>CM036619.1:83217881-88237881 GCA_020746105.1 Trogon surrucura | reverse complement strand
TGTTTATGCCACTTTAACAAGAGCAGAAGGAAGAAGCGACTCTTGCTGCAAAGGTGTTAATGCAGGTCCCTCAGACACAAGGGATGTTTGCCCAAGATGCCAGGATAGTGCTCCCACAGGAGTCGTGCTGTTGGAGAGACTGTGACAGGGACACAGGCAACAGCACTAGAGCCACCAGGTAGGGACAGGGCAGCGCAGACCCGTAACAGCAATCGGATGCTGCACAATAACCTCTCTGAACCCGAAGGTGCAAGTGTTACCTCCCGACAAAGCTTGACAGAGCTACACCATCCCCGAGGAGCAACGGAGGGGAGGGACCCTCAGTTGCCCCAGCCTCTCCTCCAACACTCACGACATAAAACACGCAGCTCAGCTTATCGTGGCACCGACATCGAGGCATTTCCAAATGTGGTGCTCGGGCCACAGCGTTATCCCGGCCCCGCAGCTGAGCTTGGGTTTGTGGTTAAAACCAGGGGCACAGCTCTGGGGTGGGGGGTAGACTGCAAACTGTTGTGAAACGTGCTTATCCAGAGGAAATGAGCTGGAATATAAAAAAAAATAATTGTTCTGTGCATTCTGATGGTTTAAAATGACCCATCGGTACGGGGTAATATTTGTTTCGTAACTTCAGTGCAGACAGCAAACAGATTTTTCAGGGTAGTGTTTGCACAGCAAAAAAAGCTTGGTTCTTTCATTGATTTTACTCTACTTTATGCCATCCTTCCCATGTAAAGTCCAATTGACTAGTAGAAATATGCCTGATGAGAATAGAGGTAGCGAAAGGGAATAAACCCACATATGCCTCTCAAGCTGTTCCTACAGTTCTTTCCAGTTTTATACACAGAGCCGCACAAAATTGGTGAAACAAGCAGGCTGAGCTATTAATTACTTAGTTCTGTGATACAGAATGTAAATCTGTAGACGTGCATTTGTGTAATTGTATGTGTACGAGCAGGATACACAATATTGTATGTGCACTCCACATTTTTCACACAAACACTCCCAGAACACAGTCATCGGGCAGTTCCTTTTTTGGTAAATATCGATAAAAGAGCTGTTTTCTCTGCAGGGCTGGGAAATACATATTTCTTTTTTCAACACAGATTTATTCCATTTCATGACAATTTTAGAACTAAACATTTTGACGCATTCAGATTTTCCAGTCAAAAGATAGCGAATTGAAGTGGAACACAGCATTCCAGCTTTTGTCCTGAAGCTGGGCTGGTTCCAGCAGCTCCAAGCACACCTTCGTTATTTTTCTTTCAAAAACCCTTTCATTGCTGAAAGTTTTTACATGTTTTTAATTAATCCACAAATCCTGATTTATTTTTTTGTTTTGCTTCATTTTAAACAGGACAAGCATTGTTGACAGTGCAATACCGATGAATCAAATTACTTATGAATCAAATCTAAGGTGGTTCCCACCACTCTTCAGCTTCAGGATTGAGCCTATATCCATTAATTCCTCTCATGAAACCTGGCACGCTGGTGATATGAGAAGGGAGTGAAAAGAGGACATAGACCATAGCATGGTGAAGAAACTGTTTCCCAGAAGTTGTGTGGCCAGCAATGTTACTAAACCAAACCTCTGATCTAGACTGGCTTTACTTGACTATACTTAAGTCCTGCGCTTTCAAAACTTTTTTTTTTTGTGGGAGATTACCTAAGCAAAAAACATTTGTGAGCAAATGGTTTGGCAAGATCAAGGCCCTAAGTAGTTCAAAGGGTGACTTTGTATAGAAGCTTAATTTGCAGGACAGAACCCTGCAAAAATTCCTGCGGGTTTCCTCTGTGCACTGACATTCACAGAACCATCACAATGTAAATATCTGCAGAAACAGAGCCCAGAGAAGAGTCATCATTTGCCACACAGCATCACACCAAGGAGGTAATTACCTGACTTGACTAGTTTCCAGTCTAACCATTTTAAAAGCACTGCTTTGAGTAGCTACTGCAGTACTTCCCATGCCAACTGTTTAAAATAATCACAGTTCACTTGTCCAGAGGGAACAGTTAGGGAAAACAAGAGTGGAAACTGATTTTTTTTTTCTTTTGCACCAGTAATTTTAAGATTTTTCTTCATCATCATAATCAGAACCATATCTTGTGCAATTTCAGACTCCCACATTCAGAAGATCCTACAACCTTGCACCTCAAGAAAAACAAAACAAAAAGCTACCCCACCAAAACACACACACCCGGCAGGATGCAATAAAAATCAGGAAAGTTGGCAATACCACCCTGACAAATTTGCTGAAGAAACAGTAGTGTTAGAAGTCCCAAATATTACAATGTGGATAAAGAGGAAAAAAACCATAGCAGTGAAGTCAAAAGCCTTCTCACAAATCAAGAGCATCAACAGGCAGATACATCACGGCCCTTTTCATGATAGACCTTGGCTCTGCAGCATGCTGGACCAGCAAAACTGGTTATACACACCCTGGGGGAAAAAAAAAAAAAAAAAGACAGCTTCTCCTTGCAAGCTGCAGAGATCATAAAAGGTGGAAGAGGCTTCCATGCACGCCCAAACCTGCCTCTTTCAAAATACCTGCACACCCAGCACAGCAAGGGAGAAGCTTCAAGGAGCACTCCTGGCCACTCTCTCAGTTGTTCTCTGGCTCAGCTTGATGTGCAGCCCCACCAGGACAGGGGTGGGGACATTGCCTCTCCTGGGCCCCCAGTTCAGTGGGCTCCTTGTCATGCAGCTGCCTGCCCTGCCTTTTGTGCCCTCTTGTTCCCCCAGCCCCCTCACCCTCCTCATTTTGAAGCATTGGCCTCGCTCTGCAAACAGGGAACGAGGTGTCCAAAACGTGGCAAGGGGCCAGCTTCACATTGCCTTGAGGTAAAAGGAACCAACTGTTTTTCCTGGAACATGCTCCAAATTTCACACCCTTTTTTTTCCGCCCCACAAATGTGGGAAACAAGGAGCAATTGCCTGTACAAAAGGGTATTTTCAGGCATGCAGATAAGGCATGCTAATGCACATTGCTCTGCTCAGCACATCCTCCCCAAGCCTGAGCATTACTCACCTCTAAGAGCCCAATTACAAAATAGAAAAAAAGAAAAAACACCCTAATGCTTGAATTGCTGAACATCCTATTCTGGCATACTCTGCCCTACACAAAAGCTACCCAAGCATTTGAAACTTTTGGCTACTGTGGTTTGCGGAGGCTCAAGAGTTACACCAAACCCAGCATGCTGGTGGTGAGAGGTGAGGAGGCAAGCAGGCTGCAATCTCTTCATCAGCGTCACTGAACACCAGGGCACAACGTGGTGAAGCTCTTGCACAACCCACCAGTAGTCTGGTCAGCCACCTCCGTTCCCACCCCTCATCCAAATCCAGACAAAAAGGCATCAGTGCTGCTGCTCTTTCAGATGATCCAAAAGTTCAAGTCCTGCCCTAGCTCTGCCAGATTTAGTAGCTGACCTCCTCCCTCTGTCCTCAGCACAGAACATCACTTGGATCTTTCACATGGACGTGAAGCTAAATCAGCACTTTGCGGCAAACAGCACAGAGGAAAGTGAAAATGCAGTCACATACATGATGAGGATAACCAGATAAAGATATAACATCACTTCACAAAAAAAAAAAAAACCAAACCTCAAGCTAGTCGCCCAAAGCTGTACAACCAAAACTTATGCCCAAGTCAACCTTTCCAGCAGTACTAGTTTCAAGTCAGAACTTCACTGTGAAGAGGGGTTTTTTTTTGAAAAAAAAGACAAACAAGCAGTAAAAAACAGAAAGAAGCAAACCTTGAAAGCCACAAGGTTTGGAGCCTTAGGCTATTCCTCAATATCCCTCAAAAGTTCCAGGCATTTTGCCAGCACAAGGATCTACCTTCTGGTGCATCTACATTTATTTACATTCAACACCATACTTTTACGGTTATCTGGCTGTCATAGTGATCCATTCAAACATCAGTAGGAGCCTCCTCCCTAACTCTTTATAGCCATGTTTACTATCAGATTTTTCTCTCAATTAATTATCAGTATTAATGGAGGGGGAACCAAATAATTTTTATACTTTATAGATGACTTCTTTTTAAAAGTCTTCTAAACACAGAAGAAACAGGAGCAGAAATAGCAACATCCTGGAAGCGTAGGCAGGGTGCTTTGAAATTTTTTAATAGAAGTGGAAAACTGTATCTGGAATCATAGAATCATTAAGGTTGGAAAAGATCTCTAAGATGATGAAGTCCAACCATTAACCCAACACTACCATGACTACTGAGCCATGTCCCAAAAGCCACGTCTACATGGATTTCTTTTAATCACCTCCAGGCATGGTGACTCCACCACTGCCCTGGGCAGCCTTGGTCTAATGCTTCACCAATCCTCCAATAAAGATATTTTTCCTAATTCAATCTAAACCTCCCTTGCTGCAACTTAAGGCCATTTCTTCTTGTCCTATCACCGTTACTTGGGAGAAAGACAGACCCCCCCACTTCACTACAACCTCCTTTCAGGGAGATGTAGAGAGTGATAAGGTCTCCCCTCAGCCTTCTCTTCTCCAAGCTAAACAATCCCAGATCTCTCATCCATTGCTCACAAGACTTGTTCTCTAGACCCTTCACCAGTTTCGTTATTCTTCTGGACCCGCTCTAGCACTTTGACGTCTTAGACTGCAGTGCCCAGAGCTGAACACGGGACTAAAGCTGGGGCCTCACCAGTGGTGCCAAGTACAGGGGCATGATCACGTCTTTGGTCCTGCTGGCCGCGTTGTTCCTGATCCAGGCCAGGATGCTGTTGGCCTTCTTGGCCACCTGGGCACACTCCTGGCTCATGTTCAGCCAGTTGTCCACCAGTACCTCCAGATCCTTCTCCGCCGGGCAGCTTTCCAGCCCTTCTTCCCCAAGCCTATAGAGTTGTCTGGGGTTGTTCCAACCTAAAGGCAAGATCCATCACTTGACTTTGTTGAATCTCACACAACTGACCTCAGACTGTTGTACTATGATAGGGAGGGGGTGTGAGGGTGAAAGCAAAACAACAACAACAAAGACACCCTACAATAGAGAAGGACAAAAAAAAAAAAAAGAAAACCCCACCATGTACCATAGATTTCCCCATCCCTCCCCTTCAATACTCAGCACAGGAGCCTGTATAATCCATTGATGTCAGGCTGGACTGCTAAGGGATTCATACAGGTGTGGCCAAGGTATAAGGGATAACAAGAATATATGGAGTTAATAGAGGAGAGTAAAGGAGTAAAAGAGAAGGAAATAAGGAGGTGCCCAAAAACAGCAGTACCCTCCTCACCCTGCTCTGCACCTGAAGAAAGGGCCAGCAGGTTGTGCTTCAAGATCATTTGAGGACAGAAACACCAATCTCTGTGTCTTACTAATGAGACAAAGAGGGAGCAAGCTACCTTAGCTCCAAGGTTTCTCCACAGCCACGTGGCTACCAGATGACCCTTCCCCTGAACCCTCCCCAGAAATAAAGGCAACTCCATAAGGTCCCTGCTTAATGGCTGAGGGCAGTCATGCCCTTCTGCCTCAGGAAAGCCAAGAAAAGCATTTGAAAATGATGTTTGCAATCACCTTCAGGAAGGAGCTGTAGGCATCCAGGGACACACAACTCAGGCTGGGTGGTGAACTTGTGCTTCAGTTTTGAGAAGATACAAAAAGGAAGCAGCAGGGAGCAACAGTAGGACTCTTTCACAGTAAGAAATTGTAAAGTTTCCACAGAGTTTTCCAATAATCACTTCATGGACGGAAAGGGAGAGAGTGCCTTTAAATAAGAAAAAGATATATTTGGCCAAAAGTAAATTTCTATTTGAAAAACCTAGCACATTTTCCACAGAAAGGTCACTTGTGTTTTGTTTGTTTGTTTCAATTCCTAGCATCAAATACATTCTTTATACGTAAAAGACTGAAAAATTTGGTTTCCCTCTAAAAATCAATTTTCAGCTCTAGAACATACTGAAGCATTATCTTTGAAGGAAGAGCAAGCATAGAGTGACTTTCAAAGGAATAAAAGGCGGTCCAATACAAATATCAAGCAAAATTCATCCCATTTCAGGAAAACTATGCTCTTGGCTCACGTGAGCTGAAATCAAGAGGAGGCAACTAAGAAGCCAAACATGATCAAACAGACTACTGAAAAAGATCTCGGTAAGAAAACACCTGGAAGATGGTAATGGAAGTAGAAAACCAAAGGTGAACAAGTGATATGAGAAGAGCAGGAGGAAGCTGGGCCCAAAGCACAGCAAATTGGTAGTTCAGGAGTTAGAAATTCTACAGGAGCAAACAAAAGCAACAGCAACTGCAAAAAAGGAAACTGTGGCCTCAGGGCAATCTTAAAGCTGATGGGACTGAGGTAATATCATTCATTTACATTGATGTGTTTTCTGCAGTTTATGGAAGAGATAGAAACTGCAGAGGATGTCTCAAACTCTTAGAGAAATTCTTCGTGTTTATCATAAAGAGAACAATGGCACAATTTTTTATACGGACAAATGTATAACCAGAAGAGTTACTGTGTGTTTAACAAACTTAGAGTATATTCAGAACGGCTAGAATTGCCAGACTGTTGAACCACTTAGAAGCGAAAGATTAAAAGAAGAAGAACAGGATTTTCAAAGATGCTTAGACATTCAGAAACTTTAGATGTCTCTTTCAAGGCACCTAAGCAGGTAAGGATTAGATAATCTTCACTGAAGTCAACAGAGCAGGGTGCCTGACTCCAAGGTGGTTTTGGGAATGCTCTCGGGCACCTGCATAGGCTGGACGAAGCTAAATCACTGCGCATGTCTGGCCCTGAGGGCTACAGAGTCAGGGATTGGAGGACACTTTCTTATGCACTCGCTTTCAGCCCGGACACCATTTGGGCCAAAAAAAAAATCTCAACAGGTCTGATAAGAGGAGGCTATAAACAGTATCAAGTGATTTGGTCAGTTAAAAAAAAAAAAAAAAAAAGCCACTGCACACACACACTTCTAGGAGATCCCAAGTCTTGTCCTTGCAGGAGCTCCACCAGGCCTGAAAGGACCATGAAGCCCTTTCTCCACAGGCAGCTTCCCTTAATATCATTATTCTTAATTTTACATTGTTTCGTGTCCTCTCTAAATTACTCCACAGTCCAGCCTGTAATAGCTGTGAATATCTGCAGAATCCTGCCCCATTCTCCATCTCTAGCATAGCTGTTTGCATGTCGCCCTGATTGTGACAATTCAGAAGTTCCACTACTAAGGTCTAATGGTGGTTCCTTAGACAAAGTCCGAAAAAAATTCATTTAAAAGAATAACCAAAACTGGACGAGACAGGTATATCCCTCACATTTTTCATGTGCTATAATAGTTTGGATCACTGCCTAATTCAGAAGTAGAGAGATACTGATCCAATACAACTGACTGGAAAGATAGCAAGCATATGGTGTATATAAAGTGATTAACTTCCAACATTAATTTTTAAACATTAATTTCAGCTACTTGGGAAGAAAGAATACAGCAACTGCCAAGCTTAGTTAATTTTTGTTTTTAATAACTACATTTTTTTCTTAAACTGTTTCTCCTGTAATAAGTAAACCACTTTATAATTCCAATTAAAAAAAAAATACTCTCATCTCAAACTCAGAAACTACACAAGCCGTAAAGCCTCCAAGTAAAAAATTTAAATTGAAGGGGAACCAATGCCTAAACAATCAAATAACAGCAATACAGAAGTTACAGAGATAAAGTTGAATTTCTTAGTATACATCGAAACAACAGTTCTAGTTTCTACGCCTCAGACATAATTCCTCACAGCAAGAAGGAAAAAGACAACTTGAGAAATAGCAAAATGCAGCTTGTCAAATGCAAAATAAAAGCTTCCCCTAGCTGCTGTTTCTGTATGTTGGGAGCATAAAAATAATATATGAACAGGGAATGTGACAGCCAAAGATGGCCTCAATGATCGTTAGAGCTAAGAAAACATTTACTTCTGCATTTTGTTCAGAAGTGCTGCTGAGTTTACACCGTGTGTCGGTGCAACCTTAGCCAAAGCGTAACGGTGTTTTCTTAAAGGATCCAATTAATTTGTTTTTCAAGCCAGGCCATTACATGAAGCTGACTCAACTGTGCTTTGTTCCAGCCAGTCCTCCAAAGTACAACAACTGTATTAAATATTCAGTCTATTTAAAAAAAAAAATATTTAACAGCAGGTAGACTTTCACAACTCCACTGTAAATCCAGTGGAAACCCAGAAGTTCCAGTGCAATACTTTTACTGGGGTTCTACAGGTCGTAAAGAGGGTAAAACCAGAACTATTAAATGGGATGGCACATCTCTGAGTTTGCACTATTGTGCAGCTATGTACTCCATGCAGGATTTCTTCCCTTTTTAAAAATATTTTTTCCCTTACACCACTTGATCCTCATTTTCCAATGCTCTCAGCTTCAGTGTTTCACCCCAGCTTCATACATCCTTCCTCCAACCCTACTGCATTTCTTCGTTTGTAGCCCTTTGTTCTTCCTGCCAGTGTTCTTAATGTAGAAATGAAATCGTTTGGTTCAGCCTCAGATTTTCTCAGACTCCAGAGGGAAAAAGGAAGAGAGCCAAGCACCCCAACAATATCCCTCTGCCACTTTCACCACCATAACTTGCCTGATGCACACATTAACACAAGTTGAACGACTGACAAGCCAACCTGTGCCAGCAGCTCCTTGCACAGCTCCCAACAAGGAGAGAAACCTACCACAAGGGCCAAGCCTGCAAGTTACCCCAGTTGCAGGAGAACAGCAAGCCACAAGTGATAAGCAATCCTGAGATAATGACACTGGAGGAAGGCTTCTTGCAGGATCTGAACCAATTTTGATTTTCTTTTTCCTTGCTCAACAAGCGGTGGCACATGTGTTAGGTTGTCTCTCTCTTCTCACCATCTTATTTAAGTTTCCTTCTCTTGTCCTGCATCTCAGCATCATTTGACCCCACTGTTTCTTGCTCCAGACCAGCATTAGCACATGTTGGTACTGGGTTGCTCCAACCTACACTTCTGGTCTAAAATTCTACCCCCAACCCTAGGCAAGGCCAAATGGCCTAGCCAGCCCCAGGTAAAGAAACTGGACAGTACTGCCTTTTGTACAGCTCATGGTTGCAATGCTTAATATTTACTTTACAAAGCCTTTTTGCCTATCATCTTGTTTTTAGCATGTACAGTTAATCAAGGGTGAAATTAACATAGATTTAATCAAGCATAGTTTGAAGTCCTGTAACTGGATCCACTCACATGCTTGAAGCTGTGCAAGTCTACAATCAGCTTACGAGATCTGGATCCGAGTACAAACCCAGGAAAAATGTGTCTTGAAGTACCTTGAATCAATAAATACAGGATTAAATCAATAATACGTCAAGCAGCAAAGAGAGTTATGGGAAAATTCACTATAGAAAAGAAACTGCATGGTACAGACAGAACTTTTCAAACTTGGCTCACACCAGTATGGTGAAAGTAGCAACATGGATTTTCCTCCCTATTAACTGATATTTAAATAACATTTTCATTGCATTCACAGTACCCAGGTATTTCTTCTTCAAGAGGCACCCACTTCCTTAGCATTTCAGCCAACAAAAGTCCATTTTGACTACACTTTGAATAATAAAGAATTTTCTGGCTTGCTTGACAAATCACTATATGCAGCATAAAGAGTCTGAATACCTCTTATTGCTACCATTAGAATGCAGAAGATAATAAATGAGAAATTAATTCATGAACAGTTAGCTTATTGCTAGTTTTGTGGGCTAATATGTAGTAAGTTAGCATCCACTACTATCTAAAATTCACTCCTGAAAAAAAAAAACACAGTTTCTGTAGAGGTTGTATGATAACGGTTTTTTTATATTATCGTATCTTAGAAAACTAAAAGTTGATTGGTACATGTCACCCTTAGAGACAGAGTACAAAATAATCTATCCTTGGAGTCTTCCAGTCCAGATTTGGGGAGAACACTCATTCAGAGATTAGCTCCAAAGCCTCTGACATCTTTTCAGACAGCTTGTCTGTAGATGAAAATCTAAAGGCAAACTCACAGCACCCCATCTTGACCTCACCTTTTAATTGGTAACCACAATGCTTCTAAACATACAGCGGGCACATAAGTTTTCATGCATTGCATTCAGTTTTGTTTATCCTTTCTGTTTATGCATTTTTGCCCCATGCCTGCCAGATGCAGGTGGGACCGAGGGCAGAAAGGTAACAGCAGGGTCACTGCCTCAGCCCATGCAGCAGAAGGCTTACCTGCTCTGCTGCTAACCCTCTCCCATCCTGAGCACACACATATGTCACAGTCTGACCTCTGTCCTGAGCCTATACCTACTGCACAGGCCCAAGAAATTAGCTTTTGCAAGCTTTATGTAAGAGCTCATACTGAGGGCTGGGTCTCTAAAGGTCAAAAGAGAGCTTGAGGGCAAAACCAGTGACCTGCTCAGGTGCCAAAAGTTACTCAGCTACCTCAGGTTGCCAGAAACACACCCTAGCGTCCAAGAGAAGAGAGAAATCAATAGTACTGCTTCGCTTTACCAGTCAGGCCATTCCCAAGTCCTGCTTTCAAGATAGTATCGGGCATGACAGAAGGAAACAAGAAAATTAAAACCTCACTGGGAAGAGATAGGCAAATGAGCTAAATTCCAGTGGCCTGATATCTCCAAGATCTTCAGCTCAGTGCTCTTGACAAATTGCATTCGTTTTCTTGTTCACCACTCTACTACTGTTCATCAACCTTCATTTCAATACTTCCAGGTGACTATCATTTAATTCATTAAATAATTACAGCTACTAATCAACCACTTTGGAACTACCAGTAGCACCACGTATCTCAAAGAATCATAGCATCTGTGAAATGACACGTAAACCCTACATCTCTGATGTCTTGCTGAGGTGCAACAGCACTTTATTAAAGTGAAGAATGCCTTAACCAACAGACATTATCATAAAGATACAGGCAGGTCCCACAGTGACAACAGAGAAAAAGCCCAAGTAGTGTTACTACTACTCACAAATTTAATTTTGCATCTCCTCCAAAGAGACAAACCTGCTTCAGGGAAGTGAACTGGATTGCATGCAGTAAATTTACTGCACTTTAAATACACTTTTCTGAATTAATCGTACGTTGCTAGATGCCACTCCAGCTCTGCTGACATTCTTTCTCCACTCAAGCCACAGATTTCTGAGGTTTATAAAATTAACAGTAATTTGATTGACTTCCTGCCTCCTAATTCAGAGGGCTGGGCATTATTCAGATTACTCAAATAGATGAAAACAGTTATTATATTCTAAATATCACTCCCATTGGACTGATAAGCTTTATCCATATGACAGCCTAATTTAGTTTTCTGTTGCCACTAAAACACACCTCCAGAAGTACTGCATTATTTTGAATTCACAGAAAATCCAGCAGACATAAAACAGGGTTAGAGGGGCTTCTGCTTTTTCAGTTTGAAGTTCAATAAATCCTGAACAATGTTTCAGTTCAACTATATTTTAAGCATTTCAAAACTTCTTTGTCATTTTATGGTCCTTCCTTTCAGAGCAGTAAAAGTCCTTTTGAGAGTCTTTCCTACTGAATGTTTTGAGCACTTTTCATATGAAACTATAGGACAACCGTACCTTAGCTTATAAAAAAATAAAAATACACATCGACCTGTATTTATAACATTATTCACGTCTCACTAAGACATAAATAGCATGCTTCGAGCCCTTCCCACTGGAAGGCAGTTCCCGTTGTACAGCTGTCCCAGGCATCCAAGCACTTACAAAGAGTTCAAAACACAAACAAACCCAAACCACATTTCATGGAGCCCATCAGGTTCTTTGGTGCAGGGTTTGAAGGAAGCTGGAGGCTGCTCGTTATTGAAAGATGGGGAAAATACAAAAAACAGATGAACACCGGGCTCGGCCAAGCCTAGACCAAGACTCCAGTCAGAAGTACCTCTAGGCTCAGAGGAAAATACTTTTCAAAGAACCCAAGTCACTTCAAAAACAATTCTTGGAAGAGACACAAACACAGTGAGATTAATTTATTTAGGCATTAAATCCTCCAAAACGTTATATATTTAAATAACACCCAATTCTTTGGCATTAAGCTCTATTGTGAATTTGGAGAGCTCTCTGCTTTTCAGCTCACTTTCAGACAGATTCAATCCCTTGGACTCCATCCCTGCAGCATCTAGAGGAAATCCCAGTCCAGAACAGATCTTTGTAACTGAAGTCTCTGGGCATTATGGTCAACAGGCTGCTACAAGTTACTATTTTCTTTGTTTCTCTGGGCCAGAAAAATCAAAATCAACTTCACTTAACTGAATGTAGCCTCAATGATATGTAATTGAGTAAGTGATAACCATCAGGTCCTTTGCCTGGAGTAGCAAGCAGTTAGTTTGCGCACATCAAGAGACTGATTTAAAAATCTATTAAAACTCTGACATGGGGTGATTTTGTCTCTTAAGGGATTTCAAACCTGCAAAGCCAGTGCCCAGGATCTCACAGAACAAAGAACGCTGTAGGATGATGGGGTCTGCAGCAGGCACGCATCAGGTGATGCATTTCAGACAGCTCATGTATTAAATTGAATGTTATTAGACTTCAGTGGCTGAACTGAACACAAACAAGGTATCCTTAATACAGGCCTCCATAATATGGATGACTTTACATAACGATAATGGATACAGTTTTCTAAAGCTTGGAAAATGTAATGTCCATTCTAACTAAGCAAAAAATGCTTAATAAAAAAAATTAGATTGAAAACCACCATGCTGATAATGGATTAATAAACAGCAGTCCATAAAGAGCTAGACACTTGCAGATACTTGTGGTTTAAAAAGGAGCATCATGGTATTTCTGCAGTTAATCTCCTTCACCAGTGACATCTAGCAAACAAAACCTAATTTACACAGTACATAAACTACACCAAAGAAAATCTTGTGCAGGACATCAGTTATGAAACAAAAGACAAATAACAAGATGCTTGTACACTCTGGGAAGTAATCTAACAAAAAGAGATAATCTGAAGAGAAACATGGAAAAGCAGAAGTATGAGCAAGGAAGAGAATCACTGCAAACAGTAAAACCACCTAATAACTGCAGGGAGGGAGGGAGGGAGGAGAGACTTAGCACCAGGAACACACAAATTCTTGTCACAGTCCTGGAAGGAGACTTCTTCAGCCTTAACGTCTCAGCATTATACCACACACTTCATCTGCTCAGACCTGAAGCTGACAGTGTGATGAATGGTTCAAACACCAGATTCTAGAAGTATCTCATACCTGTATGTTGAGAGCATGACTTGTGTTCTCTAAACTACGAAAACTCCATAACCAAGCTTGCTTTAAAGAAATTATTGCTTTTCATGACTGAAATCATCTTACCCAGCACGCTTGTCTACCAACTTTCAGATAATAATATATTGAAAAGTATGTCTAATACCAGTATATAGTTGATATCAGAGTTTAGGCTATACTAATTGAAACAAAAAGATCTGATTACGAAAAAAAAATGCTTTAAAATAAATACTTTTATTAAGAGCCTTAGAGGCAGTCAGAAGTGGGGTTTTGGGTGGGGGTAATTTTTTTGGGTGTGGTTATTTTGGGGGGGGTTTTGGTTGTTTGGGTTTTGTGGGTTTTTTTACACATACAAGTTTCTGTATATAAGTATACCCTGGGCCATGTCTACACATGCATGCTTTTAAAGCAAGGTGGATGGCACAGAATAGCCAAAAATCGGTGAGACTGAGTTACCTCTTCCTTCCAAAATATTCCCCTTTAGCACCTCCACTAGGCAAAATGCAGCTCGCAGTGTGCATCTTCTGGAGCAACATGGGCAGAGCTCAGCCTAACGCTGTGCATAGTGTTTCATACAGAAACCAGCTGCAACTCCCAGAGGGGCAGCGCTGGTCTCCTGTGCCTCTCCTGGCAGGAAAGGATAACACCCCTTTTCAGCCCCCTATCCCAAAAGCGATTGTACCACAGCCTTGCACATAACTTATCACTGAATCCCTCCTGCCACAGGAAAGACAGGAACAGACCAGAAGAGAGAGGTTTCAGAAATGAGGAGGGTTCTCCGCCATCTGCAGTTTCCTTCCGTCCCCAGCGTTACCTCTGTTTTTATGTGAGTGCTTCTTCCAGTTACATTAGATTATTGCCTGTCCCCCATTCTTTTCCTTGGTTTGGCCATGAGACTAAAAATCCATTATTAACACAGCTTTACTCATTAATCAAGGCAAACTTTGTTTTTTTGCTTTCCAAAGTTTCTCATGTTCTTATCTTTGCATAATTGAGTATTTACATTTCAGAAGAGCATCACCTGAGGGAGCAGGGGCAGATTTGGAAAGGTTTGGGCTTCCCCCCCACCTTCCACCTTAAGTTTCAAGTTTAAAAAACAATAAAAAAAAAAAACTTTGAAAGAGGATGAAGTTAAACTGCTAAAGCCTTAGGGCAGAGTAACTTAAAGACTAATAATGTGTAAGAGTTTCTCCCATTCACCACAGAAACTAACATTTCACATGACAGGAAATCAACAAGCAATAGAGTTACAACATTTGGTCCTTATATAGGAGCATCTTATTGAATGACACCCAACAGCTTCCCAAGACTTTTGTTTTGCAGTTATCCCTCCAAAACAGAAACAATTATGGATTTTCTGAACGCTTGTTTTGGAAAACCCCATCTCATCAGATGTGACCATTTCCGTAAGTCATAGGCACAGTTCTAGCAGAGGCCTCTTTTCTTGGGCAGGCCATTCTGCAGACAGATACTCTGGGCCTCCAGAACCTCCGGCACTTTTACCGGCAAAGTCTTCCCGTAACAAGGGATTATTTCACAACCTGAAGGCTCTAAAAGCCCCCAAAGCAGTGCAGGCATGTCCTGTGTGCCCCCAAAGTCAGGAACAACCCTGAGCTTCTGACAGTGTCCAAATTCTGACTAGAACAAGCCAGCACAAGCAGCCCAGTAAGCCAAGTGCCTTGCCTGTGTGCTTTTTGCACGTGTCACAAGCACATTATTTCTGAAAATAGCCTGCTGCTTAAGGCTGCACTCCTCACTCCCATATGTGAATTGTTCCTTATATAACATCAACTTCTTCTACAATGGTCCTTTCATACTCCCTATTTCATAGATCAACAAGAGGGCTTTTTCAATCACAGAAAGAAGAGGAACTAGAGTAGGACATAAACAGGGAACAAAACCCACAAGTAGCTAGCAAGATAAAGAACCCTCTTTTCTTTCCCATGAGCTGACGAGTATTTGAAAAACATTGCAGCAACAATTTCAGCTCACCAGCTAATGTAAGGCAGCCCAGAGCAGAGATTATGCGGGTGAAACGTTGGCCCCAGTACTGCTGAGAAGATTTCTCTCAAATTTGAAGGAGGAGAGATTTCTTTCTACAAAAGCAAATGCAGAGACATACTACAGTCGAGATTTAATCTCTTGAACAGCAAGTCAAGTATTTTACAGATCGAACAGACACACAATGTGATTCAACCTACAACCCTCTGCATTCCTAGTGCTACACAATCATTACATGTTCTCCTTCAAGGTAAGAGTCCAAATGCTTCCAATGGGCCTTAACCCATTTAGTAATCTCGATTTTGAGTAAAGACTCATTACTGAAAAGAACATGCATTTCCTAGAGATACATGTGCTAGTTCTCAGTCTGTCTTTCCCTGTTCCTTTTTTTTTCTTCTCCCCTATTTGTCTATCTGGTTTCAACAGGTATCCAGCCTTACATCTAGACACAAAGCATTGCTACTTGGGAGAGGCTTCTGTACAGGAGATATTTTAAGACCGGTCAGTCCCAGAGTCACAGGTAAAAAATTCTGTCTTCATAAATCCAACACAAACCTTTCTTATTGTGCAAATCAGTCAGAGGGCTGGGATGTTGCTTCTACAAATTGGAGCTAACTCAGCTCTGAGCTGACTCCCATCAGATATTCATGGATCCAAATTATACAAACAAGTAGTAAGAAACTCCACAATCCTGATGTGCCTATGCATTAAACTAGAAATTATTCCAATTTAAACCCTGAAGCATTGGTGTTGTCAGTGCCAGCCCCTTCTAAAAGAAACCATGGAGAGAGATCATTTTCTTTCTGTACCACACAAACACATTCGCTATTTCCTTGCTGCATTTTGCAACTTCTACAGAGTTACTTACTGGGACTTTGTCTCTTAGCATATCTTGCTTCACACAGTTTAGGAAAAAGAAAAAAAAATCTGGACTGGTTTGCATTTGCTTTGAAGGGTTTGAAAAAATACGCAAAAATATTCAGAACATCCCAAGTATAGCTACCACCACTATTTCCTCTAATGCATACAAGAACCAATTCAATTTGTTTTTTATTCTACTTCCTGCAACATTTGGGCTATGGTTTTATTCACAAATAAAATTTACTGAGCATTGTAAGATTAAGAAAAAGCAAGATGTGCTTAACACTTGATGCACTTTATTGAAAATTTAGAACAAGCAAGGTTTATCTTAGCTCTCAAACTAATAAATACGTTAGTTGTTCTGTGTTATGGGTAGCATTCAGTGGCTTGCATGACTAATTAAACAATCTCGAGTTTGCTTTGAAGGCTAAGCCATCCTAAGTGGGTTAAATTACATTCTATCAAGCTAAGCTTAGAATTAAAAACCTCATTTGTAATAAGGATTTTTACTGAGTATAAATGCTATTAGATGGACTGTATTGGGAAGTTTAGTGATCTAGATGGCTTCTGGTCCTTGCAGAAAATGTGCTGAAATCTTGGCTTTCTCACAGCTAAAGCCTCCACTGGTGGTAAGAGGTGAAGCTCCTCAGAGGACAAACAGGAAAAGTGCTTCTGGGAGAAGGTTTGCATAGGATGGTAACTCAAGAAAGAGGTGGAGATGTAAGTCAGGTTGGGGAGCAAAGGCAGCCAGTCAGGGAGGATAGCAGTGAGAAAGGACATGCTTACCGCATAAGGAGAACTACCCCAATATTCTACCTGCACTGTGTGATCCATAAGCAACACTGGGGAGGCTGAACTATAATCCATCACTTCCCAGCATCATAAGAAAGAAGTCACCCAAACATGATCACATACACTTGCCAACTTGTAGCATACCCAGGTAACATCTGACACCTTATTTTCCTGTCCTTTCATGTTTTATGTCCTTGCTCTGTCACCTTTTTTTTCTTCTTCTTCTTTTTCTTTCCTGCTCATGTATTATGTCTATTCCCCTCAATTCATGCACAAAGCAGAAGCTACTTATGGTATTTGAGTATGGGTATCTCCCAGTAGCTTCAGATGTCAACCATACACACTTTTGCGCACTAACGGTGTCAAACAGATACACTTACATGTAAGCACACAGCTTCTGTATAAGTCCTCACCCCATTACAGACATCTGCAGGAGCAGAACCACTCTCAAATAAAGCACAACTACTTCAGTATTGTGTGTGTCCTTCACACACAAAACTTAGGTGCTCATTCCCTCTAAACCTAGAGCACCAACAGCAGTATCTCTCCACCTGCAAACATACAAAAGTCACCCTCCAGGCATGCAGGGAGCCCCTACCCAGGTTGCAGAGCAGAGTGGAGCACACACATAACTTGGAGCAAAGTTGGTATTTTGTTGTGAAGGTCTAGGACTAGGCAGCAGTAGGAAGAAACATGTAAAACAGTAAAAACATGTTCTGGAGCTCTCGGCCTGCTTGGCAGCAGGAGCAGACACCAGCCCCTTGCGTCAGACCATCTCCCATGCCACTTCTCCAAGATGAAGCAGATAACCCACACTTGCTGCAACAAGCATGCTGAGGACTTTTTCTGAGCACAGCAGTTTTGATCCCCAAACTAGCTAAAGTTAGTGGAGGCATTCCAAAAAACACAAACACTTTTGGAGGAGAATGGTTCCCCACCTCTCCCCATCAGATAATTAACTCTTCATTCATCCAGCGGAGCTGGAGCCCAGCCTGCCATAGGAGAGACATAGCAGGACCACTCCTCCTTTCTGGCTGCTGCTCACAGTGCATGTGATGTGCTTCAGCAGTTTGAGTCACTGCCCATTAAACAATAGTTCCTCCTTCTCTTTCATTAAAACCATTCTCAAAATCCTGCCTGGCATCTCCCTTCAGTTAAGTGAATTTCTCCATGCCTGTGTGCGTGGAAGGGAAGGGGAATCTTTTCTTTTTTCCCATGATAACTTTTCCCCACTGCCCTGATGGTTGAGAAATACCATACATTTTCACTGGTTTTCTTTACTCTCAGCTCTTCCACAAACCGAAATGTGAAGTGATCCGTGCTCTCACTGGCACGACTCTGCCTTGTTTTCTTTCCCCCTTAACGGACTCACTGATGTGTAGGAGGCCTTTGATCCTGGGTTTAGATATTCATCCCTACTTTACATAACCTTAAGCAACGGCAGGTACTTGTGTAAACTACAGCTGGGTCCTTGCACAACAAGCAGAAGCCTTAAGCCATCAACAACTGCCCTCTGCTTCAAGCTGCCCCTTTGCAAAATAAGTCGCTAGGAGAGAGAGACACACACACACGAAACTTAAGTCAATGTACAGCAAGGAAAGGCAAGAAACTGTCTGGGACCTCTTGTCCTCCCAATTTGCTTCTTGTGCTGATTGGCAGCCAGCTGGCCAGAAACCCAGGCCACCGGTTATCTCCAGCACTTAGACATCAGCCCCGCTCTCCCACCCCACCACCCTGCTGTTAGAAGCCGTGGTGGGTTTGGGAGGAGCCTGTTCAGTTAAACTCTGGTGAAAAGCAGGGCATGGAAGGTTCGGGGTATTTAAAGCTGCTGTTTAATAGCCTGGTGATTACCTAAAAGTGGAAGCTAGGTTCGGTGACTTTCACGCTTGAAGTAATTAAATCCCACAGCTCCTGCCTCCATGGCAGAGTCCCCATTATCTCCATTAGGGCAAGAGACAAACCTCACAGAACAAGGAATTCCTGACAGGACAACCTGTATTGCAACACCACAAGAACACTTTTAAAAGCAGTTCCAGTGTTTTATACTTCACAGGATAAAATTTGGTTAAGGGAGAATGATTACCAGAAATAAAAACATATAACAGTGAACATGTTAAGCGAATGACTTATCTGAGATACTGCAACCATTAAATGAATTTGTAGCTCTCAGAGAATTTCATCCTGTCCATAGCTCCATTTTGGGTGTGACAGGAGGATCCCTGCACACACATTTTATATTTCCCTCAGTTCAAGCCTACAGGAGGAAACATACAGCCTCCACACACTGTCTGTGCAAGAATGCCCAATACAGTCACCCAATAAAAGAAATTAAAGTTACTCACCATGGGGCTTCAAAGCTCCAGCAAGCCCATCTCTTAAGGGCATCCCCGTGCTCCACCATAGCTCTTTTTAACAGACAGCTGCAGGACAGGAAGGAGCCCCCAAGACTTTGAGGGCTCTAAATAGTTTACGGACTCCTGTCGTCTCCAGTAACTGCAAGAGTGTCTCCAAGCAGACAGTATCACAGACCACGTTTGCCTCCAGAAATGATGTGCTCAGAACACAAGCACAACCTAAATCCATCTCAGAGCCCCGCTTACAAAGCTCAGCTTAGTTCAGCTGCAAGCCGCCAAAGAAAAGGTGGCCTAGGCAAGCATGGGCACCACCAAGGAAAAGGAAAGAACAGCCCTACACCAAGGCACAAACCAAACAACAAGCTCCCCTAAAGGGAAATAAAAGGCAAAGGAGGGGGACAGGGCGGGGAGGGGGAAAGTCCCTAACTAGCCACAGGTTCTGCCTTTCCTTCAGCAGGTGGCTGTGTGAGATGGGATGCAGCTGGCACTGTCACCTGGGCAGCCTCTCAGCTCAAAGCCACTGACTCCCTGGTCCATTTTTTGCTGCCAAATGCACATTTAATCCCCCTGACACCAGGGCACAGAGCTAAAGCTTTTGTAGTCCCTAAGCGGCACTACACCTTGGCCTCTTCCATTTCCTGACATATCTTCTTTAATATCTGTTGACGACATCTCTGAGCCCCTGTAGAATCAATATGAGGTCTAAGAGAAATTAGTGCATTACCTTCTGCTATATGGCAAGAAAAAGAGAAAATAAATGCTGTTATTAGATATGGATTTACTTAAGGAAAATATTGATAGAATCTGAACAAACCCCTACAGTTCCATGCTGTGGATGGTGCAATAATGAAAAATATTATTGGATATAAAGGAAAGTTATGACACTATAATGTAACACAGACAAGTGAGAAGACGTATCAGTCATTAACTAGAATACAGTGGACTCCTGTGGTTTCATTTTTCATTACTAATTTAATGTACTTACAATGCTACATGATAAAAAGTGAAAAAGAACAATAGGAAGTGAGCATCATGAGAACAAAACAGGATCTGCAGAATTCAGAGATTTCCGTGTTGCTTGAGACAATGTCCAAGATCCCTAGAGAGTTGAATAACATCCATTAACATCCAATAAAAGATCTAATAACAGAAATGTGAAAAGACCATTGTAATAAACACAAATTATGAAATACATTTCTTTACATATCACAGTACTGCAATAGATTATTTCACAGAGAGTAAAAATCAGTTTTGCCGAAAAGGATGCTTTGCAAATGTGAGCTCAGAAATTCCACTCCTGTGATTCAATGTAAGCAGTTTATTCTGTGCTCTTTCATGAACCCTTAACCCCTAGAGTCTTGCAGTATACTTTCTTGTAGCCAGGTAAATGACAAATAATACCATGCAAGTAAACAGATTTACACCACATTTACACCACTGGCATGAAAAGAAAACCACACCTTGCACTGTTTGCCGGAAAAATTCTTATAAACATACCCTGCGTGTCTTCTGGGACAGGTTCATAATGCAGCAAACAGAAGGTAATGCCACCTTGCGCTTGCTGGTTGAGCTCAGATTAAATATGTTTTCAAGGCTAACTAGAATGAGCTGTCATAAGAGCCCATCTATCCACAAGTTAGCTTGCAGCAATACCTTAAAAAAAAAATAAAAATTGTCAGGGATAGATCAGGGAACCTTGACAAAGACTATGGTGAGATACAGCCATAGGTTGCTCTGCAGGTGTGTAGGATTCTTGGTATTTTCTTTGTACTAAGTGAGTGTCTCTGGGTGCCGTAAGTTTCTGAAAAACTCTACATAAAGATTTGTGACCTATTTCTGTGAATGTTTTGCCCTGTGTCCCGTTGAAGAATATGTATTAGTAAATTTAAGTGACTTCACAGAGACCTGTTAGTGATATTTGGGTACGAAACATCCCACTATGGTTTTCAGAATCTTAGCAATAAACATCCATGTTTGAACACCAGCTTACAAAAGTGAAAGTGCAGAAAGCCACAGAAAAAACACTATGTGACTAGGAAGAAATACTGCCTACTTGTACATATGGAATCTGGCTGGGAGAAGATAGAAGATACTATGTTAATACAAATGAAGGAAAACTCCATTTGGCCTCAAAATTATCCACATCAGTAATATATCTGTCAAAGCAGAAACTTTCGCACAGCTGTTTTGACCAGCTTGTGCTGCATTGCTGTGTCTGTAAAATGTAATTAAAGACTGCTGTCTTGGGGGAAATGAAGGATCTGATTAAAAGTTATAGAAAGGAACAGAGCAGGGCTGGTTTGGGGGGATGCTGAGGGGGGCATGATCCAGCAATATTGAAAAGAAGCAGTAAAAATATTTTCAGATGTGTAGCATTTTATAATGGAACCAGCTTCTCTTCATGCTCCACCTACTTGGCAAGGAGGTTTTTTATTTTGAAAAGGAAGTCTGGGTGTTTCCCCAAATTACTTGTAGCAGAGGCAAAAGCTGTTGTTTTCCTGGATACCTTTGGACATATTCTTTGTCACCAATTGCTAATGCTGCGTTTCACAGCATTTTGGGACACCTGAAGCTTGTAATGTTCATACCAGTAGATGCAAACCATCTGTCTCCTTTTCAAAGAGTCAAGCTTTCCCTCACAAACTCTCCCCCTCCTCTCTTTCTCATGCACTGAGGTGAATTTTCACCACCTGAGTTTTGCTCTTCTTTGGCTTTATGAGCTGTGTCATCTGTGACTGAATGCCAGCAAGTATCAGTTAAGCCTATTGCCACAGTAAGGAAATACTGGAAGTAAAAACTATTCAAGAAATGTTCTCTGGTCCCCTTAGCAACGCAGATCTTGATTTGCAGCAGTGGTGAACGGGAAAAATTCTGGCTCAAGTCTGTAGGAGTTATGTTTGCTCAGCATCCCTGAAAAATCGTACTTTGGGTATCTTGGGTTGAAATCCACAAATGGAGGCAGCAGCATGTGCATTTGAGAATCTAGCCTTACGTGCATTTCAGACTGAAAATTTTCACACTGGTCTCTCCATAAAAACAAATTTCTCCAGAGGATTCTACTGTATCCTGTCAGATGCTTGCTGCCTGGTTGAAAAAAAAAATTCATTGATTATAATAGAATATTCAGTCATCTATTTCTCTTAGAAAAGCATGTTGAAAAGATAACATTAAATGAATCTCAATGGGCAGTACATATGTTTGGTGAAATCTGTTTTAAAGATGGATTTAATTGACAAGCCTATCATTATTTAAAAATGAATGAAAAACATATGAAGCCACACATCTTTGTTAAACTATTAAGTGTGAATTCATAGCTGGACATAGTGCCTGTGTATGCACAGTTCATTAACTGCACAGCTATTTGGTCCAAGGCATTTACAAGCTCTTCTGTGGGAACTTGAGGAGAAGAAATTTATGAAATCTTTTGGATTTACAGCACAGTGAGTAGAGCCTTTAAATGCAGACAACTCCCGAGCCTCAGACTAAACTCCTTAAAGTGTGTTTGTAAATCCTTTAGGTATGGAGAGAGAGGCTGTCGAGGTTCCTCTGGCAGTGTCTGTGGGACTAAGTCGCACAAGCCTTTCAGTTGGGGTTCAAGGACTAAACAGCTAATTGGTAGCAGACAAGGAGCTGAGGTTCTTCTCTGTCACCCTTAAAAAAAAAAAAAAAAAAAAAAGGTGGCCAAGTGCAAAAATAACACCAGTGAAAAGCGAAGGCTACAAAAAAAAAATCGCATGCTTGTAAGTCAGGAACGTGTAAGTAATTAGCGAGTCCTGCAGCATTAACGGTACCACAATGGGTGTTCGTTGGGTCCTTTTTTTTTCTGTTTTAAAAGTGGTTTGCTTGCTGTGCCAAGGGCACTATCCCCTGGGTTTTCCTGGTGCTGGCTGGGCATTTTGCAGGGCAGAGGGATGCTGTGGCTCCTCTGACCAAGTGCAGTGGTGACAACTAGACTGCCACCCCCACCCCAGGAGCAATTTTGGGAGCAAACACCCACCTCCACATGAAAACCTGTTCCACCCTCCCCTTCCTGATGTGGCGCCTCACTGCTGAGTACAAATTTGGCTGCAGCTGGGAAGAGCAGCTTAAACTTTGCCACAACTGCGGGTTTGAGCCCATACCCACGGGATCTGTCAGCAGAGGGATGGCACAAATCTCGGGGACTGGCGATGTCAGCACTGGGCTCAGCCCGACCCACACGAGGGCAGATTTCGTCCCCGAGGTGTGCCACCTGTATTCCCAGCACAGGTGAAACCCAAAAGGGGATGGCCAGGGCAGGAGAGCCAGGCCGTCCTACCAAGCTCTTCTGTAATGCAGGTTGTCCTTCTGAAGGAAGGTATCGTAAGGAAAAGGGCCAGGTGCTAAAAATGCGAAACCATATCTGAAACGCATCAAATGCAGAGGGTTTTTGTTTTTAGGGTACGCAGCTGATCCCTACTTTGGAACACATTTCCACTGCTGTGGCTGGAAATCGCTAAAAGCAGATGTCCGTCTCCCAGCTTTGGAGTGTGCAAGGCAGACATGTTCTCCATGAACTGCAAAACCATCCCTGCACTCAGTGAGCACAAGTGCTGGACAGATGTAGCATCAGAAATCCCACTCTTCGTCCTCCTCCAATGAAATATTCGGCATCCTTCTCGCTCAGCTACTGATGACATGTTCGTGTGCTTACTACATCCATTGTTTCTTTTTGTAGACACATCACATTCATTTAAGCTATTTCAGAAATACTACATTCAATCTGAAGCTGAAACAGCTTCCATAAAGATTGCAGCTAGACCACACATTTGCACGCATGTACTTGGTGTGGATTGTCTGCATATTTACCACGATGCTCATTTTATTCTTTTGAATAAAGGTGCGGATTTTTTCTTCCGTTATTTGCCAGCACTATTAACTATCTGCATTCTTCCTTCTGGTTGTATAATCTGCGTTCTTCTCTGATCCTCTCCAAAATAAACAAGTCATTTTGGACTCCAAGGCTCCATGCCATGGCAGCCACAACATTTCCTTTGTGACATCTGTACCATAAGTAACGGTGCTGTCGGTCTCCCAATAGGAGACCTTTTTTCAGCTGGGGTAGGTCAGAATTCCTCCTGGGGATTTGTGGTGCTGCTGTTGACCCTATCCAAGTTCCTACCCTGGCTCCTTATGTCTTCAGTGCCTAGAATGATCACGTCCACACCAGAGGACGGACTCGCACTGTCATCCAAGGCAACACCAGAGGAGCCAGGGCAGGAGATACCAGCAGCCCTCCCTCCCTCCCTCCCTCTTCACCTTTGGTTCAGCAGCATGGGAGAGGAGAAGGGCTCTCTTCCCCTCACCCAGGGAACCCAGACTGGGAGCTGGGGGGTGGAAGCTTGTGCCTGGAGGGTGCTGGTGCTGGGAAAGGTGGAGAATGTGCAACTGGTAACACCCTTTGAGTGCTCATCAGGCAAGCAAGGCAGGAGGCTTTGCACTTGGGGATGCACAGGCTGGTTTTAATGGGCTTTGTGGACTCTGAGAGCTGGCTTGGCTGCCTGTGTAAACACAGCCAGTAATACTACTGATGTAAAACTCGTGTTGCAAGACAAGAATCAAACTCTTTTTATTCCCCCCGTACCTTGTTCAAAGATTTATCAAGCAGATGAATCAGATATTGGTCTCCTAATGCCACAAGCATAAAGTTTCACCAAATCTCCCACTGTTTCCCAGCTCAGGCAGAGCAAGAGAGCAGCTCCTGGCCACCCTTCCTCATTCTTTGCTGGGGTTGGAGGAGCCATCTGATTTCTATTTATTCCCACTGCAACCACCACATGCCATGAATGGGTTTATAGCTGGAAGAAGAAATCTCCCCAGAAGAAGAGTACACAGCCTCCTGGGGCTGATTTGGGAAGTGCTGACAGTTTTCTGTCTGCACCTGCCTCGCCGACCAGATATTGAAACCACATTGATTGGGTGACAAGTGACTTATTCATGTTGCTGATAGTCCTCAGACTCCTGAAATCTGAGGAATTCAGGAAATCTAGGATGATTTTGGTGGAGTGCACTTCTGGATCCTAGAGGGAATACCCTGCCAAGAGGTACCATGATGTACAAGAGCAGTTGAAATAATGAGAAATGTTAATTTCTGAGTTTTTTTCATGAACTGATGTATTTAGGGACATCTTTTTAACTATGAGAAACTTCTACTTTGAACTGTGCTGTGTTGCCTACTCTTGTGATCTTCCAGGTGTCCTGTTCATTGGCAATGTTTCTCAGGAGTAGGGTAACCCACTTGCCCTATCAGGGCTCAGCACCTCGCCTCCCACCAGGCAAAAGCCCCCACTGAAACTACGTCCCAGGAGAGCTTGATCATCCAAACAAGGCCCTTGAGGGCGTGTTTTTGGAAGAACAATTTAGTTGTTATTTCTGAGGCACCAAGTGCAATAGCCAAACTGTTCTCCTTTCACATCACTTTTGTGAAGGTTTACTGGTATGGCTTGGTAACGCTACTTAAGGTGAGGAAATCTAGTCCCAAACTTTGTGAATATGTTGCAGTGACGTGGGTTTATGGTTTATAGCTTGATTCCTTGCAAGTCGATTACAATTGTGGATGTTAAAAAGGGAAACCATAGGAGTGCTGCTGATATGGATCTTTTTTCCAAGGACAAGAATAAAAAGAAAGGCTTTTAAGCAGTGTCATACAGGTGAGTCTTAAAACAAAAGATATAATTTCCATTAGTAAAATACTCCATTTCCACTAATACTCCATTTCCACTCTGAAGATCGATGCTACAATTTGTGCAGCTCAGAGCCACTTGTGCCTTTCTCACTCTTTATATAGATAAAATTCCAAGTCATTTCAATTGAAAAGGTTGTATTTAAATGCTGTTGGTATAATCAGTCTATTAAAATGGGAGGTGTTAATTTTCCAGTAATCACTACACTTTCTTTCTCTTCCTATCTCCCAATTGAAAGGACAGACTCATCCTGCATAGTTAAAATGTAGCAATGCATTTAATGCCAGGCCATGATTTTAGACCTCCAGCTGTTTTACTGGTTGTGTAAGTAAAAATAAGACAATGTTATGCTTGGTAACCATGGTTTTTGTAGGCATTCACATTTTACAAATCACTGCACAGTATGCAAACCATTATATATGTTTTAAATGTTTAAAATCAAGCCTACCAGGAGTCTACCACTTCCATTATTTAAGGAGGGGGACTGCTAGACTGTGAAGAGTGATATATTCCATCAAGCTACTCAGTGGAGCTATATTATCAGTGCAAATCATGTGAAAATATGTGCTTCAGCAAGGCAAGAAAGGAGTATTCTCTACTATAAAAAGTGTGCTGTGGGAAGGTAGATGGAGTCATTGGTGTGGTGTAATATATGAGTAAAATCTTATTTGTTCACACAATAAAAAAGGGAAAAAACAGAGCACAGAGAGAAGGCAACCATGAAGTACTTGTTTATTCTCCCCCTGTACAAAAACCTGCTTCTGCTTCAAACAAAGGAACCGAGTCTTATCCCTTACAATTTTAGCCAGGTGTAACTACTCATCTCAGCAGAGATCTACCTGATTTATACAGGCAGGAGGAAAAGCAAAACCAGGGTCACAAAGAAGCAGCTTATTGATTTGTTCCGTACACGCAGAAAAATATTACACCTCACCAGCATGACCATAAGCATGTAGTTAAATTCAGGTAAACCTTAACTGGTATATTTCTTTGTAAGAAAACACTGATAAGTGGAGCTATTGACAGCTGCGTTTTCAAGAGCATCTGCCTTCAGAAACAGCAGCTACTCAAAACAAATGGGTTTGGAGGCAAATTGTGCTGCTCTGATCAGGGGTGCAGGCAAAGATAATGGATAGTATTCGGCTGCACCTGAGATTGCCTTTAAAGTTCAGTATGAAAGTTGTAGCAGGTGTAGCTAAAAAATGGCCTCTGCTTGTGCTGTAATTTTTCAGAGAGCACACATGCAGCACTCTGGACAGTTAGAGTTCTCAATTTTAATTAAAAAATGGTAAGTATTACACAGTACAGTCAGATCTGATTAATCGGGGTGGAGCTGGTTTATGTGTATGTCTGGGAATACAAATGCTTTCAGTATTAATCAGGCTTGCTGTATTTATTTATTTTAGATATTTATTCAGATTGACCCCTATTGCCCAGCCTCTAGAATTTAAAAACATCAGTCAGGGCAAAATCACAGCACTGGCTTACAGGAGGAAAAAAAAAAAAAAAAAGGAGAGGAGAGGAAAGAAAAAAAAATTTTTTTTCAAACCATGGTCTTTGTGTTCTTTGTTCTTTTCTGCTTTTGAGCTAACTTCAGAGCTCTTTCTTCACTACTGAAAGGAATAGTAACCAACATGTCCCACTCCACCCTCCCAGCAGCCAATAAAAAAAAACCAAACTCTGAACTTTAAGCCAATAAGCCATCTTCATGAACTGGAGTGCTAATTAAAACTTTGACTACAAAAAGAACATATGAGAGGGGTGGCAAAACTAGCTTTAACAGCCGTCTCCTGATCCATGCCCAGCAGGTTCCCCAAAGGTTATTGCAGCCCAAGAGTTCAAAGCATGTATTTTGCCAACAGTGCTCTGCAGTACCAGTTTGAAGGTAGATTTGAGCAAAAGAACTCATTTGCTTAGCTTCAAATCAGGAAATTCCCCAACTGCTGCTCTTCCTCACAGGAGGAGTTTCTGTCCTGTTCATCTTCCCATTTCCTTGGGAAACGAAAGATGGGCAGTAGATGATGAACTCTCCTGAACAGCTCCTGCCTCTGGTGTGGTCTGTAGGCTATCTCCTCCCCCCAGCAAAAATGTGTCTAACACAGGAAAGAAGCGTTTTAGCAGCCTGAGTCAAACAGGAGAAGGAGTGAGTTTAGCCTGACACACGCCAGGTGAGTGACTACAGTGGCCCCATATCATCGTGGGATTTTCTTATTTACTTCCCTGGATCAGTGCATTCAACTATGAAGACAAACATCTTGAAATACTTTTCTTCATAGTAGACAATCTAGAAGTTTCACGAAAGGAAAACCACATATACAGCTGATTTCAAATTCCAACTTTCTCTGTGTTTTGGCCACAAAATAGTAATTTCACAAAACACACCCTATTCATTCTGCTGAAAATACCTTAGAAATTCTTTAATAATAATTTTCACACATTACGTTTGTGAAAACCTGCTATACAAGTGTTATTTCCTTTTAACAAACATCTGACAAATGTGTTCAGTAAATTCACCCACACAAAGTGGAATTTTATCTATATGCTTTGCATTCGTGAGTTCCCTACAATACTAGGAAACAGCTACTTACATAACCAGGTTCCCAATATCACCTTGCTCCCCCTCACTTTTGTGGGCAAATCTGTCTGCAAAGTAAAAATAATGATTTGTCTTTTTACAGCATTTTCAACTAGAAAACAATTCACTACTAGTAGAGTAGTAGCCGTATCTTTATGTTTCTTCAGTGTCTTGCAACTGTAAAAAAAAAATAAAGTACTGTCATTACAGTAAGTTCAACTTCTCAGACAAATAACATCTGCTAACAAGATGTCCCTACATTGCAGACGGGCACCAGCTTCCTAACTCAAACTACCATTGTAAAATATGTGTATATTCACAAGTTAATGAAAATGTGATCTTCTGGGTCTGTTTTAATTTCAGCAAGGTTCACCTGAGATTACACTGGTTTCCATTTGATGAAACAATGTGGTCTCACCATGTTGTACTTGCAGTGTTCCAGAATGAAATGCTTTTATGTGCCTGAAGAAAACGAGATATAAAAATGCACACATCATTTCAGAGACCCGAAAGATTGATCTGAGCTACACAGGACTCGGGTTTGAATCCAATCTTTTACTGTCCCACAACTCATCGCCAGCAATCAGTCAACAGCCTCTTTAATTAGAAAAATTGGATTAAAAGGCCAGTTTATCTTCCTGAGTCCCCATCCTGAGAAATCTGGCAACCTTCAGAGCCCCCAGAGGATCTCTGAAAGTTCCTGCAGGGCTGCTGCAGACTAAAAACTTTTGTAGTTCAGCAGCCTCCTGCATTTGGTGGAGTATCATGTGGACAGCTCATAAAATAGATTTTATAGAATATCAAATTAGAAGGGATCTCAGGAGTCATCTGATCCAACCTTTCATGGCAAAAGCACAATTTAAACAAGATGGCCCAGCACGCTGCCCAGATGAATCTTAAAAACGTCCAATGTTGGAGACTCCACCACTTCCTTTGGGAGATTATTCCAAAGGATGATCATTGTCATTGTGAAAAATTTTCCACTTGCATCCAGTTGGAGTCTCCCCAGGAATGACTTGTACCTGTTACCTCTCATGTCTTCCATGTGACTGTTTACAAAAAGGGAGTCTCCATCTTCTTTGTAGCCATCCTTTAAATACTGCAACATGGTGATAGCCTTTCTCTGATTTGTCATCTGATGTACACACGCCCCTCCTGTTGGCTTCAAGAAACAAAGGAAACCTAATCTTTTGTCCTCTGCTGGAGCATGATGTGAATTTGTTACAGGAAGTTTCTTCTACACAGGGTTGTGCAGGCAAAAGGACAGCCAGGCTGAACCTCCTGGGCAACATTTGCACCATGGCTCTCAATCAGTGGCAGATGAGGGGGTGCGAATATCACCTTATGCTCCTGAAAAATTGACCTAAAGGGAGACCCATTTCCAAGCTAGCCTCCACGCTGAGCACTTTTCTACACATCTCAGAAATGTTGACATTATGAACATCACCGATGTACAAAGTTCGTTTTACACGCAGCAACGGGACAGGGGCATGCTGCAAGCTTTCCTCACCACCCAGCACCCTGTTTGGTCTGGGATCACAAAGGAGGGTGCAGAGCCAGGGCGTGATTCAGCAACGATAACGTCTGGCAAGGGCATCCCCAGCAGTGATCAGTCGGTGGCTCTGATTTCCTGTGGACACATGGAAACACCCCATGGTTAGACTCTTCTCTTCCCTCATACTGCCCAGTCACTTTTGAACATGTCACCTGGGATCAACCAAGCCAAGAGGTAGAATAAAAGCATAGCTATATGTTTTAGGGAAAGAGGTAGGCAGGAAGATGCAAGCACTTACTAATGCCAACTGGGGGAAAAGCTAACGAGATCTGTCTCAGCCAGCAAAGGATCCACACAGGAACTAACTGTTGGAAACCAGGCTTCATTATTTCTGGTGCTCATGGAACTATTTGTTTAATTATATTTTGTATTCATAAAGGATTTCTATGCAAAAGATGAACACCAAAGCAACCCTTCTTTTGCAACATGCCCATCTTTATGAAATCCTCACAATGGCTGATTGTGTTATTTAATGCATTCGCATTCAACAGTTTTGGATCCTACATGTAATATCTTCCCATCAGTCTGGTGACTTGTAGCTTTTTAACTCTGGCTGTTGCTGATTCCTCAGCTGTCTGAAACAGCCGGCTGTGCTTTGTTTTTTGTGACTTCAGCACTAACAGCTGGCTCTGTTCTAAATACTGAGATTTACCAAACAGCAATGCCAGAACAGAGGAAATTTCTAAACATTATTTTGCTATTATTATTGTTATTATTGTTATTATTATTATTATTATTGTGGTTATTATCATAGAACATAGAGAAAATCCAACACTGTCAAACTCATGTTACACGTAAGTGCAGGAAATTATCATACCACAAAATCCTAATATTCTAATGGCTTACGTGCTCTGTGTAGTACCCCTCTCCAATTCTTTCCAGAAGGAAGAAATGCTCTAACTCAGAAAGGGAGAAGGCATCAGAGTGCTTTTCCCTGCCCATTAGGTCTTGATATCCCACAATGGTTCAAAGGATTAGTCTGGGTGACAGGCATGGAGCTGGACATCAGCTGGTCTACAACAGATGATTTCCAGGCAGTTTGAGAATGTCTTCACTCAAAGTATTTAGCAAAATGTGCATGGCCAGAACCCGGGACATGGTTGGTTTTTTAGAAAAGACAGGCAAGAGGTAGAACTGCATCCTGAATCAATAGCAGTATAGGTCTTGAAATATGAAATATAATGAACTCCACACTCTTCTCAGATACACCCATTTTCTTCTTTATAGGTCACTGAACCCACAAAAGGAGTTAGTCTTAATCCTCTGCCAGCACTCAAGTGGCGTGCCCAGCAGAATGCTATGCAGTTCCTCAGGCAGAGAAGTCCCCTGGGGTAAGGTAATTTTTAGCCAGGAAAAGCTCAACAAAAGTATTCAAATAGCACAGACCTGCTCAGCAAAGAACTTCACTCTTTGCCTGGAAGGCTCTTGGAAGACATGGCAAACAGGGTGAGTGAAAGTTATCTCATTCCTGATATGGAAAAGGTTTCCTAATAAGTGGAAACCAACATGAGTTATGTGGTGGTAGCACCGAGATCTCTTGCTAGGCTTGAGCAGGTCCCTTGCTTGCACACACACCCTGGCCAGTAGGTAATGACTTACTCACTGCAGACTCCAGCAGAACATAACCCCGACGTCTCCACCTCCTTGCTCTTGCACCCAGCCCTTAAGTAGGAAGAACTGTCATAGAAGTTCTGCTCTGACCTCAGGAGCATCCTTAACGTGAAGTTTGTTAGGAAACCAATCCAGACAGCACTGCAGCATGGTGGCACCTGGCCTTGTACAGAGATCTCACCTTTCAGCATCATGCTTTTGGTGTGAGATCAGATGTAGTGACATTGCTGCAGCTCATCAGCAGCATCTGGGCACCAGGGCTGGCCTGTGCTTCACCACCCTCCACCCAGAAAAGCTGCAAGGAATGACTGTGGGGAAAACCCTCAGCCACTGCCATCTTCAAACTGCAAGGCATCGGAAAACGTTCTCTCGGATGACTCCTTGGTGAAGACACTGTCATGCTCTGACGATGTTTTAGTGACAAATTTTCCCCATGATTTTCTGCTGTATTCCAGTTTTTGTTAGTTTTGCAACTCTGGGTATTTCGTAAGGCTTTCTGTAAAAGTCATCACCAGATAAAATTTCAAGCAAAGGCTTCAGTAGTCCACACCACCCCATTTTTTGGACCTTCCTCTTGGGTGCTACAGGCAGCTCAGGCAGAGAGACCATCAGCACCCACCCATGGGCTGCTGAACCAGAGCTCTGCAAGGGGGTGCCTGTCTGTGAGATGGTGCTGTGGGTTTCTCACAGGATAAATGGATTATTACCCTGGCTTGCAGCTGCTCCACAGAAATAGCTCAGCCTCAGGAAGAAGAGAGAAGGGGCTGCTCACAGGGTTCTTGTCCAGGGACCATTAAACTCCTGAACAACAGATTGCCTCTGTCAGTGTCTGCTAAAGAAAGAAACATAGAATCATAGAACAGTCTCAGCTGGAAGAGACCTTGAAGATCATCGAGTCCAGCCTTTGTCCCAGCCCTATCAACCCACTAAACTATGACCCCCAGTGCAACATCCACCCGTCTCTTAAAGACCTCCAGGGACCGTGACTCAACCACCTCCCTGGGCAGCCTGTTCCAATGGCTGACAGCCCTTTCAGGAAAGAAATTCTTCCTAATATCTAATCTGAACCTGGCGCAATTTAAATCTATTTCCCCTTGTCCTATCACTCTCCACTAGGGAGAACAGACCAACTCCCGCCTCTCTACAACCTCCCTTCAGGTAGTTGTAGAGAGCGATGAGGTCTCTCCTCAATCTCCCCTTCTCTAGGCTAAACAGCCACAGATCCCTCAGCCATTCCTCATACGATTGTGTTCTAAGCCCTTTACCAGCTTGGCAGCCACCTCTGTACCCTCTCCAGCACCTCGATGTCCCTCTCGTAGCAAGGGACCCAAAACTGGACACAGTACTCGAGGTGAGGCCTCACCAAAGCTGAGTAGAGGGGCATGATCACATCCTTAAAGTCAGCACCTGTGGCTTTCAATGTGTCCCACAGTGATGAGATATTTTCCTCATTTGTACTTGCTTAGCACCTGTTGAACTCATTCCGCTCTAAGCAAGGAAGATATTTATTGGTCATTCGTGGGTAGCACTTTGCTCAAGTGGCACCCAGGTCTCCCCTCCATCTCTGCCTCCCATTTTCTGGACAGAAACTCCTGTGCTGAAGGAAATGTGAAGGCAGCACTGATACCAGACATACCAAAACAGGAGCGAGATGGGTAGAGCCTGTACGTGGCCTCACCCTCCCCACATCCAGCAACGGTGACTATGAAGTGAAAGAAGAACCTCCTCAAGCAGGCTGGGAGGAGGCTGCTTTGGCTCACGTTGCCCACATGCTCGGCAGGAGCCAGCATGCTGAAAAAGCAGTTGCCCACTGCAGTATTCCTCCAGCTTCCCAACTGAGCCCTGCAGGAAGCTGCCATCTCATTTTCTTCTCATTTTCTCAGTCGGCCAGCTCAGTAACCGCAGCTAACACCCCAATACCAACCACCTCCACCCTTCTCTCTCACCACATATTTGCACCTTGAAAATGTGCTTAGCCCAGATTTGAAAGTAGGGTTGCAGGTGGTAGTAAAAAGGAGCTACAGTCTAACATCGGCAATGAAAACTTCAGATCTAAGTCTCATGTCAGCCATGGTTACATCAACAACAAAAAAATACTAATAATAACCCGTAGAACTGGCAAGAAGAGTAAAATAAAGCACTGAAATCAAGAGTATGCCACTTAGATTTGATATAAAGATTTCTCCATCCCTCACGCCCCTTCCATGCCCTTACATTTCAGCTGATGACTTTGCAGCACAGCAAGCTTGCAAAATTTTCATTATTGCCTTTGTTTGTTCCCCTCATTCCCCTGACCATCTGCACTGTGGTTAAAATCACTGAAAAAATATTAAGATAAAAGCCTTTTCCTGTCGTATCTGGTACGGCTGGAGAAAGACACAGGGAAAAATCTCACAGGAAACGTTCTTCTTGTAAGAATTCCAGACTGAGAAATTAGGGTAATTTCCCTTTTTTTGGACAGTTTAATCCAAACAAATTCTTTTCACACATTTATCTCCCACAGGCACTTATGCAGTAAAGGGTTTGATCATCAGCTGGTGTAAACTGGCTTAGGTCCACGAATTTTTAAGGAGCTAATCCAATTCCCCTCAGCTGAGGACCCATCCCTTCGATGCTCATGCCGCATACTTGAGCTGCTCCGTGCTAACGGAGAGGCTCTCCGCACCATTTCCCCCAGTGAAACCATACAGGAGGCAGGTGCCCAGGAAGCTCATCCCTCCCCACTGGCAGGTCTAGGGATATCCATCATTCGGGTCCACAAAATTAATCCACATCCTTGTGAGCAGCCGCGTGCCGCTGAGGCTGCTGCACGCGGCGGCTTCTGGAGTGGCACGGCGAGATTTAGAGCAGGCTTCGCCGAGCCGCCGTTTGCGCGTCCCGGTAACCACATGCTGGGGAGTGTGGGAGAGCCACAGGTGAGTGACCCAAGCAGAAAGCAGCCCCCAGGAGCTGGCAGCTGAGCGGGGCCCGAGCCCAGCTGGAGCGAGCAGCTGGAGGAGGGAAGACGGGCAGCAGCAGCCCCGGGAACTGCTCAGCGGCTGAACAGGTTGCTCCCAATAAAAGTGCTTCACTGCTAGATCGAGGCGGCAGATGAATTAATTGTGCCGTTTCCGTGACATTCTGCTGCAGCTTAAAACGTATTAATAACTGCTCATCCCTGAAACAGCTTTTTTCCCTCCCACGCAAGGGGGAAATATATCCATCTGAATTTTTTAGATTATGTGACAGGCTTGCAAACTGTTGTTAACTTTATCATTTGGGATATGGATTAGACTGCAGCACATTAATTTGTCAGTAAGTAAGAGCTGCCTGTTCATCTCCTTTCTGTTATGACATCTGCAGTGAAAGCACGATGGGGGCCAGACAGACAGTGAGTAATAGACTAGAATATGAAGTTTGGTGGGGGAAAAAATGGCAAAGTGTGCTATGGATATAATTGAACCCATTAAGCAAAATATAAAAAAAAACAGTCAGTGGTCCTTTAGCAGATATTGCTCTTAATGAAACTGCAGATAACGAAACCTGCCAGTTAAAAGCGGCATCAATTCTCACTGTTAAAGTTGGCACGGAAAAGTCAAGCAGAAACTCGTACTGCGATTGAAGACTTTCTGCTGGAGTCCCCAGGGCTTGGCAGCAATCCCCCCATACCTTGCTCCTCGACCCTCCAGCCCCCGTGAAGAGGACACACGCACAAGCTGGGTTTTCTTCCCCTGCTCACTTGTTGCTCCTGTGTGATGGACCTATCTGCAGGGCCACATGGCCAAACTTGTGGGAAAGGTGAAAGCCTGTGATTTGTGGGCCAAAAGAATTCATGAAATGTTGAAGAGAGCCTTGCCAGCATCCTGAATTGTTAATGTAAACTCTCCAGCTTTGCAGAAAACATACTCCGGTTGTCATTTTCGTTCCCCCTTGGCCTGTTTGTCCCCCAATTATGTGAACAGTGACACGTGAACAATTACATGGCACAGAAAGTGTGAGGCTTAGGTACTTAAGTTTGGCCCCTCAACGCCAACAGGCAAATCTATTTACATTATCTACATTTCATATGTAAGGGTCAGTGTCCATGAACTTCTAGACTGAACTTGCCAAGTCATGACAGTATGGTAAGACGATCATCTCACAGCAACTTGTAAGTCCACATTTTGTTTTAACACTTAATGCTAAAGACAAATCAGCTAAAAGGCACAGGGTTCTCTGCCACCATAGGTGCCACCCCTCAGTCTTATTTCCCAGCTCACCAAGGACCAGACCTGCTGTCCCAAATGCTTCAGGATTTCACTTGGTGTCAAGATATGTTTGCATGTGCCTGGACATGGTAAAATTCAGCACGGTTCACAAACATTTAGTTAAAATAAATTCATCTAATTCATGCTGAAGGTGTTCCCAGGCGCTCTTTAATTCATAATCAGCTAAAAGGCACAGGGTTCTCTGCCACCATAGGTGCCATCCCTCAGTCTTATTTCCCAGCTCACCAAGGACCAGACCTGCTGTCCCAAATGCTTCAGGATTTCACTTGGTGTCAAGATATGTTTGCATGTGCCTGGACGTGGTAAAATTCAGCACGGTTCACAAACATTTAGTTAAAATAAATTCATCTAATTCATGCTGAAGGTGTTCCCAGGCGCTCTTTAATTCATATTATGTAAACAATCCCAGCAGCGACTCTCTTTCCTTTTAATTCACTGGGTGCGTGCGTGCGCGAGAGGCAAAGATTCACGTCAGGAGTATTCACGTAGTCTCCTTTGCAATCTCTTTGGTTTCTTCCCCTTTTCTATTCGCAAAAGGTATCCCTGGTCTAGCTGGGATGCAGGACGTCGCCGCACGGGAACAAAGGAATGGTCGGGTGTTGGCTCAGGCCATTGTTCTGCTGCACTCGGTGCTCGTCCCCATCAAAGCCCAAGACCAGCTGCCTTGCAGGACAGCACAAGAGACCCTGTGGTGAACTATCGTGGGATGATCTGCCCATAGGGAAAGGGGTTTTCTTGATTTTTTTTCCTTGCTCCTCATCAGCTAGCTGTTTGACGATGTCACAAAGCATGAGAGCTTGCATCTCTTCTATTTTATTTTTTTAAAAACTAGTCTAATGTAGTTCTCGTTATCCATACAAATGTCTAGTCTGGTTTAGAAACTGCTAATCTCATGGGCTCAGTGGTATTTTGTGGCAATAAGTTCCCAGGGTTAATTAAGTGTTGTCTAAAAATATTTCCTTGTAGGTTTCGAATCTTCTTTTTTACTTTCATGCTTCCTTATTGAGTGATTCTTGCTCGTGAATTTTAAAACACTCACTAAACGAGATCATATTTTCTAACTGTTTCAGTATTTCTCATTGTCCACCCAGTTTCCCTCCTTTTACTTACATCATCCCTAAACAGAAATAGTAAGCACCTTTTGGCCTCTTCTTGTGAAGACCCCTTTCCAGGACTAGATCACATCTCTTTTTTATGTATAACAGTAGCAACCATCCAGTCCATTCATACAGACTGAACCCAAGAGCCTCAAAAAGTTTCTGTATAGACCAATAGACAAATAGACCAGACAATCTCCAAAGGCAAAGGCCCACAGAACTGAGGGATTCAAAAGCAATCCACCAGTTTGGATAACATCCACCGAGGATAGATCATCGTTCATTTGGGACCAACGAGCTCAAACCCATCCGAATCAACAAGTTGGCAGGGAACGCGTAAAGAAGAGGACCAGAAGAGTAAAACCCGTCAATAAATCTGATGGACTGGCTCACCCAGCTTTCCTTCAGCCCACAAGCTTCGCTGGGGTGTGTAATTGCTGCCTTATCGGAGAGCCTGCCCGCCGAACAGATGCAGTTTCCCCTGCTCTCGTTCAGCTGGGAACCCACTCAGCAAAGCAGAAATAAATCACGGGGAACTTGCTGTCATTTCTCCACCTTCCCACACACCCTCCGCCACTGCCGCCTGACTGGCTCGAGCTGGCATAGTTTTTAAAATGAAATCTGGGAGACTGGCATCAACTGCCTTGTCTAATTTTTAGCTAATACCTTGGTGGGTTCTGCGTTCGCATCTGGCCAGCGACATCACGCTGAGCTTGACGATAACAGGCTGCCGCTCTTTGAAAGCAGGAAGCCGGGGTACTGCTACCCACAGCCTAAACGGAGGCTTGTTCCAAGCACAACAGCACATCACAGCCAGTGAAAGGTCTGCAGCACAGGACTTCTCCCAAGGCATTAAAAAAAAAAAAAAGAAAGGAAAAAAAAAGGAGAGGGAGGGAGGAGGAGGGAGAGAGGGGAGAGAGAGAGAAATGTGTTAACTGTGCTAACAGTGCCAAGTAATATGCTTCGTTAAAAATTTAATCACCTGCAAGTGCAAAACAAGTGCAAAGCAATCATGTTGTAATTAGCACAGCAATTAACACCTCCCTTTTCGATAGCACATGCATCCTAGGAAGTGCATGATTGCAAGTGTTTATGCTGCTGACAGACTAAGTTCCTACAGAGAGGAAAAAATTGCTTAAATAGATTTTTTTTTCCCCTCGTCTTTTTGGCATTTGGGCTGTTATGTGTCCATGAAACCCCAGCACCAGCTGCCATGTTGGTTTTGTATGAGTGCTGTTCCACTGCATAGCATAACTGACAACTACAACTGGATCCGAAGCCTCCTGAAAGATGCCTGCAAGCCTCTAGAGCCCTACTGTTAAACAAAAACAAAAGTGTTAAAATTACGAGATCAATTTTTTTGCGAGTTACTGTTAGCCAAAGAGCAAGCACCAAGCCTGCACTGAGATCATAGGTTCTGGGATGCTACAGCCAAAGGGACATCATAAATCAGCGCTGTGACTTCAGGATGGGTCTGTAGCTAAAATACACCCGGCTCCATAGTACATAGAGGTCTCACCTTGAAGTGTCCCCCCATTCAAAAAACATTCTCCCCAAAGGCTGTGCTGAAACCAATTTGATTCAGCTCGATATATTGGTCAATGCAGAGCCAGCTTGGGAGAACATCCTCCTGCCAGCCATGCCCACACAACTGCAGTGTCCATGCTTGTTTGCTTGTCCATGCTCTCCTGCCCCTTGCCACCCCCACAAAACCTGTGGTTTGACTGTCCCACTGCCAGTCCCTCTCCCTCTGGCTGGCGGATCCTTGCGAGGCCACATGAGGAAGGAAAACTGACTCTCATCTTAGCTTGGAGAAGTTACATAGACTTAAATATTCAAATATATCCCATAAAACAAACACTCTTATTTAAAGGGTGTTCAGTTCTAATAAATGGGCTCTGCTTGTAACAGGACACCGCAATCAACATCCTGGTAGAAACTCAGCAGCTCTTGTGGTTGCTCGGTAGGGCCAAAGAGGTGGCCTCTGATCTTGGCATCCAAAAGCTGAGAGCCAAAAAGTAAAAACCATCTTTGAAACCATAAACCATGAGGCCAGTCTCGATGTTCCTGCCGTCTCAGATACTGAGATTGTTGAAAGGTATTTCCATCATATGGTTCAGTATTGGGATTCCTATTTGCAAATCGCATTGAAGATGTTAAAACCACAGACAATGTTACTATCAGGTCTGAGCCAAAGCAATAAATAGTCCCACGATAACTGCAACTCCTAAGAAAGTTATTTCCTACACAAGTTTGCTACATATCCTCAGAAATCCACATCTTCCACACCATTAATTCCGCAAATTAAGACAAAATTGGAGCACAAATTCAGCAATTACCATAGAGCCAAGTAGAAGGCAAGTGAAAAAGAAGCTGGGAAAGAGCAAGGGTACCTTCACTATCTCAATATATTTTCCTATTTCTTGAGCCACTTCTGAACTGAGACAGAAGCCAAGTCTGACATGGTACCAGTTTAACTATAATTTCAGAAGTTTCTGACAACATTGAGGCCCTATGCTCACCCTGTTCCCTCCAGCAAATTGACCTGTGTTTTACTACAGACCTTTGGGTCTCCCAGTTGTATTTTATTTGAGGACTAGCACACAACACATTTTATATTACTTTTACGAGTCTCAGAACGATGTGGACTATAGAGACCTGAAGTGCCTCCCCTACATCTGCCTGAAGCTGTGCTGGAGAGGAGCTAGAAGAAGCTCTTGAGATCTGCTTTAAAAGATCTGCCACCACTTCCATGAGAGATTTGGGGTGATTTCTCTGCCTCTGCTGGAGTTCACCTTCTCAAAGGCATGCTGCTAAATCATCCCTGCCAGAGGTGACTTACCCCCGAGGCTCATAAAAGTACTTCTGAAGAGCAGTCATGTTTGAACTTGAAATGAACTGAAATAAGCCACAGCGGGGGGGTGGGGGGGGTGGAAGGGGTGTCTCAAGGAGAATACCCCTGAAACACTGACCCAGGGTCCTCATCTTATCTGACAGCACATTTCCAATGACACAAGTATAACACCGTGCTGTTCTATATGAACACACGGCACATTTTTCGAGAAGACCGCGTGCAGCCAGCACCTACACCAATGAGGCACAGTTGGGTTCCCTGGTGCCAAGTCCCCTTTCAGAACAATAAAACAGTGCCCAGCAAGTAAGGGGAAAAAGTTTGTGCGAGCTGCTTGTTAAAAATATTTGGAGCACAGCAGAAAGTTTAAGTACTGGGAGCCCCTGCTCTCTTCAAACCACAAAAAGCTGATAGTTATCATGAATAAAAGGTTAGGAAAACCGCTGGGGGTGAGGAGAACCTCGCTCACATAGGAAACCACAAGTTAGTGCAACTGTACAAAAGCTCATGGTTCAAAATATATGCAAAATACATCAGAAACCTCTCATCCTGGGAACAAGAAAAACCGTTTACACCCATGGGAGGCAAGCAGAGGAGGAAAAAGCTGCTCATGGACAGGGGCCACGGCAGAGGAAAATGTCTGGGAAAGACTAGTGGGTCCATCATGGGCCAGCTGCGTCGGCAGGGGATTGTCAGAGGATCCCATGGTGAATACGTTACCTTTGGCTCCAAAGAGAGAGGATGGTGGAGCAATTGGAGGGGCAGATTGGGACCTGTGATCTCTGTGAGGGCACAATCATCAGGAAATTGCCTGGTCTGGGAATCGCTTCATGAAGAATGGAATCACATGTCTCTCAACGCCTTTAGCTGAGTCTGAAAAAAAAAACTAAAAATGAGAAGTGTGGCTTTATCAAGCGTAAGCAATACAGCCTGCAGCCTTGGACTAGACTTTCTCACAAGATGGGGTTTTATAAGACAAAAGGAGTCCTCAAACAAATCCTTAGAGCAGGACAACTACCACGACCAAGCTTCACAAGCAAGATTCATCTGTGTCCAATGCCTTTGCTTCCTGAACCGTCTGGCCAAGTCAACTTCACCACTAAGTTCCCTGAGGATGTCTTGAGCATAGTTCTCAGTATTGGATTATAGGATTTCTACTCACGACATTCAAAAAAATGAATGTGGGTGGTGAAAAATTGCAGGGAGTTACACACCTTTCAGTTAGCAAGGCATACACCTTAAAATAAGAGGTGAGATGGGAAGAAAGGGAAAGTAGAAAGTAGTGAAAGGAGATAAGAAAACAAAGAGTATCTGAACTGCAGGTACAAAAGGCTTGGGAAGTGTTTAAGAAAGCTAAAATCCTGCTCCACTGATCTTTAGCTCAAATTTTACAGATTTTGTGTGTGCTAGGATCACGAATAAGATCTCAGCCTGTGGCTTGCCTCCCTCTTAGTGGGAATCATGGAGTTTGTGAGGCTAAGACTCCCATATCCTCACTAATAACCCACTTAAACTTGACAGGCAGTGCTCTCCCACGAATTGAGAAGATAACCCTTTTCACTGATATTTCTGATTTTGGAAAGAAAGAGGGTGAAAAACACAGAGTAAAAAAAACCACCAAAACTGATTTCCCACTCATTTTGCATATCCGAGTTCCCAGGCACCCATCCCTTTTCTACTGAAGGGGAGGGGGGGGGGGGGGGGAGAAATATATTTAATAAAGATCTGGCAGGAGTATGGTGAAATAATGAGTAGGATGAGACCATGTTACATAAATTGGCAAGTCTCCAGCTTGTAAATGATTAAAACAAAAAAAAAGAAAAGGGAGTTTCCACGAAGACTAACGTAAAAAACATTTTATAATCAAAAGGCCTGAAACTATGGGGGCCGATGGGAATGTCTAGCAAAACAAGCCTGTTCTGAAGCTTCCAGATGATACATGGAAACTTAATCAGCTCATCTCAGTCAACCTTAAATCAAAGAAAAGACTGATTGGAGGTTCAAAGGGAAGAGTGGTTTTGTGGCTCAAGAACAAGAGCGGGACGCTTTCCCGATTCTGCCACAGATTTCCTTTGAGATCTTGGGTAAGTCACTTACTTTGTGATATTAAATTTCACAGCTATTGGGTACAATAGTTTTCCTTACATACATATTCCAATTTGTCCCTGGAAGTGGACTACTTCATTTGTATCCTGGCTCTTTATCAACACATACCATTCACACAGCACTGTTGCCAACAAGCAGACCTTCAAATTTCCCTCTATAATTTTTCCCTCTGTAAAATGTGGAGAAGCCCCATATGCCTTTATAGCAGTGCTGTCATACCACATTAGTGCATAATATTCCTAAAGATCTTTGAGTAGATAACATTACAGAAGTGAGAGAATTCTCTGCAACTTACTACTAGGAAATTAATAGTGACCACTTCCCTCTCAGGTAGGCACCAAAAAGAGGAAGTGGCTTAAGTGGCTGCAATCTTGCTGTTGTTAAAAAAAGCATCCCTTCACAGTTCACCAGTAATTCTTGCCGCTTCTTTCCCCAAAGCCAGAATCCAGTGACATTAAAACTGAGAATTATAACATCAAGAGAGACATAGATCTAACTTCTGTTGGAAGAGAAAATTTGTTACTCAAAATCAAATGTTAATTGTCTCCAGCCTTTTAAACTAAGCAAGGTGAGAGGCTGTGGAGAATGTACAGATCTTCAAGGGGAGTTTGCTAACCATATGCAGTTGGAGCCCAACCTTAATGTCTTTTTATCTTCCAGGATTGCAAGTGTATGTGTGAGCACATTTCTGAAAGTCTATTCTTCCGTACACTGAAAATTCAGATGAAAGTCAAGAAGAGGAAGGTTAGATCAGGGAATGAGGGCTCCTTTATACTTCTTCCAGGCTCTGCTCTGATGCATTGTGTAACCTTGGGCAAGTCATTTAACTTGTCTTGCTCATCCATCAGATAGAAAGATGATGCTTATCTATTGCATGAAAATGAGTTAATTGCTGTTTGCCAACTGCTTTCATCTCTTTGGATGAATCAGATTGAATCCATATATGTGAGTGTATATAATTTTGCATGTGTATTTTTATTTAGAGCTTGCTTATGTCTTGGAGCATAGCTTCTTCAGGTCAACACTGGTTATCTGCTTGGCAGGGAGCCCCTATTGTACATTTCTGATGTAATGCAAATCATAGCAATGAGAAACACATAAGTGAAAGGTATTACTCTTATCATCATCATTAGTTGTTGTTGTTGTTATTATTATTATTATAGTTTCACATTTGGATACAGAGATAGGACCACTCTAAAAAGCATGGCCGCAAGAAAGAAGTCTGCTGTTCTTGGGAATAAGTCTCTAAAAACAAAATGAATGGGAGAGGCATAGGCCTGGAGCTGCCTCTGCACAAATGTGTTGATGTGAAGTTTCCCAGGAGTATCACCAAATCTCTAAGCAAACTTATTTATAGGTTTTACCACTAAGGAACTGACCTGTGCAAGTACTTGGCCAGTGGGTGGTTCTCACCAAAACAATAAATCTCCTCCCTCAGAGAGGAGTCATAGCACTCAGGACGTGTTTGATTTTTGGAAACAGAAGGAAATTGGAGTGAGAGGTTCAGAGAGAAATAATAAGGAGAAATTCTCTAAGCTGTAGACAAGTCTGGAAAAAAGTCCAAGAACTGTATAACCTTTACGACCAAAGTTCTTTTCTTAACCATCGGTGGATGCACACTATGGACTCCGCCTTGTCTATGACATACAGAGCTGACACTGCTATTGAAGGATGTGGAGGCACCTGCATGGGTCAAAGGGGTCACCACTGCTTTGGAAGGCAGGGCCGGAGTGAGCATCAGACAACAGCAATCTGGTGTGTTTGAAAGGCACGATCTTTAAACATACATAACTGCAGACTATATTGTCATTCCTTCATGCAAGGCACTCTGCCATTAGAGTCACTTCAAAAGAGGACAGGTTCTCCAGTCACGTCTGACCCATATCTTCACCACCAACATTTGCTGTGCAGTAATGCTGAGCTTTGCTCTTCTGGAGTGGTGGCACCAAAACCACCAGCTCTGAAACTAAGTTTAGGATCCAGAGAAAGCTTTAGCTTAGTGACAGTTCTCACCAGAAAAAGACTCAATCAGTAAAAGGGCCAAAACTCAGCTTTGCTAATGTCTCATCCTCTTCCCCTATTACCAGGTTGTCCTTTCTCTGGGGTGAAATCTCCCAGTTTATGTCTGTGCTTGAAAGTACTGCAGAGAAGCCATACAGGTGGGTAGCAAAGCTTTGAAACAGCTGCTCTTCCAGTCTCATGGACCACAACAGCAACACAGCATCCTCTGTATCAGCTTGTTGACACATCATGTCTGGACTCGTTCCCAGGCCCCATGGTTCTGCCATCCCTCAGAGAAACACACATTTTCTACCCAGTGGCTATTCCAGCTCCTCCTTCCATAGGACTGAAAGTGTGGGGAAGATTTTATCCAGCCTTTCCATGTGTGGTTGAATTTTGCCCATAAGGACTTGTTTTTATTCATCCTGCACTTTTGTCACGTCAAGTATGAAAGACCTAGTAGATTAGGATGCATTGCACATTTATTGGATGAAATGGCAAATGCTGTTAAGATATTAACTTGCATGATTTTTTCTTATAGATAGCAGTGCTTGTCATTATTTAAGTTAGATTGGTTAGCTCATTTTGCTGTTTCATTCTGCTTGCTTTACTTGCTATTTATTACATTTTAGAATGTAAATTAGTTTCCACTAGTGTTTATTAGATACATCTATGGCTAAAGTTTAAATCAAAACACAGCCTGAAATCAGAATTACTGTGCGTACTAATCTTAATGGATGGCATGGACCTAATTTACTCTTTGCTACATTTGAATATCTAGAACAACTCTCTTTAATCCATCTCTTTAGTCCACCTCCGAAAACCATGATGGGCAGAGGCTGGTGCAAGGTAATTTTTATTTTTCTTTACAGGAGCCTAACTTTGCTCAGATACAGATATGCAGTGAAGTGATCAACAAGAGGACTTGTAAACGTGCGACAGAAATGGTAATTAAAGATAAGCTTTCAGCACAGGTTAGAAAGTCCAAAGGATAGCAGCAGAAGATATTGGTTACAATGGCATAAAATAATTCAAAAGATACCCTTCCTTATACTTCCTCTGCCTCCAAACGACTTTTTTCTTGGTAGTATGTTTTGGACCTTCTCCATTTATTAAAAGATCGTTATTAACTGACTCCATCACACATGTATCTCAGTCTAAACTCCTTTGTGGCAGCAAAAAAGGTCAGTAATATTAAAAGGGACACCTGCCACAGGTGAGGAGCATCTGCATGTTTCCATGTTTGCCTGTAGGCACCCGTTATTCACAGAAATGATTCTCGTCTCCACGAAGGTCTTAAGAGTTATACTCATCTGGCTCTTCACGCTGGAAGGCATCAGGAAGAAGTAGTTCTTCCCAAAGCATCTTCACAATTATTCTCAGTTATTGATATGATATCAGGTCTATTGGGATTTTGAGGAGGGTCGTGCTAGCTTGTCACAGCAAGCCAAACCCTATCCTTCACAGAATCAGCTCCCTGGTGCACAGCACAACCACCAACATTGAAATAAACCCATGAAGTCTCCCTTGCACTGCCCTGCTCAGGGGATCCGAGTCCTTGCTCCCAGATTTCCTTGCCCCTGACACCCTTGCCCTTTCACACACCCGGGATGGTTTTTGCTTCACAGAGCATTCTGCTCCTTTAAAAGCAATTACCTGGGGAATGCTAGTGATGCAAACTTGTTTAAACTTGAGCACGAAGTTAGCTTTGTAATTAATTGCCTCATCACTTGCAGTCATCCTTCAGGAATGCTGCGTTGCGGGTTCAAGGGCCAGATCGCCAGCAGAGATCCCCCAAAGTGAACAAAACCACAAAGCCCCACAGCAGGTCAGGTCTGACTCCCAGAGAGGATGAAGAGGGAGAGGTCTCATCGGCCTCCCACCACCCCAGCATGCAGAGGTGGGCAACGTTGTGCCTTGAGAGCCCCTGGTGCGCTGATGGTTTTGTCCTGGGGAAAAGATTAGTTTCCCCATGGTGTGGCCTCTGAGAATGTCCCCTCAGGTGACCGTCGTGGCAGGGCCACTTTCCACCAGGTCAGGCAGTGCCCCTCTGGGGCTCACACTCATCCGTGCCCTCACAAGGAGAGACTGTAAGCAAGGAAGCCACTAGCAGCACGCAAGAGCTGATGGAAACAAGGAACTGAAAAATATGTCATTGGGTGCCTGTCTAGAGACACAGATTATGCAGAAGGATGGTGGCAGTACCTTCTCCCTCACATACCTGTGGTAAGAACTAATGAAGGCAAGGCCAGCTGAAGCCATAAAACTCCGATTACAATTATTGCCTTGTTATTCGCGTCTAAACGCGCTGTGGGTGTGTGTGTTCAAAAGGTGATTTTGCCCACACTCTCATTGAGGCTGGGCTCTCCTGTGTGTAGGAAAGGGAGGAAGGGGAAAAAAAGGAGAACCATCTTCTCTGAGCGTGACAAGAAAGCGAAGGGAGAAGAAAGAAGAAAACCAGTGGGAAAATACAGGTTGGAGGAAGCTGTGCCTACAAGGAGAGAGCAGACAGTGATGAAAGGCTGAGGGATCTGTGGCTGTTTAGCCTAGAGAAGAGGAGATTGAGGGGAGACCTCATCGCTCTCTACAACTACCTGAAGGGAGGTTGTAGAGAGGCGGGAGTTGGTCTGTTCTCCCTAGTGGAGAGTGATAGGACAAGGGGAAATTGATTTAAATTGCGCCAGGTTCAGATTAGATATTAGGAAGAATTTCTTTCCTGAAAGGGCTGTCAGCCATTGGAACAGGCTGCCCAGGGAGGTGGTTGAGTCATGGTCCCTGGAGGTCTTTAAGGGATGGGTGGATGTTGCATTGGGGGTCATAGTTTAGTGGGTTGACAGGGCTGGGACAAAGGCTGGACTCGATGATCTTCAAGGTCTCTTCCAGCTGAAACTGTTCTATGATTCTATGCTGAAAAGGGGTACCAAACTGAGAAGCAACCTGGACAACTTCTGGATCAGTTCAGGGCCATCTCTCCAGTCTCCGCACCTCTCGGAAGGCTGCTGGCCATACGGAGGAAAAAAGGGCTGAAGGGGAGATCGCAATTTCAGATAAGAGCTGCTGTTAAATTTGTGGCTGCTTTATAATTGCTGGTTGCACTCTAATTACATAACCACACAGAGGTAAAGACCAAGGTCTACATTAAAGGAGAGCTGAAAGACGTGGCCAGCGCAAAGCTCAGCACTCAGAGTAGCCCAGGACATACAAGAGCTCTCATCCCTACCTCTGCCAGTGACCGATGAGGCCTCGGCGTTCGACGCCTCTGGTGAAGAGAAGACACCATTGCATGGATTTCTGGGCAGACTTTCCACTGCTGGGGGAAATCAGTGTCCTGCCAGTTCTCCTATGTAGCCGTCAGCCAGTGCAGAGGCACTGGTTTGCAATTCCTCTCCCATGCCAGCAAGCAGCTCTTCTGCAGGGATCTGGGGGAATTCTATCATGAAGAGGTAGAAAGGGCAATCAATGCCCATGATAAGATACACTCCAGCAAACTGTTTATAATTTTTCTCACTGGGTTGCAGATGACCTAATAGGCTCTTTTCCCATCTCTAATTTCTATGAATCTGCAATCCTATTATTTATATTATATCTTGAGGGTTTCTTCAAGAGTAAATGATGTAATTATACCCTGCACCATAATGTTTCAGGATCTAGTGTAATAGAACTAAATATGCAATTATGTGGTTAGTAAATGTAACAGTATAAAACTCAAAATCTATAGCCATGTACGGGAGCTTCACAAGAAGAATTAGTTTCCTGTTATGTGCGCAACAGATGTAATGTAATTATTGCTAACCGAGAAGTATCACCAGACATTCATGCGATACTAGCAAAAAGTGCCCCTCCAGCCAATACTTCATCAAAACATGTGAAAATGAGAGAATCCCCACAATTCAATCTTATCAGCAAAGTCTAGGCACATATATTTGATCCTCTGCCTATCCAATCGATACTTCCCAGGCTCATAGTATGCAGAACAGACAAAAATAGACACATGTATGCAAAGAGAAGGATCAGATTCACTTCTGGTGTTATTCCAGCAACTTCAGCTGAATTACAGGATGGCAAAAGGCAGTCCATTATGAAACCTGTGTGGATTATGGTTGAAAGAAATAAAGCTGGCCTCTGACATTTATACTACACTGCGTGACAAGAAGAAAACAACATGAAAGGAACCCCAGCCTTGTGGTTAAGGAGATAATCTTGGACTTGGGAGATACAGTTTCTACTCAGAGGTTTGCCACAAGTTTCACATGAAAAAGAAAAGGAAAAGAAAAAGGGAAAAAGAAAAAATAAGAGAAGGAAAAAAGGAGAAAAGGAAAAGAAAAAGGAGGGGAGGGGAGGGGAGGGGAGGGGAGGGGAGGGGAGGGGAGGGGAGGGGAGGGGAGGGGAGGGGAGGGGAGTCCTTTCTGCTGTAGAGGGATGGTTTGGTGCCCGGAAGCCTGAAAAAAACATATTCTTCTTTCTTACCTTCTCTACAGTCAGTCATGGCTTCTACTTCACACGGCTGAACCTCTGAAATAAAGGTTAACATGAGGCACTGTACCAAAAGCTGAATTTTGAGATGAAATAGTTGGTCTTATTCCCCCACCCCATATTTCTGTCACACTACTGGCACTGGAAGCATTAGCTTTGTAGTCACAATTATATGAGAACTAAGTAAACTGTAGAAATTTGTAAACTGTTGCATTGCTAAATTAAATGCTGTTTTAACTAACAGTTAATAGTGTTTACTGCTGTGTAATAGTAATTTTCATTTTTTACTGTATCTAATGACTTTCTGATGACTCAAATTCTCTGTAGGGATACCAAATCATTATATTAAGGATGAGTGATTTTAGTATGCAATGACTTATCAGTACAATAATATGTAGACTCATGCTTCAGCTAGTAAATTAAATCATTTACACCAGAGCGTTTGTCACCCAGAAGAGTTCTATTACATTGATGCATTATAATGTAGAGCCTGCTCAAAGTAAAACACATGCTATATTAAATCTGTCCTGCTTTACATACAAAATCTTTAAGGAACAAGGGTTTACCATATAGTAAGGCCATGGAGAAGGACTGATTTTCCCACAGAGTGGATAAATCCAGAAATCTCATTTGTTTAGAAAAGCACCATGGCCACATATAAGTATGAGCTTACCAAGTTGTATTAGGCACCCAGATATCACTTGAACAGTTGATTTGGTACAATGGGACCCATGGGAGTGGAAATGACCACTACCAGCTTGTGAACTTTCAGATAAACGTACAGGTGAGCGAGTATCAGAGCTTGACATGACCACAACATTGTCCCCAGCCAGGAAGAATGAGAGGACTTGACAAGTCTGCTGAAACTGAGTGGTAGAATAGCTCATCACAATTCTATTTTAAGAGACTAGATCAATTCTTTGCTTGATTAGGACTTCAAATGCAACCTCTCCCAGCATTTGGTACAGTTGCCTAGTGTAGGCTTTGGTTTAGGTCCAATAATTACTTTGATGTCAGAATGTTCAGAACTGAGAAGGTGCTTTACTGTTTTAGGAACCTGTTTTTTAGTGTTTTGCTTGAGACACCAAGGAGATTAATTTCCAGCAACATGAAAGCATCAGAGTTTCCATTCACCATAATTTGAACTGAACATTGTCTACTATTTGGAAAAAATCAGACCCCAAACTCTCAAGGTTATCTCCCAAAGGTCATGCACCAGTCTTAAACCATTGACTCTGACCCAGTCACACGTAAATATATGCAACGAATCAGAATCCCGATTTCCCTCAATATACAGCCGGGAAATACCTGTAGGGACATAGTGTTTCCTTAGATTAATTTTTCCTGTTGTCTTGTGACACATCTTGTGTCACACTCAGGGGAAAGCCTTGGAGGACAGTAGGAGACATTGCATCATGTTTGCTTAGTTCACCTCCCAGATGTGGCAGCTTTACTGTCAGATAAGAACTCTGAACTTCTCGTAGTGGGAGAGAGTCATGACAGAGGGGAAGGTTTGCTTTGTGAACATATGTAAAGCCACATGAAAATATTGCTTTTCAGGAACTTAATGACTCACTCAATTTTGACCCTTGGGATACCCAAAGTCACAAAAAAACAGTGCTATTTCGAATTGTGAAGTCTTCCTAATAAAAATGCTATCTGTGCTACTGCATAAGAACGAGGTTTCTCTGGCAAGAGCTAAACAGTCAAGTTATCATGACTAGTTTACTACCTGGCACACTTCACCAAAAGACACTCAATGGATAAAGATTGGTAGCAAGTTAACAGTCTTCAGTGATGCCTTAACACCTTATTCAACGTCCATCTTCCACACAGAACACGCTCTATAGCTCTATTCATATAGCATGCACTTTCTTCTCAGCAAGACCTTCCGTATAAGCCAACTCAAGCAAGATTGGTCCCTTGAATTTTTTCTGGTTGTCATTTGCCTAGGCATCCTTAAAAAAAAAAAAGGCACTGCAAATGCTGTTGAGCTTTTTGTTTAAAATATAAGAGTGTTAAAATGTCCTAATAACCTGGAGGCTTGCCAGCTTGTAGGCAGGCACTAAGAGAGGTTTAATTTTTGCACAGAAATCAAATATTAGCAAGGGAAACATGAACACACACAGAAAGACTGCTCATCTGGCCAACATCTGGTTTGAGGGGGCCATTATTTCAACAAGTACTTACAGGCAATTTTTTGTTGTTCTTGCTTCCTCCCAGAGCAGCAACAAACTAGTAGTAGAGACTAAAATTTCTGTATCGTTCCACACACAAAGTCATGATGTAGAAGTTGCCCAGAACTTCTAGTTCTTCCATTTCCCTTTCTTTTTTTTTTTTGCTTTTTTTAAAAAGCACTATTGTATTTAAATAGATGGAAGGGGAAAAAGAGAACAGCAGTTAAAGTTGTTACTTTCCAGTACACTCTTGCATTACAAGTTATGACAGTGTTTATTACACAAGTATAACGAAAGAGCTAGAATGCAAACCTGAAAACATTTCCTCCAGGTGTAGGTTGAGAGGTGAAATCAACCATCTTAGGACTTGACGACTCTAATTTTCATAAACGCACACATATTTGGAATTTAATTTCAGGATGCGCTGTTGCTCATGCTGAGCCTATCGATCCCCATCTGGAAAGACGTGTCCTTTTTTCCCCCGTCAGAAAAGAGGTATTCTTCCTGGAATCACTTATAGTAATGGACAGATTATAGTGTACATACAGCAATAAATGTTGTATGTCCATTATAATCTGTCCATACAGCATTTATTGTCCATACAGCATTTATTGCTGTATGTGCAGTTTTATCTGTGCTTTTTTCCAGAACCCCTCTTCTCTCTCTCAAGACAATGGCGCATGTGTACCTTTCCAGGTAAAGTGGGAGCCAGGTAAAGTGGGGGTGGAGTTCACAATCCCTATGGCCAGACTGAGCCTTTGATAGCCACATGTTCTCTGCTCAGTGATCTGCATCTACCGGTGTTTCAAAACTTTCTCAACAGCTTAAAACGACAGCCATACCCTCAAATTCAGTCAGATACAGGGAAAAAACCAACCACCCACCACATAAAGAAAAAACACAAAAGCCAAAAATAAACCTGAGTTATAGACAGTAAACTAGTGACAGAAAGCAGAGCAAGGCTGGAGTGTATCTGCATGCAAAAATTGGAAATGAGAGATTTATCTCCATCACTGCCCTGATTAATCTGCTTTTCATGGCACCGAGGTTGAAACTAGATGATCCTTAAGGTCCTTTCTAACCTAAACCTTTCTATGAGTCTATGAAATAAACTATTAACACAAGAGGCCCAGGACACACCCGAGAATCAGCTTTTCTTCAGCTGCTTTCATACAGCTGGCTGCCCTCCACTCTCTCCTGAGCCTGAAGCAGCTGCCTCTCCACTCACAGCAACTTTGGCATCTCTGCCAGCAGCCAGCTCTGTTTTACATACGGCCCAGGTGATAACTGGTCAGTTATTTCTTGTCTCTGGTTGGCTTTCCAGTGCAACACAGAACTCGTTTTCATCACTTGGTGACTTTCTGAAGTTGTCATCAGTGGGCAACGTGACAAAACGTGAGGTGTTCATGGCACTGTCATGTGATTTACAAGCGCAGGGCTGGAGTCACAACTCCATCATTGCTATTTCACTCTACAGGAACTCTGTTGAAATGAGTCTTGTCACACGTTAGACCAGAGTTGCATATTCATCCCATAGCGTGGTCATGAGACAATGCAATAGAAGAGCATTCATTTCTATTACTAGAGAGCACTTGTGCCACACAACCACGTTTATGTTCTGTGAACGAGTAAAGACAAGGTGGATATACATGTACAAAGAGAAAGAGATGAGGTTTCTATGGAAACTCAGAATTTCCTGACTTGTATAATTAAAATTAACCATGTCCCTTGTTAATAGAGTTGTGGGGAAAAAGAAATGTTGAATTTTTAGTATTTTTTTTTTACTTTACTGTGCATGAACGGTCAGTTATCTTTCTCTTTCCTCTTCATCTCTCTCACACATACACATTCATGCACAGTTTTTTACACTATATTTATTTTATATACCGCGTCTGCTGCATAGTTTTCCTAACTCCCAATAATATTAATAAGAGTTACTTGTATAAATCTCCCATTCATTGTTGGGACAATAAACCTCAGAGAGTGTGAAAGCACCACATTAAGCTCATTTTCCTCGGTACAGGTAAGAATATAGGATACTAACATCCAGATGAAATGGCACACATAAATCTAAGGACCCACTATTGCTGGATATCACGCATCATGCACTTATATTTCTGTCGTATGCAACACTGAGGGAGAATGTTCTTAACAAAATACATCCGTATTACCCACAGCAACATCTCTTTCTAGGAAGATGGGAGCAGCACTTGAAACCTTTCCACATTAAAACACCCAATGACTGCCTGTAGCTTACAGCCTTTGGCTCCTACGATGCCATACATCACACGCTAAGTAGAAGTGGGACTGATCGGGGCTTGGAGAGAGGACCTCCGACGAAAGGTTCAGTACATCAGAACATGGTATTAGTCGCTCACTACACAGTACACATCCCTAACACTTAATGTCAAGCCAGTACACCAACTGTGATCCCACTGGTGCTGACAGAGGTGCTATTTTTTTTTAAAAGAAAAATAAAATCACATCTCCGACCCTTTCCAAGAAGAAATAATAATACATTGCCTCCATTTTTGCCCAGATTTTGGCCTGAATTGCATTGCCATGTATAAGTCACAGAATCAGTGCACACAAAATCCATTAGTAGCTGCAAAGTGCTGTCAGATAAGGAGCGCACACTTAGGGACACCATTGTTTCCACACACAAATAACTGAGAGATAAAACAATAAAAAATAAGAAATTGGAGGATTTTGATGCCCTGGAGATGAGAAGGGAAAAAATTCTTCCCTATAAGGTTACAGACACAGTCTTATTATCATAAGGCAGGATGATAGCCTTATTCCAACCTCAAATGGTTTATTTCAGCAGCGGGCATAAAGTGAACCCTCATCGTACCATCTGCCAAGTACCTTTGGGATCTGATGGCGTGGAAGGATCATTAAAAATGTAAGATGTTGCTGTTTACATTAATAAAAACACAGGTTCAAAAATTAGGTTGAAAAAGCAACAACATTGTAAACATGCCTTTAAAACAAAAGCATTTCCTATTGTAGTGCAAGACGTGGTTTATTTTCCTCTCTCAGGATGTGACTACACCGAATTCGGCTTCTGCTTCCTTGCCGTGCCGTTCTCTGATGGGGTTTGCACTCACAGAAACAAAGTGTGTGCTCTACATGGGACTGTCTCTGCTCTTTCACCTGGAGAGAAATAAAAGTATAACTCTCCTGTTAACTGCATTTCAACCCCTCTACCATTACTTCCAGCATTCCTATAATGGAAGTTAGGTAAAATTGAAGCCTGTAATGAGAGTATACTATTTCTTTTTTAAAGGCTGACCTGCAGTTCTGGTTTACAAACCAAATGACTGTAGTCAGGCATATTAGTGCTTTAACCTTTTTACTACATTACATACATGAAAACAATTAAGGCTGGGATTCTTTCCAATGTATTATCATTTTCTGTTCCCTCTGGCCTTTTTCCATCCATTTCAAAGAAAGTACATAGCATCAACTGAACATTCTCTCATGCTTGATTTTTTTGTTTCCTTTCTTCTTAACAGCTGTCATGCTTTCAAGACCGGCCAACTACAGAGTATTATGCAACAGCAGCAGCCAACAGCAGCGGCAGCAAAAACAACAACAAAAAGTTTGGGGGTTTAAAACTCCTCATAAAATTAAATCTGAGATTTAAATTCTCCCTCATATTTTATTGTCTTTTCTTTTTCCTGTGGTAAATGGTAATTAGAGTCAATAATCTTTTGCTGAGAGAGCACCTTGTCCTCACAGTGTTTATATCATCATCATCAAAGATCTGCCTTAAGGCCCTGGCGTGTTAATAATTTAAGGTGTGCACAGCCTAGTTATAGCAGGAAGCCTAGTTATTGAGTTTGTAAACCAGCTGATGATTTATGGGAACACCTTGCATGAGTCATGCTCATTAAATAAAATACTTGAGTTTAATAAGGAACACGGGGTAAACAGTTCTTCCCGTTACAGGGTGACTGTGCGATTGGAAATCGCTGAGTTTTGTCACCAGCTCTGCCACTGCTATTTTGTCTTAGTTGGAACGTCAGGCTCAGCTTGTCTGCATGCGTGTGTGCATGTGCACACACGTTGCCCACAAAGCACAGACAGAAAGTCCTTCACTGATGCTCTTTTTTCTCCCACCCTCTCTGTCTCTCCTTCTCTCTCCATGCAGCTGTTTCATAACTTAGCCCTTGATAACGAAAATGTTAAATCTCTCTTTAAAAGGCTACTAATTAAAAAAAACAGAAATGTTTACAGAAATAAAATTACAAGAGGGAAAAAAAATCAATATATGGCTGTTAAATGTAGCTTGCATTTGAGAGCCATAACCATATTTTACTTTTAAACACTAGAGTTAACTCTGACTCATTAGAAATTCCTTGGAAAATTAAGGCAGTAAAAGCCCTACACATTGGCCTCTTCTATTTTACCAGAAGCAAGTGTGCTTTGCCCACCACTTTAGAAATCAGAACCTCCAGGAGATCACATGGAGATACCATGGTATCTCCAGGAGACTACGGTGGGATAAGGTAAAGCATCAGCACCCTCCCTCCAATGGCAAACACTCAGACATTCTCTGCATCATCTGCTTCTTACTTATTTTCAGAGACTGAGCTGTGGGTCCTCAGGGGCACTGAATGAAGGGGGGGTGACACAACTCATGGAGTCACAATATTTCTGTGGAATAAGGGGAGAAATAATTTGAGTAATACATAAAAAGAGCACACGTATTTTTCTAGATGGATTTCAGTCTTACCATCCCAAACCAAACTCACCTCAAGTGGGTTTAGTTAAATGGATAAACAAGCAATAAGAAATTAGTGTGGGGTGGTGGTTTTTTTGTGTTTTTTTTTTTAAAAAAAAAACAAAACACAAAACAGACAACTTTTCCCAATAAATGTGTATCAGCAAACATGTCCTTCCCCCTGCAAAATTGATCTTCATTATGTTCTTTATGATTCCTTTTAGATCAGAGAATCATAGAATCATTAAGGTTGGAAAAGACCTCTAAGATCATCTAGTCCAACCGTCAACCCAACAGTACCATGATGTACTTCTCCATATTCTTTTCACACAAGTGATAGAGCTGTAAGTTTAATTTTCTGACAACTGAGCATCCTCAAATACAGACAGTCTGTCAGCCATCGTTAATAAATTTGTTAGAGAATATGTGGCCAGACCCACTTGTGATGTAACTTTTGGATGTAACAGCACCTTAGCCATTAATATCTTGAACACCCGCAGATATTAGGATTTTCCACGGCAAACGTCAGGGCTCCACTTCCCTCTTTTTAGCTGGAGTCAATGGAAGAAGTTTGGATGACCTAATTACCAACATCAACCAGAAATAGCAGTAATCTGAACTGCCTCCCTCCCATAACATCAGTCCCAGCTGCTGTGGGTTCCTGACCCCTGTCATGACATAAAATGTAATCTCCAACTCTGCCCCATACCAGAAGATTGGAGGCTCTGTTCTCTCTCTGAAGCAGGACTTTCTTACTGCCTTGTGCCCAGAATAAACTGATTGTTGGCAAAAGAATGCCAAATTAAACAATTCGCATCCTTCTGTCTAGAACCGATAAAAACCAGCAGAGGAGCCCATGGCCAAGCTACACTAAAGAGGAGGAATTCCACTACTCAAGGCTAGCAAATGCCTTTAGCCAATCTGATTTGCTAAGGGAAAAACATACCATTGCATTGCATCTTCCCTTAATGAGAGGTATGGTATGTGGTCAAGTGGCTTCCTCTGGACAAACTGGTAATTACAATTACTTGCACTGGTGTAATACCTAGAGACTGGACCCCTACTGCTCTAATCTACATAGCAAATCATCTATACAGGGAACATAAAGGATTTTCAGCCTAAGTATAGAAACGCTGTGTTTCAGGTCTTGGAGGTTTCAGGCGAGTTGACACAATTTTGGATGATCCTTTGAACTGACGTGAAAAATAGTCACAAAATGTAGAAAAAGGAACAAGCATAAGTATGGAAGTGAAAACATAAGAGGAAAAGCTAAATTAGGTTATTAATTGATAACAAACATACTAAGTGGAAAATTAATTTAGCGGGATCTGAGCAAATGTAGATTAAATAAAGGAAAGGTACCAAAACAAGGCAGTCTCATATATATTCACAGGCAAGTTAACATACCTAAGCAAATTCATCCTCTAATTGGCTTCAGTCAAGCGTTCTACTCAGAGGTCTGTGGGATAATTCAGAGTGCCACTAGGATGTCTGGAAAGTGAAAAGCTTCTGGGAATTAAGCTGGGGAGTCACAGAAACTTCCCTAGTGTAACATCTCAAGAGTAAAAAAGAACATGACACAGCCTTACCTTGTTTTGAAAGCTGTTTGTCAGCAAGGCACAACTGAAACATAATAGGACTGCACTCCAATGGAAAATTAAGGGGAAAAGGAAAAGAAAAAAAAATGGGAGAAAAAAACCTGCTGGTGAAGGTCTTAGATTCATGAACATGGGCAGAAATAAACCATGGTAAAAATGAGGAAGTCCACAAAACACTAGAAATCGTATTAAGGACACCATTTATCACTTTCTGCACGGAATGCACAAATCTCTTCAGAAAATTGTAAAATTAGTTCATGCTCAATCTAAAGGGAGGAAAGAATTTCAAAAGACTAATATGAAGCAAATGTTAGCGCTGAGTTTTCTCACATCCTGTTTGAGCCAAAGTCATCTTGCATCTCTGCTGGGGCAAACTCAGAAATTGACCCAACCTGACTGGACTTCAAAAGCAAGGCTGGAGACGAGCAGCCAGCAGACAGGGTCTAGGCATCTCCAGATAAAAATCTTTCCTTAGCTAACAGAACATAAAGGCATCAAATAGTATGTCATTATAAAACAGTCAGAAACTTTAGTCATATCCGTCAGTGTTCAGCCAAGGCATAAAAAACAGAGCTGGAGATGTTTCTTTATAGATAGCAATGCCCACCACAGGTAAGATAATCAAGTGGTTCTCTAATAAATAGCAGGAGCGATATACAACAGAATCAGTGAAAGAACAAGATACTCCTGAAAAATATTGGTATATGACTGATGGATACCTGTCAAAGTTTAAGGTTGGCTCAGCCACCAAATTTTGCCAGGTGCTCCCTACGACCCCTCCAACACCCTCCCACAGGAAAATAAGAGGAGAAACAGGGAGAGAGGCTATAAGGTTGAAAAAAAAAAAAAAAAAACCTTGAAGCATCTTAATGAAAAAAAAAACAATAATACTAAGAATAACAGCGAGGATGTCCAACTGTACACATAGAAGAACACAAATATGCTTAAGACACAAGATGCCTTCCAGATGACAACAAGGTCCCAAGAGGGAAAATAAGCTTCCAGACTGGCAGAGCCCAAGCACAAAGTCCCAACGAGAACCCAAAAGAAACAGAAAAGGAGCTGTGCCTCTCCCACCTGGGGTGGGAGCCAGGAGAAGGCAGTGTGCTCTGTCTAGCGCTGCTCCTCTGCAGCACAGAAACAGGACAATCAGAACACCAGCAACACATGGGGAAGATGGGGAGGATGATGACGAGCCAGCAACAATTCTCCCAGCACAGCACTGCTGAAGGCCCCAGGTTTTTTCTGAGGGGCTCTTTCATACTGAGCACATGGGCAGGAACACTGTGATGGGTCTATTTGGGTCACCTGAGCCATCCTCTCCTTCCCACAGGCATAGCTGCCCACCCTCCACTACTCCGATTGCCCCCTGTGCCAGGAGCCCCGATAACTTTTATCCTAGGGCTCTCAAACCAGGACAATACCCACATGAGTTAAACCAGAAATGTCACAGGGTAAGCTGCCTCTTATGTGCTGTCTTCTTCCAGCTCAGTTTTGGGTGTTCTAGTAAGGTGTGGCACAACACACAGCAGTGGATTAACAAATTATAAATCCTAGTTTGCTTCGCACACATTTCAGGTAAATTAGAAACAGCTAGCATGGATTACAAGCAGTTCATCTGACCAATTCTCTTTAATTTATAAGGCAGGAACACCACGCCAAGCCTGCTCTATGCAACGCCAAACAGCCTGGCAGATGGCAACTGATAAAGAACTCAATAACAAAAAGTCTTAGCTGATTAAAAAGGTTGATATTTGTCATCGTTAAAATACCATAACACACCTCACAACACCTTATTATGTTCACCAGTTTGGGGCAAGTAGGCAGAACACAAGCCACAATCCTGCCAACTTCTTGAGCAAATTCAATTAATCCTGAGGTATAGTTACAGAAAAAGGTTATGCCAGGACAAGAGCAACATCCAAAGTTGCCAGATAGCTACTATCTAAATAGGAGAGATTTCAGCAAGTAAGTATTTGGGAACCTGACATACTTATGACTACTGTGGCTGTGCCAAAGTCAAATCCAAGAAGCTTGCATTGCAGGAAGGCCTGCAGGAGGACCTGGAGCTACCGGCTGTACCTTGAGGACATCCAAAAGCAGTTGGCTTGGCTCCTGGGCTGGCAGAAGCGACACATGCCCACCCCGCTACTGATGGCAAAAAACAAAATGTGAACAGATGCCAGGTGCTGCTGAACAGATGCTGGAGATGAGGAATGGAGCATGTGACCGGAAAGTCCCGAAGGTGCTCAGGATGCGGTTGCTAATCCAAGCCCCGTGAAGCTGAACAGCTTCTCAGCATCAAGGGGTTTCTAGTCTTCTCCTCCACCCTGTTCCCACGTGCACAATATGCACATTAGCTGAGGCATGTGTTAAGGTGCAGCAGGAAGAGGCTGCTGCTATTTCATCACATTTGCTTTCAAATTTATTTTTTTTTAAACTCTTTTCAGAGGTATTGTTTAATAGCAGTCACTGAACTGGACATTGACCTCTGCCTTGTGGCACAGACATAGCCCTCCTCTCCCTGGCCCAGGGCAGCGGCTCAGGCCACAAAGGAGAAGAGCTCCTCTCTGTCAGAGCTATGAAGAGTGGCATCCTCCAAAGGCTGGTGTAAGGCATCAGCTCAGGGTAGCAGTGTGATGGTTCAAGGCCTGAAAAAAACCATACATCGCTCCCAGACAAAAGGGACGGCAATACTGATCAGCTCCTGATACCAGGGGCAAAACAGCTAGAGAATTTAGCTCTCAGTTATTATTATTTTAAAGAACTTAATTACAATATAACATACAATACAATGAAAAACAAAACATAGGGTTAGTTGGTTTGTTTTTTTTTTAGAAAAAGCACACTGAGAAGGAAATATTATGGCAACCATTTGGATCTGCGCCACCACTGGGCAAGCACATCCCAAGCAGGCATTGGGGACAGTGCTCTTACTATTGGCCATGTCATGGACGCAAGACACATGGGCTGAAGAGAGGTCAGCATCCACTACAAAACAAACCCAAACAAGCGCATTGTAAATCACTCTGAGTTATCTGCCTGGAGATTTCTGAAGAATTGAATTGCTCAGAGAAGGACAACCAGATAGGGATTAGCCCAGAGTCCTGCAAGAAGGGCAGCCAGAGAACATCGTAGGGTGTGTGGGGGAGTTTTTTGAAGCATCCAGGCAGTGAAGCACACCAGAAACTGAACACAGTGAACGGTGTGGGTGTTGCCCACAGTGTGATCAGAATACGTTGTACAAAGAGAAATGAAAAACCCAGTAGGTGCGGAGCACGTGGTTGGGAAGTTGATGCCCTTGCTGCTGCCATGCCTTAGCAGTTAGGGACCCTCCACCTCACTGGATTAAAAACTGACATGCAGTACTTGCGCCGAGGTCAGACTCCTAGTTGCAATGCAGATATACTCTGGCTCAGGCTGGGGAAACAATTGACATGGGAACAATAATGAGAAAATCAATTGCTAAGTCAGATATTCATCAACTGCAATGAAAATTTTGCGCACAAAGGACTTTCGCGATAAAGACCCAGGTTTTCTTTGGGGTTAGATGAGTTGGCAAAGATGCAAGGGAAGATCATGTGGTTAATATTGCTCTCCTTGTTCCCCTACACTTCGAGCTGGAATTCAAAAGAAGTATGGCCTGACGGCATCCCAGGGTGATTCTTCAGCTGAAGTTTTAGGCTGCGATTCTGCAGATGTTCAAAGACGTGCGTGATTAAGACCTTGTAAGACTGGGACATTACACTAATGTCTGGGCCACTGCACAGTTTCATTAAATTGAACATTAGAGCTAATGTATAGGCAAAAAATACAGTGTCACCCTGCATATCTCTGCATGTCTGTGGGACACTTCACTGCATAAGGCCCCCAGTTGTTGTGCTATTACTTGCAGCAGTTTGCAGCTATACTTGAAGCCTTTAATCAGTGCTCCATGCATGCAGGCAGGGTCCAAAATGTTAAAACAAACAAAAAAAAAGCCACCATTTTCCCAAAATGAATACTATCTGAGAACACTTAATACCATCGTGAGCGATTCACTCTGTTTCACATGATATTATCTTCATCTTCTGTCAACAGTAGCTACAGAAAGATCGCTAGTAATCTTAAAGAAATGTTTATTAGTGTCTTGCCTCTCACACCTGCCCCATCGTACCTTTGCTTTTTGTCCCAGAGACAGTAAAAGTGCAGCAAACTACAGCAGAGATGGGCCTTCACCTCTCAGCACTGTATTTCTTTCGGTGCAGGATCACAGCGCTAATTAAAGACCGTCCGCACAGCACCACTGCTAGTTCTTGAGTTGGAAGAGTGGAGTATTTCTCCTCCGGGAGCTCTCACTAGAAATACAGCCATAAGTACTTGCGCACGCTTGATAAGCGACCTAACACACACAAAACAAACAAACAAACAAAAAAAAAGCCGCGTCTCCCAGGCGGCGGAGGGAAGGAGGCACGGAAATCGGGAGGCTGCCGCGACAGGGACCGGCCCCCCGAGGGCGGCGGCGCTGGGGGCTGGAGAGGGAACAAAAGTGGGGCCCGGTGGGAGGGTGATGGGCGCGGGCACCGGCCCCACCAGAGAGCGAGGACATCGCCAACCCCCGCCGGGCTCGGGAGGATGGTTTGTGTCTCCCTTGGCAGGAGGGGAGAGGAAAAAGAGTGGCGGGGGTGGGGGGAGGCTGCGATTTAACCCACTGTCGTGATTGTCGCGGCAACCTGATCGGCCGGCCACAGACGGGTAAGAATTGCCGGGTTGTCGCACGGCGCAGGGAAACGGGGCCGGAGGGGAGAAGCGGGCTGGTCGCCCCAAATTCGCCATCCCAGTTTCGCTCCTGTTACTAAAAAGCCCGTGCTCAGGCGAGGTGCGCCGCTCCGCCGAACCCGGAGGCCAGTTCTAGGACTGACGTCATCTTATCGCCGATATATTTCTTTAATTAGGTGGCTGCTGAATGAAGAGCGATGTAGAACGTCGCAAATATAATTATCCATTGTGCTGCAGAGAGTCGCCTACAGATTTTTTTCCCCCCCCCTCACCGAAAACTACCAAGAACCTGGGGAATTCGAATAATCTTCCCATTCCCGTGCACGGGTGGAGCCTGTCAGACCCTGTGCAAGGGCTACTGACAAACACAAAGGAGCAACAATAACTGCACACCACTTACAGCACTGCTAGACTTATTCATTCATTGTAACATAATAATTTCAGATGGCCATTGAAGAGAAGCATATGTTTTGGGCAGACATCAAAAGAACAACCAGGCATTTAGATAGGACAACTAAAACTCAGTTTTAAAGTTTCAGATCTAATCCTGGGTAAAGACCAAACAAAGAGTCAGAGAGCAGAAATTATGTTATTTAAACTGACACCACCTAAATTGGATCCTTTTTTCCGCGATCTCACACAAACACAGCATGTTCATCACATCCAGCCAGCTTCATTACTATTTGCATTACCATACGCTGGCTGCGTGCAGTCAATTCATAATTGTCCAGTTTTTCTAATTAATCACAAAAGATTTTTGTTTTGCCTACAGCTAGTTCTGGGGTGACTCACAATGGCAAGCCAAAGCTCATACATCAAACGCAGACCCTCTTTACTCCAGCCTTCTGCTGGGCTCCCTTTGCCACAGTTGCTGCTCAGGGGGCATGCGCGGCCCCGGGCAAGAGAGAAAGAAAGGAGAGGAGCCCTGTGCTCTGTCCTCCACCGTGTGACTCATGTTTTTATACGATGCTTGCATTCTCAGCCCAAACCCAAGCCGGAGATTTTTGGCAAGATTTCTTAATTCAGAGCATTTTATTTCCCTCTTTTTTCTCTCTCTCTCCTAGGCACGCGCATGCTCCCGCTCAAGCAAGCTGTTCGTGATCCGTACGGCTTCAAAGGAAGCGAACTGGATCAAATATTGCGGAAACTTCAGCGCTATCAATATTTTCTTAATGAGCTCAACATAACCAGGGGATGCTAGCAGAGAGAGGCTGAGCCAGTGACTGGATATTTCCAACTCTGGTGGCAACAAGGCTGGCTGGTGACATTTGCAGTAGGTCAGGTCGCTCGTGCCTTCTCTGCTCACACCACAAAGAGCAACCACTCAGATGAGTAAATCCTTTTGGCTGCAAGGCAGCTACTCGTGGAAGTCACAGCTTGCAAACCTGAGCCAGAGGACAGTGATTTGCCCTCTATTTCTTGTACTGACAGAGATTTAGGTGTTCAGAAGCTATTCCACGAACAAAGAAATGGGGCAATTTGTCCGAGAACAGCATGGTGGTATATTCTTTCTCATGTTCTCATTCTTTCACATGTTAAAAAAAATAAATCAATTCTTATTTAAAAAATCCTGTCACTATTTTTTTTCTTTTTTATCTTTGAAGTTTGTAATACTGAAAGTCAACCCAGTTAAGATCAGCTGGATTCAGGTGAAGCACAGAAAGCAAGAGACCCACCCTGCCTCTAAAGTGTCCTTCCAAACCAAAGTCATCAGATGGTTCGAAGCCATGAACGGAGACAGCTGTCAAACCTTTAACTCTGAGGGACATGCCAGATGTGAGAAAGGACTTTGGCCATCATGAGGGTGAATCATATTACAGGCGGTTACTTCAATGCTGGGATAAAGGAGCTGATACTATTAATCTGAACGGTAAAGAAGCCAAACAGCTGGGATCCCTGTCTGGAAGCGCAGGCGTTGACACAGAACTTGCAAAAGACGACAACAGTCTCAGCCTCTGGAGATGACTCTTGACAGCTATTAAGAACCGGTATACCCACAAGGGTGATATTCCTATCCACACAACCAACTGGACCAGCAAGGAAAAAGGCATTAAGTACCTGAGAGAACTAGCAGTGAGAGAGGTGATTTACAGCAATCCACAAACAATTTTAAACCCTGATGAAATGCCCTGTCACAAACCCGTTATTCAGATGTTTTTGAGGAGCGCACCACTAGCGTATAAGTACACCTTGTCAACAATGATCTGGGCATTAGACGGGGATGGTCAGACACCAACAGTGGGTGAGGTGGCCAACAAAGCACGACAGTATGAAGACAGTACTGCCAATCCCCAACAAATTCAGATTGCTGCCATGGAAAAAATAATTGAGGAAAACAACGGATTGCTGGAGAAATCAATTGAGAAAGCGATTGAGATAGCAATGGAGAAAACCAATCAATCAGTTGAGAAAGCAATGGAGAAAACCAATCAAGGAATTGAGAAAACTGGTGAATCATTTGAGAAAACAAATCAATCATTAAAAGAACTGATTGACACATTGTCCAAGAGAGATGACAGACCTCAATGGAGTCATGTTGATGCTGTTAGAAAATACAGATCTTCAAGATCAACTAAAAATGATGGCAACTTGTCACGGAATGAGTTGTGGATTTTCCGATGTGGAGATAGTGAGGACATGAGAAGCTGGGATGGAAAACCTACTTCTGCTCTACAGGAACGAGTATCCAATTTGTGAAACACCAATAGAAGACAACAATCTGCGACGAGAAGGAACAATCAGAATGTAAATGTAGTTAATACCAATACTGTAAGTCGGGTAAACCCCGTGAATCAGCCTCAGAATTAGAGGGTCCCTTCCTCCAGCCAGGTGGAGGAGAGGGACAACCAAGTTTATTGGACTGTGTGGATTCGGTGGCCTGACACATTAGAACCACGAAAAGATAGAGCTCTGGTGGACACTGGTGCACAGTGCACTCTAATGCCATCAAATCATACAGGTACTGAAACTGTTACTATTTCTGGAGTGACGGGTGGTTCTCAACAACTGTCTGTATTGGAAGCTGAAATGAGCCTTACTGGGAATATGTGGAAAAAGCACCCTATAGTGACTCATCCAAATGCCCCATGCATCCTTGGCATAGACTTCCTCAAGAAAGGATATTATAGGGACCCAAGAGGGTATCGATGGACTTTTGGCATAGCAGCTGTAGAGACTGAGGACATTGATCAGCTGCCTAGCTTGCCCAAACTGTCAGAGGAGTCTAGTGTTGTAGTGCTGATGAAAACTGAAGACCAACAGGTACCAATCGCTACTAAAACAGTGCATCGACGACAACGTCGTACCAACCGAGACTCTGTAGTTCCCATCCATAAGCTGATACGTCAATTAGAAAGATGACATCGTTGTATGGGGTAACACAGCAGAAGAAGTTTTCACGAAAGGTAAGAAAATAATTGAGATTCTTTTAGGTGCTGGTTTTACCACAACGAGAAGCAAGGTCAAGGGACCTGCACGAGAGATCCAGCATTTGGGAGTGAAATGGCAAGATGGGCGTCGCCAGATCCCAATAGACGTGATTGACACAATATCAGCTATGTTGCCACCAACTAACAAAAAAGAAACACAATTCTTCTTAGGTACTGTGGGTTTCTGGAGAATGCATATTCCTGGTTATAGTCAGATTGTGAAACCTCTTTTTGATGTGACTCGAAAGAAAAACAAATTTAAATGGGGCCCTGAACAGCAACAGGCCTTTGAACAACTCAAACAAGAGATTGTACAGGCAGTAGCTCTTGGGGCAATCCGAACAGGGCAAGATATTAAAAATTTGTCATACACTGCAGCTGGGGACAATGGTCCTGCCTGGAGCCTCTGGCAGAGGGCACCAGCAGAAACTCGAGGTCGACCGTTAGGATTTTGGAGCCGAAAACATAGAGGCTCTGAGGCCAGCTATACTGCAACTGAAAAAGAAATACTGGCTGCATATGAAGGAGTTAAAGCTGCTTCAGAAGTGATTAGTACTGAGGCATAGCTTCTCCTAGTACCACGAATATCAGTCCTAAACTGGATGTTCAAGAGTAAAGTTCCTTCCACACATCATGCCCCGAAGCTACATGGAGTAAATGGACTGCCCTGATTACACAGAGAGCTCGAATGGGTCATCACAATCGTCCAGGACTTTCAGAGGTGATTTGCAGACTGGCCACAAAGTAAAGACCTTGCAATGCCCCCTAAGGAGGTGGTGACACGTGCCGAAGAAGCTCCACCATATAATCAGTTACCAGATAATGAGAAGCAGTATGCCCTATTCACTGATGGATCTTGCCGCCTTGTAGGAAATCGTCGTAAGTGGAAAGCTGCTGTGTGGAGTCCCACACGACGTGTTGCAGAGGCAACTGAGGGAGAAGGTGGATCGAGTCAGTTTGCAGAGGTGAAAGCCATCCAGCTGGCCTTAGACATTGCTGAATGGGAAAAGCGGCCAGTGCTCTTATACTAACTCATGGATGGTGGCAAATGCTTTTTGGGGTTGGTTAAAACAGTGGAAGCACAATAACTGGGAGCACAGAGGTAAGCCTATTTGGGCTGCTGAACTATGGCAAGACATTGCCGCTCGGCTGGAGAACTTAGTTGTAAAGATGCGTCACATAGATGCTCACGTGCCCAAAAGTCGTGCCACTGAGAAACATCAACACAACCAGCAAGTGGATCAGGCTGCTCAAGTGTTCCAAATAGACTTGGACTGGGAACATAAAGGTGAACTGTTTCTAGCTCGGTGGGCCCACGACACTTCAGGACATCAGGGAAGAGATGGAACATACAGATGGACTCGTGACCGAGGGGTGGATTTAACTATGGACGCTGTTGCGCAGGTTATCCATGACTGTGAAATATGCGCCGAAGTTAAGCAAGCTAAGCGATTAAAACCTTTGTGGTATGGGGAACGATGGTTAAAGTATAGGTATGGGGAGGCCTGGCAGATTGATTACATCACACTTCCTCTAACTCACCAGGGTAAGCGCTATGTGCTCACTATGGTGGAAGCAACTACCGGATGGTTAGAAACATATCCCGTGCCTCACGCCACTGCCCGAAACACTATCTTGGGCCTAGAAAAGCAGATCTTGTGGTGACATGGCACTCCAGAAAGAATTGAATCAGATAATGGGACTCATTTCAAAAACAATCTTATAGACAACTGGGCTAAAGAACATGGTATTGAATGGGTATATCATATCCTTTATCATGCACAAGCCTCTGGGAAAATTGAACGATACAATGGACTGTTAAAAACTACTCTGAAAGCTATGGGAGGTGGAACTTTTAAAAACTGGGACAAGCATTTAGCACATGCCACCTGGTTAGTTAACACCAGAGGATCCATCAGTCATGCTGGTTCTGCTCCTTCAGAGCCTTTACACACAGCAGAGGGAGATACAGTCCCTGTGGTGTATGAAGGGAATTTGTTGGGGAAGACTTTCTGGGTATTTTCTGCTTCGGGCAGAGGCAAACTGATTTGTGGGGTTGCTTTCGCTCAAGGACCTGGAACTACTTGGTGGGTGATGATGAAAGGTGGTGAAGTTCAATGTGTACCTCAAGGAAATTTAACTCTGGATGAGAATGCTCGATTTAATCCTGTATGACGTTGTTACATAATATTAACAGTGTTCAATGAGTGTTTTTCAGAATAATAACCAGAGATGACCAGAGCTGACCTCATCAAGTGACATCCAGCAACTGAGCTAGCCTCATCGAGTGACGTCCAGTAACTTCTTCGAAGTGAACCTACAACCTATGGACACGAACTGTAACAAATCTCACATGAACTTTCCTGCCCTGAGAGACTGCTATGACGAACGGAACCCACGATTCTGAACTTCATGAACTTTTCCTGTAAGTAGATCATTAACTTGTGATCAGTATGACATAAATGATATGGAATAAGGGGTGGAATGTCCTGGGTTTAGCTAAAAAACTCAGTCCTTTTAAGTGATTTTTACTTTCCAGTTTAGTGTCTTCTAAAAGGCTGCACGTTCTGAAGTCAGCAGCATGTTTTTGCAGGCAGCGTGTGCTACTGGCAGTGATAACACCAAGGCCACTGCTGGCTCTTGTGTGCCACGCTGGGGGTGCTGGGTAGTAAGAGGGGTTACAAGGAAGTAAAAGGTTGCACCTCTGGGGAGTAGTAGACAGGACAGGTGACCAACGAGAGTATTCCATCCCATATACATCATATTTATTACAAATTGAGTGATCACAAGAGTTTCGGTCCTTTTTTCGGCCTTTTTGTCCTTTTCGCCCTTCGTTTCACCTTTTCTGCAACAGCCGGTGTCCAGAGAGGACTCCATCTGACCTCCTGATTTTGATCCGGATCCTGAGTTCCCAAATCCAGCTCCCTGTATCCAGCTCCTGCCGCCGCTGCACCTGGGGCTGCCCCAGTGCCTCCTGCTCTGCAGTATCAGTGGTGATTGCTATCGGGGGAGGGAGTTGGGTTTGATATCGGGCTACTATCTATAGTTGTATATAGTTCTTTACTTTTATCTTTCACCATTATTTCTATTATTTTCATTAAAGCTGTTCTAGCTTTTTTTCTTCTCTAACCTGTAAGTCTCTCTGCCTCATTCCCTTTTTTCTTCCTGTTTGGGGGGGAGGAAGAGGGGGTTAGAGAGCGTCTGTCCGTGTTAGTGGCCGGCCCAGCCCTAACCCGCGACAGTACTGCAACTTAAGGCTACAAATGTTGGTAATTACATGGATGGTTTCTGATAAGATACGTCTATTGACACAATCTTCCTTGATCACATTCTGCCCACTGCTGGGTTTGCAAGGAGTCAGCACAGTGGCAGGAGAGAAGCATTTTGTTAATAAACACAGCGCAGAACATTGCACTCAGCTTGGGCATTTTGGAGTGAAAACGGCTGTGAAGCCGAAGATTATTTCTGTACAAGGAAGCACGGGCAAGCAAATAGCAAAGAGTAAAACAGATACATGTTTAACAGCATGGAATCTTTGTATCTGATGGCACAGAAGAAAGGGTATCTCCGATATCTATGATTTATTACAGGAGATTTCAAATGGAGTTGTTTGGGGGGAGGAGATGTTATATTTAGAAAGGCTGACAAAAAGTAGCAAAAATGAGTGTTTTGATAAACTGGCACGTATATTATTTAGTCGGTGACTAAATTCCCTTTTTTTCTGCAGACTAAGGAGTTAAAAAAAATGGGGTAGGGAGAGGGAGAGAAGGGTTCATTTCTCAGCTCACCTATGGGATAAATTGTAACGTAAGATTTCTGAATGTACCGACATACCTCCTGGTTTGGCCCACTTGAAGACATCCTGGTCTCCCTGCTTGGGAACTTAAGATTACACTCAGTAATCTGCTGTCATTTTTGAAGTCAGCCAGGAGCAAAGTACTCCACAGAAACTCCTGCAGGACAAGAGTAAGGTTTACACTGCTGCAGATAAGATAATTTGTCAAAGAGCAGATTCAAAGGATAACCCATGAGAAATATTTTGAGGGATCAAGCCAAACTGTTTTATTCCCAGTGCCAAACCCTAGTTTTCCACCAGAGTGGCTGCTGCTCCATGCGAACATGCACAAGGACCGCATGGGACGGGAACACATCCATCAGCCCATCACAGCAGACAGTCTGCTGTGATGCCAGGGACAGCCTTTCAGGAGCCACCACACACCCCAACAGCACGCTTTGCTTTCCCATTTCCCACCTGCCATCCCATCAGCTAACAACAGCAAAGCCTCCCGGCCTTGTTGTCAGGCCCTCGCTAGGACTCGCCTTTGTGGTGGCGAGTCAGCCACCATCGCAGGTGACACCAGCAAACCCCACCTGGGGCTGTTGAAACCATGGTGAGAGCAAGGCTGTACATCCTGTGCTCCCTCCTGGCTCTTTTCAGCCGCAGGGAGCCAGATCCAAACCTCACTGAGCCCAGGGGAATATTTTTCAGTCAGCTTCGGCAAGCCCGTGAGGCTCCTGTGGTCTGTTGCCACCTCACTGTAAAGACCATAATTTTGCTGGGACAAACTGCTTGTTACCCAGCTGCAAGCTTAATAATAATTGTGGGCTCTGATTCCTCCTAAGGAACTGAGGACCTGAATTAAGTATTATTAATACCAACAATATTGTGCTAACATGGGAAAAAAAATAGGAGTATCAATAATAATGTGATCTTAATGGCAGTGTAAATGTAAGGTAAGCAGTGGACCTGGCTTCCAAGGAGTATGAAGCCAAATGATGATTTCCTCTCAGGGTAGTGATAAACAACTCAATCATACGGAGTTTACAATTTTAGTAATAACTGTCTTTGAAGGGAAAAAAAAAAACATATCTAAAACAGAGTCACAGGTTAACTAAATTATAATTACCGGGTGTAATTTCAGCCCCTGCTCCTGGAGTGGAAGGCACAGTTTTTATCTGATTAGCCTCCATGTGTAATTCCCTACTAGGTTTGGGGCTAAGCATTGCTGTGCTGGTTTTAAGAATGACTAAGCAGACACACAGAGATCGCAACCCGCCCCGAGTCACAGCGAGCTGGTAACAGGTTCGGGAAGGGAACTTCTGGCCACTTGCCAGACACTTTGGGATTGCTGTATTGGTTTCATGTGGACCCCTAGGAAGGGGGAATAAAAGCAGAGAGTATGCAGGAGGATCCTTTTGTAACAATTTGGGAATTTCTACTGCAGGGCTATGCATAGCCCAGTTCTGTATTTTCTTGACTAAAGCATCCTCCACTTGCACTGTTATCAGGGAGCAGCTCAACATGTTGTACAACCTGGTAACAGGTGCACTTAACCTCTAGCATCCGTGCCTGTAAAGTTTTTCCCTTCTGCTTGTGCATGAGCAAGTCTCTGGGCATTTCCTCACCTCCTCTTGCCTTCTAAAAAATTTTTCTCTCAATCTTCATTTCTGCAACAGAGAATCACCAAGAAAGGGGTACCTTTGCCCCATTTATCATTACCCTTACTAGCCTGTTTATTTTGTAAAAGGATTTCTAAGGTTGACAATATTATTTCAAAGAAGCCATAGCTGGGCTAGAGCAAGGAAGCTTACCCAGAAACTCGTTACTTACCCCCTTGCAAAAGGCACTCAGGTAGCAGTGGAGCCCACTCTGCTGTAATGCCACCAGAACCGTGGGTTTACTCTTATTTCTGTGAAAACTTCTCACAGGAATTCCCTCCCTGGGTAGTCATCCAGCCCCCCTAACAGATCCTTTAAAATCTGGTATTTGAATAAGACCATTGGTCACACCTGGAGCATATTTATACTGCCAAACACAAATAATTTCAAATAAATGGGGTGACTCTGCAAAAAAACAAGAAGAACTTCAAACGGACTCCAAAATACTGGTGTGGAGCTGTGGGGCAGGGAAGTCACAGAATCACAGAATGTTAGGGATTGGAAGGGACTTCGAAAGATCATCTAGTCCAATCCCCCTGCCAGAGCAGGAACCCCTAGATAATGCTACATAGGAACGTGTCCAGGCAGGTCTTGAATGTCTCCAGAGAAGGAGACTCCGCAACCTCCCTGGGCAGCCTGTTCCAGTGCTCTGTCACCCTCACTGAAAAGAAGTTTCTTCTCGAGTTTAAGCGGAACCTCTTATGTTCCAGTTTCAGCCCATTACCCCTTGTCCTATCAGTGGTTGTCACCGAGAAGAGCCTGGCTCCATCCTCGTGACACTCCCCCTTGATATATTTGTAAACATTAATGAGGTCACCCCTCAGCCTCCTCTTCTCCAAACTAAAGAGCCCCAGCTTCCTTAGCCTTTTCTCATAAGGGAGATGCTCCACTCCCTTAATCATCCTAGTTGCCCTGTGCTGGACTCTCTCCAGCAGTTCCCTGTCCTTCTTGAACTGAGGGGCCCAGAACTGGACACAATATTCCAGATGGGGTCTCACCAGGGCCGAGTAGAGGGGAAGGAGAACCTCCCTCGACCTACTAACCACCCCCCTTCTAATACACCCCAGGATGCCATTGGCCTTCCTGGCCACAAGGGCACAGTGCTGGCTCATGGTCATCCTGCTGTCCACCAAGACTCCCAGGTCCCTTTCCCCTGCACTGCTCTCTAACAGGTCATTCTCCAACTTATACTGGAACCCGGGGTTGTTCCTACCCAGATGCAAGACTCTACATTTACCCTTGTTATATTTCATTAAATTTTTCCCCGCCCAACCCTCCAGCCTGTCCTGGTCTCGCTGAATGGCAGCACAGCCTTCTGGTGTGTCAGCCACTCCTCCCAGCTTGGTGTCATCAACAAACTTGCTGATAGTACTCTCTAGTCCCTCATCCAAATCATTGATGAATATATTGAATAATACTGGTCCCAGTACTGACCCTTGAGGGACTCCACTGGATACAGGCCTCCAACCAGACTCCGCCCCATTGACCACGACTCTTTGGCTTCTTCCCCTCAGCCAGTTCACAGTCCACCTCACTACCCAATAGTCTAGACCACACTTCCTCAGTTTAGCAGCAAGGATGCTGTGAGAGACTGTGTCAAATGCTTTACTGAAGTCAAAGTAGACCACATCCACCGCTCTGCCATCATCTATCCACCTTGTTATATCCTCGTAAAAGGCTATGAGGTTAGTCAAGCATGACTTCCCCTTGGTGAAGCCATGCTGACTGTCTCTAATGACCCTCTTATCCTTGATATGCCTTGAGATGGCACCAAGGATAAGCCGTTCCATCACTTTCCCAGGGATGGAGGCGAGGCTGACCGGTCCATAGTTTCCCGGGTCCTCCTTCGTGCCCTTTTTGAAAACTGGAGTAACATTTGCTTCCCTCCAGTCCTCAGGCACCTCTCCCGTCTCCCGAGACTTGGTAAAGATGATGGAGAGTGGTCTAGCAATGACATCAGCCAGCTCCCTCAGCACCCGTGGATGCATCCCATCTGGACCCATGGATTTATGGATGTCCAGATTGCTTAATTGGTCCCTAACCCAGTCCTCATCGATGAAAGCAAACTCCTCCACTGCCCTGACTTCCTCTGGGGCCTCAGGGGAACGGGGCTCCTCAGGACAGCCTCTGGCAGAGTAGACAGAGACAAAGAAGGCATTCAGTAACTCTGCCTTCTCTGTATCTTCTGTCACCAAGGCACCCACCTCATTCATCAGTGGGCCTACATTGCCTCTGGTGTTAGTTTTATCTGCCACGTATTTGAAAAAACTCTTCCTGTTGTCCTTGACCCCTCTCGCCAGGTTTAATTCTAGGGAGGCCTTTGCTTTCCTAGTTGCCTCCCTACATCCTCGGACAACAGCCTTATATTCTTCCCAAGTGTCCAGCCCCACCTTCCAAGATCTGTAAATTCTCCTCTTGCACTTGAGCTTACCCAGCAGATCCCTGTTGAGCCACACAGGTCTCCTGGCTCCCTTCCTTGACTTCCTACGTGTTGCAATGCTCTGATCTTGAGCACGGTAGAAGCAGCCCCTGAACGCTAACCAACTATCTTGGGCCCCTTTACCTTCAAACAGCCTTGCCCATGGGATTTTCTCGAGTAATTGCTTGAAAAATCCAAAGTTTGCCCTGGCAAAGTCCAGGGTTGCAATTCTGCTTGCTATTTTGTTTCTGCTACATGAGATCCTGAACTCCACCATTTCATGGTCACTGCAGCCAAGGCAGCCCTCAACCTTTACTGCTTCAACCAGATCCTCCTTGTTAGCGAGGATGAGGTCCAGCAGTGCTCCTCTCCTAGTCGGCTCCTCCACCATTTGCATCAGAAAATTATCATCGATGCACTGGAGGAACCTCCTGGACTGTGGCTGGCTGGCTGAGTTGTCCTTCCAGCAAATATCAGGGAAGTTAAAATCCCCCACAACAACCAGGGCCTGTGATTGTGAGACCGCTCTCAGCTGCCTGTAGAAGGCCTCATCAACTTCCTCACCCTGATCTGGTGGCCTGTAATAGACACACACAACAGTATCTCCCCTGCCAGCCTGCCCCTTAATTCTAACCCATACACTCTCAACTTGCTCCTCATCCATGCCTGGATGGTAATCAAGACATTGTAGTTGCTCTTTCACGTAAAGAGCGACTCCACCACCTCGCCTGGCTGGCCTGTCTTTCCTGAAAAGGACATAGCCACCCATGACCACATTCAGGTCATGTGAGCTGTCCCACCATGTCTCTGTAATTGCCACCAGATCATAATCTCCTGCCCAAGCCCAGGTTTCTAGCTCCTCCTGCTTATTCCCCATGCTGCGTGCATTGGTGTATAAGCATTTCAGGGAGCAAGCTGAGCACACTGATCTCACCCTAGGGGGATGGGAGGCCACCCGGTCCTCATAATTTCTAGAACACTGCCCCACTGCAATCCCAGCTATAACCCCATCCCCCTTCATATCTAGTTTAAAGAACACTCTATGAGTCCCGCCAGCTCATGACCAAGGATCCTTTTTCTCCTTTGTGTCATTTGAACCCCAGCTTGTTTCAGCAGATCGGGTGCCCTGTAGATTTCCCCGTGGTTAAAAATTCCAAAGCTAGACCGCTGGCACCACCCCTTTAGCCAAGTATTAATCTGCTGCACTTTGTCAAACCTTCCACTATTTTTCCTCATGATTGAAGGAATAGAGGGAAACACAACCTGTGCGCCTGATCCTTCTAGCATCCACCCCAGTGCCCTAAAGTCCCTTTTGATTGCTTCTGGCCGTCTCTCTACTATCTCATCATTACCGATCTGCATAACCAAAAGCGGGTAATAGTCCGTGGGTTTGACCAGACCAGGAAGCTTCTTGATAACATCCTTAACTCGGGCCCCAGGGAGGCAGCAGACATCCCTGTGGGTCGGATCTGGGCGGCAGACAGGGCCCTCCGTTCCCCTCAAGAGGGAGTCTCCAATTACAATTACCCTCCTTTTTTTCTTAGATGAAGAAGTCCTAATGCGTGTATCCGAGTGACTCACCCTAGACAGCCCTATGGGTGAACCCTCCACTGACTCTTCCTTGGCCTGGCTCTCATTGTCTAGAGCCCCATACCTGTTTCGCAGGGGCAACCGGGCAGGTGAGGGAGGCCGGGCAGGGATTTTCCTTCCTCTCCTGGCAGGCACCTGCTTCCACTCCTCCCTATCCTTTAGGTCCCCCCCTTTTGCCTGATGGCCAGAGGTGGGGGGATATTCAGCTCTTTGCGGAGCTTGCTGCTCGCCATTCAGGAAGTGGCTCCACCGATCTGTCTCTCTCTCTGACTCCCTAATGCTCCTCAGCCTTTCTACCTCCTCCTTCAGCTCAGCCACCAGGCTGAGCAGATCGCTCACCTGGTCACATCGGACACAGGCGTCGCCTCCACTCCCCTCCATGGCCAGTGCCAGGCTCCACCATTCTCTGCAGCCCGAGGCCTGAACACCCACATGCTTACGTGGGGCCTCTGTCTGGGTGCCCGCAGTTTTTCTAACAACCAATGACCTGGTGGCAACCATAGTTGGCTCTACAATACAAAGACTCTCGGAAAGCTGTGTACAGAATAGTTTACAGCTCTTTTAAGTACTTGCCTTTTAACAAAGACTTACCCTTCTAGGCCTTTTGTTCGGTGAACAGGGACTAGTCCCTGCCCTCCCCAAGGCTTCTTATACCCCGAGGGCAGAGTTAGCAGCTGATCACCGTGTTTAAAATCGCCGCCGCTGAGGGTGGCTCCGCCCACGCTATCTCGGGTGTCCGCCCTGGAGCTGCCGGTGCGGCCTCAGGTTTGGTCGCTGTAGCCGGCTTAAAAAAAAAGCCCCCAAAAGAGCTTTTTGTCAGCCTTTTTTTTGCTTAGATTCCTTCCCCAGTGCAGTACCTGTCATTTTCCCTAGGATGCCCGAGAACAGACCGAGACTGATGCAATGTCCAAAGGGAGAGAAATTATTTCTATCCTAGATACACCCCACGAGTGACGGGCAGTAATTCTGGATGACCCTCGCATCACTGGCAGCATGCGCAGGAGGCTCCTCGCTACGCTCAGTGTCCTTCCTTGGAGAGTAGGTCTGTGCTTTTTTTATTTTATTTTTTTTTTTGTCAGGCTAAAGAGGATATATTTTATCATAATGGTTTCAAATCCTGTGTACAGGCCAACACAAATAGGGTATTACAAGTTGAAGAACTGTACCTCAGGCACCATTTTATTAGAACTAGTGTTTACATCAAACAATACATCCTAAGTACTTCATATTAAGCTTGGACAAATCATTTGCCTGAGGATTAGGGTGTTGTGCCATTGAAATGTAATCCTTCTGTTGATTTCTTTTTTTTTTAAACTGCCAAACCAAACATGGTAAAATCAGTAACTGTTAAAAACCCAGAAGTGTGAAAACCTTAACCTCAATCTGATGTGTTAAATAACACATAGGAAAAATTACAGAGAAGTAGGTTTGCAGACGAGCGTCTGAAGATCAGGTCAGATTTTCCGCCCTGCATAGATCAGCAAAACTCTGTGGGGAAACAAAAAAAAACAAACAAAAAAATAAAAGGTGGGTTTCATTGTTCTACCACGGGGGGGTGAAGAGGGTCTTCAGGGGAAGGGGCTGGCCACTGCTCCCAAAATGAGGGAGTGGTTGTTGAGACACGACTCACAGGTGTGTTACACTAGCTGTGAGGAGTGGCAGGCAGTTACCCAACGCCGTGACAAGTGATGGCATGTGATTGCGTCTACAATCCAAACAGATAATTTCCAAGTTTAAAGCTAAGGACAAGTTTAAGTGTTTCAGTAGTGGCTGAATTCTTCATGCAGAAACACTTAAACATGTGGGAGGCAATCACCTCCATCCCTTTGGAAATAGTGTCACTGAAGACGACAAGGGGAAAAAAAATGAGTTGCAGTCTGAAATCATTGGAAAGAAAGCCAAGGATTGTATTTAAGGAACTAACTAGTAATTTGCTAACATCGTCCCAGAGTCACGTGGGCTCACCCCAAACTTATTGCTTGCTTTCCTATAGTTAAAAAAAAAATAAATAGATTTAATCTATGTCCTTTTAGCAGCCCTGAGTTGCAGACATTGCTAACCGAACTCCGCAGCAGCTCTTTCTTTGCCTGCTTAACTTTGTGGCTGCTGAGACATGTCACAGACTTGTGAGGGCTCAGCAGCAAAACCCAGGTGTGAGAGCCACAGACATGTATCACACGCCACAAACCACCCACCCTCTCACCAACCTCGTGGGCAGCTCGCACCTTGCCACAGATGCGCTGAACCCGCAAAGTTGTGTTTGCTGCAGAGCACCCACTATCACGTACCACGTTCCCATGCTTCTGCCTAGTACTCATGGATTCAACAGGTTTTGGGTAGGGGCGCAAAGCTGCCAGTCTCATTGAAAATCCAGAAAGTTCTGCTGAGGCAATACTGCTCCAGGGCATGTAAGTGCCCAAGGATGTGAGAGTGTTGTAGTTGGGATCGTGCTGGCAGAGCATCCATCGACGCGTCTGATTTGAGGGAGACCCCACGAGATCCAGCGTCGATGGTTCCCAGCCCCTGTCCATAAACAAAAATTCATTGATGAGTATCAGGTTGTAAAAGAACAGCTTGGGCTCAAAATTACTCTGTCAGACTCCAAGTATTTTTCTGTCAAGTCAGAGCTGCGGTGCAGAGCTGAGCGTTTTGTTAAACCAAGCCACGTACTGAGAGGTGTTTTGATATTTCTTCTCCTTATGGGCCCATTCCAGAAAGCTAGGGCTCTCGAAACAGCAGAGGAGAAGGGGAACGTTGGCTCACTGAAGCAGGGCTCGTACTAATTGGATCTCTCAGTAGGTCCTGTCCTGTCTGCAGTCTCAGTATAGTACCTCTGAACCAGGCACTTCTTTAAAAGCCCAGCTTTGCCGAGGCTCCAGGTAGCACTGGCAGCTGCTGCTAACTTTGCTTTAAGCAGAAATTTCACAAGAGATCACACGTGGGTGAGCAGGTTCAAAAAATAAATAAATAACCCAACAAAACCAGGAAGCAGAACCTGAAAAATTAGGAAATTTTAAGCAAATAGGGAACACGGGCAGGAGTGTTGCACACAAAGGGCAATAAACACATGGAATAAACTAGGGGAGTAAGAAATGGAAGCAAAGCATGTAAATGAGTTCCACAGACACCTACGTTTGTCGCTGGAGAAGAAGGGCTTGGGGAAGGAGGGTGGAAAAGCAGGCAAGTGGAATTAAAAAGGCCTTTTCCTGTTCCCATGGCCTTTTATCATGGTTCTTATACCCTCTGTATGCTTAAGTATTGCTGAGGTCAATAAATACGTGATATTTGTAGGTACCATATGTCCAAGCATACCTAGGCACACAGTTCCTCTTGGTTTCCATCAAACACTCAGCTCACCTTTGAACAATAGTATTAGGGTCTCTGTCGTGAATTAAAACAAGTACCTTAATTTCCCAGAAACCTTGAACTCACAATATTATTGTCCTTCTGGGAGGACAGGGGACAGTAGTGAGATATCAAAAAAAAAAAAGGGGAAAACAGAACAGAAAGAAATTCACAAAAGCATGTTCTGGATTGAAAGAGCAAAATACAGTACACCTATTCATGGGAGGGGAACAACAGATTTTATAATAATAAAAATAGCTTGGTCACAGATGGTCACAGATGCCAGAGGTAATCTTATAGCACTGCTTTTACTGGCGCTTTGACGTCTTACCCAGAACTTAACACTACATTACTCACTAAGAGGTTTGTTCCCACCGTGGGGCATACAAATGTCGCTGCTATTATGATGAACAGGAGAGTCACACAAACGCAGTGGAGAGAACAGCCCCTTGTGCACATATACATTTACATTAATGCTGTGGAGTTAACTTGGGGAGGAGGAGGGAGGTTGCCCCGTGTTGGCAGGGCAGAGTGGAGGTGAGACAGGGCTGCCCGCTGCAGCAGAAATGCTAAACATAGGCGGGCTTTCTCCTGGGTTCTGCATGTATTTTAATTTATCCTGGTGCTAATAAAACATTTACTGTAGCACAGGCAGCAGACGGGGCTGGGGACTGGTGGCGGCAGCTGCTGCAGACAGAAGGAGCTGGCCCAGAGTGTGTGAAGTGAAGGTTTCACGTGCTCTGCAGGGAGACCATCACAGACAACCCAATCTCCAGCTCGCATGATCAGGATGAGGGTGCTGAAAGCCACGCCAGCAATGCGTGACCAGCACTTCAAGCACCGCAGTTAACACAAGCCTTACAGGTGGTTCATGTATCCACACATATCGTTACTTTCTTTTGCTACTAGGTGAATTTGGGATAAAACACGGGGGTTTTTACGATTCTGTTTGAATAGTATCTTTAAAAAACAAGTGTCGCAAAGGAAATATCCACCATCACTCAGGCACTGCAAATTTACACATCAAGCAGGAACTGAAGTTGAATGGGAAATTCTCAACTTTTGCATTTGCAATATCCTTATATTTCACTTCTGCATGTCTTGAGCAGTGAGTTTATAACTGTAGCCTACCTCCTGATATCAGCAACACAAGCACTCAAGACCGGTACATTAGTGGGATTTAGTCAGAGCACATTTTCTTCCTGATTCCATTCATGGATATAGACCAAATCCTTCTTTGCACCCAATAATCTCAAAAAAAAAAACAACCCACCAACCCACAATTACAAGGGGCTTGTATCTTGTTTCCTGAAAACTCACACTCTGGTACAAACTCTTGTATATCTTCCTTTTCTTCTGTGTGTCAATATCATGATTATTTCTCCCAGTGCACTGGAAATCCTATATCACTCTACAGGGAGGAGCAGAGAAAAGTGGTTTATGCCAGAGTTTGAAAGGCAAGAGGCTTGCATTTCTTTACAGCTCTGCTTGGGATGGGACATTTGGCCTCAAACAACTCCTTTAACATTTTGGTGCTTTGATTTCCCTCTCACTAAAGGACTAACTTCAGCACTGTCATACAAGCCTGAGACAGAGGTGTCTTGCGCTGTAAGTGCTCAGGTGGCTTTTGCTCCTGCTGGAACTGCTTCTACTGGTGGGCAAAACAGCAAAAGCTCCTACTTTCTCCATTCAAGGTTGTTTCTTACCCCACATAACAGACAGCTTGATGCCAAGGTCTTCCCCTGCTAACAAGAAGTTCCCAACCTGAAGCTAATTTAGGGGTAAGCTATCTGAGTGGGGTCTGTGGGACATACATTTCCTGGGGAAATTGTCTCTGGCTTTGTAAGCCCCAGCACTGGTGAAGTTTATGAGCTCTCCTGTCTAAGACATGTGGGTTGAGGAGTAGCATGCTCAGCTGTGGTTAGGATCAACCTAGTATCTCAGTGGACACTTAACCACCTAAAACCTCTGCCCAATCACTATGCAAAATGCCTAACAGGATGTGTGCCCTCCGCTGCCTCAGAAGTAATCATGGAAAACCCTTTTTGTCTTCATTTCGTACAATATCCTGCTCTGTGCTAAACAGCGGATGAAACAAATCCTGATCTTAACAGGATTCCTGTTGAAAAATGAATGGATTGACCGAAATACCAAGTAACGATGGAAATAGAAATTACTATTTTAGAATAAAAACTCCTTCCTACCTTGGTGGTCACTTCATGATAATTGGCAGAGGAGCTACTTCTGGATGTCATCATACGGCTACTAACACATCACTGTATCTTGTGGTATTGACACTGTTGCAGAAGGCATAGCTGGATGCAATGACAACTCCACTTCCATGGCCTAGGGATCCATGAAAATCACTAAATCCAGAGCCTGCCAATCTCCTACCCTCAGGATGTCAAAGGTCCTAGGGCCAGGGACACCAGAATCTAGCCCTAGACGAACACTGAGAGACATAGATAAATGAGTTTAAAAAAGGACAGGTATTGGTATCACCCACTCTGCGATCAGTTTCAGGTAAAACCAAAAAGTAGCAAAGTCTTCTGGTAGTGAGACTCCTCTGACAGTGGTGGGGCCATCCAGGTAATTTCCTGAGACACACACTGGAAAGGAAACAGGAGCAATTATGGAGCTGCCATACACTCTGTGTGTTATAGCCTCAGGTGCTGGGGTGTTGGCACCCCTCTCCTGCACAGAGGCTCCCCTGCTCCTGGCTCCAGAAGAAAAACTGCTTCTTTGTCCAAGCAGGGCTGCAATGGGCACGTAAGCCACCACTGACTTGCAGAGCCTCCCCTTGCCTAGCTCACTTATCTGACTCACTCAGAACAAAATTTGGAGAAGAATCACTGATCATGCCCTTGCTTGCCTGGGAGGCATTGCTGAACCATCATCAGAAATGGCCTGATTGCTATGAACAAGGGGAAGCACATTTTAAAGAGGCCTAGGCAGGGATGCCAAGACATATCACGCTGCTCAGCTCTGTTCAGAGTCCTTTTGTGGAAGTTCACAGGAGGCGCTTAGGGACAGGACGAAGGGCAGCCATTGAGGAGCCACAAGTCTGTCCATCACTCAGAAGACCATAGAGAAAAGGCCACCAGGATGCATTCTGCCAGCAAGACTCACGTCGAATACCAGAGACTGGGTCTGGGGGAGGCCACTGAGTTTAGGGACAGGCCATCTCTTCAAGGAGCAGCCAGAAAAATGTGACATGACCACGGAAGAAACACAGCAGTAGATGCATGCAACCATTCCCACCCTGGACGCTGCCAGGGCGACAGTGAGGAGGGAATCTGAAGTGACAGTACTGCTTTCTTGCTCAACAGGGTGAATCCAGGACACAGGCACAGCTTAAAATGTGACTTCCTTGTCACTTTGGGTTCAAACCTTGGTGTTATCTATAAGCAGGGTTGTGTGTTTGCTTCCTCTCCTGGAGAATTTTTTCTTCTCATGAATTTTATCGGTAAAACTGGAAGAGAAGGATCTGTTGGTAAGGGTGTGCGGGATGACACAGTGCCTCAGCAGCTCAACTTCTTTGTCCAGATCTCTAAATGCTGAGGCCTGGGAGGAGCTTCCCTAAAGCGAGGAGTCCTCCTGAACTCAACGGGTGCAGATGGTCCCACGTATCATCATCTGCAGGATCCAGCTCCCCATCTGACAGCTCCCCTAACAAATGTAAGCTTGAACAACGTAGACTCAAAGTACCCTTTTCACCTTTATTTTCTAACTTCTACTTAGAAACAGTCCAGCAAGCATTTTTGGTAAATTTTTCACTTGCTTCCAAGTCAGTTAGGCTGATCTTAGACACACAGGGATCAGATTTTTAAGGCACTGAAGTACCTGAAAGTGCAGAGAGACACCTAGCTGCTTGCCGTCACTCTCAGAGCTGAAGAAGTGGGCACAGACTAGTGAATTTAATCCCAGCACTTCTATATTGGAGAAACATGAAGAACAAACTATAGATTACAGAAGAGACATGGTGCCTTTCATTTCTCTAAAGTGGCAACAGCTTGCAAGTCATGTTTGCAATTTAATCCACCCCACAGCTGTACCCACACGAGTTGGGGACAATCTTAGTACATGAGCCTGTGGTAACCAGTTATAATCAATTATATTCCTCAAATAGACAACAAGAGCATGATACTTGTGTACTAAGTTATGATTCCATCTCTTATTTCTAATACACTGATTTCCTAGGACAAAAGTGACAGAAGAGAGTCTGGGTCTGTCAAGTTCCAGCCTGATTCCCAATCCCCCCACCACCGTCACCACATCCCAACATACCCACCAAACCATCCAGCTGTCCAGGAGATGAATGAGCAGCCCCACTAAAAAATGTGCCCATGCAGAACATGCCATGAATGTTCACACTAATAAAAGTGAATGTTGACAGATTTGGGCTCTAAATATGCCAGCATTTATTCGTATGGCTTAACTAATCATTATGTAGAAAGTTGGTTAAGAAAATTTACATTTCCCAGTGAATAATGTAGGAACTGAGACTCATACAAGGGCATTTTTTTCACAATAAATAAATTTAAAAATAAAATAATTTAAAATAAGCAAACCACCTCAAAATTGTACTGGCAACAGAATTGCAACCCACATGGCAATTAGACACAATGTTAATCAGATATGAGCAAAATGAACCAGAATATTATTGTATTAGTCTGGGAAAGATGGTCAACCTCCTTCCAGCTCTCATTTATTATTTCATTTATGGTGATGATGACAATAATTTTATTATTAGATTCAAATTCCTCCTGTTGTTACTATCTTGAGAGTCCAACTGGCTTTACAACAGGGTAGTTATTTAAGTCACTCTCACAAGGGGCTGTGTACAAAGCTGCTGCTGTGCTGAGTCATTTTTATTTTCAAATCTGTCTGCCTGTTGCTATTTTTAATGTACTCATCCTGATGCAAATTGCACCCACACCACACCTCACAAAAAGGGAACCAAGGCAACGCACCTCAGCTTCTCAAAAACCGGTGTTCTAGGCTGTGAGCTTCACTTAAAGTCTGTCTTTAGGAGACAAGCAGAGCACTGTGGGTGCCCTTGTAGTTTCCTGCTCAGCTCCTAAATCTCCCGAGCACCCTACCACAAAAAAAGCCATCACGGTGTCGGGGCTGCCTCGCAGCACACGGGATGCTTGAAGCCCTGTCTGAAGGAGGGCTTCTCCCCTTTTGGGACTTGCTGGCTTCAATCAGCCCACTGCAAGAGCCCGTGCACCCTGGAGGGATGCAGAGGGATTCCAGGGGTTGTGTGAGGAGCACCCCTGCAATGCCAAATATCGGGGTTCAGCTCCCCTAGGTGCACAAGCCAAAGACCACTGTGGGATTGAGTAGCGTGAACCTACACCTGCAAGCGGGAAAATGAGCTACGGCGTCCCTCCCTCTCCGATCCTGCCAGCGAAGGGCAGCGGGATTGCTCTGCAGGTGTTCCCTGAAAACAGCACATAAATGTTTCAAACGCCGCTGCATAGGTGTCTCTCCAAAGCCATAAAGAAAACGGAAGGTAGAAAGCCCCAGCTCAAGCCCTCAAGTGTCAGATATTCTTCTCCCCTCCCCTTCATGATTTTACAGGCTGAGGAGTGCTGTTAGTTGAAACCTCTGTTTTACAGCTTTTCCACAAAAACTCAGCATAAAACCAGCCTCAGAAGTGTTAGTGACATTGCCTAGAGAAGACCTCTTGGATTTACGGGCAGTAATTAATATTTAACCTTTAGCTCCAGTGAGACAGCTGTGCTGCAGGGTTAGAAGGAATCACTGTGTTGGTAAATTATAATTGCACTGCACACACAGCCCTGAGCTGAGCACCCTGCAATTATGGGGGAAGATTTCCTGGGCCTCTTGCAAAGGCCCTCGGGTTAGGAAGGTCTTACTGGGCAAGCTGGAAAGATCCTCCTTCTCTCCCTGTAAGAGAGTCTCAGGCCACGATGGCCTGGGCAGCTGAAGCCTCTGAGGACAAGCCACAGACAGCACCTAGGAATGAAGGAATCCATCAGGCAGAAGGCACCCTCTGCTATGTTTTCGTACACCGGAGGATATATCCAACACCTCGAGGCTCTCTGAGCTGAGGGGCAGTAAATGGGACATTGAGCTCAGGTGTACTTGTTCTCTGTGATTGTCACGGAATGAGATAAACACTGCTCCCCTCTGTCTCTGTTTTGACATCCACCCCAACTATGTCCTTTCCCTGGGGTGTGAGTACTATCCATCTCCTCAACTGCTTTGGCTGAAGAAATCCCTTCCCCCTGCTTGCCTTACTGGTGGATGGGAGCACCTTGAGTGCAGCCTGGGATGCCCACAGGCACCGAGAAATTCTCCTGCAAGAGCAGAAAAGTGTCTGTGGAGAGCAGCGATGCTGGTGACTCATCACAAGACGCATCTTGTTGACACCTGGCCAAGTCTGGCTCCTCTGGAAATAAAGTAAAATGTCTTCCATATGAGCCAAGGAAAAGACAGTTGGCCTACTGTCTGTAATACCAGCTGAACACCAATACTAGCAAAACACCGCTACGGGAATTTATAGGGGCCAAATCACAAAGTGTTCATGAGTTATGGCCATGAGGTCTTCATCTGACCTCTCTGATACTGCAAACTGTCACATTTTACCACATTACCTCTATCTTGAGCCCAGTTACTGGGATTAGACCCAGTCACATCAGTCACATCTTCTGTGGATGCAGACATCCACTGCTCTGCCAGGGACCCTGCTGCCCTCAGTAGATTATTCAAGTGGTTAATCGCCTGCATGTGTCTTATCTCATATTTAAATTCGTCTGGCTCCAGCTTGTGGCCTCCAGGTTTGGAGAAGGTCCCTTCCCTGAAAGGTATTTTCTCCCTCGGGAGGTATTGTCATGCAGGGCACTTGTTGCTCACCTCAGGCTTCCCCTCCCAGCCAGCAGCACCAGCCCCAAAGGCAGAAGCCTTAATGTCACAATCTGACACTAAGTAAATACTCTGTCTCCATCTGAATGGAAGAGCTGTCCAAGTTGCCTCCAAAAACAAAACTAAAAAAAAAAAAGAAATAAAAAGAAAGGGGAAAAAAAAAAAAAAAAGGCTTGCAGGGCTCTGCTGTATTTGGTTTAGTCCCCTTTTGCTGCCTGGGAGAAGGGGAAAGAAGAGGACAAGGGACCCTCAGCTCCCTTCTCCCAGCCCTGGCTGGATGCGCATCCATCCCACCCTCACTCTTGCGCCAGTTTTCAGCTCCCCTGGGGCTGAAGAGCAAGCAAGACCCCTGGGATCTGGCCTCTAAGCTGATAATTGCAGCCCCTTCACTGGCACAAGGCGGCTCTCATGCCATTTTGACCCAAACTACATCTTCTTTCTGCATATTTTTAATTAGACTCAAGAATGCAGAAAAACCAGCGTGAGTTCCTTTCATTTCCCTTTGTTTAATATCTGTTATTATGACATTAAGTGTAGAGTTTTGTTGTGGCGGAGAGTTCAAAATCCCCCTCGGTTCTGCTGCTGTAGCCATGGGTTTGCGTACATTAAAGTGGTCATTTTCGGATTAGCTCTTGCTTTCCCTTTGATGCATCTAAAATGCTGAGCCAGTTAGTGGGAAAAGGCATTTTACATCTTTTGTTGCCTTTCCTCGCAACCCACGGGCAGGGAGAGGATGAAAGCCCCCTGGCTCTCTTAAATCAGAAAGGAATTTCCAAAAGGTTTAAAGCTTTAGTTGCCACTTCTGTCTGGGGTTGCCTGACCAAAGTGTGTTTGTTTTCAAAGAAACAGGCTACAAGGAGCCTCGAATTTGCTGCTGCTGTTGTCATCCCTTGTGCGCCTGTTCCCTGGGAACTCGGGAGTGCCGAGAGAAGAACCAGGGCTGAGCAATGACACAGCTCAAAACTTTTCTCTGGGATACACGTCTTTGTAGCTCGAATTGTCATTTGGGGGCAGCCAAAGGGTTTTTGGTTTTTTTTTTTCTCTCTCATCTCTTCCTTTTTTTCTTTTATCCTGTTCTTTTTGATTCGGCAGTTAATGAGAAGCAGAACAGAGGTTTGATTGAACAAATGCTGGATTTCACGTACACTTCCCATTACACTGACAGCCCTGTGACTTTTTTCTACGTAAGACCTACACTCTGCATGGTTATTTCTGAAGGATATAGGATATTTTCTTTCAAGGAGAGAGCATTTTCCAGCCTTGAGCCCTTCCCAAGTTAATGATTCATATCATTACAACCAGTTCTAAAGGCTCTTGATTAAAATAAAATTGAGTCAATTAGAAAAAAAATGGGGGGAAAGCGATTGACTAGTGGGGAAAAAAAAAAAAAAACAACCCACACGTGCACAACTTTTCTGCCACCCTAAAGATCATCCCAAACAGTCGTGTGAAAGTCGGGCAAATCAGGGCAGGGGGGATAGAAGGTCGGGGGGGGGGCGGGGAGGAGTGTGTATGTCAACACCGCTCGGTGATGGAATAATGCGCCCCAACGTGAAGTCACAGCCGCGGGGCATGTGAAGTCACAGCTTCTCCAGGTGACAGGTGCTGTAGCAATTCAGATGGGAGCGAGCCGCTCCCCTCCCGCCCCCGCCAAAGGCATCAATAACGGGGGAGCCTCTGCAAACCCGGCTCCTCTGTTTCACATACAAATATTCCTGATCCACCAGAATTATTTTTATTTTGGGAAAGCTGCTTCCTTTTTTTTTTTCTTTTTCTTCCTTTTCTTTTTCTCTCTTTTTTTTTTTTTTTTTTTGTTTTTTTTTTTTTTTGTTAAGGAGCTAATACGTTCCTAATCAGCAAGATACGTTTTAATTTAAAAGCCAATAGACTGCAGCCTAACTACGCTACAGAAATCCGATGTGAGGATGATTTGGAGAATTCAAAACCGCTGAGTCAGCGGCGGAGCCCATCTCCATGGCAGGAATATTGTTTCTAACTCCCGCTGCTGTGTTTCGCTTACTGTTATACCGATTGTATCGTGTAATTATTGTTTGTTTTCCAAAAATGTAATTACTTTCTTTTTCTTTGTTTTCTTTGCAACGTTAAATCTGCCAAATGCCTGACGAAGGCAACTCCGGAAAATAAAAAGTAAAAAAAAAAAAAACCAAACAAAATAAAAAGCTAGTGAAAGGAGGTTTCTTTTCCTCTCTTTAGCCAAAGATTTGCTCTTTCGGGCACCTTCCCGTATCGACGATTTAATAAAAATACCGGCACGTGTAGAACAAAACCTTTGGAAACGCCCAGCCCGCGTTGCCGAAGGCACCGGCTCTCGGGCAGCCTCACGCGGTACTCGGGTGGCTTTTGCCTCCTCGCCGCGGGCACCGGCGGGGCGGTGATTCCGCACGGAGACATCTGCGGGGGTGGAGGGGGTGGTAATAGTAATAATAACGATAATAACAATAAAGCTGTTGAGCTGGGGCCAGGCTGCACGGCGGGACCGGGTGGTCTGGGGGTGGGAGGTTCTCCTACCCCACCCCCCGCCCCTGGCACAGGGAAGGAGGGGGTTCGGAGCGGCTGCCCCGCCGGCGGCTGCCGTTGCCAGAAGGGAGGCGACGGGGATGGGCGGGGGTGAGGGAAAAGTGGGTCCCCGCCCCGGCACCGGCCCCCTCTCGGCGACAAGTTTGGCCACCGGGCCGAAGAGAAGGGAGGACGGAGGATGCTGACCTCCCGCCGAAACGTCGCATTTGCTCTTCTCGGGGCAACTTTAAAGGAGGGGGGGGAGGAGGGGGCAGTCTGGGTAAGGAGAGGGAAGGGGCTGGCGTACCGAAATAGCGGGAGTCCTTCGGCTCTCACAATGCCGGAGATGTCCGGACTGGATGTTCAGCATTGCGCCGGGAGAGGTTACTCGTCTTTCCCTCTTCTTTAACGTAGGATCCAGGGAAGAGCGAAACCGTGTGAGGTCAGCTCTCCCCATAAATTAATACCTGCTTTAGTCAAAACACTTGCGGGAGGGTCAAACCTCCCCTTGCCTTCCTTTGGCAGTTTCCCCCGAGTGAGGGCTTATGGAAAGCACCGGGGGCAGCGAGCAGCTGAAGGCACTTCTCACCGCCCCAGCGGCACATAGTGCTGCAGAGCTGAATTTCGAAAAGGGGGTGGAAAGGGTGGGAAAATTCGCCCTCGCCTTGCCTGGATAGGAGGATCAGCCGCGGTAACTCCTGTCCTCAGGAGCATGGGTCTGGGGTTCCTCAGGACGGAGAAAACAGATACAGAGTCCTTGAAATCGCAGATTTTATTTCTGGCAAACAATGCTCCCCCCAGCCAGCGTTTGTGTGCGAGACGAGTAATTGTGCTCCCTTGCTTAAATAAATCATTGATGGGTGAAATTACACATGCTCACTTAAAATGTAATGTGATTAAGAGATTATGGGATCGCAGTTAATATGTTGCCTCACAGCTTCTGGACCCAGTTCCTGACACCAGAAATCTATCAGGCACAACTGTCCCTCCGTGAGAGGAGGCGGCTTCTCCTGCCACCGGCAGCCGTGCGGACCGGCCCGGGGGGGCGGGGGGGTCTCCTGTCCCTGGTCCCCACGGGGCGGGTAGAGAAGGTGAGAGGGAGCGTCAGGTTTGCGTTCGAATAAATCAAATAAATAACTTGCTGTTGTACGGGGGGAGGAGAGAGAAAATAAAAAGTTAAATGGAAAGGCAGGAGACGGGGGTGGGGGGAAGCGAGGGGTTGCGCCTGCAAGCTGATTACCTCTCATCTGAAAGCTGCTCCATTTCCTCACACATCGGGTAAGTCCTTTATCATGAGGTGGCACAAGCCCTGCCGGGGGCTATTGGTCGCCCCGAGGAAGGAGTCGGGATGGCAAACGGGATCCTATCATCAAGCTGCATAATAACCCCGGGCTCGCCACAGCTGCGCTGTGACCCTTTGTGATGGAGCCGATAGCGCTCCCGTGAAATAATGTCCTCCTTTTGGGTGTGAAATCACCATGTTTATTAACTGAGCTAGACATGAGGGTTACCTTTTCTTCCCGAGCCATGAAAATTTGTGATTCAGGACAAATGGTTCCCCCCTTTCCCGTCGTCGTCGTCCTCCTCCCCCGTCTCAGGTTGTGTTGCCAAGGGGTTGAGAGAGCAGGACCAGCTGGGCAGAGGAGCTATTTTGGAGGGTCGAGCGGGACCGGGCTCCACGGCAAATTCAGAACAGATTCAGGCACAGACACCCCACACCTGGCTCAGCCGCTAAAGCAGCCCCCCCTCCCCCTACTCTCCGGCCAAGCACAGGGAGGAAATGTCAAATGCACCCCAAAAAGATGGAGGCCGGGGTGGGGAAAGATGCGCGCCGCGCAGCCTGACGCGCAGAGCGCCGAGTAAGCCCGCGCATGCATCGCGGGAGATGGGTCGAGCCGAAAGAGAGCGGCTCTTCTCTTCCCCCCCCCCACCCCTCCCCGCGCTTTTTTTCTTTTCTTTTTTTTTTCCTTTTTTTTTTTTTTTTTTGGTTGCAATTAGGCTTGTAACGAGCTTATTGCAGTATGCGTTTCTGGGCCAATAATACTTGTATTTAACCTAATTAAAGCGGACCTTTTAAAAGATCTGAAATATAAACACGCCTTTTTTTTCTTCCCCCCCCCCCCCCCCCCCCCTTTTCTACTTTGGTTTAGCAATTTAACGTTTGAATCTCTGGGCTGGAACACGCAACCTTTCACCAGAACACGGAGGGAGGGAGGGATGGAGGAAAAGAGGGAGGAGGGGGGGGGAAAGTAGCAAAATCCTGCGGATGAGGCGCAGGGACTGGCTTTGCCCGAGCATTTGCGACAAGCTTCCAGGTAGGCAGCTCCCCCCGGGGCGAGATTCCCTCCCCTCCTCCCCTGGGCAGACAGGGAGCAAGCCGGTGGGGGCTTGCCGGGGGCCGGGACCCACGCGGGGATAACTATCTCCCGGGGAGGGAGGGGATGTGAAAGGGCTGCGCTTCTCCCTGCGCGCCCAGCAGCCGCGCGATTTTCAACAGCGCGCTGCCCGGCGGGGGCGGGCGCAGCTGTGGGGACCCGACACCAGGGTCCCAGCGGAGGCAGTGGCACTCCTGCCGCTTCCCAGCCGGGGTGAGGCTGAGAGGCTGGGGCAAAGCCCCTAGAATAAGCCGGTAACGCGCGTTATTAACGCCTTTTTTATGCCCATCACACAGGAACTGAACGAGCCTGTTTCCCGTGAAAACCCACCAGCGCAAAATTGCAGCTATTTTTTTTTCCCGGTGAATAAGAATTTTAAACTTTTTTTTTTTTTTAGAGCAAACACGAAGATGATAATATAAAAAAAAATTTTTTTTTTTTTACTGAGTAAGCAGAATTATACTGGGATTTTTTTTTTCCCGTTGAATGACATTACAAAGAATTTTGTTAAAGAAAGCCAGACTAATTGCTGCCAGAAGAGTCTTTTCATAGAAAAGTCTGGTTTTCATAAGGCGCTTTCTGTGGGTGTGGAAAGGAGATTTTTTTTTTTTTTTTTTTAGACAAGACCCACGCTTTAGTTAAAAACTATTCAGGGACTCACGGGGCAAGCATTGCGAGGAGAAAACGCCGTCGCACGTTTACCAGGCGGCTCCTCTGTCCCCGCAGCAGCTTCCCCAGCGCTGTCGCCCCCCCGGCACACACCCTCGGTGTGAGTGCAGGCATCCCGGCGGTGCTTCCCAGCACTCCCGCTCCTTCGGGAAAGCCTCGGTGCTCACCTGCGGCAACCCTAAAAACCAGGACACTTCCCTCCTCCCCCCGGGCAGGGAAAGGGTGGGCCCGAGGTGGAAGCTGACCCCCATCAGCCATCCCACAAAGAGGTGAGAAAGAGCAAAACAGTCCCGTGCGGATTTAAAGATAGCGCACATCTTCCTCTCTCTTTTTTTTTTTTCCTTTAATTTTGTCCTTCTCTCTCCTAATTTTAAATCTCCCTCGGTTAACTATCCTGGCTTCCTCTCATTCCCTCAGCTCGGGGCTCCAAGGAGGAATTTTTAAAGCCTCTCCACAACATCCACAACCTATTTGCCTAAACGCGGAGCCATTCTCTGTTGCGGGGCAAAGCCCGCTCCACGCTGCCCCTCCGAGGGTCCCGAGCCGGCCGGGGGGGGGGGGGGGCAGGAGCATCCCTGCCCCCCTCCCGTCGCCAGCGGCTCTGGCCCGCCGGGCTGAGGCTGTCTCTGCTGGGCGAGGAGGAGAAATCCGAGGTTGAGGGCGGAATTCTGCAACACCCCCCCCTCACACACACTCCGTAACCGCTTCTCCCGGCCACGGAAAGTTGCGGGAGTTTTCCAGTCGCTAACTCCCAGCCCTCGTCGTGTAAACGGCAGCACAACTACGGAGAGATGGAGGTTTCTCCCACACACCGCCCCCCCCCTCCAGCCCCGGCGTGCACGGTTTGGCTGCTGGAGCTGTCTTTCTCCACCGCATCACCCAAAAGAGCTCAACCACCCGGCGGGATGGCTTTTTTGCTGCTTTGTTTGTTTGGGTTTTTTGTTGTTTTTGTGTTTTGTTTTGTTTTGTTTTGTTTTCCCAGCAACAACAACACACTCAAACGCCTTTGCAAAAACTCAGGCCGGTTGCTGCTCGGTGGTCCTTTTGTTCCCGGCTGGGAGGGAGACGGGAGAACGGCTCGTCCCCGTCGGGGCTGCGGGGAGCCTGGTCCTCCCCTCCCTCCTCTCGGCGGAGCGGGGACGTGATAAAAGGAGACAGGGCTCCGAAAGGATTTGATTGAAATGGCGTGTGCCAAGCTGATGGGAGCCAGCGAGGGACAAAGCGCCGAGGAACCATGGACACTCGAGCAATTATTCCTCCACGCTGAAGGTGGATTAGTGCAATGGAAAGAAGCATATGTTCGGCCTGGGGCGACACTCCCCCTGGCTGGGTTTAGAGAATGAGAGCGGAGAAAGAGGCTGAACCTGGAATATCAACTATCCGGGAGACAGCCCACCCCACCCCCTCTTCTCCCAGCCTCTCCAAAAGTCTCAGGGATGGAGATAAATACACACGCCCATAAAGATAAATAGATAGATATGCACAAACACCCATAAAGATAGATGCACACACACCTCCACATACAGCTGCGCACGCACACACAGCTCTACACCCTAGCTCACAGATAGGTAGGGAGAAAGAGGAGCTCAAGGTGAAAAACCTATGGCATGACAATGCAAACAAATAAACAAACAGCCTCTGAGAGGGTTGTAGGAGCAGCCGGTTCTGCTGGAGGCTCCAGTTTCCCCAGCCCTTTCCCAGGAAACTTTCCAAAAGCAGCTGCAGCGATGGACAGGGGAATCTTAATACCCCCTACTAGGGCCCTGTCCAGGCTCTCCTGGAAACACAGGGCAAAAACCTCAAGTGCCCCTTTTCCATCTGATTTTCTTCCAACTTCTTTCTCTCCCTTTCCCCAACCATCTGTGAAATCCCCTCCTTGCCAGCAGGATAGCTGTAAGCTCTCTCAAGAGCGTGAGAAAAAGCCCCAGCAGCCAGCCCCCCTCCCAAACACTAGCACCTCAGGAGCATCCTGCACCCAGGCTCTGCGTCAACAAGATACCCATCAGCTTCTGACCTGGGTCTTCTACACCTGTACTAAGAGCCCCAGGCTCCAAAAACTGGGCAGGGGTGGCAGGAGCAGCTTTTTAGCACTATTATAGTGTAGTTCATTAGGCTTAATGAGGAAAGGAGGGCTGAGGCCAGGCACAGACCTTGCCTTCCGCCCCAGCGCTGCCCCACTGCCCTTCCCCTGCTTGAGTGCACCAGCGCGGGTTGCAGTGTGGGGTGTCTCCTCAGCTATCATCCAAACTGCCCTGCTTGCAGGGGACTGAGACAGCCTCCATCACAGAAGAGAAATGGCCACAGCATCAGAGAAGAGACAGGACAAGCATGAGGGGAGCATCCAGCAGCAAGGGAGAGGGCAAGGAGGATGTGCTGGAGGGAGGGGGGCCTGCCAGCAGGCTTAAAAGGAGGGGAGAAAGAGAAGGAAAGGGAACGCAGCTCTCCCTTTCTCCTGGGAGCTCCAAAAAATACCCTGCTCTAAACCAGAAACGTGTCCCAAATATTTCACACCTCTGCTTCTTTATTCTCAGCTTTGGGGACCAGGGTGGATCATACATGGAGAGGAGAGGGCCAGCTGTGCCCAAAGCAGCACAAGGCAGGAAGTTTTGCAGGATGAACAAGCGGGTAGGAACATAACCAAAAACATCGTGCAGAAGGAATATACATCACTCAGCCTGCGAGTGTAACTGCACAGCCCACACTCCCACTAGAAAACAACTCTCTATTTAGAGCCTCTGCATCTGCTTTCAATAGAGTATTACAAAGGGAATTAACTATATGACAGGCAACAACAGCAGTAGGGCTTGAACACATCTGGATGGTGACGGTCTTCCCGTAGATGCTGCAGATCTTCTGCAGAAACTAGGATGTGACTGTGCACAGCACACTCGAGCAACGACATGGTGAAATTGCTCGTGCTTCACATCCGGCAGTCCTCCATCTGCCTGCTCCGAACACAAGGCGATTTCTTCTCACCTAAGATATGCTTGTCCCGTTTAATCTCCTTATCCTGGTTTGAAGGTGTCTGTGCAAACGACCTCCATGCCTACAAGTAGGACAATAACCGTGGAGCTTGGAGTAAGCGCAGGGCCCTGGTTTGGAAAGGGAGGGACTCACACACTTGCAAATGGAAACCACTGGCTTCGAATGCTGGCACCTGCTTTGCAAAATCAGGGCCTAAAAGAAAATTGCCGCTGGGAATCAACAGATCACTCCTACCCTACCAGAACACCTGCATTAGTCTTAGTCTGATTTCCACACTGCCTTCACTCAGTGAAGGTTCTTCGTTGGTTAGGTAAGAAATTTTGGCTCTTTGGGCCACCAAAGTTGAACTCGGTGTCAGAGAGACGTGACTACAGCAGTCGTAAGAGGCAATAAAACACCACAGATCTGTCACCACTGTACCTATGGCACCAGGCACCAGATCAGAATAGCAGCAGTTCAAGGGCACAAATCTTTACCACCCTCACATTTCTGTTTACCCTGCCTGAAATATCAGTTGTTTCAGCCACCCAAGAAAGCCTGGAAACTTCAACTAGAAGAAGAGGAAGAAGGCTATTTTGCTATCCTGAAGCCAGTAAAGCTCCACTAGTGATGGCTCACAAAAAGACTTCTACTTTTCCTCTTTTTCCAATCGCTTGCTTTATATTACTTATTTTGGGGGGGGTTGGAGTTACTAAACTAAATATTGCACATAGATATGCCGCAGCCTATGCAGAATAAATGATTTAAGAACTGGGCTTGGCTGATTTCTTTTTTCCCCTGTATTGGAGATAAAAGAAGGAACACATTCTAGTAATCCCTGCTCATTTTCACAGCCATTCTTGCACCTGTAACTCAAATAATGAAGCCATTTGTTATTTATATTGCACTTTCCCCTCCATTCTAGATTTCTAACGATCTGACCCTGTTTTATGGCCCTGACAAAGCCTGAAACTGGTGTGGACTCCCAATAATTGAACAATATAGGGAAAAATCTTTAGCTGGAATGAAGCAGATGTTAGCTTCATGCAGTCCCCTAACTTGATTATTCTTTGGACACGTTAGACAAGCATTAGTGATTGATAATGACGCTAATTAACCCCTTTCCTTTCCAAAACAGCAAACCAATGCCAGCAGGATTCTGCAAACAACACACACCAAGTACAGCATTATAACAATATCCACTCAAAGTGGATTGGTGACACAACTTCATTGACAAAAATCTTCTCCCACCAACACGTAGCCGGCTCCAAATTCCTCTCTAGGACTTAACCGTTGTAGGGCCAGGAGCAGAGACATGGCCTTTCCCTTCAGAAAAACGCACCGGACAGAGTCAGAGGCACCGTTTATTTTTTACTCTCCCGACTTTTCGAGCTTGTTTAAGCCACTCTGCCCTGGCTAGCTGGGACGGGCTTCGCGTTGCTTGTGGTCGGAAAGGTGCTTCTTGTTTTAGCTGCGCTTTGAGTGAGTGCAAGGGCTGATGCTCCAGGAATCTGGTCCCGGCTGAGACATGCACATCCGGAGGAGGGGAAGGCAAGTGTGCATTCTGGAATTTAAATGCGAGGCAGAAGATGAATACACAAACAAGGAGCTGATCTGATTATGCAGTTGAATTTATCATGGACAATAAAGAAATCACCCTTAAATGTAAAGGTTTGGATAAATGAATACTCCTAGCAAGTGAATAAAATGTATTCAATTAACTAAAAACCTCGTGCACTTCTGAACTGAAGTGGAATCGACTGTAATTGATTTATTTGAAACCAGAGGTTAAGGACTGAATTAGCTAAGTACAACTGGGTATTTCAAGCCACTGACTTCTCAAATGTCAAATCCCTTCTATTTTAAATATTATTTCAGCTGCGGGGCATTGCTGTCCTGATGGCTGTTCCACCAGTTAAATCTCAAATTATATTAATATTTGATTTTTGGAGGGTGGGGTAAATTACAGTACAAAGGGGAGGGCTGTCCTTGTTCACAGTGAAAGAGCACTGAGCTCTATTTTGGTTCACATGTAGGAATTAGCTTTGCGTGGCAGCAACGGTCTAATGTTCAGTCACCGCTCACCCTCATTTCAGCCAGTTGCGGCGGGGGGGGGGGACGGGAAATAACAGCAGATTTTTGTGTAGTGTATAGAAGCATGACCTAGAATTCCACTGCTGCGCCTTCATCACAACGTTAAAGACGCATCCAAAGAACGCTAAAGTAATTAGCACGTTTTAGCAACTGCGTATTGGTCACAGCAGAAGAGTCTGAACCAAAGCCAGTCTGATTTCCATTATCGCCTACAAAATCCTTCCTTAGGAATAATAGTAATAAAGAAATCTGTGCAAGGTCATTTCATTTCTGTTTTCTGGTGGCTTGCTAATGCAGCAGCAGGATACTTAAAATCACTCTCCTAGCATAAAGTAGCTAATTATATCTTTAAAACATTATTTATTATGACCTTACAATGTTCCAGCATAAGACTGCTTTATACGTTGCCCAGTAAAAAACGATTATATTGGGTGCAGGTTTCAAAAAGTAACAAGCATCTGTAAATCCAGATATGAATGAATGGTATTTAATAAGATTGTTTTTGTTTAAAAATGAGTATTTATGTGTCGCTGTAGAAAGAGCAGCAATGTATTGCTGTTTATGAATGCTATTGTGCCTGAGGTTAGGATCCCACACACAATCTGAGATGCAGCCAGGAAAAACAGCCCTGATAGACAATGCTTCACTTCACCTGCTACAATACTGCGCATTTCATTTATGTCAAGAATATGTACAGTTAGGGTTCATTCACCTCATTATTTTGTTACATCTACTTTACAGTTAACCAGTCTCTCTTGGAAATAATAAATAACTGTTTTCAAAACAATTGCAGCTTTGCATTCAAAAGATCCACTTTCAATTTATAGGAAAAAAAAAAATACTCACCGTTTTTATAAACTGGCTGGCTCTTGAAAATAGAATTTAGACTCCACCAACTCTCTTTCTGCTTGGCAAGATTGATTTTACACTGCCTTCCATAAGTAGATTACCAAAGCAAAATGAAACATCTTGGGCTTTATCTAATGCTTTGCTTCACCAGCCCTACCAAACGTCAAAATATATGAGCAAATGTTAATTCTCTTTGCAGCTTTATTGTAAACACCTCCCTCTTAACCTCCTCAATTTCTGCCTGAGCAAAAAGGAAAAAAAAAAAAAGAGAGAGACAGATGGACAGAGAGTCAGAGAGGGAAAGAAAGAGAAAAATCAAGCACAAATCATCACCAAAATATCACCAGCACTTAAAGGAGACCATTTCTTTAAAATGCCTTTACATTCTAAACTGCATTAGCCTCCCTTCCGATGATATCACATAATCCAGTCTGATCCTGGCTTCACCTACCCCCTGGGCCAAAGAAAATACATTCAAAGTCTGAATTCTCACGTTTCTGCAGCCCACCTTCAAGACGTACACTCAATTTCTAAATTTTTTTTTTCTTTTAAAGCAAACTTCCCTATTTTACAACCAGTTTCCACAAGAAGAAACTTAAGATAAAAATTTCAGTTGCTTAGAAGCTGACACAACCATCTCCAAATGTCAATCTGTGCATTCCAGTAAAACACGAACCATCAATCAGAAATAATCTGTCTCCTGCAAGATTTCACTAAAGTTCACAACCGTGAGATGATTTTGTTGGCATCGACTACGGAGCTTTGCTTTTTTCTTGAGGGGGAGGGAGCACTCGCCTCTGATTTACCAGTATATATATTTTTTTTCGTAGCACATAAATTTTGGCATTTGCTCAGTAACGATTCTTTTTAAAATGGCCGTCTCAGGATAACATGTTTTGGTTGTTGTTTTTTTTTAATATCTGCTTGGACAATTATATATACAAAATTTTATAGGCTTATAATTCTGCATGCTGTATATATAAACATAAATAAAAACCTAGAGGTCAACATAAATAAAATAAAACTTTATTTTTTAAATAAAATTATGTTTTGGTTAAAGAAAAGATAGTGTGTCATTTTGTTAGTAGTACAGACAATTTTTTATCCAAAAGAATACATTGTGCTTTATTGTGTCATTTGTCTGAATACAGACTCAGTGGAATATCTAAATGATACCCTGCTCTGAACTCCAAGTTGAAAGTAAGTTTTTATTATACTTGAGGGAAACAATGGGTTCAGCTGCTTATTGCAAGGAGCAATTGTCAGGGGAGAGTTAAACTCAATTACTGTAACCATACTGAATAAAAAATACTGCCAAGAACAAAAATACGCCTGGGTAAAGACAGCCACTGAATAAAAAAATCGACATAAAGCGTATCAAATATTTATTTATCTGGGCAACAAAGGACTATGATACATTGATAGGCATGGAAACTACTGCCCGCACAACTCAATACAATACAACTATAACTGCTTCCAATATGGCCAGTGGAAATACAGGATACCAGGGGGTCCCAAATGTTTGAAGTTCTTTGAAAAAAAAAAATTTTAAAAAAGGAGAGAAAGAAAAAACAAAAGAAAGGGAAGAAAGAAAAAAAATAAGGGGAAAAAAAAAAGGAAAGAAAAGCTAAATCTTGTTTCAAAAGACAGTATTAATTTATTGCTCTGATGGTGCTTTCAGGAGAAGGACAGTGGATGAAAATAACTTCTTCTTTCATATTCCACAACACATAAGGGTTGTAAAACCACTAACATGTTTAAAAACCTTGCCAGGGTCCAACATCACTTTATTTTATCTTCAGTGAGAAACTAAATGTCATACTAATCATATATAAAAAATCATGGGGTTTTTCATTTGTTCAGCTGCTTCATTGTCGCCTTTAACATGCTACAATAGGGCTAAAAATGATGAATTCCAGAGAAAAAAAAAAAACAAAAAACCTCTGATATCTAAATAAGTACCATGAACCACATGATGAACTAAGAGGGGAAGATTTAAAACCCACTAAACAAGAGGTAAACGAGATCACCAGATAAATAAAAAAAGGCTTAAAACAGACTCACCATATTTACAATTCCCATTAAATTACACATAAATAAATATATACATACATGAACACTGATTCCCTTATATAATAACTGCGAATCGTGTTGCAATAGAAAGTTCAAGTTGGTCGCTTTACCTTGGACAGGAAAAAGTTCTACAACTGAAGATATGACATGGAACTGCTTGTGTTTTGTGTTCAAGTTTATTCACAATACTGATAAAATGTCATCAGTCCTTTTTGCTTTTTGTTAGTTTGCTGTTGCCGTTGTACTTTTTTCACTTTTTTTTTTTCTTTCTGCTTTTAATATGGCTACAATCTTAACTGAAGTTTATGTAAGGGAAGGTGGTGATTCAGTCCGGTGAAGCTCATAGATTTTTTTTTAAGTATTATTTATTTTTTAATATATTTTTAGAAAAAAAAAAGTCCTTTTCATTTTTTGTTTCATTTTTGTTCTTTTTTTTCCTCCTTTTGTTTTATTTAAAAAAAAAAAAGTTCACAAACTCAAGACCGAACTTTTTTTCTTTGCTGGCTCTGTCCCCCTGCTCTGTTCTTTTAGGTTCCAAACTGGGGTAAAACGATGGTGGCAGTGGCGGGTGGCGGGGGCCGGGGGGTGAATGAGAGGAAGGTGTATGGGAAATTAAGAGGGAGCAAATGGAAATATGGATGCTAGGAAGAAGGGGTGTGGGGAGAGGGCAGAAGAGTCCCGCAGTCAGAGAACAGGATCAGCAGAAGGACGCTCATTCTGTTGCTGTAGCCTGGGGTCCTGGGTGCAGGGGAGAGGGAGGAGGGAGATGAATGGATCGATGGGCTATGAGGGGGAAGGGAGAAGAGTTGGAGGGGGCAGGATCCTCACTTTCGGTGCTTCTCCTCTTTGTCGCCGCTTTTGGTGCTGTTGTCTGTGTGGCTGTTGGGGTTGTTGCTGAGGTACATTTTGTCCATGGCCTTGAGCGCCTCGGTGAGATAGTTCTGCAGGGCGGTGACAGCAGCGCACACCGCCGGGCTCCCGAAGCCGTGCGAGATGAGGTTGAAGTGGGTCAGGCAGCTCTGGATGCCCGGCTCCAAAATGGGGTTGGGCCGCGAGTTCCCCAGGGGAGATCGGTCCTGAGCCAGCAGGTCGGTGAACTCTTTACAGATCTGTCTGTGGCACAAATGGAGCAGAGAAGACAGAGAGATGGGAGGGAGGCAGGGGAGGGAGGGGAGAGAGAGGCAGAGCAATGAACCATCGTGGGCAGCAGCAAAGCCCGTTGGTGCTCCCTGCGAGGTTACACGAGCCCCGGGGCAAAGGGGGCTGCTCCCCACCCCGAGTGCTGCTCCCTCACCTCTCCCTCTCCTCTCCTCCTTTCCCTGATTCTCACACTAGCCCGGCACGCGCAGACCTCTTCGCCTCATGTGCACGCACGACTGCGCGCACACGCGTTGCACCCCAGCAGACGCACAGGCAAAGAGCAGGCACGGCCATATGCACCCCTCCCGCCGACCCCCACATCACAGTCCCCATCCCCGCAAACATGCGCCCTGCCCGGCTGGGTTTGGGAACGGATGTGACATTTAAAGATCCCCAGCGGGACAGAAGGGAATAGATGGGGTGCAATGTCCAAAGGGAGGTTCAGGGTTTTATCCACATCTGGGAAGATTTTTTTAATTTTTTTTTTTTTTTTGAACTGGAGAGAGTCATGGGCCTCTTCCTTCACAGGGCTAAAACACGTCTGTCCGTCGCGAAGAAAGAGCAAGGGCTGAGAGGGGAACTGAGGCTTTAAATTAGGGTATTCTGAAATGTTTAGATGTGCACATCTATATCTCCAAATCCAAAGGGACCTTCCCACAGAGGGGCATGCTGACGTTAACTTCGGTCTGGAAATTTCCTTCCAGGGAGGTGGGAAGAGAGAATATGAGGGCACAGCACAGAAGTTAGGTTATATCATCCCCTCGCAGCAGAAATGGTTGGGGAAATAACACACCTTATAGCAAGGGAGCTCAGAGGCGTGTTGAAACAGTTTTATTTCTAAAACCCGCGTTAATGTCTTTCAGCCATAAAAGCGGCTCTCATCTTCTGCCTGCGCCCTCTGGCACCGTGCCCTTTGGTGACACCTCCACTGGTAATTAAGGGCTACTAAACAGCCCTTTTAATTTCCAGCAAACATATCAAAACAGTCATTTTCTTTTCACGCACCACCTGGAAGCCTAGGCAGCCTCACCAATGATAAACTCCGCTAGCATTTTAACTGCGTGCAGATTGTCATTTAAAATATATTTTTAATATCCCTATATTCACTAAGTAACAGAGCTGCTTAGGCAGAAAGAACCATTCCCAATTTTAATGAAAAGAAATCAGTTTAATGTGCCAGTTTTATTTTACTATCAATGGGAAGCCCTTCCCTTCTACCTAAATTGATAAGCTAAGGAAGAAGGCCCAGAAAATGTTTTACTCTGAAAGAATTACTGCGCTTTTTTTTTAACTAAACATGCACCCACAATTTTGACAACGCGCTTTTGAGGTAGTCTGCACAAAATAGCTTGATAGAAATCATCGAGCTGGGTTATAGAGCTCTCTTACAGCACGAGGGTAAGTACACCCCCTCACAATCTCCAAAACCATTAGCCACTTACTACGCGGCAAATGCTCACAAGTAAAAGCCCCAAACACAGGTTTGTGGCCCTCCCCTCACTTCTGAGCAACATGCCAGAAAAGGTAAATGTCTTACTTTGTAGCTAGAAGCATGTTTTTTCTTGTGACTTGCTCGTTTGGATCGGAATGTTGTCGGTTGAGAAATTCAGCTACTGCTTTGGCAGGAAATTCTGTCTCGCAAACATACCCAAAATCTCTAGCGAGATGTACTGCTTCTCCTGAAAAAGGAGGCACGGGTGGGAAGGGGAGGGAAACATGCAGCTCATCAGTACACAGTCAAAAATCCATTAGCAACCCCCCCCCCTCCTCCCCCCCCAAAAAACCCCAAACAAACAACCAAAAAAAACCCTCAAAATACTACATTTCACTTGGGCTTTTCTTCTAAAAAGCTTGGGCTTTTTTTCTTCGAAAAAGGTAAGGTAAGAAATGCTAATCACATCTTATCTTGCAGGAGTTTTCTTTGCTTCAGTCTAGGGTGATGCAAATGTGCATTTTCATGACAATCGCTACAAGTGCAATTTCACATAAGAATTTCTTGAAGTTTACATTGACCAACAGATACTTTCAGACAGGCAGGCTCCAACCACCTAGAATGCGTGCTTGGATTTACATATCCGTACCTACGCACAGTCATTTACATACTTTTTTCATTCACAGCTATTTACTCTGGAAATGTTTGTTGCCTCAGACACTTCTCTATATTCTTTTGCAATGCATCAATGATTAATACCGATCATAATTACTCCGAGAGATCTTCTACATAAAATGCATTAAACAGCTAAGTGTTTAAAATTTAACTTGATCGCATATAATTATATGTTCACCCCCAAACGATTAACCATGAGAATTTTAGGGTCATTCCACCGAGTCTGTTTTGTTGATTTTCAAATCTTTGGTTTTAATTTCCTGAACCAGTTGGTTTTTACTGCAGGGCTTCCTGCCATTAGCTCTAGCTCCGGAAGAACGCATGCGCCAATTAGAGCTTCAAAGCCTCAGTCCAGTGAGCTTGTTTCCATAAAATGGAGCGGATCATAAACAATAACAGTACTCTAGAAACTGCCTCATTGCTACAGGACTCAAAGCCCTGGCAATGTTTGTACTATCATCCCCCCAAAAATAGCCACCATCACCAGGTTATCCAGAGATCAGACCTCTGGTTTTGTTGTTTGTGTTGGGTTGGGGTTTTTTTTAGAAAAAAAACCAACACATTCTTTTAAAGCCCTTGTAGGTGAAAGCCAAACAGAACAATAGATTACCGTAAAACCTTCTCCATATTCATTAACATCGCAAATAATGTTAAGCATCTACCAAATCCAGACTTTTTACAAGTTTTCCCCTCGTGATTTTTTTTTTTTTTTACTACAGTGCTTCGATGCAACTGCAAAGCCTTTTCAAAAACATGAAGACGTAGTAATTTTCACGCCATATAAATATAGCATGGCCACTAATCCTGATGTTTAAAAAAATGAAGCCTGGCATTGCGCGGCATTTCTTTCCTCATCCCTTTGAACATGAAACGTTCCTTACAGAATGCGAAGCGACAACAAAACAAAGCAACAAATTCTCTCCTACACAACCAAACTTAAGCTAAACCTGTATGGCCCAGGCTGAGCTTAGAAGCGCTTTGCAGACTGAACCAGTCTAAAAATGCACTTGAACCCTTACGTGAGGAGACAGGAGGAAGATCTATCTACTGGACCCGTGGGCTTACTTTGTGCCAGTCACTGTGATACAGCAACTGCTTCAAAAGTGAATGACGGCAAACTCTTGAGCTTCCCACCTCCCAGTTCTGAAAAAACAGGGCATCCCAAGTCATTGAAAGTAAAGCTGCACCTTTTCTGGCCAGAGCAAAGTAGGAGAGAACAATATAGCCAAGGGAACATGTGTTCTGAAAATGAGAACCAAAAGGGAGTCGAGGGGGAGGTCGTGGTGCAACTCTGAGGCTTTCAGGACACCATTAATTCATGGCTGAGGTCAAGGATTCCCAAATTAATTCAGGAAGTAACGGTCACGCATTTCTCAAATGCGGATGTCAGAAAACTTAAATGATTTACTGTTATGTGGCTGCGGGCTGGGAGGAAGAACAAACTTAAAGTAGCTGTAGTTTCTGACATTTAAAATTGCTTGGTTGGCCACCTGTAGTAGGACCGCAGCGAAGCTTTAGAGTCTCTGCTCCCAGCAACTTTCAACTTGACACTCAGGGGGTCTCTTCCAGGGCTGAGCCTGCAGTCCCCATTTGCGGGGATCCTTTCCACGCTGCTCCCAATAAAATCCACTTACTCTGGGGAGGGATGACTCACTTGAACAAGAGAGCAAGACAGGGCCCTGAAAACATCTCGCTCAGAGACTTAAAAGCAAATAAATGGTAGAACGAAACGCTGAATCTGCAGGACTCATGCAAGCCCGTTTCAGGTTAAAACAAACGAAAAAAAGAACACAATTAATGTGTTGGAGTTTTTTTCACAAAGCACAGAAAATAATGCCCTTCCAGTTTCCAACAAGCAGCACTGACTCCGGGGAAGGTAAAAAACTCAACCCAACACCAAGTACTTCTCTGACCAGGCAAAAGCAACAGGCACATTTTCAAAGCAAGTGCCCTCACGGCTGTTTTGAGTCACTTACCCTCCACGAGCGACGTGAGCAAGGTAACGTTAGCAGCTTTACGCCTTCCGGCTGGCAGGTTTAATCCTATTTTGTCCAGTTTCTCCCTCAGAGATCTTCCTCCGTTTTTAGACTTCGCCCTGCTCAGCACAGAAAGGCACTGAGAAACGAGGCTGGTGGGGGGCACCCGCTGCCACCCACAGATCGTCCCAACACATCACCTCCCCATGGAGGGGAGCAAAGGCTAGATTGTTTGGGTTGGTTGTTTTTTTTAGCATGGTTGTGGGGGGCTTCAGAGCAAGTGTTGCTGAAAGCTGAGTCTCGAGAGAAAAAGGTGGGGCTTTTCTTCATGTCTTAGGGAACAGAGGCGTTCGCCGAGGTCTGGATCAGCCTCCACATTGCCCGGGAGCTCCGAGCGTGGCGTGGCCAGGGCTGCACCCCTGAAGCGCCTTGGGAGGCTGCCCATGACCGCCACAGAGCATCGCTGCCCTCACACCCATCCCTCCATGGCCTAGCTTTGGGTTTTTCAGAGGAGCTGGACCACAAGGTGGCTTAATTACTCCTGGATGCTATTCCCTGCCTGTAATTCCCTGGGTTGAGGTCGCAGGCCCGGGGCAGCGGGCAGGGAAAGGGTGGCTACGGTTACTTGCCTAGTTGTCGGTAACTAACCTGCTCTGGGGGCAGGGGGGGAGCAGAGGAAAAGTGTTTTATCGCCACGACGGGGTCAGAGTGACCCGGGGAACACACACACACACACACACATTTAGAGGCGCCACGCTGGGCCCTCGAAGCGGGGCACGGGGTGGGGGGGGCAGACAAGGCCGCGCGTTGCCATGGTTACAGCGCACACCCCACCCCCACCACCCCCCCCCCCCGCCGCCCTGCACCGGCGGCCGCGCGCGCCCCGACCCCTAGCGGCGGGCACCGTGCGCGCGCCCCCTCCTTCCCTCCCTCTCCTCCTACTCCCGCCCGCCCGGCCGAGCCCGGCGGCAGGAGTCGGGCGTTATTCGCCGTCACCCCGCCTCCCCTGCCTTCCCGCCCCTCACCTCCGGAGCACTCCGCCCAGCAGGGAGGCGTTGAGGCACTCGGGCGGCGAGAGGCGTCTCTGCACTTCCGCCACCGTGACCTTGTACTTGGAGGTGGAGCTGAGCAGCGAGAGGCGGCCCGGCACCGAGCAGAAGACCTCGTTGGGGTTCACCACCCCGCCGAAGAGCGTGTCCTTGTTGATGGGGATGGAGGAGACGGCGTTGTTGTTAGACTTGGAGAGGGACACGGGGCCTGCAAGGGAGGGAGGAGCAGGGAGGTGAGGGTGAGGAGCGGGCGGGGGGGTTGGTGATAGTGGTTGGGGGGGCGGGAGCCGGGGGGGGCGCGGGTGGAAGGGGATGGGCACAGGGCGAGGGCAGGGTGGCCGCCGGGGCTGCCCCTCCGGAGAAGCGAAAAGGAGAGAGCGGAGGGGTAGCCCCGACGACCGCCAACCGGTTACCCCCTCTCCATCCCCCAGAGAGGGTGTGTGTGTGGGGGCGATGGCTGTTTTGGTTATAAAAACGTCAGAGCCGGCCGTGTTAGACGTCACGCGTGTGACAGAGCGTCCCCGGGCCGGGCAGGAACGACCCGACCTCCCCCCCCGCCCTCCCCCTGTCGAGCAATCTCCCGAATTTTTTTGGAATAGATCGCTTGTGACATTAATAGCTGTGGGAAGGCTAATAGATACAACAGGAGTTAAACGAACTCTTGAGATTACTAATAAAAGAGCCAATTATCATGTCGACTCAGAAAAGAGCATCTCTTAAGATTTATACCTCGCACGTCTAATTTGACGTGACAAAGGCTTTACGGGAGCGGGGGGGGGGGGGGGGGGGGGGGGGGGGGGGGGGTTGGGGGTGGGGACGAAACTCGCCGGCTGTACAACGATGAGGGTTAAGAGAGGCTCTGTTCAGCACCTTGCTCCAGTACCCGAATTCCCAGCGGATGCGGAGCCTGGAACCCCTCAGACCAGCCAGGAGCCTTCCAGCCCCGCGAGTTTTACTCCCAACACAGGATTGTTTACTCCTCACATAGGATTCCAAAACAAACGCAAACCGATCTCTTCCCACCGCCAACCTCCCGTCGCAAACTGCCCCGCAGCCGCTTTTCCCAACTTTTCATCCGTCGGAGGAAAGACGGAAAGAGAAAATTGAGTCGCAAACGCACCATAAATATATTTAGCATGATTTTGGGGGACCGGCGCCCAAGCGATTCGATCCCGAGCGCACAGAGCCAACGAAAACCAAAGCGCCCCGACGGACAGACATCACTTTGCAGAAACTCGCTCCTTGTTCTCCAACAGTCCCACCTCATCACCGCCGTGATTTAAATAAGAAAACGCCAGAAAGCAGAAACAACGACTTCTCTTTCACAACCCAGTTTACCGACAACGATTAAACCCCGCCGCTCGGCCAGATGCATGGGGCAAACCACGAAACCAAATTGTTCGCTAATGCACTAAAATACCGGCTCAGATTTTCTAGATCATCTGCTAACATTTTTCCTCGTTAACGACAGCAACAATTAAAATACCTGGCAAACTTGGTCATTTAAGAGGGCGGATTTCAACGCGCATCGCCTGTTTTCTTTCTCTGCCTCCAATCTTTTGGCCAACAGTACGTGCCAGAGGAAGGACCCCGGTATCGGGCTAGTGGGGGGGGGGGGGGGGGGGCGAAAGGGGAGTTGGGGGGTGAGGGGGAGGCCAGGTTAAGTCCTCCCTGCGAGCAGTCCCCAGCCTGTGACGACATGTTTGGTATGCGCAAGGAAACGGCTTACCTTTCTTAATTACAGTTTGATCTGGGATGTTAATACCGGGGTCTTCTACGTGCTGCAACAAAAGGAACAGGCAGGGATGTAAATGTACAACCACAACAAAAGGCGGAGTGGGATGGGGTACGGGAGAAGTTGCGTATGTGTCTCCTCCCTGGGCTCTATGAGGAGGGAAACAACGGATCCTGTGAAGACAGGATTTGGAGGGGAGATTTCCTTTATCGGGAGCAATTGCACACACCTCCCCGCTCTTCCCCCGTTCCCCAAGAAATAATAAATTTTTAAAAATTTTTTTAATAAAAAACAACCCACAGATCCGCGCGGTTTGCCTGGCCGAGCCCAACACCCGAGTGGCCTCCAGCTCCTTCCCTCCGCCGCGGGAAGCGGCCCCGGCCCTTGCCCCGCTCCCACAGCCGCGGGAGGGCAGGCACAAAGGAGCAGGGACTGGTGGGTGCGGGAGTGGGGGATGGAGCCCTCGGACCTCCTCGCACCCCCGGGCTTCCCCCACTATTGTCCCCTCACAGGTTCGGCGGTCGCGGCTACAGCTGGGGTTCGCGCTGCGGAGCCACAACGTGATTAGAAAGTCAAATGAAATCATGTTTTCTAATTCCAAAAACTGACAGGCAATATAATGTCTGGCTGTGTTTACAAATTAACACCAGTGCTGCTGAGATAGAAGATTTCGCAACCGTTACAAAACCCAGGCATTACCATTTAAAAAACTATTACTTCCTTCTCTAGTCTTTGTCCAACAATAATACTGATTCTAACATTTTCCATTCTGTCTTGGATTTATGCTCCTGTTAATTGTGCCTGATCTCAATGATTCCGGGTGGATGGTACTAAGTTGCTTTATTACAGGTTTTATTATACTCAATGCTCTCATTTGTAACTTGCCTAAAGTGCTTCTGGATTTAAGTATAATTAAATTGAGAAATGTTCAGAAATGAGTGCTGCTGCAGTTCTTGTGTTTTAACTATATGGGGAAATATGATCCCTTTATGCATGCACCCTAAACCCATAAAGTAAATGTAGTGTGGCATAATACTTTTATTTGTGTTATTTCTACACATATTCCATACAGAGAGGACTGTTAAGTTTAAAATCCCACAGAGATATTTATGATTAAATAATTTTCACCATCTGCTTGATTTTCTTAAATATTTAGCAGTCGTTTTTATTAAAGGTTAACTGTTGCAGCAACGGAAATACTCAAAACCGAACCTTTCCTGACCCAGATTTCTGTAAAGGCTTTTTTTTTTTTTTTCATAACTAGATAAAATTGTCTTATACGTCTCCTTATTTTTATGCTTTCCTTCATCAGCCTGCTGATTCAATTTTATAGAGAGAAAAAAAAATGTGGCTGGACTGCTTTAAGGATTTAAACCAGATGGCATTTGGTTTTCACGAAGTATAGCAATGCTATTAATTCATAGATCTGCAGAGGAAGCTTCCCGAGTCAGCCCACTGCTATGGAGTACAATTGAGGGAGAACGTTTTAGGTCATGTTCTTCCTACAGCAGTCGGTGAACTGCAGTCAGCAAATTAGTTTGTTCTTACTATTGCCTCCATGTTATTTTATATCAAGTTTAAAGAATCGACCTGCTCTTAACAGATCCAAATTGCTTACTAAATCCTCCACTTTGAGAAACGTATGCGTTTATTGCAAAACTGCTAAACATAACCAGCAATTTTCTGTGGCTAATTTATCCAGATGAGAGCTGTAATAAATTCACTATTTTTCCCCAAGTATAATTTACAAAAGATCTCAAAATGACCCCCCAAAATAGGTAAGTTCATCTGAACATCATCCTTGCAACATGAAACTGTATTCATTAAACTGTCAGCGAATATATTGTTATAATATCTGATCCTGTAATTTGGGACGGCATTTTAACAAAAATCACATCCAGATACTCCAGCTCTCTCCTCGTCTTTCCTCCCGCAAGTCGAGCAGCCTCAGTCCCCCCAGCATGAGCTGCTCTGTGGGCTTTATTAAATTGATTGCCATGTTTCAATTCCATTTTCGGGGAGAAACACAGAAAGATGAACTTTAATCACAACCTATCGCGTTGCATAAGGCCACTTTCCTAACCGAACAATAGCCCCGGCTTGCTTTGTAAATAGCCCGTGCACTAATGTCATGCTTAATTAGAAGTCATTTCTTTTAATCTGTATTTGTCGATAACAGAATTAGGTCCCGCAAATAATGCATCCTCCAATAGGCTCCCACCATTTAATTTAGCAGAGGGTGTAGCAGGTCTGGCTCGAATTTGATAACCTATAGCTAATGATTTATGAGGTCATCCCTTTACACCACTGCTAAAAGAAGGCGGCAGCGTTTTAGCAGACCTCTTCCCTGATTTATCAATTAAGTCCTTCAGAGAAGAGGACCTGTCCGTACCCTCTTACAACTTTGGATCCCACGTGCCACTTCTGTAATCACGGGAAACTGATTTTTCCTTCTTAGGCCACTTTCACGCACTTATTTTCCTCCCTCCCTTCCTTCCTTCCTTCCTTCCCCCTTTACGTTTGCCTGGGAGGACATTTAATGAGATCTCGCGTTTCAGACTCGTGTTTTTCCCAAGGCGATGAGAAATCCCCAAATGCAGGGCCCTGTGGTGATATTATATATTCTTCCAATCGTAACAGCTTATTGTCATTGAGAAGGAAAGATATTGTTAACGATGACAGTAATTTGATTTATTTATATTTTAGCGGGTCGCGTTAGTGAGGAGGCGTCTGTCGCACAGGGAAGAGCTGAGAGAACCTATTGTTCTAGGTGGGGGCTTCGCCTTTCCTTCGGGGAGGGGGACAAGGGGGTGTTTCTTTTCTTCCCTCCTCCTATTTATTTATTTGGGGGGTGTGGGTGTCCCCCTCCCTCCTTCCCCCGGCGAAATTCGGTTCCCGCAGGGAGGGGGACACACACACACGACGACCGGGCCCCCCTTTGCTTACCGGCACGTCCTCAATGGCGTGGGGGATGGAGTGGAGGGGCAAGTCGGCCAGACCGGATCCCAATCCGTGAGGGGCGTGCAGCAGGTCGTCGTGTCGTCGATAGTCCCTGCGTGGGTCGAGCCCAGATAGCTGGTGGGGCAACCCCCGGTGCGTGTGAAGTAGCCCAGTCTCTTGGCTCTGCCTCTGTCCCGGCCATCCTGGGTGCTGGGGCTGCGGCTGGGCATGGAGGGGGTTGAGGCTGTAGGGGTCGTTCACGTGGGAATAAGGGTCCTGAGACTGGGGGTAGATGGGCTGGTAAGGAGGGGGGAAGTAGGGGGGCTGGAAGTCGGCGTTGGGAGTGTGGGAGAGCGGCGGGGCGCTGGTGTAGGGAGACTGACCCACGGTCCCCAACTGGGGTAGCCGGGCTGTCCCGTTGCTGGTACTGTCGTGGCGCTCCTGGGGGGGGGGGGGGGGGGGGGGGGGGGGAAGGAGGCGGTAGAGGAGGGGAGAGGAGAGGGAAGGAAGGGAAGAAAAGAAAAACAAAGATAAAAATCAAACCGTTTCTCCTCAAATTCGGCTTGCGAATTTCACCTATCGGGCAAAGGACCAGCAATTCGTCCGCTCCGAGGCGGAGAAGAGCGGATCGAGGAATTTTTCTGATTTCCTCTCGCACGCAATTAAAAGGCAGTCTCTCTCTTTTTAAATAATAATAATAAGGGCAATAATGATAACAGCAATAATAACAACAATAATTATAACAGGACCGCTTATAATAATTAATAAAGCTTTGCGGCGATACAGCGTGGATTCCCGACAGATCGCGCCCCAGCATTTCAGGAGCAGGTTATTTCCCGCAAGTAAAAAGAATAATTCATAATCGGGCGCTATTAAAACAATAATTCTACCACGACCCCAAATCCTCCCACTGGCCCTGGGACAGAACCGAGACAAATACGGTCGCTGGGATTATCGATAACGCATCCCAGGAAAACCCTGGAAAATCCAAGCCCACTGCCATCTTGTTACCAGAAGACGCCGAAACAGGCTCTAAACAAACCTGTCGTCCCCGTCTCCCTCCCCTCCCTCAATGTTTCGGGGCGAAGGCACTGCCACGGTCCCCAATCTACGGGGAGAGCAGCCCCAGTGGCCGGCCGAGGTCCCCGCTCGCCACAGCGGGCGATTTGGGAGCGGAGGGGGGCCAGGGCGGCGCGGGAGCGGAGGAATGTGCCGGGCAGCCGAAGGAAGAGCAGCCCCGGGCTCCGCCGCACCGACGGGCCGGCGGCACCGAAATGCGACCGGGCGTTTCGGCACCGGCTCTGCCGACTCCCGCAGCCAGGCAGAAGAGTCCACAGGTATGTTCGGGGAGGGAGGTGGGGGGAGAAAGACACAGCCTCCACGGGGGAGGAGGATGATTCAAGGGAAAGAGCCACGATCCCGAAAAAGGGGAAACGAGAAAGCTGAAAATATCCCGTTTGCAGGTGGCAAGGTGAAGAAATCGAAGCGGAGGGGTCCAAGCAAAGCCTTTTGCCGTTCGCTCGAAGCGGATAAGAAAAAAAAAAAAGAGAAACAATTAGAGAAGAACGGGGAGGGGGGAGGGGAATAAACCACTGAGTATAAAAATTAAGGAAAAAAAACACCTCCCCAGAAAACTGGATGCGAAACCCCGACCGCCACCGCCACAGCCGACAACAATAGCAACACCCAGCACACACCAGACCCCCTCCAAGAGTAACGTGAAGCAACTCACCATAGCCGAAAAACTGTGCACTAACATCTGCGAAGAGTCGGGGGGAACAAGTCAAGACAGAAAAAAAAATAATAGCAATAAAAAAAAAATAACAAAAAAGGCAGAGGAAAGGGACCGGCGGAGCCCGCAGTCCCCGGCGGAGCCCCGCGGGTGCGGGCGCGGCAGGAGCGCGTCCGGACCCGGTGCTACGCGCGGGCGGAGGGACCGGGACGCCGGGGCTGCTCCTGCACCGCGGGCGCGCCTCGATAATCCATCAGAATTTGCACCGATCTCTGCTGCCCTTCATCGGGTGTTGCCAAGGCGAGATCTCTGTCCTGGCGTGGTGTGAGGAGTCAAAGTTGGTTGCTTTTTTTTTCTTTGCCTTTTTGCGCTTTTTTTTTTTTTTTGCCTTATGTTTGTTTGGTTTGGTTTTAGCGTGTGTGTGTTTGTTTCTTAATCCTTTTTTTTTTTTTGTCCTCTGTTTCTTTCTTTCTTTTTCTCCTTTGACTTAGCTGCTGCTTCACTTGAGCTCCTAATAACAGATCTGCTGCCTTCCTGGAGACTCCTAATAGCAGATATTCATGACTATTAATATTACACGAACACTTAATAAGGGAAGAATGGTTGGAAATCGAGCGTGAAGCGAGAAGGCAACTCAAGGCAGAGCCTCTTCTAAATGACGTCCATTGAATGAAGAATCAGTGTATCTAATCAGAGATGGGGGAGAGGGAGACAAAAAGAGAGAGAGAGGGAGCGGGAGAGAGAGAGGGGGGACATGCTGCTGCGTCTGACGAATCACAGGAAAGGGGCAACATTTTAAAAGGTTGCAGGGCATGCAAAAGTGAAAGAGAAAGAGATCCGGAGAGAGGGAGAGGGTGGGAGCCAGGAGGGGGATGTGGAGAGGGTGGGAGAGACGGACAGAAGGAGAGAGGGGAGGGGGCGCGGAATCCCCCCCCCGCCTCTTCCTCCCCTTCGCTTCCCCTCCCTCCCTTCGCCGCCACCTCCCCCCGTGCCCCCCGGTCCTTCGCGGGCGCACCTCGGGCTGCGGCTGCTGTGCGTAGCCGGCCTCAAAGCTCAGGGAGAAGAGCGGCTGCTGGCTCCCCGCTTGGCTCTTGCCGCCCTCGGCCGCGCTGCCGCCGCCGCCTTTGCGCGGGGTGGGCTCCGCGGGGCCGCCTGCCGCCGCCGCCCCGTCCATGCCTCGACGGCGCCCCGCCGGGGGGCTCCCCGCACCGCTGCCCCCCGCCCCACGCCGCCAAGCCGGCTCGCCTCCGTGCCCCGCGTCCCGGAAACCGGCTGGGAAAGGTGTTTTTTTTTTTTTGTTGGCTTTTTTTTTTTTTGGGGTGTCTCCCCTTCTGGGTGTCACAGCCCTCCTCCTCCGGTTCGAACTCGGCGCCGAGACCGGTGGGCACCCGGGGCGGGGAGCCCGAGGAGAATCCGCTGGGCTCCCCGCAGCCCCCCTCCGAGAATCCGCGAAAAGACGCGGGGGGACAAAAAAAAAAAAAAAAAAAAAAAAAAGGCAGGAGGCGGCGAAGGAAGAGAAGGAGGGCGGGAGGGACGCGGCGGAGAGGGGGGGTGGAAGAGGGAGCCGGGAAAAAGGCAAGGCGGGCGCTTCTCCCGGCCCAGACAAGCTGGGGCTCCGGCGCAACCCGTCGGACTGGCTGTGCAACTCCCCAGCAGCAACTCCCTCCTAAAACAGGCACCGCTCCGCCGCAGCCTCCGCGCTCCGCCCGCCGGCGCCCGGCCCTCCGCTTGCTGGGCTTTTATTCCGCTTTTCTGTTATTTTTTTTTTTCCCTCCCCCGCCCCCCTTTTCTTTTAAAGGCAGGTCCTATCCCTGCTAGGGCACAGCCACCCTCTTTTCCCATCATCTCTACAAGTCACCTCGCGTGGCCGCTCCCGAGGAAAACAGCGAGAACCGACCGAACACGCACACACAAAAGCCGGCGGGCTCCAGCGGAGCAGCCGCCGCTCCCTCCGCGTTTGGTAACACCTCGACGCGAAGTCCCATTAGCGCAAAGGCAACAAAAGCTATTCGCGACGAAATCCACAAGCTCGCACGTGTGCACACCCGGAACACCGGTCCTGGGGGGAGGGACGCGCTTTCCTCCCCGAAATCCAGCTGACGAATATATATATATATACACATATAATTTTTTTTATGCTTCAAAGCAAACAAACAAAACACACCAACTAGCCCTGACACCTCATTCCTAGAAATCAAGCATCCGCCAACGAGTGACTCTAAGAGTTCAGCTCCCGCACCGGGAGAAATCTTTATCCCAAACTCCTCGATCCGGGGCTAAACCACCAAATCATTTGGTCGGCGGCGAGTCTGGCGAGTCCTCAGTCCCTTTTCCTAAGCTACAGCATCGCCCAAAGCAGCGGCAGGGTCGGATGGGAACATGACATCCCCAGCCTCCCTTCGTGCATGTCGGCAAGGCTCCACTGAGGCTGAGGGAACCTTCCCGCGTGGGTCACGACCAAATAACTGCGTTCAATTGCAAAGTGGAGTCCTTTATTGCGCGGTTCAAACGCACTGCACAGACAACTTTTGAGAAACGGCTGACAATAGTATTCGTTGCATAGGTCCTAGGCATCGTTCTCTTCTTTTCCCTCTTCTTAGATTTTTTTTTTGGGGGTCAGGTTAAAAGGCACTCTCCTCTTTTTAAAAATAAGGATGCACACACAGATGCGGAGAGTGATGTGCACACACAATCTGTGCTGAATTGCTCCAAAACCAAAATCGCTGGCGTTTATTTTTATTTTCAAGCAGTTAAAATATTATTGCTCAAAGCCGTGGGAGTGTGGCCCTGAAAATTAGGAGGTTAGGGGAACACTGCTCCCAAACCCGTGATTTCAATTCAGCAGCTTACCCCTGCAGATCTGTGCAGCTCGGTATAGTCAATATGCAGCTACATCGAAAAGGCTGAATTTAAGCGTCGGTTCTGAGCCAATTTATTGGGATGCCTCGGGTACCTGGCGTGTAAGAATAATTCTCTTCCCTTTGTCTCTTTGCCCTTTCATTCATTCATTCATTCATCCGTCCATTCATTCAGCCAGCCATCTCTCCATCCATCCATCCATATGGATGAGTGTAGCATCCTACAGAGCCTCATCTACGTAGGATCTACCTATAGACCAGACTGCTGCTGGATCCTGCTTGCCTTTCCTCACACACTTCCGACAAAGCTGGGTTTCCACAAGCCCCGAAGTTCCTGGGGAAGGACTCCAGCCCCTCTCCAGCTGCAGGACTGCAAGGAAGCCTGGCGAAGGCGCAGAAGTTTTCCTAAACGAAATTGAGAGACGGAGGGACGCTGCAGGCTCCCGCTCGCAGCTGCGGGGCTGGGGTTCTGCCCCGGCCAGGAGGGAAGCGCTTACCTCACATTCCTCATACTTGATATTATCCGTCAGTTTCCAAAGCATTTTCATGGATTGGCGTGTGAGAGAGGATTTGGTTCTCCCTGCCTTTCCCTACGGTGGCGGTGCCGGGGCTGGCGGAGGCTCTGCAGCGCTCCCGTCCGCGCTCGGAGATCTCCCTCTAATGGTGGAAACTTTTCCCTTTTCCAGCTCTTTACCCACAGCCTAATCGCCTCATTAGCATATCAACAACAGCCCAATTGCTCGCCAGCACAACAACCTGCAGCGATGGACACAGGTAGTAAGCATCCACGAGCGATAAACAATAAATAATAATAATAAAAATAATAAAAATGCTTTCTCCAACCCGCCGAGCCCCGGCCGGGGAGGGCAGTTAGGAGGCCCTGCCTGCCGCCGCTTCCCCCCACGCTTCTGCTTGCCATCGGGCAGGAAAGTGACCAGTGAAATTAGAGACGACAGTCCCTTCATCTGCAGAGAGTTTGGGGCTAGCCATGAAACCACCCTTTAGTTTGGTTTTGGGTTGTTTCCCCCTCCCTTTTTTTTTTTTGGTCTTTCTCCACGGGGTTTAAAGAAACCGAAGCAAGACTCGGGTCTTGCTCTAACGAGGTTATTGTCTCCGGAGGCTTCTGTTGCCCTCCGGATTTGGTGGATATTTGAAAAGCTGCTTTCTTTTACAAACTATTTCGCTTTTCTCGTCAGTGTTGGCTATTCGTCTTCAAAAAAAAAAAAACAACCAACAAACCAAACAACCCCAAACAAACCCAACATAACCTCCCAGATAGAAGTGGGCGAGCAGTTAATGTAAATGCAGCAGGAGCCAAAAAGTCTTTAGCAAGCACTTAGCAAAGGGACAAAAACAATGACCATAATAAAACTTGGGTACTTTCTGAGGTGTAGCGCTTCGTTTGCTTAACAATGTGCCGCTAAGCGAGCGCTCAGCCCGCCCTCCTAGGGGGTTGCTCTTCCACCCTTCTCCTCTTTTATTTCCGCGGGTGTCCAGCCTTGATCCATTCACCTAAAAGCTTCGTTTTCCCTGATTTTTTTCATGTTTAATTTCCCTCTCCCCCTAACAAATTCCTCGCTACTCCTAACGGCATCCTCATCGCCGTGGGGCCGGCGTGTGGGGCCTGACGAGGCTCCCCGCACCCGCCAAGCCCCCGGGCGTTCCCCGTAGCCGGGCATCCCCGCTCTGCGCTGGACTGGGCCGGGCTTTCGGGGGAAGCACCTGGCTGCGCTGCTGCTCCCCGAAGCTTTCCTCCGACAACCGCAAAACCTGCCCTATCAGTCTGGGAGACCCTCCCGGGGGCCCCCACCATCACCACATCCCGACATTGGAGAAAAAAAATAGTGCCTCCAGGAGCAAAGGGCACCTCTGTTCCTCGGGGCGAGCGGGGGGACGGGACAACACACGCGTTCCCACGCTGGGCAAAGGAGGAAAAGCCTCCAGGCTCCCGGCCCTGCTCCTTCACACGCACATCTACATCCCCCAAAACGTTCCCCCCCCCTTCGCCGCTTCTCCCCTCCTCCACCCCCCGATGCTCTTTTTTTTTTTTTTTCCACCAGCGCTTTTGTCTGCAAGTGGCAGAAGAGTAAATTGTTGGTTTTACTTCCATTGAGGTTCAAATGGAGCTGGCAGATTAAGCCTAGTTAATGCCCCGGGGTGGGGGGCGAGATGAGAAAGAGAGGAGGGGAGGAGGGTAACAAAGGGGCCCATCGCCCCTTAGCGCCGAACTAACGGAGCCGGGTCGGTCGGGAGAGCCTCCCACCCGGGACAGCTTCCCACCCGCGGCTCTCCAGGACTCCCATGGACCAAAGGCCTGGCTCTTGTCCCTCCTTTCCCCCAGACTCAGGCGGGCTGGGGTGCGGGATTAGGATGGGAGGGAGCAGTTTTCCCCAGGAGACCCGCACGGGTCAGCGGGAGGCGGGTCTGGCCGGCCCGGCCCCTCCGGCCAGACACGGCCAAGGGAGCGGGGGCTGCAGCACCAGGAGGCGGGAGCAGGGAAGACCGAGATGGAAAGAGAAGTCGGGAATAGATTTCAAGGCAGATAGCCGGGAAGTGCGATTACATCAGAGTTGATCTCAGCGCAAAAAAAAAAAAAAAAAACCACAAAAAAAACCTTTTTTTAAAAAAAATCCTCTTTTGATCGCTTTTCTGCATCGAACCGATAAAAAGATGCCAGTTCTGACTGTAAAAATAGTTTAAAAAATTGTTTACTGCATTTTCTTCCTTTTTCCCCCTCCCCTGCAGACGACAAGCTGCTATCCTAAAAAAAAATATAACTAAATAAGGCAGTCCAGAGAAAGACTTAATCGAGAAATTTGAAAAGTTGAGAGCAGAAAAAGAAGCTGGGCTCTCATTCTGAACTGGACTGTCCTGGAAAAAAAAAAACCAAAACCAAAAAAAACCCTCAAACACCCAACTCGGTTTGGTCACAAAAGCACGGGTGTGTGATCAGCGCTGTTCCATCTTCCCTGCTACCGGGCGGCCGGGGACGGCAGCGACCCGGCCCAAGCGGACGGACATCGGGACACTCGGAATTTCCAAGCGTCCCCCGGCGTGGAAGCCGCCGTAACTCCACACGTGTCGGCTCGCCCGGGGTGCGGGTGGGTCCCCCCGGGTCCGCGGGGCCCCGCAGGGCCGCGTTCAGCGGTTGGTGCCGCTTTTCCCTTCGGCTCACCGCCGCGGGAGGGCTTTCCACGGTCACTCCCGGAGAGCCTCTTGCCGGCAGGGACTGCGTAGCGTTATTTTTTTTCCTACAGGACAGTGTCGGGTGGGAGCTCACAGCGACGTTTTAGCCCCACCCGCGACCCGTCCACGTCGTACGGCCCCGGGCCCAGTCCCACGTGGGTGCCCGCCACTCTGCGTGGGCAGCCCCAGCGGGACGGCGGCCGACAGCCCCGGGCAGAGGGAGGGCGGACGGGCACACACAACCCTTTCACCGATCCACACTGCCGGGCAGCTCAGCCCTGGGCCAACCCAACCCTGGCCCGCCGCTCTCTAACTGTTGCGGCCGGGCCTCGCCTGTAACAGCTCCCAGCACGGCGAGCCACGAATTCGCGAAACCCAGCGGCGGATTTCCCTCCGGGCCAATTCACCTTTCCCGCTTCAGCCCTGCTTCACGTCCCAAAATAACAATACACCCCTCCCTCCCCCTCGGGGCAGGGGGCCGCCTTACCTGCCAGTCCCCCATTTTGGCGAGGATAGACATCCTGGCTGCGGGCTCCGTTTCCCCAGGTCCCTGCTGGTCATGGACTGCGAAAGCAAAACCACCCGCCCGGGATGCCTGTGGGTAAATCCTTCCCCTTACCTGCGCCGGGACTCTCTCACCTGGCCATAAAGAGCTGGGTGCTCCCTGCCCGCGCCTGCGCGCTGCTTCCGCGCTGCCTCCGCGTTGTGTGTCCCCCCCCCACCGCGCTCCCGCGGCCCACCGCGGGGGGATCCCGCCGCCGGCCCCCCGGGGAGATTGCTGCGTACGCCCCGGGAGAGCTGGAGCCGCCGAGCAGCTGCCCCGCTGCCTCCCCCAACTCGGAGCCAGGTGGGGGGGCTGCTCTGCCTCCTGTGTGCCTGCGGCCGGGATGGGCACGGCCGAGCCCCCATCCTCATCTCCCCGGGGGAGGGCGGTGTCTTTTATCCGGGGCGAGTTGCCGGCGAGTGCGTGCTCGTAGTAATAATAATAGCCCCAAGAAACAAAGCACCAAGAGAGATTAACTGGCCCAAGCGCGTAACGGAGTTGCTGCAAGCGGCTGGGGGAGCCTCGGGGTAAACAAAGACGCCCCCTCCCCTCTAAGTGCAAACCGTGTTCACAGGCCGGGGAGGGGAGCGGCCCCAGGGGTCTGGCCCTTTGGGACGCTGCCGCCCCCCGGGGGAAGCCGGCCTGCGACAATCTGTGGCACTTGGACCTCTCGGTGTCCGTCCCTCTTGTCCCTGCTCGTCGTTGCTAGATTAATTCTTTTTTTAACCTTCGAGGATTCAAGTCCCAAGTGCCCTGGAAAGTTGCCAGTTTGTAGCACAGCTATGATTTCACACCCCGGTCCTTGCCTCATCTTCAGGGGCCGGGCACGGTGGGGAGTGTTGAGAGGGAAGCAGCACTCCCACTACGGGATGTCGGGGAAGGGTGCAACTAATTTTCACTTCGCAGTTGCAGAGCAAACCCCCCTTTGCATTTCAGAGACAGTGTCCCAGGTGTGAGTCCCATTAAGACTTCCTAAAAGTCGGGGCACATCGACCCCCACCTATGAGGTTGTGCTGGATCGGGTGCTGGGGTTCCGGGCTAATCTCAGTCTGCACTAGAGGGAAGGGGAACACACCCCCTTGTCCCACCCAAAGATCTTGGGGACAGGGACCTTGCAGACCGTCTCCACGCAGGTGGGAAGAGGAAGGACGCGGTGAAACGGCGGGGCCGCGGGCACTTGAAACTTCGAGTCCTGCGAGGCTTCTCTTTCCCCCCGCAGAGAACCGGGGTCAGTGGGCACCGGGCCCCCTCGGCGGAGAGCGGGGCGGGACGCGGTCAATGGGCCGTGCGGGGCGCGCTTCGCACCGCCGCTCCCAGCGCCTGTCGGCGATGTACAGTTAGCGTCAAATTACAGCAATTAGCCGGGTACCGGAACTTAATTACCCAGCCCTGCCCCTTCATCATCACCCCCACCACCCCCTCTCGGTCCCCGGGAGGTTCCTGGTCGGCGAAGACGCGGAGCAAAGACAGCCCCGTGAGAAATGGGAGAGGTACGTAGGAAGATACGAGGAGACTTCGTCGCTCTTGGAATCTTTGCCGCCTTTCTTTTCCTCTCTCAACGACCGCCCTGCCCCACCGAGCTCTCTCCGGGAGACGGCATTTTCGGCCCCGTAACGATAATTTAAAATGTTGCTTTTAATTGTTTTTATTATTTTGAGGAGAGGGATGGGGACTTCATCTGATTTGAAGTTGGTCTTCGGCGAAACGTTCCCGGTAAACTTCGGGTGCTACGTTTCTGTCATCCTCCCGGTGGGATTTTTCCTTTCTCCCTGCCTCTATCGCTCCCAACGCAGGGTTAAATCTCTTTCGATAGGGACCCGGCTCCCGCAGCCCGGCTCTGCCCCGCCGTACCGCGTAGAGAGGTGGTCCCAGCACGGCTCCAGCCTTTGGGGCAGCCCTGTCTCGCATCGGGCTCATCCCCGGGATCTTTTATTTTTTTTTTCTTCCCATGGGCTGGGGGTGCTGTAGAGCCCGGAGCTGTGGGGCGCTCCTTTTCCCCTCCCTGGGGCGTTTGGTGACCACACTTCGGAGGTTAATTCGGCTTCCTTGGCCCGGGCGTTTAGAGAGGACACTCCTCTCCCTCACAGCCTTAAAGGCAAAACGGGCGCATAAAGGTGTAGTGGGATGAAGCCACCGCACCCTGGGCCACTGCCATCCCCGAGGTGCCCGCTCTGGGTGTATTCCTCATCCTGCCTGCCTTCTCTCCATGCGAAGGGAAGATGAGGCTGAGGAAACTTCTTCACTCAGACAAAACAGTCTCTTTTAAAGCGAAGACACACGCGGCCTTTTTTTTTTTTTTTTTTTTTTAACTCCTCCCTCTTCGTCATACCGTTTGGTTGACAGCTTGGCAGTGATTTCGGCAAGTGGATCGGAGAGGGTCACCGCGGAGCTCCATCCCCTCCGATTTTTTTTTCTGATGAACGCGCCGGATCCCTCCCCTTTGTGTCACAGCTCGGGCAGCAGACAGGGCAAAGTCCTGCTTGTCACCCTTCCCCTCCGCACCCTTTTGGCTAAACCATGCCACGCATCTCTCCCCAGCCAGGAATGGGGGCAAAAGATGCTCTTGGGTGGGCTTTCCTCTGCCAGACGTTGAGGTTTTTCCAGCAGGTCTGAGCTACCGAAGGGTCCTTGCATCCCTGAACCGGGAGTATCCCCACCTGTCCGGCTCTCAGCTCATCTTCTCCCTCCCACCCGTGGTGCCTGCCCCCAACACAAACTCGGCTCCTAATGCTCTACGAAGAGTTTAGCGACGGTTACTCCTCGCACTGCTGCGTTTTCTTTCTCCCTGCCCCATACCTGCCGGACTGGGGAGAGGCTCGGAGCGGCTGATTTCCACTGGCTCACTGCCACACAATTTTTTTTTTTTTAAATAAATTTAAATTAATTTGTGACAGTGGCCCCTGGGGCCACTTGCAGCCCAGCCAGCCGCAGGGCCGGCAAGAGCCGCAGCTCCGCGCTGTCCCAGGGAGGGGCACGTGGGGCAGCGGCCGGCAGCGGGGTGGGCTTGCTCCCCGGAGGGATGTAGAGGGAAACCCCACCCGTCCTCTGCCCGGACTGTGTCCGGGTTTTCGGAGGCAGGAAAAAAAAGGTTTAGATTGGTGCGGATCTGCCTCGGCTGTACGGGAGTGGGAAGAAGTGGGGCAGGGGAAAACAAAACAAAAGGCGACGACACTCCCCGTCCTTCCTCGCCTCGCACTTAGCGGTCCAGTATGACTCAATTAGTTTTGGGAGCCTGGTACCGGAGAAGGGGAGGTGCTGCGTTAGCGAAGAAGTTTTTCCTCCGTTGATCTGGGGGCTTGTGCCTTGTTTCTACACCCCGCTGCGGGGGAGCCGACTCTCCGGGTAGAGCAGCCTCAACCCTTTCACCGGTGAATTCAGGGAAGCCCTTCGCATGCGCGTCTCGGGGTGGTGTGAAGGAAAGAAAGGATAAAGAGAAGAAATCCGCCCACGCCCCCCCGTGACCAGCCTGCCCACGCTGCCGTCTCCCGGCTACTCGTTTTAGCAGCTTGTTTTCCTTCAAGCCCGTTTTCCGCGGCAGAGAAGTTCACCGAGTGCCAACAGGTCGCTTCGGCCGCTGCCGGGACCTTCCGAAACCGATGCCCGCCCCCTCCCCTTCCCCCCCCCCCCTCCGCCCCCTCCATCGCGGCTCGCTCCGGGACACGCTTTGGAGGGGCTGCGGGGCCGGCGCCAGGACACGGCGTGACCGGCGCCCTTGCGGAGGAGGAGGAAGAGGAGGATGATGATGATGCTGTGCCCGAGTACGGCACCGCGCTACCGTTATCCTCTGCCTCCGGCCCGGCGTTTGAAGCCTCAGAGTGTTGTCAGAGGGATGATCAGTTTGGAAAGCAGCTCTATATAGAAATAGCTTTTGGTTATTTTTTTTTTTCAGCGTCATGTGAGCGCGACTCTTTGGAAGCGAGATGAAAACTTTATTTTTTTTTTTTTGGGCGGGGTGGGGGGGAGAGAAAAAGCAAAGTTTTTCCAAGGAGCACGTGGGTCTCACCTGCTCCTTTAATATTTATTTGCCAAACTAACTACACTAAACCAACTAAACAAGCAAAACCGGGAAGTAATTGAGTATTAAAAGCAAGGGTGCACTGCCGTGCCAGTGCAATGAAGCTACTAAGGACCGGCTGATGTTTGCATGAGCAACCACATGGTACAAATTCCCATGCTGCAGACGTCCCAGGAAAATGCAACAGGCACTTTCTGCTTCACCAGATAGCTCTTTCTCAACCCTTTAGGGCTAGGTCATGTGTCATTCCACCTTCAAAAAACGAGCTCCTAAGATCATTCTTATGAATAAAACATTGGTGGGGTGAAACACTGTGCTTCAGCTTTTTTAGATTGCTCGGGGAGCAGCTGTATGGTCTCAGATATAAGTGTTTCTGAGGAATTTGTCTTTTTTTTTGTAAAGTACAATAAAGCCATGTTAAAGCCACCAAGCACCTTTACCTTTAGAAAAATAAATCTATCCACTATAAGCACGTCAAGATCCGATTATTTGCTTACTCCAACCTGGCTGCTTTTTCTGCTGTATTTAAGAAAATGGTTGCATTTGCAGCTCGGACATAAAATTGGAGTGTTTTCTGGCCAATTCTAATTGCTCACATGTCCTCCAAAAAAGCTTTCACATTTGAAACTCGGGCAACTATTTTGCCAACAATCTCACAGCTGTAGTATGTTGCAGTTTTACTGATCACGCCACTCCAAAATAATTACAAATAAATTTTATTTGACACTTATTTTAAATTTTTCATCAATGAAATTGTCAGCTGAAATCCAGAAACTGGTATGCTGCCTAAGGTCCTTCGATCTGACCTGTGTGATCAAGGTGTTATTGCTCACAAAAACATTCTACTTTTCTTCAGGTGAGGCTTGTCTTCGCTCTCCCCTGTCATAAAATCTACTGATGCAACTGCACACGTCCACCGAGCCGCACATATCCTGAGTATGAAACACAAAGTTACACTCTAGTGTTACGTCTCTATGTGGGGAGTTTTGCTTGTATTAGAATTTCGAAACTGAGCCCATAATAAGATCTACTGTAAAACCTCAAACAACCCTCCACCCTCAGGGATATTTATCTTACACATTTAATTGCCCAGTAAAATAAATTCTGCATGTGTACACTTACACGGGAAGGATTTTGATTTGGTAATTGCAGTGTATCTTCGGGTCTGTGGCAGCTTAGAATGAATCTGTAGTAATATCCTCAGAAACTGTGGAGAAGCAGAAACTGTGCCCTGCTAAATATCACCTAGTCAGCTGCCAAATATTTACACATAGGCAGGAATGAGTTTTTCTTGCATGCTACCTCTTAACTATATATTAGCATCCAAGAAGAAAAACAAATGCAAGTCATTTAAGCATAGGCCAAATCCCTGTTTCTGCTAAAACAGAACTCCAGTGACTCCTGTGGGGTAGAATGGGGCTCCTCCAGGTTACCTTTGTGTCATATTAACACAATGCCATCATTCTTGCAATGACTTACTTCTCAAAGCACTTGCTTCAACAAACCCTCAAGAGGTGCAGTGTTATTAGTTCATCTGCTTTACAGATAAGTAAACTGATGGATGGGGAAGATAGGGAACTTCCCCAAGATCTTAAAGCCGGTTTGCTGGAGGGGGAGGGAGGGGAAAAGGGAAGGGAAATCAAGAACTGGGGCTAAACTAACCCCAAGACCAGTATCCACTCCCCCTACTGCTGGTGACAACATGGCCCGTAGCCAGGAAAGTGATATTAAGATGATATTAAAGGATAATAGGAGGAGCAGCAGGTGATCAGGATCCCTATAAAACAGGTAATTTCCCATTAGGTGCCCTTTGGTAGCTAAATCTCAGCACCCATGTCTGAAATTCTCAGCTTCTCTAATGATACTTTGGCGTTGCATCCATCATGGCATGGGATATGATATATTGGAAGTGGAATTTCATTCTTTAGTGCATTGAATAAAACACCCTAATAATTCCAAGACGTTTAAAAAACAAAGCCTGGTATTACCACAGCAGAGTTTAAATAAAATCTACTTTGATATATCTATGCTAACATTAGAACTGCTGTCTGCAAGGCATATATTTTAAAGTGTTGAATAATTACAAAAAGCCGTATTACTGGAAAATGACTCTTGGAGGCTCTGATGTCCAGAATAATATTAATCTGCACCAAAGACCCACTTATGGGATTCTTTTTTTTTTTTTTTCTTAAACAAGAAACTTCCAAAGCTGTAGTCTTTAATCTAGCCCAGCTTGCATGCAGCTGCAATACATTTAGCCTTTAACATTAGCTCTAGCCATTGTCCTAACACATGCCTACACCCCATGACACTTTATGGTATTAAAAGCAATGCTGTACGGCTAGAGCAACGTGTCACTAAGATGTATCACTTGGTAGAGAGCAAAACAAAACAGGCATGGATTCTTTTTTTTTTTTTTTTTTTTTTTTTTTTTTTTTTTTTCCCCCCCATGGCAGCCTATCCTATGGGTCTGGTTTGTTTGGCTCAGTTGTATTTATACAGGGTTCTATACCAGCATGTCCTGTCTGCCTCCCTGACAACTATGGAGTAAAACCTCTGGAAGCAAGTGACAGAGTAACCCATGCAGTAGATAAGCTGGTATAATCGTTCCATACAGCCAGTGAAGAAATACCAGCCTGCTATACGTATAATCTAATGGCAGTCCAGAGCTGATGTAATCGTCCTTACACCAGCCTCCTCCTCGTGTCAAAGAGGAGGGTGAGGTCGGAGGATGGAGGTTAGGGCTGACGTGCACCCATGTTACCACCGTCCTGGGGATTTTCACCTTTGGCGCCCATTAGAGCAGCTTCAGACACCACCAGGCCAGATTCAGCTCATAAGGACAAACCAACCAGAGATTCAGACCATTGTTGCACCCAGTAAAAGTTACTCAAGATGCAGGGCGGCAACCTTTCTCTTCTCCCAAGAGTGGTATTACCATACTGATACAATGCAGCTTTTCCAAATACAGCTGGGAAATTTGTCCAGAGCAAGTTTGGATGCTGAGCCAGAAGGACTAAGTAATACCCCAGCCCCCTCATCTGAATGCACAGAACCCCTCCTTGGGCAGCATTTCCCTGGGACTCCCCTCGAGGGGCACAGGGATATTAGGAGCCAGCAGCCACCTCACCTGTTTACATCAGGCAAGTTTAAGGGATTGCGAAGTCTCAGCGCGTTTGCAAATGAAATCAGGGCCGGGTCGGTAAGGTGCTTCCGTAGCACCACCCGCCCCGGAGCAGAGTCCTCCGACTTCACTGGGTGAGGAGTCTGCCTGGAAAGGAGCTGTGCAGAAAAAAAGCTCAGGCGTAGGTTTCTTTTCCTAAGCCTTTGGCGCCCCTGTGTGTCTCCTTTTCGGGAAAATCAGCGGCATAACAACCTCAGGCTTTTCTTCCTTCAAAGCAGCACCAGAAACACCGTGCTTGAGCGTGGGAGAATTCTGCGAGGGCAGCCTGGACAACGCTACCCAACAGCCTGAACCTAATTTGAGCTGTGCAGTTTCCTCTCCTTACCAGTCCTCCTTCAGACGCCGGGATTTCCCTATTTGGCAGCTTTATCCTAATGTTTTTAAAGCACCACTTCCTGGAGTCACGATGTTGATCATCATCTTTTCTATCTCCCAGTACACAGGAGGTGCAGACTGGAAAAAGCCTTAAAGACTAGAAGTGAAAAATAAAGCATCTGAAGTATCTGTCTGCCCTGGTTGATGAGAACTGGGTTAAGGATCAGTTTGAACACTTAAACATCCATAAATTCATGGGCCCTGATGGGATGCACCCACGGAGGTGCTGAGGGAGCTGGCGGGAGTCATTGCTAGGCCACTCTCCATCATCTTTGGTAAGTCATGGAGAACAGGTGAGGTGCCTGAAGACTGGAGGAAAGCGAATGTCACTCCAGTCTATAAGAAGGGCAGGAAGGATGACCCGGATAACTACAGACCGGTCAGCCTCACCTCCATCCCTGGAAAGGTGATGGAACATCTTATCCTTGACGCTGTCTCTAGGCATATCAAGGATAAGAAAGTTATTAGGAGTAGTCAGCATGGCTTTGTCAAGGGGAAGTCATGTTTGACCAACCTGATAGCCTTTTACGAAGACATAACCAGGTGGATGGATGATGGCCATGCAGTGGATGTGGTCTATCTGGACATCAGCAAGGCCTTTGACACCGTCTCCCACAGCATCCTCATAGGTAAACTGAGGAAGTGTGGTCTGGATGATCAAATAGTGAGGTGGGTCGCTAATTGGTTGAAGGGAAGAAGCCAGAGAGTTGTGGTCAATGGGGCAGAGTCTGGCTGGATGTCTGTGTCTAGTGGGGTCCCTCAGGGGTCAGTGCTTGGGCCGGTGCTTTTCAATATATTTATCAATGACCTGGACGAGGGATTAGAGAATGTTGTCAGCAAGTTTGCTGATGATACAAAATTGGGAGGAGTGGTTGACACACCAGAATGCTGTGCAGCCATTCAGAGAGACCTGGACAGGCTGGAGGGCTGGGTAGGGAGAAATCTTATGTGGTTTAACAAGGGCAAGTGTAGAGTTTTGCACTTGGGAAGGAATATGTGCCAGTATAGGTTGGGGACTGCCCTGCTGGAGAGCAGTGCAGGGGAAAGGGACCTGGGGGTTCTAGTGGACAGCAGGATGACCATGAGCCAGCAATGTGCCCTCGTGGCCAAGAAGGCCAATGGCATCCTGGGGTGTATTAGAAGGGGAGTAACAAGTAGGTCAAGAGAGGTCCTCCTGCCCCTCTACTCTGCCCTGATGAGGCCACGTCTGGAATATTGTGTCCAGTTCTACACCCCTCAGCTCAAGAAGGACAGGGAGCTGCTTGAGAGAGTCCAGCGCAGAGCCACAAAGGTGATGAAGGGAGTGGAGCATCTCCCTTATGAGGAAAGGCTGAAGGAGCTGGGTCTCTTTAGCTTGGAGAAGAGGAGGCTGAGGGGTGACCTCATTAATGTTTATAAATATGTCAAGGGGGAGTGTCAGGAGGATGGAGCCAGGCTCTTTTCAGCGGTGTCCATTGACAGGACAAGGGGCAATGGGTGCAAGCTGGAACATAGGAGGTTCCATAAAAATATCAGAAAAAATTTTTTCACAGTGAGAGTGACAGAGCACTGGAACAGGCTGCCCAGGGAGGTTGTGGAGTCTCCTTCTCTTGAGACATTCAAAACCTGCCTGGACGCGTTCCTGTGCGATCTGCTGTAGGTGATCCTGCTCTGGCAGGGGATTTGGACTAGATGATCTTTGAGGTCCCTTCCAACCTCTAGCATTCTGTGATTCTGTGATTATCTTAGGCTCTCAAGGGGTCTGATTGGATCGGCAACACAGTACTTGTGGGAAATACACATCTCCATCTCTGCACCAGGATTGCAATATAAACCCCTTCACTTCAAAAGTGAAGGTAGAAGCAGAGGAAATTCAGCACAAAAGCTTAGGAAAATCCTAAGAGGAACTATGGATGGCATTATTTTCCCCGTATTGCCAAGATAACTGGGACATGAAGGTATACAGTGAACTGTCTAAGGGTACAACTGGATAAGTGGAAGGAAATCCAGCCAGCCTGATTTCTGGCAAGATTTATTCTGTTGGAGGTCCTGGTATAAAGGGGCTCTGCAGAAGTGCATGTCCTAAGTCTTTGTCCCCTTTCCTGTCTTCCAGGTGTCGGTACTTATTTCAACACACATGAGAGATGTGCATGTCTGAGGGGTGCGGCATTTATTTGGGGCTATTCAGAAAGCACACATGCTCTGCAAAGTGTCACTGGTGAAATATGGCATGTAAATGCAGACAGGCTATCACTTGCCCGAGAGTCAGCATCACCTGCTTTGCACTTAACCTCCGTAACCTGGAACAGGTCCTTTTCTCCTGACACCCTTCCCCGCCTTTAGACAGATGGTCCCAGCTATAGGTGATGTATATGCCTGTATTGTTTCCCACCTGAAGTGCTTATTACTCCTTTCACTAGCTCTTCTAGGAGCTATCACCACGGGTAAATCTGGTCCCTAAGTCCACAGCTCCCCATGTCAGTGCAAAGCTGTCCCAAAAGGTATCTCTTGCTTCCCTCTCCATCATTTCTTATTCTGTTTTCACCCTTCCCCTCCCACAGTATTAGGCTGTTCCACCAAAACTCTTGGTAAGGCACATGGCTGAAGTCAGGCAGCTAGCTTAAAAACAATCCTGCAGAAAAAAAAACCCCCAAAAACAGGAAAAGAAGCTGGTGCTTAAATTAGGGGACTTGTCCTGTGTAAGGACATGGCCTTGCTGCTTAATTTTCTGCTGGATATGGGCATGTTTTAATCCCTGCCTGGTTCTGCATGCTGTGGGTTTTGTTTCACAATTTGAGAATAAGCTATTTCTTCACATTCTTTAAAGCCATTAATGAACCTGAGCACTGTTAATAGACCAATGTTCATATGGAGCATGCCCAGGAGGAAAGCTTTTCCCTGTGTTCCTGGGAATCTTGCTCTTGGCAGGAAAAACAGTGGCAGGAGGGTCTTCATCTCAACAGTGTGAAGCTATTTCACTTACTTCCATTTTGTGCTCTTCCTACGCAGAGAAAAAGTGACTCTTCATTTTGGAGGGCCAGCACTGGCTGCAAAAGCTGGTGGCTGATCAGGTGGGTGAGCATGGGGTTGAGCTCAACCATGCAACTGTATGAAATTGATTTCCAGTGCAGTAAAAGGGTTTCCGTATTTTGCCCCTACAAAAGGGCCCATTAGCTAAATAGGGAAAATATCCCACTTGTGAGGGAGCTCAGCACAAATACACCTCCTAAGGGCTGTTAGCCCCAACTGCTTAAGCTAATGGGTCATGTGTTGGCTTGACCCGGTTTACAGGCTGTTGATTGAACACAAGAATTTAGAGCAGGAACAAAAAATTGTCCCATAAATAGGCTGTCTGCATTTTAAACTAAATTAGCCCCACAGTGAATGGCCTCCTCTACCGAATTACAGCATGACCGAGCCTGTGTTAGGAATTGAAAGGGATTCATGTGGCTGGTTAAGAGCAGCATTATTAAGATTATTATTGGGAGCTGGATCAGGCCCAATATGAACGCAATTATTCAGGACCTTTGAGCTACAATTATGTGTGACAGAAGAAGCCTAAGTAGCTGATGGCAGAGGGTATTTGGCCTTTATGGCCGTGTAACTCATACACAAGCAGACAGGGCTTAGGGCACTGACAGACGGGTTGTGGTGAAGCTTGCTGTGCTCGTTGAAGATGTTTCCATCTCCAGCCGCTCACTCCAATAAAAGAGTTGGCAGAAGGGAATAGGTTCCTGAGCCTCAGCCACTCTGGGGAGAAGCTCATCACCTCAGGCTGTGGTTTCACACCATGGAGAGTTCAATGACAATAGCAGCCTTAAGGGATTCACACCCCCTTCCACAGTCTCCTGTCAACTCTTTGCAGACCTGATGGACTGATTCAGTTCATATTAAAACACAAACAAACAAACAAACCAAACAAACAAAAAAAGGTGTGTGTGGGACTACTCTCCTCTCAAAATTTAAGCAGATCAGTTCCTGAATTTGCTTACAGCCTGGCACAAGCTCTTCAGCCTGTGATGCTGAAGGTGTAGGATGGGGACTATGCTCTGCAAGCAAGGAGACAGAAAGTAGGTATGAAATCAGAAGGGAAGCAACGTGGAATAGAGTGTTTGGAACAGCATGAAATTTCACATCCGTTTTCATCTCCAGGTTCATCCCAGCCAGTTTATGCACAGCAGAAAACACTACCTCTTTACAGTGGGAGACTACCTACAATTTATTGGAACTGAGCTGTTGCTAAACACATGGAGTAGCGCTGTATTAACACGTTGTAAAAGGCTGTTTGATCACCATGGGATTCCAGATGAGCTAACAACAGAAAATAAGCCGTGATTCACAAATGACTCATTTCAGCATTTCTCTTTGATGCTGCAGTTCAAGCAAGCCCTGTCTATGCACATTCAAATGAGTTCACTAAATAGTCATTGAGCCCATCAATGCCATGCTTACAAAGTCGTTTTTACAAAGTGTAAAGTACAATTTTTAAGCATAAAAATTGGGCAATTTCTAGCAAGTCGTGCCAATGCGTGACTTTTAGTCATTCCTGCCCACAACCCCCTTCCTACGCTTAAACCCTCAACACCAAACGCTAGTTTTTTCCATGATTCAAGTCCCCGAAATGTGGAGATCCTGAGAAATCACACCCTCGGGAGTCGTGCTGCTCCTGTCAGGTCGGAAATAACAGCAAAGGGTGCGATGTCCCAGCAGGACGCGTTTCCCCTGGACGGCGAAGCCCGTCCCGTCGGAGTTTTGAACCCTCCTCCTCCTCCTTCGCCTCCTCCTCCACCCGGTCTCCTCTACTGGCCTCGAAACCTCAGCGATCCTTTAGCCAGCACTGCCATCCAGTGGCACCGGGGACAAATGACAGACTGGTGGGTGAAAGGGGGGAACCGCTCTTAGTTTAACCGCTGCACCCGGTGATGTTGAGGCTCTACAGGTGGCCCCAAATTTGGGCAGCAACCTAACGGTTGTAATATATATATATAATTTATTGATAGCTTGCAACATCGCTGGTTAGTACCAGCTGGCTATTAACCGGGATGTTGTAGAAGAGGTGGTGAACACTTAAGGTAACCAGAGGATGCTGTGCTGACTGAAGGGTACCTGGCCCATTTCAGAGAACGGCTGCCAGCGGATCCTAAATCCTGCCTGTATTTGAACTTGTGTGGGGGTTTCTTTTTTGTTTGTTTTCCTGGTATAAGTCCTCGGGGTTTTACTAGCTTTACAGATTGCAGATCTGAGTAAATTACGAACGGTCTCTCTAAAGTACTCGCTTGGCCAAAGAATTTTTTTTCCTGAGATGCTGCTAGCAAGGATGCTCCCCAAAACCTCAATCATTAAGTAACCAGCCCAGAAAACTATTCAGAAAAATAATCTGCAAAAATACAGGATCATTCTTTTCTCAAGAAAATGTACAATATTTACATTGATCTGGCCTGAGATTTGGAACAAACCTATCGCCCACCCACTCTTCACGGCTTGGCCGTGCTGCCAGTAGTTGTTGTCCAAATGGAAATCTTCTGAATCAGCTGGGTCACAAAGGACCAAAGTCCAACCTAAAGAAACCAATGATAATCATTTTCCACTGCTAACTGGATGAAATAACCCAAAAGAAAAACTGCTTGAGTTTAAGCAGTTGCATAAGAAGAGTTAAAAAGATAATTTTGTTTTTGCAAGAGCTAGGTAGATTGAACAAGCCCCCATACGGCTGATGGCCTCATGCTGTGAAACAAGTCTTGCTGCCACAGCAGAGATTATCACAGGGCAGAAGGTGCTGGTTTCTGAACGCCAAGGACAAAGTGTCCAGTATGGTGGCCTGTAACAGTTTTGCCACACAGAGCTGCTATGCGAGCCCAACATCCATGCAACTGAAACCAGGGTGGAACGCGTGATATGTAAGACTGGGCAGCCAACAGGAAGAGAAATACCCTGCTGGTGTCCCCGTGGAAGCAGTCAGGTCCCAGCAAAAAACAAACCTGCGGAGGCCCCAGCCATAGCTCCCCAACTGGCTACGCAGTTTTCCATAGTGGTGTGGTAAGAGCAGGATTGGCTGAAGGAAGTGGAAGCAAGAACCCACCTTTGCAAGAGAAAGGTAAGGCAGAGGGGCATTGACAGGTGTGGTGTGCTTTTAGACCCAATCGAAGAGGATGTGAAACACCGCAGATTTCATGCTGTGTGCACAGTAGCATCACTAGAGCTCAGTCGCCAAGCAAACTGGATATTAAATTGATCAAACTGGTAATGAAAGTGGGAATTACTCCATCTCAGCTGACACAAGGCAGGTGACCTTATTAAAAAATATGCCAGTGTATTTAATGGGGTAGGGCAGTTTCTTGGGGAATTCATGATTAATGTGACTATAACTCTAGAGATCCCACAGCTAATGCCCCTGGAAAAAGTCTTATTTGCACTATAAGATGGCCTGGCTGAAATTTTTGAGATGGGACTGTCTGAATACAGGCACGTGAGTTCAGCCACTATTTTCTGACAGAGAAGTCAAGTCACTCAAGTACTGCTGCATTGATCAGAGGACATGGTGGCCTCACAGTGGATGTGAGAAGTTGCATTTGTAAGAAGCCTCAGAACCTGCTGAGAAACCTCAGAGACTGCTAAGGGATGCAACATGCCTGTGGTCTGCTCAGGCTAACTATCAGGAGTGACTCGAACTCTCGTATTGTTTAGTCATCACTGAAGCAATAGCAGCCACTGCTTGAGACCCCGACTGCACGTAACGTCCTGAGCAAGACCTGACTTGGAGAAACCTTGGTGTCCACTGACAGCCAACATCCGAGAGCTGGGCAGCGTTTGCAGCTGTCTTGAGCTACATGCATGTATATGATAAGGATCTGAGAATGAAAAAAGCAACTGTTGCTCACCTCTGAGAATGAGCAGGACCTTAAAAGGGTCATAACATCCCAGTCAAGTATTGTGTCCCCAGCAGGTGCTGAAGTCTATGGAAGAGCAAAGGAGCAAGGCAAGCAAATGTGGTTCTTTTCCTTGCAGCCTGCTAGCCTCCAACTATTTGCAGACTGAGGTCTCATGAGGTGAGCATAGCTGCTGTGTATCCAAGAATGATTTTCTCCAATGAACTTGCCCAGTCACTCAAGCACAGCCCACACAGAGATGGAACAAGCAGAAGCTTTGGAGTAAAGCTGTTTTGTCTGCTTGATGTAGATGGGCCTTTATACACATTCTTTGCAAATAAAAAGGAGTATAGACCTAAATATAGTCTTGGAGTTCAGGCCAAGGAGTGTTATCAATATGAGCAACAGGCAAGGACCTCTGAGTAGTTCCCAGACAGAGAAACTGAGCTAAACTAGGAGAAAAGGAACAGATGTTTTCATTGTTTTGAGATTGCTGCGTGGAATTGCAGTTCAAGCCAGGATTTGAGCATGCTGCAAAAGGAAGGTCCCAGAAAAGCACTGTGAAGTAATCCATCATGGACAGAAAACCCATGCCAGGGTACCAGAAAACCCTGGCCTGGCAGAGCTAGTTTAGCAGGAGTGGACCAGACAAGACAAGGCTGGCTGCAGGAGCTGAGGAATGCAATGTTGTGCAAGGCAGGAGATTTCCAGTAGTTTTCTAGCCTCTTTACAACCTTCCAGTGAGCCAGTATGGGGAGACCAGATTGTCCAAGCTTCACTAATGCTATCAGGGTCTGTCTTTAACCTCACTGCGACCGGTGATTGCAGCCACTGCCCTTCCCGTAAGAGCCATAAAAAGTTTTTGCATAAAGAGTAGAACAAGGGACCAAAACATAAACATGAGCCTCCACCCAAAGGGAAAGCAAACAGGAAGGTGCTTGGCAATTTGAAATGCCTGGGAGTGGAGTTCGAGGTTTTTGCTGCGCGCTGTTTTGGGTGTGTGTACTTTAGCAGCTCTGGAAGACAATCAGCAAAAAGGCATGGAGATGGAGGTGAAAACTTGATAGAACCTGAAGAAGGGCTGCTTCTGAAAAGGGTGAAGAACCTGAAGAAGGGCTGCTTCTGAAAAGGGTGATACTGGCTGTTCGGTGTGGATGGCAAGGACAGGGAGAAAAAAAAATAAGGCTGTCTTCACAGTAGGACAGTGCCAATTTTGAGCACAATAGGGGCTTATGCAGTGTGAGGCAGATGGTGCACTGACTCAGATTGCTTTGCTCAGACTGTCGGTTACACAAAAAAGAGACCTTGGTATACAGTAAAGCCTCCAAAGGGAAAACGAGGCGACAGAAGTTGAAAATCTTATGCCAAACTATAAGCAAAACATTGTACTTCGGGCTGAAAAAGGCAGCATTTCCACTGGTGGGAAGAAGAAAACCACAGCTCTGCAGTGCTGGCCAAATTCTTCCCCAGTCCTGACAGCCCATGTTTGTCACCCACAACAAGTTACTTCTGTCTGTGGCTTGTCCTTATTCACGGAGAACCTGGCAGGCTCCACCAGCTGTGAATGTCTAACATGATCTCCCAAGCAGATCTGGAGTGCAGTGTGACACTTTCAATCCCAAAGCACTTTGGGAGGCTCTAGAGCCCTATAAACCAGGTGGCACCTCATCGCTGCTCACAATCTAGCAGGTCAGAAAGAGACTTTTTCAAGTCCTGGCTTGGTTACAGATTTATTCTTTATCATTTATTAAATGATTTTTCTTTATGCTCAGGATGAATCACAAAAGTATCATACAAATGCTTTTCCTTCTAGAGTGGTCCAGGCCTATTGTGAGCTTGCCAAAATTGTAATGCTAATAATAATCAGTAGAGATGACGAGCATATTTCTAAGTGAAGACAAGGTCTTTTTTTTAACAGTTCCTAGAAGTTATAGGATCACCAGTCCAGCCACAGCCAAGCTAAGAGATACTGTAATACAGACAATCACAGGAAAAAGAGTCAGAAAAACCCTAGAAAGCTGCCAAGTCTGTCTTTTTCAGCAAAACTGCTGAAAAAGCTATGCCTAACCTGCTCCTGAAAACCACCAGCAGGAAAATTCCAGCCTCTCCAGACAATCTAATCCACATTTAACTGCTTAACACTACAAAGCTTCCCTAATGGCTAATCTTCACCTCTCCTGATGCTATCTGAGATGATTAGTTCTTGTCCTACGCATAGAGAACATGGAGAATCAGCTGCTCCCTTTCTATTTGCATCAGCATTTGCTTCTGTTTTTTTTTTTTTTAATTATTTTACATATTTGAAAACTTTCTGGCTATTTTTTTTAATGACAAAATAACCATATATTTTTTCTGTCATTCCTGACAGACGATGTTTTCCAGATCCCTACGGACTTCCTGCTCATTTCATACCTGGCAACAAATTGTAATGCCAGGATAAAGAGCACAGTAATTCTAAATGTTTAGTGGATCCATTAGAAAAAAATGGAGTGATCGGTGTCGCTGCTCCTTCTCCGGCACAGCCAGACACCTGAACCAGCAGGCAAGGCTGTGGTTAGCCCTGCTTGGTAGAGCAGATCACTTACAACCTGTAGATGGAATTGCTTTACTCTTCTATCTGCTAAGGCATCCACAGTGAGGATTGGGCTTTTGGCCACTTAGGGACAGAGCTGTGGGGACACTGTCCTGCCCTAGCACCTCACTAAAGGTCTACCACCACCCACCACACTTTATCCACGGAGGGGAACACCTCGGGTTCATGTGATAAGGTTAGCAAGTGCCCAAATGTTTGCAAAATCCAGCGTAAACTACCTTTGGAGTCTCCTTCAGTGCAAATAATAGCTGCACATTTGTGCTTTACTGTACACTAAAGCATACATTAATCTGCAGTAAGGAAACATATCACTCTCCATGCTTTGACTACACCAGCGTCACCTACAAAATTCAGTCATATTTAACAGAAGAAAACCAAGTTCACCACCACAGCCAGCCTGTCCTCTATTAGGACATGTTTAATTATGTCTTGCTTCCTCTGCACAGGAGGATAAATGAGCTGGGAAGAGAATGCCGTGCTGTTGCTCCTGAGCAGCTGATGAGCAGTTTGCACAGAAGTGAGTACGTGTCGCTGTTGGAAATTAATTGGAGAAGGCAGGCACAGAGTGCTCTGCTTTGAACTAGCAGCAAGTCTAACTTGCAAAACGTGCTCTGCTAGAGACTAGACAGCTTACCTGCTCCTGAAACCTTTATATCTAAAAGTCTACCACAAACTTAGACAAGCAGTGAAGTTTCTGCTGTGTGAGAGGCTCTATGTCTGGACCTTGAGAGCACAGCAAGGCAAAAGAGTACAAGAGGGTGTATTGTCTGCTCTTTGTGCAGACGGATGCACTCGCTGACTGCGAACAATCAGATTACTCGATGATTTTACCCGACCATGTGAGCTGAGTCAGCATTTGTCTTGATGTGTTGTTTCATCTCTCCTCCCATTCACTGCCAGTGCTGCTGCGTTGTGACTGTCCGGTGTCAGTGTGGCTGCCTTGGTGCTCCTGGCAGGTAGGCTTGCATTTTCTTCTCTTTGAATAGCCAGGTGGTTGCCAGCTGGGAAGTGCTGGAATGGCAGGGACTGCTCGGAACAGGAAAAAAAAGGAGGGTAGAAGAAAAGAGATAGCAATAAACTTCACCTGCTCCCATGCTCAGGCTCTGCCTTCTCTTTCCCTCTGTCACAGAGTGCAGAAATACCTTCCAGCTCAGGCAGGGCATATGAGCAAAGGCACGTGTCAGAGAAGATTGCTGCCAGGCAGGGCTGCTACAAGGGGAGAGTTTTGGGGAGATCATGCACATTGCACAACATCCCAGAGCAATGCAAGGCCAAAGAAGTTTCATCTCGGTGTGAGAAGATATGAGGGATATGGATATCCTTTACTTGGGCATAAAACAGAGGACCGTGGCTACCTGCATTTCCTAACCAGAAGAAAGCACACTGAGGAGAAACTGTTCGCACACAACAGCCTCACTGTGATTTTGTGTCAATTCAAACTGACAGCTCTGCATGAGAGGGTCATGAAAAGGAATGTCATGATTCAGATGGTTTTGTCCTAACAATGGAATAGAACACGCCAAGTGACTCCAAATAGACATGAAGTGCTTAATGTTTGTCACTAGTGACTGAGGCCAACAGGAGCTCAAAACCAAAGTGCAAAACCTGTGCATCTTGATTTTTAATTAGCTAACAAATTAGCTGAAGGTAATTACCTATATTTGTTAAGGCCAGGAGTAGTTTACTGAGTACTTACTTTATTCCTAAGATAATACACTTGTTGTCTGGAAAAGTCTCTTCCCATTCATCTGCAGGGAAGTCATTTCTAATCCTACCAAACTAATCCTACCAGGGAGTGTTTTTCCACTACAAGACCCTCACCAAAAGCTCCTCTGAAGCTAAACCGAGAATTACTACAATGCAGGTCCAGGGAACAATAGAAAAGAGTGAGATTGCAAGTCTCAGTCAGCAACAGTTTTCATTCTACCAGCAGACCTCTTTTACACAGCTTCTGTAGAACAGCATGGTAAACTTGATCTTCTATTATCTTTTTGTCCCATAACTCTGGTTTTGTACCCCAAATATGATGAGGTTCAACACAATCTACAACAGGAGAAGCCACACACACCATGAGGTCTCTTGCCACCTTGCTGCTTTTGCACTGATATTTGCCACAGCACGGTTCAGTGTCACATCTAGATTTGGCTGCTCCTTGCATCTAAACTTCAGATGAGTCTGTAAAATCGACAGCTCACCAACAGCTGAAAAAAGGAGTTTTTCCATTTTTTCCATTGAGGTGTCTCATGTGACTTGTACACTCTTTCACTGCTCTTTTTTTTTGTTTGTTTTGTGCATGTGTGATTTCTGCCTATAATCCAAGGCATGGATCTTACTTCATGAAGATCAGCACAAAGTAGAATTAGTAAAAAAATACAAATAAACAAAGGTTTTGAGAGCTTAGTTTTCCACAGCGATAATCTGCATGTATGTTTTCCGTTTTTAAATACTGTTATAAAGAATCAGGGCACCAGGATTAAGAAGTAGCACCAAGCATGCAGCCTTTTTTTCCTCAAAAGTTAGTAGTACCAAAGGATCATGGTTAGTCTGGATTACTGCAAGGGTGTTGCAGCAATACCTGTACAAGGAAAAAAACCCAACAAAACACATGAAGGAAAAGATAAATCTTTTACCTTGAGCAGCCCTGTATCTTGTTTTCTGCATGTAGCTTACCTGTTTGCCAAAAACCATGCTAGCAATGCAAACTTCCATGCCTAAGAGAAAGCAGTCTCCTTATATATATGTGTGCACCTTTTATGTATGTATTTTAAGTTCTAAAAAGTCTCGTTACAGCTTGTGACTGCACCTGATGGGTTGAAGCCACTGCCTGCATACTTCAACCTGTTCAATCAGAGAATCCTGGAGACTGGGAGGGACCTGCCAGCGCCTGAGGTGACTTGTCTGCATGAGCTGGAAGGTAGATTATGGTATTTTTGCTTCTGCAGCGTGCTGCACTGCTCAATCAAAACATTTGTTGGCATAATCTCAGATCATCTCATATTGCCTCAGCATTACTTCTCATTGGAGAAAAATGACATGATGTTTTATATGTCCCAACCGTGCTGTCTCACGGCAGGAGATCCACATGAACAGACTCGCAGTTGGGAGAGAGTTACCAAGTATTTCACTTTAGTCAGAGCCATGCCTCAAGCTCTCATTGTGTACGCACGTTGTTACACCAAATGCATGCGCGGCTCACAGAAATAAGAGTGTCTCATCAGAAAGCCTAAGGTTAGCTCAAGTAGTTTAAATAGCAGGTTTCACTAATCGAGTTCCTTGTGATGGATGTAAGCCTGGAGGTCATCAAAACTCACCCATCACACTCAGTAGAAACTATTTGGCAGATTTCAAATATACAAAGGAAGAAAACATTGCTGCAAAAACCTGATGGCTCTAACATGAATCTACAAAGAGGCAAAAAGATTCTTCTGCTTCTTACATGTGTGTGTTGGTGGCCTTACATGGCAGCACAGTGTACTGAACATACTTTTCAAAATTCTGAGGCAGTGATGACCAATAACACTTGAGTGGTTCAAAAAAAAGTTCCTGTAAGTGAAAAAATAGAATTATACCAGAAGTAAATATGAGGTTTTCCTGTCACAGGGTGCATACCTCTATATGATACATACAGGTAGAGTGGGGAGGGAGCAGTTAAGAACATACGCATAAATAAAATTCAGGGGCTCTGTGAAATATGTAGCACTGGCTGTTCATTGCCAAGCCAGTAATTATGCAACACGTCTGTTTAATATTCAGGGTGCTGTGGAGGAACTTCCATCTGCAAGTTGTTCGCTACTTACGCTGCTTCCTCATCAAGAATGACATTGAAACTATTAATATTGAAAGTAAGAACAGTAGCTGCATACTATGCATCAGACAGACTCATGTATTCTCCAGTGAACAGCAAGCAGAGCCAGCAAAACAAGCTGTTTGTGGTGTCTGAACTGACCTCTTTGCAATATTTCAGCTGAGACTTTTTTTGAGCAGCAATGAATTCACTCAGATATTGCTTCTTTGTTGTCCTGATTCTCAGTGTTTTGCTTCCGTTTGTTTTTTATGGTGTTAATCTGCACACACGAAAGTCTGTCAGGAGGCTCAGCTTCCTGGTGAGTTCAACTTTAGAAGAAGCCTGTAAAGCACTTGTTGAAGATAAGGCATCCTTTCTGAAGGAAAACACTTTAAAAACATCATTCAGAGAATCCAGTTGCACAGAGTACATCATGCAGAACCACTACATCACCCGTGCCCTCTCGCCCGAGGAGGCTGCCTTCCCCATCGCCTATGTGATGACCCTGCACAAGGAGTTCGAGACCTTCGAGCGGCTCTTCAGGGCCGTGTACATGCCCCAAAACATCTACTGCATCCATGTGGATGCCAAGGCGCCGGTCTCCTTCCACCAGGCGGTTCGGCGACTGCTGGGCTGCTTCCCCAACACCTTCCTTGCCTCACGGGTGGAGCGGGTGGTCTACGGTGGGGTCTCCCGCCTGCGGGCTGACCTCCACTGCATGAGGGACCTGCTGGCCTCGGCCGTGCCCTGGCGTTACCTGATCAACACCTGTGGCCAGGACTTCCCTTTGAAGACCAACCGGGAGATCGTGCGGCTGCTGAAGGGCCTTGGTGGGAAGAACGTCACCCCCGGGGTGCTGCCACCACCCCACATCACCGCACGCACCAAGTACGTGCACAGGGAGCAATTATACTCTTTGTTTTCTTTCATGCTGTGGACATTTGTGCCCAAGGCACCCCCGCCCCACAACCTGACCCTCTACTTTGGCTCTGCATACGTGGCCGTCACCCGGCCCTTCGTGGAGTTCGTGCTGCAGGATCAGCGTGCCACTGATCTGCTGGCCTGGTCTGAGGACACCTACAGCCCTGATGAGCACTTCTGGGTGACACTCAACAGGATCCCAGGTGAGTACACCTTCACTTTTGCTTTCTGTAGATACACTCTTGACTCCCTAGAGCTTCACAGTAGGGATATGAGGAATGGAAGCCATGATAAATTGCTTCTGTCTTCTTTTTCCTTTCCACCCCCTCCCTACTGCTCACCTGTGGGAAATTATAACAGGGAACAGTAACAACTGTGGGTTGATTTTGCAAGGCCAGTCTGCCTTTCTGTCTTCAGATTCTCACATAACTCTTTATTAGAATAGTGCTTGCTCTTCTGATAACTATATTTTACAACTGCCATGCACAAGATGCAGAAATGATTACTGATCAAGGTATTTACAGTATAATCATCAGCATATATTACTTGTACCTAACTGACTTTTCCATGAAGCTGGTTGCTGTGATCTTCTTATACTCCATTGCCTCAGAAGCAGCAAATCTGGGTCCAGTTATGCTCTCCATAGTCAGAAAGCGTTAGGTGGTTGACATTCGTTGCACTGTACTGTGTAGCTTACACAGGCAGTGTATTTAATTTTTTATTCCAATGATCATCACCATTTGCTTTCCAGCATTGCACATTGGAACATTTTTCGCACTTGTTCTCTTTGCCACGGAAAGATGTAACATTCCCATAGCAAGTACATTTCCTTCCTCTTCCATGTTTTCCTTGCCATCCCTGCCTGGCCAAAAGCACCCGTACAACTCTGGCAGATGTACTCAGGACCTGCTGCTATCCAGGATTTTGAATCCAAACTTGCAAGCATAGCACAGGGTGTCAGACAGTCACCTGAATGTATCTAAGTTAGATCCACAGCTCTGAGCAACTCTGGGGTGAGAAGTCATCCCTCTCAGTGCATGGAGTGTTAGCCTGGGATTCAGTTCCCAGCTCTAACAAAAAACCTCTTGTTTAAGTTTGACCAAGCCACTTTCTTTTAGCTTTGCAGGCATATCAGAGGGAGATAGTGGTGTCAGGCAGTGCTCCAGCTGTTAAAACAATTAGTTGGAGGCCTCCAGGCAAGCAGAGAGATCATTCAAGGACCAGCATATGGATGGACAGCATATCATCAAAGAACTAAAGAAAACAGGTATTTGTAGTTTCAGACAGCCATGATAATCTCAGTTCAGTTAAAGTAAAAAAAGACTGACTGGTCTCCAAATTTTAAGACAGCATGCTTATTACACAGAGTCGTGCAATGAAGACCAAAATTTTTTTTCAGCCCCCTAAAGGCTAAAGACTTTCAATTCCCATTTGGCTGGTTTTCAAATAACAGTCTTAATTTATCTTCTGTATTTATCTCAGACCACTTATCTCCCACACAACTCCCATATGACAGAAAATTCTAGAAAGTCACTTTTCAGATAAGGAAGAGAAGTGTGGAGAAATTAAGGGAAAGTATTTGCAAAGTGTGTAGTCCTGAAGTGACTGGTCCCAAATAATTTCCTCCAGGTCTCACAAAAAGCACACACCACCACAGAGCAGGTCGGCGGCCACATTCCCGGGCAGCAGCATAACCACTGGGACACCTTTTGCCTCTCTGCTCACAGAGCAGAAAGTTGGTTCTGGTTGCTGTGGGCGAGGTGTACATCCACAGCCCATGCTACTGAGTCCTTCGGGGTAACTTTATTAAACCCTGTTCCAAGGCAAAGTCCTGTCCCTACTTTCATGCCATATGATCACAGCATATGCATGACTTGGGATACAAGCTTTTGAGGCAGGATTATTCATAGCAGGGTGCTGTTCCCCTAGGGTTCACTGTCTGACTACACAGAAATTGCTTCAGCACAACAGAGCCATGAACAGGAGCAGTAAGAAATTCAGGAATATGTTTCGTGTGGCACTGTCACCAAGGGAAGCAGTTGAGGAATCGCTGCCACCATCCAGTGTGTCTCCGAAAGGCCCCATGTTGTTGGACAGAGCGAGCACAGCGCTCTGGATGCAGGCTTTGCACAGACACATTTGCTTTGCTGATTGTGGTTATGCAATTAACGTTTTAATTGGGAGAAGTGTGCTTCTGAATTGCCTTCCATCCAACTGTTCCTTTCCTGTGGCACACTAAGTACAGCTGTGGTGCCTCAATATTCTCTCCTCGCTCTCCTTCTCTTGCCATTTCTCCAATGCTGAACTTCACCTGTTTTTTCAACCTTCACCTTTCCTCTTGCTTTCCTGCCCAGATAGTAAGTGCAAAAGATTGCAGGTTATGGCACCCATCCGGGATCCTTATTCCTGGACACCACCAAAAAGAAACCTGCATGAGAGCATTCACATCCAGACACATTGCTTTTTCCACCTCAACTCAAGTCCAGCATCAATAACCTCATCCCAGTACCCATGTCTCCAACTCAGATGCACATATGGCAGGAAAGTGTGGGAACATATGAGGCTACGGGGGAATAACTTGTTTGGGGCATTGGCAGAGATGCAATGAGTGTTGCCAGCCCCAATATAAGACCTTTTAAATCCTTGGCAATCCCCTCAGGCTATGAAGTGCAAGAGAAAGTTTGCATGTAACAACTGTCTTTTATAGAAATCACCCACTTATTCTCTGCCCCGTATGAGTGCCCAGTTATATTCTGGCAACCGAGCAAGGCTGCAGATGCATCCTACCATGCTAGAGCAGCCCCTCTAAGGTTCATAAAAAGACTCTAAAAATGTTGCTTTCTCTCCCCCAAAATGCTGATGATGTAGCAATGGTGTCACGCTTTTGTTTCCTGTCACTGAAGGGAGCATAAGCAACTGCATCAGAGTGGTTTGCTCTTACACACAGTGCAAGGTAGTTATTGGCCAGGCCAGCCATTGGCCACAGCAACACAACTCTCCTCCCTGCTCTTTTTCTGGCTGGCACAAAATTCACCCAGCCACACATGGACAGCCTGGTCCCACCTCTGGGATGTGCCTTGGTCATGCACATCCCTCCAGGGAGACCATGAGTGGTGCTTGGCAGTCACTTGGTGTAAGGGAAGCTGGTGGTTTGCCGGTACAGTGCCTGGCCAGAACCGCTTTCATTCCTGGTTTCTGTGAGAAGCCCACAAAGAGGAGGTGGGAAAGAAGCACCACGTTGTTTTGCTCTTGTGCCAGTCTAAAAGGGACATCAGGAACACATCGCTGCCAGCTGCAAAACTAGACAAATTTTTGACTCAGCACAGATATGACGTAGTTGATTCCTGGAGGGGTTAGCCCACAGTGTCTGTGCAAGCCCGCAAAACCACTCTCTGCTCTGAGTGGGCACATCACAGAACCACGGGGCTTCCAGCAGCTTCCCATCAAGCACAGGGATCTGGGCACATCAGCAACCTCAACCCGCTATCTTTGAGTGAGGCTTTTTCTCCCGTTGGTGCTAATCTAATACAAAAATTGCATTCTAGCTCGGGTTTATTCATCCAAGGATTCCTCCAGCTCTGTGCCAAACAAAGTTTCAAGTGTTTTTGACATAGCGGCATATTGTGTCTGTCTAAGTGTAAAGAAGCAGACTCACCTCAGCTCTCTCTAAGCAGGACGGAGGATGCTCAGGTATTCATTCATTTTGTCAATGATCAAGAGGGCATGGAATAATGGATAGTTTTTTGTTTGTGAGTGGAGTGTTAAATTACTCCCAAATGTTGATAGTATATCTGCATCGTCCTGATGGTAACTCCTTGGTTGGGAGCTCAATGGCAGACAGAAAAATAAGGAAGACAGTTGGCATACAGTATGTTTCAGGTAATGGCAGGTGTGTGGTGGGTAATGCTGTGAGTCCAAGCTAGTACGCGCTCAAGAGAGATGGGAGTTGTCCTTGTTAAAATCTCACTGCAGTTTATCAGAAGCAGTAGTTTTACACCCACATGAGAGCTGGTGACCCTCAAGGAACATTTCATTCACTTCCCTTGGATGTATGTGTGAGACACAAGAGTAATAGCAGAAAATTCTGAGTAGCATGGCTAGCACATTAATCAATCATCTTAGCCAAATCCTTTTTTTTAAGTTTTTGTACAGCTGTTTGCTTGTACAAACAGACCTGTGTTTTTTCCAGATGGTTTACCTTGTACTGAGTTTCTCACTACAGCAACTTAATCATTCAAAACTACTTTGGTTACTCTCCATTCCCCTGTTATTTGTAGACAGGCTTTTGGAAAAATCTCTCCACAATGCACACATCATACTAATATGCACTATTGCAGTTCTGTTCTGCCTGTTAAAATTGTTCCTTTTCCTTAGCTTAGTGCCCACCCTTCAAAAGACAGACAGAGACACAGGAGCTTTTAAATATGATTCCAGACAGTGACGCTAGTTGATTAATCCACGTTCTAGGAAAAAAAAAAGAAGTATTTTGTACTTCTGTCTGCAGTGTTACTCATATAACTAATCCTTGTTCTCTTGTTCACATTCTCTATTATTTTAATGAGACTTCCTGATTGAGCAAGGACTTCTTATAGGAGTAATGCATAAAAAAATAGGGATTTTCCTGTGACTGTTATGGAGTCTCAAGCCTTCAAAGCTCTTGTAATCTCATCATGAAAATCCGTCTCTTTTGAAAAACCTGCTTAAGGGAAGGTGTTGCAACACAGTCACAGTAATCATAAAAACATTTTCTTCATGGCAGAATTTCCTGGAAAATTACTCTTGTCCTCTATCCGCCATGCAGATATTACAGTTCATTTGAGAAGACACAAAACAGAGTTTGGTCTCTGTGCAATCCACAGTCACTGGAATTTACATACTTCTTTCAATAGGAGCAATGCTTTGCTTCACAACCAGATATTTGCTTCTCACTAAAACACTACCTAGAGATGATAGGATAAGGAAGGGTACGTCTTCAAGAAGTCTTTTTGAAAAGCCACAGTTAATAAATGGACTTGTGTTCCTTTGCTTGACTATCCTTTATCTTTACAACTATCAGACATTGGTGCCATAGGCTTCAAACAGCACAACTCGTTGAAGAGCAGAATCAGACGAGAGTAATTTAAGGAATCATTGTTTTCTTTCTAAATTCTGGCATCAGGTAATGTCTGTCACGACTCATGCATGTATCTAGCTAAGCTTCAGTCCAGCTGCAGTAACAGAGACTTTTTCTGATGTTCCCAGGTGCTGAGTTGCCAACAGCCCTTGTTTTTGTTAGGGGGGAACTCCAGTCAGGCCACTCAAACCCCTCCCCTCCTTTCATCTATGAACAAATTCATCTGACCACACCTAAGGCTGCATTGTGTGTGTTGAGAGTCAAACCCTGCTGCCAGCACCTCCCTGGGCAGCCAGGGTGGAAGCTGGCAGAGGAAGATCTCAGAAGTTCTGAGGTCTGCTTTAAAGCTTGACAATCCCAAGTTTACTTTAGTGACCATTTCCATCCTACCTGCATATGCTCATCAGCTGCTCTCCATCCTCCTAACACTGACAGTTTCTCTCCAATTTCTTCATATTGCAGTTCTGTAAGATGATAAGAATTGACCACAAAACCCCAAACCAAACCTAATTTACCATTGGAGAACCTGGAAGGGACTAAAATTGCCCAGAGAAGTAGTAGAAGCCTCATCCTTGGAAACATTCAAGGCCAGATTGGACTGCACACTGAGCAACCGATCTACTTGAAGATGTCCCTGCTCACTGCAGACAAGTTGGACCAAATGACCTTTAAAGTTCCCTTTTAGCCCAAACCTTTCTACGATTCTATGAAAATAGATCAGATGAACATGGGAGTAAAGCCTTGTGTCCATGAGCGGGACTTCTCATGCAGCCAAGAGGGTTGCCAGCACAGTGGCCACCACCAGAAGACAGGGCTGGCCTGCAGGGCCTGAGTCCCCTTGTCCTCAGCACCAACCCCTTTGTTGTGGTTTGACCCTGGCCGGTGGCCAGGTGTCCACACAGGTGCCACCCTATCACCACTCTATCTGTGAGATAGAGAGAGGAGAAAATATAACAAAGGCCCCATGGTTTGAGATAAGGACAGGGAGATCACCCACATCTACCATCCCAGGGAAAACAGAGTTGATTTTGGGGAAATTAGTGAAATTTATCAAAAAACAAATCAGAGAAGAGTAATAAGAAATAAAAACAGATCTTAAAAAACCCCAAGCCACCTTCCCCCTACCCCTCCCTTCTTCCAGGGCTTAACATCAATCCCAGTTTATCCACCTTCTCCTCCCAAGCAGCGCAGGGGGACAGGGAATGGGGGCTGCGGTCCGTTCATCCGATGTTGTCTCCATCACTCCTTCTTCCTCTGGGGGAGGCCAAAGTGTAGGACCCTGCGCTTGGCCTTGTTGAACTTCATCCCGTTGGCCTCAGCCCATTGACCCAACCTGTCCAGGTCCCTCTGCAGACACTTCCTACCCTCCGGCAGATTGGCACTCTCCCCAAACTTGGTGTCATCTGCGAACTTACTACCCCGGAAGGACCCCAGGACTACTACCCCTTAGGATCCCAGAATCTGAAATCAGTCACATAAACAAATATTTAAAGGAAAATGTGGTAAATCCATTTCCCCCCACAGTGCTGAGCTACGCTTTCCCCCACTCCTTAATTAACTTACAAAAATGCCTAGTCTACTCAATTTGAGAGACTGAATAATGTGAAGTCGGTAGTTTTGCATTCCTGGAAGGCAGTGCCTTTCAGTCTTTTCGCGGATGTCCTGGGGTCGTTCCTGTTTTGTCAGTCATCTTTCTGCTTTCCCACCGTGTCAGCATTTTCCAAGCCTTTCTGCACACCACATTTACTGCCGTCTGTCATGAACGGGTTTTTCATTTGGTAATGCAATTCCCCGGCTATTTAAAGTGTTTATCCCCTGCTATCACTGCCTCTTTTTGTCTTTTATAAAGTGTCATCTTTAGCAGCTTAAAGCTTCCTGGGGAAAAGTAACATTTTCTGAGCTTTACTCAGAAAAACCCCATACTTTTTGGCATGTTATTTTATCTGATAATAGACCAAGATACAGAGGTGGTGGTTACACAGTCTGTATCATTTTGCTCTCCAACAACTGATTGAGCCAATAAGAAAGACAAAATTGGCTAAAAGGGTTGAATTCATAGAAAGATTTTATTATTTTATACCTTTGCTTTCTTTTTTTTTTTTTTTTTCCTGTATTCTGAGGACAGTTTTAGGAGGTGCTAACTCTACCAGGCCCACTTCTAAACCATGTCCCTGAGCACCATATCTGGACAGCTTTCAAATGCGTCCAAGGATGGTGATTCTACCACTTCCCTGACTATCACTACCACTTCCCTATCAGACTTTGATAACTCTTTCAGTGCGGAAGTCTTTTCTAAAGTCTAACCTAAACCTTCCCTGGTGTAACTTGACGCTGTTTCCTCTTGTGCTATTAGTTGTAACTTGCGAGAAGAGACCCACACCCACCTCTTTACAACCTCCTTTCAGGTAGTTGTAGAGAGCGATAAGATCTCCCCTCAGCTTCCTTTTCTTCAGACTAAACAACCCCAGGTCTCTCAGCTGCTTCTCGTAAGACTTATTCTCAAGACCCAGCTTCGTTGCCCTATTCTGGATCTGCTCCAGCACCTCAACGTCTTATACTTTGGCACCCAACACTGAACACAGGACTCAAGCTGCAGCCTCCCCAGTGCCAAGTACAGCAGAACAACACTCTCTCTACTCCTGCTGGCCACACTGTTCCGAATGCAGGCCAGGATGTTGTTGGTTTTCTTGGTCACCTGGGCACACTACTGGCTTATGTTCAGCCTCCTGTTGACCAACAGCCCCAGATTCTTTTCTGCCAGGCAGCTCTCCAGCCACTCTTCCCCAAGCCTGTAGTGTCACACGGGGTTGTTGTGGCCCAGATGCGGGACCCAGCTCTTGGCCTTGTTGAAGCTCATACAGTTGGCCTGAGCCCATCGATCCAGCCTGTCAAGGTCACTTTACAGAGCCTTCCTTCCTGCAAGCAGACCAACACTCCCACCTAACTTGGCATTGCCTGCCAAGTTACTGAGGATGCTCTCAATCTTCTCCTCCAGATATTAAATATAAAGATATTTTTAAAAGGTAAAGATATTAAACAAGACTGGCCCCAAAATTGAGCCCTGGGGAGGACCACTTGTGACCGGCCACCAACTGGATTTAACTCCATTCACCACCACTCTCTGGGCCCAGCCATCTAGCCTGTACTTGATTCAGCAGAGTGTATGCCCATCCACACCTTGGGCAGCCAGTTTTTTCATAAGAATTCTGTAAGGAACAGTATCAAAGGCTTTACTGAAGTCCAGGTAAACAACACTCACAGCCTTTCTGTCATCCACCAAGCAGGACACCTTGTCGTAGAAGGAGATCAGGTTTGTAAAGCAGGACCTGCCTTTCATGAACCTGTGCTGACTGGGCCTGATCTCCTGGTTGTCCTGTAAATGGCATGTAGTGGCACTCAAGATAATTTGTTCCATGACCTTCCCCAGCACCCAGGTCAGACTGACAGTCCTACAGTTCCCTGGATCCTCCTTCCAGCCCTTCTTGTAAATGGTTGTCACATTTCCTAATCTCCAGTCCTTTGGGACCTCCCCAGTTAGCCAGAACATCCAATAAATGATGAAGAGTGCCTTGGTGAGCACATTTGTTAACTCCTTCAGCACATCCATCAACTCCTTCAGCACTCTTAGGTGTAACCCACCTGGCCCCATAGACTTGTGTACGCCTAGGTGGTGCAGCATGGCATTGACCATTTCCTCTCGAATTACGGAGTTCTCAGTCTATCCCCCATACCTGTCTTCCAGTTCAAGGGGCTGGGTACCCAGCAAACAACTAGCCCTGCTATTAGAGACTGATACCACAGTAGAGATCAGGCACAGAGGTTTCCCTTGCTGTACCTACTACTTCATCAGCTCTTGCTTTCAAAGGCAAAGACTTCATCCCATGGTGATGGCCTGTTACAGTTACTGCCTTGTGCTTGGAGACACTAAATTCCCTTGACTCACAGCAGTCGCCCCCACATTGCATACACGATGCCTGTTTACTCTTCAGCAAATACCAAGCACTGCATGTTCAGCATTTCCCCCTTAATTACTTAAAATATGTATTTGCCAGGTTATAGCAGGACTTAATCATTTATCAAAAAGGAGAGATCCTCTTACCCATTTATGAAAAAGGAGAGATCCTCTTACTGGTGTATCTCCTAGATATCTCTTGTGATCTGCCTAGACTTATTATATACCATTATAGGCTATAATTGAGTTTCAACAACTCCATCCACTTGTATCAGGCTTGAATTTGTTCTGTTAGTCTCTTTTCTTTAAAAAAAAAAAGACAAACAAAAAAAGAGGAGACAGTATTCACCACTAAATCTACATGAGGGTACTATGTGTTGATGGCCCAGTGTTCAAATAGCATTTGGAGGGCAGTGTGGGTCAGGAAGGTGACAGGAGTGATTGTATGTGCATGCAGTATCATACTGAGGCTGTTGCAAAAGAGGGATTTTATTTCTCAAGTGAAATGTTTGGGTCTCTTGGGTTGACATCTTGTTTACGTCAGAAAAGCTGCTTTCAGTGAAGAAACTTGACAAGATTAGCAGCCAGGCATCTGCTGATGCACATTGCTAAGTATTTCATTCCAGTTCTGTGGAGAAAGGTCCCAGGGGATGGACGTAAATCTGAACACATAGCAGTTAAAAGAACTAATTATTTGATTTTCTGTTATTTAATTGCAGATGTCCCAGGTTCCATGCCCAATGCATCATGGGAAGGTGACCTGAAAGCAGTAAAGTGGATTGATATGGAAGAGAGGCATGGAGGTTGTCATGGTAGTGTGTCCATTTTTCTCAATTTCTTCTTCCTGTTCATATAGTAAAAAAACCTTGACTGCCATTCAGGTTCTCCTACAGCCTCTAATCATAATGTGAGACAGTCTTTAGACAGTGCTTCATCTGAGAGAAGGCATTAAAAAGGAGTCATCTCTTTCATAGTCCACACATGAATGACAGTAGCCATAAAAAACAGTGAGAAAGGTGCACCAGTTGCTTCTTCTTCAGGAAATCTGTAGAATACATCAGCCTTGGGAAGGATATTTGGCAGTGCTTAGGGCTCACATGAATTAGTCAACTATTTTCTTGAAGGCCTTGGGGGAATTTTGTGGCAGGTGGATGGGGATAACCCATGGGTATATCCCACACTGGGTTGCAGATACGTTAAAGCCGGCAGCCGTGTTGGGCAGGTGCTGTGTGAACTCGGATGCATCCCAGCTCTCAGCTGGGCACCACAGCCACAGCTGACAAGCAACCAAAGTAGCTGCGGGCTGATGATGATGGCTGAGCTTTGAGTTTTCCTATGTCACGTTACCTTGTGGCATGACATTAGCACTACATAATCTTCTGTATGGCACACTTAATTTTTCAGTCACTGGGTTGTACATTGCGTACTGCTACTACTTCTGACATATCCAAGTGGGATGAATGAAGCTAGCAATATAAACGTTATCTCAAGAATTCTTAATCCATAACATCTCTGTTTGTTTTGAGGAGAAAAATATCTGAGAACTTCAGTCAGCTTCACTTACAGCAGTTTCACATTGGCAAAACTACATTGAAATCAGTGAAATTATATCAGTATGACCCAGAATTAACTAGTGGAAAATCTGAGTAAAAGTATCAGGTTTTTTTCACTGACAGAAGGAGATTTCTCTTTGCTGTATTTCAGTCTTGTCTGAAAAAGAGTCTCAAGTAATAACACTTCTTTTCTAGCTATCTTGCTAATTTGTGCATTATTTATTCTGAAGTAACTTTCTTCATTTCATTCCATTGTTCATACTGATACTTATTGCAGGTCCAGTAGGCTTTTAAGCGTTTGTTGTGTAGGAGATTATTTATAGTGGCTTTGCAGAAAAAAGTTCTCAAAAGGAATGATCTGGATCCTTGATTCTGATGTTGCTTTTTTTCTTTTTCTTTTGGCAGGCCATTACGTCAGAGGCATTTGTGTCTATGGAACAGGTGACCTCAAGTGGCTTTTTAACTCCACTTGTATGTTTGCAAATAAGTTTGAGCTTAAAACATACCCCCTGACTGTGGAGTGCCTGGAGCTGAGACATCGGCAGAGAACCTTGTCCCAGAGTGAGGTTCAGGTGGAACCCAACTGGTATTTTTAGCTGACAAAACCCTAGGCTACAACATCAATAAAAACAGTCATGAGAACAGCGGCAACAATCTTAATTTCTCCTGTGCCAGAAGCATAAACTCATGAAATGGATTTCTTTAGGATGTTCTGTAGATGCAGCTCAGGCAGGCTTGACTCACACTGCTGGCAAACCTCACCTGCCACTTAACACCTGGAGGGCAAAGCACAAGAAATCCAAAAACAGACACCAGGGCGAAACTCTTTTTCATCTGGAGAAGCTTTCCAATTTTGTAATTTTTAATGGGCCATTTTCCAGCCCCAACTTTTGTCCTGCTACACTGTCTTTGCTATTGTTGTGGTTTGATCCTGGCCAGCAGCACAGCCGCTCTCTCACTCCACCTTCACTGCTAGACAGGGGGAGAAAATATTTCCAATGGTTCAGGGTTCGAGATAAGGACAGGGAGATCACTCTCATTTACCGTCCCGGGCAAAATAGACTCAGTCTTGGGGAAATTAATTACATTTATTAAGAGAACCAATCAGAGAGGAGTAGTGAGAAAGGAGAAAAAGCAAACAGATCTTAACAAACAGAACACCTTCCCCCCATCCCTCCCTTCTTCCCAGGCTTAACACCAATCCCAGTTTCTCCCCCTGAGCGGCGCAGGGGGACAGGGAATGGGGGTTGCGGTCAGTTCATCTGACGTTGGTTCCACTGCTTCTTCACTCCGGAGGAGGACTCTTCACTCTTCCCCAGGCCATTGTGGGGTCCCTCTCACAGGAGACAAGCTTCACGCTCTCTTCTCCAGCGTTAGTCGTCCCACGAAGGGCAATTCATCACAAACTGCCCAACATGAGACATTTCACGAGGGGCAGCCCACCCCTCGTGAGTCTGAGGCGCAGTTGTTCAGGAGAAACTGCTCCAGCGTGAGCCACCCGCAGCGTCCCAAAAGTCCCACCAGCCAACCTGCTCCAGCGTGGGCATTCCTCTCTTCCACGGGCTACAGGTTCTGGCAGCAACCTGCTCTGATGCGGGCTTCCCATGGGCTACAGTCCCCTTCAGGCATCCACCCACACGGCGTGGAGTCCTCTACATGGTGGACATCTACACGGTGATCCTCACGGTGGACATCTGCACCCCGCCCATGGGCTGCAGGGGGACAACCCGCTTCACCATGGTCTTCACCATGGACCCCGGGGACTCTCTGCTCCAGCTCACTGCTCTGCTCCTGGAGCTCATCCTCCCCCCTCCTCCTTCTTCACTGACCTTGGCGTCTTCACAGATTCCCACTCCTCCATCTCTGTGCCAGCTGTAGTGGCTCAGTTCTTCTCCCCATTCTTAAATATGTTTTTCACAGAGGCGTTCCTCTGCTATCACTTTGCTGATAGGCTCAGCCTTGGCCAGCGGCGGGTCCCTCTTTGGAGCCATCTGGCATTGGCTCTATCAAACTTGGGGAGCTTCTAGCAGCTTCTTGCAGAAGCCACTCTCCAGCTCCCCCCCCCGCCGCCAAAATCCAGCCAGGCCAAACCAAAACAATATAAATATAAACAGAATACAATATAACCAATACAATATAAATAGAATCGTGCAGCCCTGGCACTTCTAATGTCTGAAAGACAAGTGTGCATGTTTCATAAACAAAAAACTAATGAGTCATAGTGAGCAAGATGTCAAAAGTGAGAACACAACCGCTGGCTGTTGCATACAAATACTGTTTTGTCAAAGATACTGATATTTACCGCAGAGAACTGACAGAAAAGTACCAGAAATGGAATAAAGATGCTGCACTTCCCAGGTCTTATCTGTTCTTTAGATATCTGTCACGACAAGGTTTATAAGAGAAAACAGCATTTTTTACGAGATCAGTGGGTGTGGTTAGAAAAATCAGGTAAGCTTTCAGGCACGGGAGCCCTTCTCCATGTCTGAAAAATGAGGGCTTGTGTATTTGTATTACTTGAGCAACTAACAGAACTGGAAAAAATTTTAAAAAGCAATTTAGAACTGGTAGTAGTGTCTTTAGATTGTCATGCGTAAGGACACAGACGGAGAGATGGAAAGCCTGGAAAGAAGTAGCAAGATAAATATTTTCAAGAGCGAAAGTGCAGTATCTGAGCTTTGGCAATAACTTGGTAATTCTGTGTCGTATTTTGATATGGCATAAGCCTTGTCCCCAAGTTTACATCCTTTCGTCTTCATATAATGGTTAATGCACATAACTAACCTTGGAGTTCACTTTACCAGAGCCCTATTTTCACTCTCCCACTAACAGCCACTAGAGGGAGCGCATCAAATATCCCGGCAGATTTTCCCTCCCAGCTTTGCCTCGCCCTTTAACCACCCAAAACCTCAACAGAGTAGGGATGTCCCAGAGGAAAAATCGGCACCTGGGAATATTTTGGTACGGTAAACAGAAGGTTAAAGTTACAGGTATCAGTCATCGCGTCCTAAAAACCAAAGCCAAACTGTGCATGTTTCTTCCTGTAGCTATGACGGTTGTATATACATGGCGTGTTACAGCACTGCCCAGCGACCTAGCCAGCAGCGTGAGGATAGTTCTAAATCAGGATGCCTGAATCCAAGGAGTGTGTGTGCTGCTCTCCTGTCTCTTTTCTGAACAAGCCATGATGGCTCAAACAGCACCTCTTGAACAACAGCATTTTACCATCAACTTTATTACCCAATTACTAATTTCAAGGTCTTTTAGCAAACTGGATTGTAAATTGCAGCAGTTCAAAAACAACACCACATCATATTTAGATGTCCTGAAGCAGGGCTGGTAACCCCCAGGGAAGGGTCTGAACAGGCAGGATCTGCCTCAATCAGCTTATTCTACATGTATAGCTGCCAACATCTAATAACACAGATCCCTGCAGAAAGGCAGCAAGAATTTACCTCCAGAGCAAAGCTTTGGTGGAAATCCTGTCCAAGTTTTTTTGGGAGGGGAGAAGAAGAGGAATTTGCTAACTTGATGCCACAGTGGCAGTTGAAGAGAGAGAAATTCTTTTTAAGAGGGATTTTTAGGGTGCCCGACTTAAGAAAGGGCTAGAATCAGCCCCCTCCCTCTTTGCTCTAACAAGCTGAAATGTCACTCTATATGTGAAGTAGGGAGAAGAGGACATTTTAAGGGGCCAGTATTGCATCTTCTCTCAGTGGTAGGGGAGAGACGTTGCCATTGCTTCACTCCTTGCTTGCTGTCATTTCAGCCTAAGAGAAATCCTGGACTCATCATCAGGGTTTGCTTAACTGGTCTATTTTTGCAAGTCAGTGCAAGACACGGAGAACTCTGCTATGTGGCTCTACAGCATCACAAATGGGCTTGCAGCGGGACGGATGAGCTGACAGGGCGGGTGCTTGCAAAGTCTCAAATTAAGTGGAACTTTCTCCTACGGGGTTTTTAATGTATCACAAACTGGGCATCTGCACAAATGCTGCTCTAGGGCTCTGGTCTAAAGGCCTAAATTAAATTCCCTGGCAGCAGATCCACAAGTAGGATTTTTTGAAGAGGAGGGCGGGCAAGTCTTAGGCCTAGCTCGTGGCTCAGTGTCTGGCAGCAGTGCTGCAAAAGCCAGCCTAAACCAGCAGCTTCCCAGCCCTCCCGATCCCATTCCTGCTAGAAGTGTCCACATCCTAGCAGTGTCAATTCCTCTACCAAGAGGCAGAGCACTACTTGTGCCAGCCCAAAAGAAGCGATGGCAGAGATGATCCCAAGACTAGGAGCCAGGCAGCGGCTCAACTTGAGTCTAGTGGCAAAAGAAAAAGAAGCAAAGAAAGAAAAACAAAAAAGGAAAAAGAAAAAAACCAGAGACTTACCAAGGAACAGGTCCGACCATTGTCTGCAGCGTGTGAGCTTCAAATCAAATCTTCTGATTTTTTTTCCTTCCAAATACATGGAGGCCCAAGCACAGCTTCCATCAGTAGTGCAGTAGGTGCAAAACACCCAACAAAGCAGAGTCATGGACAAGTCATTTGTGTTGTTCTACAAGCAGGCCTTGAAACTTGCCAAGTTTGGTGAACTTCTGGGTACACATTAATGAACAAACTTTGCCAGGGGTCAGAAGGTAATTTGATTCTCGCGGGCCTTGTGGTATTTTGCTTTCTGTAAAATGCGTAAAAGACCTTGTCGCTAGCACAAACCTCAGTGCTCAGTTCTCAGAGCATGGCTGGGAAGATCAGCTCGGAAACTTGCACCACTTTCAGAGGCTTTGTGTCACACAGAATCAGCTGAGGTTGGAAGGGACCTTTGGAGACCACAGAGTCCACTTCCCTTTTCTCAAAGCACAGTCAACTCAGGGCTGTGTTCGGTGTTGAGTATCTCCGTGAATAGAGACTTCGCAGCTTGCCTGAGTATCTTTTCCAGTGTTTGGCCACCTTCATAATAAAAATTATTTTACTTATGTTTAGATGAAATTTCCTGTATTTTAACTTGTGTCCATTGTCCGTTGTCCTGTCACTGGGTACCAGTAAGAAGTCCCTGGCTCCATCTGCTTTCTTCTTCCCCATCAGATATTGTCCTCAGCAGAGGAGTGAAAAAACATGACAGGAACAACCCTGCAGACACCCAGGTCAGAGCAGGAAGGGAGAAGTGCTCTGGGCATCACAGCAGAGATTCTCCTGCAACCTCTGGAGAAGACCATGGTGAGAAAGGCTGTCCCCCTACAGCCCATGGAGGACCATGGTGGAACAGACACCTGTGGAGGACCTCATGCTGCAGCAGGTGGACATGCCCTGACATGCCTGTGGGCAGAAGCCCACACTGGAGCAGATTTACTGGCAGGACTTGTGACCCCATGGAGGACCCATGCCAGAGCAGTCGTTCCATGAAGGACTGTACCCATAGGGCAGGATCCACTCTGGAGCAGTTTGTGAAAGATCATCTCCTGTGGGACGGACCCTACAAAAGAGCAGTGCAACCATGAAACATTACTATTCAAGATCCTCAGGGCAACAAGGAGAGTGCTCAGCAAGCTCGCCACCCCAGACTTCAAGAGAGCCGACTTTGACCTCTTCGGGGATCTGCTTAGTGGGGTGCCATGGGATGAAACCCTGAAGGGGAGAGGGGCCCAAGAAAGCTGGTCCATGTTCAAGAATCACCTCCTTCGTGCCCAGGAGGAACGCATTCCACAAAAGAGGAAAGCAGGCAAGAATGTAACTATGAGGACAGGCTGAGAGAGTTGGGGTTGTTCAGCCTGGAAAAGAGAAGGCTCCGGGGAAACCTTACAGCCACCTGGCAGTACCTGAAGGGGCTACATGAAGGCTGGGGAGGGATTTTCTACAAGGGCTTGTAGTGACCGGACAATGGGTGGAAGCTGAAAGAGCACAGGTTTAGACTAGATTTAAGGAAGAAGTCCTTTACCCTGAGGGTGGCGAGGCATTGGAACAGGTTGCCCAGAGAAACTGTGGATGCTCCACCCCTGGAAGTGTCCAAGGCCAGGCTGGATGGAGCCTTGAGCAACCTGATCTAGAGGGAGATGTCCCCACCATGACAGGGGTTTGGAACGAGATGATCTTTGAGATCCCTTCTGACCCAAACCGTTCTGTGATTCTAAGAGTGTGAGGAGACCAGAGCAGCAGGAAAGAGGTGTTGGGGCCTGACTGAATCCCCACTCCCTGTCCCCTGGCAGATCGAGTGATGTTGGGCCTGAGAAGCAGGGGAGGAGGAGCTTTTATTCGGTTTTACTTCCCATTTTCCTCCTTTGCCAGTGTCGGTAACGGGCGATTAAAGCTCTTTACTCCCGCGGAAGCACAGAACCGCGGTTCCCCGCGGCCCAGGCCCGCACATAGGCCTCGGCCCCGCGGCTTCTCCCCGCCTGCCCGTCACCGCCGGCGGGCGGGACCTCCGGGAGGAGGGAGGCCGCGCAGACCGGGGGAGGGCGGCCCAAGGTCGGCTCGGAGCGGCGGGGCGAGGGGAGGCGAGGCGCTGCCCGCAGATGGAGTACGACTGGCTGGGATTCGGCTACGCGGCGCTGGTGGCGGCGGGCGGCGTCGTGGGCTACGCCAAGGCGGGTGGGTGCCGGCGAAGGGAGGAGGGGGGCCCGGCGGCGGGTGTCGGAGCTTGGAGGGGAGAAGGGAAGGCTCCGTCGCTGCTGGGCCCACCTCAGGAGCTTAAGTCGGCGCTGGGGGGTGCGGGGGTGTCGGCCGGAGCCCTGCTGCGCTGCGGGGGTGGACCCCGGCGAACCGCGCCGAAGGCCGGTGTTCTGCGGGAACGGTGCTGGGCTGCGAGCACCGCACTGGTGGGAGAAAATCCCCGCTCCAGTATCTCCCGTTGAGATTGTTTTGGTGGAGGTTTTTAGTAAGTGCTTTGGTTTGCAAGTCGTCTTTGTGTTCTCTTACTGACAGCTTTATCTTTAATTTTACTCAAGGTAGCGTCCCGTCTCTAGCTGCTGGTCTTCTCTTCGGTGGCTTAGCAGGACTAGGCGCTTACCAGCAGTCCAAAGATCCGAAGAATGTATGGCTCTCCCTCGGTAAGTCTGCTCAGCACGCAACGACGCCTTGCCAGTAGCAGTCGGAATGGTGACCTTTTTTTCTCGCACCTTTCAGCTGATCTGCGCCCTTTAATTTGCACAGATGTTCTAAGTGCTGGCAGGACACCCTGCCCACAGCCAAGAGGTATTTGTGTAAGAGCACAGTAATCTGGTTCTTGAACCTAGCTTGTCCTTCTTGAAGCCATTTGGTGAGAAATACCTCTCTCCTCTGCCAGATTAGACACCCTGTTAAACTAGTGTAGGCACAGGAAACATATGTGAAAAACATGTGGTTTGAAGCAGCATTTTTACACTGTGGTCCTGGAATAAGCGTTTTTGCAGTAGTGACAGCATTATGACAGAAGATGTGTGGCTTTATGGAATATTGGTTTGCACAAGCATCCTGGAAGAGCTGCATGTGATTTAATGTGTCATATGCTGTGGAAGAAACAGTCTGAAGTATTAAAAGAAAGGAGGCAACAATCTGTTCTGCTTGCTTACAGTAGATGGGACAGGATGTTGTGTTGGGGTTTAGCTTGCAGTTAAACCCTTCAGGTGAAGGAGAATGATAAATGGAGAGTGGAAAGTGTTATGAAGCACTGGAAGAGATCAAGAGAACCTCCGGGATTTCTAGCACTGCAGGACTTTAATAGCTAATTAAACCAGTTATCTGTGAGGAATTGATCTTGCTTTTGGACACTAGGTAAGGCTGGATGACTCTCTAGTTCTGTAACTACACGATAGTATTTAAATGACTGTTATGATACTACAGCATTAACTACAGTGATTTAAGACTATTTAAAACCAATAAGGCTTGATCGCAGAATGTGCTGAAAGACTTTATGGAGCCCCTGGTAGATTCTGCAGAGGACCAAATTGCCTTGTCACTAAGGACTGTAAGGAAGGATGAGCAGCTTCGGTATATCCTGATGTGATGCATGTAGTGCTCTCAGGTGGGCTTCTTTAAAGTGGTGTTGTGTCCCAGTCTCGTACAGCTCCTTATTCATCCATTCCTCCTCAGCCCTGCTGCAGTGTGCAGTGTGGCTCCTGGTGAGCTTTAGCTTGGTCACAGTTATATCAAAGGTAGAAATCCAGTAAAAGAGGCTTGACGGAGTATCTTTAGATTACCCTTTGCCCTGTCTGATGCAAACAAACTTGAAGCTTTGGAGAAAGGTATATGACACCTCCATCTGCCTGTCTTCTTCAAAGAAATGTGAATATTGATAGGATTTTTTTTTCCAAACTGAGACATTAATTTGGAGTAACATTTAAAATGTTAGTTGCTCTTTCAGTTCCATCCCTTAGATAGCTTTCTGTTTGCTAACTGATATTTTCCAGTGGAGCTGATTTATTACTAGTTGTAGTATTTAGTGCCACCTTCCAGTTGAGAACGTCACAGAGAAATGAGAATTGTAATTACATTTGCCTCTTGCATAGTGAACTTTGTCATTGTCTGAGCTTTCTGTCGGTTTTGAGCCTATCTGCATTCAAGGAAATAATCATTCTTCTGCAAACAAGGAGAAACTGAGGGAGAGTTAGTGACCTGCCCAGGGGGTTGGAAGTTGTGGGAAGTTAGACAGTAGTCTCAGCTCTGATGAGATCTACTGGCTTCTCCTGAGCAGTGGAGCACGCTTACCAAAGCTGCTGAGAAGCTTGCCACAGCTCTGCTGTTTAACAAAAATAAGTAAAATGCTTGCATACACTTCCTTGTGGAGAGGAGGGAGGCATTCCTGTCTGTAAACAAAGGCCTGTTTGGTTGGCACTGTGAATGTCCAGTGCTGCGCTGCTGTTTCTCTTCCAAATGGTTCTGACTGGCCTTCTTTTCAACAGTGGCGTCTGGAACCCTGTCAGCTGTTATGGGAATGAGGTTTTACAACTCCAGAAAAGCAATGCCTGGGATAATTGCTGGTGCCAGGTAGTCACCCGTTTCTTGTTCTTGTCTGTATTTTTCAAATAAGTGTTTTGTATGTAATTTATCTGTGGATTGTATTGGTTTTTATTTTTTTAATAAGTGTTACATGGTAAGTTCTGTGAAAAATGAAGCCTTCTGGTAGAATTTGGCTGTCTGAAATCATGTCACTGCTTTCTTCCTTCCTGTTTTTTAGGGGATTTTTGCCTCCACTTTTTATCTTTTATAACAAATTATTCTGTTTAACAGTCTACTGATGGTTGGACGGCTTGGATTGCAGATCATGGAAAAGCCTCTTCAGCCATAAATCTGCATCAAGGCACTTGAACATATGACGTTGAGAAGCCTGAGAATGCAACTGCCTAAACGTTGTTACACAAATGTGGAAAAAACACTGCTACCTGTGCATTGATTTTTTTCATATCCTAACGCATGTGTGTTGCGTTTTTAAAGGACTGACATTGAGAACCCTTGTTACATCTTCCAAAATGGTATTTGTCCACTGCGAAGCAAGAAAATACGAGTATAGCATTAGTTTAGCTTCTTGTCCTGCAGCTTACTGTAGGCAGAGACCTCTTGGCACTTGCACACAGACAGTTGCAGGATTCAAGCTTAAACGTGCATCTGGCCTTGCCATTCCAAAATAACTTGTACCTCTAAAACAAGGGGAGAGGAGTTGCCAATTTGTCACTAGGAATTCATATAACAAATGTGCTTAATACGTTACTTCTTCCTTTCCTTGCCAGTTTATTCGGTCGTGATGTTTGTCAGTCGGCGACTCTGTTCTCCCAGCACTGCGTGCTAGAACGTGGTCCCACGAAACACAATCACAGAACAGGCTGTCAAGGTTCTGCTGCAGACCTGTTACTTGCAATTACTCCTAAGCAAAAGTGCCCAGCTAGATGTCACTTTTAAAGATTACTATTTGTAAATCAAAAAAGTGCTTTATTAGATACTAGGCATAGCTTTTGCGTTTCATGAAAATTAAAATGTTATTCTAAATAAACCAACACATTATTATTACCAACTTTTGCATTCTACACAATTATTTTTTTCTTTAATTGGTCATCTGGATTGCTACAGTTTGGTGCATTTTGCCTCAGGTGTCTGGATGTATATGTGAATGTGAATTGTATAAATGATCTCTATTCCATTCCTTGAATTTAGTAACTTGTAAATATAAAAATCCCACGAACTGGGGGCACGTGCAGAGAACAGAAGCAGACAGACCACATATACAAAGTGTTACAGTGAAGGGGACTTTTGGTTTTGTTTTTTTCTGAGAATAATAATCTACTTCAGATTCGAAAAGTGCTCTATGGAAGTTATTTAAAGACTGCAGGGCTCGGTTAATCAGTCTTTGTCCTCATTTGATTCCCCTGATGCCTGAAATTAGTCTAAATATAAACTTGCCATACAGAAATAATCCTGGGAGCTACATGTGGATGGTAATGTATCCCTCTTCTGGTCTCATTTAACTTTTGTCTGTTTCTGTATTGATGCTGAGCTTTGATTTCCTCAACCTTTCTTCTTTGGCCGTTGGTGCTGGGAGAGATGGGAGTGGTGGGGTTGATCATTAGATTGCTGAGATGCTGGCATTGCTTAGAGCTCCCCAAATACCAGGGTGGTACCTTAGCAAGAAGGTTGACATCTTGTGCTCTTCCTTCCCTCTTTCCTTGTCTTAGCAGAGTGGGTAGAGGTGCAGAGCTACCCCAGCAGCCAGGCTCAGTCAGCAGTGCCGTGGTTTTGCCAGGCAAGTGGTGGCGCTGAGGCGGGGCAGAAGGTAAGCGAGGATGCCAAGTTAAGCAGGTTGGGTTCCAGATCAGCAGGGACGTGGCCAGGAATGGGGACAGCTCTGACGAGGGCGAGGGTCTCAGCAGCCTGGTCGTAAGCCACACAGCTTGGGTCAGAGCTGGCTTGAGCACAGGCAGCACGATCTCGTGAGAGGCAGCTGTACTCAGGGCATCTTCATCATCCTGATAGAGTTCAGCTTCAGGTGCTCACCTGTATTTATTTTTTTCCTGTTACCCCCCTGCATGGAAACAAGGAGTGTGCAGGATGGCAGATGGTTTGTTTAGAAATCATACTTTGGAGTGCCTAATCCCAGGCTGTGGACCCAGTGTTGGTGGGCAACTGTCTGTCTGAATGTCTTTGCTCTGGCTTGAAAAGGTTAATACGCCAGACATCAGCATTAAGACATTTATCTTTAAACTACTGTACAGGTTATTTGCCTCTTCATACTGCTTTTGAAGCAGTTATCTTCTGTGGAAGTAAGATGCAAAGAGAAATGTATCTTCTGCAATAAACTGAGAACAGCCCATTTTCAAATTGTATAATGCTGGTCTCAACTCAGGTAACTTGCAAATTTGGGCTGCAATTAACCTTAAATGGAATAAAGACAGGAGGAAGTAGGGAACTGGTCTGAGAAGCTTTTGAACTCTTAGACTGAAGTGTTAAGCCTTGCTGCTGTTTCACAAGCTTTGAATTTGAGAACTGCTAATAGAACTTGTTACCACTTCCCATCTTCAGGAGAAACAGTAGTAACCCAGACAAAAGGAGGAGAAAAAAACCCTTTAGCTTTATACTTTTTACCCCCTTGGAACTCTTTATTATCGGTAGGTACTAAATTTCTTAAGCATTACATGGCATTACTGCACTAACACTTTAGTGTGTATCAGTGAATCGTAGTTCAAATGACTGTACAAAGCCTAATAGCCTACTGTTTCTGGGTTTTGTGGCTGGTTTTTTCCTTCTTGCTGTTAACAAGAAGAATTTCTTACACTTGCCGTGCTTTGCTTATGGACAAGTAAAGGCTGTTACAGTTATGTCAAAGCTGTTTCAATGCTCATTAGCATACAGTAAGGACAGCGTGTTTCTGCTAACCATAGTTAGTGCTATAAATAGTACCTGTTCATTTTTCTCCTCTAGGTGGCTTATGGACATGTGAGCTATGGACACACGAGTTAATTCCTTGACCAGACAGTGATTTTAACTAAGTCACTAGCATCCTGTAATAGAGATAAGTGATTATTTTATCTTGTTTGGGTTTTTTAAATTATAAAAGCAGTACATTTATGTCTGTTAAATCTAAGGTCTTCCTTCACTGCCATAAATAGTTACAGACAAATTAAGATGCATTTAATAGCACAGGGACATCTGTTAGTACTAAGGAAATGACAAGATACTTAAGCCTAGACTAATGGCAATTGAACTAAATTCTCTAGTGCGTTACTAACCAGATATCCCTATCCCTGCGTAGCTCTCCTGGTGTAAAAGTGGCATTTTATTTAGGTGCAATTTTCATAACAAAACACTTGACTTTTGCTACAACCGTTTTAGATTAAATTAATTTCCAGTAAGTTAACATAACCCATATATTATGGCACATTAGGTCAACAACAGGAATTTAAATTTTTATATGCAATTACAAAAGCCGTACAAATACATTTCTTTTTTTTTTTTACAATGCATAAAGTAATCATTAACAGCTTTGCATCTTTAAGGAACATAGTAATTTTGTACTTTAAAATGTCAAGTTTAATGTAATTATAATGTCTACAGCATCTATTCTAAATGCAGTTGTTAACGGAAGTGGCCCAGCTCAACACCCTAGGAACAATTTATTTTACACTGCAGGGTCTTTTGCAGGATATTTCTGTAAAACTTAGCATAGAAGCCCAGGAAAGTACTGAACATGCATATAAACAGTGAAGGTATTGCACTATTAAAGTTTGTGTGTGTTTTCCGCTACCTAAATTGACCTTTAAGATCTAAACCAGAGAGCAGTGTCATTGAAGAACAGTCCAATATGCTTCCTCACGTAGCTTAGTCAGCTCCTGCAGTTTGGCTTGATCGCCCAGTAGAGAGGTAGAAACAGGAGTTTACTGATAAATTATGCCCTTTTGGCTAATTCCCCCTTAAAATGAGTGACAGACCACAGTGATTCAGGCTCCTTAAAATGCCACTGTGACACTCCTTTGACAGGACAGATAAAATTCTAATTTTTAGGCTTCACTACAGCTTGATAAGGTTAGTCTAGCATTCAGTACCTGTGTAGCCATTTTTCAATATTGCTTTATCATTCTATAGCCATACATGGACCAAGATTTTAGACCTTCCTTGTGTATTTGTCAGTGGATTGTTTATGTCCTACTACAAGGAGTTAAGTTCTTGTTGCTATTAGGAACATTTGCACATTACAGACCCTGAGTAACTCTTAGGTACAAGTGAGTTTTGAAAACCTTGTAGGAGAGTGTGGTGTTCTTGACAAAGCCCAGTCTGTGCTTTCACTATCATCTTTCTGGTAAGGAATGGGCTTGAGACCCAGAATCCTGGTTCTGCTTTAGCCCTGCTTCTAGCTGCTTGTGTCCTTCAAGCATATGCCTATAGTGGATGTTGCCCTGGGCAAACAATTGTAACAGTTGTTCTAAAAGTAGGAGGATAGGAGATCCATCTATAGAAAAATATTGAGTGAAATCTGCTTCTCGGTAGTTTTGGCAATATACATTAATACGATACTTCTATAAATCCTATTTTATAGACAGTATTTTACATGGTATTATAAGTAAGTAGAGGTCACAGAACACACGGTCTTTTTTTCTTCTTTACTAGTGCATAGCCTTAAGAAACGTTAGAGCAACAGGCATTTCAGGTTTCCAGTGCAGGAGAACTGACTACGGCTCACGTAAGTATCTATAAAGAATGGCATTCTCTATCTGTTTCCTCCATATTTGGCCAGCCAGTCTGTTCTTCCATGTACTGGCTGAATTGTTGGTGGGCGAGTTAAAATACTCATGTTTTTTGCTGCTGAACTGAAAGTAGGACTTGGTACCTGAGCACGAACAGCTTTGGTTTTCCAGGAATAATCTGAAAGGAACAAGAGCTCAGAATTAATTATGACTCAAAAGGTATTTCATTCCTTTGCAGATAAAATAATGAGAGCTTAGAGATGACTTGGGGGGTACTCAAGGATGCTAACAGAGCAGAATGTCTTGTTCTCTGATATGCTGTCTATGCTTGTTTTCAGATAAGGTTAATGCTTCCTGTAGCTTGTGTATCTTACTAGCAATTCTCATCTGCTGGATACTTGTTCTGCAGCAATCTCTTGAGAAAACATTTGAGATTGAAATTCAGTGGAAAAAAATGATGCATATGCCTACAACTCTCCATCTCCTGTTACAAAACTCCTAAAGAATGGAAGTGTTCTTTATCACAAATATTCAAAAAAATTATGTAATTATAACATTGATAAACTTATTAAGACCCAAACAGCCTAGACTGGAAGACAGCTTCTGGAGACCCTCTTGTTTCTTTTGAGATCTTATGCCTTTTATTCCCCTCCTGCTAAGCCAAGAACTCCTGGTGTACCTGGTGGCATGTCCTCTGCATCTCCATTTCCCATTTCTCTATTGAGATTTCTTAGGATCTGTTCCAAGTCTGCAGGTTTCTTTTATTCCTTAATATTGGCATCCTCCTGGTCTTGGGCACTGGGAGTAGTGTACTACTGTATTCCTGGCCTTCTTACTCAGATTTCTCCTTTCTGGATTTCAGATAGTTACTACTTCCTCAAGCTTCGTGTGATTAAAGTAACTGCTCTGCTGCAAGGCTGACAGCTCTCCATTTTCTTCATGTTCATCAACAATTCTGCCATTTTTTCCAATCCTTTAAAGCCTGTCATTTGGGACCTCTCTTAGCCAAACTCCTGCTGTACCTTACTATTGTTTCCTGAGCATTCCTAAAGTATATCCCACCTCTTCCATTCCTACTTTTGTAGTTTAGTTTTCTTTTATTAGGTATTACCAATGCTTTTTTTTTTTTTTGTAAAAAAGATTAAAAAATATTAACATTATGCATAAGTTTTTTTTCGGTGATTATGTGTCACTGTATTTCTTAAGGAAAATCACCGATTTTGGGTGATACTTTTCAACAGTGGGTTGAACCTGTTAAGGAACAGGTGAGGATCAAGACATTTAAAAAGGAGAAATCTCAAGGAACTGAAACTGGGGGTCAGATCTCCACCTCTCTGAAAACTCGTACTGTTCCTTTTTACTGTAGGCTGGCATTCCCTATCTTTCATCAGCAAGTACGATTCCAGCCTCCCCTCTCTTGGCAACAAAGGTCACTCTTCTCAGGTCTTGGCAGTTTCCTCAGAGAAAGTGACCCTTCATACTACATTATTTAAATTATGGCATTAAAAAAAAAACAAATGAAGAGAGCAAAACCAATTGAAAGCATTACTTATTTCAGTTTGGATAATGAAAAGTAAAGGGTCATCAAAAAAGTTAATATTCAAATATTGACAGATAGGAGATAAAACCTGCCATTTGCTTCATCCTTATCTCTTCTCCCATGCAAGTCTGCACAGCTTAGGCTATGACAAGTTTAAGCAATAGAATTCTTGCTCTTCTCTGGGACATGGAAGAGTCTCTTAATTGACCTCCATCTGCCAGCCTTTCTGACTTTTACTATATATTTTCCATTTCTAATGACAGATTAACAGTGAATTTATTTCCCTTTGCATCACCATGTGTAATTCCTTTTCATTCTCATTATTCACAGCAGTCTAGAAATAGTTGCGGATTTTGTCCTCCTTGATCCACGCTTCTTGATCCACGCTCTGTGACAAATGAAAACTCTCGCTGGTGCATTTCAGCAGTGACTTGATAAGATAATGAAGCACAGCTCCAGCCTTCCCTGGTGGGCTTCTGATCAACTCAGAACATGCACACATCTAAGCGTATCTTACATATATGTGCCATCTCCTTCCTTCCTGCCCTCTCTCCTTCTCTCAAGTCACTCACAAGTTCTTAAGGGGAACAGGTAACTCAAAAAAGCAAGTCAGCAAAAGGACAACGTTATTAAGTAGGACTGTATCAGATTGGTCTGCCCTAGGCCCTTTAGTTAAACAATTCATGATTAGTTTAGGGCCTTGCTCTTTTCCTCAGAATTAACTAGAGAAGTGTGCTCTTGGGTTTGGACAATAGCTCTAAGTCTTCCCTCACAAATCAGTTTCTCCTGCATCCTGAGCACTTCTGTTCATCTTCCCTGAATCAGAAACATACCAACAAAGAAGGTGCTTGGAATGTCGTCCATACTGTAGAGGATCCGAAATAGTGGTTACATTCAGAGCAGATTGCATGTTGTTTTTAACTGATGAATGGACAGTCTTTTGATGTGCTTGTTCATGGAATGTACAGCTACGTCATTACTGCAGCCTAACTATTAAGAACTAGTCATCTGCATTCGAGTTTGGCTTTTACCTTCTATAATGTAGCAACACTGGAACTTCACAAAGCACTCCTGTGGTATTTCATGAGTAGTGTCATTTCAGTGTCCACCAACTTATATAGCCAACACAGATGAAAACAGTAAAACACTGCCTTACATGACTATGGCAGAATCCACAGGCCAACTAGGTAGGGCCAGTAAATAAGAGAAAAAAGATTTTTATTTTACTGCTTATACTATACCTGTAACGTTATCTGTGAATTTACTAAGTCACTTGATGTAGGTCTTTGCTTCTTTTGAAACTGTGGCTACTGTAAGCAAGCATGGATCAGTGTCATTGAATTGCATTAAGTGAATTTAAACTGATTAAAGACCCACATAAGACAGCCACAAGCTACATGAAAGACACTGTCAAGAAAACTCCTCCAAATCCACTCAAATATAAGGCTTTTTAAAAAACCCTTTAATTTATTTTGCGTATTTATTAGGCAGTGACTGTATCAATTCCTACTAGTTACATAAATCATGGATTTATTTTGTGTCCAGTCTACATGATCGTTTACTACAGAGTTGTGGAGTTATGTGTTTTTACAATTCTGCTTAGCCCTTCACCACTAATGAACAGTAGTTTAGCAAATCATTCAAACCTCCTAGAATTACAAAGAGGTTCGCACCTTTATTTTCTTTTCTATCTAACAAATAATAAGAGCAATAGCTCTGCAGACTGCTTCTAGATACCTCCGTTCAATTTGCTTATGTGAAGAACAACTTATGCCCAAGAATTTTATTTACAAAACTTGAGGAAAACCTTACTATGGGCTAGTAAGTCCTTCAGGAAGCACAGGAAATGAACATTTCTCTCAGTCTCAGGTATGTACGGTAAAAGGATGTTTCCTACCTGACACTGGTGCACCAAGGGGAGCTAGCTGTATCCGCTGTCCAGCTGATCCAACTTCTTTTTTATGAAAGGAAGGGACGTACACTCCTGATGGGTTGTAAGCAGCACCACTTACAAAGCCAGGGTTTCCTGCTGACATTACAGAGTTTGCATTCAGAAAACTTTGCCTACTTTTTATAGTCCCTTCAAAATACATTTGCAGTGCCACAAGAGTAGGAAGTATGAGTATTCTTTAAAAACTCCCTAGTGCTTGTCTAGAATATATTCAGTCTTTGCTTTGTGTATTAGTTGGAGCCTTTACAGCACTTAACGGACTCGCTAAGCTGCAGACCCAGTACTTCTGCAATTCAGTAGGAATAAAGACAACAAAACGGTGAACATTTCATTAATACTTTCATTAAACTTAGACTACACAGAAAGGTTTACACTGACTCTTAGGAAAAGGTAGGGTCTTGCCTTTTACTTAGCAGCTGCTTGGTTTGCTGGAAGCTGGTGTAAGCACTCCAGTATTTGAAAACTCTTGTGCTCAACATGTTTGGCCTAAATCTATCTGAAATAATGGAATCAAATTTCTCTTGTGGGAAGTGGTGCACTGCTCAAAGTTGACTTCGTTGGTTCCACAGTTCAAGGCCTGCTAAGAGTCAGACCCAATTACCCTGCTGCTTTAACGCTGGTTATAATTCTACTGTGCCTGGTCCAGATCTTTAAAGCAATGCTACCTTGGGAAGGCTGACACAATTATCTTCATTCGGAAGCTGAGAAACATTGTGCATTTACACAGAAAAGGAGTACCGAAGTTACTGTCCACTGGCAGAGGGATCTGTTACAATATTTAAGACTCCTTGCTCCAAGAAAACTTCTTACCTTCTCCCCATCTGTCAGCACTTGGGACAGTGTTAAGACTGTGCTGACACAACATCTGGAGAGAAATGCTTTTCTTTAACAGTGTGGTTCTGCTTTCAGTAGTATTAACTTTATGAACTACATGGCCAGACACAGTAGTTTTAATTTGACCTTTATCAAGTGTGAGTATACCTGATTCTTCATAAAGTCACTGAAACGTTTGAGCTGGGTAGTGAGCTCCAAAAACACTGTGAGTAGTTGCAATGAAACATATCACACACACACAGAACGCGCCAGAGGGGTAAGAAACTGGGGGAGAGGCAAAACATTCCAGCAGCTTTATGATGCCCACAGTGAACTGTGTGTTTAGACACAAACCAGGCTGCCTGGAAACCTGAGTTTCCACCCTCTTGCACTAGGGCAACTCCACCAAAATGTGTGCAATCACAGCTGTAAAAATCAGCATAACGGAGAATGAGAGTGCAGTTAATGGTGCGAGTTCCAAGTGCTGTTGTGAACAAGCAGTCTTTCAGGAGAGAGACGTGCTGCTGCTCTGGGATCATTTCTTCACTGTCATCCAGCAACAGGGCAGTGAGCTGCTGTGGATTGTAATTAAGGTAGTAAAATATTATCTGTCTTTTAAAGCACAGTAAGTGCCAAGAGTCCAGAAGAAGTCACAATGAAGCAAGCAAGGTTTGATAAAACAGATTACAAATGAAAATGAAGTATATTGGCATCTGGAGTCTGTATTTTAAGTGCAGTTTTTACAAGAAAACGTATAACATAGTTAGGAAACATGCAATGAACCAGGCTATAATTGCTATAAATTACCTTTTTGATCTTCTAATTTTTCATTCAACCTTTCTTTGCATGATAGCTTTTCAATAGGTATGGTTAAGTTCTCATCTGTAGACGAGGAAAATTAAAGGAAGAATAAAGATGGAAAGACAGAGTTTTAGAAAAGCTTTATGAAGAACCTGGTTAGGTGATGTAAAAGAAATGAGGAAAAAGAAAGCAAGAAAGAATAAGTTTCTGACATTTTTGTACCTATGTCTCATTCCTATGCTTTCTCAAGCAGGAATGTTACTTGTAACAAGTCACTTTACAAGGTCCTTGGTAATGCGAAACTGTGATTAACTGACCATGCAATCACAGTCCAGTCACACAAATACATAAATTACAAGTTTAAGTGCTCAGGCATATCTGCAAAGTTGATAACTTTACCATTCTTCATAAAGAAAGCATTTGTAAGTATTTGCTCTTATTTTACCTTAGGGCAATGTTGTGCATGAATTAAAAAAAAACCCCAAATAATTTAAACACAGTTATTTAAACAGTAAACAGCACAGCATCAACTTCTGATTCTGTCAATATGAAAAAAGAAAACATACATAATTTACATGTGATCTAGCTGTCCCAGTTTCACATGCATCTGTCTATAATGTTGTTTCCTCCCCAGTATATGAAACATCACATGCAATATATGATACTGATGGAAACAATACTAAGTATTTTAAAACACATAAAATCGTAGAATCATAGAATGGCCTGGGCTGGAAGGGACCTTAGAGATCATTTAATTCAACCTCCCTGTCAAGGGCAGGGACGTCACCTCTTGACTAGGTCAGGCAACACATGAGAACCGAACGGGAATTGAATCCGCAACCTTTGGTGTTTCAAGCACAACGCTCAACCCACTGAAAAATAATCAGTTTTAGGATTTTTTTTTTCCTTTAAATTTTGGTAGATACCTAAAGTAAGCCAGTAAGACAAAAGCAGGATTTTTACCATTAGCATTTGTCTTACTCTTACTTTCAGTGCAAATCAGTAGATGTTTAGCTTATTGATGCATACTTTTGGAAAGAGCTCTTCTCCTTTTTGTGCCTAATTCCTTCGCAAGACTATTTTATGAATATATTCATTAATTCTGAGGAACCCAGATTCTGTATTTCAGAAAACAAAAAGGTACCTACGACGATTGCTTAAAAAGTCTGTTCTATTCTATCAGAATTCTGCTACGTGCTGTTATTTTTCCACTTCTTAAGATCTTTCACATAATTTCCTACAAACAACATACAGCTCACCTGACTTCCAGAGGGAAAACCAGGTTTGTTGACGCTGCAGAATGGCTGCTAAAGTTCTGTTAAAAAAGGGTACAGCATCTGCATGCAAAGCAAACCTTCTGAAGTTCCTTCTGTACTTTTTGTCCAGAATTGTTTACTGGCATTATATTTTACATTATTGTATGCATTGGCATTATGTTGTACATTATTGTTTATTGGCATTAAAGTATTTGGGAGCAATTCGCGCTAGCTGGACAGTGTCTGCAAAGTTGTTCACAAAGCACCCATACAAGGTGATAGGACTGGGTACTTAAAGTATAGGACTTGCTGGTCAGAAATGAGATTTTAGTCTTGAGTCTGTTGCTTTCCTCAGTGAAATCTCAGACAAGCCATTTAACTAGTCTTAATTTTCACTCTATAAAATGCCACTAATGGTGTTCTTCACAAAACGGGAGTAGCAAAAGGCACCTTACTGCAAGTTCCTTGTTGAAAATATGGGGACTTTAAATGCAGGAGAGTATTTAGGACAAGGCTACCCGTGTTTAGAATATTAGGCAGTGCTTTCATTACAGGAGCACACAACCCCATCTCGTTTCCAGATGTGAGGTTGCTGTTTGAAAGTGTCCCATGACACACTGACAAGGCAATAATAAGGTCCAACTATTTGCCTAAATTAATACAGTAAAATAATGGTTTAAGAAGATTACAGACACAATTTGTCTTGACAGAGCTTTGTATACTTCCTTTATGCTCTGAAAGCAAAACACATAGTTTACCTGAGAAGTTATCTTAAGACACTGTTAAAACAAGAAAAAAAAACATGTTCTACTCAAAGCTAAGCCTGCCAACAGTAGTTACACCAGATAGTTTAAACTAAATTAATTAAAGTATGATGAGATATAATGTGACCACTTGTAATTACACTTTTACCTGTAGTATTTCTGTTGAAAGCCACTCCTCCTCCAGTATGTGCCAGCGATTTAGAAAACAACGGGTTGTTCCAGGTTCCATGTGATCCTTCCTTACTGACTGCTGCTGAAGAGACACTCTTAGGGTTTACACCTTAGAAAGCAAATTATGGAAAATGTTATAAATCTCAATTTTCAAACATAATTCAACCTATGAAAAGTGGACATTTCTAGTACAGTAAAACACCACCAAATTATTTGTGGTATAATGCAAACACCATTAATGTAAAAGAATGATGTCCATTGATTAGGTTAGATTTTTCAGCCAAACTGTGAAAACTAGAGACACTCACTGAAGAACGATACGCTTCATGTTTTCAACAGAACTTTTAAAAGCCTTCTTGGAACAGCTCCTTCGTTTCTATAAAACCATAATCTCATTAGTGATATTTTTGACTCCCAAACAATTAACACAAATTAAGAGTGCTTGTCGAAAACTAGGGTTCTTAAGGCTGAAAATAAACTGTTTCTTCAAGGGATAAGTTAAAAAGTAGGGCAAAGAGGTTCTTGTTAGTTCAGCATGTTGCAGACATTACAGGAGTTAATGGGATTACACAGCCTGAAAGCAGCTCCCAGATCTAGTGGTAACAGAACTAAAGCAGTATGGATAAATAACAAATATGCTCCTTTGAGCTACTGTCTCAAAGACTGAAATTAATTTTTACATCTATGCCTTTCTCATTGAAAACTACTAAAACCAGCAAGACATTAGAAGCATGCTTAAAAAATAGAGAGAGATGAATTTTCCATTTGTGTTAACTTAGATAGGGAAGCTCCTATCCCTCCCCCCTCCCTTTTTTTTTTTTGGACTTAAACTGTTGCTTTATCAGCATCATATTTAACATTCCAAAGTGATTTCATATTCAGAAGTCATCACTGGCCTAATGAATTCCTGAGAAATCAGTGACACATTGTAACAAAACTTACCTAATAATCAGTAATTCCTCTGTGAGCCACCTAAATCCTAATATACGGATTTGAGTACAAGTCACGATACACGTCCTCTAATTGCCATGATAATAAAGATACTAAGTAAGGCACCAAGGAAACACTTTGATTATTGAACATATTCAGAATACTAACTGAAGAAAGTATTTTCCTTTCTTTCTCCTTCTTCCCATTCTTATTCCTAACAATTACTAAGAAGGGTAACTGTGCTTATCAGAAATTTAAGTTAAAACAAACCCAAAGATCCTGACACTGCAAACTGGAGAACTATGGAAAAAACCAATAGTTTCATTAGTCAGATATACATGCTTATGGGTCAGTCAGGATATATTCCTAGGAATCCAGGAAATGTTGGACTCATTTACTGAAGGTTTTATATGTTAGTTGTCATAAGAGGGCCTGTCAACTTTTATGGTGTACAAGCAGTGTTGAGCTCCCTTCCAAGTTAACACAGCCAGAACTTGTGCATGAATTGTGATATGCTCTGGGAAGGGCATTTGAAAATTTCACCTGGTTATGAAAAGCAAAATTATCCAGTGTGAAATCTAAAGTTTAAATGTTTTGTATGTAGACTGTTCACAGCTTGTATTTTCCATACGTACTTTTACCCTTACCAGGTAGATATCTTGATTGTCTTAGATAGTACTGTTTTGCTGATGCATTTGATCTTCCAGAATCATTTCTTCTCAGAGCCATATTTTCCTCTCCTGGCTGGACAAAGCATAAAGTCTTTGTTTCTGGCACACTGAAAAATCAGAATGTTCAACAATGTGACCAAGAATTCCTGCTCGTAATACCACAAGCTGACCCTAGCCTGAAGAGCACAGTGCTCTTATCATGATTTCATCAGCAGAATTTATTCCCACAAAGTAACACCCAAATCTTACACCTTATGAGAGTTTGACCTGGGAATTTGAAGAAAAAAAGTGTATCCAGCACTACAGAATGAAAGCAAATGTGCATAACTGTGGTAGAACTTAATACCAAACTTAACTGAAAAAGGAAATGAAGTTAGTGTATCTGATTTTAGTAAAACACACAGCTTCTTAGTAACATGACAAACAGCTAAATCATACAGTGCCTGAAATGAAATTTGATTGAGTTTAGGTATTACTGGCACTCAACATCACACCCAAAGCTGATCTGCTCATACAGCTCTTTGCATTCTTGAAGAATTTTGGTGACTTAAGTTATAGCAGATTTGTCTTAATCAACCTGTAAATCTACTGGACACTGTTAATTAAAAAAAAATAATTGTGATTTTATAAATTATAGGACTTACCTAAAAAGACTCTCCTTTGTTTTCTTTTCTTTTAAGAGTGCAATGCTGGGCTTCTTTGAGCATGACATTCCAAATGCAGTGTCATCCAAGTCATCCCAGCTATCCACAGCTTTTACCAAAGTCTGACCCCATCGTCTTCTGCAGCTTTTAGGACCTGTTGCACCATTCTGAGGGCCACTAACTGCTTGTTTCTATTTTAAATAGGAAAAAAAAGAAAAAAAGCTCCAGCTCAATTCTAAAATTCTGTAATTTATCACTTCCTGAATACCGCTTAAGAACTTTGAGGGAATTCTTTCCATTGTGTCGTGCCTATTTTGGTCATAGCCTCAGAATGATTTTAAGCACATAACGTAACAATAACGCTGGTAATTTTGATTGTAGTTCTTTTGGACTGTCATCCTTAAACTACTCAAATCTAGCTGAAGCAGTGAATTTAAAGTTCTATTTGCATTCCCAGTTCAGTGCTTAGCCTCTGCTACTGCATATCTTGCTGAACTGATGCTCTCAGCAGTGGTAGGTGACCTGTCAAGAAGAAAGGCACAGGTGTGCAGAATATTTCACGGCAATCATGCTTAGGGTTTAGGATTGCCAATTGCTGTGGCCCCAAAGTCAACACAGCAAATGACAGAAGTTATTCAGACCTTGCCTTAACTTTCTCTTCCAAAGAAATTACTAGATTTTAAAAACTGTCCTTTTCTCTGACTATAGTTTGCTTTCCAGTATTAGCTACTATTTTTAACATGCTCTATGTTGTAGTTCAGTGAATGTAAATGGAAAGCAAAGTGAAGATTACAAAACTAAGTTTAACATTAATTTTGTAAGAATTTAACAACTAATATTTTCAACAAGCTTAGAAATCAGATGAACCTTGTCAGGTATTTTCCTCCTTGAGGCAAGCAAAGTTCTCCCTTTCCACTTCTTTATTGTATGTTAACAATATTTCTGTGAATTGTTTCTTAAAGGTCAAGAAACAATAGCTGTCAACTATGTTACAGTATAAGCATGTCAGTAAAGGCCTATTATAAATGAACATACATTGCTGTGACAAGCACTCCATTCTAATAATTTGCTTTAAAATTTCAGTAAGTGGCCAGTTACATCCTTAATTAGTCCCTACTTATCTATCTGTATTTCCTCTAACAAAAAGTATGACAATTTTCAAGGGATCACCTGGCCAGACAGGGTAAGACCTTTTAATAAAACCACCGAAGCATTTACTGAAGACAGCTTACCGGCGATGAGTTTTTATTGATACTTGGAAAAAAAGGTTGTGCCTGAGGCTGCTGCTGTTTTGGTACTTGCTGGTTAGCTGTATTCTGAGGCAGCTGAATTTGTTGGAGAGGCTGGTGGTGAATCTTTGTCAGGGGCTGTGGCTGTTTTTTGTCAGGTACATCAGGTGAAGACAGAGGTTCCTGCTTGGATATAGCTTCCAGTTTAGGTAATGTTGGCTTTGGCTCTGTTGGCTGAACTGGTTTAATAGGAGTCTGCTTCTCCAAATACTGTGGAGGAGGTCCTAAAACTTGGCCAACTTGGAAGTAAGGGTACTTCAAAGCCTGGAGAACAAGGTAAAACATAATAATTTTACTTTAAAAAGTTGACTTTGGTAACCTCACCAAGGATCTAAGCAGGTTTCTGAAGCCTTTGAGCAAGCTCTACAGCACAGATGCAATATGGATGCATAATGAGATCCAGCATATACAGTGTGCATTGCTAACTCCTCGTTCTGTATTTTAAACCTCTCATGTTATAATTTAGTACAAGAGATCCATTTGTACATGTTACAGCAGTCACGTCCTTTCTTTTTCTCCTTTTCTTCTTGGGTTTGTGGAATGTGTTTCGAGGTGCATTCTACACTTGCAGGAAACTACAGCATCTGTCCGTCAGATGTGCATTTCAATTCTTTTTTTGCACAGCAAGGACACACCTTACTAACACAGCTCCTCCCACGTCAAAACAACTATCTGCTGCTTTTTCTGGGTAGGATCCTACTCTTAGTTAGTTCTCAGAGACATTTTGCCTCAGCTGCACTTGAGAATTGCTGCCTTTGTACCCGTTTCCATGTACATGCATTAAACTCCCGTTTGTCTGTGCATTGTGTAATTGCTGCAGCTGCTTCCCTGACAACTCATTTGGGCAAAAGCAGGTTATTTGCTTTCATAAAGCACCACGCAGTATTCTATGTACAGATATACAGCACTGGACTCCAGTTAGATTTCAGTGGCTGTAACAATAAGTATGCTTTATAAAGTGGATTTATAAAGTGGTTGCTCTACTTAGTACCATCTGCTTAATCACTTTTGAATCACATTATATTCGCCCACGATAACCTGCAATACGTCCTTTTTCTTTCCCAATTTTATTCCCCTTTTATACCTTTTGAATGGGATTGCATTAGGTATGAATACTAAAAAAAAAAAGTAAATTAATTAGCAGAATATAATCATCTTTTGTACTTGAAATACAGTTTTGAAATTTAAATTGAAGAAAAACTGTGAGCTTTGTGATCTATTGGTACGTTCTTCTTCACCAAGTTCATTCCTTATCCCATTTCGAAGCAAAAATAATCTATAGCTCTTCCACACTGCATTCCATCTGCAGCTTCACAAAAAAACAAAGCTTAATTTTCAGTATCCCTCTTCATATAGATGTGAGAGGAAAAAGGAGGTGGCAGAAGTGACTTATAGTTACAATTCAGGAAACTTGCAGCTCAGATTTTTCTCTATCCTGTACAGAAAAAAAGTTGTAGGATATGCCAAATACAGAAGACAATATTGCAGAGATAACTGAAGAGTTTATGATGTCTTATGATGTCTGCTGAGCCAGGTTTAGCACTTTCTATCCGCCCTACTCAGTCTCATTCCCACCAAAGTGTTCAAAAGGAGGAGACATTTCTCTGGCCATCAGTATTATGACAAATCGGTTGGTTTCTGTATCTACAATTTTTAACAGTGCAAGAAAATTCAGTCTTATACTTAATCATTCAGGTGCTCAGACCTGACTCGCTGTAGGTCTCTTCTTTGGATTCCAGTTCAGCATATCACTCATGAGATGTATCGCTTCATTACTTGCATTTGGGATTAGAGTTTTTAGGCTTATAGGAACACATTGTGGGAAACGGAAATTCATGGCAGAAGCAAGGTGGTATCCTTCTGGCCAGTCACTCTGTTTCAAAGGAAAGAAAAAATTAGTATCAAAAAAGAACAAAGACTATCTCTGAGGTATTAGATCAAGTTCAGTTTTATGCAGCTTGTGTCACAGTTTGGTCTGCGTAGCTCCTTCCTATATAGTAGAAAACAGGCATTCTGGTTTTCCATTGCAATTTTTACACCACTACTAAACACAGCATCAGTCTCCGCTGGCATTCCTTTTAGGCTCTCCTGCAGCTAAAGGTGGAACCCATGGATACCACGCTTGGACATACTCTATCTGAATGAGAAGAGGGGGCAGCGGTACCAGAAGCAGTACCGAGCACATCCTATCCACCACAGAAACGAGCTCCAGCAGCTTCCTTCAGCTGCCTTCTTTATGGGAATGTAGAGGCGAGGCCCTTGCTTCCAGCTTACTATGGCTGTGGGACTGCGAAGCAGCCTGTACAATATGCTGCTGATTCCACCGCTGAGATAGCAGTGCTTAAATTACAACTAGACATTATTGCAACAGAAAAAAGCCATGACCACCAGATGAATACTTTTTTTGAGCATTTCACTTCCTGTAAATAAAGTCTGAAGTCCTGCATTGCTTGATAATTTTGTTGTTTGAATAGAGAACCACAAGATTATCAAAGACCTCAAAAGATTATATAGTCCATCGTCTTGGTCCCTTCCTGACAGGTTTTACTCTCAAAAAGCTTCCAGTTTCTAGCACTTCACAACTGCTGTAAACAGTCTATTCCAGAGCTTAATTCTCCTCAAGATTATAAAAACGTAGATTTCTCTTTTGGCAATAAAAGACCATTGCTCACTGTGCTACCATCCATGGATAGCAAGAAGGACTATTTCTTTCTTCTCTCTAAAACAGCCTTTTTATACATCAGAAGTTGTATTTCTCCTTTCTTCCAGTCTTCCTTTGTATAGGCTAAAGAAACTCAAACAACTGAACTCCTGAGTCAAGACTTGTAAAGTTGTTGTTGTTCTCTAGACTTATATTTTTCTCTCTTGAAAGGCAAAACTTTAAACTGGATATAATATAGCACATGGAACAGAAACATTAGTTCATATGTCAGTGGACAATACTCTTTTCTCTACACACTGGTATGGTGTTTGTCTGTTGCAGCAAAATACCATTGACATACAGTGTGCTATATAGCTCATACATCCTCTTCTACAGGTGGGTTAGCTGGATAGTTACGCCCAGATATTTATGCATCTGATTATTCCTGCTCAAGTACAGCACTCTACACACTACTGAAGAATTTTTATAAAGGCAGGTCTCTAATTATATAAAGAAACTCTGAATTCTAATTTTGCATTCTGACCTCCTCAGTCCTTCCCAGCCTATCTCCCAACTTCAGTAAAATCCCTACCATCAGAAGGCATTGAGTACAATTTTATCATTTCAGAAACACTCAAAAGTCTTACTCAGTCTATCCTTCATTTTGAATGTGAACCAGTAAAGCTTACTCTGTGAATAAGGCTTTCAAAACAGGTATGCACTTGTCATGTAGTTTGCTTATATAAAGATGCTGATGGGAGCATTCGAGGGACAGTGTTGGAAACCTTACTGAAGACAACGCAGGGTATTAGCGCTTCTCCTTTATCCACACAGCTTGTTGCACTGCTACGGAGTAAATTGTATTGATTTGGTAGTATTCAGTCTTAAGATACCACGTTAGCTATTATTCATCTCTTTATGTACAACAGTTGTAGCTCTGTTAACACAGTGTACTGTAATCAAAGAACTCAAATATAATTGTAAACCACATCTGGTTAAAATAAGTCTCAAGACTTCGAGAATAGTTTGTTTGCTTAAATTAATGGATATGGACTCTTTCCTCCCCTGCTGCATCTCCCTCCTTTATTAGAAGTGGTAACATTCTGTTAGCAACAAAGGAACGATTTAGAACAAAGTAGCAACGGCTGCCTGGTGAACTGGTGAAATGCAGGGATAGACTAAAAACAGTACAGGTGCAAAAAAGGAAAATACATATCAATTTATTAAAAGAAAAATATGGAATTATTTAAAGTGTCATTTCCAACCTTCAACTAATGAAAACGCATTTCGTTAATCCCTCCTTCTCAGTTCATCATCAGCTTTTTCATTACGTTGGCATACTACAACTGTGCTATCAGTGCCAGTACTTGAATGATGGTGAAACTTATGGCTTTGTTTTATTTTATTTAAAGCAACTTCATTTATAAAATAAAAAATAGTTGCCTGTCACTATTGAAAAAACCTAAACTCACAGAAGTCATTAGAATGGTGTTACGGACTTAAACAAAAGGAAGGCAAATCGGCATGAAGATAGCTTCTGGTCATAATTCCTGTAATTCCTTATTGCAGGATAATGGAATAAATGAAAACCCATGTCTGAAAAAATACTATTTGGAAAACTACCTGCAAAACCAGACCGTTAAAATAACTGCTTATATTGTTCAGAACGCAGAACAGTACTTCGCTTGTAACAAATGCATCATTTGTCGTGATGATTCCTATCATACTATTTAAGTACTCCCTCTTACACAGTGATCTCCCTGAAGAAAGCCTTAGCATTAGCATACGGAGATAAAATTCCCAAGTCTGCCCAGCAGATGACAGGGGCCTCCTAGAGGTCCGATTTACAATGTCTCCAACCTGTAGAGTCTTTAGAAGAGGCTAGTGTTTTCTGAAACGCTCAGCTGGAAACACTCCCTGCTTTCCCAAGCAATCCGCTTGCTAGTGAGCGAATAACCGTGCAGACAGTCATGATTTGCTTCTGTTCAACTACCTAAAAGGTTAGGGGGAAAAAAAAAAAAAAAAAAATCACAGTAGTCAGCTTAGCACTGCTCTGCTGCTTCACACAGTGAAAATCTCTGTGACCTCCCTGTGCTTCCTGAACTTGTACGTGCTACACATTGGAAATGTTCCAGAAGCTAGTACGTCACTCTTCTTTCACAGATATTCTTTAGTATACATCAAAATGTTCGTCTTGCTATCCTCGACTTGTGAGCTGCTTAAGAAACTCAACATCTGTGTTTGAAAGCTCAAGTCTGAAAACTCAAGTCTTAAAATACCACTCATATTACACATTATTTTAAATGAAATTGCGTGAGTTTTTCTAAGTCTTACCTTCTTTGGAGTCCCTAATACTTGGCAAATTTTGAAGATTTCATCTACTTCACTTGTGCCTGGGAAAAGAGGTCTTAGTGTGTATAATTCAGCCATTATGCTGCCAACTGCCCACATATCAATAGGTGAGCTATAAATAGATGATCTTAGCAAAACTTCAGGAGCACGGTACCTATGAGGATGGAAAGTAGTAACAGATAAATTAAAATGGTAAGAGAAAGGTAATTAGTTAAGATAATGTATTAACTTCTTCATATACTTACCACCTGGTAGAAACATAATCTGTATAGGGCGGTTGAGATCTTAGTTCTCTAGCCAAACCAAAATCTGCTATTTTCACAAGTTCTGGTCCGATACAGAGAAGGTTTTCAGGCTTCATATCTCTGTGAAAAAATCCTATAGGAGACCAGACAGAAAATAAGGTGAGTTATGGTAATTATTGTGTCATTACTTCTTAAACAGCAACTTCTAAGAGAATAATCCAAAATTGACTTTGGGGTGTTTTAGAAGAATATAGCTCCTTGCTTCCCCCACCCACCAGTGACTATTACACCACGAATTCTTATATTAACAAATATAAATTGTCATTAACACACTAAGGAAAATGAATTGGCTATTGCAGCAATACAAAATAAGAAACTAGTTTCAAAGTGAAATACTTTGTAAAAACTAGAACTGCTTTATCAGGTTTGGATAGTGGAAAATGGAGCATCTGACACACTTACTAGATCTATAAAATAGCTTGAACAATTTTTAACTAGTTTACCATGGTGACAACAATTTGCAGACACTGGCATATAAAAGATACCAAAATTCTTCTCAGGAATGCTAATATTAGTAATGCAGGCACAAAAAGTTTCCTTAATGCTTGCTCTTGGCTTGAGCACCTACATACCTGGACAGCGGTTAAGTTGCTAAGATAATCAATTTTACTGTTTAATTGGTACACACAATTTGTTACAATATAAAGTTGACTGAAATTCACTTACTACAATAAAACATTTGATTTTTGCATGCATAAATGGGCAACTACTGTTAGAAATAGGCTGAAATTATTCCAGTGAAATGCAAATATTCAAACTATGTTCAAAATAAAATACTAATATTGTAACTTAGAAATGGCAATTTTTCTTAGCTTCTAAGTTTCTCATTTATTTCATGTAGAAATGAGGAAGGAAAAGAGGATGCTAATAATCAGAAAACAGTATATGATTTTGATCAGAAAGACATGAAATGGCAATTTCTGAGCATTTCATAATACTGAACAGAACTAATCATTTATTTGAATTCATCAACGGGCCTCATCAAGGTACACAAAAGCCAGAGATCACTGGGAACACTGTTTCTCTGTTCGTTTTCAGCTAATGTTTTATTGTCTTTGGAAAGCTTTAAGGATACCAACGTGATGAGAAGGGCAAGTACAAAACAAAAGAGATGAGCAAAAGAGTAAATTACTACTTTTTTAAGTGCAAAGGTGCTTGCTTAGTATTTCGGAATACAGTTTGCAGAAAGATATTAAATATAAGCATTAAAAGTTTTGCAAATGTAATTTTGGTGTGAGCACACAGAAACTCTTTCTTAGACTGTGCTTGTAATCCCTAGAAAAGGCCCATCTCTTAAAATATTTAAATCTGAGTTGTATTTGATAAGGAGACTGAATTTCTTAGCAAACAAGTTATTTTAGTATCTTTTTGGATTTAGGATATCATATCATAGGAAAAACTGCCATCTGTAAAGTATCAGTGCTTCTTAGATAGAACTTTTTGAGGAAACACAGCATAGCACAGCATACAGGTTTCTTTAGTTTGTTTATTCATCTGGTAACTAAGGTGAAAAATAATACTGAACAGCATATGAACAATATTCAATGTTCTCAAAAAGGAAGAGGAAAATCCAATTATAGGAAAACAAAGTGTAACTTCAGCTATGATTTGAAAAATGCACTGTACTTGAAACACATAATTAATGGCCTTTGCTAGATAGTTTTATTCACGTTATTACTGTATATTATATCTTATTTTCTAAAGAAGCACTATGCAGTTAAACTCTAGCATGAAACCTACCGTGTTTATGGATAAAAGCTAGCCCTTGTAATATCTGATACATCATGTTTCTGATGACTGACTCAGGGAACAACTTGTTTCTGTGAAAAAACAGATTAACACCTTCACATAATTAAAACCAGAATGTGTTTTCAAAGACATACTTGTTATCCTCACTTTGCACAACACATCGTGAACAGATGAAAACAAACTTGTCAAGTCTCGTGCACAAAGACAGGTGCAGCTAGCTCTCATCTCAAAAGGCGTTTGCTTGCCAGGCCTTAATTTCACACACTTTCAGTGCTGCAGCAAAACTTCACTGCAGCAAGGTTCATGATCTTATTTTTTCTGCAGAATCATAGAATCACAGAATGTTAGGGGCTGGAAGGGACCTTGAAAGATCATCTAGTCCAACCCTCCTGCCAGAGCAGGATCACCCAGGGCAGCCACACAGGAACGCGTCCCGGCGGGGTTTGAAAGTCTCCAGAGAAGGAGACTCCACACCCTCTCTGGGGAGCCTGTGCCAGGGCTCCAGCACCCTCACAGGGAAGAAGTTTCTCCTCACGTTGAGGTGGAACTTCCTATGTTCTAACTTAAACCTGTTATTTCTTGTTCTATTGCTGGGCACCACTGAGAAGAGATTGTCCCCTTCCCCTTGACACCCACCCCTCAGATACTTCTCTACGTTAATAAGGTCCCCTCTCAGCTGTCTCCTTTCAAGGCTACACAGCCCCAGTTCTCTCAGTCTCTCTTCATAGGAGAGACGTTCAAGTCCCTTAATCATCCTTGTAGCTCTCCGCTGGACTCTCTCCAGTGGGTCCCTGTCTCTCTTGAATTGGGGAGCCCAAAACTGGACACAGTATTCCAGGTGTGGTCTCACCAGGGCAGAGCAGAGGGGGAGGAGAACCTCCCTAGCCCTGCTGGACACACTTTTCTTAATGCCGCCCAGGATCCCATTGGCCCTCTTGGCCACAAGGGCATGTTGCTGTCCCATGGAGTCCACTAGGATTCCAAGGTCTTTCTCCATGGGGCTGCTTTCCAACAGGACATGTCCTAATCTGTAGCAGTTGGCTGGCCAGCAGCAGGCTTGACCAGATGAATATGAAATGCAGAACGACGTTGCAAGGAAGAGAGGGCATAGCACAGCACCAGGGTGGGTGTGTGACCTGCTGGGACCTTTACGGGAAACTTGAACAAGAGCAAAGCTTCCCAGCTGTAGGGTACCACGGCACTGGTATCTTTAACAGCTACTTCAGGATGTGAACCCACGAGCTCTGCAAGATAGGAGATAAAGGTGCGTGTCTGAAGGGAACACACGTAAAAGGCAAAAAAAAATTCAGCAAAGAAAAATGTCATTTAAAAGGCAGATCCTATTCTGAAGTCCACCTTGCAAGCCTCACTGTCTATGGTTTGTCCAAGATTGCAACATCACACAGTCCATATACATAGGCTTTTTTTACAAGCATGCACATACATGCAGATGATCATCCTCCATCTCGAGCGAAATCCACAAGCAAAAGCAGAACAGTGTTTATCCAATCCTTCACACATTAAAGTGAGGGCTAATAAAGAAAAAAAAAAGTAATTTGGAATTTCTCTCATGGCCCTACACACCAAACGACATGCAAGCTGAGCAAACTGTTTTTTCCAAAAGCATTACAATAGGCAATATTGTAATGCAGAGCAATGCAGAATTCTACCCTCAGATAAGCAGGTGAAGCAACTCGTGTTCACATCAGTGGGGCTGCAAGAAGAGCCAGAACCAGAAATTCCAATGTGTTCTTCAAGATAGCAAAGAATCATTAAATAAAGTATGATAACACACCGTTTGTTCTGTGCACATTCATACCTGTCCTTCATTAACTGATAGAGATTTTCCTTCATGTATTCAAATATGAAGTAAAGGTGGTCATTTTCTCGTATGACTTCTTTCAATTTAATCACATTGGCATGATTTAGCTTCTTCAGAGACTGTAATACAGCAAAACACAGCTTCAGATAACTGGACAGTGACACTGATTCCTTACCAGAGCTATATTTTTAACATATGTCAAAGTTTCTAGCACAGAATTTACAAAACATGTCCACCTGATAGCCCTTATTAACCTTGTAATTGCTGTTGCAAAGAACAACCAAATAGCATTTTAAATTAATTTAAAGATAAAAGCAGAAGTGATATTAATAGCAGTTTAAACCTTCTATTTCTAGGGCTTACATCATAGCTGAAGTGAAGATTAACACAAAAACCTAATTCCCTACAAGACAGTTCTGAAACTGTAAGAGCTCTTGTTCACAAAACTGAGTAAGAAAACTCAGCAATTTTTTTTTATTCATGGAAGTTTTATGAACAAGGTCTCTCTTACACGCATTGTTTTTGGAGACACTGGTTCCATGCGATGTCCAGTAAGTTAAACCTAAGCTATGGATACCCAAGTCCTTTGTTATAGGGCTTTGTATATACAGAAAATCAGATGCCCAAAACACGGGATGACTTGGAATTTAAGCCCAGGATTTCAAGGGTTACTCTTACCATTTTGCTAGCCAAAATTCACCATGCTTTCTGGAAGTGCCCCAAATAGAAGATATAAGGACGGGACAGACACACAGAAGTCTGTCAGTAAAAGGAAGGAGCAGGATGGCAAAACAGAAATGCACACACAAAATCAATTTCTGTATCTTCCCTCAAACACAAGAGGCTTGGCTATGAGACATGGCCACTGCTTGGAAATAGTGGGATATTTCACGAAGCAGCAGGAGCCCTAGGAGTGCAGCAGCCCGTGGTTTTGTGGAATCTGTAACCCTCATTTAAAGAGTTCACAGAGTCCTTATGCTTGGATATTGTAGGTGCCCTTTCCCTTCACACAAACCTAACCAGATGCTTTTTTAAGTATGGTACGTTCACCGCTTTACCTTGACTTCTCTCAAATTCATACATTCATCCCATGAATAGAACTTCCTTTTCATTCTGAAATACAAGTCCGAGATAAAGCATTTTGAGTCAAGAGTACAGAACAATTTTAGAACAAAAATAAATCTAAGCATATTATTTTACAAGGACAGCATTAGCTGTATTTTGAATTCAATTTAAAGCATTCTAGAATACCCATCAGCAACATAATTAAAAACAAACTCAACTCTTAGAATTAGAAATTTAAGTGTTTGATGATTAATCACTGCAAACATTTTTAGAGATGTTGGTAGCCAGAGAGACCATGATACTCCAAGGTTTTTATAAAAACATCAGAGACACAAGATTCCTTTCTATCCTTGGAATTTTGCTCTTAGTAACAAGAAAAGAAACAGCAATACTGCAGATAAAACAGGGATATTTCAAACCAGAAAAAATCACCTCTTTGTGTTCAAGTTGCACACTGTAGGAAAATGAGCAAATTAGATTTTTGAAATCTGCAAAGTATCTTGACTGCTTAACATTATAATTAATCCTCTGACTTGATCAGTCATCTTTACAAACCTGTTCCAAGGTATTCCATACCAAATAAACATGGTTTCATCTTTCAAGCAACAGTCATACACATATACAGTAGTCTTTAAACTAGTTTTTATATATAACATAATACGTTTATTTCTAATATATTTATTTCTAAGTCTTGCATAGATACAAACAATGGTATTTGGTGTTGCTTAAATCTTGGGATGGGATCATGAATATCATGTTACTTGCTGTGTTTCTGTAAAGTTCTAGTACCTAGAGCTAAGAGATGTAAACTCAAGATTTTCATTCAAAATAAATGTATCTTCAATCAAAACTGCCTCCCCTCAAATCTGAAACTTAAAAGACACACAAAAGAATTTCAAGTTCTATAATCATGAGAATGAAAAACACTTCCCAGAAATTTTGTTCCTTTTGTATGAAAATAATGAAAATAATCAACTGCAGATTTATATTTTTTTAGCTTAGATTAATATTATTAACTTCAGTAACAGTACTAGCAGTATATGAAGAAATATGAAATTCTCAGAAATTCTTAAAACAAAAGTCACTCAATAATACTACAATTATCTTTCTGCAGTAAATCCATAAAGAAACAAAAAAAAAATCTCAGCAACATACAATTTCAAGTATTTCAACTTATACTTTATATCCTGCTTGCAATTCTGTAGGAATACAAGGGGAACTTCCCCGCCCCTCCAATACAATTTTTGGTTGTTTTGTAATAGTCTTTTTAGGGAAGTATGATGATACTGATGATTACACGCAACACAACTTTATTAGATCTAAGGAACCAGCTTTTATCTACCTCACCAGATTGTTACCTCGTACTTATCGTTGTAGCAATATCTGAAACTTAATGCAGTACCTAAAGATTTGGAAGGGTGGGAAGATATTTTAAAGATGGGTATTCTTACAACTCACATAAATAAACAAACTCCCTAATTAATCAACTGCACATTCAGTTTTGCTTTTCCTTTGCTGTTAGCCTAACAGCATTTTTAGAAGGAAGCATGTCTGAACTGAACAAAAGCAGCATGCAATTTTATAAGCCAAGAAAAAATCAGGAACTTATACAAACTGCTCTGCATCTCTATCGATCTGTTAACTGAATTCTACCCACAATCACCTTGTCAAAATTACTTTTTAAAATTAAGAGGCTTGTTATGTTAATTTCCGTAAAAAGGGACATCTTTTTTCTGTTCTACTCAGATGGCAGACAACAATACAGTTAAAAGTGAAAACCTTTAAGCTTTTGCAAGTACCTTTACTGAATTTGGACATTACATACCTTTTGATAGCCACAAGTTCTCCTGACTCGTTGCTTTTCCCCATCAACACGCTGCCATAGGTGCCATCACCTAGTTGTTTCATGATTGTGTAACGGTTCATTTTTTTTTTAAGACCCAGATAGCCAAAAGCTTATGAAATTCTAAATGTTTTCTGTTTTCTTAAAGGATTCTATGCTCTTCAATTTTCTTAAGAGAAATCTTCCAGGCTGTTTTACATTGGTGAATATCTTCTAATAATGGAGAAGTGTCCTCCAGATGACAGCTACTTTGAGACAGAAGAACAAGGTCATTCTCACATAGATACTAAAATAAAATAAGGTTGGGAAATACGTAATTTAACAATATTCAAGTAAAGAGAGACTCCTCTATTTGTATCAAAACAACCCCCAGTTCTGTACATGTTCTTTAAATAGAATGCTTCAATATAACTAGTTCCTTTAAATCCTTCGAACCACAGAAGGTGCCTTGTCTAGGATTAGGGTTAGAGTAAGCAGGGACTGGAGAGTCAAGATTAGGGTCATAGTGTGTTTAAAGCTGCTGGTCTCTGATGGAACTCCTTCATCAGCACACAGCAGCAGGCTCCTGATGTGTAACAAAGGCAGGGCTGAAGTTTGGGAAAACAGACAGAAGGACCCAGATTTTGCACAGGGTGCCGTGTCAAACCTACAGTCTGAATGCTATGTTTTGGAGTGGTAGTATGTGCAGGCTCACTGGGCTTACAGCATGGGAGGAAGGGAGGTGAAGGAGCAAGAGAAACACTGCATTCTTCGCCCAGGTAAAGAGAGTTGTTATAAATGTACTTGGGAATCTTGCTCCGAATTCACAGAATTCTTTAGCCTATAGCCACAGCTAGGATGAGACACTCGGTAAAGGCTGAAAAGTTATGTTGATTGTTTGGTTTTATGAGGCCTGCAGAGAGAGGGAGAGAGCTCACACACATCAGTATTGTGTGGAAAATCACATTGCCAGAGGTCAGTGTTCACAAAGAAGACAGAGGAGTCTTAAAGGGAGAGTTCACCGGGGTTGCCAAGTCCCAGTGAGGTCTCTCAAATTGCCAGAGGATGCAGCCTCCTTTTATCCTAATTTCCTGGCTGCATGAAACCCTCTCCCTTTCCGCAGTGGATGAGGTACTCAGGAGGTACAGACTTCCCAATCCGCCTATTCCATGTTCCCTCTTAACACATACCTCCCCTTAACAAAATACATCACGTGTTTCATTAACTCTAACTTTATGCCACCCAGGGCAGAGAAGTTAATATTCATAGGCCTATTGAGCCTGCACACTCTTTCTCAAAGTTCAAAAGTTTAGAGCATCCTTGCTGTTGACTTAATTAATAGCCCTAATGGTCTTCTCCTTAGAGACTGCATTCTGTGACTCTCTCATTCATGAAGGACACTCTCCAATTTGTTCCATCACTACCATAAAAACCCCACATACCCCTCTTCGTGTTTTATCACTTATTTTTAAAGACACTCTAGTTTGTTACTCTGTCAGTATGGAAGACTAGACCTGAATTGTCATTTGGGAAAGAATTCACGTTAAACAATGTTGAATCTTCAGTTTTGCATATATGTAAACCTTACGTTGAATCCTGATCCAACCTGGAACCTGAACCCTAGCTTTCACTATACACGGTACTTATTGTCCATCACCAATGCTTCAGATGAAGGCCAGTCCCCATAGGTCCTACACACAAGTCCTAATTCTAAACTTAGCACCAGCTGCCTAGTAGACACAATCCTGAAAACTGACTTTAAGGCACTTATGCAAACTGACAATAGTAATCCACTTATTTATGCAGGCTTAGGAAAAACTAAACAACCAATCATGGTACCATTTAGTCACCATAACACAAATGCTTAAACACAAACCATCGACTGCTAACCAAATTCCTGCATTATTTCTACCTTTTGCCCCTGCTGTCAGATCAGCCTGCATCCACTGTCAGCCTACCCCTGCTGGAAATGCAGAGTTCAGCAGCCAGTTCTGTAGTCCTTATCCTTCTGCCAGAATTGGCTATGGGCTGCTACAGCTGTCCAGACAGATTGAGGAACTCAAGTTCATCTGGTAACAAGCCTCAGTCCTGAGATTTACAGGCCTGGCAAAATTCTGCAATAAAATTGGCCTCTTAAAAGTGTGAAAGCAGCATCCTTGAGTTGACTAGCCTACTGTGTGAAGGACACATCTACCTGGACAATACACCGATGCTTCTAAGCTGTTATCTCTTGAAATGCTTCCTTGGAGAAATGCTAACATGCCCCTTGTTACTCCCTGTTGCTTCTGTTACCAGGGAGGAATCTTACATCAACTGTCAAGATGCCAGTAACAAGTGACCTCTTGGACATTTCAATGTATAATCTTTGCACCAGACAACAACCAGTTTGGCAGTGAAAAACATAAGTTTTGTCCATCACGCCTCACCCACCGCAAGCCACTGCTACAATAAAATAAGATCACTGGTTAATAGTGTATTCTTCAACAAAGCTAAAAAATCTGGTTTAACAAAGAGTAACAATCATAGACCCGGATCTATATATGAACCTCAGGTTTTGACTTTTAAGTCCTCTAACTTTCATAATTTCCGTGCCTAAATCCTGTCAGCTTTCCAAGTAATTTTTGGAGTATAAATTAACCATATGCTTTTAAAACTATTCCTTTTGTCAGCAGGTGCACCTGAAACCATGTCACAAAGTGTTTCTTTCCTCCAGGAGTCCTATGTAATGTCACCTGGCACAGACACAATTATGCATTTTTTCTGTTCTGCAATATCTTTTATTGCCTTATTCCTTTTCTGCTGTGTACTGTAATTTTTAGTCTATGAAGACACTTAATGAAGGAGAGTACAGAAATGTCAGCACATGCCTACAGCAGTCAAATGGAAGTGTCAAAATTGCTCTGTGGAAACGCACAGAAGCAGATGTAAAAACTGAATACCCTGACAAGAAGATCTATGTACTATCATATGTACTGCATACGTACATCACCACACTGATGCACGCTAGGACATTCCACTCTCATGAAAGAGTTGTCTTGGTAACTTGCCATTAACAAAAAAGGCAACTGAGTGAGACACCATCAGCTGGGAACTAACCAAATGCAGTCCGGAGAGAAAAAAACATAAAAAGGACAGCAGGTATTGCACTTGGCTTGGAGAATTCATCCTTCATATAGAAGTATCTAAGAAACCTGGTAAAAGTTCTGCAGACAATTAAACACTCAATTTTCTGTCAATGCTGCAGCACAGGGTAGCCCGTATGACATGCTGGAGGGTGGCTGAGGCTTGCTGACCAAGGAGTACAGCACTGGATCCTCCAAGACTGAAAACGCCACCGTCCACCAAAATTAGCATAACTGAAGCTGCCAAGTGCTCTTGTTTACCAGCCTGCTGTGACATCAGCTCAGGGGCTTCCCTCAGGGGCTTCTTTGGCTCTCACCGGAATTACTCTGCACGTTGAGTTAGAATATAAATATTCTAGAGATTCACATTTCACTACATCAGACTTTTGCACACTTTTATGGCACAGCTCAGATGTGCAGGTTTTTATTTTCCTCTGTGGTCTCACTTGTGTTCAAATTTGCAGTTTTCTCTTTTGCACCAACCTGGGAAAAAGCAGGGGCTCAATTTAGCTTTTCTGGTTAACGCAGAAGTGGCCTTTTCCATCCTAAATTTTATATATTATTTCCTCAGTGAAACAAAGCTCTAAAATGTAAAGTTGTCACGTCAGCTACCAAACTGAAAAAAAGAGAAAACCTGCTGTAAACAACAGCTTGTTCTATACTCTTAATGACATACTGCCCATAATCTCTTCACACACGATTACGGAAGGATTAAAGCACAGGACAAATAGAGGACAAAATATAATAGCTTGAAAGAAGCTAGGAATTTGTCTAAATTTAAAGAATCTGAACAAGTATTAAATAAGCAAATTTTCACTTTCATTATATAACTGGTGTTTTATTTTAAGCACTAGCAACAACTTTAAATTGTTTTAGATGTCTGAATTACATTTCAAAATGTAATAAATAATAGCAAATCACCTGTATTTCTGCTGCACAAGTATTATGCATTACCAAAAGCTTTACATTTGCATGCTAAACAAAGTGCTCTCAAATTAAAATACAAACTAGGATATATGACCTGATAAAGACCTCTGTCGTGGTCTGACCCTGGCTGGCTGCCAGGTACCCACACAGCCGCTCTCTCACTCCCCCTTCACTGCTAAACAGGGGGAGAAAATATTTCCAAGGGTTCAGGGTTTGAGATAAGGACAGGGAGATCACTCTCATTTACTGTCCCGTGCAAAACAGACTCAGTCTTGGGGAAATTAGGTACATTTATTAAAAGAACCAATCAGAGAGGAGTAGTGAGAAGTGAGAAAAAGTGAACAGATCTTAACAAAAAGAACACCTTTCCCCCATCCCTCCCTTCTTCCAGGGTTTAACACCAATCCCAGTTTCTCCACTTCCTCCCCGCCCCGAGCGGCGCAGGGGGACAGGGAATGGGGGTTACGGTCAGTTCATCCGATGTTGGTTCCACCGCTTCTTCACTCCGGAGGAGGACTCTTCACTCTTCCCCAGGCCATTGCGGGGTCCCTCTCACGGGAGACAAGCTTCACGCTCCCTTCTCCAACATGAGTCGTCCCACGAAGGGCAATTCATCACAAACTGCCCAACGTGAGACACCTCACGAGGGGCAGCCCACCCCTCGTGAGTCTGAGGCGCAGTCCTTCAGGGGAAACTGCTCCAGCGTGAGCCACCCGCAGCGTCCCAAAAGTCCCACCAGCCAACCTGCTCCAGCGTGGGCATTCCTCTCTTCCATGGGCTGCAGGTTCCTGCAGCAACTTGCTCTGATGCGGGCTTCCCACGGGCTACAGTCCCCTTCAGGCATCCACCCACACGGCGTGGAGTCCTCGGTGGACATCTACGCGGTGATCCTCACGGTGGACATCTGCACCCCGCCCATGGGCTGCAGGGGGACAACCCGCTTCACCACGGTCTTCACCACAGACCCGGGGGACTCTCTCTGCTCCGGCGCCTGGAGCTCATTCTCCCCGCTCCTCCTTCTTCACTGACCTTGGTGTCTGCACCGATTCTCACTCCTCCATCTCTGTGCCAGCTGTTGTGGTGCAGTTCTTTTCCCTGTTCTTAAATATGTTTTTCACAGAGGTGTTCCTCTCCTATCACTTTACTGATAGGCTCAGCTTTTGCCAGCGTCGGGTCCCTCTTTGGAGCCGTCTGGCATTGGCTCTATCAAACTTGGGGAGCTTCTAACAGCTTGTTGCAGAAGCCACCCTGCAGCTCCCCACCCCGCCCGCCACCAAAATCTGGCCAGGCCAAACCAAAACAACTTCCTACCCACATAAGCAAAACACCTACAATTTCACCAGCCTGTTCACAGTAACTGCTGAAATCACCAAAACCGTTCACAGAGCATGGTACTGCTCTCAGTGATCAGAACTGACAGTACTGCAGAACGTATGCTGATACAAATTTTAGAAGTAAAAAAAGAACAACAACAAAACCAAACAACCACAAAACAACAAATTGTTGCTACAAGAATCTTCTTTGTAGTGACTGTGCATTACTAAAGGCGACAGTAACCAGGTCCTGTGACAGGTGGACCCAGTTCTTGAGATTAACTGCAAATCCATTACTCTAATCAAAGACCAGTAGTATTTAAAAAGTATGACTGCTCAGCTGCAAGCAAGAATAACACTGACAATAAATATTCGTATTTTCAAGTATACTGCCTTAAATATTTTTTAAGTCTCTTCAAAACTCTAACATGTTGTTTCACTCATTTGTACTGGGCATTCAAGATGAGGCATATCGAAAAGCAGAAACTCCAGTTTACTGGTAATATTTTCCCTCATTTTGTTCCCAGTTAGCTTTGGTTTCAAACCAAAATTATCCACACCAGCTTTTTCTTGGGATGTTTCAGCAGCCACTTGCGTGGATGCTGCCACCCTGTGGCACCAAGGTAACCTCTTCCCACCCAGGTGAAACTTCTTCCTTCAGCGCGAGGCGCAGCCCGGCGAGCTTCACGTCAGGGATGGTTTCAGTGAAACCTGCCGCCGGACTGCCAAGGTCTCCAGCCTTGGGGTAGAGTCCAGAAGGAACACAACTACTCATCTTTCAACACCTCCGCACCCCTGTGAGGTTCAATAAACGTTCGTTCCCACGCCAATCTTAGTTTCGCCTGATGACATTTCAGTTATCTCCCAGGCGCGTGCAGTCAGCTCCCTTAATACACAGCTCTCCTAATGCACAACTCTCGCTTTTTCAGGCCGTGAAACTCAAGAACCACCTGGCCTGGAAGCTTCACCCTGGTTCTCATAAATAAAAATTCCATTCCTCTCATTAACCCTGAACGTGTCAGGCTGTTAAGGCCCGGACCTGCCTGAATCACCCCCGCGCCAAAGGCGAGCTCTCATCCCCGAGCCCCCGGCGCCTCGCACAGCCCAGGAGAGGCCGCTGCTGCCCCGGCGCACCTCGCATAGGCCCAGGGGCCGGGACAAGCTGCTCAGTTCCACCCGAAACCGGCAGCTCCTTCACCCCACCGGGCCCCCCGGGCCCGCCCCAAACGGCTCGGCGCCGGGGGACGCGGACACCCGGCTCGGGACGCGCCACTGCGACAGTCCGCCCCCCCCATCACACTCACCGCGACGGTGCCAGCCGGGCAGCCGACCTCGGCACTCCCGGCCTCCCGCTGCCGCCGCCGCCGCCGCCGGGCCGCTCTGCCTCGTCGCCCTGGCGACGGCGCGGGGCCGCAGGGAGGGAGGAGCTTCGACGCCGGCCCTTCCTGTCGCGTCGCGGTCACGTGGCGCAGCGGGCGGGGCGCGTGCCCGCGCGCGCCTGTGTGGGGAGGGTGCGCGCGCGGGCGGGGGAGGGTGGATGTGTCCGTGTACAGGTGCGCGTGGGCGCAGGGGTGTTTACGTGCGCACGTCTGAGCGTACGTCTGCGCGGGGATGTCGGCAGGCGTGCGCAGGGGTACGTGCACAGGTGGGCGCGCGCACATGTGGGCGCGCGTGGGCGCATACGTGCTCACGTCTGAGCGTCCGTGTTTGCAGGGAGGTGCTTGCGCGTAGGGGTGCTCGAGTGGACAGGTGCGCGCGAATGATGCGCCCGTGTGCTCGCCCGCCTGCGCGCGCGGTCGGTGCGATTCCCAGCCCACAGCGGAGCCCGCCGGGGCGGGCCGGGCCGGGGCCGGGGGGCAGAAGCCACGTCCCGCGTGTTCTGGAGATGGCACCGCACCACCCGGGATCATCCTGGGAACGTCCGCGCTGCCGCTACCGTTAATGGTAATTTTCTGTTAAATAATACATCGGAGAGCTCCGCGTGCCTGGGGTTTCTGCGGAAATTCCCACTTGCAATACTCGTAATTGCAATGAATATGCTTGGGTTTGGGTTTCCGCCCGGCGCCAGCGTTTTTCTTTTATTGTCAGCAGTTTATTGAAACGCATGTCGCTAATATTGATGCGGGAGGGAAGCTTTGAATGCTATGTGTATTCTAATATATATGAAATAAAAATAATCACGGAGTTTCTCTTGCTCCTTCGTAACCCCCGTTTCTCCGCTGTATATGGAAGCCGTAGTTAAAAAAAAAAAAAAGGTGTGTGTTTAGTATCCGAGTCAGAGAATAATTTTGACAGTGAAGTCTCATTTTAAGCTTTAATGCTCAACGTGAGTTTGAACTTCGGATTTTTCAGTGGGACTTTTTTCAGGGGGAAGAAAAGGAGGTTTTTTCAACACTGTAACTCCTAGTGGTACTGTGAAGGGAAAGGCAGAAAATTGATTTAGAAATTCAGATTCCTCGCTGCTTCACCAATCTGGCAGTTCAGGCTTGCCGAGAGAAAATGGGAAGCTCTCTTAATTCCCCCCTCCTTGTTCTTCATTAGCTGCTGGGGTAACTTTGTGATGATTTAAGCACCGTTGACGGATAAATTGCTTCTACCTCAAGTCAACTGGGTGGAACGTGGGGCTATGGGAATCGGTTTTCTGGAATCCGAAGGATTTGACCACTCACATGTGGTTTGATGAAATAGAAGTACAAGAAAACAACATTATGTTTTCTGAAACAGAATATGCCTGTTTCCTTTACTGAAATAAAAACATCAGAGGTGCCTCCTGGATAAGACGAAGTTCAAAGGTGAGGCTTGGATGTGAGAAGGGAGCAGGTACCATCACCCACATGGGCAGAATTCAGGCAGAGGTTCAACAGGAGCTGATCATGCCTAGCCAAGCATTTAACCATGTGTTCACCTGTGAGGGTGTGTTTGAACTCTGCTTACACATATAAACATTATGCATGTGGAAACGCCTCTCCACCAGCAGTAGATGCAGTGTAGCAGTTGCCCTGGGATATCCCCTCCCTGCCCTCCTGTCCTTTCATCTCTCTCTTATCAGCTTAGCCTTGTCCCACAGCTGCCCTTCCCAGTAGTGGGCTGCTTCCTCCTCGCACACTTCCACCCAATTTCCACAGATAGCCCTCTGGCTACCTTCCCCTGCGGGGCTGTGGGGCTAGTGTGAAGCTTCGTGGGACCTTGTTGAGCTTGTACACCTCAGTCTTATGTGGCCTGCAAGGCTGATTTGTGAAACTGTAATCTCTTCGCCCAGGAGATCAGACCATGGGAGGGAAGGAGACTACAGCTGCTTTAATGCTCATACATGCAAAGTCCCTAGAAGGATGTATTTGGTCACTTCTGGGGCATTTCTAGTCTGATTACCATCACTCGGACGAGAACTGGCAAAAGCAAGGGGTCTGATTCTTAAATAGTTTCAGTATTAGTTTTGCACAGGTGCAACACTTAAGTCTGAATTCTGTTACCTGGACCTTGCATCTGTCAATGGCTGTTACTTTCTGTGACTCTCCACACCCTGAAGACAGAAAGCTCGTAGACAGAACTTGCCAGTGTTCAAGCCCAACTGCAGCGAGGTGGGAAGTTGCAGGGCAAGCACCGCAAACCAGTCACTTAACACTGCATTTTGTCATGCAGACAGGAGAGACATGCTATGCTGTGCTCTTGCTATGAACCAAGAAACCGAAGGAAAGGCAGCAGCCTGGAACAAAGAGACCCAGGAACTGTGGCGATGTTTGTGAGCTTTAAGAAAGGACCTCGGAAGAAGGTCCTCATGCACCTGCTTCCCTGCTCATTTTACACAACAACACGAGCAGACCCACTGCTAATTTTCTGTTGAAAGAACCTTCTTTGGTTGCAGGCTTTGCCCAGATGCCACCCTAGGTACCTGAAATTGGCTTCTCCCAAACACCATCACAAGTGACAGCATGCATGTTGAAGCTAATGGGGGACATGTAAACTTCATTTGGTTTCTGTTTGAGTTTGAGCCAAACAAGTAATGTTTCTGTGTGGCACCTGCATCATCCCACTGATCTTCGTGTTGCGTATTGGCTCCTGCGAGCCCACAGAGCTGTCCTGTTGAAATGCAGACTCCGATTTGCACGATCCCAACTGTAGCGCTACAAAACCAGTAACTGGTTCACCATCCCTTTGCTTGTGAGTGACAGGCAGATATTTACTACATGCAGGTAGAACACTGAGGTGGTCATCCAGACATGGGACACCAGTGTACACCAGCCTCCTTACTTCTCAGACAGGCTTTTAACAGGGCTGGACTGTTTTCACTGTGTGTTGGAGGGAAGTACTCCGCACATTAAATGTCGCAGTTCTCCCGGTTTTAATCTGCATGTGACTGCTACTGATAAGGGTGGAAATTACATGAACTTTCCTAAACACATCTCTAGAACTGCGTTGTGCATCCTGCTAAGTGGTGTCTCTCAGGAAACATGACCTATTTTTGTGGATGGGAGTAGCTAAGCTAGCTTTCCCCAGAAAGGGACAAAGAAAAACCCTAGAAATCCAGGAAAAAATCCCAGAAAACACCCAGGAGAAAAAAACCCCAAACCAACCAAACAACAAAACAGTCTCAGAAACCATCTTCTGCTCTGTTGCACTGTCAGTGTCTATAGTAGCTCTGGTTTCCACCTGCAGAGCTCAGATGAAAGCTTGCCTCTGCTTTTAAAGATCATAGGATCATGGGATCCAATGTTTTGGAATGGAAGGGACCTTTAAAGGTCTTCTAGTCCAACCCTCCTACAGTGTGCAAGGATGACTTAAATTAGACTTTTTGTACCACAACACAAAGATATCAGCTTCTTCAAGCTCAGTAAGCTCAAACCAGCCAGGTCTCTGCACACCTTCCTTGTAGCATTTAGTGTATTTGGAAAGCCCAGGAGTCATTTGCTTTTGGAAGAGGAACAGGGGCTAAACAAACTCCTCAGGCTCTCACTGGAGGTCTTTGGCAGGACCAAATGGACAGACATGGCCACGGAGTGGGACAGCGTGCCAAGCTCTGTCCTCACAGAAGGAGGAGGTAGGACCCTGAGATGATGCCCATGTATAGTTGCACCCATTAGATGCACAACATACGACTGCACGCTTGAAAAACATTTGGCACTCAGCCTCTCATCTCCAGTAGGCATCCGTTCAACATTTGGGCTTTTCACCTTTGCCATTAGGGGGCTGCTGGTTTGCTAAAAAGGGCAGCCTCAGCATGGGGACAGACGGTTCTTTACCTCAGTAGGGCCCTTGTAGTCCATATGAAGCCAGAGCCACAGGTGGCTGAGGTTTCAAATCACCCTCTCCCTCCCTCTCTCTGATTTTTCCGTAACAACTGGGATTCTTTAGATAAAGATGTTCTGCTGTGGTACAGGATGCGGGCTGGCGAGGGGCTCCTCTGGTGCTCAAAGGGAGGACCAGAACATGCTTGAAGGGCATGATTAATGGAAGATGCTTACTCAGGGACTCAGCTTTCTTAAGCATGCTGCTTTCCTGAAGAAATATGCTTTTAAAATCAGCCCTGCAGCTATGAAAACCAAGAAGACAGCTTTCAATTTCAAATTCTTTGTTACAGAAGCTCACATTACCTTTACATTTATATATTTTGGAGTGAAAACCATGTAGGAAACTAGACTTTATTAATCTGATCTTTTATTGGAAAAAGGTAGCATACAGAGATCTTGTTGCAGACACTTGTGCACAAAAGGCAGCAAAGCAAAGAAATATTGCCATAACTTTTGGAGTAATTTTATTTGTTCTAGTGCTACAGATGATGCAGTGAGGTAATTGCTACTGTAGCTTTTTACTGTGCTTAAACAGCTGTTACATTTATCAGAAGTAAATCCACCCACAAAAAATAGCATCTTAACACAAGTGGCTGCACTTTCTTAACTGATGTACAAAGTTCTGCTTTTAAGGCTGTGTTTAAGAGCATACCATAATGCTTTAAGGATATGCCTATAGCAATAAGATCTATACCAATAACACTAACAGCACAAAACCCCCACAAGCTTGTCTGAATGTTTTTATACACTTGAAGCTGGAGTTGTGGCCAACTCTTCTAAAGTCAGTATAAAATGGAGCAATTTAACAGCTTTACTTCTTTTTTTTTGACCTTTGCATCTGTTGTGAATCTTCATATTTTCAGTAATTTGTTAGCCTTATTCCCCTCCAACATTTTTTTTCCTTTAAATTTAGAAGACTACAAATCTTATTTTTTATTCTGAATACCAAGTGCTTCAATAGAATTTGGAGCACAGATGACAAATCTCATTTCTGTAAACATTCATAGTGTTATATTCCTCAACTCCAAAACTTTACATCAGTCTGAATGGTAACTCAGGGGTTTTTGGGTGGTTTTGTTTTTTTTGTTATTTTTAGTTTAGGATGTGGGCTAATTATTAAACTGATGTTGCTCACTTGAATCAGTTCTTGTCAGTAAATTCAAACACCTGGTAGAAGAATTGCCATAAGAGCTTAAAAAAAGCAAAGTGAGGTACGCAGCAAAATACCCTAAAAGGTAAGCATGCTGCAGATGAATTAATCTTTTTTTAAATTCCAACTTCATGTGGCTTGAATTTTTAAATTGCTGAGCAATCTGGAACTGCTGAAGCAGGATGCTATTAAATTCCTGTGGGGCTCAATTTCACATATCAGACTGCATGCATTGTTTTCATAAAAATATGAAAATAAAATAAACTTCACCAGAAATAATAATTTAAAAAACTTGGGTGTTATTGTACACCATGCTTTGCAAGTAAGATTTGTTTACCAGTTTGATGATATCATTACAAGGGTCTGTACTGAAGTCGGCTAGCCAGGCTGCCCAGATTATTTTATGTGGTGCTTTGTTTTTAACCGTGATTTCATGGTTATTGAAAGGGTACTATAGCATGCTATTACTCAAAAGATAACAAAAATACACATAGAGCAGATTTTTTTTCAAAAATATTTGAATGTACAAAAAAGTTAAATATATTTAGTAACTTAATAACAGGAAATTCTGTGACCCTGACCAGTCCCCCTGTATCTACATAGCTCCCTTGCTCGACACACACAGTTTGGGTACAGGTTTCATTCCCCAGTACTAAGCAGCTTTCAGAATGCTGAAGTTTTAAATCAGCACTACTCCTCTGTTTCTTCTTCTTCCTGGCTTAATGGAGAATTAGTTCAATTAGCTAAGAATTTGGGTGATGCAGGTTCTTATGTTTTCTTTTTTGAGCTCAGGGTGTCTGAAAACTGTTTTCTTACCTCAGTTTGTCAGTTGCTTCATTTCCAGGAGAACAATTCTGTCACGGGGGGATTATGATTGCAGAGAGAAAAAAGTTTAGAAGTCCCTTGAAGGAAGGAGGAAAGATCCAATGGAGATGCAGTGCAGAAACCAGGGAAAGTGCATTTGATGCTGACCTGTACCACAAAGCAGCTGGAATATTGCATTTTTAGACAGGATGAAGTCATATCTGTGGATAAAGCTGTGCCTCCACATCACCTGCTCCCAGGTGTTTGGGGCTTAGCAACTCATACCAGTTCAGAGATCAGGTGCAGCTAGTTTGAAATTGTGTGTGATATGCTTCATTTGGCACAGCTCTGGAGAAGGCACTTTTGAGGGATAAGCTGTCATGATATACTGCTTCCTCTCCTCCAATCCCAAACTACTGGACTTACATTCTTGTGCTGACCGTGTGCATGCTATTTTCCCATTTGTGTGTATTTGCCATTTAGGCAACATTTAGTCAATATTCAGCACTCTCAAACCTTAAGGTCTGGCCTTCATGCTCAGCATAGCTGTTCCCCAGCAGTGGCTCGTACCGATAGGTCTCCACACTCTCTGCTGGTTTGGACTTTGTGGGGTCATGCTGGTAGAGCAATGCCGACTTCACAATCCCAAAGTCTTCCTGAATCTTCATCCCCGAATAGATAGAGCCCGAGATGTTTTCTGCCATGTGGGTATAGCTCTGAAGATTTTTCATATCACAGAGGTTGTCACTGTATTTCAGCGTGGATGGCTTGTAGGCTTGGTAGGACACCTTGGTGGTGGTTGTGATGACCGTTTGCAATGGCGAGGCTATGGGAGAGGGGTTGGGACCATACCTGCAGGGAGATTCCCCACTGTAGTAAGGGTGGCTAGTGCTGGTTTGCATCTGTCCGTAGTCACTCCAGTCTCTGTTGCCAGCTTTCCCCCAAGCTGCTTTCAGCCCATAATGCCTGCCAGGGTCATCGAAGCTCTTCTCAGAGGTGATCACAGCATTGTAGTGAGATCCATTCAAACTGAAGGGGTCTGCATCGATGGCAGGACTTGTCAGATCTTTGTAAAATGTTGAGTAAGGGCTGGAGCTTATAAAGGTGGGAACTCCAAACTCATAGCTGCATGGCCTGGGAACATAGATCCTTGGGTTGGGGCACGCTGGGTATGGTGATAATTGGTCCTCTTGAAAGCTGGCTGAGTTGTAAGGTGCTTTATAGAGGTCAGTGTTTTGCAGCAAAGGGTAAGACTGGGCTGGAATCGAAAAACTCGTGTCTGCGACAACACCGATCATTTCTGGGCCATCCATGCAGGGCAGATTCTGTAGGTTGTTGGTGTAACCACCGCTGTCGTGGCACCTTCCTGCCTGACAAGGACAAGTAGGTCTTTGAGATTCATGAGTCAGTACTGCTTGCACATGTGTGTGTCTCAACACTTGTGTTATTGCTCATTTCAGCCTCAAATGAACAGATGTAGCATGGCATAAATCTTTGCTTTACCCTGGGGTTCCCAGTACATGCTTATGACACCTTTTTAATTGACTAATGACTTTGACTTACCTCTGAGTTTAGAGGTCTCTTTTTCTGGGAATGGTGAAAAGACGATATCTGCTTCTTAACTGCACTTCGTCTTGCCTCCGCCTCCAATTTACTCTCTGGTCTGGGGTGGTCATGGACTCCTTTAGCCTAAATTAGAATTAACAAAGAATCAGATGTAAACTGGAAGGGATAAGAGAAGAGAAAATACACTAGGTAGAACAAAGTCTGTAGTTCAGCACAATGGGGAGGAAAAACTAAACAAAGAAGGATTAAATGTAAAAAGAAATAAATCATGATTTGCAGGTAGATAGAAGGAAAAAGCAAGGGAGAATTTAGCGAGGACTGCGGAGCTGATGCATTACCTATGTTTGTGATGTTCAGCAGTATCTAAACTAGAACCAAGGGAAAAAATTATTATAAATCTGGTTTGATTGACTTTCTACAGCCCAGGATCTTTGTTCTGCCTTTTAACAGCCACCACTAAAACAGTCTAAATAGTCTTAAAAAAGGTTCCATGCCATCACTCTAAAAATAATAAACACCATCTTGCATAGGACTAAAAATTATATCCTCGTCCAAAGATGCTCTGCTATTGAAACATCTGTGGATATGCAGATCTACATATCCAAAGCCATATTGATATACAGTGGAACAATATTTTCTACATGTCCTTACCCATTACATTTCCCTTATGGACCTGCATATAGTCCCTAATACAATAGGAAACTTAAAATCACTTTTTAAATGCTCTCTTTTCTCAAATGAAAATTAACTTCTAAGGAAGGTTTTTCAACTATTTTGATGGTAAGAATGTTCAGTTTTCACATCTGTAAGATATTCTGAATATCTGACTAATACTCATGAGAATTAGAGAATGTTTGCTTCCATTTACTGACTGGAGAACAGAATTCACTGCAGTGGATAATAAAATAAAATGATCCAGCAGAGAATGTAATCTCATAGAACAGAAGCTTTTTGTGATATTTTTGTCCTAATGTTGCTTAAAAAAAAAAGAATAACTCGAAATTTCAATTTTTAGCTTTCTAAATTTCCTTTTATTCTGGTAAACACTTAAATCCTCTTTAAAGGTTATGTTCACAGGGCACAATTTTCACATTTCATCTTGTGCATTTTAAGTAAGATTTTTCTTTCCCCACTTATTTTCATAGGAAATAAATACTAGGTCCTTGCTGAGAATCAGTTGTTAGACACACCAGGGTGCAGGACAACATTTTTCATATTCGTGTAGTGCAAACACAGCCTTCAATAATGACGTTGTAGTTAAAATTGAATATAGTTAACTCTCAAGTATTGCTTTTAAAAAAAGAGAGCCAAATGTTAGTGCTTTATTTTTTCCTGCCATGTTTATACTACAGAGAAATTCACCCAGGGACCAGAACTTTGCTGTGCTCACCATGCTCAGCATTATACCAAAAAACCAGAAAAAGGTGGAAAGGGAGAAGTATCTCTCTCCATAGATAAGTATATAGTTTCCATGTAGTATATAGGTGTATAATTCCTGTATGGGTATATAATTTCTGTATGTGTGTACACATATGTATGTATGATTTTTACCTGGAAAAATATCGCTTTGCCATCCAGCCTCCAGAAGTTAGTGACTGGATAGCCACTGTGTCCTCGGCAAGGAATCAGCTCAAGCGCTGAGTTACAGTTTGGGCAGGCTTTCTCTGCAAACAGAGATCAAAAAGCCACTAAAAACACTGGTTAAAGGTAAGGGTGTTGTCTGAGACTAAACAGATCTTGAGAGCGGTATGATCAGCCTTCACTGAAATTCAGATTAAAATCTGGTGCTCAAGAAAACGCAAAGTGGACTACCCAACATAACTGGATGGTATTAACTAAAGGTGCGTATTTTATATAAATTCTAATCACTTAAAGGATTTTAGATCTGTTTCGCTGCAAGTATCTATAGGCTGACTTAGATGAAGTTTGGAAATAAAGGTATTCATCACAGTCTTGGCAATTACGCCATAGTCTGCAGGCAAGTAAGGGTGATCCCAGTTTAGAAATCCAGCCCAGCTGAGAGAAGTGGCATCACTCGGGCACCCCAACTCTCTCTGGGTGCCTCTCACTTTGTTGCTTCTGCCGAGCCTTGTCGCATATGGCAGGGCGAAGCTGCAGGCGGGTTCCACCGGGCATTGCGCAGCTCCTGGCACACACCACCACCCCCAGGCAGGACTTCTTGAGGATCTGGCAGTTGTGGTTGTTGGTGTTGCGCATGGCCCAGCCACTGAGGTGCCTCTGTGCGTTCTTCTCCTCGCTGGAGTAGATGAGCCGCACGTAGCCGTCGGGCCATTCCTGGAAGGCATCAAAGTGCTTGGGCTCCTGCAGGAGGAAAGTGAGAGAATGGTAGCAGGGTATCGCAACCTGATGTGCAGAACACATAACAAGGGAAAATGGCTTTTTCTACGACCACTGGAGCAACAGAAAAAGGAATATAGAAATAACATTTTACTCAACAATGCCCTATAAAAAGGGAAAGGAAGCCTGAGCTTCCACATCTCAAAAGAAAAACAGGACCCTTTCCTCTTCTGCATCATAATCTGTAATGGCATGATCTGTTGTCTAGATGTCTCTTTGCAGTGAGATTACCCAGCCTCGTTACCAGAGCACACTGGCTGATCTGCCACCCATGCACCCAGACAGGACAGAAGCCACTCTCCTCATGCACACTTAAGTTCTTGTTGTGGGACCCTGCACCTGCAGGCTAGAAACTAGAAGTTTTAGCTCAGGTAATTGTTTCTAAGTGCATCTAATGCAAATTGAATAAGGCTTCTGCCAAAAAAAAAAAAAGAAATAAGAAAAAAGTTGCCATTGCAGCTATACTTCCAATATATGCAGAGTGGTTCAGAAAGAACATTTTAAAGTGTGATTTCACTGGTTTTCTGGAGTTTCTTACCAAAATATAATTACCAGAACAAGGAAGAACTACTAAAATTTTTAAATTCCAAACATTTATGGTGCAAGTAATGAGTTCCTAACAACACCCAGTTAACATACCTACGTACAACATAAGAGCAATCCCAGTGAATGGAGGTAAACTACCAGCGTTTACAGCATTAATCTTATATTTTGATGGGCTCTATAAAATTAAACTTTAAAATGGAGAAAGTTTTAAATTAAAAATGTGCTTGGAGCCAACAACTAGAAAAAGGTGAAGTGCTCATTTATGGTCCCATCGACAAACTGATGAAATACTCAGATAACTTGAATTACAGTAGCAAAAAAGAGTAAACCCAAGTTTCTATTCAGTATTTCTTTGCATGAGGAATAGGGGAGAAGGACACCAGATAAACAGCAGAGCTAAAGACTTTGAAGTCCGCAGCCAAAGCCGTGTATCAAATCCACATTACTAGTGTAAAACATTTTTGTAAGGAGTGCTGCAGCCCACCCATACCCACGGAATTATGTCGGAAAAAGCTGTGGGAGAAGCAGGGTAGCCACAAAACGAAGCTTTGCTCGGCGAGCTTTTTCCTAGCTCCGCGTTATAGCCGACCGGTGAGTTCTGACCGCTGCGCCCACGCCCCTCCACCCGGCCCGGTACCTGCGGCAGCTTCGGATCGTTGATGTCCCAGCTGAGCTTCATGCTGGGGGGCTGCAGCAGGCGGCGAATCCTGCTTTTTTATGCCGTCGGGGGCGTCCCCAGGGACGGGACGGGGCGGGAGCGGGGGGGGCCCAGCCGGCCCCGCAGGCGAAGCAGCAGCACCAGCCCCTCCGGGCGGGGGAGGATGCGCCCCCCTCCCAAAGCGCGCTCTGCTGCCTTTAACCTGGAGATGGGGGGAGCAGCCGAAGGGGTCTTCCTCGAATGCCCCCGCAGGGAGGGCCAGGACCTCTGCAAATTTGAGGAGGGTCTGCAAGTCTAAGCCGGGCTCTGGGGCACCCAATGGGGTGCCCCTAACGCTGGGCTGCCTGCAGTTTGAAAAGCACCTGGAAAGGGTTAAAGGCACTGAGCAGATAACCTGCTCTTCCTTAAATGCACGCGTACACCTGCTCTTTTGATTTCAATGGAAACGAATTAAGTGTTATTAAGCGTGTTCTCGCTCCAGCTGTGCTCCGTGGCACAAGGCTGCAAACGCAACTCTAGAGTCAGTGCCGTCTTATGGATCAGTATGTTTTAACTTACTAGAAATTTACAAGTAACGGTTTCTACCTTTTTTTTTTAAAAAAAAAAGAAAAAAAAAAAGCCGGTGGAGGTTTTTTGCTAACAAGTTATTAGAAACAAGAAAAGTAAAGTATGGATAACTTTATAGAGAAGAAAGAAAACGTTGAACGCCTGATAGTGCTATAACTCTTTAAACACACTCACTTATTTTTAAAGAATTCCTTACTCCCCTCACCCACTCTAAACTTCCTTTTTTTTTTTTTTTTCCTCTTTTTTTTTAAGTCCCGACTAAAAGCTTACTCAAGTTTGCTTTTAGGTGTGCAAAATAAAAAAATACCTGCAGCAGCCAACACTAGGCAAGACTAAAATCATACAACCCCCAGCAGATAGCCAATCCCCCTGGGTTCTTGGTTCTCCTCTTTTGTACCCTTCTGCTCGGACGGGAGTGTCAAATGCCATCACCTGGGTGCGGGGCGGGGGGGGGGGGGGCGGGGGGTCCCTCCCGAGCCTCGCCCAGGTGCGACATTTTAGTGCCATGAGGGTTGCTTGGGTGTTCAGGTGAGGGTCTTTCTTCCATCAGGAACTTGGGTGTATTTAGGTCATGATTGTGTAGAGGGTGGTGGGGTGTTTTTAGGATTTTATTCCCTGTTTTCCGGAGCCGTGCCCTTGGTGGAGCTGCCCCCCCTCCCCGACGCTCTCGGGCCCCTCTCGGCATGGACGAGGTAAGCACCGGCAGCAGCGATGGGAGTGAAGGGGGATGCAGGGACGCATCCAGTTTGGTCACCCCAAGCTGAGCGTTACCCCCGTGTCTCTACTATGGTGGTTAAGCTTAGAAGTGTGGAGGAATTTTGAAACTTTCCTTAGGAAACAAGGAAAGGAGAACAGCCTTTTGGGAGGAGAGAGAACATAAATAGTCTTCAGCTTTGGAACAGAAAAAAATGAGGTGGTTTTTTCAGTGTTTTTCCTCTTCCTTTTTGAAGGAAAAAAAGCGTGAAGAACGGGATGAAGGGAATGACAGCACAGCAGTCAGAGCAGAAGACTATGTAAGTATCTTTTACATGTATCCCTAGCTTTATCTTAGAAATAATTGTATGTATGTTTGAAGATGTATTCTTGAATTGATGTGGCATAAGCTAGAATTTCTAGTAATTTAATGTAATGTGGGGAGTGCAGCAAACCCGTTAATTGTTTCTTTACTAAGCAGGAAAAAATTTTTGTAGTAGTTGCAGAAACATGGCAAGAGTCACAAACTAAGTGTACTAAAGGAGTTTATTTCCTTATTCGGCATCCTTTTAGATTACTCAGTTTCAAAGATTCTGTCTCTTGGAGAGGAAGACGGATGTTTCACCTTTAGATGTAGCAGTAAAATGAAAGTAGAGAAACAAACGAAGTAAAAACAAATAAAAAGCCTACAGCTTTTAAAATAGTATTACCAGTACTTTCTCATCATCAGTGCTGCAATAATTTAAATGCCCCCTTATTTTACTCAGTAGTTGTTTGCTACTTCTCCCTCTGCAGCTTGAATCACTTCTTGCTGATGCTTTTAAGGGGAAAGGATTTGAGAAAATAAGTGAACTGTTGCAGGAGAGAGAAATAGAGCCTCCCCAGAAATACAGTGAGTCTCTCTTCAACCAGCTAGACAAAGCATTGAGAAAGGTGAGTACCATAACTATTCTTACCCACCTTAATGTCTAGCTCTATAGCAATCAGGCTAATGAAGCAGGGTGTTCTGTGTTTCTGTAGGAGCTGGACAGAAATGACTTCCAGAATGTTTCACTGCTGCTGAGGTGCATTCAGGTCTACTTGAAAAGTGATATTGAAGAGACGAGTTTGCTTATTGAGCAAGGACTGGCACAAAAGATAAGTATAATACTCTATACAAGTTACTGATGTGATTTAAGGTTGCTTGCATCTGGAAAAGAACTCCAAGGAAGTGAGAACTAGAGAATGGCTTGTTAGCTGTGCAAAAATGAAATATTTTTTTAAATATATTGCATGAGCTGAGTAGAAAGAAAATGCTTACTTCCATTGCATTACATTCAGTACGGCAGTTAACATCATAACTTCACTTATTACCTAACTTAATGGTTTTATAGTTTGTTTTTCTTTTTAAGCTGCCAGTGGAAGGAGAAGGTGAGTTCTGATGAGTCCCACTTATTTAGAAATACTATATCATTTCACATTAAGTGCTCCAGCAAAATGCAGTTTTACTAATAGAATTGATGAGCAGCTTTTATGATTTTTAAAACTGACTGTCTTTATGAAAGTCTTTTTTTAGTTTCATGGTAAATCAGATGTATTTAATCTGTAATTGCATTTTATTTTCTGGCACAGTGGCCCAATGCTGATTTTAGGTGGTAGTAGCAGAAATGCACTTGTGGTGAGGATGAGTAGTACCTGGCTCTAGCATACCAAGGAGGTAGCAGTTAACACCTGATCTCTATTGGCAGAGCTGTACCAAAGAGTCCTCAATCCAAAATGTTGTAATCCTGTCTTGTAGCTATGCTTTTCAAGGACACAGTTTCTCCAAATTCCTGTATGGAGAGATGATTAGTAAAGTTTCTTCAATCTGAGCTCTGTATGTCCAGTGCAGCATAGCCTTCTAGTTAGCTATGGATATGTGATGTTATGCAGTATCTTAGAAAAAAGTTTAAAGTATTAAAACAATTACTTTAAAAAAGCTTGATTAATTTTTTTAGAACTGATGTCCTCTAGGAATTTCCATAGGAGTTATGATGCCACTAGCAGTGTGCATTTTTTCGAGGAGATTGTGGGCACTATGAGTGTGTGCCTTGACAAGAAAGGAGGACAAAAGGAGGGCTGGAGTGTGGAGGGTATAGGTCCTGCTGAGGGGCTGTGAGGGTGGCACTTTTCATGTATCTCTAGCAAAATTTGAGCTCTTTAATGCTGTGTGGCTTTTGACACAGTGTATGACTGAAGTTCCAGGGCTTAAAAAAATATGCCAATGCGTGTAAGACTTCCTGCAGATCTATTTTAAGTATTATTAGCTCTTCTTCCCATGTTCTAACTGATTCTTTTATTCTTTCACCTGGTATCTTGGTTTGAAAGAACAAGAGAATTTGCCATTCTGGCTGATGCAAGCGAAAATAGATTTCTGATGTCACTTCTTGAAGACTTCTTTGACTCTGCATTGGTATGTATGTGCATCAAGGGGGCAGAAGGGTTACCTTTACTGGATAACAAAACCATCGTTCACAAACAGTTTTTCTGTTAAAAAAAATAGTTGCACAGACCTTGTGCCCTGAGACTGAGCCTGGGACATGCAGCTTGGGTGGTGCAGGTGGGCAGTGTCCAGGAGCCTGCTCTGGGATGGTGTTAGACGGAGGTTTGGCACACCTGGGAGAAGCTGCTGCAGGGCTACAGCATTCTCTCATTTTCTGACATGAAGCCAAGTGTTTGCTTTTGCAGGAAAATGTGCAAGAAGTTCTGATGCATTTTGTAAATAAAAGATCTCTTCAAAAAACCCAAGTTACTGACATTGAGCTGCACCTTACGTGCAGATGTTTGTTCCTACAGTGTTTGAAAGAGCTGATTTACTTCTTATAAATTAACTGAGCTGCTTACGGTTCTCGTTTAGATTTCTATTTTAAACATTCACAACTTTAAAGGTATTGGCGACCTACCTAGTGATGTAAACTTGCAGTGAGAAGAACGCTTTTTGACTTCTTTCCGCAAGCTGTTCCCCTGCTTTAGTTTGTAGTGTAACTGAAACTATGTTACTTTGTGCATCAGAAATTATCTGAATGGTTGTGACTCTTTTAGGAGACTTGATAAAAAGACATTTGAGCAAAATCAGATTTTCTTCTTTCTCTACTAACCACTTCCAAATTATATGAAATACTCATCAAATTTTGATAAATAAATAATTTGTTCTTTGTCTTTCTGGTTTATTTCTTCCATGTGCTTTCACTGTAAAGGAAGAAGTGTTGTTTTATTTCTGTTGGTTTGCTCTTGTATTTTTTCTAATTTTCAATTAATTTTGCTTAAGGGACTTTAGTGCTGTTCAGATATGTCATGGTGTTTAGTACTGTAGTGTGTAAACATAAAATGTCTTTACATAGGCCCATATGTGTTATAGAAGTGATGAAGTGATGCCATGATGTGGATTTTCCAGGGAATCTTGGGGTGTTGCACTCTCAAGGGCTGCTGAAATCCATGGGGGAAGTGGGTGCTTCGCTTCCTTTACCTCTCCCTGCATAATGTCAACCTGTATGCTTAGAGTGGCCATGTGTGACATACCTGGATCAGGTGGCACTGCTTTTCCTGATGTGGGAACACTACTGGCTTATCTAGTCCCTGAAGTTTGTGATGGTGGGGACATAAAAGCCTCAGCACTTTGAGTACTGCTGTTCTTGGGTTGTGCTGTGTTAATGAAGGTTTCCTTTGCTTTTTTTCCATCAGGTGATTTGCAAGTGCAGTGATAAAGGTCAGTATTCTTTTCCCTTCCCTTTCTCATTGTCCTGAATCTCAGTATCAGGACTATGCTTCTTAATTCTGCTCAAACTCTGTTGCCTTTCTTTTCTCTCCTCCACTCCCTTCCTCCTTCTCTCTGCAATGTTTTCTTTAAATTTTCCACTGATTTCTCTCCAGCTAATTTTCATTGACTTTTACATTGGAGCATGAAACTTCTTACTGTTTCTCTTTGCTTGCTTGTTTTGACTATGATGAAAAAAAAAAAAATGTAGCTGTGGTACTGTGTTTAAATGATCAGTGCCAAGTTTTTCACTTGGTCGAAGTAAGTGGCGCTCCTGAAAAGAGTTCAGGCTAGGCAGCCTGCTCTTGCACATCTATTCATGCTGGCTTTGGATGTTCTTCCTTTGCTGAAGCTACCCACCTCTGCAGAATAAGATGATAACTCCTTCAGCCATTGTACCTGTGCAGAGGGATGTCTGTCTGTATCTCATTCATTTCAATGTCAGGACTTTGTCTGTGGCTGCAGCTGGTTGCCCATTAGAGCAGGGGAGCAGGTGCTTTCTGAAAGAGCAAGTATCTGTGTGCTCAGACGTTCAGGCTCTCTGGTCGTGTAAAAGCAAAGCATTGCATTGAGTGCCGGATAACTTGAGATTATTTGTCCTTGTGGCTTATTCTAGTAGGAGCAGAGTGGACATGAGCGTCTTCTGGTTAATGCTCTATAAGTTTTCTCTATTGACTTTAACAAAAGCTGTACATTACAGATTTCTCTTTTGCGGTTCAAAGTAACTTCTCCTTTCTGTAACTATTGAAATTGTTACCCAGGTCAGCAATTAAGTGTTCGGAACTATTTTTACACAGAAGTTACTAGCTCCCCTTTCTGTCTAGGATTAGTTGGTTGGAAACTTCCAACCCTTAACATCCTTTGATTCTATTTTAAAATTAATTCACGGCTAGTATTTTTTTTTTCCTCCTTCAAAACTATCTTTCGTATGGAGACCGGCTCATTGCTAGCTGTAACCTTTCAAATGATTTTTCTAGGGAAGAAAGAGTTGGTGGATTTATTTTTACCTGAACTGGGACATCTAGTGACACAAGCAAACACTTGCTGCGCTCTGCAGCATGAGGTAAGACTAATACCAGCAGAAGAAAAATATAGATACGTGTGCGCACACAAGCATGTGTAATTAGGTACGGAATTTGAAAAATGTTACTGCATTTTCCCTTCCTTTTCTGCATTTTCTTCTGTTGGGGGAAAGGCTTTGAGGACCCTCAACTCTATACTTGACAGTATCCCACGGGAGGAGAGAAAGAAATTCCATATGTTTAAGGAGATGCGCTCACTGGCGTAAGTGGTTTTCTCTCCAGCTCCTGTAGCTAAACATGATTTTCCTCACGATGGGAGTTAAAGTTATTTCCACCTTAACTCATTGCGTTATGTTCTTTCAGGAAAGACCTTGCAAAAACTATACTGGAGGCTGGTGGTAAGGAGTATTTAGCAGTTATTCTTATGAAGTTGGGGTTCTTCATCTTTATCTGCTTATTTATTATAGATGACTTATAATTTACGTATGGTCAAGAGTTCACTTTTGGGGAAGGAAAATTCAATGGTACTCTGAGGAAATATTTATCAAAAGTGTTTAGATGCAACAATGCATTTGTTCTTTCTGGTTAGTATTAATAATTTGTAGTAACTAATAAGAATGATATATGTAGAAAAGTAATTATATTAGCTTAGTGTTTACAAAGTATGCTGGCTGTTAACCTTTAAAAAAAAATAAATTTTAGCTACTTTGAAGTTTGTACACATCATGACGATTAAGGTTTATAGCTTCTCGAGTGAAATCCTTTTTGTTTCTTCCTAGCCGTGACACTTTCTGGGGTGTTACTGTGGTATGTGAAATGTAACTTAATCCTAGTGAGTTAAGGATGAGGCTCTGCTCTCATGCCCCTCTGGTCCCCAAGAACATCTCCTGCCGCCCGCACGTGTTGTGGTTAGCAGTGCTCCGTACCTTGGCCTCGCTGAGCCAGGGGAGCTGAAGATGCCTGGAGTTGATGCCGGGCTGTTATCCTCCACTGCGTCCCTGTAGATACGTCAGCTGGCTAATGAACAAGACTGTGTAGTATCCAAGTGCAAGAGTAGCAATGATACATAACCCTCTATTATGCTGGGGGGTGATATTTATCCTGTGCTTATGTTTACCGTGTAGATTACGACCTTCAGGTTGCCCTTTCAGAAGCACTTTGTAGGTTAATGACAAAAAAATGGAGGGATGACCTTGCTCACCAGTGGTTTGAAGATAGCTATCTTGCTGAAGCTTTCAAAGAGATCAAGGATAGAGAATTTGAGACGGTGAGGGTCCTTATTTTGAAAATAACATACTTGACAAGTCTGTATAGGGGCTGGTTTTGGTTGAATTCAGTTGGGACATCCTTGTAAGAAGTTCCTACAAAACTGATTTTAGAAATACCCAAAGTTTAGTTATTTGTAGATTTTATATATTTATTTTTTTTTTAAAATCTGGCAAATATAAAATGCCGTATTGTTTAAATGGCTCTTACTTCTAGGATATTTTACTTCTAAAACGTAAATAAAATTTCTGTGGTTTGTTTGGAGGCTTGCTGGTCATAAGGTGGGTCCAACCATTTGTAGTGACTTGAATGCTTCTGGTAGTATTAGGTTATTAGGTTGGTGGCTGGACTTTGTGGTTTGTGGAAGTCTTTTCCAGCCTTTATGATTCTATGACTCCTCTTTTGGCCTTTGGCATTGCATTGACTAGTTAAAAGCTTATAACCTGGCTTGAGGTTGCACAGCCCTGTAGAATACTGGCCAATAGAATACTCCTGGAAAGGAAATTTAGTCTGGTGTGTTTTTGTTTTTTTTTTTTTTAAATAATGTGTCATTGGTCTTGAAGGACTGCAGAAAATTTCTTAACCGGCTAAATGAAAGGCTTGTGAAAGAAAGAAGGTAAGTTGTGAACCAACAGAATAAACTGATGCTGTCATTACTGCGGGGGAGGGGGGAACCTAGGGCTGTAAACTGTGTTGGATTATATAAAAAAAAGTATTTATATCACATGTGAATAATTAATTTCTTAAAGATTTTATTTTAACGGTGGCTCTTCTGAAAATAAAATTAACGGAGACAATGCATCGGCATCAAAATACTGTGTTCTCTAAGCTTCTCCAACTTAATTTACTTATTTTGTATTATTTTTGAACAATAAGGGTGACAACTGATCTTAATGATTTTAACTTCCATGAAGTCAGAATCTGATGTTGAATGCATCATGTGAAGTCTGCTTTTCTTCCAGAGTCTATTCGTTTCCTTGCATATCTGCTTTTGCTGACATGAACGAGGTAATAGTCCTTAACACTGTGACACCTTCCCTATGGTGTTACCACTGTAGAATGTAACATTCTGTGGAATGTGGTGGTGTTTGACTTTTTTTCCCCTTTTCCTCCCTATTTTTCATTAAAAAGCTTAATTTTCTACAATGTGGCGTGTAACCTTCTATTCTAGTTGGAAAGTTCATTTGTTTGTCCCTGAACTCCAGCTTACTGCTGCTGACTTTGCTTTTGTATCAGCCAACTGATAGAGGCAGCATGGTGATGACAGAAGAGAGATCTCTAAAGAGAAACAGGAGGGCAGGACAACTCTGATTCCTTTGGCAGAGCTGCTCCCAGACTGCCGGAAAACAAGTTTAGCCTAGTGCATGTGTAGGAGAGGTCACACGTACAGATCCTACAGGTTGCTTCGCTGATCTTTAAACTTATGTATGGAATCATTCCTGGCAGTTGTATCGAATCAAAGCCAAATAGATGAAAGCCAGTTCCACAGCTTCCGCTGAGTTCAAGTGCTCAGAAAGGCAAACAACTGCACAGGCTCTTTCCTGCCACCAAAATGCAAGTGTGTGCATTGCCTTTTCCCTCTTGGCTGGTGTGGAGGGGTGTCTGACTTTGTGGGTGTAGCTGGGTGAGTGGTAAGCTGGCACATCACAGCTTGATCCCAACTCTTATTTCTCATATTTCCAGTGCATGTGTGTACACATGTATGTAGGACAACTTTTTCCAATTTTGTCTTGTTAAAGAAAACAGAGAATGAGGGGGCAGTTTTGGGCTTTCTCTGGGAATGGCAGCACTGCTGTTGTGCTTCCCCAGGTGAAGAAGCCATCGGATGAGAAGCTGGAGGAGTTCTGGATCGACTTCAACACTGGCAGCCAGAGTGTGACTTTCTACGTGGACAGTGAGGAGGTACCAGCAAAGCCCATGTGGCCTTGGGTTAGCCTAATCACAGAATTGTCTGAGGCTGGAAAAGACCTCTGAGATCATCAAGTCCAGCCTAATGCAGCTGGTGCTTGCTCAGCCTGTCTGATGTGGTGGTTTTTGTTTTCCAAGAGTGCTCTTTGGGAGTCGGTGAGGCTGTCAAAAGAAGCAGTCAGCAGTTACAGCCTGAAGGGTAAGATTTTTTCCAACTGGTGTTGGTTTGTGGGTCTCCAAGGCATGTGGAGCCAACCTCAAATCTCGCCGTCACCAAAAAGAGTCCCTGTGGCTTCTCCCCAGTCCCAGTTGTGCCCTTTGAAGGTCACCTTACACCAGGTCTGCTTATTGGATTGTCTGTGTGTCAATTTAGCACCATAATTTACCCTCCCTACCCATAGGTGAATGGTGAATAGGTGAATGGACTAACTGCAGATGCATGGGCAAGATGTAAAAGAGACTGCTTAAAAATACCCCAAACATTTAATCAAATGTTTTTGGGATGATAGACTGAAGGTCTTGCTCTAAAATAAATTTAGTGGCCTTTTTTTTCTTTTCCACAGAGGATGATGGAAAAAAGATTGTTAAAATTTATATGAAGATTCCTGCTATTCTTAACAAAATAGAAGCAACAAAAATAAAAATAATTTTCAGTGCTCAGTTCGAAATATTAAGTGTACTTAAAGAAGTCCTGGGAGTTGAAAAAATTATGGTAAGCTCTTTATTTTTTGTTTTCTTTTCTAAGCTATGTCTTGTGATATACACTGGGCAAAAAACATTGTAGGTTTTTATTTTCGTTTTTCCCTCATGTCTATTTTATTACATATGTTTTCCCCTTGAGGATTTGAGACTCTATATAGATGTTCTTAGATTTGGCCTGAAAGAGAGGTTTGAGACTTTAGGAAAGAAGTTTCAGGGCACTCAGAAATTTGTGGTTTAGAAGCTTGAATGTTAAACTGTTTTGTTAATCATTTCAGTGTGATAAGATTATTTTTGCTAAGTTTCTGAAGTAGGAAATGAAGCCTATGGTACTTAGTTGTGTAACTTAAGTATAAACATTCTCTCACACTAGCTCAAAGTATTACACTGCACAGAATGAGCAGACTGTCACACACAAACCTGGAGAAAAGGGATGCTGCAAGGCACAAATATTAGGTAGACTTTGTAGATAGTACCTCTGGATTAAAGTAGAAGCCTCATTTTTATTTTTTTTAATATCTATTTTTTTAAAAACATGGGCCATGTGTGACTTTTTAAAAATGCTAATATAGTTAATTTTTTGTATTTGTTAGTCATCCACAGACCACGGAGGAACACCTTACGTGACAGTAAACAGCCATAGTAGGGAGACTGTCATTTGTTTTTCCAGGAACTGAGATGCTTCCAAATGGTCAAATAGACTAACAACCAATGATTTGTTGCAGCTGATTAACAACTATTAGTCATGTTATTAAGTAACTGACTTTACTAGACAAAGATTGTACTTTTTTGAAGGCCATTCTCACATGAGATTGATTCACACCAACAGATAAGTGTATCTGAAGAGGAGTCTGTCCATGCTGGGAAGCAAGACAGGCAGAATGAAGCAGGTGACTTTTAAGTTGTTATTCTACTTTATGAAATTTGTTTCAAAAATTAAGATCTTCACTTGCAGTTCACAGTTTGCAGTTTGTAGAATCATAGAAAGCATTGGGCTGGAAGGGACCTTTAAAGGCCATCTAGTCCAACCCCCCAGCAGTGAGCAGGGACACCTTTATATCTAGATCAGGTTGCTCAGAGCCCCGTCCAGCCTGACCTTGAATGTCTCCAGGGATGGAGCCTCCACCACTCTCTGGGCAACCTGTTCCAGTGTTTCACCACCCTCGTTGTGTAGAACTTCTTCCAAATGTCTGATCAAAACCTACTCTGCTCTAGTTTAAAACCATTGCCCCTTGTCCTGTTGCTACACGCTCTTGCAAGCAGTCCCTTCCCAGCTTTTCTGTAGGCCCTTCAGGTACAGGAAGGCCGCTATAAGTTGTCCCCAGAGCCTTCTCTTCTCCAGGTTGAACAACCCTAACTCTCTCAGCCTGTCTTTGCAGGAGAGGTGCTCCAGCCCTCTGATCATTTTTGTGGCCTCCTCTGGACCTGCTCCAACAGGTCCGTGTCCTCCTTGTCGTGAGGGCTCCAAAGCTGGACGCAGTGTTCCAGGTGAGCTCTTGCCACAGCAGAGCAGAGGAGCAGAATTGCCTCTCAGTCTGCTGACCATGTTTTTTTTTTTTGATAGAGAGGCTGGATACCTTATGGTAGGAAAGGCTCTTAGCTGGGCCTGGAGTAGCCACTGTTTCCTCCTCCTCACCAGCCTAAAGCCAATGCTTCCCATTTCTTTAAATTGGGGGCACTGAATTTTCTGTGATCAGAGAGTGTGACTACTTCTGTTGCCAGTGAACATCTCCTGCAAGGTGTTTTCTTCCAGGATCGTTGAGTTGAGTTTTAATTTTATTCCAAATGTAATAGATGCTGAAGGAACACAGAGCCTGAAGTACAGGAGTGATGCTTGCATGCAAAAGAATGTCCAAGCCCAGCACTTCTCCAAGGGGAGGAGGAAGATGCTCCTTCCTTCCCTCTGTCCTGCTCTGAAGTTCTGTAAACCCTCGCCGAGAGTGTAACCCATAGTTTGAGGAAAAACTGCTCTCAGCACAAAAGCAAGACAGGCACGGCTAAAATTTGTATTAAACAGGAGATGTTTCCTCGACTAAGTTTCAGTATCTAATTAGTTGGGAACTGAGTTTTTTTTGGTTGGTTGGCTTTTCCCTCTCCATAATGATCTTTTCTCTTTGAAGGCTTGCATATATCTTTGCTGCAAAATTTGCTGTACTTCAGTTTTTCAAGTGATTATTTTGTTGTGAAGGTTATTCCTTGGTGTAAATTGCTGGACAGATTTTTCCAGGTCTTCTAAGACAATGACCTTGCAGCTCTCTACTACTACCACCCACCATCTCAGAAAATGAATCACAAGTTCGAAGAGCCCTTAGGTTAGGTATCATTCTTTCTGTGTGTATGTTAAAAGCATTTCTTTGCATTCCTCTTGGTTGCTGTGCAATTTGGATTCCTCCAGCTGAATACCCAAAAAAGCTCCTTCCAGCTCTGAATGTCTAGACTTCAGTAGTCCCTTCTCATTTTTCCTAGCTAGCTCAGATGAGCTAGAATGGAAGTCCTCCAGATTCTGGAGGTGCAGGTGAGGCAAAAGCTCCTTTATCAGTGTCCACTATGAAGCACCCAGTGAGGTAGAAGGTGGGCATTACTGTTTGAAGCAATAGGAAAGTGTGAAGGCAGAAGGGGCTTCATCTGTAGTGAAACAGCTTTTGTAGTGCCTGGTGGAGATTCAATGGAGGGAAACAGATTGTGGAAGATCCTGCTGGTTTGTTGCTTTAGCCAGGCACAAAGAGTCATTCTGTGTCTTCCAGAGCAAAGGGTCAAGGTAGCAAGAAGATGACAAAGTCATACATATTTGTATATGACAAAGGGATTAGAAGAGGTAGGCTGAAGATGCTCTTGATTTGGTATTGCAATTCTGCACTAGGTAATTTAAAGATGTTTGATGTTTTTTTTTTCTATTAATGAGGTCTTGAGATATTTGCACCTAATAAGTTGTGCTGTTAATCTTTTATGTAGATGCGTAAGAACAGAAAGGAAATGTGCAATTCTCACATTCTCACCCCATTGCTGTTCTGCAGGGATACCTGAGTCCACTAATTCACAGGGCAGGAAAGATCCTTCAAACTCTGAAGGTGTGGGCTCTCTGTCAGGCAGCTTAACCTCTCAACGCAGCCAACAGTTAATGGGCACTGTACCAGTAAGTGTTTGGTGTATGATGAAACCATCCTTTGTCCCCCTTTTCTTCCTCCTCAAGTTTGCATTTTTATAGGTGTGGTTGAAACCTCCTTTTAAAGCAAACTGATTTGTATCTAGATCTGACAATGTTTTCAAACTGTATCTTCTGTTGGTGGTAATTCAGCCCCAGCACTTGCCTTGAGCTACAATTTTGGCAAAACTAATTTAAGAAGAAGACATTTTACTTCCTCTTACAAGGGGTTGATGGGATGCTCTTAGTGAGAAGCTCCTAGTATCACTTACATGCATCCTAAAATGTTCTTTTATGTGTCTAATGATAAAGCTGTTATCCAGCTGCTGCTGCAGGCTAGCCATAAAAATCTCTTCCTGAAAAACCCTATCTTTCTTTCTTGGTCATATGCATTGCTCTGTTTATGGTTTTGTGTCTCCAAGCAGGAAACTGTTGGTTCTGGTGTCACTGTGAGTACAGTGGTCCAGGAAACTGATGTCGAAGATGCTTCCCAAGGCTCAGGTGAGCCATGGCTCCCTTCAGTTCTTTAAGTCTGACCCAGTTAAGCATCACCCAGGTGACACGGGGAAGGCTTCACTTTTGTGGGCCTTATGGTGAAAGCAGATAAAGTGTTTAATGGTAGCTACAAAATGTGAAGCTGTAGTTTTCTTGCCTCCTTCAGCAAAAAAATCTGAAACTCTGTCTCTAAGGAAAAAAGCTAAGCCTAGGTGAGTGTCTCACAGACAATGTTGCAAGGTGGTTGGTGTGGGATTTTTTTGTTGTTTGTTTATTTTTTTGTTTGGTTTTGTTTTCCCTTCTCTGGGGTTTTAATGTGTGTGATTTTGATGTTTATTCCATCAATTCTTAAATGAGGAAAAAGATTGTTTTGCCACCCTGGCTAGCAAGGCTGGTTGGTCAGTTACATCGCTTTGGAGCTGCCAAACATTGATGTTTAGTTAATGGCTTGGCTGCTACTTTGGTGTGACTTTTCTCTCTCATCGTTCATTTAATCCAAATACAAGGTGAGCATACAGCTGTACCACAGAGTTTAATGTCACCTGTGTGACCAGAGCTCATCAGATCTGTAGCTATTCATAATGAGGACTATGAGTTTTGTGAAAGATTGCATGAGTTTGAGTTCACCTTGGCATTAGCAATACCTTTTTTTTTTTTCTTCTCAGAGCTTTGCAGGACAGCATTTCCTGTAGTTAAAGAGTTGGGCTTCTGTAGAGCTATTAATTAGCATTCTTCCCTGCATGACTTATAAACCATTGCTTTGCTAATTGGTGCAAATTTTTTTTTGGGTTGTGTGGTTGTTTCTTTTTTTTTTAAAGTACTTGACAAACTAGCTCTTTGGGCTTTAAATGAAGAGCCTCTCAGCACTGCATTTCCCTCATGTGTTCTCTCCAGTGAGAAGGCCCTAGAAGAAGAATCTGAGGAGGAGCCAATACCAAAGGTATGTTTGTCTTGAGAGTGTTTCCACCTGAGTGGAAATACATGGGGCAGGCAAGAGAAGCTCTGGTGGAGTTGCAGAAGCCACGATACCTTGCCCTGCTCCTGCCCTCGAGCAGTGTCCTGAGCCTGTGTCGTGTCATACCTGATGGAACGTGCCACCTCGCACCAGGAGTGAGCTTCGGAGGCAACAGCTGCCAACCTCATTCCGGTGTGGCCCAACCGAGTAATTGAAGTTTGGCTGTCTGCTCGGGGTGTCCTCTCCACCGGCAGCTGTGTGCCATGCTCGTGTCCAGGCACACAGCATGGTGGGCAACCAACCTGATCCTGTGTGGGACAAACTTGGATGTTGCAAGACCTCGCACGCGGTCTGCAAGAGCAAAGGTTCATTTCTTGAATGGAAGTGAGTCTTGGAAGTCTGCAGGTGTGTTTATTCTGTTTTGTAGCTGAGCTCCAATGATCCTCCAAAACTAGATCCATCTTTGTGCTCCTGGTATAGGAGCTTACAGCTTTAGACTTGATCGTAGGTTTACATTTCCAGGTACTGGTTTTGAATTTATTTTTTGGAAAGAAGTATTTATTTTTTTTTTGACTGGCAGTTCAAAGGCTTTGTAACACTTGCCCACTGCAAGATGAATTCCAAGCTTTTGAACAACATCATTCTGTATCCTCACCCCCTTGACTCTCACAACATCTCTGGGAGTCCCTTGCTTCCTGGTAGGAAAGGACTAGAGGAAACAGAGATGGGCAGTTGTTGTAGTCAGAGGAATAATGTTTCCTGTCATTGCTTATTTCTGCCTTTAGCAGGCTTTGGGGTAACAACATGACTTGGCATATTGTGGGTTTAGATCCTGCAGCTCTCTGTTTCCTTTCAGAAGGATGTTACCAGGGAAAAGAGAAACAGAAGGAGCAGCTTGGCCAAGCAGAGGACTGAAGGCAGGTATGACACATGAGCCCCGTCCCCACATGGGGAAGGGTGTATGAGGTGATTTTGGACCATTTCTAGCACTGATGGAGGAGGAAGGCTTTGGCAGGGTGGGCTGTCTGAACAGAACAGACAGACAAACAAGCAGGAAGGTCATAATTTGCCTCAACAGGAACCTTTGGATCCCCAAAGTGATAAAGACTTCGGAAGGTAACTCTAGTCTGCCAAAAATGCCCTCACCTGTCTGATACTGTGTCGTGCTGGCTCTTCCATTTTTCCTTTCCAGACTATAGTCCTCCCATCCTCCAGTGGGTCATGAGGGGAAGCTTCTTTCACAAATACCTAGGTTTTCTCAGATACTATCCCGGTACTTTGGGATAAGAATAGGAAAACCTGATGCAGGTCTTAATCATTCCTACGAGTTCTGTGTTTTAAGACCAAATAACTTGATGTGGCAAATACTGCTTGTAAAACAGGAGCAGCGTTGTGGAAGTTCGAGGTGGAGAAGCAATTCTTAGTTTGGTCATTCTACTCCCTCTAGTGTTTTGTCTGAAAATGAACGTTTCTTTCCTTCGGGAAACTTTAAGGAGGAGCTCAGCACGTTAGTCTTCCTGTTCTTTGACTGGTGAGAAAGGGAGTGTGTACTGTCTTGAGCAATACTTGTACATTTTGAATAGTTACGGTTTGGAGAAAGAAAGGTACTTTTAGGTTTCAGTATTGAAAGGCATGAAAACAAAATCTAGATGCACACAGAGAAGTGATTAGAGAATAAACATTAAATATTAGAATTTTCAGAAGCGAAATCAATGGATTTTTTTCTCTTAAATGTTTCTGAAAGTCTTTTCACTTGTGATTTCTTCCTACCATTGTTATTAGTGATGTGGGAACAAAATGTCCACTACAGAAACAGGGATAGGCTAACTGATATCTTCTGAATATTTATCTTAAAATTAAGAAATTATAATTGAAGGAGGGAGAATTGAGACAGACAATAATACAAGTATTTTTTTAGAAGCTATGAAAACAGCACTTTTAAGCATGAGTGTTTACTGTATAAGAGAGTTCCTACGGCAGGAGAGTAGAAAGAAACCATATTATCCTCCCATAATCTTAGTGAAGTTCTATAGGGTGACTCTTCATGATTGCATGTCACAGCCACATGTGTGCTCTCTTGCAGGGATGATATCTATGAGTTTGAAAACTCGGATTCTGCAAGTCTTGAACAGGTAAAGTTGAGACAGAGGCCATTAGGAAATGTGTGAAGGTCCCACCTCAGCAGCTGGGAACGAGTAGCAGCTTGAAGGGGATACCTCTTACTGCAGGAATGCAATACGGATGGATATGCTGCTACAGCAGAACAGACACCTGGGGAGCTGAAGTTGCTCTATTTGTGTATGGTGCTACATCTGGGTGGGGAGAGTACTTGCTGCTTCTTTAATCTTGTGATGGGTGCTGAAGAGGAGACTGAGGGGTGACCTCATTAATGTTTACAAATATATCAAGGGTGAGTGTCACGAGGATGGAGCCAGGCTCTTCTCGGTGGCAACCACTGATAGGACAAGGGGTAATGGGCTGAAACTGGAACATAAGAGGTTCTGCTTTAAACTCGAGAAGAAACTTCTTCTCAGTGAGGGTGACGGAGCCCTGGCACAGGCTGCCCAGGGAGGTTGTGGAGTCTCCTTCTCTGGAGACATTCAAGACCTGCCTGGACACGTTCCTATGTAGCATAATCTAGGTGTTCCTTCTCTGGCAGGGGGATTGGACTTGATGATCTTTCGGGGTCCCTTCCAATCTCTAATGTTCTGTGATTCTGTGTTTCTATATGGTAAAACTGGCTGCAACAGGAGCTTGAGCTCTTGCTTGAGTGAGGCTGTGGAGATTTTGCTGTGATTTGAAGGCTAGCCTCTGTTTGCACTTTATTGAATATTGAAAGCAGATTGCTCAGCATCCTTCACTTTTCACCCTTGGGCTAAACCAGAAGAGACTGAAATCCATTTTGAGCCACACTTGGCACATTGGGAATCCCTGGTTAAAGCGAGTCATTGCAAAATGTCTGTTGGAAATTCAGCTTAATTTATATTTGCAGACTACTAGAAAAATTGAATTAAAAATAAGTTGAATAAAAAGCTTTAACAGTGCACTCTTTCCCAGGAAGTTGAAAACTTGCTCCTAATGGTTTCTGTCAAGATGGTTCCACTGTACAAACCCTTTTGTCTTTCAGCCTCTCCCCCAGTCCAGGTGCTGTCACTGCCGCCTGTTAAACCAGAGGCGGTGGGTGCCAAGTGGGACACCCCAAATTTCTGTTATCAACTGGCCACTGACCAGTCCTTGCTGCTGCCCCCGGGTGTCAGCATAAGCCTTGCCCCATGTTGCAGCAGCCCAGCTGGGTACTGTGGGCTTCATTTACAGCAGGGTAATGCTGTTCGTGGGGTTTGCACTTAAAGTGATCTTTCTTGTGACATTACTGCTTAAAATGAGGGTTATTTGTAAAGCAAGGAAAAGAGAAAGTAACTTTGTTCAAGACAACAGATATTTGTCTGTTGCAATTTATGACACTGTGTCAATTGGCAAATCTCACTCTATTAAAAAGGTGAATTTCTGTGCTGAACTTGTAATCTGTTCCTCCTCCAGCCTTTTTGAGTCCTGATACATTTTAATGTTATAGATTGTTTTACAGGATAGTTGAACTTCAAGACAAAAAGCTGCTTCTGTTTTAGGTTGCTGAGGCCAAAAGAAAGATTCCTGGCCAGAAAACTTCTTCAAGTCAGAGGTACAGTATTATGTGTGCACCACTTGTGAATCTTTTGCTCTCTGAAAGAAGAGTTTGTTGCCTTAAACTGTTTTAAATTGGGATCAAAAAGGCTGTGGGATGTTTCTAAATAAGTAAATATATAGTTCCTTGCTTAGCTGCCGCAGTATCTGTGGGTGTTTATCGACACTAATATTTAAACAGTACCCGAGAATGGAAAAGTTGCAAGAGAGTAATGACTCCTGCCCACATTAACAATAATGATTTTAACTCTTAAATATCCCTCCTGATCATATTCCTAGATTACTGATGTAGTTTTTGAAAAACAATTAACCAACTGCCTCTCCTTGGTTGCCTCCAGTTACAAGAAGCTGCCAGGGACTTGCCACCTCTAAGTATGTAGCCTGATTTTTTTTTTTTATTTATTTATTATTTTTTTTTTTAAAGCTGCTTAATTTCAGGTACCCCTGGTAGTGACTTTCAGAAACCAACTGAAAAAAAAAAATCTTGGCTAATGACTGTGCATTAATAGTTCTGGTTCTCCTGCTGCTCTCTTAAGGAGCCCTGCTATTGGACTGTGGCCCCTCTGCACTGCTGCAATGTGCTGTTGCAGCATCTGATAGTCTAACTTGGGTCTTTATGGGTTACTTGGCAGGAATTATGAAGTGGGAAACAAGAATGAGGAATCAATCAAGCAGAGAAGACTGGTAGGTAGTGTTCGCTTTGATTTGTTGTGTGCATCCACCTGTACCAATCAGTTGCACTGTTAACTAGGCTGAAGTTTAAGGCTTATCTAGTGTGGAGGTGGAGGAACATGAGCCTGAGAGCTTAAAAAATGACCTGCTTCTTGCTCCTGAAAGCAGTGCTCAGGGTGCACAAGGACTGCCAGACCAGCCGATGACCAGGCTTTCCTCACTGTGAGAAGTGTTTTATCCAGATGCAGGAGGGAGAGGGAACATGAGGACGGAGGATGCTGTAAACCCTGTGTTGGCAAGGGGCAAGCATCGGCCTCTTGATGTCTTTATTCTGCTGACTTGACATTTAACTGTTGCTCTTTTGGCAAATTTCACAGCTTAAAGTATTTCAGATGTTGCACTACAGGGAGAAAGAAATGGAATAATTTAGTTGTAAATGAAAGGGAATTGTTGGGGGGCCTCTGGGTGCACAGAGGGAGCTGACAGAGCAGGACTCACTCTTAATAATGTCTATAGTCCGATTACAGGAAGCATCTTTTTTCTGAAAGCGACAATGGAAATACAAGCACTGGCCAGAGTGAAAAAAGCTGGATCCTTGAATCTCAGAAAAGGCCATTAACAAAATCTGTTGATTACACTCGAAAAAAAAAGAGAGTGAGAAGTAAATTAAAAGGTAAGCTTGGCTCCTTTTGACACTTAGCTATGTGTGATGTACTCTGCTGCGGATAAGGAAATGGCTGCTGGTGGTTTGAGGAAGATTTGACCGAGCCCTGAAGCCAGCAGGAAGAGAACAGGCTCAAGGCTGCCAGGGAAAGGTGCCCTGTGGAGGGGGTGCATTGTGCACCCTTGTGTTCCAAGAACCAGGCTCCTGTCCCCTTCTCTGTAGTGAATATACTGGGGTTCAAATGTCTAGGTGGATATTTGGCACCTAAATGTGTGGATGCAGCCTTCTGTGTAATGGGGCTGAAGAGTCCAGGGGTGCTGAGCTGATGGCTGCACTGGAGTTCTTGGACAGCAGAAGAGAAAGATCTTTCTGGAGCTGCCATACTTCTTCCCTGCAACTTTCCCCTCCTTATCTCTAGAGGTATGATTGACAAGGCAAATAAATCTTGAAAAATCATACAGTTTGCAGACCATGGCACTCTGCTTCCCACTGCCAGACCGGTTATCCTCAGTGTGACTTACAAAATTAGATGTAATAATCTCTGGTAGCATCCTCTGCTCACTCCAGACCCTGCAGCAAACCTCCCCTGTGCCTGTGCTCCATGGCTGGGTCAGCTCTCAGAGTTCAAAATAAATTGATCTGAAAGACTTGGAATGTCTCTGTCCCTCTAGAGGAGGATGAGCCTTGCTCAGGCAGCTGTTGGCTTCTGTAAGGATGAGAAGGCAAAGGAATGTTGACGCAGAAATTATGCTTTATATTGTGCTTTTTTTGTGGGAGCTGCTCCCACTCCTGTGCACCCTAGCTGGGGCCTGAGGTCTGTCAGACAAGCAGCTGAGTCTGCCTCCCCTGCCTCCTTTTTGGCAACTGCTCTGGATGCAGTGAGTTACATACCTTTGCAGCATTTAGAAGCCTTGTTGGAAAGGGATTTTGAAGCTTAACGTGAGTGCTGTGAAGTTTTCCTCTTGTAAATGCCTAGAAAACCAAACTCAAAACTGGATTACTTGGATGTGATGCAAACCGTAACTGAGTAAGGCGTGCAGCCACGTTGTCAGTAACCAGGTAAGCTTTCCTTCTTGCAGTGCTTCCAGTGTCTTCTGCAAGTAGTGGCGGTGACTACCAGACAGAGAAGGTAAGGAGGAGTCATGCTTAGGTGCCTCAGATTTAAAAATGATACATATGTAGAATGTGTACAAGTGCATGGGAATTAAACTAAGTGGTGTTACCTTTCTGATCAAATGTGCTGATGGATAAATTTTGCTGAGGCTGTGCTGGTCCACTAGAGGCTGGGGAAAAAAGGAGATCTTAAGAAAACATGGGAAGCTTGATAAAAACAGCAGTGCATGAGCCTTAAGCGAGTTGTTCTGAAACTATAACATTTACCTGTGACAGATGGAGAATTGGGCAGGAGCTGTCACGCTTGGTGTGTGACATCTACCTGGGCTAATGGAGGCATCACTCCACCAGGAATAAGTTCAGCTCTGGGGACATGCCGAGAGCTATGCCTACCTGTCCAAAAGCCTGCCAAAATTCCCAGCTGGGTCCTACCAGGTTGTGTGTCCTCTGTCCTGTACTTGGCAATGCCCTGGGAAAGCTCACATCCACCTCTGTTTTGCTGACAATTCTCAGGCCTTTTATTCGCAGTCCTGTGCTCATGCTGAGTCCTGGTTCATGCCCAGCTGTTAAGTGCTGTGTATGAAATGTTTTAGAAAGGTCCTCACATAAATACAGGAAGCTTGGGGAAAAAACTTTTCAGGACTGGTAGTTGCATTAAAAGCTTTTATTTTCCTCTGGAAACCTTTTCTTTCTGGACAAAAATGCTTTGATTCTGATGCTTCTGAAAAACTTCATTGGCTATACAACTCTAATGGCTAAAAGAATAGCTTATGTGCATTATGTTTCAGGGCACAGATCTTTCAGTGTTGGAGTGAGCTGTCAGTGTGTCGAGCATATTTTGAGTGTATCTCTGCTCTAAGCATGTTTAAAAACCAAACCACCCCTCAAAAAAAAAGCAACCCAAATCCCTACTTTTTTGGTAATGCTAAAATAAAATATATGCTTAGATTTTATTTTGTTTTAACAGGGAGCATCAAAGCAAAGAGCTCAAAAGGGAATGCTAAGGAATAAAAGCACATCTAGCTCCAAGGGAGACAATTTACCTACAGTGGATCTTACTGGTATTTCTTTTCTAATCTTTGATCTGTTAGAGAAGTTGATTTGATATGTGTGGGTGTGTGCTTTTGGGGTTTTGTGTTGGTTTTGGTATTTTTTAATCTTTTAAATTTTGTGGTTTTTCTTTCATGTTTTCTTCATAAGCATCCTGCCTTGTGGTGTTTCTCATAATGGCTATAAAGGCTTGATGTTGTTTGTAGATAGTGTCTCGAGCAGGGAGAACATTTGCTGGGGCTTATGAGAGGTGAAGGAATGAACTTAACTGACAGCCGGAAATAAAACAACCTTTGAGCCATGGTTTTCTCCTTGTGTGAAGAGAGAAAGGAGAGGGTTGTAGTGCCTTTTCTTTCTATGTATGTCATTAAATTGAGGCTTCTAGTCAATATGACGTTCAACTGCCTGTGTCATTTGGCTGATCTCTTGTGCAGATGACATGCTCTCAGAGGAGCTCAAGGAGAATCCACTATCGTTCAGTGCTTCTCCCAGAGGCCACTCCAGTGACAAGAAGTCTGTGCAGGTGCTGTATACAGTGCTCGAACTCCTGATCTGCTGCCATGCTACTTCTCATCTAAAACCAACGTGTTGCTCAATTTGTGTCCTATAGCTGAACATAGACCCTGGTAGCTTGTCTGTGGTGCAGGGCAGATACCTTCTTACTTGTTTCTTCTTTTCTCCTTAGAAGTCTCACGATGCATCTGGCAAATTGTCAAGAGAAGAAGGAAGTTTTAAGCAGGAGGATTCAGGTTTGTTAGTCTCAATAACATGAAAGAGTTGTTTAGAAGTAGAAAGGAGCATTGCCAAAGTTGTAATTTTCTTTCAAAGACGAATAAACACTAAGTATTTCTTAGATACTTTTTATTTCTATTTTGTATATCATTACAGATGATGGTAGGATGCTTTATATATATTCTGTAATTCACTGCTAACTCTTAAATCCTGTCCTGGATCACAGAGGTGCTTGTAGCGTAACGTCTAAGAGCTGTGGATTTACAAACTAGTGATCCAATAGACACCCAAACCCTGATTTTTTAATGATTTGAAAGTGCAGTGCAACTTAAATTTGAAAAAAAAAAAAGCATCCCTGAGAATTGTTGACTTTCTTTATACCTAAGAATATAAATGTAGACCATTGTTATAAGCATTTGGTAAATGGTAACTTGTACTGATGCTCATTACTGCTGCAGCTTTTTTTTAGGTAAGCGGCACTCAGACTTTTCTAAATGTAGCTAAACTTGCACAAACTAACTCAAAATTGTAGCAGCACAGTCTCTTTGTGATTGGTAAGAACTGAACTTCCTTAAAGTTCAGCAGCAATGGGCTATCCTCCTCCTAATGGTCTTGATGTTTATGTAATTCTGAGAGACTGTCTTAAAGTTATTTCTATGACTGTGAGCCAAGTTACTGAAACTTTTTGGACTTGGACAAAAGCATCCCCTTCCTTGTGAGCCAGCTATGTTTCTATTTTTGGCAAGTTTTCCTTAAAATATTGGCTGAAGCTTTCCCTATGGTGTTCCTTAAACATTTTTATGAGTTAAAAACAATTGTATGTTAACTCTAGTGAAGTTGCAGAGAGAAGGCTTTTATGGGTGTGGCTAGGGTTTTTTTCCTCCTTCTATATTAATGCATTTAATTTTATTTTTTATTTCTAAGGAACAGCTGAAATTAGCTTAAGAACAAATCAGCCTGGAAAAGGGAATGGGAAGAGGCTGGACAAGAGTTGTGAAGTGCTGTGGTGTTTTGTTTATTTTTTCTTTTTCTTAATGGTTAAAGTAGTGAGCCAAGAAATGAAATTGTCTTTAACATAGAGAGATGCTAGTTTTCCAGTTATCTGCATAGCACTAGACGGTCTAGTTGCTCTCTTCTGTGAGGGGAAAAGACTTGCTGGTGAAGTCTTGTCCTGTCCTGTAAGTGTCATGCCAGACCCTAAAATGGAGTTGCCTGCTTTTCTGCAACATTGGTGATTCCAGTGATGGATTCTGTTTGAGTAGCTGGTGGGTACTGTTATATACCTCATGCAAAAAACCAGTCCTTTTCTGAAACATCTTTTGTTCTCTTTCTAGATGTGTTAAGTGACCCCATCATAAAAAAGCCTAAATTCTCCAGTTTGGAAGCAAGTCATTTGTCCTCTGACACTTTGTATAAACCAAAGAAACTTTTTGATTCAGTAGAGAAGAAAGAAGATATTCAAACAGGTAAAGTCAGGCTGGCAATTAAGGTCAAGTGTTTAAATGCTTTCAGCTTTTCTTTTTTTTTTTTTATAGTAGAAGTCATGGTCATGTAGAAGCTTGAAGAGAGATATCTGTAGAGACAGTATCTTCTCTAAAAGTCAAAATGTAGCAGGAGGTGTGCATTGTGACACTGCTTGGATACCATGTAAGGTGGAGATGTGAATCAGGAAATTTGAGTTCCCTGACCCCAGTCTCCTTGAAGTTGCTCGATGATGTCCATGCTTTCTAGTCATTCGGAATAGTGACTATCCAGAGCTATTTAAAACAAACAAAAAAAAAATGAAAAAGGCATTCAGGCAATGGACAAAACCACAGCTAACTCTGGACAGAAGGGAGTTAGGCTTTCCTTGCAATGATTAAGACAACAAGAAAACAATGGCCTGAGTCTTGTTCAGTTTTTCAATTATTATTTTTACTTTTAATTGTGCTTTTGCCTCATCTGCAAATGTTACTCTTTTGTGTTTCACCAGTATCATCCCTCTTCCATGCTGCTTTCTTAAAAGTGCTTCGCAAGGTGTTTTGAGGCAATTTTCCTCCTGCTTGTGAGCTCTGGAAGAGCAAAACTCAAATTCCAGCTCTATACCAAATGTTGTTCTCATGAATGACAAACCCTTCATTAGCAGAAGGGTTTATATTTTGATAAGCTCTCCAGCATGGTACTAACTGGACATACACTTTCTCCTAGGTCAGGAAATGGATGATAATGTGGATGATGTATTTTTTTCCAAGATGGTGAATGGAGACTTTGATGGTTCGGGGTTGATTGCTGCATTTGAACACTTTACTGGCCAACTAAAGAAATCGTATTGGGTAATGTGCTCAACATGTTTGCTATGTGTAGCATTTTCTCATAGTATGTGAAATCATCATTTTATCACCAAGGTGTAAATATCCCAACTATATTTTATACCCAAGAGCAGGGTTTTGGCTGCAGTGTCTGTTAGCCTGGAGCTCTTAGAAGTATTCTGCACAACCTGTTCACTTTGAGAAATGTTGCAAAAAAGGTGTAAAGGAAGCTTTAAATAGTTCCCCCCCCCCGCCTTTTTGTTTCATTTCCTTTGTGTGTTTTATTTCTATGTTGTAACATCAGATTTGGTTAGGCATTTCAAATGCCTTCCTCAGAGGGAAGAAATCAAAGCTTTTTGAAAGATAACACAGCATAGTGATGGTGTATCTACATTGGAGCTGTGGGCCTATGTCCTCGTGGGCATACATCAAAAGGACAGGAACTCCCCTTTGGGGTAGAGTCACTGTGATGCGAGACTGTACAACCTTCTCATGATGAAAACTAGAAAGCATACAGGCTGCACCTATTGTCTAGAACACATGTAGATTCATAAGGACACACTTATATCTTTGAGATTAATGATATGTGGAGGTGTTGGTTGCACAAGTAGTAGTATATAAGCTGTGTATTCCTTGCTCACTGAACTGTATTGGTGTGCTTGAGATGCAGTGCGAACAACCAGCTGCTACTGTTGATTTTGCTATAACAAGTAATGCAGACATTAAACCAAGTTTAATATGAGAGGACACTATTTGACCTATCAGAAAATCTTCTTGTGTTTAAAAGCTCTGAGCAAACCGGATGTAGAAGAGCAGACTTACACTGGATCAGCATTTTTTTTTATCCTGCAACCACAGTTTTTTATTATTTCTTTTTTTGGGCTGGTGCTAGTTGTTCACGCTAAACTTTTGGCACTAAGTCTTTAAATCAAGGCTGGAGGTGGTTGCCTTTACAAATCAGTTATGATAAAAGAGCACACATTAATGCCTATCTGACAAAGACCTATTTTGTGCAGGATAACATGATCTGAAGTCACATGGGTCACATAGAGATTTGCTGGTGTGTAACTAGTGTGGCTGAATGAAATCAGTTCATATTTGTAGTACCTTGTCTATGTGTCATCTCACTGCACTTCAAACTTGATTTAAGATAGTTTCAGCTAAGCTCAACAGCAGCCTGCAGAGGGATTTGCATTCTGGGGCAAGGTTTTGCACACTAGACTTCTAGGTTTTGTCTTGGACCGTTTCCCATCCCTAACGATGGGTCCTGTGGCTAGTCCCAGTACAAAAGGAGGAAGGTCAGTGCGCTGAATACCCTGAGGGCTTCGGAGAAGAACTTGTTTACCCTGCTGCACCAGATACACGAGTGCAGGTAAGTTATCTGCTGCTGGCTGAAAATGGCTTTATGTTTGTGTATATTTTGATCAATATGAAAAGGAATGCCTCTCAATAAGTGAACCGGACAGTGAGCTACTGCATTTATTGTGGTTTGTATGGGAAAACAGCTGGTGTGTGAGTGTCTTGCTTTTCTGTAAGAAGAGTTTCAGAAGTGTAGTTCCTGTGACTTATTCTGCCTTGTGGGGTAGATTGATTAATTAATGAAAAGTAAGCTTGAATTAGGAACAGTTGATGATCAAACATAGTATGAAATAATAGCCTTTGAAGTGTAAAATCACTGGTGTCAGTAGGATCTCTATATGCAGAATTTGCTTGTTGTTAAAGGTACCTGGAAAAGTTTGTTCCAAAAACAAAGCTAGAGGATGTTTTCGGGTGTCAGTCTTGTTTCTGTTCTCTGTTGCTAGGCTGCGTAAGCTGGAGACTTTACAGAATACTGTTGTTGAAGAACTTGCCAGTCTTGAGAAGGAAACTGATATCTTGGCAGCCATGGAGAAGGATGCAGTGGTGTGTATGACTTCTTGTATGCCAGCCTATGGAGGTCCCCCTTCCCAAGTAATGGAGATTTTCTTTGGCGCTCTTTTCAGGACTCCTGGAATGGGCAGTTGCTCAAAATGAATTCTTTCTGGAACCAGCAAAAACAGAGGTATGCCTTTACCAGCTGTCCTGCATGCTTACAAGTCCTCTGATGGTCAAAGATGGTGCTAGTTAGGATGGTGATACCCTCGCTGGTATATCGAGAAGTATTCTGAACCCAGTACGGCATCTCCACTTGGTGTCCATTAATGGAGCCTTTGCAACCTCATGAGGATTTTTGACTTGAGACTAGGATGGAACGAGTCACACTCTGCATGGGAAGGTGTGCAGGAGAGATGCGTACCTCTAAAGATCTGTGCCAGGATCTGGAGTAAGATGTGCACCCTCTAGTTACATCAGTATTTATTGGCACAGAGGAAATGGAAGGAGGTGATCCTTTCCTGTATAAAAGATACTGTTGGTACAAATGTTGGGCAAAAAGCTGCAAAAGGAGGAATCCTCAGACTAATTTTTGTCAGTAAACATCTATGAGTTTTATCAGTAAGTACTAATGCTTCACAGACAAACTAGCTAAGCTCACTTTTCTTCCAGAATACGATCTGACTCAGCCCTGGGTGAAACAGCAATGAGTTTTGCCAATACTAGCCAGAATACAACGGTACGTGCTGTCATGAGCAGCTCGGGGCGGTGGTGGAATTTGAGCTGTAGCCTGACTGATAAGTGTTGGAAGCAAAAAGATGAAACTGGAATTCTGGGAAGGGAAGGATCCTTTGGGACTGATATATGGGGCTGGTTTGTTTTTTTTTTTTTCTGTGGGAGCCCCAGTTCTGATGCACGGAAAGCATTGGAAAAGTGGTGTTTGTCCTTCTAAGGACTAGGGAAAGTGGTCAAAAAGCACTTGCCCAGGGGAGAAGCTAAGGATGAAGATCATTAGGTAGTGGTGCTTCTCCTGGGTTTCATATCTTGGGAATTACTTCATCCCAAGGCTGGTTTCTGTGTAGGTGGTGACCCTTAATGTGGTTCTCTTCTGTGACTTCGTCACACTTACGCTTGGGATTGTGCTGTCCTGTGGCTAAGCGCTCTGCAGCCTGACAACACCTTGCATGTTTTCTCTGATCTACTTTCTGACTCTGGAAACATCTAGCCTTGATGCCTCCAAGTTTGATTTCTAAAAAAACCAAATTTATTTGTTTACCTTGGATCCCAGTTACCTGTTCTGTTTAAGTTCTTGGACTTTTCAGAATCCAATCACTAACTTACACCATCATTTTAATGTATAGACTAACCTCATTACTCTAACTTTGATACAATGCTTAAGCTTCCTTCTTACTCGCCTCATCGCATAAGCACATAGTTTTGCTACTGCAGCTTTTATGCACAGACCCAATGGTTTTGAGGGTTTTGCGTTCCCACAACAAGACTGATGGATTACAATGATGTGTGTGATGCCATGTGTCTGCACTGCACAGAGTTGTAGAAAGCTCCCTGAGTCGAAGGATCAACCGTGTCTGGGCTTGGGCTTGATTATTTTTTTTTGTAGTTGTCAAAGATGGAATCCTGAACCTTTCCATAGGGAAAAAGTTCCATTACTAACACTGAGTTTCTTAGGGGGACACAGGCCTTTCCCTTAGCAGAGGTGCTCCTGATGGATACTGTTAAAGAGGGGCAGGGCTGAGGAAGGAGGGATGTTATCATGGGACCTGGTCATCGTGCAGCATGTTGTTCCAGGATGGGTGATTGAGAATTAAAAGCTGGGTCTAAATGTGCTTCTAGAATATCTGCAGGTTTTTTTTTTAATGTGATATAAGTGTTTGTATAAGCTTTTGAAATGTCTTTCATTATCTTTTTTCCCCCCTCTTTCTTGCAGTATGAAAGCCCAGTGAAGAAGGCAGCAGAAAAAGACGTGTTCATTGTTCCTTCTGACTAGCAAACAAGACAGTCCTGTGAAGGATGTTAATCTATTTTAAATGGAAAGAAAAAGGGAGAGGAAAACAGCAGTGATACTGAGGTTTTTGTTGCATCCTATAGAATACCAAAAAAATAGAAAATGAACTAAGTACCATGGCTTACCCACCAACCTGATGCATGTCCTGTCTGTCTTTGAGTGTTCTGCTAACAACTTTATCAAATGTAAGAGCACTCAATCATTACTTCGAAGTAAAATACTGTCTGGCTAGGATAACAATCTCCTTGTTTCATTTGAAGGGATGCACTGTGTGTGTCTGTGGAAAGGTGCTCTGGAGCTCTGTATACCCGGCCTGGGGGTGTCAGGGGTAGCCTTTTTCTTGTATACATCCAGCACTGTGGGAACTGCTGGCTTGAAACCAGAGTCCTTTAATTCTTAATTGCAGAGATAAAAGAACAGAGGGATATCCTGGATATTGGCCAGATGCCTGGTGGCAAACTGGAGATTGTGGAGGGCAAGAACCTTGGAGCATTGCACAGAAAATGGCAAGTGAAGCTGGAGAAATTATTTTTTCAACTAGTGACTGTTGGCTTCTAGGAGAGTTCAAAGTACAGTGGACAATGTTAGGATTAGGTAAACTATTGTCAAAGGTCTCTTGAAAGTGAGTAGGAGATAAATCGTGCTATTTAACATCATCTGCTTCAGTTGATTCCCCAAAGTCACGGTGGTTCTTCTTTAATGCTGTGGTAAACTTGAGACATGCTAGTGCATCTTAATGAATTTGTGAGAACATGACAGGTTTCCAAGCTCTGTCTTTCCCTCGATTTACTTTAGAAAACTGACCTCAAGTTGCTGTATAGGTTGGAGTGGAGGGAGTCATTCCCTCTGTGCAAGGTACCTTTATGACAAAATCATACTTTTGCCAGGGTGTTTCTTCCCTGAGTGTCTTTTGGGGAGGGGGATGCTGAAACTTGTCCACTTGTGAAATGATTGTGCAGGCTACTGCAACAATGAGAGGCTGCTGTTGCCATCACATTATCACTTCCTGGAGGTTATGCTAATTTCTGGCTGAAGCTGGCATGAGCCAGGAATTCACCTTTGTGTCAAGGGGTGGTTGGTTCTTTCTTTCTGGACTGGTTTAAAAGAAAAGACCTGTTTCTCCCTGCCCTTTCCAAAGCTCTAGATCCACTAGTCTTCTCTCTCCTATTCACAATGTTGAAGGGCTGAAGCTGTGGTTTTGTAACCACTACCTTCACTTATTTGAGGACTGGCCCTGGTGAGCTACCTGTGCTGCATCCTCTGGCTCTTCTTCAGTGTCTTTCCAGCTGCTGTTTGAATCCAGTTTCTTGAAACACTGAGCCAAAGAAGCAGTAACCTCCACGGACAGCTCTGTGCCTGATAAAGCTGTTTAGTTTTGCAGCCGAGTAACAGAGTTTTCGGCATGCTTTGTGTCCCTAGGGCATGGTCCCCATGGCTGCACCAGCGGTGTCATTAACCAAAATGGGCTTTAATCTATTGGCCAGAGCAATCTGAGCATCCCTTCCTACTGCCTGGCTGTACCAGGTCCAAAACAGAAAACCACCTGGAGCTTTTGCTACCTGATTACTAATGCCAAGGGCCTGGGCCTAGGAGCATGGTAGGGGCTTGAACTGCCCTATTGCTTGTTACCGTAACTCAGAGTTCACATGAGTGAATGTAAAGGGATGTTTTGTGCAGTGTTACCCGCAGTCCTAAGTACCAACGTGGGCCTTCTTATAGCTTCTGGGTAAATGCCTGCATCTTACGGTTTTACTCCCCGTGACCTGGCCAAACATGATGGATGTAGCCCTGAGAGAAGTTTTCCACACTGGGGCTGCTCTTGTATACTGAATTCTGCAAAACCACAAGAATGGTGTTTATAACAACACATGCCATAAGGATGCAGGTTGCTGATGAGGTGGGTGTTGCCTTGAGTCATTTGGGCTTGCTCACCTGCATCTCCAGGGAACTTACTGCCCAAAGGGAAAGTTTGAAATAGGAAGAAGGTGAGATGTGATGGCTTTACCTGGTTTAATGATTATTTTTATTTATTTTTTAGAAAAGGCACATTTTTTTTAAAACTACTGCAATAATATTTGATCTTTCATTTCTAAGATGTTGTTCGAGGGCTTTGTTGCTCTCTAAGCTAGAACTTTGCCAGCACAATGGAGTAGGTGTGTAGCAAGTCTTGTTTTTCTCAGTTTGCTCAACCTTCATGTGTGTTGGCAGAATCACAGAATTGTTGAGACTGGAAAAGACCTCTGAGATCATCAAGTCCGGCCTATGACTCAACAACATCGCAACAGAACGCTGTTTCCTGTGACTCTACAAATTTAGGAACGTTTCGTCGTCCAAGTAGCTTTGCAAGATAATTTGTAGAAACACAACTGCTGCACACTGTAGCTCTTACTGGTGAATCCCTGTGTAACCGGTCAGTGTTGAACTTGACAGGCAAGAGTTGAGCACTTCAGAGAGTGTAGATAAAGGGGAAATCAGGATCTCTTATTAAATATTAGCATAATGTTGTATACACCTACACTTGCTTTCAGCTGTTTTATTGGAACAGCCTGAACCCTAAAAGGCTGCGTTTAGTGATAGCTATGGGATAGCAGGAGGGGATGCTACACAGCTTAACTGTCTCCTGCCCTTCTTCTATTCCTTCATATAAAATGCTTTACATTTTGACAAGCTTAGTTAGTTCTAGCTTGGTAGCCTCTGAACTGCCTAAGCTGGGAGGATGTGCTGGAGGTTTTGGTCTTTCCTAATGGTCTTTTCATTTGTTGTCAGTAGCAACTGTGTTTGAGGGCAACAGCTGAGGCAGGAACAACTGTTTCTGATCTTGGGCAGCCCACCTAATCCCACTTCCTGCACTCTTGCATTAAGTGAGCCATAGAATCATCCAGGCTGGAAAAGACCTTTAAGATTACAAAGTCCAACTGCTAACCTAGTGATGCCAGGTCCACCACCAGTGTGTTTGACCTGAAACCCCTGAAGATCTTAAGCTCATTTGGCTTCTGCAGATGAAGTCTTGGCAACAACCAACCCTGTATCTGTGTTACCCTAATGTTTGCTTTTGAAAGGTAGGTAGATGACCTTTACGAGTTTGCTTTGGCAGCTCACTTACACTCTTTTAAATGTTATTTATCCAGCTAGTTCTTATTTTTTTTCTTTTCAGTGTAAATAGAGAAAGGTCAATTTTCGACCTGCTCTTCTGATCCAGAACAACAGAGATGGTGCAAAACCCGGTACATAGAAAAATAAGTTGAAAATACAAATTTCAGGTTAAGAATAACTGCTTCATGCATTTTAAGCTCTTAACCAGCTTAATATAAAAATTGTTATCTTTATGCTTTTATCTCTTTTAGAGGATGATGCTGTGCCAGGGAAACTGTATGCTTGTGTTTGCCGTGGCCTGAGGTCAGCTCGCCCTGCTCTCTGTCAGGTGGGCTGGAGTGCGCTGGGACGGGTCCTCCTTCTGCAAGCAGTAGGACCATGTCTAAAATAGTCGTGCACTGGAGAATAGACTCATTTCCACAAACAACCGAGAGCTATGGTGTACCAGAACCAAACACAGCAGTAGAGCCTCTCCTGGTCATATATTGCAGAGCGTTTTTTGTATATCATGAGTAAGAGCTGAGAAAGCATTGCTGAGAGCCAGCCTGTGAGACAAGCCCTGTAAAGCTGAGCCTTGGCACACATCAGCAGCCTGATTTCTCTCTTTCAGTTGCAGTGTTTCTGAAAAAGTTTGAGAGCAAAGTAGCCTCAAACAACCAGTTTCCGTCAGTTTGATGCCTTAAAGAGAAGTTGAGACAGCCTGATAGTAAAATTTGTTTATTTACAGTGTTACATATTACAGGAAAATCAGTTTAAAAAGTAAATGCTTCTCTTTCTTCAAAGCTGCAGCATTTTGAAGATGTTAAGACAGATCTGAAAAATTTTAAGCATACCTGATTCCAGCCTTTCTGGCTGGGCTGACTTGCAAGGTGAGACCATCTTGTCTTTTTCCTTTTTTTTTTTCTTTTTCCTTTTTTTTTTTTTTTTCACCAGCCCTTTGAGTTTCAAGTAAGGCATTTATTTATCTCTTTCTTTTGAATGAGGTTTCAACAAAACAGAAGACAGTATCTGTGGGTTTGCTTGCCGTAGTAAACTTTAACAGCGCCCTGATGCTGTTCACCTTGATAGTCAAATGCATGCTTTGCCATCAAAAAGTTATGGACTCCACTCAGCCTAAAATCCATGTTGGGTCACACAACAGTTTTGTTGCCTCCCTTAACTGAATGGTTCAGCTAGTTTCATCGTGTGCTATCTTGTCAGCTGTTGTGATTCTCTCTGCCTTGCCCTGGGTTTCCAGTGTAAAGCTGGCATCTGCAGAGCTCTGAAGCTCTCACTCTATTTAGGTCCACATATGACCTCTTCACTCAAACACACTGATTTCTTACAAACTGTGAGTTTTACAGTATTAACCAGAAAGAACTGAAAAGAAAAGGTTCTTGGAAGGCTAGTGAGGACTACTATATACACACAGCATCCAGACCTATAGGTTGGGGTTATTTCTGTTGTGTTTTTTGGAGGTGATTTTTTTGTTTGTTTGTTTTCTTTTTTATTGCTGCTTTCCCCCTATGTCAAGTGTTAAATAAAACCAAACACTGACTTTTAACTTTAGAATCATAGAATTATTCAGGCTGGCAAAGAGCTGTGAGAGAGTCTCTTAACCTAATGCTGCCAGGTCCACCACTAAACTATGTCCCTAAGCCCCACATCTACATGTCTATTAAATACCTCCAGGGATGGTGACTCTGCCACTTTCCTGGGCAGCCTCTTCCAATGCTTGACAACCCTTTTGGTAAAGAAAACTTCCCTGATGTTCAATCTAGACCTCCCTTGGTGTAACTAGAGGCCATTTTCTCAAGTCCTATTGCTTGTTCCATGGCAGAAGAGACTGAATATGAAGATGGAGCAAATATAAATATGCACCAGTAATATACATGTCCGTGGTGGTATAAAAGTGTTTTCATATTGCAGTTATTTTGATTACTTGGCTCCTGTTAATACATGGCATGTAAGTTTGCTTCAGATCAGCAGTGTTTGTATATGTGAAACCAGGGCAGTATAGGATTAGCTTTGTACACACACTCAAAAGGATTTATCTTCATTTAGTTGTTGATCTCCTATTTCTTTCAAAACTCTTTCACGGGGGATGCCTGCTAACCTAGCACATCCAAAGTGACTTGTTTTGCTCTGACTTGAGCTCAAAACCCCATGTCATTATATCACTAGGGCTTTATACTATGTTGGAAGGGGAAAGGGGATAAAACCCAGCTCACTACAGATGAGCTGGGGTGAAGTATCCCAGGGTTAGGTGTAAAAGGCACTAGCAATGGTAACAACTGCTTCTTCATTAAATCTCTTAAGTGTCTGTATACCAATGCAAGAAGCATGGGGAATAAGCAGGGGAAATTAGAAATCTATGTGCAGCTGGAGAACTATGATCTCGTTGCAATTATAGAGATGTGGTGGGACAGCTGACATAACTGGAATGTGGCCCTTGATGGTTATGTCTGTTTTAGGAAAGACAGGCCAACAAGGCGAGGTGGTGGAGTTGCTCTTTACCAGAGTGAGCAACGGGAGTGTATCGAGATCCATCCAGGGGCACATGAGGAGCAAGTAGAGAATTTGTGGGTAAGAATTAAGGGGCAAGCTAGCTTAGGTGATACTGTGGTGGGTGTCTACTACAGGCCACCTGATCAGGAGGAGGAAGTTGATGAGGCCTTTTACAAGCAGCTGACAGCAGCCTCTCAATCCCAGGCCCTGGTTCTCATGGGGGATTTCAACTACCCAGATATTTGCTGGAAGTCCCACACAGCCAGCCATCCTCAGTCCAGGAGGTTCCTCCAGTGCATCGATGATAACTTTTTGATGCAAATGGTGGACGAGCCAACCAGGAGAGGAGCGCTGCTGGACCTTGTGTTCACCAACAGGGAAGGTCTGATTGAAGCAGTGAAGGTTGAGGGTAATCTTGGCTGCAGCGACCATGAGATAGTGGAGTTCAGGATCCTGTGCGGTAGAAACAGAATACCAAGCAGGATCGCAACTCTGGACTTCAGAAGGGCCAACTTTGACCTCTTCAAGCAATTGCTAGGGGAAACCCCTTGGGACAGGGAGCTGGAAGGTAAAGTGGCCCAAGAGAGGTGGTTGGTATTCAAAGACCACTTCTTCGAGGCTCAGGATCAGTGCATCCCATCAGGTAGGAAATCAAGAAAGAGATCCAGGAGACCTGCATGGTTAACCAGGGATCTGCTGGGCAGACTCGGGTGGAAGGGGAGGGTGTATAAATTGTGGAGGGAAGGGCTGGCCACTTGGGTGGACTACAGGATAGCTGTCAGGGAATGTAGGGAGGCAATCAGAAAAGCTAAGGCCTCCTTGGAATTAAAACTTGCAAAGGAGGTCAAGGACAACAGAAAGGGCTTCTTCAAATACATTGCTGACAAAACTAACACTAGAGGCAATGTAGGCCCTCTTGTGAATGAGGTGGGTGCCCTGGAGATGGAGGACAGAAAGAAGGCAGAGTTGCTGAATGCCTTCTTTCCCTCTGTCTACACTATTGGAGACCGTCCTCAGGAGCCTCAGTCCCCTGAGGCCCAAGAGGAAGTCAAGATAAAGGAGGAGTTTGCCCTGGTTTATGAGGACTGGGTTAAGGATCAGTTTGAACACTTTAAACATTGATAAATCCATGGGCCCTGATGAGATGCACCCGTGGGTGCTGAGGGAGCTGGAGGGAGTCATTGCTAGGCCACTCTCCATCATCTTTGGTAAGTCGTGGAGAACAGGTGAGGTGCCTGAAGACTGGAGGAAAGCGAATGTCACTCCAGTCTATAAGAAGGGCAGGAAGGATGACCCGAGTAACTACAGACCGGTCAGCCTCACCTCCATCCCTGGAAAGGTGATGGAACATCTTATCCTTGACGCTGTCTCTAGGCATATGAAGGATAAGAAGGTTATTAGGAGCAGTCATGATGGCTTTGCCAAGGGGAAGTCATGTATGACCAACCTGATAGCCTTTTATGAAGACATAACCAGGTGGATGGATGGTGGCCGTGCAGTGGATGTGGTCTATCTGGACATCAGCAAGGCCTTTGACACCGTCTCCCACAGCATCCTCATCGGTAAACTGAGGAAGTGTGGTCTGGATGACCGAGTAGTGAGATGGGTCACTAACCGGTTGAAGGGAATAAACCAGAGAGTTGTGGTCAATGGGGCAGAGTCTGGCTGGATGCCTGTGTCTAGTGGGGTCTCTCAGGGATCAGTGCTCAGGCCGGTGCTTTTCAATATATTCATCAATGATCTGGACGAGGGATTAGAGAGTGTTGTCAGCAAGTTTGCTGATGATACAAAATTGGGAGGAGTGGTTGACACACCAGAAGGCTGTGCTGCCGCTCAGAGAGACTTAGACAGGCTGGAGGTCTGGGTGGGGAGAAATCTTATGCGGTTCAACAAGGGCAAGTGTAGAGTTTTGCACTTGGGAAAGAATAACCCCATGTGCCAGTATAGGTTGGGGACTGCCCTGCTGGAGAGCAGTGCAGGGGAAAGGGACCTGGGAGTCTTGGTGGACAGCAGGATGACCATGAGCCAGCAATGTGCCCTCGTGGCCAAGAAGGCCAATGGCATCCTGGGGTGTATTAGGAGGGGAGTAGCAGCTAGGTCAAGAGGGGTCCTCCTGCCCCTCTACTCTGCCCTGGTGAGGCCCCATCTGGAATATTGTGTCCAGTTCTGCGCCCCTCAGCTCAGGAAGGACAGGGAACTGCTTGAGAGAGTCCAGTGCAGAGCCACAAAGATGGTGAAGGGAGTGGAGCATCTCCCTTATGAGGAAAGGCTGAAGGAGCTGAGTCTCTTTAGCTTGGAGAAGATGAGGCTGAGGGGTGACCTCATAAATGTTTATAAATATGTCAAAGGGGAGTGTCAGGAGGATGGAACCAGGCTCTTTTCAGCAGCGTCCATTGACAGGACAAGGGGCAATGGGTGCAAGCTGGAGCATAAGAGGTTCCACAAAAGTATTAGAAAAAACTTTTTCACTGTGAGGGTGACAGAGCCCTGGCACAGGCTGCCCAGGGAGGTTGTGGAATCTCCTTCTTTGGAGACATTCAAAACCCACCTGGACGCGTTCCTGTGTGACCTACTGTAGGTGATCCTGCTCTGGCAGGGGGGCTGAACTAGATGATCTTTTGAGGTTCCTTCCAACCTTAACATTCTGTGATTCTATGATAATGTGATATGTATTTTAACACTGTAGTGGGCAGTCCCAGGTGCTACCAGTCCAGCCATCTGAAACAGCAAGTTCCCACCAGCCTTTGTGGTGGTTGAATGGGATTGCACGTATGTCAAGTGAGTGAGCACAGGGCATGTCTGTCTGCAGGCTATGGGATGGTGCATCTGGGCTCTGACTTCAGCTGCATCCTTCCTCAGAGTTCCCACAGGACCAAAGGAGCAGCTGTGCCTTGCTGGTGTCCACGGCAGGGAGCGTGCCTTTGGGAAAGGCTGGGAAGAAGCACAGAGGGATAGGGTGATGGAAAGGGTATGATTCTCACCTTTTTTCTTTTTCTGTTTTTTTTGATTTCCCCTTTCTTTTTCCTGGCTTCAGCCATAGTTTAGCTGAATATGCTGGGTGCACTGCAAAGCCTTGCCTTGAGACCTCTCGGGTGCACAGAAGGTGCTCACTGCCTTAGTCTGATCAGAGTCCTAACCTTCTGAAGGCATTGATGGATTTATCCTTCAGGTGTTTTATAAGGCATTTTTGTGTCAGCTTTAGAGATCAGAAAGGTGGTTTGCTTTTTTTTTTTTTCTCTCATGAGAAGGATCTCGGCCTTCGTTGTTCTGATAGCGATCTTTAACCGGACAAGTACTTCTACTCATTTTGTTAAGACCTAAATAGCAGTACATTAATAAGTGTCTGGTACAAAGAACTGATAAATGTAATCAAATAGGTTTTAAGCTAAAGCTTGTAATTCAGTCTTTTTTTTTTTTTTCCCTTGGGAAAAAAACCCAAGCTATAGGAAATATTATACTTATTGTGCTTTCTTATTGTTCAGGAATCCATTGGCAGCAGTGAAGTAGTCCTTATGGAAACCGTTCTTAATTTCCGTTGTGGCAGGGCTTTCCTTTATAGCTGTTCTTGAAGGTGCTTTCTGGTATGTCTATAAAAGCAAAATTCAAAGTAAATAGTTGGATTTATTTAGTGCCCCCCAAACGCTACTTATTGTTAACTGTAAGATGAAGCTGTCTGGTGTTTGTCGATGCAGTTGTATATATTTGCCCCAGACTGTGTTAAGCGAACTGTGATATTTTTCACTGCTGTGGGTGATATTAACTTATGAGTATTACTGTAATACTTCCTGATGTCAAAAAAAGACTTTTAAGCCCATTTTACTAGAAGCTCTATGTATTATGTAGCCAGGCTGGAGCAATCCTTGCTAAAACAAGATTGAAATGAACTATGTAGAGATAGAGCTGCTTTTTTCTTCTTTTCCAAGGAGGAGGAAAGACTCTAAAAGTTGTCTGACAGCAAATTCAGACCTCAGAAGTCCTGAATGTGGTGCTTGACTTGCTATACAAGTGCAGAAGTGATGAGCTGCAATGGGAGGGTCGTCATTATTCAGTAACTCTCTTGCAAACATTACTGTATCTCTCATTCTTAACTGACATGTATATTTTAGTATAAACATATTTGAAGTACTGATGCTCATTCAACCTGTGAGTTCATGAAGACTGCTACCCAACACGTTCTTTTTTTCCCCTCACCCTTATCAGAGAGCTCTTGGAAGATTACTTACCTTAACATAGAAGTTGATGAAGAGAATGACCAGCGTGGCCATGTAGGAGGACTGGAACATGAGGCAGCCAAAGGGGAATCCACATGGCTTCACAGCTGCGCTGAGTGTGTGTGCGATAGTGAGCAGGAACTGGATCTGTGGATCAAAAGTCACAGAATCACAGAATTGTTGGGGCTGGAAAAGACCTTTGAGATCATCAAGTCCAGCCCACGACCCAACACCGTTGCGTCGGCCAGACCACAGCACTAAGTGCCACATCCAACCTCTCCTTACACCCCTCCAGAGATGGTGACTCCACCACTTCCCTGGGCAGTGCATCCCAATGCCTGAGCACCCTCTCCGTGAGGAATTGTTTCCTGATACCTAACTTAAACCTTCCTATGCATGAGTATTTACTGAGAAAGGGTCACTACTAGCTAAGCCAGATACAAAAGTGTCACTTAGTCCTGCTCTTTGAAAGTTTGGGTACTCTTGAACCTGTAAATGTATTGTGAGGGTTAAGTTAAAATAGTGCTCTTATGAAATTAAAAAAAACCTGAAGGGGTCGAAGAACTCCAAAATCTTGACTTTATACACCTGCTTGGCAAAATGAAAGTTTTTGTTTTGTTTTTTTTTTGTTTGTTTGTTTGGGGACTTAGGGAGGGGGAGTTGTGTGGGTTTTTTTTTTGTTGTGTTTTTTTTTCATTTAGTGTAGAGGTTTATTTTATTGTATAGACCATGTCATGCTAGGTACGGCATTGTCTCTGTTACTGGGCAGAAACTCAAGAAAACTCTGAAGACTCCAGGCAATAGCTTGAGAAGCCTGAACAGAAAATGGAAATCCCAAGCCCTTCAGGAATGGGCTGCTCCAGCATGGGACCCTGACAGGTCCTGCCAGAAAAGCTACTCCTGTGTGGGGTGCTCTTTACAGGCTACAGCTCCTGCCAGGAGCCTGATTCTGTACAGGGTCCTCCAGGGGCTATAGCTTCCTTTGGGATATGCCCACTTGCTGCAGTGTGGGGTCCTTCGTGGGCTAAAGGTGGACATCTGCTCCACTGTGGTCCTCCCTGGGCTGCAGGGAATGGCCTGCTTCACCATGGTCTTCACCACAGGCTGAAGAGGAGTCTGCCGCTCCTCTCCTCCTTCTACTCTGACCTGGGTGTCTGTAAGACTGTTTTTCTCACATTTTCTCACTTATTTCTCTCTCAGCTGCTGTGCAGCATTTTTTACCCTTTATTAAATGCAATATCACAGAGGTGCCCCCAGCTTTGCTGATGGACTCAGCTTTGGCCAGGGGCAGGTCCATCTTGGAATTACCTCTGTCAGTTTTTATAACTTTTTAATCAATCTATTTGCCAGGATTAAGCAGTGTCCATTTTCTATGCAAGAAATGAGCAATACTGAAATTTTATGGACTGTAGAGTTTCTGCTGTATTGTAGAAAATATTTCTGAGTATTTTCTTTAAGTTGTCTGTAACTTATTCTGCATAACAGCTTTGTTATATTTGGAATCTAACCGGCCTAATTCTGCAAATGACAATGTTTATCTATCATTCATTTTGCCCTCTCTGGCATTTTGAAGGATTTCTGGTAGTTAAAAATGAGACTAAAATAGGTACATACCAATTGTGCCTGCGTGAGGTATTTCTTCCACCAGAGATACTTGCGCATGGAAGGGATGACAGATAGTCCGTAGTAAGAATACATAAGCACATGGATAAAGCTATTCAAAGTGGGTCCAAAGAAACCTATAAAAACCCATCAAGGAAAACATTTTAACGTACCAATTGCTAGAAAGTGAGATATTATTGCTAGTGCTCTCTCTTCCATACAGCAATTCTTCTCTTTGTGCTGATCCCTGGCTAAAGACATTCCTGGTGTGAAGAGGTGCAGCTGATAAACTGAATGAAATCTCCTGTAGGTTTTTCTCATTCTAAATAGTGTATTTTCATCCTGTATTTTTAATTTTCTCCATTTTTCTATTCTGTAGCTTGCAGGTTATTGTTTTTGTTGCCCTTCTAAACATTATTCTTTGAGCCAGGCTCTGTTACTGCTGCAAGCTTTGAACATGACTGTGGATGGCTGTGCTGCTGGTACTGCCCCACGAGGCACCTGCTTTCCATGTTTCTGATGCAGTAGTAAGGGCTTTACTCTGAGTTAAATGAGACTCATGTGGCTGTGATTGAGCACTTCTCTCAGTTCCTCCAGTGGCTCTTCTGCTAGGTGCAGATTTCCAGGATTTCACCCCAGATAAGACCTTGTCACTCTAACTAGCTGCAGTTAGTAACTACTAATTCTAGAGCAAATGCATTTCCCTCTATACTTTGCAGACTATTGAGGAGTAGCAGGGCTACTCTATATCTGCTGTTATGTGTTTGAGGGCTGTACTTGACAGCTACAAGGTGGTCTTGCCAATTGTTTTGATTTTTCCACTGCTTAATTGCTCAATAATTACTGCTTAATTACTTAGCTACTGTGTTTTCACTCTGTTAATTATAATAGTGTAGTGTGGGGAATATGTTCAGACAAAATAGAAAGCACAAACTCCTGCTAATTTGTGTGTCTGTAGACTTAGCTCCTAGTTGCTACTAAACCCTTAATGTCCGCTTCTGTTTATAGCAGTGATTTACTTTGATTTTGCGCTGTCCATAGTTAAGTGCTGACAAACGCAAATTCTGCTTTTTGTTCTGAAAAACACCTCTGACGGGTTGCTTTACAAAATGTTACAGTGGGCTGAGGTGACTCCCTGTAATAGCTCAGAGCAAGAAAACTGATTGTCTTCTTAGCTCTGACAACGATGCCATAGGAAGCCTCTAGCTGTATGAAAGACCTGGAAAATTGTGCATGTGGTGAGAAACTTGAAGTAGTTCTTAGCTATTTGGATTTAGTATACCAATGCACCATACATCTTCCCTGCCTCAGCAGGGGAGATGATGGCAATTGCAATATTCTCTTAAGAGCCAAGTCGTTCTGAAATTATGGTTCTGAAATATACTGAACCGCAAAATATAATAAGGCAAAAGATGCTGCTGCTTCTGCTAGTTCAATATGAGATGTAAGACTGTATCAATCAGTTCTGGCTGTCCAGTAGTTCAACTACTTGAACGAGATGTATTTTTATTTAAACCAAACTGGTGTTTTAATTAGCAATTATGTAAGTATGTTGCTGAAGCAGAATGCCAAATTGATGCATAAAGGAGTCAAAATTGTAAAAATGTTATTGAGTTCATTTGCTGTGATACTGACTTTACTAGGGTCATGATCTCCTCCTACATCTGCTTTTGGAGTAGGTCTTGTATGTGACTACTCTTCTGTATGACTCAGCAGTGCTATCCTGCTTACAACTGGTTTGAAGAGAAGTAAATACGAGAGGTTGTGGCAGCTAAGTTGAAAATCTAGTGCCTAATACTCAGATATTTTTGAACAGAACTTCTAACTCTGCTTTTAATTTTACTGTGATCTGCAGTTGTTTGGTAGTTCTGAAAGGCACAAATATTGATGATGGTGTCAGTGATGTGCTTGCTTTGCAAGGTGATGTGATTCCCCTCCAGCATTAATTAAACCTCAGGTGATGAAGCAAACACAGACTTACTTTGCCCACAGGGTATCCAGTTCAGGACACACCACCAAATGTTAAACATAGTGGCATGGTGATACACATGAAGGAAGGTGATCTGGCTGCTTTTCTTTCTCAGTACAAAGAAGATAGTATCCATGAATTCAATTACTTTGGAAAAATAATACCACCACAGCACCTTGGCTACCTGCACAAGCAAGAACAGAGGAGAAGGAGATCAGTATTGTTCCACAGAAGGGCTTAAATATCGCTGTACTTCATTAGTCCCTAAGTGTGCATCTTCCGAAAAGCATTAATAACCTATTGAAGGAGGAGCACAAGCTCTTGTTTCAATTTTATTGCCCTTTTGAACAAGGCAGTTTTGGAAAAAAAAAAAAAAGTAATTTAAGTGATTGTATAAATATATAATTACATACATGTACTCTAAGAAATATAAGGTTTGGGAGAATTATTCTATTTGCTTTTCATCAAAGATACAATCTTTGTATATTTGTACTTGGGGGTGGCTTTTGTTTGTTTGGGTTTTTTTTTTAGCATGTTACCTTTTATACTTTCTTGCCGTTGAACAGATTTTTCTGACAGCTGCTTTTTGAAAATAATCAAACTGACACTCAACACAATGGAATAGACCTCCCCTTGGAGTTCAGACACTTTTTCAGAGGTTGGGATATATGCCAGGACAGTTAAAGATGAATAGTTAAAAAAAAAAAAGGGGGGAAATTGCTTACTGATGGCAAAAGGTATTTCACTGACTTTTTCTGTGCCAAAACACAGACAAATTTTGAGAATTGGGGAAAGCTGTATAAATTAACCTGTCTTCCTGCCCTTGAGCTCTAATCTTATCTGGAAAGCAAGCCTGACATGGGGAATGACAACGACTTCATACATGCAATTGTTGTGATGTAGAAATAAGGCTTGAAACTAGAGATGAGCTAAGCCAGTGCCATGTCTCTGCAGTTTTCCAAAGTTTAGAGTTGGGCTTAAATCAGTTGCCAGCTAGAGCCTGAGAAGCATTACATTTTAAATGATTGATTTTTCTCCTAAATTCTAAAATGATCAGTTTTCTCTGTTTTGACAACCAGGCAATGCTGATCTTGTTATATGGCTTTTTGAAACTCTCCCTGACGTACTTTCTACGGCAAGGATGCTATTAAACCCCTCGTGTAAGATCATGGTAAGGTCCTTATCAGTGCCGTGAAGGCAGCAGCGTTGTGCCAGGGAGCAGAGAATGGGCTGCCACGGTCTCTCACCCGGATGTCAGCATCCCCCGCGTTGTGGAGGTTCTGGCACTGCAAATTGTAGCCTCCTTCCCATGTGGCAAGGATGAGCTGGAACAGAAAAACACAACAGTTACGTGCATGAACAGGCGTAGCAGTTTGTATTTACCCTTTTGGTTGTTGTGCAGTTATCGAAAAAGGGCGGTGGGTTCCCACTCCTCCCCTGAACTGATGGTCCTAAACTAGATGACTTGCTTTGAAATGGAAGAGGCTTTGGGTTGTATCGGGGATATACACTGAAATGGTATGCCTTCGACATTTCTCTAGCTTTAGAGCCTTCAAGGCATCCATTAAAATCTTTCATTACTTAATCCTCACTCCAAAGCTTGTGCTTGATTATTTGTATCTCTGTCCTGAAGCAGCACAAGCAGAGCTTAGCGTGGGTACTTGTGCAAAACTGTCCTTCAGAAAAATTTCCTGATACCAGGCAAGCAAACAGAAGTAATGCAGTGGGAAAAGTATTTCCTAATGTCACGCGTAAGTCTCTTTATCCTACACTGCTAAATGCAGGAGGAAGTAGAGGAGAGGGGGCATAGTGCTGAATGGAGACACAAATAGACACACAAACAATTTTTTAGATTTAATGCGTGCCTTACTGGGAAGAAAAGCAATGAAATGTCAGGCTGCCACATTGTGGTGGCACAGGTTTCTAGAAAGCCACATGGTGGCTTTTTGATATGGAGTATTTTTACAGTAATTGACCACCTAAAGCATTCAGCAGCCCTTTTGGAACAGGGAGCGTAAGGTATTGTAAATGCTGTATAGAGTCTCTTGATTTTAAAAAGGACTTGCTTTTTCTTGACTGTATGAAAAGTTGTGGGGCCTGAATGGAACAATTCATGTTTTGGGGTCTGTCCCTCTACGGAGGATGCACTGAATGATGGTGGGAGAAATACGTTGAAGTATTAAGTTGCGAGCACAATTACAAGATGCTGTGAGAAGGCAGCTGCCTTCGATTCTGGCACTACGTTTGCGGGGAAGGTGTTTATCAATGACTGTGTAGACTTTTCTCTCCAGACTGAAAAGTAATCTCTGGTGTTGAATGTGTGTCAGTCTATACAAAAGTGAAGCAGAGGTATTCTCAGTGATCAAACTGAATAAAGTCCTGGAGAAAACACATAAAGAAAGTTATTATTGCTATTATCTGGAGAGTTAGGAAATAGACCAGAATGCTTATTATAAATTCACATTAAAAAGCAACAAAACCTGGAGAGCCGGAGCCTTCTATTATTTTTCCTCTGAATTGCAATTCTGTGGTTCTCACTGTAATTCTAACACAGCCTATGTGGCCAAAATAATGCATGGGGATTGGAGAGAGGGATGAGAAGGCAATAAACGAGTGTTTTGCAGGTAACTGATGTATAACAACTGAAATGAACCCACTTCTTTTTGGAACAGCCCATGTCTTGGTGGATTTGCCTACAGTATGTGTCAGAGATCACCAGACCAAACAGGATGGGACTAGAGCCTGAAAACAGGGGAAACAACACAACCCCAGCTATAGATACTCCTACAAATGCTTAGCACAGCTGAGATCACAGCTTGTCTTGCCAGGTTGGGTTCTGCTTGGATGTCGTGCCTGCAAGTGCCTCCCAGGGATGTGAGGTCTGGGCTCCTCTCTTGTCCCTGCTGTGATGGGGAGGCAGGGGTTGCATCTCTCCAACCAACTTAACATGCAGAGGTGCTGGAGGGAAAGGAACTAAAACTCCTTGGGAGTTATGCCCCTTCATTTCCTTTTGAAAAGTAGCTGAGTGGGAAAGGGTTTATTTCTGTTCTGTGAGCAGGAGGCAGGGGACATGCAGCTCCCCAGTTGAAGATTTGCTCTCAACTTTGTCTTGTTACTGAAGAAATGCTGAAGAAAATGGAATTGTCATCATTGTTCTTGGCTGGGGACAGTATGGTCAAGCAGTGCTGGAGTATCAGGAGCTCACCTGGATGCAGCACTTGGGCTGCAGTGGTGACATCTGGAAGCTTTGGTAAGGCATGGCCTCAAACACCAGCCTTAACAGCTCTGCGGGACAGCTCTGCTGCTGGTTCCACTGATAGGAGCAGGAAGCAAATGATATTGCCTCCTGCTGCTTTATTTTTTTGTCAGTCAACTGTAAGGAAACCCTCATTAGCTTTACAGGTGGAAGGTGATGAGAGTGGGTGTAGAGGAATTTCTTGTGGAGCAGAGGCGCGGTATCCCTTTAAAGGTTTTGGACAACCCAGCTTAGGCCTAAACAAAGGCTCTGTCCTTGGAGCTGCCTTGGGGTACGGAGAGGAGGAGGTGCAGCTCTTTTGTGAAGAGCCTTGCTGGGGGGAGAAGGAGGGGCGAGAGCCGCCTGCATAGCTGAATGGCACTACCCAATAAAACGCTGCCGCGTATAAACCTGTAACTGACCAACTCTGTTAAGGGGCAGGCGTGTGGACACTGCTTGACTGTATATATTGAGCTGTCCGGAGCAATAAAGGGAGGACGACTTGTAGCCATATTGGTGGGATGGTCGTTAACTTGGCCGGCTCTCCGAAGGGACCCTTCTTCAAGTGGGGCTGCCTCTAGCCCTTGTAATTGAAGTTTGAAATCATGACCCACAAAACCCTAGAAATAAATGAAGGGGTTACAGCTTTTTCATTCTTGTGCAAGGCAGTGTCAGAGACTAGAGAGGACCCTTCTTCTGATTGACTGAGGAAATATAAATTGCCACTGCGAATGCACTCCATTGTTTTGTTAAGGTAAGAGATAAAGTTTGCATTTTGTTGTATTCATATGTTACACAATGTTTTGTAACTTAGCTCTATAATAAAAATTGTTATAGGTATACTGTATCTAAAGCTCTTAAAGAATTTTACCTGATGAGATATGCAATCTTTAACATGTTTTTCCCAAAATTAATTAAAATGATTTCACTTGAGTTGTTTCTATTGCATTCTATATCTGTAAATTTGTACCTTTCCTATACTTAATTTGGTCAAATTTATTAATTTCACTTTTAACATATCTTTGGGAACTGGAACTGTATAGAATCCTGCTTTTTTCAGGTTCTATTTGCAAAAAACTTCTGTCTTTCACACTATTTTTCTCTTCCTTTAACAGCCCATTTCTTTTTCGCTTTGCTGAAGATACCTAAGCTCATAAATTTTTCTGCTACAATAGATGAAATGTTGGTTTGCAGAAACCTGCGAGAAGAATTTGCTACTTTAAATATTTTTATTAGTCTGTTATACAAATGGTCTGATTTTTATATAATTACAATAGAATGATTTTCAAAAATATTTTTGGTGTGTTTTTTCTTGTGTGCTAAAGGTTAGGAAACTTCCCTGCTGATGCTGGACTGGCCTGCTCAGTCACATCTCAAGATTTCTTCAGGTATTGCATGTGTAAATCTCATATTGGAAAACGAGATGAGAAAACCCTTAGAGGCTCAGAAGTAAAATGTAAGAATAAATATTTCTTTTCAATATCACAAATTTTTAACCTTGCATTTGAGAGGTTTGCAAGTCTTCACAATTGGCCAGCATGCAAATACAGAACAAGCTTTCAAGTAAGAATACCTCTCTATCTGACCGCAGTTTTCTTTAATTTATTTTGTGTTTTTCATCCATGATTCTGTCTAATGCCAGATCTTGCTGATCATACTGTGTGCCTATTCCCTCCTATTCCCTAATTGCTTGGCTTGGCAGAAGAGTACCTTTGGATTTGTGTCTGTGTTTCAAGAGCCAGCATCTTACAGCAAAGATTTGTTTTGACTGTCTTAACCTTGCTCTTTCACGTCAGCTTTTATGTAGCTCGACATTTCTATTCTCTGTTGTAGGTACCTCACACCACAGAGTTCTCCTTTACGGAAAAGAGGAGAAGCCACTTTGAGTTTTGACTGCTCTACTTTGCAAGCTAATTTTCCGAGATTTCTGCGTAACTTCCTAAAAGAAATCCAGACAGTGGGGAATCCTGGTGATCATCGGCCATGAACTTTCATGTTGGCTATCAGTGACGTGGAAGGAAGCTCACCCAAAGGTACCAAATGAACCAACTGCTTCTCTGGAAGAGAAGCTGGTACCCTGACACAAGATACTCAGTTATGAGGTCTCTTTTGATATCAGACTCTTGTGTTACCTGCACTGTTTCAGTTATGTTCCCTTTCACGTGCCGAGAACTCACACGAGTGAGGGATCTGTGGCTGTTTAGCCTAGAGAAGAGGAGATTGAGGGGAGACCTCATCACTCTCTACAACTACCTGAAGGGAGGTTGTAGAGAGGCAGGGGTTGGTCTGTTCTCCCTAGTGGAGAGTGATAGGACAAGGGGAAATAGATTTAAATTGCACTAGGGGAGGTTCAGGTTAGATACTAGGAAGAATTTCTTTCCTGAAAGGGTTGTCAGCCATTGGAACAGGCTGCCTGGGGAGATGGTTGAGTCACCATCCCTAGAGGTGTTTAAGAGACGGATGGATGTTGCATTGGGGGACATAGTTTAGTAGGTTGATAGGGCTGGGACAAAGGCTGGACTCGATCATCTTCAAGGTCTCTTCCAGCTGAAACTGTTCTATGATTCTATGACTCTGCAGAGGTGATGGTATGGTTAATCGTGCAGAGATGGGGCAAATGCAGAATGTATTAGCGGTAAGTCCCTCCTCTCTTCAAAAATACAAATTCTCTCTCCTGAAAAGAGTTCTTTGAATGTTTTATGTTCTTGGCAACCTGACCTGAAAATATTAACACATGCATTGTTTGAAGCTATGTAGAAGAACAGATCACATAAAGTGGAAAATGCTACTTTGTGAAAAATTTTGACTATGCATCAACATCCTGCTATTAGTCAAGCTTTCATATTTTGCTGTTGGTCTAATGTTGTTAACATATTCCAGTTGTTACATCAACAAATGACCTTTATTCATCTATTTGCACATAAACAGCACAAGGATTCAAAACGCTTGCTTTACTGAAGCAGTCTAACTCTTGCCTTTTCTGTTTTTAAATGGGAAATCACATAGTTCTGAAATAAAAGTGGTTCGTCTGTAAAAAATCTCAGCAGAAGGGAGGGGTCAGCAGGTGTGAAAAGATGATGCCAAAGCCAGCGGTGGGCTAAGCACCAACAGCCTGGACTCAGGGGCCTGTACCCTGCTCAATTCAAGCTTTCAGCCTCAAAAATCTCACAGCTGTAGCTTGTTCCTGTATCTATCTTCTAAAGGTAGGCTAGAAGGGAAAGCAATGGGATTTTCTGAATCAACATTCCTATCTCTACAACGGTTTCTCTGTGCTCTTTGTGTTGGAATTAGTATACAAATACTTGGAATCCCTCTCAAAATTCAGAGCAGAAGGATAAGCACTAGAGTCCTAGTGGGGGAAAAAAATCCCCCAAAAACCAAGCAAGAAGCCTCTTGTTATTATGTATATGTTGTTTTGTTGGGTTTTATGTGGGACTCCAGTTCCCAGGACAATTAAAACATCTTGATCTGACCACTGTTCCCAAGCAATGGAGGCCTTGCTAAACTAAGGGGACTGATCTGTGTAATGGAAAGAAGGGGCTAGCTTGCAGTAAATATAAGTAGTATATAGTGCTACCTATATATAATAAGTAAATCAGTTATTTCCTTTGGCATTAGGAGGAGATTTTTATGAATAGCAGCTCCTTCCTAGATTTCTAGATTTTCACAAAATAGTCCTAAAGCAGTTATGTGCAGCTCAGATCCCAAGGAAAAGAAGCCTAAGCCAAGACTCAAGTCAGTGTCTCATGAAGGAGAGAGGTATGACCGTGGGTTTTTGCATTTTTTTATTTGAAGTGAATTTTAGCATAAGATGTCTTGGAAGATTATCAGTGTCTAAAATCAGAGGCTGTGTTACTTAACTTTCCTTTTTCATTTCTTAGAGGGATAAATCAGCTGCCTGGCTGGGACATGGCTCAGTTCCAAAAGTCTTCCTATGCCCAAGAGGCTGAGATGAAGGCACGCCACAGTGATGCTGAGATGATTGTGCTTTTATGTAATAAATAGATGAATAGAGGAAGGTACCATTAATCATCCTTGATTTATCATTAAATCATTCTTAAATAGCATCTAAAAACTTTTCAGATGGGTTTTCTGGCTAGAACATTCAACAGTAAAATCATTTATGAACAGTATTTGTTAAAGAATATCTTTCTACAGGGGCTGCCAATTTTAAACAAGGCTCCAAGAATGGTGGTATAATCCCAGGTTTTTTAGATGGGTAGCAGAGATGCAGAACAGCCTGTGATTGCTGCTCTTGGATCCTGAAGATCTCAAACTGTAGTCTGGCAAGACCATAACCCTGTACGAAAGAAGTGTGGGCTAAATTGTTGCACCCAGGACTGGAAGATTCCAGGAGCCTAATCCTGAGTCTGCTGTTTGGGCAGTGCCTCAGTTTTCCCAAATGCAGTGTTACTTAGTAATACTGGTGTGCCAAACAAGAAACAGGCACTGAATAGGAAACACCCCATAAGATTTTTCACAATTATTTCGTTGTCCTTCTTTATGATGCAGCCAAGATATTTTTTCATGGAGGCAGAAATGTAAAGAACGTGCTTTGGGCTGCTCCTTGGTAAGGCTGTCTACCTGTCCATGGATCTAGTCAGAGAATCCAATAATTACAGGCCTGTGCCCCCCTCCCCCCAAAAAAGGATTGGCTAATTCTGTAATACACTGACTGGGTTTTGCTATCCTGACTTGCCATATGTAAAGCTGGGCTCCGTGCTGTGTCTCATATCCTGCCTGGGCATCCTAACTAGAAGGATAGTGGTTATTCCAGACCAGAGTTGTCCCATGCTTTGTTCCTATACTGAGATCAGAAAGTGCATAATTTCTATCAGTGTCTGTTGTTTCTTTTTTTTCCTTTCAAAAAAACTCTTTCAAAGGCAAAGCCATGTTGCTGAGATTGAACAATCTTGAAAAGAGAAGACTTCGGGGGGACCTAATCGCTGCCTTCCAATACCTGAAGGGATCCTACAGCAAGGCTGGGGAGGGACTTTTTACAAGAGCATCCACTGATAGGACAAGGGGAAATAGGTTTAAGTTGAAGGAGAATAGATTTAGATTAGATCTTAGGAAGAAATTCTTCAGTACGAAGGTGGCAAGACTTTGGAATAAATTGCCCAGAGATGTTGTGGCTGCCCCCTTCCTGGAGGTGTTCAAGGCCAAGTTGGACAGAGCCTTGAGTAGCCTGATCTAGTAGAGAGGTGTCCCTGGCCATGACAGGGAGGTTGGATTAGATGATCTCTAAGGTCCCTTCCAGCCTAGGCCATTCTATGATTCTACTCTGGCCACTTCCATTTAATAGCTCTTAGGTAAGTGGGAGACTGCTAGAAGGAGTAGCGAACTAATGATTTCAAAATTACTTGAACTTATGAATGCTCATTCTTTTGTGTGTTGCTGTTGTTTGGGATAGTGAAATAGGTTAAACCAAACCCCTTCTGGGCTTATTTTTCATGAACTTTTGGCACATATCCTATTCTGAATAGCTTATATATATTACTTTTTAGTATTAGTGGTTGTATCGGACACTGCACATATCAAAAAACCTTATCGTATAAAATTTTACTCTTAATTTCCAGTAAAGTTCTAGTGAAATCTATCTGAGTTGGACAGTTGAGATCCAGAGCACTGCCTTTTTCATGAGGAGGCTGAAACATTTTACCTAAATGCAGACCTCAGAAAGGTCAGTAGGAAAGACATGGAGAACTCAGAGAGTGAAAATTGAGAAGTGAGGACAATGTGTCCAGTTGGAATAACTGCAGCTGAGAACAGCAAAGTCAGCTCCTCAGCTCTCCAACAAATTATCTCATTAAGATTGAAGAACACCTGGGAATTTAGCTCTAGACAAACTTGTCCAAAAAAACCCTGTTTTACTTTCGTCCTTTTACCTTCGTCGCTGCTTTACACTGCATTCTAGATGACCTTTTGCTGTCTAGTTTGTCTTTCTCACTTCTCCCTTCTTCCAAATGGTAGAAAAGTACACCTGATTTCTTCTGATTTCTCACTTTGTTCTTTTCCTCTTTTTTTTTTTTTTCTGTAAGATTAAGACAGTCTTTCTGTCCTAATGAGCCTTCACCTCAAGCACTAGTTCTTACGGATCTAGAATAATTCTTTGCTTCTCTGCTAAATTTACATTCACTAACTTCTAGACAATTAATGAAGGACTAAATAATTTAATGCAATTTTTAAAAGAAGAAAAAATATTATGTTTAAGTTGGCTTTCTGTAGTAAAATTTCAGGATAGTCAAATCAACTACGATCTATGCTTTTGGTTTGGTTTTTTTTTAAGCCTTTCCTCCTCATGTGCACTATTAAAATAGATCTTTTTGCTACTTAAATTCTAAGTACAATCTTTTTAATGTTTGTGCAGTTAGGAAGCATTTTTTTTTTTTTAATGTCAGCTCTTAGATTGATGGAATAAAGAGACTTGAAGTGCTCCTCATTTCTTCAGTTTGTTACTTCCATTTTGCCCACCATTGTCCCAAATCCAGCCATTTATACTGGGCTTTCTAGTAATCATAGAATCAATTGGGTTGGAAAAGACCTCAGAGATCATCAAGTCCAACCCCTGGTCCAACTCCAGTCCGTTTACTAGATCATGGCACTAAGTGCCGTGTCCAATCTCAGTTTAAAAACCTCCAGGGACGGTGAATCCACCACATCCCTGGGCAGGCCATTCCAATGCCTGACCACTCTCTCTGTAAAGAACTTCTTTCTAACATCCAGCTTAAATTTTCCCTGGCAGAGCTTAAGCCCGTGCCCCCTTGTCCTGTTGCTAACTGCCTGGGAGAAGAGACCAGTCTCCACCTGGCTATAACTTCCCTTCAGGGGAAGTTATATAGAGAGTGATGAGGTCACCTCTAAGCCTCCTCTTCTCCAGACTAAACAACCCCAGCTCCCTCAGCCTCTCCCCATAGGTCTTGTGTTCCAGTCCCTTCACCAGTCTTGTTGCTTGTCTCTGGACCAGCTCCAGCATGTCAATATCTTTCCTGAACTGAGGGGCACAGAACTGAACACAATACTCCAGCTGTGGCCTCACCAATGCAGAGTACACGGGAAGGATCACTTCCCTTGTCCTGCTGACCATGCTATTTTTGATACAGGACAGGATACCGTTGGCCTTCTTGGCCACGTGGGCACACTGTTGGCTCATGTTGAGCTTCCTGTCAATTAGTACCCCCAGGTCCCTTTCTGCCTGGCTGCTCTCCAGCCACTCTGTGCCCAGCCTGTAGCACTGCAGGGTGTTGTTGTGGCCAAAGTGCAGGACCTGGCACTTGGCCTTGTGGAACTTCATCCCACTGGAATCAGCCCATTTTTCCAGTCTATCCAGATCTCTCTGCAGAGCCCTCCTGCCTTCCAGCAGGTCGACACTCCCCTCAACTTGGTGTCATCAGCAAATTTGCTGATGATGGTCTCAATCCCCTCATCTAAATAGTCAATAAAAATGTTCAACAGGACTGGACCCAACACTGACCCCTGGGGGACACCACTAGTCACTGGCTGCCAGCTAGATGCAGCCCCATTCACCAGCACACTCTGGGCCCGGCCCTCCAGCCAGTTCTTAACCCAGCAGAGAGTACACTTGTCCAAGCCATAGGCTACCAGCTTTTGCAGGAGTATATTATGGGGGACAGTGTCAAAGGCTTTGCTGAAGTCTAGATAGACCACATGTACAGCTTTCCCTTCATCCACCAGGTGGGTCACCTGATCATAAAAGGAGATCAGGTTGGTCAGACAGGACCTGCCCCTCCTAAACCCATGCTAGCTGGGTCTGATCCCTTGTCCATCCTGAAGGTGCTGTGTGATTGCATTCAGGATGATCTGCTCCATAACCCTGCCAGGCACTGAGGTCAGGCTGACAGGCCTGTAGTTGCCAGGATCAGCTTTGCAGCCCTTTTTGTGGATTGGGGTAACATTCGCCAATTTCCAATCATATGGGACCTCCCCAGTGAGCCAGGACTGTTGGAAGATGATGGAGATCGGCTTCGCGAGCTCTTCTGCTAGCTCTCTCATCACCCTAGAATGGATCCCGTCTGGTCCCATAGACTTGTGAGGATCCAGATAGCTCAGTAAGTCACCAACCATTTCCTCCTGGAATACAAGGGGGCTATTTGGCTTCCTATCTCTATCAATCACCTCCAGAGGCCAGTTGTCCTGAGGGCCACCTGTCTTACTGGTAAAAACTGAGGCAAAGTAGGTATTAAGTACCTCAGCTTTCTCCTCATCTTTGTTAACTATATTTCCCTCAAAGTCCAACAGAGAATGGAGGTTTTCCTTGCCCCTCCTTTTGTTATTAACATATTTAAAGAAGGACTTTTTATTATTCCTAACAGAATTGGCCAAATTAACTTCAAACTGCACTTTTGTTTCCCTGATTTTTTTTCTGCATGATCTAGCTATTTCCATAAATTCTTCATAAGTAGCCAGCCCTTTTTTCCACAGTCGGTAAACTCTCTTTTTATTTCTGATTTCCTTCAGAATCACCCTGTTTAGCCAAGCTGGTTGTCTTCCCCGCCAGCTAGTCTTTCGGTACACTGGTATAGCCTGTTCCTGTGCACTCAAAACCTCCTGCATGAAGCATGTCCAACCCTCCTGGCCCCCCTTGTTTTTAAGCAGGTATGCTCTGAACTAGACTTCTGAATAGGCAAAAATCTGCCCTCCGGAAGACCAGTGTAGAAGTTTTATTGATGGCTCTCCTTGTATCTCTGAGTATTGAAAATTCTATTATTTCATGGTCGCTATGCCCCAGGCAGCTTCCAACCACTGCATCTCCCACCAGCCCTTCTCTGTTTGTAAACAGTAGGTCTGGCGGGGTCTTACCCCTGGTAGGCTCATTGACCAGCTGATGAAGGAAATTGTCCTCTATACACTCTAGGAACTTCCTAGACTGCCTCTTCTGTGCGGTATTGAGCTCCCAGCAGGTTAAAGTCACCCACAAGAACAAGGGCTGTCGATTTTGAGACATTCGCCAGCTGCTTGTAGAATAATTCATCTCCTTCATCATCCTGGTTGGGCGGTCTATAACAGACACCCACGAGGATGTCAGCCTTCTTGGACTTTCCCCTGATTCTGGTCCACAGGCACTCAACCTTGTCACTGCTGACCTCAAGCTCAGCAGAGTCAAGAGACTCTTTAACATATAAAGCCACCCCTCCACCTCTCCTACCCTGCCTGTCTTTTCTGAAGAGCTTGTAGCCACCCATAGCAGCACTCCAGTCATATGAGTCATCCCGCCACGTTTCTGTGATGGCAAATATGTCATAGCTTTCCTGCTGCACGACGGCTTCCAGCTCCTCCTGTTTGTTACCCATGCTGCGTGCATTAGTGTAAATACACCTCAGCCGGGTCATCTTTTGTAAGGGAGAAGCCCTAATACCTTCCTGGTGATACTCAGATGTTTCCACAGTAACTGACCTCTCAACAACCTCTGGACAATGTGTGAGAGGTAATCACAGTTGCAACAAGTAGGGCTAAAAATGGTGGCTGGTGCTTCTGATCATGCTAGGATTGTGCTTCTGACCTTTCCCTGCTCTCAGAGGAGATAGAGTTGGCAGTTCTGGTACTGCTGGGAATCCTTATGTTGTCCTGGCACCTATGGATCTGCAAGTCATGACTATAGTTCAGAAATCTGACTCACTGTGGGGTGATTTTTTCAGCTCCTAGAAACAGGTAAAGTGAATGCAATTTACTATTTTTTTTTTTTAAATGTGTGTCCTGGAAGGTAAAAGGCTTTTCTGGTATCACTAAAAATGATAATGCACTGAGCTCACAGTACTTGTGCAATTCTGCGCTTTCCCCTTTGCTCTGAGTCGAGGGCTCCTCACATGCAAGTCCCTCTTCTCAACATGAATGTGGTTGCTGGCTTACAAATCCGATGGATTTGTAATAAGTCTGTGAAGCTACCTGGGGATACAGGCAGCTTGAGACATCACGCCACTCCTATGCTAATGATATATCTCTAGATCTCCTTTCTAATCTGGCCCAGATGGTGCTAGTGTCCTGGTTTTCTCAGTGTCTGATCAACAAAAGGACCTGGGTGAGACCTTGATGACTAGCTGAGATTTAACTTAAATAGGGCAGAGGTGATACTGCTGGGGAAAGCAGCCTAAAACCATGGCAGAGATTATGTCCTTTCCTATTAATGAGAGAGAGTATCGTCACTTAAGTAATTTCGCAATTCAGAGATCAATATTGGTCTCTTTTGTTTCCAGTCTAAATTTATTATTGGAGTTGTGACACTTTTATCTCATGGTCAACTTCAAAACCTTGTGTCCCCTGGTGCTTCAGACTGCATCCGTGGAGTGTGGTTTGTGAGTTGGCTTGCACATGAAATAACTTTAAGGTATGCAAAGACCTGATTGCTTTTCACTGTAAGCAGATTTCCTCCTCATAGTTGGTTCTTTTAGGATTTTAGGCAGAGATTTGTGTAGAAGAAAGGCATGCTTTTCTTCAGTGAAATTGCTGAAAGTTTTGATTTTTATTAAAATAAGAAGGTAGTGGTTGTTCATGGAAATTTTTCACAATGGTACTAGATGCTGTTGTCTCAGTGGACTTGATCTGGGCTATGAACACTTAATGGTAGGGAAGAGTGCACAATCAGTAATGAATCTCTCATGCAGGTTTCTCTTGTAGTGGCAAGGTTGGAAGGAATTGTCTTCTTGCCACTCAGCAGGACACCTGCAGCCTGACTAATTTAAGCATAGAACTCTGTCTAAGCTTCAGGTACTTCAAAAAGCCATGCTCCAAACCCAAACGTCCCACTTCTCCATTATATTCAACAGGGAGAGGTAAGTGCTTTTGACAACTCTAGGAAAATCCATTTCCCTAGCTCAGAATTCTAAATTAAAAGTTTAATAAGCTGCCCTTCTGAGAGGCCTTCAAAGGCACCTAACTCTTGACACAAAAATTCTGCCACATCTCAGTAGGATGAGGGCAGCTGGGCAGTTGTTTTTCTTTAGAGCTTGTGCTTTAGGGATAGTAGGGGTATCTGACCTTATGCTAATTGCACATATTAGAGTTGTCCTGGAGCTGTTCCTCCAAGTCCTTTAGGGATTGGTTGACCTTAAAGATCATGGAGCTAAAATTGGCTCCCATATACTTCAGGCCCATGGTGCAGCACATGGAGCTCGGGCTCAAAAGAGGAATTTGCCTCTGGAGACTTAAGAACAGACATTTTGTTGTATCTCCTTGCTATAACCTTTGTTGTCTTGCCTTCAGGTTGTACAAATCAACTGTAGCCAAGGGACAGCTAAACTAGGTCAGGGGATGAAGGTGAGGAGATGAAGAATTGTTGCGCAGGTACCCCCATCAGCTGGTGTCCTCTGTTTCTCATTAAAGCTATCATCTGGGAAAGCCTGCATTTGGAGATACACTCTTTCTTTTGAAGGAGATTTTTCTTTAGAATGTCTAAGAAGCACCTGCTCCCCTCTGGAGCTATCACAAGAAAAGATGTGTGACACCTTATAAAAAAAAACAGGAAGAGATAAGAACAATGCCAGTAACTGGTTTGGTATTTTTGTTTGGGTTGGTTTTTTTGGTGGCTTGTCTCAATTACAGAGCTTATTATTTTGTGATATTTCTCTGTTACAGAGACCAGAGGGGTTCAGATGCAGTGGGAGGCTGGAGGAATAAGACAACTGTTATAGTCGTCTCTCACTAGGAATTAATCCTGACTCATACTCGCTGGAGGGATCAGCTGTGTTTACATAAGAAACTACTGTGCAGAATGCTCTAAATATAGGTGACTCTTGCCTTAAAGAGCTTACTATCCATAAAAGACAGAGAATAAGAGTCAGAGAGGAGCTTTGGAAATGAGGTATTTTGAAGTGTTGAGTCACTGTAACTTTAATCAGTACCAAAGAAGGTTTTTGCTCTCCCATTTGCCTGTTTTCCTTCAGCAGGGACGTGCAAGCTACCTCAGGCAGATCTGTAAGTTGTAACTTCTGTTCCACTCCCTTACAAGAGAGGCTGTGATAGGAACCAGGCAAGTAGACTACGAAAAATTAGAGAGCCACTATTACAGAAGAGTGTTTTGTAGAGTGTAAAACCAGCCTGGCTGACAGTCCAGAGCTAAGAATGAAATTAGTAGCACAGATCAGTTGTGATGTCCCCAGGCTTCACAAAAAATCATAGAATCATTACGGTCGGAAAAGACCTCTAAGATCATCTAGTCCAACTGTCAACTCAACACCACCATGGCCACTAAACTATATCCTGAAGTGCCAGATCTACATGTTTTTTGAACATCTCCAGGGATGGCGACTCCACTGCTTCACCGGGCAGCCTGTTCCAGTGCCTCACCACTCTTTCAGTAAAAAAAATTTTTTGTGACATATAATCTAAATCTCCCCTGGTGCAACTATGAGCCCCTGCCAGCCACGCCCAGCTGCAATCTGGGAGGTGTAAATTAGTATTCTCTAAATATGGAATCGATGTCTAATGGGACTAGTCTGAGGACTAACACAGCTTGGCAATTGTCTGCAGCAAAGTTAGGCTCAGGAAGGACAGGGCAGTGAGGCAGCTGAATGACCTCAGCAGAATTCCCACGAGGTTGCAAAGGTGGCAAAACCCAAGTTTGCTTCATTCATGCAGGTAAGACCTGCTAAAATTCTCTTTTGTTCTTTCATTTGCTTGTGGCAGGCCAAATCAGCATGCAAGGGAAAGGGAACGGTGGTTTTGTTTTCTACCCAGCTAATCCTTTTTGGCCGAGTCCTGCTACTGAAGACAGTTTTCCGTATACCTTCAAGGAAAATAGGGATTTAAACATCAAAGTGCTAATTCAAATGCTGGAGCACAACCAATATGGAGTCATCAAACCTTCCAGCAGTTGTGCTGGTTTCTCCTTTGCACAAAGGCACAAATCTGAACTGCTGTTCAGTCACCTGGTGTTTAGCTCAAATCAATTCAAAAATTGAAGTCTTTGGGGTGCTGTTCTGTAAAATTTCTTTGTCCAGCTGACAGAACAGTTGGTCCTTTTTTTTTCTTTCTTTTTTCTTTCTCTTTTTAAATTTTTTTCTTTCTTTTTTTTTCTTTTTCTTTCTTTTTTTTTTTCTTTCTTTTTTTCTCATGGAAACTGCTGTGGTGGCCAGGAGCCCAGGGAGCAAGAAGTGCTGTGAGATTGTGCAGGCAAGGCAGCAACGTGAGCTCATAGGAGACCAAGTACATCCTTCAGCCAGGTTTTCTCATGCCCAGGGTCACTTTTTAAGCCAATTCTCAGATTATGTTTTGTGGGTTTTGTCTTTCAGTGTTTGTTTTTTAGGGCCGCAAGTAGGGGATGCTAACACTGTAATACTAGAAGTACCTCAGTTATCACAAGGCTGAGAATAGTGAGCTCCCAAATAATGTCCAAGTAGTGATTTTCAGCACCTTCTCCCCACTGGGCAGGTAAAAACACATAGGTCTCTGCTGAGAAGCACTGTTTGAGTCCTCAGCTGTTGCGAAATTGTCAGATACATTCAAACCTCTCCTGGTTCTGAACAGATCCTGATTTCTGTGAGCATATTCCTTCCTGATAAGTACTTGGAAAATAACCTGAGTGATCATATGCAGCCTCCAAGTCCCACAGCACTTGCTTTTGGCTGAGGTGACAGGTTTTTAACATCTGTCTCTCGCTGTCTGACTCTCTGAGGAAAGCTCCTTAGTCAGGAGATCAGAAAAATAACACTGAATTGCCAATACCTCAAATAAATTATCACTTACTCTCGTCTATAAATTTGTTCACACTTAAGCATGGGCATCTGTATATAGAAAAATCATTCCGTTGACAGCCATACAAATGAAACCTGAACCGTGAGTGCTAAAGAATAAGATGTAGGTGTGTTTTTGCTGAGCTGCAGGTTCAAATTCATGTTTGTAGACACTGACCTGGCAGCAGCCAGCTGTGTCCACCTCTGTGGAGCTCAGGAAGGGCAGTTAAAACATCCCAAAATCTAAGCTGAGGAGGTACTGTACAACCTACTGTCCAATGGCTAAGGGACTTTTCTTGATCTTAAAACTACTTTGCTGTTGATGTTAACTTTCCTAGCAAAACTATCTGGTGCTATCATATTTCTGCTAAAAAGTGCATATTGCTCGCCTTTCTCAGCCGTGCTGCGTGGAAGAGCACTTACCTCTGTGAACATGTACAAGGAGAGCAGTGTAATCCCAAGGTTATATACAATGAGGTGAGCCCTGAGAGAGAAAGGAGGCCTGTTCTTCATGAACTTGTTGCCCAGCCATATGCAGAGTAGGTATGCTCCAGTAAGGAAAAATGTGGGAAGGTAGGAATCCAAAAGGAACCATCCTCTAACCCTGGCATCTGAAAAAGAGATGAATGCAGCAGGCAATTAAAGAGGCTGTGGAAAAGTATTGCTAAGAAAAGGCAGATCACATAATGAAAAAAAAGTCTGCTAAAAGTAATCTGCCATGCTTGCCTTGCAAAACCCATCCACTGCTTCTACCTCCTTCAAACTGCATACTAATTCAGAGAGTATGTGCTGAAAATTGTGTGGAATTCCCTAATATCCCTTAAATATCCTCATTTTTGCAGGAAAGAGAAAATGAAAAGAAGAAAACATTTCTATATGCTTTAAAAAACACTCATGTTTTACCACAGTATTTAATCAAATCATATCTTGATCCACTCAACAGACAGTTTACAGGTGTGTTAAATATGAACCATGCATGTAAAGTTTCCTGTTCATGTACTGTTGTAATTCTGCATTCGCCATGTGTGTATGAAAGTATATGACACTTGCATAAAAACATCTATACAAGGGGAAGATTTTTCAAAAACTTTAAATATGAAAAACAAATGGCAAATGTTTACTTCGACATTTATCAAAGATTTTTGGGAAGATAAGGGCTTGCTTCCTCACAGTTCCTGTCCCATTTGCCTGGTCCTGAAATGAAATATTAAGGTCAAGTCCTGCTTGCTTTATTCACACAAGTAATCCCGTTGGCAGTAATCAGATAGCTCAGTGTGTACGAGCAAAACCTAATCCTACACACCAATCTGGAGGCATCGCTTCATTGTCCTATGAGCAACTGGATGTCATGAATGAAAGGAGTATTCGGGTTTTTTTTTTCAAGATAGAGCAAAATTTAGAGATAATTTTCCAGAGCAACAGTCTTCACACATATGTCTATGAAAAGAACAAGGGGCATCATGGCTCATTTTTCAAAAAGATTATTGCCACGATTTTTTAGAGTAATGGAAAAACTAATTGAGAAGATATTGTGCAGGTCATAGTACTTCTTCTGGCTCTTAGAAATTGCTTTAAATTACTTTATTTTTTAGAATGATCATGATATTACGTTAAAAGTTATAAAAGCAGAAAAGGTATTCACAGCGCATAAAAAAAATAATCTTACTATTTTTCCCTGTGTTGAATTTGGAAAGGACTGGGCAATGGATGAGGAACAAACCAAATGTGCCCATGCATTTGACAAACTTGCCAGCTGCAATTTTGCTGTCCTGTATTCTTCCTGACTATCCTTTCCTCAGAAATATATGCACACAAGTATACATAGTGTAAGATTTTGAGTTAGAGTACTCTGCTTACAAACAGGGCTATGAACATCACCCTTCTCGTTACAGTCTCCCTCAACTCCTCACCTTGCTTCTGTCACAGTGGATTTAATGCTCACGTACTGTGTTTGGGCTCCACATGTTGGGTCTTTTGCAGGAATGATAACTAAGAATTAAGTTACCATGGAAGTCCAGTGCTTCTCCTGGTTCTGACTCTCCCTTCTGGACTCAAAAAAACCTCCAGGAGGGGTGTAATACTAAAGCAATCATGACATTCATCTCTTACAAAGCACAGTCCTTGATCGTACCCAAGCTTTGTTGTGCATTACCAAGCTAGAACTACTGTTTTCTATCTTTAGATCTCAATGCCTACTAGGATCACAGAATTGTTGAGGCTGGAAAAGATCTCTGAGATCATCAAATCACCTCAGTGTGGGCGTGAAACACTTACAACAACCTTCTTCAAAGCTCACCAGCCACATCTCAAGCTCTGGGATGAATGTTTCTGTGATGACTGCTCCTCTGTGGGCTCTCAACAGGGCATAGAAGTCACAGGACAGGTAAAGTCTGCACATGTAAGCATTGACCTAGCGTGTGTTATAAGAGCATAAGGATTTAATTTATTAAATTGTTTTCCTAAATGAAGATGTAGAAAGCAGTTTTGTCAGCAAGACTGCTACCTAAACAAGGGTCTCCCCAGCCGAGGATTGCAACACTTGGTGCACAAAGGCTACCTGCCCAAAGGCCAGCTGGCATTCCTAGATAACAAAATGATATGTTTGGTCAAAGAGGAAAAATAATTGGAAGAGATGAGAATACAAATTAAACTGAACAGTGTTAAATTCTGCTCCAGTATGCCCTCAGAAAATTTCCACTCTTCTGTGAGTGGCCACGAGTGTGTGGGCTGATGCAAACAAAAGCTGAATTTGTGTGCTTTTTCAGGTCAGCATGTCAAGTATTTTTAAGGTCTACACTATTTCAGTTTCAAGAGAAATTGTAAAAAATTTTATCCTTACTGATTATTTTTCACCCAGACCTTGGTACCTTAATGGGTAAAGCAGTTACTGGCAGAAAGTGATTTATAAATGGGAGCCAAAGAACGTGACTTAGGCTTGTCCCTGAATGACAAGAAGACGGAGGTTTTTATGTGGCAGGAAGTAAGAGGAAAAGGAGTGTATTTCAGAAAAAAAGTGATAGGAGGGAGGATAGATCAAAAGTATTTCTGCTGAGTGACAATTAGATCTTCATGTTCAAGTACTATAAAGGCATGCTGTCAGTAGGAGAAAGGATTACTTTTACAATATTGAACTCACACAGCATCTGAATTTGAGACCAAGGCAGTGAATAGAGCCACAGTGTGAAAGTGTTGGACCACAGCAGGGAAGGAGCAGGCACCCACGAGCTCTGGTTGCTCAGTGAAAAAGGTCATTCACGGTCACTGGCTGCGATGTGCCAGACTCTTGGGGTGAAACCTTGGCTCCTTTGAAGTGAGTGGCAGGCCTTCCAGGTTCTTGAAAGGTATCAGGCTTTTATCAGTGAGGTTAAGAAACATTTGGATTCTGTTTAGTTTCTGTATTGCTTTGGCTGGTTCGTGTCTGAGTAGATTCAGACACTTTTAGGTGCAGAGGGTAGATGGTATTGCACCAATGCCTTGATACTGTTAATACTCAACTGAGGAGAGGAGGAGTACTTATTACTTTGTCGTAACTTTATTAAAATATAGGTTTTTGACTACCTCTGTTTCTTTCACAGATGAAACAAGCAACAAATTAACTAGAATTAGCTCCTGCAATTCAGCATTCGTTAATCTTGCATAACGCTGCAGATGAATGCTCTGCAGATGAAGGCAACCCTGGAAAAATGCTCTTTTACAGAAAAATATAGCCATTTCACTCTTCCTTGTTGTGCCTTGAGCCTAGATAATCTTCTAAACAGATTAATATGGACCAACACCAAGTTGTAAGACCACTTGTTAGGAGATGCAACCTGTGGGCACGTATGCAGCTTCTATTCCCTGATCCAATGGACTTGGTCTGCTAGTTCAAAAGCAAACACTGCGGTAAGTTTGTGTACAAAGTCCAGCTGACACCGGTGAGCAAAGACAAAAAATATGCCTGTAGATAAATGAAATGCAGGTCTTTGATAGCACACCCCTTGTCCTAGCAGTGCAGTACTGCAGCTCCTGCTAACCTGGTGCTACCAATGCGAGCAGGCGTTGTCCCTGGGAACTAGTGCCTGGCTTTCTGTCTTTGCTCGTGGCCTCGCCCACAGCTGGTAATGATGACTGAAATCAGAATAGTGGTACCAGTAATTAAGAAGTTGCCACCTAAAATATAAACCATAAATCACAGAAACACAGAATGTTAGAGGTTGGAAGGGACCTCAAAGATCATCTCGTCCAAACCCCCTGCCAGAGCAGGATCAGCTGCAGCAGACCGCACAGGAACGCGTCCAGGCGGGTTTTGAATGTCTTCAAAGAAGGAGACTCCACAACCTCCCTGGGCAGCCTGTGCCAGGGCTCTGTCACCCTCACTGTGAAAAAATTTTTTCTGATATTTTTATGGAACCTCCTATGTTCCAGCTTGTACCCATTGCCCCTTGTCCTGTCAATGGACATCGCTGAAAAGAGCCTGGCTCTGTCCTCCTGACACTCCCCCTTGACATATTTATAAACATTTATGAGGTCACCCTTCAGCCTCATCTTCTCCAAGCTAAAGAGACCCAGCTCCTTCAGCCTTTCCTCATAAGGGAGATGTTCCACTCTCTTCACCATCTTTGTGGCTCTGTGCTGGACTCTCTCAAGCAGCTCCCTGTCCTTCTTGAACTGAGGGGCCCAGAACTGGACACAGTATTCCAGATGTGGCCTCACCAGGGCAGAGTAGAGGGGCAGGAGGACCTCTCTCGACCTACTTGCTACTCCCCTTCTAATACACCCCAGGATGCCATTGGCCTTCTTGGCCACGAGAGCACATTGCTGGCTCATGGTCATCCTGCTGTCCACTAGAACCCCCAGGTCCCTTTCCCCTGCGCTGCTCTCCAGCAGGGCAGTCCCCAACCTATACTGGCACATGGGGTTATTCTTTCCCAAATGCAAAACTCTACACTTGCCCTTGTTGAACTGCATAAAATTTCTCACCACCCAGCCCTCCAGCCTGTCTAAGTCTGTCTGAATGGCAGCACAGCCTTCTGGTGTGTCAACCACTCCTCCCAATTTTGTATCATCAGCAAACTTGCTGACAACATTCTCTAATCCCTCGTCCAGGTCATTGATGAATATATTGAAAAGCACCGGCCCGAGCACTGATCCCTGAGGGACCCACTAGACACAGGCATCCAGCCAGGCTCTGCCCCATTGACCACAACTCTCTGGCTTCTTCCCTTCAACCAGTTAGCGACCCACCTCGCTACTTGGTCATCCAGACCACACTTCCTCAATTTACCTATGAGGATGCTGTGGGAGACGGTGTCAAAGGCCTTGCTGATGTCCAGATAGACCACATCCACTGCATGGCCACCATCCATCCACCTGGTTATGTCCTCATAAAAGGCTATCAGGTTGGTCAAACATGACTTCCCCTTGGCAAAGCCATGCTGACTGCTCCTAATAAACTTCTTATCCTTCATATGCCTAAAGACAGCGTCAAGGATAAGATGTTCCATCACCTTTCCAGGGATGGAGGTGAGGCTGACCAGTCTGTAGTTACCCGGGTCATCCTTCCTGCCCTTCTTATAGACTGGAGTGACATTCGCTTTCCTCCAGTCTTCAGGCACCTCACCTGTTGCCCATGACCTACCAAAGATGATGGAGAGTGGCCTAGCAATGACTCCCGCCAGCTCCCTCAGCACCCACGGGTGCATCCCATCAGGGCCCATGTATTTATGGATGTTTAAGTGTTCAAACTGATCCTTAACCCAGTCCTCATCAACCAGGGCAAACTTCTCCTTTATCTTGACTTCCTCTGGGGCCTCAGGGGACTGAGGCTCCTGAGGACAGTCTCCAATAGTGTAGACAGAGGCAAAGAAAGCATTCAGCAACTCTGCTTTCTTTCTGTCCTCTGTCTCCAGGGCACCCATCTCATTCACAAGAGGGCCTACACTGCCTCTAATGTTAGTTTTGTTGGCAATGTATTTGAAGAAGCCCTTTCTGTTGTCTTTGACCTCCCTTGCAAGTTTTAATTCCAAGGAGGCCTTAGCTTTTCTGATTGCCTCCCTACATTCCCTGACAGCAGTCCTATACTCCACCCGAGTGGCCAGCCCTTCCCTCCACAATTTATACACCTTCCCCTTCCACCTGAGTCTGCCCAGCAGATCCCTGGTTAACCATGCAGGTCTCCTGGATCTCTTTCTTGATTTCCTACCTGATGGGATGCACTGATCCTGAGCCTCGAAGAAGCAGTCCTTGAATGCCAACCAAATACGGCACTGATTTTTTGAAAGAACAGAGCACTGGTGTCTTTTTAAGCCATCTTTCTGTTGAGCAAAGTGTGTTCTGTGGATGAGAACTGGTGGACGGGAAATGTGGAATGGTTTGTTGGTTTTAGACATTTGGGGGAGGTCTCAAGAATTCATTAGGTTTTTCATTTGTGATCATTCTATCCAACTGGAAACTGCAGTTTATTGTTAGTTATTTATGTGTATAAACACATTAGAGGGAGCTATGTTACTCATGAAATGGATGATACTGTGTTGTTATCCTACCAGTTCGAATAAAAGATCATAGTAAGGAGACAAGGACAAACAAATGCTTGATGTCTGAGGAGGGACGGTGATGTACTTGGCAAGTAATACAAATAATACTTGTTTAACTAAAATGCTTTCTGAAAGCCCAAAGGGATCTGTGTGGTATTCGGTGTTGGATTAACTACAGTTTGTTCCTTCAAATGATTTGTTCTGAACCAATGAGGAAAGCAGAAGGAAGGAGAACACCATGTCCATTAAAAGAAAAAAAAAAGCAGTTTGTGATCGCATTTCTTTGTTAATAATAAAATATGCTATTGTAAAAGTCATTAATTAAACTTATTCTGTTTTATTGACTTCTGTAGTTCTGCTGTCTAAGCTCCTGTCTTGCCTTTTTCCTTTAGTTTCTTGGTCCTCTTCTAAACTTAGCCCTGACCTTGATGCTCTGCTCTCACCTTGCCCTAGTTCCACTAAACACTATAGTTATTCGAGTTATTCCCATCAAAACTGTTCTACACAGCAAGAATAGGATGTAGAATGATGCAGCTGTTCTCCCACCTTGTCTATTCATTTTGGATATAATTCTGTGGGATGCTGAATGTCCCTTCTTGCTTTTGCTCTCAACATCCCTCTGAAATAGGCTATTTGATAGGTAACTGGATCGAACAATGACTGGATTATTAATGAGTATCAGTCCCAAAACTGATCTTCCACTTTCAGAAAAACACAGCGTTTCATTTTTTTAAAAATCCACATTAAGTTTTAAAACTGAAATCCTATTATGTTGTCAGAAACAAAGGACTCTCAAATCTAGTGCTTTTATTTAAAAAAAAAAAATTGTTTCATTTCTTCTTTCACATTCAGTATAGTCTGGTTTTCATCTATATTACAGATATGTCAGTCACAAAAGAAGATCTGTTGTCTTTCTATGAATGCAGTGCATTGAGACATTTATCACAATAATGGTTTGTTCTGGAAAATACTGTGATTCTACCTAGTCTGCATTTTTCAATGAGAAATTATTAAAAAAATTTTGACTGCTTTATTATTAGAATATTTTTGAGTTGTAATTTGGATGTGTTATTTCCTGAAAGGACTATAGGCAGAGCAACTTACCTCGAGGTCCAAACATATAGTCCACAAAAGCATTCACTTCCCGGTCAAAAGCTTTCAGGTGTTCCTGAAAAATATAAAAAGGACATATGACAAAGACGTTATCTCATGGTTCACAGAGAGTGCAATTTAAAGAAGAAACCCTGGAACTGGCAAAGAGCATCTCATGCTTGAATTTCCAGAGTACACGAAAACAAGTCTACTGAAAAAAAAAAAAGACCTCTTTAAAAATTAATTTAGGGCAGATTGTGGTCTAGATAACAGTAGAGACCTCATTACTGAAAACTGTGCCAAAACTAGAATTCTTTAGGAATGGAAATTAAGAGTTTACAAATGGAAAAGAACGTGTAACACAGCGTCTGTGACAAGTGTTATTTTCACTCCAGTAAAGATGCTTCTTTTGTTATTTTTTTTTTTTTTTTGACCCTGTTTCCCTTATGAGGAAAGGCTGAAGTTGCTGGGTCTCTTCAGCTTGGAGAAGAGGAGGCTGGGGGCTGACCTCATAAATATTTATAAATATGTCAAGGGAGAGTGTCAGGAGGATGGAGCAAGGCTCTTTTCAGCGATGTCCATTGACAGGACAGGGGGCAACGGGTGCAAGCTGGAACATAGGAGGTTCCATAAAAATATTAGAAAAAACTTTTTCACAGTGAGGGTGACAGAGCACTGGCACAGGCTGCCCAGGAAAGATGTGGAGTGTCCTTCTTTGGAGGTTTTCAAAACCCTCCTGGATGTGTTCCTGTGCGATGTATTGTAGGTGATCCTGCTCTGGCGGGGGGCTGGACTAGATGATCTTTTGAGGTCATCATCCATTCACCTGGTTATGTCTTCGTAAAAGGCTATCAGGTTGGTCAAACATGACTTCCCCTTGGCAAAGCCACGCTGACTGCTCCTAATAACCTTCTTATCCTTGACATACCTAGAGACAGCGTCAAGGATAAGATGTTCCATCACCTTTCCAGGGATGGAGGTGAGGCTGACTGGTCTGTAGTTACCTGGGTCTTCCTTCCTGCCCTTCTTGAATAATTATTAAGGAGAAAGAGCAGGATGAAGACTCCATTAAAAAAAAGGAAAAACCATAGGATAATTTAGGTTGGAAAAGATTTAAGATCATTGAGTCCAACCATAAACATAACACTGACGATTGGTAATTTGCCTACTGGTGACACTGCCTACTAGTGATGTGAGAGTACAATTTTTTCTAGGAGCAGCAGAAGAAACAAATGCGCTTCTTAAGAATGTCCCAGCATTTGCCTCCCTTTTAGCTTTTTTACACCTTATCTTAGTTTACAGGAACAAAAGTAGAGATTATCAAGATACGGATTCACAAGATTGTTAGATAATACACGTGCTTATCAAGCTAATACTAGTACTAATAATTTGGAAGAAAAAACTCTTACTTTCGAAAAGGTAGGTCATTTTGTGTGGCTAGTCTTGTCACCTTCCTGTCAACACCCGCTAAGAGACCATACAGTATTTCTGGGGTTTAGAACATGTCCTTAATAGTGCCTCTGGGCAGACTAGATGTAAATGTCTTGCTCAACATGATCTGTTGTATTTCTAAACAAAAGCAAATAAAACCAGCCTGAATAAAACCACATGCTCTGACCACTCACTTCTCTCTGGCAAATCACTGTAATAGCCTTTATCAGTGAAGATATTTGAGTTACAAGGGTAAAGATTAACGTGTATTTCATGTTTTTTCTTCTGTTGTACAGGACATTGCTCTGGGCATTGGCAATGTTAGCAGTTCAGCAGGATTTGGGGCAGATTTGTGGAAGTTCTGTTTACCTACACTTATGAAAAAGACATTAGGTTATCTGAGCAAATCATCTAAATGGAAAGACGGGGAGGGAGCATAAAGTCAATTATGATAAAGCAACATAGAGGTCTCTAATGAGTTTCAACTTTTTTTGCAACAGAAACGGAATTAAGTAGCATGGTGCATGTATGTGGATTACTGTTTCCGTGTTGATTGCACTTAAAACACAATTTCAAAGTCAGCAAGTATGGAAAAAATCCCTTCTCATTCTATGCTTCTATATCTATGTTGGCGCTGGTCTTCACTGAAAGACCAATGTCTACTGGTTTCCTAATAGTTTTAGTAAAAGAAGTATGAGCTATGCAAATATTATGTACATGCTTTCTAAGCAGAGCAGTATCAAAATACCTTTGATGTATCCAAAATAGCTTTATTTTCTCAAAACACCAGTGATCTATCCTTTGCAGATGAATAAACTGCATTCAATCTTACTTATGCTATCTGATAACCTTTTGTATTAGTGTTGCGGGGTTTTTTTCATGCAAAAGCTTTGAATGTCATTCAGTATCTCAAAAATCCAAGATAATTTGTTACTTGTTCTTACTCAGCCATACAGGAATTATAATATTCTGTATACAAAGAGCTTTCATGTCAAGCTTCAAACAGAAAACAGAATCGGGTGCCAGCCTCTGCTCTCCAATACAGCTCCTGGAAGTAAATATGATATTTGACACAACCGTGATAGGAAGTATATATATTAGCTGTATAGTGATTTTTGTTATTTAGATGGCAACTTTTCCTTAATTTCTTGAAGATTTTTGCTCTGTTAATAGTCAGTGACTAAGCAGAACAGGAATTAATCGGAATTTATCAGCATGTTTAAACAAACTAATTTGAGATGCCTGCACATATTTGAACATGCAAATACTAAGTTTTGGAAAACAGTAGTGTTGGCTTTAGAATGGCTGAAATGGGAGGAAATGAAGGAAAGGAAATTCAGAGTTAAATCTTGAGACTGTGGTGTAAGTGCTCATAAAACTATTTTTTTTTATCTTTTTATTGCTTGGAGCATTTAAAAAGTAATCTGCAACAATGATGTAGAGTTGAGGAAAATTCTTCATCACAAATGGCTTCAGACCACCTTTTAGGTTTTTGTCGCTGTCTATGCTTTGTGTGTTATATATGTAAGGGAAATATGTGTATAATAACCCGCAAAGGAAGCACTTCTTTAGGTTTTATTATACCCAGGCAGCAGAAAAAGAGGAGGGCAGAAATGTGAGCCAGAGGTTGCTATGTATTGTGTGACTATAACAGGGGAGATACTCAATGAAAGTGGGAGTCTGTGTGTGTGAGACAGGACATCCAGAAGTTGATAACAAACTGCTGTTTTATGTAATTTATAATTAATATATGGAACTCATTGCTAGATAATCTCACTGAGAGTAGGAACGAGCTGGAGTGAGCTCATGAGAGAAATGGACAACTGAGTCTGCCACTAAGTCACATGGATGCACAGGCAGGGAGGGAAGGAAAAAAAATTCGCTGGAGGGGACATTATCTCAGATATTTTTTAGCATTTCAGATTAATCAAGAAGCAGAAACTCAACTCCTTATTTGACTTGTTAATTTCTGCATGCCGTGTTCTGGAATGTTCTTTCAACTCACAAGGCTGGCCCGGATTAGGGGCTAGCTGCATTGCGAAGCCTTCACACACACAGAATCACACAGAATGTTAGAGGTTGGAAGGGACCTCAAAGATCATCTAGTCCAACCCCCCTGCCAGAGCAGGACCACCTACACTAGAGCGCACAGGAACGCGTCCAGGCGGGTTTTGAATGTCTCAAGAGAAGGAGATTCCACAACCTTCCTGGGCAGCCTGTTCCAGTGCTCGGTCACCCTCACAGTAAAAAAGTTTTTCCTCATATTTTTCTGGAACCTCCTGTGTTCCAGCTTCCACCCATTGCCCCTTGTCCTGTCAGTGGACGCCGCTGAAAAGAGCCTGGCTCCATCCTCCTGACATTCCCCCTTGACATATTTATAAACATTGATGAGGTCACCCCTCAGCCTCCTCTTCTCCAAGCTAAAGAGATCCAGCTCCTTCAGCTTTTCCTCATAAGGGAGATGCTCCACTCCCTTCACCATCTTTGTGGCTCTACGCTGGACTCTCTCAAGCAGCTCCCTGTCCTTCTTGAACTGAGGGGCCCAGAACTGGACACAATATTCCAGATGTGGCCTCACCAGGGCAGAGTAGAGGGGCAGGAGGACCTCTCTTGACCTACTTGCTACTCCCCTTCTAATACACCCCAGGATGCCATTGGCCTTCTTGGCCACGAGGGCACATTGCTGGCTCATGGTCATCCTGCTGTCCACTAGAACCCCCAGGTCCCTTTCCCCTGCACTGCTCTCCAGCAGGGCAGTCCCCAACCTATATTGGTACATGGGGTTATTTTTTCCCAAGTGCAAAACTCTACACTTGCCCTTATTAAACTTCATAAGGTTTCTCCCCGCCCAGCCCTCCAGCCTGTCTAGGTCTCTCTGAATGGCTGCACAGCCTTCTGGTGTGTCAACCACTCCCCCCAACTTCGTATCATCAGCAAACTTGCTGACAACATTCTCTAATCCCTCATCCAGATCATTGATGAATATATTAAACAGCACCGGCCCAAGCACTGACCCCTGAGGGACCCCACTAGACACAGGCATCCAGCCAGACTCAGCCCCATTGACCACAACCCTCTGGCTTCTTCTCTTCAACCAGTTCTCGACCCACCTCACTACTTGGTCATCCAGACCACACTTCCTCAGTTTACCTATGAGGATGCTGTGGGAGACGGTGTCAAAGGCCTTGCTGATGTCCAGGTAGACCACGTCCACTGCATGGCCACCATCCATCCACCTGGTTATGTCTTCATAAAAGGCTATCAGATTGGTCAAACATGACTTCCCCTTGGCAAAGCCATGCTGACTGCTCCTAATAACCTTCTTATCCTTGATATGCCTAGAGACAGCGTCAAGGATAAGATGTTCCATCACCTTTCCAGGGATGGAGGTGAGGCTGACCGGTCTGTAGTTACTCGGGTCATCCTTCCTGCCCTTCTTATAGACTGGAGTGACATTCGCTTTCCTCCAGTCTTCAGGCACCTCACCTGTTCTCCATGACTTACCAAAGATGATGGAGAGTGGCCTAGCAATGACTCCTGCCAGCTCCCTCAGCACCCGTGGGTGCATCCCATCAGGGCCCATGGATTTATGAATGTCCAAGTGTTCAAACTGATCCTTAACCCACTCCTCATCAATCAGGGCAGACTCCTCCTTTGTCATGACTTCCTCTGGGACCTCAGGGGACTGAGGCTCCTGAGGACGGTCTCCAACAGTGTAGACAGAGGCAAAGAAGGCATTCAGCAACTCTGCCTTCTTTCTGTCCTCTGTCTCCAGGACACCCACCTCATTCACAAGAGGGCCTACATTGCCTCTAGTGTTAGTTTTGTCAGCAGTGTATTTGAAGAAGCCCTTTCTGTTGTCTTTGACCTCCCTTGCAAGTTTTAACTCCAAGGAGGCCTTAGCTTTTCTGATTGCCTCCCTCCACTCCCTGACAGCTGCCCTGTACTCCACCAAAGTGGCCAGCCCTTCCTTCCACAATTTAAACACCCTCCCTTTCCACCTGAGTCTGCCCAGCAGATCCCTGGATAACCAAGCAGGTCTCCTGGATCTCTTTCTTGATTTCCTACCTGATGGGATGCACTGATCCTGAGCCTCAAAGAAGTGGTCTTTGAATGCCAACCAACTCTCTTGGGCCCCTTTACCTTGCAGCTCCCTGTCCCAAGGGGTATCCCCCAGTAATTGCTTGAAGAGGCCAAAGTTGGCCCTTCTGAAGTCCAGAGTTGCGATCCTGCTTGGTATTCTGTTTTTACCGCACAGGATCCTGAACTCCACTATCTCATGGTTGCTGCAGCCAAGGTTGCCCTCAGCCTTCACTGCTTCAACCAGACCTTCCTTGTTGGTGAACACAAGGTCCAGCAGCGCTCCTCTCCTGGTTGGAACATCATCATCAGGACAGCTCTATTGCCAGAGCTCCCAGCAGCAGCACAGTCCTCCTGACTGGGGTAAACTGGGCTGGCTAGAGGGCTCTTTTGCCAATGTCAGGTGCATCCAGGCAGGATGGTTTTACTAGCGTAGCAATCTCTCCGTCAGATTCCTTCCCAAGAAGTGGCGTTGCAAAGCCAGCAGACCTTTGTAACAGGATCAGTCCTAAGAAGACACATAATTTGGTGTGGTAGAAGTGACCGAAGCTAAGCAGTACTGCAGCCACGGACGTTCCTCTACTGGTCCAGGCCCCTACAACATGTGAACAACGCCTGGTAATGTTTGCACATATTTTGCGAAAAATAGCCAACAATAGCTAACAGAAGGAACACAATGAACACTGACGACTCCATCTAAAGATGTGGCTATTATGACTTCCAAGAGGAGAGAGTTCTGTACCGTCCTTTGGGGAATACAAGTTGTGTGATACATTTTAATTTAATGCAAAAAACCTCTATTTGAAAAATACAGTGTGGTGGAGAAAAAAGCAGCAGGTGGCTGTTCCGGCTTTAGCATAGAAAATAAAAAAATGAGTGGTCCTCATATATTTCTCTTCCTGTTTCTTTTCTTCTAAAAGCTTTCTCAGTAAGCTGTTAAGCACTCCAGGAGAGAAAGATACTGTAATTCTTGTCAGTAAATCATGTAAAAGACTTCAAAAACATCCTTGAAAGTAACGCAGAATAGCATTGTTTATACTTGAGAAACATTTAGTATTTCTGAAAGACCTCATCAAGCGCCATGTCCAATCTGAAAACTATTTATCTGATTTTCAGTGTTTTTCAACCAGATTATATTTTAGTCCTATCATTTCCTTATGAAATATATGCTCCATTCCATGACTAAAGATTGCACGCTGGTGTACAAATGTCTGGACATTTTTCAACCGATGTTATGATATTCAGTTCCTCTTTTTTTTTTTTTGCGACAGAGAGGACAGTATCTTTGCAGCTGAGGGTTATTTTCACACATACTTGGAAATTTCTGCCTTAGGGCTGGTATCCTGTGCAAGGCTGACTGCTTGCAGGCCTGCCTGTTATCTGACAGTGTAGGTCACCGAGGGAAGCTGATTCATTGAAGAGACTGGGTTTCTCTAGAGTGGATGGAGAACAGCTGTTTGAGCTGTGATTACAGCCCAAAGGGCTGAACACCTTTTCCTGTGCTGATTTAGCCATGGCAGAGAAAGCTGAGTTGATGAGGGTGTTACTGAGAGTGAGAAGATAAAGGGAAGGTAGCTGCAGGAGGAAGACAGTCCTACAGATTTTGCCTTAGTAGCTGCTCAAGTTATGCTGCCTGCAAGAAAAAAGCTACTTTTTCAGTGGCTTCCTCAATAAGAATAGTGGCTACTAATTTCTGATATGAAAAATGGATGCAAGGATGTAAAGTTTGGCAACACAGCTAAATGTAGCTGTCTAGGTGGCTTGATTATGGACAACAGGTAAGACTTACTTGTTTTTTTCCTGAAGTGCATAATTTCTCTTCTGACCTATGTTCTTGTAATTTTGAAGTAAGGAAACTAGTGTCTAAAGGTTCTCCTATTTTATTGCTATTGAGATAAATTCACCACATGGTTTAGCAATGCCTGCAAGAAAGAGGTAGGCTGTCAGCACTGTCTGCACCAAACCCAAAGCAGAACATCGACTTGCTTAATTTACCAGGAGCAAGCTAAAAAATGCTACTTACACAGGCAAACTGCATTTCTTCAATTTCACCTTGATTTAGTTCTGCGTTTGCTCTACTCAAACCTATCTTGCAAGGAATAGTTAAACCTTCAAGGAGGTCTGGGGTGTAGTGCCTTGCTGAGGTGCCTTGATGGCTTCCATGGTCCTGAGTGAGATTTCCAAGCTCCCCGTGCAAGGCAGGTGGGCTTGGAGAGGATGTGGCAGCTCCTTTTCTGGAAAAGGGTACCTGAGCTCCCTCCCTGTGAGCTGCAACTTAAAGTCAGTGAAAGTTTCTGGAGCTGGTTACCTAAATAAGTCTTTCCCTTTGCAAACACAACCAAGATAACAAAGTGATACCCATGTACAAGCTTCAGCCAGTGTGCCAGGTACTCCTGTGGTACCCGTACCTTCTGTCAGGGAATCATGGAATCATTTAAGTTGAAAAAGACCTTTAAGATCATTGAGTCCAATTGTTTACCTAGCAGTGCCAGCTTCACCACTAAACCGTGCCACTAAGCACCACATCTGCACATTTTTTAAATACCTCCAGGGATGAGGACTCCACCACATCCCTGAGCAGTGTATTCCAATCATTAACAACGCTTTTGATGAAGACATTTTTTCCTAATATTCAATCCAGAGCCCCTGTGGTACAACTTGAGGCCATTTTCTCTTGTTACTTGGGGGAAGAGACCAAGCCCCATCTCTCTAAACTCTCTTTTCAGCTATTTGTAGAGAGTGATAGAGTCTCCCCTGAGCCTCTTCTCCAGGCTAGTCAACCCCAGTTCTGTAGAGGAATTTCTTGTGGAGCAGAGGTACGGTATCCCTTTAAAGGTTTTGGACAACCTAGCTTAGACCTAAATAAAGGCTCTGTCCTTGGAGCTGCCTTGGGGCACGGAGAGGAGGAGGTGCAGCTGTTTTGTGAAGAGCCTTGCCGGGGGGAGAGGGGGGGCGAGAGCCGCCTGCATAGTTGAATGGCACTACCCAATAAAACACTGGTGCGTGTAAACCTGTAACTGCCCAACTCCGTTAAGGGGCAGGCACGTGGGCACTGCTTAACTGTATATATTGAGCTGTCCGGGGCAATAAAGGGAGGACGACTTGTAGCCGTATTGGTGGGATGGTCGTTAACTTGACCGGCTCTCCGAAGGGACCCTTCTTCATCTGGTGCCGGAACAGGGAATCTCTATGGACGCTTAAATGCGGGTTTCTTAAATGTGGGAAGCACTGGACAGGAGCCGATTTGGGAGCCGGAGAGCTGGAGGCGGGAGAGTTCCACATGTGGCCAAAAGGGCACCAGAGACCAGAGCTTGAGTGGCCGATCAAGCCCCTGCCAAGATAAGACCGCGATGGAAACTGACGCGGCAACTCGCCCCCTTAGTATACTCTCTAAGAGAGGAGAAAAAGTAAAGGAGCGAGACGTATTAGCCCCATGGGCTCAGAAGCAGGAGAAAATGAAGGACCCATCATTAATCTTTAGCTCACCGGAATGGCATGAAGTAGGAGACTCGGATACTTTACATTTTACAGCTACCTGTGCTGGTAGCACTGTGTTACAGAATTAAGACTTTCGTCCTTGGGAGATGAACTCTTTTCTAAACAAATACATAACTCTTGCTTGCTAATTATGAAAAGAGACCCTGACCAGCCAAGTACAGCTCATGTTGAGAGCTTGTCTGTAAGAATGAACAGATAAGACACTTCTTGTACACCAGATGTGCATGGGAGTGAACGGGAGAGTATGATCAAAACAGACCTGGGAAAGTCTGCTCTCCCTGCGTGATAACAGAGTGATTGAAGGAATACATGAGCTAATAACAAAAAAATTAAAAAAAAGAGAAAAAAAGAAAAAAGAGAAAGAAAGAAAAAAAAAGAAGGAAGATCAAGATGAGCCTATGAAAGAGATCCTGAACAAACTTGTTGAATTATCAACTAGACAGCAAGAAATAGAAGAAACCCTTAAACCAGTCACTTTGGAGACAACCAGAAACCATATCTAAGATCCTGCGAGAAATTCAACCATTATCCCATATAGTACCACCGGTTGAACCCTCAGCTCCCCCACTCAAGCCTGACTTTCAGGCTCGAGCCATAAAGGATCCTTTGCAACAGCGATGAAGCGGTGTCATCAGAGATGCTGTAATAAAGGGAGACTGGGAAGCAGCCAGTTTGATTGCGTGTCCTGTTGTTATTAATAATGGACAAGGAACCTGGGAACTGCATGATTCTGCATGATGTGGCTGTGCAGCATCCTGTTACTTCAACAGCGTAGCAGCAACACGACCCTGCACTCGGCCTGTCTGTTGAATCCCTTTGTTCGCCCGGTGATGTGATGGGACCCTGAAGTACCGATTACCAATGACAACATGGATTGGACTGGCAGAAGATGCTTATGGCTGATGGCAGAGCAGTTATGGGAAAATGTAACTCTTTTCAGTGTTACCTGTTGTGCTGATATGTATGCTCTTTGTGTGACTAACAATGAAGCCTACATTGGTTGCGTAAGACTGTCTAATCAAAGCCACATAATAGCAGAGTGATCTTTCTTTAGCTAAAAGCAAGGTGGAGAAACTAGCTGCCTTTTGCTTTGTTAGAAGTGTGTGATTAAGGATCAAAATAGATAGGGAGACTCCCTTGCATTCTTCCTTCAGCCCTGGCCAAGCTGTGAGAAGAATTCAACGGGGCAAACAACACCAGATGTTCCCTCATTCAACGTTGTGTAAGGTTGTTTATTTAATAGTATAAATGCTGGACCCTCTTGCAGCAACTTTGGAAACCTCACCTAGGAGTGGACGCACTGCGTAGGACTTCCCAGTTGTCGGGAGGGCTCTCCAGAAACCTCGCTGCAACAGGGGCTCCACAGCAACTGCAGGTCTGGATGATTTAGGGTGATTGGTGATGGGAACTGTAAGTACGCTCAAACAACTTGCACCTAAGGTGTCAGAAAGCACAGACATCTCACTGGATTACTGCTTGGCCTTGTGTGCTTGACAAGCGGCACACCCACACTGAGATAACAGAGGCCTGGGATTGATGCAGGGGCATCTCTCGCATTCCTACCCGGCAGAGCAGTGAATGTGAGTCCTGGGAACTCAGGCAGAGCAGCAAGTAAAACATGACAACACAGTGAGATTACATAGTACACATTTTTTAGCAAGGATATGATTTGATTAAACCTCAAAACATGGTTTTCTGTGTTAGAAATGTGTTTAATAGTGTTTGTTGTTGTGGGAAGTGTTTTGTTCTGTTCTTTTTCATTATAGTTGACGATCTCACCTGAAGTGCTGCCCGAGAGATCTGAAGAACTGAAAAATACATCTTATGACTTTGATGGGTGTGAGAACTTTGATGGGATGTGTTGTAAGGATCTTGAAGATCACTCAGAATCCATCCATAAGAAAATTCAAGAACTGCAAGAGCATTCAAAACAGATCACTCAGGATTGCATTGGAGTGGTTTGACAGGATGGATTAAGAGTTTAGTTAATACATTTTTGTTTATTGGAGTTTTAATTGTTATAGGCTTAGTTATGCTTAGTTGTTTGATAAGTGTAATTAAGAAAATGGTAAGCAAGCTAGCGGACGAAGCGTGGGTTGTCCAAAAAGAAAAAGGTGGATATGTAGAGGAATTTCTTGTGGAGCAGAGGCACGGTATCCCAAAACTGAATGCAGGATTTCACATGCAGCCTCATGAGTGCTGAGTACAGGGTGACAATACCTTCCCTGCTTCTGCTGGCCACACTATTCCTGAATTCCTGATGCAGGCCAGGATGCTGTTGGCCTTTTTGGCCACCTGGGCACACTGCTGGCTCATCTTCAGCTGGCTCTCCATCAACACCCCCAGGTCCTTTTCCACTGGGCAGCTTTCCAGTCCCTCTTCCCAAAGCCTAGAGTGTTACATGGCTTTGTTGCGACCCGAGTGGAGGACCTGGTACTTGGTCTTGTTGAACCTCACACAACGGGCCTCAGCCCATCTACCCAGCCTATACAGATCCCCCTGTAGAGTCTTTCCACCCTCAAGCAGATCAACACTCCCACGCAGCTTCATGTCATCTGCAAACTTATTGAGGATGTACTGTATCCCCTCATCCAGAACATTGATAAAGATATTAAACTGAACTGGCCTCAATACTGAGCCCTGAAGAACACCACCTTAGACTAGTAATTAACTCTGAAATTAGTTTTTCTTGATTTCTTTTACTGTCTACCTGAGAAATACTTCAGTATATGTTTGAGCAGGGACTTTGAGATGAATGACGTCAGTTCTAATTTTTCTCTGATCTTTGATACTAGTGACGGCTGACTATGCTCAGAAATTTAGGGGAATGTGCCAGCCCAGGCAGCTACGAAAGTCATAAAAAGATGTGAAATATGAGTTGAAGTTAAGTAGAAGAGTAGTTTGAAGCTTAGCCTCCCATACAACAGGTGAGGGCTGTACGCACCAGATTAACGGGAATAGTAAGGTAGTGAGTTTGGTGATACGAGTACCTAGTTTTGGTCTCTATGTGGCAGTTTAGAAAAGTCTGTCACACAAGGAAGGGAAGGCAAGGAAGGCAGGGCTCAAGAATGCCCCTTGAGTTCAGACCAGCATAGCTATCTGCAGAAATACAGATGCTGTTACTACTGGAAACGCAAACACCTGGAGAATTTAGGAGCCTCCAAAGTTATGTGGCAGCTGGATTCTAAATCTTGTATATAAGTACCCTGAAAAAGAAGTTAAACAGTAAAGGAATAAAGCCACCAAACAGCCCTGTTCAGCATCTAGGTCTCCCTTCACATCCACCTCTGCTTTGCCAGCATTTTTGTAGAGCTCAGTAGTTTCCCAGCATATGCACTTCAACCAAGCAAAAATGTAGTGTCATGGGTGCTGGTATGTGTCAGATTTAAACTGCAGTTTTGAAAAAGAATCCAGAAAAATGGCAGTTCAAAGCATAAATGTTACCCTGTTGTTTTTTTCTTAGTTTGCTTTGACGTAATGCTAGCTGCTTGCTGTATTTTTATTTTCAAAGCCACTCTGCTTTACCTCTAGAAAAAAAAGTATCACTTGAACTGCTGCTTCCATCTTGCCTCTCTGAAAATGCTAGGCTCTAGCTGTAGTGAAGCAGAATAGCAAGTTCTGCTCTGTACTGCTAAATAAATAATAATGCAAAAAGAAACCCAAAACCCAGCATGTAGTGTTTTAGTGCAGTTATATTTGCAGAGAGAGTTGTGGAGCATTTTACTTGGTGTGACACTCCTAAAACAGGATTGCCTGATCTTTCTGTATGGTTAATCATTTTCTTACTCTCCTTTTTCAGAGCAAGTCCTTTTTTTCCTTTTTTTTTTTCTGTTAAATACGTATATACACTTTTAGTTTTGTCGGGTTTTTTGGGAGAGTTTAGGATAAAAACACAGCAGCATCTTTGCAGAGAAAGACCTTTACCAGCTGGGATGCTGCAAAACCTCATCTTGGCACATATTCACACAAAATCCCTCCACTTTGAATATCCTGAGGCTCAAAACATAAGAGTGGAAGAAAACACAAGGGGCTTGGGAATGCCAGGAGCCTCTGCAAGCCCAGACCACAACCCAGCAGGAGAATGCAGAGGCCAGGACCGGATTGGCCAGGGTGCAACTGTGGCTCTCCATGAGGCAGATCCGCTAATGGTGACCACAGCCCAGATTGGTGTGGAGATACCTGGCATCCAAAGGCCCTGGCAGCTCTTGCCCTGTGGGGATGCTCAGCATCACTCTGGATATTTCTCCTCAGCTTGGCCGCATTTGTTTATCACTGATTTTAATACATTGAGCCCAGCAGGGCATGGTTGGAAGAAGCAGAGGAAGAACCTGTCTGCCCTCAGGTTTGTGACAGAGTTGTTCAGGCACCGGCATGCAGGAAGCCGCTGCCCAGAACCAGAGTCTGGGAAGAAGTATTTTGGAGAGGCTACTACATCCAGCTGAGGCAAGGACTGTGTTAGCTCCCAACTCAGTCACAATTAGACACAAAGTCTGTCAGCTTAGCAGCTTCGTTGACTTAGACCTCCATAACGCAATGTCTCTGTAATGTAGCCCTCCTCTTCGTCCTCTGCATGGTCTGAACTTCAGTACTGGAGGTCTGGGTACTCCCACAGATTGTTCTTAGGAACTCAGTACCTGATTTAGAGAAGTTTCAGCTGGCCCACCCCAGACGTTTCCTTCTTCAAGAGGAGAGTTGGTATCTTCAGCTGCTGTGCTGTCACCAGGCAGGCTTCAACCAGGCAGCTTTGTGAAGCTCACGGAAGAAATACCAGCTCCTCTCTACTAAAAGTGATTTCAGCTGAGGAATCACAGAATGTCAGGGGTTGGAAGGGACCTCAAAAGATCGTCTAGTCCAACCCCCTGCCAAAGCAGGATCACCTACAGTAGATCGCACAGGAACACATCCAGGAGGGTTTTGAAAATCTCCAAAGGACACTCCACGTCCTTCCTGGGCAACCTGTGCCAGTGCTCTATCACCCTCACAGTGAAAAAGTTTTTCCTAATGCTTTTGTGGAACCTCCTATGTTCCATTGCCCCTTGTCCTGTCATTGGACATCACTGAGAAGAGCCTGGCTCCATCCTCCTGACACTCTCCCTTGACATATTTATAAACATTTATGAGGTCACCCCTCAGCCTCCTCTTCTCCAAGCTGAAGAGACCCAGCTCCTTCAGCCTTTCCTCATAAGGGAGATGTTCCACTCCCTTCATCATCTTTGTGGCTCTGCGCTGGACTCTCTCAAGCAGTTCCCTGTCTCTCTTGATCTGAGTGGACCAGAACTGGACACAATATTCCAGATGTAGCCTCACCAGGGCAGAGCAGGGGGAAGGAGAACTTCTCTCAACCTATGCCCCTATGTGGGGTTGTTCTTTCCCAGATGCAAGACTCTACACTTGCCCTTGTTGATTGATGGTAGGTGTGCTCCTGTGAGAAACGGGAGTTTGAGCTATTTTCAGCTGAGGAACCACCATACTCCAGGCTTTTCACTTTAGGAGAAATGGCACTAATATATAGGCTCCTTCTGCTTTGGGATTTTTAGTTTTAACAAGATGTCTCCTTTTACTTGGTTTCATAGTCCTGCTCAGTGCCATGCATGCTCATCCCACCCATGGTAACAGGGACATCTGCTTTATGGCTTCTGTCAGGACTCAGATCAGGTTGAAGGACTGTCAACATCATAGGTCAGTAAGCCCTAAGAGGCAGAATAGTTTTCGTGAAAACATTGTACGTATGTGAGTTACTTCAGATATTCGTCTTGATTTCTGGACTATACAAACTGCTAGGAGTCATAGAAAATACTAATTTCTCACATAAAATATGCTAAGTCTTATTTTACCAGACATGCTACTGTCAGATCTTACATCACTGTGAGATGAATTGCTTTTGCAAAATTAATCTGCTGTTCGGTTTTTTTAAGTACAAGGAAAAGGAACTTGGAAGGTTTCTGCACTACAATTGCATGGTTTAGAATGAAAGTGATTTAAGAACCCATTAATATTTACTTGGTTTCCCAAAATCTATTCATAATTTAAATACTTGAAAGCATTCAGTCTATTACAATGTAAAACAATGAAAAATGTGTAAAAGGCCGAGTGTCACACTGTTTCCAGGATGAAAATAGATTTTGTGGAATCACTGCTTGCAGGATTTCCCTTCTACAATTTCCAAACCTTTTTTTTCTCTGCTCTTTACAATCATAGTAAGTAACCGCCAAAATAATACATAGCAATTGCAATGCTCAAAATAGAACTCATCTGGCCTTAAAAGAAGAGTGGAAGAGACGTGTGGCTGCTGTGGCCCAATTTGCAGCACGTGTTAGTTGTGTACACTCCCGAGAACCATATCTTCATAATCCATCCTCTTGCTTGTTATCGGAACTTCAAAATGAAACTGTCACCAGAGCAGATCAGTGTAATCCTTTTAAAAGTAATCCTGCTCAATTCCACCTGCTACACAGGGGAACATCAGCTTAACTTGTAATTAAAGAAGATCTCTCTAGGGAGACCTCAGACGTGGCCTGTCAGTTCCCAAGAAAATGATAGTAATTATTGACCTCATTTTTCCTTTGCTTTAACAGTCAGATTTAAAATGACAGTATGACCTGAGGTGGAACATAATTCCAGTCAGTGACAATGTGACAAGACTGTATGACTGTTAAGGGAATAAACAAAAAAGGAATTAGTCAAAAATGAAAGGGTAGATAAAAATTCTGCCTCCTTCTAATAATCTGAGTGAATATACCACTTCCTCAGGCAAAGCAACAATCCTTGGGAACTGGTCCTGGCTTGAATAAGAGAAAGTTTCCTTTGGAGCAGGAAGGTCCTTAAGTTACAGGCAGAGTAATGAGGGTTTTTTTGAGAGAGGTTAATTCTGTTGCTTCCTTAATGGTCTGTTCAGCTCTTGTTGACTTCACAAGGTGTTGGGAAGGCAGATCAGTATCAGAATTAATTTTACATCAGAAATAGGAGGGCCTGCACGGCTTAACATACGTGCTTCCAAAGAACTACACCTGGTAAAGGATGCCCAAGCAAGCTACATAATGAAGAAGCAGTGTATCACTTCTCATTATGTAACAGCAAGACAGCCAGCTGCACTTTGAGAAGCATGAGAAGATAATTCTATCAGAGCAAGGAAGGGTATAATTACCCTTTTGAGGGTTTGGATTTACCAGATGATTTGGTTTTGGAGCAGAATATTCCCTAAAGACATGCCTGGATGCACAGCACATACCCAATACGTGTCATGTGTTCAACTACACAGGTTTTGCAGCAAAAAGCTTGCATCCTAAATTTAGACCCACACAATGAATAAACAAGATGCGGACAGGGAGAAAATTAAACGGTAGGGGAGATTTACAGCAACAAGTTTACAAGGCTGCTCAATTTTCTCAGCATGTCGCATTATTGATAATTTTGTTTTACTTGCTACTTGCTGACGGATTCTGTTGCTGCTGAGAAGCTGGTTTCTTTAGTATAACACATGCAGGGCTTTATTTTGTACTTCTCATGCCTGTTTGGCCACATTTCCTGGAGAAAGCAATTGAGACAAATGGGCAAAACATCCTTTCTAGTATTGTGAAAGCCTATCTATTTTCTACTGTAACAAACCTCAAGATCTAAGACGAATAGAAGATCCTCTGCACAGGATCTCATGGCTTTTATAAAAAAACAAAACCAAAACAAAGAAAAAAAATCCCACAGGAAAAAAAAAAAAACCAATCAAAAAGCAACCCCAAAAGCTGAAGCCCTGGTTTTCCCACAATTCTGGCAGCACAGCGAGACAAAGGGCACTCTACGCCCAAGAAGTAGGTTTCTTGGTTGTGGTCCCAGACGTCTGCACTGTAACACTCTGTCCCCACGGTGGGGGATTAATGTGCAAGGGACTGCCTGCCCCTCCTGTTACAGGCAGGGGGGATCAAAAAGTATTTTGTAAAAATGTGTTCCCTGACTGGGGCTCTCCCAGACTGAACAGTTTTGCCTCAGTTTCTTAAACAGCTCATACAAGCGCTGCGGGGCACTCGTCTGCTGAAGGAGGGGGGGAACGAGGCAGGAGTATTTGAAAATCTGCGTGGGTAGCATTTCTAGTGTCTCTGTGCAGACAAAAAAAATAGGGCTGTGTGGTTTTCTCTTTAAAATACAGTAAGTAAAATCAAAATAATATATATATATATAAAAATAAAGCCTGAGAGTCTTTTCTTTGTATCTTATACTCTTTGACAATCGTCAGTAGCCCTTAAGAGAAGTGTGAGAAACTTTAGTAATATTGCTTAGTTAAGACTTTTTCCTACAATGCTAATTCCCTTTATAAACCCATTTTTTGCTAAGTACAGCAGTGGTAGAAGATCAAATACAGCCTGTGAAGCACATAACAAAAGACATTGAGAGCTGTCGGCAAAACTGACAGCCATATACATATCTGTAATTAATACCTGTTTTCAAACCAAACCAATAGCGGATTCACCTACTCAGGATGTTGGGGTTTAAAAAAGGCTTCTGATATGCACACACACACACATACACATATAAAATGCTAAAGGTCCTGTACATGATAAAGTGGATGAAATGCAGCACATTTTGTTTGCATCACTTAATTGTGCACTGTGTTTATAGTCGATGCATTATGAATTTCTGAAGTTCCCCACTATTAATTCCATGCTCCTGAAGTATTTTAAAATTGCTATAGCTACTGAATATGTACAGACGAATCTCATCTGCTGGCACAGCTGGAACAGGATCAGAGAGATGTTCACATCCTTCGTTGGCTTTTGTAGTAACTTCTTCAGTATACATCCTCCAAACTAAAGTCCCTCTGTCTTGGATTTTTACTGAGATAAAACAGTACGTCCTTGTTTTCATAACTTTACATGCTCTAGAAGTTAAAGTCATGCTTTCATTGTCATAGAAAAACTAGAATTATATTTAAAAATAACACCTGTAAATTAAGATTGTTTCTGTCTTCTATAAAGTCAGAAAACCCAAAAAGGAACAAAGTGGGATTAAACCCCACAAAACTATATCTATAACAATGCCTATGTGTTTGCTTTGCTTCCCAAACTCTACACTGACTGTCTTATTTAATCCTCATGTAAAGCTGCCTGGCTCTATTTCCTTTGTGGAAAATTGTACCTGTAAATGTTCGGTTGAACTGGGCTAACTACCTTCCCAAAAGCACTGTGCATCAAAAGCTACCCTGATACATAACCCTGTGTAACCTGCTCAAGTTGTCTAACTATATGAGGTATAAACCAGGGCACATTCCCATTCCCTTGTGGGAATGGACCCGGAAGAAGCAGGAGATTTATGAGGGGGATGTTCGTTGTGGAGTTATAACCTGACACTTGCCGGTGGGTGCTCTGCTGGCTGCTGAAGGGATGAGCAAAGCTCCCCAAAGGTGCAGTGGGCTGCTTGACCAGACTCACCAGACCCACTGCCAGGAGTGGAGCACTCGTATTTTAACCTCTCTTCAAAACTTGGAACGATGGAATCTGGCAAAGTAGCTTAGTGCTGCAGGTTAACGTACGTGCATGTGTGTTTTCTTTCTGTTGCTCTCCACTCAGAGGCCAGTAAGACAGGTCATGTTGTAGCCTGCTTTAGGCACATTCTTAAGATTAACAACGTTCAATTTCAAGATTGATTCTTTTTCTTACGGTCTGCTCATGTTTATTTGCCCATTCACGAAGTAGTATTTTCTTGGTTTGCGGTCTTTAGCTAGAACGTTTCTTGTAGTTGCTGCCCAAACGCTGCATAGACCCGTTCCTGAACTATTTATAAGGATGTCAGTGGAAAAAAGGGAAGAGGAAAAGAATGGAAGAGGAGGAGGTGTTTGTAGCATGCTGCTGTGGATTAGAGAGTTCAGATCCCAGCTTCTAAAGTTTCAGCCTTAATCTTCTAACACATGCAAAGCCTTTCAATTTCACCTCGAGGTCATTACCCATGTACAAAATAGTCTAACTGTTGTGCAAGGAATGCAGGTACAAAAAAGAAGCACAGGAAGCTTTTCAATTAGGTAGTTATGAGCATAATTCACTTCAGGAAAGAAACCTGAGGTTTTAGGTCAAAATAGCTGCTTATAAAATCTAAAATCTGTACATTAAACTTAAAATCAAACAGATTTCAAGCTTACGAGCTTTAATAAGCATTTATCTTCTAACTTTTTATTTGATGCTGGTTATTATTTACAAGTATTTAAAGAAGGAAAGTAAACACAGAAAAATCCCAAAGGATGAGCATGTTATGATATCTAATAATAGAGAAAGAAAACATGAATGGTAGACCCTGGGTGCTTCAGTGGTCTTGCAATACATTTTTGTGTCTTTGTGATTACATCCAGCCTTAGAAGATCGGCTTTCTCAGTAGAGGTTTCCACACTGCTTTATTCATCATTCAGGGAGCTCATCTGATAGGATCAACCTGAGCTGACCTGCCAAATCAAGTGTCATCGAAGTTGAGGATTTCCATGTGACATAACACCTACATGAGAACGCTGCAGTGACCGCCACGCCCACCTGGACGGATTTAATTATTAATTAATTCTTAGAGCAAACAGCCATTACAAAGGTAGAGGTCACATGGAAAAAAAAAAAAGGGTTCCCTTGCTGGTTAAGTATCGATGAGGTCCTTGTAGTGGACAAGAGGAAAACAGAGTTGCTGACAAGGTCAGCTTGAACTGAGAGACCTGATAGACATCACAGGGCGCTGATCAGGTACCTCTTTCCAGGAAATGATTATTCTCATGAGCTCAAGTTTCCAACAAGGGAAGCAGATTGGGAGGTTCCACAAAAACATTAGAAAAAACTTTTTCACTGTGAGGGTGACAGAGCACTGGCACAGACTGCCCAGGGAGGTTGTGGAGTCTCCTTCTCTGGAGACATTCAAAACCCACCTGGACGCGTTCCTGTGTGACCTACTGTAGGTGATCCTGCTCTGGCAGGGGGGCTGGACTAGATGATCTTTTGAGGTCCCTTCCAGCCCCTAATGTTCTGTGATTCTGTGATTCTGTGATTCAGCTACTCCAAGCTCCTTTACTTTTACCCTGATTTCAAAGAAGAAGCATCACTTCCTATTTCGCATTTAATATGTATTGTTGGGAATAACTATTTGAAGATAGAACAATTTCATATAGGCAAATACAATAAGCACATTTGTTAGAAGTAGCACTGATAGCACCTGCAGCTGATTTAAGTATCACTACAGATATCTTTAAAAATAGATAAAATGGGAAGCCTTTATCCTCAAGGAAAAAAAAAAAAAAGATAAACTAACTAGCAGAGCCACAATATTTATTTGCTGGCAAGGTGTGCTGTCTGACAGAAGCAGCAAAGGTAATGATGGTAAATCTAGTTATTAAACGTCAAAGAGAATCAAGGTGTTACAGAAAAAAAGCAGCAACAAGAGACTTTCTTCAGAAATATGTATCTCTGGTTAAGTCTGTGCGATCCATAGGTGTGGTGTTGGAGAAAAATGTGTGATAGCCCTGAGAGTTAAGCAAGCAAATAAAAGAAAAGAAATGAGGTATTCCTAGTCTTAAAGAAAATCTACGTACTGGAAATGATCTCTTTTAGCAAGGTGCTAAGAAAGAAACCAGGAGGTGATGTATGAAGATATCCTTTGGTATTTTTTCCCAGGTAGGTCTAAGCACTGCGTTATTCAAGAGCTCTAATTGAATTGAACACCTATTTCATTCTGACTATGCACTTTTCTCCTTTGAAATTTAGACTTGGTTACCTGCAGTATTAACCCAAAGATCCAATCAAGTGGATGTTGATCAATACATAGCCCAAACTGTCTTACTGAGTCAAGTGCAAGATCATTTCAGGCAACAAATTCTCCAACCTCTTCTAATTCTACGAGCGAAGCGTCATGACCCCACTTTGCTTTCTGCAACACAGCTGCAGCGAGTATTTTGTTATTTAGCTCAGTATTGTTAATTGACACAACATTGTTGGTTCAATGATGCTGTATCCTCTTCACTTAAATAATCACCATATTGCGTTCAATGAGAACTGCTGAGAATCACATTTGCATCGGTGTCTTATGAATGCTGTTCGTGTTTGGAGGAGGGACACTGAGGGGTGGGGGAATGCCTTTGTAAAAGAAACAAGAGCATACAAACCCCCAAATTTGCTGAAGACTAGGGGACTGGCATGTGTTACTTGGTTTTGGCTGATCAGGATGTTCCTTCTCCTACTGAGTGCTCAGGAGGCTTTGGGTATTTTGGGGTGATTGCAGCACTCGTGTCAAGTTTCAACAAGACCCAAGGTCTAATGAGCCAGAATTTGAATTATTTACACTCCTTTAAACTCATGAAAACACATCTGGAGGCAAAATGGGATGGCACTGTGCTGCTTTTCTTCTACACCTGTCCTCACGACATTGTTTTCTGGCTTGGCTTTCAACTTTGTACCTATCAAAACACTTTCTCATCTGTCTTCTGCCATCTCCCAAAGGCGTCTGGCAAACAGAAAGAACTTACTTCCTGCTTGAGGAAAATAAATTATTTTGTGAAAAAAAAAAGAAAAAAAATGTATTAAATGCAGTCCTGAGGGGACATTTCAATGAGAAGTGATTTGTAAAAAAATTATGCTTGTAACTTAGTAAATGTAAAAGGGGAAGAAAACAGTGCTTTTCCTTCCAGGCTAGGTTATGGGGGATAATTTTGAGTTTTTTCTTTTAGTTATTGTAGGCAAAATATCTCACATCTAGTCTTTTGTGTTTGAATTTTTTTTTTTAAATTCTCTTCAAGTGCAAGCTTACAAAGTCTCCGGCAGTAAGGAATAAATAATTACACTAAAACCAAAAAGTCCTCAGCATCGCTTTTCACTGAAATGGGGAGCTACTGGTATTTTTCAGAGGAATAAAACTAAATGCTACCTTTTCGATTTCCTTGTACAAATTGTCTGGTTTTGAGCCAAGTTTCAAATCTGTTTCAGGACCAAGAAATCACAAGCTGTATTTTGGCTTTCAAAGGGGGACATGAACATCCTGTGATGTTTTTGACAGAAAAAAAAACACCCAGAAAAAAAAATCTTAAAGAGGATATGTAACTACTCTCTGCCAGAAAAGAGAGCTCTGAAAATTGAAGAGAATGCCATAAAACTAGAGAAGTGATACACCTGACTTCTCTGGTTTGGGGGATGGACAATTTCAGTGCTACCATCCCATTCATCTTAATCACCAAACTTCCAGATAAAGACAATATCTCCAGTATTTGAAGATGCAAAATTTCCAAGGGTGCTTTTGAGGGCCGATCCAAAGTCTGCTAATACTAATACTTTGGTCTTTTTTTTTTTTTTTCCCCCTCAATGGAAGGACCTGATTTGGATTTCTTAAGTAACTCCTGTAAAATAACATGTCAACTATTTGGACCGTGACGATAACAGCTGAAACTGAAGCCATGTGCGTACTGGCAGGTTGGAAGACATCTCTCATTTCTGCTTTCAGCAGCAGTAGAAGGTTGTGAGAAGAAAGAAACCTATAAACACTTTGCTAATCTGAACTGTTTTTTTATATGCTTGTTTTCTGATGTCTTTGATTTTTCTTTTTCTTCCACAGATTTGAAAATATGAATGATGGTCTGACAGACAGATGGTCTGTCTTCATGCACAGCCTTCTGTCAATATTAAAAGATATATCTTAGAAAGAAATCTAGTCAAGGTAAGGAGATACTCCTAGGTAATAAGGACTAATTTGGAGATCTTAAGTCGCAGTTCAGTCTCTGGTGTAATAGCAAAGTAACACTGAAATGCTACTCTATGAAAGCATGTAATCCTAACAACTAAAAGGACAGATGAGTTGTTCCTATAAGCACTGGATGGGGTATTTTTCATACTTGACAAGCTTCTGAATTTGGGGAGGAGGGTGATTTCTGAGTAGCCAATTGATAGTTCAAATTGATTAAACTACCTAGTAGATAATAAGGAGATTCGAATAATAGATTGACCAGCATAAAAGTATGAATTGCATGGACTATTGACAAATGCTGAAAAAATCAAACTGTGTCCATAATAAAACACTCTTCTGCCACAAATACCAACTTCTAGCAGATGCAGAACTTGCACGACCTCCCACCTGACCTTTTAAACTGCTATAGAAGTAACTTGGCTGGTTGCAGGCAGCAATTGGAGAGAAAGCCGGTGTGGATGGTATTATTCAGAACTGCCTTACTGAAAGATGTGCCAATTCCCTGACATGGAAATCACCCTGGACAACTTTGCCAACCATTTATTCCTTGCCAGTTTTAAGACACTTCGCTTTTTTGGAAGTTTTATCCTTGCTTACAGCAAAATGCAAGGAAGGGGGCATTTTCTTACTTCAAGCTGGCTGTGAAAATGCATGTGTAATATAGGGAAATAAAGAAACAGAATCTGGCACATGTTTTCCAAAGTGTCACTTGAGAACACAAAACAACAATTGAAGAGGAAAATATCTTCTTAAGTGGTCCTTATTTTTCTTTTTTTTTCCTTAAATCCTTGAGGGCAAAACCCTAGATTTCAAATGTTAATTCATGTTTTGGACTTCAATCGTGATTAAAGAAGACTGAGTGAGGAAAGGAAATGACAGCTGATTTTCAAGTTTAATAAGGAAGACAAAAAGAGAGTATGGAAGTTCTCTTCCTCCAAGTATGGAAGTTCTCCTCCTCCAATACAATTCTAAATTTACCTCTGTTAAAACTTTAAATCAGGCTGATGAACTCCAAGGACACCTCGTCTTAAATCTGTATGGAACCCCGTTCTGCTGGCATGGGATAAGGGGGTGCACAAACTAACTAGCTCCCATCCTCTGCTTACCCCCGCAGTAGGTACCCTCGAAGTTAATCCACATATAACTGGAACATGAAAGCTCAAAAATCTTAAACCCACAATATTGTGGAAACACTCAAGACTGCTGCTTCTCTCAAAACAAAATAAAATGCTGATCACTGAGCTGCATGGTAAGGCCCTCATGACACAAGAAGTCTGTAGACTACACCAATTGTTGTCAAAGAGGGGAAATAAAAATAACTGTAGACTTTTCTTCATGTGTGTAAATTACTGTGCCACGTCTTTGCTAGCTGAAAAGTGTCATGAATAGTAGCTACGGGTTAGCGTACTTTAGAAGGTCTTTAAGAATTAGGGAACGAATTGTTTTGTTGAGCTTCCTTATGCTTCATTTTAGGATGTTTATTTAAAATTTGCTCACCCAACAATCAGCTTCCATTTCTTGCTGTGTTTGGCTTTCAGATAATGACACAGAACATAAAGTACTTATTGTTTCATTTTTATCTCTCTCCTTCTTAAGGGAAAAAAAAATCAAAATGTTTCCCAATAGTAATGAAAACAATCTTAATTTTTTACTTTCTAATTACACATCTTCATATGGAAATTTCTGCCACATGAGGCTCAATTTCCTTCAGTTTAGGACATCTGACCATTACTATTTTATCATGGTCAGTTTTGACTTAGTGTCCTGGTTTCACTTGGATGGAATCCCAGCCCAGGCATGGTCTGCAGCTGACAGCAGCTTTGGGTCAGGCAGGAGCTTGAGCTGGGAGGGCCACAAGCCAGGGCAGCTGACCAGAGTTGGCTCACAGATGTGTCCCATTCCATCATCATCACCCTCCTTATAAAGGGTGAAGTTTGGTAATGATGGGGCTGTTTCTTCTGCTTCTTTTCATCTTAAGGGTCTCTATCGCTGGAGGTGCTTGCTGACCATTCTGTTCCTGAGGACTGTTTTCCCGTTTATTGTGACGACTGTACGTTCACTGGGCTGAGTATAACTTTGTATGCTTTATATTGGCATTAGTATTAATGTTAGTTTTGTTATTTTGTTAAATCTATTCTCATTTCTTATGATTCTTCTCCTTTTTGCAATTTCCCCTCTCTGCTGGTGAGGGGTCACTGGGCAATAGAACTGCTATAGTTTAGCCTTGCATATGAGATGAACATAGATGCTGAGGAAGAGGATATGCACTGTAGTTTAAAGTAATTAGCTGGAGGAACTTAGTATTTTTTTAAAAATCACTCAGTTGTTTTTAGACTGACATCTAATCAGACTACTTTCAGTATTTAGGCCAAAATCATGCTTTTGAAGATGTAGAATGTAAAGCGTTCCCTCCTGCCCTCCTAGGCCTGAGCCCTCAAAAACGGAACTGATTTTTTTTGCTGTTACTTAGGTAGGTAAGAAGCCCTAGAGAAGACCTAAGTATTCATTTTATTTCACATTGAAACTTACTTGTCAGCTGTGCAGCAGTCCTGTGGGTAAAGATGCAGTCACTCAGATATTGTGGCCCATGTCTTTAGCATATAAGGCAAGCCATGAGGGGTGTATGCAGATAACGGATTTATAAGCTCAGCTGTGGCCAGGCGCTTATAAATTGGCTGATAAATTTGATATGCTTGAAGCCTGAACTGTGGCCTTTATAAAGGGGCAGAGCTGCAGGCCCCAGTCTCACAAGGTGTTTCTTCCCTGTTGCAGCCAGTCAATCCTTCTTACGTCTTTCAAGCATTGCCTCCCAAGGCAGACTCATCCCAGCAGCTCTCTGGCTCTTAACAACCAGTGGTATGTTTAGTTTCATCTTCTCAATTTCCCTCCCTTCTCCTTTACCTTCTTTAATTATGCATCAGGCTGCACTTGTGACATATTTCTTTATCCTTGAATATGAGCATCAGAATCAATTTATGTGAGGCCTATCAACGTCTCAACTTCTAAATCAGTTTTAAAGGTATTGATAAATAAAACTTCTATATAGCATGGCATGAAAGTACCAGGAAAAATTTTTGTTGAATTTGTTGATTTACACTTGAAGGTAGCTTAGATAACCAAATAAACCAGCCTTTTATATTTACATTAATCTGGAGTTTACTAGTTCCTAAAGAAAAGATTAGTGCAGGTTTTTCCCCAAATTTTAATTGGATCAGGGATTCAGTTTTAAGGTATTTGCATCTGAGTAACTTTTCAATAAAATCAAGAGATGCTATTAAACTGAATGAATGTAAAATCAAGTGAACATCACGAACAAATGAACAACGGGAGTCTCTTATGTCAGTATACTTGTAGCGAAGATATAATGATTGGTCTTAGAGAATCAAAAGATATTCCTATAGCTGAAAGGGATCAATGCTAAGGCCAGCATGCAGCTTTTGATAAGTAGATATCTATAACTATGCAAATGAGACACTCGGCTGTTTCTTCAGATACTGGAGGCTTTTTTTTTTTAATCCTCTCACGTGCAAAAGGCTTGACTGTGTCTTGAGTTTATATGCAAAAACTTTTGTCTCCTTAATCTCTTCTATAAGCAGTTTCTGAGCACGTTTTCTCATAGCTTATTAGTTCTGTATCAGCTGACACAGCTCTGGCTTGCTGATGTGGTTCTGGTTCTGGATGGCAGTGCTCCTGAAGTCTGCTACTTTTTTGCTCTGATGGAGTGAGGGAGATCTTCTTGGCAGTGGGTGCTGTAGCACTGGTTCCCATGTCAGTCGTGGATTTGGCCTGGATGAATGTCTGCCTACTGAAAATGTGTTCTTCCAGCTTGTGTGTGTCGATGTTCAGGGACTGGAGCAATGTCTTCGCAATACTTTTTTTCAGGGAGTGCTGAGGGCAGTTAATGAATAGTAATGGACAATGAAGCACAGTTTTATTTTGGCTTCTGCCAACAAAGAGGAGAGATTTATTGCTGTCTAGGGCCCTTTCTGTATGTCTTGCCATCAGTGTATGCCCACAGCAAGCGTTGTACCCTGTTGGCCGTGATGCTTACGAGTCCTTAGAAGAGTTTTTCTTCATTGATTTCAGATTACACTGGTTATGCAAGTGCAGGGAATTTATAAAGTATTCCAGCTTTTGTCTATATAACCCTTCTGAAACTGTGTTATTGTAGAGGTACAGATAAACTTGGAGTTATTAAACACTGCTTTGCACCATCCTCCTGTTTGTGCTTACCTTAGTGTTACCTTGCGTCTTTGTATTAGTTGCCAAGCACTGCGCAAAGTTATGCACTCTCTTACTCTATAAAAAGTGGGATTTGACCCCATGGAAAACACACTGACAAATCAAAATTTATAATCGGTTTAAAGTTCAAGGGTGCTGCCAAATCCTGAGCCAGTGTAATTTGACCTAGATTCACTGAAGCAAGCAGAGCTGCAGTGAACTATATAAACCGAACTGTCCCACTGTGGTTGCTCTCATACAGTGGGGATGGCGAGGAAACACTTAAAGCCCGATTAAGGCCACAGCTTGCTGCTTCAGCAAAATGAAGTTTAAAAACAAAGTTTCCTTATGGTACTTTCTAGAAATAATAGTGTTTGATCACCCAGGATGCTGAAGAATCTCAGTTGAGTTGAAGGGACTCTAGCAACACACACCTGCCTATTTCTGTGCCACTAGAGAAGGCGATGCTAAAATACTGTTTCCAATACTTCGGCTGAAAATTTGTTTGTCATTTGTTTGCTCCTGATCGCTCTGATAGTACCCTCCGGTGTCAGTATGTCTCCCTGCCCCCAACCTCCAGGTCTGTGTAGACACTGACATGCCGTAACTTTTAACCCTGCATCAGCGTTATTGCAACATTTTGCCTCAAAAGTTCAGGTTTTAGATTCAGCGGCTAACTTTCCAAGGACAATTAAACTTTTAGACCCAAAAGCAACCTCCAGCCTTTATAACACTTCACGGATTTTTCCACACTGGCCATTCCTCCCCCAAGAATGCCTGTATATACAAGTAACAATGCTTGGGAAATCTCAGCAACTTTCTGACACGAAGGTCATTGGAAATACAGAAGACCGAAACTTGCTAATAGGAATCTATGCACAGCTCTGAATGATGATTACTGGATATTGCTGCCAGCACTTTTGAGAATAATTTCAAGGTTACTTAAATGTCTCTAACTACCAGAAATAACAGATTAAGGGTAGTTCTTGTCTATCATTTCCATTAGTACAAATACAAAGTCACCAGTGCCTAGGTTACCAACATTTTTTTTTCTCCTTGATTTGCACCTGTATAACTGTCTTCATCTCAGTCCTGGAAGAAGTCAAAATGAAATATTTGAACTGGTTCAGGCTATTTTACCTTGCTTTCCAGTTGCCTCAGCACTTCTGAGCATCTGGATGTTAGCTGTATCAGTTACTGATAAATATTGCACATAATCTTTCGCAACGCCAGGTGTCTTTGTAACTGCCTTCACTTCATCATAAGGAAGACGTTATCAATGGCTGCTATTAACTTAGGCTTTGTTCAGTTAGTAATTTAGTAGTATATTTTGTGTTCTACCCTACATGACAAGAAGTAGGAACTCAATAATGTAGTGGAAAGGACCATTCTGATGATAGCATAAACCACTGCCCCATTCCTGGCCTTTTTCAGTGGGGTCTTTTCATATCTATCATACCTATCATTGCAAATAGAATAAATAGGAGAAATGGATTCAGACTGAGAGCAGATGGATACATGACTGTTAGGAAGAGGACTCAAGTTAATTCACAGAGACTATTTGCATATTATTCATGTCTGAATTGCTGGGGTGGCATGTGTAGTGATGGTATGGTGTGCGTTCCAAATCTTTTTTTATGCAGGGAAGGCACGATTTACTATATATGATGCAAAGACATTTGGAAAAAAAAACACAACGTTTTTGTTGTTAGATCGTATGAAAGGAAAACTAGATTCTGTTGCTAATCACATCCCTAGCTTCTGATATGACAAGCTTTACTTTAAGGCTGCAAAATACCTGTATGATAGTGTTCTGTTTCAGAACGTCAGGGCTGCAGTTCATGCATTACTGTTTCTAAACAGGGTGAGATCCTTTGGGGAAGTTACTATGACTGCAAAGACACCGAGCGCTAGGAAATGGTCCTACTTGCTAAATAGGGGACTGCATTGTTCTGCTTAACTCAGATGCTAAACTGGAAACTGAAACTCTATTGTTCATTCATTCAGTAGGGGGGAAAAAAAGAAAAGGAAAAAAAAGTTCCCCTACAGATTGTAGGACTAACCTGAGAGCTTCTATTAACACACCCACGGGAATAATCTGTTTATGTAACACGCTCGAATGCACCTCGAAATAGAGAAAAATACACCTGCTTGGAGGGGAGGGGGCCCATCAAGGTTGCGGATCCGCTGCCTGTTCCCGCATTTCGCCTGGAGAGCTCTGTGCGCGGGGCGGGGGGATCGGGCTGCGCATCACTCCCTCCCCCCACGACGCCCCGTTCCACCATTTGACCGTCCCCGGACGCCCACCGCCACCCCCCACCCTCCTCCTCCCAGCCCGGGTGCGAACGGGGCTCCCTCCCGTCCCCGGGGCGGGGAGCACATAAGGGCAATTCCCTTCCCAAGCCCGAAATGCACCCCCCGAATGTAACCTGTAGGAGGAAGGAGGGCGGCGGGGGATCGGAGAGGCGAGCGGGGGAGGCTTGTTGTTCGGGATGGGGGACGCAGGGGTGAAGGCAGGGCAGGGCAGGCTCCCGGGGGTCCCCGGTGCCGGCGGGGGGGACACACTCACCATGGCGGCGGCGCGGCCGGGCGCTGTCCAGGGTATCGGATCGACTCTGCCGGCGCTGCCCGCCCCCCGCCCGCTATAAAACGCCGCCTCCTTCTCCTCCTCCTCCTCCTTCTCTGGGCGGGAGGGAGGGACCCTTCCCGCGGTGGGCTTCCCGCGGCGGGGCTGGAGGGGGAGGAGAGGGAAGAAGGTGGGGAGACGGGAATGCGATGGATGAGTGGAGGGAGATGGTGAAGATGGTGTTCCACCAACACCATCAGCGGTGGAGGCCACTAGCCTTTGGCAAAGCTGTGGGGAAGGTTGAGCTTGGTGGAGTGCCCACTGGCAGGCCGGTTTGGAGGCAGACCAGAGGCACTGGCTGGCTACCATGGTCCTGACATGACTCCATTGCATTTAACAAAGGGTTCGTAGAATCATGGGCTGGAAGGGACATTTAAGGGTCACCTAGTCCAACGCCCCCCTGCAGTGAGCAGGGACACCTTTATCTAGATCAGGTCGTTCAGAGTCCCAGCCAGCCTGACCTTGAATGTCTCCAGGGATGGAGCCTCCACCACCTCTCTGGGCAACCTGTTCCAGTGTTTCACCACCCTCGTTGTGTAGAACTTCTTCCAAATGTCTGATCAAAACCTACTCTGCTCTAGTTTAAAACCATTGCCCCTTGTCCTGTTGCTACACACTCTTGCAAGTAGTCCCTCCTCAGCTTTCCTGTAGGCCCTTCAGGTACAGGAAGACCGCTATAAGTTGTCCCCGGAGCCTTCTCTTCTCCAGGTTGAACAACCCCAACTCTCTCAGCCTGTCTTTGCAGGAGAGGTGCTCCAGCCCTCTGATCATTTTTGTGGCCTCCTCTGGACCTGCTCTAAGAGGTCCACATCCTCCTTGTGTTGAGGGCTCCACAGATAGATGCAGAACTCCAGGTGAGGTCTCACCAGAGCAGATTTGCAGTGGAAGCCCTGAATCCTTCATGCACTGTGCCAAACAAAATGAATTCAGTGTTGCCTCACCTCTGAGGTGCCTGTTAGGGAGGAACTGATCAGCAAACATTTATTTAGGTCAGCTTGGGAAGAGGCAATAATCACACAGAGCAGGAGCTACTGAATCCGTCACAAGTGTGCCACTGATAAAAAACAGAAAAAGGTCAGGGAAGAGCAGAGGCTTTGTGCTTGGCAGAGCAAGCACAAAATTTCATGCCTTCAAAACTGATTTTTGTTCTAAGTGTTAACAAGGCCTTTTACCTCCTATAAAACATTTATTTAAACTATCAGTAAGAATCATTGAAAATATCCAGCTTCTTTCTGACTGTTTTTAACACAGCAGCCTTTGGCATGTGAAATCATTTAGTAAAATATTAAAATTCTTCACTTTTTAATTTCATTTTTGAAATGAAAACTTGTCAAAAATGACATGTTCACACATGTGCTTCCATTGCTGCCATCTTCATTCTGTCTGTTCTGAGTTTTGTTGACCGGAGCTCAGAGAACAGCCTGTTTTCAGGGGCACAAGCAGTGGACATGAGCTAAGGGGACCATGCATGGTAAGGATAGGTAACATCTTCACAAACCAAAGTGTACTTGATGTATAGACAGGCTATATTTGTCCAAAATGTAGCGCTCATGTACTAAACCTTGAGACTTCCTTCCCTGTGGGCTCTTTGTCCATGTACTGCTTCACCCCTTGCTTTTTGTTGGACCTAGATGTAGAGATATACCAAAGGCTGTGAGGATGGCTACCTTCTCAGGGCTGCCTGCCTGCCCAAAAATGATACTGCCAGAAGCTTCACATTAAAGTGTGTCCTCATGCAACTTTTAGCCCACTTTCATAGATGCAGACTTGTTTGTTCGAGCTTCCAAATTCCAGTGTGTTAGTCTACAGTGCCTAATTCCTGAGGTTGACCCGCCAGTTTTTCTTCTAATTCATCTTTTTGATAGGTTGTTCATTTAATTCTTTCTGTGTTACTACAGACCACCTTGAACTGTTGGAGAGAGATACTTTTTGATATGGATTCTGTCCCCAGAGGAATTGTTTCCTAAGCAAAAAATTGTCCTCTTTGTCCAAGAGATTATCCTTTAGGTGCTATGGAGCAAGAAGCAGTTGGGAAGCTGTCTGGCAGAGAAACGTGGTAGTGACTCAGTGCATGGGAATGCTTCAGCCTCACAATTTTTATTCCAATTTCTTTATAGTCCAAACAGGCTGGAGTTAGTCTGTCAAGCCAAATCCAGACCTAAGAACATGGTAGTAAACTCCATTTTTTTCTTGTTTTTCTTCTGTGTAAAACAGAAAGGAAACATGTGTTTGAGTTTGGTAAATATGTAACATTTCTAATTTCTTGAGTTCCTTATACTTGACGCATTATGCTAATACTAATTAATGTAGTTTCTTTCCATAGTAGCAATTTTAGTTTTTGCTAAAACAATGTCTCCAATGAAGACACACATAGGAAGCAAACAGGATTCTGATTGCATCTAAAAGAAGCCATAATAGTATTATGGATATTTTTAACACCTATCTAATCACCTGAATTTGGAGATTTAAGGGCTGTGGCAGGATTTGGATTCATCTGTTTTGTATGGAGGATGATACTATGCATTTAGTTGGATCCCAGGCACTGAGCACAGCAGACCTCTGCCATGCATGTTAGCTTTGAGTGGTTGTTGAACAGCATGGTGTGCTGAGAGAAAAGGCAGAAAAATAAGTCAAGAAGTGAACAAAGGATATTGCTTAGTCCCAGCTGAAATTCCCTGGAAACAAGGAGAGTAAGTGAAGGCAATTAAAACAGCACTTGGCTTGAGTCTTGCTGGTGTAGGGGTTGCTATAGGCTGGACCTCGTTACAAACCATCTAACTTACAGAATCACAGACTGGTTGCGGTTGGAAGAGACCTCTGGAGGTCATCTGGTCCAACCCACCCTTCTCAAGCAGGGCCCCCTACAGCCAGCTGCCCAGGGTTGTGTCCATTTTCGAATATCTGTGTCTTTGGAAATGCACCTTTGAGTTGGAATGATTTGGAGCTACCAGGTCCCTCTGGGTTTGCAGATTGGAAGGAAACAGGGCAGATGAGGTATCACCAATCAGCCAACTACGGGCAACTCTCAGCTCCTGCTAAGTTTCAGTCAATAGGGTAAAGTTTTAGTCCGGAAAAGAAAAGTGAAATCAGACATGTCTCTCATTACTATCTATCGCTCTTTGTGATCAACTCCAAAACTTAAAATCTTAACTCGGGACCTTCTCGTTTCACAAAATTGCTGTCAGTAGCATCTGTCCAACTCACTGATAAAACACCTCTTCTTCCCCTGAGCAGCTAGCTCAGATGAAAGAGGTTATCTTTCTTCCACTAGCCATTCTTTTTCTAATTTTATTGGCACAGGACAATGGTTATGTGCCTAAAGATTTCAGTTCTGCTAGTGACATCGTGGGGAATGACGAGGTCAATGTGACAGAATTTTTGATAGCTCTCAGTGAGTGCTTAAGAACTGTCAATAATAAAACTGCATTGAATCAAATCTGAGTAATCAGACTAAAGTGAAAAGTCTTTGTAATTTATCAAAACAGATTTGAAAGTTTGTCTTTTTTTTTTCCTCTGGTATGGTTAGTTCTTTCTACGATGTCATTTTCTTCTACGTTTTTTTGCTTTTGAAACTGTAGTTGTGTAATATGTCTGTACAGCCAAAGGTAAAACATGTGTTAAATTGCCAATTGTGAGCGTGTGAAATAAGAACGAAGCCACAGTAAGCTCATGCTGGAGAAACTGAGGCCCTGCGGTTTTTCTGATAAATATTGTGTTTTAGCACCCTCTTTCGGAACAAAGTAATACTGCCAGTATTTACTCTGAGGCTTTGCTAAAGCTGGAAAGCAATTGTAACTTGTCCTGTAAAAGTCCTCGGCGGCAGACGGCACAGATGTAGCTTAGTTATGTAGTCTGGTATTCTGTAAGTTTACATAAATAAAATTTTCTCGTCCGTCTTACGCTTATCATCTTATAAATAGTCTGCATTGTTTATTTAAGTCAGCCAAAAACTGGAAAAATGTTTATGGCTCCGAACCAAAAACTGAAGCTGAATCATCACAGAAGACCATAGTTAGATGGGCTGTTCCTCGTTGTCTGCACATCTCCTGTGAGGAGTCTGATGGACTTGGCTTATTGTGGATTGTGAATGATCCCTCTCATACCCACTAGTATTTAGTGTTAGGGCAGCATATGGAGATCCTGGTCTGGGATCACGGTCTTGCTGTGGTGAGACCAACACCAAAGAGCTCATGGTGTGATGCGTCACGGTGAAACACAATGGGAAAGGGATGGGAGGAAGCTGTTCTCCATACTCTTGCCCCAGGAAATAGAAATGTATTAATGCAAAGGGAAAGGTAGCAGGCGGAAGGTCACTGAGTAGAAGGAAGGGCTATACTTGGTACCTTTGATGTGAGCTGTCACTACTTGGCTAGGTTCTGGGGTACAAGTGATAGACAGTCAAGCCCCTGCATGTTGTTTTAGCTCCAGTAGTTGGTGTGGTTGCCAGTTATCTTCAAAGATATTGTATGTGTCAAGAGAAGGATTAAAAAATTAGGACACCACAGAACAAAATCTGCCTGGATTGCTTTAACTTGCTCTTCTTGTGCATATTCATTTTAATAAAGCTTATTTACAACAGCAGCCTTCGGCAAGACTGCTGCTTCCTCAGTGCACAGTGTGGATGACAATAAATAAACAGGAGGCCATGAATGATGCAAAAGCCTGGAAAAGGAGAAAAGATAATCCTCTTAAAGTGGCTGAAACTCCTTTCTGGGACTCAAATACACTCCTTATGTAACATAACTTCTGTGTTGTTACAGGAGTTCGTTTAAATACATTTTTTTTTAAAGCTAGTAAATTATTTTATTCTTTGTTCTGCTGTCTGCCCAGCTGAGTATAGATTTGTCCAAGTGCTGAGCACTTACACCTGCACTTGACATCAGAGAAAGTCATGCCACAGATAAATTAAATGCAAGGGACATGTGAGTTTTTTCCATCCTCTTCAGGGAACACATGAGCTATGCTCAATTCCGTAACTCCACATTGTACAAAGACGCACAAGGAATCGGACAGAACAAGCTTAGACTTTATTTCCGAACTTCAGTGATTAGAAAATCTCATCACCCCAACACTAATCCTTTTTTCTTTGGTGCGATTTCACAGGTTTTTAAAAATGCCCATGCTGCAGCTCCCTTATCCCAAATGCATCATTGTTATTGGTGTAGATTTCTAGCACATTAGTACATGAAATGATATCTAGCAGGACATATGTGTATGTGTTCATATAATTTAACTTTGGTCTGAAGAAAAGTCTTAGATAATATATGTATGTTTGGGGTTTTTTTTCCTTCATTCAGTTAGGAATCTGTATGAATGTTTCAATTGACACACCATGTTCCAAGTGGCCCAAATAAAAAGCTTTATTCCATGTGTCTGGAAAAATTGGATAACAAAGACTTTATTCACCCAGTGGTTGGTGAAAAAGTGTTTCTCTTTTTATTTCATGGCTTGGTTAGAGTGTAACACCCATAGTTAGCCCTTGCCTGTGCTTGTGCCATTTGAACTTCTCCATCCTATTTAAGTGTTTCACTCATTATGCTAGAAAGTCTTTATTACTTGTGTGTTTTCTGTCCTGAGGACAATTTCAGTAGTTCATCCATACTGCCCTTCAGCAGTCTCAGGCCACCAAGACCAGAAGGAGTTGTGGAGACTTAACCTCAGTGGAGGAGGACCAGATTAGAGAGTACTTAAAGAAACTGGAAATATGTAAGTAAATCCACAGAGTCTGAGAGGTTGCATCCATGGGTGCTGAGGGAGCTGGTTGATGGCACTGCAAGGCCACTCTCAATCATCTCTGAAACACAGTGGTGACTGGGAGACTGGATGAGGCCAAGCATCTCTCCTGTCTTCAAGAAAGGCAAGAAGAAAGATCTGGAGAACTACAGGCCAGTGAGCCTTACCTCAGTCCCTGGAAATGTCACAGAGAAAATCCTCCTGGAAATCATCACCAAATACATGAAGGTCAAGAAGGTGATTGTGAGTTGTCAGCACACATTTATGAACAGGAAATAATGGCTGAATGACCTGATAGTCTTTGACAAAAAGGTGACTAGCTTGGTGGACAAGCTATAAATAAAGGTTTTCCAAACTGGGCATACATTGATTAAAAGGCCCTACTTGTTTTCATCCTAATTTCCTAGTATATTGCCTTGGACAGTATCATGTTGTCGTGGTTTGACCCTGGCCAGCAGCCAGGTACCCACACAGCTGCTCTCTCACTCTCCCTTCACTGCTAGACAGGGGGAGAAAATATTTCAAAGGGTTCAGGGTTCGAGATAAGGACAGGGAGATCGCTCTCATTTACTGTGCCGGGCAAAACAGACTTGATTTTCGGGAAATTAGGTACATTTATTAAAAGAACCAATCGGAGAGGAGTAGTGAGAAGTGAGAAAGAGCAAACAGATCTTAACAAACAGAACACCTTCCCCCCATCCCTCCCTTCTTCCCGGGCTTAACATCAATCCCGGTTTCTCCACCTCCTCCCCGCCCCGAGCAGCGCAGGGGGACATGGAATGGGGGTTACGGTCAGTTCATCTGACGTTGGTTCCACCGCTTCTTCACTCCGGAGGAGGACTCTTCACTCTTCCCCAGGCCATTGTGGGGTCCCTCTCACAGGAGACAAGCTTCATGCTCTCTTCCCCAGTGTGAGTCGCCCCACGAAGGACAATTCATCACAAAATGCCCGAAGTGAGACACCTCACAAGGGGCAGCCCACCCCTCGTGAGTCTGAGGTGCAGTCCTTCAGGGGAAACTGCTCCAACGTGAGTCCCCCAAAGCGTCACAAAAGTCCCACCAGCCAACCTGCTCCAGCGTGGGCATTCCTCTCTTCCACAGGCTACAGGTTCTGGCAGCGACTTGCTCTGATGCGGGCTTCCCATGGGCTACAGTCCCCTTCAGGCATCCACCCACACGGCGTGGAGTCCTCTACATGGTGGACATCTACACGGTGATCCTCACGGTGGACATCTGCACCTCGCCCATGGGCTGCAGGGGGACAACCCGCTTCACCATGGTCTTCACCACAGACCCGGGGGACTCTCTCTGCTCCGGCACCTGGAGCTCATCCTCCCCCCCCCCCTCCTTCTTCACTGACCTTGGTGTCTTCACAGATTCTCACTCCTCCATCTCTGTGCCAGCTGTTGTGGCGCAGTTCTTTTCCCCGTTCTTAAATAGGTTTTTCACAGAGGCGTTCCTCTGCTATCACTTTACTGACAGGCTCAGCCTTGGCCAGCGGCGGGTTCCTCTTTGGAGCCATCTGGCATTGGCTCTATCAAACTCGGGGAGCTTCTAGCAGCTTCTTGCAGAAGCCACCCTGCAGCTCCGCCCCCGCCGCCAAAATAGGGCCAGACCAAACCAAAACACATGTATCATAGAATCATATCAGCTGGAAGAGACCTAGAAGATCATTGAGTCCAACCTTTGTCCCAGCCTTATCAATCTACTAAACAATTATCCCCAAGGCAGCATCCACCCATCTCTTAAATACCTCCAGGGATGTTGACTCAACCACCTCCCTGGGCAGCCTGTTCCAATGGCTGACAACCCTTTTAGTATAGAAATTCTTCCTAATATCTAACCTGAACCTCCCCTGTGTGTGTATATATATGTGTGTATATATACATGTGTGTATATATATATCTCCATGTATAGCCATGCTCTATATATATGATTCATACATATTGATGACTCCAAAATTACTTCATTCCAAGATAATTCTTTCTTCAGTTACGAATGCTATGTGGTTCTGTGATGCTTGGGGAATGTGATGTGAATTAATCAACTATTATTAGTAAACCAGTTTGGAACCATGGGGCAATGTATATGAAATATTTTAACAGCCCTAAAATGTGACAGCTATTCTACAGGAAAGTAGTGGTCCCGTACCCAGAGAACTTTAACTATGGATGATAAGTACAAAATCAGAGAAACAGAAGAGTGTAGGTAGGAGAGAACTTTTCCAAAAGTTAATGTGGTAGTTAATTGTTACTGGTTTGCTGTTTGTTTATAATACAGAAGAAACACATAAAAATGTGCAACAACCGCTTAGGCTAGAATTAGACTGACATTTAAAGATCAGGAGATGTACCAAAGTACAAAGCTATTGAGAAATAACAGAAAACATGTTTCAAATTAAATGACACTTGGAAGACCCACGCGGAGCGAGCTGGGCAGAGTGTTGATTTGGTCTGGGAGTGTTGGGAGGGAAGGCTGGGAGCAGGGAGAGAGAACTCGGGTTGGATTTATCTGGAGAACCGACAGGAGAACTCGGGTTGGATTTATCTGGAGAACCAACAGGCAATGTGAGGATGTGGGTCAGGGACTGCATGTGCTGGGTACCTGAAGAGGAGGAGGCGCGTGGCAGGCTCAATGAGCAGGGAAACTGTGAATTTTTAGCTTGGCTTATTTTTAAATAACCCATAAAAGAAACACAGCGGGGAACTGAGTTAGCATGGGAAATCAGGCTTCTGTAGAAGTGGATGTAAATGCAGATTTCTGTCAGCTTTAGAAACACTAAACCGTGCCTCCTACACCACAAAGGAAAGCCAGAACCTTATTGCAACGCTCAAGGCAAAGCCCCCACCAGAGCCAAGACGATTTCCCGTTTTTCTCCCAATTCCCGGCCGCCCGCATCTCCCTCCCACTCTCGCTGAGGCGCGCCAGGCCGGCTGCTGCTGCGGGGCACGCCGGGATTTGTAGTCCCCGTTGGGCAAGCGGGAGAGAACTACAACTCCCAGCATGCTCCGCGCCCCGCCCGGCGTCACCGCGCCGGCTCTGAAGGGCCGCCCCGCCGGGTTGTTCAGCGGCGGGAGGGGAGGGAGGGCGAGGGCTCGGCCGCGGCTCTCCTCGTCTTCCCCTCGCCCTCCCGGCGGGGCCGCGGAGCTGCCCCCTCTCTCCTTCCCTCTGCCGAGGGCGGCGATGCGGAGCGCGGCCTCCTCCCTGTAGTCGCCGGCGGGCCTTCGCCCTTGCCTCAGCCCCCCCGCCCAGGGGCCACCCGGGCCCCGCCACCCCTCCCGCAGGGCTCGGCGGGCCCCGCCGGTGGGGCTCGGCCCAGCTCTCCCGAGCGTCTGAGAGCGAGGGGAGGGCGGGCAGGGCCCTGCCTTGGCGGAGGGGAGCGGGCCGGCGCCATGTGGCAGAGCATTGGCCTCACCTTGCTGGTGATCGTGGCCACCCTGGCCTGCGTGCTGCTCTTCATGCTGTGTGGTGAGTCCCGCCCGCCGGGGGGGGTCCAGGGGCGGTGGGGCTTGGCCTGGCTTTGGTGTGCTGGGCCCGCGGTTTTGTCCGTCGCCCTCCCACCCACTCCCTAAATCTCCGGTGGTTCCTCTCCTGCTCGGATTTGACCGAAGGAGCTGAAAGGGCACCGCGCCCCGGGCTGAGTGGGGAGTGTGTGAGGCTCGCAGCGCCCTCTTCCCTTTGTCTCCAGATAATTTTTGAGACTTGAAATGGTTCCAGAGCTTCATTCTATGATTGATCTGAAGGCGGGGCTACCGAGTGGTTGCTCTTGTGTGGCTTGCAAATGACAGCGCGGGGAAAAAGTAAACTTCCTAATGGGTTTAAGTTAGGATATAGGAAGTTCCACCTCAACATGAGAAAAAAATTCTTTACTGTGGGGTGACAGAGCACAGAGTTCATAAATGTTTATAAATATGTCAAGGGGGAGTGTCATGAGGATGGAGGAGGGCCGGTTTAGCTCAGTGGGTTGAAACACCAAAGCTTGCGGGTTCGATTCCTGTTCAGTTCTCACGTGTTGCCTGACCTAGTCGAGAGGTGGCGTCCCTGCCCACAACAGGGAGGTTGAATTAAAATGACCTCTAAGGTCCCTTCCAGCCCAGGACATTCTGTGATTCTTTTCAGTGATGTCCAATGACAGGACAAGGGGCAACAGGTACAAGCTGGAACTTAGGAGGTTCCATAAAAATATTAGGAAAAACTTTCCCGGTGAGGGTGACAGAGCACTGGCACAGGCTGCCCAGGGAGGTTGTGGAGTCTCCTTCTCGGGAGACATTCAAAACCCACCTGAATGTGTTCCTGTGAGATCTACTGTAGGTGATCCTGCTCTGGCAGGGGGGCTGGACTAGATGATCTTTCGAGGTCCCTTCCAGCCCCTAACATTTGTGATTCCATACTGCTACCTACAGCTTTTGACATCAGTTTGCTAGAACAGCTGGAGAGCAGCTCTTAAGAGGTTTTTCTCTCATGTGGATGCAAGATTTGCATTTATTTTTAGTGCAGAGAGGGGTTTTTTTTTTTCAATGGGAGGCACGACTTGCAGGTCTGTTGGGAGTTCTTGGAAGGAATCATTAGTATGTGTGGGTGTTGTGATCGATATGCTGAACTTGGAGCTCTAAAATAAACCCACAAAACCCCACGGAAAACCACAAAAAAACCCGCCACCATGAAACTCAAAAGTACACCATAGCCTGTGGCAAAAGGCTTGCTAGATAAAAAGTGCCAAGTGGATTTATGAGTGATTTTTGAAAACCAATGAATTCAGGTGACATTTAGTACTTGAAAGAGAAGTGGTTAATTGTGGTTAAACCAGCAAAACATTGTGAAAAGATTTTGTAATATCAAGGGACTGGATAGCAAAATGGGAGGTGAAATCCAGTCTTTACATGTATGGAGTGATGCACATAAAAAGTGTGAAATGTATGCATATGTAATTCTTGTGGGGAAATACAGTGACTTCAAACTGATCCCAAAGAAAGGATTAGCTGAAGTATTTTTAAACATTTCTCCAATGTGTTTAATGCTTTGTAGCAAGCAAATAAAACATTAGAAGTCAAGAATAAAATAGAAAGTGTTATATTGCTACAGGAGCTACCATGTGCCTGTGTGTTTTCTTGTTAAAGTAACAATTTCAAATATTCAAAAATATTCAAGAAGTAAAATCCTAGTTTCTTTTAAAAAAGATAGGGTGGTGAGAGCTATGTAATTGTTTCTGTATGAAGAAACTCTAAATAAGTGAGATCTGTCTAGCCTGGAAAATAGATGACTGGAGGAAGGGTGATAGTTAACAAAACTGAGTAGAATGAAAAAGGTGAATTGGAATTGTGAAATTTCATCATTAAAGAGGAATTGAAGTTAAATATTCAAGCAGCAGGCTTAAACCAAAATTCTCTGTTACACAATGGGGAAATGAATTGCAGGCTCATTGACAAGGATATTTTGGGTGTTGAAGCTTTTATCGTTTAAAGTTCATGGAAGAAAGCTCAACCTCTTTAAGCCATAGCACTAATACTCGGGTAAGGAAACTTCTGAAATATGGGTGACTGAGTTGCAAGGGTATATGGGTGCACCTGGTGTACTTACGCTGTCTCTTCCCGTGCATCCAGTCCTCATCCTTGTCACAGACTAAACAGCGACCTAAGTGAATGTTTACTGAAGCTTCTATATGCTCCTTAGGTGTTGTCTGGCTGTTTTTCATCTTTTAAAAGATGAAACGTCGTACTTGCTAGGTGTTTTATGCTTTCAGAGCGTACATACGAGATCTTTGCTTATTCTGCTAATGAAAGATTAAAAAGCAACATGCTGTTATAAATCGGAAATGAGGATCGCTTTTTCCAGGCCTTCCTATGTTTGCCTGTGTGTGACAAACGAAATTGAAATGCTAAGAACTTTGCCTGATAACTTAAACATCTCTCTAGTGCTCTCTTGCTTAAAGAGAACAAAAGTAATTAACAGATTACTGAAGAAGGGTCCCTTCGGAGAGCCAGCCAAGTTAACGACCATCCCACCAATACGGCTACAAGTCGTCCTCCCTTTATTGCCCCGGACAGCTCAATATATACAGTTCAGCAGTGTCCACGCGCCTGCCCCTTAACAGAGTTGGTCAGTTACAGGTTTACATGCGCCAACGTTTTGTTGGGTAGTGCCATTCAACTATGCAGGCGGCTCTCGCCCCCCTCTCTGCCCGGCAAGGCTACAAAACAGCTACACCTCCTCCTCTCCGTGCCCCAAGGCAGTTTCAAGGACAGAGTCTTTATTTAGGCCCAGGCTGGGTTGTCCAAACCTTTAAAGGGATACCACCCCCCTGATCCACAAGAAATTCCTCTACAGATGACTTTATTTTTAAGTGGTTAATAAGTGCTTGGCAGGTTGGAGTTCCATATGGTACAGAGCGCCCTGTATTCAGTGAACCCTTTGAATCCGACATTGTAACTTTCAACAGTATCAGAACTTATAACACCGTTACTAAAAGTCACTTAGGTTTCAGAAGTACTGAACACAGGAACCTGACACAGTAATTGCTTTGGGGGGATATTGGAGCTGTTACGCTGTAAGAAGTGACTCAGGAGGACTTGATAATGGTTAATTTTTTTTTCAACCACACAGTGTTTATTAATCAATATTGGTACACCTGTACACCTTGTATTAATGTATTAATGTATTAATCATTATTGGTACGCCTTGTGCCGTGATTATCACTGGAAAATATTCAAGGAAAACAGTATCAAGACCGCTACTGGAAAAAAACTGAGCACAAGCTGCTTCCAATTTGGTTGTTTATCTGTGCCAGGGATAGGCACACCTTCTTCCCTATAGGTCTCTATTCTTTACAGCCTGTTAAGCTCCCTGGGAGATGGAGTGCTGTGTGTGACAGGAGAGAGGAGTAAATGCCAGGCAGCGAGGTTTACAAATTAATGCCCAACCTGACACAAGAATGGTTGGATACAATCTTGAGTAGGCTTGATGTGATGTTAAGAATATTTTACAGCCATCTGATGAGAGATATTGAAACAGCCTTGTGAAAAGGACTTACAGGGTCAAGAGCCTAAAGAGCTGTAATTTGGATGTTGAGTGGCTTATAAAAGGACTCATGGTGTGAATGCTTAGAGAGAACAGTAGACTTAAATACTTAGGAGACGTTCTCAGATCTTGTGGATTTCTGCTGCTTATCACAAATATGTGGTAAGTGCTATCAAAACTTAGATAATGGGGGGAATTATAATTTTTCTGAAGTGAGAAGACAAAATTCAAGGCATGAATTATCAGAAGTTGTTTGGACAAGTTCTTCAGCCATGTGAAGAACAAATGTTTATGCCTGAATAAGGCATTTGTGTCTCTAAAAGTACTTTGGATAGATGACCTGATTTCTTTCTTTTTTTTTAAACATTTCTGGCTGCTTGCAGCTGCTACTTTCAACATTTATCTGAATTTGTTAGACAGCATGAAAAGCTTGCAGCTAGCAACATCTTTGTTTGTAAACTGATCACATCTCACACACAAACCATGGAGGGACTGTAAACATAGCAATCTTTCAGTTGCTCCTTTAAAAGTGGCACTAAGCTAACTTGGTTCTTTTTTTTTTTTTTTTTTTTTAATTCCCACCCTTTCTGATTTCCTTTCGCTGGTTTCTCTCTGGCTGTCTCATTGCTGCTTTTGTGTATTCCATGTTCCCCTGCAGGTGGGAGGAACTCATGCGTAGTCCAAGGATATAGGATAAGATACCAGCCAAGGTGAACTCTGCTTGCTGCTCTGTGTTTGTTTTATTTTCCCGATGTAGTAATGCGTGGAGTTGTGCAAAGAGGCTGGTGAGATGTGGTTTGAGAGACATGACCTTAAAACAAAAATCACATAACTCAAAGTGCTGAGACAAGTGTGTGGTTTGCTTCACAAGTCTGAATTCCCTTGCAGTGGGAAAACATTAGAGCCCTAAATTCTACCTAAATAACTTTCCTTTAATGCTTTGTTTAAACAGTTTTGTAACTGTCTTTAAATGAGTCAGTCTGCTGAAAGAAATACCTCAAAAAAAAAAAAAAAGGTCATGCTTGATTAGACCAGCAATAAAGAGAAAATACCCTTTAGTTTGAAGCTGAGTTTTGAAACTGTTCTAAAAAAGATAGCGGAAGAGAGCGCTGCTTCCTTGCAGTCAGCAAGCAGCACGTAGTAGAACATTGCGTTGAGTGGGACCGGGTTTAAGGAGCTGTGCAGAACTAAGCCTTGTGTCACATTCTGTCTTCTGTCATCCCAGTACCAGAGTAGTGTTTGCTTCCTTCAGTCTGATCTTCTCAGCAAAGCTGTTCCCTAGGGGCAGGGTATTATCTACACCTCAAAAATGCTGTGTTGTCAAAGTGACTTGGCCGTGGTCACAGAAGACATCTGGCGCAGAGCCCGGAGTAGAACCCTGTTCTGCCAGATCTCAGGTTAACATCTAGAGCTCTGGGCTCCTGTTTATTTTCAGCTGTTTAAGATTTCAGGTGTTTAAGATTTTCTGTGATGGACACTTCAGCATTTGAATAGAGGCAACATTCACCTTGGTGATACCTCAGTTCTAAATTAGTCTTCGTGTGCTGGAGTTACAACATCCTATTTTCAAATCGGTAGGGACACAGAGGTAAAATGATCTTGCAAGACTGCACAGAAAGCCTATAGTAGGGTCAGAAATAGAAACCAGATCTTCAGACTCTGTCTTGTGCCGTTATCAAATCACCTTCTTTCCTTTTTTTTTTTTTTTTTTGTATTTCACATAAGAAAAAAATCAGGTTACTTTACTCCAGTGCTCGGTGTTAGCTGTGGATTTTTTTATTTACTTTTTCATTTTTCCCCTGATTCAGATGTAAGAGGAAAATGTGATCCAATAAAGAAAGCCCTCCTTAGCTTTTCTGTACAAGACAATATAACGTGAACGAAATGCATGGATTCAAGACTTCTACCCCTCACCTTTTACAGAGGACCAAGAACTGGTGTGGGAACTAACTGAAAATGTAGCTTTAAGGAAGTATATACAAATCATAAATTCTGTGTAACATCTTGATAGTGCATGGATGTTACATGTATGAGTCAGTAAAAGAGACTTTGACACGTGGTTGCATCTTCACAAACATGTTGGGTCACAAGGTGTGAGAGGAATTGGCATATGGATGGCACAGTGCCAAACGGGCTTACACCTCTTTGGATGGCACGTGCTTGTGGCACTTTAAGTGAGACGGTGGCTCCCAGCTTTTAGCAAGCCCTAAACTGGGAGCTACTGTTTTGCCCAAACACAAAATACAACTTGTGATAGACAGGATTTCCTGATTTGGAATTCGGCTATCTGCTACACCAAAAGCTGGAGTCCCTGCTTTTCATTGCCATAATGTACTGTTGAATCTGCTTTACTTTTTTGAGAGGCAGCTTACTTCACAGATTAATGTAGAAATATTATATATTATAGTTTACATGTCATTGCTGCTGGTTCACTGAAGGTGTGTTGCGGTTATGCTGCTTGACTTCCGCAGGTTCAGTCAAGCTGAGGGCGATTTGAAAAGGTAAATCAAATGGCTAAAGGAAATAAAACAAGCACAAAATCAAGGATTTTGTGTGTGGTGAAGTTAAACCCGTAAGACTTCTTTGAGAGTGGCTCACCTGAACAAAGTGGGAGCATTGGAGGTGCACACTGGTAGTGTCAGTGACCTGTCCAGGGAGAGATCTACAGGAAAAGAGCTGCATAAAGAGAAGAATGCACGGAAATGCCCACTTTCCTTTTTTTATGTGTGGTTTAAATTACTTTGCAATTATTTTCTTTTTAAACATACACTGTTATGTACCTTGCAGTTCTTCATGGTGCATGATGTACCTGCCCTTAAGAGGCTGAGGAATTAATAGCAAATGCATTGTCTTCTGATCCTGTACTGAGAATCTGCCTCCAGGTTTTGTTTAATGGAGTATTTATTGTTGCTGGAGGGACTTTCTCTTACCTAGAATAACTTGTTCTTTAGCAGTCTGGTTATTTCCAAGGAAGTTCTTCCTTAAGTGTTTATTAACAGTGAGGCGACACGGAGTCTCGACTCAAGAGGCACTCTTAACTTGATTCAGACAAGTGTGTTTGTTTTGGTGGTGGTTTTTTTTTTTTTTTTTTTGAGTTTTCATCCAAGCTGGCACTGTAACCTAGAGCAAGGGAAAGAAAGAAATCTTTTTACTTTGATTACCATATACCTGAAGGTCTCTGGTACAGGCTGGGAGATCTTGTGAGGTTTGGAAACTAGTTTTCAAGCCTGATTGCCCTCCTGCTATTATCGTGGGCTAAGCCTGTTGTCATTTTTCGTACTACCTTGTGGTTCATTTCACTAGATTGCTATCATTGACCTGGTGATTTGTTTGTAACTCGTCTTGTTGGCAGATTCACACTGTCTTGTAGTCTTGAGCTAGAGAGCTCTGAAGTCTGTTTATGGTACTGGGTGTTGTGGATACTAACTCAAACAAAAAAAAAAAATAATGCTGCTTTTCTAGAGAGTGTCTGAGAATTAACTGTGAATTTTCTTTAGTATTTCCTTGACTGTTGTGTAGTGCCCCGCCTCCATCCCAGTAACAATTCTGTGTGTTAAGTGGCCTCTTCGCAGTGGTAAGAGGAAGTATGTGGTCTGCTTTATCTAGCCAAAGTTAAAAAACCTCCCTTAATAGGGCATTTATCTATACCAAATATATTCAAGTCATGCTTCTGTAAAGTGCCCCGTAACTCTTTGGGAAGGCCCTGAATATTTTTTGTTCTTCCTTCCTCCTCCAGGGTGTTCCCTGGAAGTAAACGTGCCTGTTTGACAGTAAGTAACTTTGCGAGTGTTTTAGATAGGATCGTAAACAACCAAACTAAAAAAACAAACCCAAAACAGATTAAAATGAATGCCAACCAAACAATTTATGGCTGAGAGTTGTCTCCTCTCACAGGTTCTTAAATGGATTTAGTAGGATGTAGCACATGCTTTTCATGCCCTTCTCAGTCTAGTGCCTCAAATTTTGTCAGCAAATTGGGGAATTGAAGACATTCTTGGATGTCTTGTAATACTTTGCTTAGGTCTCACTTTCTTTTAAGTGTCCTGTATTCACTTGAAATATTTTCTGCGTTTTCTTTCACATAAGGACTAGAAATGAACATGACTTTTGGATATTTGATTACTTCTGATGTTTAAACCCATGAGAAGAATAATTTTATTTATGGTCTTCAGAATGCACAAAGCATTGAAGGTCACAGAGACTTGAAATACCCCTCAATGGAAGCAACTGTACTTCAGTGTGTACTTGGAGATCTGAAAGAAAAAACCCAGGCATCTGCTATTGAGGTTTTTTTCTAGGTGTGTCAGGAATATAATGTATTTGCAGTACATCAAATTCAATTTAATCACAAGTCATTTAAAAGTTTAGATATTAATGGAAAAAGAAATATATGCTGTAGGCTTCAGGAATTACTTTAGATTGTAAAAGGCTGTAACATAAAAGCTTTCCTACAACTCTCCTCATCTGCAGGGAAGTTATGGAAATTACAAACCTGTTTGTACAAAAGTGTTCCAGGATGGAAGGGAAGGGCGGCATCCCATTTCATCCGAAGCAATAGTCGGCTCCTATTGGCATGACTGATTGCAGAAGAGGAAGGAAAAGAGCGGTGCTGTGGTTAAACAAGTACCACTCAATGAGGCTTTCTTCCCCTTCCCTGACACACGTGTTGTCCACACGCAGAAATGCCTTTTTCTGCTGGAAGTTGTGTAGTTGTGAGGATGGGTTTCCCTACTTTTCTAAAATAAGGTGTCGAATATTTGCGTAGGTCAGCAGCATAGGCTTGAACATCTTGCAAGTCCTTCGGAACAGAAAATGGGAGTGTTAGTTTGTAGCTCTAAGCAAGATGGATATTGCTAATGGTACTTACAGAGCATATGTTTTCAAATAGCTGTTTAAATTTTATGTTTGACTGTATATTTCACAGACGAGTTATGCTGTTCCATGGATGCTGAAAGCCAGCCTTCCAAATCTGTGCTTAGAAAACTGCCTTCCAGCAGGACTTGTAATTATTTGAGCTAGCAACACTTGACCAGAAAAATAGCTGCACTAAAAGAAAAATTGGGGTTTTTGTTGGAAGAAAGAGAGGGACAGTGCCTGTAGGAGTGAACTGTAACATGACTATGCTGAGCATTTGCAAGCAGGCTCCCTCTTCTGTTGTTCGCCGTAAGCCAAGGAAGCTCACAGTTCCCAGAGCTAGCGGGCAGAACCGCAGTCTGAACTAGATGCTCGGGGCCTTTTGGAGTCCTCCTGCCCAAGTCGTGGTGACTGCAACCCTTGGTGGTGCGCTGAGCTCTCACAGGTGCTGTGGTAGCGCTTCCTGCCTCCTCTGCGGGGCTGCTCCAGATAAGAAGCAAGTACCTGCACCCACCTTGCTGCTGGTGATGAGCCCTTACAGGTCTGCACACACATGGGGGCTCTTACAGCCAAGCAAGGCACCATTTGTTTGTGCTGGGCCATCTCATTTAAACTGTATTTCTTTACCTTAAGTGGTTAGACTAGACAATCCGTGAGGTTCCTTCCAACCTGGTGTACTATGATTCTGTGACTGGTGAGCTGGAGGCAAAGGGCTGTCGCACTGTTTCGCAGCTGGGTAAACTCCAGCCTCTCCCTTATCTAAACATTTAGGTGAAGAGACCTTTTAAAAGGAAAATTTTGGTTGAGGCTTAGATATATTTATATCTGCCTTTTAAAGTTCCTTGGCCAGATGTTATAGAAACACGTTACTCATGAGGGAGGAGAGCTGGATCTTACATGTTTTTCAAGAGAGATTCTAGAAACGTGACCGTCTCAACTCTTCACATGCATAGTTTTTGTACTCGGAGCATTTTAGCAGTGGAGCAGATCATAAATTTATGAGAGAATGTTCATTTTACTTTGGTGGGATTTGGATATGATGAGGGAATACCTTGAATTTGGAGAATGTGGTCTTTTTGTGAACATTAGGAAGACTTTGTGCATTTCCAAATAGGATTTATTATAAAACATGGTATTAATTTAAAGGTCTCCAGGAGTGTGCTTAATACTGATTAGGTAATGCAGCTTTTAATATGTGATATTCAGGACTGTGGTTGCTGAGTGAGGGTAGGAATGCTAGTGCTACCTTTTTACAGTGTCTGTTTAATGAATTCTGAGTCCTTGTTTCAGGTATAACTACAGAAGTTTTTTCCTGACAGTTGAGTCCTTTATCTGTGCAACAGTGATCACCCACCTACTGCTTGCTGTGGCGGTACAGTTTGGAGTTTGTAGGTCCTTTGCCTGGAGCGTAAATGTTTGCTTCCAGGTGAGGACAAACTTTATGAAGTTGAACTGGTATTTATGAGACTGTGGGAAGGAGCGTGTGTGTTGTGGAGGGGTGTTGAGTTTGAGAGCTCTCAGTCAGAGGATGGGAGACAATTAGATTTTTTTCTCGCTTCTCTGGTATACTTTGCCTGAGAGCTGACTGTCAGTTTGTATGAAGTAACTAAGCATTATCTTTTCTCTTTCTCATGCAGGCTGGTACGTGGTCTGGCAGTTGTTTTTGTCTAAATTCAAATTCCTGAGAGAATTGATAGGTGACACAGGGTCCCAGCAGGGAGACAACGAGCCTTCAGAGACTGAAGCCGAACAGGAGACTCCACCCTCGCCTCAGAGAGGTAGACAGAAATCCGCTCGACAGCGAAGGCCACTTACAGAAGACACGACTTAAAGTACTTTGTTGAACTTGTGACTAACTATGAATGGTTAAGCACCTCTGCACTGTGCCACTCTGTGGTTTGATCTTGCTGAAAAACTGACTTAAGAGGTAATATTAATACCTGTGGACTTTCTACTTCTGAAATACCAACGTATGGTACTTCAGTAGAGGTTCAGAGAGGGCTTCAGCAGCAAGTTGTAGAATGCTGGAAGAAAGGAGGGGTGGACAAAAATCTCCATTAGAAAAATGCTGAGCTGCTGTAGCTCCTGTCTCTGCACAAGTCCTGGACGATAGGCGTAGCCTTTGCATTAGTCTGAACATAGTAAACATTTCAGACTTGAAATAACTTCTAAATTATTTTTTCTTCACAGCACTGTAGCTACATATAGTGAAATTGTTTATTTCCTTAACTATATGAATAACTATATATGAATATTTTTTTTCTTCAACCTTGAGAATGCATGTGAACTTGAAGAACAGTTGAAAGAATCTCGTGCTTTAGAAGGTATTCTAAAGCGAGATTTTTAGTTACATTCTTATATATGTAAAAAGTATAAATGAAATATGAAAAATGAATATTAGCTGCACATGATTTGGAAGGTTTTATTTTTTCCTTTAAAAAAAAAAAAGGGAATCAGGTGGTAAGACCTGTTTTCTTGGTTTCGGCATAAGAAGGGTTACAGGTTAAACAGTCCTGCTAGGTTTCTGTATGTTTTTCCTGAACCTTATACTCTAAGTCCAACTTGTGTTGGAGAGGGGAAGGTGTCTAAGTTGCATACTCACTGTTTTGTATTCTGAAGTGTTGTCATTGTTTTTTTTGGATACTAAGCACTTCTCTAGTTCACTTTGTACACCTTTACATCAGGTATATGGTACCTGACATAAGTTCTTTCCTGGAATCAGTTGAGGCATTCTGACCAGTTTGGTAGACATCACTGTTAACACTTTGACAGTGTGATAGCAATGAATTTGGTACCTCTTCTTTGCTGGAGGACATACTGATTTTTACCAGTAATAAACAGTTGCTCCTGTTTTGAGAATGAGCTATAGAGCTGTTTTGATGTTGCACGTCAGAATGAAGAGTTCCGCTTCTGTTTATCTAGCGGCTCTGAAGGTCAATGCATGAGGCCTTTGGAAAAAGGAGGAACGTGCACGCACCACCTCTGGCATGTGTGTGAGAGAGATCTACCAACAGGTCTCATCATGAGCAGCACCGATTTTCTCTCAAACCTTGGAGAATGTGGTGATGTTTGGACCATTGTTCCCTGTATAAAAACTTAAACAGGACTACAAAATTCATCTGTACAGCTGTCAAGAAGTTCAAAGCTATGACTTTCAAACTTGTGATTTGATTCAATTATACAGCTAGAAGCAGCAACATTTTGCTTTTTTTGTCAAGTAGGCCTATATCTGGGAACGGAGCACTTCTTTAGTGCCTTCATCTTTTAATTTGTCATCTGTGAATACTGTTGGCAAGCTAACGAGAGCATTCGCTTTGTAAAATGGTTTGGATGCTTCAGTATTGAAACACATAAGATGAGCCCTGGAGTCTAAGTCTTTTTGTTTACCAGCTTATATGTACAGGCATGCTCTGTGCTACAGGGTTATGCTTTCAAGCGTGACTAGCCAGTGCTGTACACGTATTCTTTAAACACATGTAGAAATATTGATAGTCTCCTTCCTCTATCCTGTCTGCTGGCAAGGGAATGCCTGATGTTTTATTTTTAATTAGCGAAGTTCCAGTTTATTCAAACGGAACAAAAGCAATCAAGTTCTTTTCCCTGCTACTTTCAGTTGTTTGCCTTGCACGACTTCATGTCACAATATTCTTGTGTCTGTGTGTCTTTTCCCATGATGAGACTTTCAGTTCAGCAGTGCTAATCAAGTACTGGCACATTTTTCTTAAGAAACACCTTGAGCTTGCTAATATAGGCTTACAGTAAAGTTTTGTGTTTTTTAACTGACACTCCACTGCACTTCACTTTTACCTAGACTTTAGTGCACAGAAGATGGCAAAAGGCTGATGCTTGTAGTATCACTGGCCAAGATAAGTAACAGTTTACTCAGTCTCTACTTCTAGTAGCTTTGAAGAAACACGAAATTACAACAATAGCCATAGCTAATCAGGGTAGCTCTAAAGGTGCAAGAATCAAGACCGGAGGGAGGCAATGAAGGAAGAATCCATGTGAGTTTTAATGCTGACACTGATCAAATATGCAATAAGGTAGGTGTGGAACCTCTGCTCTAGTCAAACCTCCTCCTGCCTCCCTCACTCTGTGTAAGTGTACATTTCACTCCCGAAAGTTATTTTCAGTCTTTCTGTTTTTAAACAGCCGATGCTATTTTTTTAATATTGCTGTGACATAGCTGCCAATAACATCGTCTGCCTAGTGTGTAACTTTAATGATCATGTTAGTAGTAGGCCAAAGGTTTATATTACACAGTTTGGAAGAATTTTGGAATGTTGATGTCTTCTGTCAATGCATAATATTTTGTGAAGGAGTCTGTTGTAAAATCAGCTTTCTACAGGCGCTTCATGCAAACCTGTATGTGTGAAAATGTACTTGTGATAAGACCTGGGTTGTGATTGCTGGCAGTCCAACGTACCCATGTCTTTGAATATTTTTACTGATGTACTTTTTGAAACGTTGCTGGTGGGTGAGCACTCAACTTTGAATGGACCTGTTCAAGTCTGAAGCTTTATGAAGGCAAGTTACGCAGTTAGTCTCATTTCATTTAGTAGGAGGTATTTTTAAAACTGTTTATTGCCTTACTGTTGCAGCCATTCTCTTGAATGTATTTTGGGTTCTTTATTTTAAATACAGTCATATCACCTTCATTGCCAGGGCTGTGTAACTTTAACTAAGTGGTAATTACTGACATTGTGTGTGACAGTTAATTGAAAACAGTTACTGCAGTGAAGGCTGGAGCAGACACAGCATAGGCTGGTAGAAAAAAGTACAAAAGCTATTGCTAAAATTCAAGTGGTGTAAACAATTCTATTTGTGCTGAATTGCGTAATTCAGACCATTTAGGGAGCCACTAAGGTTATTGTCGTGGTGATTTAACGTTTGCCCACAAGGCTGATTCTATGCAGTTCATGCACTGAGCGCTGCTGCTGTTGTTGTTTGCAGTAAACACCATGGACTGTGCTGCAACCAGTGAGCATCTTGCTGCTTAATGTCATGTTTTACACTGAACTAGGCCTGTGTACGTACTTCTGTTTCGTTGGAAATGACCAGCGTAAAGAATGTGTTCGGCGTGGTCATTTTGCTTCTTCAGTGTTATGATACTGTACCTAAAGCTTCCGTGGTTGTGTGTTTGTTGGGGTTTGTGTTTTTTTTTAAAATCGTTAACTGTTCTTTTAACTGACTGCACAGATGAAAAATAAAGTAACCAGACTTGATATGGATATCTGACTAGTGTTTTTTCCGAGTTCTTTTTGAATGAGATTTTGCCTGTAGAATAAGACTTCTTGCTTGAGTATGCAACACTATGGAAGAAGACTTACCAAAAGTCACATTCTAGCTGGTGTAGTGCCTATGGATGACTTCACTTTAAAGGGCAGATTAGTGTATATCTCCTACAGCACTCTTATTAAAGGTAGTTTTTCTGCCTTATCCTTCAAAATTGTCACTTCATTTCAGCAATTAAAAAAATACAAACAACAAACCCAACAAAAATCAAACCATGTCTTCTCTCCTTTTGTTCTTATTACTATTAAGGTTGGTTGTAAACTTCTTTGATTTTCCTGAAAGGAAGTAAAGTGGGAAGTTCTCTTGGAAATGAAGGAGAAGGAAATGACAACATACTTCATCCCTGATTGCTTCTGTTAAGTAAAATGCCTAAGTTGAATCCTGGGTTATTATATTGAATACTAAGTGAATAAAAGAGGATTTTGGGGAAAAAGAAAAAACAAACCACACCAGATAAAGTATCTTTAGTCTTGGCAGACTGAGCTGATTGTCCTACTCTCCTCACTTGTGAAAATGAGTTACCAGCAGAGCACAGTAAAATGCCATGGCATTATGTGACTTGAGCTCTTGGGTCTTTTGACCTCCAAAACTTGGAGCTGTATGCAGGGGGCTGTGCTTGGGGGCAGCTAATACAAGTGAGAATGATGGGCGATGAGCTACCGCTGCCAGGTGCTTGTCAAACACATGGGTGGTCTTTCTGCTTTGGTGCTGATCTCAAGAAAACACTTCATCATATGTTCCAGGGCAGTGACTAAAGGTGCTGCTGTACAACCATGCTCTGCCCAAAGTTCCACCAAAGGCTGTTCCTAATTGATACTGTTCCTTCTGCATGGGCACACAGGTGCTGTCAGGGGTCTCCTGTGGCCTTAATCCTACACAATTAAAATATACACAATCTTTGTAAAACACAAGCAGTGTTTCATCTAGCTTGGGTAATACTTGTGAAGGTGGTTGTGGTTTTTTTTTATGTGGGATTAGACTGGAAGTTGGCAGTGTGTATATTAGCTGCTTTCTTCATGTTCATCAGAAGCACTTAGGTTTTGAGCATTTCTGTTGTCCCTGTGGGTGTTTGTAATCGATAAAATGTTATTTCTAAGCTTGGATAGAAAGGAGGCTTTTTCAGACTGATTTGTGGATTGCCTGTAAGAAGGGTTTGTATCTGGTCTGGGGCTTACGTCAACACATAGTGATGTAGGACTTGGTTTCAGGCAAAAGGAATGGCAAGATGGACCTGTGGGTCGACAGGAGCATCATGGAGTGGACTGAAGACTTCATGAGTGCTAACATCTGAGAACTCTTGGGTTGTAGTCACCTCAGTGAAATCTTGGTTATTTGTTTTTTTTTTTTCCCCTGCACATCTGTTCATGGAGCTTTTTGGCTCCCACAATGGCAAATGGACAATAGAAATGTTTCCTTCTTTGGTAGCAGAAGCCCTGGTATCTCGAGGAGGACGGGATTGAACAATGATATGGTCACTTTGGGGTTGTGGTCCAAGTATTGCGTGCGTACAGTTTGTGCTGTACCTCTCTGGCAGCATGTTCTGTGTGTGCTGCCATGGAGACTCATCCTGAATGCTGTGAATACTTGAACTCAGAAGGGGAAGAAGAGACCTGGTGTCAGGGAGCTGTGGTCTGAAGGTTACTTACCTGTGAATCCCTTGCACCTGGATCTCTGTGCTGTATAATTCATGCGGCCAACACTCACTCCCCTCCCTGCACACTCCAGTAAAACTTCCAGCCTTTTATGCAGGTGCCTGCAGTTTCGAAACAAGAAGTTCCGTATAATCCGTGTCCTCCTTGGAACAGCTGCAGAGGAGGAGAGCTCGCTGTACATCACATCAATTTTGTTTCCTCTGTGCTGGAGTATTTTAACATTTTGTGCGAGGAGCTGGAAGCCTCCTGTCAACAAATGCATTTGTCACAAATCAAACTAGCTCTGGCTTGAGGCAAGTTTTGTTGTTGCTGCGTGCTAGATTAAACCACTGCAGCTGTGCTAACACTGAAATTTTACTATAGTGAGGCTCAAACTTCTTAGCATGGTGCCCTGCTCTTCCTTGTTGATGGATCTAATCAGGTGGTTTCTGTCTTTCTGAGAACTTGCTTATTTTGAGTTAATTACAGTTCCTGTGTTTTTAAATCAGCCCTTCAATGTCAGCTGATCAGCTGCTAGCATTTTCCATGCTTGAAAATGTCAGGCATGGGAGAGTGCACCAAAATATGTCTCTTGTGCACCAGTTGTTTCCAACATGAGTGGTTTTGGCTTTTAAGAATGTGAGGAGCTGCTGCCCTCGAGTTCTGCAAGACTCTGCCTTGAGAACATCCTAGGAGAAATAGGAGATCCAAGTGGTTGCGAGAAGGCTGAGCAGGGTGCTGGTGTCCACAAGGCAGGAGCTGGTGGCTCTAGGAGATATTTTAGCTCAGGTCTGCAGCAGACTTGATTGTTGCTTTTCCTTGTCTCTGCTTCCAGGATGTCCTTGTGCTCCTCCTGAACCCCGGAGGACAGGGGAATTTGCTTATCCCTGGACTGGCTGCTAAAGCAGGTGAGTTGCTCACAGCGTAGGTTCAGTCTGAAACCCTGGAGGCTTCGCGTTGGGCAGAGGAGGGAGCGTTGGGGTTGGCTTTTCACCACTAGATGGCACGGCCCTTCAAGCTTTGCGGGAAGAGAAGAAACCTTGAGCGTCCATCAGGGCTGACACTGTTGAGCTCCTTTGTGTCTGCCATCGCGATTTTTTAGTCATTCTGCTGGTGTTTGGCAGCTACAAGGGGCTGGGCCTGGTTCTTGTTTGGTTGTGCTCTTTGTGCCAAAAACGTTGTGGGACATGGGGCATCCCATGTCTAGGAGGACTTGGGTGCGGCTCTGCAGCACTGGGGGAACACCGGGTTTTGCTTTGTAAAGGAAGGTGGCCTCAAAAATTACCTGCCCCAAGAAGAGACGTCTCAAAAGTTCCAAGGGGGATCTGCTTTTCTTACCTCTCACTGTGCTTAAGAAAAAAAACCAAGCACACAAAACATGCCAGAGCAGCACTGCTTTGGTCCCAGGGTTACAAACATAATGTAAATGTTGTGAACAGCAGCTGAAGAAATGGGTTAGTTTTGTGGAATTTTCTTTCCTGGTCTAATTACAAGGGCAAGCTGCCTGCTGTCCAGATCTCTTCAAAAGCGTTTCACAACAGCGTGTCCTCAGGTTTTTCTTAGTTTCACTGAGGTGAAATGCCATCCTACCAGAGCTGGGCTAAATCCTGCTGGTTATTGAGCAGGTAAAAAAAAGGCTCATGATCAGCTCACTTCAAAATCCTCTCCCCAAGTCTAATATTGGTACCAGACCATCAGTATTAATATTAAAATATAATATTCATAAGCTAATATTAATATTAGTCTTGGGGACAGAGAGCCCGTGTCACATTTTCTTTGCATTAAAGACCACGGGCTTTTACACCGTTGCTCTGCCTGGCAGCAGGCAGCTCCACGAGGAGCAGGAGTGCTGCTGGGGCATGGGACCGCTGCTGGGGCATGGGACCACTGCTGGAAAAGATTTGCTTGCCCACTCACTGGACCACTGCAACTGTGTCCGCCTGTCTGCCTTTCAGGGGCCTGGACAAGAGGAAGAACCGTCTGCCCTACAGCCAAAGCCAGCCTCTTGCAGGTGGGTTGTTTTAAGCCCTAAACCAGACAGGGCTACTATATTTTTTCCTGTCTGGCCTCCCCCTCTGAGGTTGCCTAGCCAGGATCCATCCATCACATCAGGGAACACAAGAATCACACTGGATTTTCTCCCCTCTCAGTCTGCATTGAGTCGTGCTCATCAGCAGCACTTTACCCAGGACTGGATGATGCCTCAAAAGTCATGGTGAGAGACAGCGGGGTGAGCCTGTTCTAGAGAAGGGAGGGAAGTGTGCCGAGAGGAGGACACCAGGGGGCTGGCAGGTTTCAGTGTGTGTTTCCTGCTTTGGGAAGAGGACACAACAGACTACGGACACTGTTTCAAGGTGGAGGTACACAACTGGAGCAGTGTTTTCCCTAGGAATGCCAGGCACTTCAGTGGTGGCTGCAGCAGCAGGTTTCTTGAGCTGTCCCACATATAGATTAAAAAAATGCACTTCGTACAGTAAGTGATGAAGTGTCACGACCTGCTGCCGCAGGAGGTCAAGAAGGTACGTTTGTGAACCTGCAGATACAAGCTAAAGGAGCTTCCATGGGCAAATCCCAAGTTCATAGGAAAACAAGAGATATGGGTAGGGCTGTATTTCCTAACATCCGTGGTCCAGTGATTGCGAGCACTTGGAAGAGCCCCGTTTGTGAGTTTACCCCGAACATACCCATCTGCACCTGTTAGAAACAAGATATGGGGCTACGTGCACCACGGCCTGATCCAATAAGGCAGTTCTTGCCTGCTTAAATGTGGGCAGGCTGACAGCTAGAGATGCTCAGGGAACGAAACCAATGGAATATTGCACACACACATCCTCTCAAAAAAGTTTCTGAAGTGTCCAGAGTGAAAAAAAAAATTGTTTTGGAAATAGCTGTTTTGTTTCCTGCTATGACCAGCGTTCAGTGCAGCTTCTGAGACATCACAGCCCTACCTGCCTGGGATGCTCCACACACGGAACAGCTCCATTGGAGATGGGAGCTGGGCCCTGGTTTTGGGCTTCGTGCTGTAGTCTGCAGGTGTGAGACTGACCCCCCCTCTGTGTAGTTGATTGCACCAGTGTAATGTAGCTGTGAAAAGCTAAAGTTCCTGCTTGTGCAAAAGGCTTAGAAAGCCTTTTTAATTTTTTTTTTTATATTTGTGTTCTTTACTCAAGTGCAAGGGCTAAAGACAAACCAAGCCTGGAGGACTCGCAGCTGTGTGCATGGAATGAGCTTTAAAAATAGATGCATCTCAGCTGATGATGGGGTCACAGTTGTGGATCTTCTGTGCATAAGGTTTGTGCTTTCCTCGGTGCTTGTGGAGAAGAAGTATTGCTGAGAGATGGGAGTTTGTTGAAGTGCTTTCCTGTCTGCTTGTCATACAGTTTCCTCCTGAGAAGCTGTGGATGTGTTCAGGTAGAAAACATTCTACTTCACTTTTCTGCTTGAAAGGCTAGGAAACTGGGCAGTGTTTGTAGGGCGTGGAGTTTTTATTCTTTGTTAACTTGCCTGGAAGCAGAAGTTGCTATTTTAAGCCAAAACTATTCCTTGTGCAGTGGGTTGGATGGGTTACTCCAAAGATTTTGGTTTGCTGTGGAAGAGATGCTACATTGTGGGACTCTGAGCAGAAAATGTTATCTGTAGCAGAGCCCCTCTGATACGTGCCTGAGGAGATGTAATGGCTCCATATAAAATCTGTGAATTATGAGATTTCCCCCTATAATGGCACAGCCTGAGGCAGGTTAATCTTCTGGAAAATTAATCAGCTGCAAGAGTCTGGGTTGCACAGTCATGGTCTGGTATCTCGTGCTGGTCTCCAAGTGGATGCTTTTGTTCCCTCAGTTTAAAAGGCACCCTAATGATACCTCACATGTAAAGTTCTGCATGTAGGCAAGATGAATTGCATCTGAGGTGTCTCAAACTGGAAGCAGAGTTGGCCAATCCAAGTTGGGGCACTTCTGAGCATCACCATCCCTATAGAGGAGAAAGAGAGTGAGGAAGAGGGTTTCTCATTGGTGTATCTTGGTGTATTCAGCAGCTTTACTCCGTGGATGGAGCTGATGGTTTGTGCCCTACGTACGTCTGTGGGATGGGTGGGTTTCCACCTGAACTTGTGTGCAGAGGCAGCTCCACCTACTGCTGCTGCAGGATGGGAATGGTGGATCATGCGTCTACCATCCACCTCCTTCTGCGTATGTGCATCTGGGAGTGAGGTGTCTGTTCAGCACAGCCCTGCTCTAGGAACGTCCTCTTGATCTTCGTAGCAATTCCTGTGAGAGTGGTGTAAGTTGCCAACAGGACTGTTGCTCCTTCCTTAGGTAAATCTGTGAGTGGGCAATTGAAAGCTGTGTCTTGAGCAGTGAGGCTTGAAAATAACTGCAAGTCAAATGCTGCGGAATGCATATGCTCATTCTCATTTATCAAAAATTATTTTCTCTTTGAAATCCAGCATGAAGAAAAGCATGAAGTTAACTTCTCCCCTTTTGGAATGGAAGTTAATTTCAGGTGCCTGTTTTCAGTTCAGGTTGGCTCCTGAGATAAAAGGCTTTTGGGTGGGCTGCTCCTACCATTTTTCATAAAAACAAAGCACAGGATAAAAAAAAAAACAACCAAGCAACAAATCAGTAAATGTCCATTTCTTTTTCTTCTTAATGTTCATAGCCGCTCACTCTTGTGGCTTTTTCTCTTTGAGCTTAACTGGAAATAAAGGCAGACTTGAGTCATGGGGAAATGCCCCAGAGCCTTCTACCTTGCACAAAAAGTTTTAAGATACACTTTGATTCCTTCCTGCAAGACAATCTAAAGGCAGAGCACCTTTTTTTTTTGCTTTTTCTTTTTTTTTTCTTTTTTCTTCGTCTCTGCTCTCCTCTTTTGGATTTTTCTGCTTGTCCTTCACTGTAACCTTCATTTTACTGTGCTTAAACTTGCCTTCATATAAATAGCAGATGTTTCTGGGACACTCTTCTTGTGCCTTCCTGGCTGGCAGCGGGCTGGGTAGCCCTGGCTGCAGCGCTGAGCGAGGTAGAGGTGGCTGCGTAGGAAGCTCTGAAGGACCTCTCAGATCTGGTTTCCTGCATCGTCATCAAGTAAAGAGCTCTGAGACTTCTTCCTGTAATTAAGGGAAATTACAGGGGAGGAGGAGGTGGGGGGGAAGTCCCCCTTATCTCAAGGTACAACCTCCCTACCCAGCAGCAAAATTTTTGCATCCCTCCCTTGGCTGACAGAAGTTGATACCCCGTGGGCGCGAGCGTGCACAGAACCAGGGGATCATGATCTTCGTTCGGGCTTAGGGTACGTGTCACCCTCAGGGAGCCTGCTGTGTGCGGAGGTGGCGGCGGCTGCTGATGCTTGTGCTGCAAAGCCGAGGCAGCGTGCTGCTGATGAGAGGAGCTTTATTTATCTCCTGTAGACCCATCCTGGTTTTGCTATAGTCGGCTTGACGGATTGAGTTGCTGCTCACACAGGAAGAAGATGCCACACCTCTTGGTGTTCAGCAGAGAAACAGAAGCAGGGAGGTGATGCATGTGCTGCTCCTGTTGCAGCTGCAGCAGCGTTCCTCGGGCACAGGTCTGCCAAGCGCTGATCTTTGCTTTCCGTGGGGACTTAGAGGACTCAGGGAGGTGGAGAGGTCAATAGTAACAAGGTGCACTCCTGTGAGGAGGAGCGTTGACTTGATAGACTTTGCTTGTGGAGGTGTAGGAGCAGAAGTTAAACACAGAGAAGAGCAGGGAGAAGAAATCAAACTGCAGATCCCTTGAGTTGGGTGTAGCCCAATGCTGTCTGCTGAAACAACAGAACTGAAGCACAAATTACTGTGAGAGGATTCCTATTGCAAATTAAACCCCAATAGAGGTGGGAAACTCATGTTCTACTCAGCATTGCCTCTCCCTTGGAGCATTTTAGCTTCTCCTGCTCAAATCCATGGCAACTGCAAGCCATGCCATGTTTCTGTAAAGACATGGATTTATCAGGAGGCACAGGTAGGTTTTTATCTTCTTGTTGTGGCACTGGCAACTCCTGTTTTTCTGCTGTCCTGTGAGGCTGGAGAGCTCTGCAACAGCCAGCAGCCTGCCTGCCCAGCCATGCCCTGGTCTTCTAACCTGTCCTTGTTGGTCCTTTGCTCTGGGAGGCTGTCCCTAAGTGGTCCTGGCCACAGACCTGGCAGGTGTTGGGATGAAGAGCACTCGGCTCTGAACCCAGCAGCTCCCCAGAAGCACAAAGCCATGCCCTGGGAAGGTGTCTCCTCCAAGGTCATGCTGCTGACTGACAGAAAGAGTAGGCAGACATTGGAACAGGCTGCCTGGGGAGGTGGTTGAGTGACCATCCCTGCATGTGTTTAAAGGTCATTTAGATGTGGTGTTGGGGGATGTGGTTTAGGGTTAGAGGTGAGCTTTGCAGAGTAGGGTTAATGGTTGGATTCAATGATCCTGAGGGTCTTTTCCAACCTGAATGATTCTATGATTCTAAAGTAAAAGTGCCTCTGGGCAGTTCGTTGGAGGGGAAACTGAGGCGCTAAGAGTTACTAAGTCTGTTCTAGTCCTTGTGCTACCTCCCAGTAGGTTAAATTTCACATTGGTCCTGCTATCTCTGAAGTCAGCAGGTTTGTGAAAAGGGTGGATTAGATATTTCTCCTGCTGCTGTTCACTTTATCCAAGTACTCTCAAGCCTGGATTCAATGTCCTCTTTGAGTCAGAAGCACTAGGTATAACTGTAGATTTACTTTGATGTTGAAAAGCTGCTGTCCTACATGGAAATTGGGTGAGAATATTAAAAAAAAATAGAAATTCCCTGTTATCTGGACAATCCATCTCTGAGATGGAAGAATCTTCTAGCATAAAAAAGGGCTCTGTTGATTTAAGAGTGACGTGTAAGTGTTGCTTTTGAAACTGCCAGCCTAACATGTTAAGATGAAATGAACAGACACATTTCAGTTGGGAGAAATGCTCCCTGTCAATCTCCGAGACTGGCAAGATCCCACCTTTGCCTGGAAATGTTCCTGTCAAAATGTGGACTACTGCAGTGTACGTTGTGAAAGGGGCAAGGGAGGATTAAGAGCTATGTTTCGAGTAAATTCTTTGAGTTTGTGAAGCCTTTTGATTGAGACTGAGGCATATCAAGATGGAGCAGACAGCCTGGAAGTGAGGTTCAACAGGGAAAAAGCTGGATTTGTAGCAGAACAGCTACAGACGCTTGGCTCATAGGCAGTGGGAAGGCGTTTCTGGTGTAGCGGCACTCTGAAGAGCGCTGGGAGTAGATGTGAGAGGGACAGTTCTGAAACATGGCCTGGATGTGCGTGTCCTAGAGTGCCAAAAGCTCTGGACTCTAGAAGTCACGGGGCATGTGAAGGTGCTAATGTCAGGCGATGGTGTGGGAACTGTGTTTGCTTCCCCTGTGTTGCCATTGCTGGAATGGCAGCAGGTGCTGGGTTGGCCAAGGCTGCTACAGCAAAGCACGGCTAAGGAGGATCCAGAAGCAGTGCAGCCCTGGCTCGAAAGCAGGGGTGGAGTTAGCAGCAGGGAGTTGTGAGGTGTGGGCCACAGTGAAGGGTGTCTTGTGGCACCAGTATGAATCAGTAATTTCTCCAAAACCCACCTGTTTAAAAGGGTGGCTTTCATCGCTTTCTCCTGCAGTGACCATCCTCAAAGAAAGGAAGCATTTCTCTAATTAATACTAATCGTTTTTTACTTAACATCTGGAGTAAGAAGCCAAGTGTGTTCTGCATTTGCCATTAGTGTGAGGCAGACTTTTTCCACACTGGCCATCAGACAGTCGTTTCACACTGGCCATCAACTCGGTTGCCAAACAGCAGCAGTTTCTTGGCAACTGCCTGGTGACACTGGGGCTCAGGGAGGAGAGCAAAGAGGCCCTTATTTCTATTCTGAACCGTACTGGTTTTCCAGTCCCTTTTTTGTTTTTAGTCAACCTTTTTAAAATTTAGCAGAGGAACAAAATGGAGCACTGCACCACCCCTGTGAGGACACAACAAGCCGGACCAGGCGCTTTGCTGTCGAGGCTTTCACTGCATTTAAGTTTCACAGCAGGAACACTTTTTTGTTGGCAGAACTGGCCCGGTCCTGGGCTTTTTCTCTTCTCCATGCACACCCAAGGTGTTTGAAAGCCTTGGCAACAGTGAAATGGGGAAGCAAATTTTCAGAAAGAGTCTGTGATCCTTAAAGCCACATGGTTGCTTCAGATGGAAACCCACACCCAGGTGTGTAGTAGAAGAGGACCAGCACCACTGCTGAGATGAGGTCGTTTGGGTTGCAGCTCGCAGGGCAGCAACAGAACCCAGGAATGGGGCAAGAGAGTGGCCTGGTGCACTGTAGACTGACGGTTGTATTTTCGACTCGGTACCATGCGTAGGTGACTTGGATAAATTCTTCATCTCCTTCTTCTGGACTCGCAGAAAAACTGTCTGTCCCTTCCTTTTATACCCTCAAGTTCTCACTTCATACTACAAGCACTGATCAGTAAGAAGATGGAAAGTAAACTCCTCATTTTAGAATGGCTTTGATAGTACCAGCAAGCAGCAATATTTTCTTTTAATATGCTTAGACAACTCTGAAAATAAGAAAAAATAAGACCAGGCGTTGCCTCTTTTTTATATAAAAAACCCTAGTCATTTAATCATTTAAAAATGACTCTCTACAAGATAAACTGTTATACAGGCTTGCAGTAAAAAGTTCTTCTTTTGAAAGCACAAACTATCAACATAACCTCTAAGCTTCAAAATGCTTTTTTTCTTCCTAACAATAAACAGTGGAATAAAATGGACAAGGAAGTCCGAAAGAATCCCAAACAACACTAGGACAAAGCAGGTTCAGGTGGATTGTGGAGGTTGTGCTGCTGCTCCCACTGCCCTTCCAGGAATGTTCTGCACACCCTGAGAGTGACGTTACGGTAGCTAAGAGCAGCCTTCACTCTAAGGCAATGCATGAAAGCTGGAAGATTTCACACGCTGCTGAACTGATTTTGTTATCAAAGACAACAAATCCTGTTTCAGTAAGGCACATGTTCGGATGCGAACTGGGCAAGCGAGAAGCCAGGCAGGAGCGCCTGTTTTTTTTTGGTGCTATGCATCTCACGACTGCGCATTTACCAGCCATCTGCTTCCTGATGCAATGCTCGGAACACATCAATGCAGGCTGACCTCGAATTATGCAAGGGCAGTAGTGTTTCCGCTTTAAAAATGCCAGAATCATCTGAAATTTACTGTTGCTCACTTGGAAGCATGGCTTTTAGTTTACGGACCACAGGCAAACGGTGCTTTGTGACTTACTTTTAGGGGATTCACAAAAACCAACAAAGACAAATAAGCTTTTATGCGCTTTGGAGAAGCCAGCACACATGAAATTTCTGATGGAGTCTGCCACTCTGCTAACATTTTTTAAGGGCCTGAATTGAAAATTACGCGGTGGGATTGTGTGTATTTACTGATTATATGGCCCTATTGAAACAGGAGGTCATTTCTGGCAACAATGTAGTGCAGAAGGGCCAGCACCTATGCAACAGAATCTGGAAACAAAGCTCTATAGCTGAATGGAACTCAGAATTGCAACAGACACAATTAATTCCCAGGAATGTGTCCTAGAAAAAAAAGTGCTATTTTTTCATTTAATTGTGTATATACTGGAGGGATGTTTAAATATCTATTATTTCAAATTAAGCTATTTTCTTTCCATATGAATTACAGTTTGTATGTCAATCCCTCTGGAAGGGACTGGTATTTTGAGATGTTGCTCATCTGCAGCCTCAAAGACGAGCCCAATGGATCCTGGAACCCTCTCAGGATAACTGAACAACGAGGCTTTGGAGCCTGACTGTTGAATTTAATTCCCAATGTAAGGACATATGCAGTAAACTTGTGTGAATTTACATTGCTGGGAATCCACCCACATTGCACAGTTATTAGATATAGTGAAATCTGAGCGTTGTAAGATGTTACATATATACTGCCTTCCTCCTTAGAAGGTTCTGTTCCTTGTGTGGCCTAAAGATGCTGTTCTCCCAAATGCCGTATGCTTTGCTTGATGGGCTGCTTGCTGCAATTGTGCATATATGCCAGTTAGAAAGACTGAATGCTGTATGTAATGAAGTAACATCGAGAGGAGTTAAATTTCTTGGGAATTAAACCTATAGAAAGTAATTTCTAAGAAGGGAACAGAGTTCTATGAGAACCATTATACTTGCTTCATGGATTGCAACAAGTCCACGTGCTGAAATCGAGATGGAACAAAACGAGTAGTGCAGCATCCAGTTAACAAATATGCTGAGGAAATGGGCAGTATATACAAAAGATATGCGCTGCTTACCCGACACATAATTTTTAAGGTGCTTAATTGATGTTTTAGGCAATGTAGCGACATATACATATATGCAGTGTACACAAATCTAGATGCATATTAGAAACATAATACAATGCCAGATACAGTCCCAGATCCCTGATTTCATTAGATTCTCTAACACGCAAGAGCTTATTTAAAATAATTCATAAAAAATATCTTGAAAAAGAAAAAAAAATATAACATTTCCACAAAAAGGAGGGTAAACAAACTGGAGCTCTGTTTTGCTGCTCGCGGGTTGGACTCTGCAGGGTTTCACAAGGATGCCATTTGGACCAGTGAGCGCTTGAACAACCGTGCATGATGCGACAGCTCCGTTACTCGGTCCACCATTCTCTGCAGGGCCGCCGTGTTGGGGTAATGCAAGGCGGCCGTCTTGGTGGCCAGGACGACACCCTTGAGCAGTTCGCACAGCTGGTTGCTGGAGTTCATCACTTTGTTGCGCACATCCTGAGTGCTCACTTGCCTCGTGAGCATGTCCCCGATGAACACCAGTTTGTGAGCGCTCAGGATGACGAATTTGCTGTGAGCCACAAAGATTCGGGGGGGCTGAGAAGCACTGACGCAGCTGAAGAAGGCATCAATGGCGTTGAGGAGGGAGTTGAAGTGAGTCTCGCATTGCTCGGCGTAGAACAGAAGCAGCTGGCTGTCACGGGAGGTGGCAGTGCTGTTTGCGAGAGCTTGGGGTGGTTTCCACTTTGAGATGTCATTCTCCACTGGCTTTGTGATCTCTTGCATCAGGTGTTGAAACTGATTAATCTGAAAGGGAAATACAAAGGCACTCTTCAAAGCATGTTCTCATAAGATGATGTTGTGTGTTACAGTTTCATGTTATGCCTCAGGACACCCTTGGGTATCCTAGATGGTGCTAAACAAAAAGTAGTATTTTAAAACCTTTTATTTTGGAGGGTGAGGGGTAATAAAGTGCTTTACAGAATCAGAGAATCACAGAATGTTAGAGGTTGGAAGGGACCTCAAAGATCATCTAGTCCAAGCCCCCTGCCAGAACAGGACCACCTACAGTAGAGCGCACGGGAACACGTCCAGGCGGGTTTTGAATGTCTCCAAAGAAGGAGAGTTTAGTTTTACCACAAATCCAAAACCTTTAGTTACCATAAATCCAAAACCAGAGTTCAGATGAGAAAAGCATCTAAAATACCTTATTTGCATTTTAAAAAAACACCTCCTGAATTTACAGATTGTTGCTCATTTGGAATATTCCGAAATCACAAGTGAGAGAGATGGATCCAAGTGGCGATGACTCCTACATGATCTTTGAAAAGCTGCCATCTCTGTGGGATTTTTTGAGATGACAAACTTCTAACTCTCACCTCCACGCTGCTTGTGTAATTTTCTGCCATACGATACGGCAACAACATATTGAGTAATTAATATGAAGGCAAAGTGATAGCCCCTCGTATGACTGACTTTTTTTTAGTATTTAAAGTGACTTTAAGCACAGTATTTAAGTTAATGGTATTGATGTGCACCGAAGAGATGTGCAGGTGGCGTGTGTACTTGGCGTGGTCCAGTGAAGAAGGCAGCGGATTGGAGGCCAGGAAAGCCAAGTTCTCAAGCTGCCTTTGTGACTGACCGCCTGTGAGATGCTGCAGAAGCCTGCTTCTCCCTTGCGGTAAGCTTTTGGAGACACTGACTCTTTTTATTATATGTATGCACTGGGCCTACCACCACAACTGTGTGTTCTATACGAAATAATTAGTTTCTTTGGAAATTGTTTACAAGGAAAAGGCTTGTTCCTACTGCAAACAATGTTCTAGACCCTAAGAGCTGTGGTTGTGCTCCCACTTGATTACAAAGTGGCAAAAAGGAGATGCACAGGGCAGAGATGCTGACGGCAGCTATTCTGCAGTAAATACTTAAGATGTCTCTGGCGTAAGCCATCGCTGACGCAGACGCACAGCAATGCTAAAATCTTGCTGCTCGCCGTTTCCCATCTGGAGCATGGCAGCACATGTCCTTGTCCTTTGTGCTGCTAAATCAAATAACGGTGGAGCCCGACAGGCACAAATTCCACTTGGAATGAAGGTAACCAGGACCTGATATCTGCTGTCTTAACCACCTAGCACCTGAGACCTTCCAACTGCATGTGCTGCAGCTCACACACACCTCGCAGCCACAGTGCCAGCAGCTGCACACTGCCAAGGGAAGGGCCCCTCCTGCTTTATTTAACCAGGATTCCTTCTGTGCAAGGAACGCCGCGTTTCAGTGGGATTATTGCACCCAAGCAAACATACCTGATGGTGCTCTAGCTCCGCTTGGCTCTGCTTGATGATATTTTCTTTCTCCAGCAGCTCCTTCTGTTGCCTTTCAAACTCTTCTTTCCCCTGTTTTGCACAACATAAGACACTGTGTTAAATCGAAACTGTTCCTGGGCTAAATGACAACTCGTAGGTCAAATAACAGACTTCTTTGTACTGACTTTTTCACTGTCAATGCATCACTTGGAGTACAGGGAAGAAAAGGATGGCATGGCAGAGCAAAAGGCTGTTGCTGTTACAGACACAACAGTCCTACTTGAGAGGCAGTAATTATCCTGGTGAAATTATTCTTGAATACATATTGGTGTGACAATCTGATTGCTGCTTTCCTGCACACAGCTTCCGTAAAAAACCCAGGCAACTCTTGGTTGGCCTCGTACAGAACACAGTGTTGGGTTTACCTACCTGCAGGTGAACATAATCATAGTCGTCCATCCAGCTCTTTTCTGAGTTTTCACTGGTGGTGTTGTGAGGGTGCTGCCCTTTACTCAGGAGCGGGGGAAGGGAACTGCACTGGTTCTGTGCTTTTTCTCCGTGACACTGTATATGAGGACTGTCATATACATAGTCAGGAGCGTTCATGTTATTCTCTGGTACGTTTTTGAAACGTGAGCTGCTCAATCCCTGTTTGAAGAGCACCTCTGCGTTGATGCTGATGGTAGTAGTCAGTTGCTTGGCATCATCTGGGACTGTCCTGGCCACCATAACAAACCGATCCAGGTCATCGCACTTGTTCTGCAGCCTGTTGACAGCTAGAACATTCAAAGACCAGTTGTAGCTGCTCAAGTCGTGACTGGTTTGGGTAAGGATCTGGTGAGAGTCCTCCAGCCTTTGCACCTCCCTCCTCATTTTGTTAAGGAGGCTCAACTCAGACAGGCAGGAAGCATTCGCAGCTGAGCCTTTTGCAAACTGGAGGTACTCCAACAGTGACTGCTCTACCTTATCCACAGCAGTGTGAATTTCATTGATGTGTTTCTCTATGTATCCGTAAGACCGCCAGTCTGCTGTAACAAAGGCCATGAGGTTATTGACGGCTGTCTCCACCATCTGCTGGAGGTGATAAAGTCTCTCTATAGCAGTGTCTGGATCAAGGCTCAGTCTTCTGTCCTGTGCAGTTGATGCTGAAAAAGAAGAGTCTTTTGATGTTGTTGAAGATGTGGACATGTTACTCCTTGTGCTTCCTGTGCTGGAGAAAGACAACCTGTTTATCCCATCAGTCACATCCTGTAAGCCTTTAGTGTCTTGGAGGACTTGTGGTGGCACATCATACACACCTTCTCTTCCTTCTGGCGTGAGGTTTTCCCTGAGTCCAGTCTGTTGCCCTGGGAATGTAATTCCCCTTGGGGTATCATAAACGTCTTTTTGAGGTGCAATTTGCTGCCCATGAAAATTGCCCAAGGTTTGATGGTTCATAGGGATGTCATAAACATTCTGTTTCTGCGGCATTCCATCCGGCGATGAAAGGCTCTCAAGAGAAAATTTATTATGTTCTTCCCCAGTTGCTTTGGTGACGGGAGGAGGAATATCATATACCCCTTCTGGTCTTACATTGTGGCCCACTGGAGATGAAAAATCCTGCAAATTTCCCCTCAGGCCTGTATCATCTTGGCATGCAGATGGAGGTGTAGCATAGACCTGAATCACAGAAAGCAAACCATGAAATCTTTGGCTAGAATGGCAAAATATTTTCCATCTTCCATACAGCAAATAAAATGCTTGTATGGAAGATCTGCCACCAACTTTTATGGAGTCAGCTACTTGTCCTGAGTTTGAGTGTCAGTTTTGATACCTCACTTTCTAACACTCATCTTGATGCAAACTCTCATAAGCAGCAAAATCCAAAAAGGCAGCATGCTGCCACAAAGATAACATAGGTCTAATTATCAATTCATATTCCACAACATTAATAATTTTGATGCAGTGCTTCACTTTACCAGTTTTAACAGTTTAAAAACCTAAGGAAATCTTTCATGCGCTGAATCGTCTTCTTTGGGATCACACATGATCTCTTGCTTAAACATGCAGACATGAAGATGCAGGATCTTGTGGAGACAGCCAAATACTCACCCCTTTGGCAGGTGGTATGTCATAGACTCCTGAAGCTTTTGCTTCTCCCATAGGAACTGGAAGTGCAGGGCCCTTAACTGACGTGGGGGGAATGTCATATATCTAAAGAAAGAATAAATTGGTTACAAAAAAAAGTTATGTACTATTGGCCTTTGGAGTAGAGGAGCTGCTCTGTCAGAGAGCCACAGATCGATGCAGGGTTGTTGAATTACAGGTCCTGCAAGCATCCACTCCAGATGTCCTGGGGACTGAACGCTGAGGATGTTCCCCTCAAAGGTATATTTCAAGTTCGGTGGTGTGGTGCTGTTGTTATGTGGTGAAAACAACTCCCTGCATAGTAGCTGTTCATACAGGTGATAATTTTACCCTTATTGAGTGAATTACTGTCAACTATACAACAACAAAGGAAGGGGAAAAAATTGTTCCCAGGCAGCAAGTTTATTCTGTTTAGATATACTCTTTGATCAAAACACAGAAAGCAAATGGGACTTTTGTGTTTGGTGTGCTGCCAAATCTTAGTCAACATCAAATACAACTTTGAAATACTTTTGCGCTCTGTGAGTAAGCCACAGCATATAATTAAAATGTATTTTCTCTCTGAAATGAGAGAACTTGCCTTGCTCATAAACTTTTGGTAGAAATTCATCACCTTTTCTGCCCTGTCAGTGCTGTTGGCAGTTTTATTGGTACTTACCCCTTGGAGAGGACGAACAGGGGGGATGTCGTAGGCATCATTCTGGTATTTGGAAGGGAATTGATAAACATAACCTTGCCCTGACCTGACTGGAGTTATTACCTGTGGGATAAAAGAAAAAGAGGAAACATAAGCCTCTGAGGATCTCGGCATGTAACTGCACAGGGTATAAACAATCCAGTACTATTAACAGTTGTGCTTTACTAAGCAATGTTAGTAACACAAGACCATGTACACTTCTGGCAGCTAAACACCACAGAATCACAGAATGTCAGGGGTTGGAAGGGACCTCAAAAGATCATCTAGTCCAGCCCCCCTGCCAGAGCAGGACCACCTACCGCAGGTCACACAGGAACGCATCCAGGTGGGTTTTGAATGTCTCCAGAGAAGGAGACTCCACAACCTCCCTGGGCAGCCTGTGCCAGGGCTCTGTCACCCTCACAGTGAAAAAGTTTTTTCTAATGGAACCTCCTATGTTCCAGCTTGTATGCACTGCCCCTTGTCCTGTCATTGGACGTTGCTGAAAAGAGCCTGGTTACATCCTCCTGACACTCCCCCTCGACATATTTGTAAACATTAATTAGGTCACCCCTTAATGACTATTAGTAGCTACGAACGCACCTTCTTTTCCTTCTACACCAGTTCTGATACAGCTGCTTGTTAGTGCTACAGGAGCTATTTGTCACGCACAGATTCTCCAGCAGGTCTAAGGTCCCTTCTTCCCACTGACCATCCAGACCACACGAGGTGATGGTTACACTACCCTCTCACTGAGATCAGGGCTATGATCCTGCTGCTCCTACTGAGGTGCTGGGTGTCCCCACTTACTGTCAGAGGCTTAAAATACCACGTTCAGGCTCTGGGAATCTACTCCTTTGTTTGTGGAGGCATTTCCCACCCACTCTGGCAGGATGGCTCGTGTTACCTCGTCCATCCACGGCCGAGTGTGAGCTGTCGCTTCAGAAATTCCTTTACGCAAAAAGGCTATGCTTAAACCTTCTAAAGCTGAAGATTCAATTTTGTTGTCTCTGTTTGGTTTGTCTATACTAGCAGCTAAGAGACATACAAAATGTTAAGCCATTTTTGTAAGAATATAATGCAGAAACAGTCTCTGAGCAAAAAAAAAAAAAAAAGAAAGAGCTTTGAATTTATGTTTTTTGACATTTTCTAAAATATTAACTACCATAATGACTTCAAATAAAATCTGGTGAAAAATAAATGCCTTGTGTCATGGACAGCATCTGCATGGCAGAATTTCAGTACAGTGTGGTACAAAAGAATGTTACCTAACCTCAAAAAAGAGCTGGGTTTATAGGGGAAATGCTGACATCCTAACCTCTGCTGGTGCTATTTAGCTTTAACAAAAAAAATATATACATACTGTAACTCAAAGGCATAAAATGGCAAATTACACAGGCCATATAAGGTGTGGCTTTGCACTCAGCTCAGGAAAACTCTGTCAGCTGTCTTTAGAATCATATGCAAGATGCACAGTAAAAACCCTGTAACAGTCTTTGCGGTAAGGAATCCAACCATCTTGGCCAGATTTCACAGTGAATTTTGCTGGCCTGAGGTCTGCAGGGACCTGATGCTAACCTGCTACCTCCTCTCTGCCATGTCAACAACACAGACTTTTCTTCTTTTTACTTGCTGCCCAAATATTGCTGTGTCATTTCCGGCCCTGTACCATGAAACAATCTCTGGATTTTCCGAGGTGAGTGCCATACAGCATGGGTCTGACTCGGTGTGAGGACCCCAAGGCTGTGCCTGGTAGCACCAGTTGCTGCCCAAAGGAACATTCACCCCTGGCAGGCAGGGGAGGTATTTTTTTTGCAGCTACTTTTCCTTGAATTAGCATCAAAGGATGGGAACTGGAAGTGATACGGTGCGCTGGGTCAGTTTGCTGCCCACGAGAGAACTCCTGCTGAATTGCCTGTGGGGTTAATAGGGCTTAGGTAGTAAGAGTTTTTTAAAAATAATCTGAAAATGCATTGAATTTATAACAGACCAATCCCTCTCCTACAGAGTCAACTACCGCATTCTCTGGCAGGGGGATTGGACTTGATGATCTTCGAGGTCCCTTCCAATCCCTAACATTCTATGATTCTATGATTGTAAAGGGTATCTACAGGCAAAACTTTCTTTAAAGTTATTATAAACTTCCTGTAATGGGTCACCCCAGACATTAACCCTCCCAGGCCACTCTCATATGATACTGGGATTATTTTGTTTGCTTGAGAAACTTCTAACTTCTATCAACATCACTTCACGCTTTTTCTGCCAGTGAGGGCTAGTGATCAGACTAGCAGAATTTGCCGTATAAGTTTTGCACCCTGTTTATTTTTTTGTTGCGTGCTGCCAGTCAATTGCTTTTCACCCAGGTCGGTAACCAAAAGATTTAATTTTAAGCAGTGTTTGCTCAGAGGTTCCTTCCAGGGGCTCCAAAATTACAACTGTGGAATTGCTTCAATAATGAGTGTTTAAAAATGAGAACAGACAATGCGCAGTAAAAACAAAGGGCTGTTTCCTGGGTAGCCCATCTCCACAAGCCCTTCTGCTACCAGGAACGCTGTGACATTAGGCTCCTTGATAACACGCTGGGTAACTGCTTGACCATCCCAGACAAAAAAAACCCAAACAGACTGCTCGTGGCAGGAACAGAAGCCCCATACCAGCCCGGGAAGCGGGGATTTTGGCTCTGCTAGACAGGCTGATTGCTGCCTGGCTGGACAGAACTCTATCCTAAATCCAGAGCACGAGCAGAACTTGATCAGATGTATGACGGTTCTTACAGTCCAGCCCATGGAGGCAATGCACGGCACCTCTGCAGCAGCTTTATGGCACCTCAGTGCTCCAAAGGTTGTGCAGCACTTCAGAGAAGCGCCTTTACCCACTTCATGCCTAAACCCATTCAGGATACAAGACACCACCATGCTCTCCTTGCTGAGAGAATTAATTTCCATGACCAGGCCTCTCATCAAAAAAAAGGGAGCTGATCTGAGCATCACAGGTAATACGGGGCACAGAATGACAGTGAAGACCTTCGAGATCATTGAGTCCAACCATAAACTTAACTCATGTCCCTAAGGATGCATAAGTAAAACCAGGGTACTACAAGGCTGCTGTTTTTATTTACTGTGCTCTGATAAAATCTTAAATACCAACACTACAGCCAGACTGGCCAGATGAAGGAAGCCAGTTCTGCTCGGTGCCTGGAGGACTTTTTTCATCGTGTGACTTAACACTTTCACTCTAGAGTTGACTAACCTGAAATAGTGGTCAAGGAACGTCACCCCTTGATTTGGGTGAAACACCTGCTCTGGGTGCTGCTGGCTGTTGTCAAAGGAAGTGAGAGGTTAAAACACCAAGTGTCTGATTCTGGGTATTTGTGAGTACAGCCTGCCTGCACTGGTGACTGTGGGCAGGAGACCTGAGCTGTCTTCAGGGCTGTGCTTCGCAGTGCACTCTACTTAAGGTGGCATTTATTTTCAAAAAAAAAAAAAAATGCATCAGAGGGTTTTATGGCTGTTCCTATTTTGGCTTCTGAAAAAGCGATACGAAAGACGGGAAGTACAACTTTAAGAAACACAGCAACAGCCAATAACAGCCAAGGTTTGTTGATAACACGAAAACCAAATTTTTGCTCCCAGTGACTCAGGTATATTTTCCTGTACAGAGGATTATTATCCAGTAACAACGTTCTGAGAGATTTCATCATAAAATCCTCTATAAATACTGATCTGGTCTGTAGTGAGTACAAGAATGTTTCCTGTTGTACCTCCACTCTTCTTCCCTTCCAGCATTTTTCATTAGGTTAAACATGCCTCTGGGCTGCTTGTTCCTCATCAATTCAGAACAGCAGCAGCTCATCACTGAAACATATCCTAAGCGAACATTTTCTAACAGTAATTAGAGCAACACGCATGCTACCTGACAAAATGAAAATGCGGGGCATTTGTTCTGACTCTTATGTCCCCAAGACATGACCCCACATGAGAAGCTCGGGTGTGCAGTTGCACTGCTGCTTCTGTGTGAGGAAGAGGGAAGTAGCTGGACAGGTGAAGTAAGAAAGGTAACAAGCCCAGTATCTTCAGAAGTAACTCTTGATTTTGGATCTTCACCTATAAATATATTAAATGAACTTGCTGCTTCTGAATGGGATGCTCAGCCCTTCAATGTGTTCTTCAACCATTTTTTATAGCTTTGAATTTTTAATGGCAGTTTTAGTTTTGAAGATAGGCTTCAGAAAGCAGATGGTTGTAAAAGAAAGGTTAGAAAAGCTCCCCTTCTCTCACTTCTGGAACTGGGAAAGCTGTCTTGTCTGATACTTAGGAATTTATTTCCTAACAAACGTCACTAAACTTCAGACCTCATGAGGATTCTTCTTCCTTTTACCTCTTCTCTTTTAAGATGTCTGTGGTCATCTGAGTTTAAATAATCATGCATTTCAAACCAGCAATTTTCCTTGTTTATGCGTTAAAGGGAACAGATGGTGTTCCCACAAACTGTCTAGCCCAACATTCTCAAAATGCTGTTGACCACTTAATCCGTGCACAGCAACCAACAGGAACCGGGTTTGGCTCTGCTGAACTATGTAATGAGCCTGGTTCGAACTTTCAGTCCTGCAAAACAAAGACCATTGAGCAGAAAGTTTGTTCTGTTCTTGCTGAAGACTCTGCTCTTCCAAAAGCAATTACTTGGGTCTTCTGCATGCTAATGGCATGTTCTTACCCGAGAAAAAGAGCTGAGCGTGCATGTACTTTGCAAAACATTCAGTCCTGTGGTTTGTTAAATCCCTCTTCCTTAAATATAAGGAAACTTATTCTACTTCTTCTAGGATTAAAATGGACATTAGGCTGCCACAGAGAACTTTCCTATCTAATGCGGCAACAACAGAGTTGTCACGCTTACAGCAGAAGCACAACGCTGTAGTCTACATTGTTCAACAAGCACAAAGAGCGAATAAACCTCCTGAAGCCAACGGAATGACTGAAATGATAGCAGCACCAAGGAGGGCAGCATTCAGCCTTTCCCATGAACAACGTCTGACTGGCAGAGCGGCAGGAAACAAGCTTTGCCCAGTTTTACAGGTGAGAGAACCGAAGGCCCCTCAGCTCAAGAGAGACAGGGAACTACTTGAGAGAGTCCAGCGCAGAGCCACAAAGATGATGAAGGGAGTGGAGCATCTCCCTTATGAGGAAAGGCTGAAGGAGCTGGGTCTCTTTAGCTTGGAGAAGAGGAGGCTGAGGGGTGACCTCATTCATGTTTATAAATATGTCAAGGGGGAGTGTCAGGAGGACGGAGCCAGGCTCTTTTCAGCAGCGTCCAATGACAGGACAAGGGGCAATGGGTACAAGCTGGAACATAGGAGGTTCCACAAAAATAGTAGGAAAACTTTTTCACAGTGAGGGTGACAGAGCCCTGGCACAGGCTGCCCAGGGAGGTTGTGGAATCTCCTTCTCTGGAGACATTCAAAACCCGCCTGGATCTGTTCCTGTGTGACCTACTGTAGGTGATCCTGCTCTGGCAGGGGGGCTGGACTAGATGATCTTTTGAGGTCCCTTCCAATCCCTGACATTCTGTGATTCTGTGATTCAGAGGTGTGCTGCGTCTCTGCAACAGCTTGTCCTACCCAAACCACAGGCAGGTGGAGGAGCTGAAAAGGGCACTGTGCTACTTCCCACCACAGCCTCTTAACCTCCAAGAACCTACTGACGCTGGCTGACTGCTTTTAAAATAGATCAGAGCATTTTGGAGGTGAGAAAGAAGAGGCACCTAAGTTAAATTTTATGTATTTATTTTAAATCTGGATGAAGAATTGTATTATAATGTATTTCCTCCCATGATGCTCTCCTCCTTCCCCTCCACAGGTAGCTCTCAGTTGATGGCAGTAGCTCATGAACTGCTGAGAGCTCATGAACTGCTGCTAATCTCAGCTGTTATGTCCTATTAAATCTATTAAAATCAGCTGTAGCTTACACTGAGAGAGTCCTGCCTCGGAGGAAGACAAGTGGTGGTAAATAAAATGGAGTTACTATAAAGCTTGGACATGGGAAAAATGTAAGTAAAGGAAAAAAAGCATCTTTGCTCTCTGTTGTAAAGTATTTCTTTAAGTTTAATATAAAACTCTGGTTGTTGAAATTCTGTTCATAAGCCTCTTAAGCGGATATGTAACAGGTACCTGGGCTCTCTTAGGCTTGTAAGGGCAATGAAATATCAGAAGAGAATATGAGGAAATTAAGAGAGAAAGATGATGGGGGGAGGGGAAAAAACCTTTAATCCCTATTCTCTTGAGCTCCTAGTCCCTTGGAAGGCAGTGGCAGGATCAGGCAGTGAGCCACCTCTCAGCCTTTCTTTTTGTTTTGCTGCTTGTACCTAGGAAGCTATGGGCATTTCCTTAAACCCTTTTTTTTTTTTTCCTCAAGAAAGGTTCTGTGGCTAAGTTGAACTGCGAGAAGGTTGTCTTAAAAAAAAGAATCTCCAAGGCACTCTGGGTAAAGAACCCAGTGGCTAGCTGGCTAAAACTGTCCTTTTTACAGCAAACTCACAGTGTTTTCTGTCTTTTGCACGATGCATCAAGATTTTACAGTGACTGATAATGAGTTTTCTATCAGTAATACTCGTGTTGCTCAGTATTGGCTGCCGTAAAAAAAGAGGAAAAATGTTTCTACAAAGCGGTAGACTTGACTTACTTACTTGCTATATACTATGACATGCAATGTATTTCCTAGATGTCAGTGAGTAAAGGTTGGAGTTTTATTCTCAAATGTGATGAATATACTTATAAATGTTCATTTCTGTAAATCGCTATAGCTTTAGGATTATCAAATCTTAACCCTTTATTTAATCTAAATAATGTATGACCATCAGGCCACTATAAAATTCTCCAGTGGAGCATTTTCTGCTAAGACTGAACTGTAGGAGAGCTTTTGATCAAGCCTCAGAAGCTGAAAGAGAGGGGAGGAAGCCTATAGAGGTATTTCTTCTAAAGCACCAGGCTTATAACTGCAACTCTGAGTTGTTTTTAGTGTCATGAGCCCTGCAAGGCAAGAGGAAATCAACAGAAATGACTATTTTCTTTTCCTGGGCTGAGTGAGTAATCAGCCACTGTGTGGCGGAAAGAAGTGTGGTGTCGGCACACAGAGCGACACGGCCCCTTGTCTTTGGTTGGCTGCTCCCCCTGCATTTTCTGAGAAGTAAGGTTCAAGATGTGTGAAGATAAGGATATGTGACAAATATTACCTTGGTGCAGAACTTATGTAGGGTTCCTGATGTTGTTTCCACCTTGAAAACGCCTGTTTAATTTCTCCTACACTTTATGTCCATTTGTTGTCCAAGACCTATACCTTAGGAAGATCTGCTTTTCTGCTATAACTATATGTGCTCTCAGGGCTGAAGCATGTACAGATGTCACTGATTCACCATGTGTTAAATAAAAAGTGCTCAACTTTGCAGGCTCAGGGATTTAAACAGAAACTTTGAAATGTGGCTATGAAGTGCCTCACCAATAGATGCTCAGTCTTGGTACTGTAACACAAATAACAACAAGTACTGAAAATAGATGTTACAATTTTTCCCTTTTGAGGCTGTATTATTTCAACCAGATTTATGCAAGTTTTGCATTGTGAATCTTGAAGATGTAGAGCAGAAGCTGTGATTTCAGATTTTATTTTAAATTGGCTTCACGAGCTGGCCTTGATTCAAACCTTCAACTGCTGCTGATACCTGTATGCAGCTAGCCTAATTTTGACTGTTCAGCTTCTGGTGTGACCCCTTCCACCAGCCAGCACACAAAAAGCTGGTTCATAACATTATTTTTCAGTTTTGTGTTTTTTCTAAATGTAAAGTGCAGGTTTATTGTCTTTCCAAACAACTTTTTCTTCTTCCCCCCCTTTTTTTTTTAAATCCATGGAGTTACATAAATGACCTAAGCTTCAATTAGCGTAAAATGCCAGGGCTGTATTAAGTGTAGTGGAATGGTGCTGACTTGCATCAGCTCTAGTTTTGGATTGCAGTGTTGAATTTTTGCCTGCAGCTGGTGTTCAGGATCATGAACTAAAGGCAGATACAAAGGTCTGTCTCTATAGACCTTACAGAATGAGCAGTACAAGTCACAAAAAACCTCAACAGTTTTGTCACTGACAAGATTTTACTGCTTTTTTTTTTATGTATTTCTTTTAATGATGCTTTTGTGACCTGATCCTGTTCTCACATCAACTCCAGGGCTTTCTGCCAGTTGTGTTATGAGCAACATTTCTGCTTGCTTCCGTGGAACAGGCTTGGTGCTGGCTGGCTTTGGATTGCAAAGCTGACTGGGAAGGGGTATTTCCCAGCTTCTGGTGGAGTCATTCTTGCTTACAAAATGTGATTAAAGAGTCAAATCAACACTTCTAAGGGCGTCCCATTTCTTGAGGGGAAGAGACCAAGAGAGATGAACAAGACATCCCCATTATTATGAAATTATCAGCATGTTTAAGAAGATACTTGTCCAGTACTCTCACCAAGAGTTTTACCAGTGCCACCCCCATGACAATTATTCATTTTTAGACACAATTTTGCATGTGCTGGCCAATGGGGCTAATGAGCTTACGCGTTACAGAACTGGTGACAGAACAGGCATGCACTCTGAAATAAATGTCTATGGATGGATCTTGCAGAGAAACAAAATCCCTGAACTATCGTGCGAGAAGTTCTTCTAGTAGAGAAACACTTTTATCTGATAAACCATTCTGTGGTAAAGAATAACAAGAATAACTGTGGTAAAGAATAACAAGAAAAGTTTCTATAAATACATTAACACTAAGAGGAGGTCTAGGGAGAATCTCCATCCCTTGTTGGATGCACAGGGAAACATGGTGACCACAGATATGGAAAAAGGTGAGGTGCTTAATGCCTTCTTTGCTTCAGTCTTCAGCAGTAAAATCAGCTGTTCTCTGGGCACACAGCTCCCTGAGCTGGAAGAAAGAGATGAGGAACAGAATAGGACCTACATAATCCAGGCGGAATTGGTTATGGATCTGCTTCATAAGCTGAATTCTCATAAATCAATGGAACCTGATGGATTACACCCTAGAGTGCTGAGGGAGCTGGCGGATGTGGTTGCCAAGCCACTCCCCATCATCTTTCAGCAGTCCTGGTTAACTGGGGATGTCCCAGTGGACTGGAGGCTGGCAAATGTAACGCCCATCTTCAAGAAGGGCAGGAAGGAGGATCCTGGTAGCTACAGACCCGTCAGTCTTACCTCAGTGCCGGGAAAGGTGATGGAACAAATAATCTTAAGAGCCATCACAGAACAATTAAAAGCCAACAGGGAGATCGGGCCCAGTCAGCATGGATTCATGAGGAGCAGATCCTGCTTGACAAATCTAATCTCGTTCTATAACAGGGTGACCTGCTTAGTGGATGAGGGAAAGGCTGTCAAAGTAGTGTACCTGGACTTCACTAAGGCCTTTGACACTGTCCCCCACAATATCCTTATGGCCAAGTTGGCTGCCCATGGCTTGGATGGACACATACTCTGCTGAGTGAAACACTGGCTGGATGGCCGGGCCCAAAGAGTTGTGGTCAATGGAGTTAAATTCAGTTGGTGGCAAGTCACGAGTGGTGTCCCTCAGGGCTCAGTGCTGGGGCCACTCCTGTTTAACATCTTCATCAATGATCTAGATGAGGGGATTGAGTGCACCCTCAGCAAGTTTGCAGATGACACCAAGCTGGGAGGGAGTGTCGATCTGCTGGAGGGTAGAAAGGCTCTACAGAGGGACCTGGATAGACTGGATCGATGAGCCCAGGACAACTGCAGGCATTTCAACAGAGCCAAGTGGAGGGTCCTGCATTTTGGTCATGGCAACCCCATGCAATGATACAGGCTTGGGGAAGGGTGGCTGGAAGGCTGTCTGGTGGAAAAGAACCTGGGCGTTCTGATCGACAGCCGGCTAAATATGAGCCAGCAGTGTGCGCAGGTGGCCAAGAAGGCCAACAGCATCCTGGCTTGTGTTAGAAATTTTGTGACCAGCTGAAGTAGGGAGGTGATTGTCCCCCTGTACTCAGCACTGGTGAGGCCACACCTTGAGTAATTGTGTTCAATTTTGGGCACCTCTGTGTAAGAGAGATATCGAGGTGTTGGAGCGAGTGCAGAAGAGGGCGACAAAACTGGTGAAGGGCCTGGAGAATAGACCTTATGAGGAGCGATTGAGGGAGCTGGGACTTTTCAGTTTAAGGAAGAGGAGGCTGAGAGGGAACCTCATCATGCTCTGCAATTACTTGAAAGGACTTTGTAGAGAGGTTGGTGCTGGTCTCTTCTCACAGGTCATTAGGAACAGAACCGGGGGAATGGGTTCAATTTGCAACAGGGCAAGTTTAGACTGGACATTAGGAAGAAATTCTTCACGGAAAGAGTGGTCAGACACTGGAACAGACTCCCTGGGGAGGTGGTTGAGTCTCCATCCCTAGATGTGTTTAAGTGTTGCTTAGATGTGGTGTTGGGTGATATGGCTTAGGGGTGAACTTGTAGTGTAGGGTTAATGGTTGGACTTGATGATCCCAAGGGTCTTTTCCAACCTGAACTGTTCTATGATTCTCTGATTCTCTGGAAAGCTGTGATTAAATCTGAGCTGCAGTTTTGGTTAATGAGAAGCATGTGGTGAAACAGTACCTCACCATTTTGGTGTCTTGCCCATGATAAATACTTAGAGCAGAGTCTTGCTTTGGCCATCTCAGTCTGTCTAGTCTTTCCATTTAAAAATACGTTGTTGCATGAAGAACCATTTGGCAAATATGCGCTTGTTTTCTGGGCTGGTACTACTATGACTGTCTCATGTCAAAGATAGAAGCTGAATTTAGGGCAGGTTTAGAGGAAAAGAGGAAATTAAGAAAAATGATGAGAAGATGAGGTGCTAGGACAGGTAGGGCAGAGAACGATCTCACTGTTGGGAATGACATGAAATTGTAAGGGTTCATGAGAAATAACCAGTTTGGTTCAGCCCAAGCAACTCATTTCTTTTGAGGGGCTTCATTTCATTTCTGTTACTTCTTCCTTCCTATATTGAATTTCTACGCAGAAAGTTGGAGGGAGGTGGGGAAAGCTTCATTTGGGAGTTGAAGTAGGGTATTTCCGTGACTTCCTGTTTGCCTTCAACTATTTTCTTTAAGACGTGTCAGAGCGGATCCTTCTCTGTCACCAGTTTCAGTTTTGGTGTACTGGCATTTCCCAGTGGGCAAAAAACCCCAGCTGAGATGAAGCATTGCCAAAGAGTTTCAATTCCATGAGAGTGCTCCTGGAGGTACAGTTGGGCATGGAATGCATCTCTAAATCATCTATGTTGGGAACCACATGGCTCTGAGAGAAGTAGGCAAAGAAAATCTTCCACCAGGAAGAAGCTTGATTTGACTCATAGAGGTTCTCTGTCTCACAAGCCAAATTGTGGCAACACTTGCGTATGGTTTTCTCAAGGCAGCTCCACAGAGAAGTGCTCCTATTAACTGGTGTTTAGATTAGCGTAGCTTGCTTTGGCAAGTTTATAGAAGGTACAAACACCTTTTAAACAGATATAAACTCCATCCTTAATAGTCTGTTGCATCTATATAAAAATTATAGGCGACTTCAGCCACGACTGATTGTGTGAAAAGCTGTGATCCCAAGACCCATTGGGAATATGTTTGTTCCTTGTAAGGATTAGGGATGGAAGGTTTCTGTCTCCTAAGAACTTAATTACATTAATTTCACCTTAATTACATTAATTTCACCTTAATTACATTAATTTCACTTTGATTCCATTCTAAAGATCTGTTTTGGAAGAAAGCTTAATTTAGATTCATTAAGGAAAAAAAACCTGATGCAACATTACCACTGCTATTTAAAAAACAGAAAATGGAGTGTTTCACACCAGATATGTGGAATGATGATATTCTGATACTAATTAGTCTGACTCCAAAACAAAACATCTACAAAATCACTGAATGCCTGCGAAGCTTTTAGATTTCAGTAGAACTGTGTTTTATGACTGTCAGCAACCTGTCTTCATCTGTCTATTTCCTATCTCCAGAAACCACACTTCCTCCTTATGATGAGATTCACTCTTTGAATAATGAGTTTTCCACGTTTTGTAAAATGCTCTGCTGCTGTGCTTGGGGTTTAAGTACTTACAAGGAAATTTCAATTGCCCAAACTTAGTGTTTGATTAGCGTCTTTCCAGATGTAACCAAAGGTCCAGCTAGGATTTTACCTACCAAGAAAGAGCCCATAACCTCGTGGTTTAATTTTTATTATTACTCTTTCTTTTTTTTCAAGCTAAGGTTTGATCCTGCACTTGTGCTGGTGCAGGCAGATTTGTATCCCTGGAGACCTCAGTTAGTGGATGAGATTGCAGACCGTTTTTCTCATGCTACAGGGAAAATGCATGCCTCTGGTCTACAAATAGAACTGATTAAAAAGAGCCCCCCACTTAGGGAGAAACAGAGAGTAATGTTGAGCTCATATGTTTGCTCAGCCTAATAAAATGCAGTCTTTTTCATGAATACTTCTCTACAAATCACACCAGTGACTACTGCTTAATATGAGTTGTGGATGAGGGTTTCTTCACTCGGTGGTTTTTGTGCAGACCACTGAGGATAGATGAACTGCACAGGCTTTTTCATCAGCAAAATGGCTTTTTTGCTATTAATGTCCTACGGTAAGTTACAAGTGAAACCCCCAAGTCTACGGACAAGGCTGTGCGCTGCTTTTACCCTTGAGTTCATATCTAATTTGTGAGAATTTCCTTCAGATCACGCGCTCTGGGAAACAGAGGTAGGTGCTACCATTCCTACTGCGCTCGGCAAATTTGCTGTGCGTTCAGCACTTTCAACACTGAAGTAGTATTTCCTTATGAGGGATACAAATCCCTGAAGTAGAATTTGCAATGTGAAAAGAGAAGAAGAGAGGGGCTGCAAGATGACTGTTTGGGCCATTTAAATAAACCCTATAATGGGAAGCTGTGGCATTTCAGACTTGAGGGTAAACAGGAACATTCTGTCTTGGAATGTAAATATATTTTTTATTAAATAGAATAGGAGCATATCTAGTATTTTGTAGTTTGTTGGCAAAATGTTATCTGCTGTACAACTATGTTTAACGCATGTCTGTTCTTCATAAATGTGAAAACCAGGTAAGAAAAAATATGATGTAAATGCAAGCTTATTTTTGTAAAGAACGCTACAAGCAGCCATTTGTTTCCTCCCAGCTAAGCCAATACTTATTTAATTGGAAGGAAAAAGCACCATAATGTGGCAAATTGGCTTCTGCTACTGAAGTCTGTGCCAGAAGTGTCAGGGTGGTGCTGCTTGGGGGCTGGCGTTTGCACTTTCTCATGAATTCAACCAACACAACTCCAACATAAATGAAGACCAGGGAGCAAAGCCCGTTCTGTCAGCCAACCTCCCGCTGAAGGCAGTGAACCCTGGAAATAGGTGGAGACTGCAGGACAGTGGGGTGTGAAACCCTTCATCTGTCAAGAGCATGTTTATACTTGGAAATAAGCCAGAGATGTTCACGTGTGTATGAGTTCCTTCCCTATCCTGCTTCATCCACTCTTAAAAGGTGGATAAATCTGAGTGTTTCCTGAACTGTAAAGTTCTAGTTCAAACAGACTAACAAACAAAGAAGCTGATGTGTTCCAAGTTGGCATTAATCTCTGTTTGCCTCAGTCTGTGCCTTGTAGGAGCTGTAGTTCAGGGCTGGTAAGCCCCACAGTGCTGCCTCTTCCCTGGTCGAACAGCTGTGGGGCATCAGCCTTGTCTTCTGTTTTGTGCTGATTTTCCTTGATCAAGAGTTCTCCTGTAAGCTACTGGTTTCTACAGAAAGCTTTCAGAAGTCGTCAAAACTGTTTTCCAACAAATAAATATTTCCTTTAATTTTTTTTGGCCAATGATATTTTCAGGACGGCAGGGACAGCACAACAGATCAGTCAGGGGAAACACTGAACCAGAAAAAAAAAGCATTTAAATTATGGTGGTGACCTTTTTTTTTATGTGTAGCTTTCTCTAGTATAAGCTTACAGGTAAACAAATGACTAATCACAGTTGCAAAAGAGACTTCGTGCTTTGATAGCACCTTTCCCTGGAGTTCTCAAGGATGTTCTCAAAGCAGTCGGTACAGAATGAGTTCCCTCACCCCACACATTCTGCAGATGAGACTGCTAAGGTGCAAAAACACCACTCAAGACTATGCAGAATTGTGTGGCAAGGATAGAACCCAGGTTGCCTGAATGTCTGTTTTGTCTTAAGGTTCCTTCTCTGTGCTGGTTGCAGCCAAAGAGCTTAAGTTTGAAGGCAGAGCACAGAAAGCAGAAATAAATTCTCAGATGCAGCTTTCGTATCTTTATGCTCCTCAGACACTCTTCACGCTCAGGGGTGTAACTGTTCTGTGACTAAACTTGCAACACAGCTAGAACAGCCTGGCGCTAACCAAGGCTAATTTTAAACCATCCCTCATTATCTCTGTCAACTGTAGGGTAAGTTTTAGACGGTGGTATTTTTATTTGATAGAAGGAGCCGATACAGCTCTGTTGTCAACAACTACCTGGGCCAAAATCCATTCATCATTATAATTTCCTGCCTTAGGACTCCTTTTTGACTTTCTTTGCCTTCCTGGCTAACAAGAAGGGTTACCTCAGCACACCTTTAAAACATGCCTGCTGTTGATTTACTGTTGCTTGAGGCTAGACAATTCCTGCCTGACAGAAGTTCCTAAGCTTCTCCTGTATGGCAGCCAAACCACACGTTTGCACAAAGAAAATGGGTCAATGCGCACAGAAATGGATAGGATAGAAACTGCTGCTGATCCTGTTTAGAATGGTCTCTAGAGGACACAGGCTTCTCTAGCTACTGCCATGGGAATGGAGAAGGCTTACATATAGGACGACCTCGTGGCAAAAGCCTTCCGTGTCCTAAAAGCTGCCAAAATGCACAGCTTGATAATCAGCTGTTACTGCTGACGGTAGAAGGCAGAGTAGCTCACTTAAGCCACTGGGGCAGGTGTCACAAGTCCGAGAAAAAACAAAAAAAGATTCATCATTTTGGAAGCCAAACCAAAGATTGCCAAAATCAAATCTTCAAAATTTCCAGCTTGCCTTAACGCTAAGAATTGTTTCTACTGATCCCTATAGGAGGAGGATTTGGAGGACAGACTCTCCACAGACAAAGGAGGCAAGTGCTAAAGTGCTTCCCCTTAGTTAGGCTTTTCTTTCACAAAGGCATTAGCATCTAGTTACAGCTGCAGCAGTAAAAAGCAGTTTTGCAAAGATTAGGATGACCAAAAATGGCGTATGTTTTACCTCAAACTCCTCCCTTACCAATAACCCTAGAGTCGTCTCCTGTCTACCATGGTTTCAATCCCAATGGGCTCTTTTTAGTGCAGAACAGAACAATTTCGAGGACTAGAGACGTATCTGGGTTTGGTCAAAGCAAAACACCACCATGAGGTTTGCCATCTAGCAGGACACTGCTGCTACTATGCACTGAATACTAAGGACTCGGGGCTCTCAGGCTAAATAAATTTAAAATCCGATTAAAGCAACCCTGTCCTATGTACCAAGAACTGGCTAGTGCTAAGTGGGTTGGTAGCTACTCAGAGGGAAGGTAAAACTCTATAAATGTGTTTGGTTTATTTTGCAGTTGGCAGCATAGCCATTTGTTTTTTGCAGATAGGTTGCAAGGAAGTAAAGGCAACAAGTTATGTTAGCCAAATAAATGGTCTTAATTTTCTGAAGAAGGTGACTTGAATGCAGAAAAATGCATATCCAAGCTCGCTGAAAAATTTCTAGGCAGAAACTTGGAGAAAACAGGTGCTTTAGTGCCTCTGATTTTTGCATCTCAACAAGATGTTTGCCCTTAATTTAAAACAGATTTCAGTTTCTTGGCGCATCTAAGGTTTTAACACAGTCCCTGTAGCAACGCAGAATGTCCCGTTAAGTTTCAGTGGATCTGGAGAGAGTGGGAGGAAGGAGAAGAGACTTCGTGTGCAGTTGCAGTATTTTTTCTTTTCAGGCTTATGCTGTGCAGAGTACACCCACACTTCTATTATGCTAAGCAGACTCTGCTAATGGCCATTTAGGCAGGTCAGGTCCTAAAATCAAAGTTCATAGCACTGATTCCATGCTAATATTTTGGGCTGCCCAACAGACTTCAGCACAGCTCTGCGGTATGGTGCATCTCCCACGGCCCAAGCTGGCTAGCTGAGGCATCTCTGCACAGCACTGTCATGTTTCATGCAGACACACACTGAAGTGTGATCTCTTCTGGGCTGTCCCATCAATAGGCTACTCACCAGGTGTTCACTAACTACCTTGGAGGGTATCTCAATGCTACTGTGGTCAGGGAAACTATACTGCCCCTGAAAAAGACTTCACTGTATCTAATCTACAGGGAAAGGAGAAAAGGAAAGATCTGAGATTTCTCGGGATAAATTGACGTAATTGCTCCAGCAAAGCTCCTGTATCTACCTGTGCTGCAAGTGCAATTTTCTCATTTTACCTTCCTGCACACCCTATAAAGTGTAATTGTGGAAAAGGTGAGCAAACAACCTCTTCTGTAACTTGGCTTGGAATAATTTCACACATCTTTTTCTCTTGCTCAGAAAGAAAAAAAATCTACTTATCAAGGAAAATGAAATTAAAATGAGGAAATAAAAGCATTAAAAGATGTCTTTCAAAGGCCTGACATGAAAAAGGCTGATTTGGGGGTGAGGCAGGGGGAAAAACCTGAAACAGGCTGTCTTATCAATCTAAACTAGGAGATGAAAGTTTAAACCAGTCAGGAAATTACTGACAGAGACATAATCTGTTCACTTAATGGATATAAATACTGTGCTTTAAGCTATAAAAGCAAGGAAGATGCTAATAGCTGGAGCTGTTGAGCTGGGAACAGAGGGACTGTAAGAACTTCTGTTTCACTTGGCAATAAGGGAGGACGGCAGAATCTCCTTCCTCCCTCATGTACTTTCCTTAACCTCTTTTCAGGGACAAAGCAGTGTTCTACCAGGGTGCCAGGCAAGTACCCAATGAGGGTGAAATGAGGAAGTGACAGAAGATAGGGAGAGCCTGAGAGGGACACCAGGAATAAGAGGGGAATCCACATAAGGCAGTGCCTCTCCCTGGAGCCCTGGGAGTAAAGCCTGCTGCAGTAAAGGCTGCATCAAGGAGCCGATGCAGCTCCCACTTTCAATAAAGAAATCTAGCTGTAGATAAACATCAAGAGCACCCATATAAACTTTAGGTTTGGCATTAAAACATCTCTCATTATCCTCTTGCTCCCTCACTCTTTCAAATACAGCCCTTGTCTCATCAATCACTGCTTTCTCTTCATAGTTTAGAACCACTGGGGCTTCGCCAGCAAGGCTGTACATCACTTTTAATTAAACAAAAATTACTTGGGCAGATGATGTAACTGTTCATTAATTTGCAGGAGAATTAATCTTACCACAGCAGCTCTTTTTTGAGCATATAATAGAAAAGTGCAATAGGCCAGATGTGCTTCAGCCTCCCCGAGGAGCCTGTGAGGACACGAGACCACGTGCTTCCTCTCACCTTTAGCAGCTGTGGTAGCACAGCTCCAAAATACTTTACTGTGTACCTTAGTTGCAAATTAAGCAAGCTGTTAAGAACTAGGCCTTTCTTTTCCTCCCACAGATAAAAAGTTACTGCTGTAACATTATATACTTAAGATATAGGAAGGATAAATACAAAGTTGGCAGGCTATTGCTAGACATGAACCACTTCCCTCGTGGTCAGCACAAGCAACCTGCTTTGGAGCTATGACACGAAAGCAAACGCACACACCTTGTTAGTCAGAGCTGGGCCATCAATGCATCTCTGCGTGGAGGGTGGCACCTGGTAAATATCTTGTCCCATTAGACCGTGGCCACTGGGTATTTGGTAAATTCCCTGATTCGGATGGGAAGGTGGCACTTGGTAGACAGGGTCTCGTGCTGCGGCATGCGAGCTTGGCACTTGGTAGATCTTTTGCTGGTTGAAGGGTTGATGCATCGGTCCTGAATTGGATGTATCCTGGCCAGGAGGATTCTCCTGTGCCACTGGACCTATCAGGAGTTTCACACGGTTGCCTGGAACAATACCTTGCCGGCCATGCAAGGAGCAGAGCCACCATCCTTCAAGACCTTCAGTGTTCTGTTCTATGACTGTCAGAATGTCTCCCTTGCGGAAGGCCAACTCTTCTGCGCATTCAGGGACATTATCATACAGGGCTCTTGCCATAAGATTCTGTAGAGAAAGAAGGGCAATAAAAACAAGTGAACCAATGAGCCAGGATTTTTCTAAAGCTTAAAGCGCATTCTAGGTGAAGAGAAATAAGAACTGAATTTGAGTAAGAAGTGTGCAGGAAATCAGAATAACATGGAAAATAATGTGGCACAGGATTTCTCTGTCCCAAGTTGGAGAAACGAGAGCCTTATGAGTTAGCAACACTGCTAGTGAGAACTTTTCCAGTAATACTTAGACAGAAGCTCTTCACATGGTCTATCCACCTGAACAGACAGGAGGTCAGGAGAGTTCTGCTCTTGGTATCAAGATGCTCTTCCTGTGAATGGGGGATTGTACCTTCATCTCTTGACGTTGATTTTCCTATAAACATGCTCTGTGTAGTGCTACAGCTAGTGACCTGATATTTAAAATCAAACTTAAACAGGACTCTTGGGAACATAATCCAGAGCAGTTGTTTCCAAACATTTTTAAGTTGGCAGGATCCCAAGAGGCTTTCTGCTAAAGGTGCAGATCTCACTAGTGTAAAGACAGTGGACTGGCCTTTCTTAGCTGCCACCTGCAAGCTCCTTAAAGTCAGGGTTCTGTGGACCACCTGGTGAGAAAAACCCTAAAATACAAATTGATGATGCTTACATTGTTAGGTAGCTCTGTGCCTTCTCATTCTTTTTGTAAACTTTCTTGGCAGAGCACAACACAGCACTAGCTTAATAGTAAAAAACTTCCTCTTCCACTGCCTCAAAACCACCACCAACAATAAAAAAAAAAACAACCTCAAAGGACAAGGTTCCTCAGAGTCCCATTCCCTGTAGAAAGATCTTGAAGAGGACATGATTTTTAAAATAATGTACCCAGTGATCCCAGCTGGATTCTTGACTTTGCCATGGGGAAAGCTGTACCAATATACACGAGCCTGTCCTTAGACTTTAGGTACCAAATGTTACCATAGAGTGCGTCTACATGTACCTTGGGAGGAGTCTGAGGGCAGCCAAAGAGTGTCTTTGACCCATGTCAACATAATTTTAAATGTACTTATATGCATTTTGCTTGGTTACATCACGTGGAGCCGTAACATTAACACTGGGAACTTCACACAGGTGTACTCCCTAGCACTTGTCTTGTGTTTCAGGCAGGCTTTGCAGCTTGCCCTTGCCCTTGTTTTGTCATGGCTATGCCACCAGCAGTGCCTATGCTAAAAAGCTTTAAGCCAGCTCTGTGTTGATATTAAGACTGTGAGGTACAGATGTGGTACTAACAAGCACTGTCTCCTCTTGCAGACTGAACCGGCTCCCTTCCCTCTTTCTTTCTTTGCCGGCCTGTGTTGACACATCCAGTTTTGAAAAATCGGCCGAGCGTAGGTATTCAGTGGAAAGCAGGCAGGCTGGCCACACTGACATTCTTGGACCCCTCACAAAGGTCGTGAACATTTAATTTCTTGGCTCTGGTTCTGATGTTTCCAAACGTGCTGGCAACAACTGCTTCGTGCTTGCCTGCTCTTCGGTGAAGGCTGTCAGCAGAGACAATTATAAACTAATTGTAAGCACTTGGAAAAATATAAGGAGCCCTAGATCTGGAGTGTTCTAGCTGAAGTATTTGGATGCAGTGCACAAACTGAAATGGTGCTAATCCACCATAAGATAGGATATGCAGCTGTCTTGAAGATTGATCTTCCCTCTATTAAAGGGAAAGCGTCAAGTACACTTGAGGGGTTTTCATGTCGCATTTATCCTCCTTATGGAATATATATATTTTTTTAAATTTTCTACTTGTATCTCTCCCCACTGACATACACTGATGTTTTTTCATCACCTCTGCCTCATCAAGACAGCAGACTTCCATTTGACCTTGCTCATTCCAACTTTTTTTATGTGTAGCATACGGCCAGGAGGTTGTACGACTGGTGCATGGAGAAAGCGTAGGCTCAGATGTCACATAAAAGGTAGATGAATATGCTCTTCCCAAGACACGTAGTGTTGAAGCAGGGGGCATGAGATCAGTTTTCTCTTCTCTGAACCGGGGATCAGCTTTCAAATGTATGAGGAACACTGGCTTTGCCTTTCATCGGCATCCTTAGTGAGGTTAGTATAAATAAAGCTTTGGCTTGGAAAAGCAGGATTGCCATTTTGAACTCCCACGTGAACAGCAGCACTGGGGCCCACCATTCTCTCTGATATGCATCTACTCAGCTCATCCATCAACAACACTAAGAAATGCGAACAGAGATAAAGCAAGGCACAATTTTGTCTGTGCCTTGGCAGAGCTGTAAAACTGTTCCTTAGCGTGGTCAAAAACTGGTCTTACCTCGAACACTACATCTATGCTCTTGCCATGTTGTCCTGGCTGCTCAGCTGAGACCAAGGAGCTCAGAAAAAAAAAGCTCCTGCCTAGTCTGAATATTCAAGTTAATCTCTTAACTTTCTACATTTCTTTCTAGTGTGTCTTTCACAGGAGAAACCTATTAATATGACTACAGCTCAGCCTGTACAAATGACTACTTAAAGGAGGCTTTGGCAGAGGATGCTTTAAAGAAAGAGGCCGGGTGGCATAAAACAAGCAGGCTAAATCAAAGATAAATGCTTATTTGTCTATACTTCAGTGATTAAAGGTATCTGAAAAGCCTGATTACCTTCAGCAAAGCAGTTCTCAAAACAAAGCTGTCATGGTGGTAGAATTAGAGCAGATAAAAGTTTCCCATGTGAATTTTTTTTCCTTTTGCTCATTATCTCTGTCTCATTGACCCTCTTGCCACCTGGCACACAGCATGTTAATACTTTCTGGATGTGCTTCAAGAACTCCTTTGTGGCAAACAGCTTTAGATTCTCTTTGTCGGTGTTAACTCAGGCACCAGTATGTGGATTATACTAATTACTTGCCCCTTGTTTCACAGCAATTCCTGCACGACTTTTAAACAGCCAAGAGCCACACCACTAGCATGTCACTGAGGGAGCAGTGATGCAGGCCAAATATTCCTCCAAATCAGCAAATAGTAAGCACTGGGACTAGGGACACTAAGCCTGTTGCTTCTTCCCAGCAGCACAGGCCCTGTTCCTGCTAAGCAAACCTCCTGGGTTCTGAACATTTCCCCAACTTCATTCTTCCTTCACAGGATTTCTTCATATGAGCTTCAGGAAAAGCATCCCAGTTTCTTTCATCAGTCAGCAGAGTCAGTCTTGAAAAAAATGAAATTGTCACCACAGAAGGTTATCAGGAAAGCTTCTGAAAACCATAGAGGTGCCCTTAGTCTGTTGTGATCAAGATGGTAGTCTCTACTTTTCCACACACAGACAGAATCAAAGACACACCTCAACACTTGTTGGCTTTATCTGGATTTGACAAATTCAAGTAATTTTTCGATGCTGTGAGCATCATAGCTGACATCTCACAACAGTCCATAGAAATCAACTGTGCTTCGTAAAATGGAACGTACCAGCAGCTACCATTTTCTTTTAATAAGATTAAGGATGGAAGTGTCTGTTGCTCTCCTTTGGTCCAGTTGATCCATGATAAGTGCAGTGGGGCTTTTCTCAAAACCTGAAAGTACCTGTGGTCTATACACAGCTCCCTTCTCCTGAGGCCTCAGGGTTACGGCAGCCATACTTCAACTAGTGAGTATTTCTCTACAACTCATGGTTGACCGGAGATTCAGTTCAGCTTTTGTATCCTCAAGCCTTGCTAGCAATACTGGGATGTTTGGAAGTTGAAGCTAAGGTCAGGCCCTCACTGTATTAATATTCTGTACAGCAAAACAAAAAAAAAACCCCAAACACTTGTTCTCAAGAAGCTTAAATTCCTCTTAACCTTGGTCTCTTGAGTGCAGTAGAAAGCATCTTTAGTAAAAGTACTGAAAAAAGGAAGCTTTTCAGTCTTCTGCTAAATAAAGCGCTATCCCAGTCATCAGCAGGTCAAAGTGAAAGGGAGTCTGACCTTAGTGACTGCTGCCTGGGGATTTTTGCTGAATGTGCTGCAGGAAAAGGCTCAGCAGACTTTGCTGATGCCTTGTGTCAGACACTAAAAATGAAATGGATACTCTGTAGATTAAATGCAGCTTACAGTGCCCGTGGTCCCAACTTTCTAAATTGGTTAAGACAAAAGTAGAGCTTTCAAGCTTTGTTCGAGGAAAACTGAACCCAAGATTTGAAACTTCTCTCTGAATTTTCCTTTAATGCCAGTTGCAAGTCCATTAGATAAACCCCAGAAATTTGTATTTTCTGCACACCTTAGATTTCTGTCTCTCTTGTGTCCAGAATGCATGTCCTAGCAAAACCTGATGGAGAGAAAAAGATGCTGCGCTAAAAGCTGTCAGCTGTTCTACTTGCAGAACCTTGAAGGAAAAAAGTAAGACTCTGTAAGCTATTTTGCTTCTCATGCTGAAGGAATTGCAGGCCAAATTCAGATGCATAAATGAGGTCTATTATAGAACAGTCAAAGGTGTCCACTCCATCCTTAGCCCATTGCAGTTCATGGTTAACATGTCCCCAGCTGAATAGACACATGAAAACACTTTAAAGAATGTGGTCTGGTTTGGTTGGCCTTCCCTGCATCCTATGATTTGCAGTTTGGAGGATGGAAAGGTTTCCTGACAAGGCTGTGTGGCAAAGGAAGGAAGAGGCAAGAGTTAGAGAGTGGTGAAAACATCTACTCTTTCTGTTAGAGTAAACACATCCAGTGACGTAGGTAACAAGAGCGTGTAAGATGCCCACAGCCGTGGAAGCAAACGCAGGAATAATAAATGACACACTATGAGATTAAATACAATGGGCTCTTTAAAGGCCGAGCGTCACGGTGCCAAGCTCCTAGTGCAGGGGCTGCTGGCTTGACTCCTCAGCCAGCTTGGCGATGAATGTACGCTCGAGGAAAAGGTTCAACCAACCGTAAGCTCAAAGAATTTCAATCGCTTCCTTCAGAGGCGCAATATGAGGATGTCCCAGAGCGTGCAGGCTTGTGGATACTGATCCCTGCTCTGTGCTTGGCTGATGGGGTGTGTTGTTTTGTTCTGCTTTGTCTTGGTTTTAAATATTGCTTCCTATGCATAGAGTTTACGTGCAAACAGAACTAGGGAAATCACCTCTGCACTTAAATGAAAACGGGTGGGACCTCTTCTTTCTATTATTGGACAAAGTGTTTCTTAAAGTGCCTAAACGGCTTCTCTTCTGTTTCGCTAGCTTAGGAGAAGGAAGGAAGGAAGAGAGGAACAAAGGAAGGAAAGGTGGGGGGAGACACTCCTGAGGATTGGATCACTTTTAATTATCCATCACACAATCTTTTTAATGCAGATTTGCTTGTCTTTGATTTTCTTTAAAATTAATCACTGCCATTCCAAAGTAAGCTTAAGCATTTATGTACCCTTCTATGGTTGTAGTAGGCCTAACAGTAATGATTTGCCTGTGAGACTGAAGAACTGATCTGAAAATCCAGAAAAATGTTTTATTCTGAGACAAACAGCTTGAGTACAAGCAGTACTGGCAGAAGAATGGGAAGTTTATGCTCTGTTGTGCCTTCTGATAGAAAAGCTTCGGTATAAGTTCTTGGAGAGTTTAACATCGGTGCCTATTATCTCCCATCTCCTTTTTCTATTTCTCACTATCACCGTGCTTGAAAGAAAGAATACAATGTGCTGTGTTTGCAAGGAAAGAAACTATTGAGGCACAGCAGGTAACAGGTCTATCTCCATAACAAGCAACTTTTCATGAAAGCTACTTAATAAAAGTTGACAGAGGTCACTGAATAAGACATTCAGCCTTGAAAAATGGCTATTGCTGGTCTCCTCACACCTGGAAGAAGGCAGTGTGAGCAGCAAAGGCGGTATCTGGCACACACAAAGGTGCACTGGCATGTTTCTAGACGTGTCCCTGTGGGCACAGAGGTGAGGAATATGCGAAGTGGTGCCTTGCTTGGCTGTAAGAGCCCCCGTGTGTGTGCAGACTTATAAGGGCTCATCACCAGCAGCAAGGTGGGTGCAGGTACTTGCTTCTTATCTGGAGCAGCCCCGCAGAGGAGGCAGGAAGCGCTACCACAGCACCTGTGAGAGCTCAGCGCACCACCAAGGGTTGCAGTCACCACGACTTGGGCAGGAGGACTCCGAAAGGCCCTGAGCATCTAGTTCAGACTGCGGCTCTGCCTGCTGACTCTGGGAACTGTGAGCTTCCTTGGCTTACGGCGAACAACAGAAGAGGGAGCCTGCTTGCAAATGCTCAGCATAGTCATGTTGCTTGCAGTTCACTCCTACAGGCAAAGCCCACAGTTTCACTTTTTGGGCACTCTCTCTCTCTTTCTTCCACCAAAACCCTCAAGTTTTGGTTTAGTGCAGGTACTTTTCTGGTCAAATGTTGCAGCTCAAATAATTACAAGTCCTGCTGGAAGGCAGTTTTCTACGCGCAGATTTGGAAGGCTGGCTTTGTAGCTAATAAGAGAGCTATGAGGTAACAGCCTGAGCAGAGCCCTAGGGGGGACAAGTTTTTGTTCACCCCAAGTATCCTGGCACTCTGGTTCCCTGCATCTCTGGAGCAGAGGCTGTCAGTCCTGTTAAAACACACCAAGCTGCCTGTAGGCTGTGATGTAGAAAACTGTGTCTGCAGGGGAAAACTCAGGCAAATGTCTTATTTCAGTGTTACGCTGAGCTGTCCCAGCCCCTCCGTCTGGCCCGAGAGGCCTGAATTTCAGAGTTTGTTTGGCTGGCTTTTTTAGGTTAGTGTGACCAGTTACAGAAAGTTAAGGATAAAAAAATGGGAATGTCCCCTCCTTGCTGGATCACACTCATACAAGCCAAAATAGGCACGATGGCTGTCACGCTTTGGATATATTTGCCACTGGTTTCTGCAGGCACATCACACCTGGCAGGGTGGGCAGGCACCGAGCAGACTGCCTTGGGGCCAGGCACTTTATGCTGCTGCTCAAGATGCCAATGTGGTCCATCAGTTCACCCCGGACTGGGATTCCAATGTAACTAACATAAACACGTGAGAGACTGAAGGCCCTCTGGTTTAAGAACCTTTTTGTTTCAGCATAGCTGTTCCATTTTAAGCAAACAGGAGCTACTTGAGTATTTGGGTTTTTGTAGGTAGTCAGCAAAGCGCTTTGCAGGTTTACTGCTCTGCCTCTGTTTTAAAACTCAGGAAGGAATCCAAACATGTGGATTCAAAAGAAGGAATTAGAAGGGTAGAAAAGGTGGGGAGAAAGTAAAAAAAGGGAAAATCTGAAGAAGGTTAGAGCAGGAGATCCTAACTGAAGCTTTAACCTGTGTAAATAAAATACTTCGCTGTCCTACACTGAGTACACCAACTTGTTGCTGTCCCTGATGCTTCCAACTGGACAAGTGAGTTGAGAAGGTCTTCTGGCCCTGCATCTATTAAAAGCAACAAAATGATAACTCTGCATTGGCTAGAAGGACAATAAGCCAGGCTTCACTTGTTTGTATGATATTCTTTTGTTTCTTGATAGAGTTTTGGTTGCCTAGGCCGGTCTTATATTATTTTAGTTAGAGGGGATGTGAGGGGTGCTGATCCACTCTCCTGAGCATTACAAAGGTAATCATAGAAATATGATTTGAGGCCAGATGTTAAACAAGGAATTGATTTACCCCTCCTATTTCTGATGCAGCCAAGGATGGATGTATTGCATCACAAACACCACTTGAATCGCACCAAGCTGCTGAGGCGCTTGGTGAGCACCTAGGGGGAGGGGGAGTTGAACAGCGGCGGCAACTCCCTTTTACTACATAGCAACCTTCTGTTTGGAGTCTGTGCAGTGCGACACAACAGGTCATAGCCACGCTGGAAAAGGGCAGATATGAGGTAATGCTCTTTCACTCAGGCCTGGGGAACAGCCCTGAGATTAATGCACACTGCTTCTGTGTTGTCAGACCACCCACCCTGCTTTGGAGCTATCATAGAAGACCAAGAGGGTTTGTGACAGTGACATTTACAGTAAAGCAGAGCAGTGATCTGCTGATGACACACTCTGGTCTTATTCCCCCACCCTTTCAGTTCCTGGGGTTTGTACAGGAGTGCTGAAATACCATTTTCTTTGCTTTTTCTGGGAATGCAAACCACATCCCCTGACTTACCTTCAAGACCTACTAATATTTTTGGGAAATTCCACCACACCTAACTCACAAAGTTTTCTGTATGTGTTCTATCCTCATAACCAGTTTCCTTCCCCCCACCCAAGGAAGGGTGTGATCTAGTTCCTTAACTTTAAAAGGCCTTTTCAATTCTGTCTGAGGGCTGTGTGCCTTCTGTGACATCAAGGGGGAGGGGGGGGAAGGAAAAAATAAAGCATGCAAACAATAGCCTTAGAGTAAATATGATCTCACTGTGATTAAACCGCAGTACATCAAAATCAAAACGCAGATGGAAAACCTAACCTCTTTCCCTTAGGCAAGCAATTAAAAACTTAATGAAAGAAGATCGGATGTTGAATGCCTAAGAATTGAAGGAGCAGAGCAGAAGGGGGGAAAAAAAAAAAGATGGAAGGAAAGAATCCTGAAACGTGTGTTTTGAGTTCTCAGTTTTACATTTTCTGGCATTTGTGAGCAGTCTTATCCCAGACAAAGTTTCCTTAAAAAAAAACCCTCCTCCCAAATTTAACCCTTTTCCGTGCAGCTCTGGGGAAAGAATCACAGTTCAGTTGTCAAGAAACCACGGCCATGTAGACATAGGACCTCAGTACTGTCACCAACTTATTTGTCTGATGTCTTCAGCTTTGGAAAGTATGAGGGTTTTTTTTTTGTTTTGTGGGTTTTGTTGTGTTGGGGTTTTTTTTTAAAAATAATAAATCTAGAACTTAGCTGAACTGGCACATGTTCTTCTTCTCCCAAGTCTCTCCAAAGATTCTCCATAGAAGGGAAAGCCACCCTTCTCTGTCACTTCAGTGTCACCATCTGGGATACTACACAGCAGTCACAACTCGGGATGCCCTGAGAGTTCAGCTTGCTGAAGGAAAGCAAGCTTGGGAACTCAGGTTTCCAGGCTCCTGCCAGCCCTTAGCAGGCTGGCAGGGGGACAGGCAGCAAGACACCTGTAAACTGGACAGGCCTGGCTGGCAGATGAGGCTTGCCAGGTCCAGTCAGGGTCTTCTCCATACCCAAGGGAAGCAGCCAAAAGTCAACAAGCCTCCCAGAACAGCTCGGTTTTGGCAAGATAAAGCAGTATAAGCAGGGAGAGAGAAAAAAGAGAAGATACCTTCTTGTAAACCAGGCCCTGCTATAACAGTAAAAACTGGTTTATTACTCTAAGCATTTTAACTGGATGTAAAGTCTATAGGACAGGAGCATTCACGACCCTACCTACTGCAAGCTGTATGTTAAAAAGAGAGCGCATACTTCCAGTTGGGTTTGTACTTAACCCTTTGGGTACAAAAATTTCTTTGAAAGAGAATCATTGAATTTTCATGGCCTGTATTTTCTTTCCCCTCTCCTCAACTAAGCAGGACATTCACTGGAGGAATTGAGATTCACTCCTAGGACCCTCCAGTGTTTTCTAATATTTGTTGTCCCAAAGGATTCACAGTATTGCTCTTACTAGAATTTTCAACCTTGCTGTGAATGAGGCCTGCTTAAGAAGGGGCTTCTGATGTGCTGACTGCATTCCTGTAAAGTAAATCTATTCTTATTACTGTTACTTTTCTGGGCAGGCTAATCCACTCTGACTGTGAATGAAGTGTTTTTAAAACAAACACAAAAACAGAAAGGCGAGGATGGGCCTCATCCCTATAAAGAAAAAAAAATATACAACTTTTGTCTTGCTCTGCAGTTGTGTTTCTAGGACTGCAAACCATAGCTTTAGCAGTCCTGTTTCTTGTTGAACGCAAGCGACGTCCAAATCTGCTGTGGAAAAATGAACTCCTTAAAATTACGACAGTTTCCACTACTGTAATGTCTAGACCAAATAGCAAAAGAAAAAGGTCACTTGCCAAGAGCGGCCTGTGATAAATGGGCAGCAATATTCAAGGGCTGTATTACTGGGTACTATAAAGTGACCCAGTTTCATTGATACCAAGAGCTGCAGCTGTTTGCAGGCAGCAAGGAGTGCCTCTCCATGCAGCTTTGCTCAGCAGTATCTTCACTTTAATATTGCTGAATATGTGCCATAAAGACTCTTTTGCAGTGGAGTCTCTGATGGCTGCCTAATCAATCCTACTGAAGACCACATCTTTCAGGGGGTCAGAGTACTGCTGTAACAGCTAAATATCCATTGCTTTCATGGATGCTTAGAGAGCATGTATTATGGAAAGCATCATCTTGGAAAGTGTCTTGCACATTTATGATTCCAAATGTCACTGAATGTGGGTTCCTGCAGAAATGTGTGGACTTTAATGTCTCAAGAAGTTTAGCTACTTGTCTCCATTGAGTGCAGCCAGAAAAGAGAACAGTAGAAGACAAGGGTTCTCCACAACTGTTGCATCTAAGGCAGACACCTGTGCATGGTTCTCTTAAGTATTTATGTTGCTTTAAAAATGAAATTAAACTCTAGATCTTGGAGACAGGCAGGTTCCTATTTCTTGTTGGTATGAATGGGATTTAAGTATTTAAATGTCCTTGATAAGCTAGTCAACATAAAATAAGTAAAACTTCAACTAGGCCCCTAAGTGACCTAAACCCACCTACTGCATGCAGAAGTCATCCCCATGCCCCTAACATCTTTGACAACTGCAATATGACAAAGAGGAAGCCCTATGCTCTGGTCAGGGTTTTCTACTTTATGGATGCACACCGACACAAGGCTGTTTGCTATTTCCAGATACTGAGGGATTGTCATCTTCCCCTGTACTTCAGTGCAAGAGCAGGACCTCATGCTTGGCTGAAGACCACCATGAGTGCAAGCTCTTTGTGAGAAGACAAATAGGGTTCTTGTCTCCTATCATTTCTAAAGCTGGCCAAAGCAGCTACTAGGTACACCCATTCCAGTAGCAGTGCATGAGGAGGTGCGTGAGACTCAAAAGAATTGCCTCATTCAAGCTTTTACTCGGGTCACTACATGCAGCTGGCCTTGCTGCAATGACTCTAGTATTTGTAATGTAGCACCAGCAGTTCAACAACATAAACTTCTCCTGAGCCACCACACGTACGAGTTCAACGTTCAGTGATAAGATATCAGCACAAGTGCAATCTTTTCTAACCCCACTTGTTGCTGTGCTTGAGATTGTAAGATTCCAAAGGTGAGCTTGTTCATGATCTTAGGAATTTTGCTCCAACGCTTAAGGAGTTCACAATAACGCTTCATGAGAATTCTCTGAAGTCTAGCCTGTACTCTGTCTGCAAAATGGTGGTTATCAGCTTAGAAGGGCTGCAGAACTCTCCTGAAATGTACTTTCATATTTCCTTTGCAGAAGGTGTTTCCATAAAGTCTCACTCTTAGGTAGCTCTCCTGCCCTCTAACCTGGTAGGTCCCCCTCTCATCAGGTCTTTAGATAGTATAGCGCTGTTTGGAACGATTACCCTTGAGCCAAGGTACCTCAAGGCAAAGTAATAATCTAATGTGACTGCAAGCTCTGGCAGGACCTTAAAAGCATGAGTTAAGCCCTCAGAGTGGCTCTAATGCCTCTTGTATTATCTAGGGTCAAACTGAATTGAAACTATCAAAAATATAAGGAAGGCTGTTCACCTGGCAGTTCTGCTTCCCTATCATATACTTGCAACTACTAGACAGAGACAGACTAGACTACCAGTTTCTTGGTGAAATAGATTTACAGCTACATTACTCAGGAGCAGTTTGCATAAAACTGTGGAAGTTTAGAAATAAAGCAAAATACTACATGCTGTTAGCTGTAGTGTTTTGTGACGGCTCTTTTCCCTTCGGAACAAGTCCTGTAACAACTCTAAGACTCGGCACCTCCATCTGTAAAACAGAACTAACAGCATCTTGTTATCCTCCTACCGAGTCTTCGGGAGGGCTAAAAAATTATTCTGGGAGTTGCTCAAATAGCCAGAGCTACTGAGGCAGTTACCTCTGTTAGGTATATAAATACAAACTTGACCCAAAACTGGAGGCTTACGAGCAGTACATAACCCTTTGGGAGAGGGGCACACAGTAGTCAGTGGGGAAGAGCTGGAATCTGAAAATGACAGTGGCCCTCCAAGCTCCGGGAAGGAACCAGTCCTACTACTACATCTTGATAGTGCTACTGATCATAGAATGGCCTGGGCTGGAAGGGACCTTAGAGGTCATTTTAATCCAACCTCCCTGTTGTGGGCAGGGACGCCACCTCTCGACTAGGTCAGGCAACATGTGAGAACCTAACGGGAATCAAACCCGCGACCTTTGGTGTTTCAAGCACCATGCTCAACCTACTGAGCTAAACTGGCCGATTTAAGCCCTGCTAGACTTCTGCCACCTCTCTCCACACAAGGAGAGAAAAAAAAAAAAAGACAAAACCTCCACTGCAAATTTATGATGGTAACAGAGATGGCACAAACTTCGACAGCTTCTCCCATTGTTGGTTTGTTTCTCTAGTATTACCTTTTACAAGGTTTTACAGTTCCTATTTACTTCTAAGCTTGACTGTTACCCTGTGATTGCTGAGATAAAAAAATAGAAAACAAAGAGAAGTGTGAGGAATAAATGAAACAGAGAGGATTTAGTTAGTAAAGTACAGGCAGTTCTTTTCTCTTTACATGGCCCAGCACTCCAAGTCTTTCATTGCCAGGGTTACAAGCAGCTTTTCACAAGCATTTCTGGTTGGGAATATAGTATTTCTTCCCAGTGACACTATTTTGTTTGTCTTGGCATGCAGGCATTGTAATCAAGTCTATATATTACAGAACTGTGCCTCAGCACAAATAGCAGGCATTTCAAACCCTATTTACTTAGGTTTCTTCCTTGCCTAACAAATTATCTAAAAATAGATAATCAGGACCTCATACTTTACATCTACGTCATTCCTTTTGGCTTAAGTGAGGTAAGGAATGTAGGTTTTTTTCCACTTCTCTTTCACTAACTTCAGATCTTTTAGTAAACAGATTAAGTCCTCCTTTCTCCTTCCCCCTCTTTTTTTCATCTTGCTTGTGAACAGCCAACAAACTACAAAAGCTTTGTTGTGATAATGTCCTCTCCCTTTTGCTTCTGCTACTTTTATTGCTTGAGATAAAGGCACTGAAATTGCTGGTCAGGTAGATCCTCTCTCATACATGTTCTTCTCTAACCATGGTAACCCATAGTATTTCTGTTTCTACACAGTACATTTTAGCTGTAACTAACTCATCCTTGGAATCACAGTCTGGGTTTGGTTTCAGAAAAGGTTGACTCGACTTTGTGGGTTACAGAATGGCATCCTGCAAGAACTGGATGGGATGCAGTTTTGTGGTACACGGAGATTTAGTGCAAAAGGATGATGTCATCAAATGAAGAACTCCTTGGGGTCTGCATAAGACAGATGCACCCTACAGGAATTAGTTTCTGAAAGTAGCTCTTAGACAGGTATGACTGAGAAATGCTCACAGCCAACATCTAAGTATTTGTTATTTTTAACATCTCCTATATTTCCATGGATCAGAATAAGTTTTCTGCTCTCCAGTATTTAACTAGGATATGAGTGGCAGAACAGGACCTAACCTGGGGTCAAGTTGGTCTTTGTTTTAAACAGTCACATCTTCACTGAATTTCAAACAGTGTGTAAGAGATAGACAGAACTGTAGAGACATAAAAAAGATAAAATTCTGAACTTGCTTAAATTCACAGGGATTTACCCCATGGCTTTCAGAGGATTCAGGTTTGAGTATTATGTTGGAAGAACATTTTAAGAGTGGGATCAACAATAAAAGAAGCTCTCAAACATTTGTAAGTGAAAAAAGGGTAGACTGAATAGCAGAAAGGATTTTTAGATCAGAAATGACCTTAGGTTTAGTCACACTGAAAGTGAAGCCATGAGTGAGGGAGAGACATATGCAGGGTTTCACATGAGTCAGCTCCTGTTCTGTTAAACTGTTAATACTCTAATTAAACATCTTAATCAATGAAGCCTTATGTTATGGACTATCATAATGAAAACAAAGAATGAGTGGCCCCAATTTAACACCAGGAGGAGTTAAATAAACCCAACTGCACCTGGAAGCTAAGCCACCTCTGAACTGATGGTATGTGTCCCCAGGCAGGCCATGAGCACGCCCTGCTCCTTTATTTTTATACAATAAAAACTACAGGACTTTTTTTCTCCTATACAAAACAAAAAGAAAGAAAATAATAGACTGAACGAGCAGGTATTTTCTTTAGATGTTACTCCAGGGATAAGAAATAGATCTAAGGATGTTTGTCTTAGTTAAACAGTGTAAGTAACTAATTCACATTTCCCAAGGAAAGTAAACACCCTAGTCTCACAAAGTTTATGAGGCCAAACCCCTCAGTCTTTTTTTTTTTACTCTCACCTCTTTTTTTTTTTTTTTTTTTTTAAATGGCTTGATCTCTCTTTGTCTAGCTTTCTCTGTCTAGAATTACGTAATCATGAGCCCAAACCAAAACGCTCATTCCAACCAGACAGGGTAAGGGAAACATTACAGAGAAGGGAAGAGACTTCCCCCTTTTGAGCCACCTTATTAGTACCTATTCTTGCAGAGCCACTGGGCTACCTAGAAGACATGATCTCCTTGCAGCATAGGAAGGATAGATGATGACAGGAAAAGTCAAGAAGCTGTATATAACTATCAGGACCATTATTTTGCCACTGAGATACAAGTGTTGCTTAGCCATGGGCAGCTGGAAAGCAGTTTGTGAGCTGTAGGTTAACAGTGACACTGCTTTTCTGTTCCCAAGTATCTGATGTTTCGTGGTACGAGCCGCAGCTTCTCCAAACAAGTATAAAGTCTACTTGAACTGATTGGAGAGGCAGTAGGAAGTGGCAGAAGATGAATCTGATCTCAGACTTCCAATCAGTCAGTTGTTTAAGACAGAATTAAATAAATAAATGATATGAGATCCGGATCAAAATTTTCAAAGTCACAGAGTACCTTTGTCTGTCTATATCACAGAATCGCAGAATGTTCGGGGTTGGAAGGGACCTCAAGAGATCATCTAGTCCAGCCCCCCTGCCAGAGCAGGATCACCTACAGTAGATCGCACAGGAAGGCGTCCAGGCGGGTTTTGAAAGTCTCCAGAGAAGGAGACTCCACAACCTCCCTGGGTAGCCTGTGCCAGGGCTCTGTCACTCTCACAGTGAAAAAGTTGTTTCTAATATTTTTGTGGAACCTCCTGTGTTCCGGCTTGTATCCATTGCTCCTTGTCCTGTCATTGGACATCAATATGTATATATTTCTATATGCAAATTTTTTTTACCTCTAGTTATTTTTAACCAGCATGAGATGGAGAAACTGGCAGTAGCTTTGAAAACTTAACTCTGACTTTTCTCAAATTTGGGGTATGAGAGATCCTGAAAGCCTGGGCTAAGCTCAGAGATATATGCTCAACATAGCTATAGATACATATTTTCATGCATATGTAGAGAGATATCTCTCTCTATATGTACGAAAATCTGCATATTTACATAGGCATCACTTGCACATCCCATTCTGCCCAGGTTTATAAGCCTTGTACGATGTTACAGCGTTGGGGCTCTCTCAGACTGCAATGCCTGCATTCAGCGAGGAGATGGGCTTCACTTCCAAAGCGAGTCAGTCTCCAAGTGAGTATAGAAGCTATGATGTTTCCAAATCACCTTTTTACTGATGCCGAAACTATTTTTGGCAGAGGAACTAAGGTTTTCCCTTCCCTCCCCCTTTTTTTCTTTTTTTTTTTCCTAGCACAGGAGACGATGGTATGTCTGTACAGTAATCTAATGTCCCGTGGGCAATTCAGGACCTTGCCCAGACCTTTTATAAGTAGAGTAATATTGAGATGAAAGCCTCCACATCTGTCTTCTGAAAAAAAAAACACCCCACAACCAACCAACAACCACGGCCTCTGGTAAAAGATTACGCTAAAATCACTTATTTAACATGGGAAAGGGGGACAGGCTGCCCAATTTTTTTTTTTTTTTGACATACGGCTGCGTTTATTTTCCCTCTCGCTTTCGACCCAGGAAAACGGCACTTTTGTGATAACGAGACGTTCACAAAAGGCTGTAAAAGGGGTGAAGCGAAGCGATACCTGTCCCGAAGCCGCACCGAGCACCGCGGACGAGCCCGCCTTTCCCCACACACCGGGCTTGGCCAGGGCGGAAACCCCTTCTCTCCCACCGCAGCACCCGCGGGGGTCTCGGCCGCTTTGTGTCGCATCCCCCCGCTTCGCTGCCCCCTCGGTTTCCCCCGCCGATCCCCAGCCCCAGCGTCCGCCGCCGCCTCCCCCTCACCTTGTACTTCATGGCTCCGCAGCTCTAACACGACACGCGCTCCTCCTACCCTGCCGCGCGCAGCACCGCCACCACCTCCCCGCGGCACGGCCAGGCTGGCCCGCTCATTTGCATAGCGGCCTCCCCATTGGCTGCGCTCGAGGAGGGGGGGGGATTGAGGGGGAACCTCGCGGGCCCCGCCCACTGCCCGTTTCCCGGCCCCGGGGCGGGAGCTCGCGGGCGGGTAATGGTGCTGAGCGGGGTGGGTGGCGGCGTTCCCCTCAGGGCGGGCTGCTCCCTCCCTCCCTCTCTTCGCGGAGAAGGAGGGAAAGCCCCGCGTCCAGTCACCCCCTCCAAGGCGGTCACTTCGAGTTCTCCGCGCGAAGCGGGGGACTCGGAACCAAAGGGCTTTTGTCCGCTGCCCCCGCTGCTGTGTGTGTGGGTGTTCGTGTGCCTGCCGAGGTTCAAAGCGGTCGGTGAAGGGCAGCGCTGCGAAGAGTGGCTCTGAAGTGACAAAAGTGGCCAGGCCACCCAAGAAACAGCCCCTGGCGGCCTGGCCTGTGCTCTGGGGCACGCAGGGCCTGCCCCGAGGCCCCTGTGCCTGGCCAAAGCCACTGGGCGCTAAACCTGCTCTGGCCCAACCCTTCTGTAGTTGCCTTTTCCCGTGTTCAGCGGCTTTTGGAGGAGTTGAACATTTCAAGCTGCTCAATTCCTGTTTTGTTTGTCCCCAAGAGAGGGTCTTCACCAGGTAAGACCTGTTTCAACACTAATGGGACACCAGAGGCCGAGATGTCCATTATAAAGAGTGATCATGGCCAATAAAGAGAGGAGAGTAATAATTAACTGGTATCTTGGGGGCAGGAAAGAGCAGAGGAAATAAGTGTATGGAGATCCTCCCTGCTTTTTAAGTCAGAGCCCTTAATTAGGCACGATTGGTATGGTGCACATAATAGGAGTCTTTGTGTATGGGACATACTCCAGCTTGTTTAGATGAACAGGAAATAAATCCTCTCCTTTTTGCCCAAGCTGGATCTTACCCAACATTTCTAGGTCACAGATGGACTCAAGACTATTTCTAGCAGCCTAAGGAAAAACAGCAAAGAATAATCTTGTACTACCAGATTACAGGCATAACTTCGTTCCATAGTACAGTGATATCCTTAAGTTCTTGTGTGACTAATCCCCTTGAGAAGGATCCTGTTGCTAAAATGGTTTAGTGGTTTCTAAGGAATGTCATGCTTTTATCTTCAACCTCCTCCGTTCTGTAGTTCCAGCATAAAATACATGCTTGGACTATATAAATTTACTAAATGAATGCAAAAATATTTTTTTATATATACTGTCTACTTGACTGCACAACCCCTAATAGTTCATCAGTTTGAGTCCCTGTCAATACAAAAGAAGTCTCGGTTATTAGCAAGAAAAGTGAGTTTTTGCAATGCAGAACTGTGACAGAGTTCCCCTATGCAGTGCTATAGCTTCGCTGGCTAGAACCTCATGTAGGGGTGGTTTCTCTGGATTTTTCCTTTCCTTTTTTTTGTGGCTGCTGTTGATTCTTCCGTCTTTCCTCGAAAATGCTTGAAATAGATAATATTTTCTATGTGCTGAGTTTGGGGCAGTGTTGTTCTAAGTTTGGCATCAAAATAAATTCGGGTAGTTTGAGGAGAATAAGGCTCATTTGTATGCTGTGTCTTTAGACAATTTAAGAAAAGAATTCTTCCAGTGATTATGCATAACCAGCTTACTGTTTGGAAAGTGCAAATCTCTTTGGAGTCTTTCTCAGCTGTACAGTTTGACTTTTGATTTTCTTTTTGCATGTTTTTGCCCTTCATATTCCAAGGATAAAAATTCCTCGTGGGAGGAGAAAATTTCTCCTCAGTACAGAGGATGCAGTGGCTAAGTCATTAGCATGATGTTGGACTAGCATCCAGATCTCGCTCCCTGAATAAACTTTGTGTAATCTCTTTATGTGGCACCATTGTCATGAAGATAAATGTATTAAAGAAGGTAAAGCCACATTAATAAGAACCGGGTAAGTTTCACAGACAAAAATTAGGAAAACAGAATTGTATTTCTGACTTCAGCTACATTTAAATGCAGAGTCCGTCTGTTTTCCAGTCATCCCACCGATAGTGATACTTTTCACATAATTGGTGTTTTTCCTTTTTTAGAATGCTTTACAATCACATTATGAAACCTGAGCACATAGGAAAAGCTGTGCCTTCTGCTTTTGTTTTAGCTTGCATTGCTTTTAACGTATGTAAAATGTCCCTCACTGATCTTAATATGAGGTAACGGATGTGTTAATGTAAAATTCTACTTGGATTGTTCCCTTGTATTGTAGCGTTTTACCTTTATTGCTCTCCATAACTCATATTAGAAACTTTTAATTAGATACCATTGGAATATCACTTTGAGCATGAAAACACACAGTCTGGTGGTGTTGACAGTTAAATACTTTACAACTCTGAAGAAGCAGATACAGGAGTTGGTATTTTATAGGGAGAAACAGAGATTGCCATCGCACGCCACCTCCTCAGTAAAGTCTCACTGCACATTTTATTCACGCACTCTCCCTCCTCCTCTCTCACCTACTCTGTTTACCGTCTTAGCTTTTCTTTGCACTTTGAGGGGGTTCTTAATTTCCCCAAGGATGAAATACTCCTGCTTAGTGCAACACTTCTAGCAGGTGGCAGAGCTCCCCGATCTAGCAGGAATTAGATACACCTTGAAAGAGAGATTTGTAAATATGATCCTTCAGCCTCAATGCATTATTATAAGAAGTCAGGATTGTGGCAAGCACACATTTGTGGTTAGTGCAGGCACTTGGCTATTCTTAATGACCTTGTCGACTGCCGTGCCTTTATTAGGTAAGATTGTATTTCAGGCATAGTCTAGGAAAGTTTTGAGTTGGTTTCCTTGGAAAATCAGCTCAATTAGACAATGGAACATGCTGATGAGGAAGCCAAGACCTGGCATTACTGATGTCTGTGTTGTAGAGGCAACTTGAGCTATATTGCCAGGATTTGTAACTACAGAGCCTTATTGAAGTTCTCAGGAGGGTAATTCACGTAATGTGTCTTTTTGCTTCACAGCACAGCAAGGGCTTGATTCACTGCCTCATATTTTATGCCGCTGCAATTCTAGCAGAGTAGCAAATGGGTTCTGTGACTTCATCTTGTGCCTGCATCAATGGCTTTTGTTTGCTTCTTTGCTTTTGCTGAGGGTCATTAATATTACTCTCTGCTCATCTGGGCAAACCGCTGCTTGTCTCCCATACACCATCCTGGTGAGCTTATCGCTTGTTTTATTTCTCACCACACCACTGGTCTGTATCTTCCCAAGGCCCTCCTGGTTGGGGTTCTGGGGTATTGATAGGACACGGTGGCCAAAGGGAAGGCAGCTGACCCCACCACAACCCTCAGCACACAATGTGAAACAGAACTGTCAGCCGGGCTGGGAAGGGAGAACCTGTTGAAGCAAATCAGCCAGCTATTGCCCTGTGACAATTGATAGGAGAAGAACACAAGACAGATATCCTTCTCTGAAAGGTTACTTGAATAAAAATCCCTTGTTCGTTTTTTCCCATGGCACAACCTGAGAAAAGAAAGACACAGCGGAGTGTCTCCCTATTTTGGTTTGGCCTGGCCGGATTTTGGCGGTGGAGGGGGGGAGCTGCAGGGTGGCTTCTGCAAGAAGCTGCTAGAAGCTCCCCGAGTTTGATAGAGCCAATGCCAGCCGGCTCCAAAGAGGGACCCGCCACTGGCCAAGGCTGAACCTATCAGTAAGGTGATAGCAGAGGAACGCCTCTGTGAAAAATATATTTAAGAACGGGGAAAAGAACTGCACCACAACAGCTGGCACAGAGATGGAGGACTGAGAATCTGTGCAGACACCAAGGTCAGTGAAGAAGGAGGAGCGGGGAGGATGAGCTCCGGGCACCGAAGCAGGGAGAGTCCCCTGGGTCTGTGGTGAAGACCATGGTGAAGCGGGTTGTCCCCCTGCAGCCCATGGGTGAGGTGCAGATGTCCACCGTGAGGATCACCGTGTAGATGTCCACCATGTAGAGGACTCCACGCCGTGTGGGTGGATGCCTGAAGGGGACTGTAGCCCATGGGAAGCCCGCATCAGAGCAAGTCGCTGCCGGAACCTGTAGCCCGTGGAAGAGGGAATGCCCACGCTGGAGCAGGTTGGCTGGTGGGACTTTTGTGACGCTGCGGGTGGCTCACGCTGGAGCAGTTTCCCCTGAAGGACTGCACCTCAGACTCACGAGGGGTGGGCTGCCCCTCGTGAGGTGTCTCACATTGGGCAGTTTGTGAGGAATTGCCCTTCGTGGGACGACTGACGCTGGAGAAGAGAGCGTGAAGCTTGTCTCCCGTGAGAGGGACTCCACAATGGCCTGGGGAAGAGTGAGGAGTCCTCCCCCGGAGTGAAGAAGCGGTGGAACCAACGTCGGATGAACTGACCGCAACCCCCATTCCCTGTCCCCCTGCGCCGCTCGGGGGGAGGAGGTGGAGAAACTGGGATTGATGTTAAGCCCGGGAAGAAGGGAGGGATGGGGGGAAGGTGTTCTGTTTGTTAAGATCTGTTTTTTTTTTTTTCTCTCTCACTTCTCACTACTCCTCTCTGATTAGTTCTTTTAATAAATGTACCTAATTTCCCCAAAACTGAGTCTGTTTTGCCCGGGACAGTAAATGAGAGTGATCTCCCTGTCCTTATCTCAAACCCTGAACCCTTGGAAATGTTTTCTCCCCCTGTCTAGCAGTGAAGGGGGAGTGAGAGAGAGGCTGTGTGGGTTCCTGGTGGCCGGCCAGGGTCAAACCACCACACTCCCTCACAGTTGAGAGAGCCTTTTCAGGAAGGGTCTGTGATCTCTGTGTTTGGGAAACGCTGAGCTGTTTTCCCTCCCCACCACCACTGCACAAAGCCTAACTACCCTTTGGATAATCTTGTGCAGCATCTGCATCACTCCTTGCTGTGCCGCTTAACCAGGGGATTGGGTTTAAAAATAATTTAGTTCCAGTGCCACTCTACTTTACGAGCAAAGCAGTCGTTGTAATTAGCCTTGGTTCTGTTGCCTCTATAATGCTACCCAGTCTGGTTCAGTGAGTATGTAGTGGATGAAATTTCTTCAGTAGAGAGTAGTTTTACACACACTCAGAGTAGTGGAATTTGCTTGCCTGGACAAATCTGTTTAAAAAGATGAAACGCTGCTGTTTCCTAAAAAGACCATTAACAAAAATTCACCACTGGTGTGGGCAGGCTTCTGTGTCTGTCTGCACAGAAAGGTTCCTTCTCCCACCTCACTAAGAGATAATAATAAGAAGATTTCATTCTCACCCAAAGAAGGCAACATTTTGCATTTCAGCAAACCAAAACAAAGTCTGCTCTATTTTTTCTTTGACCAGTGATGTAAATCTTTTCAAGCAAATGGTCTATTCCGTTTAAGAGTAACAGAAGTCTGTCCTGGCAGACAGTGGGATGGATAGCGGTCGCTGCAGTGGTCAGGTTTGAGTGCAAGGGTCAAATTGTGAGAATAAAAGTTATTAATGGAAGTGTCTTTTCAAATTTGACTGTCCTTTGTCATTCTGCGTATGATGACCACAGAGCTAGTTCGCTTGCCTTGCTCTAGAATTCTACATTTCCTTTAATATATATGAACTCATCTTACAAGCATCCCACCTCCTTTCACAGTAAAGCACAAAAACTGCTCACATTCTCAAGAAGGACATTTTACACAGCATTTCTTCAGGAATCGCTCATTTAACTTTGCAAGTCAACCGTCAAGGCCCTGTTTAGTGACTCTTCTTCAGATAAAGGGAATAAAGGCGGTTCCCTCTGTCCTCTCTCTCTTGCTTCAAATGCCAGCCAGAAAGAAACATACTGGTGTCCTCCCACCCAAAAAGTTTTTGAAAGTGAATCCAGCCTTTGTTAGCTTGAGAAATCATGGAAAGCAGTTGGAGCTTAGGCATTCTGGTGCTGGCTGTCACTTGATCAGCTTGATCTAGTGAATAAAAACTGAAAAGTCTGCTACAATTTTCACTTGTTTCGAGAAGTAGGCAGTCACCTTCTAACGAGAAAATGAACAAGGGAAAGGGAAACAGTGGAATCACTATTAAAATAGCATGAGGGACCTATCTCACCCTGGTGAAAGGAGAGAAAGTATAATCAAAATGAATTACATTTATCTGTGGTCCAAGGCTGAATACTAACTGCAGATGAGGATGGAAAAGAACAGCTTTCCCAGGTCCATGCAGCACAGCAGGTCCCCAGCTGTCCAGCTGCTGTAGGTGGGTGAGTGGGGACTTGGTGTTCTCAGCAGCAGGGGCAGGAATTTGTGGAAGACGGCAGTTGCCACCCGCACTTTGCAAACCTGAGGCAAGTTAAGAGCTCTGTGGGCTTCGGTTCCTGCCCTGGTGTAGATAATGTTGGTGCATTGGGCAGGAGAGACGGCAGAAGCTGGCAGCTTCAGGATGGGTGCAGGGCTGTGGCAGACTGGGTCCCCAGTGCTCGCCTGCCCATGAACTGGTGGTGTTGGGAGAGCAAGAAGAGTGTAAAGTATGGGAGAAAGACTGCAGAGGGAAGAGAATGTCGGGATGGAGCATGCGTTGGCCTATTGGTTCCAGAGATACCATGAAAGGCTTATTCATTTCCCAAACAAACAAGCTAGTGCTCGCAGAATATACTCCTTTATTTTCCCTCTAGCACTGAATGTTTTTAATACATGGGTTAAAAAATACAGGCTTGCTTCCAGACGTGTGGTGTGCATGCCATTCAACCTACTGATGCCAAAAGAGGGGTTTTTTTGTTTTTCTTAAGAAAAGCCAAGATATAGCACAACTGTGGACACTGCAAAAGGCTTCTGTTCTCTCTGGTTCACAACTGTGTGGATGAAATATGATAAATGTAACGTAGGGAGGTTGCTCAAGAGGAAATGTATGTTTAGACATCACAGCTCATTTAAGATGAAGGGAATCCAGAATTGGAACTGGAATTGCCTCAGACGAGAAACTTTACGCAAGAAGCTTAGGCATGTTAAGCTTTTCATGCAGTCATAAGAAGTCATAGTGTTGGCATCCAAAAGCTCAGATCTTTACCTGAACTTTCTGCTTGAACTTTTCCCAGTTAGGGTGAAACTCTCTAGCTGAGATTTTATCCAGCTGGATCATGTTACATTATTCCACAATTGTTAAAATAGGAGTGAATTGAGTAAGGTTTTTCATCTCTTTTTTTGTTTGTTTTTGGCTTTTTTTTTTTCTCTTGGTGGAGATCAACCAGCCCACCCCAGCACTATGATCCCAGTTTGGAAACACCCCAGGCTCTTTTGAATACAAGCATCCAGCATGCTGGGTTTGCGGGAGTGAATTTGCTTCTTTTGGAGGTGTTTCGGGGAAGGGTATACAACAGGAAAGCAATCATCATTTCCTTCTTTCACCTGAACCAGATCTGTGGAGGTCAGCTGATATCCATAACGATAGAGAACAGCACGTGAATGTCTCACACTGTCTGACTTATATTTCTCTTCTTCTGGTGTTGGTGTTTCAGCTCATACTCAGTGTAAATTTGCATCTATACAAAACTGCCAAAAATGGTTATCTGTGCTGCCATCTGAATCTGCTTATGATGTACTCTCCCAAAATCCTTCTTTAAAGGAAAATGACTGATTTTCAAACCCCTCCTCCTCTTCGGTTATTTTTAACCAGCAATTGACTCCCCTGTCATTTGAAGAAAAGATCACTGCGTTATTGCTTGTTGCAGGAGACTCAGGAATCAATACTATGAGAAGGAACATGGGAACTCCACTCTCTCTTTTCCATTGCTATCATTTGCAACCTCTGAATGCTTCCAGGAATGGGGTAGCCAAAGATGGGGTGAAAAGGACAGAGCATGTTCCCATTGGCAAATCTTCCCTCCACTTCACTGGGACCAGGATTTGGCCCGCTCTGCGAAGCGTCCCGAGCCTTGGCTTTGACTTTCTTGGCTCTTTGTAGCAGCCTGTCTGCTTAGGGAGGCAGTGCTTGCAGATTAACTTGTCTCTCATGAGTATCCAGCACAGTTACTCTTCTGCTTGCTTCAGTATGGGCACTTACACAGCTGATAGAAGGACCGGTCTTGGGATCAGATGAAAGGAAGGCTGCACACAACTGTTTGCTGATCTCTCCTTCAATACCTACCTTCACTTCCCTGTCTGTCCTTTCCCTCACATCTCAATTGACTCATGATGTTTGCTCCTGAAGTCTGATGAGGGCTTGAGTCATAAGGTTGACACAAGGATTTGACTCCTCACCTGCTCAGAGTTCAGCCCTGTCTGGGAACTATAAATATCTGTCTCCACACGTACTCCCAGCTTTTGTGGAGGACCTGAGCTCATTTGTTGTGCCATACTGTCCTGGAGAAAGTACATTTGGAAGCTATTACTAAAAATCCATGGGAGTGTCAGGGTACTGGCGAGGTTCTCCTTTGAATTTTTGAGGTAGTGTTGGCTCTGTCTCTCTTGACAATACACAGAGACTGTAAAAGGACCATAGTCATGCTTTCAAAAGTAAGGTACTGCAGCACACTGTAGCGGGCGTGGGGGCCATGGGATAGGTCCACAGTAGCTATTCCAAAAGTTGTTTGCTTCCAATGGAAGACCATGGTATGGATGTTTGCCCAAAAAGGAGACCATGAAGGCCATATGTATGCAGTCCCCTCTCACCAGAACATAAGCAGTGATCTGACACGACTGTGGTATAAACACTGGATCACAAACATGGAAATGAAAGATATGCTGGGAGAGCAGGTTTGAGGTATATATGTATAGACAGGGTCAAGTTTGGGCTAAAGTGGATGGAATAGGCTCAGACTGGTCTTATTTAATCTTCCTTATTTCTCAGAGATGGATCTTCTGGTGCAGAGATCAAAAGTGGGAAAGCATAAGAAATGCAAGGTCACAAATGCTAACTCCTAACCTAAGCACGTGGGTGAAAGAAAAGTCTGCCGGACCGAGCTGCATTTGTAGAAGCTGTGACAGCTGCGGGGAGGAATGGAGGGAGGCATTTCTCTGAATTTGTGGGAAAAGGGAAAGAGGGCAAGAAAAAGAAGATAGATGGAGAAATAGACTATTATTAATCAAAATAATGGGAGAGAAATAGTCAGGGACATTAGGGATACAAAGCACACCACACCTTATATGGATCAGTAGAGATTATAGCCTTTTCTGTCTTTTGAGAAATCTGTTCTGTTTACTTTGATATTTAAAACATTCTGCACTTTATAAATAAAAAATATGGTTCTTGAAGACTGAGCCACATTCTGGTAGCAGCCAAGGTAACTTTATGAAGACAGACAAATTTGTGTTAAATTAAAAAATATATATATCATGCTAGAAAGTTATGTAAGATTCTATTTTAAAATCATCTGGTCCTAATTTACTAAATTTACTGCCCCAGAGCTAATGCCAAACTGCTACATTTGATTTATAGAAATACTTTAGCACATTTTTCCATTGGGCTATTGTAAAGTATATTTACTGCCTTATTATTGTTAAAAATGCAGACTTCTTTAAAGGAAAGGAACATTTTTGAAGAGCTTATTGATAGTTCCTCACAGGATGCCAGGAGACATGCAGGTAGTAAACAATGCTGTGTGCTTAAGAACATTCCACTCAGTTTTCAACTCCTTCACCATCTCTTTTTTTTCTTTTTGTCTTTGTGATTGAACAAAGTGATCCATCTGGTAAATGGATGTTTGAAAATGTCCGGCTTGTGCCAAACCACTTTTCTTAAGCACAGACTACATTTTTGTCAGGCAAATATTTAAACAGCAGCCGTACTGTGATGCATTGCTAACCATTAAAAAAACACACACAAACCCCAGACAGCAGGCAGGGGGGAGTCGGGGTGGAAGAAAGCTTAACAAATACTCCATTAAAAATCTATCTAAAAATATCATGCTAAACAAGATTCCTTCTTCCCCTTTCTCTCCCAGACAAGGGTTTCCAAATGGGAAAGAACTACTAGGGAGTAGCACCTATGCCCTGCTGTCAGCCGAGTGATCACTCGTCAGCTGAGTGATTGAACGTGTGCTTAACTTTATGCACGTGCTCAATCAGTCCTCCCTTATACATTTCATAGAATCATAGAATGGTCTAGGCTGGAAGGGACCTTAGAGGTCATTTTAATCCAACCTCCCTGTCATGGGCAGGGACGCCACCTCTCGACTAGGACAGGCAACACGTGAGAACCGAACGGGAATCGAACCCGCAACCTTTGGTGTTTCATGCACCACACTCAACCCACTGAGCTAAACCGGCCCTTAATTTGTGTGTGTGTGTTCCACTGGACTGGGTCCTTGAGGAGTCTTTGTCTGCTTGTGCAACAAAACTGTGTTCCAGAAGTGTTAACATTTTTCGAGATTTTGAGAAGTCATTAGAGTTTATTTTTTTCTCTGGTGGCCATCTCCCATTCAGCGTATCCACAAAGTTTGCACTGTATGCGATGAGTTATGGATATTGGATGGAGCTCTGGTTCAAGCCATTTCCTAATTTTTATTCATCGCTGTGCACTAATCTTCTGAACCCAGAAGTGCCAAAATACCACAAGCAGGGGGAATTTTTCTGGTATTTCCAGCCTGAGCAGAAGTAGGTGGCATTAGACATCCTCTCTTCTTCTGTGGTAAACTCAGACTAATTCAGATCTGATCTAGCAGTCATACCAATACCTCTTCTCCAAAAGTCCCCATGCAGTTCTCTGAAATTTGTATTGCCTGCTTTCGTTTTCATACCTCTCTTTCCTCTTCTATGTCTACAACTACTTTCTATTCAGATTCAAATTCAGAGTCTCCTGAAGTCATATAACCAATTAACCGACTTCAGGGACTTTAACTTCATCCCTGATTTGAGTCCATAAACTCCCTCCCATTTTAAAGCCCAAATCTTAGAGTAATTTTGAAGCTTAAGGGATTGATTTCTTTTTGGTTTTGATGCAGCAAGATATCAGACTCTAAATGCCAGCTCCAAAAAAACCCAAACCAAAACATCAGTGTCTTAAATTGTCAGTCTCAATAGCGGTACTTGCAGGTGAGTTGGGTGTCCATGGCTGAGGAGGCTCTTACTTGGCTAAAAGAATAAGAGTGTGTAATCCTGGTCCTAGCAAAGCTGACTCAAGTGTGACTCTGACTACACCGTATCATCTCTTTAGTCCCAAGGTAGAGAAGTCCTAGTGATCTATGCCAGTCTTGCAGTGCCAAGGCAAAATTGATGTCTGTTTTGTTTGTGTTCATGAATGCTTTGCCACTGTGTCTGCTTGTAACATCCCAAGTTTTTAGGGCATTTCAGTTTCGTGAAACGGGTTACTAGACTGTTATGGGATTTGTAGCTGTTGTTTTTGTTGTTGGAGAAGGACTGTCAGAAAGAGGAACTGTGTTTGTTTCCTGATGTGTAAGGCTCGTGGCTGAGAAAATTTCCCTACAGCTCATCAAGTACAAATCCAGTGAAATTTCTCAAATGCTTCTGTCATACAGATGCATGAGAGCCACTCATGAAGAAATAGACTGACATGAAAGGGAAAGAAGGTAAAAAGGTCGCAGCAGGCAAAGGAAATTATTCAGCACTAGTTTTTGCGGGCTGGCATTTGTGTTTGCAGGTCAAAGTCAGTGTAAAGTTGTAAATGTTCTTCTGTGCTCTGCTCTAGAAGGGAGATAACAACACAAGACAAGCAAAGCGCTGAAGTCTAAATTTAATTTGACGCGCCATGAAAATGAGACAATTGTGTGCTAGCTGGTTGGGGTCCAGAGATGTCACCTCCCATTACTATCATTTGTTGAATGGTTGCCAACGTTTGTCCGTTTTCACAGCCCCATCAGTGCCATAGAAGAATATTTCTGGGACTCCTCAGCAGCCTGAGGCAGAGTGGAGCTTTGTTTTTTGGGAGCTAATCCCCTTATACCACTTCCTTTTCCCATTGGAGTGAGGTTTTCTTAATGCCTTTTTGTGGGTTTTGTTTTGTTTTAGTGACCAGTGCTCTTGGGGCTGCTTCCAGGTCTCCCTGAAAGGTCAGGTCTTGCTTTTGTCTCTGCTTGCCATTCATCTGGTGAGCAGCAAGTGCTCCTCCTGCCCCCTTCCCTCAGGCTTCGAGGCTGTTCTGTTTGCTGACCTCAGTTCTCTTCTTTGAGGTCAACAGCAGTTATTTCATTATTTAATTCTTTAGAAAATAAGAGTTCTTTAAAAACTTGTGAATTTGTATCTCTTTTTGCTATTTATCACTACTTCACTGTCCTGGGTTTAGCTAAAAACCCGGTTCTGTTTAGTGATTTTTACTTTCCAGTTCAGTCTCTTCTAAAAGGCTGCACTTTCTGAAGGCAGCAGCATGTTTTTGCAGACAGTCTGTGCTACTGGCAGTGATAACACCTGATGTTTACAGTCACTGCCTGGGACTGGGATGCAGAAAGGCTCTTGCTTATACTTATTCCTGTAGTGACCAAGGCCACTGGTGGCTCCTGTGTGCCACACTGGGGGTGCTGGGTAGTAAGAGGGAGTGCAAGGAAGTAAAAGGTTGCACCTCCAGGGGGTAACAGACAGGACAGGTGACCAACAAGAGTATTCCATTCCATATATGTCATATTTAGTATAAATTGAGTGATCACGAGAGTTTTGGCCCTTTTTCTGCAATGGCCGGTGTCCAGGGAGGACTCCATCTGACCTCCTGCTTTCTATCGGCATCCCGAGTTCCCGAATCCAGCTCCCTGTATCCAGCTCCTGCCGCCGCTAAGCCTGGGGCTGCCCCAGTGCCTCCTGCTCTGCAGCACCAGTGGGGATTGTATCGGGGGATGGAGTCGGGTTTGATATCAGGCTATTATCTATAGTTGTATATAGTTCTTTACTTTTATCTTTTCACCATTATTTCCATTATTTTCATTAAAGCTGTTCTAGTTTTTCTTCCCTAACCTATAAGTCTCTCTGCCTTATTCCCTTTTCCCGTTCAGGAGGGGGAAGAAGGGGTTAGAGAGCGTCTGTCCGTGTTAGTGGCAAGCCCAGCCCTAACCCACGACATTCACCTAAGTAACTGGATAGATAAGCCTTTTCTTTGCACAGTCATACAATGAAAGACACCTGATGCAGACAGGAATTTTTCCACCTACAGCTTTGGACAGCTTTCATCTCCCTTTTAGTGTTTGTCTTTGTTGTTTTCTTTTGCATGATTTGTTCTGTATTTCAGAAAGTGAAGACAAACACGATGTGACGTGTTTACATAATCATGGTTCTAGACTTCAGATGTATAGTGTGTAAGCAGGTGTCCCCAGATAATCCAAAATATATCAGGCATGCTATTTTTATAGATATATGTGATATAACCACTCAATTAAACTAGCCATATATTCCAAAGGGTGCATCTGTCTTTGGTTCATTCAAGATCTTGGCTTATGTTGAAATAGGTGACAGTTGCATTTGTATGTATAGACAAGTACTTCTGACTTACTACGTATAAGTGACTTGATACAGATTAATTCTAAATGCTTTCCATGAATTATGTAGTTGGATACAGAAAAATCTGTCATGGTATGAGAAGATTAAAGTTAAAAGTGAGTCAAGCCTTCAAAGCAGCAACTACCTCCTCGCTAATGAAGAACCTGTCCTTTTAAAACAGTATCAAGTTCCAAAGCTAAAAGCCAGATAGCTAATATGAGCTGGATGAATTTTGCTTCCTCCTCTCTCCATTACTTATTTACAAACAATTTATGCTATTTCTCAGGTTGGCTGTTTTTTCAAAATAATTTGAGGCTTTTTTTGCTCTTATCACGGCTCCATTTCTTTAGAAAAATAATCTCTTGAATTTTTTTCATGACTCTATGATCCATTGTTACTCATGAGTCTGTGATCCATTCCCCTTCAAGGTTTCAAAAATGAATTGATTGCAGCGAGTGGCACTTTTGGACCAGATGAGGTTAGAATACAGGGCTGAGATGCTGATATGAACTCATCTCTGGACTCCCACAACAACTGACACGAGAAAAGGAGTACCGGAGTAGAAGGTTGTTCATTTAGCTGTGTTCTTCAGCAGAGGAAGATAAGGGAGGGATTACATGTATTACATATAGTCTGTCAGTGGCCTGTTGTCCACACTGTGGTTGAGTTTTAGTTAAAAGAATGCCTTCCAGTCTTTAAATATATGTTGACCTAGAACTATATGTGGCAGAGATGTAATACATCTGTTTGATCATGTAGTCCCTTGCAATTAAAAATATTTCCTGCATCTTCTACTACAGGTTTTTTCCCTGGTGTATGTGGCAGCTCTTGGTAATCTCTGAACTGCTGGCTGTTCTTCTGAGATACACCAGTGGTATCATCAGTATTTTGCAGGAAGGAAAACTGAGTCACTGGGTGATTTGCTCACGATCGCACAAGAGGTGCAAAACATCTGAGGTACAGGCAGGTATGAGCTGAACGGCAGGGAGGGTTGGCTGCTTAGCTGCCACAACGCTGCTCAATAGGGGAAGCACAGACAGGGGAAGCACGGACATTACCTGATGAGGCTGCTATATCTTCACTGAATCTTCCCCGTTATATTCTTGGAGTCTATGGGCAGATCTGTCTTAGGGGATGCCAGCTGACATAGAGCAACTCCGTAAAGACAACGGTATCCGATAAGTCATATTGCATCATACCCACCCTTGCAAGGATGGTGGAATGCTGAGTGCCTGAACCTTTTAAATCCAACCCCTGAGCATCTGTTGAGATCATGGGCAAGATTTCAGAACATCCAGCTGAGCTGGAGTTTGAGACCTGTATGTTCCCTGTCTGCAAATGCATTTCTTCTGGCAGAAACCAGACGTGCAGAGGAGAAAACACAGAAAATAATAATCATCACATCTTCAAAATGTTTGAGCTGTTTCCAGATAAAATTTTTGGTCCAGAAATTCAGGGAGCAGGAGAGATTTAGTAGTCAGAGTAATAGTAGTAGAAAAATCTGGGCTAGTTTCTGGTCCCCAAGGTTCAGCCAAGTGAAAATTCATCCACTGTGAAAGTTGTCACAGGCTGCTTGCTTAGGCGGCCATGACCTCTACCACTTTTATCCTGTAAATACAAAGTGGCCTCTTCCCTGGTCCAATAAGGAACAGAAAAGGTTTCATTGCAGTCAAGCATCTCAGTGTTCAAAATAGCCAGTAAGTTTTTCCCGGGACTTCTGAAAAGCCTGTTCATTTGACAGAATTTACAGAGAAGGCGAAGGTACAGTGGAGGGAAACCACTATTTTCAGTTGTTTACTGGTTTTACTAATTTGTGTCATGCTTGAAAAAAAAAAAAAGACCCTTGATTCAGTAACTTCTGTATCAAAATCTTGCTCTCTGCACCAGCAGTCTTAATTACCTCGCATGCTTCAGTGATAAAATGTGAAATCACACCTCACAGTGGGAGCTTCTAGGTCATATGCTCACTCAGAAAGGATGTGGTTTTCCTCTTCTCTAGGTTGCAACACAGAGCTTTCTCAAAAGGAACTCAGAGAAAGCTTGCTGTGAAGTGCCAGCTGTGACAAATGCTTCACCATTATTCTTCACAAAAGAGTGAAACCCACTGTTTTAGTCTTCTGAAGAGCAGCTAGCCCACTGGGAAGGCCAGGCTCAGACCTAACTTGCATGCCAGGCACAGTAGGACAATAGGACAATAACCAAAAGGACAAGGGGGACAAATGGAGACATGCAGCGCAATGATTTTCACCCCGGGTCTTGAGATTATTGCATGATTTCTGGTCTCCAAACCCATAATAAAAAGCAACCCTTCTATAAAGCCACCATTTGCTACAAATTGTGATTTCATTTCAAAGGAAAAGCCGATAATAAAATAATGAGGCAAATTACATGTATTACATTTGAATAATCTTCAAGACCGTCTCATTTATGCTGAAATGGCTTCTCCTCAAAAGAAAATGGGCAGAGCATAATCATTATATATGGGTCGTGTTCTTTTTCTCATAAATACATCTTGAATGTGAAACACAGGCTTCACAATAATTTGCTTTTGGTCTTGATTTCATCTGAGTTTTTAATGGATGCATAATGATGTCAAAATGGCTTCTGACCTAAACAGCTCATGGTTGTCCTGGTATGGCTGGACACCACACATGGTGACTTAAGAGACAGTAGGTGCTGGTGGGTCTCAGTGTCTTCTGACCCATATAACATAAGGTAACATTTTACATCCATAAGATGTTATTGCAAAATTTCAGCCCATACTGAAAAAAAAACAAGTTAAGCCATCCAGACATGGTAGTGTGGGGACTGCAAAAGCAAAGGGCCAGCTCAGGGCATGTTTGCACTCACCTAAAGGAACTAGATACATTTGCCAGCACTTTTTTTATTCAAACATAGCCTCAGGTCTGCTGAATCATTCATAACATTCAACAACAGAAGGTTCCTAAAATCTTACATTAGTTGAATTTTCACAGTGTGTCCTCCAAAACTGTTCATGGCAGTCTGCAATATTTTTATCTAGTCTAATATTTACAGCCCCGTTCTGCAACTGTGCAGCTTCTTCCTGGAACAGTGAAAGAGCTTCAAGGAGGTGGATCCACTTGTGGGTGGATCTTGTGGTCAATGTGCCAGGTCCCTGGTTTAATAGTGAGGCAGTGTGACGCTCTAGCATGCAAGCATCTCTTTTCTCAGTAACATAATTCTCTAATTTCAAAGAATACCAAACGCAGATGAAAATGGCCCTGACCTTTCCACTGAGCCAGCAGTGTTGCTCCATTTTCACTCTCTAGTAAGTGGTTCTAACAGTCTGAAGCCCACCTGCTTCTGCCTGCAATTAGCTATGGTTCGTTCTGCCAGTCGTGTATTTTGTTGCACATTGAACAAGGGCTGCCAGGGGAACTGGATGCTCTTCCCCTTGAGAAGCACTCTCAGGATCTGCTCCCAGGTCATTCTTGTCACTGAATATTTTCTGAACGTTTACATTTCAAATTGTTTCTACCAACCTGGCATGTAAATATCCAAGTGCTGATGAATGCAGCAGCTCTTACAGAAGTCCATAAACCAGATTATTAATACTGTCTCTAGGGGAGGATTCTACTTTATCTGTGAATTATCATGATTGATTTCAATGATGGTGCTCATCAACAGAGGCGTTTTCAGTCAGAGTAACAAAATATTGGATTCTGTACCTTCTAAAAAGAATTCTTGCTTTCAGTAATCTAGTTTCTAATGAATAATGAATATTAAAATGTCTGCATGTATGCAAATGATATCCACGTGAAAAGACACTAATTTTACAGTTTATGCTGTTTACAACTAATATGTAAAATGTTCCTCTGCTTTTTAAATATGGTAAATGTACCTTACCACAGTGAGTATGAATGCTTCATTCAAAGCACTGGTATTTCCTTTCTTTACTCATGCTGGGTAATATCATTCATCTTAAATTTTCTATCTTTTTTTTTCTATTCTTTTGTAAGTCCAGCTGAGAAGTAAATGTTCTGGTTGAGAAAGAGTAACCAAGTCTGACTCAAGCACCTGGTTGATTAATGCAATATATAATTTTGCATCAAGCACCTCAAAGAAAAAGGAATGTGAAATCAGCTTGGCATGTTTATTTTCTGTGTTGTGCCATATTGCATTGATTATTGAAAGGTTGAGTTGGAGGTAAAAGGTGTCCTGAGTAAGGAAAAGAAATGGCTAAAAATTCTTGGTGTTTCTTGTTTTTTGGTTGTGGGGTTTTTTTTAAAGCAACAGCCAACCTTGATTTATCTGAATTATAAATAACTCCTCACTTGGTGTCAACTGCAGACCAAAGAGTGAGCATAAAAACGTCAGGCTTGTCCCTTGGCTTAGCACCAGTCATCCTAATTTCACTGATTCGAATGAACATCTTCACTAACCAAGGATCTGGCCTTTAGAAATGGCTGTGTGAAATTACCGCTGCTTTCACTGCATTTGTATCTGACTGTTCATTCATTTGATCTGGATTAAAGTGCAGTGTCTTTCTACTAGAACGCAATAGATACCAGACCTCTAGTGCCCAGCCCTTCTCACCTTCCAATTGCCTCTACTTAGAGATTCAAGCAAAAAACTTCACTTTCTTTTCCCTTCTACTTCCATTTAGATCTTTGACTTCTGCAAAAGGACAAAAATCAGATGAAGTTTGTGGATCTGGTTGTGGTTGGAAGCCATCCCTAGTCATTAATGGGATGGGCTTCTGGATCACTACAGATTAAAAATTGCCCCCCTTTCCAAAAGTTGCACTCAGGAATCTTTCCATCATTCTAGTTCAGTATTTAAAGAGGAGTAAATGGATGTGGAGAAATTTAACCTAATCCCCTTCCGGGTGATAGAACAAAGGAAGATCGGGAAACGTTGAGATGGTCACCATTTTCCCTCTCTAGGTTTTCTTTAAAGCTAAGGATTTGTTTGCTGAAAGGCATTGTTCCCTACCTCCTCATGCTTCTTCAAAAAATGTTTTAGAACTCCAATTCAAAAAAATGAGTATTCAGGAACCTGGGATTTTCCCCTTGCCTCTGCAGGTGGCAAACTTTCATTTCTCCTGAAACATGAACCACTCATATCCGACTGCAACATAGTTCTGGGAATGTTATCAAATGAATCCATATGGTGGTGTTCCTCTCTGCAGATTTATAAATGACTGCTACTTTAAGACACAAATCCATTTAATCCTGTATATATTATTTTCCTATGAGCTAAATTAACCTTGTAGAAATTACCTATTTCCTACTTCACTATCGAAAGAAGCCTTTAAGACAATGGAGACAAATGTTTCGTCTTTTCCTACTAATATGGTCCCCTTGTATTGAAAATGCAGGCAGATAGGATGGGAAATAGCATTCACATCGCTCCTTATGAGAGCCTTGCTAGTGACTGCAGTGTATTAGATTTTTGGTATGAAGCTGAATGAACATAGGATCCTGAGAGTAGTGACACAATGGCAAAAAAGTCCTCTGTATTCAAAAGGACCTGTGTACAGCAGGTAACAATCTTGAGGCAGACTGAAAAAAATACCATGCATGCTTTTCTACTTGAAACTGTTTACACATTGCTGATGGAGATTTTAAAGCAAAGCCAGATGACCTCTGTTTCAATGTAGCTACCTTCTGGGAAGAGAAACAATGTGCTTGTATTTTGTGGTATTTCTACCTGATTTCCTTCATTTCTCTCTCATGCACAAAAGGAGGGCAAAGCTGTGGGGTTTCAAAGTCTGAGAAAGTACCCCATTTCCAACTGTGAAAAGAGTACAGTCGTTGTGCGAATGTGTTTTATTCCCTTTATCTTCTAAGATTTTAAACATATTTTCCTGTGTTTTTAAATGCCAAAGAATAAAACCTCTGTAATAACTGGAGGATTTCCCCAGTAAGCTCTTGAGTCTACTTCTCCCTCTTCCAGGGAGCACTTGGACTGCTTGCACCTCGCATTCCTCTGGGCTGATCTTCTTATGCATGTTCATCACTGTAAACACCATCCATTAGAAGACTAAAAACTTCATGTCTGTTACTAATCATAGCTTTGTTTGCAGACAAAGCAGTTTATTAATTCACATTAGCAAAACAGGATTAAGGCTCTGCCCCACTACCTAGCAGAACAGTTCTTGCTGTCTCAGGTAGTGCTGTAAAGGATATATGTCTGTTATGAATAAGACCTTGTGTAAAATCCAAGCTGCTGTAAAGGAGGTAACCAGAAGTGGTTGCGGGACATCATAATATCTGGAACTCATCCACAGAACTGCAATAAAGTATTTTTAAATACATAAAAATCTTCCAAATCTTTGGAAATCTGAGCCGTTTGCTTTAAGAATGCCCATAAATTACATATCTCCCAGATCTGCAAACCACATCTGTTGTCAGAATTTAATCCCAAATACTGAAAGTGCAGAAAGAAGTTGGCTTATAAAGTATGCAGGGGTGTTCCTGTGTGCAGATGGATCATCTCCTTCTGCAAAGTCCCTGACAAATCCCCAACATTTTCAAAATGCAAAATCAACTTGCAGCTGCGTAACTGCTGCAAAGATTATTTCTGCATTGAAGTGTGGTGGTTTTCTTGGTGATATTGCTGGATAAAGCACTGGCTGGCTGGACGAGCCCAAAGAGTGGTGGTCAGTGGAGTTGAATCCAGCTGGCAGCCGGTCACAAGTGGTGTTCCTCAGGGCTCAGTGTTGGCGCCATTTCTGTTTTAACACCTCTATTGATGATCACGATGAGGACATAGAGTAAGACATCAGTAAGTTCACAGATGACACCAAGTGAGGTGGGAGTGTTGATGTTCATGAGGGTAGGACAGCCCTACAGAGAGACTTGGACAGGCTGGATTGGTGGGCCAAGATTAACGGTACGAACTTCAACAAGGCCACGTGCCGGGTCCTGCACTTGGGCCACAACAACCCCCTGCAATGCTACAGGCTTGGAGAAGTGTGGCTGGAAAGCTGCCTGGCAGAAAAAGATCTGAGGGTTCTAATCAACAGGCGACTGAATATGAGCCAGCAGTGTGCCCAGGTGGCCAAGAAGACCAATGGCATCCTGTCCTGTATGAGAAATACTGTGACCAGCAGGAGTAGGGAGGGGATTGGCCCCCTGTACTACTGCACTGGTGAGGCCACACCTTGAGTATTGTGCCCAGTTTTGGGCACTTCAGTACGAGAAAGAGATTGAGGTGCTGAAGCGAGTTCAGAGGAGGGCAACGAAGTTGGGGAAGGGCCTGGAGAATAAATCTTATGAAGAACAATTGAAGGAGCTGGGCCTGTTTAGTTTGAAGAAGAGAAGACTGAGGGGAGACCTCATCACTCTCTGCAATTACCTGAAAGGACATTGCAGAGAGGCTGGTGCTGGTCTCTTCTCTTGGGTAATTAGCAATAGAAAAAGAGGGAATGACTTCAAACTGCAGAAGGATAGGTTTAGACTGGACATTAGGAAAATTTTTTTTAAAGAGTAGGCAGACATTGGAACAGGCTGCCCAGCGAAGTGGTTGAGTCACCATCCCTGGATGTGTTGTTTAGATGTGGTGTTGGGGGATATGGTTTAGGGGTGAACTTTGCAAAGTAGAGTTCATGGTTGGACTTGATGATCCCAAGGGTCTTTTCCAACCTGAATGATTCTATGATTCTATGTGCATCAAGGACTTCACAGGCAGTTTGGAATTTCATCTCACTGGGCTAGACTCTTGATGAGCTACCAGCCTTGACTCCCTGGAAGTCACGAGTCATTAAGTTTCTTAAGTTCGGATAAATGATCATCCCCTCACATGGTGAAGTTTTCTAAGAAACATGCACATGTACACACACAAGAGTGTTAGCTTTTAAACTTTCATTTCCTTAGGAAACCAGGCACACAGACATACACCCACCCCAGGTACACATACAGATAGACATTTTGCAGATCAATTTAAGAATCAATTTGACAAGTTTACCAAACTGCATCGGTCCCTAAAGTGCTATTTTGTCCCAGTTCCATAAGCTACATTGGTAGCTGACTTTCAGAACTAAACACAAAGGACTACGTGTGGTTGCTGTAATGCTTTCAGCACACAGGTTTTGCAAATCTCTGTTTCTCTGTATTATAACTGGACTTGGGGGCTTGGGTAGCACTTTTATGTAACTTCTGTTCATGCAGTTGAACATCTCTCCTCTTCCTGTGTAATTCAGTTCTGACCATTAAAGTCAGAACCCAACAAAAAAGGTCAGCGTTTAGCAGTCATCCAGTATATAAAATGTCCATGTGCTGTTTCCTATTCCCTCCCTAGATACTCGGATGGATTTTTTTAGGTACTTTTTGGCTGACAGCTAAAACATGTTCATCGTATAGTTGTCTCAGTATTCAGGTATTTCAAATCTCAGCTTGATTGCTTTTATGTGATTTCTTCTGTGTAAGGAAATGAGGGTCAAACTTTTCCTTCGGTTTCTCAGGAATAAGCTCTTTCTTCTGTTGCTACTGGTGTACATGACTATTCATACTGTGCTGTGGTAGGACCAAGTTAGACTGTTCAGCTAATATTTAGTCCCTTGAATCATTCCAGCAAGTGAGATGTGCAACTCCTCAGCTGTTCAGTAGGATAACATTATAAAATCTTCTTTATTTATTATTTTTTTTAACCAGCCAGCACATAAAATGACAGCTCTCCCCGTGCTCCGGAATGTGATCATGGTGGCCTCTTTTACAAGTTTTGTCAGTTTAAGTAAAACAAATGCCCTACTCCTTTGCCTTAGGTTACAAAATAACAACTAGGTGTTTACTGTTGTTTTAAGGAACTGTAATTATTATCAATTACTAAGCATGCAAACATATTTTGTATACTCAATGGATTTAGACCTATTTTCATTCCAGTCTAATTAGAAAGCTACATGGTGATCTCCAGCCTCAGGCTTTTTGTACCCATCCTTGAGTGACTGCCTAACTTATTCCTTCAAAATAAACAAAGAGCTGCCACATCCACAGCAAAGCTCCAAAAGGAGGCCCCATTGAGATCACTTTTTTTTAGCGGTTTTTTTTGCTTTGCAAAATTGCCTACTAACTGCTAGCTTCAATGGGAAGAATCAACTTTGAAATTCAATTTCAGTATTTCTAGACCAACTTAATATTTTCTTTTGTACATAGTGGGAGAGGGAGAAAACAAATCTGAAGCAAAGATCAGTTGACCGTAAGACAAAAAGGATAAATTCTGGGAGTATAAAGTACTGAAACAGTTATGTGAATAAGCTCGTAGGCGCTCTTTTCTCACATGCTTTACAGAGCATATTGTCCTGGTTTCACTGGGTTTAGCCTAGGGATATCAGACCCTGCCTTTGGGCAAAAAAAAGAGATTAGATGATCTCAGGAGATCTCTTTCAGCCCTAGTTTTCTAAGATTAAATTCAAATTAGACAAGAGGCTGAGCTGTGCAAGTCAGTGAACTTTATCCACTACTGCTAGGAATCAGGGGGCTCACCTTGAGCCCCTAAAAGTAAGAGGCGACCCTCCATTTGGAAACAGTATTGCTGTAGGAGGAGGTAGACATGGAGGTGAAAGAGGTACAGTAGGACCAGAATTTAATGTGTATTAGGCACAAAGCAGTTTGGAGCTGAATGGAAGAGAAAACGAGGTTCAGTGTCTGCAGGCTGAGGTCTGGGATCTCCAGGAGCCAACCACAGGCTTTGCGCAGAACGTGCCAATTGGGCACCTAAACCACCCACACAAACCTCATCCCATCAGACTGTGGTGTTTGTCTGCTTATGTTTATGTTTATAATTATGGTTATATTTATATTTTGGAGGGAAACGCAAACAAACCTCTTTACCAAAAGAAAGCAGCTCATTGCGCAAACAACATTTCTGTTGGGAAAAAAGGACCCCATGTGACAGAGATGGTCACACCACCTGGTGTGCGGCCGGGAGGTGTCTGACACCACAGCAATGATGCTTCCATGAGGATTTGGGTAGTTCACAACGGAAGTTTCAAGCTTCAGCAAAGGGCGGGTGGGTGTATATATCGTCGGTTTGCTGTTGTGTGTGACGGCACATGTATTTTAGTTGTAGGCTCGATATGCTTTTTGGCCATGGGAGAAGCCAGAGCTGCTCAGGTTCGTTTAGAAAGTTAGGTAGCCCGAATCCTGCAAACATTTGGACTCTCTTGCTCCGTATCAGGTTAATACTTCCACTCTGGGATATACAGTGGCTTTAGGACCTCAGGAAGAGCCGTCTGTGCAAATTACCAAGCAAATCAATGTTATGTGCATTCCAAGGACTCATAACTCATGCAGAAAGAAGAAAAAAAATCATCAAATTGCTCAAAGGAACTTGTTTAGGGTGGCAATTTCCTTGCCATATTTCAGCTCTCCGTCTCCAGCTATTCAGACTGTCTAAAATAAATCAGTCTTCTTTTTTCTTCTTTTTTTTTTTTCCCCTGAACAATGGGGGAAGTGTGATCAGTTTTTTTTCACTCTTTTTTTTTTTGGTTGTTTTTAGTTCTTCTTTTCCATAAAACAAAACCAAAACCTAAGGCTATTTCTGTTGACAACCCCCCACCAAGACCTAAACATGCAAAAACTTTCAGCAGAATTAAAGTAGTATTTTAGCCGGAGAAGTCAAAATAGCTTAGCTGTTTTGCCACCACTGGAATGTAATGCAAACTATGTACACAAACCAGGCCTCACTTATTAAATAATATCAATAAGAAGTAAGATCCATTCCCCCCTTCAGAAGCTAAGGATTTTATCCTACATTGGAAGGATGCTGGGTCCAGGCTCCTGTTAGGTGGCCTCATCCCAGACAGTGGTGAATCCATATAAAATCACAACCAGTTGTGGGTTTTGCTTTTTGCCAAAACTGAGTATATTTTCCTTTGAACTGCTGTTCGTGAGGAGCATATTTTATTATGCATGGTGTTAACATCAGTTCAAAATTTCAACTCCTTTTTCATAGTAAAATAAGAAATTGTGTCTGTGAGGGCTTGAGGCTTGAGACCAGCTTTTTTAACTACAAGCTGCAACTTTTTTTTTTTTTTTCCTTCTCAAATGGAATAAAAGCATTGCTTGGGAGCAGGAGACCAAAAGGGTATTTCTAAGCTAAAAGGCAGGCAGAATAAGCTTGGCTTGTCACCAAGTTGCACTGAACTTGACAAATGAAATTTCATTAGAAGTGCAGGGGCGGTTGTGAAACTGCCAGTAAATAACTGTCTCCCCGGAGTCTCCACTTTTTCCAGAGTCTTTTTTCTCTTCAGACTCCATTCTGCCAGGAACAATATTTTAAAAGCAAAACCCAGAGCTAAGTGTCGGAGTTAGATGTTAGTAGATAATAAAGGTCAAATGTATTTTTTCCAGGAGCTACTGGAATTTATGCCATTATTTTATCTTCTCATCCTCCCTTGCCCTTTCTCTCACAGTTGTTGCCACTAATGGGTCCAAGCCACAGCCGTGAATCTGGACAAATTTGGGGTTGGTTCCAGAGCTAAATTGTGTAGCTGATCATGTTCCCTCCAATGACTTGAAGCAAAACCCAAGCCCTGTGCCCATCACCTTGTGCTCTGAAATGCTTGCTTGGAGCTGTTTCAGACCTGGATCTGAACTTCATGGATGATGACCCTCTTTAGTCATCATCCTTCAGTATTTCAAAATATAAATGAAATGCACATCATCATTCATCCCTCCAAACCACATCTGTGCATGAAGCTGCTTTTGTGCTCTCAGGGCATTACAAAACCATGAAGTATCTCTCCTCTTGGCTGTTACTAGGCAAAGAAAAAGGCGATTTTGTCCTGCTTCTGTAAGGAGAGTTTTCTACTCTTTCTGGCCTGCGCTTGTAAGACATTTCCATTTCCAAACAGAAGGCTTTATCATGACAGGTTGTGTTTTCTGTAAGGATTAGCTGTTGAATTTACTCTTTTGTAGCACCCCTCGCTGCTCCTCAGATGGAATGTGAGCTGGGGTGGCCCTGACAATGCAGCTTCTTCTGCTCTGAAGCCAAGGCGGGAGGTCCAGTGATGGTCCAAGTTTGGGAACGCAGCTTTACTGCATGGACACTGTCACCTGTGATTGGCTGAGACTGGCTGGAGGGGCCACCCGAGCTCTTTTCACAGGAGGCTTCCCCCTCAGTGTCACAGTCTGTAGTTCTTACAGAGGGTGCTCTGAAGGACACCTACTTCTGAAAACATGTGTATATGCATCCGTCTCTTGTTAGACATAGTTTTGATCACACAGAGAGATATTTTATAAGTGAACTCTTTCCTTCCCTGCATGCAAGGAAAGAGCTAGCTTTTCTTGGTAGCAGGTAAAACCAGGTGTATGAAATGCCTGTTTCTGAAGTGCACAGCAATGTCTCCAAATGGAGAAGAGATGGAGAAGGAGATCCCCTCGGATTCATGCGCTAGTTTTCTTTTTAAAAACTTGAGACCATGTGTTTTGGGCAAAATTCATACCTGCTGCTGTCAGAAGAGCAGAGTTGGGATTTCAGCTCCCTAGTTTGGTTGATAGTCTAATTTGCTAGGAAACAAATCCTGTGCATCACAGGCTTCAGCTGACAAAATCAGCAGAACTTTACTACCTTCCCTCATCAAGCCACGTCACTGATGTGAATGGGAGTCACTACACCCATAGTTTATGGGAAGAGGATTTAGGGTATAGAGAGAATAGAGCCCCAGTCTTTGCTCTTCCAAGTTTGTTAAAGCTGTAAATGCTTGCAGAACTCTTATGAAGAGCATATTTCAATTGTAGGTGAAGTTGGAGAACTCAGTTTCTTGGTAGAGCTTCTGCTTTCTAGAACCTTATTTGGAACTTCTGAAAATCACTGATAACCCAAGATGTCTTGCCACTGCTCTTAATAGAAGGTAGTCCTAGATGACCTTCCACAAATCCCTTTTAATTAGCCTCTTTCCCAGAGTGTGCCATGCCAGCAAATAATTAATACAATAATCTTACTGTACTTGCTGCTGATTCTCATTCTTTCTCTACAGATGGCCCCCACAAAGTTTTAGGTTACGATCATCTGCTGTAGAAATTTATTCTCACCCTTAGAGAGTCTAGTCACGTTTTGGGGAGGATGGAGAGGGATGATCTGAAAGAAAAACTTGCAGATGATATTGCACAAAACGCCACACAGAATTGCACACAGCATATACAATGCTGCCAGCAGTCCTGCTGCTTAAGAACAAAAACTCTCTCTCATCAAATCTGAATTTACAAGTTGATTGTAGAGCTGTTGAACGAGCTGACAAATGCCATACCATTGCACGAGCTCACACAGGAGGCAGCGCTAACATATTTGTTAATGGTACCAAGTTGTGTAGATTGTGACATCAGATATAATTTTTACTCTTGAGAAGTAAGAATGTATTTATGCTGCTTGTGATTGAGAAACAATACAAAATGGTTTGCATGAGAAAAAGAATCCCATTATGGCATTTGATATTTGATGTTGCACTGGATAGAAAATAGCCATGTGAAAGAAAAATCTGGGAGATTTAGTTGGGCTAACTAGATTTGCTGGAAAACGTCCTGCATATCACCTATTGCAAATTTGGTCTGATTTTGGGTCATCAGTCAGATGACCTAGTTAGACTGGAATTTAACATAGGGAGGGTCAGCAGAACATTAAGCTTTGTATTTTAAATACTACTATCTATGTCAGGCATTAACTACATCAGCTGCTCTATATGGCACTAAGGAAAGCGTTTTGCAGCTGGGCTCAGTAACTCACAGAAAACATTTTTTCTTTTCTATTGGGGGAAAAAAGGTAGAGAGACGTGTAAGTACACTTTTGCCATCTCCAGGCTTTACAAAGGTGTGATTTTGTGGAAGGTAACGGGGAGCAAGGATGGCAAGGTTCAGGGTAGCAATTGGGAATGTGCACCATGGGGAGTCTGGAAGGAGGATTTATCCGTCTACTTCAGTCAAGTTTAGCTGTCCCAGTGGTAATCTGGTTATCAGCAGGTATTTGATGTCTTTATGGTAGGTGGGTGTTAGAAGCCACTGGAAGGGCTGTAGATTTTCAGACTTGAAGCATGAATTGACATATAATCGATGGAGATAAGGAACAGGCTTCTCTGAGGAAACTAGTGGGTTATTTGTATCTTAGCAAGGCAGCTGGTTTTACATCAAAATCAGCACGTGGATGGGTGGGCAGTTGTATCAGATGTGGGGGTTCCTGTGTGCTCCAGCTGTCAGGCTGGGTAGGGAAGCTCTGTCCAACGGTGAAAGCCCACTGTAGAAGAGCTCTGTCAGGGACTTCTCACAATAGCTCTCTACATACCCTGTAGTTAAATGCTGAGAATCAGGTCTTACAAGACCCTACCAGTGCTGCCATTTGCTGAAGTCCTTGTAAGTTGTGAGTACCCTCTGTGCTGTGGAACCTGGGGCACTTGTCATTTGTGTGACACAGGGGAAAAGCCAGAGAATGGGGAAATCTAATGGCAAAGAAATCCAAGAGGCTTTCAGCAGTGGTATTTTACAGTTTCCCACTATGTTCTGGGAGCCAGTAAAGATTTCTGAAGATATTTGCGTGATAGAACACCCACTGCTTGTTTTGATTAGCTTGGTCTCATTTTTAATAGGCACCAGATGAAAATTTTGAGTGGGATTTTGCATGCATTTCAACATTAATGCAGAAAGATGGGCCCAACAGAGTTTGAGCTTGCATCCTGGTTGTTGCAGGCCTAGCTCCACAGGTCTGGCCTGGCACAGCATAGGGGGAGCAGCAAGATCCAGCTGAATTAAACTTTGTGGGTTGGGGCTATCTTTTGTGTTTCACTCAAAAGATGTAAAATATATAAAGGCCATTTATGGTACTTTTTTTGCTCATTTCTGTTGAAGGCTGCCCAGGTCTTGTGTTGAAAGCAAGTAATGATTGTCTCTGGTGGATAGCTTTTCTATTAAGAGGTACTTAAAACCTGTCTACAATCTTTAGCTAATAGCAGACAAACCAAACTCCTCTCAAGTTCCCTCACACAGAGCCTTTAAGCCTTACTGATGTGCCTGGAGTTGCTGTAGCTGGGATAATAGTTTGTAAACAGAGTGTAGCCACACCTCACAGTGTCTACAGCCTGAGGGAATAGATCTGCCAACTTACATCTGCCCTCAAATGCCAGGAAACAAATCATTGGTAATAAAACACAATGGCTGTTCTCCATCTGCAATCAATCTGTGTTTAACTAATGTTGTTAAGTAGAAAATAGCCATAGTCATCCCTTATTAGGTCCTTGAATAAACAATGGCTGCAGCTCAAATCCATCATTAACAGGGAAGGAAGCAGCTGCTAGTTCTTTTTCCAGGTGCAAGTAGCAGCTAGGGTTTCCATTAGCTGGGAGCAGGCAGGAATGGCCCACGTTATTGCCATTGTCCTTTGCCTGTGTGAGGGAGGGAAGCTGCTGCATAGCTTGGATGGAGACCGTGTGCTCAGAGCAGCAAGGCAAGATCTGCAGCCCACTGAAAAAAGTAAGTCTTTTTGCTAGTTGCAAGTGGCTTTGGGCTCAACCATGAAGAAAGTTAACCAGGGTCTGGGAAAAGTTCTAGGTGTCTGGGGGCAGATTACAAAGCTGAGGCTGCCTCTAAGCTCTCAAGCAGAGAGCCTGAGACAACCCATCTTATGCGTTACCTGTGTCCCCTTGAGCAGGCCTGGGGTGCAACTGCTGGAGCCATTGCAGTCCCCTCAAGCAGGCCACCTGCATATGTTCAAGATGCTTTTTCAGGCTCAGTAGCAGAGAGAGATTAAAGATGTAATGTTGGAGTCGGGATCCAGTACAAAAGTTGCCAAAAGCTGAAAGTGATGATCTGGAGTTATTTAAAACATGTGTAGTTGTGGTCCTTTGTGACGTGGTCTAGTGGTGGACCTGGTATTGCTAATTAATTGTTGAACTTCATGACCTTAAAGGTCTTTTCCAACCTAAATGATTCTATGATATGGCTTTGATTTGACTCACTGAAAGCCATACACAGATAACACCTCTCAACTTTTCCAGCCTTAAGGTTATTCATCCTTGAAGTTCTTTTTTTTTCTGCCCTCTATAAATTGCAAACCCCAGTTCTCTTAAAGTGGAAATTATGTGCTATGTATGCACACAGGGCTTGGCAGTTCTCTTAAAACAAAATGCCATACCAAATAAATAATCACGAGCATAAGGAAATGTCATGAATGAGAGAAGGGAAAAAAAAAATTAAATAAGGCTCCTTAAAAAACATTCTGGGACATAAACAGCCGTTACGAGTAAAGGCAGTGTAATTTGTAGGGGGCTGGATGAATCTATGTTCTTTAATGGCATTCTACTGTTGCTGTTAAGAATTACATGTATTCATGGGACTTAACTGGATGCTAGAGCCTCTTACTTTAAAGAAAATAAAGCTTTAAGGTATTTTCAGAGAGCGCTGTTACTTCTAACCTCCTCTTTGTTAGTTTTAAATATTTTCCTCTAGGAATTCTTCTGTTGCAGGTTGTTTTGGCTTGTTGGTTTTGGGTTTTTTTGTGTTCCTTTGGGGCAACCCAAAGCCTTTCATTTGTTTCTGTTTTGAAAGACAATATTTACCATGAGCTCAGCCTGCGGGTGTGGTGTCTGGCTCCCTGCAACCTGCACCCACCTTGCTCTTGGCTCCTGTCTTTGTTGGGGGTGTTCTAGATGCAGCCGTCTTGTGAAAAATCTATTTGCATCTTGGATTAGGTTAGAAAAACTGTGAAAGGAATAGAGCTTGTTTTGTTCTAGTTGTACCTTTGTGCCGTTCAGCACTAATGGCTTCAGGCAGATCAAAATCAAGAGAAGCAAAAGGGATTTCTTCTTGACTTCCCTCCAGTATTTCACTGTCACTGACTGTAAAAACATTTGTTCTGAGCATTAAATGTTAGCACTTATCTATTCCAGCCTTCTTGTATATGTCTGTATTTAGTTTGCTACTTTGGATCTCCCCTTTTCCAAGGGAATAGTAATGGTGATCATGCAATAGGGATATATATAAAATGGCAATCTGAAAAAAGCCACATATCGCTACAAAGAGTGTTTACCTTGTTTTTTTCTTACATGAATCCTAGTGATCCACATACACACTATGGTAGCCCTACACAGCAGTGCAAGAGAACGGCTAGATGCTGTCTTTAATTGGGCAAGGTAATGTTCAGCAATTGTATGAGTCGTCACTGAAGATGGAAGAGCCCAGCCCTTAAATACCAGGTTACTTAAGAGCTGATGAACATGTCACTGAAGTCGCTGGGCTCTCCCTTCTGCACTCATACTTGTAGCTCAGTGATTATTTCTCCATTTGGTCAAGATCCATTAATCCATCATCCAAACTCCAGCTAAATCTCTGTATCTCATTAGTCTCTAGCAAGCTAGAGCTTGAGATGTGCTGCACTTGCACTTTCTCATATTGGAGAGATGACTAAGCTGTCTTTAAACTTGTACCTGGCCACAGTCTAGGAGTTACTGAGTTGGGTGCAGGCATAAAACAGAGTGAGCTTTGGCTTTTTTCTGTACTTTGTCTGCCAGCATCTCTTGAGGACTACTCTGTCTTGTGAGGGTTGTCAGAGGATACTCTTCCCACTTGCGAGTTTTCCCTGAGGCATTAATGCTGCATTTAAGAACAGCAAATGCAGGAGCTGTTCCCAAGGCCAGGCTTCCTTGAAGAATTCCTTTAGATAAACCATGGCAAATGTGTGTTGATGATCTACTTGCACAGCAGACAAGGAACAAATGAAAAGCATACAAACCCCTCTATCCGCATTACATTACAAGGTTGCGTATTTCCTGCTTCCACTAGTAATCCAGTCTGAAGTGCTCTCCCCCCCCCCCCTTTTTTTTTTACTTTAAAAAAATAAAAATCCAAGCACTTGCTGTTTTTCTTCAAGATCAACTCTGTTTTTCTTGTGGCTTCACTGGACACTAAACACAAATTTCTCCATCATAATTTCTAATGATCTAAAGCTCTGTGCACAAAGTTTCTGTAATTGGATATATTTCAGGCAGTTGCTGCTTCAGGCCTTCATCTTCCTGTGTTTCAATGGAGAGGCAGATAAACTATCTATGTCAGCTGGAGGTGGAGGTTATAAATGGAAAAATATGGCTCCCCGTGAATGAAAGTATTATTCATGGAGTGAGATGTAATCCCCAAAATCCAGGCTGGGAGAACTTCTGCTTGGCTGAGGCCAATTTCAAAACCTCTAAGGCAATTTGCTTTCCTTGTAAACTAAGGAATTGGGTATAAGTACATTTTACTGCACCTTTAAAAAACCAAAACAGGAGGTTGAAAGGTACCGTGCTCTCTTGTCAGCTCTCACCTTCTTTACATGGCCTTCTCCCAGCCCTGCTTTGTGGGTTTTAATAGTTACTAATGACAGTTTGCCTCCCCTCTTGCCAGTCTTTGGTCAGATGATACTCCTGAAGCGTGATTCAGCATCTGCTGATGCCAAACCCATGATGAGTTACTGTTTGGAAACCCTAAAAATTAGGGTGTATATGTTCAGGCAGAAGCCAATGATCTTGTGCAGGAGGTCAGGATGTGGGGATGATTTGCTGGACAAGTGTCACAGAACATCTCGGTTTGCTGTAGTGCAAAGGCTGTGCACTGGAAAACCCTCGTGACACTTTTGGAAGAGGGCATGCTCAGGAAGGGTACGTTGTGCTGCAGCTCACTGCACAAACCAGGTGGGTCAGCTTTATTGCCTGAACTGCAGAGGGAATTAAAGTCTAGAGGGCTGAATAAAAAAACACAGCCTTCGCTAAACAACAACAAAAGAAATTGAATGCTGAGGTTCTTGCAAAATCTGGGAGCACGTGGGGTACTGTAGAAACCAGCATGTATTCTTAGTTGTGTGCTCCAGAAAATGTATTGTGAGCTGAGAGTGCTGGATGGTGGAAAGCTATTCATGATCAGACATTAATGCTGTGTGCTTTATGGCACTGCAGGTCAAAAGGGAGGTACTTGATTCACATGTAACTTGCTTGGGGGCCATCTGAGACTGCAGATATGTTTCAGCTTGTTATTAACTGCTATGCCTTGTTTCTGCCATCTCCCCCCAAGTAAGCAGCCAAGAGGACAACCTAATCAAAATTAGTTACGCAGCTCACCTGAATCCAGGCAGAGGCATGGCTGTGCCACATGCATTGGGTTGTGCACAGAGGGCAAACTGTTGCCCTTGCCTCATTACCATGCAAGCACTAAGATGAGTGGGCAGAACTTAGTTAGCTCTTGTTTGGAATCACAGAATCACGGAATGTTAGGGATTGGAAGGGACCTCAAAAGATGATCAAGTCCAATCCCCCTGCCAGAGCAGGAACGCCCAGATAATGTTACATAGGAACGTGTCCAGGCAGGTCTTGAATGTCTCCAGAGAAGGAGACTCCACAACCTCTCTGGGCAGCCTGTGCCAGTGTTCCGTCACCCTCACTGAGAAGAAGTTTCTTCTCGAGTTTAAGCGGAACCTCTTATGTTCCAGTTTCAGCCCATTATCCCTTGTCCTGTCATTGGTTGTCACCGAGAAGAGCCTGGCTCCATCCTCGTGACACTCACCCTTTATATATTTGTAAACATTAATGAGGTCACCCCTCAGTCTCCTCCAAACTAAAGAGCCCCAGCTCCCTCAGCCTTTTCTCATAAGGGAGATGCTCCACTCCCTTAATCATCCTAGTTGCCCTGTGCTGGACTCTCTCCAGCAGTTCCCCGTCTTTTTTGAACTGAGGGGCCCAGAACTGGACACAGTATTCCAGATGGGGTCTCACCAGGGCAGAGTAGAGGGGAAGGAGAACCTCTCTCGACCTACTAACCACCCCCCTTCTAATACACCCCAGGATGCCATTGGCCTTCCTGGCCACAAGGGCACAGTGCTGGCTCATGGTCATCCTGCTGTCCACCAGAACCCCCAGGACCCTTTCCCCTACACTGCTCTCTAATAAGTCATTCCCCAACTTATACTGGAACCTGGAGTTGTTCCTGCCCAGATGCAAGACCCTACATTTACCCTTGTTATATTTCATTAAATTTTTCCCCGCCCAACTCTCCAGCCTGTCCAGGTCTCGCTGGATGGCAGCACAGCCTTCTGGCATGTCAGCCACTCCTCCCAGCTTGGTGTCATCAGCAAAGTTGCTGATAGTACTCTCTAGTCCCTCATCCAAGTCATCGATGAATATACTGAGTAATACTGGCCCCAGAACCAACCCTTGAGGGACTCCACTGGATACAGGCTTCCAACCAGACTCCGCCCCATTGACCACGACTCTTTGGCTTCTTCCCCTCAGCCAGTTCACAGTCCACCTCACTACCCGAGAGTCTAGACCACACTTCCTCAGTTTAGCAGCAAGGATGCTGTGGGAGACTGTGTCAAATGCTTTACTGAAGTCAAGGTAGACCACATCCACCGCTCGGCCATCATCTATCCACCTTGTTATATCCTCGTAAAAGGCTATGAGGTTGGTCAAGCATAACTTCCCCTTGATAAAGCCACGTTGACTGTCTCTAATGACCCTCTTATCCTTGATATGCCTTATGATGGCACCAAGGATAAGTTGTTCCATCACTTTCCCAGGAATGGAGGTGAGGCTGACCTGTCTATAGTTTCCCGGGTCCTCCTTCTTGCCCTTTTTGAAGACTGGAGTGACATTTGCTTCCCTCCAGTCCTCAGGCACCTCTCCCGTCTCCCGAGACTTGGTAAAGATGATGGAGAGTGGTCTAGCAATGACATCAGCCAGCTCCCTCAGCACCTGTGGGTGCATCCCGTCTGGACCCATGGATTTATGGATGTCCAGATTGCTTAATTGGTCCCTAATCCAGTCCTCATCGACTAAAGCAAACTCCTCCACTGCCCTGACTTCCTCAGGGGAATGGGGCTCCTCAGGACAGGCTCCAGCAGAGTAGACAGAGACAAAGAAGGCATTCAGTAATTCTGCCTTCTCTGTATCTTCTGTCACCAAGGCACCCACCCCATTCATCAGTGGGCCTACATTGCCTCTGGCGTTAGTTTTATCTGCCACGTATTTGAAAAAGCTCTTCCTGTTGTCCTTGACCCCTCTCGCCAGGTTCAATTCTAGGGAGGCCTTTGCTTTCCTAGTTGCCTCCCTACATCCTCAGACAACAGCCTATTCTTCCCAAGTGGCCAGCCCTGCCTTCCAAGATCTGTAAATTCTCCTCTTGCACTTGAGCTTACCCAGCAGATCTCTGTTGAGCCACGCAGGTCTCCTGGATCCCTTCCTTGACTTCCTATGTGTCGGGATGCTCTGATCTTGAGCACGGTAGAAGCAGTCCCTGAATGCTAACCAACTATCTTGGGCCCCTTTACCTTCAAACAGCCTTGCCCATGGGATTTTCTCGAGTAATTGTTTGAAAAATCCGAAGTTTGCCCTGGCAAAGTCCAGGGTTGCAATTCTGCTTGCTATTTTGTTTCTGCTACATGAGATCCTGAACTCCACCATTTCATGGTCACTGCAGCCAAGGCAGCCCTCAACCTTTACTGCTTCAACCAGATCCTCCTTGTTAGCGAGGATGAGGTCCAGCAGTGCTCCTCTCCTGGTCGGCTCCTCCACCATTTGCATCAGAAAATTATCATCGATGCACTGGAGGAACCTCCTGGACTGTGGCTGGCTGGCTGAGTTGTCCTTCCAGCAGATATCAGGGAAGTTAAAATCCCCCACGACAACCAGGGCCTGTGACTGTGAGGCCGCTCTCAGCTGCCTGTAGAAGGCCTCATCAACTTCCTCACCCTGATCTGGTGGCCTGTAATAGACACCCACAACAGTATCTCCCCTACCAGCCTGCCCCTTAATTCTAACCCATACACTCTCAACTTGCTCCTCCTCATCCATGCCTGGATGGTATTCAAGACATTGTAGTTGCTCTTTCACGTAAAGAGCAACTCCACCACCTCGCCTGGCTGGCCTGTCTTTCCTGAAAAGGACATAGCCACCCATGACCACATTCCGGTCATGTGAGCTGTCCCACCATGTCTCTGTAATTGCCACCAGATCATAATCTCCTGCCCAAGCCCAGGTTTCTAGCTCCTCCTGCTTATTCTCCATGCTGCGTGCATTGGTGTATAAGCATTTCAGGGAGCAAGCTGAGCACACTGATCTCACCCTAGGGGGATGGGAGGCCACCTGGACCTCATAATTTCTGGAACACTGCCCCACTGCAATCCCAGCTCTAACCCCATCCCCCTTCATATCTAGTTTAAAGAACGCTCTATGAGTCCTGCCAGCTCGTGACCAAGGATCCTTTTTTCCCTTTGTGTAATTTGAACCCCAGCTTGTTTCAGTAGATCAGGTGCCCTGTAGATCTCCCCATGGTTAAAAAATCCAAAGCTAGATGTGTTACCTACAAATTCTATTCTCGGGGAAGGAAGCCTGGAATTTATCCTGCCTAGCTGACGTGCTAGCTTTCTCCAGGACTTACTCAGTCTAATAGCAGTTTCTGTTTAATGTGGAGAGAGCAAGGTAGGCTAGTTGTCTTTGTCAGGTGAGGTGGATGCTAATGCCTCAGATCCTTGGATGCAGGGCTGGCTGGAGAAATGAAACACTGGTGCTAGCAAGATAGCTAAGGGCCAATGCTTCCTTTTGTAAATCCTGAGTATGGAGTTTGGGCATATAGCGGAAGGGGTTGTCTGCATGGGCAGACACCAAGATAAATGTGATTGTCCTCTTTCCATTGATTGAGGATGAAGTGATCCTGTTCCTATCTTTAGTGAATTATGAGACATGTACTTCACCTCTGCCAGGCTGTGCTGAAAGGCAGAGACTTCCCTTCTCTCTTCTTGGTAGGCACTTTGGCCCAATTGCAAGGCAGTGGGCTTGGTCAGTTCCTGAGAGTAAGAAAAAAAGCTGTACCTGAATCCTGCTGTCTCTTCCCAGGCATGCTAGGTTTCTTATTTGACCTCAAATTATGCTTTCCTAGAGGAAAACAAGGGGGGTCTGCTACAGAATCCTGTTGGAAGAAAGCAAAGTCTACCACAATTATCCCTCTGCTTGCCTTAGTAAGAGGAGAGAAGGAGAAATTTCTGCTTAGTGAAAGAGAGTGCAGCTAAAACCTTGCCAAATCACAAGGAGTAAACAGGAGCTGCAGGGTAGCAAGTGAGTCCCTACATTTAGCAACACTCCATTCTGCCTGCCACAATTTCTTCAGTGTGACTGGGCTTTGCTAAAAAACCCTCCTTAATCCAACACAGAAAGGCTCTATGCAATTGCATCCAGCACAATCCTGTTGCACTTGATCTAAATGAGAAAGTTAAATCTCAGTCTAGACAGAGCGCTCTCTAGCTCCTGTGAATCCTGCATCCGGTGAGATGCATCATCATCTATGAGTATGTTTCTCATTTTCCAGACAAGCCCAGGGGATCTGCACCCCCCTCCATAAAATTCCTGTCTGTGCTAAATTGCCTTCTAGTTCTGATTTATACCTCTATAAAACACATCATGAGAAGGAGAAAATTTTTAATTGTGTAACTGTCATGACCTACGCAGGGCACATTTTTGTTGGTTATTGATGAATTTATCATCCTTAAAAGGGGTATAAAGATGCATGACTTTCCTTTACAGTGGGAAGAATGGAAGGTGAGGAAAATAAATGCAGTGAAGGACAAGGAGTAAACCTTAAAGTAGCATGGCTTGTGGAAAGGGACCTCTGTTAAAGGAATCACTGAGAAATATGAAGAGATGCAGGCTGGATTTGAGATCTTAAGGGGTTCCAAGAAAAACTTTTGGAATTCCTCTAGTCCTCTATTAAACCAAGCCAGAAAACAACCTTACATTGGGGCTGTTTGATGTTGAAAGTTGGAAGATGTTTATTTTCTCAAAGCAGTAACAAGTGAATAAATCTTCTTTTATGTTGCTTATGAAGTCATTGATTCTGAGTTCTTGTTTGACTTCTTTTACCCAGACCCTTTTCAAAATTGCACTGCAGTTTTCTTTTTAAATTGTTTTCTTAGGGGTGAATATCATGTTAGACATGAAGAGACAGGTATGCAAACGTTTCTTCAGGTTTCTGCTGCAAAGTTTCTCCTGGCAACCTTGTCCTACTTATGACAGGCACCCTAGCAGCACCTTCAAGAAGTGTCCAAATGGCACATGCAAGATAAGAAGACTCCAAGATAATTAGAAACGGGTTCATTACTGGAGGGTCAGCTCCAATTTACTTAATTACATCATAAATGTGTTTCCTTATCTTTTCTATTGCCTACATGAGGATATACGTTCTAAGACTGTTCTTTGGGGGTGAAAGCTAAGGAGCGAAGTTAAGCTTGTTGTTCAGCTCCAACGTGGTGTCGTTATTGATCAAATGTTTATTATGGCACAGAGTTAGTTTTGACATGTGGTTTGTTCTGTATGACTTGACTCTTGCCTCAAGGGCCATGCAGACTTCTAACACTGGAGAGTAGGTGCGTGGTAATGCACAGACATGCCTATGTATTTGCATACTAGTTGGGCTGATAGAGAGAAGAAATACTTCTTGAGTATGTAAGTCGTCAGCATTCTTATCTCCCTGTCTTTCATGGTCTCAGCCCCGAGCCTACTTGCCTTACCAGTGGTGGTGTCCTTTGCATGGGACACTGGCCACTGTGATGCTATGGACCAGCAAATGGGGAGTGTGAAGTTGGGAACTTGCAAAAGTTTCAGAGTGGTGGCATACAAGGTCTTCTAAAATGTCTTAGACTGGCCCTAGCAGATGCTGAATTCTTCCTGTTGACATCTAGAAGTTTCCCTTCACTAAGAGAAATGATCAGCACAATCTTTGAAAATTCCCCTCTAGTGGACAGATGGACAGAATCTCTCATCTTTATGCTTAGATGCTGTACCCTAATGGGCTGTACCAGTCCTCTGAGACATTGTTTACTGGAGACAAGCCTCCTCCTTCACCAGAGAAAATATGGTCAGTAAAGATGTATTTACTACTGAGATTTTACGCATTGTCACTACCCAGGTTATCAGCTCTTGCCAGCTTTGGCCCCAAGCCTGGTTGCAACCAAGCCTGACAAGGAGCACTCTGCCTGACTTCTGAGCAACATGGGAGTTCGCTCAGCCTCTGAGAAAGAGAGTATTCTCTTGCTGAACTGAAAAGAAAGGCAGTTACACTTGTACTAAAACAGCTTTTGACTTTGCAGAAAGTGAAACTTACCATTATCCAGTGTTTTTGGCTTCCACCTACGGTCTGTTAATCGAAGGAACACAGGAGCTTTGTGCATCAGTGATGGCTATCTCCATAGGAAATCCAACATTGTGGTTACACTGGCTGGTTTTTTGCTTTTCTCCATTGTAGGACTTCGTTTTCCTTGCAGGATTTCCTTGTTCCAAATATTTCTTCATAGACCCAAGCACTTTTTTTTTTTAATTTCTCCTGAAAGAAAGAAAAGGTCAGTGAAACAAAGATGAACAAAGGAGGAAAATTTCCATTTCCTTACCATCCTGCCAATTCAAACAGTGCTGTGCTGGACAGGGTTTCTCTGTGTACCTTTCCTGATGATGCACAAGGCTGACCTCAGGGAAGAAATTCTGGTTCTTTCTAAAATATTATTTCATAACTTTGCCACTTTCAGTGATATGTATTTTTAATCGGTGTCATGACCTGTTCAGGGATAAGGAATTTTGGCAGGTATCAAACTGATGTGTATGGCATGGCCTTACTTTACGGCTCTCAATGCATTTTTCAGGAAGGCTGATATCTAGAGCCGATTGATAGCTCTGGAATGCTTATTCCAGCAGTTCCTTCATCTGCAGATCTTTAGCCTGATGTTGCATATTTGTGCTGGAGAAACAAAAGATCAGACAGACCTCACCTGGAGTAAAATCAGCTACCTTGTGAGCTTCACTGAACAAGCTTTAAGAGAAGTGCACCTGGTACGTGGATGGTGAAAGGGTCTGGGGCTCAAGTGATCTTCTCGTCACTCCTTCCATCTCCGAGTGACGACGTGGGATGAAATAGGAAAATTCAGTCTGTAAATGAATGGCTTCAAGACTGGTGCTACAGGCAGGGTTTTGGATTCTTTGATAACAGATGATTTTGTAAGACACCAGTCCAGGCAGTGACACGCAGGAAAGGTTTATCTCGCAGGGGTAAAAGGATACTGGGACAGGAGTTAGCAGGGCTCATTTAGAGGGCTTTAAACTAGATTCGAAGGGGGATGGGGTTGTAGCTGGGCTTGCCTTAGTGGGGCATCACTCTAGAATTGATGAAGATTGGGTGGCCTCCTATAACCTTAGGCTGAAATCAGTGCGTTCAGCTTGTTCCCTGAAATGCCTGTATACCAACGTGCGCAGCATGGGGAATAAGAATCCTGTGTTCTATCGGGAGGCTATGATCTGGTGGCAATTACAGAGACATGGTGGGACAGCTCACATGACTGGAATGTGGTCATGGGTGGCTATGTCCTCTTCAGGAAAGACAGGCCAGCCAGGCGAGGTGGTGGAGTCGCTCTTTACGTGAGAGAGCAACTACAATGTCTTGAATACCATCCAGGCATGGATGAGGAGCAAGTTGAGAGTGCATGGGTTAGAATTAAGGGGCAGGCTGGCAGGAGAGATACTGTTGTGTGTGTCTATTACAGGCCACCAGATCAGGGTGAGGAAGTTGATGAGGCCTTCTACAGGCAGCTGAGAGCGGTCTCACAATCACAGGCCCTGGTTGTTGTGGGGGATTTTAACTTCCCTGATATTTGCTGGAAGGACAACTCAGCCAGCCAGCCACAGTCCAGGAGGTTCCTCCAGTGCATCGATGATAATTTTCTGATGCAAATGGTGGAGGAGCCGACTAGGAGAGGAGCACTGCTGGACCTCATCCTCGCTAACAAGGAGGATCTGGTTGAAGCAGTAAAGGTTGAGGGCTGCCTTGGCTGCAGTGACCATGAAATGGTGGAGTTCAGGATCTCATGTAGCAGAAACAAAATAGCAAGCAGAATTGCAACCCTGGACTTTGCCAGGGCAAACTTTGGATTTTTCAAACAATTACTCGAGAAAATCCCATGGGCAAGGCTGTTTGAAGGTAAAGGGGCCCAAGATAGTTGGTTAGCGTTCAGGGACTGCTTCTACCGTGCTCAAGATCAGAGCATCCCGACACATAGGAAGTCAAGGAAGGGATCCAGGAGACCTGCGTGGCTCAACAGAGATCTGCTGGGTAAGCTCAAGTGCAAGAGGAGAATTTACAGATCTTGGAAGGCGGGGCTGGCCACTTGGGAAGAATAGGCTGTTGTCTGAGGATGTAGGGAGGCAACTAGGAAAGCAAAGGCCTCCCTAGAATTAAACCTGGCGAGAGGGGTCAAGGACAACAGGAAGAACTTTTTCAAATACGTGGCAGATAAAACTAACGCCAGAGGCAATGTAGGCCCACTGATGAATGGGGTGGGTGCCTTGGTGACAGAAGATACAGAGAAGGCAGAGTTACTGAATGCCTTCTTTGTCTCTGTCTTCTCTGCTGGAGCCTGTCCTGAGGAGCCCCATTCCCCTGAGGAAGTCAGGGCAGTGGAGGAGTTTGCTTTAGTCGATGAGGACTGGATTAGGGACCAATTAAGCAATCTGGACATCCATAAATCCATGGGTCCAGACGGGATGCACCCACAGGTGCTGAGGGAGCTGGCTGATGTCATTGCTAGACCACTCTCCATCATCTTTACCAAGTCTTGGGAGGCGGGAGAGGTGCCTGAGGACTGGAGGGAAGCAAATGTCACTCCAGTCTTCAAAAAGGGCACGAAGGAGGACCCGGGAAACTATAGACAGGTCAGCCTCACCTCCATTCCTGGGAAAGCGATGGAACAACTTATCCTTGGTGCCATCACAAGGCATATCAAGGATAAGAGGGTCATTAGACACAGTCAACGTGGCTTTATCAAGGGGAAGTTATGCTTGACCAACCTCATAGCCTTTTACGAGGATATAACAAGGTGGATAGATGATGGCCGAGCGGTGGATGTGGTCTACCTTGACTTCAGTAAAGCATTTGACACAGTCTCCCACAGCATCCTTGCTGCTAAACTATCATTCTAGACTCTCGGGTAGTGAGGTGGACTGTGAACTGGCTGAGGGGAAGAAGCCAAAGAGTCGTGGTCAATGGGGCGGAGTCTGGTTGGAAGCCTGTATCCAGTGGAGTCCCTCAAGGGTCGGTTCTGGGGCCAGTATTACTCAGTATATTCATCGATGACTTGGATGAGGGACTAGAGAGTACTATCAGCAACTTTGCTGATGACACCAAGCTGGGAGGAGTTTCTGACACGCCAGAAGGCTGTGCTGCCATCCAGCGAGACCTGGACAGGCTGGAGAGTTGGGTGGGGAAAAATTTAATGAAATATAACAAGGGTAAGTGTAGAGTCTTGCATCTGGGTAGGAACAACTCCAGGTTCCAGTATAAGTTGGGGAATGACTTATTAGAGAGCAGTGTAGGGGAAAGGGTCCTGGGGGTTCTGGTGGACAGCAGGATGACCATGAGCCAGCACTGTGACCTTGTGGCCAGGAAGGCCAATGGCATCCTGGGGTGTATTAGAAGGGGGGTGGTTAGTAGGTTGAGAGAGGTTCTCTTTCCCCTGTACTCTGCCCTGGTGAGACCCCATCTGGAATATTGTGTCCAGTTCTGGGCCCCTCATTTCAAGAAAGACAGGGAAGTGTTGGAGAGAGTTCAGCGCAGAACAACTAGGATGATTAAGGGAGTGGAGCATCTCCCTTATGAGGAAAGGCTGAGGGAACTGGGGCTCTTTAGTTTGGAGAAGAGGAGACTGAGGGGTGACCTCGTTAATGTTTACAAATATATAAAGGAGGAGTGTCACAAGGATGGAGCCAGGCTCTTCTCGGTGGCAAACAATGATAGGACAAACGGTAATGGAATCAAGCTGGAACACAAGAGGTTCCACTTAAATTTGAGAAGAAACTTCTTTTCAGTGAGGGTGACAGAGCACTGGAACAGGCTGCCCAGGGAGGTTGTGGAGTCTCCTTCTCTGGAGACATTCAAAACCCGCCTGGACGCCTTCCTGTGTAATGTCATCTAGGTGTTCCTGCTTTGACAGGGGGATTGGACTAGATGATCTTTTGATGTCCCTTCCAATCCCTAGTATACTGTGATACACCAAAGCACAACCAATCCGCAACTGCAAATTGAAAATGTGATATTTTGAGTTTGAATAGCTTTAACCTTTTTCAAAATATTTTTGTTGCTCTCAGTGCTTACAGCCAGACCACCATATGGATTATGCAAAAATAAAACAAAGGATTGATCTCTATGTTCAGAGATCATTAATCTGGCTTTAAAATGACCAGTCGTACCCTCAGAGGTCATTTTGGTTTACTTCTTAATATGCTTGTTGTCTGCATAACTCAAACATAACATTGTTGAGGCCCTGCCCTTATTCTGGTATGAGACACAAAACATGCTACTGAGCCTGGAATTTGCCTCCTGAGCATTCAGGGATGTAGGTGACTGTCTACTGATAACCAGTTCCTCTGTGAATTTTCTGAAATGCTTCATCTTTCAAAGAAAGAGCTGATCTACATGAAAAAAACCCAAAACAAATCAACCTGTGAGAGTTGTCAGGAAACAGCTGAGCAAGCTTGTGAGTTAAAGGAACATGCAAAGAGCTTATTCCACGCGTGGAGGGTGTGAAGTTTTAGAGGTGCTAAGGGTATGGCTGCAGTGCGCCATAACGTAATCCTTCTAGCATGTGACGTGCAGGATGAGCTGGAGGTTGAATAGAGTTACTTGGCTTTGGGATCTTTTCCATTTGCCAAGAGAGTCAGTCTGAAGGAAACCTTGGAAACAGTGCAGACTAACTTTTTTTGAAGAGCTCGGTAACTTTCACTCTTTGTGCTTCCAAATCCAGAAAAGTGGTTGTTGCAAATGACTCTGTTTCTCTTGACTTGTCAGGGAAGGTCTCTGAGCTATGACAGTGGCTCCTGAACTTAAATGCTTTCCATTATCCTCTCAGTAACGTATGGAGAACCCAGGCAGCATGATTGCTACCCCTGCCCCCAAATTCTTCTAGATGACATGAATGCCTTGTCCAAAAATTACAGAGGACCAGAGGACACAACTGCACAAAATGAGGCAAAAATGACTACTGCCTTAAAATATGCTCACATCATGGCACTAACACCTGCTCCCTGCTCCAAACCAAAATAGATTTATAACAAAGGCATTGAGTAAGCTGTTGGGTCCTTCAGCTGACAGCGAGGTTGCCAGTAAAGGTTGCACAGCAGTCGCCTTTCTCTACTTTACTTGTATGGGTTTTTCACTCTGAATGTTGCATTAAGAGCTTTTAATCTGGAATCTGCCTTTAACTGAAATCCAGTTTCATTGACCATTTCTTTCCATCCACTTTCCTGTGTTAAAAACGAATAAAAGATTTTGTCTTGGCAAAGAACGGGATGTGAAGCCACACGTAACAAGAAGTTTTCCAAAAAGTTTCTTCTTCTTTCCACAAAATCTGGGTCCATATTATCTGCTGACAGCTTATGCCAAACAAAGTCAGCCTTTTTTTCTGGCAAAGGTGGAACAGCAATGTGAGGATAGGTTACTGACAAATAATTCCTCAACAACTCAAATTCACTGTAATGTCGCCACAGCGAGTCCACTGGTGCGCACTGTCCCTCGCTCTGGGACTCAACAGCTCTTTTCTCAATGAGGTAAGCAGTGTATGTTTCTTGTATGTTCATGGCATTCCACCCCGTCCATTTTTCAGCTTCCGAAACAGTGATTTCCATTTTTTTTTTTGCTAAACTGTCTTCCATCATGGCTACAGGCTCCCAACAGATGAGAAAAACTGCTATCCTGGCAAGGACTTTTCCTGTCTGTCTGGATCTTAAGCACAGAAGCCTTTATTCCCAGGGAACAAAAGGAAATTATATTTCTGTGTGCAAATAGTAGCCAGCTGCTGCTTGTGCTTTTTGGTGTTTATTCCTCCTGCCTCCCCAATTTCTAAAACGTGTTCAACATGTTGAATGCAGTTTCTCACCCCTCATGCAGCCTGCAGAGGATTTAACAAATAGGACCAAGAACTCCTCTGTGTGTCAAATACAGCAAATGCCCTGAGGAGTCATGAAGGGGCCAGAGGTGACTTGTTGCACCAAGCCCAGGGTGTTAGCTCCGTGCGTGTTCAGAGCTGTAATCAGACATGAGGCCAAAGAGTTTGGCTGGGTGGGAGATGACTTCATGAAGGCCGGACCACAGGTGTTGGCCTTACCTAGTCTATCTCTCTGGACTCTGTTTTGTAGAAGCTTTAGCAATTGCTTTTGCTCCCCTGTTCCTCCTCTGCAGCCCCTGTGATGCAAGCCACATACTGCTTGTGGTCCTGCTTCTCAGAGAGCAGGAATGTTATTCCCTTCTCTGTCTGCCCTCCAGGGCAACTTTTCTTCTGCAGGGTGCAGCCCTGAGGAAGGACAGCCCCTGCCTGCCTTGTGTCCCTTCAGGGGAATGATGAGGTCAAACAGCTCGTGCCAGATTTCTCATTCTTGCTGCATGTGTGTCTCTCCGGTGACCTGGGAGATGTGCTGGTGCTGCAGGGGTTTGCCTAGCTGGAGGGAACATAGCTGTTGCAGTAATGCCCATGTCAGTTCCTTTGCTTGTGAATTGAGAGTGTGAGCTACATCTCTTGATAACTCTTGAGTATGACAGGATTTGATCTGAGCAATGCCCTTCCTTTCCCAAGATGTGTTACTGACCTGCTGGTACGTGCTCAGCTCAGAAACGAACATGTAGCTGTAGGAGTTGTGAGCTAAGGGACCTGTACAACAGGTTAAAGCAGGATGTGCTTTTGTGAAGAGCATCAAGAGCCTGAAGTGTGTTGGGCATGGTAGTTCATCTGTTAGTTTGTTGTGAAGTTTTTTCCACTGCCCAAGAATAAGACATGAAACTTGCATATGAAGTTGCTACAGCATTCATCCCTCTTGCTCACTTCAGAGAATCTCAAAGGCAGTCGCATTACTTGTTTTCATGTTAGGCTGTTGTAACCTTGTGCTAAATGCCAGGAAGCAAAGGCTGCTTTCAGACAGCATTTACTTTAGAACTTAGGCAACCAAATAGCACTCCAGAAGAAAAATAGGGTTTCTCATATGGGTGCTTTGGGATTATTATCCTTACGTTTTGATTAATACATTCATTCCTGTAGCACAGTCTGAGGCATACAGAAAACATTTGTTTTGCCAATCGTACGAAGAGCAAAATCACCCTTCTATGTTCCATGTGGTTTACCAGGGTAAATCATAGTACTGAAAAATGATGGAAAGGCAGATCCAATTAAAACCCTTTTCCAAAGAAAAACACTAAAGAAATCCTTGCTGGCTGTGTTTAAGAAAGGCAAACGTAAAATCTTAAACTCCCCTCCTCTAAAGAAGGACAACGTTGTGCTCTAGGAGCTAACTGCTGCTTTGTATACTGTGTGACTTTATTTTGTGCCCTTTCATAGCCCCGAGGAAAGAAAATAAGGTACAACCCACATACCTTCCAGATCTACCATAAGGCATTTTTTCCCCCCTCCTCTTGCTCCATAATGAAAAAAACACTCTTTGCCTTTGCTTCACAAACAGATTATTTATTATTTGACACTCAATTCTCCTTTTATTTGCTGTTTTATTTTCACCGGTGTATTTCAAAACCTGCCCTTCCGGGCATCTGCTCTTCTAGCACTGAAAAAATGTGTGTCTCTGCTCAACAAAGTGCTGTAGGAAGTTATTAGTTGCTAATTAGCGAATAGCCTGGTGGATAGGCTACACAGGTAGTCCTTGCACCTGAGCAGGTGACAATGAGAGAATAAGATCTGGTTTGAGACCCAAAGTGACTTGGACAAGAGCTGGGCAGAATACCTGTGGTGGCTGCTGGAGCTGAGTCTGTGTTTTCTGCATGATAGGAAGGTCTCGCCTGTGACAACTCTGAATGGCAGGATTTTCAGGACCCCAGAAAACAATCACTGTTGTAGCTCTAAGAACCATCTTGGAGATTGCAAAGGTGACTCTAATTTAAACTACAGTGCGTGTACCCAAATTCCTGAATAACATGTAGTAAGAATCACCTGATGCTTCTCCCTTGGAAGATCCTGCTTGGAGGTGCTCACACGTCTGCCAGGCTTTGACTGGGTGGGTCAATGGCTTTGTGATCAAACCACAGGCATGGAATCCTGTAGCCAGCCCCAGTTCCTGAACTCAGGACAACATTATCCAGGACAGGACATTTCTAAAATATCTTTTCAGCTTAAGTCTACTTCTTTCCTAAGCATGTTTGTGGGTTTTTTCATCCTTGTACATAATATTTTTCTTGTACTACTTCATTAATTTATATATATCCCTCTGATTTAGTCGTCATTGTGCATGCTTACTATTCTAGCAAAGCAGGCCAAAAGTTTCAATGTAATTAGTTGGAAGTAGGTGAATATGAAGTATCTATTTTCAAAGTCTGGGTTTAAATAAGGTAATAGGAGTTTTGTAAGAATGATGTGAATGTTATGGATGCAATCTGAGACTATGGAAACTTTTTTAGTATGAGAGACTGTGATTTTTCTTTTGACAAGTTGCCTTCACTACAACAAATGAAGCTGGGGCCTTCTAGACAGGGTACTTGCTAGGGCACAGTAAGTAACTAACACTTCAAGTATGGGTACTGAGTGGGGCAGAGGATTTATGGAAAAAAGTAATAAAATCCATACGAGTGAAAAGCAGAGCTAGGGAATGGAGATAAGAGGCTATTCATGCAGTGTGAATTCAGAGTGCTTGACTTTGTAGCTATAATATTCTTGTATATCATTTTTGATGCTGGACTGAGATGTGGCAAGGAGGTTTGATGTGTGTATCCATATATATATTTAAAACATATATTGGTCTAAAACCTGTGCTTGGTTGTTCTTCCAACCTGTATTCTGTCTGCATGGAGACAATTGAGGGAATGGGGACCTGGACTTTCTCGGCCTTCTCGAGAGGTACAGAGGTGCAGCACCAGCTGTGTGTGACATACATGATGGCAGACAAGTTACTTGGGTTAACTGGACTCCCCTTGCAGTGGAGCTGCACTTGAACAAGGGAGAAGAGCAGTTTTGGTGGCTGCTTGTGTTATTTCACCTCATTAATTCACAAAAATACTAGCGGACAGCATGTACACTGCTGATGCAAGGTGCGTGCTTCTGGTGACAGGTTGCACCAGGATGGTAACTGCCTTGCCTGAGGTGAGCAAGGGGAAGGAAATGAAACCAAAGATCAATTTTCCTAGCCTTTTGCTGCTGGAGGTGGATGGAATTTGTTTGTGTTTCCACGTCAGACGGGTCTGGACGTTGCAGCCTTGCTCTGCGTGCCGCGTGGCACAGCTAACAGTGTGCTCTAGGGCTCCCAGTTGAACTGTCGGCTCCTGAGCAAACCGTGCTGGGCTGGTTGTTACGTAACGCGCAGTCAGTGCTCAGAAAAAACAAGCTGGGCTAAGTCTTGGGAACATTTGGCAGCTTTTTGTTCCCTTCTGTGGCAGAGCAGTTGGGAAATTCAGCAAGGGCAGTTACAACAGATGGATGCAAGCTCTGAAATACACTTCTGCACTTTGCAGTTTTGTGAACTTTCAAGTATAAACTGATTGCTTTGGACATCTCTCAACACGTTTGCAAACAGAGAGCTGTGTTAAAGAGGTTGATAGGGATCAAATGTGGTACCAGTGAGCGCTCAGCGTGCCACTTCCTCTGGTTAGGCACATCACGCTCTGGAAAGTGCAGCCTGGAGGCATGCCCCATCGCTAGGATTCAAACCCCCACCCTTGCTGAATGAGCTGTCTCAGGAAGCAGGCGGTTACACCTATGCATGTACTTGCTCTTGGGCAAATCTACAGATGCTCATTATCCCATCTGAAGCGCTGTAAGTGTGATGTTTGCCACCCACTGAGTCTTTATCTCTGCATGGGGAGGTAAGAAAAGGTAAGTCGTACAAAACAGGAGGTAATAAAGAGCCTAATTAACAGCAGGCAAAGTAGATGTGAAAGCAGAGTAAGCGGTGTAGTTAAAAGTTAAAGAAGAATAAAGCTCTGGCTGTCCTGTTGGAAATGTAGGTATCAGCAGGAGTCCCCATATTCTAATTTAAGAAAAGGGTTAGTCACAGGCAGTAGAGCAGAGCCTCAGGGAGGTGAAACCATGCCTGTATGAAGACATAACCAGGTGGATGGATGGTGGCCATGCAGTGGATGTGGTCTTTCTGGACATCACCAGGGCCTTTGACACCATCTCCCACAGCATCCTCGTAGGTAAACTGCGGAAGTGTGGTCTGGATGGTAAAGTAGTAAGGTGGGTCGCTAACTGGTTGAAGAGAAGAAGTCGGAGAGTTGTGGTCAATGGGGCAGAGTCTAGTTGGAGGCCTGTGTCTAGTGGGGTCCAGTGCTGGGACCAGTGCTGTTCAATATATTCATCAATGACCTGGATGAGGGATTAGCAAACTTGCTGATGACACAAAACTAGGAGGAGTGGTTGACACACCAGAAGGCTGTGCTGCCATTCAGAGAGACCTGGACAGGCTGGAGGACTGGGCAGGGAGAAATCTTATGCGGTTCAACAAGGGCAAGTGTAGAGTTTTGCATTTGGGAAAGAATAACCCCATGTGTCAATATAGGTTGGGGACTGCCCTGCTGGAGAGCAGCGCAGGGGAAAGGGACCTGGGGGTTCTAGTGGACAGCAGGATGACCATGAGCCAGCAATGTGTCCTCGTGGCCAGGAAGGCCAATGGCATCCTGGGGTGTATTAGAAGGGGAGTAGCAAGTAGGCCAAGAGAGGTCCTCCTGCCCCTCTACTCTGCCCTGGTGAGGCCCCATCTGGAATATTGTGTCCAGTTCTGGGCCCCTCAGCTCAAGAGAGACAGGGAGCTGCTGGAGAGAGTCCAGTGCAGGGCATGGAGCATCTCCCTTATGAGGAAAGGCTGAAGGAGCTGGGGCTCTTTAGTTTGGAGAAGAGTAGACTGAGGGGTGACCTCATTCATGTTTATAAATATGTCAAGGGGGAGTGTCAGGAGGACAGAGACAGGCTCTTTTCAGTGATGTCCAATGACAGGACAAGGGGCAATGGGTGGAAACTGGAACCTAGGAGGTTCCACAAAAATATTAGGAAAAACTTTTTCACTCTGAGGGTGACAGAGCACTGGCACAGGCTGCCCAGGGAGGTTGTAGAGTCTCCTTCTTTGGACACATTCAAAACCTGCCTGGACGTGTTCCTGTGTGACCTACTGTAGGTGATCCTGCTCTGGCAGGGGGGCTGGACTAGATGATATTTTGAGGTCTCTTCCAGCCCCTGACATTCTGTGATTCTGTGATTCCCAGAGCCCTGCTGGTGTCTGCTTGTGAGCAGACAGATGTCAGCATGGGTCCCTCTGCAGGCTCAAAAACTCAGTTTATCAGGAAATTGCAGAATCGAAGCTGTGTGACCATAACTAGCTTACGCTTGCTGTGTGGTGTGCTGAAGGCAGGAGAAAAGGTTACAGGTCAGTAGCTCTGTTGGGCTTTGAAGCTGATGCTTGAAGGAAGTGCCCTTTCCCAGCCATTCCCTTCTTCAGTGAACCATTATGAATAAGCTATTCTGACCTCAGGCAAGACAAGCATCAAACATGTAAATTTACTCACACACCCCTCCCACATTTGAGACGTGGCCTGCAGTCTCTCTTGCGTCTAGCAGCAGCAGCAGCGGATGATGATGTTGCTGTGCTGGTGTCCCCAACTCCTCTGCCAGGAGCAGCTGCTACCATGATGGAGAAGACAACAGAATCTGTTCCCTTCTTCCCCAAGGTGGTTTTCAGCCTCACACGCTGACACCAGCTGTGGTCGGTGCTGGTGTTGAGAGCGGGGGGGATGTTGGGCTCTAATGTGCGTGGCTTAAAGCCATGCTCCAAATATTTCTATTGGAGCAGTAGTAGCTAAAGTTTATTCAGCCCTTGGCAGGTCAAGAAGCAGCCTTCAGTCTGTAGGGATTGCAAATTGCCTTTGACCTTGCTTGGTCTCTCTCAGCTGTTTTTATATTATGGGAGGTAAAATAGTTGCTGTGCAGGCCTCTTCCCTAGCTCCAAGGTACTCACTTTGTCATCCCTGCTCAGAAGTCATGTGTTGGGGGATATCACTGAGATCCAAGGCCTCATCCTGCCCTAAAAGCTTTACTTTGTTAAACTCCTGTGGACCTCTTGGTCCGTTTACTTCCCATATTATGACTTCACCTCTTTCCAGTTCCTGTTTTATTTGTATTCTCTCACTTTCTTGGGATTTCTTGGTTGCTTAAGTCCGTAGTCTAAACAAAGCATGTAAGAAAAATGAGCAAAACCAATCAGAGCATCCAGGTTTACAATTTATACTGGCTTTGAATGAGTTGTTTGCCAATTGCATTGCGTCAAGAATTGTTTTTGTGATTGCCATTGAAAGCTCATTACAACTTGTATTTCATTTTCTGCAATGATCATTTTCTGCAATGAGCTCATTGAGTTAGTAGTTGCAAATGTCTCTTGGACTTGACAGGGCAAGGACAAATAACCTGGCTAAATAGTTTGGCTGTAAGATACTGGGGTGGGTCTGGTCTAATGTGAACTTCTTCAGGTAAATAGCATGAAATTGGAACTATGAGGATACAGAAACTGCTGTAGTTGGCAGGATAATGATTAATCTCGTCACTTGGCTAATTGATAGGTTTTAAGTTGGGTGCCTATGTTCCCTCCACCATGGGAGGTGAACTGGGAACCTCAGCTCTGACTCATCACTGCGTCAGTGGTGACTTGCCGAGTGCCAGGGCTGTGGTGGATTGAGAGACTGGACTTGCAGCCAGTTGTTGCAGAGCTGAAAGCAGACAAAGCGAGTACTCCCTCCTCTTTTTCCTGCAGGACCTTACAACTAGGTGGTTTAGGTATGCTCACAAGAGTTGAGGCATGGGTGATCAAGTGAGGCAGAGAAACAGAATTAAACATCAGTTTCCTTGTATCACAGCTGAGCAAGGGTATGAGGAGAACCACAACCTCCTCCAGTTTTGTTTTATGCAAACCTGTGAGTAATTGCTCTAGTTCTCTACTAAACTGGGCCTCTTGGACAAACTAGGCAAATGAAGTCTCAGTCTGTGGGATCCCCTCTAAGTCTGAACTTGAGCAAGCCAGCAGGTTGTTCAGCTGTAACTTTGTTGGCCGAGATGGCTCCAATCCCTGCTTGGCCCAAGAACGCCTGCCATAGACAAGATAGACAAGGGTCTTGACCAGCAAAGTCCGTCTTCCAAACACTTTGTCTTACAGTGGACAAAGTCGCTGCCTTTGTCCAAATGCTCCTATACCTGCAGGCTGGCAGAATATACTCTGGTTCCCTCCACTGCTGTGAATGATTTTCCATAAAAGGTTGACAGACTTGCTCGACTATCTAGAAAACTGTGATGTTAGTGGAAGGGACTTGCATCCAAGGCAACAGTAATTTCTCAGAGATGTGTCTCATGAGAAGAATGCCTACTAATGAAGTCAGTTATGGTTTGAGCTGTCAGGATGGTAATGGCAGGCAAATGGACTAGTTTGGACTTTTATGTGTTAAAAATTAAAATAAAATCGTATGCCTTTTTATTTAAACTAAATGCATTTATGTGAAAGGCAGGAATTACTTAAGAAAGATACATGTTTAATGTGCACCATTAAGTGGCAGTTGTCAACTACTCGTTTGAAGCCCTATAAATAGTATCTCATCCATTTTTTCTGTTGCAAGATGTGTGTGTGATAGTTAGAGGTTATCTTGGCTACGCTCTCCTCTCTGCACCAGTCCAGTTCTGCTTCAAGAACATAATTTCATTATCTTTCATGCTTATTTTCCCCTGGCTTACTTGCAGCACTGTTAAATAATCAGAATTTGAGAATTTGCCAAAGGATAATTGTTTTCAGCATTGAGATAAATATGAAAATGGCACTTGTGACATTTTAGGCCATTCATTTCTGGTTTATTTTTTTGGTTTTATCTGTTTTTGCTTCCACCAGTCACAGTGAGTTGCATCCCTAGATAAATATCTTGCTAGCATAGCAGTTAGATGGTCATCCAACCCCAACTGTATATGTTGGGTTTGCTGACAAAAAAGAAGGGCATACCACTTGGCAGCAAATGCTTCTCAAAATTCAGCAAGCTTCTGATGTAAATTTATATATATATAGGGGTTTGATTTTTTTCCCCCAAGTTCTGGAAATCATTTTCCTTAAACTCCAACAATAATGCAAACCAGTTGTTTGCAGCCAGATCTGCGCTGTTGCATGGGAGGCTCGCTAGGAATTCGCTGGCTTGGGGGTCCGATGAGCTCAGGGCAGTGATGGGGAGGGGTGAGCATGAGGCGGCACGTGGGGCGAGAGCCCACCAGCAGCCAAAACACAGTTTGTGAGAGGGTTGGCAGATAACCCTGATATTCACTGTTTTCTCATGTACAAAGAACTCTCAAGACTTTCATGCTCCAGCAGCTCCACCACAGAGTGTACCGCCTGTAGGAGATGGTATAAGGAACTAACATCCGACCTGACTCGGGCTGGCTCCAGGGGAATTCAACCCATGAGAGCCCTGGCCAGGAGCACTCTCACCCACAGCGCTGCAAGTCTGCAAAGTCAGACAGTCCGATAATCAAAACCAGAGTATTTCCCTTGCCAGGTCACTAAGACTACTTCATGTTTATGTTGGTGTGTGGCAAAATGTGGTCTTAAGGGCTCTCACAAGGAGCCGGATGTCCTTTGCTTCTCTTGTGGGGAAGGACTGTCCCTTTCACTTGGTGTGTTCAGGACCATGCCCAGCTGTGATATTTCAAGAGTGGGAGGAAGAGCTGTTGGACCTGTGGCTCTGATCTCTGTGCCATGCAGGATCAATTTGAACAGTCATTTGTGTGCGAAAGAGATTTCATGTGCTGTGGCTACAGACAAATCTGATAAATGATCACTTCAGTTCATTGCAGTGTAGTTGTGGAGAACGAATCTGAGCAGAACTTTAAACAGGGAGTGGTGCGTCCAGCTCTGGAGCCCCCAGCATAAGATGGACATGGATGCGCTTGAGCAGGTCCAGAGGAGGGCCACAAAGATGATCAGAGGGCTGGAGCACCTCCTCCATGAGGACAGGCTGAGAGAGTTGGGGTTGTTCAGCCTGGAGAAGACTCTGAGGAGACCTTGTTGTGGCCTTCCAGTACTTAAAGGGGGCTACAGGAAAGATGGGGAGGGACTTGCTATCAGTGTAGTAACAGGATGAGAGGTGACGGTTTCAATCTGAAAGAGGGTAGATTTAGATTATAAGGAAGGAAGAAATCCTTTACTGTGAGGGAGGTGATACACTGGAACAGGTTGTCCAGATAAGTTGTAGATGCCCCCTCCCTGGAAGTGTTCAAGGCCAGGTTGGATGGGGCTTTAAGCAACCTAGTCTATGGGAGGTGTCCCTGCCCATGGCAGGGAGCTTGGAACTGTTTAATGATTTTATGTCTTCATTGCAAATAGCTCAGTGGAGGAAAAAGTCACCTATTGGAGCACCACGAGGAGTTGTGGTTTCCCTCCTTCAGAGTCTGGCCTCTGGAAGCCATGTTTTCAGTTGTGGCTGAGACGTTTCAAAGGAAAAGGTCAGTGGCAGCTGAAATGAAAAGGTGACAATCTGTTTGCTTGTCTCAGCTACCCTGGCTGCACTCCTAAAATTGAGTGGTTGCACGTACATGCAACAAATGAGAAGTGAGTAAAATACCACTTCTCAGTTTTTTTCTTGACTTGGTCCCCTGGCTCTGTAGGGCTTGTCTGCCTTAAGAGGAGTGAATCCCATTGCTTGTGCCAGCTCTGTCAAATATGGCAGCAGGTTCAAATCTTGGGAGAGAGAGTGTGGATTTGCCCTTCATTGGATGGCACATTTTTCGAATGCGTTAAGTGATTAGCACTGGACAAGACTGGAATCTTGAACCTTCTGGTGGCCGTGGCAGGGCTCAGATGCATACAGGGACAAACAGCACTTTCAGGAGTCACAGACCCAGAGCTACATATAAGCTTTGGTTTTGCCTTTTTTTTTTTTTTTTTTTTGTATGGATGACAGATGTGGAGATTGTGCATTCAAAGGAGTATTACAAGACATCATTTTATTTTGTTTTTGCTGGCATTGGAAAGTGCTTTCCCAAGCATGGAAGCTATAGGGGTCAGAGGACTTTCTTCCTGCCTTTGCAATAGCAGTAAGCTTCAGTTTACAAAATGCTTTCCTTGGGACGTGAACACAAGGTATTTGGAAGCCTTCTTAGAGATAAGTTGTCTGGGAATGGTTTGGGGTTTTTTTTCCGACCATTTTTGTAACAAAACAAATTCCTATGTTGTCCTAAACTAACCCTTGCCATGAGGATTAGTAATTATAAGAGACTTAGCTGTAGAAAAAAGAAATCCAGATTTTTTTATAAAAAATATTATTTAAATGGCCTATTGTGGTATTTTTGGGTAGAAAACTCTAGCTCAAAACTAAAACTCTGGCTCAAAATTACCTTTGTTTTAGCACTTGACTTAGTTATGAGAACCCTGAAACAAGAGAAAAAACAGTGCTCAAGTGCTCAAAGCTTAAACCACGATGAGGGAAAGAAGGTTTTAGGTTTTCATTTTTTGTAAATCTTTTTTTTTTTCTTTAGAATAATTCTCTCAAAGCCTCAGATATTTTCTTCCTCATAGGAGGATTGTTTCTAGACCAGTTTATTATGGATTTAGTAATAAAGCTGCATCTTCTGCAATAGATAACCTTGCAAACACTGTCTGAGGAGGGAGGGAGATCTGAGTCAGTCTCTTAATAGAATTATTCAAACCAGAGTGGTGATTTGTTTGCTGATGGGGGGGAGGTGGTACAGGTTGACCTCTTCTGCACTCACACCTCCCATAGGACTTTATTTCAAGAACTCTTTTCTCTGTCCCTTTGCTTTGGTGCTTTATTTCTCTCTGTTTCCCTCCTTCAGAGTTTTGTTCTTACTGTCTCCCCACTGCTTTCTGCTGCTTTTATGTTTGGAGAGCCCACAATGAGAACAATCACAGCCTAGGACTTCCGATGAGCAGTGCCCGCATTCTGAACCATCCGTCTCTGCAGTTAAGGGGTTTTTAGTATTGTCCTGGGTTTAGCTAAAAACCCAGTCCTGTTTAGTGATTTTTACTTTCCAGTTTAGTGTCTTCTAAAAGGCTGCACGTTCTGAAGGCAGCAGCATGTTTTTGCAGACAGTGTGTGCTACTGGCAGTGATAACACCTGATGTTTACAGTCACTGCCTGGGACTGGGGTGCAGAAAGGCTCTTGCTTATACTTATTCCTATAGTGACCAAGGCCACTGCTGGCTCTTGTGCGCCACTCTTGGGGTGCTGGGTAGTAAGAGGGGGGCACAAGGAAGTAAAAGGTTGCACCTCTGGGGGGTAACAGACAGGACAGGTGACCAACGAGAGTATTCCATCCCATATACGTTATATCTAGTATAAATTGAGTAATCACGAGAGTTTTGGCCCTTTTCGGCCTTTTCACCCTTCTTTTCTGCAATGGCCGGTGTCCAGGGAGGACTCCATCTGACCTCCTGATTTAGATCTGAATCCTGAGTTCCCGAATCCAGCTCCCTGTATCCAGCTCCTGCCGCCGCTGAGCCTGGGGCTTCCCCAGTGCCTCCTGCTCTGCAGCACCAGTGGGGATTGCTATCGGGGGAGGGAGTCGGGTTTGATATTGGGCTACTATCTATAGTTGTATATAGTTCTTTACTTTTATCTTTTCACCATTATTTCCATTATTTTCATTAAAGCTGTTCTAGTTTTTCTTCCTTAACCTGTAAGTCTCTCTGCCTCATTCCCTTTTCTCTTCCTGTTTGGGGGGTGGGAAGAAGGGGTTAGAGAGCGTCTGTCCACGTTAGTGGCCGGCCCAGCCCTAACCCGTGACAAGTATTCGTTTTTTTTCCGTATTGATGTTTTTAAATTACTATCTTAAACATCTCAGAGGAGTATCTCGGAGGTGGGAGCATGGCAGTAGAACTGCTGGGAAAGTCCCAGAGGACTTGCTCTGAGAAGACAGCATGGAGTGGGTTGAGAGGGCCTTCATGTAACAACTCTAGCTTCCCCTGATGCTTCAGATGAGTGGTCCTTGCCCTTTCCTGAATTAAAAAAGGCTGACCAAAGAGGTCCCTTCCAGCAGGTCAGCATGCCTGCAGCTTCTTTATAAACATGCTTGATGTCAAACGACTTATTTCAGTGCAAGTTTTCCCTGCCCCTGAGCCACCCTCCTGTTGTGATAGCTGTTGCTGCCCTTCCTGCTGGGAGTGAACGTGTTCATCAAGGGGAAAATGACAGGGCAGTTTGTGGGAGAGGAAGCATATCCCTGGCTAAGAGGAAAAAGAAGGTGGAGACCAAGATTTTTCACAGGGTTCCCTCCCAAAAGCTCCTTAATCCTATCGTCACAGCCCTGGTGCCTCCAGTTTAATTCCAGGCAGTCTTTAACTCTTACCTATTTTCCCAAGTATTGCCATCGGTGAGAAAATGGTGCTTAAACCAAATGCCGCCAGGGACTCTAGAAACCACGAGCTGATCTCTGCTGGCTTCACTCAGGAGGCAGCCAAGACATGGTGGATCACCGCTTAAAGGTTGGTCATCCGCAGAGTAGCCCCTTAAGCTAAACCCAATGACCAAATCCATGTGAAATGGCTCCATGCTGCAAAAGCTGTTTCAGATTGTTTTAAATGCGAAAGCTGGAAAATTCAGAGCCAGCACTAAGTTTTTGTTCCACTTTCAAAGCTGAGTGTTGGGGAGACGTTCCTTAAATAGTGGATCTCTCTTTTCTGAGCACAGATGTGCTTATAGCCGGGGTCTTGCCAGCATTTTCCCTTCCTCATGCTTCCCACAGGAATGTGCATGCAGGTTTCTAGATATCCATCTTCACCCTTTAAGGTTGGTGTGAGGGGTAGCAGCTGTTCCTTCTTCAATCCAGGTGGCAATAACATTGTAAAAATTGTTTTCAACCTTAATCAGTAAAGCTTGCCACACAAGAGATCCCGTTTCTTGCCAGAAGTGATCAATTGGACGTGATTTTGGAGCAGATGAAATGTTAGACAAAATACATTAGTCAAAGACACTTCAGAGTATCAGTTACTTTCCTGTGGTATGTAAGTAATAATTCAGTCCTTAAAACCTTCCACCTGGATTTCAAAGGTCACCTGAGCTCCTGTTGCAGGCATTTAGCAGTGAGGTAGTGCTGCTAAACTGCTATGTGGTTTGATAGATAGCATCGTGTTACCCTTCATGTAACTAGAAACAGCAGCAGACTCCAGCCTGGAATTTGGGATATTGGTCTTCATTAATCCATCTTACTGGGCCCAGGCTAGGATGTTCCTGTCACTTGCTATCATTTCACGTTCTCAAATTATCACGCCTTTATCCCTTCTTTAAATAGCTCAAGGTGGGCACACTCGAGGTAATGACAGTACAGAGAGATGCACCAAGCACAAATGAACATCTCCTGAAGGTCAGTCATCTCTTCCTTCCACCTTTGGTGGCTGCTTCTACCTAGTGCGTACAACAGAGAGCTTATCCTGAATAACTAGAGCAATCAGAAGCTGAGATGCTTAGAGAGGGGAACTTTTTTCTGTAATACTTTTGCCACCTTTCCTTGCCCTGAGCAAACCTGTTGCTCCTCTCAAGGAAAGAAGATGCTGAGGGAGGGCACTAGGGTTTTCCTCTCATCCTGCAGTGCTGGTGAAGAGATCTATGAGACTGGGCTTTCTTTGACTTGAGTGCTGCACCGAAACCTAACAAATGATGTGATTTGAAATGGCGAGGTTGCGTTGCTTCAGGTAAACTCAGTAAGAGGTTGATGTGAGAAAAGATGGATTCTACCTGCACTCTTACAGCAGGTTCCTTCACAAACCAAAAGAAGAGCAAAGGTGAAAGTTTTGAGAGTTTTAACCAGGTTTTCTACCTTGTTGGGTTTTTTGTTTGTTTCTTTCTTTTTAAGGAACTGTGCTTGTGTGTAGAAATTTTATTTCTAACCCAGCAAAGTCAGAATGGCTGAGAAAAAAAATCACAATTTTCTCTTCTGTGGTCTGAGGAAAAATGTGTTCTCATATACTACACCCATACCTCTATCATATTTCAGCACCAAGAACTGGAAAATAATTAAGTCGATTGTCAAGGTATTGAAGCCAAAACCAGGCAGCTGAGTCAAATAAGGAAAAGATGGGAGGGCTGACTCAAATAGTTGAAGAGCAGGTGGTAATCTGATGCGTTCTGGGGCAAATCCCAGGAAGGCTGATACGGAGTTAGGAAAGGGGGAGATGAAGGTAGTAAAATTCATGGCAGTCAGCGTAGTTTTATGAATGCTGTCTTGTCAAATAATTGCAATATAATTTGTTTAAGATACTGTCTGGCTGGTAGAGATAATAGTTTTGATGTCTATTTAAACATACATCTATTGAAATTTCTATAAGGCATATGATTTTGTTTTAATGTTCTAAGTTAAAAACAAAATTCTACGTATGTAATACTAATGAGATATATAATGAATTGCAATCTGGATAATAGTCGCAATTTCTAAAGGAATTGTAAATGAGGAAGCATTTTGAATGGATGTTCCAGACAGACACACCGGCAAAGACAACGTGATGATGCAACCGTTGGTGAAGTTAGAAAGGGCAGCGTCATGGACAAGAACTGTTATTCGGGCTCTTCTGGATTGTCTGGTAGACTAATCTCATTTAAAAAAAAATGTGTATTTAAATCTCCAGTCCAATTCAAGCTACTTAGAGACCAAAAATGTACTTTTGGAGCCCTGCCATTTGACTGGAAGATGGTGTTTTGGAAACTGGTGACTCAAGCAGGCTTGTTGGTGTAATAATCAGCTAAACACGCGCTCCCTGTGTGATGCAGTATACCTGAAAGCAAATGCTACTGTCTCTGATTAGAGCAGATTGCTGAGTAAAGGTCGAGGAGGTGATATTTCCATATGTACTGCATTAATGAGACCATTACTGAAATACTGAGCGCACTCCTGGTGTTTATACTTTTAAAGGGATGTTGACAGATGGGCAGAGAACGACTGAGCAGCACGAGCATAGGCTGAACTGTGCCATCTAAAGAGAGGCAAGAGAAGCTAAGTCAACTTACTTAGTTCAAGATGAGATTTTTATGTTCTTCCACTAGCACGTGAAAGCAAAGAGATAATTCATCATCAGAAACCGTCTCTGGATATACCAAGGTGGTTAGGTGCTAGAAGTGAACAAACAGATTAGAAAAAAAGACAACTACAAACACCTTTTGCTTTCAGTGGGCACAGCTAACCAACTAACTCAGGATGTGTGGCTCCCCTCTTACGTAAAGTCTAAGTCTGGCACTGAATCTTTTTCAAAAAGATAAGGTGATGGTAAATGAGTTTGTGTGAGACACAAGTGTTACAATAAAAATGCTGTGGCCATTACATAGTTAAAGCAGGTCAGGCTAGATGAATTTACTAGTTTCGGTGGCTCTAGACAGAGCAAGGCTTTTTGCACAGGCAGCGTGTAACACATCCAGACCACTCTCCATCATCTTTACCAAGTCTTGGGAGACGGGAGAGGTGCCTGAGGACTGGAGGGACGCAAATGTCACTCCAGTCTTCAAAAAGGGCACGAAGGAGGACCCGGGTAACTATAGACCGGTCAGCCTCACCTCCATCCCTGGGAAAGTGATGGAACAACTTATCCTTGGTGCCATCACAAGGCATATCAAGGATAAGAGGGTCATTAGAGACAGTCAACATGGCTTCACCAAGGGGAAGTCGTGCTTGACTAACCTCATAGCCTTTTACGAGGATATAACAAGGTGGATAGATGATGGCAGAGCGGTGGATGTGGTCTACCTTGACTTCAGTAAAGCATTTGACACAGTCTCCCACAGCATCCTTACTGCTAAACTGAGGAAGTGTGGTCTAGACTCTCGGGTAGTGAGGTGGACTGTGAACTGGCTAAGGGGAAGAAGCCAAAGGGTTGTGGTCAATGGGGCGGAGTCTGGTTAGAGGCCTGTACCCAGTGGAGTCCCTCAAGGGTCGGTACTGGGACCAGTATTATTCAATATATTCATTGATGACTTGGATGAGAGAGTACTATCAGCAAGTTTGCTGATGACACCAAGCTGGGAGGAGTGGCTGACACGCCAGAAGGCTGTGCTGCCATCCAGTGAGATCTGGACAGGCTGGAGAGTTGGGCGGGGAAAAATTTAATGAAATATAACAAGGGTAATTGTTGACTCTTGCATCTGGGTAGGAACAACCCCAGGTTCCAGTATAAGTTCAAGAATGACTTATTAGAGAGCAGCATAGGGGAAAGGGACCTGGGAGTGTTGGTGGACAGCAGGATGACCATGAGCCAGCAGTGTGCCCTTGTGGCCAGGAAGGCCAATGGCATCCTGGGGTGTATTAGAAGGGGGGTGGTTAGTAGGTCGAGAGAGGTTCTCCTTCCCCTCTACTCTGCCCTGGTGAGACCCCATCTGGAATATTGTGTCCAGTTCTGGGCCCCTCAGTTCAAGAAGGACAGGGAACTGCTGGAGAGAGTCCAGCACAGGGCAACTAGGATGATTAAGGGAGTGGAGCATCTCCCTTATGAGGAAAGGCTGAGGGAGCTGGGGCTCTTTAGTTTGGAGGAGGCTGAGGAGGCTGTTGCCTCATTAATGTTTACAAATGTATAAAGGGTGAGTGTCACGAGGATGGAGCCAGGCTCTTCTCGGTGACAACCACTGATAGGACAAGGGGTAATGGGCTGGAACTGGAACATACGAGGTTCTGCTTAAACTCGAGAAGAAACTTCTTCTCAGTGAGGGTGATGGAGCACTGGAACAGGCTGCCCAGAGAGGTTGTGGAGTCTCCTTCTCTGGAGACATTCAAGACCCGCCTGGACATGTTCCTGTGTAGCATAATCTAGGCATTCCTGCTCTGGCAGGAGGATTGGACTTGATGATCTTTCGAGGTCCTTTCCAATCCCTAACATTCTGTCATTCTTTGATCTTGTATTTGTTTGTGCTTTGACTTCTTGGGAGGCTGCAAGAACTGTGACTCTACATCTATTTGTAACTCAGATTGATTTCCCAAATGGAATGAACTTTAACATCAAAAGTCCTCCTTCTGATGGTAATATTATTGTGTCTGCACTGGGGCCTTTGCTGTTACTCAAGAAATGTGGGATAGGTGATCGGACTGTGAGGTGGATTGTTAACTGGCTTAGCAGTAGAGTTCAGAGTGATGTCATCTGCAGCACAGAGTCAAATTGGAGGCCTGTGGCCAGTGGTGTTCCCCAGGGATCAGTGCTGGGTTCAGTTTTGTTCAATATCTTTATCAATGACCTGAATGAGGGAATAGAGTCCCCTCAGCAAGTTTGCTAGTGATATAAAACAGGGAGAGGTGGCTGACATGCAGGAAGGCTGTGCTGCCATCCAATGGGATCTGGACAGGCTGGAGAGCTGGGCAAAGGGGAATCTCCCGAAGGTCAATAAGGACAAGTGTGGAGTCCTGCATCTAGGGAGGAATAACGCCAGGCACCAGTACAGGTCAGGGTATGTCCTGCTGGAAAGCGGCCCCGTGGAGAAAGACCTTGGAGTCCTAGTGAACAGTGAGTTGTCCGTGGGACAGCAGTGTGCCCTTGTGGCCAAGAGGGCCAATGGGGTCCTGGGGGGCATTAAAAAAAGTGTGTCCAGCAGGGCTAGGGAGGTTCTCCTGCCCCTCTGCTCTGCCCTGGTGAGACCACACCTGGAATACTGCATCCAGTTTTGGGCTCCCCAATTCAAGAGAGACAGGGACCTACTGGAGAGAGTCCAATGGAGAGCTACGAGGATGATTAAGGGACTCGAGCATCTCTCCTATGAAGAGAGACTGAGAGAATTGGGACTATTTGGTCTTGAAAAGAGAAGGCTGAGAAGGGGACCTTATTAATGCATACAAATATCTGAGAGGTGGGTGTGAAGAGGAAGGTGCCAGTCTCTTCTCAGTGGTGCCCAGTAGTAGGACAAGGAATAATGGTTTTAAGCTAAAACACAGGAAGTTCCACCTCAACATAAGGTGAAACTTCTTCCCTGTGGGGGTGACAGAGCACTGGCACAGGCTGCCCAGAGAGGGGGTGGAGTCTCCTTCTCTGGAGACTTTCAAACCCTACCTGGATGCGTTCCTGTGTGGCTGCCCTGGGTGATCCTACTCTGGCAGGAGGGTTGGACTAGATGATCTCTAGAGGTCCCTTCCAACTCCTAACATTTTGTGATTCTAAGGTTCTATGATCAAAAGATTTGAGGAGATTTTTCTTTTAATGTATTAATTTTCACAGTATGCTAGAACCAAAGTATAGAGTAGATCTAAGGATTGAGGTCCTACATATCATGCTTTCATTGCAATGATATTGCCTACAGGTTTGTTCTGCTTCATGGGACAGATTTAGAAAAGCTTGTTTTGATAAACTGCTTGATTGCTTGGCTTGACATTCCCAAACACCGTGTCTGCTTTCCCCAGAGCTGTCTTGTTTGAGCTGGTCGGGGAGTTCAGCCTGTGGCTCAGCAGCACACAGCCAGCAAATGGCATGGCTCAAGCAGGAGATAACTTTTTTTTAATTTTTTTTTTCTAAGTAAATTACACAAGAACTACAAAGCTTCTTTCTAAAAGTAGCAAAAGGGGTCTGAAACAGATCCTGGTTTTCTACCAGGTATCTGGGAGTTGACAGCCACGTTAGGCAGTGGCTAATGATGGCAATTACAATACTTCCCTTTGTGGTGGCTGGTGTTTCTAGATGTGGGGCTTGTCAGGGTGTGTTCTTCTGTGGTTACGTCTGCGACCCAAGCTACGGTTTCTTGTGTGGCTGTTGCCAGCAACAAGTGTTGGGGAACCTGCTTCCATAGCAGCAGAAAGGGAGGGGGAAAACATGCAGGGAGGAAGCTAGAGGTGAGACTCCAATACTGAGAGACTGATCCATATTGAAGGATTTCTAAAGTACGGAAGACAGATATCTTGGCTGTATGAAGGACCTTTATGGCTCATGCTATCCCTCCTGATCATCACCCTTCTGTTTTAACGCTTTCATGAGGTTTTTTTATGTAGGTACAGAGGTGATGGGTGCCTGGAGGTGGCTTAGTAAACATAAGAAGAGTAGAGAGATCGGTCACTGTAAATCTAAGTAAGATAAAACAGAACATGAATAGTGAGAGCTGGGAACTAAAGAACGCTGGAAAGAGAGGTAAGGCTGTTAGGAGTAGTCCACAATTCCTAGTAGGCTGGCGTATTCGCTAAGAGGAAACAAGTAAGATCTGGGCACGCAGCATTTCCGCAGACCTATGTACTGGAAAGCATGTCTGTTTTTTTTCCTGAATTTGTTTGCCTAATGCAGGCTATTGCTTCTCTGAGATCTGAGTGTCCTTTACATCCTTACGCTACTGTGACTTCGCCAGTTGCTAGGATGCTGACAGAGAAATAATTTTGTAGGGAATGCTAATGGTGGGTGGATGCCGAAGGGATTCTGGTTTGGGCATTGTTTTTTTTGTGGAGGCAAAAATACTGAAGGCTGAAGAAGGCAAGTGAAATAAAGAGGAAGTTAAACCTCGTTCTAATTTCCAACCTAAACATATTACTGACCAGGATAAACACATTTTCAGGATGTGGGAACAGCCCTGTCTTCCATCTTTGGTCCCTTGCTCTTTTCTGCCCTGTTTCCCCATGGCGTGTGTTTTCGAGCAGCAGTCAAAACTTCCTCCACCTCCCCTTGCCCAGGCTTGGCTCTTCAGCTTGCTGGGTCTCCACTGCACTGGGTCCCAGCCCATGTGAGCTGCTGGCTGCTGAGAGCAGTGCTCCCATCCTTCATCCTTCTCTCCTTGGGGCCACTACCACCTCCCAGGCATTTGCCTGGCTGGGAGCAGAGCTGGCCACTGCCTTCCTCTCCTCACCCTCCAACCTCTCTCCTCTCCTACACTTATTTTTAACCCAGATCTGCATCTCTATTCACTTCACCCTATGGGCTCCTGCTTCTGCCAACAGAAACAGGCTGTGAAACTATAGAGTTAACCCCAACCTCTTCAGGCTCCCTGCAGTGCTCCTCACCCTGGGGCATCTTGTTGCTGTCTGCTGGAAGCATCTCCCCTGGTAATGTGGGAGATGGCACCAGCCTTCTCCGCTGCTTCAGCACATCAGGACAGGCTTATATTGCCTTTGTTGTGGACTCTGGAAGAAGCCTGCCACAATGTACATAGGCTTCAGTGAAAAGTGATTGGATCCCACAGCACATTCATAACTTGTAAGATGTGCTAGTAGAGTCAGATATCTTCTGCTTTCTTCATGTTTTTCGCTATGAAACTTCACCCAGTCTCTTCTTGTAGTCCTTGAGACTGTTCTACCCATGATAGTCAAGAAGGAAAATATCTCCCCAATAAATAAGTTACAATCACAAAGTTGCAGGAATGAAACTCTAAATTGGAAAATGCCCCAGAAATGTATTTCTGCATGGAGCTTCTATATATTACTTCTGAGTCTGACTGTGCTGACCTCGATGGGTTCCAAGCATAATCCACCTGCCCGCTGGCCTCGGTAGGGGTGGGATCCATCTCATGTAACTTCACTGGTGTGCACTATACACAGCTGTATCTGGAATATTCAGGCTCCCTTTGTAGTCAGGGAGAGTAAATATGTTTTGGCACTAATCAGTTTGGCCTATTTTAGCTTTCTGTCTAAGTATGTGGATTTACGTCTTTTTACAGAGAGTGATTCAGTAGCCAGTAATGAGTTCAGGTTTGGATATCTACATCTCAAGTCAGCTGATGTGCCCTCAAACTTTCCAGTTACTTCAGTCGGCTCCAGACCAGCTCTTGGCAGATCAGCATTTAGTCATGACCACTCTTGTACTTACAATGATGATAACCTCTGAGTTGTTGCCTCAGATGATCTTTAACTAAATGGGTATGATGCTATTGGAGAGAAGACCTGCAGGTTATTATAGTTTGGCTGCCTTGTGTGCTCTCAAGAGCTGTCCAGTGATGACGACACCTTTAAAGACAAATGACAGCTGACAGTATGAGAATTGCAGAATAATTCAGGTAGGAAAGGGGCCTCGTGAGCTCACTCAGCCCAACCTCCTGCTCAAAGCAGGGCCAGCTATGGGATCAGCCCAGGTCACTCAGGGCTTTGTCCGGTTGGTCTTGAAGGCCTTCAAGGATGGAGACTTCGTGGTGTGACTGGGCAACCTGCTCTGCTGCCTGGCTAGCCTCATGAGGAAAATTACTTTCTCACATCAGGTCAGAAACTCCTCTGTTTCAATGTGCAACCTCTGTGTTTCATCCTCCCTCCCAGCACCTCTGAAGAGCCTGGCTCAGTCTTCACAATAACCTTGTAGGTATCATAGGGCTTCTGATAGATCACCCCAAAGTCATTCTTCCTCTATTCATATAAGCCCTGGTCCTTCAGCCTCTCTTCACAGGTTAGGTGCTCTAGCCATGGCCATCATGGTGGTGGCCCTACACTGACCTCACCCTAGACTATTGGTGTCTTTCCTTTATGTGTGTGTGCAAAACTGTGTCTAGATGTGCTTTAAAGAGCACAGAGCAGCCCTCTGTTGGAACTCCCGCATCCCTTACTGCAGTCAGTTCCTCCTCAACCTCTACTACCTGATCAGTAGGGTTTTGAGAGAAATTTTGTAGGGATTGAGAGGTGTGCTAAGAAGTAACAGTCATTTTTACAATTACTGTTAAGCCTCGCGTTTAGAGTAGTTTCAAAAAATTGGAGGCGCATTGGTATCTATCAGGAATACTTCCCTAAAGCAAAATGTTCACTGGGATTCCTTAATTAGCTGAATCCTGATTCAAAAGAGAAGTAAATCTGATGTGGTAGCTCTCAACAACACAAATGAAAAGAACGGTTAATTGTATTTCTGGGGTTGCTGGCACTGTTTGGAATGAAAGCCCTGAAGTGTGGAGATGCTGAGGCTGGTTGTGTACAGGCTTATTTTCTTTTCCTTGCTCGGTAGCACACTCTGTGCAGCTTTGTGACTCCCTTGCCAGGGAGGAATGAGTTACACTCACTGTTTTAAAGGGAAAAGCCCTGGTGCAGAAAACCAGACACCTCTGGCCTAATTTTAATTGTCAGAAGTTAGCCATGCAGCCCCAGGCTTGCAATCCATAGTCCTTATAGAAAGGGAGAAACATGTCCCTCCAGAGGTGCCTGGATTTCATTTCTCCCCTAGTTTATTTCAGGGCGAGAAACGGCCTGTCTGTCTTCACTGGTGCTGGCAGAACCTGAACGGTCAGACCAAATTATTAGTGTTGAGCTGAAACTTGGATCTAAAATTCTAGTTAAAGGTAAACCTTGGCGTTGCCACTTAAGTGCTCCTCTCTGAGACTACTTGTGGAAAATTTTGACTGCTTCTAGGTTTTCCTCCAAATTAAACAAAGCCTCCAGACCATCCCTCAGGGATGCTGTGGAGCTGTAGCGGGGGCTGAGGGAGATGGTGAACAGACTATTCTCCTCCTCCTCCCCTGTTCCCTCCTTTGGCAGGACACTTGCCCTTCATTGGATTCGTTGCCACTGGTGAGGGGAGAAGGGGGTTTTACTCTATGTTTCCATTCCCTTCTTGCATCTGTGGATGATCCTGGCAATGGGGACAGAAACTGCCCTCTGCTCCTGTTGAAAAGGGACCTAACCTATTTCACTGGGGAAAATTGTTGCCATTTAGATGCCAGAGTTATTTCGATGGAAATGATACTAAAATATCCCTAATTCCCTGCCCTGTGTCAGGATTATTGCTAACAATTTCAGTGACACAGTCGTCATCGCAGCTGAATGTCTTGTTTGCTTCAGCACCTTTGCAGGCACCTAGATGAAACCCAGCTGCTAGTGAGTTTTGTTGGGGGACGGAAGGTTTTGTTCTGTACACTTCTTAAGGGGTAAGCTGAACTCTCAGGTGGGTGGGGAAAAAATCACCCGCGTGTACGCAGCACAAAGCAAAATGACAGCACCCTGGGACGCAAGCCACCAGTTTTATTTCCAGTCCGGGGGAATCCAGGTTTGACCAGGAGAGCACTTTGAACAAAGAAACTTTAGTACTGTAAAGAAACTTTGATTGCTTTCTCCTAAGTATTGAAGAGTTCTCTTGCACAACCAGCTCACGCCAAGGAGATGCACTAAGGGTCCCTGTCCTGGTCCTTCCTGAGAGGTGCCCTGGTGCTTTGGCTGGAAGAGTCATGTGGTAACCTAAATGACAATAAGTCTCAATTAAGATTTAGTTTGGAGACTAGAAACTATCCAATGATTTAGTCTCAGGGATTAAAGAAAACAAAACCTTACTGGATAAAATTCACATTCCTTTCAATTGTGATCATCCTACATCAAGGATATGTTTGAAATGTTGGCAGTCTCCGATGATATGCCTGCAAAAGTTATTATATTGCTTTAAGTAATTTAAGGAAAAAGAACTGAGAGCTATAGCACAAATGTGTTATATAAATCTTCATTGGGATCACTGTTGTTTTTACAAAAATAGTTTGATTGATGTCGGGTCCCAGCGGGTGACCTTTAAAAGAGACCACATCAAACGGAAGGGCAGAGCTGCAGCTCTCCACCCCCACACTGGCTCTTCTCCTTGCTTCTCGTCATCAGAGTGCCTCTAGACAGCTATGTCATCTGTAGCCATAAAACAAATTGAAGAATGTCTGTCTCGCTTAAGGCAAAAAAAAAGGAGCCCTTTTCTCATCTCTGTTGAAGCAAGCCATGTCCCTAGCTGGGCTGCAAAGTGAGCTGTGTACTTGCACGGTGCCTTAAATGACAAAAAAATCTCCTCCTTCCTCACCTCTGATCAAGTCCAGGGTTGAGAGTGATATTTTGAGGGGACCTGGGCAGGGAGCAACAGAAGTCCTAGTTCTGTGCCACCTTTAATTTGCTGTTTAATTAGCATGGGAACAACAGAATTTGCTACTTAGGTCTATTAATATCAAACTGTTGCACTTAGAGCTTACGTGGCCTAACTTGTAGATGCGACCGCTGAGTTTTAAATCAGAGGGATCGTGCAGATTAATTGAAGATCAGTAATTTCTGCCTGATAATATATTGGCCTGCCTAAATTTTTTTTTAATGTTGGCGGAGGGCAACTGTTGACCTGGTCTTAGTCAGGATGTCAGAGGGTCTAAGCACAGCCAGCTACATGCTTATACTATACCACTTGTTACAACACTCAGAGAACAGTCTTGACTGTTCCCCAGATGCTGTTTGGAGCATTGAGTATTTGGTATCCGTGACAGACTCTTTGGTCAGTATTTGATTCATTCAAATTCTTTTTTCACTGAGTGGCAAGAGCAATAGTTCCCAGTTTTTGAAGTTGTACTTTCCAGAATCAAATTTCTTTGAAATGGTAATATTTGCTTAAAATATACTGCTTCTGATAAAATGCCTGCCACTAAGCTTGCACGGTAGCACTCGGAGAACGCTTTACTCCGAAAGAGCAAATTTAAGTGAGAGAAAGCTTGTGAAAATTGCTTTTTTTTTTTTTTTAAATAGCCTGTAACCTACAATCAAATATAGTCTGAATAGTTATGGAAACATTACCAATTAGTCCACTTTGATTAGTAGGGGCAAACTTTCCAGGAGCAGGGAAAGCCCATAAGTTTGGACTTAAAAGGATAGGCTAGACACACAGTTTTAGTGGTGCTAGTGCAGCTCTGTAGAGTAACCCCTTCAAGTTTGTGCTTTCCGTGGGAAGCCATGCAGATCAAAACACATGGTGCAGTTGTAGGGAGAAAATTTTCTTTTCGGGAAAGAGTAGGCAGGATGGCTGGTGGGAGGAATTCATGGGGATGGTTAAGAGGGTGGTGGAGAATGCTGTACCTTCCCCAAACTACTTCACCCTCCCTCATGCCCCTTCTGCCTTGAAACACCAGATTCCTCCTTCCCTATTTGCACTCCTCTCGGCTCCTCTGCCACAGGCTTGAATTTTCAATGTTCCTGCCATGAGGTGTTGTGTCCCACCAGCCTTCAAAGCTTGATTCCACCCTGTTCGTTTACCTGTGCTGTGAGGTATGGGCTAACCCTCTGAGCCACAGTGGGCCCCTGACTCTGAAGGAGAGTCAAAGCTCTTTGCAAGAGATGTGATGTGGCTTTTCTGGCCAGTTGTTCTTATCAGCCTCATTTTGTTTTCCTGAGAAGCAGACAAAAATTTCGTGTTCCAGATGCTTAGCCTCAGCACAACACTCCCATGCTCATCCTTGGTTAAGCTTTGCCTGCTGTTTATATGATTCTTTTACCAGCATAGATAACTTTTTTAACTGGCCCTGTGAAGCAATGTTGCTTCAGAAGAAGCCTCAGCACTGAGCTGGGTTTTCCTCTCTGTTATTTCTTGGCTTAGAGGGGGCTGTTGTATCTGCAGCTGACAGATACAGAATTCAGTGACCTATGGGGAGGTTGCTGAGGGTTGTTTTCAGTGATGTTTGGCCACTGTGCAGGTGTCTTCAGTCTTTTCTTGTCTTCCTGGCTGAATATGGACAGGTCTCCAAAAGACAAGTAAAGGGGAGCTGCTCAGTGCAGTAGAAGCAACAGTCTCTTTTTAAAAGTTCCCAGGGTGTTGCAAATTCCTCAGAAATAGTGTAGCTAGAGGGACTGGAGCAGTGATTGTCCTGCTGTACTCAGCACTGGTGAGGCCACACCTCGAGTCTTGTGTTCAGTTTTGGGCACCTCAGTGTAAGACGTTGAGGTGCTGGAGAGGGTCCAGTGAAGGGCAATGAAGCTGCTGAAGAGTTTTGAGAATAAGTCTTATGAGGAGCACCTGAGGGACTTGGGTTTGTTTAGTCTGAAAAAAAAAGGAGGCTGAGGGAAGATGTTATCACTCTCTACAACTACCTGAGAGGAGGCTGTAGAGAGGTGAGATTAGGTCTCTTCTCACAAGTTACAATGAATAGGACAAGAGGAAATGGCGTTAAGTTACACCCGGGAAGGTTTAGGTTAGGCGTTAGGAAAAACTTCTACCCTGAAAAGACTATCAAATACTGGAACTGGCTGCCCAGGGAAGTGGTGGAATCACCATCCTTGGATGCATTTGAAAGCTGTCTAGATATGGTGCTCAGGGACATCATTTAGAAGTGGGCCTGGTAGAGTTAGATGACACTTGGACTTGACCTTAAAAGTCTTTTCCAACCATAACGATTCTATAATTCTAAATTACTTGACTGAATTTACTCCACGATCATTTTATCCAAGTGTTGTGTTGTTTTGGTTAGGTTTTTGGTTTTTGGGTTTTATTTTAGCCAAGTAGACAAGTAGTCAAGTAGACAAAAATAGGACAGAGAAATTCATTGTCTGCTTACAATACACAATGTGACCCAAGTCAGATGCTTTTGTCATACACCCTGAATGGTGTAGGTCCAGGAGGCTTGACTGCCCCGTGCAGGTCACAGTGTAATATTTCCTGAGTATTTGTTCTCGGTCTCTGTGCAATCACAAATCAGCTGTGAGCAGCTGCAGAAAGTGAAAGAGAGGGGCATATACCACTGGCACAGCTTTGTAGTCGTTATTCAAATGTTTGCAGATGCTTTCTGGCCAAATTTTCTCGCTTCTTAAATCAAATGCGACCAGTGTTAGAAGACAGCTTGCCCACCACCACAGACTAGCAAAATAACGATCATGTTATGTTCCTCTATCGCTGTGAATTGCCTAAATAAAGCAAAAATAAAATTGTGATTTGAACGAAACAGCAGGAAAATCTATAGGGTAGGAAGCCTAGGAATGACTGTGGTAGACCTACAGTGCATCTGGCACTTGCAAAGAATGATCTCTCTTGCCTTTAAAACTTTATTTTAAAATAATCTTTGAGCTTTCTTACATCCTAAACCTTTGTGTAGAGAACTACCAGTACATCCTGCTGCGTTCAGGACTGACTGAAGCAGTTTTTATTGTATATTCAACACTAAAAAGATTACAAGAAACTTGCTGTCTGATAAATATAATTGATGACAGAAATAAGAGCTCTTTGGTAATGCGTAATCTGTTTGGTAATGCGTAGCTTAGAGTAAGGATGAGCTTTCTCTAGAAGAGTTTACAATGTGTTTCCTCTTGGCAAACAGGAGGTATGTGGGGTTTGGCCCCCTCTTTAACAGGAGTAGCAACTGCACATCAACTCACTGCTGCCAGTCAGCTTCTGATTTGCTTTTGGAAACGATGCAGGACTTCTCTGATTTTTCATGAAACACATCTTCATTAAAGAACTTACCATCATCCAGATAGAGGAGGTGAATTGCAACAATTGCTTTTCACACAGAAAATTGGGTCAACAAAGAAAAAGCCCGTGAGAGTAAACCAAACAATTAATTTAGACTTTAACAAGCACAGAGTTCAAATTAATTGATAGAGTTGCTAAAAAAAAAAATCAAGCAGGTCACTGCGTATCTAAATGAAGAGGGACCAGACTGTTGATAGATGTGCAGCTGTTTGATAGTGATGCCTCTCTGAAAAAGCAGCATCGCAGTTGAGGGGGGTTTCACCAGGCAACACTTACCTTGCCAGGGATGCAGCTCCTAATACCCTTCACCAGCCCTTCTCATCGGGTTTATTGCATGCTCAGAAACGTTAACGTAGGCTGAGGAATCCACATCTGCGCATTGGCTCCTTAGAGAGGGCTTGGTTGTAAGAGGACGTTTTTACTTTGACTCTCCTATTTCTCATAACAGAGAGAAACCACAGATGTTTTTCTTCCGGTTTTAGTAATTTCCTCTCTGCTTGGCAAGCCTTGTCTTTGACAGGATCTCTCAGATACTCAGGCTGAGTGCTACTTGAATAAGAGAGCCCACAGGGGAGAGTCCAGTGGTCGTCTGTAGCTGTCTTGTAGACACCAAATTCAATGGATCTATCCCGAGTGAAAGTTTCATTTTATTATGATGATTTACTTGGCAGTCCCAATTCCTGAGGATATTTTTAACCTTGCTTCAGTGCTAAAATAGGACTTTGGAAAGTCAGATCACTGTTTTTGAGCTTTCTGTGTTGCAGCCCAGCAGTGCCGTGCACGTTGAGGTGGCTGCTGGCTCCCACTGCTCAGCACCTCCCTGGGTTACTGTCGTGGACAATAAGAAATGCCTCTGTGCTTCAGGACCCTTGGTCTCATTATTGCAAATGATTAAGAAGCCAAGAGCCTGAGCTGCTTTGAAAGAAATAAAATTAAGCTGTAGTGGGATTGCTGCAGACAGAGGTTTCCTTCCCTTGCAGGTAAGGAGCGGGAGTGGTGGAGGTTTGGTGTGCACCTAGTCATTAGTGTGGAGCCGAGACAAGGCCTGGCCATTCGTCTAAAACCACAAAGTGGGATTTGGGTCTATTACGCCTTTCTCCAACAGGAAAATTTCCGTCAGTTATCTAATGGAGGAGGAAATGTGAGGAAAGGTCCCGTGTCCTAGGAGATATGGCTACAGGTGATTTGGTTGTCCTGACCAGAGGTGCTGGTAAATCCTAGAGAAGAAACAGATGTGATGTGATGTTGATAGTCGGCTTTTCAGTGACGGTTTGCAGGGTCTGAAGGGAAAAAGTTGTCTATCAGGGGCCATTCAACCGTGCTGGCCAAGCACACAGGGGAAAATCTAACTCAGGAGAAAGGCACTGTCATGCAGACAGTACCGAGTAACTCATCTCTTGGTATTGAAATACCAGTCAGCACTGAGGAGTCTCTAAACTCGCCTTCTTGCATAGTGGAGCATAGAATCATAAAATCACAGAATGTTAGAGGTTGGAAGGGACCTTAAAGATCATCTAGTCCAACCCCCCTGCCAGAGCAGGATCACCTACAGTAGAGTGCACAGGAACACGTCCAGGCGGGTTTTGAATGTCTCCAAAGAAGGAGATTTCACAACCTCCCTGGGCAGCCTGTGCCAGTGCTCGGTCACCCTCACAGTGAAAAAGTTTTTCCTCATATTTTTATGGAACCTCCTGTGTTCCAGCTTACATCCATTGCCCCTTGTCTTGTCAGTGGACGTCGCTGAAAAGAGCCTGGCTCCATCCTCCTGACATTCCCCCTTGACATATTTATAAACATTTATGAGGTCACCCCTCAGCCTCCTCTTCTCCAAGCTGAAGAGACCCAGCTCCTTCAGCCTTTCCTCATAAGGGAGATGCTCCACTCCCTTCACCATCTTTGTGGCTCTACGCTGGACTCTCTCAAGCAGCTCCCTGTCCTTCTTGAACTGAGGGGCCCAGAACTGGACACAGTATTCCAGATGTGGCCTCACCAGGGCAGAGTAGAGGAGCAGGAGGACCTCTCTTGACCTGCTTGCTACTCCCCTTCTAATACACCCCAGGATGCCATTGGCCTTCTTGGCCACGAGAGCACACTGCTGGCTCATGGTCATCCTGCTGTCCACTAGAACCCCCAGGTCCGTTTCCCCTGTGCTGCTCTCCAGCAGGGCAGTCCCCAACCTATACTGGCACATGGGGTTATTCTTTCCCAAGTGCAAAACTCTACACTTGCCCTTGTTGAACTTCATAAGATTTCTCCCCGCCCAGCCCTCCAGCCTGTCTAGGTCTCTCTGAATGGCAGCACAGCCTTCTGGTGTGTCAACCACTCCTCCCAATTTTGTATCATCAGCAAACTTGCTGACAAAATTCTCTAATCCCTCGTCCAGATCATTGATAAATATATTGAAAAGCACCGGCCCCAGCACTGACCCCTGAGGGACCCCACTGTACACAGGCATCCAGCCAGACTCAGCCCCATTGACCACAACTCTCTGGCTTCTTCCCTTCAACCTGTTCCCGACCCACCTCACTACTTGGTCATCCAGACCACACTTCCTCAGTTTACCAATCGTATCAGATAGAAGAGACCTAGAAGATCATAGAGTCCAGCCTTTGTCCCAGCCCTATCAACCACCTAAACGATGCCCCACAATCCAACATCTCTTAAACACCTCCAGGGATGGTGACTCAACCATCTCCCTGGGCAAGGGAGGCATGGCCTAAGGGGGAGAGAGTGTGGTATGAAAAGAGATAAAGTGATGGTGTGAGACAGTACAAAAAGAAGTTACACAAATTTGTTTGTCAAGACAAGATCTCAAGAGCTCTGTCAGTCAGTGGAAAAACCGAGCCAGACCTCTGAGGTCAAAAATGGTGGGCACTGGTGACTTTCTGTGCACACCATATCAGAGTGGGATTCATGCTGAAGCCCTTCGGGGGGAGAAGTTGGTACAAAAGGTAAATTCATTCATTTCTTTGTACCTTACAACCACAAAGAGGCCTCTCAGTCTGTCTTCAGGCCTGTTCTGCTCTGAAAGCGATAAGCAACCAAAGCTGATTGATCAATCATCTTGCCAAGCAAGCACTGGTTAAATTTTTGTTTTTATTTAAACTTTTATTTTTGATCTTAGCTTTTTCTGCCCATAACCAATTTTTAATGTTGTCAGCTATTTCTGACCTCCAGCCCAATCAGCTGCTCACCCACATAAACGCGGTTGTTAAATTCCTTGTGGAACACATTGCAAAAGACTGGTGTTCACATCTGAGATAGGCGAACTCAAAGCAAGCTCTGTGATCACCAACAGCCGGCAGCCGGTCATCCTGGTCTCCTTCCTGAAGTTGCATATCCCTTGTGCTTCAAGAGCCAAGCTGGGTCTTGGGTGCTCCGTGGGTGCTAGTATTTGCTAATTTATTTCAAGCTGGTAAAATCAGAACTTCAGGCTTCAGAAGGCACATAGGAGCTTTTTTCTTATTAATCACTGCTGCACTGGTAAGATTGCTGTTTTCTGTGTCAGTGGAGAAGTGAAGCATTGGTTGGTCCTCAGAAGTCTTGTAGATTTATAAACTCTGTGGTGCAGCTGGTTAAGACTGTGGACTGAAAACCAAAAGGCTTGAGCCTCTTTTCCCAGCTCTGCCATGGAGTGTGGTCTCTAAGTTATTCCGGCATCCTGATAATATCTTCTTTCTTCTCTTTTGGACAATATCAGCTGTGGAGTTCCTTTGCATCAGGGTTATCTTTTAGCTGACATTTCTTCTCAGCACCATTAAAAACTGCTGCTTTTCCCCCTGGCCTGTGGGTTAGATTGATACATTTGAAGTGGTCCTTAGTGTAAACCTTGAATAATGACAGCAATGAAGAGGAAGGAACTAGAGAGACTTGGTCCTAAGAAACACTTCATGGGTGTCTGCATTTGCACCAAGGTGTGTCAGTGGGCTCTTGGGGACAGCTGCCTTTGGTTTTCCTGAAAAAATTTTGTTTCGGACAGATGTTTCAGGGGTTTGGTTCTGACCCCACCAAACACTCCAAAACCTTCTTCCTCTTTCCTCAGAACAAAAATCTGCATTAGAAGAATCACAAACGTAGAGATGTCGAAGCCAGGCACAAAGTGTCTGCATCGAGTCTCCGTCTTATTTCAGTGCACTGAGTTAATTTTTCTGCTGAGGGAATTGTGCTGTCCTGAAGCATCAGCAAACAGCGAAAAGTAAAACCAAGTTTCAAATGAGCCTGTGTTAAAATTATGTGAAATGAGAAGTTTCACTGGGCTTACGAGTGAGGCGATAGTAATTGTTCAAAATTGTGCTCAGGGCATTAAAGATTTGCTGGAAGATTCATGGTGCAGAAGAAGCCTTTTGCAGTAAATCTGGTCGCACATCTGGTTTGATATTGCAGTCTGAAAATGGGTACAATTTACAGAGTTTTGTTTCTTGCCAAGAAAGCTGTAGCACAAAGCACTTGATGTGTTTTTTCAGCCAGTGGTAACAGAACAGCCCAGGCTTTTGTTGGTTTGGATGGTGACTGAAGTGGTGGCTCTGAGAGAAAAGGACAACAGCAGCTTGTGGGTGTGCGTTGGCTTGGTGTGGTTTTTTAGTTTTTGTTGTTGTTATTGTTTTGATTTTTTTTTTCTTTTTTTAGAAAACTGAAAAAGCACGTCCAAGAGGCAGGTTCTGGGCATGATCTGAGTCGTGCTGAATAACATGCTGCTGGGTTATGAAGGAGTAAACAGAGCTGTTTCTGACGCATCTCGGTGCCAGGGTGAGTTAAATACAGGAGCACTTTGTGTGGAATGGTGTCAGCGGCGCGGAGCAGCCTCAGCTCGAGGGGGCTGCTGCAGTGCTCAGCAAATGGGATGGGACTGGGACCAGTGCAAGGAGGAGATGGGATGCAAACCAAGCGATTGCAAGCTGGCCTGATAGACCCGTTTTCATTTTGCTCAGGGTCCTGGTTTACCTCCCACCGTTGGGATGCTTGCAGTCAAAAGAAATAATAGAAGTTACTGTAAAACAGGAGATGAATCGGCTTCATAATGTAGTCAGCTGTGCTTTAAACTCCTTTTTTGCTGCTTTCAAACTGAAGGCTTCTGAGGCATGACTTTCTCTCAGGGTCTATAGATCATTGCACTAAGATTTCTCTGGGATACTTTGTTTATATGTGCGAAGGTTAGATTGCTCAACACGCCCTTGAGCAAAGAACACAAAACCCAAGGACTATCTTTAGCTACTGCAAAATGTTTTCCCTAAAATAATAAAGTACATTGCTTGAGCAAGAGTCTATTATATTGTTTTGGTCTTTTTAGTGTAGTAGGAAGAGGGCAGAGCAATAGAGAAATCTGGGAGTAAAGCATTTCTCTTTTTTCTTGACAGGAAGAAAAGCAGCCAAGACTGACCCTGAGGCAGCGGCACTCTGGACTCCACAGATGATGGAGCGTTGGGGCTGATGTTTGTACCTTATTCTGGCACAACAGGGGTGAGCAGAGTGGATGCAATCTCTGTGTTTGGTTTCTGTATATGGGCAAAGGCAAGATGTGTAGTAGTCGATCACAAGATCACCCTGAATCACTAGTATGACCTGTTTGTAAAGAAAGGGAAATGTAATCCCAACATGAATTGCCAGAAGGGGCACAGAAATGTCGATGCAACTTTATAAAGCAGCAAGATGCCCTCTTAGAAGTCTAATCACCTACTTGGAAAAAAATCAAATCATACTGGGACAGATGCAGAGTTTAAGTAAATGATTAGGGGTTGTTTTGATTTTAGGAAAAGGTTTGTTTAGCCTGGAAAACAAAAGCTTCAAAGGAATACAGCTACTGTTTATAGACACTTCAGCAAATAGATACCAGACAGAGAAGAGAGCTGTGCAGGTAAAGAAGAGCTCTGGCACAAGAACAAATGAACCTCAAGTGCTTAGGTCAGCCCTGAAAGGAGACCTCTACCCTTGGGGGAAACAAGAAGGGAGTATTAGTGTGATAAAAACAAACCTCATTTGAAGGTGCAGACGGAAAGGCATTGGATGGCCTGGGACAGGGAAGTCCGTTCCAGTCTTACATCTCCATTTGCAGTGAGGTTCACAGTATCTGGTGGTGAGAACAGAAGCTTTTAGGTTGGTGAGTAGTTTAACATGGAAAGTGTTTAAGATCTTCCCTTATGTTTCTGCTACCTTGTGCTTGCACAGTTTTGTGCTCCTGTGCAAAGAGCTGTAGAGTGCTGTTGTTCTCATGTACCTTTACTTTGGGTTTATTTGGACAATGGTAAATGTCTGTGCCAAGACCGGGCTCTAGGTTCATCTGGAGACCAGCTGTGAAGAAATGGAGAACTCTTGTGAAAGGCTGAAGTATGTGCAAGGGCACTTGCAGCAGTTCTGGGGATTGCGTGTCTTGTTAGTCTTTGCTGTTTATTACCCCGTTGTTTAAAATTGATGGCAGTTGCATGTCTATCGTAAATGAACATATAGGATCATTTCCAAAGTCTCTGTTCATTTATTTCTCTCCCAAGTAGAAGCTAATGAGATCTGCAGAAATGGCTCATTGTAAATAAACTCCGTGACAAATATTTGAATGTTTTTGTTTTATAAGTTAGTTGTAAATATTTTTGTCATTGTTTAATTGTTACCAGAAATAACTCAGTCTTGAAATTCACTCCCTAATAATACTTTACATCTTTCTGGAATGACTACATTCCAGAGGTCACATTCTGTGAATAGCTTTTCTGACTGAAATTATTAGCCAAATAGTCTGAAGGGTTCCATATGACTGCTATTGTGAAACTCAGCTTTCCTGGTAGCCATCTGCATTTAATCACTTTCAGGGGAACGTGCGTTGCTTAAGGAGTCATGCTTTTCTTCTGAGAGTGCATACCTGCAAGTATTTTCATCATTCACATTTTATATCCGTTTGAAGGATGTTCATACCTCTCATTTCACAGAATCACAGAATGTTAGAGGTTGGAAGGGACCTCAAAGATCATCTAGTCCAACCCCCCTGCCAGAGCAGTATCACCTACACTAGAGCGCACAGGAATGCATCCAGGCGGGTTTTGAATGTCTCCAAAGAAGGAGATTCCACAACCTCCCTGGGCAGCCTGTGCCAGTGCTCGGTCACCCTCACAGTAAAAAAATTTTTTCCTCATATTTTTATGGAACCTCCTGTATTCCAGCTTCCACCCATTGCCCCTTGTCCTGTCAGTGGATGTTGCTGAAAAGAGCCTGGCTCCATCCTCCTGACACTCCCCCTTGACATATTTGTAAACACTAATAAGGTCACCCCTCAGCCTCCTCTTCTCCAAGCTGAAGAGACCCAGCTCCTTCAGCCTTTCCTCATAAGGGAGATGTTCCACTCCTTTAATCATCTTTGTGGCTCTGCACTGGACTCTCTCCAGCAGCTCCCTGTCCTTCTTGAGCTAAGGGGCCCAGAACTGGACACAATATTCCAGATGCGGCCTCACCAGGGCAGAGTAGAGGGTCAGGAGGACCTCTCTTGACCTACTTGCTACTCCCCTTCTAATACACCCCAGGATGCCATTGGCCTTCTTGGCCATGAGGGCACATTGCTGGCTCATGGTCATCCTGCTGTCCACTAGAACCCCCAGGTCCCTTTCCCCTGCGCTGCTCTCCAGCAGGGCAGTCCCCAACCTATACTGGCACATGGGGTTAATCTTTCCCAAATGCAAAACTCTACACTTGCCCTTGTTGAACTTCATAAGATTTCTCCCCGCCCAGCCCTCCAGCCTGTCCAGGTCTCTCTGAATGGCAGCACAGCCTTCTGGTGTGTCAACCACTCCTCCCAATTTTGTATCACCAGCAAACTTGCTGACAACACTCTCTAATCCCTCATCCAGATCATTGATAAATACATTGATAAGCACCAGCCCGAGCACTGACCCTTGAGGGACCCCACTAGACACAGGCATCCAGCCAGACTCTGCCCCATTGACCACAACTCTCTGGCTTCTTCCCTTCAACCAGTTCTCGACCCACCTCGCTACTTGGTCATCCAGACCACACTGCCTCAGTTTACCTATGAGGATGCTGTGGGAGATGGTGTCAAAGGCCTTGCTGATATCCAGATAGACCACATCCACTGCATGGCCACCATCCATCCACCTGGTTATGTCTTCGTAAAAGGCTGTCAGGTTGGTCAAACATGACTTCCCCTTGGCAAAGCCATGCTGACTGCTCCTAATAACCTTCTTATCCTTGATATGCCTTGAGACAGCGTCAAGGATAAGATGTTCCATCACCTTTCCAGGGATGGAGGTGAGGCCGACCGGTCTGTAGTTACCCGGGTCATCCTTCCTGCCCTTCTTATAGGCTGGAGTGACATTCGCTTTCCTCCAGTCTTCAGGCACCTCACCTGTTCTCCACGACTTACCAAAGATGATGGAGAGTGGCCCAGCAATGACTCCCACCAGCTCCCTCCGCACCCGTGGGTGCATCCCATCAGGGCCCATGGATTTATGAATGTTTAAGTGTTCAAATTGATCCTTAACCCACTCCTCAACAATCAGGGCAGACTCCTCCTTTATCTTGACTTCCTCTGGGGCTCCAGGGGACTGAGGCTCCTGAGGACGGTCTCCAACAGTGTAGACAGAGGCAAAGAAGGCATTCAGCAAATCTGCCTTCTTTCTGTCCTCTGTCTCCAGGGCACCCACCTCATTCACAAAAGGGCCTACATTGCCTCTAGTGTTAGTTTTTTCAGCAGTGTATTTGAAGAATCCCCTTTCTGTTGTCCTTGACCTCCTTTGCAAGTTTTAATTCCAAGGAGGCCTTAGCTTTTCTGATTGCCTCCCTGCACTCCCTGACAGCTGTCCTGTACTCCACCCAAGTGGCCAGCCCTTCCTTCCACAATTTATACACCCTCCCCTTCCACCTGAGTCTGCCCAGCAGATCCCTGGTTAACCATGCAGGTCTCCTGGATCTCTTTCTTGATTTCCTACCCAATGGGATGCACTGATCCTAAGCCTCGAAGAAGTGGTCTTTGAATACCAACCAACTCTCTTGGGCCCCTTTACCTTCCAGCTCCCTGTCCCAAGGGGTTTCCCCCAGCAATTGCTTGAAGAGGCCAAAGTTGGCCCTTCTGAAGTCCAGAGTTGCGATCCTGCTTGGTATTCTGTTTTTACCGCACAGGATCCTGAACTCCACTATCTCATGGTCGCTGCAGCCAAGATTACCCTCAACCTTCACGGCTTCAACCAGACCTTCCTTGTTGGTGAACACAAGGTCCAGCAGTGCTCCTCTCCTGGTTGGCTCATCCACCATTTGCATCAAAAAGTTATCATCGATGCACTGGAGGAACCTCCTGGACCGAGGATGGCTGGCTGTGTGGGACTTCCAGCAAATATCTGGGTAGTTGAAATCCCCCATGAGAACCAGGGCCTGGGATTGAGAGGCTGCTGTCAGCTGCCTGTAAAAGGCCTCATCAACTTCCTCCTCCTGATCAGGTGGTCTGTAATAGACACCCATCATAGTATCACCTAAGCTAGCCTGCCCCTTAATTCTTACCCACAAACTCTCTACTTGCTCCTCATCTGCCCCTGGATGGATCTCAATACACTCCAGTTGCTCTCTCAAGTAAAGAGCAACTCCCCCACCTTGCCTCATCGGCCTGTCTTTCCTAAAAAGAACATAACCATCAAGGCCCGCACTCCAGTTATGTGAGCTGTCCCACCACGTCTCTGTAATTGCAATAAGAACATAGTTCTCCAGCTGCACATAGACTTCTAATTCTCCCTGCTTATTCCCCATGCTTCTTGCATTGGTATACAGACACTTAAGTGATTTAATGGAGCATCTGTTACCGTTGCTTGTGCCTTTTACGCCTAACCCTGGGATACTTCCCCTTGGCTCATGTGTAGTGACTCGGGTTTTATCCCCTTCCCCCTTTCAACTTAGGGCTTTAAACTATCTATTAATCCCGCCAACTCTCCAGCAAGGATTCTCCTCCCTCTCTTAGACAGCTCTACACCATCTATATCTCTCATGCCCAGTAATGCATAAACTTCCCCGTGATCATAATACCCAAAACGTTGCTGGTGGCACCAGTCTTTGAGCCATGCATTAACTGCATGTACTTTTCTGTTCCTTTCACTATTCCTGTCACCTACTGAAGGGATAGATGAGAAAACTACCTGTGCCCCCGATCCTTTGATCACCTGGCCTAACGACTTACACTCCCTTTTAATTCTCTTAGTACTTCTATGATTGATCTCATCACTGCCAGCCTGGACAACCAACAATGGGTAATAATCAGTGGGACTCACCAGACTGGGAAGTTTTTTAGTGATGTCCCTAATCCGAGCTCCAGGGAGGCAACAGACTTCCCTGTGGGCTAAGTCTGGGCAGCAAATGGGACCCTCTGTTCCTCTTAGGATGAAGTCACCAATGACAACTATCCTTCTTTTCTTTTTAGTTGAACTGGTCCTGATGCATGGGTCTGACTTACTCAGCAAAGTCAACCTTATGGCTCCACATTCATTCACCTCTTCACTTCCTTGGCTCTCCTGTTCCAGAGCCTATTCTGCAGAGGCAACTGGGCAGGTGAGGGAGGCTGAACAGGGACCCGCCTTCCTCTCCGAGCCCGGACTCGTTTCCATTCCCCCTCATCTCTTTCATCCCCTCCTTTGACCTGATGACCAGAGGGGAGGGGATCCCCTGTTGCATGTGGGGTACTGCTAATAATGACCATTCTTCAGTGACAAGTTATATTTTGGCAATCGATTCAGTATTATCACTATGGTGTTATAAAGAAATGAGGAATACATGCTTGGGATTTGTTTAGAACAGAGCACTGCAGCTTTCATATATGCTCTTCTTTCTGTAACTTAAGAAATTCCAGGCTCAGAAGTTATAATCAACTGAGACTCTGGAGACGGCACAGGTAACAGTTTTTTCTTAATTCAAACTAAAGTTATTGCTGTCCTTAGGGCAGGACTCAACTGTCAGGGAGAAGGATGAGGCCGAAAAAGCTGGAGAAGGAGCACAGATGGAGTGATATTCTTCAGGAGACATCATCTGAATTTAAGAGAACCATTTCACCTTATGTTTTTAGTACAGAAGATGTTCAGCCTACTGAAAGAAAACTTTACAAGACTGAGGACCAAACCCGCTTTCTCTGCAGCTCTATGAAGATAGTGCTGCAAAGGAAAAGCAGAAGAGGAGGGCTTTGGCACGGAGGTCAATGTGACCCCTGAGAACAGAGCACCATGGAAAAGTGTTGAGCAGAGAGGGGCATCACTAGTGGAAAAATACAGGAAATTCTTCCTGCAGTCTCCAGGGAAAAAGGCTTATTTCAAGATCAGAAGAAAGCAATGATCTTGATTTTCTTCTACATTAAAAAAAAAAATTCCACAATTGCATCTCTTTCTTTTTTTTCAAAGTATATTTTATCATGAATGTACAAGCAGGAAAAAAAAGGCTGATTCTGAACACCCTCCATAATTTTTTTTTTGTTTGTATTTCCCTGCTAACAGTAAAACAGCAGTATGATTCTGACTGATGAGAAAATAGGAAGGTGGGGGCTCCCCCTAGAACAGATGCTAGTTTTTTAAACATTTTTCATGGAAATCACAGAGTTGAGCAGTGTATCAAAACCTGCAGTATTTTAGCTGAACTTTTGAGTTTGGGAGCATAAGGAGAGGAAATTTGCCCAAGTGGTAACATTTCAATGTCTATTAGATGTACATTATGGATAATTTTACTTAACCAAAACTGTATTTTTTTTTTTCTGTAGGAAACCATTCACGGTGGAAAAAGGCTTTGTTCTGGTACAGAGAGCAGGTAGCAGACCATGGTACAGACCATGCAGCAGGAGGAAGGACCAGGTACCTAACACAGCCTCAGTCCCAGCAGCAGGGCTTGGGGTGCGGGATATCAGGAGGGGCATTAGGGGGTTAAGCTTTTATAACCTTGGTAGTGTTTCTAACAGCAAGCAAGTAATTACCAGGACTCAGAACAGCTCTTCGGTGACCATTATGGTCCTGAGGCTCTGCTTGACTGCAACATGACTTTATATTGCAGTTTATTCTTTAATAGCCACAGGAACTGACCACATAGAATTGCCGTCCTCAAGCCTGTGAGGCCACCTGATTTCTCCTGTCAGACCCAGAGATTGCTCTCTTTGGAAAGCCCAGGCTGGCTCTGCCGAACTGAGTGTGACGGGTTAGAGGGCAGCCACTGCCAAACAGTTTTGTGGGGCTGCTCAGGAAAGAGGCTCTGAATAGGTGAGGCTTTTCTAGCAGAGGAGCAGTGATGGACCAGTGTGGACTCTGCACCTGGGGAAGCAAGATGGACTGAGACCTGAGGAGAGGTTTTTTGGTTGTAAGCTGAGGTTTATACCAAGTGCTGGTATTGCAGGACAATACGCATCAGGCTCTTGGGAGCAGTCAGGAGTTAAACTGCCAAGGGGTGAGGGTCCTCAGGAACACCAAGTACAGGAGTCTTGATGGGGGGCAGTTGACTGAAAGAGCAAGCCACAGCTCGGTATGAGGAAGGGTTTTCTGCTCCTGTGATGACCATGCAGTGATGGACAGCACTACTAAACCTGCTGAGGCCCTGGACCACCCAACACCGTGGTGTGTTCTTGCACAACTATATGGAGTGGTCACTCATCAATACAGACTTGGTCTCCTCCAGGGAGGGACAGGCAGTGATGTTTGGATGGGATGGGTGGGCCGTGTAAGGTGGGCCCTGCTAAGTCAATCAGAACCTGCAGTACAGGGTTTATGCTGATTTTGTGCTGTCCTGGGTTTAGCTAAAAACCCAGTCCTGTTTAGTGATTTTTACTTTTCAGTTTAGTGTCTTCTAAAGGGCTGCACTTTCTGAAGTTAGCAGCATGTTTTTGCAGACTGTGTGTGCTACTGGCAGTGATAACACCTGATGTTTACAGTCACGGCCTGGGACTGGTATGTAGAAAGGCTCTTGCTTATACTTATTCCTATAGTGACCAAGGCCACTGCTGGCTCTTGCGTGCCATGCTGGGGGTGCTGGGTAGTAAGAGGGGGGCACAAGGAAGTAAAAGGTGGCACCTCCGGGGGGGTAACAGACAGGACAGGTGACCAACGAGAGTATTCCATCCCATATACGTCATATTTAGTATAAATTGAGTGATCACGAGAGTTTCGTCCCTTTTTCGGCCCTTTTTTTCCCCTTTTTGCCCTTTTCGGCCTTTTCGCCCTTCCTTTCTGCAATGGCCGGTGTCCAGAGAGGACTCCATCTGACCTCCTGATTTTGATCCGGATCCTGAGTTCCCGAATCCAGCTCCCTGTATCCAGCTCCCCGCCGCCCCTGAGCCTGGGGTTTCCCCAGTGCCTCCTCCTGCTCTGCAGCACCAGTGGTGATTTCTATCGGGGGAGGGAGTCGGGTTTGATATCGGGCTACTATCTATAGTTGTATATAGTTCTTTACTTTTATCTTTTTACCATTATTCCTATTACTTTCATTAAAGCTGTTCTAGTTCGTTTTTTTTTCTTCTCTCATCCGTAAGTCTCTCTGCCTCATTCCCTTTTCTCTTCCCGTTTCGGGGGGGGGGGGAAGAGGGGGTTAGAGAGCGTCTGTCCGCGTTAGTGGCCAGCCCAGCCCTAACCCGCGACAGATTTATTGGCGCCCAACGTGGGGCAAGAAAACAAACACCAATCAGGCTCAGACTATTTTACCAGTTATTTAGACACAACTGGGCTCTGATATATTGCCTGCATAGTTTAAATTCCATCCGGTGCAGCTGAGAGCGTATCAGATCTTTTCTTTGAAAGTTCTGAAGGGTTAGAGGAGAAAAACCGGACAGCTCACATCATGTTATCGGTCGGTGAAATGTTATGTCATGTTCTTTTAAATGTGGGTTCCTCCCTGGGTGTCAAAATTTTGTCCAAACTCTCGAGTGTGATTTGGTATATCGTTCTGTGGTTTGCCTGTTTTGGTTTCATGACAAGATTTCTCACTGTACTGGTTTTTTTTGGGTCGGTGTATTCTGCAGTAATTTGGGTGATCGGCATACCTGAATACCTTAAGAGCACAATGATGAATTTTGGTTTTAACTACACTTTCAATTTCACCTTAGGAAATTATACCAATTTGTTTGCTAATCTGAGTATACCAGGTTTTGGGGATTGTGATTGTGATTGCGAATGCAGTTATTTTAATCGAAAGATTGAATTGTTATTGATTCTGATGTTAATGCCCATGAATCTCTTGGCATTGTGGCGTTTCTGTAGGAATTTGTGCAAGTCATTGAGTATCACTGTGTCCTTTAACACTCAGTGTGTATCAGCAAATGTCGCCCCTGTGACTAGAAAGAAACATCGGAGAAAGTCAATTGCCCTACCAACAGATAACACAACTCCAGGACAAAGCCCTCCTAAAGTAGCACCATCAGATGACTCAGATTCAGACTCAGGAAAGAAGGCTGGTCCCCCAACAGATTCAGTATTAGAAAGGTTAGTTATGGCCTGGAAGGCAAGTCATCCATCATCAGATGATTCTGATCCAGGACAGGGTCCTTCCCAACCGAAGTCATCAGATGGTTCGAAGACACAAACGGACGTAGCTGTCAAACCTTTAACTCTGAGGGACATGAGAGATGTGAGAAAGGACTTTGACCGTCGTGAGGGTGAATCATATTACAGGTGGTTACTCTGGTGCTGGGATAAAGGAGCCGAGACCATTAATCTGAACGGTAAAGAAGCCAAACAGCTGGGATCCCTGTCTGGAAACGCAGGCGTTGATACGGAACTTGCAAAAGACGACAACAGTCTCAGCCTCTGGAGACGACTCTTGACAGCTATTAAGAACCGGTATACCCACAAGGATGATATTCCTATCCACACAACCAACTGGACCAGCATGGAAAAAGGCATTAAGTTCCTGAGAGAACTAGCAGTGAGAGAGGTGATTTACAGCGATCCACAAACAATTTTAAACCCTGATCAAATGCCCTGCCACAAACACGTTATTCAGATGTTTGTGAGGAGTGCCCCACCAGTGTATAAGCACATCTTGTCAACAATGGTCTGGGCATTAGATGGAGATGGTCAGGTACCAACAGTGAGTGAAGTGGCCAACAAAGCACGACAGTATGAAGACAGTACTGCCAATCCCCAACAAATCCAGATTGCTGCCATGGAAAAAATAATTGAGGAAAACAACAGATCACTAGAGAAATCAATTGGGAAAGCGATTGAGATAACAATGGAGAAAACCAATGAAGCAATCGAGAAAGCAATGGAGAAAAATAGTGACTCATTTGAGAAAACCAATCAATCATTAGAGAAGCTGATTGATGCATTGTCCAAGAGAGATGACAGACCTCAGTGGAGCCGTGTTGATGCTGTTAGAAAATACAGACCTTCAAGATCAACTAAAAATGATGGTAACTTGTCACGGAATGACTTGTGGATTTTCCTACGTGGATATGGTGAGGACATGAGAAACTGGGATGGAAAACCTACTTCTGCTCTACGAGAACGAGTATCCAATTTGCGAAACACCAACAGAAGACAACAATCTGCCACGAGAAGGAATAATCGGAATGTAAATGTAGTTAATACTGTGAATCAGGTAAACCCCGTGAATCAACCTCAAAATTAGAGGGGTCCTGCCTCCAGCCAGGTGGAGGAGAGGGACAACCGAGTTTATTGGACTGTGTGGATTCGGTGGCCTGGCACATTAGAACCACGAAAATATAGAGCTCTGGTGGACACTGGTGCACAGTGCACTCTAATGCCATCGAATCATACAGGTACTGAAACTGTTACTATTTCTGGAGTGACGGGTGGTTCTCAACAACTGTCTGTATTGGAGGCTGAAACGAGCCTTACTGGGAATATGTGGAAAAAACACCCTATAGTGACTGGTCCAAATGCCCCATGTATCCTTGGCATAGACTTCCTCAAGAAAGGGTATTACAAGGATCCAAGAGGGTATCGATGGGCTTTTGGCATAGCAGCTGTAGAGACTGAGGACATTGATCAGCTGTCTAGCTTGCCCAAACTTTCAGAGGAGTCTAGTGTTGTAGGGCTGATGAAAACTGAAGACCAACAGGTACCAATTGCTACTAAAACAGTGCATCGACGACAATATCGTACCAACTGAGACTCTGTAGTTCCCATCCATAAGCTGATACGCCAACTAGAAAGTCAAGGAGTGATCAGCAAAGCTCGCTCACCATTTAACAGTCCTATCTGGCCTGTCCGTAAGTCTGATGGAGAATGGAGATTGACTGTAGACTATCGTGGCCTAAATGAGGTTACACCACCGATGAGTGCTGCCGTGCCGGACATGTTAGATCTTCAGTATGAGCTGGAGTCGAAGGCAGCTAAGTGGTATGCCACAATTGACATTGCTAATGCATTTTTCTCTATTCCTATAGCAGCAGAATGCAGGCCGCAGTTTGCTTTCACCTGGAGGGGTATCCAGTACACCTGGAACCGACTGCCCCAGGGGTGGAAACACAGCCCTACCATCTGCCATGGACTGATCCATACTGCCCTGGAGAGGGGTGGAGCTCCAGAACATCTGCAATACATCGATGACATCATTGTATGGGGTAACACAGCAGAAGTTGTTTTCACGAAAGGTAAGAAAATAATTGAGATTCTTTTGGATGCTGGTTTTGCCATAAAGAGAAGCAAGGTCAAGGGACCTGCACGAGAGATCCAATATTTGGGAGTGAAATGGCAAGATGGGCGTCGCCAGATCCCAATAGACGTGATTGACACAATATCAGCTATGTTGCCACCAACTAACAAAAAAGAAACACAATCCTTCTTAGGTACTGTGGGTTTCTGGAGAATGCATATTCCTGGTTATAGTCAGATTGTGAAACCTCTTTTTGATGTGACTCGAAAGAAAAACAAATTTCAATGGGGCCCTGAACAGCAACAGGTCTTTGAACAAATCAAACAAGAGATCGTACAGGCAGTAGCTCTTGGGCCAATCCGAACAGGGCAAGATATTAAAAATTTGCTATACACTGCAGCTGGGGACAATGGTCCTACCTGGAGCCTTTGGCAGAGGGCACCAGGAGAAACTCGAGGTCGACCCTTAGGATTTTGGAGCCGAAAATATAGAGGCTCTGAGGCCAACTATACTGCAACTGAAAAAGAAATATTGGCCGCATATGAAGGAGTTAAAACTGCTTCGGAAGTGATTGGTACTGAGGCACAGCTTCTCCTAGTACCACGAATACCAGTCCTGAACTGGATGTTCAAGAGTAAAGTTCCTTCCACACATCATGCCACTGATGCTACATGGAGTAAATGGACTGCCCTAATTACACAGAGAGCTCGAATGGGTCATCACAATCGTCCAGGACTTTTAGAGGTAATCGCAGACTGGCCACAAGGTAAAGACCTTGCAGTGCCCCCAAAGGAGGTGGTGGCACGTCCTGAGGAAGCTCCACCATATAATCAGTTACCAGATAATGAAAAGCAGTATGCCCTATTCACTGATGGATCTTGCCGCCTTGTAGGAAACCGTCGTAAGTGGAAAGCTGCTGTGTGGAGTCCCACACGACGTGTTGCAGAGGCAACTGAGGGAGAAGGTGGATCAAGTCAGTTTGCAGAGGTAAAAGCCATCCAGCTGGCCTTAGACATTGCTGAACGGGAAAAATGGCCAGTGCTCTATCTTTATACTGACTCATGGATGGTGGCAAATGCTTTTTGGGGTTGGTTAAAACAGTGGAAGCACAATAACTGGGAGCGCAGAGGTAAGCCTATTTGGGCTGCTGAACTATGGCAAGACATTGCTGCTCGGCTAGAGAACTTAGTTGTAAAGGTGCGTCACGTAGATGCTCATGTGCCCAAAAGTCGTGCTACTGAGGAACATCGACACAACCAGCATGTGGATCAGGCTGCTCAAGTGTTCCAAATAGACTTGGACTGGGAACATAAAGGTGAACTGTTTCTAGCTCGGTGGGCCCACGACACTTCAGGACATCAGGGAAGAGATGGAACATACAGATGGGCTCGTGACCGAGGGGTGGATTTAACTATGGACGCTATTGCGCAGGTTATCCATGATTGTGAAATATGCGCCGAAATTAAGCAAGCTAAGCGATTAAAACCTTTGTGGTATGGGGAACGATGGCTAAAATATAGGTATGGGGAGGCCTGGCAGATTGATTACATCACACTTCCTCTAACTCGCCAGGGTAAGCGCTATGTGCTCACTATGGTGGAAGCAACTACCGGATGGTTAGAAACGTATCCTGTGCCTCACGCCACTGCCAGAAACACTATCTTGGGCCTAGAAAAGCAGATCCTGTGGCGACATGGCACTCCAGAAAGAATTGAATCAGATAATGGGACTCATTTCAAAAACAATCTTATAGACAATTGGGCTAAAGAACATGGTATTGAATGGGTATATCATATTCCTTATCATGCACAAGCCTCTGGGAAAATTGAACGATACAATGGACTGTTAAAAACTACTCTGAAAGCTATGGGAGGTGGAACTTTTAAAAACTGGGACAAGCATTTAGCACAAGCCACCTGGTTAGTTAACACCAGAGGATCCATCAATCGTGCTGGTCCTGCCCATTCAGAGCCTTTATACACAGTAGAGGGAGATAAAGTCCCTGTGGTGTATGAAAGGAATTTATTGGGGAAGACTGTCTGGGTATTTCCTACTTCGGGCAAAGGCAAACCCATTCGTGGGGTTGCTTTCGCTCAAGGACCTGGAACTACTTGGTGGGTGATGATGAAAGATGGTGAAGTTCAATGTGTACCTCAAGGAAATTTAACTCTGGGTGAGAATACTCGATTTAATCCTGTATGATGTTGTTACATAATACTAACAGTGTTCAATAAGTGTTTTTCAGAGTAATAACCAGTGATGACCAGAGCTGACCTCATCGAGTGACATCCAACAACTGAGCTAGCCTTGTTGAGTGACGTCCAGTAACTTCTTCGAAGTGAACCTACAATCTGTGGACACGAAATGTAACGAATCTCACATGAACTTTCCTGCCCTGAGAGACTCCTATGATGGATAGAACCCACGATTATGAACTTTATGAACTTACTGAACTTTTCCTATAAGTAGATCATTAGCTCGTGATCAGTATGACGTAAATGGTATGGAATAAGGGGTGGAATGTCCTGGGTTTAGCTAAAAACCCAGTCCTGTTTAGTGATTTTTACTTTTCAGTTTAGTGTCTTCTAAAGGGCTGCACTTTCTGAAGTTAGCAGCATGTTTTTGCAGACTGTGTGTGCTACTGGCAGTGATAACACCTGATGTTTACAGTCACGGCCTGGGACTGGTATGTAGAAAGGCTCTTGCTTATACTTATTCCTATAGTGACCAAGGCCACTGCTGGCTCTTGCGTGCCATGCTGGGGGTGCTGGGTAGTAAGAGGGGGGCACAAGGAAGTAAAAGGTGGCACCTCCGGGGGGGTAACAGACAGGACAGGTGACCAACGAGAGTATTCCATCCCATATACGTCATATTTAGTATAAATTGAGTGATCACGAGAGTTTCGTCCCTTTTTCGGCCCTTTTTTTCCCCTTTTTGCCCTTTTCGGCCTTTTCGCCCTTCTTTTCTGCAATGGCCGGTGTCCAGAGAGGACTCCATCTGACCTCCTGATTTTGATCCGGATCCTGAGTTCCCGAATCCAGCTCCCTGTATCCAGCTCCCCGCCGCCGCTGAGCCTGGGGTTTCCCCAGTGCCTCCTCCTGCTCTGCAGCACCAGTGGTGATTTCTATCGGGGGAGGGAGTCGGGTTTGATATCGGGCTACTATCTATAGTTGTATATAGTTCTTTACTTTTATCTTTTTACCATTATTCCTATTACTTTCATTAAAGCTGTTCTAGTTCGTTTTTTTTTCTTCTCTCATCCGTAAGTCTCTCTGCCTCATTCCCTTTTCTCTTCCCGTTTGGGGGGGGGGGAAGAGGGGGTTAGAGAGCGTCTGTCCGCGTTAGTGGCCGGCCCAGCCCTAACCCGCGACATGTGCTCATATGGTGGCTTCGTACTGATGGCCAGGTCTGCTTTCCCAATGCAAGGGTAACCCTCAACAGTTTTTAGCTCACTTGAACCAGCAGAATGAATTTATATCAGGTCAACTTTTGTATCATGTGATCTCATGGCTTCACAGATGGGACTGGCAGTGTCTGTATTGTTTCTCCTAAATGATACACTGCCTTATCCATCAGCACTTGCAGAAAGGATTTGGAGGTGTAGGAGGAGAAGGAGAGGACCAGTCTGCATGCTGGGGATCAAGGACCCTGTGTGACGGCACCTGGAGGGGCTAGGAGAGAGTTAACCCTGGAGCTCAGCCCTGGCTGTCCTGTACAAGTCTCTCCTTTGCTTGGACTGGGACTAGTAACCCCTGGATGTATCCGCAAAAGATGGAGGAGGGCAGAGGGAGCTTTTTTTTAAGGAATCTTTCCAGAAAAAGCTGCCCATGAGATTATTCTTTTGCTGTTCCATAACATATGTTACAAAAGAGAGGGAGTACAATATCCTCCAGATGAGGGAAGAGGACTTTCTGTGTTTTGAACCGATTTAGAGAGGCCCCTCACAAAGACTTTAGAACAAAACTAAAAATAACTTGCTCCCATTAATATCAAGGAAACATGGGGGTTTTTTTCTTGCCAAGAAACTGAAATCCTATTTTTTATGCCCACTGATTTTAGAAAACAGACTTAATGTCCCTTTGTGTTGGGCCTCCTTCTGAGTAAAGAGCATCATGAAGATCAAGGTTGCTTTGTACTTTGTCTGAAGAGCTATCAAACAGCGGCAGTATCGGATCATGTGGCTCATCATCTTATACCTCTCTACATTTTTATATATTTAATTACTGGTAAAGAAAGAGTTCTGTGGGACATCTGAGGCCTAGAAACAGACACTAATTAAACAAGCAAAGTGTGCTGAGATCTCTGTCTTGCTCAACTGTATCAATAACAAAATTCTCTAACAGGTCAACACAAACCTCCTTTCCCCTTTCTCACCTAAGCTGTGGGCACTGAACACTGTGATGTTTTCATAATCATCTGATTTACGTAACAGCTGATAAATTTAAAGCACTGAAAGAAATTGGGCCGGGAAATCTGCGGTGGCTGTTCCAGTAGCTTTCCAGAGTCCCTCACAAACCTCACGTAAAATCCTCGTTGGCAGCTTTACCACTTTTCCCTGTGGATCAGTGTTGTTATGAAAAAAATTTTATTAAATCATAGGTAGAAAGGGTGATCTGCTCAGAGCAGCATAGAAACATATCCAAGCTCAGCCTGGCCCCACTTTGGCTTCAGTCCAGTAGGTGGGTGCTGGGAGGAGTTGAACATGCCTGAGAGGCTTGAAGATCCTTGACTACATGCCTAAAGTAATCAGGCAGCCTAACAGTTGACCTCGGAGGTGTGGAAAAGGGACATTAAATCATGATCAAGTATATGCCCAGAGTACAGAAAGGTTGAAAGGTTGGCAGTTTCTTCCAAGAACCTTGTTCTTCTGTCAAAATGATATGATTTTAGCTCCTCTGTGGACTGCTGGCCCTGGGCTGGTGGACAGGGTTGGTTTTATTGGCCATTTGCAGTTGAATTGTTAGCTGCATGCTAATTATAGAAAACCAAGAGCTCAATACAGTGGCTGAACCCTCAGCATCCCTTGTCTTATTCCCTTCCTTAAGAGAGCTGAGTCCTTGGGGTCAGTTGCACGTTATTGCCATAGGTATTTAACAGTGCTTGATGTGATGCAGAATATTGCAATATTTCCAGCAAGAGAGCTCACTAAGGCTCACACCATGTATGTGCCTTTATTTGTGTGTGTGCTGGCTATGCTCTTCTCCAAAGCAGGGAGATAAGAATGGGATTATCCTGTATCTGCCAGCTACAGGCTTCATGAACCTTTCTCTGATGCATCTGGTGCTGGGTAGTATCAGAGACAGAATATTGACCCTTGTGTCTAAGCAAGTCTGGCAACTCCCATATTTCGAGGCGCTGGACAGACACAGACTGTTTTCTAGTAGAGGATGGCTCATATTTCTTGCCGATGCTGACAATCAAATGCTGCTTTCACATTCTCTCTTACTCCTAATACGCAACCTCAGACTGAAGGTCAAAGGGTAGATCCTGAATGTTCCCATGCAAGGAAAATCAATTCAGAGTCACAGAAGACAAAGCAGTCAGTGCAGCAGGTCACTGAATGGTCTCAGTTGCTCTTCAGGTTTAGAAATTTGAACAGGGAGGAAGGAGGGGGATGAACAAGGGTGAATTGATGCATTGGGATCAATGTGGACTGGCGGAATAAGAGGCATAGGCAGAAGGGCCATCTGTAGTAGAGATGGTCCATCCTGCTCTGCTAAGACCTGGATTATCCCAAAATCTCATTAGGAGTTGTGATTTGGCCTAAGTTCATTCCATTGTGAAGCAAGATGCCCAAGTTTGGATTTCATATCCAACCTTGAGACATTGTGCTATATTTTATGGAGAAATTTGGCACCACACAGTTTGCTTTGAATCAAGCAAGAGCCTCAAATAAAAAGAGGATGACTTGACTCCTCACACAGGGTTGAATTAAGATGCTTTTGAGCTTAAAACACTGGGGTTAAAGCTACAAGTTTGCTCTTCCAGTGTAGCAGGAAAATCTTTTTGGTCTATAACAGACAATTTGACCCCATAGGAAATTAGAGCTGAGAAATGCTCTCCAATGGGTTTTGAGGGAGAGTCTTTGCCTTTTTAAGACAGTTCTTGATTCTCCCAAAAGGACATTAGCAAAAGTCGACTATTTTTTGGAAGGACCAGGGTGAAAGGCATTGAATGTGTCACCAGGAACTGCTCATAGCTTGAGTTAGGGATGTCGGCAAACTCAGGCGACTCATTATTGCGTCATGTTTTTGCTAAATTTCATAAACGGACATGGACTAGTGCTTCTCTGAGAGGCTTAACATCATCATTTGTTAAAAAAAGCACCGAACGAGTGAATTTCCCCCTTCCTGCTCATTATGTTTTTGAGCACTGCTCAGTAATAACGCCGTGCGCTGCTTCAAGTTTAAGCACCAAGATCCCTACAGGCCTAGGCTGGTTTGCAGCTCTCATGCAGGCAGCAGAGCATGACAGCTCCCCAAGGGCCAGAGCAGCTGGAGTCAGAGCCTTGCTGCAGGGTGCAGTGCCCCACCAAATTCAGCAGTTTCATCAGAAGTAGAATATGAGTCAGGAGCTTGGTTTTTTCGTTTGCTGTTTAGTTCATATTTGGTGGTGCTATAAATAGCAACTTGCCTGCCATTCCTATTTCCAGCTTTTTTATTTTTTAGGTTTCTTTTTTAATCTCAACTATGCTTTTTTTTTGCCTTTTTTTTTTTTTTAAAGACTACAAGCATGTGATGAGTCTTGAAGTGTCAGACTTGGAAGTGGAAAGCGCAGATGGCTATGGCTGAGGTCCAACTCTCCTTTCCCAGGCTGCTCGCTGCCTTCCCAGTGTGGACAGGGAGGGGCCAAATGATCAGGTTCAGTGCAGTCACCAAGGGTTGTTTTGAGTTCCTGGGAATTTAACCCTATGACTTTGACCTTTGACAAGAACAATTAATTATTTCCAGCTCTCCAGCCAGGTCATAAACTGGCCCTTTAGAAAAGTTTCCTGCTCTCCATAAAAGAGCTCTCAGTTGCTGTCACGGCAGAGTTTACATTCTTTGAATGGAAGGGCTTCTTGAATCAGCAGGATGCTGTGTTTGGGTTAAAGAGTTCAGCGCTTGGTTTTGTTTTAACAGTAGATGAATCCCTGTTCCAAAATGCCATCCTGTGTCTGGATTTTGTATCTTCCAAAATTTCCTTTTTTTTTTTCCCCCCCAGATTCTGGAATTTGAGATTTGTTCTATTATAAAAACAGTTTGTATACAAAACCAGAATAAAAACTGTTCCACACTTCTCTTATTTTCAGGGTCACACCTGAAAAATAATCAACATTCTGTTCCTCCAGATACCCAGCAGTGACTGCCTTGTGCTCCTGGACCTTCAAGTTTCGGTAACAGCTTATGAGTATATCTCTTCCCTTGGCTGATGTATCAACCTGCATACGGTATCATTTCCATACAAGGCAAGAGAAACTTTTTCTTTTCATCTTTTTCTGTTATGTTCTCCATGCATTCTGGTTTGTCAGGGCAACATTTCTCCTTCAAACAAAAAATAACAAATGCAAAGCGTTAGTTATGCCAGACTATCCAATAAATTGGAAGGCAAGACCCCAGCTGCAGCATATTGTGCCTTATTGAAGCAGTATTTCACCTCACACTTTCTCTGATTTAGGTGAAGATGAGGACCTAAACAATTGCAGACTGCCTGGCAGCTTCGCAAGGCTCCTGCTTTTTAGAAGTCTAAAGTCGGGTGGGTGGGGTGTGTGCTGACCTCCGTGAGTCACTCCTGGTAAGGAGCTGTCGAAACCACCAAAACCTCACTTAAATGACAGTGAAGTTTGAAGGAGAATGTAATTCTGCCTTCCCACTGAACAACTTTACCAGTAAGTTGCTGGGTTTTTCTCCTTACATGGGGATGTGGTTGGTGAGGACATTCTTTTAAAATGAAAAGGCAGCTCTCAGTACGAAAAAACCACTTGCACACATTTCTAGCATGCTGCACTGTAAGGCAGCAAAACAGAGCTGAAAAAACAACTTTTTACTGAAACACCCATTTTAGACTGATTTCCCAGCTTCTCCAGCCTCAGGCTCTGGCTGCTGGCTCTGAGGCAGAGCCCAGTGCCCTCCTAGGGCACTGGAGATGGCCTGAAGCAGGTGGCTCGGATCTAAATCTGCTTTTGCATCAGACCAGGTTTGCAGTCTGGAGTTGGGTCTGAGTGAGGAATCGCTTGGAATCCCTGTGCCCTGTGAAATCCCCTGGTCCCCCCATGCCTTCACCTTCACGATTGGGGTCATGGAGGTACTACAGACAGATGCAAGGATCATTGTGCTGGCAAAGCCTGTGAGATGTCAGTGAGGAAAAAAATGAAGAGAACCCTCTCCTTGCCTCATGGTGGGGAAGGGGAAATGGAAATGCATTGAAGGTCACCAGTGGTAGCAGCGATTGCATTTCTTGGTCGGCAGAGAATGAGTTCATTTAGGTGTTATTAAACGTGTCTTGGAGAACAGAAAGCAGCTGTAAGCATCTTTCCTGCTCAGAAGTAGTGTTCTGTGCCTCACAGAAGGCTGGATTCCTCAGCGTGACCTGGGAAATTCCAGCTCTCCCTGGACTGCTAGCTTCCACCTTAGTTATATATGGAAACAGAGACATTGCGAGGCAAAGAGGGAAAAAATCAAAAAAAAGGCAGAAAGCTCTACAGGCCACAAGCTCTCAGGAAAAGGGCTGTGTTTTAAGATAAATCCATTTAGCCCTAAACACAAATGGCATGTTTGTAAAACGGTGCAGGGTCTCGGCAGCTGAAAACAAACCAGTGATTACTGGCAATGCTGAAGTCTGTATCTTGAAGGGTTTGTCTTTTTAAATACTTTCATCCCTTCACAGCCTCCTGTCTGTAGACACTGTCCTGCAAATGCCCCCTGCCGCCTTACCCTCACCAACAGCATTTTGCCGCAGATTAATTGCATTTTTGTGTGTCCTTTCCTCTAAGTCTTTTCTTCAGGTCAGGACTTTTAAAATTGCAGTTCCGTGCTGTGTGGACCAAATTCTCACCCAGAGGCAGCTTCAGACAGCTTTGGCAATGTCAAACTGCTGAGCTGCCAACATGGTATAGAGGAGATGTGGGCACTAGAAAACCATTTTTTAATCTCTGGAATATTTTCCATATTTTACAGAAGTACCAAGTACTCAAAATAAGTTAAAAAAAAAGAAGTAGTAAACTCACCCATTTAATATTCCTACTGCCCATATATACCATATGGTATTTGAAAAACCATGCTTTGGGGCCCTTCTTTTTTTTAAAGTTAAGGAGTTTTATGGCATAAATATTTTCCCTGTGAGGTTAGGAAACTAATGTGTCGGACACTCTATTATTTAACAATTATGATATATTAGATCATGATCTTTTATGGTTAGGTATGACATCAGGCCACCACAGAGCAAGCAAGGAAAATCACATGGAAGAAAACATGTCAACTTCATAGCTTTCAGCATTCAAGAGCATTTGGAAAAGCCAAAGACTGAGTATGTGTAATGATTTGTTGTTATTCTGACAAAGCTAACCTGAGGTGTGTCCTGGGTTTAGCTAAAAACCCAGTCCTGTTTAGTGATTTTTACTTTCCAGTTTAGTGTCTTCTAAAAGGCTGCACGTTCTGAAGGCAGCAGCGTGTTTTTGCAGATGGTGTCTGCTACTGGCAGTGATAACACCTGATGTTTACAGTCACTGCCTGGGACTGGGATGCAGAAAGGCTCTTGCTTATACTTATTCCTATAGTGACCAAGGCCACTGCTGGCTCTTGTGTGCCACGCTGGGGGTGCTGGGTAGGAAGAGGGGGCACAAGGAAGTAAAAGGTTGCACCTTTGGGGGGTAATAGACAGGACAGGTGACCAACAAGAGTATTCCATCCCATATATGTCATATCTAGTATAAATTGAGGGATCACGAGAGTTTCGGCCTTTTGTTCGGCCCTTTTCGGCCTTTTCGCCCTTCTTTTCTGCAACGGCTGGTGTCCGGAGAGGACTCCATCTGACCTCCTGATTTTGATCCGGATCCTGAGTTCCCAAATCCAGTTCCCTGTATCCAGCTCCTGCCGCCGCTGAGCCTGGGGTTTCCCCAGTGCCTCCTGCTCTGCAGCACCAGTGGTGATTGCTATCGGGGGAGGGAGTCGGGTTTGATATCGGGCTACTATCTATAGTTGTATATAGTTCTTTACTTTTATCTTTTCACCATTATTTCCATTATTTTCATTAAAGCTGTTCTAGTTTTTTTTTTTCCTTCTCTCACCCATAAGTCTCTCTGCCTCATTCCCTTTTCTCTTCCTGTTTGGGTGGGGGGGAAGAGGGGGTTAGAGACCGTCTGTCTGTGTTAGTGGCCAGCCCAGCCCTAACCCGCGAAAAGGTGACTTGCTAAGAGTACTTACAAGAAGTTTAGAGGAAGAGATAAGGTAAAAAGAATTAGTTTGGATACTGCAACTGCAGCAAAAGAATCAGTGAGGCAGGTGGGTGGGTCACTGCCCGCACCTGCCCTCCAGTAAGTTCTGAGTAATTCAGCTGTGATCCGAAGCTCTTGATACCGGCTTTCCTAAATGAGAAAGGAGGCCAAACTGCTGACAGAGCCACCTTGGGATCTGGTGCACCTGGCCTGCTGCCTTGGTAATGTTTCCGTTTATCCCTTCCTTTTGCCTGTGGGTTGGTTTATTTTTTCCTTTATGCAGCAATCCTCAGACCTTTTGACTGTCATCATGAGGAAACAGACAAGAAAAAGAACTTTCTTGGAAGACAGACCTGCAAGAACAAGTGCCAAGATGCTGATGGACACAATGGGAGGACAGTGGTGCCTCAGGCTGGCTGCACAGGATTTAGGTGGGGAGGGAGCTAGGGACCCAGCACAGGTGGGTATAACCTGCCTTGTGGGATTTCCTATTTTGGGCCTGGGTTTCGAAGCTACCTTCACCTGTCATGAGTGCAGAGAGATTAGTTCGTGCCTTGGGCTGTCCCCACCCTCCTGCCACTCGTGCCGTAACTGTTGTCCCACCCAGAGCAGCCGGGGAGCCTAGTTTTGCTCTCCCACTACCTCTGCAGTCGCAGTTAGTGATTGCCACAAGCCTCTCCCAGACACGTAGCGTAACTCAGGGAGGTGGGGGAAGGTCTGGGCAAGGTCTGACCCCATGGCAGAGACCCTCTAGAGAGACCCCTCTACAGAGATTCACATCAACTGCTGAGAAGCTGTCACCTCCATGGAGCTCAGATCCAAGGGCTGTAGAGGGGCTTGTTTGTTTGTTTTGCAGAGCAAATTCCTGCAACTTTATTTGGGAATTTGATATTTCTGTTTCTGCGTCATAAAAGGACTTGTCTGCCTGAAAGATTTTCTCCTGTTTTCCAATTATACTAATTGGTCTAATGTAAAATATTTCTTCAACCTGTACCTTTGTCTTGGCTAGGGCTTACTCCGTCCTTTTCCCAGCAGATAGCAAAGCGCAATCCCCACTGCTGACCTTATATGTTGAAGGACAGAGGAAGCACATGAGATATCCTGTGTCTCTGCTAAACTTTGAATTGAAGCCTAAGAACTTGAGTTACAAGCAGTGTCATGTATACTGATGTGCATACGTGCCTGTGTACATAAGAGGAGCTACCCCAAATTGCAAAGGACATCTTCTTATAGACACTTCTTAACTTTTGACTCCTCAGCTTTGTATGCTAAATGTCCTATTAGCATCGATTTGCATTTCGGCATGCAATAAATGCCTTCAAATGCTGACACCATCAGTTATTTAATATCATTCAGATGATGGATTTATTGATACAGTGGATGCATTGCTCTTCTTGAAATGGAAAGGATGAGAGGGGATTCAGATGTATTTTATACACCAATGTTGTGAGCCTCTGCCACTCCTGCTCCATGGTCTCTTGTCACTGCTGATCCTGTCCCTGCCACAACAACGTCAGACACAGCAGGAAAAGCTGTTTCAGCAGGGGAGGCAGTTGGTACCAAGTTTCTCTAATTTTCCTTTTTGAGGTGGAATTAGTTGCTGGCGCTGCTCCTACATGCAAGACTTGCCTGAGAGGTAATCCACTGATATTGATTTTCATTATAGCATATTTTGGTTTGCTGTCTATAATCAGTCAAGTCAGCATATTTTTTTTCCTGAGTGAAAAAGCATCTTATGAGTATTCTATTTTTTGTCTTTGTAATTTTTATATAGCTCCTCCTATTCTGAAGTGATTCTGTGATTCCTTTGCAGCGTGCAGCTGAGATGTATAAACAGAAAATATTCAGAAACAATTCCACTTGATCCATCAGGCCATTCAAATTTAACCAGTCTGCTTTGTACTTTGAATACCAATTATTCACAGTAATGTGATTACAAAGGTTATACTGCTCAAGGTTTCCTGTTAGAAATTTTTAGGGAAATCATTCTGAATAAAGAAGTCACTCAGATTTATTGGGTTTTTTCAGCTGTTTACTGACAGTCTACAAACTTGGTGAGAGGATAAGTTTGTGTACTGCACTGCATGAAAATGTAGCAATTATTAAATCTAAGTGAAGTGAGCTGGGTTTTGATCTCCTCCTTCTGTCGTTGTTGCTAAATGACTTGCACAAAAGCATTGGTAGGGAATGTCTCACATGCTGTTTCTTATCAGCCCTTAGACAGGCAGGTGAAGAAAAGGTATTTCTGATAACATTTCAAGTTATTCTTTTTTTAGATTCCAACACGTTCGTAACAATGTGGAAAACTAAATCAGTTCTTCTGTGGGGCCTGTTGCTACGAGCCAATTCATGCGCTTTGCTCACAGCGAGCTGCTGCTCTCTGCTTTTGATTTCATAACAGCTTGATACTAGCTTAAATATTATCCTTTTTAATTTGCTTCAGTGTGCTCAGGGATTTTGTTGTTGTGTTGTTAACTGTTGTTTTTTTTGGACTGGGATTTTGGAGGACTTTTGTGGTCAAGAGCTCTGATATAAGTCTAAAACTCTGCCCTGACCCCTGTCCTCGCAGCCTGGGGGAGATCAGCTGAACGCGACCTGCCCTGCTGCAACCTTAGGTGAGCAGTTGTAGAGGGGAACTGGGACTGTAAGGAGGTGTGAGGCTTGAAAAAACAGAATCGTCCTATTTTCTTCGCAAAAAGACAGATATACAGCAGGCCGAGCTCCTTGGGTGCTGCGCTGACCTCCCGAAACTCACCCTTAGGTTTTTAAGGTGTTTCTCTGAGTGAGTGGTGCTGGGGCTTCACCAACACCTCGAAGCTGTGTTGAGCTGTACCCTTGTCCTGCGTTAGCCTCATCAGAAATGCACGTATCGTTAGACCCACTAACGAGGGCAAGATATGCAGCATTTGCTTAGTGTTGGGTTGGGCATGCTGAGGTGCTTAAGGACAGGGAAATGCTGCTTCCTTGCCCTGGGTTATTGCAAAACACAATTATTAATGGTTGACAGGTATTTATCAGAGCAATAAGGAACTTCCTGCCCTCTCAGGGAAAGTGTGCTTTCTCTAAACCACCAAATAATGATTACAGCTATGATTTTAAAAGAAAACCCTCAGCTAGGCACTGGAAAGAGACTTGGTGTCCAAAGGCTGGCAGTGCAACACAGCTCTCCTTGCAGTTGCGTGGGGAGTTAGAGCAGGGAGCAGCAGGTTTGCATGGTGTCTGCAGGTGGTGTTGAGGCTAGCACTGCCCTGGTATGGCCAGTCTCAGCAGCACCTCTGGAAATCAGTGGAGTGGTAAGGTTCCTTGTTAAGCTAGCAGCAAAACCCCCTCCTTCTTGGGTCCTGTGACAAAGACTGAGGGTAAATATTCTGAACTGGAAACTGCACAAAAGGAGCCCTTGGACATTCTGCAGTCCCTGGTTTCAGGCCCTTAGCAAGGGATTGCTTCAAGCTGTAAAAAAAAAAAAAAAAATTGAAACATTCTTTAGTTAACCTCTTTATTTTTTTTTTGGTCCAGAGTCTTCTCGCATATCCAGCTGCTGTATTCCTGTGCTTCCCCAGCTGAAAGGGAGCCAGGCACTGGGTCTGGAAGCTCAAAGACTCCGTCCCTTGCAATGTTTGGAGAACAGAGTGAGAACATTAGAGAAAAGCAGTGTTGCCTCTTCCCTGGCCTGTTTTGCACCCTTTTGGTATGCCCTTAAACCAAGGAAGTAATCCCATTTGTCATTACCTCAGTAGTAATCATGCTGGTGATTACTAGCATAAGTGAAACCATGCTAGTGTTTTTCCATTCCTAGGGGAAGGTTAAAGTTTCTGCCTGGTGTGCTTCATCACAACAGTCAATAAAAGCAACAGATGACAGTGAAGTCCTTGAACTCTGCACTGGCTGAGGTCCAAGTTTTGGGTTTACATATATTGTGGTGTTACAATATATTATAAACCTCTGATCATAAACAGAGATTAGATAAATACCACTGAGACGACTGATAATGGCCATGAGTAAAACAAAAAAAAAGCAGTTGTTTGTTGCTAGGATGGGGCTTGTCTTCTAGAGGAGGAAGTGCTACCTTTTTTTCTGATGCTGTACTATGATCCTCCACCATCACCACTACAAGTATGTACTCAGGTAAACAAAGCTGTCAAAAATTTGGCTGGCTGATCCCATGGAGTTACTTTAGTTACTCTGTGTTCCTGCTCTCAGTAGCTGAGGAGGACAAATACAGTAGATCTGTCCTTCAACTCTCAAGTGCTTTGCCTGATCGCACTTTTCTCCACTTTCCTCGGTGACAGTGGGGGAATCTGCCTGCCCCAGAGAGGAGGTCTGGGTGAGAGAAGAGAGATAACCATTCTGATGCCCTGCGTGGGGTGTTCTCTGAAGCCAAGGCTGTGATAATTTGCGCCGTCCCTGCTCCTGCCTTCTCCTCCAGAGCTCTGCTGTACGTTGTACTTCCACTGCCCTGTAAGCTCACAAACCAGGCTTCCACTGGGGAGTGGTTACAGACGGACTTTTCAAGCGTCTCCTCCAGCCTCTGCAAGATCCCTGTGTCCTGTGACAGTTCTGTTGTGGTGTTAAGCTGGAGGATTGCAAGAACTTGTTTATGGTGTGTTTTCATGATACTGCTAAGACAGAGGATGGGGTCATTTAAACGTTAGCTAATTGCCTGATGGACCTAAGGACCAGTGTGATTTGGTTTGGTTTAAACAAACAGGTATTTTTGTAAAGCCTATTTGAGAAGGGAAAGCCTTTAACTTTTGAATAAGTAAATCAATTGAGTTCAAAGCCTATTAAATTCAGAGCACACATCTGAAGTTCAAACCAACCTCTTCCCCTCCTCACCCCAGCAGAAGAGAGTATCTGGATTGTTAGACTGGAAGGTTACTGGCGGGAGACAAAGGAGACCTTTGTTCTGCTCTTGGCCGCACTTCTTGCTTGCAGGCTGGCCTTCTTTAGGCCAGCCTCTCTCACCCTCCTTAAAAAGGGAGCGTGGTAGTATCGACCTATTTGGCAAAGTGCTCTGAGATCTACCTGTGAAAAAGTGCTGGAGGTGAATTGCCTCGGCAAACTTGAAATGTTTCACGTCAGTACGCTACTTCAGCTTGGAAAATATTACTTGCTATTTTTGGACAGGTTGTAGCATTTGTGATTCATTCTCAGGGAGTTCCTGACTTCTTAACTTTTAAGCTCTTCGCTTATTTGTAGGTATTTGCTGACTCGTTTACTCAGTGGGCTGCTCTGTGGCCATTTGCTACACTTGACATCCTTCATCCCTTGGCGCAACCGAGTCGCGCACCTCCAGCTCTTACACTAGTCTGTGGCAGTTAGGATAAGGTAGACGGAAGCAAAAACCCAGTGTTGAGCACAACTACAGCTTGGCATGGTGAGGTGGGTGGCAGCTCCACTTCCCCGTGCCTGGACTCTGTCGTGTGGGGCTCAGGACTGGCTGAGCAGGTGGCAGTGGGATTTCTGGCCGGCCAAAGGCTCTGTAACAGCCAAGGACAAAAAGAAGCTGTTATCTGGTGCACACACAGAAGTACTCTCAGTGCAGACAGGATGTTTGGCACATAAAAGCATGAGCTAAACACTACATGCAAAAGGTAGCTGCAATAGAAGTACACTGAGCATTTTTTTTTGTGGTTACTTCCTTGGAAACTGCCACAGCTCATTCCTTTATCAACTTTCCTTTCTCTTGTAGCTCTTGTTTTAAGAATAATCCTATTCTGAAAAGAAGTGTTTTGTTGTTTTGAAACCTCCTGCAGGGAACACAGATGCACTTACAACCTGCTCATGCTTTCTCATAAATTCATTTAAAACCTTGTCCTTGGACACGCTGTGATCTTGACTGGTATGTAGACTGATGTCTTCCGTGAAAACACACAGCTGTCCCTTAGTGGGAGATTGGTGATTCAATAAGATGTCTTTTTGTTAATGTTGTTGTTTTCTCACTAATGAAACAGGCTTGTGCTGTGTACCATCATTTACTTTACAAATCAAGTAACGTAATGACTTTTTAAAATTATTTTTAAAAACTGGAGCTAAGCTTTATTCAGTCTGGTCATTTCATGGCTTCAGAATATGTTGTCTGAGTCCTTAGTTACTGTATCTGTAGATAAAGGCTTGAAAATCTGAATCTCTTAAAGCTCAGGAAAATGACAGAAAATAGGCCCCAAAAAGTCACACATGATTTGTTTCTGTGGGAGAAGAGAAGGTGAGGAGGAGCTTAAAAAGCTGGCATGGGTCATCTGCAGCTGACACTGCTGTGAGTGGGGCTGCCAGCACCCTGCGGCTCTCAGGGCTCCTTGGAAAGTTTTCTCTGTTTTGCCTCTGAGTCTTCAAGCCTTGTTTAGTCTTTCTGGGCTCCCTTAAAGGTCAGCTGAGAGAAAATGTGGATTGTGTCTTCCAGAGACAGGTGATGCAGGGAGACTGTCTAAAGCACAGTGGTGTGAGGGGAAACTGGCTGCTTTTTGCTTTCTCCTTTCCCCTGTAGTAAACTTTGTTCCCAGAATGAATGAGCCAGACTTAGTACCAATTTGATTTCCACCAGTCTTTGATATGCAACCTAAAAAAAACTCCCTCAAAACCCACACATAGCCCACAACTTTTTCTAGAGCTGATGAAAAACAGAGCTGATGTCATGGGCTATTTTTATACAATGATGTCTAAAATATTTGATTTTTGTAATAGTGAATGACTACGCCATACTTGTAAGTAAATTATGTCAATGTTATTGTTTCCATTTATGTAAACTGTCAAATATCAGAGCTGAACTCTGATAGAGGAAGTATTTTTTGTGGGTTTTTTTTGCTGTTGGTTTTTTTTTTTCAAATTGCTTCCAAGTTCTTAAGCCTCCAACCCTGATCTCTTCCCCCATGTCTCCTCCCACAGCAGACACCAAGGTAACATCTGACAGAGAAGTGGCAAACTCTGGAGACAGTCTCAGAATAAGAGCAGAGAAGTAATTCCAGGCTTCCAGCCTGGACCTGAGCAGTGAGTGCTGCAGTGGAGTGGGCAAATCCATTCACAGTCCCTGGAGGCAGATGACATGGTCCTGTCAGCCTTGCGTCCCTGTGCTGCCCTAACAGCTGTGACAAGCCACCAGAGCTTCACAGAGACGTTCCTGAGATGGTGGCAAAGGCTGTGAAAACCCAAATGTCCGCCTTCAGTGAATAGTTGTCATTAGCTGTGTCAGATACAAGCTGGGTGTTTTTCCAGCTTCCGGTTTTCTTCTCCTCTGATGCTGCTGGAGTGTTTGGGGCAGCCAGTCTGTTCCCTATCAACTCCTACTGTTATTTTTTTTTCCTTATTATTAAAAGTGCTTGTATTTTTATATATATAAATATATTGCTTTTATATATATATATATACATAAAAAAGCAATTGCTTATCTGCAAAATTTTAAAATGGAGGTTCGCTAAATGGAGCACAGGATGCTGCTGAATGCAAAGCTGTTTTAAGAAGAAAACTGTTTAATGAAAGCAGTACAGGTTCTCTCCACCTTTGCTTTCTAAAAACTGAATTGAGGCTTTTATTCAGACCCTACTTTAGCAGCATCTGCCTCCCCGGGAAGAAACAGGCGTGACTAAGGAGGCAGACAAGGGGCTCTTCTGAAAAAGGATTCGGGTACCTAATGCTAGTTTGAGATGCTTCTGTCTAAACACAGATCCCCAAAACCTCTTTACTGTCCTAGGGGACCTGAAAGCCTAACTCCAGACTTCAGCAACTATATTGGAGCTCTGCGTGAAATGGTGGTGGCTGCTTTTTATCTCCTCATTTTTGAAAGGGCAGGTACAAACTTTCATATCTCTTTACTGTTCAGTGACATTTGCATTTGTGTGTCTCACTTCCCTGGAGAACGTCCTAAGCAGCTGACCAAAGATTATCCTGAAGTGGTGCTCTCTTTGTTACAAAGCTTCCCAGCTAAAATTAATTACATGTGTAATTACGAAGGTACAGACACACACGGAAGACTGACTCTGCATGTATGGTTTTTAAATACCCATTGTGTACCCCAGTTCTTACTCCGAGGATATTAAGATTTATTCATACATCTGTTTAAGTAAGTTTAGTATCCAGTGAGCAGTTCAGAAAGGAATGAAACTTATTGAATCTTCATAAAAGTTGGTATTAATTCAGATCCAGCATTTAGGTCCCTTATACATACACAAATACATGGCCTCTAAAGGCCAAACTCCATGATATTTAACAGAGTACAGTGTTTTGCAGACAGCCGTGCTCCACTGCAAAGCAAGTGCTGGCAGAAAGCACCAGCCTGCCTTGCAGAAAGGCAATACTGTTGTTACCAGCCCGCAAGTAGGTGCTGTGTCAGACTGGGATGTTTTCGTAAACGCAGTGTCATACTTCTCTGTTACATCTGTGTCATTTAAAGGAAAATAAAAGGATAATGTTCTCATTGCCATCTTCTTTGCTTCCAGCTTCCTGAATTATTTTCACTGAGTTCATGGCAGGAAATGCTGATCCTGTGTTGCAATATGCACCCCAGGCTGGAATAGTAGTTGCATCGTAAGTACTCGAGGTAGAAAACATATTCCATTAATTCCTTGACACCTAAAGGGCCACATTAATCAGCTTTTTATCGGTATCTTCTTCAAAGCATTCTCAATTTGGTGTTATACAATATATGCTTTTCCACTGTTTTTTGGTGTCATTTTGTCTGATCACTATTACACCACCTGCTTCTGGAGTACAAATAATTACCCCAAACCTACACATTCTGTGGAAAAGTAGTTACCAGAAGCAGCTACTGGCCACCACGACTAGCATGCTGAACTTGTTTCAGACAACACTGGGGAGACTGGCACCATTCCTGAGCTGCTCTGGGCTGGGGAAGTCGGAATCCGGTCTGGGAGAGATGGAAACAGCCTGAGAGGCTTTAGACAGTTTTGTCCACTGAGGCTGAAGGGAGAAAAAGGTGAATCAGTGACTGCCAAAGAGCAGACCCGTCTGCATCACAAGGGAACGGGGCGGGAGGGGGTCTGCAAACCCAAGGTTTGGTGCGATTTATACAATCTGTCACGTGTCCCACGTTAGGTGGCAAAGCACTATTCAGAGCAAGGTGTCTGCAGTTGCTGCTTTCTGATCTTGAGCATGTCTTGGCCCCTAGAAAGGCGTCTTTTGTATTTCTTGAAGAAAATAGTCTCTCGGGTGGGATGTTGTGACCTGAAAAGCTGGGACAAGTGCAGGGTAAATTGTGTAATTTCATTATGGATTTGTTAAGATTTATGGTTACTTCCCTCTCAGAAGTCCATCCTTTTGAATACCCAAACACACCCTCAAAATCTCTGCCCGTCATGGATGCCTTGCAACTGAGATTTCCCTCCTCCGTCTTCGCTGTTTTGATGGAGCTGAGCAGAAACCTGCGTGATGCGGCTGCCCTTCTCTCTCCTGTCAAGATCGAGTGACTGGCTTTATAAAGAGCCAGCCCTTCCTTTTTTTCAAGTCTAGCCCTTCTGCCTTGGAGAAGTGCCCTCTTCTTAGAGCTATGCCACATTCCTCAGAGTGTGTATGTTCTCTCCCCAGGAAAGGGTTACAAATTATGACGCGAATGTGTGGCTGTTTTGTTTTGTTTTTTTTTAAAGCATGTAGCCTCTTATTAGTGTTTTTAAATAAAACAGCAGGTGAGCTTGTTAACTCCATCTGCCACTCTTCTCATGGAGTATATGTTTTTTAAACAAGCTTTAATATCCTCTACTAAATTAAAGAAGTGTTGTTTTCAACAGAAATATGCTGAGTGTAATCATGATATACATATGTGCCTTTTTTTTAAAAAAAAAAAAAAGGTCGCAAAACCAAACAATAACTACCATCTGCCACTTTCTTAGTAAACATTGTGCTATTATGTCATGAACTCAGTTACACAGATCACTGGGGTGTGGACAGACTATTGCTGCTTTTTAAAAATAAGTGTTGAAATAAAGCTTTGCTTTAGGTGCAGCAAATCCATTACTGAATGTTCGTCAAAGAGGCCAGGTTCATTTCTGCCAGCTGTGCGTGTTCCCTTATGTCAGTGGGAAACTGCCTGGGCACAACTACCTCGTTCCTTATTGACGTGTGGAATTATAGGCAGGGTTAATAAATGGCACCAGTTACTGCAAAGGCTATCCCAAAGCTTTATTCTCCTTTCTGCTCTCTGACTTTCTGTTGAGAAGTGATTGTATCTTTCAACAGATCTACTTCTGGGCCCATTGTTCTCTGTGGCAAGGAACACATGGCTCAGGCTGGGTTTTAGAAACTGATTCATTTATTTAGAAATATGCCAGCCTAAAGGGCTTGAGACATTGCTAGTACAGGGAGAAAAAGGAGGCAAAAGAGAATTTTTGTTCCCAGGAGGAGAAAATTTGGTTACTCCCTTGAAATCTGAGGTTGGAAGCCTCTGGGGAAGACCAGAAGGAAAGTGCACTCAGGATTGTTGGGAAAGTGCTTAGATTCAGGGAGAAAAGATGTTTAAGAAAGCACATCACAAGAAAGGCAGAAAAGTGGTGAAAAGATTCAACAAGCTTTTAAGGAATGGGATGGAGTCTCCCCTCCCTTTCCCCCAGTTTTGAAGAAATCACAAGATACTGATTAAAGAAATGGTGGAAGCTTGAAAGCTAAGAACTCCAAGAGATGCTTGGTTTAATTTGAGCCTTTTAAGATACAATTAGAAATGGTTCTTAATTGTACATTGGCTGTGATCAGGCCGTGAGCAACCTCTGCTAAGCAAATGAGGAAAACATCTTTTAGGAAGGGAAACAAGTTACGAGTCTAGAGGCAATCTGTATTGCAAATCTAAGAGGATAATCATCATTATGATTCCTAATTTATTACTCATGGGATATTGAGTCATGTCCTCTGGAAAAGCCACAGAAATCTATTGTGTTAAGCAGAAAAAAAAGTCATCCTTTTTCAAATTATCTCTGGTGTCAGTTTCAGCCTCGACACTTCAGGAATCTTTAAACATCTGTGTACATGGCTTATTTTATGTTTGCAGAGCACATGGGTCAGACTCGCATCACCCTGCTTTGTTATTAGCTGTAAATTCATGTCAGGTTGATACACCTAAAAGGACTGCTGGGGAGCTTTAATAGGTTCTTTCGCCCTTTGTCCTGTCTTTCTCCCTTCCCTACCCAAACTGGCCTGCTGTCTCCTGCTGATATTTTGAGCAGCTGATGTGGGGAGAAGGGAACCCCAGCTATGGTATTAGGGGCCAAAGTGCTTTGATGCGCACAACAAAACTCTTATGGCCTTTAATGGGAAAAGGATCGATCCAGAGCCTGTTTCCTTTCTGCAGTTTGCACTTTTTTTTTTTTTGTTGGTTTTGGGTTTCTTTTTGGCTAAAGTGCAATAATGTGCTGTGGATATGTATCTATTGCATTCCCTAAGACACGTATAGAGAGCTTTATAAGGTTCCCATAACCTGTTTATTATTCCCAAGGTGTCTGTGTTTGTTACACCTGTTTGTTTCCCAACCGAAATCCACTGGTACAAAGCTGCAGCTCATTGTGCAGAGCAGACTGGTCTCTTGGCAGATTCACTGTGAGTAAATGATATGTGTCCCTCTGGCTGAGTAAGACCTTGATGAACTTGTATCAAAGGATTTTCTGAACTCCTTTTAGGAGTGTGATGTGAGTTATATGCAGCAGGTGTGAGTGCCAGAGGAAGGCGGAGGTTGTTGTCACACTTCACAGCTAAAAACCACCCACCATTAAGGCTACTTTTCATGTGCTCTGCCAGTATCAACCCTGCTAGGAACAGAAGACCCTCTGAGGTTATGCGGCAGGCCTGAAGAGACAGAGCTGGCTTTTGATGGAGAAAATCAAAAACATTCCTGCTTCAAATAAAGGTAATTTTTAATAACTTGTAAGTCAAGGCTAGACTGAGTTAAAAACATCACGATTTACAGAAACCTCTCCTTTGATTTCAAAGTAAGTAGAATACTTCCCAGGTCAAATCAGCTGTATCAGTGCAGCACAGCGAAAGAGAAGGCAACTTTGTAGAGGGAGCTGGTTACAGTTCCAGCATTGCGGTGCTGCCTTCTGTGAGGAGGGGATATGAGGTTTTGTGTCAGATTGTGCTGTGTTACAGGCAGTGAGAGGGAGTCCTTTAGGGTGACAGAAACTCTCTTGCCTGGGAAACAGGACTGTGCTCTGTGACCTCTTTTTTTTCTCTCCAGGAAACAGCAGTCCGTTGGGTTCGACCCTTTTTGTGCTATAGGTGTTGGGTTAGAGCCACCTGACACCTGGCCTCTTTCTTCCTGAAGATAAAATGTTTGATGATGCCCTAAGGCTACAGGTAGAATGCTTGGAATAGGACAGCCTATGGCTGTGCTTCCAGCCAAATTCGCAAGCTGCTACAACTTGGCAAAGATTTTGTGGTGTGGGGAAAGCAGTGTGTAAGGGTTGGTGAAACTTTTTTTTAACAAATCAGTTTTGGGTGGCTCCCAGGGGTTAGGGAATGGTTACGTTGTCTGCATCCAGTAACATCAACTGGCAGGTTATTTTTGTCACTGTGTTTCCTGAGGCACGGATTTCTTTCTTATTGTTTTTTTCACAATGCCCCTGTGCATCCAGTGCTAAATGCTGCAGAAGACACCTAAGCCTACAGTAGAAATTCCAGTGCGCTTGATGGACACTGTATCTCTGGTCCAGTGTGGGATAAACCTGAATCATGAAGTAACAGACCTTCAGGTATCCCTGCCCTACGAGCTTCTCTGGTTGAGTATTTGGATTTTGTATTGATTTGTTCATTTTTTAAACCGAGTTGGCTTTTCTGTATTGATTCTCCCTTGAGGAAAGGAAGCCTTTGAGGAAAGGAAGCCCCAGGAAAATACTGCTGTGGAAGGTTTCTCCACCATAGTCCCACTAGATTAAAATAGAGGCCCCTCACCCTGAAAATGTGCCTCCAAGAAATTTCACTGGTTGAATCTGACTGGTTCCGGCATGTTTTGGTGTGCAGGTCTTTGCCCTCTGCCTCGAGGGCAGTTAGGACTGGGGGATGCCTACAGCAGTTCTGACATCATGTTTTGTTTTCAGCAGCTGGAACTAGGGGAAACAAACAGAAAAATCGCAGTAGTGGGAATATAAGAAGTTGCTAAGAGTGACAAAAAGAATCTGAAAGACTGGCATAGGAAGCAGACTTACTGAAAAGCAAGATAATCTCTTTGCTATGTTGGCACATATCTGAAAAATTTTGTAAGCTTCCTTGTATGTTTCTGATTGCTTAAAAAAATTAGGAAAGATGGATTACAGTGTTACCCAATATCTGTATGCTTTATGTAATTCTAAGGCAGTAAAGTTACAACATTCACAGACAGTTTGATTTTATTTTTTAGAAGATGGTAAACTGTACGATGTCTAATAACAGTTGCTACCTACAAAAGGGGAAGAACATTTTCTGCCAGTTCTTAATCAAGGGTTACATTTGCAGAATTGACCTTGGTTAAGGCTTTGCATTTCAAAGCTGTCATCTGTGGAGTCGTGTTCCTAGTAAAGTTGGGTTCTGTTCGTGTAAACTGTGATACCTACATGTGCAGCATCACATGTAGCTGTTAATGTTTGAACAAAGCTTCTGACTGAGTTGAAACCTCTCACAATTAGTAAGTCATTTTAAAAAAAGAGGGTTTTTTCCAGTTTCTCAAAGCCAGCATAATGCCCCACAAAAACCCCTTATGCTTAAATAATGGAAGACAAAATCTCTTGATATCTGCAAACCAGAGTTAAATCATCTTTACAATTTGCTTTTCAGAAATAATCTCCTTTATGGCTTCTCGGTGAGTGGGGCTAGCACCAGCTGCCAGAGGGAAGAGCAGGGCTGGCCCAAAATCAGGTACTACACTGGCAGCAAGAATAGGACAAGCAGTAGAGCTGGGTTAACCAAAAGTGCTCTCTCAGTTCTCTGTAGTCTTGATTTGGCAGCTTGCTTTACCCTTTGACCAGAACCAGTTGTGCCGTGCATCGTCCTCTTACTCTTTGCAGTCTGGAGATATAAAGAAGAATGTGCTTGCTTCTCTGATTAAAATCCTCACGGCCAGGCTGATTTGAAAGAACACAATGTCACACTCGAGTCCAGTCATCAAACTAGCAAAAAACAGGGAATGGAACAGCAAAGTTATAGGCATGAACTAGGTATTACTTGACACCAGTAGCCTTCCTGGGATGGTAAGGATGACACTAATTCTAGTATTTTATTAAGGATTTATTTTATTAAGGAATATTGTGTCCAGTTCTGGGCCCCTCAGTTCAAGAAGGACAGGGAGCTGCTGGAGAGAGTCCAGCACAGAGCCACAAAGATGATTAAGGGAGTGGAACATCTCCCTTATGAGGAAAGGCTGAAGGAGCTGAGTCTCTTTAGCTTGGAGAAGAGGAGGCTGAGGGGTGACCTCATTAATGTTTATAAATATGTCAAGGGGGAGTGTCAGGAGGACGGAGCCAGGCTCTTTTCAGAGACGTCCAATGACAGGACAAGGGGCACTGGGTTCAAGCTGGCACATAGGATATTCCACAAAAACATTAGGAAAAACTTTTTCACTGTGAGGATGACAGAGCACTGGCACAGGCTGCCCAGGGAAGTTGTGGAGTCTCCTTCTCTGGAGAAATTCAAAACTCGCCTGGATGCGTTCCTGTGTGACCTACTGTAGGTGATTCTGCTCTGGCAGCGGGGCTGGACTAGATGATCTTTTGAGGTCCCTTCCAACCCCTGACATTCTGTGATTCTGTGAGTTAAGGATAGGGCAGCAGAAAGGATTTCAGGCTGCTCTAAGAAAGAAGTGGCAGCTAATGTTTTTTTCAGGCTAGCATTCACCAGTTGTATGATTTGCACAGGATTTGTAAGCCTGCAAAGGACCCACTGAAAATATATGCCTGAGGGAGGGTTAGATGTCAAAAAGCAGAGGCAAGAGGGCCATCTTCATTTTTCCTTCTCCTGAGAAGAGCATGTGTGTTGTGCCACCTCCACCATCAAATGGCCTTTGTATTTGTTTGCATTATTTTCTAGTAGCCTCATCTCTTCCACCTATCTCCTCCTGTGTAAATGCTTTTGGCTGGCATTTCTACTTTGATGGCAGGAGTAAAGACAGAGAAGACAACTTTTCTTAGGCAATCTGCTGCATTCTAAAGCTTTTTTAGTCTCATGGTGGCCTGGTTATGTCCCTGCATTCTTTTTCCTTTAAGTGTTGAGTCACATTGTCGGTGATGGAAATCACAGGTATAGGCTGGTTTAACACCCTCTCCCTTCTGCCTCCACCCATGGTTTATGGTTATTTTGGTTAAGTTAGTTTGGCTCTTTTAATATAACAAGTGGCAGGTGCTGATGGCCTGGACAAAGGAATTGTGATGCAGCTTTAAATATGATTTAGGTCTTCTAGTTATTCCCTAGGTTAGCAAAGGATATTCTCCCTTAGAACAACATAAAAACCAGTTGAAAACTGCAGCTATAAATATCCCTCCACCAGAAGCAAAACCTGGGGAAACTAAAACCAGTGATTTGATGCTCTTTTGCTTTATCCTTGAATAAGCTTATTTTTCAGCTGGATATTTCAGACGTACTTCCTTAAATCCCTCCTCTGGACCAGATACCGTGGGTTTTACTCAACATAAATTCTGTTTTGAAAGTTACTCCGGTGCGGTTAAGGCATTAATTGACAGTAGGCATGTAGCAAGGCACTGCTTTGAACAGAACAAATGTGCTTGATGGAAGCAAGGTCTTCTGTATCTGGATTAAGCACGTCAACATGCATCTTGCTGATATTTTAACAGTGACTACATCAAAATGTTGTGGGAAAGGGGGGAGGAAGGTGATGGTGGTGAGTACAAGCTCCTCATAAGACTTGTTCTCTAGACCCCTCACCAGCTTCATTGCCCTTTTCTGGACACATTCCAGCACCTCAGTGTCTTTCTCGTACTGTGGTGCCCAAAACTGAACACAGGAATCAAGGTGCAACCTCACCAGTGCTGAGTGCAGGGGGACAGTCTCTTCCCCACTCCTGCTGGCCACACTATTTCTCGTGTGGGCCAGCGTGTCGTTGGCCTTCTTGGCCACCTGGGCACACTGCTGGCTCATGGTCAGTGAGCTGTTGACCAGCAGCCCCAGGTCCTTTTCTGCTGGGTAGCATTCCAGCCCCTCCTCCCCAAGCCTATAGCATTGCCTGAGGTTGTTGTGACCCAATTGCTGGACTTGTCACTTGATCTTGTTGAACCTTGTACAACTGGCCCTTGGCCCATTGATCCAGCCTGTCCAGATCCTTCTGCAGAGCCTCCCTACCCTCCAGCAGATCAACACTCCCACCCAACTTGTTGTGAAAGTCTTAGGATGTAGTTACCTGCAGCATTTTCTCTATTGTCAAGTCTCGTCTAAGGAGACCACTGACCTCTTGCTCCTACGACTGTGCTGCCATACGCCAGACTCTCAACTCTGTCAGTGCAGCCATCTGTGGAGCTGCGTACTGAACCCTTTCCCCTGCCAAAGCACGTAGTGACCAGTGACCACCCCCGTCGGCAACAGCATATGCCATACTGGAGAGCTTGACAGGCTTTTCTGGATACGGTCACACAAATCTGGCAGCTGATGAATGCAGTGATAGGCCATTCAAAAAAAACTGAAAGAAGCTCTTGGAGTAGAAGTCCTTAGGAGGGCATGGATTTCCGATTTCTTCTTATAGCTGGGTTATGAGTTTTGGAAAGATCACTTCCCAAAACACAATTCAGGAAGATAATCTGCTCTTTATTAACACATTTTCAGATGTGCAAAATAGCACCCTGGGATATCCAATGTCTCCTCTTCCTGCCTTCCCAGTAAGATCCCTATGAATGATGCTTGTCTCCTCTCTTGCCCTCTTTCAAGAGGTAGAAGCTGGAGATGTGAATGAAAGTTCAGACTTGTTCAGCAAAATTTAATTGTCCTAGAGGAAGAAAACCAGCCTGACTGTCCTTAGCTCTGAACTTCTGTGCGCAGACTAGTCTTCTACAACTTCAATGTGCTTGTCATAGTTACTTGTTGATTAAATGACACCTGTTTGCTAATAAATATTCTAATTGTTCCAAAATCTAAATTGGGGAGGTGAGATGGGTTGCAGGTCGCACTTTACAGAACTGTCAAAGGTTTAGCTCACTCAGTTGAGCGTGGTGCTGAAATGCCAAAGGTCGAGGGTTCGATTCCCGTTCGGTCCTCATGTGTTGCCTGATCTAGTAGAGAGGCGTCCCTGCCCATGACAGGGAGGTTGGATTAGATGATCTTTAAGGTCCCTTCCAGCCTAGGCCATTCTATGATTCTATAATATGCAAAGCCTTTGATGGCCTCCTCAGTAATGTAAGGTATAGTTGCATTTTAAATACAATGATGTTCTACTGAGCAAGACAGAAAGAAATCTATGCCCTAAGGGAAGGTGTGTGACAGAAGTCTGTGTTCTTAGAAAGCAGCAGTAAACAGTGTCAGCAATATCCGGTAGATCAAATGTTTCTAGGATCTCATGTTACTTGTCTGTGAAATCAAGTTGAACTGCTGGCTTCCAAGGAACTTAGAACATGAGTAACGTTCTGAGCTAATATACTGCTTTGTAAACCAAACAGCACTAAATGCATATTACATTTCCTTTGACACTACTGCTAGGCATGCCAGCAATGCAGTTGTTAATTCCAGCTGCATTCATTAGTGACCTCTTAGGCAATGAAACATTAATTCTCCAATCTCTTTCGCTATGCTAGCTGCAAAGTCACTACCAAATTAGTCGCGTTTCTATCAATGTTTGGTTACTCTGCCCGAAGAGATTCTCTTGAGCTCAATGCCTTTGTTGTCTTTACTAACTAAATCAAGAAGCAAAATAAAATTGCCTTTCAGCCAAAGTCTACACTGGTGTATGGAGGATCTCTTCCTCTGACTAGTAATACAGGGTGCATAAGGAAGAGCATGCATTTTTCTGGACCTGCTGTATACCTCCAACTCAAGATGCGTATATAGCGTGCCTTGAAATTTGACATTTGCTTCCACTGTATTTGTGGTATGTGGTTGAGTCAGCAGAGGAGTCAAAATGAGTTGCAGCTGGATGATTATGGAAGCTAAAGTAAAGAGAGCGAACAGTCGTGCCCTGTGATACAGGATGAGAAACAGAAAGGAATTCCAAGTAAATTGAGGAGATTGGCATTAAAACAAGAGAAGTTGCAGGTTATAGGCACTAACAGACATTTGCTAGGCTTGTAGTATTATTCTGTTAGTAATACAAAGGCACGTTTTGGATTACAGACAATGCATTATTGGGATGTTAATTCTGCAAACAGCTTATTATTCTTACTTGATGCATATCCGGTATCTTCTTCAAGGCTACTATGTAACTTGCCACAGAGATATGCATAATCCTGAGCTTACCGAAACAACAGCTGATGATGGAAAACCCAGTGGACTCTGCATTAGGAAGACACGGAATCAATATGATAAACGGAGCAATTTCAGAAATGTACTTTTTTGTTTGTTTCTGCTTTTGCGAAGGATGACATTCCAGCCTTTTGTGGAGAAGCTGACAGAAGCCTAAGCAATACTTATGGACCACCTAGACTCTAGTCTTTTGACTTATGTGGAGCACTATCAGAGTAGTGTGGTTTCAGACTATTCACTCTGGTGTGGAATTTCACCCTTTGGGTTTATATTATCATATTTTATTGCAAAAAAACAAAAGGTGAAAACTGAGCCTGAATATGATTACACTTTCCAAATATTCTCTTCCCCTCCCCTCCCCGCCCAGTAGCTGACTTCTTTGCATTTCTTATCTGGCTACATTTAAAGCTACTGACACTTGTATGTAAAATTTACTCCCATCTGCCTAAAAGAAAAGACCAAATCTGGCTGACTTCTGCAGAAAACAAGCACAGTTACTGTAACTTGTTTGCCCAGGTGATCATACAAAAGCCCATGCTATTGTGTTAGTTGCTTTTGTTGTTGAGCCTTGCCAATTAGCATCCTAGAACAAGGAGTTTATATTGTAATACACGTTTAAGCACTGAGGATCGGCATCTCCTATTTAATGCCTCGGTGGGGGAAGCGCTGTTGAGCAATTTTGTATTTCATGAATAGCATCACTGTCAGTACTGGAATCTGTAACGATTAAAGAAATTGGAGTCCAGAAACTGACCTTCCACAACATTCTATATTTCTTTTGGATTCTTACTGTATTTATGGTTCAGCCTGTGAAGATCGGTGTGAGCAGAGGTAATGGTGATGTTGCAAACCATGGGAACAACCACCACTGTAACTTCGTGCTTAGCGAAAAGAGCATGGGGATTCATCCTCGCAGAGTGTGGAACCGAAGGGATTATCTGCCCTGCGAAATCCCATCCCTGCAATCAGCTGATCAAATCAAGTTCATCTCATGCACCAGAGCCTACAAAACATCTCCCAGCACCTTGTAGCAACTCTAAGGTCTGTGGTAAATAATGAAATGTAACATAAGGTGTACCAGCTGAGGACCTGTGCCTTTCCCTCTGCTTACCTCTCTTTCCTGGGTCTTTTAAGATCTGTCTAACATTTTGTTCTTACTAAGCCTGAATGGGATTGTGCCCAGAGTAGCAGTAGTCTCTGTGCTGCAGACTGAGAAACAATGTGAAGGTGACTAAGCTTAACTATCTCTCAATGAAATTGTAATGCAAAATAATAGTCTTCATCTTCTGTAAGGTACTGGACATAAGTAGAGTTATATAGGCCTTGATCCAAAAGTCACAAGGTGCTTTAATTACACTGCTTAGTGTTCCTGATGAATTTTATATATTAGACACCTGTATGGCAGCATTAGGTCAACCAAGCTAAGGTTATTATTCTAAGTGGAGGGTGAAAAAACTAACCATGACCTGGGTTATAAAACGTTGACATTAAAGGTCTGCTGCTCCTTGTAAAGAGCGTGGTTTTGTAATTTAAAGAAATCTGATCTCCTGCAAGTGCCTTGCTGAGCCAGCAAGCTGACATCATGTTTGAGCTTTACAGATTCAACAGGACTAGTATGATTAAAGCAACTTTCAGCTCCCTGTACTTTTGGAACAGAGCTGTGGAAAAGACACTTTGAATCAAAGATGACAGCTCCCTGGAGACCTTGACTTCACCAGCTTTGTTAGAAATTAAACTACAAAACTAAAAGCTATAGCTGAAAAGGATCCAGAGGTTTTGGTTTGTTTCGGGGGTTTTTTTGTGATTTCTTGGTTACCTGTGAAAAATCAGTTATTTTTTTAGCTGTGGTCATTTAGGATCAGCATGAAAGATATGTGCCCGGGAGCAAGTTACCAGAAGAAGTAAACTAGGATTGCATTCATAGCCTCTAATAGCTGTAACTGGCTGTGCATGCATCCTGCCCGGCTATAAATGCATGGAAGCTACCTCTCAGCAACAAATTCATGTCAAAGCAAGGTAATAAGACATTGTCCTTGCTCTGCACTGATTAAATAAAGAGCAGGCTTTCGATTCTGTAACTGCAGTGTTGACATTTTATCACAGCCCTCATTGAGAAGACTATCTTGGGAAGGTACAGAGGGAAACAAGTTCATGCAATTACCACGTATGCATAGAGAAATTGTATGTATAATTGAGATAATGCTTATCTACAAAGGTCAGCAGGTAGTGCCAGCTGCACTGCATTTCTACACAGAATGTTATCTACGATGTAGACAGGTATATTTTTGCACGTAGACCTTAATTCTTGCTTTAAAGCAATTGTCTTTTTTTTCTTTTTGCTTTATTTAACAATATTGGTTTTCAGTTATGTTAGGGGATTTCTAAATCTCTGCCTTTCACTTCAATGGCTTATCTTGATATGTTTGAACTCCTTATCTTGATCATCACAGTTCCTATCACTAGTATTATATTTTGTCACAAAATCCGTCTGGAAAACTACTCTGTTACCTTGCTGACGAGCACTGGGTGCACTTCACCACTGCTAGGCCTCTGGTCTCGCCTATTTTATTCACCAATGAGATCCCATCTCAGTCTGTAAATCTGAGAGATGCTCTAAGCTTGCAGTGATCTCTTCATTTAAGCGGTGCTCTTTTTTTCCTTAGAAATCTCTTCACAATTGCAAAATCAAAACGTAATATGATCTGCAAGCCCCTGGCATAAAAAACGGATTTTACTTGCAGACGTCGAAGTAAGAATAATACAGCCAAAAAGACACAATGACCAAAGTACCACTCACTATAAACTGTTATTAATAGACTACATTTCCAGGTAAAAGATGCTTTAACTTTGCTTTAACCCAGGAATAGTTACTCTGGGCTTTAGGACACTCTGCATGCTTTTAGCTGTGTCTGAAGTGAGTGAGTTGCCACTAAATGTGTGAAAACAGAAGACCTGAAGGAGAGGCTGAAAAAATGTTCTGTGTGGTTATGGAGAATTGTGGGGAAGACTCCATCCAAAAAGAAGGCAAGCAGCTACATCAAGGTACATCCTGCAGTTCAGGTGAGCCTTGCCATTACCAAGTTTCCAGTGCTCTGCTGTGCAGACTGGAGAGGATGATGGGTGAAGGCAGGGCAGCTCTAAGGCTTGGGCAACCCTCCAGAAGAGCCCTGGCAGAAGCAGCCACTGGTGGCCGGCAACTGGATCCTCAGGCCATGGTGGCACAGCCCTCTTCAGCCAGTGCTCTCTGGGTCCTGCTCAGCGCCGGTTTCTGTCAGCAGCTCTGGCTGCAGGAAGGTTGCAGCCACTCGCTCCAGCTTCCTCCGCAGACATATGGCCTGTCTGGAAGGCTCCAGGGTTCGTGCTGACACAGGGGTTCAGCCCCTGGTTAGGAGGATTTTGTTACTAACATGTTTGTAAAGCTGATGGCTATTAGCACTTAACGGTACTGTCGTGCTTTTTACGGGAGCTCTATTTGTTTGCTCCTACATCAGCAGGTAGAAACAGAAAGGGTTGTGGTTTTTTTTGATATTATAGAGTGAGAAGTGGAAACCAGCACTTAAAACCTTTTCCCCAAGGTCCTAACCCACTGTGCTGCTTTACTCATAGAGGCCGACAGAAACAGAGAACTTGGGCCAATGTGTGTTTCTCCTCGTTTTGCAAACTGACAAAGTTCCTTTTTCTGATGCGAGGTGGCATGTGTATACACACTGCAAGACCAAACTATTAGCTAATCCTCTGATCTGGAATCCATCTGAGTAAGGGGTAGAGTACTGAGACATTTTTCTTTTGTAATGTGCTAAAGTAAACAAAATTAAGTCTCTTCTTGGTCAGTTGTAAAGATCAAGTCATAAAAGCCTGGAATAGTTCTGTTGTATACATTTCCCTTGGAAAGTATCTGCCTCAGTTTTTCTCTTTGTTAATCAGGTCTGAGACCTCCATTAGAGAATAGTTTATTCCCAGCCGTAGTTAATATTTTTGAAATGTGTTTGTGTACGGTAATTCCTGCTTTCTCAGCTCTCATTGATTAACTGCGGATGAGACAGCTAATGTCTACCTGAATCCTGTAGTTTTTTTCCCTGACATCGGAGTAGGGACAGTAAAATTATCTGTACAAAACTATTAATTAGATTAGTTACAGTCTTTTTGCTTTTGTAAGATTATTCTTGATTTTGTGGTTTGTTGGTTTTGTTTCTTTCTGCTTAGTGGATTCTTAAAAAGCAATTCATTATTTAGTGCACACTACAAGCCAACCTGTTTATATTCTGATGTGTTTGGGAAGATTGTTCACCTTAAGTACTTTTTTTTATTAATATTTTCTGTGATGAGTGCTACCTGTATGCACTAATTCTACTGTACTCTTTGTGTTCCTTACCAAGCAAGCACAAGGTAAGGAAAATATTTGTGAGTTGTTCTTTATCATCTTATAAGGACTTGAATTATTTTTAGGGCAGGTCCATAGCAACTTGTGAAGTCAAAAGCTAACACTGTGTAAGCTGCAATTGTTACCATTGCATTCTTGGCCACTTTGGGTCAGATCCTATCTTTCCTAGCAGGTATAATTTGTATTACTTTTTCTTCTGCTGTTGCCACACAAAGCAAGGACTTAGGACCTGCTTGTGTACAGATCTGCCTACAAATGCTTTAAATGAATACTGCCATCTTTACAACTCATTCCTTCCCTCTCACAGAATCACAGTATGCTAAGGATTGGAAGGGACCTCAAAAGATCATCTAGTCCAAACCTCTGCCAGAGCAGGATCACGTAGAGTAGATCATGCAGGAGCGCGTCCAGGTGGGTCAGATAAATTACTTTGCAAGACCACTCAGTTTACTACTTGGATCCCAGTACACAGCTTTGCAGTGCTGGCTTGGAGCGGGGGATGCTCATTTTAATGTCAATGCAGCCTTAGGCCTATATAAACTGTGAAACTGCACCTCTGATAAGGGCTTTGGACAGGGAGCCTGGCCTTGAATTAGTCTATTTGCTTGCAAAATACCCCTGACCGAAGGCATTTTCATGTGAGCAGGTGCAGGTTGCTTTCATGCCGTTCAGCCTGCACTAATCCTTGAACTGGGAGTGCAGGAGAATGAAATGCAGGAGGCATTCTGTCAGGCACAGCTCCATGCAAATGTGGCCACACGACTTCGAGACCCAAGGTGGCAAGAGGGTATCGCACCATGCGGGCCTCTCAATTCCAGTCACTGTCAGGCTGGTGCTCTGTTCCACCAAATGTCAAAATTTTCCCCTCATCAGAGGAGGAAGAGATTTCATTACAGCATATCGCAAAGGGAGGCTGAGCCCAGGCATAGCGACTAAGGTCATCCTTGGAGTGGGAGAGATCATGCTTCCCGTCCTCACCTGACTCTTTTACCCTATCCTTAAGACCGCTGAGTATCATGACAGCCCACTTGGAAGGGACAGGAAGAGGGCTTCAGGACAGGGTGTTAAATATTAACTCAATCATGTACTTGACTTTTTTTTTTTCTCACCTAGGTTTTTTAATCGGCTAGAGCTTACAAATCTAGTAAATCAAATATTTATCCTACCAGGGCTATTAAATTGTGTGCAAAACACTGAGGGTAGGTAGCCAGAACAATAACAAAGCTGTCTTCAAAGTACTTTATACTTCTCATTGCTGTGTCTTTGAATCTTTCAGTTCATTTTAAACTGTCAGAGAATTAAACCTTGCAAGTTAAGTTATCTCTCTTTTCCAGTTGGCAAAACCAAAAACCAAAGGGGTTACAAAGAGAATTTGGAGACCCCTTTGTGTTGAGTACTACCCAAATCCCAGGACCCACCGATGATAAGAGGAGTATTCACAGAGGATGATACTGTCTAATGTGAATCTGACTTACCTGCCAACATGAGGTTAGTCTAAAAAGAGATGCTGTGTCTCCCAATTCTTGGTTGTGCACTTCAGTTATTGTGGTGGTGTTTTGTTTTTTTTTTTTCTCTCTTTAGCAGTAGTGTTACTGAAAAATCAGGTAGCAGTACTACTGAAAACAAGCACAAATAAGCTCATGGCAGAAATACTTTGTTGTGTGATTGGACCGTACATGCAGATTTTTATGAAGTATCAAGGCCTGATCTGAAAGAAATGCAAGACTTCACATATTTACTTCTTTAACAGTTACAACTGCCCTCAGTTCCATATGACTTAGGTTTTCTTTTCCTTAGAACAGTAGGATACCCTTGCTGTAGGCATGATCTGATTTATTTTTCTCTTTTGTCTACCCTGAGTCGTTTTGCTCAGCAATGCAAAGGTGTATACTTTTGGAAGGCATAGTTGTGTGGCATATTTATATGATGAGCTCGAACTATGAGGGCCGGTTTAGCTCAGTGGGTTGAGCGTGGTGCTTGAAACACCAAAAGTTGTGTGTTTGATTCCCGTTCGGTTCTCACGTGTTGCCTGACCTAGTCGAGAGGTGGCGTCCCTGCCCAAGACAGGGAGGCTGGATTAAATGATCTCTAAGGTCCCTTCCAGCCTAGGCCATTCTATGATTTTCAAAACTAGGGGAGGAAAATCTAGACTGGATGACAGAAATTCAAAGACTTGTTTAAACAGCTTGAAAATTCCAGGAATTCAAACGAGAACCTCACAATGGTCTAAATATGCTTGTGGTGGCACCAAAAATTGCAGATTAACCAGTAAATTAAAATTGAGACAAGAGTAAAAGTTTGAATTTCATGGGATGGTGGTGGGGCTGCAGGAACTAAGAGAGACAAAAAAATGATGGAAACATGGTTGTACTTTTTAAAAAAATGATGTCCTCAAAGATGTTATCTGAAGTAGACTGTATCAATAAAATGGACAATTAGGTTATTCAGCTAGCACTGCAAATGTGTTGGGGTAGTCAAGAACTGGGTAAAGTCTAGATAAAACTGGCCTGTACTATAGAGGAATCTAGAAGGGTCCCTTCGGAGAGCTGGCCAAGTAACGACCATCCCACCAATATGGCTACAAGTCGTCCTCTCTTTATTGCTCCGGACAGCTCAATATATACAGTTAAGCAGCGTCCACACGCCTGCCTCTTAACAGAGTTGGTCAGTTACAGGTTTACACGCGCCAGCGTTTTATTGGGTAGTGCCATTCAACTATGCAAGCGCTCTCTCCCTCCCCTTCTCTCCCCAGCAAGGCTCTTCACAAAACAGATCCACCTCCTCCTCTCCGTGCCCCAAGGCAGCTCCAAGGACAGAGCCTTTATTTAGGCCCAAGTTGGGTTGTCCAAACCTTTTAAAGGGATACCGCGCCTCTGCTCCACAAGAAATTCCTCTACATATCCCCCTTTTTCTTTTTGGACAACCCACACTTCGTCCACTAGCTTGCTTATCATTTTCTTGATTACACTTATCAAACAACCAAACATAACTAAGCCTATAACAAGTAAAACTCCAATAAACAAAAATGTATTAACTAAACTCTTAATCCATCCTGTCAAACCACTCCAATTCCATCTTGAGTGATCTGTTCTGAATGCTCTTGCAATTTTTGAATTTTCTTATGGATGGATTCTGAGTGATCTTCAAGACCCTTACAACACATCCCATCACGTTAACTATAATGAAAAAGAACAGAACAAAACACTTCCCACAACAACGAACACCATTAAACACATTTCTAACACAGAAAACCATGTTTTGATGTTTGACCATATCATATCTCTGCTAAAAAATGCGTACTATTTAATCTCACTGTGTTGTCATGTTTTACTTGCTGCTCTGCCTGAGTTCCCAGGACTCACATTCACTGCTCTGCCGGGTAGGAATGCGAGAGATGCCCCTGCATCAATCCCAGGCCTCTGTTATCTCAGTGTGGGTGTGCTGCTTGTTGAGCACACAAGGCCAAGCAGTAATCCAGTGATATGTCTGTGCTTTCTGACACCTTAGGTGCAAGTTGTTTGAGCGTACTTACAGTTCCCATCACCAATCACCCTAAATCATCCAGACCCGCAGTTGCTGGAGAGCCCCTGTTGCAGCAAGGTTTCTGGAGAGCCCTCCCGACAACTGGGAAGTCCTACGCAGTGCGTCCACTCGTAGGTGAGGTTTCCGAATTTGCTGCAAGAAGGTCCAGCATTTATACTATTAAATAAACAACCTTACATAATTTTGAATGCGGGGACATCTGGTGTTGTTTGCCCCGTTGAATTCTTCTCACAGCTTGGCCAGGGTTGAAGGAAGAATGCAAGGGAGTCTCCCTATATATTTTGGTCCTTAATCATACACATCTAACAAAGCAAAAGGCAGCTAGATTCTCCGTCTTGCTTTTAGCTGAGAAAGATCACTCTGCTGGTTAGAAACATGAATCTTAACACCTATTATGTGGCTTTGATTAGACAGTCTTACACAACCAATATAAGCTTCATTGTTAGTAACACAAAGAGAATACATATCAGTACAACAGGTAACATTGAGAACAGTCACATTTTCCCATAATTGCTCTGCCATCAGCTGTAAGCATCTTCTGCCAGTCCAATCCATATCATTGTTGGTAATCGGTACTTCAGGGTCCCATCACGTCACTGGGCAAACAAAGGGATTCAACAGGCAGGCCCAGTGCACGGTCGTGTTGCTGCTACGCTGTTGAAGTAACAGGATGCTGCACAGCCACATCATGCAGAATCATGTGGTTCCTAGGTCCCTTGTCCGTTATTAATAATAACAGGACACGCAATCAAACTGGCTGCTTCCCAATCTCCCTCTATTATAGCGTCTCTGATGATACCGCTCCATCGCTGTTGCAAAGGATCAGGCTTGAGTGAGGGAGCTGATGGTAGTGGGGGAGCTGAGGGTTCAACCGGTGGTACTATATGGGATAATGGTTGAATCTCTCACAGGATCTTAGATATGGTTTCTGGTTGTCTCCAAAGCGATGAGACTGGTTTAAGGGTTTCTTCTACTTCTTGTTGTCTAGTTGATAATTCATCAAGTTTGTTCAGGGTCTCTTTCATGGGTTCATCTTGATCTTCCTCTTTTTTTTTTCTCTTTTTTCTTTTTTTTATCTTTTTTTCTTCTTTTTTTTTTTTATTAGCTCATGTATTCCTTCAATCACTCTGTTATCACGCAGGGAGAGCAGACTTTCCCAGGTCTGTTTTGATCATACTCTCCCGTTCACTCCCATGCACATCTGGTGTACAAGAAGTGTCTTATCTGTTCATTCTTACGGACAAGCTCTCAACATGAGCTGTACTTGGCTGGTCAGGGTCTCTTTTCATAATTAGCAAGCAAGAGTTAGGTACTTGTTTAGAAAAGAGCTCAAGGACGAAAGTCTTAATTCTGCAATGCAATGCAGTTCCCCCCCCCTTTTTTTTTCTTTTCCTTCCACGCAGTCGAGACGAGCAGGGAGTTTCTTCCTTTGCCTTTTTCCTTTCTTGCCCTCCCCTCAATGCTTCGATCGCTGCCGTGGCAACTTTCTTTTCTGCTTGCATGATTTTTAAAGTGCATACTATGGTTTTCCAAACTGTTCCTAGTTCTTTCGCTTCTTTTCCTTCTTTTCCTCCCTCTAAAGTACAGTCCCACAGAAGGTCTCCTACTTCATGCCATTCCGTGGAACTAAACATTCCTTCATTTTCTCCTGCTTCCGAGCCCATGGGGCTAATACGTCTCACTCCTTTACTTTTTCTCCTCTCTCAGAGAGTATACTAAGGAGGCGAGTTGCCGCGTCAGTTTCCATCGCAGTCTTACCTTGGCAGGGGCTTGATCGGCCGCTCAAGCTCTGGTCTCCGGTGCCCTTTTGCTCACACTCGGAACTCTCCTGCCTCCAGCTCTCCGGCTCCCAAATCGGCTCATGTCCAGTGCTTTGGAGTCTTCCCACATTTAAGCAATCCACATTTAAGAGTCCGTAGAGGGTCCCTTGTTCAGGCGCCAGATCTAGAAGGGTCCCTTCGGAGAGCCGGCCAAGTAACGACCATCCCACCAATATGGCTACAAGTCGTTCTCTCTTTATTGCTCCGGACAGCTCAATATATACAGTTAAGCAGTGTCCACACGCCTCCCTCTTAACAGAGTTGGTCAGTTACAGGTTTACATGCGCCAGCATTTTATTGGGTAGTGCCATTCAACTATGCAAGCGCTCTCGCCCTCCCCTTCTCCCCCCGGCAAGACTCTTCACAAAACAGCTGCACCTCCTCCTCTCCGTGCCCCAAGGCAGCTCCAAGGACAGAGCCTTTGTTTAGGCCCAAGTTGGGTTGTCCAAACCTTTTAAAGGGATACCGCGCCTCTGCTCCACAAGAAATTCCTCTGCAGATTGTGGCACGAGAGCAAGGGTTATTCCCCACTTTTACTTTATTCTTAACTGCTGAGGGAACAGTGAAACTAGCTTCATCCACGTTTTGAAAGACGGTTGTTTCAGCCATCCTATTCTAAAGGTTTTGTAATGACAGTTTTTACAGGTAACTTCCTATCTTCAACCAGCTTAAAAGGGGAAACACAAATGATAATTTAGGCTTCATGTGAACCCTGATAATGTTCTTCATTGTAAAAGAAGATTCCTTTAGATATTTTCACATAGAGTAAAAAAAAAAAATCCTTTTATAAGTAGGAGCATAGGTGATGATAACAGCAGTCCTGACTTAAAACGGCTGCATATGTGTGAGTGCATTCCTGTGTGTGTGCAAAGAGGGTAGGAGAAAGCCTTATTTTTCTGAGTGGTTATTGTTTAAAACAAATACGTGGCTTGGTCTTTTATGCAGTGCAGACTTAAATGCTAAAAACCACATTTATATCCCTGCTTAGGCAAGAGTTTATTTACAACAGCACTTCACAAGTCTTACTAGTTGGTGGGACTTTTATACGTAGTTCGTGATGGCTCCAACCTTTCAGACTTTTCAGTACTTGCAAACTATTGGCTGAAAATCACTGTCTTTTACAGAAGGATATTCTGACACGACTAAACAGACTTTTCCCTTCAAATCTTTAATTAAAAAAAGAAGGGGGAAAAAAAAGAAAAAAAGAGATTCTAACCGCGGATTCTAAGTGTCCACAGGTATTGTGTTGAAATAACATTGCAAACAAAGCCAGGGCAGCGTGCGGGAGCTGCTTTGGCCGGGGCCAGCCGGAGGAAATCTTCAGCACCTCAGCGCTCCATCTACTGGTGCGTGGGAGAAGTCCCCTCTGCAGCCTTGGAAGCCGGCTCCAACCGGGTTTTCATGGCTTAAATCAACCTGTGAGGTTGCTTTCGCGCTGGGGAGAGAGGCGATATTTAGCCCATGACCTCACCTTCCTTCCTTCCTACATGGCTGTGTCTTCATCCGTCATCGAGGCTGGGGGCCGAGATTGTGTTTCAGCCTTGTAAGAGTGGAGATTATGAGGCCAAGGATCTATGGGTGACCCAGTTCCCAAACCAGCAGCTAGCTGTGGCTGCTGCGAGTTCTTCTGACTGAGTTCTTCTGCTGTACGTAAAGTGGGGGTCTAAAAGGGGGGCAGGTACGCAGAGACCTATTGCTAACGTCTGAACTATTCACTTACTATCTGCACTTGCCGATGTCTTGTCAGTGACTCAGATCACAGGCTAAAAAAACCCCTTTGAAGTGAGGGGAAAAAATGTCTAGATATCTGAGCAACGCTGGGGTTATCCACTCAGTAAAACCAGACCTCAGACACATCTTTAACTGCAGGGCTGGTCAGTTGCGTTGCTGGTGCTTGTGGGAGAAACTTGAGTGGAAATTTTTTGATTCGAGGGGACCAAAACACATTGTTTGGATTTTTTACTTTTTAGTATGACAAGAAGACGATTTCATGATGCAAAAGTTAACTGTTTGTTTCAAAACGTGGCAATACAGGATGCTCGGTGTTGTTAATTTCCCTAAAAAGATGTGACTTAAGAAACTACTTCATTTTGAAGAGTATTACTTTTCCAGGTGGAAAATCACTCAGCCAAGGGCTCTCCAATGAAATTTATCATTATTTCTTCAACCTCTGGTATTGCTTTCAGAAGTTAATAAGTTTATATAGACATATTCTAATCTTTCGTGGGACCAAGAAACTAAGCTGACCCTACTTTTCCAGCTGTAAAACTAATTTTCTTTGACCGAAGTTGGGGATCACAGCCAGCTCCTCACAGTGCTTTGCATTTGCACAGCTCGGAGAAGCTTCCAAATCTCCCAGGCACCACGAGGAAAACAGGGAGTGGGAGTTATGCTGGAAGGCAAGTGAAATCGTCTGGAGTAAAGGTTAGTCCATGTATAAGCTTTCAGGTGTTCCTCATGGACCTTTTCATTGGTGTGATCATATTTGTAAAGGTGTCCCGGAGCGCATAAGGCTTTAATTATTGCTCAGGCCTAGTGTGTCAGGCAGCCCGCGTTTGCCTCGGCCCCCGTGGCTTTGGCTGTGAGGCGAGGTGCCCATTGCTGTTGAATAAATGAAATTTACGGTCCCTTGCAAGATGAGTCTCTGCCCCTTTCTCACTTATGCACTGTCAAGGGAGCTTCTCCAAGCGTGTCAGTAGTGTTTGATCAGAAAATGAGCAGTTAATTAAGATGTTACACACCTGAGGTTTGACAACTGTTTTTAGCACCTTAGGCAAACTTTCAGTGGAAGCTGGCCTGTGTTTTGAGTGGATCTCCCTGGGGAAAGAAGCTCTTTTCCTCACTTGGGATCTAGAGAGGCAGCACTGTGCTCTCACAGTCCCTGTGCTGCTGCAGAATGATCAGCCCCTCCTGGGGAGGCCCGACACATTTCTGAGGTTTCTGGCTCTAGGGAGAGAGCATCTGTGCAGCCTTAGCGGATGCACCCCAGGAACTGTTACAATAGTCTGCAGGCTACAGTGATATTCCTCAGAGCCTTGACATGAATGAATTCTCTGTGCCTTTATCATAGAACATAAGCTTTCTGGAATGTGTTTTACCAGGCTCTGGATTCAGGTGATTCAAAGTTGATATTCCCAGCGTGTCCTTCCTTGTATGGAGCACAGAAAATCATCAATGTGCTTGTCAAAAAGTCACTGGGCATTACGTACAGGTATGTGCATGTTCCCACATATGCCCTTGCCGAAATCTGTCAGTAGGTTGCAACTAGGTTTATAAGGTAAAATAGTCACAAAATATTGATTTTTCTTTTGTCTGGGGATTTCTCTGATTACACCACAGTGTCCTGTGGAGTATACTTGTTCTCAGGGCATTGCTGTCCAGTACAAGCAGATTTAGGGTTGGGGATTTTTTTTAACCATATTGAACAGTGCTTGCTTTCTCAAAGTTTGACATGCAGAACTTGAAAAGAATAAACCAGGATAAGTGTTTCTAAATACTACATAGTATGTTTCACTCCCTTCTCACTGAGTCCTGCTCAAAGTATGGAATAATTCTGTCTTTTCTAAAGAATCACTACTGTGTAATGATGGGGACAGTTTTCTGAATTATACAGCTGTAAGGTTCAACAAGGGCAAGTGTAGAGTTTTGCACTTGGGAAAGAATAACCCCACGTGCCAGTATAGGTTGGGACCGACCTGCTGGAGAGCAGTGCAGGGGAAAGGGACCTGGGGGTTCTAGTGGACAGCAGGATGACCATGAGCCAGCAGTGTGCCCTCGTGGCCAAGAAGGCCAATGGCATCCTGGGGTGTATTAGAAGGGGAGTAGCAAGTAGGTCAAGAGAGGTCCTCCTGCCCCTCTACTCTGCCCTGGTGAGGCCCCATCTGGAATATTGTGTCCAGTTCTGGGCCCCTTAGCTCAAGAGAGACAGGGAACTGCTTGAGAGAGTCCAGTGCAGAGCCACAAAGATGATGAAGGGAGAGGAACATCTCCCTTATGAGGAAAGGCTGAAGGAGCTGGGTCTCTTTAGCTTGGAGGAGGCTGAGGGGTGACCTTATTAGTGTTTACAAATATGTCAAGGGGGAGTGTCAGGAGGATGGAGCCAGGCTCTTTTCAGCAGCGTCCATTGACAGGACAAGGGGCAATGGGTGGAAGCTGGAACATAGGAGGTTCCACAAAAATACTAGAAAAAACTTTTTCACTGTGAGGGTGACAGAGCCCTGGAACAGGCTGCCCAGGGAGGTTGTGGAGTCTCCTTTGGAGACATTCAAAACCCGCCTGGATGCATTCCTGTGCGATTTGCTGTAGGTGATCCTGCTCTGGCAGGGTTTTGGACTAGATGATCCTTTGAGGTCCCTTCCAACCCCTCACATTCTGTGATTCTGTGATTCTGTGAAGGTGGTGCGATCGCAGGAAGAGGGAGGAAGGACCTTCCCTTGATCACAGAACAGGGACCTGGCCTGACAGCTGGGTCCTTTCTCCATCACAGCCATCCCTTGCTTAATCAGTCAAACCCAAAGAGAGCCCTCCAGAGAGCTGTTCACTTTGAGTTTCTCATTGCCTGTCTTGATACCCATTTGCAGAAACGCCAAGCACTGTCAGCTGCAAACAAAAGGCCTTGGGAGCAGTCTGCTGAACAAAACATCCCACGATAATTAATCTGAAAAATAATAAATAAATAAAAAAGAATCAGGTCATTGGCATCAGCTGATTCATCTGTCGTGGCTCTTCATCTGTAAATTGCAAATTATACTGCGAATTACTTTACCTCTCCAACGCCTACCTCAGAGGATGCTGACACGGAATGATGATGAAGTACAAAAGCAAGCGCTGCTGAAGAAAGGCCAGGGAGGCCGTGTGTGCACTCCAAGTGGCCTAGGGACACGGATGTAACAACGGAGCAGGGAAATCGCTGGCTTCTACGTCAGTCCGCGCTCACACGCAGCTTTGACAGAGGCAGCAGCGCTCGACTGCGGGTGTTTCACTGCACAGAGCAAAGGAACGGGCTGAAGCGCGGTTACAAAACTGACATTCGCTTCCTCGCCTTTTCTGACTTTTGAGGGCTTCCATCTGCAGCAGCAGCGGCTGCGGAGCTCTCCGCTTAGGAAGGACCCGCCGAGGACCGTCCAGCAGCGCTGCGGGGACGCCGCCGCAGGCTGACGACTCCCCCGGCGCCCGCCCCGCCCGGCGACATTCGCCTTGTGCGAGCAACCCCCTGCCCTGCCGCGGGTGCCGCCTCACACTCCTCCGGTGCTTTGTGTTTTAGCCCTGCGCGGGAAAGGTCTCTGCCGGTTCTGGCTGCCCGGTCACCGGGACGGGGGGGCGGGGCGGTGCCGCGGGCACGTGGGGTGAGCCCGTCCACGCGGCGAGGACCAATCAGGGCGAGGCGCGCGGCTCGCGCGCTGGCTTACCGGTCCCGGCGGCCGCGCCCTGCCAGCTCCTCGCGCTGCGCTTGCGCGGGGGCGGCTGGCGCGCGGCAGCCTCCCGCCCCGCGCGAGGAGCTGCCCGCGCGAGGGAGGACGGGGAATCCGGCGGCCGCCCCGCCCCGCCCCGCCCCGCGGCAGGTGATGTCCGTGGCCGGGGGGACGATGCCGCCGGCGGGGCGGGGGTGGTGGCGACCGGTACCGGCTGAGGAGGCGGTAGCGGCGATGGGGTCCGCGCCGGTCCGGCCGCCCGTCCCCTCCGCCAGCTCGCACCCCCGCGCCGCCCTGCCCTACGCCTGAGCCGCGAGAGGGGAAGCGCCGGCCGCCGGCCCGATCGCTCGGCTTGCCTCGGCCGCCATCCCCCCCTCCGTCCTCGATGTCTCTCCCCCGCGGCGCCGAGGCCCCTTCGCCGCCTCCCCGCCCTCTCGGAGCTCCTCGCCGCCGCAGCCCTCTCGCCCAGCGTTCCGGCGGCGAGAGGCGCCCGGCCTCCCGCTCTCCAGACCGCCGCCCCCAGCCCCCGGCCGAGGAGCGGCGGAGGCCGCCGGACCGGCCGCCGCCACCATGAAGGTGGAAACGGGAGACAACTCCATGATCAACCTGTCAGTGCAGCAGGTGCTGAGCCTGTGGGCTCACGGCACCGTCCTCCGCAGCCTCACCGGTAACCGGGCGGCAGGGCGTGGGCAGGGAGGGAGGAGGAAGAGGGGGGCGGGCTGGCTCCGCGGCACCCGTGGGGGTCGGAGGGAGGGAGCCGAGGGTGCGGATGCGTCCGCTTTTCTGCATATGTCTGTACTGTAAAAGGCTAACGGTAGCAGGTATGTGCGTATAAGCGAGTTGGTGGGTACCTGAGTGTGAGTAAAGGGTTGTAGAAAGCGCGGGTGGAGGTATAAACATGTATGGAAAGCTGAAGTACGTGTGGGAAAGTGGTTTGGGTTGTGGGTTCGGGTTTTTTTTATTATTATTTTGTGCATATATATATATATATATATATATACTCATTGGCGTTTGACAGAGAGCTGTAAAAAACAAACAAAAACCCTGTAGAGCTGAATGTGAGAGTCAGGGACTTCCCTCCTTGCCCTGGACAATGAGAGCCGTGGGAGTCAATGAGGTGGCAGGTGTTTCCCGACAAACAGACATAACCATCAGGGATTCTTAAAGACGGAGCTGTTCTGCAAAAAAATCTGTGAACCACATGAGAGTCAGGTCTTCATCCCCTGTTAGGAGTGGGGAGGTTTAGCTAGCTTTGGCAAGAGCTGGCTTTTTTCCTGCTGAGAAATGGGTGTAGGCTACTATGAGACTGAAGACATTGAGTGGAGAGGCGTATCTTCTGATTTCCTTCTGTGCCGAGGTGTAAAGAAAAGCATGAGCATCCAGCTCTGAATAAGCAGGGATTTGATGTCAATAGCTGAGATGTTAGTAAATTCTTTCTATTTGGTGTAGGGATATATTAGGTGGTGAGAGATTAGTGGAGAATATTGAGTAAAGGTGGTATGTTTCAAATATTTATGCAAGTATTCCAATATTTATAAAAGAGTACCATGCCATCTTTTTCTTACCCCTCTATGGTAATGATAGATTTTTAAAAAAATATTAAGAATTTATCAAAGGTAGAAGAAGTATTATGAAAATAGTAGCTGAAGTTCAAGCTGTAGCAAAGAAAGTGATCATCTCAGGCTTTATTATCTTTCTTGTTCTTTTAACTTCCAGGGTACTTTTTAAATGTAAAAAGAAGGTTTTACGGTTGTTGGTTTGTTTTTTGGTTTGTTTTTTTTTTTAATTTGATCTATGAACTTTTTAAGATGTATGTCTCATGGTTCGATTCCTGTTCGGTTCTCATGTGTTGCCTGACCTAGTCAAGAGGTGGCATCCCTGCCCACAACAGGGAGGTTGGATTAAAATAATCTCTAAGATCTCTTCCAGCCCAGGCCATTCTATGATTCTATGATTACATTTTCCAGGTATTACTGTGATGACACACTAATACAACTCATTTTCTGTGTGGTTATTTTTGCATGCCTATAAAAATACCTTTTGTACTCTTAAAGGAAAAAGTTTGCAATGGGCTTAACTTGTCTTTGTGCCAGACATCCTCTGTAAAGTTTTTCTTATTAGAGCATTACGCAATGTAGACGTTTCTATGAAATCTGGTGCTGAGTGTTAAGTCAGCAAAACAGTTTGTTTCTTGGTGCCTTTGCAATATAATGAGGAATTGCACGAGGTATTTTTAATGTGGAGTGTTTTTTCTTTTTAATTTAAACTATGTTTTAGTTGCAGTTGTGCTACAGTACCTGAATTAGTGCTTAAATGCAGCTTGTCCTGCAGTGTGAATGATTGTCTTGTTAGACTACTTAATTCATTCCATTTTTCATTTATGTAAAGATAAAGAGAAACTTCTTCAGAGTACTGGGAAAAGAAGTTCATAAATACACCATGTTTCATGAATGTTCTTTAAGACTGCTTTTTGTTTAATTTTGCACTTCAAGTTGTGTTCTCGACTTGGCCTTTAAGTTGCACCAGTAAAAATTTATCTTCTTCAGATAAATCATGTTGATTATGTTTGCACAAGGTTGTAAAAGTTTATCAGTGTCCTTCTTGAAAACGTATTTTCCAAAATTTTCGATGGGGATAAGATATAAGCTGCAACATAAACCAGGAATGCCCCAAATCTTAGTAGCTTAGTTTTGGTGGGGTTTCTTCCCCTTAAAGAGAAGCTGAACTTTTTTTTTTTTTAATGTTGAACCTGTATCAGACATATGGTTTAAAAACAAAAGTCCTGTCTTTCACATATGGCCCCAAATACTCAAGGGACTCCAGCCAATTTCACTCCTGCCACATACGCATCACATCTAGTGATCGCTAAAGCTGCAAGCACTCTTCCTTGTGGCTGAACCTAGGCCCACCGATATGAGGTACTTTGCTTCATGTCTTCCTTTGGGAGATGGAGGCAGGGCACTAATAACTGTGAGAGAGGGGGTTTTTACCTCGCCCTATTTTACCTCCTCCAGCAAATCCCAAAACCAGCCCCTCTGTATGAATTGGTTGTGGTTTGGGCTGGTGTTAGATCACAATTACTAGAACAAGTCAGATAACAGCTGAATCTGAACAGAAAAGCAAGTAAATCCCAGTTTAAGGGATAGTAGCTTAAAGGCTACTTACACAATAAAGAATGTGGCAATATTTCTACTCTTCTTGTAACTAGTGCAGATGTTTTGTTTATGTCTAGATATTGCACATTCCAAAGCTGAAGCTTCTGGCCCAAGTTACTGTGTGTTTCAAAGGTGTAAGCTTCTGGTCTGAGTGGGTTTTATATTGGCCACTGAGGAGGTAGGGGGAGAATGTTGCTTTTTCTGTGCCACTGCATGGTAGAGTTTATGGGAGGGGAGTAAACTAAAGATTGTGTTATACTATATGACTTCTAAAGTCAGAGTAATTTTCTTCATTGTCCCCACAACCCTATGTCCTAAGGTGATCAACTCAAGACTCCACCAGCTGTTTTTGCACACTTTGAAGTAAAAGTCATTAATTTTTAAGTGCTGGACAGTAATAACTCCTGAATTTGTTGAAAGCAAATATTTAAAGAGATTAGGAGTGTTGCAGAAAATATTCTACTCATAATATATTTTTTTTTTCCTAAGATCCATCATTTGTCCCTGATTGTCCGGATTATATCTTTGTCCCTTATCCTGTAACTTGAGAAGGCTGGACTGTGATTTATGATTTAAATGCTCTTCAGCAAGTGCTTTTCTTCCACTTAATGCAGCAAAAATGTTAGCATCTCCAAATAATGGTTTGCCTATCTAGTCCTGTTAACTTTGAAAATTCCAGTTAATACAGTAATTAAGGAAAGGACCCAGTGATGAAGAAAATGTGTAAAGAGCTGAGTTACATTTGCAGGTATAATATACTGTCCTTTTTTCATCTGAGTGGGTAAAGTTTATAAGTCTACAGGAATATAACATTATACAGTTTCTTAATTCAAATTTCAGCATGTGTGACCTTGTTGACTTAAGTTTTTATCTTAGTATTCACAGCACAGATACTTACTGCTTGTCTTAACTCTGTAGCTAATAGTAGTGGCCTAAGTACAGAGATTAGAATCTTGAGAGAAATACATTCAGTTGCACTAATCCGTCTTGATTTATGAAATGTTTTAAGCAATCATTACTCATCTGGCAAAACCAGCTGAGGACTGGAGGAAAAGTGCTGAAGATGAAGGACTAAGCAGGTACTCCATGTTTACTGAAACTGAGTGGCAGTAGGAGAGCATGATCATATATAGAGATAATACTTGAAAATGTTAGCATTTATGTACTTTGTGTGTTGGCTTTGCATTTTTTATTTGCCCAAGATAAAGCTGTTGGAGTACAACTTCAAGATAGAAGTGATATGAATGCTATTCTAAACTGTAGTACTCTTTCAGAAGTCTCTACTCTTTAGGGTTGTGTGTGCCTACACTAATATATGTATAATCTGTGTATATATATGCACATAGTGTATAAGCATAATGAATGCATAATATATATCTGATATGTGTAAATACCTAAATTAATAGAGAAATAATCTAAAATAAGTGATAAGGCACTAATTACATGTTGTTTGAGCCCTTCTGCTCTTCTGGTAGAAAAAAATTCCCACCCAAGTCAAACCAATGGAAAGCAACAAAAATTGAAAACAAGGTTTAAGATGGTAGTTAACTGTTAAGAATTTTAAATAAAGCTGAAAAATGGATCTCGGTTGTCCTTATGGAAGAGCTATGGTATCTGTGCAATAGGTTGGAAGTCACTGTGTAAGGTAGTAAGTACTGCATCTTTCTTAGTTCCCTGTATTTGGAAACTGTGGAGTTCTGGTACAAGTAAGTTGTGTTTTGGCTACTTAAAGTAATTTGGATACAGTGAAAGTAAAACTGTGACACTTTCTTAGGATCAACCAAAGGAAGTTGTGAGGGTGTAAAGTTTTATTCTACTCCTGTCTATCTAGGGTAGTTTGATGAGGCAATGACTAAATAAACTGAGGCTAGGTTAGTATTTGTAACGCTCTGACAGATAAAGTTAAATCATTATTAACATAGCAGCAAAGTACTCCATATCACAGAATGTGAGGGGTTGGAAGGGACCTCAAAAGATCATCTAGTCCAGCGCCCCTGCCAGAGCAGGATCACCTACAGGAGATCGCACAGGAACGCATCCAGGTGGGTTTTGAATGTCTCCAGAGAAGGAGACTCCACAACCTCCCTGGGCAGCATGTGCCAGGGCTCTGTCACCCTCACTGTGAAAAAGGATATTCCACAAAAATATTTAGAAAAAACTATGTTCCAGCTCGTATCTGTTGCCCCTTGTCCTGTCATTGGACGTTGCTGAAAAGAGGCTGGCTCCGTCCTCCTGCCACTTCCCCTTGACATATTTATAAACATTGAGGTCATCTCTCAGTCTCCTCCTCCAGGCTGAAGAGACTCAACTCCTTCAGCCTTTCTTCCTAAGGGAGATGTTCCACTCCATCGTCTTTGTGGCTCTGTGCTGCTCTCTCAAGCAGTTCCCTGTCCCTCTTGAACTGAGGGCACCCACCTCGTTCACCAGTAGGCCTACATCGCCTCTAGCGTTACTTTTGTCAGCAATGTATTTGAAGAAGCCCCTTCTGTTTAATTCCAAGGAAGCCTTAGCTTTAGCATGTTCTTAAGACACTTCTGCCTCACTTCTTCCTTCTTACAGGTATTGCAAATTTTTCAACTACTTCTTTATTTTTGAACAAGCAAAGTCTTGACCATTTGTGTTCAGAGGCCCACATTTTCTTTCTCTATTTTCTCTATGTTATCCTAAACCCATTCTTGGCTTCCTTTAGTGTAACTCTAGCACACTTTATTCTGAACATCATCTCTCATCATGATTCTGGAGTCAGATGATACTGAATTTTACAGAACCTTAAACTTCACTCAGAAATACCTGTGCTCTTAACCTGTCAGGGTAAGAATGACTATGTTGTCCTCTCAGTTTATGGAGCTTGAAACCTCCTCCATTTTGCCTGAAAGTTTGGCTGTCCTTCTTACCTTGTTTATCTGTGTTAAACAGCCTGCTCAGTTGTCTTCATCACTGACCCAATTAGCGAGCTGAAGCAAGTGAGTGAATGCAGTGAACTACCAGGCATAAAAAGAATCAACAAAGGAGAACAAGAAAGGGTGACTGCTTCTGCCTTTCTTAGGGAAGGTGCTCCAAAGCAATTTGTCCCGTTTCTGCTTCTAGGACTGAGGTGATGTTTTGATGATGGGATGTGGTGGTTTAACAAAGTGGATGATACCTGTTCAGGAAGATAAAGAAAATTCTTGTATACAGAAGAATCGCTCATAAACATATAGTCTTTTACTAAATGAATGGTCTGTAGCTAAGGAGCAGGAAACACGTAAAATAGGCCATTGATTCAATTCTCTGAATTGCAGCTATTTCAGGTGTTTTAACAGCTACTTCAACATGACAGACATGACTGATTGGAAACAAAACAATGGTTGTAAGTGGGTCTAGTTTTGTATGTTGTGTAAGTTTTCTGGAAGCTATGTTCATTGAGTCCCTCACTAGAAAAGCCAGCTTTGCAAGAGAAAGTTAGAATCTAAATAGATGGTTAAAAAACTTTGTGTGATCAAGTTCTCAATTTCTTTAATAGCAGGTTTTGAAGTGCTACTATCATATGATTAGGCAAGCTATCTTCCCAGAATATTTGAGTAGTGTGATTACTCCTTTTTTCTTTATATCAGGACACAACAATGTAAATTATTGTCCACTCATTGCTGATAACAATCATTTAAAAAAAAACCAAAACAACCCAGTAATAAACCTTGTGAAAATTTGTTGTGTCTTGGTACTGAGGGGAGAGGCTAGAGTAGTTCCAACATAAGATGAAGTGTTTCCTGTTCAGGAAGACTTTTCTCTTCTTTCCCTTTTAAGATCCAGTTTTTGCTGTAACAGGTGAGCATCTTTAGCAAGAATGTGTGAGGGGAGGGACAGGACAAAAAAAAAACCTTTCTAGTCACTCAGCTCATAGCTTGTCTAGTAACTTGGTCAAAAAAAATCTTCAGCGGCTTTCATTTAACAGATGTAGATATGGAAGTTGTTAGAGAGTGAATAGTCTGGAACATATGTACTTGATGGAGTCACCCAAATAAAAAGCAACTCCACATTGAAGATAATCTATAGGCAATTTACTTATTTGCAAAGCAAAGACAGTTAATTCCACTGCTTGCTGTGTCCGTCACCCTGCTGCCTGACTTCTCCAAGTAGAAGCATCGCAGGCCTATGTCCCTAATCCTTCTGTCCTCACCTGTCGCTTCCTCCTTCTGTCTTCTTTTTAAATAAACAAAGTTTTAGTCCTTCCTCCCTCTTGTCAACTGGATGTGAAGGCCCCTCTCTTACTGAAAATACGGTATAATCAGAGTGGTGTGAAAAGCTTAGTTGCGGGAAAGAGTGCTGTCTAGAAAATAAGTGGCATTTCCACTGTAGTATTTACTGGCAAACTAAGCAAAACATCCTTTTCTGTGTAAGGACATGTTCTCTTTTGAAATAGTGCATTCAGCATCACATTCACCTGCCAGCAGTTTAGTTTCATGCTTCTCTGAATAATCTTGGAGATCAGGTTGCTGTGGAGAGCTAAAATGGAAGGTCTAGATACACACAGAATATCTTCTAGCATCAAAGGTCTTCAGAGATCGCATCTAAAAGTAAAGAAATGCTTGCTCTTGCCTATTAGATACACTATTTCCCATGTTACAGTTCTTTTTCTCTAACTTTTATTCTTCATACTTATTCCTATTGTAAAGTAGAACATTGTGTTTTGTCACTGCCAGTGTTGCCAAAGCAGTTTAGGCTTGAGGACCTGTTCAGTCTATTGCTGAGCTACCATCGCTCGACCCACACCTCTCAAGTGGATTAAGTATCTGCCAACAGTCCACTTGGTGCTCAAGGAAATGATCCCTCATGGAACAGCACTTTAGTTGTTATCATTTCGATAGAACAGTGTTTTGAACTGTTAGGAATCTGGTTTTGTGACATCTTTCAATGAAAGGGTCTGCTCTGGTAGCTCTTCTGATGTATGCTAGAAGGAGGAAAGTGTTCTTTCCTGACAGAGTTTTTCTGCCTGATTTACATTTGCAGGAAAGTAAACATTTTTCTCATCCTTTAAGGCTTGTTTCCCTAAGGTCAAACTGGTGGACTAGCAGGGCTGCTGGGTTTTGTATTGCTAGATCCTTTGGCTAATCTCCTTGCTTATTTGCTTCCATGAGGAAAAAAAAAAAACAACAACAACAACAAAAAACCCCAACAACCACAATGGAAACACTCAAGCTTTGCTGATAACAGACAAGGCCTTTGAAAACTATGGGAGAGGTTTCCCTCCCAAACTATCCATGACTGTCGCAGATTAGAACAACAATCGGTCAGTCTTTCTTAATGTTGGTGAGGTATTTGTTGAGTGACTACTTGGCACTCTTGCCACTGTTCTGTCACAGTAGCTTCTGAGAATGACGAGACGTTTAGTGGGATGGTACTGTGTCCTTTTGCAAAGATTTTTGACACCCGGCTCGTGGCCTGGGTGAAAGGAGAGGAGAGCTGCTTGCAGCCACTTTCAATATATGTGAGCATGTATTCAAGCACTCGGGAAGAAAAGTGGTATCTTGAACTACAACTGAAGTGTTAATTGAATGTAGATTTACCACCCAGCTTTCTTACTGCTTTCCTCTTGGTTTCGGTGATTTAGAGGAGTTCCAAGTCCTGTGACATAGTTTTGCATTTTATGCCTGTGTTAAAGGGGAACAGTTGAGTCTACTCTCAAAGTATTGCTAAATGAAAAAGATTAAACTCTATATTTGTGCTATGGGTATACATGTGATGTTGATGTTGGACTCAAAGGGCTGTGGTTACTGCGTAGCAACCATTCTTTCTCAGCATCCTGTTGCAGTATGTTTTATTTGAGCTGCCAAATATTTTTTAAGCTAACTAATTGGGTTATATTTCTGCTCAAGTGACTGATATGTTTCAAGCCTCAAAAATACAGGCTCACCTCATAAGCAATAAGTATCCTGCTGTTGTAAGGAGCTTGTTTTTTTGTGGTTTTTTTTTTTTTTTTTGAAGGAGAAATGCAGCAAAATCTTGGAACTAAAGGCAGTTTCTTGGGGTTACATTGATCAGGAAAATGTGCCCCAGTTTACTGAATTCTGTGATAATATATTACCTACTGTAGTTGAACTAAAAAAACAAAATAAATTTTTTTTGTTGAATTTCCCCACCCTTTTGAGCTGTAGTAAATGTTTTTAGAAAATCCTTACCAATCAAGAAAGATTCTTTTACTTCTTATGCAGCTTCATTGATGGTTCCTGCTCTTTTCTTTGAAGATGATGATCATGTGTGCAGCCCTTCAGAGAAATGTTTGTACTCTGCATATTCTCATGATCTCTTGTCCTTGCTTAGTAATTTAAATAATAGTGACTACCTATCTCTGGGAAGTTCTGTGCTAAGCAATTAGAAGCAAGGAGTTATATGTGTTAAAATTTCTTGTTAAAATTGTATGATTTTTGTTTGTGCCTTTGAAGCTCATTCGATGGAACGCTCTATTACAGCTGTTGGGTAGATAAACCAAAGTCTTTAATCTCAGTTTTCCCATTTGATGTTACATGATGCTGTCTCTTCTTGGGAGGGAAAACAACGACAAATCAAAAAAACACCTCAAAACAATTATTGACTTTTTCCTGGTTCAGTCTTTGTTTCAGAGAGTATTTCGTTCTGCAGGACTAGTTATAATACACAGTAAGAAACTGCAATTAACGTTGTTCGAAGAAATCATTAAAAAAATGATGGACTTCTTTAATCGTGCATCTAAATTAAGAATTGTGTCAGGATCCTTTTTATAACTCTTTGATTGTAAGAGTTACTCCTTTATGACAGACTGCTAAAAGGGGGAAACTGTCTTGAGCGTATGCTGATGTTGTCACATTGATTCCTTTCAAGATGGAAATCAGTATTGCTTTTCTCTTACTGTTGATTGTGTGCAATGTTTTAAAATTTCTTACTTACTACGTTCTTGTCTCAGAAATATTAACCCTTTCTTTGACTCTTTTCTTTCAGAGATGTGGTACTGGGTTTTCCTCTGGGCTCTCTTCTCCTCTCTCTTTGTCCATGGTGCTGTGGGAGTATTAATGTTTGTGATGCTGCAGAGGCATAGATGGGGGAGGCTGATCTCTGTCATTGTGGTCAGCATTGGATTTCTGGGTTCTATAACTGGAGCAATGATAACCAGTAAGTCTGTCTTGTCGTCTTTTATTTTTTATTTTTTTTTATTTTACATCTGACTTATAAAAAGGAACAAACAAGCACAATGCCTTTTTCTTAGTGATTTATTAAATGTTTATTAAGGATTTTGCCTTAGTTATATAGCTATCTTAATGCTAATGACAGCTGAGTTGCTCTTCTATTAAGTAAAGATAAAACTACTATAAATTGTTAGGACACTGCAGAAGTCACCCTATTCTTTCATTTTGGAAATGTTGGGTACCAAACTGTTCAAAAAGTGTATGCTCAGCTGGTCAAAGGCTTTTGATTGAGATCACCTCTTAGTACCCTTTAAGCCACAGGTTTCTTTTGGAAATGAAGTCCTGATTCCATTGTTTGCAAGGCTGAATTCCTGCTTATTTCCTCGGGCCTACTGGAGGTTTTTAAATTGTAGCTGAAGAGGATGTTGCTCTCTTAAAAGAATGAAAATTGCCATGCAGATAGTCGTTTACAGCTAAGAAAATTCATTTGTTTGGAGATGTTAGGCTTGGTTCATGGATTTGAAAGAAGTTCCTAGTCTTGGCTGTAATGTTACTTTCTATTTTTGCATTATTTGGGTTTGGAAGAAAAGACTGAGGAAGGCCATTAGACTCCACGCCAGTCAAAACAAAAATAAAATTAAGCTGTGCTGTTGTCTTTGGCAAGGGCATCTATTACAGTTTCTTATGGTGTTAGTCTAGTGTCTACCACTCCATACATTTTTTTTTTTTTCCCTTGATACTCTATCCATAGATAAGATGCTAACCATTTATCTGCTAAAACAAGATACTGGAAGGTTCACAGAGCTGCATTCATAACCTATACTCATTGTTAAAACACCGCAGAAAGCAGGAGTGTTTTATGTGGTAAAGCACAGAAGTGTTAGAGCTGGCCAGGTATGGTGCACAAGTGATGTTGCCAAGAATGTGTTGAGGAAGTGCTGCTTAGCACTTTCCATCTAGAGTTATTGGTATCGGGTACTGGTTTTCTGTCTTGGCTAAGAAATTCTGTTATTTGTGTCAGTACTGAAATATATGCTGTAAGATCCGTAGGACACTTTATTCAGTCTTCAACTTTATCATATTATCCAGCTGTGTTTCTGTGACTTACAAATAGACAAGAGCAATAGCTTTTCCAAGCAAACAGGAGCATACTGAGTCTCCTGGTTGGGGAAGAAATAGTGAATATTATCTTTACGGGCAAGAAGCTTGTCTAAAACGATGCTGATAAGGAGTAGCCAACAATAAAATCTGTAGATTGAATGAGGCCCTCTTTAACCTGAGCAGCATCTTCTGCCCAAAGATCTTCAGTGTTGTTGACAAGATGGTCTAACTTGAAAGGCCTTTATGAGTAAGGAGCTGTAAATCTAGCAACCGTCATATAGTCTGCTGGAGGTAAGCCTTTCTGCCTTTCATTCCCATTTTTTTTTGTGTACTACCCAAATGATCAGAATAGGGGTACCATTTCAGCTTTGGACACATTCATGGATGATTTGTGACAGATCATTTCATATTGCTACTGAAAGTCCTTCTCGCCTTTTGGTTTTCCAGGTTAAAAAAAAAAAAAAAGAAAAGTTTTGTTAGGACTTTCCTCAAAAGGTTTTAATTGCCATATATTTCTCAGGTTAGAATTTCCATTATTTAATACACTGTAGTTCAGTATACTGCTAGCTGCCTTTTTTTTTTTTTGTGTTAAGGTGAGGTGGAACCAGTTGGGTACCTTACGTTACCTATAATGCTGATTTTTGTCCTATGATTAAAATGGCAGTGGCCCAGTTAAAAGCTCAGCTGTGCATGAGCATTTCTGAAGAATTGAAGGTTGGAAATGTGATGCTGGAATATCCAAGTAGAGACTTGTACAGTGTTCTGTGGTGAGGAGGATTCCGGTTCAGTGTTTTTCAAACGAAAGGACTTTGTGTCTTTTATCTGTGCTTAAAAAGTGGAGCAACACAGTTGTATTCTTGGCCTCCAGTTTTGCAGGTCAAAACATTTAACAAGTAGCAATACTGTTTATGTGTAAATTTGCCTGAGAATTTCTCCAGTCTTAGACTGCAGACTCATTGTGCTGTTCCCAAAGGTTTTGCAGAGAGCATTGCAACTTGGTTAGCCAAATGTTTTTACTTTCAGGTAGTGTTGCTTCTGGACAGCACTGGGTTGTTTCATACTGAAAGAAAGTCTGTGGGGAGCTTCTGAAGACAAATTATGATGATAAAATTTGCAAGAAAATATTTAAAAAGATTTTTTAGTAGCTATTGCGCTGTAAAATGGGATGCAAGTTGAAGTATTTATTAGTTTGGAGATGCCTGATCCCAGCACTTAAGAAATTGAAATGGCAAACTGACTTCAGCTTCATTTTTTATTTCTCTTTGTCATTAGTGTAGGTGAATGAATGCAATACAAGTTTATTAATAATGTGAGTTTAATTTTGCTCAGGTAGATATTTCAAACTTTCTGGCCTTCTGGGATCTTTTTACTAGCATACAGAAAACACCTCAGTTTCTAGGCTTTAGAAAAAATCATGGAACTTAATGGCAATAAACTATTAAAATATTACTCAATAGCAGAGGATACTGTCCAAAAAAAAATCCACAACCAAAAATCCAAACCAACCAAGAACAGATAAATGTCAGGCAATTTAAGGCAAGGATTTTAGCTGTGTTTCGTTCAGAAGGGTCTGTTCTTCCCCCTCTCCCCACTCCTTTTTGGAGGTGTATTCTCATCTCCCTCACTGGGAACCTGTTGCAGTGTGCTTTGGCTTCATGCCAGTTGTACTGGGTTATGCATTAGAGGTTGCATTTCATGCTGTTATTTCATGAGTATGAGTATGTAATTATCAACTAACACATCCTTATGGTTATGTTGATGTTTCCCAGAAAATCTCAGTGTTTTTTCAAGAAGCCAAAATATTTCTGTTATCGATCAACTTGTAGAATCAAATTTGGGTATCCCAGTTTGGACGGTTTTGAATTCACTTTGAGTGTCCAATCACCAAAATAATTTTAACATCAGTGCTGGGCTTAGGCTAAAGGATCTGTTTCAGTTTTTGACAGCAGATAGTCAGGGAACAAATGGAAAAGCTTATGCAGGGTAGCTGAGTGAAATACCAGAAGGCTAGCCTTCTGGTGAGAGATTTCTGACAAAATACACTGCAGAATATGTGTGTTTGTGTTTGGTGTTGTTTTTTTTTTTAAAATAATAATGAAAAAAAACACAACCAAACCCTCAACCACAAATCTTACCTAACAGGCTGATTAATGGTGTTTGTAAATACTGTTATGGCTATATTTATTAGTGAATTCTACTCTTCTTGGAATTTTTGGAAAAATGAGATGTTACTTTTTTGTCAGATGATTCAGATACTGATCGTACTTCCAGAAAATCTGTTGGGACTTAATGTATTTCTGTGCAACTAATGAATTTTGATCGCTTCAGCAGATTATTTCTGTTAATGACTGTGCAAACCCAAGAAAATTCCATTTTTATTTTTCTAAAACTCTTGCCTATTTAAAAAAAATGTGGTGACTTTTTTGTTTTCTTTGAGCCTGAAAAAGTCTGTGTGATCTTTGAAAGCATTTAATTATGATTAGATGGCATCTCAGACCACACATACTGAAAGTCTGTAGTTAAGTTATGGGGTTTGGTCTTCAGGAAAAATTCATTCATTCTGAAATGAACATTAAAAAAGTTAATGTTTGCTCTTTAGGCAAAGAAAGCAAGCACTGTATGGAAAATACTAGTTCAAAAAGTATTATGTAAAAGCTTCGTTCTATGTGAAATTTTGAGGTATGGATTAAGTAACTTTTTTACCCATGGACACAGCTATACACAAGCCTGTGGGTTTTTTGTTTTTTTTTTTTTTGAATGAACATTCTAGTAGCCTTAAGAGGCTCAGAAATTGTTTTAGTGGAAGATGTTACTCATCATTAGCATGCTGCAGGTTTTTTTGACTGATTGATACAAAGACTTTTTCTTGCTCTGTGGCTTTTGTTCTTTGAAGGCATGTGATAAATTCAGTGTCTAAAAGACAAGAGAAGGGAGTTAGTGCCTGGCTTGTTTGCAGTGCAGTATTTTGTCTCTGATTTATCCTGGCTGTTTGATGTTATACTGGAAAAGGAAATGTGCACACAACTGAACCAGAAAACCGGCCTCCTAAGTTTTAATGTGTTATAGCTCGAAGTCTGATCATTGGTTACATGTCCATGGATAACAGTGCAATACTTAGATCTTTGTCGTGTTTTGCTTGATTTGCTGAACAGCTGTCAACAATTGAGTAGTTTAAGTCAAAACTAAACTGATGTGACATGGGATGACCAAGCTATTCAACTGAAATATTAAATGAAGCTGTTAGATGTGTGTTAACAGCTACTTTGTAGGCACTAGTAGTTTTACTGTTGTTGCCTTCTCCCTGCTTACACAAGCACTATTAAACCACATTTCAGACTTGGACAGTTGTTAGAGGACTTTTTTGCTCTAATTTCAAATTAGCTGAAGACAAAAATGAAAAGTGTAAAATTTAAAGATGTCTGCAGGGAAATGGCAAGATCCAATTTTCTTAACTCTTCCAACGTCAGTTTGGTTTAATTTGGTTCACCTGGGAAAAAAATCATTCCTGAAGGACTTGCATAACTAGAAAAATAAAAGTAAGGCAAATAATTCTGTAACACCATGAAGTAATACAGTGTTTGTTAATGTTCTATAAATAGTTGATGCATAGACACCAAAAATAATTTGTCATATATTTTGGCCTTGGCTTTTTCTGTGATTTGATCATTGTTTTTCTTGTGATTCCTAGGTACTGCAGTAGCTGGGATTTACAGAGTAGCAGGAAAGAATATGGCTCCCTTAGAAGCTCTTGTCTTTGGTGTTGGACAGACAGTACTGACATTAATTATCTCATTTTCAAGAATTCTTGCAACGCTTTGAGACTTGTATAGAAGGTGGGGGAAAAAAAAAAGCAACCAGTTAAAGAAATCTTTAATCTGAAGAGAAGCCTTCTGAAGGTTGATTCATCGGCTCACAAACTCGGCTTGTGGTGCAAGAGAAAGCAAGTGATGCGGAACTGCACGATACATCTAGAGGTTCAGTCAAAGGAACAGACTGTCCCCTAGTGTCGGAACTGCTGTCCTGCTGCTCTACGCCTTGTGTGCCTCAGCCACAGGCAAGGTGCAATCCACGAGTAGGAAGCTAGGATGAGTGAAACACCTTGAATAGCAGCCGGTCAGTTTAACGCTTTATGGTGGGAACATCATTCTTAACAATGTTGTAATGAAATGAAGGGACACTCCTGAAAATTGCTGTATGTGCCAAACTTGCAGATAAGTTCTTAACTGTCGGCGGGGCAAGCTTTGAAATTGTACTTGTTGGAGGATGCTATTTGCATTCAGGTAAAATAGCAAGATAACTGACTTTTGCATTAGCAGAATCTCTTTGAACGCCAAACTTATTAGGTGTTTGAAACAACTGTTAGGTCTGTTTCAAAGTGCGAATGAATTTTGGTGGCATTTAAGGATCACAGCTTCAGCAACCCTGATGGGATTAGCATTTATGTGTAGAGTGGGTCGTGGCAGTTTTCTGAAGCTCAGCACATGATTTCTTCACAGTTCTAACCTGTCAGAAATCAATAGTTTAAGGAGACTGTATGAGGGTTACTGAGTATGATCTGTAGTGTATGCACAAACAAATCTTAAATTGATGTTTTCCTTGAAATTGTCTTAGCCTCCCACAGATGGTTACCAGCGCTTCTGGAAACCTCAGAAAGGTTACTTGTTGCAAATAAGCTCCCTGTATTTATTTAATGGTAGGTGTCTTAACACTATATGTATTCTTTGAAGAACACACAAATATAACAGACTTTACGAGAACACACCTATAAGGAAAATGGAAAGAGATAAAATGATACATGGTATTTCTCATGAGCAAACAGGTTAAATTTAATGAAACAGTTGCTATACTCCCCACATTTGGAAGCGGGGCAGTGCTAATATATTTACTACCTTCTTTCTGAGCACTTTGTATCTTTGGAAGGATAAAAATACCTTTAACTTTGAAAAACTTAGCTTTCAGTAGAGTTTGTGCTTTTCTAGTTTAAAAGGGACAGTAGTGTGGTGCATGTGAAATGTCATAAATGTGAATGTTTTGGAGTGAATAAAAATTTAATTTCCATTTACTAATTATTTATGAAATGCAAAATTTAAAGGGGACAAAGGTCTGTGGAATAAGGAGTCACTTAAATTTTTCCTCCAGTGAATGGTTTTCAGCAGCCAGGTTTTAATGCTGACAGGAAGAGTAAGTTGCTCAAAAGTTTTGTTGTTAAGATGTCAAAAAGACTTTCAGGATTGTTTCAACACTGGCACCTACTGCACAGCTAAAAGAATATGGTTAAAATATAACTTACAATCCAGTCATATTGCTTAGTGCTTTAAAATATTATAATGAATTAATTGATCTGCCTTTATTTTACTCCACATAAAGTTCTGGTTTCTTTTAAAGTGCTGAGGATGCTAATATTATTTGTTTTCTTTAAAAGTATTTAAGTCTTGTTTGGAAAATGTACAAAGTTGTGAACTCTGCAGGGAACAAGGTAAAATACAGGTTTATAAACTTTTTCAGTGTTATTTTTTGTTATGAATTGCTTTAAAATGTGACTGAATACATGTATTTTCATGATTTTTAGTGTTTTCAGAAATTTATTTTTCATGGTATGGGTTTTTTGTCTGGTGGCTTTTACTTTTTGCTGATACTTTTTGGCATAACAGTTATTTCACTTTAGACAACAAAATGATTACATCTGTAAAAAGCAATTTAAACTTCTCCCCATTGTCTTAAATCATGATAAAACTGACTTCAGGTATTTAAGTCAAACTGCTTAATAAAATAATTTTAAGATATTTCTCCTAATGTGCCTTGTTACATATATTTTTAGGGGAGAGGATTTTAGAAGAAACAACCATTTTCCATTATTATATTTGTTCTATTTTTGCTATTTCTAATTAATTTGATTAGTTGATATAATGTCTTATTCAACTGTCACTAAAATGTTTCTGTTTCACAACCTGGAAATGCTTGTCTGGATCAAAACCAACCATTTTGTGAAGGACTGTATTTGATATTTTTTAGATTGTCTCATGACTTCACCTCACACTGAAACTTTTTTCCTAGTTTCTGAATTTCCTTTAGCATCTTGGCTCTTACTTATTGTATGAGACTGTTTAGGCTACCATTGATATTTCACTGAGTTTACTGTCTTTCACTAAGTTCGACTAATGGCCTGCTACTAGCCTTGAAAACGCTAATGAAATTATTGCCATTGTAACTTTCCTCCTTAGACAAAGAGGCAGCTTTGCAGATATTAAGTTACCTTCTTCCAAATAATTTTTATTGCATAGATCATTGTAATCCCTTTTAAAAAGTTGTTAGGGGCTTAGTTGTCTCTGCTTCATATGGCCTGGCAACAGAAATAGACAGGTGATACAATACCCAAGTGGCTTAACAAGAGACAGAGTTATGTATTTGATAGGAAATTGTTTTTATCTATTTCTTGTTAAGAATATATGAGGACAAATAGTCTGTCCGTGAAGTATTCTTTGGCTGCAGCATGAACTTACTGCAGAATAACACCAGCAGTGAAAGGAAGTATAAGTGGCCTTATGGCTGTGAAACTTTGAAGTTTCTTTCTGCATCCTGAGAAACAGCTTTGTTAAACATAAGGTGCTCTAGTCATTGCAGCATATGCATATATGTGTGTGTGTGTGTATATACATGAATGATGGGTTTGGAGTGTATTCTGTACCTTACACATACTAACAGTTAAAATAACTTTTCCAAGAAAAAGAAAATTACTTCAGATAACCTTTTCCCTCCCTGCCTTGTTACTCGACTACAAAGATCTTGTGTGTGAATGGCACTGAGGGTACTCTGGTTCCCTTGGGACAATACAGTGTTGTGCAGATGTCCCCACAGGAACTTGCAGTGATATCTTCAGATAGCTCTGTCTGTCTCTGCATTGTTTCACTAGGCACATTTGGCATTGTTAATTATTAATGTCTAGTAAAGAACAAATAATGCATCAACACTATTTAATCTTTGGAGGAGGAGGGGATATTGAAGATAATGTTTAATGTGAGGAAGCTTCTACTGCTTTGTTAGAAACTGCTGCTGTTAAAGACTTAAACATTCCAAGCACTTGCAGTTTATTTCTATGATCATAGAACAATAGGCTGGAAGGGACCTCAAGGGTCATCTGATCCAACCTTTATTGGAAAAAGCACAATCTAGACAACACGGCCCAGTGCCCTGCCCATCCCAATCTCTAAAGTGTCCAGTGTTGGGGAACTCGTCGCTTCCCTGGGGAGATTATTCCAAAGACTAATTGTTGTCATCATGAAAAAAATTTCCTCTTCCTTTATGTACTGGAACATGGTGATAAGGTCTCCACCAAGCCTGAACAAACCTGGTTCTCTCAGCCTTTCCTCACAGGGCAGCTTCCCGGTCCTCTGATCATCTTTGTGACCCTTCTCTGGACCCTCTCCAACCTATGCACATCTCTTTTGTGTAGCAGGGACCAAAACTGAACACAGCATTCCAAGTGTGACCTGAGAAGTTCTAAATGAGATAATTACTTCTTTATTTCTGCCGGTGATGCCTGCGTTGATGCCACTCAGCATCCAGCTGGCTTTCTTTGCTGTAGCAGGACACTGTTGACTCATATTGAGCTGCTTGTCCACCAGGGTCCCCAGGTCCCTTTCCACAGAGTGTCTCCCAAGCTGGGTAGATCCCAGCCTGTGCTGCACTCCTGGATTAGATCTTCCCAGGTGCAAGACCTTACACTTGTTCTTGTTGAACTTCATAAGGTTCTTCTTAGCCCACTCTTCCAGTCAATCCAGGTCTTCTTGCAGGATGGCTCTCCCTTCCAAAGTGTCCACTTCCCCGTTCAGTTCAGTGTCTGCAGCAAACTTCATCAGGGTACACTTGATCCTAGGTATTAAACAGCCCAATATTGATGCCTGGAGGACCCTGTTTTTTCATCTCTTTTCTATGTCTGGTATGCTTCTCTTCTGGTTTTGAGCAGATTCAGAAGCTCACAGTTAAGCCAAGAGTGTCTCTTCAACCATCTACTTCCCTTAGCTTTAAGGGGATGGACTGATTTTGTGCTTCTGGGAGAGCATTCTTGAAAAACTTCTGTCACTCGCTAGCTCCTTTATCCTCCATGGAAGCTTCCCATGGACTCCCTCCCAATGGACCTTTGAGCAAGCTGAGATTTCTCTTCAGAAACCTAAAATTTTTGTCTTAGTGCTAACATTCAGTGGGCTCAGCAGAGTCCTAAACTCCACAGTGTTGCAATCGCTGCAGCCAAGACTGTTACCGAGATTGGTTTGTGAGTAGCAAGCCCAGCAGTGCTTCACTCCTGGGTGGCACAGCTAACAGTTGGTTGAGGAAGCAATCCTCTACACATGCCAGGAACTCAATGGATGACACGTGAGCTTCTGTATCATTCTTCCAACAATTGTCAGGGTAGTTGAAGTCATCCATCAGAACAAGGCTCTGTTGACCTGAAGCTCGTGTAAGTGACTCGAGTATTGTTTTGTTAGCCTTGTCATCTTGGTTTGGCGATTGGTAGCCTACTGTAAGAGTCTCCTTGGAGACAACCCCTCTGATCTTGACCCAGAGGCATTTAGTAGGGCTTCCACTTCTGCACGTTCAAGGTTCTCCTTAGTGTAGAGCATGACTCCTCCTTCTTCCCTGCCTGTCTTTACAAAACAGCCTAGAACCATCTGTCCTCATCCTCCACTCATGTGAGTTGTCCCACAATGTTTCAGTTATTCCTGTGATGTCACAACTTGCTGACTGAGCTCCAGTTCCTCCTGTTTGTTCCCCAGGCTGTGTGCGGTGCTGTACATACACTTCAGGTGGTTGGTCTCCTGGTTCTCATCTTGGGAGGCAGCTAAGGAGCATTTGTTGCTGCTCTGGTAGACCTGGCTTGTTCCCCAGATCAAAAGAAAATTTTGAGACTCAAAAAAAACTAGCTATGTTGCAGGCAAAGAAAAAAAAATCTTCTGAACGATTATTGTCTTTCATTTTGTGAGTAATTCTGAATTTATGAAAATAAACTGTGTGCCACGACTGGGGATGTAATTCGAAGTTGGCTGTCGACATTTTTTTAAAGAAACCTATGTTCAACACAGACCAAAGAGAGTAGTCCTGCTTTTGTGTCAAGTAGCTTTCTATTTTTGAAGTATGCTCTTTTTATTACCCTGAAGGAAATAGTATTCACTCTGCAACATATTGCACAGTGATATTTATTTTGCTTAAAATTTCTGTTTGAATTCTTTTGGGGGGGAGATATATATAAGGCTGGTTGAGCAGATACTGTAGTGAAGTCTAAGCTCTAATAACTGTAAGAAATTATTTACTTGTTATTTTCTGTTTAAATTTATCTATTTCATGCACTAAGCATATTCTAGTAATGCCTTTCTTACTTTAAATCTGAATATTATGTCTTGAGCATATTAATCTTCATGGTTTTGTACATAGCCATTCAACATATGTGTGTAATTCCACATCAGCAATTAAATTTCTTTTTCAGGTACTATACTATTCCTAGGTGTAATGAAGTATGGATGAATTAGGGCCAAAAAAACCCCAAGCATATGTGACTAATAAGGCTTAGAAAAATAATTGTGAACATGAAAATTTTTTGCAGTTACTCTTCTGTTTCGAGAAATATGCTTTTTCCTCATGTGTATTTGAGTTAAGGGGCAAAATGTGGAGACTGGTTACTAGGATGACAACTGCAACCCAGTCTAATTACGAGCAATCTGAGGTAAATGAAATTCTGATATTTTTTTTCAGAAATTATAATGGAATGCTACATATAGAGAAATGCTAGGATATAACTTAAATTTGGGTAACGCTGAAATAAACATACAACTGCATCAGCATATTGACAGAATACCAAGTTTAAATGGACTCACAAAGATATTTCAAGGTCCACAAAGATGGACTACTGCTTAGGGTGTTCTCCCAGTATAGCAGGTATGAGAACAACTATACTCTGAAGTAATGATTTTGAAAAGTGTTTTCTTTCAGGCACACACAAACTTTTTCATGTCTAATTGTTCGTCTTATAGTTACAGAAAGCTTTAGGAAGTTGCTGCGTGAATACTGGTGAGATTTGTTGGTTGTTAAAGGAAATGGATAGTGTGTCCTTTTGTGCTGCTTCTGTGAATTGAAAAAAAACCCCAGCTATAAGGCAGGGTAAATACTGAAGAAATTTTCAGTATAATAAATAATACTTGATTAATATAAATGACATTCCTTTGGATTTGAGATCTAACTTTTTAAGTGTGATTCAGGTACTTAATATCTCCATTGTAAAATCTGTTTCTGGATTATCCATCAACGTAAAATACATTGATGAAGGCCATTGGAGCTAAAAATATAACACATTTTAAAATTATTTGGCTGGAGATTTTTACTTGTTTGAAATATGCTTAACCTTTATATAAAGAATGAAGTTTTGAAGGTCCTTGATATTTTGGGGTTTAGAGGATAATCAGGTATTTATGTCACTAAACTTTTTACTGTGGCAATTAGCACACGAATTCTTCAGAAATGCTTATAAAAACCGCTAAAGACAGATTCCTGTTTTACAGTTAGAAAAAGACTACAGTATTTGACATGTCTATTGATAACTATAACAGTTGTACTGTAGGCTTTACAAGTACAGTCAGTATTATAGTCATTTGAATGTGAATGAGCAAATAAGGAGGAGAGGAAGAGAGGAATTTGAAAATCTTTAAAAGGGAAACCGGCAAAAACTATCCATTAGACCACTGACGAAATTGTGCCTCTCCGATACTGATTTTCATCAAGCGTGACTTAAACAACAGATCATACATGATGCAGTGTAGTATCTTCCCATAAATTGTCCTGTGGATAGAGCGCGTTCCGCAAATTTGATTTAAAAGTAAATGCTTGTGTTTTCATTTGATGAAGTTGCCTAAGCTAAAGGATTGTGACCTGGGCATTGATATGAAGCTCAAAGACAGCAAGAACAGTGATGGAAAAGCGTGATTTAACCTATAGCTGATTTATGCTTTGTATAGGATTGTATTCACTATGAGAAAGGTTTTCGTTTCGAGTTGTGGATGTACTGCATGTTCATGTAACAGTTTAGCTCCTCTTTGGGGGGGGGGGGGGGTGGGTGTAATAGTTAAATTGTAAATACTGTATGCAATTTATCTTTCATTTACTCAGACAGCTTTTTTTATTTCTCTGTTTGTGTACAGTTCTCTGTGTACATATAAAAAAGAAAACCCACAGCATTTTGAGAAAATTTTGTAGCTAACTTTTGCACTTTAATTGCAATCTAAATATGTCCATTCAGCTGTTTTAGTTCTAAGTTTTCATTGCGTGCTTTCAGGTTCTGCGAAAAGCAGCAATAACAGTTGGACAATTATTTAAAGTGAAACCTTTTTCTGCACAGTTTCCACTTCCACGCCTTAGAATGGAGGCACAGTTGAAAACATGTCCAACTGTAAGATTTCAAGAACCTTGTAGTTTTATGGGGGTATTTTTTTTATATGATAGGCATTGTTTCACAGTAGTTTATGTACAGAATTTACAAGTCAAATGCAATTTCTCATGCTCATTTATTTGATGAAATGTTTCTGTTAAAGTATTTTCATAAACTTTCCATAGCTTATTGCATGTTCTTATAAGTGATCATGAAGCTATATGTCAATCTCGGTGTGAAATACTCTGATAACAAAAGTTTTACCTTTTGTGAACCTGATTGAAATGTACAAATGTACACATAAAATAAAGCTAAAATTAATAATTAAGTGATGCACTTTCTTCTAGACTGTAGTGATGTCTTCCTGCAAGTGTCTTATTTCTGCTTTATGGAGAGAAAAAAAATACACTCATTGGCACCTATGGTGAAAAAAGACTGATGTGAATTGGGGTAGAGGCTTTCATTTCTCCATTTTTTTCACGTTTTAATACCTGTGGCCTCTGCTTCTGATAGTTAAATTCTAGCATGTGGAAGAGAAAAATGCCTGAGTGAATGAAACATGTGTAAATGGCTAGTTGCAATAGAAGCTGAAGCAGCTGTTTTTGTGGTTATAACAAGGATTTGTTTATGCAACTGGATATGCATAGTTTAGAAAACAAATTCGTTGCAGAAATGAAAACTAGATTGATGTAGTTAGTCAGGTTAAGCCACTGGGGAAAAAATTGCTTAGTCAACATGATGGAAATGTTTTTCACAGAATCACAGAATGTTAGGGATTGGAAGGGACCTCGAAAGATCATCAAGTCCAATCCCCCTGCCAGAGCAGGAATGCCTAGATTATGCTACACAGGAACGTGTCCAGGCGGGTCTTGAATGTCTCCAGAGAAGGAGACTCCACAACCTCTCTGGGCAGCCTGTTCCAGGGCTCCGTCACCCTCACTGAGAAGAAGTTTCTTCTCGAGTTTAAGCGGAACCTCTTATGTTCCAGTTTCAGCCCATTACCCCTTGTCCTATCAGTGGTTGTCACCGAGAAGAGCCTGGCTCCATCCTTGTGACACTCACCCTTGATATATTTGTAAACATTAATGAGGTCACCCCTCAGTCTCCTCTTCTCCAAACTAAAGAGCCCCAGCTCCTTCAGTCTTTTCTCATAAGGGAGATGCTCCACTCCCTTAATCATCCTAGTTGCCCTGTGCTGGACTCTCTCCAGCAGTTACATTTTTTGGTTTTGTTGACCTGCTGAGGCACACAGATGCTGTTTATTCCTGCTTTTGTACCATGTGCTTTAGGAAGTCTCATTCACCATGAGTGTGTTAATTGTCACCTTTTGGAGCTGCCATTTTGACAATGTATAATGTAAGCTTTGTACTGCTTACTTTAGATAAAAGATAGTTTTATATGGTTTACATTTTATTACTCTGAGAACATTCACCAGTAGATCTGAATCTCTTCCTTGCAGGCTGAACGTCCTGATTTTAAAGGTGGCACCACAACAGGTAACTTTTGTTGAGTACATTAAGGAGCTTTAGAGACTATAAAACCAGGTTGTTATGTCTCAAAGTAGTGGTGGAGTGGGATTTTTTCCTTGTTGTAGTTTTTTTCTTCTGTTGCTTGCATGTGGGCTTTTTTTCTTTTTTGTTTGATCCTGGTTTTGTAGTCTGTAAGTTAAAGTTGCTTTCGGGATAAGCTTTTACTGCAAGCAGTGGAGGCACAGGAATGGAAATTGATCTGGAGGAAAAGACTCAAAATACCTGAAATCTTCTGGTTGTAAACCCTGGAGGAACTTGTGTAAGGTGCTGCTGCTGCTGCAGGAATATCTGGGAAACCTGGAGCCGTGTCCACGGTGGGAACCAAGGCAACTGCAGGAGCCAAAAGCACTGCAGCTGCTCCAAGGTAAGTCAGCCCTGGTCCCTGGCCAGAGCCCTCTCTCTGGGAAGAGTGATGACCAAATGCCATTTCTAGTGTGGCAAAACGGCTCCTTCAGAACTGGTTTGGGCACTTGCTTGCTTTCTTGAAAAGTAAGATCTGGTTATTTTCAAGACATATTATCCCCTGAAGAACAGTCTTGCTTTCCAAGAAGCCTAGTTTATTAAACCACTGCATCTTACATTCCTTCACAGAAGATTTTAAATGTTTCAGTCTTTTTGACACGTGGACATAGCTTCATCTTTTCAATACCAGAACTAATTAGCCTGGCAATGTAGGAGTTACAAGAATAAAGCTCCACATTAACGTGTTTTTTTAATATTATAAAATATATAACATGCCTACATACACATATGTAGATATAAATACAGATGTGAAATACGGAATTTTATGTACATGTCCATGTTGGAGATTTTTTTTTTTACCATTTATTTTAAAAATAATACCTGTTATGTCTCTTTTTAAAGTATTTCGGGTAAGCTTGGGCGCATAAATATAGAGCATGTGGAACTCGTTCAACTGTAAAATGTTTCAATTATTTGGAGAGCATGAAGACCTGATTTTTATTTTAAATATATTCCTTTTATCCAAATTGATTATTGAATGTATCAACCCAACTGTGCTGACAGATTATAGAATCGGCAACACTGATTACTGATGTTCCAGACACGATAGATATTGACAGTAGCAGTTTTTTTTTTTTAAATTGTTAAAAGTTGAAAGAAAATACTGTTGCAGAATAGCAGCTTAAAATTTTATTGGTAGAAGGGGAGCCAGAATAATCATCTGTCTCAACATACAGCTTCCTATTTAACCTGTAGTGCATTTCAGCATGACTATTCCAAAACCAAAGCTACCCGTTTGCGCAGTGCCTATCAACCGAGCAGTGCCTTGGTACAGCGGTTGCATTTTACTTTAGAGCTGTGTAAGCTGTCTCTGATGCTTTTAAAAAAGAAAAAGGATGCCTTAAAGAAGGTCCATAAAGGCAATCTGAACATCCATAAATCCATGAACCCGCAGGGGCTGAGGGAGCTGACGGAGGTCATTGCTAGGTCACTCTCCATCATCTTTGGTAAGTCATGGGCAACAGGGGAGGTGCCTGAGGACTGGAGGGAAGCAAATGTCACTCCAATCTTCAAAAAGGGCAAGAAGGAGAACCCGGATAACTACAAACTGGTCAGCCTCACCTCCATCCCTGGAAAGGTGGTGAAACAACTTATCTGAATTTCAGTAAAGTATTTGAAACCGTCTCTCACAGCAACCCACTAGATAAACAGAAGAAGTGTGGTGAGGATAATTGGGTAGTGAGGTGGGTTGTCAACTGGCTGAAGGGAAGAAGTCAGAGAATAGTGGTCAATGGGGCAGAGTCTAGCTGGAAGCCTGTATCTAGTGGAGTCCCTCAGGGGTGGGTACTGGGACCAGTACTGTTCAATATATTCATTAGCGACCTAGATGAGGAAACAGAGTGCACCGTCAGCAAGTTTGCTGATGACACAAAACTGGGAGGAGTGGCTGACACACCAGAAGGCTGTGCTGCCATCCAGCAAGACCTGGACAGGCTGGAGGGTTGGGCGGGGAGATATTGTATGAAATACAACAAAGACAGGTGTGGAGTCTTGCACCTGGGAAAGAACAACCCCAAGTACCAGTTGTTGCACTAAAAGGAGAGAGGCAACAATTCCTGTTACAAAAAGGAGATGCCAATTTCTTTTGGGTTAAAAGAGGCAACAATTGCTGCTGCAAAAAGAGGCAAAAATTACTGTTGCAGAAAAGAGGCATCAGTTGCTGTTGCGAAAACCCACAAGGCCCAACTCTGTGGATAAAGAGGCAAATCAGTTTGGCAGAAGCTAAACCCCCTTGTGTTCTGGCCTGTCCTCAGGTATCAGAGGGGCTAGGCGTGGCTAGGCTTAGGTTCTGAGTGAAGCCCAATTCATCATTACTAACACAACGCACCCATATACCTTCGGTCTGGCAGCATCCCTGGATTTACGAGGCCGGCCTTCAACAAGGGTGGCAATACACTTACGTGGCCAGACTCCGTGGATTAGTGTCAAAGGGACTCACACTGCCAGATTGGAATCAAATATGTTTTATTGAAGCAACAGATACACAAATTTGTTTTGATTGCTGGTGATAGTGACTGACTGCAAAGCGCGTGCAAAAGTTACAGTTGTATTAGATTATGAGCAGCTCTATAAAGATTTCCTTAGTATCCTGACGCAGTACCTGGTGAGACGAAGTGTTCGGACCTTACCCAAAGACGTCCCTATGAGGGGGAAGAAAGGCTCAGCCCATCAACTGATCCCAGAAGCCTGAGGGGGTCAGTGGTGGTATCTCCTCTGATGATGGTGATTTCTTCTGTAAAGTGCCTCCTCTCTTGGGTCTTTTTTTTATATTAATTGTTACCTTTCAGGTGAAGCTTGAGTGACTCTAGTCATGCATATCTTTATTGTGATTGATATAAATTTTCCTTGCTTCATGTTTAAAGGTATAGTCTAGAAAGATTCAATGCGCAAGCGCAGCGAGAGGTGGTTGCACCTCGGAGGTGGGTAGCTTTTGGGATGGAGGTGTGTTTTGGGATTATAATGAGATTATAATGAGCATAGTTCACCCAAAGGATGGAACCGATCAAAAGATGACAGACTCTTGGCCCAGGATAGTAAATGTGCAGTCAACTGGCTCTTTGATTCCTCCGGTTTCCTTTATGTTCACAGAGCTTGACCACAGTGTCTCTGCTCCATTCCATGTGGGATTTTCTCTTAGAGTCAGAAGGATCAAGCTCCCTTAATGTTATCAACCCTTAAGGTGACCTCAGAAACCTTTGTGGGGAGAGCTCCTTATGCACCAGATGCACACTATCCTGGAAACATTCTCAATATTCTGATGTGTGAACAGTGCTGTGTAGGTAACTAAGTAATTTTATATAATTATCCTACATCAAATGCCATGAGAAAGGTTAGTTTTTAAGGGCCAAGTGGTCTTGGAATGTTTTAGCCAAGATGATTAGCCTTGTGATTAGAACTAAAGTTTAGGCAAATGTGCTTTAATCCCACATAATCCACCCTGTGACGATAGTCACTCAAGTTTAACAAAATGTTCAGACAAGTTGGGTACATTAAGAAGAATATCAGATTTTTAAGGTGGAGGGTAAGGTCCTCACCTCTGCAAGTCGCTGAGAATAGAAACGTGTCAAGGGAACAACGCTGGTGTAGTGCCGTGCTCCTCTTGGCATGCCTTTTGTGTTGTAATTGTCCCTGGAGCTGGGACCTTTGTGATTCTCTGAACCCTAACCCTAAACAGAATATCGGATTTTTATGGTGGAGGTGGGGTCCTCACCTCTGCGAGTGGCCCAGAGTAGAAAGACCTCAAGAGAGCAATGTTGGTGCGGTGCCCTGCTCCTCTTGGCATGCCTTTTTTGTTCTAATTGTCCTTGGAGATGGGGGCTTTGTGTTTCTCTCAACCCTAAGCCTAAGTGGGATCTTGGATTTTTATGGTGGAGGGAGAAGTTCTCAGCACTGTGAATTGCCCAGATTAGAACGGTGTCAAGTGAACAACGTTCGTGTGGTGCTGTGCTCGTCTTGGCATGCCTTTTGCTTTGTAATTGTCCTTGGAGCTGGGGAGTTCTTTGTTCTCTGAGCTCTAACCCTAGTCGTAATATCGGATTTTTATCATGAAGGGAGACGTCCTCAATTCTGTGAGTGGCCCAGAGTAGAAATACATCAAGGGAACAACCTTGGTCTGGTGCCATGCTCCTCTTGGCATGCCTTTTGTGTTGTAATTGTCCTTGAAGCTGGGGACTTCGTGGTTGGATGGAAGCCAAAAGATGACTGAGTCTGCGCAAGGAGCTAAAGGTGAAAAGTGCATAGCGAGGAAGACTACGAGCCTTCCTCTAGAAGACCCCCAATAAGCACCATCAGGAGGCACTACACAGGCGCGAGGAGAATATGGAAATGTCTCATTTTAATACGAAGTGGGACAGGTTATGCATATGTATAGGTGTATTGAGAAACTTTATGAATATGTAACACTTTAATGTATATAGTCAAGACAGGTGCCGCGTTGAGGCACGCACGGCTTTGATGGATGACCTAACGTGCGTCCAGCGCTGAGAACAAACATACCTACTTTACAATCTAATTGATTGTGGAGTCTGCATTCCGCAGGTCAGTTTTGGCGAGCCAGCCAGGAGGGCCTCTGCTCGGCTGCAGGATCAACTGTGGAGCGGACGCCCCTAGGCGCGCCCCGAGCTTTTCCTCAGAGGAACCTCCGCTGCCAGCTGCTCACTGCGGGAGCAGACAAGAACCTCCTGAGCCCGCGGAACAAAACGGTATGTTTAATTAATATAGGAAGCCTATAAGTCGTACGCATGGCTGGGGCAGCTGGTAAATTGCGCAGAGACGTCTGGCATGCAGCACAGTCCCCTTAAGGGAGGGTACCCTGAGGGAAGGGAATTTGCTCCTTGGCAGGCTGCCCGGGACTGCTTTTAAGGGCTGACTGAGCAAATTCGAGGTTGCCGCTGTATTCCAGTAGTGGAAGCCAGGATGGACCTGCTAATGATTGTATAAGAAGCACGTGAAGGGTAAGTGGACCTCTTGTGATTCTATTATTCTTAAGTTTACTACCTCATGTGAATTTGTTAATTTTAACTTTGCTGCTGATAATTTTGATTTGTGTGATTGTATGAAAGGATGAGTGATTGAGACGTAGTCTGACTACGAAGCGAGTGCGGAGTTCTGATCCGCGGTTCCGTGCTCTCCGCGAGGAGAGCGGCTGGAGACAAACGAAACATATGATGGGTTTTTAAGTCTGACGGGGGGAGGCGGGGAGGAATCACTTGTCAGGTGGCTTGGACTTGAAAGTGCTTTCCTCAAACCCCTAACAGGTGTGTTAGGAATTTGAGATAATTTAATTAGTGTGTAAGAGAGAGAATTTGATCCCTGACCTTTGGAATGTGTGGGAGGAAGGTTGGGAAAAAGTTGTAAAAATTTGTAAGAAACGGTTTGTGTGGAAGCTTGAGAAGAGACAGAAAAGCAAATAGTTGTAGATTTATAAAGATATTAAAAGATGCGTAACACTCAAGGAGAAATTTTGAAGAAAAGCCCCTTAGGCTGTGTATTAGCACACTGGAAGGACATTAACGGGACAGGGGGCATAGAGAGTAAAAAGACTCTTATTAAATATTGTAATCAGTGGTGGCCACTTTATAAACTGGAAAATGATGCCAAGTGGCCTCTTAATGGATCTTTAGAATATAACAGTGTTATACAGCTGATGCTGTTTTTGCGGCGAGAAGGGAAATGGGATGAGGTTTCATATGCGGGTATGTTTTTTGCTCTCCAAAATCATCCAGAGTGGCAGAGGGACTGTGGGATGGGCCCACCACAGGACCCCATGGTGCTTGCATTAGAGAAGGAAAATAATAAAGATCTCGAAGCCAGATTGAAGTGGTGTTGCTCGGCATGCAGTATTGGCCAGAGATGCATTAGAACAGATAAAGTGCATCAAACCTCAGAACAAGACTTAACAGATTTGTTTGCACCCCCTCCTCGACCGCAGGAACAAGATGTAGACTGGGATACCACTCCTACCGCCCCAGACAGCCCTGTGGCCTCCCATACTAGACAAAAATGTGCCTCAGTAATTTTACAGGTGCCCCTTCGAGAGATAGTAAGGCCTGACGGTGGGACGATGTTAATTAAAGTGCTTTTTTCCACTACTGATTTAGGAGAATGGAAAAGGGTTGCCAGGGATTACAGGAGCGATCCAGTGATGGTATCTAAACACTTTCAGTTTATAGTCAAACAGCATAACCCCGATTGGAACGATATACAGTTATTGCTAGAATATGTGACCGAGACAGAAAAGGAGCTGATTTTAAAAACAGCAGGAGATCTGGCTGAAGACCATTATAAAACAACGGGGGGGGGGGAACGTTAAAGAACATTTCCCCCTCCAAGATCCAAAATGGGATCCGAATAGGTCCGCCCTCTTGGAAAGGCTGCAGGTCTATCAGGAATGGATTTTAAAGGGAATGGAAAGGGCAATTCCCAAAACCATAAACTGGTCAGCCTTATATGAAGTGAAACAGGGTCCTTCCGAGTCCCCATCTGAATTCCTGGATTGACTGAGGGATGTAATGCCCCGTAGCACACCATTGGACCCTGGATCAGAGGTTGGGATACAACAGTTGGTTTCCTTATTTTTAGGACAAGCCACTAAGGATATTAGGCGTAAGCTTCAGAAGTTGTGCCCTACAGAAAGCCGGAATTTAGAGGTGCTGTTAGATGAAGCATGGAGAATATTTAGTAACAGAGAAGAGGAATACAGGCGAGGACAGAAGAAAATAGCAGCACTTGTTAGGAAAGAGGGAGAGGGGAGGCCTCGACGAGGGCCGCCCTGATTCGGCAAGGACCAGTGTGCACTGTGTAAGCAAACTGGTCACTGGAAGAAGGACTGCCCAAAGAATAAAGAAAAAGGACAGAACCGTTAGGGAGAAAGAATAATAGCGCATGTAAAAGAAGATTGACGGGAACCTGGGGAATCTACCCTAGCGGATCCTCTGGTTATAATGAAGCTAGGGAACGAACAACAGGAAATAGAATTTTTGGTTGACACAGGGGCAACGTATTTGGTTTTAAATCAAGCATTGATACCTCTGGGAAACGATTATATCACAGTAACAGGGGCAACTGGCCAAAGTGAAAAGGTGTATTTTTGCAAACCATTGAAGTATAAATTGGGAAAGCAATGGGGCATACACAAACTCTTGTATATGCCCAACTCACCAAAGGCCCTTTTGGGAAGGGATTTATTGGAACAGTTGGGTGTGAAAATTACATTTAAAAGTAGGGAAATTACTCTGGAGGTAAAGGACCAACAGTATATCCAGATGCTGAGTCTATTTTTAACTAGTTTTCCCACAGAGGGAAGGATTGCCGAGGAAATTCTGGACCAAGTGTATCCTGGGGTTTGGGCTACTGAGATACCTGGAAAAGCGAAAAATGCTCCACCTGTTGAAGTTAGACTTAAGGAGGGTAGAAAACTGGTAAGAATTAAACAATATCCTTTGAAGAAGGAAGACAGGGAAGGAATTCGGCCAGTCATAGAGAATTTTTTACAGATAGGATTAGTAAAGGAATGTGAGTCTAACTTTAACACCCCTATATTGCCTGTTCGTAAACCTGACGGGTCATATCAAGTAGTTCAGGACTTGAGAGCAATAAACAAAATAACTGAGGACCTCCATGCAGTGGTAGCAAATCTGTACACTTTGCTAACCGTATTAACACCCGAATTAGCTTGGTTTACTGTTTTAGATCTAAAGGACGCCTTCTTTTGCCTCCACCTCCACGAAGCCAGCCAGAAGTTGTTCGCATTTGAATGGGAAAATCCCAAAAGTGGACGTAAAACTCAGCTCACTTGGACTGTGTTACCACGAGGGTTTAAAAACAGCCCTACCATTTTCGGCAACCATCTGGCAGAGGACTTAGACTCCTGGGAACCCCCGTCTGAGGAAGGAAGAATACTGCAGTATGTGGATGACATTTTAATTGCCACTAAGACAGAAAATGATTGCAAGACTTGGACGGTGAGTCTATTAAATTTTCTTGGGCTTCAGGGGTATCGAGTATCCAAGAAAAAGGCCCAAATAGTACAGCGCCAAGTGGTCTACTTGGGCTATGAGATCAGTGTCGGACAAAGTACTCTGGGACAGGCCTGTAAGGAGGCAACCTGCCAGACCCAGAGACCCCAGACAGTAAAAGAATTGAGGACCTTTTGGGGAATGACTGGGTGGTGTCGATTATGGATTTACAATTATGGACTGCTTGTTAAACCTTTATATGCATTGACAACCACTGAACAGAAACACCTTGAATGGAACAGAGAGGCTATACGAGCCTTTGAACACCTGAAGAAAGCTCTAATGTCCGCTCCTGCCCTGGGACTTCCAGATGTAAGTAAGCTGTTTTTTCTATTCTCTCATGAGAAACAAGGGACTGCCTTGGGAATACTAGCACAAGACCTGGGCCCATATCGACGCTACTTTTCTAAACAGCTAGATGCAACTGCAAAAGTCTGGCCTGGATGTCTGCTTGCAGTCGCTGCTGTGATACTGAGCATACAAGAAGCTCGAAAATTTACCCTGGGGCAGAAGATGACTGTTTTGGTGTCCCACACGGTATCAGCAATGTTAGAGGCAAAGGGTGGGCATTGGCTTTCTCCACAACGGTTTCTCAAGTATCAGGCTATACTAGTAGAGCAAGATGATGTAGAGATCACAGTCACTAATATTGTCAACCCAGCCTCTTTTCTCAGTGGGAACACTGGAGAGCTGGTACACCGCGACTGTCTGGAAACAATTGAAGCAACGTATGCAAGTCGTCTGGATTTAAAAGACAGTCCAATGGAAGATGGGGCCAACTGGTTTACAGATGGGAGCAGCTACGTTCTGAGCGGTAAAAGATATGTGGGATATGCCATAACCACTAGTTCAGAAATAATAGAATTGGGACCTCTGCCTATGAACACTTCTGCACAGAAGGCAGAAATAATTACCCTGACCCGCGCTTTGGAATTAGCCTGAGACAAAGTTGTGAATATTTATACGGACTCAAAATATGCTTTTGGGGTTGTACATGCACATGGAGCAATATGGAAAGAGAGCTGACTATTGAACTCTCAAGGAAAGAACATTAAGCATGCAGAAGAAATTCTACAGCTGTTGGATGCAGTACAACTTCCCAAGAAGGTGGCAATTATGCACACTAAGGCACACCAAAAAGTGAGCTCAGAATTAGAAAAAGGAAGTGAGCTGGCAGATAGAAAGGCAAAACAGGCAGCTAAAATGGAAATAAAATTGGAAGGAGCCTTGATCCCAGATGGACAAATCTCTTTAGAAGAGAAGCCCGGGTATTCTAAGGAGGATCAAAAACTTATTACAGATTTGGAGGGATCTTATAACAAAGAGGGGTGGGCTCGCACCCCCCAAGGGAAGTTAATTATTCCCTCTTATTTAACTTGTCATTTGATAAGGGAAGAGCATAAGAAAAGACACTGCGGAGCAGAAGCCTTATACAAACATTTAATTAAAGAAATCATTGCTAGGAATCTATACACAACTGTAAGGCAAGTGACTCAGCAATGTGATATATGCCTCCAGACTAATCCCAAGAGTACCCCCAAAACAGAGGTCGGCCGAATTGGGAGAGGTAATGGGCCTGGGCAACAATGGCAGATCGATTTTATGGAACTCCCAAGAAAAGGAGGGTATTGATACTTATTGGTGTTAACTGATACCTTTTCAGGTTGGCCAGAAGCATTTCCTACTGGGACAGCCAAGGCACAGGAAGTAACTAAAGCATTAACACGAGAAATAATACCGCGTTTTGGGGTCCCTACAAATATATCTTCAGACAGAGGGCCTCATTTTACCTCACAGGTGGTACAACAAGTTAGCCAATATTTGGGTATAGACTGGCAACTTCACATCCCGTACCACCCCGAGTCAAGTGGTCAAGTAGAAAAGATGAATCACTTAATTAAACAGCAAATTGTGAAGCTGGGGCAAGAGGCTAATTTAGCATGGCCCCAGTCTCTACCCCTGGCTCTCCTGTGAATAAGGACTAAGCCTAGGGCAAAGGAAGGGTTAAGCCCTTTCAAGATCTTGTATGGATGACCCTATGGGGTACAGAAAGAGATGCCCACACAGGTTGGGGAAGAAATAATGACTTCTTATATGGTGGCATTGGCCAAGCATCTTAAAAGCATTGAAAAATGTGTAATGGGAGCTCGGGTTAGAGGTTTAGACGGATCTGTACATAGTATTACAACCTAGAGATTGTGTATATGTTAAGTCTCTTACAGAAAAGGCCTTAGAACTGAGATGGAAAGGACCATTTCAAATGCTTCTCACTTCATTTACAGCGATTAGAATCAAAGAACGAGGTGCTTGGATTCATCATACAAGAGTGAAAAAGACTCTCCAACCATCATGGAAGGTTACCCAGGTGCAACCTGAAAGGTTACGTTTTACACGGTCCTGATAAGTTTGTTAGTTAATAAAGCAGGGCAATGGGAACACAATGTTTATGTGAGGATTACACAGGCAATGAGTCACAGCTTTAATCTTTCTGACTGTTGGATATGTACAATGTTATCCAGAGATAATGAAGAAGCCCCAGTATGGGGAATCCCCAGCATGGATTGGAGAAAGAAAACATGGCAATGTCCCTCTGGAAACAGTAGCACACAGCCAGGATCAAGGTTTGATTTGCTTCTTTGAGAAGGGATGACAGTTTACTCTAGATGTTTAAATGATACTTGGCCATGCACAAATTTTGGTCCACTTGCCTATACAGCAAAAGAAACTAGTTGTACCAGGGCAGAATTTGTAGATATTTTTAATTTTACTACTTTAGGTGGGAATTTCACATTATGTAACGATTTCACATTAGGTAATGATTGAGTTTTGCTCCAAGAGCAAATGGGGTAGCAAGACAAACTCGTGCTGCTCTGCATTGACCAGTAACGCCCTCACCACAAGACCTTGAACCGTAGGGTTCCGGGCTCAGGCGCCCGAGATTTCCTCGATGGAAGGCATGCAACCCAAGCTGGGTAATTTTGGATCTGAGCCCCTGGAAGAGCGAACGATTGAGTTTTGCTCCAAGAGCGAAGGGGCGGCAAGACAAATTGGTGCTGCTCTGCATCCACCCGTGACGCTCTCCTCTTCTTGAACCCTAGAGCTCCCTGCTCATGCACCCGAAATATCCTCGACGGAAAGCTCACATACCCTAGCTGGGTCATTTTGGATCTTAGCCACCGGAAGAGCGAATGCGGCAATAAACCAAACTGGTGCTGCTCTGCTGCTCAAGGAGCGTACTCTCCGAAGAGTAAACCTTTAATCTTTTCTGATTTAAGTAACAAAATTTTTCAGCCTCCTATTAGATCTTATTTCAAAAGACACCTTCCCACTGTGAGCTAAGTCTAAACATTTACTCTTTTGAAATAAGCTTGAAAACAAGGCAGAAAAAGTTTTATAATTTCAATCAAGGATATCTCGTATCAGATAACTCAGATCCTTAGAAGTAGTGGCCCTCAAACAAGGTAACCAGGGACAGATGCAGAAGAGAATTAGTTTTACTTCAGGTCACCTTCTCCTTGTGAGTCAAGACTAGACATTATCTCGTATCAAGTTAGGCTCCTAAACGAGGCAGCAAAATTTTGTGATTCATTCAAGGATATCTCATTTTGTATAACTGAGATTATTAGGATGAGGGACTCTCAAGCAAGGCAAACAAGAACAGATGCAGAACAGCATTAGTTTTACTTCATGTCGCTTTCTAAATTTGAGCAAAGATTAAACATTTACTCTTCTCAAGGTAGGCTCCTTGAGCAGCAAAGCAGCATCACGTTGTCTTGCTGCTTCCTTGGCTCTTGGAGCAAAACTCATTCGGGCCAGACAAATTGGTGCTGGTCTTCATCTCTCCTTGATTGACCTGCCACAGAACCACTATCTTAAGGGTCTGAGCTATCAGGCATGAGATAATCTTAATGGAACTCCAAATTCTTGCTCCCTCATTTCAGAGCCTATCAGGTCAAGTGAAAACATGTAGTCTTAGCTCAAAGTGAGAAGGTGACTAGAAGTAAAATTAAAGGTTTATTCTTTTTAAAACAAGCTTGAAAACGAGGCTGAAAAATTTTATGATTTCAATCAAGGATATCTAGTGTCGTATACCAGAGATCCTTTAGGATAAGTGGCTCTCAAGCAAGCCAAACAGGGAAAGATGCACAACAGCAGTATTTTTAATTCGTGTCGCATTCTGCCTTTAGTTACAAGAGCGAACGGGGCAGCAAAACAAACTAGTGCTACTCTGCATCCACCCGTGACGCCCTCGTCACAGGCCCTTGAATCATAGAGCTCCGGGGTCACATACCTGAGATATCCGCGATGGAAGGCATCGAGGCAACTCAAGCTGGTTCATTTTGGATCCGAGCCCCCGGAGGGCCGATTTAGCTCAGTGGTTTGAGCGTGCTGCTTGAAAAAACAGAGGTCACGGGTTTGATTCTCGTTCGGTTCTCACCTGTTGCCTAACCTAGTCGAGAGGTGGCGTCCCTGCCCACAACAGTGAGGTTGGATTAAAATGATCTCGAAGGTCCCTTCTAGTCCAGGCCATTCTATGATTCTAAGAGCGAACGATTGAATTTTGCTCCAAGACCAAAGGGGGCAGCAAGACAAACTGGAGCTGCTCTGCATCCACACATGACGCTCTCCCTACAGAATCTTGAACTGTAGAGCTCCGTGCTCAGGCGCCCGAAATACTCTCCACAGAAGGCATGCAACCCAAGCTGGGACGTTTTGGATCTGAGCAACCAGAATAGCGAGCGATTGAGTTTTGTTCAAAGAGTGAAGGGGGCAGCAAGACAAACTGGTGCTACTCTGCATACACCTGTGATCACCTCGCCGCAGGACCTTGAAGCATAGAGATCCATGCTCAAGCGCCCGAGATATCCTCAACTGAAGGTTCGCAGCACAAGCTGGGTCATTTTAGATCCGAGCCCAGGGAAGAGCAAACGATTGAGTTTTGCTCCAAGAGCAAATGGGGCAGTAAACCAACCTGGTGCTGCTCTGCATCCACTCATGACGCCCTCGGTACAGAATCTTGAAGTATATAGTTCTGGGCTCATGCGCCCGAGATATCCTTGACGAAACCAATGCAACGTCACCTGCCTGATTTTGGAGCCCAGCCTATGGAAGAGAGAATGATTGATATTTTTTTCCAAGGGCAAAGGGGGCAGCAAGACAAACTGGTGATGCTCTGCGTCCACCCATGACGCCCTCGCCGCAGGATCTTGAACTGTAGATCTCCGGGCTCCTGCGCCCGAGATATCCTCGACGGAACTGATGCAACGCCACCTGCCTGAATTTGGAGCCTAGCGCCATGGAAGAACGAATGATTGAGTTTTGCTCCAAGAGGGAAGGTGGCAACAAGACAAACTGGTGCTGCTCTGCATGCACCTGTGATGCCCTCACCACAAAACCTTGAGCCATAGGGCTCCGGGCTCACACACCTGAGATATCCTCGATGTAAGCCACGCAACGCCAGCTGCCTGATTTTGGAGCCGAACCCCTGGATGTGAGAACGTTTGAGTTTTGCTCCAAGAGTGAAGTGTCTTATCCATCTCTAAAACGACACTATCTGAGTGGTGATCAAGGTGGCTGAAAAATGGCTCCTTTGTATAATAAAGGGTGTGCCTTTTATACGTAGTCAAAGGTAGTAGAAGAAGGTAGCGTGGCCTTTGCTTACAGGTTAAACACTTGTTGTTCAAGTTCTAATTGGTTAACACTTAGCAGCTTCCGGCTGGACTCATCCCTCCGAATATTGAGGGAGAAGGTTCCGCAAACATGTCCAAACTCAGTACACAGAACTTCTCATCTCAAGGGTACACTGGGAATTTGTCAAGGTCAATGTCTTCAACCAACGCCAGGTTCTCAGCAGTCCAGCTGCAGTTCCCCACACCAAAGGAGGCAGCAAGACAAACTGGTGCTGCTCTGCATTCACTCATGACGCACTCGTCACAGAACCTTGAACAGTAGGGCTCAGGGCTCACACGCACGAGATATCATCGATGGAAGCTAGGCAACGTCGGCTGCCGGATTTTGGAGCTGAGACGCCCGGCAGAGTGAACGATTGAGTTTTTCCTCCAAGAGCGAAGGGGGTAGCAAGACAAACTGGTGCTGTTATGCATCCAACCGCGACACCCTCGCCACAGAACCTTGAACCGTAGGTATCCGGGCTCACGCGCCCAAGATAAAATTGATGTAAGCCACTCAAGGCGAGCTCAATGATTTTGGAGCCGAGCCCTCAGAAGAGAGAACGATTGAGTTTTGCTCCAAGAGGGGGCAGCAAGACAAACTGGTGCTGCTCTGCATCCACCCGTGACGCCCTCGCCACTGAACCTTGAAGCGCAGGGCTAGGGGTTAACGCGTCCAAGATATCTTCGATGGGAGCCACGCAACACAAGTTGCCTGATTTTGGACCAAAGGCCTCTGGAAGAGTGAACAATTGAGTTTTGCTCCAATAGCGAAGGGGGCAGCAAGACAGACCTCTGCTGCTCTGCATCCAGCCATGACGCACTCACCAGAGAACCTTGAACCGTAGGGCTCCTGGCTCATGCATCCGAGATATCCTCAACGGAACCGACGCAACGCCAGCTGTCTGATTTTGGAGCCAAGCCACCCAGAAGAGATAACGATTGAGTTTTGCTCCAAGACCGATGGTGCAAGCAAGATAAAATGGTGCTGTTCTAAATCCACGCTTGACGACCTCGACGAAGAATCCAACCGTAGGGCTGAGGGCTCACGCGCTCAAGTTATCCTCGACAGAAGCCACTCAAGACGAGCTCTGTGATTTTGGATTCCAGCCCCCCGGAAGAGCGAGCGATTGAGTTTTGGTCCAAGAGCGAAGGTGGCAGCAAGACAAACTGGTGCTGCTCTGCATCCACCTGGGACAACCTCACCACAGAATTTTTAAACGTAGGACTCCGGGCTCACGCGCCTGAGATATCCTTAAGGAAGCCATGCGACGCCAACTGTCCGATTTTGGAGCCAAGCCTCCAAAAGAGCAAACGGTTGAGCTTTGGTCCAAGAGCGAAGGTGGTAGCAAGACAAACTGATACTACTCTTTATGCACCAGTGACGCCCTCACCACAGAACCTTAAAGCATAGGGGTTCGGGTTCACGCTCCTGAGATATCCTCAACGGAACCAACGCTATGCCACCTGCCTGATTTTGGAGCCGAGCCCCACGGAAGAGCAAACGATTGTGTTTTACTCCAAGAGCGAAAGTGGCAGCAAGACAAACTGGTGTTGCTTTGCATCCACCTGTGACTCCCTCACCATTGAACGTTGAAGCATAGGGCTCCTGGCTCATGCTCCTGAAATATCCTCGATGGAAGGCACACAACACCAGATGCCTCATTTTGGAGCCAAGCCCCCGAAAGAGCAAACGATTGAGTTTTGCTCCAAGAGCGAAGGAGGCAGCAAGACAAACTGGTGCTGCTCTGCATCCACCCGTGACGCCCTATTGGCGACGAGGATGGGATCACACTGGTGAAAATGTCTGAAGTAACCTTTTTTGACTTCATTGGGACTGGAACGCAAGTTGTTGTACTTCTCGGGGGTGTTTTTTGGGGCGATTATAGAAACTAAGTTAATTTCCTCCCCGAGATGCTGTGCCTCGTCTCTGCAATAGAATATCTGCAGTGGTTGCCAGTAGTGAGGTATTTCCTCATCTGGATAGTCCCAAAGTGTATTTTAAGTTTTTAGAAACCGTTGATGCTCGTCCGTCAGTACCAGGACAGGACTGGGCTACAGATAACTGGTACAATTTGCAGAATGTGACAGACCGTATGTGTGTGTTGCTAAAAGATGCCAGAATTAATGCTGGTAAAGGAAAATCTATTGTTTGTGCAGTTTTGGAATCTAGTTTGGCAGCAGCGGTGCGGAGCCGAACTGACTGTCAGACTCAGGAATGTGAATTGGTCACGTTGTTGCAAACTTTGGTTGATTTGTTGCTAGATCAGGTTGTTCATCTTAAATTTGAGAATGATGATCTTAAAGGAAAGTTGGAGGAGGAGGAAGATCAAAATGGGCAGTTGAAACATGCTTTGTGGGGCGAATTGTCTGCATGGTGTGACACTTCAGCAGAAGCTGAAGTTCAGGTGAGAGAAAAGGGGAGTCGGCGCATAGCCCCTATTTACCCCCAACAGGAACTCAGAGGGGTTAAGGCTAGGATAGAAAGAGTTCCTTGCTTGCTTCCGGTTGTTAAAACAGAATATAGTTACAATGATTGTGAAGATTTTCAACCTTCTGTTGTGACTAAGGAAATTCCTTATTCAGTTACTGAGTTAGCTAAACTGAGAAGGGCATTTGGGAGGAGTCCCAAAGAATCTGGGACTGAGTATGTTTGGCAAGTCTCATTGATGGTGGAGGACTGTCCCTGGAATTTAAGGATAAAAAGAAATTTGTTGTGGACTGAAAGGTAAAGGGAATTCCACGAGATGTGATTCATAGCCTACTCGCTGTAGCTTTGTAAAAACTTACCCGAATGTGGAAAAAAATGAAAAAGATGCCCTAAGGCAGAGCCACCCTTGCAGGGGAAGGGTGGGAGAGAATTAAAATTCCTTAAGCCAGAGATAACAACTACTCAAATACCTATGATCCCTGAAAAGTATTCGATTGATCTTGATCTGGAAAGCCAGAGCCTTAAAAAATAAAATCAAAAACTTAAGAACTTAGAAACTGAAAACAGTGAACTTAAAATGCAATTGATCTCCGCTAAGAAGTGAGAAAAATGTTTACTGGAAGAAATAGATCTTTTGTTAAGCCAAATACCATCCTTGGTCTTGGCTGAAGCAATTTGCAAATTAATACACAGTAAGGATTCTGTAACATATGATGGAGATATCTGGTATAATGACACTAATGAACTAGTGGAAAATTCTGACAATGATCTTACCCCAGTACCTGTATCTATACGATCACTGATCAAAACCAGAACTGCAAATGAAGGCACTGATATTATTCACGCTACTGTGCGAGCCATCCCAGAGTCTTCGGATGAGTTGGCAAAGCTGCAGGAAAAGTATTTCATGCATCCAGTGGAACACTCATGGCGAGTCTCTCTTATGGGGATAGACCTAACCCTATTAAGTAACGAAGAAGCAGGAAGGTATTTGGGTGCTGGTGCATTTTTAACCACTATACTGAGTGATCATAATCACTTATTAAATATATGAGCTGCCTATTGTGGGGGCAACATAGATGCCCAAGAAAGAGGTAACACCCCTGTTATTAAAATCTCAGAAGTCTTGGATTTGGCTGCATCTGTGCAAGAGACAGCCTGTATCCAAGCAACCGTCTCCCTTCCTGGGAATTTGGGCTCTCTCAAGGACGACCTGAGCAAATTTGTGATCTGGGAGGGAATGACCTATGGCAAAATGCAGTGGCATTGAGGGCACTCTGGGCAACACTGCGCAGACTGCCCACCAACTTTGCTCAGAAACTGGCAGAATTGTTAAAGGGGAAGATTAAGGGCCTAGGAAAAATGCAGCCTACCTGCGTCTGCAGGAAAGTGCAGTTAACTTCTTTGTGCCCTGTAGAGAGGAATTTAAGAGGTTTGGGTATTTGGCTCAGTGGCACTTCAGTAGCCATGGGGTGGAAAGTGCTTGCACTAGGACCTTGCAGCTCGCTCCTGTGCTATTGCAGTGACCGGCTTTCCACACCTCTCTGTCAGCCCAGATGAACCTGGCATTACTGAAGGGATTAACGATCTGACAACAGGGAGATAGCAAGCTGCACCCTTTCCCCCCTCTAATTCTCCAGTCTGTCCACTTCGTAAACCTGACGATTAGTAGAATTCGATTATTGATTATAGAAAATTGAGTAGCAATACCTTGTCACTGACAACTATTGCTATTCCAGGTAAAGCAACAAAGCAACAGCGATACAGGCAGCTGCTGCTTGTGGATGGCCACTTTAGATATGAAAGAACAAGGGTGGTACCCCTCTTTTTATCTAGCTGCACTCGTTTGACAGATACCAAACGACTCTTTGCTTTTGTTCCCAAGTTGCTGATATCACAGATGTCAGGAAACTGCACCTGGAGACAAAGACTACTCTATTTTAATCCTGAATATACACAGGGGGGATTAACTTTCGTATATGCTATAATTTCAGATTTGATTTGTATATCTGTTAGTAAGCCAGATATTTTGGAGAAGGTAACTAGTATCCCACAATTCTCTATGGGAATTCCACACTCAGTATCAAACCTCTTGGAGTTGTAGTTTTGCCAAAAATTGTATTAAAATTGTACTAACAAAAATTGTACTAAATTGTACTAACTGGGACAAACATGATTGCATTGGATACTATTGGCTAGTTTACATCACACTAAAAATGAGTTATCTGTGCTGAAATCACAGTATAGCACATAGAATATTAGGTGCAAAATTTGTACCTCATAGTGATTGCCATGTCGCTTTTAGTCATGCTCCAACTGGTTTGATATAGATGTTCTGATGGGAAAATATATTCTCACCTGTATGTTTGTAGTATGCCTGAGTTAATATGTTCTCACACTGAAAACAAAGAGAACTTACTGTCTCTTCTGATGTCAGAATACCTGGGGACAGTGGATGTTTTTTGGCTTCAAAGATGCTTTCTCGTTCCTGGCAATGTGCTCGTACAGCATAAAATAGTTTTGAAAAAAAAACCTAAACAAAACAAAAAACCAAAAACTACAAACTTGACTTGGCAAGTACATGTATTAAGAAATTGGACAAGTTGTGTCTTTGGGAATTAAACTTGCAAGTTCAACAGGTGACCAAGACAACACTACTGAATTAGCTAGTATTGGACATGTTGCTGAAGGAACGTGAAGTGTGCGATATGTTGAATTAATTGAGAGTGCTGCACTACCGTTCCCAATGCAACTACCCTCACAGAAGATGTGCGAAGGGAAAAAAAAAAAAAAAGAGACAGGCATGTGTACTGGCCTGGGGGCGTGGAGGTCTCATTTGGCACTGCGTACGGAGACCCCAACCCCGACAGCAGAGTAGCATTGCCAAGTTTGCAGGAGGCAAGATGGATGCAGAGGTAGTAGCCAGCCACATTATGGTTGTCTTGGCCTTGGCAGCTTCATTTGCTCTTGTTGTTTTTGTATGTGTGCTTTGGCAATGCGGTGATGAGTTTTATGAATTTTGTGATAGATGTTGTTTTTGTTGCAACTGTTTTGATAGGCAAGAACCCCCTTCTCTTCCCAATACCCCAATGCCAGAAACACAGTTGTAACCTCGATCGGGAACATGTTTTAGTTTTTTTTATATTCATTTAGACCAAAAATAGTACAGTTAATTGTTGATATGGTTAATGTTAAAATAATTAATATAGTTATAGTTAAATATGCTCATCATTTAAATCATGAAGCTCCGTCGGGAAGAACGTAAGCGTGGCCCTGGAGCTGAGAGCTGTGACAGATATTTGCAAGAGTGCCACGCGGTTTTATGAACAAAGGACTGTTCGATTTGGAGAAAATGGATGACTTCGAAGGACTGTGTCAAAGAAGATGGAGGATGCTGTCCTCCAAGTTCAGGACCAGAGGAGTGCAAAACTGAAAAGACTGTTACTTTTCATGTTCTTCAATTTGTTACAGGAAATGTTGCTAAATACATAATTTAGTAGTACGATTGTTAATTATTATTATGATATTAGAGCTAAGAATTTTATTATAAATAAATAGTCTGTTTATTAGCATAGATATTTTTCTCTCCTGCTCTCTCTGTCTCTCTTTCCTTTCCTGCCACCACAGAGCACCAGCCCTAAAGCCAGCAAAGGTGAGCCATGGGGTGGATGTAAGAGACTGTTAAGAACATTTGCCTCAACCTTGCTTGTGTTAAGAAATATTTGTTAAAGCCCCATGAAAGAAGAGGCTGTGTTACAAGGCTGCTATTGCAAGCTTGGACCTCTGATAAGTTCTAAAACTACAACTTCAGAGCCCAGCCCTGATAAGCCTCAGGGCTTGACTTGACTATGGATAAAGACAACTTCAGGGACCAGCCCTGATAAGCAACGGGGCTCAACCACCGATACAGCTGTTGTCTTGCAAGCCCACCGGTGTGTGAGCTCACCGATGTAACTGCGGATAAGGCAGCTGCCCTGCAAGCGCGAAAACCCAATGGTGTGCAAGCCCAAAGGTGCACAAATCATCAAGTCATCAAACGTCTGCAAAAAATGGGCCCTCCGGACACCTCTGCATGCCCCACTGACAGAGGCGACGCTGGGGGGGTAAAGATCACTCCTGACGACCCTCATGCGCATGCGCTTAACAGGAGGAAGGCAGGGAAAGCGGCTCTTGAAACACTATAAAATGCCAACGTGAACAGCTATTCTTTGAAGAATCTTCCCTACCTAATCGAAACAGGCGGACCTGCGAGACGTCGCTGGATCTGTGGTGGTAGCTATACTTCTTGCTATTCTAAATGTTTTACTGCTTCGCTTTTCCTTATCTTTCTTTCCTATTGCTCTCTAGTGGTTGTTAGTCAAAAAAGGGTTTTACTTTTGTGACATCTGACACCGTTTGTGTCTTAATTTCACCTTTGCGATCGAAATGAATCACATTGACCCTACGCTCAACCAGGTATAAGTGGGTCAAGACAGGGGGTTGTGGTTCTCTGAACCCTATCCCTAGGCACAACTCGTATGTCTAGGGTGGAGGGGGAGGTCCTCACATCTGTGACTGGCCCGAAGTAGAAGGACTCCCAAGGAGAAATCTTGCTACCCTGCCGTGCCCCTCTTGGCACGCCTTTTGCGTTGCAATTGTCCTTAGAGATGGGGGCTTTGTGGTTTTCTGAACCCTAACCCTAGGCACATCTCAGATTTCTATGGTGCAGGGGTGAGGTCATAGAATAGAATCATAGAATTGTCAGACTTGGAAGGGACCTTTAAGATCGTCTGTTTCCAGTCCACATAGCATGGGCAGGGACATCCCCCACTAGATCAGGCTGCTCAGAGCCCCATCTAACCTGACCTTAAAAACTTCCAGGGATGGGGCTTCCACCACCTCTCAAAGCAACCTGTTTCAGTGCCTCACCACCCTCATGGTGAAGAACTTTTTACTAATGTCCAATCTAAATCCATCCATCTCTAGGTTAAATGCATTCCACCTAGTCCTATCACTCTCCGACATCCTAAAATGTCCCTCACCAGCTTTCTTGTAGGTCCCTTTAAGAAAATGGATGGCCACAATAAGGTCAAAATAAGGTGCTCGCCCCTGTGACTGGCCTGGAGTAGAAGGACCCTAAAGGAGCAACCTTGGTGCGCTGTCGTGCTCTTCTTGGCATGTCTTTTGCGTTGCAGTTATCCTTGGAGCTAGGGGCTTTGTGGTTCTCTGAACCCCAACCCTAAGTGGAATATCGAAGTTTTATGGTGGGGGCAGAAGTCGGATGAGGGCGTGTCAGGGGTCATCGTACGTTGGAGGTGGGTGGGTTTTGAGATATAGGTGTGTTTTAGTGTTATAACAAAATTATAATGAGCATAGTTTATCCAAAGGACAGCATCTGTAAAAATATGAGTCTCTTGGCCCAAGATATAAATGTGTGGTCAACGGGCTCCTTGACGTCTCCAGGTTCCTTTGTGTTCACAGAGCCTGACCACGGTATCTTCACTCCGTTCCACGTTCTGTGGTATTTTCTCTTAGAGTCAGAAGCATCAAATTCCCTTAATGCTATCAATTCTAAAGGTTACCTTAGAAATGTTTGTGCGGAGAGCTCCTTATGCACCAGCTGCATGCTGTCCTGGAAACATGGAACAATGCTGTATAGATAACTGAGTCCTTTTAGGTATAATTATCTTACATCTAATGCCGTGAGAAAGGCTGTAGCGGTTGCATGTTTAGTTGTAAGAAGGGAAGGCTGAGGGGAGACCTCATCAGCCTCTGCAACTATATGAAAGGACATTGTACAGAGGCTGGTGCTGGTCTCTTCTCAAGGTTAATTAGACAGAACAAGAGCGAACAGCTTCAAACTGCAACAGGATATGTTTAGACTGGACATGAGGAAAAATTTTTTTCCCAGAAAGAGTAGTCAGACATTGGAATAGGCTTCCCAGGGCAGTGGTTGAGTCACCCACCATCCCTGGATGTGTTTAAAAGTTGTTTAGATGTGGTGTTGGGGGATGTGGTTTAGGGGTGAGCTTTGTAGAGCAAGTTTAATGGTTGGACTCAATGATCCCAAGGGTCTCTTCCAACCTGAATGATTCTACGATTCTATGCCTTTCCGTTTCAGAAGCTTACTGGGCCTAACTGCTTCTTTTAGTGCAATTCCTAGTACTTTCCTTCACTGTAGGATTTAGACATTATTTGTTGTCAACTAACTCTTCAGCACCGTTTTTTGTTCAGCCGTTATCTGGGTGAGGTGTGCAGCCCTGCTCCTAGGATTGGGTAGCCTAGAGCGTCAGTCTCTGGATGTTGTGCTAGCCTGCACACACAGGACCTGCCCTGAAGGGCTGGGGCTAAGTGTGAGACAGTAGAAGAGTCATCTACAGACAGGATGGGAAGTCCAAGACAAGTAGACAGCATTGTTCAGTGCATGAAAAGGTTAGGGTTTAAATAATTATTTTTTAAAAGCCATAATTAATCCAAATCTAAGTAACTTGAATGATTAGAGATAAAGCATGAGAGTGTTTGAGAAGTTAATGACTAGTGGGAAGTGACCTGCTGGGCCCTTTGGATGAAGGTGAAAATACCTTGATAGTGTTTGAGTGGCTCGAGTGGCACAAGCTGTGGAATGTCTCAGAACAAAAACTTGGAACTTAGATGGGACGGAGAAACAGAGCAAGGGGTGAGGTGGTCAAAACTAGGATGTGCTGGATTATGGCAAGGATCTTTGCAGTGTGTGAAAGGGAGGGAGCAAGAAAATGTGTGGTTGTGGTTCTCAGACCCAGGGAAAAAAAGATACTGCAGTAACTAGAAGGTGGATGGCATGAGCTTCATCCAGAAGGCTGGTTTTTAACATGTTTGCCCTATCTGTGGGAAAGATTTATTATTCTAAACATAAAAATGTAAATATAACACATGAAAGAATGTGCCTCAAGTTTGCTGTTTTGATTGATGGCAGTGCTGTACAGGGAAGGAAATAAAGTACTGAGATATGAAAGAAGAGAGTAATGTATTCTGCTGGAAGAATTGAAGACAGATTCTATGGAATCTTTACACTTCACCCAGCACTCCTTCAGTGAGGTGCTGTACAACGGTACACACCATCACATAGGAGGAATGCTTCCTCTTTCACAGAGTTCTTATTCTGTGTTTTTCAGGATCCCACCAGTTCAGAAAACTGCTATCTCTGTTCAGTAAGTCCAAAATAATTAATTTAAAATCTGTTCAGGCTCAAATGCTATTTAACTTATTGTTATCTAAATTGTTAGGTTAGAGAGTATTAGAACAGGTGCTTCTCCAAATTAATCTTCAACAAATTCAAGAAAACATTTTTTTCTTGATTGTTTTTAAAACAAGCAAACAAAAAGTACTAACAAACTATTAAGTGCGTTGTTGCACCAGAGCATATGCTCTGAATATTTTCCTAATCCCAAAAGCACACGTAATCCTTACATTAAAGAACTATTAATGTAAAAGAACTAGATGGTTTTTTTTCGCTGACCTGTAACTTGTATAATATTTATGTAGCCACCCTGCAAAGCGAACGTTCTGTCACTAGGTGGTGATCTTGGCCTGCGCATCCTTTCTCCCGCCCTTCTTTCTCTTCCCACATTGCCCTTCTAGATAACGTCCAAAGCAACGACTGAAACTCATCTTTTTCCTCTCAACTTTATCTTTGCAGGCGTTATTTCTTATTTATGGCTGGTAGCATGCTTCATGTTGTGCTGTATAACATGAATACTTCTGAAAAACAAAAGTAAAACTACAGGAGCAAATGAGAAAATCCAGAGCTGCAACAACTAAATGTTAAATTACTCTTTACATGACTAGTAAAGCAAATAGAATTTTTTTTTAAAAAAAAAAAATACAGCGGTAGTGTGTTTGGGAACGCAAGGCAAAAACTTTTGCCTGGTGACAGGTAGTAAGGAAAGAGGACAAGTTGGAGTGGGCAACAAACTAGGGCAGAAGGGAATTTGTCCTTGAGACCTTGCTTCTGTGGTGCCTCCTTTGGCACACCTTTCTTCCCATGCAGTGCAGCTCTAACGCAGCACTTTTTGAGGCCAACAAAGCAGGCCTGTAAAACTGGGAATTAATTTTTCAGAAATTGAACATGATGGTTTCGTCTTCTGTATTTACTAACGCAAGTCAGGACTCGGACTTCCTCCCACATGCCAGCTTTAGGCTCAGCTCTGCCAGCGCGTGGTCACTGCATTAAAACTTGCTGTCATTTCATTGCGTGTTTTGGAAAATGAACTCTCATTTGGGTTTCTAATTGGTCGGATTCTTCTGGTTCTGATAGTGAAAAGTGTTTTCAAAGATACAATTTCAGAGGTGTTAAAATGTGAACAAAGCTCCAAAGCCTTATAAAATATAATAATAAAAACTTAAAACCTACAGGAAGTTCAAAGATCTAAAAAAAGTTACTCCTATGGCAATTATCTCCTGCCAGTCCAAGTCCAGAAAATTACCAATGTCCATTTCATAGAATCATCAAAGGATAGAATGGCCTAGGTTGGAAGGGACCTTAGAGATCATCTAATCCAACCTCCCTGTCACGGGCAGGGACGCCTCGCTACTAGATCAGGCTACTCAAGGTTCTGTCCAACTTGGCTTTGAACACCTCCAGGGAGGGGGCAGCCACAACATCTCTGGGCAATTTATTCCAAAGTCTTGCCACCCTCATAATGAAGAATTTCTTCCTAAAATCTAATCTAAATCTATTCTCCTTCAACTTAAACCCATTTCCCCTTGTCCTATCAGTCGACACTCCTGTAAAAAGTCCCTCCCCAGCCTTCCTCTAGGTTCCCTTCAGGTATTGGAAGGCAGCTATCAGGTCGCCCCGAAGTCTTCTTTTCAAGACTGAACAATCCCAGCTCCCGCAGCCTGTCGTCGTAGCAGAGGTGCTCCACACCCTAGATCATCTTTGTGGCTCTCCTCTGAACGCACTCCAACAGTTCTATGTCCCTCTTATGGTGGGAACACCAGAACTGCACGCAGTATTTGAGGTGGGGTCTCACAAGAGCAGAGTAAAGGGGGAGAATCACCTCTCTTGACCTGCTGGCTACGCTTCTCCTGATACATCCCAGGATGCGGCTGGACTTCTGGGCTGCATGAGCCCACTGCTGACTCATGTTGAGCTTCTTGTCTATCAACACCCCCAAATCCTTCTCTTCAGGGCTACTCTCAACCCACTCTGTGCCCAGTTTGTATTTGTGCCTAGGATTGGCCCGACCCAGGTGAAGGACCTTGCACTTAGACTGCTCATGCAGTTTGCACTGGCCCATTTCTCAAGCCTATCAAGGTCCCTCTGGATGGCATCTCTACCCTCAAGCGAGTCCATGGCACCACACAGCTTGGTGTCATCGCCAAACTTGCTGAGGGTGCACTCAATGCCGTTGTCCATGTCGCTGACAAAGGTGTTGAACAGCACTGGACCCAGAACAGATCCCTGAGGAACACCACTTGTCACTGGTCTCCATGCGGACATCGAGCCATTGATCACAACTCTTTGAGTGCGACCAGCCAGCCAGGTCTTTGTCCACTGAGTGGTCCATCTGTCAAATCCGTGTCTCTCTATTTTAGAGATAAGGATGTCATGTGGGACGGTGTCAAATGCCTTGCACAAGTCCAGGAAAATGACATCCATTGCTTTTCCCGTGTCAACCAGTGCTGTAGCTTTATCGTAGAAGGCCACTAAATTAGTTATTTAATATTTATTTAATATTATCTTTATTAATTTATCCTTTGGAAGTGGCAGTTTTCTCTAGAACCAGATTGCTTTCTAAATTAAATGGTTCTAAAACTGTTACTGAAATGAGCAAAAACCTGGTACAGAAGATTTTGTTGCTGACTTCAGCGAAGTTAAACCTTTGTTTTTGAAGAAAGCATCAGTTCAACTCCTTACAGGATTCAACAAATAAACATGCACACATATTTTTTTTATCCTCAAAAAATCTGTAAAAATGAAAACACCAAGCCAATGTCTGTCCATGAGATGTATTATTTCTGTTGCCAATGAAATACTCTAAGGCAAAATAAGATAATATTAATGCAAGCAGTATAAATATAAATTATATTGTGGGTGGGCCAGAAGCCATAAGCTGCTTTAAAGAAATGAGAGAGGGTTGTCTGCTCACCTCAAGCACAGCAGTTAAGAAAGATCACTAAGTAAACCTAATGTCTTAAACGCATTATTGAGATAATTTTTTAAGAGGTACAATGCAACTCAGGAATATGTCTGTTGCTTATCAAACTCTATCAAAAAAAGTTTAATTACATAAAAGAAAACCATTTATTTTAAGAAGTTATATATATATACATTTTACAGACACTTAAGGTGAAAAAAATATATTTTATGGAGGAAAAAAAAGTTTCTCTTGTGCCATTTTTAGGAACAATCCAGACAGTAAAAATAATAATCACAGAACTACTCTGCACAAAGCCAAACAGAACAGTTCAGAGGCAGCTGCAACTGTTGAGTTGCAGTGTTCTCTCAACACTGCAACTCAAAACAAGCTCTCGGTTAGCTTGGGTTCTAGTGCCACCTGCTGAAATAGCGTTTTTCCCCTCACAACCGCAGCTAACAGGCATTTTAAATCAATCCTCTGCATTAGTGGGTGATAAGTGAAGGAAGGTCACAAAGAAGATGAGGTGCTTGCGTAATCCAAGTGCACATCCAGCATGCCGTACACCGAACCCAGCACACCAAGAACCTTCTCTTGAATGATGTCAACCTGCTCCGAAGGGCAATAATCATCCAAGCTTGATCTGTAACAAGGAATTGAAAAAAAGTGTTTGAGAGCACAGATACCACTGCTATCACCACCTTTTGCATTCCTGTCACGCCCTGTGTCTAGGCTGAAGCTACTCTCAAACTATGGCAAATTCTGCCTCCCCGTATCCAGTGACAGTGCAGTGCTGTGCCACTCCTCGCTGCTTTCAGTGGCACCTGCTTGCCTCAAGTTGAATAGAAAGTCTGGAGCAGATGAGGGATGTGACCTTGTTCATCCTTCTGACTCGACTCTCTTCTTTACTTTGACATGGAACATGTCAGTAGTCAAAAGTTCAAGCAAATGGTCTAATTAAAGGATTGGTGGAAAGTCTGAAAAATTCAGATACTACTAGTAAAATGGGTAGGAAAACTTGATAAACACATCTTCACAATCCCTGGGATACAATGTTATTTACAGTATCTGTTAATGAATTGCAAACAGATACTAGTAAGAAAGCAGAGCTGACACTTCTTGCATATTACATCTGTCAAGATCCACATAAATGATGCCATTTTCTCTGCAGCAGTGGATGACAGCCCTGTGGCTGGCACAGGAAATACAGTTTGCTTTTATTGTAGGTATTTGCCATATTATTTTTTCTTGACAATTTCATGTTAGCTTCTGCTATTGTCACCTGCCCTTTAAGGGCATGCTTAGGGGTTTGGAAGTGATTAAACTACAATGGTTTGTCAACAGATACACTGCTAAATTCCATCTTCAAGTTTTCCCAGTACAGATCCCTGATTCTCCCAGGTCCCTGGCCTCAAACTCCACCCTGTTCTCCCAGATAACATCTTTAGTCTCGGAAGTGTAACTTGTATCACATACAGAGCTTCACTAGAGCTTTCTAAAATACAAATCCCTCTCAGCCTATTAGATGAAAACCACTTCCATCAGAAGTTTCACCGCAAACAGAAATCCTATGTGTCATACAATAAACCCCAGAGCAATAGATTAAGGAAGGTGTGATTTCAGCCCATGCAGGCCTGTCCAAGCCAGCTTTTCTCTAACTAGCACAATAAAATGTATGAGAGTATGAATCCCAGTGACAGTTGTCAGTCTCAACACATACAAGGCTTCACCATAGGCTCTGTATAGTCATTAGCTCATTAAGTTTTCGTCTTTTCTCTGCTTTTGAATTCTGTGCCAGCTGCTCTAAAGACCAACAAAAGCGGATGTCAGCACAGAACCTTCCCCTGGCTGTGTAGGCACTGTCACTGCTGTATAGTTAACATTTGACAATGTCAATTTTCACTATGCTGCCAGGCTTCCATTTTAAGACAGAATTTAAGATGTGCCAACCAGTACTGTATTGATAGAACCCATTTAGCTTTGTGAGTGCAGTCTCAGCATTTCAAAGTAAAAGTATCTACACAGTCTTACCGAGCAACTGTAACAAGAGTGGGCTTAGGCAGATCTTTCAGTAGGACTTTGATGGATTGTATGAGGCCTTCAATCTCTTCTTCAGTGCTAACATGGTGAGGAAGCTCCATATAATCACAGGTCAGGCCCGCTTGATGGACCTACATGTACATTAAATAGAAGTTTAATTTCTTTTGATGAATTACTGATCTAATTTATCAGTGTAAAAAGTGTCTGAGATACCATGCATAGCCCAACAGGTATCTTACATCTCTTCAAGCTTAAGATTCATTGGTTTGGTTTTTGTTTCCCCAAGTGGTTCTTTAAACAAAAAGAGTAAATTCTGGAGGTTGTATCAATAGTTTCATTATCTCCAGTACCCTGTACCTCTCCTATGAATTCACGGTATACTGCAGCCCTTGAAGGTGATAGTTCTGATCTTTTACATAGGGATACCTTAAGTGAAGATCTATAAAGTATATCAATAGACCCTGGTGAAATGAAACCTTCCTCAGAGGAAGCAGCCTGAGACATCACAGTCCTGAAAGAACATCTTAATACTGCCTAAATATAGACAAGCAGCGTAGAATTTTAGAAGCTTTCAAAAGAAAAGCTGGCCTAAGTAATAAGACATTAAAAAAGAGGAAAACTACCAAGATCTCACAAAGTCCTGAATCAAGAAGCAAGTCTGAAATGAAGCTTCCCTGCTGAAGCTACACTTTTGAAATCTACGTTCCACCCTTTTATCTAGTCACCTACCATTTCGTAGTCTGGGCTGTCCATCTTGGTTTTCAAACTGTGAACTAGTGGAACAAGTGGCTTCATTCTGCAGTTAAAACCAAAACTTGTTACATAAACAGCTGGAAACATATATATTTACCTTAAGTGGTTAGGGGAAAAAAAAAACAAACTGAAAGAGAGAGAAAAAAGAAGAAAGCAGAAGTTATGCTGGCATACTATTTTCCCCTGCATGTCATCTTGCATTTGAGACAAAAGGAAATTGTCAATACTATTGTAATGTTTCACGAGGTCTTTCTTAAAAAGCCCCGTACTCATACCTGCCTCTGGCGAGACCTCTTTGCACTTCTATTAGGACAGACCTGGAGAGAAGCTGTTGTAGTGCAAAGTCATGAACTCGACAGGGAATGCTTGTGGTCACCATTACACAAGGTCTAGCAGCAACTGCTGCATTTGATAGGGAAAATAAATTACTTTCCTGTCAAGGGAAAGGCCTTTTGCTGTTTCTTTTCAGCTGAAGGTTTCATTTAAAAGCACAGATGCTGCTGAGATGTTTTGTGGACGCTGTTGCTCAGGAGCAGCCTTTCATTCACTCACATTTTTCCCCAGAAAGCCAAACCTTCAAGAGCATCTCCACATCCTTCTCCACATCCTCCAGTTTGTTCCTTTTCTGAGAGCTTCGCACAGATCGCTACATTTTAGTCACCAAATGTGCCTCCCTCCACAGACAATAGAATTTGTGTAAAGCTGCACAAGACTGATCCCAGGAGGCTTCCGTGGCACTGAAGACAGCAGACTGCCTTTTCTTTTGTTTTGTTTGACTCCTTTTCCCCCAGAACTACAGGAAGAACAACTGCCTTGTGTAGAGGAATTTCTTGTGGAGCAGGGGCGCAGTATCCCTTTAAAGGTTTGGACAACCCAGCCTGGGCCTAAATAAAGACTCTGTCCTTGAAGCTGCCTTGGGGCACGGAGAGGAGGAGGTGTAGCTGTTTGTGACAGCCTTGTCGGGGGAAGAAGGGGGGCGAGAGCCGCCTGCATAGTTGAATGGCACTACCCAATAAAACGCTGCCGTGTATAAACCTGTAACTGACCAACTCTGTTAAGGGGCAGGCGCGTGGACACTGCTTAACTGTATATATTGAGCTGTCTGGAGCAATAAAGGGAGAACGACATGTAACCGTATAAGTGGGATTTGTCGTTGCCTTGACCGGCTCTCCGAAGGGACCCTTCTTCATCTGGCGCCCGAACAGGCTTAAATGGGGAATTGCTTAAATGCGGATTGCTTGAATACGGAAAGACTTCGAAGCATTGGACATGAGCCGATTTGGGAGCTGGAGAGCCAGAGGCAGGAGAATTCCAGGTGTGACCAAAAGGGAACTGGAGACCAGAGCTTGAGTGGCCGATCAAGCCCCTGCCAAGGTAAGACCACGATGGAAACTGACGCAGCAACTCGCCTCCTTGTTGGTATACTCTCTAAAAGAGCAGAAAAAGTAAAGGAGCGAGATGTATTGGCCCTGATCCAATGGGCTCAGAAGCGGGAGAAAATGAAGGACCCGTCATTAATCTTTAGTTCAACGGAATGGCGTGAAGTAGGAGACTTTTTGTGGGACTGTACTTTAGAGGGAGGAAAAGAAGGAAAAGAAGCAAAAGAACTAGGAAGTGTTGGAAAACCATAATACGCACTTTAGAAATCATGCAAGCAGAAAACAAAGTTGCTGCGGTGGCGATCGAAGCGTTGGGGGGAGGGCAGGAAAAAAAGGCAAAGGATGAAACTCCCTACCCCCGACTGGCGACATTTTTTCGGCTAGGACAGACATGCCCCATGAAGGGTACAGCGGCCCCAGTGTGCTCCTCTCTGAAAGACTTGTTATAGAAAAGTGAAAAAGAGAACGTTTCCCTGCTGACACAGGTTGAGGGAAAACCAGAAGCCGCCCTGCCGCTGTGGCGAAGCAGAAAGAGGAGGCACACGGCGGAGCCTACTGTCTCCCGAAACTTAACCCTTTGATGCCCTCTTCCAACGAGGATTCTGAATCAGAACTGAGTCCTGACAAATCTGTCAGAGGTAATGATCAAGTTATGCAGCGAATGGAGAGGCCTCGGACCAAGAAAGAGGAAGATCCGAATGAACCTCTGAAAGAGATCCTGAACAAGCTCGCTGAATTATCAATTAGACAGCAAGAAATAGAAGAAACCCTTAAACCAGTTTCATCGTCACTTTGGAGACAACCAGAAACCATATAAAAGGTCCCACGAGAGATTCAACCATTATCCCATATAGTACCACCGGCTGAACCCTCAGCTCCCCAGCTACCATCAGCTCCCTCACTCAAGCCTGACTTTCAGGCTCGAGCCATAAAGGATCCTTTGCAACAGCGATGGAGCGGTGTCATCAGAGATGCTATAACAGAGGGAGATTGGGAAGCAGCCATTTCGATTGCGTGTCCCATTATTATTAATAATGGACAAGGGACTTGGGAACCACATGACTGCAAAATCCTGCAACAGGCGAAACAGACTGTCACCACACATGGCATCTGATCAGAACCTGCACGAAGTATTATACAATTAATTTTTACAGCAGACGTATTGTGCCCAAATGACTGCACTAATATTGCTTCGTTATTGTTAAGCCTGTCACAATATTTACTGTGGGAGAGAGAATGGAAAAGATTTGCTCTGGAAGAGTCCAACAAACACCGCGAAATTAACGATCCTTTATATGGGTTACAAGCAGATATGTTGACTGGTAGCGGAAATTATGCCACCACTGCAACCCAACTGACGTATCCGACAATCATGCATCAAATTTCTCAGACTCTGGCTCATCAAGCGCTGTTATCAGTCCCAGAAAAGAAAAAATCACCCCTGTATGCAACGGTATGACAAGGAATGACCGAGCCATTTAATCAATTTGCTGATCAATTGTCTGCTGCCATAAAAGACACTACCGAGCCAACCGAGCCGTTGCAAGAACACTTGTTCCGCACACTTGCTTTTGAAAATTCCAGTTCATGTACCAAAGGCATTTTGGCCACCTTACCACAGGGCACGGGAGTGGATGAAATGTTATTATGAGCAGAACAAAGCAGCCAAGCTGCAGCCTTTACTGTGGCCATGCAAGGTGCCATTGAAAGGCAAGGACACGTGATCGCAGCCACTTTATCCGGAAGAAAAAACAGCTGGCCTGGTAACCCAAAGAAAGAAGCAGCCAATGGGCCAGCAGCGGGACCGTGGTTTTGCTGCGGAGAATCCAGACACTGGAGAACAACATGCCAGAAGACTGTATGGTGTCACATATGTAACAGTGACGCCCATGCTACCGTGGCATGCAGGAAGTCGGAAAATTATAAGCGCAGCGTGCAGGGGCCGTGCGCCAAGACAGAAATCAGCGCCCAACCTCAACCAAAGGCACAGACAGTTTCCTACAACGAAACAAACCCGCTACCTGGGGAAGCCTCGGCGTGGATGTGGCAACCACAGTAGAAGTTACACTGCAAGACAAACAAGTAGCATTAATCCCGACAACTGCATTTGGCCCATTATTTTCAACTGACTCTTTTGTTGGAGGGCTACTGCTGGAACGATCATCTACTGGCAAACAAGGAGTTGTAGTATTACCGGGAGTTATTGATGCCGACTATACAGGTCAAATAAAGATTATGGCTTATGCATTACAACCACCTGTCACCATTCCAAAAGGAAGCAAAATTGCCCAGATCGTTGCCCTCGAAGTAGCCCATCCACATCAGCCACATCCAAAAGAGGGACAAAAGCAAAGAGGAGATGAAGGCTTTGGGTCATCGGGATTTGACGTCTTCTTGACACTAGACATGAATTCCCGGCCACAAAGAAGAGTCACCCTACAACGAGGGGAAAGTCAAGTTCAGTTAAGACCAATGCTCGACACCGGAGCGGATGTCACCATCATTAATCAAAGATACTGGCCACCCACGTAGCCCCTGCAGGCTCCCATAACACAAATTGTGGGAGTGGGAGGAATGAAAGCTCCTCAATCTAGTAGAGACCCTGTGACTATAGTTTTTGAAGATGGACAACAAATAGTCTTTCGGCCATATGTCATGCAGTTACCTTCAACTCTTCAAGGCCTGATAGGCAGAGACTTGCTGTCTCAACTCAAATGGTATTAACCACTGATCAGCATTTATCATGACGGCCACTGCCGAGCAGCCGCCCATACAAAAGATTACCTGGGTGACCGATATACCTGCATGGGTGGAGCAGTGGCCAATGACTAAAGATAGGCTGTGAATAGCAGAACAACTTGTGGAAGAACAACTCGAGGCCAGCCACATCAAATCATCTGTAAGTCCATGGAACATCCCAATTTTCATAATACTGAAAAAATCAGGAAAGTGGCGACTGTTACATGACTTGAGAAGAGTCAACGATCAAATGCAAACTATGGGAGCGCTTCAACCTGGATTACCGACACCCACCATGATCCCAGAACAGTGGCACATCATAGTAATAGACTTAAAAGACTGCTTTTTTGCTATTCCCTTGCATCCAGAAGACACACAACGATTTGCCTTCACTATACCCTCTATTAACAGAGCAGCACCGACTCGACGTTTTGAATGGGTTGTTTTGCCACAAGGGATGAAAAACTCTCCCACCATGTGTCAGTTGTATGTCGATTGGGCCTTGCGTCCGATTCGTCAGAAGTTTGCCTCAGCACTTATTTATCATTACGTGGATGATATATTGCTTGCAACGAAACAGCCTTTGAGTGACGCCGACTTAGCCTGGCTCACTGCTCAACTGAGTCAACAAGGTCTTGTGCTGGCCCAAGAAAAGGTACAACGAACTGCACCCTGGAAATATTTAGGTTGGCTAATATCAGACACACAGATAAGGCCACAGAAGATCACATCACACGCAAACATCCAGACATTACATGACGCTCAAAAATTGTTGGGAGATTTGCAATGGGTGCGAAACATTGTTGGAATCACCAATAACGACCTACTTCCATTTTTACCGTGGCTGCAAGGCACAGAAGCTAACAGTCCCCGTTCTTGCTCAGCAGAACAAACAAAAACGCTTGAACAAGTAACTGCTAAATCACAAACAGGATGGAGCGCACGCTGTCTTGAGGATCACCCCCTGTCATTGCTTATCATCAACACAGATTCCAACCCTCTTGCCATTGTGCTTCAATGGCAAAAGAAAAAGGGGGAAGAATCCCCTGGAGAGTCAGCAAGAATAATAGAATGGGTATTCTTACTGGTGCAATCTAAATTTCACCTAATGAGAAGAACAGAAGCCATCGCCGCATTGATCTGAAAAGGCCGATCTCAAATAACAGAAATAGATGGGTTGGAGACGGCAGACAATAGTATTCCTGTTAGAAATGATGACTTGGAATGACAACTGCGGCACTCCATAGAAATTCAGGAAGCATTGCTGGGCCACTGTGGTCTGGTTCACAACAAGCATCCTAAGGGCCCACTATGGCAAGTAATTGAGCAACACAAATGGCTAGAAAAACCCCTGTGCTCAAAGCAACCAGTGGATGGAAGGACGATCTTCACAGACGCAGGACGGAAGACGAGAAGTGCAGCATGTGTATGGCAACAACAGGGAGCGTGGAAGCAACATACAATCCAGGGTGACGTTGCAGATAGCTTGAACGGAAAGCTGTATGTTAGGCTTTCCAGAATTGGAGCAAAGAGCCTCTCAATGTGGTTTCTGATTCCTTATATGTTGTTGGGGTTGTACAAAGAATTGAAGATGCACTTCTGCGGAAAACACAGAACCAGCGTCTGGGGGAATTGTTCGTGCAGTTGTGTCACACTCTGAGACAGCGGCGACACCCGTGTTGTATGATACACGTACGAAGTCACCAATGGGAGAACAGCCTTGGGGGAGGCAATGCACAAGCAGATGAGGCTGTTAGTTGTGCCATATATGTTCCGCCACAAAACGCCTTTGAGAAAGCAAGAAATAGCCATGAAATGTTTCACCAAAATGCAAAAGCATTGCATCGTCAGTTCCACATAACCCTAACGGACGCAAAGGGAATTGTTCGTGCATGCCCTCAGTGTAGTCATCATGGCCCGGGACTCGGTTTAGGGACAAACCCAAAGGGCCTAAAGGCCTTAGAGATTTGGCAGATGGATTTGACCCATGTTCCTGAATTTGGGAGACTAAAATATGTTCATGTAACTATAGATGCAAAGTTCATATGGGCCACGGCACAACCAAGAGAAAAGGCGCTCCATGTAGAAAGACACTTGTCTGTATGTTTCGCAATTATGGGAGTACCTACAGAAATTAAAACGGACAATGGCCCTGCGTATGTTGGCCAAAGAGTAGCTAGGTTTATGCAGAAATGGGGAGTGAGACACACCATGGGAATTCCACACTCTCCAACAGGACAGGCTATTGTAGAAAGGGCAAAACAAAAACAGAGTAATGACATGGATGTCGTAAGCCGATTATCTAAAGTACTCTTTACCCTAAACTTTCTTTCTTTAACAGAAGGTAGAGAGGAGCCTGCCGTTGTTATACATCATTCCACCATAAAAGAAAGAAGCCCGCAAGCCATCCCAGGGTTGTGTGTATATCATAAAAACATGAGGACCGGAGAATGGGAAGAGCCACGTCCAGTACTATTTAACGGTAGAGGCTATACATGTGTTTCAACAGGAGCAGGACCAGTGTGGGTGCCGAGCCGATTCACGCGAACCATACGTCAACAGCAAATGACCGACAACAGTGGCGTAGACAGCGACTCACCAGACCCTTAGTGGAGCAAACTAAAAGAGAACTGAATTTGTCATATTGGGATCTCAAGTGTCGTTGTTGGAAAAATCCTCTCCGGGAGGAGTTTTGGAAACCAAACCGTTCACTAGTCTGTCAAGGTAGCTAGGAATAGTCTGTGTAGTTATTGTGGCTGTGCGTTGTTGTTAGGGTTCATGGTAATAACCAGCAAAGTGAGCTTTCTTTAGTTAAAAGCAAGGCGGGGGAAACCAGCTGCCTTTTGCTTTGTTAGAAGTATGTGATTAAGGACCAAAATAGATAGCGAGACTCCCTTGTATTCTTCTTTCAGCCCTGGCCAAGCTGTGAGAAGAATTCAATGGAGCAAACAACACCAGATGTTCCCGCATTCAACGTTATGTAAGGTTGTTTATTTAATAGTATAAATGCTGGACCCTCTTGCAGCGACTTCGGAAACCTCACCTACGAGTGGGACTTCCCAACTGTTGGGAGGGTTCTCCAGAAACCTCACTGCAACGGGGTCTCCCCAGCGACTGCAGGTCTGGATGATTTAGGGTGATGGGTGTGAGAACTTTGACAGGATGAATTAAGAGTTTAGTTAAGACATTTTTGGTTATTGGAGTTTTAATTGTTATAGGCTTAGTTATGTTTAGTTGTTTGATGAGTGTAATCAAGAAAATGATAAGAAAGCTAGCGGATGAAGTGTGGGTTGTCCACAAAGAAAAAGGGGGATATGTAGAGGAATTTCTTGTGGAGCAGGGGCGCAGTATCCCTTTAAAGGTTTGGACAACCCAGCCTGGGCCTAAATAAAGACTCTGTCCTTGAAGCTGCCTTGGGGCACGGAGAGGAGGTGTAGCTGTTTCGTAGCCTTGCCGAGGGGAGAAGGGGGTGAGAGCTGCCTGCATAGTTGAATGGCGCTACCCAATAAAACACTGCCGCATGTAAACCTGTAACTGACCAACTCTGTTAAGGGGCAGGCATGTGGACACTACTGAACTGTATATATTGGGCTGTCCGCAGCAATAAAGGGAGATCGACATGTAACCATATCGGTGGAATTTGTCGTTGTCTTGACCGGCTCTTTGAAGGGACCCTTCTTCAGCCTTGCACAGACCCTATCCAGCCTCTATCCTCTTCTGTCAGCAAAGTGCTGGGCTAATCAGTTCCCAAACTGCTGTTTGCATTTGAAGTGATTTAGAAACTCCCTACCCAGGATACGAAGCCCACTTCTGTAGGGTCTCTTCATCATCGTTTTCGCACAAATCTGCAAATGCTGCTTCCAGATCTTCCAGCTGATGAACGCGGTTTTCAACACAATCCAGCAAGCTCTCCTTTAAATAAGCACACATAAAAAGCATCTTAGGGAAAAAGAGGTAAGAATGCCATGGCCTACCCTACGATTTAGATTTCGAAATGTGCAATTTGCTGCAAGTGGGGAATCAGAAACAACTGATTTATTACTACAGAACATCTTTTCCAGAGGATCAGAATGAATGCTTGCAGAAGCTGTCACACCTTCAGAATGCATCACCCCTCTTTGCTCTTTCTCTCCTACAACAAATTAAAAAAGCCACATCTACATTCTAGCACTGGGGAGAGCCTGTAAACTGCATATGACTAATTGTTGGAATTGTTTCCATAGCACTGAATGCTCAAATGAGGACAAGCCTCACATTTTTATAATGAAAAGGGAATTTAACTTTTAAGTTTTTAAAAAAATTATTAAATCAAATGTATTTTCAGGAAAAAAAAAACAACCCAAAATCTAATGTTTTGAGGTACTTCCAACTCTGCATGCCTGAAAAGAAATGACATTGATTTAAAAAGTCAGTTACTGTTCTCATGCTGGAACAATTTATGCCCCTTCTTAGGAAGTTCAGGTAATCTTCTTGGAGTGAGGCCACACACATGAGTACAGTTGTGCATGCAAATATTTGCAGAAAGAGATCTTATGTCACACATCAAATGAAAAGTTCTGAGTATCAAGGAAGAGCAACTACAGCAAGGAACGGGAGAGCCTGGTAGGAAGAAAAAAACCAAAACCCACGAAAAACCCAAACCCTGTTGAGCCATCAAAAACTAAGATTGCAGATGACTTGCTATGTTCTCATTCCTTCCCTGTCATTTACCACTTGTTTACAGAAATCTTCTCACTCATGCTAAATATTTATGCAGTTGTGACATGTTTAACCGAAACGCTGAATACCAAAGAATTCCTAAGTTGCTGCTGCTTAGTAGTCACTATGCTGCATGGCTTAATTGGAGACCACTTCATTAAGCATCCTTCATAGGTTCCTTCCTTGTCATAACTCATTTTTATTGGCTAAATCAAAAGAATCATTCCCTCATACCTTCCACAGGAAAATACGATACCTCTGTTGCATTGCTATGAGGCTTCTTGAAATTATACAGCTCCTGCAAAAGCTCATATTCTGTCTTTGAAAAAGAAAAAAGAGGCAAAAAATTAGGCTCTTCAAATGACAAAGAAAATCCTCAAAGCCCTGTTTCTTCAAAAAAAAGAATTCGATCACTGAGATCATTCCTCTACTTCAGTAGACAGCTCTAGAAATGCCAGTGAGGAAGAGGCTGTGAGGCTTGAGAAAGCAATTCTTTATGGCCCCAGCCAAACATTTTTCAATTGCTTAACTTTAAACCTGACTTCAAGAACACAGCTTAAAAGCTGAGTATTTATGGTCTGTTAGTTAAGGACTCTCTGAAATTGAACACACATTTTGTTGAACTATGGTCCCAATGAAATGCTGAATAAAACTGAGATGGCAGATCTATGCAGACAAAACCAACAAGTTCGCTTTTGAAAGTTGTTCCTACAACTGAAGACCTATCTTAGCACAAAACAATGAAAAAAAGCACAAGAAACAAAACACACCTCATCCCCTTCAAAAAACAAACAAAACCCCCCAACACCTCCATTATTTTATTCAGAATGTATTTTACCTAAGAGATGTATTGAATTTTATTCTTATATGGCAGGACCCCCATGGTGCTTTCCCTTTGCTGGACACTTCTCTCTGTTACTCAAAACAACTGGCGTCACGTGTTTGCTGAAGGTACTGTGACCATAAATACTCAATGTCAGAAGCTAATATAGGTCAGGAACACCACATTCACTTCTCTGCTGTGAACAAGGAAGCAGTAGTCTAGCTGAAACTCGAAAATGTCAGATGTTCTCCAGCACAGGCTGAAGTTAAAGCAGTGTTAAGGGGAGATTAAATGCTAAAAACAGTTTGCATATTGCAAGCATAGCTTTTATGTCCCAAGCAACAAGCAGAAGTAAGCCATACACCTCTGAGCTTGAATACTCAATACTTATTTTAAATATAAGGATCTACTCCTGTTAGGTTGTTGTACTTTTTTGGAGCATATACTGCCTTATGATGTTTCTCTTCTTCACATTTTAGGATGATGCATTAATCATGATCGGCTGATCTGCTCATTTAGCTGGAAGTTTCTCCATAGACAGAAATGCTAGGACTTGTACCCTTTTGTGAATGGCAAAAGGCCTCGCCATTGTCATGCTTACCTGTGTATACATTTCTTTGAATGGATTTTTAACTGAAAAAAAATCTAAGTCAATGTCTAAAACATATGCATCCCCTTTCTGCAGCACTTGGCAGATCTCTTCAACAACTTCCTTTATTGGGCATTCGCTGTTTCTGAGTGAGCTTGAAGCTGAGCTCTCTGACAACATCTCTGCCTTATTTGGGGTACTTGCATTTTGTCCTTCCTTCCTCTTCTGACTTGGGGTGCTGTGAGCAAGGTCACCAGGAGCCACGGAAGAAGAGGCAGAAGTGGTGCTTGCTGTGTCATCTGTATTTAGCTTTAGTCTCTTTGCAGATACTACTTGGCCACCTTCTTCCTGTGTGTTGGATGCTTCAGTAGGATTGATGAGAATGACGTGCAAGTTTAAAGGCTTCTGGTTTTCGAGCTGGTCAGCAGGGACATAAAGACCATCACTTAAAAAGTAATGATCTGTACCTGTAACCCTACGAGTGACAATAGCTCACAGTTAATACACATCTTCACAAAGAGCTTAGGAAGGAAAACATATACTTAAGGGATTCTGAGAAGAATGAATAGATGGTTGAAGGGTAACAAAAGCAGTAAAACTGTACACTCAAAACTATTTACTTTAATTCACATTTTTAAATTGAAGTGGTTTTATACTTCTTTGTTGCTGACTCAATATATTAAAATTTCCTCTAACTTTTTTATGATAGCCCTACAAGTTTTTTAATGGATAAAAAAAAGATTCTACATTGTGTGCTACTGAGATTAATTTGCCATTGAACTGCATTATAAAGACAACATTCAGAATTCAACAAAATATTTATGGCATATAATATAGTAAAGCTATGGATATTTTGTCCTGCATTTTATTCTGTTAATTTTGTTTGAGAATTGTCCTGAAACACATGGATATTGATTAAGTAGAAGTAAGATATTATTAATCAGTAAGTAGCATTTAACTTTTCTTCAGAGCTGATAAAGATTCTCTGTTCTAACTGGGGGAGAACAGGTAGCTTGAGGATGAATAGCTACATATTAATGGAACCCACTTAATTAGACAAACAAAAAACCCCAAATCACAACACTAAAAATTCTGCTTACAATTAAAATGTAAAGAATATTATTTTCAAGTCATACTTCAACGCATTAAACCTTAAGCATCATAAATTCAGATTCAAAAAACCAAGTTTAACTGTGACCTTCTGCTCACTTTGTGTTAAGGCCTCATTCAATTACTAAGTATCACCATCAAGCAACTACAAAGACATATAATTTCAGGGGCAGAAGAAGTCTGAAGCTTGGCTCCCCCGTGTCTTGCAGCTGGATTACCCTAAGCCGGGCAAAGGAGAGAGTTGGGATCACAACTGCATCTTGTTGACAGGGCATTCACGGGGCCTCTTCTCAGAAATTCTCGGAGGATCAGCACAAGCTCATGCTGCAGCCTTTCCCTCAGTGGGACACTAACCACTGTACCTGTTGCCTATCCAACCTATTGCCTATCCGGCCAACTTTTGTTGTGGTCAGCCAAACTTTGGGGAAGTTCCTATTTTCAAAGACTCTTTCCCATTCTTCCTTAATGGTTCTTGTAAGCCTAGAACTCGAAGAAAAGATATCCGATCAAGGTAGCTTGAAATGTTGTTTTCAAGGTTGCTAAGGTGACCAGAGGACACTGTGGGAGACCTCTTTGGCCATCATGAAGTATTTCTGTGTTTGTGCTAGTTCTCATGGGTAAATGTAACCAAAAGCTGTTGTCTTATTATCGAGGTTTGACTTTAGGTCCCAGTCTAGGGACTGTAGAGCTGCTGTGGTTTTTAGGTGGCAAACCAGAGCGTTTCTCTGCTGCCTTCGGTTAAACGTGCTTCACAAGATTCTTTCAGGTATGCTGTCGAGACAGGATTTGCAAACGCCCCCCCAATCCGCACATAACCAGCCGTGCGGCCGCGCCGGGAGCCCCGGGGGCTTTCCATGACACTGGGAGGGTGGGGGGGGGGGGGTAGAGGGGGCGGCTCTGGCGAGGAGGAGGCCGGGCCGTGGCGGGGGCAGTCGCCCGAGCACAGCCTATAAAGGGCGCCGGGGGGAGGCCGCGGGTGTGGTGGGTGTTCCTGTGGGCGAGCAGAGAGGTGTGAGCTGCTTATAGCCCAGCAACAGGGTACTGCCTGTGCAGGTTAAGGGCACTTGCTGTGCTGAACCCCGAGGCAGAGCAGTGGGCCCACGCCTGAGGGCTCAGGCTGCAGCTCTGCCCGGGAGGTCTCCACCAGCTGCCCCCGCGGTGGCTGGTGCCCGTGCCCAGGCAGCGCTGCTGAAGGGAGAGGCTGCTGTGGAGGCCACGGGCTGTGGGAAGGGCTGAGATCTTTCCCCTGGGGTGAGGGCAGGCGGCAGGCCTGAATGCGTGAGGTGTGCCCAGGTGTGCCGAGCTGCAGAAGATGGAGAAGGCTACAGAGTATCAGGGAGGTGAGACAGTTAGGCAGCTGGTTCCAGGCACAGTGTGCAGGGCACCCACAGACAAGCAGCCAAACAGGCTGCCTGCACAGAGCTCACAGGCCACAGACAAGCAGCCAGCTGAGTGTGCAGAGGCTCCTGCACCAGCACACATGGAAGGGAGAGGGAGCAACAAAGCACAAGAATGGAAGCTCAAAACAATGACTGACAGGAGGAAGAGACTTCCCCCGAAGCGTGAAGTGCCCTCACAGAACCACCTGGCTGCTCTGCAGTCCAAGGAGAAGGGACCTGTCACATCAGAGGAGACCCTTCTATATGGACGTGCCACTAAGAAAAGGTGACGGGAGATAATAGTAGGTGACTTCTCTTCTGAGAGGGATGGAGGCATCCACCTGCCAACCTGATGCACCCTCTACAGAGGTGTGCTGCTTGCCAGAGGCTTGTACCAGGGATATCATGAGAGACTACCAAGCCTCATCCAGCCCACCATTACCTGCTGCTGTTGTTTCCTGTGGGCACCAATAACAAACAGGAGGAGTGTGAAGATCATCAAGAAGGATTACAGAGATCTGGGAGCAGCAGTAAGGGGATCTGGAGTGCAAGCAGTATTTTCATCAATCCCGCTGGTCAAAGGTAAGGGGTCTGAAAGGGCCAGCCATATCACAGAATCACAGAATGTTAGAGGTTGGAAGGGACCTCAAAGATCATCTAGTCCAACCCCCCTGCCAGAGCAGGACCACCTACAGTAGAGCACACAGGAACATGTCCAGGCGGGTTTTGGATGTCTCCAAAGAAGGAGATTCCACAACCTCCCTGGGCAGCCTGTTCCAGTGGTCTGTCACCCTCAGTGAAAAAGTTTTTCCTCATATTTTTATGGAACCTCCTATGTTCCAGCTTCCATCTATTGCCCCTTGTCCTGTCAGTGGATGCCGCTGAAAAGAGCCTGGCTCCATCCTCCTGACATTCCCCCTTGACATATTTATAAACATTTATGAGGTCACCCCTCATCCTCCTCTTCTCCAAGCTGAAGAGACCCAGCTCCTTCAGCCTTTCCTAATAAGGGAGATGCTCCACTCCCTTAATCATCTTTGTGGCTCTGCGCTGGACTCTCTCCAGCAGCTCCCTGTCCTTCTTGAACTGAGGGGCCCAGAACTGGACACAATATTCCAGATGGGGCCTCACCAGGGCAGAGTAGAGGGGCAGGAGGACCTCTCTTGACCTACTTGCTTCTAATACACCCCAGGATGCCATTGGCCTTCTTGGCCACGAGGGCACACTGCTGGCTCATGGTCATCCTGCTGTCCACCAGGACCCCCAGGTCCCTTTCCCCTGCGCTGCTCTCCAGCAGGGCAGTCCCCAACCTATATTGGCACATGGGGTTATTCTTTCCCAAGTGCAAAACTCTACACTTGCCCTTGTTAAACTTCATAAGATTTCTCCCCACCCAGCCCTCCAGCCTGTCCAGGTCTCTCTGAATGGCTGCACAGCCTTCTGGTGTGTCAACCACTCCTCCCAATTTCGTATCATCAGCAAACTTGCTGAAAACATTCTCTAATCCCTCATCCAGATCATTGATAAATATATTAAACAGCACCGGCCCGAGCACTGACCCTTGAGGGACCCCACTAGACACAGGCATCCAGCCAGACTCTGCCCCATTGACCACAACTCTCTGGCTTCCTCCCTTCAACCAGTTAGCGACCCACCTCACTACTTGGTCATCCAGACCACACTGCCTCAGTTTACCTATGAGGATGCTGTGGGAGACGGTGTCTAAGGCCTTGCTGATGTCCAGATAGACCACATCCACTGCATGGCCATCATCCATCCGCCTGGTTATGTCTTCATAAAAGGCTGTCAGGTTGGTCAAACATGACTTCCCCTTGGCAAAGCCATGCTGACTGCTCCTAATAACCTTCTTATCCTTGATATGCCTAGGGACAGCGTCAAGGATAAGATGTTCCATCACCTTTCCAGGGATGGAGGTGAGGCTGACCGGTCTGTAGTTAACTGGGTCATCTTTCCTGCCCTTCTTATAGATTAAAGTGACATTCGCTTTCCTCCAGCCTTCAGGCACCTCACATATCTGACATATTCAGGCACCTCCATATCTGGAGGGTCAGTAATTGGTTATGGGATTGGTGGCAGGGAGTGGGAGAATGAAGGCCTGCCCATTGCAGGAGAAGATCAGGTTTGAGACCATCTAAGGAACCTGAAGATAGGTACACAAGACCATGGGACCTGATGAGATACACCTGCAGGTCCTGAAGGAACTCGCAGAAGAGGCTGCTAAGCCACTATCCATCATATCTGAGAAGTCATGGCAGTCCAGTGAAGTCCCCACTGACTGGAAAAGGGGAAATGTAACCCCCACTTTTACAAAGGGGACAAAAGGAAGACACAGGGAACTACAGGCCAGTCAGTCTCACCTCTGTGATCTGAGCCAACACGGCTTCACTAGGGGCAAACTGTGCCTGATAAATTTGGTAGCCTTCTATGATAGGGCTACAGCATTGGTGGATAAGCGCAACTGATGTCAGCTACATGGATTTTGTGCAAAGCATTTGATGCTGTCCTACTCAACATCCTTTTCTCTAAATCAAGAGACATGGATTTGACAGAAGGACTACTTGGTGGATAAGGAATTTGCTGTAAGGTTGCACTCAAAGAGTTGTGGTGACGGATTTAACGTGTGAGTGGAGACTAGTGACAAATGGTGTTCCTCAGGGATTGGTACTGGGACCAGTCCTATTAACATCTTTGTCGGCAACCAAACCAACAAGCAAAAAAACAATACGTGAGAAAAACAGAATCATGATGGGAAGAGCTTTCTCCTCTTATTCAGTACCAGTGAAGTCATGCTTGATATACTCTGCTCAGGTTCAGGCATCCAGGATAAGAGAGATGACAATGAACTGAAGAAGGGCCACTAAGGTGACTGAAGGGCTGGAGCAGATGACAGTGAAGCAGAGTGAACTGAATTTATTTTGTCCTGGTAAGGCAGGACTGAGGAGGATCTAATGGCTGCTGTCTGTTACCCAAATCCTTTGTTAAAAATTACTGCTTTCTGAGATTTTCACTTCAATGAAGAGAACTAATTTAAAACTTGGGTAGCTGAAATGAAACGTGAATAGCATGAAGTACTTACACAAAAAAAAGAACTTAAGGTGAAATTGAACTGTACCCACCCACACAAATAGTCACATTAGGTCCTAAGGAACCCACAAATACATACTAGATTTTCATCTTTATATAGGAATACAAAAAAACCCACTCACTCATTAAAAGCTATATAGCATTTATATTCTTAGCATATGACAACAGACAATTTACCTGATTGTAGTCGTTGATATATCTTTCCCAATTAAAAAATTGTGTCTTCCTTCTGAGATCTGCTGAGACCATGGTGGGTGAAGCCACACTACTTGAGAAATATGGCCAGCATAAACAGCAGGCATAATCCAGTTCTCAATACTTAATTCACTGTATTGAATGGAGAAAGACTGAAGATAATACTGTTACTTTTCCTGTACGTAACACGTGCTCAAGAAAATACCTTCCACATCTTGTAAGCCCCCGTGCAAATCATCCAAAATTAGTACTCCGTGTAAGGGTCACAGAATTGTTAGAGTTGGAAGGAACCTCTAGAGATCATCTAGTCCAACCTCCCTACTAAAGCAGAGCACGTTACACAGGATGGCATCCAGGCGGGTTTTGAAAATCTCCAAAGATGGGACTCTACAACCTCAGCTGCAGTACCCAGGACTTACCTAAAAAGAGCTTCTTTGTCAAATACAGTGTCTGCAGGCATGTTCACAGGAATGAGAAGGTCTGGATGGGAATCAAGATGCACAAAGCTGATGTTACTGGCAGGAAGATGCTTTGAACCAATGGCACGATAGATGAAAGGCAGCACCTAAAGCAACACAAAAATATTTCCACTGTAAACAGCGAGCTGAAATTTGGATTAGACGGAAAAAAATGCAAAGGAGAAACAACTTCGGTGGCAAAACAGCTCATGAACTGTAATCATGATGAGCCCAGAGTTCTGTGCATGAGAAGCTGCTGAAGAATCCCAGCTCTGCTCCCTCTTTCCTTACTTGTAGGAAGTCTTCTCTGCAGAAGCTCTACTCGCTAATCATTCAACTCAATTCTTAGTTGTTTTCATTTACAACTGAACCCCAGGAATGCCTTTCCTCTTCTACAGAACATTGCCCCTGCACTGCCTTCTCAATACTATAAAGCTTCCTCACTGAATACGGGTGCTGTTTTAGATAAAATCATCTCATTACTTCTGTTTTATAAGTTAACTGATGGAGAATAAAAACTGACCCCACCATCATTTAAACTGCAGCTGCTCTGTTAACCTATCCCCCTTGAAGAAAGGGCTTTAACTCCTAATCTTTACATGATTTGGTGGCTGCAAAAAAGAGACTACCTTTTTCAACTGACCAACCATGCCACTTGCTGAAGATCTTCACTGAAAGGTGGAAAAAATGAGAGATAAGGCAACTCATCACTTTGTAGTGTAGCAAACCACTGAAATGCAATAATATAGGGTGGCAAAATGAGAAGACAAATGGCTGATTCATGATGCCTCTCACACTGCACTGCAGCACATAGAATCCCTCCCACAGAGATGGGACAGTAACTTTAGCCGTCAGAACAAATCCAGCAAGGACTGTTAATCACAGCCCTGTTACAAAGGGAATGTGAAGACTCTGAAAGGACTGGGCAGCATGAAAATACACACAACCTCCACATTATGACAGAAACTGAGCTCATTTTTTGGCATCAGACTGATTAAGATGACAAATCTTGTGCACTGAATGGGTGTAACCACAAAACAGGACTGACAGCTGAAATCTGGACTGTATTCCATCTGTCTAGTAATAAATTCCTCAGTCTGCCCATCGTATATGCAGTTATTTGTATACATATACAGAAGCATAGAGTAAAACAAAGATGGACCATTAATAATCATTATTTTGGTGCGCCTCTCACAGTGACACTTTTAGCTCTTGATTACCACAGCAAAAAAGAGCTATCACACCATCATATATATCAGTGAGTCTTAGCAAAAATGACATGTTAAACTAATTGCATTTGTATTTGTATTTCTCATTTTTTTCTCCACAAGATCTTCATGCCCCCAGCAACCCTCACTGAAATCAGGGGGCTTCTGCCACACTGCACAAAGAATCTGCTGACTTAGGAGTAAGGACTTGGTTTACTCTACCATAGACGAACCATATGGGAAACCAGAAAAAGCAGTTCAAAAGCAACTCCTTCACACCTTTGTTTAATTACTTAATTAAAAAAGCAACGTTCCAAATTTAACATTTCTCATCAGGGGTAGTCATGCTGCTTGTGAGGATGTGATTATATTTATTAATTAATTTGCTGTCGATGTGTCATACACTGTGTAGGGCTGAGTTTCCAAGCACTGCGTGGACGCTCAGCTAATGCTAAGAGCAGCGCAGAATAAGCGTTATTTCATTTGAACTATGGCAACTATCACCCAAAAGAAAAACAAAACAAAACCAAGAGTCGGCAATAATTGGTTAAAAAGATGCCGATCGTGGCATTAATTAACCTGAATCAGTGCATCAGGGAGGAAATTCAGGCCACCTGAGTGCTGAACTTCATTGATTGTTCAGTGGGGACGGGCTCCGCACCCAGGGAAGCGGTCTGGAAACCGGGAGATCCCGGTCACGTCGTGGGAAGGCACAACTTGGCGAGAGGCCTCCGGCGACCGCACAGTGGATCTACCGGGCACCTCCTTTCGCTTCCACCTGCCGGACTCAGCCTCTCAACCGCGGAGAAAGAAACAAGCGAAGCCCCTCCCCATGCACCGCCCGAGGGGCTCCCCGTTCCACCGACCGGCCCGGCCTCGCCACCCAGCGCCGAGCACTCACGTCCTGGTGATCCTCCACCACCCACACCGGCAGCGCCGGGTAGGCTCGCAGGCAGCCCCCCGGGGAATGGGCCCCGCGGCCGCCCGCCGGGCCCCCGCCGCTCATGCCGCGGCGGCCACAGGGCGAAACCCGGCGCAGTCTCCCGCTCTGTCTCCCTCCCTCCCTGCCGGTGAGCGCAGCTTCCGTCCCCGGCGCCCTCCCACCGCTTTCCTCTTCCGGGGCTGGCGCGCCGCGGGCCGGGCTGGCCTCGGCAGAGGGTGAGCTTGGTGGGCCGGCGGAATTCCCTTGGTCCGCTCCACGCCGCTCGCCCTGGCGCGATTCCCTGCGCGGGGGTCTGGGGCTGCGGCGGGGTCCCCTTAGGTGAGGCGGAAGGCGGGGGACGGGGACGGGACGGTGTGTGTGCGGCGGCGACTGTGCTGGCGGGCCCCTCGGTGTCCTCGGTGTCGAGGCGGCCAGGGGGGGAGCTTTCCGTGTGGGGAGCGGGGCCGTGTGGCGGCGGAGGCTGCCCGCAGGGTTCGCTGTCTCCGTTTTGTGCCGGTGCGGGGGGCCCCTCGGCGGCCGTTGGGGCTCGTGCCTCGCTGCTGCGGGGAGGGAGGAGGTTTTCCGGTGTTTCAGTGGTGTTTGGGGGGTTTCTTGTTGTTTTTGTGTGCGGTTTGCTTGTTTGTTTAACTTCTGTGCGTGAGGGTTCCCAGCAGCACGATGAATGCCCTTATCTAGGTGGTGGCAAGAGGAGAGCTTGTCCTTTCCTTACTTAAGTTTCAAAACTAAACGTGACTAAAGCTTGTAGCAGAAAAAGCTTAAAATAATTTGGATGCTTAAAATAATTACTTCCTTCTATTTTTTTCATTTTTTTTTTAGCTGTGATTCTGTACGAACTGAAGCAGTGAAGTTAAGGTGGCAGAACCAGAGCGGTTCTGTGTTGTTTGGGAAGTCTTAGAGCTCTACTTAAGAGAGATAAACAAGGCCTTTTGCTTGAATACTGTGACATGTTAAAAAGAAATGTGCTTTAAGGCAAAGCATTGTGGTACAGTGGCCTTTGCTTTAATTCGTTTAAGGTAATAAGTTCAGCCTGTTTAAATAAAATGTACATGCGAAGTATGAAACATTTTTCTGTTGCATATGTAAGATTATGACCGCTGAGCTAAAGCAGAATTGATTCAGTGTCTGATGGCTTAAAACTAATAATGACAGAAGGTTGTACTATTGCCAGACAAAATAATGGAAATCACCTTCCCCGCCCCCCCCCCCCCCCCCCCCCCCCCCCCCCCCACCTCTTGTCATTTCTCTTTGAGAGCTTTTACAAGGTTGGAGGGTACTGGGCAGGCCAGTCTGTCTGGAAGGAATAAGTGGTTTGGCCATCAATGGCCACTGCTTCTCAGAAACACAGGATTCTCGCTTGCTTTGGTGTTTGGTTTCTCTGGAGAGGAAATGAATGCCACTGCCACTATTTCCACTGGCTTCCACTAAGCCCTGCATGTGTAAGAAGAGACTTAGGGTTAGGGTCCTCTTGATTCTTTCTCCTTGATGTCAGTCTTTTTCCCCCTTTATTTCTTTTCCTTTCTCCATCTGGTTTGCCAGAATTTGTCTGCTGTCTCTCAGGAAGCTGCATCTTTTGCAGCACTGACACCAGAATGCAGCTGAAAGCAGTGTTCCGAGCCATCTGGGTTGGCCATGTTGCATGGTAGTAGGTGAGAGAATATTCTCTTCGAGTACTTCAGCATAAGCAAAGCCTCAGTGAAAGGGAGGTTTTGTTTCTTTATCTGGTGATCTTTCCAATTATGTGTGTGTGTCTCCTTTCTTTCTCTCCACCCCCTTACGGAAAACAGGATTTGACTTCTGGGACAGCATAACTACTTTCTTTTTTCTCTCCCTCCATTGCAGCTGAGACACTGAATGGTATTTGTTTTTTTTTTTTTTCTTCAGTTTTTGAAGCTTAACATCGTTATTAAAGAATTAATTTTAACTTTAATGAAGCACAGTGGTTTTCATTTACAAACATTTATACAATGCATTAAATACATGCATAGTTTTTAGCAACACTTAAACCTACTTGCGAAGGATTTTTGAGGAACTATTTCAATAAAATTGGATTAAGAGCGCAGTCTACATAACTTTTTTTTTTGTAACCTGTAAGATTCTCATTCCACAAAAATATACCTACTTAACTTAAAATACTATGAAGTATCTGTTGAATTCAGTCCTTTACTAAGTTGTGAATGTAAATTGCTGCTATCTCATTTAAAGTTGACATGATTTGTTGGACTGGCTGGCTTGCAGTGAGGTGTTAGCGAAGACATTCTGCCTGAAGTTTAGAATGCTGTTCTAGAACGGACTTACTGTTATGTGTCTCTGGATTGCAATTGCAGTTATTAAAAGAAGTGGTTTCCTTGATGGGGGGTGTCTGAAGGCTTTAAATGGAAGTGTCTGGTGAATGCTGGTAGAGGTGCTTGTGTCCTTCGCCAGTCGTCATAGCAATCATTTGTTGAAATTAGCACTGCAAAAAGGCTGACAAAAAGCTCTTTTGGGGGCTTTATTTTAAGCCGGCTACAGCGACCAAACCTGAGGCCGCACCGGCAGCTCCAGGGCGGACACCCGAGAGAGCGTGGGCGGAGCCACCCTCAGCGGCGGCGATTTTAAACACGATGATCAACCGCTAACTGTGCCCTCGGGGTATAAGAAGCCTTGGGGAGGGCAGGGACTAGTCCCTGTTCACCGAACAATAGGGTAAGTCTTTGTTAAGAGGCAAGTACTTAAAAGGCCTGTAAACTATTCCGTGCACAGCTTTCAGAGAGTCTTTGCATTGTAGAGCCAACTGTGGTTGCCACCAGGTCAATGGTTGTTAGAAAAGCTGTGGGCACCCAGACAGAGGCCCCGCGTAAGCATGTGGGTGTTCAGGCCTCGGGCTGCAGGGAATGCTGGAGCCTGGCACTGGCCATGGAGGGTAGTGGAAGTGACCCTTGTGTCTGATGTGACCAGGTGAGCGATCTGCTCAGCCTGGTGGCTGAGCTGAAGGAGGAGGTAGAAAGGCTGAGGAGCATTAGGGAGTCGGAGAGAGAGACAGATCAGTGGAGTCACGTCCTGAATGGCGAGCAGCAAGCTCCGCAAAGAGCTGAATATCCCCCCACCTCTGGCCATCAGGCAAAAGGGGGGGACCTAAAGGATAGGGAGGAGTGGAAGCAGGTGCCTGCCAGGAGAGGAAGGAAAATCCCTGCCCGGCCTCCCTCACCTGCCCCGTTGCCCCTGCAAAACAGGTATGGGGCTCTAGACAATGAGAGCCAGGCAAAGGAAGAGTCAGTGGAGGGTTCACCCATAGGGCTGTCTAGGGTGAGTCGCTCGGATACACGCATTAGGACTTGTTCATCTAAGAAAAAAAGGAGGATAATCATAATTGGAGACTCCCTCCTGAGGGGAACAGAGGGCCCTGTCTGCTGCCCAGATCCGACCCACAGGGAAGTCTGCTGCCTCCCTGGGGCCCGAGTTAAGGATGTTATCAAGAAGCTTCCTGGTCTGGTCAAACCCACGGACTATTACCCGCTTTTGGTTATGCAGATCGGTAATGATGAGATAGTAGAGAGATGGCCAGAAGCAATCAAAAGGGACTTTAGGGCACTGGGGCGGATGCTAGAAGGATCAGGAGCACAGGTTGTGTTTGCCTCTATTCCTTCAATCATGAGGAAAAATAGTGGTAGGTTTGACAAAGTGCAGCAGATTAATACTTGGCTAAAGGGGTGGTGCCAGCGGTCTAGCTTTGGATTTTTTAACCATGGGGAGATCTACAGGGCACCTGATCTACTGAAACAAGCTGGGGTTCAAATGACACAAAGGGGAAAATGAATCCTTGGTCACGAGCTGGCGGGACTCATAGAGCGTTCTTTAAACTAGATACGAAGGGGGATGGGGTTATAGCTGGGATTGCAGTGGGGCAGTGCTCTAGAAATTATGAGGACCGGGTGGCCTCCCATCCCCCTAGGGTGAGATCAGTGCGCTCAGCTTGCTCCCTGAAATGCTTATACACCAATGCACGCAGCATGGGGAATAAGCAGGAGGAGCTAGAAACCTGGGTTCAGGCAGGAGATTATGATCTGGTGGCAATTACAGAGACATGGTGGGACAGCTCACATGACTGGAATGTGGTCATGGGTGGCTATGTCCTCTTCAGGAAAGACAGGCCGATGAGGCGAGGTGGTGGAGTCGCTCTTTACGTGAGAGAGCAACTACAATGTCTTGAATACCATCCAGGCATGGATGAGGAGCAAGTTGAGAGTGCATGGGTTAGAATTAAGGGGCAGGCTGGCAGGAGAGATACTGTTGTGTGTGTCTATTACAGGCCACCAGATCAGGGTGAGGAAGTTGATGAGGCCTTCTACAGGCAGCTGAGAGCGGTCTCACAATCACAGGCCCTGGTTGTTGTGGGGGATTTTAACTTCCCTGATATTTGCTGGAAGGACAACTCAGCCAGCCAGCCTCAGTCCAGGAGGTTCCTCCAGTGCATCGATGATAATTTTCTGATGCAAATGGTGGAGGAGCCGACTAGGAGAGGAGCACTGCTGGACCTCATCCTCGTTAACAAGGAGGATCTGGTTGAAGCAGTAAAGGTTGAGGGCTGCCTTGGCTGCAGTGACCATGAAATGATGGAGTTCAGGATCTCAGGTAGCAGAAACAAAATAGCAAGCGGAATTGCAACCCTGGACTTTGCCAGGGCAAACTTTGGATTTTTCAAACAATTACTCGAGAAAATCCCATGGGCAAGGCTGTTTGAAGGTAAAGGGGCCCAAGATAGTTGGTTAGCGTTCAGGGACTGCTTCTACCGTGCTCAAGATCAGAGCATTGCAACACGTAGGAAGTCAAGGAAGGGAGCCAGGAGACCTGCGTGGCTAAACAGGGATCTGCTGGGTAAGCTCAAGGGCAAGAGGAGAATTTACAGATCTTGGAAAGCGGGGCTGGCCACTTGGGAAGAATAGGCTGTTGTCCGAGGATGTAGGGAGGCAACTAGGAAAGCAAAGGCCTCCCTAGAATTGAACCTGGCGAGAGGGGTCAAGGACAACAGGAAGAGCTTTTTCAAATACGTGGCAGATAAAACTAACACCAGAGGCAATGTAGGCCCACTGATGAATGAGGTGGGTGCCTTGGTGACAGAAGATCCAGAGAAGGCAGAGTTACTGAATGCCTTCTTTGTCTCTGTCTACTCTACCGGAGGCTGTCCTGAGGAGCCCTGTTCCCCTGAGGCCCCAGAGGAAGTCAGGGCAGTGGAGGAGTTTACTTTAGTCAATGGGGACTGGGTTAGGGACCAATTAAGCAATCTGGACACCCATAAATCCACAGGTCCAGACGGGATGCATCCACGGGTGCTGAGGGAGCTGGCTGATGTCAGTGCTAGACCACTCTCCATCATCTTTACCAAGTCTTGGGAGACGGGAGAGGTGCCTGAGGACTGGAGGGAAGCAAATGTCACTCCAGTTTTCAAAAAGGGCACGAAGGAGGACCCGGGTAACTATAGACTGGTCAGCCTCACCTCCATCCCTGGGAAAGTGATGGAACGGCTTGTCCTTGGTGCCATCTCAAGGCATATCAAGGATAAGAGGGTCATTAGAGACAGTCAACATGGCTTCACCAAAGGGAAGTCGTGCTTGACTAACCTCATAGTCTTTTACGAGGATATAACAAGGGGGATAGATGATGGCCGAGCGGTGGATGTGGTCTACCTTGACTTCAGTAAAGCATTTGACACAGTCTCCCACAGCATCCTTGCTGCTAAACTGAGGAAGTGTGGTCTAGACTCTCGGGTAGTGAGGTGGACTGTGAACTGGCTGAGGGGAAGAAGCCAAAGAGTCGTGGTCAATGGGGCGGAGTCTGGTTGGAAGCCTGTATCCAGTGGAGTCCCTCAAGGGTCGGTACTGGGACCAGTATTATTCAATATATTCATCGATGACTTGGATGAGGGACTAGAGAGTACTATCAGCAAATTTGCTGATGACACCAAGCTGGGAGGAGTGGCTGACACGCCAGAAGGCTGTGCTGCCATTCAGAGAGACCTGGACAGGCTGGAGAGTTGGGCGGGGAAAAATTTAATGAAATATAACAAGGGGAAGTGTAGAGTCTTGCATCTGGGTAGGAACAACCCCAGGTTCCAGTATAAGTTGGGGAATGACTTATTAGAGACCAGTGCAGGGGAAAGGGTCCTGGGAGTCTTGGTGAACAGCAGGATGACCATGAGGCAGCACTGTGCCCTTGTGGCCAGGAAGGCCAATGGCATCCTGGGGTGTATTAGAAGGGGGGTGGTTAGTAGGTCGAGAGAGGTTCTCCTTCCCCTCTACTCTGCCCTGGTGAGACCCCATCTGGAATATTTTGTCCAGTTCTGGACCCCTCAGTTCAAGAAAGACAGGGAAGTGTTGGAGAGAGTCCAGCACAGGGCAACTAGGATGATTAAGGGAGTGGAGCATCTCCCTTTTGAGGAAAGGCTGAGGGAGCTGGGGCTCTTTAGTTTGGCGAAGAGGAGACTGAGGGGTGACCTCATTAATGTTTACAAATATCTAAAAGGTGAGTGTCACGAGGATGGAGCCAGGCTCTTCTCGGTGACAACCACTGATAGGACAATGGGTAATGGGCTGAAACTGGAACATAAGAGGTTCCGCTTAAACTCGAGAAGAAATTTCTTCTCAGTGAGGGTGACGGAGCACTGGCACAGGCTGCCCAGGGAGATTGTGGAGTCTCCTTCTCTGGAGACATTCAAGACCTGCCTGGACACGTTCCTATGTAGCATTATCTAGGCGTTCCTGCTCTGGCAGGGGGATTGGACTTGATGATCTTTCGGGGTCCCTTCCAATCTCTGACATTCTGTGATTCTATGAAATCAGAGAGTAGGGTCCAGTTTGGGTTATGTATAAGAGATGATCTAGTGCTTTTGCGAATTAATGGCTTGAGGGAATGAAAGGGACAAAACTGACCTGTACCAGTGGTCTGAAGCTCACTAGGGTCCCAGTGAAAGCCAATGGACATAATTTGCTACTTCTCTTAAAGGAAACTGCAGAAACTGTAATTTCAGTACTTTGGGAGTAGTTCCTGCAAATGCATTAAGTATGTCCTACAAAAGTTGTCTGACGCTAGGCCTGTATTTTCCTCATAGAAGGTGAGCCATGTCTTTCCATTCTGGGCGAGGATGTCCCCATAGTCAGGGAGGACCAGGAGCAAGAACCTCAACGCAGACCTACCGCCCTCAGAACCTACGGCAGCTTCACCCACAACAGCCCTCTGTACAATACCAGTATGACCAAACTGCTCCTCCAACAACCTACTCAAACCCTCCAACCACCGGTTACATGCCTCCCAGACCAGACTTCGTGCCCTATCCTCCTCCTGTGCCCCCTTCCACACAAAACCCCATCAGCCAGTGTCCCATGAGGCCACCATTTCCAAACCACCAGATGAGGCAGAGCTTCCCGGTGCCTCCCTGCTTCCCTCCCACTCCTCCGCCAGTGCCAAATCCTAGCAATGCTCCTGTGCCAGGAACTCCTGCAGGGCAAAGCACTTTTCCTTACATGATGCCTCCTCCCGCGGTGCCACATCCTCCTCCCCCACCAGTCATACCGCAGCAAGTCAACTATCAGCCCGTGTATTCTGCGGGATATTCTCAGCAATCCTTCCCACCGCCAAACTTCAGTAGTTACCAGCACAGCTCCAGCTCCTTTCAGAGCAGCGTTACCAACAGCGGCGGCAGCAGTCATTTTCGGCACATGGGCCAGTACCAGGGAGAGAAGTCGCAAAGCGATCGGAGGTCTCCAGACAGGAGCAAGCACTATGATGAGCACCGACATCGTGAACACTGTCACATCCATGGTGACAGGCATCGGTCGGCTAACCATGGGGATCGTCGGGATCGAGGCCGGAGTCCTGATAGGAGAAGGCAGGAAAGCAGTCGGCACCGGACAGATTATGACAGAGGAAGGATATCGCCTCATCACAGGAGTTATGAGCGTAACAGGTAACTTACGTCGATGTTCTTCCCTCACCCTTGTTTTTCTCTATAGCTCGGGAGGTAGCCAGTACTTGAGTCTGATGAGAAGAGCTGCTGCTGTGACACCTTCCAGATATGCTGTTTCTCCTTCACCTTTGTGAGCTGGCAGACTTGTTACCCTTGTTCATGTTGACACCTGGAAGCAAAGAAGCTCTCCTTTGGAAACTTAGAGCTTCTTTCTGCTATTGGGAGTAGTGCTCTACTCTCATGGGTAATTACCACAGAAACTTAAAAACGTGTGGCATGAGGGTTGGCACAGCTTTATGCAAAAGACTGTGTTCAAAGTTGTGCCTAATGAACAGTTCAGTCCCAGCACCTCAAATTTCAAGATTTAAGTACCTGAGTTAGAGTTTCAGGTGTTGCCTGAATTTGGTCTTACTTTGAGTAAGCCCTGTATTTGAGGAGAACCTGCACTTGCAGGGTATTCGCACCTATCGGACTGTCATATATAATCCTTGCAGTGAGACGTTTTCGTTAAAAATGTGTTGCGCAGTGTTCTCCCTGCTCTGTCCTCATCCTTGTGTGAGACCAATGCAGACACATACAGGCTTCACACGACCTCCCAGTGGATGCCTAGACCTGCCTGTGTGATTCTGTTTAGGATGAACACCTCAGCCAGACAGCCTCTGAACTCAGAAGAGAACTGAGGTGAAAATTAGCATACACCAGTTAAAAGTAATGGGCAAGTTATAGGCTATGTTGACATCTTATTCAGATGGGTGAGGGTGCACTGCTTATTTTGGCATGTGTCATGAAGTTTCTGGCCCTCTGCTTCATAAGCACAAGTGGCTTGCAAATCATGAGCTGACCTTATGCAGTTTGTGTAGTGTTTCAGAGCAAACTGTTATCAGTTAAATCTCTCCAAAGTCTTATTTGCGCTCTTCATGTCTAATCATCTAGATTAGAATATTCAAAGAGAGATACTGGAAAGTTTATCTAAATATTAATCATGACACTTGGATCATATGCTCTAATTTTAGAAGCTCTGAACTTTCTCATGTCGCACGTGAAAAATTAATTTACACTTGGTGCCTGTAGAATTGAAGCCACTTTGATTTAAATATGCAGAGGTTTAATTGCAGAACTTTAGACAGCTGTTTTGGGGGGAGGAGAAATCAATCTAGACCTCACATTCAGTAAGCTCACTTTGATTTCCGGAAGAGGATTTTTTCTTGTAAAACCAAATGCAGCTGACATTAAGGCACAGGCCTTTTCTTTATGGTGAGCCTGTAGATTGTTCCACCCTTTTTAGGCGACTCAAATATTTGCCACGTAATTTCACAGTTTATTGTTTAGATTTTGAAGTTTTAAGTTTGGAAAATAAATTATTTCAGCAGCTTCTTCCTGAAGCATTTGTGGATGACTGCTTGAGGCCAACAGCTTCCAAGTATACTTGACAATGTATCTGCTTATTTTAATGAAAACTATTTGCCAGCCTTGGTGTGTTTTCTGCACAGCATTCATCTCTCAAGTGAAGAAGGTGGCACAGAATATGCTCTCTCTGAAGACCAAACTTTGTGTTTGAACAAGGCACAGGCAGAAAAGGGTCAACAAGTGTGAGAAAGAACAATAGATAATTTAGATAAGCTTTGTGCTTTGTAAATTTCATAGGCATTCTAATTCATATTATGAATATAGAAACATACCTATATATGTTCATAAATAATCTTGACTCATTGTGTTTGCCCACTAAACCACCTGAGGCAGGTATTTATAATACCTTCTGTATCAACAGCCTCATTTACTAGGAGATTTGACAGGTACACACATGATTGTGGACTAATGAGTTGTCAGCTGCTAAAGTATGAAAACTGTCATCTTTGCCTCATGTACACAGTAATTTCATGGAATCACAGAACCATTCAGGCTGGAGAAAACCTGTAAAGATTGTAGAGTCCAACAGTTACCCTCACATTGCCAGCTCCACCACTAAACCCTATCCCTAAGCACCATGTCTGCACATCTTTTAAATACTTCCAGGGATGGTGACTCCACTGCTGCCCTGGGCAGCCTGTTTCAATGCTTCCCTTGGAGTGAAGAAGTTTTCCTTAAGGTTCAATCTAAACCTCCCCTGGTGTAACTTGACATCCTTTCCCCTTGGTCTCTCAAGTTTCAGCTGATAGAACAACTCCCACCTTTCTACAGCCTACTTTCAGGTAGTTGTAGAGAGTGATAAGGTCTCTCCTCAGCCCTCTTTTCTCTAAGCTAAACAACTACAGTTCTCTCAGCCACTCCTCACAACACTTTTCTCCAGACCCTTCACCAGCTTCGTTACCCTTCTTCAGACACGTTCCAACACCTCAATGTCTGTCTTGTAGTGAGGGGCCCAAAACTGAACACAGGATTCCAGGTGCGGCCTCACCAGTGCTGAGTACAGGGGGACAATCCCCTGCTGCTGCTGGCCACACTATTCCTGATCCAGGCCAGGATGCCGTTGGCCTTCTTGGCCACTTGGGCACACTGCTGACTTCTATTCAGTAGGCTGTTGACCAACACTCACAGGTCCCTTTCTGCCTGCCATGCAGCTTTCCAGCCACTATTCCCCAAACCTTTGTTAATTTAAAGCTCCTTTGCTCCAGAAATGTTTTTGAGTGGTCATGTTCTTTACGTGTATGTGCAAGTTGAGTCCTGTGGATGAGATTCGTGGTTTCAGCAGGATGCACGTTTCCTGTGTCAGTTTTGTGTGTGTGCTTGAGGTGGTGGTTGGGAAGAGAGGGCTTGCCTGAAACACTTGAGTGACTGCAATCCTTATAAAGCTATTGTGCAGGGAATAGATTTTCTTTCCCTTCCTTGAGGCACTAAGAATGGCTGAAGATATACATATCTTACCCTTTGCCATTCATAACTGGAGAAGAGAAAGAGTGGCAACAATCCTATGGTGAATTTATGGAAGTTAGCTCTGCATGGTATGAATAACTGTACTATTAGATAGATGACTTTATGACAGGCAAGGAGATAGGTGACTGCCTTTTACCAGTTTCTTGAAGGTTAGCCTTAAGAATGTCTGGGGCTTTAGCAGACAGCATGTGTATGTCATTTTGTATAATGTGATCTCAGCCTGCCTCTGTGCTCCTTTAAGGTGTGGAGTGTATGAAATACCAGATTTCTCATTTAACTTATGTTTTGAACTCTCCAAGGGAGAGGCATAGGCACCGGGACAGCAGAAGATCGCCATCACCAGACAGATCATACAAAAAAGATTACAAGAGAGCAGGAAGGTAAGGAAGATTGTACTTGGAGTCTTGTGTATTTAAGTTTCTGTGCATTCATGCATTTGAGTTTTTGTGTATGCATGTGTGCATACATGCCTGGTTTGAAGCTCAGCAAAGATGACTGTCTTAAATCTATAACCAAGGTTAATCTCTGGAGAGAGAGCCTCACTGCTGTGTCCTAAAGACTTCATTTTACATCTGCATTCAGTCTGTAAAGAACGAAGATTATTTAAAGTATTTCCATGTTTAGATCATCTTTTAGGAGCTTTTTTTTATATTAATGCTCCTTTGCTTTTGAATCCTGGATAGTTGAAATCATTGCAGTGTTATTGGTTTTGTAAGCAGAGATGAGTAAAAAAACCAAAATCCTCCTTTCGGCTTTTGAAAGCATTACCCTTGTAATAGATAAGGAATATCACAGGTTGTGGTGTTCAAAGGAGTGCCAGAGTTACAGTAACTCAAGTAGTGTGGCTTCTGTGTAATCCTTCTAATAAACCCTAATTCTTTTCTCATGCAAATAGTTTGGCTATGTATTAAAGCTACTTTATCTTGTAACTTTCAGTTGTGAATGATGTGACTTAGTTTTTAGTGATGAGTTTTGGACTTTAGAACAAAATTTAAAGAAAGTCACTTAGAATGCAAGTATGAATTTCAATCTAACATAGCACATATTTTTTCATTTTAATTCTCAAATAAGATTCAAACTACAAAAGCATTTTCAATTTTAAGTAAATTTATTATAATAGGTCAGAACTACAAAGTACTGTACTCCTTGTAGTACAAGTTGAAAGCAGGAAGAGGCAACTGGATTTTGGTGTAATTTATGGTAGAATGATGTACTGAAGCAAATTCTGTCTTTTGTTAAAAATGTAAAATAAGAGAGAATTGCTTTTGTTTGCTTTGTTCCACTTAGCCGGTCACTAAGCAGAGAGAGAAAGAGACCTCGATGGGAGGAGGACAGAGAAAGGTGGTCTGAGAACCAGAGCTCCAGCAAAGAGAAAAACTATACTGCTATCAAAGACAAAGAATCAGAGGAGAATGCATCTGAAAAAAATGAAGAGGAAGATGAGGAATTACTTAAGCCGGTTTGGGTTCGCTGTACCCATTCCGAAAGCTATTATTCCAATGATCCTATGGATCAAGTGGTATGTTTGTGAGACAACTCTAAAATTACTGTACACAGTCCTTTATTGATTATTTGATTACTTGATTAATGTGAACCTTTCAGCAGGATTATGTTTTGTGTTATTTAATTCTTCTACCAGCCATCTCAGTCTTTTAATCCTGTTAAGGACTTTGTTGGTATTCTTTATTTTCATGAATTTCTTCTGTCTGTTTTCATTTGGATTAGTGGTACATGGAAGAGGAGTGCTTGTCTTCAGAAGGGAAGGATGTTTGGGGTTTTTTTCCATTGCAGGTGCATTTGAGCAAAGATGCTTCAAGCACCGTGTATTCTCACCACGTTGGAGTAATTTTGTGCAGAAGTGGGAAGTCAGGATTCTTTGTATTTGACAATAACACTTGCTGGTGGAGTAGTGATGGACACAGGAAGGTTTCTCTTTTTTTTTTTTCTGTAGTTTTTGTTTGTGGTTGGTTGTGGGTTTTGTTTTTTGATTTTTCTTTTGAGAATGGCATGGAGAGTGAATTCGTGGTGATTCAAAGCGGGCAACAAAATGAGCTGGATTTTGTGTTTCTGATGTCCTAGTTGCAAAACACTTTCCCAAGTCTCCTGTTCCTTCTAAACCTGTTAAAAACATCAGTGCTGAGCTATACTAAATATGTTTCGCTGTAGTTCTGCTTCGTTAGGCCAAAGGTTTGATGAGAACACACCAGCAAATGAAGTAAATTCTCTGCTAATTCAGCTGGTGGAGCAAAGTGATGGTATGCTAAAGCCTTAACAAATATTTCTGTTTCATTGAATTATACAGGTTAGTCTTTTCCCCCTCTTGCTTGTCATTGTGAAACACTGGTATGTGTTGTGTTCATGTGCTATTTTAATACTCTCTTTTTGTTGTTCTGTTTTTAATTAACAGGGTGACTCTACTGTGGTAGGAACAAGCAAGCTCCGAGATCTGTATGAAAAATTTGACGACGAGTTGGGAAAGCGACAGGCAAAGGCCAAAGCAGCCAGGCCCCCATGGGAGCCACCAAAGACCAAGCTGGATGAAGACTTAGGTAGGCAGAAATGATGACAAAGCTCTGAAACGGAATAGTCTGTAGTTACAACCTGGTTTTGACAGTTGTGTTTATTTTATAATGCTGGTAGGTTAATTTCTTGTTAAGTCTTTCCTTCGTGTTGTATATCCACGGGAGTTTCAGTGTTGCTTTTGACTAAATAGGGCTAGATTCTTTGCTCAGAAAACCTAAGCCAAAATAGAGAGTACCCAACACTGCCTTATGCTAATATCTCCTCCATGGCATGAAAGCACCCTGAGCGTGATGAGATGGGCCAAAGCATGACAGACAAGAGATGTTGAAGAACCACAGAATCACAGAATGTTAGAGGTTGGAAGGGACCTCAAAAGATCATCTAGTCCAAACCCCCTGCCAGAGCAGGATCACCTACAGTAGAGTGCGCAGGAACGCGTCCAGGCGGGTTTTGAATGTCTCCAAAGAAGGAGATTCCACAACCTCCCTGGGCAGCCTGTGCCAGGGCTCCGTCACCCTCACAGTGAAAAAGTTTTTCCTCATTTTTATGGAACCTTCTGTGTTCCAGCTTCCACCCATTGCCCCTTGTCCTGTCAGTGGATGCCGCTGAAAAGAGCCTGGCTCCATCCTCCTGACACTCCCCCTTGACATATTTATAAACATTAATGAGGTCACCCCTCAGCCTCCTCTTCTCCAAGCTAAAGAGACCCAGCTCCTTCAGCCTTTCCTCATAAGGGAGATGCTCCACTCCCTTAATCATCTTTGTGGCTCTGCGCTGGACTCTCTCCAGCAGCTCCCTGTCCTTCTTGAACTGAGGGGCCCAGAACTGGACACAATAGAGTAGAGGGGCAGGAGGACCTCTCTTGACCTACTTGCTACTCCCCTTCTAATACACCCCAGGATGCCATTGGCCTTCTTGGCCACGAAGGCACACTGCTGGCTCATGGTCATCCTGCTGTCCACTAGAACCCCCAGGTCCCTTTCCCCTGCGCTGCTCTCCAGCAGGGCAGTCCCCAACCTATACTGGCACATGGGGTTATTCTTTCTCAAGTGCAAAACTCTACACTTGCCCTTGTTAAACTTCGTAAGATTTCTCCCCACCCAGCCCTCCAGCCTGTCCAGGTCTCTCTGAATGGCTGCACAGCCTTCTGGTGTGTCAACCACTCCTCCCAATTTCGTATCATCAGCAAACTTGCTGACAACATTCTCTAATCCCTTGTCCAGATCATTGATGAATATATTAAACAGCACCAGCCCGAGCACTGACCCTTGAGGGACCCCACTAGACACAGGCATCCAGCCAGACTCTGCCCCATTGACCACAACTCTCTGGCTTCCTCCCTTCAACCAGTTCTCGACCCACCTCACTACTTGGTCATCCAGACCACACTTCCTCAGTTTACCTATGAGGATGCTGTGGGAGACGGTGTCTAAGGCCTTGCTGATGTCCAGATAGACCACATCCACTGCATGGCCACCATCCATCCACCTGGTTATGTCTTCATAAAAGGCTATCAGGTTGGTCAAACATGACTTCCCCTTGGCAAAGCCATGCTGACTGCTCCTAATAACCTTCTTATCCTTGATATGCTTAGAGACAGCGTCAAGGATAAGATGTTCCATCACCTTTCCAGGAATGGAGGTGAGGCTGACCGGTCTGTAGTTACCTGGGTCATCCTACTTGCCCTTCTTATAGACTGGAGTGACATTCGCTTTCCTCCACTCTTCAGGCACCTCACCTGTTGGCCATGACTTACCAAAGATGATGGAGAGTGGCCTAGCAATGACTCCCATCAACTCCCTCAGCACCCGTGGGTGCATCCCATCAGGGCCCATGGATTTATGAATGTTTAAGTGTTCAAAATGATCCTTAACCCACTCCTCATCAACCAGGCCAAACTCCACCTTTATCTTGACTTCCTCTGGGGCCTCAGGGGACTGAGGCTCCTGAGGACGGTCTCCAACAGTGTAGACAGATGCAAAGAAGGCATTCAGCAACTCTGCTTTCTTTCTGTCCTCTGTCTCCAGGGCACCCACCTCATTCAACAGAGGGCCTACATTGCCTCTAGTGTTAGTTTTGTTGGCAATGTATTTGAAGAAGCCCTTTCTGTTGTCTTTGACCTCCCTTGCAAGTTTTAATTCCAAGGAGGCCTTAGCTTTTCTGACTGCCTCCTTACGCTCCCTGACAGCTGTCCTGTACTCCACCCAAGTGGCCAGCCCTTCCTTCCACAATTTATACACCTTCCCCTTCCACCTGAGTCTGCCCAGCAGATCCCTGGTTAACCGTGCAGATCTCCTGGATCTCTTTCTTGATTTCCTACCTGATGGGATGCACTGATCCTGAGCCTCGAAGAAGTGGTCTTTGAATGCCAACCAACTCTCTTGGGCCCCTTTATCTTTCAGCTCACTGTCCCAAGGGGTGTCCCCTAGCAATTGCTTGAAGAGGCCAAAGTTGGTCCTTCTGAAGTCCAGAGTTGCGATCCTGCTTGGTATTCTGTTTCTACCGCACAGGATCCTGAACTCCACTATCTCATGGTCGCTGCAGCCAAGATTACCCTCAACCTTCACTGCTTCAACCAGACCTTCCTTGTTGGTGAACACAAGGTCCAGCAGTGCTCCTCTCCTGGTTGGCTCCTCCACCATTTGCATCAAAAAGTTATCATCGATGCACTGGAGGAACCTCCTGGACTGAGGATGGCTGGCTGTGTGGGACTTCCAGCAAACATTTGGGTAGTTGAAATCCCCCATGAGAACCAGGGCCTGGGATCGAGAGGCTGCTGTCAGCTGCCTGTAAAAGGCTTCATCAACTTCCTCCTCCTGATCAGGAGGTCTGTAGTAGACACCCACCACAGTATCACCTAAGCTAGCCTGCCCCTTAATTCTTACCCATAAACTCTCTACTTGCTCCTCATCTGCCCCTGGATGGATCTCAAAACACTCCAGTTGCTCACTCACGTAAAGAGCAATTCCCCCACCTCGCCTCATCGGCCTGTCTTTCCTAAAAAGAACATAGCCATCAAGGCCCACACTCCAGTTATGTGAGCTGTCCCACCACGTCTCTGTAATTGCAATGAGATCATAGTTCTCCAGCTGCACATAGACTTCTAATTCCCCCTGCTTATTCCCCATGCTTCTTGCATTGGTATACATACATTTAAGAGATTTAATGGAGAAGCATCTGTTACCGTTGCTTGTGCCTTTTATGCCTAACCCTCGGATACTTCCCCTTGGCTCATGTGTAGAGACTCGGGTTTTATCCCCTTCCCCCTTCCAACCTAGTTTAAAGCCCTATCTGTTAATCCTGCCAACTCTCCAGCAAGTATTCTCCTCGCTCTCTTAGACAGCTCTACACCATCTATATCTCTCATGCCCAGTAACGCATAAACTTCCCCATGATCATAATACCCAAAACATTGCTGGTGGCACCAGTCTTTGAGCCATGCATTAACTGCTTGTACTTTTCTGTTCCTTTCACTAGAGCTTGTGGTCTCTTATTTTCAAACAAGGAAGCAAGAGTAGGGATGATAAACTTGTGTTTGAGAAGCTCTTGGTCTCTTATTTCTAAAAATTAAGCAAGAGTAGTGGTAATGAACTTCTATGGCACTAAGTTCATCCTTCTTCTGCGTTGTGTTTTGATTGTGCAGCTCTGCTTACCATGGTCTTATGTAGAAGTATTGGTTTTCAAAACAGTTTATTTACATTGTTGTGCAGCACACATTGGTTTTGTGAGAACTGTTAGCTGTTCCTTTTCTACTTTGGGTGTTTCAGTGTTTCATAGTGTGTTTTTCAGTTAGTTGCATTAGTTCAAGAAATTTTTAGGCATACCACATTAATTTAGATACTCTGGGCTTATTTTTTTTACTCGATGCTTCATATTTGCCCGTTGAGCTGCCTCAGACATATCTGAGCTTCATAATGCTTTAAAAATCACATGTAAAAATTCTAAAGTTGAAATACAGGTATATAATGATGTGTTCAGTTACATATTGGAAATATAAAGAGACACAGTGAAGGTGAAAAAAAACCCCTACAAATTTACAAAAGTGAGTTCACATTTTGTTTAAAGAAGCACCTTTTTTGTTATCTTGAACAGCAGACTTTCACATATTTAAATTCTCTGAAGAATCACTTAGCAAAGTTACCTGTAGAGTTTTTCAGGAGTTGGGTGGAGGTTTTTTGTGTGGATGGAACACTGACAAAACGGCTACCTTCAACATAACTGTGTAAAGCTTCGCTTCCTCAGATCTCTGCAGAGAGTTCCTTCACTGCTTCAGGCTAAAATATGATCAGGCCAAGAGCAACTTTACTGTTTCTTTTTTTCAGTCTTTCTGGAGGACCTGAAGGGCTCTGTGCCTGTGCTTGTCCCCTGGGCTCGCTTGCTGCCTGTGTCAGCTTCTACAGCCGTGCTTCTGTAGTGTCTGAGTGTTTATTGTATTCTGTGCTCAAGTAAATGCTGTCTCTGTTTTGCCATCTGTGAGCAGGAATTGTGTGTGGCAATGAGATAGCAATGCACTCCAAGAGCTGATTTCAGTGTATGGAATCCAAAAGCTTTGCACTGGTCTTTCAGAACTCCAGCTTACTTTCAAAGGCTCTACACTCATTTTGCATCTAAAACTTGACTTATAAGAGTGATTAATGTTTATCGGAGAACTTTTAAAACTCAAGTGTTTCTGAGTATTTGTGGGAATACACATGCCTGCCCATTTAGACAAAACTCGATTTCAACTGAGCATATATGACCTGCGTAAAACTTATGTCTCAAAGACGTGTTTTAATAACACATTACTGTGAGATGTAGACTGTATAAAAGGAATCATATTTTACTACTAGTATCTCATTTTCTCCCCTTTTTCTTTTAACTAAGGAGAGTCTCCTATTGAGTAAATACACGAATTTTAAGTGATAGTTCGCAGTATTTCAAACTGGTGTAGTAATATGTTTTCTCTAAAGTCAAAACTTAGTAGGGATACAACACTGCTTCCATTTCTTCCAGGAATGGTAAACCTTACTTGCATCAGGGTATATGTCTTGGCTATGAAGGCATTTATTTAAATTGGAGCTGAGCAGATCTGTGGATATGAATGATATTACACGTATAAGAAAGGGAGTCACTTCTAAGTACCACAGGAGTTTAGAGATATCTGAGATCAGACTCTGGGTTTTGTGGGTTTTTTTATTTATTTATTTTTAATTAAGTCCATACACTTACTAATGTTACTCTGACAACAGGACAAATGAGTCATTTTAACACGTCTAAGACAGTCTTCTGTTTTATTTTTCTTTAGCATTGTTCTCCCATCTCATGTCAGGAAAAAAATTTCAGTTAATACAAAGAAAGTCCTTAAAAAAAAGACTGAAAAACTCACAGAAAAGGACCTCCAAAAAACTTGTGACTTAATTCAGTCGGCTAGTAGTTCCAGGTTTTCTTCTTGTCTATAGTTCCTAATATGTGTGAATGGATTTGTGCGAAATAACTGATTTTTGTAAAAATAATCTAACAGCAAATGTTCCAAAATAATTCTATATCTATGTGCTATTTTGAAGCTCTTAAATAGATATCCTCCTACAGACAAGAGCATTTCTAGGTAAAACGAAACTCGATGTTATAGGAAGCAGAATTAACTTTTAGAGAAGAGGTTCTCTTTAGCTTATGCTACTAACCTTAGATGTATATTTTTAATTTTTTTTAAAAAAAAACTTTTAACACTTGGTTGTAGTCTATTATTGTCAAGTAACTGAAATTGTTGTATGATAGATCAGTGGTGTTCCTGGACAAGCCAAACAGCACTCTCTCATGCATGCAGACAGAAGCATTTTTGATATGGATTTCGTATGCATAGAATTCACTGTAATTTTTAATTAAAAATGCAGTTGCTGTCCCTCGTATTTGTAGTGTGAATGTTGTGCACAACTTGAAGAGCTTTCAGGATGCCACAGTTAGCTGTGTCGTGTTAGAGAACACCTTGCTATCGGAAAAGAGAGGATATGGAAGTGTTTTTTGCTGAACTTTTTTCCCCTGTGTGAATCAGAGAGCTCCAGTGACTCAGAGTGCGACTCTGAAGATGACAGCAGCTGCTCTAGCAGTTCGGATTCAGATGTTTTTGACGTCATTGCAGAAATTAAGCGTAAAAAAGCCCACCCCGATCGTCTCCATGAAGAACTGTGGTACAATGATCCAGGACAGGTACGGCGAGAAGAAAAAGTAATGTGTGTCTGAAAATCATTCCCACCTGTAGACTGTGAGTTCAGCATTGTTGTCAAACGTGCTGAGTGCTGCCTATTTCAGTACACGTTTTTTAACCCTCCTTTTCTCTCTTCTCTTCTTCAAAGCATTTCTGATTTTGATAATGTGATTCCAGCTCGTGAATCCTGGGGGTTATTCAGCTGGAATCACATTTGACAGTGTTAATAAAATCTGAATTGCTAGCGATGTGCTAATGCAGTCCTCTTAGCCCTGAGTTAAAGGTATGCATGTGAATTCTGGGGTGGAGAAAAGGCAAAGTATTTGTCTCTTACAAATTTTTCACCTAAAAGCTCCCGGCTCAAAATGATAGATAAGATTTTAAATGTGCAGTTAATGCTCCTAATTTCTTGTTTAATGGTTCTTTTGTAATTGCATAGAGGCTATAGTTCTCATTAAAAGTAATTGCTCAGCTCATGAAGTGTTGTCTTCTGTGCAATGTATACATTCAAAACTAGTTCTTAATTTGCAAATTTGCCATCTTCACCTTTCTTAATAAAATATTTTACAGCCTATTCTAACTCATTGTCGAATGACACCCCAGTAAATTTATTTTTCTGGCACTTTGTGCAATGCATGAGCTTAACATGCAACAAATCATAACGTGAAGACACAGTGCAGTGCATATTGCTGCTGTGGTAATTCAAAGGTCTGTTGAATACGCTACTACAGACTCATATTTATGTTTTTAGTTAAAATAATAATTTGGCTGAGCATAGCTAGCTGGTTTTATTTGTATGGAAAACAAGATTAACAAACTACTCTAGATATTTAACTGAAAAAAAAGTGTAGCTCTTGGGCATGCTTCAAAGTAATGTTCTAGGTCAGAATATTGGCTAAATAAGAAGTGGAGTAACTGTGGGATGATTATGATTCAGGAATGTCTCATTTCTGAGTTTCCTGCTGAAAAACTTTCTTTCCCAAAAGCTTTCTTGAGACTGACTTCATCTTTCTTGAAGGAACTGAAATCAGATCATCGTGAGCTTCTTGGTGATCTATTACTTCTCAATAGATTTTTTTATCTGAAAACACTTCAAGTTTTCCTTCTGCTACACCAAAATGCTTTCTGTTGCTACATAAAGCAGGAATGGTTTCCACGTGCATTGTCATGTCCAAGTGCACAGTCTAACACAGAACTCCCATTTTTAAAGGTGCATCTTCCCAACCCTTCATTCTGAGCAGTGTTTGTTACTTTGGATAATCTCCATCAGTGCTGGCCGTTGCCCGAAAATACGTTGTGAAAACCAAGGCCACTGCAGCAGCCTTTTCCTTTCAAGTGTTACCTGCTTGTTTGTGTTGCCCTGTTGATCAGAGGAAGTTAGAAGCTGTTGCCTGTGTAAAATTGTTATCGTTCAATATCATCACCTCATGATTGCTTTTACCTATAAGCATGATGCAATTTCATTGAACCTGTACTTTCCTTGGGGGTTTCACAGTAGGGATAAAAAAATGCAGAAGCAAAAAGCCATCATGTCACTCTCTTGCCAAGATTGCACAACTGCCAGAGGAGAAGTACCCTACTTCTTCTGTTTCTTTGCATGTATGCATTAGACTGAGATGAACATTAACACAAAAAAGTTGCATCTCTCTCCCAACTATGTAAAGGTTACATTAACAGCAGTTTGGTTCTTGCTTCCTAAGGCATCTTAACATTATATCTGTTGTGTGATGATGCTCTTTAGCCCCACCATGAATGCTCTTTACAATTGCAGAATGCTTAAAATGACTTAAGTTTCAAACTAAAATGTCATGGAAATTTCTGCTGGTTTTTGTATTGCATTGCAAGGTGGTTTTTGTTGTCTCTTTTTCCCTAATCCAAAAAATAGTTTCCATTCTTGGATTCAAACTGAAAAATTCCATTAAAGCCTGAGGTTGGGAACTTAGTTTGTTTCTCTGGTTTGGTTCTGACTTTTTTCGTTGAGTTTCTGCAGTGGGCATGATGTGAAGAGCAGAAAGCTTTAGGGTACTGCTGTAATGGGTAGTCTGCGTTGAACTTGGTCATAAAACCGAAAGGAGAGACACTGTGTACAGTGGCCCTTTTTGGTATAGCTGCTTGATGCACCCATCCAGAACACTGAAGTGGATATTTTTTCCCCTCTTCGAATCTATTCTGTGAATAGAACAGAATGAAGTGTTCCTATTACTTTTTTAAATTACCGAGTAACATATTCAAACAGTCTGCTTAGCATCCTTGGTGTGATATCCCTGTCTCATGGCAGAGGGGTTAGCTGGGGACAGGATTTCAGTCAGTGAACTTAGTGGAACCATTTAAATGGGGAGATTTCAGCTTGTAAATATTTCCATGTGTGTATTTAAGGCCTGAAGTTTGGTTTAGGCTGACAGCATGCTGTTTATATAAGAAATGGAAAAGATGTATATAACAGTGGTACAATTCTGCTGAGAGCATTTGTGCTTCTGAAACAGTGATGAAGTTTTAATGCTATTGTGCAGTCTTACATTAGTCTATACTGTTTTCAATTTTATGGGCTTAAAAACCATTCACTTAATCTGAGCATGGCAGGCTTTTAGAAGCATCAACACTCCAGGTGTGAAAACCAGTGTACTTTTCCAAAACTATTTTTCAGTAAAAACAGAATCGTGTTTTTCTTCTGACAGATGAATGATGGACCTTTGTGCAAGTGCAGTGCTAAAGCCCGACGAACAGGAATAAGACATGGCATTTATCCTGGCGAAGAGGTAAGTAATCCGAAGAACTGCAATTAAGAATACAAACTTGCTGCCGTAGGTTCATACTTGGGTTGATTTGAGGTGGTTTTTTTTTTTCCCTCTGTGATTTAAAGGCTGAGTAAAAATTCCTGTGTGACTTTAAATCACTTAGTTGTGTAACCTTTTATTTAAAATGCAGTACTCATGATGAAATTCACCTGAAGACTGTGGAAAGCTTTTGCCTGCAGTTGTTAGTTCTATGGGGTATTTTTTAAACTTTTTGAAAAACAATTACAATAGAAGGAACTTGTGACCACTTCAAGTGGATGAGTGTGTTATGAAGGCTCTCTTTGTGAAGGGAATGCTGTAAAAGTAAGTAAATAGTAGTTGTGCTGCTGACAGGACTGAGAAGCTTGTCAGGATGTGTTCTTGCCTTAGTGCTAGAGCATATCTGCACTGCAAACAATTGGTTTATTAAGTTCTGTTTGAATACACGATTAGAAAAATAAGTTCATCAGCTTCCTGAAACACGTTATAGAATAGTAGTGTCTTTCTTTTAAAATATGTTGTTGAAATAACATTTGGTTATTTTGCTTAGAAATATTAATTTATACAGACCATGCTTTGTTATCAGTGTTTCTGGAAATAAAAACAGTGCTTGGATGACCTCAGAATTTTTATTCTGAAAAACTTTGTTTTTGTTAAAGATCAAAGAACATTAATAACTATGTTTTACAGTTTACCTTGGTAATTTTTCTTCTAGAATTTTATTTTTCAATATGCCTTTTTACATATGTTTGAAACATTCTTTTATTTCTCTACAGTTAAGGATTTATGAATGTTTCCAGTTGAGAAGAATTACTTTGGTTTGAAACTTACTATAAATTGCTCCAGCTCCAGATCAATTCCTCCCTGCATTGTCTCTATTATTTTTCTTGCAGAGGAGGAGGGAGAAAATGTAAGAGGAGAAAACTAATACATAAAACTTGCTGCATGGAGACAGCTGCTCCCTGGAGCTGGGGATTTGAGGTTTCAGAAAATCCCCTAGGATATACTCGTTTTTTACAGTGGTCTGTAGATAAACCACCTAGTTTAAAGCCAGACGGTTTTGTGACTGTCCTAGGACTGAACAGCCGAAGTAATTACCCAACTTAATGGATGGGTTTTGCAAAGTGCACAGAGCTCTGCAGTGGTGCAGCTAGCTTGCCTTTGCCATCAGGCCAGCTTTTATAACGCTGCTCAGAGTAGTACTGTGCTTACTGCAGTGATTTTTTTATTTTTATTTTGTACCCATGGAGACAGATGTATTCCCAACAGGCTGGTGGCAGTCTTTAAACTGCAGCACACTGGATGTAGGGTGTATGAGAAACTGGTTTCATCTGACTGTTGAGGATTTCTAGGTCTTTAAACTGAAACGCTTCAAGAATAAGCTGGCAGAAGATGTGAACCCCAGGCATTTGGTTTTAGAACTGAGTGCCGGGAGGGCTGGCTGCCTCTGCACCTCTCGGGCAGGCGTTGCAACCTGGCAGGTGAAGCAGGGTTGCAAGAGCTGCTGCCTCTGTGATGATAGAGTAATGCCCCCAGGCCCCAGCTTTACCGCAGACAGTGAAGCTGATACTTGTCTGTCTTGATAACATCATTTGAGACCTTCTCATGTGAGGTCCAAGTTCCTTTTTGTAAGCTTTTAAAATTACTTTCCCAAAGCTACAGATTTATATAAGAGTGGAAATTAGTCCAGGATGTAAACAACTAGCTGCCATGTGTAAGAAAGTCAAATGGAAAATGAAAAAATTACAGCAGTGTTTTTCACCTTTTTTTTTTTACCTCTTCGAATAGCTTTAGAGAATTTCCCAAAGTGAAAATGTAGATAAGGCCACACTTTCCACTCTTCACAGAATGCTTAATTATGTCTACCTGCTTTTTTATTTAATTTTTCATAGTGCATGTTTCATGGCTATTAGAAATGCTTTATTCTCTCTTTTAATCTAAATTTGCCTTGACTTGTACACATAATTCTGCTTATCTCTTTCTTTAAGCCCATTAAACCATGTCGCCCCATGACCAACAACGCTGGAAGACTGTACCACTACCGAATTACTGTGTCGCCTCCCACAAACTTCTTAGTAAGTACTTTATAAATAATTCTAACTGGGACTCTGATTTTGGTTTTGGTAATCAAAGTCATACTGCTTCTTGCTTACTCCATGGTGGTTTTGTTTGCTCTTTTAAGACAGACAGACCCACTGTTATTGAGTATGATGACCATGAATATATCTTTGAAGGGTTCTCAATGTTTGCCCATGCCCCGCTAACGAACGTAAGTATGTTCATCACTACAGACCTGGATTTTGTTTGGGAGGTAAGCTGTTTATGCCCTGAAGTAGAACTTCTCTAAACAGCACTGGGGACAGGGCACAAGACATTTGTGCTAATGAGTCCTGGGTTTTGTCTTAATTAATTGTGATAAGCCTTCAAACTGTGACCGAGCCTGCGATGTCTATCAGAGTAATAGTTTTACATGTTTCACAGTTTGGAAGTGAAATAAACCATGGAATAACTTATTAAAACTGTTAACTGAATTTAAATTGGTTGAGGAGGTGGTGTTTTGTTTCTTTTTTTTTTAAGTCGGAAAAGTTTAAAGAAACAGCAACAACAATTGGAAAAAAAAAAAGGTTTTTAAGTGGCAAATGGACTTTTTCAGAGATCCTCTCTAAAAGGATTTCTCTCTTCTGGAAACTTACTTAGATGTATCCACTACTTTCTAGTATCTGTTCAGGTTCTCCAGGAAGTAGGCAAGTTACGATTTTTATTGAAAGTTGTAGGTATTTAGAGGCAATTAATTTTATGCCTGGTAAGAAAATATAACGAGAAAATATGATTGGTATTTCACTGTCCTGCTTTTCCACTATAAGCTGTTTGCCACATCTGAATGAAAAATTTGCAAATATTTAATTTCAAGATTGATTTATCAGTACAAGACTGGAATGTAACAGTACTAGAACAGAGACTCTGAGAATAAGGTGGGTTTTTTCGCTGATAATTTGCTTACGTAATGTATGTGACAACATTTTGCTTTTGGTGAGCAGGGGAAGGGGGCTCTTGACAAGAAGTTAGTGAGAAAGTGGAGTTCAGCCAGGGGCGTGGCAGTGGGAGTCCCTCCTGCCTGGTAGCATTAACTCAGCCTTGGGGTGCAGCACAGGTTTGTCTTAAGTGTTTACATTTTCACTTTGCAAGTGGCAACAGAAAACCTGCTGTTTGAGAGACATTTCAGAACATATTTGATAAAAGGGAAGTGGAAAATAGTAGCAAAAATAGAGATCTGAACAGCAACATCTTTGAATTAACTGAATCTTCATAATTGGCAGTCTTAGCTTTGCATGCTGCTAGAAGTCTTAGTGCTGTTAGTAATAATTAGTAGTAATAACTATTAAGTTAGTCATAGTAAGTAAGTGAGTAATAATTAGTAGTAATAATTGAGCAGGTCAGATATTAGGGAAAATTAGTAAGAGAAATTACAGTTTTCTTAATATAGCTACCAGAATAATTTTACAGCATCAGCCACATGTTGCTTTTTGTTGTGTACATGGGAATCCAATTTGTGGAGACACTGGTCATGGCTGTTACTGTAAAACATTTATTTTCTATTCAATATAAAGAAAAATACTGCAGGCTGCTCAGTTTCTGAATCAGAATATCTTCTCCTGGTTGAACTTACATGTTAGAATGTAAGCAAACGCTCCCTGATTGTGGTTTTGCTTTGGTTTTGTGGGTTTTTTTCCTTTTAAAAAGGAATTAATGATTTAATGTGACAGGCTTTCCTTTCCTCAGATTCTAAATGGGACATTTGCTGTCTAAAGTGTTTTATTTTTGTATTTCCATTTAATATTGTATAAAATCTTAGGAATTTTTTTTTGTTTGGCTGTTTATTGTAACTCTTTAGTTTATCATGAAGGTATCAATAGATTTTTGTAGACAAAATAGTCAAATGTTGACAGTGCAGTGCAAAAAGGTACAAGCAGAGTTCTGCACCTCTGCTAAGTCCCTTGATTTCAGTGCAACCCCAGCACTGTTCAGGTGTGCTTATCAATACAAAATAACATTGGGTTGCCTCGCTTTCACAGACCATTGAGTTGTTCCAAGATTCTTTTATGCTTGCAAAGCCACTGAATAGTAAAACCTGCTAAGAGCTGTGAATGTGTAGGGTAAACATTTCTGTAGTCTTTTAGTTTGGCTTTCTTGCTTTAAAAAATCCTATTTTAAGAAAACAAGGCATCTTCATCAGTCCATGAACTTTGTGGATAAAGAAACTTAGATGAAATTAGTGTAAATCTGTGAATTCATCATGCAGTTCTCACATGATGTTGCTATGACTTAGAGCCACATTTGAAGTCAGTGTAGCTAACAGAATTGGCAGTTCTAAATCACCTTGTCTTCAGGTCATTGGGTCAATCTGCTATGTTGTGTCACCAACAGTAAATTCACTTCCAAACATAAAAGTGAGAGGAGACATGAATTTACTGATTTTTCCTTTTCCTTTTCCTTCTAAATGAAGTTCTATCTCCAGTAGATGGCATTATTTAATCTTTTACCGTCCCTCCTCTCAGCCCTGTTATTACAGAGTTAGAGGTTAAAACTATTAGTTTGCTTGCCTGTGCATGTGTTCCTGTCCTGGCATGATCCCCCAGAGCATCTGTTTTAGGGAACACCCTTTCCAGCAGACAGTAATACCTTTGCCTACAAAATTGTATGAAGTGTGCATTCAGTGCTGTATAGCTTTTCATGCTATACATTCATATACATATTCATACACGTTTCATTTTCTCTTTTCCTTCCAGATTCCTCTGTGTAAAGTAATCAGATTTAACATTGACTATACAATTCATTTCATTGAAGAGATGATGCCTGAGGTAAGATGCATAATTGGTCAAGAAGTCAGAACAAGTTACGAGTTCCTGATATGTTTAATGGGTTAAACTCTTCAGAATCCCATCTTGTGAAGCCACTAAGAGACAGAATGGCTGAAAAGGAACTTGCACTCATAGGTGCTACCATAAATCCATCTACGTAGGCTGTCGTATATAAATATCAAATAGCGCGAAGTGCTTATATCCATAGCTTCTTTTCATTTTAAGTTATATACAATAAATGTCAGGTACTCTTATATGTAAGCTGTTTGGCATTATCCTTCTTTTATGCATGACAGAAATAAGGCATGTGGAGGTGCTGGTTTGACGGGACCACAGAAGTTGGCAGCAGAGCTGGAACTTAATCATGAGTTTGAAGTTCTGAAAATTGCTTATCAGTACTTAATATAAGCTGTTGCCAAAACAAATTTCTGGTGGATACAAACAAAACACATTCAGTTCGTAATCTTCTTTTTATTACAAGTTAATCTCTGGTGAAACCAGTTTGTGAGGTAAATTGCTGTAGTGGAACAGCATGTGTTAGGTACAGAAATACCCCTGCATATTAACTACAAAGATAGGATCAGTGTTTAATTTAGTCACATATATTTACATATTTTTCTCTACTTATCTCTTTTTGTTGCTCAACAGCGTCTAAATATATGCAAGAACCCTGAAATTTCTCAGCAAGATTAACGTGATCAAAGCAGTTCATTTCTTGTTACTGAATCTGCTGTGTTGTCTCAAAATCTTGTTCTAAAACAAACAAATGGCCACCAAGTGAAATAGGGAATGTGCCTTTTTTTAGACTCCTGGTCAGTTGGCTGCAGCACTATTTGCAGACTGTCTTTACTAATGCATTCTTGTAAAAGAGGTTGTTTTGTTGGATTTGGAATTTATGGCTGGTACCATACACGTACAATTTATATCATCCTGGACTGATGTTGTTCATTAAGAGAGGCTTTATAAGTTCTTTCATTACTGAATCAAAGCTCTTTCCTTTGCAGGAGCTGCTTCCCCACTTGATGAGAAAAATGTCATTTTTTTCTCTTTGTTTTTTTTTCTTTTTCTTTTTTTCCTATTGTCTTTAAGGTCAAAATCCTCAATTTGCATTGTACTAGTATGTTATTATGGAAGTGATCACGATGTCACAGGTTGTGATTTATAGACTTCTAATATGAACACGTAGGAAAAGATGAATTATGAAGAAGATCCTCCTTGGAAACCTGTCATCTGTTTAGCTCACTCAGGTGGAAGGGTTTAAGTGCATGGCAAATTATGGCAGATTCGTAATTTCTGCATATAATGTCAATTTGGACGTTGACTAAAGAGTCTTCATTACAACATTTTGTTGACAAAGCTTTCTGAAGCAATCGCTGTGTTATGTTACAGTAGATGATTACAGATGTATCAGTACTGTTTCCAATGCCCAGCATCTAGCAGTTGGGAAGTATGAAGATACAGTTTTCTTCATTGCTTTATTTAAATATACAGGAGTGACAGTATTTGTATTACAGTGTTACATAATTATAATTCTGGTTTATTTGTTTCTTTCCCCAGAATTTTTGCGTGAGAGGTCTTGAGCTGTTCTCTTCATATCTATTCAAAGATATTTTGGAGCTCTATGACTGGAATCTTAAAGGTAACTTTATTTAGGGAAAAAAAAACATAAGGGAAAACAACTAATTGCAGCTTTTGTAAATAGGACTGTTATGTGATGTTCTTTGGTTTAAAAAGAAAAACATGGGGAGGGATCTCAAAAGAACAAAGTCAAATGCTGGTTTATGTGAGAGGGATGAACTTCTGCTTTATTCTTCAAGAAGATGAAATACAGTAGAATTCATTAGTGTGGACTGTAGCAATTAAAATGCATGAACCTGGCACTGTGTTTTTGGAGATAACAGCTTTGGATTAAAGCAGAAATTGAGTTTCTTTTTAATCAAACAGTAAATATTGCTGTATGTTTAATATTGCACGGTATTGTGTGCATGCTATTTTGAAAGCCAAGGTGTTAGGTAAAACTATTCTGTTTGTACAAGCCAACAAACAAGTTACTCATACAGTATTTCTTCGCAGTCAACTTAAAAAGCAGTGTCACACAGACAGCCGTAGAGGCATAACCTATCATTATAGCTGAATGCTTTTGACTTCGTGGTGAAAATTTATGTTTCTGTGAAGATTGCAACAAAGGAGAGCTCCAGGGATGAGAAAAAAAAAAAGGGGGGGAATATCAAAGGAATTTCACCTCAGAATTTGTAGGTGTGTTTAGGTGTGAAGATGCACCCTGCACTTCCTGTACTTAAAGGAGCAGACAAGTTTTATACATCTTGTGTAGCCTTCTTTGGTTTGGTACTAAATGTATACTGATTATTAGTGTTACCTTTCATATCACTAGTTCTGATTGTTCTTTCTCTTTTAACACCAGGTACTTCCTGGTTTTGATTTCTTTTTTTATCATGCAGAGCTTTGGATGATGAAATAATAAATAAATTAATTTTTAAAAACCCCATCACAAAATAACATCATGGAAATTTCCTCGTTATCTGTTACTGTAACCAAAAAAAAACCCCTGCCAGTTGGGACTGATAAACTAGTGCTTGTTTCTGTAAGGCTTAGATGTATATAAACCCGTCTTTTTCTGTGTCACTCTTTTAAATAGAATTACTATGTTTTTGTTAGATTATGTTAAGTTTTTCTAGCTTTCTTTGAAATTGTCCATGTGAAAACTTTCACTAGAAGTTGATGCTCTCTGTGTGTTTTGTTACTTTTCTTATGGAAACGCAGACCCTATCAAATGTGATCACTGTTAATTGATTTCATCTGCGGAAGGGTTACCTCTTTTTCTTTTGCACATATGTTGTTGTTCATAACTTTTCTGTACTTTTTTCATGTTTAAGGTCCGTCACTTGAAGATGATTCTATTTCTTGCCCCAGATTTCACTTTATGCCACGCTTTGTGAGATTTCTTCCAGGTAATGTTTGGATTATGTACCTTTATAGAAATTACATCTAAAAAAACCCAATGAATCCCACCCCCCGCCAAAAAAAAACAAACGAACAAAACAAAAAAACAACCAAAACCAGCTCACTAAAAGACTTGCTGCAAGTCAAACGAGTTGTGTAGAGATTTGGTGTTTCCATCTGAAGTCTTTAGTGCTTGCTGTGTGTGGATGGCTTACTCTGAACTGAGATTCAAATGGGCAGGCCGAGTCTTGCTTCCAACTTTTGTCTCTGTCGTGGTGACTTCAGGCAGTCCTGGTGTATTCTGGTCCTTGCCCTGCTATGGAGCTGCAACGTTTGTGCAGTCCTGTTGCCTAATCTCACATGTGAAACTGAATTTCATGTCCTCTCTGCTCTTTAGAGCAGAGAATTGCATTAAAACTCCTGATGTGCAGTTTTGAGGGTCAGCATGGTTATCACCCCTGAGCACATCTTGTTCTGATTCTTTCCTTCTTTGTCTTAATGTGAGCTTAGACCTTGCAGCCAACAGCGAAAGACAGAAAAACACTATTTTGGTGCAATGCCTGCCAGCCAAGGACAAGCTGTGGTGTGGAGCCTCATGCTTGTTTTGAGTGAACAGCTTACACAGGCATTTAACACCTCCTAAGACACTAGGATGGACTTTCAGTTGATATAAATGTCAGGGCTCCATTGAAAATGTGTCCTGCTGAGATCCTGCCAGTCATTGCTCCAGAAGGGGTGTGTGGACTGAAGGATGCATTTCAGCTACCGGACTGAGGATGCAGATGAGATGTGGAATAGTCTTCATCAGTAGGGCTGTGGCCTGGAGGTGCTCTCTGCTCTCGGCTTTCAAACTTAGCTGGGATATTAATTATAGCTGTAGCTAAATGAGGTTTGGCTCGTTACTGCGGAGAGTGCTGATGGTTAGATGACTGTATTTCTAATTGTTGTTCCTTCCTGGATACACAACAGTGTTCAATCAGAAGCAGAGCTCTGAGGCTTGCTAGCAAACATTGATTTGGTTCTGCTGAAGCAATTTACAGAATAAGCCATGAAGCCACATGTGGCTGATTAGCTTGACCTCATCACAAAATGAGAACAAGTTTGACCTGCCTGATTTGTGTAGCTGGAGGGTGTTTTCCTGTTAGTTTGGGGGTTTTATTTTCCGATTTGTTTTATTTTACTTCAGAAGGCAGCTTTCTGCGCTGTTGGATTGTTTACTGACAGAGAAAGATAAGTCTCTATCACATGTACTCCTGTGTGCTTCCTCTTTAAAGTTCTCAGCCTTAACTCTTATCAGGGAAAAAGACATTTTTAAAAATATTTCTGTATACACAGTTTCCTTTCAGCATCTTATGACAGATTTTTTTTATAATCAAGTCTGCATTTTGTATTGATTGTTTTTGGAGATGTCCTTGGAGATTTTTAATTTCCAGAGATTGGGAATGTTTCCTTTAGGTATGTTTGCAGAATATTACATATCCACGTCTTTTCAAAGAAGATGTATTGGTGTAATAGATCTCCACTCATCCATCAACTGTCACTTTAATGATAGAAATTAACTTCTAATTTCCAGTCTCCTTTCTTTCTTATTTTTCTAATGTGGTCTAAAAATATGACGTTTAGAATGTTAAATTTTCTATGTGAATTACTTAAAGACAACCTTGAGTAGCTCTGAGTTTTGAGCCAATCATACTGGGTTTTCTCGGTGCCAGAGATGCATAGCGTGCAGTGTAACTGCTGTATAGTATTCATTGTGATAGGATTTTTATGATGATAAATACATTAAGAGAGTAAGAGACTAGATTTAAAAAAAAAAAAAAAAAGAGGTCCCAAGTGCTGCGTGTTCTTAGCCAGGAAAGATCTGGTCCTTAACTACTGTTTAGCACAGGTGTAATCTGTGCCCTTCCTGAACATGGTCGTCAGTGAGTAGGCTACACTTCTTTTTTTTTTGAGTGATTGTTGGGCATGGCCTACCTCTTGCCTAACAGTATAATCTAGTTGACAAAACTAGAAGTCTTGTAACTGAGTCCCCCTTTAATTTGAAGGTGATCTTCACACATTTAAAAGTCCGTCTCTGTAGCTGTTTAGAAGTTTCTGTTTTCAGTGATGCTTGGGGTGTATTTTCCCCATTTAAGATTTCTTCTTGGAGACGCCAAGTTGTATCATTCCCTTTTGTCGTTTCTGTACCATAGTGCTGGAATCCCAGCTCAAGTAAGAGAAGGGCTTGTTCCCTCACGTGTCTGGTGAAGGATGTGATCTTCTGCAAGACTGCTGTCAAGCAGCATCTCTGTGGAGCTTTTCCTGTGTGCCCGGGGTCCCGTTCCTTGTGCTGAGGCATCACTCTCCACGTTACTCTAAGGCTTTTCTTCTGTTTTCTCCATTCCAGTGTTGGTGTGTGTAGTGACAAAGAGAATGTACTTGGTGTCAGGACCAGTTTGCTTTTGCTTGCTGGGGAAGGCAAATCGATGCTCGTGCTCTGTGAGGATGAAACTCAAAGATGCCTCCATACCCACAGATTAACACCCTGGTGTTGGAGAGGGTCAGAGAGATGTGTGTCGCACCGTAGTAACACATCTGGCTTTTTACTCCCACGAGCAGACACACTGAATTTGTGTAGTTGGTGTCTTCTGTTAAGACCGTCACTGGCCTTTTTCTTTGCATCTTCACGTCTCTAACTGGCTACATGGAGCCAGTGAGATGTTTATTATACTGTTGTGACAAGCAGCCTTTGCTGTGCACATTTCGTGAGGTTTCAGAAGTATTTCGTGGTTTTTGTGTGCCCTCGATTCGTTCAGTGACAGAAGGCAGCACGAGGCTCTTTAGTCTTCATTACTGCAGGTACAGCATGTAAGTGCTACCTATGAGTCTAAAACGCAAGAATAACTTGCCCCATTCATCCACAAGTGTCGTGTAAAATTTTGTGTGTTCGTTAAAAAAGCTGCATAAGTGCCTAAGGCTTTTTAAGTACCATTGTGAAAAGAATGATCGAAGTGTGAAGAGAGAGATACAACTGGACAATGTAACTGATTGTTGTGCTTACTCATTTTAAAGTTTTTTTCAGGCAAGTTAGAAACTTCAGCTTTACAATATGATGCAACTGTTACTTATGCTACCGTTACTGTTAATGCTTCCAGTTTAGCAAAATGTTTATACGTGCACAGTATTCATCAATAAAACATTTGCCTTCATATTTGTCAAGTCGCTTAAGCATTTTGCATCTTATTTTGGTCATCCAAATATTTTGTGTTCTGCATATTTTCTCTTTTGCTCATACTTTTGGAGTGAACGTCTAAAATGTGTTTTATTTATTTACTTTTCAAGATGGAGGAAAAGAAGTACTCTCGATGCATCAGATTCTTCTCTACTTGTTACGATGCAATAAAGCTCTGGTGCCTGAAGAGGAGATCGCCAACATGCTTCAGTGGGAAGAACTGGAATGGCAGAAATATGCAGAAGAATGCAAAGGGATGATCGTTACCAGCCCTGGCATGGTACAGCAAATAATTCTGTTGTGAACAACCCAATGGCATGCACATGTCTTGTATCAGAGAGTTTGCTACAGGCTGAGTTGGAAAGGGAAAAGGTGACTAGTTGCAGGTTGCTGTAGGGAACAGTTCATTGACTTGTTCAAACCCTGGGAAGAATTGCACCCTCTGCTGCTCTACCGAAGGGCAGATTTCCAGATGAGCACAGTCTCAATGTGCTCATTGAAAGGAACGTCTGTGTTTTATGAATGTGAAACTGGAGTTTCTCTGCTTTCTTACTTTCTCAAACAGTTTTTATGTGCATGATCTCATTCTCTTCTCCGTGACACAGGACCAGATCATTAATAACTGTTTGCTATTTTCTTCATCTTCCACTTTTGACCGACTAGAACTATTTAAAGTTATCTATATCCAGATTCTGCCCTGAATATGAAGAAGGTATTTTTTTGCCTATGTGGGTTTTTTTTTTTTAATATTTCTACTTTGCTCTCACTCACACTGAGGAATTTTGTGTACATTACTGCATGCATCCATTAATTTTCAGTGCCAAGCTTGAAACCCCTATGGTCTTATTATTTTTTGAACAATTAGTATTGTAAAGCATATGTTCTCTGAACACAGCTCCTTTCAACTGTGAATTTAGGCCATTTTTCAGACTTGCACACTTAAATGTGGGTCACGAGAATAGATGATGCCCACTAAAAGCGGCAGGGTTCTGTTTGCGTGGCTTGACCGGTATTACAAAGTAGTATCTCAGTAGCAGAGACACATCTCAGACCCAGTATTCTAGACTGCTATGCAGCTTTCTTGACTGTAATACCTTGCTTTCTCTGACTTCATTTTCTTCCTTTGCTTATAGCTCAACTTCTTAGTTTCTGCAATAAAAATGTGACTTGGTATTGTGCCTAAGGGGAAGTTTAGTTAGCTAACTGAAAATCTCATTCCCAAAGTGCAGCCAGGGTGACTTCCTAAAATACTTTTTTCACGTTCATATTTTGAAGTGTGGCAGCATTACATTTAGTAAACTGTTAGCTAATCATAACTTGGGCAGGCTCATTTATTTTTTCCCTTGTTTTCATTCTGCATGTTTTCATTCTGACTGAAGCTTTCCAAACCAGAAGGAGAATAAGATCATCTGTGGGAACAAGAAATGCAGATTAGATGTGAATTCTCACTATGGGAAATTCTACCTAAGCTTTTTAAAAACCCAGTGTTAAACCAGAATCTCATAATAGGACTTGTTAGACAGCCCAAGTGTTTACTTCAACATTGCTTGTGTTTTCTATGATGCGAGGTACATGCAAGTGCACAAGTTGTCAGTATCAGAATTGTGTACACTGTCATAACTTTGGATTTGCTCCTTGTGTCGCTGAACCATAAATGCCTGTATTCACAAGGCAGTTTGTGAGCGACAGTGTTAATTTTGAGATTTTATGTGCTTTTTTTTTTTTTTTACTGACAGACTTTGCATTCTACGAGACAGTGTTTTTAGAGCTATATGTGGACATCAAACTACGTGAGCACAAAAGGAATCCTCAGCACTTTGAAATGCTGTCATGTTACAATGCCATCATTATAACATGTTTTTGCCTCTCAAGAAGATTGCAATGACTTTCTTCTTAGTTTGTGGATTTTTTTTTCCTGTTCATTGCAACATATTCTATTGAGTATGAAAGTAAGCAAAAAACATAGCATGAAAGTGTTTTCTATGCATTTTACATTAGAAGATAAAATGGTTCTGTTGTAGAGACAATGTGAAACTTTTAGAAAATGACAGCTCTTCAATACAATTTTATCCCCTTGACACAACAAAGTAAAACTACTAAATTTTATTTTGCTGCTTTCTTCCACAACATCATTTCAGAAATAATAATTCCTCTCATGAGCAGATCTAGATTTTTATATATATATTTTTTTAAAAAGTGAGGTGCGTATATGTGTGATGGAGAAAGGAAAAAAATTTTGATAGACATATAAATCCCATTTACTTAAACAACTGACAATAGTTCAGCATTACTTAAAACCATTTAATTTATTCACGATGTTTCATTAGCTCGGTGAAACTTTGTGTTGGAGTAGATTTAAGGGTTCATAAACTGTAATCCTCTTTAATACTTTCCTTACTTTCTGAACTATTGCTGCTTTTCTCACTAGTACAAATATATGTGTATTTTAACATACTTTTTGTACTACATCTACATGCAATCTCATCACGTCTTCCAGTATCAGCAAAGCTTTGATTGATGAGTTTGGGAGTAAGAAACAAAGATCACCGGCCTCTGTTCTCTTAGCATTTCTTTAGTTGCTATGAGATAGTTTGTTTGTTTTTTTTAAAAAGCAAGGCTGTGATTATTAGATGGTGTCTCACAGCACTTCCAGAAGAATGTGAGAAAAAACTTCTGGGAGAGTAACATCTAATTTGCTTGTGTGCTGTCTGCTGCTCTGCAGTTGATATTGGATGTTTTTATGTGGTGCTGTTTGTTCATTTAACTTTCAGAAACAACGCTGGGGAGGCAGCTGGTGTTCACCAGGCTGCAGGAAAAACTCCATGGCTGCAGGAAAAAACCCCGTAGCCTAAGACAGTGAGGGAACAATTGTGGTTAAACAAGGAGTTCTTTTAGTTATCAAGGAGTTCAGGTAGTTTTCAGGCACTTGGGAAGAGCTATGTAACAAAACTCAAAGGCAGTGGCAGGTAGATAAAGAGTCTGGTTTTGAGTGACCCCTAGGCCACAGGTTTCACACCGACCCAGCTACAGGTGTGTTGAGGGTTGTATTAATTCTATTTAAGTGTCTAAAACAGGAAACATTTGAAAAGGAAAATGCTGTCTGTATTTTTTTTTTAATATATGGGTGGTAATTGTTGTATTGAGTGTAATTATTATTTCATATTCCTTTCATGTTTTGCTGCCTTGGTTCTCAGTGCAGTTGGGGCAGGGATGGGAGAACATCCTCACTTTTGATATTAAGAGAGGGGAGAACCAACAAACAACTTCTATGAAGATAAAAACTTTTCAAATTGATTATTAACCAGTTGTAGGGTTAAACCCCACAAAACCAGATAAATTTCAGGACCTTGTGCTCTGGTTTAGAGAGCAGAATTCATCTGCTACAAATCCACCCTGTGTTTTTTATTAGATTTTGCTATCCTAATCCCTTTTTATTGGAAGTGTTGTAGGGAAAACCTTTTCTCTTCTTCTTTTTTTCATTTTTTTTTTAAACTTGGCAGCATGAGCCCCCTAACTTTTAATTTTTCTCTTTTTTTTTTGACTGGGAAGCTGATAAGCGTTTTTCCAATGGAAAATATATCTGAATGTCAAAGTTTTAAGTAAGTTTTTGTTTTTGTGGAATAGATTGGAAATGTGGCCACCTGATGAGGCTTACCTTTATTTATAGAATTGACTGTGCTTATCCATGCAGAACATGATTCCTGTGAACAGTTCTACCAAGGTAGTTTGAAGGGTGAAAGCTTTGTTCTTGACAGAGTTTTTATTGTTTTGTGAAGGGAATGGTGGGAGCTGTTTCTGTAACTCTGAAACTCGTCTCTGAGAAATTCACGATACCAAATTAGGAGTTTTGAGATGCAGGTAACTAGAAGTAATGCCCTTCTTCTGAAGCAGTAGACAAGCAGAAAATATTGGCTTCATCCAGCTGATTGCAAAGTGGGGAGTAAGGCACGTAACAAAGCAGCTTGCCAGGTAGTGGAGAAAATGTTTACTTGGAGACAAACTGTGCACCTTTAACTGAGTTCTTAAATATGTTAGATAAGTGATCGAGAGCTCTGTAAGCAGCTTTTCTTCTGCAGGGATGTGCAATTACTCATTTTCTGCATTTTTAGAGGTGAAGCAAAAGTTGCCTCTTTCTGTGCCGTTCTTTCTAACTATAAAAAGAACTTTTGCTTTGAAGTGTAGGAAGGACAAAAGTCTCCTCATTACACAAGGCTGTTTTCCTCGTTGTGTACATCAGCCTAGGAGCCTTGTCTAGGAGTAGCGTGACACCTTTTTAATGCTGTTTAGTTGGTGTAATTGAATGGATCTATAAATGGCTTCACTTGCTTTGGGAAATCAGGAACAGAACAACAATTAGAGAGGTAACCTGATCTTTGTGAACTCTTCAGGCATGTGGTAGGTTGGATGCCAGAGTGCTAATCCTGATTTTGTTTCCAATATGATGTTTGACCGCACATAGTTGTTTTAAGTTCTCAGAAATAATCCAATTGTAGATTTCCCAACTTGTAAAATGAAAATGGACTTTTTTCTTTTTCCTTCTCTTTTCCCCCCTCCCCACCTTTCCTGAGAGAACTGAGTTAACTTTCAGACATTGTCATTGCCAAACATTCATTACAATATTAATGATTAGTCTGTGTATTTTAATAAACTTGGAATATTGCTGCCTTGTAGTTCCTGGATAGCGTGGGCTGGAGGCAGTAAGTCTTCCATGGAGCTGTTGTCAATTAGGTATATTTTGTTTTTTCTCCTAGAAACCCAGCTCGGTTCGTATTGATCAACTGGACCGCGAACAGTTCAATCCTGATGTAATTACTTTCCCCATTATTGTCCACTTTGGGATACGACCTGCTCAACTCAGTTACGCTGGAGATCCTCAGTAAGATGCTTTTCATTCTATCTTTTGTTCAGAAACTTGTTACTGGTGTTATTTGTGGCTTAAGTAGAGTTCAATAGCTTAACTGAGTCCCATACAAAGCTTAGTGCATATAGTATTGGACACAAGCTCTTGTAAACTAGAGAATATAAGATGCAACTTTTTTTTTTTTCCGGCATAATTGAGGATCTGCTGAAGTAAATGTACATGTGCACATAGTATGAAATTTCTCAATCTGAAAACATCTCTTTTAGGTCAGACCAAAGGTTCCTTAAGCTCCATGTTATTTCGCTGAGAGGCTAGCTGTGGGTCTTCAGAGAGAAAATAGCATAAGAGGAAGGCAGAAAGGGAGAAATATTTGCCCAGGCTTCAGAAGTCTGTAGCGCATGCCCTTCTGAACTGGAGAATATATTTAGATTATTTTGTTTAGCAGCCCTGAATGAACTTCTCTCTAAATTTCTCAAATTGCTGTTTGATTCTTTTTATGCTACTGACAGGGACAAGATTCCAGGTAGTCACTTCGACAGTAATATTATGCATTATTTGTAAAAGGACTGATTTCTCTTTCAGAGCTGCTACTTAAGATGCTACAGAGCTGCTACATAAGATGCTTTTCAAGTCTTAATCACGTACGCTAGGTGATCCTGCTCTGGCGGGGGTTTGGACTAGATGATCTTCCAAGGTCCCTTCCAACCCCTAACATTCTGTGATTCTGTGATAATGAAGAATGTAGCCTTTTTCTGTTTGCTTTCTGCATTATATATCTGGTTCGTGGACCCTGCCATATCCAACTTAGTTGTCTCCTTTAATGTCTTGAAGAATCAAGTCTACATATTGTTTCCAGCTTGGAAGCTCTTGGGTCCATTTGACTTCTCTCTGTGCCTTTTATGTCCTTATAGAGATTGGGAGAAATGTAGTGAAGGAGTGGAGAGGGAATAAGAACTTCACTCAGAGCATGAAGTACTGTTTCGCTGTGGATTTGTGTAGTGTCATAAAAGTTATTGCTGCACTTTGTTTGCAATTCTCTTCCTAATTTCTGACAACTTTGGAGAACTCATCCAACGATCTGGTGATCTGTTTTCTGCATGATGACAGACAGTATAGAGTCCATTTCTTGCGCATGTATAGTTAAGGTTGTCCTCATCATATGTTTTCATCCAGTGTCTTTAAGGATGTTGGATTCCACCTGCAGTTCTGAGGCCCAAATAGTCATATGTGCATGTATGACAGGCATATTCTTCTACAAGTGCTTGCTAAGAATTTTAGATGTAATGTAGTGGGAAGAGTGAGTGCTTATCAGACAACATATTTTCTCCTGACTTCGAGCTTCACTTTTAATCCTTCTCATCTTTTTTGTTTTCTTGTCCATATGAAGAAAATAATTAGACCAAAGTGTGTAAGAGTCACCTCTGTTTTGATGCAGAGTTTCTTATGTTTGTCAAGTTCTAGTACCTCGCATCAAAAACAGTATGGAGATAGAAATTATTCTTCTGACATGTTTTTTAACTTTCTGTAAAATTTTCATGGCTTTTTTTTTTCCCCACAAAGCTGCTTACAGAATGTGAGTGTGCTTCTTTTTATCCAAATAACAAAACAGTTTTTGTGAAAGACCTCTTTTGTGCCATATTAGACTTAAGTCTGGTGTATGTGTGAAGTAGGTAATGCCCAGAGAAGATTTTCCTGTAGTGCATCTTGTCATCATGAGGTTCTAATACAGAATTTTTGTTATGTTTAGTAATTCTCGAACTGAATTGCAGTAACAGAGCTTATTGCATCCATATTAATACTAGTAGTAAAACACAGAGTGTAGATCATAGTTTAAGGTTCTTGGGTTTGGGTTGAAACTACCTGATGGCATTGGTGGTTTTCTGGTTGATTGATTTGTTCTTTAACTTATTTTTTTTTCCTTCGGGTGGGGATATGTCAGAAAGAAATGTGCTATTCTGAAGACTGCAGAAATGCAGAGAACAGAGCATAGAAGAGTTCTATGGATTAACAATTCCAGATGCGTTTATAGACTAAAATATCTGCATCTCTAGAAGCAGAGAGTATACCTTTGAGAATGATGCAGAGAAATAGCTATGGAAAAAATGCCAAGAAGAAAAGATCTGTTTGTATGCCTGTGAATGTGGGATGCTGGGAAGATTGTGAAATAGTAAAAGAGTTGCTGCTTCGTTGACTGCTTTGCCACTGATATGGTAGCTTCCTACTAAAAACACTGCTCTAGATTGGTACAGAGGAGGATCTGCTTTTATAATGTAAATAGAAAAGAAAATAAGTTACGGAATAAACTTCTTCCCTCCGTCCTCTAATTCTCTGCTTCCTATTAAAAGTCTGGGTTTGCGGGATTTCTTAAACTCTACGGAGGTGATAGGGACCTTTTAAAAGATAGTCCAGCCCCCCTGCAGTGAGCAGGGACATCTTTAACTGGATCAGATTGCTCAGAGCCCCATCCGGCCTGACCTTGAATGTCTCCAGAGATGGGGCTTCCAACACCTCTCTGGGCAACCTGGGCCAATGTCTCATCACCCTCATAGGAAAAAAATTTCTTCCTTATATCCAATCTAATTCTGCTCACTTCTAGTTAAAACTCATTACCCCTTGTCCTATCACAACAAACCTTGATAAAAACACTTCCCCCATCTTTCTTATAGGCACCCCTTAAGTGTTGAAAGGCTTCTATAAATAGGGCTTCCCAGAGCCTTCTCTTCTCCAGGCTGAGCAATCCCAACTCTTTCAACCTATCTTTGTAGGAGAGGTGCTCCAGCCCTCTGATCGTTTTTGTGACCTCCTCTGGACCCACTCCAACAGGTCCATGTCTTTTTTGTGTTGAATGCTCCAGAGCTAGATGCAGTATGTGACTTGTATATGTGATTCTTAGAGCTCTTCCTCATGTGTTTCACTGAAATGTTCAGCCAGTGTAAGGACAGATGCTTTTTGCGAAAGGTCTGCTTTTCAGTAAGTGCTGGGTAAACCCAGTGGAGAAGAGGGGGTTTTCACCTGCCTGAATTGAGAAGTCATGCTGCAGGCAAGTCTTCTTAGCATTTGGAGGTGGCTTTTTGGAGAGGACAGGTGGGAATCTGGGAGACCTGTTCTGTTCTTAGCTTTGCTGTTCTCCTCATGCCGGACACTGATGCCTCCTCTCTGCTGCTGTCTCCACTCTGCTGGAACAACTGCAGAGGCAATGTCATCTCTTGAAAAATGCTTTGAGATATTTTCTGGAGAAAAAAAAAAAATAATTTAGACAATCTGCCACATATATGGATGTGTTTTTAGCAGCCAGTGTACTCATAAGGACAAATGGTGAGAGACTTTTGTTGTACCAACCTAAATACTTGCTTTGTTTTCATCCTTCAGATACCAAAAGCTGTGGAAGAGTTATGTGAAGCTGCGTCACCTACTGGCTAATAGTCCCAAAGTCAAACAGGCCGATAAACAGAAATTATCACAAAGAGAGGTATGCTGGGCCTTCTGATAACTGACAATTTAGCATGGTAATTCAGGATGAAATAAAGCCATGACTACCCTGTTTATGGAAACAATAGAAATCCTTCACAAAAAGCTTTCTTTTCAAGCTGCTAACACTGATTTAATTTTTATTTTTATTTGCTAATGAATTGATTTTTTTTTCCTTTTTCTTAGCTGTCAAACTACTGCAACTTTTTTACTCTGTTATAGAAATGATCAGTATAGAATTTTAACTTCTTTATAGCTGTAGCCATTAGTGGTTTCAAGAACAAGAACAAAAAGGATTTTATTTCAGCGCAGTTTTAACTGGCTCATAATTTTGAATGTTTCTCTTCTAAGATAAACTGCCACACTTGTGCATGATTTTAAACTGTAGTTTATTAGGCAGCCTTAGTGACACAACTTAAGGTCTTTTGAGTTGAGATTATCTGGTGGTTGTTATTTTCAGTCATCTTTAACAATAAATGAGGTATTTGTTGAACTTTAGTCTTTTCTCTTTTTTTTTTTTTTTCTCCCTCCAAAGTCATGAGCAATAGGCATTTCCTGAGTGCAGGTGCTCAATCAATTGGGAATTAAAATCAGAAGAAGTGTCACCTAAATATAAACTGAAACACCCTGCTCTTAGGGGTTTTTTTTGAGGTCTTCACTGAAGCTTTTAATTTTTCTAGTTGGCATCCACCAGGCATTCTTAACTGGACAGCTGAAATAAAGAATAAATAGAGGAGAAATTAACTTTTGTGGTACTGCGTGGTATCAAATTAAGTATTGGTGTATTTTTATTTATTGGTTAGAAATCATGATGATTCATAGAATCATAGGATATCCTGAGCTGAAAAGCACCCATGAGGATTACCAAATCCAATTCCTGAGTCTTTCCCAGTTTGCTAACTGTGCAGCTTTGGTTGCAGTAAAAGTTTGATACAACTTGAAATTTGGCATTGCGCCTTATGTTTATTATTACTGCAAAGTATAGTATGCTCTTCCATGCCGGAGTCTTTGTTAACATTTTATTTATGCTGATATTTAATAAGTAATGGGAGTAAATAAATAAATGGGGAAAAACACAATGTTTGACTTAACTGTGCCACAGATATAAAGAATTTTTTTCTTCTCCCTATAGGAGATGATTTTGTTTGCTACAGCTCTCTACACTCAGAGCAAGTAGAAGGAAAGACCATTGGTTTATGCACTTCTTTCCGTGATGAGCTAATGGATGACTTATTTGTAAAACTGTAATGGATTGAGTGTAGGAGGGTGATTACGTTTTGCCTCAAAAGCTAAAATGCTCTTTTGGTATTTATCTGTGTAGTGTGCCAATTTTTATTTCTAGACTTTGGTATCTAGGATAATGAGTTTAGCAAGTAGTTTGCCAACAGATTGGCAGATGGGGCTGCAGCAGAATCTTTACATGAGGATAACCTGTGCATTTTATCAGTGGAGGTGTCAGTACCTTCACAGGAGCTGTAGGGGCTGCACCTGCGCGGTATGTGGGCTTTTAAAGATATGAATCGTATATTGTGAATAATACTGGAGTGCTCTTGAGCCACTAAGCCTAAATATACAGCCGGGTCTAGCAAACATGATAGCACCCATCTCAGAAAACGCCCAGTGACACAGCCTTGAACTGCAAATTTTAGGTGTAAGCACTCTCTGTTCTGTCTGCCATCTGGCATCCACTACCCTGAGATTGTATGATGTTGTTAGTTGTGACAAAGTCGCGCCTGGGGGCTTTCTTCCTTTGACCTAACTTTGAGCATTTACAGCAGGTGCATAAACTGGGACCTGAAGGCTTGCTTTGAAGTCTATGTGGAGAGAAATGCAGGGCTTTTTTGAAAGCCTTTTATCCACCTTCACTGAATATAAAAGGAGTCAGAGCTAACTAGCCTCCTACCCTAGATGCCTTAGTGTTGGGATGTCTGAAGTGTGATGAATCTGCATCTGAAAAGATATGCCTCTTGGAACCACTTGTCAGTCAGTCGATGGAGCCCATTCTTGCCCAGAGATGCTGATAGGCTTCAGGCTGGAATCTGGGAAGAGGCAGCTTTGAGCAAGTGCCCTGTGAAAGAGAGGGAGGACGGGTTGCAATTTTTCAGAGTTCTGTGCTCTGAAGAAGGAAGAGTACTGAGCGAATCTTTACTGTTAGTGCAGGGTGTGTGGAGAGCTTGCATACCCTGGGGGCTTTATAGTGTTGGAACCATGTGTTCCTGATCCAATTATGATATATTTTAGCTGGTTTGGTTTGGGTTTTTTTTCCCCCTATTTCTACAGAAAATATTTTCTTTTAATGATTCTGTCAGAATCTCTATTGATGATTCTGTTCTTTTTCTTAATTTCTAGAGACAAACTATTTACACAGCACCGAACAGACAGTGGCCAAGGCAAAACAGATTATTTAAAAAAAAATAATTGAAATAATAGTGGTAGGTTTCATCATAATAGGCTACAGGACTAGTGAATGCTGACCCCTTTCTCAGACTGAGAGTACTGATAGTGTTGCACCAGGAACTATTATGAAGCTTCTGAGATGACAAAACAAAGCCTTTCTTAGTATGTTTTACTCCTACTGAATGCTTCAGATCAGGAGTACTCATTGTTACAGGCTTGAATGAAGAGGTTGTTTTGCACACAGAGGTAAAGAATGTGCTTTTATTTTAAGAACTTTAACTTGTTTGCTTACATATCATCTTGGATGTATGAGTTAGACTGGTTTGTTCAGTCACCTGTATTCCCTTGGTCTACCAGAATCATTTCTCTGCACGGCACTCTAGCACGTATGCTACAGTTTGTGGCTGGCAGGTACAAGATTTGTGCTAGTCTTAGAAACTGCTCAACAAAAGTGAACCTTTGTGAGTGATACTTCTTTGTCATAGCAAGTTCTTCACACGAGCTCTGTTCTCTGTCTAGGAAGCTCTGCAGAAGATTCGGCAGAAGAACACAATGAGGCGTGAAGTGACTGTTGAGTTGAGTAGCCAGGGATTCTGGAAAACAGGGATACGCTCTGATGTCTGCCAGGTGACTAAACTGCAGAGATTGACTCACGTTTTCTTTCTTGATAGCTGCCCTCTTGCAATGGTTCTCTGTGATTCTGTGCTGAAGAATCAAACAGAAATGAATGCTTCTGCCTCAATAAGTTCTACTCAGTTAGGGGACTGTTCTGGTGTCCTGTAAATCCCCTCCACACACACAAAAAGTTAATTTTAAAATAGTTCTAGTTTCCTTGCTACTGGTTGATTAGCACAAGAGAGATGGGGATGTGAATGGCTGTCTTGAGGCTGGAGGTTAGGCAAGTGTTGAGACTAGTGTGGAACTCCAGGGGCTTCTTCATCAGTGGGGTTGGTTTTAGATGTTTTCAGTATATTTTTCTATTTTGATATTTTTTTAAAAAAAAATTTCACAGCGAAGCATGAAGCAATATATTTTTACCTGAAAGAAGGGAAGACAAACCAAACACCACCACAACTAACTTTGGATTAAAACAAATGACCCTGAGTAGAAAGATAACTTTCAGATATTCAGTTTCATATGTATGACATCTCTAAGGTACAGATCTTTGCCAGGTCCTGTTCTGAAGCAGTTGGCAGCTACTGGCTTTGTGACACGATAAAAATAAATGCAATTTTTATATAATATTGTATTAGTAAAATTCAAGTAGCTATATAACAACCACTAAATAAATATACTAGAGGTATACTTGCATTATTTTTGTAGCTGTTGTTTTGGAGGTGTTATTTCAGAATTAAATGCTTACACCTTAACAGTATGAAGTATATACTTTAGAGGTTGCTAGGCAAAGTTATAGGTAGAAGTCTTATTGTTATCTTGGAAGTCTGGTAAGACCGAAGGGGAAATTCTAACGGGAGAGAAATGCTAATAACTAAAATAGTTTTTCTTCTATCTGAAGGGCATGTGATTCTACTATTACTTCTGAAGCTGAAGAAAAAGAATGGTGGAACAGAATGTTCACATATGGCTGAGGAAAATTACAGTCTAATTTCTTGTTGTGAACTGTATCTTATTTCTACAGGTCAAGTAAACAGTGCAAATTTCAGATTTAGGAGCTTTGAAACAGTTCTGTGCTATTCATAATATCTTTTGTGATACATCTCTTCACATCTTTTTGGATATTCCTGTTTCAGTTTGTTATTGGACAGCAAAACACCAAAGAATGATAAAAGTAAAGCTGTTTCATATTTTTGTGCCCATCTGCAGCCATAGCATCTAAATCAGCCAGTTCTGGTATGAAGGTCCTTTGATTTGATTTCTTTGAGAGGCTACGAGTAGGCAAACTGTACGTCTGTAAAAAGACTGCTGCTGCTGTTACATGCTTTTTCCCAGATTAAAGACGACTAGAACATAAATCAACTCTTGTGGGCTGAGCTAAAGCGTGGTGATTTAAAATTAATGCTTCTGAAAGCATTGCAGTTAAGAAAATTGAAGCTCTTTTAAGTTCTCCAATAGCTTGTAGTTGCTCTAAATTTCACCTAGCCATAATGACGCTGGTCTTTGCAGTCTCAGAAGTGAATCGCTTGGAGGGGGAAGAAGAAGGGTACATTAAATGTTCCAAAACTAAAGCGGCTGCATCCTGTCAGGCTCACGTGAAGTTATCTGGTAGATGAAGCACACTACTCGGCCTATGTAGTAGCTTCAGGTCTGCCAGCGGGCAGTTTATTTTCTTAGATAAATATATAAAACATCAGAAACATCAGATAGCTATAATCCAACATGATGCACAGTAATTAAATCAATCGAGTATTTAGTGCCATGAAAGTAGCACTTAGTCAATATCACTGCAAGAGTCAAATTTGAGAACTTCTGTGTGCTCTCAGGGAAATGTCAATTCTTCGTTCACTGCAACAGAGCTGAAACTTTGTATTTCAGTCCTCAAACTTAGGGCCACATGTATTGGTATAAGGAATATTAAACCTTATTTGAGGGACTCTTTTTACCTAGTGCAGTATCACAGAATCACAGAATGTTAGAGGTTGGAAGGGACCTTAAAGATCATCCAGTCCAACCCCCCTGCCAGAGCAGGACCACCTACACTAGAGCACACAGGAACGCGTCCAGGCGGGTTTTGAATGTCTCCAGAGAAGGAGACTCTACAACTTCCCTGGGCAGCCTGTGCCAGTGCTCGGTCACCCTCACAGTAAAAAAGTTTTTCCTCATATTTTTATGGAACCTCCTGTGTTCCAGCTTCCACCCATTGCCCCTTGTCTTGTCAGTGGATGCCGCTGAAAAGAGCCTGGCTCCATCTTCCTGACATTCCCTCTTGACATATTTATAAACATTAATGAGGTCACCCCTCAGCCTCCTCTTCTCCAAGCTAAAGAGATCCAGCTCCTTCAGCTTTTCCTCATAAGGGAGATGCTCCACTCCCTTCACCATCTTTGTGGCTCTACGCTGGACTCTCTCAAGCAGCTCCCTGTCCTTCTTGAACTGAGGGGCCCAGAACTGGACACAATATTCCAGATGTGGCCTCACCAGGGCAGAGTAGAGGGGCAGGAGGACCTCTCTTGACCTGCTTGCTACTCCCCTTCTAATACACCCCAGGATGCCATTGGCCTTCTTGGCCACGAGGACACATTGCTGGCTCATGGTCATCCTGCTGTCCACTAGAACCCCCAGGTCCCTTTCCCCTGCGCTGCTCTCCAGCAGGGCAGTCCCCAACCTATACTGGCACATGGGGTTATTCTTTCCCAAGTGCAAAACTCTACACTTGCCCTTGTTAAACTTCATAAGATTTCTCCCCACCCAGCCCTCCAGCCTGTCCAGGTCTCTCTGAATGGCTGCACAGCCTTCTGGTGTGTCATCCACTCCTCCCAATTTAGTATCATCAGCAAACTTACTGACAATATTCTCTAATCCCTCATCCAGATCATTGATGAATATATTAAACAGAACCGACCCAAGCACTGACAGGCAGAGAAGATTTGTCCCATGAAACAAGTTATGGGTTGTTTTGGGGGGGATGCTTTTTGTAATGAATTTCTTCTCTGAAGGAAGACATAAGCACACCTGTATAGTTTATCTGAATGTAAGAGGGGTATTCCCCTACCTTGTAAATTACACAAGAAAATTCTAAATTATCAACATGGTAAGGAAATGAAATATCATGTATATTTTGCAAGTTTGCTTAGAGTGGTTTTGCATTTTTTGCCATTGAGAGGTCCTGAAAGTCTTTCTTGCTTTTAAAGAGTTACTTCCATCTGGTGGGAAAGGACCTGGGGATGTTGGTCAACAGGTGGCTGAACATGAGCCAGCAGTGTGCCCAGGTGGCCAAGAAGGCCAACAACATCCTGGCCTGGATCAGGAATAGTGTGGCCAGCAGGAGCAGGGAAAGGATTATCCTCTTGTACTTGGCAGTGGTGAGGATGCACCTGTGTTCAGTTTTGGGCCCTTCACTACAAGACAGACATTGAGGTGTTGGAACGTGTCTGAAGAAGGGCAATGAAGCTGGTGAAGGATCTGGAGAACAAGTGTTATGAGGAGAAGCTGGGGGAACTGGGGTTTTTTATCCTGAAGAAAAAGATACTGAGGGGAGACCTTATCACTCTCTACAGCTGCCTGAAAGTAGTTTGTGAGAAACCATGACTTTTTTTTTTTTTTCCTTGATTAAACCAAAACAGTACAACTTTGTGTTGTGACAAATGGAATGTGGGGGTTTTTTATAGCTTAGTCAGCTGAGTACTCTGTAGACTGAATTCTCTTCCTTATTGCAATTGTTTTTTAGCATGCGATGATGCTCCCTGTCCTCACTCACCATGTCCGCTACCATCAGTGTCTGATGCATTTGGACAAATTGATAGGCTACACGTTTCGAGATAGGTGCTTGCTGCAGGTAAGATACAAAAAAGTAACCTACTTCCTGGTTTGTCTTCCCAATATTATTGAGTTTATACATAATGCTGCCTGCTGTACAAGCTTGAGGAATGAGCTGCTTGGATATACTTGATTGCTTCCACTGTTAGGTCTTTCAAAAGTTTATTATCCCAAGAGACTTCTAAATGGAGACATCTATTGTGCACGTAGGCATACATCTGCCTTCCCTCCAGTGGTAGGTTTGGATTGATTACTGAAAAGACTGTCAGGTACATTACTCATTATTTCTGTGCAAGTTCTTCTTTTTAGGTGTTTGTGAAGAATACGGTGTTACTTAGTAGATGAGCCCACATGCTTTGCTGCTTCCTTTTATAGTTCATTGTTCCAAAAAAAAGGACAACTTAAGTGTTGCCTTCACTTTGCATTTATAGCTACTGAAAAAGAATTAGCAAACTTTCATTCTGCTCTTCATCTCTACAAATGCATGATGAAATTTTTGCATTTACAAACAAGGGCAGCAACTGGGGAAGAGAATTTCTTATTTGCTTTAAATGTATCCATGTCGTATAACCAGGGCATGTTTGGAATTGATCCGCTCCTTTCCCCTTAGATTTTTTTTTTTCTGAAGTTACCAAAGGGAAATGGAGACTTCTTTTTAGGACTTCCATCTCTCTCCACTGACTGGGGCTGAGAGGGGTGAATTTTTCTCTAAGTTTAAAACATGCAATTTCTGTATGTGTATGGAGACTTTATGCCCAAACTACTTTAGCAGGGATTTGTGGAGGAATCTTTTCTTATAGCCTCTCTGGTTTTTAAAAGCAGGTTTCTAGGGCTCATCCTACTGAAAGTTACATTAAACATGAAGCATCTTGTACGATTTGGTTGTTCTCAAGCTGTTGTAGTTTTAATATAAGAGATAAAAGTGCAGTGATGGAGACCCTCACGATGTTGTGACCAAACACACAAACCAAAGAGCAAATGGCAAGTAAAATGAGGAGAAAGCATAAAATCAAGTGTGTCAGCATTAGTCAAATTAATATTTAGTTGTAACAAAAGTACTTTTTAATGTTTGATCCCTGGGCAAATGTATTTAAAACTTACAAACTTGTTCCATGGAAGAAATAACTTTTAAAAAACCTACAGAGCACCAGTCACCTGCTTAAGCATGGGCAGTGTTAGATGTATAATATTGCATTGATTTTTACCTGCTTCATCATGATGCATTCTCTTTAAAATACAGACTGGGCAAGAACGATCAATTTAACTATTTGGAGAAGTTGCACTATGTCATCCAGTTCAGGTGGAACAAAAGTTGAAAACGTGCAGTTATGACAAACTTACTAATATTAGCGAGGAATGAAAAAGGACTTGGAGAAAGTTCTTGTTGATTAAATTTTGCTCTCTAATTAATATGAACTTTTCTGAGCCTTATGTTTGGAAAGCCACAGACAATGTTTGAAATAACGTGTGTAATATTTTTTGGTGTGTATGTATAAAGAAGAAGAGGTGTGAGTCTGCAGGATCAAGTCATGAAACCTAGCCGTAGTTCTGTTTATTGCTGCCATTTTTGTAGTGGTGGTGTCAGCCACAGAAGTTTTTCATAATGCTGGACACTACAAATGTAAAACAGATGACCAACCCTGCCCTTGGTGTTCACTTACAATTTGAAGAGTAGCCCCATAGAGTCATGAGAGAAAGAGTTCTGTGAATAGCCATGCCAGAGAGAATATACTTGTTTCTTTTGTTTGTATTTTTAAATTTGAAAAGTTTTCTTACAGATGAATAACCTATATCAAATACGTGAATGCTTGAGAAGCTCTTTTGATTGTTCATATTTTTAATAGCAATGTTAGAGTGAATATATGTTTAAATAAGCCAGTGTATTGAAATCAGGTCAGCAAAGCTAGTAAGCAAAACTCTTAGGGCAAATTGACAGTTTGTGCTTTTTTTTTTCTTTTGAACTTATTTTTCTTTAAAGAAAAAAAAAGCTCTTGAAAGTTAATTAGTTAAACTGATGATTGGACGTGTTTGTTCTTTCTGGCATCTGAAATAGTACATCCTACACATAAATTGCTGGAACCAAGCTAATTGACATCACTTGGTGGCCTTTCTTCAAACCAAAAAATAACAATTAGTAGCTACCAGTCTGAGATTTTTTTTTCCCCCTTACATTTGCAAAAAATACATCTAAGACTTCTTATTCCTGTATGTGCTGTGTTATAGCTTGCCATGACTCATCCAAGCCATCACTTAAACTTTGGAATGAATCCAGATCATGCCAGAAATTCCTTATCTAACTGTGGCATTCGACAGCCGAAGTACGGAGACAGAAAAGTTCATCATATGCACATGAGAAAAAAAGGTACATTGTTGCACCACTAGCATTTTTTCTCTCACCTCACACTTAATCAGTAAGAAAACCTTTTGTCCATTATTATTTCTTTGGTCATTGTTCTTCTGAAAGATCCCTTCAGTGGAGGATTTCAATGGCTGGACACGGACACCAGTGAGGTCTTTCTAAAAGACTGGATTTTTCAATTTAATCAACAAGTAAAGAGTTGAGAAAAAAAATAACAATAGTAAATCAGAGGATATATTTTCTTTGGGTTGTTGTTTTTTTTGGCAAGTATTATTTGCTTAATTTGGTGCACAACGTGTTGAGTAAACTGGAGGGTATTTTTTAGAAGTGTCTTAATGTGAAAATATGTGGTCTGTCAGCTGGAGGATATTCCCTACCCCTTAGAAGTATATTCAGCTGTAATGAAGTAAACTGTTTAGTGGTTATATAATGTTTGGAATGTCGTTTTCATGCAAAGCAGCTACTTTTATCTGGCTCTCTGAATGCAATAATACAAGTATTGTAATGGGACTGTGTAATGTTAGACAGAGAGCATCTGTAAGGATTATACGTGCTGTAAGTAAACCCTGTAAATAACAGGATGATCTTGTGTGAAGCAATTACAAAGTAATGTTTTGAGTAATTATTTTCTAAGCCTATTCAAACTGAATTAGTGGCTGTTTATTTAATAGTGCCTTGTTTATATTTCTAGGGATAAACACCCTCATAAATATCATGTCCCGTTTGGGACAGGATGATCCAGCTCCTTCCAGGTAATGAAAATAATTGTTTGCAGGTAGTGAAGCTGTTGCAGAGGGAGACATTTAATAGACACAACCAACTTGGTGTCAGCAACAGCTTTGGCAAATAGTTGAAGTGAAAAGTCATTTTGAATTGACTTTTATATTATGAAGATGTGCTGAACCTCCATTAGCAGTGACATAGTAAATGTTCGGGCATGCCTGCAGAGAACTCCTAAGGAGGGTTTTAACAGATAACTCTATCGTTTTTGTTTATCCTTGAAATGAGGAGGACTAAAAGGATACCTTTTTGCTTTCTGCAGAATAAAAAAAATGAGATTTGTTGTTACTGTTATCATTGCTATAAATTGGATTCTCCGTCACATTCCCTTGCAGTAGTACCTTCCAGGCATGACACCTTGTTAACATGAGTGTGATACTAGACGTGGGGTTTGCTGATTTAGTGGTCCGATTTAAAAACATGCACAAAACCCATTAATGTTGTAATGTAAAAATCTTTAAATGGCCACCAAGAATTCTGTGCAAATAAATAATGTTTCAGATTTGGTTTATAGCCACAGGCACCATATTTAGCCAAAGTGGATAAACAAAGCTCATAGGGCTAATTGCAAGAAACAGTTACACGTGAAACCTTCTAAATGTATGAACTAGAGGGCAGAGTGTAATTTAGTTAAGTAGTGGCTTTTAAGAGTCATCATTCTGGAGAAAGTTTGGAGTTGGGAGAAGATGAATTCTGAGTAAATTATTGTGGTTTTCCCTAAATGCTGTTACAGCTAGACCAGGCCCTTTTCTTTGAGAGTGAGCCGCAAGGTTATATTTCAGCCCTCTTCAGATAACATGAGATAAGGCTAAATTGCATTAGTTCTCACAAAATAACACACACATACAAAATCCCACTTCAGAGAGACCTGTGTCTTCTGGTGGTACACAGAGTTGTAGTTTTGCTCACACTGTTTTACGCAACAAAGGTACTTGAATTCTTTCAGCCCCGTAACAAAAGCCCACTGTTTCAGGAGTGAGACTGGCTATGTAATTGTTGAGGGAGCACAAGTTACAATGAAAGCTGTCAAACACTTGAAGAATCTTCTGGATTAAAAAAAAAATCCTGTGGCAACAGCCTTGATTCTGTTACAATTGCGTGAACTCAAAATGGTGCTAACTATATGCTTTGTGTGGCACAGAAATTCAAATATATTCAAAGGCAAACTCACTGTGACACTGAAATTCAAATCTATTCGAAGGCAAACTCACGTTCTTTTTCAGCTGCTGTGTCCTTTTAGTCCTTTGTTTCATAAGCAGGCAGAGAGCTTGGAGGAAACAAAACTTTGTGCAAAACAAATGAAAATCAGGTGCAGTGATAGAAGAAAACACAGGAAATAGAAGATTCTCCTTACTTGATGGCAGCTTTGAATGCATCTTCTTGTAGAGCCGTTTTTCCTTTTGAGCTCAGAGAGAGCAGGGTATTAAAGGTTCCATGAAAAATGAAAGTGCAAAATGAAAGTACAGAGGGGATGTGCTGGGGAGTTGTCCCACCGTGCAGGTGTTGGTGTTGATGACACTCACTGCTTCCAGTCACCTGGTGAGTGAGTGCCCTCTGATGGACAGAGAAACCCAACCAAAGGGTTGGTTCTGCTGCCTTCCCCCGTTTGGGGAGCTCTGAGAAGAGCTCAGAATGGGACATAAGAAAGTCGTAACAACAGTGGTGTCAGTCCTGAGTCCAGAGATTCCTGTAGTTGTTACTCTGCTTTGAAAAGGATTGTAACCCAGAGGGTGGGGGAGGCTGCAAGGATGTCTGTCCTGGCTGATTAGCAATCAGCTCTGCTATGTTCTATTTTAATTGTATTGGGTAAATAACCAGCATGTGATGCTTAGCTGATAGTAAACCTTAAAATGCCTTTTTCAGGATTAACCACAACGAACGTTTAGAATTTCTGGGAGATGCTGTGGTGGAGTTCTTAACAAGGTAAACAAGGAATTCTTCAGCAGTCCTCACCTTTCTGTGTTTTGTAATACGGTTGGGCTTACTAAGCTTTGCAGTGTCTACGAGTGTGTGTGTTTGCAGTCCTGCCTGATATTTAGAGCTGTGCATCTGCACACTGCTCTCTGTAAAAATCCCTCAGTGCTGATGATAAAACAAGGAAGATTACAAAATGAAAAAACTAGAGTTTCTGTTTTGTGGAATGAAATTTTAAGTCGATTGGGGTTAGAGATTATTCAGCCACAGATAGGTTGAACTTAGTACCCTTTTTTTAAAGGAAAGACATTTTTCTTAGCATACGGTTTTGTTTCTGTGGGTTCTTTTTCTCTAGTTGCAAGTGAAAAGAGTTTCCTGATAATAATGAATGTGTTGCAGTTGTTACATTTCTAATTATTAGGGCTGTAGCTTCCATAATGTCTGTATGCAAATAAAATAGTTGAGCACAAATGTAATTTATTTAGAAGTAATAACAAAGAAACACAGTTCATCACGAATTTCTCCAATTTTTGACTGTTTTAAGTGTTCTGAAATCAGTGAGCAATACAGAAATATTATCAGTTACCTCCATTGGCCTCTCTAGAGGTACTAGAGGTAGGCAGTTTGCACAAATAAAGATTATAATCCACTTTCAACTGTATTTTTTCTACTGTTTTTAAAAGGGGAGTAGTTTTGTTTACTGTAAAGCTTTTCTTTAACCAAGTTTATGTGCATAATGAAAGTGCCCTAATATCTGCATCCTCTACTAGCCATTAACTACTCAGTATTAAAAGCTAATAGTCTATAAAGGTCTCCACTGCCCTTAAAACCCATAGTCATACAAAAGAACAGGCTGATAAGATGGACGGGTGGCTGACTAAAATGTCTGGCATTTTTCATTGTCATTGTTCTTCAACCATCAGTTGACTTCCTGAGATAACTTTTGTCTCAATTCAAGAAAAAAAAAAATTGAGCTAAGCTGCATTTCTGTTCAATAGAGCATGTAAACACCTACAGTTAAGTCTAATTATTTTTTTTTGTTGTTGTTCTAACTCTTGACTTCAGGTCTCTGCTTTTGTGAATTAGGATGCTTGATTAGTTTGCCTCTTAAGTTTTATAGCAATTTTTGTCCTTAAATAATCTTTCATCCTTCTGCTCTTTTCTCTGTACAGGGTTAATAAAATATTTTAATCATTAGTGCCATCCACCGACTTATTTGTGGGCTGTAGCAAGCCCTCTCTGTACTTTTTCTGATTTGGGTTAGATGGTCTTGTATGAAGATGTTCAGAATCATTTATCTGTTACTCAGATCTTGGTCGAATTATTTTCTTTGTTTCTATTTTGTCAAGTATCTTATTTGCATGCTGACAAATATCATTAAAGGTAGTTGAGAGCCTGCGATTTTTTTTCCTAATTTTTTTTCTGTATTAGTAATGTCATCACACATTTGATAAATACAGGTTGTTGAGTTCTGTTCTTTGGTTGTATCAGCGTTTGTTAAAGTTCTCTAAGAAACTTGTAAAACAAATACCCTGAGGGGTGGTCCAACCTGAACCAGTAGTATCATCCTGAAGGCCTGTATTCCTGATGCATGGAAAAACTGACAGCTCCTGCTGCCACTGCTCTCCAGTCAGATACCACTGAGCATTGTCTTAATGTTCTTTTTCTTTGCCTTACTTCTTGAGAAGGGAGCTGTGTTACCAGGTGGAATCTAAGGGAAAGGCACAGTTCCCTAGAGTCACGCGGGATTTATCTTTTAACCAAATGCTGACAGCATCCGATTTGATTAATGTTGGTTTTTTTGCCAGTGTCCACTTGTACTACCTGTTTCCCACGCTGGAGGAGGGAGGATTAGCTACGTACCGCACTGCCATCGTACAGAACCAGCACCTGGCCATGCTGGCTAAGGTAGGGTTTTATACGCTCTTGGTTTTGACCACACGTAGGTCAGGTACTATTAGCAAATGGATTGCTTCTTGAGGGGTCTGCCTGCTTTGAGCATCAGTGTTTTTACTGTATTTTGTGTACAAGATTTGGATTACAAGAACTCTTTTCAGTTTGGAAGTAGACTTTAAAGATGGACTTGTTTTCTCCAAAGCAAGTGTTTTTAGGAGGAGTACTTTTTTTGCAGGCAGAAGGATAAGTTTTTAGGATGTTTATGTTAAAGTTGCATTTATATTTACCTTTAAACTGCACAGATAATGAAGCTAAAGAGTATAAGAAGAAACAAACTTGTTCATACCTTTTCTGATAGAATACCTAGGGAGAATATGGCAGCACATGGGAGAGAAAGTGGGGAAAAAATAATTTTATCTGCTCCCTAACTTATGCAGTCATTTTTTGATTCACCACAAACTGTGAAAGAGAAATATGTTAAAAAAGGTGTTGGTAAAAGTTGCTTTAACTCCTGGGAAAAATTGAGATGCCTCTAAATTTTATTTTATTTAATTCTGTGAAAGTGACAGAGTTTTTTACATTTCTGCATGATAGCGAATGGTTGAGAACACGATACAGAAATTTAAGTCTCTCTTTTGTAGATAATTTGGTATTCCCTTATACTTGATTTTGTGAGCATTTTTTTTTTTTAAAAAGGTCTGAGACTTACTAATGTAGTACTTTAAGGTGTACACGTGCACACACAGATCCACTGTATGCTGCTGACAGTTGTCCAGTTTTTTTAATCTGCTGTTCACAGCCTTTATCACTGTACGTGGACAGTTTTTGAAATATTTTATTGCAACATTTTTAAAACTGTATTTATTTGATGCAACTGTAAATATTACATACCTGTACATTCCTGATTTCCCAGCTTACCCTTTTTTTTTCCCCTTGTAAATCTTATACAATGTTCCTGGTTTCATCCGCTTTATTAATTATCCCCTGCAGTGTCATGTTGCATTCAACTTATTTTATGTAATTCTCAGCTCCTAATCTTCTATTTTGGAAATAATTTGAAGCGTGTTGTGATCAAAACATGAAAAGCAGAACACAGGCAAAAAAACCCTGAATGCAAGCTCTGAAAAGAGAGATAAGCCACTGGAGGTGGGGCACACACACACCAACACCTGAACAACACCTGTTAACGTGAACAAATTTGACATAAAACAATGTTCCAGTTTTATGTTGACTCTGAGTGCTCCCTGCACTTTATAAAAGTTCAACATAATCTTCTAAGTGTAATTCCATGTGTTCTGGAGCAGTGAATAAAAAGAAGACTCCTCTTCCAGTTGAAGTGTGTATAAACCACACACCTCAAACAACTTAGTCTCCACTTTGACCACTTAAATATATTACAAGAGGGTGAAATTGAAAGTTAGTGAGAAATTAATCAGTGAAAACTTAGACCTAATTGGGAAGAATCTATTCACATAAAAACTTTGCAGGATGCACAAATCTATTCTTTAAAAATCCCAATAATGGTTATGTGTCAAAAAGATGAATGTGTAAAGAGAATCTAGTAGCTCTTGTCTGCATCTCTATAGCAGAGTTACCCCATGTTATGTAAGATATCTGACTCGCTACCTGAGGTTCTGGCTGACAAGCAGAAGAACTATGCTTTAGGCAACAAATGAATGTTAATGATGCACGTTTGAAAGGAGAAAAGCTAGGTGGCACTGCGGGTTTGAATACCACTCCTCTGCTTGCAGCACCCACAGGCTTTTTTTACTGCCACTGTTGTCACTCATAGAGGAAAAAGCTAGATGTTCAGTGGATTGTGTCTACCAGAGTTCAACTTCCTCACTGTTCTACTTTATCTTCTTGTAGGCAAAATCTTTTCCCTTGGTGTTAAGTCCCCTCTGCTTGAATTTGCCATTTCTGAAGACAAATCATATGAGGGCAAGCTACCAGCAAGAAACACAGCACATTGCACCGTCCAGCCAGTATCAGGCTATTTTTCTGTCGTGTCCTCAGCCTGCCTCTGGAACTCATTCCTAAATCTCACTAGTAACATAGAATCACAGAATGCATTGGGTTGGAAGGGACCTTCCGGTTTAGCTCACTCGATTGAGCGTGGTGCCGAAACACCAAAGGTTGTGGGTTTGATTCCCATTCGGTCCTCATGTGTTGCCTGATCTAGTTGAGAGGCATCCCTGCCCGTGACAGGGAGGCTGGATTAAATGATCTCTGAGGTCCCTTCCAACCTAGGCCATTCTATGATTATGATCTAGTCCACCCTCTCTGCAGTGAGCAGGGACATCCTTAACTAGATCAGGTTGCTTGGAGCCCCATCAAATCTCACCTTGAATGCCTCCAGGGATGGGGCCTCCACCACTGCTCGGGGCAGCCTGTTCCCGTGTTTCACCACCTTCATTGTAAAGAACTTCTTCCTGATGTGCAAGCTAAATCTACCCACACGTTTTGATCTGGCTTACCTTGACATTGTGGTTTGATAATTCTAGCTTTTCCATGCTAGCACACACTAGTTGCTTGCCTCTGATAAACAAATATGAAGTCTTCTAATTTTAGCCTATATCTGAACTGAAACTATGGAGAAGAACTTTAAAGTTCCCTCAAACACAGTTGCTGCCTAAAAATAGTGTAATTGATCTGCAGTGACTAGAACTGGTACTCTTGTACTTGTAAAGCCTTGCTTTTAACTCTTTCCACATTCTGCAGAAGCTGGAACTAGATCGATTTATGCTTTATGCTCATGGCCCAGACCTTTGCAGAGAATCGGATCTCCGCCACGCCATGGCCAACTGCTTCGAAGCCCTAATAGGTAAAGCATGTGTGTTTGTGTGTGCAGACAGTTATGTTTTAATACGTCTGCATGCCATGTTGATTGTTATGGAGAAGACATGGGTTTGTGTTGAGTAGTGATAGTAAGAGTAGGTGATAGCAAAGCTCCTTATATCTTGTTTGTCTCTTCCCATCTCCTGCACCTGTGCCACAATTGTAACATGAGCGTGCAGTATTACAATGAAAATCCCCTCTTCTGTATCTTGGGTCCTATGTGCTGAAGACTCACCTGTTTCGTACAGCTGTTGTGCGGCACCTCTGTCTGTCACTGCAGAATTCCACTTCTTCTGGGCCACCTTGACCTGCCACCTCCAGTTGTCTTGGGGGACAGTAGTTTGGTCACCATGGCCTGGCAGGAGAAGTGCAGGTTCCCTGCTTCCGGTGGTACTTGCCCAGATTTCCAAGCTGTCGAGTCACACTTCAACCTTGAGTTTTAAACTCTGCCACTTGCTTTCTGAATGCACCCAGCGATCTCAACCAACAAGCCTGCTACCACCTCCCATGAATTATACGTGACATTTGCTAAGTAAATATTTTTTTGATCTTTGCTTTTTTCTTACAAAAAATACGAAGCATGGCAATATGACATGGCTGGTGTAATTAAACTTGCAAAACCCTCCAGCTGAGGGTGAAGGGGAGTTGTGTAAAGTTTGCTGTTGAGCACTGAGAAGCTGATTAGTGACTGGCTGCACTAGTCAATAAATTTATGTTGGAGAGGAACTGCCTGCCTGCAGTTACCAAATAAGCAAGCAGTAAGACAGAAATCTGATCTATTATATCCATACAAGTTCTGTTTAAAATAGCATATTTTTATAAAACTTGTTTGAATACACAAAGAAAGCTAAATCTCACTGTCTTGGCTTCATATTGATCCAGATGTACTGTACATGATATTAGCTATGGGAATGGTTTAGCACTCATCCACATCTTTACATACTAGGCAAGCTCCTAAACTATTTGGCACTGTTTTAAAAAAACAGATTATAATTGGCTTAGATGTCAACAGCTCTGTGTATTCTGCCTGGGGGCCAAATTGAATTTCACCTTATTAGAAATAAGAGTTTTCTTTTTAATTCTGTTTTGCTTTCCATGAGTGCTTTGATCTTTAATTTAAATAATAAAAAAAAACCCCACAGAAAAAGAACACTAGATACGTATCTATGTCTTTGTTGATATACTTCAGTTTGTCTAGGATGTAATGGTGGGGACTATTTGGCAAGCACTGAGATTTGCGAAGACAGCAGGCTTGCTGTTCAGCCTTCAATACAAAGTTGTTCACAAAGTTAATTCATAGAATCATAGAATGGTTAAGGTTGGAAGGGACTTTGATGATCATCTAGTTCCAACCCTCTTGCTGTGGGCAGGGACACCTCTCTCCCACTAGACCAGGTTGCTCAAAGCACCATCCAACCTGGTCTTGAACAGGGGCATCTACAACCTCTTTGGGTAACCTGTTCCAGTGCTGTCATGGTGAAGAATTTCTTCCTTATATCTAAAATATTGGGTAATAATTTTTATTTTTTTTAATTGGGTAATAAGATTTTGTGAGGGCCATAGCTAAAATCTGGGAGCTTGTTAAGGGACTATAGAAGTATGTGTTGGGGTCTGGAGCTCCTACCTGAGAACCTTTATAAAAGTCTGGTGCTCTTTGAAATTTTGTGCTCTGGTAATATGCCTGTGGCAAGGTACTGTAACAAACCTCCAAACTGTTCTCCAAAGAATACAAATAAAGCAGTTGTCTTAGTGAGGAATTAGAAGGAAAGAGGTGGGGGAAGACACAGCAAGGCAAGTCCTGGTCTCCCTGTATGTGGGCACATCGAACTCCCTTTCTCTGTGTTCTTCATGTAGCTGTGTGTTCCCTTTGCTTTCATACAGATGTGCTTATGAGAACAAGCTTGAGGTTTTCAGAAGCCTTCCTGTAAAGAGTATCAGAGCGCAAAATGTTGATACCAAATTTATAAAGTGCCTGTGCAGATACAGTGTATGTGGTATGCATGCAAAAAGTACACTAGCACAAGTTTTGCAGAGCTTGCTACCAAGGGCCATGTGAAGGGCTGTATGTCCAGTTTAAAAATAAAATTTTAAAAATAAGTACTTTAATCTCTAGAAATTAAGAGATGCAGAAGTACGATTTCCAGTTCAGACAATGTATTGTTGTGATATTGGGGAGACAGTGAGGTTTGGAATAGTCCTGACACATCCTTTATATGCAGGATGCTGTTGAAAGTACAGAATAAATGAAAGCTATTTGCTCGGTATTGAAATGTATTTCATCATGTCTTTCACTATTTACATATATGGTATAATTGGCTGAGTACTGGAAACTACTTTTAGAAATGTTTAAAATTTGCTCTTTGGATGTATCGTTTTCTATCACCCAATTTAACTCTGTTTCAGGCTTTTCCATGCATTTTAATGGCCATTGGTTTATGTTCATATTTAACATGCTTTAAATTTCTCAGGTAGGGGGGGAAGTAAAAGGTATTACTACAGAAAGTGTGCTTTTGAAAAAACTGTAGCGGAGAAGGCAGACATCTTTGACTTTCCTGTGCTTAGTAATTTTCAAAGTATTCATGCTTTTTTGACCTTCGACATATTGGCCCCCTCATGCAGGAGCTGTTTATCTGGAGGGGAGTCTAGAAGAAGCAAAACAATTATTTGGACGTTTACTCTTCAATGACAAGGTATTCATGTGTTTATATGATTTGACTTCCGTTTTAAAAACAGCAGAAGGCATGCTTTCCTGTCTGTTGTTTTACTTGAGAATCACAAATGAACAGGAATATGCCTGTTGTACTTAGTTCCTGGAAACTGAGTTTGGCGTAGCGTGTTTAGGACGTTAGCCAAAATAAATCCTGATGTTTTCTCGGATGTGCTGTTGGTTGGTTGGATTAGGTCAGTAGGGAAGGGTGGGTGGCGTGGGAAGCCTGCACGCATCCATTCCGAGTGCTACCCTGACCACAGAGGCAGGTGCTGTGGATCCAGGTGGAAGCTTTGGGGTAAACGCAGCATGTATAGAGGGGCTATTCCTGCTTTGTTAGCTGAATCATCCCATCCCTAAAAGTTTTAAACGTATGTTTGAAAAAAATTACAGGGCATTTCATCCAACATTTACCCAATTGTGTAACTAAAGTCTGATCCATTCTTGCCTGCTGTACCTTAGATCCCTGTTAGCTGGAATTTGTGCCACATAATGGCTAAAGACAGTAAGCAGTACATACTACTGGGACAATACATATGGCAGTGGTGTGGGGATGAATTAAACAGTATTTTCCTTCCTGAAAGTCTACGAGTCTGTGAAATGACAGAGCTTATTAGAAAGAAAAGTATTTTGAAGTCCGTTGTACCTCAGTGTTTATTTGCTGCTCGGTGCCTGTAGTGAAGTAAGCCTATGTGAAATAGAAGAAAATGAGCGTTGCAGTTTTTTTTCTGTTTTCAGTCCTTGCCTTTGGTGAAGTCAAACTTGCTACTGAGGAGTACTTGCAACTAAAGTTAGTCCTGAGGCTTAAACAAATCTTTTGCTTCCTTTAACCACTTTTTATTTGGTTCAAGGTTTATTCCACCTCTTTGACACAAGCTAACTGGGAGAACTACAGGGAGTTTGAACAGCAAATACAAGATTTTTAAAATTAGTTTGCTAGCACTATTGAATTTGCAATAAGCAGAGTCAGCATCTAAAATAGTTCAGTATTTCAAGTAATGACATTTTATTTAGTACTGTGGAATTTGTTAAATGACTCCCTTGAGCATTAAAGGCATCTCTCAATGTTTGCAGGACCTGCGGGATGTATGGCTTAATTATCCACTACACCCACTCCAAGTAAGTGTATCCCTTTCTATAATAAATTGTATAGCTCTGTTTTATTTCCAGGGATGGTTTTTCATATGCTTGCATTGTAATGACATCTCAGAAATTGTGTGGGAATGGTAGCCAAAGCACTGTGTGTGTACGTACTTTGAAGTTTGGATTTGGGTTGGGGGGTGATAGTGTTTGTAAATGGTGAGTTTCTGCCTCTCTGAGGATTAATCACTTACCTCTCCTTGGCTAATGTTTTGTATATAACTCTGCTTATACAATAAATCTAGTGAGAGGTAACATTTTAGCAGCTACTTGTTCATCTTCTTGAAGTTGGAGGGTAAAAGGGTACAAAACCAATGTATATATGTATTTTGTTAATCCGAAGTTGGAAATTAAGACTGAAACCTTAATGGTAGGAAGGCCCATTAGCTGAATGGAATAAGAGTGTGATTCCAATTTTTTTATTTTTTTGGAGGGGAGAGGGTATGCGTTTGCAATGATAGCATAGGTTGTTTCGGTGATTCCAGTAGCTTTAACGTCAAATAAACACTGAAATTACAAAGGTGTCTGAAGGCTAATTTATCCTCCATATATTGAAGGATACAAGTTTACAAGGCTGGAAGATGAGAGAAGGGTTTCCCAGTCCTTGTTCTCTGAGTGAATTCTGGACAAGACCTAGAGCAAGTCCCAGAGCTTCCCTGCACGGTATCTTCTTGTCTTCACAGCAAGCGTGGTAGCGTTTTCCAAGTGTGCAGAGCTGCCACAAGAATACCTGTGTTTAAATTGTCATCCAGTTAGTAAGGTTTTCAGAATCACATGAACATCTGAGAGGTTGCTTTAATCCAACTGTATCTCTGACGTTGTGTGCAGTCAGTTTGACTCCTTTGAAACTTTTTATAAGCACACTCTTCCAGCAGAAGGTCACTTTGAGATCTATGTCTGAAATGCCTCATATATTTGTACGGATTTTGCGATGGATACATAAACAATCTTCAGCAACAAATCAGTGCACATGAATTTTTATGACTAACTCTCTGTGAATGTAGATAGAAAAGAGTCTTAATGGGAAGATAAACTTTTGAGATTCAGCAGTAGCTATCCTGCATGGTGGCACAAGCTTCAGGGAAATTTCTTCTCATTCTGGATTTATTTATTTTCTCTTATTTTAACTGTTTTGTTTCTGCTTTCACAAAGAAGATAAGGACTCTGCCTAGAGGTCAGAGACAGTCAATATATGCAATTTACCAATTTTTGCTACTTGTTTTCTTCCATGTCCCAGAAGCCGTCTGAGCCCTTTACTTGCCAGTAGGGGAAGCACAGGCAGCTCAGGTTGGCCTTTGAGCATAACTAACCTGAAAAATGGCATTTTAAAAATTATTAAAAGTCACCGTAGCAATATGACAGTAACAACCCTGTTGTTTGGCAATTGTAAAATCAATAGAAATAATGATGAAAAAAATAATCAGTGGTCACCTGGATAAATGTGATCACTTTAGAAGGTGTTAACATGTAAAGACAAGTCCTGCCTCACAAATGAATAGGAGATTTTAGAGGAGACAAAAAAGCGTGTAATGATGCAGGTGATACTGTCTGCTGGGTTTCCTGATAGGCACTCACAAAAGGCTTTAAAAAATGTGTTTTTAAAAAAAAAGGGGAGAAAGGAATAGAAAAAAAAAGCAACCCCAGTGAATACTGTCAGTCCTTATAAGATTTAAAGGAATGGCTGAAACATGAGAAATGGAGAACAGGAGTGAAATGACCACATCTTACAAGGGATTCAGATCACTGCCAGATTTCCCTAGGTATCTTTGCAGAAGTACAGGCTGTTCGCATCGACAGCTTAGGGAAGAGGATGAGCAGTGAGGTGGCAGTTTGTTGACAAAACCAAATCATTCAGGGTAGCAGGGACAACTGCAGGCTGAAGAATTGTAGTGAGAATGCAAGAGTGACTAAGTATGGAGTTAAAAATAGATCAAATTCTGTGTAGGTAAATATAAAGGTCTGTGCAAAGGAAGCAAAAAGCAGTCTGAACACTAAACAGACCATTGTCATCCAGGTGTGGGATTTTGGTGCCAGATTATGCAGTTCTGTGAAAATGTCAGTTGAGAGCTCAGTAGTGCTTAAGGAAACAAGACAAGCAATGTAATCAGTTAATTGAAAAGGGACAGGCAACAAACCAAAAAATATCTTAATGCCACTTAAAAAAAAATATGGCTATTCGTACTTTTCCTTTAGGCATTCTAATCTGGATGATTCCTACTCTAAGGCATTGCTGTATGAGAGAGATGCCCAGAGTGGCTGGAGGAAATGCTTAAACCATTTCACATCTCCAGAAAGCCATTTAACAATGTCACTGCATCAAGGACATCAGACAGGAAACTGATAAGAAAAGATGCTTACCCGAAGTGATAATTTTAATTCTGTGTTACTGTGCCCTTTTGAATTTCATGTATTAAGTATTTATTCTTCATTTTTTTGATACTGAAGTGGGAGGAATAGATTTTGGTTTTGTCTCATCTTGACATGCCAGCCTTATTCTAATACTTTTTTTTAATCTGTTGCTCAGTTGCAAAGAATGTGATAGTACTAGAAAACTCAAACATGTACAATTGTACATGTACAATTGTACATGTTTTATGAAAATAAGCAGCTCATGCTATTGACTTGTAGAGACAAGACCATATATGTGTTATAAATGCCTCAGCTGCTAAAAAAGCATACTTCAGAGCTCACATCTTCTCTGAGTGGTAATTGTCCAAGACAAAAAGCCAGAGGAAACTCTTGTTTTCTCAGTTAGCTGTCTGCAGAACAACTTGTTCACTGTATTCTCTGGTTTCCAGAAGGCTTCCTTTTCTCTGAAAAGTTCTGAGACAGTGTCAGTTTGTCATTATTTACCCTTAATTTTGTTTACAGCTGCAGGAGTCCAATACTGACAGGCAACTCATCGAGACTTCTCCAGTTCTTCAAAAGCTTACAGAGTTTGAGGAGGCAATTGGAGTCATCTTTACTCATGTTCGACTTCTAGCACGTGCATTCACTCTGAGGACAGTAGGCTTTAACCATCTGACTCTGTGAGTATGCAGCAAGAGCCCTCATGTAGCTCTGTGTATCCTTCTGTTAGTATATCAGATGGCTTTATTTGTAGAGAAACTCTAGATAGCAGTAGTAGATAGATACCTTGGGAAGGCCTGTAGAAGATGTAAGAGAGCTGCCCTGGTATTTCTTCTGAGCTTACTGAGTCATTGATTTTTGCACATCACTCCTCAGATAGTAGCAAAACATGTTTGGGCAGAGGGAAGAAGTAAAATTGTGCTTTTTGAGACAAGTGCAGCCCTTGTGTTCTGTGATGTGTAGAGCTGCCAGGCCCTGCTTTAAAGCAGACATACCAGTGGTTAGCCAGTACAGGATCTCACATGAGTTTAAACCCTGATACTTTTTTTTTTTTTTTGAGTGGACAGACCTTTTTCTCTATTGAAGTTGTTGCATTTGTTAGTTCACTTTCTTAGAGCAAATTGCAGGTAGAAACCTTATCCTGTTACAAACTTGTTATCAACTGCTATTGTCCTTCAGTAGTCTCAGATCTAATAGTTGTGTCTAGATGTAACTGCTCTGACTTGTTTCCTCCTTGAAAGTCAGTGTTACAATAGTAATGAACCGTGTTTTCATCCCACCTGGTTAACACTGGAAAATTATTTTAAATGTGTTGGGAAATGAGTGAGGCTCGCTTTCAGATCACTACTTTAATTTGTGCATGCATGCTGGTTTTGTTTTTTCCTCCCTGAATGCTTATTGATTTTGCTGCATTGATGTTTCATTTTTCAGAGGCCACAACCAGAGGATGGAATTCCTGGGTGACTCCATAATGCAGTTGGTAGCCACAGAGTATTTGTTCATACATTTCCCCGATCATCATGAAGGGCACTTAACGGTGAGACTGCCATCAGTCACACTCTGGAAGAGCAAGAGTGGGATGGAGACTGAAATCATGGGAGCAGCTAGTGAATTATTCTGGATTTAGTTAATAAAAGAAGCCTCAGTAACCACTGCTCTTAATAAGGCTTTGTTAATTTTATGTCTTGAGCACTGCAATGAATAGGAGACGGTGATTTATGAGCTCAGTGCAAGAAGTTTTGTCCTGTCTGTGAAATGAATCAATAATTTTAAGGATATCGGTGATGAAATTGGGAGGCAAGAATTTTTCTTTTTAGAAATGGGTATCTTAAACCATTTATTTAAGTAGACACATCATGTGACTTTTTTTAGTCATGCCTTTTAGTTTGTCCAACCTGCAACCAGGCAGGGTTATGGTTCCCAATAAGAAATTTTTACAGTCTATTTTAGTCTGGTTTTCCTATTGTCTTTAATCTGGAACTCCTGCAGTAGCTTTGGAATTTAATTTTACTATTCTTGTTAGTCGTCTGTTGTTGATTATTGCAGGCTTTCAGCCTCTCTCACTTAAGCTCTGAACAACCCAGTCTGGACATCTTTCAGCAATTCGCAGTGCTTTAAACACAGAGTGGTAGTATCAGTAGGTTTTTTTCCCTGATTAGTTCATTTAGTACTGCAGCTAGACAGCTGTGGCTTTGTGAGGAGGAAATTTTCTTAGCCTTACTAAATTTTTCTTAGTTTTCAAGTCTTGGCTGGAACACAGAACACTATGGATGTATCAGGAATATGAATTAAGTTTTCTAGTTAAAATTAGGAAGTTAACACTGTAGGTTTCTTAGCTACTCAGGGTGGGTTTGTCAAATCAGTAGAAGAATGGCAATGCGTTTTCAAGAGTGTGCATCTTGGGTCTTTTGGGCTAAAGCTTTTTAAGGAAAAAAAAATGTACTCTAAGAGTAATTTTATTTTTTCTTCACGACTTCTTAAGTTTCATTTACATTTGTATGGATTCTTCTGCACTGTTAAGGAGACAGTGGATAAAACCTGAACTTTTGAAAGGAAAAGAGCCTTATCGTATTAAATTTTCAGAGAAACAAAAACATAAGGCAGAAATCCAAGACTGATGGGGTGTTTTGCTTTGTAGGTGACTCTTCAGAATATAGGTATTAGTGCTGCTATAGTAAGATAAATCTTTCAAGAGCTATTTGGTGGGAAGGCTATGAAATGTTGCTGTTAATGGGTGTAAATACTCAGAACACTGATCAGAATGTCTCCCTGTTACTTAATTTAATGATTAGTGAATTGGCGAGTAGAACAAGTTGTACAGTCCAAGTTTGTAGGGGAAACTACAAAGTTAGAGTGGAATAGATGCTGAAAACACATAAAGATATAGAGAAGTAGGCAATGCCCAGAAGAAAATTTGAACTCTGGGGATGTCCATGCAGTGGTAAAGAAAATTGTCTTAGAATGTTTTTAAATTTGAAGATAAATGTAATGAGACTGGTGAGAAAGGACACTGATGATGTGGAATCTAAAGAGAAACAACGAACACTGAACTCTTTCTCCTGTCATCTGGGAACATTACATTTTAAGAAATAACAGTGCAGTGGCTTCCCGCTACATAGTAATTACTTGTGGAGAGATCTGTAAATTAACCAAATTTAAGAAAAAGGAAGGAGAACATAATTTCTTCTACATGTTTTGAGATCACAAAGTGATCTGCCAAGAAAGAGGATGAAATTTTTTTAGCCGTTGGAATACACAGCTCTCTAGTGTTGCTTATGCTACAGTCATGGGTAGTATGCTGTGTGAAGATGGAAGCATATTAAGAAGAAAAATGCTTTGTAATTAGAATTAAGCTCCAGTTTAGTATCCATCACACATTACGGCATCTGCAGTGATGCAGGCTGTGTGTTGCCAGAGTGGAGACTAGCTCTAAAAAAGTGACTGGGAAGGCACAGATCCTATTCCTTCCCACATCATTGAGGGCAACTGGGTTTGTTGCTGGAACACACTTGTAGAGGAGGCAGATTCTAGTATGGAATAAGCTGATAACCACAGTGCCAGAAGGATAATTCACTGTGTAGCGTATATGTTGCTTTGTTTAATGGCACTACTAATCATGATTATGGGTCCCATCAAAGTAAATACTCTGCAAACACAGCAAAAGAGATCTTCTTCAGTTTAAAGAAACGGTCGGGGTTTTTTTGTCGCATGTCGCTGCACTTGTCTTGTAAGTTGCATATCCTACTTAAGATTTTGTTGGGGAAGTGCTGTTTAATTATGTTAAGGACATAAAGAATTTTGGAAAGGAACATGTAGAAGATGAATTTAAGCAGGTGTTAAGGAAGCAGGTGATAATCCTACCTGCAGTCTGCCTAGTTTATGAAGATGAAGTTGTGAGTATCTGCCTCATACATCATTGCCAAACAAATTATAAACATACAGTTCTTTATTTGTCTGTTGTCAGAGATGAAGTATCAAGTGCATCAAATAAGTCTTGATTTTCATAAGCTCAGTTGACATGCTGGAGCCAGGTAGCATATAACTTGATCTAATAAGCTGAGCAAATGTGATATGGAAGACAGAGAGAAAAAATGTGCAGCTTCTCAACTCTAGATTGCACATAAACAGTGGAAAGGAGAGACATTCTTTCCCTCTCACCCCTGCCTCCTAATATATCCCTAACTACTTAAGTTGATGATATTTCATTTAAAGCAAAAAAAAAGTAAACAGGGGAAAAGGCTCACCTTAACCAGGGGTTCAGAAAATTGGGTGGAACCCTGAAATTCCAGCATGCTCTTTTTAAGCTGTATGGAATTGTTTCTTTAAGCAATCTGCCTAGAGCCAGGGTTAAACATTTCAGGGAACTCTGCTGAGCAACCACGTGCCCTGGGCATCATCATATGTTGAAAAAGATCTTTGCCAGGGCTGCAGTGGCTCAGCTCTACTCCCTTCAGTAGAGCAAACAGTGCATACAAGCTGATGGTGCATTTTCTTTTCTGGCCAAGTGAATAGAGTGATTTCTTCCTCTGCTTGTTGTGAAACACTAGACTGTCTCACTTTAATGTGCGTTTGTTTTAATTGCTGCCTACTTATTTCTTATTTGGTGGACACAGTGGACTACTCAATAGACTCCAGAACATTGTATGTTCATACTTTATGTGGAAAAAATGTGTGTAACTGTGTATTACTTAAAATAGAAGAATTCTGATTAGCTGAAAAAGTACAGACCTGATGAAGAGCAAAGAAGCTCACAAACAAACATTTCAAATGCAAGACTTATCTACAGAAGTAATTTGTCCATAGAACCAATACAGTTTGGTGAGAAGAATTGAAACAGCAGGAAAAATCATCAACAGAAAGAATGTGTGTGTGTTTATGTAATTGAGGCATGGTAAAAGTAACTTTCTCTCCAGCTCTCCCTACCTTACCTAGTTTGGTATTGCTGGTTATATTACCATTGAGTGGAACTTCTTTCCATTGCAGCTGTTGAGAAGTTCTCTGGTGAACAACAGGACGCAGGCCAAAGTGGCAGAAGAGTTGGGTATGCAAGAATTTGCCATCACTAATGACAAGACAAAACGACCTGTAGCTCTTCGAACTAAGACCTTGGCTGATCTGTTGGAATGTGAGTTATTTTGGTACTTGTGCAACTGCTTTTTCCTCAGGACTTGTTTAAGAAAGCCGTTAAAAATCACTATTAAAAATCACTATTAAAAATGTATGTTCAGGTTTTCAAATTAATTATGCCTGTACTTCTTAAAGCCAGATTTTTGAATGCTAGCATAGTCTATATGAAAGCACGAAGGAAGGGTTATTGCAGATACAAAGGTGTGGGCTTAGAAGGTGAACGGGACGCAATGACCAGGTCATGAAAGCATATTGAGAAAGTTAAAGCTTGTAATTCAAGTTGCAGTTTAACAGCAGTTTCAGTGTTTCATTAATATATTCTTGTTGCTGTTGGAAGGTAAAGCTGTTCCTTTAGCAGGCCTGCATTAGAAATAGTGTGACCAGCCAGAGTAGGGAGGGGATTGTCCCCTTGTACTTGGCTTTGGTGAGGCCACACCTTGAGTATTGTGTCCAGTTTTGGGCACCTCAATACAAGAGAGATACTGAGGTGCTGAAGCGAGTGCAGAGGAGGGCAATGAAGCTGGTGAAGGACCTGGAGAACAAATCTTATGAAGAACAAGTGAAGAAATCGGGGCTGTTTAGTTTGAAGAAGAGGAGGCTGCGGGGAGACTTCATCACTCTCTACAGCTACCTGAAAGGACATTGTAGAGAGGCTGGTGTTGGTCTCTTCTCACACGTAATTAGAGGTAGAAGAAGAAGGAATGACTTCAAACTGCAACAGGATATGTTTAGACTGGACATGAGGAAAAATCTTTTCACAGAAAGAGTAGTCAGATATTGGAATAGGCTGCCCAGGGGGTTGAGTTACCATGCCTGGAGGTGTTGTAAGGGTCATTTAGATGTGGTGTTGAGGGATATGGTTTAGGGGTGAGCTTTGTGGAGTAGGGTTAATGGTTGGACTCAATGACCCTGAGAGTCTTTTTCAACCTGAATGATTCTATGATTCCATGATTTCAGTGGTTCGTCTGACTGCATTTTAGGAGGCTTCACACTGGTCATTCCACAAGAGGCAAATCTATGTGGAAAGTGAATTATTTTTAGTTAATTTATGGGAGTTTTTGCTACCTTCTTTTCAAAGAAAGTGGCAACAGTGATAAATATTCTACAAAGAAAATTAATCCGTATCTTCTATGTTGTGATAGATTTTTGTGAGCTGTTCAGAACACTTGGCTTTTGCCAAATCCTGTAAGCAAATGCAAGTAGCACACATACAGGAGTGATTTATATCTAAAATGTTTTATAGTACTCAGTAGTGATTTATTTTTAAGTATCCATGTTCTCTTGGTTAAAATGTGAGATTAGGAGCTGATTGGTGTTTCTAGCTCTTTAAATGACTGAGTGGATTTGGGTAAGTCACTTAATCTCTTGGTCACCTTTATTTTTTCCTGGGTATGCAGGATAATAATACCTTCATCAGATCGCTTCTGTGAAACATAATTGAATATGGCTTTACAGTGCTCAGAGATACTTGTTTCTAAAAGTGGAAGCCATTATCATTCTCCTTGGATGAATGACAGCACCTTTTTTTTTATTTTTTCCCCTCCAGCCTTTATTGCTGCCCTATACATTGATAAAGATTTGGAATACGTTCACACTTTCATGAATGTATGCTTTTTTCCACGGCTAAAGGTAAGATCAGTCAGGTTCCTACTTTGCTGCCACTATATTTTATAACACATTATTGCATTTGAAACTCCTACCGCAATCTCGGCCATAAACTCATCTTTGTGGACTTCTTACAGGAATTTATCTTAAATCAAGATTGGAATGATCCTAAATCTCAGCTTCAGCAATGTTGCTTAACTCTCAGGACAGAAGGAAAAGAGCCAGACATTCCTCTTTACAAGTAAGAACCAGCATTTTTACAGATATAAGCTCATTACCAGTCTCTCTTGAATATGGAGGAAGATGTGATCAGTCACCCTGTTTTTCGTGTAGTTAGTTTTATCGTAGTTACCCAAGCCTTCCAATCTCTGTGTGAAGATGGAAACTGCCAAACCAATGTTTTTTCAAGCTTTAGGTGTTGTAAGCATTACAAGGAAGAATTAGTAAGAATCTTGTACAGTTGCAAAGGGAAAATAGAATTTTTATGTTTGAATGGGGTACTTCATTGGCATCATTCTGTGTTCTTTTAATGTAATAATTACAGTATTTTAAATTAAATGAATGGAACAATGGCGGTTTGGGTATGAAGATACCTCCATTCTGTTTTCAGTAATAGCATGAGGATTCTCTACACACTACATTATTATGCAAACATCACAAATGCATTACACGTCCTGATTGTAGGCTCTGTTTCTACTCCACAGTCGGACACTGACAGGCAACACAAGCTTTGGACACTTTCTCTGTGAAGTTCAGTCCACATATACCCTCCTGTTGAGTGATAGAAGAAGTCAGGGCAGTGAACCTCTTACCTTGTAACACCTCAGATGCTTGAAGCTGGATGGGCTCGATCTCCTTTCAGTTGTAAAATAGTGTAGTAGCTGCTTCAAAAAGGCAGTAGTAAACTTAAGATTATATATTGCATCCATGTCCATTCAATTAGTGTAGGAGTGGGTGCAATGTTAGCTCCTGAAAGAAGAGATAAAGGCTATTAAAGTTCAGGGCTTGTGTTGCTGGGATTATTACATCAAAAAGGTATGAAGAACCGAAGTACAAGTGCATTTGTCACAATTACTGAAGGAAAGTTTTCAGTGAAATGTAGCAGTTCAGTTACAGTGACAAACAGTGCATTTCAGAAGTATGATCGCTTTAACTCTGCAGCTGACGCTCTACAAATGCAATTCCTCTGTCTCCGTGTGAGGGCTCACAGCTTTGTCTTGAGTGAGGGAGATGAATGCAATAAAAACAATTCCTCATTCTTGTTAAACCCACCGAGTGTCAAGTACCAAATGTTTGTTTTGTTTTGCTGTGATGATAAATTGATTTTTTTTATAATACAGCTTAGAGCTAGTAATATGCTGTTATCTTCCTATTATCTTGTTGAATTCCTTTTCTTGGGGTTATCTGTTTCACTGCAGTCAGTACTATTGCTTTTGAATTTGGGGTGGGTTTTATTTGCTTGTCACACACACAGGGTGCTATAGTCAGATAATTTAAAAATTGATGTGAAATTGGTGCTACTTCCAAAAAGGAACAAGGTAGTAGACAGAACTCAAGCTGACAGTGGGGAGAGATTTGAGACAGCAGGAAGAAACAGCAGAAGCAGCAATTCATTGCATGTCTAGGGAGTTTGGTTGGGTTTTTTTTCCCCTTTTAGTTGGTTGTTGATGCATGTCCTAGACTTCAGCTCAAATGGAAAGTTTGTTTTGTGACAAACTGTAACTTTTCAAATCTGATGGAAAAATTCTTTTTACTGTGATAATTCAGTATGTGGAGAGCTACCACGTCCAATATAAACTCCTTTTAAAAGAACTTGCTAACTTCATAACTCTCAGGGGCTAAAACTTTAGTGCATGCAGTAATCATATTGGTGTGATTATTTGCAATTGCACAGTTATGTATAATTTATATAACTTTATTACAAGTGTTTTCACAGTGTTTAAGCACTTTGTGTTGTAGTTTGCTTTTTTGCTAGTAGATTAAACTTTTAATTTTCATATGCTGCTCCTGAGTGAGCCTGGAAGAATAAATATAGCCAAGTAAACGAAGTGCATTTATGTAAATTTCTACTTTTAATTGTACACTGTACTGTTCAACTGTGGGTTAATGTGATTTATACAGGTGTTTTTCAACTCTTGCTCTGTGCTTTGCACAAATTACACTGTATGTACTGACCAGACTGAAAGCTTGGTGATGTATATGCCGCAAAACCCATTCTGGTTGTTAATACTTCCTGCTTGAATAAGTCATATCTTTTTATTTCAGGACACTGCAGACAGTGGGACCATCTCATGCCAGGACATACACAGTAGCTGTTTACTTCAAAGGAGAAAGAATAGGTTGTGGTAAAGGCCCAAGGTATAGTGAAAAATTAATCCTGTGGTGTTTGAGTATGGTAGTCGCTGAAATGACTAGCCCTGGAGACCGACAAGCGTGTGGTTGACATTAGAAAAGGAAAGCTATAGAGCCTTCTTCAGGCTCTGCTGAGTTTCTGCCTCAGGACTACCTGAAGAGTTCAACATCTGTCTGGTTTTAGGTCTTAAACTTTTTTTGGTGAACTTGCCTACAAGGAGGCTAGCAATGCTAACCAATTTGTGATTCAGACTAGAAACTGCAGAACAGCTCCCAGGAAATGGGGGCTTTATCTTTGCCTTTGCTACTGGATTACTGTCCAACTTAAGCTTGCAGGTTAAGGTTGCAAGGCTCTGGGGTTATTTTGGGGTTTTTTTCTGCTGTTATTACTTCTAGGCACTTTAGAATGGTTTCTAAAGTTGAAAAAACTTAAACTGTGAGCCCCAAAGATCTCATCATGTTTTCTGCTACCAAATCTGGTGGTGGTTATAAAAATATCGTTGATTTTATAGCATTTACACCTCTTACTTTGTTCCTTTTTTTTTTGCTTCTCAAGTAAAAGCAAATGCTTCAGTGAAGAATGGACTAGAATATTCTGTTAGCGTTATTGATCTAAGTTTAAAAATATTCTACTGGAGCTGTAGTGCTGTTGCTCACGTATTTATGGAAAGGCTGCACTCTGGGAATTACTAGCTACTGGTTATCCAAAGTTTTATTACAAGACAGTAGTACACTTTGTCAGAAACTTTAGTTTATTCTGTACAGCTTAGGTCTTATCTAACATGTTTTTGTTTGGCTTTCACAGTATTCAGCAAGCAGAAATGGGAGCTGCAATGGATGCACTTGAAAAATGTAAGATATTTGGACAACAGAAAATAATTTATAGTTTACATCCTTGGTCTCTAGGAGGGTGAGGTGCAGGTTTTGTGAGGGAGAAGATCTGAACAGAAGGTATATGCTGAATGCTGTTAGGTTATAAGCAGTAAGTTTTTTTCATTGAGTGCTTTCAAGACAATTTTGTAGCAAGTGAAGTTAATATGATACCAAGAGGTATTTTTTTTAAAGGGGGTTGATCATGTACAGAGGTTGCAACTTAGAGGGAACCCTGTGTGGTAAAGTCTTACCGAGACATTCCGTGCATAAATATGCAGTGCAACAAGACTGCTTGGTCTCTGACAGTGCGGTTGTCTCATCCCCTGGTTTAAAGAAGGAGGTAAATTACTTTGCTAATTTGGGAAATAAAAATTGATCTCAGATTATACAGTAAATCAGGTTAAAATCTGACAGGCAGATCTCCATCCAATGTAAGCCAATATTTATCTGTTAAGAACAGCTTATATCGGCTGCGAATCCCGTGATCTATATATGTGTCTCAAATCTGTGCACAGGATAGCCAGCATGGGAGCAGTCCTGCATTGCGATGGAGTATCACATATGAAAGGAATGAGTGTATGCAAACTTCCCATGTGAAAGAACTTCGGTCAGTTGAGTTAAAATGCCAAGTGTGGACATACTGTAAGCAAACAGATGCTGAGCATTTTGTGCAGCAGAAGCTCTCTATCCAGAAGAAGGTTGGGAGGTAGAGGTTTTGCATTTGATTCACAGGGACAACGTGCAGTTCCTCAGATGCCAAAGGTTTTTAATCTGTTATCTCTGCATCTGCAAATCCCAGGGCTTAAAATTTTCAGAATCCCTGTAATTCAGAAAAGCTTTCTTTATATCCATCTACTAGGCATATACTTGTCACAACCAGTAGATTTGACAAGACTTCTCTGCTGAATATCAGCAAAATGTTACTGAAGGTTTTCTTGAGTATTTTTTCTTGTGACAGGATCACCACTCAGAGAGCTGTGACCTTCATCTCCTATCAATCCAAAGACTTCACAGCTCTTTTCTGACATATGTATTTGTTTGAATACCATGGACATCTAGAGGTCTTTACTCCAACCACCCCTCAAAACAGAGGTCATGTTTCTCAGTGCCTTGCCAGTCAAATTTTGACTATCTTTAAGGGTGGAGGCTCCACAGCCCCTGTGGGCACCTATTCTATTATGTATGTTTTTGGAGTGGAGTTTTGGTTTGATTTATTTGTAATTAACAAGTAGGTAACTTCAAGTTAAAGTAATTTTCGTGTACCTGTTTATATGTGATAGCCATGATGAGTTTATTACATAGTTTCCTTCTTAATATCTTAAATGGTTTATAAACAAACAGGTTGTTACCAAGATGAGTTCTTCAGTGTTCTTAAAGCATCATGTTACAGGCACAGTATGGAAAATCCGATTTTCTTTTTATGGTGCACATGAGCAACAAAACAGCCCAGAACTTGACTAAACAAACACTAGTGTTTTCGAAAACAAGACCAATTTAAAACCAAATTTCTTTCATTTAGTTTGCTTTCTGGTTTAATTAAATATACCCTCCTATTCCCGAATTGTAAATAACTGATGGATAAACCTTTTATTCCTGTAGTGTATAATAAAAGGCACAAATTTCACCCACCAATAAAACAAAGCAGTAGAAAGTAATTCTGCTCTGCCACAAACTCCTGCAGATTACGTGCCTTCTGCACTGTGTTCTCTAGCTGAGCAAATCTGTGCTGCCTGGGACCCAGAAAGAGGAGGAAAATGCTTAGTGACAAGGGACTCCTCCCTGTGGAGTCTCAGCTGAATTCTCTCTTGGCAGCCAACTAGAGAGAGCAAGAGAGGAGTGCTTTGCTGAGACACCTCCCAAATTTGTTTGTGGCTTTAAAGGTCAGTGTAGTAACTTTCTGCATTCATCTTGGATGCAGATAGGTAGCCAGTGCTGATGCCAGTGCTGTCTGATCCCTGCAGGACTTGCTGCCAGCTGCTGGCTGCCACCTTCTCTACCACCTCTTTCTTGCTGGCTGGAGGGTGCAGATCTCCACAGCGCAGAGACACAGCTGCATGTCAGCACCCTGCCCGTACAGAAAACACTATGTTCTGTCAGCTGTGTGCTAAATTGAGAGCAATTCCCATCAAATATATAAGCATGTTTTACAGCCTCAGTCCTAGCTGGTGTCCATAGGTACCAGCCAATGGAAAAATGTCTGAAATCGAAAGCATCAATCCCCACTAACTGTTTCTCCCTCACCTCAGCCTTGTCTAGTCTGTTTTAGCCAGTCTTCACTCATCCGTGCTCTTAGACTGTCCTAAGGCTGTGCTCTGGTATGTAGCCATGCATAAACTTTTTCAGGAACAAATTTTACTGCATTTCATCTTGCTACACTGCTAGTTTCCCATTAGGAGCCATGCTATAATACAGGACATCTAGTGGATTCTGCATGGTCTAAAATAATAATAATAATGGGAATATCTGCACAATGCTTCTAACCGGTGGATTCATACTTTTTGAAGTGAGAACAAGATGAAAAACCCTGACAGCATTGACAGTAGTCTCACATTCATTTTTCGGTATTGACCACCTGTTGCTAAGGGAACAGAGTGTAAAACCCAGGTAATACCTGACCATGTTGCCATACCAGGGTTTTATATTTTATTTTTATGAGTGTATTAGATTTGGTAGTACTTTGCAGCAGAGGAAACAGATGTGGAAATCGTAAAGAAACCAAAGTCTTACGACACACAGCACTGATTTACTGTGGATTATTAGAAATAATGAATAAAAATGGTAATAACATTATTTCCCCTACCTGTAATCTCATCGAAGCTTAAAAAAAAAAAGAAATAAGAGCTGAGGCTTTCTGTGTTGCCAGTTTGTTTATTAACATAAAATATTTCTCCTTGTGTCAGATAACTTTCCCCAGATGGCCCATCAGAAGCGGTTCATTGAACGGAAATACAGACAAGAGTTGAAAGAAATGAGGTGGGAAAGAGAGCATCAAGAGAGAGAGCCAGATGAGACCGAGGAAGCAAGGAAATAAAAGGAGAGCACAAAAGCAGTGGCATATTTACTTACTTAATAAGTCTGACTGTGGCCTATGGAGACCTAACCTAGTTTCTTGCAGATGATGAATGAAGAGTGCCTGTTGATATCAACTAGAAAAACCATAATATCTTCTTTAAAAAGTGTGTGTATATATAGTATTTCTTTAGTTTTAAGTGCAAAGTTTGTTTGGCTTTTTAAAAAGATTTGGGTTTAAATCCTTTAAATTTATATGGAAAGTTGTGGGGTTATTTTTATTATTTTTACTGTCTTGTAATAAAGTATTAATTTCAAAAGCCTCTAGGAGGAAGGTCTGATTAGCAGTTGTCTTCTGTGTCCAAATCTGTTTTGTCAGTGACCAGCAAAGTTATTCCATGACCTCTGCTATGGACTAAGAAAGTGTTATGAGAAACTAACTCAGAAGTTTTGCAGCTGATTATGCTTCTTGACTCTCCTAAACCAGAGCCATAAACTTCAGGTCCTTTTACAGAAACTGGTACAGTAATTTAAACAAAGGAGATAGTTTTGTTTCAAATGGTGGATTCCGCATCTGGAATGTGACCCAGCTGTTTGTGGAAGTTTGGGGTGGTTTTGTCTTTAAATCAGTACTGTAAAAGTCTATGAAAAAGGGGAAAAAAAAGTAATTATGAAGGAAGAGAATAGGAACTTTTTTGTAGAGAATGTACTGAGTTTACAGTCACAAGTTTAATTTCATTCCTAACTACTTGCTCTATCAAACTAATGTCTACTTTAATGGGTTTCATTGTCCAGAAAATACTACTGTGACCATAGTAATTAATAGTGTATCAGAAACTCCTTACAGGTTCTGTTCCACGTGGATTCATATTCTGTTGAAAGGCAGAATTTGTCCCCTAAGTGTAGTTCAGAAGTGGTATACTGTAGAGGAATTTCTTGTGGAGCAGGGGCGCGGTATCCGTTTAAAGGTTTTGGACAACCCAGCTTAGGCCTGAACAAAGGCTCTGTCCTTGGAGCTGCCTTGGGGCACGAAGAGGAGGAGGTGCAGCTGTTTTGTGAAGAACCTTGGGGGGGGGGGAGAAGGGGGGGTGAGAGCTGCCTGCATAGTGGAATGGCACTGCCCAGTAAAACGCTGGCGCGTGTAAACCTGTAACTGACCAACTCTGTTAAGGGGCAGGCGCGTGGACGCTGCTGAACTGTATATATTGAGCTGTCCGGGGCAATAAAGGGAGGACGACTTGTAGCCTTATCGGTGGGATGATTGTTACTTGGCTGGCTCTCCGAAGGGACCCTCTTCAGTATACCACTTTATTTTAGTGTGACTTATTTTCTTTAACTGCACATTTTTTTCCCGATTCAGATCCTTCTGGTGGGTCATTTATGCATATTTTCTGTAACACATAAGTAACACAGATGTTGTGTGATATCAGACAGCTTATTTGAGTGGGAATACACAAGTCTAGCCCAAAGAATTCATACAGACTCCTGGAAGAAGACTTTTGCCTCATGACCACACTACACTGAGCAACTAATTCAGGGGCTGTCCTGAAGCACCTTTGTGTAGGTATGTGGTGAGCATCAACAAAAGCACTTTATTGCAGGTGCCAAAGTAGACAGAAAATGTAGCTGAAAAGTTCAGACTACTGAAATGTCTTCCCAAGGTTTCACTTCTGAGCTAATATGTGTGTTTTCATAAGCACTTTTTTTGTATGCATGCTGTGTGAGATGCGCTTAAATGTGGGGTTTTTCTGTAAAACTTGACCCCACTGTGCTACCTCACTTCTTCCAGCTTGTATGACTGCCTTTTCTTAATGAATTGATGCTTTAAACCCATTTCAGAGGGAAAAAAAAACAACCAACCAACCACATTCTGTAATTTAGAGAGTTGTAATAAGCCTTACAAACAAAGGAGGACCTAAAAACAGTAAGATAAAGGCAAGAAGCTGGTATTTTGCTGGGTGCTCTTCTTTGACTTTTGAGAAGTGGTTGTAACTCCTTATAGCTTCAGTGTAAATAAAAAGCTGAAATGCCTCTGAGCAGCACTGGGCTTGAAAAGCAAGCAGCGAGAACTTCCATGCCCTCAAGTCTGTTGTATTTCGAATTCTTTTTTATAATTGCCCATCTGCTTCTAGCAGTAAGTTGAAATGGTGCATTGATAAAGGGTTAACAGTAATTGTGTGCATCATTATTTTGTTTTTCCCTCTTAACTGTGACCAAATTAACAAGTAGAACATGCAGCGGCTTAATTTTCAGGTGCATGGTTTCTTTCCAGATTTCTCATCGTATCCGATATCATCTGAGTACCCCAATGGAATTGTTAGCTCATAGTTTAACATTACTTTCATTCTTTCTACTCATCATTTTACTTTTCAGCTGCAAGACGACTGAACTTATTCATAAATGTTTGCTTAAAAATAGATTGAATTTATCAGATATGCTGTTTGTGGGGAGTTACCCGGAACTGTGAGTGGGCTATTTTCCCTTTTATCACTGTGTAAATGTGGACTAGGAAGATGACCTGAAGAAATTTTTTTTCCTTGTCTTGAGGGCAGAAAGCAAAATAAAAGATAAAGTCATGTTTCCTTTGTCTGTGTTAAAACCACAGTATCTTTCTATGTACACACTAAAATTGATGACTGTGAATGTTTCTGATAATTTAAGGAGATATGTAGAATGTGTAATGTGAGCACAGCCCTTTATAGCACACACTAAGGAAAGTTAAATTGCCTTAAATTTGGGAAAAATGATTACTGAGCTCAGGCTAATCAGTGGAACAGCTGTAGTTGATAACTAGGTAACTTTGGCTGGTTTTTTGGAAATGTGAAGGTGTATCTGGCTTACTGATGAAGTTCCTTTTTTGATTGCTTCAGAGCCTGATCTGTTCTGACCTAGAGGTTCTTACGTAAGATCTGTTGACTGTATTTGGGTACAAGTGAATAAACAAAGAACGAGACTCAGATCTGTGCAGATCCAGTGAAAACACTTTTTTTTTTTTTTTAAATATATGTACAGAGCATTGACTAGAATTGTAGCTCATTTTTAACTGAATATACGTAAAATTCATCACTGTTATTTGCAGAGCCCAACCTTGCTTTGTAAGATTTTAGTTTCTGGAAGGCTATTTAATGGTGATACAAAAAGAACCTTGGTCTTTAAAACTCTTGTAAACAGTGTTGCTAGTAAAGTATTCCAGAAAAGATTTCAGGCATTGTTGTTACTTGCTAAAACAAATTGGAAAGATCAGAAGGCAAAGCCTGATCATCTGTCTCTCTACGTCAAAGACTCTGATTATAAAGGCTACATATTTAAATGAAGTAAGCAGTTCACTTTTAAGAAGTTTTTGTATGTCAGAAGTTTGTAAAGCCCTAGAAGAGTGCTTAGGGAGTTGACAATCTACACTGTACTATTGTGTATTGTCTTTGGAGGGGATGGTGGTGTGACAGAACTTTCTGAGACCCATACATCTCACCCTGCTTCTTCCCCTTCCCTCTGGCTTATATATTTGTCATTAAGCATTTGAAATAGTTTCACCTAAATGGGGAATAATACCAGAAAGTGGTTCCTGTTTTGTTCCTTGGAGTGAAAACTTGCACTTGAAGAGTGCTCTGCTGTCTTCTGTTGCCTGCGCACCTAAATGTTTAGGTCTTAGAGTGACTGACATCTTGCTGTGAATAGGCTTAGAAGTGTCTCATCATTGGTTGCTGGTATTTTCTGGCTAGTTAGCCATGGTGCCAGAGGAGAGTTGTTCTAGATTCTGCTATCTGTTCTCTCATTCGTACTTAAGCAAATACGGTGAATAACTTGGAAAGCAGCTGCAAAATAAACTGGTAACTGCATAATGAACTTGTGATTATTTATTATACTAACGAAAGAAAATAAAGACCTAACAATATTGTAAGTGGAGCAGAGAGTCGAATCATCTGTCATGGACACATCTCGATGCCATTTAGTCTTTTTGCAGAGACCATCTACCACTCAAAACTTGTATTTTGAAGACATTTCTCTTTATGTGAAGACTCTAGTTAAAATGGATTGCCAATCTGGAGGTGCACTGGTCACTTCAAGTTATAGGCAAGGTGGAGAGTATTTAGTAAGTTTTTCTTCCCTCATATGCTGATATAGTCTGTTTCCACCTTGAGTTACAGATGATGTGTTTCTTGGCAGATTGTTTGTGTTTATGGATTACTATTTCTACCTAGCAATGAAATGTTAGGTAAGACTGTCTACCACATCTCCTTAGTGCTTCTCTGCATCCGCCTTTTTAAAGCAACTCTGTCTGTAGAAGCAAATAAGGGTCACTGATCTTGCACGTTTTGTTTTCCTTCCTCTATGGCAGCCTACCCCCTTGCTGTTGCAGTGCTCACTTTTTTGTTCCAACGCTTGCACAAGAGATGACCATCCTCGGCTCTTGTGCCCGCGTTTGCTGCTCCTAGATGCATTCTTGACCTGGAAGGTGATGAGCAGAGGGAGGGGAGCATTGCTGGCTGGAATGCATTGCCTGGTGTCAGCCTGCTGGAAGATCTGCCAGGGAGTCCCAAAAGCAGTGCAGGCAGAGAGCCTGGCCTTGCAGCTGCAGTTCAGCATATCGGCCAGAAAGAGTTAGGCTGAGTCTGTGAAGACAAATTAAAGAAAGTATCTCCCATTTTTAAACAGTCAAAAGCACTGTTCAAAGTCAAAGAGTGACTATTTTCTCCAGCTGTCCTGGATTTTTTGTTTCCATGCCTGGTTTTTCAGGTACCCTCAAATTTGTGGGACTCTCAGATGAAAAAGGTTATGTGCTGCAGCCACTCGGACTTCTCTATTCATCATCAGACTTCTCTATTCATCAGTGGGGACTGATGTGTTGGAAAGCAGCGTAAGGGAAAGGGACCTGGGAATTGTGGTTGACAGCAGGATGACCATGGGCCAGCAATGTGCCCTCGTGGCCAAGAAGGCCAATGGCATCCTGGGGTTTATTAGAAGGGGGGAGTAGCAAGTAGGTCGAGAAAGGTTCTCTTCCCCCTCTACTCTGCCCTGGTGAGGCCACATCTGGAATATTGTGTCCAGTTCTGGACCCTTCAGCTCAAGAGAGACAGCGCAGAGCCACAAAGATGATTAAGGGAGTGGAGCATCTCCTTTATGAGGAAAGGCTGAAGGAGCTGGGTCTCTTTAGCTTGGAGAAGAGTAGACTGAGGGGTGACCTCATTAATGTTTATAAATATGTCAAGGAGGAGTGTCAGGAGGATGGAGCCAGGCTCTTGTCAATGATGTCCAATGACAGGACAAGGGGTAATGGGTACAAGCTGGAGCATAGGAGGTTTCACGAAAACATTAGGAAAAACTTTTTCACTGTGAGGGTGACAGAGCGCTGGCACAGGCTGCCCAGGGAGGTTGTGGAGTCTCCTTCTTCGGAGACTTTCAAAACCTGCCTGGGTGCATTCCTGTGCAATCTACTCTAGATGATCCCGCTCTGGCAGTGGGGCTGGACTAGATCTTTTGAGGTCCCTTACAACCCCTTAAATTCTGTGATTCTGTGATCAGGGAGCAGGTTTACTGCAGAGGCTCTTTTCTTCACCTGCTTGCTACAGGTAACAAAGGTAGCATCAAATGACACTCGAAACCTCAATAGCTAGGTGTATTTTCCTTTGTCTAAATCTGCACTGCATTCCTTGAAAGGATTCCAAAGTCATTCATGAATTAGAGTATAAATGATGTACCTGTGATTTGCAATTCAATCATATCCAAATGCCTCACGAATGTGATTCTGTTGCTCTTCACAGCACCTGTGTGGAGGAAATAAGGGACTAGTTGTTGAATTTTCAGAGAGATGAAAAAAAGATGAAATTGTCACTTGGGTCCAGGCCTCAGTAGATATGTGGTAAGGCATCCAGTGGATGCCTTAGTCTGTGGAATAATTATCTTTTCTTTGAAGGCCTGCTACACTTCTCTTCCTGTGCCTGAAAGTGTATTTGAGGGAGGAAAAGAGAACTTGGCTGTACAGGCTGGACACTCACGCTCATCCCTTTTTCCTGCAGAGTCCTGGGAAAAAAATGATATAGAACACCTCTAAAATTGGGAACTCTACCATGAGAAGCCAGAGCTCACACAGTGTGTTGCTTCTACACCTTTCTAGAAAAAGTAAATAAATAAAAGCTTCCACTTATAGCAGGCATTTCAAAAGCAACCCATTAGCGAAGGACAGACTCTTGAGCTGACAAATTTTGAACTTTTACTGGTGGTAGAAGCGGCTCATGCATCGGTGGTCCAGAAGTGATGCAGCAGTGATGGGTGAGTGTTTGTCACTGGATGTAGCTTGTTACTTTATTTGAAGACAGGGATGGTGGTCATGGAAACCAATGGGACCCCACTGATGCAAGCTGTACCAACACTTCTAAATAAAAAATATAAAAAATTACTTCCCTGCAGATTTCCTCCTGTCATTACTTCAGTCATTTACTGTGTCAGAACCGTTCTGACATGATGACCAGTTTTTGCTGCCAAGTAGAATTACAATTCAAATATTACAGCTCTGTTTCCAGAGGGATACTTGAACTGGCAAACAAAAAGCAGCCATCTCCTAATCCAGCAGCACTTGAAAATGCTAATGTTGTTCAATATACAATTACATGTTCTTTATATAAAAACAGGAAAAAGATCTAATTGAAATTCTCTAAGATAAGAATTGTTAATGACCTCATTGGACACGTCATCTAAAATTGCTGCTTTTACATTCTGTTCTTGTGGTGATATACGTTGTCAAATACAGGAGAATCTTTTAGTTTTGCCATCATTAAGAAAATACAAACATCATGACATCCATAGGAAAAAAATAAAAAATGGTTTAATCTTTAATGTTTAAGAACCCTGTCATTCAGTACTGTTGTCTTCTTCCTTCTTCCAAAAACCAAGCCAAATATTTCAAATACATTTTCCACCTGTCAGATTTTACAACCGATATCCTGTCTCAGTAGGTGTCTATGCCCTAACAATCAAAAGTGATCTATGTGGTATTACCTACTTCTTTTTGAATTGGGGCTTGACTAGAGATCCAAAATGGTGGGACACTGGCAACCTCAAAACTTTCAGAGAACTCAGTGACTTTATTCAGCAAAAGGAGTTGGACGATAAGACCAGAACCCTCAAAGAAGCAGAATTTTTGCTCATAAAAAGTTTTCAAGACTTCCCATTTCTTTTGCTCCCACTGCTTTCAATGTTTTTGTTGGTTTTTTTTTTCATTTTGCAATGTTTTCGTTATTTGTTTATTTGATTTTTTTAATGTGGTTTGTAGCAGTACTGTCTCAAAGTTCCCTGATCTTTTCTTTGATACAGCATCAGTTCCTCACCTACTGTGAGAAATGGAAATAAATGACCTGGAATTCTTTGCCCTTGCAAGTCATACCTCAATATTTGTATCAGAAATGAAGTGCCAAGAGCAAGAACAAAAGGCTCACCTGTGCACCCATGCAAATAAAATACCAAATCTTTCCAGTACAATTTGGGGGGGGGGGGGGGGGATGATTCTGTGGAACATTTTAAGAGTGTGAAGTCTTCAAGCATGCAGTGATGTACATTTTGCAGTTTGTGTTGTGAATTTATGCGATTGGATCAAGTCTGGCATCTATTTCTGCTGGCAGCTTAAAAGTGGCCACTTATACGCATAAGCAAGGAGATAGAAGTAAGAAAAAGCAGAACTGTTAAATAAAACACTAGGAAAAGGGTCTATTTCAACAGCGACTGCTGAGAAGCATATTGATTTGGATAGAAAAATGTTAACCACTTTCAAATGTCTCCTGAAAAATATGGGGTTTCATTGTAACGTAAATACAATTCTGTGCTATGTGCTTGAGATAATGATGGCTTTTAAAAAAAAAAGCGCATTAAGAGCTGAGTTTTATGCAAATCCAGAGTATAAATCTTAAAGATAAGATATAGCAAATCAATACTTTTTATTAGAAGTAGAAGTGAGGCAATAAAGCTTTAATATCTTCAGATACAGAGGTGGGAAATAATCTAGCAAAACTGCAATAGGTATCTAGAGTTTAATTAGGAACATATTTGCATATGTTTGGGGTAAATGTAGGTACATGCATGTATTTATTTATGAAGCATCTAAAGTGTTCACTGATTGCAACATGAGACTTTTTTTCCAAGAAAAAACATCTCCTCTGTATTCGTTGTTTGCTTAACAGGCATTTAAGTATTGTTTGTATTGTAGTCATATCCAGAGTTCTTCACTAACATTGAGGCTTTTCATGCCAGCCACTATGAAGGCAATATGACAGGCAGTCCCTGACCCAGAAAAAAAAATAGAAAGAAAGCAACAACTTACTCAAAGCCACCAAACAGGTCAAGGGTAGAAGTGAGAACAAAATGTTGAGTCTCTCAAGTCCTGGATGAGATTCGTCACCTCTTATTTAAGCATAGCTACTTATTTACAGCATTTAGCTTTAGACATAGCAGTTGTTTTATTTCTGAATCAACGTGGGCATTTTAAATTTCAAGCACAGCAGACTAGAATGCAGTTTTACATAATCTCTTTCATACTGAAAGCTTATTAAAGTAACTTTAAGGAGTGAAAGAAAATTCAAGGAGCTAGTGCTGCATGGCAGAAGTCTCTCTCCTCAGCCAGTAGTTCACGTTTGCCTGCCTTTGCTGCTGAGCTCCTGCTGCAGCAGCTGGGGCTCGTAGCCCCAAGGCCACTGTTGGGCACTTTGTGATGGTGTGTGTGAGAGGTGCTGTTTGGGCAGTGACCAGCATTGTTGTTGTGCTGCGGCAGAGCTGGCCTTGGCTCCATTACACGTGCATAGGACAAGGCGAGTCTGGATTCACGGCCAAGCATTAACTGGCTGTTGGTTCTTTAAGTCCTATTGTACCCACATCAAACCTGCTGGGAGGTTATTGTGGCACTAAGCACAATATAATATACTTCCAGCATGGTTACAAAAGAAAATGAGCATGCAAACAGCTATGCCCTTGTTTATGCCACGTACTTAATTTCAAAGTTTAATTTCCTTGGTTCCCTGAAAAGAAGTTTTTTGAGAAGTGTTTACTGATCTGTGGCCACTACTGGAAGGTAGAGGGGGCCATGGGTTAATGTCACCTAAAAGAGCATCCCTTTTTCTTAACCTTGTGCTGCCATGTGTACTTGCTCGTGTGGGAGGATGAGCAGCCACCTCCCAACAGGAGGTGGGGATGAGTCCCCTTGCTGTGCGTGTGGGCACAGCCCCCAGGCTGGCAGCATGGAGTGCTGAGGCAGGCCCGTTGGTTTTCAGCTGGTAAGGAGGCAGGCAGAGGGATAAGTGTAGGTTTCAGCCCAGCCTTGATTGGCAGCAATTGGTGAGATGGGAGCGAGAGCTGAAGGTAGATGTCTTTCTTTTACAAGCTGTGGTTAATCTCTGACTGCAGTAGTATTGTGAGGAGTGAGATGAGGTCTAGAGGACATTACACCTGCAGAAGAGCTCAGTTTGATGAGGTCTTGCTTTCATATTCTTCCATACTCTTCATACATTGCTTATCTCATATCTTCCCATGTTTTGAGGGGATACTTGCCTGGTCACACACACCTTCTACAGTCATATGTATGCTGTGCGTGTGGATGGAGTTAAACAGGTGAGGGGGTGTGTGTGTATAAAGAAGTTTGGGAGTCTGCAAGTGTGAGAGTGGAGGAGGCCCAGAGAGATAGCTGCATGACTCCTTCACCTCCCAGGTAGATCTGTCATTTCTGGCTATAGGATTGGTTTGTTTATTCTGTTTAATGATATTGACCTTTGTGTGAAATAGGTTGGCCTGTTGCAAAGCTAGGATTTGTGGCCTTCTGAGACTTCAGTTGTTTGGAAGACTGAGAATATCTTTTACTGCATTGAGTCCAAAGAGAATGACTTCTGATGACCCAGCTGCCCTTGTAACTCATTTGCCCTTTACCTTTTGAGAGACAAAATTACATCAGATTTAGTCATGTGTTAGAGATTGTCTAAACCTGAAGAATATTCTGGTAATAGGTGATGTCTTACAGCAAAGGGAAATTGAAAGTGATTTTGAAAATTCCTATTTTTATAATGTATTGCATGTACTTTTTTGGGGGAAACTAATCCTGAATTTGTAGTGTGAGTTTTAGAAAGGACTTATCTTGAAAGGCAGGAAAAAAAAAACAAAAAAAACAACAATGGAGGTGGTATTGCCTCCAACTGTATCATCTTCCACAAGAGAACTTATGCCAGTTTTACTTTACCTGTCTCTGAAAGAGCAATCGGTTTTTCAATGTAAGAAATTGTCCACACATCTTATCTGACTTGGGGATCCCCAATCTGATTCCACAATCTACTTTAGCTGAGCAAATCCCTCAGGATTCATGCAGAAAGGTTCTCACCTGAGATGTTTTACAGCACATAAACAGCCAGCCTTGTTTGGCTTTTAGACCCTAGGCTCATCATGGCCCTAACCCCGCAACGCTTACATCTAAGATTAATTTTAAGCACGTGACTGTCTCTTTTGAGTTGAGCACGTCAGCTAGTATTGGAAACTTACCATAGAACAGTTTCAGTTGGAAGAGACCTTCAAAATCGAGTCCAACCCTTCTCCTAGCCTTATCAACACCACTAAACTATGTCCCTCAGCACAACATCTATCTGTCTTTTAAACTCCTTTAAGGATGGAGACTTACCCACCTCTGTGGGCAAAAACGTCATTTTGACTCGCATAACATCAGTTGGAGCAGCTTTGGAAGCTCTGCTTGTATGTAAGAGCCCTCTGCTGTCTGCGGTGGGAGTGCCGCGGTGGGAGTGCCACGGTGGTCATGGCCCAGAGACCCGCAGGCTGTCCAGGTGGCCTGGGAGTTGGGTTAACAGTCCTCTAAATAAAAAAGCCAAAAAATTCTGTCCTGTTCGTTTCCCCTCAGCTCTATTGATTCTGTCAGGTGGCAAGCAGGGAGGGGAGGGAAATAAAATATTTTAGCACTTTTTATGGGAAGTTAAGCAGCGTTCTTTCTGACTTCACACAGGAAAAGGATCTGCTGAGTAAGAAAGTGCAAATTTCACGTCACTATTTTTCACAGTAGAGCTACACTATTAAGTATCAAGCCCGAGAGGAATGAGAGCATACTCAAATTAATGAAAAATAGGTTATGATGATAAATTATTCAAGTGAATAAAATTACTTCGGATTCAGAAGATGCTGAAACTTAAGGGCCAGATCCTTTTCTGAGAGGCAGAAAAGATTGAGCTTCATCACTTTTGGAGGAATAGTGGTATCTTGCATCATTCAGTTGAGAATGTATGATTGGCAGCATAAGCAATCATTTAAAACTCAGTGGCATATATTTCATCTACTTTGGGTGACAGCCATAGGTGAATATTTTAAATTCTGACATGGCATAGCCTTTCTTTTGAGATGTGCGGTGTGATTTTAAAGATGAGATAAAAGCCATGCCTCTCCAAAGGCACCTTTTCTCTGATGTTAAAGGAAACAATGTAAAAATATGCCCACTAAATAAATCATCAGGGACTTTCAGAATAGATCACATCCTTCTGTCTTAAAACTTGTAATACAACTCAAGATGTTCACCTTAACTCAGTTTCTTTTGTTCAGCAATTTCTCTGTACAAGGAGGCATATGTAGGAGAAGGCAAGTCTGGAGGAGACACCCCATCAGAAGAGGTTCCGGTAAGCAGAGGTAAGAAGTTCTTATTTTGCTTTCTGGCACTTCCAGTAGTTTAACCCTCACTGATCCATCTCATGTTTCCAAGGATGGGATAGTGGAGAAAAGACTGAGCTGGACTATTATTTTGCTGAAGGTGAATACCAGTGACCTGTGAACATACCTGGCTGTGTAGAATAGCCGCTGTTGTTTAAGTACCTTAGCCAACATGGTGGAGGAAGCATGCTGATTTGGCTTCTGCTGCTCTACAATAAATTTTCAGTAACATTTGTCCTCAGCTTGCATGCACATAAGCACAGAGAGCAGTGGAGGGAATCACAGGCTGGCACAACGGGCTTTTAAGGACCATGTTTGAAGTTAGAACTTGCAGCAAGTCATATCTTTAGAAAAAGAAAATACCCTAAAACTCAAGAACTCCTGGCAAGTTCATCTATCATACTAAACTGTAAGGTTGAAGTGCACTCTACCAAGCAGTAGACACTGGAGTCAGAGCTGTGGCCCCTGGGCCTCTGCTGTGAGAAGCAGAGAAAGAAAGCAGCAGTGACTACTTGGTGGCTTAGGTGGGATGAGTTACACGCTCCTGTCTGAGAACCAAAGGGTGACAGTTCTTTTATCTTTCTAATTAGTCTAATGCCCATAGTTAAATAAGTCGAATCTAGGCTTTTAACAGTTGTGGCATGTAGCTGCAATAAGACACAAGTGCTCAAACTCTCAGACTGAACCATCATGGCATAGGCCTCTTAGCACTTTTGATAGCCATTGCTGTGTGGAGGAAACTTCTTCATCCCTGATGACTCCTCCAGTGCAGATGTGAGGAGGAGTGACAGTTTATCCAAAGTGAGAGTATTTTCAAATATCAAGAAGCTTTTTTTTTTAATGTGCTAAACTGCATAAAATCTGTAGATAATATAGCTCATAAATGGAATTAGACTATTTAGTAGGAAGTTAATGAGAGAGCATTTACAGAGGTTATATCCCAAGGTCCAGTCACTGCTACAGAAAATGTGTGAGAGGGGTGAAAACTGCAATCTGTTTTGTTCCTCTGGCACTGGCACACATAGTTGTTAATGAAGCCCAGCAAGCACAACTTTAGAATGACAAAATGAGGAGAAAAATGTTAAGGAACTATGAACTTTGTCTTTCCTTTCCCTTCCCTCCCCTTCGCCTCCTGTCAGTGTCCCCAAGCTCCTTACTCCCGCACCAGAGTGCCCTCACACCCATAGCAGTGCTGTGGCTCCATCCAGACTTCCCCACATTATGGCCACACACTGGGAAACTTAGGTTCAAGTGCTATTTCCAGAAAAAGCTCATGGCCTGCTGGGACACTACAAAAGTCCTTTTGGCAAAGGTCATTGAGCTTATGTAGGCACCCAACTCCTTTTTGACTGGAGAGTCAATTGCCCATCTGCAAAAGCAGAAAATAGCACTTCTTGATCTTACAGTATCGGAAGTGTAAGTCTATTACGGGCTTTTGAGCACTCGCATACAAAGGTGTGGAGAGCTGTGCGAGGACTTAAAAGAGGCCGTTGAAGTAAAATGCCATCTGAGACAGCAGAAGTGGAAGCTATTGTACTGACTGCACAGTAAAGGATCCAAATGGCAAATTTATGTTCTGAGTTACTTAAACTTGAATAGAAGTATAAAGTCTCATTCTAAGCTCATCTGAGTTGATAGGATCCTTCCCTTGACTTTAATAAACATCTACATTGAGCTGAAAGTTGAACCTTGAAATGAAACCTTGGCATGCCAGTAGCTGAGACTTTAGAAGCATGAATTTAGAGTTTGTCAAAGTATCAAGGAGATACTACTGATGAGACAACATCTATGTTGTGCACTAAATCATAATGCACTTAGTGAAATACAGATGTCTCTTGAAAGAAAAGACCTATTGAAAACTAGCCCCATGTTGAAGAAGGGTCATCCATTTGCACAGCTTGTAACAGTTGCCACTTACACCTAAACAGCTACAGCCTCTCTTGGAATATGACAGAATTCAAAATGCTTGAGGCAAATGCAACTGATGGAATACACAGGCAAAGCAGAGTTCACTGCAACAGAAACTTCTGTGTCTGTGTACTGATTGAAGGAGCTGGATGGAGAGGGAACAAAATGATGAGCTGAGGAGATGCAGTGACTGAAATATAACTGATGAGATGTCAAATAAGATTTTTAGAAAAACGAAAAGAATAGCACTAATGTCAGTTGTCACAAAAGAAAAAAAAATACAAGCAAGCAAGTGTAATGAGAAAACAGGTATGTTGCAAGTAAAAGAATTTGAACACTGTGTCAGTCTGAAGTTGATCACACTGTTGTGGAGAAAAATCATAGACAGGGTGCCAGGGAAGACTTTATTCGTTTCCTCTCAAAATTTAGATTCTATATATCTGTCCTCTTCATAATTTTATTCCTTGTCCAATGTTCTTAAATATGTGCATTAATTGCACCTTAGCTATCTTTGAATTTTTCACTAGCCTGATTACTCTTAGATCTTTTTGCTTATGTTTAGCCTAAACTTTTCCTTCCTTTGCTTACGGCCATTACTTCTTTTTCTGTTTTCTTTTGAGACTTGGTGTAATTTCCTTCCTTCATTTACATTGTTACCTTGAAGATATTTACAGGCTATGTTCATTTTCCTCCCGAGGTTTCTCTTTTCCCTTGTGTTGCTGTTTTCAATTCCTTTATTTTTTCTACTCTTTCCCTAATTTGTATGCTCCCCAATTCTTTTTATCACCAGTACAGCTAAGCATTTTGACTAATTTTACATGTGATCTTTTTCTCATATATTTAAGACTAATAGTTAAGTAGCAGAGCTGACCTTAAAATTTCCATAGAAATACTGTGTAATAGTCTCTTTTATTAGACTCTTTTGTTCTTTTAATGTGTATCAGCAGTATACTTCTTGTATTGCTGAGCCAGCTGCTGCAGTAACACATCAAAAAAGAAAATTTAAGAAATTACAGCCTTCGATTTTTATTTTTTTCAAGCAGGAATTTACATTCCCTTTTCTCTTATTTCTCACTGGTGCATATTGTATTTGCAAGCTGTGTGGACATGCGTAGGTCCCGCACAACTTGTGGTACATACGTGTGTCTGGTGCATACATTTGAAGAAGCAGACAGAGTTTGTGCTCTGCAATTAAATCACAAGAAAGGCATTAAGTGTGTGTGTCCTGCTTTGGATACTTTTCCATTTAAGAAAGACCAGACCAGGCTTACAGTTGTATTTAAGCACATTGACCTGCAAATAGACCTACGACAGGATTTTCAGAACTGACTAGGCAGGCTGAGTTCCCAATCATTAATTTCCTGATTTTACCCATTCATAATCGAATTCCTTTGGCTATCTGCTACCAATTCTTGGTAAGTTTGCTGAGGTGGGAACTGTCGTTTTCTCCATGCAGAGCTGAGAACGGCAGAGCCTTGCCCTTACCAGTTCCCCAGCAGTACCAACCTGCAGCAAAACAAAACCAGAGCGCTGCCAAGGGGCTGTGCAGTGGGAATAAAGATGAAGTAGAAGGAGCCAAGCAAAAATACACTGTGCAGCCGATTCATTCGATGACAGAGTGAAGAACCAATGATCAGAAACATCTTACTTAGCAATTCAAGATCACAGAATCACAGAATGCCAGGTGAGGCATTGTCTTTCTGTTCTTTGCAAGTAGACTGATTAAAAACAAAGAAATAGATTGGATATATATAAAAAAATGCAAGAACATGCTTATCCTTCCAACCTCCGGCCTCATCTTTGTTTATTAAGATTATCTTGTAACAGTCATAGAATCATAGAATGACTTAGGCTGGAAGGGACCTCAGAGATCATTTAATCCAACCTCCCTGTCACGGGCAGGGATGCCTCTCAACTAGATCAGGCAACACATGAGGACAATCTGAGAATGTGCCTGTGCTGTTACCAGCGGTGCCGGAGTTTGGGAATCTTGAGCTGGTCAGAAAAAGAAACGAGTATAGCAACCCATGAGCTCAAGAAGATACAGCTCCTTCACCCTGAACCTCCCATTGTCACCAACTGCTGTCAACTGGAGGGATTGGTTTCAATGTTGTGAGAAACCTGAGGCAATCTCACATGATGCAACTGAGAAAATGACAGCTCTCTGATGATGATGTGGCCAGTTCTCCTGATCAGTGTGATTGTATGAGAGCACTGTACTTAGTTATATCGATTTGTCTCTGAGAGCTCTTTCTACCACATAAATCTCATTGAAAATCTTTAAAGATCTTGCCCCAAAGGGCCACTATGTTTTCTTTCTCAGTAAAAAGAAGCAGCACCAGGAATTCATTTCTCAAAGTTTTAACTAGAATAGTCCATTTATGAGGCCGATCTGAATCCATCTCTATTTTACATTTTGAAATGTTTAAAAACAGTGCTGCACTTCATGATTAACCTCTACATCTACGCAGTACTACAAAGAGCTGCATCTGTATTTCCTTTCCCTTTCTTTCTTAGCTGAATAAAGAAAATGATTTTTTCTTCAGATGGGGGAATTTGAAGAGCATTGTGCTTATTGTAGCTCAAGCCTTAAGTACAAAAGGCAACACGTTATAAAATAAGTATTTGTGCCATTCTTGTTAAAAAGACTGATAGTGCTTCCCCGATTTATTTTTTTCTTTGAGTAACTAAAATGATTTTTAAAATATATAAATATTTTAAATTAAGAGTCAAGTCTTTCAACACAGAGCTATGGAAGCACAAAATACAAATTCATACTAATTCTCCGTAGAATTATCAACAAGTCTGAGTAAAAAAGTGTATCTTTCTGTCTGACTTATTTCTTCTAGCATATATAGAAGTAAATACTAGAAAATACAAAAAGTTTGACCTCTTTTTCTTCCCTGACAAAAATAATTTTTTGAAAAAGGTGATTAATGAGTCTGAATTGTCTGTAATTCAGAAAGATCCTGGTTTTGTAAACACATACATGTATATGAATTTTGAGCCTATATGTATATTACAGAATAGCCTGTATGACGGGTCTATAAATGTTTCAGTAACACTAAATGTTTGGTAACATTATTATTTTTTTTTTTGCTCTTTAATAGCCTGGTAAATTATTCCTTGTCTTGCTCTGTTGCTCTGCACAGATGCAGCAGTCTGTCCACGCAGTCTGTCCTCTAATAGAGGACTGTAACAGAGTGCCTATCAGTACATGGGAAAATTTTGTTGTGAGTATGAACTCTCGCACCTGCACATGTCTTCACAAGTGTGGAAGTGTTTTTTCAGTGAATTTTTGAGATGGATTAGAGTTTGAATCCTTGTCCCAGACTTGAAGAAGATAAGGCACCAGTATTGCCCAGATTTATGCCTTTTTTTTTCATTTTATGCACCACGACTAGTGCCTTTAGTTTCAATGAACTGACAGACTGAATAATCATAAAACGCGCAAAAAAATAAAAATCTAAGGAGCCACCATCAGCTTCTAGAAACCAGCTCGATGGTTTTTTGGAGCAGCCTTTGTATTTCTGAGTGCCCCTTGATCAGCTCTTACGTGTCTGCAGTATTAATGCTTCAGGTTTATGGGAAACATGTAAATATGCCCTCTAACCCTGTGTGACAATTTAGACCATATTTTTATCAGGAACGTCATTCCTCCAGCTGACCTACAGCACTCCTTTATGTTTCCTCTAGTGTCACCACCTTTTGTCCTTTGGTGAGACAAATATGGACAAACTATTGCCTCCTTTTCCATAGCTGGTACTAAGGGGATGAATAATCAAAGTATCTTTTGGAGTTTGCCTTTTCTGACTTCATCACCATACTAGCTCTAGCGATGAAAGAAATAACTCATGTGCTGGCAATGTGCTGCACATACAGAAAAAATATTTTGGACTTTACCAATTATTAAAAGGAACTTAGTGAGTTCCCAAAACTGTGTGCATTGATGAAATGTGAGTAGTCATTTATGTGTAGGGGTAAACCAGAGTATGGACTAGGTACCTTGCAGGGTTTCAAAAGGTGAGATGGAGTAAGATGATAAGACTGAGTAATCATTAGCATAACAGCTTTATTTGTATATAGTTAGTGTATATAGTTAGTATATATAGTGGAAATATTTATGTAGGTTTGACGAAGTGCAGCAGATTAATACTTGGCTAAAGGGGTGGTGCCAGCAGTCTAGCTTTGGATTTTTTAACCATGGGGAGATCTACAGGGCACCCGGTCTACTGAAACAAGCTGGGGTTCAAATGACACAAAGGGAAAAAAGGATCCTTGGTCATGAGCTGGCGGGACTCATAGAGCGTTCTTTAAACTAGATATGAAGGGGGATGGGGTTATAGCTGGGATTGCAGCGGGGCAGTGCTCTAGAAATTATGAGGACCGGGTGGTCTCCCATCCCCCTAGGGTGAGATCAGTGTGCTCAGCTTGCTCCCTGAAATGCTTATACACCAATGCACGCAGCATGGAGAATAAGCAGGAGGAGCTAGAAACCTGGGTTCGGGCAGGAGATTATGATCTGGTGGCAATTACAGAGACATGGTGGGACAGCTCACATGACCGGAATGTGGTCATGGGTGGCTATGTCCTCTTCAGGAAAGACAGACCAGCCAGGCGAGGTGGTGGAGTCGCTCTTTACGTGAAAGAGCAACTACAATGTCTTGAATACCATCCAGGCATGGATGAGGAGGAGCAAGTTGAGAGTGCATGGGTTAGAATTAAGGGGCAGGCTGGCAGGGGAGATACTGTTGTGGGTGTCTATTACAGGCCACCAGATCAGGGTGAGGAAGTTGATGAGGCCTTCTACAGGCAGCTGAGAGCGGTCTCACAATCACAGGCCCTGGTTGTCGTGGGGGATTTTAGCTTCCCTGATGTTTGCTGGAAGGACAACTCAGCCAGCCAGCCACAGTCCAGGAGGTTCCTCCAGTGCATCGATGATAATTTTCTGATGCAAATGGTGGAGGAGCCGACTAGGAGAGGAGCGCTGTTGGACCCTATCCTCACTAACAAGGAGGATCTGGTTGAAGCAGTAAAGGTTGAGGGCTGCGTTGGCTGCAGTGACCATGAAATGGTGGAGTTCAGGATCTCATGTAGCAGAAACAAAATAGCAAGCAGAATTGCAACCCCGGACTTCGCCAAGGCAAACTTTGGATTTTTCAATCAATTACTAGAGAAAATCCCATGGGCAAGGCTGTTTGAAGGTAAAGGGGCCCAAGATAGTTGGCTAGTGTTCAGGGACTGCTTCTCACAGAATCACAGAATCACAGGGTGTTAGAGGTTGGAAGGGACCTCAAAGATCATCTAGTCCAACCCCCTGCCAGACCAGGATCACCTACAGCAGATCGCACAGGAAAGTGTCCAGGCGGGTTTTGAATGTCTCCAGAGCAGGAGACTCCACACCCTCCCTGGGCAGCCTGGGCCAGGGCTCCGTCACCCTCACAGGGAAAAAGTTTTTTCTAATATTTTTATGGAACCTTCTGTGTTCCAGGTTGAACCCATTGCTCCTTGTCCTGTCAATGAATGTTGCTGAAAAGAGCCTGGTTCTGTCCTCCTGACACTCCCCCTTGACATGTTTACAAACATTAATGGGGTCACTCCTCGGCCTCCTCTTCTCCAAGCTAAAGAGACCCAGATCCTTCAGCCTTTCCTCATCAGTGAGATGTTCCACTTCCTCCATCATCCCTGGGGCTGCGCTGGACTCTCTCCAGCAGTTCCCCGTCTCTCTTGAGCTGAGGGGCCCAGAACTGGACACGAGATTCCAGATGTGGCCTCACCAGGGCAGAGCAGAGGGGCAGGAGGAGCTCCCTCCACCTACTTGCTACTCCCCTTCTAATACACCCCAGGATGCCATTGGCCTTCTTGCCCATGAGGGCACAGTGCTGACTCATGGCCATCCTGCTGCCCACCAGCACCCCCAGGTCCCTTTCCCCTGTGTTGCTCTCCAGCAGGGCAGTCCCCAGCCTGTGCTGGCACATGGGGTTGTTCTCTCCCAAGTGCAAAACTCTACACGTGCCCTTGTTGAACTTCATCAGGTTTCTCCCTGCCCAGCCCTCCAGCCTGTCCAGGTCTCTCTGAATGGCAGCACAGCCTTCTGGTGTGTCAGCCACCCCTCCCAGCTTTGTGTCATCAGCAAACTTGCTGTTGGTGCATTGTGTCCCCTCACCCAAGTCACTGATGAACATATTAAAAAGCACTGGCCCCAGCACTGACCCCTGAGGGACCCCACTAGACACAGGCCTCCAACCAGGCTCTTTCCCATTGACCACAACTCTCTGGCTTCTTCCCTTCAACCAATTAGTGACCCACCTCACTACTTGGTCATCCAGACCACACTGCCTCAGTTTACCTATGAGGATGCTGTGGGAGACCGTGTCAAAGGCCTTGCTGATATCCAGACAGACCACATCCACTGCACGGCCACCATTCATCCACCTGGTGATGTCTTCATAAAAGGCTATCAGGCCTGTCAGACATGACTTGCCCTTGGCAAAGCCCTGCTGACTGCTCCTAATAACCTTCTTACCCTTGATATGCCTAGAGACAGCGCCAAGGATAAGATGTTCCATCACCTTTCCAGGTATGGAGGTGAGGCTGACCAGTCTGTAGTTACTTGGGTCATCCTTCCTGCCCTTCTTATAGACTGGAGTGACATTCGCTGTCCTCCAGTCTTCAGGCACCTCACCTCTTGCCCACGACTTCCCAAAGATGACAGAGAGTGGCCTCGCAACGACTTCTCCCAGTTTCTTCCTGAATTATTGCTATGTCTGCAATGCTTAGCTATAGGTGTATTTTTCTGTATCACCGCCAACAGCCCCGCTGGGGCACGGCTCAGCTGAGCGGGTCCCGCAGCCCCTTGGGGACAGGTCACCAGAGGAGGTGGAATCGGTGACAGTCGCTGCAAAGGGCTGAGATTTGGCAAATCCCACCGCAGCGAGGTGCCAGGGCACTCCTGTTCAGTGAAGCCAAACACTGCGTCTGATCATTGCTAGTGCCAGGAAAAACTCATCCATGAAAACCGATCCAAAATTAGAGACTAACAGACACCAAAGCTGTTCAAAGAACAGCTTCTCAGGTGCTGCCTCGCAGTTGCAGGATTTGGGTTTAAGCTGAAGCTTTTTCCCATTTTGAGCTCAAAGTTGCTCTTATCTGTGGTGAAGAGAGGCTTTGTTATTACTGGGCAAAGTTACTGGTGTTGAAAAACAGCAAGAATTTTACTTAGGTGTAGTCACACTGATCTCACTGGGCATCAGGAGGTTCTGTTCAACGCTAAATATTTCCCCTGTTACATATAGACAGCACTGTGCGACTCTCAGGTCAACAGAAAAAAAATAAGCAAATCAGAGAAAGCCCCTTAGAAATGCACAGGTAGGAAGAAGAAATATCTTCTACCGTGCTCAAGTTCAGGGCATCCCAACATGTAGGAAGTCAAGGAAGGGAGCCAGGAGACCTGTGTGGCTAAACAGGGAACTGCTGGGTAAGCTCAAGGGCAAGAGGAGAATTTACAGATCTTGGAAGGCGGGGCTGGCCACTTGGGAAGAATATAAGGCTGTTGTCCGAGGATGTAGGGAGGCAACTAGGAAAGCAAAGGCCTCCCTAGAATTGAACCTGGCGAGAGGGGTCAAGGACAACAGGAAGAGCTTTTTCAAATATGTGGCAGATAAAACTAACACCAGAGGCAATGTAGGCCCACTGATGAATGAGGTGGGTGCCTTGGTGACAGAAGATACAGAGAAGGCAGAGTTACTGAATGCCTTCTTTGTCTCTGTCTACTCTGCCGAAGCCTATCCTGAGGAGCCCCGTTCCCCTGAGACCCCAGATGACATCAAGTCAATGGAGGAGTTTGCCTTAGTCAATGAGGACTGGGTTAGGGACCAATTAAGCAATCTGGACATCCATAAATCCATGGGTCCAGACGGGATGCATCCACGGGTGCTGAGGGAGCTGGCTGATGTCATTGCTAGACCACTCTCCATCATCTTTACCAAGTCTTGGGAGACGGGAGAGGTACCTGAGGACTGGAGGGAAGCAAATGTCACTCCAGTCTTCAAAAAGGGCACGAAGGAGGACCCGGGTAACTATAGACCGGTCAACCTCACCTCCATCCCTGGGAAACTGATGGAACAACTTATCCTTGGTGCCATCACAAGGCATATCAAGGATAAGAGGGTCATTAGAGACAGTCAACATGGCTTCACCAAGGGGAAGTCGTGCTTGACTAACCTCATAGCCTTTTACGGGGATATAACAAGGTGGATAGATGATGGCAGAGCGGTGGATGTGGTCTACCTTGACTTCAGTAAAGCATTTGACACAGTCTCCCACAGCATCCTTGCTGCTAAACTGAGGAAGTATGGTCTAGACTATCGGGTAGTGAGGTGGACTGCGAACTGGCTAAGAGAAAGAAGCCAAAGAGACATGGTCAGTGGGGCAGAGTCTGGTTGGAGGCCTGTATCTAGTGGAGTCCCTCAAGGGTCGGTACTGGGACCAGTATTATTCAATATATTCATCGATGACTTGGATGAGGGACTAGAGAGTACTATCAGCAAGTTTGCTGATGACACCAAACTGGGAGGAGTGTCTGACACGCCAGAAGGCTGTGCTGCCATCCAGCGAGACCTGGACAGGCTGGAGAGTTGGGTGGGGAAAAATTTAATGAAATATAACAAGGGTAAGTGTAGAGTCTTGCATCTGGGTAGGAACAACCCCAGGTTCCAGTATAAGTTGGGGAATGACTTATTAGAAAGCAGTGTAGGGGAAAGGGACCTGGGAGTCCTGGTGGACAGCAGGATGACCATGAGCCAGCAGTGTGCCCTCGTGGCCAGGAAGGCCAATGGCATCCTGGGGTGTATTAGAAGGGGGGTGGTTAGTAGGTCGAGAGAGGTTCTCCTTCCCCTCTACCCTGCCCTGGTGAGACCCCATCTGGAATATTGTGTCCAGTTCTGGGCCCCTCAGTTCAAGAAAGACAGGGAACTGCTGGAGAGAGTCCAGCACAGGGTAACTAGGATGATTAAGGGAGTGGAGCATCTCCCTTTTGAGGAAAGGCTGAGGGAGGTGGGGCTCTTTAGTTTGGAGAAGAGGAGACTGAGGGGTGACCTCATTAATGTTTACAAATATCTAAAGGGTGAATGTCACGAGGATGGAGCCAGGCTCTTCTCGGTGACAACCACTGATAGGACAATGGGTAATGGGCTGAAACTGGAACATAAGAGGTTCCGCTTAAACTCGAGAAGAAACTTCTTCTCAGTGAGGGTGATGGAGCACTGGAACAGGCTGCCCAGGGAGGCTGTGGAGTCTCCTTCTCTGGAGACATTCAAGACCCGCCTGGACACGTTCCTATGTAGCATTATCTAGGCATTCCTGCTCTGGCAGGGGGATTGGACTTGATGACTTTTCGAGGTCCCTTCCAATCCCTAACATTCTGTGATTCTGTATGTTATCCGGAGGATAAAAGAAAGGAGATGCAAGAGCAAGAGCTGAATGAAATACAAGTTTGCCTTTCAGCTTTAGTCCGGCTGGGCTAGAGGCTGGGTGTGCAGGAGGGGTGGCCAGAGCTGGCACAAAGCAGGTACTGCCTGCAGCAGGGACGTGACCTCCCAGTGAAGAGGGACTGGGAGAGAGAAGGGGGACAGCTGGCAGGGTTTGATGATGTCTCAGCTAATGTAGGAAAAGAGAAGTTTTTTTGGTTTTGTAAGGTAATTGTTAACAGGCAATGAAATGTGGGAGTCTTGGCACAGCGTTTTACATATTATGATCCTCCTGCTAGAGATCTTTGTTTGCATGTGGTTGTTTGATTTTATAGTCCTTAGGAGCAACTGTAGAGGAATTTCTTGTGGAGCAGGGGGCACGGTATCCCTTTAAAAGGTTTTGAACAACCCAGCTTAGGCCTAAAGAAAGACTCTGTCCTTGGAGCTGCCTTGGGGCATGGAGAGGAGGAGGTGCATCTGTTCTGTGAAGAGCCTTGCCGGGAGGGGGCGGGGAGGGGAGGGTGGAGAAGGGGGGGCGAGAGCTGCCTGCATGGTTGAATGGCACTACCCAATAAAATGCTGGCGCGTGTAAACCTGTAACTGACCAACTCTGTTAAGGGGCAGGCACGTGGGCACTGCTTAACTGTATATATTGAGCTGTCTGGAGCAATAAAGGGAGGACGACATGTAGCTGTATCGGTGGGAGTGTCGTTACCTTGGCCGGCTGTCCGAAGGGACCCTTCTTCTAGCAACATCTGTAATCTGGGTCCCTTTGTTCTCTGCTGCGCTTTGTGTTGGTAATCAAACAGTTAATCTGTATTGTCTTTCAGGAGTCCCATTTCACTCCTGCCGGAATCAATGATAAAATTCTGACTGCGCAAGCAAGGGAGCCAATGGGCCAGATGGATATTTGGTATCAAAGCATTTGAAAGGCTCTTTCTTCAACAAAGAGCTGTATGAGGGTATTTGCTCTAAAGACAAGTACCAACCTCTTGTCTCCAGGGTATTTGTAATCAGTATTATATTACAGGTTGATTAAATACAAAGATATTAGAACGGTGAATGTCAAAGTGTAATTTTTACTTTTCTTTCTTACTCAAAAACAATTGTAAAAATTGTTTTGAGAAATGCTGACAATACCAGAACACAACAAAATCAAAATAGTGTCATAGTTACTATTTCTGAGCATGCGAAATTGGCAAGGGGGAAACATTGATCATCAGATCAATACCTGGCAGATGCTGTAGGTGGAGAGAATATTGTAATGTTGCAGGCTAAATATTTTGCCCATTTATCCTGCACTCTGTGCAAGCAGATAGTGGAACGTGTGGAATTATGCCTATGCGTAGCTTCTTAGAGTAGTAGCCAGCATGTGCATAAAAGGTGAGCGCCTCTCAGGAAGCTGGTGGCATCCACAGGAAGCCAAACAGGAAGGTTGAAATCTGTTGTCTTCACAGAAATGTAATAAGGGCTGTGTCTTATGTGGGAAAGTCTAGATTTGATGCATTTGACACCATGACAAGAAATGGATAAGCAAGAGAACGAAAGCCTTGTGAAGAAGCACAGCCAACCCAGCCATAACTGGGAGCAGTATCAGGTGACTTGGCCCTCTTGTCACTGCAATTCCTTTTATCGCTTTAGGCTTTCTGTCTTTGACAATGGGTATTATGTTCATATACGTCTGGACACAAGTGATAAAGTCTGGGATTGGTATGAGAAGGACGAGGCAGAGAGAAGCTGGCTCCATACTTTATTTAGAGTTGAGCCATCAAAACATCCAGCAATGGCAAAAATAAAGGTGCACCTAAGCTCTCTTTTTTTTGGTTCTGACGGGGACTTCTTGGTATGTGGGGGAGAAAAGTACACAAAACGAGAAGCAGGGTGAAGAGTGCACCCTCTGCAAGCCAACAGTAAGTAGACTTGTAGGAATGCTGTGTCAGAGATGGAGCCAGCTGGGTTAACACTTTCTCCTTCTGGCTCTACACCTTTCTGAATTACTAGAGCTCTTTTATTCAGTCCTCTTTTCAATATCTTGTTACCAAAGTTCACCTTATTCTTTTTTTGGGGGGGGTAATTTTGGTTTTATTTTATTTCATTAAAGGAGGTTTGAGAGTTTGTTTGTTCAAATAAGCTTGAGCTATAATTGAGAAATGGGTTAAGCTTGCTTCCAATTAAGATAATTGATGTGAAATACCCAATTGCATCCTGAGAGAGTGAGAGAAATAAGTTCCCCAGCTGAGCTGTAGAAGAGAGTAGCTTTGTCTAACAATGTAGGTAGAAGCAGATGTTTAGAAGAAAACATGTAAAAGCAATCAGAAGGGGATTTATTCATTTGCTTATTAATTAAGATGCATGCATGAGCAGATAGCCAGCAAAGTTCTGAGTAAGAAAGGTAAAGTTCCAGCAGGAGGTAGGAGGAAAGCTGTATAGAGGGGATTCCTGGTTCTGGTTTTTTTTTTTTTTTTCTTTTTTTTTTCCTTTTTTTTTTGGGGGGTGGGGTGGGTATGGGTGTGGGGGGGGCTGTGGGGGGGTGTGGGTGTATGTGGGGATGTGTGGTTGGGTGTGTGCCTGTGTGTGTTGACTTGTGTTTTGTATGTTTGTTCATTTTTTTTAAAGGAGGAACCATCCCAAAACTTTTTGGAGGTTTCAGGTCAGGATGTCCCCTTGCAAACAGTCTTCCTGACTCTGTTCCCTTGATCCTAAAAAGTTTTCTCTCTTTTGCTTATATAAGATAAGATAAACGATAAGGTTGTGTATCTCCACAGATTGTAAAAATACACATGGTTTTGTGTACTCTCTGGTTTGCCAAGGTTAAATAATGCATAATGAGTAGTACAGCAATTATCAAATACCAAGTGACTTAGGACTTCTGACAGTACTCATGTTTGCTTTCTAGTTTGTGGGGAGCAAGGGAAGTGGAATCAGCTTTGCTGATCGGAAGGACAGAGGTGCTTGGGGGTCTGATGTGGTGACAAGCATCTCCTGAGAACCTCGTGGTGTGGTCAGTTTGGGGAAAAGAAAACTTAGAGGGTGGTTATTTGCTAGACAGCTGGCTCTGCTAAAATGAGGGAAAGATGTTACTAGTGCTGGTAAGGAGGAGGAAAGGCTTTGGATAAGAATATGGGGTTTGCTTATGTTTGTTTTTTTTTTTTTTAAATGCCTGTACCTTATCCAGCAAACTTGAATTTCATTTACAGCATCGAAAGTAATGTTATTTGAGATTAAAATTGGAAGGACTGACACTGAATTCCCTTGGCTGCTCAAGCAAGTGATCATTCCTACAATTTTTACGTAAGTATTAAAGCATTAGTTAAATATATTGCTATTTTCTTTGGTTTCCTTGAAACTCAATAAGGATTGGCAAAACTTTTTTAAAGTAAGAGACTGTAGTGCTTTAATGGCTTGTCTAAGTAAGTTGTCTCTGTGATGACTTTGGTAGTGTTAATGAGAGATGAATATTGGGGAGATTGCGGTTTTTTGTTGGTTGCAGGGAGTTATTTTACATAGATAATCCTGGTGAGTTGATGTCTGAGAATCAGGTACGTTTTCTTGCTGAAACGCTAGCCTTCAGTTGATTTTTCTTTTTGATTGAGGTCCTCTTTGATGTCATAAATCAAATAAGATAAGAAAAACGGCAGATTTCTCTTCCGTGTAAATGAAAGTGGTAGGGTAGCTCTGTTCTGCTTCCGGCACTCAGAGCCTCAGTCCACGTGGAGGGTTGCAGAGCTTGGACCACCTCTCAGCAGGTGGGCAATGAGGATTCCTGCTACTACTGCTAACATCTTCATTTAGAAGATTAAAAGCTCAAGTTGATGTTTTGTGAAGTCTTGAAGTACTGCCCTAATGCAGAAGGGATCAGAGCTGAGCGACTTGGTAACTGCCACCTCCCTGTGCTTGCACCTGCAAGAGCAGGTGTGGAGGGGAAGTTGATGCATCCTCCACATGCAGTGCAGTGCTCAGTTTCTGTGATCTGGTGTTCAGATAGTGAGATAGTTTAAAATGAACCCTCTTAATTACTGTGTATATGTGGCCTTATGATCTACTGTTGAGTGTCTAAAAAAAACTGTTTTTCTGTGCTACTCATACAGAAGTTTTCTTCCAGAGGTCCACCAAAGATTGCTAATTTAGGCTAATTCCTCTCATTGGTTACAAAAATTACTCAGTTCTTTCATAAGCCATGTGAATTCCAGTGTTAAACTCTCTGCTTTTTGTGTTTCGTTCTAATGCTTTTCATGAAGTATTGCTTTGCTGTCACCTTTCCCATTTTTTTCTTTGTCCTTGTATTTCAGAAGAAATTTAAATATGATGGAATTTCAGGAGATGTAGACAGATCTTTTGTTAAGGAAGTGTTAAAATGAATAATGTTCTCTGGAGGTTGTTTTCCTTACATAAAAAGATATTGCAAGTGATGTTTGGACTCTGTGAGTCAACTGAACCTTTAAGTCTTTTCTGGACCTCATACAATGAAAGGCAAATAACTGAGCAGTGCTATTATAAAACATATGATCTTTATATGTTTCAAGGAAAATATGTCACATGTTTACTTTGACAAAGCTCCTGCTCACATCTTGGGAACCCTTGGCTAGTCAAAATTTTGCTTGTGACCATGGACTAAGATCTTCTTCATAGTAGACATTACTAAATAATGTCTTCTGAAATCATACCACTCTTTTGGGAGGTCTCACTGATGACGTAATAGTGATCCTACTGCTCTTACAAGGTGTTGAAAGCTAGACTCTCATAAATGGCATTTGAAAGACTGAGTCCATTTACCCATGTCTTAAAGTGATTGCAGAATGTTTTTGAAGGCTTATATTTATGATAGTGTTGTAAATATAAAACATAGATTGAGAGAATTAGGAAAAAAAAACAAGTTAGAAAAAACAATTTATTAAGTCGTATCATATAAATAACTTGTTACAAAAATCAATTTGCAAAAAGGCAAATTCACTCTGTCTGTGAGAAATTGTTGTTCAAATTTGTTTCTCATTAAATCCTTAAATTTCATTTCCCCCTGCCCCCCACCCCCAAAAAAGAAGCCAGTACAGCGAACAAGAAATATAAAGGAGAGAGTGCACACTTGCTATCTGACCATAACAAATTGCCCATCCACGCTGCAGAAGAGAATCCTTCCAGCATGGGTCCCTTCGCAACACGGGGAAGCTTCTAGGTGTGAATTTCTTGGGTGACAAATATCTTTTCACCTGCAAACGTCCCGCTGTGCTGAGCAGCGAATGCTGAGGCTCCTTTGGCACAACCAGGGGCTGACACCAGGAGAGACTCTGTGGCTGGAGCATGCCAGCAAGTAGATCTCCCCAGGTGGCAGCATCAGTTTCAATTTATGCTTGGAAGTATTTTTAATTAAAAAAAAAATCAATACCGAAAAGCATTTATTTTAAGAGTTTAAAAATCACAAATCGCAATAGGAGTTTGCCAGATTGATTTCGCTCAGTAACACAGTTAAGATGCACATAGCATTTATTATAAGGCCTTTCTTTTAAAGTTTAATTTTTCAAAGCAATGAAAGTAATCACAGAATTAAAACAGTACAGTGATTCTGACAATTTTTTTTGTGTCAAAACCCAGAACAATTTTGCGTTTGTAGTCTTTCTTTGTTGTGTTCACCTGAATGCTTAATAATTCTATACATTTTTTTCTTTAATAAACACTAAAGTAATAGATCATAGAAAACTAAAAGCTTATAGAAAGTGTCCCCAGGTATATTTACATAAATAGTGCAGTCTCATAGGAAAGGTCAAAAGCCCATGGGAGTGAAAAGGATTTCTCTATATGCCAGACATATGCCTTATTTGTGAAATTGACTTAGTGGAAGGAGAAAAGTTAGCAGCTCCTTTTTTGTTTGTTTGAGGGTGGGTTTTTTTTTGTGGTTTTGTTCGTTTTTTAAAGAAAGCAAAAGATACATGCCGGGGGGGTGGGGGGGTGGGGTGGAAGAAGCACATGTTCTGTAAAAGTTCCTTTGAAATCCAGTAACTCTATGCATAACATGACAACATTGTGACTTTTACGTGTCGTGGCCCTGCCTTGCATAGGACTGATTACCTCCCTCCACCCGACATGAAATTCCCTTTCTGTTCTTCTTCCTGAAACTCCCAGTGCTCAGACTCTTGTACTCTCTATAACCCCAGCCGTGGCTTTTGGATACCTACTGTTGCATTTTATGAACAGTTTGGGAAAGTGTGTAGTATATGACAAATGCAAGTCTGGGCTGAAAAGTGTAATATGGCAAAATGATGAGCAGGATCAAGATTGTTTCAGCTGTGCCTAAATAAAATTCCTGAGGGGAGAGACTGGCATTAAAACATTGCATTGACTGCTGCCTGCCTTCTGGAGCAAGACATGAGGCTCTAGACATTAAGAATGCTTTTGTTCCTCTTCTTTCTTAAGTACGGAAACCATCTCTGAGAAAACAAGTCTTTCTGAAGACTAAACTAAAGAAAAGAAGCAAATATTGTGGCTTTGACATTCATTGGAGGAGGCTGCTGTTGAGAAGTCTAGAGGGTTTGGAGAAAAATTCCGCCTTTCATAACTTCGGACATATCTCATAGTCATTGGAAGCAGCATAACAGCTGTTAATTTGTCAGCTCGCATTTGACAAGAGAACTTAGACTGCAGTGTTAATTGAAACACAAGTGGGGAGGGGATAGTAGCATCCAGCTGGGACAGTGGTCTTCTGAAACACTTCAGTACTACTTATAGGCAAAGGAAACGTGGAAAGATTAAAAACATATGGTGACAGGAAGAGCTAGCACAGTAGTAATCGCAGAGAATTGCCTGCTCGGAATTGCTGAGATTCACCCTACACAAGGCCATCAAGATAGATCTGCTGCAGAATCATAGATACATAGAACAGTTCAGGTTGGAAAAGACCCTTGGGATCATCAAGTCCAACCATTAACCCTACACTACAACCATTAACCCTACACTACAAGTTCACCCCTAAACCATATCACCCAACACCACATCTAAGCGACACTTAAACACATCCAGGGATGGAGACTCAACCACTTCCCCAGGGAGTCTGTTCCAGTGTCTCACCACTCTTTCCATGAAGAATTTCTTCCTAAATTCCAGTCTAAACTTGCCCTGTTGCAACTTGAACCCATTCCCCCTTGTTCTGTCCCTAATGACCTGTGAGAAGAGACAGACCAGCACCAACCTCTCTACAATGCCCTTTCAAGTAATTGTAGAGCATGATGAGGTCCCCCCTCAGCCTCCTCTTCCTCAAACTGAACAGTCCCAGCTCCCTCAATCGCTCCTTGTAAGGTCTATTCTCCAGGCCCTTCACCAGTTTTGTCGCCCTCTTCTGCACTCGCTCCAACACCTCGATATCCCTCTTATACTGAGGCGCCCAAAACTGAACACAGTACTCAAGGTGTGGCCTCACCAGTGCTGAGTACAGGGGGACAATCACCTCCCTACTCCTGCTGGTCACACAATTTCTAACACAAGCCAGGATGCTGTTGGCCTTCTTGGCCACCTGGGCACACTGCTGGCTCATATTCAGACGGCTGTCGATCAGAACGCCCAGGTCCTTTTCCACCAGACAGCCTTCCAGCCACCCTTCCCCAAGCCTGTATCATTGCATGGGGTTGCCGTGACCAAAATGCAGGACCCTACACTTGGCTCTGTTGAAATGCCTGCAGTTGGCCTGGGCCCATCGATCCAGTCTATCCAGGTCCCTCTGTAGAGCCTTTCTACCCTCCAGCAGATCGACACTCCCTCCCAGCTTGGTGTCATCTGCAAATTTGCCAAGAATAAACTCAATCCCCTCATCTAGATCGTTGATGAAGATGTTAAATAGGAGTGGCCCCAGCACCGAGCCCTGAGGGACACCACTTGTGACTTGCCACCAACTGGATTTAACTCCATTGACCACAACTCTTTGGGCCCGGCCATCCAGCCAGTGTTTCACTCAGCAGAGTATGTGCCCATCCAAGCCATGGGCAGCCAACCTGGCCATAAGGATATTGTGGGGGACGGTGTCAAAGGCCTTAGTGAAGTCCAGGTAAACTACATCGACAGCCTTCCCCTCATCCACTAAGCAGGTCACCTTGTTATAGAACGAGATTAGATTTGTCAAGCAGGATCTGCTCCTCATGAATCCATTCTGACTGGGCCTGATCTCCCTGTTGGCTTTTAATTGTTCTGTGATGGCTCTTGAGATTATTTGTTCCATCGCCTTTCCCGGCACTGAGGTGAGAAATCTAACACGTTTTAATAATAATCATTACAAACGGACTTTCTTTCCTAGAGATTGGCATGGGAATGGCTTGGGTTTCATTTGCTTGGTCTGAAAAAGATGATGTCTCTCATTCTATCTATGCAAATTTCCCTCTGGCTGCTGTAGGAAACCTGGAAGTGTTAAAAGTGACTGCACTCTTGGCTCTGCTCAACATGGATAACTCTGGTTTTGAAGCACGGGCAGCTCCCAATGGTCATTAATTCCCTTCTTTGTATTCATATCGTACATGTGCAGACACACATTCCAAAAACCATTTTCCCCTGCTCTACTTCTTTATGACCATTCTGTGTTTTATGGTAGTACAGATTTCAGTTAGTTGGGTTTTGTACAATTTTTTTGTTTGTTTTGTTACAGAGAAATGAAAATGTTGTGCCTTTTAATGTAGCCTGCTACTTCCACAATTGGATCATTTGAAGATTGTTTCTCTTGTTCACATTTAAGAGCTAGGAAATATTTGTCCATGGAATGAAGCGAGACCTGACAAGTAACAAAACACAAAATGTCAGAAAAATATATCTGGTTCTTAGGACAGATTTAGAAAAATTTGGTGCTTGTACAGGTGGAATGTTCCTCTACTCAGAATCCTTCTCAGCAATTTTTTTACTGGCAATACCTGCATCTTGCTCTACATCATGTTTGGGAACACATACCAGTCCTGTGGTATTGTTGGTAGAGACCTGTGGAAACCCCCAAATTCCCTTGTCCGGAGCTCACTGCAAGTTTCTGCCTCAGCTCTCTTCCAAGAGCTTGTCTACAAAGAGAGATGTCCTGGCACAACTGCACTGGAGGCATGTGCTGCCATGTCTCCCATACTGGTGCTGCTGTGGGATAGAATTGGTTTTAACTTGAAATAATTATTCTTCTGGAGTAAAAAAATAAATAAATAAATAAAAAATATTCTGGAATGAAGTGGCTGTTTTGGGAGCTGGGATGAAATAGCTGTACTAGAAACCTTACTCCATGTCAAGTGTAGAGATGTTATTGTTCTGCAGTAGCAAGGGTGGCCAAGTCTCCCAGGTAAACCTGTTTATTGTTAACTCTACTGAATTCCTTGGTAGCTTTTAATTGGTTAGATCAGATGCTTTTCCAAGGTAAAAGCCAACTGCATTGCTCATCTGTCTACCTGGCTTAGCTAAACTTACTAACAATATTTAATCTTCTGAAATAGATGTGCTTGTAGGAAGAGCAGGCTTAAAACAGCCTCCAAACCCACTTCATGGCCCATGGTCTAACACTTGTTTACCTTTAAACGACAATTTTAGCATTGTGTGAAAGCGTTGATAAATACTGATTTCTACCATCTAGCACGCCGGCATGCAACAAAGTGCAAGGAAATACTACTGCAAAGTTTTTTATTTCACTGCAACATGGCACTTTCAATATTTAATACTCAGTACTGTTTTCATAAATTGCACTTTGTGGTACTGCCAAGCAAGAAGCAAAGAGATAATTAAACTCTTCTTTCTGTGTGAGAGATGCTAAATCTGTCTAATTTGCATGAAAAAAATAGACCTTAAAACCTAGATGCATAAGTAACAATTTGGATGCAAGTTTGTCTTGAATTTTCTTAGAAGAATCCATTTACTCTTCAGGCACCATATTTGTGGTGACAGAACATAATTTTATACATAATATATTTACACAACAGGTATGAGTAGCCACTTCCTATGATTTACTGTGTCACTCAATGGACAAGATAAAACCAGCTTTAAAAGAAAAAAAGAAGGAAAATAAGAAAAAACGCCAAACAAAACAAAACTTGTGCTCGGACTGCTACTAACAATCACTAGATCAGACAACATCACTGTACAACCGTAGGAAAGTAGTTACAAGGAGGTCAGTGACCCTCCTGTCTTGTTGTTCCACCCCAAGGAGTGACTGTGGGGTGACCCAGCCCTTTTGGGGTGCGAGGTCTGTCTCCAGCCAAGCGCAGGTGACTCCCTCTTCCCTTGGAGCTGAGGGGGGGTGGCAGGGCCAAAGACGAGCAGCAATTTGGCAGCCGCCTTTGCCATCCCCTCTGCACACAAATGTGTCTCCTCAGGGCCTGAGGCAGGGAAGGGACAGTTCGCTGGCTTGCTTTGGTCATCTAGCTGGACTCTGAGCTCGCGGCGATTTGCTCAAGGCAACCCCATGGAGCGAAGGGCGAGATGTGGGCGTGTGTTATGCAGCTGTTCGGAAGAGCTGTCTCCACTGACTGCATGAGGGGAGCAGCCTGAAGTGAGGGACCTGCGGCAGGTGGTGCTGAGCGTCTGCTGCTCCTCCACAAATCTGAAATCCAGATGGTCCCTCCTGTGAGCTGGAGGCAGGTTTCGGACAGGTTGCCTCCTGGATGCTCTGATTTCAATGAAGGGCTAGACTTTTGAAGTTTTTTATTATCTTAAATTACTGAGGGGCCCTCAGGAGGACGTAGTCAGGGTCTAGTCTTGCTGTTGTGATGGGCGTGACAGGCTCAGCCCCTCTAAACGATGGAGCTGGGCTCTTCTGGACTGAAGCACCATGCGAGGCCTCCATCAGGGAGACTAGGGGCTCAGGACCCTTTTGAAATTCTGGGCTCCGCCACTCTGAAAAACCTATCTAATCTATCATGCTGGGCGTCTACAAGCCATTAGCTGCCTGGCTCTAAACCTATAAATGTGCCGTGCTCCCAGCGTGAAGGAGTCCTGCCCCGTCGCATCCGGGCACAGCAGAGTGGCTGCCTCCAACTCTCACTGTGAGCTGGTTCACAAAACCTGAAATGATGTCGTGCTGGTAAAAGTCTAATACTCCGGAATCTTACTGCTTGCTTTATTTAACTCTCTAGGAGTAATGAATTCCAGAGATTAATCTTTAATCCCTTTTAATTTTCTGTTTATTAACTTTTTTTCCCTTCTCTATTCCTAGAGTAAATTGAAGCTTTTTCTTTTTTTTTTTTTTTCCTTCTTTTTTTTTTTCTTTTTTTTTAGTTTTCAAACTCATTTGCTTAATATTCAGGGGAGGTGAGGGGGGAAGAGATCCATGCATGTAATTCTGGTATTAAATACTGTTTCAAAATGAAATAAATGAGATTACCTATGTATGACGTATACTTAAAAAAAAATATATTAAAAAATGCCTTTATTCCTTGGCATAGTGCCATGGGCTGTGTCACTACTTTGGGACACAAGGGCATCTTTTAGCTCCCGGAATTTGATAACAAGCCATGGCAGTCCCTTGGGTTTTCTCCAGATAGCCTCTCCTAGATGGTTGGATTCGAAGAAAAGCAACTGCATGCGTTTTACAAACCAACAGAAATACTGAGTGGTGCACAACCCATTAAAAAAAAGCTGTTATGGCCTGAGACTACAGCATCTTTCCCCAGACCACTCCTGGAAAAAAACTACTTAGCTTGGCAAAGCAGATAAACACAGAGAGAGAGAGAGACTTGTGATGAAAATTTTACCTTTTGGTGAAGTCTTTTAACAGCCCTTGTTGAGCAGTTTATTTAAAAAATGAATTATAGTTATAAACCCTGTGTTTCAGGCCATTGGAATGACAATTGATTCTTGCTTACTTGTGCATTCAGGGCTTGAATCTGGAAAAAAAAAAAAAAAGAAGAAAGAAAATATCCACTCAAAGCATGAGAAATTACTTCCTCCGGCACATTGCCAGTGTTTTCCATCTCTAAAGCCTTTTCAAAATGATTTACATAATTCTTGCAACATCCTGATGAGGTAGGCGTTATTTCCCCACTTTACAGATAGCAAAACTGGGCAGAGAGTCGGTCAGCAGACCACCCTGGACATCCAGGCAGGGAAGATCAGGATAAAAAAAAAGCACTTTTTCCTCCTTTGCAGCTGCTCCTCTTGCCCCAAAGGGTGGCAGTTACTGTGAGGCTACTACTCCCCTCCTGCACATGAGAACAGGTAGAAGTAGATGGAGATGAAAAGCCTGGCTCCCCGCTCCCCAGCGCAGTGGCCATCACTGAACTGGTGTGCAGGTGGAGGCTGACGGGAAGGGCACAAAGAAACGCACAGTTACAAGCTGCTCCTCCCTCCGAAACACGTTCTAATCTGGAGTTGAATTAGACGACTCTCCCAATATCACAAGGCAAGTCCGGGTTAGAACGGGGAAACCATCTCAGAATTAGATATCGGGGCTACTGACCGCACACACATGCACGCACACACATCTCTCCAGCAATGCTAGGTCAGAAGAATATATACATAGCAGTCAATGAACTATATATATGTGTGTGTTAGTATGATTCAGTGCATTGGGGGCAATGGCGAGTTCTAGAAAAACATTTAGATTTGAATGACCATTAGGCCTTTCTACCCTCCTTATGAGTAAAATGCATGTTTGATGTTTTTTTCTCAGCTTACTCTACTTGTATAATAAACCTTCATTCCATCACCACTACTTTTGACTATAATACATAGGGTAAACTAGGGTACCTTATTACATTGGGATGTGCAATACACAATTGACAGCGCAGTCGTCCGAGCTGAATAGTCTGAATACAAGTAAAAAGAGCAAGTGAGCTTAAACAGTAATATACTCCAATTTACAATATAAGCAGAACAAGTAAAAATATTGCTCCCCATCTGATCCATCTTTTTTTCCCCCTCCACTACTGCTGTGCCTGTAAGATTGGCTTGGTAAACTGGATGCACTAAAAATAAGAATTTTGCCTCTTGGAAGCTCATAAAATGATACTAGAAAAAGTTTTCTGACAGCTGATCCACACAGGCTGCATTCATTAGACAATTTGAATGGGTAGAACAGAGAACTCTTTCATACAGCTGTGGAGAAATAGAAAGAAATAGCCACTTCACATATCTCAATGCTGTTTCTGAAAATAAGGAAGGGGAAAAAAAAAAGAAAAAAAAAAGGCAACACATTAAGAGTCTTTGTCACTGTCCATTGCTCCATACATATCTGCCAGCTTTTTAAACCGAGGCCCCCAGTCACTGAGGTAATCATAGTCCTGATCTCCGTCTGTAGTCACCGACTCCAAGGAGCTGAGGGACTCAGCCACAGAACCGTTACCTTCGTAGGCGTAGGTTGCTAACGAGTCATACGGGGGTGCCGTTGGATCTGTATCGTTTTCCTTTAACCTTTGGTTAATGAAATCTCTGACATCTGTGTTATCTCGTGCTGTTGCAGTCCGCCGTGGCATGAAAAGTGTTTCTGGCACGATGTCTCTGCGTAATTTATTATCGTCTATGGCTTCGGGATTCCTCAGCGTTCCAATATCAAACGCCTGGGTGTCTTCCTCTCCACCACCTTCATCATTATAACTGACAATGTTGTCTCTGATGTCTTCTTTGGAAATAATCAAAGGCTCTTTTTTCCGCTGCCGCCTCAGTGCTGCAAACAGCACCACTGTAACTGGAAACAATAATAGGGGAAGAGAAAGGGAAAGGTTAATCCCTCATTCCATTAAAACTCAGAAGAAATTCTCTGGTTCTGCTCGAATCCAAAGTTTTAAAAGATGTTTTGCGAAGCTGCAAGTGTGCACGTCAGGTTTTCAGACTGTGCTTGCTCTGCCTGTGAGTACCTTGGGAGATGAAATGGCAGGGATATGCACTAGAAGAAAGGAGATGTCAAGCCTGTAAGAAGCCAAGTGGAGTGTCTTTTTGTCAGTAGGCATGTTTTTACCCAGAGTTGTACAGCAATTTTCTTGTCTTGAGAACAGAACTAGTTTCACGAGAGTCAGAAAGGAAGAAACCCTCTCTCCAAAATAAATGACATCAGACATTATTTGCCTTGAACTGCTGGGATGAGATGCAACTTGTGCTATGGACAAGGCCAGTATCTCCTGGGCTATGATAAAAGGTTAGCAGAGCTACATTTCAAGATAAGTAAATCTATCCTACTCTGGAAAAAAGCTTGGAATATTGAGTGGATTTTCAGTCAGCACAAAGTTCAAGTTTTTTAACTTTTCTGGCATGTTTTTATAGCGTACATCACCTTAAAAAAAATACATGGTTTAAATCTTAAACAAAAGAGATACAGTGATGGTATTTTTTAACCTGCCAAAGACACAAGATTTCTCAAACAGATATTTTACGCCTTTCATTCTGTAGTGTGTGTGTGTCTACACATATATTTTTCATTTGTTTGGAGGGCAGGAACTCTTTCCAAAGCCCTGATCCAAATTCTAATATTTTTGCTCGATAATGGTACTGTTGGAGGAGTGGGTACAGAGGGTGGAAAGGGACATGTTCAACACTTTATTTCCTTTAGAAGTTATTTTCAGATTTCTTAGCTGGATTCTACCTTAAGATGGTAAATGGCTGAATATTTACAAAGGCAAGGAGCTGCAGGAAGCAAGGATTTATTACTACTCTCACAGTTGCTTTGGTATTCTGAGGTCCCTAGTGCCCAACATTTCAGCTCTGCTGTGCAAACGCCAAGAAAAGGCATGTCTTGCTGTCTCTATAGCTCTTTTATAGCAAAGCAAATCAGAAAGTGCCTAAACTCATTGATAGGAGATGATAAGGTGGATCAAAATTATCTTTCACGTCAGCTGTGTTTCTAAAATGGTGGGAGTCAAAGCACAGTAACTGTTAAATGACTGGGTTTTTTTTTGGCAGTGCCTTCCTCTTTTGTAACAATTTTAAGGGCAATGCCAAGGACTAAGGACACTCCCAAAACAAAATTTTAGCTCGTTGAAACTTGCCTTTCTTAGCTCTCTTTGGCAGACAAAATGCTGATTCGTTGTATTTTTTTTCTTTTTAAATCATGGGCTCCCCTGCAGGATTGCTTAGAGCAAGATGCTCTCTGTGTGTGTGCTCAGGCACGTTGTGGAAGAGTCTCACGCTCTTTCTCTCCGTTGACTACAGAAGGATCCCAAGAAGACACGATAAACTAGGAAAATGCGTAAATTCCTTCTGTGTCATTACCTTAGGAATACTGTGATTGAGGGGGAATATTGTTAATGTGAGTTGAAAGAAAAGAAGTGAGGTGGTGAAACTGAAGGTTCAGTTAGTGACAGCTCCAGACTCTCACCCTAATAAGGAGGATTTACTTACAGTGTCACATAAGGGTCTTAATCTGAGTGATGCTTCTTTTTGCTGCTATGCAAAAATGCAGTCAGGGAGAATTCTCTTCCTTACGAGCGTAAAGCTGTGACACTATGTGGGAGGATTGGGGAAAGTTCTATGTAAGAGAACAGAGACAGCTGGAGAAAATTTTTGAGAACTTGTTAAAAACACAGCGTCGATTTTGAGTGGGCTTCCAGAATACCAGCCAGTAGAACGATCTGAGAAAGCCTAGGAATGATAGTTCTTACTCTGAAGGGTGGCTGAAGTATCTCATTAACAAAAAAAGCATTACACAGACTATGCAATGGTGAGACTTTGATAATTATGTTACTTCTCTGATACTTTGATTTTCTTATTTTGTGCTGTACTTGTAGGCAAAAGACCCACTAGAAGTCACACGTTAAAGTACCTCTCCTTTATCTACATGTCAGTGTTTAATAGTATTGAGGCCTCCTGATAAGCTGCTAGACTGACTGAAACAGCAAATAAACCTAGCAATTTACAGTTACTTTTTGTTGCTGCTAAACTTTAAGTTGTGGTTCAGGTCTTCCCAGAGCATTGTCTTTCGCTCAGTAGTGGTTGCACATGCAAACCCTGCAACCAGCCTGAAAATAGAGAATTTATATAGCTCAGTTAATTGAAAATCTGCTTATGGTACATGGTGGCATGAGCAGTAATTGACATAAAGTGCTGCTTAGCACACAGAATCAATTATTTTCGATTGACATAAACCAGGAAATCATTTAATGTCAGACTGATATTAATGAGCACAGTTGTACTAACGAGTGCAAGACTATCCACAGCATTAGATTTCTTTTTCTGGTAAGAAACCTGATACAAAGTGAGCTCAGATCTTAGAGGCAATGATACCATGTTTTGAAAAATCAATTTAATGGCAAATTCAGGGTAAGATTGTTACTGTGGGAATCTTTTCTGAAAATGGAGTAGCGTCTATTTGGGCAAGCCATGACCCTATTGTTAGTCTGAGAACCACATCACAGTCTTTTGACTCATCACTGGAGAAGGGATTTTTATTAATAATAAAGATCAGGATGATTCTGCAGTGATGATGAGCGTGTCCAAGGAAGATATGAGTATGGTTGAAAGGAATGGAATCACCAAGGCAACATTTTCTCCCCTGCTTGACCCTACTGCTATAAAATTGGTCCCTTTTTGTTTCTGGCCAGATGCTAAAGGTGACTAATAACATCTCCCTGGGAACCGCTTGTGTTGGATTTTACAGTTCTCTCCAGATGAACAGACTATGGTTAATGGCTGAGGGACTGATCATCTCTGTTTGCTGTCCAAGAGGGGTAGAACCTGGGGGAGAGGAATGTGAGAGATGTTGCAAACTGTCCTCATTTTTATTATAAACAATGACCACCTGTAAGTGCTGTAGCCAGAGATCTGTACAGCCTCCACACCCAGGTTCCACCCTCTTCATACTGACAGGTGCCTGAAAGGGAGAACCCTGCTGTGTTATAGAGGGCTTTAGTAGCCATTTCGGCATCCTTTTCCAGCAGAACAGAAACACTGAGACTTGCTTCTCCTCAGTTTAGACATGGGAAGTTAATTGTGTAAAATTAAGTTTTAAACTTTTTAAAACTTTGTGGTCAACAGAAAGAGACAGGTATCTGTAGAGCATAATTAGTCCAGTCCATGTCAGACACCAACAAGAGGATGGGATGAGTGTCTCCCTACAGGTGCCTGTTTGTTTCCATTGGCCAGAGGGTGGAGCCCAGCTGTCCCTTCCTGCTTGGACAACATCGCTCACTTTGAGGTAACAAAGATTAGATAGGATGTGTCTTGTACACCAGCCCTTAGAGGAGGAAATACAATAATATAAAGGCAGGATAAGACAAGGACATCTTTGGTTTGCTCCTGTGCTAGAGTGTATGTGCTCACTTGTAGCAATGTAAAATAACCACAAAAGAAACAAAATGCCTCTGAGCTACTTACCAAGTAATATGATGATACAGAGAAGAATGGCAATGAGAGCCCCAGTGCTAAGACCAGTAGGATGAATCAAGGCTTCTGCATTACATGACAGCATCTTTCCTCGATGGTCACAAGCACATACTCGAATAGTCACCGTTTCAGTGCTGCTCTGGATAGGATATTCGTTGTCTGATATTACCACTGGCAAGAAGTAGGTACTCATTTCGTGTCGGTTATATCTGTTTTTTCGGGTGAAAATCCCTGCTGTGTTGTCTGCAAACACAAAGCACGCATTAAATCTTCATGTGAAGACTGAAAGCAAGGATGAGATAATAAAGAGAAGTCTTCCTAGAAATTCACCTCTGTTGTCCTGCAGTGTAAAGTTTGAGCTGCCGGCTGTCTCGGGAGCTAAGGAGAATGAAAACTGGTGTCCACTGTAAGAGTCATCTTTATCAACAGCACTTAATGTTTGTATCAGCTGAAACAATAAGAACAAAATTATCTTCAAAGTCAGTGGACCTTACACTTATCTATGTACCAACTTACTGTATTCATTTTTTGCTGTTGCTGCTACGGTGAGCTTAAGAAAAATGATCTGCATGCTGCTGATGCTGATGCTGATGCCACTCCAGATGGGCAGAAAACGTTTGCATGTGACAAGCAATAGAGACGAAAAGTGAGACGATCTAAGCTGACTGTCTATTTATCTACCCAAATCTCATGTCACAGGAATTGTTTGGCTGAATCTTCCAAATTATTATTATTACTTTGAACCACATAGTAATAAGACTGGTAGAGTGAGAGTTATCTGGCAAGAAACAGCTGTATCACAGCCAGGATCTGTAACAGTTATGGACCTGAAACTGTTTTTGCAAGAGACAGTGGAGGTGCCTGAATAACGTAGAGAATGACAGAATGAAAATGAATCAGGGATACTAAGGTGCAGCACAGGAGAAAAGAAGTCCAAAACCTACTGTCACATTAGCTGCAAGAATACTATGTGTAATCAGGCACTGTGCAGCCAATGTTTAGTTTCATTTTGCAAACCCAACAGTTTAATGTAATGCAAAGCATACCTCTCGATGAGGTGATGCATAGTAGCAAAACTCAATTCATTTGGAATATTTTCTTAGTACAAGTAGACAACATACCTGTTCTGCTTTTGCATTTTCACAGACAAAAGTTTCGTAAAACATGGCAAACTCTGGAGCATTGTCATTTACATCCAAAACCTTAATGAACACTGGGACACGGCTGCTTTGTTTTGGGTTGTCTGAAATGATAAAACCAGAAAGAATAGAGATTTTATTTAGCCCAGCTGCTGACTCAGTGCAGGAGAACAAAAGGACAGACTTAGGGGCTCATCACCTTAATTCTTCTCTCTCACAATACTCCACTTATATTCTGTTGATTTCTGGGGAATGTGTTATGAGATGAAATCCACAAAACTGTGCTGTCATTACTCTGATTTAATGTAAACTATACAGTTAAGATTGGGTAGGAGTCCAGGATTTACAAATTCCTTTTAACAATTCAATATGATTATGCATGATGTATTTATGTATGTATATATATATATATACACATATACACACACACACACGCACACATATGCACAAATATAATGCTGGAATTAAGTGAAATCTATTTATCAGCCAAACTGATACAGTTTCATGGCAAAAAAATTTCTAGAACATATTCCCTTCTTTAACTCTGAAACAGGAAGACTGAATAGTCATGAAGACAGAATTGAGTGGGTTTTTATCCCTGCACCTGTTATATACGATATTTTGTCCCCTACAAACCTTGTGTCACAGTTCCTTAAACTACCATGATTACCATTATGTTATATAAATAGTAACTGTTGTTGTGATCATGCGTATTTTCTAATTTGTTGTGAATTGATTTGGCTGATATTCCAGAGTTAACACTAAAGCCTAAGAACTATATAGAATCTCCAGATCCCTATATGTAAACATGGATTTGTTTTTTTTCCCTATAAGGATTGTATAGTGCCAAGAGATTCAACCTGACAAAGATACTCCTGAGCATAAAATAGTGATGAACATATTGTCATCTTTCTAGATAAAAGTGAAAGCGTTTGAAAATGCACCACATTGTATAGACCATTCCCTCTCCTGTTGGACTATTGAACCTGTTGGACCATTCCTTCTCCTGTTGAGGGGAGACACTCTTTCACCATGAGGATGCACAAAATATGGAAGGAAGGCAACAGGCCTTTGCTCTATAGCACACAAAAAACTGATGCTAGATCAGGTCATCCTGATATACCCATCTCAGCACCTGGGAGTACGTGCGTGTGGGAATGTGAGAGCGCAAAATCTATGTGGGAATAAGTGCAATCAAAATGGGTTTCATTTAAAATAAATAGCTTCCCTCTCCCTTTCATGAGGACTCACACTGTGTTTTGCTACATTAGTTTCCTAATCGTGTTAATATAGTTTATTAATGCATTTTAACCTATGATTCAAGTGAAAAAAACACAGTGCAATAAAATATAGCACATCTAATACCCCCTCTGCTTCTAGAAGCATTCATTACAGTAGCTTATTGAGTTAGGCTTTAATAAAAGTCCTATTACTCTGTTTATCATACTTTTATAAATTTGAAAAAGCCTTCTCCAAAATTGGCACTGTATATTTGTATTACAGAGCTCAGTCATTAGGACAAGATACTGTGCTTTAAAGCTCCACAGATCCATTGAAGTTAATGTGATTCCATTAGGCACAAACCACTTTCTATTACGAACCATTGGGCTAAATTCATTCAATGTGTAAAATAACAGTTTATGAATAATAGAGACTAGGCTGAATTCTGTTCTAGAATACAACAATACAAATGTTGAATTTTTATAATAGGCAGAAATTAAAGGTACTTATTTGAAGTTGCAGGACTATTGGCAAGACTGCTTTGTAAGGACATGCCTTTCTAACAGATACATTCAAATATATTGGCAAATGTGTTTCTTCTCCTCTCAAGAATTACAGTTGTTTTCTTTCATGTTTTTTGAACTATGAACTACAGATTCTCATTTTACTTCCAGGTGCCTAAGATTCTCACAATTTCAAATGACACTAGTAAAAAGAAGTTCCATAAAAACTCTGTGCTCTATGAACACAGGCTTTTTTTCTGATATAATGGAAATTTGAGATATACGTATACAACTTTAAGTCTTTTTTTGTCATCTTTCAAATTATTTTTTGCAAATTAACTGATGTAGGTTAATTTACTTGCAGTATCATTTAACGGTCTCCATCTCCAAAAAAGCTCCACAGACTCAACAAACTGCTTAAATCTATTCATCTCTATAGTGGTATTTTTTCTCTTGAGCCAGAAATCAAACTGTTGTTGTTGTTGTTTTCTGAATGCAGCATCAAAGTTCTGCCAATGTTTGATTTACCCCTAAATGTTAAGTAAAGAATATTTAAAAATACTCTGGGAATTCTCTCTGGTAAATCAGCTGTAATTCTGCAGCTGTGCATCAGCAGCCCTGTGTACTGAGTTTTATTGCCAGCTTGTGTTGTGACTGTGGTAGATGTACGGCCCCAGCGTTTCACCAACAACTGATTTCCAGCACTCACAGTGTGATTCTCTCGGCTGTTGAGCAAATGCAGCTCATACTGGTGAAAAAGAAGAAAATTAAAAAATGGAGCTCTCTACACTTGCTGACAATTCTAGACAATTAAAGGCAAAATGACTTCTGTCTTTTTTTTTTTTTTTTTTACTGTAAAATGAAATCAAGAGCAGTTGTGACTGGAAGGTGTTTCTCTTTATGATTTTTTTTTTCTACTTTTTTATATCGAAGTGAGCACCTATCCATCTGAATGCACACCCTGCCTGTAGCTTGACTGGATATTTCTTCAGTGAAATACACCTGGAGTTTGATGTGATGGTATGTCACTGAGAGCAATCAGTGATTAGCTGGAATTTAGTGGCATGAGACTTTGGCTAGCCTTGCTACAAATCATTGGTTTTAGCTAGGAACATTCAGCTGCGGTGCTTTCCAGTTTAGTCCCTTGAGACTAGAATTAGTGAGGTAGCCTGGATCAGATGAAGGCTTGCTTAAATGATAGCTGCATTTCAACCAAGCAAATTGCCTTCAGAAGGCATTTACCCCAGCTATGCCACATTTGGTCTAGGCTCAGTGAAGCACAGCCTGGGAAGTAGCTTGTTGCAGCCTGGAAGATTTCAGACTAAAGAGAAATGATAATTAAGACAGAAGTCTGTGTCAGACAAAAATGCTTTAGTTGAGAGGGTTTGGCCCGGTAGAAGGTCTGTCCTTAGAGGAGGAGGCAAGGAACTAAATGAGTATTCTATATAGATGTTAAGTTGGTTTTCAGGCAGGATACTTTTTTTTTTTTTTTTTTTTTTACTGTATAACATTTCAGCTCTGCTTGGTTCAATGCAAGTGTGCTTCCTAAATGTTCCTGCTATTCTTTCCTTTTTAGGTGTTTATTATTCACCTCCTCCTCTACCCAGGAGCTCAGTTTGTAATGTACAACTCTTGATCCTAGATCATTCCTTCAAAGACTTAATAGAAACACACCTAGGACAGCCAGAAGTCAGCATTCGGTATGCCAAAACCAGATAGCTATCTATAAAAGCTGCAAGCTTTCAAGAGAGGGAGAGAACTATTAAGAAACATAATTCCTGTAGACTCTAGCCCACTACTCTTTTACATAACCCCATTGTTTCATATCAGATTTCGGTTTTAAAAAGACTATAGAATAAAGAAAGCTGCAGTCAAGTACACCTTAGTCACACTCTTCTTGCCATTCAGAAGCTGACTGAGCCACATACACAAAACAAGAAAGCAGAGCTTATATTGTCTCAGAATATGTTTTGTATTTTTTTTAAAAAAACAGCCACAAAGCACAAAGACTTTGTGACAGTCATAAAACTGGTGCGTATATTGGAACCATCTACCATTCCACCATGCTTCACAATCATAGGCACTGTGACTTTTCAAAAGCAAATAGAATTGCGTTCCCTACTACTTGAGTACGTCACATGCTTATAGTTAATGTATTAAAATTCAAAAGGATAGTTTAAGGCCACCTAGCTCACAGGTCCTTATCTAGATCCCTGGAATTTCAGCTCCTAAAATCAACATGACTAGTGTTATCACAAGATTACTTCTTGTGAAGAATCCTAAACAAATGGGAGAGTGATTTGTAACTCTAGCTTGTAATTTCAAAGCATGCAAAAGAAGTTAAAAACGGAAATCCTTAAAACTGATTATGATCAAGGCACCCAGCTCAGCACAATCACCTTAGTCCTACCTGAAATCATCCAGCTTATACTACACTTAGTCTGGATCAGACTGAATTCACCCATGGACCGCAGTTTGCTTTAAACAATCTTACTTGCTTGCATGCCAACTCTAGAATTCAAAATTAAGAATGTTCAAAATTAAGAATGGCCATTACTGATTAGAAAACAGAATTGCTGCCTTTCCTTCCTGCTCAGCTAAGTTACCTCCTCACCAACTGTGTCCCTAGCAAACACAGAACTGCAGACCACCTCTTGCAGAGTTTCCACTTCTTCATTAGTATTGAGTAGACCATCCATATACCCTGACATCTGTCCAGCCAAGCTTTCCACACACTCAGCTCGAAGGCTGAATTCATTACATCAGAGACAGCAGTGGTATTTAGGTTTGACTTACTGATCTCTGCTGCTATTACTGTAATGTTGTGCCATAGCAGTGTTTCCCGGTCAAGGGGTTTTGAAGTAAATATCGAACCGTTTCCTGAATTGATGTTGAATACTCTGTCCATATCAGTGTGTCGATCTACAGAGTACCTGCAAACACAGAGACAGGCGTTAGGAGAATGCTTTCCTTTTAATTTCTATGTTTTCAGACCATTTTCTAAGACTACACATCAAACAGCTAGTAAATGGGGTTGCCTTTTGTTTTCAGCACAGGCTGCTGAGTCTTTATATATTCACACAAAGAGCTAGTTCTGAGCTACTGGATAATGTCACATTGGAGGTTTGATTTAGAAGGTGGAGCATTGTCACTGAATAAATCAATTACTGCAAAATTTACATACCTCTGAGAATCATCAAAGCTTTGTTTTTAGAGAGAAATGTGAAGTCTGTGTCCTGAAAGATATGAAGTTTATTTTAAGGCTGAGTTGGCTTTCCCATTATAAAACCCTCTTTTTATGGTTTGATATCTCAACTGTTCCAAATAATTTCTTATATAAAACCTGACAGTTGGGGTGCATATCTGCCTTTCACTTCACAGTATTTAAAAAGACTGCCCCCCCAACTCAAGTCAGCATGGAACAGAAATTCATTATTCCACGGTACATATCACCTAAAAGTTTGCTGTAATTCATTAAAACTAACATGCTCAGCACTGCTTGATGATATCTAGATGTGAAAATGAATGCTAACAAGCTCTGGAAGAGTTCAGAGTCCAAACACAGATTCAAATTTTCAACCTGATCTCTTCTTTTTTTTCTGCTGAACCAAATCCAACTTTAAAAGCAGAACTCTGCAGTTCACCAGAGAGGGTGCTGCGACCCCAATCCAAATGCTGTGACTTGGTTTTGTCTCTCCCTTAGAGAAAAATTCTTGGATCAATTACAGAGGTTTTGGTGGAAACATGTCTCTGATGTTGCTAAAGCAAGAATGCAATTTCATTATTCTGCTCTCGTTTCAAGCCCGCACGTGTGCTCATGTGCCTTCCAGGACAGAGCCTTAGGAAGCCCAGTGTGCTCCCTTAATCTCCGTGCAGGACACGTCGATGGAGACAAGGCAGCTTCTGCTGTCCCTTGCATCCGGACAAGGGTAGAGCTGCGCTGGTACGTGGACAGGTGAAAATTGGGCCAGGAGAATGACTGGTGGAGTTTATTGCCGCTGGGCAATTGAGGGCAATGCAGAGGCTAAATAAAAATTTCCGTTCCCTGCTCTGCCCTAGAAGCAGCTGCGTGACGTGTCCCTTATTTGGCACAGATTTCCCAGTACCTATGCAGTGTCTCTTAACTTCTGAGAAAGTCTTTGCATGGAAGAAGGAGGGAACAGAAGAGTTCAATTGAAACATGAATCTGGCAAAGGTTTAAAATTTATTAACTTGCCAGTTATCTTCTAACTGCATTTTCTTTCTTTTCTTTGCTAATTAAAAAAAAGGGGGGGGGGGGACACACATAAAACAGCTGTGGCGTCACTAACCTAGCTCCTTTATGCAGCATTGTAATGTTACCATCAGCTTGAAGAGGGTACATGAGAAGGTAGGAAGTAGGCAGCGCTGACTGACGGGACAGCTCCAGCCAGTTGTGTTATTTTGTCCAAGCCTAAATAGTACATGTGAATTTGTTGACTTAGCTGAAATGTTTGATGGAAACAAGTTTATGCAAACCGGTCTGGCTCTCTTATATTTTGACAAAGTAAGTATTCGATATGGTAAACATTTCATTTTAACTTTCATTCATTCGGGTTTTTATATGATATTATGTTGGTATTTTGTGAATTCAATTATTTTTTCAGATATTCTGAAGCTCATTTCCATATCTTTCAGCTGAAACACTTTGGTATTTCTATTTTGCAGTAAACCTAGATTTTGCATTCCTATTTGAAATGAAGTATCAGGATTTTCCATAGATTAGCTGTTCCAACCAACTGTAATAGTGTCTTTCAGGTTCTTACTCAGCAAGATATTTAAGTAAGCAACTAGCTAAAGGTATGAGTTGTCCACTTTTTTTCGTATTTTTTTTTCTTCAATTACGCTTTTACCCATGCTTCATATTATGAATGGACTTAAAATACCTTACTGGCTTAGCACATTTTAATGCCTTGGCATATTGTAATCGCTATCTTTACTTCACAATATTTCCCAAACCCAATTTGTGGTACAAGAATCAATCTGTGGAAAATATGAAAAAAAACCCCAACATTGTTCTGGACTTTTTTGAAGCTTACCAGAGCTGTAACATCGAGAAATTCTTTTTCAAGTTATTAAGAATTTTAAAACATATGTCCCTGTAAAACGACATATATATTCAGTCATTTGTACAGTTGAAAGTTAAACTCACAAAAAAGAACAACCAGAGAACTGCTTCTTAATGAAATGTTAATTTTATTTCTTCACATCCAAAAGAAAATACATACAAGGTCAATGCAGTTGAAGTATATTCTAATTATATCATTAACCCTGGACTAGAAGGATGATTTTAATAAGCTAGACTGTCACTTCTGTTTCTCAGTTAGTATAATCCAGTCTCTTTTGATCAAGGACTGTTAATTATGTTGAATTGGTGGTGATTCTGACTTATGGATCATAACCTAGTAAGAATTAAGCAGACAACATCAAACTCATTTTCACATTTATTTAATGAAGTTATTGGTGTGTATTTGTCAGATTTCAGAACTTCATCCTTTCCAAACCTCGAGGAATTTACAAGCTAGGAAGTTAAAAGGTATCTATGTAGATTTCAGTCTCTCCTTGTACGTAACAGGAAGAAGGGGAGGGTGAAAGAGAGAATCTAACACATGCAAATATGTTGTCAGTAAAATACACAAACAAAATTAAGCCTTACATTTGTTTGCAGATCATTTTCATCTGGGATACTTTAGTAAATCAAATCACAGCAGGGAGACAGTTCCAGTGACTGATGAACTTCATTATGCCTCTGAGGAGTTACTATAGCAAAAAAACTCAACTAGCAATTTAAAAAGATCTGATGTACAATACAACAGATCTAGCTGCAGCATTATATTTTTCACTGTGCAGTGGCTCATAATATTTCTGTTTACATCAAACACAAGCAGAATGCAAAACTTTTTTTTATAACACAGCTGGATGGTGGAATGTTACTTAGGAGTGCACTAATGCCGCTACGCGTGGACGCATACTCAAACATAGCCGAACATCTATTGGTGTATTTTTGTATATTCTTAACATCAAGTCACAGCAAAGCTTATTTATGAGGGCTGGGCTGATGAAATGTAGCTCTACCGATACACAGGTCATGAACGATTATGCAGCCTTGCAACCAGGGCAGATATCCGCTTTGTATTTTGCTCTTGCGCCATTGTCTTCTGATGTTCAGCAGCTTGCTGTCTAATGTAACCACAAGTCAGGAAGATTTGTGGGTCAGGAAGGGATGTGTGTGTGAATTTTTCATAATGCATTTTCATAATGATATTGTGAAGGTTTCCTTTAATGGAAGATCAAAGGGGCTTTCATCTAACAGAGTTAGGGCTCGGTTTGTTTCAAAAAAGAGAAATCTTCACTCAAGTAAAGGAGAAAATGGAAGGTTTTCGTTGTAATATCAAGTGTCTAAAGATTTTATTTTTAACCGTCAAGAAAAATTGACAAGCAAGTGACAAGTCATATATACACAGTCTAATTGCACCTTCCCCGAAGCTCAGAGTGAAAATCGGATTTAGCATCTCTATTGCATGATGGAAAAAAACACCCACCCTGTCAAAAAGATGCAGACTCAACCCATGCCCCTAAATTCTAGGAGATATCCATGATATTAGCACCATAAAATTACATATATTGCAAGCTAACTTCTCTCAGGCTACTGCTCTCTGCTGATTTCCTTCCCCTCTTACTGATTTTCATGTTTTTTCTTGCTGTGGTTATTTATATTACTCTAACTTCTTCCTCATTTTCCTTTTCCTTCTCCTTTCACCTCAATAGCTGCATGCTATTAGAGTATAAAGCAGATGAGTTTTCTCCTGCACTGTATCAATTTTGACACCTCGGCTAAATTTTGCTCAAGAATTGTACAGAACTAATACGGAAAGTACTTACACTGTATTAAAAAACTGTCCTTTGAAAGATAGGTGAGTTTTAACACATGCGTTTAATTAACAGAGAAGAGCCAGTAGGCAGTACTCAGCAATGAACAGCATAATCCCTATCCACTGTAAATCACTTATAATTAGGAGCTGGTGCTGGTGTGAAATGCAAATGGTTGTAGTTATCACCACAGGGAAGCAGAGGGAAGCACTCCTCTCATTCTCTGGTGCCATTAGACATAGAAAAGCAGGTTCATATGAAGACTACAAGGGGCCTGGGTGTAACCCCAATCAATTTTTCATCTTTCTGCCAGCATGCCCATGAAGACACGCTATACAAGGTGTTCGTTCTATCCTCGGGCTTCATCAAAAGCAGCAAAACATTAGATCGCTCTTTAAAATACCATGCTCTGCTAGTCCAGAACTCCATATAATTGTTGCATGTTGTGGTATAAATGAAAGCAAAGCTTAATTACTATTAGAAGGCTTAGTCTCGAACAGGAATTCATGGGCAGAGCACTGCATATAAACTGAGCAGAGAGAAGGTTTCCTTTAGAAATGTTTTAGATTTAGTTTCTTCATCTAGGAAATTAAGAGGACAGTATTTACCCGTCCCACAAAGATGAGCTGAGAGCTTAAAACTTACGCATGCCTCATAAGTATTGTAAGGTATCTTGATGAAAGATAGTTGTTTGCAGAAGTGCAAAGTATGAATGGATTGGATTTTTATTAAACCTGCATTATTCTATTTTGATCTGAAGACTACTACTATGGCATGTCCAAGGTGCCCAACCCAGAAACATGCTGAAAATTTACCTGGATTTAATATTGCTGTATTTTTAATTTCCTCCTCTTACTGCCTTGTCAGGAGCAATGAACTTTGATTAAACCACACAACTATTTAAAAGTTCTTTTATACGCTACCCAATATGACTTAAGTACTCTGGTACGTTTTCAAATATACTGAAACAATGTACTTGTTAATTTGCAAAGAACGAAGGCTTAGGTTTAGCCATTCCAACATTAACATTTCCTCCACTTACTCTAAGACTAGTTTATTGATTCATGGCAAGTGTAATTTATGAAGTCCATGAGACCGATTTTTATCTTACTAACCTTACATTGATACAAGTGAGATCCAAGTCTGTGTGTACACATGAGCTGCTTTTAAGGCATTTTTGCCTGCAGTTTAGCAAAGATAAATGTGACCTCCATTAAGCAGATCTGGATGGATGGGAGAAGAAAGGACTGCTGAATCACCTCCCCTGCCCATCACATAGCCAAGAATATGTACTGTACCGCGCTGGGAAAATGTTAAAGGTGGAAGGAGGACATTAACATATTGATGCTCTTTTTGCAGTAAATTCTTACATGGTGGAAATAACCACAAGCATTAGTTACTGAAGAAGACAAGATGTAATTCAAGATGCAAGGGCCATGCAAACACAAGCACATATATCTATATATACTCAAGTCTGAGATCACTACAACACTCCATATTTAAGCATACCCAAACTACTTCATTGCTACAAGTGACTTTTTTGTGTTTGTGTGCTAATACGAAAAAAAGCAGAATGAAAGCTGTAAAAAATTTACACATAAGCTAAAGTAGTCTTTGCTTACTTGACAGGGTTCTTGGTGGCATCTGGATCCTGAGCAGTTACTGTTCCTATTACACTATTTATTGGAACATCTTCTTTCACTTCCATTATGTATGCTGGTCTGCTGAACACGGGGGGCTCATCTACATCCTCCACTTGAATTCTGACTGTAGCTGAGTCCTTGAATGGCCCCAGGTAGAGGAATCGAGGGTCCACATGAGTGTTGGTAGCTTCCACTTTCAGAATATACAGGTTTTTATTTTCAAAATCCAATGCCTGGGAAAAGAAAAATAAATAAATAGAGATCTCTGTGGGATTGCTGTGGTTTGCAGCCAGATGAGCCAAGGGAATGGGGAGATGTTATGGAGAGGCCTGTGCTAGATATCAGGAGTCTCAGCTGGAATTAAAATGCCAGCACAAGGGAGAAAGACAAGGCTCTGTGCCACTGATGACACATTACAGAAAAAAAACACCCCACTTTTTCAGGGAATGCTGTGCCTGGAACTCCTAAACATGAGTTAATCTTTCCTTCTCAAATAGTCATAAGTCTTAAAGCCTTTTGTTCCATAATTTTTGAATTTTGATGTTTTCTTGTCTATCCCTTGCCCATAAGCACCACATGCTAAAGGGAACAAGATCTAGGAGCTGCTTGTTTAAATATTGGCATTTTGTCACTGAAACGAAACATTGTGACATCTAGTGTCTGGACACCCAGGACCACCCATCAAGGAAAATGTGATTTTATGATAGATTAGGACTATATCAAATTCTGTAGTAGCATTTAACAACTCTTTGCTACAGTACTTAGAGAAATGTGGGGAGTGAGTAGTCACCCCTTTTTTCCATTATGTTGTAGAAGATTCACAGCTTCTGTCAGCAACAGACATAAATGCAAACCGAGTTAGACTGATATCATAATCAGCCCCTGGAAGGCATCTCCTAAAAAACAAGTAATGACAGGTGTCGTACTGATACCAACAAGCGAGCGCATGTTCAGAAAATCTACACAATGTCTATCTAGCGGTGACTGAACTTGAGCTGATGGAGGATGATATCTGTAACCTTATCAAGCTTGCCTGATAACCCACTGTAAAGAATATTTCTCAAACCTGTTCTGACAGCCAATGTGCAGTCTAGTAGGTGATGTCCACTGTGATCCAGCAAGGTGCTGTGATTGTTTTTTTTCTAAAGCAAAAGCATGCTGATGGATTTATTAATTACATTTTTACAAAGCGCAAGTCGAAAGAAATTTGCTACGTACTTTAATGCATTATAGCTATACAATTCAACACCTTTTGACAGAGCAAAGCAGGCAATGTGATACTGATTGTTTCTGTGGTCTTAGCACATGCTAGTAAGTGAGCAAACCCTGCAGGGGGAAAATCACAGTTGGATGGTGGTGCCTCCTTGTGTAGTTCTGTGCATACCTTCAGACCATAGAATTTTTTCTCAGTCCCAACCTCCACCCTAGGTTATTTATTCTCTCAGGTCCTTCCAAGTCTGTGCATTGGTTTAGTAAAGGAAGATGTAAGAGGAAGGACCTTGATTGCTTGTATAAAAGAAATTTTACATAGGTAATGTAGAGATTCCTAACTGATAGCATCCAAAATGATAAAAAACACACGTTGCACCAAAAATGAAAAATGAGTATGTGCTAGAAAAAGTTTTGACTGGTATTTCAGATCGGGATTAAGTGTGTTAAGATGTGTACCTTTTTGACGGTTATAATTCCTTCCTGGGTGTCCTTGTCTGTAGTAATTCCAAACATGTCGTAACCATCCCCCTCAGTGATGCTGTATTCGATCTCTGCATTTTCATCCACATCAGCATCATTAGCTTTTATCCTTCCAACTGGTGAGTCAGGTGGTGTAGACTCAGGAGCTCTGAACTGGTACGTGCCTACAGCAAATGAAAAAGGAAATTTTGTCAGTCGGTCTCATGGTACTTTAGACACTATCTCTCAGCCCACTGTCCAGGCTGGGTGGGCATGCACGGATGAGTTAGTGAATCACTGTGTCTTCAGGCTTTCCTGGGGCAACAGCCTTAAGCCTTCAGCTTCTGCCCTACTTTCATATGGATAAAAGTAACCTCTTTTATCTATCTATTTTCTAGTGTGAAGAACATTCTGTTCTCCTACAAACATGTATCTTTAGCAGCATATGTCCCTTTCTAGACATCATCAGGGTCTCTGTTGGCCACATCAAAACTGTATGTGAAAAATGTCTTGAGGCCAAAGAACAAATATTAAGAACTGCTGGAGGCCAATGCAGCTTAGTAACACTAAAACCAAATCACAGAATTATAGAACATTTTTGGCTGGAAGAGACCTTCAAGATCATTAAGTCCAACCTTTCCCTAGCCCTATCAACACCACTAAACCATGTCCCCCAACGCAACATCTGCCCATCTCTTAAACACCTCCAGGGATGGTGACTCAACCACCTCCCCGGGCAGCCTGTTCCAATGTCTGACAACCCTTTCAGTAAAGAAATTCTTCCTAATATCCAAGCCCAATATCCAGGCCAAAAGCCTATTAACAATGTGCTACATTGAATTCCCCTCTGAAAAAAACCCTCTACTTGGGGAATGTTGGCATTATGAAGATATATATTTGGCTTTTATATTGAAGACATTTATGTCCAGAGATGTATAATTAACTCATTGGGGGCAGAGTGCTATATTTTCTCTAAAGTTGCTCTAATTTAAGTGGAAACGCTTTGCCCACAGCTAAGAACGGACTTTGAACTTAAATGACAAGTTGCTTCCAATAACTTTCCCAGTGACTTAACCGCCAAAGCTTGATTTGTCTGATAGTATCCGCAATTTTTTTCTCTAACAGCCGCTCTTGACTTTGACACACACTGAAACTATGATACACACACATCACACATAGACCAGTGGCTAGACAAAGCAAAAAAGAAGAAAAAGAGAGAGAAGGAAGGAAAGAAAGAGAGAAGGAACAAAGGAAAGAAGGAAAAAAAGAGAGGGAAAGAGAAGTGGATGAAAGCTGAATCACTTTGAATCACTTAGGGCCATGAGTGGTCATTAATAGAAATTACTTTCCAAGAGATCTTGCTCAACTGATTCCCTTAAACACCACACATAAATCTACCAAATGATCTGAGGCAGAGGAAAGAAAATAGACAGAAATATCTGGTATATGTAGGTACATGTCTTTGTATGCAAAGAATATAGGGAAATGCATTGAGGCAAATGCTTCCTGGGTGTAAATACTCTTTTCGATAGGATTGCTCCAGAGATTATTTTATGTACTTAAATAAATATGTTTAAAAACTTAAATATGTTAGATGAGAACAGGTATATTAAAATGCAGTCAACCACAAGGTCTAACAGAAATAATATTGAACAAGAAATATAGGTTATATCAGTCAAAGCCATTTACTAGCTTGTCCTGGGTTTAGCTAAAAACCCAGTCCTGTTTAGTGATTTTTACTTTCCAGTTTAGTGTCTTCTAAAAGGCTGGACGTTCTGAAGGCAGCAGCATGTTTTTGCAGACAGTGTGTGCTACTGGCAGTGATAACACCTGATGTTCACAGTCACTGCCTGGGACTGGGATGCAGAAAGGCTCTTGCTTATACTTATTCCTATAGTGACCAAGGCCACTGCTGGCTCTTGTGTGCCACGCTGGGGGTGCTGGGTAGTAAGAGGGGGGCACAAGGAAGTAAAAGGTTGCACCTCTGGGGGTTAATAGACAGGACAGGTGACCAACGAGAGTATTCCATCCCATATACGTCATATCTAGTATAAATTGAGTGATCACGAGAGTTTCGTCCCTTTCTTTTCTTCGTTTCGTTTTTTCTGCAATGGCCGGTGTCCGGAGAGGACTCCATCTGACCTCCTGGTTTTGATCCGGATCCTGAGTTCCCGAATCCAGGTCCCTGTATCCAGCTCCCGCCGCCGCTGAGCCTGGGGTTTCCCCAGTGCCTCCTGCTCTGCAGCACCAGTGGGGATTGCTGTCGGGGGAGGGAGTCGCGTTTGGTATCGGGCTACTATCTATAGTTGTATATAGTTCTTTACTTTTATCTTTTTACCATTATTTCTATTATTTTCATTAAAGCTGTTCTAGTTTTTTTCTTCTCTCACCCGTAAGTCTCTCTGCCTTATTCCCTTTTCTCTTCCTGTTTGGGGGGGGGAAGAGGTTAGAGAGCGTCTGTCCGCGTTAGTGGCCTGCCCAGGCCTAACCCGCGACATAGCTACAGTTGTTTCTGTACACTAATTCACATCTCAGATTGTCTACTGCAACTGGAGTAAAAATACAAAACATTTGTTTCCTAGTTAATACAATTAACCTTAGCGTGATGCTATTGCTTGTTCCTTTGGTCTCTTTTTCTTTCTTAAAGAAAGTTTGATACTTACTAAGTTCACAATAGCAGAAACAATATCTGAGGTGAAAAAAACCCCACGAAACAAAACCCAACCAATTTTCATGCATTTTAATGTAAAGACATAGAATGTAAATGCTCTGTACTCTGGGGGAAGCGAGGCGGGTTGTCGTTTACATCCGTCAGTGTGATGTTCACGGTGGTGGTTCCTGATAACCCGCCCATCTGGCCGCCCATGTCCTTAGCCTGGATGACCACTTGGTATTGCTCTCTGTTTTCACGGTCCATGTTTAGCAAAGCAGTTTTAATAATGCCTGAAAACATGAAAATTAAAGAGGGGGAGTTCACAAGTAAGGTATAGACTTTGATGGAAATCATTAAAAAAACCCCCACAGCCTAAAGAACAAAACAATCTCTGTGCAATAAGTAAACTTTGCCCAGTCCAAATATTTACTGTTATGAGATGGCTCATTAAATTACAGACTTGTCATATCATATCTCAGGCTGCTGCCTATGCGACTGATTCAATATTAGTGGCATCCCCAGAAAAATGTTCTACTTATTTGTGAGCAGTGGTATTTTACATAACTATTTACCCTCCTTCAGTTCCATGTTAAAGTCTCTCACTGAACTGGAAAAAGGCTCTTTGTTCATTATAATGTGCTCCTTCTTTTCTTTCCTGTTCTGTCAATATTTTTATTTTGATAGACGTGGTAAAAAAATAAAAAAGCTAACTTCAGCAAGACATCATTAAAGAGGCAGTAGAACAACATTAAATGGGAGAAAAGCAATTAATTAAGAAAACTATGAGCATCCAAGCATGCCCAAGTATATATATTTCTATTTATACATTGATTGAGATGATTTTGCCAGTCACTTCCTTCATCAAAGGCACAAATATCAGTTATGAGTCCAACTCCTATTGAAGTTCAATCATTCAGATTTACCATGAAGCAAAATGTTTGCATTCTCACTGGGTCTCAAGGCTAAGAACTGACTCCTTTGTAGGCAAAAGGGGTGAAATTCAAGTACTGAAATCGACGGCAAAATTCACAGCAGCTTCAACAGAGACTTCAGGAGTTTTGCAATTGATTTCCATGGCAGAAAGATCAAGCCCATGGTTTACCTTGATTCCCCTCTGTGCCCCACAGAGCCCTCTTGCTAAAAGATGATTACTGGTGAACTGCCAGCTACATTATCCTCATTATAACTCTAGAGAGAAGAGCACGTAGTGTACTGTCCAAGTCAGAATGGGTGCATCAGTGCAAAAATCCTTGCTTGTATTACCTGATACCTTATGCTTGAAGGGAAGCTGCCTTTGATCTTGGCTCTCCCTCTTCTCTGAATTGCATCCATTTTTTCACCTCAGGTTTTTCTTTGAGACATCTAATCTCTCTCTCATTTTCCTTGCCTGAGTCTCTAAGATTTATTTGAGAAATGCTAAAACCTGATTAATCATCTGGGATAATCCATTCCTCTCCTGTAAGGATGCTAAGAAGAACCCATTTCTCTAGCTTCCAGCAACACATCACAGTGAATATTCCCATTTAAGTAGCTTCTTGAGATCCTTTGTTTATTGCTGAAGAATTTTGTTATAAATCTTGGGAAGAGAACTTCTGTGTAGTCAGATAGTCAATGGTACAGCAGATTCAGTCAGCTAGACTTCTTTGTTTTACATGCAGTTTTCAAAGCTGTCTGTTATTCAGACAACAAAAAAATCCTGCCACTGTATAATTTAAACATCTTACAAAAACAGAACTCTGAAGTTTGGTGTTCTATTTGTGATCTTCTTGTGTAGCACAACAGCCAATTTTACCTCTTCTATCATTAGTCTTAATTAAGATTTCTTTCACAAAATTAGCATTAAAGTGATACATTGCAGATGTACAGAAATTATAATTAATTTAAACAAGTTTTGAAGAAGCAGAAGGAGAAAGAAAAAAAAACAGGCCTGAACAAACCCCCAGTCTTCATTTAGCTATTATGAAGATCTATGAGGATTAAGGACTTTTTTTTCCACACCCACCTGTTTCTCATTTTCATCTAAAACCCAACCTATTTGGTTTAATTTAGGCATCCACAGCAGCCTCTGTACCCACTGCTTGTTAAAAACTATTGAAAATTGGTTCACATTCAGTACTAATTGTATTTATTAGACTTTACTGGTGAGATTAAAATAACGTAGGTGTCATGTTTACAGATGTATCGCTCTATTAAGTTTGTCAGATTTTGCACTGAGCAAGATGTAATCTCTTTGAAGTTTTTGTCTAATATGTCCTAGCTTGGCTTAGCATGTCATTTTGAATTACAGACACTGTCACAGAATGACAGATAAGGTCCCCTGACCTGTCTCAGATTCGACAGAGAAATATGGTTGTCCCTGGAGAATGCTGTAGACAACTTTAGCACTGTTCCCATATGTAGGATCGTCAGCATCAGTTGCAGTGACTTGCACAACAAAGGTACCTGCAATGACAATTTAAAGAAAATAAAAATCCACTGGTTTTGGGTTTTCTTTTTTTCTGTGATATAGAAAAACGTAGTTAATGTTCAGATCAAACCTGTGGCAAACAGTTAGAGATATTCTTATTTTGTAGAAATAATATCTGTTCTTAAACAACATAGATACAAAACCAAAATGATAGTTGGCTTATTCTCACTTCATTAAAATATAGTTACTGATAGCATATGTAGATCCTTCATCATATTTCTCATGAAGAAACCAGAAATGCACCCTTCCCGAGATGCTGAACGCATTCAGATTTTGAATCTAGGTCAAAAATGTACTTTTGCAAATTTACTCATGCTTGTAAGGTGTTTGACATTTAGGAATGTAAATCTGTTTTTTCATGTGTCTTCTAGAGAAAAAAAAGGTATTGAATCCTAGGCAAAGTGTTAACAAACATAAAAAATGATCTTAGGTTTTGGCATTTAAAACAGATTTGTGAATAAAGTATTCAATTCACATATTAAAATGCGAGTGTTAGGTTCACCAGCTGAGGTTCCATCCATGTGACAAGTCCCATGAATGAGAGGAGAGAGTATGCCCCAAAGTCTTTATTTTCATATTGCTTGAGTTTTATTTTAATCTCATTCTTGTTTATGATTAATTAGTGTTTCTCTCCCTCGATACTATTTCAGATTAGAAATGTGCTTCTTGCAGTTTAATCATCCATTGCTCTCTGACAAAGAAATCAAAATGACCTCCCTAAGAGTCAGAGACAAAGAATCAAAACCTGTCAACCTCTCTGGAAAAGATCCAATCTTAAAATCATATTTCAGGAAGTTATTTTCTTTTATTAATCAATTCTTACAGCTTGATACATTTTAAATTAATAGAAATATTTCAATGGATTTCAATGGACTTTGGAGCTCTTTTCTTTTGCCTGAAAAGAACAACACAGGTCACAGGAAATTAATGGCATACCTCAGAATCAGCGATAAGCTGTCCTGGGCGACAGTTTTTGCTCCCAAAGTGTGTACAACCACTTCTGTACCTGCCCTTTTCCATCTTTTTTAACCTTCCTGAACTAAAGAAGGGTCACTGAACAGATCTAGAGGTGGTACGGACACACTTAGGTGACCATGGATTACAATATTATTACACTGCTACTAAATCATATTAACAAAGCATATTAAACTCTGATTCCAGAAAACAGTTGCCACTGTTTTCCTGGAGTTAGATTTGTTATTCTTTTTTTAAAGGCTGAGGTGCTTTTACTTCAGATTCAAACAGCAGATGTCTATATTTGGTGCCTGTAAACTTAGGGGCCTTTATTAACTCTACAGAAGAAAACCAAACCAGACACTAAACCAAATTATCAGTTAGCACCTACCAACATCTGACATTTCGGGAATGCTGGCATTGTAAATGTCCTTTGTAAACATTGGCTCATTGTCATTGATATCATGGATCTTAATGATGAACTCAGATTCTGGTTCCACTGGTCTTCCAGTCCTCCTGTTTACAGCCTGAGCACGGAGGATATACACAGGCTTTTCTTCTCTGTCTAGTCTCTTTGTGGCCTGGATGTCACCAGTGTTTTCATTGATAATGAAGAGGTCTCCTGCTCCATCTCCAGAAAGGATGTACTTCAGTGATCCATCTCCTTTATCCTGGTCTGAATGCAGCTGGTGGTGCAATGGGAATAAAAAATAAAAATTAAAAAAAAAAAAAGGGATACAGTTCTAGATACTTTAACTGATACCACAGTACATGCTTTACTATTAATATCCAGACAAAAGCCTGTACACTGCTTTTGGGAAATGAGATGATACCACAGTAGAAGCAGTGAATTGATAGAGTTGTGTCTTGATGTCAAACTGAAATCGTCTGCAACATTATAAGAAATTGCCCAAGGAAAACCATGAACTGAAGCTGCAGATCACTTTCCCAAGCTAAGCATACATCAGTTAGATCTAAATGCTAGTGGCTTAGGCAGAGTTCTAGGAATACATAGGACAGTGAGATCCTACAGTGGAAAAACACAGCATTTGGGAAGTGTGGTAAGCAAAGAAATAAAAAGTGTCCAGGCCAGCCAGTTCTTGAGTTTAAATTCCACATGCTCTGCTCTTACATCCCATGGATATTATGTAATATACCACACAGTGTACAATATAACAACATTCTAAATACACAAATAGCAGATAAATACACACATTCACAGATGTGGCAAACTAAGAGCAGAGACAGGCAGGTATACTAGACCATTACCAGGCTGGCAATGAGGAGATCAGTTGCCTTATCCAAAAGGTACGTGGACCAAGCTGAAACATGGTGGGGGCAGGGGAAATAAGAGAATGATGGTAATTAGTGTACATCAGCTGCCCAAACCATCATCTTTTTTTTTTTTTTTTTTTTTTCCCAGGAGGTTTCCACATCTTTTGAAATGCTGCTTAGGACGCACACAAGATCTGACCTATTAAATCATACTCTCATGGCTGTTCTTTTGCTAAAAGCTTATTTATCCCCTCGGGTCTTAAAATCGAGGCTAATCAACCACATTTTTTTGTTGTTGTTATATTAGAGAAAATAAAAAAATTAAAAAAGGAAACATTAAAATGGCTTCTGAAGTCAAGTGATGTAATTCATGGGAAAAAGTTAATCTACTAGGTAGCATATTCCTGGAAATTGTTGATTTCACAGAAAAGACTCATTTATGAATCAGAAGAGCTAGATTTTCTCAGCTAACTCTCCGCTTCTCTTTTCCTTCATACAAGTTAGAAAAAACCAACAACCTAGCTGTCTATGTGGCAAAGCATATTGCTGGATGGCATGCTTTGTAGAAGAGAAAGATTTGTAGGTTGAAAGAATACAGAAAACCTTCACAAAGAGGTTACCAATGCCTGGCTATGCTCCTACCACACTGGAAGGGCAGCCTCCAGCATGACCATATGGTCTATGTTTTGAGCTTCTTCCACCTTTCTGCTCAGATCAGTGCTGTGCTGGCAGACTACTGACAGCTGTGCCACTACAGACTACTGTGCCACTTGGTGGCACAGTCCTCCTCACTCTGTGCCTATGTCTGTGGTCCCTACAGAAAGCCTGTTCCACACAACAAGTCTGCATGTAAGGGCAGAACTCTTTGTTACCACACATACCAAAAGCACCCAATAATACAAAATATCAGAACAGCAGCATGGTTAATCGTTAGCAGAGGTGCTGAGGCATTCTTCTTAATTTTCCCCTTCAGGGAGAAAATGGGCATTCTATGTAATTTTTTCAGAGCTCTTTCTCTTGATAATAAAAGTACCAATGAGTAGCTTGTATACAGCATTTTTCATAAGCAGATTTCAAAACCTTTCAAAACAGGAGTCAATACTATTTGCTTTTTGCTTTTTTTTTTTTTTTTTTTTTTGGATAACAAAGCATAGAAACTCAAAGTGTCTCAGAAGGCTAGTCTGAGAACCTGGAACAGAGTTCAGGTCTCCTGACTCCCATTCAGTTGGCTAATACACTCGGCCATAGGGCCTAGAGGAATTACATGATTTACTAGATATAACCTCAGCCTCCGATGAATATCTGTTAGATCTATTTGTTAAAAAGTCAGACTAGAAGTCTACTGCAGGAAGTAATTTCAATGGGATATTTGAGTAAAATTTTCCTCAAAAGCTACCTGTAACAGAAAAGGCATGAAAATAATTTTGTCTTTAAAACTGTGTATATTTTATGATTGTTTCACAACAAAAAATCAACTTCTGTTTGCCTTGAAAGCCTCTTTAACTTTTTCTGTATCATACTGGTACAAAACCAGCCCCCCGTAACAGACTATCATTAATTCATGTGAATCATGGAATAGCGCTGCTGTGAGACTTGTTACAGGCTGAACTCCCTAACTCATTTTTATCATCATTTTAGATCAAGCTAAAAAGGTGTTGGATCCACTGGAAATTTGTCCTCCATAATGCTATGTACCTAGCCCAGACCACCTAAAGAGCTAAAACCGGAAACTTGTGTGATTTTTTTCAAGTCCGTAGTTTATGAAATTTCTACTCCTCCTCCACAATTAATCCACTCGTGTAAGACTCTGGATATCAAGACAAAGTATAGCTCATTGTAATGACTCATCAATATTGAGAATGAGGTGATCTTTATCAAAGGTTCAATATCTAGCCCTTCACCAAATGCACTAACTTTTGAAAATAAACATTCCCTAGGCCTATATCACAACACCAGCATGAACTGTTTAATAGCTGGGCCAGAATTGTTTGGATTTCATTCTCCTCTTTTCAGAAAAAAAAATGGTTTTATATATTGGAAAAAACAAGCAGATCTCTAGAAAAGTTTCTTAGCAATGATAAATTTGTAGCATTTGCTTGTGAGGAAAATATCTGAAAAATGATTTATTATTTTAGATTACTTTATCTGTCCTTGACCGTTTGCTTGGTAGAAAAGTTTTATCCAGGCAAAGACAATCATCTATTTTATTTTTTCTTAAGTGCCAGTTTATCTTGGAAGGTGTATTTTATCTGTGTGACCTATATGAAGGAGGAAATTGCTACTGTAATCAGGTTTAAAACAAATAAATTGGGAATAAAATTAAAGGAGAAACAAATGGTGCAAGCTGAGGCCAAAAGAAGGGCCTGGAGGTGAGATGCACTTAAAAATACAGTCAATGCTTTTATATGTAAAACTTAACACCATTGTTAGGCTATGAGGATGAAATGAGTAGCAATAACACCACCACCCCCCCCCCCCCCCAACCTTTTCTTTTAAGTTGAAGTTATTTTTCCAGCTCACTGCAAAGGAAGTTTGCCATGATATGTGCATAAATTATGCTGCAGAAGCTTTTAGCAGGACCAATCCTAGTCAATACAAGATACTACAGCCTCACCCTGTGGGCTAACCCATGTTGCAAAAGACCGTCCATTATCTTAGATTCATAGATTCATAGAAGCACAGAATCATAGAATCACAGAATGTCAGGGGTTGGAAGGAACCTCTAGAGATATCCCTCCTGCCAGAGCAGTATCCCCTAGAGCAGCCACACAGGAACGCATCCAGGTGGGTTTGGAAAGTCTCCAGAGTAGGAGACTCCACAACCTCCCTGGGCAGCCTGTGCCAGTGCTCTGCCATCCTCACAGTAGAGAAATTTCTCCTCATGTTGAGGTGGAACTTGCTATGTTCTAACTGAAACCCGTTATTCCTTGTTCTATTACTGGGCACCACTGTGAGGAGACTGGTGCCTTCCTCTTGACACCCACTCCTCAGGTATTTATATTCATTAATAAGGTCCCCTCTCAGCCTTCTCTTTTCAAGACTAAACAGCCCCAGTTCTCTCAGTCTCTCTTCATAGGAGAGATGTTCAAGTTCCTTTAATCATCCTCATAGCTCTCCATCGGACTCTCTTCAGTAGGTCCCTGTCTCTCTTGAATTGGGGAGCCCAAAACTGGACACAGTATTCCAGGTGTGGTCTCACCAGGGCAGAGTAGAGGGGGAGGAGAACCTTCCTAGACCTGCTGGACACACATTTCTTAATGCACCCCAGGATCCCATTGGCCTTCTTGGCCACAAGGGCACATCGCTGTCCCATGGACAACTTACTGCCCACTAGGACTCCAAGGTCTTTCCCCATGGGGCTGCTTTCCAGCAGGACGTCCCCTAATCTGTCCTGGTGCCTGGTGTTACTCCTTGACAGATGCAGGACTCTACATGTGTCCTTATTGAACATCATGAGGGTCACCTTTGCCCAGCTCTCCAACCTGTCCAGCTCTCACTGGATGGCACCACAGCCTTTCTGTGTGTCAGCCGCCCCCCCCAGTTTCATATCATCAGCGAACTTGCTGAGGGTGCACTCTATCCCCTTGACCAGGTTGTTGATGATGATATTGAACAAAACTGGACCCAGCACTCATCCCTGGGGATCAGCCACAGGCCTCCAACTTGACTCTTCTGCATGAAGTTGGTCATGGGACAGATAAATGGACTATGGCAGATAGTCACGGGATAGAATACAACATCTAGGGACATAGCACTCGTGTCAGCTGGCCTGTGTCATATTACCATTCCTCAATATATAATTATTTCAGCCACAGGATTTTAAGGCTGCACTTAAAGGTAGATTTTTTTACTTCCTTAGGAATTCAGTGTTACCCAATGGCATTCATTTCAACTGGGGACTGAACCGAGCCATACCTCAAAGGTATGTAAAACTGTGAAGAAGTAAGCCTATGCAATAAAAGTAAATGTATCGGCAATTGCACTGTATTAATATTACAGTAAATTGATTCATTCAGAATCTAATCTGGACACTTTTGTGAAATCATCCATCAGTCACCGTCTAAGGCCGAGACTGAATGACAAATTAAAAATTTTACTATGCCCTAGGCCTACTTTTATTCATTTTCCTTTAATACCATTGTTAAGTGAACCATCTGGTTCGCTTTCAGTGACTTACAGTCAAATAAAAACCATCCAGCCCTTGTCTTTTCTCTCCACCTGCCCCTTCCTGCCTCAAATGTCCTGGCCCAAAACATTACAGGTCAGCCACCCGAAAACAGGGAAGGCTTCATGTCTCCAGGAGCAGGCATTTATAGTGATTGCAGCATCATCTGCTGGTATTTGACATTCTGCTTGTTATCACATATGTAATTAGTTCAAAAGGAGAGGGTTGCAGTGTTGTTTTGTGGTTTTTTACAGAGTTGCCACAAACTGGAGTAATCTCCTTCTCTGCAGAGCTGCTCTAGAGATCCCTGAAAGCACCAAGGATGGTGGCAATGGCATGTCTTCAGGACAATGAAAAAGTGAAAACTGTCCTCAAAGCAGTTGTACCATAAGCTTTTTCTTTCTTTCCCTGAGTGAATATATTTACAGCATTTGTGTTCATCATCCAACAGACAGTACAGCTTTACTTTAAAACAGCATTCCAGGATATTTTTACCAGGGTTTTAAAAATGCAGCTGGACGTATGCTATCCAAATAGGAATTACCTCAGCAAAGTATTTGTGAAGAATTTAAGGGTGTTTTTTATGTGCTTCTGCAACAAGACTATGAACTGAAATGGTATGATAGCAGCAGATCCAATTAGTGTTAAGTTGTACAATTCGTTATTGCCTGTCTCTGGTGTTACAAAGTTAGGAGCTATGCTCTGAATTGTCTTTCTTGGGAAAGAAATGACATTATGTGTTTGAACAGAGGTGAGGGATGGGGCAGGGATTGATAGCCCTGAGGGGACAACATGGAGCCCTGGGCACAGAGGGGAGAGGCCTGGGCTGGGCCAGGCAGGGCTGGTGGTGCCTCGGGGCCCTTCTCTAACCACGCTAAATTCACCTTGATATGAAACAGCTGTACCAAAACTGTGTAACGAAAACATGATCCCATATACATTAATAGGTTAAGTCTAAGCAATAACTTTTTTGTGTGTCTAAATGGAATACGTTAGAGAGAAGCAGTTTTCTAGCATGCATGTTTGTAACAAGGTTGTACTGAAAGTGTACTTTTATAGCTGTGGTAATTAAATTCAAAAAAATTGAAATTGCAGGCTGCGAATATTCTCCAGAACGAAATAATATCCCTCCTCTACCTCACTCTATAACACTGATTTAAACCGTATGGTTAATCTCATTTATGAAGTGACTTTAGGTTATGCAAGATGGCTGTAAATTGCAGTTTAGCTGCCGCTAATGTCATACTGCTGGTTATGATACCTGGAAATTTGGTGGGTCGGATTGTTTTCCATCCACCCTGCAGACCAAGTTCTGTTTTCTATTGTGAATATAAGACCCTACCCACTGAATTTCAGAGCAGTTGCTCAACCTCTGCAAAGATCAAAGTCAAAGACCTTGCGATGTACACACTGATCCATCAACTTAGAATTATCCAAAAATAAGCTGCCTGCTGTGTCCTAATATTTGTTTGTATTTATAACAGGAACTTGCTATTCTGGAGTTGCTGTGGTCACATTTTTCTCCTAACACGATGATGAAATAGAGACCAATTATTAAAATATTAAGTAGGTAGTCGGTAAGTGTCTAGCAAAGAGAATTATGGGTTTAGTTTTGGCAGTATTCATAGCACGTGATTTTGCTCCAAATTTAATAGATCCAAACAGTAGAGTCCTGTCAAGTAATGAACAAATTTAACCATGTGTATTGCTTGAGGTTACACAGTGCAATGCTACAGCATTCAGAAAAATTAAAGCACTTAAAATGAAACTGCTATTATTATTATAATATTGCACGCAGTTTCTATTTGAGAATAACAACAACCTTGGGCTCTTCCCTGTCTTTCCTGATGTTCTGTATCTCTATAGCATCAACCAACCTCTTAAGACTGGCACTTAAGTAGTTTCTTACTTTGTCGTATCTCTGCATTAAGTCAAGAGCTGCTGTCTGAAGCAATCAGCAGTCTTCACTGTTCATCACTATTCTTGAGTTTACAGGTGTTATGCTTTACATAATACTTAAATTACTAACTACAGAAAGTGACTAACTTACTATAGTAAGTATTCAGTAAACCTGAATATGTCACAGTGTGATTGGTTCCTGATTGTTTCAGTTTGTTAATGTAGTTTTAATTTGTTTGCTTCCCACTATGCATAGTGACAAAAAAAGGTGCAACAGGTACACGGTTGCTATTTGAAGAAATTGCTGCTCTGGTGATTTTCCAGATCAGATGTGCTGTTCTTGTGCCAGCATTGTTCTTCTGTTTTAAGAACCTCCTCCCACATATATACGTTCTTCCTCATCCAACATTTATAGAAAATAATCCCATATGATCTCATTATTTTTCTTTGCTAGGCTACCAGCATATACACACTCTTTGCTTGTAAAATAGGCACTTCTGAGTCCTCAGCTGGAATCCTGTTTATGATCTCAGTCTTTCATTTTCAAGTCAAGTCTATTCAAAAAAAGCCAGTGAAGAAAAGGCCAGGTATGAAGAGCTGATGATCCTAGTCCTAATACAGTAACTCCTGCATTTCAATTGGCCTTCCTTCCATATGAATGGACACAGATCTTTGAACAATGATGTTAATATTTTCCTATCTCTGTTAGAAATCAGTACAAACATTTGCCATTTTGAGTGCTATATCAAACTAGCTTTTCCCTATCATCCGTGACTGACTAAAATATTCAAGTTTTTCTCCTTCTCTTGCTGTTTCTAGTTTATGGCTGTTCATTGTGTATTGGATTTTTTTTTTCATAACTTTGCTTTCAAGAGGACTGTGTTTTTATTCTGTTTTTATTCCTTCCATTTTGAAGAACATCCTTTTCTTCCTCTACGATATGCTGGTCAGCAATAAAGGATAAGACTCAATACTGAAATCAGGCATGCAAATGTTAAATCAGTAGTAAATTAATGAAATAAAGCACTGAAGAGTTACTGAGGTTATATAAGATTCCTGCATTTTGTGGTGTTGGTTTCTTTGAAGCTATTGGAAAATATACTATGTTCTAATTGCATTGTGCTTACTTTTGGGGGGTTTTGTTTATAAGAGGTTGCATAGCAGAACCAGAAATACTTTAAACTCTGTCCCATTCAGCTCTGGGATCCTATTAATATAACAATATGTAACGGACTATATTTTTATATTAAGTTCATATTACTGAGCTACTTTTTTTAAGGAAACTGTGTCAGCAATAATTGCACAGATTCCGGCATATTAGAAGAAAAATGTGGTAACAAAAATTGTAGAGGATACCTGGATTCAATATTTGGATGCTCAAATGCAAATGGAATGTTTTTTTATTAAGAGAACCACCTCAGAGTACACCAGAGAAAGGGTAGAACAATATTGTCCGCTAAGGGCCCCCTTTAACGTAAGTACTGGTTCTTAGTTCTAACCCTGAGGCTTTTATCCCCCAAAATTCCATGAGATTAGGGAAAAAAAAAAAAGAAAAAAAAAAAAGAAAAAAAATGCTATCTTTCTGTTTTTTTGAGAGTATCAGAATGTCAGTGATCTTGCTCATTCACTCTCAAAAGTAGGAGTGCCAATCTACTACCTGTAAATGAATGACACAAAGAGAAGGTAAAAACTGTTTCATGCTGCTGAAGAACTTCAGGAAATGAATGGACCAGAAGCCACTAAGAATATTTCGAGATTCAGAAGTAACCAGGTACTCAAAAGGTAAACTGAGAATAAAAGATGGTGGCATCTGATTTCAAAACAAGCAAACAAAACATAGAGAAGCCACCAATATAAAAAGTAAAGGGCACTGGAGTGAAAGAAAAAGAGTAAGAAATAAAGAGCCCTGGGATAAGAATTTTTGTCATCTGAGCGAGGACAAGAGGCAAAGCGCTCTCACTTTGGACCCTGCAGGCAGGCTTGAAGGCTCCTTTTAATCCGTTTCTGTGAGGTTTATATGTGAGGCTGCGTGGCCTGAGACAGACAGGGACAGCAGCTCGGCTGACCTGGTTGATCCCTGGTTTATGGAATAGGATGCAGAAGCGTTAGAAACCTATTGCTCTGTTTTAAATGTATGAAGCTAAGAATTCATCCTGTGGTGACTCACACCTTTATTACGCACCCTTCAAAATCGCAAATGGGTTTTCTAACCTGAAGTGCAAACATGCAGCCACAGTTAATCAGCTTTGCAAAAAAAAAAAAAAAAAAAAAAAATCAATTGGAGAGTGTCAATCCTTTTGACGTTGCCTGGGGCTGATCAACTCTTCTCCCTCTTGGGTTCCCCAACTGCTGCTGCTCTTCAATGTGATTACAAGGGGACAATGGCATGAGAGCTTTTGTCCTGTGCTGCAGTACCTCAAACCAGAAAGGTCCCTCATTCTGTTGGCCCTTCTCTCCAGGGGTAACTCATTATCAGATCTTAATGAATGCTTAGCAAAGGTGCAAACTAGGTTCTCCTGAGCTAAACGCTGCTCAGCTCTTCTGGGGTAAATGCAGTTTTATTTGTTCCTCTTCCTATTATCTCCAAACACAATTATAGAGGGAATTTACAAAGTTTGCCTTTACAAAGACAAACAGCTCTTTAATTTATAAGACACAAGAGACTGTGGTGTCAAGTCTGATCTCTATACATAAGGGCCCTTGAATTTCATGTTCTTTTATCAAACTTCTTGCTTTTCTTTGAACTACTGTATAATGATAAGAAAGATAGCTGATCTTCCTTTTAGACTTTAAGGAACTCAAAACAATTCTGCTTCTGAGTAATAACTTGTCTCTCACTTTAATAAAAAAAAATAAATCCTTGGTTGTAAACTGAATTTTCCTGGTTTTATTTACAGTAGTTGGGTTTTGTTATGCCTTTGTCTGAAAGATTGAAGAACGCTCTCCACCTAAACAGTAGTGATGGTGACAGACGAGCATTGTACAGACTGCTGCAATTACCCTCACAAAAGCACAGAGATCTTGTTGTTGTCTTAAGGACAGCCAGAGTAATTTAAAAAAGACAACAAAACCAACTGTTTAAGGTTTTTTGTCCATCTATGGAATTTCTTTGTCATACTGACCAACATCCCTTTTTGCCAGTGTTTTTAAATGGTGTGGTAGCAACAGTACCTGGTAGACATGAGGATTGGTTTTAGCTGGGAATCTGCATTCACGTCCTAAAAAGCTTAAAGGACTTAATCATCCCTAGGCTTGTCATACCCTAGCTCAGGTACTAAGGAAACTCTTACATGAACAGCTGAGCAGAAGATTAGGAGAGATTAAAAACTGTTTTCTTACCTAGTGTATATATTTCAACGATCAGGAATCAACATTCAAGCCTTTGAATTCTTGAGAGCTGTAAAGAGCTGTACGAGTCACCTTGGTTTAGGAGACAGACTGTCTCATCACTGCAAATTTGCCACCATAACTGAATAGTCAGTCATGGGATTTGAGTGTGAGTCTTAAAGGCGAAACAGGAAAACTAGTTTAAGGTGATTTTCTGATGATTATCTTAGTATATAAAAAAAATACAAACAAGGAGTGATGCACATTTTAGTCTGTCTCTTTGACACAAGATATGCAAGGGAAAGATAGGCTTGCAGCTGCAAATACAAGACTGGCAGCTTTTAATATTGACTCTGTCGCAGCCTTCCTGTCTGATTTTAGACAGATCACTATTTGATGCTTCTACACTCTCCCTGCAGTAAAATGCGGGTTGTTAACAATGTCGTGTCCTGTACGTAACGATTATAACATGATTTGAAAGCCTTTGGTGTAATTTGTTCCTGTGTGAACCTGTGGAAAGACTGGGGATTGTTTAACTGGAGTAAAAATTAGCAGTCCTGCGGCTTTGCTACAGTCTGCCGCATTTAGAGGCTGGCGGGGGGGGTGACCTATTCCTAATCCTGCTGTGATGATAGAAAATATAATTGCTCTCTTGTTATTATCCACCAGCTGAAAGTTGCTGTCACCACAGGTTAGCAAAGGGATGGGGTAGGTAAGGGAGTTTCTGCGCTCTGGGGCTGGATACATTAGTTCAAATAACATTTTGAGGTATCTTAAGACTTCGTGGCAAAGTGAAAAAAGAATGTATGTACTTTCATTTCTACTGAGTGAGCTGTGGGGTTAAGGAAAATTAATGCCTAACTTGTAATGACTTTTAATGAGTATACAATGAGGCACTAAAGAGATGCATGCCTCCCTGGGAAATCTCTCCTGTAAGTCCCCATTTTTCAACAATAATTGTGTATACAATGCAAGAGCAGGAACTTTTGTTATAACTTTTTTCCAAGTTAGAGCAAAATAGTTCCAATTTCCTGATATCCTAATATATGTTAGAGAGGTATGTGCAGAAGAAAAGGTACCTACAGAACAGTCAATGTATGTCCTCTTTGTAAGCTTAGTAATTAATACATAAACTATGTCCCATTTTCCTTTTTTTTGGTGAGAAAATATACTCACTGAACCAAAAGGCCTAGATATATATCTCAGCTTCTAAAAATTACACAGAAAGAAAAATCCCCAAACAGACAAGCTTTTTTTGTGACCTCAGGCACCATATGACAGAATACTTTTGTAGGTTTGATTTAAATATTTCTCAGTTAATTTGAAGGTCTTCAACTGACTATAGTGGGACTTCTGTATTGCATTACTCAATCAAAAAGAGAACTCGCATAGTAGTAGATGACAGCAGGTATTCTACTGAGATTAGGAGAACTTTATTCTTTTTCAGAAAAGAATACATTTAACAAATATGCACTTTTCTAATTAGTAATTTGTTTTACTACAGTTCTCTTAATATCTAAATTGTGATATGTGTAGCTAGTGAGTCTATATTATATGCCCAGCTTTGATTGTGTTTGGTTTCTCAGGGAATTTACCCAGGGACATTGCTTATTCTTTAGCAGTGGTCACAATTATCCATTTCATCACTAAGAAAATGTTTCTTCAGACTCATTAACATTCAAAAATGCCTCAAAATTATATGGTAGGCAAATACAGAACCTTAGTTAAGGTATATGAATAAGTATATTTCTAATTCAGTGAAAAACTCTGTTCTTCTGTGGGGATAGGAGAGAATATAGCTTAAAGATGAAGTAAGGAAAAAACAAAACAAAACAACAAAAAATACTCTCTTGGCCTAATATCCAGAAATGTTTTTACTGGCATATAGTTGAATAAAACATCAGGCTTCTTCAGCAAGTAACAGCTTTTGACTACTCCCTGATGGATGCGCTTGAAAGCAAATGCTCATCCTTTGCTTACTGACAAAGGTGACCCTTTGATATTCTGAGCACTTGGTGCCGACAATCAAATCCTGAAATATGTGTATGAATTTTATATGCTCTATAAAAGTGTGTATGGCAGGGAGGAAAGTAGTGGGATGGAGAAGGGAAGACACAAACAAACACTAAACCAAATGAGAACCCACAGTCAGATTAAAATGAAGACTTAGCAAGATAGAAATTAATTCATATGCACAGGTTTACTTGAGTCTTTAATCTATTTCCAGGCCTAGATCATCTAGTTCTACAGTTCAGAAGCTGAGGAAAGGAAAATTATCTCCATGCTGTCACATTCCCCAACTTTGTTTCTAAACAAAAGTTTGTGTTGTGTAAACAGGCAATTAAAGATTTGTGTCAGACAGCAGGTACAATCTCAAAGGTTGCACATCTAAATCTCAATAGGACCTTCTTAAGGAAGGCTGCTCAACTAGGAATATGTTGATGGTAAACCTTAGCCAAGGCTGCCATTGAGTAATTTTTTTCTTTCAAATGAGCGTTCATTAAAGTGCGCTAGTCGGAATGTGAAGGGATAGCTCATGTGACTTGAAGGCTCCTACAGAAGGATGCAGGCCCTTTGGCAAGGCAAGGAGGTGAATTAGCAAAAGAACAGCTCATGTAGATGGACCTTTGCTTTGGAACAGCTGACAAATCAGTCAAGAGTTTGTGGATAAGAGGACAGATCAGCACAAGACATCACAGTAGGCATCTACTACAGTCTGCCTGCTCAAAGAGATGAAGTCTCTTTAGATGGAGGAAATCTTTCTGATGTTTGGTGGAATGCCAATATGTCTGTGTGTAAGCAGCCCAGGTTTCTGCAGAATGTCATAAGACAATTTCTCAACCCAGGTGACTGATGAGTTGACCAGAGGATGCATTACATTGGACCCATTACTCATGAATAAAGAAGAATTGCCCAGGGATGTGAAAGTGCAATTTTCCCTCAGGCCCCAAAGATCCTTGAGCCTAGCAGAAAATTCTGGTGCAGTGAAGCATTAACCACAGCAAACCAAAACCAATCAGTTAGGAGCCTTTTAAGTAAATTGGACAAATTCATTTCCATGGCACAACATTGGAGTCATCTAGCAATCGGGATGGAATGTTTTCTTTTTATCATGTCTGAAGAGTCATAGTCATTGTGGAAGGTTCTTAAATTTTGAAAATAGGGAAAGTCACACACATTCTGTAGAAGGGTGAGAAGAATAATCTGGGAACTACAGACTGGCCAGCCATACCTCAGTTCTGGGGAAAGATTGCAAAGCAAATGTGCTCGGAAGCTAAATTCAGGTACAAGAATAAAAAGGTGATTTGAACAACCAACATGGATTTAGTAGTGGAAAATGCTGCTTAACTAAACTGATTGCCTTCCACGATACCATGAATGGCACTGTGAACAAGTGAATTTTTAGTATGTCCTTCTGAGAGGAAAGCCAGATGGTTTGTTTTAGCAAGAGTAGAGCCTGTCGAATGAGGGTATTGATCATTCTTCTCTTTTCAGAATTTCTGAGAATATTGTAGTACCGCATGGAGTTGTGTCCCTCCTCCGTACAAGACAAACACTAACATACTGCAGTGACTTTACAGAGGGGTCATTAAGAGGGTCGGGCGGGCTGGAGCATATGATGTACAAGTTGAGGAGAGAGAAATGGTTTTCTTTAGAATTAGGGAGAGAAGACTTGTCGTTGTTTATCATTACCTAACAGAAGGATGTGAAGAAGACGGAGCCAGGGAAGGCAGTGATAGGATGAGAGGCAGAAGACACACATTGCCATGAGGAAAATTCAGATTAGATATCAGGAAGAGGGAAAAAAAGAGAAAAGATATATAGTTAAGTACTGAGAGAAATGCACAGAGAAGTTGTGGAATCTATTATTCGAAATACACAAAACTTGACCAGACACTGCCCTGTGCAATCTGCTCTGACTGGACTTGCTTTGAGGAGGGGGTTAGACCTGATGGCCTCTAGGCGTTTCTCGTAGCCTTAATTATTCTGTGACTTTATCTAGTAGGAGTGATATTCAGTCCCAGGTCAGGTAACAGTTCAGGATCCAACATTGCCTGTCTAGGAATATGGGTTGATTTTGACTGGAGAGCCTGGAATTCTTTTGGTTACAATACTTGGGTCTATGCTTTCCCAATTGTATCATACCTACTGCTCATAAAAGAAAAAATTTCTCTCTGAAGCACATACAGTTGATGTGATCCTATCAGTCTAAATAATTTTAAAGGATTTTTTCCACAAATATTTTCTGTAGGTAAAATAATAGATATTTGCATGAGGTAGGTTTATCAGATGAATGGTGCAGATTCTGACAGGCTTTGTTACTCGAAAGTAGCATGAGGCTCAAGTTTGTGCCAGTTTACAATTACTGTGAACACGCATGCAAGAGTTTTCATCCACAGGGCATTAATTATTTGCCCGCAACCCCCTCGGCAGTTGTTATTCCCTGGGTATACAGTTCTGAGAGGAATTTTAGCAGTTGTAAGCAGCATTAAGTTTGCTTTAAGCAAATGACCTGAAATGTGTAAAACCACAGAAAGAGCATCGAGTGGAAAGAAACTGACTGCTCTGACACCTCTGTTTGAGTGCCCTTTAAATCATCTACTGGTGCTCTGTGTTTGTGAGGTCTGCTAGATAGGAGGAAGCATGTCACAGAGCCAAAGGTACAGTTATACTGTTTGGTTGTGCCTTTTAGGCAGAACTTAACCTTCCATGATGCTAAACACAGAAGTTATACAAATGACTTAACTTGATATTGTTAACTAGATACAGTATGGGCAAAGCTGACAAACTTGCTAAAGGTGACTGAATGATCATTATTATGTGAGCCTGTTTGGGACAGTAAAACCTTCTTTGTTCCGATAGACATCTAATGGTGAAATATTGCCTGATGCTTCACAAGAGACAAAGTAAGACGTAGTGCCAGAGAGATGATATTCCTATACAGAGAGGCTGTTCTGGCTGAGCTCTTCTGGAACCAGCTCTGTATAACGTGGCACATGCAAGTTAAGTTGGGGATAGAAGGACTGCAGTGCTCACTGAATGATATGATTCCAAAATAAACAACTCTGAAAACAGTGGGAATTATAGTTCTAGCATAAATATTTGCTGATCTGTTTTTTTCCCTTCTCCTTAGTGTATGTTTTTAATTCCCAGTTCACTCACTGTTTTATTTCTTTACAATCTTTTTCGTTCTGAGGGTTTTTTTTAAGTGAAATAAGAAGAGAGAAAGGATTGATAGTTTTCCTTTCTCCTTTCCTTCCAGAGGTTGATTCTTCCCTTTCCTTCATCTGCTCCTTCAGACTTTCATGATAACTACACGCTTCAGTGAAGCCTGAAGTACTTGCAAGTGCACGTTGAGGTTTGTTTCACCCCATTAATGGTGAAAGCAAGCCACAGTCTGCATTAGCACATACGGATCAACAGTAGATACTCACATCACAACACATTTTCAGTTTGTGTCTTGAAATGTTACACTGACTGGCCACAGCTTTCAAGCTGCTGCTGCCCCACGTGAACCTAGGCTCACCAGCGAGGGAAACGGCAGCAGAAGAAAACAGATGATACAAGTCTCCTTTTATTGAAGAGATTTCTCTAAGCTTTATGGTTTCATATTTTTGGTGAGCCAACTGTAAACAACAAAAGGTAGAGTAACAACAGTTCTTTGTCTTGAGCCTGAGAGAAGGATATTTTTTTTTATTAGTTGCTAGTCTGCATGTTCTATATTCCTGACATTGCAGCTTTACAGTGAGGACTTTAGTGAAGAAAACGGTAATCACAGCTCCAAAAAACCGGTGGTCTAAGTAACCCAAAATAAAGTGTAAACTTCATGCGTAGTCTCCCCTTGAGGAGGCAGATTAGTGTGTTCAGGTGTTTTTTCTATAGCTAGAAGTCTGGGGGCACACAGTTCAGGGAGACATGCAGATCACTAACAAGAGCACAACAGGATGATCTGCACAAAGATGTGGCCCAAAATGCAAGCGCTGCTATGAACATGTGAAAACCAAAATTGTTTAGTTCCGGGCATAAGAAATAACAGGAACGCTGGCTTGAGGGGCCTAGGATTTGCTTGCTTCGCTAGGTGGAAGAAAGGGAGCAGGTTGCGTGCCATTACACTTTAAGTACCGTCATGTGCCATAATGCAGGAAATGTGATGTTCTTGAAGCAGATGGTTGTAAGGCTCTTACACTGTGTAATATATTTGGATACAAGGATGATGCCAAGTAGATTCACAATTATGATGATCGTAAACATTAACCATGCCATATTTTCTGCCTTCTCATTTTCTGAATAACATTCTTGCTCATCCCACCCGTTTCTCATTATCTCCTTTCTTAGCCTCCATATGACAGTTTAAAATCTGCAAGCTGTTTTAAGATTGCCATCCTGGGCCTCTAACCTCTCAACTGTCCCTTGTTTCAGAGTTATCTCTATTCCACAGAGACCGGCAGCACAGAGAACTTCTATCAGCGCCAGTAAATCTTTCAAAGGGGAATATAAGACAAGTGTGTGTATGTGTGTGCAATTCAATATAGGAATGAAGGACACTTGGGAAAGTCAAGTGGTGGAACATAAAATATGAATGATGGATGAGCGTAGGGGAATTTCTTGTGGAGCAGGGGCACGGTATCCCTTTAAAGGTTTGGACAACCCAGCTTAGGCCTAAGCAAAGGCTCTGTCCTTGAAGCTGCCTTGGGGCACAGAGAGGAGGAGGTTTTATCTGTTTTGTGAGAGCTTTGCGAGATGCTTGGCTGGAGGTGCTGGCCCCAGGGGGAGAAGTGGGGGAGAGAGCCGCCTGCATAGTTGAATGGCACTACTCAATACAACGCTGGCGCGTGTAAACCTCTAACTGACCAACTCTGTTAAGGGGCAGGCGCGTGGACACTGCTTAACTGCATATATTGAGCTGTCCGGAGCAATAAAGGGAGAATGACTTGTAGCCATATTGGTGTGATGGTCGTTACTTGGCCAGCTCTCCGAAGGGACCCTTCTAGAGATGAGGAATAAAGGAAGTGCAGATGCACCACGGCATTTGTTTTACCTTTTAAGAGAATGACAAGTATTCAGCCTATTGAAGTGGGAGGCAGGTGACCTAATCATTTAAGTAGAGGGGGGAATGGGGTTAAGAAGTCAGATTTTTTTATTATTATTTTTTTAAAAAAATCTCAGTTTAGAAATTTCTGACTTTTAGCTGTGCATAAGGTCATTTAACCTCCCTGTGTATCAGTTTCCCCATGTGTAAAAGGCTGGTCTTAATGCTTCTTTCACCACAGAGTTAAATGTATCACTGCAATTAACTAATATTGGTGCATATAAAGGACCCTGTGACTTTCTGGTTAGGAGCAAGGGCAGGAGTGTCATAAACGGCTCTCAAGCCCTATGCCCTGAGAAGAGAGAAGTTCTCCTCCAGCGAGTGGTGCAGGTGGCCATTAGTGCTCCCTGAGGACCACAGCACCCTCACACGGATGGTGTGCTGGAGGGACCCTAAATCTGGAAAGGTGTGAACTTTAGTCCTCCTCCTTTTGCATGGTGGAATGATGTGGAGAGGTCCTCTGAGAGGCACAACATAAAGTCAGATTTCACGTTTAACTACGGAAGAAGATGGCTGAGGACTTGCCAGGGACAAGGGTCCAGCCTAGAGCCTTGAGTGCACTGTGGGCAGTGCTGCAACCCACAGGGCACCTCAGATTGAGGCAATCTAGGGATGACTGATAGATGTCTTCAGTCTTGCTGTGAGCTGCCTCAAGCCCAGAAATTGCACAGGCCTGAGAGGTCATTCAGAGACTTGAAGCCTGGCTCTAGGGCTGTCAGTTCTCACAGAATCACAGAATCTTTGGGGTTGGAAGGGACCTCAAAAGATCATCTAGTCCGGCCCCCCTGCCAGAGCAGGATCATCTACAGTAGATCGCACAGAAATGCGTCCAGGCGGGTTTTGAATGTCTCCAGAGAAGGAGACTCCACAACCTCCCTGGGCAGCCTGTGCCAGTGCTCTGTCACCCTCACAGCGAAAGTTTTTCGTAACACTTTTGTGGAACTTCCTATGCTCCAGCTTGTATCTATTGCTCCTTGTCCTGTCATTGGACATCACTGAAAAGAGCCTGGCTCTGTCCTCCTGACACTTTGACATATTTATAAACATTAATGAGGTCACCCCTCAGCCTCCTCTTCTCCAAGCTAAAGAGACCCAGCTCCTTCAGCCTTTCCTGATGAGGGAGATGCTCCACTCCCTTAATCATCTTTGTGGCTCTGTGCTGGACTCTCTCAAGCAGTTCCCTGTATTTCTTGAACTGAGGGGCCCAGAACTGGACACAATATTCCAGATGTGGCCTCACCAGGGCAGAGAAGAGGGGTAGGAGGACCTCTCTCGACCTACTAGCTACTCTTTTGGAATCTAGAAAGGATATTCTAAGCATCAAAAAAAAAATTGAAAACTGTTTTGAGTCGTCTCCCTAAATAATTAGAAGTGACAACTGAAACTTTTAATTTTAGATCTCCTAAAGATAACAAATAGTCACTGTACTTGGAATAGGAAACTGAACTCATCAGGTTTATTATCACAGTGCAAGTGACAAAGTAAAGAAAACATACTGGCCAAGAGTTTGCCATTAGAACTGCATAAAGGATGTTAGAAGTGCAGACAGGAAGAGTCATTTTAGTTTGACTTCACATCATCTTTTTTTGGCGTAACAAAAGTTTTGTTGGTAAGTACAGAATGCTAGCATACAAGGATCTGAGAGAAAGTGAAAGTTTGTCTTGCTAGTTATGTCATCCAATTCAGGTATACCTTTTAACTATTAAGGTAATTTACTGTCTCGAATGCTGGAAATGCACGGACTGTATTACATGACAACAATTTTCCTTTTTTTAAATAACCCCTTGTGTGTGCTCACAGCCACATATTTTTGTCTCAGTATGTGACTTAGTCCCACTACTTGCAATGGTTTGGAGAGATTCTACCTTTAGTTTGATTTGCTTCTTGTGAAATACAATGCAAGGAACAGTTCTGCTTGCCTTCAGAATGATTGTAGCCAGAAGTCAAATCAGGCAAGAGAAAGAAAAACAGTACTGAAACTATATTGTGATATCGTTTAGTTGATCCCCTCCTCCTCCAAAGCAGGATCAATGGTATTTTAAACTATTCCTGACAGAGTGGAATTTATCTTTCCCAGTGGTTCTTTCAACACCAGACAAAAGGATTCTGGTTTTGCCTATAGTAATGCAATATCCTTTCTGCTTTGCCAAGCCACACAGCAGCAGGACGTTGACTTTATCTTCCTTGAAAAATGGAGTTGTCAGCAGAGGATGATTGCTTATGATGGGTTGTACAGGTAGGAACAGCGGATAGCTTCCAGGCGAGCATACCACTTGAACTATATGAACATCAATAAGACACATCAAAAATGAAAAGTATGTCTGGAAGTTTCCTTAAGTGCTGGACAGAGAGAGCCTGACAAAACCATTCCACTATCAGGAAAGCAAGTTGCTCCTTTGTACTGCGGGCTGCCAGAAGCTGTTTCTGGGTTAATGAGTACGACTTAAGACTTGTTCAGATCTTTCTTTAGTCTAAAAAGAAGCAGTATCCTATCCCTTTACATAACGATGATTTGTGGGTTTGTGGTCTAACAAGACCACTCAGTGATGGATACCAATACACAGATTTTATGTAGCTGAGGGGACAGCCATGCAAAGACATCAAGCTGCATACAAATGGTGACTGTATCTTTGAGTATATTCTTGGGCAGATATTTTTTTTTCACTCTTTTGCCCAGGGATACCTGAAGACCTCTAGGGAATGTAGCGTGTATTTCTATATACAGCTGTACTACTACTTCATCGTTTATCTGTGATTTAGAGATGCGTTCACCCCAACCCTTTAAAATTGTACTAAGTAGCCACAGGCACAACTGGATCTCTTTTAAAACCCAACTCCAATGTAGCAGATTTTTGCTGGGTAGTAGTGCTGGGCACTTTTCTACTTTGATGCTCATGTAACCCTTTTATTTTATTTTGGGATTAAGTTCCTGCCAAGCACCATAATTTCTGAACCAGAAGAAAAGATGTCTTCAGGCTAAAATGTCACTGTGCTTATCAATCACACTTCAATGAATTGCTGTAGTTCACAAGTTATTCAGCAGTGCAGTGAATAATTCCAGTCTAGAACTTTTCTGCAAGTTCCTTACATTATTATGTCTGAGACTAACCAAGACTGCAGGCGTGAATTTCTACTCCTTTTAAAAGGCTGTATTTCACAAATATACAGAAATGAAATTCAGGAATAGAAGAACTGGATAATAAAATCATAGAATCATAGAATGGCCTGGGCTGGAAGGGACCTTAGAGATAATTTTAATCCAACCTCCCTGTTGTGGGCAGGGACGCCACCTCTCGACTAGGTCAGGCAACATGATGGATCTGGTGTCAGAGTCACAGCATACAATCAGCTTCTAGTAATAACGCTGGGAGCTTTTTGTTGGCAGCTGGTGTTCTTGTGTAGTGTGATCCAGCAGCATATTTGGGCTGCCAGTAAAGTGTGTAGCATACAAAACTGTGGAGCACTTCTTAACAGCTGGCAGTACCCACAGATAGGAAAAAAGTGCTACTTCATTTCGTACGTGCTTAGGAAAGTATCTCCTGAAGGATGGAAAGCATTTGGGTTTATTGGATATAGAGCATACGAGATGTGGAGCACAGCAGTGCTCTGGTCCGTGACTCGGACAATGCTTCAGCATCGTCTTCAGTACCATCTTCAGAGAGGTTACCTTTCTTTCTCATTATGTTCTTACATCCTGTATAATGTATCTTATACCTCAAATTTTGATGTATATGTTTGAATTAAACATACATTAACAAATGAAAAGACAAAAGTAAACCCAGTTCAAGTAAATAGGCATTTTTCTTGTAGCTTCTACAGAATTTTTTTTTTATGATATTCATGCCCACCAGTTCTAACCATTAAACACAAAAAACCACAAAAGATGCTTATACAGTAAGGCAGAAGCACAATTCCCCTTTGCATGCATATATTGCTACTGGTTTAAAATATTTTCTTGTTCACATTTCTTGATGATATATAAGACTATAACCAAGTATTCTTACCATATTCAGTTCATATTTAAGATTAATATTTAGCCTTCTGACAAAAAAATACACTTCATAAACATGTTCATTATCTTCATTTGCCTACACCAAAAAAGATTAATTGCTCAGTTAAATTGCTTGATTACCTCAATTTGGAGACATTCAGCTGTTTTTATAATTTATCCTCACACCAATACTCAACTTTTTCTAATAATAAATAGCTGCTCTTCCATGCCTCTCAGCTAATTGTTCAATTACAAGGGTGTGAGCAGTTCTGGCATTTGAAAGACATGTGAAAGGCCACTTGTGAACAGCCCAGGAACACAGAATCAATGACATTTATATATTATATGTTGTTTATATGTTTCGCAATAGCAAGTGTAGTAAAATACCAGTAGGTACAAGAACAACTTTTTAAAATAACATAAACATTTTTTTTCCTCTCTCAATGACTCCAGTTCAAACATTCCCAGTATTCTGGTCTAACTAGACCATTTTTTAAACTGTCTCACCAACCTCATCCTGCAGGAATATCTACTCCCTCATCAGTCCGTCTGAAGGCAATAGCTTCTACGCCAATTCTGCGGTGGAGAGAATGGGGGACTCAGGGTTGAGCAGGTTTAATGTCAAAATTCATAAAGAAAACGATAGGCTCTGGGACTTGACTCAGGACCACATGCTTTATCTTTGGAGAAAGAGATCCCCATTACTCTGACTCATCCGAGCAGACTGTGAAACAGGAGAGTGTGTGGAGGACTGCAGTCTTTCAATTTGCTTTCTTTCTATTTTCCTCAACTCTGTATTTCTTGCATGTTTGTTTGTTGTTTTTAACTTCACTGTCTCCCTTTCATTTGTGCTCTCTTTAACCTTTTCCTCCCAACTCCTACCCTCTAATCCCATTTGATGTCCCTTTCCCTTCTTGACTTTTCTTTATTCTTGACTCTTCTTCTCCTTCCACCTCTCTGTCTTTCTAGCTCTTCCCTCTTGCTCTCTTCTGGCTTTTTGCCTTACCCTCTTAACTTCCTTCCCTACTTCTCCTCTCTGAGGACTTTCTGCCTTTGGCTTTTTCCTGTAGATTGGGCTCAATGGTACCCTTCATGAATGCTGACTATCCTGGTCAGAGCTCTATGAGTATTACACCAGCTGAGTAGCTCTTCATTTGAATTGTGCCTTGAAGCCATTTAGTAGGAAAGGAGTGTCACATCCAACGTTGACTGACAGCTGATTGGCAGGGAAGAAAAGCAGCCACTATCTCTCATGGGAATGCTCAGAAGCTTGCAGAGGGAGATAAAATGTCAAAACACTGTGATCTGCAGCCTTTGCTAAGAGGCTTGAGAGATCAAACTAGATCAGACACAATCCCATTTTAGTTTGGACAACTAAGCCGTATTGTTTCTGCTTTGAATGTCACCATTAATAGCGTAATTTCTGCATTCTGAGAGAGAAACTCGTACAGAGTGTGGCACCTTGGGCAATGTAGACTCTCTGTAGACTTACCACAGGTGCATTAGCTCTACAATTCACATAAAGGTTGTTACCTACATGGGGGTCTTCTGCTTAGGGAGATGGATATACTCAGAGTTAAGCTGTGATTTTATTTTTTTTATTGCTATTTTTTACAGACTATTTTCTAACTGTCAGCATGCTTTGAGCTTAGAAATTTTCAGCTGCCTGTTGCTTCTTAATGTATAAGCACAGCAGGCTTAAGCTCTTTGTAATAGCATGGCTTGTGGTATTAAGGTCATGTCACAGAGTCCTTGGAGGCACCACAAAACCTCATCAGAAAGTGGCTGCAGCATTCTTGTATGCAGTGGGGGATAAAAAGGGATACGGTTGCCTTTTGCTAGGTACAGAGAATCTTCACCAAAATATGGTACTGTGAATCCTAAATATCTTGAAACAAAACTTCTCCTGGTTTACATAGTTTGACTCTAGCCAAATTAATGAGCATCAGGGAAAACACGTATTTCATTTTAAAGCTAAGAGTCTCGTCTAGACAACCCTATAATTAAGCTACGTTGTTTCCAGACAAAAATAAAAAGGAAAATTTTTAACGCAATTGTGCATGATTGGCCATGGGACTTACTGGTTAAATGAGAATCTTCTTGTCGTTGATCACAATTTCAAGCTGAAGTGTACTAACCTTTTTGCTGAGTTACTCCTCAGCAGAAGTTGGGCAGACAGGAAGGCAAACTAAAAGTTGTAGCAGGCATTGTTCTTACCTGCTTGCTATTGCTGGCTTTCCAGTGCCTCTAAAAATCAAAACATAGTTGCAAATGAAAGACTCTTACCTTGCCAACATACTGGTAGTCAGTTCCTGTGTATTCCTCCAACAAAAAGAACTGATTCCACATCCAGCTCCTCTTGGAACGATGGAGATCTTGCCTGCTGTTTCCAGACAATACCAAAACCTTCTCCTTTTCTGGGAAGCCACTAGTCCTTCTGGATAACGGAGTTAAGAAACTTTGGTGGGGCTGACCAGCCCAAAGCAGCAGCCAGAAGCAATGATAAGTTCTCATCACGGCAACACAAGAAGGTCTAAATAATGACTTTCTTCTTGTCCTCAGACTAACCTACTTTACTGCATTGAATCCAATCTCATGCTGTCTTCCTTCCTTAAATAGTTTTTGCAGTCTCAAAGGATCGCTGAAAAGAAAAATAACAACTTTTTGAGCATTTTTCAAAGGTACTTAACATTCATCACTAGAGCAAATAAGTGCAAAAAGTAGAAGAGTAACAGTGATTGTTGAAAAGCTGGGTTGTTTCTGGTTCAAAGCATTACAAGTGGTCCTTCAAATACTCTCAGTGAATCTGTATTGAGTAGGAGGAAGGAGTCCTGATGTTTGGGTATCTGGGTGGCTTTTTTTCACCCCTTTTAAATCCACTTACTTCCATTCATTGACTAAGGTATACCAAGCATTTCTCTTTACTGCCTGAACTTTGGGATGCAACTACTTAGTTCCAGACTGAGGATCATGATGAGGTTACCTTATTACACTGAAGAAGGGCTAGCAAGAGTGCACACTGTCTTCCCATTCCGTTGCTACAGTTATGGACTGAAAAGCCTTTACTTAGATCTAACTCCAGGATTTTTCCCCCCACATTTAAGGAGTTTTGCATTTGACTTCATTTAGGAAGGGCCAGGTGAAATGTATTTCTCAGTATCTTCCACATACTAGACCTGTCTCATGCTGTGTAGGAGGTAGACAGTTTGGTTTTCTCAATTATCTACTGCCAGAGTTTTCCTGAGTTTTGGATCTTTAAATATATAAACATTCTCATTAATAAGTTCTAAAAATAAGAAAAAAAATCAGCTACTTGATTGCTACTTATGGGCTCTTATTAGCTATTTCTTCCTACTATTATTAATACTAGGTATTTGTGCACTTACAAAATAATTATGAAAATGCTCCCTATATCTCTGAAGACTGCATCATTTTCATCACGAAAAAAAAGCTATACCTACAGTACCACAGTGTAGTGCGACAGTTTTGCTTTTTAAAAAAGCTGAAAGCTTCTATTCAGGAAGAAGAAATCATACAATGTGTCTCAGGTAACCAATCATGCAAAATGCCTAATGAACAGCTTTGGAACATCTTCTAATGTGAGGAAATCAGAATTAGTTGACAAAAACATTTCACAACATATGTTTTTCATAAATTAGTCCAAGAAGATTCATAGTCATTTGATTTTACACAGAAGTTCTCTGGGAAAGTTGTTGTGGGGTTTTTTTTTTTGGTGATTTGTTTGGTTTTTTTAGTATTCTGATCAAAACTCAATAAATCATTCTAGCCAGCTCAAAATTCAACACAGCAGCTTGTAAATAAAAATTGTGAAATGATAGTCTGACTATACTAAATTGAAAAGAGAATTTTTTTTGTTTTATTTGGTAATCATTTCACACAATGCTACTTGGACCATATTCTATATCAAAGGCCATTTTTTCCTCTTTATTATGTGTGTTTGCTTTTTTTTTAAAGGTGTAAATCAGGCAGAATTTAGTCTCTGGGCTATGCTGATGGAGTTAAAGCATTTATAATACCTCAGGTTGGCCACTCTTCTGGTTGTTGTTGTTCTTAGTAATAAATTGTATAAAGTAACCTCAAGTCTCTTACAGTTCCTTTTAGTAAATTATTTTCTATAAAGAAATACCACTTAGCTTTTAGATGGATAGTAGGTAATGGAACAGGGCTGTTAAAAAAATCCTTTTTTACTGCTTCACAAGGTAAAATACTGTCAAAATGTAACTTCTGGGTGAGAAGGGGTTGGGCTTTTTTAGCATTAAGAGGAAGAATGGAAAAGGCACAATTAATTCCGAAACAGCGTAGTTTCCTCCAGAGAAGAGAGAAGGTTTCTAGTTATCTGTTTTTAACACCAGTGAACTTTCTGTCAGTAAAAACAACTTTCTTGCGAGTCATGGGAGCTTTGCCCACCTGAGGCTTTGAGTGTTGTGAGATACATACACCCACAGAGGCGTACACACGCAGATGTAACAGGAAGAACAGACCCACTGCCCACCACGAGAAGACCTCCACAGAGGACGAACAGAAAAGAATCATAGAATAGTTTCAGCTGGAAGAGACCTTGAAGATCGAGTCCAGACTTTGTCCCAGCTCTATCAACCTACTAAACTATGTCCCCCAATGCAACATCCACCTGTCTCTTAAATACCTCCAGGGACGGTGACTCAACCACCTCCCTGGGCAGCCTGTTCCAATGCCTGACAACCCTTTTAGTAAAGAAATTCTTCCTAATATCTAACCTGAACCTCCCCTGGTGCAATTTAAATCCATTTCCCCTTATCCTATCACTCTCCACTAGGGAGAACAGACCAACTTCCGTGTCTCTATAATCTCCCTTCAGGTAGTTGTAGAATGTGATAAGGTCTCCCCTCAGTCTCCTCCAGGCTAAACAGCCCCAGATCTCTCAGATGTTCCTCATACGACACGTGCTCCAAATCCTTTCCCAGCTTGGCAGCCCTCCTCTGTACCCTCTCCAGCACCTCAATGTCCCTCTTGTAGTGAGGGGCCCAAAACTGAACACAGGACTTGAGGGGAGGCCTCACCAAAACCAAGTACAGGGGCATGATCACCTCCCTGCTCCTGCTGACGACACCATTCCTGATCCAGCCCAGGATGCCATTGGCCTTGTTGGCCACCTGGGCACACTGCTGGCTCACGCTCAGCAGGCTGTCCATCAACACCCCCAGGTCCCTCCCTCTCTGCCTGGCAGCTCTCCAGCCACTCCTCCCCAAGCCTGTAGCACTGCTGGGGGTTGTCGTGGCCGAACTGCAGGACCTAGTATTTGGCCTTATTTAATTTCATTGAGTTGGCCTTGGCCCAATGATCCAGCCTATCCAGATCCCTATGTAGAGCCTCCCTACCCTCAAGCAGATCGACACTTCCACCCAGCTTCGTGTCACCTGCAAACTTACTGAGGGTAGAAAAAGCCAGTGTGACTAAGCTTTACAATGTGCTCGACAATTGCCTTCTGTGCGATTCACGGAGCATCGGCGAAAAAAACGTGCAGGTTGCTGGAGAGGGAGATGGGCGTATTCAGGCACCAGGATAGGTGGCTTTAACTCTCTCCCAGTTTATAATCTCTGTTATCCTCCTGTATGCTTCTGACCTGCATGTGGTCCTGTCTTTTACAGCTCTGCCAACATGTGCTCCTCTAACCCACCGGCTCTGAACAGAGTCTGTTCTAGCGGGCATCTTTCCTGACACGACATGAAAGAGGCAATTACATCTCTTACTTCCATTACTGGGCCTGCCCAGGTGAGCGAGTGCCCCAGGCAGCGGCAGCCCTGGCAAGCCGCCACGTAACAGCACACCCGTCGTGATCTCTGCTTGGGGTGCAGATGGGAAAAGACAGAGGAGACGGTGGTTCTGGCCACACACAGCCAGCTTGCCTTACTGGAGAGGCAGGGTCCGAGGTAGGGAGTCCAGCACATGAACAAACCCATTATTTTGCTATTAGTGAAGCCTGCATGGATTGCTGAGGCACAAGGGAGTGGAAATCATCACTCGTCAGGCTCCCCCAGTGCTTGTCTCATTACCCCTGTGGCCAAATCCCTCTGCTCCTGCACAGAACTGAGCAATGCTGCCCTGGAGCAGCAGTACCTAGACAGGATTTGTGCCAGCCTTTTAAAAGATCAGTCCTTCAAATGCCGATTGCCAGGAAACAATTATTCCTGCGGGGGAATTTTCTGTACTTGAAGTCGGCTATATTTCAAGGCTCTGATGTCATGGGAAGAGATTTTATAGTGGGTCATGCTGAAATACAGCTCATGAGAATGATATCATAGCTGTGAAATATAGCTTTTTACTCTTCTCTGCAGAAATGTGTCCAAAATGCTGAAATCAGGGCATGATCCCATAATGACCTTCTTGACTGGATAGTCTTCATGAAGCAGCGGAGTATCTAAGCCCTGGCAGTTTCCCTTGAGTGGCAAGAGAGCAGACACACCTCGGCTTAAGTGTGCAGCCAGGGTAAGTACCAACTGAAGTCCAGGAGGTCTTTGCTCCATAGGTTCTGATAACTGCTTTACAGGTCATAGTGGTAGATTTCGTTGAGTGAATAAGCTGAGCCTTTAGTAAAGAGTGAGCTCCTGTGGCTCTTAAAAGCTATTTTGTGCTCCAGTCCCAATGTTTCATGCTCCAGAGGGGTCTCTGCAACTTAACAGTTTTTCTTGTGCAATCTCCTTTATTTTGAAAACGAGCCATTCACCAGGGATAATTTATTTTCTTTAGAAGCAGATGTGCAAATATAACTAATGGGACCTTGGGATAGGGTCTAAAAATTCTTTGTTTTCTTCACGTCGCGCAAAGACAGTCATTAAGACAAAAGGGATGCTTTAAACATGGCATTTCTCTCAACCATCAGCTGGTCAGCCGGTTGGGGAACTTGCTGTGTTAATCAACTGTCAAGAGTGAAAAACAATTTTACTGTACAATAATCTCAGACAACTGGCTTAGCTCTGTCAGCTCAAATACAGAGCAAATCTGGGCTTTTTGTGGGAGGAGGAAGAATCTGCACACCCATGCTTTAAAAAAGAAAAAAAAATCCCAGTCTAACTTTAGGTATGATGATTCTTAACATAAAAGCAATGTCACTCGGAGTTACAGAACTGCCTTCAGTATGACAAGTCACAGATTTAACATTTATGTTCATGCCTCTTTGAATGATTAAAATCTCAGACAATTGCTTAATCGCTATAAATACCAGCTTCAAAATTGTTTCCCCTAAGTGATGATATTCATAGTCAACCTTTCTATTCACCCTCTCCTGCAGTATCTCATTAATTTAGGTAATGTCTTAATGCTACCAATGTGAGAATTCAGTGCAAACTTACACCTTAACAGAGAGATACTTAATTATTTCAACTACAAATCAAAGAGAAAATGCGTCCATTGGAGTCACTCTTATGAATCAGGGAGCTCTGCCCCAGGGATGCCTTTCCAGCACAGTGACAGGCATCAGGTGCAGGCTCTTGACATGAAGAACCCCAAAGAGGTTTCACCTCTGCTCCCACTCAGCACTGTGTGTTTTGCTGCTCTTCCCCATTACTGGTTAAATAAACCAGATTAGCGAAGAGCCTTCCCCCCTGAGAGGCATCAGCAAGGAGAGGAAAAACACTTTTTCGTCATTCCTTTCTGTTCAGCCCCATAGTACTCTCCCCTCAAAGGGGACTCTTGAAGGAATATGCTTTATAAAGAGTCCTAGACTTTGGGCTTGAGCATAATTTCTTTTCAGTTCCCATGCAATTACTTTTCTATATGTATTTATACATTTTGGACATTATGCGCTGCTGATTATCAGATTTTAAATAGCCTATAAATATGCCAACAACCATCAGTGTCTCTAAAGTTTCTAACATAACCTTTATTCACATAGAAGTGACAGTATAATAGATCTTTTATTCCCTAGTCATCTGGGTACAGTTTCATTGTTTGAGGTTTGGGTATAAAGCTTCACAGGATTAAGGCCCATTAGTACACTGGAATGAACATTAATTGTATTTTCAAGAATTGATAATATACTGTTATTCTCACACTGAGACTGGATGAGGAGGTGGAAGTTAATAGATGATGTGGCAGCGCAATTTAGGAAACTGAGCATAGGAAATGATACCCATACAACCTGTGTGAGTGTAATATAGAGCTGAAAATTTAGCTAACAGGAACAGTTAGTTTTAGGGTTTGTTTGCAGGTTTTTTATTTTATTTTTTATTTTATTTGACACAACAAACTGCATCCATCTTCAAAGGCATAGAATAGACCCTACTCTTTCATTCTAGCAGATTCTACTATGAATGGACCAGTGCATTGAGCCTTTACTGGCCCCAGATCAGGTCTGTCTCATGGCTCATGATAGAAAGATGCAGACCAGTCCCTGGCTTCACCAACTTATACAAAGCGTCTACCGTTGCCTTTGGAAGAAAAGGAGGGTTCTGCTCTGGAAGCTTTAATTTCATAGAAGATGTGAGGATGCACTAAAAAAATATTCTCATGACACCTTCCAGATGCTTACTCAGACAGCACCAAATGAGTTTGCCAGACAAACTGACCCTGCTTAGATCCTACACAATTCTACAGAGCAAGCTGCTGGCCACAGTAACCTGAGTGCCAGCTGCGGCTTCCCTGTGCGGGAGAGCCAGTTGTTCGTGCCCTGGTGAGACTGTGCAGTGAGAGATACTCCCCATACTCATGTGGTCCTGCTGGCTTAAATACCAGGTGTGGGCATTAAACTTATAGAGCCTGAGAGAGAGGAAGACACCAACATTTCCTTGTCAAAGCCTGAAGGAATGAAAGGTGGGGAAAACATTAATGGTGGAGAAGATAACAGCCAGAGCGAGCCCCGTGTTTGCTGTGTAAGGTTTGACAGTTCGTGGTATGGAACAAGATGTGCTAGGTAATGATCTAGTGATTATTCTCTCTGGTTTTACCTTGTTGCAAAGTCATGCCAGAGAAGCAATGTCCAAGTCCCTAAAAGAACCTGGATGACCCAGAGGAGCCAGGACTCTAGGCTGTTGTTGGGGCTGTCCTCACAAATGGTGAAGTATGTGGTGCTGGCAAGACTGCAAGGAAAAGGATTAAGGCTGTAAGGAAAATATCTAGAAGAATTACTTTATCATCACGGGGGGAAAGGTTAAAATAGCAATAACTGCACAAAGAAAATTAAGTATTCCAGCTAACTTCAAAAAAAAGAGGCTTCCAAACTTCTTATATTCACTTCTTTTCAGTGTCAGATTCATATATTTTAATATATTATATTGATACATTTTCATATATAGCAAAGACTTCCTTGCTAGATATTTTTGGTAATAGCTAAGTTTCATGTGCTCAGAAGCTGTAACACTGCAGACTTGTCCATAATTGACTTGGACTTAAAAGGCAGTTGTTGAGTTTGAGCTTACTTTACAATTACATCTCTCTTATGACCAGTCAGATCTGAAAGTCTCCATCTAGTAATTTTCTCAAGTGTGAATTAGCTTTTATAGCTCTGAAATCCAAATGCCTCTTTTCCCTTCATTGTTCAAGAGGCATTCATTTGTAAATATCAGTCATAAACAGAGAAAAAATGTCAAATATTCAGTGTAAAGACAGCTGATGAAATCTCCCGATGTTCTCTTTTTTGATGTCTTTGTAATATAAAGCTATATGCTATAGCGATCATTCCTATAAATACACCTCTGAAATAACAAAACAGAACAGAGCCAAAAGAGAATTCAAACTGAAAGATTTGTGGTTTTAAACTAGAGGTACTTTCTGAAGACATCAAGTATATAATGTAATTGCAGCCAGCAGTGGTTGATTATAGTGTCTTTCAAAGTCATTTTTTTATTCAGTTCTCTCAGCAAGCAAAAAGGTCCAGAACTATAAAAATAACTAAAAGTGCAGAAGAAATGTTAAGATAACTACTACCTCCAGCGTGTATTGGGATTTACTAAAATGGCATTTTTGAACAATTCAACTGCTTTAACCCTAGTAGACCTAAACGCAGACGAACACCAGCCTTCACAAAAGCACAAACTGACAAAAGAGGGAAAGTGAGAAGTGTGTCTCCTCCTCTAGTTCGTGAATGGCAGTGGCAAAAGACGACTGCATGACTTTATTCAGTCGCTGTTGAGTCAACTGGTTGTCTGCTCTCGGATATTAATTTTTATTTTCTTTCATCTGGCATTTGAAAAGAGCCTTAGTGACATCCTATTTTAGAGATGCCCACCCTTAAGTCTCTCTATTCAGCCACATAGGAAGTGCGTCTTTTTATCCATTGTGCGTAAGTAGTCTCAACATATAAGACAGAGGAATAGCACAGAAAAGGAAATCCTGTTTCCATTGTATGATTGCATTAAGTCACTTCTGTGGTCGTTCAAGAATATCTGTGGCGGGGCTGGAACCTAGACTTAGATTTCCTGAATCATACAGCAGCATTTTCATCACAACGTTGTTATTCTTTCTTTCTCATGGTGTGTCAGTCTAAGGCACAGTACCTGCTTTAACTGCCACGTGCAGCTCTGCTGTGAATACTGGCAGGATGTTGGCATGTGCTGGAAGGTGTATGGATACTGCAGCTGGAGGACCTGGGAAAAGATTTGATGTTCCCTGGGTGTGCAGGCAAGAGCAGTAAAGAGTTGTCACCATGTCATTGAAAGTTACTGTTGTTCTCATAGAATCAATTCCATAAGGTTGGAAAATACCTCTAAGATCATCATGTCCAACTGTCAACCCAACACCATCATGACCACTAAACCATGTCCCAAAGTGGCACGTCTTCACGTTTTTCTAAAATCTGCAGACAGGTAATACCATTAAATTTGCAGTTGCTTTTATAAAGTTGGGATCTTCCCTAATAATTTTTAGCTATTTACCTATTTATTTATTTTAAGGTAAGGAACTAGCAGGTTCTTCAAAGCAGGAGTGTCATCAAAAAGAAATCCAGTTGAAATTTGGTATCTGAGAAGGAGCCTACCCTTCTTACGCAGTTAACGGAAAAAGGAAGGCTCTTGGGTGACTTGAAGTACCTATGTTAAAGCGTTGTGTGTCACCACCAAAAACATTACATGATCTGAGTACCTCTTCTGTTTCTTTTTAGACTCCGGTACATGAAAGTCTCCTAAACAGGCTCTTACAAGTGATCAGTGACTTTTTAGGCTTTTCATTGTAAAGCAAAAATAGAGCTTTTTTAAACAAAATTCCATTCTGAGAAAGGTATGAGATGTTACTACCCAAAAATCTCTTGTACAAGAACTATTCCAAATCTTTAGAAACAGTAAGAAAACAAAACTGGTCCCTGAAAATTGTTTTTCTTAATGTAGGTGAGAGATCGTGTCTTGCTTCCTTCATGCTCACCAGCCTACCATTTATTAGGGACTTACCTTCGTGCCACCAGAGGAAAATTATCCACAAGCTTCCATAAATGAGACAGAACCACAGACAACAGGTCCTTTCTGTGCTGATCAGCAACTACTCAAAGCCAAGGTGTCAGCAATGCTCTCCAAGCACAAGAGAAAAATCTGGGCTTGCAGCTGCTTTAGTGGCATTGCAGTTCTCCCTCAAGTACTGCAGTGTGATAATGAAGGCAGAGGCTGTTACTTCCACAAGTACAGCCAGGAAAAAAAATAGAGGAGGAGGTAAGGTTTCCTTTTCAACAGGCGCCAGCATACCTTCCTATCAAAGGCTGACTACTATTGACAGCAGCAATTAGGCAGTTCAATAACAGACATGAGTAAAAGAAAATTCTTTGACAGGGATGTTTTGGTTGTGCTTTGGGCAGTGTATATTGTTGTCAAACCTAATATTAATTGCTAAAATCCTGTTCTGTTTTCTAGAGAAGCAACCCACAGACTGAGATGCTAGAATTGTTACAGCAAGTGATGCAACTGAGAGCAAGCAGGTCTAATTCAGGCATATGAGAGCTTACGTACTTTTCATATGCAGAAAAGAGGTTGTTCTTTTCTATTTTTTGTTGACGACTGTCTGAAACTTCACATTTCTCAGATAGCCACAATCCTACATCAGGTGATTGCTACTGCCATTTTTATGTATGGAGTTTTTGGGGGTTTTGGTGGGTTTTTTTAGCATCTCTATTCTCTTCTGTCTGCTTTTTGCAGTTCCCCCTCACACAGACTCTCCTCGCTACCCCCATTTCTATTTCATCTGTGGCAGAGCAAAGCAGTTGTTTGTCTGAAGCACTTTTCCATTCACCAGCTGCTGTTTGCTTCTTTCTCTGCTAGAGGCTTAGTGTTTGCTGTATTTTTCTTTACTTCTTGACAGAAACATATGCTAACTGCCCATTCTGAAGTTAGGTGAAAAAAATTACTAGGACATAAGGTACTGAACCTGGGGAGTATAGAAGCAGCTAAATTTTGGCAGTGTACTTGATTGTCAAGGGCTGCCTTATTTTTGTAGTCTTTCATGGTCATTTACCACTGTGAAATGGATTCAGAGTGCTACCAAATCGGAAATGTCTGCAATTCTTGGCTTATTGTGGGCAAGTGAACTCCATTTGTGTAAATACGCTCCAAAAGGAGCAATCAGCTGGAAAATAGAGGGATGCCCATTAAGACTCGTTTCATTACAAATGTACTATTAAAAGAACTGTAGATTAGTAGGTCATGTCTCTTTTTTTTTGATGAAAGAGTCTGTTATTTCTTTGATCGTGATTGTAACTGGCTATACTAAAATGCTATAGCTTCTTTAAAAGTCTCTTAATGTTATCCCTATTAACTGTGCAGCTTAAGAAGCTGTAGCAGAAGACAGGAGAGCTGATGCAGATCTGCTGGCCTCTCAGATCTCTTGATCTTACTTGGGATTCTATTCAGGATCTAGGAGATCTTCTCAGGCTGGGGAGTCCTCCTGGGCTATCCTCATGGCTAGCATCGTAACAAAGCTGCAGAAGTGAGAGGGGCTGATCATTTCTGAGTGGCTCTGGAGTTAGTAGGACTGGATAATGCCTATTAAAACAGGAATAAGGTGTGCTTGCAGTTCATCCCGGGTGAATAAATCCCCACACCATGATGGCACGGTTGTTCTAGCAGTCTCACTGGCAGGTCATTCTTGTCCAGGCAGGACGATATTTATTTATTATACAGCTACATGCCAGAAGCATTTGCGCTCTACCTGTGAATTCAGGTGAGGCAATAAACTTCACCACTTCAGTGTGTATTTCCAGCCACAATGACTCATTACTTAATCGAGGTTTTCTGAACAGTGAGTGATGTTTCTGAAACTCTTGAAGTTTCTTGAATAGGAAACATGCACACTTGCTTTTCAAATCACTAATCTGAGAGGTGGCTTTCTTCTTTGAATAGGGCCTTTTAATATGTGTTTGCTAGTAATTTTATGTTTCTCAGAATATGAAAATGTATGAAAGAATAATGTTTCTTGCGACTGAATAACTTCTGAAGTATTTAATAATGCCACTTATGTCACTAGTTCTTTGAAAAACTTAATGAGTTGTTTAATTAGGAATATTGAGGGCATTTGAATCACATGATTTTTTTTTATTTTTTTTTCTCTCTTGATTCACACAGCTCTGCATAGATACAGTGCAAACATTAAATACTTTACAGATGACCAGTTCCTTTGGTTGTATTATTAAAGCATACTTACTGAAACCAGTAAGAAAGTTCCATTCAGTGGCATGTGACCAGATTCCTGTAAACATGTTACTTCTTAGGAGTTAAAAAAAAAAAACAGGAAAGATTTTGATCTAACAACAATCAGCTTTCATAGTATAGTTAAATTCTTTGCAACTGTATGTGGAATCTCTCTGGGATACAAAAAAAAAAGTTTATTTTTTTTTTGTTTTGTCTTTCTTTCCTCTTGTATAATAGAGATTTGAAGATGGTGCCTTATTTTTAAAATCTGTTTCAGACAGACTCTGTCCTATCGTTGTCCACGGCAGGGAGCGGGAGTTACACTGCAACTGTTAGCTATTTAGCATTAACAATATAGTTATGTGATAATTATATGCAGCAAACTGGAGATTAGAAGCTTCTAGGACAGTTCTGCTATTATGTTTTAGACAACTGAAGGAGCTAATCCTAAAAATATAAAAAGTGTGATGCAAGTGCTTGTTCTCAGTCCAGAATTCAGTGGAATGTTCTGTACAAGCCACTGAAGATGGCAAAATTTTGCTCACTGGAGTTTTTGGGTTTGGTTCTGAATTAGTTCTATGAAGTTGCCAGGATTTATAGCCAAGATCAAAAACACTGGATAAGTGGTTTGGGAGGAGCAGAATTAAAAGAAACTATTTCTGCATAATTTGTGTGTTCATGCCTGTAAACAGATGTCTCTGTTTAAAAAAAAACCCAACAAAACAAGAGAGTGATACTGGCCTCACCTTGAGTCCTGTGTGCAGTTCTGGGCCCCTCACTTCAAGAAAGACATTGAGGTGCTGGAGCGGGTCCAGAGGAGAGCAACGAGGCTGGGGAAGGGACTAGAGGGAAAGTCCTGTGAGGAGAGGCTGAGGAAGCTGGGGGTGTTTAGCCTGGAGAGGAGACTCAGGTGGGACCTTATCACTCTCCACAACTACCTGAAGGGAAGTTATAGCCAGATAGGGGTTGGGCTCTCCTCCTGGGTGACTAGTGACAGGATGAGAGGGCACAGCCTGAAACTGCGTCAGGGGAGGTTTAGGTTGGATCTCAGGAAGCACTTCCTCACAGAGAGGGTGCTCAGGCATTGGGATGCGCTGCCCAGGGAAGTGGTGGAGTCACTGTCCCTGGGGGTGTTTAAGGAGAGGCTGGATGTGGCACTTAGTGCCGTGGTCTGGCCAGTGTTGGTGATGTTGGGACATAGGCTGGACTTGATGATCTCAGAGGTTTTTTCCATCCTCAACAATTCTGTGATTCTGTGATCTGGACAAGTGAGACTTCCTTTTTTGTTTCAGAAAATTCTTTTCCTCTAAAAAGTATTCCCCTGAGCACTTAATGCTCAAGAAAAGCATTTCCAGTAAGAAATGAATCTTGACCAGCTGAGGTGTCAGTATAATCTCTGACACTACTCTTCAGAGAGGGGTAAATCTGCTATTCTTCCATTAGAGGAAAGACCACTCCGTATCTCTTAAGTAATTTTTCTGAGCCAAAACTAAATGTCCTCATACAGAAAGAGATAAACAGAAACAACTAGCCTCAATCTTGTTGAAACTGATGAGAATTTCACGTTGTTAATGCCGGCATGTCACTTCTCATTTTTCCTTTTAGTGTTTCTTGGTTCTCCTATTGCTTCTTTCAATTGTCTTTTTATTGGCAAAATACATGTTGGCCTGTTTTTAATTACTACAGTTGAAGAAACTGGAGCTTAAATACCACATGAAGTGACCAAATGTTTATTAACTGTACCTAGAGGAAGCTATGCTTTTGCAACAAAGGATGCATTTAATCAAACACCAAACATTCCTAAAAATTGCATTTATTTGCACTCAAAATTTGTGCCAGCTCAGTATCTTAAATATTGCATGTACTTCTAGTGCATTATGACTGTTGTCAGCTTAGGCTGCTTCCTTCAGGAGAGATAAAAGCTTCCTTCCTGACAAGGTCACTTATCTTTGATCCTAAAGTCCTCCCACTTTCTGCTTTCCTGTTTCCTCCTCACCTCTAATTACGGGCAAACTGATGTAAGCTGAAAATTGTCAAATTGCCCTGAAGGTAAACATGACTGTTTATTCACCAAAGTTACCCAGCACAGTCTGAGTTACCAAGGAGTTCGATCACTTAATAATCTTTGTTGTATTTATCCTCAGAGTAATTTTGTGAGAACCGCAAAGCTACCACTCCTGAAAATGAAAATGGAGTGAATGTAAAGATCAAACCTTCAAAGGCGTTTGGAAACCTAACTCTCATTGCAACAAGGTCAATGGTATTTAAGCCTCTTATTCCATGACATTTTAGCACTAATTCAAAAACTGAACACAATATGGACACCAAAACATCTGAGAAATCATTATAAATGGAACATGGATAAACTCATAGATACATACACGCACATCTTTCTCGTTACTCTGTGAGATTTCATGTATTTCTATTCAAGTCTTGACAACTTTGTCTTGAATGCTCTTTTCTTAAATAACCTGAGATATTTACAGTTTTATGTGTCTCACCTGCTAGACGAAGACAAATTTCAAAAATAAAATCAAAATTACACTAGCAGTTTATTTGCCCCATCTACACATTATCTGTTGAATTGATTGTCTTGTAACGAAATGTTGTTTCTTCAGTTACATAATCAATCCATGATTTATGCGTTTTAAAGCAGAAATTAAATTCTATCTCCTTGCACCTTAGCAACAATGCAGGTGTTAGGCACACACAGGTAATACAAGTGGAAATCTGCCCTGGGGTTATCTCTGCATCTGTTCCCTCCCCATAATCTCTAGCCAATGCGCCTTTCTTCTGATTTACTGCAGGTTATTCTACACTGTAGGTTGTAAGAGGACTTATTTTCAAGTATGGGCTCTTATAAAGCAGTAGAGATTATCCAAGTTTCAGGCTGTCTATGAAAAAGTATAGTATTTCGTTAAATGGGCAATCTAAGATTTACAATTTCAGATTGTCATTCCTTTCTGTTTATAAATGCCTGAAGTTTGTCGGGAGCATGATATATTGTCACTTATTCCTGGTGTTGAGCCTATGTGTATATTTTATATATGTACTTATGCCTGCACCTGTGTGCTGTATGCTAATACCTATCCTAGTAATGGCTATAGTAATGCTACTGTTCTGGTGGAAAATGAACTTTGATTTCAGTGCTGAACAGCTACCCAGAATAGGCTTAAAACCACAAGCTGCTGTTCCTTGAAATCAAAGTGTGACTCTGTCTGGTGTTAATAAGTGCTGAGCGATTTCAGCTTGAACGAAAACCTCAGGTGTTTGGGGGAATAACAGCTGACATTTGGAATACAGTATATTTGACTGTAACTGGAAAAAATCAGGCAAGTTTTACTGACCAAGGCATTGCTGTAATTGGTATGTGCAAGAATGCTTATGCATTAGCAGTACCAATGTGAATAGCTTTTGTAGGCTGGCACCTTAGAAAACAAGATGTTTCCATTGCTACCAAAAAACTGCAGATTTCTTCTTGTCTGGACCTGAGCTTATGTTAGCTTGTTTTAGTTGAACTAGCAATACTCCAACAGGTGACTAACATCTGATTTATTTTTTGTGTTAGCTTAACTCTGTGAAATTACATGGGTTTACCTTAAAGAAATTATACCATATATGTCGCTCCAACAGCTCCTAAGTGAATATTCTGTAACTGAAGTTGGGCACCAACTAAAAGAACAATGGTGACAGCCTGTGTGAAAACCCTAGGGACCAAAGAGGAAGAAATTCAGACCATCAACAGTATACTCCTCCCAGTGAGAAACTTAGGGCACTAATTATTTGCTGTTGCTACTCATAAGAAAGATGAGAGTGACACGACAAAAAGAGGTAAATATCAGGAAGTTGGTGACTAACAAATTGGGTTGTACTATTAATGGAATTAGCAATAATTAGATAATATGGACTATAAATGTTAGTACCGTCATAACTGGACTTAGAATAACTATTCGATTCATTTTGATTTTACCGTTGAAACATTAATTAGACTAACAATAAACTCTAATTGTTGGCTTTGCATATGAGGTGTGTTCCCCTGTGCCCATAATGAGATTTTGACTGTAACAGTCTTTGTCAGATGGGCGATTTTCATGCAGCAGAAGTGTGGAAAAAGGGAAAATAATGCGAAGCAGCAGCAAGGAGAAAGAGAAGGAGTGGCAGCAGAGAGGCTCCTAGCTTGGCATCACTCAGAGCTGGGACACAGCTGGTTATCCAGCTGTGAGCCTGGCATGCAGCCAGACGCGGAAAACTGGGGACACACCTCCCAGATGTACCTTTTCACTGCATTTTTATATTAAGCTCTGACATATCGACTGGCATCGCAGGGGCCAGGTACGTTCTCAGGCTCCAGCCCAGCAAGGAATCTGAGTGTCCCTCCCCTGTGCCGTCTGCCTGGAGAGGTATCGAAGGCAGGGAACTGCATGCAGTCACAAGGGCTGTGATTGCCCTCTTGATCACAGCATCTTGAAGCAGCGCCCCCACCCTCAGGAGTCTTGTGCCACAGGGACAAGCCCCATGCCAAAACAGACAGCATCAACTCATTAGTCAAGGCTGACTGAAATTCAGGGCCACGTCTCGGGAGGTGCAGCTCATAATGTGGAGGCCCGAGAGAAATGTGGATAAGGGCAACTTTAAGCAGCCTCACTTTTTGGAATGGTCTGGTGACAGAAACATCCCCTGACGAAGCCTAGGCAGTCCTGGCGAGCTCTCCAGCCAGAGCTTAGTCTCTGCTTCCCCAAATCTCTGCATTCAGAAGCTGCAGTCCAGGACTATCCTAGACATGCTCCCTGTGCCGACAACACAGAATCACAGAATCACAGAATGTCAGGGATTGGAAGGGACCTTGAAAGATCATCAAGTCCAATCCCCCTGCCAGAGCAGGAACCCCTAGATTATGCTACATAGGAACGTGTCCAGGCAGGTCTTGAATGTCTCCAGAGAAGCAGACTCCACAACCTCCATGGGCAGCCTGTTCCAGTGTTCCGTCACCCTCACTGAGAACACGTGTGAGCAGAGTTGCTGGAGTTCAGTTCCTGTGGAAATGGTGAAGCCTGGGGGAATGTGTCCTTCCTGATGGTGTCTGGGGCTTTTAAGGCTCCTTTAATAGCTCCTTAAACAGACCTTTTAATAAATGCGGGGAATGTGGGAGAGTGATCTACAGCTCTCTCTCTTTATGAGATTGCTACAGTGTGACACCTGAGTTGTTTTTCTCACTCATGAAAAAAACCTGAAAAAAACCAACATGCCTCACTGCTCCTGAAAGCTAAACCAGGAAGGAGAGCATTTGCTTCCGTGGAGTTGCACACCCATTGAACTGATATAGTGGGGAAAGGGCCAGAACGCAGCTCTGGTGGGGCTCCCAGTTAAAAGGCACTAGAGCCTCGTGTCCTGAATGAGCACATGAAGGAAAATGAGTTGTCTTCCAGGAAAAATGGCAACATCTGGCCTGCCTTCCCATTCCTTCTCAAATGAGGGAGTACAAGGCATCATCATTGCCTAAACTCTGCATGTGGAGTTAAGCCTAACATTTGGATTTATTAATAGTACTACTTCCCTCCTCCATTCCCCCAGGATAAGAATTCAATCTTTTTTTTTTTTTTTCCCCAGGAGCTGCATTTTTATGCATACTTACAGGCAGGCAAGGTTTGCAGAAGGTGAATTTCCCTTTGGGTTTAACAGGGAGTGTGTGTTGCTGTCGCATCTCTTTCCACCACTGTGAGGAGACAGCACCCCATGAGCACTCGTGGGTGCCTAACCCTTTTGCTTGTAATTCTGGCTGGGTAACGTAAACCTTGTGGCTGTGGGTCCTCTTCTGCCTTTTGCTTGCAGCTTCACTTGTTTTAGTTATGACTAGTTGTTTTTGTTTGTTTGTTTGTTTTTTTCCTCTGAATTGTTTCTAATTGCACTTTAAGGTTGTTGTATCCTACTTTATTTTTCATCCTTGTAGTAGGGCAGTATCTATAAATTCTATTTTAGACAAGGAAAAAAAGCTCTCAATTTTTAAATTTTTTTTTTCTTATTTGCTGTTATTTATAGGCTTGATCTCCAACCCCATGCCCTAGCTTACCTCTGTACCAAACCACATTAAGTCCTAACAAGAAAATCTTTAGGATGAGATCATAACAAATACGTAGCTGTTTACCCATGAGTCCTTTCTATTGTTTTTCTCTCTTTTTTTTTTTTTTTTGTATGTGTGTTGTAGTACTTCTGTGGTTTGATAGGATCAAAGTAGTCTGGCTTCTGTATTCCCATAGCTGGTCACAAGCTATATGAACATTTTTCAAATTCAACCTTCTACCCAGGACATGTACTAGCTCTCAAGGAGGCATAAAGGAAATATCCCAATCCAATGACTGCTGCAGATGTGTTCAATAAAAGAAGAGCTGTAACTACACAAATTACCTTTGCTAAGCTGCAGGGTGCTGCAGAACTCCCGGAATGAGTTTCTCCCTGCCACACTTTTCATTCTCTCTGCCGGCTGTGAATGAATACAAAATAAGGAGAAATCTCTGAAAGTGGTTATAAGCCAGTACAAATATCTTACAAGAGAATTGGGCTCTCGTGCAGCTTATTTTTTACATTGCAGAAAGTTTTAGGAAGAAAAGGATGCTACCTCTTTAGAAGCCTGCATGAGTAGGGCAGGAATGCGAGACACACAGCACAGCTGACTGGCAAGTTCATTACAAGTCTTGCAATAATTGATGTTTTAATTAAAGCCCCAGCTCCTGGAGATGGGCGATTGTCAGAGAATCTCCATTTTCATTTAGGAAAGGGTGTTTCTAGTCTGGTGTTTGCCAAGTAATATTTGGAAATAGAACCTGTGTCCTAGCCACCCCAGAGCTGGAATGCAATGAAAACCAATCTGTACTTAAAACGTGTTTTCATTGTTTGAGACCACATACCTCCTGAGTGGAAAGCCAAGCTAATACATGTTAGGCCCAGGCTCCAGATGCTCAAATGTGGCACGGTTAATTCCGGATGTTTAAATTCAAGATCTGAAACATGCTGAGATTGAAAATGGTAGATGGAAGGGGCCGTGGCAGCCTGTCGTGGGGAGGAGAAGGAAGGGAGGTGAGAAATACCTGTTGGGACCAGGAGGAATAGAATAGCTTTAGCAAACCCTATCTGCTAGCTGCATCCCCAAGAGGAGCAAAAACATGCTCTCTGCCAGGGAATGAAAAGCTAACAAATAAAAATTGCTGTGCTACCTTCTACTGAGAAAAACGGTTTCTTACAGAGGTTGATTTACTTCATCTTCTGGCTCCAAAATGCTATTAAACAGTGTGTTCAAAAGCCTATGATAAAACCTGGGCCTGATTTCAGACTTTCTCTAGATCTCTACACCCGGCTAAGGCTCAGTCCAGTTCTCTCACCACTGGCATCCTTAAAAAAATCTACTTGCCTCTCCTCCTCTGGCAGAGGCACAGAGAGGAATGGGTTGTATTTTGGCTTTCTAGGTGTAAAAGCAGGATTTAAACTGTTCTTCCATAGTTAGAGGTCTGTTTTATTTCTCTTAGCAACTGTTTTATAGAGTCCTTCCTGCCACAGAACCCTGAGAAATGCGACCGGGAGTTTACCTACATGAGAGATAAATGCTGCCATAGTTTTTTGCCGTTAGTGAATTTGCTATGCACAATCAATTTCAAAATGCTACAAAAAGAGCCAACATGAAAGAAATCCAAAATCCTTAGTGGAGTGTTGCCTTTAAAAATAACAACAATTTTGGCTTCAGGCCAACTGTGCTGAGAACAAATGGAAGAAAAATTCTTTTAAAATATTTAACATTACACAGTGGATTATACTGGATTACAAATAATCAGACATGTCTGTTTATTTTAAAAAAGCCATTCATGTCAAGTGTAGTTCTGTAGCTTTCATGTTTGTTTGTTGCTACTCAACAATATTTTAGTAAAAGCCTCTTACTGTCCAGAAAATAATGCTTCATTCTTTATTGGGTTTTTGCCTTTTTTCTTATGTCTACTTAAATTCAGAGGATTTCTTGCACGGACTTCAAGAGTAGCAGGGTGGAATCCATTTCCAATTAGCAAATGTACGTTCTTCTTCCTTCCCTGTCTCATGAACCATGTACATGTTCCACATACAAGGATGGTCATTGAGTGACCTAGTTTGTTGCACCACATCATTGGTGTGGATACAGTCACTTTTACACATTATCTGCTCTTGCATTAGCTGACAACATTGGTAATTTGATGGCTTTTTTTTCTCCTAAATGTGTCTGATAACAGTCTCCACTTGCATAATTGGCAGAGTTTTCGGAACAAGCTTTATTAATTTGTCCTCTTTTAAAAGGATGAGTTCATCAAGAAGGAAAAGAAAAAGAGAGAAAGGAATGGAGTAAGAGTGGCTATTATGTGAGATTTTTAACAGATTAGTGACATTTGAGGGACAAAGTGGGTTGAGAACTGCAAAAGCAACTTTCAAATTACGGAAGTAGTATTTGTTCAACCATTGAAATAAAACAGTCAATAGGATCAATTCTCCCATCCTGTCTCCTGGACAGAGAACTTGGGCCCTGAAGCTCAGTTTTTAGAGCCTTTAAACCTTTTCTCAGCTGCCAGCTGACCCCGGCAGTGCCAGAATTCCCCAGGCACTCGTGCTTCTGCTGTCAAAGCCCTCCAGGTGCATGCACTTCTGCTATTGAGAAAGGGCAAAATTATGCAAATCTGATGCAGGCAGGCAATGTGGCAGCTAACAATTGGCACGATTCACAAGCTAGATTCTCTCTATTTCCCCTCAGGAGCCTCAGCTGGGACACCAAAATGCATCCACCAAATTGGAACAGCGTTCAAGGCCATTTCCCACCCCAGCCACTGCACTCTGATGGGGCTTTCTGAGCTGGATCCTTCTCAATTTGTTGTGCTATGGCTGTGTATCATACTCTAATATTCATAGCACCCAGGTTAAGCATCTGACTGCCCTAACCACCACATCTAAGGCTTCCCTCCAGCTTTTCTTTGGCCCATTAGCAAAAGGAAAGTTTTGGCTCAAATTCTTTCTCCTTTTCCCTGCTCCTGCCTAAATGGATAAGGCATAAACTGCACTGTGGCTCCACCTTCCACAACCAAATGGCTTCAGATGGGGATATGAGGTCTTGTCCACATGTTCTCTCTCAGCTGCAGCTGTGTTGTTGGTTTAAGAGCCTTTTTGCCACCAGACACTCATCTGTATGCCCTGCCTGGAGAGAGGAGGTTGTTAGCTGTCCTATGCCTTACAGAATCATAGAATGTGTTGGGCTGGAAGGGACCTTTAAAGATTGCTTAGTCCAACCTCCCTGCAGTGAGCAGGGACATCTTTAACTAGATCAGGTTGCTCAGAGCCCCATCCAGCCTGACCTTGAATGCCTCCAGGGATGGAGCCTCCACCACCTCTCTGGGCAACCTGCTCTGATATTTTCACCACCTCCACCCGTTTCAGTCGAAATTGGCTCACTGTAGCTTGCAGATCTCTAGTGAACCTACGCAGTCTTGACACAAAGGAGGTGAGGAGGACTCCCAGGAACGGGACTATGTGAATGGTTCTGGGAAGGTGGCCTGCAGATGGAGGAGTGGTGTCTACAGCATAGCGCATCCAGAAGAGCATGTAGGAGTGAGATTTCGGCCATATCGTAAAAAGAGGGCTGATGAAGCTTTTGCACAAAATAGATGAAGGGACTGAATAGCGTCTGAACCCCAGGGCTTGCTTGTATTTCCTGGCCTGGTCTGCAAGATGCCAATTTAGCTATTAAGGTCTAATAACAAAATGGAAAGCTTAATTATAAAAGATAAAATGTTGCATTATTAGAGGTTAATAGAATGGTCTGATAAACAAATCAGTTGTTGTATTTCATCTTCCTGCTACAAATTGCTGGTTTTTCAATTGTATACTCCCATCCTTCACTACTCTCCTTCTCTGTGTTATTTGTAATGCAGCTGTTTTATATATTATCTGTCTTGTCTTTGAAGATAACAAAGTACAACTAAGACTTACCTATGTTGCTTTAGCTAAAATATCTCCTTTTATCCCTCAAACCACATCTCTTGCTTCAGTCATGCAGAAACGGATGAAATGGGAATCAGACTTGGGGAAATTAATTCTAGTGCCAAAAGGCACACAGAGCCCTGGGGATTTGGCATCCTCTTTTAGTCGTATGATGGTGACACCAGGGAAATTCGAGATGAATGTATCTGATAGGACAGAGCTTGCATATCGTCTTGACGAAAATCCTGTTTCCAATTTCACTGAATACTGTGCATTTAGGCACTTCTGCCAGAGTTGAGAAGTACTTTATAGGCACTGAGTAGAGCCTTGAAACACATCTTTATGCTAAGTGCTATCTTTATTTAAAAGATTTAAGGGAGAAGGAAAAGAGGCAAGGGAAGCCAAGAGGGATTAGTACCAAAATGGTTTTACAAAAAATACTTGACTTGCACGAGTTAATGGGAATTAGGCAAACGGCTGTCTTCTGTGTACCCCATGAAGGCATCTAACTGCCATGGATGAACTCCCTTGGGGACTTTTGGAAGTTTCCTGAAGTAACGTTAAATCTTTGCAAATCTCATGCAGAAGAGCGTGGCAAGCCTAAGCCAGCTGTGATTAGGGCTGTGTTTCTACCTCTTGTTGAACTAAACAGGACTTGGGGCCATACAGAAGAGGTCAGCCCATACAATTCTAAGGGGAATACAGTGAGCCTGAATAATCCAGGAGCCTGCCAAACTAGTGCACTAGTCAGCCAAGTGTGCTCAGAGATGAAAGGCTTTGCATGCTCTGGCTGTGCGCCCGGGATCAGTGTTTACCTGGTGCTTAGGGTGGCCCTGGTAGCCCCCAAAAGGCTAACACCATGGGGATGACTTGCATGTGCCACTCTTTAATGGAGCAGGAGGTAAGATCTAGCTCATCTCACACCGGACACGGAGACAGTGCTTCTCCTTGGTGTAGTCAGTGGCAGAGTAGGGAAGGAGCTGAGGTGGTAAGGACTACAAGAAAGCAACCTGCTCCTCCTGAAGCATTGTGGCTCTTTTGTGGCAGAAAGTTCAGAAATGCTCAATATTTGCAATGTTAAGGTTTGGGTTTTTTTTCTACTGCTGATCCTCTGATCTCTATGATTACACATAGCCTCTACAAGCTTTTTGAATGAGAGAATATGTTTTTAAATCTTATTGTCTTTTTAAAAATCAAACATCTTGCTCCCTCCAAAATCTCAGCAAAATGTACAGAAACTCAAAAAGCACACGGACAACACAAAATAAGGCAGGAATTCAACAATATGTAGCATACTGCACTCCCTGAGCACAACTATAATGCTAGTTCAGTTTAGATGAGATACCGACGGAGCTTTCGAAACATCTTCATACATTTTACAGTATGCTACAAAGCTAGCAGTGCTTCTCTGATAACGAAGCAAAGAAATGAGATATAGCAGAAATTAGAACTACATGTGCTGGTACCACAAGTGCTATATAACCTGCTGGAGCACTGCTGATACAGGGCTATATGTAAAAGTGTGTGTATTTGCTCAGGTGTGAATATATGTATTGCCTCCCTTTGTTTACATGAATGCTTTTGTTTCCTGTGTTGATGCAAGCTTGTTCTAGAGGCTGGCACATCCCATCTTTGAAGCTGTGAATCCCTCAAATTCCATCCAAGCACACTGCCAGCAATCCACAGCTGTACACAGCAAGAGCAAGTGAATAAACCACGTGTGACTGGAAGGAAGGCAATGCTGCTTTGCTCTTGTGTGAGCTTTTTTTTGAGTCCTGTGAAGGACCCAATTTAGCAGAGCACTTTACTTTCAAATTGTATGCTTTTACTGAAGGCTGCTAGCAGACCTACAGATAAAGATGTACCTGAATGCTTTGCTGAATCGAGGCCTAAGAAGGAGAGCATAACAGAGAAAATGTTGATCATTATCTAAGAAATGATGGGCTGGCATCATGCTGATAGAAGTACTTTTTCAGTGCACATAAAAACAGTAGGGATTACAGGTGAGGAATGGATTTCTGCATCTTATCTCTCATTCATTGAAATAAATGGCTTTATGTTTCCAGTAAGTTTATTTAACCTATTCCTTCCGAACAGGCATTTTGTGTTTGAGCCGGGTAGGGAAGAGGGTGAATGAACTCTTCTGATTGTTCTTCAAGTTCAGGGGCAGCCTTAGTTTTTCTCCAGTGACACCTCTGTAAGTGTGGTGGAAGGCTCTGTGTTGGGAAGAAGCTTTATACTGAGACTTCCCCCTTGCCAAATGGCAAAGAACATTTTGTCTTATAACAGGCTGGCAGACAAGGAGCGAGCTGATTGTTTATTGTCTATGCTGAAGACCACTGCACCTTGCCATTCCCAAAGTACAGTACTGCTTCTGAAACTAGGAAAAGCAAACAACAGGCTGGTATCATAAATGTCTTCCCTGAACTAACAGTTTGCCTTGTGGGGAAAGAGAAGGGAGAGGAGAATTTGAATTTGAATATGCCCCCGTACACACACACACATTTATGCCTCCTGCCAAAAGATGCATCTGGTTCTATAAAAATCCCAGATCCTCTTCCGTGAATGCAATCTGAAGTAATAGGTTTGCATAAGAACCAAATCCTTGGCCAGAGGGCTGTGAAGTATCTGTCAGCTCGTCAGCTGGATACACATAGAGTGAGCTATTTAGAGCTGATGTTGCTGCTTGGAAGGCAGGGACTGGGTTATCTCTTCTCTTCTGTGCACCTGTGGCCTATCTTCCTTATTTCATAATGCTTCTACTTGCTTGTGCCTCACCTTGTTTGAGCTAAGGGCAACTTCAAAGGGTACTCTAACCCTCACGTGTGGCAAACCGTTGCCCAGCGACAAGGAAGCGGTGCAGTGCTGAGGCTCTCTCATGAACTGGGAAGGGAAGGAGAGAGAGAGAGAGGGCCCTATGTGGAAAGAGAGACCTGTGTGCAAGGAGAGCCCGATGAATATCAGTGGGAGAGGTAGTGGGCAAAGCCAAGAAGACTGTGTGTGACCCATCAGATCTGCAGGGAGATAGTTTGGGAAAGGTCTACTTTTATGAAGGAAGCAACTGCAGCGCAACAAGACCCAGAACCTCCCACGCTTGTCTCAGGTGATGTATGCTCTCCTTTAATTTCTGCGTCAAGCAAGCTACAGGCTTTAGGCAAAAATTCAGCCAAAACAATGCAGGTTAGCAAACAGGCTTTCAGAACATTGTAGGGCAGGGCTGACCATATCATACTGTAAATAATTACCTTTGTAACAGAGGGCAGTGACACCACTGACTCTCTACCCTTTTAAAAAACACAAGGAAGAAAATAAACTATGCTTTTGGTCCCATTGTCTCTAGATCAGCTACAGGTCTCTGCAAGTTATCAGGAAGTTACTCAGAGGAGATATGGCAATGCCTGTAACACTGGTGCTGTCAGAATCTCTTCCTAGATACAGGTGCTGGCCAGCAAACTTGAAATTAAATCCCACTGTGATGTTCTTTTTCCCATTCCACTGAAACAAATGGGGTAGTGGTTCACTGCTGACTCCTTCTCAAAGTGTGATTTGTGACAGCGATCTCGGAAGCGGATCTGCAAGGCGACTTTTCCCGTTTGTGCTCTGAAGTGCTCTAGTAGATTAAAAACAGTGGGATGGAGAAGGACAGGTTGCTGAGCAGTTAATGGTACTAGAATGGGGAGATTGCATGTTGTGATGAACATTGTCATAGTTTGTGACCTTGCCTGGTGCATGCAGTGCTGATTATACTAAAAGATCAAGCAGATGTGAAGGAAAACTGAGTTTCATCTCCTCCCAGCTATCACAGGCCCTCTTTGGTAAATGGAAGATTATGATGCTTTAGGAAAATAATGTATATATCTGTGTGTGGCTGCAATAATGATGGATTTTTTCCCCTCCCCACCAAAGTAACTCTGATTGATGCAGCTGGCTGTAACCTATAATGAACACTAAGGCTAATTGGAGCCAAGGGCACAGCAGTCCTTAAGTAGCATTATTCCGTGGTGCACCCATGTGCTGTCACTAATTTTCCTATTTTTTTGATTTTACAAGAACACATAGGAAATAAATCTGAAAATAATAGAAAAAAAGAGCCCCATTATACCTCTTAGAAGGTAGTACTGAGGGCAAGGAGGAGCTGAATCACTGAAGTGCTTGATGACATTACGCTTTTGTACAGCATAACGCCTCCAGGTAATGGGAGAGCACACTGTGCAGTGGCCTTTGCTACATCTGTGCTCTTCTGTCTCTTCTAGCTGGTGCATTGGAAGATTGGGCATCATAACACTTCCAGGCCACAGCTATTTTATTACAGCAAAGCTCAATGAGAGTCAGAATCTGAACTCTCGAAGCACTGAAAAAATATATATAGAACACAGGACTAGAGCCATTGGGTTGTATCAGAATGAACACGTATGGTATCTCTCCTCTAAAGCTGGCCAGCATCTGGTGGATGGACAGCATCTAGAGGAATTGTCAAAGATCCCACTAGTAGGCTGATACAGGGATAATCTGCTTTCCATGTCAGGATCCCCATCTCGTAGAATTAGGCACTACCTGAAGACTTTCTGAAAGCAATTGTAGGGACTCTGGGGTGTTCTCATTCACAGTCTGCTGTTTGTGTCCAAACGTGTGCCATTCCCCTTTGGACATCAGTGAAGTTGGGTTTAGCAGGATTAGGTGTTCCAGTGGTTCCTGCAGTACTTATTCCTGTTACATGTAAAAAAACCCCCATAATCCATACTTCCTACTCTCTATATCAATACATTTAGGGGCACATTTAGAGTTGTGGGGTATACTGCAGAGCAGCTGTAAGAGTGGAACACAGCAGGAGTTACAAGAGTGACATGAATGAGAACTGATAAAATACAGATACTTGACAAATTATGTTTATCTCTGCTGATCCTACAGTGTTGCACAAATACGCAAGACGAGTCAAGCCCATACAACATGTGAAACATATACTTGTCAGAACATTCCAAACAAAAGCCTACCAGCCTACTCCCCCTCCTCCCAACAAACAATGCAGCATAAGATCTTCTGCTTTATTATAGAAGTCAACAATTCAGAAATGATTCATATTCTTATATAAAATAGACTTCTACAAGGTTTTGTCTGAATGAATGGTGACTGTCAGTATAGGGCTATATTAGGATGTGTCTAAGGAGAGCTTACAGTGTAATGTAATATCAAGGACGTAAATTCAGATTACAGAGAAAATTAGGTCCCTATGATCAACATATATACCCTAAATTCTCACATCTCTGCAAGATTCCAGGGCAAACAGTAACATGCCAGGTGCAAGACCTAATGCCCAATTCATTCTATGATAATGGCCAAATTATGATGTTTGGCAGTCACAAATAAAAACGCACACCAAGAAAACTGACACGTCTCTGTACCGCCTACGAGTAACTCCGTACGTGTACTTTTTCACACTTGCACCCTTACAACATATTGCAAGCATGTGAGGGAGAAGAGGAAATGGGAGTGGGGGCAGGATTCCTGCATGTTACAGATACTGCTAACAGCTCATTTTTAGTCTTTCCCTGAGACCTTCTGGTTACTGTATTTCATATATGAAAAAATTTCAAGATCCCTCCCTTGTTATCACTTCCTCTAACAACTATGTATGTCCTGATAAGACTATTATGAAACTATATTCTTATTAGTGCTCTTAAACATGTATTTTGATATGCCTCTTTCGGCTCAACTGCAGCACAGAACTGCAGACATACTAGAAAATAAGGGCATAAACTTCTGCAGACTTTTGCAAAGGCTTCCGAAGAAGAGGAATTATTATTGCTTTTGGACTGCTCCTTTCTTAGGAAACATGAAACCCTGCCACTGTGTCCTTCCAATATTGCGTAGAAGTTTGTTGGATAGGCAATAAAGTGTCATTGTCAATCTAACTTAATAAGCAGTGGAAAAGCTGATAACTAAAATTCAAGCTCCTGAAAATAAATTCTGGATATATCTCACATTCATGTTTTTAATTATTCATTAAAAGAAACCAGAATGACTGACAGGATCGCAATCCCTTTTCAGTGGACCCTAAAAAGTAATCAAGATATTAAGTTTGCCCATGGTGGTGTTTTTAGTGGAAAGGTAGCAAGAAAGTAGGAAAAGCATAGTTACAATTCGAGGCAATGCATTCCTTAGTCATAGTTATCACGTATTACACAGACAGTAGGAGAGCTTTCACGTGTCACGTGAGCCTGTGTTTCGTGTGGGGATATATTGACAGGGATACAAGACTTGGGGCAGTACGTTGCCACAGTGAGTAAGATCTTGCTTTTGGCCAGTATCAAACAAAACTGTTTTATCATTAATTTTTCAGCTCATCAGCATGATGTTACGTGATCCAGCAGAAACCATATGGTACAAACTCCTACACAGTTGCAGATCGCTCGGGCTTTAAAATGAGTGCAGATCTTTTTGCCAACGCTTTGTACTTCTAGAAAGGATTACAAAGTTAGCACTGCACAAAAGCAGCACAAGGGAGCCTGACTCATTCCAAGCTGTGGCTTAAGAGCAGCTTGGGGAGCAAAGGCAAGGTTAAAGGTGACTTTAAGACATCCTTATATACTAGTAGTCCTCCGTCAGTTCCTGCCAGACCACACTCTTGATTTCTTCCTTTCCTTTATTGCAATGTTTCCCATTTTTAAGCTGCTTCTGCACCTTGTACTTCAGGTCTCAGGTGGGTTACAGGATGTAGTGAAGGGTGAAGTGTGCTGTGCACTCCTGCAAACTAGATGTCTATTATGTGGAGACTTGTGATTATGGAAGAGCTGGACTCAGTGTCCCAAATGATTCCTTCTAGTGCCATGTTCCCAGGAAATTCAGCAATATTTAGAGTAGCCTGAAGGCTATTTTAAGTTGTGCCAGCTGCTAAACACAGCAGAGATTCAACAGGGTGATAAAGGACATTTTAGACCAAGTCTTGACTTACACTCGCTGCAGGGAGTGTAATACAAAAACTGCTAGGAAATCTCTGCTCGGTCTGAGAATTCACCTATTTTGAGATAAGCCTTCCAGGGTTGAGTGAGGGCAGATTTGTAGTAGAGGAATGGTGTCAATCTGCACGAATGCAAATAGGGTCTGACTGTGGGAAGGGAATAGCAATAGCAGGTCAAAGACTGATATTTGTGACCTAGCCGGCTGGAGGCTGAGCTTCTTGGTATTTGATTTTTCATTCATTAAACCGATAGCTTAACCCATTTTCAGCCCCTGTAAATGCAGCTCAGTTGCATGAGTGCTTTACCAAGCTATTCGAGGAACCACCTTGTAGAGACAGACGGGCAAAACTGTGCCGATATTACTGCACTGTGACTTTGATCCATAGGATGGGATGTTTGAGGGAAAATGCCTAAGCTCTGAGCTTTCACAGGTGATTCAAAAGCTGGGATTTTGAAATAACAGTAGCCAGGTATAAACTAAAGCTGCAAGAAGCAGCAGTGTGTCCAGATAAAAGCACGCTGCCTTGTTATATGTATCAAAAGAAAGACACTGAAACTTGAGGGAAGACGTGATGTTATCACCCCTTGTGACTTCTCCTGCTTGCTATCTCGGTTGAGTTTTCGTGCTTGCCAGAAAATAATACTCATTCTCCATGGCCTGCAAGTTGCTAATATAAGTGGTGGAGAGGGACCAAAATCACCCTCTTGCTCCTCACGGAGGGCACAGGCTGACCCAGTACATAGGCTCTGGAGCGGACGGAGGGAAGGGCTGTGGTCAGGTGGTTGCGAGTATCTCAGCAGGGCTCAGACCAGAAGGTCGGTAGCACCACCTCAGCTGGGACTCTTTGCCCACAAACCTCAACACAGAGAGAGGTCCACACAGGCGCAGTCCTCAGCTGCTCTGGTTCAAAGTCAGCACGCTTGATTTATACATCAGCGGAGACTGGTTTGAGTGATTTTTGCAGTGAATTTGACATCGTGCTCTATCAATACTAACCGCTAGTAGCGGCATGACAACACACGGCTGGTGGCAAAAACCTTTTAAACCATTTTCACAGCCCCATTTTGTCCCATAGACGAATGCCTCCTCTGTGAAGGCTCAGTGGAAAAATACGGTATTTTTAGCCTCATACTCCCTGCCCATGCTTATAGCCTTTGCTGTAAAAAAATCCCTGTCTGTCTGGCAGAACAACACAGCCCTCCTTCATGGAGGCTCCTCTTCTGTCAAGAGATGTGACCTGGCCTTACAACGGCCGTGGCATCTCAAGTCCCACTGGGTCACACCAAAGGTCTGGGGCTCCCGGGGTGACTCTGGGCTGGAAACAAGACACAACCCAAGGGGATGACTCAGGCCACCAAAGTCTGAGAACACTATGGGGGAATCTGTTCCCCCTTCTTCATTGCTCTACGAGAAAACTTTGCAAAACCTGACTCCTAAAAACAGTGGGGAAAAAGTTGTCTGGGTGGTGGTGTGGTGTCGTATTACTATTTTTTTTTTTTTTCCAATTTTATTGACGTATCTTATGCGGAATTTCCAGGCGGGAGGTGCCGGGAATCCCGTCCCTGCTCCCGGCCACCGCGTGGAGGAGCTCCAGGCTTTGGAGACGGCCACTGGCCTGGGACTAAACTTGTCCTTAGACTTTTAATAAAAAAAAAAAAAAAAAAAATTAAATCGGTGCTTTGATGGTATATAGCTCGGTGAATAACTTAAGGGTAGAAGGGAAAAGAGTTCCAGTCTTTAGAAATAATTAAAAAAATGTATCCCCTTCACTGATACACATTTTAAAACACACGCGGCTAATCCTCTCTCACCGTTTCCTAATGAAGTATTAAACTGTGCCAAAAAAAAAAAAAGGGTTTTTTGGAGCACTTTAAACAGCTCAGCTGGAAGCATAGAAATTAGCATGAAGTGAAATATTTATGGGAGCTTAATACAGTTTAAGTTCATTATTTTCTCTGCTGTAAAACACCAGGGCCAATTAACTATTTCAAATTTAGTAGCCTAAAACAAAATAGCATGCAGCCAAATAGTTATGACCGGATTGTGGAATGGAGAGAGATTGACCGTGAATGAGAGGTAAATAATTCTCTGACAGCAAAACATAAAACTACTACAGCATGAAAAGGCAACAATTGGATGAAAGAGTGAGAAAGGAAAAACATGCTAAAAACTGACATTATTACAATACTGTTCTCTTCAAATCCTTAAACATGAAGCTTTTTGTTTGTCTAGATGTGCATCATAATGCATCGCATAATTCTGCTACACAAACGTGTAATGGAACGCATTCATCTCTACTCATCTGCCAAATACCAAACTTCAGTAATTTTTTGTGAGATTTCTATACAGAACAAAGTTAAATGTATACAGTGAGAGAAATGCACTTCAGCTTCTCTTTGACTCAAAAGTTGTATAATCAGGATGTCACCATGCTGTGATTATGTGTGTTTTACTACTCTGGGGTTTTTTTTAAATAATTTTTTTATAATGTTTATTGGCATCTAACCAGTAGACATTGGAGTTGGCAGTTGGTATCTCATTGTCTGAATGGGAAATAGAGTAAAAATTTCTCTGAAACAGATGAGGTAATGTTTACAGACAGATGACCAGGCTGTTGCTTGTGCTGTTGTTTGCTCTTCAAGGTTGGGTTAACAGTCTAACTGCCATGGTGACTCTCTGGAAACCTAGAAATGCAGGACAGCACTTCTGTAACTGAAAAAGACAGAAACCTAGTGTTAGAGTACAGGATACTTTGTAGCAAGGCAAAAATTTTGGAAGAGATCCTGCAATCCCAGACGTTGTACTTGTTTTCACATTGATGATTTACGATGATGATTCTCTCACGCTCTGTAATGACACCTCGGGTAAACTGCCTTGCTCACGACACAGAGCTTGGCCACATCGGGGACAAAAAGTGCACTGCAGCCTCACAGGTAAAGCCTGACCATCTTAGGATGCTCTGATACTTCAGGCTGTTAAAAAAGCAAGCTCAGAGAGGCTTTTCAATGACAAATGTTTTCCTGTGAGCCCAGGATGAATATACACACATCAGTGGTTATTATTTCGACTGCCATTTTTCACAATTCAGCCAACTTCTATTTGCACTGGAATAGTATCTGAAAGAGACCTAAAAAGGTGTGTGTTTAAGCTACACTGTAATGACTATCTTCCTTAAGACCACTCTGTGTAATGATCAGACCTTCCTTAAGCATCTGAACGATAAACAATGGGCTACACATGTAAGTGCTTGAGGCTATTCATGTCTAACAACACATCTGTGCCTAAGTATTTGCAAGATTGGACTCATCTGGTCTCACCTGTGACCTGCAGAACTAATTTTTATTTTAGCTTAAATTCTTTTGGCACTTGTAAACTGTCCTTTGCCCAAGACCCCAAGATAGCTTTGTCTTGCCACTACAAAAAGAATCAGTAACTTTTTAATTAACTGCAATTTGGTGTGAAAAATTACCCTTATGGGGGCTGTGCAGCAAAGAGCCCCCAGCTCAACCCCACCGTACCAGCCTCAACCATCATGCTGAGGGGCAGAGTTCACCAGACTGGCTGCGGTACAGGGCCGGTACAGCTCAGCTGCCATCAAAGAAATCTCCGTCTGGCACCGGACTCGATCCTTGAGCGGTTACTGGTGAGCCCAGGGACCCCCCACAGCACAGCATCAAAACCCTCTGTAAAGATGCTCTCACTGCCTTGGTGTTGAAATCAAGGGTACCGCTCTCAAACACCACCCAAGAGAGACATCTGCCATGTAAATGTGTTACAGCGGATGAAAGAAATACTGATCCACAAAAAAAAACCCCAAACACATCCCTTTTCGCCCCCCCCAATATAATCAGTATTTGTAAGGGGTTTATCTGCTCATTAATAGGGAGGTTATAAAACATTTTGCTTGAGCTGACATTCTTTAATTATAATATTCACACTGCTGAATATGCAGTCACACCAGAAGGAGCTCCATTGTGAAGGAATGCACAGATTCAATCTGTTTCTTTCTCTGAAATTTTCTGACTTGCTCGTATTTTTCCATTCATCATTATTTTTTTGTTTGCTTCTCACATTTCTTCTTACATGTGTGAGTTTTTCCTTTTGCTCTGTTGTTGCACTTGAAAACACCAGGATTAGCATGCAGATGTTTTTTTTGAGCAGAGATTTATTTTTTTAATCATTCCCATTTTCCACAGTCTATTTGGGTAGCTGGGGATTTTTTGTTTGTTTTGGACCCTGTCTCGATTTCATGGAGGTTTTTTAAATATAAATTCAGTAGCCTAGACTTCTGAGCGTAAACACCTTCTGTTTGCTATCGTTTTCTTGAAATAGCATTTGAGAAAATTAACTGTTTCTTCTAGTTAAATAGATCATGGGCTATGCTAACTGCCAATAATCTGATGTCTTCCGTGGTTTTACTGCTTGCTAACCGAGAAAGCTTAGGTCAAAGAGGCATTGTTTTAGGAAAGTTTTGTAATTAAAAAAAAAAAAAAAAAAAAAAAATTTCAGCATGCCTGTTATCTGTTGCAAAATTGTGCTGTAATCCCTTCAGAAATTGCTTTTAGAATTTGCCTAAGTTATAGGACTTACTGAACACGGAGTGGGTGGGTGAGAAAAGTAATCGTACTCCTTGCCAAAAAGAAAGGATGAACCTTTTATCTATGTATTTATTTTGAAAGAATAATGACCTCTTTAAAATGAACACAGATCAGGATTTTTGCTACCTTGTTATCTGCAGACTTATGTTCACAGGAGTTGGGTTACACATAATTTTTAGAAAACTGAGAGAAGAAAAAGACGTTCAGCAGCTTAGCCCAGGGAAACTGCCATTGAATGCCAATTGAGCAATGCCCAGCAGAAAGAAAACAACTCAAGTTGTGATCACCCATGAAACTGGCAACATCCACCTTCTTTAAATCTCTATTATAAACACTGAAGAGGTTCCGAAATGCCTTCCCTCTTGCATTAGAAGAAGCAATCAATGGATTTTACAGAGCTGGTATTTCGATATAAATTTTTAATGTCAAGAAAGTCAAGTTCTGGGGGTGGGAGTGCGTGTGTTCTTCCATAACCCCGAACATTGCCGGTAACTAGGATATCTACCATTGCCATTTAGGGCTGTATGTTTTTTTAAGAACTCCCATGCCTGAAGCACCCATGGAGAGGGACTCGCACTTCCACACCATCCCTTACAAGGAAAAGCAAAATAGTCTTCACTGATGTGTGCTGGCCAAGCTCAGAAATGCCACGAACTTCAGTTGTTCGGGAGCTTGGCCAAGTCAAGAGAACGTCCTGCTCGTTTCCAAAGTTCGTTTAATGCTTAAAACTTTGTTGGTTACTAGATCCCTCTCATCCAGAATGACCTTCCCATTTCCTGTGGGCAACAGCAATTGCATCACCATGTCCTGGCACCCCCGAAGTGCCACTCTGGGGCAGCCCCACGGAGCCTGGAGAGAGTGCAGTTCAGCAGAGAGAAAGCACAACCCACACAGTTCGGTTGCCTCTTAGACAACACGTTCTACTACCTCTTACATGCAGCAGGCTTAATTCCTGAAAAGGGTTACTGGCTGAAGTTAAAAAACAAGACCACACTGAAATGTGAATTATCCCCTGAAAGTTTTTCTACAAATAAGTAAATGTGAAAATCCGTGGATAATGCTTTTTCCTTTTCTTTGTTGCTAGACACCTTGTAAAAAATGGGAATTTGGGGGGGGGCAAGTTTTTAAAACAAGCTATTTTTTCTCCCACAAAATAAATCAGGAGATTACCTGTTACATGTAGATAAAATCAGGCTAATATTACAAGTCTGTTTTTTCCCTGCAATCCCATTTCTTTTTGTTCAAGTAATTTTTTGTGACATGAGATACTTCAGGGAGAAAGCGCAAGATGACTCTGCTACAGCAGTACGAGCAGAGCAGGGAACAGGCGTTTTTTTTTAATCTCTCTTGCTCTGCAGTATGCAACAGAAAATGTTTCAGGGTTAGTCAGCTTTCTTTAAACCTGTGGCAGTTAATAAGTGTTTTCCCAGCCCTTTTTCTCTGCCCTATCATGAACGGACAAAGGTAGAAGTTCCTGTAGCCCTGTAGCCCCTTTGCAGTGATACAGCTGAAGCAAAAGCAACGCAAGCAAGGTATAAACCTCTCCCAAAAACTGAGTAGGTGTTTGCGCCGACATCTAGTTGTGTGCCATCTCCAGTGTGGGACCTGGGTGTGTGAAGCTACAGGGGGATTATCTGAAAGCTGCCTCCTTCGATCTTGTAATCTACTGATTTCCTATCCCAGTGCGGCCGTTTATTACAATAAGGACACAATTTAGCATCTCTCTGAACACACCGTTATTACCGAATGTGGTGTACCTTGACTTCATGTGTGTGTGCCTTGACTTCATGTGTGTGTACCTTGACTTCAGTAAAGCATTTGACACAGTCTCCCACAGCATCCTTGCTGCTAAACTGAGGAAGTGTGGGCTGGACGATCGGGTAGTGAGGTGTACTCTGAACTGGCTGAAGAAAAGAAACCAGAGAGTCGTAGTCAATGGGACGGAGTCTAGTTGGAGGCCGCTATCTAGAGGAGTACCTCAAATGTCAATATTGGGGCCAATATTATTTAACATATTCATCAGTGATTTAGATGAGGGAATTGAGTGTACTCTCAGCAAGCTTGCTGATGACACTAAACTGGGAGGAGTGGCTGACACTCCAGAAGGCTGTGCTGCCATCCAGCGAGACCTGGACAGGCTGGAGAGTTGGGCAGGGAAAAATTTAATAAAATATAACAAGGGTAAGTGTAGAGTCTTGCATCTGGGTAGGAACAACCCCAGGTTCCAGTATAAGTTGGGGAATGACTTATTAGAGAGCAGTGTAGGGGAAAGGGACCTGGGAGTCTTGATGGACAGCAGGATGACCATGAGCCAGCACTGTGCCCTTGTGGCCAAGAAGGCCAATGGCATCCTGGGGTGTATTAGAAGCGGGGTGGTTAGTAGGTCGAGAGAGGTTCTCCTTCCCCTCTACTCTGCCCTGGTGAGACCCCATCTGGAATATTGTGTCCAGTTCTGGGCCCCTCAGCTCAAGAAAGACAGGGAACTGCTGGAGAGAGTCCAGCACAGGGCAACTAGGATGATGAAGGGAGTGGAGCATCTCCCTGATGAGGAAAGGCTGAGGGAGGTGGGGCTCTTTAGTTTGGAGAAGAGGAGACTGAGGGGTGACCTCATTAATGTTTACAAATATATCAAGGGTGAGTGTCACAAGGATGGAGCCAGGCTCTTCTTGGTGACAACCACTGATAGGACAAGGGGTAATGGGCTGAAACTGGAACATAGGAGGTTCCACTTAAACTTGAGAAGAAACTTCTTCTCAGTGAGGGTGACAGAGCACTGGAACAGGCTGCCCAGGGAGTTTGTGGAGTCTCCTTCTCTGGAGACATTCAAAACCCGCCTGGACATGTTCCTATGTAGCATTATCTAGGCGTTCCTGCTCTGGCAGGGGGATTGGACTTGATCTTTCGAAGTGCCTTCCAATCCCTAGCATTCTGTAATTAGTCCCTGCTTAAGAAGCATCTGGACATGGAGGAACATGTCAGTGTTAAGTGTTGCTGTCATTATTATTCACCTTTACTTGATGTGCATCCTTCTTACTTAGTCGCTTGTGACCAAGGCATCTGCTTGTCTTTGGCCAGACTGTACATGGAATGAGCCAGGGAGACCAGAGAAACAGAGAGGTGGAGTCCTGCCAGAAAGCTCAGAGAGAACTTTGCTGGTCATCTAATAAGCTACTAGTTAGTAAGGAAATAATAAATTATTGCAATTAAATTAACTGTGTTGCCAACGCTGAGTCTCCAAATAATCATAAGTTGGACTGACTTAAAAATAACTTAAGATCAGGTTTTACACTTTCCCCCTTACTTCATGTTTTCAAGGCTGTCTTTACATGTAAGAGCTAGAATTTTTGCTTTTTTCATGATGATTAGAGTCCCTGTGTAAAAATATCTTTGCCTTAACAAGACAGAGCTTTAAGGAAAATGAATGCCAAGAGTGGACAAGGAATGACACATTGCAGTCCATTTCAAGATGAAATAAACTCCACCAAAAAAAGTAAAACATAGGGGCCTGATTCATTGCTACTAGCTGCATAAGGTGGGAATAATTTCACTGAAATCTACAAGTGAAATCTCAACCTCCCAAACTCAGAGAAGTCCCTTGAAAATGTTGCCAGGATCTCCAGTGGACAGGGTAGACCAAAAATCCAATGGAAATAAGAGTGAACGTAGGTCCTGTCATTTGACCAGACGGTCTAAGTGACAGAAAACAGGATCATGTTTTCAGCTGTTACAAATTTCATCTGTTTTTGCTTTGCTTTTCCCTTGAAGAATATCGATTTGCCTGTCTGATGAACTGAAACCTGTGGCTGAGCTTTAGGTCTGACTTAGATTTATGTGGAAGAAAAAGGTGTTTGCATGGGACGAACGGCTACGTGCATTTTAGATGCATACACATCTATTTGTGTGATGACAAAATCTGTTGTATTTGTGAATGCATGCTATATGGCCTCTTTTTGCACGCCTGTGCTTCTGTTAAGGTGCATGTCTACAAAGCACGAATACTGAACAGAATCTTCAAACCCCACTGTCCAGATTTGCAAACTCCTGTTCAAGTGAGTCACCACTGGCTTCACGAAATAATTTTTCCATTGTGTATTTGCAAATGATCTGCTCTGGGATGTAAAGACCTTAAAAGGTAGTGATCAAATGCATGTTATAAAAAAATTTGAACTCAGCATGAGCAAGGATTACTCATGAAAGGAAGGGCACTGACGCTTAAATCTTGAGTTATCCAACTGCTTTTCAAAAACTGGTCTCTAATGGGTGGTTGCGAAACTATGAGCGTCTTTTGTTTCCCCTCTCCTGTTCCCTCTCCATCGCAGGAGATATTGCAAGTCAAAGTTTTAAGATTTAAAACTGAGGTCTAAATGCCTCAGGTATATTCAATGCAGGTCTTTCACTGCATGACTAGAGTGTGAGAAAAGTGAATTCCACCCTGAGATAAGAGACTCCCTTGTCTGTAGTTCTCTGCAGATATGAGAAAACACAGACTACGGGCTCTTTGAGTAACTCAGGGGCTCAAAAGTTCAGGAATCCTTCCCGTGCCTGCCTCCATGGCAAATCAGCTACTTTGGAATGAGCTTTTTTTTTCTTCTTTTTTTTGACTTTTAAAAAAATAAAAATCTCTCTACTGATGCAATGGTTCTGCAGTTTAGATGCTGGAAGCTGCAGAGGCCGAAGGCTTTTATTTGCCCACAGAACAGACAACAGATAAAGAACAGCAGTGAGATTTTTTTTGGCTGACCTTGCCAAGGAGCCTAGAGTTCGTTTTGCAGTGCCATCCTCCACGCCACTTCTGCTACTGGTTCAAGGGCCAGTGCTACTTAGGTTCTCAACAGACAATGCTTTTAATGCCACCCCCTACTATTTATTTTTCTCCTGTATGAAAGGGAATGGTAACACTTGTTTTGCTTACACAGTCCTCTGAAGAGCCATTACGTGGTACTAATGGTGCTTTCGACTGATGGCATCTGTTCTAGCTGGGGTGTGAGTAGGGGCCTTGAAGGTAGAGGGCTTTCAGAACCCCTTTGCTTGCCAATCCCCTGAGGAATACAGGCTATGTTGGTATCAACATACTGAAAGAGGTGTGATACCAGCCAGCAAGCCAGGTGCTCTCGATGGCAGAGAAACAGTTTATTCAAAGAGACAGGCATGTGAAGTAAAGATGCAAAATTTCTCTTGTGAAGCCTTTTAAACACTCTTAATGAACTACCCTGTCCAAGCAACACTAGTTAAAAGCTTTTGGAGAATATTCTGTTCTGTTCCCAGATATCCCTCCCTGGAGGCATTTACCAATCCACTGTATTGTAGGGAAAAGATAAATGCTAAGAGTCTCTCTTTTTCTTTTTGAAAATAGAATTTTAAAAGTAAAATAGAATCCTATTCTATATAGATTCTCATCATTCTATATTTCTTTCCTAGACAGTCCTGTACTTCCTTCCAGTGCCAGTGGACTGAATAGTAATGGTGTAGCATGAGCCAGGCTGTCACACGCCACTTGTCCTAAGCAGCAGTCAGGTTAAAATGCTCTCTCCTGTGCCCAGAAGAACTGGAGTTGTTATTTTACCCTTTTAAGTTTGTTGTGGATTTTTCTCCGAGAGAGGAAAAACTCCACAGACAACCAAAATATCCTTTCTGGTGTCAGATGGTCTCACATCTTTTCCCTCTCTGTTCTCTTGTAAAGAGATCATTTCTGCAGGAGCTACAGTTCAGCTTCCTATTTTTGGCACAGTGTCCACGCTTCTGACTTTGCATAGGGAGGGTTAGAGCTGAGAAAGCAAAGCCTGGGTATTTATGTTACAAGGTATGTGAGCTGTGCCTAGGGCCAAGCAGCAGAAGTGCAGAAGCTTGCAGTGTGTAGGTGGACACCCTGTCCTGCACAGCGGACAACCACCAGAACAACACTCAGCCCAAATGCTCGAAGGCCTCCTCTGCTTTGCAGTCACAGAGGCCTTATCATGAGCTGGTAAAGGTGATGACAGTCCCTTAAAGTTAATAGTTAGACATGGATTTACTTCACTTAAGGAGTTGTCCCAGATTATTTTTTTTTATTATTTTTCTAAGGCATTAGCAGATGGCACAGAAAAACTGGTTTTTGAGGGCAATGGTTCCTTGCAACACGAATTTGGGTCTTTATGTTTATGTAAGCTAACCTGGAGGGACACATTTCAGAGCTGGGTTGAAGCAGCAGAAAGACTGGAGCCGCAAAGTGCAGAGCTGGGTACCGGTAACTCATTTAAAGCTGAGGTCTGTGGATATGCAGGGCTGGGTGTCTGCTTGTTCTGAAAAGATGCAGAAAATAAGGCAGGCGCAGATGTTAAGAGATCACAACTTCATGCATTCCCCTCATTCAGTCATGCCGAGATGAGGCCACTTGCAAACGTGGACATCAGTTCAGTCTCCAAACACCATCATCGTGTGAAGATATTTGGCTTTATGCTTTGGATTCAGGCCAGATGACACTCCACTGCAAACTGATATCCACATGTTCTTCTGGAAATGACGTCCACATGGGAAAATTTCAGTGCATTGGTGTGTGGTGGAACTCAATTAGTAATGAGCATCCAAGAGTAGAGGTTCAGAGATGTGTACATACCAGGTGTTGACAGATTTTTTTTTTTCCATCTAGCAGTTCTTCTGATGCATACACCATGTCTGTATCTGCAAAGGTGACATGTTGTTGCAGGCTTATGTGGAACAAAGCCAACACTTCCCACAAAACTCTGTTACCCTTGCTGCAGAAAGTAGCCTGGGATAACCAGAAAATACCTCCTGATCGAGCCTGAACATCTATATATAGCTAGTCACTAGTTAGCATCTAGTTCAGACTGTGCAGTCAAAGAATAGGGATAAAATGAAAACCAAAGCAAAGCAGAGGCTGTTTTTCTGGCAACAGTTCTACTCACAAATACAGTGGAAAGATGTGTGACACTGAGGGCAGAATTTAACCTGAAGACCACGAAAGGCACATACCATAGTCTCCACTGACCTTCAAGAGCATCCAGCAAATGCTTTGTGCCTCACTTTTTATTTTCTAGTTCTTTCTCTTACTTTTATCAAAGAATTGTGATATCCTTGTGTTAGGCCTGATGCCATGCTGTTAACTCCATATAAGATATTCTTGTGCATTATGGTCAGATCTACTTTTTTTTTTTTCCCCATTTCTCATTCATTGAAGGGGACTAAGAAGCCATCATTACGAGTGAAAATTACACTGACCTCACCTGAAAATTCTTTACACAGAAGACTTCAAAATTATTCCAGTGGTTGCAGAATGAATCATAATATAGTAGACATTCAGCTATTCTTTTTAATAAATGTGCTTTAATTGGACAAAAGCATAACTGACATGTTTAACTTCCACATCTATTAGGGGGTAGGACTCACTTAACCACTCTGTTCCAATATGATTTCCTGTGAAGTTAGCTACATTTTGGTCAAATAATGCTGCAGCCAAGACTGATTTCTCAGAACAAATTTGCCAGCTGGGACTCTGTTAGGTTAGAGCACTGCTTCACACAATTAGGACCTGTGGGCACTAATGTCATACAAATAAATAATAATATGATGTTGTAGGATAGTTTGAATAAATAATTCATCACACAGATTAAGTATGAATTATTTGCTTGCGCTGGTTGCTGTGTCACTGGCCACAGAAGTCCCACGGTATCACTCCTGCTCGCTGGCTACACGGTTGAGGATTTTTTTAATGGGAGAGTGAGGACAGAGTCGGGGGAGCTGACTGCTCTCAGTTCCTGGGCATGTCCACTGTTGAAAATTTATTTATGCGTTTTCTTCTGCTTGCTTGGTCCAGTTTTTTAGCCCATGTTTATCATTACAGCTCCCTGGAAGTCAATGGAATAATATTAAATTTTTCCTCTTTTGAATGAGAATGTAACTAGATAAAATTTCAGTCCGAACTGAAGAATAAGCTAGAAACCTTGAGTGTTGCTAATCCCAAATCTAAGGGCCTTATTCCTTGCAGGTACTGCTCAGTCCCTGATTCAGCACAATCTTTCAAGCATTTGCTTAAATCCTACCGACAGTAATGGGCCACAAGCTCATGCCAAATGCAAGTGCCACAAGGAAATAGTCTGACTGCTGTTCTCAGAGTCCTAACAGCAGATCCCCGAAATGCAAATGCAGCCCTAAAACTAAAATTCAGTTTATCACATCCAGGAAAATGAGAAATCTTCCTCTGAATCTGTTAATACCCATTTTTGCTTTGAAGAACCAGCAGTTTTCAGATTATGGCTCTAATATTTTAAAACTTCAAGCCCTCGAGTCCAAGACAAAAACTGAGCTATTGATTAAAAGGAAAGCTATGGAGATGTTGAGAGTTCAAATAAAGCAATGAAGATGCTTAAATATCACATTTCTTTTGAGCCTTTTAGTGTCTTAGTGACTAGAGAAGCTGAAGAAGACAAAAATAATGTCTCCCTTTCTGTGAGCCAGTGGAGCTCATAGCCCCTAGCTGAAAATCTTTCCCCTTAGCACTACAGGCTATGGCCGCTACATCCAACCCTTGGTGAAACGAGTGTTAAACCCACTGAAGAGTATCAGAAATGGAATTTCACAGGGAAAAAAAAAGAAAATACACCATACAATTTTCTGAAACAGCTGAACTTGGAGAATGTCAAGGGGGAGCACTAGGTCAATTTGAAAATAGAGAACAGAACAGACCATTGTTAGTATTTTCTGTTTGAACATTATCTAAAAAAAATAAATATCAAAAATAGCTTTTCCAGAAGTGGAATAAATTCCACTCTGTTCCACTAAGCTGCACATCTTTTGCTTGATTTTATACTCAGGAGAGTGAGTAAAGTTTGACCAGAAGATTTACTGGTATCTACTCCTCATCCCCTTCCCACCTGGTAGCACGCTTCTTCCTAGGCTACCTCACTAACAGCAAAAAGCAACAGCTCCTCCTTCATTGCTTTCCAGAATACATAGCAGCAGGATCATCCCCTGCCTCCTCTCCTAGTGGAGGCTTCCCAGCAATAACCCAATAGGCAGGGCTGGGAGGCTCATAGGAAAACATCACTGAGACAGAGATGTGACTGGTTGCACAAAGTAAATGTCAAAAAAAAGAAAATTCCTCACCAGGAAAGTACGCCAGGCAAGCCTTGGTTGCGTACATCTGGATTTCAATCTCTAAAGTAATGTCAGCTGCACAGAGCTCAGCTCCTGTGCTTGCAGATCGCAGCCTGGCTCTGCCAAGCGTCGATCACCCTCCATACTGACGGACTTCAGTGCCAGCGAAAAGCAACCAAGCCCATCAAGAGACAAAAAACAGCATTTTGTAGGATCAAGCCCACTGCATGAAGCGAGAGGCCACTTTTCCCTCCAACACGTGTATGGGGATGAGGTACTAAAAAGATCAGTACAACAAACCGGTGCCTGCAGCGTTCACTTAAACAATGTTTTGGAGGCAGCAATAGTAATAATAAAAACAAAATAATTAAATAATGAAAATATAAACTTGGGTATGATTTCGCTTAGATGCAAACTAATATTTAAATATAAAAATGATAAGCTTCTGCTAATCCTTCTTAGGAAGTCATAAATTGTTAATCAGACCTTAGGCGGTGTTGTTTAATACTAACTTTAATAAAATAGCTGCCTGAAGCAGAAAGACAGTTGGGATCCTGACTCTAAAACTTTGGTAGCCTCATCCTCATTTTTGTAGCCTGAGGCTCTTGCACTACCATTGATACCAACTCCTTTGAAATATGCTCATTTTTTAGGCTGCTAAATTATTAAACACCTTATTAGTAGAAAGATTAGATGGAAGAAAAGTAATCTCTGTATGACGGAAAATGGATTGGAAGAGCAGGGAAAAGTGCAGGGAATATTTACATAAAAGATACAGCTCTGTTGTTGATATACAGAGGTAATCTATAATCCATAATTCATTTAAGAAATGAACCCATCAAATTACATCACAATACATGACAAATTGCTACTGTTGAGCTATCCTACAATAAATTACATAGAATCATTCCTGTCAAGAGTAAAACTTGTTTGAGACTAAAAAAGCAATGTCACTACAAGGTTATTTTCCCCATTGTTCCACAGGACTTGTCTATCATACACGATTTCTCACTTTTCCATCATATACTTTGATGGGGGTAGCAAAAGTTCCCTTGTAATCACGAAGTCTGCCAAATTAAAACTGCTTTGAAACTTGCAAGAAAAAGGGAAAGGAAGGAAAAGGAGAAATGTTTCTCCCTTATCATTCCTTAATAATATTTGTCAGTCAGGTAAGCAGATCTCGAGATGAAAAAATAAGCAATTGTAACTTCCCTAATTGCAATGCCTTTTCACTGTATGTCCAGAGCAGCTTGTTAGCATGCTATTTGTTTAGTTTAATATGCAATACAGAGCACACTTACTACTTTAAAGTGCTTATTCATGATGTCATGGATATTAGTGTATATTTCTTAATTACACAACAGGACAATCTTTCCCCCCTTCAATCTACATTTTCTGTTGCTCTGATTGGTTTCTCTAACTAGCCAGAATAATCATTTTGCCACACAGAAGCAGATAAGGAAAAAAAATGTAAACAATTTAAAAAGCCATTTTAATTTAATAACAAATTGGGAGCTGTACTTTGTGTTAAATTAGCACTGCAAGCCTCATATCAATTCAAGGCAAGGTTCCTTGTTCGTTACTGCTTAATTAATCAGTCCTGTTTCCATCTAAATGAAAAGTTTTCTCTCTCTCTCCTATCAACTCTAGTATCTCATTTCAGGCAGTGCATCAAGTCAATCTTGCTTGCATTAGCAACTTATTTCTAATGGCTAAGCTCTGTTATTTACAATAATTCATCCCATCCCAGCTTGCAGCTGAATCCCACTTGGTCTCCACTCCGGGCAGTTGGAGTCAATGGTAAAACAGAAAGTGCAGAGCAAGCTCATCCCGCCCCATGAAGCTCCATGCGAGGACAAGGACCTACTTCCAATACACTGATGTCTACTTAGCTTTTGGCTTCTGGGCCTGTCCTCTCTCCCCAGAGGCAACCTAGTGCTTAGGGGCATGGTTTAGTGATGGACTTGGCAGTGTCAGGTTAACGGTTGGACTCAACAATCTTAAAGGTCTTTTCCAACCTAAATTATTCTAACATGCACTGAGCTGGGCAAAGGATTGTTATCTCCCACAGATACAACAGATGAGCATGAAACAATCCAATGGAAGAAGATAAATATGTAAGGGAAGGAGAATATAGAAAGTTGAGTGGTGCCTGAAAACGTGTCCTCGTTACCTTTCATACAGCACATCCCAGAAACAAAGCTGGGATAACCACAAGTCCTGCACTACCATCAGTAGTGCATATACAAAATATCAAACCTTCCACCATGTAACCTTTGAAGGAAGTGGAGAATGGGACTCGAACCACCGGCTGGCTGAGTATCAGCTCCTCGTACTCACCCCACCATTCCCAGGGCTGGAAACTGCTACCACTGCCATAAGTTGGTGCTTTTTCTCAGTGTTGTAGCCTAATACCCTAAGTTTGGGACTTAACAGAAAAACTCTGGTGTTTTGTATGGCGCCAACCAGGCCTCAGTCAAACACCTACAGAAGCTGTGGTTGCTGGTAGCCATCTAGTCTATGCACTTGCTGTTGCTAAGTTCAGCCTCCAAAAGTAAGTGTTCTGGCTGCCTCCTGGGGCTGGGATGCCTGCCCATGTCAGGATGTCTGTTTCTAACCGCCCCCCCCGCCCCAAGCATCAGCACTGCTCCAGCAGCTTCGTCCCACGCTGACCTGCAGCTTCTGAGATGTAACAGATACTTGCTCAGGTCAGGACTCGAAACTAAATCTGCACCTGAGGTGCCTGCATCACATGAAGGCTGGTCTTAATGCCATTTGGCCAAACATAAATACCTCTGCAACAAACACAAACTACTCTTAATATTGAATGAGCCATTCCAAGAGGACAAAACCTGTTTGCTCCCGAGTAGCCTCAGTATTTACTTTTTGCTCACCCAGGAATCGGAATGGTATTGCAACAGGAAAGAAGGATGTGCAGTGCATTTTAACCTCCTAGATTTGCAGCAGCCAGCTTCTGACCTCACATTTACCAGCCTGGTTGAAATTACAACCTGTTGCTAAGGAAAACTCTGTCATACCTTAAAGTAACTGTGATATCAAATAGCTTTGGAGATATCCAACAAATTAATTATGCTAGATTAACGAGAGGCCGCTTCAGAAATCCTGCAAAAGACACCCTGATATGTTACAATATGATAATACATTTCATTTAATGACAATATAAATTATGTGCTGCGAAAAGTGGGAGCCTGGTTTTGTGTTGTTTTGGTATTTCTCTTCCAAGTGTAAGAAAATTTCTTTCTACAAATCAGAGTGCACGCTTCTGTTTCTGATGGGAAACGCTGCTCTGAAAAGCACTGAATTTCAAAGCTGCTGCAGATTAGATTGTCTGCAGAATTGTGCTGATGGCTGTAAATATTAATAAATAAGATACACTAGGCCAGCTTTTTTCCTTGATGCTTAAGCACTGCCTCCTCTTAAGTGCAGATGACCTGAAGACACAGGCACCAGAAGGAAGAATCTGAGCTAAGAATTGGCTTTAAAGATGTAACACACAGCGACACTTGCACAAAGGAAAGATACTCCTGCCATGTCCCAGTAGAACCAGTCAGCAAGTGACAATCTCAGTCCACTCCTTTGCATCCCTGCTGCAACTGCCCCCAGCTGCTGACGGGAGCCGAAGAACAGCAGAGTATCCATCTCCATGCAGTGTATAAATGAGCCAGGGCTATACTGCTGAGGGAGCTTCAGCGCAAATTGACAATCATCCTTTACATGTGGCGCTTTTGTTCCATCCCCACTTTTTGTAGTCTTTAGGGAGACCAAGTATACAAATTTTTGGAGGTCACGGTTCGGTCACGATGGAAAAAATTGGCAAGTTGTAAACACGTCATTACAAGATCCTGACATCTTGATCCAGGAAGGCACTTAAGCATTCAGTCTTGTGGACTTCAGTGTAGTTTATTGGTATGTTTGAAAGTAAACTGCTCTGGGACCAGGTATGATAAGGCAGAGAGAAGAACTGCTTTGTTTATAGCAGAAATAACCTGGTAATTATCAGCAGTGAGAAGGGAAGTACCATAGCAGGGCATTCAGATTATTTAGACTTAAATGGAGTTTAGAAGAAATACAGACTTTTATAAAACTGGTTGGTACAGCGTGAATTGCTTAAAGGGATGTGGCTGGTGAACTTGAAAGTAGCTTCTGCATCTTTTTCCCTTTCAGCAGTGACAGCTAAATTGAGCACCAATTTCACAAAAGGAATTTGCTCCCTGAAAGGGATTCTAACTCTAAGTATTCCTGCTCTGTGATCTGCCAGAGCACTGTTCACACTGTGAAAATGAGGAAATATGCTCTCTTGAATTCCTGTAGTGGTCAATCAGTTTGTGAGGCCAAATCCAAAAGCATCAGGGCATAGTAGGTGGCATGTAGCTCATAACCTGGTACTGTTTGGATCTCACTCTGCCATATGACTTGCAAGCTTAATGTGGGTTTTTTTGGTGTATCTTTTTCTACCTCTCTCTGTATTTATTTACACTAGGATCATGCCAGGGGTTTCGGTGTACACCATGTCCTTATTCAAGTATTCAAGTAACTCCCCTTTGACTCACCTTCGTATCTACGCACTAGGAATATTGTTCCTCAGATGTTCACAAAGCAGAGGTGCTTTGAAATGAATTCATAGAGGCATGGACGTGAATAAAAGAGAGTGTGGTATGACCTCTGGCTGCCCCAAACCATGGGCAGCAGCATGCAGAAAAGGCAGCCTTTTATGAGACTTTTTTTATCGCCTTCTGTCCCGCAGCCATAAGTAGGTGGGAATGGATGAGGCAGGGAATGGTAAAGAAACTCCGTGGCCAGTCCAACTGGGCCAATGCAGAGAGGAAGGTCATCGCCACCTTGTTTGGGGACAGCTCAGATTGCTTTCTCCCAGGAATAAAATATTCAGTCTTGTCCCAGATGGCTCTGGAGGTGCCCAGCCTCCCCCTTCCCCTCCACACAGAACACGGCTGAACAAACAAGCAAAAAAAATATCCAGAAAATCCTTTGGGGAGAAAGTGTCAAAGTAGCTGCAAGGAGTCCTTGAGAAAAATAATTGGCTTTCTTTAGAATGAAAACAAAGAGGCCCAAATCTTATTTTTTTCCCCCATCCTTTCTTTGATCAGCTCCAACAACTCGAGCGAGCAGCAGAGAGGTGGGAGGGTTGACTGCAAGCTGTACTTTCTGTAAGATCCTGGTTCAGCATTCCTGCTGTGCTACAGCCTCCTTGCGTGACCTTGGGCAAGTCACTCACCTCCGCTGTGATTTGCTTCCCCCTGCTGTAAAACAAGGCCAGTCCTACAGGCCAGTCTCTTGGGGGGGGCCGTGTGGTGATGATGTATTTTTTTAGATACTGTGGAACATCTGAACAGCTTTTGCGTGAAGGCCCCATGTCGATCAGCTATGCCTTGTCCCTCTTTGAAGAAAGACTCCCAAATGTCCACAGAGCATCTCACAATGATAGTGTTATTTCTTTTTACAGGATACTATATGCTATTTCATTTTCTTTCTGTCCACAAAGATGCTTTTGTGAAATAATGCCAGAACTCATGACATCCTAAAGTTACAAACTACCAAAGAGAATCACTTCAGTGAGAAAACAAATTTCACCTGAATACTTAGGGCTAACTAAAAGCAACCATGCTTTTAATAATTTCTGTTAATTTATCGGACCTGGGGGGGATAAGGGAGGAGGACGTGTGTATATCTTTCTAAGAGAGAGGGCTTTCCCTCGGGTGAGAGTATCAGTACAGAGGTTGTCCTCCATGCTGCATGGTGTCAGCACCCTGGCTGGGACCCCCCCCCACACCTGGTTCCCCAGATGTGGGACAGGTCTGGATCCCCATGATCTTCGAGAAGACAAAGCGGAGTTACCATCAGAGCCAAGTGTCTTCTTTGAGTTTGGCCTTACCCTTCACCCCAAAGCAGAGCTACATGCTAATGATCCTGTTGATTAAACAGGCTTTGTGCTTATAGACGCTATTAACTGACAATTGAAATGCAGCAGTTGGGGAGTAGGCAGCTCTGCTGTACACGCAGACAAGCACGCACCTGCAGTACCCGAGGAAACTCGACTAGTGTTTAATTTTTGTGCTAATTTTCAATTTCTGCTGACCCTTCTCCTAGGACCTCCTGCTCTGGCTCCGCTATTAGATGCAGAAGTGGGAATGCTGCAGAGATACACTACCTATTATCTCGCAGGCAGTTGTAAACATTACAGCAAGATAATGGAATTAGTTTAGCAGGGAGGAATTAAAGTACCCAGATAGCATAGGACTGATCTCACTCATAAACTACTCTCTTCCGCGCGTTGGCGGTGTGTCACTAGGGAAGAGCTGAGGGGTTATGACGGGTATTTACGTTGCAAATCAAATCTAATCGTCACATTCTGTCTAGAACTAAGCACTTTCTGACTATATATAAATACATCAGTATGTCCTGACAGGACAGGCTAATTAATCCATAAGATATTTGCCCACAACGCCAGAATAAAGCCATTATTGAACAGGTTTCTTAAGACATTGCAAGGTTGGCACTGTTCCTGAGTGTGACCAGATGGAAACGTATATGCTCTTTTGTCTGTGTGCTTGGCAAAGAGGAGAGCATGGAGAGTATCTTGTGGCTGGGTGTGAAGAAAGATACTGCAGTATTAGTGTAATCTTGGATGTAATCTTTAGCACAGTGCTAAAGTGCCCTGGCACCGTCACAGTTAACCAATCACTTCTTCACTTAAAGCTTCTTTTTGGAGGTCCGACATCATAACTCATGAAGGACACTGTGCCAGACGTGTCTTTTCCATCCTGGCAGGGCTCACAGGCTTCCCTCACCAGAAAGATGCAGTTTCCCTTCACCATCAGCATTGCTCCTCACCGCTGCTAAGAGGGTTGCAGCTGCAGGAAAAACTGTCTTTTCTGGTTTGTTTTGAAAAAGGAAAACACTCAAGGAGAGCGCAGCTCCACGAGACTGGATGTACCAACCAGTAGCATTAATTCAGACCACTCTAAACAGTCCTGAACTACAGTTATCCTAGTTTCTTCTGGGAATGTTCCTGTTAACAAACAAACACAAGCATAAATACTAATATTCACAGTATTTGCTTGGGCCTTTCAGTGCCAAGTGCACAACCAGGAAAATGAAGTGGAAGATGATGTTGGCAACTAGCCTCACCTGGAATAAGTACAGGAGATGGTCACGGGTGCAAGGAGGGATAAGGCTTCCCGAAATAGGGAGGGGAAGCTGCTGGTGGGTGATCAGGATTAGGACACACAGAAGTGCCCTGGAGAAGCTTAGGAAGCTGAGGTTGGATGGACTCCCAACAGATATCGGCCAGTCACCAGGGAAGGATGAGAGAAAAGCTCTTAGGCTGAGATTTATGGCAAGAAAAAAAAAAAAAGGACATGAAGAGAAGTACTCAAACTTTTAAAACGCTTTTATCCAGCACCTTCTCCACCTAGTTCCACTGCAGCATCACTCACAGCACAACCCAGAGAGGATGACTTTTTTCTGCTGATGTTTTGCATTAATTATGCACTCTTCAAGCGTGTTTTTAAAACCCAGACAGGGACTAATAATCTGCCCTGCACCTTTTGTTAAGCAAGAAAGACAGATAACAGCTGGGTTTAATCACACTAAACATTCCCTTTGCATCCTGTCTCTCGCCATTCCAAAGGATATAAGGTGCGATGCCAGAACACACCTCTCCTCACCGAGCCCAGTTTCTCCAGACCCCTCTGAAAGGGCTGCCATGACTAAGCAAGCAGGATGAGCAAACCAGCTGCTACTGGATTTTTATCTCAACCAGAACACATTTAAACTCAAGAACCCTGTTCATACTGCAGGTTGAATCCTGCACAGAGTCAGCAGAAGAGCTTGGGTTCGGTGGCACAGAGAGTCGTTCGCTTCATGTGCGGGATGGGGGACTCGCTGTAAAGATTTATGTTGAAAAAGTCCTGAATTTGGCCCCACATGGCTGTCAGGATAATCATGACTGAATTTATCAGCCCTGTTTCTGAGAGTTGTGAACGCAAGTAATTATTTAGGAAAAAGAGGCAAACCCCAAATGATGCAAAGGCTTTGAAGAAATCAAACAGTTACTGCAGCTAACTAGGTCTTTAAAGGGTTAATGAAGAAGTCTCCCTAACACCCAGCTTCCAAGGCACAGCCCCTCCATGGCATTTCCTGCACATTTATGATAATCAAAAGATACTGAAAAACCAATTCTACTTTATTCTGGTATAATTGCAGCAGAGCCACTAGAGGAATTGCAACCATTATGCAAGATGAGGCACCATCATAGAGGGGCCTGCTGTTTCCAACAGATTCTACCCACTTGTTTTTATAGATTTCAGCTACCTTTCATTTTAGTAATTAGCCACCATTTCCAAGGAGATCCATAAGCAATTTCCTGCCCATCTTGAGCCGTAACGCTACAAGATTGCACTAGCAAGTGAACATAGTTTAAAACCAGTCAACAAAGAGCAGACAGCACACTGAAAAGTTCAGTTAAGCAAGAGACAGAGACCACCATTTCATTTAACAACAGATACATGTCGATGTCCTCTAGATCTGCTTGACCATTACACTGCTGTGTAATGCCTGTGCAGGCATCCTGATAGCGATTCCTTCTGAAACGCAGCATACTGCAGGAGTCTACAGCAGAGTGCTGAAATCTTCAGTCAAAGCAAAAGTGATGTAGCAGACCTAAGGGGATAGTGGGCTGGAGGGAGGATCCTGCCCTGAGGAAACCAATGTGCCCTTGAGCTCATACCAGCTGAGATCCTCCTGCCAGAGCAGGATCTCAGCTGGTAGAAGCACCGCCACAAAACTTCTGTCAAGTCTGCATGAGTTTCGGGATCTTCAGCAGAACGGAGGCCGGGGCCGGGGGGGGAAACCAACCCACGTTTTTTGACGTGTGTGTTTTGCTTTCAAGGAAGTCTCTCAACTAAATATTATTGAAACAGCAGATGGCAAAATGCAAACTTTATGAAAGGGAAGGCTGCCTTGCGCAGTAGGTTACCGTTTGCATGGGAGAGCTATGCAAGGTGGGGAGGGAGAGGGGGAAGAGTAAGAAGTTAAGATGGATATTACTAGCTGAACAACTTGGTCAGAAAATTATGACCATGTCTATAAATGTAATCTTTGGAGTGCTGGCATGGAGATACGCAAGAGCTGTGAACCAGTGTGAAAACTAAAATACCTAGAGGGACTAATAAGTCCCCGTGGGGACCCCAGTTCCTTAAATGGCTGCGAAGGATAATTGCAGAGAACTACAACAGGACTAAATCAATGACATTTTCCCTGAAAGGAAAAAAGAAAAAAAAAAGTATTGCTGCCTCTGATTACATTACTCTGAAAATACTGGCTGCTTTCCCCCTCCCTCCCCCAGCTCAGAAGTCAACTGCAAGCCACTAGAAATATGTCCAGAAAGATTATGGTGCAGCTGAAAGCCAGAAGCATATGAGATTATATATTTACCGGTGCTGTGTCAGATAACATCTGAGAGCAGAGGAGAAAGGGATTCAGCCTTGCAGTCTTTATCAGCGTGTTCGGGCTGTTTAAAGGAGCTATCCAATTGTGTCATTGCTGCCAGGCCTTTATATCCATGATAAAGGAACCTACTTGATCTTGATCGCAAGCCTCCAAGCCCTACCGGGCTCTCTTGTGACATGCAAACTTATTGCCTTTAAACAGGAATTAGAAAAAAAATGAACAGGGATGTACCACTACCCATAGCATTATATTGCTCAGGAACAGATGTTAATCAATTTTATGGAATGCTTTAAGTAATATGCAAGCACTTTTGCACAGAAGTGACTGCATATTAGAGATTTCAGCCCAGCAAATACATGAGATAAGCCTTTATCTTAACTGGGAGAGTTACGTCTATTTTGCTTAAAACCAAAGAGGTCGGCATGCTCAAGCAATTTTATTCCCTTGGAATCATGTTATTTCCAAGGTGCTGTTACATAGGGTGCTACGACAATAGGGAATGGTAATAACCTTGCTTTTGACTGTAGTGTTCTCCTTGCGTGTATGTTCATGCATACAGCTCATGAAGTACATATGCAGGATGTAGGTACTGTCTTCACAGATTCCTGAATAGACTGGAACAACTGTACTCTCTACTCCAACTGCGCTAGGAGAACAATAAATTTAGAAAAAGGACTGACCTTACACTCTCTAAGTAATTTCTGCTACAGAATCACCCATGCAGTGCTAACAGAACTTTAAAATCCCACACTGTACACACGTATGAGGAAAAAGGTGCCCCATCTTCTCAATTTGTATAAAAGTACCAGCTGTGCCACTGTGCTGGGAGTAATTTTGGTCATTAAACTTCTTGATCCTTGAATGTTATCAGGAGTTAACTTAGGTGACCATACACTTGCACTTACAAAGTACTCTCCGTAAAATATGGATTTTATTGCAGCAATGACTTCTTTCCACAGCCACTGACCTCCACTGCTATTATTTATCTCTTTGACTCAACCTTTTGCATAAGAATACATATATATAGCATGCGTATTGTGCATTTGGTTCCCTCGTGTGTGCATCTAGGTGTTACATACATGTGAATATATAAATAGTTCAATCTATGTGACATAGAAAGTACGTTACCAGCTCCTCAAAAAAGATTTACAGCACAACCAAATTCAGCACTTTCTTTCTGCAATCATCCAACTCCTCTCCTGTAAAATGCCTGGATGCCTACCCCCTCCTCTTTCTTCCACCACCTCCATCACTCCCCAACCCGTTCTTTTATCAAAGACTTCACGTTTATCAATTCCTGTAACGTCCCCAGATCTGCCCCCTCTGCCCCCTTCTTTTCGCTGAGGGAGCGCCTCATTTCAACGGTGCTCTACATTCAGCTGCACTTCGCCTCGGATTTTACTCATCATCCGAAGGGTTTTGCCCTGTATCCATTTCACAGCAACTAGGCAGCGTCAAGAAACCGAGATAGGCTTTTTTTTTTCTATTCTTCTTCTTATTTTATAATGATTCATTACGTTTCTCCTTTTGTTGTTCTTGCAACAAATACTACCCCCTTCCAAACAACACACTCTCGCTTTCACCACGTCCCCTCGACCAAAGTGTCTTTGCCGGCCGGAACAATTCCCAGAAAAAAACGCCGCATCCCTTCGCCTGTATTAAAACGCCCGCGGACGTGGTCCCACAAGCCCTGGAGCCGCCGGAACCCCCCAGGTGGGTGGGTGGGTAGGGGGGTGCGTCGGTGGGGTGCACAACCCTCCGTAAGACAGCTGCCAACTTTGCAAAATAAGTGGTTCCCCCCCCCTTAATTATCATTCCCGATAAGCAAAAAGAAAAAAAAAAGGGGGGGGGGGGGGGGGAAGGAGGAGGGAGGCAGCTGCCTGGTGACAGTTGAAACTTGCTCCTAAAGAAGTGGAAAGCCGCATGTCCTTACCGGTAAGCAGGGACGACGGGGCCGAGCCTCGCCCGGGTCGGTGGCGGCGGCGCCTCCTTCCCCGGCCCCGTTTCTGCCGCCGCTCAGCTCAGCCTCTCCGCCTCGCACTGGGGCTGCCGCTCGGCCGGCGGCACTTTTTAACTCCAGCATGCAGGCAGCCCGAGCCGAGAGGGCTCTCTATCTGATTGGTTTCCATTCAGTGCTCCTGATTAATAAAAAAAAAAAAGGAAAAAAAAAGGGGAGGGGGAGGGAAAAGCGAGTGGGGGGGGGGGAGGCTAAACTCCTCCCTCCCTCCTTGCCTCCCTGGCAGGCGCACACACAGAGACGCTCACACAGTTTCTGACACTCGCACACACGCTCTCACACACACACAGACAGACGCTCATTCACACGCACTCATTCACACACACACACGCATTCACACATACACACTCATTCACACACCCCCGCAGTCCCGGCGCTGCGGATGCGGGAGCTGGCAGAGGTGCAGCACTGGGGACAGGGAAGCGGGAGAGGAGCGGGATCGGGATCGGGATGGGATCGGGCTCCTCCGGGCGGTGGGAGGGCAGAGGGGGAGGGCTGTGCGACGGAGCCCCCGTTTCCCCCCGAGAGTCGCTGCGTGCTGGAGGTGGAGAGCAGCCGGCTTCCTAATCATTCCGTAGTGATAGTAAAAGCAGAATAAAATCGGGGAAGGGGGTTGATAAAGAAGAGGGAAAGGCGTGCTCCTCCGCTGTGAACCGTGTGTTTGTGCTTGTGCGGCTTTCTCATCCTCGGAGCCGTTTTTAAGTCCTCTTGACACCAGCAGATCCCCGGCTTGTCTCTTCCCACACTTCCTGGGAACTTCCTGGACTTGATGAATCAAGAATTTCGGTGAATTATTAATGGGGATGACACTTTGTGGGGGTGATCGCACGTGGCGGTTTCTATGTGAATGGGAAGCAGCCGGGGGAGGATTTTCCAGGTGCCTGTCTTTGCTCGGGCCCCCCCCTCTTTCCAGAGGGCTCCTCACCCACGAGGTTATGACTAATCTAAATGCAGAAAGACCTGAAAACCCGGCTTTTAACGTGGAGCCCCTCTGCGCACATATATGTTATACAGCCTCCCCCCCACCCCCAGTCTAGCCTGAAATAAGGCTTTAGGTGTTTTAATCTAAATATTAACTGGGAAGATGGAAATTACCTGCCTGTTTATTATTTACCTGACAAGAGTCCACTTTAATTCAGCTGCACGGTAGTCCCCTTAAGATTCATGGCAAATGTTGCAAGAGTCGAAGCTTTCTGCCATTTGCCTCTCACATCTCCACAGTCTAGGATTTGACCTTTATGATGTATTTTTCTCCCTGCTAGTCAATCTTAAGTCATCTTTTTATCCGTCTTTTTATTTTTTTCTTCCTCCTAGCCTCCTCTCACAATTTCTGCTTGCTGTATGTATGTCTTAAGGATAGGTCTGTGCTGGCTCTAAGCCACCTTGTGTCCTCCTGTTTCTGGACCATTTCAGGGCTTTTAGTGTAATTTAAATACTCTGAGCACCACAAGTTCAGGTAACAATCTTGCTTCTTGGGCTGTAATTTCTACATTGCTGCAGCGCCATCTCCACAGCTTAGCTATTATCCCTGAAACTAGTACTGGGCTCCTTAAAAAAGCCTTCAAGCTATTCCTTGCAGTCACCCAATATTGGCCTCTTAAGGGCTCTGTGTGATACCTGCAACACCCAGAGCAGTGTAAAGAGGATGGATTCTGCTTTCCATATGTTTGTGAACTCTACTTAAGCAAATGGCCAGAAAAGCCACTCAGGTACCTGGCCATTTTAGTCTTTCCACACAGCAGAGTTTTTCCAGCCTGCAGATTGTTCTGATTGCTCTTTGAACTTCCTCTAGTTCCCTCATTTTTACAAAAAAAATTATTTTTTGGCAATGACTGGTCAGTAGCTCAATGAATATTTGTAGAGTATTCCCATGAGAGCTTTCTGGACACAGTCTATCTCTCCTTTATGACAGACCACATTTGCAGGCTTTCTTTTTCCCTGCCATATTGCATTGTCAGTGTCTGATTCACTGCCCACTCTGACCCTGAGGTCTCCTTGGGCATTATTCATTCCTGGATGTGTCTCATGCTGGTTAGCTTTAATAGAGCTTCTTTTTTTTTAAAAAAAAAAAAAAAAAATATTTATTTATGTTCAAGATGGATGTATATATTTCTGTCAAAAAAGAAGAGTTAGTACAGGAACTGTTGTGCTTTCCAGAGCACGTGCATGAGATTTTTATCTTCTTGCTAATTATCTGAATTTGTGATTGATAATTTTAAGTCCATAGCTGCGTGAAGAAAACTTTTTTTTTCGTTTTTGAGGGACATTGTCAAGATGGTGCTCTTCCTCCTCAACCCTCTTCTGTTGACAGCTATAATGATTTTAGAATTCTCAGACTAGATCAGGTCATTAGTCCATGAAGTATCCTGTATCTGACATGTTAGCTGAGTGAAAGACTCGTCTAGGATTCTGAAAATTAATCAAGATCAGCATTGGTTGAAATCAATTTCGCTGTCATGAGGTGGAGAATTTATGAAGGTTCAAAGAAGGAGTCTAACTAAGACTGGAAAGGAGATAAACCTTTTTTTTTTTTTTTTTTTCCCAGCCCTTGAACCAACCTAATTTTTGGAAATCAGAATACTCCGTGTAAAACATACTGTCTCAGACCTATTTTGTCTGTGGCTCTTCTCTGAAGCAAGTGTTCTTGCCGGTGGACAGACACAGCACTGGATTAGCCAGAACAAAGGTCCAAAGTAGCAACTTCTGGCTCGGTGGTCTCTGTGGAATGCTGAAGCCCTGCAGACTGTCACAGAAATCTCCATGAATCTCATCCAACAAAGCAAAACCAAACTACAGCATGAGCTAGAAATATACGATGGTTTTCTCTAAACTATTAGGGAGAAACCCCATTTCCAAACATTGAAAGGTGTCTATGTGGGTTTTAAGGACTAGGAAAAATCCTAAAGCTGGTGAAAAGCCACCTACGGTTCACTACAAGCTGCAGTATCTACGAAACAATCTGAAGGTCTCACTTTGTAACTCATCACATGAATCAGGTACTTCAGAGTTTTTCCAGCCCTGCTTATTTCCCGAAAATGTGGAGGGAACTTATTCTGAATTTATAAAAGGGAAACGTCAGTCTAAGAGAATTTTTCTTCACTCTTTTCTGCCTTTTTTATTTTTTTTTATTACTTTCTGGGGGCGGGAGGGGAGCCAAAGGAGGTAGAAGATGTTCCAAAAAAAGAGTTTCATATCACTGCGGCAGAAGGGAAAAAGTTTACATTGAACCTAGCAGGTGATCAGATGATGCCAAAATTTTGGGGATAGCATAAATTATTAACTTGGTGTCACATCATTATGGATGCTATTCATGGTCACTAACCAGATCTTTAAAAATCCACAGTTTAACACTTCTGACCTTCTGTGATAATGAATTTCGCAGGTGATCCGCGTATAGCATAAATGTGTCTTTTTTTCTTTGTTTGCTTTATATTTACAGCCTTTTAGTTTCCCTGTCAGTTTTATGTTAAGTATAAAGAAAATAATGCACTCCTGGATAGTTTTAATAATATTTTTTATGCATTCTTGGTAATAGAATACAATTTTTAAAAAAATTTTGCTTTCCCAAGCTTGAATGCCATGTCTTCTAAGTCTCCAAACCCAGTCCTGTAGATGTATGTGCAGTGATCAAAGATTAGCCAGGCGGTTGTAAGGGAGTGAGATACATGTTGGAATACACTATTCGTCAAGTTTCTCATAGCACTGCATTTGACTCCTTGTGTTTTCTTAGTCCTAATCTGTTGCAAATTTGCAAAATTTGCATCAGAGCTTGCTGATTTCATAGAAACATTATGAAACCTGCCTGTTTTCTCTTAGCTTACTGCCTGAACTTCTCAGCTGCCTCCTAAGTAAGGAGGAATTGCAAATTCTTGCAATTTCATGGCTTCTTGAGTGTCTGTTTTTCCCTACTTCAGTGGTGAAAGTCAGGAAATGAAGGTAATTGGAAAATAATAATAAAATTTTTTGTTTATCTTTGAAATAGTTGTGTTTATTCATTAATAGCGCAGCTTCTTGTAGCAAACTAGAACTTCTGTCTTCTTGTCCTGGTCGAAGATGAGAATTTATTTTTAAAAGTGTTCTGGAAATTAAATTTTCCAGTCAGCTACCATGGTAGCTATTCCTCTGCTGCTCTGCATCCATCTGAACTGTTCCAAGCGGCGGTGTTTTTCTTTAAGAAATAGCTATTACTTCTGAATCGAGTAATCCTGACCATCATGACCCTCCCCCAGTTTTTCCACTGGTGTCTAATCCATGTCTTTTTTTACCCAGGGATGGCAAATAAAATCTAATTTTGAATTAAACTCATACTGAAACAGATATTTTCAAAACTGTCAGACACCTCTGAATTTCTTACCTCTCCTAATTCCAGTGGTATTAAACTGTCACAAGAACAGCTGTTGTTAGGTTGCTTCTGGGGTCAGTAATTAAAGAATTGTGTTGCAAAAGTAACAAGCTATAGGGTGGCAGATAAGTTTCACGTACATGTAGTTTAGGTATGTTCAGCTCATCTGAACTTTTGCATTTCTGGGGAAGGAATCTAAGCAAAAAAAAAGGCTGGCAAAAAGCTTTTGGGGGGCTTTTTTTAAGCCGGCTACAGCGACCAAACCTGAGGCCGCACCGGCAGCTCCAGGGTGGACACCCGAGATAGCGTGGGCGGAGCCACCCTCAGCGGCGGCGATTTTAAACACGATGATCAGCTGTTAACTGTGCCCTCAGGGTATAAGAAGCCTTGGGGAGGGCAGGGACTCGTCCCTGTCCACCGAACAAAAGGGTAAATCTTTGTTAAAAGGCAAGTACTTAAAAGGCCTGTAAACTATTCCGTGCACAGCTTTCAGAGAGTCTTGTATTGTAGAGCCAACTGTGGTTGCCACCAGGTCAATGGTTGTTAGAAAAACTGTGGGCACCCAGACAGAGGCCCCACGTAAGCATGTGGGTGTTCAGGCCTCGGGCTGCAGAGAATGCTGGAGCCTGGCACTGGCCATGGAGGGTAGTGGAAGTGACCCTTGTGTCTGATGTGACCAGGTGAGCGATCTGCTCAGCCTGGTGGCTGAGCTGAAGGAGGAGGTAGAAAGGCTGAGGAGCATTAGGGAGTCGGAGAGAGAGATAGATCGGTGGAGTCACGTCCTGAATGGCGAGCAGCAAGCTCTGCAAAGAGCTGAATATCCCCTCACCTCTGGCCATCAGGGAAAAATGGGGGACCTAAAGGATAGGGAGGAGTGGAAGCAGGTGCCTGCCAGGAGAGGAAGGAAAGTCCCTGCCCGGCCTCCCTCACCTGCCCGGTTGCCCCTGCGAAACAGGTATGGGGCTCTAGACAATGAGAGCCAGGCAAAGGAAGAGTCAGTGGAGGGTTCACCCATAGGGCTGTCTAGGGTAAGTCGCTCGGATACACGCATTAGGACTTCTTCATCTAAGAAAAAAAGGAGGGTAATTGTAATTGGAGACTCCCTCTTCAGGGGAACAGAGGGCCCTGTCTGCCGCCCTGATCTGACACACAGGGAAGTCTGCTGCCTCCCTGGGGCCCGAGTTAAGGATGTTATCAAGAAGCTTCCTGGTCTGGTCAAACCCACGGACTATTACCCGCTTTTGGTTATGCAGATCGGTAATGATGAGATAGTAGAGAGATGGCCAGAAGCAATCAAAAGGGACTTTAGGGCACTGGGGCGGATGCTAGAAGGATCAGGCGCACAGGTTGTGTTTGCCTCTATTCCTTCAGTTATGAGGAAAAATAGTGGAAGGTTTGACAAAGTGCAGCAGATTAATACTTGGCTAAAGGGGTGGTGCCAGCGGTCTAGCTTTGGATTTTTTAACCATGGGGAGATCTACAGGGCACCTGGTCTACTGAAACAAGCTGGGGTTCAAATGACACAAAGGGAAAAAAGGATCCTTGGTCACGAGCTGGCGGGACTCATAGAGCGTTCTTTAAACTAAATATGAAGGGGGATGGGGTTATAGCTGGGATTGCAGTGGGGCAGTGTTCTAGAAATTATGAGGACCGGGTGGCCTCCCATCCCCCTAGGGTGAGATCAGTGTGCTCAGCTTGCTCCCTGAAATGCTTATACACCAATGCACGCAGCATGGGGAATAAGCAGGAGGAGCTAGAAACCTGTGTTTGGGCAGGGGATTATGATCTGCTGGCAATTACAGAGACATGGTGGGACAGCTCACATGACTGGAATGTGGTCATGGGTGGCTATGTCCTTTTCAGGAAAGACAGGCCAGCCAGGCGAGGTGGTGGAGTCGCTCTTTACGTGAAAGAGCAACTACAATGTCTTGAATACCATCCAGGCATGGATGAGGAGCAAGTTGAGAGTGTATGGGTTAGAATTAAGGGGCAGGCTGGCAGGAGAGATACTGTTGTGGGTGTCTATTACAGGCCACCAGATCAGGGTGAGGAAGTTGATGAGGCCTTCTACAGGCAGCTGAGAGCGGTCTCACAATCACAGGCCCTGGTTGTCGTGGGGGATTTTAACTTCCCTGATATTTGCTGGAAGGACAACTCAGCCAGCCAGCCACAGTCCAGGAGGTTCCTCCAGTGCGTCGATGATAATTTTCTGATGCAAATGGTGGAGGAGCCGACTAGGAGAGGAGCACTGCTGGACCTCATCCTCGCTAACAAGGAGGATCTGGTTGAAGCAGTAAAGGTTGAGGGCTGCCATGGCTGCAGTGACCATGAAATGGTGGAGTTCAGGATCTCATGTAGCAGAAACAAAATAGCAAGCAGAATTGCAACCCTGGACTTTGCCAAGGCAAACTTTGGATTTTTCAAGCAATTACTAGAGAAAATCCCATGGGCAAGGCTGTTTGAAGGTAAAGGGGCCCAAGATAGTTGGTTAGCGTTCAGGGGCTGCTTCTACCGTGCTCAAGATCAGAGCATTACAACATGTAGGAAGTCAAGGAAGGGAGCCAGGAGACCTGCGTGGCTCAACAGGGATCTGCTGGGTAAGCTCAAGTGCAAGAGGAGAATTTACAGATCTTGGAAGGCGGGGCTGGCCACTTGGGAAGAATATAAGGCTGTTGTCCGAGGGTGTAGGGAGGCAACTAGGAAAGCAAAGGCCTCTCTAGAATTGAACCTGGCGAGAGGGGTCAAGGACAACAGGAAGAGCTTTTTCAAATACGTGGCAGATAAAACTAACACCAGAGGCAATGTAGGCCCACTGATGAATGGGGTGGGTGCCTTGGTGACAGAAGATACAGAGAAGGCAGAGTTACTGAATGCCTTCTTTGCCTCTGTCTACTCTGCTGGAGGCTGTCCTGAGGAGCCCCGTTCCCCTGAGACCCCAGAGGAAGTCAGGGCAGTGGAGGAGTTTGCCTTAGTCCATGAGGACTGGGTTAGGGACCAGTTAAGCAATCTGGACATCCATAAATCCATGGGTCCAGACGGGATGCATCCACGGGTGCTGAGGGAGCTGGCTGATGTCATTGCTAGACCACTCTCCATCATCTTTGCCAAGTCTTGGGAGACGGGAGAGGTGCCTGAGGACTGGAGGGAAACAAATGTCACTCCAGTCTTCAAAAAGGGCAAGAAGGAGGACCCGGGTAACTATAGACTGGTCAGCCTCACCTCCATCCCTGGGAAAGTGATGGAACGACTTATCCTTGGTGCCATCTCAAGGCATATCAGGGATAAGAGGGTCATTAGAGACAGCCAACATGGCTTCACCAAAGGGAAGTCCTGCTTGACTAACCTCATAGCCTTTTACGAGGATATAACAAGGTGGATAGATGATGGCCGAGCGGTGGATGTGGTCTACCTTGACTTCAGTAAAGCATTTGACACAGTCTCCCACAGCATCCTTGCTGCTAAACTGAGGAAGTGTGGTCTAGACTCTCGGGTAGTGAGGTGGACTCTGAACTGGCTAAGGGGAAGAAGCCAAAGAGTTGTGGTCAATGAGGCGGAGTCTGGTTGGAGGCTTGTATCCAGTGGAGTCCCTCAAGGGTCGGTACTGGGACCAGTATTATTCAATATATTCATCGATGACTTGGATGAGGGACTAGAGAGTACTATCAGCAAGTTTACTGATGACACCAAGCTGGGAGGAGTGGCTGACACACCAGAAGGCTGTGCTACCATCCAGCGAGACCTGGACAGGCTGGAGGGTTGGGCGGGGAAAAATTTAATGAAATATAACAAGGGTAAATGTAGAGTCTTGCATCTGGGTAGGAACAACTCCAGGTTCCAGTATAAGTTGGGGAATGACTTATTAGAGAGTAGTGTAGGGGAAAGGGACCTGGGAGTGTTGGTGGACAGCAGGATGACCATGAGCCAGCACTCTGCCCTTGTGGCCAGGAAGGCCAATGGCATCCTGGGGTGTATTAGAAGGGGGGTGGTTAGTAGGTCGAGAGAGGTTCTCCTTCCCCTCTACTCTGCCCTGGTGAGACCCCATCTGGAATACTGTGTCCAGTTCTGGGCCCCTCAGTTCAAGAAAGACAGGGAACTGCTGGAGAGAGTCCAGCACAGGGCAACTAGGATGATTAAGGGAGTGGAGCATCTCCCTTATGAGAAAAGACTGAGGGAGCTGGGGCTCTTTAGTTTGGAGGAGAGGAGACTGAGGGGTGACCTCATTAATGTTTACAAATATATCAAGGGTAAGTGTCACGAGGATGGAGCCAGGCTCTTCTCGGTGACAACCACTGATAGGACAAGGGGTAATGGGCTGAAACTGGAACATAAGAGGTTCCGCTTAAACTTGAGAAGAAACTTCTTCTCAGTGAGGGTGACGGAACACTGGAACAGGCTGCCCAGAGAGGTTGTGGAGTCTCCTCTGGAGACATTCAAGACCTGCCTGGACACGTTCCTGTGTAGCATAATCTAGGCATTCCTGCTCTGGCAGGGGGATTGGACTTGATGATCTTTCGAGGTCCCTTCCAATCCCTAACATTCTATGATTCTATGATTCTATGATTTCAGGGTTCAGCTCTCACTCCTTGCAAACTATAAGGAAACTGCTGTTAAGAATGACAGCAAGGGAGTCCTTCACCTCGGTATTACCAATATGCCTGATTGATCATTCCCAACAGAAGCATAAAAATGTCAGCATAACAAATAAGGGATGTAAATAGCAGCTAATGCCTCGGGAGTTTCATGGCCTCAACAGGTACATGAAGTTATAATTGTGCTAATCAGCCCTCCCACAAGCAGTTAGCACTTCTGCTTGCCTTAGAAGAGGCCTGAAAGGATCTTCCATTCAAAGCACTATTGAGATCAGATACATCACAACCAGTGTGGTCTTTAAAACCAAAAGCTTGCATCATTAGGATGAGGAGCCAACACACATCTGCATGCATGGGATAGCAGCAGATGGAAAATCAGATTCTGTCTCGCTGGCTGTACAATAAAATCAGTTCATGACCAAATTTCCCTGTAAGTCATTTGGCTTCAGTCAGAATCTTGTTAGCTTCCCTGTAACTGATAAGGAACGTTATTAGAGATCCTCTGATGCTGCTGTGGTAGGAGCTGTTGTTAGTCATGGGCACTAGTCAGAATCTGTAGAGGTTACGCCTTTCCACATGTGATGTTACTACAGTAAAATTAGAAGATGTCATGGCTTGAGAGTACCAGGATAAAAGTTTTGATGGGGCCATACTCGCCTGGGGCCACCCAGAGCATCCCAGCAGCTGCTGGCCTGTGTGTGGCCATTACAATGGAGGAGCGGGGCAGCTGTGCCTGTGGGAAGGAGAGGATGGGTCAGGTGACCCAGATAGACCCATCACAGTGTTCGTTCCCATGGTACTCGGTATAAAATGGTCTCTCAGAAGAGCCATGGGGCCTTTAGTGCTGCTGAGCTGGGAGGATTGCTATGGGCTGCTTGTCAGCTCTCCTCCTCCTCCTGGATATGCTTGTGTACTTGTATATGTGTGTCGTTCACCATCTTCTTTATTGTTATTTAAGTGGATTGGGAACTGGCTCAGAGAGTTGTGATCAGTGGGGCAGTCTGGCTGGAGGCCAGTGGCCAGTAGTGTCCCCCAGGGGTCAGTACTGAGTCCCATCCTGTTCAGCATCTTCATCAATGACCTGGATGAAAGGATAAATTGTATCCTTGCCAAGTTTGCTGATGACACAGAACTGGGAGGGATGGCTGACACACCAGAGGGCTGTGCCGCCATCCAGCGTGACCTGGGCAGGCTGGAGAACTGGGCAGATAGTAACCTAATGAAATTCAATGAGAGCAAGTGTAGGGTCCTGCACCTGGGCCCCATGTATCTGTACAGGTTAGGGTCTGACCTGCTGGAAAGCAGCTCTGGGGAAAAAGACTTGTAAGTCCCAGTGGACAACAGGATGACCACAAGCCAGTAATGTGCCCTTGTGGACAAGAAGGCCAATGACATCCTGGGGTACATTAAGAAGAGTGTGGCCAGCAGGTTAAGGGAGGTCATCCTTCCCTTCTACTCTGCCCTACTGAGGCCACATCTGAAATATTGTGTCCAGTCCTGGGTTCCCAGTTCAAGAAGGACAAGAAACTACTGGAGAGAGTCCAGTAGAGAGCTGCTAAGATGATGAGGGAATTGAAGCATCTCACGTATGAGGAAAGGCTGAGAGAGCTGTTTAGCCTGGAGAAGAGGAGGCTGAGGGGGGGTCTCATCAATGCTTATAAATATCTGAAGCGTATCAGGAGGATGGGGCCAGACTCTTTTCGGCGGTGTCCAGTGACAAGGGATGGGGGTCACAAACTGGAAAACAGGAGATTCGGGCTAAACGTAAGGAAATACTTCTTTACTGTGAGGGAAACAGAGCACTGGAACAGGCTGCTCAGAGAGGCTGTGGTGTCTCCATCCCTGGAGACATTTCAAAAGCCGCATGGCCATGTTCCTGTGTGATCTACTCTAGATGATTGTGCTCAGGCAGGGAGGCTGGAATGGGTGATCTTCAGAGGTCCCTTCCAACCAGTAACATGCTAAGATTCTGTGATTTCATTAAACTGATTCTAGTGTGTTTTTCCCAATCTTGAAGGCTCTCTCCCTTGTTCCCCAGTTATCCTCCCCTGGAAGGGTGATGGGTGGGTTACAGAGAGCATCTGTCACCTGGTTATTGGACAAAATGGTTACAGAAGGCAATGCTGTTTCGCCAGCTCTGAAGAAGCTTTTGGTGCTTTGGGAATATTTTACAAGAGGAACATAAGTATTTTTCAAGAAATGCTTCATTTTCTTGGGGAAAAAAAAAAAAAATCTCTTTGATTTATTGCAGAACCTGCAAATCTCTTCTACAGGGTCGCATTTGCTATCAAAGTGACCCACCTTGGCCATGAAAACTATTGGTTTTGTGAAGCTTATGTTCTTACCAGTCCCCTGTCTGTATCCATCAGTTCTCTCTTCTCCTAGGGCTCAAGCTTTCTGTGTAAGTTACCACAGTTTAACCAGTTACTCTTCACTGACTGAGCCACAGTAACTGTGTGTACTCTCAAATGGTAGAGAACACCATGTGATTTGACTTTGTCAATCGCTTTTCACTGTGGACTGGGCTAAAAAGAATTATCTTCCATTTGTTCCTGGCTAAGAGTGCCTATATGAACAGTTACTATGCTTCAGCTGATGTAGGCTACTCGCTGTGCAGTAATAACTTGCTTGTGAGTCTAACATGAACATACTTTATATTTTAATAACCTCTGGAGAATTGACTGTCTTTTCTGCCTCTGCTTGCACAGCACCTAGCACAATGGGAGAAAAAACCACTAAAGAAGTCATGCAAATAGTGAATACATCAAAATCATAGTGTATTTTTCAGGAGTACATACATGTACACATCCACTTGCAGGCTTCCTGACCCAGAGTTTGTTGCCTAAATAGAGCTGGAAGGCAAATGCTGAAAAGGAAAATGAAGAGATGAAGTGAGTTAAGCTTCACGCAGCAGGTTGGTTTAGATCTGAGGATAAAATCCAGACCTAATTCCTACTCTGCTCTAGCTCACACCAGTGTCTTACCTTATTCACAGTGCCTGCCATGTCTGGTTCATACCAAAGATTTCAATCCAGGCATATCTCTCTTATTTCTCATATTATTGCCAAGAGCCGCAGGTCACTCCTTCCCCCCAAGCTGATCAGTTCTTCCATCTCAGGATTATGACTTCGTCCAAATCTTCATATTTCCTGATAACACTATTGATGCATGTATCTGTGTGTTAGGGTAGTTATCTACAGACAGAATAGTAGATAATTTTTGAGTAGTTTTCTAAAAGGTCATGGTCTGTTTTTTTTTCCCCCCCATTTTCCCCAGTTTTTGATTTGTATAGTCCCAAGAATATTTCTTGCATGGCTGCAATGATCTGTGGGGTTACACACCTTACACTAAGGTTGCAAATCCACACTGTGTTTTTTCTTAAAGCAGCTTAAGTAATTTTCCCCTCTTCTACCTGTAGGTTGGTCACTCCTGCCTCTGTCCTAGCTCTTGTCTCTTCAGAGTTCTGTTTTAAAAACTGTCTGTGGGCTGTGCTTCAATCTGGTCATGGAAATCGATGTGCTTAAAATTGTCTGTTGCCAAAGTTAGCTTAGATCATTTGAGTAACGTGTTGCAGATCTGAGGGAATGGTGGACCTCTGCATCTCCGTATGTGTGGGAGAGTGGTGGTTGGGGGAAACTTCTTAAATGACTATGTCATTGGAAAAAATGTAGTATCGTGTTACATTAAAAGATGCATTCCCTTTTCAGGAGAAATTATATAGCAGCATAGTAATAAAAATGATGAAACATCCCCAGGACATTTGTGAAAGACACTTGTCTAGATATATACAGAATTTGAGCTAGGGTTTTGTATTAGCATTTACTTGAGCTAATCAGCAGATCTGCTACTGCCTTTCTGCTTGCCAACTGATATTATCTTCCTAATGAAAACAAACACCCTTTACACCATAGCTTCATGGATTCTCTGTATACCACTAAATTTATCTAAGCATTATAGCTTGATATTCCTGATGTCTGGCTGAAGGCAGGGGCCTAGCAAAGTTCTTAATGAAATTTCATATGGGTTATTTTATTCTTCTCTCTAATATATTTTTTTTTCTTTCATTCTTGGAATGCCTCTCATCTGCTTCCTTACAAAAGCCTTCATATGAAGAGTGGAAATTGCAGCTTTAAAGCTGCCAGGTGGACTAGTCATTAGAGACCTCTTTGTGATCACAGGTTTTGGAATCCAGTGACCAGAACATTTTAATAGTTTTCTTGTCCCTGCCTCTTGTAGATGTACGAGTTGTGTTACTGTAGGAGAGGGACACTCATCTAGGTCTGCATCTTAAGAAGGCAGGAGTATCTTGAATTTAAGTGGATGTCTAAATTTGAAATGAAGGTGTGATTGCAGCTGAAAGGGTAGGAATGTCTGCGCAGCATTTGTAAATACATATACTTTTCCTAGGGGTCTACAACATTTTAAAAACTTTCAGCTTGTCTGCTTCCATGCTGGTTGCTCATAATCCCTCATCCTAATCCTTGGGGTTTACTTACACGGTTGTCCAATCATCCTGTATCCTCTATCCTCTAAGCCCTGGCCCTTTCAGGGAACCAGGAGCCAAACTCTTAGAATTTTTTTTTATGACTCCTTTCATATGGAGTTGCACAGTTAGACCTATAAGTGCCATTAGGATACAGTCCCTAAGAATGTAGCAGGTTGCCATGAAGTGCAAAGGAAGTACTGAAACTTCATAATGCAGCTGGCTACTCAGCCTGGTGTTAATATAATTTTGGATCTTTTTTCCTTAAATTAAGAAAAACGTTCTGTCCTCTACAAAGGATTTCCAGCCAGAAGGAGAAGCAGCAAACTTTTATTTTGCATTTAATGAGAATAGCCCCCACTAGAAAAGAGCATGTTGTCAGGACCTTTTTTATTTACTTTCTCAATTAGCAGCAAACTGTGATAGTAATTCACAAGAGAATTAACACACTGGCTTCTGCATTTCACTGTCTCCTCTTCCTGCGGCTATTTTAGGAACTGCAATGCTGTGGGATATACCTAGTTCCTGTTAATAGGTATTGTACTGAAAAGGAGAGAGCTAAACATACTGTACCCAGTCCTCATTCTAATTTCTTGTTCTGTGGGCCTTCTAGCAGGGTGGGAAATATTTTGGCAGGAATTAGAGCGATGCAAGTGGGTTTTTGTGAGAAAAGACCATGCTGTAGTTGAATAAGGAAACTAGCAAGCACCCATGATGAAACAGGGCAAGACAGTAGCTGCTTTGGGATTCCTGTTGGAAATGTTAGTGTATTGGGTCAGACTGAGGTGGAGTTAATCTTCCCACAGCAGCTCTCTCCGTGCTGTGTTTCTTGGAGTGGTAGCTAGAAGGCTGTTGATAGCACCCCAGTGTTTTGGCTACTGCTAAGCGGTGCTCACACAGCACCAAGGCTGTGGTTTTTTTTTTTTTTTTTTTTTTTTTCCCCAACGTTCTCCCAACAGTAGGTTGGGTGTGATCAACATCTTGGGAGGAGATACAGCCGGGCCAGCTGACCCAAACTGACCAAAGGGGTATTCCATACCATATGATGTCAGCTCAGATATAAAAGTGAGAAGGCAGAGGGAAGTGGGGGGGCATTCGCTGTTTGTGTTTGTCCTCCAGAGGAACTGCTACGTGTATTGGAGCCCTGCTTCCTGAGAAAGCGGCCGGACATCGCCTGCTGATGGGAAGTAGAGAATAATCTTTGTTCCATTCTGCTTTGCTTCCGTGCGCAGCAATTGCTATATTAAACTGCTTTTTACCTTTACCCACGGGCTTCTTGTTACATCTCACCTCTCCCTTGTCCATCTAAAAAGGGGAGTGATACAGCAGCTTTGGTGAGCTCCTGGCCTCCAGCCAGGGCCAAACCACCACAGTTAGTTTATTGACTTAAGTTGTAGCTCTGCAAGTTAGTTAGAAACAGCCTGAACTTTGGGCACCAAAGTAGTCCCTCCAAGGTTGGAATGACTCTCTTAATGTCTTCATTGAAACGGGGTTTGGTTGCTGTGGGGATAAGCACTACAGAAAGCCCCCTATGGACTATGAGGAGTTAAAAAAAATCCTGTTTACATGTTCTCCTTGAATTGGGTGAAGAAATATTTCCTGAACCCACAGGCTTTGTTTCACACTTGAAATACTGTATAGCCCATTTGAATATTTTTGTAGTGCTTAACATTAGTATCTCTTGCACAGTTTACATTACTTTGACTTATGGAGGTCCCACTGTGGAGGATTGGGAAAAACTAAAGTTCTGTATTAGTAAACTCATGACAGAAAAAGAGGCAATTATCTCTTACTTTAAAAGCTCCAAAGTGTAATTCTTGCAATTAATTCCTACAAGGCTCAGAAGATCTAGGCTGGATTTGGTTTGTGGTAGATATTTATGTTCTTTATGGATCTTGTATATATTTATATATAAGAACAGTGATTTCAATAACAATCTTCTACTTAAACTTGCAAATCAAATAGACCCTATGGGACATCTGATGTAAATTAGTGAATGGTTGTTAGAGGTCCATCTGGGTATCTGATGCTATGGATAAAAGTAGGTTTCCTGGCATGCCTTTGAGTCAAAAAAAAATTTTATAAGTCTCTTTCGTGCTAGAATTAATTCCCTCTTCTATTTTCTCCCATATGATTAGTTATATATTAGCTAAACACCACAGTAAGGAAAACACCCAACAACTATTTGGAGACCTAAAACCAACCTCATGTAACACATACCCGACAGGAACATAACCCCTAGGAGCTGGTGGGGTGAGGCCTTAGGAAAGAGCCATAATTTATAATTGGCCACTGTTCATCTGACAAAAAAAAAGAGAGAAATTCTGAGTTCAAAAGGGACTTCAGAATGTGAACCTGTCAGAGCCTGTGCATTGTATTTGCTTTGGATAGTGCATTAACATCTCTAGCAAAGCTTCTGCTATTTTGAGTCATGGAGGTCCTACTGTGTAGGGCTGAGGAAAAAAAAGATAAAGCTCTGTATTAGTAAGCATGTGACTGGCAAAAAAGGCAATTATCTCTTTCTTTAAGAGCTACAAAGTACAGTGGTGGTAGCTTTTGACAAGAGTAAACTAGATGTGCACAGCTTAAAGGCAAACTAAGGACATGGAGATGAAAAGTTCAGCCCTCTCTTCCTTCCCCCCTCCTTTTTTTACCCACCCTTGTGATCTCTTTGCTACAGTTAGAGAGAAAATCTGGGGCACTTGTTTCTTTTATTTCTTCCAGATTGTTATTTTATCTTCATTTTTGGTAAAGCGGTAATGATATCCAATGGCTGCTTAGATGAATCACTGATAGATATTCCTTAGGGATATTCCAGAAAAATGCATCCCAGCCAGGACTTATTTCCTAAGTCACAGCATGAATTTTAAACCTATACAGTCTGCCAACAGTAATCAGCTCCTATCACCGGTCAGGTTTCCATTATTTTTTTTTCCCTGGTATTTTTCTTCAACCCATCTATTTTCTCCACTCCCACCAGCAATTAAAGGCTGCAATGAATCTCTTATGTGCATAAGAAGGTGAGAACACACAAAGGAGCCTTTCTTACCTTTGCATTTTATCTCCAGAATATTATGTTTGGGGTTTTGGTTTTTTTTTCCTCTCTTTGCATTCACTGACTTATGCTGGCTTGGTTTGGAATTTACAAGAGACTTCTATTTCTTTTCTTGGGTGCTTCTCAAGAGAAAAACTGGCTAGGCATTTCTCCTCTTCGAAATCTGCAAGGAATAGAGGCATAGTCAACAGAAAAAGGATTGGGGTTATAGGGAAAAGATAGGTGAGTTCTATTCAGAATCTTGAACTGAAAAGTGACACATACAAAGGCTACACACAACTTAAGGAGGTGAATATCGCTGCTATATTGGGTGATTGCTTCTGAAAGTGCGAAGTCATCTCCCTAAAGTGTGGGTTCTGTCACAAAGTCACCTAAGAGCTGTGGAGGGTTGGGTTTTTTTTTGTTTTCTCTGTTACTTCTGAACCAGGCATCTGAGTTTGGATCATGCTGGTAGTGGCTGGGTTTGGTTTGAAACTGAAAACTGATTGGAATGGGTTGCAGCATTGGAATGAGTTGCCAAAGGAGATGGTGGAGTCACCATCCCTGGACATGTTTAAAAACCAGTTGGATGTGGCACTTTAGGAGATGGTTTAGTGTTAGGGTGGTGTAGGGCTGTAGGTTGGACTTGATGATCTTAAGGTCCTTTCCAACCTCTATGATTACACAATTGTCGCAGAGGCTGCTCCAGGTGTGTTACAACATCTCTATGCAGAATCTCCTAGCTGCAGTATTACTTTTTTTGTAGAAAAGCACCTCTCCTTGTACGAATTTTGGGGTGGCACAGCACATCACCTTTCCCTCCTCATGCAGGTTTCCCAGACGGCCCTCGCTGGTCACGTCAGATATCTGCTAGAAAGCTGCTCTCACTCTGCAATGCAGTGGGCAGTCTTCTAAAGAAAAATACCTTTAGGAGCTGGAGCAGAATCACTTCTCAAACTCACACGATGACGTTACCTGTCGCCATAACCCTAGTGCGAGCTCTGATGGCCAAGCTGAGGGTGTGAGCCCATCCTGGCACCGGGCTGGGGCAAGCCGTGCCCTGGGAGCGGGGCAACATGCACACCTGTGCTGCCCAACCTGGAATTCTGCTGGGCTGCTGCACGGCAGCCGTCTGGCCTGCATCAAGAACAGACTAATGGCTGCTTTTTAAATTTTTTTTCCTTATTGGACCAGAGCATAGATTCATAGTAACAGATGATGTTGTGCTGGTGCAGTAGCCGTGTGTTGGCCATAATGAAACAGACAGTGGCTGGTCCAGGTAACTGGTGGAAATTCACCTGTCACTTCTGGCAGACTGAGTTGATTTCCTGATCGACTGTCTACATCCAAGAGCTATGATGAACTCTGAAGCCAAAGGTGCTGTATTGCCAAAACACAGCCTTATCTGTAGGATTCTTGGTGAACGGTGTACAGCTTCTTGGGCTGCAGAGACTGAGGAGGGTGTAATTGCATATCGTGTTTGGGGAAGATACTTGGGAAGTGCTGAAGGATGCCTTGCAGCACACTGTCCCAGCATCCCTGGCTGTGCTGATGCTGGTGAATAAGAGCTGAACCAGTCAGCAGGGTCACTGAAGTGATTTTACCGTTACTTTTCAGGGTTACTTTTAACCCCAAGCCATTTGAGTGATCTGTTTTTCAGAGAGCAGTCAGATAAGCAGTCACTGTGGCACACCAGGGAGGGTAAGACTGCAGTGTGAGGTGAGGAGGGGTAACTGTGCTGACCCAACCACTCTGGTCTGAGCTTTCTGGCAATCCCTCTGTTTCAGAATTGAAGAATACGGTGTATATTTTGCAGCATTGCTCCCAGAGGTACGAGTATCTTAGGAACAGCGTACTATTAAACTGACACTTCTCACCATGCAGTCGTCATCTTAAAATAGACAGAGCAGGCTAAAAGATGTTTGTTTACAGTAAAACAAAAGCTCTAGATGGAGCAAATTAGTCTTGTGGTATTTAATTTGTGATTCAGGCTCATCTATGACTCTTCTTGTTTCTCTGCAATTAAAAGAGCATGTAAATGCACATAAACATTTAGTTTAGTCAGACATGGCTGCCAAACTTCTCTTCCGTTTTGGTGGTATTTGGGTAGTAAACTGTTATTTCTTCCTTTAAAAGCAACCCCAGGATTCCTTTTTCCTTTTTTTTTGGTGCCTAGTTTTTGTTATTTGAATCAAGTAAATATTATACAATCATCCAACTAGTATTGCAATAGCAACTGCATATAATATTGGCACTTCTGTAGCAAAAAAAGCCCCATTCATACACATAAAATTTCTAGCCAATCCTTGCTAACCAGTATATTTGTAGGATGTCATGTCATGATCAAAAACTTGTGTTATTATCTCTGTGGGAAAGCCCTAGTGAGGTCATATAACATTACCCCCTGCTAGGGGTTTTCTTTCTCATGTCTCCTGCTTGGGGCTAAAAAGATTGTAAGCTGGGTGTTCAGTGTCCCACAAAATTAGCCAAAATGCCAGAGTATAAAGCAGTGATTTCTGCTTATTTTAATCAACTTTGTGCCAGTTTGACTCATCATACTATCAACAAAAGAATTGTTTATCCTATTTCTGTTATTAGATCTCAAATTAGTATCTTCCAGTGGAAGAAACTAACTGGAATAATAAATGTACTCATATTTGCTGATAAATTTTAGCATACTACAATGCATATGAATAGTGCTTAATAAAAGTTTGCCTGATGGGATGTACACCAAAATGATACTTTTTTTGATCTGACTATAGTGATGTGATTTCTCATGTTATATTTTCTTCTGTCTTTCTAGGGCTTTGTACTGCTGATGAGCAGAAGGCAGAGGAGGTAAGGTCATTCTTCTTTTCCTGTATCGCTGTCGTCAGCAGCAACTGATGTAGTTGCAACAGAAATAATACTATTCTTGTTTGTTCTCTTCTCTGAGACCATAGAGAATGTTAACAAAAGGCTCGAAGTGTCTGTCTGGTATGTACAGAAAGGCCCCTGTCATCCTCTTTCTTCCTCCTTAAGTAGCTGCCAGAATCATAAGCCCAGCATGGTGGCAGTCGCCTTGCACAGTGACTCCATTTATTTTGTTTTCGTGGAGCTTTGAAGTCAGATCCTCATTGTCTTTTAATCAGGAGAAACTTGTTGACTTTCTAGACTTCAGCTTCAAAGACTGAGTTATCCAAGATGTGGGATCAAAGACATGGTGTGGAGCAGGCAAAATCTGTAACATATAAATGTGATATTTCCTAATAGGATGTTTGGATGACTAGAAAGTTGAAAAGTAGACAAACATCCTTTTTCTTTCCTCCTCAGTGCTTTGTCCCCTGCTACTGTGTAGGTGGTAGTTCTGTTGCTAGCCATCTATGCACATGATGTATTGTTGTGGCTGACTAGAAGGTGCTCTTGGGCTGCAAGACACTCTTGCATCATTGGCTTTCTAATCACAGAAAACAAAATTGTCATGACTACTTCGTAATGGAGAACAAAATATTTTTCTTTATGTCCTTTGACATTACCTTACTACGGTTTTCAGGAATATGTGCTTTCTCTGGAACATACTCGCTGATGAGAAGCAAATCCATCTCACTGTTTGGTATCCATTAAGTCCTACTGATATTGTAGAGATAGCCTTAAATCTAAAAAAAAAACCCCAAACCCATACTTGGTTTGTCATTATACTCACCATACTTTTATTTACAGTTTTAATTGTAGTTTGAAAGACTATTGCTTGCATCAGTTATCACCAATCACATTTTTGCAGATCAGGGCTCTCTCCCATTAATATACTAATGGGAGACTACCTATGTATTGCTTTGCTTTTTTTTTTTTTTCATCTCCACCTGTGAATTGAAACAAAGTTCAAGTGTACCAACATTTTTTGATTATTGGTGTGTATGAATGGAACTAATGACTGGCCTGACAGATGAGGGGAGAGCAGCAGGTACTTTCTACTATGGACTTCATTAAGGCCTTTGACAATGTATCCCATAAGATCCTCATAGATAAGCTGTCAATGCATAGGCTGGAAGAGCAGTGAGGTGGATTGCAAACTGGCTGAATGTCCATTACTAGTAGTTGAGGGCTATGAACAAAGCATGATGTTGCATATGAAAACATCAAACTTTACTGTTAAGAAGGTGCAGTTTTGCATACTGCAAGGCAGTGGGTTGGAGGCAAGGGTTACCCAGGTCCCTTTCCCACTCACAGTGAAAGAAGGCAGAGTTGCTGAATGCCTTCCTTGCCTCTGTCTACACTGTTGGAGACTGTCCTCAGGAGCCTCAGTCCCCTGAGGCCCCAGAGGAAGTCAAGATAAAGGAGGAGTCTGCCCTGATTGATGAGGAATGGGTTAAGGATCAATTTGAACACTTAAACATTCATAAATCCATGGGCCCTGATGGGATGCACCCACGGGTGCTGAGGGAGCTGGCAGGAGTCATTGCTAGGCCACTCTCCATCATCTTTGGTAAGTCATGGGCAACAGGTGAGGTGCCTGAAGACTGGAGGAAAGCAAATGTCACTCCAGTCTATAAGAAGGGCAGGAAGGATGACCCAAGTAACTACAGACCGGTCAGCCTCACCTCCATCCCTGGAAAGGTGATGGAACATCTTATCATAGACACCGTCTTTAGGCATATCAAGGATAAGAAGGTTATTAGGAGCAGTCAGCATGGCTTTGCCAAGGGGAAGTCATGTTTGACCAACCTGATAGCCTTTTATGAAGGTCTGGATAACCAGGTGGATGGATGATGGCCATGCAGTGGATGTGGTCTATCTGGATATCAGCAAGGCCTTTGACACCGTCTCCCACAGCATCCTCGTAGGTAAACTGAGGAAGTGTGGTCTGGATGACCAAGTAGTGAGGTGGGTCTCTAACTGTTTGAAGGGAAGAAGCCAGAGGGTTGTGGTCAATGGGGCAGAGTCTGGCTGGATGTCTGTGTCTAGTGGGGTCCCTCAGGGGTCAGTGCTGGGGCCGGTGCTGTTTAATATATTTGTCAATGACCTGGACGAGGGATTAGAGAATGTTGTCAGCAAGTTTGCTGATGATACAAAATTGGGAGGAGTGGTTGGCACACCAGAAGGCTGTGCAGCCATTCAGAGAGACCTGGACAGGCTGGAGGTCTGGGTGGGGAGAAATCTGATGAAGTTCAACAAGGGCAAGTGTAGAGTTTTGCACTTGGGAAAGAATAACCCCATGTGCCAGTATAGGTTGGGGACTGCCCTGCTGGAGAGCAGCGTAGGAGAAAGGGACCTGGGAGTCTTGGTGGACAGCAGGATGACCATGAGCCAGCAATGTGCCCTCGTGGCCAAGAAGGCCAATGGCATCCTGGGGTGTATTAGAAGGGGAGTATCAAGTAGGTCAAGAGAGGTCCTCCTGCCCCTCTACTCTGCCCTGGTGAGGCCACATCTGGAATATTGTGTCCAGTTCTGGGCCCCTCAGTTCAAGAAGGACAGGGAGCTGCTGGAGAGAGTCCAGTGCAGAGCCACAAAGATGATTAAGGGAGTGGAACATCTCCCTTATGAGGAAAGGCTGAGGGAGCTGGGTCTCTTTAACTTGGAGAAGAGGAGGCTGAGGGGTGACCTCATTCATGTTTATAAATATGTCAAAGGGGAGTGTCAGGAGGATGGAGCCAGGCTCTTTTCAGCGCCGTCCACTGACAGGACAAGGGCAATGGGTGGAAGCTGGAACATAAGAGGTTCCATAAAAATATGAGGAAAAACTTTTTTACTGTGAGGGTGACAGAGACCTGGCACAGGCTGCCCAGGGAGGTTGTGGAATCTCCTTCTTTGGAGACATTCAAAACCCGCCTGGACATGTTCCTGTGCGCTCTACTGTAGGTGGTCCTGCTCTGGCAGGGGGGTTGGACTAGATGATCTTTGAGGTCCCTTCCAACCTCTAACATTCTCTGATTCTGTGAAAGGGCCTGCTCCACAGTAAGGACAGGAACTAGCAGTGCCTCTGTGCCAGGAGTGGCATCTGCCTGAAGAATGCAATGCAAGGTACTCCAGCAGTTGCCATTATCTTTCTGCTGTTACTTATTCATGGAAACTAGAGAAACATTTCCCCTGTCCCAGGCTCTCTGAGCAGCAAGGCTGTATGCTGCCGGCTGGATTATGTTGTAGAATGAGCTGAACAATACAATCTTTGTATATACAGCTCTCATTTCCAAGCACAAATTTAAATGGTAAGTTTAAGGATAGGAGACTGATGAAAGTGGTCTGAAAACTATTTACTGAAGTAAAAGGAATTGTGAACTAAGCAGGGATCTTGATTGTGAAAAAGAAATTTAATCTATTATTTGCATGGGTAGAATCACCATAATATCGGAGCACTTTACAGGTGATATGAATTTTTTCAGTTCACTGTGGCTTCATTAGATCAAGTTTGTGTTCTGTTCTGAAGTGGAAGCAGTATCAACTTCACTGAAGGTGTGCAAGGCTTATACCAATGCATTATGTAATAATTTCACCTTCTGCAGGAGATGGCTGGTGCCTCCAATGTTAGGAGTAGGGATGATGAAAAGAGTGAAAATAATCCACCAACATTTATAATATTCTTTTCACTCCTCAAAAGAATCACTGCAACTGTGCCTTAGAGCCTTTTTGCCCCGTAGGATCACACTCGAAGTGTGGGCTGTTTTGCTTTGTGTTAGGTCATGGTCTGTGTGAACAGACTTACAGGCCAGAGGAAACTCTTGACGGGGGAGCAGGAGATGGCTTCTTTCCTATGAGCAACTGGGGCTATTCAGGGAGAGGAGACTCTGAAAGACGGGACATGTACAAGGGACTGGGACATTGCTGAAGACCAGCAGGGGCAAACACGGTGCCAGGTGTCAGAGGTGATGGAAAGAAACAGACTTTTTCTTGGGACCAGAGGACCTAGTATATTTTCTGCAAGTCTGATGTCATGGAGCCCTCTTTAAGGACACGGTCAATGGGATACAGATTTGACTACAGCCCACTTTTATTTCTCTTCTGCCTCACCAATTCTTTTGGTAACTGCACTTGACAGATTCAAATTTATACCAGGTTTCTTGTATTTTAGAAGGCTGCTTGTCTTAATCTATAATCTAATGAAGATTAGGTTTTAAGCTTACAGGCAGGGCATTTTGATTTTGGGACGAGTTCACCTCAAGGTAAAGGTGTAGTAGAGCACCCTCAGAGCTCTTGTTGGTTCCCTCCTCTTTTTTTCACACTGCAGGTATTTAAAACATTTTTTTTTCTGTAAAATACAGTAGTATGGATAAAAACAGGAGAAAAGGAAAAAATGGAAGGAAATTGCATAGGTGTGATACAAATTAGTGAGCACTCCTATAACGAAAACTGCTTCCAGTTAAATTGTTCTGTGCAAACTGTGCTACTTCTGTACATGCCTGTCAGGGTGTAGTGATTCACAAACTCCTGGACTTTCAGCCAGGAAGCAATTTCCTTTCTGGTTGTGTGCTTTTCTCCTACATTTGTGTTCAAGTACTTTGAACCAAGTAAATTCTGGGTACCAAAATACTATGCATTGAGAATCGTCAAATCACTAAGGTTGGAAAAGACCTCTAAGATCATCAAGTCCAACTGTCAAACCCATACTACCATGACCACTAAGCCATGTCCTGAAGTGCCATATCTACATGTTTTTTGAACGCTTCCAGGAATGGTGACTCCACCACTTCCCTGGGCAGCCTGTTCCAATGCCTCACCTCTCCTTCAGTAAAGAAATTTTTCCTAGTATCAAATCTAAGCATCCCCTGGCACAACTTGAGCCCATTTCCTCTTGTCCTGTCACCAGAAACTTGTGAGAACTACTTTTCAGATAGGTATAGAGAGCAATGAAATCTCCCCTCAGCCTCCTCTTGTCCAGGTTGAGACAAAGTACGAAGTGTTTATCCAGTGCTTGGCTTCTCGATGTTCCTCATGGTTTCAAATGCAGAAGCAACATGCAGTTTAAAAGGAGAGGGGGGAAAAGGCACTGGTGGTGGAGCTGGGAGTATGCTGTGGGTAGTCTGGCAGTGCCACTGGAGGTTAGAAGGTACCACTGGTGTTCCAGCAATGCTGCTGCAGGTGTGCAGATTTTGAGTGTTTGCAGATGTGTAGAGTGTTGCCACCTGAGTTGAACTGAATGTCCAGAACCCAGAGCAGGTGGGAAGCACACCTTTGCTGAAGCCTCTCTGGGTATATTTTTCTAACCTGGTGTATGCAGGCTGGCTCATGTGGGGAATACATGAGTTTATATTTGGATTTGGGTCAGGACTTGTACTCCTGGTGTTGTACTACTGGTGCATTGACTACATCTGATACATTCCCACAAAAGGAGTAGTTTGGTTTGGAGTCAATTCAGTGTGGATGAATAGCCTACACTGACCCCCATGTTACTGTGTCAAGTTTATTATGTCTAGTGTTCACACTAGTTGGGTGGAAGCTAGATTAAGTATCTCCATACTGTGCTGAAGTCATATCTGAAGCTGCCCTAATGCCAAGTGCAGGAACTTCAGTGGACCAAGTTCTTGTTATGCGGTAAGCAGTGTAGGGGCCCCACACTAGACATGATCATAGAGTCACAGAATGTGTTGGGCTGAAAAGGACCTTTAAAGATCTCTTCCAGCTCAACACATTCTGTGATTCTATGACCGGTATCTACAAAAGCTTTATAGACACCTTCTATGATTTTTTTTTTATTTTTTATTTTTTTATTTTAAGAGTAGTTCAGAAGACTGTATTTTGATCTAGTTGCACAAACCTCATAATGTTACCTTAGATGTGGGGATCTTAACTGCTGTTTCTCAGCTGCTAGCTATAGTCTCTTTAAAAAAGACATATGGACATTCCCCTGTTCTGGAAGGAAGGTAGTCCATGAGCATTGGAAACAAGCCTTCTTTTCAACAAGTAGGTGATTTGAGGTTGGAAAACTGTATATCTTATAGTTAGGTCACAGCCTCCCAGTGATCCTTTCAGTATTAGGATCTCCTTACCCTGTCATCTCTCCATCAAGCTCACAGGAATTTAAGACTTATCCAGCCTTTGTCCTTTTGTCAAGCTTGTCTAAATTTGGCCAATGAGTTCAAAAGTCATGATGAAAACAAGGTCTTGGAGAGATGAATATCCACGCAAAGAGCTGAATTGCTGTGGAAAACAGATTTGAAAGCAATACCACACTGCGATAGAAAAGGTTGCCTTGGTTTGTGGAGCATAGTAATGGCATTGCCTGAACATGTGATCTGACTGGGAAACAGTTTCACTGAAGTAGGATTTTATGAAGTTTTATGGAAATAGAGCTCATTTATGTGTGATTGGTATGATAACTGAGGCATTTCTTTTAAATTTCCAGAAACTGTAATTCCTAGATATATAAATTCACCTGGCAGTCAGAATAGCTATTGGAAAACACACCAAAGGCTTGTTCTTTTTGATCCAATATCCAGGCAAGAACCCAAACTGTTCAGCAGTTTGGACACTGAGCTTTGTAAACTCAAGAATTAGAGTCTATGCTGGGTCCAAATAAGCTGTCTGTTGCTGCCTTTGTTTTATATGGTCAGCTTTAACTCGATGTTGCACTCTCTGAGCCCCACATCTGCTCATCTTGGTGGCACCAGTGCTGACTTGGTGATAGTGGGCATGAAGCAGTCCTGCCTTCATAGCAAAGCAAGTAAGTACAGAAGCAGAGGAGCAGGTGCAAAGCAGCTTAATCCTCTCTAATCAGCAGTGGCCACCAAACTGTAGGATATTAAGAAATGATGGGAATATCCCAGCCAAATCTAAGGAGAGAATCTAGCTAAAAGCCTCCTGAAGGCTCTTGTGAGTGCTGGTGAAATTGTACTTGTATCAATGAATGGCCTGGAGTGGTCTGTCCAAAGCTGACATGTAATGAATCTGACCTGATTTACGCAAGTAATCTGAGTCATAACTTCTTCCAACCAATGACTAAAGCTCTGGCAAGAATGATCATGTCATAATTTATCAATGAAATGGGCTTCCAACATGCAGAATCAGCAGGATCTTTCCCTTAGCCTGGGTAACAGATATTGTTACCTCTTGCTTGGTCAGAAGTGAGATACTGCTCTTTTGGCCTCATTAAGCTTACTGGAGAACCTGTGGGTTATTTAGTTAGAGTTTAAATAAAACTCAACTGGAAATCCATTGCTGTTTTGGGACTTACTGTTCTTCTCACAGATTTATTTCTGTGAAATGCAGTCAGGCTTACAGGTGTTCTTTTCAGGTTTTTTTTTTTTTAATATGAAAAACCAGGAAAAAAATAACCAAATATGACCATAAGTTTTTATTTTTTGTCTATGTACTATGAGATTATTTACTTCTCTATGGTCTATGATTTTCAGTTAAGGCAAAATGAAACATTGTCTGTTCACTTTCTACTGTGTTTCCTAAACTATTATCTCATTTGTTTAAGTATTTTTAGTTTGTAGCGTTTTGGCATGATCTTGTTATAAATTTAAATGCTTCAAGAACAGATGCCAATTTTTTATTAGCCTTTATGAAGATTTTCTTCTGTTGCTGAAGAGTATGCTATAATTCTGTCATATAAGCATTTGCCCTATCTTAGAATACTGAGGTTGGCAGGAATGCAAAACTATTAGTTCAATAGTCTCCCATTCATCAATGCTGAAAGTCACAAAGGCCATGACCATAAGAAGGGGCTAAGCTTCCCTCCCTGGCTGGGAAACACCTTCCAAACAGACATTCAAATTGCTGTTCTTGCAGCCTGGTCTTGAAATTATCTTCATCACTGCATCACTTATGATTTCAGCTAACTAGTGATATGCTAGAAGATAATTTCTTCTTAGAGGCTTAAATAAACCCCCAAAGAGAAGGGGTTTTCTTTCTGATAGTAGAATGCGTGAGGCTCCTCGAGTCTGCCTGGTTGCTTGCCAGGACTGACTATGGCTTTATTTGGCTCATATAGTCCGATAAATGTTCGAGCTGTTAATTTCTCCCTGACCAAGCAACCATTTGTGATCCCAAAGATTCACATTGGTACTGCAGCTCCAAAGACACAAAGTGATTTAGAGCCTTTATTTTTACTTTGACCCAGTGTAAGAACTAAAATAAGAATAATGTGCAGGCTTCTGCATGTTGGTGGGAAGGACCGATCTCCTTCCTATTTTGTACAGCTCTGATAATTAGGAGGTGGTGGGATTGTGCCAGTAACCACCACATAAAGCCTAACCACTGGCAGTACTTATGGACATGCTCAACAAACGAAAGGAAAACAATGGATGAAAGGAAGACAAACCCTATATTATAAATGGCATTCAGCTATACACTGTGGAGTTTTGCAGGAGGAGTTTTTGTATTCAGGATGTAAAATACACAGCCAGAAGAAACACTTTTGTAAGCCATTGCTTCTGACCTCATTAATCATGCAGGCCATACCCATAGGATTTTCCTAATTGACTTAATTGTCACCTGAGTTTGTCGAAAACCACCACCAACCAACAAGAAAAACCCCACCTGAAGACATCCCATTGTTACTGAAACATTTCTATTGATGGAGATCCTCTCCTGTAATACTTCTAATAATCTGGTAGTTAACTGGCCTCTCTATTAAAAATACCTGCCTTATGGCTGCCTTGAATTTTGTCTAGTTCTGACTTTCAGACTTTGGCTTTTCTTATGTTTTTATTTGCTAAGTTGACATAGTGAGATGTTTATAGAATCCTCAGGTAGTGCTGCCCTGCCCTTTATCAAATCATACCTCCATCTCCTTGCCATTAGACTAAGAAATGTCACCATAAGGCATGTGTTTCGGTGCATTTAATCATCCAAGCAGCATTTTGCAATTGTTATAAATTTATTATCATTCCCCTGTAGGGTCAATGCACTTGCATTGGGTCAATCCGCATTACCAATACAGGCTGGGGGATGATATGTTACAGAACAGCCCTGCAGAAAGGGACTTGAGGGTGTTGGATGAAAGCTGGACATGAGCCACCAATGCACACTTGCAGCCCAGGCCAGTTGCATCCTGTGCTGCGTCAGAAGAAATGTGGCCAGCAGATTGAGAGAGGTGATTATGCCCCTCTGCTCTGGCGAGACCTCACCTGGAGTGCTGAGTCCAGCTGTGGAGTCCTCAAAGCAAGAAGGACACCTATTGGAGTGGATCCAGAGAAGGGCCATGAAGATGATCAGGGGGCTGGAGCACCTCTCCTACAGGGTGAGAGAGTTGAGGTTGTTCTGCCTGGAAAAGGCTCTGGGGAGACCTTATAGTGATCTTCCAGTACCTGAAGGGTCTACGGGAAAGCTGGAGGGGGACTGTTCACAAGGGCATGTAGAGACAGGATGAGGGGCAATGGTTTTAAACTAGAGCAGGGTAGATTTAGATCAGACATTAGAAAAACATTCTTTACAGTGAGGGTGGTGGAACACTAGTTGCCCAGAGAGGTGGTGGAGGCTCCATCCCTGGAGACATTCAAGGTATGGCTTGATGGGGTTCTGAGCAACCTGATCTAGTTAAAGATGTCCCTGATCACTGCAGGGAGGTTGGACTAGACCTTTAGAGGTCCTTTCCAGCCCAACACATCCTATGATTCTGAAATACCTATATCCTATACCTTGATCTTGGAGTTCTTCTACCTATTTACCTAGCAACAGTGTGAATAATGAACTGGTTTAACAGGTTTTGTCAGAATTGAATCCTGGAAACTGTTAATGTCTGTCATGGCTTACACAGAGTAGATACAAACTTCGTGAGCCATTTCATGGTTTACATTTTGCTATGGCCAGTACCTTGAATAGTATAAACTTGCTCTTCATTCTTGCAACAATTCTGTACAGAAATGTCTTCCCTTTCAAGCTTGCCACATTTTCCAGCTCTCCTGAGCAATTCACAGAATCAAAGAATCTTAGAGGTTGGAAGGGACCTCAAAGATCATCTAGTCCAACCCCTCTGCCAGAGAAGGACCACCTACAGCAGACCGCACAGGAACACGTCCAGGCAGGTTTTGAATGTCTCCAAAGAAGGAGACTCCACAACCTCCCTGGGCAGCCTGTTCCAGTGCTCTGTCACCCTCACTGTGAAAAGGTTTTTCCTCATATTTTTATGGAACCTCTTATGTTCCAGCTTCCACCCATTGCCCTTGTCCTGTCAATGGACGCCGCTGAAAAGAGCCTGGCTCCATCCTCCTGACACTCCGCCTTGACATATTTATAAACATTTATTAGGTCACCCCTCAGCCTCCTCTTCTCCAAGCTAAAGAGACCCAGCTCCTTCAGCCTTTCCTCATAAGGGAGATGCTCCACTCCCTTCACCATCTTTGTGGCTCTGTGCTGGACTCTCTCAAGCAGCTCCCTGTCCTTCTTGAACTGAGGGGTGCAGAACTGGACACAATATTCCAGATGTGGCCTCACCAGGGCAGAGTAGAGGGGCAGGAGGACCTCTCTTGACCTACTTGATACTCCCCTTCTAATACACCCCAGGATGCCATTGGCCTTCTTGGCCACGAGGGCACATTGCTGGCTCATGGTCATCCTGCTGTCCACCAAGACTCCCAGGTCCCTTTCTCCTACGCTGCTCTCCAGCAGGGCAGTCCCCAACCTATACTGGCACATGGGGTTATTCTTTCCCAAGTGCAAAACTCTACACTTGCCCTTGTTGAACTTCATAAGATTTCTCCCCACCCAGACCTCCAGCCTGTCCAGGTCTCTCTGAATGGCAGCACAGCCTTCTGGTGTGTCAACCGCTCCTCCCAATTTTGTATCATCAGCAAACTTGCTGACAACATTCTCTAATCCCTCGTCCAGGTCATTGATAAATATATTAAACAGCACCGGCCCCAGCACTGACCCCTGAGGGACCCCTGAGGGACCCCACTAGACACAGATATCCCGCCAGACTCTGCCCCATTGACCACAACTCTCTGGCTTCTTCCCTTCAACCAGGTTATCCAGACCTTCATAAAAGGCTATCAGGTTGGTCAAACATGACTTCCCCTTGGCAAAGCCATGCTGACTGCTCCTAATGACCTTCTTATCATTTGTACGCTTAGAGACAGCACCAAGGATAAAATGTTCCATCACCTTTCCAGAGATGGAGGTGAGGCTGACCGGTCTGTAGTTACTTGGGTCATCCTTCCTGCCCTTCTTATAGACTGGAGTGACATTTGCTTTCCTCCAGTCTTCAGGCACCTCACCTGTTGCCCATGACTTACCAAAGATGATGGAGAGTGGCCTAGCAATGACTCCTGCCAGCTCCCTCAGCACCCGTGGGTGCATCCCATCAGGGCCCATGGATTTATGGATGTTGAAACATTCAGACTGATCTTTAACCCATTCCTCATCAACCAGGGCAAACTCTTCCTTTGTCTTGACTTCCTCTGGGGCTTCAGGGGACTGAGGCTCCTGAGGACAGTCTCCAACAGTGTAGACAGAGGCAAAGAAGGCATTCAGCAACTCTGCCTTCTTTCTGTCCTCTGTCTCCAGGGCACCCACCTCATTCAACAGAGGGCCTACATTGCCTCTAGTGTTAGTTTTGTCAGCAATGTATTTGAAGAAGCCCTTTCTGTTGTCTTTGACCTCCCTTGCAAGTTTTAACTCCAAGGAGGCCTTAGCTTTTCTGATTGCCTCCCTACGCTCCCTGACAGCTGTCCTATACTCCACCCAAGTGGCCAGCCCTTCCTTCCACAATTTATATACCCTCCCCTTCCACCTGAGTCTGCCCAGCAGATCCCTGGTTAACCATGCAGGTCTCCTGGATCTCTTTCTTGATTTCCTACCCAATGGGATGCACTGATCCTGAGCCTCGAAGAAGTGGTCCTTGAATGCCAACCAACTCTCTTGGGCCCCTTTACCTTCCAGCTCCCTTTCCCAAGGGGTTTCCCCTAGCAATTGCTTGAAGAGGCCAAAGTTGGCCCTTCTGAAGTCCAGAGTTGCGATCCTGCTTGGTATTCTGTTTCTACCACACAAGATCCTCAACTCCACTATCTCATGGTCACTGCAGCCAAGATTGCCCTCAACCTTCACTGCTTCAACCAGACCTTCCTTGTTGGTGAACACAAGGTCCAGCAGCGCTCCTCTCCTGGTCGGCTCATCCACCATTTGCATCAAAAAGTTATCATCGATCATTCTTGTACAGTTGTACATTTAAATATGTTAGCAATAGTTATCCTAGGTCAATCACCTTGCAGAAGCTCAGAGGTGCTCTTCTTGCTTCTCCCTCAGTGCCATTAATAATATCAACGTTTGCTTCAAGCTCAAGTTGTCTTCTCCTTTCTACTATTCAGGAACACCGACAATCCTAATGTTATCTTTTCCTTAACTATTCTACAGCCTTGTTCTGCAAGATATTAATTTCTTGAGAGTTTTCCCCTGCTTTGCCTTTTTCTTATCAGCTTTAACCTGAAAGCAAGACATTCATTCCTTGGACTCAGTAATTTATATTTTAAGTCCAAGTTTGTGTGTTTTGAAATAAACATTGGTGTAGAAAGATGGCTTATATGTATATAATCATTGTCTTATCAACAGCCAGTCGTCTCATAGACTCTCAAAGTTAGCTGAACTTCAAGACAAGGTAGCACTCATTTTAAAGCAATGGGGCTTTCTACTCTGTGTGGAGGTGTTGGAGCCCCTTTTCTTTGGGAGGAGGACCCTAAGAGAAGTCCTTTCTCTTGTTGTGGCACGCCTGAGGGCTACACGGTATGTGGACTTGGGTCTTTCTCAATCTAGAGGGCTCTGCAGCATCAGTTGGGTAAGGACAGTTAATGTCTTGATGAAGAAGAAAGATTATACACATTAGGCTGAGGAAAGTTAGACAGGACAGTTTCAATGCATCACTAACTTGCATTTCTTCCTCTGCTTTCTATTACAAGGTTCTTTGAAATATCATGATGCCTTTGGGAAGTATAAAATTGGTCTGGAGATCCTTTTTTTTTTGTTTTGTTTTTCTTTTTCTTTTTTTTTTTTTAAAGAGATTTTTAGTTCTTTCTCTTCCAGCTGAGTGTAACAGCAGCTTTTGTCTTCATATTTTGGCATCTTCACTTCTACTCCCAGCTGGAAGTGGGAAATGCACTAGCAAATGAAATTGAACAATAACAAGGACAAAAAGGGGAAAAAAATAATAAAGAGTTGCAAAGGGTTCATATGTTATGTTGTGTGTCTTCCTCCTGAGGTGGGTCTTGATCCTGCCAACTGTTTCCCCTGTAAGAAAGTTTATGCCTGTGGGCACTCCTGCTGAGTTCAAAGTTACTCACATGAATAATTGATTGCAGGGCCTAGGACATAGTTTGCAATTCCTTTTTCAAGATAAGTTCATTATCATCAGAACTCATCTTGCTCTGAACATTGCTATGTTAGGGACAAGTAGGTCAAATGGATACCTGATTTTTGGTTTTGATTTATTTTGTTAGAGGAAGAGCAAGCAACAGGCAACCTGAAACAGTGATATCATCATAATAATAATGTCACTGTCACTTTTGTTGGGATAGGTTTCTGTCAGACTGGTGAGCTTCAAACAGCTTGTTCGACAAGAGTTCAAGTCCCAGGGGAAGGAGAACAGTTCAGAAATGCTTGACGTTTTACAAATGTTTAAGTGGTATTATTCATGACATGATACACTACCCTGGTGTGTGCTTCAGAGCTCTGCCACTGCGTGTTCTGCCATATAATTTTGTGCAAGCCATACATCCCCAGATTTATATTCCAGGTAATCAGAGTAACATAGAGAAATTAAGTAATATCTGAAGTTGATCCTAGCAACTTCAGCACAAAGAGTCTTATTTGGATATATTTTTGGCAGTTAGTGTACTACATTGATTCAATAACACCAGCTTACTGAAGGGAATGAGGGGGGGGAAAAAAAAGTGCAGAGCTGTAGTAGATGGGCGAAAGAAGAAAAGAACAAAAAGGGCTTTTCTCCAATCAAATGCAAATAGAAATGACCCTAAAGATTCTGGGAACACAGACTTTCTCCTGACAATGAATGTTTTCATGCAGTGAAATCCGTTTATGAAACTTATTAGAAAGTGCTGTGATCTTGCTTGTTTTCTGTAGCAGTATCTAGTTATTTCAAATTGATTAGGAAACTTCTGATGTGAGAGTGAGTCATGAGCTATTCCAGGTATTTCTGTAATTGGTTACCATGCTTAATTACAAATATTTGTGTACAACTAGTTTGCTCTGAACTTGATTTTTCCTGCCTCTCAGTTGCTGCCTGATGTATGTGCTCTAAAAAAAAATTTTAAAAGTGAATTAAACTTCAGAATGCTTTTGTTCTAAAAGATTTGAAAATTTACAGAATGATGGATTAATTTGAGGTGTACTATCAATAATGATTTAAAAACAAAAGAACCAGACTATCTGTCTATTGATCACCTATCCATCTCAAGGGCATCTGTCACTGTCAGTGTTACCAGTCTGTTTTGGATCTAATTACAGTTTCTTCTGAGTGGCAACTTCTATTTGCCACTTACTGCTTAAGGTCTTCGTTGCTGAAAAAGAAAAGTCCTGAATCCCTTCTCAGTTATGCTGACATGCCATTTTTGCTCTGCTCTGCGTGCTGAGCTGCATAATCCAGAAACTGGGGGATGTGGGAACCTCATGAAGAAAGGATTGTGGTAAGTCAGAAGAAAAGCCTGTATCTTGAAGGGAAACAGGAGACACTTTGAAGAATGGTGGTGTCTTTTGGTGTGGGTATCTGTTTTGCAAGACTACAGCAGCTGTTGATGTCACAAGCAAAGCACCAGGGCAATAGAAAACACACATGGTGACAAAAATCCTTGTTTATCACAGGCTGGAACAAGTTTCTTGATCAAGATGTTTATGTCCTTAACTGGTTGGAGTATTTGTAGCAACTTGATGCAAAGCTACATTGGGTCTTTTTCTCCTCTCCAGGGGACATCACATCAGGGAACTGGTGCTTTGTGATCAACTTAACAATCAAAAAGATTAAAAGATTATCACTCAGCTCTGTCAGGAGACTAAATATTACTAATGAGGAGACTGTGCACCACATGCTGCTTCCAAAATGTAGTTGGTTCTGTTCAGCTCAATCATAGCTTTAGGCATCATCACCTGTTCTGCTGAGCAGGGTAGTGCTGTGCCATTCATTCTTCATCTCTGAAGAATGAATAAGACTTAATGACCTGATCACACAAGTGTAGTTGACTACATCCAAAATACCTTGCAGCACCTGCCTCTATATACTTGAATGTCCTCTCATTAAATAAGCCATCTAACCAAACTGTGTCTGTCTGGGTTGTAATTCATTGCTCAAAATGAGCCCCAAGGGGCTGTTCTTTGAGGGAGAACGCTGTCTGGCACCTTCTTCTGATGGCTTGGTTCAAGAGGCCAGACAAATGAGAAGCTGATATTGTCTTTTTAGGTTACATCGCTGTTGCTTTCACTAAGCTCCTGGACCTTACCTTTATTTTTTTTATTTTTGAGGAAGGATATGTATGGAGAGTATATTAAGTCCAAGCTTGCTCTGTAGTGCTGAGACTTTCTGGTGTAACCTCATAGGAAGCTAACTAATTTCTAACAAACTACAATCTTCTGCATTTACACATTTCCAAAGTTTATAAGAATTCAAATGTTTGGCTAAATCTGAGGAGACACTAAATGTTTTTCTTTTATTTGATAGTTAGTATTAGATAAAAGGAATGTGGTACTTCTGAATTAAAGGAGAAAAAATCTGTTCTAGTTCATGCAGGCTTGTTTTCTTCCTTTTGAGTGTGAAGCAGAGAGAAGAAACTGTTAGCTTTTTACGTTTGATATTGATGTTATCACACCAGCATTACTTGCTTGCAGACTAGAGAGAACCATAAACCTTTTAAAAATCAAAACTTTAAGTCTTAGCTAAATGAAAATTGCCATGCGTCCTTTTGAAGAATAAGAGGCAAGCTCTGAAGGCTTTTTCCCTCTGTAGAACTATCAGTTCTTGCTGTCCAAAGTATTCTCTATCAGCACTTCAATTAAGCCCCTGTGCTTCTGCTGGCACTAACATTTTTCTTTAGATTTCCCAGCATTTGTACAGCACTGATTCACCTCTCTTGGTGATAACAACAGTCAGAGGGGCTAACAGGGACTAGCTGCTGGCATTTTAATCTTGCTCAGAGCAGGCAAGAGTGAAAATCCTGTCACTGTGCTTATCCTCCCTGTGGTGAAGCCGTGCTGTTGGTGGTAGCACTGCAGAAGTTTTGGGAAACTGTTCATGTTGTGAAAGTCTGTTGGCCTTATGACAAAGGGAGAGACCTTCATTTGACAGGTGAAAATGCTTACAGGAGAACACAGGTGGGTGCGAGGGAATAAGCAGATCCTGAAGTAGCCTGAACAGGGACAAAGGATAGTTTCCTACTTATTCCAGCAAAGAATGTATCTGCAAAGTCTCAACTTTGATATGTTTTGAGAGTTCAATAGATATTTAAATAAGGTAATTTGGCTGTGGATTTATTGGAGCATAAGCTAACTATTTGTCACCTTATGGGAAAAAAAGTGCAATTTCCATGGAGATAAAAAGAAAAAAAAAAACACTTCAGAAGTCTTGCATGAGGACACTTTGCTGAGATTAGTGAAGACTGAAGCACACAATGTGGTAAGAATAGAATTGCTGGAGTCCGCTCTCTTCTCAGTGGAGGCCTATTCTCTCCTTTCCCTCAATATGCATACCCCCCATAAATGTTAATGGGAGCTATTCACTGACAAGAAGAGGCCCAGAGACTCCAGCATATGTAACTCCCTTTCACCATAATAAGCAGGGAGGTTTGATTCTCTTGGTGCCAGCCTCAGGTCTCTGAGAATTTGTGCAAATAAGCTGTGGGTATGGACACCCAAAGAAGTTTCTTCAGAGTAAGCGAAGCTGCGAATTCGCAGTGTTTCAGCAGCTCCATGGTAACATTTTTGCCTGCATGCTCTCACCCCATGGTAATTGTAAAGTAATCTGAAGTATTTCATCCTTCTGTGAAAGAAGGGAAACTATAAGATGCAATGCATTAATCATAACTTTAAGAATGTGGAGAAGGGAAGGTGATGTACTGCAAATTTATGCTGTAGCTTACCCGGCAAAAAAACTCTCTGGGTTTCCATGGACTAAGAAAAGGCCTGGGCAGACTTTAATAAGCCACTGAGATGGAAGGAAGATTTGGTGAGGAACATGATTATGAGATGGGGAGGCCCATTTCTGGAGGGCGTGATCTAACTGGTGACTGGAAAAGACGTGTGCCATCGGTGTGTTGCATGAAGGTAAGCGATGTGGATGCTGCGGTTGTAGGGTCTTGGAGAACTGGGTTTTTCAATTCTTCCTGCCATGACAGGTGAGCCAGAGGGCCATGGATGCCATCTGGAAAGGATGCTGTCCGACAGAAACTACGGTGAGCACAGGGCCCTGGGCTGTCCCTTTGGCTGGCCTTGAAAACCAACACACTTAAGCTGTTGCTGAAAGTTAATAGGAGTGAAGTGCAGAGCTTGGGTGAGGTGAGATCCCTCTGCCTGTGTGTGCAGTGCTCTGACACTGGATTCGTGGGAGAAGCATGACACATGAAGCGTGGCTCTTGTTAGGAGAGGAGATGTCACAGTAGCTACAGCAGCAATTTGAGCAGCAGGAGAATGGGATATACTCCTAGCTCTGCCAAGCTTTTGCTCCATTACCTCAGGCAAACTGCTGAAAACTGTCATCGATTTTGGATCTCTGTTTTTGGATGCCTAGCTCAAATAATCTGGGGTCTGACTTTCAAAGGTGCTTAGCAACTGCAGCTTTTATTGACCATGATTGGTACCTAGGGCTCAGCATATCTGGCCTATAAGCCTTATGACTGGCTCACCTGAGGTATTCTAAGTCCTTTTTAAAAATTTAGTCATAGTCTTACAATGTCTAAGGTCACAATAAAAAACATCAGTTGTGATGGTGATATTTACCAAATATGTGTCCCAACATGAAAAATAAATAGCATTAAACCTTTGCATTGGAGGTGCTCTATGTATAAAGTATTAATCCCTTGTTTACAATCTTTAGGTAATTTTTTCAACAGGACAGACAGTCGTCTTAAAAACAGAATTTCATTTGGTGAAGTGTCTTGATGATGTCATGTCACAGTTATTAATAACACTGCAAATGGCACTGGGGGAAGAAAAGGATGGAAAGCCAGATGTCATCAATAATAGCTGCAATATTCTTAGTGTTAACAAATTATCAGCTGTATAAATTTTTAATTAATAGGAGTATGAACAGCAATTTGACTGTCAACAGGCATCAGTATTGATGTGTGCGAATGAAGCTTGGCAAGGCAAAGATCAAGGGGGGAGGACAACTGAAACCATGCAGCTGTGAATGACAAGTCAGCATTTTCTGAACAAAATTCTGCGAGCATCATGACTTTGGGTGTAGCCCTCTATAATGATAAGTAAAAATTAGCCTTAGTGAAGGCAAGAGAACGTTTCCATAGCAAAGGTGAATTCATTTTGTTTGAGATTTTGCTCTGTTTTAGCTGAAGTGGCTGTTACTTATGATGGCAAAAAAGCATGCAAGAATATGGAATATGGAGAAAGAATACTAGATTGGGTACCTCAGGCTAGAGACCCATTAAGCAGGTAGTCTGTTGTAGTGTAAATTTGTGTTTCTCTCCACTCCTTTCACTTAATTTTAAGAGTTTCCAACAAACTGCTTGAAAAAAAAGCCCAAGCCTGGTGATAAGGTCAAAGCCTAGCATAACAAATCAGCCTAGAACAATGTTACTGAATTTAAATGAAATTGGAATATTTTAACTTATAAAAGTTTCAATAACCACTTTAAATCTCCCTCTCCTGCCCAACCTGTCAGTTTCAAAGTTTTCTTTTTCTGTAACTTTCAAAGTGGCTTTGATTTTAAAGCTTAGATCTTTCCTCTGAATTGTAGTGTGCAGCATTTTCACCCCACTTTTTTTGTTTTTTTGCATTCTTATGCTGTGAATCTTTGTCTTTGAGCATCCTAAGGGAAAAATGTGGTTTTGTTCTTTAAAAAAGAAAAGTATTCAGATGTATGAATAGGGAGGAAAAAATAATTTGTCTGCTTCTCCCATTTTTTTCAGATTGGAAATTTTGGAAAGCATTTTTGCTTTCTTTCTTGAATGGTTTTTTTGCCTTTATTAGTGCTAGCTATTTATGAATCTCTGACAGATTCACTAACTGTATGGACAATATAAATGCACCAATTATAGATAAATATTAATACTTGAGTAACTCTTCCTAATTTAGTAGATTATACCAGTTTTGCTGTTATATCAATAATAACATAAAGATTAAAGCTTTTTTTCACTTTTCATTTGAGGAGATCAAAATGCTTTAAAGACATTAGCTAATTCTTCTACTAATCCTGGGAGATTGGACAGTGTTATGATAATCCCTTCACAGATGAATAAATGGAGATAAGAGGGAGGCTAAGTAACTTTTCAAAGTCATTGATATAATCAGTGGCAGAGTTGGATATATAACCTTGAGGTTCTGATTACTGTTTTTCTCTTATAGACTATATATATGTATATACACAAATTTTTTCTTCCATATTGCTAACAATGTGCAGTGAAAAACTATTACCATTGGTAATGTTTATAATAATAATGATTTTATTAGTGCCTCCCTGCCAAGACAGTCAGGGTGCTGCTCCAAAGACAATTAAAATGCAATTACTGTAATAAATAAACAACAACAATTAAACCACAAAATAAACAATATCAAAAGCAATCAAAAACACTAAGTAGTCAAAGTTAGTGCAATTAATAATGAATCTGAGTGACTCATTTGAAACAAGTTTCACATTTAATGATTCTTTTTCGTTTGTGAAAGTATTTTTTTATTGCAAGATTATTATTTTTCAGCTGCTTTTTTATACTGAGCCTTTGAATGCAAATTTATTTTGTGGGTTGTTTTTTTTTTTAATCGTACAGCTATTTGCAGTTTTAGTATGGTGCTAAATGATGACTTGTCAACTAAATCATGTTAATTGCATGAGTCATATCAACTAAATAAATATTGCAGTTCACTGAATGGCTTAGCTGTACATAAATGTCTGGACTTCAGGCTGGTCAGTAGGAATGATGAAGCACAGAGGTACAGGTGAAATTTAGACCATTTTGATGTGGCCTAATCTCCTTGACCTGCATTCAAAGTGCATTTAAATTGGGAGGTTAGTTGCTTGGTTTTTGTATTGACTTCAGTATAGTTTATCTTACATTCTACCACTCTATCTGCGACAGCTTTTAGTATATGTGTGTTTGATGGCATTACTCAATTTTAGGGTTGACCAACCCTTTCCCTAATCTGTCATTTAGCAGCAGTCACTGAGCATTGTAATGATTTCTGTTTATTGTCTTTTAGCAAGAGGCCAAATTTTTGTAGCATTGAGATGGCTCATCTGGTTTGGAGAAAAGACCTTGCTAGAAACATTTTGTTTAGACCATGCTGAAGCAGGTTTAGAAGGCTCAAAGACTTTAAGCTTTGAAATTCACTGGGGATATAGCCTTTGTGTCAGGCATGATGTCCACTGTCTATTTGTCAGAACATCAAAATGTGTCCTTGTGACAAAGCCCTGAAAACTGTGGTTTGAGTGAGCTAGTCTGAGAATTGGTGGTGGAGAGTGGGACAAGAAGCAAAAGTGACGCTGGGATGGGGCTGGAAATCTGGAACTGGGGCTAGTGAAGAAGGCCTGGGAGTGGTGGAGGAAGATGAAGCTGCATGGGTTGGGAGGATAGGATGTAGGTCTGGTGGAGCTGAGAGAAGAAGGTATGACAGAAGGGAGGACAGATCTGACTGAGAAAGTGAAGGAAAGAGGTGAGTCATAAGGCCAAGGCAAAGAGGATGGAGATGGGAGATCTTGTGGAGAGCACATATGGCACTGGGTGACAGAGGCCAGGGAAAAGGCTGGGGAATGGGAAATCCAGGTACAGCACAGGAAGAGCAAGAAGGCTCTGGGTCTGGAAATCAAAGGAGGTGTGAGGCTGCACATCCAGTAAGGTGGAGATTTGGTGGGTAAGAGGATTGAGAGGGGAGTGAGAAGCCTGCTGAGGAGACAAGGACAGGAAAGAGTTAGGATTACACTTCTGTTGATAGGTTTAATGAGAAAAGAAACCAAGGTTATCAATACTAGTAGATGTGTCTGGGCTGCACTGGCACACTCCCTTCCTGAGTTAGCTTATGAACATATCTGAGCAGATATCTTGAGCCCAAGATCCCTGAATATCACTGCTGTGCTCTGGAACCATCTGCCAGAATGGGGTGTTGCATTCCCCTTCAGCGTCTGTCTGCAAAGAGGATACCAATCCATTAATGCAAACAGCCGCTCCATTAACTCAGTGGCAAAATCTGTGTGTCGGCAGTAAAGCTTTGAACTCGGCTGATGACCTGCATGTGTTTTAGGAAGATGCCAAATAATGAGATTTGTGTCTGTGTATGTTTTGTTGTCTTTTGTTTGTTTATTTTTAAATAAACTTGCGTTGGGGAGAATTTATTTTTAAATAAATTTAAGTTGGCATTAGGTTGTGGAGAATGTTGTGGGTTTTTTGTCTTTTTTTTTTTATTGAACCCATGAAGAATAGTACTCAAACATTAAGAAATGCTGGTATTTAAAGCTTTTATATGTGGGATAAGCATTTGCATCAGCTCTATGTTTATTAAATGAATGTGGTGATATGTGAGTTTTGGTTTCCTTTGCACTGCTCACCATAAATTCTTGCTCTTATTTCATCTCTTCCTAGTGCTTTCTTTCACTTCTGTATCTCCTTGCATCCCACACCAACTCTATGTCAGATTTGTCTTCTTTCTCCCCCTTCTTGCTCATTTTCTGATGGGACCACTATATCCCCCGTGCTGCTTGGATTCGAGCAGAAGGGGCACCAACAGCATGAGAAAGAATCCTGTGTGGCTTTACTCGTGTCTGAATCAAAGCAGTCATTACAGCAGAAAACCATACCTATAACCCTTGGCTTGAACACACTCCCTTGCTCTCTGTTTAGTAGTACAGGCATAGCTTCCTCAAGCACAGGAGCTAGGAAAATCTCCAGCATACCCTGTGAAAACCCTTTGGGGAATTCAGCTGCTAAAATCAAAGCAGCCTACCATAGGTGTGCACAAACAGCAATTATTCAAAGGCAAATTTCTGATCTTTGCCTAATGCTCAGTTGCAGGAGAGCACTCCAAAGAAAGGATTGTCATGAAGAGGATAATATATTTTCTGATTAGCCTTTTTCTTGGAAATGACTGAAAAGCATTGCCTGAAATTTTCCAGGAAAAGATATAAATAATTGCACAGATAATGGGCAAGTGAAAATTCTGCCAAACAAGTTAAATTGGGCAACGTTAGGAAGCAGCTGAGCAGAGGGTCTCATTGGAGGATGTGCAGCTAGGCAATATTAATGACTATAATAAATGGTACCAGCTTGATCACCTGTTAGACAAGTGCAAGCATATCTCTGTGGATCAGTGGAGCACAATGCAGAGATTTCCAAGCTGGCTCTGGACCCAGCCGGTAATTTCACCTGGTGCTACTTGGATGAATTGCTTCTGGTCCTGGGCTCAGTGCTGAACACATCAGGGGTTTCTGAGAGGAGCAGTACTAGCCCAGTTGTCGTGTGATGTACCCGTGACCTAAGTGATTCGACTCAAGTCAGACAGGACACGTGCGGCAGAGCTGAGAAATGAACCCAGTTCTCCTGAGCCCTAGTTTAGTTCATCAGCTATGAAAGCTAAATCAGCTCCCTCCAGAGCAGGGACTAGAACAGCGTACTTGACACTGTAGCAGATTAACATTCTTCTTAGAGTCAAATCTGGTCCAGCTGATGTGAACTCTTCACCTGCTTGGTATATATATCTGCTCATCTTCAGCAGGGCATTACAAAAGTGTTGTACCAAGGTGGGGGGAATAAAAAGTACCTCGTGCACCTTGAACTGCTTTGACATATGTCCCAGCCCACCCAGAAGCTCTTTCAGGCAATACATGGGGAAATGATAGCAAAGTCTTGATGCCAAATCTTCTTTGTACTGTGTCCTGGGAGGCAAGTAAGCCAAGCTCTGCAAGCCCATGCTGTAGGAACCCCAGGCTCTTCCTTTAGTATTACCTTAATCTAATTTTCCTTTGTATTTAATAAAAATCTAAGGGTCTTGGTTTTTTTCTTTCCTTTCAAGAAGCAACAGAGGAAAGCTCTCCTATTTGATCCTGCTGATGTTCACTTTCTGACACCTGCCACCAGCACTGCTTGGACATGTCCCTTTTATTTCCCATTCTCTTTCAAGTGTCTAGGCGACTTTGATATATTTCTGTCTCTGTCTATAATGGCAACAGGATAGGGTGTTATTCTCAACCTGGGCTTGGCACGATGAGCCTTTTATTTCATTAAAGTCACATTCCTTTTCAAGAACTGTAGCCTGAATTGGAGTAATTTTGCTCGGACTAAGAATGAGCGTACCAAAGACAGCAGTATAAGGTACAAGCATCTATAAATGCAGCTTCAATTGGATTTTACTCAGCCTCTTTAAAATTCATGTATGATAATCAAAATGGTGAGTGGGTAGGGAGCACTGCATCCTGTTCAGTTTACTGCCCTTGTGTAAAATCTCAAAATAAGGACTGTAACCAGCAGAATTCCAGCATTTATATTTCATGAGAAGATTGTCCTTGTGTAAATATTGGTTTCTTTAATGCATACACTTCCGTCTCCTTTTAAAAACTCCCAACTCAACAGTGTCTGACAGCATTACATGTCTCTTTCTGGAGGCAGCAATGAAAATGTGCTGATAATTTGAGCCCTGGGAAGAAGTCTGTTCCCCCGTGAATTTCACCACAGTCTCACTGCTCTGCCGTTGTATTAGCTCTCTGCTGCAGTACAAGAATAGCAGCTCTCTCCACATTATAATAGCACCTCTCTCAGATTACATCTTGCTGTCAAATAATCACCCATTCCCAAATGGCTGGAAATTAATGATGACTGATCCCGTCAGTGCTAGGCTTATGCTAGTGGCACAGTCCAGATCCTGAAAAGCCTTTTTGCATGGAATGGCTCTGGATAAACTCCCGCAAGCTTTCTCGGAGAATCTGAACTGCTCCTTACCCTCTCCTTCCCATTGTCAGCTGGCCACCCATGGTTCAAAGGATTCTTCCTCTTTACCTCAGTTTTTGGAATTAGAGTTAGAGATTACAAAGGGCACGAGATAACTATTTGTGTAGCGTCAATCACGAGAGGCAAGATTTTTCTTTCTGGCCCTGGAGACCCCTAAATCCTTTCCCTTCTTTCTCCAGAACTTCTTAAAAAATATAGAAAAGTTTCCTATCCCAGTGCCTCTGAAAAAGTGATAAAAATAGGTGCCCAAACATCACTCCTTGTACTGTTGAGGGATTTTGATGACCAGGAGAGCAACATGCAGATACATCTCTTTTTTCCCTCTGATAAGGAATATATATGGCTGAGGTCAGAACCCAGGACAATGTGTGACTTGGGGAAAAATTGAGACCTGCCTACCATTTCTGTACCTTAGATCAGTTTAGATTTTTTTGGGTAAAATTGATGAGGAGGAAAATCGCATGACTTTTATGTACGGTCCTACTCATCACTTCCAACAGTGAAAACTTCACTATGCAGACTCCTGCTCTTTTGCTTCTGGTAGTTCAGTTTTGGGACATGAACTTAGTTAACATCAGACCGAAAAAGCACTTTCGTTATTGAATAAAATATTCAGTGAATTGTTCCCACTGTCTTCCTGTGTTTTAATCACACCTTGGTAGAGACTTTTCTACAAATATGGTTTCAGGCTTGTATGAGATGTTAGACATTGAACACGGGAAAGAAGCGCTACTAGTGTACACATTTTTTCATTTGATGGATTGCACTGCAAAACTACACATTCAGTCTGATCTTTACATGTTTCTGGACCTAAACTCGGAGTTGTGCTTTTTGCATAGTAATTATATTGCATGCAAGTTTTTGCATCTTTTATTTGAGACATATATATACACATATAGTGTCATTTTATCACCTATTTATCTGTTTATCCTATGCTGCTGCTGAATTATGTGTTGGCTGAATGCCTTTATTCCAACTGGGGAAAGATGTAGCATATGGTCAGCTCACAAGGCTCTGGAAATGACTCTTTGGCACCTGTCACAGAGTGATCTCAGATCTGTGTAAATGGTTCCTTCTACTCTGGAGATTAAGTACCAGATGCTGTCCTTTGCAAATGAAAACCAAATAACAAGTTATCTGAATACACTGGGCAATCTGCTGTGTGTGCAAGAGAACTTGAATTCTGCTGTGCCTCATTGACAAGCAGAGATCTGATTGTGTGGACTATACTGAGAGGAGGAAAATGCCCGATAAAGTCTTTTCTGCACAGATGTTCCAAAGTGAAGGTTGTACTTAAAGTATTCTTTGCAAAAGTGAGTGTAGTTCTTGCTTCAAAACAATGGATTTTTTCCCTTTTATTTTTCTGTCTGAAATTACACTAAGGAAAGCAGCTGATTTCAATTTATGGAAGTTTTTAGCATCTTAATCTATATGTACTCTAAGGCCTGCAGACTGTCTCTCATTTTTTTTCCAGCATAAGAAAATGAAGGCTGAAATTCTGAAAGCTTTCACTATGTCTGGTAATAAGCCCAATTATTTGGCTGCCCACAGTAATATTCAGACTCCAGACACTCAAGTTAATGTGTGTTTGGCCTGTTGTTCTGGTGAGACCTGTACTAAGATGTTCTTATGCTTTGACTCATGGACTATAGTCTTAGAAGGACCATTGTACAGCTGGACTTGGGTCATGTGCTGGGGAAAGTAATAGTAGTAGGGAAAATAATGCTTTCTTGGCTGCCCTGTGAACTTGCACATTGGGCTTTCTGTAATTCTGTCATTCTACCAAACAGAAATATTTCTCTGATGCAGGAGCGCAATGAGCGTAAGATATCCCTGGCAGGTTTATCGGGTAACTGAGACAGTTTTGGGCACCGCCAATGATTGCTGATTTTTATTGGGGTTTTTGTGGGGGTTTTTTTGTTGTTTTTTTGCTACACCCTATACTCATTTATTCTGTCCGTGCTTTTGAAAGCAGCTCAAGGTGAGGAAAGTCCTGCTGGGTGGGAAGAGACATCCAGCCCCTGCTGCCTTATGCATTGTAAGTCATTGGTTTCTCTGTCCTGAACATCAGCAGAAGAGTACCCCAACCCTGTGGAGAAAATGGAAGCTTGATGTGTTTACTCGGTCAGAGAAACAGGACTGATGAAGGCAATACTCTCTGGAAGATATCAGCTGAGATTAGCTGAGAACTGTGTGTGTTTGAGGAAGAAAACATTAAAGAAATGTACAGCAAATAATAAAAATGTAAATGTGGGAAAACAAGAGAAGAGAGGTGGTGGGGAAGGGGTGATTTTGAGGAGGATTGTGAGTGCAAAGCGGGATGGGAGAATCAAAGAGTTAAGGATCGGGACTGGCTGTGGGTCCTGTTGTCTGGAATACTCTGTCACCGCAGACAGCACATCTTTCCGTACATGGCCAGCGTTTCCCCCTTAATAAGGTAGGGACAGAGGCCATTCTTTTTTTTTTTTTTCTGAAGAGTAGTGAAGCAGTTCAGATGGAGGATGTTATGTAAGTGTCATGTATAATCACTAATATATTATTACTAGACAAGGAGACAGGTCAAACTAAAAAAACTGCTTGCTCTGCTCCCTCTCTAGCATCCTTGAAAAATGTCATTCAGGCTACACAGAACTTGGCAGCGGTGCCAGAGAATAACCTGTTCCCACGCGGATTGCCCTAGACAGTATGGCCAAGCATGTCACACAGCAGGAAGGTGGGACGGGTACTTATAATTGGGCACAATGTTCCCTGCCTCAGGCTATCCAAGGCTTGGAGAGGTGCTCCCACCACGGCCTCTTCTGCTGCTGCTTCTGCAGCGACAAGGTCTTTCAGGATTTGTAAGAGACCCTGTACCATTCACTGAAGAATTTGCCCTTGGCTGTTTTTTGAGCTGCTGCCCCACACTGTACCCTCTAGTTCTGGCTGTGAGGCAGTAAACAGTGGGTCCAGCGGAGTAATGCTGAGGGAGGTTGTGCAATACACCCTTCAGTGAGGCTGTGGCCAAATGGCTTGTACCAAAAATGCAAGATCCTGGGATCAGGATAGTGAAAGGGGAATTGCTTAGCAGTTGTTCCTCTTTTTTATCATTATCATCATCAATATTTTGATCAACTACACTTTGCCAAAGTGCCAATTTTGATGCCCTGACTTCCCTGAGGCTCACAACAGACTCTCAGCACTGTAATGCCCTATTTTCTACGTCAAATTAGAGGAAGGAGAGGAGGTTTCGAAGTCTGTATATAAATTGTACCAGGAGTGCAGTATACCTAACCTTTTGTACTGTGGTTTTGTACAATGTTAGGTAATGGTTACTGCTGCAAATGTCAGTGTGTCAATGGAGGGGAAGGAATGATCACAGACCAGCCTTTTAGTGTCAATCAGCTGGTGATTGCTAGCTGGGTGCAGCACTGCAGGTGTGGTTAGGAGGTGCCTTGGTAGGAAACACATGCCACGTGCAAAAAGATGTGTAAATTGGTACCAATGTGTCTGTGCACCTTGTCAGTCAAGCAGAGCAAACTGGAGCATGAGCGCTTAAAATCTGTGCATTTTATATTCCAGCAAAACCCAACAGAGACTATAATTTTCTCCTTGTTACTGTACACTACAGGCAGCAAACATACTTTGGTCAAGTATCTGGATTTATCTCTCTGTCACATCACCTTCTTGTACACACAGTTCATGAAGGGCATTCTTTTCCAAATGCCTAGCTACTGGTACACCAAGAAGGCTGAATAAATTGGGATTTGATAATTAGTTGACTCAGTGATACAGTGCCCAGCTATTTTCCTTCCCACCATGAAGGGATAGAAGATTCTGATTTCCATCCTCAGAGTTACACTGTGTTGCAAGGCATGGGACTCAATGCAGCTTTATCTTGCTTGACATAATCTTCCTGGCCCATCCCTAAGGCAGAACTGTGAACTGGCTACTCAGCAGTGCTGCTGGGAGAAAAGCTGGGATTAGAATAGTATGCCAAACATTGGTCCAATACCAAAATCCTAGTTCCCCTTTTGGAGCTTAGATCAAACGTGCCATCTTCATATCTGTACCTGATAGGACTAATTGAATTGTGTTAGACTTACTTGAGTTCACCTTTGAACCAGCTTGTCTTGATACCAATAGTGAGGTTTGCAGGTTAGCAGAGAACTCAAGTTTGCTCAGACCATGCAGCCAAACCAGCTGAAAGGCTGAGTGCTGCCAAGGAGCAGCTTCTTTACCCCTTCCTGCTTTTCTTTCCTTTATTCCTGCCCCTGGGGTCCCAGGCCCTCCTTGTGCTGGGTCTTCTCCTGCCTCAACTCTCTAGTAAGCACAACTAAAAAAATATTCTTCTTTCTTCCTTTTCCTTCCCTACCTGTTTGTGGGGTTTTTTTGTTTGTTTGTTTTCTTTTTTTCCTGGATTAGTTTAGCGTGCTGTCTCAGCACAGGGAGCCGTGGGAAGGATCGTGCTGCATCAGCTCAGAGCAGAGGGTGAGGAGAGAGCCCGAATCTCCTGAGCTGTGAGATTCCCCAAGCAGCCTGGCCAGGAGCCCCAGGGAGGTGCCCAGGCAAGCAGCTCACAGTGAAACTTCTGCTGCAGTGGCTCCAACTCCTCATGGTACCCCAGCTCAGGTCAGTTCCCAGTTTAGTCCTTCGTAAAAAACCCAACCTTATAGTCAATTTTACCTGCAGTGCAGACAGCCTGCAGCAGGGGGTTAGGTTTGCTGACTTCAGTTGTCAGAAAATTAAATGTCTAATCTAAACATCACATTTAGGCATGCTCTGCAAGACAGTGGAATGCATCAGAAAGACCACAAGTAGACAAACATTGATGTCCAAAGTAGACAGAAAGAATCCCTCACTGGTGTTACTTAACTGTCTCTGTTGATTTAGAAGGACTTTAGGTTAGTTTCCTGAAAAGCCAGTTAGACGGGATTAGTCTCACCCTTAGAGATGTGCAGTCTCATCAGTATTAGAGCATTCTGCATCTCACATTTGATTGTAGAACTTGTCCTTAAGATGTGCATTCATGAGCTGGAAACGCATGGGCGTATTTACAGCCACTTCCATGCAGAATTGTGTCCCCAGAATCTGATTAAAGTAGCAAACAGAAGGCAACAAAAATACTTCTTTTCTATTTACCTCATGGAATTATAAATTATGTAAGAATGCAATGGGATTTTTTGTTGTATTTGATACAATTTGACTAGCTTGTAAGTGATACCGTTCTAGACTGAAAAATACAAGTTGTTCATCCTAGGCTCCTAAATGTATTATTTCCTACTGGGACGTGGAATTATTATTTTTTAATATTTCGTTAGTCCCAGAAGCCACATATTACTTTTTTTTCTAACTTTTTTTTTTTGTTAAAAGCAAAAAGAAAACAATTATGGTTCTCTCATTCATACAAGCTTACATTAAACCAGAACTGAGAGGCTATTATAGATCTTGATTGCTTTTCAGAACTAAAGGCGTGTATAAAAAGTTGGTTATTTTTTCTCTGAGGACTCTAATTAATGATACAAATGTTAATGAAAACAGAGGAATGAGGAAAGTATGTGTAAGTACTAAGAGTTCTTATGCTTTCTCTTTTTGATTTTGAAACAACCTTCAATTCATGAATGAATATTTCTTATCACTCCTGTATATTTTTTTTACTAGTGCCTTGAACATGTTTCTGTATTGTAGTGACATGTTAAAATGTGAGACTCTCTAATGCGTATCTCTGTGTGGCTGGAGTGCAAAACTGACATGGGGAGGAGGAGAGGTGAAGAAAAGGGGAAAGTGGTGACATTTTAGCTTGTTTGAAAAACCTGATCCAGTTTCTAAGCTTAGTGTTGAGTTCTGGGGTGGGGACGTAGAGAGTTTAAGAAAGGCACTGATCCTAGGTTGTAGTTCAGATTGGAAGAAAAATGTGATTGTACAAAAGATCTTTAAGCACAGTGACTAGAAGGCGCATTTTAATACTATCCTATAAGTGGAAGGTCTCTTACAGGCTAACAGTGAAGTTTTAAGGTTAAAATCAACTTCCTTTTAAGGACTTTAGTGGTATTTAATAGCCAGTTAAAGGTATGCTGCTTTGTGATCATAAGTGTTTCATCGAGAACTGAGAACAGACCTAGGAACAGACCTAGCTGCCTTTAAGCCGTGTAACTCCTCTTAATGCTAACTCTAATGTTCTTCAAAGGAAGGGCAAAAGAAAATGATAGGCAGTGTGTCTTCATGTTAACTCTCCCCACTGCAAATCTAGAGGCATTTACAGTGAGGCTGCTTCTTCAACGGAGTACTATTCCCTCGTTCCCCAAAATCGTATTACTCTTTCTGCATCTCTGGGGACGAAGGGATTTGCCTTGGGGCCATGTGCCTTTGTTTGCATAACATGTTCCCTGTGTGTTTATTAACATACTGTTAAACTATGTTCTCAGCATGAGCAGGCATCCTCTCAGGCCATCGCCTGGGTCCAGGCATGCTCACACAGCAGAGATAATCACTGGAACTGAGCTGACTTCTCACTGGGAATGTGACTCCACTCACAGCAAGAGAGCAAATAAGAAATGACTTGGGGTGAGTCTCACTAAGCCGGAAAAATGAATTAGACACACTCCTCAACAGAATCTGAAAACATTACATTCAGTGAAGGGAGAAGAGGTTAGAGCAAGAGGTTGCTTACCATTCTCACTTGGAAATTGGAATACATTTATGGGTATATTATACCTCTTTATGATGTCAGGTTTGCCTTTCAATCGTATTACCCAGAAAAGTACCCATTCATTGAGCAGTCCTTCCATTCTTCACATACAGTTCAAGTTTTGAGAGAAGTAGGTTGTGTCAGAGGTAAATCTCAAAGCTTTTCTATGAAAAACTTTTTAAAAAATTTGGAAGTAAAATTGTAGAAATTGCTATGACTTTTGAGACACCATCCTTTACAACATGCAGTAAAAACATTGAGCTGCTCAGGCTTACATCAAGTTTACAGGAACATAAATTGCCACAATTGAGCTGCAAGCTTTATGTTCTTAAATCACATCATTATTTTTCGGGATATTGGAAGGAAAGGTAGAAAATAGCAGATTTCTATCCATCTCAAGAAATAATAGCAGTCTTACTGATTGCCTTCGGTATTTTGCTGCAGTATATTAGGTAATTTTTAACCCCCTCATTTTAAAGAAAACTTATTTCAGAAAACATCTGCTATTCAGGATAAATCATGACACTGACAATTTAGTTGTCTGATAAGGTAAACCTAGTGCACGAGTTTAATTTTGTCTGGACTGTAACACACAAAGGCAAAGACAGTGGAGGTAACCCTAGAGAAGCCTATTAAGTTACAGAATTATGTCAATTGATAGCAGTTTAGGATCTAATTGAAACACCTCAATGTCATAAAGGCAAAGTTAGTGTCTTGTTTAAAATAGAAGCGAGGAAAACTTTAATAAGGCAAAAAGAAAAACAGTTGTAAGAGTCAAAAAAAGGGGAGAATAAAAATTGTGTCAATGTTAAAGAGCTCCTGTAAGAATACTCTGCCATCTTAACATCGTTACTGGTTTAAAAACAAACAGATCAACCCCAGGATCCCATGAAGGAGCAGTCATTTCCAATTAATCATTAATACTGCAATACTGTAGATGAATGATTTCGAGTATTTTTTTAATTTGTGGAGCAAAGCGGGAAAGACTAAAATGGAAAAAGGGAACTTTGTACTAATAAAAACTTTATCCTTAGTCTATGTCTGCTAGGTTACCACTGAACTGAATTAAAAGTACCAAACCCAAGCAGTGCTGGAAATTCCCCCAATATGTATGAAGTCTCTGCAGTCCCTGGGTGCTGGATTTAAGTAGGGGCTAAGTGGTGCCACCTGGCCTTCATGCCCAAGTGCTTGTGGGGATTCCTTCCTTAATGATCCAGAGAGCACAAAGGCTTCTCCTGAGAACTGCAGGCTTTGGTTTCTGCTCTTTGTGTGCTGCTCATGGTGAGTAACTTGTTCACCTTATTCTGTGAGATGCCTTTGCTAATTTAATAAGAGAAAGGGAGTGCGAGATGGTAATAAATAATGTGGCGTAGAGAGCAAAACATTATCCAAACAATAGAAACTGTGGAAGGAAAGTGCATGTTCCCTAGAGGAGAATTTATTGAAAACTGAGGTGTAACAATGAGAAGCTACATTCACAAATCTCTAAAGGCAGCTTTGCGCTGCTTCAGCAGCACAGAGCAATGTAAATCCATCTTAAATTTCCAGTGAAGTATGCTTTAGTGTAACTGACTTCTCTGGCTTCATAGGGTAGATGACAAGGGAAGAGCTGTGGCCCAGGTGACCTGTTCCCTCATGATTCATGCAGATGGTTTTGAAGCCTCCCCTTGAGTTACCGTAAGCACAGTTCATATCTGGCCCGAGAGCAGAGGCTAAAGTTTCTTATCATTGTTGTTTGTGCTTTCTTGATGAAAGAAAGCAGAGGAGAGAAACTCCAAATAATCTAGCCATGCGTGAAAACAGGCTCTGCTACAAACCAAGTTAGTTTTTGGTACTGATTTTGTTTTGACTGAGTGTCTTTTCCTGAGTAAGCGTCTCTAAAGTATTGCTCAAAGTACAAGTGAGTAAGACTGTCTGCAGAAATGAACTTTTTGCCAGATAAAATCTTAAAGGTGTAGAGTTTGCCCTGTTTTTGATTCTCACTCCTCATTAAGAATTTTTCTGTCCTGTGTTACTCCAGTGTTGAAGTACCTCATAGTTTTTGTTATGCTTCTGTGCCTGGTATTAATGTGACACTAATACAGTAAGTAACATATAACAAGCTGTGACACTGTCTGTGGATGTAGGAGAAGATCAGTAGAGACTAGAACTCTAATCAGAAGTGCTAGAACCAGCAGAGTATTTAGGTGCTTTGAAGTAAGATGATGCGTTGCTTTGCTTTTACGCATTGAGTGCCTATGACAGACACAAGGAATCTGGTAGGTGTACGTAACCTGCACAAGGCATGTGGTAAATTAGGCCCTTCTAATGAGATTGAAAAAAACCTTTAGTATGTGCAAAAACAAGCTGCTCCCAGGCAGCAACAAGAAGCACATGGACCAGTATTGTGCCTGAACTTTGCCTCTCTGAGCTGGGACTGGAGCTTCTCCTCTTTTCTGCTTGTTGCTGGAAGAGAATAAAATGGAGAGAGGAAGGGGTGGTGGTGGAAGAATCTTCTTCCATGTTTTAACAGTTTACTGTTTGTAGGTAGCAAGAGAGCGATTTAACGTCTTTGCTGGAGAGGGTTCAAAATCCCATCTCCCAGGAGACTGACTTAGCTAAAGAAATCCAAATTGTTTGACTTTGGGGAGCTATACATTTCTCCTACTGAAAATGTTTCATTATTGGGAAGGGGGGGGGGAAAGGGGGTATGACACTAGCTAATTGAGTAGGTGCAGGTTGCAGTTTCTCTCTGTTATGGCTAATACAGCACGCAGAAACAGTTTTATGGGTAAGAATTGAACTCCACGTCTCCCTGCTCCTGGTTGAGCATTCTTAACTGCTGGGTTATGTGGCTGTGGGAGGCGTCCAAAGAAGGGGAGGAGAGGACTCTTCAGGATGCCAGCTGAAGGTTTCGAATCCTTCTCTTTGCTAAAGTCTCTCTTTCCTAAGGCCAAGTGATTTGCCCACCATACAGAAGCTTGTGGTAGAGGCCTGAACCTAGTTCTTCAAGGTCTAGGCTGACAGAAACTGCTGTTTCTGGGCTCCCTATCTGAGTGTACCCACTTTATTTTGTCAGTTGTTGGCCTAAATCACAAAGAAACCCTTTCTCTAAACACTGAATGTGAACTGCATGTGTGTCACAGCTTTATACCACAGTATGTTTCTGTACAATAATATCTTCTCAAAGAGTCACCGATTTCTTCCCTTGGTTTTTTTTTTTTCCAATTAAGTCAGATGTACGATATGAATACAGAATAAGAATCCATCAAACTTGTGGTATGACTGATTTAAATGAGATCAGCTTTGCATATCTTTACAATCAGATGTCTGCTCTAAAGACAAATTGTAGCAAGAGGAGAGTATTTAGGGTGTGTACTTCAACACCAGTTACCACATGGATATCTCTTACAGATTGCCTTGCAGAGCTTCAGTAAGGGGTAACATCTTTTTGCACATGTCATTAGCAATGATTGTTCTATCGCAGAAGTTATGGAGTATGAAACACAAGAGTCAGATTTCTATAGAAAGACTAGCTGTAGATAATGTGAGGTGAAAAAAATGAAGTAACATTTTTATAACACACATTTACTTCTGGAATCTGCATGCTGGCAGAAACCTGAAAACTATTATAAAGAAAAAAATCCCTTGCATTTCTCTTCATTTCCATTTGCAAGGGCCAGTGAGATGTTCTGTGTTTTGAATGAAGCTGAAATGAACAATGTTCATTATTTGTTTAACAGTAGCTATATATGCAGTGTGCCTTGCCTTTTTCTCCGTGTATTGGTGGTACTTACCTGAATTTGCAGAACTGGCAAAAACTGTTACATCTTGAGAACCGTAGCTAAAGAGCAAGAAAGAGGTAGGAAGAGGGAAATAGTTGTGGGGATTTTTTTTTGCGTGTGTGTTAAACTTCTTGTGATGCACTGAAGAATTTTAAAACAGTTTCAGTATGAGAAGTAGCTGCAAAAAAGCCTCATTTTGAGGGTTTCTCCATTATCACAATAATTTCTATATTGACTCTACGTACTACTCAAGCAAAATCAATGCATACGTATAATTTAAAATATTGATTAACCTTGTAACTATATCCTGGTATCTGAGGTTCAAACTGGTGGATTATTTTTTGTCTATTACAACCAGCAGTAATGGTTCTGTAAATTAGTAGTTGATTCAAATATACCAAATCCAGAACTATCTACAGCTGTAAATGACTAAGTGAAATTGAACTCTGTAATATGTGAGACTATTTATACTGTCTTAGCTTGATTGTCTCTGCAGCACTAATGGCTATTAAAAAAAAATAAATTAAATAGTAGAGTATTCCAACACATAAATCAGAAGACAGAAATGCCCTCACTGAAAGGCAGTTAGCAGCCAAATGCTTAAATAATTTTGGAAAAGAAGTTGTAGGGTGTTGTGAGTCACTTTTTTTTTTTCTTTTGAAGCCATTTGCTATTTGACTATTTTCACATTAATTTGCATATGAAGTTAAAGCGTCTGAAGACCAGCTGCTAATATGCCTCTTCCACTATAGGAAATCGGAATACTGCCTCATTTCTGTAGTGTTTCTGAAGAAAACTGCACTTTGTCTACAGCATCATCTCTCAGCACTGTCAGGAATTATTTCTAAATACTTGAACATGTTTTTAGTTTGAGGTATATTGCTTGGTAAAACCTTACTCATCAACATTTAAATTCAAAGAACAATAGATAGAACATTCTGTTACTACATTAACTCTTGCTTTAAGGGATTATGCTTGCCTGAAACGAAAATTGTCTATGGGGAGACAAGGCCTCTGTCCTGGCATTTGGAGGAACACAAGAGAATGTGCTTGCTTCTTTTTTTTTTTTTTTTCCTCCTTCTGTTAATGATACTTTGGTTCAAAAAAAAAGCAGACTCACTTAAGCAGGGGAGAACCACAAATGGTATTTTTAGTTAACAGACTTTGTACAGAAATAGGAAACAAACAAAAGAGCAAAATACACTGTGTGAGTGGTGTAATAAATAGCTAACAATTTTACACTGTATATGTAGGAATTTTAATATTAAATTGATACCTGATTTGAACTTCACTGTATAATTGAACACAAAATGATTTTCTTGGGTTTTCAGTCTTATATCATAGAATGATTTGGGTTGGAAGGGACCTCAAAGATCATCGAGTTGAACCCCCCTGCCATGGCGGGAACCTCTCTCACTAGATCAGGTTGCTCAAGGCTCCATCCCGCCTGGCCTTGAAGACTTCCAGGGATGGAGCATCCACAACCTCTTTGGGCAACCTGTTTCAGTGCCTCACCACCCTCAGGGTAAAGAACTTCTTTATCTCTAGTCTAAACCTGTGCTCTTCCAGCTTCCACCCATTACCCCTTGTCCTATCACTACAGGCCCTTGTAAAAAGTCCCTCCCCAGCCTTCTTGTCTTCCCCTTAAACTGGGAGCTTCAGTATTAAATACAGAACTCAGCCTGCCAGTTGTGTGCTGCTGACGTTGACCGTTACTAGGAAAGTCTGAATTCTCAAGTCCCAGTTCACCTAACATTCGTATTGATCATGTGCAAGTGTTTGCTCAGTATAAGATTTTCTGAAGTGTTCTTTAAGAGGGGGACTCAAGTGTACTTACCTCAAGGTCTGCTCGAGGTAAACTGGGAAGGTTCATCAGGGACAAGGCTGAGAGCAAAACAGCCCGATCCTGGGCTGCATTGTCCCTGGGCTGGCTCTTGTAATGCTTCAGTCGCTCTTCACGTTTCGGTGTAGGTACAGCCACTAACTTCCAAGAGACTCCAGTCTTCGTTGCGTTCCTGCATGAGGCTGAGGTGCGTTTTTTCTCCTTCATTCTCTTTGAGGGGGTCAGTTCAGGCAGTCTCTTTAAGCAATGTTTTTTCTAATTTGCTGCTTCCATACTACAAAATCATTGATGCTCTTTTTTATGCTTTCTTTAGACAACTGGCACGTGAGTAGCAGTGTGTTGTAGAACTGCTGTTCTTTATCCTAAATGCTTGTTCACTCCTATTCTCAAAACAGCATCATCTTTGCTGACTGCTTGCCTTTTATTTTTTCAAATACTGGAAATGTCACTTTTGTTTCTAGCAGGATGGTCTACCTGTTTGTGGATTTAACACTTTTCATCGACACGGCTCTTGGGTGAGAATCTTCATAACATGTCATTACAATAAGGTCCTCTATCGTGGCAGCAATATCATACTGCAGTGTAGCAGCCCAGATGGGTTTACCTCTATGCTGCCTGTTGATTGGTTTCTATTGCTGCAGCCACCCCCACAACCACTTGCCACCGTCCAAGAGTCAGTACAACGATATAGTACTGGACACTTTTCAGCAATATCTGGAGCCAGCTGGACAGTTTTCACTTGTGCAGATTGACTCGATCTACCTTTTCCTTCAACAATTTTTGAGTTGTGTCACATGGGACTCTATGAAGAAATTTTCTACTTCTACTGGTTTTCCAAAATGTGATGGGACACATCAATAAACATTTTCTGGCAATTTGTTATGTATAGTGGGGCCTTTTTTTGTTATGAATCACCTCTTTGGGCAGTCCTTTGAATTATCTGCCTTCTGATCAGTCCATGATCTCTTGCAGGACCCTCAACCTGGTTGCGGTTCCTCAGTCAAACCCATTATGTGATTAGTGCTACTTACTTACAGTCCAAAAAAGGACTGTTGTGAGTTGACACCAGCTGATGGGTTAAGTCCCCAACCAGCATCTTGCCGCTCCAGCTCCCCTGCAGTAGGATGGGGGAGAATTGGAAAGGCAAACGCGAGAAGGGAAAAAAAAAACCCATCATGAGTCAAGACAAAAAATGTTTAGTAGGTAAGAGGAGGAGGAACAAAAGTAAAAAATAATAATGCAAAAGCAGTCACCACCAGTGGACCTAGCTGGTCACCAAGCAATGGCAACTTGGGAGCACAGCTGAGCATAATTCTGGATGGTATGGAATATCCCCTTAGACAATCTGGATCAGCTGTCCCAGCTGCATTCCCTCCAAACATTTTATTACTCCCAACCTCCTTGCTGGGGAGGGCAGAGTAGGAAACACAGTCTTCATATCGTGAAAGCACTTTTGAGCAATACCTAAAGCACTAGTGTGTTATTGACATTGTTTTGACCACAAATCCAGCACACGGCACCACACAGACTACTGTGAGGGAGGTTAACTCTTCCAACCAGACCTCGTGCAGACTAGTAATGTCTTGTAGAGGAACTGCTCTTTATCCCAAATACTTGTTCAAATGCCTTCTCAGAATACCACCACCTGTCTTTTATTTTTTCAAATCGTGGAAGTGTCTGTGTCCTGTAGAGATGAACTTTTTCCTGTTTTGCAAGAAGCAGACGGCAGGTCTGTGTGATGCGTGCGGAAGAAAGTTAGTCAAACCTGTGCATTTGTTTGTACGATATATGATTAGAGGCTCCAGCTGCAGACCATGACTATTGTGTGAGGTGCTGAACAAACATGGGATCAAAACGTGGCTTCTGCCATGAGATGAGTCACCATTTTTGTCACAGTTGATGGCAAAGCTATCTGTCTGAATCCAAGCAAGCAGTGAGACGTCAGTGCGAGAGGCAGCAGTTCCATCATCTCAGGAGTTGAACTGCTGTTAAGAGATGTTCCTCCAAAAATAGGACAGACTTAACAACGAAGAACAGGCTTTTGTTCTCTGGATAGATGCTGGAGCAGGGATGGAGAACTCGGCTTCACTCAGTGGTCAGGAGGTGGCTTGACCATGAGTATGCTTGTGAAGAAGGGAAAACTTGGTCCTCTCACAGCCAAAGGATGTGGTTTGTTTCTTGTGTGGTGCTGAGTGCACCTCAGCTTCCAAGCCTTGTTCTGTGCAAGTGAGAACATGGGCATTTGGCACCATTCAGAAAGTCCTTAAATGTGGCAGAAGCAGGATCCTTACAAAAAGTTAAGTCTGTGACTGAAGTGGGAAATGTCTGCATTTCCCCTGTAGTCAAATTCTATTGCTTGTTTAGCAAAAGAAAAATCCGTCTTTACTGAGGATATGCAAATTACATATATGGTCTACTTTATCTTCAGACACAATTTCCAAATGGGGATATTGGGTTTTAAGTCCCTAATGAGCACTTTTGAGGCAAGTCTCCTGATAAAATACTGGAATGGAAATTACAACCTTGTGGGGAGGGGCTCATCTTGTACCGGTAAGTGCCTATTTGTTTTTCTTTAGAAGAATCGTTTGCCTTTAAATGGAAACATTTGAAATCCACGAATGACTTTCAGAAGCAAAAGACGAAAGTGTTGGGAAATGCCATGTCAGCAGATCTGATGCCTCCAAATCAAATAATTGCAAGGTGTTTCTCTGGCTTGAATTCCTCTGATATTTTGGCTGAGTTTTAATATATTTTTAAACTGAGATATAAATATAATCCCTCTGAACTTGACTGCAAAGTCTTTTTGCCAGCTAAAAAAGAAAGAGATCAGACAAACAAGTGTTTTTTGATGGGCATTAAAAGCCTGGTCGTTCTTTCTTTCCTGAAATATTATGACATTCTCATAAAACCCTTTTTCCCTTTAATGCCAAAGCAATGCTTCTGTTAATAATGTAACACTGGTGGCATCAGCCACCTGTAATCATGAGAAACAAGCTGGCCCAAGCAATATTCTACTTGGGGGATTTGTCGAAGCAAATGTGTCCCTCACTCCTCCATGCTAGAAGTTGCTGAAGATAAGAAATGTGCTGATACCTTAACATGATGCACAGCTACCATATTTTTTTTTCTTTTCTGGGTGAAATAAAGGAATTTGATTTGTAACTTAGGATAGCACACCTTGAATTGTGCTATGTACACGTAGGAAAGGCTACTTTGACAAAAGCAAGCTATTTATTAGAAGGCTTTAGCTTTTTTTTTAAAAAAAAAAAAAAAGAGTGGGAGGATTGGAAGTATGAGCAGCAATAAATGTGATTGACTGCTCTTCACTGCAAATTTTGATGAAGAACCATACTGTCTTAGGCTCATCCTTGTGTATGGGTCTGGACAGGAGGATGTTCTGAGATGCCTTTCCACCCTCGGTTTTTGTCCCTTTGTGTTAGTGTGAGTGTCCTAGGCCACATTTCACCATATCAAAAATAGCTGTTCCTCTTTTAAGGTTCACAGAGGAAAGGTGTAACTTGCTTTTAAGTGCTACCATCACCTCACAGTGATCTACGGAGATGAGGCAACGATGCTGAATAAGAAAGGATGGGGACTGCAAACGATCAGTTTCTTCTCTTACATGGTCTATGTCTAACCTTAGAGCTGAGGTCAGGAATACGGGTGCTGCTTAACTTTTGCACTTCACAAAATGCTGATGGAGAGTAAATAAGTGGAAGAGCTTTTCTGTGAGAACAGAGTCCCTGTGCAATAAGAGTGGAGGCCAGTTCTGCAGGTGATCTAAAACCACTTACATAGGCTCTTACTCTGGGGACTGAGGAGAGGTGGATGAGGGTGGACAGCAACAGACGTGCAGGGAATTTTACTAGGTCTTTTTAAAGCAAAGGTCTTGCTTAAACATAATAATCCTTAGAAGACTAGATATCTAACCTCATTTCTGAAGCTTGAAACTGGCTGTTTTTGCTGTCATCTACACACAAGATTTTCCTGGCTGTTATGGAATAATTTTAGTGAGTGTTGAAGTAGCCTGTTGGTACTCTGTTGACTGGGCACTTCACCCCCCTGGCAGAACCAGTAATGAATGACCCAACGAGCTCATTACATGAGGTGGGTTTTTTCTTTTTTTTCAGGTACTCCTAAGTAACAGTGCTTATCAGTGTAACAGCTGCATAGTGCTCTGCTTTTAGAGGCTAAGGAAACAAGAGAAGCTTTCTGAAGAGTAGCTGAATAAGACTTGTGCCTTATTTGCATGGCTGCAGTGCAAGCTGGAAGCTGAGTAGGTGTAGTGGTACAGGAAGATCAGCTGACAGTTTCACTTGTGGGATGTGTTCAAGCTCAAGTGAGAAGTGCCTGAGCTGCTGTCTGAGCTGAGAGGTTGAAGACTGCCAGAAGAGCTTGTATGAGTATGGGACAGCATACATTTGCCCATGGGAAGCTTTCATAAGGGGGGAGAAGCTCTGCTGCACGGTCTTGTTCTTGGAGACAAGGAGGTGAAACTGAAAGCAGAGGAAGGTGCAGAATAATGAGAGAAAGACCCATGTGAACTGCACTGGGTGGGAAATGTGATGTCCCGTGTGTTGATCTGCTTGTGTAGTGCTCAGCACAGGTTTTTTTACAGCTACATGTTGCGGAGGGAAAGACTTCTCAACTGTGCCATTTCAGAAGGAACCATTAACAGCCAGCGGTGTGAAGAATACAATGGTCTGTGGTTTTAATCACAAATTTATGATAATTGTGCCTTACTAGTTCTTCAGGGAAACAGATGTAGGCCCTGTGGTGATTTTGTATTTCTAAATGCAGACTTTGCTAACAGAAATGCTGAAAATTTTTGGACTACTGAATTCATTGGCAGAGATTCTCTTGCAGCTCCACGTCAGCACCTAATTCTCTGAGGGACCTTTGAAAAATCTCAGCATCAGGTACTCCAGCTGCCAGCTTTTCCTCTGTAGTGTGCAGGGGTACACTGAAGCATCTTCATGGGAAAATCTGGTTAGGAGTGCGGTCACTTAATTAGGGAGTGAATGATCTATTCTTTTTGCTGTTTTTTTTTTTTTTTAAAAAAAAAAAAAAAAGAAAAGGAGTGACACTGCTTTCAGGCCCAGTTTTCAGATAGGTCCACAACAGTCCATAAAGCTGTGCTGGTTAATTTTCACCATCTGAGACCCTAACCTCCCAAGTGCAAGAGCACTGGAGAGCTAAGGGGGGAAATGCTGCTTGTTATTCTGGGAGAATGATTAAGACTTGGTCCTGGATCACTGAATTTTCAAAGAGCTTTGCCATTTGGCTTCGGTCAGATCAGAAGCGCCTCACCAGAACATGAGGCTCTGAACAAGGGCATCTTGAAAATGTAACTTTCATTTTGTGACTAAGGCTGTTGGCATGACAGTCAGGAGAAGCAGGAAGAGTTTATCTGCAGAATTACGTATTGATGCCAATAATAATAACAAAAGAAAAATCACAGATATTTCAAAGAGAGTTCAAACTCTTTGCTTGGAAAATGTGGAAAAAAAGGAAATCTACAGTTTTGTTTGCTGGTGGTGAATGGGATCAGTTATTGGTTATTGTGATAAATTCAGAAACCTGGAATAACAGTTAACTTATTAATATTTTATTTCTTCAGCACCCAGAGAAACCTATTGTGTGGGGCAGTGTACAAACATGTATCATGGAATATTCCTTTGTCCTGTACGGTTACCAACTGAAAAAAATCCTAGCCAGGTTAGGAAAATCTAAATATATTCAGAAGCTTTCTGCTTTTACGACTGCTGTAACAGGATAAAGTGAAATTGTGACACGACACCACTGGGTTCAAACGCTTGGGTTATTAAAGAGGTGAATCCTTTTAAAAGAAGAAGTGTGTGGTGTGATGAACACTGCGTCATACATCTGCCTTCATCCTACTCTAGGAGGGAAGGAATGGAGGCAGAGGGGTGAGAAGGGACAAAATCCCTATTAGTTTCAAAGGACAGAAATGTTTATTCATTTAAATAAAGGCAAAAGGTGTGTTCTGTCCATGAGCACTGCTTGTCCTGTTTGGGACGTGTTCTCCAGCTGGAGAGCTTGAAGTCAGCTATATTACTTTTTGGAGATATTATGTAGTTTCCAATGCAGAGATTTGGCAGAATTCAGATATCATATGAATGACTCTGTGTGGTTGCACGACTATCCAGGGGTGTGAATGTGTCCTCAAGAGTAAGCACTGTTCACTTATCTTGTGCTCTTAAAACAGGTGTTGCACCATAGACTTTGGGGGAAGTAAGGCTTGATCTTGGGATAGTTGACTGTAGGTTAGAGTCGTTTCAGAGATGATGGCTGTATTATTGCTGCAATAACAGAAGCAAAACTGAGCAGAGAAAATGAGTGGGGACTTGATTCTGCTTACTCCTCACTAAATACAGTATTAAGCAGGGACTTGACAATACTGGTGGATGATATTATTTGTAACGAGAAGTCTTAGAAAAATATGTTAGCTGACATGGCCAAGGACAGCCTCTGTAGAACTTGAAAACAGAGGAGGGAGCTTGGTGATTCTTGGAACAGCCAACATCAATGTAGAGTTAGGGGACTGGTAAATGCTTTTTTAAATTAGAGGCCTGTAGGAAGGCCAGAAAATTGATCATGCAGGATTTTAATTACTGAGATATCGATTAAGATAATAATTATGCACAAATTAAGAAAGGGTACATATCACAGGACTGCTTCCTGTAGCTGTTTGTGAGCTTGCACAGTCACAGGCTCTCTTGGATCCAGCCCTGAGGAACTGAGCCAGCTATGACAAACGAGGTGCAGAGGATCTATGGAGCACCCTGGTGACAAGCTGGGAAGAGTGAGAAATGCTTAAGGAAGAAGCACAGAGGGTTGGTGTGTTTGTTTGGTGGCTTTTTTTTTCTTTATTATTTTTTTTTCTTGAGGTTAGTAAAGGCTAATTTTGAGGAAATGTGCCCGAGGAATAATTTCTGATTATGGAAATCTCTGAACCACTGAAAAGTAACTCTGATTTCCTCAGAGAGACTGTAATTAAAATGTGTCCTGGTTAAGTCTACACAGGTTAAAGGCTGATGGGGGTAAAGTCAGTGTGAAATTAGCATAAAGTATTAAGGAGGTACTTTCTTAAGCTACAGCATAATCGGTGCAGTAAGGAGCAGGATAGGGTGATACGGAGAAATGTAAAAAAGGACTATAAAATTAAATTCCTTTTCAATTTATGCAAAGAATTATTTTGGCATGCTATTTCTCCTCTGGCTGTTCCCTTTTCTAGATCATGCTTTTAGAGCTAGGAATATTTTGTCTGCTTAACAGGGTAGGTGAAGGTGGTTCTAGCAGGATATGTTGAGGATATGTAATGGAATATTACAGGTTGTCCTGTGTAGTCTACAGATATCTTTTTTCATGAAAAACACTTTGCTCTCTTTTCTGACTTTTGCAATGGTCCAGAGCAGAAGTGTTCGAGTGAGGCAAATTATAGAGAAATAAGAAACAGTCTTGGTTTTACCACCCACTAGCAATAATAACTACCCAGGCTTGAAGTGAGGAAGCAAGCCATGTCCTTTTAGCAGATAAACTATCCTACTTCTTAAGGAGCATATGAAGAATTCCTACTCACAACAGCTCCTGAAGGAAAGAAGTTGCATTCTCAGGCACAAGGGAACAGCCATCTTATTAGAGGCATTTATTTTGGGGGAGAGAAAAAAATAAACACACAGCCACTTTTATTCCCTGCTATATTCATAGTGCGGAAAGGGGCAGAGAAACCAGTTCCAAGAAAAATGAAGTGGATTAGAAAAAGAGCTAGGACAGATCTACTCAGTAATGGTTTTATTATCTGTTTTCCGTAATGAAAGAATGGAAATAAGCTTTATTTAGAGAATCTTTTTCTTAAGTTGCTGGAATAATCAGGTAATTTGCAGTAAAGCGTGAAATGGCCTGGCTGGCTTCAAATAAACCACAGCTATTCAATATAACCAACATAAAAGACCATGTTTTCTAAGAAACAAAGTTAGAGTTATTGATGTCTTTGTTCTAGGGTTGGGTTTTGGTGTTTGTTTTTTTTTTAATAAATGCATAAGGTCATCTGATCAGTGAAATGTGATGAATGGGAAGATGCAAGACAGGAGCCATGTATTATGCTTTAAAAATACTGTTTAGCTTAAAGATAATTTTTGAGGAGAATAAAGTGGGGCTTTTTGTATAGCACCCACATTTGTGGCAGAACCTTAATATAAATTTAATCTCTTTTTAAGGGAATATACTTTGGTTGTATTTACGAAATGACTTGGTCAATGTAAAAATAATCTCCCAAGCGGTGACTGTGGGGTGAGGTGAGGATCAAGGAAGAAGGCTTCCTTTTCAAGGGCTGTGGAAGATGATGTTTTCGTTCTGCTGTCTGCTGAGTGGATTTGAACTCAGATATTTCTATGTCTCCATGAACTACTCTCCTTATGTTCTCATATGGCTGTGCTTACTCTCTCCTATTAAAACCATTTCAGTTTTATATAATATACTTTATCCACTCAAGGGATTGCTGCCTGAAGCCTGAGAGTGTTACCTCCGGTGAGAGCACCCAGGCTCCCTGGATACCCGTATACTCGAACCTGTTGGTTTACTCCTGCACGCAGATGTATGGACAAACCACCTCACCCTCACACCTCACAACTTTCTGCGTTAATCCAGTCCCGTGCATCCCCTGCACAGAAAAGGAGAGTAGTGAAGTGGGTTTCTGCAAATCCATCCATCCATTTCATTGCTGAGGTGGTACAAAACAAAACCTTCATGGGAAGATGCTATTGTTTCTTAGTGATCCTTAATGGGGGCCTCTTCCTCCACATGCCTTCTGATTTCATAACTGGCTGGAGTTGCCCCTCTATATTTTTTCAGCCTTTTCTCCCCACACTTGCCAGTCTGTTCAGTGCTTCCCTCCCTTCTGTCGCCTGGCGAAGAGCAAATATGCTGGGACTGTCCAGCTCTAATGTGGGGCCACCTTGTCACTCACAACTCCAGTACTAGCTCTTCATTTCCCAGATCTGGGGTGCTGCTGCTTGACCATGTGTCGTCTGTCAGCACCACGATGCCAGGTGAAGCTTTTCCAGTCTCTCCAGAAAATTGTAAAGGAACAGGTGAAATTGCTTTAAGGGAATGGTTAGATGTTCAGGGAGGAAATACTAAAAAGGAAGTAGAGAAAAATATTTAGTGGATATGGATCATCTTTTTTTTTGCTATATAAGCCCGTTCCTGTCCGTTGGTTATTTCTGTTGCATGGAGAATGTAAACCAGAGTTGGTATTTTGCAGTTAGGGTAATGCTGGCAATTTAAACCTGCTGAGGATCTGCTCTGTTTTATAACAAACGAAATGTTAACTTGGTGCAGACACACTTGCTAAGCCCCTCAGCTTTCAACGTGAAGTTTTTACTGTGGCAGATGATGGCTGGAAATTTTTGCTGGCTGCTCTAAGTGAAAGGGAGTTCTTCTGATTTATTTTTATTTTTTTTAAAACTCAGCAGAGATTCACAGAAGCATCAAGGTTCAAAGTTATGAAACCTTTCTAATACCCAGCAGCCATGTAATTTTTTTCCTTATTAAAGACATTTGCCTAATTTTTATGTAAATAGCCACAGCCTGGTGGACGCTCTAATCCAACAGCATTACTGCTGGCAAACAAGGGATTAAGAAGAAAATGCTATATTGAAATTAAAGCTGTAGGGCCTGATAGAGCCAGGCTACCATTAAATTCTATAGATACTGTATCCTTCTTGCCAGCTCCATTGCGTTTTAATCCAGTGCTCAGGGTTTTCTATAACTAAAAAGTACTACTTTAATCCTTTTTTCACACACTGTAATGCAAACCTTGATGCTGAATAATCCACCAAGGTTTGCACATTTGTTAGATCTCTGCTTCGTTAAATTACCAAATTTTACTGGCAGCAGAGCAGGGTGGCAAAATGTCAACATGGCTTTGCAAAGCCAGCGATTGCTCATTTCTAAAGATGAATATGATCTCTATTAATGCCTGTTTACGACATTTCAGTACTAACCTTTATAAAGTGATGGAGGGACGGGAGGAACTCCAGGGCAAGCTTTCAAAGTACGTGTTTTTCTCAATCAACATTTGATTGAACCAAGAAACCAGGTTTACAAGGGCACCGAGTCTGATCTCCATTGCCAGAAATCTTGGAATTTGTTTGGTTTGCACTTTATTAGTGATATCAGATGGTCTTTGAACATTCATCCGTATTGTGGCATTTGATACTGCGAACACACGCCAAGAGAAACAAAAGCCCAACATGAAACAACAGGATCAAAGTTGCATATGTTTTCTAGTGGTTGATAAAACGTCTTCTTCCCCCAGCCATCTGAGTGTCTGATCTGCAGACACTGATCTCTGGATTTTGTGGTGATGTTTCTGGTCCCTAATCAGTGTTATATTTCATGTGCACTGAGCTGGGACTTTTGTGGGTTATGAAGGAAGGGCACTGTTACTCAGTGTAATACAACATCAGTAGCAGTGTCAAGGATCCTGATGTTTTTTTTAGGTTGAGGCCTGAGGGACATTAGTGTAATTCTAACAGAATGTAGATCATCTGAATTTTTGATTCAAAGCATTTGCCACTTAAAAACCCACACCACACACCACCATAAACCAAAAAACAAACCAAAATGCCCCATGGTTCATGCCTATTCTTTCAGCAAGATAGGCTCTTGGTCATGTTGACAGGACTTTTAGTTGAGAAAGGAAAATAGACATTTGTCCTTAGGGCAAAGAGCCCCCACAATGTATTCTACTAAAACACCCCACATGCTGGGAAGTACACAAGGGAAGTGTTATTAAGGAATCCGTTAAAACCAACATGGGACCTAACATCCCACGTTGGAACAAGATTTCTTGTGTCATTAGAATAACTAAAGGAAGTCTAATTTTTAACAGTGCTTGAGAGGTACTGGAGACAAGAATTTAGTCACACTTCACTTGGATTCCTCAGGAATGTCTTTGTTTAATTTAATACAACTGATTTCAGTTGTGAAGAGGCTGAACCTGTACCTGAATGCAACAAAAGAAGTCTCAACAGAAACCTGAAGCAGGCTTTAGTTTTATGGGTTTTGACCTTATGGCTCCTAGGAGGAATGAATCATGCCTGCTGTGAGGAATGACCTAACCTGATCTCTTCCTTGGTTGGAGTTGCAACACTGGAAAGGAATGCAGGGGTTGCAAAACACAAGCTTTGCAAATGTAGGTTGCTGGGTTGGTTTTGTTTGTTTGTTTTAGTATATATATATATATACACACACACTCTATGTATGCAGTTTTCTTTGAGCTTTGTTTTTGGATAATTTATCTCTGTTGACCAGCACCCAAGTGCTTGGTGAGAGCTACCAGACTGACTTACCATTTCCAAATGCCCGTGTGTAAGTAAAGAGCAACATATAGAGCTGGCGAAATGCACAGAAAACTTCTGTGCAGATTTGTGTCAGCTGTGCTATGTAAGGTAAGTTGTGTAAACTGTGTGTTGGTGAGAGAAACACCAGGAATGTGAACAATTATGTTAGGGTTAAAAAAGAGCTTCTGCTAGAAGGAGAGCTGGGTGAACAGATGCTCTCAATATTAAGATGATTAATTTTAATAGTGAGGTATGGTAGACTGTAGATGCCTGGTGAGTTAGGCTACCTAAGACATGACACATGCATAACATGCACCTATAATAAGAGACAGTACTGCAGAAATGGAAGAATAGATTAGGTGACCTAATTATGTATAATTCATCTTACCTTGGGAAGAGATAGGAACTAGATGACTTTCTGAAGTCCAGACTATTTCTAAGTGAGTCTATAAATTTCCATTATTTTCAGTGCTTTGTATGGGGAAGGATAGAAAAGTGCTTTAACTGCAAACTTTCTTTTTGACATGTTACTTTTGTTGAGGAAACCTAATACTTTTGCTGGATGCCAAAGCTGTTGTCTGTTGTTGCTAGTACTTTGTGAAGTTCTGAACATAAACGATGCTAATGGGATATTATCTGTTAATAAATTCAGTAACAGAGTCAGTTTCACAACTACATATCCTGAATATACTGTAACTTGAACAAGGCAGGATAAATATAGTGGTCCTCTTATCCAGCTCAGTGTGATCCAAATGCAATGGTCCTTTTTCTGGCACATTGTGCTGGTCATACCTAGTTAAATGTGGGAGATTGCTACTCAAGATTCTTATATTAACTGTGTCACTCTCTGTTTCCTGAATGGGTACCCTGGGAAGCCACATGAGATTTTTCTGCATTCTGTTTTTTTTGTTGTTGTTTGTTTATTTTCTCAAGTCAGAGGCAGTTCACCAGAAAGCTGTACAATGGTGCATGTAATAAGGAAGGGAATTGTCTTAAGCAAATTTAATATTTTTGAATATCAGTACAAAACACAGTGTTACTACATTTGACATTGTCTTTCCAAGCAGCATATGCTTCTACTCAGCACTGCCTCACTCGTATTTAAAAGAAGGCATGGTCTTTGCACCAAAAAAAACCACCCCAGAGTCTGAAGGGCTTTACAGCTGAGACAGTGAATGTAGTACCACAGAAATGAGAATTCAGCCTTGCATGTGACAACTGAAAATACCTGCAGTTTTGCTCATTGGAGCAAAAATTCATAAAGGAGATGAGTCCCTGTCCTCCAAGGGCATAATCCATTCACTGACTGCCTGAAATGAGCAAGAGATTGCCCACAGTGGGATAGTTCTTCTTGTCGCAAGAAGACTGCGGCAACGCAGACGGAGGTACTGCCCCGAACTGTGGCGGTTCAGGTCTCCGGCTGCAGGGAGTGCCAGAGCCTGCTACTGCCGGGGGAGGGAAGCCAGCATTCCACCTGCGTGAGGTGCGAGCAGGTGCAAGATCTGCTCCGTATGGTCGCGGAACTTAAGGAGGAGGTTGAGAGGCTGAGGTCCATCAGGGAGTGTGAAAAGGAGATCGACTGGTGGAGTAACTCCCTGGCGTGCCAGTCGCAAAGGCCCCTGGGGAATATCCATCAAAAGTGGATGGACCTCCTGCCCTCTCAGGCAGAGGGGGAAGACCTGAGACAGCCCCCACCCTGTTGCTGTCGGGCAGAGGTAGGCGACCAAAAAGACGACGAGGGTTGGAAGCGAGTTCCTGTTCAGCGTCGTGGGCAACCCTCCTCCCTACCTGCCTTACTTCCTCAGGTGCCCCTCCGTAATAGGTTTGAGGCCGTGGATCTCGTAGAAGAGGTAGGTGAGGATGCAGTGCAAGGCCCGCCTACAAGGTCACATAGGAAGAGGGAGTTTACTCCACACCTCAGGAGTGCTTCTGATAAGAAAGAAAGAAGGGTGATTGTAGTAGGAAAGTCACTTTTGAGAGGAACAGAGGGCCCAATATGCAGAGTTGACCCTCATCATAGGGAAATGTGTAGTCTACCTGGAGTCCGGATCAGGGATATCACCAGGGCACCCCCCAACCTGGTGCATCCAACTGACTACTACCCACTGCTGGTCTTCCAGACAGATGGGGAGGAAGCTGCTTCCCGCAGCTTGAGGGGAATGAAGAAAGATTTCAAGGCCTTGGGACGGATGGTGAAAGGGTCTGGGTCTCAACTGATCTTCTCATCACTCCTTCCATCTTCGAGTGACGGCGTGGGATGGAATAGAAAAATTCAGTCCGTAAATGAATGGCTTCAAGAGTGGTGCTACAGGCAGGGCTTTGGATTCTTTGATAAGGGCTGGTTTTATAAGACACCAGTCCGGTCAGTGACACATGGGAAAGGTTTATCTTGCAGGGGTAAAAGGATACTGGGACAGGAGCTAGCAGGGCTCATTTGGAGGGCTTTAAACTAGATTTGAAGGGGGATGGGGTTGTAGCTGGGCTTGACCCAGTGGGGCAAGACTCTAGAATTAATGAAGATTGGGTGGCCTCCTATAATCCTAGGCTGAAATCGGTGTGTTAAGCTCATTCCCTGAAATGCCTGTATACCAAAGTGCGCAGCATGGGGAATAAGCAGGAGGAGTTAGAATCCTGTGTTCTATCGGGAGGCTATGATCTGTTGGCAATTGCAGAGACATGGTGGGACAGCTCACATGACTGGAATGTGGTCATGGATGGCTATGTCCTTTTCAGGAAAGATGGGCCAGCCAGGTGTGGTGGTGGAGTTGCTCTTTATGTGAGAGAGCAGCTACAATGTACTGAGTATTGTCCAGGGACAGGTGATAAGTGAGTTGAGAGTGTATGGGTTAGAATTAAGGGGCAGGCTGGCAGGGGAGATACTGTTGTGGGTGTCTATTACAGGCCACCAGATCAGGGTGAGGAAGTTGATGAGGCCTTCTACAGGCAGCTGAGAGCGGCCTCACAGTCACAGGCCCTGGTTGTCGTGGGGGATTTTAACTTCCCTGATGTTTGCTGCAAGGACAACTCAGCCAGCCAGCCACAGTCCGGGAGGTTCCTCCAGTGCATCAATGATAACTTCCTCATGCAAATGGTGGATGAGCCAACTAGGAGAGGTGCACTGCTGGATCTCATCCTCACTAACAAGGAGGGTGTGGTTGAAGCAGTAAAGGTTGAGGGCTGCCTTGGTTGCAGTGACCATGAAATGGTGGAGTTCAGGATCTTGTGTGGTAGGACCAGAATAGCAAGTAGAATTGCAACCCTGGACTTTAGCAGGGCAAACTTTGACCTTTTCAAGCAATTGCTAGAGAAAATCCCATGGGCAAGGCTCCTTGAAGGTAAAGGGGCCCAAGACAGGTGGTTGGCATTCAGGGACTGCTTCTTTAAAGCTCAAGATCAACGCATCCTGACACGGAGGAAGTTGAGGAAGGGAGTCAGGAGACCTGCGTGGCTAAATAGGGAACTGGTGGGTATGCTCAAGTGGAAGAGGAGAGTTTATGGGTCATGGAAGGAAGGGCTCACCACTTGGGAAGACTATAAGGCTGCTGTTAGAGGATGTAGGAAGGCAGCTGGGTTAGCTAAGGCCTCCTTAGAATTAAACCTGGTGAGAGGGGTCAAGGACAGCAGAAGGAGCTTTTTCAAATACATGGCAGATAAAATTAACACCAGAGGCAATGTAGGCCCACTGATGAATGGGGTGGGTGCCTTGGTGACAGAAGATACAGAGAAGGCAGAATTACTGAATGCCGCCTTTGTCTCCGTCTACTCTGCCGGAGCCTGTCCTGAGGAGCCCTGTTCCCCTGAGACCTCAGATGACATCAAATCAATGGAGGAGTTTGCCTTGGTCAATGAGGACTGGGTTAGGGACCTATTAAGCAATCTGGACATCCATAAATCCATGGGTCCAGATGGGATGCATCCACGGGTGCTGAGGGAGCTGGCTCATGTCATTGCTAAACCACTCTCCATCATCTTTACCAAGTCTTGGGAGACGGGAGAGGTGCCTGAGGACTGGAGGGAAGCAAATGTCACTCCAGTCTTCAAAAAGGGTGAGAAGGAGGACCCGGGTAACTATAGACCGGTCAGCCTCACCTCCATCCCTGGGAAAATGATGGAACGACTTATCCTTGGTGCCATCTCAAGGCATATCAAGGATAAGAGGGTTATTAGGGGCGGTCAACATGGCTTTACCAAGGGGAAGGCATGCTTGACCAACCTCATAGCCTTTTATGAGGAAATAATGAGGTGGATGGATGATGGCAGAGCGGTGGATGTGGTCTACCTTGACTTCAGTAAAGCATTTGACGCAGTCTCCCACAGCATCCTCACAGCTAAACTGAAGAATTGTGGGCTGGACAATTGGGTAGTGAGGTGGACTGCGAACTGGCTAAGGGGAAGAAGCCAAAGAGTTGTAGTCAATGGGGTGGAGTCTAGTTGGAGGCCTGTATCTAGTGGAGTGCCTCAAGGGTCAGTACTGGGACCAGTATTATTCAACATATTCATCAATGATTTAGATGAGGGAATTGAGTGTACTCTCAGCAAGTTTGCTGATGACACTAAACTGGGAGGAATGGCTGACATGCCAGAAGGCTGTGCTGCCATCCAGCAAGACCTGGAGAGCTGGGCAGGGAATAACTTGATGAAATACAACAAGGGAAAGTGTAGGGTCCTACATCTGGGCAGGAACAACCCCAGGTTCCAGTATAGGTTGATGAATGACCTGTTAGAGAGCAGTGTAGGGGAAAGGGACCTGGGGGTCCTGGTGGACAGCAGGATGACCATGAGCCAGCACTGTGCCCTTGTGGCCAGGAAGGCCAATGGCATCCTGGGATGTATTAGAAGGGGGGTGGTTAGTAGGTCGAGAGAGGTCCTCCTTCCCCTCTACTCTGCCCTGCTGAGACTGCATCTGGAATATTGTGTCCAGTTCTGGGCCCCTCAGTTCAAGTAGGACAGGGAACTGCTAGAGAGAGTCCAGTGCAGAGCAACTAAGATGATGGAGTGCAGGATCTCCCTTATGAGGAAAGGCTGAGGGAGCTGGGGCTCTTTAGTTTGGAGGAGACTAAGGGGTGACCTTATTAGTGTTTATAAATATATAAAGGGTGAGTGTCACGAGGATGGAGCCAGGCTCTTCTCGGTGACAACCACTGATAGGACAAGGGGTCATGGAATCAAGCTGGAACACAAGAGGTTCCACTTAAATTTGAGAAGAAACTTCTTCTCAGTGAGGGTGACAGAGCACTGGCACAGGCTGCCCAGGGAGTTTGTGGAGTCTCCTTCTCTGGAGACATTCAAAACCTGCCTGGATGCCTTCCTGTGTAACGTCATCTAGGTGTTCCTGCTCTTGCAGGGGGATTGGAATAGATGATCTTTTGAGGTCCCTTCCAATCCCTAGCATACTGTGATAATTTTTCACCAAAGAGCTTTTATCCTTTCTTTGGAAGCACGCACTCCTGTTTACTGAGTTGGGCTTGAAGTCCGTGCTGGCCGTTGATCTCATCTGCTCTGGCAACTTCTGTGTGGGAGTCATATCTTCTAAAACAATTATGCTGTGTTTTCAGAGTGTGTCAGCTTATATATATTTTGACTGTGGGTGCTGAGAAGTACCTTGAGTCATTCATACAAGATTGGACTGAGAGGTGTAAGAGTAGCCAGGGCTGGGAATAGCCATAACAAGCAGCAGTTTCTGGGGGCACAGGGCACAAACCACAAACTCATGGCAGGGGAGGGGTAAGTCCAGGACTCTTAGCTCCTGCTCATTCTCATGTTTTTTTCCATCTTAGTCATGTGTGCATGTAACTCCTACTAATTTGATCACTGGAATGGGCTGGCCAGAGAGGTAGTGGATTCTCACTCCTTCAGGATATTCAAAAGCTGTCTGGACATGGTCCTGGACAACCAGCTGTAGGTGGTCCTGCTTGAGCATGTGAGCAGGACAAGATGACCTATGGTGGTCCTTGCCAGCCTCAACTGTTCTGTGATTCTCTGCCTCTATCCAGCCCAGTGCAGCAATACAAGGTGAAACCTGGCACATAGAAGAAATTCAGAATTGGCTTTCATCTACAGTTTCTCAAATTTTGTCATCAGAAATTTTAACACGGCAGCAAAACTGAGCCTGATTAAGCCTAATGACATGTTCCTGGGAATTGAAAAGAGTCAAAATTGGGAATGTGGTGTCTGCTTCCCAGTTTCATCGTAGCTTGTGGGGAGAGTAATCAGCTTTAGCTCAAAATCAACATCAGAGTATTTTTGCCTCTGTCCTGGCTCAGTTCTAGTGGCCAGTCATCACACATGTAAAGAAGCAGGTTCACGTGTGTTCTCCCTTATCCCGTGCTTCTGTTTCTCATGCCCTGTGCTGCTGTAAAATTGTTCCCTTTTGGGAGATGCCCCTGTGATAGGGGAAGGCATCTGAAGTCCTCAGTCCCCACCCCTGTCTCCCAGCTTGTCCCTACTTAGCAGAAGGCATGATGCTGCTCTAAAGCAGAGTCTCTTGTCTAGAGATAAATTTAGCTCCAGCCCTTTTATGCACTGTTTATTAAACTCTCTACAACCTGGTCTTGTCTCTGTGGATTTGCATCTATCAAGAACAGTGTGAAGTGATACCAGATCAGGACAATCCAGGCTGTATTCTTGGGAGTCATGCAGGGAAGGGACCCTAAACCAAGTGGTATCGTGGCAAAGAATCAACTAGAATAAATATGTGCTTGCTGTACTGTTAGGTCTTTGTTATTTGAAGGATTTGTTGGGGTTTTTACCACTGTGAGAGACGAGATGCTGGACTGACTGGCTATTTTGGTCTGACGTGATACTGACCATCCTCAGTAATGTTCTTAATGTTCCCAAAATGCTGGGTTACAAAGAAAATAGTGTTTGGTTCAGCAGTAACATTTCCTAGCTGTGGTGATCAGCACTAGACAATTTATCTTATGTTAACAGATACCTGAAATCTCAGAGGCAGTTTCATATTATGTCTGCGTCTGCAGAAGATGCTCCCCTTTTTCAGGGGTAGAGGGGATTATGTGTGTGTGTGTGGGGGGGCTGTTCTTGATTTCTCTTGTGCTGTTGTGGGATAGGAGGGAATTTTTGGACATAAATCTTATGGAAAGCTTTGACCACTGGAAGGAAATTATGCATGTCTTCTGCTGTCTAGGTTTAAACTGATGGGTTTATTTGCATATGTAAGGTTAAATACATCCACTACTGCCAAGGTTTAGATCTGTTCCACTTGCATGAATATATGTGTATTGTTCTTAAATAGATACGTAATATGCATCTATCTGCTGTTTAAGTGTGTGTATATGTGTGTGCCTACATTTCTACACTCACATATACATACTCTATATATGCATGTAGGTGTAAAGAAATAATTTGTCATTGCCAAGTACATGCAATGCTTAAAACCACATCCATCAATACAGGTATTTGACTCCTTTATCAGTCCTGCTACAGAACATCTTTTCTAGGTAGGAGGAATAATGAGGGTGAAAAAGGTGCTATTCATAGAAAATGGATCACCAAAATGAAGTTTCACAAAACGTTTTCTCCTACTTTCCATTAAACTTCTACCATTTTAAAATATATGGGGGTTTTTTCTTCCCTGAGAAAGAGGTGTATATTTCTAAAAGTAATTTCCAAGCTTCTTAAATGCTACTACTTCTTATTTCACTCTTCAAAGAGCAACAGCCACGCTATCCCTCTTTTCAACTTCAAACTGTGCTGCTCTGTTGGTCCAGCACAGCGAGGGTGCTTTGAACCTGAGAAGAGAATCTAGCTCATTTTTTTGGAACCTCAAGAAGGACTTTCTGAGAGTGCTCCAATTAGCATTTCCCTTTCACCTGTATCACCTTTCTTGTCTTTTGTAAGAGTGAAACCAATAGTAATAAGCATATATTTACACATGTGTGGTTCCCTAGGGTCCAGCAGAGAGACCTTTTGTTCATGCTTTCCAGGATTTTTTGGAATCCTGTTATCTGGACCTTTAGAGAGACATTGAAACTTTGCACAGGCTGCCGACTTTGTGTGGGGCAGGCGTGAATTGACTTTGGTTTCGTCTCAAGGGTAACTTTATTCTGCACAGAGGGAAAAGATTCCATGAATGTCAAAGGAAGGAGACGGAAGTCATACTGATCTTGCTCTCTAGACAACCAGCCCCTCGGTGGCTTTTATTCTTGGTGGCCCACCTTGGCTGCAGCAACATGACCTCGGAATGCCGACGAGGCACCATGCGAATCCAGGCAAAGTTAGGCACCACGGTTGCTTTCTGCTCTCTACCGGCACTTTGCTCTGGGTGATTAGATGGCCAGGGATCAGTGGATACAATCTGGATACATTCCTAAATGAGGCCTTAAAGGGTGTAAATGTTGGAGTGGAAAGCAGAGAAGGTGTGCTGCTGCTTTTCTTCTCACTATAAATAGCCAGGTCATCGCTACAAACGTCGTGGCTGTCTGGCATCAGCATTTCTAACTGATTTGTGGAACACCACTGAGAGCTCCTAAGAGGACTCGCTCAGTTTTTCTTTTCCCTTTTTGTACTAGAAATTTGCCCGTGCCAGCTCCATGTGAAAAGTGGGACACATTGCAGGTAACTTCAAAGTCTCTGTATTAGTTTGAATTATCTGAAGTCCTTGGTGGTCCGCAGAGAAGCCGTTGCTCTGCCTCACTGAGGGCTACAGTGAGTGAGGTGCAGCTTTTGGCGAGTGCAGATGCCTGAAATCAGACAGGTTAAGTGGGACAAGGATGTGCCATGAATAACATCTTAGTGGTGCCCCTGTGACTTGTGAAAGCATCTGTGGGAAAGAAGGGTACTTGAAATGACCTCACCAAGGGAATTTCTATAAATGCAAAAACCTTAAGAAATGGACAATTGTAAAGTAAACAGCACCTTCATTTTCCCTAAAACTATCTTTTCATCTGTTTCTCCCAGCAATTAAATCTTTGCTGGTCTATAAACACCTCCATGTTTACAGCATGCTTTTTAGGGCAATAAATTTTCCAAATATCCTGTGCTAAGAGAAAAGCCTCCAAGTGTAAAGGATTTGTTCATGGAAATTGGTTCAATAAAGCTTCCCCTTCTACCCTTGTTTCCCTTATCCCCAGCACATGCACAGAGTAAGCAGGGGCTTGCTGCTTCAGTTTAATTATGTGAATTTGGAAGTGTTGATAAATACAAGCAGGTTAACAACTAGCATCAAAGCTTTAAATTCAAAGGAAGATGAGATTTTCAGGGGCTTGGGTAAACAAAAAGGTTGAGGCTCTCAATTATCTTTAAAAGCTCTTTAATACAAGCCTTGGTAGGCTTAAATGAACAGAGGAACAAACACGTCCATCCTGCATGTCCATCCACAGCACTACTGGATTGCTTACTGTAACTCTGTTAAAGGCTACATAAGGAATGAGAGATAAGGCAAATAGGTTTGCCTGTAGAATGAGATCATTAAGAAAAGGTGACTGTTGTGCTTGATGTGGTAAGAGGTGAAGGGAAAACTAACTGTAGCTTAATGGGCATAGCAGATTCTGAGACATATATGGCAATTACTAGTCATACTATTTGAATCCGAAAGGGCACCGGTTCAAAGGTCTGCTTAGAAAGGCTCAGGCTGGGAAGAGGAAGCTATTAAATCAGCTGTGCTTCTCTGAATGTGTGTGGTGGGGGTTTTTTTTTGTTTTTTTTTTTCCCCCCACTTTCCTGAAAGTCTTAGGAGAAAAGGAGGATGATGAAATTTCACAAGTGTTGCGAGGAGGATAAGATTTGTATTTATTATTGTTGCAGAGATTTTTCAGTCCTCTCTAAAAAGCCTGCCATTAGTATGGTCAGATTGACAATAGAATGAGTGTACCACCTGCTTCTATGAGATTAAGATAGTTTCTTCTATGAGATTAAGATAGTTTAAACAAAACCACACAGAATATATAATAGATATTTATGAAGTGAATAATTTCTAATTTTCTATCCACTGTTGTGCTGTCTCAAGAGGAGCCATATGAAATTAGAAATGAAGAAAAAAACCTGAGCATTGAATTTGACCAATCATCACATATTACTCATACTTGAGTGGAAAACACAAAGAAGGAAAATTGTAATTGCATTTGCAATTATATGTGAGATGTAAAAGGTATAGATACCTAAAAACAACAAAAAAAGACTACTTCAGTTCAAGTTCTGAGTCCTTCATCTAGTTTGTGTGATTGAAAGGGTAACTAGGAATGTCTATCTTTTTTTTTTTTCCCCCCCATGAATGCTTCATACTTCATGTGTTAAGAATACCCAAGGACATCTTTTATTTCCATGTCCATAGAATAAGTGCATGTTGGTGCTAGCTTAGTGTGTATACTCAAACAAAATTTAAAAAGTATTTAAAGCCACATACCATTCAAGACATGATGACCTACTATTATGGAATAGTTACAGGTAAACAGGTCTGAGCACTTAATGTTGACTGTGTTGTCACATACCATAAAGAATTTTTATTTTATTAAGGTAAAATTGTTTCCACTAGTCCTGGCTTGGTTGTATGTGAGGTCAGTGAAATTCAGTACAAATTTAATGTGGAAGGATGGTGAAGCAAAAATCTCACATTTTTCTGCTTCCAAGCATCTTGCGTGTTACCAGTTATTTCACATACCTGCTTAGAGTTGTATTTAGTTTGCTCTGCAATATTGCATTTTTATTTTTATTTTTTCTCTCTTTAATATCTTAGAAATTTGGTTTGGTCCTCACATTGCTTCCTGTGTTCCCAGTTAGCTAAACATGATGAGGGATCTCCTACCACTGTGATGGAAATGATTTAATCTGTTCCGTGGCTTGGCATTTTGTATTAGTTTATGGTACGTTTTATCACTCTTATTTATGCTTAATGATCTTTCAATGTTTTTAGTGGTTCTGAAAAGATATTTTAAAGCATACAATTTTAAAAAAAGTAGCACTTGCAGAGGAAAGAAAAAAAAGGGGGGTGTTTTTGGTGAGACAGAGGGTAGAATTTTCAGAGTAATAAATCTTTAAGGTGATGGCCTAGTACCATTCAAGCGCATGGGCTTGGAACTTGGAATTTCTTCCAGATTTTATATTAACTTTGTTCAAGTGATATAAATAGGATTCCACAATTATGTCCATGTTAAAGCACAAAACCTCAGAGACAGATGTACCCTGTATAAAATGGAGCGTGCAGCTGAATGTAATGAACCATACCATCTTCTGAGATATTTCAGAGGACTAGGTGTTGGTCAACTTGTATTGCATACTGCTATTCTGCATGTTAGTATGAATTCAACTTTTCCATAGGTTTCCTTTCATTTGTAAGGCAATACTCCTTTTATTTTTTTTTAAATTATTTATCATGGACTTGATATCTTAAAAGTCTTTTCCAACCATAACGACTCTATGTTCGTCTTTGTAGTTTCAATCCTGTAGCAACAGTTTACTATGAGCTCCATTACATAGGTCTCTGGCTGGTTTGGGAGGTAATAAAGCATACTCATTTGTTTTTCTTCATTCCCTATTTTACATCTTAAGAAGATATGGGACTCCACAATTCATTGGTCTTGGACTGCAGTATTATTTCCAGTTGGGATGTTGAAATGCTAAATGATTCACCTGGAGAACAACTGTACCGCTCATGAGAGTTGCAAGAGTGTGCTGTATACTTCTCACAGATCTTACACCGTGTCTTCTTGCCTTTTTTCTTTTGCTCCTCTTGCATTGGCCACTAGCAAAGCTGTCTGCAACAAATGCAAAATGTAAGCTGTTGTCTGCTTCATCTGCCATCCCCAGCACACTGTGCTTTACCAGGCTGTTCTCACCCCTTTGCCATTACATCGTTGTTGCTATGGTGAATTAGGAAAATACTGACTCTTAATTTGATGCTGGATGAGGCATATTCTTATCTCGATGAGTGGGGATTCACCCACATAACTCCTAATAATGGAGAGATATAGACTCTTGTTTCACATACAGAATTCTCTGTAGTTTCCAGGAGCCTTTGAAATAGCTGTTGAGAGATCCTGTATCACTGTCATGCCAACCAAATGGAAGGTTTTTTACTTAATGAGGAGAAATAATTCAGAGAACTGCCCACCTGGAAGAGAAGTAAAAATAGCTCATTCCGTATTTTCATGGTCATTAGGATTCCATACGTTGACTAATGAGAAATGAACTAAAATCACAAAATAAACAGGTAAACTGGCTATGATTTGTTTTTTGTATGAGCCTAGTCCCTCAGGAATTCTGTTGCCAAATCAGTAAAATAAAGCTAAAACCTCTGCTAGCCTTTTTTTCCACTTCTCATGGACCAGTCTTGAAAGTACCAAGAGTTTTGTGTCAGTCATGGCACTAATGAGAGCAGCACACAAGCAGTGAGCAAGCTTATGCAAAAGAGAATCCTTCCACATGTGCCCATCTATTTTGTGGAAGAGCAGCTCGGTTATTTCTGCAGCTTTGTCCTTCACCTACTGCTGACCATAGGACTCTGGGCATGCAGAGGAGAAGACAACCAGATAGATGGAGAAGGATGAGTGTTATGCACCTTCCTGAGAGAAGGAAATTGTGAAAGGGTGATGTAAGCCAAGATCATGTTCTGTTTTCAGTGAAGCCCTGCCTACAAGGGGCAGAACATGACTGGAACTGTGGAGCCCAGCTGAGATTGAAATGTGTTTTGGGCTATTCTTGGGAATTCAGGCTAGGCAGAAGGGACAGCTTTTTGTCCATGAATTTTTTGAAGTTTGCACAATGTAATACTGGAAGCTCCATTGAGCAGCTCTGTCCCAGGGCTCAGACATGGTCCTCTGCTAGATTCCCCATTCGGTCCCCATGTGTTGCCTGATCTAGTAGAGAGGTGTCCCTGCCCATGACAGGGAGGTTGGATTAAATGATCTCTAAGGTCCCTTCCAGCCTAGGCCATTCTATGATTCTATGATTCTCTGTGCACATCTCCATGGACGGACAATCACAGCAATCCTTTCATTTTGCAAGGGAAGGGCTCACCTATCCTGAAAGAAAGGTTTATCTGTTGCAGTGGTTATAAATGTCTATTGTGAACCGTGTGCTTCACGTGAGAGCAGTGGTAAGCTGTGTTTAATGATAATGGTCAACACTATTTGGAGGGAAGCTACCAAGAAACAAAGTTAAAACAGAAGAGATGATGTCTGTTTCTACACAAGTCCAGTGTGTAAACTGTGAGTCTTAATTATGTCTGGCAACATGACTGTTGCCTAAGTTAAGAGGAGGTGTAAGGAGCATCTGCCTACCTTGTTCTAACTGACACAGCGAATATCTTACATTGCAAAAGAGATGGTGCAGATGCTTGAAGTTACAGAGCAGAGTCTTCCACTCAGACAGATGTCACCCTTTAGGAAAAGAGAAACTTCAAATATGCCTTTTCTTATAACTGAAAAGAATTGTCAACTTGACAGCTTCTGGGACACTGTATGTTTAAATGACAAATATTCATACTAGTTGAAAATGAACCCTGTTCAGCAGACGTTGGCAATGTTTTGTTATTTCCCTCTTTCTCATTTCTAAAAGGCTAGTAGATCATTTCTGTTCGTTAGACTTGATGGGAATTAGGCATGGAAAATAAATTCCCTCAGCCTCTTTTCATCTCGGAACCATCCCAGGTATTCTGCCTTAGAGCTCTGTACTAACCTAGGCTATGGGATGGGAATGCAGTATCGAAAGGTGAAAGTGAAGCAAATTTTACCCTAGGGATGCACGCACCATCTTTTGCCTATTTCTCTTGCTGATGTCTCACTCTTTTTGGTTGTGCCTATCCAGCATGTGTGAGCACTCACAGTAATCCATACAAAATGAAAGTTAGAGTAGCCCTGAAAACTTAGACTGTTCAAACTGTGCTTCTCTCTAGTAGAATGTACACTACGGAGGAATGTGCACAGTTGCAATCACCTGTCTTGCAAGGGCAAATAAGCTGAAAACTTGTTTGGTTTTTGTTGGTTTTTCTTTTTGGCATTATAAAGGAAAGAAATGCTTTCTCCCACTCTGTTTCCACATTTACTTACCTATCACATCATCAGGTAGATTGCTTTTACATTACACGTGGCTTCATGAATAATGCTTTAGTGCCACAGTTGGCTCCATAAGGAATCAGTGCAAAGCATTATCATGCTAATACGTATGGCTCGGAAATATGCTTTCATACCAGTGTGAGAACTTGTTTCTGTCTTGAGTTGCTTGCTATCTCTAGAGGCACGATCCTGTGGCATGGGTGTCTGATGAATGGTGCTATGTGGAAATGTGAAATGAGATAAACCATTTTTTTCAAATGAAATTGAATTGCTGTGAGTTTCAATTAACTGTTTTTGGTTTTTTTCCTCTTCTGGAATGTGTAGATCTGAAGTTCATGAAGATAAATTTGAATCTTTGCATCATTTGGAAAGCCGAATTGTTTCACCTGCTGTCTAAACGTTAAGGATGAAATAACACTGATTTGCTGTCTGTGGTGTTACTTGACAGCAAACAGTATAGCAAAGAGGGGGTTTAGTGGTGTAATTTGATTATGTTAATGATATTAAAGGCCTTTACTGCAAATCTCAAAGACTCTAAAGGCAGAACACTGTCTTCTTGCGTGTCGGTGTATGAGATTGAGTTTGCAAATACTGATGACATTATCTTAACAAAGCAGTTACTAGAGTGTTGTCTTTCAGGGCTCATCTTTCTCAGATTCCAGAGAATGATGTTTTTTTCACCTCACAATTTAGCAAGTTCTGGACTAATTTGCATGAGATGTTGTACCCACATTCTATTCCAATAAATTGCAAGAAATATGGAGAAATTGTAGATAGGAAAATGGCTTTTATTTTGGTCTTGAGAAAACAGGTGCACTGAAAAACGTGTGTGGTACGGAAAGGTGGTTCTAACGGTTACTGTTTTGTCTCTAGTACTTTGTCGCATTAAAGGGATCATGCTCTCTAAAAGGTGTAGCTGCATTGTTATCACTAAATGGAAAGTCGGAGTGCAACTACAGTCTGAGAAGGGTGAACCCTGAAAGAAGACATCCTGAAAATCAAGCCTGAAGATAAAGCATTAAGTTTACATTTCATGTGGTTGCTTCTAGAAAACCATTTTCATAAGAAAATTGGCATCAGGAAAGGTATTCTTCTGACTCTGAGTGTTTTGTTGAGAACAGGATGAGGGCAGCAATATTGCTACAAGTTATGGCAATGTGAATGTGTGTATTGCCAGCCTTGAGCTTCAAAAAGCATGAGCCAAGCATCATAAAATCCTGACACTACTTCAAATATTCTCAACTTTTTAAAATATTCACACATGTGCTGTTCTTAACACTTTCTACTGAAAGTTTTCACTTTGCTGTGGGATCTGAGACTTTAGGAAAGATATCAAGAAATAGTACAAATATTCATCTGGGAACTGGTAGAGTGGTCTGTAATAAAACAGCAGTGACTGTAGTTAAACAAACTAGGTTATTTTTCTTTTTTTTTATTTTTTAACTATTATGTTAGGTCAGAAGCTAGTGTAAAGGAAGATACTATTGCAGAAGTCTTTTAATTCTGAAAAGTTCATGAAAAATTTCAAAAGTGTGTAGTATGACAAAGTAAAATGTAGAAATGGAAAGGACTGGAACTAGAAATCCTGTTGTTGCCAACCTCTGGAAGAGAAAATGCGTTTAGTCTGGAAAGAAAGTCTGAGATAACACAGTTCTGATTTTTGCCATTTAAAAATCACAGACTCTGCTTGGCACCAGTCCCCAGTTTCCACCTGCAGAACTCAATCAAAGGACTCTGCAAAGCACAGTGACTGTTTAATTTCTAAGTCTTATTGAACAATGTTGAGATTGCTTTAAACTCCAGCCTTTGGAAATGATTGCAATGGAGAGAATGACAAAAAAAGGAAAAAAAAAAAAAAGCAAGTTCTTAGTATATGAAAGCACCCTGCTGTCTACTTTTAAATTTTCAGATTCACAGGAGTTTTTATTAAAGCCAAGGCAGAGTATTTGGAAGAATATTGGCTAAAGATGTTTTGTTATACGAGGACCTCTCTTTGTTTTAGCTAATATAGAAGCATCCTACTTCCCTTGTAATAAATAATTGTTCTGAGAAGTAATCCCAGCTGGCTGAGATATGGAGGCAAGCAAAGCATTTCCTAGATGAAGTCCAAAGATGGGTATTCAAACATTCCTAGGTGAAAGATAAACTTTTGATAGGGAACTTGCTTGTCCTTTGTGTTTATCACAAGTGCTATCTGTGTTTATAAATAGTTGAAATGAATTCAGAGGGATTCTTCACCTGTAATAAAACTTAAACATGGGACAGGATATAGCCGTTGGGAGTTGCAAAACTTTTTGAAAAATGTAATATTGTCAGGGAAGGGAGCAGTCAGTAATACCTTGGTTCCAGAAAGGCTCGCAAGAGTTTTACCATTGATTATAGTGAAATCAAGATCTTCCTCAAGAATTTCTGAAAAATCTTAATATCACTTCTCTACACGCACATACCCAATTAGTTCATAATTGTTAAAAATGTTATTTGCTTTCTTCTGATTTTTTTTCAGAGAAACAATTTGTAGCTCAAAATCTGGAATCTGGGGAAGGTAGGTTGTGCAGAGATGTGTATCATGTGAGCAGTTGCAAGTTTTCCTGTAGTCTGAGCTTTAACCAGAGACTCCTATTGAGCTCAAAGGAAGAAGGATGAAGCCCATATCATCCAGTACCTAATGATGATATTAAACTTGCCTCATAAATGTAGCCGGACAAGGAATTTACATCTAGTTTTACGGCCTCTAGATAGGTGTTATTATCTTGTAGGCCTGTATCCTCTTATTATCCTGTATGGCCTGTAGATAGGTGTAATGCTTATTATTATGACCTTCAACAGCAGACTGGGCTGCAGGGATTACGCAATTGTAGAGTTTAATATCTTAAGAGGCAGAGGAAGGTAAGTAGCAGAATAAAGACCCAAAACTTCATAGGAGCAGATTTCAACTTGCCTCATGGAGCTGTTACAAAGCTTTGGAGGACAAAGGATTGTGAGAGTGTTGGAAGACTCTGAGACTGCTGTTAAGACCTTATTGCTCTCTTACAACTACCTGAAAGGAAGTTGTAGCGAGGCAGGGGTTGGTCTTTTCTCCTTAATGGCGAGTGATAAGACAAGGGGAAATGGCCTGAAGTTGCACCAGGGGAGGTTCAGGTTGGATATTAGGAAGAGGGTTGTCAGGCATTGGAACAGGCTGCCCAGGGAGGTGGTTGCATTGCCATCCTTGGAGGTGTTCAGGAGACAGGTAGATGTTGTGCTGAGGGACATGATTTAGTGGTGTTGATAGGGCTAGGACAAAGGTTAGACTTGATGATCTTGAAGACATCTTCCAATCAAAACTGTTCTAAGATATATAGAGAAAACAAGGAAGACTCCTATAGGCTTGTTAGTAGCAACCAGAAATGCAAGGAAGGTGCGTGCCTGCTGCTGAATTGAGTTGGCAAGTTAGGTCAAAAATGACACAGAAAAGGCTGACATGCTCAGTTCCTTCTTTGCATTGGTATTAACAGGTAACATTAGCCCCATGTCCCTGCAACAGGAAGCCATGGCAAAGAAAATGGCAAATCACTAATCATAGAATCATAGAATGATTTACGTTGGAAGGGACCTCAAAGATCATCTAGTTCCAACCCCCCTGCCATGATGGGGACCTCTCTCACTAGATCAGGTTGCTCAAGGCTTCATCCAACGTGGCCTTGAAGACTTCCAGGGATGGACCATCCACAACGTCCCTGGGCAACCTGTTCCAGTGCCTCACCACCCTCAGGATAAAGAACTTCTTCCTTATATCTAGTCTAAACCTGTGCTCTTCCAGCTTCCACCCATTACCCCTTGTCCTATCACTACAGGCCCTTGTAAAATGTCCTTCTCCAATAGTAATAGTACAGCAGGGTCAAGTCAGGGATCTTTTGTAAAAACTGGACACACAAGTCTATAAGATGTGACAGAATGCACTCAGTGGACAAGTTTGCTGACATCTTTGCAAAGGTCTTTTTTTAGTATCTCTTTGTAAAGGTCCTGGAGACTGTGGGGAGTTCTTGATGACAGGAAAAGAGCAAATATTACATTTATCTATAAAATAAGAAAAAGATTTTATATAATCTGTAAAATAGGCAAAAAAATGATATAAAATCTATGAAATGGCTAGACTGCTGAGCTCAAAGTTGTTGGCAGCTAAGGACTCAGAATCAAATTTGCAACTGGCCATGTGTGGAATTCCTCAGGGATTGACACTGGATTTGATACTGTTCAATGTCTTTATAAATAGTCTGGATGAAAGACTCAAATAATCTATGCCAAGCTTGCAGATGATTCAAGACTTGGGAAGAGAGATATAGTGTGGGAAGGAAAAGCTGCCATACAGAGGGACATTGACAGGCTGAAAGGTCTGGCCCAAAAAGGTTTTAACAGATAAATGTGGACTTCTGCACTTGCTATGGAGTAATCCCAAGCAGTAATTCCAACTGGTCAGAGTGTAGTGCAGCTGAGAAGGACATGGGAATCTCAGCAGACACCAAGCTGGACATGACCCAGCAATGCAGCTTTGCAGCAATGAAAGCAAACAGTCTGTTGGGCTGCAGTACAGCCAGGAGATCAAGGGATGCAATTATTTCATGCTGCTTGGCACTCAGTAGGCCACAGCTGGAATACTCTGCTGACTTCTGATCCCCCAGTTCAGGAGAGATTGAAAAACTAAAGAGGGTTCAGTGGAGGTGTCACCAAGATGATTAAAGAGAACTTGATATATGAAGGAGGAAGAGAGAAATTGAGTTTCTTCAACCTAGAGAAGTGAAGGCTTTGTGGGGCATTAATCAGCTTTCCAATCTCTAAAAGGTAATTATAGATAAGATGGAAGTGCTCTCTTCACAAGTATGTGGTGACAGGATAAAGGCAACAGGCATAAACAGTGCCAGGGAACCTCCGTCCGACTACAGATGGGGGAAAAAACCTGTCTGAACAAGTAGAACCAATTGGGATGGGTTGTGCAGACGTGATAGGTCCTGTTTACTGGAAATATTAGAGACTCTGACAAGTACCTGCATAACCTAATGTAAGGCCCTGATTTCAACAGAAGGTTGGATCAGATGAACTTCAGATGCTCTGCTCACCTGGACTTCTCTGTGATTCTGTAACTTTACAAAAACAGCCAATTTAACTCCTGGAAAAATGTCTGTGGACTGAATTTAAGCCTAACATAAGCAGTTTCAGCATCACTTAAACCAGATGAGTTGTGCATATGCAAGCAAGAGCTGAATTCACTTCCAAGACTTCAGGATTACAGTCAAAATAAATGCGTAATATAGAGGTATTACAGTGCAAACTATGCAAGACTGTTATTAAGGCTTCTGAAAAGCTGGCTCAGACCATTTATAAGCTGGGCTGGTAAAGTTATCTGCTTTGTAACAGCCAGCATAACAGCCACTGTTTTGTACTATTTTTTTATCATTAATGATAATTGGAACTGTAATAAAAAGTAATAAAAAAAAATCTCATATCCACTATTCTACAGGAAATTGAAGACTGTGGGGTTTGAACTTGTTGGATTCCCTTGATTTCATTATCCAAAACACCCACCTTGTCAGTACTGGTAGACAACACACTGGTGAGAGATAAAATCAATGATGTTGATACTCACTAATGAGACAGGTTTAGAGATTCAAAGTAGTAAAGAGTTTGAGAGACACAAAAGTTCGGTTGTCCCAAAGAGGTGAATGGCTGTCAGAGATGGCTATGATCTAAAATGATGGCCCCCTTTTCCTGACATTGACAGGTACAATTTTTTTGCAGTGGCTTTATCTTGTTGTTTGGGCACTCACAATTAGTGAAAACAAACCCTTATTGCATAGCTTGTTTTGTATAGGAAGGAAACAATTTTGTTGACTTGTTTGCAACACTCAGTAACCTGTGAAGAAAGCAAACACTGTGAGTAGCAATTGTTTCACATAGTCTAATAGTTCAGTAGCTGTGTCATGGAGGTGTGTGGATTTTTTTTTTTAAAGCCTACAGTTGAAAAGTTTATCTCTGCACAACGGTGCAGAGCATATATCTTTAAATATGGTATTGATATGCCTTGACCCAGATGAAAGCTTCTTAAGTCAGTTTTTTTCCTAAATCCTGTTACTGCACATTAACTGTGAACAGGATTATTCTTTAGTCTGCCATTCAAGCTGTTCAAAGAAGGCGAGGAAAAAAAAAGAAAAAGGCGAGGGGAGAGAAGAGATTCTGAATTTGTCTGTCTGCCATGGGACCAGCAGGACAATGACCCCAGCTTCCCACACCATTAAGAACTACAGTTCCTTCTGGTATGTATTGCAGCTGATGTACTAGACAGAAAAAACACAATATGGGTGAATTTTTTCCCTTTTAGGAAGAATTGAACTACTCATTAGGGTGTAATTGCAGCATTATGTTTGAAGGCAACTTCCAGAAGAACACGAGCACAGAAGACTCTTACCCTGATCCAGCTTCCTGGGAAGGATGCCTGATAGGCTCGTGTGAAAGAGCTTTCCTAACTCAGCTTGTCAGTACCTAGGCTGCTCTGGTAAGGGAGAATTTAGTGCTTTTGCAAGGCAGTGGATCAGTAGCTCTGTAGAGAAGAGGCAGACCCTTGTTTTTGCTTGGGATGTATTTAGTGCTGGCCTTGGCAGGTCAGATTTCCCCCTGATGTGAAAGTTTGGTTTTGTAGTCGTGATGAAATTTGCTTCCTGAAGGGTGAAGGTAGAGCTTGATTAACTTTAGTCTGTGAGAGGGGCGCCAGGATATGTAGTGAGTGAGAATTAGATCCAGTTGAGGCAATGTCTTTTATGCTTGTAATAATAATTTAAGGCTCAGCTCTGCTCTGCAGCTGAGGCTCTGAGTTAGGATGGGAGATGAACTTTTGGAGACATAAAGTTCATCTGTTGTATTCAACTTGCTGCACAGTCAGCAGCAAGGGAAAAAGCTGTGACTTGGCCTTTGTTTCTTTGTTATTGGTTGCATTTGGTTGCCTCTCATGCAAAGACCTTCAGAGAGACTTAATGGCAGGGCTCTACCCCAAAGCCACATAAGGCTGCAGATCACACCATCCCGGCCTGGTACAACACCAGCGTTTCCTGCCTTGCAACGTCAAATGCATTTCCAGTCTGGACATAGGTTTTGTTAATTTCTACTCACATCTTCAAAACGTGGTCTCACTTCTCCATCTCCTCTTTCCTTATGTTCAGACCGAGGACCTTTAGGTATACAAGCTGTACTGTTTGGTTCAGCAGTTAAATGCAAACAGTTGATTCCCAGTCCCTCTGTATGGCTTTGTCATTTGCTTCAGCTCTAAAATATTCTTCCTGGGCAGAAAAGCTGCCTGAAGTATTTCACATCACCCTGCTTTGTCTTCATATGGACAGGAGTCCAGCACATAGCAGAAAGAAGTAAAGTCCCTGGTCATAAAATTCTGTTTATCAAGTATATTTGACATGGAGAAAATTTATTTCTCACAAAAAGAACAGAACACTGAATTTTCTTCAGCAGACTGTGGAGTTTCCCCATCTCATTTTTCACACTGCAGAGATTTTCTTTTATTCCTCCTTTGTCTCCAGCACTGATCTTTTTCATCCTGATATGCAGGATGGAAGTGTGCATCCTGATTTGTTCTGCTGAAGTAGCAGGGGAATTCAGCATCCTCATTCTGAAACCTATTATGCCCGACTTTTGTTTGGATTTGCGGAAGAGGACGTGGCACAAGGGCCCTCTTCCCACCAGGATACTCCGTAAGGAGCTTGGTGTAATTGCAGCTCTTGCACTTCCCTGAGAACAAAGGCTTTTAGCTTCTTCTTTATTCTGTAAAAAGGCAAATTTAGTGCAAATTTTCTCACTGCACCAACTAAAAGAATTGTTTAGCTCTGGAAAGAGTCCTGAACAGTGCTCCAGAAGATATAGGTCTCTTCTTGTTGTACCCCTATTCTGCATGGTTTTGCCTTTCAATTTTTGAGTGAACTGAAGCAACTCTTTGTTATTCCAACTCAGGGCAAAATTTGATGGGCTGAATTAATATCAAGCTTCGGAAATTCTGAATGACTCTAACATTATATGAAGTACTAAAGCACGATCACTCAGAATGGTATGTCTTCAAAACTTTAGTTTACTACATGAAAGTAACAGTAATATCAGTCTCTTTTCCCATAATTTATTTGGCAGTATGGAAAAAACATTTGTCCTAGCAAAATTTCAAATTTTCATCCCAAACTGTGGAAGTGATTTCTTCTAAATTTTGAAAGTCTACAGAAGTGTAAGCTGAAATATCCCCATCTCAAAATTCTGTGACCTTATATTTTCAGTGAATCTTTTTCCCATAACAAGGTTTGTGAAAGTTTTATAGACTGTTCCAGAAATAATGTTTCCAAGTAACTGGTTCTATAATGTTATTAGAATAAAAGTAGAATATTCTCTATTATTTCAGCAGAAGAAAAATTAGTTTTGCACCAAAGATCTATGGATTACTTGAATATAATACAGAATAATTTATAAATAGTAACTTATAGGGAATAGAAATCCCACCACATCCTGGTATTTAGATTTTCTTTTAATCTTCTAACCACTGTCTAATCGTTCACAGGCAAAATTTCAGAGCATTGCAGGAACACTTAGTGGAGATCTTTCAGCCAAATTCCCTTCCAGCAGTTTGGAAGCTTTTCATAATAGGTCAGAATAATCTTGTCCAACAGTATCAGATCTAGCAAAAAAAGTAGAAAGAATATTTAATGTCTTTTGCTTTCAGCAAGAAAGTTATATGGTGGGTAATCAGGCTGCAGAGGTAGAGCTGGAAAGTTATGTAAAAGAAGATTAGACACCAAGATCCTAACTCAAAATAAGCAATGTGATTTGGGGCTGGTTTTGGAAAACGCTGAGCATCTGCAGAGCTGTTGCGTTTTGCTCGTTGCTTTTGAAAACTGGAGAAAGCTTGCTAGGTTACACAAAGTACCTAACATCGGTTTGCAAGGTCGTGATTTCACAAGTGCTCACTGGTAGACCCTGGTATCCAAATCCTCTTTTTATGCCAATAATGAACAAAGTAAGCCTATGTTTGGCATAATGTAACACAATGCCAGAGCATTAGCTCTATAACTGATAGAACTCAAACCAAACAAAACTCAGGTGAGACTTGTCTTAAAGTATGCTACTGTTTCTCCAGCTAAAAAAAACCCCACAAAGCAAACAAAAAAACCCCAAATAAAATAAAAAAATCCCATAAACAACCAAAACCCCAGAGCTCTTTTGTGATATTTATGTCACAGGCATCACAACTCAATATTAAGTGGTGGTACATGGTCTGACATCTTTCTTTTATTAACGTGTTCTTCAATATTGTAAACTGTCAACTAGATTTTTTTTTGTTTTCTTCAAAATGTATCAAATTATTTCAGCCCTAGCTCAGTATAAAATGGTATAGTTATCATTAAGATAAAGGACAAAACTCCTCCAAAAACGTTGGGGAAATTGCAAAATGACAGAAAATATGTCAGTTCTGAGGAAATATGGGAACCTATCAGAACACACAAGTTTTCCACTCTTTATATTCTTGTCATGCTATTTTCTATATCTGTGCCCAAAGAAACTAGTATGTAACCATTTTATACAATTGCAATACAAGGAAGGGCGAGGGATGAGATTTGTCTTACCTCCAAAATTCCTTGCTTTTCTGCATCTATGTTGGACTTTATCACAAAGTCATTACAGTTTATCACACCAATAGGTATATGGAGAGTGTTAACCACACACCACTGATAGAATAAACAATGCATTCACCCTAAGTATGCACACTAAAAAAGTCTTATGAAAAACTTAGCACGTGCATGAAGTGTGTGCTGCTTTAAACAGCAGTTCCTGCTTCATCTGTCTTTTATAGCCAAAGGCACATGTACACACTAGGCTGAAGACATTCGAATTACCTTATAACAATGCTGGAAGGAGAACTGTAGAAAGCAGTTACAAACAACTGCTTCCAAATTGTTTCTCCCTCATTTTATTTTGTCAGATGAGAGTGATCGAAATAGGATTAAATTAGAGAAAGTCTACGTTAGCAAGTGAATCTGCAGAACAAAAGCCCGTGGCCACCCTGTGAGTGTTTCTGGGGAGGTTCTTTCATAGCAGCTCTGAAGCATGTCTTCTGGCTTAATTTAATCCAAAAGGGATAATGGATCATCTGCTCTGAGACTGTCTTGCAATGCAAACCAGTGAGGTAAATAGGGATGGATTGAGGGGTTCACTTCGAGGATATACCCTGTTCCACACAGAATCTCTGATACAGGCTTACCCAAACTGCACCGGATCCAATGACCAGCATTCAAGGCAGTAATCCAATATAATAAGTCACTCATTTACGAAATTAAGACTGTTTAGAATGGCATTGACGTGAGTTAAGGTTAGTATACAGCATGGCCTTCTGGGACACTTTTGCAAGACACAAGTTAGGTTAAAGCAGCTGATGTAACTCGTAGATGTAGCAGACATAGTGGCATGAGCATTATTTTGCTGCCCATGTGCTGGTACAGTCCCTGTAATGGTTCAAGTCTTGTCCGGTGGGAAGTGATTTCCCAGGAAGTTGCTATACGTTTAAGCACACAGTTATTACGGTGTCTTGCAAAATGAAATGGAAGAAATTGCCATACGTTCAGCACACAGTTATTATGGTGTCTTGCAAAGCTTAATGGCGATGAAGCTAAGTAACGGGTCTGTAAAACTGCTTCTGAAACATTCAGCTTTTTATAGAGACTGAAGTGTTTTCCACAGAAAGATGAGAATTGCCATATTGTGTCATGCAATTACTATGTCTCCTGTAGTCTTTATAGCATGCACTTTGGAAGAGTAGTTACTACAATAGTAACAATTTTATTTTTTTAAAACTGGTGTAATTCCCTATTAAGTCAGATTTATGCTCGGATCGTGATGATTTATATCCTTTCTGTTGCTTTTGGAACTAGAGCCTCAGCTGGTGTACTATGTTAGAGTTCTATTGAAGTCATTGAAGTGCCATCTACTTCAACATACTGATTATACTGCTTTTAAACTTTCTGCTTTGTTTGCCATCTTGAAGAATTGAGAAATTACAGGATCATAGGATAATTCAGATTGGGAGAGTGCTCTGGAGGCCCAACTCTTTGCTATGCTAGCAGTAATTTCATAGTGTGGTTTAAAAACAAAGATGTGGAAGTATGATACTTTTTCTCTGTGAAATTCTACCTAGCGATATCCTAGTGTTTGACAGAAGTTCTACGAAGTAATATCTTCTCTCTTCTAAAGAAAACCATGCTTTTCCAGTGTGGGATTTTAAGAAAATCAATCTGCTTAGCTTATCAAAGATAAGGTTGAGAGGTGACTAGGTCATGATCTGAAAATACCTACGTGGAGAAAACCATGGTTCTTTAATCTTAGCAGAAAAGGATATAACAAGATACAGCGATCAGAAGCCAGAACAAGATAAAAATCAGATTTTAAAAAGGCAAATTTTAATCATCAAGATATTTGATCATTACAGTAACTTATTAAAGGATACTTTGAACTAAGCATCAATTGAAGTTTTTAAATCAAGAATTAATGTCTACTGAAAACTATGTACTATGTAATTCAGAAGTTATGGACTTAAGTACAGATTTCTGCACTAAAAATCTATGGCCTGTGTTGAGAAATTAGACTGGATAATCAAAATTGCCACTGATGTGCATCAGTGTTGCATATGCTCTTATTTGTGACTTTTCTGTTTCAATTCCCTGTTGTTCCCTACCTGCAATCTCATTTTAGTATCCTGACAGTCATCGTAGAATAATTGCGAACGTAGTCAAAATGGTGGGAATGATAAGGAAGGATAAATGAATCCCCAGAGATGTAGAAGATACTTTCCTAGTTTTTGGGAACTTCAGCAGAGCAGAAGAGGTCTGAGCAGAGTCTCAATGACTGTGGTTGTGTTTTCAGTGTGAGACTGGGTAGTTTCCTTTCATTTCTACCACTGGAGCTGGCAGTGAACACCTGGATTAGCCACCGTAGGAGAAAACAAGTTATTTCACTCAACAAAGCACATGAAACTGCATTTTCACAGAGGCTGTGGCAGTGCAGAACAGCTGTTTTAAATATTGTGGGGTTAGTGTGATACAGGCTTTCTTCATTTTTGTTGTTTTTCCATTAGAAGTGCTTGATAGAAGGCTGCTGAGGAGAGAGTTAGGCTCATGGTGCATCTTGAGGTGTTTTGGAAGTGGTGGGAGTACTCAAGGCTCTACCCAGTCATGTTTTCTGCTTCATGAAATAGAAGCTATCAGAGCTGGGGCGATAATAACTTATTCAAACTTCTACATATGAGTAAAGAATCAAAACTCTCATCAATTCTGTGAATCTGTAAATCAGCCTGGGTCAGTTTTTTTGTATGTGTCCATCCTGTGCTGTACGCGTGCAAGCCTTGAGGTGTTTAGGTGATTTGTAAACAAGACTGTTTTCCAGTTCCGTTGTGTGGAGGAAAGGGTGAGTAAGAATTCTGGTGGTCACAGACAACCATGCCATGGTTACTACTAGTAGTACAAAGATAACTTTAAGTCACAAGTCTTCAGAAGTTTCTGATAGCAACTCATACCATATTATAGGCTTTGTCTTGCCAGTTTTTGTCACATGATGTACTGTTGTCAAAGCAGTGGAGCTGTATGGGAAAACAATGGATTCTTCAGTTGTGTGTCAATCCCAGTTCTCTGTCAAAACAGGAAAAGAACTTCTGACTTCTTGACTATCTGAAAAAGTGAAAAAAAGGAAAAATCTTACCTTCAGTTAGTAAAAATGGGATTAAAATAGAGAAAGGCTGTCTGCATTTGCATATGACATAGCTCAGTAGAAATGAATCCACAGAGTAAACCGTTGCGCTCACCTCACGAGCGTTTGCAGGGAGGTTCCTTTGTATCTTTGTTGGAGTGCGTTATTTGTGCCCTTGAAGTGCATCTTCTGGCTTAATTTCATCCAAAGGGAATTGTTTCTGTTTGGTTCATCAAATGTTTGGATTTTTTTATATAAACCACATGTATATATTTGAGAAAAATATCAACAGGAGGAATTTAGAATTAAACTAGTCCCCTCCTGTGTCCTAGCAATGTGAGCTATAAGGAAAGATAAGATGAGCTGGCCTGGCAGAAGTTATTTCACTGAAATAGATAGTGTTGCTGATGTATTAAATTACTGCTCCCCGTGAGTCTGGATGGGAGCATCTGGCTATGGCAAGCTGTCGGGCAAGGGGTAGAGAGCTTTTTGTGGCAACGTCTGCCAAGTGCTTGTGTTCAGTTCTGATCTGAGTGGGGGTCACCCGTGTAATTCTAGGGACTGGGACAGAAATATGGAATTAGTACAATGATTTGAAACGCCATGTGCTGCCCATGCCAGACCAAGCCATCAAACTAGAGTTTGTGCTGTCATCAACAGCTGTCATGAACATTTCCTTAAATCTGTGTTTGGATAGGGAACTCGTGTAGCCTTAGAGATAGATTCATGATTATGCTTAAAATTTGGGGTCAAGCCAGCGTGGACTGGAGTGAGTTGTAGTAGAAAGGACCTTAGAACTAGGTTGAACTCCATTATTGTAGGACTTATTTTTGTTTTATTTCAGTGCAGGAAAGCCATACTTGAGTGGCTTTAGTGTCTGTTTAATAAATCAAAACAAAACCAGAAGTTATGTCTTTGGAGGGACCAAGGGAAGGGAGCAAATAAATGGTATTTTTCTCATGTGGTTGATAATGACTTGTGCCTGTCATTGCTATTCCCTGTTTATCTGACCTATTAATGGAGGGCAAAATTCCAAAGAAATGTTTAATTAACATTTGTAATTAGTGTTACAAAAGACCCTGCTTTATAGAACAGGCAGCCCAGAGAGAAGGGCCGGGAAAAGACAAGCTCTTCACCCTGTAATTATTGCAGCTCTCCGTAGTGCGCTCATTCATCTCATTAATATCACAGTGGGATGGTGCCACTGCAGGCTACTGGCAGGTGTCTAACTGCCTTCCTCCTGGGAAGATTTTTACAAAAGAGGTCCTGATCTGCAAATAAGTTTGAAAGCTTGCCAGTGGAGTACCTCATTCAAACTTTGCAGTCTCCTGCTTCCAAAATACTTTCAATTCCAATAGATAGTGATGCCCCGGGGGATAGTGGTTGCTTTTTAATTGTGGGAGGGAGAGGAAGAGAGAGGGGAGAAATCAAGGTCTGTCTAACAAAATATGCTACTTTGTTAACATGCTCCATTAAGAAAAATGAGAAAAAGCTAGCTAGAAAAGAATTGTGGATGGATAAACAAAATGAAAACCTGAAGCATCACTTGAGTAACACTGAAATGCAATCAACCCATAAAAATGGCATGTGTTAATTTTCTGTGTGCGAGTAAAGCTTTTCTTCTGCTGGATTGCCTTTCTTCAAATCAAATTAAAACAACTATCATATCAAATAATCTAATTCAGCAAATGATAGTAGGTGTTTTATGGAAGAAAAAAAGGAATTTGTTTTTGCTTCTTCATAAAATGTATAATAACATGGCATTATACTTATACACTCTTGTGATAGGTTTTTCTTAAATCACCAACTCATGTATTTACACGAGACTCTTGCATTTAAATGAAAAATAATTAGTGAGTTTCTTGCTGTTAAAAGCATATAATGAATACCATGATGACATAAAGTAGGAGAAAAATACCTATAAACCTTTTCTTGTATGTTAAAGGTAGTACATGATCTAAAACCTGTCTGATGTTTTTTGAAGATTTTTTTTTCTTTTTTGGATATGGTAGAACAGAGCTTTTTTACTACAGCTCTAAATAATGAGACAATAAACATTTACAATATATGGCATGAATGAAGTCAGCGAGTACTCAATGTTTGGAAAAATCCTAAATCAGATGAACATCCCACAAATTTTACTGGGATTGCTCCTGTAGCAGAGTGTGTCAGCCTTGGTGTATTGTTTACAATGATGATTAGAGGACCATTATATATATGCCTAAGAGCTAAAGTAAACCTACCTCTGCTACAGAGCTTGTATATAAAAGGATACTGAAGGTGGCTGGAACAGCAGTGTGAGAATCAAAAAAAGGTTCATTTGAATCTTGCTGGCTACATTACCTTTAGTGAGTCAGCAAAATCAGATGACCTGTGATTTTAAGAACACATTGTTCAGTTTAGCGAAAGGAATCAATGCTGCGTTTATTTATTGCTGACAGAGCATGTATTGCTGTATTTTTAAGAGCTCTAATCACAGCCAAGTAGATTTTGCAGGAGTCTGTTCAAATACTGAATAGAGAGGTAGTCTCAAAGCAGCTGAGGCAGCAGGCAGTGGACAGATACAGAAGGAAAACAGGGAGACAATGAATGGGCATAAGTTTCTTAAAAAAAATAGAAATAGTAGTATATATATTTGAACTGATGTTATACTTTAGGAGCATTTTAAAGCCATGTATGAAGTAAAATAATGGGATAGTTTTGCAGACATTTACTGATACTTGTTTTTAAAGTAGAATTTTTAGATGATGAGAATTCATATCATGGATTGATTGAAGGCACTTGTCAACTTGCTGGCAACAAGAGATGATAATGATAAGTAGCATAATGGAGACTGTGGTACACTAATGCACATTTGGTAAGACAAAATTTAGTACTTGGGCTAGCAATATGAACCTCTAAAGGCTACTTGATGAAATTCAAAGATTTACTATTTAGAGTCTGTATTCCCATCTCTTTAAGCAAAGGAGCTCGAGCTCGGGAGCGAATGCTGTAAAAATAGGCATATCCATGAAATTCTGCCCCAGAAGGCCTGATTTCCTAGTGAGACACACACTGAGCCTACAGCTCCTGAAGTCACTGCCTGACCTCTGTCCTTTTACAGATCTGCCTCCCGGGAAGCACTCTCCCACTGTGAAAAACCTCTTCCATGGATTATATAGTCGCAGTCCAATGTTTTCTTTTGTGCAAGGGTGGGGAAACTGAGGGGGATGCCTTGCGTGTCTGTGTGAAAAAACTTTACATTTATCTGAAAGTCCTGAAAGGATCAGGTGCATGATCCTAACACTGTTTCTCACCGAGTATAGGTGAATATACTTTAAAAGTACGGATCAGAACATAATATATACTCTATAATTTGTGTTCATTCTGGCTTTTTTAAAAAAAACCAATTGGGGCCAAAGCTGCTTGCTTACATGAAAGGCTTTAATGAAGTTTAATTTAAAAGCGTAGAGTGCTTTGAGGTTCATTTCTTATGAAGGGAGCTAAATAATATAATCACAGTCTTCATTTGTATTAATTAATTTTGTTTTATTTTTAAAGAAATCATAGCCTTTTCCTCAAATGGCTCTTAGCTTTTATGTCTGGCTTGGCTTACAGGTTTAATTGTCCTTACCTTCCAATGCTCCTGGCGAAAACAGGGACCCTTTTGGATGTACATATTCTTAGATTTGTTTTTCTGCCTTTCCCTCAGGTATTAGATACATATGGCTTCAATTCTACCATAGGCAAAGACTGAAGAGAGGAAAAAGAAAAAAAAATAAAGAAAATTTTATGGTACTCTACTTCAGAATTCTGGACAAAAGAGTAAGAAACCCATATTCATATATATGGAGAGAATGTGAGAAGGTTTTTTTAACAAGGTGCATTTAAAGAGTTTTGAATATAGGAGGACTTTTAAGAGGGGATACAAGATTTTTATTGATTCTTGTTCATATACCAACTATACTTATTCCAGCCCTCTTGACAGTGGTAAGATTATTTGTTGTTTTCTGTGCACATGGGTTGCTTTTCCTAAACATCAAACTTGAGCTGCATTTTTCAGGTTTTTGTTTTGATTTGTCTTGGTTTTTTCCTTTCTATTTTTTTTTCTTACATTTCTCAGCATTAATTTATTTTTTTTCTTTCCCTGGGTCACTAGGGATACAGTGAAATGCCCAAGTCACTAGACCCAGTATTGTAACAGCAAACCTTGTAACTGGTCCTGGCAGAAGGGAAGGGTGAGCCCAAAAGTTCGGAGCAAACGCACACAGCACCTTGACAACACCCACGAGCTGAAAGCTGACCTGGAAACAGAAAGATATATGGTATAGCTGTAACAGCTTTTCTGCAGCCTGTACCTAGAAACCATTCATACATGTGGGCAGAGAGCAAAAGTAGAGAGATATATAAAAGGGGGGAGGAAAAAACCCATGGAAAGCACTAACAATGGCACTAAAGTATGGAATGTAAGCTAGAACAGGCTTGCTTTTTTTAACTTTTCAAATTGCTGTGCTTTGGCTTGTGTGAAAGTACATTTTTCGATAAGTATATATTGTTTTCAGATATGGCAACAGTATAATTAGTCTTGAACTCAAGACCGATACATAGCTGAGTGTAAAAACAAACTTCCTCGACCCACCCCAACCATAATAGCAATCAGGCACCTCAGATGACAAATCCGTACGGTTAGTTCACCATCTCCTTACCTCTGAAGGCTACAGCTAAAATCCTTTGTTATGACCCCAGTAAAAATGAATTTGCTGATCTACTGCATGTCGTAAAAGTACAATATTACCTTCAGTTTATACTGGCTGAAAGCGCCATCAGGGAAAGCCTTTTTCCTTTCTGTTTTCTATCTGAGAGTCCTTGAACCAAATACAGATAGTGTATAAATAAGTGTAACCCACTGACCCTCTGTCCCACACTGTGTCCTATATATCTGAGCTTTGCTGTGCTGAAAGGAAGGGATTATGTTCCCAGAGGGATGAGCAGGAATTGTGGCTTTTTTTGTCTTTTTTTTTTCTTTTGTCCTTCATATGATAGTATGACACTGGCTTTCAAAGGATCCTCCTTCATGTTACCTTCTTGTAATCTCCTGAATAGTCTAATTATTGACTATCCCCAGTGGTAATTTGGCTAGTAGCTGACCTGTCTGTACTACACTGCAGCTGCATACAATGCAGCAGGTAGGGGTACTCAATTGAGCAAGATTTCATGCATCTAACGTGGGTTTCAGTGGACACATAGTTGTGAAACCACAAGTTTTACTTCAGTCGCTGTAAACCATGAGTAATTATTTCAGTAACCAAACCCCACATTGATACCATTGTGCTGCTGCGTAGTTCCAGTTTAATGCAAGTTTGTGTTTACTTGAGCTGCAAGCAGAGTTATGGCTCTCAAAGGGACAATGTTGTAAAGTAAGATGTACCCTGCTGTTTGTAGTATCTAGTGAGGAGGGACTGCAAAGGTGAAAACTTGCTTTAGTTGGGTGAGAGGCACGCTGTGTCACTGTGAGGGTGACAGAGCACCGGCACAGGCTGCCCAGGGAGGTTGTGGACTCTCCTTCTCCAGAGACATTCAAAACCTACCTGGACGTGTTTCTGTGTGATCTGCCCTAGGGGATCCTGCTCTGGCAGGGGGGCTGGACTAGATGATCTTTCGAGGTCTCTTCTAACCCCTAGCATTCTGTGATTCTGTCCCCAGGCTCAGCATGATCTCTCCTCCCCACCTTTCCTTAAAGGTTGGCAGTTTGTAACTGCCAGCCTGGGAGAGCCGTGCTTTTGCTGAGCATGTCTCTGGGATCTTATTTGGATGTATGATATTTGCCAGTTGCAGGTTTTTAATGCCTGTATTTTTCAGACACTTGAAAAATACAGAGAGAAAAGCACTCGGTCGAACCCACTGCCAAATGATAGTTGCTCTCAGTTTGGATCAGTGCCCCAGTTTACAGCTGTCATGATTTTCAGGGGAAAAAACTGTGGAAATAGACTGACCTTATAGCACACCTGGAAGGCCAAGAGACTATCTTTGCCAAGCTATACGTAGTCAGGAGGATTAAATTATACAGCCAGGTAAATAATAATTCTAGCTGTTGTCATACTTTATTTGGCTGACTGTGGCTGTTAAGGCAGTCCTTTAGGGACATTCCTTTGAAGCTGGCAACCTCTGTGTCCTAAAAATAATCAGTGCTGAACAGAATCAGTGACCAAGGGAAACAGTAATCTCAGGACATTAAAGCCTCATATCTTGAAGATTTAACTTGTGTGGTTAGGGCTAGACTTGTCAAATTCTACATGAGATGAATACTTGGTGGGTGATCTCTCTGGAAAGGTAGGATTTCCAAGTTGTATTTTTCTTTTCACTGCAGTCACTCAAAATGCAGGACTCTGCATTATAAAGCCGGTGATTCAACAGAAGCAATAGAAGAAAGTAGCTGCCAATCAGTCATTCCTTACAGGCATCCCCTCTAGCGTATGCATGCTGGCCTTTTTAGGAGGTAAACGTCATTAACCTTTCTTTTTTTAGTTTGGATTCCAAGTTCTTTTTTTTTTTTATTGAAATTCAGTTCACACTTGCAACGTGCTCTCCTTTTGGACTGTAATTGCTATGCAGTATGCAGATCACTCCACCTTCTTCTGCTCCGTGTTGCTCTCTGCTGCAGAGCCAGAACTTTCCAGCCAGCAGCTACTGCAGTGATTTGTGTCCAAGGGCTCTGATGGAAAAAGCCACCAGTGAGGATGGTTCTTGCTGGAGAGGAGCAGGAATGCACCCTTCAGAGAGAAATGCCTTGTGATCCTCTTGAGAGCAATATTAGGCAAAATGCCTCCCTGCCTACTGCTCCTGAAGTGCGAAATGTGCAATGGGCTTTAGACTGAGGCCAGGGTTTAACTGTAATTACAATCCCTGTCTTTGCTATTGATTTGAATAGTACAAAGAAAGCTACTTTTTGGCCCTTGATCTAGGTGTGCTCTCTTCCCAGCAGTGAATTATGTGACACTGTGCTTCTGTTTTAAATGCTGTGGGAAGACTGAGTATCTGTTTAACCCCCTGTCTTCTGAGTCACCACTTCCAGTTCACTGGTTAAAGAACAGGGAGTAAAAAGGAAAAAAAAGGTGGTGACCACACGTAAATCAGGGATTATGGGTAATAAGGAGAGTTTGATAGGAAATTGAACCTTATTTCTCTCTATAAGCAGTTTGCAAAAAATCTAGTGTGGAAGAAGGGAAGTATTGTGAAAAATACTGCCAGAATTGCTAATGTGTCTACAGACTTGAGATGACTCTGCAACCTGAAATTTAATAATAGTTAAATTTAATAGAAGACAGTTTCAATGTCTTGGTGATTGGTTATTCAACCTTTTTTTCACCAAGGTTCCTGTGGCCATCAGCATGGATATGACTGAGCTTGAGGATTAAAAAAATCACACTCCCAAATGATGCTGTATATGAAGCATATGAAACTGAAATAAATTTGGTGGAATCTTAGTGAGATTATTAACAACTTTTGGAACTATTCTGTCTAATTTGTTAATTTTCAGATTGCTGTCTCCTGGCACAGTAGCCAGCTCTCCATAGAAAACACTAACATCCATGACTTCATCAGGTTGGTAATTGGCATTTACCAGTCACAGAGGGAAACCTGGTAACTTTTCTTGTCTCTGTCTCCAGCAGGGAGCAGGAGAACCTCTATGAGAGGTTCGTTTTACGCTATTTTGCCCAAATTGCTTCTCTATGAGAGTAGAGAGTGGAGTTCACTACCCTAGAGAGTATTTTCCAATCCCTTGCTCCATCAAGGATCCCTTATGTCCTGACATTAAATGTAAGAGAACGAGCCATCCCTGAAAGAGACTAAGCTGTCTCTTTGCCAAATAAAACCAGGCTTTCAAGCTCTTTGGATAATTTGAAAAGCCACCATTCTTCAAAGTATGGTCTCTCCCAGGTATTGATTCCATAAATCAGAAGCAAAGCCTTATGGCGTATAGATGAATTACGTTAATGGCTAGAACATCACTTCCCCATGAATTTATGTGACTTTCCTCTGGAAAATCTTGCAGATTTGGACTGTGTGGGTGAGAAGAAAGTGATGATAATTTTCTTAAGATTCTCTACAAAATTCTCTGCCCCAGGGTTCTCTTCCTCAAATCCTGTTCCCTAAAGGAATGTAAAGTTGTATTCTCTGTTTTGATTGTATCTATTTTTATGGCCCTTCTGCAATTTTTCTCTAGTCTCTTCTCTGCCTAGTATGCTTAACTACTTATACGTTGATATACTAGCAACTACCTCTGCATCTTCAGTTAGCTAGCTATGGGCAATTCTTTAGATAAAAGATTTGCTGCTCCCTCTCAAGGTATTTTTTGCCAAGTGCTATGGGAGAATCACTGAAGTTTTGTTCTAACCTGAAAAAGACTCAGTGTGACACCAAAGAGGGATGTCTCTTATGCAAGAGGTCCAAGTACCCGTTGATCAGCTGCTATGCTGGTGTTACTACAATTCAGGACCATGATGACCTGATCCTATCCCTAGCCTCTCTGTCTTGGGGAACAGCTGAAGGTCATGGTTAAGTTCTCCTTTGAAAAGATCCTTTTACTGGCAGTGATAGGGAAAAAGCATCTAGTGAGAAGCAACCTCTTGGGGTCATTAGGACGCAATCAATCAGAGGCCTCAGAACAAGGAGGATGAGCTTGTTCAGTACCTGTTGTAAAAGAACATAAAACAAAGACAAATTGACAAGGACACTAGTGATAAGGGCAACTAACAAGGACCATCTGGGGACGAACCCCCTTGTGTAATTTGATAACAAAACTTCTTGCAAAAAAGTGCTGAGAACAACTAGTTTTGGAACGAAGGTAGAAAGTTCATCGTGAGGAAAACATACGGCCTTCATCCCTGAAGACCCCTGCCCAAGACCACCAGGAGGCACCGCGCAAGCGTCAAGAGGAGGAGCTGCTGGCCACCTGAATGGAGTGCCTTTTTCAGGATAGCTCATGAATATGTATAGGCGTCTAATGAATATGTAACTTTCACTGCATCTAACCAAAGCAGCTGCATGGTTCAGGTGTACACGTTTTCGGGAGAAAATCCCCCATGCACCCAGCGCTGGGTTACAGAGTCTTTATTCCGCATGTCAGCAGCAAGAGAGAATGATAATTCTCTAATCCACGAGCGATCATTGTTTTTATAAGTTGTCTGAGCCAGTTTCTTGTCAAACTGCCAGAGATTTCTTTCTGCTCATTGAGCCTTGAGTTGTTCTACAATGTTGATGTGACTTCCAAGGTCTGAGTTCTGAGTAGATTCACTGAGATAGCTTGTAAATACATACTGATCACTGAATTTTGTATTAATAATAAATAATAATACTGAAATGATAATAATTGTGAGTGAACCTGACTTACCACTTGATTGCTTCCACTTTTCTTTGGGAACATTAAGAATGGAAGTTAATTTAAATTGTATGTATTATTCAGGACATGTCTTTTAAGCATCTGATGGCATCATTAATATACATGTAGAGGGCAATTTTGGAGACACATGTTTGATATAGAAGGAATTGGAATGTGTAGCAAGTAATGATTCTTTCTCCTGTGAAGTTGTAATTAAGTTATTAAAAATTTATCCTTCAAAATATTAAAGTACATTTTCTTATGCATCAATTTGTTCTAAATACAATGCATATTTTTAAATTTGCATAAAAGATACTGTGGCTTGCCCTATGGATCCTACCAGTCACTGTACTGATATGGTGAACTGGAGAGCAGAGTTTTGATTGTCGGGAACTAACCAAATTTCTGAAGAGCAGATAATATTGTCAGAGATTATTCGATGCTCTGCCGCTCTCTGATTCTGGCATTGCTGTGGCTGATCTTATGTGTTTCATAAAATAGTAAGGGTATATTAGTTCCCAGCAGAGGAGTAGACACTGATGTCTCTGGTACTTTGTATCTGTCTCACTGAACTGCTAAAGACTGAAGAGGATGGGGCTGATTTGGACAAAGGAGCCAGATAAATTAATGGGAATAGGCTTCTTCACCCTGTTGTTGAGCGTACTGTGTTAAGGTGCAATATATGTTGTCTTTCCAGCAAGATCAGACCCCTGGCAGGCTTTCAGCCTTTTACTTAGAGCGTAAAGGAAAGATAAAATGGAGCCGATACATGTGATGCGAACTGTGGCTTCTCTCCCTTGCCACCTGGGATTTTCCACACAGGCAGCCAGTCATTGATGTTGAGTAAAGTCACTGCATTAACAGAGCTTTGTTTCCTAGCGACTCATGGGAATAGTTTTGGTTGAGTGGTTTGATTTGCATGGCTTCATTTGTTGAGTTTTGTTTTGAATTCTGGACTTCAGTTTATTTAAATTCTCCAAAGTGACATTCATTGAAGTTGCCAAGTTTCACTTGGTTTTGTGTTGAAAGTGACGGTATTCTGGCAATTTTTCCAGATTAGTAAAAGGATTAAGGTCTGATAACTCATCAGTATTAGAGGCAGGCACTTCTTACTGTTAGAAAACTGCAAAGACTACTTTTTCTTCTGTCCAATAGGAGGAAGCTTCTGTTTCTAGACATGATAGGTCCTATGACATCAAGTGTTAATCCTGGAATATTATTCAATATGGAAAAGTTATTTCTGGTAGTCTTTAGACCTTTCCAAAATTCATAAGCTTTTATCTCTCCTCCTGAGATTTTTAAAATTGGACTTAGAGTATTAAGGAAACCCTGTTTCTTTGTGAGCAATCTGTGACATGCAACACCAATAAAATTTCTCAGCTTTCAAATCCCACTAAAATAATATGCCCGTGACATGCGTGGTCTTTCGCTCCACAGAAATATACTCTGGCACGACATAAAGCTTTTATCTAAACGGTATGAAATACTTTGCCTAATGCGATTGTGGATTTGCTGCTCATGGGTAATACAGCTATCTTAAACTCAAGTTTGTGAAAGACTTGCTTATTTTCCATCTCTGAAGTTGGGCAGCTGAACTGCAGAAACCTCTTACTGACTTAGTCATTTCCAGTGGAGATTTCTGCTGGAGAAACTTCCTGCGTGATCCTTATTGAATAAGGTGGAGCTGGGAAGTAAACTTTCTGGGTGGTTAAAAACATCTTTGCAGCAAGTATTACTGTTTAGTAAATGCATCTCCTAAAACCTTGTTGCAGATCAAAGAGTAATAGGGTGACAGTTGGAATAAATTTGTTTAAAATTGCAAGTGAATTTGCATAGGGAGGGAGATACTTACCTCCTTTCTTTCTCACTTTTCCATTTCTACCAGGACTACTTCTGAAATTGGCCATTGAGCATCAGTGATGAATGCCTTTAACAAAACCAAGTCATCAGCAACAAATATTTTGCATTTGTCCTCTTGGGTGGGAAGCTCCATCACAAAATTACCAGTTAGTCTGCGGTCTAGCATTGAACCAGATGTAACATCCAATAATCTGTGAAAGCACTGGAGTTACAGGTGCCTGCTTTGTAAGCAGAAATTTCCCATGCTTTCTGTTTTCCCATTATGTTGTGAGACCACAAGTTATGAGAAAGAACTCTTTTACAAAACAAACAAACAAAAAAACAGCAAGAAATTGTTTGCTCAGCTCAATTTCCATTAAATTCAATCATCTCCTTTAAATTATATATTAGAGCATTTTAAAGTTGTATAAAATCTGGCATTTACAATTTTCTTACCTCAAAGAAATGTAAAACATTTCTGTAAGGCCTTGACTTTAGAGATAGAAAGGTGAGCGATTGCTGTGTTGGAAAAACCATAGATGACATAAAATTCACATGGCATAAGTGGATTATCAATGCGTTTCGTTGCAGTGATAATAACTGAAAGTTTTACTGATTTGGTTGAGATCATCTCTACAATGCGCACACACGCACACAAAAAAGGATTTATCGCTGATGAGCAGCCCAGACACTTGAAAACTGTGTAACATACACCCTTTTCATACCTTGTCAGGATACATTCTTCCTGCTTTCTAGATCTTTCTTCCCTTAGAGACATCACCGTTAGCTGTTCCAGGTCAGCTCCTGATGGCCTCTCTCAATTAAGCAGCATGTGTGGGGATGCGCTCAGGGCTGCAGAACTCTTATGGGAAATTTGTACTTAATATAAGTAAGGCTACTAAAAGCAGGTTTCAGATAGAGAACATATTTAAGATTTGACTTTCTAAACATACAAATTCAGAGGTGTTTTGGGTGTTCACAACAAGGAGCCTTTGTCTAATGACAGTTTATACTGAATGTTACTTGGAACACAGTATTATGAATATTTCAGTGAGGTCTGCAGTCAAATATCCTAAACCACGTTCCATGACCCAATATGCAAATCAGCTGTGGGATGCAAGAGGACTGTTGGGGCTTACTCTACATAGATTTAGACTGTTTTAACAAAGGTTATTTATTAAACAGTATCGACGTTGGTTTTTTTCACCACTTTCAAGATTCAGAAGGGTATTTTATTTTCTTTAGGGAAACAGCTAAGAAGTATGTCGGGAACCATGACTGCAAAGAGCCCACTCCAGGGAAGGGAAAGGTTATGTTCAGTTCTAACAAGTGAAAAATAAAAAGGTTGGGAAGCTGCTGTCATTTGTGAAAGAAGAGCCTCATCTGAGTTATTGTTACACATTGAACTATTTAATATGTCTCAGTTATTGTTCTCTGATAACATTAAGGTTAATGAAGGGAATTTCTCCCACTACATGAATCAAGGAGTTCAAATTGGAAGATGCTGGAGGAATTATAATTTATATTACATAGGCAAGTCTGGAAGCATATTCTGTGGATAAAAATCATGTATCAGAATCAATATTACCAAAAACCGTATGATGTAAATTTGGCGACTGTGAAATCACAAAATCCACGTAATACGTTACGTAATTTTAGCAACTGCCACAATAAAAAATGGATGCAGATTTCTGGTCCATATTCTATCTGCCTTCGTACTTTCTGAAATTCCTGCTGGAAATAGGAAATAATTAGATTAAAATTGAACCAAACTGTATTGCAAACCCAACAGAATTTAAACCTTCGGCTTCTTCAGGCTACAACTCTTATTCACAAAGAGTAAGGATATGTGTGCAAGCACGTGCAGGTGAGAAGAGCAGAGTTTGTGGCATTTTTTTTTGTTTTTTCCCTTTCTCTCTCAAATATCCTTCAGCTCCCACAGAAGCAGGGAAATCCCTGTTGGTTTATAATAGAGAACTGGAGGAATTAAGCGACTGAACACACCCATATGAAGTAGTTTACTTAAGTCTTCAGCAGGCTCTGTGAGAACCTGGGGGCCACCAGTCCCTGTGACAGAGGACAGAGACCAAGGGATACCGCAGCTGCAGCACATAGTCTCATGCAGTTGGTGTGTGGGGGAAGAAGGTAGCTTGAAAAAACCTCTCTTTTTGCAAAATAACTAGGGAATACTGAGTGCTCTATCGATCTTAAGGGCTGTCTCTGCTCTGCAGGGCCGTGAGCTGTAGCTGTGTGCATGAAGGGAATGTACTCCTACGGGAGTGCAGGAGTCAGCATGTTTCCTCTGCAAAAGCTGGAGAATTGCAGAGGAACCGTTTGGGCCACTGAAGCAGTGTCATTTTACCCTGGTAGAAAACTGGCACCTCTCTCTCCGACATAAGCACTTCAGTGCTGACCTCTGCTCAAAATGCAGTCTGGTGAACCTATGATTAGCAGAGGTTCAAGTGACTTGCAGAACAGAAAAGTGGATGTTGTGGGGTTCACTTACGCAGTATTCTCTTAGGCTGCTGCTGAAGTCTCCTGGCATTTCTGTCTTACTCTGTCTTCCTGCTCATCTCCTCATCTTTTGCCCTTAAAGTCCTGGAGCTCAAAGTCATAGGTTTGTTTTGACCTTCAGTTTTTACTGATTGAAAATTGTTCCTGACCTAAGAACTGCAGAGATAAACCCGAAAGTGTGCTCTTTGAAGCCTCAAGAGTAAGAAAGCTTGTGATTTTAAAATATTTGGGAATAGCGTGCTACTCCAAACAAGAAGCCACCAGATGCCTGTATCGGCATGTTTCTGAATTAGGCAATAAGCCTGTGCTCGAACTGTTTCACAATAGTATTAAACACTCTTCCTCCTTTTAGCACCTTATTCTTTTCTGTATAAATAACTTCTAACAGCTTCTTTTTCATTCTTATTTGAGCAAACACCAGCTTTTGTAACCAAAAAGAAAATCAGTAGCAGGTGAAGACTTATTTTTAATCATCCTCAGAACAAATGATCATTTAACTAAAGACCTCAGCAATTGTTTTCTGCTAATCCCTATAACTCCTCACAACTATTAACAATAGTTTATGAAATCTAGAACTTTGAAGTGCTCATTTTTCTAAAAAAGTAACCCTTTGTCATCTTTATTAATATCTTTGTACATGCGAGTCTGGAAAGCATAGGCATATAAATATATGTGCAAGTGTGCCTGCATGTATTAATTACCAAATCATACTTGTTACCCATTTAAGGTATTTTATGGAATACATGCAGCCTGCAAATTGATGTTTGAATATGCATTAAGTCTACAAGGGACAATCTGGTCAGCCAGATGACACAGCAAAAATCATTCAATTTTCTCATAAAACTCTTTAGTTGAGCCTTGTAAGAACTGTTCAGCTGAAGCATCTTTTTCACAGAGACCCAAACAATTGTCAAGCACAGACTAGTGCACCTGGTCTGGGTTTTTCAAGCTATTAATTTCTTTTAAGAAGCACTATGACACGATATGTTGTGAAAGAAATGTTGGGACCATGGGCTGCTGCAAACCATAGCCTGGGGGAAAGAGGCATCTCCAGAAAGTCTCCACCAAATGTGCTCATTTGGGTGAGCAAGTCAGAGTACAGAAGTGGAGAAGCTCAGTCTTGCAACACGGCTGTCCTGACTGGTGGAATGAGCTGGCGTGGGTGAGGAGCTAATTCTGAACTCATTTAGGCAAGGAAAAGGTAATGACTGGAATATAAAGAACTATAATGGTGAGGCAAGTAATGCTATTCTGTCGGCATCCTTGGAATGAGATCCTAGTTTGAGATAGCTGTTAAATTACAAGACCTTGTTCTGTGTTTATTGCTGTCTTCAGTTATTTATTTCTGCAGAAATAAATTTCTGCTTCTTCAGTGTTGTGCAAGTTTCTTTTATGTAGAGTAGTGTAGCTTTCAAACACAAATCATTCAGTGGTGTGGCTTCCATTTCATTTCCTTGGAAGGTACTGCAGACAATATGGCATTCAACATTTTCACATAGTTTTCTTATTCTTGTCCAGTTTCACAAGTAAATCAGACTGACAGAGTTGAGAATACCCACAATACAAGCCACTCTGTAATAAGCAGGCCCTCTCAGAGAAAATCCAAAGTCTGGTGAATGCGAAGAAGAGGCTATGCCAATGGTGCCAATGGGTTTAACTCTCTGTTCAGCTACGTGGAGGATCACTGCGGCGATACCAGAATGGGGCAAGTGAGTTGTGACTTAAATAATTTCTCTTCTAGATCAAAACACAGCAGTCGTGTGATATACCTCTCTGCCTTGGCTGCCTTGCAGCTTTGTAACCATTTGGGTTTCTGGAGTACCCAAACATCAATACTTGGTGGGCTCAGGGATGCTGTGGACATAGAAGGAAGTGGGAGATGGGGACAGTGGGTGGAGGCACTTTAACGGCTAAACCAAGTTTACTTTTCCTAGGAGTTGGAACTAGAACTTGTCTTTTTCTTTTTTTTTTTCTTTTTTTTTTTTTAATTTTCCACCATAGTTTAAGGATAAATCTTTTTTTAGAGTTTATTAGCAATTATTTTTGTGTGTACTAAGACCTAACTTGAAAAGAGATATTAGATATGAGTGTATAAAACATTAATTTTCGTTATTCTGCTTCCACTCCCATGTAATATTATATCTTAATTTTGACATTAGGCAAAGCAGAGGGTTATTCTCAACTTCTGTGTATCTTTCCTCATTTTATAGTTCTCCAATATGTAACCTTTTCTTCAGTCTGTGAAGGATGTTATTTGTTGGTTTGTTGTTTGTTTTTTTTTTCCCTCATCAGTTTGTCCTGAATGACAGGCAAAATGGATCCTCCTGAGATTTACAGAACCAGATGGTACTATGTTTGGCATCTTTCGTTCCTCTGATACTGAGGATGATCACACACTACTCTTCGTAGTTCATCAATTTCAGATCTGAACAGTGTTCTTTAGAAATCCTGAGTGAATATTGCTCTGTCCTTGTAATTTGTTATTGCTCATATGTTAATATATTCTAAAAGCTTTCCTATCAACCTTCAGTTAGAGGCACTTCTAGGACTTTCTTCTGTAAACAAGGACTCTGGTATGAAAACATCCTTTCCTCCAGTGTTATCTTTATGCAAAAATATATTTAGTTCTTCTGCTATTGCCGCTCCAAAGAAGATCCCAGTCTTTTTTGGAGCATATTAGCTCTGTGTTCTTCAAGTCTCTCTCAAAAAATTTCACATGCTGTGGTTCTGGAATAGACATAAGTGAATGCTTAATGTAACACGTTAGTATATAGAAGATGGTCCAGTGTACAGGCTGCTTTTACTGAGAAGCTGTGTACGTGAGAAATATCACATTTAATATAGAGGTGTTTGTTTATATCATAAAACTCCAAATTCTTCCCTGTGTGCACAATGTAGTACCTACTAATGGTACTACGTATGTGGCATAGGTCATTCTGAAAATATTTGCAGTGCATAAGGCCTTGTGTATAATGCTCACACGTCAACAAAAGACTGCATTTTATTTCAAACACAGAACTTGCAGTAGTCTGGGCTACAAAAATTCCTTTTTGGTATATGGTAAGAATACCCATGATGGAAGTTTGGGGTGCAGTTACTCACGAGCTGTGAATTCCTCTGCTAGTTTGAAGTGTATTGAGTTCTCTAGGTACACAAGTCTGGAACAGGCTGGGGCTGGTAGAAAGTTTGACATTAGTAGAGTTTTTCAGAAACTTGTGATATGAATAGAAATGTTGGGAAATGCCTTGCAGAATGCAAGTAATCTAAATGTGTGGAGAGGGAGCAACTCACCGTAAACCTCACAAGGCTTTGTGAAAGTGCTGTTTAGAGATCAATCAGTAATGCTGATGCTGAGATGCCATTTCACCATTTTTCTGTTGGCTGCATCACCAAGGCAATGGGACACTTACAATGAAAGTGTTTCAGCATATTTCTTCAGCTCGAATCTCCTTTTCATTCCAGTCAGGACAGAATAAAACTCATCTGAAAAATCCAAGAGGGGGATGGAAATGCTGACATTTCAAATGCCCAGTTCAAAAAATCTGATTCCCGTGCTACTTTTAATTCCCACAGCTCCTGAATGCATTAAGCATGCTCCCTTTGAGGACAGCTTGTGTCATTGCAAACCGTGCTCTTGATGTCTAGTTGCACTGCGCCTGTGTTCTTGTGGGGGTTTTAATCCTTGAGAGTATACCTGAGTGTTCATCGCTTTCTCGTTATGTCTCATGGTTGCTGTTTTTCTGTTGCTATTGGTAAAAATGTTTTAAATGGTTTCTGCTGTGCCCGTATTTGCTCTTGAATCAAAAGGGAATAGTTGGTGAAAATGTAATTCAGGGAATGTATTTTATTTTTTTTCAGTCAAGCTCAACACTTTTTGCAGGATTTTTATCCGGTACAGAAGGGTTACCACTGAGTAGATTATTACATTCCATTGTTAGCCTGGAAACAGAAAACAAAGTCTATGAATAAAGGAATAAATTAATTTAAGTGCAGCAAAGTGCAATAAATTTTATTTTAATTCTAAATGGAATTGTTGTCATTTAACCCTGTGTATGATTTGTATTCAGAAGCGGTACCATTGCCCTAATATGCCTATTAATACTGTGGCAGTATGGTTTTCTTTTCTTCTTTCTTTCATCTCAGTCTTTTACCAATCCTTTGTTTCTTTCCTTTTTTTCCTCTTTTTCTCCCCCTCCCCCTTATTTTTTCTGCCTTTTTTTAACCCTTGGGATGGGAACAGCAACATATCCTTTTCCTCTTCTGCTGGCTGATGTTTTTCTGTTTTCTGAGACCACCATCCTGTAATGTACGACTCTGAAATTACCATGTTTTGAAGCAAATAATGCAATCCCTTGGAGAAATTTGAGTCTCCCTTTTCTAGTGCTATAAAACTCCCTGTTCTCCTGGCTAGAAAATGAGAAACCAGCCTGTGAAACCTGATCTGTTTTCTTTCCTGGGCTCTCTGCTAATTTACTAGTAAGTTACATGTTCAGGACAGAATAAATGCTTCTTTGGAAAGCTGTACAGAGACTGATGGTCATTCAAAGCTGCTCAGTATTTTAAAATATTAGGAATTTCCCTGTCTGGTACAGAGTCAGTGGGCAAGGGTTTAGATAAGTCAACTCATTTTACTGTCCAGCTGTACTAAATGTGTTAATATTTCAAAAGGTCCCGCAAGACAAGGTGTACATCTGGTTGTTTACCAGAGTACAGTAAATAAATATCCGTAATGTAAACATGAAACATTTAAAAATGCCTTTAATTCAAAACACATGCTGGTATCATTCATATAACTAATTCAGATAGGCAGCTACTTGCAGAAGACTTTTAGAAAACATCAGCTAGACTTCTGAAAGGGTTAAATTTCAGCCATTTTAATTTCTGTTTTGATGAAAAAAAATTCTCTTCAACCAGTAACTCTGAGGAAAAAGAATGTGCAGATGGAAATTTCAGAAATGGGCTGACTGGCCATGAAGAGATTGTCACAAGGACCATTCAGCAAGAGTCAAATGGAGAGTAGTCTTTCTCTGGTCTGAAGTAGATATTTAGTACCTTTCCCTTTATTTCTTAATGTTAGTCCTGGGAAATAAATGGTTGCTGCTCATGGCAAGAAATAAAGAGCTACAGGCTCAGCTGGGTGCAAAATGACAAAGAGCTGGTGGAGTCAGTAAAGCAGCGCTGATTTAGACCAGTGGAGGATATATGACTAAATCACCTAAATGAAATCAAATCAGATGCTTAGACAGTCTTGCAACTACAGGTCTGAATAATTTTCAGAGGTGGTGGTAGTCATAGGTTCTCATGCTATCTAAAGCTGGTTGCATTCTCAGACTTGAGGATTCAAGACCTAACTGATTAACTTTCTCTCAAAGGAAGTGTCAGTGGTTGGGGTGTGGAGGGGAAGATGGGGAGACCATTGAGAAAAGGCCAAGGAGGTCTCCATGAGAAATTGTAAGTGCTGTTACTAAACTGAATTTATTTTCTTGCCATTTTTTTTCATTAAAAATCATGTGTTAGAAGAAAGAGACAGAGCAACTGTTTAACTGAGCTGTTTTTACAAGTGGGATTTGTGAAAGGGCCAGACCTCTGCAGCGTGTCATGTCTCGCACATGCATTGCTGTCAGAGGCTAGAGCGTCACTTTCCATTGAAGTGACTGCAGCAGGCAGGATGGTGCGTTTTCTGTGAAACGTTTCTATTGCCACTTTTTCTTGCATTTGTTTTTATGGAGGTTTAGAACATCTCACACCCTTTTCCCTAATAATGGAATGTAACTAGAGGAGGGGACATAAATCCAAAACTGTTTATTCTTGTCTCAAAACGCTTCTCACCCCTCCTCCCATTTTTTTTTTCTTAAGACAAAAGACAATCTCAGAAACACAGCATTAAAACAGCCTGTTAAATTCTGATATATCCCAGCACATGTCATTTCCTCCTCCTTCACTTTAAAGATAATTTTGGAGGTTAATGAACTTAAACGTAATACTTTAAAATAATCACTTGAGATAACAGAAAAAAATCAAGCAGCTTCGCAGATTGAAAGGAAATGTTTGATCCTAGACTCAGAGGCTCATTTAAATTCACTACTGTAAGTCCATCACTTTCAAGTATTGATCTATGATAAGACATTTTTATTAATTTTTCCTTAGAAAGATGCACTAACATTGAAGAAGATTCAGCATACCGGGGGGGGGGGGGGGGGGGGGGGGGGGAGCTCCTTAATTTGACTGATTAGGCCAATTTACTTAGGCTTTCCTAAAAAAATAAAAGTATGCACTGTAAATCTGGGACTTCATCTCTGAACTGTTTAGTCAATCCCTGGCAATTGATCTATACCTTGCTTTCTCAGACTGACATATATCATGCAGTGCTCTTTACAAGGACCACTTATATCTGTGCATTTTGTTTTCTCCTCCAGCTGTGACAAATTCAATTAGCTAATGTCTCCCGTACTCCCTTGCTGCAGCTACACGCACTGTCATCATGGATTGGTAGGAGGAGTGGTTCCTATCTGTCTCTTACTCCTCTGGCATGTGGTGGAGAAGGGACAACGTCTGGGTGGAAGTTGGCCTGAAGAGGTTTCCTGTCATTTTGTGTCCTCTGTGCAGTCTAGTAGGGCGGCAATACATATGAACTGCCCAACATCTCACAAATATATCCCAGAGCAGTAACAGTTGAGGAGACAAACTGTTGCCTGTTGAGAAAGGACCTGTATTCTGCTTTGCTTTTCAGCTGGACGTCCAGGTGATATTTGGCAAAGCCGAGATTTAGTTTCTCCTATGCTGTCTTTGCAACCATAGCTTGTAAAAAAGACTTTTTGGACTGTTTCTCAATTATATTAGACTGCAAAGAGAGTCCTGCTTGAAAAAGTGTTGCAAGGTCAGGCTGAAGCTGATTGTGACTGGCAAGACACTAGGACATAGCAGTGTGCCAGGTTTTCTCCTCTTGTGTAGTTTTAAGACAGAGCTGAACATATTCTGAGGTTTTAATTAATTCATTAATTCAATTTTTATAATATATCATTAGGGTTCAGATTTTTAAACTCCAGCATTCGCTCAGCTCCCGGAACACCAAAATACATTCCAGAAGTTCTTGAAATTTGCTTAGGTGGGTCATGCCACATATGCATTCTCCTATCTTTGCTTTTAGTAACTATTACAATTGTTTTGAAATATACTGATGAAAGCGCTACAAGGGTGGTATTAAATGAAGTAATTGAAGTCCTGTTCCTTGAACAACAGGCCCAAATACCTGTTCTTATAGGGAGGTAAGCAGCACAATATGTTTCTGTGGAGTTCCTACTTTTTCTTTCTCTTCCCACTGGTGACTCAAAGATAGCAAGTTCCAAGGCGTAATGTGTACTTATTACGTAAAGTTTTTTTTTTTTTCACTGCTTCTTAACTTTGTTAGAAGAGAAGGAAATAATTTGTTTGGATTCAAAGATTCAGTTGTTGTGTCCTGAATATTACTGCAGAGCTTTGTATAGAAGTGTCTTATTGTAATTTTGTTTACTGATGTTCATTTGCTGCAGTTACTGAAAAGCAGCTGAAGTGCAGGAGGTGGAACTTGGTATACCTGAATTCTGCATTTTTTGCTGTGATTTTTTAGAAATCAAACTCCGTGTGTCACCTCAGTCACTGCTGCCAGCCCCTGACCTTGTCCTTGTGATTCAGACCTTTGACTTTTACCTGTATCAGAGATGTCTGCAAATCTTACAGATTTCCCACTATTGAAATATAAAATAGCCTTCACCAATGACTAAAGCTGGGAAAAAATAAGGGGTTAGGAAGATGTTAGTTGCACATGTATTTTATTTGGGTTTTTTAATCTTTTCTGAGCATACCTAGTAGGCTGTTGAATGACTGTGCTTCACAAATTTCTTGCCCAGCTGTGTAAATCATGGAGAAAATAATAAGAATTAAGAACATTGAATAATTTATCATAAAAAGTGAAATTTGTCAGATAAATTATTCAGTGATATTATCTGACAGCTGTAACTGTGGGGCTTAATTAATGAATGTATGCAAAGCACTTTAATCTTCAGTTTATGAAAGGGATTAGTTGACAAAGTTGCATTCAGGAACAGGGGCCTGAATCTAAGGGGTTGTCCTTGTTTCAGCTGGGACACAGTTAATTTTCTTCCTGGTAGCTGGTACAGTGCTGCGTTTTGGATTTACTGTGCGAATAATACTGATAACACACTGATATTTTAGTAGTTGCTAAGTAGTGCTTATCCTAAGTTAAAGATTTTTCAGTTTCCCACACTCTGCCAGCGAGCAGGTGCACGAGGAGCTGGGCGGGAGCGTGGCTGGAACAGCTGACCCAAGTCAGCCCAGGCAATATTCCACACCACAGAGCATCAGGTCCAGTATAGAAACTAGGGGGGTGTTGGCTGAGGAGGAGGTGGAACAGATTGCTGCTCCAGCATCCATCAGTGCATGGTGAGTGATTACACTGTGCAACGCTTGTCTTGGGATGATGGCAGAGCGGTGGATGTGGTCTACCTTGACTTCAGTAAAGCATTTGACACAGTCTCCCACAGCATCCTTGCTGCTAAACTGAGGAAGTGTGGTCTAGACTCTCGGGTAGTGAGGTGGACTCTGAACTGGCTAAGGGGAAGAAGCCAAAGGGTTGTGGTCAATGGGGCGGAGTCTGGTTGGAGACCTGTATCCAGTGAAGTCCCTCAAGGGTCGGTACTGGGACCAGTATTATTCAATATATTCATCGATGACTTGGATGAGGGACTAGAGAGTACTATCAACAAGTTTGCTGATGACACCAAGCTGGGAGGAGTGGCTGACACACCAGAAGGCTGTGCTGCCATTCAGCGAGACCTGGACAGGCTGGAGGGTTGGGCGGGGAAAAATTTAATGAAATATAACAAGGGTAAATGTAGGGTCTTGCATCTGGGTAGGAACAACCTCGGGTTCCAGTATAAGTTGGGGAATGACTTATTAGAGAGTAGTGTAGGGGAAAGGGACCTGGGAGTCTTGGTGGACAGCAGGATGACCATGAGCCAGCACTGTGCCCTTGTGGCCAGGAAGGCCAATGGCATCCTGGGGTGTATTAGAAGGAGGGTGGTTAGTAGGTCAAGAGAGGTCCTCCTTCCCCTCTACTCTGCCCTGGTGAGACCCCATCTGGAATACTGTGTCCAGTTCTGGGCCCCTCAGTTTAAGAAAGACAGGGAACTGCTGGAGAGAGTCCAGCACAGGGCAACTAGGATGATTAAGGGAGTGGAGCATCTCCCTTATGAGAAAAGACTGAGGGAGCTGGGGCTCTTTAGTTTGGAGGAGAGGAGACTGAGGGGTGACCTCATTAATGTTTACAAATATATCAAGGGTGAGTGTCACGAGGATGGAGCCAGGCTCTTCTTGGTGGCAAGCAGTGATAGGACAAGGGGTAATGGACTGAAACTGGAACATAAGAGGTTCTGCTTAAACTCGAGAAGAAACTTCTTCTCAGTGAGGGTGACGGAACACTGGAACAGGCTGCCCAGAGAGGTTGTGGAGTCTCCTTCTCTGGAGACATTCAAGACCTGCCTGGACACGTTCCTGTGTAGCATAATCTAGGCATTCCTGCTCTGGCAGGGGTATTGGACTTGATGATCTTTCGAGGTCCCTTCCAATCCCTAACATTTTGTGATTCTGTGATTCTATGATTCTCTTCTTTTTTTGTGTGTGTTATATTAACTTCTGTTAATTACTATTATTTTATTATTGAGTATTTTAGTTTAGCTATTAAACTCTTCCTATCAACTCATGAAATTTACTTTTTTTTTTTTTCTCCTTCTGATTCTTCTCTTTGTCCCATGGGGAGTGGGGAGGAGTGAGAGAGTGGCTGCCTGGTGCTTAGTTGCTGCCTGGAGTTAAGCTACGACAGGGGGCTAAGAAATCTAAGAGATCTCTTCCAATAAAATCACGTAAAAACATATTGTCTTCAGTGCACTGAAGTAAGTGTCACCTCTTGGCAGTACATTGTATATGGTGATCTTCTACTATTTGTATTACAAAGGAAAACCTTAAAACTCTTAGATATCACCAACTCTGCTGCTATTGGTGAACATGAACTTTTTTTGACATAATCAGGTCTTTCTTTAGATATTGCTTGAGTGTCTAAGGAGGAGTTTCCTTAATCCTCCAGTGGTTTTTGGTACACTGCTCACATCCTTGAAAGTACTACAATGAACTACATTCTGTTCACTTCCAGCTTCACTCTAGCTAGTGCAGATACCACACAATTCGTGTATGTCTTCTTCAAAACAAATCCTGTATCTACTATTCCCCTGAAGAAGCACAACTGGAATTATCTGCAGAATACTCTGAATTCAACCAAAAGTCTCTCAAAAACTTTATGGTGTTTTTAGACTAAATTCTAAAATATCTTTTTCCTTCAATTTTGCTCTCTGTCCACCCTGACATTAATGGTTCTTTTCAGTGGAGACCCCAGTGGAGAGACTAAAGCCTGAACCAATACGGATTTTAGTTTGCTTTTCCAACTTGTATTGGCACAAAAGTCTCACCAGTGTGGAATCAGTACACAATACTAGGCCTAGGCTGTTTGCCATCCCATATTACTGGCTTGGATAACTTTGATCCTGATTCTTGTGGCATCCTTACAAATGCTCTGTTTACCTAGAAATTCTAAAATAACTTATGTTTCTATGAATTTACTGGCAAGGCTTTTGGTTTCATTTTTCTTTGCAAAAAGTATCACTTGCTTCTGAAGCTGCATATGTATGTGATGCAAAAATAACTCTGGCAATCACAGATTTTAATTAACAGAAGAATAAGCAGGTCTATAAGAACTCTAAAACATCTTCATCCATTAGCAGCTATTGTTCTGATCACATCAATAACTTACTCTTTTGAAAGTCTGGAACAATTTTTTGCTAAAGTTGCTTTCTGTTTTTATTGCATTCATTATGCCAACTTAGCAGTGCCAGAGAAATAGTCACCTTTTACTTTTTTTATTTCCTCCAAACTGCTTCCTTGAACTGTGTTCCTCGGGGAACGGTGAGGTTGTGGTGATATCAATTGCACAGAAGACTGCTTTATGCAGAAACTTCACTCTTGCTAAACAAGCTAACGTTTGCACTGAAATGGTTTCCAGCTAATTATGAATATGTATGACCCCTAAATGATCATTTGGTTTAAATGCAATAAAAACCATTCCTGTTGTCCAGAAAAGAAGGCTGGTATCTATTTTTATTATGAAATATGTGATCATAGCTTTTGGAAATCACTAGAGCCCATACATCTGCCCAAAATTTATGTGAATAAAGTTTTGTGTATGATTTTCAGCTTGCAGCAATCAGATAAGCATATAAAGTAGCACTTGTTCTCCTTGTCGAGTTGATCTCAATTTTGAACTTTATTTGAAGAAACGAAGAGCTTCTGAAAGAGACCTCTTCCCCTCGCACCCCAAACCATCCCCCTTCCCATCCAAGGACAATAAAAGTGAAGAGTGTGACAGGAAAACTTTGATTCTCGGTGGCCATGTCCAGTCAAGATATTCTGACATTCAATGGCTTGCTGCATCAAAAAGGCACCAGAGCAACCTGCAGCTTCTGGTATTCAGGAGTGTTCAGCCAGCACGTGGCCTTGGGAGAGCCTGCTCACTTTACCGGTGAAATAGCACCGTGATGTTTTCTGCAGTGCAATAGAAAAATAATGGACGGATTATGTAGAATGATTAGGAAAACAAATTAAAAGAAAAAACAGCCTAACAATAGCCAAGTCCCTCAACAACACCAAAAAAAACCCAAACCACAAAAAAACTCCACGCAATCTATTAACAACAGAAAATATGGCAAATCGGAAACAAACATATAAATTAGTCTCACTAAGGCATTAAGGAGAGTCAGACTGCTTGAAGCCCCCTTTCTTCTCATTTCTTCTTCTTTCCTCTGCTTCTGTTTTACTCTTGGCCTATTCACTGATTTCCTTGATTTTTTTTCTGCTTCTGGAGTAGTTTTCAGAGTCTGTTGCAGCACAGAGGCTTTATCCTTTAGAAGTCGTGTGCAACTTTATCTCTAATAATATATGATAGATGAAGTAGTAATGTACAATATATCTTAAGCATGGCAAAATGAGAGCTGTGAAAAATTTTAAAACTTTGCAAGGTAGATAGCCTTTCTTGAATTACATAAAATAACTGGTTCATTCTTAATTTGAAACTTGGTGTCTGATGCATTAAAATTTAAAGTTTTTTAAACCCGTATGTTTTTAACAGGAGAGAGCCTGCTATATCACCAGAGAATGATATTCAGGTCCCTTTTAGCTCTCCATTACCTAGGGTAAGGTTTATTTTAAGGGGAAATATGTATTTTATTGTTATGTCAAGTGCATTTATCATAACTGATAGTGTTGGGCTTACTTTCTTCTTTATTTCATATATGTATATAGGGTCCTACATCTGGGTAGGAACAACCCCAGGTTCCAGTATAAGTTGGGGAATGACTTATTAGAGAGTAGTGTAGGGGAAAGGGACCTGGGGGTCCTGGTGCACAGCAGGATGACCATGAGCCAGCACTGTGCCCTTGTGGCCAGGAAGGCCAATGGCATCCTGGGGTGTATTAGAAGGGGGGTGGTTAGTAGGTCGAGAGAGGTCCTCCTTCCCCTCTACTCTGCCCTGGTGAGACCCCATCTGGAATACTGTGTCCAGTTCTGGGCCCCTCAGTTCAGGAAGGACAGGGAGCTGCTGGAGAGAGTCCAGTGCAGAGCAACTAAGATGATGAAGGGAGTGGAGCATCTCCCTTATGAGGAAAGACTGAGGGAGCTGGGGCTCTTTAGTTTGGAGGAGAGGAGACTGAGGGGTGACCTCATTAATGTTTACAAATATATCAAGGGTGAGTGTCACGAGGATGGAGCCAGGCTCTTCTTGGTGACAACCACTGATAGGACAAGGGGTAATGGAATCAAGCTGGAATGCAAGAGGTTCCACTTAAATTTGAGAAGAAACTTCTTTTCAGTGAGGGTGACAGAGCACTGGCACAGGCTGCCCAGGGAGTTTGTGGAGTCTCCTTCTCTGGAGACATTCAAAATCTGCCTGGATGCCTTCCTGTGTAACATCATCTAGGTGTTCCTGCTGTGGCAGGGGGATTGGACTAGATGATCTTTTGAGGACCATTCCAATCCCTAGCATACTGTGATACTGTGACAAAATGCTACATCAGGCATTATGACAAGACCTCACTGGTTTGGTTTTTATCAGTGTTTATGTGAGGCAGAGATTAAGATTATGTATTTTGAAGGCATTCTATAAATGTAAATTCTAACTGACACAAATCGACGGGAATGAGATTATCTAATCAGTTCTCAGCTCATAACCTTCCTGTAAATTTAACTGAAGTGATAGGGACTATTTTTTTGCTGGCGTCTGAACGAGGTGTCATTTTCAATCCACACTTCTTCTTTGTTTATGTATTTTTGGATGTCTGATATAATCTCTTCTGTCAGTGCTGAACTGTACTTTGGTGTTAAAGGTCTCCTCTGGGTAATCTAATCATTGCTCAATCTGATAGCAGTCCCATGGTTTATCCGTTTTGATGGTCATTTGCAGGTGCAAGTTTACGTGCAATAGGAATAAGAGTGAGACACACGATATGTTTCATACCATCTGTGAATGAATGAAGACCTAGCTTCATCTTAGAGAAGAACTTTAGCAATTGAATATTAATAGAGCCATAGAACATAATCATGTGCTTAGTCCTGTGCCAAACATGGTGAATTGGTGAACTGAGACCTCAGTCTCCTTGCAGTTCACAGGAAATAATCTGGTCAGGCAAAGGTGAAAGTGTCCAAAATCAAATGACAAAAATCTTGATAATTTCAATGCCCTTTCAGACACTTCCCTTGTTTCAATTAGCAATCCATCAAAACTGAAAAATAAGGCAGGGGAGGAGATGTGTTTAGCTCCTTCCTGGGCCTGGGAAGCTAAGTGCTGAATATGTTGCTTTAATAAAACCCATGGGAAACTTGGAAGACTTGAATTTGTTCTGTTGTTATTAAAAGAATGTTTTAGTACAGTGCATAATTTTATTTTGTTCTGCTTGCCATTTGATCAAGTAAACTTGATTTCCACGTATTCAATTGCCTTTGCCTGCAAAGCTGCTTCACTCCTTTAAACCATAATTTCATTTTGGTTCAGTTTTTACAGAGAACATTGGATTCTTTTCTGAATTTGAAATCATGGACTAAGCAAAATGTAGGGCCTGGTTTTCATTGACATTATGGCCTATTGCCATTAATTAAATTTTGGAACAGGGCTGTGTAGTTTATGTGAATAAAGTTAAGGTCCAGTTTTGGGCTCCTTTGCTCTTCTGGAGCACAGTAGAGGGGCATGTTGCAAACTAGAATCAGATCCTTGGGATATATTTTTGCCTGAAGTAACAATAGTAGAAACAGCTGAGTATCGTCTGAAGGGAGTAGTTTGACCTAAGAGAGTAGTTTGACCTATTGTAGCATCAGTATGCAAGGGAGATGATGCCAAACAACTGGGTTTTGTAGTGACAGGTCAGGACAGAGTGACTATTTGCAATATATTTAAGCACTAATTGTTCAGATTACTACGTGCGCTGTCTTGCTGCTATTTACTGAAAGCAGTATGAGAATGGAAAGCATTTGAGAATTAAGTTAATTTAGGAGTCATCCATTACTGCATATTTTACATGTTTGGTAACACAACAAAATGAGGCACATCCAATGTATTTATTCACTAGGCTGCTAACAAAATGTAGTACTTGAATTTAGCTTTACCACCTCTCCTGAAAGCAGAAGGCAGAGGCTGCTCCACAGTACTCTTGAGTGACAGCTCAGCTCTGCTCCTAGTAGTGTTGCTCGGGACATGGTGATTGGGAAAATCCCACAACAAGATGATCTTTCTTTTGTTCTCTCATTGAGATATGAAAATTTATATCACACCTGCAAAAAATCCCAGGATTAATCATTACCTCTAGGGAGCCCTGAGGTTCATAAGAACTTGCAATATTTTTTAATGTGTTTTCTCCACAGCTTTTGATCATGTTGCCATCATTCAGACTCCCAGGATTCCCCTGTGTCCTGGTTTTAGCTTAAATCAGGACACTCTGTCTTGGTTAGCTCTATCATCAGTTCCTACACCTTTCTAGGACTTTTTCTGGGGAGGAAGACAGATGGCTCTTTCCATGTGGATTTGAGTTTTACGACACTTATCCCAAACAGCTGACTTAATTTCCCTTTCTCTGTGTGCCTTTTTGAACAATCTTTGTCCATTCTTGCAACTTCTGTTGCACTGCTGGTCTGACGTGAATGCTACCAATGGTGCAAACATGGTGTAAATCAAGCGCACATATTTCCATCTTCATGCTCTGAGTTTCTATAATGTGGTGAAGTTAACAGACAAACTATGGAAAGATCTAATGGAAATGCATGTCATGAAAGAAACACCTTTTCAGGAACAGTTAAGTTGAATGAAATATTCACATTTACAACTTGCTCTTACACTTACATCCAGCAGTACACAAAAAATAATGCATGGAATTTGTTTGTTTGTTTGTTTTAAACTACAAGAGCACCAGGCATCCCAATTTGCTTGATGCTCAGTTGTTTTGGAAGCGACTGGTCATATGTGGTAAAACACAGGTGTCAATTAAAAGTATGTCTTAAAAACTGCTGTCCAGAATACTTTGCTTTCATGTGGGAAGCATAGAAAACAATCTTGTGAAATGACATTGAAAAGGCTAGTAATAAGAGAGAACACTGATAGTGATACATAAAATAATGACTAATTTTAACACATGCTGTGTCACTGTATCAGAGAGGAACAAAAGGAGATTCAATTAATTTGGAAGGAAACAAATTTAAAACCAATAAAATTAATTTCCCTTTAGTGCAATGACTAACTGGCATACTTAAGTCATTACCACAAGATACAGTATCAGAAATAAACACTTCTGTGAATAAGGAGAACAGTTATATTAGGCTGGATAGCAAATTTATGTGGTATATAAACCCTCATGATTCAGGACATAAACAAGCTACTAAATAACAGAGGTTGGCAATACATGTTCCCTAAAGGCAGAGTAACCTTATATGGTGCTTCTCACACTTGGCTGTGACATATTTTGAGGTGCTAGTAAGCCCCGAAGGAAAGGTATCAAATTAGGTGGAACAGTGGTATAATTAAACACGGCAATTGTTTTGCTCAAACGTACTGTTTCTGAGCATGAGCTTTCACAGAAGGTATCAGCCATCTCTAATCTTTAGATTATGTTGAACATAAAAGGAACTTGAAAGCTTTTACTTTAATGTTCTTTTTAAAAAAAAGATAAAATATATTTTGATACTTAGCCCTCTACCGCAGTGTTCCTAGCTCCTGTCTGATGAATCTACTCACTTCAGATAGCCCTGATAATTTCCAACATTAAACCATGTCTCTTTGCGTTTCCTTTTCCTTACTTAACTTCACACCCTGAATATAAAGTAGTGCTCAAGGCAACTGCTTGTGGTTTGTCCTGTCAGTTCCTAAATGGGAAAACATGTGATGTAGCAAACTTCTCGTCCTACTTATCTTCATTCAGAACGTTTTACCCTTTTAATCCTACAGGGACATTTTGCATAAAATTCACACCTTCATGTCACTCTCTGTTTAGTTTCAAGTTTGGCTGGATTGCAATTAATAGACATCTGGACTCTCATTTGAGACAATGTCACTTCCTGAGAACATTGCCGAATGACACAAAGTTACCTCTTAGGCTCTGCTGCTTAATTAGGGATTCCAATTAATTATTCTTCATGTCCCTTCATATTTATTGTGCTCTGCAGAGGAAAGTCCTCCTTACCCTAAATGTTCCGAGGAAAATTTTGTCAGGATTTGCTACTTTCTTCCAGGTAAGTGGAGATCTGGCCTTGATTAAGTAAAGTGATATCAATATCATGTTTGCTTCCTTTCGTACTGTGAGAGGATTTAATTACAGAAATTGGTGTAGATTTGGATTGTCTTATTTTAGATGGGTAGGTGAACCACAGTCTTCGAAAAATCTAGCTGAAGGAAAAGACATGGTCTAGACCAAAAGACCGGATCGAGAGTCTCCTACAATGTCATACTTTCTACTGTTGTTTTCTATTTTATCCTTACCTGACTCTCTTTAATTCAGCATTCTTCTGCCTCATCTCAGAAAGCATTTGTTTAATGTTACCTTATTTCACAGATTGGTAGTCTGAACGCCAGATAAAAGTAACTGCATATTCAGTAGTAGAAAAGACTCTCATGTCTTTTCTTGTCTTGAAGAGAAGGCAGAAATTTTTATTACTATCACTTGGTGTTAATGAAAGAATAATGAAAAATAGTAGGACTCGGAAGGTCATATGTACTCTATCCCCTTACTTCAGAGTGAAATAAGCCATGAGCATGCCTTTCATAGTGATTGTGTAAGTTGCTTTTAAAGCCCTCGGGTAATGGAGGTTCCGCAGCTGTCATGGCCATGCTATTCCAGGGCTTGTTTTGTCCTGCTGGTTCTCCTCCTGGCTCACCAACACCGTGTTGCTGTTCAAGTTCCATAGTTCTTACGCCAGCAATGAACATGAAAAGCAATTGATACCTTTCCTCTTTGCTTTTGCACACCTGAAGACTGTTCCGATGTCTCCAATTCTGCTCATCTCCTCACCCCTGTCAGCCTCCACTTTGTTTTCTTTAGCTTAACAGTGTCAATTCTTTTAGCCTTTCCTGAGTGTTGTTTTCTAGATCATTGCTGTTTGAGTCTTCTGGATTGTTTTTGACAGATCTGCCTCTTTCTTGATGCATAGTCCCCAAAAAGGACACAGTTTATTGTCTGAACTGAATGAAAGGACTGCTAGGTTAGCTAAATATCATATAGTAGAAAACAATCCCAGTCTCAACCCCCACTTTTGTCACAAGAAAGGTTCTTATTTTTCAAGGACTTTTAGACTTGCGTAGTAATCCTCTGAATTCTTATCAGATGGAACACTTCCCAGATAGCTCTTCCCATGGAACCAGAACAAGGGCAGACGCCTTCTGTACCCTGTCTGATGTATCCTTGCATTTTGACAATTTCCTAGCAATTAAGGTTCTTTCACAGACTGTACTGGGTTCAGCTAGGATAGGGTTAATTCCCAGTAAAGGAGCTAGTCGGGAACAGCTCAACCAAACTCGTAGCTAGTCAAAGGGATATTCGATACCATCGTGATGTCATGCTCGGGGTATATATATAGGAAGCTGATGGGGTGGGGGCGCTCTCTTGCTTTTCAGTTCTCGGTCCAGGAGCATCGCTGGGTTCCAGGTGGTGAGATCCGCGTTACATGTTACTTGCGTTATATCTGGTTAAACGTTACTGATATTTCACTGTTATTGTTATCATTTATGTTCACCATTAAAACAAACTGTTTTTATCTCAACCCCACGAGGCTCTGCCTGCGGGTTCTTTCGGGCTCTTCCCCTCACTCTCAGTAGGGGGGAGCGAGCGAGGGAGCGACCACATGGTTCCTTTGTTTCCTTCCCGCCGGTAACTCGGCTTAAACCACGACACAGACATTTAACTAGGCTGTATAAATTAAATCTCCCAGATTTTCTTAGCTTGGCTCTGGAGATATCACCTAAGACTATGTTAAAAGCCTAAACGGTGTCAAGATATGACACCTACTGCTTCTCCATTACTTACAGACTGAACTACCTATTGTATAACAAAATGAGAGTTGTTTGATGTGATACATTCTTGACAAGTCCGTGTTGGCTATCATCTATTCCCTTGTTATCTTTCCGCAGTTTGGGGACTCGCCTCAGGCCTGTGTACTGGGTTTTAACTGCCTCATGCCGGACACTTCCAGGGGGTTCAGCAGCCCCACCACAGGGCACGGCCCAGCCCCTCAGCCACGGGTGGACTCAACCTCCTCGGCCGGGGGGACACAGAGAGAGAGAAGGTGTGGGGAGAAAGGGCCAAACCCTGCCCAAAGGGCAGAAACCAGGGACAAGGGAAAGAAACACTATGAGAAGCAGACCTGAGAGCCCTGAGAGCAGAGCAGGCTGAGACAATCCCTCCAGCCCCCCTCTGGGAGAGGCCATGGTCAGGAGTGAAGGGGTGAGCATGGGAGAAGGGGTGGAGTGGGGGAGGAAGGTGGTGTATTCGTTTTGTCTTTGAAGACTTCAAATTTCAGTTTTAAATTGCTTCTTGTGGTTACATGTTATTTAAGAGTCTGAGCTGGTGAGATAGAATCTGGTATTTATGGGGTTTTGTCATCAATACACCTCTTGTCTTTGATTACATAAATAGCTAGTCAAAGGGTGATAGAGAAGCCAACATGTTGTCAGTGCTACTGAGGGATTTCCAGGGGCATGGGCAATGCCCATCACCTAAACCTTCTTCTGTTTTCTTTTACATGAAACAGCTGTAAATGAATGTCAGAATCTAGGTGTTTGTATAAGAGCATTATCTCTTTCTTTCTTAAGGCACTTTGAACCATGAAGAGCTAGTAAGAGTATAGCTGCAGGCTATAAGAATATCCTGATGCATCTAAACTGCTTGAAGTATCAGACCTTTGCTAGACAAATTATTGTGTGTTCCATGTGTATACAGCATAAGTTATTGTCTGTGGCATTGTTGGAGATTGCAAAATAGCACCTTCCGATTGAAAACGTGCAGCCTGATAATTCTGTTCTGTTTGGGCTAAGCAAGAGCAAGTCTTCTGCTTTGTGTAAGCCTCCAAAAAAATTTCTTGCAAATCAGATTCTTTGTCTCAAGGGGCTGGATCCTGAGGACTCCTCTGTCAGGCAGCTTTGGGTCAAGCTCTGCACAGAAGAACTAAGTAATGAAACTATTTGGGGAGAAGGAAATGTTTTACATGTTAATTAACAATAAGCAGTAGTTGGATAAAAGAATCTCTGACTTCATTATCCTTGGGAAAGACCACTCACAAGGCTGAATTTGGGCTGTCTGATTTTGCCCCAGAATGTAGCTGTGTGTATGAATGTGGATAAGTCAGCAGAGAATCTACATAAATATATAAAATATATACATACAGTAAAACATTAGTCATATAGAAACAGCAGATGAGCCAGAGCAAGCATGGTGTGAAACTATTTCAGCAAGGCAAATTCAAAGCAAACACTGAAACAAATGAGGTGGCAGACAACAGTATGAATGTTAATGAACCAAAAGCAATACAGCGGAAAACTATTAAATGCAGTTGTGGTGCATGAACAATATATTGCTTTAAAAGGTGCTTTCCTCTATTGGTGGAATGTAAAGATGTAAAATTTCATGCAATATTTATGAAAAGTTCAGTCCAAATATCTCATTGCTCATCAGGGATATACGACTGTGTTCCAGATAGCTATGGAAATCTGTAAATCTTTAAAATTTCAGGGATCATTCAGATGAATTTAGGCAAAAAAAGACCTCTGGAAACATCAATAACAACTGTGAACTCTCTCTAGGTTTTGCACTGTTATTATATCAATACTCTGGTAATAACATCTGTCAAGATCTTTCTTAAACTAGAAGTGTAAAGCACTGTTAATTTCATAGTGGATGGCAGTCACAGCGTGTCTTCAACTCGAGTAGTTTGTTTGCAGGAGTGACAGATTTTCAAGCCATCAGCAGGATTTTGGAGTCCACGTGGCTCCTAGTACTTCTTCTATGACTCCTGTATGGCATCCTGTACCGAGGAAAACTGATGCTTTGCTTTGAAACATTACCCAGAAGCTCTACTTTTATAGTTCTTTTGCCTCAGGTTAGTTATTCTGACTCAGCTTTTAGCTGGTATACCTTTCTAGTTGCCTACATATACCTTGCTGAGCAGCCTTCAGCAGACCTTGGACTGCCAGACTTCTGTGCATCCAAGCCCAATTTACATAACCCTTTCCCAATGCAAAGTACTTGTGTACTTGATCAGCTCCTTTTGGGAGAGAGAGGTGGATCTTGCAACTTTGGCTTTTCTGGACCTCCTCTCTTCCTGCCTGAATTTGCCTCACAGGTGAAATGCCTGAAAATAAGGTACTTCACAGAGTAAAAACCTCAATATGAGCAGGCTGTGTTCAGCTGAGCAGGATAAAAAAGTGGACAGCTTTATTCCTGATAACGCAGTACATTCGTGAAGCATTTACAGCAGTCTAATTCTATGTCATCACTTGCACATTTTACTAGACACCCAATTTGCTTTGAAAACAGCACCGTTGTGCCATAAAAGTGATATATGCACCTCTTTTGGACATCTTCCTATTTTTATGTTCATGAAACTTGAAAGAAGTTGAAACGTATGCACTTCTAGCTTTCACTTATCCCTGTTAAATGTGTTAACCAGAAGCTAAATAAAATAAGCTGGCTCTCAGAGTGCTAAAACCAATTCAGATGTGTAGAGCACAAATTATGGATCTGCAATATATGGATCAGGTTTGCAGAACTTTTGCATTACATAATTGCTTTATCTCAGCAGATTTCAGTGGAATAGGTGCTATTCTCTTAATAAAATTAAACTAGTGACATCTGGGGAAGAAATACTGTCCAAAATGATACAATTCCAGCATAAAATCGTGAAATAAAAGCCTCAGAAATTATTATTTCTTCTTGTAACCTAGCCAGCACTATTGCTCAGGAAAACAGAAGCTACCATCCATCTGAGATGCTGTCAGAAGGTCTTTGACACATGTAAGGGCTACTGCACCTTCCCTTATGTTACTTCACTACAGGTGTACGATGTGTAGCTATGCAAAGCAGCTTGTTATGGTGCTAAGCAATATTTCAATGATCAACACCAGCCTGGAAGGCGGGATCCAGAGCTGGTGGCACTTTGCATCACATTTGCACTCACTGTGAACATCTTTTAATAATGGTGCAAGATGTCGGGCAGTAGGGAGTCAGGATTTGTCCTCAGAGCTCTTTCATGCGATCCAGGAAGGCTCTTCTGTCACAACAACTGAGCATCTCTCAGTCCTACAGCAGCAGAGTTTCTTGCTGTTTGCTTATGACAAGCTGTCTGTGATGGCTGCTTTTTGTCTTGCTTTGGTGAAAATCCATCTGTCACCTACTTGGAAGAAGAAACCAGGGAGGAAAGAATGACAGAAACACAGGAAAACAGAGATAAGCCAGGAAATAACTAAAACTGGTTATAGCAATAGACTGTGCAGACAACAATGTGTTATTTGATAATAATAAAAATATATTGTACACCCATGGACCAGAAGTAGTCTGTATTTCAAAGTGGGGAATGTTTAAAGCCAATGTCCCCGTTGCTAAAAATAAATAAATAGTTCTCAGCAACTCACAATTTCTTCAAGAAAAATCTACATTTAAAAGCATAGGTTACAAGATGTTGTATTTAAAAACCTCTCATGTAGTAGGTATCATGATCTACAACCTGGAGAGGAATTTGAGAATAGTTGGACTCCACAGGCGTTATGTAAAACAAAATGCTATTTTTTTTTCAGCTATTGACTACAGGGAAAACTGTTTGTCATTATGCAAATATACACAGATGTAACTGCACTCCTTGGTTTAAAGCTGTTATGAATTTTGTAGTATTTCTTTTATTGAGCTTATAGATTGCTGGTGTAATCTTTAACCCCTATCCAATCAAAATTCCCAGTGAATTGTACAGAATTGAAAGATAAACTGATGTTTTCCTCAATCATTTTCTCCCAGAAAGCTTCTTTATGACTGTTCTTAGTGAGAAAATTGTCATTACAAAATTGCCCAGTCTGACCATCCCTCCTGAATGCTAACATTTTGAAGGTTTTTGGCTTGTTACTCCTCTGCTTCTAACGACTTTACTCTCAGTACTCTAATTAACTTAGACTCAGGGTTTGAAAATAATCAGTGTACCTCCTGACAAGGTAAAAATAGGGCCAAAATGCCCAGTAACTTTTCCAGGCTTTCAGAAGAGAAATAGTTCTGTTGATTTTGAGCATAAGGTACTTTAAGGACAAATAATCCTAAAAAATCAAAGGATTTTGTCTCACTTTCTCCTTCTTTTGTGCAGGTTTAATATCTATCTTCAACTGGTAGTTGCTGGTTGTGTGGAGGATTTTTTTTGTGTTTAAAATTAAAGCCACATAGCTTGAAATCACCTACATTAATTGCAGTGTTCAGAAAATTTAATTGTTTGAATAAAATAAGGGCTGTTTTATGATATCACTAGAAACCTACATGGCATTATTTGCATGTTGTGCTCTGAATCCAATTTGCTGTGGGTTTTAAATATGGATTTATTTTTTTTTTCCAGATGATTTATCACTCAACATTTACTACACAATCGGAATTCTCAAAGCTCTGTTATAATGGTACAACAGGCCAAACCCTAAAACTTGCATCAAAGCTAAAGTAAAACAATTTTGTCACGAAAATACTGCAGAAATTGTATTAACCTCAGCTGCAGTTTATGGCCAGGCTGTAGGATGAGAAAGGAATAAATCGGTGGCTGATTGATCTCATTCTGCTTTGGAGTGCAAGGAGTGTTGGGGGCTGCAGCTGCACTGGTGTCGCTGCGGTTTTTGTAGGGCTGTAGATATGTGGGAAAAGGAAGGTCCAGTCTCTTTCATCAGTCTTGCTGCCATCTTACTGCCCTGCTTTAGAGCAGATAATGTGCTCTGGTCCTCCTCTGTGAGAATATAGATATTGCATTTAAACATAATTTAGTGGGTACTGTACTGTAGATAATATCTAATTTAATGTTAACAAACAGGAAACATTACTGGAATTTGAAAGGTAGAATGATAATCTAATTAAATAACAGCAGCAACTGGCTGTAGTGTAACTGTTCTTGTCTCAGTGGCATTTCTTGCCACAGATGCCAGTGCCAGAAATGATGTGGCACAATAAGGAACCATCCTTCCTCTTGCGAAAGCAGTGAACAGTCCTTTTACATTTGAAGAAGATGCATGGGACCAACTGCTGGGTCCCACACAGTGTATTTATTTAGCTTGCTGTCAGGAATTTTTCTAAGTGCTGGTGTGGTGGTTTTATGCTTACTCAAGTTATCAGACAAGGACCATTTAGTCTGGCATGAAGGAGTTTCTGCACTTTGCAAGTATGAAGCACTAAGACAATGAATAAAGGTGTTGTACCCAATTTGAGGATTGGTGCTAGATATAAGTGATAATGCAGGTACAGTTGTAGGTCCTCTGCAAAGAACCTAATTTCATCCACAAAAAAAGTGAAACAATGACAATCTGCTCTTTCTGCCTGCGGGAAGGTGTAACTAATGCCAGGATTTTCTCGCAGGAAGACATTCTGTGCTTATTTGTGTTAATGAGCATCTTTCTCGCTGTAATTCCAGAGGTACAATTCCAGAGCTACATTTCTCAGGTGGACTCAGAGCATTTGCCCCAACCTAGCAATGCCCAGCCAAAGTAGTTCTCAAGAGGCTGCCTGTCTGGTCACACCCATTTCATTCTGCATGTTTGTACATCTCCAGGTCACCCTTGGAGCATTAACTGGTTATTTTCTATTAAGAACGTATGTATGCATAGTTGTATACATACTAATTTGTATGTGAAAGACAGGTATCTGAGTAGCTTCTGTCCATTCTATAGTATAACAGAAGGAGTTTCATCACATTAGTAATATCAAAATGTAATAAAAGCATATGCTCGTCAAGTAAAATAAGCTCCAGGTACTTGTAAAGTCTTCCATAGCAGTGACTTGAGACATGTTTCAGCCAGTCTATTGTACGTATCAGACGTTATCGGTAGTCATATTGCTGTCATAGCTGAGGAATTGAGAAGTGTGAAAGCAGGCAGCAAAGGAATCAGTAAGGAACAATTACAGAAAACTGTCAAAAATGTGTGCAAAAATAGATTAAGAGCTACCACAGACGTGTGACATACTGAAATGAGTGAAAAATCACCACAGTGGCCTAAAAAAGATACATAATCCTAGTTTACTATTCTAAATGGCTTTCTGAAGCAATGCCCCAAATTTCAGCGTAACCTGGTCACAAACATTATTGATTTCAAAATGTGACAAATGAGATCATTAGTCCTCTGGAAGCTGTGGAAGAAATGTACAACAGAGTTGGAGAATTTTATGCAAATATTTCTGAAAACCTGTTGTATCCTATATTTGGGTGTGTGCGGTTTAGTTATGAGTAGGTTCAAAGACATCTTGAAAAGAGCTATTCCAGCTTTATGTGTATGCAACTCCATCTGCATTAATTATATCTCAAGATCACAGAACTTAGTTACGAGCAGTGATACTTATATTGTGGCATTGGTAGGATGTTTCACCTCCATCAGAAGCAAAATGGATTACCTTTCTCTGTGGCCTTTAATTAGAGTATATAGCCTTCTATAGACCATCTTTTGTGGTATAAATGTAGAATTTTCTCAGTGAAGAAAAGCTTGTTGTCAGAATACTGCTTTCATATTCCTAATGGGACTCTAATGTAAATATATTTGCGGTTAAATTATCTGTGTTTGAACATCAGCATTGCTCTGTCAACTTCAATGAAGGATGTGTACCAGAGAATTTGGTCTGCACAGGACAGTCATTTTAAGTGTTGTCAGGTTTCCAAAGGATTTAACTCTTTTTTTTTTGTATGTAATTTCTTTTGTAGGTTATTTCTCTTCTGGGTGACATTTCATTCTGCTTGGAGTTTTCTTTTATTCTGGATTGGTCAAAAGCAGCATTTCCAAAAGTTTCTGGAAAAAACTTTTTTTTCTTTTTTTTTTTAGTCCTTTGGCTGCTTTTTTTTTCCCCCCTGAATTTTTCCAATAGATTTTGAGAGTTCTGTCCCATTTTTGTAATTTGCTTTTTTATGTAGTTACATGATGCTGGTTTTGAAAATTGTTTAATATTGTTACAGTATTTCCTGTTTTCAAGGTTTAAAATGCTCCTTATCAGCTTCTTTAGCACATTTATTACAGATAAGAAGCGTGCATTTACCATATCTATAAAGGACATTTTCTTAAGGAAAGTTTGCTCAGTGGAACTCTTGCTTTGTATTATCCAAGCTTATTCCTTTCATACATGCTTTACCAAATGTGGATGAAGAAGATTTTATGAAAAGGAGAGTGCACAAATAGACAGAAGGAACTTTGAATGTGAGGGAAGGTAAAAATCTGAGTAGGAAAGAGACCTACAGAGTGAAAGGATAACTATGGGGAAAGGGAGCAAATGGTCATCTTTCCCTATGCTTTCTTCTAATCCTTGAGGCAGAAGGATCTACCTGCCTTTGTCACACAGTAGGATTGATAACACAAAGGACAAATATTCTTTTCTGCTGTAATGTCTTTATAGGTCTCTTCCTGCTGTGCTTAAGCGGCACAAACTCCCACAGAGTTTTCTTTTGTAAGGATAAAATAATCAATTGCTGACAGAGTAGAATCAAGAGACAGGGCAGGTAAGGTAGCATTTACCTCACACCTCCTGAAATACATATGGATCTTCTTCTAGGCAAAGAAGTAAAAGTACATATCTTAAATCTGTAGCAGGTTACTCCTGGTTTACATAAAACTAGTCAAAGCGTTAGTAGATGGTGCCTCGTGTAAATCTGATGAGAACAACTCCATTTAGAAGATGCCTACTCTCTTGTGGGAACTGCACAGACAAACCAAAGCTAATTTTGGGAAATACATGTAGAGCTGCAAGGTTGGCGATTGTTTAGAGGGGGAAAAAATGCAAACATATGCAAGAGCATCAGACTCTACTGAATAAAGTGCAGTCTGCCAAGAAGAAAAATAAAGAGATATATGGCTTTGGTGGTAGAGCGAAAGAAATCAGAAACTTGCAATGAAAATAGAGTAATATTAAATCAGAATACTAGGTTAACAATGGTAAGAGTTATTGTAACAGGATGTGCTAAGTCAGAGGAGCCATGAGCCAAATCACTAGTTTTTCATCCACATACGGCTTGGCTGAATGTAGTAGAGTTACATATCCACATATTGAGGCCGAGCTTAATCCATTATTCTTCAGAGTTGATGATGTGTAGGAGGTGGAAGAAAGAAAAGAAGTGAAAACCCATATGCAGTTATGTAATAACACAGCAACGTGATCTCACATCTGTCCAATGTCTACTGAGGAAGTGTATTTAGATGGCTTTCTGAAGAGGACCTGAATTTTATCTCGATGTGAAGCTACTTCAAGTTGTCATCTCGTTTGTCTCACAGAAATTATATGACAGAGTGGTGAGGCATCAGATGGAAGATAATTCATTGCTAGTGCAACAATATGATAGTGAAAAAAACATTTGTACTGCCTGTCCCTTGGGAGGACAGAACTAAGACAACTGTTTTCTAAAATTGTGTATCATTTGTAGTACACCAAGGTCTTAAAATAGATTTGATGAGCTCAGGTGAAGAAATACTTTATTTCTCTTTTGCTGTAGCCTCACTAGCCTTTTATTTATTAGACACTTATTCTTTTTCTGAGAACAGTAGTTTTTCTTCCTAATTTGATCTCTATTGTAAAAAAAAAAACCCAAACAAACAAAAGTTTGTAGCTTTAAATAAAAGTGTATGATGTTTCCAAATACGGTAAATTATGGAAAACTGTGAATTCAAGAGGCAAAAGTTTGCACTAAATATTTACAGGTTTTAATTATGAAATTCTGAAATCTGATAAGCAGATAGCAAGAGTTAAACATAACCACTGCCAGATAAGCTTGGAAACTGCAAATGAAACTACTACCTTTAAAAAGATCTATATAGGACTACCACTATTGCACTGAAGATGCCACTTGTTGAGTCTCTGAGATTGAGAGTTTTGATATTGTTTTGTCAAAACTTTGATTGATTGAGACTTGGATTACCTGCAATCCTGGTTCCCTACCTTCTTTATGTCAGCTGCAAAGAAACTCATTAGCTGGACTTCATATTACAGCTGGAATTCATTCAGGCTCCTCATTTGTAAAGGGTTTAATTATTTTGTGTTTTGATTGGGCTTTATTAAGACTAACATGAAAGTGAGGCTTCTGCTGACCCTTTGTGCAGATCTGAATTTCGCCCTAGAGACTGTCAGAGGAAGTCACTGGTTTCTGGAAAACATTCGTCTTTCTGGCCTCTGAGGACTGCCAGGGTGCTGAACCTTCAGTTCTGCTCCCAGGCCTTCCCTCATGACAGTTTGGGAAGGATGTGCATTAGAAGAAAAGGGCTTCACAGCACTGTTCTCTCTTTTATGGATGTTAATATGACTGAAGACATTTTTGTGAGGTAGTTACATTTTAAGGTGCATTAGGTGCTCTCTTGCCTGTTTTTATGTATCTGATGTTCATTTTAATATTTTCTAAGAGCATTGGTAGTGTGTCACTTATAATATTAAATTAACTAGGATGTTCTAAAATTATCTTTAAAGGTCAAATTATAATAATCTTACCCAGAGTAGTACTTTTACTCAGGGCTAGGTCTAGGTAAATCAGTAGCACTATAGAAGAAATAAGGTTAGATACATAAAAGGACTTTGGCACCACATGCCTTCCAAAATGTACTTATCAGTGCCTCAGTTCACAGGTTTAGATTCTCATAATTCTTGTTCATTTTCTGACAATACCGGTGTCTGTTTCTTTCATGTATTATTTAAACTGCATGTTCTTCTATTTACGTCACAAGAATGGATCCCCAAGATATTCCTAAAATATCTGGAGCAGAGACAAGTGCTCCAGTCTTCCGACCTGTGACTATAGCTCACTCAGTCTTTCCTGTCAATGGTTGTGTTTGACATAAGCCTTTAAACTGGCTCGAAGCAAGGACTGAAACCTCAATACTGCTCACCAGAGATAATAGTTGTAATCTATGGTGCCATCTTTCACTCACCTAATGTTTCTGTAACTCCTTTTTAGGCAAAGTTTGGTATCAGGAGAAGGATTGAGGAAGACCCACACCGATGCACTGAGCTCACTTAGTTGAAAGATGCACGCGTATGAGGAAGGATCAGAAGGGAATTTGGGAACTTGTTGCTTTGCTCCAAGCACTTGTTACAACCATTGAACTACTGGTTGTTGTGGGGCTGCTGTAGGAATGGAGTGATCCGTTGTACAAATGATATTGTGACTGAAAGGCACCACTGTGGAGTTGGGCAGCTTCAATCTAATAGTCTTAATGGTGATTCTCTGATCACTCTACTGACTTCTATTGCTCTCTTTCTTTAGTGCTTAATTCCTCCCAGGACGTGTGTTGGAAGAGAACTGGTTTATGGATGGGAAACCTCTAGGCAGCAATGGCCTTTAGAGGTTGCCTTTTTTGAAGAGAATTTCTTAAAGCAGCACAGATAGCATCAGTAAAGAAATGTCCAAGCTAGATGTGATGAGGTTAGCATCCCTACTGGAAGCTGTAAGGATGCGCTCTTGACAGTGATATGCTGTGGTAAAAAGCAAGACTTGTAAGACTTAGGCAGAAAAGAGGGAAGAGTGCCAAGCTAAGAGGGTTACTCTGAGTTTAGTTCAGAAACTTAGCTGTCTAATTCACTTCTGAAAGTGACCCTGAGGTTTTTAAGTCACCTGCTGTTTTTGGAAATACTACTGGGAGTACCTCTTTTTAGCATATGCCTCTGCACACCGTGACTTTGATTCAAACAGCCTCCAATACATCTTCTAACATACTGATTGGTAAATTTTATTTCACTGCCTTGTCCACTGTGCACACATGGTGGCAGAGAGCCTCAGCCTTGAACCCAGAGGCATATAGTGTAGATGATCACAGCTGGAGAAATCCTAGCAGCCTTCTTTGTTCCTTTCTAGTACAAAAATAGAGTTGTGAAAATGAGCTGGAAGGATTTCCCCTAAAACAGTCTCAGGCAACTTTTTAATCATGCATTTAAACATGCATTACTGCTCAAGCCATAACTGAACCTATCAGGATACCACTTCTCAATGTTGTGTGGCTTCCACTCTTAGTTGTTCTTAGTAGATTTTCTTTTAAGTCCAAACAGACTTAATATATTCAGGACACAATATATTCAGGTAGTAATTTTTCATTTTTAATGGCTGTCATGACTACCCTTCAACTGCTGGGTGCATCATTTAGCTCTTTGTTCTTGATGTCATTCATTGAACTGTCAGCATTTGTCATCTGCTGTGCATGCAACCCTGTTGCAGATGTGTTTCTGTTAATGCCCAGCTTTGACACTTGAAAATGATGGCTTGTTCCCTGCCTTTTTATGCCTTTGCAAAATCAGAGAGGTAAACCCTGAGGGCACCAAGTGTATACAAGGTTCCTGTTTCAGCACCCATTTTTCATGCTGTAGATGTAACTGGGTGAAAACTCTGCTACAGGTACTTCCAAGGTTGGAAGAGTCTACACCAAGACCCCTTCTTAAGCTTCCTTTAGCATCTGTCCAGAGCCAACCCATTTTCTCTCAATGCACTGAAGCTTGAAGCTATCTTTCTATAAACCCTGTTGGCCTTCATTTGCCTGTTTGAAGTCTCATACTGAGGTGAATGAGAAAGGAATTACTATAAGGAGTGCTTGCAGCTCTGTTTAGGTATGATGTTAAGCAAGTTGCTTGTGAGAACCAGAACTGTGTATGGCTAATAGGTTTTCTAGGCACAATTTTCTTATCCTTTCCATGCCAAATTACTAGTCTGATCTATGTGCTTGATGCAACAGCAGTGTTTGGCCCTCACAAGAAAATCTAGGACATAAGCAAGCTGTTTTCCATAGTCTTATCCACATTTCTCACAAGGAGAGAAACACAGCCAGGCCCCCATATGTCTATAACAGTGCTGTGTGGAAGGCCTATCTTCTATATGCCTATTTGTCTTCCAGAGCCCTTTCTGCATTAGAACAGAGGGTGGGATCTACTGTCCTTCCGTCTGCTTCTCAAAGTAAAGAATGAGAGGAGGTAAAAGTAATACTTTCTGATTTCCGGGAAAAAAAAAAAAATCCCACAGAAAAACCCCAAACCAAAGGAAAAGCGGTATGAAGGATACTTGGTGCAATAGGCAGTATTTCTGACTGTGCCATCATGTCACTGTGAGTCCTCAGCAAGCCACATACTTTCTTTTCCAAACAGTACAAAAGCTGTGAATGGTGATGATGTCTGTAAAGCTCCTTGAGACCTTTGCGTGGAAAATGTTAACCGTATGCTGACTGTTCCCTTAATTATATTTTTTTCTGTTGTAAAAGATGGAAAGGAACTTGGAAAAGATGCCAAGAAAACTTTGGCAACCTGCTCACTGCTGTGTTGCCTATCTCTGCTTGTCCCTGCTATATAATTACTTTCTAAGTCTTAAGTCTCAGGATATACTTTGCTCACTGTTGTGTATCGTAGTCATTGTATATCAAGCCCAGTGGAGCCCTTATCCCTACTAGGTGTTCTGGTGAACTGAATGAGACCGAGAAGAACAAACCACCTTCTGGGGAAAAGGTTATGTAAAAAAAAAAAAAAAGAAAAAAAAAGTTAATACACAGCAGCCTCTGGTTTGTATTTAATCTTGAATTTCTGGGACATTTCATCTAGCCACTTTATTCTTCCCTGCTATTAGGCAGTGACATTATAAACCCTTCTACTGTCACCAGAATGTCCTGTAAAATGCTCTCTGTCATTTATTTGAAAGGTTTTATGGAGAAAGAAAACAACTGTTTAGTCAGGTAATAGTTTAGGGCAGTCTAAATAGGCAAGGAGAATGAAAACTGCTACCTACTGTCCAATACAAACTTGTGTTTGCATCTGCTGTTTCTCCTCCAGCTGCTGTTTATTTCCTGCATTCTTTGTGGATGGTTTAAATGGGGGGAAATAATTCTAAACAGCACATGAGTGAGAGCACAGGGAAATTGTTTGCATTTTCTAGATTCATATCGACATGGCAATATACAGTGTATTTGCTGATGTTCAAAAACTTCCCTGCAGATTATTACTGACTGCAAAATGGGAAAAGAGTTTTCCAGAAAATTTCTGGTTATATGAGTACTTTTGATCAAATTTTATCTTAACCACAAAGTCTTGTTTACTTTGGTATTTTTTTTGTTTGGTTGGTGAAATGTTAACTTTTTTTGATATGTTCTACGCAGGCCTAGAATTCACTGAGTTCTGGTTGCATTTCCCAAAGCTAGTAACTGAAGTTATCTGACTAGTATGTTCAGAATATAATATGATCAGCAGCAGGGATGTGAAAGCAGGAAACTTAGCTAAACTTAGCTAATTCACTAGCATTTCACTAAAGAACATTGCAGATTCCAGTAAAAGAAGGAAGTGTAATAGCCCTCACTAGTGTAAAAGAGTAGCCGGCATCAACAAAATGAGTAGGATTCTATCCTTTCCCTCTGCTGCCTTTTGTCCCCAGAAGGGTTTCTTGTCATTTTAGCGATGGCTGACAGGAGTCAGTTGAGTGCTGACACGTATTGTGGCACCTGTAAGCATTTTTGACATAATTGACATAGTCCTGCAGGGTTTTGACAAGTTTGTCAACCTAATGAATGGGCAACTGAGCTTTAAAACATACGTTAAAGGTCATGCAAGTTGTTCAATAGAGGATGAAAAATTCTGGTAACCAAATAATAGTTTCTGGCTTACTCTGCTTGCTTGAGAAACATTGAAGGTGGGGGGCACTTTACAACCTCTCCTGTCCAATATTGCTTATGACACTTAATGGGAAGAGGAGAGGGGAACCTCTGAAGAGTGTGGGGTTTTTTTATTTATTTTGGTTTGGGTTGTTTTTTTTTGTTGTTGTTGCCTTTTTTTTTTCCTAAGCCAAATTTGAGAACTCTTCATATATAGTAATATATTTACCAGGGAATGGCTCTGCTTAGTTTAGTACAACTACAGTTGTCTTCTTATAAAAGCAGAATAGATCTTGTTTATGAAAGGAAATTACTCACTGTAGCAAAAAAGCATCTGTAGTTTGCTGGAGGCATGTGTATAACCTTGAGGTTGTAAAAGAGTAAACATATTTGGGTTTAAAAATCATCTACCTTCCACCAAAACAGTTTTACTTTGCAGACAATGTGTAGACCAAGCCAAACAGCTTGTACCAACAGGTTATAGCTAGTAGACAAGGTGTCCACAAATCAGCTCAGATTTTGTAGCTGTGTAAACAACTAGACTTCATCTCGGGGTTAGAGCAGACTGAGAATCTGCACATGGAGAGTCACCACTGCTCAGATGACAAGCAGTAGCCTCTTGAATTGCTGCAACTCAGTCATAGTTCACATCGTGCAGTAAGACCTATCGGAACACTCAGGATTTTTTGTACATGCCCTGTGTTTTGCTTGCCCGTAAATTGGTCTTTCCTTATTTGTATTGAATATACTTTTGTCTCACGTGAGAACTCTGTGACTGCACCTTTAACAGTGGCTTCCAAAGGTCAAAGATATACTGGCCAGGGACAACATATATTAACCCTACTTTAGGAAAATACTACCATTTCTTCAATTATAGTTTCACATTCTTGTTTAAGTGGTCCAAAGCACATAGGACTGCGTTTAACTGATATTTCTTCTCCTTGACAAGAGAATGAGCCTACAGACTGACCTCACTGAGACTGGAATATTGACTGTGGTGGGGTTTTGTACTCAAATGGCAAAATAAACATCCAATCAATAATATGTTTTCAGGGCAAACCACAGAGTGTTACACTAATTTTAGCACAGTCATCAGATCAGTAGCTATAATAACCTCCCTAATTTTTACAGGATTAGAATTACTTAATTGCAGTTAATGACCATTTGTCGAGCACGTATTATTATGGACTATACCAAAAAAAGCTCTAGGGATGGAGAGGGAGTAGAAAGAGACGAAAACTAATATTTTGTGACTAGATTCCTGTGTTTACTTAAGCGCTTTTCCAACTGCATAAAACTGATGTATTTTCTGTTCAGGGCAAGGTAATATTTGTGATGCAGAAGGCAATTTTCAAGTTGTCTGCGAGGAACTCTGGCCTCCTATTACGATAGCTGAGCAAAATGTCTTGCTTTGTATACACTGCCCTGTACCGCACTTTCCTCTGGCTCTGTGGTCATCTGGGGGTCATCACACTGGTGGTTTACTTGACCGCATTCCTGCAGCCCACATTCTGCTTTAAACTAAGACAAATGTTAATGAGTTGTTACTGGCTCTTCACCAGCAGGAGATAGCAAGAGGAGTTTGTTCTCTGAATATAACCAGCAAATACGGTGTTTGGGGAGATTCAGTTGCTGAAAGAAGAAGGAAGGGCTGAGATATATTTAGTATGTTTTTATGGAAAATGCCAGTACTGACAGAAGAAAATCAGCCAGCCTCGATGATATTTGCAATTAGACAGGTGTACCTAAATGGACCCATTGCGAGTTTATCCATGCATTTGAAAATTAAAACCTGTACCTACATTTCCCAGAAAGATTGCAGTTTTGTAACGTATCAAAACAGAACTGTTGATCCATGCCAGGCTGAACTCACGGGTATCTAAAAGCCAGATGAGATCAGAATTTTAGGGGGCTTAATTTGTTTATCTATTTGTAAAAATTAGAGGAAAAAACCCACAAAATCACAATTTTTATATTTATTTGCTGATGTATTTTAAGTACCAAGTTTTTAAATATCAGTTCTCGAAGGTATTATGAAAGTTTTCTTTTGCTTGTTCAGTTTGAGGTAGAAATATTATGCATGTGTCTTTATATCCAGTATTTAGTTTATTGCTGTTTGAGGACTTTGAAGTCTCAGAGGCACAAACCAGACCTTCCGATGTGCAGTAACTAGTAATTTTCATGCACTTTAATAGCTGTAAACTAGAAACTACTTCTGCGGTTCTCTTTCCCTTTCACTTTTATGTTTTTAATCACATTTTTCACTCATGCCCCTCCAGGCAGTATGACTCATGTTTCATCTGTTAGACTTGAAAAAAATATTTGCTGTTTTATTGTTATGCAGATCATTGATATCATTCTGCCATATCTCCACTGATAATTCAGAAGACATTAGGGGACTGAATGTAAAGATAAACTAACATTTACTTTACATCAGCACCCCTTGAAGACAATCAAACAGGCAGTGAATGCGAAATTTTTAGTCTTCATCAGTCTTAGAGGTAAATATGATGTTTTAAAAGAATCAGTATAAACATTGCATGGGTAAGCTCCTAGGGAAAAAAACTACTTTAATAATTGACAAATACAGTGATATTTTTTTCTTCCCACCTGTTGTAAATGTTCAGACGGTCTGGAACATTAGGATATTAGTAAGGGATTTCACCAGAATATCACTGAACTTCAACTTGCCACCTTTAAATCTGAGTGCTGTAGAAACAAAATTAAAACTATGAATACTTTCATTTTTTTTAAATACTACGCTGCAGCTATGTATGAAACCTCTAGCTGGAAGCAGAATATTGTGTATTCAGTCTTCTGTTTGTAAAGTATATTAGGAGCATGAATGGTTGGGATAAAAACACACGTTAAATAGCTTCATATTTAGTAAGGACCTTCCACCTTACAGGCTGAATGAGGGAGGGGTTTGCTTGCAAAAAACCCGCTATGTTATCATGTAGTTAAGTATATATTCAGGGAAGAGCATAATGAAGGTTGAAAAGGTGAGCTTAGTTCTGCCATTTTCTAACTCCTGAATATTTCACTGCATCCCTTTGTATGAAACACAAGAGTTCTCATGGCAACTACTTCTTCAAGTGTCTGTTTCAAAACTAGACAAAATTATTCATCTTCTCCTTGCAGGTATCATTTTAGCTAAACTTCTTCTATCTTTCCAATGCAGACTTTAAGCTTGAAAGACCCAAACTGCCATCAGTATTTCAAGTGCAGCTGTAATAACTGAGGGTACAGAAGAAATATGACTTGAGTTGCCCTGTTAGAGGTTCCCCAGTAGCTTCTGTCCTCTAGGACTTAACTTTTGTTTTGCCAACATTAACGAATTAGAAATTTGTGCTTAGTTTATAGCCAGTAATTTCCAAATCTTACGTAAATTGTGTAGGTATGCAGCGTGTATGAGTGTGAAAGACATACATAGAACAGAGATGCTGATTTGCTCTCTAACTTAACTAAAACCAAAGAAGCTAACAAATTAAAAAATACCAATAAATGTTAAAAATTTACTTAGAAATGGAAAGATGCTGAATGACTTCTAAAACATATTTTCTATTACAAACTCCATACTAAATGTTGCCTGTACATGTCCTGAGAGTGTCTGGTACCAAAGATTGAAAGAAAGGTGTAGGAAGCCACAGCAGACAGTTACAGGACTGTTTTGCCACAAGAGAATATTTCTTTTTAATTGCCAATGGCTAATAGCTGGCTCAGTTCCAGAAACATGGAAGAGCTGCACTCGCTACTGTTTTTATGCTAATGTAGCTGTCAGTGATCTTGACAACTCCATTATTAAGAGAGGTCTGGGGAATCTCACACATTAGAAAAAACATGGAATATGAGCAATAGGGAACATAGTGTGGGGATATTTGAGGTGCTTTTCATGAGGTTAACCTGGAGCTAATCAGTGTTTTGAGACAACATTGATTCTTGCAGAACTTCTCTCATGCCTGTTTACCTGGGCTGAGCAATTCTATGCAATGAGATCTTTCAGATCTCAGAGTATGGGAAAACAAAGCTTTTTCGTCTGGAGAAGACTGAGAGAGGATCTTATCAATGCTTATAAATACCTAAAGGGTGGGTGTCAGGATCCTGCTGTGGCAGGGGCGTTGGACTAGATGATCTCTCAAGGTCCCTTCCAGCCTCTAACATTCTGTGATTCTGTGAGGAGAATGGGACCAGTCATGTCTCAGTGAGCACAGTGACAAGAGGTAATGGGAGCAAACTGGAACAGAGGAAGTTCCAGCTAAACATGAGAGGAATTTCTTTACTTTGAGGGTGACAGAGCACTGGAACAGGCTGCCCAGAGAGATGGTGGAGTCTCCATCTCTGGAGACATTCAAAACCCACCTGGATACCACCCTGTGCAACCTGCTCTGGGTGATCCTGCTCTAGCAGGAGGGTTGGACTAGATGATCTCCAGAGATCCCTTCCAACGCCTAACATTCTGTCATTCTGTGACATAGCTATGACAAGATATCCTTAAGCTCCCCGTATTCTTGCAAAGAGCAATACAGGACAAATATGCAGCCTTCCAAAACGGCTATCACAATGAGAGTTGCTTGTTCAGTCAAAATCTAGTGAGTAATGCACTACCTTATTCTCTCACTTCTACTTCTGCACCTTTGAAAGCTTTTCCTCTCCACATTTTTTCCCATGCAAATACCTTCCTCTATAGTCATGACAACTAAAGGAAAAGCTATGTTTAAAACAAACAATTAATATTAATCAAATATTTATGAGCATGTGTGATGAATATTTATGAAAAATATCAGTGTCTCCTGAAGATGTAAGATAAGAAGCAGTTGTAAATTGTGTAAAACTAAAAATATACAGCAACCGTTAATTATGTGGCTTACTATTAAGTACCATTACAACTGGGTGAGACTTTCAAATGTTTTATTCACTTGCAGATAGGCTGAAATGATTTAAAGTTTGTCAGACCATTTTGGCCAACAGAAAACTAGAAATCTTATTCCAAAATTTTCATGATTTTTTTTTCCTCAGATGAGTTATTTACATCAGATGTGCCAAAGTGTAATTAAAAGAAAACACCCTAGATTTGACTCCTGTCCTTTTTAGAGACGCACAAAAACTAATTCCTGGTTGATACAGAATGCATATTCCCAATATTTTTTGTTTACTTGTCAAACTGAAAAATTATTGCTGGAACTGAATGTCGTTCTCCAAATTAGAATGTTATATATAAAGCCCTGTTAGTGGTATTGGATGATTTCAATATTTCTGTGAGGAAAGGGGGATTTCTGTTTCCCTTGTGTTTCTTTGTACGTCAAGATGCATGAAGTGCTCTTGAATACAGCAGATCAACTTTAAATAAGAGTAGACTAGCCTAGTTAAATCTAGACTTGAATTCAAGAGCATGTTTTTAATAGTGAAGTTAATTAACTTTGAAATGATTTACCTAAGCATGAAAAACATTCTTCCTATCTTGGATGATATTGAAATGCGATATCTTTCTAAAAATATGGTTATGGGTGAAACACTAATTTTTTTTTTTCCCCATGATATGTGGGAGGTCAGAGTAGATGAATGTGTGTGGGGTTTTATTCTTTTTTTTTTTTTTTTCCCCCTCACTGACATTAAAATCTAGAAATCTCTGAATAGGAACAATTTAATCTTTGATCTAAACTTTCCTCTTGATTTTTCTTTTCTGTGACTAGATAGTAAAGCTGTCAGTCAAGGATGGCCTATTTTATAATTGACCTCTGTCAAACTGACATACAATAAGCTTGGAAAGATGATCCCCGCACATATTGACACCAGTGTTTGGTCACAAGATTAAGTGCCCAGTTCTGGAACATTTTATGAGGTGGATATTGTCATGTGCCAAGTAACTTCAATCGATATTGCTGTTTGTAAACCTGAAGGAGAATTCCTTGTCATCTACAGAAAGGCAAGTGCTGAAGTCATGCCATTTCAGGTCATATCACAAATGCATCATGATCAGACCTTAGAAATCCAGTGGGTTATTGCAGACTTTTTGTTTTCCCTGGTAATGTGCTAGTGTACACCAGCACTGCTGGGGTGGTCAATGCTGCTTGTGCAGTCTGAACCTGGCAGTAGACAAATTCTGCTTGGCTCCTGAGGCCTCCTGCCCTTGTGGGTCACCTGGGCCAGCAGGAGCCTGCCTTAGCACTGGGTCATGCCACAGTGTTCAGGAGGAACATGAGCTGTCTGCTCTGCCCAGCACTTTCCCTGGGATGGAGCTGGAGGGCAGAGGCAGGGACATATACTGAGCCAGGCACGGAGCCCAAGCACGGTCAGAGTGGAGGGAGCTGGGTGTTCTGCATGGAAAAAATCCTTGTTAGTGTGCTACTGGGAGTGAAGACTGGGACTTCTTCTCCAGCATAGCCTTGAGGAGGCCCTTGTATTGCCAGCACACTTCTGTTTCTTCAGATTTCTGATTGGATTGCATAGGGGAGGTGATTTGCCAGCTGCTCTGAGCGGTTAATGACCTGGGGAAAGGCAGCAGGAGTTGGGGCTGCACCCACCTCCTGCCCCTCCACATCCCTCCTTGCTTTGCTCTTTGCAGGGGGCTGTCCAGGCTCGCTTCTGTGAGCTGGGGAGCTTCTGCTCAGCCACATAGTGGTGTGGTCTTCTTGGAAAGCGGTGTACTTGTAACTGTAAATACACTACTTGGATAAGCAACAGAGCAACAGTTAATGGGTTTGGAGCTGAGTAGTATTGCAACTGATTAATTTTGTTAGTATCTTCTATATTGGCTTTTTTTTTTTCTTCACTAATTGCTAGGGAGCTACTATTCATCAGCTGTCTCGTAGCCTGCAGTTTACCACTTAATTAGGAAGTTTATTCACTCATATGGTCCATACTGAGATGAAGAAAAGTATTTTGGTAGATGTATACTCATTATATAGTGTATGAGCACTACTTGTATATGTCAAAAACAGCTCTTTGGTGTCCTCAGAAATGGTCTCAAACACTAATAAAAAGTTTCTGTGTTACCTTTCAGTCTCAGTTCAAAGAAGTCGTTGGTGTCTGCATAAAAATAAGTTTCGTTGCAGAGTGATTGAATTTTAATAATCTCTTAGATTTTAGGACTTCAGTTCGAGTTTATTCCTGTCTTATTTTCTTTCTCTCTCTTGTTCTATCAGCACTTTCCCCCTTAATCTCTTTTTCAGTAGGAGAAAGCCTACCTCCAGGGTACTAGTAGGAGGAGCAGAGAGCATGAAGGATCAAGCTAAATTAGGATATCTTGAAACTCAGGAGGTCACAACCCCACATTTTTCTGAAACTGAGTTTCCTGCTATTGACTCTGTAACACTAGGGAGGATTCAGACTGATTTAATTTTCAACCCCCTCTGCCCAATCCCCCCTTGCATTTTTCTTTCTCTCTCTAGACAACAGATGTCAATGTCTTTTTAAGTTGTTGATGATTAACTGCAAACACTGTACTGTTAAAAACTCCCAGTCAAATTTTTCAAAACCTTCAGAAGTGTAACTGATAAAGTGCACACCACGGCAACGAATATGATCTTACTGCAGGTTTTTTGAAGTGAGAAACTCTTTTTTTCCCCTTTCCCTTCCTGCCTCATTTCAAATATATTTAAATTCCTCCTAAAATGTGTGCATCCATTTATTAGAGTAGCATATGTAAAGATTTATCAAATGACTGGAGTTTTCATTTGTTTTTTGTCTTGGAGGAAGAGGATATGCATGTGAATTTGCAGCACAACTGTCTTTCAAGCAACAGCTTTTGTTGTGAGGCTGAGATCTAGCCTTATTTCTAGCTTAACTGACTCAGACCAAAGGAGTATATCTATACAAGTCCTGCCAAGGTGGATATCCTCATGGAGGTGGAAAGGTTCAGAGTAAGATGAAAGGATAGTTAACACTGCTTTCTTCTCATTCTGAGCTATCCAGAATATTTCCCTCTATTGAATCATTTCCTGCTGTTGTGGGTTTATTTATTTATTTAAAGAGGAAGCAAAACAAAGACCCCAAAGGAAGGATAGTATTTTTATTTCCTTGCCACACAGGTGCATCGTGTCACACAGGGAGTATGCATGAGGATGTTCCCATTACATTTTTATACCCTTTTCTTCTACTAGTGTGAAGTATGCACATTTTTGTTTGCAAGAGTAGGAATGGTTCCTGATTCTAGTGTTTTAGTAACCTCCTCTGCTTTGCTTTTCTTGTTTGGTTGGAGGATTTTGTTTAGTTTAGGAGGTGGTGGGTTTTTTGCTTTAAATTGCTGTCTTGTGTTTTTTAACCTTCTTCCACAGCAGACAAAGAAGGACTGCTGCTACCTGCTAAGGTAACAGCAATTATATTTCCTCCCCTGTAAGATTCAGAAATAATTTAGATGTTAGAGCTGTCAGAAATCTCCTGACAAGGCTGTCATTGGGCCTGTGGCAGATCAGTTAGAGCTAATGAAAAGGTGTGGTAATCTGTTGCAAAGAGCTAGGGGACTGTGGTTAATGCTACTGTAAAAGGCTAGAAAAACTAACTGCAGTGTGATCTGTCTATAGCGAGATCTTAATATGGCAAATGCGTAAAACCTAAGCTTGACTTTATGCACCTGTGTAAATCAGTGGGAGCCCTTGTGCAGCATGAAGAGGTAAGTATTTGCATACAGGTTTGCAGATTGGTGCTGTTACAGTGTAAGATCTTTAAAGCCCTTAGTTTTGTTATGTTTTCTCTACTGTCTGCAGTGCTAACAAGCTTTCACTGGAATATGCCCCTTAAAGAGCTATTGGAAATGGTCTTCATTATTGTCTAGGTCAGAATATTGACTTTTCAAAGCTAGTTGGACTGATTAGCTGGACATTCTTTGCAGGCAGGTAAACTTTACTTCTGCTCCCAGCACTGTACCTTGATAACTCACTGGTCTCTGATGGTCTGAGAAATTCCCATCCCCAGTGCCAGCTATTTTTGAGGAGAATATAGAAAGCGATGGGGACCGCATGTGCTGGTGAATCACTTCTGTGGCTAGAGGCTTTTCATCAAAAGGGATCCACCAGGATACCCACAGGGCTACTGCTTCTCCTGCCCACCCTTGCTCCCCAGAATTCCCTTGCATAGCTCAAGACACAAGCATCAGTGGGATGAGGACATTGATGTGGCAGAAGACTAAATAGGTGCTCAAGAGAAAGCAGAGCTTTCAGTAGGACAAGGAAAGTGACAGCCCTTCAGAGTGCTCTGTTGCTATTTCAACAGCAGGTTCTGAGTTTTCAGCTACCTCTAGGGTTTTTGTTGGGGGTTTTGAGTTTCTCTTGTGTCTAACCCCAAAAGTGGCTCAGCAATAAAAGTTTAGTCTCATTTTTACAAAGGAAGATTAATTAAAACCTTACTGTAGCTAGTAACTATGGCAAAAAAAGACTAGTAGCTCCATGGAAATAGAGAGAAGAGAATAAGAATTTTAGGAAATTTTAAGTAAGCAAATTAGCAAGTGTTTATTTGGAATAACACAGATGAGGGTATGTACAGTCCATCCATTCTTATTTTCTTGTCGTCTCTTTGCTGAGACCCACTTTTTAGAGGAGGAAGGCACTCCAGGGGAAAAAAAAATCAAACAACATCCAACACTGGTTTTAAAAAGCGCTTAAAAATGACAAAATTTATAGCTCATTGTGTTTTTTTTTTAAATAAAAAAAAAATAATCCCACTCTACCAGTGATTAGCCTCCTCGTGATGTGTGTTATTAAGATGGCTGCATGCTGCTTAAGTGGCCAAAAGGGAAAGCACTGAGCTTTCATCTTCTTACCTAGTGCACATATCCAAGGTATGCACCAGTCACTTATTAATGCACACCATGTTGAGGCTTAATGCTGTTGTACTTGTTCTTTTTCAAGCTCCAGGCTGGTTGTACAAGAAAATGCTGCAAAACAGCCTTGGGAGCAAAAGTCACAGTCAGGGATTATATTCAAGCTTTTTTTTTTGTTAATGAACAACTGCTTTATTGGTTATGCACTTTCAAGTAAATTTCTCAGTCATCTTTATAAAAGCTGGTTTCAGCCACCTACGTGTCTTAGAAGGAAAAAAAAATGAGGCTGAATTTTACCTGCTTTTCATATATCACTGTGATGTCAAAGCAGCTGTTTATTCCTTAATGTGCCCTTCATTTTCCTATTTCCTATTGAAACAGCTTAAAGCAATCTAATTTTTTTTTTTTCTAGAAGTTGGAAGTTTCCTATCACAGCAGATAGTCCACTTCTGAATAAAGCCTAAAAAGGCATCTCTGATCTTTTAATGATCTTGTATATCAAGAATGGCCATTAAACACAGTCAGTGCTTACAAAATGGAGGGAAGAGAGGAAAAAAACCTCTCTGTGTAAAGGTTAGAGAGGGAAGATGTATTTTCCGTGATGTCATTGGGCAGAAATAAAAAAAGCAAAGAGTAAGAAGTAAGAGCTCACTGAAAATTGGAAAATTTCAAAACAATGTTTTCTCCATTACAGAATGTTTCTGGTTTGGAAAAGGACTGAGTTTGTTAAAGACCGTTTTGCCCTACTCTTTCAACAAGCTCTGGAAAAGATGCGCTTCTTCAGTGTGGTGCGTGTGTGGAAATGCAAAGGCTTCTGGTTTGGACATTTAGTATTCATTTGGGCAGAGCAGAGAGGCTGGATAAGGAACCGGGTGTTTGTTGTTCCTGACACAGTCATTGGTCCATCTCCTGTTTGGCACAGATAGAGTCCTTGGCTGAAAGAACACACAAAAGCATGTTACTGGGCACCTCTGTGGTGCCTGGCCAGGAGCCCGTTCACAACCCGAATGCAAGGGCTGCTGCTGAATAGAGGCGGGGAAGCAGGAAGGCTCCTCCACTGAGCTGACAGCTCTGCAGTGCTGACCCTTCCTCTTCCTCAGCTTGAACCAGGCTGAAGGCACGGCAGTTCCGTCATGCCTGGCAGCATCTCTTCATTGCTTTTTTTTTTTTTTTAACCAGTCATCTCTGTCCTGCCAAAACTTGGAGGCAGAGTGATTAGGGGAATTGAAATGGGTGGTTTCTAACACAAAGAGCTTGGGCTGTTGTTCAATCTGTACAGCCCTGGGTAATACCGGCTGTATCTCTGGAGGGTGGTGTAATAAGCAAAACTCATGCGGTATTAGGCACATTTTTATGACAATTCTTATGACTATTCTTATCATCATGCTATTGCCATATCATAAAAGTAGGTGAATTTAATCAGCTCAAAAATACCTGTTACCTTGACTAAAATCGTACTGCAAACATGCTTTAGAGGTGTATGTTCCACGAATGCTTTTGTCTGATCATTACCTCACAAGACCTCATGAGAAAAATTTGAAGGAGTGTGCTCTGAGTGATTATTAAAAAAGCAAACGATGCCCCACTGCTGTATCTATATTCTGCACAATAGATTTTGTATGTATTAAATGGTAAATTAAAAAGATTAAGAGCCTGGGTGGTTTTGAAGAAATGTGCGTTAACTCACCTTTTGAGACCAGCTTTTAGGGTGGTAGTTAGATATTTATCTTTTCCCCCACCTCCATTCACTCCTATGGAAGCACAGTTTTCCAAATACAGAAAGGTCTTAGGACAGGGGTGTATGTGTGGCAACTTTCTGTGGACACATAAAGCTGATGAGTACGTACGCCTGCCTGAGAGAAATCAGAGTCAAGGAACAAGTATCTGCTACACGTGTATCTTCCATGGGATAAATAACTTATATCAGCATTCCTATATAAATGTTAATAATGTGTCTGATGTGATTGCTATCAAGTGATTTTTGTGCTGTGCCACAGACCTCAACCACAAGAGTCTGTTAAAGGAAGTCTTATCTGCTTCCTTTTATTTTCCAGGTTGCAGTTATTATTATTAATTTTTTTGGCTATGAAGTGACAAAAAAGTTGAGACTTTTTGAACTATGGTGAACATCTCTATTTCCTAGGCTCATAATTCATGAACTCCTCGTCTGATTTACTACAAATTCGGTAGAACAAACCTACCTCAGCTTGAGACTTCTACTACAAATCTTGAGGCCAATATGATTTGTTAATCTGGAATTTAGAACTGGGGATAGGAGACAAATTTTATCTTATAATAGAAATTCATACTGTAGCCTTAATTAAGGGGACTCTCGCTGTTTCTTAGTATATCTTTCCCAGCCCTTCATGCCTCAAAATACAGACATGGATATTGAATATTTCCTTTTGTATCTGGTGCTTATTTAAGCATCCTTAAGGGAAGTAAGGTGTTGGAGCTCCCTATAGATCAGCACACCTGATTTAAGCCACCTTCACTGTGCACTCAGTCTTGAGGAACACTGCATAGTCATGTGCTATCACTCTGTGTTTTGGACAAGAAAAAGAACAAAGAACACCTTTACAAAGGGAAAACTATCAATATATCCCAAATTGTTTCTTGTTATAAAGCCATGTGAAAGCCCTCGGCAGAAACACTTTTCTGGTGCTTTCTGTTAAAGCAGGGCTGTAGGAGGCAAGCTGATGTAGAGAGATGCATCGTGAATCTTTTCACTGTTTCATAGGAAACCATTTCTTCCTTGCTGGGTTACAGCCATATTGTTAAAGTCTTGCAGTTCATATTCCATCATTTTATCAGCCTTTCTTGAGTGTGTTAGCTTCCGCTTTAACACTGTGGCTTTTATAAGTGAGATGAATAGTTCAATGCTTGGTTGTGTCCTGGGGCGTCTTCCAAATATAATTATCAAATGTGAATGTAATGGCTTTTTATTTTTTTTTTTCTGCACTGGGTCCATAGAATGGTTACTTCAGCACAGGGTACTGTATCAGTTTATTACAATGTCAGTCTTTTGTTTGAGACCTGGAACCACTTATTTTTCTAATAGAATATTGTACACTATTTGAAACACCAATATTCTCAGCTTCAGTAAGGAATGAAAAACAAAATCAGAGCAAGAGTGTTTCAATATATCAAGCTCATTCCAGTCATTACCAGAATATGGTGAGATGGGGAAGGACAATTTCACCCTGGAGAAATCACTGTAACCTACACACAGCATAGAATTAAGTAATAAAGAGCAAGTTGATGTACATGATAGTTGATTTCTAGATAGATGGTAAATGTGTTCAGCTCTCCCATCTGTCCAGAAATGAAATCCTTTACCGATGAGTGGTATTTTACTGCTATTGCGGCACACTTTTTCTGCATGATTCTTTCTTCACATAAAATAAATGTACTTTATAAAATTTAGAACTTTTTTTCCGAGATTTATTAGGATCTTATTTTATATTCCTTTTTGTTCATCTGTTTTGTTTATTTGTTTGTTTGTTTTTATTTTGGTAAGCCTGCTGATTATTCATCCTAGGAGACTTCTTCCAGAAGTGTCAGAGGAGTCCTAGGGAGTTAGGCACCTCAATCCTCCTGATTTTCAGTAAGAATGAGGTAATGATCTCTGTAATTCGTTTTGAAAGTAGGAGTTTCTTTATTTAATTCAAAATGAGAGTTAGAACACTGAGAATATGCAAGCATTGCTGACAAAATAATCCTTTGACAGGATAAGTCATGTGAAAGGTGCTAGCCAAGGTAGGAATGGTATTTCATCCCTTCCAGTTTGATGTTCAGACCTGAATACAGTTAATCAGCAAATCCACCTAGTGGAAAATCATAGTCTTGAAAGCAAACCAACCAGTAAAGGATGTATGAAGGAGAAGAGACTTCATGTAGATTGGCTCAGCTTTCTTTCCAATTACTTGTAAAATACTTGTAAAACACTTAGTTTGTTTTCCCTGTTCAAGAGTTTGAGAGGATGGTTTGGTTTCTGCGCTGTAAAGAACTACTTTCACAGGAACTGCCTATTTCTAAGATGCTTTATTTCCAAAGGGTTATATAAGTTCCCTATTGTTCATTTTTCAGGAATGTGCCTAATTCCTTAAACGGCACAGTAAAAGCCTGTGTTGACAGGAAGCCTTTTCCAAAGGTTAATTATTTTATGAGAAAAGAAATTACTCCTATATTGGCTGTTGACCTTTGTTTTTTCTTCTTTATTTTTTTTTATTTTAATTATTTCCTTCAGTTATGTGGCTGCTTGGGAGTCACAAGAGCTTTTTTCACTTTCTAATTTAGCTTATCTCTTAAATATTTTTCTCAAATCTGAACCTTATCTTGTTAATCTTGTTTGTTCTAGAGAGAATAGATTAAATTCCTTTAGCTGTCCACTTTATTAAATTCCTGGTATAATTTATTAGTCTAACAAAATCAGACAAGTAGGAAATTTAATTGCTTAAAAGTGCATAACCCGTTGCTACTGCAGACTTTCTCATGAATGTGTATTACAGTTATGAAAGATAATTAAAATGAAATTTTTTTCTTTTAATTAGACTTTTATAATGAGCATTTTTCACTACCAAAATAATTAAATTTTCAAATTATACACTTTTATTTAAAAATACTAACTATATAAGGCCCTTATCTTCTCCCCAGAAAAGGAATATCTGATTTTGTTTCAACATAATATGCTTCCGTTTTCCCCAACCTTAGTAAGGTAGAAAAGCATGCTGATTCCCATTCTACAGGTGAGAGATGGAGGCAAGGTGGCATTAAATGTGTCCAGTCTACCTCCTTGTTGCTATTGCAGGTGTTTCACTAGGATCCAAAATGCCTGAAATTAGAAGGTAGATTCTCCTAGTAGCCTCTGAAATAGGCTCCTGGGGCTCCCGTAGCCTCCAGAATGGGAGTCGCAGTTACCCTGAGTTAGACACTGAAATAGCATGAATGTCTTCGTTATCCAAGATAACATGTAAAAGCTTTAGCTTTTATCCATGAAAATACTTCCATGGATTTGTTCAACAGGCTTTGTGTGGAACTCCAGTCTGGTGTGATGCTGGCAGCTCTCAGTGATTGTCTAGAAGGCTACAAGCACGGGCTTTCACGAGCGTTAGTCACACACCATTATGAAGAGCTGGACAGGGCCTCCAGGTACCTGACTAGCATTTTGAAGGCAGCCATTGTACCAACTTCAAAGGCATGTTCTACCCCTTGTTTTATGCCAAGCCAAGTACATGTCGGGATCTGACTTTGGGGAGTTGAGCTGGCAGATATGATCGAGGAAAGTGACAATGTATACCTCGGTACTGAATCTATGTGTTTGACTCAAGGAGATCTTGATAATTGGAAACACTTGTCTCCTTGTCAGCTTTATTAAATCAAGTGTTAAAGTTCCATGCTCCACCATCTTCTCCAGCCCTGTCCTGTACAGACTATTTTTATAGTTGTTGTCCATCGTGATAAGTCAACAGCAGAATTCCTGGTGAACATACTGTACACCCATGGGCTGATCCCAAATCATTTACAGAAGTTGGAGTTCCACTGAAAAACAGGTCTTGCTGCAGATCAGTTAGGTCAGAGGGATTTTTATATGCCTTCCATTTTCCGGTCTTTATGCCATGTTGTAGTGGTGGTGTTTTACTGACTTTTATTCTACTGTTCCATGCCCAACTGTATTTTCAAAGGTAATTTTTTCTTTTTTTTTTCTTTTTGTTGAGTTTTGTTATTTTTATACTCTTCTTGTTCCTTGACTATTACAAGGTATATTTTGACTTTAATTACTTGCCTGTTTTTACTAATGATGAGAGAAACTTTCTGAATAATTGCAGTGAATTTTCATAAACTAGCATAGCTCTAGAAAGCTAAGAAATGTAGATAAACATTGACCAAAAGAAACAAAAAAGAAAGAAACAGAGCACATAAGCACAGCCCTGAAACTGTTTATGTGCTGGTTATGAGTTAAATGCCATTATAATTACCTTGTTATTATTAATAACTAAGCAGTGACTATTGTGGATCTTGGTTTTCTAAATGATGAGGCTGAAGGATGAATGACTTTAAACACCAAAGAAGCATTTTAACTGAATTTTCTGAGAGGAAAATTTGCATGATTCTAAAGTAAAAATTGCTGTGAAATACATGGTTTACACTGTGTAAACCTCAAATTAAGTGATTAAGTACAACTCCCTCTGTAGTGACTAAATTGAGTAAAATGCATACAGAGGGTGCCTAACTTTCAGTATTTAATCTTTGAATCTAATCAAACAAGATGTATAGAACTCTTAATTGGCTTTTGACATCAGAGTTTTGATGTAGTGACAGGCTGCAAAACCTATAGACAGGGTACTCATGGAAGTGTTCAGATGCTCAAGATGAAATTTATGTGGGTTTTTGTGAACTCAGTTACTGCTTTAAGATTTTTTCTTATTTCTGGTACTTCTAAGTTACAGCAGAGTTGTGATAGTGTTACATGTTCTTACAAGGAAAAGAATAATGATTTAAGGAGGTGAAGAGTGTGACCACTTTCTCCCATCTTGGATTTTAAAAAATCTTCTCATCTTGAGCCCCAAAATAGGGATTCTTCCTCCTACACACCTCATTTTTCTGTGTGTTCAGATTCTTGCAAGTCATGCCTGTTCACCCCAACTTTGGGTACAACTGTTGCCTATTTTCTTTCTCTCTAGAAAAATATTCTTAAGACCTGTATTTTTGCCCACATTCTCAGCAACCAAGTATTTGAGTGACTACACTTGCCAAAATCCTTATGATTAGGATCTTCATTCCCTGCATTGTGTCACTGCCTGGTTTTCCCTTCCAGATGATGTGCTTATTGTTCCTGTTGCTATTGTAATCTTCCCTTAAACACAGTATAGAAACACTTCACAAAACTCAGCCCCATGAAGAGAGGACAGAGCAGATCTTTATTCTGTGAGGCCATATGCCCCTTGAAAAAAAAAGGTAACTGTTGGGAATAGTTTTTGCAAGACCTGGTGCTTTCAGAAGCCCATTAGAGGAGAACCCAAATGCCCAACTCATTCCTCTTTTCTCGTTTTTTTTTTTTTTTTTTTTTTTCCCTTAGAGAAAAAGATTTTAATATAACTTCCTGAGACAGCACACTATCTTCTAAAGGATCAAGGTCTCATAAAAGTACGCTAACACAGCTGTCAGAAAACTGAGTTTGCTACTTGGCAGAATGCTGTGCAGTCCAGTACATAATTAGAAACACATTCCCCGTTTGAGAGAGAGATGAATAAAACGAGTTGCCACATTTTCAAAAGAGCTTCAACCCAGCTTGTGATATTCTGCTTACAGTTTTGCACAAGCAGTCGTTCTGGCCAGGATTTTTCTCCTTGCCAACGTTTGTGGCTGGGAGCTGTAGCTTATGAATGCTCTGTGTATGGTCCAGTTTGAGCTTTCTACGAATTAAATCAGCCTTGTGTGACCAAGGGTGTTTTTTTCTTTCTAACCCCTAGGCTAATGTTTTGTACATGAGAGAAGTGGAATGGCTCAACAACTCTTAACTCTGGTTAGAGAGTTCACAAATACCCAGGGTGTACTCTGACTGTGGACATTGGCTTCAGGTGCTCACAAAGTTTTCAAACCTCAGCTTTTACTCTGTTAAGCTCCTTGGTTAGAGGTGTTCTCATGATAACACTACTTAGCAGGAAGTCAGAGAAAAACCGTTGTTAATATTCCTGCAAGGGAAAGAAGCTTTCAAGGCCCTGTGCCTATCAATTATTCCACCCAATACATTCTGATAAGAGTATCTCCATTTTTGCCTGCCTAGCTCACTCCAGTCTAAGCCAGTTCCACCAGAACTGGCAGTTCTTCATTAGCTTTTTTATGAGGTGGGAACAAAGAAAGGCCAATATTTTGTAAAGAAGAGTGTGCTGCCCACAGGTCCAGTGACGGGCCTAACAGACTTCCTCAGGAAGTCGAAATTACAGTGGTTTTCCCTCTTGTTTTGATGAAGTTTAACAAATGGATTATCTGTAACATGTAATGTTTGATTTTTCTCATTTTTGTACTTAAATATTTATTTTTATTTCTTTTTTTTTTTCTTTTCTGTTGGGACAGCTTTTCTCGTCTAGCTCTGCAGACACAACCAGGTAGGAGCCTCTAAGGCAAGAAGCAAAAGTTCAAGGGAGGTACTGTGGGCCAAATTCTCTCCTGAACCTGAGCTATGCCTGACTCCATTGAACACAGTCAAATGGCACAGGGAATCAAGCAGGCTAGAGGCTGGCTCCTAGTAGTAATATCATCTCCAACCAGCTCTTATCTTCGCTAAATCTTTATGGCACTGTAGGAAAGCTCATTTCATCCTCTTTTTAACTGTTGTAGCCATTTTTCAATGGCACTTACCTACAGGTGTGGGGGGGGGCTCTGCAGGGATTTTTGACTATTGAAAAGGGATTGCTACAGGGTTAGAGACTTACCTTGGAGAGAGCAGCAGTCTTTCCTGAATGCCAACACTAAACTGGGGTTGTCCAGGGAATTTTGGAAAGTGCTTTCTGGACTTTCCTACTTTAAAAGAGCTTTCAGTTTCTCCGACTGTAGCCTTTGATTTCTGGGAAATGACCTGCTAAATGGCAGGCTCCCCATCACTCCTCTCCTCCCCAGTCAGAGGGATTCCTGTATGCCTTCCATTGTCCAAGGTTTGCTCTGAGCATTTGCCATTTTTGTCTGCTTGTTTGATCACTCAGGTTACACCAAAGTTACCGGAGCTCTAGAAAATATACATAGATCTGCATTGAAAGGCTGAGGAGAGTGAGTCCATTGGTGCATGCACAACCGTTAACACCTGGAAAAGTGCTCTTGCTGTCATTCTTCCGCATTGTCTCATTTTGCTTCTGTCTGGCCTTGTGATAATGAATCGTGCTCTGTTATTGTACCTGTCTCTTGACTTGGGCTGCTGTTCATTAGAAGCTTGACTGAGTTTGGACAGGGAGTCAGAAGATGTGTTTTTAACATTTCGTGTTGCTTAGGTCTGCTACACTGATGTAACATCATATTACATCATTGCACAACTTGTTATCCCTACAGTTATCTCTACACTTGTTAACTCTACAGTTAAGGAGTGGAAAGTTGAATAAAGCTTGGAGAGGTAGGGAAACACAGAGAACTGAAAATAGTTATGTAGCCACCTACACAGTATTAGAATACTGCCGCATAAGGGCCTCAGACTGAAATATGGTGCCTGGTTTTAAGGTGGTCCCATGTGAGAGGCCCCAGTGGTTGAAGGACATGTGTGTTCAAGGACAAAATATGTGGGACAGATTCAGTCAGTGGATGGAAAGGTTGGGATGGAAAGCACATGCTTATATGACACAAAACATGAAAAAAAGATTGATGGAAACAGAGAGGGAATAAACTATTTTCTGTGCCCAATGTGTCAGAAATAAGCCATTTGTTTTCAGCAGGGTAGATTAAGGCTATGTATCAATCAAAGCCTGTAAATGGTCAAAGTAGTTAAGTATCGGAATAAATTTCCTGGAAAGAGGGACAAATCATCTTCACTGGTGGTCTTTAAAGCAGTTTAGGCAACCGTTTGATGGTAAAGAAGTAGTTTATAACTGATTTTATTTTGGGACAGAAGAGTGGAGTAGAGGACTCCTTGAGGTGTATTTCAGCCTTTTTTGTATCATTTTTCATGTTCAGCAGAAGGTGATGGTGAGACAGGCTGTGTGCATGCAGGGAAAGAATTTTCTCTTCAAGATCTGTGAAATGTCAGTTTTCCCTCAATCTCTGCACACACAAATAATGGACTTTAATTTACAGGAGACACATGTACAGTGTGTTATGTAGAGAGTGATGTTTCAGAATAATGCAGTGAAAGACGAACACTTTTCCATGGCAATAAGCTTCAGACAGTGCTTGTTGCAGCACTTGCAGCATATTCCAACTTTGAACTGCTGAGGTCTACATAAATTCAGGTTATCCATACAGCCATGCAGAAAATCTCCAAGATGAGTTCCATATTAATAGCAAGAAAGGGTGAGTCAGTCAGCTAACTTAATGATCTGACCCATAATTTGAATCCATTGAAAGTTGTCTATAAGCACCTCTGGGACAAAGATCAGACATGACCTTGACTTATAGCAGTATGAATTAATTCATCTTGTAATATTTCTGACTCTCACTGTTGTCACAGAAACAATTCAGATTCCCAAAACAGCACAGTCGTCATCTTGTAGCATAGTCAAGGTTCCTTTTAGTGTAGTTTCAAACTACTTTCAAAAGATGCTCTTACCACTGGTTTTAATTTCCTACATAAAGGAGCTTAGAGGACTCTTAACAATGTTAAAACTCATGCAAGAACAATGCATTTCAGATCTATTACTGTACTTACATGAGGACTTTCCTTTTTATTCTTTTACTTAAAGATGATTTCTGGTTATAATGGGTAACACATAGCCTTGATGCTACGGGGGTAGGCAGCACCCAGTCTAGTATTGAAATACAGTCAGTTCTCGGATCCTGTACTCAAATACAAAAAAAACTTGTCTCTTTCTCCACATCAGAGCACTTGTTATTTATCCCCTGGGTCCTGGCCACTATGGACTTTTATCTCTGTGATATGTTGTTCCTGTGGCTAGTTAGGTTAAATTCAACCTCCCTGCTTCCTTCTACTAGTTCATTAATGTAACTTATTTTTTTTTGTGAAGACAATGATAATTCCTTCTTGGCTTTGGCTTGGTTGGTTTGTTTGTTTTTTTATAAGGTTGAAAGGCAGCTTTCAATCCTCTCTGCTCTTCTTTGTTGACAGGCATTTATCCATTCACTTGCAGAGCAAAGAAGTGAAACCAAATAGAAATAAGAGCCTATTCCTCCCTGAAGAAGTTAGGGCTATTTCCTCTTTGTAAAACAAAAGGGCAGAGAATTAGGAAAGGTAAAGTGTATAGACATTGAATGCATCAATTTTTTTAGAAACATGCTCTGTTTTGCTTTTTTTGAGTTGTTTCTTTGCCATCTTACTTGAACTGGTAGAAGACTTCTACAAAAGGGCATGCGTTACTATTTTTTAGAGCTATGACATCATCATATTACATTGTATCAGAAGCCAGCATAATCTAATGAGTCACAAATGCAAGAGGTTTAGCCAATCAATTAAAAGAAAACCCTTCTTCATAAGCAGCTTAAGATACTCAGGCGAACAGTATATGTGGTGTAAGTGGGTAATTTCAGTCTATGTAAGCATGCAGTTTAAATTAATTACGATTTATTTCTGTTTACAAACACCTCATAACCTACACATTATAACAGATACTTTCACTTGGCTCCACAGAGCACACAGTGATTTAATTTTATTGTAGACCCTCTCTTATATAGATGCTTAAGAATAGACATGAAAAGAGTTTTGAAGGTTGTATAATGCAGAATGATATTGGAATATTTGACTGTTTCATAACTGTAGGAAATTTTCACTCTTCCAAACCAGAAATTACTGTGTTTCTCTATCGGAATTGAAAAGAATTCCTAATTTTTAGCATTTTCTTCGAGTCAAAAGTTCAGGACCATGATTTGGGGAAATACATTCCCTCCTTCGATTTTTGTAGGTTAGTAAATGATGTTTCAAAGTGCGGAGGAGCAATGTGATGCAGTGTAGAGGAATTTCTTGTGGAGCAGGGGCGCGGTATCCCTTTAAAGGTTTTGGACAACCCAGCTTAGGCCTAAACAAAGGCTCTGTTCTTGGAGCTGCCTTGGGGCACGGAGAGGAGGAGGTGCAGCTGGCGCGTGTAAACCTGTAACTGACCAACTCTGTTAAGGGGCAGGCTCATGGACACTGCTTAACTGTATATATTGAGCTGTCCGGAGCAATAAAGGGAGGACGACTTGTAGCCATATCGGTGGGATGGTCGTTACTTGGCCGGCTCTCCGAAGGGACCCTCTTCAATGCAGTATTGTCACCCTTGCTGCACAGTCATTTGCAAAAAAAGAATATGTCTTATATGTGCTGTTTGCAAAGAGAGTGGGGGAAAAAGTAAAACCACACTGCCTGTATTTCAATGAACTTTAGGGAACATCAAGCCAAATCTCACTGTAAGTCAACATCACCTCACTGAAGCAATTTAGCTTCATCTTACTGTCAATAGATAATGTAGTATACTTGGTGTCAGCTTCTTTATGCAACAGAAGATTTTTCCACGCCTCTTTTGCCCTATTGTAGCATTTGTTATTTATTCCCTGCACCCTGCTGCTATGGACATTTATCTATGTGATATGCTGCTCCTGTGGCATGTTAGGTTAAATGCAACTGGTTGTATTTTAGAATATTTGCTGCCAGCCTCCTAGCACTATGGGAGAACTTTGCTTGTGTGAGTTAGTGTGCGCATCCACACGCAGACACACACAAGTGAGTAACACAGCGGAGGGTATGTGTGGTGCACCTGTCAACTGTATAAACAAGGAGTGGATACAGCTATCTGAAAGAGATAGTGTCAATCAGATCTACGAGAGGGGGTGGGTGCATTGTAGTAGATGGCATATCTGCTGAAAGCAGGTAATTTTAATTATCTAAGATAGTCTGAAGCTATGAATAATTTGTTACCCACAGAAGTCTTTTTTTTTAAGGCTTCTAATCCTGGGGAGCCTCTGATATTCAGATCACAGTCCCTGATGCTTCCCTATTTGAACTGTTACTCTGGGGGCACTGGATGGAAACTATACATTTCTCTGTAGCTAGTCAGCATAGATTGAGTTGTTTTGACAGCCCAGCATGAGACTGTAATAGTCCAGCTAAAGATCTGAAAAGTACAACACATAGTGGAAAATAAAACATTTCCTTGGGAAGTGATAACCACACTGAACAATACAACACGCTCCAGCACAAATAAAGGAGAGTTTGGGGGTTGGCTTTGATTGGTTGGGGCAGCCTTTCTCACAGCAGTGTTTTCTTATAGGTTGATAATAATTAAGAGGAAAAATACTATTAGAGTACACTAGCTAGGAGTTTAGTCACACCATTGCTCTGTTTGAACTCTTTTGATACCTGTGGTTTGTGTGTTTCCTGCAGATTTGCTAGAATTTAGCAGCTGATTTCCTCTCAAAAAAGACTGTTTCTCTCTAGGCTGCCCATGCTGAGTAGGCTGAGTAGGACAGGATTGCAGCATTGGCCTGGGGGCAGGCCAAAAGCTTGAAAGCAGAGACACCACTCTCCTGTGCACTTAATTCACTTTTTTTTTTAAATTTTTTTTTCTTTTACAAGTGCCTAAGCAGCAAAGAAAGTGGGGAGAAAGAATAAGAATGAGGAGCATGTTTTTGGAGGAAGAAGTGGGAAGTGAAAGACAGGAAAGCATCCAAGAAGTGGAAAATGTGCGTGGTATGTGGAGCACGTGCATGTCATGAGATAGGCAGGATGGATGGCGGTAAAGAGTAGCTGAGGGAGCAGAGAAAAGGCTGGTTAAAAATAGAGCAAGCCTCCCTAGGGCTGCAGAGATGTCTTTTACACTCAACTTGTAAGTTCACAATGAAGCGCGGGGCTCCATTAAGCAAGTCACTCAACAAAAGCCTAAAACTGATGACATACCTAGGGATCTTGGTAAACCATGGCTTAAGTTCTGCTGTAAGCCTCTGCTGCATTTTGAGAGGCTGAGGAATGTGACAGAGAACGGTTTTCTGTCTGTATGTGTCCTTTCGAGATGATGAAACTGGGGGCCTGGAAGAAGGTGTTCAGGCATGGGGTTCAAGAGCTTAGAGGAATCCAGTGTGGCATGGAAAGGGACTGAGGAAACCCTAAAGTCTTTGTCAGATTCCCTTCTCTACCCCAAGTCCTCAGCCCAGCCATAAACAGATTTGAGAAATGAGGAAGGTCTTACATGACATCAGCAGTTCCTAGGTCAAAAGCAAGCTCGGGGTAAAGTCAGCCCACAAAAGGCAGAGGACGATAACACACATACTGTGCAGGTTAGTAACACATGAACCATGCAGGTTAGGTGGAGAAGCTAAAGGAAATCTGTCCTGTGTAGTGCAACACTATTACTGCTTTTCCTGTTAGATATGTTCTGTCCTTGTTAACTGTATTACTTTTCTTTATTGTCTAATGCATATCACAACACGTGCAAGATTTGCAGTGACTGAAGTAATTTGACTATAGGAACTCTAATTGCTGAATTTATTCTTCCATGTTGTGTTTCTTCAAAGCAGTAGTGTGGTATTACTGAATTGTACAGGCAACATGTATGTAAAAAAGACACAGAAGAATCTATGTACGCAAACACCCCTCAGTTCACAACCCTGGTGAGGATTTTGTGGAATTTTCAGTTTATAATCTGACTTCAGTGCCAGCCTTGCCACCAAATTATTTTAAAATGAGTTATAGAGCAAAGCCTCTTGAGGCAGTGAAACAGCAGGTGGCCTGCTTAGTTTGTTGTGGTGGCACCTCATGAATAACTCAATTGATCTCCATATGCTTCCATTCACTTTTGCTCACAGCAATACTACCTTAAACACTGAGCACACCAGCATCTGATAGCAAAGGCTTTATTCACACAAAAAATGACATACTGGAAGGAAAACATGTTTAACTGCAGACATTGCTTTGTCATCCAAACCCATTTTCAGTGCCAAAAGCTGATGCAAAGCTCAGGTACTGGAGCAGTGAAAAATGAAAATTGTATGACTTGTTTTGCAATGACATATTAAAATATGTTCTAGGATCACTTAAGAAAAATTTTAAATTCGCCTATACAGAATGTTTTGCTCCAGTTAGTAGTTTGTGAGGTTTCTGAGGTTAATCTTTTAGCCTTGGAAAATAACCTGGAAAATTTTATGTGGTGGATGCCTGAGCAGTGCCCTTGTCCACCCACATGCAGCAAACTATCAGTCAGGAATTAGGAGAGTAGGATCTTGTACTACCCGTGCACAGGAGTGTGATCTAGGTTTCGAAGCTAATGCTGATAGGAACAAGCGTGTTCACATGTCATGGTGATATAATGTGGTTCTAGGCTCAGTGTCGGATACCAGCGCAGCGGCAGCCTGTCCTCCCGAGTGATACACCTTCCTTTTAGCAGGGTGTGTTTCCTCCAGTGCAGTGCCACGCCAGTGCCTCTTCCAGATCAGAGCTAATATGACCATCGTTCATTTAAGTTGCGGTGGAGACTGGCTGTACTGCGGTGGGTGGCTGTGTGTTAAGGAAATAGTAAAAATGGAAAGATTAAACAAAGCAAGCTGTACATCCTGCTCTGAGAGGCAAGCACCCAAGTGCAGCGTATAATGATATATCTCTTACTAAGTTTTAGTCACCACCTGCCAATGAAATAGGTTCATAATAAAAAGCTGATGATGTACAAAAATAGGAGGGAAGGATTTATATTTTCTAAGTTTGCGATAATTAGATACTTAACCTAGATGGTTAGTTGTCTGAATCTCTCTAGTTAGACTGAGAAAGAAATTTCCCCAAGAACTGTAGCTTAAGTTTCTGTCTGAAATAATTATGTGGAGGAGTCTTTCATTGCTGTTAAAGTTGTCTGGAAAGGCTCCACTCTCATGGGGTAATCCCTCCAGACTGTATCCAGCAGTGGCTGCAAACAACACGGCACTCCACAAAGTCACAAGAGACTTTCAAGTGACACGCATGGGAAGTGACTGTGCATCAGGAGGTGAGGACATAGCATGATGGGATTGGGATCATGCTTTTTAAATTCATAGCATGTGATTATCCTCAATCTTTGGATGATAGTTCAAACCTAGGAAAACAGAAAACGTATGCACGCTGCTTTTGCACCAAGCAGATAAATCCAAACAAAGTTGTGTGGTGCTGTAACTGGGATGATTTTGGTATCAGCGATAATTCTGGGCTGTCAGTGCATTGTCGTGGAAGATACCTGTTGATTGCAAAGAATGGAGCTTTGAGCCTTGGAAACAAGTACTATTAAAGGTTCAGTCTTGTTCCTGATATTTCCCTGTTAGTTTATCCAAGACTCCTCTAACATTTGATTTACATATCATCTTTTTCTTCTCAGAAGCTTGGTGTTAACAGTGTAGGATATAAGTTTGCTGGCACAATGGATATAAAAATAAATGGGTGTCTGTCAAGTCCAGTAGTCACATTTTTTGAATAACTCAGTTTAGATCACAGCACGTCTATACTTCTGGTTTTATGCGCTGGTTTGTTATTGAGAAACCTTCTCTCGTGCAGCCTCCTTCAGTGAATGTAATCAAAAGATTATTGCATTGCTTTCTTTCATATACTACTGTTTTGACTCGAATTAATTCCAGATACAACTAGAACACCAAATTAAGTATGAAAATGTGGTTTTAAGATGAACAGTCATCACTAGTTCATTTTAATGATCTGTTTATCCTTTAAAATAGCCTCCTTATGTTATTTTTGTGTATCTATGAAGTGGCTGAGTGATGCACTGAGTCAAGACTGGCCAGTTATTGCTACATATTGCATCTCAGTTTGATTTGATGATGGTTATGAAAGATGACAGTTTTTAAAGGGAATGTAATATATATATTTAATGGGGTTTATATATTTCAGTTTTAGTACATACTCTGGTTTCATGGCATTTTCTCTATTTATGGTGTGATTTTTTGTTTCATCTAAAACATTGATATTGTCCTGCAGCTCCACTATGATTCATGGTAACAAAGATATCTGTTTTTTAGAAGCAAATGTTCTCTAGTACTAGCAGGATGTGCTACATACTATATAATAACATTATGAGAAAAATTCTCAGTATATATTTAATTGTTCAGCATGCATGCTTTTTTTTTTTTTTAATACTGTGCTGTATTTTTCTAATATTATCCCCAAACTCTTTCCAGTGCAGCCTTCCTTAATGAATCAAGCCTTAGCATTATTGTCCTGTGTTCTCTGGGGAGACTTCTTTCTAGTTTGAATACATTACAAGATTATGCTTAGAAGTCTGTGCTAGGTATGGAAATGTCTGTAAGAGGTCTCATCAGTTTTATACCTGTATCTGTCTATACTTGTGTATCTATTAGAAAACAACTAATTCCTTCAATATATCTTACAGAGTAAGTACTATGAAAATATTGAAAATAACAAACACTCTTACAAACGATAACTAAGGATAGAATATTATCAATAACAAGTCAGTTCACTTCAGATAACTTGGTGCTTTCTCCTGAATTCAGAGAAGACATATCAAGGACAACTGCTCTGTCCTGATGTAGCTATCTTTTATGTGGCCAATGTGTATGAGCAGCAGTAATTTCAGTTTCACACTTAATCTGGGTGATGAGGCCCGGTCGTGAGGACCAAGTAATATCGCTGCTGCTTCCCTTCAGATTCTGCAGTGAACGCCACTTTAAAACTTGTCCAAGGTGTCTTTGCAGCCTATCTCACAAATACCACTAGCAGTTGTGCTGAATTGCTGTGATGGTTAGGAACACGCACTTTCCTGGCCTGTCTCAGCAGTTTGCTTTCTTATTTACTTCAGCTGTGTAAGGTTAATTTATTTATTGCTTTTAGACGTGATTCAGTTGACAAAGTTTAGTTGTGTCAATGCAGAGAGTTTGCATGGGGTTGTTTTTTTTCAGTTTCTCTGTAGCCTGAATGAGTAGGTTATAGGACTATATGTTAATGATATGTGTACATGAATCACTGACTGTGTCTGCATATTGGAGAGGAGAAATTTCTGAGCACCAATGCTTCTGGAGACACATCAAAAATAAGTCTATGTTATCTGTGTTACCTTAGTTCCCCATTACAGCCACAGCTGCAGTCAATTGTTATGGTTAATAGTGAAGTGCAGGAGAATTCCCACAAAATTGATAAAACACATTAACAATTTTATGAACAACGAAGAAATTTAGATTCTAGGAATTCTGAAGTTTCTATGTATTTTGCGGGGGGGGTGGGGGGGTGGCGGGGAGAGGAGAAGAAAAAAATCTCAAAATTACCAGATCCTCTAATAGCTGTTGATCTTTTATTCTGCCAGAACTCAGGTGTTTGGTGAATCTTCCCATGGGAATATGTTGCTCTATTGTTTGAGGTATTTCAAAGTCCAAATGAACAGAAAACTAATGTTGAGCTCTTTCCAGTCATTGCTCTGTTTTTCTTGTTCCACTGCCACAATCCTGCACCTTTTTTAAAGGCAATCAGAGCAACAGCAGCTACTGATAACCTGAGGCTATTTCCCCCCATATAATGCAAATAATCTTATCCTGAGCTTAAGTCAAATCAAGCAAAACATGTACTGTTATTTCATTTCTTGCTTTAACCTCAGACTCAGTCAAGGTGGCAGTAAGTACAGTATTAGTTCTTCCATCACCTCTTCAGTCAGCTAAAAGACCCAGCTCTTGTAATTTCTATGAGCTGGGACCACAGTTCAGAGGCTCATTGTCCCTCTCTCCCTCAGTGCTTGACTAATGAGCTATGCACCTTTATGTTTGCATATAATTTTGCTGAGGTTGATTGTCTATATGCACTTATCCTGGCACGCAACTTCCATTCTAACACGCTATTTTATCTCTACCTATGGCTTTGTCTTGGAAAATTAGACAGTGAAAGCACTGAAGCACAAGTTTAAATCTGTCTCTATGGAGGAAAGCACTCAGACATGTGCTTAAATGTAAATATGTGCTTAGATCCTATCATTAAGTCAAAGAGACTCAAGTGCATGCTTCAAGTTAAGCATATGCTTACACCCTTTCTGAATAGTGGTATTTCCCTGAATTGGCGCCTTAACTTGGCCAGAAAATTGCCACATTTCCTATGAAAGAAAGGAAATATTTCTGCAAAGTCCAAAGGCATATTTTCATGTGTTTTGAGTTATAGGTGGTTTAAAAATATACCAGTTTGAAATTTCAATTTCTGTTTAAGCTGTTGTTTTCATCTATCTAGCATAAAAATGATTTGTTAGCACTCCAGATTTCAAGACTGGTCATTTACAAGGCTACAGTTAATACCTTGAGCTGTTATAATGAACGATAAGTAAGTTTCTGGAAAAGCTCTAAAATCTGATTTTCATGCTTGATACCAGTTGCTGACTCTTAAAGATCATGTATGAACTCAGTGTGGAGGCACAGATTAGCTGACATTTGGTTTCCAAGAGGTACTCCTGCATTTAACTGGTGCTGCTCTTCAGTGGAGGCAGAGGACTGGACTAGACAGAGCTCTCAGCAGATCAGATATATCATATTCTGGGTTCCTAGTTTATAGCTCCTTCAAAATAAGTCTATTATCTATATTTGGAAGAAGTAGATAGTGATGAGGTTACGATCATATTAGTACAGATATCTGGGAACAGATCCAATTCATATAGCTCTTCTGTTCATGTTGTTTAATCACTCCTACTAACTTGTAACTGTGTCAAGAGATTGTTTTTTTCTTCAGCACGGAGGATGATGAGGATCAAAATCGCATGGTGTGGGTGCAACTCTGTTAGCTTCTGCTAATGGTTAGTATTAGAAGTACTAGAAGGATACTTTTATAGTTAAGAGCAAAGAAAGCTTACTTTGAGCTGAGCGGGCTTAGGGCAAGGTGAGGATGACACATGAGGAAGGACCTGGTCTTGTTTTGAGGCATCTCTGTGTAAAAAATTGACAATAGTATATGTAAGCTTTCATCACATTTCTCCTAATGAATTTAATGGTTCTGGAAAGTTCTGCACTAATAAGCCCAACCAGTACAGAAAGCTTTGCTTCCATGTAAGGAAACTCTCCTAGGCTCCAAAATCAGGTTGCTATATGTAAACTGTATCTTATAAATAGTCCTTGCCCTTATTTAACTCCGAAATTGTAACTGGGCATCGTTTAGGAAAATGTTAGTTAGCGTAGGCCAAGTGTGCACCAGGCACTGCTCTAGCAGTTTAACAGCACGGGCAAATTGTGTTTCAGTAACTGGGAGTACTGCCTAACAAGGTTTAGTTTACTAGGATGTTTGTAATCAATAGGGCCAGTTTTGTTGTCATAGCAGTGCGGGAGATAACGTTTGCATGTTTCCAGATCAAATTGAGTGGATATTAGACCCCTGAAATGAAAAAATGGAGGCAAAATTTATTTGAAGTGCAATAGACTATAATACTCAGGGCTCTTTGTGGAGGAAGGGAAGTCGTGGCAACTGGTAAAATGTTCCTGTTCCAGAGTTACATTTTCTGCCTTTGCCAAAGGGAAGAAATGCAAAAGCTTTGACTGTTGGAGCTCGAGATCTTCTTCAGTTGTTCAGGCATGGCAGACTTTCTGCAATCCACCTCTTGGTTTGGTGAAATAGCAAACAAACAAGGGCAAGAGAAGATGGTTTATATAGTCAGCAGGCCTTCTGTTTTCAAGGTTGCATAATATCTTGCCTGGCTATCTTTACAGTCCTCTATACCCAGACTGCAGTGATAGACTTTCAGTCCTCTCAGTCCCAAATGACTGGTTTTCAGAGGGCTTCTCCCATATTCTCTTGATTCCCCTTCCTCTGCATCCGCAGCATTTCCCATATAATTGGAGCTCTGAGAGTAGAGCAGAGTAAGGCAGCTTTCCTTTACATTGAAGGTATTCAGCATTGCCAAGTGTATCCCTGTCACTGGAGGAACCACAAAATGACAAAGGTTTGACTCACAGGTGGCAGAATAGGATGGCAATTTTATTACTGAGCTGAGATGAAGAGTTAGAAATTGCTTCTGGACTCTCAGTGAATCAGGAATACTGCTCCTTTGCTAAATCAGAGAGTTTGTGTGAGATGAAGTTCATTAATGCAATTGAAGAGTTCAGACGAAACTGTGGCGAGTGGCAATATGAAGTTGACGCCTCTACAAGTAGTAGCTCGTGAACTGTTTTGCAGTCTCTCCTATAACATTTTCTCTGTCTCAAATTGTGTCATTTTTTTTTTTCTATGAGAGAGACCATCAGCAGGAGGCTCAGAAATGTCAACTGTAATTAAAAATGTAATTTTCACAGGCATTTTGTGGTTTATTCACGTGGTAAATGGTTCCCTACCCTCCGAACTTTCAGCCTGCTGAGCTGAGATGAAGAATTAGACATTTTCTTAAAATCCTTACATTCTCTTACAAGCACTTGTCAGCTGAATGAGTTGACAATGAAGAGTTCAGCTAATGGTGTAGGGTTTGAAAACATAAAAAGGGGGGTTGTTTGTTCACCAGTTTTAATCCCGGTAAAATTACTTACTGAAACTTCCGTTCTGCTCAATTTTAATATTTTAGTCCCTTGTTTCTTGTCTTGCTCCTTTTCTATTTCAGACGTGACTTTCTTGTTTCTCTATCCAAATGAAAATACAGTCCTATTAACCTCTAGTCCCATCTAAATCTGTCTTTTCTCTGGTCTCCGATGCCCTAGGCCTGTTGGATAGCTGATTATACTTTAGATGGTTTCCTTTGTCTGGTGTCTGAGCACCTAACAGTTTAAAATATTTTTTCCTCGTGACATCTCTGTGAGGAAAGGAAGTGCTATTATTAAATATTCATTAAATCGGAGTCTGATTCCATAGCCTAGTGATTAGAGCAGTCACCAGGTTCATGGTAGCCTCAAGTCACTCGTCTATCATTACTCATGCAAAGTAATTGAGCAGTTTGGGGAACTGCCTTATTCAAAGACAATAGCTATTTTTGAGCTCCTCTGTGGATGCGGAAGGCCTCAGGCCCAGTTTCTGCTCTACACTGGGGTTTGAATCCTTATTTAGAACCCCTCATTCAGGGCTAACTCCAGTCACTACCTGTTTTCTCTGTACTTCTGGCTGCCTGCGTGTAGGTTTGGTAAGGCTGTGCTCCCTGTTGCTGGCCTATCCTAGCTCTGCTTCCTAGACTGGCGGATGACAAGTTTTAGGATATTCTCACGAAGAGGCCTGAGAATCCCTCTGCAAAGCTTTAGCCTGAGCCAGAACCCTGAGCAGCTTAGGAGTTGTTGGGTAGCGTCAGTGGTTAGACAGATTTGGCAATGCGGACTGGCAGCAATGCCGAGTTTTATGAGATCAGGTGGGACATAAGCAATGGTTTTGAGATCTGCCAGGGATTTATGTGACAGATGGAGGTGCCTGCTACCTCCAGTAGTAAGGTAAGTCTATCAGGCTAAATCTCTTACCTCTCTTGGGGATTTATCTCATGGATGAATTGTATACGGAGAGGGAGTTGAACCTTGAAGGAAGAGAGACATAAATGGAGTGCATTGTAACTTGGAGTAGCCATTAAAGGCAGTGAATCAAGTGCATTAACTGAATTAACAAATTGTAAAAAAAGGAGGGTGAGGGGAGAGAGTCTGTAATTAACAAAAGCTACTGACACTTACTGTTAAGATTATTTGCTTATTGTTTCCCTTTTCCAGACTGTAATTTATCTCTGTCTTTTTAGACTTTACACTCTAGAGCAAAGATTGTCTTCCTGTGCTTAGAAAATACGCCACCTTAATGTATATGAATTTCTGTAAAACACAGAATTTATACCTCTCCCTTACCCTTAGCTTTTAATGTGAAAGGTTAGCTAAGACTCAAACCTCAGACATATAGTTGAGCATTCTCTTTATAGAATTGTTACCAAAATTGCATCAGGCTCTTCTTACATCTAGCAGAAAACTTGCTGCTTCTTACGTGTGAAGTTCAGATTTTATGAGGGAAGACAACCCCAAGAGCCAGACGCTGCAGAACGCTGCCGGTCTCCAGAGTTTTGTACCTGAAGTCATTGACTGGAAAGCACACTGAAAGACCAGAGAATTGCTGGAACTTAACAGTCAAGTTCCTTCAGAAATGCGGTATCCCGCATTTTTCATGTATGTGTGATGTGTGCTCGATTGTCCTCTGGAAGGGCGCAGTGCTTGAGGTTCACATCAATCACAGACTTTGCAGAGTGGTTGGCATTTGCTCTGTGGCTATCCATCACCGCGGAGGTACCACCAAGCAGGACTGTGCAACCCATTGGTCAATGAGCAACCTCAGTTCATTAGCATACTGTGTTAGTCCACTAAGAATGAATACCAACTAACGTGTTGTCTACTGCCTCAGAAGGTCTGAAATGTAGCAGGTCAGTTAATTTTACTTGCTCTTTTTCTCTGGCAGACTTCCTTCTATCCTCTGGAGTAGTTCTGTGCAAGAATATGCTCTTGAGTATTGCACTTAGGAACAAATAATGTATCAACCTGCTTCTGTGACAGTGCCTATTCTAGGTGTTCCACTTTCGCTTACAGCGGCAATAAACCAGGTTAAAAAAAGTTGACAGACCATTTTTCCTTGGAAAATACCTTTCTTACAAATTAATGTATATAATTATGTTTATTTTCCCAACAATTAGAGACAAAAAGTAGTAAGGGGGGGAATATCTTCATAAAGCTGCACTGTTTTGCTTTAAGTACAACATTTTAATTTCTCTTTTTGAAATCACTACTGATTTCAGATGAGAATATAGAATGGGAAAAAAATTTAATTTCTCTAAGAATTTTATTTGGGAGAGAATTCTGCAAGGTTTGGAGTTTTTTTCCTAGTCAGGACAAATCTAACTTTTAAAATCTTGAAATCGTCCCCAAACTGAATTTGAATTCTCTGTGCAGTTCTCATTAGCAGTAGATAATTGCCTAAACCCACAAAAGGAGTTGTAGTATTTTCTATTTGCATCTCGGACACTTCTTCCCCCCTAGTTGGCAATGGTGGAATTCTGCTTCCCTTTCATCTGCAATTTTTCTTCCTCCTCTGCCCAACTCTGCTACCTGCTGCCTATATTCATGCTTTACAAACTGTTCTTGTAAATAGCTGAGACTATGACAACAAAGCTGAAAAAATGATGCAGTAAATACAAGTAAATATAAATATAACTGGCTACGAAAAAGGAACATAAAGGAAAATGTTGCCGTATATTTAACAGTTGTCAATGTGATTTTAAAGAGCACTGAGGCTGATTTAAGTTTTGCATTGTTTTTTGCAGTTTGTATTTTTTTATTCTTTATTTATATCAATGTACCAGAGAGAGGAATCCATTTCAGACTTTCTCCTAATCTATCTCTTAATAATGACTTGCTAAGAGGACCTTTGAGGGCTTATTTTACCTCCTGCAATACCTTATATTTGATGCTTCAGAGATCATGAAATTATTAAAAATTCAGCCAAGTCTGTTGATTCAATGACACCCTCTGGCAAGCTCACTAAAGTGCTAGGGAAATATTTTATTAATTTTAAGTGAACCAGCAATTAATTAAATGTGCAGAACCCTTTTAGTACTGTGTGATAACCCAGAGGCTGGACCAGATAGTTTTCCCATAGCCTTTCCTAATTTGAGGTATTTCAGTTGAGTCCCTGTAATAGCTCTTTCCAGGAGAAACAGTGCTCTGTCTCCCAGTAACCTTGACTCTAGGTATCCATAGCTGCCATCATTCGGACACACTAGCAAAGAGTTTGGAGATTTTCCATCAAACAAAAGAATCATTCGTGAAGACTAGGTTCAGTAGCTGGGTTGAACTGCTTGATCTCTTTCATGATATTCAGTCTCAATGCATTTACTGCTCAGCAGGAGTTCTCTAATTCCAGCATAGATAGACTGCAATAAACTTCCAGAGGAGAAAGTAATATAGTGACTTTTGAAAACAGTATTGATGTTTAAAATCTCATAACTGCAAGGCATTTAGCAGTGTTTGAACAATGAGATTGCTTAATCGACTGATCGTACTGGAATGTGTATTTCTATAGATCTCTCGTTCACATTTCAGCTTTAGCAACAGTAAAGTCAGTTGACTTTCACTCATGTAAAGCTCATTTGAGAGTCTAATCTAATGACCACTGCATTCCACTAGGAATTATTTTTTTTCAGATTCACTTTTTTTTTTCTGGTAAATTTTAAAAAAGCCCGACAACAACAACAAATCTATGCTAGAGGATGAAAGCCTGATTGGATTTAGAAAGTGTGCATACTTCATTTATCAGATCCCGTGTAAAGAGTTATTTCCTCTGTGTATTTGAAGAGCATGTGAATGATAGAATCTGTCCTGTATTGTTTCCCATTGATGAGCACTCTGAGAGGACAAGAAAATCAAAACAGAACTAAATATAATTGCATAATTTAGTCAGTTTGTCAGCTCTGCAGTTGCAAACATATTTATATCATGTTCCAAGGAAACTCTGTTTTGTAATGGGTGTCTTTTCTTCATAGTCTATGCTGATTTTTTTTTTTGTTTTGTTTTAATGTGAACCTCTTGCCCAAACAGCTCTTAAGACCCTGTTTAATTAAAAGAGATACACCCTTAGGACATCACACAAATTTGTCAGCAGTGTATTGTCACTAAAACACTTCGGTGTTAATCATGCAGTCTTTGTCTTGAGTTCATTTGAATCTAAAAATAATGAGAAGAAAGGTGAGAGTTGTGCTTTTAGCGTCCCTTCAGTGCTGTAGCAAATTGCAGTCTGGCATGTTTCCCCTCACAGGTCATATCCCTCGTTTAAAAATGTCCTCATCACTGCCATTTTGGGAAATCTTTGAACGTCTCTGCACAGCATGCCTGTCACTGCAGTGCTTTGCTGGAAGCATTAGTTCCCTTAAGAACAGTCTATGATAAATTTGTGCATTTGATGTGGGAAAGATGAACAAGAGGGAAGGAGACGAGGAAAGCTGGGAGGCTGTTTTGCTCTGAGAAAATATAGAAATTATGCCTGGGTATTGGTTCATATCCTTTACATCTTGAGGATGTCATCCTACATCAACACGTAGATGTGTTTACAGTGTTTTTCAGTGAAGCATCGCTGTCTTTAAACAGATTGCTGAGGCTGAGAAGTAGTTTGGAAGCTGGAATAGGACCACTGCAGGGAAAGGACTGGTTAGGGGTGCTGATGGGGGTTCTTGCATCATGGTCCTGACAAAATAGACATGTTTGGTGTCCCACAGTGGAGTTCACTGGCCTCAAATTGGCAGTTTACTGAGGGACGAGCTGAGTGGGCAGTACTTGATACAAGACTGAGTGACTCTCACTGGCGCAACAGCTTCTCCTCCTCAAGACCCCATGGACTAATGTACCAAACCCCTGAGGCTCAAGCTGTCCTGGGAAGAAAAGCACAGCCCCTGCAGCAGGGTTAGACTTGTACAGATGGTGCTGAGGTAATAACCTATGCCTTGCACAGAAATGGATTAGTGAGAGGTACTGTCGAAGTGTACATGTGTGAACACTTTTGCTCTAGTCTGTCTTCACAACAACGATTAGCAATGTCTTCGGGGCTGAGCTTCAGTTGAAAAAAAAAAATGGTAGTTTTGCTTGTCTTTCCAAGATCAGCAGCATCTGAAAACTGTTTTTTTTCATGACCTCCACTTTATTCTTTGCTTCACCCGGCACCCTTTGGATGTCTCAGTTTAATCCTGCAGCACCCCAAGCTCCTGGCACATGGTTCAGAGAGCCATGAGCTGGCTGGGCACAGAGCAAACCCAGGGACAGAAGAGCTGAGTCGTGTGGGTTGTGTGTGGTTCTTTGATTCCATGCAGGACCTTATCTTCCACAAGTGACTAATTTGATGTAATGGCTTTCAAATGCGGTACTTGCAGGTATCACTCCTACCACAACTCTCTATTTCTGTCCAGGTGTCCTTGCAAAGCTGGAAGTGAGAATTAGCTGCTGTAGCTTCTTATGGTGTACTTTTCCCAGGAGAGCAATGGAATGGACAAGGGCTATTTCATGAGAAGCTATTTCTCCTTCTTTTGCTGTAGAAATGGTGAGAATGTGAACTGTAGATTCTTGTCTGTCTGTTGATTTTAAGTGCAGAGAGTTGGTTGAGTAAGAGGTACTGGGCCTGCTAAAACACAACTAAAAATATTCTTTCCCATGAGAGGAATATCTGGAGGGTAACTCATTATCTGACTAGGAGCTGAAGGGCAAGTGATCCTAGGAGAGAACAGAGGGGACTTTTCTGAGATGGACAGCCCAACAAGACATATCTCCCTCTAAGAAAAAAAATTTATGTCTAGTTTGATATGAATGTGTAGGGGCTTTTCACTACCCTGCATATGAATGCCCAGACTATATACTTCCTTGCTGGTGTTTCCTTTTCTGCATTGTTTTTTTTTTAATAAGAAATATTCCTGTAGTTGGAACTTGAATGTCTGACTTGAATAAATGAGAGCTACTAAATAAGGTTGCCTTCACTTAAAAATATAGCTTAAAAAATAAGAGGCATGTCTCTTTACAGCTTGCTCTTGTAATCTGGACATGAAAACCAGTCTGAATTGTTGTCTAAGATTTGCTAGAAAACTGCAGTTCTAAGCAGAGCTTAAGATTTCTGTCACTCATCTGAAGAGAAAGCCTTGTCCCAGATGCAGTGCATATCCAGCGAAGTGATGTGTATTTATGCTAGACAGAGAAAGAAAGTGCAAGGGAGTTGTAGATCTTCAGTTATAAAAGTTTTAAAACATACTCATGTTTTTCACATATCCTATTTACTACTTAAAACTGCTCCACTGCATATCGGCACTAAGTTTCACACCTGAATTTCAAATATTCAGCCAGCAAATGATGTAGCTTTTTGATTTCAAGCAAATATGTTCGTAAATATGATCAGAGGATTGTCTGCATAGTATAATATAAAGTCTCTTGTCTTGATTCCTGTATGAAAAATAAAATGCAATGTGTATCAATTTACACAGAAAGTGTGCTAAACCATAGGAGAAGTTGAGTCAGGGATGCTGAACAGCTTAAACAAAACGAAAGTGTGAAATGCGATTCTGACATACCCTGGAAGATATGTGGGAGAGGAAACCTGCATGGGTGCCTTTCTGCACTCTCAACTGGTCTTCTTGCAAACAAAAATGTCACAATGGGGTCTTTTATGTGGGGCTGGAGCACCCAGCACCTCACCCACCCCTGGTGAGGGGATGGGAAAACTGTATCAGTGTGCCTGTGCCTGTGGGAGGTATTTTTGCCTTGTGCTACTGACACTGACCTATTTGTTCTGTCCCTGACTAGACGATAAAATGATGGGCATTGAAAATTGCATCATTCTCATGGTAGTGTTGTCTGCTTGTCCAAGCAGCAGGATAGAATTAAATTCTCTTTTAGAATGGATTTTTTAATGTGAACCTGTAGAAACTAGGGGGAAGTCAGGGAGTGGGGAGGGCAGTAACATACTCACACAGTTATCCTCTGTGTAACTGTGTCTGTATGTGTATATATATCTGTTATATATATATAGGCATTCATTCTTCGTTATTTTGCCCTATAAGGAGAAAGAGCCCTCCAGAGTGCCTCCCTTGATAGGCAAAGCTACTTCTGCCATGTCACTTCAAAGGCTGAGGCTTTGTGCAAATGCAGGGGACTGAGAAAAAACTACTTTATATTCTAGGGATGAGGTACAGTACGGTTTCGTAACTTCTCTGGCTAGAGGGACTGATGTCCATAATTACTCCAGTGAACCGCACAGGGTTTTAGGGGTCCTCATTCTTTACAAAGCTGGGTCTCCTTCTACAAGTACGGCTTTTACTGTGTTTTCTGGGTCAGTTTTATGTGTTCAGACACTAGTGCTTTCTCAGGAGTCCTCTGATAAAAGCCAGGAAATTACATGGCTCCTGGGCCATCCCTTCTTAGCCTCAAATTAATTCATGCAATGGAGGATGGTAGGAGAAATAATGAGGTGGAAGACAGTGATGTGGGCATTGCCTTTGGCAGTAACACCTCTGGTAGTTTTGATGTGTGTTTTCTTCAACAGGACTGATTTTTCTGTTGCTGAATTTATTCTATTGTTGTAGCTCTTTCAAATTAAAAGAAAAGAGAAAAAAAATGAAGTCTTTGATTAATATCTGATTTGATTTGAGCTTTGTCAGTGATGGATGCATTTAAATATTCCTGTCAGGGTGAGCAAGAGTGAGGTATTTCTATTAGGAGCACAGCATGCAGCCTTCTAAGGAAGCATAAACCTTGCATCTTGAGTTTTGAAGCTGCTGAACCAACAGTAAGACCGGACCTGAAAGTTTCCATCAGCTGGGGGCTGTAAAATGAAGTAAAACTCAGAAAGAAAATGTTCAGCCTTTAAAAAACCAAGATCATATACATTGGGAATATTGCAATAACCATCCCCTGCTGATGATATAAAACTAGGGGTGGGGGTGTCTGATATGCCAGAAGGCTGTGCTGCTCTCCAACAAGATCTGGACAGGCTAGAGAGCTGAGCAAAGGTGAACCTCATGAAGTTCAATAAGGACACGTGTAGAGCCCTGCATCTGGGGACGAATAACACCAGGCACCAGTACAGATTAGGGGATGTCTTGCTGGAAAGCAGCCCTATGTAGAAAGATCTTGGAGTCTTACTGGACAGTAAGTTGTCCATGGGACAGCAATATGCCCCTGTGGCCAAGAGGACCAATGGGATCCTGGGGTGCATTAACAAAAGTGTGTCCATCAGGTCTAGGGAGGTTCTCCTGCCCCTCTACTCTGCCCTGGTGAGACCACACCTGGAATACTCTGTCCAGTTTTGGGCTCCTCAGTTCAGGAGAGACAGGGACCTACTGTAGAGAGTCTAACAGAGAGCTACGAGGATGATTAAAGAAACCTGAACATCTCTTCTGTGAAGAGAGATTGAGAGAACTGGGGCTGTTTGGTCTTGAAAAGAGAAGGCTGGGAGGGGATCTTATTAATGTATACAAATATCTGAGTGTCAAGAGGAATGTGCCAGTCTCCTCACAGTGGTGCCCAGTAATAGAACAAGAAATAATGGGTTTAAGTTAAAACCTCAACATGAGGAGAAAGTTCTTTACTGTGAGGGTGACAGAGCACTGGAGCAGACTGCCCAGAGAGGTTGTGGAGTCTCCTTCTCTGGAGACTTTCCAAACCTGCCTGGATGCGTTCCTGTGTGGCTGCCTTAGGGCAGGGGGACTAGACTACATAATCTCCAGAGGTCCTTTCCAACCCCTAATGTTCTGTGATTCTATGTTGTTACTTTATTTCTTTAATGATAGAAAAAAAAAAAGATCAAACCTGAAGCACAAGCAGAACATTGCAGAGGTATATTCCTAGATACAGCTCTCCAAAACTTATGTACTGTAATCAGGACCCTAGATCTACTGGTAGGGAAAACTGAAAAAATTCCTCTGAAGGCAAAAATCTTTCACTAAAAACTGAAGTCAGCAAACTCAATCTGAAGACCTGGCCTAAAGCTTCATTGGACATTTTAAAATCTACTTACTAAAGTAGGTTTTCTTTTTCTTTCCTTTTTTTCCCTTCTCATAATACGTTTTTTAGGCTTCACAGGAGTTGCTCACCATAAATAAAAATCAACTATTTGTCCATTCCCAATTTACTCATCCACACACCAGGACAGCAAGTTAATTGCAAGAGTTCCCTGTGGGGAATGGTGAACTTAAAAATGCCTGATATATATTGTTTAGGAAGCAGAGTGAGGAAAAGCACAAGTCCTGAAGAAATGCACAAAAGTGAAACTAGGAATGAAAAAGGGTATAAAAAAAATCCTCCCACTCGTGGGCCAATTGACTTTGTAAATAATTGCCTGGTACCCCTGGGACGCTCAAGGATAGGAAGGAATTTAAGAACTATTTATTGCTTTAGGGCAGGATCCACAGAAGGACTTTGGTGTTAGTGCTTTTTAGTGGAATCCAGAGTCACTTAGGGGTGACTCATAAATGGTCTTTATCTCCTAAAATGCCATCCTAGGCTCTCAGATCCAAAATCTATATTCTCATAAATGATTGCAGCTGCTCCAGACTTGGGGGTATCTAAAGAACATAGAAACCAAAGTTCCTCCCAGTAAACAGTATGCACGCTGCAGCCTGTGCATAAGTGCTTTGGTCTTGACATCAGTGAGTGGCCTGGCACTTTTCTCAGGTCTGTGTACCTGGTTAGTGTTTTGTCATCTCCAAAGCACAGGGCTTTGATTTCACAGACAGTCTCAAAAGTGGACTGTGCATAAAAAATGGCTAGCATGAGCAGGATGTCCTTTTTAGCTGATGACATGCCAAGTAGCATAGTCCCTTTAAGTGCCAAAGACCAATGTTTAGCTTATTCCATCGCCTGAGGAGATTTGAACCCAGCAGAATAATCCTGCTGGTAGCAGCATGATGCAAACCTCTCAATCTGTTCTACCAATGCACTTCACCGTGGTATGGAGCAATAACTTTGTCTGTTGATCTAGACAGCACCAGCCCTAGTGACAGGGGCATTCAGCACAAGCAGGGAGCTTTTTTTGCGGTTTCTGCTCTGAGGACTTTTGTATTAAGCACTCGCTGCAGCAAGGCCGGGAGAGTCACTGCTTTTCTTGTTTTCCCCCTTCCTTTCTGTCACATACCCAGCTGTCCCATGCAAGAGACAAATTCTCTCTCTTATGTTCTTGTACACATCGAATGGTCTATGTTCTAGCAGCTAGGGCACTGTGGAGGAGATGGGTAGTTGATTCTTGTTGGCCAAAGGGTGGACGTCAGCTTCATCTTTCATCTTCTGGTCACCAGCTGTGGAGCAGTTGGGATGCAGTATTCGTATTTGGATCTAAAATTAAGATCAGTGTGTGAGACAGGCAAATCTTCCTGTATATGAGAGTAGTATGGGCTCAATGTGTGGATGCTCTCCGTGTATTCAAGATGTGTCTTGCTGCAGACACCTATGGATCTGTACCAATAACAAATAAGATAGTTTGGAACTGTAGATAGGTCTAGGGATAGCTGGAAAACAATAAGTGTTTTCGGAATTTCTGTTCTGACTTTGAAAGCCTAAAGTGATGTTTGGCAGCAGGTGTCATTTTAGATATCTCTCCTTTACTATATCTCAGCTCTTAAGCTGTACCCAAATTGTTGGCCTGAACAGGAGATAGCTCTTCTTCATGCAATGTCAAGATATGAAGTTTTATTGATATCAAAGCAGTGGGAGCTGTGTCCTCATTTTGTTGGACAATAGTTAGTAAGGGAACAGTCACCTATGCTGATTGTCAGTTGAGAGTTTGATAGCTGTTATCAAAGCTCTAATAACACAACCTGTCAATAAAATGGGTACAAGGAAGTAGCGATGCAACTAACTAGTCAGTTTCTAAACAAATCAAGGGTTAGCTTTAGCAGTCAAATGTATAAAGGTCTGTATCTTTTAAAAAAAACCTTTGGGATCTATATTTGCATGATTACCTCTCCAGGCAGGAGCATGCAACACCAAATATGTTATATAAGAAGGCTCCGTTCTGTATCCAGCAGTCTGTAACATCAACTATCAAGAGGCTTTCAGTAAAAACTACTGAAGTCAATAACACGCAAGGTCCAAAACTCTTCTCCTTCTTGTGCATCTAGTGGTTTCCTACCTGCTGTCCTTTGCACGTTGCATCAGAATCAGGGCATCATAGCATTAACTTGCTCTCTGCCTCGGGCTACAGAGATCATGAGTTACAGAGCCAGCAGGGAATCATTTTCATGTCCTCTGGGCTGGGCACGGCAGCTGGCAGTGAAGGGGTGGTCTGCTGCTGAGCTGCTCCAGAGGCCACCGCTTGGACTGTCTGTGCTGAGAGCTCTGCCCACCCAGGCTGCCCCTTCCAGGAACAGGGAAAACAGTGGAACAAGGGCTTTTACATTAAAGTAGGAATCGAGTGGGCACTGTCTGGTGGTGGAGAGATTTAGCTGCTGAAATTATTAAAGGATCTCATGCTGTATATCTTATTTTCTTGTCTGTAAACCATGGAACATGACACATCGGTGGCTAATCAGGGCTCTGTGAAGACAGACAGACTGAATGGCTGTGCTCAGTGAAACTGATAGTAAGACAGATGGACCTAAGATATATAGAGCGTTGCGTCACTGAGTGCATTTGGCCTCTTATATTGATCATGATCTAATCCAGTGGTTTTGGCTTGTCTTCTTGTTATGCAAGAAGCCCTTCTTTAAAAGGAAATTGTATTGGCCAGTTACAGATTTCCTTGATATTTTCCCCTGTTTAGATTGTGAAATTATCAAGGAGAGTCAGTGCTGTTCTGCAACAGCCATGACTGCCCACACACAGTACCTTTTTTTCCCCATACTTTTATTCCATGTCTAAATAAGGATTTACATGACAAATTGTAATGGTGCACTGCAAGCTGTTAGAGCCTGTTGGGTAAATGATTAACATTTCAAATTTATTTATAATTTAATTTCTAAATACTTACTCAAAGGACATAATGGCTCCATTCTAATTTATCTTATATTCAATCCAATTTTTGTAACATTTATTAATTCCTTTTATTCCTGATTCAGAAGTATAACATGCCAATTAGAAACAGATTTTAAAGCCTATTTACTTCAACTCATTGCATGCCATCAAGTAAATAAAACATTGTAAAAGAATCCCTGATTATGCATAGTGTAATAAACATGCTTACAATTACATATTTCTGTAGTAGGCCATAATATTTAGCACATTCTCAGTTGGATCATTACTCATTGGCTTCAACTGTGTATTTACAGTCTTTTGTGCAACTCAGAAACTTTCTCAGGTGTTTATACTTTAGCTTGCCACAGGTTTTCTAGCAACATAGAACAGCTATAATTTGTGCTACTAGACTCCAGGTAAGGAAATGTGTTCAAAAGCAGCTTCTGTCTGCTCTGGCAAGAAACTTGCTCGCTGTAACTGCATGGACATTTTCACAGATTCCGTTCAGATTGAGAGCTCTTAGCGTATTAAAGGACATAGATTTCTTATTTTTTGATAACATCCATAAACCCCACTGCTAGTCAGTTTTCCATATCTTGCTTTTTTTTCCTTGCAAGATAAAAGATTCTTTGGTTTCACCAGAGAACAATGCCAGAAGATAAAGGCCTTTAAATCACCCCTGTATTCTGCTAAGCCAATAGCTGGAAAAGAATGACCCTTGTTCTATTGGTTCATTTACAGCAGCTGCATGGATGATCCAATGAATTTACACATCTGAGAATGGTTCTATTCTAACTTCCAGCAGTCAAATTTCAACAACAAATTCCAGTCCATCTCTATTTCAACACTCAGAAGTGCATGCTCTGCTACGATCTAGGGAGCTTGGGGTAATGCTGCTTATTGTGACTCCAGGACTATGACAGGAGATGGAATAGCTGCAGCCTTTCCTTTCCCTGTGGTGCAGCAGTTGTTAGCAAATGCTGCCTTTTCCCTGTAACCTAAGACATAGGAACTAATGTCATGACTACGTGCTCTGTCATAGGATTATATTCCACGTCAAGGCTGATACTGGGAACGTATGAATGTGTACACTTGTAAAACATGCATGATCCTCTCCAGAGAAAGAAAGGACCATGCTTAGATGAACAATTCTGGCTGTAGTAACCAAAAAGGTGAGAAGAAACCTCTGTGGTTTTGACAAGACGTATCAAAGGCTTCTCTCATGACTACACACAATCATCTAGCCAGCTCACATCTTCTGCTGTGACATGCCATAGGGCAGCAACCAAGTGGAAACCTGCATTGTTATGACAATACAGGAATATGAAAAAATGTTGGCTGCCAGAAGCATTGGGCAACCCTGTGACCTAAATCAACTCAACCAGAATCCATTAAATGATTTAATTTTTGTCCATCCAGGTATTGATTGTACTTATAGTGCAAGAACAGCAGTGACAGCAGTGGTGCTGAGAGTCTGAATAGAATTATTCAAAGACGCTGCTTGGCAAAGTGAATGGATGTCTGATAGGAAGGACTTAAAACAATAAATCTTTGACAGCACTGATTCAGTCTTTGTGAAATGACTAACTGATTGCCAGAGACTTTTAATGTCAAAATATCAGATTGTGCAGGTGCCTGAAAATAAGCACGCATTGTAATAGTGGTGTCTTTTAATTTTTTTCCTGGCAGCTAAGAAATGCTTTCAGGTGTAACAAAAGAAGATGTGTGATATGAAAAATGGGGATAGCACAGACTACAGCTCAAAGGGGAATGCTAATGTGTTGTTACGGGAATGACGAGATACTCACTGTGCATTTGTGGTGCAGTGGGTTTCTATACCCAGGTAGATGGCTAATTTATCTCTCTAACACATGACCTATATCGATGGCACAAGAGCCTACTAACCAATTAGGTTGCTTCATAAGGGGTCACAAATCTCTTTAAGGAGTCTGGGGCCTAGATGGTGCATATATTTAGCTGTGGATGCCTTCACTTTTGTCATGCAGACTTTCTGGAGCATGAGGGCATGAGAGAATGAGTTTACCTCCTCTGGTTTGCCAGTGGCATCATAGGGCTTGCATATATGGTTCAACTACCTGTAAGTAAAGCCTTGCTGGTAGGCAGAAGCAATGAGGTGAATAAAGCACATACTTGGGCCTAATTTCAGTGTAGACATGTAGATAAGTAAGTTCTTGTGGCTGCCTTCACAATTCAGAGCATAGGTGAATAGATGAAATGTTGGAACCGATCAGAGTCACTGTGTGTGGCCAGAATAGCTCAACTGGCACAAAGCAAAACTGAAAACCACACGTGAAGGACAACTTTCTTCTGCACCCAGGGAAAGGGCTAGCAGGACTGACTCACAGAGAGCTAGAGATCTTTCGTCATGGCCCTGAGGGCAACCTCCACCTTGGCTGCTGCCCCTGACCTGCCTGCACGGTGGCTCCCCCAGCCCTGCCCGTGACCCAGGAGCCCTGGTTGTGCCTAACCTGGGCTCACTTTTCCTGGTTGCTACACCCAGGCCCTCAGGCAGTGCAGGAGGGTGCCCTGGCAGGAACAGCACTGCCTGTGCTGTGGTCACCCTCAGCTCCTCACTCCTCTTTCCCTGCAGAGCAGCACTCCTCCTGCTGCTCCAGCACATTTGTCAGAGTAATCTTGTCCTGGAGTTGCAGCAGGACTTGCACATGGGTGATATGTTGAATCTGGCTAGTGCAAACTGTGGGGAAGACGACCTCAGGGCTCTACCACCTGGCTTTCTAAGCATGTAGTAAACTGTGACAAGAACTGCTGCAGCACTAAGACTATGGAATCTCAGAGAGCTCAGGTGCCTGTGAGGTGTTCAAGAGTCCTCTAGAAATGTTGCAAAACAGGCTTGCAGAAGGCAGAAGAGAAACGAACTCAAAACTAATTTCCAGCCTTTGTTAGGCTATAGACAAAGGAATAAAAACAATCACGTTACTCAACAATGTGCCTTTGTCCTTAATGCTCTGTACCAATGCGCAAGAAACATATACTGGAGTGTCTTTGAGATGCATTCTTTGTACTAGGCATTAAGGAAGCAAGAGAGGGAAGTAATTTGGGAAATGACAGAGTTATCTAGTTTTCCAAAGGCTTCTTCATCAAGCTGAGAAAGACAGAATAGTAAGGATAGAGTATAATGAACACCAGCAGTGAAACTAACAGGATGCTTTATGATCATATACTTGGGCTTTTTCTTGTGCTAGCTTTCACTGCTTCTTCACAGACAGACTGAAGAACACAAACCTTCTGTCTCTGTGGGACCATGGAGTGTCTGCTTACATCCTAATTTACTACAAGTATTTGGGGGAAAATTGCCGGCTACATCCTCAGAGGCTGAGGAGAGGAGCAGAGCAAAGAGACAAAGGCAAGTGCACAGTTGACAGTGTTCCTCTGGACATCGGTTAGGAGCAGCGCTAAAGTAGTCTTGATTGGGCTTTTGTTGCTAGTCTTTAAAGGACTCTTCTGTGGTAGGGAAAAAAAAACCAAGAGACAGATCTTCGCTTACATTCTGCACTTGCAGAGGTGGAGGAAGAATTCTTCCCTCTTACAACATTCCAGAAACCAGTAATGGAAGAGATGTAGACCCTTCCCTTCTCGATACTAGCCCTGCTACATCAGACCCTTCTTCAGTAAGGATCATCTCTCTTGATCCTTGCTAGGTTCAAAGACTGTAAATAAAGGCTGATAATTATTTTCTACCAAAAGTAAGTCCCATGTGGTTAGAGTATACTTTAGGGTCCAAATCATAGTTATAGCACTAATGACTGTCTGTTTACAGCAACATTGTTTTTGCAAGAGGCTTCAGAGGTTTTACACTGTATTTAGCATGTGCAGTTGCCATGTAAAATGTTGCTAGCTGTATTTTTATTCTTCTCCTGTGGAAGCACGGCTTTACAATTTTCAGTGCAGAAAGAAAACAAGTTCTTCACCGCAAGTTGTGGTTTACACTTTCCCTAATATCATCTTGACAATTTCGTAAGGCATGTTTGTGGAAAAAAGAAAAAAAAAGAAAAAATGTCATGTTCATTCTAATAGAAAGGCACAGTACTTACACATTTCTCTAATGACAATTTATTTAAGGAAATGTACAGGAAACAAATTCCAGTCACGTGGAGTAAGTTCCTTCTTCAGGTGTTTCATTATCCACTCCCTCTACTGTACATAAATAAGCCTTACTGAATAGCCACATGTGGCTCTTGTTGCATTTGCGTGGTTATAGCAGTGTGTAAGGCTGGACCCAGATGTCATAAACGCTGCTGAAATCTGGGTAGTTAGACTAAGAGGAAAAGACCTTATTTTTTTGTGTTACAGTAAATAAAAGAAAAATCTTTATTACAGCAGAAAAAAATATGAAAATGAAAATTAAGACTGTGTTTAAAATGCAGGATTTAGCATGTCTGAGAGCTGTTACTGAAACTCCTGCTTAAATCAATAGCAAGATTTAGCCCTAACTATCTGCAGCATTTATGTTTGTTCAGATGCTGAAGTGGAGCTGTGCCTATTGCAAATTGTTCTTTTTATGCTCTGAAATCCAAGAAGATAAACTCTGTGACACAGAATGCATGTTTTTTTCCATTGTTTGGAGGCTTCAAAGCAGCACAATACTGCACTGTCTAATCTTCAAATTCTTGTTTTAATAAAAGCTATTCTGCGCTCTCAAAGACGTGCTTTTGTTAGAAGCACAAAAGAGAATCTCAGTCATGAGCTCATACGTATATATACACACATATACATAAACACACATATGTGCACGTGTACACGTGTGTGTATGGTTGTCTGTATGGGCATTGTCTGTGATGGCAAACACACAATTTTAATCCTTTTCAACTTAGTTTTCATTGTATAAAAATTCCAATAGCATGATAAGTGTCATCTCTGTTATTTGCAAGATTAAACTCCCACCATCATACAGTGCTGAGTCCCCTGATGGCAAAAGTCTGTGACTTAGAGAGAATGAGCAATTCTACCAAACCTACTGTTTAGAGTGTTGTAGCTAGTGTGAAGTCCCTATCTCAGATGTGGTAGGCATGATGAACAAGCTATGATACATTATGTGGAAAGGTTGGTGGAGGAAAAGTGACATCACTCTAGTCCCTGTCTGCAAAGAGTTAATCTGTACATCTAAATAGAGTGATCTGCCAGGTATGGTGTGAACCCACAGAGGAAAGCGTGCCATGCTCTTGTAACATATTCATACCTGGCACTTAGGAGGACATTAGAACCCCAAAGCTAATGAACGGAATCACTTAGTAGAGGAAGTATATCATCATGTCGAATGTCACTTTAGCACTGAGAAACACAGGGATGGCAATCCCGGGTCAGATGGATGATGCATCTGGTCTGGTTACCCAGGGAAAGCTCAGAACAGTCAGTGAAGCAAAACCACCTGATTCTGGAAAAGTTCTTTCTTGATTCCTTACCATCTTTTGCCCTTACATATATTTGCTCCTATTCCTTCCAAAATCCTCTGCGTGTGTTTGCTCCAGCTACTTCCTCAAGGTAGACACAAGTACACCCTGTGGATGAGACTGACAGGTGGCAGTCTGAGTTGGCATGTGTCCTGGGGATGGGAGTGCTGAGGGTCTCCTTCAGTGTGGCAGGTTCTAGGAGCTAGCAGATTTGATGCCAATTGACATTTTCAAACAGATTGTTGAAAAGCAATGCATCTGCAAAGCAGGTGTGTGCATAGGCTGTAGCTGGAGGGGAGGGTGTGCTGGACTCACAGATGTTCCAGGCTCTTCTGTTTCACCTTACTTGAACTGCAATGGTTGTCATTGTCTGTGGGAAAGTATAATCCTTCCCTGAATCTCAGTTCGTTCTTGGTCTCCAGTGATCTCCTTTAGCAATAAGTTCCACAGGTTATTTATATAGTTTGATATCTGTTTTATGGTGTATTTCTGAACCTGTCATTGAATATCACTTCGTTCCTCTTTTAAGGATGATAAATAAGAACCCTTCTTTCTTCACTTCTACTATTATTTTTTTTTATACATTTATCTAGTCCCTTCTGTATGAATATTCCAATCTGTTGAATTCAATGCCAGACTTCCCACAATGCAAATTCTGTGAACTTTAAGGAAAGATTGAGTAGAGAGTATTGTGAATAAAAGCTGTGCATCAGCCTAAGACACCTGTGGCAGTTTTTGTAAAACTAAACAGGATCACTAAGGATGTGTAATATGTTCCTCCTCCTTTTTTTCTTCTCCAGCTTCACTAAGAAGAGCTTTGGGAGGAATGAGAATCGTTGAACAGCCAAAATCTCCAAACACTGTTGCAGTTCAAGATATCACCTGCTGCCTTTGAAACCTTCTCTGAATGAAGTTCCATTTCTGAATCACTAGTTGGGAAGAAGCGAAAGCGATAGAATTTAGCACTAACGTTCAACTAAAAGATCTCTCCATGCTCAAAGTGGTGTTTTGTCAAAAAACAACAACAAAAAAGGAAGAAGAGTCTGCATGTGCTCAGGATGGACTTTGGTTTCAGGATCAGAATTGAGCTTTATGCTTCGCCTTGCCCCTGGTTTGGCTAACTTCTTTAGCTTGGTCATTTTACATCTCTGTGCCTCAGCACCTCAGCCTCCCCTTCTCATGCTGGCAGTGTGTGCTGTGGTAGCTTTTATGTGTGTGATATATAAAATCAGAGCTTTACATCAGGCACTGGCATAAAACAGCATATATATTGTCTGAGTGTGCTGAACTGTCCCAAATCTTCAGTTGTTGAGTTTGATGCTAGGAAACCACAAGGTTTTCTCTGGGCTACGTAAATACTTTGAGGTTCTTTTCTTTTCTTCTGGATTCTAAGGCTTTAGGGTGTGATTGCCTCTTTCTTTTTTTTTTTCCTCTTCTTGTCAATGATGAAGATTGGAGAAATAGTTAAGAAAATCTGGTATACCCACATATTAAGCTGTTAAGGATGTTACATAAACCTCAAATACCACAATAAAATTGTGAGAGTTGCAAATACTGCGTACAATTAAAATCATACTAAACAGCACGAATTCAAAGAATCATGGTATTAAGGTAACAATTATGAACAAACACACACTTGCTTTCCAGATATTTCACCAGCACTTAAATGTACCACAAGGAAGGAGATGAGGATTACCTAGTTAAAGTTTTCAGAGTGATTTGAAGAAAAGTGCTAATTAGCTTTTAATCTTTATTATTTTATTAAGAAGTCCTCCAAATCTCATCTAGCTTGGGTGGGACTTCATCACAAACTCCAAATTCAGCCCAGTTTCAGTGAAAGCTTTATGTACCTTCCAAGTGCTATTATTAGGTAATCTACAGTTAATAAATAATAAAAACTTTGTCAAATTAGGACTAAATTACAGTAATTGTGATTTGAAAGATATTTAGGTTAGCCTTGTGCGTGTGTGTCTGTTGATTACATTCAACTAAATCTTTCTTTTGTATTTCTCATTAAATGGAAATTACAACAAATATGTTTTCCTGAGCCTGTCCCAAGCCAGGGACTCAGATTCCTCACACTTCACTTGACTCAGTCCTTGTCAGGACTTATGCTATTTTTTTAAAAAAATATACTTTTAAAAAATATATACTTCTTAAAAAGAAATTAGTGATGCCACTTCCCTCATCCCATTGCAAAAAGGGCGAAAAAAAAAAAGGATGAAGAATGAGGAAAAGCCTCTGTCAGCTAAAATACAAAGTTTTGTAGACTATGAGGCCAGAAGAGACCATTTGGAGGAGCTAGTCTGACCTCTTGCATAATATAGGTCAAAAAACCTCCACATGCAATTTCTGCATTAAGCCTATTATTTCTGCTTGAACTGCAGCATGCTCTCTGCTCTCATTAGTGATGTCTCTTCCTAATTATTATAGGAAATGCTTTTACACTAATAATGTTATTTATATAGGTTGTAAATATTCAGTATTTAACAGGACATAAAATATGATGCCATCTTCGAACAATTTATGGTCTAACCTTTCCTTGCTATGTTGTCTGACATTCTCTGCAACATAATACTTTTCATTTAATGAATAACATTTGGCAACAGACTGTCTCTCTTTTTCTTTATTTTTCTTCATTTTCTTATCCTCTTTTTCCAGTCTGTCTAGACTCATCCAGTGGGGTTATTTTATTTGGTTTTGTGGGAAGGGGCTGTTTGTGGTTTTTGTTGTTTATTGTGTTGTTGTTTTTTTTAAATATGTATATATATCTGTATATTTGTATTTATAAGCTATTTATCTTTTCCTTAACTTTTAAAATGATCCTTTGCCTTATAATAAGACTCACCTGGGACAGCAAGCGAAACAGCTCAGAGCTCTTTCACTTAAAAAGAGAAGAAAAGCTCAGCGTTTACTCTCTAGGCAGATTTCCTGGAGTTTGTCCAGCTCTAGCTTAAATTATCTTCATGAGGCTGTTGTTAGCAGTTGCACTGTTGCATTATGCATGATTCCTGAGTGCTCCTAGTATGAACAAACCATACAGTGTTTGGTTAGTGGTTTTCAATTTTATGCCAAGCTGTACAATTTGTTGGTGCTATTTAGGTTAATATGCTATTATTTTGCATATTTATAACTCTCTCATTACATTTTTTATTAATAATGATGTCATGTTTGGTAGCAAGGATCAGTAAGATTTCTAGTGTGTAATGTTTGCATATTTATATTATTACAGTATAATAAGTCTCTTAGGCAGCTCTCTGCATTGGCATCACTTTGTAGATGTGTCTTTCAGGTAATTTCATTCTGACAGTGGCTGCTTGAATAGCAGTGATACACTGTGCTGAGATGAAATTTATCTTGCAACTAGTATATAGGTATCAGTACAGGCAATCTATTTTTGATGCCCACATCAGAAAATAAATAGTGATGCATTACATTCATTTTCACTTCCACTACATGGATTCTCTTTTACATATTGTGTTACTTTTGCCCTTTCACAAGTGGCATTTTCTTTAGCATAACTCTGAAGAGCACTTCTGCACTCTCTCCCACAGTAATCCCTTCTGGAGGGATACATTGAGCTTGTGGATGCATACAGCACATCTTGGAGGAAAAGGCTCTTCCTTAAAAAATTTCCTTTTCTGCTCCCCAGATGCTTTATCTACTTCCCTGCACAACAGAAGCAATGCCATGAAGAAAACGACTGTTACCCCTGTCAGCGAGTAAACTGCTTGCCTGGTCCTTTCACACACCAGAAGGCTCATCAGTGACCCTGGCCTGGTGGCTGAAGCAGGGGGAGCACACCGGCAGCTGGCTGTTACGACCGGGACCCTTTGGGCAAAAAGGTTTGCTTGCCAATCTCCCACTATGCTGCTTAGTCTCGCTAATAGTAGTGATCGCTGTAGTGTGAATGAGTATCGCTGACTAATTATGTAGAGCTAGATTACGTTCTGTTAATTCCTTAATGGGTGCAAGAAACACTCCCTCTTGCCTGTTCATCTGCCTGTGTGTTTGTGTAGGAGCATGCAAAAGTGCACTGGTGCATCAGAATGTGCAGAATTTTTTTTCTGCGATGCTGGAAGTGGCTGGGAAAATCTAGAGCCACCTCTTCTTCAGTGGTTCTCTACCCTACCCTTTCCCCACAGGCACATCCTGACCCCCCTGACCCAAACTAGAGCTTCCTGAACGAGAGTCTAGCTGGTACGCTCTTTCAGGTTGTGGAGAGGATACACACTGGTGCACTGTGAAGTCTGCAGCAGTGATGAAAGATCGTGCAGCATAGATGACTGGCATTGCCAAATCAAGTGTAAGAAAGTGGCAGAATATCACGGGAAACAGGGCAAGGTTGTAAAAAAACCCCAAAACAAACGCAAAGAAAACCAAACCCCTTGAGTGTGATTGAGAAAAGCAAAATGGAAATAAGTTTGGAGTGTTTTTTTTTAAATTTAGTATTGCAGAATAAGGAACAAGTTAATAAGGATAGCATTTCACAAAATTTCAATCTTGTACTCCTTCCACAGGCATCTCACAGGCTCACAACGGACTCTGGGTTCCTCTGTGAGAATGCTCCTGTTTTATAATGTTTTACCTCAAGGGAAGAAATGTTATAAAGGATGTTCTTATTCAGACCACAGAGTAGGGGTCAAGCCAGCGCATGGACAATTTGTCTAACCAGGTAGACTCTCCTCCTTTCACTCATCATTCTTTAAGTGGTTCCCTCTATTGCACTTAATTTTAAGATCTCATGGCTTGAAAACTATGAGAATAAAAAAACAAACATCTTTTCCCCTTTATGATTTTAAGAACTTAGTACTAGCATTTTCTAGGCTTTTCCCTGTTACCAGAAACTTAGTTTTTCCTTTCTTTAATAAAGATAGAAACTATTTCTTGTTTAAGAAAGACATGTCATAGCAGAAGACTTAGAACTCTTGGGCAAAGCTGAAATTAATTTGGCAATAAGGCCCATGGCAAACAGCCTGAACCACGTTTGAGTCAAATGCAGATCAAAAAACCTCCCACAACAGAAAAGTTGTCAGATACATCAGTGCCTCCTGGATCAATAATCTAAGCCTGTATCTGCTCTCTCTCCTCTACCCTTCTTCATCCCAGGAATCATCCTTTGATCAGAGCCGTGCTCTCTTGTAGAGACCTCTCAGGAAGCCAGTGGTAAAGAAGGTTTCTGAAAGGCCCGGGTGTATGTTGTCATCTAGCAGATGCCAATTCACTGTCTGAAGTAATTTTTCAGTTTCAGTTCAAAGAAAAATCAAATTTATATGATGTTCTTAACATTTATAACTCTGCAGAGAACGACTAAGCCCAAATAAACAATTACTGCAGGCTTTTTTGTATGTTGGTAATGAGTCAAACATCAGTGACTAATTCCTGCAAAGATTTAAAAGATGCTTGAATGTAGAGTTACAAAAAGCTGTCCATTCACATGCACAAACTCTGAGTTTGGATCTAAATTTACTTTCTCTCTTTTATTCCTGAAAAAGACAATGCTGGTTGTAGTCAGCTGATTTACTTCTACTGAACCGTGAAGAACCGTGAAGACATCTCGTGGTCTTCAGGCTTTAGGCTGGGCCTTTGACTCTTTCCCAGGGCATTTCGCAGTGACACAGTTCTTTTGGTTTAGTGTGGACACTTGCATTTACTTTATTTATTATTTAAAAAGTAGGTTTGTGCTTATGGCATTAGGCTAAAGTTTGGCTGCCATTCCCCACCAATGTAATTTCAGCGTGTTGTGCATACGTTTATGTGATGCTGTGGTGTCCTTTAAGCTACAAATACACAGAAACAGGCTACAGATTTTTAGTTCTGCTGAGCAGCAAAGCAGTTTATAATTTGTCTCTGCACCTTTGTACTTTTACCCTACTATTGGTTTATTTTTCTGTTAGTGTGATTTAGGTAACACAGCACCTGGTATTCATACCAGTATCCTAAATATAAGGATCTTTACAGAGCAGCAGGTCACATTTGAATCTGGTGTATGAAGAACCAACAAAGCTGCAGCTTTTTGCACCCTTGCTGAACTTACCAGCTGCATACATCATGTGAACTAGTTGTTATAACGCTAAAGTCATATGGATGACTTGAATAAACAGTGTTCTTCCAATGACTAATCATGTGAAGACTGTGGAAACATTTTCAGTCCTGTATTGTGGCTGGTACACTCCACTCACAGAAGAATATTTACACATAAGCAGCCGTGACATACTTCAGTGGATAAAAATAATACATATTGTTTTGCATTCAGATGGTCAAAGAGGAAGCAAAAAGCCTTGGATTGTGCATAGAGATGAAAAACCCTCCTCTCTGCATTCTCTACAGTTCAGAAGTACACTTGCAATGCTCAGGAGACGTGTACAAGTGAGCACAGGCACCAGAGGCACATACAGAGCCCATTTCTTATTCTGATGAGGCCAAATGTCATTCTCCCACATTGAGCCTCTGAGACTGGCTGTAAAAACAGAATACATTGATTCTGTTCTTATTTTGTTTACGGACCATAAGAGAAGCTTATGAAAATGTCAAGTCCAGATCACTGAAAAATGAAATCCTCTGTTTATTCTAATTTTGGCCTCATCCACACACTTTTACTCTGCCTGTATCTCCATCTATATGTAAAATTTTTTTTCCACATATTGGCGTAGAGGAGAATTCAAAATGAAAAAGTTGTCTAGAATACTGTTTAAAAACTCATGTGCAGAAATGTACATACACAAATTCATACCTGTTTTAGCATCCATGTTATAACTACAGAGGTTGTAAACTAGGTGCCTTATTCTCAAAAATACCGGTTTATGTGTCTGATTCTTCTGTCTTTTACACCAGATCTGTTTTGCTTTATCTCAGTGGTTTTGACTAGGATATGACTGATGTAACAGAAAGTGAAATCCAGTCAGTCAAACACATAAATACCCACTTTGGAAAGCCATTGTAGCAGCTGTGTGTTAAAATTAGGAAAATAAGTACTGTGACATTTTTTGTGTGAGCAATTGGATGACTGACCTTTTAGAAATGTGAGACTCAGGTTAGCCCATCACCTTCCTCCTACTTGTGAGACAGAGGTTACTGCTTAAACTGTATTTATGAATGTCTCAAAATACTTTTCTCATCTTTCTTACTCTTGCCAAATCCTGCTGTCCTCGGCTGTCCATCACAATCAGTGCAAGATGGTATCACAGCACAGTTCTCGGGCTTGTGTTCCCAAAAACTCATCCTCTGGGCCTTCCTCTGTATGGAAAGGATACTTGGCAGTCTGGACCGCAGTGTCAGAGAGCTTGCTGGTGTCCCATTTATCCTAATTAAGGCCCCCATAGTAATAATTTTCACACTGGGACATTTGGATAAAATTACAGACGGGTTTTTAGAGCTAAGTCCTGGTTTAGTCCACTCCTCCACGTCTTGCTTTTAAGCTGAACTTCTTCACAACTTTGCTTTGAAACCTATAAAAATAATACAGATACTTGCTAGTATTTTAATACTATACATGCACACACGAATAGATACATATCACATATATATACAAATCTATATATTCACAATATCTATTATACATAAAATATATATAGTTGCTGATTCAATTTCTTATTTGCTGCATGCTCAAGAATCTGGTTAGCCACATAAAATCTAGAGTGATATAACTGAAGTCTGCTATTTCAGAAACACTTAAAGACCATAATTTCTAATCCCTTTTCTTTTTTTGGGGGTGGGGTGACGTAGTGAGTGTTCGTATGCTGTATTCAGTGAAGCATCCTCTGGTTTAGCAGATAAACGCAACTGAGACCACAGTGTGTCACAGGAAGATATTTAACAAAAGTATTATTGGACATAACAGGAAAAGAATAAGAATCAAAGTTAATGCCATGAAGTTCAGACAGTATTACTTCTTTTTTTTCGGAACCCATATTCATTAAAATACCTTGCTGGTTTTAGAGGGACAGAGATGGATGGCACAGTGGCGTTTGACACAAAAATTCTGTATGAGTGCTGAACTCTTCCCTCACCTTTCTCAATCACCAGAAAACAAATTGGAAAAGTAGAAATAGCAAGGTCAGGTGAGTGCATACTTAAACATTTCATAGGGTGCAAAGAGCAGAGCAGTGATCTGGTCTCATGTTCCATTAATTCAGAGACAGCTGTCATTTATCTTTTGATGGAAGCTAGAGGTTGAAATGCTTGACACAACATATCAGACATAATATGGAAAGATAAGAACAATGTGGGCTCAGTTCTGTAAAAGTGAGTTACTGTGCAAGGAGGCTTCATAATTCCCATACTGACGCTTAACAGAGAACTTTGGCCACATTTCAGCAACTAGCAAATTGCCCAGCTATAGTTAAAAAAAAAAAAAGTCCAAGGATTGCATGGGAAATTAACCACATAATTTCTATTAGAGACTATATGAATTGCATGACTGAATCCTTGTGAAGCTTCTTAAATGCTTAAGAGCTGTATGTCCATAAAAAAAGTCTTAAAGATAGCGTTTGAAATGCAGGTAGATAGGCAAAAAGTTAAATAAATTGGTGGGGAAGCACTCCTTTTTGCCTCTGGAAAAACTGACTGCAAGATGACAACTCAGAAATACCTGCTTCTTTAGTTGTCAAAGTATTAGCATCTGCAAGTCAATTTGGTGGCATATACCATTAAAAAAGATAAAAGAGAGCAAAACCAAAAACAATTTCAGTAGAAACTCAATAGTGCTGTAGATCCAAGAGAATAAAAGTGCTTTCTATGAAAACCAAAGAGCGTGTACAGGTTTGACAGTAAGACAAAAAGGGAATCTCTAAAAATCACGTTTAATACAAGAAACTACATTATATACAGCAGACAAAAACAGCACAACATGCTGCTGACTCCAGAAGAAGTGAGACCTCACCTAGAGTATTGCATCCAGTTCTGGGCTCCCCAGGTCAAGATGCGGCAGGGATTTACGTGAGAGAGTCCAGTGGAGGGCTATGAGGATGATTAAGGGACTGGAACACCTGCCTTATGAGGAAAGGCTGAGAGACCTGGGGCTTTTTAGTCTGGAGAGGAGAAGACTGAGATGGGATCTAATTAATGTGTATAAATATATGAGGGCTGGGCATCAAGAAGGAAGGGACAATCTCTTTTCACTTGTGCCCTGTGATAGGACAACGGGCAATTGGTGCAAGCTAGAGCACAGGAAGTTCCACCTCAACATGAGGAAGAACTTTACTGTGAGGGTGACAGAGCACTGGAACAGGCTCCCCAGAGAGGTTGTGGAATCTCCTTCTCTGGAGACTTTAAGATCCATCTGGGTGTGTTCCTGTGTGACCTGCCCTATATTCTGTGATCCTGCTCTGGCAGGGGAGTTGGACTCGATCTCCAGAGGTCCCTTCCAAACCCTAACGTTTTATGATTCTGTGAAGAGATCTTATGTGTGGCAAGGGGTTTAGGAGCTAATGAGCTGCTGCTTGTAAACCCCTGTATCTTACCTCTCCCTTGTTTTAAGAAAGAAAAGGACTTTCTAGCACCTCTTACATTTCAGGTGGGACTCTTAAGAGTACTGGAGCTAGGCAGGTTCTTCTTGCTTCTGGATATTCAAACTTCACAGGTCACAGCTCTTTGAAGACATTATCTCTCTGACATCTCTACCCTTCTATTTACAGTTGTGTGCATCTTACCTTTCCTTGTACATATGAACAGATAATATTAACAACTTGGAAAAGAGGTGTTGGAAAGATATGCATGTGCCTTTGCACAATTTATCGGTAATAACAAATGGGCCAAAGCGTCTTCATGTTTCACAGAGGAAAGCTCCAGAGACCACCTGGTCTCACTGATCCCGTTTTGGGAACCACAGCTTTAAATTTTCAGGGTGACAATTTGTTTTCAGTAATCTGTAGTGATGCAGAGAGTAGGAGAGTCCAGACTTTCAGTGGTCAGATATAGGTTATGACTGAGTGGTTCTAACTCCTCCTCCCCATGACTCATGCAGTTTGTCCAGTCTGATGTGGGGTGCCTATTCCAGTCATGTCATCTTGATGAAGGTCTGAATTTGAATGTGTAATTTCTGCCTTCTGAACTGAAAAGCTCTCTAGGTCTAGATATGTTCATCCACTCCTGTCTCTGGCAGGAGAGCAGGAGCAGAAGAAATTGCTGACATACTTTCAGTTCAGATTCTCATGACTTTTAGAAACTTACTCTGTTGTAGTGGAAGAAGTTCTGTGCCTGTCATTGCCTAAATGCTATTGTGGGTTGTTGTTTTTTTTTAGCTTTGCTTGAGCGTAACCATTTTTGAGTCTGAAGAAAATAGAGGTAAAACATTTTTCCCTTGGTAAAGAAAAATTGCTTAAAATATTTTCCTGTCAAAGCAAGAAAGAAATGAGAGTTGAAAACAAAAGCTCTATCAAGAATTGGCTTTGACTGCAACAGAGAAAAGTGCTTTTAATTGGCTCAAGATGCATATGTTTTTTCTTTTTTTAAAAAAAAAAATCACACACAGAATTAATAGTTAGGTTGGCTTTCTGAGAAGTTCTTCTCCTTTGGCTTTTTTTAAAAAAAAGTATTTTGAAATACATTGTTGCAAAATATTAGGGACATCCAGTGCTGTGAAGAAGTCTCCAGTGATTCTTGTAAGATGTCAAGGAGGTGTAAGAGAGCTTCAGTGTACTCCTAGAAAAAAAGCACCAGTATGATTCAATATCACATTATTTAAGGAATATGTCTTACTGCGGTATTTTAATGCTATTCGATGAAATAAAACGTTACTTGGAATAAGCAAGATAAGTGAATCTGCCCTCAACAACTGTTTCCGTTCAGCTGCTAAAAATCGTGGGTGGGGGATTCAGATTTTATAAGCAATTTTCAGGTAGAAAAGTACTGGAAGATGCTGAGAGGGAGGTGAGGAGACTCCTTTTCCCTGGATTCCAAGCCTCATGAGTAAATGTTTTTATTCTACTTGCATAAAAGAAAGGGGTATGTGTATGTTAAGAAGATGAGAAACAAGAGAGGCTCTTTGTGTTCATTGCCATGGCTCAGTTGGGCTGGGCTGCAGCATGGGGTCATGGTGTGTCTGAGGGGTATAGCAGCAGTTGGGGTGTTAGTGCCTGGAATGGGCTGGTCACAGAATCAGTGTCGTCGGAGTTGGAAGGGACCTCTAGAGATCATCTAACCCAACCCCACAACAGGATTGCCTGGAGCACATTAGACAGAGGGGCATTCAGGTGGGCTTTGAAAGCCACTAAAGACAGAGACTCCACACCCTCCTTGGGCAGCCTCTTCCAGTGCTCTGTCACCCTCACAGCGAAGAAATTCTTCTTCATACTTAGATGAAGCTCCCTGTGGCCACACTGCTGCTGGGAACCCTTCCAGGAGCTCTGTTCCTTCACACAGCAGCGATGCCTGAGCAGTGTCACTGCATCTCCCTGACTCCCAGCAGCTGCTGCCAGAGGTGCACAGTGTTTTTCAGCCTGGTCTGCTCGGTGATTCTGTGTTCACTTGTTACATGCCTCGGCCAAACAAACGTGGCTCTGCTTTAGGCATCACTCCTGTTACAGAGTCAGCGTTGCAGTTTGAAGTGCTGAGCCAATGTGGCATTTCAATTCAAATTTCATCTGAGATTTCTTTGGTGCTTCTGTTCTTTCAGAAAATAATCACCGTCTTTAGGGTTCCTTTTGCACTTCTTGAGAATGTAGATCAAGGCTAGGGGGGCAACGGTTTTCTTTAACAAAAGAACTGAAGTGAAAAGTTAAAAAATGTAGATTTTCTTGGAACAATCTTAAGTCCTTTATATAGGTCGAGGTCATGTTGTCTAAATAAATTGAATGCAAAGTTCTTCATACTATTGTATGCCCTACTTAGATATTTCTTAGGTTCACTCCATAGAAGAAAACATGAGCTTTCCACCCCTCCTGTACGCGGGAAGGGACTGTAGTCAGTAGGAAGATATCAAGCATTAACAACCGAGCTGATGCAGAGGTGGTGGCATGCATCCCACACTGTAAGGCTGGAGCAGATTGTGGCCTTCCTGTTCTAGGGGAGAAGTAATTCCTTCACACTATGTTTGTTGGAAGATCTGCATCTAGAGGCGTAATCTCTTCCTTAGGGCTTCTACCGAGTTTGGTTAGAGATGTTGTTGTTTTTTTCTGTCTGTTTTTCTAATGCAAGCACTAAATAACAATCTGAGATTTCCTCTAGACTGCGGGTTTGACAACACTCCCGTACTCTACTGTGGTAAAATAGGACTGGCACCTAGCACAGAGTGTATACAATAGCTTTGAAATATTTATAGTCATATTAGAATGGGTGGAGGGATATGACCTTGCCCTCCCCTTCCCCATACTTCTCTATTTTTCTCACTGCAAGAAGTTATTTTTGTTTCAGACTGTTCAGGTTTAAGGAAACCACTAATTTATATAGGGCATGCTCAGAGGCTTAGCATAATCATTCCCAGAGTAACATGACTGTTTCCATTAGCATAATTATGCCCGTACTCATTACATGATTCATATTCTTATAATTTTTTTTTAGGAGTCACAATTCCCCACTTTATTAGATTTGTCTTTTCTGAAGAATTGTTCTAATTTTTTAATCATCCCTTATTTTTCAATTTAACTTTCATAGGTGAAAGGGGAAATTTGGGTTCTTTCCGAGTACTTTTCTCTAGCTATGACTATGACCTGAGTCACTATAAATTATGCAAGGAGAAACTAGAGCTGAAGCCTATGGCTCTTGAAAGCTGTGCCCACCCAGTTTTCCTGTCACATTTGCCTTTCACTTTTGATTCCTGAGAGATAGGACTAGAATTGCATTCAGCTCTGTAGTCTCTGCACTCTCACTGCTTCCTTCTGGTTGTTAAGGGATCATATCACTGCTACACCTTCCTAAGTGAATCAGGAAATACGTACTGTTCCAGTTTCAGGTGCTGCAGTGTGAGTGAATGCCTATAAGACCTAAACAGAAGGTGAATGGGCCACTTAACAAACAGCAGTTTCCTGTATCCAACTGCTTGCACACAGAAACCAAATAGGGCTTAGCTGACACAAACTATGATTGGTTTCTTCAGGCTTAAAGGGGTTGCCATATCCTGGTTTAGAACAGCTGCTACATAACTCTTGGTCATACAGCAGCCTTTAGGAAACTGTCTTGTATGGGAAAAAAACCCCATACTTTATGAGTCTTATCTATATATCTGTCTGTCTGTCTGTCTGTCTGTCTATCTGTCTATCTATCTATCTAATTGTTAAAATCGTTTGAGCTTTCAGGATTATTTCTCCAATGACAGTGTCTTGATTTGTATGCCACTGAAAATCCTATATCCCAAGAAACATTTAAAAATACGATTATATTTCCTATATCCAGGACTGGATTTTTAAGGGGGAGGGAATGAGGATGGGGAAAGTGGAAATGCAAAGCTGCAGTATTTCTTTAATTCCTTCTTACTTTTGGGAAACTGATCCCTGGAAAGCAATGTCCCACCTTCTATATTTCATATGAAATATTACATTTGCAGCTTTGTGTCAGTCAAATATGACCAATTTTGTGTTCCCCAGTGCTAGCACATTTCTGTGCGTTCCTGTCATTTTTCCATGGATGGAGACATAGCAGGGTTTCCACCTTCCCAGTTAGAATAGTGCATGTTTTCTGGCAGTTCCCTGATTAGGAGACGGGGCTTGGAGCTGGAGTCTTCTGTGACTCTCTGGGTATGTTTTTTGGTCAGAATCACTGGGTGATTTGAACTGGCCCCTGCTTGGCCTCAGGAGGTCCTCATTAATACTCACTACTGCTGAATGACTCCCAACACTCAATTACAGGGAAAGAATGAAGATTCTTGGTGTCTAACTTCAGATATCTAGATTAGGTTGGAAATCTGTACTCCATACAAAGGGATTCCTTCATCTGGAATTATGAATTAACTAACTAAAAGGAGTAGACCTAAGTGGAGTGACTTACTCTCCATTGCAGAAACAATTGGTACCTCTGCCTTGGCTGGTGAAAGTCCAAATAGTTCTGCTGAAGCCAATGGTTCCTCACTCCATCTTCGCCATTGCACAACTCCTCATGTCCCTTTTTCTAACATGTTAGAAAAGCAGAGGTATAAGAGCAAGAAATAGCTTTTATCAGGAAAGTTGCTGTTTATTACAGCGCAGTGTGGCAAATTGCTCTGCAGATGTCTTTAAAGAGTTGGGCTTGGAACTTCAAACTGTTTCGTCATCCAGCCTTTCTTTCTTTTTTTCTCAGATTTCATCATCCAGCCACTTTTTTTTTCTCAGATTTTTTTTGAAGTCTGTGAATAATTTACAGTGCTTTTCTCTGTCTTGTGACAACGAATGCCAGTGAATTTCTTGAAGCAGAAGTTTATCCTTTGAGAAGCACTTAGCTGAAGATCTCCCTTAAGCTCGGTCATCCTCCATTCTACCTTTTGGATCCTCAATCCTGATGGCTTCAAGCACCTGCAAAAATTTCTCTTGTAGTGAAATTTTGGTGAAATACAATCCTAGTGAAGCTGCTAATATATTTGGAGTCCTTAAACTTACTTACTATATGAGCTGCTTCCTCCTGGCAATATCATTTTGCTGACACTGTATTTTTCCGGATTCTGATAACTCCTACCCATCAGAGCTAAACAGAGTTCCTACACTTCAGCTGGGGTAGCAATGCCTGATTTTGCTTTTTGTTTCATTTCTTTCTGCCACCAGCACAGGTATCATTCTGTAGGATCTTCCCATGTGAAAAATGGGGGTGAGAATGTCCCTATTTTGGGACATTCGTGGCTTTAAAAAACATTGCATTGGGAATGAGGTGACTACCACTCCATGAGAAATTACTCAAAGGTAAGACCTTGTAAAGTTCTTTGTATTCCCTAAGCTTAACCAAGGTTGGGAATGTAGTCCTTTTAAGGTGCCTTCTACTGTCATTTGAATCAAAACACATTGTTAGATAATGATGTAATCCACCTAAAGGCTGGGCTTACATCTCTGTGCCTCCCTTGATAAGACAGAATGCAGTTGTTCCAACTGAGACAACTCCAGGTCTGAGTGTTGAGAACAGAATAAAAATTTGCTGAAGAACTAATACTCATTACTGATCCATACTGCTTCTCAGAAAGAGCAGTCAAAGTCTGTATGCTTGTTTCTTCTCTTTTTTTGGCTCATTAGGTTTTTTTTTTCAAATGAACCCAAGAGTACAATGGATTATGTATTACTTTCTTTTTGGAGAAAAAAATAATTACTGCTGTATTTATTTTCATTTACTATTATATGGATGTTCAAGACCAGATACAGTTTCATTTTAAAATGTTCTTTTTATTAGGAATGGATCTCCTCACAGAATCAAAGGATAATTTAGGTTGGACTGGAGGTCACTTATCCCAAATGCTTGCTCGAAGCAGGTCCAGTCAGAATAGGTGCTCAGGGTCATGCATAATCAGATTTTGAATATCTCCAAGGATGGAATTTCCACAGCAGCTCTGTACAACCTTTTCCAGTGTTTGACCAACCTCTTTGTAGTTAGTGGGTTTGTTTTTTTTTCCCACTTTTACCAAATTAGAATTTCCTGTGTTCCAGCTTAGGTCTTTTGCCTTTCAGCCTTCCTGGAGAAGTTGTGGATGCTCCATCACTGGAAGTGTTCAAGGTCAGGTTGGACAGGGCTCTGAGCAACCTGTTTAATGAAAGATGTCTTTGCCTGTGGCAGGGGGTCGTTGGACTAGATGATCCTTAAAGGTCCTTTCCAACCATTCCATACAATTCTGTGATTCTATGATCCTTCCTCCATGCACCTCTGAGAAGAATGTGGCTCTCATAACATTGTCATACATAGCAATAAGGTGTCTCCCCAACCTTCCCTTCTACGGGCTGTATGACCCCGGTTCTCCTAGCCTCTCTTTGCTCTCACTGTGGGCTTCAATGACATTAGTAGTCCTCTGAGTGGACTTGCTCCAAGTCTGTGGACAAGTGTCTGTATTGTATAGCAGCCTTGTACTCCCAGGTCCTTTTTCTCAAAGATGCGTTTCAGCTGGTTGAACCTCTACCTGTACTGATGAATGCAGTTATATCTCCCCTGTAGAAGCACTTTTGATAATCTTCATCAGCCTCGTTTTCCAGCCTGCCTATATCCCCTTGAATAGCAACCCCATTCTTCAGGTATTGAGCAGTTTGTTATTGTCCAGAAACTTCCTGCGAGTGTACTCTGTCCCATCACCCAATGTCATTAATAAAGACACTGGACAATACCGGGGCTTTTGTTAATCCCAGAACACTGCTAGTAAATGGCTGCCGGTTGGACCTTGTACTACTTTGTACCATACTTTGAGACCAATGATCCAGCCAACTTCCATTTGCGTTTTTGTTTGCTTCCCCCTAGGCACATCTACCCAGAAAAAATATTTTCCTATATTATTCTAATATTTCTTAAACCAAGAGAGAAAAATTAACAAATAACTGGACTCCTGAAAGGTTGTCTCTACTTTCATAAACTTAAAATCTCTTAGTTCTTTTCTGTGACAAGTGCACTTTAAAGAAACAAGAGAACATGAGCTACTTTCCCATCCATTTAGCTATGAATGAGTCCCATGAGAAATGTGTACCCTAGGGAAACTCTGGAGTTAGTCGCCAGAGCCCTCTCTCTGACTTCCCTTTCTTTCCCTTCTCTTTAACCTTATAGTAATATCAGCGAAATGAATGAATAAAACTCAGCCTACATATAAGTGTTTGCAACAATGGGGCATGGCTGTGTGGTTTTTGCAAGGAAGCACTTGTTGACAAGGGTACAGCTCATCTGATACCTGTCTAGGTCAAGGCTAAGCAATGCTAGTGTTTAAGTATTTTTTTCATGACTGCAATATGCACAAGAAAATGTGTGGTGTTATATTACGCATGTTTATCATAGTTTAACAGAGACTTGCCTGTTAATCAACAAAATAGAGAGTGACATACCAAAACAGTTGAGATATCCTCGTCCCGTGTCCATGTCTTGTGTATGCTAATACATGTTGTTTTGGAGAAAAGCAAAAATAATCTTGCAGAAAAAAATATTGGCCCTGGAAATTTTGCCTCTTAATGACCACTATACAGCTAGATTATGTCCTGAAATTTACAAGGGGGGAAAATCCTAGAATGCTGAATTTAATCTTAAAAAGGCGATTTTGAGTACTAAACATCTTGGCTCCCTGCCCATTTGTGTAGCTTTTACTGAGTCCTGCAGCTTGCCTTAATTTTGCAACAGACTGATAATGAAAAACGCGGAGGGAGCAGAAGGAGGAGAGAGAAGGTATATTCACATCACTTACCTTCTAACTAGGTAATGGAGCTGTAGCAGTTAAGAGGTTTGTTTCTCTGGGCTCCCTGTATTGCTAATGGAGACAAATGGATTCCTCCAGAGAGGGGCTCGGGATGGAAGTGCCACTTTGGTGCTCTGTCTCCTTACAGGGTGGAGTTGTCCTTTCTCTCTCCGCTGATTGCACAGCCAGCACAGAAACATTAACCTGCTGCGTGAAGCTGTCGCTGCCACAGGTGGCAGCAGCTTCCACCATGCAATACCTTTTTCCAGTTTCTATATGCATGTGTAAGAACCAGTGCTATGGTCTGAATTTTTCTAGTATCCATAAAGGGCTTTTGGAGGGTGAGGAGTAAGGGTGAAGGATAAATGCTAAGAAGCAACATCTGGAAGTGAAGCCACATTGTACTTACTTGACTTCACTGCTCACATTGCAACTCTCTTTTCCAGATTTCAATAACAATCCCATATGGCTGTGGCTGAACCATCTGATGCTGATTTTACTGGCTCTTCAATACCTAACAAAATGCTTTGAATCAATATATCCAATAGGGTGTCTCGGTGCTGTTGTATAAAGTAATGAATGATTAAATAAACCTAGAGCTAAAACTGGATTTTTTAAAGGCTTTTAATCTCATCCTCCTTCTGTTGCTAGATTTGTGCTGTTACAGTTAGAGCAGACAGTGGCTGTTTAGAAGTATGGTGCATACAAACCCACATTATAGTAATAGCTGGGCCAATGTATGCTCAGCTTTCTGTATTAGCTTAGCGTGATTAATGACAGCACAGAGTACTTTCACAACTGGAATGTTATGGAGAACCCTGGCTGGCTGTATACCTGCTTTAAGTTGTTGAAAATGACTCCAGAAAATGTTAGGTAATGGGCTTGCTAAAAATGAGCCAAGTACAGAAATAAAGTAAGCCAGTCTGGCTCGCACCCAGCATTTAATGGTCCTTATCTATATGACCACGTAATTGTTGGTGCTAATCTTAGCTTTTGCCTTAAATAAAAGTGAGCTGTCAGTTTGTTTTTTTTTTTGGTTTTTTTTTTTTTTTCCCAGAGCAAGTATCCCTTGAAGCATATAGCCATTAGTAGGGGTGAAACTGTTGCAAGTTCATCAAAGTTGTGCTCATAGCTGCTTGTAGCTCATGCTGCTCATAGCTGCTGATGAAATGTGAATACCCTAGCTGCAGCTCTTGTATGAACTGGAGGCAGACAGCGGACCTCACAGGATCCAAAAGGATGTGTGACTCTGAACGAACAGCTTTCCTGATCACATTTGTCTTCATGTTTACTCCTTCAACATATTTGTATCCTCTTTGTCCAGTCAGGGAAATTTGCCTGTTTTAGAGAAAGTAAAACCAGCCCTACTTGGCCATGATAGCCTCAACTCCTTTTTCTGAGCTCCAGAGTCCTCTGCTTTTATTATCTTTCCTACTTCCACTGCCCTTTTGAAGTGGCTTGACTAGCCAGCCAGCTTCCTCATGCTTTCTACAGCACCAGAATCCCCAGGGTTATCAGTGTCATTAGAAAGAAAACACTCTGAACTTTTTGTCAGCATAAAAGGGTAACCCCACCATAGCCAAGCTTATCCTAAGGTCCAAAAGTACTCCCCAAAAGCAAAGCCTTGGAGAGGTTCAGTGGCCGTGGTGCCTTATGTCTGCAGCCATTGAATTCCAACCTCCATTTCATCCTGTATCTCTGTGCTCTTAAATCTCTCCAAGTTTGGATGACATCATCCGTGAGCATGACTACATAATGGCAGCATTTATGCATTTCTAATTGAACCATAAATATATTAGAATGAATCGGAAACACCCTGAGAAAAATGGAGAAATATTTATTTTCAAAGATGCATGTGAAAGTTCTGCTCTGTAAAGTGTTTTAGGACTCATTCAGGGAGATATGTTTTTTTTTCTCACACATTGCCTCATTCTCTAACTTCCCAAGTTGTTTGCCACCTTCTTGTTTATCAGAAAATTTTCCTCTCCAAATTGCTACTATTCCTCATCATCATCAGTGCAAGAACCCAGTAATGGTGATGGAATTTCACGCAAACACCGATTTCCGTCTGAACCTTCTCATTGTCTATGTTATGTTCAATTTTTTGAATGAAGTAAGTGCAAAGAAACAGTAGGAAAGGACTTTCTTAGGAGTTGCTTTAACTTTACAGTTGGGAAGCTTACCGGCATTACTGTTACGTGTTATACCAGACAGAGTAGCCTTGGGAAAAGACCTATAAATAAAGTTGCTCAAGTAACTGACGAGTTATTGTTTTCAGATTGCCTTGCATTGTATTAGTGTGTTTGCTTCTGCAAATACAAATTCAAAGCTGTAGCAATACTTTCAAATACAATACTCCAGTACAGTAAATGTTTTCTAGAAACTGGTGAAATGAGGTGAAGAATGAATACCATTTGCCAAAAGCCAGCAGAAGCATTTGGTGATGAAGCAAAGTTCAGAAATCTGCGACTTCTAACTTGGGTGACTGTGCTCACACCACACCTCTGTCTCAAGTTATGTTGATAACAATGCTTATTTTTCTTCCCCATTTTTGCCTTTGAGTAATTGCCAGGAATTTCGCTCTGCAGTAGGGAGACAGCAGAAACTGTGTTCTGCAATTAAAAGTTAGGAAGTTTTTAATGAGAGCTCGAAGGCTGATTCATAGTTCAAAGTTATGCAGAAGGTTTCTTTTTCTTTTTTTTTAAATCAAAAGCAGATCATTCATTTTTATCTCAGAAAAAAATGTGATAATAGCTAATTTATTGGGCGGGGAAAAGGAATGTAGGGAGTTACTGGTAGAATTCAAGTAAAAAATTTTAGAGGTCTACTATTTTATTTCATTTCAGAAATGCGATAAATCTTGTAAAAGGCATTACACAATTTCTCCTTGAAGATATTGCACTGTGATAATGATGCCATGCCCTTGCCAGCCAATTTCATGATTTGTTCAGGTTATTCCAATAATATCTACATTTCACGGGAGAGTATTTACATTCAAATCTTCTCTGAGATTTGTCGTGCCCTGTTGTCATCATGTTTTCTCCTGTGTCACCTTCAAGGACTGATAGGGCATGAAAATTTGTAGGAATAAACAGGACTTGAAATCCCCAGTGAAAGAAGCTGTACCTCAGCCCTGTGGGGAACAGAGCTCCTTCATACCCACTGATGCTATTAGTGCTCCAGGAGACTCAGTATTTTGGGGAGAGTGCTCGGTGCCTGGCAGAATTAGGATATAATTGCCAATTTCAAGCACATGTACAGAACTGTGTCTCAGGCCAGAAGATGGAAAGGAAGTAGCAAGCTGATTGTGGAAAGTCCTATACCACCAGTTGCTTTTTTAGAGGTTGTTGTCCCTTTGGAGAGCAGCTTTTTCATTTCCGAAGACTCCTACCCTGTAGTACTACGCTGAAGGTTACTGAAAAAGAAGCACAGCTATGTTCTTGGAAACACGTATTCTCCCTAGCTGGCATGTTTGATTCCTGTAAATGGAAAGGAGTACAGAGAATAAAAATGGCTGTGCTTTATCAGATTAAGTGGGTATCTTATTAATTCCACATAATTGGAATCTTTCACAAACTGAAAGAATTGACCTCTAGTATAGTACAGGAAAAACTAGGAATTTGTTGCTGAGATTGAGCTAATGTAGGAATTTTAGAGGATAAAAGCAGGTCTAGGACAGGTATGAGAGACTAAGAGGACAGTAATTGGAAATTACAGTGTCGTGGATCAGCTAACAAGGGATATGTAATTTAGGGTCTGTCTTTATATTCATGGACAGTTACTTTCAGCTTTTATTTGCTCATTAACCTGCCAAATCAGACCATGGACTGGCAGGATGCTTGAAATATCCTTTAAAGAAAATTTAAACTCTGAGGAAACTTATTTTGCAACTTGAATACTTAGTTTGTGGGTGTGGGGGATAATCATGAGGTGGTAGGCTATGAAAGTGGAGATCCTTCTAGGGTTGGGATTTTTTAGAGTTGTTTTTTGTTTTGTTTCAGAATCTTTAAAAATATTTTACACTTGAAAGCAAAACCTTTGTTGCTCAAGGCAAAACATGTGGACATAAAAATGTGTAGGATTTCCTCATTCCCTTGAATAATCTTGTAAACTTATGCTTTTGAGATAGCAATAATATACAGAAGGATGGGGTATGTGCCTAGTTTTGTGTTTAATTGGCATTTTTCATTCATAATAGTGTAAAGAATGTGCTAACTTTGTTTATATTGAATGCATGATAAATCACACTCTCATCTGTTACTGAATGAGGATTGAAACAACTGTTAAAACCTACAGTGTTTTAGACACCTAAAAAGTGCTGTCCTTAGCAGTCCTTGTTAGAGCTGTGCTAGGGCCCACACATAGCTCTGACCTCTCCCTGTCATCGCTCTTGACACACGGAATAAAGACTCTGTAACCCAGAAGGTTATAAAGTAGGTATGTTTTAATCAGCGCTGGGTGCACAGGGGCATACTTTCCTCCAAAAACGTGCATGCCTGAACCATGCAGCTACCTTGGTTATATGCAGTAAAAGTTACATATTCATTAGATGCCTGTACATATTCATGAGCTATCCCGAAAAAGGCACTCAGTTCCAGTGGTCAGCAGCTGCTCCTCTTGACGCTTGTGCGGTGCCTCCTGGTGGTCTTGGGCAGGGGTCTTCAGGGATGAAGGCCGTATGTCTTCCTCACGATGAACTTTTTACCCTTGTCCCCAAACTAGTTGTTCTCAGCACTTTTTCGTGAGAAGTTTTGTTATCAAATTACACAAGGGGGTTCGTCCCCAGATGGTCCTTGTTAGTTGCCCTTATCACTAGTGTTCTTGTCAATTTGTCTTTATGTTCTTTTACAATGTGTACTGAACAAGCTCATCCTCCTTATTCTGAGCCCTCTGACTGATTGCATCCTAACGACCCTGAGAGGGTGCCTCTCACTAGGTGCTATTTCCCCTATCACTCTGAGCATCACCGTGTGTTTGAGAATAACCTTACACTGTGCCTGCATGGAGAATGCAAGTGTGTTTTTATGATGAATGCCAGAGTCCTTCAGGAAATAACTACGTGACCTCATATGAAATTGTGACAAGTGGAACTATAGGCAAGGGAAGATCTTCAGTAGAGCCCTGTAATTTTTTCCAGTCTTGGTTTCCATCTCCTCATAAACTGTGCCCAGTGCAAAGTTGCCAAGACAAGTCCTGGAGCAGACTGGCAAATATTGAGCCCTTTCGTGTGCACATTTTCAGTGGGCTGGCTGCAGTGTGGCTTGATCCAGAAGCACACCAGAGGTCTCTGCGATGTGGGATCCTCAAACTGGAGCTCTTCCACCACAGGAGTGCTGCAGGACGGACCCCCCAGCTGTGTCTGAGTGGGCACCAGCTCGAGGGGTGGTTGGGGCTGAGTCACTGCACATCCTCGAGCCATGCTCGTTTCTCTATGCAGGCGCTGCACGAGATGGTGCTTAAAAGCAACCTGTGGTCAGAATTAGCAAATGCAATTTACACAGCCCCAGCACTTGACTGCTTGTCAAAAATCCCCTCCGGTGGGCATTCCTTGCTCAATTTGTTCAAAGAGACAGAGCCAGTCTTTGCCAACCAGACGGTGCTACACATCTCAACATTAGCATATTTCTATTAAAACATATGTTATTTTCTTCAATTATGACATGTTTCTCCATTCTTAGCCTGAAGCGATATTTGAGATATCACCCCACTTCTCTGTAATTATAAAGATATATCCTATACATTGCACTGAAAAATTGTAAGACTAAGAGTATACAGGCTGCTCAGGCATTCTATTCTTTGAGTACAGTATAGAGAATAATTATGGTTTCTCCTATTCTCCAAGTAATTAATTTGAAGAATTTAATTATATTTTTCATATTAATTATTAATGTATTATTCACCCCACATAGTCAGTTCATAATTCATAGATGTATTAGTCAAGTAATTTAGTTGATGAATTTCATAGTTTTGAATAAGTTATTCAATTTTTTTTCATTACTCACTTGGTTCTAGGAGTATCTTTTGACTCTTGAATATTAGCTGTAGTATGGCAACTTTTATTTTGCAGGGTTTTGTGAACACTTAATATTAAATCCAAAAGTTATTGAAATGCTGTCCAGTCCTGAAATATGTATTTATGTAAAGTTACTTCATAAATAAATGGCAGTTTAATATGATTAGCAAATTGAGATTTGGGATTTTTATGCCTATTGAACTTTAAGCTTCAGTTTTCCTACAGTATATTCTCACAAACTACAGGTTTTTATTTCCTACATTTCCCCCTTGTTTAAACTTATGTAGGAACCTATGGCAAAAATCAATTCCTCACATTTTCCTGGCAATAATGCTAGAATTACATCCATGATGGCGTACCCATTCAGTAGTCTATCTATCTATCAGGTAACTTCTAACTGAGGTAGAAGAGAATAGAAATAAGGTTTGTACAGTATGCTTCCAGTTCAGCAGGATACTTTTTCTTACGATAAACAATAAGTACATAAGTGGCCTAGTGAATTTGCAGGGAAAATAATCTCATCACAGTGGGAGCAGCACCTCTGGATGTATATAAGGTAACAATATTGTTGTGGCAGAGGAATAACATACAGGATGAATTATCAAATCTTTCAATACTTGGATTGTATCATATAACTGTGGTCCATAATGCCGCTGGAAAACCAGAGGAGAATGTGTAGTTTTACATGGTTTTTTTAGACAGTGAGTATATAATATACATGGCCTGTATCGATAATTGTGTATCCAGCAGGAGTAGGCAAGTGATCATGCCCCTGTGCTCGGCACTGACGAGGCCACAGCTTGAGTCCTGTGTTCAGTTCTGGACACCGCGGTACAAGAAAGACACTGAGGTGCTGGTCCAGAGGACAGCAGTGAAGCTGCTGAAGGGTCTGGAGAGCAAGTGTCATGAGGAGCGGCTGAGGGAACTGAGATTGTTTAGTTGGAGCGAAGAAGGCTGAGGAGAGACCTTATTGCTCTCTACAACTACCTGAAAGGAAGTTGTGGTGAGGTGGGTGTTGGTCTCTTCTCTCAAGTTACTAATGAAACAATGAGAGGAAATGGGCTCACGTTACGCTGTGGGAAATTTAGATTGGATATTAAGAAAAATTTCTTTACTGAAAGAGTGGTGAGGCATTGGAATAGGCTGCCCAACGAAGCAGTGGGGTCTCTATCCCTGAAGGTGTTCAGAAAATGTGTAGATGTGGCACTTTGGGACATGGTTTAGTGGTCATGGTAGTATTGGGTTGGTGGTTGGACTTGATGATCTTAGAGGGATTTTCCAACCTTTATGATTCTATACTAGTCAATACTGAGAAATAACAGAGCAAATGAAAAGCTCTGAATGAAATACACTTTATTCATAGTATTTCTAGGTCTCTTATTCTGCTAAACAAAGTGATTTCCGTAATTTTTCTTTTACAGTCACATCTTTTTGTCTAAGAAAACTTTGTCCTGTGTTCCAAAAAAAAAAAAAAATGCAATACTTGTAACTATATTCATATGGTTCTTGGGAAGGTTTTAGTGATAAGCATAGCACTGTAACACTGATCTTTGGAATGCAGTGCATAGTTTGAGATTTTCTTGTATGTACCAGGGAAGTTTCTTTTTAATAGCTTTAAGACAATAAAGCTGTTCTTTCAGAAGAGCCCTGTGTTTAGAGTACATTAGTTCCAAGTTTTCTGCAAATTAATGCTATCACATTTACCATTTGTGTATTGCTGTTTCATACACCCTCAGTGTCTAGGTTGAATTCAAAATGCAGAGATACATGCCAAACCTTTCACGATGTCCAAATCTATGATTGCGATACAGTATTCTGAAAGAGACGTCTCCAGCTACAGGCTGCTTCTTTCACTGAGGAAAGGAATTTTTGTTTTGGGAGGTTACCACACTAGCAGGCAGTCCATATGGTGCTAAATCGAGTAAACTAACTATAACTAGGTATAAAATTCATTGGGAAAAAAATGTAATTTATCGGAAGTGCACAGCTGGTATCTACTTCTAAGTGGTTGTTTCCTAATCTGATACCAAGGCGACCACAGCCCTAGAATGTTATTGAGCTATAAAATCAATAACAAATAGCATGCATCACTCCCTGAGAGATTAACCATTTATTCCAGCTCTGAATAACAAATGAAGGTTAAAGCAAAGGAGCTGCTTTAAGAAAGGTTCATGCATGTTTATAAATGTGTGCACGTGAAATTAAACAAAGTAAGCCTCTTTTAGATTAATTGATAATAACTGCAATAACAACATAGGGTGGTTTGTTTGCTTTTAATTATGATTAATTTTTTAAGCAGCTGATATTCCAGCTCAGATTTACATGCAATTTGCTTTCTGTGTGCTTCCCAAAGTACTCAATATGTGATTTATATTTGTTCTTTTCCCCCGATGTTTCAGTATCACTTTGCTCTTTTCTTTAATCGCAACTAATATCTCAGAAAGTACTGCCCAGGGCAGACTGAACACAAGCACTGAAGGCTGCAGTGGTAAAAAATATAGCGGGAGAAGTTGTCGTGCCCTTTTTCTTCCTGGCTCACAGCTGTAAAAGCTGAGGATGTTTTAATGTGTGCATGTGCAATGGGAAGGAAGTGAGAGATCAAAGTTGCGGCAAGCAGCAGAAAGGGTGAGAAAATGAGTGGAAGGAGAGAAAGGGGGAGCAGACTGGATCTGCGTGGGCAGAGGGGCATGGGGGGTGTGACCAAGGGACCTGGCAGAGCAGAGATGCAGGCGGCGTGCCAGCCTGTGAGAAGGGGACCAGGGATGAGTGGAACTGCCACCGGATTTTGCAATATTCCTAGGCATTGATCGTGCTGACAGGATCTAAAACCTCGTATTATGAGAAAAAAATACAGGTCTTAGCCTCATATGTGGCAGAACCAAACCGAAAGCAGTGCTCCCAAAGGGAAACACGCTTCCTTCTGGGTCAAATTCCTTGCTGTTCAATGTGCAAAGATACCCGATACAATCTTAACACCAAGACACTGTCTCCCTGCACAGCAGTTAGGTGCTATTACCACTTTAATCAAATCAAGCGTTCCTCCTGTGATCCCTGGAGTTTTTCACCCCTCTGCATGACAGTGCTTAGCCCCTTCTACCAGTTGGTCTGCCTCCTTCATCTCCTAGTCTGTTGCAATTCTTTGTTTTGCATTGTGCATAGTTTGTAAAGTGCTTTACAATGAAAGACGCAGTGATTTTCTTTAGCCTAATTCCATCAGCTGCAGAAGTGCTGTTCCTAGTTTTGCCAAAATAAGATCAGAATTTGACCTCAAAACATCCCAGTGGGAACAGTATTATTTATACTTATTTTGTAGAAGGATGAATTGAAACACCGGGTTTAAGTGACTTGCCTGAAGGCATAAAGCTTCTTGGTACTGTAGCAGAGACTCCAGTGCATGAATCCAGATGCCAATGTCCTTGCTCTAAATGACAGATGAACTCTGCAATCAGGGTTGTGTTCAGATGGAAAAATCTACTAATATCTGAGGATTTATAATACAAGTTTAAGCCAAGAAAGAGACAGGCCTCTGCCTCCTTTCAAGAGGCAGAAAAGCATTGCTGAACGGCTTCTTTTTTTTTTCCTGCAAGTGTGGTGGCTGCTTACAGGATAGGGAAAATCTTTTCTTAAAAAGGTGAGTTCTGCAGGATTGGAGACTGTCCTGTGAGAGAAAGCCAGTTCTTTCCTACACACCTCCGTGGAGAGTACAGTTTGAGAAAAAAGAGGAAAAGAAAGAGAACTCCCAAAAGAAAACACATGCCAAGTTTAATTTCCTAATTTTCTCTTTTTTTTCCCCTCTATTTGTTATTTAATGTTTTAATTTTAAAGGTTTATTATAACATTGCATTTGTTTATTCATTGATTTGAGACACTCAGTGGAATTCTTTCACTAGGAGCATTGCAGTAAAATTACAGCACGCAGGAGACAGATCAAGCTTGTAACATTGGCAGTCTCATGGGTACTAAATATCTTCAAAGTTAACATATTTGCTGATGGGCAATAAGAGAGAGGACAAAAAGTAACTTCTCCTCCAGTCCTCTGCTATTTTTAGTGCCTCTGTGGCTGTCTATATACTTTTATTTTGTGTCTGTAGTCTGCTCTATCAGTCATGAAGCTAACTCAGCTCAACACCAGCCTTGGTGGCATTATCTCAGGCTGTCATATGGATACACTGCGCTCAGAAATGCTGCACACCCATTGTGAATGATGGGCAGCAGAGAGCAAAGAAATGCAGGTAATGCAATGTCTGAGTTTCTATACTGCTTATTTTCTTTACAGATGTAACATCAGAACTTTGATGCACTTTAAAGATTATGCTGGATTTTGTGAACTGATTTGCAGTAAGACATTTGATGCAGTGGATACTGAGAAGAGCTGACAAAGAAATTATTTGATGTTCCTTTTAAGCCTGTGGAAAGCCTGCGCTCAGACTGTAATTTCCTGGAATTTATTATTCACAATTATTCAGTGTATTTTGTTTTGGCAAATCTTTTTAACTCTGTTTTGATCATGCACAGTCTTCCATGAATAATCATCATTTCAGACTGGAGCTGTTGTGATAGGTCAAAAGAGAGATATGGCACTGTCGTGTTTGTGACTGGAAATGGAAGAAACCACTTCTAGTGCAGCATTTGCAAATGTGGATATAAAATTTGGCAGCTGTAAATATTCATGTACATACACTTGCAACTATGCTCTGGGCTTGATCCAAAGCCACTTGAGGTAACAGAAAGAATGAATATTCATGTTAGTAAAACTTAATTCCTAGATGGCTCGCTGAAAGCAAATGTAAAGAGAAAGCAATATAGGCAAAAGTTCATTAATGCCACTAAGTATTCACAGGAAAAGAAGGTCCTACTTATAACATTCAAATACTGGTGGGGTTTTTTTGCATGTATGTTGGTGAAATAACACACATGCACACAAATATGATTAAGGTCTCCCTTTTAGCACTATCTTTCCAAACCACAGACGCTCTGCTGCTTGACAAAGAGAAGCTAGGAATAACCTGTCATTCTGTAGTCCAAACATATGGGCTCTATTGTCAGTTGGTATAAGTGTCCCACTACCACTTAAAAAGAGCTATGTTGTCTTGGGCTGAGCTCTTGTTTCTTTACAGGCTACTTAGAGCATGAGAACAATTAGCGAGGTAACTATCAGGGCACCATTTCATATGCTTTGCTTTCAAAGTCCAAGACCGCTTAATGGTGTACTTGTATGAACAGGGAGCGTTTGCCTGGTGTTATAAAAGAAAAGACTGAACAACAAGTACTTCAACAAATTCTATTGCAAAAATGAACAATCTCCTGCTGCAAGGAAAGAAAGCACCCATGAGTGAGGGAAAAAAAACCTCACCCAAACTAATTCTCCTGCCAGTGGAATAGTTTGTACTGAGCACAGGGTATTCAGAATCTCTAAGACTCCACAAGATGGAGGTTTGCACTTTAGCCATCCTGTTTCAGCTTCCAGATGTGAAGAGTAATATACAAATGTTGCCACAGGATTAGATTGTTTTGATTAGACAGTGAGAGTGGCTCCACAAGGTGGAAGAGCACTCCCTCATTTGCACTCCACCTGTAGAGCTCTGGAATTGTTTAGAGAAGAAAGAAGATTTTTTTTTTTCCTGTCACTACCTCCACCACTGGAGGTAAACTGGGTGACAGCATTTTTCCAGAATAATTTGGTAACTTCTCTTCAAACAGGTGTTATTTTGCCTTGGCAAACCTGAAGGTCAGCACTGGGCAAGTATGAAGCAGCAAGGAGAATAATTTCTGTAACTGACAACAAGGAAAACAGCTCCATGGATCCTGGTAAGAAATAAACATCTTGTATAAACCATAGACAATTGTATTGCACTCTAAATAATCTGAAATGAATTTTTAGTTTTCCTGAAGTTTAGTTTTCCTTGGAGTTTCAGGTGAGAGAAATTGCTATTTGGAAATCCTAGTTTTCGTTCTAGTTCTGAAACGCCTTTCAGCTCAAATTGGGACAAAAAGATGCAATTTCTTACAAGATGCCATTTCTAAATCATTTCACTTCAGAAGTGTCTAAGTAGTGCCATGACTTGCTTGATTTTATTAAGAGTAAAGTATTTCTTTTTGACTTGTTCTGACTTTTCTATTATTAGCTATGGGATAATAAGGTTTTTGTCAGATATGATAAATGTTCATAAAATCACAAATCAAAACAGTCACTGAAACAAGGTTCTTTGACCTTGTCAAAATGAAGTATTTCAAAAAACTTGTGTAAAAAATTTTTATCTGCACATTCCAGAGCATGTTTGATGTAATTGAACAAGCATTCTCCAGCAGAAAACCATTCTATCTGTAAAAATAGTAGATCAGCTTTAAGCACAAGACAAAAGCAAACAAACAAAGAGATGGTGAAAAACAACCTTAAGTGAAAAACAGTAGTTGTGCAAGATTTTCAGAGGGCCTGAGAGAAACAGGAAGCCAAACTATAATACCATTGAAGCTGGTGAGAATTCTGTCAATTACTTTAATGTGACTAGTGTTCTACCCCGTATCTTAACAAAAATCCGACATTATCTGTCTGAAGGCCCAGAGGACAGCAGGTGTTTCTTGAGACTATAAGTGATAGAATTTGGTTCCCCTGTTTTCTTTGGTGAATAAATAGATGTGTGTATATATACATATATAAATTGTTTTGGCATTGTTTGCCCTTGCTGCAAAAGTTCATTTCTGTTTTAGCATCTGTTCCTTGACAGGAGTCTGCTCCTGCTTCTTTTATGGTACATGTGTTGCTGTTTCACCACTATACATTACTTGTTTGTCTGCTGCTCCTGCTTTCCTTCTGTGACAGCTATGCTCTTTCTTCTCATGTCTGCTGTGCCAAAGCCATATCTACATGTCACCAGGCCTCTGCCTTAAGCATTTGATTTGCCCTAGCAAGGAATGGTCTTTATTTCACTTCTAAATTAATCTTCCTCTCACACAGATCTGTTGTGATAATCCTACATTTTCTACTGTAATGTGTTGAAATAGCAAATGCAGAAGCAGTAAAATAAGGTAAGAAGAAAGATTACTTATGATAAAATAAATTAATTTCCTAGCATTTTAAGATTTCATTTTTTTTTAATCTGATGCTGGGGAGGGGTAAGTTGAGGGGGTAAGATTCTTGTTTCCTATTTAATGTCTAGTCATTTGGCCTTTGTAAGTATTTGTATAGATGTTTACAAGGATTGAGCTGCATTTCACAAATCCTACTGATATTAATAGGAATTATATAATCAAATGTTTGTAGAAATATTTAAAAATAACAAAATATCTGTTTTTCAGTGTAATATTCCCATTTTTTTACTCTTTTGGGTTTCCTTTACTTGTTCAATTTGTGATTAGAGATTATCTCCTACAGCTTCCAGATCAGTATCACAGAATTAAGACTCCTTCCTCTGGAAACTTTCTGTAAACTGCTCAAAGAGAACTTTTAAGTCTTTCCAGAATACTTTCCCTAGGTTTTTGTTGCTAGAGAAGCTGTTTGTTACTACAAGGTGCCATGGTGTTGAACAGGTAAGCTTTCATCCAGTATCAGATACTTCAAGTGCACCTGTGGCTCAAAATGCAGCTGAGGTTAACTCTAAGAGATGATAGAAGTGCACCAACTGTGCTCACGCCTTTCAACAGCCCCTGCTCACAAAGAAGAGTATCTGAGATAACAAATCAGTGTCAGAGATCACACTGTAAACCAAAGAAGTAGCCTCTTGGGTTGAAAGCTTCTTAGTCGTGCAAAGGCTGATGTTCAGATAAATTCCCAAGTCATCTGATAGCCTTATTTGTGCTAAACAAACATGCTACATCTATGCTAGTGAACTGAACAATGCCAGGGCTTGTTTTCTTCTTCTCAGGTGTGCTGGCCTAGTCTGGACTCCTTCCCATTGCTAAGTTCTCTTGTCTTCAAGGCATGGTGCTAACAACTAAGCTACCAACTGGGGACAAGTGGAGAGCAGTCCTTGTTTTGTGTTGACTCCCAGTTTGTGACCAAGAGATGTTTTAGGAAGGCTTCATTTGTTGGGCCAAAACTATGCTAATAACAGGATATGAACAATGAAATTCTCAAGAACACCACTTATTTTACTAGTATATCTATTCCCTATTATTATATCGTAAAATAAAAGCTATATTTTCAGGGCAGAAGGTGTTACTTAACATGAGCACTCCATTCCAAAAATCACCTTTTGCAGCAGCATTTTCCTCCTTTTTTTGTTTGTGGTGTCTGCAGAGAGAAAATAGCAATAAATTCACTGTGAAGAAGACTGTACTTACTATCCCCTGTAATATGCTATATGAATTGTGCAATTTTTACCACTGCATCTTTGGAAGCTTCTGAAATGGAAAAGCCTGAAGTATATGCTGGGAATATGGTAATTAAGATATGTGATTGAAATGTTAATCAAGATATTCTAAGACTGACAAAGGAAGGATATGTCTTAATCTTCCACATTTTCATGAGGTCTTCCATTGCCCAGTCATAGTGGAGAAAAAGCAAAACAAGTTGAGATGGAGGGAGACCCTGCCCATGAAGTCAGCTCTGTGTCTCTAGTGTTTGCAATCAACAACGGCAGAAAACTGAAACAAAGCTCTGAGACTTCTCCTGAGCATGTCAGATCAAGAATAGACTTTTGGGCTAATTAGTGAACCTCAAATGTTTGCTAAGATGAATTGTTAGCAGCAGCCTTAGTAATTTATTTCTCATTCAAGCTGTTTGTAGCTTTGTTCAGTTACTGCAGATCTCTGTTTTAAGTAAACATGCTATTTTAATCTTGTCTACTAGTAAAGCAGATGCTGAATAACCTGATAAGACATTGCACTTTTAAAAATATGTTGAACTCAAAGCGGTCAGAATGGATTAGACCTCTTTCGTGGTGTCCAGTGCCTGAATGCACAGCATTCAGGTGGCAAAAAAAGATGCACTTGTGCTGAGTTACATGAGTTTAGGAGCTGGTATACAGTTTTGTGGTAGAGGATCTGGTTGAAATCAATGCTATCCAGGCAAGCTCCTTTGGCAGCAGTATCCTAGCAAGAGTGTTTTCAGATGTTCTGGTGGTTCAAAAAATGCACTTAAGTTGTGTGTGCAGCAGCCCTTCAGCACTGTCTCTAGGCACATCAAGGATAAGAGAGTCATTAGGAGCAGTCAGCATGGTTTTGCCAAGGGGAAGTCCTATTTGACCAGCCTCATAGCCTTTTATGAAGATGACATAACCAAGTGGATGGATGCTGGCAGTGCAGTGGATGTGGTTTATCTGATTTCAGTAAAGCATTTGACACCGTCTCTCACAACATCCTTATAGCTAGATTGAGGAAGTGTGGTCTGAATGATCAGGTAGTTGGATTGTGAACTGGCTGAAGGAATAAAATCAGAGTGTTGTGGTCAATGGGACAGAGTCTAGTTGGAGGCCCATATCTAGTGGAGTCCCTCATGGGTCGGTACTGGGACCAGTGCTATTCAATCCATTCATCAGCAACCTGGGTGAGTGAACAGAGTGCACCGTCAGCAAGTTTGCTGATGGCACAAAACTGGGAGGAGTGGCTGACACACCAGAAGGCTGTGCTGCCATTCAGTGAGACCTAGACAGGCTGGAGAGTTGGGCTGGGAGAAATTTTATGAAATACAAGGGCAAATCTGGGCATCTGGGAAAGAACAACCCAATGTACCAGAATAGGTTGGGGACTGACCTGTTGGAGAGGAGCGTAGGGGAAAGGGACCTGGGAGTCCTGGTGGACAGCAGGATGACCATGAGCCAGCACTGTGCCCTCGTGGCCAAGAAGGCCAATGGCATCCTGGAGTGTATTAGAAAGGGTGTGGCTAGTAGGTTGAGAGAGATTCTCCTCCCCCTCTACTCTGCCCTGGTGAGGCCACGTCTGGAATATTGTGTCCAGTCCTGGGCCCCTCAGCTCAAGAAGGACAGGGAACTGCTTGAGAGAGTCCAGCGCAGAGCCACAAAGATGACAAAGGGAGTGGAACATTTTCCTTATGAGGAAAGGCTGAAGGAGCTGTTAAGTTGTTCTAAAGATCCCTTTTTTTTCATTTGCTCTTTTTGATTCTGAGCTGTGTCAATGACTTTCCTGTCCTAGAAGTCCTGAACTGCATCTTTATGGATTGGATCTCTGAAGTGAATCTGTTACTGTTGAGAATTGAAGATCTGTATTGCATTTATTTGTTAGGGAAGAAATCTTATTTCAGATTACACCTGGTGTGATCCCATGGACTAAAAAACCACTAACCTTTGGACCTGGTTAATTGTGCACTTGATGTTCATCTTCCAGTGTAATTTCATCCAGAAAGGGATATTGTTCATGCACTCTTAGACTGCTACGTGGTGTGAAACAAATTGTGTGGTACATGGGAATGTTTAAGCTATTTACTTAAAAAGCACACTCCTGATCTGGACCAAAAACACCGATGTTGAACACCGTCTATTCTCAAAATGTTGTGAAAATGCAGTTTCAGAACTTATGTCAGAGTGATTTTGATGGTACCATTCACTGAAATGAACAGGAAGAGGGCATCTAAGCACTTCAAAAATCATTCTGAACCATAATGTCCTTTGCCGTTTTAAATTTCTCTTTGGAGCATTCCAAATATCAGGTAAACTGGGAACAGAAAAAAAATTCAATGATGCAGTTGCAGAAAAATATTAAAAGCAAATACAGTCATTAATATGCTTATACCTGTCATTTAAAATTAGTTGGCACTAGTATTTCTTTGGAGTATTGGGATTTTTGGTTGGTTCATTGAGTTGAGTGTAGATTTTTGTTGCTCTTCTTTGCTTTTAATTCTTTATGTAGTTGACCTTTCTGGCACAGCGGTTTGGGACCACCTCTGATGAAATGTTATTAATATCTTAGCACAGCTACATTAATAATCCAAAGGAAACACAGCTAAACATGCTCTTTCCAACTTACTCAGTGACTTAGCACCAGTGGTGTAGGTGACCTGTTTTCAGCAGGAGCCCTGGATACCCTCATTCCCTGTGGTGAAGAGAAGGTGATCCTGTTGGCTGCATCATTGTGGACTGACACCATATGCAGAGTGGAAACTGTTTCTCAGTACAACTTTTGTGAGCTCAGAGTAGTTGACGCAGCTGCAACGGAGCCTCAGTGCCTAGGAAAACTCAGTATATGATTTATTTGGACCCCAGAATTGAAACGCAGACATCTGAGTGACTGTGCAGTTTAGAAGATGCAATGAGAAAGATCTGCTTGAAACTTCAGGCAGATTCTCTGGTAAGGCCAGGGAGAGAGCACTGAGCTTTCTGCCTTCCAGATGACAGGACCGATTGCTTCATCTTAATAGCTCATATGAACTGTTAATATTATTAACATTTATTAACCCCTCCTGCAGACTGTTAATTAAATAATCAGATTCAAACCTTAATTCCTTTGGTACTGACTAGATATGTCTTCCACTTGACACAATTTAATTTATCGTTACCCTGTGTCCCTTGTGTTTAATTTTCAGATGAACTAAATGCCTGCATTTGGTATTTAAGATACCACATTAAAAGCGGCTGCGAACACAACAAACATAGGCAGTGTTACCAGAAGTTGGCACGGTGAAGGCAATAAACCAACCAGACTGTAGAAAATTGAGTCACTCCTCAAAAATGTGAGGAAAGAACCTTGAGTAAGTCTGTATTTTAGTTTAAACTTACAAGGAGTAGTAGTTAATAAGCCTTATCTGAAATGTGGTGATGTTCTCCACATGTGACAGGTTTAAGTTTACACATAAATGCTGAAGGGAATGGATGAGCTGATTGCCCAATATATGATCCTAAGTTATGGTAACCCTTTACCCCAGCTTGACTTTTCATTATATCATGCAGCTGTGAGCCATACAAGAGCTAAAGGAGTAATCTGATGAATGTGCTTGAAAAGCAGTTAAGCTAACGTTCACAATAAAACTCGAGGATGTATGCAAATGAGTGTCCTCTTCCGGATGCTGATAAAAGACACTATTTATGAATACAAAATAATTGTTTGGCAAGGAAGATAACCTTTTTCACGATTGCTGTTAGACAATAAACAATATCAGAGGTTTCAAAATCCTGATAACAAGAGCACTGGGAGAGTGGTGCTTCTCCTACTGGAACTTTGCATTGATTTCTAGAGCTGACTTTAAATAGAGGCTGTGGTTAAGGAAGAGAAGGCTAGTTCCAGCATAAATAAAATCTGCTTCCTAGCTGATCACCCTCACAGCTATCCTTTGGTATGTCTGCCCTTCATGCCCATTTTGCCTCAGCAGTGGTACCTGGAGGCATAATAATATTGAGGGTGGAGAAGAAAAAGGTAGCGGGTAGTGCTCATCCAACAGAGCAGAACATTGCCACGAAGCAAACATCCACGTGATTTATACTCTTCTTTCACAAACATCATTGGAAAAGCCTTCCTCACCCCAAAAGTAAAAAGGCATGTGGAGAAATACTGAGAAAGGTACTGCACAAGAGCAGAGCTTGTTGCATCGGTATATCTCAGAATTCAAGACGGAAAAGGGCAGAGCAGACTTTATTCATCTCTATAAATAACATGCTGCTTTTTATCTGTGTTAAAAGATTTACAGAATCCTTTCTTTTGGCACTTGATCACTCTAGCTGGTGGTATAAACATTGGAACTCCATGAGCACAGAAAACTGGAGATGAAAAATGGCTGCACAGTACTCCTGGGATTTCTCAATCCATGGCAGTCGGGTCTCTCACATGTTAGATATTGTTTCGTGATTTTTTTCATATGTACTGCCAACACCAGCACAGTGAGCACAGAGTGCAGGAAAGGCAACGAAGTGTTCAGATATTAAGGGAAAATGAAGTTTTGTCCAATGAGTTATCTAGACCTTGCCTTAGAAGTTCTTTGCAATCCAAAAGTTCTCCAGTTGTCTATGCTAAAGCTCTTATAGTTATTGAAATGGTGGCAAAAGAAAACAGATGCTGTGGGCAGAAGAACTACTGCAGTGCTACGGGAATTGCTGAATTTACTACCAAAGTCATGGATAATGTATTAGACCTGATAGGAATATTTTAAAATAACTTTCCTATAAAATTTCAAGATGGATTTTTAACTTAAAAGAAAAACTTTCAGAAAAATGCAACACTGAAATCCAAAACATTTTTTTTTGTCTTTCACTTTTTAAATGAAGGAACTTTCAAAGGAAGAGTTTGAACCATCATAAAGGCTGCAAAAATGCCTATTATTAAAAAAAATGTTGTTTGAGGAGAAATTGTGTAAATTTTTCCCAGTTGTGATGATCCTGGTTCCAGTGTTTTATGGACTTCACTTGGTTCTGTGATCTAAGCTGGCTATCCTGGTAATTTCCAGGCTATATCCTAACCAGATTTGGTGCTATTAACAGAAAGATTAAAATTTTAATGTTCCTTTACTCTCTACCATAGCTGCTTTCTAACCGATTTGATCGGAAGTCATATTAGCAGATATCCTTTTCCAGTATAATTTGTTTTAATTTAAATATTACATGACAAGCATGTTGGCTTGTATGACTGCATACACCGGAAAAGATAAAAAAAACGAAAGAGACCATGTCTTTATCAATAACAGAAAAATATTTTTCTCTTACCCAAAGTTGGTACATGATATATATTACTCACATATTTTATGAGACATTCTGTTCAGCTGTTTTCTTATCAAAATCCAGTTGTGGAGGCTGTCTCACAGAGTATATGACTGATCCATGCTGACTGGACGAGCCTGTAAATCCAATGTTACAAGGAAGAAATGTGTGCCTTAATTAAAATGGACAGCAAAGTAGTATCTCTTTACCTCTAGTGAATGCACTCATGAGGTCTCCCTCTCTCTTTATCAGCTTTCTGAACTTCTCTTTCTCTACAGATTTTTGGATTTTCATAAAATTAATGTTATCTAACGCACACATCAATTTATTGTACAGTTTATTTTTTGGTCATCGCATCCAAACACTGCATGTTAGATATGAAAAGAAGAAAATCCCATCATCGAAGCATTTTCTAGGAATTACGTAGGCACCGAGTGGTCTCACTGACGCTCCACCCAGGCTGCACAGCCCTTTACACTGGACAGCAAGGGTGTCCCTGATGGTGACTAACAACAGGGGACTTTGGTGACTGCAGAAGAGGGACTCTCATCTTCACTGTAAACACAGCACTGCATCTTTCGCTGTTCCGTTAAATGGAGCTAACCTGGCAGCAGGGAGGATGAGTTCAGCAGGGATAGCAGGGGAAACAAGGCTAAGACAGAACAGGAGGTGTCAGCCAGCAAACATGCCTGGAAAGGGAGCAGGGTTGGGACTGCCAGGAAAAGGGATGGCTGCTTATGAGAAACTTGCCAGTTGCTGTGTCACCAGTTAAAATTATTTCACGTCTCTTTGGGCTGAAAGAACTGGTCATCTCTTTTGGAGAAAATATGGGTGTCTTCGTGCCTCCATGAAATCTCAGTGTTCCTGACACCACAAACCACTATTGTTTTAGTATTGCACAGCCATGAGTATATGCTTTTGAGAAATCATACTTTTTTGGACATGAAGTCTTGCAAAGAGTGTCTGGTGTAAATGTTGGAGCTATATTGATTTACACCAGCTGAGATCTTAGTCTTTTTTTCTTTTATTATTGTTATTACTTTTATTTTTTTTTAACTAGCAACGCATTTAATTCAAGTATCCTGACAAGAAAACTGAACTTTATCCTTACAACTCTTACTTTTTTTAGATGCTATTAGTTTTTGGCTCTCTCCGCACTTGAAGAAACAATAACAAGATTTACATCACTATAAATATGATGCTTTTATGCTTACTTTGTCAGAATTAGTTAGTCATTATTGTAAACTTTTAAAATTAAATACCCTGGATTTCTTATTTAAAAATGAACATTGTTTAATATAAGCAGATGATATAAGTTTGAAAGATTATTGTTAGGAAAAAGATTAAACAGAGTTTTTAAAAATATTAGAAAAATGACCTTACAAATGTTCTTTTCAAGTACTTTTGATATACTAATGTCACTGGATACATTCCATTGTCTGGAACTAAATCCATGTAAGTCAGTGAAGTATATATAACTTTTCCTTGATAAAAGTTAAGAGAAATTTACAGCTTGCTCAGGTGTTTCTGGTTTGATTACAGACTTTTCCTGAGTGTCTTCTTTAAGCACTTGCTAATATGATGACTATCTCATTGCCTACCTGCTAAAGTGATTTTTGATATTGCTGACTTGCATTCTGTAGGATCAAGTCTAAAGCTAGATATTAATTTTTGTTGGCTTTGTCTATCTGTCTACATATAGAGTATGAAAACTCCCATTCCAGCTTGTACAAGCAAAATTCAGTTGGTTGAGCATGACAGTCCCCCCCCCCCCCAAAAAAAAAAAAAAAAGAAAAAAAGAAAAGAAAAAAAAAGGGACAGAAGAAAAAGAGGAATAATAAGAAAAATTATTTCAGAAATTTGGTCATAGGTATGGTTTCAGAACAAGTTATGGATGAAAATTATGCAGTTCAGAGAAGAACCAGGATGTTGACACATTGCTATGCTAGTAACTGTATTGTGCCTTTATAATATCCTCACAATTACAACAGAATTTTACTAAATGGAATTAGAATAAGCATAGAGCTAACTGTACAGTCTCAGAAGATACTTATCTGAAGTCATTCCTTGGTTTTGGCAAAAAAATGTGGTTTCAAGCAGGCTAGAGCTATTGTGAAAATCATCTTTCTTTTCCTATTTCCATATTTCTGTTGTTACAACTCGTAATGAAAATTTACAAGAAATTAAAAAAAGAAAAGAAGTAATTAAAAGCTTCTTCATCTCTCCTTCTTGATTCTGAAAGTTGGAAGAAATGAACAAATATTCTGAGATAGCCTTATTTCTATGTATTTTCTATCAGACGCCAAAATTATTCTGAAAACATGAGGGAAAAGATTGTAGAAGGTGTTAACTTTGATCTAGCACGCTGTGATGTGTTTTATGGTGTGCTTATTTAGGGAAGAAAGAGAAGGTAATTCTAAGTGTTTTGGCTGTATATTTAAAACAGGCTTTTTTTGTGCTTTGGTTTTTGGAGTTTTTAGGTCACAAAACACAGCAGTATGATCAAGACCTCCTTTGGATGCAGTTATAGTCTGGTGTAAAGTCTTGTAGAAGTACAGAGGTTATGCTTTCCAGAACACAAGTTTATGCAAATAGCACTGTACACATGCATTTTTTTAATAAGGCAGTAGGTCTGTAATTTTAGCAGCAGAAATAAGAAGTGTACACCTAATGCTGAAAATGCTGCCTTTTGAAGATGGTTTCCCTTGGCCCTGAACTCTCTGCCTGAAATTGTGCATGTTAAGAATTTAGTAGTTAAGGTTTAAATCTTTTTAATTTTAATTTTTCTGGACAGTTTATCTCAGGAGCATGTAACTTTGAAATGTTACGTGAATTGATTAGCATTAACACAAGTAAAAATACTCAAGAACGACATCTGGAAATATGAAAAGAAATTTTGATTCCACTTAGCTCGTTCTAGCCGGTGTCTGAGGGACACGGAACGCTACCAAGTCAGGCTGTGCTGACAGCACTAGAAGGAAATCCCCAAAGCAGTTGATGGGTTTGGTCTTTTTTTTGATGGGAATTAGTTTCATCAAAAGGGAAACTTTTTGAAGGTAAAAGTTCAAATATTTCTAATTTTCCATGCAATTGATTTTGGTTTTGTTTGACAACTTCTATCTTGATGCATCGGTGCTACCACACCTTCCAAACTAGAGATGGGAGGGACGAGCACATGTGCTACCTCACAGCCAGTGCAGGAACTCCTGTAGGGCTAAAATACAAGTCATAGCCATTTAGGGCACACGTTTAAAAATCTGGAATCTTTATTCTATATGCTACTTTGGAGAAGGTCTAAATCATTTACCTCAGCTATATAAGGTCTATTTTTACATGGTCAGAGGGCATTTTTAGTACTTTCACATGGAGTAAACAAGTTTTAAAAGAACTGTAAATACAATTTGTGTTGTCGTTAAAGACCTTTAATACTGCCACAGTGAGAAAACAGGAGTCTGAGTCCAAACATTACTCAAGTCAATAGTTTTGCCTTTTCTTCTGTAAATTTGACCCCAAGACTTTATTTCCTGACTGTTCAATAACTTTCTGAGTGGTTTTTGTTACTCTGTGACAAAAAGTGTCTTTAGGCTGAAAATCCTCTGCTCTGATAGCTTGTGCATGTGTTCTCTTTTGAGACATCAGTAGAACATGTGCATTCTATTCACCTTGCTTGGATATAGAATCATAGAATCATAGAACAGTTCAGATTGGAAAAGACCCTTGGGATCATCAAGTCCAACCATTAACCCTACACTACAAGTTCACCCCTAAACCATATCACCCAACACCACATCTAAGCGACACTTAAACACATCCAGGGATGGCGACTCAACCACCTCCCTAGGCAGTCTGTTCCAGTGTCTGACCACTCTTTCCGTGAAGAATTTCTTCCTAATGTCCAGCCTAAACTTGCCCTGTTGCAACTTGAAACCATTCCCCATGGTTCTGTCCCTAATGACCCGTGAGAAGAGACCAGCACCAACCTCCCTACAATGTCCTTTCAAGTAATTGTAGAGCATGATGAGGTCCCCCCTCAGCCTCCTCTTCCTCAAACTGAACAGTCCCAGCTTACCCAGTCGCTCCTTGTAAGATCTGTTCTCCAGGCCCCTCACCGACTCTGTTGCCCTTTTCTGCCCTCACTCCAACACCTCGGTATCACACAGAAATGTAAACTTTTATATCTATGCAAAAGTTATAAATCTAGTTTTGGAGATCATTTTTGAATATTTTTCAGAATTTTGTCCCTGCTGGAGAGACCAAGAGTGGGTATAGTGTATATTTATTTATAATCTAGTTTTCCAATATATTTCCATGTTGATGTGCATAAAGGTAACCAACATTTACTGAGAAAAAAAACCTGTTTAGTAGAAGAAAAACTGTTTGTTTGGGTTTTTTTGTCATTTTGTCCATATTCACTCTCCTTTTTTTTTTAATTTTTTTTTTCCTTGGTAGTGGTAAATGGGGAAAAAGATGAGGAGGGAGAAAGACTGCAAAACCAGGATGTTCATTTTTTTCCGGTAGGATTTTCAGTGAAAGAAGACAGAGCTCTTCAAAATTTGTACATTGAGAACAGCCTCCTACAAAGTGTGTGCCTTCTCTTTTAAGCATTTCATTTGTATTTGTGCACAGTTCTGAGCACATTTCTTCTGTAAGTGGTAATACAGAAGATAAAATGGAAGGTGCTGTGTTTGTTGCCATGGGATATCAGGATTTTGTCCCTCTCCTTGCCAAGCACAAATTACCTGGACAAAGCGGCTGTAACTGCATTCCTCACTGTTTTGACTTTGTCTTCTCTGAGTGACTATTACAGTCTTCCTTCTCTCTCAGTTGGGACTTAATGATTTTCTCAGCTACAGCAGGCAAAAATGGGGATCTGTTCTACTGTGGGTGTTTAAACACAGCAGGTGTGTGGATGTGGATATAGGGCATACGGATTGCTTTTCTGGGTTTGCAAGAGATTCCACCCGGAGAGAGTTTAGAAAAAAAGACAACAGTTTAAATTTCACATCAGATTTCTGAGTATCACTTTCCAGGGTCTCTTTTCTGGTCTTCTGTTATTTCCTGTCAGCCTATTTTCTTATTTCCTCATCTGGCAGCATGCATGTGAATGGCAATTCAAATGCTTCAGAAGCTGTTGTTTTCAATTTTTGTTAATGTTTCCCAACTCCTTCTCATGTTTTCCTGCTGACAGGTTGCCAAAATCACCCTCTGGTGAATTCTAAATGGGTCTAGGTAGCAGAAATTGGACCTAAACTTTATTGCTGATAATTACTCAATCAGATCTTTGTCACAGAAAATATTTGACAGCCCACAGACCTCTATTTTTAAGCAGTCTATAACATAAAACTATCAGAACTTTTCTTTCTTTAAGCACAAGGAGCGTATAATTAGATCAAAGATATTTCGTTTAACTGGGTAGCATGCTTCTGCATAATTTTTTGTTGATTCTGGAGATTCAGCCTAGGCTGAGATTTCAACCACGTCCAAGAGTGTACATCATTCCCTCCCGCTTCTGGGAATAATACACTGTAGTGGTAATCAAATCTGAGTTGTTTCATCCCAGATGTCATTCAACATAACATTACCAGTAATAGCCTGCTAAAGAATATTTCTGCCAAGTTCCAAACCTGGATCTTGAATAAAAGAAAGGAAAAAAGAATGATTCCTTCCACAGAACCAAGATAGAGCTTGTGTTCTGGTTACAATCTATTTTAGGATACAGTTTGAGGAATTTAATAACTGCCGTTTGAATACTCATACATATAGACATGATCAATAAAGTTCATACTTTATGTTTCCCACTTGCGAAGCTTGGTTGCATTTGATTTATGATTTTTTTCATAGGAGCTTGGGACACAATATTACGGAACAGTCAATTTATAATATTTAATTTAAACACTACTAGGACGTTGTACAAAAGTTCGAGGCCACTAAAACAAATCTTAACTCAGTGTCAGGAAAAAAAAAAAAAAGTTGTTCTTAAAAAAACCTGCAGCTGACATAAGAAGAAAATAAACCGAGGAAGAGTAGGAGAAAAATGAATAGTTGATTTTAAAAGTGTGTAAAAATTAAATAATCATCATTGCAAAGCCTGTCATATAGGAATTGGATAAGAAAGGGAATGCACTGCTGCCTTGCAGAGGAGCATAGGGATAAGTAAAGAGCGGAGTGAATATCTGACTCTTTGATAACTTTTATAAATAACACCTTGCTGAGGTCCTCTGACATTCTTAGAATATCGAGATATAAATTGGCTGTGGTGTTTTGGGTTTTCAGTTACAGTGGAAGCAAAAGAGAATAAACAAGAACAAAAAACAAGAGAAGTGAGAAGGGAGGACAAAGAGGGTAAAGAAAGGGAGGGAAGACCCAGGCAGTGTGAGAGCCTGCAGCGCTCATGGAAATGCCATCATTTCTTCTGGTGGTTCTTGACAGTGTCACAGCTGTGTGCTGCTCCACCTGTTTGGCAGGTATTTACTCCTCACCTTGCTCACAAATACATTTCATTCACTAACTGCTAGTTCTCAGGCAGGAAGGTCAGTTACAGCAACTTTGAATAATTAATTTAATTTGCTTGTAGATTTATTGACCACAACTGTTTGGGTAAGTGAACTGCAGCTATGGGTTGCAATAGTCTCACTGGTACGCAGATTGACATCTGTTACATTTTTGAACTGATAAGTTCTCCTGTACAGACACCAAATCACTACTTACAAGCCTATCTGTCCTGATCTAGTACCCTCTGAAGTCCTTAATTAGACACTACATGTGCACATATACTGGGGTGTGTTCTTTTAAGCCCTGTTTGCACCTAACGACGTATGAAGCAGTTAAGGCTGAGTGTTTGAGTGCGGGCTGAAGTGTACACTACGTGATTACTTTACGCAGCAACACCGGACATCTTGCTGTGAAGGTCAAGAAATTGTGAGCGATTAAGTAGTACGATGTACTCCAGAGGGCATGCATTTGCTGGAGAACGTCTTGCGTGAGATATCCCTTCATCTCTTAGTTATTCCATTGATGGGAAGTGCAGCAGTGGAACCTGAGCTCCAAAGTCACACATTCTTATAGGTTAATGCTAAACTAGCAGCATGACTGTCTTCAAACATTAACTGATGAATCCTCACAGAAGCCTTGTTTGTCAAGTATTTATTATCTTTGATTTATAGGCTGGGAAGACAGGAAGGCTTAAACCAGTAATTTAGGACTCAGACACTGTTGGGCTCCCCAGATAGAAGGATTTCTATTTCTAACACCAAACCCATAAGTTAATCTCAAAATAAGCCTTATCAAAGGAAAAATAATACTTGATGGTGAGGTCAACACAGTTAAAATGAGTAAATAATCACTGCACTGGAAGACAGTAGAAAAATCATCTGTTTCAGATTAGGCAAAATAAAGAAACACTTTGTTTAGTTTGTTAAGCAAATAAAGCCTTATATGTACATAAAATTATTGTAACTCTAGGTTTAGAAATTAACCCCTGTATAGGTTGAGAAACTGTATGTTTCTTTGAAAAGAAGGCTAAGATATTTGCAAGCCTGTTTGTCGTTTATTAAGTAATTGTGTTTGAGAGACCTTGGTCCTAAACTTTAATATTTCATTTTAGGTCAAATCGCCTTCAATCACACTGAAATCCAGTATTGATTAATAAAATCTGGTACTACACTGAATTCAGGGGTGGGATTTTGTGTTCATAAGACTCTGGAATAGGAAAACAGTACAAAATTACTCAACTAATCTGCTTATAAAGTATGGAAAATAAGGCAGATGAATCAAGTAGAAAATAAGAAGGAAATTTGCAAGATGTTGCTCACACTGCCCCATTCTTAGAGCTTGCAGCAACCCTGTTATACAACAGGATTTCTTAAAATTTCCAGGCTCTTGCAGTGATTTGTGGCTGTGTATGCTGGTGGGGATGCTCAGTCTATGAACAATTGACACTGTACCCTCCATAGATTGGGAGGGTTGAAGCCTTCATCTCGTTACTGAGACACTTTGTAGTAGGAAAAAAGAAAAAGCCATGTAGTTAGCATAACATACTGTGTGTACACAATAAGGCTCTGTCTTTTTTTGAAAATTATTTACAAGGCCTTGTTTTTAATGTTTTTTTGTTTTCAGCCCTTTATTTATTTTAAAAGGCACAGTGGAAACTGGCTACACCTGGGCTCAAGGTTGCCAAAACACGTCATGTACAGTCAATTGTTTTTTTAAAAAATCCCCCCAAACCTCCTCAAAATGTTCAGACTTACATTTCTGACATTGAGGATGAATCAAAATGGTTTAGAAATCCATGTGTGAAAGGTGGAAAGAGAAAAAAATCGTCCCCAAACACCATACTTCAATCAGACTAATTTCTGATTTTGTATTACACTGAAATGATACACAGGGTAGCACAACACAACAGAAGGATACATCCAAGCAAGTTTCTTTGTGTGGTCTCTGTGTCATCCCAGGACCACAATTGGTAGGACCACAATTTACAGCCATCCCAAGTAACCTTTAAAATTGTAGATCCTTAACTTGTAAGTCTTAAGAAGTCCTAAGCATTAATAATACAATTCCAGCTTGGCAATAAAAAAAGAAAATGTAAACAAAAATAATAACTGGTTATTTTTTCACCTAAGAGAAGTAGTGAATTTTTTTAGAAAAATGTTTACTACTTTTGCTTCTCATTTCTTATCTCTAGCTTCAAATATGGCCAGAAGGCTAAAGGCTTGACTTACCACTGTGAGCTTTGCAAATCATAAAACAGTGGTTTTATTATCAGTGGCAACATCCACAAAGACCTTGAACTCTGAAAAGTAGTTCCAGAAAAGCTGATGCAATGGCTGTCTTAAGGTAGGCCAAGAAACTTTAGTATGGGTGGGAGAGGATTATCAGAGGAATTGAGAATTATCAGAGGATTATCAGAGAATTGAGGAAAGTTGGCAATCGAGCACGGATTGTCAAAGGCTGTGAATGTGAAGAACACTTTATTATGGCAGAATTATAATTGCAGTGATTTCTCAAATGTGAATAGTAAAACAACCACCTGTTAAATCATATTGATTTAAATCACAAAAGCTATTGAATTTTCCATAAGCAGCTGGATGTTCTACTGTCATGTATTTTCTAAAAGAGAAAGTAAAATAAAACTGTAAGACACAGAAACTGTGAGGGAAACAGTGGGGAAAGAAAGGTCTGGAGTTCTCATTGTCTCTTGGGTAGACATGCCTTTGCTGGATAGTTGCACTTTGTGTTGACTTGCTACCTCTGGTGTTCTTTTGGAAGATGACTTTCATGTGTCCCTTCCCCCCAAACTTCTTTCACCCTATTATTCAAAACCTAATTGTCTTATGAAATGCTAATTGCCAAGCTGGGCAGCTTAGTTTTCCAACCTGCATAGCCTCCATTATTTCCACTTGCCATTTTTGACAAGCAGTGTTATTTTTATGACTAGTTGTCCAGCCCACCATAGGCAGGAGCTCAGACACATCATAAGGTCCCATGTTTCTGCCTGAAGCAGATACCTACATTTTACATCCCTTTTTTTTCTTTTCTCAGGCTTTGACAGAACAAGGACCTGATGTCAGATGATGGTGGAGACTGGGAAAAAGAGGCAACTCTAAAATCAGTGTGTGAAGATTTTAGGCCTTGTTTGAATACAGCAGATGGAGATGCCTGCCCTGATGGTAAATAGTGACTACCTGGAACCAAACAAGTACAACAGATCTTGCATTTCCCTGATTTCCAAGATTTGTGGGATTACATGATGCACAACCTGTGGAACATGAAATGAAACTGTAAGATTTTAATAGTTTACTTTTACATTGTTTTCACCCTACCTGTTATCTCTTCTCTTTTTCTTCTCTTCCTCACTTTTTCAGTGGAACAATCCATAACCTCAAGGCAGATAGCCCCTGCATCTTTTTTGCCTTTTAAATAGCAGTGATGTAGCTCACATCCTGCACACTTCCAAGATAAGTTAACAAGGTAAAACTCAAAAGCACTGCTGTATTTTTAGCTTATGTCTGTTTTGGTGGTAATATTTACATGCTTCTATGGAGTAATAAAAAAAAAAGAAACCACAATAAAAGCCTAGTGTGTGGCATGGTTCCCAAGTCTATTTATGTTATGGGTGAACCTAGAAACAAATATCAGACCAACATAAACATGTTTTTGTATCTGTGCATACATCTGGGCAGCTAAAGATTATTAAGAGGGATTCATACTGAATTTTCAGACACCATATATATGCAGTATATATGAATATTTCGTGTATGTCTCTGCCAATATGTTGTGCTTGTTTGTTTATGAACAGCTCCACAGTAAATCTCTTTCCAGTTCAAAGAAAATGACTTGTATCCAAGAAAAATAAGCCAACCTACCTAGTATTACTGAAATTGTAACACACAGAAATAAAGAGCCAATAGCTTGACAGGGTCAGTGTTCTGGTGTTTCTATGCCTATGGGCAAGGGGTGAAATACCGTCTCTTCTGAAAGCCTCGTTCAGCACCAGTTATTCATGCTCGTCTTGGAGAGTGTATTCTCAAACAGAGACTAGAAGAAGTGAAAGGCAGAATGAAGGATGAATAATTCAAAAAAAGAGACCTTGGCCTCATTAGGGTAAAGTAATTTTAAGGAGAATTTTACTGGATCACACATCCTTAAGTTTTCACCTGGAATATGATGTTAAATTTTGTTATGTGGCATTATATTACCTTGGGCAGTTTTTTGCAGTCTATGAGGTTCTCTTATTTATCTTTGGCTTAAACCTATGTAGCTTTGTAAATTTCACTGGAATTGTTTTACACTGTGTAAATTAAGTTAGCATCCAGCATTTGCTTTCTCTGACCTACTCAGTTATCATATTTTCTCCCTTATGAATCTCTGACTAATGTATTTGCAGCAACAGTACTCACAACACCACATGCCAGGCAGCCCAGTCTAGTACTGGGTTAATCTGAGGGAAAGTTGACAGCACTGCAAAGTGCAGCAGCAAAAGAAGCTTGTTAAAGCAAAAAAAAAAAACCAACCCCACCTTGTAACTTGAAGGATGCTTCAGGGTAACAGAGCAAAAGCTTTCACATCCAAAATGCAATTGTAAGGAGAGAAACTGAGGAACAAGCAGCCTAGAGTTCCTCGTGTACCTGCTCTGCCTGACTCTATACCAGATCTACTAACTGCAAAGCGATCTTCCTAACAAACCTGCTTATAAGCTCAGCTGGAAAGAGGAAATCTGAACTGCTCTAATGAGAATCAGTGAGAAATACTGCAGATGAAACGTTTTTTTTTTCCAGTGGAATGTGGCACTTAGTCACAATTAAAATGTTTCTCAGGAACATCACGGTTATAACCAATTTTCCAAGCTGATTGCTTCTTTGTTTTGCGAGTCACTTCCATTGACCACAAACTTTGGCTCAGGCCCGCTGCTGTCAGGACTCCCAGTTTCCTAAGGGATCCCCACACTTGTCAAGGGAGAACAGGTGAGTTAGGCTATCTGTGCATCCACCTTCTTTATTTGTTTAGTTAGTCAAGTGAGCAGACAGATTTTGGTGCTGGTTGGGGAACCATGTTAGACAGCTTAGGGAAAGCTGACATGTAATGTCAGTGTTTGGACTTTCCTCTTATCTCTAGAGAAATGTATATAACAAACTAAAAAAGTAGAATTTTTTTTTTTAAAATAGTATTGAGCAAATATAATTTGTTAAATTATTGCAATTATTTCAGTTTTATTGGCAAATTTTTGTTTTGTGTTTCATTTGTTCTGATACCTAGTTAGTACTGACTAATAGACAATCAGAATTGTGTGGCAATTTACATGAAAGTCTGTAATACCTTAGTTCTTCTCCTTCTTCCCCCCAAATTTTTATCTCTGTACTTGATGCTTCAGTATTTTCTGGTTATCCCTGATGAGACATGAAGCAGTGAATGCAGTCTGCATTGTGTTAACAGTGTTTCTAGTAATTCGTTTGGGGTTTTTTTAGTAAATAGTTCTGTTTTGAAGATACCACAATCTGGTTTTGAGTGATTTAGATCCCAGCTTTTGTTCCGTTGTCACTGGCTTTAAGTAGATACCTTGAACTTTCAGTAGCATGCCACGTGTCATACTGTGAAGTGAAAGAAACTTCTAATACAATTTTGGCTATGGAAGGCTTCTTTGACTACTTATATATTTTTTGTAAGCTTTGTTATAGGAAGGTTTTAGCTTGTAAATACCCTAGAGACAGGGTATTTTTCTGGATTACTAAGTTTACTCAAACTTCTAGAGCTGTAATTCTGTTATGCTGAATTCTTCATAGGTGCTTCTCTTCTGACATCCTATCTGCCTGAGCACAGTGCTTTTACTCCTGGACTCTGCTTCTCTCAGTCTCCAGCACTTGCCTACATCAGCAGTTTTATGAGCATTTTTGCCATGTTACACCTGATGAGATAAAGGACAAATCCTTCCAAACAGGAAAAGTCCTTATTTTCCTCATTTACTTTTTGCTAAGTAAAAGTTGACTGAAATTGATTTTATTCAAATGAACTCACAATAAAAAAAAAAAAAAAAAGAAGAGCAAAATACATTGAAGCTTCACATAATTGCATGGTATTTTTCAATGTCAGAGGCAAGCCTTCAGTTTGAGATCAATGTGTTGATATATATCTACTGAAGATCTGACCTAAAAAATAATAATATGTAAATATGCCTGTCAAGAAGTTGTGATCTTATAAGAAAATATTCTCTGCTGTTTATCAAGGCTGTAATTGTATTAGATTCTCAATGTTGCAGTTAGGACCATTGTATTTAACATTAACACTTGGGTGCCTTCTGTGCAATAAACCTACTTGTTGAGGGAAAAAAAGACCTGTTTAGCATATTGGTGATATAATCTGTGTTAGGCAGAGGCTGCTCACAACAGGCAAGAAAGGAGGTAAAGAAAAAAGTTGGAAAATCTTGCCAAAATGACAGTAAATGTTAATGATCTGATCACAAAAATTGTCCTTCAAACTGGAGTGTGTAGTAAATAGTACCGAATAAATGTACTTGTCAGGAAGATTTGATTTGTCTAGCAAATCCTTACTGACATATACACTCATTTACTACTACATAGCCTTTTGAAAATGCCATTCCAGCAGAGCATATAAAAGGTTATTTAGATTAAGTGTAGTAACAAGATGAGCAGCATACTGAGTTCATTGGACTACAGGCGCACTCATTTAATACCCAGTGCTCCATTACTCTGAATGAAGCTGTCCCTGAAAAAAACAATAGGAAAGAAACAACATATGAAAACAAGCGTAATGGTTTAAAAAGAAGAACATGAGCTTCAGCATAATGCCGTGTACCATGAATACTTACATTTGGTCTGTGAATGATAATGCTGGAAATGGCATAAAGGTATTAGATGGTGCAGAAACCATCACCCCCCTGCACTACTCTCCTATACTTCCTGACAGTAAAATTGTGAAAGCTAGAAATTTGCTTTCGTGAGTAGCATTTGAAGTCAGAAACTCACATTAAAAGGAAAAAAATACCTTATGATATACTATGTGCTTCGGATTTAATGCCTGCATCCCAGCTTGCATTTTTTCCACATCTCTTAATTTTATTGCCATCTGAAGCCAGCCTAGGTCTTTCTATGTACAGTGTCTGCTGGTACAGGTTAACAGCTTCACATCCTCTTCCTTCAACACAGCCTTTTGTCAGGAGCAGTTCAAGCATGACTGCCAGGTCGATCATTATTATGATTGCTTCCTTGCACACGGACAGTGCAGGTCTGGCACAGGAAGAAACAAGGAACATCAAACAAAATCCAAATATCAAGCCAGAGGAATGCATGTGCATGTAGACACCTGCTCTCACACACACACATACAGCTACGATATAAAGTATCAGCCCGTTCAAGTTTGTCAGCAGGGCAATTATACATTGTGATAAAAAAATGCGTGCAGAATCCTTAGCATATAGGTAATCTATGGTTATACCAAGGGTTTTCACTATTTTTCTCTATACTGAAGAATAGTATATAGTGTAAGTATGCTTTATTGTGTTCCTTTCCTGGAAGCGTGCATTAGTCTTCATTTCTCCTGTGCCTGTAAAAGAGAGAGAGTGCAAAAAGGATATTGCACTGAACCCTATCAGCTGATAAGTAATACACGATCATGCTACTTGAGCCTCTGAGCCAGATGACAAAACAAAATCTCTTTTCCCACCCACAGGCTGGGGGAAAAATGTTTGGAGCTGCTTAGCTTGTGTGGGCCTTAATATGTCTTCTGCCCCACTGTGCGCAGCAGAATTCACAGGTGCTTACTGAGAGCCTTGGCAAACTAAGCATCAGTTTGTGCTCAGAGACTTCCCAGAACACCTACGTAATTGCAGCTGCATATTCTGCTTCTGTCTAGAAGAAAAGTGTAATTGTTTGAGCAGGATTTGTTGTCCAATTGGCTCATCACTTTCTCTTGCCTGAAGAGTGGAAAACAGAGAACGACTTTCTACTTCCAACTTCACAAAACGCAATTACTGGAATTATTTTGGGGGATTAAGAAGAATTTCCTAGAAGTTTGCATGGGCTCATTAGTCCCACTATCTTTTTTCTTCTTTCTCTTTCCCCAGAGGTTTTTCCATTTTTTTTTTAAATCCAGGCCTGCCTTTTTGCTCTCTTCTGTAGAAGAAAGCGCTGGCATGCTTGTGGCAGAGCAGAATAATCAGATCAGTTGAAAGGGCAGGAGATGTAGAGGGGAGAGGAGGAGCAGAGGGTCATGCTCTTTCTTCCTCCAGCTTCCTTTCCCCAGGAAATGACATGCTCTGCTATCGTTCCCAGAACGAGGACCAAGTAAATTGGCTTACGCTCCTATGAAGCCTTGAATTGGTGCCATGCTGTGGCAGTAGGACAACACGCACATAATCTTCAACCTATTTTAAAGGGTTTAGTGTGTCTGTAGTTCATCTGCTCACATATTCTCGGTACGATTTATTGAAAAAGAGAGATTGGTTTTCTGTAGGATTTTTTTTTTTTTTGTTATTTTTAAACTGACTGGGATCAGTTATTTAACAAAAACCTGAAATCGAATAAAATTATGAAACCCAACATCTGTTAATTGTTGGGTTTTTTTTTTTTTGGAGAGGCTAACAAAAATTACTCGTTGAAGTATTCTTTTTATTCAAAAATTTGTTTCTGTGAAAAAGGGGGAAAAATCAAAATCAAACAAAAGTACTTTGACAAGTTACAATCTTAAACAAAGACTCATAGAAATCTCTTTAATCTTGTGCATTTTTAAAGCTAACCTGGGTAGGCTGGGATAAAACTTCTCCTGGGTACCTGAGTATGTCTGCAGGGGCTGATACATGCCTCCATGCATGCTTAGCAGTCCATAGCAGTGCCTCTGCCTCTGTCTATGTCTCTTTCCTTTTTTCTTTCCTTTTCTGTTCATAGCAGTACGTTCTCTTTGGGTGCTTCACTGTAAAGCTGAATTATGTGCTTATGTGCAGCAATGCATTCTAAGTTCACAATCTGAGCTTAATTGAAGGAATGAAGGCTGGCTGAGCACTCATAGTACAAAACTTCCTGAAGATCCAAATACAATTTATTTTGGACTAACCAGGTTACTCAAGTTTCTCCCTTTTCAATGACAAAAATGTCAGGCGAAACCTTTATCCTGTTGCCACTTCTAGCCTGAGCAAGAGAAATACAGTCGACACGTGGATCCAAAGCCTGAGGTAAATAAGAGCTTTTGCACTATTCAGAGCCAGTGGGATTGGGCCAATAACTGAAGGACTGCATTTGGGCTCTGTCCTTATCACCTTTATGCAGGACTATGAATCATCATTTAAGAACCTTCTCCTCTTCAACCCAAAACAGTTGCTATTGAAAAGCTATATACAACAATAATGAATCCCAACCTCCTGTGTCCCAAATCAATAAATAACTCACTTCTAACTGAAATTATAGAAAAGGTTTTGCTCTTTAACTGTCCATTGTGAGAATACAAAACACAAAATCTTATTAAATTATTAAGCAGAAACAGATCCTTTTAAATTCCCTGTTTAGTACTCACAGTATGATGCAAAAGCCTTATTTCCCTTTAATTGGCTTATCTATAAAAATGATAATTTTCAGACAGTTGGTAGCAAAATCCCTCAGGACTTCAGGAAGCATAATTCCCTTTTTAAAATTCTCTACATTTATTAATGAACTTGAAAAATAACACTTAAAATTGCTCAGTATGTTTTCCCTTCTGTGCATTGTACTCTCTCCAGATTTTCATGGTGAACTTCAGGCAGTTCTTCCTGATTTTTACCTGCAGGCCCTGTTTCCCAAGTGCTAACCTGGATAATCACTGTTAAATCCTGCCCATTAAATGTTTTTGAGAAGATGAAAGGTTGCAGATCAGACGTAGTTCACCAAGACCAATACATGGGAGGGGAGTGATATGCTTTGGGGAAAAACACATGCTCAGCCTTTTTTTTACATCACCGTGCTTTTCAAGTCTGCACTCCCTTATTTTCATACTGAAAAAGAACAATTTCAGTCTTGCCAGCCCAGTTTGCATTAAGGGAAGTGGGAAGATGCAAAAGCAGATTTTCAGTCAACTCTTGCCTACTAGGCCCGCCTTTTTTGTTCTGTCATCTCTACAGGATTCAGCAAAGTAGGGTCTACATATATCGTTGGACTCTTCATCATTGGAACAATGCAAATAAAATATATGAACAGCAACTTGGAAGGTACAATATGGTCACGTACTCTATAAATGATGTAGTGTTCTGAAGAAAGCCAGAAAGGACTGGGTGTTTTTCTTTGCAAGCTGAGGGATCACACAATCTTTTTTTAGTACAAGAAAGCCTAATCCCAACATATTTAGAATCACCTCTCAGCAGAAAGCGTTATTCAGAAACCATTTAATACTTTGGATATAGAAAACAATCTTCTCACACATAAAATGTTTGGTTTTACATGTTGTCATATGTAGAATTTCCATAAGCTATACCACCAGAGGAAGTCATCCTAAAGTTTTAGAATAAACATCAGTCTACCACTTCAATCTTTGCTTTTTCATCAAAGATTGTAACAGGGACATCAACTCAACTGAGATACTTATCCTTTGAAAAATAATCTAAGACTTCATGTAGGTCCTAAAACTGAAGTAAAGTTGTAGCTTATTTGTCCTCTACCTACACAGGTAATTTTTTATTTGGTAACCTCAGAATGAAATCTGCCGTGTGGGTTTTTAATAGTTCCTCATTAAACATTATTATAAAATGAGTGTATGGTGACTCAGGGGTCAGGCACCCTCAGTCTTGAGGAAATGAGATCAGAAAATGTTGCCCAAGCATCATCACAGAAATTCTTATCTTCTCAAACATCCTTTTTGCACTTTTCAGGAGAAGGTAGTAGCATGCTAAGCTTATATGTGCTTCATAGGAGATTTTCCATTAGAGTAAGTCAGGATTTGTCACATTGACTGAGATCAGTGGCATCCAGGGAGGATCTGACTGCAGACCAGAGGGGACACTTGGACCTGTGAAAATTGTGGTGAAGGTTTCAAAAAGCTGTCAGGTGATGAAGGACAGGAAGTAGAGTGGGGTAGGAGTACACCAGCGTGAAGGGAAAAGTGTCTGCAGAAGTTTTGCAGTTAGGCTGTGGGTTTTTTTGGAATGTAGTTTTGCAAAAGGTGTCTTTAAGGGCTGCAGTAGCACTAGTTACAGATCATCCCCATATCCTCTGTACAGGTGAAATTGTGTTTACAGTTTTCAGCCTGGGTGAAAATCCTTCTGCCCTACCAAGCCTTGTAAAAAAGAAACCCAAGCTGCAAACAGTCCAAATAGCTAAAGAGGAAAGAAGGAGGAGGAACAGTGTAGAGGAATTTCTTGTGGAGCAGAGGCGTGGTATAACTTTAAGGGTGTGGACAACCGAGCTTGGGCCTAAACAAAGGCTCTGTCCTTGAAACTGCCTTGGAACACGGGGAGGAGGAGGTTTTATCTGTTTTGTGAGAGCTTTGCGAGATGCTTGGCTGGAGGTGCTGGCCCCGGGGGGAGAAGGGGGGGGCGAGAGCCGCTTGCATAGTTGAATGGCACTACCCAATAAAACGCTGGCGCGTGTAAACCTGTAACTGACCAACTCTGTTAAGGGGCAGGCGTGGGGACACTGCTTAACTGTATATATTGAGCTGTCCGGGGCAATAAAGGGAGGACGATCTGTAGCCATATTGGTGGGATTTGTCGTTGTCTTGACCGGCTCTCCAACGGGACCCTCTTCAGAACAGAACTGCTAGATACTCATGCAGTGACCAGAATATGAGCCCTTCATCTCAGTGAGGTAAGACTTTCAACACTAGTTTTACAGATCTGCTCTTATTTTCCTTAGAAGAATGCTTATTCACTTTCCCATGTAGCATGCTGAGTTTCATTTCTGATTGAATTGGGATCATTTGGTAAAAGCCAAGCCTGCAGCCATATCTGCATTTGAAGCAGAGGTGAAATATGACAGAGGTGTAATTCAGCGTAACTGGCTTAACTAGACAATTATTTGAAAAAAAGGTGGAAGAGTATAGATGAAAAACAAAAAAGCTTTTTACTTGCAATTAACTTCTGCCAAGATAAATCAAGAGCAGCATCACTGCAGCAAATGGAATTATAATGATGTAAAACCAGGAAATGCAAAGGGAGAGTAGCTCTCAAGATGTGTTAACAGGCTAGATTTATAGTTTGTGACTGTAGAAAGAATGCAAGTTTGTTATTTTTCTGCTTTTTCTTTAATGGATCAAAGAAGAGATCATTCCCTATTGACTTAATTGTTTGTTTGTTTGTTTGCTTGCTTTTATTCTTCATGTCATATAATCCCTGACCATATTATGAAAGAGTGTTGTGGACCTGACCAAGCAGTTGGAAGCTACAGAAGGCTGAAATATAGAATCAAAATATTATCTTCTTTTGTGTGTAGGCAAATACTCCTGGATTTCAAAACAGGAGATATGCTCATTTTTTTAGATTGGGGAATTGAAGCAAGATACAAAGTAGTCATGTTGCAGTAATCAAAGCATCTGGTTTTTTAAGTTAAATACTTTGCCTTCTGAATCATACTGATAAATAAGTAAGGGCTGATTACCATCTTTGATTTACCACCCTTATATGATCATCCGTTCTGTTAATTCCATTAAGCAGCATTTAACACAGAGAAAACCCCAAATCCCTCAGGCCTGTCTCTAGCAAGGATCCACCACGGGGTTTGATCTTTTACCAGGGGCACTGTTAGCAAATTGCACCTGCCAATGGATCTAGGTGGGTGGGTGTATCATCATGTTTTTTTCTGTTTCCTCACTGAGTGAATGATCATGTTAGTATTGCAAGCATAAATACTGTCATTCACTTTTGCCAATATACTGCCAGTGCTCATCAATCTTGAATATAAAATAAGGTGCAAACAAAGCAAAACCAATTTTATTTAAGATGTGGGCAAATATTTGCATTATTTTTCTCCTCTGTTCAGCATTCTCATTTCCCAGTGGTATGATGAGAGTTTGAAACACGGAATGTCTCCCAGAGGTGCTCAGCAATTTGCAAGAACAACCCCACAGCTCGTATCTCTTTGGTTCAACGGCTTCAAAATAAATTACAATATTTCTAGTTTCTGCTGGCTGATAGAGATTGAATAGGCAGCAGCTATTTCAGCAACTAATTCTGAGGGCCTGTCTTGCTGAGTTTTGTTCCTTTCGGGTACACAAGTTCAGCAATGTGCTATTTTAAAGGTTAGTTTAACTGTCTATTAAAGATATTTTTTTAAAAGAAAATAGAAGAAGAAAAAAGAAAGGACACTAAATCTTTTTGTAGCCTAATTAACTGTAAAAATTTTCTGTATAAACTGCGACTTGGCTGTCTTTAGTATAGAGGCTGACAATTTTTGTTGCAAAGAAGTGGTATGTTCCAAGGTACTTGCAACCATTGATTATGCTGGTGGCTCAGATATCTAATCCAAGATTACAGGGAAAGGGTATGAATCAGCTGTAAATAAAACTTTATTTTATCAATAGTTTCAGAAAAGTCAAGGGGACAAGACTCAGTAGTTAAATACAAGCTTGTTAGTATATTTTCTGTTACTTAATGTGAAAAGATTAGAGGATATTCCACAAAGAATTATACCATCTGATATATAGGTATCAGAATGAAGGCATTGAGATAATGCAAGTGGTACTGTAATGCTGAGTAAACAAACTATAGACACATGCCAAAAGAAACATTTTCAAGTGTGTCATAGAAATGTGACTACACTATCGCTTTTTACTGAGTATTTTAGTTTTACAGAGCTTTGTGCATCCCATGCAGTCCTTTTCCTCTTTCATTCCATGTAGTGATAAAATAACAGCAATCACAATTTTGGAGCTTACTTTAGAAAAGAGTTAATTTCTTCACAAAATCAAATCCCAGTGTGATGTTTCTCTAAACATGCCCCAAACTACCTGTGTCTTCATAGGTTTCTGTTTAAAGCTGAAGCAAAACATACTCTGAATAGAATAGGGTAAATACATTAGCCAACAAATATATCTGCTAGTTTTGGTTACTGCATGCCCATAGCTGCTCAAAGTGCCCTTGTGTTTGTTATCAGAATTTGCTCAATATGTTTTTCCTGGTTTTGTTTGTTCGTCTCCACTGGCTTTTTGATGAAAAGATTGATGCTGCTATTCAGTCCACAGCATTAAATGTTTAGGTGTTGGTTAGTTATGACTAATCAGATAAATTACATACTTTTCAATTTCCGTAGTGGCATGAGTCACTTTGCATAAATACTAACAACCAGACTTATTACTATTTATATGAATAACTAATTGACAAACAAAGTAGAAGTATAAACATATGAAATTGTTTAGTTTTTATGATGAAGATCTAGCTTTCTGATTTCAGACTCGCAAGTACTAAAAGCACTATATTCCAATTGGAGAAAGAAACTCTGTCTTATAGATGCTTTTTTCTTTGGTGTAAATTCTTAAGTCCAGGTATGGAGGCCTGAAGTATCACCATAATCATAGAATCATAGAATCATAGAATGTTAGGGATTGGAAGGGACCTCGAAAGATCGAGTCCAATCCCCCTGCCAGAGCAGGAATGCCTAGATTATGCTACACAGGAACATGTCCAGGCAGGTCTTGAATGTCTCCAGAGAAGGAGACTCCACAGCCTCTCTGGGCAGCCTGTTCCAGTGTTCCGTCACCCTCACTGAGAAGAAGTTTCTTGAGTTTAAGCGGAACCTCTTATGTTCCAGTTTCAGTCCATTACCCCTTGTCCTATCAGTGGTTGTCACCGAGAAGAGCCTGGCTCCATCCTCGTGACACTCACCCTTGATATATTTGTAAACATTAATGAGGTCACCCCTCAGTCTTCTCTTCTCCAAACTAAAGAGCCCCAGCTCCCTCAGTCTTTTCTCATAAGGGAGATGCTCCACTCCCTTAATCATCCTAGTTGCCCTGTGCTGGTCTCTCTCCAGCAGTTCCCCGTCTTTCTTGAACTGAGGGGCCCAGAACTGGACACAATATTCCAGATGGGGTCTCATCAGGGCAGAGTAGAGGGGAAGGAGAACCTCTCTCGACCTACTAACCACCTCACTTCTAATACACCCCAGGATGCCATTGGCCTTCCTGGCCGCAAGGGCACAGTGCTGGCTCATGGTCATCCTGCTGTCCACCAAGACTCCCAGGTCCCTTTCCCCTACACTGCTCTCTAATAAGTCATTCCCCAACTTATACTGGAACCTGAGGTTGTTCCTACCCAGATGCAAGACCCTACATTTACCCTTGTTATATTTCATTAAATTTTTCCCCGCCCAACCCTCCAGCCTGTCCAGGTCTCGCTGCACAGCCTTCTGGTGTGTCAGCCACTCCTCCCAGCTTGGTGTCATGATATTTTTATTCACAATTCTTGCAAAAAGGTATTCAAAACATCTTCTCCAAAGTCTATTAAGAGAGGCCCTAATTTTGACCTACGCAGAAATTAATGTAGCAATTAAAATTACTAAAATGTTTGCCTGTTTAATAAAGCACTCCTAAGGTTAATAACCTCAGATCTGACCCGCTCATAATTACTATCACTGCTATTTTTAAAAATAGGTTTGCAGAGTCTATTTTTTTTAGATCCAGGGAAAGAATTTGGTTGTATTTTGTTTACCATACCTGTGCTTAAATGAACTCTGTAGAAACACATCTTGTATCTGTTTAAAGATAATGTTCTGAGTATTGTGATACATGGAAACTTTGCTAGAATATCATATGAGGTATAAAAAGCAGATTATCTGCAGAAAAATGGCTCCCAGATGGAAGTAGAAATAGCACAGCTTGAAAAGCCTTGTGCTTTGTAATATCCTTAGCCACCAGCAAGGCAAGTATCCTGTGGAAAAGACAAATGCCTGCCTTCACAGCGCATAGAAGGATGTAGCGCAGGAGGGTTTGCTGCGTAAGTATGAAAACACAAGTGGGAATTGGTTCTTCTCTCACAGCACTCCTATTGGCACAGGACCTCAGGGGAATAATCCCGACTGGGATCTGGATAAATAAGAGCAATGATTTATGCTTTTCTTTAAACTCATAACTTGAGGGTAAAAGGATGGAGGGAAAGAAAGACCACACTTTACTCCAGAGGAAAACAGTACAAATTTTGCCTACGAAGTCGAGAAACCAGGATTTCCTGCTAGTTTCTAGTACTGAGGCCAATAGAGAACTCTACCACAGACATTATACAGCTTCCCCTGAGAGCTGAACCCTTAAAATTTTACCTTCTTTTCCTTCCTTTTCTCATGCAAACCTTCCTTTATCACATGCAAACTTTGTACTTATTGTAGTAGAATTGATTTGTCATTAAAAATTTGCTACTTCCTTAAAATTCCATTCCACATAAGTATGTTCTACACCAATATGAGATGTATCTAGGGTTTACAGTATCTTGGGAGTCCACTGAGGGTAAATACTGGTAGATTATTTTAAAAATGTCAGGTTTTAGGAGGACTTGCTCTCTGTGTGCATGAGAGAGAGAGAATGTGTATATTTTACACAACTATATCCATGTAGAGATAGAGGACATGGTTTGTTACTGCTTTTTGTTTTGCATAGTATTTTGTTATGGCAGACTAAATAAAATAAAAATTTTACCAAATGCTACCTATTCAAAAAAGTAACATTTTATATACTTCACTAGTATACATGTTCTTATGAACTATACAGCAATTGTGACTCTAGTCCATTAATGGATCGCGTTAGCTTCACTGTCATAAAACATGCCAAAGAGCGACAAAGTGTTGTGAATACCTATGATAAAGGAGATAACAAGCACAAATTCCCACTATTATTACCAGAAAAGAAATAGAAGAAGTATTGCTAAGAAAATGCAAACAAACAAACTCAGTCATATCTTTATGGTTTAAGCAAAAAAAAAGCTTTAGGATTTTTTTTCCAGGGAAATTATAATACATGCGACCCGATAGCAAGATTATGAAACCCTTATACAGCACTGCAAGAAGATTCTCTCTAATATCTCTATCCCTATCCTAAGCACGATTTCCAGGTTCACCAGTATGAAGTCTAAATGTCTCCAGTAATTACACAAAATTAGGGTTAGTTTAATAATGTTAATGTTCAAAAGATATATTACTAGCACGCTGAGCAGGCGAGAGCACAACGGGCTGTTTGTTTGCATTGCTTGTCAGTATTTTGTAGCACAATTCCAACTGTCTATAGAAAGATTTCGACATAAAAAGAAATCACAGCGTGTTACATGGCTGTTACTAGTTGGGTAAGATGAAGAAACTTAATAAGAGTAAATCCTCATGATGTGCCTAAACAAAGTTGCAAAGCTGAAGGCATTTCGATCGCTAGTTAGGTGTAGGAAATCTCTGGTTTCCCATGAAGGAAGCTAGTGTTAGTCCTGAAAGGTTGTTTTTACAGCTCCTGACTGGTTCAATGACAGAAAGGATGGACCTACAAACTGACATTTGGGTTTCATAAGTTTAGCTCTGCAGCTTTTAATTAAAATATATAGCATTATGTAATCAAGACATTTGGGGGTGTAAAGAACATATCTGCAATGTGCAGTAATGTAAATTTTATGCTTTGCATTATGAGTTTAGAATGAAGAAAAGAACTTGTAAATCCTAAGTTTATTTAACATGACCAGACTCTGTGACATTTTATATATTTAGATTTAAGTTTATTCTCCTTTAAAGGCAACATTGCCAGTTTAGGTAGTGTTAAATGGATTTGTATAAAGCAAAGTCAGAGATTAAGATGTCTCAAAGTCAGAAGTTTGCAGAGATAAAGGTAGAAAGAAGTAAAACATAGATAAACATAGAACAGACAAAAAGCATAAAAAAAAATATGGGAGGATGTATGGAAGAGAGAGAAGGCTGACAAAAAAAGCTGATTTTGGAAAGGAAAGTACTTTATTTAAGCTTAGTGTAAATCTCAGTGTACAGCTGAATAACATCACAGATACTAAGCATACAAAGGAACTGTGTTAAATGTGAAGTTCATTCAAAATATAAACTTTGAGTACTGTTTCACTTTGTTAATGTAATGGGTGAATGGGGCACTTCTCCACTTCTCTGAGTTTTATTCTCCTTTAGTTTGTGCTTAACTTAATCTGTACATGTTACAAAGATCTGGCCCATACCATAGAACAGGATTCTATGGGGCGTTGATTTTTGTCTAAAATTTAAATTAAATAATGGAGAATTGGGTAATTTCAGATCTGTTTATTTTAAATTTTATTTAGACTGTCTCCAATTCTTGAGAAAATCAGTTCTCCTGTGGAGGGCCAAACAGCTTTTACTGTGCTCAGGAGTGGAAGATTGTCATGAAAGTTACCAAACTATTAGCACTTGTAGTAATTATGAATATTTTAGGATTCCAGTTTTAGTCTTGAACTCCTTAATATGTCAAAATTTAATAGTGCATTTAGGGTTTTTTGTGTTGATTTTTTTGCTTCATGTTATTTCACCAAGCTCTCTAGGGAGATTTGAAATTTGAACTCAGTAAAGAGTAAAACAAGCCCATACTTACATTTATTGAAAACAAAAAAAAAGGTGAGAATTTTCAGAAGTCCTTAGAGGTTTTAGTTGTCTATTACAAATTTAAAAGGATCTGAGTGCCAAAGACTCTCAGACTCCTTTAAAGAACTCACCTTTTAAAATCTTCTTGAAGGCAAGAAGTGTATCAGAGAATATATTCAGTTCCTTTACCACAGATCTAGGAAGATCTGATCGTTTACTTCATGCCCATCACATGCAATACTTCTCACTGCTTTATGCAAGAAATGCAGGAAAAAAAAGAAAGATTATATAGGACTTTTTTTGGAGAAAACTTCTCAAATAAATATGTAAACTGGGCACTGTTCATTCATGAATAGGCACCGAATGTTTTAAATATTTTGTAAAGTATGGTAAAATATTCGCTAATTTTTTACAATTAGAATTCTATCTGACCTTCTACGGCTTTGGCAACTTGAGGTAACACCTATCTTCTTCTGAGTTCTACCTGTTACAACTGACCTACCATTTGCTCTCCTTCATCACCTTCAGAACATCTTTCACCTTCTTAGAACGTACTCTCTGCCTTCTAACTTCATGTGCGGATTTGGACTGTTTAGATTCACCGTTCCATAGTAAAAAGTTCCAGCATGCCAAAAATGTCATCCAGAACCTTTAGCCGAGGAACAGACTTTAACATAGTCTGGGGTGTCAGGTAAAAACGACCACATCAGCTTCTGAATCTCAGTCCCGACTGATTTGGCAGGTCTGCTGATGTCAGTGAAAGGCTGAACAGTTTCGTGATTGTGCTTGGTTGGGAATGAAGCCCTCAAACAGAGGGAATGTGTCCCCTTTGTTCCGCGCAGCACCAAAGCATTTCCATGTATTTCCACCTTCCCCCATCCAATGCAGATTATTTCCAGAATTATGTGCTTGTCTGGACTGTGTAGCTAAAGGGCTTCTATGATATGCATAACTGACAACCCCAGTACATTAACTGACTCATTTTGCGGAAATGCTTTCCTTTTTTTTAACCAAAACTTGAATAGACAATTTACCTGAATACATGTGCTCTTCCTTGTTTTCAAAGGTAGGTGCTTTAGACTTTAAAGAATGGCTCAAATCCCGGTATAATCAATGGGAATCTTTTACTTTAGCAGACTTTAGATCAGTGTCTCACATTTTCTGAAAGAAAAAAAGAAAAAGTAGAGTTTCGTCCTCTTAAACCCCAAAGGTCAGTTGTGTTAAAAATGAGATTAAGTCAGCTTCCTTGAATTTAGGAACGTATTTGTGTGTTTTCCATTCCATCACATACTTCAAGGTTACTGTGAGGCTTGTTAGAGTATATAAGGATACAAAATTAATATTGTTTGTGGTAGAAAAAAGTGTGTTGTGGCTTTTTTTAGCATTGGTTTATGGATACAGGTGAAAATTAGGCACAGATTTACCATCAAATGAACTTCCCAGAAGACCTCAAATTTAAGTGAGCAATAAAATATATGCTGTGAGCCTACGTTGAATTCATAATAGGAACTATTTTCACTGCAGAAACTGGAATCTAAGAGCGAAGCCAATTCTGTTAGAGAACTTTATTTTATAGCTTACAGTTATCAAACTCTCGGTTCATATAAAGCATTGCAATTTCATAGGTTTTGGTGGAGATGTGTACCTTATTCTACCCAAAAATCTCCCTTAGAATTGTATCCAGTAAAAGCAGCAGAGGTTTCAAGTACTTTGCCTGTATTTATATGGACATAGGCTTGTCGTGATTCATTTCTGAAGGTGGTTCAACCCGTGTCTTAGAGGTGTATCTTAGGTGATCTACTGTCAGAGTTACATTCGTATCCCTGCAAAGGAGATGATATTCTAAATAGTACTTTTTCATAGAATCTCTTAGATTGGAAAAGACCTTTAAGATCACCAAGTCTGTTAACCTAGTAATACTGGGTCCAGTACTACTTTTTGTTGCTGTTGTCAGGATTGCTAATAAAACTGGCAAGTAGGGAGAGCTCAGCCTCTCCCACTTACTGACTGTTAGAGTGTTCACGTGTCACGTTCCTGACCCTAGTCTTGGCACTGCACTAACTCCTGGCCATCCATTAGGCTGTTTGATGAGTCTGTAGGCATCCAAATAATACAGTAACAGTTCTGTCCCTGATATGTGCAAACAAACAAAGTTGTTGGTTTTGGTTTTTTTTTATCATTCAGTAACAGAATGCATGGGATCCCAACATGGCCTTCAGCACTTGTTAGAAGACATATAGAGAGGTGACAATAACTAGGCTCTCTTCCTATTAAAATGTATATAGAATAGGGAAAACCATTCTGAATGGAAGATTGAGAAAGTTGTCAGAATTTTTCCTTAGTGGCCTGCTCAGAAAAAAAAAGTGAGCCATGCTCATTAAGCCTTATAATGCATTACTGAATGAGACCTGGTCTGATTTTTCAAGTAAAGTGTTAGTTTTTGTCCCGAGCAGATTCCCCTGTGTGGCTGTACCACAAGCCATGCTGCGAAGAGGAACAACAGCAACAGAATGTTTGAAATAATAATAATAATGTGAGGGAAATATATCTCATGAGGAAGCTGGCTGACTGTATAAAAAATGTACTGTAGCTTTGCTCTGTGAGGATCTTAGTCACACTTACACAGCCAGGGCTATGCTATTACTGCTATACATCAAGACTTCATAGTTAAAAAACAATTTTTTTTTTTGTTTTATAATTTTAACTACTGTTTGCTCAGGGGCTAGCAAGAAAGGAGGAAATTCTTTTGCTGTATTAAGGATCAATATTTGGATCAATAAGAATCCTTTAAAAAAACCCCTCACTTGTTTTGTTCATAGGAAAACAATTTATTGCTGACTCTGTTTGTGACCTCACCATGCTTACACTCACCTGCGAGTGAGAAATTAGTGTCTGGGATCTCTTGCTGTTTAGTGTCTTTTTAACTGACAGTGCAGTGCTGCCCCATTCAGTTTTGAAAATACCTGTCACTTTTAATTTTTTTTTTTCTTGCACCCCATTTGTTTTGTAGCTAAATGATTTGACAACAAGTCTGTACCACTGGGACATTAACTGCTGACTTTGGTGGGAGCACAACTAGGATCTGTACAGCCTGAATAGACTTTAGATGATGGTCCCTGGTTTCAGGTTATACTCAGCTGTCAGTCTTGAGGTAAAATGAAATAACATGAATCCCTCAGGTAAGAAAGAACAGAATCATGTTTTTCTTGCGTCTGCATTATACCTGTTGACAATACCTAGTTGATACATCTTTTTTGAAGTATTTCTTGTAAAAGAAAGTCATAGCTTTTCAAAGGCAGCCCTTCCAAAACCTTGAGCTTTCTGTATATCACACTGTTATCAAAACTGTTATAGCTTAAATGAAGAGCTGTGGAACTTCAATGGAGTTGCATGTCTTGGCAAACTATGAAGAAAATCATCTGAGTGCTTCCTTTGTAGAAGGTTCTTTACTTGCGTGTCACTTCCCATTCTATAATTCTATTTCCTCTCTTCCTTGGAAAGGAAGAGCCTATTTTGCAATTATCACAAGAGCATCACAAATGGTCTAATCTACCGGAATATTCTACCTCTTGAGATCAGCAATAAACTCGAAGTATAACTCTCATGAGGAATTTCAGCATTTCATAACAAAATGTTTTTCAGTTCTAACTGAAAAATAGACCAAAACTGTTTCTTACATAATCAACTCTTCCTGCAGAAAGTAAATAACTTCCCCACATCCATACATTTTAAAAAAAAAAATCCAAACCTTCATGGAGAAACAGGCTTTACAAATGAAGTTCAGTTAAAATTAATGAAGGTAATTAAACAGCAAGGAGCTCTGACATTCGTTAAAAAAAAGTTCATCCAACTTCCTAAGAGTAGAGGCATTATAGACAGCTCTTGTAGATTTTCTCTGTCCTTGTCTCAGGATAGAGAATACCTGATTATACTCAAGAGGGACAGCTGATCTGATTTTAATTGTCTTAAAAAACCAGAAGTGGAAGATAGTCATACACAATTCTCAAGTATAGTATTACTTAGACAGTTAAAGTCAATCTTTAGAGTTATGATATATTTATAATTTATTTATTGGACTTTGTTATTTTTATATTTCTAGAGAGGTTGTGGCTTCTTACATTTATAATTTACAACCTGACAACCCAGATTCATTTGCTTTGTTACTGAATCATGTTTCAGGAGACTCTTAGTATTTCTGGCAAGCTGGAGCTTCACAGAGTTAAAACTAAAATAGGAAACTTGAGAAAGCAGTTCTTGACTGCAGCAATCCAGTTCAATTTGTAGCATCTGCAAAGAAAAATGAAAACCTTCCTGGGAAGAATTAGTGCAGCAATAATGAGCTTTAACAGTAAAAACGGATAATAAGACAAGTTTTGGTCTTTGGTCTTTGAGCATTATCGTCAAAGATCATGTGTAAGTAACAGTATTTTTTCCACGTATCACTAACCTTTAAAAAGTGTGCATGCAATTTTAGGTTTTCCCTGACCATCTGGCTACTGAAATCTTTGGTAATGGAGACAATGAAATCCAAGCGATGGCAAGTTTCCATCTAAAATCTACTGGGACCTTAAAAGTTGCTTCCACTGTTCATATCTGTTTCTTTCAATGACAGCACTGCAGGGCTTAATGTTAACCTCTCATTCTTTTTCATTAGTACGCATCAGCCAAAGGACATTCTAATTGGATTGTTGCTGATGTTTGATGTATGACCAAGATGCCATCTTTTTGGGGAGGGAAAAGTTGATTCAGCTTTTAAAACCACAAAGAATTCCTTAATGTGAGCTTCACATTCGTGCTGTTTTTCTGTTTTTATTTGGATGAACCCACATACTATGAATCACTTTCTATTGTTATGGATAATTTGAACATTCAAATTCCTGTACCATAAAACATCAAATCCATGCCTTGTGCCTCAAGATATTATGACAGAAGTTTAATATCTAGAACCGGCCTAATCCCTTTAAGATAGTTAGATGAATTAAGACAATCTGCTCAATCTCCAGAGGCATTCCACAGGCAAAATGTCCTAGTGGATGTCAAACAGTAGACAAAAGTCACTGATTTATAAATGGTTCCTTTGATTCATGAGTTTATAGACACCTTAAAAAAAACAATAAAAGCAAACATTTTTTACAGCTGGGTAAGATAAAATTTGAAGGTAAATGCTTTACTCACTGTTACACTACAGGAGAGGTACAGGCCTCGAAACAGAAACCACGGCTTGACTTAAGTAATTTCTGAAGTAGAAAACGTCATGGCAAGTACTAAAGCGGGGATATTTGCGTAAATTGTATGTCAGAAGAGATAATTTCAAGTAGTCTTATTTAGTTTACAGGCTTAATAAATTTTGAGTTACCATGGTCTCTCATCAGAGTTTGTTTGTACCTTTTGTAATCTGCTGTAACTTTTTAGCTTTGCTTCTGTTACACCCATGTCCTGGTCTGAGAGCCCCAGGACACAAATTCTCTGGGGCTCCTGGCACTGGGGGCAATCACAGTGGGGGAGGAGAGAATGGGTCAGGTGACCCAAATGGACCAATCACAGAGTTCCTTCCCATGGTGCTTGGCATAAAAGGGCCCGTCAGGAGAGCCCAGGGGCCTTTGTGCTTGTTGTGCTGGCGGGGTGGGGGGGGAGCTGGTAAGCTCCCTTGGTTAGAACGTGGTGCTGATAACACCAAGGTCATGGGTTTGATCCCCGTTCGGTCCCCATGTGTTGCCTGATCTGGTAGAGAGGTGTCCCTGCCCATGACAGGGAGGTTGGATTAAATGATCTCTAAGGAACCTTCCAGCCTAGGCCATTCTATGATTCTATGATTGTTATCTGCTGTTTGTTATTTCTCCCTGTGCTGCTGGTGTTTCTTACCTCCTGTTTTCACCCTGCAGAGGAGCACTGTTCAATGGAACAGGTTGTCTTAGCCCCTGGATGGGAGCAGCACAACTTCTTTTCTGTTTTTTTGGGACTGTCATTGGGACTCTGGGCTCAGGTGCTCCTGCATATTTGCCTGCTTTTATGTATCTGTATATAGTTGGACATCTTCATTGTTGTTAGTATTATTCTTATTTTTCATTAAATCTGTTCAAGGTTTTTTTCAGCCTCACAATGTCTCTCCCTAGTTCCCCTTTTATCCTTCCCTAGGAGGGTGGTGGGGGGATCACAGAGAGTATCTGTCAGAGTTTAGTGGCTGACCCAGCCTTAAAATTTGACAACTCATAATAGGATATCCAGTGCAGGGACAAATCACAGCCTCACAAGTCACTCCTCAGAAGCCTGCCTTCTATCATACTGTTTGACAGTCAGCAGAATCCATTATGAAGAGGACAAACCTGTTAATCTACTGTGGAGAAAAACAGAAGCCTCAATACTAGGTAACTGGCTAACGAAATAATGAGAAACACAAGAAACGGAGGTGAACGGAAACACGTTTCTTCATCCAGTAACTGGACTTGACCAGCAAAAAATGGGTCCTGAGAAAAAGATTCAAATCTACAGCTTAATTGCTGTTGTGTTTTTATGTTAAAAGAGATAAAACATGTACGTGGTGTTATATGCTATATTATCAGAAAAGGCAAACAGCAACTATTTTGAATAATACTGACTGTGAAGAAGTGATCTTGCCTGTGGAGAAGCGATCTTGGCTGTGGCAGCTGAAACACAGATCACGTTAAGACTGCATGTGAGGCTCTCCTCATGATCCAAATCTTCCAGACTATCTTGAGTTTGCTTTAGATTTCTTTGAAAGATAACTCAGTCTAAAAGTTATTTTAAAATGGGTTAATGATTTTGGAGTAATTTTGCTTTCTGTTGCCCAGAATGTTGTTTCACAAAAAGCACAACTATAATTAATATAAATATTTAGTAAACTAAGTTGTTTTAGAAAATAGAAGACTGGGAAGAGATTTATTACAATAGCAGCTCTGAAAAGACTTTTAGAAATGTATTTGCTTTGATGCAAACTATAGTCATTTGTCCATTGCATTTTCCATGTAAAGTGAACTCAGAGACTAAAAGAAACATTACAATCCAGTAAAGAAATACTGCCAAATGTTAAAGGTTGTCTTATGAGTTAATTTGTAGTGCCTAGTGACAATTGAAATTGCTTTGACATGAACCTAAATGAAGAAACACTTTTAACTGATAACACTAACAGCAAAATAAAATAAATGCCTGCACAGAGAGTGGTATGTCATCTTTGGAGTGACTATATTTATCAGGACTTTTTTTTTCATGACAGATATTGTATTTAATATGTGTTCCTATCATCATAGGGTAGCTCTGGATTGCTGAAGAGTAGGTTGCAGGATGAAGTTATGAATTTATTAAACAAAATGTGTTTTGTGACAAAGTAGATCATCCAATCATGGAAAAGAAACAAGTACTTGGCTTTAGGCAACCGAGCACTGATCCCCAAAGGAATACTTGCAAGCAGTCGGTTTGCAATAACACAGGCTACAAGTTGCTTATGTGGAATAATCAGCAAGCAGTTGGGAGGAACAAAAAAACAATAGCAATCATTGTCCCCTCATAGGTAATTACCATAAGAAGAAAAAGAGCTAAAGTAATTGAATAAAATGTACAGAGGTTGTTTACTCAGCTCTATTAACAGCAAGCAGCACGCTCTCATTAAAACTAAAAGATGGGAAATAAAACATTGGTTAGAGTTTCAATGAATCAGTGATACTGGTTTCCACAACATTACCTGGCATTTTAAAGAATGCTAGCAGAAAACAAGAATTGAAAAGGACCCTATAAATACATTTGCAAGTTAACCTGTTCAATGTAGATTATGTACCATGAGTTGAATGCAGTTCCAACTGCTGAAGATTTCACTGAAAATCAGGCAACAGTTTAGGAGTTGGATTTAACTTCTTCTGAAGTCAAGAGCTGACTGCTTTTGTCTTTGATATACCTTAGCAACTTGAACTGGGGAAAGAAATAAAAGTACTAAAATCCAGTCAGAGATGCAAGAATCTTTTGATAGCAACTTCTTAGGAGAAAGTACCTTTTGCAGTTATGTTTATTTTTTGAATGTGCCTCTGTATTTTTTTAAGACTTTTTTTGGTGTTGGTACTTTCTTATTGAGGGAGGGGAACTTAATTTTTATCTTCCTTAACAGAATATTGCTTAGTCCATCCGAATCTGCCCTTTCTTTTTTAAAGCAATTTTTTATGACCTAAATGAATCTTTCCATTCATCCTCCCACACTTTGTCAAGAAGTTCAAGAAATGTCTTCTACAAAAAAAAAAGAGATAGAACTGAAAAATTCAACTTCTCTCTACTCATATAGAAAGTCTGTAAAGATTTCACTTCCCTCGGCATTTTAAGTAGGTACAAGAGGAATGCTAGGAGAGCTATAGAACTAGTTTTATTGCTCCAACACCCATTCTACAAGGCAGAGTCTCCTTAATGAAAGTCACACTGGCCAAGTTTACAAATTGTAGTATAGTTATATAGATACTACTTATAGTTTATACACATGTATGCAAATATGTATGTGTATACATACACATTTGTATTGATACCCACTTATCTCTACTTATTCTGGTCTGCCTTTGTCTCTTCTCTGATGCAGTTCTCCTTTGAGCATTTTAAAGTTACCCATTAACTTGATGACAAAGCTTAACCCAGATCCAAAATAAAACCATTTCAAATATTGGCTAAGATTAAATTTGAATTGTACCTTTGCTTTTCAGACAAATATGTCACCTACCTTTCTTAATTTTTCAACAATGTACACAGTGAAGGCATCCTTAAAACCTCTTTTACATTAGTAGATCGTACAAGTGAGTCCATGAGAAGAGAGCCTTATTTTTTGTTTACATTTCAGTAGAATACACTGTGTAAGGCTCGGTCCATAGAGACAGGCAAACAGGCAGCTCAATTGATCTCCTGCAACATTTCCAAGTACAGGTTTTCAAAAAATTCCAAGAGGGCTGTATGCTGATGTTCAAAATAAAAGAGCAAGGAGATGGTATTTGGCCATATATCTTGGTGTTACAAGCACTACTTAAGCTGTGCAACGTATCATGGGGCAGAATTCCACAAACTGACTTGAAAAGTTAGGTGTAGAATTGGAAATAGCTTACGGACATCTATTTAATGTCCAGACTAATGAGCTGGAACACTATCCCATACTAGCACTGCCTCAGACAGGGTCTTGATCTTCTGCAGTTGGGCAGGAGAGGAAGAAGCATGGAAAAGAGTTGGGCTGTGACCTCGTAACTATATTATATTTTCCAAGGTGCACAAGCATAGTGCTCCATCCTTTATTTCTCCTATTTCTCAAGTGCTCTTGTTCCAGCCCAAGCACCACAGGTACACTCCTGTGCTATGAAAAGCCATTCTGATCCTGGGCTATTGGCTGCACGCCACTGGGTGCATATCAGGTCGTTTAGTGCTAATCCTAAAGAGAATAGTGTGCTGCAGGCAGGCTGTGAGTCCCTTTTACCCATTCTATCCTCTTGCCTGGGTCACACAGAGTGTGACTTCACACACACACACACACACACCCCCCCCCCCCCAAGAGAACTTCTTACAAGCAGTCAGGGTTAGAATTGTTTCATCCCTGAAACATGTTAGCCTTGACTAAACATCTGGACTCTTCGAGAGCCAAGTATAATGTCAAAAAAGCTGGTAGATTCAATAGCAAATTCTGAAAACTTCTTCTCGTAGAGCTAGTCTAAACAGGACCAGTTCTTCTGAAGAAGGAAGAGATTTCACAGTCAAGACCAAGGAACCTTTGCCTGTGGCCACATTCATTTGCAGCATAGACTTATAGCCTTAATTTACCTTCACTGTACAATGCACTTGTCTTCTGATTAGTCATACATAGGTGAAAATGTACCCATCTAAAATTATCTGGTTCTATTTTGGTGTCATGCTGCAGGTTCACTTGTGTAAAGCAAGCACCAAAGTCATCAGGCATGGTATTCAAAATATTGGCTGAAATCAATCTTTTTATTTAGATGTAAAATCTTTCTGTAAGTTATCTGGATCAAAGCTAAGAAAATACTTCAAAGTGAACATGCTATTTGGAACCAAAAATCCTAATATTGGGATATAAAATTTGAATTCAGTATTATTTTTCTTGAATGATACAGTCTGTCAATGCATATAGGGTTTTTTTCCCATGTAGATGACTGCTCCTTACAATTTTCAAATTTAACCAGCTGTTGTTCACAGTAAACTAAGGGCTTGGATTTAGTGACTGGGGCAAAGACAAAAGCTTTAATATGTCTGGCTATCTTTCTACTTCTATCATAAATATGTTCTGTGATTTCAGGAATCTTGTCTTTTCTTTCTCTGCTTGGTTTTAAATCTCTGAATTAGTGTGAGAGACACAATTATAATTAATAATCCCAAAAACAGTAGGAGATTAGAGGAAGAAAAGTGATATTTTGATGTGAAGGTATGCTTCCTCTAAGAGTTAAATACATTCAAATTCTTCATGAATAAAAAGAATAAACAGCTTATTTTTTCCTGTCCCACCTCTAGGAATAGAAACATACAATCTGCCTGAAAAGAACACTAACAAGCAGGCACAATAAGCAAAACTGGTATTGCTGACTGAAGTATTGTATGACTCACACTAATTTGACAGGACAGTGAGGTATAAGGCAAGAAGACGCATACAAGAAGAGTCTCGTGACAGGCTTGAGGAAAATGAAGGAAAGGACAAGGAAGGGATTTGCCTACTCCAGGGTTTAAGAAAAACTGATTCCACTCATGAAGCAGCCCTGCTCTCAGCAGAGCTTAGCTGATTCGTATTGGCTTAGGGTGGTTATTTTCCAAGGCTGAGACTCCTATGATTTTCCTTCGGGAGAGGAGAAAGCCAGAAATGTGAGCTCTCACTTTTCACTGGAATTTTTCTTTTTTTCTTCAAAGCTAAAATTCATAATTTCTTAAAATTCATTTATTTAACAGCAGCCTCACCTTCGCCCTTCTCAGACTCCTCTCTGCTATCCCATAGTCCTCAGAAAGAGAAAGAGTAAAATGACAAACAGCAAGACTTCTGGGGATCAATTCCATAACTAGTAAGTGAGGAGAGGACATGGGTTTACAGTCTGAAGGTCAAATGTATTCTCCAGAGGGGCCATTTCCTGGAACATAAATATGTAATTTAAAGCATATTGTGTCAGCAGCATTTTTGGGGGCCTGATCCAGCAGCAGTAATTACAGCTTTCCAGGCGAGGTAGCCTTTGGGTTCTCATTAGTGCTATAGGGTTATAATTGGGCGCTCATTTGCACTTCTGCTCTGTGTCATCAATCTTTGGCAGCTTACCTCTCCGGGAAGAGGCCAGCATGCTGTAAACAGAGACATGGCCCCTCCTTGCCTTCTGCCCTAACAACATGCCAAGTTGCTGCCACACTGTTGGAGGAAGAAAACCTTACATGAAAATGGGATTTCTGCTTGCAATCTTCTGATATTATCTCTGCTGAATTATTTCTTTATCCTTTACCCTGCGTGAGGCAGGTGGTCAAAGGAGTGAATTCATTTGCTTTGAAGCCTTATCCAGTGTAGGAAAGTAGGGGAGAGAGGTGGAAAGGGAAATTAGTGCCGCGAAGGCCCCCTCATAATTACTAGGTAAGATAAAAGGCTGCAGCTCTTGCCATGTTACCATTGTCTTCTGTGGGATGCACATTTGCTGCGTGGCTTGTGATTATGTTCAGCTGCACAATTCCCTCATTCATGGTAAAACTACATTCATTTAGCAGACCCTAGTCTTTGTTATATAAAAATTTTTTTTTGAAAAAAATTCATCCCCTCTTCGCAGGTGAAATTTACCTCTACATTGTTTCTATGATCAAAGTATAAGCTGGAGACATACACTGTATATAGAGTTCATACATGTGCTTTTAGATAGATACACACATACATATGACAATACATATTTCCACATTTTAATATGCCCTTATGCATTAAAATGTATTTTTACACATAGGTGTGTAAACACATAATTGATTATGCCTATATTTTTATTCCTAGTAAATGACATAAAATATTTGACAAACTTTGAGCCTGTTGTTAAACCACAGTGTCCCAGATTTGTGTACTGTATTCAGCTATAGTGTATGTGTATATATACAAATGCATATGTTAGACATTTGTGAAGGAAATTTCTTAATTTGCTTCACAAATTTCTTAAATGCTTAATTTCTTCGTAATTTGTGAAGCATACTTTCGTCTTAAGGTGCTATGAGCAACAAATGAAGCAGAAAGCACCCAACACTCCACAAGTCAGATGCTATCTTGAAGCTCCAAGGATTTCTTAATTGACTGGGGTGAGGTCAGGAGCTAAAATGATTGAGCAGCGATGATGTGTGCAGAAGTATATTTTTGCTGCTTCAATTTCCTTTCCTGACATCCAGGAAACATCTCTCAAAGAAAGAAGAGAACATTTACAGGGTCACCAGTGCAGGAGGACAGGATTTGACACTGAGCATTTGCAAGAATAAAGAATATGCCTGATTGATAAGATTTTTGCAAGAGGACATGAACAACATTAGTCTGCAGTTGTGAACTCAGCATACTGGGCTTTATTTCAACTTCTGCTGCAAATATGCAGTGTAATCACTTCGTCTTCCTTTGTCTCTGTATCTTCCAGTGAAATTGGAAGTGCTTTGTTGCAGACGTTGAACTCTATACATCTCCAAAAAAAATCAAGACTCAGGCCAGTAAAAGGGCAAGTGAATTCCACCTGATTTAGATAAGTATAATAAGTATGTAAAAGTACAGTCAAAGTTATTGATTTTAAGCCTCATATGGTTATTAATGTAAAATAGGAAGCAATGTTAATTAATTAAGACTAATTTTACTTATCAGTGACAGCAGTATTCCCCTAGGTTCACATCAGGAAACAAGTGGTGTACTTTGTGTATTCATGTTGATTTTAATTTGACTGCTTGTGTATAAACTATTACAGGAATACAGGCAGGAGCAAACATATGCTACAAGCAATCATAATGATCTTACTCCAGTTTCCTACTACCAATTTAAATAGTCTTTTTCTCAGTCTTTAGGCACTGTTGTGGCTGCCATTTGCACCTTATCTCTCAAAAACTAAATTAGAATTCTGCTTTTAGTTTAGATCTAGGACTGTATACCTTTGAATGTACATTTATCCTGAACTTTGTAAATATTACACTTCAGTGATCAATAATGCACTCAATGAATGAAAAAAAATTATTTGATTACTTCTTACAATTGTAAATATCTTGAAGACAGAACAATATTAACAGGTACCTTGTAATAATTTAATAGTTAATTTAACTCACAGAATGTGTTCCAGGAGACTATAATCTCTCCATATTTACTAGGATTACTATAGTTTGCATGGCTCTGCTCTGTCCTTTTCCCCCTGTTTGTGCCAGAACTTTCTCTATTGTTCCCTCTATATTATTTTTCGTCAGCAACCATACTTCTGTAGTTTCTCTTTCTCACAGTTTCAGGCCTCCATTTCATGACTGGTTCTTTGCATTCCTAGCCTTTCCTATTCTGCGGTCTCAAGGCCACATCTACTTTCTCTCATATCTGTTTTTATTCCCCAAATATAAGTTCTTTATTTCTCCATGTCCTTATAGCATTATCAATTCCATCTCGATTTTGCTGGTACTTCACAATATCTAATTCCTGCTTCACTCTTGGCTACCAGCTGAACTTTGTTTGACTGGCTGGGAACAGACAGGACTGAATTAGCTGCTAATTAAATCTTTTCATGGCCAGATTTTTAAAGGGCACCAAAAAAATGGAGACCATCAACCTTTAGCACTTTTCAGCAAATTTCAAATTCACTGTGTTTAATTTGGTTTGGAAAAATAATCTGACATATCTTGCCTTCACAGTATACTGAGACAGTATGTCCACAGTCTCACTCCAATCTATTCTGGAAAACTGAAGCCTGACAGTGAATTTTGAATGTCCCTCTGTCTCTCTGAAATCTTTCCTGCTGCAGCAAATTTTCACGATCATTGAAGTCCTGGCATGCCAGTTTATAATTAATATAGACGACTTAAGTTTTCATTGCAGTACACCAAAGAGCCATGGTTTGATGTTATTTGGATGCTATCTTGCCAGATAAGATTAGGCGTGGAGGTTCCGTCAAACACTGAGCTTTTTTTTATGGGACCTGAGTAACCAGATGATGAAAAGCAGATCTTTCCTCCCAGAGAATAAATCTTCAGTGGATTCTTCAGGCTCTTTGAACTCAGAAAAAAATTAAATAAAATCAAGACTTGTACCACACACTGTGTTTACCCTGAATTAATATAAAGTAGACAGAAGTTAAATATTTAAGATATGACCCATCCAGTGGGGAAAGCAATTTTGCTTTTCATAAACACTGTCAGATTTCAAAGAAGTGTTTTTTCAGTAAGCCATAAAATTAACATCTGAGAACACTTCTCTGATGAGCCTCCCCTCCTAAATCAGACTTCATCCTTCTGAATTTTTGTTTGAAAATTCCATTGTAAATTACCCTCTACAAACACACTTAAATTTTTAAGAAACAATTAATGACTTTTTGTTTATGAAAGGATTAGGAGAAACAAAGCAATATGGATAAAACAAAAATGAGTGAACTTTTTCCTCTTCTGTTAAAAGAAACATGACCTAAACCCCTTCTGAGAACTAGACAGAATAAGTAACGGGATTGATGTCATGTAACTTTCTGGTGAGGTCAGGAAGAAATGTAACTGGTAAGGTAAAATTAGTGTAACAAAATGTTCTTTGATAACATCATGCCTGTTTTCTTCAGCTCTGGATCCAACAGAGTCCAGATAGCACTTTGAGAAGGAATGAAAAGATACTCTTAGAAAAGGTTAACTTAATATTTTGGTCCATAGAAAGAGTCTGTTTCCCTTGTCCTCACAGAGATTTTGCTGCTTCATTTCCTGTTTTCTATCAGCAGTGTTGAGTCCATTATTCATCTCAAAAAAAGAAGACAACTGCAGTCCTCCAGTCAGATGGATTCCATGGACTGGCAGATTCTCAGGCACTTTTCCTCACTATGTGAGTTGATTAAAATACCAGCTGATTACTTTGCACGGTATCCCACTACAACAGAACAGAGAGTGTTTTGCAGCTTCAGGCACATCAGAAAATGCAGGTGACTACTCATACAAATGTAAAAATGAACACACAGTTTTCAACTACCGCTTATTTAACTTGAATTTCAATTTTGTTCATCTCTGTATTGCTAACTTCTGATGTCACGTGGTGTTTTCCATTTCTAATATTTTATGTATTACACAAGCTGTCAGAAGAAAGCTGGGCATTTTGGCTGGGGACATTCGGAACATTTGGCAGCCAGCAAGGAATGAGAGGCAGCTCAGATTTGGGTAGTCGCTTATTAAAGTAATATGTCTTAACAATCAGCACAGAGATTGCTATGCACAATGAGGAAAATGACAGTTAACAAGGGGAGATAACATTATTGACTGATGAAAAGTGAGGATGACGGAAGATCTGATTTATGAGAGGTTTCAACTATAAATTTCAGTAAAAAAGCATTAACTGTGATCAGATGGCTAACAAAGCCTCATTCACAGTGGGGTAAGAACTTGGTTTGATATAAAAGAACTGCTTAGAGATTTCTTGTAGATGTTTTGCTGAAACTAAATAAAAAATAAAAAAAAAAAAAGGAATTTAAGGAGTGACTGAAAAACTCTGAAACAGTTTTGGGATTACCTATGGAGAACCAGTACATTTTCGGGAGACTCCAAAAAGGCAAAGAGTAATAGTCTGTAAAATGAGAGGCAAAAGAAAGCATGAACCAGGAAATTATAGATCAAGCTTTCAGAGTTCCTAGAAAAAATAGATAGATATAGATATATAGATACAAATTATATAGATATTGGTAGATATATATACAGAGATAGAGATGTATAAAAATAATTATACTAAAAAAAACCCTAACAACAACAACGACGACAACAACAACAACAAAAGCCATTTTTAAGACTCTAGAAAATAATAAGATGGGAAGTAACAGCCAGCACAGATTTCTCAAGAAGAAATGATATCAGCATAGACTGATTAGGGTTTCTGAGTAAAGGTAGCTGGTAACATGTGTGGGAGAGAAGCAGAAGGCACCATAACTGGACAGATTAACAGGTATGCTGTTCATAAATCTTGAAAGTACTCAGACAGAGTAAAACTATAATTTTCAGACCCCAAAAATATTTGTTTGGAATAAACTGTTCTACTTACTCCTTGCAGATAGGACAGGAAGCAAAGGGCTTAAATGACAGCAAGAAAGATTTGTGTTGGCAATTGGGGACATCTTTTCAGCTATAGGCACAGCAGAGCACTAATGTACACTGCCAAGGGAGAATGTGCAAACTTCTGCCACTGGACGTTTTTAAGAACTGGTGACACAAAAATCTGTCAAGAGTAGTTTAGTCATAGATGATCTTGCCTTTGGGCAACTAGATGGATTAGATGACCTCTTGGGACCCTATTTACTACGATTTCTGTGATTCCTGTGTAAAAATAACACTATTGACTCAAATTCAATTCACATCTAGAAACTCATATAAAGTATTTTAAGAAAAAAATAAAAATAAAACTTACACTTAACACAAAGAAATGTTACATGTGGAAGTTAGTTTTTATTGTTTTACCAAAATCGGAAGGATGTGGAATAAAGACACATCTGCGTGGTGAATTTCTGTCTCCATGCTGTCAGGTAGCTACCATTATGTTTCACAGCACATTTAGCTATTTGCCTTTTGCACTACTCACCATTTATATTGGTGAAAAAGTGTAGTGTCCTATTTGTAGCAGGTTTTTCAGCTCAAATGGTTTAGTATCTGGAAAACTGCCCAGAAGTGAAAACTCAAGCTAAATCATTTGCCTACTGACAGTCCTCCAGAATACATCTCCCCTACTCACAATGTCCAGCAGTACCATGAGGTTTGCCCACAGAATATGAGAAGACACCTGCAAGGCCCATCTAGGCTGCAGCACTGGCAAGGACAGCATGACAGGGGTATGGTTTCTCATACTGGCTTGGCCAAGCCAGGAACTCAGGTGTGGGTGCTGAGGTTGCTTTAAGAAAGGCATTGTTAAGAGCATGAGAAATTTGAAGAAACCCTGCAAAAGCATTGTTTTCTACAAAACAGAGGTCATCAGCTGACACTAGACACTGAAGAGTGATCTCTATGACTGCTGTACTCCAAAGCTTTGATTTAATTCTCCTAACTTAAAACATTTACCTGAGGCACATAAAATAAAGCTTAGCTATCCTAATCTCTCTCTATTGCAACTCAGTAAGGTTCAGAAAATTTGACTTACACTCCCTTTTGACTACAGAGGGAGGCTAGGAGGGCCAAACCCCTCATTCAAGCACATCAGTTAAGTCTCTTAAGGCAGGAGTGACAAAGGTAAAGTTCTGGGCCCAAGTTATCTGCCTAAATCAGGAGAGATGAATCAATTGGATATATTTTGCAGTGTTGAATTGATTTGAGATCCAAGAGAATAGTACAAAGACTCTCATAACAATATACTCTCAAAACTACTCTTCTGTTTCCCTGCTCTTAGAAATGTGTGAAGGAAGGTCTCTGGCAGCAAGCACACAGCTTTCAAAAATGTTAAGGGTTCTATACAGTCGCAATAAGATTTGAGAGTGCAGGGAGTGGGGACAGTTACAGGCATTGCCCTGATATCTACTATGGTTGGATTCTTTTTCTGCACCAGTATCTTTCAGTTCAAGAGCATTTTGTCCTGAAGGCTGATCCTTTTGTTTCTTTCCTTGCAGAAGAAAGAATCATGTGCAGAGGGTCAGTTCTTTTTCATGTGCAGTTCACAGGAGGGAATTGGGCCATATAGCAGCCACCTTTTGCAGACTCGAGAGACATGGAAAGTTCAGACTCAGTTTGTGAATTCAGTAAACTGAACACGTACTTGAACTGAAACTAACTTCAAAAGATATTGAGGCTTGGGGATCATTATGACAGATATCTGAAAAAGAGAGATTATCATAAATTAACTTGTGTGTATATGTATGCACATCTTTGTGCAAATAGACAAACATACGGTTATTCACTAGAGCATGTGATATTAGCTAACTGTGAAACAGCCAGGTGAATTCAGCCTTAGTAGAGGACAAAGATGTCCCAGGTCTTCTCCATTCTAGAGTAGTGCAATTGCTGCGGATTTTTAGAAACCACTTTAGGTTAACACTACACAGTAGCATATGGCTGCTCTGTTGGTATTTTAAAAGACAATCTCCTAACTCTGAAAAAAAGGAAGAAAAAATTAATAAAAGCCAATGAAGTGCTTGGGTGGTTGAGCTTCCCACGGTGAACACATTACAGTGTCTGAAGGAGTCCAAGACATGCAGTTCTGCATCCAGCAAAATTTCTTAATTTCCAGTGCAGCATCAAAGTTAATATAATTGCAAATAGAACTACTTGTAAGTCTCATCTTTTCTATGGTCTGGTAATTTCCCGATATTACACCTTTAAACTACAGAGGTAAAATGTGATAATCCCAGTAGGATCCAAAATCTAATTATTTCCATCAAGGAACACAAAATAAAACAAAAGCACCAAATTCCTCATCAGAGTAAACAAGGATGGTGCAACTTCAGGTTCACATCAACACAGGGAATCAAGGAGTACAAAAGAGCTTATGATGATGTCTACTATGTAAACTATTTTAAGACAGTGCTTGCTAGGCCACAACTGCAATACTACATCCAGCTCCAGTCCCCACAATTCAGAAAAGACATGGGCAGATTGGAGAGGGACAAAAGGAGGGCCATGAGAATGATAAAAGGGCTAGAGAACCTCTCCTATGAAGGAAGACTGAAGGAGTTAGGTCTTTTCTTCCTGGAGAAGGTTCAGTGGGGTCCTCATCACAGTGTTCCAGTACTTAAAGAGTAACTACAAAGAAGATGGAGTTACATGAAGAAGATGAAGGGTGATGGCTAAGAGTTGCATGGGGAGAAGTTTCATCTGGACATAAGAAAGAAATTTTTTACGTTGACAACAGTCATTCACTGGAACAACTTCCTCAGTGACATGACTGGGACAGGATGCTCAGTAATCTCATCTAGGCTCTCTTTCCCACAATAGGCTGGACCAGATGATCTTTCAAGGTCCCTTCCAACCTGAGCTGTTTTATGACTGACTATACAAACACAGTGAAAGCACAGATCTTTTTCTTGTCTTTTACTGTCTTCATATATTGCTTTTCTTCTTAAATGATTCATAGCTTTCTATGAGAAGAAAATAGTCTTTTCCCTCAAAAGAATATGCATGACAAATCTCTTCCAGCAGGCTTACATCTGTGTGGATTATGTACATATTGTTTACTGTGATGGACAGGCTCAAAATTTACTCAGACTGCTCAAGAGTCACCTGGTCCAGAGATCTCATCTCTGCTTTGTAGTTGCAGTTGCAGTTGTAGCTATAGTTTTAGTCCTTTGAATGCAATGTTCTTCAGTTACTTAAGAACAGACTAATCCCAGAAATGAGCTGCTAAGCATCCAGATGATGAGAAGGTAAATAATCAAGCTTTACTTTGAGTCCCGTGGCTCACTCCATTTAGAATGCACTTGAGTGTCCAAGTTCAGCTCAAAGAAACATTTTTTTCTACCCCACGTTTTTGCATAATGTCTCCCAGGTGGCAGCAATTGCAAGGGAAGACAGGTTCTTACACAAAATGGTTTAATCCTTCATAGCCCACTGCTAAAGAACAAGCCCTGAAAGGAAGGAAAAGAAACCAAACTGAGGTTTTGGTCTGTGATTCAAAGACTATGAATACATTTGACATTAAACGAGGAAGATGCTGAAATGGTGATGAAAGAACTTCCTGGACTGGTGCCTGGATTTTCCTCTGTGTCTCTTAGCACAGGTACTTAAGGAGGGAGTTAGATGAGATTTTTCACATATAAGGGATTATTAAAAGTTCAATTTTCAAAGCTCCTCTGTGGCTGAAGTCCAGCCTTGGCAATGCTTGCTGATGCTTACTGCTTGCTCATGAGCAGCTTGGTTTTGATAGGGCTGAACAGTTAGGCTCCCCCCAAAAAAATAGTTCTAAATTTCTTCAAGGTGTACATACTAATTTTTCTTTTTGCTTTCAGTGCAATGAGCATTCATAAAGTGCATCTGACCACTCACAAAATCTGTGTGAAAGTGAAAAAGTAAAGAAGTTTCCCTAGTTTCTTCCAGTACCTCAGGTTTATGAAGTCTAACACAGGATGCAAGCATATTTTTTTTACACATGCCCTGTTGAATAAAGATGCTTTTGAAAACTAGACCATTTCCTAGACTTACGTAATTTAGAAAAAAACAAAGACTTTGAGATAAATTGAAAAATATACATTCTTTTTAGATATCACCCTCACAGAGCAGGTGATATTTAAAAATTACTCCAATCATTCTAAACAAACTGAAGAAATGAATAGAACTATGAGGAAGTAATAAAATATTTTTTATCCCCATAAAACAGAGATCACTGTGATGGTCAATGGCATTAATTGAATCTGCAGACTCCACTTTTGCCTTTTATATAATTTTGGTCAGTGTATCCAACTTTATCTTTAAATATTTCATTCTATTTATAAATTATTAAAAAAGATTATATTATAACATAATTATAACATAAAAATTATAACATTGATTATAACATATTAATACTGATAAAAGAGTTCCGTATACAGTACATTATGCAAGGAAAAAGAAATATGAGGATATTTATTAGAAGAATTGCTATATAGCCAATTAATAGAAGAGTCTACAGAAAAAAATCTGAAAATTACACTTACTAATTTGTAAATGAGCTGTTAGAGAAATAACTTTCAATGATGCTTAAGTGATTTTTTAAATATGAAGAACAGTGGGGCAAGCAGGTCCATAACTCAGTTCACTCTGTTGATTTTAAAGGAAAACACTTGGAATTCTTTCCCCATACTTGAGCCAGTCACTTTCCTTTTTTTGCTTTTTTTTTTTTTTTTTTTTTTTTTTTTTTTTTTTTTTCAGTTGCACAGCTTGTTCTGCAGCACCTGGGTACTCCCTGAAGGAATTGCAGTTCCTCTGGAAAGGCCCCAGGCTGGAACAGAGAAAAGGGTGAGGACAGAGGAGCTGGGAGGGACCGACTCCAGCCCCATGTTCCACAGCCCCTGTGCTGCTCTGGGAGGAGAAGATAGAGGAATCAGGGATGAGGGAGTGAAGTTGAGCCTGGGAAGGGCTGGGAGTGGGCCTGTAGATCTTGTCCATTCTTTAGTTCTCATCTGTTCTTATCTATTTCTTGCCATCCAACTCTATTTCAATTGACAATAAATTAAATTCATTCTCCCCGATCAAATCTGTTTTGCCCATGAAATAACTGGCAAGGGATCTATCTCCCTGTGTTCACCTCAACCCATGAGCTTTTCCATCTTATTTCCCTCCCCCTGTCCCGTTGAGGAGGTGGCATGAGAGAGCAGCTGAGTGGGCATCTGTCAGCCAGCCAAGATCAACCCACCAGAGATTCTCTCATTCTCTGCAGCATGCATCAGAAACTGAAATAGAACAGATTTTATCTATCAGTCAAATAATATTCTATGTTTGAAATGCTTCCATCTCAATGTGAAACTTAGTGCAGGTTTCTCTCCTGCTTAAAAGACAGAGTCTTACATAGATCTGGGTGTCATTTTCTCTAACATAAGGGAAGTCAGTGTATCCATAGTCCTAAGTCATGCATTTACAAATATACACGCTAACATGTGGATACATTCCTAAAAGTAAAATTTTCTCCCAGTCAACCCATGGAATTCAACCCGTAGTATGTACATGTCACTAAAGCAGAATGTAAGGCCAGCTTGCAAGATGAAAATAAAAAAATTATTTGGGTTAGAATGAGAAATACAGATCTAATTTGGACAACAATGAATAACTGGCTTCTGGGCCAAATATTTCATAGGAAACAAAACCACTTCTTTTAAAACACAGTGTTAAAATAATTGCTTCTAATAGAGTAATTCTTTGGTCAAGACAAGTCACATGTGTTCCTCTCTTCTCCAAATAGAGACACATAACAGAAAATGAGAAAACTCTCCTAAACCAGGCAGATTTGCATATGAATATGATTATTCAAAATGTTAAAGAAAACAAAAGTGGTAACAAAAGTGGTAACTTTCTGATGAGACAAAGCCAATTAGCGAGCAAGCTGTTGCCAGGATGACTTGGGCTTTGGCCCCATTTCACTTTCATTTCAGTTTCTCACTCTTCTGTTTGGAAATATTAAATGGTCTGGATTCATTAACCAATGGTGACAGCTCCATGGGCAGCCAACCAAACTATCCAAAGACTTGTATTTGTTCATTTATTCATTTATTTATTTTACTGAGTGCATTATGTAGCTCAACTATTGAATGTACAGGCTTCAGCAAAATAAGTTCAAAGTAAGTGACTGTTTTGTTTTTGTGAGTGTCAGAGAGAATTACGTATCTATTTGTTATTCAGAGGCTTCTCTGAGGATTAACAACTCTGTATTGGCTTCAGTTCCTACTGTTCTGCAGTAATATTTCCTGTCCATTTGGCTTCAGAGGAATATTTTCTCTCACTGTTTTGGCTACTGTGTAATAGAGAAATCTGCACACTTTTACTGGCCAGATTTAGGCACAAAGCTGTGCCCAGTAGCACCTTTTCCCCCAGTATAATATGACAGAGAAAGATGATTCTAAGTAAATCCGTCACCGTCTATTCCATCCTGGCTTATAAAATTCTTAAAATGCTTTACATTTAGAAAGCAATGTACTGAATTAATGGTAATTATTAGAATAACGATAGTGATCAAATGCTTTATGCAAAAGGAGTACCAGAAATTAGAAAATTGATTAGCTCTGAAGATTTAAATACCTTTATGACCAGTAATGCTGGAAACAGACAGATGTAAGGAATACATAATTAAAAAAACCCAGAAAACTACAGGGAGACAATTATGTCTGACACTTTTTCTTGTTTTCCAGAAGCAATTATTGTAAGGGCCAAATTCCTAAGAAATCTCACCAATAGCTGTTAAACATTCAGAGCCAATTTATAAACACAAAGACAGCCAATGCCTTGACAGAACTATGTTTTTAAAGATGTAAACGGTTAGTGTTTGACTGTTTATGTGAGCTGTGTAAACAAGTGACCATTTAGGTGGAGCATAAAAATAAAAACACTTGCGCATTTTAGTACCCCTGGGGTATTGCCATTGCAAATATATAGAATCATAGAGCCCAAATTATAAACTGTAAAGGTATTTTTCAAGCTGAGGAAATTGTTAAAGATCAAAATTATCTTGTTCAGAAGAAAAGCCTTAGCAACAGCACTGCAAATATTTTTTAGGACAGGGCATTCACTGTACCAAAATGAGTACCTACAATGTTGTATGAAATGGGACTCAAGAGACGCTGAATCTCAAATGTAGACTACATCTGTTTATGAGTTAGAACTGTGTATTTATGAGAATTATTTCTATTAGTATACATTTACTGCCTAACAATCTAATATATTTTTTTATGTTCATGCCTATGAGAGGCAAAGAAAAGCAGAGTAAGCTTCTCTTGGATAGATCCTGTTGCTGTTCACTGGGGCCATTGGTCTTTTAAGTCTCCGAATCAAGGTTCTTCATGAAAATGAAGAATCGTGATTCATTAAAGAGGTAAATGAATATGTTCATACTATACGGAGAATCTAGAGGCAAAGTCTGCACCAAATATTGAGTTTCAGGTATTTGAACTTTCCCTGTGTTCAGAAAAAGAATTTGGGGTCAGTATACTGTACTGCTATAATTCCATACTTACTGGTCTTTACCAAATAAAGACTTCTCAGATAAAGTAAATATTTAGGTTTTATCCTTTACACAATATGAAATTTTCATTTGCTTTCCAGCTGCCCTGTTTGATAGTTGAAGGTGAGAATATTTGGTTTTCCTGTAAAGAAATGAAACAAGCTGATGACATTATAAAGACGGAGTACTCCATGCCAGTGCTTTATAGACAAGTAGAGAAAGACATTAGATAATTATTAAGAATATTAATTATTATGGTGCTTTGACGCATAGCACAGACCACCTTGTACTTATATGTATTGACCAAATTTTAGGATCACTTGTTTATAGAAGTATCCTAAGACATCAGTAACTGCAAGCTTCTGTCATCCTTATATTATAGTTCTGTGAATACCTAAAGATTGTTAATATAACAAAATACATACAAGAAATATGATTTCATGAAACACTGAGATTCAACTGCATTCTAAAGACCTTTAGATACGGCTGATGTCTAAATCTTATTTCTATCCTTAGATAGACTTGGATGTGGCTATAAGTATTTGAAAAAAGCCACTCTGGCTATCGCGTCTTTATTGGAAACTGTGTTTTCTCAGCAGGGTTTGAGAACAAATGTTTCTGGCTTAGCACTGCTGGAAATGAGAAACAAACATTTCTGCATTAGGTTGTCTCTGTTACTAACAAGGGGAAGTGGTATAAATGTGATTTCTGAAAAGTAAGGAAGATGCTATGGAAAACTGAACTTGGGTTATGTGTTGGTTAACTTAAATTAAAGAGAAATACACAAAGTAGTAGAAAACTAATTTTTTTTTCATTCAGACAAGCCTTGAAAAAATAATGGAAGATATTTATACTCTCCTCCAAAGATCTGTCAATTTTACTAGCAGCAAGGCAGAAAAGTATTGAAAAAAGAATACTATACCTGACTAGACACCCCCTTCAAAAAGACAGTAAGAATAAATAGGGATGCTACAAGGACTGTAAAAAGAGGGATCAGCAAAGAAAATTCCATCAGGGAGGTGTTAGATCTTGCAAAGGATATTTTAACAAATAAAAGCTTCTTCAGCTATTCAGCTATTTCAGAGGAAAATAGCAAGGAAAGCACAAGTGGGGTCAGTATACAATGGGGGTATGTTGGAGATCAAAAGTGGCCTGGGAATTGCCCATAGATAAATACACATTTTTGTCTCAGTTTTCAGTAGAATAATAGTGTTTGGCAATGTCTGTCCCGCAGAGATTGTCCCCACTGACACAAAAGACCTTCTTTCCCTCACTAAGTAAGAAAAATGAGTGTGGTAATTATATTACAGTTGCATATTCAAATTTATACCTATTTATGGCAACACATTAAGCTAATTTACATTCAAGCAAATTCAGTTTCACCCATTGGTAGTAGCTTGGAATTACTATAGCTGTTGGGTATTCAGATCTCCCTCGATTCCTTTTTAGGTGGCAAGAACATCCAAATTCACCCCATTTCTTTTGAGTGGATTATTCCTCACTTCTAAATCAGTGAAAGTATTAATCAGCTTTTCCAACTGAATGAGTGTGAATTCCTTTGTTTCCTGGCCCCTTAAAAGTCAAGTTAAAAACCCGACAAAGCAGGCTGCTAAACTGGTGATGTGAAACTTTCCTCTTTTCCCCATGGTGGAGTGAAAAGGTGTATGGGAGGAGAGATCCTTCTCTTTGCACTTTTTCTGTTCAGCAATATAAAAGTAAAGCCTCCTGAGAGCTGGAGCCTACTCTCTCAAGCATACACCTCCTTTTGCTAAAATTATTAACAGAGGTCATTAGCTATTCTTTTACAGAGTCTTCAGGAAAAAATAATAGTAAGATCTTAACCTAACACAAAGAAACAATTCTAGCACACCAGATAATATGCTAAACAAAGACACAAACTTCCATACCAACAGTGTATGTGTGTGCATATGTGTTACATATTCTAGAAGCAACTGAACTTAAAAGATTACAGTAGGTCTTTGCTGTTTTGTTTTGTGATAAGAATTTGGATTAAGGAATTGACAATCTAATGTCAAAGTAGAAGCCAAAAAGCATTTTGACTTTCTGAGTACTTTTTGAATGTTTAAGGAGGCGCTAGTCATCTCCACTTCTAAACCGAGAAAAAACTGACATGTCAAGGAAGAAAGGCAGCAAACTTACTGAGGATAGACTCTCTACTCTCATCTAGGTTATTGATGAATATCTTGAACAAGACCGGACCTAGTACAGGCCCTGGGGAACACCGCTGTTTACAGGCCTCCAACTCGACCCTGTACCATTGACAACAACCCCAAGTAAGGCAACTCTCAAAAAGAATAGCACTATTTTTAGATGCCAGAGGGTTTTGGGGGGAGATATGGGAAGAAAGCAGAACTGAGAAAAAGAAAGATTGACTTTGATTTTTTTTAAAAAACAGGCTGGGATTGGCACTCCTGCACCACACTCCAAAAGGCTGAGATGTATTTAAGGTGCTTCCTCTCGCATATCGTGGCTCTGTATGTATTAGATGGAACTACAAATGAAAAGTAATTTTCCCACTGTTAACAGTCTGTATAATGCAAAATAGAGGAATGGCTTTTCCTCCTGTATTGTGTGAGATTTAGAGTCAGCTGATATGATTTTTCCCTTATGTATCTAGAAAAAATTCTCTAAAATACAAGTCAAACCCATCATTTTAGTTGTCTCCTAATGTGCGTTTAATAATTATCTGATAAGGGTTTTTTTTTCCAGTGCTATTAGTTTGTTTGAACACAGTGTTTTGAGAGCCCCAGACATTTTTCTCTTTGTTGACTCATTAGCACTAAAATGCCATTTCTAAAAGGCCTTTTACAAAAGTCCAAGAAAAACGGAATTAGTTATCTGCAGACAGTGAAAGCAGATAATTAAGAGGGAGTATGGATATGTCAAAGCACATATTTGGTGGCTATGATAGATCTTAAAAAACAATTAGGAATATGGCTAGAGAGGAGGAAATTATTTCATATAAGAGAAGAAAACCTGACAATATCAAAAACTGTTAAGTTCATCTTTTCTCGAGTATAAGAATATTGATGGGATTTGTTTATTTCTCTTTCTTATGAAAATTTCTGTAAGGTTTATTTTAGTACTTGCATTAAAAAAAAAAAAATCACTAAAAATACCTTGAAAACATTTAGGTTTTAAACGAACAAACAAAAATATAGGGAAAAGAATTCCAGATTTTACAATCTTATCTGCTGTAATATACAAGAAAACTTGTAGGATTGCTGAAGCCCTGATTTTCTTGTGTATAGAGAGACCTTGTGATGTCTCTGAAATCCTGTGTGCATTCTGTTTCCAGTCATATTAATGCTTGACATAGAAAAATACATATGACTACAGTGGAATGACTTTTATTTTGATTGTGTAGTATCCTCCCTAAAACAGTCCCACACTCAATAATATTTCACATTCCTATGTGTATCTTTGGGATATTTGTACTGATCTAACAGGCCTGAGAACACCAATATTTTTAAGGTCAAAGCTTCTGAAAAAACAACAGTACCAGAACTTCAAAGAAGATGTCAGAAGCCTGTTCAGACACCTGATAGGAGTACTCTGGCAAATGCAAACATTTTAGGACAGCAATGAGCCTTGTAGTGTCTGTGATATATCACTATTCACCATTCTGAAGTTACAGTTTAGTATAAAAATCTGATCTGCTCTTCAGACGAGCTTTATAAAATAAACTGTTATTTGCAGAGCAAGTCTCACATTGCATATTGAAGTGACTTCTTCCATCTGTTACTTCTCTACTTCTTCATTGCAGAAGGCAAGGTAAAACAGAATATAACAATAAATACCATTTCTCAAAACATAACATCTTGACTGTTTCTTTTTCCATTCTTCTGTGATTAAAGATAGGTTGGAAAGAGACATTATTTATTTATTTTTAGAAAGTGATTTAATTTGGAATGAATCATGACAATGCAATGTAGTTGACCATAAAAAGTCTGTGCAGTCCTTGGAGCTTTTATCGCTCTCTATAGTTATGACAGCACGTATGAGTGAAACACAGAATCAAACAAAACAGAACCTTTAAGCCACAATTTCTACCTTCAAGTATGAGTCAGAGCTCAGAAAGCAAATAAAATAACCACATCCACAGCCCTAAACAAAACATAACATTGCTCCAACACTGTGGCTTTTGGGACAGAAAAAACTCAAAGATTTTTCTACTACAATGTAGCTGTGCAAAGATACCAGAAAGTAGGATTTCTAGAAGGTAGATTGCCTTTGATATTGAATAATTGATCTGCCTGTCAAAGTATAGCAGTAGATGTGACCTGTATGCCAAGCTATTGGGAAATTCATGTCTGATTTTATACCTGTCCTATACCAAGAAAATCTGGAATATTCACATAGATCCCTAACTCCATAGCACACAAGTAGTCATGAAACTATTAGCACCTGAGCAGTTGTTCTGCTGGCACTTGCTCCTTTGAAATTAATATATAGCACAATGTGGCGATTTTATCTCTTGCAATGCTAAAGTTTATAACAAGGCTGCTCTACAGACTGTTGGAGAAAGAAGCTGTGATGATTCACTGTAGCAGAACCTGAGCCAATAACATTCAACTTTTTTTCGTTATCAAGTTTCCAATAGAAAAGTAGACTTTAAAATTTAGGATATCTATCACAGTTGCATCAAAACTTACATCTCTTAAATTGTTTTCTTGGTTGCCTTCCTTAGGCTTCATAGGAATCCATGAACCCTGCACATCATAGGCTAAAATCTTCTCTTCCCATTAAATTAATGTAAAAATATACATCTTTTGTTTAGACTTACTAACCAGGCCATGGAATTTAGCTGAGAAATAGAAATAAGAAAAAGAATTAGCTCCTTCACTCAGTTCTATATAACTAAACTGTTAAGGTATGTTTGATTTAGAGTTTTTGAAATTTTAGAGTTTCAGAAATTTTGAATTAAGAAGAAAACTCTCAAAGGTTTACCTATGTTTGCTGCTATAGGACTATTTGTGTGAAATAACTCCTATACTGAAGTATTAATGTCCAGATGTAAAGTCTGTTTGCAAAGATTATCTCAGTTCCTAGCAGAAATGGTGATTTGTTTATGTTAGCAGTACAGAAAGTAGATGTACATTAATATTTCAGAGACTAGCCTGCTTCAGAACATAATCCTATTCCTTTTAATCCAACCAGAAAACAATGCTGGTGTATACACTGTGATTTTATTGTTTCTCTTCTTAAAGGAAAAAAAAGGTAAGAGAAGCATTTTATTCTTCCTTAACTTTGCTGAAAGTAATGGACTTCCTTGCCTGCACTGGTCAGAAAAAGAGAATTTGAGACTTCAGATATTTGTCATTGAGGAGCTATCATCTAACATGGTAATTCCCGCAAGAGTTACAATTCTCAACTGTTCTTATGTGCTTAAGTTACTGTTGCAAATGTCAATGTAAAATCCTAAATCTATTAAAGTAGACATGTACTTTTGCAGCAGCTTTGCACACAGATCAAGTTTACTGTAGCATTATGTGAGGCAGATGACCTATAAGGTGTGAGAATTATGCTGTAATGTAAATATTTTGCTTCCTAAACTGTTTTTCTACAGTTATACTGTAGCAGAAATGCTGTTATTTCTTTTCCTAGCAGCTAGGCAGTTGGGACTGTGAGAGTTTTAATTTAAAACTCAGTGAATAAATATCTTGATTCTTGAATTCTTGAGTTGTTAGAAATAGTAATTTCAAAGTCTGCTACAACACGGTATGTGCCGTTAGAATGTCACGCTAAATTTTACGTCTAACAATGATTTTTCCCTGAGATCAGATGCACAAACCAGATGATCATTGAAGATGGATTGAACCCAGACTTTAATAGTAACCAACTGTCAAATCCCCCAGTGTCTCATGATAAGATCTTTTCTCTCTTTTAGCTCATTGTAATGAGCAACATTTGGAACCATAGAAACAATATTGGATTAAAGTACAAGTAGAGTCCTGATGTCCCCTTTTTAAACAAAACATAGCACTTGGGGAAATTTGCATGGTTTACTCTTGTAATATTTTACAGCTATAGACATTTTACTAATGAAAATACTTGACTTTGATTTACAAGTTTAATTGGCTTAAGACCATGTTCTAAACTTTTTCATACCCATTTATAAGGGAATCAGGAAGAGTGGTTCGTGGAAAAATCTAGGTTGGAAAGGACCTCTGGAGGTCCATCTGCCACAACTTTCTGTTGAAAGCAAAGCCTTATTGAGGGTCTTATTTTACTGAGTCTTGAATATTTGCAACAGGGAGATTGCTTTGACTGACCTTTTCCAATTCTCGGTTGTTCTAATTGTGAAAAACTTTTTCCTATATATGAACTGAAGCAACTTGTGCCCAACTTGTTGCCCTGAAGCAACTTGTGCCCATTTTTCTTTTCTCCTGTTGCCAGCCAACCTCATGAAGAAGGTATCTTCATCTTCTCTGTAACTATCTTTTAGATATGGAAAAACTGTGATGAGCGCCACCTGAGCCTTCTCTTTGCAAACTCAAATCCTTCAACCTTTCTAATCCTCTCAGTAACTTGCTGGTCCTCTGCTAGACCTTCTCCAACTTTTCGGTATCTCCTTTGAACTAGGGGGATCAAAACTGTACACAGCATTCCAGGTGTGACCTAATAAGTACATATATATGGTCAACAAATTAAAATTCCTAGTAATTTTATCTTCAGAAAAAAAAACTAACTTAACAAGAATTTTTTTTAAAAAATCATATTATTTTTCAAATCCTGAGGATTAGGGTAGCAACTTAACAGAAAGAGCAGATCTGTCTGCAAAAAAAGCAGTTAAAAATTCTCATATATATAATAACTGTAGTACAGTTTTTATTGTTCTTAGTTATAAGTAGCCAAAAAGAAAATAGTGAGAAAGTTCCATTTTCAGTAAATGCAGTAGCTCTTGGCTGGTAAATATATATTCATGTCTTCTATTTCCGGTGAAATTCCAATACACTGCTATTCAGCATTTTTACTCGAATCTGGAGAATAACAGCTTAACCACAAAAGGAAACCTTTAGTACAGAACCTGAAATACATGGCTGGAATAGAGCATGTAAACTACATAGTGTGGAACGGTTTAGTAATTATGTGAGGTGATTGTATACAGACATTTAAATGAGGATGTAAATAAGAAATTTGCACATTGAAAACTTCAGGAAGATATTTAGCTGCTTCTGTGCCTGCATAAATGGTTAATTGGCATTAACATCATAAATATGCATCTAATAAGGTACTCAGATTGGATCATTGCTTTCTCTTATTCCTTCCTTATTTTTTTTCTGGTTTTGTCTTTCCTTTGTTGTTGTTGCCCATCTTCCACAGTGTACACAACAGAGGAGACCTCACCACAAAGAGAAAAGAACAGCAGGGTTTTCTGTTTTCCATAGCAGCTGTATAAAAAGGCCTTTGCTTCAGAAAGTTTAACATAATGTTAACTTGAAGGACTAAGGAGGTGAAATTTGTACGCTTTAGTTACTTGAGTGTAGCCTTTTCCTGAGCTGAACTACTTGAGATATTTTTTGTTTGGATAAAGAAAAAAAATGTGAAATTCTCTCTTTCGTTTTGATCATTTAGTTAGCAGAGTGCTTTTTAATTTTCTTTTCTTCAAGAGATCAGCTATGTTCTTAAATGGAGATCTCTCTGTCCAGGCTGGAGTGAGAGGGTCAATGTGCATGTTCCTATGCTTCTCTCTCCTACGTTCATTGATCTTGCAGCTGCTAGGGCCCATTAAACCATCGGTATGCGTTCTTAGTGAAATTTTTGTAAAGTAGCCTTGTCCAAAGAAATCTTATCTAGTGGAAGACTACATTGATGATTGTCTATGAATGACCTCCAAGAATTTCTTTCAGCCTTCCTGTTTGCAAAACTGTTGTTTTATGTCAAAACCCCCATTGTTTGTCCTACACGCACATTTTTAGAAAGATATTTTCTGAAACTGATTGTTTCTGGGTTGGATATTCAGCCTCACATGCAGATCTGTACAAGGCAATGGTATCACACTGATACTAGAGACCAGTAAGTATTTCCAATTTGAGGAGTTCGCATCTTTCTAGCTGATGAGTTTGCATATGTTGGAATTTAATCTGGAAAGCACTACGTGGTAAACATGCCAAGGGGACTGATACCTGACCTTAAAATGAATAACTTCTACAAATTTAAGCAAGTGCTGTAAGTTTTGCAAAACTCTATTACACAATTTCCTGATAAAGGAATACATTTTCTGAATACCAAAGCTTTCTGCTTAAGAGGTCTCTTCTGTAATTTCCTCTATCTGTTACCTAACTGAAAAGACAGAAAAACAACATTCGCTGTTAGTTTATTGCTTTGGCTCAGGGATTCTCATATTAGTGTTAACTGCCACTGAGAGCAGCAGGTGGTAATTTCCAATGGAAACGAGCTGCTACTACACCAGACAGCCCTCATTTACTTACACCCCATGCAATGCTTCTCAGAAATACTATAAGCTGTGGGCTCTTTCTCATTTGTCCTTGTTTTAGCTGACATTGTCATTCATGACTATACTGTGAGTGTAAATGATGATCTAATGTCATTTCTATAATTACTTGGCACCCTGAATAAACTGTAATCCCCATGGGTCAATAACAGCTCTCAGCTTGACATTCAATAAACAAGTTTATGAGAATTGCTGTAGTTTCACATTTCTGGTTTTGCTTTGTTTTGTTTTTTCCTTCCTGGTGCTTTCTGTGAATGCTATTCAGGAGCAGTTCAAGACCATTAAGAAAAGAAAGGAAACAACTGTACACAGTGTGACCCTGCTGAAGGGATGCCTCTGATTTTCAGCCCTTACAAAGGCCTCTCACCACTAGGGCCCAATTCAGCTCTAGTAGGACTTTTCAGAATGACTTCAAGGGGACTGAGACCCCCAGCCTGGGAGGCTGCTCTGTGCACAGCCATGAATGGCAGTTTTAAGGGCACGTATTGCAGGTGCTGTGACGATATCTGTTGCTCTGTGCCTTAAGATTTTTTGACAGGGCTTGACTTTTGTTGCTGTAGCCTTAAGTGTGGCTCCACATAATGCAGTACAGACAGGTGTAAGCAAGCCTTTCAGTCACAAAATAAATCCGTCTTTGTTATGCTCAAGGATGACAGCCAACAAGGACAAATCAGGTGCCGTTGTAACATTGTCTGTGTTGGTTTCTGCTGTTCTTATAATCACATAACAATTACTGCTCAATGACTTTTTGGAGCCTACCTCTGCACTGACTGCCTAAAGGTCACAGTGACCACGAGTTCCACCACCTTCTTTGCTTGTACAGTGCCATGTCCAAACTAAGTGCATGTACCATCATCTAATTAAAAAGAAAATAACTAGTCCTTCTATTTCTGCCAAACTCAATGAAGACTTTATTGGCTGGTAGGATTTATCATGGGACAACTGCAGACACAGCAGTTCACTGAAAAAAAAAAAAAGTATAAATTAGGATCATGATGAGGCTGTGAAGCCAATGATTAACAAATGGTAAAGTTAAAGAAATACATTAAACCTTCCATAACATGAGGGCTGAGAAAAGAAAATCTGGAATGGCTTCAGGAACTTAACCTTTCAAAAGAGACTTGCATGACATAGAAGGTCAGAGTCATCTTGACCTCTGATCCTTATGTCTTGTTCTGAACAAAGAGCAGCTGTATCAATGTAAGTGAAGGAAAAGAGAGAAAAGCTAAAGTGCTTCAGCCATCGTGTACAGAATCAAAAGGAACAGCAACAAAATGGTCATAGGAAAGATGGAGAAAAACATACTGGTGGATGCAGTAGGGCACGCATTTTCATGTCAGAGATTTTTTTTTGTGCCTTCTGAGGCCAATACTGCACCATTTTTTAAGGGTAGAAGGACTTCTTAAAAGAACCATTACGTTTAAAAACTCTCGTATTTATAGTATTCATATTTATTATTTGTTATTTAGAGGTATGTTTTGCATACAGTTCTAGGCAACTTTGGAGTCACTGTTGAATGTTGGTACTATAAACAGTAATAAGCCAGCTATGTCCCTGCCAGCAAAACTGTGCCTCACCAATATGAGCTAAAGCACAAGAGCAAATCCATGTTGGTCTAATTGAAAAATCTGTGCTTTGACGGACCAGTCTTATGCTTCTTCTAAAAATGGATACACAGGTATATTATATTGACATATAGTATACTGGTCCCAGATAAACCATTCATGAAAATACTGAGGAAGTTGAAGATAATACAACTGGCACAGAGGCAAGGATGGGAAAAGGAATTGTGTTGTTGGCTTGTGTTGCTAAGCAGCAGAAATATCCCCAAGCTTTGTCTCAGGGAGCCTGTTGGTCTATAGACAGATGTCCTGGATAGTCTAGCAGATACTCTCAGAATTTTTAGAAAAAAAATGGATGTGGTCCTTTTGCCCAAGATGCTTTTTGATGCTGTTTTGGTTTGGCCAGGCCGGATTCTGGCGGCCGGGGGTGTAGCTGCAGGGTGGCTTCTACAAGAAGCTGCTAGAAGCTCCCCGAGTTTGATAGAGCCAATGCCAGCCGGCTCCAAAGAGGGACCCACCACTGGCCATGGCTGAGCCTATCAGTAAAGTGATAGCAGAGGAACGCCTCTGTGAAAAACATATTTAAGAACGGGGAAAAGAACTGCACCACAACAGCTGGCACAGAGATGGAGGAGTGAGAATTTGTGGAGACACCAAGGTCAGTGAAGAAGGGCGGGGGGGGGGAGGATGAGCTCCAGGCACCAGGGCAGAGAGAGTCCCCCGGGTCTGTGGTGAAGACCATGGTGAAGTGGGTTGTCCCCCTGCAGCCCATGGGCGAGGTGCAGATGTCCACCGTGAGGATCACCGCGTAGATGTCCACCGAGGATTCCACGCCGTGTGGGTGGATGCCTGAAGGGGGCTGTAGCCCGTGGGAAGCCTGCATCAGAGCAAGTCGCTGCCAGAACCTGTAGCCCGTGGAAGAGAGCAATACCCACGCTGGAGCAGGTTGACCGGTGGGACTTTTGGGACGCTGCGGGTGGCTCACGCTGGAGCAGTTTCCCCTGAAGGACTGCGCCTCAGACTCAAGAGGGGTGGGCTGCCCCTCCTGAGGTGTGTCACTTTGGGCATTTTGTGATGAATTGCCCTTCGTGGGACGACTCACATCAGAGAAGAGAGCGTGAAGCTTGTCTCCCATGAGAGGGACCCCACAATGGCCCTGGGGAAGAGTGAAGAGTCCTCCCCCGGAGTGAAGAAGCGGTGGAACCAACGTCGGATGAACTGACTGTAACCCCCATTCCCTGTCCCCCTGCGCCGCTCGGGGGGAGGAGGTGGAGAAACCGGGATTGATGTTAAGCCCAGGAAGAAGGGAGGGATGGGGGGAAGGTGTTCTGTTTTTTAAGATCTGTTTGTTCTCTCTCACTTCTCACTACTCCTCTCTGATTAGTTCTTTTAATAAATGTATCTAATTTCCCCAAAATCGAGTCTGTTTTGCCCGGGACGGTAAATGAAAGTGATCTCCCTGTTCTTATCTCAAACCCTGAGCCCTTGGAAATATTTTCTCCCCCATCTAGCAGTGAAGGGGGAATGAGTGAGCGGCTGTGTGGGTACCTGGAGGCCGGCCAGGGTCAAACCACGACAGATCCCACATACAGTGAAATCCATGGAGACCATTTCTGTGGGCAGTTAGGTAGCAGAGGGACCGTAAAAGCTCTTCTAACACTTTCAGGAGTAAAAATTGCAGCCTTACATCATCTGTAATATGTTCCTTAAATTGTTCCTTACCAAAATATTCTTAGCTTTGGACTCTTCTTACAAGCATCTCTACGTGCGACTGAGGATTAAGATTGCCACAGAGGCTACAATATCTGCAGCTTCACAACACTTCCAAAGTCAAAGGAAGAAAAAAACTTTGATCTTCTACATATCAGTAGAAAATTCTTTATAGAGTACCTTTATAGGAGGGGAAATAGAAATATAGATGACTTTTATCATTATTTTGTCCCCCTGAACAATCAAGTTCCCTTTCTTGATCAGTGTCTTTGTTAGGAGTCTTTCACAGGTGTTCAAAGACTGACTCAGATAAGGAAGAGCAAAAAGAAATCTGTGGGTAAGCAATGAGGACCTGGGCAGATCCGACACTGGAGAGGAAACGTAAGACGTGCAACAGAAGGAGCAGAGGATTACAGAAGTAGAGGAGACAATGTCCTAGGACACCATGTGTCTGCAAAACAGTGCAGATAATTACATGAATTGCCCCCAAATCCTCTCTATCTCTTCCCATGCACAAATGGTGGTGTTTGCTGTGCTGTCATACATGTTTTCTAGGACAGTAAACGATACAACCTGTGTCTTCAACAACTGCATGCTGGACAAATGGAGAATAAAATGAAGCATGTCAAATCTTTGAGGACTAGAACCTCCATAAAAAGCTTGCACTCTCCTCACACTGATTTTTAAACTTTTTTTTTTTTTTTTAAATTCCAGGAAAGTATTGCTCAATGTTTTTCATAATTTTTAACTTATCTGCAAAACTTTTTTTAGCACAATGATAAATCCCTTTGTTGCTTTTCAAAGGTCTTTTGGTATGTTAACAAAACATTTTTCAAATATTTTTGTCATCAGACTAATAAGTTGCATGGTTCTGTATTTGTTTTTCATGGAATGATTGAGATTCATTCCTTTAACTTGCCATTTTGCATGCAATAAAAATGTTAAATATACAAAATGCATGCAATGTGTGATGGTATGTCTTAAAATATTATCCAGGTTTTCCTCTCAAAGAACTGTCAACAGTACTGCGTATATGACTAATATTTTTCATTCAGGCTTCACAATAAAAATACTTTTTTTTTCATAGCATACCACTTAGTGATTTTTTTTAAGCATATCTTAGTCTAACAGCTTGACAGCTGACTCTAATAAATGCCCTTATTGAAGATCACTCTGTCTATGTCCAACTGTCATGTCCCTGACAAGGCACGCCTCTAAAGACACTGAAGCATGCAGAAATGCCAGGAGTATTGGCTTTCATGAGATCCAGAGCACCACAAGGTCTTTCCCAAAGAAAGATCTTTTTGCACAAGAGCCAGACTAAAGATATATTGAGAAAAACTGTTACACACCGTGGACTTAAAATCCCTTACTTCTGGAAGTAAACAAGCAAGAATATGAGCATAGCAGCCAGATTTTCACTAAGCGGTGGTGTTAGGTAGCAAAACTTACTGATACCAATACAGTGGACCCAATCTAGGTGTTATTCCTTCAGACACCTGCAAATATAACAGGTTTTCTTTGGAGTGGAGAGAATGGCATTAATATTCCTTCTGAAATGTCTTTACGCGTGGTTTATAGCACTGTGTTAGAAGATGTAAAGCACTTATCCAGAAGCTTGTTCTCAAGTTGAGGTGGTTCAGCAGGGTCCAGAGTAGCATAGTCTAATTTTTTCATTCTTGCCCCTACTTCTATTCCCTATAGAATGATTATTACATACTGCAGATCTGTTTCAGATTTCACTATGTTTACATCTCTGGAATACTCTAGCTGACTTTAGCAATGTTTAAAAAAAATTATTTCTGATTTTTACAATGTCTGTCAGTAAGGGATGGGAGAAGAGCTGACTGGCCAACATTCTTTGAAACCACACAGTGAGAGTTTGCTTCCTACGTTGCACTGAAAGACATGTTGAAATTTTGGTATGCTTAATCCTTGTGTGCTAACTGCCCTTCTTTCTCAGTGTTTTTTTTTCCTAGGAATATCATGGCCTTCAGAACACCTTTCCCCCGAAACCAGAACCAAAATAAAATTAAACCACGACATCAATTTCTTTTTTTTTTTCCCGCTGTGAAATTGAGTGGCCATTTCATATCTTCGTCTGATTCCTCTATCCTTTTTTTGGCACTATCAACTGAATACTAAAAAGTTTGCTAAGAGCCTGTGTTTCCTAGTCTCTAGTGAGCAATCAAAGCTTGAAAACAGGGTTGTGAACCACTCATTTCTTGCCATCTGCCTCAAGCCAAGGCTGCTCTGAACGTCTGTGGTAATCACTGAAGTAACGGTGAGGACAGGCAGACAGCAGAGATGGAGAATTTTCTTTCTTCAGTCTGCAAAGCACTTTTCAGATTTCATATAATTCACACAAAAACTGGTACCTGTATGGGAATTATAAAATACTGGGGACTGGAGATTGAGCATCTTTCCACTGGATGGAAAAGCTCAGACGTAGGCCAGGCCTGTGTGGGCCAAAGTCTGTCATTATTTGTCTCAGTGCTCTGTGTAAAGTGAATTGGTAGGTTCATTTATCTTTAAGGAGAAGAGCAACCAGTTTGTTTTAAGTATCATTAACGAAGAACTTTCCCCAGTAGTTTAAGGGAAGAGAGCAAAGGCTGAGATAAAGCAGGAAGCATATTTTCTTTATTTCAAAAAGAAATTAGAAATTGGAAGTGTCCTTTACTTTTTATGTACAATTTTCAAACTATTATTCTTGACTGAAATTTATTATGCTTCAATTTATTTAGCAAATTGTCCAATTATGATTTAAAATTTTAATTGGAATATTGAAAATTAATTTATTATTTTCCCTTGGTATCTTGGCTCACCATTTTTGTACATGGGTAGTTATGGGTTACATATTGTTTTCTATAAAGAAAGCCCAGTGCAGGTAACCAGAATAGGGGGCTGAGTGGGTTGACCGAGACTGGATGTTCTGAGAGTTTGGACAGAATTACATAGAGTTTTATTTAATTTCTTTTTCCCCCCCTTTTTTTCTTTACATTTTTCATTTTATATGGCAGAATATAAAAAGCTCACATATCATTCTTGAGAGAAAGGCAGTACATACTTACATTCTTTCACTGAAAACCTTGTGCCACAGGTTCAGCATCTGGGTACCAACAGTCTGATCATGGAGACTCTGATAGATCTCTGTTCAATGGGGAAACTGGTTCAGAAGATAAAATCTGAAGAGGAAAGTCTTATATGTTCCCAGGAATCAGTCAAGAAAAGTGACTCTCTTAATCTTTTTTATTGTAACTTTTATTATATTTTTAAATTTAAGTCTCTGTCCACTTTTCTTTCCCATTTTTTACTGGAGGTAACCATCACATTCTGTTCCAACTTACAAATAGCTTCACACCATTGATAGATTACTGCATTTGTCAAAAAAATACTGTTGCTTTAAAGCACTAATACCCCTATCTTGAGACACTCCCCTTCTGTTTTGCTTACCTAGAGAAGACTTACACTATGTGCTTGGAAGCACAATGTCCTTTTACCTTTCTTTACTTCACGAGAGTCTAACAAGATGCTTCCAATTACAGCAATTTCAAGTTGCTCTGTTCAGGCCATGTGGAACCAGGAGCACACTGTTAATCCTTACTCAGGTACTTTCCCTCCCTTCTATCAAGGCAAATACTGCAATTTTCTTGCACTATGTAATACAGTGTTGCTTGTATGACTAAAATCCGTAATATATCTGTAAGAAAATAACTTCATTAGAGAGATAGTCTTATATAGAAAGATCATTGATAGTTTTTGAAAAATACCATACCATGGCTGACAACATGTATTTTTTAAAGAGCTTATGTCTGGTTTTGGTCAGGAAAAAACCCAACAAAAAATCCAAAGAGGAAGATAGCCATCTGCCATAGTACCATCTGCTGGTCTTTATCATTTGGTAAAAAATGACAGGCTCTGACTGAAAATCATACGGCTCATCATGGACCCTGTTTATGTACACTTACCCATAGGGAACTTCCAGTATGAATGGAAAATTTTGCAGTAAAAAGCAGCTCATTCTAGTCCATAATGGTTTGCTTTAGTTGAGTGACCAATAGCTGGCAGGAGTTCTGTTTCTGTTTTACTTTACCTTAAGATTAGAAATTAGAAGCTTAGGATATCATGTGTGATGCATGCAATTTGTCTGGAAGGGTATTTGTACCATGTAACATCTTTTCAGAATATTTTCATAAATCCTTTCCCTTAACATGAAAGATACATTACATGAAAATAAAGATTAGTTCACATTTTGAATTTCATTTCCATTGATTAAATTGAAATGATATTTTCAAACAAAGACATAATTAGACTAATTGAGTATAAGGAATGATAGAGAAGAAAATTTTTAAAAAGGAAAGAAAAAGAATTGTAAGGAATCTTAGTGTTATCAACCTTCGTTATCAACATCCTTTAAAAAAAAACAGAGAAGGATGTTTTGTCGTCTTCAGACCAATTGTATAGCTCCTCATCTGCTGCTAAAGTTAAGTGACAGTACCAAACACAGAATGTCTATATGCCAAGTAATAAAAGATAGTTTATAAAGAATTTGTAAAGTAAAATAATTTGCAAATACAACTGTGGGTTAGCCAGTGTCAACAACTTCAGCTGTCAAGCAGTCTTTCTTCAGGCGTTTATTCACTTCTTTTCAACAAAGTAAAAAGCAAATATTCAGTTAGCATTGGATCTTCTAACAATACTTAGACTGTTTGCTTCTAGAATGATTTTTTTTTGAAATCTCACAAAGAGTTTTTCTGCAAAACTTGCAGTATTCCCATTTGTGTCAAATAACCCCCAGAACATTCTCTTGTTCCATTACAAAATTTTGCATCCTTGCACAGAAGCAAATCAGAAAGGAACTCAATGATGCATTTCAGACAATTATTTATACACTAGAAATATGTCAGCCAAAATGGAGGGCTTCAAGGAGTCCTGTGTGTGAAGTTGAGCTATCCAGCAAGGTTTAGCCAAAAGGGACGTGATGTGGCATAAATGCTGAAAGTTTGTTTTAATACTTCTGAAACATTTGTTTTTCACACACTAGTAATAAAAGCCAAGGAAAGGAGGGATTAGCTACATCAAATCAGTACCACTGATGACAAAGGGCAAGGAAGAGACCTGCAGAAGGTCTCCAAGGAAACCACTGGCAGAACCAGAAACTCAGGCCAACCCATAGTGTCACACTCCAGTTGCTGTAGGAAAGGTCACTGAATTTCCTCAACGCTTAAATGTTTCTTTATTATAGTCTGTAAGAAAAAGATGTTGGATTCTTATAAGTAAATGACAGAAGAGATGCAAATGCAAAAAGGAGACATGTACTGACCTGTGTGCCAAACAGGAACCAGATATTATAACTTTCACTTTTTACTGAAAACTAGTTGAAGTGTCTCCATTTACCCAGAAATTAGGACACCCAAATCCGTGGACAAGACTTTGCACGCATGAAACTCCTGCAACTTTTGACATTTCTTCATTCATTAGGAACCCACTTTTTGGTATTAGAATACATAGCATACTTCTAACACTTCACCAAATTTAATTAAAGACCACTACCACAAGAGGAATGTTTCATAGACTTTGGCAAAGCAACTTAAAAATAATTTTTCTACTAAAAATTTCATGCTGACACTACAGCTTCTCTCAGAAACATGAGGTTTCATCCAAATTTCAAAAGATATGTTTTATTTTAATTTTACCTTCCTTTTTAAACATATTCAGGCAGATTTTTTAGTGATAATGCAAGAAAAGCAAACCTGAGCAATCAGTATTGTTGTCACCAAGATTGTAATTTATGAGATCCAAACTTAAGTTCTTGCTGTTATTGTAATTAAATATTTTTCAGCACAGACAGAGAAGGCCATATAAACATGCCCTGTTTTATCTACATTCTATTCTTAACCACAAAATAACAGAGCCCAGTACACTATACGATGACACAAAGCGGAAGAGCTGTGGTTGTACAAGTTGAAAAGAGAAGGTGAAGTCTCGTTCTGTAGGCGAGTGGGATATTCAAGTGATTCAGGTAAATCTGAAGTATCCTTCTTCCTGATATTTCTTTCCATAAAGACATGAGGAAAGTTAATTTAAATGAAAATCAGACTAAAGCAAATGCTACAATCAAAGCATAATTTAGTGCACACGTGTTTTTCCCTGCCCTCTTAATTTTATACAACAAAATCATAGAATCGTCAAGGTTGGAAAGGACCTTAAGATCATGAAGTCCAACCTGCAGCCCTACACCACCCTAACACTAAACCATCGCCTGAAGTGCCTTATCCAGCCATTTTTTAAACACATCCAGGGATGGTGACTCCACCACCTCCCTCAGCAACTCATTCCAATGCTTCACCACCCTTTCGGTCAAGAAGTTTTTCTTAATATCCAATCTAAACTTCCTCTGGCATAACTTGAACCCGTTCCCTCTTGTCCTATCACTATTCACTAGGGAGAAGAGGCCAACACCCATCTCACTACAGCTACCTTTCAGGTAGTTGTAGAGAGTGATAAGGTCTCCCCTCAGCGTCCTCTTCTCCAGGCTGAACAGCCCCAGCTCCCTAAGCCTCTCTTCATAAGACTTACTCTCTAGTCCCCTAATCATTCTGCTTGCCCTTCTCTGTACTTTCTCCAGCACCTCAGTGTCCTTCCTGTACTGTGGAGTCCAGACCTGCACACAGGACTCGAGGTGCGACGTCACCAGTGCCAAGTACAGGGGCACAATCACTTCCCTGCTCCTACTGGCCACACTGTTCCTAATACAAGCTAGGATGCCGTTGGCCTTGGCCACCTGGGCACACTGCTGGCTCATGTTCAGCTGGCTGTCCATCAACACTCCCAGCTCCTTTTCTGCCTGGGAGCTCTCCAGCCACTCCTCTCCAAGACTGTAGCACTGTTGGGGGTTGTTGTGGTCAAGGTGCAGGACGCGGCATTTGGCCTCGTTGAGACTCATGTGATTGGCCTTGGCCCAGCGATCCAGCCTGTCCAAATCTCTCTGAAGAGCCTCTCTACCTTCCAGAAGATTGATACTTCCTCCCAGTTTTATGTCATCTGCAAACTTACCTTAGTAAGCACTCCATCCCCTCATCCAGGTCATTGATAAAGATGTTAAACAGGAGTGGTCTCAGAACTGAGCCCTGAGGGACACCACTCGTGACCGGCCACCAGCTGGATTTAACTCTGTTAAACCACAACTCTTTGGACCCAGCCATCCAACCCTTTCCTAATCCAGGCAAGAATATGCCCATCCAGGCCATGGGCAACCAGCTTTTCTAGGAGAATGCTGTAGGAAACTATGTCAAATGTCTTGCTAAAGCCAAGATAGACAACATCCACAGCCTTTCCCTAATCCAGTAAGCAGCTCACCCTGTCCTAGAAGGATATTAGACTGAGTATAAAGAATGATAGAGAAGAAAATTTTGCAAAAGGAACAAAAAAGAATTATAAGGAATCTTAGTGTTATCAAGCTTCATTATCAACATCCTGACATCATCTACCTGTACTTGTGAAGTCATTTGACACTGTCCCACATAACATCCTTGTGTCTAAGATGGAGAGACATGGACTTGATGGATGGACCACTCAGTGAATAGGGAACTGGCTAAAGGGTTGCACTCAAAGAGCTGTGGTCAGTAGCTCAATGTCCACAGGGACACCAGTGAAAAGTGGAGTTCTTCAGGCATCTCTTCTGTGTCCAGTGCTGTTCAGCATCTTTGTCAGTGACATGGACAATGGCATCGAGTGCACCCTCAGCAAGTTTGCCCACAACACCCAGCTGTGTGGTACTTGAGGGAAGGAATGTCATCCAGAGGGACCTTGACAGGCTTGAGAAACGGGCCTCTGCAAACTGCAGAAGTTCAACAAGTCAAACTGCAAAGTCCTGCACCTGGGTAGAGCAAATCCCAGGCATGATTACAAACTGGGCACAGTGTGAGTTGAGGGTAGCCCTGAAGAGAAGGACTTGGAGGTGTTGTTAGATGAAAAGCTCAACATGAGGCAGCAGTGTACCCATGCAGCCCAGAAGGCCAACCATGTCCTGGGATGCATCAAGAGGAGTGTGGCCAGCAGATCAAGAGAGGTGATTCTCCGCTTTTACTCTGCCCTTGTGAGACTCCACCTCAAATATTGCGTCCAGTTCTGGTGTCCCCACCATAAGAGGGATATGGATCTGTTGGAGCGAGCCCAGAAGAGCCACGAAGATGATCCAGGGGCTGGAGCAACCTCTGTTACAAGGACAGGCTGAGGGATCTGGGATTGTTCAGCCTGCAGAAGACTCCAGGGGTACCTAATAACTGCCTTCCAGTACCTGAAGGGAACCTACAGGTAGGCTGGAAAAGGACTTTTTACAAGAATGTCCAGTGAAAGGACAATCATAGAATCATAGAACAATTCAGGTTGGAAGAGACCCTTGGCATCATCGAGTCCAACCATTAACCCTATACTACAAGTTCATCCCTAAACCATATCACCCAACACCACATCTAAGCGACACTTAAACACATCCAGGAATGGCGACTCAACCACCTCCCTAGGCAGCCTATTCCAGTGTCTGACCACTCTTTCCATGAAGAATTTCTTCCTAAAAGAAATTTAAGGGGGGGGAAAAAAGGGGAAATGGATTTAAATTGAAGGAGAATAGGTTTAGGATCTTAGAAAGAAATTTTTCAGTACAAGGGTGGCAAGACTCTGGAATAAGTTGCCCACAGAAGCTGTGGATGCCCCCTCCCTGGAGATGTTTAGGGCCAGGTTGGATGAGGCCTTGAGCATCCCCGCCCATGGTAGGGAGGTTGAATTAGATGATCTCTAAGTTCTCTTCAAACCTAAGCGATTCTATGATCCTTTTATTCAGTGCCACTGTGCAGTTTATTTTTTTGTGACACACATTTCATTTTACGTAACTAGTTACAACACTGCCTGTAAAAGAAATCAATCTCATCAGCTCAGAGGGGGCAATTTTTTCATCTCCAGTTTGACAGGAAAGGGTACTGCAAAATGAATTACTGGAGGAAAGATGTGAGGATTACTTCTAAGTACTTGCTGACATGTTCCTCCCAGATATCTTTTGGCACAGTTTCACTGGGAACAGACCCAATCTTTACAAGAAAAGTGTTTATGGAGGTCCAATAGTTAGTGGAAAAGATTTTATCAGAGCAACTTGAATCAAACCTGTAGTATTGTTGGTCCTATCGTAGGAGATAGATTACTCCGCCTGTAGGTACTTTATGACTAAAGGAGTTAGGAGAGTAAAATGCTTTCACAAATGAAGATATTTAAATATGGGATTTTCATCCCTTTTTGTTTGATTGAAGCAAAGAAAGTTCAAGACTGTGGTTAGGTGATGATGTTGAGATGAGGATGTGGGCGATAACTATAAATACCAATGAGCAATCTTCAATGTGAAAAGGAGAACTCTGAACAAATCTTCCAAAATTCCTAAAATCCATATTCTAGTGTGAACTATGTGCTGCTCCCTATAATACGACTTGTTTCTTTGCCTAAGCTGCAGTTGAAGAACAGGGTCTTTGCTAACTCTCTATTGCTATTTTGGACATCGTTTTCCCAATATATGGATTCCTTCTATGACTGTGTTAACAGAGAGAAAAGTGGCTTCTTTCTTTCATGCATGCATGTACACACATGTCCCAACATACACAATGTATTTCTTATTTTATTTGGGAAAAATATCTACAATCTTCAGGTATCTGAAGTGCTACAGTATAATGGATGAGGGCATTAGAGAAAGTCTTTAAGCTTGGCATCATTTAATAGGAATCTTTATATGTTCCATTTATATTGTTTTACCCAGTTTATTTCACTAATTCATGAAGGAGAGCTCTGTTGCTAGGGTTGCTAACACAGAGAATGAGAGAGAAGATCTACCCCTGAGAAAAATCTTATTAATAGTTATTTTGCGAATTTAATTCTTTCTGGGATACTGCCACCAATTACTTTTGGGCATGTTGACTTACACAGTATTTTATACCAGCAGTTGCCACGTGTACACACCACCAGAATTACCCTAATTGGCTGAGCATTTTGGAACTTTCAGCCTGGCCTGACCCAAGTTCACAAGGACTAGAGAAATGAGAAAAGCAAAAAAAGTAAAGCTTGATGACATTACTATGGACAGGAAGAGACACACTGCCTGTGCACCCTCTCTGAACTGTGAAGGTTTATTTTCCCTTCTCTCTCTGCCATGTTTTAAACCTAGAAATTCCCATTTAATAAAAATAAGATTTAATATCAAGGATATTAAAAGGTTCAATGTGGAACATTCTCAGTGGTCTTGTAGTGACTGATCCAGCAAAAGTAACATGCATATAGAAGGACTGAGAGGTATCTGTGTGGACTTTCAGACATGAAGTACTCATTGTACACAGGAAACACTCATGAACAGATATTTTCCCATCTTTAGTGAGACCACTGAAGTCAAGATTGTTTCCATCCAGGAGGTCACTTCTTTAACAATTCTTAGTTCAGAATTTACTTTTATAAAATGTCATTATTAGTTTTATTGTCTAGTTTCTCAAAAATGGTTCATGCAAATCTTAGGTGAAAGTATGTAAAAATGGTGATTACAAAACTATGTATCAAAAATTCTCTCTCAATGTTCATGATCCATTGTTTCTAATGTTAATCGATTTCAGCAACAAAAAAGAATTGGTGTTTCTTTTTTTTCAATGTTAAATTCAGCTATCTTTCCTAGGTATGCAGACCAGTACAAAAAAAAAGTGAGACTACAGAGGATTTTGTGAAAACATAAATTAATTGCAATTGTTTATTTCAATAGTTGGTAACCATAAAGGAGGAAAGTCTGTGCCTTCTTTATGATGGCTATCACAGAGCGCAGTGGAGACTTCCAAGTGAAATATATAGAGGTAGTCAATTGGTTTATAAATGTTTGACCTATTACTTAACATTTAGAATACCATAAGTATAAAGAAGAACACTGTGCTAAGCACTGAAGATATAGTAAAACACAACACTTACCTCAAATTCCTCACAGATTGAATGGGCTCATGACAGAAAATCTTTGGTTGAGAAACTGAAGTAAAGATACCAAAGTGTTAAAAAATATATTCTCATTCAATCAGCTGACAGGGAAAGAACTTGAGACAGGGTTCACTAGAAGAAAAATTCTACAAAACAATATTGTCTAGAAGAAATTTTAAATTCAGACATGCATAGACTACACTCACTGTTCTCAGTGGTGTTGTCTGCCTATTGCGGAGAGCAGAGTTCATCTTTAGCAACTTATGCACAGCTCCTAAGTGATGCTTTGTATGTCATACAAAGCTTATATTATTCTTAGGTTGACAAAAATACAACAAGATTCTCCCCTGCCCTCCTTGGCTTTTTGCCATTATTGAAACAAATTGTCCAATCCTCATTATAAGGATGAGGTCACGTCTTGTGATGGAGTTCTGGGGCTAATTTCCTGAGTGAATCAAGAATGTATAGCTCACTTAAGGCATGTTCCAAAATCCAGTTAAATCAGAGGGACTGTGTAATGAATGTTGGATTAAGCCTTATATCTCCAACCAGCTAAGAAAGAAGATACGCTCTTTTGGCCCCATAGTTAAAAGCAGCATCAAATGCCTTACCCATAGAGTTACTGCAAGAATATAAATATAATACATAAGACCAGAAAGTATTTGTTCATTTTATGATAGGGACAACAGTATTAAGCTTGCCTTCTGTGAGGCCCTCCATACTTACTTACATTCAAAATAATGAAGCACTTCCAAACCAAAGATGAATTAAAAAGAAAGCCTTCAGGAATCAATTTGCTGAATATATATGAAGAGTTAAAAGCCTTATTAAAATCTGCACCCTCAGATAGTAAGATGTTCTTTGCTTTCTATTTCAGCAAGAGGAAGAGCTTTCTATCCTACAAGCAATACTAAAATAAAGAGACATCAAATATAATGTAATATTTTAAATAACAGTGAATTTAGTAAATCAACGAGCCAAGATTCAGGAATTTACCTTATATTCCTAACAGAAAAACAAAGAATGATAACAATAACAAACTCAAAGAAGTTGTCTGGAAGCAGGCTGTTAAAAAGTTTGACAAGAACTTGGAAGATGGTTACTTGAATTGAGAACTTGAGAACCAAGTCAGAAACTCAAACACAAAGAAATATTTGTATTCCACTTCTGATGTTTTCTATCTGTGTTGGCACTGACAAAGACAAAGTTCTCAGTGGAAAAACCATGGCTGGTTTGTTGAGCCTCTGTATTTTCTATTTTCAACTGTCCCATATATCAAATAAACAATATAAGACACCTACCTTCAGTGTGGAGGTAAGTCCAGCATTTTATAACAGGAACAAATTTATCTGGAAATACTGTCAGATACTTTGGTCATGACTAAGGCTATCTGAAAGTGGTAAATATATTTTTTACGGGAAAAAAAGAAAAATGTGTCTTCACTTTAAATAGATGGAAATCCCATCTCTTTTTTTTTTTTTTTAGATGGTATTTAACAGTATAAAATGATACTTTAAAATACAGCAAATATTTACAGTTAAAATATTCCTGTATGTGTACAAGTGCATCTCTATACATATAAATGAATATGTATGTATGCATCTATAGAAATTTATTCACATTTTCATACTCATATTCAACATGATAGTGAAATAAACAGATCTCAGTAAAAATGAGATGTTTTCCAGTTGCAGAGAATGGATCACTATCGTCGTTTGACATACTGGACAAACTAAAATGCACAAGAGCACACACATTATTCTTTGAGAAAGGAGGTGGCACAAGGATCAGATCTGAGGGAAGCACCTCAGGTCAAAATCCTTAGTCTACACAGAGAATGTAAAGCTCCGCTGTTTCTGTGATGCTGCTTTGCACTTGCACTCAGGGCAGGATTTATGAGAAAATGACAGAATCCTTCAAAGGTTCTCGCTTGCTTTTTAGGTTTCTTTCCTTTGGCATTCTCCCATAAACAACATAACAGTGAAAAGACTTTTCCTTCTGACTAAATACTGCCTTCTGGTCTATAAACCGTGGTATTAAATATGATAATACGCCTAGAGATTCTCAACTCCACATTTTGTGAAATCTTCTACATTGTCATATCGTGAACACAAATCTGACTACGTCAACTTACAGTCAGCTTAAGCCTCAGGTACACTCAATTTATGCTCAGCACAGGCAAAAAAAAAGGAAAGGAAACAAAATCTCTAAGTCATATCTCTGTTTCTCTAACCTTGTGATATCCAAGTCTTGTAAATGCCCTCCTGTATAATCCAGGGCAGCCTAAAGTCTCACCTACTTTCAATTGCACAAGCTTCAAGGACTTTCTAGAAGCTGGGCAGTATCAAAAATCCTGACCTGTTTCTTCTGGCCAAAACAGTTGATAGAAGGGCTGTGAACCACCTAAGAAAGGCCATGCAGAAAAAAACCCGCACATGTAGTTGAGTCAAATCCTTGAGTAAAGACTAGAAGGTTTGAGGGTTAGAAATGTACATTAAGCAGTATGCCTGTTTCTCGTATTTCACTTGGTAAACATTAAGATACTACTAAGAATAAAGATTTATAAAGCAGGTTTGATAGTTTATTGGTATAAGCAATCACCAGGACTGAGACTTTGAAACGTATCAGTTAAAATATTACCTTTTCCTTCTTCAAACTAGCCAGACTCACGTGGTCTGTGTTTTAGACAAAATGAAAGATATTAATGGATAAGAATACTCCACAATATTGAATTTTACTATTGATCTCCTGTCACAAATGAGTGTTTTGGATCACGTAGACAATATCTGCCTGATATAAATGTGATTCCTTGGAATAAGGGAGTATTTATATAGCATAGTACTCATGTGAAAAGAAGAATTATAGAAAGAAAATTTTGTGGAAATTTTGTGTGAACCAGTTTTAAAGTGAAAGTAAGTAGAGAAGCATCATGCAACTTCCATTAAACTTTTCTCACGATGTTTCCATTACCTGTAACAGTAATCATATGAAACTAGAATGATCTTTTTGCTTCATATTACTCACTTTGCAAAGTAACACTCCATGATCCTTTGTGTAATTTGTGTTGTGAATGCTGAAGTATTCAAAGTCTTCTGCTCTGTCCATTCATAGCTGTTACTCTGCTCTTGTGAGACCCCACCTTGAATACTGCATCCAGTTCTGATGTCTCCACCATAAGAGGGACATAGAACTGTTAGAACGAGATCAGAGAAGGGCCACAAAGATGATCCAGGGGCTGGAGCACCTCTGCTACGAGGACAGGCTGAGGGAACCGGGATTGTTCAGTCCTGAAAAGAGAAGATGCCGGGGAGACCTAATAGCTGCCTTCCAAAACCTGAAGGGAACCTACAGGAAGGCTGAGGAGGGACTTTTTACAAGAGTGTCCACTGATAGGACAAGGGGAAATAGATTGAAGTTAAAGGAGAATAGATTTAGATTGGATCTTAGGAAAAAATTCTTCAGTATGAGGGTGGCAAGACTTTGGAACAAGTTGGTCAGAGAATTTGTGGATGCCCTCTCCTTTGAGATGTTCAAGGTCAGGTTGGATGAAGCCTTAAGTAGCCTGATCTAGTTGAGAGGCCTCCCTGCCCATGGCAGGGAGGTTGGATTAGATGATCTCTAACGTCACTTCCAAACTAGGCCATTCTATGATTCTGTGATTCCTTCCACTCTAGGCAGGCTGAACTGATGATCTCCAATACATATACATTAGATATTTTTTTCTTTTTTTTTTTAGTGGTTTGTTGGTGGGTTTTTTGGCTCTGTATGTTCATTGTTAACTCACTATCCTACAGTGAACCTGACAATGAACCATTTGGTTCTCATATAGTTCATTATTACGTGTTATTTATGATGCAGTATTGCATAATTTCATGACAAGTGTGCAGAGCATTGAACTGTTGCCACAAATACCATGATAACAAGCAGGTTTTGTTAAAAGTATAGAAAATAAAAGCAAATTTCAAATTTTCTAATACCATGATTTGCATCTATTTAAAAGAAGATCAAGCAAGAAATAGATTTTGTCTGAAAGTTTTGTCAATTGTCTGGAATCCTAATGAGAGCCTGGAATTGAAATTAGGTTAATCTACAATAAAGGTCTCATCTAAAGTTCAAGGGGAAAAAATGTGACCCTTTCTATTGCCAGGAGACGGTGTCTTGAGAAAAAATGTTGATGATCATGTCATATAAATAATCCCAGACAAAGTAGAAAAGGCTAGGGAAACTGCAATTGCTATTGTTTCTGCAGTCCACCACTACCCTTGTCCCTTGTCTCTCACCTCACAAAAAAAATTGTGAGAGATGTAGTTTCTGTAACTGAATAACTTGCTCATTAGGACAAGTTAATGATACTCTTCTGACCTGTGATATACATGCTATAGTGACCTATTTGGGCAGTAATGCCCACATTACAAATACATCTGAATTTCTCCCTGATATATGAGTAATTTATTTCAACTTCTGTTGTGAAATGCAAAAACTTCCAGCATCACCTCTAATATCCAAAACATGTTCAAGATAAAGTTTGCCTAACTAAGTCTACACAAGTCTGATAAAAAATGGTGTAATTTTCCTCAAAAAGTTTTCATATGAATCTGTCCAAGTTCAATAAATTTCCAAAAGCACGTGGTCACAACCATCAATAACAATGCTAAAAATTAAATCATTTAATAGCAACTCTCCCACATGGATATCCAGGAGCAATATTCTGTAGTCTTAGGTTCCAGTCACAAAGTTCAAAGTAACACTGGCAATCACTCTCCTAGCTTGAGTGGTATATTGTTGCACCCTTTCTGTGAAGAAAATGAAGAACAGTTTATGCTGTTAGTTGAAACTGTTTGTGATTAATTCACAGAGTAATAGTCTCCTGCCATGCTATCAAACTGGTGTCCAATGATTAAAATATTATCTTTACAAATAAGAAAACTAGTGCCTGAGTGTGCCATATAATATAAATATACATATATTTCCAATTCCAAAGTTTATTAAAAATTCACTTGATGATTCAGCCATCAACATTCCTAGGTGAATTTCATATTTCTGGAGTACTGTGCAAATTTAAGGGACTAATATTAGTTGGTTCTTCAATGAAAGGGCAAGTGAGACTGCTGAGTGTAGCTTTAAAATATGCTGTGGTCATCCCTGCATGTTTCATCTGAGCATGCAGTATTAATTCTGATATTTAACTAAAAAATTGAGAACAATTACTGTAGCAACTGCAGAAATACGTGCAGTATATAGTACGTTGCCTGTAAGATAAAGAAAAGTTCCTTGCAGAAATTAATTACCATTAGTGTGATTTGAGTTTATGTGTAATGCTTTATGAAATAAGAAAACACACATATTTTAATTTTTCTCAGCAGATACTGGTTACTATTTCTACTATACTTAAATATTAACTGAGCTGACTTCTTGTACTTGTGACTAATACATTTTATGGATGAGAATTTTGAGAGAGCTTTTAGGCTTACCCCTAAAGAAAGGCAGACAAAGACTAATTCGTGCCCAAACTAATACAAGAGAGAGAAGAAACCTCCATCACAAAGTTATGAAATTCCTTATCGGAACGATATTTTCCTAATCTCCAATTCTTAAAGTGTTCCTTACACTCTGAAACAAGAACGTTTTCTATTCTCCAAAATTGTCTCCTTTCTAGTCTAGATTTTGCACTTGAAGTCACAGAAAACACATTTGGTTCAACTGGTGCAGGGTCAAACACTTAATCCTTACTATTATCATTCATGTATTCGTGTTACCCATGCAAAGGGCAAATCCTATTTTCCATCCTGATAAGCTCTTGGTCCCAGTGATACCTGGAGGCAATGAGTTCCTGATGCTACTGCTGGGAGAATGTTCTTCCTTTCATCAGTCATAAAGCTGCTGCATTTCAATCTCCCTGAATATCTGGTATCGCAAGTGAAGGTAAAGGGACATGCCTGTTTTTATTTTTCTTTGCACTACATTAATTTGTCCACTTCTACCTTTTTCATTCCTATTTGCTCTCTTTCTTAAGTAAAGATTTCAGCCCTTTTCAGTCCTATGGAGATAGAATTTTGAGTGCCTTTTCTCTCTGCTGAATGAGTTTTGTTGAAGGCTGGGCCAGCCATTAAACTTTGACAGATGCTCACTCTAATCCCCTCACTTCCCTCTCAGGGGAGGGTAACAGGGGAACCAGGAAGAGAGACTTTAAATTTAGAAGAAGACACTTGAACCGGTTTAATGAAAAGGAAAATAATACTAACAATAAAGATGTTGAATTAAATAGAGATATAGACAAGTATAAAAATATATTCAAAGATTCAAGATAATATGTTAATATAGAACCCACATTCTCCAGATGGCAACTAGGTCCTGAGCTGAAAAGTCCCAGACTGGACTTGGCAGCAGACAGAAACATCTGAGCCCAGAGTCCCAATGACAGTCCAAAATCACCAGAAAAGTAGCGGTGCTGCTCTCATCCAGGGAGACAGAGGAAGAAGAACCTGCCCCAGCTCCTCAGTAGCACAAAACCAAGAAACAGGACCAGCAGTAGCAGAGGCAGAGAAAAGGAGCAGCCCATGACAATCCTTCCAGCACAAACAACCCCAAAGAGGCCAGGGCTCTTCTGAGGGGCCCTTTTATACTAAGGCCATGGGAAGGAACACTGTGATTGGTCCCTTTGGGTCACCTGACCCATCCTCTCCTCCCCCACTGTGATTGCCCCCAGTACCAGGAGCCCCAGAGAACTTGTGTCCTGGGGCTCTCAAACCAGGACAGTTTGTTATTAGTTTAACTGAACATTAGGTAGCAGGACTGTTACTTCCACATTATGATCCAGTAATATAGATATTCTTGATGTTATATTTGATTTGATTTCAAAATAAGTGTTAATTTAACTATTTTGGGAAGGATGTTAGATGATTCTGATGCACACAAAATGTTTTCCACCAGCCAAGCTTCCTAAAGTATATGTGAGACGAATTTATGTAGAGAAAAAATACTTCTAAGTATAAAGCAGATAAATAAATCAGAAGGAGTTGTGGACAGATTTATACATTTTATGCATTTTAATTGCACTGGCACTTCCATTTTTCTGTAATTGCACTTTAATTGTGTATATTTTTCTAAATTTAAAAAAGTAGTCAAAATAACGTACTAGACAAAATAATTTCAGGCACTTACTGCAGATGTTTTCATGTGTGGAACAATTTCATATTCTTATTATACAAAGCATTTAAAAATTGCACTTGAGTAATTCTGCCTGCAATCAACAAAGATCCCATAATATTGGTTTTTAGTCATCAAAGAAAGCAAAGCTGAAGTCTGTGAACTAAAAGAGCCCCTTTGTTTTGCCTTCTGGGAGGCCTCTTGAGGCTCTGAAGTTGTGAAAATCATATAACCTGAATGCTTCTTTCTGAACTTAGGAGACTAACTCAAGAAATTTTGCTTTCAGATATGCCTTTTCTGATCCATTTTCATATGGTACTGGTCTGAATTTTAAGCCTTGAAACTGGAATTTATGTCAGGTTTCTGTATGTGTCTAGTGCTTTGGATTTCCTTACAAGAAACACCTTACAACACATTATTTCTTGAAAGTATTGAACTTTGAGTATCACTCCTGTATGTAATGTGTCATGCTTGGCAGTGACTAGAGTTAATTTGTGGAACTCAAGATCACGTATCATTTTAGAAAATTCCAGCCTTTGAATTCTACATAATTGCAATTATCTAGCAGGCTTCTAACACTGCAGCAATTAATATTACAATTATTTTAGTGGCCAGAAGACATATCAAAGTTGAAGACTTATTTTGTACAAGACATTAACATATTCTACAATTATCCTTGAAGGATTTGTTATTTGGTTTAAAATTAGAGGCAAATGTGGCTATGACAGACAAACTAGAAAAAGACAGAGGAGATGAAAACAGCAAATAGAATCTCTGCCTGAAAACCATTGCTCTACATCTACAGGTTTATTTTACCATCAATGTTTAAGCCAAACCTCTCAGTTAATTCTTTAGGAGTTCTGCTTAAAAACAAGAAATCAGTATAGATTTTCATGTTTGTTTTTTGCTTTTTTGCTTGCATACATCTTGCTTTTTTGTAGTCCAGGTTGTATTTATTAGTAAGTAGGTTACTTCTTTAGGTCCCATAAACAGATAAACCATTATTTATACAGGTTCAGTATTGGTAAACCAATAAACTGTTTATACGCCATTGATAATGAGAGGTAATTATTTGCAATTTTAGATTTTGTAATGTTTATAGAGAGAGCTCATTATAATAAAGTAAATGAAATTTAATATTAAGTTTCTCACAGTCCAGTAACGTGCACCATTACTGACTAGCACAAAGGTAGCACAAAAAAACAACAACAAAAAAAAACACACCCAGAAAATTACAGCTGGATAAATATGAAAACTAGAAAGTGAACTAAGAAGCTTCCCTGATTCCGTATACAAAGCAGTGAAATGAATTTGCTGTCTTCATTCTGTTTCTACCCACGTAAAACTCTCCTTTGGCTTTAATAATGGAAATAGATGGTAGAGCGCAGAGCAAATGTTCCAAATACCTACATTTTTAAACATGAGTTAGCTATACATTACCCTTTCCAAGCATACACATAAAAAAGTAATGTGCAGTTTACCCTAGCTTAATATATAATAAATAATAACAGCAATACCATTTAGAACTTTTATAGCACTTTTCATCTGGAAATCTCAAAGCAGCTTACACAGGGGGGATAGTAGAGTAGCTTTGGCATCAAAGAGCCTTTCAAACCCACACATCATCCATTTGATGAGGGTAAAGAACACAAAGCCTGAGTAATATGTTCACCCCATAGGCGAAGTTACAGCTAAATCTAGCGTTATTGCCATGTGCTGAGCTTACTTCAGTAACAGTCTAAAATAAGAAGAATTGGAGAGCTGAATCTATGAAGATATCACAGAATCACAGAATCACAGAATGTTAGGGATTGGAAGGGACCTCGAAAGATCGTCAAGTCCAATCCCCCTGCCAGAGCAGGAACACCTAGATAATGCTACATAGGAACGTGTCCAGGCTATGTGAAACTGAAGGCCTAAAGGTTAGCATCCAGACTTACACCAAAAAGCAGAAAGCGTATTCTTGGCTGGTAAAAATACGCCTCACAACATCAGTCACATAGGTATCTCCACACCTTCACTGGGGGATGAGGAATGGCACTAGGATTTAAATTCTACCAGTCCGAACTGTGCCTTGTGAAAGAATCAGGCGAGGAATAAATCAACAAAACTATTATATTTACAGATAATCTGGTTTTATGTGGACAGTCAAAAGAAGAAAAAAGAAAGTTGAAAAAGATTCAGTAGAAGTTTTTGGCAATGGGTAGTCTTAAAAACCCCCACACTTTCAACAAAAATGTGTTATTCTAATCAACTTTTATTTGAGGAGACAAGTTGTTAAAAAGATCAATCCTTAACTCGACAGTTCTCCTTTTTCTCCAAATTTTCTTTCTTTATCTATTCTCTCAGCCTTTTGCTCTAGAAAAATTGGACAGTATGAGATTAAAGGGAGAAGATAAGATGAAGAGAAAGGAAAATCAAAATATTTCATACTGATTATTTTTTTTTATCTATAATCTGAAAATCAAAGTTTTTCACTTCTAAGTAAAAGTTTTGGGGAATAAGGACATATAGACCTTATACAGTGTCTGATTTATTTTTGTAGAAGCAACTGGAGACTAATAATTATTTTATATTTGTGTAACAAATAATTTCTGAACAATTGCATTCCTAGTGTTTCTACCTCATGTCATTTACTGTTCCATCTGATGCTTATGTAATTGTCTGATAACAGAAACAGTCATGAAAGATCACCTGCAACTTCACTCTTGTTTCTCTTAAAAAAAAAAATAAAAGAAACTACATTCTAGCAATTTATGGCACATTTTTCTATAATTTTCAGTTGATCTCTCTTTTGAAAAGCTGCTAGACAGACAGCAGGTTATATATCAATGCTTCTTTGATCTCCTAGATTTAATTGGGAACATCAACAAGATCTTTCATGTTTAGAGGCCAGCAATAAGTAAAAAGCAACGTTTCATGTAAAGCCTGACAAATTATCTTTGCTTCTTTTTTTTTTTTTTTTTTTTTACTTTCCTATGGGTGGAAAACCAAGCAGTCTCTTTGCTCTTTACTGTCTTAACATCATCAACTTCTGTTTCAGAGATTAAAAAAATCTGAGATTAACACAAAATGGAGAACCTTTATTACTACAGAATAGTGACTACCCTGAATCTTTGCTGCTTTTTCTGGTGGAAGCTGACAGATGTGTTAGTCTTTATATGCACCAAACCCACTCCACCTCATACAAGAGTAAAAAAAATTTCCTGTGGTTAAGGTTAAATGAAATTAATTCCTACTTCAGAAGGCTACCTCCTTAGCCAATGAAATCTATTTTATGAAAATCCAGAAAAAGAGAAATTAAGGAATTATCTTTTATTATCTCTACTTAGATCTTGGCCTGGGATCTCTATGATATTTTATACAATATTACATTTTAGTACTAAGTGAGTAAAGGAGATGGTGTATACAAAAATTAAATGAATATTCCTTGTTTGGAGCAGATGAAACCTTACCACATGCAGAGCTATTGGGAAAAAACACACCACAAGATATACTGTATAGTTGGCTTTCTATTGTGACTTTTTCCAATTATGCAACAATTCCCAGTATTTTGCTTTTACTTGAGAACAATTTTAAATGATTGCTAAAGTGAATGGCATATGTTTGAAGTGAGTGACTGATTGACTAGGTAAGTAGCAATGTCTATTTTCCATCAAGCTCTGAGATACTGCTGTGCAGTCATTTTGGCTGCATTGGATTGCTCTTCTAGTATGTATACGCAAACTAAAGAATTCATGTCTTAGAATATTTTTTTAAAAGAGGTTAAAGTAACACCAGAAAACTATCTGTAACCTCCTCCTTTAGTATGAACTTCTGTTGAACAGATAAGATGGTTACATTCTACTAGAACGGAATTTAACTCTTCAAGCTGAGTGTTGCTGATTAAGTAATTGTTCCTGCTAAAGCAAAAGGCCTTAGTGGTTATACGGGCTATTTGGAAATTGACCTTTTTTATGTAGCAATCATCAAGCCTGTAGATGGGTTGTATTTTCATCTTACCTTTTGCTAATAAGCTTCTTTGTATCTGTCTATTTATAACGATTACATCTTTAAAAGCAGGTTAATTTAAAAGGTCACCTTATCAAACATTTTGCTATTGACTAAAACCTGTAGTCAGCCAATTATGTTTCTGTTATGTGGCTACCTACCTGCTGTCCTGTAATTTCACATATTTTTTTTGTCTGAACCATCTGATCACATTTAGAAATGCAGCGGTATTTAAATATACACAATCCTGAATATCACTGCTCCTAACCTAGTTCATATTGACTGCAGGCCACAGGAAGTTGATGGGATTTGATTTCAGATCAAACATAATGCGTGAGATTCTAGACTGACTGAAGTAAAAAAAAAATGGATGAAATCCAATGAGGCCAAATGTTCATTCACATTTTCAATTTCTAGTAAGAAAACAGACAAACCACCTCTTATAGGTATTTGATCTAGCATCGATGAAATCAAATAGAAAAACTATCAGACTTCAAAAAAGTTATGGATTAGTTCCAAAAGGATTTCTTTTAAACTGTCTGAAGACACCCCAGCCTTTCAAACCACTTCAGGCAGAACGTAGGACAAACCCAAATGACTCAGGAAAAAAATAACTATTGGTATAAAGACAATCTCTTTCTCGTTTTTGTTTTGTGGCAGGATGGATCTCACTGGATAAGCAGAAAAACTGCTGATTTCATGTTAACATGCCCACATACCAAGCTTTTCCTAACACTAACTCATGTGCACTAGATTATCAAAAGTGAAATTTATCTTGCACTTCAGGCATAAAATCAAGAACCGTTTGGAAACATAATAACCTGTTCAGCTGTTATTTATAGGGTTGGAAAACAGACGTGTGAATGATGAGATAAAGATGAAGTATGACTGTTATATCACTGGTATGCAAAGATCGTCACCTTGTATATGACAGTGGTTTGTCATAATCTAAGACAATAGAAGACAAGAAAAAATTTTATGAGTGTGTTGCAAATAAAAGAGTTGCTCATGATGGATGAATGACAATGAGGCATTAGTTTATACTTGTTTAAAGTGTTTGACAGATTTTAAGTTCTTAGAGGAAAGAGATCTCTGTCTGGCTTCTTGCATATGACACTCTACAGGATCCTCTTTTACCTCATCTCAGTCAATCTATACCAATTTACTAATACTAAGTTTCAACAGCATATTTGTGGAGAAAATGTGAGATACAGCTAGAGGTATCTCACCCATTGCTAAGGTGATCACGGAAAGAAGACTGTCTGAGAAAGCACTGCAACCCTGCATAACACATTACCATGAAGTGTGAAGTAATGTAGAACTTCATCAGCAATGTAAATATGCAAATTTAATCACCTGAGTTGGACATTTTGTATGTTTGCTAACAGAACTGAAATCCAATTTCTTAAATAGCTTTTCTGAGAGTCTTTCAAAACTCTGAAAGCAGTTCATCAGGCAGCGACTTTAAGGAACACAGCCCAGCATGTTCAATGATAGAAGGCGGCACAGATGATGTGCCATAAATATTTTCCCTCATACACACTACCCACATTCTTGCACAAGCACTGACAATGTATCATTCTGAATGAAATTGCAAGTTCTACCAAACCAACCAGAAAAACCACAGCATGAAACTAAATTACAATATTAAATTTCCTTATTTCTTTTGAGTTTCACATTGTTAAGGAGATAAGTTTCTTTTATTATCTAAAAGATACAGCTAGCTATGTTTTGGGAATAAAACCTATCAGAATCTCCTTGGAAAGATCTTTCTTGGGTGTTGAAGATCTCTAGTTCAGATTTACTGTAGATTTTATTGTAGTTTCAAAATTTGGAAAGCTGTCAATACCATTAGGTCTTACAGTCAGTTTAAGGAAAGAATGAAATCTGCAATGGCACAGGGAAAACACCAAACTTCCCTCCTCCTTCTCCTCCTCCTCCTCCCAATTCTTATTTCAACAGAAATCCCACAGTTTCATCAGTATCAAAGTGTATTAGCCTCTTGCCCAAAATAAATTAACATGACAAAAAAAAATTCTGATTACTAATACATGCAACACAGATGTAACTATCAGAATATTTTTATATACTTTTATAGGAGAAGATTTTTATTTTAGATAGTTTGTGTCGTTTATCAGTTCCTAATACTATTGCTATGATCAAAATATCAATTGCCTCGGGAAGAAAAACTATCTGTGTTCTGATGTTAAAAAAAAGAGAAGAGGTTAATTCAGTTAATTAATAAATAAAAATTCTGTTTATTAATTAAAAAATATTTTTAAATAAATTCCTTTATACCTCACAACAGCAATGTATGAATGGATTTGAAAAATTCATTTTTCTAATGGACTGTAATTATAATAAACAAAGAATCCCATTATTCCCTTCTGAAGGGATATTAACACTATGTAGTTTACAGGATGAATTTAAAATCATTTTTTCTCAATTGCTACCTTCATGGCACAAATAATATTTTAACTGCTGTTAGTGACTGTTGCCAAGAAATGCTTTCCAGCAATTTAGACAATTCAGAGGGCAAAGAAAGAGTCCACAACAATGAAACACATTATCGCATTCCGTCACAGAAATTGGACAGAGAGAGAAACTATGCCTGGAATGATCAATAATTGGAAAGAAACGTAGGGAGGCAATTGGGGAAAAAAAATAGAGATTACCTGATAAATTCCTTTTTATTCCCTCTAACTAACATTTGAGCTAAAAAAGGAGCTCTAAATGACCTCAGATGATACAGCATCACAAAAATTATGGTAGACTTCCACTGTATCTCATTTTAGCTTCTGCTATGTCACCTGATGCTCCAGCCTACTGTTCTCCATTTGAAAAGTGGACATCTATTAAATAAATTTTGAATTTAATTTCAAAGGCTAGGAACAAAGAGGGCTTTTACATTTCTGCTTGCATTTAGTTTGTATGTTTTCTTTTAGTAGATTTACTGTGTGTTGTAATGGTAGGTGCAATAATGAAGAAGCTAAAGGTGTATTCATGTAGCCGAGTTCAGGCACACTGCTGGTCTGACCCAGCAGAGAAGCTCTTACACTGCAGAGAATCAGAACTCATAGTGCGTTGAGGCTTTTGAGCTCTCACATTAAGTAGCACCTATAACAGACCAGACAACCCTTTTGGATTATAGTTGATGAGGTTTTGTGTATATAGCTTACGTCATATCTTCTTACATACTTCTGAAGTGTAAACATGATGGAACCTTATTTATTTATTTTTAAGTAATTCAGATATAACTACTGGAAATAAAATTGAAATTTTGAATCCTTTTTGCAGTAAGTAGACCTTAATAAGTTAAAAAAATCACATTTGTTGTCTCTCTGGCCAGTGTGCTGATACAGCATGTTTAATGCAGCAGACAGAAATCACTGAATATGTTTAGTACAGTGAATGAACCTGAGAGCCATCTCAAAGGCAGTATCTTGATGACCTTTTACAAGAACCTTAGAAAGAAAATTCTTTATCAGCTGCTGCTTGATTGTTAATTTATGTCTCAAACAACAGGCCATGACACAGTTATTAATCTAGAAGCTTTGCAGGTGGAGTATTTTCATAGTTACTAATGTATACATAAATATATACCAACACATTCATTTGCATATTAATTCATACTGTTAATACATTTTATTCTATTGTGGTGTTAGTTGGCTAGAAAGGATTCAGAGGTGTTTGTTTTGGTTCTTTTTTTAACGTTCTTGAAATTTGAGAGAAATGTGGGCAAGAAAATTTTCTCTTTGTTTTCTCTTCATGTCTGCAACACACATCAGCTGACCAAAGACTAGACTCTCAGTTGTCATGGGTAGCAAAGAGCCGAATTTAGGCCATCCAGCCCTTATTACACTAATTCACGTGACTGTGACACCAGATATTTGAGGGTGTTAACTCTTTTGTCACAGCTTAGGCCTGGTCACTAAATGAATGACAGATGTTCTCTATTAACCCCTCTTTCTTCCCAGAAAGGAGGAGAAAGAGAACAAGGAGGAGAAAGACTTATGGGTTGGAAAACAGCCTGAAACAACTTTAATGAAACTGTAACAGTAAAAAGATAAAGCTATTAATAAGAAAATAATTAAATACATATGACTATATACAAAACCAATATCAAACTTTGCTAATAACAATCACATCAGCACTGGGACAGACACTGGAGAAGTCCCAGGTTGGACTCACTGGTAGATGGGAACTGGATTCAGGAATGCACAGGCAGAAGAATGAACAGAGTCCTCCTTGGATGCTGGCCATAAAAGGACTTGACCCTTGTGATCCCTCAGCCATACACTGAGTATGAATGGAATGGAATACTTTGTTGGTCGGGTTTGGATCACCTCCTCCCAACAAGTGTGATGTTTGTACTTACTTGCTTATGACCCTTTTACTTATGCCACTTTAACGTGGTACATGAGATTTAGTAGTGGTCTTGGTTTCTATAGGAGCAAGTATAAGCAAGAGCCTTTCTGCATACCAGTCCCTGGTAGTAACTGTAAACATCAGGAATTATCACTTCTAGTAGCAGACACTCTCTGAAAAAAAACGTGTATTTAACTTCAGAAAGTGCAGTCACTTTGAAGAGACTTAGCTGAAAAGTAAAACCACCGAATGGAGAATTGGTTCTGTTCTAGCTCAAACCAGGACATCTTCTTGTCAGAAAGGTTCTCAAGAACTTGAGAAAAGTTCATTGAAACAAACACTTAAACCCCCGATCACACTGTGCTAACCTTTCATATTTAACATAATAGGGATATGATTACAGGAAGTAAACTTAAAATAACTAACCACATACATATCTACACTTAAATCCAGACCTAACGCACCTTCTGAATTTGCTCCCAATAAGTATTAGTATGGCTTAGGGACAGCTTGGATGCTCTTCTGAAAAACAAGCAGTAATTCAACCAGAACCTATGGACTACACAAGGAAAATAGTGTGACATTTTATGATCTGAATTATTCAGGAGATCATATTGAATTGTCTGATTTGATTAAGTGATGTTTTGTATTACATGAGTGTATGATTTAAAATGTGCTGTTCAAATATCTGTCCACTAGAAAACTGCCATAAAAGAAAAGCAACATAAGTTGCATACTTCCCTGGAGTTAACCTATCCCAAAGCTTAATTATACATTTGAGTTACCGTTATTACCATCTCTATGAGCTCAAGTACCAAAAGTAGCAATATTTAGAGTTTTATCACAATACTGTTCACTGCACACATGCTCCCTTCTTGGTTTGTCTTCACACCTAGACCACATTAGCTCACTCCACTGAAGTCAACTACTGACATGTTTAATAGCTACATGATACATGAGCAGAAGACTTCACATCAATTTTTCTCATTATCTTCCTCTGCCTGGCTGGTAGTATTTTGTGTTGGGTTGAGTTCATCTCTGCTTCTGACGAACGTGACTGTTTATTACATTATATTTACTGTGGATGGTTGGGTAAAAAATGGACAAGTTTTAAGATGGGGCTATAGGGGCTGGCAGTTGTCAGCACTGTAATAAGCCAGTGTTCTATCATCAGAAACCAAAAAGGGCTTAAATGATACTGGCTAGAGTTATGGTCATAATTTATTGGCCTCAAGTAACTGCTTGCTGTATGGTGTCCTGCCTTTTCTCAATTTCTGTTTTGCTGTGGTTGACAGTTTAAAATCTCAGATCTCTTGCACAAAATCTTTATCTCTCTAGCATAACAGAAGGCAAGAAAGGGTATGCAGCAGAGCTGGAGAGGCTACTAATACATTAGTGAAGGCCTTTATGGAAAAGACCATCAACCTCTTCAGTCAAAACTGAATGAGCATGCCCATCTTTCCTTACATTTCTTCCCTCTTAATGTTTTTCTTAAGAGGTTTTAGTTAAACAAGATATTTTATTGCATTTGCATTTCAATTCTATGCTTAGAAGGATAAGGACATGATTTTCCTAAGCATTCTTTAAACTGATCAAGAAATCGCTATTTTAACAAAGACAAAACTGTCTTCATTTAAGTTCTTTTATAAAACAGCAATAGGTACAGTTTTAAAATCTTCTTTCTCCAAAAGGTACACTTTCAAAAACATTGACTGTTCTTTGGGCTCCAGTCAATGCCTATGGATTAAATAAGCAGAGATCCATAGATTTAGGCATTATGAATACGACATGAACTACACAGTTCTGCCTCAGAAAAGATTAACATCTAAGAGTAAAGGTGAGATAATGCTGGTCACAAATATGTTCAATTTCTGCTGAACTCTATTCAGTTGCTTTGCCTTGGTCTGTTGTTGACAATGTTGATAAATGCCTTTTTACTTTTTTATTATCCATGGCACTATCTAAATACCAATTTTACCAACCAGCAATATCAAGGGACATCTTGGAATTTCACCTTCCATCATGGCCTTCTCAGATGTTCAAGAGAACAAAGAAAGACAAAACAATGAAAAGGAAGTGATGAAATCTAGACCTCTCCCATCTTCATTTAAATTAATATATCATGCAAGCTGGAATTTAGCATAGAAGTAGCACCTTTTTAAAACTCAGTAGACAGGCTAGCTAGTGAGCCAGATTGACACAACATCATATTCTTCAGAGTGTTCAAATATATGAGTTATATGTATCTTAGATATGTCTGAAAATAATTTTGATAGATATATTCAGTTATGAAAAGTTTGAAAGGGATTATTGCAGACAAATAAGAAGTCTTTGGGTATGTCCAGAAGCTGCAGATTTTGCACATTTTGCATATTTAGAATAAATTGCATACTTGGTGAATCTTAAAATTTTCCAAATTTCCTACGGAAATGACATGTTAAAAATTTTCATGAAATTCTAGCCTTAACAGGCTATCTGTCAAATAAGTTCTATTCTTTTTTCTCATCTCTCTGCCAGAATTCTACAACAAACACAGAATCCCTGAACAAATTCTCTCAGAAGAATGGTAGTGTACGAAGAATCCACTTTTTTTTTTCCTTTTCCTTCAAATGTAAACTATGGATTGCTTCTTATACTTCATGTTAATGGAACACCATTTTTCCATTAGATTTTGCATTCTCTGCAACAGAATCTCTGTATTGCCATGCACATTTACTTGGGTGTTATTTTAATACCGATAAATAGTGAAATCTCACAGACTTTTTCAAGAATCAAAGGAAAGCTTATATTTTCTTATTTAGATAATTCTGTAGAATTTGAGCTGAACAACAATCTGTTTCCTTATCACCCACGATATTCCAAGAAGAATAAAAATAATAATTCTACAACTAAACCTTTTACAAATATTTCAAAAAATATTAGAGGGGATAGTACAAAACTGATTAGTGCAGAATTTTTAAACATCTATTCAAAATCCTCTTTTGTCACTTTCCCCCAAGCAAGGACAGTGTCTCAAGTGGTTAAAAAATATTTGAGGATATTCTGGTCTCTATTGTGGCTGTTTCACTTAAAGTGAACAAATCAGATTAAAGATTTAAACCTAAGTTTTTGAATATCCACACTGCTCCAAACTAACCTAAACTGCTATTGCACTTTCTTAGCCAAATGTCCACATTTTGATCAATTAATTATTTATTTGCACCAGTGTATTTCTTTGAAACCTTTGTGTTAGATAAGTATACATTCACTGGGAGAAAAAAAAACAAACAAAAAAAGAAGTCAAAAGTCTGATTTTGTTAAGAAAGTGTTAGGAGAGAATCTGTTAACCAATGACATTTGTTTGGAATATAGTAAGGAGCTTTGCCATTCAATGTATAATCTAAATTTTTATGCAAAAGACAATAAGCTTCTTCTGCAGAGACTGGAATTTATGACTGTAAACATCAGATATAAAATGCTCACATAGTGTTCTTATGACAACATTTTAATTTAGGTGACCAGATGGACCTGAAAAATCATGGATCTCTCTAGAAGAAGGAAAAGTCAGCACAGATGTTCTGGAGATCAGCTACCAGAGACAGTATGTCATTATTCTTTAATGTAATTAAAGACAAAAAGATAAAATGCAGAATTTCTCTTCTTTTGTAAAAAGTGTCAAGACTGTCTCATATTTGAAAAACCACTATATTAAAGTAATTCTCAAAGTAGTTTCAAAATAAACAAAGACGACTTCAATATTCCCACTTCTAGCATGAATTTTGTTCTTCAACCCTCCTTATGACAGCTTGCCTACTAAAACTTTCCTTTAAGTCTTGCATTTTTATGAAGCCTAGACTATATTATCTGCTAAACTCATCTAGAAAACTACATAACAATATCATATATTAAGGCATTGCAAGGAGAACACAGTTCACTGGACTGCAATTAAGATGACATAAGGTCTAATCCAAGTTATTTCTGCAAGATGGCTTGGGTAGATCATTTCTTCCCTGCATTCTTACCCACAAACTGGGCTTTGGTGTTTACCGATGAAAAGGACCATATAAAATTTGTACAGCTGTCACAAAGGTGGTGATACTTAGTAATAGATTTTTTTCCAATTACATGTTTAAATTCGATGTTACTACAAACTCCTGAAGTCTAAACTAGTGGAAAGAGAGGACAGAGAATTCCGCTTTCTAGTTACACAGTCCATATATAGACCTGTCTTTTTTTAAAGTATGCATGTGGCTCAGCAATATATACTTTATTGAGACGGTATGTCTATGTAATCTTTCTTAATATTATATTTAACACTTAAGCTTTGACCAGGACATATCTACTGTTATTTGCTTTTTGCATCAAGAAACTTACACATTCAGCTAATGAAAATTCATTCACATGAAAGTGAAAGCATGCCCAATTACCCCTAATCAGTTCTTTGTCTTTCTGTGACCTTAAATAGGCAAACATTCCTAATAAGTTCATAGTGGGACCAGGTTTACTACAGAAAAAGAGAGAAAAAAAAAAAAGAAAAACATCTCTGTCTCACCAGCTGTTTTCTGTCTACTAAGATAGCAAAGATATATTTTAAATTTATACAATTTCTGATGAGAATAGTTTTTGATTTGCCTCATCTGTCCAACATACTCATATTTCTTTGGAATCCACAAGACTGGAAAATTCGTGTCGGCCTTTACTTGTGGCAGTCCAAGAGCACAAGATGTATATTCTGGAGTGTTCTGCTTGAAGGCTGGTAATTACATGTCCAAGATGAAAAGCTCCTCTGCATTACGAAGCTTTTAGTTACAAATGAGCGTTTCTTGATGCATATTAAACTTGACACATTAACTCCTGGATGAATTGCTTACAAAGGGAGCTGCTTAAGACTATTAAGATATATACAGAAAAATCCTAGGTGCTAAGCAGAGTTAACATTATTCCAAAGTGTATTTGTTTTTAAAGTGTCTGGTTTAGCTTAAGTTTCCCTCTTTAATCATGCATACTGCCCCAGGCTGCCAAAAAGGCAGGCATCAGCATTGCTAAGTGAAGGCAGCTTAGTGCTGTCACCCATCTTATCCCCCAGCTGCACGGACGATAGCTTTTATCTGTGAGTATAAACATTAAAATGGAACCATAATCCTACCTTAGTCCTACAGAAGATTTCCATCTGTTTCTCAGATATGAAGAAACTCCTCCCACTACAGGAAGGTGGATGTGTCTGCCTGTGTGTCTATTTCTGCGTCCGTGTGTTTGGACAGTAGAAATCACAATGAGCAGGAATTTAACTGGGAAAAGAAATCCTACCTTAGGAAATTGTTGAAAACAGCTAAGCCAGGGAGCTACTTTTATACAACAATCACAATCTAACATACAGAATGCAATTTAAAATATCTAAGCATATTTATAATGTGGTGCCACACCATAAGGTGCCTTAAAGCTTTTCTCTCTTTAATGCACTATTCAGTTTTTATATCCGGATGCTTTTTTTTCAAGCACAGCACCTCAGAGCATCAGTTAAAATAAGGAAATAAAAGAGGGCAAAGGCACTAGCATATGAAATCCTAAAAGTAAGTTTGCTTCAGCATTATTTATAAAACAGAAAGAAACAAATTTTTCATAAATGGGAGAAGATAACATCACCATTTTTGCATGGAAACTGGAAGTTCTTTCATTCTAAGTCATCAGCTGAATACAATAACATTTTCCAAAGCATGTTAAGTATGCAAATCTAGGAAAAAAAAAATCTTTCTTTTTTTTTCTAAAATCAGGAAAAACATGCAGGAGATATATTGTCTCATTATTCCTGTAACAACTCCCTCTGTTCTCTTGTCACTGGCCCTGTCTGCACCGTATAATTATTAGATCCTTTGTGCTGTAGAACTACCATTTGGAAAAAACCTCCTTACATCTTTTTACTGCAATAATACTTTTGTTTTCTGACCTTAAATTATCAATTTCTTACTCCTAGTTGCTTTCCTCTCCTGTTAACACTGTATGCAACTTAACTTTGAGAATACAAGGACTGCTTTTTGTTGAACTGGGGTTTGCGGAAAAGAAGAAAAGATGGATGGTACCAGACTGTTTCTCTTTCATTTTTACCCCATTTCCTCAAACAGAGTGTGGATCAGACCAGGGAATAGGAAGTGTGAAGACCTCCTCCGTCAAGACACAAGATTCCCATTTTCCCAGTGGATCACTGACTTCTACTGAAGCTTTTGAAAGATTCCTACTTCATTCAAAGATTCTGAATTAAATCCCAAATTGAATGCAAATGATGAAAAAGGTGGTTATACACTCAAAGAGCATAAATAGTTGCCTTAATGTCAACTCAAATGCTTGGAGTTCTAAACATTTATAGTCTTTAAAACATTTTTGTTGGGTTTTCAAAGCCATACAAAGAGGTTTGATTCCCACTTGTCATTAGAAATTAATTGAAACAGGATACTGAAATCCCTTACGTACAGTTCTGTATATGCAATTCACATAATGTGGATAAGCAGAAATTAATACAAAGTGACTTCCCCCAAAGTAATGAAAGTCTTGACTTTCAGTAATATGGAAAATAAAATTATCATATTTTTGAAGATTCTACCAATTCTAATGTTATTCCCTAACCTTAACATGACAATGTAAAGCTCAGCAATAAATACAGGAATTTAAACTGTCACATTTTTAAGTGTCAAATGTATATTTACAGGGCAAATAGAGATGATTACAGTAGGGATAACCTCTGCTAAGGAGCACATTTCTACTAAATAAGCACACAGAAATTATTATGTTTAACAGAATCTCTTTGTTTTCTCTTTCTTCTCACTTAGTACTTTCAAAGGAGTTCCAATTGTAGTAATTTTTAAGCTTCTATAGAAGCATTCAACATTCTTACCCTGGAATTTGATTCACAAATGTGTCCTCAAATCAAGACAAGTCTCATCAGATTGGGATTGTTCTGGGACTGGATGTCCTCCCTCGCTAAAATCAATAGTTTACATCAGCTAGGTTAGATCAGGCTAGATATATGAACTGTTCCCAGTGTCATTGCTAACTGCATAAAGTAAATGCATTAAAATAAATAAATACACACACACCCACACTGACCATTTCCATTTGGAACATACTCTCTTGATGAAAAAAATGAAAATCCAACCCATTCTGTTTTCACCAAATACTTTATATGTGTATGAACTATGGAATTATTCTAGACACTATTCAAATCAGAAGGAAAAAAAATCCCTTTTTCTTTCCAAATCAAGCCCTTCATAAGCAGTTCCAGTGAAAATAGTAGAATTGCTTGTGACAGAATTTGGTTAGAACTTTTAATAATTATTCTGATAACATCTGAAATGAAAACAAAATGGTGGAAATTAAAAAAAAAAAAGGTGCTATTTTTAGTCAAACTCAGTAGGGTATTTTTTAATGTAAATTTTTGTCTTGTGATGATGAAAATAGAACAAACTCTTAAAATAGTTTCCAACTTCCTAGTGATACTGAATGAAGGAGAAATTTTACACTGAAGAGATAATTGGCATATTTAGTTAATCTTTTATTAATGTACCGCAATTGCAACATACATCTTTTCTCAGAAAAGTCAGCATGGAAGTTTTTATGTCACTATGCTGTGACTACACTTTTAATAATTCTTGGTAGATTCAGGTCTTTGTTAAAAAAAAAGAGATATTTCATTTTTATGTCTTCTGTATACTACGCATTTCTATTCAGTGAAAAGCGTGTTCCTTTCAGTACTAAATCTTTACGCAACACATTCATGTTGTGGGACCTATGCAGGACTTTCACTGATACATTTTAATCTAAAGAAAAATAATAATAATTACATTCATGCTTCTCATATATAACATTTTATACAAAATCATGTTTTATGGAATGTGTAAAACAATATACTCTCACTCATAAAAAGTCACTAGATTACCAAAAGGTTTGTAGTATCTCAGAAAGCTATACAGAAAGGTAATAAATTATAATTCTCTGGTACATTAACATGAAAAATTTGTCTCCTAATTTTGCAATCAGTATTTCAGAATAACAAATCTCTCCAAAGTTGCAGCAGTGCATGCTATAAATTAATGATAGACACATACTTGATGAACCATCACTGGACATAAAGAATAGACCAGGGATTCCTTATTTATAGAAGGAGAAAAAAAAATTCCTCACACCCACACTTAAAGAAGGAAAGAGTATGTAATGTCCTCAAGTGTCCATTCCAATTGCTTAGCAGGATTGCAAACAATCAAAAGTGAAATAGGGTTTACAAAATCTATTCCATATTTTAAATGTAGCCACCTAGGACAGGATTTGGAGGCTCTAGTTAGTGCTATATGAATACTCACACTGGAAAGATATGATCGAGAATGCCAATACCATTGCACTTCTACACTGATTTTTACTATCTGGTTTGCAGTACTCTTATTAATTCAGAATCTAACTCTCCAAATCTCCGAGCATGCAGAAAGGACACCTCATCTAGGAACCCAAAAATATGGTACACCATACCATTGATCTTAATAATTAGGTATTATCTATATGAAATTACATTTTTAGAATCACAGAATGTTTAAAGTTGGAGGAGATCATCTGAGGTCATCTAGTCCAAACCCCTGCTCAAGGTAGGATCATGATACTCCAGAGACAGTTGCACAAATGCTGATCAGGGGGAAAGGATCACCTCCCCAAGGCCTGCTTGCTATACTTGTGCTAATGCAGCCCTGGATGCTGTTAGCCTTCTTTTGTGCAAGGCTCTTCTTTTGTGCTGACTCTTCTTGAATTTTCTATCCACCGTGCCCCAACAGTTCTCCTCTGCAAAGCTGTTTTCTAATCAGTCAACTCCCATCTTGTACTATTGCATGGGATTATTCTAACCTAGGTGTATGAAATTGCATTTGCCTCTATTCTGTTCCATGAAGTCCTTGTCAACTTCTCTTTCTCAGCTTGTCTGGATCACACCAGCAGCCCTGCCCTCCACCAAATTGACCATAACCTACAATTCAATATTTACTGGGAACATTCTGAGGGTATATTTTGTTTCATGTTCCATGTAATTAATAAAATCATTCAACAGTTTTGGTGCCAGGATTAGTCCCTGAGAAATATTCTCAACAGACCAGCTCCCAGAGGTCCTTCCAATTCTCCTTTCGTTTTGTAGTCCATATCTCACAGGTTTGCCTATTATGACACCAGGCCAGATGGGATTAGGAAAACAATCTCCGCTCTCTCCTTGTTCACAGAGCTGGCTCTCTCATTATGATTTACCATGAGACTATTTGTCCTTTGTAAATTCCTGGAGGAAGGAGCAACAGAGAGTAGCTGTTACAGAATGATAACAATCCCTCAAGCCCAATCCCTCCATGTCCCTCAAAGAAAACAGTCGGGAGTGAAGGAGTGAACATGAGCCTGGAAGGAAGGAGGATGTGGGTGGCAGGTGGTTTAGCTTTTTGTCTTTTTTTTTTTCCTCACTATCTAACCCTAACTTAATTGGCAATAAGTTAATTTTCCTCGTGTTGAACCTGTGATGGTAATTGGTAGGTGATGTCCTTGTCTTCATCCTGACCTGTGAACTTTTTTTGTCTTATTTTCTCTCAAATTCTGTTGAGGAGAGGGAGTAAGAAAGTGTCTGTGTGGGCATCTGGGAGGCAGCCAAGGTCAACCCACCTTATCCATCTAGTTCAGGAAAGTCTAGTTGAGTTTTTCTCTGCAGAACATAAGCAAAATGTAATCCAGGTTGCTGATTATCTGCTTTTTAGGCTATTGTAAAAATAAACTAAACATACTTCCTTACTACACTACATTATTTAAGGTTTTTTTTCTGCACCTCTCCCACTCAATTAACTCCTAAGAAAATAAACTGCCATTCTGTAAATGATTAACTAAAACAATAGGAGAAAAGGATGTCTTCTTCACTTGTCTACAGTTTCTCATTCCAATTCTGCTCAACTTGTCTAAAACATAATAATCTAATGAAAATTCATAGAATTACTCTACTACAGCAAAGTTAATATATACGTTTCTCTTTCTTTTCTCCCAGACATAAATAACTTGCACTACCACTGACCTGTAGGACTGAACATCTTGACTTCACCTTACTGACCTTCATGTCCTCCTGAGTGAAGCATATGCTTCTGTAGAGCAGAATGACATGAACTCACTGAGCACGGAGCAAGAGGGTTCTAAGAGGTGAAAGGAAGGGCAGATTCTGTGGGCATGCTGGTAGTCTGCCCAAACTGCTGATCCTGAAGGAAAAAGAAAAAAGGATGGGTAGCTTAGAGACACCAGGTACTCACTTAGGCAGTCTGAATCTAAGCAAATATATATCCTGTAGGGTTAAGGTACCTGGAGTAGCAAGTGCAGCTGTGGAGTGGTGAAGGAAGGTACAAAAAGGCTGTTGAAACAGACTCTCATCTGCGTTTACATTGCTGTCACAGAAGATAACTTTGGTGTCATCTGAAAAAAGGTGAAAATATCCAGACAATATGGAACATTTAAGTAGTCTGACAGAACCTATTATCTATAGGTTTTTTTGCTTATTCTCGGTAAGGTTGAAGATGGTTTGAGAAGCAGAAATTCCTAAAACTAATACCAAAACTGAATGATACAGGCTATAATGTCAATAGGATATAAACTCACTTTTAATTCTGTGATTGACAGGAATGCATTTAAGCATATGCTTAAGAGATTAAGGCTATACTTAAGAGATTAAGCCTTCATTGCTAAATTATAGCCCTGTTGAGACTTTATGGCAACAGTATCATCATAGATCTTTGACAGTTAATTAAGGTCTTAGAGGAGCAGGTAGGATTTTCAAACTCATCGTAATAGAGCACTTTCCTTAATTATTTACATCCAAAATGAAAACACATTGTATTATATGAATTCTCTGAGATGCACACCTGCAAAGAATATAGGTCAGTCTAGCCAGGTGAACATCAAGACTAGTTGTCCTAAAATATACCCCTCTGATTTTCCAAATCTCATCTTACTCATGATCTTGAAGGAGGTAAAACTGCATCAGTCATGCAAGAGAAGGACTGTGTCCTTTAACAAACTTCTGTATTCTTTTTCAGGAATAAATCTCTGATCTATCAAGCCAATGTTACATTGGTTTCAGAGGGGCTTAGGTATCAAACTGTGCAGCTCCACCTGAAAGAGGATTTTGGTTTTTGAAGATTTTCTTCTTCTTAGGAAAGACAGTTGATGTTTTGGGTAAAGATAACTTTTTGAGGAAGGAGATATAGAGACAAGTGCATCCAGGATCATAGTTGTTGTCTGAAGCTGATCTGAGCACTACTGCAATACAGTGATAAACAATAATTAGCAAAGAGCAAATACTACCCAAACTTTAAAATCAAGGTTGGATGTCTCTCTCAAGCATACATTCTAATACCACAGGTTATTTGTTTTGGTGTAGGAATTAGGAGAGAGAGCTCTTGAGACTGATCAATGTGAGAAAGTCAGTAGTTCGTTGCATTGTTCTCACAGCACGTAAAATCTTTGAGAGTATGAGCTTTGGAGCTGGACTTTGCATACCGAAGTTTTTGTTCTCCGAGAGATACAAAAAAGAAGAAAGCTCTTTTATGTAAGAGATCTGAAATACCAGAATAAAGTGCATCATCCTACTTTCCATAATATTATCTATAGGATCTGTTGTGAGAAAATTACTCTTTACATAACCGATTGTACACACATCATATAAATTTCCAGGTTTTGTAAAAACTTCTTTACTGTTCTTTACTGTTCTGTTCTAAAAGATATGGTGCTATATCATCTGTAAAGCACTGAATTTAAACGTGTATTTGATAAGATTTGGGCTGAAATAACACTTAATACTTTTGTATTTTACAGTTATTGCTCCTGAATTTGTACTTGCATATTTTATTAGTTACTCCTTTTGCAGAGAGTTTATACTGTATTTAATTACACAGTTAGACAAAACAGTTTAGCACAATAGAGTGTAATCAGAACTACTCAAAAAATCAGCCTAGCCTTGATCTTGTAAAATCATGAGTGGTCTAAATGTACAGCTTGCCCTTTTCAAGAAGACATTCTGTATCAGGAATGTGCATGAACAGGGCTTTTGTCTTATTCTTTGCTTCTGTAAAGAGCAAACTGAAATGACAAGATCAGTCCTGTATGAATGTGCCCTGTGGGACTTTTGAGAAAAGTAGAAAAAAAAAAAAAAAGAGTAATTTCTGGTCCAGAGCATAACAAGTGCTAGCAAGTTTCAGTGCAAAGTTAGAGATGCAGGACTGGAGACAAGTATATCACTAGAATTTAAGTGTCCAAGTAGACCTCTATTTGTTTTTTTCCCCCTCATCCGAAGTCACTTGTTTCATAATTGTCAAAATTCTCCATGAAGATACTTCAGGGACATATATCAAAAACATGTATGTTCTCTGGGACTAGGATAGAATCAATTGGCTTTGGAATCTGTTTCTTTCTCTGTTCTGATTTGTAGCTACAGGATCAGAGTACCTGACCTTGTATTCAAATGACCGCAAATGTCACCTGGGATGGAAAAAAACAAATGGTGAACTCTCAATTTTTTTAAAGAGGTAGCAGAAGTTCTGGACAAGCCTGGCCTATAATAATAAATCACTGACTGAATATGGTACTTACAGGGAAATGACGATGTCTGTGTCTCCCACTTTCTAAATCAAGACCGTCCTCATCAGGATCTTTGGTGTTTTCACTCCTGCATAGCAAATGTCTAAACCCTTCAGAATGGATCACTCTCCTGAATAATTGGAAACAATTTCTAAGCTTGCAAATCTACACAGAAATAGGAAACATTCACAACACAGCTCTAAGGACCCAGATAATAGGGAAAAGAACTCATGTAGTGCTGGACTTTAAAGCCTGAGGCTAACATCATGTAAGTCCTGACAAAATTCAAAATCACATCGCTTTTCGTTATTAATAATTTTTACACTGGTAGTTTGAAGCAGCATTTAAAGCTTTGCTTTCTTTCTTCAAGTTTATCTGAGCCTCTTTAAACTGCCTATGCATTTTTAAAAAAAAAATGTTATTATAATTTCAATATTTTCTCTTTTACAATACATCAAAAATATAAGCAGACCAGTTTTCCACACTTTATTTTCAGATTTTTGCTCAGGAAATAAAATGTGATAAAATGAAATAAATGAAATAAAATCTGTAAAAACTTTAGCTTAGTTTTGAAGTTGCAACACAATTTCAGCCTTATAATGCCTGTTTGCTCCGTTCACAAATCCTTCAACTTATGTTTTCACAACTTGCAGGTCTACTATCTGGGGTACCTATTAACCTAACTCTGTTACTAACACCCTGTCACATTAAAAACCTTTTACCTTTTCATTCTCCTGAATGAGGAAGATTATAGCATAGGAGAAAAATCTGACTGTTTTTAAAGATTCAGCTTAAAGAAGCTCTAACATCTGATGGCCACTAATGGCAATTTGTCCTCCTGTTACTCAGTGTCAGAACATCACTGGTTGACAATCCTCAGCCTTGTGCCAAATGCAGGTGTTACGTAATATATGTATCTACTGTTTGAATTTAGATTGACCTGTGTTTTACTAACTAGAAATATGAAATCAGAGTGTTCAACGTCTTACATAAAGTTGCATTCATGAGCTCCACCAAATCAAGTCCTCTTAGTGTTTCATCATTTTAGAAGCAGAAATTACACAGAACCTTGTATATTTTACACAGAAGTGTTAATGGTCTTTTCAATCTTTCTCTAACCTAGGGCTATAAATACAGACTAACATGAGAAGCTGACACTTTTTTTCTCTAGAGTGACACTGGTGTAACCATGTTGGCAGTGCCTCAGAGCACAGACGCTGTGTGCACTTGCAGAAGGAATTTCAACCTCAGTAGTTTTGCTACCTCCTGCAAAGTATGTTATAAACTGGCAAACCCTCTGCTGCTAGGAAAGCTGCATCATGTAAGGGTTTTCCCTACAGCAGAGTTATTTCAGTTAGGGTATGTCTTTCTCACATTATAGGTTGACAAAATTAGGCAGCAAAACTTGTGGATGAAGCTTAGGTATCTGCCCTTGCTCTCTTGGTCCATTTCCATGTATCTGCTGTCTTCCTGGCAGCCAACTCTGTCTTGCAAATCTCAGTACAAGGAGCCTGATTTAAAGTCAATGGAAAAGATGAAAAACTGATTCATAGGAATGGGTAGGCTTTAACATAGCTAAATGCTATGAATATCCTAATTTGTGTCTCCAGCAAAACGATTTCTCTTCTCATCAGCTAAACCATGTATATCAGTGTTTCCAGATATGATTTCTAAACAGTACGAAGTAATATCACCCCAAAACAATATCAAAACAATATCTCTCCAAAATTCATGTTAAAAAGAAAGAAAAAAAAAAGGTAATCTTATATATGCATTTCTTGCAGTTTCTTAAAACTTTGGTTTCAGTATAAAGTTCTGCATCAACTGTAAAAACAAAATACATACAATAGCATGATTGGTGAATGGAGGGTAGTGTAGGGTTACTTCAACAAAGAGCACTGAAATACAATCTCTGCTGTATTTTCTTGGCATTGGTATAGAGGAAGAGAATTTCGTTCAACTCAGTTATGGAAAATCTCCATGCCTTTAAAGACCCTCTCTACATATCAAGATATTTTTTAAACATAAAATTAAATGTAGCTAGTTAGTTTGTGGAGCAGACTGATACTAGTATTGTATGATTTTCTGTGTTTTTTGCAATGTTTTAGCTGCAGTAAGTTGATATTTTTGCTGATGTACCCCCATTTTTACACAGTTCTCTGGTACAACACTCCTCAGAATGGTCAACTGCATGAAGTGTGAGAAGTTTGAGCAGTTCCAACTTCAAGTGTCTCTCAATCACCTTGAATTTTGTCTTTGACACATTGCTGGAGTTCTCATTTGATGATATAAGCTGTTTCCTCAGGCACAGGACGCCTTTTTTTCCAGACTTGTTCCTTTGAGATCTGGGCAGCAAATTTGGGTTTAATCCACTTCCATCTTCATTGCAGTCTTACTGGAAGCAGCTGTTATCCTTTCTTTAACAGTTTGCTGGCTGTCAGGCAGCCTGAGGGACCTTCCATATGACATCCATCCTTGGTTCTAAATATACACCTGCACAACTTGTTTTCTTGGGGCAAGAGAAGAGCAAAGGGACTCTCGCTTCCCTTTGTACAACTGCATTTTCAACTCTTGACTGGAAACCTTTATTTCTTCCCTGTCATTATACTTAGCAACTTTTTGTCTTTTGAATAGAAGGGTTAATTCTAGTTTTGGTAGAGGCTGAGCTATAGTCTGAGTTAGAGGCATAAACATCAACATTGCAAAACACAAATATTTTACCCCTTAAATCTCATTTCAGCTTAATGCAGAAAATTTAAGCAAACTTTGATTAAGAGAGTAGGCTCACAAAAGATGTTTGCAAAATGACAACATTTGCAGAATGGAAGAGAACATTAGGATTAACTGTGATAGTGAACGTGTCAGCCACGAATAGAAAAATTTCAAAAAGGGAACTGGAATTTTCTGCCATGATAGGGACAAAAAAGAAGGTAACAATGCAGAAAGTTGTTATTATATTTCTAGTGTCCTGGATTTACGTGAGGGCACTGTACTTCAGATTGGTGGGACATAGTAATGGTATCAAAAGTGAAGGTCAGAGAACAACTTGCTACGAAAAAAAAAATAAAAGAAAAAAAATAAACCAAAAAGGTATAAATGTTAAAGTCTAGAATAATAGTATTTGTCAGAAAAGATAATTCTGAATAGATGTTCTTGCTAAGCTGAACAGTGAGTTTACGTTTATCCTACTTTTAAAAGGTTGTCTTAGTGTTTTAAGACACACTGTCAACTACATATGGTGCAAAAAATATATAATACTTTAAAGAGGAGAGGATAAAAAGAGTTTCAACTTACTCAACATCCAGTAGATACATGAAATTAACCAACTCTATATAAACTTATCTAAAATGTCCCTCAATGCATTTATTGGCAAAATGCTTAAATATAAGGTGCTGATATTAGATATTAGAGATGAAAGTCACCAGAATCATTAACCAGAAGTTTATCTTTTTTTTTTATCCTGGTATTTTCAATTGTGACACGTAGGCAAAACGAAACTCAGATATTCAGTTTGGTTTTTTTTAGAACCCCTCTTTTGTGTTAAAACAAATTTTCATTTTTAAAAAGATTTTGTTTGCTTGGATAACAGTAAATAAAACTTTTTTGAATCTTTTAAACTTATTTTTTGACAAATATATCTATGGTCTATTTCAGTTTGTTTTTAAGATTGTACATTGGAAGTAAAACTCTCGAGAAGGCTCTCAATATTCGCCGTTTGTAAGATCGCAGGGAAAAAGTGTTCATGTAACTATCTAGAGATCCCCTTAACATTGTTCTTCTTGTTTACAAAGTTTGTCATCCAGTCAGTGAACAACAGCAATACCGTATGGCTTAGACAACAAGTTGCGCACTGTAAAAGTAGTCAAAGACAAAGCTGAGGCAAATAATCATGGACTGTTTGGAAAAGACACATTAAACTGTAGCATAGTTTAGGCCCTGATCATCCAAAAATATAGATCATTGTTATATTTTTATAAACAGGTCCAGATATTTACATAACATGACTGGTACCAGATATCTGTAAAAATAGCTCGGAGCATGCATCTATTCCTGCTTAAGCTCCAAGCCTCTTCATGCTTGCTGCTTATTTTCAAGATCCTAGTGGAAATCCACTATGATTTCTGAGGTTCTGAAGGCGTGGAGCAGGTGTTACCCTCCCTTTTGAAAGTTCGTCAGGCACATGTAACCAGCAACAAGAAAGGAAAAAGATAATTCAGCACACACCAGTCGATCCACCTGGTATTAAAATATCCAGAACTTAAATTATCAGCCCCTTATAAAAGAAAACAAAAACAAACAAAAATACCTGTAAAAGAACTAGAAGAAATCTTTTCATCTACAAACTGGTCTAACTGAATGGACAAAACCTCCTACCTAAACAGCTGTTGCAACACTGGATGAATAATTGTGAACCTTGAGATGCACTGTTCTGCAGGTGTTCTGCATTGGAGGAATGATGTGGAACACCATGATATTGAGAATAAATGTTTGAACACTCAAAATATTTTCACATTTTCTTAGAAGACTAGCTAAGCCCTATTCAAGTGAAAGACCCTACAACCCCCTTACAGCATTTTACAACTGGGACCCTTCTCTCTAAGCCATTGATCTCTTCGACCCTGGACTCCAAGCTGTTGGCTGTTCTGCTGCAATTAAGGTATCCTACTATTCCACACTATCGAAGGCTATTCGTCATCTCTTTTCAACACTACAGCTATAAGGCAGTTTTCTGACATGGTCCAGGAAAAAGTATATTCAAAGGTAGAAAACAGCAAAGTCACTCTATTTATGATAAGATGCCATTATGTGTTTGCTTGATTAAGGTTGTTCTGTTTCCTGATGAGGATAGTTTCATGTCTTGCTCTGAAGTCACATTTTAAGACTAACACGTAATCCTTCATGTCTGAATATATTCCAGACTGGTTATTTCATTTCTTTCAATAAAGGTATGTCCTTTCAAAACTGTCTTCAAAGACAGGCTACGTGTTTTGTAAAAATATTAAACATGCTTTTTCAAGACACAGGCCTACTCTGCTTGATACCTATAGATATATATTAGAGATTATGTATCCCACTACATTTTTTTACAAAGTATAAAGAACATGTTCAAAAAAGAGAAACAGCATTATATGAAGTGGGTTTATAGCATGACTTGAAAATAAATAGAAACACATTAAAAATCCTTGCTTTTTTGTTTGCAGAAAGCAAATACTAGAACACATATCAACTCCTGTTCATAGATGAAAATACTCCGTTTCACTAGGCAAGATATTTTTAAGAATACTGAGAAATTTTCAGTCCTTAGCACCTGTTTCCCTGAAGAGCATGTCATTTGTAGATTTAAAATCTCCAACTTCCTCTACAAAACTGGACCCACGTAAGATAAGTTAAAGTGGGTAACAAACAGAAAAAGAATCCAAACACCCCGCCCCCCCCCTGCCCAAAAAAGCATCAGCAGTTATCTCCACCTATTTTTAAAATGGAGGCCAAATAAGAAAACAAGCATCTACCTTATACAGCTTGTAGTCTAGTTATCGATTGCAATTACATGTGTATTTTGTTTAAGTGTTTCAGGCCCAGAGTCAGATTCCAGGATGAATAAATCAAAGGAGTAGAGCTCAGAGCAGCTGGAGTCACGCATCTAATTTGGATTTGTGAACAACGATGGTTGAGGTGAAGCTGTGGACTGCAATTTTTCCACAGTTTCAGTTCATCTTTTCATTTGGGTTGACTGCTAGCAGAAACAGGAATGCACACAACTGGCTAAATTAATTGTGATTTTCTTTTTTGCCAATACTGATAGTTTTAATAATCTAGTTTCTTTTCAAGAACTACCAGCAGTATATTTATGTACTTCATATCTCTTTACATCAGTCTCAGACTTTCAGTCAATTTGCCCTACCATACCTCAGATGTGTAGCTGCACTATTTATTGACCCCTCACTTCCACACACAAATGGCCTATAAAATCTCTCAAAACAAAGAGTATGATTTACAAGGCAATCTCAGCAAGAAGCAGCAAATGGTCTCATACATTCATACGCCCTTGCAAGATCAAGTAAATACACTGGACGAAATATAAGTTCTTCTGTAAGTTGTTGAGGCGTGCCTCCAGCATTTTTATGAGTAGAGATCATCAGGTGACCTAGTCTCAGATTTAAAACTATTTATTGCCAGGAATTAAATGCTTCATCAGAGTAATGAGTGTTGTCAAAAAAAAAAAGGTAAAGTTATTGTTTCTTTTTTTTCCTCGTTGTTTTTTTTTCATTTCCCCACAAAAGTAATGTTGCTGGTAAGCTTACCCTTACCTCAGGTAGAGGCAGCTTCCTGCAAGAGTCATTGTGCTCTAGATGCAAGTTGCCCAAGTCCCTTGGAACAACACACTTCGCCACGTGTGGTAGAGAATATGAACATTTACGCAGTGCTGCTTTGAAATGCAGCCTCAGTCCCTCTAAATTTTGAGACAGAATCAGAATCAGAGGAGTCGCAAATTGGCATGCAGTGTGAGAACTAAAAGTATGAGTTTTCTGTTGAGACCACGGAGAGGTGATAACAATGAGTATGAAGTGAGAAGCCTTCAGGAACCTGTAGTGCTCCCAAGGAACATTTAGCACTGTGATACTTTACTAGGCCTGAAAATATTACTTTCATGGCCAGCCTATTGCTCCATATGAAAACAGGGGAAAAATTAGAAGACTGTATGCATTTTGTACTCATTGTAAAAATTTATCCCATCACAGGTTTTCCCATAAAATGAAAAAAATAAGTGAGGCCTGTTCCATCATATTCAATATGCAATATGTCCTGCATAACCACAGCTAACAGAACATCAGGTATTTGAGTCTTATAAGAAACTGCTTTACGGCACTAGTGACCAAGAAATCAAAATTTCAAAGAGTAGGAGTCTGAATTCAAGTTCCTAAATGCAGTTTAGGCATCTAGTAAAGGGCTGTTTTTAAAAGATTATGTGTAGCTTTCTGTCAATGAAGCACATAACATTTTTGTGAAGAAAACATAAAAATGTCTAGAAAAGAATTTTGATGTTTCACTCTCTGTAACATTTTCAGCAGTAAACTTGAGAAAACAGAATATTTCACTTTGCATCTCTTCAGAGTAACTCTAAGCTTATGATTTATTTTTTTTTTGGCACAATAATCACGAAGTTATCAAATCAACTCTGCTAACTGGATTCTGGAGAAAGTTTAGAAGTTTAAAAGAGGTATTTATTTTCCCAATTCATAGTAAATGAACTATTTTATATGATAGAATTTCTTCAGTACTTACTTTGTGGTTGTTGTTAAATTTCTGTTCAGTTGTAGCATAAAGCTGCAGTGGAATTCTAATTAACATGATGAAGCTTATTAGTGCTCTTAAGAATCAGGATATTAAATAAAAGTCAAGCTAGGTGTGCAAATTATGCACTTGCTAATGAGTTTAGCTAGTCCTAAGATTGTTTTAAAACAGTGGCATGATGCTGAAAAGGTGAATACATAATGCAGAGGAAGCATAATGAAAAAGAATATGAAAAATATGAAGAAAAATAGACATTAATGCATCATTAAGATTTTCACTGTAGTAGATAAAGCATTCTAAATATCGAGCTATAAATATGTAAAATTATATAGCTTAATTTTACACGAGACTGGAAAATATTTTCAGATTTTAATTCCTAAACAGCAGGTATTTTTAAATTTTTTTTTAACATCAAGTTTAACCCTGGGTGATACCATTCAGAAATCTGTGTCAAATACAGAAAGATATATTCAGTGATGTCTATTATATCTCAATGATAAAATGTGCTGTACAGACAAATGAATGCTGTATTCATTTAATATATCCTGTGGACAGAATGTAATGCTTTTCTTTAACTTTCAACACTAAATGGCAAAATAAATTTAGAAAAAGAAAACAGCTGTATACAGGGTTACATGTGGATGAAGAGAGTTACAATTCAATTTACTTTCTTATTTTGGCGGTTATAAAGGGATAAAAATCAAAAGAAACCTCTCGACACTAGTATTATCAGACGCTGAAGCTTATTTGAGAGAGATTACGAATGATTTATAGTGGTTGGCACCAAATAAAATTTCAAGGAGGATTTAACATTAATCAACTGTCTTAAAACTTTTTGGAAGTGTAAAAAAAATATGATTCTAATGATCTATTCCCTCTTGCAGAGTCCATCGTTTACTCACTGTTCTGTATGATTGCCACTTTGAATTAAACACCTCTTCACACCATTTACTGTGCAGATGGTAAAGTGCTCTGCGAATGACAGAGCTGTAACCTCTGGAGATCTCAGCAGTGCACTGGATACAGATCACAATAGGCAGACACCTATTATCTACTCTTGACTTGGCTGTAATCTCCTCCTCCAGATCCTTGACTCTCTGCTCTTCCCTTTGGCTTTTCTCTTGGAATAGACTACCTCTGCATCTTTTCAGAGAGCTCTGGAGAGCAGATCTCTGTCAATGTCTAGACCACCCTCTGTAAAGTTCAACAGTTCGACAATTTGCACCTCTCAGTGCGTGGCAGCCAGCCATGCTCTCAACTGTGGACATGTTTGGCAGTGGCGTGAGAGAAAGAGCTGCTTAAAGCAGCTGTAGAGCAAGTCCTGTGGTGCTCCCCATGCCCCTGGGCCGTCTGGATTCTACCAATTTCTTCTCTGGAAGGTGGGTGCAGGAGCAGGGATCTCTCTTCCACGTGTCCTCCTGACTGTGACATTCACACCACCTTTTACCTTTTTCTCAGCTTTCACATCTCACTTTCCCCTTAACCCCTGTCACCAGATTTTCAGGCGGCCATATCCTACCCAAATATGAAGAAACGTGTGTTATCCACCCTGTTCATTTTCCTTGTCAATGATTTTTGTCAGTTAACTGCATTCTTCACCACAAGACAGTCTCCTCTTGCATTACCTTCAAAGTCTGAGTCTTTTCCTGTGTCTCCTACCTTTTCAGTTACTTGTTACTTAGTGTGTCCTTTAAAGGACTTCTTTCTTCTTCAAATTCCTCTGTATTTAATAAAGTTCAGTCACAACTCTTCATTCTCTATAGCTTCTTAGGTTAACTTCAATTGTAGATGAGATTTAACTCTGAAGTTTCTGCAGGCAATGTACTGCTTTAATTTTGTATTCCAAAAGTACGTTTTAAACTCTCGGCTTGTCTGTCTAACATAAATAACTAGCACTTCAGCTTTCCTTCTTTCTCCCGACTCATTTGCCATCCCTCACCTCACTTCACACTTCAGTGCTTACTTTTGGCATCTTCAGATTTTGACAAATCTCATCATCCACAAATCAAGGTTATGTTAATACTTGCAGATTTTCTGTTCTCTTTTCTTTTCAACTCTAACCTTTGATAAAATGGCAGCTTGCCATCTCCTTACAACACCTTTCTCAGGTTTAAGAATAGAGTAATTTTCAGCCATCCTCCTTCAGAATACTGCTTAAGGAATTTCATCCTGGTTTCCCTTTTGCCATTTTTCTACTAGTTATGTCTTCTCCATCATGTCAAACATACACTACTTGTTTTCATTTCCAAGCCTCTTTAAATACCTCTCTGTTGTCATATTTAAAAGGAAAACTTTGGCTTTTTCTTCAAAGTTTAATTTTCTACCACCTCTTGTTTTCACTGGAATGGTCTAGAAACACCTGGCTTTATTGACCTTTAACTCCATCTTAAATCACTTCTTTTTAGAGACATCTTTAATGATGGGGACAAACTTTTTATTAGGGTATGTTGCAGTAGGACAAGGGGTAATGGTTTTAAACTAAAAAAGGGTAGATTCAGACCATATATAAAGAAGAATTTTTTTACAATGAGAGTTGTGAAACACTGGAACAGGTTGCTCAGAAAGGTGATAGAAACTCCATCTCCAGAAACATTCAAGATCAGTTTAGATGGGGCCCTAAGCATCCTCATCTAGTTAAAGTTGTCCCTGCTCACTGCAAGGAGATTGAACTAAATGACCTTTAAAGATCCCTTCCAATCCAAACTATTTTGTGATTCTATACCATGAACATTTTAATACTCCTGCTGTACCAAGATAACTGTCTTTCATTTTCTTGTCCTCTGCCAACTGACTCCAGTTGGTATTTCTATTTACTTGCTATAAGGTCTTTGAAGCTGGGATGGTCTTTCCATTTTGTTTTGGGTCAATATACACCTGGTCCGTGACAATACACTTGACCCTTCATGAATTGCCTCTGAATATTGCTCCTTTTACTAGGCCATTTTTCCAGGAGAGGTCCATAAAATGAATTTAATTCACTTAGCAATTTTTTTCAATAGAATAACATAATTTGATGTAGATTTCTAAAAGTAATGGCAAAGATTTAGATTTATTATGTGGGTGAGTTATCATGTTATGACAAGAAACTGGAGGCACAAAAGTAAAACGCATAACAGATGCTCCTACATCTGGATTTCAGAACAAAACTGGAAGCTGATCTTGGCTTACTGGGGAATCCTCAGAGGAAATTCGTAAAAGTGAAGGGCATGTTTTCTCCAGGTGCCTCATATTTTGTAAGGAAATGATTGCCAGAATTCATTTTGCTCTTTGTTTTAATGAAAGTAGCAGTAGGGAAATCTGATGTCTTATTGGTTTCAAGCCTCTCTGTCAGCTTTGTTCATGTCTAGAAATTAATCTGACGCACTGCACACCAGTACTTGCTACCCTAATAGGAAGGAAATCCTCTTTCTGGGAGCCCACATTTGGCCACTGCCACACTTGTCAAGGCTGATTCCTATCTCGTACTTTCTGCAAGACCAGCATGTAGGTGATTTCAGACACGATCTACTAAACAGTTACAGATGTGCAAGCTTTGTACTGAAGCAGGGCAGGTCCCAACAAGCATGGCTTCATCCACAAAGAAAATTTAGCAGGAGAGCAGATTTCCCAGGAGCAGCAGCAGGCTGCAGCAAACTGTTGACCCACTGCCCAATATCTCTTGCCCTGGGAGACATCAGCTCTCTTCCTCTGGCTGCAGAAGACGTGAGCCTCCCCATGAGTGAGTCTCTCATATTCCACAACTAGAGTAGCACAAGTCAAGTAATTTATGTTGTGTGAGCATGGAATTACACACTGGTCTTAAACTAGTTGTTTTTAAATGTTAGCAAAATAATCTAAAAAAAAATAGTGCAAGTTTTTATGTGTGATATGCTATTATTTTACTGAAATAAAGCCATTTTAGTGTCAACAAAGAGAAATAGAATGATTTATCTATACCTAGACATCTACTATAGCATGAAATTAATTATTTCCTGGAAGCATTTATTTCTCCTTATTGACTATAGAGAAGGAGGCTGGGGTGATTTCAGTGTAGAAATTCAGACAACAAATATATATATACTCAGACAAATGAATCTCAGCTCTATGTGGCAGTCAACTTCATGTGTTTAGCTACAGCTCACCTGAGACAAGCCCTTTAGTCAGATTAGCCATAACTCACTAGTTGGTTTAGCAGTGCTTTACTTCTAAGCATACAGTGGCAGTAAGAAAGTAAAATGAAAAAAAAAAAAATACTCCTTTCTCAGCCCAAGACTCCCATCAGGAGGACTTGGATCCAGCCAAATCTCTTACCTGGACTCTGCACCAGGCAGGAATTACTGTTCATTCATGCACAGCTCTGGAGGGGGAGGCCCTCCAGTATTTATGGACAGATATGTAGAAAACTCACCTCTTTCCTCCAGTGAAAACATGTAGACATCATAGGTCCCACTAAGTACGACCCAGGTATCCAGCTGGGGACTAGAAGGGTCTTACCATTAATTTGATCATGAATGACAGTAAGTTTGTCAGGCAGTGGCTCAGTATTTAACAGCATGAACTCCAGAGCAGAATCCTCATCTGTCAATACACTGTGTTATTGAGATGAAACAAATCTAATGGAATTGAAAATAAACTTCTCAACCTTGGTTTACACCTAACTGCATCACCTTGCACTGCTTTATGATAGGCTGCAGAGGGGGAAAAATCTTGGTATTCTGTAGTTGTAAATTGCCTAAATACAAGGAATGCGAAGGAATATCACTGCATTTCTCAGGCCACAGGAGAGGAGCTGTGCACCTGAGAAGGTGTCTGACATCACTGATAAGTTCTTAGCCTTTATTGAACCATGAGCCTCTTTTTATTTTTTTCCTCTGTGTGCCTATGCTGAAACAGAAAACTATGTTTCTAACTCAGATAAGCCAGGCTCAGATGCAAAATGAATTGGCACTTTCACCTGTTCCTACACTCTCAGCCATACCATTTTAAAATGATTGATTTTTCATCAGAGCTCAACATCACAGGTAACTTTAAAATAAAATAGATTTCTTTTTAAAAGAAATAAAGTTACATAAACCAAAGCCAAAGCCACTTCCTTCTGCCAAAGTAATAGGTTGTTTAATGTGTTTTACTCTGAAAAAGCATCTGGTATATGCATTATATTTTCAACTTCCCAAGGTCTGAACAGGTAAAATTAGGTTAATAATTCATATCGACATGAAAATTAAATGTCATTTTCAAAAGGTCCTTGTCGCTCATTCTTAAAAACGCATATAGATAAAAAATTAATTTGTGCTGTAGAGATAAATTATGTAAATTTTGAGACTGTGCTATTTCTTTCTTTGCAGTGAGAATTAGACATTTCTTGATAGAAACAACTCAGCATTAACTTCAAGTAATTAGTAAGAGGTCTGTATTGAAGTTCAACATTTTGTTTCCAAATCTTTATAAAGATTTGGAATATTTTACCTGTAGTACAATCAGATCTTCAGCACCACAGCACCACATAAAACTTAAGTAAAATGTAACTCTGAATTTGTAATGAAATTTTTAATTCATAACAGAATATGAGAATTTTTTATGGTTGTAATTTAGCATAGGGTAGTCTTGATTGTCAGAAGTGTTATTGAATATAGTAATTGTAAAATGTGAGAGCTCAAGGAGTGGTGATCAATGGTGCCAAGTCCAGTTGGAGTTCCCCAGGGATCAGTGCTGGGTCCAATCCTGTTCAACATCTTTATCAATGACTTCGATGACAGGAAAGAGTGTCTTCTCAGCAAGTTTGCTGACAATACAAAACTGGAAGGTTTGGCTGATGCACCTGAAGGTTGTGTGGCCATTCAGCAAGATTTGGACAGACTGGAGAGTTGGGCATAGAGGAACCCAGAGAGGTTCAACAAGAATAAGTGCAGAGACCTGCACCTGGGAAGGAATGATAAAATACACCAGTACAAGTTAGGAGACAATCTGCTAGAGAGCAGCTCCTTGGAGAAGGGCCTTGGAGTCCTGGTGGACAGCAAGTGATCCATGGGACAGCAATGTGCCCTTATGGCCAAGAAGGCCAACTGTATCCTGGCGCATGTTAAGAAGAGTGTGTCTAGCAGGTCTAGGGAGGTTTTTCTCCCCCCCCCCTACGCTGCCCTGGTGAGACCTCACCTGGAGTATTGCATCCAGTTCTGGGCTCCCCAGTTCAAGTGTGACAGAGATTTACTTGAGAGAGTCCAACAGAGGGCTACAAGGATGGTTAAGGGCCTGGAACACCAGTCTTATGAGGAAAGGCTGAGAGACCTGGGGCTTTTTAGTCTGAAGAGGAGAATACTGAGAGGGGATCTAATTAATGTGTATAAATATATGAGGGATGAGCATCGAGAAGGAAGGGACAACTTCTTTTCACTTGTGCCCTGTGATAGGACAACGGGCAATTGGTGCAAGCTAGAGCACAGGAAGTTCCACCTCAACATGAGGAAGAACTTTACTGTGAGGGTGACAGAGCACTGGAACAGGCTCCTCAGAGAGGTTGTGGAGTCTCCTTCTCTGGAGACTTTAAGACCCACCTGGATATGTTCCTGTGTGACTTGCCTTATATTCTGTGGTCCTGCTCTTGCAGGAGGATTGGACTCAATGATCTCCAGATATCTCTTCCAACCTTTAACATTCTATGATTCTGTGATCTTCCTTGAAAATCTGCTTTATGGAAATTAGTTAATGCAAATCTGTGTTTTGTTTTCAATATGTGTTTTTTGGTGGATTTCCTTTCTTCACCACAAAAAAAATTACCATAAAAAATTTACACTGGCTTAAAAGTACTAGAAATTACTGGATTTTATTACTCCTGTCAATCTTTAAAATGATAAATTACAATTCTTTACCATTTTCCAAAAGAATATAGCAGCATGGTAAAAACTCCTAAAATAAAACATAGAAAAATAAACCACATCACAAAAATATCCACTGAAAAAACCAACTGGTAGCATGGCCTTTTTCCTTTTAGGTTTCTGGTAGCTAATTCTTTCTTACATTATTGGGTCATTTATCTGTGTAATTTTATCATTTCTACAATTACTGAAAGAGTCTCTGGAATCAAAGACAACACCCCATATAAAGATACAAATGTTTTGGTCTCATATTTCTTGATGAAAAATGATCCAGTTTCATTTCACCAACTTTAGGTGCTTAAAAGTTAGATTTCTTGCCTGAGTTACTGAGATTCCCTCACTAATGAAGTCTCGAGATGCCCATCTTCAGTCTAGAAGCAGCCTAGAAAACTAAAAATCTGTAGCCTCCTCATTTTGGAATGGCTAAAGTTAGGGGACAAGAATCCCATCTGGAGCCATAATTTTAAAAAAACCCCATAGTATTATCATGACTCACAGGGTAATCTTTTCCTAGTGCAATATCCAAATACACTCTAGACACTACACAAGAAGTGTTCTGCAGTATGGTGGATTTAATTAAGGGATATGATTTCTTAAAGTTCATAGAGAATATACAAAGGAACATATCCAAAATGAGTAAAGCATATTTCCATATTCATGTGCTTCCCTCCTACTCCACTCTTGGACATCTTTTGTCTTTCATTTAAATTTTGGAGGAAACATGAATTACATTTTAATAAAATTACAAAAAAATCTATTCTGATAAGAGGTTAAAATGCGTTTTAGGCTGCAAGTATTTTAAGGCTGCAAAGATTAAACTTTTTTTTCTGCTTTGTTTTAAGCATCTGCTATTATACATACTACAAAAAAACTTTCAATCTTTACAGAGTCGTCGTTCTTCAGAATTTCTTCTAACTGTGCTAAAACTCTTAGGGAGGCCTCTTTAGAATTGTAGTGAGAGGATACTTACAGTTCTCTCTGCCTTCAGGCCCAAAGGTGAAGCCACGATGAAGTTTCTGATAGCACTTACCTCAACTGAAACTGAATCATTGTACTGTTCCAGGATTATTTCTGGCTTGCCTGTACTCCTTACTCCTCAACTGCTGTAAAATCACACCCCCATCACTCCTGATAACGTTTATCTTGAATTTGAGGGTAAGTTTGGAGTGAGCTGTTGGTGTGTTACCACCTTTTTATAACTTTTCTTGATTTCATCACAATATTTTTAAGCAGTGCAGTTCTTCTGATGCTAAAGAGAAGACAGATTTTATTTTTTTCTACTTTACAGTCTTTCTCTCCACACCTCAGTCTTCTGTGTATGCAGAAAAAGATAAGTTCCCTAGAGAGAAGCCTCTGTTTTCTCAAGCAACAGGACAACTCTGCTGTCTCCCAGGAGTGGAGCAGCACCACAGCAAGGCAAACTTATCCACTATTCAAGTTTTATGCAGTAGGTGAAGTTGCTGGCAAAGACCACAGCAGACTGAACTGAATAGCACCTTGGGGGGGAAAAACTCAAGAACACACACACAAAAAAATCCCTGCAAGAACAGTGATGACTTTATATGAGAGTAAACATCAGACCTCCTGTTCGACTGTTCATGATTTAAGCTAAAAGGAAGGGCACTGAATTATCACAGTACTTGCATGCTAAGTAGTATCTTATTAAAAAGGAAAACAAGTGTTATACCATTAACAATACAGGAAAGTATTCCTGTTTTTTTATTTTCACAGAATCACAGAATGTTAGGGTTTGGAAGGGACCTCAAAAGATCATCTAGTCCAATCCCCCTGCCAGAGCAGGATCACCTAGAATAGGTCACACAGAAACGTGTCCAGACGAGTTTTGAATGTCTCCAGACAAGGAGACCTCCTTGGGCAGCCTGTTCCAGTGCTCTGCCACCCTCACAGTGAAAAAGTTTTTTCTAATATTAATGTTATTATCCAAAACATTTAAATGTGTAGCTCTATTTGATATTTATGGTGGCCACTGGACTAAATGTCTGTGTTGTCTCTCCTGAAGCCTGTGGTTTTTCTGATAGTTTGAGGTTTTCTGCATATTCCAGTGTTTAGTGTACAGCATTTGTCTGAACAGACACTATGAGTTCACATTGTTAAGCTTTTTCCACATGAAGACTAGAAACTTCCCTAGAAATAGGGGCTGAGATTTTGATGTAATCTCATGATCTCAAAAGAGAAGTGGGACTCCAAAGTCAGGCCCTTGCTTTAATGTTGTCTTCAGCCACAGGGTGCAAAATTACATTTCTACAACCGAGAATTACTCTTTCTGCTGCTGTGCTCCTATGAAACTGTCTTATTCAAAGTGATATATACTATTTTGGTTGAGGTTTCTGTATTACTTCTCCTACTCTTTACATGAAATTTTAAAATTATTGTCTTTCGCTTTGTGTGCATTTCTATCTTGTTATCCATCTGTACAGAGAGAATGCACAGCAACATATCCTCGGTAGTAAGACCAAAGGAAGTTGTAAATGGTGTAGTGAATTAATTGAGTGGAGGATAAAAGAGTCATCCTGAATCCTGTTAACAACAGTATAGTTAATGCTATTCACAAATACTAGCACAACACACACAACTACACTACCAGCATCTTTTTAGAGCAAACTAATTGAGAATATACATATTTGATTCTATATATTACTACTAAATCTTTTGACTTCCTTCCTAGAATCATCTGTTCACTGGAACTATACGATTCATATCCCACTGCTCTTGTATGCAGATAAGAAGGACATACTACAAAAGTGAATTCTAGTGGATAAATGACCTCAGCATATTTTAAAAAATATAAAATTGCCATTGCCTCCTTTTTTTCCTCACAGCACACAAATAGAGCTCCATTAGCAAGAAGGAGTTCAACCATTATTTCGTGCTGACATTATTTCCTACCAGATCTGAGGTTGCCATATCAAAGGAATTCTCCAATAAGTGATGCAAGTAATGGAAGCTGAGTGCTCTGTTTATTCCCAGGGATCTAATTCCCATTTTACAAGACAACTTACAGTAAGGTATTGTTCCAAGGGCCATGTTAACACAAGATAATATGATTTATGCTCAATATCTTTCATACTGGCAGGCTTGAGACAGATGTCCTTGTTTGCCGAAACCATGAAGTAAAACCAAAGCAGAATCTTTTAATCAGATAAGGATATTTATACTTTCTTTCAAGAGAGATACCACGTACAACTCTCTACCACAGCTTATCATGGAGGCAGAACAAAGACTGAGAATTACTGCTACTCCAGAGACATCTCAGAAAGACTTGTGCCGTGTACTAGCAATAAAGAGAACAGAGAAAGGCAGACTCATAACTTTTTCTACAAGTTGAAAATATAGGAGTATCCACTTGTTCCATATGTACTGTGCAGAGAGTTATGTGTCACTCCCTGGATGTCATCTTGTGTCTCACGTCTGCTGACTGCGTTGGCTCTCTCTAGTTTACCAGGAACCTAGAAGGAGCTAAAGCTGCTTTAATTCCTAAATAAATTTTTTGAAGGAAAATTAACAGAATTCATCCAAGAATGGCTCCTTGGTCTCCCTCTCCTTGTCTTCCTAATACTTTTTTTTTTTTTTTTTACACACAGTAATATTATGACCTTACAAGGAACTTATCTTAGAAACTTTCCACAGATAGAGAATAGCCAAGATGTTAAAAAAATTCCACTGCTTTACACTGACACACCCCAGGAGACTTTAGTATGTCCTCTTCATTGAAGAAAACCTGGAATGATAAATTCAAATGAAAAGAATTTGTCATGCATGTCTGATATGTAGGCGGGGGTATTTTTTTTTTCAGATACGGATACTTTGTATCTGTATTTGAAAAAAAAGAAATTTACCTATATGTTCTGTATTTAAAAAATGTAAGTATAATTAATGTGTTTTATACTTTGCAATAATTACACAATGGAGTTACAGATGTAAGAATAGAGAGAGCACAACATTAAATTTTCACAAGAAGTTTTTTCTCCTCTATTACTAGGATAACAGACATTTCTGTATGCATAACTGAGAAATATTTATGTTCTATGAAATTGTTGTTCACATTTTTTTATTTAGCATTAGGTCTTATCCTCAAAAAATATCTTCCTTTCTGATCTGCAACGTTACTTTTTGATAGCATCTATTTCACAGAGGTATCTGTATTCCAAGGAATTTATTCTACTTATTTTGAGATTGCTTCTGCATTTTCCTAAAAAACAACCCTGCCCCCCTCTCCACTTTCACTCAGGTGAAACACTGAAAAGTTTTCAAGTGGGTTTGGGAAACAAAAATTTGACATTGGATAAGAGAAGGCAAACTTAATGTAAAAGTGGGTGTTTTTGCAAATGGGTAAGATATTTCATTGTTATATAATTCCTCAGAATCAAAATATTGCATCCTGCAACTTCTATAATTAAACTCCTTTTGCATTTCAGACGAGTGTAGTGCTAAATATCTCACTGACTTCCTCACCAATAGGAAGAGCATTGGTTCTTGTGAAAAATGGCGGATCTCTTTTGGAAAGGCCATTCTTTAGCATCGATCTTTGAAAATAGTGTGGTTTTCCTGGTTTAAAAAAAAGAAATAAAATTTTTTCAATGATATTTTACTGTATAAACAAAATATGTTTTAGAACTCTGTTTTTTCATATGTGCCTTGCAATTTAACCATACTGTTCTAGGGAAAACAGAGGGGGCATGAAAAAGCTATCATAAACCTAAATAGTTTCTTGAATGCACAGTCTGATCTTGCTATGAAACCTGAAATGAACATATTCCTTTCCATTAGCTACTACTATTTAGTGGGAAGGAGAGCATCATGCATTTGCTTTAACAACTGTCCAAAAGTCCAATAAAGCAAACTTGGCTGCCTCAGTATAGACACAGAAACAACTGAAATCAATCCACTTGAAGGAAGGAAACACAAACGACATCATATTGCAAAGGTCTTCCATTCAGGTAGCAATTCTGCGCAGTGTGTCGAGCTGAACAAACTTCCAGGGAACAAGGTTGAACTTCCTAAGGCCTGAACTTGGCAGTTGGGTGGGTTTTTTTCAGCCTTAGATAATTTTATTTCATCTCCTTATGCTGTTTGTTTCGGTTTTTTTATAAAATTCATGGTGGGTCACAAAATGGAAAAAAAGACTTTGGGGCTGGACTGTTTCATAACAGCCCAATCCATTTCCAGAGTAAGTTCTTTATCTCATGTCTTGTGGAAGTTGGAAGATGTACCCTTTCTTTACCTTTTTTTTCCTCCATGTTTACAGTACAAAGTATTTGAATTTTATGCTATTCTCTTATAGCTTTATGCTTTGTTTTGTGAAAAATAAAAGAATATCTACAATTAAGACTTTGCCTATATACATTTTTAACTACATACAAGGGACAAGTCTGCCCATAGCTATGGAAAAGGGAAGGAGAGGAGTACAATGCGAAATATTTAAAAGGGTTAGTCTACTTCTTATCAGGATTTGAAAGCAGAAGTGCCAGATACTTCTGCTGTTGAGTAATCTTAGCTTTTGTATGTGTCCATTAACTCCATGCAGATGTAACTCATGACTTATTTTAGTAGAAAATTGAGGTTAAAAGGCCTGCTTTCTCTTCCCAGTACCCCTCCCACTAAGTTAAACCAATCTTCTCTTGCTACAGCCTTGCTACTAATATAATAGAGAGTTCCAAATACTAATAGAGAGTTCCAAACTCTCTATTCATCTTTTTGAAGCCTTGCTCTAGGCAATAGCCAACGTTCAGTAAGCAAGGGGGTAGAGAAGCATCTGTTATTGCAGTCTGCTGTCCTGATAAACGGAACACATAGCTGCTTTAGTTATCGAAAGGGAGATCTGGGTTACTTGAAACGTATCTTTTTTTCCCTCCTCTCTGATGAGGATTCAATCATCCAGGAAATTTTACCGAGGAACTGCCTTATTGAAATACAGAAAGCTGCTAACAGAAGCTGGGAGGCAGCCAACTGGTTGACATCCAGCTATGACAAAAAGTGAAAGCAACATGTAATTCAAATACCAGAAAAGGGTAGAGAAATTTGTTCTATCAGTGGCGGTTGTTCTTCAAGAAGAACTTGTCATGAACATTCTTCATCTTCTTGTCGTGAGCAATCTTCATCCTGAACACAACTACAGTTAGAAAGTTAAAGTTTATAACATTTTTCAGACGTGTCAGTCTCTCTCTCCAAGTGAAATTAAATTTTCAAATGATGTTGAGAAAATCGGACATGGTTCTTCACTTACCTATTTATTCAGAGTTAGAAATATGTGCCTAAGAACATTTTCACGGTTGTATGTTTTTTTAAAAACATTGTAACTAGATTTTACTTTTTCATCCTGTTTTATTAATAAAAGGGCCATAGCACTGATAAATGGAAAGATAATAAGTAGTAGAACTCATTAGGTGTAGTTTTATCTAGGTATATGACCTCTTTAAGAAGGAATTCACCTCCAGCATTGAGGTATTTGATACTATATGCCACATGTGGGGCTATGTGGAACCTTGTCTTCTGAGGTGCAGGGTTTGGACATTTTGCTGGATCCTGGGCCACCACATATGTACTCATACTGTGGAACCTCAGAGCTTATCCTGCCTAACTCCATGTCAGGGCACGGTTTAGATGCACATCACATGTTTTTCCCCTTCTTTCCATGACTGGATTCCCATCAAAAGGCAGCCAAGTGGCACAGATGAGGAGGAAAATGGAATTGCTCTGGACAGGTCTAGAAGGTCTATCAGAATACCAGGGAACCCATATGTCCTGCAAACTAGATACAGCATAAAAGTCTCCCACCTCCACCTTATCAAGAAACATGACACTTTACAGACGCCAAAGAGATTCACAAAGCAAGGAAGCTGTATTCTACACAGCAGGCTACTCCTCTCCTTTGTAATTTGGGATTAAATATGAGCGAGTTGCTCTAAGTTGTATTTTCAGGGCTGCTTTGTCCTTGCAGGCTGGACCAAAGTACACATTATAATCCCTCAGACATAATACTTTTATCAATACTGTAGACCTATCTATAATTGCCCAAAATTCTGTATTTGTAAATGAAACTACAACTTGCAATTTGGCTCATTACTACTATTCTCCAGTTACCTGAGACTGAAGAAACAGGATCCCCAAGTGTATTTTCCACCCTACTAGCACAGATTGCATGTTCAAATATAACAATGACAATCAAATTAGTTGCATGAAACCAACTCAGCTCGTTGTGCTCTCACCCACTTATTCCAAAATATAAAATATATAAAATATAAAAGTGCAGACACAGTGAGGCACAAAACGAGATTACAACAAAACGGTGTTAGATTGCAAGCAAAAATAGTAGTAAAGGCAGTAAGGTGAGAAAGCTGGCTAACTTTTTCATTGCTATGTTGTTTTGTGTTTTTTTGTTTCCTGTATTTGTTTCCACACTTACAAAATTATTAGTGTACAATTTTTTCTTAACCAAAATAGTGCAATCAGTATTAGAGTGGATGCTGCTGTCTTACTTATAACAGTTCTTCTACCACAATAATCAAATATGAATAAGTTGTTCCAGTAGAAATGTTTTTATACCAGTTCACCTTTCCACTCTCGAGCTTGTACCTTTTTTAATCTTACCAAGTTGAAGCTGATGTAAAGTTCTGCGAATATCACGTGCAAACAAAATTCTTAAATTCTGTAGGCAAAATTATGACTCACCAACTTCAATTTGCCCAGAAATATCCAGCTGTGCTGTTTTCCCATTCATCAGATAGGAAGAACTGTGTTTACTCACCTCATAGCAGTGCAGGGAAGATTAATTATTGTCTGCATGTTTTCAATCTTTTGAGGATGAAAAGCGCTACAGAGATACTAACCACCACTAAAGAAGCTGCAATAACCCGCAGATCAAGGTATTGCTTAGCTGTGTGATGCTTTCCACTGGAACTGGCTGTTCACAGCATTAATTCCTTCCAGAAATCTAGGAAGTGAATACTTCTGATAGTTTAGGGGATTTTTAGATCTGAGCAAAACCAACTGCAATGCTCCTTGGTGGGTAAAAAAAAAGATAAAACCATTAATTGTGTTTCTTCAAAGGTGAAGCAGTGATTTTGTGAGAGGACTAGTCGCATTCTCTCTTATCCTTTCCCAAAGGAAATCTCACGTTGTACATTTGTTACTGCACATTGGGCAAGACTTTGTCTACCCACTGAGAAACAGGAAGTTCTTCCCCTGCGATTTATAGCAGATTATTAAGAGGACAAATGTCGCTGCTGAAAAATCTGGTCCTCTATGTCAGGATACAACCTTGAGCAAATTTTTTTTTTGTCACTCTGCAGTGGTCATATCTTTATTTTCCCTTTACCAGGATTTGCCTGTCATATTCTTGTTTGCAAATATTTTTACATGACTTAGAAACAACAATCCTATTGATGCACAATGGGTTTTACACAGAAGCACCATCAAATTACTTTAGAAACTATACTCCATAATACTGTCAATCATCAGTTTAATTTTCCCCAGAAGTTTTGCAATAGGCCTAAGAACAAAAACCATTTGTGCTCAAGATCTGGCCTTGAAAATGTCAATGTGTATGAATACCCTTCATGCTAATAATAAAGCACAAAGGATACAGATAGAAAATCAGGAAGTGAGCAACCTGTGTTGGAAGAAAAGCAAAGGGCTTGCAAATGTATTTCTTTCCTAATTTTCTTCTTACTTTTGAAAAGTAGAGAGAAAAGCACTAGTGGCAGGATGTAAGGTTTCCCAAAAAAACTGCAGAAGTAGATCGTCAAAGAAACTGTTACATAAAAGGAAAAAATATTGCTGAAGAACAGTGTACAGAAGGAGCGGTCATGTGTAGTTGGACTTTCTTCTGCTACTGAGCACATTTTTACCGATGCTTAAATTTACAGTTCATAGTTAATTATTTAAAATATACTTACTTGACTTTAAGAAGTGTCTATTTCTAATTGGATACTGCTCTATTTGATAGGAAAAACAATGTTTTAAATTATTGTTATTATTTTATTGTCTTATTAAATATGTGGAAAAATATACAGATATTTTTCTCAATGTGCTTTTAATAACCATTCCATGCAGGACTAATTTCCTTCAAGTTTTCATTTAAAACTGCTTTTATTAGTTGAGCTCTGCTGCCATTACTTTGCTTAGGGATTTATTCACCATTCTTCGTGTGCACAAAATTTCTACTGAAACCAATTAATAAGCACTGATTGAAAAAGAGAATCACATAATTGTTTCTAATTTTAATTTTTAAGAGAAATTATTTCAGTAAATTATTTGGTATTTTTACAGAGATAGAAATACATTTCCATTAAAACTGTATCAACTCCAGAAGATTTATATGTGTATTTTTTCCCTTTTCTTTCCCATTTTGAGTATTCAAAATCTAGTAAGAATGGAAATGCACAAAAATCAATGAGGCTGGATTGACTATGGTTTTTCCTGGCTTCAGTTAAGGTATGAATTGTGTCTATTAAATTCAAAGATATAATAAAACCTGTAATGTTCATAGTTTTGGCATGTTCTCAGAAAACAAGACCAAAGTCCTAGTAAAGCCTGACTTCACTTGGATTGTTGATAAAATTGAAAATTAGTTCTTAACATGCCTCCATCATATTTTTTACTTTCTAGCTGTTCATTGAAGATGTAACATTAAGATAAAAGGTGAATGAAGTTTCTTCATTTATACAGAAAAAGTGCATAGGGATTCCTTAAAAATGCAGTTATTGGCTTTTATGTTGCTAATGTTTTGGTTGAAAAATGTGTGAAAATAAGGTGTTTCAGATAGGCAACTGGGTAAAAAAAGTACACTGTGAGCTGGACCTCTACCAAGTATCCCATTCCTAGTTGGTCCTGTCTCCCCTCAGAATATACTACCAGCTACGTGACTTCCATCTCACCATCTGGGTAAATCAAACCGATGGAAAATATCTAAACCAATGGAACTGTTCATACAGTCCATGAATTTGTCTTGAAGATGAATTCCTGATGAGATAATAGCAATGTTTGCATAAGTCTGTGGGGTTGAGTTTATTAGTGTCAGTCATAAAATTACAAAAGTACAATTTTAGTCTTTGTTTTTAACATGGTTTGTTTCTTACAAATATATATGCATTTTGATTTCTCTACATTATGTTTTATTTTAGAAAATTACAAAAAAAAATGTTATGAATATTTGGAATGCAAAACATCTTTCAGGAAAGGACTTTAAAAAATAAGAGGGTTCCAAATTATTCTCCAGCTCATTCTGTGGATCTTAAAATGTTATGTTTTTAAATTAAAATATACTGAAAGAAGATGTGAGTGAAATTGAGAATCTGTTTTGTACTGGATTATAAAAACCAACATATATTTTGATGGGAATCTTGTTTTCTAACAATAAAATGAAATTTCTTTTCATGTTCTTGAATCCACATATTCCAGATATTCAAACAGTTTATATTTTTACTCAGAACCTACAAAACTTTTCTGTTCTTAATCTAACCACTTCCAGAAAATGTAATTATAAATATTTACATCATTCTGGTAACTAGTTCACACGAATATATGAATTTTTATATCCTCTAGTTCACTGAAAAATTTCAATAATAGCCAACTGAACCTTTTTTTTTCCCTTCTTGAGTGCAGCTACCTTGTAGCTATTCCTCTTCCCCCCACCCCCCACCTTTATTTGTAAATTGGTATTTGAAAGATTTGAAAAGAAGTAAGAGGAAGAACAATATGAAAAATTGTATACTGTGTGGAGGAGAAGGAGATTATACCTAGAATTACTCTAAATAAGTCTGTGTCAAAAAAGCTATCATATTATTAACAAAATATGGCATATTCAGAAAGTATTAATAAGGAACAACCAAGTATTTATATTCTCCAGATTTCATTTGCTCAACTCTTGTAATAATTGTTTTTTTCCCCTGTAGCCATTGGTCATAATTTTGAAAACCAGGGTAAGAGAAAATCCAGATTCATGTCAAAGAAATGTTTTTCAAAATATCTCTTTATCCCCGTGGATGAAGAAAATACCCAAGAGCACAGACAAGTGTATTTCTATTAACTGATCATCTGAAGAGCTGAACTGGGTGTTCAGTAGGGCTTCACATCTAACAGAAAACCTGTTTGTCTCTTAACTTTCTGTGAAAGCACTTCCTGACTTCACTCTTCTGCAAGATACTTTTTTTTTCTTCCCTCACTGCGATGTTTTATTCTTATTAAACTTCCAAAGTTTTATTTTGAGGGGAGTGAAACAGAGAATTAGTAAGGAAACCCTTTAAGGTAGGCAATTACTTATTCAATCAAGATAGGCAGGCAGGGAGGTGCAAAGGAGACATTTTCAAAACGTCATGGTCAAACTTTGCATAAAAGTTTACCATATAACCATGAAATATAAATACAATTATGGGTGCCCAGGGCAGAGGTACCAGAAACCTTCCCTTTGTCAGAGGATACAAACAATTCTGCAGTATAATCAAGGGATTATGTGCGGAGAAAGGGATGTGCCCATATATATGCAAAGATGGACATTGCTTTCCCTAAATCCTTGAAGCCTCCTGCCAATCTCTTGATATTTTTTGCAACAGACAATGCTTTGGCTGCAGTTTTGAGTTTGTTGCCAGCTTTCTGGACACAGTGAGTATTCCAGTTGCAGCCCATGCACATGATGGAACTAAAATGTGAGATTTTTTCTAAACTAATCCCTAAATTAAGACCTCTGCTGTAGCAAAGCATAAAGATGAAAACTACTAAATCATGACAGTTTCAGACCTAAGAGTTTCTGTCTGATGTCATTTATCTGGTCAAAAACTATATCTGGTCCTTGAAAAACAGAGTACTAATGACCCATCCAACCCTCTAGGACTTTGTGTATTCTGTCAAAATCTACATTTGAAAGCAATGGTAACATTATGTTTGTGACAAAAAAAAAAAAAAAAAATCTCCCTCCTTCCCAAATCAAAACAGCAAGGTACAAATTTTTAAATTTAGGAGATAAACATTGGATTTAATTTGCAGGATCCTCACATACTTACGATTGCTAATAAAAGATGGAAATTATGCGGGCAGGTGGCTTCAGAGATATAACTATAAAAATGGCTGAAACCGGACATGCTGAAGACTGGAAAGGAAGCCACCCTCAGAGATAACTATAGAACTTGGAAAGTCCTGGTTTCCAATGCTTATGTCTCTCATTTTTCATTTTCCTACTGTCCCTCTGTAATGTCCCTTAGAGAGCCAGATTCCTCTCAGCTGCAAAGAATTTCAAACAGTTAAAAAAGCGAAAGCAGAAAAAGTTCCAAACTTAACTATAGTCTTCTTTCTGTACAACTACCTTAAAAAGAAAAAAAAAACAACAAAACTCCCTACCATCAACTTTTAGTTGTGCGCAAGTATACTAACTTTCAGAACCTTTTGGAAGTTGTTTTGCTGGCTTCATAGAAAAGTGCATGGCATGCACTGCATAGTCCTGGTCTAATCAAAAATAATTTCATTAAAAATTTGCTGCATAGGTGTTTTTTTCCACTACACTACACACAGCATTTTAAGTTATCTTTCACTTTTTCCCTTTAGACTTTAACGCTTACAAATGGAGTTTCACGCTTCATGAAACAAAGACTCTCAGGCTGCCTAGGTAACCACAAGCAACAGGACAGGAAGGCGCCAATCTGGGGTAGAAGCTGAAATGCTGGGCAAAACTTTATCTGGCTGGGATTCTGAGTAGTAGCAACTTTTAAGTATTCATTGTAAGATTCTGTACAGTTATACAAGTCACTGGCTCTCTATGTTGTGAAGACCCAGCTCTGAAGCCATGCTACTATAGCAAAGATTAGTTCTTTGACATTCTTTTCATGTACCCTACTATTTTTAGAACGAATTTTACTGTTTCTTGTGTTTGCCAAAGTAGTGCTGATCCTGGCTGCATAGTCCTATCCCCAGTGACTAAAAGTTTAGCCCAGAGATGACTCCCTTTGAGAGGATAACAAAGAGGGTTCATAAGAATAACATGAATGAAATAAATTATTCCTGCCTCACTGAGCAGACCATCACAGACCCTGAGGGCAGTGCACAGTTGCTGTGTCGACTCACTGAAAAACAAGAAAATTCATATTGTCTTGAGGGAATGAACCTCTAGTTTTCTGACATCCACATAACACATGCACATCCCTTTCCTATTCAATTCAGTTCTCTGCCTCATTTTTTCCTGGAATAAATACTGAGTAGCAACCTGATTTTCAAGTTTTCTTTCCTGTTAAAGGAAAATAATAATAAAAAAATCCTCTGAACTCATTCAGATAGAGGAAGAGTACAACTTCCTGAAACAGCAACAAAAAGTCTTGAATTTATGCTGTCTTTTAAATATGCAACTGTGTTCTACAGTCAAGTGCAGCCTGTACTACTGAATTGCTTGCTATGGTTTTACATTAGAGTGATGCTATTGAGATAGTTGATCCTTTGCACTTCTAAGCTCATGAGGGACCACCCTGGAGCAAAGCTAACAGGATAAATCAGAAATTACTTCAAGACGAAGAGAATTAAATTCAAAGTGCTGGGTAATGTAAGAGAAAGAACTAAGCAATTATGCAGCCATAGTGAAAACAATTGCTCACACAGATGAAGAGCACAGCAAAGAATTCACCTGAAGATACACAAAAACCATTAAGATCACACAGAAGATGTAGACAGATCTTTGAGATAGCATGGAGCTATCGTGTACATTGCTGTGAAGAATTCTGTATGAGCTATATACTGTGGATATACTATGGGTTGCACATTTTACAAAAAAATCTGTCAGTGAGTTGTCTTGACAGTGTTTGGTTTTGTTCAAGCACAGGTCTGATGCCTGGTCTCTGGAAAGCAGTTCCCAGTTTAGCAGTTGCTAAGTCTGTTCTCCACAGTATCTCTCCTGGCTTCACCCTATCAGCATAACCATTTTCCCTCATAAGAGCAGTTATTTTTATTTACAGAGACACTAACACGACAGGAGTCAGATTAAATTCTTTTCCATAGTGACACCTTATGCCTATCTTCTTGTAGGAGTTATTCCTGCCCTTAGAGGTCTCATACTGCATTGAATTCGTATGATGGAATTTGCTCACTCCACAAAGCTTTCAGATAACTCTTTGTATTTCCTATTTTTTATATCTGCCACAGTTTTATGGGTGGCTTAAACTGACCTGTGGACAACTTCCCCATGACCCTGTGTCGTCATATCTTCTGTGTTGACACCTGAGACTATCATGCTAATGGTGGTCACAGCGTCTGCACCATGTGGCACAGGGCTCGCTTCAGGTGACGTGACTGAGCCTATCCATAACTGTCACATTTGGGCATGTTACTGGTGTGAAAGTTTAATAAAATTTTTAAGGAAATAAACACAATTAATCGAACCACCATCACAGTCCCATGTCTACAGCAGTGCAGTACAAACCATGGGTATTGGAAGCATTAATTTCTGAGAAAACAGAGATTCTTTCCTGTGCCCAGCAGCAAAAAACCAATTAATCAGGCTTTCACAAACTACAGTGCAAATCTTGCTTTAAATATGACTGATGTTTGGTCTTACTTCAACAGTAAAGATTTCTGGAGATCTCAGTAGGAGTCTGCAGTACACATCAAAACATACGTATCTACTTGTTTGGATTCCCACAGCCTTGCTTAATTCCCATTGAATAACTACAGACACTCTGGTTGACTTAAATAGCTTTTTGATCCATACCAACCTCCTCTGGAGCAGCCAAATTCTGTTGAATGAGAACTAACCCCCTAAGAGTTATCACTGTATGCATCTATCTCCTTGCTTCATGAAACATTTTTCCCCCCCTGCTAGCACCATTAGCTTTTTTAAATGGTACTAAAAACTCTTTTGCTAATCATAAACCTTAACTTTAAATTCTCTCTACAGCCATCTGATTCCAAAGACAAATAGAATTTGATTAAAATAATAAGAGACATTTTGTACAAGAAGATCCAACAGAGAAATATTACACATGCACAAATTCCTCAGTATCTTCTAGTTATGTTATTTTTCTTCATGTTGTTTTTTTTTTCACCTGTTTTTTTTTTTTTTTAGCTATTGGCTTTACATACATATTCTTCTCAAATGGAACAAAATATTAGATTACTAGGAGTAATGGCCATCTGCCTACTACTCCCTTGTGCAAATGCAGTATAAATTGACACAAACCACTCTGTACACTGTGCTGTGCCTGTGAAATGAAAATCTACTTCATAAAACTGGACTTTTTCAATTTGAAAGAACTACTCAAATCTATTATCAGCACTTGGCTGTTACAAAGTATTATAATCAAGAAATAGAGACACAAGAAAATTAGTTCTTGTACTGAACACAGATCAACCTTTACACTTAGTTTAGTCTGTTTTCTCTGAGCAAAAATTTGCCACATTTCGGGGCATTTCTTAGTCTTTCATGACATGGAAAATGTCAGACAATTCTATTCCAACAGATGCCAGCAAAAGAAACAGTTCTAAAATATTGTCATTAACGTTGTAATTCCTAAACCAATCCTTCATTTTTCAAAGATTACAATAATCATATCCAATAATGTGTTAATATTTTAACATTAAAAATTTTATCTATTCAGGATTATCTCCCCTTCTAACAGCAAGTTTTGTTAGTCTATTACAGTCTTTCTCTTCCTAAGGTCTTTGACATTAGAATCCTTTAAATAACAAGATTAATACATTTTAATTAAAAAACTTCAGAAGATTGCAGCATTCTGTAACTGTTGATGATCTGCTCTGCCTAGGCTAAGGTGATGTCACAATTGTGGCATATTGGCTGATATTGTCATTTTTCATGCAGGATATTGCATCTCCAAAGATAGGTCTTTCATATAATGAAAGCATGAACTTCATTACCAGTTTAATTATAAGTTCCTTTTTTTTTCCTTTTGTAAATTCCATGTGGACTCGCAGTTTTACCTTAAGTAGACTAATTTCTTAAACACTTTCCTCTGAGGCAATCATGGTTAAACCGTATCATCTAGTACTTGTTCATGTGTGCATTGCAAGCCGGTATTGCACGTCTGTGTTCACAAAATAGTTGTAAAGGGAAAGGGAGAACTTCTCCACTCTTCTGCAAGCATGCAGGTGCACTTGGCATTTCACATATACAAAAAGCAGCAGCTCCCACTCAAGGATAAGAATCCTCTAATGGATTCTCTAGCAGGTCCAGGTACACAGCCACATTCAGACTAGAGGCTTAAATGCTAATCCCTAATATGCAGTGAAGTTTTCCATGTAGAAAAGTAATTTATGAAATTTTACACATTTCTATTTGAACTGCTTGAAATGAACATGTTGTTTGGAAATAATATTTTTTTAGAATGCAAGACAATTATTTTCAATTGTAAATGAAAAAAACCCTCCTTTTTTTTTTTTTTAGAGCTTAGTTTTACACTCTACCTTGGTTTTCTTCATTTGACTGGAGGAAAGAAGAAAAATAACAGAGGGTGAAAACACCATCTCTGTCAACTTTTTTTTAATATATTTTAAAAACTGTTTTCTGGGTTTATCCTAGCTGGAAGCCAAAAAGCATGGCAAGTAGCTCTTCTTGTGTTTTTCCCTTTGCCTTGCTCCCTTCGATGCTCAATATATGGCAACTGACGGTTCGAAAAGTGGGTAGCCAGTGTGGCCTGATACCCCTTACGGCAACATTTTAAAATGAGAAAGAGCAGAAAACAGGACAACACTCAGTGCTCATTGCCACTCCTGGGCAGAATATCTGCCTGAAAGCTTAAGTGTCTGTGGCAAATAATAGCTTGTAGGAGTTGTCATTAACTTCTTCGAAGTCATCTACAGCCAAGCATAGGAGTATGATATTCTGTTAAATTATGTGTACTAAACTGTATATAGAAATACTGTTGTTACAAGTACACAAGGCAGCCATAGGTAAAAGTTGCGTTATTTAGTACATACAAGAGTATAATGGACCTGTAATGAATATTTGATCCACCAGTTGAGAAAGTTTAAACTTAGGACATGCTTTCAGCTCACAATTGTAAAAGAGTGTGATGTTAAATGCTAAGGTTTATTTATTTAGGTTATAAAATGTTAGTCAAGAATAAGGCAAGTCAAACTATAGGCTAGCTTTAGAGCTGTGCGATGACTTTGCACAAAAATTTTTTGGTTATTTGCACACATATTGTATATGGCAGAACATAGTTTCTTCCAGCAAATCTCAAATGTATGTCTCAGTATGCCAAAGTATGAGACATGCTTTCAGAATAAAATTCATAATCACATACATTTGCAACTTGTGGTACAGAGATTAATGCATAACAGCTGAGATATCCCCTGCACCTACCACTGAATGTCTATTAGTCTCCTGTACCCTTTGAGAGCACATAAGAGAAAGTCGAAACATTGTAGTCTGTTAGCATTACAAATTAAAAAGTAATATGGAGAAATATAACGAATTTCCATCTCATTTATGTATAGTACCTGCAGAAGGAAAAGGACTTATATTCCTTATTCTGCCACTGTCTTGATTATTTGACCTTGATCATATTACAATTTCTCTGTTGCTTAATTGATTCTTCTGCATCATATGCATAATTAAAATTACTTGCCTTTTAGATATTAAGTGGACCTGAGCTTATCTTTTACACCCCAGGAGAAATTTTTTTAGGCAACTCAAATTAATATTATTTTTTAAAATTTCATACTGTTACTTTACAGTCCTTGGCTCAAAATTAATTTACTAGATTACGTAGTTTTATCTACTAGCTACAATTTACTTTAAAACTTTCAATTCTAATGTAATTCAGCTTTAACTTTCTTTTTAATACCAGAAATACCTTTCTCCATTTGTTTAGCCAATGAATAGAAGGACACCACAGTCTAAGGAAGTATTTATTTTTTTTTCTTAATACTAGTCTGTGGGACTTTGCCCTCATCACTGAAAAAAAAAGAGCATCATTCAGAAGTTTTATATAAGTAGAATTGCAGAATATAGATCAAAGTATACAGGATCTTCCTGTAAATTAAGGTAATGGAAATAAACAACAGAGGTCTCATATAGAGAAATATTTTTAACTGCCATAGATGAGATCTCACTTTATTAACCAAACCTATCTACTTCCATGTGATCACCTATAGACTAAGGAAATGGTGCCTTGGGGATTTTATTGTGTCTTACTGTGCAGTCTTACTACAAATACAGACAGACAAAACATCCTTGCTTGTGATTCAGGAAAGAAAAGAAAAAGAAAAAAAAGAAGTCATGTAGGAAGGACAAGAAGTCAGAATATAAAATGTAGAGGCTAGATATTAAGCACAGAATATAAAAATAGAGGTAGATTGTGTGTGCTGTACTGAATGGTTAGACAGATGAGTGACTAGCCCAGTTGTTGCCTACACTTAATACTTAGACTAAATTTCACTTTGAAATGCTGAGCCTGCCGTTCCTCTCGTGGATAAATTATGCTTCATTGTCAGTTCTGTGCTTTTGGCAGTGTAGAAGCAGCCTTCAAAGGAAAGTATCATTTCAGGTGCACTGTATGCATGACAAGAGGTAAATCAAATCTACTCTCTTGATTCTCTTGTTTTTCCTCCACATGGTCCTCTGCAGAGCAGTGGTATCTCTTGTCTAGGTAAGTCACCTGTGTCACTCAGCCTTCATCTTTGTGGAAGCCATCAAAGACTATCCAAGAGTGAAGTTCAGAAGGCTGTTCTGCAGACAGGAATGTGATAATGGTGCTATCTGTTCATGTGCTTACTTAGCAGCTGATAGAACACTTACTAACTACAGAGCACTCTGTGTAATAAATAAGAAGTCCTGGATGGAAATAATACATGTCAACGGGTCAGAAAGGAGCACTATCGCAAGTGTTATTAGCAATTTCATAGATCGATGCTCCAACTTACGAATGCAAAGAAACCTGAGAGCAAGAAAATTTATTTAAATGTAGTAGGAGACATATTTTCAACAACTGTTTACAAGTTTACGGCGGGATGTTGCTAAAAACTGTCCCATGAGGAATTAACACTGCTTATATGATTTAAAGCTGGTCTTTGAGTTGTGCTGGATTGTCTACCAGGAATCAGAGGCAATACTGTGCACCTTCATGACCTCTCATGCACAACAAAAGGAATACAGTCTGCAAATGAGCCATAAACTCAAAAAAAAAAAAAAATAATCCATTTGAGCTTTGTAAGAGACTGTGTTAAGAACGTTTGCCTCAACCTTGCTGGTGCTAAAACTTGTTAAAATGCCCCATGAAGAAATATTTGTTTCATCCTTGTTAAAAGGCTCTGTGAAGAAGAGACTGTGTTAAAACCTGAACGACAAGGCTGCCGTTACAAGCTTGGACCTCTGATAAGTTCTAAAACAACAACTTCAGAGCCCAGTCCTGATAAGCCCCACGACTTGACTTGACCATTGATAAAGACAACTTCAGGGCCCAGCCCTGATAAGCCACAAGGCTCGAAGTCCTGAACAACAACTTCTGGGCCCAGCTCAACCACCAATACAGCTATTGTCTAGCAAGCCCACCGGTGTGTGAGCTCACCAATGTAACTGCAGATAAGGCAGCTGTCCTGCAAGCACGAAAGCCCAACGGTGTGCAAGCGCAAAGGTACACAAACCGTCAAGTCATCAAACGTCTATCAAAAAATGGGCCCTCCGGACACCTCTGCATGCCCCACTGACAGAGGCGACGCTGCGGGGCGGGAAGATCGCTCCTGACGACCCTCACGCGCATGCACTGAACAGGCAGAGGATAAGCAAAGCGGCTCTTGGAACACTGTAAAATGCCACCGTGAACAGCTATTCTTTGGAGATCTCCCCCACCGAATCGGACCTGCGAGACTTCACTGGATCAGTGGTGGTAGCTATACTTCTTGCTATTCTAAACATTTTACTGCTTTGCTTTTCCTTTTCCTTATGTCTCTTTCCTATTGCTCTCTACTGGTTGTTAGTCAATAAAGGGTTTTACTTTTGTGACATCTGACACGGTTTGTGTCTTAATTTCACCTTTGCGATCGAAAGGAATCACCTTGACCCTAACCTCTACCAGGTATAAGCAGGTCAAGACAATTTTAATAGCAAAAAAATCCTCCAACATTGTAATCTGTAAATGTAATCTGATTTTTAGATAGTTATCCTCAGCATTGAAAGTGGTACTTAACGTACTTATATTGTATGTCAATTATCAAAGCAAATTACTGTATTTCAGGGAACAGTCCTGGTTTTTACTTGTCATAATGATATATACTGTGGTTCCCTTAAGCTTCAGAGTATTGTATAGAGCAGAATCTCATGCAACAACCCTGTTAGATCTCCCAAACTGCTGAAGTGAAAAGGATTTCTTCCAGCTATTGATTGTAGTTACTCTTGTAGAAGTGAGTGGAACACATCAGTAAAAAAATGGCTGGTTTCGTTGCTATACCACAGCAGATTACTTACAGAAAACTGTGAGGGGACATAAAAATTTTGGGAATTTAACTGAAAAATTAATTACTTAACATTACAAGCCTTAAATTTATGTTGCTCAGGATTTCGTGGTAAAACTCAGGCTCAGCCTGATTTGAGCTGCTTGAGCACATAGAGAGCTACAAAGTTGATCTTGCTTACAAACAAAATTTTTAAAGCTGGTAGATTAGTGTAACCATAGGCTTGATCCTTATAAAGTGCTGGAAATTTCTAGATTCACTTGGAATTAGGAGTAAAACTCCAAGTAAAACTTTTCTGTAATTGATATTTGCACAGTCACTCAAAACCCAGCTAGGCAGTGCTGCTTGCAGGTGGAGCTTCTATTACGAGCATCACCTCTAAATCTATCAGGTAAAGTTACTTAACCTCTCTACGTATCATTTCCCTATTGTTTAGAAAAAAAAAGATATCATCATCCCTCAATGTGTTGAAAGGTTTTCAGATTTTAGAATGAAATACCCATGAAAACGGTTATATGATCTGTTATTGTGATAATTTGAGATCTGTCTTATGACACAAGTTGAAAAGGTGAAGGAACTCACGTTACAATTTGTACTGTGGAATTAATTTTCAACATCTTAGTAGGCTCATAAAAGAGGCTTTATCTAAAATAGCCTATACCTTCAAGAGTATATTTAAGCCTAGATATAGACAAATCTGTCTATTGAATTTCATTGGTATTGGAAAGCAAGGGGAATTCCAGCAAAAGTGAAAAGAAAATATTGAAAAAAAAAACAAACCACCCCCCCCTCCCCCCCCAAAAAACAACACCAGAAAACAAAACCAAACAGAAACAAACACACACACTATCCTTGAGTGGTCTACTCTTTATAAAGTTGGCTATTTGCTGAATTCATGTCCATGCAGTGCCTGTGGTGTACCACTGAGGTTGTGAGATGCATCTTCTAAAACTTGTTACTCTCCTTATCTACAAAGTCAGAAACCTAAGACCAGTGTTTTCCAAGAATATTTACAAGTTGTTTGAAAATTCAGTGGGGACCCTAGGTTCTGGTACGCTGCAAAGGTAGGTGTGCCTGTATGGACATTTGAGCCATGCCACGTGGCTGTCTCTTGTATCACTGCTCACTTGCACTAAAACCAGCATGGAGCCTTCCCAGACAACCGCTCCCAGAACAATCACATATTCCCTCTCTTCGGTGCAGCTAAGTGAGCTGTTCTAGCAAAAGACTGGAATGGACCCCATTACAGAAAGACCTAGGTGCTTTCAGACATATCAACAGTTGTCTCTTAGACAATGACCAATCCACCATAACAGCAATAGTATAGCTGCCTTTGTCAAAAGATTGGGTCACTAATTCATAACAGTCAAATATGGCCAGCTGACACACCTATTTCTTTTTTTCTTTTTGTTTTTATCTCTACCAGGATGGATATTCTGTTAGATACATGGTACTGATACACTTCAGAGACTTTTACTTTTGTCACACTCATTCATTCTTCTTTTCTCTCAGATTAACTACCCACAGCTTTTAGCTGTCTTCTGAAGACCCACATGATCCCATCATTAAGAGTTGTGGATTCCTGCCCTTAACAGACATGAAGCTCTGTTTCTTTAGGGAGAGGCTGTTTGCATCCATACCAAACAGTAGGGACTGTGTCATGTCGTCAATGTAATATCAACCAGGAGAACTAGCTGAGTTGTGTCAGTTACAGCACCAAGGTCTTAGCGGTGAACTCACAGATACCTTGTGGATATGATGAAAACACAAGTAGTCCCATCAGCCATGGCTCCCTCACTGGGGGATCTGTCAGATCTTGGAGCAGCTACATGAGCTGCTACATGACCTCTTTCAGGTCAGAGAATGTGAGCTAAGTGAATGAGGCAGAAAAATTGGTGAAGATGCTTGAAAAGTTGAGCCATGATACCGACGCATGCTGCTGGGGAAAGTCACAGGGTCATTGTGTTGTGGCGTGAATGTGTGCAGTGACTCTTTGGCCCACAGCAGAGGATGGTGGGGTCCTGGCCGTCTACAGTCTACACTAGCTGGTGTGCAGTGTGAATGCAGCAGATCTTATAGGGGAAATGCAGAGCTGTGACATGGCAATGTATGGATCAGCCAACCTTAGATTATTGTCGTCAATAATTCTCTCAAGGGCAGTCTGCTAATAACACACCTATAATAGAGCCTATATGCATAGCCAGATGCTCTTTGGCACAATATAAATATAAAATAATTAATTTCTTTTTTGCATCAAAAGCAAGTTGCAGCATACTGTCAAGCTGTTTGGCCTGTGTTGCAGAAAAGCTGGTGAAGGGTAACTTTCCTGCTTACATGTATTTCCTGCTTCTTGTATTCATTTTTAGCAGGTCCCACTGGGACTTCAGAAATGGACCTTAGGCCTGAAGGTAGTAGAAACATCAGCAGAAGATAATGAGAAGGGCTGCACCTTGCTGCTCTTTTGTGTATACAACGTACAACAGCTGCTCTTGTAACAGCTGGAAGGAAACAATTAGCGTACCAAAGAGACATGTCATAGTGTCACATCACAAAGTCTTGAGCAACTGAGATCTGAGGCTTCAAACATCCAGACAACTACATAAATATATTTAAAGAGGCACCGTCAAGTTGAAATCTAGTCAGTTTAAAGAAGTGAGTTAAATGCAATTTCAGGTACCCTGTAAGCCCCTGAGTCCTCCAGCAAGTTCAAGTTCAGTTTTCATGCTAGCTGCCACCTCACTTATTGTTTGGTCAGCAGAGACCAGGAATGACAGAAGGAATAGGGCAAACAGGAGGACTTGGAAATGCAATTTACTCTTTCCCTGATTTAGCTGACAATATTCTGTGTTTTTTTGATCAATCTGAGGATAAGAAAGGGAAGCACCAAAAAAAAAGGTCAGACATATGAAATTAAGTAAAACACCTTATTTTCGTTTCAATTTACTGCATCATGTGTTAGATCTTGTGCTCAACATTTTTTAAGCTTCTGTCTTTCCTATTAGCACACATCATCAACATAGGATTCTCCTGTTTACTTACCTATAAAATCTAGAAGAAACTAGAGACATTTTCGTTTTTCCTTACCACAACTGCGAATTTCTCAAAGCAACCTAAAAGGCATAACCTCATCAATAGAGTGGTAAAAACACGTTTTCATTTCATAAGTACCATGTTTGTTATCCTCTTTTTATTCATATAAATTGTTTAGGTGGCAGAAAACCTCTAAGATAACGAAATCCCACTGTTAACCCAGCAGCGCCAAGTACACTGCTAGACCATATCACCAAAGACCACATCTACACGTCTTTTAGATATCTCCAGACATGGTGACTTGATAACTCTTTGGATGAAGAAATCTTTTGTAACATCAAATCTAAACCTCTGCTGGTGTAATTTGAGACCGTTTTCTCTGGTTGTTTCACTTGTTAGTTGGAAGAAGAGACCAACACTCACCTTGCAACAATCTCCTTTCAGGCAGTTTTAGAGAGGAGGTTGCCAAAGCAACTTGTTTGAGGCTTAACAGTTATTTACTCCCTAAGCCACATTTATAATTTAAATGATTAGTGATAGCTTTAGTTGTACTAGAGCATGAAAAACCTCCCACAAATATGAAAACAAATAGATAGGGGTAGTAAAGAGGATCTTTCCTGACAACCACTGTATTTCCACTTGGTTTCTGGCTTTAAGTAACTCTGAGTTCAACTAGTATCACTAAAATCACCTTTTAAAACCTGAGCTTAAAAGTTTCATATGCAACAACTGCCAACTCTCATTAGAATGACTGGAAAAATGTCAAAGAGCATTAAGTAGTTGAGGAGGGTAGATAATTTCGGATGTCCTTTTCAGTAACGTTGTGTTGCTAAAGGTTTTTGGGGACTGAGATCAGTAGTACCAAAATGAAGGAAATTTCGTTTTTGCCCTCAAAGCTAGAATTATAGTGCCATACAGACTAAGGTCCAGGATGGTCAAACAGGATGAGCAGGGTGCCACAAGGTGGCCTCACAGCAATGCCATCCAGCTATGCTGAGTACGATGACCCCCCTAAGATCTCTTGAGATCAGCAGAGGGGTGCAGGATACAACACCTCTTCATTACTGTAGCATGGGATCCAGTACACATGGAGTGGCCAAGCTGACCACATGGAGCAGGACAGGAGAGCTGCAGCTATGCTGTAGTTTCTGCATCTGCCACCCAGTGCCTTCTAAACAGCACCCCAAGATGAGTGGGCAGTTGTGGTTGGACTCACGCCACCAGAATAACTCTTACATCTTCCTCCTGACTGCCATTTCTTCCTTTTGCATCCTTCCTATTGGAAAATAATCACCTTCAGAACAATTAATTCAACTTCCTGCTCACGATCTGTGCAATTCCTAGCTGGTTTCTTCTCTCAAGGTAAAAAAGGGCCCACAAGCAGCCCCAGTTACTGGAGGCACTGACACTAGTGATCCCAGGAACCTCTACCAGACACAAAACATAACAAATATTTGCTGTCACACCTCCCTTCTCTAACCAAACTCTACAGAATTATCAAAAACTTTCCTTAGGTTGATGTCAGACTAATAGGTTGATACTGTATATGTACTTTTTTGCCCTCAATATCAGTTACATTTAAAATAAATAATTTTGCGTTTTTGCTTTGCAATTAACAATGATGTCAAAGACCATATATATTACTGATGGATCATTATGTACTTCACCATCTATGATTTAAAGTTTATTTGGAAAAAAAAATTCCTAAAGCCAAAGCTGAAAAAGAAAAGGCTTCTGAAAAAGATCACGAATCTACACTGCATAGGAGATAAGCAGCTATAAAAAAAAAAAAAAGAAAAAAGAAAAAAGGAAAAACTGGTAGACAAGGAAGAGCTCGTTATTGTCTTTTAGGAAATATGATTTTATTTTCCTCCCAAAGATATCACTGTTTCAGAGAATACGTAAGAAAAAGGAGTAAAATAAGGGTTTGGGTTTTCACAACACTGTTTTTTAGGAGGGGAAAAACAAACAAACAGAAGGGTTAAATTTATTCTCTTTGGAAAAGGGAAGACTTTGAGGTGACCTACTTAGCTTCAGTGGTCTTTGTTACTTGGCAACATATGAAATAAGATGGCAAACAGAATAAATGTGTTTAAGAGCCAGTGGAGACATTTTTATAGACAAAGGGGTTAAATTATATAGTTACAAAGCAGAGAGGTGAGGTTAAAATAAATCTAAAGGATACAGTCTTACTGAGGCATGTGGCCTTTTCCTGACCAGCAATCTTTTATATCCTTATGATAGGTTTATTAATTGAAATAAAAGAGAAAATTTTACCTGTGCTGGCTCCAGCGAGTGTGCAGTAAGTGAAATGGTAGGTTTAAGAAAGAAAAACATGATTTTTACAAAGCATAATTTTCATTAACTCCTACATTTTGTTTTCAAAAGTAACCATGTGGTTTCCACTGATTAGAAGTGAGGAGGGAAGCATCTACAAATATATTGGAGCTGACAAGTCCTTGGCTATTTCAGACCCTGTCTGTTTCCTGTTTCAATTCTCTGTTGTCCGCCAATGTCATTCTTCTAATCAAAGGCTTGTGAGTACTACTCTTCAGTAACTGCTAATGGTATTTAGACACATAACTACGCTTTGGACCTTTAAAACATCCCAAAATTGTGTCAAAACCCTTCACATTCTGTGAGAAAAACTGAAGAAGATGAAAGTGATTAAACAACAACCACAAAAAAGACTTAAGGTAGAAGAGCAGAGGTGACTGTTCCAATCCCACTTGACATCCATCTTCTACATTCTTATGTGTTTCATACTATTTAATTCTACCAATTGTCATTTGGGATTACTCTTCAAAGCATCATTTCAGAAGACCAAGTGAAGATCAACCTCGGTATATTCTATGCAAAATATTGTATTTAAGTATTTCCTGTGGGAGGCTCAAGGTGAGAAAAAAAAAAGAGATGATTCTGGAGGCAGGACCTTGTAATTACTGTGGACAATGAAATAAAAACCTTTTTCCTGCATACAGGAACCAGGAGGATGCTGCCCTCAGTGACGTCAGAAGGTCTTTTTGTTGCTTTCTCTGGGAATTTACAGCAGAAGGAAACATTGAAGAGCAGATGGCGCAACCCTGAAAGTCATAGCTGTTGCCTGAGATTTAGGCAACTTCGACAAGCATTTGGCTACTGGCCAAGGTACCTCATTTCCTCATACCTGGTCCAAAAATAGTTACCACGTGCCTCTGCTGGCATAGCTACTGGTGAAGGCAGGAAGGGTGAGGGCAAGATCCATACAGATGACATTGATTCCCAGGGAGTTTGGAAGGTGCAAACTCAGATATGAGAACTACAAGGTTTGTGTCTAGGTAAAATCATTCTCTATATGTACATAAAGGTACATACATATGCATTTACTTAGAGTTGAAACAGCATTATATTTTGCATTTCTGAACTAGTGAAATGATTTCTTTTTACCTGCAAGGAAGCTTCACCCATTTGTGATCCTAAACAAACGTGACCAGCTTTCAGCAAAATATATTCTCATATTGTAACTATAAGAGAGACAACTGAAACTACAATTCAGTGAATACACTCAGGCTCAGATTGTTAGGTGAAATTTGAACAAATTAAGTAAGTTAAAAGCCATTGCAACATTTGAATTAAAAAAAAAATACAATAAAAATTGCAGTAATACAAATGATTTGTTAAGTTCTACCTCTTTTAGCAATAACTGTTGAGAACAATTACCTTGAAAAAACTACTACTAGAGTATAATATGAGACAATATGGAGAGATGCTACACCATTGATATAAAAAAAAAAACACCAGGAGAAAAACTAAATCAAACTCTATCCTTCACTCCTTTTTACCTCCAAATCATAGCAGACTGGTCTGTGATTTTTCCACTGTTTAAAACAGATTGCCAATGAAAGGAAACACAGTGAGGAGGATGCAATACTCTGGTGTCCTGTCACAAGGGAATGGAGAACTGGCAAAACATGACTGCTGCCTTATTGATCAACAATCCAAAAGATGAGAGAAATAATGCAGTGTGATGCTTTTTAAAAACAAACATGCAAACAGACCAAACACAACTAGGAGATACATGCTAATCTCAATTATTTTAGCTTTGATTATCCAAAAGTCAGATTGTTCAGAATTTAAACATATTGTTCCTCTCCCATTTAGAAACTCAAATAGAAACATATTTTGCTTACAATGAACTGTAATTGCCTGAATTTTTCAAAGGACCCTTGAGTCCACCAGATAATAGGGGTTTAGCTCTATTCAGCAAATACAAGCAGAAAATACACATCCATAGAGAAGCGTAAAGCAGCTCTCACTGGCTCAGACAACAGCAGTGCTGCTTTGCTAGATGTCCAAGCTTTTATTCCATGAGGGTCTTGCTTTAAATCTCTCCATAGCAATAGGAGAGATTAGACACTTGGCTGAAGAAAATCATCATAGTTTCATGGATTTTAATGAAGGCAATATACATGAGTTAAGAATCTGTACCCCTTAAGTTAGCAATAATCCATGGTCCAAAGAAAACTCCTTTCTCCAAATGTCATTTTATTGGTTGATTACCAGTCTGCAGTATAGTTCCTATGCGTTCTAAGTGTAAACTGTAGCCTGAATGGCTTCCCTCCCCTGCTCCCTGTACTTCATGTTTGTTTTTAGCACACCATTTGTGATAAATATCTTTATTTTTATCCATTGCAGGAGAGATTGTGCTTGATCCCTGAGGGTGATGGTATTTATGATAAAAATATAAAAAAATACAAAACACTGGGACAGATCTCAAGTTGCAGATCAGTAGCAGAAAGCTACGACAAGAATTGATACAGCTGTGCTAAAAATCTGACAGATATGACTCATGCTGTCTACCTAACACATCCAAATGTAAATGTCACAAGCATTTCATAATATGTTTGGATGATATATTTTCATCTTAAAACACCAGAAACTTATCTTCTAGCTCACAGGATTCATGGTTAGAAGTGAACATACATTATGTCCCTCCTCTCACGCATTTACTGGCTGCTAGGAATGACATTTTCTCCTGCATTCTAAGTTCAGTTTGTCCACATCCATTTATGTATAGGTACGTACATATTGCCAAAACACCACCAAAAATGAAAAAAAGCCACCAAACTTTCTAGAAATACTTACCTCTACCTAACCCTGTCTTGGAAAAAGGGGCAGAGAAAACATTAGCACAAAGATTGCCAATTTAAGCAAAAGAAGTTTCACACCTTTTCCTCCCAACCCCTGCCACTACCTCCTCACATTGCTTCATTGCTAATAGTTCCTCCACACTGCTTTATTGCTCAGCACTTCAGAGTTATATTAGCCTTTACTCTGGAGACCAAGCTAAGAAAGACAAGAAAATTTATTGGCTTGTCTCCCGTCTCACCTATTCTCCATCCTCCCCAAAAATTAAGTCTTTTGAGCAATTCCAATGGTGACAACAGTGAAATAAGATTTATAAACAAATTACTCCAATGTGTCTGCAAAAATCTTTGTTCTAGTAGGAACTTTCCATTTCCAATCAACAGTACTTTTCTATATGAGGTGGGGAGGAAGGAAAGGAGAGGATCAGTTGTCTTTTAAATTGTAGTGTTATCAACAAAGTCTCTGAGGGTGCTTGGGCCTCTCTAGGTACAGGGATATGTATTGGTGACACCTACAGGGAACTTTAGGTCATTGTTGAAGATACACAAATACAGAATAATTCTATAATTTTCTGTGAAAACAGCAAGTATTTTGGAGGGAAACCTTTAAAAAACCCATGGAAATATACCTAACATCCTCACGGATTTATATGTATTGGGGATATAAGCTATTTGCTAAACATAAGCTTTCCACTACTACTTTCTTTCTGAAAGGAAAAAAAAAAAGCATTATTTAATGGAACGTATTTTGAGAAAAAAACATAACTCCTACAAGACAGAAAAACTTAAGGCTCAAGAACCATACATAACTGCTGTGAATATTAAAACCCTCTACAATCACATTCAAGAAAATAGAATCCAGTGATTTTTAATAGAAAGTGAAAAATGAATTGAGAGGATTAAGTTAAATCTTTAATCTTCCCATTTCTCCATATGGAAAATACCACCCAAACATTTTTTTTGTCAAAAACAATAAAAAATTGCATCATTTTTTCACAGAGGTTAATTTTTTACCAGCATATCTTTTTGTAGTTCCATCATCTTTATCCTACATGCATTGCTTCACTAACTTTTGGGGGGCACAGTGGAGGAATGGACAAGGTCTACTTTTTCTAAAACAGGTTTCAAAATCTTACTGTTTTAATACATTCTCAGCTCTTGCTATGCTGTCACAGTCGCAAGAGCAACTAAGTCATAGATGACCAGAGCCTTGCACCTCCAACTTCCAGAAGGAATTTGGACCTGTATCCGTTAATAATACAATCCCAATTCTTCTGCAGGTAGTGTCTGGCAGGTTCATGCCGGAACAGTAAAACAATTTGGCAAAGAACCTACACTTGAAGATTAGATGATTTTTAGACCTCTGTTTCTCTAGACTCTTTAGGCATCTGATGTTAAAATTAAAAGTCTGATACAGGTTAAGAGGAAAAAGAAGGATGTTCCTCCTGACAGAAATTACTTGCGTGAGCATTCATTGCTTCCCATCTATTTTCTAGTCCAAGGAAAAGCAGAGGTCAGGAGCAGAAAACAAGGACTCAGAGAAAAATGTTCTTTGTAGAACCACTTCTGCCAGACAGAGTAGTTCCTGGCTATTGTGGCACATGGACAGTGTACTAGAAAATTTCATGAAGGAAAAGTTTTAATCATTGACCAATATCTACTTAGAATACTGTAAGGGACTAGATAGATGTCTCAGACAGTAAACAAGCCAGAGCCGCCTGCCTGGTGCCTATTTGCATTTGTGTGGGGGTGACTTGGCGTTTTGCTCTGCCCCCTGCCCCAGCCCTGCACCGGTGGAGCTGTGGGGGTAGACAGGGCTTGGAGCTGGGGCTGCAAGAAGCCGGGAGAGGGAGGGGTAACACCCCCCGCCTCAGAAACCCCCACCATCCCCCAAACCAGTTCCCGGTCTGTGGTGGGAACTTGACTGTATAAAAGGCCATAAACCCGGGCAGTTGGGGCTCTTCACCTGCCACTAGAGGATTGCTGCGAGTGCCATGGTCATCGCTGGATCCAGGGGCGGTGATGTTTCCTTTCTCTATCACTTTCTTTCTCCCTCTCTTTCTAGCTTTAACAGGAAGCTATCTATGGCAAGGCCGGTTTCTTTTGCTTATTAATAACTAGTTGTTGTGAAGTGCGTTGATTGTGCCAAGCGGGCAACTGAAATACCTCGTTGTCAGGTGATTGATAAATAATATTGCTGTTTCGGATCCTTGGTGTAAGTTACCTTAATCCTGGTCTGGGAATCAGAGAACCTGGGTCAACGTCCTGAAAGGTCAGGACGTGACAAATACATGGCTGGATGGAAATCTCATTGTCACTATATATCCTAAACAATTCCTGATAATTCTTGTCTATTCTTAAAAATAGCCACTGATGGAGACTTCTAAATCTTGATATACTTCATTGTTCCAAGGCTCTTCCATTAGGAACTGTGATTTACAGCACACAGTCTGGAACTAAAGCCCCTTCTCCCATTCCTTCTGACAAGGCACAATCTCTACAATTCTTTTGTCCAGTTCCCCAGGTGCTTATTGCCTTATTTCTGTTTCCTCATTCAGACCAATAGCCATAATCAAAAGCATTAATAGGCAACTAATGTACATATTAAGTTAATGCAAAGATCTCTGCTTTGGTATGGTTTGCACAAATGGTAACAGGTTATTAGTACTTCCAGCTACTTACAATTCAAAAGGTTAGGTGAGATACCATATACTAAGGATCAGGGCACCTACTCCTATCTCTACCAGAAAACTTGCAATAAAGCTGGAAGTTCAACAAAAATATTAGGAAAAGCTTTATCACTGCGAGGGTGACACAGCACTGGAACAGGTTGCCCAGGGAGGTTGTGGTGTCTCCTTCCACAAAGACATTCAAAACTTGTCTGGACACGTTCCTGTGTGACCTACTCTAGGTGATCCTGCTCTGGCAGGGGGTTTGGACTAGATGATCTTCTGAGGTCCTTTTCCAACCTCTAACATTCTATGATATGTTATTTCAGAACTGCACTTTCACAAGTATGTACCTAGATATTTTCTACCCTCTTTTTAAAATCGAGTTTAGAGATGTAGCTGAAAATGTATGACTGTCCTCTCCAAAAGATGAGACTACTTGATATATATGGTTGTTATACTTGCTCCGCTGAGACCGTACCGTCCTTGGCACTTTTACTGGACTTCAGGTTTGAGTTCCGAGAGCCAAGTGCTCCAGGAATCTGTACCTACAATGCTTGTAGCACATAGTTTGAGTGCGAGGTTATCCTCTTCTGAGCCCTCAGAGCTAGCTGGCTTGCCTCAGGTAGATTACTGACATGTATTCACTGGAATATGTTATACGAATAATCAAGGCTTATGAACTGATAGCACATTGTAAAACATATTTATGACATCTGGACAGATAAATCTGTCCAGAATAGTGATGACTTAGATTAACATGCTCATTAAATCAGTACAGCTTGTGGCTTCCTTCCCCCTTTTCCCCCCATTAATAATTTATCCCTTAGAAAAGCTTGATAAGACAAAAGCCATCTCAAGAGTAGGTGAATCAAAGAAAGAAAAAAAAAAGGAGGCACCTATTTCAATAAAACTGTTTCATGTAGTTCAGGTATTAGGCAAATCTCATGTAAAGGTAATAGGAAAGATGAAGCATTACTTTCCACATGTGGAAAGTCAGGACAAACCACAAACCTTTACACATTTGCCTTATTGAGGAATTGCTCATACTCGCATTGCAACTGAATCCTTCATCTCCCTTTCCCTCAAGGACAGTTGAACACAGCCTGTGAGAATTCTTGTCTAGTTTCCAGACAGCACTGGTTCTTATCAGTATAGATAAAGCTTTGGGTAGACATGAGACTTTCAAAAACACAGGTCAAGCTTTCAAACATCCTGAAGTACTTAAGCACTACCCATGTTAATGTTCGGAGCAGCCATTGTTAATGCTTACAGCATGTCTACTGCTGACAAAGATTCATAATGTTCTTCATGGCATACATCACTGATAAATGTGACAATTACCTCTCAAATCATCCAAGACAAACCATATAAAATATTCTTGAATAAACTTTACTACTTGTACTTAAATTATTGTCTATTTGCAGACTAAGGAAGGTGAAGAAGCGGAAGACTAAAAAAAAAAACAACAACAACAAACATTCCAAAACTCATGCAATTGCCTACATTTATCCCATATCTAGGCCTAAACTATAGCAGATGCTCTGTATTCCAGTGACCCTGGCCCAGTAGAGATGGGGGATTTGGAAAAAGGGAGAGAAGATCCATAGACTGAAATAAGAACAGATTTAATGAAACAGCAAAGCTAATATTAATGCCAATGTAAAGTATATGAAGTTATAGTCAGCCCAGTGAATGTACAATAGTCACAATAAGCAGGAAAGCAGTCCTCAGGAGAAGAGTGATTAGCAAGCACCTCCATAGATAGGAAACAGGAAGAAAAAAAGAACCAGACCTCCTCCTTTATAAGGAGGGTGATGATGATGGGATGGGGCACACCTGTGAGCCAGCTCGGGTCAGCTGCCCTGGCTTGTGCACCTCCCAGCTCAAGCTCCTGCCTGACTCCAAACCGCTGATAGTTGCATACTATGGCTGGGATGGAATCCCAGCCAAATCAGGACAGCAATCTACACCTATTGTGTAAGGGAAAAATAGACTTAGTATTGACAACTCTAGTCCAAGTAATATGTCAATGTTACATGAAGACCCCACAATCTTATCTTTAAAAATGCAAATATAAAAAAGAGAGGAAATGAAGTGATCTCAAAGTCCTGAAGTGAATAGTCTCAAGTAAAACAAGAGCATTTTTTTTTATATATATTTGTTTTTTATTTATACTACACCATTGTAAATCTAGAGTAATCTGCTATAGGACAACAAAACAAAAAATGTAATCTAATTTTACATTGGATGCATTTCTTCTGCATTAAGCTGTTATTACAGTTAATTGCAGGTACTAAATGGAAGACAGGATTGAGTCTGTTTTGCAGTTTTGACTGCTGCATTAGCATTTATATTTGATTCAATGTAAATGATTTTTCATTTTCAGTGTATGCTCTTGTCTTTGAAGCTTTATCCACATGCGTATTGCCAATGAATCAAGTTGTGAACTAAGTAGCAAAGGTAAACTGCAATAGCTCAGAAGGTTATATTCTACTGTCATCTCAAAGTAGCTGCTGATCAGAAGATTGAGTAATTTGTTGACATAATGAGGTTTTGTTTTATTCTTGTTCAGAAAATCCTGGCCTACCAGGTTAACTTTTCCTGGGAAAATACAGGTTTAAGTCTCCACTTTAAAGAAAGCAAGCTAAGAACTAAAATCTCACTTCAACATGAGGACAAAGCCCGTGGTGATTGTCTGAGCTACTAAGCGAGTCTTCATCTTTCATGTGAGAGCAGTTTCACTTTTTATAAGTGACTAATCACCAGAAGAGAGAAGCAGAAGTAACTACCGGTGCTTATGAGCAGAGATATTTCTTTCTCATCTCCAGCTACATCCTTTCTTTGCTTGAGACCTCTGACCTCGCTGGTGTTCTATATGACCAGTCTCCATGGACAGATGTATGGAGACAATTAAATTGCAGGACTCTTGAATAGTGGGGGTGCATCACAGTAGCTATAGTAAGAAGAGACTGGATTTCTTCTGATGTGTATGTGTAATGCTGACAGTGCTAATGGGTGCTTCTTTTCTCATCTCAAGACAGCATAAATGACTCAGGGAAGGAAAATATATTTTCATAGTCATTTGCAGATAGGCCTTACTCAAAACTTAGTGTCTGAATTCCCCTGATATTTGGAATATGCAGAATCTGACTTTAGATCTTCATCATGCTCAGTGGCTTACAAGCATCGCTGATTTTAAGTTTCAGGTTTGGGTTCTGAATAAATGTTTTTAACTGTAAAGTCATCATTTCTCCCTTCAGTGTACATATCAGTTCTTAGCAAAGCCTGCAGCTCTAAGTTAAATGTAACTGTGCCTTACATGTAGAAGTTATCTTTGATTTTAAAGAATACTAGATGAGGAGGGCAAACAAGCTCACATTCCTCTCAGGTGCTGCTGAATCTAGATATCCTTGGTAATAGCTATGTCTAATTGTATGTTACTGCCTAATCCAACAAGCTGCCTTCATAAGTGCTTCTGGCGGTAGCTTTGTTATTAATTTAAATGTTAATTTTCCAGTCATGTTGAAAAATGTAGCCAAAATTTTCTTACAATACATTTCCTTTAGCAGTCTTCTTATTTTAGATTCTGTGACTTCATTAAACTTGCAATTTACTGTAATACTATGTAAGACGTGATCCAAAACTGTGGGAGTCAATGAATACCTTCATTTTGATATACACACACATACACACATATTCATGCAAGAATTTTGCTATTGATATTTGCTTACTGAAAGAAAAATATAATAGGAAACTGTTGCAGCTGCTAGAACTTTACCTTTCACGAATTTGAGCTTCTTGACCAAATTTTTTTTCTGATTCCTAACATCCCAAAGAACCAAACAGAAAAAAAAAAAAAGTAACAGAATTTCTAGAAGTCCAATACTGTCCATGTTACTATTCAATTCACTATTGAACCTGTATTTGAAGCTTTATCTGTAACTCAACTTTGCATTCTAAGTTTGACCTCTTTCCTTAATTAAAATCTAAGGACTCATAGGAGAGTTTGGGAAAAAAAAAAAAAAGGCAGGGGAGAAAATATAAACACATTAATTATGAGGATGCTGTCATATATAAAATTTGGGGCTGAGTAGACAATTCCAGTGCTAAATTAGATTGACTCTGGACTAGTTTCTACTTCTTACAGAAAACTAAGCTAGGATTAATTTTTTAGTTTCAGATGTTTTCTATAGGAATTTCATTGATATGGTAAGGCCAGGCATTTATAGCTCTTTCTCCTCCCATACTTAATCTGCATGTGCTTAGTACAGCATTTTCATTATTTCACTTAAATGTAATTTCTCTACATTACCTGTCAGCACTTTTACTATGAACTCTGATTTTTGAAGGTTTATTATTAAAAGTAATTTAAAGGTATATTTAAAATGTAGGGTTAAAATATAATCTATGGAATTTAATGACAGAAATACTTTCTTGTGAAATATCAAAACGTCTTTATAGCCATTGTACTTAAAAGCCCATACAATGATATCAAGTGGGCACAAAAAACCTCCAAGTGTCACATACAAGTATATATTCCTGAGCATGTACATATTAGTGCAATAAGACTTTCCCTGTGAACTTACACAATGTCTTTTTAATACTAATACACAATACAAACTTGGTTTCAATATGGTGTCAGAAAATATAGAGCCAGCATCAAACTTCCAACTGGAAGCTCTAGCTTTTGAGTCCAGTGGTCCTTTCTTCAACACAAGTCAGCCAATGTCATGGTGAACCATTGATCAACCCGTGACTGAAATATCCCTGAAAATCTACCCTGGGGCAGAAGAATTATACAAAAATGTCCTTCTCATAGTCAGATTCAACCCAATAGCAGTCTGACAGTCAAGGGAGCTTAAAACCTCTTGTGCTTTTACTTCCTCTGGCAGAAATCTTCTCTGACCTATCAGCTAAAAGGAGTCTTCGTGTTACCTCCTGACCATGGCATAGCCTTCTCCACAGACACTGCACTTTTGCCTTGTCTCCTGTGCCAATTGTCAACTCACTACAAAAAAAAGAAATAAGACTTGAACAATCTTCCATGATAAATTCTGAGGAGGTTGCTTTTAAATACTTCAAGGACATATCTGTGGTTAGAAAGCTATGAAATCCTAACCAGAAAATAATAAGGTGCTGTGCCTCACAGGACTCTTACCTCAAATTCTAGTCTATATTTTTTTCCAAAATTAAAAAAAAAAAGGAGAAAAAATCCCAGGAAAATATATATTTGAACGAGTGTGACATTTTGCAATTTAATATGCAAGCCTGTCTCCATCACTTTGTCTGTCTGACATATTTGAGGCTTGTTTTTTTTTTTTCTTTTTTGGTGCTTTTTTCCCCCTATATTTGATTGGAAGTATTTAGCAGTAAATGTGCAGTCAACAACGGATCAATGTCACCAGACAAAAACTTATTATATTAAATATTACAAGCTGTGCAGAACAGACAGTTAATAAGCAATATCTTGCATAAGATCATTGCAAAACAGGCATATGAAAGAACACTACTATACCAAATGTGGTCTGAGAAAAAGGGCCATTTTTTCTCTAAATTAACTAGTACTGAACATATTTCGCAGTAACAACAGGTTTCTGTTAAGGAACCAGTATCTGCTGTAGTTAGAGAAGTCCCTTCTCACCTCCACAGAGCCTCCTGCTACACATCCCTGAGGGCAGGTGAGGCAAGGAGAGGAAATGTCTGAAAAACCAAAATGGTGAGCAGGAAATAGGAACAGAAGGCTTAGTGGGAACATGAAGCTTCCCAAAACTTCTTTTGCTGTGGTTCCCCAAAACAGTACTTTGAGAGTTGCCTTAAACTGAGACCAGAACATCAGAAAGAAACCAATGTTGTTCAGTCCTGGCCTCCTAAAATGCACCTGAGCCTAAGCCTAGTAAAGTGAATAACAGGAAAATATCACTCTAATGTCAAGACCTTAATTTAGACGAGGACTCCTTGCCTTCTAAGCAATCTTCAGCCTGTTCCTATACTGTGAATATAATATTATTATTATTATTACAGAGTTATTGTGTGTAAATATTTCCTCTATATTGAGTTTGAAAAAAAGCAAGAACTTATGGCTCTCCTTTGGTTTGTTTTTTTTTACTTGAGTACACATTTTTATTTAAGGCACTGCTGTTGTGGATGATCGAAAGTCTTAGCTGAGTAAGGGTTAATAGTACACCGCTTCAGACCACTGCTAGTTTCATTTGATATGTCTTGTACTCACCTCTTGTTTACTGCCAACACCGGGAGAGGAGGTTTATGCTTACATACGAGATACACCTAATATCAGGGCTTTTAAAATCGCTGTCATCACTGTATTCTTCTAGTAACCAGTGAGCAGTGAATGAGCTGCGGAATAGTTTAGTTTGTTGCTTGTTTCCTGTGAAGTATTCACCAGTCCCTGTCTTTGCGCTGCTGTACCCGTTGTTGGGCTGGCAGGCAGCAAGAAAACTGACAAAACAATGGGAATCCTCTCTGCTGTTTAACCTAAGGATGTCCACAGCAAAAGAAAAATGAGGGATATGACCTTACTATTTGAATTGTTTGCTCTGAGCAGCTTGCAATTATAGGCCACCTATCATTTTTCTATACACAAAAATAGAGAGCGCAAGTGAAAATGCAGTTAATGAGATCTTAGAAGCAGATGTCTTTTCCCAGCTAACACAATGATAGAGGTAATACCAAGAGCTCTTTATTTTCAGGCTAGGGCTGCACAACATATTCTTTACTGACTTGTGTTTGCATTGGAGGCATGCATGCCAGGAAAACTAAAGTACTACAAAGTTTGATTTATAATAAGAAGCAGAGGTGTTTTCCGACTCAGGCAATGCCCACCAAAAAATGGTTTCCGATCCAGCCTACAGTGACTTATATTGGGCCAACTTTTCAACCTAGATCTTACTAAAGAATGTAGAAGAGTCCTTCTCAGACATGAGTGTCTTGGATGTTACCTCTTCTGCATAGATGAAGTCAAGCTTAGGATTCTCTACCCCTAATAAAGACAGGGCTGTGAAGCATCGAGGTTGCATCTCCCATGTCCTGTTGCAGTGGCATACACAAATTGGAATATGTGCAGTTTCAAACAAAATATTTAACCTTTTTTTCTGGTCAGAAAAGAAAAATACCTTAATTTCCTAAAAGAAAGGATAAGCAGCTTCAACAGTAATATTTTGATCAAAACTTGAAGGCAGAGAAACAGGCTCATGATAAAGCACTGTCTTGTTCAATTGGCTTTCAAAGACATGAATGAAGATATTCCATGTCTGGCTTGAGATAAATATTCTAGGGCTTCTACTGAATCAATTTACTTAATGCATTTGGGACTTTTTGTATTTCTTTCTCTTTTTATCAGAAAAAAAAAAGTATATTAAAATCCATTTTAAAAATAGTAAAGTAACAAAGCCCTCAGATTGCAGGAAATGACAACAGTGGAGTGATCCATGCAATTAAGACATTTTCTGTACTCCACATGGCAATCTCAAATTACATGTTATTATTTTCACAGGACATAATGCTTCTGTGACGGAACTGAACAAATGGAGACAAATTGCATAATTATAGAATTCCGAATTTCAGATAAATTTTGAAGAACGTGGTCTACATCTCATTATCAATATAAGGAAATAATGGAATTAGAGACCAGGCAGTTTCAGAAATTTCCCTTCTGGAGAGCACATGTGTAACACATTTGATCTTCACAGGTAATCCTTCCTTAAATGAGGATATATTCTGCAGCTATTGAGAATAAAATTGGTGTTTACAGAAATGACACAGATGTTCATATAAGACCAGATCTCCAACAGAATAAAAATACATACAAGCAAAATCCAACCAGATTGTAGATCCACTGGGTACAGTGGACAGGTAGTGAGGGAAATAAAAGAAGGAAAGGGGAAAAAAAGAAATACCATTAACAATTGCATTCTTCTCCCTGAGCTACAATACATAATAATCTATGCCTATTTTTCTGCACCACAGAAATTATAAGTTCAATAACCCTTCCTTTATGTATTTGTGTGAATAGTAAATGTGTGAATAATAAATCTATCTACTTCAGAATGTTCTACAAAATACAATTCTACAAAAATAATAACAACTGAGTCAATTGGAGAGTATTTGTTGCCTTTTTCAGCATGAAAAATAATTATCTGTCTGGAATCATTCTGCAGCTCTGCTATGACCACTTTTTGGTGTTTCAGGTTGGATTGTGAGAAAAACATGTAAAGCAGGAGAAGGAACACTGCTATAATGGTCCATTTAGAAGAAGCTCCACTTCCTGAAAAGGGAGTAAACAGTGAGTGGCAAATAATATCCTCTTAATGTGCTGCTGTCGAGCCACTGCAATACCAAGGCGTGCTACTGAAGATGTGCAAAAGACGGCAAAAAAAAAAAACAGAAATGCAACCCGTACATGCCCTCTCCAAGAATAACTCTAGGGAAGAAATTACTGTCTGCACGCCAGCCATCAACTATAAAGCTCAGCCCAAGGCAGTTGCTGGTCCATAATATCCCTGCTAAGCAGGGTGCAGGGATGAACTCCCTGGCCTTCACAGCTCCCGCTGGAGATGGTTCCGTGTGCCATGCACGGCGCAAAGGTACACGCGGGATTGGGTTGAGGCTGACTCCTTCTCCAGAGCATGCAAGACTCAGTACCTCTTCCTGTCGGAGGGCCTCCTGTGCCACGGTGCAGGCTGGGCTGCCTGCTGACACGCAGCATGGGGCAGTGCAGCAACAAGACAGTCATGCAGAAAAATGTCAGACAGGAGGCAGAGCAGGCTGTGCTTCTGCTCTGAGGACTGCTGTTTCAGAACCCTGTACTCTTGTCCATGGTAGGCCCTGCCCTATGTGTGCAATCAGCATGACACAACGCTGGTATCTTTCCTTTTCTTTCTGCCTATCCACAAGCTCTTGACCCTCTTCCTTCATTTTTTCAACCCCCTACTTGATTTTGTTCTTAAATCCTCTTCCTTCTTCCGATGTTTCCCTCTCTTAGTATGTAAATACACTATAATTGTGCATAAGTAAAGCAGCAAACCAGCTAAGAAAGCAAACATTGTTGTCATTATTTTGTGTTTCAAATTAATTCAAATGGCAAATTTATTGGAAATCAATACAGTGTATTGGAAATAAATCATTCAAGCAACATGGCAAGCTGGGAAAGATAGCCTTTTTGGTAATTGAAAAGCTAACAGAGCAGAATGTACTGCAATTGATCACGCAGGTAGCTTAAAGAATAGATTTATTCTATTCTGTTGTCTATTCACTACTTTTTTTTTTCTGGTCTGGGGGCCACAGAAAGCATTCAAAATGCTTTGTATATTTAAAATCCTCATTAACAAGATATTGTAATAAACAAGGTTCTGTTATCAAAGATTATGCAAAATTTATTTCTATTCTCCTTCTTCAGTGTCTTTTCCTTTATGCATTAGTTCACATGCAATGCATATAATTCTGTTATTACTATGGGTAGTCTGGTCTACCCTCTCCCAGGTTGTCAAAACTTACTTAGGTGTACTTAGCAAATGTAAATAAAAATAAAACTGCCAAATAAAAATTACTGTGGTACACCCTGCTGGCCGTGGGCATGAAGATCTGTTTTCTGTAACCTTTTCTATTGTCTCTGGGCAGATTTCCATTTTCCTCTGCAGTAATGCTCCAGAGGATTGCAGCCTTGTTCCTCCTTCTGACCAGCCTTCTCCTACAATCCCTTCTTGCTTTGAAACACCATCCACGGGTCACCCCTTGTGCCAGATAGGAGGATTAGCATTTCTTTAATCCTATTAACTTTAATATCAATGGGTTATTTTCACAGAGGCATCTCTTGCTAAATCCATTCGTGTGTGGTGTTTAAAGTTATTCCTTCTTTTGCTTACTGTGTTGCCTGGCACATGGGCACTCTCCTCAGAGATAGGAGAAGACTGATCAGATACATTTTCAGCTTATCTGGAAGAGATTTGAAACCAGAATTTCTGACCTTCCGGAAGGGTACTGTCTGCAACCATCTGCAGATTCAGCCACTCTTAAAGAAGCTGTTTAGGTCCAAATCAAACAGACGTGCATTGGCAGAACTGAGGCCAGTCCTTCTTGAAATATTTCTTATACCCATATAGCAAATACACACAGTACCAAGCTTATAGTACGTAGTACATGAGAAAATACAACTTTTTCATGAGCAGCTCCAGTATGTACCTATGAACTCACTGCAGAGCTGTGTATGACTTACATCTGGAGCAGGTGGGGTTCATGACTTCTTCCAATAATTTTTTCTTTTGTTTTCTTTACAGATGCAATGCAGCTAACTTCTTTCTCAAACGTGAAAACAACCTGAGGCCATTATATCTTTTTTTTTTTTTTGGCATCCAGTCCAATCTGACAAGTGACTGAGATGTTCAGAACAAAGACTTGTACTTGGCTTGCATTACATTTAACATATCCAACATCCCAGAATTTTTCCTCTTTCTTGAGACCCTTTTATCATTCAGTAAACACATTTATTATAAAACAAGTAAGTTATTGGCCAATATGAACCATTTTTGCATTTCTTTATCAGTACAGCCAACACAGTAAGTCCATTTGTTTACCCACACCCCTGCTAATATGTGGCAAGATATGATGATAGGAATGCATTCTAAAATTAGAATTTTAATTCAGGAATAACATGATCCATTCCTAACCAATTTAGCACACTAAAGGTTTCTATGATAGCTGCAATCTGTTACAAGTGTAAGGCAGAGTGTGAGAAAAAAATACAGAGAAAAGAAAAAAATCCCTCTCTTTCACCCACAAATATATGAGATTATGTGAGATGAAGGAAGAGTTTGCCATTGACAGGAAAATGAAGTACTATCAGTTTCTAAAGTTTAAAGAAACGGAGGAGGAATACAAAACATCAAATTGGAAAAAGACTCCTTCAGCAGGTTTGGGGTCAGGAATTGTATTCAATTTTGTATGTCCCATTTGTTTCTTAGTTTCCTATTCTCTTCTCTTTCTGGCTCAGATGTTTTTTTTTGTGGCTCAGGACATTAATCATTACAGTTCTAAATGAAATATTTTAGCTAGATCTGCACAAAACTTTTGTAATGAAACTGGAGAAATTCAGACTAACCCATTTTGGGGTTTTACTTCTGCAACCAGGAAAGAGAAATTTGAAAGTAAGAGGAAAATATTGACAGAAGAAAAATGAGCTATGTTTCATTTCTAATAAAAAAAAAATCAAAGGCTTAAGACATTTGTTCATTTACCTAATGGATAAAATTATTTCTGATGGCACTTTTTAATATGTTTTTGTTACTACTTTCCATCGAAAATCAGTGTCCTTACGGCAACAGAAAGCCAAGCCAGGAGCGTGTCCTTTGCTGGTCAGTGCACAGCCAGCCAATTTCATCTGTAGCCACTAATAAATTGCCATATGAACCAACTGAGATAGAGTTTTCTTTAACCCCTAATTGTGAGGTCATAACCTCCCATTCTTAGGCAGTGTTATTTTAACCTCTCCAGGAAAAGATATTTGCTCGTGTCCCCTTTCACACCACCTTCATAACAGTTAATGTGGGAAGGCGTGATCCTGTGCTGGGCCTGCTGGCATGTGCGGATATTGCGTGGAGCTATCACACTGCAAGAATCCAAATTTCAGAAAAGAAAACTCTAAGCAGTCATAAAATGGGGAACAGCTCTGTTGGAAATAGTGACCAAATGAAAAGTGATGGGGTTTGGCAGAGTTCTGGCTTTCTGCAGCTGGTCACATTGTTCCAAGTCAGAACCATGTTCTTGGAAATTATCTGACATTACAATTACAATGAAGTTTTCGTGGTTAACGTTGTAAAACATAATTGGAGTGTAAGCTTCATCACTCCACATTTGTGTTGTAGAGGAACATTATTAAAAGCAAAAGTGCATTCGAATTCAGATGATATTGATAATCTTTTAGATAGACGAGTTCACAGAGCATATAAACTCACAAGTAACGGAACAACTCTGCATTTTTTTTTAAGATTGCATCTCCCATTATAGTACAAATACCGTTGGTAATAAGTGATTAGTGAATTGTAGAAAAAATACTGAGAAACTGAAATAAAATAAAGCTTTTGTTGTGCCAGGTGTGGGGAAAAGGCTGATGGGCTCAGCTGTTCTCTGTGGTGGGATGGCTGTGGAGCCAGCCGGCTGTCCTGGTCTCACTTGTCGCAGAGGCCACCCCTGCAGACACCCCCCACCACTGTCACCTCCTGGACACCTACACCCAGTACAAGTCAATAGGGACAGACAGATGGGTTTTAAGGTGACGTTCATTCAACATGTTCATTAACAAGTCTGTATTTGAGTGAGATGAACTGCACTGAAGATGAACCTGTTTCTCTTCCCTGCCTTTACGGGGACACTAGAGAATTTGATAAAACATTGATTTTCATGTAGTGGTTGTCTGAAACTATGTGAGGTAAAATGCCATCAGACAAGACCACAATAAATTAAACTTCTCTGTACAAACATTCTAGAAGATGAAAACTAATCAAAATCACATTCCTGGAAGCTGATGATAATACTTGTAAAAATTACTTGGAAAAGAAAATCAAAATAACTGACATTGGCAGTTTGCTTATGTTTCAAGGAAAAGACTAACATGGCTTTTTTTTTTTTTTTTTTTTTTGGTAGCAGTATATTTCATTCAGATGCTAGTTTTGTATGTTGAAGGTCATAGTACATTTTAATAGTTTATTTCTTGTAATATTCTAATAAATGAAAAGACACTGTTATTAAGACATAAAATCTGATTGTTTTAGATAACTTACTGGTGAAAATTTCCACTTCAAGGGAAATTTCAGAAAAGTTGGTATTCTATTCTGACATAGGCTGCTTTCCCAACACCTTCCAAAAGCAGGCATACAAAACTAGCTTAACTCAAAGTATAATACATGAAAAGAAGCCTGAAGCAACAACAAAAGTGTTTGACAGATCTGAAAACTCATTCATTGTTGTTCCCAAGCATACTTAGGCACATTCTCTATTTATTAATCCGTACATACAAGAACATATTTGAATGTTTACTAAAATTGATTAATCCCATTTCAAATAATACTTTTTTCACATGTACACAATCTATGCATTGCTAATTTTCAAACAGTATTTAAAATGTTGTTGTATACAGGGTGCCTCAGCTATATAATGTCACATCAGTCTCTTTATATTACTATTTATTAGTGTCTCTCAATACAATCGGTATTCCTACCTGGAATAGTTTGACTGAGCCCTCAGCTGATGTCAGCCAAATTGAGCTACACAGTGGACAAATTTTAAATAAAAAAATGCCTTGCTCTGTTAAAAAATTAATAAGCATTAATGATTATTCTAATAAAGGTTTGTACAACAAATTGACTTAATTTATCTGAAATTTAAACCAATTATAAAGTTTGAGGGAGCTAACAAGCCTAAGGAAAAAAAAAGCAAAAGAAATAACAATGAAGGATAATCCATTTGACAATCTACCCTCAGAAATATTTTAAGTCATATCTTTGTGTAATTCAGTGCTTAAAAGCTACCTTTTTTTTATATTCTGACATTAGCACTCTCTAACAAGTATCCTGGGAATAGGATAATATTACTTATCAGGCACATACACACTTTCTTTCTTAGACATGCAAGCCTTTGTACACTTTCCAGGTTGATCCAGCGTTAGCTAAATTTGATGTCAGCTGTGCCAAAGTGCTCTGCTTTAACTGCAAGTGGTGGTGTCGTTTATGGCCAAAGGTTGGGAGGGGAGGGGGGACGAGGAAAGCATTTCAGTGCAAGATTTGACAAAACAGTAAAAATTTTAGTATTCTCCCTTACAAATCATTTGACATTTCATCCCGTTCCAACAATACTGATTTGAAAGAGTGTCAAAAGCATGGATGTGACTGTTGTCCTGTAAGTCTGAGACCAAAGTCTTAAGACAACACTAAGAGTTTTAGTGTTTATGTGGGCAACACTGAGCCTTAGGTGGAAGTCAGTATAGCACTGTCAGGCTCCCTTACATCTGATATATCTTGGAAGGAGAAAAAGGAACAGACTAGAGGGTCATCAAAGCTTCTAGGTTTAATTAAGCAAAGCCCTTCCTTTTAATTGATGTTCTCAAGAATGAATGATACTTCCTTTTCTCTCTCTCTTTTTTAAAGAACAAAGATATAACATTTTGTAAAGCATGTCTAATGTCTAGATGTGTAAATGTTGAATATGTGGGATGTCAGCCTTCAACTTCCCTCCTTTTCATGCTTTGGGCTTATTTCATTCTTTGTTCAACTTTAGATACCCAAAGATTTTCCTTAAATGTAAGAAGGGATAATAAATTGCAGCCAGCTGTTCCAACTATAATGTAGGTCTTTTGCTTTAGAGATTGCTTACATGAAAGTATGTTTGCTGTCACCTTAACTCTGTCCACCCTGTTTCTACTGTTAAAACCCTTTTTCTTATATGTCTGTATTGTTGATGCATTTATTGTTTTTCATATGGATCCGTCTGCAGAGCAGATACTATTTTCATTTTGTCTTCCTCACTGTCATAACACTTTTTATCATTTTAAACATAATGTCATTATAGAGTGTATCTATGTCATTGAAAACCAAGCAACCTGATGAATAATTGTGAAGAAAATCTTCAGTCCAAAATTATTAACGACAGATTATAGAGATAGCTTTCTGTTTATGTGGTTAAAATGAGGAATTACTACTTGCTGATATGTTTTTTTAATGAAAAAACAGATGCTATTCATACTCATACAAATATGAAATGCTTGGCAAAGCCAAATTTTCATTAATAGTGTTAACAACAGTAAATTTTCATTGTTAATTATTTGATACATACACATATGTACCTTGCCTAGTTACATTCATAGCCTGTCAATTTTCAACAAAACCTTGTTATTATAAATTCCTTATTTCATCCTCTCGCTTCCGTAAATATTTTTTTATAACTGAACATATTGTGTATGGTTAATCAAAATGCATATTGATAGGAGCGGAAAATATTGAGTGCATTTATGTAACAAACACATACGCATGGGGTGCATGGTTTGGCACTATCTGCATTGAAGTGCCTGACCTGACATAAACACTCTGTGCACATCCATTGCCCAAACATACCTAATCTCATACCTAATCTCTGAATCAGCTTGATGCTCTTTTTTACAGGTACCATGCAAAAGAATCACTCCTTGCAGTTAGTAAAACAGCTATTAGGTAAACTAAATATTCTCTCTATTTCTGAATTTCAGACACAACTAATTACAGTTTTTCATCACTTGTAACAGGTTAACTAATTTTATTTGGTTAAGTGTTAATGGTAATGAATTTGCTTATGAGCAGATGGTAAATAATCATGACAACCACTACAGAAACACCTTCATTTTAATATTTGACATGAATAGGATACTTAAACAGTTCCTGCTGCAGGTAATTGATGCTTTATACACACACATACATGCCAACCCTTCTGTTTGCTTGCTGATGCACAAGAATAACTGCTTGCTAGTGTTTTCCTGTGTGATTGTTTAGTGACAGGATTCCTCTCTCTGGTCCCTCTGATTAAGGTTTTTTTTTTTTATAGAAAACTTCCTGCTCGTGTGGATCTGGAGTGATATGAAGATTTTGTTGTAAAACTCCCATGACTTTCAGTCATATAAAGTATGTTGCAGTTGGCTAAAGTTTAGTAAAACTCATCTAACTAACCCATCTAACTTCAGGCATATAAATAGCTTCTAAAGCAAGCAGAATGTCCCTTTTTACCCTTTACTAACAGCATAGCTAAGTGTGGTCAATCAACCTGAGTTAGTTATATCATATCAGAGACATAAAGAAGCTTAGGCTTTTTTCTTTTTTCTCCCTAGATGGGTCCATGTGCAGATTGGTAGAGTGTTTTTTTTTAAATTAAAAAAAAAAATTTGAAGTACTAAAAGAGCACGCAGGACCTGAAATGGAACTTGAGAGGGAAAAAGCTGGCAGTGAAATAAAAAGCAAGAGAAAGGACATTTGGGAATGAGATGAGAAATAAGAGGTGGAACAACAAATACACTTTCATGAACTGGGGTAGTATTTACAATCAGAAAGTATTTAGAAAAAATATGAGCAATATATAAATACATATATTTATATTAGAGAGACACAAACTCAATTTAATGGGTCAGAAAAACGTTATTTTCCTGCAGTGTGTCACATTATCACATTTTTAACAACATGCAAGTAAGTCAGGATGAGAAGATGACCTACAAAAAAGTAGTGAAGGATTTGAGGAAAGCTGTAATCTCATGAAGAGTGGAACTTCTAGAAGTTTTAGATGGGACTGCAAAAAAAGAATCCTTTAACTTTTTTGTCACTGACTTCGGAAGTCAGAAGTATCACTGTAGGATTTTGACATCAGAGACCAGATGGTGATCCGAGAATTCATGGTGACAGAGGAGACTGATGGAACATGTGGGCTTAATCTCAGAGCTATCAGGACGTGTCAAGTTATAAAAAAATTGCTCAGGACAGAAAACTGGGAAGGCAAATCAGAGGTAGCTACAGGTAAACTGCTGAGCAACAGGAGAAGAAAGTGGCAAACAGGAATTACTTAGAGGAGACTTCAGGAAAAACTGCAAGAGGTTGCAGAAAAAGAAAGTGCATGAACTGTGGCAACATACATAGACCCAGGCAAAGCCCAGAGTCTTATCTTTAAGAGTTGCTATTAAAAGGATATACACATGGAGACACAAATTAGTCACTTGTTTATAATTGAAAAATAAAAATGCAAAATATGTGGAAGCTCAAAAATTTCACAGATGGTAAATACCCTGTGATAGTTCACCAGAATGTTTAGAGCCATCATTCTAAGCAAATGTTTATATATATATATATACACACACATATATATATGTAATGAACAAGAAAATACTTCCCCCAAATTGCATTGCATCAAAAATAGGACAAGTATTTATATATTTAAAATTATGCATATATATGAAGAATTTACAAGACAAAACCTAACTGTAAATCGTTATTCTTCTAAAGTGGGCTTTCTAATTTCCTTGCATATAAATATCTACGGTGTAACCAAGATATATGCAAAACACAAACTACGGCATAAATTGTAAACAAAGAAATTTCTCTGTTCATCTCTCTTGAGTTTAAAAGAATAATGTGAGACATTAGTACCAACGATTATTTCACAAATTTAAATAGGTTTTTTAAGGGCTTTTTTTTAAGGATGTAAAGAGTTGAGAGAAATGAAGGGTTAATTTGAGATTCAACATAGTATAGAAACAACAAATTGAATGGAAGGAAGATGGACTAGCTCTACGCAGCAATACTGGTCTAAAAGTGTTAGCCAAAGTATAACAAGAAAATGCATTAACTATGTGTGACTACAGAGGAGGACTAAATATCTTTGTAAATGTTCACTTTCACATTTTGTATTGGAGAAATGCTGAAGCTCTGCAAAGTTTGTGCTGGGTTTGGAGCACTGCCCCTATCCAAGGCCACAACTTAAAATTATTTTACAGCAAGGAATCCTGTACTTCTGAAGTTCATATTCAGATTGGATATCCAATCCTATCTTCGACACAGAGAAATATTTTCCTTTCTGTAGATTTTATTTGTTCATCTCTTCACAAGGTCACAGGTTCAAGGCTTCACTGTTACTGAAATTTCAGGAGAATATTAATGTAAGTTTCCTTGCTCTGCTATATATATTTTAGTGGTCATGAGAGTGTGACAAATAAGAGGAGCTAAACTCAAGTGTTATATGATTTTTCTTCACAATTCTACCAGAATACTTCAATGCTGGTCAGTAACACTCTTCTCCAGTGCAATAACAAATGTAGCACTCTCTGTGGAGCTACTCATACAGTGCATTGTTTTTTTTTCTAAGAACAAAAGGAAGCTCCTTGGAGACCTTTAATCTTATTTCATGAGAGAACTATGTATAGAGTCCTGATGATCTCCAGAACTGAAAGCTAATGTATCAAGACAATGCAGAATTCCAATATGCAGAGTACCAGTTTATGGTAATCACTTTTGCATCTGCATTTAGAGTACCACATGTAATTACTGAAGTGTACACTTTTCTCTCTGCAATGGCATGCAATTTCCATTAGTGATCTTGGCAGTCATGCACATGCATTATAAGACCTCTAAGTAATCTGTAGCCCCTTGTAATTAAATGCAAAAAGAATTACAGACAGTAGAACATAGCGAATAATTCACAATAAATAATGTCCCTGATGAATTTAACCCAGTTTTATGTACCAAAATACAGCCAGGTATTCTATATTTTCTTATGTATCAAGTTACCAGTTTATTACTTCATTTATCTGCAGTCCTGCAAACTTTTTTTTTCAAAATATTTCCAAATCACTACAGGAATGATACTGATTGTTTATATAATTTCTCACTAAAATTTTATATTAGGGATTTGAAAAAAGATGGTTAAACTTTGAAATTTGAAATTTTTCCTCTCTACAAAGTCACCAGTTTAAAAAAACCTTTCTGCAACTAATGAGAAACACTCCATTCAAAAACTCCATATCTTAACACATTTTTCACAAGAATAACTTGAGAAGCATAAATTTCATTCAGTAGGAAACTGTTATAGTTTGAAATTCAAACAGTACACAAGTAGAAGGAGTCTCCTAGGTCTTTCAACGACTTCTCTGTTACTGAAGATTACCATATGATCTCTTTAATAGCTTACTTAGTATGTTCTTATACACCAGCTACATTACTTTCTTTACTACAATTTCCTCACAAACATTTTTCCACAGGTTCAGTATGCAAATATGTTTGTTTTTCAATTCAGTATTTAAGTAAAATAGCTCTTCTTTTTCTTTGATGATCATACACCTGAGATTTTCAGACAGTGGTCATTTTTCTTTTAGAAATTATTTTGTTACGTTTAAATGAAGAAAAAACTCACCCTTATAATTTCATCTGGAAGATTTTTTCTTTATCTGATTGTCTATTTCCTGTGTGAACGGTATTTCTTTTCTGCACTTCTTTTATTATGCATTCATTTTTTTCCTCAAAATGAATGACTGGAATTTTACATAGCATTATAAATGATGTTTCATGTGTGTCAAAACCAGAAACAAACTGTTGACTATAAAACACTGTGGAAGAAAATATTTCATAAAATTAATTCTGGAGTGGTTACAACAGCACATCATAATAAATCCTCTACAGAAACACACCATAATACTGAATTCTACCAAGAAATTTCATCAACAGAAAGAACAGAGGATGGGAAGAATCTGAATTACATGTCTAGTGAAATACTGCAACTACAAAGGAAATCTGAGAGGCAAAAAAAATCTTAGGCCCTCATTAAACTCCAAAGCATTTTACAGAGTAGAACAATGTAATTACGTTTTTAAGTCAAACATTGTGTGGTATACACAATACATTCTTCTTCCTGAAAATTACAATTTTTAAGTTCAATTTTGTAACATGACATTACCCCTAATTAACACGTTTTGAAGAGTATTAAATCTAGATTACATATAGTAAGAATTCTGTAGTACTCTTGTGCCACTAAATTATTAAAACAGTTTCTGCAAATCAATCAAAAAAAACCCTCTGTTAGAGGATGTTGTAATATTACTACCTATATTTGTTAGAATCAATAATAATTAACCTGATATCCACAGACACACTACCAATGGCTATTAATAAATTTGTTTCAATTCAATTTTCCTTGTTGTAGAAATAATGGCTCAAAATAATGAAAATGTACATTACTAAAACTTTGAAAGTTTGCAGAGTTCCTTCCACTTTTCTTTTAATAGAAAATATTAATAGGTACCTGTTCACAGGTATATACGTTGCTTTGGGGATTGTTTTGTTTGAATCTGCCAGTTCTAGGAAATTTTCAGCTTAAAAAGACTGGAGTCTTCTCTAGAAATAATCTCTTGATCTGTCTAACGATGGTTAAATGTGAATTTGAAATTCTAGTTTCATCTCCTATAGTTTTTGATGTAAATAAGCTACAATATATGGCATCATATCAGATAATGTGGTGAAAAAAAAAATCTGTGTTTTTCAGACAGAAGTTAAAAATACTGCTATTTTTACACATCAAAACAGCTTTTGCGCTGCTACTGTTTTAGAAGAAACACTTGTTTAATAGCAATTTGACCGAATTCTTTCCTTATTCAAGAACCCTCCTATGAAAAATGTATTTGTTATGTAATTCAGAAAAAAATATGCAATTTATGGTTTACTATGGGGTCACCTATTAAATACTTTGATAACAGAGATGCTGATTGGCCTGGCCCTGGACAGAGACAGGTCCAACTCCTACTTGAGGGTGGGGAAGGCTGTCAAAGTTTCACACAAGTCTACCCACACTTTTACAAAAAACCCCATCAGACTCAAACCCATGACACTCTTGCTTGTGTTCTGTAATGAATAAAAATGAAATATTGTAAGCCATGATAGAGGAAGGCATCAATAATATGTCATATGTTCACAGTCTTTCATAAATAACTTTTTTTTTTCATAAGACATCAAAAAATCACAAACCATAAAGTTAGGGAGTTCGTTTCCATCAACTGAGACATTTTTTATTATGTCGAGTGCAATTGCTAAATTAAATAGAACTCACAGTTTGGGTGTAAGATTCCACACTAACTCAAGAAAACAGAAGACATCCTTACCCTTAAGTATGAGTAATTCCTTTAAAGATCTTATTTTAACTGAAGTGAAAAGAAATCAAAAGTGTTTTGTTAGAGCAAGATTTTATCACACACTCACAAGGAGGCCATAAGTGCAAACCCTCGATGTAGTATTTAAAGTTACACAGAGAGATGGAGGGTATTATTTTTAAGGTCTTTCTTGTTTCGTTTTCTCCTTTTTTCTTTCTCTTCTGTCTGAAATCAGCCTTGGGAGTCTTTCTAATTTATAATTAATTTCTATTATTAGCAAGTCATTTCAACTTATCTGAAAATTGGAATTTCATTCTACACTCTGTGAACCAAACTCCTGGGATAAGGACTCTCTTCTCATGCCCCTCAAATATTACAGGCAAGGCAGCATCAAAAGAATCATGGACATCCCTCATTTCCTTCTTTTAGGAGTCCATTTCCCTCATTTTAGGAGGCCACAGACAACAGGGTAAGGAAGGCAGGAATCAGAAAGGAAGGCAGGAGTTATAGAGAGGCAAGGATTGTACTGCTTTAAGGCATAGACGTAAAGCATTAAGATAAAATCCTAGATAAGTCTAGTGCTTGCTGCAAAGATAAAAGGGAAAATTGATTTTAAACATTGTTCTTACTCCAGAGAACACACAAAGAGTGTAATATCATTTAAATTATCCTATTCCTTTATCCCTCCACCTATCTTTTCATTTTATGTACCATTTGTGCAAACAAATGCATAATTAAAGATCAAATGTAGTTGTATGCTATTATATACAAGGATCTTTGACTTACACATATCAAAATATATAACCACTGCTAAAAAGAAACATGTTGACGTATCCATAAAAAATTCAGCATTCCCCTTTGCTGGAGAAAATGATGAAGCATACAGGTTAGGTATTATTATCGCACACCACGGTATCCCAGGCCATTTCAACCAGTCAGTATATCTAAATGAACTGAATTATGGCTTGATCTTAATTGCTTTCAGAACAGAGATTAAAAAGGTATGCACATTTTATATGCACTGAATACATAAATGTGTATGTGCATGTATACTACAGACATTCTAGCTCTTATGAATGATATTTGCCTAGGTCAAGGACACAATGAACATGGTCTCACTCATTTTAAAGCACCAAAATATCAACGTATCTATTCTGTAAAACCAAAATACCAAAGTACATAGTTAAAGCATTTGGTTAATTGCTCTGATAAAGGAGAAAAATACATATGCACTATTTTGTTTCTTTTGACACAAATGGAAATAATTATACCATTGTTTTTGAACATCTACAAGGGTCATTTTCCCACTGGCTATGCATTGGATTACCATTTAGAAAACAATCTTTTCAATATTATTATAAAGGATATGGAATAAATTTAAAGTAAACAAACGATTTTTTCTGCTTTTAATACCTGTCACAAACTCTGTTTTCGATAAACTTAGCAAATGATACGTGAAATTTCACTAGCTCCATGAAAATTCTTGATGAAATAGTAGTAAAAAAGCAATTAGTTTGAGGAATCTATAAAAAATCTAGAATAAATAACTATCTTTTGGATGATTAATCAGTTATTTGATTGTGAGATGGACTAATTATATTACTTAAATATCTAGTGGAAATGCATTAGTAACTGAATAAATCTATTGTCATTGGGGAATATATCGATTGCAACTACATAAATACATATTGAATTTTCTTTGTTTTTGGCAGGAAGGCTTAAGTAATTAGGATTATGAAGAAGAAAGACATTTTAGGTTTTCTAAATCACAAATTAGATGCCAAGAAGACTATACACAACAAATAAATATTGCAATAATATATGAAACTGGAAGACAAATGTTTCCAGTCCAGAAGGTGGACTGTGTTCTCAGTAAGTCATTTGAAAAAATAAGTGCAGACAGTCCATGTGTACATGGAGATAGCTCTAACATTTGAACAGATACAGACCTGGAATTCTGTGGTGAAAACTGTGTTTTCTCTCACCTGGAATAACATTTTATTTTCAAATACAATCTTGACCAAAGACCCCTGAAGCTGAGAGTTCCATTGGCTTGGGTCAGACTTTGAGGAATATTTCTTCAAGCTCAATGCAAGGCACAAAACTTATGTACAAACCTTGACCACGATTACCTGCAAGGGTGGGACTCCTAGTTTCAGACCTCTGTTTCACTGCAAAAACATCACCTACCAAAGCTGAACTAAAGTTGTTAGCAATGCAAGTGGAAACAACGATTAAGATACATTGCACAGCACTTTCTCAAACTCTTCTTTCAACCATTGTCCATGACAAGCATCATTTATGCACTATGGTTTGTTTGATTTGAGATTTTGTTGTGATAAGACCTAGCTGTGCCAGGAATAGGGAAATACTGCATAAGACTTCAGGAATCACTAAATTACAAATAATGAAGTCCTTACAGAGGACATAGAGTCATTCTATGAAGCTATGTGGGTGGAAAAAGTATTTGATTTTCTGTTTGAAGACTGACCATTGTGAATTCTTCTCTGCGAGGTGACAAAGTTTGAATGAAAAATAACATTTCCCAAACCCTCTTTTCCAGCTCAATTCAAATGTAGAAATGTAAAAATGCAGAAAGTATTGTCCTAAAATACTTTCAAATTTATGTGACTTGGCACTATTCCCACTACTATAATGCAAATAATAAGTGTGATAGAATTAGTGTGATAATTTACTCTACTGGGACAAATCTTAACAAAAGCCTTATCTACTCTGGGACCATGTGTAATGTCATAATACGTCAATGGTATTAAAGAAGGGGTTAGAAGTGATACCACTCCTCGAAGGATTGCTAAGTGTTGAAATACAATTTCCATATGCTACAGTGCAGAGTCATATTTAACATCATGTTAATTCACTTATAATTGTAACGTTGGCTTTTTGACATCTTCCAGTGAAATATAATACATGCATTGTGAAATTTTCAGAAGTGTTTTGGTTTAGGAGTCAGTAAATCCTTACCTTGACACCTAAATTCCAGATCCATTAAGATATATGGTTATCTATCATTAGCAAAACACAAAAATAAGAACAAAAATTTAAAGTGTGTATTTATGGATTTGGGCTCATAATAATATTACCTAGAAAGAGTTGCTAATTAAAGATATTAATCTCCTCAGGGGATTAAAAAGGATATTTTTCATTTTATTTCTTCTTCCTATTCTGAAGAGGTTAAACTGTAATCGTGTTCTTATGAATCCTTATTGCGTAAAAATGAAGTTTACTTCAGCTGGTAATCTGGAAAGGTTGATTTTAATACGAGTATTCACACTGTCTAGTACAAACTATTTGATAGCCAGACCACTTAAATACTTAGGTAGACTGTTAAATAGTGCATGGTGAAATGAAAAAATACATCTAATCTTTTTTTGACAGTACTCACTCTCGTTTCCCAATAAAAATTGCTTTCAGAAATCACAAAGGCATTTGATAGGGCACATGAAGAACCAGAACCTGGTTAGGAATTGATTGTAGTTTCCTTACCCTAGTATACATGCCAGAAGAAAAATTGATTTTATGTTTCAATCATTTTAATTTGTGCATAAGATATGGTTTTAGGTATCATTATTCTCCCTAGACATCGGTTTCTTTTTTGCTTCGCTTGACAAGAGCCAGTGTCACAAATTTTACAAAGTAATTCATCCTCTTCTTTTTCAAGCAAGCTTAGTTCATAGCTAAATTTATAGAATATGTTAAATTCATGGTCACTGAGGTATTTGTGAAGAGTTGTGTTGTCATATGCAGATCAACAACTGTACTTTAAGTGCCACACTGAGAAGTTTTTGCTTACAAAAATCAAGCTATTATGGAGACCTGTGAAAATTGTCAATAGATTTGCTTAGAATGGAAAAGTTAGTAAATCTAAGCCATCCCAATCATCCTTAACTCTAGCAAGCTTTATTATCTCAGCAAAATATTTAGTTAGCAATGTTTGGCATCAGGTCTGCCAAACAGGACTGAAATTTCTGCAGCTTTTAAAAGCCTTTGGACTATGCAAAAGGAATAAATAAGAACTCTGCATATAAACAGGAAAATTTTTGAAGTTATATCTTGCAGAATTTCCACATGAAACTTCCCTACTGTTCTTACTAGCATTTTTGTGCATAAATCCCCATGCTCTGCTTATCAGTGGCTACTGGTAGCATTCATCCAAAGGCAGTGTGGATTCTTCCAAAAAGCAACTCTCTTCAAGCAGAAGACAGTGTGAAAGCATTATCTCTTTTTTCCTTTTCTCTGAAATAAGTAAGTAAATGCCACAGAAAACCAGAAATAATATTGTCACATGAAATTACTGCCCATCATTAAAACCATGAATTCCACTCTGTAAATCTGACCATCAATTAGATCAACGACTCCAGGACATTTTTATTTCACACCCATGTGATCCTTTCTTAGGGTCTCAACCAGCCTTCCTGAGCTGATTAATACTTTGGTGTTGAGAGTGAATTTGTTTTCCTGGACTTAACTACTCCAGCTGTCTGCCAGTAGCGATAGATATGGATGACCGTCATTCGACTAATTAGCCAAATGCAAACTTGTTTCTATGTCATTAATGAATCTCGTATTCTAAGATGAAAGGAAAATTAATCTTCTTGGATTAACTGATTGGATGCTTTTACTAAGGACTCTACCTAGCACATGGGGACACGTACATTGCAACATGACTTACTGCAAAATCTCACTAAAAGTACTACAGGAAAGATCTCGACTTATTCATCAAGTATAGCAGTTGTTAAAATATGATAAAGAAAACTTTAAGATCCTTTGGATCGTGGTACGAACAGAGTCATAGGTGAGCAGGAAGGACAGAGTACCTACAGGTTTTTTGTGCAGTCTTTCCTAAGATCCCAGGTTAGCAGGACCGTTCAAGTTCATGCTTAACTCCGTGTGTGTGACTAAATGGCGCAGATTTCTGTGGAGCGGAGAGTCTCGCTTAACTGCTTTTCCGAAAGGGAAGGGCTTAAGCTAATGCTTAAAAGATGAACACTTATCTTGAAATGCTTTGCTTAATGCAAGCCTAGGCCAGGAGTTGGCAGAGAAGTTAACAGCCATGCTGATGCTCTTTGTTCAGTCTTCAAAATTCTTGTCCTGTAGCTTTAGGTAACAATGCAATGCCTTGCTTCTGTATTTATTTTCTGTGTGCTAATACAGCCAGTCAGCAAGCGGTGTTCCTATATGGATGCAAATAGTTACAAGGAGATGATGGCTAGAAAATTTGTGTGTGTAGCACATGCTTTTCTTGCTTTACAAATAGTTTCTCTCTAGCCATCCAGGAAAAGCAGTAAGGAAGTAACAGAATTAATAATAGTTAAAATTAATGCAAAAACTTGACTGCCTTCAAGATGTGAGTTAGTCCAGAGATGCATTTTTTTACGTTCATAAATTGACCAGTGCTATTTAGGCTCACTATCTTCCTTTTTTTTTTAATTACAATTCTACATAAACAAGAAAAATCCAGGTAAAAATATTCGAACCTCACAGGTCATTCTTACATATTAATTACCAATGCAAAAGGAATGTAGTTTGGACTTCAGGGTCCATCAGAGCTATATGGATCTTAACAGCTTTCTAGAAATTGAAAGAAATTCCTGCTAGCAGTAGTGATTTGATAGGTGGACAATTTAAAATTGAACTGGTCACAGATGAAATAAGGTTTAAGCGTGTGGCTGAAAAGTAAAAAAAAAAACACAGCTCCTCCCTAAAAGACACTGAACTTGGTCAGTTTCTAAGGTCTGCCTTTGTATTTATGAAATTAAATGAAAAAGTCTAGTGTAGCTTGAGATCAGTAAATAGATCTTATAGAACTTCACACAATTTGTTTTCTTTCTTTATAAAAAAAAATTTCCTTTAAGAATAAATGCATAATACTAATTTCTCTTCCATTGGTTAATTTGCACGGATTTAACCAGCCATTTGGCTTCTGGCTGCAAGCACCTCTACATTTTTATATTACAAAATAACACACAATTTTTCATACCGATCTCCTTAAAAGATCACCTTGTAGTATAGTTTATGATTATATTTTCATTAAGTGAGTGCTGTGATACTGCAAAGAAATGCCTCCTGTCTGTTTTGTGGGAGCAAGCTGGTATCATAAGAGGAAAAATCAGTGCTATGTAACGCTGAAGTTATGATATAAATTGAACCACAGGTTTATTGTACAACTTCGTGTACATGATCATTTTTCAAGTTATACACCAATTCAAGTAGAATCTGTGGACTTGTAATATAAAGAAAAGACTCGTCAAGAATAACCAAAATTTCTTAATAGTAAAGAATGTGTATGCTTCTTCAGCTCTGGAGAATATTCTTAATATTGCCCACATCACTGGTGAGTTATGAGCTTTTTATACACGAGGGGAAAAAGAGAGATTATGGGTACAATAATCCTCCTAATAATACCACAAGCCGAATTTCAACTTTCAAGACTCTCTTCAAAGTTAAAAGTTAGCTTCCAAAGCTTTTTAAGAGGCTGCTGCCCTTTTCAAACCACATTTCAGGTGCATCATTCTTGCTGATTTATACATACTTAACGCTGTGTGCCCTATTCATTCTGCATAAAGCTGAGGAAGGCTGTGTAATTCCATTCTGCACCCTGGCAACCTCATTCAGCTCAGGCTGGTTGAAAAGTCTTAAGGCTAATTATGAGAATATTGGTTACAGACTGAGCTGGGAATAGAGAGGACCTATAGCTATTGCCTGACACAGACACACAAGATAGAGGTAGACCAGTTCTTTCTCTATAAAATAGCTAAGACTCCCTCCTCTTTATTCAGAACCATTCAAGATAACACAGCAGCAAGAAAGCATGGCAAGGGCAATAATGGTAAAAGTCCAGAGCAGTAGTTCAGACAGTTTGAAGTATCACAAGCAGAAGCACCTTTGTTGGGTTTCTTTTTTTAAAAGAGCAGATTAAAACTTGGAGGTTAGATGACTCTGAATTACACACTAGACATGCTAGACAGAAGTAACTGTTACTTTACAGAAATCTGCACAAAGCTGTGCATGTACCTATACATGCGCATCACAATACAAGCTGTGGCTAACAGAAACAAGAATTTTCTTTATCGTATCAAGAACCTCTGGAAAAAAGGACTATTAAAATTGTTGACTATTCAAAGGACAATACTATGGCTATATGTCCATTACTTTTTTTTAGTGAAGAGTGAGACTGTTGGGCAATATGTACTTTGCTTAAACCCTGTTCCCTATACTACGTAACCAGTGGAATCTGTTACCACATTTGACAATGTTGTGATACATTCAGGTTAAATGCCGATTAAAGATCAAATTAAAATAAATACCCCTAGTCCTTTCTAGTCACAGTTGAAACGTGATGCTGTTGAGAATCTTGTTTCTGTGGTACTATTTTTTAAAACTGTAAATTGTCAAGAGCGTATACATCCAGTTCACCGATGTGTGTAACTAGAAATAATACCAACAGCTGTTTTAAGTTGATAAAGTAGAGATGTGCGAATCCGTTTTCCTGATTCAACTGATTATCAGTCTCAAGCTTGCTAAGACTTTTTGTACAGCTTAAAACACATTGTATTCCCACCATTTTCAAATGGACCACTTCCGGTCATGTTATCACAGAAGAATTAATAAGGAGGGGAATAACTATACATTGTACCTATTGCTAGTTTGTTGTGGTTTTGTTTTTTTTTTAACTCAGGAAAGATATGATTTCTTTACTTATATGACATAATTTTTAAACTCTAATTCTCAGTATACAGTTGGCTATGCTGATCTAGAAAACAGATTGGTTGGAGGCGTAAAGCTAGACGCTATTGCCAGTTCTGCTACCAGTCTGCTATATGGTCTTGGACAAGTCTTTAAAACTCTTCATCTTTGTTTCCTCTTTTAACTTCTGATTATCTCAGGTTTATCATCTGTTCTTGCAGACAACATCTACCCAAAGGAATGGCTGCAGTTTTGGTTTTGTTTTTATATTTAATATAAGGTCATGTTGGTTTGATATTATACTGCCTGCAAACATTTTGATGACTAGAAGAAGGCTGAGCACTTGGAAGCAACTGCAGTAATTACTTGCAATATTCTAACAAACCTTTTGATTTTTATATGAAATTGAAGAAGTGATAGCAAGGCACTAACAGTGTTGCCAAAAAAAAAAAAATGTTGCTGGTTGAACAGATGAAAGAGAAATCTGCAAACACTTGATAGACTGAATCCTTGCTCTGTGTGACTGGGCAGAGGATGTATGGTTTCTGCAGGTATTTTTGAGTAAAGATGTTCAGCCACAGAGCCAGCAGCTTTTCAGTGCAGAACATTGTTCTTACAGACAGTACTGAAAATCATAATGAAACTTCAGCTCCTAGGGAAGGAACTCTTTGGAAACAAAGGAAAAACAAGCTAAGGAGGCAAACAAAAAATAGGAATTTCTGCACAGTAATTTGTGTAAATTCAATGCAAATGTCCCTACACGACACTAGCTGGGAGATGGTTTGAATGAAATAGGACATGTTTTATACTCTGTAATCAGTTTCCAGCCTCTTGTCTTCTGTAAACAGGCCGAGTTGGCAAATGCCAACATTTAAGTGCTCAAAAACCAGAGCTGAGAATTTTTGCCTAAAACAAACTATCCAATGTCAACTCTAATTAGAGTCTCTAGTAATTTCTAGGACTGAGTTCTATTTTTTTCAGCTTGATTGCAATTTGTAGACTTACAGTAAGCAAGACTAGAAGAGGAAGAAAGAAGCGACTATTTTGGTTGCTCTCTAGTATGAAATTTTCACCAGATGGCTTCCCCTTAGAAATCACCTGGCTAGGAGTTCTGATAAACTTGGTCCCAAGTATAAATTTAAACCACCCACACTCTAAGTAAAAACAATTAATTAGGTACAAGAAAAAAGAGGCAAAGTTTTTAATGAACACACGGTTGTCGCATCAGAGAAGGAGTTGGTACGTTTCATCTCCATATTGCATAGAACTAAGGATTTGGAGAAAGGATAGAATGATCCTACCCTGATATGCATCCTTAGGTAAAAAATAAAATATTGGTAGCATGGATTTCTCTACCTCAGTGGGCTTTGGGTCAGGGCATAAGACTGCACAACGCAAGCAATGAACTTTGAAGAAAAGGCTGCAAGTGCTGACCTAAAGCACAAAAGGAGAGAAAGTGAAAGATCTGTACAATTTTCTTTCATGTATAAATAATAGCCATACTGCTTAAAAGGTGCAGGATAGATCATCTGTAATGGCTTAAAATAGAAGCCAAAAATAGAATCTTGGGATTTTTTTTTCAGTCCTTTTAGCACATTCTAGGACAAAGCTCTTGTCGAGAGGAATAGACATTTTTGGACGAGACAGCACATTTGTTCCCGTAACCTCAAATGGAAAATCCCAACCATCCGTGAAATCAAAGAGAAGACAGGTTCCTCCTACAAGAAGACATTTGTAATTATACTGTTTGGGATCAGCATTCTCTCTCTCTCTCTTATCCTCCTACTCCTCCTATTCTTTCTTGTGATCTGTTACCAGCTCTCATTAGAGAAGAAAAATCAGAAGGGGGAAAATAAACACCAAAATTGCAACACTTAGGCTGACTTACAGTATGAGAAGTAGTTTAGCTACACAGACAAGAGAGTTCATCTGCACTTACTGAACAAATAACAAAATAATATTTCCAACAAAGTAAATATTAAAAACCAATTATGCATCAATAAATACAATAGCAGTCAGTAACCTTATAACCTGAAGCTAGATATAGGCCCCAATTCTTTAGATAGTTATAGCCTGTATATATTCTACTCTAATTTAAGCATATTTCTTCTCTACTGTAATTTCGGGTGAAATAAAGAAATATGCAGGTCTCTTCCCTAGGGTTCAAATACTGCTTTTACTAAAGCTGACAAAACTTCTACCTTGACCATGCTTGATACACCACAAGCCTTTAACCTTACAAATCAAATTAATTGCATCACATTTATGCAGATTGAAGAGACATCCATGCTGTTCTTCATACCACCTGAGTAGTTCAAGGGAACATGAACTTAGATTAGATTTTAGGAAAAAATTCTTCATTACGAGGGTGGTAAGACTTCGTAATAAATTCCTCAGAGATGCTGTGGCTGCCTCCTCCCCGGAGGTGTTCAAGGCCAAGTTGGACAGAGCCTTGAGTAGCCTGATCTAGTTGAGAGGCGTCCCTGCCCATGACAGAGAGGTTGGATTAGAGGATCTCTAAGGTCCCTTCCAACCTAGACCATTCTAAAGAAACCAAAAACGAAAAAAAAAACCCTCAACCTTATGTCTAGCATGTGCCATGTGAATTCGTGGCTTTCCTGCATTCTCTGAGGGCAAAGGGGGAAGAAGTGCATTATGCTACTGCCTATCTCAGTTACAGGAAAAAAAGCAAACATAATCTGTGTAAATCTGGGTAAAACTCTGAAGTGAAAAAGCCTACAAGATTTTAAAAAGAAAATAAATTACTTGTGCATGAGGTAGCTGAGAAGGAAGTCAGCAGTATGGGAAAGAAGCAGCATTGGGAGAACTCAGACGAGGTCAATGACATAGGTAGAAAAGCAGTTATTACCTTGCACTCACCTTTCCTCATGTCTATGTGATTATGTATGGCACCTTGTGCATGCCAGGACCCACATGTTTAAACAGGTATCTGGAAGGTTGTAAACTCTGTTTCAAGACTGCAATTCAGTACCCAGCAAAGGCAAGCTAGCTGCTCTATTAGCAGGATCTGAGAGCATTTCATACCCCTGGGTATGTGGAAGGTTTGGAGGCTATGTATTATACTTTTTACAGGGAAAGTTATGCAACATTCTCCATACTTTCTGTATGAATCAGACTCCAGAATTCCCAGAAAATAACTAAATTAATAGCTCTGAAAAGAGGAAACACAGACTTAGTGTGATCATAATCCTGTGAATTATGGATAAACAACTTCAGACAGTTCCCCATACAAGATGACTTTTTTGACTCTTTACTGTCACAGCCTACAAAGCAGGGCATGAAATGAGGCCTATCAGGTATTCCTTTCTTTCTCTCTTCCCTTTATATTCCTTTGTGCAGTCATCCCAGGTTATTTTTTATCACAAGTACAGCTCTATCAATCTGTTCCAGCTAATCCCTGGATGCATCCTGTACAACTATATCTAACAAGGTGTTTACCTCTGGAGCATCTGCAGATAATTCCCATTGACTATGGACTGCCCCTGGAAAGGCAGAGATCCTGTATTTCCCAGCTTTCAGAAACCAACACCCTGAAAAGACAGAAAATACACCAGGAAACCTTCCACCTGCTAAAGTTTTTGGCTTTTTGTCATTGAATATGTAAGATGAATAAATAGGTTTAACATGGAATCAAGTTGAAATACTAACATCAAACACAGAAGAGGTGGTTATGGGTCCAAATGGGCAAACTGGACATCAGAAGGTATGTACAGAGCCAATAGCAACTGCACTGTCTAGCAAAGATAGGAGTTTAGAACAGGGTAAACAATGCCAGCTCAGCTAGTTGAAAATTGTTTTCCTCTAACCCGATAATATTGGGGTACAATATTTTTCATATTTTTATTACAGCAATACTAAATGGCTCCAGGTGAGACAAGAACCTTGCTGTGTTTTCTTATACCTATGTAGCTCAATTAGACAAAAAATGGGTCATTACTCACATTTTACAGATGCAGAACTGAAGTCCAGTGACAAAAATCACTTAATTTTTCAGAAAGTCTGCAGCAGAGCTAAGGCAAAGAACTGACATTATCTTGCATACCTGAGCTTAATGCATTGCTATTTTCCCCTGTTTTTACAGCAAAAGGAGTAGGCGATTCAATTTGATGTTTCATCCTTCTGTTTCTTCATACAGTACAATTAATTCCCATGATGAATTTCTGTGTTGATACTCCTACTCCAGGTTTGATAAATCTTCAGCTTAATCATTTCTCCTCTATGTGTGTTTTACTAGCTGAAAGTGTTTATGAAATCTCATCTTATTTTCTTGCGTGACATGAAACCTGTTCAGGAATCAAAGATTATCCCTTTGTCTTTCCATTGCCTTTGTGTGATCAATGAACTTCATAACATGATTTTAAAATTTGATGCTGTGATTCATTTTCACAGCATGATGGAGGGTAAGTTTTCTAAAGTGTTAAGTGACTCCTTAGTGAGGCCCAGATACTCTAACTCTTTCACCGTGCTATGAAAACATATCCTGTTTTGACAGAAAGAATTGTTTAAGATATACAAAAGCTTAGGTAACCCTGAAGATCTGAATTCTTATAGTTATACATGTTATCAAGCAGGCTTTGTGTGATGATAGGTAAAAGTATTTATGAGAGATTTTTTTTTTTTACAGTATTATGCACAACAGATATTCTGATATTTTCCATTACCTTTACACACTGGTAGAAAAATCAAAGAATAAAGTTCAGTGAGATCACAGTACATGGATTTACTACTTCTTTCTCAACGGTAGAAGATCTCTAGTCCTGGAGCTATTCATCCTCTGGATCAGCTTTCTTTTTACACCCTCCACAGATACCAGGATTAGATCATCTATCATTAAGATGGTCTGCTTATGTCTAGGTTGCTCTATAGAGCATGAAAAGAATTAGCTTACTTAGGGCAAATCTGGAATAAGTCCACTGATGTCAATGTGATTTCTCTTTTTTTGGTCTGATATGAACTAGGCAGCATATATCTCACTTAAGTAAATTATGACATCTCTGAATTCCAAGTCTAAGAAGAGCTGAAATGCAAAATTTAAAGGTGAGAGACTTAATGTTTCCATGCCTAATCGTCTGTAATACAAATGAGAAATGTCAATAATGCTCTTCTGTGCTGGTTCTCATAGCTATTTGCATCAATTTTATGCTGGCTTCTTTCACTTCTGTCACATCTTATTACGATTTAACCCACTCAACAAGCACCTGAGCTGAAGACTGAGAGGCAACAAAAATGATCTGAAGCAGAACACTCTCGCTCCAGGAACAGCAGTCCTTTGTTTTTCCATACTGGAGTATGTTAGTACGTCTTAGGGACAGACTTGGCTCCCTTGTTAAAACTGCAAAGAAGGACTGAGAAAGAAATCACGGCAAGATTGAGTTTTTCAGCCCCTAGGTGGGAGAGCATTTACGTAAGTAATTCCATTTATTTCATTGTGTTGCTGTGCATAATCTGTCAGCCTCTTAAAAGGGGTAGATTGAGTATTGGCATTAATCAGTGCAGCTGTACTGCCCTGCGCTGGGACAGGAAAGCATATACCTTTGTGCCCAGATGAAAATTTAAGATTTTATAGCAGTCACAAGGTGTGTGCTTTCCTACCCAGGGGATCCTTCTTCCCCAGAATTCAAGTGTGTAAGACTAGTATAAGATCTAGCTTTTAGCCTTTTTCATTTGCAGAGAAATGACTGTTTCTTCTAACCCAGAAATAAAAATTGTAACGTGACCTATTTCCAGTCCTCCCACAAATATTACTAGAGTACACAATAGACGTTATTCTAATCTCTAAGTTGTGTTTTTCATGGTTGACATTCTGGTACTCTGAAAACGAACACCTCGTACTCATATACCAAAAAATCAGTCCACCCCCCCCAAATCCTTCACCATTCATGTAACTTACAGACATTAGTAGTCACCTTGATTTCCACTGTATGAGGTGCACCACCAAGGTAGCAAACATCTCCACCAGACTGCAAACAAAAACTTCCTGAGCTATACTTTAATCTATAAATAGTTGCACTAAGTCAAGAAGAACAATTTTCACATAAAGAGCTCCCCATAAGCATCAGAGCTGGTCTTACTCAGATAAGCCCCAGCCCTTTAATGGATTTTATGCAGTTGCTACCCTACAGCCACATACAGCCCCATTAGCTTCAAGTAGGATCCATCAGGGACTCATTGCAAGATTAGGGTTTAAAGGCAGGCTGCCCAGAATGAATGGTTTAACTAAAGGCATGATGTTAAAATGATTTAGATTGACAGTTAAATTAAGTGAAACTACCTGTGTAGACACACACCAGTTTAGTATGCCCTTGTAATTTACAGTTTAAAACCCCAGGAGCGCCCACACACTACCTCACGGGGGCTTAATACTGCAATGTAACAGCCTTTGTTTGCTAACAGCCCTCAAGAGACATGTTCCACCTGACAATTTCCCCCTGCTTCATGAGTTAGGAAGTCTGCAGCATGTCCTATGCCTAATGATGAGTTTCTTTCCTTTACCAGGACACTGCACCCACCTGTGCTGTCCTGTCTGCCCCCTGCACTCCCAGATCACCCCACACAGCTGTGCAAGATGGTTCATTTATTTCTGACTGTGTTTATTCTTGTCTTGATCCCACCTGATACACAAGAAAAAAGTGAGCTTGTGAGTACTGGGTTTTGAAATCTCATCAGAAGTACTTCTAACAGAAAATGGACTTTAAAATCTTATAAAAATAAAATAAAAGATCTTTTCCTGGACTCTAATTCTTGTACTGTATTCAGTGAACTGTCTTCCATCTCTCGATACAGTATATTCTGAAAATTACTTGGAGAGACCAACATTGACTTCAAGCCCTGTGGAAGCTATTTTACTGATCTGTGGAATAAGACCCAGTACCAGATAATTTGTTGCTGATATGACACAATGAACTATTTTTCATATATCCCTGTTCTCTGGTTTGCTCTTTTGGATTTGGCAACAGATCGTTGGCCCTTGACCTTGTGGTTCTTAACCTGTTACAAGCCAGTGCCAGCTACACACAATATCCATAAACCCAGACTGTGGTCTGGTAGGTAGCTCTATAATATCTGTAACTTGGAGATAACCTAACTTGTTTCGTTTGGTTTTTTGTGGTTTTTTTTTTCTGCTGTAGAAAAGGATGGGCACTGTTGTGTTCTCAGAATGAACAGGAGAAAATGGCATAGAATAGACACAAGGGTTTATCTGCTTTCTCTTCCCAATCCCCCTCACCTCCCCCCCCAAAAAAAAACCCCAAACCCACAGACATTTTAAGATACATTTCATGTTAATTATTATAAATACATAAAAATATTTCAAACAGCAAAGATACAATATATCAAAAACTTAGCAGCATAAACTCAACTTCTCCCCTTCAGTGCTTTGGATATAAATTATTTAGTCTCATAGTTAGTAAGAGTTCAGACTAACTAGAAGTGTCAACAAAGAGGTTTCTTCAAACAAACAAGCAAACAAACTTCTAAACATAGAGGAGTAGATCAATGTAATTTTCTTTCAACTTTTTTCATCTCTTATTTCCCTTCTTTTTTTTTTGTCTGTAAATCCATATGTGTGTACCCTCCCCTTATTGCTGAGGCACAACACGAAAATTATCAGGTAAAACCCTGTACTATGCAGAATGTCATAAAATGTCCATTACCTCAAAATTATATACAACTCTTCCAGTGAAAACTGGATTGTGAAATAATGGCCAGAATCTATGGCAAAAGTTAAGTTGAGTTATTCCCAGAACCAGAGCGAGTAAGTACAATTCCTTTCAGAATTACAACTGGTCCAAACATCTACATAATAGAACATGAACAAGGTAGATGAAAACTGTGTTTATTAAATTGTGTAATCAATTGTCATCCATTTACCTGTCTTAGGAATAGAAATCTATGATCTTTACATTTGCTGTAAACACTTTTCAAAGTTTTTTTCTCACTAGCTGTTGTTAAAAGCCCCAACTCAGGAGATTATTTACATGTCTGCTGATCTATATTAGTAGGTTTAATAACTCCAACCTGTTATAAAATTAAGCACATGTTTAAGAATTCTCTGAAACAGAGCCAAAGATCCTGAAGCTGTCAGCAGTTTTCAGGTCAACAGGTATTTAACACTATGGAGCCCATGAAAGTCCATGAAGAAACTGATATATAAGAGAAAAAGAAGAAATCTTAAATAATATTAAGAAAAAATACAAAAAATATATATACATTTGTGTGTATATATATACATATGTACACATGTATAGATATATACATATATTCATATATAAATGCTTCTATACTCCCTACAGCAGGGAAGTTCTTTCAAGGTACTGAAATCTGTGCAATCAGGAAAAAAAAAAAAAGGTGATTTTAATCCACTTCCTTTATATAGTTTTAGTATTTATTGAATTAGCCTAGAAAAGCCCAGCAGATAACTCATGGTGTACTATTTATAGTTAGGGATGAAATATCTTATGTTCTAAGCCTGTCTAATTTCAATTTTATATTGACAGGGAAAGAACACAATGTTTATAGTGCCGCATTCTTTCAAGAAAAAAAAACCACACAAACATCTCTCTAAACCCACTCACATCTCATCAGTCATAAGCTACATGAATGATAATAAGTTCTCGGAACTCTCTAGTTCTCTATGACAGTTCTAATAATGCAGTGCCAGGTGTTTAAAAAAAATGTCTGCAATACCCAGAAGTTGCATTGCAGTGACCTCCATGGTCTCCTATTCAAAGGAAGTGGCTGGTAAATGTAAATATAATTACAGTACAATCCACTTGTAATAGGCATAATTATAATACAGCAAATAAAAGCACTTACAAAAACTAAGTATGTTAAGTTAAATGTATTGTTTTCTGCTTATAATAGACACTCTCTGGGTGTCTATTATTAATGGCTTCTAAGAACAGAACAGGGAAGGAGCTTTGAGCATATGTGAGAGATGGATGAACATAAAGGGATGTAACCTCTCTGCTTTCATTCTCACAAGCTGTGTAAACCGTTGAGTTAAAACAAATACTCCTAAAAAACAAAACTGTTATTTTTTTTGCTAAGCCTCTACAACAGCACATTGGGCATGTTCTCACTGTCCAGAGTCCTTGACTGGAAAAGCAACATGCCTCTTATCACATTTCAGCAGGAAATGTGTTGTAATAATACTACATTCTCTCTTTCAGAATTAATTTGGTAAACATGCAGAATTAACACATAGCCTTTTTCAAGCCCCTAAGCCTAACCCAAACAGAAGAAAATAAATGCCCTTTATTCTGAATAATAATAATTCCTGCAAAATGAGTAAATAGAGCATGTATTGGCCTGTAGATGTTAAGTAAGTATGCAAGTACAATACATAACATCACTGGTTTTGAGGAAATGTCATTAATGTCGTCTGTTGCAAATTTTGTAACTTTTGGTTTGTAATGCCCTTCAGATTACTCTAGTTAGCGGTTGTTTCCACAAAAGTAGCAAAACCTGTGCCTGATATTATCATATTGTTATTATTATTATTAGATTATTAGAAGATATTACAGAGAGGAATTGAAGAGGCATCCTTCTGATTCAATACTTCATCATGCAGAAAAGCAAACAACAGTGCATATTGTGGGTTGCATTTCAGGCCTGCCTCACTCAGTGCTACAGCCTGACCAGAGCAGAGTTTAGGGGCTCCTCAGATGAGGCGATGCCATGATCTAAAACAGAGGGAGGTGGTAGATTAGGAGGTCATGGCAGGAATTCTCTAAACAGATTCTTCTTAACCTCCTTTTTCTCTTTATGCCTTATGAAATTTCTAGGAAGCTACAAGCTGAAGTGCTTTACCAGAGCAACCTGGCAGATGATTATCTTGTTCAGACATAGCCTGTCCTCTCCCTTGTGGAATGCAAGGGGTTAATTTAACATAGTGAAGTTTCTCTTGTGTCCTAGAGGCAAAGTTCTCATGACCACACTTAAAAAATGTCACCCTTAAATTTATCCCTTGATACTGTCATTCACTGTGGGAGTCTTTGTTTCATTTCAGTCCCAGCCAAGGACAGTGATAAGACCTTTCCCTTCCTCCCTAATTTAGTTATATTCCTAATATCATGACTCTGAGGGGCTCAGGAGAGCCCCCTCCCACCACCTTTGTCAGGCTCAGTGCACAAAGCAATCACAGCTGACCTGGTAACCTCTATCTTCCAGACCGTGACGGGTGCTCACTGGGCTGCTTCCCCAACTCACTATCTTCTCTTAGTTACAGACAGGCCAGTGAACTCTCGGAGCTGCCCTCACTCATGCATTGGCATAGCTGAGAGAAGCTTTTTTGCCTTTTTCTGCTGTTCAGAGGCATATAAAGAGCCTATTGTATTATATGCAGCAACGGTAACTCATCCTTCCTCACTGTGAAGTGTTTTGATATCACAGAACTTCTTGGGGCACCAATTTCTGCTATTTTTGTCAAGAGACAGATACAGCAGTACCTTTATTGAGCTTCCTTACTTTCCTTACTTCATAAGGAAATTAAAGCCCTGTTCTGTAGAAACTTTAAAAAAGCACAAAATACTTCAGACTCCTCATCCATTCCTTGTAGGAGCAGTGCCTCATTGATCAGGTTTTCCTGTCTCCAGAGATGTCAGCAATTTTTTTTTTATGGTAGCTGCCCACTTGGATTCAGGGACAAGTCCACTGTGTTCAAAACCTCATCTGTCTCTCACTGTCCTTTAGGGGAAGAGACAGGTTTTCAGGCACCTGCTGTACTGATAAGATATTGTGAACACAGTATGTGGATCACTCTAAAAGCACACAACTTTGTAGAGTTACAAACAGTCACTCTCATAAATCTGGGGCTATGGAAAATGAAACTGGATGTTGTTTTTACAGCATTGAACTCTTTTGAAAGCTAAAGTTTGAGGAAAAAAAATGTGTTTTGTTTTGTTTTTCAAATACATCAATAATCTTCCATTTAATTTAAATACTCACAGCTGTCAGCTACCTCCAAACCCTCTTAGTGCAGTGATACGGAAATGGTTTTACTGAAAACTCCTTAGGAATACCTCAGAGAGTTCACATTCATATCTATTTAAGCGAGTAGATGAATAGAATCTACCTAACCTAATTGGGGGAAAGGAAAAGAAAATCAATAAAGCAAGCTTTCTGCTTATCAACTGTATCCCATTTCTTGTCGGTTATTGCTTGCACTGCAGCTTATTTGAAGGAAACCTTTGTTCAGACTTTAATTTGATCTGCTCATTCCATGGTTGCTTTCCCTAGTTGTAAGGTTCTATATATGTATACATAAATATATATATATATATAGTAAGTAAGGAGTAGCATATGGGAATAAAAAATTATGGAAGACATATGCTGCTTATGCAGTACATCCACCTGGCAAACAGAGTTTCGTTTTACTACTGCAAATTCAGAACTGTTTTGTCATAATGGAAAAAACATTAACTCTTCTCTTTAATTATTAATGAACATCAGAGGAAATATATCATACAACAATAGTTTTTTTTTCCAGTATTGCTACTAAATATATTTTCCTTTTTTTTTAAGATCTTGCCTAGTGCATCATACTTGCCTATTGAGATTCATAGCGTCAATGAAGCCCCACAAAAACAAATGGGATCATCCGTCACTACTGGAGCCCACATTTTCCATAACGATACATGAGAGGAAGTGTCTTAGCTTTGGTTTTAGCAAAACCTGGTTCCACATTACACAGTTTCTGGAATAATTTCACCAGATACTGTTTACCCGACCCTGTACGAAAAGCAGGGATTCAGTCCCCTGAAGTCGGTGTCCTGAAGGAGACCATCCAGCTTCTTCAGAAACACCTGCCTTCCCTAGATTTCTCCTGACAATGTTGTTCTGAATCCAAGCAGGTCATACTGCTACAGCATCAGCTTCTTTGGAAGCAATGCCTTTGTGAGGCTTCCTGAATGGAAGTCACACAAGTGGCAGTAGCAACGCTGTATGAAGTATCCTAGCTTTCAACCGTGCTGCCACAATATGCAACAACTAGCTCATCAGCTTCTACTACAGCAAAGGAAAGAAATAGGTCCATGCAGACTGGTGGCCAGCCATCTTTAATCATCTGCTCTTTGACAGCTTTGCTTATAAATAAGGCTTTCTAGAATTTTCATGTTTATTACCACCAGCACCTTAACCTGCAGAACAAATCTGAGGATAGCGACACAGGAGAAAAAGCAGTATTCGTCATCTCTTGCTTCCCCAGACCAAAAACCTGATTTCGGAAAAAAAAATTTAAAAAGGAGTAGAACCTGATACAATCTTTGATTATCACAGTCATAGGTGTTGCAGTGTGGAATGCTGTAATACAGATATTGCTTCAAGGAAATCTCTGTTAGGAATGTAGTGTGTAAGTGCTGAGAGAAAAAGCTTCCACTTTGTTATTCTGAAACAGACTCCTGGGAGCAGGATGGTATTCCAAGACTAGTGATGTGCTTGTTATTGTAGGTACTAATTCCCAGGAAAACAAGGACTTTCACTGTGCGTAAAACATGGCAGATTGTTCCCTAAATGCTCACACTTTCCTCTCTTCAGTAGAGTGCATAAGCTTTAGTGTATTCATATTGCCTGGAAAAATAAACTTGTGCAAAAATAAGCAAACCAAAAACTCTCTTTCCTCGTGCAATGCTGAGGGAGAAAACTTGATTAAATGACTTTGAATTGTGGTGTTATCAATTTTATGAATGATGTTGAACAATCCTGCTTCTTCAGCACATGTTACATATTTAATTACACAGAAACTTGTTTGCAGGGTTTTTTTCTCTTCATCAAAGAAATTCTTACATCCATTTAAAGGTTTTTTAAAAAGGAAGAAGTCATAAAGCCTATACAACAATAATCCCTTGTGTTCTTATTAGGGTAAAGTGTGAGGAGTAGTGGTGTCCTCTTTATCCCTTAATGTGTTGCCAAGATACAACCGTCCTTACCTCCACCTTTTTTAACTTTTAATGCAAAAGCAATTCTCTGGTATAAGTTACAATTTAGTTCTTACATTGGTATTTCCTACGCTTGGAGAAATTACTCTGCCTGATTTCTATTATATTTTTCCATCACTTGTTGCTATGCAAACTCATATAGGCACTCTGGAGAGAAAATGGAAGAACAAAATAATCAACACCGTAAATGCTGCAGACTTTCTCCCTTACTTAGAAAATGGAGTATATTACAAACTGTAATTTAATTCCATGTAGCTTGTAGTTTATCATAATTTTTAACACACTGTAGTCAAAAGGATCTAAATAGATTCTGACACATCTGGTTTCTGATAGGTCTGCATTGTGAATTCATGTGGGCCATTGCTTGGAAGTTATCCGAAATTATCTGGTTTTATACAAATTTCATTGTTTTTATGCCAGTCTGAATTCCGCAACAGAAACAAACTTCATGGCACCTTTAACACTGTTAACTCTTCTAAAGATTTGGCTGTTTAAAGTTCCTTGTTCATGCTATCTGCATAATGAATTGTCCTCTTCAAGGTGATAAATTATTCATTAGAGTAATGAGCAAATCAATCAGGAGAGCTGGATAAGTAAAACACACAGCTTTTGGCAAAGTAAGGTCTGAATGTTTACACTTATCACAGAAAAGCCTTGACTTTGATGCAGACCTTTCAGAGGTGTTTATTAATCATGATCTCATTACAGTTGCGGTGGACTAATAGCTTTGCGTTTGTCAGAATTGTTTCTCATGATGTAGTGCTGTTGTCCTAAAAATACAGATCTATTTACACTATTTAACCTTCTACAAAACTGCTCAAAGGTAGCTTATTTCTAACATTGTGCTGTATATTAAATCGAGATTAATAATTAAGTCGAGTGATTTCAGAGCTCGTGTCTGCAAAATGTTGTGGCTCTCAGGTACAAAACTTGAAAGCACCTCGTGGTTTATCTGCAGCATGTAGCAGTGATTCACTGCAGAATTGAGAGTATTACTCTGGGAACAGGTCCAATACTTTCAGAATATGGCAGGGAGCCTCTAACTGCAGAAAGATATATATTGGGTACATTAAGCATATTTTAGTGTTTATTAGTGAGAGATTTGGGATTTAGACTAGAATGTGCTCTGAAACTAATCTAAATACACATCTGCTGAAGGGTGAAATGGCATATACTGTAACTCATGAAAATAATGAGTGTGAATTAGTTTCGGAAACATAGCTCTACAATTTATTCACATCAGATTTGGCAGGAACTCTTCAAAAGGGCATATAATGAAGTGAATTCATTCAGACCTATGTAAGAATTTAGCCACATAATTGCCATTAAATGATTTGAGTGTTGTCTGATGAAAAACCTTTAAATTATTTTGGAAGTTTGCAACTAATGAATTTCATGTTTCTTTTTACTGTTGTGGGTTTTTTGGTTGTGCTTTTTTTTAAATAAATTGAACTGGAGCACTGTGCTGAAAAAATTTGCTGGAAAATATCATTTTGAATTGCTATGGCAGAAGTGAAATATGCGTGTGGGGGAAATCTTCTAATTTCAAAACTTTAATCTGCCTCATAGCAAATATTCAACATAAAGCTGTTGTACCATGAAATAAAATTATCAGACTGGTTATTATATCATATATTAGACATGTGAAACTAGCAAAATTAATGGGCACAACTTTTCCAGTGCCTATGTTTAACAGTATAATTTTGCTTTGTTTAACAAAATTGCCTTTGCAAATAAACTCAGATACACTTAGCTGTACATAAAATTAACTGCAAACATAACAAGTGATTAGAAATTACAGCTCTCAACATCAGTTCATCTTGGTGGTATATGTTACTGAAGATAAAAAGCTGTTGATATATACCATGCTTTGACCTGTATTTCAATGCATATATGGAACAATCCCTTCATGACCTCTTGTCCTGAAGTTGAAATAAAATTTAAGTTTTAAGTTGGAATCAGGACATCTAATGAGACTTCATGGGCAAAGCTCTATCAAAATGATAAATGTGGGCATAAAGCATTGATCAATGAACTGTTCCCTCTTGAAAAACTAAATGCTTTAATCCTGAGGCGGAATATACACTTTGTGTTGCTCTCATACATATAAATAGCCACTTTTGAGTCCCAGTTTAACCTGAGTGAAAACGTCTCCATGTAACTCTGAATATCAAAGTTTCCCACTGCTCCTTTCCCCACTTTAGTGTGATCAATGGGGAATTGACTTGAGTGGAAGAAGGGTCTGACCTATAAATTCAATTAAGCAAATCCTCAGTTGTTTGGTATGAAGTGTAAGATATCATTTTTATTTTATTTTAAACCCAGTGGTCTAAGTGAACATGTAAACACATTTCTACAACCTTTGAGCACTAAAGTAAAAGAATAAATCTTTATGCCCATTGGTAATTTAGGGATAAGGTATAAAAAAAATTTTACCTCTCCTAATACTTCTGGCTAAATGTATATCCTTGTCTGACTTCTAATAAATTATTCATTTTGGTGCAGAATTACAAAGCATACAACACATATCATCACTGCTGTCTTGTAAGTATGGATAACAGGGAACAATGAGTTGTGGTCTTCCCTGATTAATGTGTAAAGTTGCTTTAAGAAAAAGAAATAACTCATTTATAACACTTTGAGTGGCCACAGTCTTGGACTGGAAGAGGTCCTTTTCATGTGGACAAATAGTGGAAGATAACTAAAAATAGCTGCCTCTGCTGTTTATTTTTAAAGAACTTGTCTGACTCACAGAGGAATTTTGTGGCAGACATAACATGGTAAACACCTTTGACTCTCTGTCCTTTTATTTTTAAATTGCATGGTTTTGTGTCATTTGGATTTTCAGATACATGTAGCTTCCTTTCATGCCAACTGAAATTAGTTGAAACTGCAACATCTTCTGAGAGTCAAACACCACCAAAAATCAGTCTGACAACACAGAACTGCAGGCTGCAAATTAGCATTTTATTTTCCAAGACCTGTATACTGCACTTACAAATTCATTTTAGACCGTAGACAGCCCTTTTGAAAGCCTCGCACAAGGCACCATACTGCATTTTAGCCTTTTATTATCTCATGCTGCAGTCACTTTATCCAATTAACACACCTCTTCTTTGCTGACTGCAACATGGGTACAAAAAGAATTAAATAAGACTATACAGGGTGGAAGGGAAAAGAACCAGTCAGTTTCATGCCATCCAGGTTCTGGGCTTCACAATTCTTACTCTCAAATACTACTGATGTAATAAAAACTAGTGAACTTATTAGGATAAAATTTCACCGATATTTATTCTGCTTTCTTTTTGCCCTTTCTACTGTTTCAGTAAAACACTTCGAGTCAGGACAAAATACTGATTTACATACTGCTAAGACTCTCAACCTGCTTATTCAGGGAAACTGAAAAAAAACGGACTTAAAAGGATTTGCTTCTTCCCCTCTCAGCCTTCACCATCCTTGCAGTATCAGTGTGGTTTTAGGTTTTTTTCTGTTAGTAATGAGTAGTTTCTTTTTCCCTGGTGGTGATATCTCTCTTAGTAGCTCTCTCATGATTAAACTTAATGCTTATAGATACACATTGCTCTGTTCTTTCCCTGAAGCACTACGTAGTATCAAATATTACCTGAACTAGGAGAATAGCTACTGAAGAACAAGTCAGAATGTTTCAGTATTCTGCATTATTAATTAACTTGAACCTTATATTAATGAATGCATTACATTACTTTACTAGTATCCAAACCTATTGTGGAGAAAAAACAAGTATGCAGTATTCATTTTACATACGGAGAACCTGAGACACTAACATCCTTTTTTCAAGGTAAAACAGAAAACATCATCTCTCAGTTTATCCATTCCTGCCTTAGTGTCCTGCTCACAGAACCACACTGACAACTGAATCACTAAAATTTTGGATGTAGAGCATCTTGAAGTCATAACACAGACAAAATTATTAGTATTCTCACTGGAAGCCTCATCTATGCAGTGACTTAGCTACAATTAAATATATTAGCGATAACTCATACAACAGGGAAATGCAACCCCTGTTTCAGTGAAATGTGACCTTCCTTTAATCATATGACAAAATATTTTGGAGTGATGCTACAGGTGTGGACATCCAACCAGTTGACAAGGCAAGACATGGTCCTTAGTTACAGCTTTTAGAAGGGGAGGAGGGAAAGGGAGAAGACAGTGCATAGGAAAAAGGGTCTTTTAAGTGATTTTACTGCATTAGTTGGATGTAATGTCGGTTAGAAATGCTGAAGCCATAGAGATGAGTTCATGACACCAATGAAAATGTGTATGAGGTGTGTATAATTAAATCAGACATCTTTTGTGCCATGGTATTGAACTACCATAAGCCAATATATGGGTTTCCATAATTCTGCTTAAGTACTGTTCTGCTGAAAATACTGAGCAATTAAGAAGCCACTAACCTCAGACTTAAAAAAAGAACCATGTTTTTGGATGGTTATTATTAAAGTGGTAAACTGGAAGACTACTAATTACACAAGTGCATAAATATTTGTAGGCTCAAGTTTTAGTAATGTTATAGATATAGTACTCTAAGTTACAATGAAATAAGTTATTGCAGAGTTTACTTTTATGCACCTATTACTACCAATATTTTGCCAAAAACTGCATACTGCTAGGATAATCTGAGTGAAGGTGTTTGTGTTTCAAATTACTCAACGTAAAATACGTGTCAAAGAAACATATGATTCTGGTTCACTTGGATGAGATACCAGTTATTATAAAGCATAAATCTGTCCATAGCCTTTAGTAAGACATACCTTATGCAACCATATAGGTTGGAAGAGACCAGTAGAGATCATTTGGTCCAATCCCTACTGTTAAGATCAGGTCCAGCTGGAAGAGTTGCTCAAGGCTGTGCTCAGTGAAGTCTGTCTATCTTCAAGCACAGCAATACCACTGCCTTTCTTGCTGTGTCTAACCACCATCACATTGAAGAAGGTTTTTCTTGTGTTTGTTAAGAATTTACTGTGTTCCATCCTGTGCCCATTGCCTCTCATGCTTCTGTTCTGCACCTCTGAGAAGGTTCTGGCTTGATTTCATCTACATCCTCCTACTACAGAGTAGCAAGCAGCAATAAGATCCTCCTCCCCAGTTTTATCTACCTCAGGCTGGATAAACCCAGATCTCTCAACATTTTCTCATATGCCATAAACTTCAGCCTGTTCCCTGATCACCTTTTTTGATCATCTTCTAGTATGTCCGTGTCTCTTCTGTAATGGAGAGCCCAGAAATGGACACAACACTCCAGATGTGTCTCACTAGGGATGAGCAGAGGGGAAGGATCACCTCCCTCGACCCGCTGGAAATGTTCTTCCTAATGGAGACCAGGATGCTGATGGCCTGCTTTGCGGCAACAGTGTATTTATTGCTGACTCATGGATAGCTTAGCTTTATGGATTCCCAGAACCTTTCCTACAAAGCTACTTTTCCTTTGAAATTCATGAAGTTCTCATCAGCCTATTTTCCCACCTTAGTTAGATCCCTTCTGTCAGCCCTGCCTTCTGGTGATTAGCCAATCTGATACTGTCTGGAAATGTGTGGAGTGCACCATACTCCATCATCCAGTCATTAAGAAAAAAAACATTAAATGGAAGTGGCCTCGGTATCTAAAGGGAGAGAGCACAACTGAGTAACCACTGCCAGTAGAATTTCCAACTGTCGATCACCGCAGTCTGAGCCCAGAGATACAGCCAACTTTCAACCCATTTTATATCTCACAAATTAGACTCTATGTGCACTGTGGAAGTCTATGCTGAAACCCCTTCTTAAGCAAGTATACAGGCAGAGAGCCAACTCCAGACACAAATCAAACAAGTGTGACAGCAATGTGAGAAACTGCTAAGCTCTGCAAAACCCAGAAATGGGAAAGGGGTTGATGTGCCCTAACTTGGGGCTAAACAAGTGAGAATGAACGTAAGAAACTACAACACATTACAAATGGTGAAAGAGGAACACCAGCACTACTGGATGCAAGATGTCATGACACAAAAGTGCAGGTTTATCGGAGTCAATGTCTAAGATGAAAATTACAATAGAAAGGTGGAGAATCTGCAAAATCAGTTGAGAAAAAAAGGTTAATAGGACTGTTTTTTTTCACTGGGAAACAGGAGAAAAAAAAGGGAATACAGGAAAGGCAAATAATTTGATTGGGCTGTATGAAAGTGCTGTTAAGGAGCAGCAAGGGTGACACTGCTGTGTAAGGGAAGGGGAAGTGAGGTTTAAGACAAAAAAGCAGGCCAGGCCATGCTGTTACCAACAAAAGCAGTCCCACAGAACAAGAACAAAGCAGGGTTGTGGATGGTAACCAGAGACAGACAAGGATCTAGATCACTAGACATGTCCATAGTAACAAGGCAAGTCCAAGGACAAGTTGGAAAGTCAAGTCTATGGGTCAGGCTCAGGATCAACAGGGTTCATGACCAGGCACAGACATATCAACAATATAGCTTGGGAAAGAAATAACTTTCAATGCTACTTCCAAACAAAAGGAGGCCAGGACCTTGCTTCTCCTAAGTCTCTGTCATCCAGCTCTTTCCCAGTAGTCTGATCCAACATTCCACAGCTGCATTAAAAAGATTGGCATTCAGCACCGACAGCTAAAACCAAGGGAAGGAGAGAAGGAAAATGTTGAGAGTCCACTGGTGCACTCAAGGCCCTGATGCAGCACTGAAGAACCCTGCACCTGATCAGTGTGGCCTGCAGTAGGGCAATAAACCTGTTCTGACTATACCAAATGTGCCAGATCTACTTGTCTGGTTGTGGGACGTAGTGCAGTGCCAAAAGAGAGAGACCAGAGGCCTCTAATACAAGGTAAACAGTAGCCAGTGGTCTTTACTCATCCACATAGTCAGTCATTGCATCAAAGATAACAGCTACGTTGGCAAGGCACCATTTGCTCTTGGTTAATCCTTGCTAGTTGTTCCAGATCACCACCGTATCTTTCACAGGCCTAGGCCTGGCTTCTGAGATGATTTGCTCCACAATGTCACTAGGAACTATGGTTAGCTGGCCAGCCTGCCTCCCCCTTTTTGAAGATGGGGAGGAATTGGCAAGACTTATTAAAATATGTTATAAATTATAAAAGAACTGATTAGAAGTAGTATGTCCTATATATGTTTGAAAAAAAAAATAGAAAAAAAACCCCCTGTATCCCAAATTTCCCTTCATCAAATAGTCCTCTTAAATTTGTTTTCCCCTTGCACTCCTCCTCTCTTCCAATACTCTCACACATATCCATAGACTTTTATAACAAGGAACATGGTATCCCCGATTCTTAGCAAGTCTGTAAGGATACCTGTTATCCAAGGACTTGCTTTCAAGTACTGCTCTTTTGAAAATTATGTTTTATATATTTTTTTAATTTTTTACGCTTTACATATAAAAAGTACAGTAATTTAATTCTTAACTCACAGGAAGTGTATTATAATTTTAATATATTGACCTGAGAATGTCAATGTTGGGAATGTCAATACTACAGATAAACTGTGAGCCTTTGGTAATATTTGCATCATAACTTGATCAGAAGAGATAATGGTATTAGAAGTGCACAGAAAGTCTTTCTCTTCACATTAATCCAGTTTACCCAGCATTTTTAGGTATAAACATTGTTCTACAACAAGTAAGCTCCTCAACATGTCCTTCATATCTGCTAGTCTGCGAAGAGGAGTTTTAGGTGTTCTGAGGACATCAGCAACAGACTTCCTGAGAAGACTGAAGAATCTATACTTTGGTCTACTTTTTCTCTCCTTTAAGTGTGAAGAAAAGCATGGCTGCTGAATTTCTGTCAGTATTCTCCAAAAATAAAATTCTTAGGACTAGCACGAACTTATAAAGGCTCCCCAAGTATGTAGATGGATGTCTCAGATTCACCATTCTCCAACAAAAAAATAATTGTTAATGAATGGTACAACGAAGTGTAGTATTTGTTACATAATTTCTTATTTATGAGATTTTGTGTCTCACAAGCATCTTTCTTTAATTTTTACCATCAATATATATGCCAGTATCTATCTATCTATGTGCATACGTAGGTGTATATCTTTGATACTAGAATTTCTTAAAATTTAAAGAATGATGGGTGCATATGTTATTCAAATCAATACAAAATGACAGTACTTCCAAACTCTGCTATCACATTACAAACTTCACCTCATCTGTCACCCCTACTCTTTGTACACCAAAAATATCTATGAACACAGGGCTTTGAGATATAAATTATCCACAGCAACTTAACCGAGGAAAATTTCTCACAGCAGCTAAGGAGAGGATAGACGTATAGGATATGCATATCCATGTTGACATTAATGTTTTTCCGGAGAACCCTAGAGAACCGTGAAAAACTAGATCTGTTCACTGGGTGCCCAGTCTTCTTTGCAATGGGGATTATTGGAGCTGTACAGTTACACCCATACTTCAAGTTGTCAACCATTCACCTGAAGATTGAGAAGCTTTTCTGCAAGAGCACAAAGATGAGCCAGTTTGGACAGGCTAGTCTCTCTCACACCTAATTTCTGTAGTGGTAAGTAGTATATTCTATGCAAATGCCAGACCAGTCTCGTTTAAGACTACTTTTGCACCAGTCCTGAGCTGCACAAATCAAATAGAATCAGAGGATGGTTTGGGGTGGAAAGGACCTCTAAAGATCACATAGCCCAGCCCCTCGGATATAAGCAGGAACATCTTCTAGTAGATCAGGCTGCTCAAAGTCCTATCCAGCCTGAACCTTGAACACTTCTATGGATGAAGCTTCCACAACTTCTTTGGGCAACCTGTTCAAGTGCCCCACCACCCTCACAGTAAAATACCTCTTCCTCATATCTAATAGCCAAGGCTGTGGAGGTGAATAAACAGTGCTGCAAAGGACTCTGCTGAGAGCATTTTGATGTTAATTGAGACAGGGTTGCTTGTGGATAGGGAAGACAAAGAGTACATAATGAAGAAACAGGGAGGTGAGTGACACAAGCTGGTCTAACAAGCCCCATTTATGTAAGTAGCTCTTAATTGGTCAAGTAATCTTAATGAGGACACTGGAAGTGGTGGCATGAATAAAGACCATCTACATCAGGACTACACACTTGGGTGATGACAAGTGATGAAAATAATGATTCGGAGCATCAGGCCTTTAAAATATACAGACATGGAAAATCAAGAAAGACCATAACCTGCCATAAACTGACTCTTAATTGCTTATATTTTTAAAGGATCATATTGTCTGATGTGAATGTCTCTGGACTCTAGCCCTGTGTCAAAATTTAAGGCTGGGCAGACCACTAAATTTTTATCCTGGTGCTCTTAAACCAGGACACCCTGATTTCATAGAATCATAGAATCGTAAAACGGCCTAGGCTGGAAGGGACCTTAGAGATCATTTACTCCAACCTCCCTGTCATGGGCAGGGACACCTCTCAAAAAGTATTTGGAAAATAAGAAAAATAAATCAAATGAAAATGAACTATGTATTTTTATTTATGTTTTAATTCAGCCAGGAAGCACCATCCCTAGAGAAATTATGTCCTGCTAACAACCTGATTCATTTTAACCTGCAATCCACAGAAAGCAAACACCACCATCCTTCATCAGAAGTTTGAACCACAAATTGAAGAGCAGACAGCTGTGGTCTTGTAAGCCTCTGGATTTTTTCTTGTCTCAGTGTGCTAAAGAAAACAGAGGCAAAGTGTTTGCTTTGTGTAAGAAAGAGAAGGATTGTAAAAATGCCTTAACTCTACCTGGAATTCACCCAAATTAAAGAAATTAAGGTTCTGTCTGTAGCAAAACTGACATTACTCTTTCTACCCATCACCCTCCCCACTGAAATCTTAAAATGTCAGCTTGAGCTACCCAACGCTACTCTTCAGAATCTTCTTCAGTTATCAAAACTACCTTCATTTGTACCTGCTTGATAATTCCTATGTAGGAGGAGAGGAACATACACAGTCTCTTGAGTTGCCATTCACAAGAGATGATGTACAATTTGTTTAAGAAATTATTTTCCTTACACTCACACAACCTGCAATGTAGTCTTTTAAAATTTTTTTTTATATTACCAACATGTTGATGTTTCTTCTCAGGATTTTTTCAATGGGAACACCATATTTATTTATTTTTTTTTTGCTAAAGGGAATTAAGGTAGGAGATCAAACAGATGCAGCATGAATAAAACAATCATACTTTTAACTTCTCTATTTTAAAATACAAAGAGACACATCCCAAAACAAACAAAAGCAGATTCTACTGTTTTCAGGAATATATTCTAAAATTCTTATATTTTAAAGATCATACTTGAACTTAAGTAAAATGAATCATAAAAAAAACCCCTCAGCTTTCAAAATTTCTTTAACTGTAATTCTACTGTTTGAAGGGAGCCCCCTTTAAACCCCAATGATTTTCAGATTGTTCTGAAGGTGAACTGAGTTAAATTCCTCTTTAAAATATATATGAAAATATTTCTGATCTGTAGAAACAATGCCACCGTTCTTCCTTAATTATCCCTTCTTTTGATAAAGCTGATCTCAGAGGACCTCTGCCATGGCACAGTACAGAGATGAAATCTGGTCCTTACAAGCAGGTGTGTGTGCACTTAAGCACCCTGTCACCATGCAAAAGTGTAAGGAGTTTTAAGTGTGTAATGCTTTACCTGTACCACCTGAAACAAATCAGGTAACAAAATGGAAGAGAGAACACTTACTCCCACACTAGACCTTTGTTTGCTGTAAGAGATGTGAGAGCACAAAGAAACCAGGAGGAGGTGATCAAATTATTGATTCGGTCTTAGCCCTCATGAAGCTTAGAGTAGCAGCCAGGCTACTGTGATCTACCCAGTGCCTCTGAATTGGTTTTGTGCTCTGTCATCAACAGCACAGAAAGGATAAGGCACTGCACTGTTAAAAAAAAACCCCAACAACAATCATGTTAAATAATACTCATTAAAACACACTTCCTGTCTTTTCAAGCTGCAGATTCCTCTGTTTTGGTTTAAAAGGTCTTTGAATGCTCTGGGTTTTCCCTACCTTTATTTGTATATGCTCTCTGCAGCAAATCCTATGCCAGCTCTGTCATTTTAAACTACTGCTAATCTTTAAATAGTCAGCCTTGAAAATTTCATTTTAGGCAAGGGCTTTGCATAAAGGATCTTAGCTTAGAAAATTAAAATGAGTTGCCTAATTGTCGCATTCTCTTTCCCCCCAAGATAAGCAGTTACACACACTTTGCTGATTCAGAGGATTAGGTTTACCATTTTTTTCATATTTTACAGCTATAAGAGAGAAAAAAAAATAAAAGCAATGTTGAACATAAGAACTGCAAATCTTCCTTCCAACTTTTTACGCTTAGCTGTTTCTAATTTTTCCAGCCAAAATATAGGGACTATAATTTGTCTTTTTTGTTAGCAGAATGACTGTTTAATATAACCTCAATCATTTAGCTGAGTATCTGGTAATCACTATACTTGCCCCACAGCACTGGCATCTGTGCTTCTCCAGAATTTTTGCACCATTTTATACTCTGCAGTGTATTGTGGCAGTTAAATAATTTCCTGCCAGTGAAACAAACAAATCAATAAACAGAACTTCCCCAAAATAGTACTGTGACTGCTTCAGTTCCTGTGCAACTTTCTTGCTTAAAATAAAGAAAAGATACCAGAAAGAAAGTACTAGTAGCTTCTTAGGCTCAATGTTGCTACAAAACCAGTTCTTCCTCACCTAAAACATAGCATAGAAAGAAGTGTCAAAAGTATTTTCTTTATCATATTCAGTAAGCACTATCTGCAAAATGGGAAACTAACTTTTTCTCAGACACAATGGACAGTTAATTTGAGTTTGCTCCAAAGTTTTCACATGCCTTTAAGAAAGGGTTGCATCTCTACTGCACATGACTTCATTCAGCTGAGATTGTGTTCAGGAGAAAGTACAGAAATAATTTTCTAAATAGGTTTTTGTCTACAGTGGAACATATTAGTGGATTTATTTCTTTACTCTTGGTTTGTTCTCAGCAAAGTATTGGTAGATGTCCCCAGAGAGAAGCAGTGATGCTACTGAGGATGGAAGGGTAGGCAAAAGCTCGTCTGGGAGAGGACCTTCCAGCTTTGAGACGTGTTGAGTAGAAAACGTCAGTTTCATCTAGGACCTAGGAGCCTGATGCCTATACACAAGGAGCTTGGCAAGGGGTCACAGCTGCATCTCAGAGGAGATGAAAAGAGATTTTTCTGAGAGAGTGCTGGGATGATTTGCTGCATTCTGGAAATCTTTGTGTATTAAGTCTGAAAGTAAGAACCTGACCTACAAGGAGAAAACAGTAAGGAAAAGAGTTATTTGCAAGTTTTCTTTTTCAAATTTTCTGCTCTGCCTCACCTACTCATATTGAGTTTTCACAGTATAAGAATCTAAGTATTCTGGCTCATGTTCTAATGAAACCTGGCTTTTTTTTGCTTGCTCATTTACGAGTCTTTGCTGTTCTTCAAGGAAGTTCTTCTAAGGAGAAAGGCCAGGAAGATAAATTACAAAGCCGGTTCAGCCTTCTGAAACAATCTGTGTTCGTCAGTGCCAGTTCTAAATTTACCTAGAATATATCTTATCATAGTTTACCAATCTGTACATGTATATACTCAAAGTACTTCATTTGCATACATGGTCTCTGTAAGAACATGCAGAATTGGACCAGTTCTGTGTGAACACCTTTACAGGTCCTATTCTGGAAAGGTGGTCTTAAAATTTTATGTTGGAAACATTTGCTTTCTGCATTTTAGATGTTCCCTCCTGCACTGCACATTTTTTCAGCACTGAGCATAACATGTTCCAAATCTGGACCCTTATAGGCTATTTATATTCCAAAGTAGCAATAATTGTTTTGATGAAGTTAAAAAAAGATTTATAATAGATATTCATTTACTTTATCATTATAATAACTTTTGTTGATAAAAAAATCACTTTTTCTGCTCTATTTTCCTATTAAAAAGTCATTACAGTCTCACCAAGGCTACTCAGTGTTTCAGATTTTTTGTGAAACAACAGAGAGAGGTCATTCATTACTTTCAATCTTACCATTAGACACGGTCTAGCCATATTAAAAATTATTTCCTTCCTCCACCACAAAGCCTTTGAGCAGTGCTAAAGATACTCCATGACAAAAAGCCATAAAACCATAGATGAAGTGATCAAGAACTGCAAGTCCCTGTACTTTAGCATATGAATATCTAGACAAGGTTATACCACTGTTTCCTGGATGCGAGTTGTTTGCCCATAAAAGTCACCGTTGAAGAGGCTGTGGTTGCATCTAACACAGAAATGTAGGGTAGTGTATTCTTTTTCACAAAAGCATGGATTAGACATAATGTAAAGTTGCTCTTATTTGATCACCTTGATACTAGTCTTAGAACCGTACAAATCTCTGTTAGGTAAAAGCTCAGGAAATCAGCCAGTTTTCCCACAACACTGCAAAAATGTACAGGAAGCTGCCCAATTTGTCTGAGCAAAACATTTCAGGCTCACAACCTCTGTGAGTTCATCCCAAGCTTGGTATCAGCTTTTACTTTAGGCTCTCCCACATTATTCTGCAAACTTCACTAACCTGAAATATCTAAACAAAATAAGTAAGAAACCAAACAAAGAAAACCTCTTTCTGTTTGTGACTCTTTTTTTATGAATGAAACCTTTTGCCACGTGATAGAAAATGTAGAGGTTAACTTTGGCTCAATCTTTCTGAAGAAGATACAAGTCTAAAAATACTCATTTTAGAATTATTGTGGCCAATGAAGAAAAGGCAACTATAATTTTTCAATTCACCTCTGTCCTTTCCCATATTCAAGAACACTAGTAAATGCTAGGTCAGAAAAAGGAAAAGAGAGCAGAGAGGAATAATCTACATACTGTAAGCAGAAATAAGCAGAGATTAAAAGAAAATTCAGCTCTAACTATTCTGTGGCTTTGGACAGCTTTACTCCAAGTTAATTCCTTTATTTATACAAGGATGTGAGCTGAATCCAACCAGTTGAATTGTACCATCAGCAGACCAAACATATGAAATATCTCAGGTCTTCTCTCCTGCCTCAAAAAGGATTCTGGAAATTCCCTTTCTGCTCTAAGAGTTTCCAGAAGGAGAGGAAACTTTTGCTCCTTATTTAGGGGGTATCTTACCTTCTCTCTGTTCCTGACCTTTCTGTGTGCAATGATTTATGGAGCAGAGAGAGGATTTACAGAGCAGAGAAGAATGCCAAGCACTGCTCAAACAGCAGAAGCAAACTTCAGCTGACCTTTCCTGTAACTGGGCAACGTGAAGATAGCTAGCCCCTTGCTTTCAGTCCACATACAAAAAGATTAGTAAACGTAATTGTTTAATAATCGGTCCTCTCTGCCATGAAAAGCCCAAAGTTTGGATAGCACTTTAAGACAGTGCCAATAGCATGCACCTGTGCAGATCACAGGATTTCATACCTACAGAAAATGCAGTTTTAGTTAGATAATGGAAGTTCCTAACTTTGTCAAATGCAAAAGTCTAACATACTCTCCACAGTCTCAGCCCTGCCCAGCTATAATATTCCCATCTGCTGAGGTCTTACCCCTGTACACGAAAACCGAAGTTATTAGCATCCATTACTATAGTAGATGCGTCCTTTCAGTAGGGTAGATGACCACACATGTAGAGTAGGGTGAGAACATAGTTGCCACTAACATATTCAAGTAATTCATACTCATGCCTTTCCTCTTTTACTTCCCCAGCAATAAAGATGGTCTTCAATGCTACAGTTTATATTCATACAATTTTTACTCTCCTAAAACCAGCAAATAAACGATTTGCCAGCAAATAATAAAGAAAAAACAAGCAGGAGAGGGGAAAAATGGAATGAAGACATGGAAAGTTCTCAGAAAACTTGTCTTTGGTCATGTGTGTTCACTGTAACAAGCTAGGGAAATAGCTGTGGAAATGGATCTGTTTTGCTCTGTATTCCATTTGCATGAAGTAGGAGCAATGCAGTGGCTGCGAATGTGCAGAAGGTGGTTCCAGAATTCATTGATACCTACTGAGATGTAACAGAACAACCAGTCTTTTTCATATGAATGATATTGATAAGAGCTGTGGTTTCTCGTTCATTTTCAGTTCTCAAGTACATCAATAAACGTGCATACCATACATATTAGGTCATTTTTGTTGTCGTCTTTATTTTATAATGGGGAAACCACAGGAAAAAAAAAAAAGAATAATTTACTCAGATTCATTTCTCTGATTCAGATGCCTTGACCAGTGGATCACTTTGAATGCACATTCCATTACCTAGTGTTCTCAGATTGAATGCTACTATCAGGTCTCCAAAGTTTCAGAAATTTCATGCTGGAAATATACCGTTTGCTATTCAATATTGCTATTTCTTCTACTGTTAAAGATTTACTTATATAACAAAACAACAAGTTCCAACCAAAAATGACTTGCTGAAGTGAATGGCACAATAGCATACAATGGTACAAACAGTATATGTTATCCTGGAAAGAAAATCAGTGATTTTATGCAAGCACTTTGTGAGCTACAAAGAGAAACACAAATGATAAAATCCAATTTTGAACAATAACAATATCTCTACTAAACACGAACTTTGTCTTTGAATTAGCTGAGGAGAATCAAAGAAGACTAATTTCCCTACCTCATATGATTTCTAATGAATTTGTTCTGATGGAAAATTGCAAACTTGATACCTTAAGCAAATGCTGATTCTTTATTTTCCAGCTCCTGTGGAAAATTTTTCACAGGGCTTAAAAATTTCTAAAGTACACTTAAAAATTCCGGCAGATTTTGGAAAACATTGGACATTCAAAGAGAAAGGCCATATTTAAATTTGTAAACCAGACAGACTCTGACAATGAAACTGCTTGGAACTTCTTAGCCTACACGACTTATCTCTGGGGGAAGGTGCAAGATATCATGGCTCCATCATGAGTCTGATAATCTTTCCCAAAATATAAAGCCTCATCTCTCCTCAGGCATATCAGGATCTAGGGTTGGGTATCTGACCCTTCTTTCTCATATGACACTGTGTTGCATAAATCTGTCTTTTCTGCTTTTTTCCTTTTTTTTTCTTCCCCCCCATGATTATTCCTTTTTATTCTCTTAGCTTTTAAGGAGTCAATGAATCAGCTCAGAAAGCATTAAGGAGTATGAAATTCTTTCCTAAAGTTGTCATATTATCTTCAGGCCACCTGGTCTGAATTTTAGACGCAACAGAGAATGTTTTGAGTTTGGTATTTTAAAGCTAACTCCATTGCTACTTCAAGGTAATGTAAGATCTTTTCTGACTTTTGGAGGAGTAAATTTATCATAGTTAAAACCCCAAAGACAGCATTGGTCTGGCCTTGACTTCACATTTTGTTACTATTTTCAGTTCAGATGCCTTTTTCATACCAAGTAGTTCACAATTAATCTGTTTCTTCCACCCTCCTTCTCTCCGGAAATAAAACCAAAAAATGCTTCTTACTAAACGTGCCTTTAGGAAATCACTTTTTACATGGAAGTAGATAAAAAGTAAATGTTCAATAATACTAATATCAGCCTATGAGGAGGAGGGACTTAAACCTCTCCAAAATCTTGCTTTGATAAATTATAGTTTTGACATGAGAAATATGAATCTAAAGTTGTTTAATTACATGTGTTACACTGTGTTACTTCTGTTTTGGTTTAGCTGAAAAGATTTCTGTAGTGTTAATACTGATTTCCCCACTGTACAGAAAAGGAGAATAGCTCTATAATTACGCTATTTCTAAGTTGGGTTTGGGATTTGAGCAGGGGGTTAATTTCTTCCAAATTCAAATTAAGGCAGAATTATATTTCCTTCCTCATTGACTAGGTGAGTAAAATATACTTAAATAAGTCATATAAGAGTCCAAAACTGGCATCTGTTGTGGTGTATAAAATAAAAATTAAAGAATGTAATAAAAAATTGTTTTATTAGCTTTGATGGATTTTTAAAGAAGTCCTCATCCAAACGAAGTCATTAGTACTACACAGGGTTCATGATCCTGCCTTATTTTCATAGAATGGTTTGAGCTGGAAAGGACCTTAAAGATCACCTAGTTCCAATGCCCCTCCATAGGTAGAGACACCTCCCACTAGACCAGGTTGCTCAAAGCCCCATGCAGTCTGTCCTGGAACACTTTGAGAGAGGGGGCTTCCACAATCTCTCTGGGCAACCGGTTCCCGTTTCTCATCATCCTCACAGAGAAGATTTTCTTCCTAATATCCAAATATACTTCCACCCTGTTTCAGTTTGAAACCATTACCCCTTGTTTTATCACTACACTCCCCATAGAGAGTTCCAAGAAACATAGTCCCTCATAGTTTGTGGCTTTCATTACGAAGACTAAAAGTGAGAAAGTGAGTAATATAATTACCATGTGACTTGAAAATTTGAGTGCTTTTATGCTGAAGTAATATTTTTTAAAAATAAATAAAAATTAAAGAAAATAAATGGGAAGTAGAATTACTATTTGAAGTAAAAAGTGTATGATCATAAAAAGGTACTGATTCAATACTGTTGTCACTGAACACAAATATTCAAAATATTAAAGAAGTTTATAATGAAGTCTGAGAAACTTTGCAATGTTGGAATGTGATACACTTTAAGGTATCTGGCAAAATCAGACAGATTATTCATTGAAATAACTGCCTAAGAACAAAAGCTATCACTAAAATGCTACAATATCAATTTGCCAAATGGACTTAAGTACAACTATAAACTTTCTTAATTGGTTTCTTCAATTTTGATACACAGGTACACACAAGATAAATGTAACTAGCCAATTACTAAGAACCAGAGAAGTGGAGAATCTGCTTGTTTGTTTCTTCTATTTTCAAACACTATTGCTAGTATTTGTGAGTTATTACATTTTTACATTTTTTTTACCAGCCAGAAACACAGGAAAACATGTGGGCATCTGAATCCTGCTGGAACATTTCATTTTGAACCATAAAAGTTAAGAAGAAAAAATAAATTTAAGGTTATGAATATCTTTTTGGCAAAATGCACATTTCATTAATAATTCTGTACTTTGTTTTGCTTTAAGTATGCATGACTTGCTTTTAATTTTAGGACACTAGAGGAGGCTCAGGAGTCAGGATTGGTTTTTTTTTTTAACAGGATAAACAAATTAGAAAAGCAACAAGTGAATGACATGCTATAAGAATGTACCTATTGTTCCTTCATGTAACTTCAGGGCCTTCAGCTATACTACATCAAGATTAATTCTGATTTTAGAGGACTATGCTTATATATGTGAACTTTTAAGGACTTAACAAATCCTCTGTAATAATCATCTTCCCATGAAAAACATACTCCTCACCTTTGTCTCTTCCTGACCCAAAAGACCTGGGAAGGTGTCTGGCATTGGTTTAAGTTTATTTATTTATTTTAGCTTAACACTTTTGGCTATAGCTCTGTATTTTAGACTTCCTTTACCACATTACTTCCTTGCCATGGCTCCTGCCTGTAAAGATTTTTTTAGTGAAACATCATGTAAGACTACATACATACACCTCTTTTTTCCCCCCTTATTCTAATTTTCAGTTTCTTAATATTCTGTTCATAGTGTATGTGGTAAAGCCTTTTCAAAAAAAATATCCCATAGAGTATTTGAACAAATATATTCTATATGGAAACTAGCTTCAAGATGGTCAAAGTTCTGGAAGAGTTTCACAGACCTTAATGTTATAAAGAAGAGTTAAAGTGATGTATTCTGTCTAAGAGAATTATGATATATTTTCTAACAAAATATAGAGTAGATACATTTTACAACAGAATTAAACTAAATAGGCATCCTCTGAGCACAATCTCCCCCACTGTTACTTTCCATAGAGCTCATCTTCAACATGTCTGCAGAATCATAGAAAAACGTAGTTTGGAAGAGACCTCCAGAGAACATACAAACCAACTTCCTACTCAATTCTGATTGCTCCCCCCACTCTGATCAGGTTGCTCAGAATAGTGTCCGGCTGAATTTAAGTATCTCCAAGAGCAGAAATCCCACAGCCTCTTCATCTACCAGCCCCACCTATTTGACCACTGTTACGACGAAAACATTTTCCTTGTATCTAGTCAGAATTCCCCCAGGTTCCAGGTTGCATCCATTGCCTCTCCTGCTTCCATTGTGCTCCTCTGAGAAAAGCCTTGTCTCCATCTTTCTATATTGCCCCAGCAGTATACCTGTGTTGTATTGGAAAGCCCTAAGCTGCAAACTGTAGTTCATATTTGATCACACAAGAGTTGAGTAGGGCACAACACTCACTTTGCTCAAACTGTTGGCTGTCTTATTGCTAATTCAGCCAACTGTGCAGATGGCCTTCGTTGCTGCAAGGGAGCACTGCTGGTTCCTCTAATTCAACTTTTTTCTTCCTAGAAACCCAGGTTCTGCATTCTGCAAAGCTGCATTCTAGCCAGCTGGCACCAAGGCTGTAGTCCTGCATGAGTTTATCCCATCCCAGATGCAGAACTCTCTATTTACCAGAGCTGAACTTCAGTCAGCTCTTGTCACTGCTTTTTGCTGGCTTGTGTGGTCTTTTGAACAGCACCTGCACCCTCCAGCTTTTCTTGAAGTTGCTATTATCCAGAAATGCACAGAAAGTGCACTCTGTATAAACATCCAGTTTGTTAGCAAAGATTTGTCAGGACACAAGGTGAGGCTGACCGGTCTGTAGTTCTGTGGATCCTGCTTCTTTCTCATCCTCAAGGTGGTGGTATTATTTCCTTTTTTCAAATTTTTAGCAATCTGACAAAGACAGCAGCTATCTCCACTATCACCCTTGTATGTATTCTGTCTGGCCCCCTGACCTTGTGTATGTACATCCATATGGCTCAAGTGCACCTCCACTTGATCTTACCTTTATTGTTGGTTATGCTTTTCTCCCACAGACTCTGCTAACAGACTTGAGGACCTAGGAGGCATGTAGGCAAACCTAGTCAGTGAAAAAAATTGAGGCAAAATAAAATTGGGTTCCTTGGCTTTCTCCATGCCTTTCGTCACCAGCTTTCCGGTCCCACTGAGAAGTACTCCCACATTTCTTTCACCTTCCTTCAGTGCCAGAGTGCTCATCAAAGCTCTTCTGGCTGCCCTTCACATCCCTCACTAGTTCCAATTCCAGTCGAGCTTTGGCTTTCCAAGCTCCATCCTTGCATGCTTCAGCAATGCTTCTGTATACCCAGCAACTACGCCATTCCTACTTCCACCTTCTGCATTCTTCCTTTATCTAGTTGAGCTTAATCAGTTCCTTGCTGATCCATGCTGGCCACCCGCCATACTCGCTACGACAGTCCTTGAAATATCAGCTCTCACGTTGGACCATATTCTCTGCAATTCTTTGAAATTTTAGCTCTTGATAGTATGCTTCAATCTTTTTTTTTTTTTAAAAAAAAATAAAAATCTTACTGCATGCTTATTTCAGCTAATTTAATTTAGCTACTGTGATAGCTATAGGGAAATCACTGAAGTTACACAACTGTGAAACAGAAGAGACATAGCAACATATCAGTTTAGCACCATCTCTTATAATTGCCTGACACTTCTGATGGCCTACTGCTTAGTAAAACAGAACTTTGCCAAACTTCCAACATTTCAACTTCTGGTAAAAGTTTTGATGACATTTCAGTTTGACTGTATCTAAGAATAAATTTAAGGGACACGTCCTCCCTGCCCCCCCCCCCCCGAAAAAAAAAAAAAAGTCAAAGAAATTCACCCCTACCCCCAAAACAATTATTCTTTCTAAAAAAGAAAGTCATATAAATTTCTCTTTGAAAGTTTAGTACCACTGTGGTTAAATAAACAATCGGTTTATCAAATAATAGTTTTACTGCTCCCTCCAAAATCCATTCAGATGCTGTAAAGAGTGACAAAAAAAACAATTGCCAGTGACTGAATGGTACATACTGGAACTCATAATTTAGGCTGCCAATACCAAGCAAAACCAACATAATTGAGACAAGTAAAAGCTCAAGGTAGATGTATTTCCAAACCTGAGTACCAGAAACTCACCTATTACAGGTAAAGTATAGCTAAGCAGCACCATCTTCTGCAAAGCAAGGGCTGCTGAAGAACATATATCCCCGTGCTGAATTCCCCCTCTGGGTGAGACACGAGCTACCAGCTCTGGTAATGATGCGCCAGGGCTGTGTTTCTCACAGATCCTGCCCGCCAGCTGAATGGCCACTCTGCAGAGGCTGGTGGATCTCGGGAGTCATAGAATAGTTTTGGTTGGAAGAGACCCTCAAGTCCAATCTCTGTCCCAGCCCTATCAACACCACTAAATCATGTCCCTCAGCACAACATCTACCCATCTCAAACAGCTCTAGGGATGGCAACCTGTCTTTGGTGATGTGTGTTCACTGTAACAAGCTAGGGAAATAGCTGTGGAAATGGATTGGTTTTGCTCTGTATTCCATTTGCATGAAGTAGGAGCAACGCAGTGGCTGCGAATGTGCAGAAGGTGGTTTCAGAATTCATTGATACCTACTGAGATATTTCTTCTACTGTTAAAGATTTACTTATATAACAAAACAACAAGTTCCAACCAAAAATGACTTGCTGAAGTGAATGGCACAATAGCATACAATGGAACAAACAGTATATGTTATCCTGGAAAGAAAATCAGTGATTTTATGCAAGCACTTTGTGAGCTACAAAGAGAAACACAAATGATAAAATCCAATTTTGAACCCGATTTTCAACCTTGTTGAATTTCATGATGATGGCCTTGGCCCAGCAATCCAGCCTATCTAGATCCCTCTGTAGAGACTCCCTACTCTCGAGCGGACTGACACTTACACCCAGCTTGGTGTCATCTTCAAACTTACTAAGGGTGCATTCTATCCCTGCATGCAAATCATTGATGAAAATGTTAATCAGGACTGTGCCCAGTACTGACCCCTGGGGGACACTAAGCACTTGTTTTTCCCCTTTTCAATGTTAAGGCTCTGGGTAAACTTCTGTTGTCATTTCAAATATAAACATTTCACAGCAGAAGTGGAAAGAGCCTCAAGTTCATGTAAAAAAACCCACAAAACCCTAAAGCAAAAAGGGGACGCAGAGCAACCACAACCCCCTCCAGTCTGCCCATTGCGGATACTTTTATAATTTATAATTGTATACATGTCAGAATGATTATTTTTATAGAGAGTTAAATTCATCTCATTCATCTCAATGTCATTTCACGACACCGTATTTCTTGAACGTGGTAAAATGTGTTGGACTTCTTAAAGTGCACATTCAGGACAATTGGCAACATCCCTCTAAAAGAAAATGGAAAGACTCATGTAGTAGCTCCTAGGTGCTGGGCCTTTAAGAAAACAAACAGTTGGGATTATTATTTTAATATAACAAACCTGAAGAATTTCACTGCAACACACTCGAACAATGGCTTAGCATAAATGCACACAGATGCCTAAATTGAACGCAACACAACTTATTACAGACATCAGTAAGGTATTGCTAAACAACTTCACCACACAGGTGGAGGGTATAATTTTGAAGGCTACTGAACACTGTGAATCTCCCAGTGTATCACAATTACAGAAACACCTGTGTTAAATAACTTTGCGCTGATTCACTATGAAAATATATGGTGTTCAATAGTCCTTAGAATTAAATGCCTTGCCAACAAGCCACAGGTGTACACCACAGGAGCACATGTTAATGTAATTGTGAAGGATGTGATGACAGCTCTCCATCCATAATACCATCTTCCCAAGATGCACTCATGCATTTATTTTATATTTAGGTATTTTCTAACCGTAGTATTAGAGTCATCTAAGCAAACAGTATCAATTCTAAGAGGAGTACTAAACAGGAAAGAGAAAAAAAACACAAATAACCCCCCAAAAAACCCACCCACCCCAACATGTGATTCAGGTTTAAAACTTATTGAATACAGTCCAGAAGAGAACAAAATAAAACCACCAGTCTCTCCGTACCCCTAAAAAGCCAAAAACACAACAAAACACACACACAACCCCCCCCCCCCAATCTAATACTTTAAAAAGATAAGATATTTTTGATCTTTAATATTTTTATATTGAGGGCTTGACAAAAGCTTTCCTTAGAAAAAATATTACTACAGAAACTACTTACAAAATGAATATTTTGAACCTCTTGAACAATAGAGCCCTGTTTTATTAGCCATTAAGCTCTGCAGGTTAGTTTAAAAATTCTATGGTTACTATACTTTTCTACTGTACAAAGAAATTGAGAACGATTTTTAAAGAAATGTATTTGGGTTCCGTAGACACAGACTGATGTTTGTACTGTTCTTTGAAAGAGAATATTTGCAAGTAGTAACTACCACTTAGGAAATTTTGGAGGAGTTACATGATGTGAAAATTCCCAAATCATTCTGGAGCTTTTGATCAGAAGCTTGTGAACAGTCTGAAGAAAACAACCAAGTGTAGCCAGTAGAGAACCTTCTTCTGTATTGTTTTGCAACTATGAAGATATATATATACTGCATATGAAATTTTTTGATCAATAAAAACTAAAATTACACTGTCCTAAAAGATTCTGTAGAACGATAAAGCTGTAAGTAGCAACTGTCAAATCACATCTCTGTCCTTATCCACAACTGTGTACTGCCCTTTGTTTTATTGATTTTTGTGGATCACATAGCCTAAAGATTGAGTCAGGAAGACTTAATTTTCCCGTGATTGCAATTATGAGATCCTACACGGCTAGGGTGCATGACTGGATAAAGACAGTCTCCATTATTATACATGACTCAGGAATGGACGTGAGTTCAGCTAATAAGGGGAAGAGGAAATTGAGGCGGACTAACTTTCCCCTTATTTCTCCCTTTTTTTGCTATGACTTTTGATCTGAATCTTTTCTACAAGTTTGGGTCAGTTCATGGCTACATGTAGGGACAAAAATTTGCACAATATCTTAACTGTTCATCCTTTTTACTTTCTTATAATGACAAAAGTTAGGAGTAGCATCATCCCAAGTAGCTACAAATTTGTGACAAGTTCAGTTCAAGTTCCATGTATCCCATCTGAAACTTTTCCTTTAGTTCCCTCCCTTGTGTTTGCCTACTTGCAGTAATGATGAAATTCACTAACATTTTACCCACAGCCTAATTATTAAAATGTTGAATTAAAAATTTTTGGGGATAAGAATGAGCAAATCTGTCAGCCCCTAATCTGCAAATATGCTAAGAGTGAAGAAAGGGGATCATAGAAGAAATTCTTCCCATCCTCAATAGCCACTGTCAGATTCATGTCATTTGATTACCATAAATATGAGTCAGTAATTTCTTCCATTTATTTATATCTAATAGACTATATAAATCTGGTGCAAACTCTCTTCTCAAAGGGCTGAATACTTAGTACTGAGATTTTCCCTCACACTATTGATTCACTGATGCGCACCCTTCTGCTCTTCCGCCTCTCATACAAAAAGGACAGCAAGACACTCAGTCCCCGCTAACTCCTCAATGCATATATGTGCATACACACACACACCCCCCCCACCACCCCCCATCCCCCCTCACATACACATTGGGTCCTCTCAACAATAGAATCCAGAGTGTGTTTTAGAAACAAGCGGTTGCCATGTCATAGTTAAGATACTATCAACTAATAGCCATCAACTTGATTGATACCAAGGCTTAAGAATATAGACTGCAACATGTGAAATTATGAGACTCAAGCTGAAAAGCTAGGTTCTCTGGTATGACTGCAGTAAGATTTACACTCTGATGGGCACAGTGGTGGCAGATAACACATAATACTCAGTGCACTATGCAGATGCCTCCTGATTAGGAAACTCAAAACACACAAAATAAATTCCCCTCTATATTCAGCTGCGCACATGGCGACTGCATCTTCTATTCACTCTTCACTGGGTAAAACCAACTGTTTGGATGGCCAGGCCCAAAAAGAGTTGTGCTGAATGGAGTTGTATTCAGTTGGTGACCCGTCACAAATGGTGTTCCCCAGGGCTCAGGATTGGGGCCAGTTGTGTTTAATGCCATTAGAAATTTTCTGGATGAGGGAACTGAGTGGATCCTCAGAATATGTGCAGAGGACATGGAGCTGTGTGGGAGCATTGATCTGCTTGAAGAAAGGAGTACTCCACAGGTGGGATCTGGACAGGCTGGGTCAATTGGCTGAGGCCAGTTGTGCAATGTTCAACAAGGCCAAGTGCCAGGTTCTGCATTTGGGAAGAGTGGCTGGGGGCACACAAGAGTAGCTAGAAAGTTGCCTGGACCTCGGGGTGTTGGCTGACAGCTGGCAGAACACAAGTTAGCAGTGTGCCCAGGTTGCCAATGGCATTCTGGCCTATATCAGAAATAGTGTGGCCAGCAGGATCAGGGAAGGGCTTGTCCTCCTTGTCTTCAGCACTGGTGAGGTTGCATCTTGAATTCTGTGTTCAGTTTTGGGCCTCTCATGCCATGAAAGACATTGAGGTGCTGAGGCATGCCCAAAGAAGGGCAACAAAGTTGGTGAAGAGTCTAGAGAATAAGTCTTATGAGGAGCAGCTGAAGGAACTGCGATGGTTCACTCTGGAGAAAAGGATACTCAAGGGAGACCTTCTCGCTCACTACAACTACCCGAAAGGAGGTTGTAGCAAGGTGGGGGTCAGTCTCTTCTCTGAAATAACAAGAGATAGAACAAGAGGAAATGACCTTGAGTTGCACCAGGGGAGGTTTAGATTGGATATTAGGAAAAATTTCTTCGCTAAAAGGATTGTTAAGCATTGGAAAAAACTGCCCAGGAAAGCACCTGAATCACCATCCCTGGAGGTATTTAGAAGATGTGTAGGTATGGCACTTCAGGGACATGGTTTAGTGGTGGACTTGACAGTCTTAGGTTAAGAGTTGGGGTCAGTTATCCCAAAGGTCTTTTCCAACCTAAATAATTCTATGATTCTCTGTTCTTTGCTTTTGCGTTACTGGTATTTTCATGTAATACGTTTTCTCAGCCCAGCTTCTCTTCTTGCTAGATCTTGTAGCCAAGCCCTAATCCTGCTCTTTTGAAAATCGCAGCCTAAAGTAATTCAGTATTATGTGTTCCTTTCCAAGTTATAGAAAAGGGTAAGACAGGTCATGAGGAAACAAATCTTTGCTGACAAGTAAACAGCTTTGGTAACCTAACTGCCAAACATGACAAAAATCAAAAGACACACAGAAATTGATTTAACTAAGCAATATTTCATTCTTTGCTTGCACGCTTTTAATTAGTGCTTTCATCAGGCTACAGAATAACAGACCAAAGTTTCATGACTGGATCAGATGAAAAATAAGGCACAACTACAGGGACAAAAATTCCCATGCTTAAATATGTTTACGTTGTAGTCCAACACACTTGAAAGTGCATGGCCATAAAGGAGAAAGCTAAGCACGTACCTAAGTCTTTTGAGGATCAGGGAATCTAAAAAACAAAACAAAACAGAACAAAAAAATCAATGGTACTTTGAAGTGAGTGCAGCTGCATCAATTTCTGTCTATATTGTCTAGAACATGGCAGTAAGATATTCTTAAAGACCGGGAAATATTTTGAGGAGAATAATCCACAACATACCATTAAAATTTCACTGGTCACCTATCCTGAAAAAAAAACACAACCTGGTTTGAGATCTAGTTAAAACATATTAAGGAATATAATGTATATTCAAGAATACAGCTGTCCTAGAATTAAGTGTACTCTCTTTAAATTTATGAAAATAATCTGCTGGTTAAATTATTGAGGTAGTTTAATTTGAGTTGTATGAAAGCTAATAGAAAAAAACTCAATGGTGGTAAGTCAGTCTTCAAGAAAATTGCGTTACTCAAAGAAAGATAATTTATTATCTTTCATGATTTTAAGTTGATCCTATCTATCCATCCATCTATTGTCCCATTGGCTGTCCCAGAACATTTGAAACAAAAGCACTATTAAAATTTAAAGACATCTCTCTTTTTCTCAAGCGTAGAGATTAATAGACAGAAATATGGAGACCCACTCAGGTTTTAAAAGTGGGGTTTTTTTAAATTCAGGTCACTCTAGATCTTTGTAAAGAAGCAACAATCTATGCTGCCTCCTTCTTTGAAATCATTTTAATCTGAATTCTTTTTTCTCTCAACCAAATACTAACGTTGACTGATCACCGTATTCATTGCTGATCACAGGCCTCTGCATATAAGTACAATGAATATGAATGCAGTGTCTAAGATAATTTCTGTTTAGGACTGGCAAAAGCCTGAAAATTGGTACTTCAGTGGATGCAATTATGGAGACCAAAAGGACAACAGCTGTGCAGCTAGACCTGTAATCATGACAACAGTAAAAACAAATTCATTCTACCTACACTGAAATTCGTTTTGTGTTCAGGGACAACAATGTTAAATGAGTTTCATAAGATGGTTATATATTGCACTGTTGAATCATCTTAAGAAGATACTTATCTTAAAGTAGCTGAATAGTTTTGGTAATTTCTCCTGTATATAGAACGATAAAAGTAACTAAGATTGTGTGCTGTAGTTCATTAGATACTACATCAATTGCTCTGATATTTTCTGAAAAACTAGCTGTATAAAATAAAAGTTGTTGTTTTCACATTCCCATTAGTCTAAGGCTACATGCAGTTGTTTCTTGTAGGAAGAAAACATAAACACTGCACTAGTGCACAGGCTCTAAAAACGTTTAAACTGGCAACACGTCCAATTTCTAGCACTAACACCCAAAACAGTGCTTATCATGATCTTCTCATCCACTTTCCAGAGAAGTTTATTAATGATGACATATAAAAAGAAAGATACATAAGTACAGAAGCCTGCATACACACACACACACACTGTTACGTTCTGGATATCCGTGTTCAGTTTCCACTAGTGAAAATGAGTTTGACAGTTTCATTTTAGTCTTCATTTGCAGCTATCACAAAATATTGATACTATTGGCTGATTCCCTATTTCTTCTATTTCATGAATACTATCCCCATGTAAAAATAACTCAAAACCTCAAATTTTAGTAAAGAAAAAAATTCTTGCTGCTAGATCTACATTCCCGTTCTCATAATAGATTGCTAAACCAACCAGAAGGGTTCATAATGGTAAACTGACCAGAAAGGTTTTCTGTCTGTAGAAAACCCTTGGCACTTCAACTGAAAACGATAATGTAGCAGAAAAACTCAAGCCTGTTCCACTTCTTACTGTATCTTAACAATAAACTATTTTCTGTTACTAGAACATTACAGAGTATAACACCAAAGAAGTAGGAAGGCTAGCTGTATAATTGAGACCCATTTAATTTCTCACCATACTCAACGTATCTTGTGTCATCTGATTTGAATTTTCAAGACTGTATCTAAAGTGGGAACTCAGACATGCAATCCCACACCCCTCTCCCTCCTGTACCTTGTTTTTAAAAGTGGAAAGGAATGCCTACCTATCAAGACTGAAAGGCAACTGCGGTGTTCTCTGACAGCTTCCCAGTATGGATCCTGCAGAAACCAAGGCTCTTGCTTTGGCCATGGTACATAGCTGGTACTCAGCATAAATCTAAACTTATCATTCCTGTAGCTAGGCAACCATCTGCAGATGTTAATATTTGCTGAACACAGATAAATCAATGACTGTGAAGTGCTCCAGCACCACAACAGCACAATATTTGAGCAACCTGGCTCTTACTGTTAGACAATTTTGTTTTGAAATGTGGCATCCAGAGTTAGGTAACCTGGCTCAGTTTGCAGCCCAGTTGCCATTTTATGATGGAAGGTAACGCAGGAAGTTAGAGGTTGTGATGAAGGAGACTTTCCTTTTCTCCCTTTTTGTTTAGTATGAAAGAAAATTCCTTCAGAACAAATGCATATATCTGCCTCTGTGTGTGTGCGTGTTCATAGAAAATGGCAATATGCACCTTGGTAATCTTCATATAAAATTTACGTGCTGTAAGATTTAATGGGATTTTCAGGATGGTCTTGCAATGGTATGCTTTAAAGTCTTACTGATTTTCTTTGGAAGCAAACGGCCTGTGCCTGTGAGAACCCAAAGTTAATGGCACTGGGTTATCTGTTGGCCATCCTCCAGGTTAACTTGAGGCAAGTTATCTGAGCATACCAAGGTAATTACTAGAACATCACAGCTAAACGATGTGGATTCATTTGTTATGTATAGTACCCTCGAGTTACAGGTCTGTAACATTCATTCTAACGTTTCAGTAAATACCAAAAGAAAAAGTAACTAGTGAAGACTGGAAAAAAACCCCTAAGGTTAAAGGTACAACTCGAGTTTTCATTGGAAATGATGTTAAACAGAAGACATAACAATGTTTGTTTCACTGTAAACTAAATCATAAACAAGCCAATTTGTTTTCATAGCTAATAGTTACAATGCTGAATCTGATATATCATCACAGAACCAAAATCTTGTTTATTTTGGTAGGACAAGAAGAAATTTGTTCTTAATATTCCTCAATCTCTAGATAGATCCTTTTCATCAAATAACTGAAAAAGCATGTTGTCTATTATGTCTAGTAACAGTTTAGGGAAATGATTTAGTAGTGAGTGGAAGTTAAGTCATTTGCAGAAGTATTTGAAAAATTCAGTGTTCCAAAGACATTCCACTCTTGATAGCTGATGTAACCACTGAGACAGAAAGGACAGCCAATTTAACACAAAACTAGCAGTAGAAGCAGATGGACTGAGGTCAGAGAAAAAAAAAAACAAACCTCTGGGAGGAAAGGCCAACATAGGAGGGGACTATACTCTTCTGTTAAGGGTGAAAAAAAATACTGAACAGCATGTTTGGGAGCCTGAAAGTTAGCTGAAGAGTCTGGGAATTGACAAAGAAGAGAGGCAGCAAAAAGTGTTCAGTGAGAAACAACACAAAGAGAAATAGGAAAAAAATATAATTAGGGAAAAGGATTTTATTATTATTCTCTAGCTGTTGGTTACTAAAACTGTCCTTGCTTTAAACAAATTGGAAGCAGTAATTTTTTTTTTCAGACAAAAGTAGTTCAGACTTTAGTAGCTCACACTTGTTTTCCTCTTTTACTGTTGACAAGAACTAGATAACATTTATCAGCTCTCTGAGAGCTTGATCCAGCACCACTTCAGTCAATAGAAGTTTTTCTAGTGACCTCAATAGGCTGAGGATCAAGAACGAATGAAATGTCTTCTCTATGTGTGCCAGTAATAACAGGCTCATCCCATACCCTGGGAGTGCATCTGATCAATATCATTCCCCTCCCCAAAACATAAAGTGAGGCAAAAGAGACTATGTGCATGCAGCTGCAGCTGTGACATCTTCATGAATCTCATGTCAGAAGGTAATGTAAAGCTACGAAAATGTTCCAGCATATAATTTGTTACTAAAGGAAACAGAACATCATTGCTTATACTTTCACAAAATCCTATAAACAAGAACATTGACTTTGAGACACATGCCTATTCATTTTAAGATATTAGTACTATAATCTTGTTTAGGAGCAAAAGAAAAAAAAGCTATAATCAACAAGTAAAAGCTTATTAAGTGAAAATCATCAGCCAACTGCAAAAGGCACCTCTGAGGTAACTGTTGTGTGGCTCTGCTAGATTCAAAGGAGACAATTAGAAAGATGTATTAATAATTCCTTAAAATGGCAACTCTGCGTTAGTTGGTGTAAACCATCACAGTAATCGATTCTCTTGTTGAGTTTTTCAAATAATCATTACACTGCAGATAGAAAACCACATTTTGCCCTTTGAATTTTAGAATATGACTGTAAACAGCTGTTCTTATTCTTTATTCATACAATTCTAATTACATCTTACTTTGGTCACGGCTATAATATTTGCATTTGACTTAGCTTTTATATTTAAATTTAACGCTAATGTAAAGAGTAGATAATTCACTCTGATGTTATTTAATTTTAAGAATTAAAGTCTTAATTCACGACAAAATCTTTTCTAATAAAAAGTATCAAATTGTGATAACCTATGTGATCTTAGATGCAACCTGTATGTTAAGTTCTTCCCAAATATATTTACCAATATAATTTATTTTATGAGTGCCTATGATGCTAATAACATATGTTAATAGATACTAATGCATTGGAAAATGTCTCTCTTTAATGACCACACATAAGATCATAAAAGTCTACTACTTGTTTCGGAGATGGGAGCTATATTTTAGCTAAAGACAAATAAGCTGCTAATGCTGAAGGCCTTTGATCATCATTAACCATTCAATAAGTTATCCTGATTGTCAAAGTAGAATTTAACCTAAGGCTTTATCTTGGACCTATTTCTAGTCTTAGCTTAACTTACACATATATAATACTATCTGAACTCTATTTGTGAACTTCATATTGATCACATACTAAACGCTAAGTAACACATCTGAAAAACTGCTAACGTACCATGACTGTGCTCTTCCTAGATGCTACTTCTTTTTACAGCTTTTAGGAAGGCTTTCAGCTGTGAACTTCCTCACTAGCCCCAGGCAGAGGAACAGAGTAGGTGTGAGGGAGTGAATATCACTCATTGCTTTCTCTCCATTACTGTACAATAGACCAAAGGTTCTCATCCTTTCTCTATTTGTTGTTAACTTTCTGCACAGAAGCTTTCATGCTGTATTCTGTTTAAACAATGTGTCAGAGCACTAACCTGCAGAAATTGCATAAATGAGAAGTTGGCAGTGGTGAAATCTAGAGTTCATGCACTGGTCTTGAGATGCTCTAACAGTTCATATATAATTTTAAACACTCATGTCAACAAAAATCTGAGGGGCAACACACCAAATAAGGGGACTTGACCTCATAGATAGTGATCCAAAATACATGAGCTAGTTTTAAGATGTGAGGAATAAAAGAAAAATTAAAGATACTGGAATTATTAAGACAGTATGCACATATGAACGCATATGCTTATCTACATATAAACACATAGACAGGCACAGTAGATATTTTGCAAGAACACTACACTCAAGAGGTTTTACTTCTGCCTTAACCAGTTGTGTGTACAGCAATCAGATCAAAGCATCAAAACGTCACACACTTTATGCATGAAGTCTCCAACATGTTTTTCTCTGCTGAGGGTAAACAGGCCAAGGTAGATGATATGCCACTTAGCTTGGGAAAAGAGAAAAGCTTTTTTTACTTAGTTACAGAACCACTGAACTGACAATGCAGTAATTAAAGAAGACAGGGCTACATAGCATATCCTTGGACTGTGCAGGTTTACCTCCTGATTCAGCCTGAGTTCTTGCACCAGGGAGGTTTTGCAGGAAAGGTCAGAGTTTAACTTGCTTTTTTTGTTATTCATTTACTTTAATCTGCCATCTGTGACTGCCTCTCCATGATTGATTTTGAAGCTCAAAAAGCATAGGGGCTTTCATGCCCTTCGTTTTGCTGTACTTTTCCCACCATTCTGATCATACACAGAGAAGAGTTATTTCTTGCTAGCATTTCTTACCCAAAATAGACATCTTTTATTAGTTTGCTTTGTAATATTAAAATATCACTGAGGGAGAAAATACGTAAAGATCCATCTACTTTTCTATAAAAGTTAATTCAAGAAAATATAGTCCCTACACAAGTTACTACAGCAGAAACATAAGAATACACGGGCTCCAACCAACTCATATCAAAAAATCAGTATTTTGTCTCAGTTTCCACCATGTTTGTGATTGTATTCACCTAGAGATAGATGTCTCTAGGACTGTAAACAAAAAATTTTACTGATTGCTTGCATCTTTCTGCACAGAAAAAGAATAACAGGCACTGATACGAAAACTAAGAAGTTGGAAAAACTCCCCCAGATAACTAAAGTCCTGCTGGAAGAAGCACTTCGAACTCCAGAAATAAGCAGAGGACTTGATCCCTGGTCTTTCATGAAAATATTTACTTTTATCATAGTAAATAATTTGGAATACAGAAGTGAGTCAAGCTATCTTGCTGGATGAAGTTTTAGGCTTTCAATAGAAAAGCATCCAGTTCAATTTCTGAGGTCTTAAAGATCCTTAAAGCAATTGAATTTTTCAGGTTTTATCCATGCTCCCTGGTGGATAGAATTCTGTATCTCAAAACTTCATACATAACTGACAAAAAAAAAATTCTGTCAAGCTCAATTCTGCAGACTGAATTATCTCTCACTCAGAAAGAAGAGACAATCCCTATAGATCAGGTTTGAATCATGGGCAAGATAGAGATGTTCTGAGCCTCCCTACCATCTCTAGTAAGCCCAAGGATAAACACAAGTTCAGTGTCCAGTTCTTTCATAATACTGAGAATTTAGCTCTACTCTTTAAGGAGTCAATTACACTTTAAAATAATGATAGAAAAATGTTCTGCAAGGCCTTGGGTGCATAAAAGGAGTATGCTAGAAAGTAAAACAGTTTGCATAAGTGATAAAAACACTTCTGGTTGTGTAATAATGTTATTTAAACTGGAATAAATCTCACTGAATATGAAAGAAATCAATTCACTCTAGTGCAAGGTAATTTCTATCCCAGGCGAAGGCACAGGGACTGCTTGTTGCTGCAAAGTTTCATCTCTATCATAGCAGCTTCACTCACACAGCAGCACTGAGTCTTTACCTGATGTAGGCAGTCAGCACATTTTGTTTTGTAGCTAATGTCAAAGGGAAGATTGCGTTCCACGTGGCAGATGTACCCACATCGAGGACTGACAGCATTTCACGACAGAGAGGAGGGCACTATGCTGGCTAAGGCGAAGTGCTGACATGCTCCTCTCTCAGGCTGCAGGACACCTGTGCCTTCATTAGGGCACAGTGAATAATCAGATTGATACACCATGGATGCAGGAATCGAAAAAGCCTGGGGACCATTGCTTACTGCGCCCCACACTTTTTGGTTTGGGGTTTCTTGTTTGTTTGTTTTTTTGTTGTTGTTGGTTGGTTGGTTTTGTTTAGAAAAAGATCAGGAAAAAAAGAAACAGCCAATTTTCATCAGATAAAAATCTACTTTGCTGAACTCATTTGTTCAAATATGAAAGTACATTGTAACCATTCTGATATACTTCTTACTATACATACACACATGAGCACAATTGTTCCTACCTAGTCTCCCAAACTTCTTCAAAAATGTATGAGGAAAATCATTATATACATACAAGCACATCATCTATTGTCAAACATTGTTCTACTGTGGTGAAAACTTTCCGTCTAGCACAGCAGTTTACCACATTTCACCCTCAATACATGATAATTTCATATAATTTAATATCTTTATCCAAGGCAGTGAAACTACAGAATGATATTTTTAGAATTCAATATAATGGAAGGAAAGTTCAGAATTCATGAGAATAGCTAAGTGAGATATGGGAAGCAACTGAAGGAAGCTATGAGGCGAGTTAAAAAAAAAAAAAAAAAAAAGATTTAACAAAATGACTTGAGATTCAGAATCAGGAAGACATCTGTTAGTGGGAGCATGGCATGAAGAAATCTGAAAAAATATTTTAAAAATACATTGCAACTCCCTTCTAGAAACCTTTAGAATCTCAAAGTTAGTATCAGTATAAGATTTAAAAATGTTGCAAATGAGCACTTCTCCAGACCACTAAAAACATAAAGAGGACCAAAAAGAGAACAGAGAAAAGAGAAATAACAACAAAGGCATCTAGCAGAAAAATGTTAAGTATACTGAAGACAAAAACACCTGAATGACAGAGAATGTCAAAGAGGTAATATATTTATGGAGAAACACTTAAGGGGAAATAAATACTGAGTCACAGATGAGGAAAAACTTCATCAAATGAAAAAAAATAAAATTCTGTAGCCATTAGACTAACAAGAAGTGAAATATATGATGCCAAAAGTGTCATCTGATTACAGAATTGGCATAGCCAGAAGGAAAGAAGTTCAATACGTCTACTGCCAATAAACAAATACATTCCTATATTCAGCTTTAAAATAATCCAAAAAAAAATATAAAAATGGCATGATATTTCAAACATTTCACCTGTAATCCCTATTGAAGTGAAATATCACTGCTAATGATAGCCAGAGAATCTAATGGCATAAAAACATGGTGCTCGATTATAAAAAAATGTTATTTTTAATTACCTGAAGCAACATTTAAGTGCCTGAAATTTCATGACCATGAACAAATTGAGGAAAACTTGAAATACCTTTTTAGGTGTTCTTTTTTTTTTGACAGAACATTTGATTTTTATATTGTGGCACCTCAAACAGTTGAGGATCACATAAGGTAACCCCTTTCAGTACGACAGAAGCACTGCCTGGGGCAGAGGAATCAAATATGGCTTTCAAATGTCTCTGTGTGTGCTCTTTTTTTTTCTGCTGGCATGAGTTTGATATACAGATAACATATGTGGAGGAACTTGACATTATACTTGTAAATAACAGCACAACACAGTACCTCTGTGTAGACTCTGTGTGACTACCAGGAGCCATTGGAAGCGAGGATGCTGCTCAGTGTTGTAAACACCTAGGAAGAAAATAAACATTGCATTCCTCAGTTCTCATCACCTTAACATCACATGTGAGAATTTGTTTCATACACAAACTAAAACAGCTACAAATCTAAGTTTTTTTCTCAGATGATGAAAATTAGCATTGTTCCTTAAAGCTGAAACTTGTTACACCTTATCAGTATTGGCCCCTGTAGGCAGCTTTTTTTTTTTTTTTTTTTCTTTGCAAAGTCCATGTCTGTCTGATAAAATCTCCAAAACAATCCGATACAGTCTGGGTTTACAGTCACAGTCTGTCCTAAGGCAGCACACAGCTGTCTTCTCTCTGCTGGAACCATTGGGAGGAACAAGCAGCATATGAATTTCCTTCTTCTTGGATACTCCCCCAAGAGACACAGACAGTCTTAAAAAAATATATATATAATAAAGAACAAGGAATGGGTGGAGTGTTCTATTTATCTTCTTCTTCCCTTACCATCCCCGGTGTCCTGCTCCCAGAAAAGATAGATGGAGCAAATTGTTTATAGACTCCACAAACACAAAGCTTCCAGGAAGAAATAGTCTGGCTAACCAGGCTGTATGTTTCTAACAAAAGCTTATGCCTTTGGATTTTCAGTCGGCTTATGTTCATCAGCATTAGAAAACACCAGACTATGTGAATCAACATGCAAAATACTGTACAGATATACCTTTCTTTCTCGTTGTTCAGTGACTTCTAACAACCATTCATGACTGGAATGACTACAGTATTTTTGAGCCCACAGGACACTAAAAAAAGAAAGCAAGCCTTAAAAACCCTAGTTTACAAATTCACTGAGTGTTTCTGAATAATAGATTTACTGGTTGGATACTCCCAAACATGCAAAACTGTTAGTTAATTGTCGACTGGAGAATAAACTTTAACTTCTCCTAAATGTGGTATTAACATATCCTTTCAGTTTTCTCTAGTTCCCTTCTTAAATGTTGGTGACTTTAGTTCAGTTTAAATCCATCTTAAAGTTAAAATGAAAGGGTTTTCTTAATGAAGTTGAACTGTTGCAATTACAATATCAGGCTCAGACAGTGTAATTACAGTTTAACCTTTTTTTTTTTTTAAAAAAAAGTGTCCATTTTAATATTAGTAGATTTCATATATGTTGGCTTCAGCACAGAGGTTGAAGCAAATCATAACACAAAAGTGCAATCAACAAGATACACAGCATATACTCTCTTCTCCCTTCTAGTTCATTTAGAGCACATATTGCTGACTGGGTTACCGCTGAGAGACACATTAGTTTTCCACTGTTGCTTCAATAACATGAGACAAGGTGTTTCCCACAGGCCAAGCCATTTTCATCCTCAAGTGCTACTCGTGTGCTTGCACAACTAGAAATACTCTTGAAGCACCAGTTGAACAGTGCAGTTTTATCACATGGCAGTGTTTTTGGATAGTCATCTTTATGATTTTTTTTTGTGGTAAATACTCAGAATGAATGTCTTTTTTTTTTTTTTTTTTACTCAATTACTGCCAAATCTATTGTGTTAATCCTACAGTTTAGATTACTTATGTTTTAACTTTTATTCTAATAAAATTTTAAGGCATGAACATACAGTGCTATATAAATAAATAAGAAGGTTTAAGCATGACAAAAATGACAATTCTTCATGGTTTCAGAAAATGTTTTTCTGTACCTTTTCCTTAACAGATTTTTCAAAAATCCTGCCCCTTCACTTCATTTCACAATAAAAATTCATTTTGAAATGGAGACTACAAAGGAGACGGAACACCAACAGCTAAATGGCTGCTCTGCAGAGGCAGTTACTTTTTGCTGTTTTTGGTTTTCTTCTTGAACATTTATCAAGTGTCTGACCAGCTCTAATAAGCAGTAGCAGAAAGATCTCTAAATGACCAGACTTTCAGCAGTGTTTCCATGAGGAAAAAAAAAAAAAAATCAGAAATTTACTTCCTTCTTTCGAGATATCCTATTTCTGCAAAAAAATATTGCAGCATGCTTTCTTGAAGTTTTGGTTTTGTTTGTTTGTTTCAATTAGGTCATAAATAACAAATACTTGGAGATCTGTTTGCATATTGAGGTATAAAATGATCATATTTTTATTAACTGCAGGAAGACATTTTTCCTATTGTGGCTTTTCTGCTTTTTCTCCTGTTATAAGTTTTAGTAAACTCGGAACTTTCAGTAAACTTGGAAACCTTCTCCATAATGCAATTTAACAAAATTTTAAAGAAAAAAGAAGGTAAGTAACTCTAACCATTTCCCCAGTCTAAACGCAAATTAAGTGCTAAATTAACACAAATCTTAATGATCTCTAATTTGCATTATGCATAACACCTGCAACTAGAGAAAAGTACTACAAAGCAAATGTACAGTATTTAGGCTTATTTTTCTGCTCTCCTTGGGTTCTATTTTCAAAATTTCTTGGGCAAAGGAGAACTACAAATGCTTACTTAGAGACCTACTTGCTTTAAGCTCCTGGAAAGTAAATCTGCAATGCATCAATGTAAATTATTGCCCCAAGACGTGGCACAATGGGGAATGAGGCTCTATTTTTAGTGGAGTGACCCAGGGCCAAGGGAGGAAAACCTGTGAGAAACAGCCCTGCGAGCTGGGGACCTGGGAAAAGGTGGAGGGGAGGGGTTTCTTGCTATCCAAACTATTTTAATGGGAAAAAAAAAATAAAATTAATTTTCCCCAAGCTGAGATCTAGGAGGATCAAGCCAGTGGCCACATTCAGACATCCACATTCTCTTCCTGCTCTGCTGTTTCTTAACTGTTGGGTTTATTGCTAAGAAGTTTAGACAAAAAGAAGCATTAGAGCCATGTAATTTAGGCTGCCTGAATATAGAAGGAATAGTTCATCCCCTCAAAGTGCAAAAATGAGAGTCACTTCCATGTCCTGTGACAATACTATTCGATTTACACTGCATTACTAGCTACTACAGGAATTAAGAATTCCTTGGACAATATTTTACCATTTAGGGTACAGCTCATACTGCCCTAGTTTTTGCTGATGCCAATCTATTTCTTTTCCTGATGTGCACGAGGTCATTTAGTTCTGGGAAGATTAAATCAAATGGTAATATAAACGAGTCAAATGGGTGGTAGGGCTGTAAGTAGGTTTGTATGGTCTGTCTACAGGGATCTTGAGATCCAGTTAAAGTGAGTATAAATTTGAGTTCTAATGAATCAGAAATCATGCACAGTTCATGCACCAGGGTTGCTTATTATTAATTATTGATATTACAGCTCCATATATAGGTCCTAGCTAATAAGAGAATTTCATTGTGCAGAGTAACTACGCCTACCATGAGACGCTCTTTCTCCTAAGCTTTACAGCTGAAATCAAAAGGGAAATAAAGGCTAAGAAGGAAGAAAAAAAAGGGGGGGGGGAACCAAACAACAGCAGTCAGAGGTGAAAGTGCTTACACCAGACCACACTCGAAGGTCAACAGCAGAAACAGGGAGGGAACAAGGTTTTTTAAGTCTTATCCATGCAAGATTCACATTGAGCCCACATGTTTTTGCTGCTCATGAACATAAGCAGGAACAGAGATCCTTTCCCACTTCAACCATTAACTGTATTCAGACCCTGAAATCTCACACACCTCCAGACTTACCCACTGCCTCTCCAGTGTGCTGCCTCTTCAACTACTAACTCCAAATTAGTATGCTGCTGATGGCTTCTTCCAGTAAGAAAGAGGTGTCCCTGCCCATGACAGGGAGGTTGGATTAAATGATCTCTAAGGTCCCTTCAAGCCTAGGCCATTCTATGATTCTATAATTATCCTTCACCTAAAACAAGACAAGTAAATCAAATACATGACAGTATAAACCAAAAATAATGCAAGGGCTTTAGCTGCACTTTCAGCATCCATCTGTCTGCTCTGGAGAGGGGACGGAAAAAAAAATAAACAGGTGTGTTTTGTAAATACTCTTGATAAGGAGGGCCAGAGATGGGCTCAGAGGACAACAGTTGTATCTGTTTATGCCACACTCCTCTTTTTTTCCTTATAGATCCATCCAGCCAGATCTAAAACCATAGAACTACATTATTTAATCCCACTGAGGAAACTACTGTGAGGTCAGAATTTTGACATTGCCTTCTAGAGTTTTGCCAGCAACTTTCATAGAAACTGGATCTAGTGTAGAGGATGATTTAGCACATAACATAGTGAATAGCTTTTAACCAGATACTTTGTAATTTAATGAAGTGTCTGTGCAATATTTCTAAGTTGACGAGGGCAAACCCTGTTAGGATTGAATTTTTAATTAAAATTGTTACTGCCTCTTCCCCCTTTTGTGTCAAATAGATCATTTACATTTTCAACATTATTTCCTTTAATATCTAAATAAATGTTCAACTTAATGAAAGCATTTAGGTAGCTTTTTAATGAAAAAGTGAAATATAATATATAGGGTTGAGACTAACTTCCTTGAATTTTAACACACATGTGGAACATGTTGTGAACTAAGGAAAATATTTTGAACCTGATGGGCTGTAAATTACAACCCTTGGTGTATATTCAATTTTAATTAATTTTCTTAGTCATTCTCCATAATCCTAATAGCTTCCTAAAAAAAAATTGTAGATGCCTTGGGGCAAGCAGGGGGGTGGAGAAGATTTTACATTTACATTTCTGAGATGTTTAACAAAGCTTTACAGCCAACAGTAGTAAATAAAGAACATAAACTATTTCAAAGGTACTCGGTAGAAAGCCTGTTCAGGCTATACTTCTATGTAAAACAAGTGCTTTTTTTCAATCAGTGAATAAAGTTGAAGATTTATGCTTTCTTAACATCCTAAAATAAAATAATAAAGAAATACATATACTTCCATTGCATTTCTTATATTAAAAACTCACGTTTAAGAATTATCACTGCAGTGATTAGAAAAAGGATATATCAGCTAACAGAACAAGCATATCAAACCACAAGAATGGCTTAGGTGTTTAAATAACTTGCATACCACACCATAATTAGACATAATTCAAGTCTCTTTTTCCGCTCAAAAATTCTGCTTCAGCCAGAACCTATGAAAACTCTAAAGAGGAGTGTTATACAGCTGCTTGAGTTCTGAAGAGGTACAGTTTTGGTTATTCTGGTTTTTTTTTGGCTGGCTGATGTCATATCTTTATCAGACTGAATTTTTCAATAGCTGTTTGTGTCTAATTACATTTTACAAATAATGTCTCTTCATAATTTTATTGTAAACCTATTTTATTGTTGATGACAAAAAAATAGATTGTGGAAGAATACAGCTGATATTTTTTTTCACCAGACAAACATTTCTAATAAGCAGCATGGTAAGTAAGTTCTCTGTATAGTATAACTTAATGTGATGCATGCCCTCAACTGATGTTATTTTAGTGATCCAGAGCTTGCCAGCTAGAGTTCACAACCTGTACATTTCACCTAGCTTTTCAGGTTCACTTCACACAAATATCATGATTCCAGAAGAACTGCAGAGCAAGCAAGTTCCACTTCGTCTTGAATAGTGAAATATCGTCTGGGCACCCATTAAATTGACCTCTCTGTAGTAAGACTAAGACCAGAATTTCCCTTTCCTTTGACTGTACGATAAAGACGTGAGTGGTCAACAATCTTGTTGCCGTAAAGACCCATCCTTGGGGCATACATAGGAACTGTATGCATAATGAATGCGGTTATCAATAACATCCAAGTCTCTTAAAAGAGAGTCTCTTACAAACAATTTATTGAATTTCAATAGGCCTTCAAGATGTCAGTGAAAAAGTGTTTTTCCACCCAGGGGTTCCTAGATATCCTAAGTAAAGGGAGCTATGTAGTTAGTTACTCTGGGGTCAGGGGCAAAGCAGTTTCTTAGTCCACCTCCAAGTGCTCACATAAGGCCACAATTTTTGCCTGTTGTGTCTATACCTTGGAAGGAGTTATCAGCACTGGCCCAGTCCAACTTCTGTACAGAAGCAGCCTTTGGTGTAAGCAATCTGCAAGATGGTTTGTGTCCTGTTTCTCAACAGTCAAATGTGCCAGACTGACTAGCAAGCATTTTTAGAGAACAGATTGCATTGTGGATGATATCTTACACTGAGAACAAAATGTTTTAGAAAGAGTAGAGAAATGATCTTGGATATTACAAACTTCTTTATTGAGTGTCCAGAACTACAAAACAAATGTTGAAAGAAAGAATCAGTAAATGACAAGCAGAACAAAAATCAAACATGATTTTAGTACATGTAGGTTGTGACATTTATCTGATATCTTTCTTTGCAAAAAAATCACAGACATTTCTTTGATAAAGTTTTGCTAGACTACAAAAATCTATTTGACTTAGGAAGGGAACAAATGAAGTAAGAGACAACAATGGCTCATATTTAAAAGTGTCGTAGGTTCTGACTTAAACATACTCATTCAGGAGGATGGTACTATATTCAGCCTGCTAATTCTGTTGATAATGTAAAGTAGACATACTGTCAATACAGGAAAAGGTTAGAGTCTTACTCTGGAAGAAAAGAAAAAGACCTTGAGGACTGGAAAAAGGAAATGGCATGAGATTTCATAGCAAAGTGCAAGGTCATGCATTTGGGGAATAATAACAAGAATTTCCTCTTTCACATGGGAAGTCATTAGTTGGAAATATCAGAGGAAGAGTTAGATCTAGGTGTATTAGTCAATTATAAGATTACTATGAACTAGCTCTGTGAAGTAGCCATGAAAATGTCAAAAGCAATCCTAGGATTTTTCAGGCAAGGTATTTCACAGAAAAATATGGAAGCATTAATGTCATTGGAGCAGGCACTCCTAATATATCATCTGGAATGCTGCATATAATACAGGTCCATCATGTTCGAGGAAGATGTATTGAATGTCAGGTATATTTCCCCTGAATGTTAAACCCGAGGCTCAGTGCTAGCAATCCTACCTACCACTAGGTCCCCAGTCAAGCAGTGATATCAGCTGTGAGGTTAAATTAGTTGTTCCCAGCATCTTCATCCTATTTTCTCTTTATAGAGATGGTCTGAGTGGAGTGTTGTAAACTGTAGTCACTGTTCGGACAATGCTGCACAAGCACACACCAGAATGGGAGCAGAAAAGAGCCTCACCGATATCACTGGAGTAGAGAGTCTCTCTTGCAAGAGGAGCCCAAAAACTCTTGGGTCAATTAGCCTAGAAAACATGGTGCTGTGATGGGATATAGTAATATATTAAATATTAAATTAATTAATTCTAAAATACAATATACTACACTATCACCAGAAGAGGGAGGGAAATGTGTTTTAAAGCTGAAAGTGGTCTTCCTTATAGAAATAGACTTTTCACAGAATCACAGAATGCTAGGGATTGGAAGGGACCTCGAAAGTTCATCAAGTCCAATCCCTCTGCCAGAGCAGAAACGCCTAGATAATGCTACATAGGAATGTGTTCAGGCGGGTCTTGAATGTCTCCAGAGAAGGAGACTCCACAACCTCTCTGGGCAGCCTGTTCCAGTGTTCCGTCACCCTCACTGAGAAGAAGATTCTTGTCGAGTTTAAGTGGAACCTCTTATGTTCCAGTTTCAGCCCATTACCCCTTGTCCTATCAGTGGTTGTCACCGAGAAGAGCCTGGCTCCATCCTCGTGACACTCACCCTTTAGATATTTGTAAACATTAATGAGGTCACCCCTCAGTCTCCTCTTCTCCAAACTAAAGAGCCCCAGCTCCCTCAGCCTTTCCTCATAAGGGAGATGCTCCACTCCCTTCATCATCCTAGTTGCCCTGTGCTGGACTCTCTCCAGCAGTTCCCTGTCTTTCTGGAACTGAGGGGCCCAGAACTGGACACAATATTCCAGATGGGGTCTCACTAGGGCAGAGTAGAGGGGAAGGAGAATCTCTCTCGACCTACTAAACACCCCCCTTCTAATATACCCCAGGATGCCATTGGCCTTCCTGGCCACAAGGGCACAGTGCTGGCTCATGGTCATCCTGCTGTCCACCAGGACCCCCAGGTCCCTTTCCCCTACACTGCTCTCTAATAAGTCATTCCCCAACTTATACTGGAACCTGGGGTTGTTCCTACCCAGATGCAAGACTCTACACTTCCCCTTGTTATATTTCATTAAATTTTTCCCCGCCCAACTCTCCAGCCTGTCCAGATCTCGCTGAATGACAGCACAGCCTTCTGGAGTGCCAGCCACTCCTCCCAGCTTGGTGTCATCAGCAAACGTGCTGATAGTACTCTCTAGTCCCTCATCCAAGTCATTGATGAATATATTGAATAATACTGGTCCCAGTACTGACCCTTGAGGGACTCCACTGGATACAGGCCTCCAACCAGACTCCGCCCCATTGACCACGACTCTTTGGCTTCTTTCCCTTAACCAGTTCGCAGTCCACTTCACTACCCGATAGTCTAGACCACACTTCCTCAGTTCAGCAGCAAGGATGCTGTGGGAGACTGTGTCAAATGTTTTAGTAAAGTCAAAATAGACCACATCCACCGCTCTACCATCATCTATCTGCCTTGTTATATCCTCGTAAAAGGCTATGACGTTAGTCAAGCACGACTTCCCTTTGGTGAAGCCATGTTGACTGTCTCTAATGACCCTCTTATCCTTGATACGCCTTGAGATGGCACCAAGGATAAGTCGTTCCATCACTTTCCCAGGGATGGAGGTGAGGCTGACCGGTCTATAGTTTCCCGGGTCCTCCTTCTTGCCCTTTTTGAAGACTGGAGTGACATTTGCTTCCCTCCAGTCCTCAGGCACCTCTCCCGTCTCCCGAGACCTGGTAAAGATGATGGAGAGTGGTCTAGCAATGACATCAGCCAGCTCCCTCAGCACCCGTGGATGCATCCCATCTGGACCCATGGATTTATGGATGTCCAGATTGCTTAATTGGTCCCTAACCCAGTCCTCATTGACTAAGGCAAACTCCTCCATTGACCTGATGTCATCTGCGGTCTCAGGGGAACAGGGCTCCTCAGGACAGCCTCCAGCAGAGTAGACAGAGACAAAGAAGGCATTCAGTAACTCTGCCTTCTCTGTATCTTCTGTCACCAAGGCACCCACCCCATTCATCAGTGGGCCTACATTGCCTCTGGTGTTAGTTTTATCTGCCACGTATTTGAAAAAGCTCTTCCTGTTGTCCTTGACCCCTCTCGCCAGGTTTAATTCTAGGGAGGCCTTTGCTTTCCTAGTTGCCTCCCTACATCCTCGGACAACAGCCTTATATTCTTCCCAAGTGGCCAGCCCCGCCTTCCAAGATCTGTAAATTCTCCTCTTGCCCTTGAGCTTACCCAGCAGATCCCTGTTTAGCCACGCAGGTCTCCTGGCTCCCTTCCTTGACTTCCCAACTATCTTGGGTCCCTGATCTTGAGCACGGAAGAAGCAGTCCCGGAACGCTAACTAACTATCTTGGGCCCCTTTACCTTCAAACAGCCTGGCCCATGGGATTTTCTCTAGTAATTGTTTGAAAAATCCGAAGTTTGCCCTGGCAAAGTCCAGGGTTGCAATTCTGCTTGCTATTTTGTTTCTGCTACATGAGATCCTGAACTCCACCATTTCATGGTCACTGCAGCCAAGGCAGCCCTCAACCTTCACTGCTTCAACCAGATCCTCCTTGTTAGTGAGGATGAGGTCCAGCAGTGCTCCTCTCCTAGTCGGCTCCTCCACCATTTGCATCAGAAAATTATCATCGATGCACTGGAGGAACCTCCTGGACTGTGGCTGGCTGGCTGAGTTGTCCTTCCAGCAAATATCAGGGAAGTTAAAATCCCCCACGACAACCAGGGCCTGTGATTGTGAGACCGCTCTCAGCTGCCTGTAGAAGGCCTCATCAACTTCCTCACCCTGATCTGGTGGCCTGTAATAGACACACACAACAGTGTCTCTCCTGCCAGCCTGCCCCTTAATTCTAACCCATACACTCTCAACTTGCTCCTCATCCATGCCTGGATGGTATCCAATACATTGTAGTTGCTCTTTCACGTAAAGAGCGACTCCACCACCTCGCCTGGCTGGCCTGTCTTTCCTGAAAAGGACATAGCCACCCATGACCACATTCCGGTCATGTGAGCTGTCCCACCATGTCTCTGTAATTGCCACCAGATCATAATCTCCTGCCCAAACACAGGTTTCTAGCTCCTCCTACTTATTCCCCATGCTGCGTGCATTGGTGTATAAGCATTTCAGGGAGCAAGCTGAGCACACTGATCTCACCCTAGGGGGATGGGAGGCCACCCGGTCCTCATAATTTCTAGAACACTGCCCCACTGCAATCCCAGCTATAACCCCATCCCCCTTCATATCTAGTTTAAAGAACGCTCTATGAGTCCCGCCAGCTCGTGACCAAGGATCCTTTTTTCCCTTTGTGTCATTTGAACCCCAGCTTGTTTCAGTAGACCAGGTGCCCTGTAGATCTCCCCATGGTTAAAAAATCCAAAGCTAGACCGCTGGCACCACCCCTTTAGCCAAGTATTAATCTGCTGCACTTTGTCAAACCTACCACTATTTTCCTCATAACAGAAGGAATAGAGGCAAACACAACCTGTGCGCCTGATCCTTCTAGCATCCACCCCAGTGCCCTAAAGTCCCTTTTGATTGCTTCTGGTGGTCTCTCTACTATCTCATCATTACCGATCTGCATAACCAAAAGCGGGTAATAGTCCGTGGGTTTGACCAGACCAGGAAGCTTCTTGATAACATCCTTAACTCGGGCCCCAGGGAGGCAGCAGACTTCCCTGTGGGTCGGATCTGGGCGGCAGACAGGGCCCTCTGTTCCCCTCAGGAGGGAGTCTCCAATTACAATTACCCTCCTTTTTTTCTTAGATGAAGAAGTCCTAATGCGTGTATCCGAGTGACTCACCCTAGACAGCCCTATGGGTGAACCCTCCACTGACTCTTCCTTGGCCTGGCTCTCATTGTCTAGAGCCCCATACCTGTTTTACAGGGGCAACCGGGCAGGTGAGGGAGGCCAGGCAGGGATTTTCCTTCCTCTCCTGGTAGGCACCTGCTTCCACTCCTCCCTATCCTTTAGGTCCCCCCCTTTTGCCTGATGGCCAGAGGTGGGGGGATATTCAGCTCTTTGCAGAGCTTGCTGCTCGCCATTCAGGAAGTGGCTCCACCGATCTATCTCTCTCTCCGACTCCCTAATGCTCCTCAGCCTTTCTACTTCCTCCTTCAGCTCAGCCACCAGGCTGAGCAGATCGCTCACCTGGTCACATCGGACACAGGCGTCGCCTCCACTCCCCTCCATGGCAAGTGCCAGGCTCTGGTACTCTCTGCAGCCTGAGGCCTGAACACCCACATGCTTACGTGGGGCCTCTGTCTGGGTGCCCACAGCTTTTCTAACAACCATTGATCTGGTGGCAACCATAGTTGGCTCTACAATACAAAGACTCTCTGAAAGCTGTGCACGGAATAGTTTACAAGTCTTTTAAGTACTTGCCTTTTAACAAAGACTTACCCTTCTAGGTCTTTTGTTCAGTGAACAGGGACTAGTCCCTGCCCTCCCCAAGGCTTCTTATACCCCGAGGGCACAGTTAGCAGCTGATCACCGTGTTTAAAATCGCGGCGCCGCTGAGGGTGGCTCCGCCCACGCTATCTCGGGTGTCCGCCCTGGAGCTGCCGGTGCTGCCTCAGGTTTGGTCGCTGTAGCCGGCTTAAAATAAAGCCCCCAAAAGAGCTTTTTGTCAGCCTTTTTTTGCTGAGATTCCTTCCCCAGTGCAGTCTTACCTGCTTTCCGTTTTGTTGCAACCTCTTCCAGCCCACCACACCAGTCAGACACCAGCCTGCCTTGTATTTTTGAATTTTAATTTTTGACATTTATAAAGCTTTCAGTTGCACAGTTGACTCAGTGAAATATGGTAAGAACTGCATTTTCAATTGGAGTTAGCTATATCACACTGCCTAACAGCTGGCATTAAAATGTCACCATTGTTTTCTTTATTCAGTGTCTTTTTCCATCCTTGATTCTACGCAAACATCCACCCAAAGCAGGTAAACGTGACTGTAAAATGTGAAACTTGTTTTAGGTTTTATCTTTACACATATTATTTCAAAGGAATAACAGCCTCCCCCATGGAAGAAATTTACAGTGTGTTAAGTATAACATTACATTAACTTAAAATGTTTGATGTCTGGAAAAATAACCACCAAACAAAACATTTACCACAGCTGGAGAGGTGGATGAGGTCTGAGATGTTAAACTGGAAGGTTAAACTTCACCACAACGTAGGCATGGCCCAAATGAAATAGCTTGGACCTGTGCCAATGTATTTCAGGGAAAATTTAAGTCAAATTACTTAGTATTTACTAACAGCAGCTGTTAAATTTGAATAATTTGCAGTACCTTAAATGAAAGTTAGAAGGCTTCAAGTGAGATACTTGTGAACTGTGCTGCTTTAGTATACATGTGGCACTAATTAATCTCTCAAGACTTTGATCTTGAGTTCATACACGGTATTAAAAAACCTCAGATGAACTGTTTAAGAAGCAATTTTTATCGCCTCCAAAGTCCGGAGCAGGAAACTATAAGAAACTTCTTCAGGCTTGTCAACAGTACTGATGGATGCCAATGCATCGATATTGACAGGTCCTTATAGCTCTACACCTGAAATTGTTGAAGAACAATTTTTTAAAGTAAGGAAATAGCCACACTCCCCATATGCCTCACTTTGAGAAGGGACTGGGAAGACGAGACAACGCTGAATTGGAAATTAATCATGTTTTCCATGTGGACTCTAGACTTCTTGAGGAAAATGAGGGTCACTCACTTCTACTACAGTCCCGAAAGAGACTTCTGTTCTGAGGTATGTTTACTGTTACAGAAAATTACAGCACAAGAACTTTAACGAGTAGCAATCACAACTGTAATTTGCAACATATTCTCATGGTAGATAGACAAAGTAACCACGATAATAGAATTTCACAGAAGTTTATGGAAGAATAAGGAGAAAAAGAAACAATACTCTCTGAAATAGGAAGAGTCTGCAGACAATCAAACCTTGTAGTCCCATTCCACTAGGTGCGTACACACACAGCTCCTCCAGTTAGACAAAGGGCCTAAGTGCCCACACAAGCATGGATTGTCTCACCACTAGTCTTGGAAGCCTTGCTGGGTCAGCTATCACTAAGATTGCCATTAACAGACCTAAGAAAACAAAGTGATTATGCACACAAGAATTATTTTAATTTCACAATCGTACTTTTCATTAGTGCAGATACATATTTAGAAAAACCCTCTTCCATTAATGGCTCACGTCAAGGCATTTAGCAAGAGTATTTTCCATATTCCATTCCTAATCATTATTTCATAAAATCTACTCTGATTTTCTTTGGTAAACCATTTTGTGAACCTTCAAACCTCTTCCACTATTAATACTCCTACATATTCCAACTGCTGACATTAATTTTACTGCTGATATTAAAGAGACAAAGGTAATAAGCTTTCTAATAGAAGAATGAAGTTGGATTATTTAACTTTCTCATTGTTGCTGCTTTTTTTTTCACTGTTTGAATTCATGAAGGATTGAAGACTGTAATAAACAATTTATACTGTGTAATTAGGTTTAGAATTTGCTATGGGAATATTAGATGAAAGGGGATAGGAATGTTTTCAATGGTTTAGCTTGCTCTATTGTAACAGAACAGCAGGTTATATAGAATCCTCACAAATGTGCTCCATGCAGACTAATGTTTTCTTGTACGTAACCTCTGCTTCAAACAGATTAAACAATATCATAAAAAGTTCTCAACTATTTGTGGGTTTGACATTTTTTTGAAATTTAAGTAGCATTTTCTGTCATTAAATGATAGGGTCTGTCTGAGGTTAAATAACTTCTTTTTACGATGAAGACAGTTCTGTTCTAAAATACCTAGAGGGATTATGGTTGAAAAAACATACAGGAAAAAATAGCATTCTGGTTCTGTTACCTAATCATACTAAGTATAAAACCTAATTCTGCAGATTATCATTCTGGTCTCTGGTATTCAGACATCAAGCTAACAAAGACGTAGAAAAATAGCTCCATTTTTTAAAAGATGCAATCAGACCAACATGTTTTAATGTATCAAAGGCTTGCAAAGGAAAGCACTAAGAGAACAGCATCAAACCACAGAGTACCTGCATCAAAGACTAAGATTTTAACAAGGCAAAACGAGGACAAAAAAATAGAACAAAACCAAACCTCCAAATAACGAATTAAAAAAAATAGCTTATGTCCCACAGCTTATTTTAGCTACAGTTTGATTGTCTTTGTCAAAATTACTGTTGTAATATCAGATGTGCAAAACAAGGAGGCTTTCTTTTTGAAGTGTACTCGTAACAGTTAATTTCACTTGAGCTCAGATAAGCTTCAACTAGCCACTTTGGAAGACTTCTATTAAATGTCATGCATAATTACATAAAACTTGTAAAAATTTATAATCATCATACTTTTGGATGCTTTCAAGATTCTGGAGAACCTCTCAAGTAGTACTAGTCTGCTACTCAGCTTTCCTGTTAAGCAGCCAGCTGCCTTGAAATTCAATTAAAAAAATGTTTTTCATTCATTTTCCAAGTAATCAGTTTAAACGTGAACAAAAATATTGAATTGATTATGAAGAAATGTGACTGCTACATTCTGTAACAAAATACGGTAATTTGGCATAGCCTGTAATTGACGTTGGTTTTCTTTAATAAGATATTATAGAATTTTCATTTAAGAACAGGTCATTTGGTTTTACTTTCCTTCTGTAGGCCTAAGGAAACAACTGTATCTGATTATTAAGAAAAATTTATTTTCGGAAAAAATTACCAACATTGTAAGCAACCAGTTACCTCAAATCTCTCATCTGTCCAAACTGATCAACAGCTAGGTCCTCTATTCTCAGCTGACATGTAGTTAATAAGCTGTGTGTATGAAACTCATTTACATGGCTGAGTAAAAGATGATCAGGTTGCATTTTAGTAGAAGTGTGAGGAAAAGGAGCTTCACAAAAGCTTAAGTATTGCTCTAGAAGGCAAAAAGTACTATTTTTTTTCGAAAAACTCATCATAGTCCAATAAAAGTGAACATGCTGTTTTGAGAATGCGTATTACAACGTTTTAATGAAATTAAGAATAAAAAAGAAGTCCTAACAGTTAGGTGAAGAGAATGTTTTACTCTGACCAAAAACTCAGATTTTATTCAAGGTAAATTGTTACACGCATGCTTAAATCAACAACCTCTTCAATGACAGAATAACTAAATTTGTGATGCATACATAAAAAGTAAATCACTAGTGCTGTAGATATACTAAAAACTACAGAGAGAACGTATTTGCATAGTACACAGATTGAAAAGTGCCCGAATTTTGGAGATAGAGAGAAAAGGGTACTTGTCTATCACTCCTTGTCTATCTGTCTCTATAGTATTTTCCTTATTTAAATATATTTATTTTGTAAATAAACTGTATTTTTACACTTATCTTTTATATTGTGCTACGCTTACCATGGTCTTTATGGTGACAAAAATTTGTCCTGAGAGAACATAATTATACAAGGTAATGCAGCTGGGAGTACTTTGTCTTCATCCTTCCTCCTTCTTCATTTTATCTCCTGGTGGCCTTGCCTTCATCATGAGTTAGAAAGCATGAGAATGTATACTACTCTCAATATGTAGATTTTCATACTGCCTCCTTTACTACGACAAGATCTGGAAGGGAAAACACTATAACAGATGATTTTCAGGTAGCGGTATTGGTAAACAAACCTTTATTTTACATGGACGAGTCTTCTAACTCAAGTGTGCCACAGTTTAGCTCTATTCAAAGAAAACCTTAGATTTCATTAACTGGCTGCATAAGAAACAGAAGATCTCGCTAAGGTGTTTTTTAATTAAAAGTCTCGATAGCCATAAAACAAAGATCCTTAGGGTCAAGACCAGCCTAAATTTGGGAAATTACTGGGGAAAAAGAAGGTTTCTGGCATAATATTCTAAACTAATTGATAGCCACAACTTTGTTCAGATACTCCATACTCGAAGTCCCTTTGTGATGGGGCTGCACCACAGCCTGCTGAGTGCCCAAACAGACAGCACGTAACCAGAGCTGAGCGTGAGCTCCGAAACAGACCCGGTATCTCAACCCCTCCTTTGGGTAATCTGGTTGGTTTCTCTGCTGCTGTTACATTAAATCATCCCAAGGTACATGTCAAATTGTTTTGCCGTGTTTTCACTTATCTCGGGCTACATGTGTGATACCATTTAATATAGCCCTTCACCACTGTTTGCCCCTATCATCGTCATGCCAAGATGTTGTGCAGTGATGCATGCAGCAGGAGTGTTCCCTGTGTGCTACACACTTCAGGTTGAACTCTAGGGGGTTGTCAGCTTCTAAATCCTTAAAATACTAGGTCAGAACCAGTTACAACTTCTGTTTCACCAGAATGCCTTCCCTGGATTCAGGAATATGACCAAGTACAGAAATGGATCTTCTGTTTGGTTATAAAGAGTTATCTGGTACATAACACAAAACAACACAAATAAAAACTACTTTAAAAAATGTGTTGTTAGAGTGGTCTGAGCTGGGTTGGGTGGCACTATGCTTTCGCTGTCCTAAGGACTGGTTCTCCCCACTCACTGCTTTTCTCCTTTTTCACTCTCGGATATAAGATGCAGCTACTTCATGAATTCATCTTAAAATTATGGCAATCTTTTGCCGGACTCTGATTATGGAAAGTGGCAAGACGTGTAAGCAGCTGTTACACAAGGAAACACAGCATTCCAGCCAGTAATGTGTTTTTCAGGAGAAAAATCAGCTTTAGAAAGTGTTTTACTCTAACAAAAGAAGGATATCAGAACAACTCCCTGCGTACTTTCATTTAAGCCCTGGGTTATACCAGGCAACCCACTTCTCATACATTACCAGCTTACTTAGAGAGGTATAATATATCAGCAAACAAATGTGGCATCTTCCAGAGCCTGATGTTGTGCAATTGATAAGCAACTTGCAATCACAGTATGTCACTTTCCTGTATGATATTACTCTACATAACTATGAACGTACTCCCTGATGTCAGCTACAATGTACAGGGAACTGCACTTCCCTTTGAACATCTGCTGACAAATAAAATACTGAATGGAACCGCAAAGCACTTACTGTTGCAATTTGGAGCTAGTGAAACAAATCAAATGCAAATTGATTATTTCTTTAATTATCCCTCCTTTCAATATTCAAATGTGTGTGGGGATACGGCATTAATTTAGACTAATGCTTTTATTTTGTTTAATAGAATTCTTCTTTCTAAATTCGTCTCTCAAGTTACTTAAGTGTTGTTGTAACAGAGATGTCAAAAACTTCTAACAGTTTCATTTCCAATAAACATTTCACTCTCCCCCTGAACCTTTGACTTTCCATGTAATTATGGGAAAGATGAGGTTGCTTTGTTCTGTTTTGTATTAGAAGCAACTCAGTAACAGTGCAAGAGGAATAAAGCTTTCTACAAATCACAATGCCTAAACCTGACTCCTGATCCACTCGGAAGAATTTAGAAAAAAAACCCAAAAACAACAACAACAAAAAAAAAAACAAGGACCAGGTGGTGCATTCTCCTTTCAACCTTTCAACAGTCCTCTGCTATGATTTGACTTTGAACATTTTGCTTACCAAAAGAGTCATGCATGCCTGGTGTGAAATTTCAACAGTATTTTAAGTGTAGAGAGATCAGAAACGAATGACGGTAGAAGTCACAAACAAAAGGATAAGAACTGAGAGTCTTCACTTGAAAAATCTAGGGCTGAAGATATTTAGATAAGCTACAAACTATAAACAGACAAATTCCTTTGCTCCATTGACAATACAGTGTTGCTGGAAGATTTGATTTTGTCAAAATGTGCTAATTCTAAAGAAAAAACGGTAGTGAAAACATCTAACATCTCTCATATAAGTATTACATTTCATTATCACAGGATTGAAATATTTAATTATGCTTGTATCAATTAAATAATTTGCATTTGTCTATAGTTTAAATTTGATGTCATATTTTGGTATATTGGAAAGGTTCTGAAGAAATTTAAGGATTTTTTTTTGGAAGAAAAAACACTGTGACACTGATACAAAAGACCAGAATCAAAGTTATTTCAGTGTTAGCGTTTTCAGATCATGCACACTGACGTTCTTCTAACTGATGCAGCTTAAACCACTGAATACTGCTATTTGTACATTTAGCAAATAAAAGTAGTAATTAACTTGAATCTTGCTTGAAACTTACCCTCGACAGCAACATTAGCTTCACCACAGAAATAGAATCCAAATCTCTGCAAAATGTTCCATTTGATACTCTTGAAATCTATCTGACTAACCCAGGTTTCTAGTGTATATGAGGGTATAATTCAGCTTTATAAGAAATGGTACAGGATTTAAATTTGTTTACAAAACGTGAGATCTATGTTATACAATCATAGAGACTGTGACTAGAAATGTATGCTCCTTCTTGTCCAAAATTTCAACTGAATAAAAAAGGGGTCCAAAATATTTGGCATTACAGATTCCTAGAGCTAATTCTTTCAGGCTACATTCTTCTTTTCCATCTACTTTACCATAACTGTTAATTATTACATAAGACTTTGTACTTAAAATTACTGCTTTTCATACTTCTATGCATCAAAACATGTAAGAAATAATAATAATTAAAAACAAACAAACACCAATAAAAACAGCATTAAAGCTGAAAGTTATCTTACAATTTCAGGGTTGCTAGATTTAGTAATCATGGGGACAGTGTTCAACTACGAGTAAGTTTCAACATGACAGATGACATATAATGTCCATGAACCCTTGAGCACAGCCATGTTTCTTAAACCTTTTGTGCCATTTAATCTGCCTGAGCACTTCTGCAAAGATTTCCCCTGACAAACTGGCAACAAAAGAAACAATGGCCTTTCCCTAAACAACAAAAATATGCAGCTTTGGGCAGTCTGCACTTACGGATGCCAAAAGCATTTCTTTCAAAGGCACCTGCTGTTACACATCCACGCCAGACTGCAAAGGACAATAAAAATGACAGTGTCCTTCTTTCCACTGTGTGAAACCGGAGTCATGAATTGTCTACTGATTGCTTTAATTTACGGCATGAAAAGAAGCCTGGGTTTCCTTAAACTTCAAGATGATGAATCGTAAACATTACCGAAGAGGGTGAGGGGATACAAACCATTTCGACAGAAATTGCGTCAGAAAACATTTGGTTTAGAAACATTCACTGCTTTTGCAGTGTATATAACCAAGCTTGAAGCTGCAGGTTAGACTCCTACATACAGAAAGCACAGATCCCCAGCCATTAGCATCTTTACTGGTTTAATGTTTGTCCAGGATCGTGGAGTTTGCTTTTACATAGGGATGAATCTAACATGATGGTAAGAGGACAAAAGTGCCATCAAAATGCCTGCAGTGTAACAATGCCAATTCATGGGACAGCATGTCTGAAAAGACATTCTTGGTGAGAACATAAGGATTCATCACCACTATGCTGGCAGAGCTAGGATTATTACTGGAGCTGTCAGAGAAACTTTCAAGATTTTCTTTCTTTAAAAATTCTGTCATAATGGAGTTCCTTTTTTTTTTTTTTTTCCTTCCTTAACAAAAGCCATTGCTTGCACTAGAATTGTCCTAATAAAACTATTTTCAAATGATAAATGAGTAGCAATTTTAATTTTTGATTGTGACTGAGATTTGTCCTTGTGTTAGAGATGACCAGAAACGTGTATCCCAGACTGACGCATGAGTATCCTGATAACCATGATCTGCCTTACTGGGTTGTTGAGACACACAGGCTTAAAAAAAAAAAAGCAATAAATGTGGAGTAACTGTGACCAGAGAATAAAGTATTCCCAAAACAAAAGCCTGATACTTAAAGGTCTGATTGTTCTGTTTCCCTATTCTGTCTTCAGAGTGCCTGCAACTCAAGAAAAGCTGAAGGACACTGAGGAACTACAGTTGTTCAGAAGGTGACAGTTTTCCTGTCTGAGACTGCAGCAAGATCCAAATGTTGGGAGACTGTAGTTTGGACATCTGATTTTCTAGACAGAAATTTTTCTCTTATTCCTTTGTTGATTCCAAAAGCTGCATATATTAACCTGTTTTTCAATGGACTGCTCTTCTAATTTCGCATGGGAGATATTTCTTAGGTTGCCTTTTTAACTGTAGCATGATTCGTCCAAATTTTTTTCCCCTCATTCACACATCACTCACAGAGAAAGCATATGCAGCAGTCTCTTAAGAGTTCAAAGACTTTTTGTGCTACGTGTTTGCAAAAGACAGGGAAGCTGTCTCCTAAAGCAAAAAAGTCTTTCAGTGCAGACCTTAGAAGACACTTTACTTGCCATGAAAAAACTTCAGTGAAAGAGACAAAAAAAGAAAACCAGCAGGCACGGATACCCAGGCAAAATATTAGGAGACTCTGTTCTCAGAGCCATACAAGTTACAGTTTTGATTACTGCATTAGGGAGTTTTCTCAAGGGTTGCAATACTTTTCCACAGTTTAGATGACAGAGGGGCAGAGTAGAGAAAGGATAGCAAAGGAGCCTTTATTAGACTTTTTTCTAACAGTGGTGTTAAGCATCATGGCTGAGGCAACTGTTACCTACCTAGACCACAGGCATTTCTAGACTGCGACAAAACAGTGGCCCAACTAATCAGTATAGTAGTGCTGCTGGTATGTAATGCTGCAAAGCATAACCTCCATATAACGATTCTAAGCATTGTATTCAGTGGACACTGATTCCATCTTGTTCCCAACATCTACTGAATTTATTCTGTGAAGCAGTAAAATTTGCTGCTATGAATTAGGTAGTGCAGCCACAGCTATATTTGGCCTTTATTGTCTTAATTTAAATGTGGTTTATGTTCAGCTGCACACTTTTATCAGAATTGCAAAAAGAAGAGGACAGATTCACTGCTCACTCATTATTTGTGTTTTCAAATTAATCTATCTTGAGATTTTTAGAAAATTCTGATCTTTCATTATATCTAACTAACATCCTGTACACTTCAAAGTTATTTTTTTAGCCTCTTCGAGCTGTCTGGTTCCTGCTTAGCAAGAGGAATGATAATAATAGTAAAATAATACATATGTACAAATGACATGCATGAGTACAAACGTCCATCTTAAAATGGTTGACATACACTTTCCAAAATAGTAATGTTTTTTTAAAATTCCCTCTTGCGTCATCAGAAGACAAAAAATGGGCTACCTACACAACTTTATTCTTAGTTTCTAGAAAATATTAGCACTGTTCCCAAAAAACAGTGGATTTTTTGCACATGCTTTCTTTATCTCGCTATGCAGTGAGTCGGTTTTCTAGAGAAAAACACACAGATGGAAGTACAGGTTTTAGGTGTAGAACTACAAACTTTAAAGAAAATTAACTCACAGGCTGAAGTTTCAGCATGATTACAAATACAGAAATACACATGCTGAACTACAGGACTGTTTTCTTTTTGTTTCTAGATTAGTGCTGAAATATGTAAACATTAATCTGTAAGAGCAAACATCTCAATACAAATGTTTCATTGGCCTAATAATTTTTAAACCACTCTGGAACTTAAAGGGATTTTTTTTTGTTTTCTTTGATGAAAAAGAAATTACAAGACAGTAACTATTCACAGAATCACAGAATGTCAGGCATTAGAAGGGACCTCGAAAGATCATCAAGCCCAACCCCCCTGCCAGAGCAGGAACGCCTAGATTACGCTACACAGGAATGTCTCCAGGCAGGTCTTGAATGTCTCCAGAGAAGGAGACTCCACAACCTCTCTGGGCAGCCTGTGCCAGTGTTCCGTCACCCTCACTGAGAAGAAGTTTCTTCTCGAGTTTAAGCAGAACCTCTTATGTTCCAGTTTCAGCCCGTTACCCCTTGTCCTATCAGTGGTTGTCACCGAGAAGAGCCTGGCTCCATCCTCGTGACACTCACCCTTTATATATTTGTAAACATTAATGAGGTCACCCCTCAGTCTCCTCTTCTCCAAACTAAAGAGCCCCAGCTCCCTCAGTCTTTTCTCATAAGGGAGATGCTCCACTCCCTTAATCATCCTAGTTGCCCTGTGCTGGACTCTCTCCAGCAGTTCCCTGTCTTTCTTGAACTGAGGGGCCCAGAACTGGACACAGTATTCCAGATGGGGCCTCACCAGGGCAGAGTAGAGGGGAAGGAGAACCTCTCTCGACCTACTAACCACCCCACTTCTAATACACCCCAGGATGCCATTGGCCTTCCTGGCCACAAGGGCACAGTGCTGGCTCATGGTCATCCTGCTGTCCACCAACACTCCCAGGTCCCTTTCCCCTACACTACTCTCTAATAAGTCATTCCCCAACTTATACTGGAACCTGGGGTTGTTCCTACCCAGATGCAAGAGTCTACAATTACCCTTGTTATATTTCATTAATTTTTTCCCCGCCCAACTCTCCAGCCTGTCCAGGTCTCGCTGGATGGCAGCACAGCCTTCTGGAGTGTCAGCCACTCCTGCCAGCTTGGTGTCATCAGCAAACTTGCTGATAGTACTCTCTACTCCCTCATCCAAGTCATCGATGAATATATTGAATAATACTGGTCCCAGTACTGACCCTTGAGGGACTCCACTGGATACAGGCCTCTAACCAGACTCCGCCCCATTGACCACAACTCTTTGGCTTCTTTCCCTTAGTGAATTAACAGAGAAGTTCAAATAATATCATTTAACTTGATGCAGATATCAGTGTGCTGGTTCACAAAAATAAATCAGCAATATCGAAATCCCTGTGATGGCTTTAATGTTTGAAATTCAGTTTTGGTGCCTCCATGCAAAATAAGGCAAATAAGAGCTATCATTTGCATTATATGTCATCTTCATAGTTTTGAGCATAATATAAAGCAGCTTTTGCTCAGATACTTCTTTATTTTCAGAAGATGAAAGTACAGATTTTGTCTACATTTCATTGTCTTCTGGAAAAAAAAAAGTTCTAATTTTATTCCTTTTATTTATGAAATAATAATTTTACTGGATGATTATTTTCGCATTGTATCCTTTTTTTCCCCTCTAATCAACAGAAAGAATTTATAGTAACAGAAGGGAAAATTTTGCATTGTATCCTTTTTTTTTCCCCCCTAATCAACAGAAAGAATTTATAGTAATAGACGGGAAAATTATGTATGAATCAAACTCAGTGTTTAGAATGCTCTAGTAATGTGAAAAGCTGAAATATAAATCTTCAAAATACTCAAGGGATGAGTTTCAGGAATGGATCATTTTGCTATATCAAAGAACAATTAACTTATTCATTACAAATTCAGAAACATGTCTAATTGTATTCGTGAACATATCTAACACTTATTAATTAAATTTCTCATTTGAGGAAAAAAACTATTTAAGTATCAACTTAAGTGTTTTCTTACATACAACTCTCTGAAGTCACTGAAATGTGAGCAGGTGATTTCATAAACAGAAATGTTATCTTGGCTAGTGAAAATTATTTTTTGAAAGAATTACATGCAAATAACTAGAATATTCACACTTAAGTATCTCAGAAAATACGAAAAGTTTAACAAGAAAAACAGGTCTGTGCAACATATTTTGACTTGTATGTCATGAGTATTCTCTATACCAGAACATTTGTTTGTTTAGTGTGTTTAGGTTGGAACCTGAACTTTATGACTCAAGTTTATCTAAGCAAGCCAGATACATTACCTTTCCTTGCTAACGTAGCCTCACAGTTCTCACAAGATCATATTTGCCACCAGAAACAGTGAATGGTGGAAAAGATATGCCGTTATACACTGCAGATTTGTTAGTTTTCATTTGGTCCCTAATTCTTTCACAGTCACTTCAACTTTAGTCAGATCTTCTCTGTGAATATTCCCTATCCCCATTCTGCCCAACTTTTCTTAAGTATTTTCTTCCCAGGTTTTCAGCCAAATGCCATTTATAAGCCTGATATTTGAGACTAATTCTGTTGTTTAATCTGCCAGAGTTAGCATGTCAAATATTATGCTAGTGTAAAATTTGTATTTGAATGTATTTAATTTTTTACACAATGGGCAAATTTACATGAGCATTCTATTAACAAAAAGTTGTTGTTCTCGTAATACATACTTCTGGAGATACAGCGCAATGTATCAGTACCATTTTTTGCTTCTATTTGCCTTGGCTGTGCCACCACAGTTTCTGGGGATGTACAGAGTAAACATGACTACTGAACCAATCTTGGTTATGAATAACTTGGCGGAAGTGGAGGAGTTCATTTCGATGATCCAGTTTGTTGCCTATCCAATAATATTCACAGAGGAGGAGACAGGAACTCTCTAACCTACCTTGCTACCTTTAACCCACCTTGTCTGAGAGGCATTTCCTTTCTCTCTTGCCTGGAGGATGTATGCACTGTTCCATCTGTCACCACTTTACTTTAATGTGCTTCATAGTGTCTGTTAAGAGATACAGATACGTAGTTTAAGATTAAATAGCCAAAAGGTGCATTTCCCTGTAAATGATGGGCCACAATCTGTGTTGACCTGTGGTTGTGTGATGATTACAGTTGAATTAGGAAGTATACAAACTTCAGTAGAATTTGTTCTCATGCTGTACAGCAAAGCCCTGGCAAGTTTGGATTTGCTCCCCTTTCATGGGATAGCTCTGCAACCTTTCATTTTCGGTTCTGTCTGTGGGCTACAAACATTTGGTCATTTGTACCAAGCCTCAGGGAGACATTGAGGCACAATATGAATTTTATCCTGCCCAAAACAAAGAATCCTGTCAGGAATCATAATTTTTTATAAAATAATAACAAAAGAAATAGGGGAAAGGAGAAAAACAAAACAAAGCAAAATAACTGAAATATGTTTAGGAAGGACTTCAAAACATAATAAACTAATGACATTGCTGTCATGCTCTAGCAATCTAATTTGACCGAAATGGCATTCACAATCAGGGTGCTTGAACAGACTCGAAGATTTTCTTTTACTAACTGGATTCTATGTATAAAAGTATTTGGCTAAGCCTAAAGGGTGAAATGGAAGTGGAAATATGATTAATGACAAAAATCACAAAGCCTACCATCTCTCCTAGCATTTAATATTGACAATATGACTCTCAGCTCAAATTTATAATTGAATGATCCAACAGGTTTTTGCATTTACTTGATGAGAACTGAGAAAGAAAACTAAGGGACAGTTGAATTCAGTCCTTTACTTTAAAACATGTTCCTGTTTTTGATAAGGAACATACTTCCAGCCCTTTAAAGTGTTTTGCCAAAACTTTATAATAGGCAAGCCTCTCAAGCTGCATCCAAACTGGCAGAAGTACATCATTTATAAAACCCAGTGGAGCAATGTCAGTTGCATGACAGAATATCTTAGTAGCTTAAGAACGCTACTATATTTTATCTTTGGCATTGCGAGTTTTTCATTTGGACAACAAACTACAATGACGGAAATTGTATCTTGTGTAATTTGTTCTGCACTTACTCAAGAATTGTTTTTCAACAAACGCAGAAGACCACAGGAACACTTGATCTGGTACCTCCTTTGTCACAAAACCACTCCCTCTTGCCTGCAAAGAATGTAGTGGTCAGAAGACTGAGAGGTCATTGCTGAGAAGTCTTTACTTGCATGAAATCAGACTCTTATGTACCATCTGTGGAGGGAAGTATTTCTTGTCTATTTTTATTTGGGTTTGCTGAACCAGTTCAGAATAGAACAGCTTGTTTAGTTTTTTTTCTTTTAATATAGAATTTAGATAGCTCTATATTTTCCTTCCCTTTCCTTCCTCTTCCTTTTCCCACCACTTATACATACCTTGAACAAGGCCCCTGAGCTAAAATTAATTCTTCATTTTGATTAGTTCTCCTTCACTCAAAAAAAAAAACCAAGGAGAGAAGAGAATCAGGGTAATGCACAGAAATCTGAGGTTGTGCACAAGTGGTTATAGAATCACAGAAACACAGAATGTCAGGGGTTGGAAGGGACCTCTAGAGATCATCCAGTCCAACTCCTCTGCGAGAGCAGGATCGCCTAGAGGAGCCACACAGGAATACATCCAGGGGGGTTTTGAAAGTCTCCAGGGAAGAAAACTCCACAACCTCTCTGGGCAGCCTGTTCCAGTGTTCCATCATCCTCACAGTAAAGAAATTTCTCCTCATGTTGAGGTGGAACGTCCTATGTTCTAACTTCTATGTTCTAACTTGTCTTCTACATTCTAACTTATGGTTCTATTCATATATGTATGGCTGTGACAATAACATGTTAAAAAACAAATTTAAAGGTAATTTGGGATTGGTCTTTGCCATATTGAAAATTGGAAATTAAAATGATCCTTAAGAGGTGTCTGTTTAATTACAATGATCAGTTATTTATTTAAGGCTTACAGAGTGCAAGAGTTCTTTTTTAGCTTAACCAGGTACAAGGTATCGCTTTCATGAAAGAAAAAAGGCTTAAAACCACAAAAAGTACTACGGTGAAATGCCAGGAGACATGACCAGATAAATATACCTCCCTGGGAAGAACGCTATTGATTTTCATAGCGTTTGTTCTGCAGAGATTTTTTATTCAAGTCCTGGCAGCCATTCAAAATCTGCATTTAAACAAAATTTTTTAAAGTGATGATTCTGAACCACTTTCTCAATGTCAGGAAATAGAAGTATATTCTTAATGAAAAAGGCACTCTAGATATAAAATATTTAAAAGCTTCCTGCTAGAATACTTACTGGTTAAAAATAATTGGGTGGGGGTGCAGAGGACACTTAATTTCTTTTTTGTATACCAGTGCCAACAAGCAATTCAACCAAGAGGAGACTTAAAATCAGCACTCCATCGCCATCCATCAGGCCCATGTCTGTTATTGAGGATGATGTTTGAAAACTATTGACGATTCAAGGTGCAAAGACTGTTTCAAGCTTCCAGCTTCCAGCTCGTATGATGAGAATGCCACCACAGAGCTGCCTGTTCATTGATTTCCCCCTGCTCCTTCTTGCTTCCCTCTCCCTCCCCACGAGCTATTTACCCGTTAGTGTGTTTTGCTGCTTGTCATGTATGAAACAATGATGCCAGGTGGTTATAGCTACAGAACCTTATTGTTAAAAATAATTCTTCCGCTCCTTGCCAAATGTTTACACACTGCAAGGACTTTTCCAAGTTCTTCAGCATTAAGTTTTATGCTAAAAAAGAAAAAAGGGTGACAAAATCTTCCTGCCTCTCATGTCTCCTTTCTGCATATAGTCTGAAAATGTTTGATGGGAATGCTACAACAGAGAGATGTTCCTCTTGTTTGTTTACCAATTCCACAAGAGTTTTGAATCTTAGAATCACATCAACATTTGTCCAAATATTTCAAACAGGTGCAGTTACTGCCCCAGACCACACTACAGCAATTCAAAACCCTTGAATTTAAATACACTAAGAACACTTGCATGGTGGTGGAGATAATACTTGGGTACAGCTCCCATCAGGACAGAGAACAAGGATGGCTGCGGGGGATGTGGTGGAAAAGAAACCCTTTTCCAAGAGTGGCAGTGACTGCCCTGTCACATTAATAACCTCTCAAACGTATATCCTGTTCAGCTTTCTTGTCTTTGTTGTCATCCACCCTCTCCTTCCCTCCCTTTCCCTCCTTCCATTCCTTTCTTCCTTCCACTCACACGCAAGCAGCATGGGAGATTCAGGTAACTGAACAGGTTCCAATCAGGAATAAAAGGGAAAAGAGGATACCCTTGAAGTACATCTCTAAATTACCTCTTCAGAATCAGACCAGCGAAGGAGTTGCAAGCTACATCAGGAAGTGGGTGGGGGATAATAAATCAAAATAGACTTCTCATGCTTCTAAATTCCTCATAAGTCCCTTGATTCTCACCCTTCCTCGCAGCCCCTGCCACTGCCTCTTTTTCCATTTTTCAACTTGTACTGGGTTCAGCTAGGATAGGGTTAATTTTCAGTAGGGGGGCTAGTCAGGAATAGCTGAATCAAACTAGATGCTAGTCAAAGGGATATTCAATACCATCGTGAAGTCATGCTCGGGTTATTTAGAGGGGGCTGGTTGGGGTTCGCGTTTTTCTCTCTTTCCGGCTCTCGGTCCGGGCGCATCGCTGGGTTCCGGGTGGTGAGATCCGCGTTACATGTTACTGTGTTATATCTGGTTAAACGTTACTGTTATTTCACTGTTATTGTTACCATTTATGTTCACCATTAAAACAAACTGTTTTTATCTCAACCCCACGAGGCTCTACCTGCAGCTCCTTTCAGGCTCTTCCCCTCACTCTTGGTAGTGGGGAGCAAGCAATGGAGCGACCACATGATTCCTTTGTTTCCTTCCTGCCGGTAACTCGGCTTGAACCACCACACAACTACTCACCCCCTTGCCCTACTAGTCTGAAAATCTCCACACGCTACCTTACCACTCTACACCACTGCTGTTAAATGTTTTTATACATGCTGTTGAATGCCTTCAGCTGCTTTTTCGGGGATCTACCATGGAGAGAGGACTTTAAATCCTGTGTTTAAAGTAGTAACACTTTTACTGCTGTCATCACCTAGCCTCAGTGCAAGAGGAATCATTACCATTTTCCTCATTTCCTGCCTTATCAGTCTGTCAACCAGGAGTTTACAATTTATCTCACTTACCTTAATTCCAGAGTGATGTATAAATATTTCTGTATGTATGTAAAAGGGAGTATGAATTATGACATGCTGAAAAGAAACAAAAAACAGTTATAACTAGTATTTCACCAAAACAACTTCCATGCAAAACGGTTCCTACTATCAAGGAATTGAATCTCCCATCACATTTTTGCCTGATCAGAATCTGTATACGCAAAGAGCCAGTTGTACTGTTTGAGCTGAATTCTACTGAAACTGTGAGATGGAGAAGTGACAAAACATGGAGAACAAAAGAAAAAGAATTCCCACGAGATATCAGTGTCAGGTTTCCAACTGCTGTTTCAAATCTATCCCGCAATGTCATTTACCCCTTGAAAAAAAAAACTCTTTTTGAAATTTAAACATACACATCCCACTGAAAAAAAAGCTTCAGCATGAAATACACCATGACATTCAATCCAAGTACATTAAAAGCTGATCCATACTGTAAAAATATTATGAACAACAACAGCAGCAACTGTAAAAAGAAAACTAAAGATTGTTCCTTCCTTAGAGGTATGTATATTTAAAAATAATTTAGGGTGTATTTCTTGTTACATTACTTAATGTGATATCAAAAATCACACTAGTGACTGGAGTCCTGCTGTATTCATATAATTAAATGCATGTGTAAGTTTTTTCCAAGTTTAGCATCTTTATCACATACAAATACAGGTCTACATTGTTTTGACAGTGTTTCTAACTTTTAACAAAGTTAGAGCACAATTTCAATTGCAAGTAGGGATATTTTCTATTAACTTACTTTTTCCTTGATTAGGGACTCAGTTTTCCTATACGTACTTTAAAAAAGGATACATTAACAGATATTCATGCACACAATTTGACAGTGGAGCTCAAGTTTTATCTCACAATAGCAAAATACTGTCAAATAATACACCTTACCCCAGGAGACTTTAGAGTTGTAAAGAAACGGTGAAAAAGAGAAATATTCACGGCATATTTTACAGAACACATTCTTAAGTTTGACAGCAAGCTATGGTCTTTTTATTTTCCTTGAATGCCTTCCTGGAGTACAGCACAGTGGGAGATAGGACCTAAATTGTTCAGTGTCACTTTGGTAGACAGTGCTGGCAATGTGATCTTCCTCAGTGGACAGTGATTTTTATGCTATGTAATCTAATAGCGACAGCAGGCACAGTTACAGCAGGTTTTCTTTCTGGCATGGGGCAGTACAAGACAGTTTGTACTGGGGATGTCTGAAGTAGTCCACCAGGTCATTAAACAGAAATAGCAAAAACATATGCAAAAGAATTCCAGACATCAGATGATTAAATTGACTTTAAACTGGTTGGTGAGGATGGAAGGAAAAGATAACGTTGTGGGCTAGTATTATTAGAATGATTCCTAAGAGACATGGACAGGAGATCATTGTAATTGCCCATGTAAATATACTAGAAAGATGGTTCATTGCTGAAAGCAGTTCAAAGATTATAGTCCACACCAATCACAGTACTTTCTGAGGAAGGGCTTTGAAAATATGTCTGCTAATCAGTAAGTTTAAATCAAACCTAGAATCAATGATCTACATTTTTAAAAATAATTCAGGAATCACTTGAGTTTCCCTGAGTCACTCCCTGAAAAAAATATTACGCATATAAAATCACTCATATCAAGAACATAAGCCTGGCAGTATCAAAAATGTGGGGAGTGTAGGATACAGGATTAGCAGCAATGTATTAAGAAAATTACAAGATGAGTCATTAGGAAAAGGATATTAAACCTGGTTTGTATTTTATTTAGCATCTATTTCTTTCCCTGGTAACAGGACCTCTGATGAGGGCAGTAAGCACATTATTTCACTGGTGCTCTGGACTGCACATCCAGGGTAGGAAGATTTGCCAGAGGTGCTCAGTAGTTCATCACCGGTGTTGTCTAATTAGTTAAATCACAGGGATGTGCTGCCTCAAGGATTAAAGTGCTTGTGTCTCTTTGTGAAATACAAAGACAAGAAGCATTCCTTTCATTCTAACTACAGTTAATAAAGTTCCAAAAGGCTTTTTGAGTTTCCCAGCTGGAAGTTCCTCCCTGAGCTGAAACATTAGAAGCAGCTGAGTCTAGGTAAGCTCTTGAGTCTTAAAGACAGTTTGGTTCCACTCTTGAGTGGGGAAAATGAGTGATACTGGATGAAGGTACTGGAGCAGCCTTGTTTATGCTTCATCTCTGAAGGTTAAGATGTGTTAAGGGAATACAGCTGTTGGCTTTGATGTCCCTATACTTTTGGCTAACGAGAACCTTGTAAACAAGTGAGAAATTCCAGAACTAACTTTTTTTAGTTAGTACCTACATTGCTTAACTTGATTTGTCTGTCTCTGTGACCATGGCATTTTAGTCTTTGAGTGATAATAATCTAGAGTGCCACCAAATAACTGTCCTCCAAATGAAACAAGTGTCCCACTAATCTGATACTTGGTTTTAGGTCAGCTAATCTGAAAGCACTGGAATAATGCCATGGGAAAAAAATGCTAAGAATGCTACATTTGCACACCTAATTTTAAGTAAATCATTCTGCTGATGATAGTTCAAAAGGTAAAAACCGCTTTGAAGACACTTTTATCATTAATCAGCACACAAGCATTATGGACCTGTTGTCTTCCTGCTGGCCACACTAAACAGACAGAGAAATGTCCAGGAAGTATACTTTGATACTTGCATTAAAGACTCACCAAAACAGTGTTAAACAGAAAATGAATCTTTATGCTTTCTAATCTGTTAGTCTTAAACAAGCATAATTGAAATCTTCTGTCTGGAATACAAACAGTCCACGTTTTACCTCAGTAAGCAGACATGATTACTGCTGCTCTGTCGAAGCCCAGTTGCTTAACTGTCTTGGAATTGCAAATCAAATTATGCATCTTCTCCCTCCACTGCACTGAAAGACGATAAAATAAACAAGTCAATCATGAAACACATTCTCATTTTTTTTTCCCCATTGTTCTGGCAGAATCCAGAGAAGGATGAGGTTAAAAAAGAGTGTATAAATCCCCTCTGGACCTTCTGTATTAGATAAAGCAAGCTAAGAGAGAGAGAAGTGATCGCTTTACAGCAGAGATGAACTTCTCGCAGGAAGTTTGATAAATTGACATCATTCCAGGCAATTTGAGGTAATACAATCTTCATGTCTGAACAGTGTAATTACTACGTATGTTTCCAGCATTCAGAAACACTCTGTATCAATCACCGTGAACAGTTTTAGCAACCATTTCTTTTAAGAAAAAAAGAGGAGAGGAAGAGGGGGAGAAAAAGAGAAACAGAGTAAAAAGATAGGGGAAATAATACTAAATGGTAATTTAAGGGATTTAAATAGTAAGCAAAATAATAAAGCTGGAGGAAACATATGCCATCTCAGCTTGAAGCAATGAAGAGAAGACCTGGTGCAAGTGAGATGGTCTCAGCAGGGAGATAGCCTAGCTGGTATCAGGTAAATTGCTGTACTCTAGCATAATCTAACCTCATTGCCTCAGTGAATCTGCAGCACTGTTGATGCTGTCACTATGATTCTAGACTGTTCCTCCAATCAATCTCTGTAAATCTCAGGCTTGACACATGGAAATTTTGCCCAGTGATGTCTGGTGTAACAAATGATTCATTTTCAAGGGAGGTGTAGTGGTATGAAGAGAGCACAGCAACACTGAAGCACTAGCTGAAGTAAATCCATTGTGTGTATATTACACAACTGGAGGGTGAGAAAGTAATTTCTGACACCTGCTCCAAGTGAGAAGTAAGGCTTCATGTTGGGTGGAACTGTAATCATAAAATCATAAAATCATAGAATGTCTTAGGTTGGAAGGAACTTCAGAGATCATCTAATCCAACTCCCCTGCCATGGGCAGAGATACCCTTAAGTAGACCAGGTTGCTCAAGGCCTCATCCAACCTGGCCTCGAACGTCTCCAGGGAGGGGACAGCCACAACCTATCCGCGCAATCTATTCCAGAGTTTTGCCACCCTTGTACTGAAGAATTTCTTTCTAAGATCCAGTCTAAATCTCTTTTCCTTCAATTAAAATCCATTTCCCATTGTCCTTTCACTGGACACTCTTGTGAAAAGTCCCTCTCCACCCTTCCTGTAGGGTCTTTTCAGGTATTGGAAAGCACTTATAATGTCCCTCTGGAGTCTTCTCTTCTGCAGGCTGAACAATCCCAGCTCCGTCAGCCTGTCCTCCTAGCAGAGGTGCTCCAGCCCCTGGACCATCTTTGTGGCCCTCCTCTGAACTCCTTCCAAGAGATCCATATGCACCTTATGGTGGAGACACCAGAACTGGACGTAGTATTCAAGGTGGGGTCTCACAAGAGCAGACTAATGGGGGACAATCACCTCTCTGGATCTGCTGGTCACGCTCCTCTTAATGCATCCTAGGGCACAGCTGGCCGCCTGGGCTCCATGAACACACTGCTGAGCTTCTCATCTAGAAACACGCCCGAGTCCTTCTCTTCAGGGCTACTCTCAACCCACTCTGTGCTCAGTTTGTATTTGTGCCTGGGATTTGCCTGAACCAGGTGCAGGACCTTGCACTTTATGTTGTTGAATCTCATTCAGCTTGCACTAGCCCATTTCTCAAACCTGTCAAGGACCTTCTGGATGACATCCCTTCCCTCAAGTGAGTCCACAGCACCACAAAGCTGGGTGTCGTCGGCAAAACTTGCTGAGGGTGCACTTGATGCCATTGTCCATGTCACTGACAAAGATGTTGAACAGCACTGGACGCCGAAGAGACGCCTGAAGAGCTCCACTTTTCACTGGTCTCCCTGTGGACATTGAGCTACTGACCACAGCTCTTCGAGTGCAACCCTTTAGCCAGTTCCTTATTCACTGAGTGGTCCATCCATCAAGTCCATGTCTCTCCATCTTAGACACAAGGATGTCATGTGGGACAATGTCAAATGACTTCACAAGTCCAGGTAGCTGATGTCAGTTGCACTTCCCATATCAACCAGAACTGTAATTTTGTCACAGAAGGCCACCAAATTACTAATAAACAAAAGCAGCTTAGCTATTGGGCTCTTTTTCCCCTCACTCTTACAGGAAATGTGTGCCCCACTGACAAGACACTGTTAATTCCCAGCAGTGTGTTTCCAAGTAACTTTTTGTTATTCAGTTCCATATTGGGGGCATGAGGTTAATTTTTCAAGCTACATGTAAGGTCGGAATTAGTAATTTTTCATTTATAATGACATTTATCAAAGTGGCAAGAACCACCACTAAAACATGTACTAATTGACTTTCTTTGATTTATAACGTCAGATAAGAGGAGAGCAACAAAAAATGAAGGACTGTTTCACATGGTCTGTGCAGAAAGTACTTCTGAGAAGACGAATCATTGGAATGGCTCTGAATATTACACTGGTTAGCCAAGAATAGGTTATAGAGAGGCATTCAAAAACGTTGTCTAGACTGAGCTTCAGGTGTTTTAATTTCTTAGCAAACCAAACAAATCTAAGGTTCTTGGTTCTTCCCATTACACATTCACAATGCTCCATTTTATTCAGCCTGCTATTTTGCATAGTGTATGCTGAGGCTGGAGTTTGGCTCAGCCAAACTGTACAATCAGGTACATCATGTGAAAGCCACTATTTACTACACTGAGAGGAATTTTTTTCTTCTGCTGCTCTAAAAAAATGTTATTTAGCTCATAAACAAACCAGGAATCTGTGTCTTGAAAAGTATGTCTTGTTGCTCCATCACAGACAAAAGCATAGGTAAGATAAGCAGCTAGTTATGGATGTAGCTTTAAATTCCAAGGTAACACACAGACAGGTAGGGATCATATTTTTCTTGTGAGGATATTATAAAACAGAGATCTAATGCCCGAGTTAGGATTTTTGTTTTACAGACATATCTAGAAACATTTGTCCCAAACAATAAAGTTAATGGCATTCCTGAATTCAGAGTAGACAATATTAATCTTACACAAAATAATATGTAAGCATCTACAATGAACCAGAACAAGTGGAAGTGACGCCCTTTTTTGTTGTTAGATTTTGTTATCAGCCTTACTATCTCTCAAGGAATCAGAGGGATCACTTTGATTTTTGCAGATTCCTTGCTAAGGGAGAGCAAGGAAGCTTTCTGTTGTATAAAGGATATATTTTTAGTGCAAACTGATTGAAAGGAACCTTTACGCAATACAGTGATTGTGTAAGTAATTTTATACATAAGCAAAGAGAATAAAAATAAGAGTTATCCTTTATTCTAGTCTTAAATTTACTATCCAAATGGAATTTATTTATGCTGGTTACACAAAGACAGTAATGAAGAAGCCCAAAGCTGTGGGCAAACAAAACAAATTGATGGGCTACTACTATGAACAGTAGAATTTCAGCAATGTGGTAGGAGATGAAGCATTGCTTCATTTAAACATCCAACAAGGAATTAAAAAAAAAAATTAAAGAAAGAAGCAAAAGTAGGTAGATAGAATATTCCAGGATGTAAAAATATCTACAGCTTCAAATACTCACTGAGTCGCATGGTAGCCTGTTGCTGGGCTCATGCAGACAGACTACTTTTCAAAGCTTTGATAAAAATATTTTCTGTGGGAGTTCACTTAGCTGTTCAGAGATGGAACTTCAAAATGGCTGATCGGGATGCTTAGAAAATTGCTAAATTTTTTTTCTGCAAAAAGTAACAATATGCTAGAAGGTTCAACAGAGTTATGACTTATATACATATAAATTATAACGGTATATAGAAGAAGGTATGAGCACAGTGAAAATTTTTCTTCACATTTATGTACCTCATGCAGGCTTTACCCCTACCCTTGCTCTGACATAAACACAGAGTTCCATCTTTATAAAACTAACCAACAGATAACTTTTAATGCCATCTCTGCCTATAAATGCTTTATATATTCCTAGAGACATTATGAGTTGATATTGCTGTGATAAAAAAGGATCTTTTAGTAACTCTGGTGTCTTCTATCTTCTCAGTTAATATCTGTATTTTAGGCTATTACATAGATTATCTTATGCTTATTGTCCCCTTAAAGTGGTCAGAAAATGAGTTGTTTAGGAGCACAGACAAAACTTTAGCATAAAACACAGGGACAGCAGATATAGTTACACAGAGTTCATTTTAATGTTAATGACTCTAACATGTCAGTATAGTGACTAATAAGAAATTGAACAAGTATGACCATAAGAATGTCTACAAAAAGACGATTGAATAACAATACCAGCACAGCATGACAGACTAATCAACCAATCTAACCTGTTCATATCATTACAAACTAGGGGATTCAAGCATTTTCCCACTTCTGTTCTGAATTTGAAAACAGGCATATGAAAAGAGATCCAGCTAATTTTTAGAAGACATATGAACTGGATATAATTATCTGGTGAAATACCTTGAGAACGCAAATTAACTTCAACATCCCTGTTTCTCAGCTTCAGCTTTTACCTGGGGACTAATGACTAAATGCTGCCAGGGCAATGGGGTTATTATCCCTCCCCATTTCTATCCTTAAGCTATGACATAGCATAGATCTACTGGTAGCACTATTAGGTTCTGTGATTCACTTACAGTTTGCAGCATTCTAATAATGGAACCTGTGTTATCCTGCATGACCAAGGAGTGACAGAATCACATACACGATCCATCACGCTGCAGACACCCTCAAGACTTATCCAAGTATGGCTTTCTTCTTGTACTGTGATCAAAAGATGAGCATACTGAAGCCCAATTAAAGCACACAGCAATTAACTGGAAGCCTTTAGAAATAAAACTTCTAAAATATATCATCTGAAGTTGGAAAGAACACTGAGTGTAGCAACTGTTAGAAACTACATTATTATTAAACCCTTTAGCACTGAGAGACTATCAAGATGGCAATGAGATACATAAGATTTATTCCTTATCTTTCATAAACATTTTAAAGATCCAAGGAGTTAAGAATGGGACATTTTCATGTCTTCCAAAATACACAGGAATTGTGGAAAATACTGCATTTCATATAGTTCTTCTGAATTATTTAAAATAGTGTATGTTGATTACTGAAAATGCTATTTATTTTTGCTTCACTTCAGAAATATTTATAGATGGCATCTATTTGAATGGATTCCATTTAAAAAGCTGGAGAACATGGATAGTGTTTTATAATTTAATAATTTTTTTGAATGAAATGCTCTCCACAGAGTCTTGACAAAGAAAACCAGACAATGGCAGTTAAAAAAATACAAAAAAACCCCAAAAAATCTTCCAATGCAGGTAATACGGTTATACATCCATATTTAAAGTCTGTCCAAGCAATTCTGTTCTCAGAAGGAATCACTGCATAGTAATTAGTTTCACTTTCTCTGGATACAAAGGGAACATTTCTTCTCGTAACAGCTCTAAACTCAGTAGGTCTATAGAACATCAGTGGATCGTGATTTTTAGTTTGATTAAACTTTTAAGCCCATACTGTGTGGGGCTCACTAACTATAAGACTTGTAAAATGTCTGTGCATGTAAAATGAAAGCAATGTGATTTGTTTGGAGGTAAACCAGCTTTCAAACATAAAATGATGAAAGAGCAGTTTTACTCCTTGAAAAGATCACACTTGCTTTTTTTGATATACATATACATCCTTAAATCAACTGTTAAAATGCTCAGAAATATATAATTACGTTGTTCAGCATGTTAAGCAATTATTGCCAGTTTCCAGGCTTTGCTACTAAAACATGCCTAAGGCAAATACTCTCTGTATTCATGAATACTGGAAAAAGTCATAAATCTAGAATCTGAACATAAACATCTTTCAAGCTGCCTGTAGTCTAGGGGGTTTTACTACTAGTAACATATATTTCACTCTAAGACTGCTGATTTTATTGGCCTTCCTCCAATTTCACAGTTTGTACAGTATTTCCATCTGCAATCATCCATCCACCCAATACTTTCTAAATTAACAAAGGCTACCAAGGAATGCAGAATGACAAGGACACTGTGTGTCCAGTTTTGTTCACCCTCAGTGGTGTAACTGCAATAGAGAATTTGTCTTGTCCTTCAAAAGCGCACATGGCGCAGACCATACTTTTGGCTGCACTGAGCAACAAATTACCAGAAGAAGAATGAATGTTTTTCTACAGTTACAGCAATTTAAGTTTGTCAAACAGAGGTAATATTAGACAAATTCATCCATTCAAACGGATAAATAACAAATCCTAGAGCTCTAGTTTAGAGATGGCTACATTATAGTCTTCCAGAGCAAGACAGTGCTTGATCTTTTCTCATGTAAATTAGCTCTTACAGATATTCCCTCTTAGCCCCAGTCTCCACGACATGTTGTAGGAACCATTCATCTTGCCTACAACTTAGGGCTGAAACCACTTATTTTTTCCTTCATCGTTCCTGAAGAACTAATGTTCAATATTAGCAGCTGATGGAAAAGGAAAAAGGGAAAAAAGGCTGGAGAGAAGGAGGGAAGGAACAAGCCAGACAGCACTAACTGCTTAACATTTCCTCCTGTAACTTTTTCTTATGCTTCTCTCCAAATGGTGACACCAAAACCAGAGAGGTTTTCCTGAAGTTTCCTTCTGCTCCAAAATAATTTGATCCATGGGAAGCTCAGAAAGCCATGTCCATGTCCTATCTCAGCCTGAATGTAGAGAAATGGGTGTAGTAATTTTCCATTAATATAGTGAATAAGGATGCTAATACTTTGGTAAACAGAGTCAATTACAAAGCAAACACCTGTGTGCTGTCATCCTTGTGATCTTCAGGGGACCTAGGAACTACTTTATATTACCCAGTTTCTCAGCATATTATTCATGAGATACTTGCTTTGATCTAGTCCCAAATGAAAATCTTCAAACATGAAGAACAGTTATGCCTGAAAGTCTCATCTCTGGTAAGCCAGGGATCAGACACAGTACAAAACACCTAGAGATTTATGGGAACCTCAATGATTTATAATCATTTATAGTTGTATTTCATACTACACACACGTCAACTCACCCCGAACCTAGAAAAGCTCAAGTTTAACCCAGCCAATGATTGTGGTACACTGGACTTTAGTATTTTTATCCACCACTGTAAGACAAGCAAATAAACAAACGAGCCCAAAAGCCCAACTTGGACCTGAGTTTTCTATGCCACATACATCACATGGTGCAATCTATTATTCTGAGATTAAGGAAGAGGAGGCTGAGGGGGAACCTCATCATGCTCTACAACTACTTGAAAGGACATTGTAGAGAGGTTGGTGCTGCTCTCTTCTCACAGGTCATTAGGGACAGAACCACGGGGAATGGGTTCAAGTTGAAACAGGGCAAGTTTAGACTGGACATTAGGAAAAAATTCTTCATGGAAAGAGTGGTCAGACACTGGAACAGACTGCCTAGGGAGGTGGTTGAGTCGCCATCCCTGGATGTGTTTAATTGTCGCTTAAATGTGGTGTTGGGTGACATGGTTTAGGGGTGGAATTGTAGTGTAGGATTAGTGGTTGGACTCGATGATCCCAAGGGTCTTTTCCAACCTGAACTGTTCTATGATTCTGTGATTCTATGAAATCCATAGATAGAATGTAAGCCAAAGTACAAGTTGAAATAAAAATATCTAACTCATTGAGAGCAGGAATGTATGCTTCACCTTTGCTACTTTATGAATACCATGACCTGAGTGAATCAGATTGCGGTTCAGATTCAGAGATGAAAGAACTGCGGGCAAATCAAAAGCACGTAGTAGTTCTCTGCAAGGAGAGTTGTTTTCCTCTGTGTTTTAAATCTGCTCTGCCACACATAGTTTCAGCTGCCTTTCTAGGCCACATGTGAATAAACACCCTAAGTTGCAATATACACTAGCTGCATATTTTCACGCAGGATGAGAAAAGGAAAATAAAACTGTACTAGAAGAATTTTCTAATTCCACCACTTCTGTTTACTGATTGCTTTCCAATGAAAAGTATTTACTTTAAAGATAGTATACTTGGATCATTATGATCTGTATGGATTTCTTATGCATCCACTACCCCCACTACAAAAAACAGAAGTTAAGAGTATGCCTAGAAGATAAAGGTTTATTTGTGAAATGGTGTAATACAAAAAACCCTTAGGTTTCAAATTTCAGTGAAAAAATCACAGGTTTGAAAACTGGATCTTGACCATTATTGGTAATCAGGTAACAGAATCACAAAATGTTAGGGATTGGAAGGGACCTCGAAAGATCATCAAGTCCAATCCCCCTGCCAGAGCAGGAACGCCTACATAATGCTACATAGGAACGTGTCCAGGCAGGTCTTGAATGTCTCCAGAGAAGGAGACTCCACAACCTCCCTGGGCAGCCTGTGCCAGTGTTCCGTCACCCTCACTGAGAAGAAGTTTCTTCTCGAGTTTAAGCGGAACCTCTTATGTTCCAGTTTCAGCCCATTACTCCTTGTCCTATCAGTGGTTGCCACCGAGAAGAGCCTTGCTCCATCCTCATGACACTCACCCTTTATATATTTGTAAATATTAATGAGGCCACCCCTCGGTCTCCTCCAAACTAAAGAGCCCCAGCTCCCTCAGCCTTTCCTCATAAGGGAGATGCTCCACTCCCTTCATCATGTGCTGGACTCTCTCCAGCAGTTCCCTGTCTTTCTTGAACTGAGGGGCCCAGAACTGGATACAATATTCCAGATGGGGTCTCACCAGGGCAGAGTAGAGGGGAAGGAGAACCTCTCTTGACCTACTAAACACCCCCCTTCTAATACACTCCAGGATGCCATTGGCCTTCCTGGCCACAAGGGCACAGTGCTGGCTCATGGTCATCCTCCTGTCCACCAAGACTCCCAGGTCCCTTTCCCCTACACTGCTCTCTAATAAGTCATTCCCCAACTTATACTGGAACCTGGGGTTGTTCCTACCCAGATGCAAGACTCTACACTTCCCCTTGTTATATTTCATTAAATTTTTCCCCGCCCAACTCTCCAGCCTGTCCAGATCTCGCTGAATGACAGCACAGCCTTCTGGAGTGCCAGCCACTCCTACCAGCTTGGTGTCATCAGCAAACGTGCTGATAGTACTCTCTAGTCCCTCATCCAAGTCATCGATGAATATATTGAATAATATTGGTCCCAGTACCGACCCTTGAGGGACTCCACTGGATACAGGCCTCCAACCAGACTCCACCCCATTGACCACGACTCTTTGGCTTCTTCCCCTTAGCCAGTTCACAGTCCACCTCACTACCCGAGAGTCTAGACCACACTTCCTCAGTTTAGCAGCAAGGATGCTGTGGGAGACTGTGTCAAATGCTTTACTGAAGTCAAGGTAGACCACATCCACAACTCTGCCACCATCTATCCACCTTGTTATATCCTCGTAAAAGGCTATGAGGTTAGTCAAGCACGACTTCCCCTTGGTGAAGCCATGTTGACTGTCTCTAATGACCCTCTTATCCTTGATACGCCTTGAGATGGCACCAAGGATAAGTCGTTCCATCACTTTCCCAGGGATGGAGGTGAGGCTGACCAGTCTATAGTTTCCCGGGTCCTCCTTCTTGCCCTTTTTGAAGACTGGAGTGACATTTGTTTCCCTCCAGTCCTCAGGCTCCTCTCCCGTCTCCCAAGACTTGGTAAAGATGATGGAGAGTGGTCTAGCAATGACATCAGCCAGCTCCCTCAGCACCCGCGGATGCATCCCGCCTGGAACCATGGATTTACGGATATCCAGATTGCTTAATTGGTCCCTAACCCAGTCCTCATCGACTAAAGCAAACTCCTCCACTGCCCTGACTTCCTCTGGGGCCTCAGGAGAACGGGGCTCCTCAGGGCAGCCTCCAGCAGAGTAGACAGAGACAAGGAAGGCATTCAGTAACTCTGCCTTCTCTGTATCTTCTGTCACCAAGGCACCCACCTCATTCATCAGTGGGCCTACATTGCCTCTGGTGTTAGTTTTATCTGCCACGTATTTGAAAAAGCTCTTCCTGTTGTCCTTGACCCCTCTCGCCAGGTTTAATTCTAGGGAGGCCTTTGCTTTCCTAGTTGCCTCCCTACATCCTCAGACAACAGCCTTATATTCTTCCCAAGTGGCCAGCCCCGCCTTCCAAGATCTGTAAATTCTCCTCTTGCCCTTGAGCTTACCCAGCAGATCCCTGTTTAGCCACACAGGTCTCCTGGCTCCCTTCCTTGACTTCCTACGTGTCGGGATGCTCTGATCTTGAGCACGGAAGAAGCAGTCCCTGAACGCTAACTAACTATCTTGGGCCCCTTTACCTTCAAACAGCCTGGCCCATGGGATTTTCTCGAGTAATTGTTTGAAAAATCCAAAGTTTGCCTTGGCAAAGTCCAGGGTTGCAGTTCTGCTTGCTATTTTGTTTCTGCTACATGAGATCCTGAACTCCACTATTTCATGGTCACTGCAGCCAAGGCAGCCCTCAACCTTCACTGCTTCAACCAGATCCTCCTTGTTAGTGAGGATGAGGTCCAGCAGTGCTCCTCTCCTAGTCGGCTCCTCCACCATTTGCATCAGAAAATTATCATCGATGCACTGGAGGAACCTCCTGGACTGTGGCTGGCTGGCTGAGTTGTCCTTCCAGCAAATATCAGGGAAGTTAAAATCCCCCACGACAACCAGGGCCTGTGATTGTGAGACCGCTCTCAGCTGCCTGTAGAAGGCCTCATCAACTTCCTCACCCTGATGTGGTGGCCTGTAATAGACACACACAACAGTGTCTCTCCTGCCAGCCTGCCCCTTAATTCTAACCCATACACTCTCAACTTGCTCCTCATCCATGCCTGGATGGTATCCAATACATTGTAGTTGCTCTTTCACGTAAAGAGCGACTCCACCACCTCGCCTGGCTGGCCTGTCTTTCCTGAAAAGGACATAGCCACCCATGATCACATTCCGGTCATGTGAGCTGTCCCACCATGTCTCTGTAATTGCCACCAGATCATAATCTCCTGCCCAAACACAGGTTTCTAGCTCCTCCTACTTATTCCCCATGCTGCGTGCATTGGTGTATAAGCATTTCAGGGAGCAAGCTGAGCACACTGATTTCACCCTAGGGGGATGGGAGGCCACCCGGTCCTCATAATTTCTAGAACACTGCCCCACTGCAATCCCAGCTATAACCCCATCCCCCTTCATATCTAGTTTAAAGAACGCTCTATGAGTCCCGCCAGCTCGTGACCAAGGATCCTTTTTTCCCTTTGTGTCATTTGAACCCCAGCTTGTTTCAGTAGACCAGGTGCCCTGTAGATCTCCCCATGGTTAAAAAATCCAAAGCTAGACCGCTGGCACCACCCCTTTAGCCAAGTATTAATCTGCTGCACTTTGTCAAACCTACCACTATTTTTCCTCATAACTGAAGGAATAGAGGCAAACACAACCTGTGCGCCTGATCCTTCTAGCATCCACCCCAGTGCCCTAAAGTCCCTTTTGATTGCTTCTGGCCGTCTCTCTACTATCTCATCATTACCGATCTGCACAACCAAAAGCAGGTAATAGTCTGTGGGTTTGACCAGACCAGGAACATTCTTGATAACATCCTTAACTCGGGCCCCAGGGAGGCAGCAGACTTCCCTGTGGGTCGGATCTGGGTGGCAGACAGGGCCCTCTGTTCCCCTCAGGAGGGAGTCTCCAATTACAATTACCCTCCTTTTTTTCTTAGATGAAGAAGTCCTAATGCGTGTATCTGAGTGACTCACCCTAGACAGCCCTATGGGTGAACCCTCCACTGACTCTTCCTTGGCCTGGCTCTCGTTGTCTAGAGCCCCATACCTGTTCTGCAGGGGCAACCGGGCAGGTGAGGGAGGCCAGGCAGGGATTTTCCTTCCTCTCCTGGCAGGCACCTGCTTCCACTCCTCCCTATCCTTTAGGTCCCCCCCTTTTGCCTGATGGCCGGAGGTGAGGGGATATTCAGCTCTTTGCAGAGCTTGCTGCTCGCCATTCAGGACGTGACTCCACCGATCTGTCTGTCTCTCCGACTCCCTAATGCTCCTCAGTCTTTCTACTTCCTCCTTCAGCTCAGCCACCAGGCTGAGCAGATCGCTCACCTGGTCACATCGGACACAGGTGTCGCCTCCACTCCCCTCCATGGCAAGTGCCAGGCTCCGGTACTCTCTGCAGCCTGAGGCCTGAACACCCACATGCTTACGTGGGGCCTCTGTCTGGGTGCCCACAGCTTTTCTAACAACCATTGATCTGGTGGCAACCATAGTTGGCTCTACAATACAAAGACTCTCCGAAAGCTGTGCACGGAATAGTTTACAAGTCTTTTAAGTACTTGCCTTTTAATAAAGACTTACCCTTCTAGGCCTTTTGTTCAGTGAACAGGGACGAGTCCCTGCCCTCCCCAAGGCTTCTTATACCCCGAGGACACAGTTAACAGCTGATCACCGTGTTTAAAATCGCCGCCGCTGAGGGTGGCTCCGCCCACGCTATCTCGGGTGTCCGCCCTGGAGCTGCCGGTGCGGCCTCAGGTTTGGTCGCTGTAGCCGGCTTAAAATAAAGCCCCCAAAAGAGCTTTTTGTCAGCCTTTTTTTTTCTGAGATTCCTTCCCCAGTGCAGTCTTACCTTCTCTGAAGCTGGTCTCGACAGGTCCAAGGATATTTGGGGGGGGGGGGGGGGGAAGAATGCACAATGGAGGAGGGAAAGCTGATTTTTAGAGAACTGAACAATTCAGGTTAAGAGCTTTGGCTTGGGTTCCTCTCAACAGATTGCACTGGTCCTATGGGATAACTTACCCACGGCCCACTTCTATATGTGGATCTGCAGAAGTCCAGGAGGTCCCAGAGGATATTACAGTGAGAGGTGCTGAAAAATGGGGGATTAATTAGTAATAAATTCTCATTCAGGCTGGATAGAAAGTAAGTGGAACAAAGCAAAGAATAAATATGGGTTCTTAAGGCTTTTGTTAAAAAAATGTGGCAGTAAACAGAAGCTAAAAAACTTGGAAGTCTGTTAAGTGACATTTTTTATGAAACTGAAGGTTTGAGAAATGAAGAGCTATTCAGGATTCGGCTCCTTTTTAATCAAGCATTAGACGAGGATTAATTTCACTAAATGTTAATAGAGATCCTCAATAATAAGATGAAGGGATTGAAGGGAAGAATAATTCTTGATTTCTACATCTATTTTTTATGAGTAAAACCTTTCACTGGAATGACAGCCTAATACAAGAATAATGAAGATGCAGTCTGTGCATCATAGGGTCTCTATATCCAGTTGGGTTGTGCTTTTTTTTCCGGATAACGTACAACTTTTTTAGCCAATAGTATTCTATACTGCTTTTATAATTCTCATTTTAAGTGAAGAAAAGTGTGTCTTGGTATATACTTTTTTTGTCCCCTTGCCAACCTATAGTGTATTTCTTCTGTGGATTGAGACAGTGGCATACGTTGGTTAGAGAACACAATATTATGTCACTAAACAGATTGAGAAATCACAGAGCAATACATCACAAAATTAGTCAAAGCAAAAAGACAACCACAAATGTTGTCTCTAGTAGTGTATAAAGGAAGGGATATTTTTGAAGCCTGATTTCAGTTTTCTGGAACACTGATTCCATGAAAAATTCTTACATTTAAAAGTTGTATTAGGTCAAATCAATAAATGTGCAACATTCTACCTAAACACAACAGAGTATCTTTCAAAACTGGTCTCCATAAGTTACTATGGAGTTACAGCCTCCTATTTAAAGACAAATGCACATGACCAACTGGTAGAACAACAACTGAAAACAAATTTGCAATGCCAAAAAAAAAACCCTGTATCTAATAGATCCAAAAGGCTGTTTTCCCTCATCAGAATTTTCTGCTAGTTACACTAATTTCTTGCCAAATACTGCTAGCTCATTCTCTCTTCTCATTATTGGTTCAATAGCTTTCAACGTGCTTTTCCTATATCTTATTAAATAAATGTTCATGGAATTTCATTGCAGTTATCGAAGAGTTACATCATACATACTACATACCCCCCAAAAAACCCCACAGAAAGCTAAAGGAACTAAACTAAAAAGAACATATATTCATTTGGCTTCTGCAGTTCTCTACCATTAACTGTCCTGACAGTCTCCCTGACATTATTGTAACACAACCCACCTTCTGAGCTTGCTGAAATCTATATACATACTGTCCCACACACAAGAAAACTGCCAGAAAGGAAAATTAAATATTTCTGCATTCTTTCCAAGACAAAAGCAGAAGAATACTAAATATGACCTTATGTAAGATCACATCGGCTCCTATTCTGCTACTTATTCTTTCATGCACAGCCATTTTCAAAGGCAGGGGTTGAGTCTCACATTCATAGTAACAGCCAAATTCCCTCCTCAGTAACTGCTTTGCAATTCTTGTTACAGCATCTAAAAGTTACCCTTTTACACCTGTGGGAAAACTTGGGGAAGAACAAGGGTCCAACCTATAGTAAATGATTTTTTATTTTTATTTGCTATAAGTAGCCACTGAGGGTCAAGAGTCAATGTAAAATTCATAGGATTTTGATATGAAATCAAGGGCCAGTGAAATGTAAGAAAAAGAAGCAAAGATATGATGAGACGTTCAATTTAAACTGAAAAAATAACACAACACATTCACAAGGCAGCCCAGAATGCCTTAGCTTTAGTATCAGCATGGAGTATGTATCCAAATATGTCAGGGCATTACAAGAAATTAAATTAATAGGCATTAAATTAAAGAACTGGTTTAGCAAAGTTCAAAGAGAAAGCTAGGTGATTCCAATAGGATTTGAAAAATAAGTCTTAGGAAGTAGAATGACTGAATCTATTTTATAGATAAGTACAATTAATTGATGGCTGTTTTCAAAGGATTTGCTATTGCAGCATATGTCAATTGTAGAGGGGTCAAAAGAAAGAGAAAATAAAGTTCTGAGAACATGCTAGGATGAATGCAACTCAGGGTGGTATTGTTTGAAAGAAACCTGTAAAAAATATAAAGTGGCTTAAAAGAAAATGTAATCATATTTGAATGTTACGAGAATAAAAATTGTGTGGTAATATCAGCTTTCAAAAAGGAGCCAAATGCTTAGCAGAGAAAAATAAATAAAAACTCTTGCTGAAGAGTTGTATTCTCAAATAAAGAAGTTTGAATTTCCTTGAGAATGGAATTAAAAGCTGGCAACATGTTACTACAATTGTTGCTTATTACCTGTATTACAATAGTGCCTGAGGCCTCAGTTAATGTTCATCCCCCGTCATGCCAAATACTTACAAATACATGATAAAAATCACAATTCAAAGACTACCAAAAGAAACAGATAAACAGGGCAAGAATTGTGATCTCTCTTCTGTGCTTAGGGAATGAAGAGACAGAGGTTAACTGCTTACTGTGTTGAAAACTGGGATTTAGATGCCAAAATTAATGCGGTGCTTAAGAAAATTTTACTTGGGATTGTAAATAAGGAAATAACATGATACAGGGTGAAAATGTTTCACTGTTATTTATTTCCCAGCTGTTGAGACTATTTCCCTGCTGATTGTGAACTGGGTCAGGGGAGGAAGAAGGAATCAGGTTTAAAATATCCCTTTGTATGAGAGATTAAAATCAGGATATTACCCTTGTGTTTGACAAGTATTCTAGGTGCACAAGGGGCAAGTTTGCAACATAACTTTCAGGGAGCCTCCAAAATTTGAGGAAAACTGCCATTTAAAACCATGTGAGGATAGCTATGTGAAGAGGTCTTTATGAAAGCCAACTTGAATAAATTTCAGAAGCCAAGAGAATGAAATTAGTCTTCATTTACTCCCTATCAAAACAAATCATTATGCAGTGTAACAGATAATATAGAAGAGCTCCATCAAGCCAGGTTGCAAATAGAAATTATCTAGAAATTATCCACAAATACTGTTATTACTTGGAGAAAGTTGTCAAAATACATATCTTTGGGGAAGTATCGCATCAGTTTGTAAAAATGGAGATTTTTTCAGAAGTAGGAAAAATTAATTTAGGGTAAGAAGATAATTTTGGAAGTGTCTATAACTTTTCAAAATGCCTGTGTTCTTTGTTAAGCAAAAACACATTGGTAACTAGAAGCCTAAAATCTCTTTTAAATGAGGACTGAACTCCTAACACACGGACTGCTGAAAGTGACTGGGCACTAACTGAGATTTTCAATGTACTGTATCCACTAATTTAATCAGGGACAATTAGATCATAAACATACATATTAAGTCCTGTCTGCACTTCTAACAAACAAAGTCGAAAATTTCAGATCCTCGAAAAGAACTATACGTGCTGATGATGGGTGAAAGTTTTGGGTTTTTTACCTCCCAGACCTGTGAAGTGAGCTCATGAACCAGAGCTCAATGCCTCAGAACAATGTAAATTGAACAGAGATATGGGTGCTCAGCAGCAGGATTCATAATCAGCTTCCTGAACAGGGAAATGCATAGGCCAGCCAACATAAAATTTCATAGGGAAGATCTACAATGTTTCCTACTTCTTTTAAGTGCAGTCCAAATTATGTGCTCAAGTGAAAGTGGGATTCACAGCTTGGAATCCCATCTGCACTTAAACTGCTTTGATTATGGAAAATTGGTTCACTCTTTTCATTTAAAACCTGTCTGTCAAAGGAGGAGGAGGAGAAAGGAATGTTAAAATAGACTAGAGATTACAGCAGTTTCTAAGGAAACCAGAGTCAATGCCCTCCTCATGCAAAACGAGCTGAAATTCAGACCTCACCTCCCACAGGAATGCCCCCTCCACTACCTACCTACGGCTGGGGCTGGGCCTGGGGCAAAGACACACATCAAGTATAACAAGTACAAAGCAGATATTGTACAGTTACTGTCCAGGTACATACCCTCTAATCCCATTATAAAATCCTTTGAGGCTATAATCCTATCATTTTGAGGTAAACATTTGAGAAAAAAAGTTGTATCTGCTGCTGTTAGAGCACTCAAATTTCAAATACAAGCAAAGATTAAAGAAAAGCTAACAACACACAGAAAGGGATCAAACAGTGGGAAAAAAAAAAGTGGGTATACTGCACATCCCCAATAAAATCACTTTAGTAGCATGGGAGCTGTAACTGAAATGTTATTCATAGAAGATCATGAAGATTAAAATAAAAAAAAAAAAACAACAAAAAACCAGCCAACAATCTGGAAGAAAAAATAAAAATAAGTAAATCAACAGATATGTGTGACTCTATTTTAGAATAAGAATATACGTTCATAGAGTTATTTGGTGTCTAATTAATAACAGCAAATAACTGAAGCTGCATATTTAGTATAGAAAACCAGGTAAAAAAATAGTTTAAATGAACAGGTCTAATTTTAAATAAATGCTTGTTACAATCACACATACCCAGTGTAGGGTTGTGATCAAAACACTGATTTCTAGACCAGCGGCAGAAGAAATACACGTATTGAAGTTAAACGAGGCAAAGCAAGAACAGATGTTCCAAGATGCTGGGCACACAAAGAAACATGAAGCTGAGAGGGAGAATATGAGGATGTGGAAAGTAGCAAAAGCCAGAAAAGAAATAAAATAAAGCAGTACAGAATATGGAGAAAAAAAAAATTGGAAAGAAGAACTGTAAAAGTTAAGCATGATGATAACTAACAAGGTCTCTGTGAGTTGATGGCAAATGTCATACCCCTGCAAGTATCATCAGCTGTGCATTAATAATTGCTGGTTCCAAAAAGCAGGCAAATGTTAACCTACTTACACTCGAAACAAATACATGAAAAATGAATTGGTTCAGCCTGAATGAAATTTAGAGCAGATGATCTGCAGCAGCTTGAGGGAAGAGATGGGGACTGGTGCCTGAGGAAGGTGCTCAGTCTCTGTGCTTTGGCCCGGAATGACAGTGGCACATTTGTAAGCGACTGAAGTGAGTGCCAGTTTTGTTTCCCAAGCATGGAGTGTTTGTATGTTAAACACAGAACCCAGTAACTGAAATAGAATTTGCTGCAAGACAGAGAGTGTGAAATGCCACAACATCCCTTAAATCTCAGTAGTGTTGCTACTTACATAGCAGTCACTAAGTTTAGGCTAGGATCTACTGAAATTCAGTGGACTTCTCACTTTTCTATGTCTTTTACCCTATTTTCTGCTGTATGACAGCCCCAGATCTATTCTGTGCTTGACTCTGAAATTTTCTTACATTCCTTGAAAAGCAACCTACTTCCTTAGAAAGACAGCTTACCGGTATATGTCTGTTTAATGACTAGGCGCTCAAGTACAAAACTAGCAGGGAATCTAAATAACATCTGCCAGTCATTGAGTGTTAAGATAGTGCACATATAGCAAAGGGAAGTTCAACGGGAATATGGTCTTAGAGTCAGGAAACGCATGTTTTCAGCAAGAGAGAAGCATCATTTTCTGTTCTCCTAGTATTTCGTGCCAGATCAGGCATTTGCTTAGAATGTGTTGAAGTATGACAAACCGCCTTATGGAAACAGCCACACATACAAGACCTTCAGTAATTGCGACACGCAAAGCGTGCCTAGAAATTTCAGATTAATAACCACATTAGTGCATTACATTTTGTTTTCAAAGCTAATTTGCCAGCATTGTTACAGAGCTTATTGTACATTGTTGAATGCTGATTGCCGAGTTAATCCACATCACAGTAACCTGACATCTGAAACGCTCTGACAACGGCTGCACCAATACCCATTAACTAGCTTGCATGTGCAGTTTTCCATAATAACCGGGAAGACACAATTCAAGGTCATTACTATTGCAGCGACTGAAACCACAGAGAAGAAATAATGAAAAAAAAATTTCAAAAGCAATGAAGAGTGGAATGAATACTATACTTAAATGTAGGCAAAGGTTTTACTTCACTCTTAAAGCACATGGATGTAGTTCATATCATTAAATATTCTACTTGGCTTAATATATGAGTAAATCTCTCTTACTATCAGCTGTGGGTGTCTGAGTTATCAAGAAAGTTTAGTCTGGCATTTTTAAGCTTAAGGACACTTAGAGATGGTAGCTGATCCTTCTACCAGAGAAGCAAGTTGGTGTACGAGGTCTGCACGAGTGTAGTTGCCCATACAAATGTAGAAAAAGTACAAACTAGCTCCATCTCCATTCTCTGTGCGGTGGGCGCGAGGCATACTGAGACTGTGCCAGGCAGTACTAGGTACATGCCAGCTTGTGTCGTGACTGTTCGGAATGTTGCTTCAAAGTGGACTACAACTCTCTTAGCTCCTACACTTGGGGACATCGCAAACCTTTCCCAATTGACCCAAAATGGATGGTGATTTTCTGGTTTGCTTTAGAAATAATCAGTAACCCAAATGTCATACTGTGTTTTTTACAGCAAGAAACTGCCCATTAAACATGAATGTTCATCAAAACCAGGCAGATCTCTCTAGATGCGTATCCTACTGTCTCCGTCTTCACTTATTTTACATGCTCTAAATGTATTTAATAATAACAGTAGATAAAAAAAATATTAAAACAGAATAAAGAGCTGTATATTCATAACCTTCTTGCAGAGACATTAATGCTATAATACCTGGAATGCAGATGCTATTCAGTTTCATGGCATTTCAAAGTTCTTCCTCATTTCTACCAATATAATTTCATTTACAATTAATGTAATTTCTGTGAATTATAGATAAGAAAATCATTGTTGTTCACTTTTTAGATGGTATTATCAACATTGCTGGGGCACAAATAATAGATGGGTCTGCTAAAAGATGAAAATAAAGCAGCAAATCAGATATTTAAAAGTCGTCGATATAAATGCTAGTGTTGCTGATGAAGTTTCTCAGATCACAAGAATAAATACACATTAAAGAACTCCATCTGTTTCAACATGTTATATATTACTGTGCAGCATGGAGACTAACATCTAATTAAATAACTACCAGAAAAAAAAAAAAGGAGTTTTAAAAAATAAAATAAAAAAATAAAATGTGAATAACCTTGAAAAAAAAGTAAGACACGTTGCAGTGAAAGCTAGCTAAAATACTGTGATCAAAACCCTATTTTCCAAATTCATGATCATTCTTAGTAGAAAAAAAATTAAAGACCATTGCTTTTTTTAATAAAACAGCTATAAAGAAAAATTTTGCATGTTTGCAGTGACAGCTTTCCACAAAAATGTCAGCAACTTATAACCCTGAATTGACTGTCGAGCTCATCAGTTGGAATATTTGGGACCTAGCGTACACAGAACCTAAAAAGTATTGACAGCTACAACTGCCACTCACAGGTAAATGTTTTGAAACTAAAATAGTTATTTTGGGTAGAGCTCTTTTTCTGATAAAAAAAATTTAAGCGTTTCTCCAGGTAAGGAGGACAAGACAAAAGTAAAATCTCAAAGAGTTTTGATTGATGTGCACGCCTGCTTTTACCAGTAATAATTATTTAAACGATAAACATTTTCATTTGGCTTTGTGAATTCTGCTTTTTTTCCCCAGATAATTAATAGTTACATCTGTTCTGTTGAACAGAAATGTGGTCAATTATTTTTTTATTTCGTTTTCCTTAGATGAATTTAAAAACAAAACCAAACCTCTATAAAGTTGCCTGTTTTTCACTTGGTGCAGCATTTTCTGGACAAAATATTTTTAATTAAAAAAATATTACAAAAAATGTTTGGAGTACTGCCTGTGAAATAATATTACTGCCCTCTTGACTCTTTCAACTTTTCCTCCTGTGAAATTACTTTACATATATTGCACATTATTACCAATCCTATAGATATTTCTCTTTGCCTTTAAAACTCAGCATTCTGAGAGTACACACCAGACCTTACATGCTGCTTCTACAGCACACACATGCTCTCTCTGTACCTTTTTTTCTTCCCTAGTGTTTGATAGATAAGGGGTCCTACAAAATTTATGGCTTAGCCTGTCTCTGAAAGCTGTTGCAGTGGTACCTTACAGATTTATGTCCTGAAAGATCTGTTCAGCATCTTCCCATCCCGCTTTGAGAGGACAGAGTCTAGTAAGTTTTCTGCAGTTTCTCTGACCTTCTCTGTCCATTCCTTCTGTGCAAACAATTCATCTTTTTCGTTGCAGTCTGCAAGCAGAAGCCTATTGAGCCAGTTGGTTGGTGTCAGGGATTTCCCTTGCTGGCTACCCCTTTGCTCTTTTCTCCGTGCTGTCACAGCAGAGAAATGACTGTGTGGCAGGCTAAAACCAGTATTTTGTGACGAAGGGTACAAACTGAATGGAAAAGAAAAAGAGATAGTGTGCTTGTGTGTAGCTTTTGGGGAAGGGAAAACCTTGTTTTTAACATGAAAAAGGCCAACAGAAGTTTTCATTTCTGCGTTGTGCAAATGAAAGGGTTTGTTATACCCAAAATTATACTATGAAATGGATTATTATGATCTTTGAAATAATATTATATCTTTGTCAGTCTTGCCAGGTTTTAAAAAGATTACAAAACTGTGTTTTCAACAAAACTATATTAGCTTGTTTGTGTAGTGTGGTATTATAACTGTGGGTGAAATATGCTGTATGTAACAAGAACAGAAAAACTTTAGAGAAAATATATTATTTATATCAGGTATAAAAAGTGGTTGAATCTGAGACTAAATCAACTCTCGGCTTAACGAGCAATAGACTGAAAAGGTCATACCACTAGACTTAGGACTCTGGAGAGCTTAGATACATTTAAGGCATGTATGGTCACTTTTTTTGCATGTGTGCAAATTATGGAAAACCGAATGATCTGTAAATTGTTTTAAGAAGAAAAACAAATATCCCACCATCCTTCCAGAAGAGAGGTCCTACAAGATGGTTAATGTAAAGAACTAGTAAATCACCAGTAATAGCAACATTAAATCTGTAGGTCCTTAGGATTACTAAAGATTAGAGTTTCCAAAGATTTTTGTAGGACAAGGAGTCAGATCATTCCTGTAACATTGTATTGCCCTCTGGAATTAAGTAAATTTACAACACAACTACAAAACTGCAGTTCCAATGTTTTAGACTATTCACAGAGAAAGCCCTATTCAGACACTTATAACAACCTTCTTTTCTTTATATGGTTCCCTATACCTCCCTTGATATATCTTTTTCTAGTATTAAAATTAATGTACATATACATGCCATTAAAATGTATATTAATACACTTATTTAGACTACCCCAATTTAAACCAAGAGTAAATATTATCTAATAGTATTAGGCACTGACTGTTATTGATATGGGTCAGATCAGAACACAGGAGTAGTGCTTCAGCTGTACATTGTACGTGCCATTGTGTCGACTCGGTACGTGAGAGCTGTGACACACCTCAGCTCTCCTGTATGTGGGATGACAAGTGGAGGTGACAAGAAATGCAGGAGCTGAAGAGGGTCAGGATTCTCATCTTGACCCCCTTCGGCTCCCGCATTTCTTGCCGCCATCAGCAGCATGGATCAAAAGGAGAGTGTTGTACGGTATCAGGACGGCAGCAATCAGATGCATTAGCCCATCAGTCATCATCAGACAGGACAAAGCTTCACCATAGCAAGGTCCCACATAGTACAAGACTGGAAGAACAAGCTGTCAGCACTTGCTAAATTCAGGAACAACTGGCTAATTAAAATGACTAAAGAATGAGTCACTATCCATTAAATCCTCCTGGTGGTGCTTAAGATTGGAAAAGCAAAACAACAACAACAACAATGAGCACCCACATGAATTCAGTGTCTTAACCATTGACATTTTGTAGAGAAATCAAAGTGGTTTTCAAGCTGATGTAAAATGTAATTTCCCCTCAATATAATTCACATTTATATGGAGATTTGTACGATCACGTCTATTCTTTTAATGCTATGCCCAAATTAGACAAAGCCTGGAATCTAAGTGTAAATTCTAGAAGATATGTTTCAAAAAACATTTTTAGCATGAGTAAAATCACAAATAAAATACAAGGGACAGTCACCATTCCATGCCGATAACCAGACATACCTGAGACAGGTATAAATTTTCTTCAGTGGAACTGCATTAAAGTGTCTTTGCCAGCACTCCTTCATTCCTACATCTCTCTGTGTTTCTGAGTGCCACCTATGTGGTTTTCCCAGGACAACCACTTGCAGGGCACTCGTCAAACACAGTCACTGAAATAATTTTGTTGAACTCACACACACACAAACACACTACCCAAGCCATTTTGTAGATTTAGTTTAACTTACTTCATATCAGTGATCTGGTTTGCATCACAGTCCCACAAACAGCTACATGGAGGGGAAAAAAGGAAGGATGACAAACTGTAGATGTGGCAGTAAGGAGTAGTCCTGAGTTAGAGTCAGGGTAGGAATTATCTATTTTTTAAAAAAAAATAATTTTTAACCCAGGTTTATCACTGAAGAAAACATAGTGCTTACCTACATTTTGGAAATATATGCCTGTAATCATGAAAAACTTAATCATATATATTACCACAGATAGACCTAGGAATTGTGACATCAGGTGCTTGAAGTGAGGAGTAATGGATAACTCCTTTCCTCTCCCCTATCCCACACTTCGGTTACCAACTTCTGCATTATCTTATTTAGAAAGAGCATTATTATTATATTTGTAATATTTTCGACACTGAATCTTTAAAAGTTTATACATTTGTTTGACATTATGTACTGGGGGGGGGGGGGGGGGGGGGGGAAGGAAAAAATCCAAGCAGCTAGTATCTGTGTCATTACCTAGAAGCTAAAATACAACTGAAAGAAAATCTTTTCAGTAAAGCATTTATAAATATATGTTCAGTCTCTAGAATGGGGCCTCAAGCCCTGGACAGTTAACCTTGCAGAAAGGACCAGAGAAATGTTCACTTCTCCACCGCAAGTTAAGGAAGACTCCCCGATAAAGGTTCCGTGTCATGTAACACTAAAAAGGTACGAGGTTGTGTCAGTTCACCAGGTCAGCCCAAAGGGAATCCTACAGCTCAGACTGGCTTTCTGGGCCATCTGTGTTACATTTCTGCCCCCAGGTTGTAGACCTCAATTCCCTAGTGTTAAAAGTGAACAAAATTCTATTAATTACAATACATTGAACCATTTCTACAGAAAATGGGAAATAATGGCAAGCTGAAAGAGTGAATCACATTTAAAGTAGTGCCGTCAACTAGATCTTCAAATGCATTTGTTTACGTACCAGCCAGATTCTTATTCCTGGCTTCAGCTGCTTGGCTGTGTCCTGGCAATCACAGGATTACAGAAATACGATGTCTCATCTCATTTCATCCATCAGATGTAAACGACCCAACACTGTTTATGACCTGGATCTACAGCCATACTAAGAAATGTGGCCAAAGTGAAATGGAAAACAGAAAACAAGTTTATAAATGACTAAGCCCTAATGATTACAGAACTTTATGGCTATATTAAATATCTGCTGAATCCTGGAAGTATTAGCAATAATTTCGTTATGCACCACAGTATTCTTAAACATAATGCTATTCAGCAATGACAGACACTTTCAGAAACATTTTATATGGAAATACGTGAAATTTACCTTCAATCCTCTTTTTTTTTTTTTTTTTTTTTTTTTTTTTTGCTGGCTATATATTACTGTTACAGTTTAATCTATTAAAGAAACATAAGTGGACTACCATTATCTTGAATCTCTGATACCATAAAGTATATTAAACTGATCAAACATTTTTTATCCTTCATATGTACTGCTACAAGCCTTTTATGTGGTTTACTAAGGCAATTCCTCTAGAAGTAAGACATCCAATAAATTATTATAATTATATTTCTTTCTTGAAGAGTATTCACTCTCTTTGTGTAAATATTAGCAGATGTCTCTTCTATCACCATCCTCAATTACAATATAAGTTATTTGAGATGTAAGTTATCTGAAAAAAAACTTAGCTATCAGGTATGTTTTAGTGAGAGTATGAAAGTGCATGTCTATCTCTGAAAGGGCATGTGGATAATTTACAGACAATTAATTAGAAAATAGCAAGGAAAAGAGTATAGAATAGCATAAGAAAGAACTGATAAAATGCCCTTTACTGACAGAAAAGTCTTTACCAGTTTTCCTTTTAAGGTTGAACTACTTTTCTCAGTACTGTCTCAACATACTGTCAACATTTTTGATCTTTAATCTAAAGAATAGAGGGCAGACTAAATGTTTTTTTCCTAATGGATAAATGAGTACACATACCACATTTCATAATGTGTAATATTAAAGTACTTGTTTACTTATATTTAAAACAATACAAATCTATGTTTCATGTGTAGATTCAGCTGTTTAACATAGATTATTAGTAAGAAAAATAAACACATTAAAGATTCATGTTATTCTTTTTTACGCACTTAGATGAAATTTTTCCTTGTTAGACACATGATGCATTTGTTAAGAAGTTGGTGTGTAAATACAGCTATCTAATTTTGCCTTATTTTCAATGCAGCTGTTTACATTTGAATTTCAATGAAACATGCAGATAACTTCTTTTCAGTCTCTCTCTCTCTCTTCATCTCCAGAACTAGGTCTAATGCCCTTGTCTGTCATAGAAGATAATAAGCAACTCACTGTCAGATATTTATTTCTTTAAAATTCTAAAAGGTGTTATCACATACTCAGTGAAGTACTGCCCACTTTTAATGAGTCACATCTTTCTGAGGTAAGACTAGATGTTTAAAGGAAGAGGACAAAACTCTTTCTGTGTAAGTATGTCATTGTCGGTTAGATTTTTCCTGTCACACATCCTTGTTTTTTTCTTTTCTCTTTAACTCAGTCTACACTGACTTCCCTTCAAAAATAGATTAACACCAACTGGAGATATCAACTGCAGATAGCTTTTAACTTGACAATCAACATTTCCTCTTAGAACAGGGCTTAGGGGATTGTTCCCGTATAAAGTGCGGTTAGTAGACTAAACATTTGCGCATCGTTGCAAGAACATGGTCTTGATGCAATGATGACATTTGACTCTGTGTATTCTTGAATGTAAACCAGATGCCAATTCACCAAGTCCTTAAGCACAAAGTTAGACACCTTCCCTCCTCCCACTGCTGGCAAGTGAAGCATATGATTAAGTAGTTCACTAACTATAGTTGAGGATAGCACCTGGAAGGTTGCAAATAACTAAGTCATGAATGAAGCCAACTATACTCCAGAGAAAACTGATTCATTTCTGATTCTGACTGCTTCACCAACTGCTCTTCAGTTTCTTTATGATATATAGGACATATCAGTTTGTATAGAATACAACAGGAACTGCATGAAAATAAGGATGTAATTTAAAGTTAACAACGTTATCTTTCAAAACCTTGTTCAGGTTCCTTACAACTTTTACCAGACTTCTTCTGAAAGCCCAAATCTAATTCAAAAGGTATTTGCAACACTGAATTTTCTCTTAAAATAAGTAAGTTTAACATATAAGAAGAGTTATACTCAGTCATATCAGAAAAGACATGACAGAAAAGACAGAACCATTTTTCATTCAAAACTTCAGCTCTATCAGTATTAAAATATATTGATACATTGGTTTCTATAACAGTTTTTGGACACAAGGAAAATTCTGAAAACATGAAAAAAATTTGTGATATTTTTGGAGCTACAAAAGGTACTTATTTACATCACTTTAGCTTCACATTCATAGCAAAACATCCTAAATCAATAATCGTAATAAAAAGATTAAGATAACAAACTCAATACATTTTAGTTCACCTAATAGCTTTCTTCCACATGACAAGAAATACAGACACTTTGAAGTTACTGCTTCTTCTTGAATCAAAACCAGGTTTTGAAATCTCAGAATGACTACCATATTTAAACTGTATTAAACTGCTTACTGCACATGCCAAATTCAGATTTATAAGATGCTTAATCATTCTATTTTAATGAGTTTTGGTGTGGGTTTTTTTGGGCGGGAGGAAATGTTTGGTAAATTTCTGCAAGTTGTGGAAATTTTCATGTAACGTTTAATTTCTTCTTTTTCAAGGCATCTCATTACCTGGAAATTTTCTGATGTTACAAGAGATGACTTGGCATGCAACTTCATAAACATTTTTCAAGGTTCCTGATCTAATTCTTTCACAGCTCCTAAAATATCCGTCGTGATTGAAAAGTGTAAGAATTCATAATGCACTTTGAGAAAAAATAATTAAACCAGCTCCAATAAAATGAAAATTACCTGAACTTGATGAGAGTTTTATTAATACTTAAAAAAAAAAGTTAAGGTCATTTTTTTTTACTTTTTCCTTTTTATGTAAGATTTCATTTGTATTTTCCACCATAATTTCAGATCCAAGTGGAGTAGAAATATCAAATTTAATGATAATGACCGCTGAGGAAAAAAAAGCCCCAGAAATTTCATTAACTCTCTGTTCTTGTGAGATTTAAATTCCACATCAAGAGATGTAGACAGTTTGGATAATCATCATGCTCTTAAGGTGATATATGAACTGAAATTCCAGCCATTTTGAAGATTACTTTTCACAAAGTGCAATGTGAAAAAAAGATATTTTCCATGCTGCAGACAAATCAAATTTAGAGTTAATTTGAGGTCTTATTGGTTGAATGTGCAAACTCTTTGTTACACATTTTTATACAGTATTTTATCTTTTGAGGAAACAATCTGTATCTATGGCCCTGCAAAAACAGTTTCATGAGCAAATCCATGTTCAAAAGTTAGAAGGAAAAGGCTATGGGATATTTGATCAAAGCTGTTTTGAAGATATACACTGGCTCCAGACCTTGTAGCATCTCTACTTGTCAACCAGAGGGTTTCTTTGGAATTTTTGTGCCTGTGGATTTTTGTTGTTGTTGTTTCCCAGCAAGATTTTTCTGTATTTTTGTGAAAACAAACAAACAAGAAAAATCAAAGCAAACAAAAACAAACACACACACACACACTTAAAAAAAAAAAATAGAGAAGGACAAAAATAGTAAATACAATGTCCCTTGAAAATCCAGGGTTTGCAAAACCAAGCTTTCTTCTAAACTAACCCCTAGATTATATTTTAACATGCATAAGATATTTCACAAGTGAAATCAGCAGTCTGTCACTCAGGATGTTTCCCGTGTTCAAATCAAAGTCTTTCACTTATTTATATATTTACAGAGCAAATGATCGAAATCCTAAGGATAATATTTTTATCAGCTGTATGGATTATTTGATTCACAATTCTGCAAGAGGGACAAAATAGATACTGGAGCTTACTGGAATACGGTTAAAAAAAACTGGATCAAGACCCTACCTTCCAATATTCATCCAAATGTGCAGCTTACAAGAACAGGAAGCAGTGTAAGCTACATTCTCAAACAGGGAGACAATAGAAAATATTATCTTACAACAATGTGGTAATACGCATGCTGCAAATACAAGGGAGTTTCTCTGTTTCATTCTTTTTTTTTCAACACATGGAGTACCAGCTTTGCAAAAGACACAGCAAATAGGAACACTGTATTTACTAACAGCAAGCTGTATCCAGTATTTGTTTGTCCAGTTGGACATACACACTGCCAAGAAATATGTCCAGTTTTTTAGATCAGAAAACTAGGCAATAAAGATGAGAATATTTTTTTGCAGGTTCCTGTAGTGCTTTATGTCTAATTCAGCTCATACCGGAACAAGTTTTATTTGCATTATATTAAAGCCATGTGAATTTTTAAGTTGTTATGACATTTATTTAAAACTCATGAAACCTGTATGAGAGTCCCATTGCACCTTTATCTTATTTAATTTCCCTCCTCCATTTTTTTTTTTCTGTCCCTACTCATCTAAACTTCATAAGCCTAGATTTTTCACTCCCTAGTCTCAGTGCTCTAGAGCCCAATAGACCTTTACATCTTCAGCATAAACCAGGTGGTCTGAATTTCTAATTTGTTTCCCAGTAAATTCAAAATCTTCATTTCACTTTTGACAAATCTTCATTACGGAGTCCCAAGAAGTGTAAATTCCTAAAACTGTACTAGCCTTACATCAGCAAGTAGAATTTTAACTAGCTGCTCCAGTGCAATCCCCCCCACTTTACAGCTCACCTTAAGCAGAATTACCTCTCTCTTCCTGGGATTGGTAGAAACTGATCTGATACTATTTCTAAGATATGACAGAAGTCTGAAGTTACACTTAATGATACCAGGATGTCTGACAGGAAACAAAGGTCTACTCATTTATGAATTTATTTTCCAAATATTTGAGTATTGAAGGAAGAGACTCCACTTGACAATGCTGTAGAAGTGCAAGTGATTACCTTTATACATATTTCTGACAGTTAATTTATGTTAAGATGCAACAGATGTTTCCGATGTATTTAAAGTGATTGTTAATACCTACAGTGGAAAAAGTGGAAAGCAAAGCAACCGATGCTTGAGACAGTTTCAAAGAAGAGCCAGGGTAGTAGTACATATCCTAATAGAGGCTGTGTACCAAGTAGAACACCGACTAGAGGATCTTTTTGAGTCTGGGTGATCTTATAACATGGAAATAAAATAGCTTATTCCCTTCTCTGTCCCTATAGTGAATTGAACAGTTTAAATTTCTTCCTCATATCTAAAGGTATCTTCTCTTTGATGTTGTGCAAAACCTGAGTTGAAGAGGTACTTGCAGCATTTAGATAATTGATCTGTGCTTCCTGGCTGCATACATGCCACTGCCCTTACCACACTCCCCTGCTCTCTAAAACTGCAGTAAATATGCAATTCCAAAGTCGCTGGCAGACAGCCTACGAGAGATTTACTGCCATACTCCTTTTAGCACATATATTATATCAGCTTAGATCTATAGCTATGAAGTATACAGAATTGTTAAGGGAATACAAGCAAATGTGAGCCTAGTTCATACTATTTTATGCACTATTTCCAAATTTGGACCAGCCTCCTAAGTCTCATTTACGTTAACAAGATACTTGCTGGCATTTTCTTATATAGCATGTAATATCTCTTTGTTCTGAGCATAGAAAAAGTGGGAGGAAAATCTTGTAGTTCCAGAGGTTTGCTCTATATGAGGTTTGACTACTCTATAATTAATCCTCTAGATAGACATAAAATCAGAGAACAACACTGTTTCACTGTAAAGAAAAAAAACCCACACACTACTACGTTTAGTGAAAACTTGACAAATAAACAATATATTCGGGAGTTAATGGAGCTTCTATTTGCCCTTTAGGTAACTTTTTCGAGATAATTATTAAGATCCAGGCCTTGCTCAAGAAAAGCGATGGAACTTTGCAGAGGGATGAGAAAGGTAAACAAATGGAGAAAATAGGAAAACGTGTTAACTTTTGAGAACTTTCAGAAAAGAGTTGCCAGATATCTGGAATTATGTACTTAAAAGATTTAAGCAATTAGTAAAACAAACCTACAATATGGTTGAAAGACACTCAAGACAGAGTTGCTAGAAACAGATATAAAACCTCTATTTGGCAATAGTGCAGAACATCTGAATGAAATGACACTCATGGTGTGTGATACCAGAGAACTCTCTCTCAGTACTGAAATCAACACCAAACCAAAACAGAACAATAATGACAATAACTAAAAACCCAGAGCAGCAGATAAAGAACTGAAAGTCTATTATAAGGAACAAAACACAGTGCCAAGGAGGTGGACTCAATGATCCTTACGGGTCCCTTCCAACTTGAGATCTTCTATGATTCTATAACAAAAGAATAAGGTGCTGTTCATTGTCTGGAATTACTATTCTAGTATTCTTGTGCACTGTGGGATTAAATTATTGACAAAGAAAGTGAGAAGCAGTAATCTTAATTCTCAAACTCAGAAATGGTCAGATTTACTACTGACATTTGCTAAATAATGGCGTTAAACCCTGGAATGCAGTGCTAGAAGTAACTACCTATAATAATAATAATAATAATAATTTTACCTAAGTAAATGTGTACTTTAATACTTTTTTAGTTGAGAATGAAATAAAAAACACTGCATTACCAAAATTAAAAGAAACTAAAAAAAAAAACTGCCCAATTTTTATCTACTTAGAACCAACTGTTCAAAATAGATGGAACCAAGTCTTTTAAAGGGAACGTTCTAAAATGGGGAATGAGGAAAAAAAAACTTTAAAGTTTTTTTTTGTAGCAAAATATTCTATCTAGAACTAACTAATATTTCATAGATGAAAAGTACACAATATTTTTATTAATGATGAATACATATTTAGTCAAGACCAAACAGCATTGTTGATTCCTATAAATGTGGCAATCAGAGGAAATGAATTTGCAGGACTGGAATTGAAAAGCTTTCTTCAGGATGCCAAACAAGACTTCTATTTTTTTCATGAATTTCTGCTTGGAACATGATAGTTTTCCTCAATAACTCTCTCAGGCCACGTCATTCATTCTTTAGCTAAGGTGAGCAGGAAAGACTTCACTGTCACTCATGTCACTCATATCCCTCAGTGAAGAAACACCGACATTCTCACCTTGTGTGTTATTCGATGCTGTGGATGTCATCCTGTTTTTGCAACATTTGAGTCCCTATGAATAAAAATAATAACAGCACATTCCTCTTATCTTAAAAAATAATTAAATATATCATGGAAAGATTCTTCTCTAGGGCATGTCCTATCCTCTTGCTGACCTCTTCTAGTTCCCTTCTCACAGTGGTGACAGATAAAAAAGGGTTGAAATAGATAATAGATATTTTAAAATTTTTTTCATCCAGCTTTGCTTAGTATCTTCTCAATGTTTAAGATATACTCTTTGACACATCTCTTTGTCCTAGGAATAATCTGCAATACTGTTTGGAAGTAAAAAAGAATTATATCATAGGAAAATGTGTAATTCTGATATTGGCAGTACAACTAAACTGATTTTCCCTCTCGACCAGGCAAAACGTAAAAAGTCAAAGCAATATTGTACACAAAATTTTAGTTCAGGAAAGAAAAAGACTATAGGTTTTGTTCTTAATATATTAAATGATAGAGAAAGATCTTTTTGTTCAGAATTAATTTTTGGCGAAAATTACCAACAATCAAAAAAGTTGGCTTAGGAAAATAATTGACTTTGACCAGTCAAATTCTTTTTTGCAATGTAACAAAAGTTTTGACTTTGATCTATCACCTGCAGTAGTCAAAGAGGTAATTATAACACAGTCATTTACTCCTACATTTTAGTTGCCCTTTCCTTGTACAATTATTTTCATTGTGACAGATTTGTTTTCTGTTGTACTGACTTCCCAGCCATATCATCTGTACTGTAGCATCACTCACCTCTGTTGTTACAAATTCCTAGTAATAAAAGATTCAAGTGGAACCTTTAACATCCTGAAGGGTTTAAAAGCTGAAAAAGATTATGGGCATGTTCATTCCAAAACCTCTTAAGGAAAAATTAATTGCAAATTTTCAAGGGTGTTTATGCAACACAGAGTGATTTATTGATTTATTGATCAACTCATTTGAAATTACGTGAAAGAGCAACTACAATGTATTGAATACCATCCAGGCATGGATGAGGAGCAAGTTGAGAGTGTATGGGTTAGAATTAAGGGGCAGGCTGGCAGGAGAGATACTGTTGTGTGTGTCTATTACAGGCCACCAGATCAGGGTGAGGAAGTTGATGAGGCCTTCTACAGGCAGCTGAGAGCGGTCTCACAATCACAGGCCCTGGTTGTCCTGGGGGATTTTAACTTCCCTGATATTTGCTGGAAGGACAACTCAGCCAGCCAGCCACAGTCCAGGAGGTTCCTCCAGTGCATCGATGATAATTTTCTGATGCAAATGGTGGAGGAGCCGACTAGGAGAGGAGCACTGCTGGACCTCATCCTCACTAACAAGGAGGATCTGGTTGAAGCAGTGAAGGTTGAGGGCTGCCTTGGCTGCAGTGACCATGAAATGGTGGAGTTCAGGATCTCATGTAGCAGAAACAAAATGGCAAGCAGAATTGCAACCCTGGACTTTGCCAAGGCAAACTTTGGATTTTTCAAACAATTACTCGAGAAAATCCCATGGGCCAGGCTGTTTGAAGGTAAAGGGGCCCAAGATAGTTGGTTAGCGTTCAGGGACTGCTTCTTCCATGCTCAAGATCAGAGCATCCCGACACGTAGGAAGTCAAGGAAGGGAGCCAGGAGACCTGTGTGGCTAAACAGGGATCTGCTGGGTAAGCTCAAGGGCAAGAGGAGAATTTACAGATCTTGGAAGGCGGGGCTGGCCACTTGGGAAGAATATAAGGCTGTTGTCCGAGGATGTAGGGAGGCAACTAGGAAAGCAAAGGCCTCCCTAGAATTAAACCTGGCGAGAGGGGTCAAGGACAACAGGAAGAGCTTTTTCAAATACGTGGCAGATAAAACTAACACCAGAGGCAATGTAGGCCCACTGATGAATGAGGTGGGTGCCTTGGTGACAGAAGATACAGAGAAGGCAGAGTTACTGAATGCCTTCTTTGTCTCTGTCTACTCTGCCGGAGGCTGTCCTGAGGAGCCCCGTTCCCCTGAGGCCCCAGAGGAAGTCAGGGCAGTGGAGGAGTTTGCTTTAGTCGATAAGGACTGGGTTAGGGACCAATTAAGCAATCTGGACATCCATAAATCCACGGGTGCTGAGGAAGCTGGCTGATGTCATTGCTAGACCACTCTCCATCATCTTTACCAAGTCTCGGGAGACGGGAGAGGAGCCTGAGGACTGGAGGGAAGCAAATGTCACTCCAGTCTTCAAAAAGGGCAAGAAGGAGGACCCGGGTAACTATAGACCGGTCAGCCTCACCTCCATCCCTGGGAAAGTGATGGAACGACTTGTCCTTGGTGCCATCTCAAGGCATATCAAGGATAAGAGAGTCATTAGAGACAGTCAACATGGCTTCACCAAGGGAAAGTCATGCTTGACTAACCTCATAGCCTTTTACGAGGATATAACAAGGTGGATAGATGGTGGCAGAGTTGTGGATGTGGTCTACCTTGACTTCAGTAAAGCATTTGACACAGTCTCCCACAGCATCCTTGCTGCTAAACTGAGGAAGTGTGGTCTAGACTCTCGGGTAGTGAGGTGGACTGTGAACTGGCTAAGGGGAAGAAGCCAAAGAGTCGTGGTCAATGGGGCGGAGTCTGGTTGGAGGCCTGTATCCAGTGGAGTCCCTCAAGGGTCGGTACTGGGACCAATATTATTCAATATATTCATCAATGACTTGGATGAGGGACTAGAGAGTACTATCAGCAAGTTTGCTGATGACACGAAGCTGGCAGGAGTGGCTGACACGCCAGAAGGCTGTGCTGCCATCCAGCGAGACCTGGACAGGCTGGAGAGTTGGGCGGGGAAAAATTTAATGAAATATAACTAGGGTAAATGTAGAGTCTTGCATCTGGGTAGGAACAACCCCAGGTTCCAGTATAAGTTGGGGAATGACTTATTAGAGAGCAGTGTAGGGGAAAGGGACCTGGGGGTCCTGGTGGACAGCAGGATGACCATGAGCCAGCAGTGTGCCCTTGTGGCCAGGAAGGCCAATGGCATCCTGGGGTGTATTAGAAGGGGGGTGTTTAGTAGGTCAAGAGAGGTTCTCCTTCCCCTCTACTCTGCCCTGGTGAGACCCCATCTGGAATATTGTGTCCACTTCTGGGCCCCCCAGTTCCAGAAAGACAGGGAACTGCTGGAGAGAGTCCAGCACAGGGCAACTAGGATGATGAAGGGAGTAGAGCATCTCCCTTATGAGGAAAGGCTGAGGGAGCTGGGGCTCGTTAGTTTGGAGAAGAGGAGACTGAGGGGAGACCTTATTAATGTTTATATATTTGTAAAGGGTGAGTGTCACGAGGATGGATCCAGGCTCTTCTCGGTGACAACCAATGATAGGACAAGGGGTAATGGGCTGAAACTGGAACATAAGAGGTTCCGCTTAAACTCGAGAAGAAACTTCTTCTCAGTGAGGGTGACGGAACACTGGCACAGGCTGCCCAGGGAGGTTGTGGAGTCTCCTTCTCAGGAGACACTCAAGACCCGCCTGGACACGTTCCTATGTAGCATTATCTAGGCATTCCTGCTCTGGCAGGGGGATTGGACTTGATGATCTTTCGAGGTCCCTTCCAATCCCTAACATTCTGTGATTCTGTGATTCTGTGAAAGCCAAGTCAGTCTTGGTTAGTTTGATAATTAGTTACCTTTACCATCAGGGTATACTAACTATAAATACTACACAGTCTTATCTGTACGTTATTTCTATTTCTGCCAACATTATTACTTTAGACACAGCTTACAACACCTATAAGCTTCTGGTTTGGTTCATGTAGAAAACCATCTCACATGTGTTTTTACTTTTCATCTGCACTCCCCTCAAAGCAACTCACTTGCAATTTACCAAGTTTTTAAAAGTAACTACTTAATTGCTCAGGGATAAGCATCAACAGCCAAGCATTAAGTTCAAGCTACCCCACTGTCCATGGCAATAATAATTAACTAACACCTTAAAGTATAGGAAAGCTATGGCATAATAATACTTTTGTGTTCTTTCTCTAAACCAGGATTCATTTTTACTATCTACTGTATATTCATTTCTATTTTCAAAAAGAGGTAGATACCTATCTGTTTATCTCTGCCTGTTAATTTATCAATAAATCAAGTATTAAGATACACACATGGATACACATGATGACACAGCGTATGCATAAAACCACTACTGAAATTGTTGATTAAAAAAAGTAACAGAAAGCTTTCCAAAGCAATCAAGTACTACCACTTTTTATCACTGCCAATAAAATTTACTGAAAGTGAATATATGGTAGCTGTTCAAGATTGCTTTCAATTGCTATATAGTGGAAATTACAGCAGGCACAGTTAAAAATACGAAGTTGTGTCATTAAAAACTCCATCCCCCTTTTTGCTCTGATGGATGAATTATGCAGCTGTTAGAAACGGTTCCCATATTACAGTTTTGTCAAATTCATAGAAATTATCAACAATGTGCATCCAATAAGAACTAAGTCACAGCATGTTTCATTCTTAATACAAACAATGTATCAACATTGGTAATCATATACATTGGATATATTTGGCCAATTTGGCCTGAATTAACCAATTTAATGAGGCTCTCTTTTCAACATCAAGGCAAGTAATTCCCTCTCTTGCCTGTGCCTGACTTCTGCTACTGCCTGGTTACAGAGAGCAGACCTCTCCCCACAGTCTCAACCATTTTGGTAGATATGTAAAATTTGCTTTACTGGCTTATTGCCTCTATCTCATTGGAATACACACACAAAGCTCCGGTACTACCCTTTCTGTCATATGCAATGGGTGTAAGAAATAGACATTACAATTAAGATTAAATTCTACATTTCATTTTCAGTAACATTTCCTATTACTTTTAATCTTAAGAACAAATCAAGAAAACAAACTTGTTCAGAATTTACTGTTTCACTTTTTAATTTGTCTTTTTTTTTTTCTGAAAATTGACTCAGTAATTTTCATGTCAAAAGAAAAACACTACTAACCAAAAATCTTTATCTTTCTACCTGAAACGTTCTGCAGAAGCACTTGGCCTAACTAAAATTACTCATTTTGTGCCTAGGTCTTAATTCTAAGGAACTCCACCATTTTTAAGAAAACTAATTCAGCATATCTAAATTTAGAAGAATTTAAAGAGGAAAAATTTTTTTTTCTATAATTTTATCTCTTTTAATTAATCAAATCATCTCAGCAATTGTTGGACTTTGCCAGCTAAATCTGTTAATTTAATTTGTCAGTCTCACGAAGATTTTAGAACAAAGCATGTGTGAAAAAACACCGAGTAAATCGCATTCTTTCTCTTACAGTCTGTCCTGGTTCAAGCCGAGTTACTGGCAGGAAGGAAACAAAGGAACCACGTGGTCACTCCCTCGCTCGCTCCCCCCTACCGAGAGTGAGGGGAAGAGCCCGAAAGGAGCCGCAGGCAGAGATTCGTGGGGTTGAGATAAAAACAGTTTGGTTTAATGGTGAGCATAAATGGTAACAATAACAGTGAAATAACAGCAAAGTTTAACCAGATAAAACGTTCGTAACATGTAACGGCGGATTTCTCACCACCCGGAACCCAGCGACGGGCCCGGACTGAGAGCCGGAAAGAGAGAGAGACCCCAAACCCGACCAGCCCCCTCTATATATCCTGAGCATGACTTCTCGATGGTATCGAATATCGCTTTGGCTAGTGATTAATTATCCTGGCTAGCTCCACCCTTACTGGAAAATTAACCCTATCCCAACCCAGTACATTATCCACCCCTTTTTCTATACCATCTATGTCATGCTCAAATCTTATACTCTACATTTATCATTAGCTTTCTTGTTATATATACATATACGCACACATGCACATACACACAGATATCATTCTCTTAGTTTATACATTGCTTCGAGTGTATGCCTTGAGTTCATGCAGGCCATGGCTTTGAGGATGCGTTCATTGTAACAGTTCTTTAGGGTAGGAGAGAATGGTGCTTGACTGTGGCATGCTTCATCCAGAACTCATGCTGTATTTGGCACGGCCTGTGCCCACGATCTCAAGTTTGAATATGTAGTCTTAGGGAAGTCACCGGGCACCACCTCAGGTTCACTTATCCCTGTCCTTCCCTTGTTTTCATCGTAGTCTATCCTTTGTTGGTCTGGGTCGTTCTTACTGTAATATTAATCGACATAACACATAACAACAGCAGCAGTGATGACATACATTGGCAGGGTAATTTATCAGTTAACATCACATGATTTAGTCCACTGGCTATTCTCTCCCAAAGTTAAATCCCCTTGGGGTACACACTGAACATCCCCATCCTTCTGCATCACCCACCAAGTACACCCAGGTCCCTGAGCAAAAGCAATCCCACAGATGGGTTTGCCTTTGCCTGAGGCAGGGCTAGCCCATACCGTCTTCCCCAGCATGTTCCTCATACGCACAACAGGGACTTTATTTCCATCCACAGTAGGTGGGAGTTTTGAGTGGGCAGGCCCGGCTCGATTGGAAGATCCTCTATTGTTGACTAACCATGTGGCTTTTGCTAAATTTGTGTCCCAGTGCTTGAAAGTTCCATCACTCATTCCTCTCAGTGGACTTTAGCAGTCCATTGTGCTGTTCAACTTTTCCAGAGGCTGGTGCATGATATGGCATGCACTCAATGCCATGCTCTTTGGCCCAGGTATCAGTGAGGCTGTTCCGGAAATGAGCCCCATTATCCGACTCAATCCTCTCTGGAGTGCCGTGTCGCCACAATACCTGTTTTTCAAGGCCCAGGATGGTGTTCCGAGCAGTGGCATGGGGCACAGCGTATGTCTCCAGCCATCCGGTGGTCGTCTCCACCATTGTGAGTACATGGTGTTTGCCTTGACGGGTTAGTGGGACCGTAATATAGTCAACCTGCCACGCCTCCCCATATACGTATTTCATCCATCGCCCTCCATACCACAAAGGCTTTACCCGCTTGGCCTGCTTGATTATAGCACACGTTTCACATTCATGGATAACCTGTGCGATAGCATCCATGGTCAGGTCCACCCCTCGATCACGAGCCCATCTGTGTGTCGCATCCCTTCCCTGATGGCCTGAGGAGTTATGGGCCCACCGAGCTACGAACAATTCACCCTTGTGCTGCCAGTCCAAGTCCGCCTGAGACACCTGGATCTTAGCAGCCCGATCTACCTGCTGGTTGTTTAGGTGCTCTTCTGTGGCTCGATTCTTGGGTATGTGGGCATCTACATGACATACTTTCACAACCAGGTTCTCCACCCGGGCAGCAATATCCCGCCACAGTTTGGCAGCCCACATAGGCCTACCCCTGCGTTGCCAGTTATTCTGCTTCCTTTGCTGTAACCACCCCCATAGAGCATTTGCCACCATCCACGAGTCAGTGTAGAGATAGAGCACTGGCCACTTTTCCCGCTCAGCAATATCTAAAGCCAGTTGAATGGCTTTTACCTCTGCAAATTAACTCGATTCACCCTCCGCTTCAGTGGCTTCAGCAACTTGCCGGGTAGGGCTCCATACAGCAGCCTTCCATCTTCGATGCTTTCCCACAATGCGACAGGACCCATCAGTGAACAGAGTATACCGTTTCTTACCCTCCGGTAGTTCGTTATATCGTGGGGCCTCTTCCACACGTTTCACTTCCTCCTGCCGTGACACTTCAAAGTCCTTGCTTTCTGGCCAGTTTGTAATTGCCTCCAGAATTCCTGGTCGATTAGGGTTCCCCATTCGTGCCCATTGTGTGAGCAGTGCCATCCATTTACTCCACGTGGCATCAGTCGCATGATGTGTAGATGAGGCCCTCCCTCTGAACATCCAACCCCAAACTGGAAATCGGGGTGCTAAAAGGAGTGATGCCTCAATACCAATTACTTCTGAGGCAGCTGAATCCTTCATACGCTGCCAGTATCTCCTGCTCAGTGAGAGTGTAGCGGGACTCAGGTCCTCTGTATGCCTGACTCCAAAACCCTAAGGGTTGTCCTCGGGTCTCCCCTGGTGCCCTCTGCCAGAGACTCCAGTCAGGGCCATTCTGCCCAGCTGCAGTATAGAGCACATTTTGAACATCTTGTCCTGTCTGGACTGGCCCAAGAGATACTGCACGAACAATTTCTTGTTTAATCTGCTCAACGGCTTGTTGCTGTTCAGGGCCCCATTTAAAATCGTCTTCTTCTGGGTCACCTGGAAAAGAGGGCTTACAATCTGGCTGTAACTTGGGATGTGCATCCTCCAAAACCCCACTGCACCTAAGAATGCCTGTGTCTCCTTTTTACTAGTTGGTGGGGACATTGCTGCTATCTTATTAATCACATCCATGGGAATCTGGCGGCATCCATCTTGCCACTTTACTCGTAAAAACTAGATCTCTCGTGCAGGCCCTTTTACCTTACTACGTTTTATGGCAAAACCAGCTTTCAGAAGGATTTGAATTATCTTCCTCCCTTTCTCAAAAACTTCTTCCACTGTATTGCCTCATACAATAATGTCATCAATGTACTGCAGATGTTCTGGAGCTTCCCGCTCTTCCAGTGCAGTATGGATTAGTCTGTGGCAAATGGTGGGGCTGTGTTTCCACCCCTGGGGCAGTCGATGCCAGGTGTACTGGATGCCCCTCCAAGTAAAGGCAAAGTGTGGCCTGCACTCTGCTGCCAGAGGAATCGAGAAAAACACATTAGTGGTATCAATGGTGGCATACCATTTGGCAGCCTTCGATTCTAGCTCATACTGAAGCTCGAGCATGTCTGGCACGGCAGCACGCAGTGGCGGCGTAACTTCATTCAAGCCACGATAATCCACTGTTAGTCTCCATTCCTCGTTAGATTTCTGTACTGGCCATATGGGGCTGTTAAAGGGTGAGCAAGGTTTGCTGATAACCGCTTGGCTCTCCAGCTGACGGATCAGCTTATGGATGGGAACCAGGGAGTCTCGGTTGGTGCGATATTGCTGCCGATGCACCGTTGAGTTTGCAATTGGTACCTGTTGTTCTTCAACCTGATTAGCTTGCCAGGATGCTCTAGCTGAATGATGATTCTCTACACCTTTCTATTTCCAGATCTATTTATTAGATTAAGAAATAACTATTAAAAATATATATCATTTTATGGTGATTGTACGCATTGTTTTTAATCAAAAGGCTGAATAGTACTTAACACTTCATAAAGCAAGAAAAGTACATGTAAACAGAAACACTGCTGAAAAGAAATCGTAATTCAATGAAGAAAATCACCAAATTTGTTCCCTATCCTTAAAAATGTTGTGATTGACATTGTGGAGTAGTCTTTTTTAATTTCCTCTGAAAATCAACTTGCAGTTGTTTTTCATTGGCTCAGTATCACGTACATAGATGTCAGTTGAATTAACTTCCACTGTTTTTTTCCCTTGCAGTTTGCAGCTAAGATTCATGTCTCAATTCCTACTTCTGCAAAAAAAAAAAAAAAAAAATCTTCACCTGGCTTTCTTAACTGTGGATGAGGAGCAACTAACTTAATTATTGTAATAAAAGTACATTAAAAGGTAGATAAGCAATAGCTTTTAATGTCTAGAGGAAAGCCTTAATATTTACTTTATTGTAATTACTGGGTTCACATAATTATTTTTACAGGTCTTTTCTGGGAGTTGCCGAGTATGGAGTAAATTCATCTGATTTGCTGTTCACCAACATTCCTATGGAAACACAGATATTTATTATTCAACATACTTCATGCACATTTCAGCTCCTGGATGCTGTGCTCTGCTGAACATCTAGAAACCAGCTGTCTACACCTTTCTAAGGAAATCTGTCTTTCAAAGGACTGATCATCTGCTCCCTGACAGAAACTGTGTGATAATCAGCTTGTCATTACAGAGGCCAACAGAAGTTCCAATGCAATTTCCCTGCTGTAGTTAACATGGGGAATCACTGCTGTGAAAGGCACTTGTCCCAAGTAGTCAGAGTGAAGTGTTGGTTCCGAAGAGACAGAGCAGTTTAAGATCTTAGCCAGAAGATGACCACACTGATAAACATGTTTAACATAGAAAGAGAGCTAAACAAATAAATGACTGACCAGATAAACTCCGTTTCAGATGGAAAGCAAAGTATGTCTCACCTACACTGAAAATGTTGTAGGGGCACATCTGGCAAGTTGCTGACGCAGTGACAAATCTTGAGACGATCTCTACAAATTCTTATCAGCAACCAGTGAGTACTGCAAGGAATAGAATCATAGAATTATTTAGGTTGGAAAATATCTTTAAGATCAAGTCCAACAACTAAATGCTATGAACCAGTTGAGCCCACTGAATTCTGTTCAGTTCCTTTAATCTCTCTTAGGAAATTAGGCAAAATATAGGAATGTATTAGAAAATATGTTAGCTTCTACCCCTGAACTGAAATGCATAATTTTTTTCTAAACCTTGGCCTTTAAACACTACTAAATATTCTTCTATATTGTTAATAAGCCTTCATACCTGTGACATTTCGGGATGGATGGATGAAGGTAGTTAAGACCAAAATGGTTTACTTCCTTTACTTCATCAATCACCAGGAGTCGAGGCCAAGCAGACAGTCTCTTAAACCAGGAACTGAACTCTGATGGTACATGGCTGCTTCTCCTTACATGATAAGTCCTTTTAGGCTTTTTATATGGAGCACACACTGTATATAATGTTCACCGCGTTGGCTGTATACATCAGAACATGTGAGACAACAGTCCAGGGCATTGCCTAGCTGGATGAACCACTTAAGCTTCAATTCAGCACTGTGACTCAGTTATGTCTTGTGTTCTTCAGAATATTGGAAAACCTATGACAACCTTAAACAAAGGTAATTTCTGGAAGAATCTCACTGCAAAAAGTATCCTACAGCTTTCTGCTTATAAACTGCAGAAAATAAGTTCAGATGTGGAGCAATCTGGTTTTGCAAAGTCTATCTCCTTTCTTCCTCCTAACTGGACTCTTCCAGGTTGATGCACATGGAACTACCCATGCCATGAGACAAGGTCTTACTGTGAGCAAAGCAGCAGTCATAATGTTAAAATACAGCTGTAAGAAAAAGTATGTGAACTTTTTGGAATTTCATGGTGTTCTGCATTAATTTGTCATGAAACGTGATTTAACTGTCATCTAAGTCAAGAGTATTGACCAATATAATGCACCTGAAATAACAACACAAAAACAATTCTGATCCTCCGTATCTTTATTGAACACATTCACTCAACATCCAAAATACTAGTGGAAAAAGTGAACCATTGAGTTGACCTCAAAAAAGCTAATCAGAGTCAGGTTAACCTGGAGTCTTGTTAGGAAAATGAATTTGGAGATGTGGACTAAAGCTACATTGACAGATGAAAAATACTCAAGATCTGTAGACTCAGCAGAGCAAGATGTATGCTTATGTGAGCCATGCCTCACCAAAAAGAGTTTTCAGCAGATCTGCAATCAAAAATTGTTGATTTACGTAGAGCTGGAAAGAGTTACAAAGAGATTTCAAAGACCTTAGAAATTCACCAGTCTACAGTTAGGCAAACAATCTACAAATGGAGACACTTTGGGACTGTGGTCACTCTACCAAGAAGTGGGCACCCAGTCAAAATGACCCCAAAAGCATAACAAAGACTCATCAATGAGGTAAAGAAACAACCCCAAGTGACAGCCAAAGAGTTGAAGGCATCACTTGGAACTGGCTAACATCTCTATACATAAGTCTGCAGTACGTAAACCATTGCATAACAGGGTGTCTATGGCAGGACACCACAACAGAAGCCGCTGCTTACTACAAAGAACATTGCTGCATGCCTGAAGTTTGCGAAAGAGCACACTGACACTCCACAGTGGTATTGGCAAAATGTTTTGTGGACTGATGAAACAAAGATTGAACTATTTGGAAAGAATATGCAACACTACATCTGGCATAAAAAGGGCACTGCATATCATCATGAAAACATTGTCCCAAGTATGGCGGAGTAAACATCACGATTTGGGCCTGCTTTGCTGCATCAGGGCCTGGTCAGCTTGCAGTCATTGAGAGGAGGAGGAATTCCCAAATGTACCAAAAAATTCTTCTGGATAACATGAGAAAGTCCGTACATCAGCTGAAACTCTGTAAATGTTGGATTATGCAACAGGACAATGAGTCAAAACACTGGAGCAAGTCCAGAACAGGATGGCTTCAGAAAAATAAAATCCGCCTTTTGGAGTGGCCAAGTCAGAGCCCAGACCTCAACCCAATAAAGATGCTATGGAATGACTTGAAGAGAGCCCTACACATGAGATGTCCAAAGAATATGACAGAGCTAAAGCAGTTCTGCCAGGAGGAATGGGCTAAAATCACTCCTGAATGATGGGCAGCTCTGATCCACAGCTACGGGAAGTGCCTGGTTGAGGTCACTGCTGCTAAGGGGGGGTCAATCGGTTATTGATTCCAAGGGTTCACTTACTTTTTCCACTAGCATTTTGAATGTTGAATGAGTGTGTTCAATAAAGACATGGAGGATCTTGTTTTTGAGTTACTATTTTAGGCACATTATACTTGTCAATACTCTTGACTTAAATGATGGTTAGATTATGGTTTATGACAAATTAATACAGAACACCATGAAATTCCAAAAAGTTCACATACTACTTCTTGCAGCTATGCTATTAGCAGAAAAATTTTAGATGACTGAAGAACTTAGGGGGAAAAAAAAAGAAAATATTGAAGGCAACAGTGTCTTGAGGATCTAAAACTGGAATTGAAATGTTTAAACTGTTTCACAGACAAAACTACAGGCATGTGACTTGTTCTTCGTAGCTAGGTGAAGCTGAGAACAAGTTTTGGATGTCAACTTGGTCCTAAGCCAGAATCTTAGTCTTATCTGTTCTCAATTAAGCAATACACTTCGAGTTCAGGAATGGTGTCTAGATTTTCATTTGCATAACTTAGTCATAGGCATTTATAACCATAACTTCAACACAGTCTTCTATCTTTATTTTATGCATTTACTTCTAGAACCTATGGACATTGAAAATAAATTGGCATGTATGGTGACAACAGAAAGGGGTGTAATTATTTATAATATGGATTATTCAAGTGATTTAATTAGTTAACTGAGTCTTATGATGCTTTCCTTTAGTGAAGAGGAAGACATATTTCCATTTTTCTCCTATTTCACTACTTGTTAGGTAATGTTGGGAATTAAAAATGTGCAGAGGGAGTGATCAGGATGGGGGGATTTTCCTTTCATTCCCTCTCCAAGTGAGAGAAGATAAACACTGTTTTAATGTTGATTGTTTGCTTGCTTTACATATTGCAGAAGCAAAATCCATAATAACTTTTAGATGTTAAGCACTAAATTTCAAGTCACAAAAATAATTTACTGTTTATGACTTCACATAGCCAAGTGAATGTATTGCTGCAAGTATAACTATGAGTGAACAATTATATGTCTGCTGCTATTCTTTTCATTTGACATTTCATGTACCACTCTGAGAAATTATCAACATCAAAGAGAAAAGCAGACACTACTTGGCATATAAACCATAAATACATACTGTAATATACCACTTAATTTCCTATGCCAAAGGAAAATGGAAAATTATTCCTGTTTTGTACATTACATACATTATTGATAGCAATATCGCTGATAAAATACTCCGACTTCAGCAACAGCACACAAATTCAAACACTGTCATCCTGAGGCTCGAAGTGCTTCAGAAAGACAAGCAAGCATTTATTTCAGTTTTGAACACAAACGAGCAAATACCAAACATATTAAGCAGTCTGTGTAACGTCACATGAATCAGTCACAGAGTCTGGGCTTGTGACTCCTAAACATATAGTTATTCATTAGCTCATGGATTTCTTGTCATTGTCTGGAGCTTCTAAAGTATTCATCCTTTCTCTACCAGTCTACACCTTCATCTCTTATGCTGTAATCCTATCAATTTTCATCATCATACAGTGGGACCATGTCAACTTTCAGATTAAAACTCTCTAAATAGAGAATTATGAAGCAGTTCTTGCTGATGTAGCTCTTTCATTTTCTTTTTAGAAAGAAGTTTTTTTTTATAAATACATGCTTGCAATAATATCTTTCTTCTCATAGCCCTGGGTGTTCTTTACAGTTTGATCTATTCTGTGCTAGTATACTGTTGAGGCATTTTCTTCCATATGTGGCTGTTTCACAAATCCTGACCCCACATTTATATAAAGTTTAGAAATCTTTCAATATGCAACTTATAATTAATTACATCTGAGAGGGGTATTATTTCTCACAGGTAGAGTCATTTCAGTAGAGAATTTAAAAAAACCCAACTTAACTGCAACTTGGTATTCATTCTTTATTTTATCCTTTTTTTCTTCTAAATGAGCCTGTAAGAAATGATACCCCTCTCACATCTTAAATTCTAAAGACAATGAAAGACTTATTTTGGAATAAAAAATTTCATCAATTTTAGATATGAAAGAGGGTGGTTATCCATAAAAGGTATATTTGTGGTGCTGTACATATTTTCAGAAGAGCAAAAAGGGATAGTAGTTAGCAGGAAGTATTGGATTTTTTTTTAAAAAAAGGCAAATACAGAAAAGCAAAGAAGAAAGAGAAAATATTTTTTTTTAATTAAAACAATGAATTGCATTAGATGTAACTAAATTTGTCTTTTAAAGTTAAGTTTTTGATAATTATTTTCAGCAAAAGAAAACCATCAATATAATTAAAGAGCTTTTTCCAGCACGTTTGTGCAAAGGAATCTTAATATTATGATTCAATATATTAATTATGATTGAAACAGATTAAACTTCCACAATAAAGATATTAGCACTCATTATAAGAAGATTCATTACATATATTTTTTTTTAAACTACTAGCAAATATGTGATATTGCCTACCTATTTGGATTCTAATTAAATGGTTGGCTTACCTTTTGATTTCATGGACATGTGTATCAGAAGCAATAATGTTTAGAAGATGGGGACAATTGTATAACCAATCATGCTGACAACTGCTAATCCTAACTTCTGCACATACAGAGCAATGTAGAAAGAAACAGAGATGTAGTCAATAAACCAACACAGAACTGCAGAGACTAGTGTTCTTGCAATTACTAAGTCATCAAACACTTCTATAACACTTGTAACGAGAAGCAGCCCCTAAACAAGAATTAGGCTGTCTGTAAATGTCTATGAGATATAGCCCTTAGTACCAGTGTTCAGTTAAGTAATACTGCTCTCTTTATATATAACTACACTTACTTCCACTCACCTGTTTCCTTTGTTGCACAGAAAAATTAAGATTTTTTTTTTTTAAAAAGCCTTTTATGCATTTACAGCCACAGAATCATAGAATGATTTGGATTGGAGGGGACCTCGAAGATCATCTAGTTCCAATCCGCTGCCACGACAGGAACATCTTCCACTAGATCAGTACGCTCAGTGCCCCATCCAGCCTGGCCTTGAACAACTTCAGGAATGGAGCATCTACAGCCTCCCTGGGCAACCTGTTCCAGTGCCTCAGCATCCTCAGGGTAAAGAACTTCTTTCTTCCATCCCCAGCCTTCTTGTAGGCCCCCTTCAGATAGTGCAAAGCCACTACTAGGTCTCCCCAGAGCCTTCTCTTTTCCAGGCTGAAAACCCCCAACTCTCTCAATGTGTCCTTGTAGCAGAGGTGCTCCAGCCCTCTGACCATCTTGGTAGCCCTCCTCTGGACTCACTCCAACAGCTCCATGTCTTTCTTGTGTTGGGGGCTCCAGAGCTGGACACAGTACTCCAGGTGGGGTCTCACAAGGGCGAGTAGAGGGGCAGAATCACCTCCGTCGACCTGCTGGTCACATATCTCCTGATGCATCCCAGGATACGGTTGGCTTTCTGGGCCGCAAACGCACACTGTTGGCTCATGTTGATCTTATCATCCACCAACATGCCCAAATCCTTCTTCCTAGGACTGCTCTCAAACTCTGAAAAAACAAGGGTTTATACACTGAAAGGTAGAAAGCAATGCTGCAAACTAGGTTGTAGATATGGTCATTATTCTTACTAATGAAAGAAGGATGCAGAAAAAAAGAAAACTTCAAGTAAAATCTTGACCTAATTGAGAGAAAAGTTGAGGTTTTATGATACCTTTATGAGGAACAGAATTTTACTACATTGATTCAGTTTAGGTATTTGTTTTTGTTAAGATGTACTCCTTAAGGTTTATCTCTTATATGCAATATTCCTTGAGGAAACAGCTACTGTTCTTCAAAGTACTGAAATATTTTCTATGATCACATTTTCAAAGTGCCCTTTAGATAGTGAATTTAATAGAAACACACTAGAAGTGAACAAGAACTGAGGTGGAATTTCCAGGAAGAGTCTGGACACACACCTGAATTTTTGTGAAGAAACAGAGCTCAAAATCAAGATTCATGATTAAAGTAAAACATTGCAGATAGAAGCAAGCCAATCTTCATTTCTTTGCATAATACAAAATCATCAATTAGTATAAAATCAATGAATTATTAGCTGCTGTTATTACTGACCAACGCATCCTGCCATAATGTGTAATGAAGATCTATTAGGGCTAATGATCTCTATGGAGCTCACATATTGGAGTTTATAGAAAGTTTTCTTAGAAATCATTACCTATTGGCAATCACAGAGTCACTCTGGATTACTGAAGAAGAAAAGCAAGAAGTTGACCTATCTTATGTGCTCCCAAAGGTCTTTCCTGCTTGTCATCTCCCCTGAGGAGGTCTCACTATCTGCTGTTCGAGCCTCTGTTCTCCTGAATCAACTCTAACATGTGGTTTCTGCCAGAATGAGAGGTAGGGTCACTGAGCAGACAGTGAGCGTAAGGCAGGGTTATGCTGTTACAGAACACCCTGTGAGAATGCAGGAGCAGAAAGCTGTATTGTGTGCAGTGAAGAAAATTTGTTACCATCTTTGCCTTAACATATTGAAACAAAATGCTCAATTTTGCTTTCAACCTTCTATTGAGAACAAAATTTTCTTCTGTCATCAAGCATTCAGTTAAGCAGTAGGTAATAGTTCACAATGTCAAGTACATATATATAAGCCTTTATAATTGATTTGAATAGAAATCTTGTACCATTTGTCTCGTTTTCAAATTTCTTCACACTACGGATTGACATAAAACATTCAAACACATTCCTTGAGCTGTCTACAATCTCCCAGTTTCACTGTTGAGAATACCGTCTTGCTTTTACCATGCACCTTCAGAAAATTATACCTTTGACTATGAACTGCAGCCTTAAAGAAATGCACTGAATCTTTGTACTAAAGACACTGTGCTGAGGTGCCTAAATTTATCTTATTACACGGCAGACGTGATTAAAGCTGAATGATTATAAAGCCTCTACACATTCTCAGGTTTCAAATGCTTGCAATAAATAGGTTCATGTTTTCTCTTACTTAAAGAACTGCTGATGAAGAGCACACTTGATAACTTCATCCGGAAAGTAACATAGAACTTTAAACATAAGAGAGTTGCTGGGAAGAGACTCAAGAAGAGGGGAAAAAAAGAAGAGCGGGGGAGAACTGAAAATAAAAACAGAACTTCCGAATAAAAAGCAGATATATGTCAAACACTGGCACTATAATTCTGTAGGGATTCAGGACTATATCCTTAACATCATTATGCTGAAGGCATGTTTCTAAATTCTGCAATAATTGCGGGCTTGAAATGCACTTTACAATACAATGAAAAAATGAGGATGAAGTAATGCTAGAAACAATGTCTCCATCTCGATTGCAATCTAGTTGAGAGTACAGATTCTAGTATATTAAAAAAAAAAAAAGTTAACATCAATCAATGTGGGAGACAAAATGAGGAGATTGCTTTGTGCTGCTACTGGCCAACATTCAGTTAGTCATTAAGTGCAAAACCGGAAAGGTCTTAGCGTAAATTTGTCTGTGAGAGACTCTCCCTCCTATTACACAACTCAGTGGGTGCATGTCACGACAACACAAAGATAATATATCTCTCATTTCTGTTTGGTAGATTCATTCAGCCTGGAAAGACAATAAAATGTTCAATACACTCTCCATGTATCGCCTCCAGTGTCATGTGCCATTGTCACTGCCATGTATCATCTGCTCAGTTTACTAACACCTAAATGTCCTAGTGACTAGAACATTTTGTTACAGTGGATTACTTCATATATAATGTTACCTGATATAAAACCCATTTACATCAGGTTTTTTTTTCAGTAGGGTTCCCTACTATGAATTTAATGCTTTGTTCCATGGCAGTACCTGAACCACTCACATTCTCCTTCAGGAACTATCTTACATTGCTCAAACCCAGAAAACTCAAGTACCTACAGCTGATAGAAAACTTCAGTTCATGTTTAACTTCAGGAAGGATGGAATTACTTGGTGAGTTATAGATATAATCTCTTTCACTTCTCAGAGTCAGTAACCTATACTTAGTGAAGCAGTTCCAATGTGAAAGCTCAGCCCTGCACACACACCAGTCAAGAAATTAGGTCCTCATCTGAGATAAGGTTTCAACATCCTTTTGAAAAGTGACAGTTGTGTTCCATATCTTAGGTAAGTAGTAACCACTTGGTTACAAGTAGTTTGCAAGCTACAAGTAGCCTGCAGTTCTATTCTACACTGCTTCCTCTTTTTAGTTAGATGATCTCATTAGTTTCTCTCAGAGAAGGCTCAAAACTCAAATTCCCCATTTAAAAAAAAAAAAAGAAAAAAAAGAAAAAAGAAAAAACAAGGAAAAAAAGAAAGGAAAAAAGGAAAAAGGGAATAAAAGGGAAAAAAAAGAAAAAATCAGTTTAGTCGTTACACTAATTCAGGTTTGAAATGCGGACAGTAGGAGTGAAATGTAAGGTTTCCTCAGAATCTCTTTTACAGGATACTTAAATGCCCTAAATCTGTCTTTTTCTTTCTAAAAATTGAGAAGTTACTGTTTACTTGTGACTCCGAGAACACCTTGCTGCCCTACCTCAACATTGAAATGCCCTAATATTTGCCTTTAGTCTTTTGAATTTAAGTTTCTGATCTGTGTAGTAGAGACCATAAGACTTCCTAATTTAACAATCATGAAATCAATTAGTTCTCTAAATTTGCACCTGTCAGAGACCCAAACCCTACGGTAGAAGCAATGCAGTAAACACAGTAAAAAGTGGGTTTTTTCCATTACATCCAAAGTGCAGTAAACCAGAAATCGCCACTAATTGCGGGTGGGGCTACGAAGTGGCACATGAAAACACAGACTCTTGTGATGATTCAGAAAATATTGAGCAGGTAAACTTAAAAGGATCTTTTTCAGAGCTAATTGCTTTCTGTTGAGAACCTCACGCACCCCTTTATTTTACAGCTTCCTCCAAGGTGACTGGCAGTAACCTGCCCAGTAACAGTTCTGCTGCTCTTGAAAGACTTAACCCATTGACTCCACGTGTAGCTATGGAAGTAGCTATGCTCCATGTTTGCAGACACAATTGTTCAATGCTTCTAATGAATTACCCATCCATTTAACCATTATAAAAGCTTTGTTTTGTAGAATCTAGTATGTAAAATAATTATCCAAATTAGAAATTTCTCAAATCACTCTTTCTACATGGATATTAATAGGCCCAGAGAACGTCTTCGGCAAAGTGGACTGGACGTATTTGTTTTCCATGCTGGGGTGCCTGGGCTAAGAACTGTAATTACATGATGACCTTAATCCACTCCCTTCCCCATTCAGATGAGCAGCTTAAATTCAAAATTATTTCATCTTCCCACAGCAACCAGGCAGTCATGCCTGTTGTATCTAATACTTTTTGGCTGTGTAACTAAATCATTGGCTGTTAAACAATAGAGCAATTCAAAGGCACAAAACGTAAACAGATGAGCATGGTACCCAGCACATGTTCAGTCCTTGTAAACCACCCACAAATCAATTTACCTTTAAGGAAAAAAGATAAAAAAGCAAATGCCTGTGCCTAAAGCACTGTATTCAAGGAAAAAAAAATTATTATTAATAATATTGTTGCTAATTGTAACAATAATAATAGTAATCATAATAATTAATGTGCTGCCTGAATCACCCTCTGCTATTAAGGAAACTGAGTAAAGTAAGAAAAACCAATAACAGCAAAGCAACCTGTAAAATGTCTTGTGATAGTTGAATTTCTTAGTGACCTCTTTACCTTTCCTGAGGGAAATGCCAGCCCTTGAAGCTAAAACTATGTTAGAAACTTTTACTAGAAATTTGTCTTGTTTAGGTACACCTATATCAAAACTGAATATATCATTCATACATATCATATACACAGATGAACGGGTGGATGGGGTAAATAAGTTTGCTATCTAGAACTCTCTTTAAAGCTCTGATACACCATGGATCCAATTCCAGGGCAAAAACCTTTTTATCCTGTATAGCACACAAACAAAATCCATCAGCACTCATATTTCCATCAGAGACAAGCATCTTGATTTGATCTCCGACCACAATGTCATTTTGGAACAATGAAGGCCATAAGGAGGCTTAAGTATCTCATATAAAGTTGAACTGAATAGAATATAAATATCTACTGGAAAAAATATTTTAAACTCTTAAGCAGATAAACAGCTATTATCATGAACCATAAATGACACAGCTTGAACTTTTAAAATAGATTTCTTTCAAAAATCTTTGCATGCTGTCCCATACGCTCTCTCCTGTTTTCTATGTACATGTTAGTGTAGGAAAACAAGGAATAACAGATTTTGATCAATCAACAAGATCTCCTGGACTAACAGCATTCAAAATTTACATCACTTGGCCCCTTCGCTTCCACAGTGATAATTCCATAATACAGCAATTACAAACAAAATTAAGAGAAGCAGCCACTAATATAGGAGTATTTTATCATATAATTGTTACCTATACATAGCACACACATAATATATGTTTGTGTATGCATGACTATATATATAATATGTTTAAGAAAATCCCTCATTTGTGTTTGATAAAATCTAGCTATTCCTATTTTGCTAGGTCTTTCTGTCTCTCTCTAAAAAGTTACTTTTTGAACAAGTCGTAACTGCTAAAAAGGTGGATGGGAGGAAAGGTCATTTTGAAAAAAGCGTTAAAGCAAGGTCCCCTGGACAAGTATCAGGCAGTAAAGAGATAATTCAGGACTTTGGAAACACATGACAGTACTTAACCTTTGAAATAAAACAAAAATTGAATTTCACCATATTTGGGGCCACTGAGGTTTTGAAAATATTTCATGCTTTATTTGCTACAAAAGTTATTCAATCTCAGTGAAGTATCAAAGAGGAAATCAAGATAATGGTTTTACGGCAAATTGCCTGAATAATTAGACTTAACTACTTTGCACCTGGTTATTCGTCCTTTTTTTGGTTGATCACTTTTGTAATGACTAGCCCGCCAGCTCTGGAGCTGCAGGTATTTCAGTAACAAGATACTTTGATTAAAGCAATTTTCTTGTTCTGCTGATACAAAATGAAAAAACAGTTAAAAAACCCACCTCAGAACCCCCCCAGTCAGGTCAAGAATGCAGTAATAGAACAGTAATAAAACTTCCCAGATTGACTTTTCAGAAGTGCTAAATTCACAAGCCCATGTCAGATGACAACCTCTGGAAAATTAATCCAGCTGTGATAGACAAGTTTTTCCCAAAATGAAGTTTTCAAATTGAAAATTATATCCATTAGATTTCTCATAAAATCTAACAAACTAAATTGCTATTAAATTCAGTTATTTTATTTCATAGACTCTTAAGATCAAGAAATGCAAGAAAAGTTGTACTTTAGAAAGTCTAACTTTGATGTAAGGTCTTAAAACCAGTCTTAGAGCTTAAGTTTAGCCTTTTAGGTCAGTAAGGGAAGAAAATAGTATCTAAATAGATTATCTGGGTAAGTTGTAACCCAAAGGAATACGTCACATACTGCACAACTTTTTCAGAAATGTGTTGTAAAATCAGGTAAGATTTCTCCTCACTTTTTTTTTAAAATGTAATTACTATATCTTTGCTGGGAAAAAAAATAGAAAAATATCCATATATAAGACACATTAGTACAGACTTAACATAATTAAGCACATAATTTTTATAGTGTGCAATTTTTGAAAGACTGCCAAAAATAACATAATTTATGCTATCCTTGCACAACTAACGTGCTTTGGGAGTTTGTAGAGCCTTTCACTTTTAAAAAGCAGATAATGTGCTAATTCTCCTGATTTAAAGTCTAGAGGCTGCCCTGTTTAAACTATGTAAATTACCAACCTAAAGCAATTACTCCATCTTATTGTCATCACATCATTAATTCTCTACAGGTTAAACAAATTTGGATTCATATTTGCAACTACCACGTTGCATCAGCAGCTCTTTCAGTATATTATTTTAAGACAAATTAATTAAGATAAACTGGTATTATAATTTGACTAAAACATGTATTTTTGAGAAGAGAGAGATTATTACATTACTACTGAGTTATACTTCCTCATACATTTCATATTTATATAATTACCTCAAACATTTCATATTTATATAATTACATTCAGATTGGTATCATCCTTATAAAAATACAGATTGCAAAACATCGAAAACCATATGACTGCATCAGGAATGTCTCCTAGTCTTACAAGCTCCTAGCCTTCACATACTTATATAGAATTTTCTGTCCAAGTATTACCTAGTATACAAATAGATGGGCATGGACCATGTTTCCTACAATCCAGTAAGTACACAGGTAGAAATGAGATCTAAAATGTTCGAATCAGAGAATGGGCTCTATATTATAAGGTCGTGGTGAGAACTGGATACTGAACTAAGACTTGTTCATCTGTCATCTTTTGGCTGAACATCTGACTGAAGAACATTTCTCCTCTCAGCCCATTCTTAGCATCTACCCCTTAATTTATCTATATTATCTTCACCTCCTCTGATCTACCTTCCAAACTACTTGTCTGAACACTCTTTAGTTTGTTTTTAACCAAATGAAGTAGAAAAATAGATTACACAGACTGCTAGTTCAAGTTATTTTGACTAAATGGGATTAGATACATGTAAATTTTGACAGTAAAACAGTGACAAACTGTTCCAGGTGGCCTAAAGTCCACAATCTTTTCAGCCAATACAATGGCTACCTAAAGAAGGTGTTGAACTCAATTTAAGAACACAGAATACTCAGAGAAGAAGGATCTTTCTGCAGTAACTGATAGAGAAGTGGAAAATAGCCTTGCCTTGCTCTCTAATACTGTGGTGCCTCCCAAAGACAAACACCAGTCAAATACCCCAAACTGGAAGAGCAACATACTGGAGGGTGTGAGCTTACCTCTTAACCTACCCACATTCTTCATAAAACGTGAATAAGGTAATGGCACCATACAGTTACCTCTAGAACTTGTAACACACACAGTAATAGCTATCTGTATGCTTCTCTTATTTTTCTCTCTATTCAAATATGGAACACATATTTTAATTAATAAATTGTCACTGAAAATAGTCATAAAAATGCTTTTGACACATGGCTTTTTGTTTTTCTCATGCGCACCACCCTAACTCATCCTAGCTGCAGGAGTGCTTCTAAGATTTCATTTAAAATCTCATTTTATACTAACATTTTCACAAAGACTTTTATAAATTTCTAACAATAAGGTTTGCTTTGCTAAACTGAGTTCACGAAAACATCATTTTTCGATATAATGATCAAATTATTAGTAGTCAACTTCAGAGCAAAGACATTACATTTCAAAAAACAGGTCTTTTGTAGAAGGTGTTTGTGCTAGGGACACCTCTTTTGGGTACTGTAATTACAGCCAGTTTGGTTTAGAAACATGCATTTTCTCCAATAGAAGTTTTTGATCCTTGCGTCAAGCAAAACAGCATTTCCAGAGACAGAAGCCAGTACATTCCCTATATCCTGTCTGCCTACATATGACATATTTTTCAGGTTACTAAATGGAAATAGAAAATAAATCTTTTATGAAAGTGTAAAAATAAACTAAAATACATGGTGGAAATCCATTGAGGTCTACTTAATTCCTAGATGGATGTAAGAAAGTGTCATGTTGAGCTATAAGCTCCTTCTGAGATGAGAAAACGAAGGAATCTTGTGATTATCTGAGGGAATTACCAAAACAAAACACAGTACATACTCCTAGTGTTAGCCTGAAATGCCACTGAATGCTCAATTCATCTTGGTAACATGGGATTTTATATTCATTTTTATCCCCTTTCAAATACAACTTACAACATTTCACATTAGGAATAAAAGTAATTTAAAGGTGCAGCAGCAATTTAACACACACACAAAAAATCCACTTCCTTAAACTCTGGGTCACTTTATGTAGTTAAACCCTCATTACAGAAACATTGCCTTTGGCCATCACAGATAACAAGGTTCATCCAGACACTGAATAACTAATGGCAAAATAGAACCACCAAAAACCTTCTTGGCTTTGAAGTCCCATAGTATTAGCTTGGCCTCTGCAAAAGGGAAAAATAAAAAAGGTTGAAATATATTAATATTAATTAAAACAGAAGACGACATTGTCCCCCCACTCCCTTTCTTTTTTAATCTTATTTTGGCATGTTTTAAGCTGCAAAGCTGGAGGCAGAAATACAAGCAATTTGACATGCATTCTTATGCTGAAAATGAGGAGCATTATAAAATTTTATCCAACCATTCATCCAAGGTGACAAAGCACTAGATACTGGACAATAAGAATGCAAACATAAAACCTGATGGTACACAGGCAACAATTTGGTCCCGTACATCAACTCTTTCATAACTACTCACGTCACATGTTCTAGTATGATGCATGTAAGAAATTCTGGGATTTGTGTGTTATATACGAATATTTGAAGGTTTACATTTGATCCAACAAAGATTCGTATCAGGAGGAAACCTTGGCTGAGCGTCCTTTAAGACTTTCTTTGATTCCAGATTTTTGAAAACTCCTAGACTGGCATCTGATCTTGGTTAGCACAGTGCAAACTTAGTAGCTCCACTCTCACTTTAAAAAAAATACTTAACAAAGATTTAAAACGGCTTATGTCAACTGTTTGTAAAAAAGTTGAATCTTTTTATTTAGTTAACTTCTAAATAAGGTTTGGCGGTTTAAGAGTAGTCTTTTGCAATTGAAATTTGGCCATTTATATCCCCACAAAAGGATACCAGTATCTGCAAGATCAGCACTCCCTTATAGCAACTCTCAGCATTGAATTTCAAAGTTTTTACCAGACTGTAAAATGGAAATGTTTCTTATATGTGTTTTCAATTCAAAACTAGAACTTATCCTAGGACAATAAGAAATTTTCTTAGAAGTTCTTAAGATAAAGTTAACATTACATTGACACAGAAATTAACAGATTTTTAGAAAGCAGTTCAAAAGGTATACATGTAATGTTTGTCTACAGCACTGCCTCATAGAACAGTGCCTGCTAGCTGAGAGGTTTTTAAACAGAATTCTTACTGAATGCCATATGAATTTCAGATAATAAATCAGCAACAATCAATTATTCTAATAATCTCTTTTGATATATTTTCACACAGTTTCTTAGCATAACAGGCTTATAACGCTATGAATACGTTATTGTTCACAGTTCTAGCTGCGGATTTTTCGTGAAAATTTACCCTAAAAATATAGCAAACAACACTATTTCTTCTTCTACCTTTAGTTAATAAAATATCACAACTGGCAAAAGGAGAAAGCTATCTATTTTATTTGGGAAGCTAATGTCAAAAGTGCAATCAAATTAAAAAGTAGAAAGCAGGTGGAACATAAAAACTCTCTTCAACCACCCACTGATCAAATAATTACTACACAAGTACTGTTATTATCATTGTTGGGTGGCTTTTTAAAATAATATAGAAAGCCTTAAACTTAAGGTGATTATTAAAATCTTAGCTCTGCAAGCCCTGTAACAGAGAAGAGATAGATGTTGTATTTCAGATCAGCCTTTTGTTGCTCTTTACATTACAAATTTCTCCCAGTCTATACAACTTCATAAACTGTGGGAGAGGGGGTCTATCGTATTTAAATTTTTCCTTGGGAAGGGAAATTGTTTCAAAGAGAAGAATCTATTGTAAATCAAATGGAAGCATATGTTTCAAAACATTCAGATGAGAGAACTAATTAAGGAAACACAATAAATATCAAACCAGCTTCTCTTCCCACTCATATTAATTTCATAGCAGTATAATCCCATCATCTCTCATAGAATTTTTCCCAGTTTGCCATTGTCACTATAAGTGTGGTGAATATCAATAAGGTACTTCAGGCGGCATTATAATATCAAAAAATGGGTTACTGAATGAAATTAAAAGGATTCACAAAGTTATCACCAATGGAGGAAAACACATTTCTTCCTATGTTCTCTGGAAACTCTATCAAATATCATTGCAGTTAGAAAACAGATACATTCAAAACCAATCACAGCATCACTAGTTAAAAATATCTAAGGTTTTAATATCAAATCCAAAATCAAAACTCTGTTTCTTTTTATTTAGTCGTTGGTATCTATAGGCTAGAGAGACAATCATTCAAGAATACTATTCTCTTATTATTTCCATGTGTATGACACATTCAACCATAATAACCATATTATTTGGCCTATTCTGTATGTAATAACAGTCCTTAATAACCACAGAACATGTTCTAACGTCCTTTGGTTGACCTCAAAGGGAGGAGGGACCGACTTTCAACAGTAGCAGTCCATCAAAATCATGACTGTGAGAAACCAGAAATAGATCCTCCACCTGCACCTGAGAAGCATTACATCTGAAAAGCAGGTAGTTTTGGATTAATCAAGTAATTTAGCTATTTAACAAAAGACTTTGTTTTCTCAGAATATAAATTGGTTTGGAATAGAAGGCAAAAAGTAATTCAAAGGCAGCTTACATATGCCTTTTCAGTTTATGTCAACGTGTTGGTACTAAGCCATTAGCAAATTTTACTGTGTTACTCCTCATCCTCCTGTCCAGAGTATAAACAAGTACATTAAACTACAGCAGAACCCGACACCTGTGTTAGATCTTCTGCATGAACTTCCTAGAACCATCCCTATAAAGAGAAAAGCCCATTTTCAACACACACAGTTTCTATATAAGCAAAAGTGCAAATACAAAAAATAATATGAAGAGCTGTGAATAGTACAATGGCTTTTTTGGTGCTCGTTTAAGTTTTCAGTTTAAAAGATACACAGGACAGCAAGCTCCACAGACGTATTTGTAGGTACTTCTGAGCTAGTTATTTAAAACTATAAGATGTATAACTCCAGCAGGACTCCAGGATATCATGAAAGTCACCACATACTCTCTCAAGCAGTGTCCTGCAGATTACAAGATCCCAGCTCAGAAGGTATTCCCAAAAACCCAGTTCAAAAGTGGTAAGGAAGGCTTCCATAATTTAAAGAATTACTACTCTATTTTCATGCAAAATCCCATTGTGAGATGTCTCATTTATTCTGGCTTTTCCATCTTAGTTTCCTTACTAGATGTGTAAGGGAAAAATAAGGTCATACATGGTCAGTTATTTAACATTCCTGAAACGCTATGTGTAAAAAAATTCTAAGATAAATGGGAATAAATGTGATAAGCTGTCAATTGTTATCACAGAAAAATCTCACTGTTAAAAAAAAACCCACCAATATGCTTTTAACCCACAGATTAACGTTTTTAGACTCCAGGCAGTAGGAAATACAGCAATGTTGCAAAATTTGATAACACCACCACTTTTAAATTAGTGAAGTCCAGAGGAACCAGACAATATTATGCAATTTGTCAATACAATGGCAGATTAAAATTGTGCAAGTCAAGTCATGCTGTGAAAATTTCCATGAGTCATATACATTGTTGAGTTTTAAATTAACTGTGCCTACTCAGGCAAAAGTCTTGACATGTCACTGCAAGTGAGCACGTTGAACACATTAATAGTGCTGAAACAGCTATAATAGAAATATCATCAAAATGGTAAGGTGGGTAAAGAGGTGGACAGGAAATAATGGAAAATATTTTGCTGGAGGAATATTAATTATATTCTCCCAGATATTATTGTGCTCCATTCCATATACTCAAATTCACAGTGAAATACTGCAGAAGTTTTGAGGGCTGCAGATGAATTTGAAAATACCTCCAGAGGCAGCTAAAGAATAATTTAGAAATGAAACAGATTATAAGGGACATTATATCCTGACTATTCAGAGACATCCAAAATGATCACAGGCATTTAATGAGTGCTGAAGAAAACAGAGCCAGGTCAACTCAAACATCTTCATTCAGAAGAATCAAACTCAGTAGAGATTGAAGAGAAAGTAAGCTAAAAATTATTAATATAAATAGTTTACAATTTACCAGTATGAAAGACAGAGTTCTGTAGAATTCAGAAATGAATGTAGATACGGGGATGCACCATAAAACCAGCAACCTAGTTATTACAGTAAGGGATAAAGGCTCCTTCCCCCTCCAACCTTAAATGTTAGGGAATTTCTACTTGTTAACAGAAAAAAAAGAAAAAACACGACTGTATTTTAGGACTTTCTGTTGTGTAATTGTTCATTATGCATTTTAAGAAGCTTTAAAAATGCCTCTCCTCCTCACAATCATGGTGACTTGTTTGCTTCCTGGTATTTTTAGTTATCAAACTCATTTCTGAAAAATGTGAAGCAATACGTTCTGTCTGAATCTAGATGGTCATTCATATAAAAAGTTAATCAGTTCAGAGTCTTTCTTTTCCAGGTAGTGGAAGAAATGAAGGTTAAGAAAAGTGTTGGGGAAAAAAAAAATAAATAGAAGATAACAAAGCAGTCCCTATTGTCAGGAAATTAAGCCTTCTCTCAATGTTGAGAGGACTTCGTGTACAATTGCACTGTAAGAGCCAGTCAAGGAAATTACTTCATCGTTTACTTCTACCAGCTGTGCACCAGAGCAATAAATTTATCTCTTCCATACTTTAGAATAATTGATCTTGCCATCCTCTGAAACTAAGCAAAATAATGTTAACATGCATTGCAACTCTTGATACTCTTGAAACTAGTGTCAAGATTAGCTTCAGCCTAACCCCATGGCTCAGGGCTGGCAGCAGCCAGGATTGCTCTTCACTCCCACCGTGATTCTTTCCTGCTCTCCAGAAAAATCATTCTTTTGCTTCTCCCTGATCGTATTAATTTCTAGACTTCAGGAAAGCAATTCTGTTATTTCTCATTCTTTGGAAAAATGACACAAGAGAAAGAAATTAAGTGGTGTCTGGTTTTAGAATTAGGAGTGGGCTGGAAAACAAAACACAAATGTGATGACAGAGCTTTTTACACAAAGGAACATTTAACAAACCCATACTGTACTTCAGCAGGGACAGAGGCTTATGTTTGCATGGCTGGCACAAATGGACAATTTTCTACTTTACTCCTTCCACATTCTGACACCTGCAGCTTGTTTGATCACACCCTTTCACCAGTTAATGTAAACGTCCCCACAACTCCTGCTGTTTTTCCTTATTTTCCTGCATCCTGCTTATAAGCAGTTGCCTCCCAGAAGATATGCCATTTTTCATATCCCTCACAGCTGTGAAAGTAAATAGAATCATGACTCTCTCAAAAGTGTCCCCTTCTTTCATTTTTCATGATATTGTAAGATTTTCTGAGTTTTCCTAGTTAATAAAACTTTATGTTCCGAACTTTTGGCAAGAGCACATCCCTCATCAAAATATTCTCTCCTCCTGGTTGCAGGGGGAAATAACTGCCTGGGCAGCTTAGAAGTTTTTTGCTATTTAGAGGAGAAAAAAATCCTTCTAGCACTTGATACTTTGAAAAAATAAAAATCTATATATGACACACTAGCTCAAAGAACATTGCATTTTCTCTGGCTTGAAGCACAAAAGGCTTTGAGCCATTCTGCTAAAAAGAACCTGGGGGGAAGGTAAAGTGTATGGAAAAGCATATGGAAATCACTTCTCTAGAGAAGGAAAAAGATGAGAAACTGGATGGAAAAATTAAATACAAATATACAATTAACTACATGTCTTTTCACTTTTTTTCAGGCAACTTCTGCTGTGATAACAAAACAACAGAGATGTTTAGTGGCAAAAAGAACTGTCAATCAGTTGTTCCATCAATTCAACTGAAGAGTTTTTTTAAAAGAGGCACCACGTTAGCTGAGGCATGCTTCTGGTGGAGACTTCACAGCTTGACTCAAGTGAACACCACATTGAATCAACAGATTAAAACAGGTGAGAATAGATGCTAGAGTGCATTGGAAGAGCAATTGCCTTGGTCAGTCTGTGTTTGTCCGGGTTAGCAATCTTTGTTCAACTTGACGAAACACTTTGAGATTTTCCCCTGAGAGGGTTTATGTAAAATGTGAAATTCCGTTAGAGGGCTGCCTCTCAAAAACACAAGATGCCTTCCTGTCAGGAAGGACATAGCCACAAACAGACTGTCCACTTATGCAGTCAATAAGGTCTCTAAATTAAGCAGAAAGAGCAAGTGGGAGCAGGGATGCCTCAGTGAGAGGGAAAATTCACTACAAAGCAGAAATCCAAGAGAACCTTCTCTGACAGATGCTGGACCCAAAGAGGAGGGCTCATCCTGAATTCATGGTTTCAGGTCAGAATGACTGGAAAATACACTGCTGACAATTTTTATTAATAAACTGTTCAAGAGCTTAAAAATACACAAAATTGGCTTATGTTTTATTTTGGGATGCATACTGACATAAAACAGGAAGAGATGTAATACTGAGAGGAAGGGGCCATTTCACATAATAAAGCAACAGATTTCTTGGAATACTCTGGAAGAGTAGATTAACAACACTTGGAAAAATTGAGACTATCTAGACAAAACCCCCTAACATCTAGCATAAGGATGAACAACTCCAGCCCATAAAGAATGCGAAATTTAAGAAAATATCAAAAGGCAAAGGATACAGAGGATTACCAGACCAACACTCACACACAAATACAAAGAAAAAAAAAAAAAGCACAACCATGACACCTGCACAGTGCACATGTCACACACTTATCTACATTGCACACCAATAAGACAGAGAAGCATCATTCTCCTGTTTTATCATTGGGACAATCCGAGATCCAGAGATTAACAAATTTGCTTTGAACTTTACCTATGTGCAGCTCATGGTTTTGTTTCGTTTTCACGAAGGACAGTGTTTCAGGGTGCCATTTAGTGAATTAACAACAGAACCTTTCTTATATTACTATTTAAAGCCATGCACAGAAGTACCCAGTAAGAATATAAAAGATATCCATAAAATAGCCATTACAATTTTATCATGCTCAAAGAAAGCTGTCACTACTGATTCAAACACTCAAGTTGTATCTTACTGCAGCTGAAGAACCAGGTAAGTATAAACTTAGATTTGTATTTAGGAGAAGAATGAATTGGTTATATAAGCATAATAGCTAGTCACATCTATTCTTAGCTCAGTAAAACAGATGTGCCAGTGATTAACAAACCAGGATTTAAAATTTGAGAATTAAACGGAATTTGAGATTCCTTCTTTTCATACATTAAATTGAACGCATTTGTATTGTAATACATGACCATATTTTTTAAACACTTTTATGCATGTGCTACTAAAAGTTATCATAAATACATTATTACCATACCCAATAATTTAGAGGGAACAGATAGGCAAATTAGAGCACAATTTATTGATATTTATGATATTTACCTGAGAATCACTTTCAATAGATAAATTTTATATGTAAATATGAAATGTTTAAAGGATAAAAAATACTGAAGAATATTTAAAAAATAGTCTGAAATGTACATTAACGCTGAGTCTAGTAAGAAACATCATAAATATTTTCATATGGAAAATAATTTTCCAAAGTTATTTTATTCAGAAAAGATGAAATACACAGCTAAACATACATAAATAAATTATAAACCATGGAAGAAGTTTCAAAATTATTACATGAAGCAGAACTTCTAAAACATTTTTAATTTACTGGTAGTTAAAAGGCAACATTAGCATTTAAATCAGTTAGAAAAAAAAATGTATTAAAGTACTACTATCTGCATTAGAAACTCACATTGAAAGTCCTAAATGCTTAACCTGCAAGAAAACCAAGCAGTAGAGCAGCTTGTACATTCTTTAAGATTTGATTTTGTAAATAGTACTGAAACACATATATGCAATGTAAGTTAGTTCATGATTTTTTCCTAACATAAACCTACCAACTAAATTAAGTTAAACCAAGTAAATCACTCATTGTTTAGGGATTAGATTTAGAGCAGAAACATATCAACAAATTGGTTGGGAAAAGGTTTACTGCTGTCAGCATTAATGAACCCATGATGGTTTTAGCACTGGAAGCACAGTATCAGAGATCTAATTTAGTACAGAGGTAATCTTTCCAGATTCTTCAATCCCATGGCTTGAAAACTCAGCAGAAATAACCACACTCAAAACTTCCTTGCTATTGTAAAACACCAAGCCCACTTTTATTTTGTGCGAGTCAGGAAAACATCAAAATCAGCTTTAACCAAACGACAGCAGATTCCACTCCATGCCTGTGCCAACTTCTCTCAGCCCTGACCTCCAAAACACCTGGTGGCCAAATCCATGGAGTGCACAAAGCGAAGGCTGGCAGTCACCTCCTTGGTGCCACATGCCTGGCTTGCTGAGTGTTCAGGCAGGGTGCAGGGTGAGATTACGGAGTACAGCATTTGAGCCAACTGGAGCACTGTTCAAGCACCAAATTAGGGACTAGAAAAGGGAGTAAGAAAAAAAATAAAAATAAAACAGTATTTTGCCATTGGACTGAAAGTGTTTAGTGATAGTGAAATCCACACTATTTAGTATGTATTTGCAAAGCAGAAGTGGTAATCTTTGTTTGCACTGTGCATTTGTGAAAATGGCTACTAAAAAACCCAAGCAATCTATAAAGCTCCTATTTATTCCAGCATTATCTTTCCTTGTAGAGATTATAATTTAATCCTCTGATTTCAAACATTTATATTTTAAAAACTAAGCATGAATATTTTGTCAGGTTTAGAATTAAGATTAGGTTTTTTAATTCATTTGAACTTTGTGTCCACATACTGCTGAAGAAATCTCTTAAATGGCATTTATTCTCAGTAATCTTACTATGATTTTTTTTTTCCACAGCTGATATTAATATAACATCATTATAATGAATCTGCTTTTGATTCTGATTTTTTAATACCAGTTTGTTTGCTCAGAAAGGAAACTGTAATCTCCATTTGAGGACAAACATCAACAAAAAAAAAAGTGGCCAGGGAAAAGAAAATAAGTTTAACTTCTTGAGCAGTATGCAGTGTACATATACAGATTTTTTCATTTTTTCTACATACAGGTGACAATTGCGTACACTATGAATCCAAACAATCAAAAAAAAATTGTCATGGGAAGAAACAGTCTGACAAGGAAAGCATAAGAAAGTAGCACAGAAAATAAAACTAGAATAAAGGAAATGTCTGAACACAGGCAAATAATTTTGTCCCCCCAGGTGAACTGCTGGAGGAAATTAACAACAAAAGGTGATTATTCCCTCCTCTCTGTATCAGGCCTTTAAAAGCAGAAAGCCTCAAGCAAGAGGGGAAAGCCTTTAAGTCAAATACTCACACTTGACATTGCTGGCACGAAAGGGTCACAGGTAGTTACTCAAAGCAGAAACATGCTCTGAAGAAGAGAGAAATGTTCTTCAGTTTTATTCTAACAGGTTTTGTTGTGGGTTTTCCCCCTCCCCCCCTCAATTTCACTTTCAAATATGACAACCTTCCCCCAAAAGAGAAGCATATCACTGGCATTAAATAAACTATTCAAAATTTCTTTTGAGAATATGGACTAAAATCTACTGTGTTTATTTAACTCAGTTGAGATATTCTTCAGATATCCTGTTTCTCTTCAAAATACATTCTATATATAAATATTCTTAAAATAATAATTTAAAACTTAAAAAATAATTTAAAATTAAAATTTAATAATTTTAAATTCAAATAATTTAAAATAATAATTTGAAATTATATTTTAAAATACTAATTTAACCTAAGAGAGACTCCGTCTTCCCTAAAGAATCAATATACTCTCACAGAATCTGTGGTCAATTTCTCTGGTACTGTCAATGAACTAAATTATTATTATATGTATAATAGCAATTATTATTATACTATATAATTATCATTTAAATTATGCTGTTGCAAGCACTAACATTAAGTTGTAGTTTTTCCCAGTTGTAGAATTTTGCTTCAGTCTAGCACCTGTCATGGTTGTTCAAGTGAAACAAGAATGTTCTTTCTTTTGAAAGATAAACTTCAGTTTAGGGCACAAAATAGAATCGTTCTGACTTAAATTAGACAATCTAAACAACATGAAATATAGGACATATCCTCCATTTTTTGGGAAAAGTCAGAAAGAGTTACCATATTCTATTCATTCTTTTGTGCTTTTAGCATTACAACTGTTTTAGTGATCATTTCTGTACTCCCTTCTCAAAGGGTTTCACTTAAAAAAATAAAAATAAGGAGCTTGCACTTAAATGTCTTGGCAATACGCTTGTCACAGCGCAAAAGAAAGATCTAAGCGAACGGTTTCCTTTGATATCTGTCTCTCACAGTATTGTGTCATATCTAGCAGTGTGAAAAACATAATAAATAAAAAGCTATATGTTAAGGAAAAAAGCAAAGAAGGCTTGCGGTACAGAATAAAACAAAAAGTGACATTCTTACCCAGTATTTTGGGAGCAAAAAGTTTCAGCATTAGATTCCAAACTGACTTACAAAGAAAAAATCATTCTTGTCTTGTGAGCAAACCATTTATTTATCATTATTGTATTTATGAGGTGGTTTTTTTCACAGAAACTAAAACAGTATTAGAACAACTGAAAATGAAATCTGTATGTCAACAATTAAAACAAACAACACCATTCAAGAAATCTCCCATAGTGCAGGACCTTGGCATGACTCTGCCCACAGTGGCTGGTTTTAATCTAATACAACAAAATTGACTGGTTAAAAGTGATTTTGCTCTAAAGTTGCAGGCAGCCCAAGATCAGGTAGAAGTTATCTTTCTTTCTCTTTTTCAAACAGCTATAGTCACATTATTTAAAAAAAAAAAAAAAAAAAAAAAATCAAGCCCAAACCTACAACTTTTCCACAGTTATGTATCTGTTGTATTAAAGCACTGGTAACAGTATGTTAAGAAAACGGAGCTCCAACTTTTTGGCATTTTTCCACTCAAGTAAAACTCATCTTAAGGTCAATTTAATCTGAATAGAGACATCGCTCTAACACATAACTTTTTAACGTTCTTTGGGTTCATGATTAAACATCTTGAACTTAACCACTTTCTTCGTAGGAGCAGAGGCCATTATTAAAACAAACAAAAAAACCCCACCAAACAAAAACCAGACAACCAACAACAAAACCTCTAAAAAAGATAAACCCTGACTTATTTAGAAGTACAGAAAATTGTTTAGGTGTCAGGAATTACTCCAGAGTTAAGCATGCATCCATGCTTCTATCATTGGCATACCTTATTCATTAATTTTTTTTGTTATTCATCTGAAAAACAGTAAGATAATTTCCTCACCAATCTCACTTCAATAATCACAATCTTTTAAAAAAACCCTAACTTTATAATTAGGACCTGACAATGCAGCCTTTTTTAAAACTGTCATGCAGACCAACTTTGTTTCTGTCCAACCTAGAACATCTAATGGTGACTTGAGAAAAATCAAAGGAGAGGGAGGAAAGAAAAAAAAAAAAGTGCAGTTACTGAGTAACATTCCACTGGAACTACCTTCAGAAAGGCCACAGTTAGAAGAGAGCAAAGATGAAACAGTTAATTGGCAGTTACCCTTCTTTCAGCAAAAGATTTTGTAAAATTTAGTCCAATCTCACCAAAAAAAAAAAGTGAACTCTTGACACAAAAGCAAAGAACATTTCAAAACCAAAACACACACACACACACACACCAAAAAAAGGAAGGAAAAAAAGGAAGGCATCTTTTGACCTCGAAAATGACAGTCTGCTGCCAATGCCACTCATAACAACATGCTGATAATGCTAGATTTATTGAGTTTTGATGCAAGTAAATAAAACTTATTTAATTTGTGCTTTATTGGTGCTAAAAGCATGGCAAAGAAAAAAAGAGAAGGATACAGGCTAAAAAATTCACACACAAGAAAATCTGAATCTAAAGAATCCGTTTATGTGCACTGTTATTTTTAAAACAACATTTCCTGATTAATAGTTTACAGCAGTGAAAAGAATATAGTGGAGACAAACTCCGCTATGAACAGGATAAACAGGATGATTTTTTTAAAATGAAATATTAAATCAAAGCCATTATCAGGATTTTTAATTTTAAGTCAATGCAGATTTGGTATATCAATGTGCCAAGTGGTTTGGTGGAAGAACACTGTGAATAAAATACATTCTTGCTGTGGGCCACTAGGAATTGTTCAGAGAAAACACAATTTCTTCATGGAAAACACATTTATTGGGGCAGAATCTAAAGATAGAGGTGCATATTACACACACTTGTTAATACAGATAAACACATGCCCTAGCTTGAATGCAATGGGTAAATCAAAAATGCATGTGAATTAACAAAAATAGCAATGAAGGTTGGAGTGATGTGAAATAGTTGTCTTCACTCTGGTTTTGCTGTCTTCACCATAACAATAAGCATTTGAGTCACTTCCAGTTAAAGACTTGTACAGATAATTTGTAAGAAATGTTATTTATTTCATTTTATTTGTGTCATAATTTTTTTTAACACAGAGTTCAAAGCTAAAACTGATCATGACGCTTCTTTCATACCACCCTTCACCATTATTCCTTGAAATTTTTGAGATACTGAATAAATTTCTTGGCCTAGGTCATGAAATCTTAATCTGAAAAATATATGGAAATAACACACAACTCAAAATCACATCAGCTTTTGAGAAACATAGGCTTTGATAATACAGAAGCTTTTTATTTTGAAAGTTAAACCTGTGCAAAGTCCTTCAATACAGACATATAACATTCCTTTAAAATTTTATGATGAAAAGCATTTTTGAACCAGTAAATTAACCCAGTGCCATGAAATACGTAATTCTGATTATCTGAAAGATTTGGTCTTTACTTTGGGTGGGAAAACTTGAAAGCAAAAATCTGTCAAAAATGACAAATTCATTTCTGAAAAATAAGCATCCTGGAAAACAAACAAACAATCCACCACCTCCTTGGCAGGCCTTGCTTTGAATACTGTTATGCTGTGTACATAAACATAAGAAAATACTTGACTAAAGTGGTAGTATCATCTCTGATAAACAAAAAAAAAAAAGTGTACATGGAAGGTGAAGGTAGGAGTATTACTTCTACTAATCAAACAGCAGTTTTCCTTGTGAAGAGGGAAAGTGAGGGAGATGGGAAATGAACAGTTAGTAACCCTTAACGACCCACCTTTTACTATTAAATTATTACAACTAGTTGGTTCCATACCATTCTTTCACCAACATAAAATTCTCTGGAGCATGTATGAATTTTCCTGTATCTCAGACAGTTTTTTTAATACTGGAGTTCAAAGCACATGGGATTGCAATGTACCCATCTAATTTTGTGTGATACAGCACAGTCTTGCAACATGGTAGAAGTCAACCTGGAAACCAGACTGAAACAAATAGAAAGATTTCAGGGAAAGGACACAGACACAGCAACCAAACTAGTAGGTTACCTGGGAAAACAGGTCCACAACTCAAAAATGCAGGTAAGGAATTTCCCCCCCATCATCTTCTCTTTCTCTCTCCAACACTTTGTGAAGTAGGATCATCTAGTACAACAGGTATCAGAGAATTATATAGTTAATTCCAATTAATGACATGAAGCATGTATTTATTTAGATTAAGGAACCTATTCACATAAAAATCCTAAAGTTCTATTCTTAAAAGATAATATCTCTTAACCTATCATTTTTATGAAAAAAAATCATATGAATGACAGAATTTAAGAACAAAGAAAGTCAAAGTATTGAGCAGAAAATTCCTGGTATCTTGAATTCCAAACTATTAAGAGAACCTGAGATTCAAGCTAAGACCAGTGATAGTAAGGCAGACACCAAACACCAGCCCTGTCAAACAACTCCCAGCATTGCTTTTATACGATCATGCAATATCACATGTAAACGGCTTCCTTGTGACATAGAAGATACACAGGAAGAAAAAAAAAAACAAAATCACTGACTGCTTCCTCCTCCAACAAGACCCTTCAAACTCTCTCTATTTTTTTTGATTCCTGAAATTCTCACAGCTTTCCTGAATAGGAAGCTACAGAACAGGGGCAAAGCGATGCCAGTGATCTCATTAAATCCTCCTCTAACTGCATCATGACAGATCAGCACAGTAGCTAAATCACTTTAGTTCTCCCTACTGAGATTCTGATAATAGAAAACTCTGCTCATCTACAAATCTCCTACAGAGATGCAGACGTTGTAATTGACCAGGTGACTTCTGAAAAGGTACCCTGTTTCCATCTCTTCCTTGTGACCCTCCCAAGTATCTATAATTCTAGAGCTGTGCTAACATAAAATGTGTCAAACTATTTTAAAAATGTAACAACTTACAGCTTTTCTTATGTGACCTATAGCACATTTTTTAAGTGAGAATGTATGCCTATAAAGACACATACTCAAACATTTGCCTATACACTTATATAAGTACATACATACACACATTTAACTTCCCAAGTTACTTTCATGAGAACAATGAATTTGCTCCAGTATGTAAGTTTGCACCTGGGAAGTGCCAATCACCTGAAATATCAAAGTGTTTAAAGCTATTTCAGGAACATAGCTTTTTTTTTTTCCTCTCTGAAATAATAGCTAGCCTCTCAGGTTCATTATCCACATAATACTAATGCCTAAAGCAAGTTGTGCATCTGAGTTGGGCAGTGCTGCTTCGGAAATCTGTTAAAAAGAATAAAAGCAACTTATCTTGAAAAGAAAAACCAACATAAACCTTTAGGAAATGGCAAGGTTGTGTATTGGTTTATTCAAATAAAAAGCAGACAAAAAAGTTAAAATGAAGTCTATGTTGTTGGTTTAGAAATCTGCCTCTGTATCTCTATGTCCCTGATGTACACCTCATGCAAGGATTTTTGCTGATCACTTACAACCTCAGAGGAGTTGAGAGCACAAAACATCTTTCCCAGACAATCTCACAACCTGCCCAGAAGATACTAGTGCCCATCAGCATATCTCTCAGATCAGAAACTGTTAATGCATAACTGCTTGATGCTGGACAATTATTTTTTTTGCTGAGATTGAATTTTTTTTTTTGGTGAGGCAATTGAGGACTTTATGCTGAACAAGGCAAATTACTAATTTAGCAATTATTTGTGCAAAAAGATTGGAATGACTCACAGACAACAGGCCTAGCTACTGATCTTGAATATTGTAATACAGTTAACTTCCCAAGTAGTAATGACTTCTATTGTAATTTTAATGAGAAATTAAATAAAGGTATTTAACAGCTTAACAAAAGACAGGGAAAGAATCCCAAGTGAGTATATTTATCATGTTATTGCTCTGATAGAAGAAAAACTCAAACTATTGCATCTTTTTTATATTTGCCAAAATTTGAGGTCTGAATATTTTTAATTAATCGACAAAATGGGTTTAAACGAAAAGGTGGAATCACAAAGAATCAGACAGTTGTGGAATTTATCACACTCTCAGAAATATCATTTGGTGTTAGCATTGTTCAGTTCAACCAGAGCCAAACTACTCACTATGCCGTAAAATGCTAGGCTTACTTACTTTAAATGTAGTGCTAAGAAGAGCAAACAGTACATAGACAGTGCATAGAAGATGGAGAAAGAAAATAACAGGAAAAAACTGTCTTACTGCAAACAAAAAGTAGAGAAGGAGTTAAAAAGAGCTATAATCCATAATTCTTGTACCATCATTTGGTACAAACAAAAAAATTATCTTTCCAATTTAATAATAATGATGTTCAGGAAGGACAGGGAGGGGAAAGGAGGAGGGGGTGTTGCCCCCTCCCTGGAGGTGTTCAAGGCCAAGTCAGACAGAGCCTTGAGTAGCCTGATCTAGTTGAGAGGCGTCCCTGCCCGTGACAGGGAGGCTGGATTAGATGATCTCTAAGGTCCCTTCCAACCTAGGCCATTCTATGATTCTATGTTCCCAATAGCAGCTCAAACAGTTTTACAATGGATACACCCTCAAACCTGTTAAAGTCACAAGTACTATAGCTTATCTTCTGCAAGAACCTTCAGTACATAGATACTTCAAAACTGGAAGTTATAAAAACATTGGAAAAACTACATTCATCTTTCATCCCTAATTTTCCCTGAAGACTCTGACATGTGTTCTGGTAATAGGAAATACCTAATAAAAATATGAGTAATGATTTCTTGTACATCCAAATATTTTCAAGAATTAAGAACTAAAATCTCCCATGTTCTTTAATAATACCTTTCAAAACAACAGAAGAAAGTGATGTACATTTTAAACATGTTTTCTTATTATCTTATTCTTAGACTCTCTCCAAGGGCATTTCCCATACATGTCGTGTGTCAAACTGTTGAGCATTTCTTCCTGAGGACCAGCCAAGCACAAATGCTGAACCTCAGGTAACCTGAAAACTTCTGAATTCAAGTCACCGAATCATTAAAGTTGAAAAAAGACCTTTAAGATCATCAAGTCCAACTGTCAACACAACACTACCACAACTACTAATCCATGTCTTGAAGCGCCACACCTACACGTTTTTTTGAACGCCTTCTGAGATGGTCACTCCACCACATCCTTAGGCAGCCTGTTCCAATGCTTCACCACTCTTTCAGTAAAGAAATTTTTCCTAATATCCCATCTCAACCTCCCCTGGCACACAACTTGAGCCCACTTCCTCTCATTCTATTGCTTGACTACCTTAAAATTACACACAATTTTTTATGCCACATGAAGGCCCTTTAATTGCCTCCCTCTAGAACAGTGCAGCACTTGCCTTCCCATTATCACTTTAAGCTGTATTTTCCAAACGGAGATGATCAGTTCCTTTCTAGATTGTTTCCACTTTGTTTGAGAAGGGGAGAGAGGGGTGTTTCCCCTCTAGTATGCCCTTACACAAACAAGGCCTAACTGCAATCCAGAAAAGATCACAATCACACACATTCTGCAATCATGAGTCTGTTTCATCACTGAATTTCAAAATCTGTAGCTAATAATTATTTATTATAGTATGCAGAAGAATGTTTGCCAGAATTTGAAATTGTGATGAATAAAGACCTAAAGGTCACAAGATTAATGATGTTTGCCTGCACAGCTCACTTTTCATCATCAGCTTGAAAGTCCCAAATAGTTTTCTCATGAATAGGAAGCCAGGCAAAAACAGCTGAGGAGTGATTAAAAAAAACAACAAAAAAAACCCCAACAAAAGCCAGCAATCAAAAAACAAGCCTTGGATATCATCAGAGCTGACTCAGAATGAGATTCAAGAGCTACTGAAGCATGAGTTAATAAAAGCAACAGAACTAATGCACTTTGTGATGTACAGAGGCTGAAATTGAGACCAGGGTGGGAGAAAGGGAATTGACTGAGCTCAATTTCCCTTTGGGAAAACATAATTTGAATGATTAGAGCAGGAAGAGAGATGAAGAAGAAGGAAAGCAATAGATGTTTTTGCCAAGAGTGACAAGTATGTCACCCCTCAATCAGAATCAAGATTAATAAAAAAAAAATAAATTATTCTTTCTAATTTAGTTTAGTACCAAAATTCCGCACAAACACAGCAACTGAATTATGAATAAAGGCCTTTAACAGCATGAAAGTGGATTTTCTTGTCTTTTCAAAAAGCCCTCAAGAGACAGAACACAATATTCTGTAATACTGTCCCAAATGGCAATGTGGCTTATAAACTCAGCAAATGTGAACAGCTTGACCAGGCATATGATACTTCTGGAAAAAGCAGTCAAAAGAATGGAGAAAATGAAAATAGCTAGAGATAATGTACACAGGCAACTTGTAAGAACATGAAGCAGCCTAAGAGAAGATTTACAACACAATGAAAAAGCAAGAAACTTAAGCTCAAAGAATCTTCTCTATCTAAGCACCACATTTCTTTTCTAATTTTCAGTTAAATTAAGAAAAAAAAGAATCCAGGTTACTGTTTACTACAATAATTAAAATAATTTCAAATTAGCAATCAATCACTACAACCTTCTAAATGCAGAATAATTTTTGGTATCTTTTTCTTTCAAGAAGAAATAAAGAGATGTGGTTCACACCAGACAAGTAAAGTTGAGTATTCTGAGATTATATCTACTTGGACCTCTGAATTGAAGTTTATTGTCAAAGTGAATCTTTAAGTAAAAACATGGAAACAAAGACCACACGGGGTGAAGAACAGTTAATAGCTCAACAAAGCTGCTAGAATTGACTAATGACAGGTCTGAGACAGAGCTGACCAAGCCACAAACAAGATCAGCAGCATTGGGTGGTATTGACACCACCTCCAGGGCTGGATTCTTACTTCAGCTTGTGAATAGAGTTGAAGAAGCCCAAATGCAGCTGGTGAAGCACTGGTATGGCCCAGAGCTGGAGATACTGGACCCTCTTCAGGGCTCCCTTAATATGTTACGCAGTCTTGAGCAAAGGATTTCATTCTCTTATGAATTTCATTCCCTGTTTATGCCATCTCAAACACACAGACTAAATTCTTCCAGGGACACTGTTTTATCCTACATTATCACAGTGTCACATGAGCACAATCTTGGTCAAAAAGTTCCCAATCAGAATTAGCAGTTTTGGGTACAGGACACACTGGGAGGAGACATATAATATCTAGAGGACCGTATACAGAGGAGGTCAAGGTGCTGCTGAGTCTAGGCCTAGAGAGACATAGGAGCAAAGACAACAAAGGATCCACAGAAGTGAAAACACCTTAGCAGTAACACCTTGCTTTGTGAGGGGTTAGATTTTCAGCCCTCAGGGAATTTCAAGCATCATGCTTACCCTCCACTTTGCGAAAGAAAAATACAAGCCAGTACGCAACCCTTGATAGATTTCCAGTATCTGCTTGAAGTGGTTTCCATAATTCAAATCCATAATACTCTTCCTCTGTTCCTTTTGTTTCCAGCTTCTTTTCATTCCCCTTAAAACAAATAATGAATTTGATTTTAGAAAATTACAACAACAATTTTTTATGCAGCTCCCTTCTATCTCCAGTGAAGCATACCATGTCCAAGATTAACACAGCCTGATGCACAATAGAACATTACAAAACTTATGTATCTTTTTTTCCCTTAGTAAGACTGCTGCCACCAATAGCAGACTTGAATCTGCCAATTGTAATTACACCTCTAGAATTTTATTGTCAAACACATTTCCTAGATAAATGGTTCTTGCCTTTTCAATGATTTTGACTGATGGGCTGAGCACTGAGTTATCTTTTTTAAAAGCTGAAACGTATGGGGTAATGCAAATTCTCTTGCCTTTTTACAGGCTATACAAAACCTTTTTACAAATATTTTTATTTTTAGTGCTTGTCTCTTGTCTGTATGGCTTATTTTACATGAATCTGCACTGCTTTGCAGCAAATCAGATTCAAGTGTATCCTTTGTGAGCTACATACAAAGACAGTGGTAAAGAGCATTAATCTGTTCTTTTCAGCACACTAGGTCTCAAGAAGCTCCTACAATCTAACATTAACAAGCTATTTATTTCATTTACCATCTTAATGACTGAAGAAAAAAAAGAAAACTATGATTGCTTGTTTGTTAATGAAAGGGTGCTGTGGTTAACCACCGGAAAGACTATTAAGCATCATAAAATTGCCCTTGAAATTTGACGCTTTAATATCTCATCTGATGTGCCATACTAGCAACATAGTAGAAGTAAAAAGATCAATAAATGTTTCACGTAACTCCCAATTAGATAATTTCATGGATTTGGGGAAGAAAATAAAAATAAACTAGAAAAGATAAAAATATTAAAGAAGATTAGATTACTGAACAGTGAAAGATGGCATGGATTGAGTTTTCACTATTTCATAATGCTAAGCTAGTTGCCTTATAAAAACACAGACCTACGTATTTTTCCTATGTATTGCCTGTAGTTTTGTCTACTTAGCAAAGCAGAGGTCTTTGCTTAACAATTATCTTAAAAAACGGAGAGCAAACAAATATTTTTGAGATCAGCTTGCTACTCTTGATATTTTCCTTGCTCTCTGTATCGAGAGCCTTGCAGAAGACATTGCAATCCAGTTAGTGACCTAGAACAGGCCATGCCTCCTCTACTGGGCCTCGCTCTCAGGGCTTCAGCAGCCTGTATAGGAGCACAGGCAGCCGCTGTAAGGGAAGCTGCTGGTGGATGTTATGACAGAGATAACATCTCAGCCCACCAGGAGACTTTCTGTTAGCTCTACAGATTCCTAATATGCAACCATAGAATGGTTTGAGTTGGAAGGGACCTTAAAAATCATTGAGTTCCAGCCTCCCTGCCACGTGCAGGGACACCTTTCACTAGACTTTCAAAGCTCCATCCAACCTAGCCTTGGACACTTTCAGGGACGGGTTTCCACTGCTTCTCTGGGCAACTGTTTCAGTATCTCACAGGATCTGTCTCCAAGGATCTTGAACTTCGTTTCATAGCGACTGCAGCCAAGGCTGCCCTTGAGCTTCACATTCCTTGCCAGCCCTGCCTTGTTGGTGAGAACAAGGTCCAGCACAGCACCTGCCCAGCATGGTGACTTCAGGCTAGGCTGGGTTTTGCTGCACAATCCCTTGGCTGCAGGATAACCTCAGCTAGCTCGTCCTAACAGAGGACCCTGCAGGCTGCTCTCACTTGGTAGCAGCAATTATATTACTTGCATGGCCTCACCTTTACCTAGAAATGCATCAGGAAGTACTCATGAAAACACCCTTTGCGAACAGAGTTGTTTTCTTGTAAGAAAGTGATATAGAATAGCTCAAATGATCAGAAAGGAAGAATCTATCTCCTTTGACAGGGTTTCTGAAGCCTGCCATGGGAAATTCATCCGTGGTCTATCTGACAATGCATGAATATGAGGTGCCCAGCATCTCAAGGGTCACAAGATTTATTCTTCGTATGTAGTCTTCTTCTGTTTCTATCTTACTAAAAGGCTATTTTAACAAGCTGTTTATTGTTGGCCCATCTCTCTCACACCACACCTCTCTGGTGCAGCACAGTCTCTGAGGTTAAAAGCCTCCTTTGCCAGCAGAAAACTAAAAGCAGATTACTCTTCTGACTAGAAATTACACTATATTCCACGAATTTCTTCCTGTCCCAAAATTTTAGTTAACTTCTAACTATTCAATTCCTAACTGGTGAAATCTTCAGCTAGCATTAGAAATTTCTCCTGCAAAGAGGGTTAAAAAAAGCTACAGTATAAACTTTGTCACAGCAATCTGCAACATCTGACATTAAGGCATTGGGCACCAAAATTGGATGGGGCTTTGAGTAACCTGGTCTAGTTGGAGAGAGGTGTCCCTGCCCCCAGCACAGGGGTTGAAACTAGATGATCATCGAGGTCCCTTCCAATCTTAACCATTCTATGATTCTATGATTTCTCAAAGGAGGTTGAGATTTTAAATACTGCAAAAACCCATCTATGACAATAGACAATGCACTTTACTTATTAAATATCAATATAAATTAGAAAATAGGCTGTTTCTGGGAGTTTATGAAGGTTATAAACTCTGCCAACTTATTGAAAGGGTTTATGTTCTCTATAAGCACTTCATTTCATAGCTCACAACATTTCCAGGGCACTCTGAAAAAAATGTCAGTACTTGTATCTCAGAAACATCATGAATGCCATGTAAGAGAGGAAGATGTAATCATAACAATACCTTTGCCACTATTCAAACTGTCACCCTGGCCTCCCAGTTTGCATCTAGGTTTTTCCACTTCTGAAGTATGAACTTATATAAGGTATACAAAAGAAGCCGACACCAAATCCCCACTTCTTTGCAAAGTCCAAATCTATGATTGAGTAACATTCAAAACACTGAAAAAGAATTCATGATTCTATTATGGAAGATGCTGTAGAAAGGAAAAACAATTCTGGAAGGGTTGAGAAACCATTTAGGAACCTTTGAAGCTCATCAGAATTTCAAAATAACAGAAAACATTTCAAAATAACAATGTACTAGTTACAAGACAACATATAATGGTCAGGTTCGCATTCAGTTATAGCAAAACACAAAACCTGAATTAAAAAATACACTGTAGACAGATTAGATATACACAGAATACATGATGATTATAGAATAATAAGAAAAGAATACTCAATTAAAAATTACTTTTATAATAAACAAATTAACCAATAAATACATCTCTAGCATTTAAAAAAATTTTACACACACTCAAGAACTAAATGTAGATTTTTTTATTAACTTACTGGAATAAGTGATCTATCATGGACTAGGGCAGAGGTGATGAATGCTGATATATCAGTTCAAACTGCTTAGGTGATTTGGCTTTCTACAAATGTGAAAATTCTAGTTACATTGTCTCATTTAGAAAATTTAAAAGCAAGTGTTTTCAATAATAAGAGAAAGAAATTATTTATGTTTTTTTCAGAAGTAATCATGCAGGTCTTAAGGAAAATTATATAAAACACACCCACTAACTGAATTAAACCAAATTTTGAACAAATATTCACATTAGTTTTATTATTCAGTAAATCTATTTTTACATTTATGAAACATTGATTTATCTGAATGAGCTTTAATATAATTCAACAATTCTTTCTTGCACAAAAGCTATGAGGGAAGAATTAAAAAATAAATACAAATCATGGGAAAGAACATTTTCTTCCTGCTATATAGCTTAACACAGAAACTTATTACTTTAGTGTGGAGAGACTAACATTCATGGGAACATTCTTTCCCGTGTAAACTTTTAAATTTAATCACGGCATAACATGGCCATTTACTAATCTGGTGAAAACAAGAAAAATATTGCAGACTGTTTCTTACCAAAAACCTCACCAACCTACAATAGAAGAACAGAGACAATATTTTTATTTAGTCACTGAATATGAGATATTTCCTTACAATATGATCTATGCTCTTAGATTCACTGAGAGAAAAATAAATAGTACTTTCATGTCCTAAGAAATTTTTTTAAGTATTATGAGATAGCAGAATATCTGAAAAGTCCTTGCTCTATCTGTAAGAGATGAGTACCAGTACAGGGAAACGTATGACAACAGATATGTAAGTTCCACTCTCACCTCTGAAAGGGTCAGAAGCTGGAGTGCATGGCTCGATAATTAGCTCAGCTTAGATTTTCCTCATTAGTATATTAACCAAACCATGGACAACTTTTTTGGTTTTCCCTTTCCTTTGCATGTTGCCAGAATGGATTAATATTAGTCAGGCAACAATAGCATTCTTTATTTCAATTTGGATTTATTTGTCATATTAACAAAGAAAAGATTGCAGTTTTATTTTTTCAGAAATACAGAGATAGAGCTAACATTCATTCCTTGCCCAAAAAGTGTACACTCAAATTCTGCACAGCAAAAGGAAGGTTGCATGATATCCAGAAACATAACAAAGGAAAGTGCCTTTTCTAACAAGTCTTTATGACTTATTTTGTCAATTGCACATATTGACTGTAAAGCATCACTTAACCATATTCATTAGCATAGGTAGGTATGATTGCTATTGGTCTCAAATCACTTTGTTGAAATTGCATCAGGAAATTCCATTACTTGTTATAACGTTTATTGTTACCAATCTGTCTTAACCTTACTCTTCATTACTAACAAAAAGTAATTGTGGCTTACCACTCGACATTAACAGAAATGTCCCATCTGTAATTTCATTTCTAAAAAACAAGGTCAGTATAACCTTTCACATTTAGTTTCTGTGTTGTCAACAATGCAGTTTGCTTATGCCGAGCAAGCTGTCTGAACTTTCCTCACATTTTTACACAGTTAAAACACCTGTATATAATCAGCCCTCCCTTATTCTGAGTTTCAATGGATCCTAATGCTTTACAGTAGCCTTCTGAAAACTACAAATATTTTACTATTCATTTGCATCAGTACCAGAGCTACAGGCTACAGCACATTTCAAACACATAAGGGGGTCCCTCCTCCAGAGACCTCACAGCAGGAGATCAAATATTAAGATAAAAGAACAACATCAGCAGCAGAGCTGACAAAGAGTGCAGCTCCACTCATTGCAGCTATCTTGGGGACTTAAAGCAAACCCACAATCTACAGTTGAGTATCAATGAAAGCTACAAGATCAAAGAAACAGAAGCTTTGTTAATGGGACTTTGATACTGTCACAGAACTCATGGTGATAAAGGTAGGAAAGTCACAGGCAGAGTCCAGGAGGCATCAAGTAGAGATAAAGTGTTGTCTGGGGGCAATATGATGAAGTCCAACGCAAGAGGAATTAGGTAGTGTAGTAGGAACGGATGAAGTAACAGGAGGAGAAGTCAAGTACTTTCAACAGTCTTGCAAAGACACCATAGTCTATTATCAATTAAAATTATCTTCATGAAGTATAAAGTTTGACAAAGTTAGTCAAAACAGATTTTTTAATATATTAATTCTATTAACTGTTTGCCTTAAAAAGAGAGAATTGTGTTAGTAGGGCAATAGTGAAACTAGGACATGACTTGAGTGAAAAGAAGTGTGACTTGGAAAAAGCCAGTCCCATTTAACTACTAGTCTGAAAAAAAAAGAGTCACAGAGTGTCAGAGGTTGGAAGGGACCTCAAAGATCATCTAGTCCAACCCCGCCTGTCAGAGCGGGACCACCTGCAGTAGATCGCACAGGAACATGTCCAGGCGGATTTTGAATGTCTCCAGAGAAGGAGACTCCACAACCTCCCTGGGAAGCCTGTGCCAGCGCTCTGTCACCCTCACAGGGAAGAAGTTTTTTCTAATATTTTTATGGAACCTCTTATGTTCCAGCTTGCACCCATTGCCCCTTGTCCTGTCAGTGGATGCCTCTGAAAAGAGCCTGGCTCCATCCTCCTGACACTCCTCCTTGACATATTTATAAACATTAATGAGGTCACCCCTCAACCTCCTCTTCTCCAAGCTAAAGAGACCCAGCTCCTTCAGCCTTTCCTCATACAGGAGATGCTCCACTCCCTTCATCATCTTTGTGGCTCTGCGCTGGACTCTCTCAAGCAGCTCCCTGTCCTTCTTGAACTGAGGGGCCCAGAACTGGACACAATATTCCAGATGCGGCCTCACCAGGGCAGAGTAGAGGGGCAGGAGGACCTCTCTTGACCTACTTGTTACTCGCTTTCTAATGCACTCCGGGATGCCATTGGCCTTCTTGGCCACGAGGGCACACTGCTGGCTCATGGTCATCCTGCTGTCCACTAGAACCCCCAGGTCCCTTTCCCCTGCACTGCTCTCCAGCAGGGCAGTCTCCAACCTATACTGGCACATGGGGTTATTCTTTCCCACGGGCAAAACTCTACACTTGCCCTTGTTGAACTTCATAAGATTTCTCCCCGCGCAGCCCTCCAACCTGTCCAGGACTCTCTGAATGGCAGCACAGCCTTCCTGTGTGTCAACCACTCCTTCCAGTTTCATGTCATCAGCAAACTTGCTGACAGTGCTCTCTAATCCCTCATCCAGGTCATTGATGAATATATTAAAAAGCGCTGGGCTGAGCACTGACCCCTGAGGGACCCCACTAGACACAGGCATCCAGCCAGACTCTGCCCCATTGACCACAACTCTCTGGCTTCTTCCCTTCAACCAATTAGCGACCCACCTCACTACTTGGTCATCCAGACCACACTTCCTCAGTTTACCTATGAGAATGCTGTGGGAGATGGTGTCAAAGGCCTTGCTGATATCCAGATAGACCACATCCGCTGCGTGGCCACCATCCATCCACCTGGTTATGTCTTCGTAAAAGGCTATCAGGTTGGTCAAACATGACTTCCCCTTGGCAAAGCCATGCTGACTGCTCCTAATAACCTTCTTATCCTTGATATGCTTAGAGACAGCACCAAGGATAAGATGTTCCATCACCTTTCCAGGAATGGAGGTGAGGCTGACCGGTCTGTAGTTACTCGGGTCATCCTTCCTACACTTCCTACAGACTGGGGTGACATTAGCTTTCCTCCACTCTTCAGGCACCTCACCTGTTGCCCATGACTTCCCAAAGATGATGGAGAGTGGCCTGGCAATGACTCCCGCCAGCTCTCTCAGCACCCGTGGGTGCATGCCATCAGGGCCCATGTATTTATGGATGTTTAAGCATTCGAACTGATCCTTAACCCAGTCCTCATCAACCAGGGCAAACTCCTCCTTTATCTTGACTTCCTCTGGGGCCTCAGGGGACTGACGCTCCTGAGGACAGTCTCCAACAGTGTAGACAGATGCAAAGAAGGCATTCAGCAACTCTGCCTTCTTTCTGTCCTCTGTCTTCAGGGCACCCACCTCATTCAACAGAGGGCCTACATTGCCTCTAGTGTTAGTTTTGTTGGCAATGTATTTGAAGAAGCCCTTTCTGTTGTCCTTGACCTCCCTTGCAAGTTTTAATTCCAAGGAGGTCTTAGTGTTTCTAATTGCCTCCCTACATTCCCTAACAGCAGTCCTATACTCCACCCGAGTGGCCAGCCCTTCCTTCCACAATTTAAACACCCTCTCCTTCCACCTGAGTCTGCCCAGCAGATCCCTGGTTAACCAAGCAGGTCTCCTGGATCTCTTTCTTGATTTCCTACCCGATGGGATGCATCCTGAGCCTGGAAGAAGCAGTCCTTGAATGCCAACCAACTCTCTTGGGCCCCTTTACCTTCCAGCTCCCTGTCCCAAGGGGTATCCCCCAGCAATTGCTTGAAGAGGCCAAAGTTGGCCCTACTGAAGTCCAGAGTTGTGATCCTGCTTGGTATTCTGTTTCTACCGCACAAGATCCTGAACTCTACCATCTCATGGTCGCTGCAGCCAAGATTACCCTCAACCTACACTGCTTCAACCAGACCTTCCTTGTTGGTGAACACAAGGTCCAACAGCGCTCCTCTCCTGGTTGGCTCATCCACCATTTGCATCAAAAAGTTATCATCGATGCACTGGAGGAACCTGCTGGACTGAGGATGGCTGGCTGTGGGGGACATCCAGTAAACGTCTGGGTAGTTGAAATGCCCCATGAGAACAAGGGCCTGGGATTGAGAGGCTGCTGTCAGCTGCCTGTAAAAGGCCTCATCAACTTCCTCCTCCTGATCAGGTGGTCTGTAACAGACACTCACCACAGTATCACCTAAGCTAGCCTGCCCCTTAATTCTTACCCACAAACTCTCTACTTGGTCCTCATCTGCCCCTGGGTGGATCTCGATACACCGACACTTTTTTTTAAGATTCAGTACTTTGTCTCACTTTGTTTCCCCAGTCCTTAATTTTGAAGACACTCTGCTTTTACCCAAGAAATTTTTCAAATCAAGGAAGAGTATCAGTGTTTCTAAATACACAAGGAGCAAGCAAACTATGAAAACTCTTTCTGAAGGGAAGAGAGCCAACAGCAGCTACTGTAATAACAGACTCTTTCACCCCTACACTTCAGAATTTCATCATGATAATAATTCCTTAATCACATGTTTAATGCAAGTACCTCTCTGAAATACCTTAATATTAGTCATACAAAGTAACAAAGAATGCCTATTTCTACCATTTTACAGATTCATGTAGGATTTCAACACTCCTCAGAGGAAAACTTTTTTAAGTAATGGGAATCATTGACTAAGCTGTTCTAAATAAGTTTTCTGACAAGTTTACAACATATATACAATTAGATATATTTAACTACCTCTTCTATACTGCCTTTATTTCTCAAATAATACCATAGTACAGCCTCCTGTCCAAAATCCAGAAAAAAAGTAATTCCTTCCACAGAACCACAGAGAAAGGTGAATTTTCTTCACAGATCTCAGCAAAAATTTGAAAATGAAGTTTCAATGGAATAAGAATAGTATTCTGATGCTGAGCAAACCACTTGTTTACAGTAAAAAATTGATAATAGAGAAAACCGCAAATAGTGCAATATCATGACACAAAAAAAATCATAAAGTCCTAGTGCAACTAGAGCAAAGATAAAACTGAGGGTAAAGATTTTTTTCTTTTCTATTAAGTACATAGTAGATATTAATCCAATAATTCATAATAAACTTAATAGCTAGTCTCAGGAAAATGGGAAAATAAAACAGCAGGAAATAGGAAATTATGCATGAAATAATATTATATAAGCCTCCCAGTGCATTTGTATTTTATACTTCGATTGCATGGTATGCTGTAGGAGATGCTGTGGGCCCTTGGGCAATTTGCACTGGACCTAACTATGCCTCATCAACTACCATAAAGATGTAAATTTTACCTCTAGTCTATTTATTTCTTCCTACTACTTAGCAAGGAAATAGCATTAAAACCAAGTGTGATGGAGCCAGGCTCTTCTCAGTGACAACTAATGATGGGACAAGGGGTAATGGGCTGAAACTGGAACATGAGAGGTTCCACTTAAACTCGAGAAGAAACTTCTTCTCAGTGAGGGTGACGGAGCCCTGGAACAGGCTGCCCAGGGAGGTTGTGGAGTCTCCTTCTCTGGAGACATTCAAGACCTGCCTGGACACGTTCCTGTGTAGCATTATCTAGGCGTTCCTGCTCTGGCAGGGGGATTGGACTTGATGATCTTTCGAGGTCCCTTCCAATCCCTGACATTCCGTGATTCTGTAATGTTGCAACAGTGTTGCAAAATGCCACCAAAGTATTTTTGCTTATAAACCAGCCAGGCTACCTTCCCGTTTCATTGTCACAGCTCCTGTTGCATACACAAATCCAAACACTACGCCAGCAGTACCTATCCGGCACTTCCTTCGCAGAACGACGGCTGCATCTGGGATTCAGGCTTAAGGACCAAGTGCTCATTCAATTCCTGGGGTGGTGTATTGACCTTGGCTGGTTGCCCAACACCAACACAGCTGCCCTTGCTGTGTCTTCAACAGGACAACGAGATCCCTCCTTCTCTGACCTTAGTATTCACAGGGTCCTCCCCCCAACCTCCTCACTCTGTGCAATGCTAATATGTTCAGGCGTTGCAGACTTCTCTCTCCTGTGATTTAACAGCACCGATCCCTCTTCTTAAATTTAAACAATTTTAATCTTCCATTGCAACCTCCCCTCACCCCACCAATTCTTGTATTTTTTACTTAATTCTTCACATTTGAAAGACACACAAAGTGCAAAATGCTTGCATGGAGGGACACTGACAAATGTATAATTACATCTAGGAATAGAGTTTGGTGATCATTGCAAAAATATGATTCAAGTGCAACCTCATTTCTTACACAGAAAAAGCCCCACACAACTTAAGTACCACTTGTACGCTTAGTTCTTTCTCTGTCTGAGGCTCTCTTTTTCAAAAAAGCCTTCAACATTATTATGGAAAATTACTTAGAAAGTTTGTTCTGTTGTGGGCATCAGAGGTTTACCATTTCAGATGGCAAATGTTAAAGTTTTTTGACAGCAATTTGATCTCTTTGCAGTGCTTTCCTACTGAAAAATGTCATCTTTATAAATACCACTCCATACAGGAATTCTTGGAACTTTACCACTATTCTAATTCATTCAGCCTGTTAAGCATGTTTTATAACAAAGATAAGTATGTTCCAAGTTTATGTTGTATTTCATTTTTTCCTGTAAGCAGGATATGATGCAGTATAAAACCTACCAAATGGATGAGTCAATGAATTCTAGGAGACACAGTATCCATATAGCACTAAATCTTTCTGAATTTGTGAATTTGGGTTCCCCAAAGCATCATGATTGGTGTTCCCAAAGCATGAGAGAGCTATGACTCACATGCAAATGTTAGCAAAATTGCTTGTTGAATTTCCAGAAGTGTTTGAAACTTAGAAGCACCTAAACCTTGAACTGACTCCTTCAGAAAGCTCAATACTATAAATCCTACCTACATACAAACCCCTAACTGATTATTTCTCAACTGAATAAGTTTCCAAAACCTTAGCTGAAAGTTTACTTAAAAAATTCTTTACTTTCATTCAGCATATCTGTGCATAGAGCTAGAGGGTAGACAAGCTGTGGAGAGTTATAAAATACCCCGTTTAAAAGTTTGAGCAGGCCTTGTGGCTCCCTGTGCCTTTTTGATCATGTGTTATTTTATTGTCCATATCTTTGAAAGGGTAAGTAGCTGGATCCAAATACATGGGGTGGGGTGGCAGTGGTGGTAGGTGTTGTGTTAAAAAAAAAATTTTAAAAAATGCACTATTCCTAGGTTTTGAAAATCAATACTCCCTATATATTTCCTCCGGCACTTCTTGATGTGGCAGCTACAGCATTTTTGACTGTTCAGTGTGTTTTAACATTCTCAGATTAAGCAAATTTGTCATTTATCAGTTTTCAATTAATTCCCAGATCATTCTGATTACTGACACATGCGGCTAGCTTTAAATGTTGCCTACACTAGGCAACCATCTAGAGGGGAAAAAGCTGATTCCATGCAATTACAGTAACACTTTGGTCTGGATCGCTGAATAGCAACATCATATTGCAGGTATGTGCTGACCGATCAGAGGTCCATCAGCAAATAAGTTAAAGATGACTGACAGCTTTGGTAAAACAAACACATTTTTTTTCAACAGGTGAATGGTACAGTGAATGCCAGTGTATCAGAAACAACCAGAAAACTGAAAAGAGACCAAAACAAAACACCAACCCTCGTCCCCCCATTCTGCCCCCACCCCAAAGAAACCCCAAACAAACCCAAACCAAAACCCAGCAAACAACAAGAAAAAAATCAAGATGTGACAATTGTTTCAGTAGAAATACCCTCAAACAAAAATTCTGAAAAAAAAAATGAACTAATCCCATCTTCCTGTCACCTCTAAGGCCAGCATTTGAATTAAGATGAGAAAAAAAAAAAGCCGTTTACAGAAATGGCACTAAAGAAAGTATTTTAAAGAATCTTGTTACTGCCCACATAGAGATCTTCACTAGATGTACTACAACATGAGGAATATGATGTTCAAATACTGAATCTCACTGACTTGAAGTCTATGCAGTATATGAGTCAGTACCTTTAGCTAATGATTAAAAGCATTACTCCATCCTGTTTAACTACAATTTTAAAAAAATAAAAGTCATATCTTCCCCTTTTAGAAAGTCCATGTATAACCTCTCTCAACCAGTGTGGGTTTTTTTTAATTGTTATTTCTGAAACAGTTGGACAATGCGTGACAGAGCACTGGAACAGGCTGCCCAGAGAGGTTGTGGAGTCCCCTTCTTTTGAGACATTCAAAACCCGCCTGGACGCGTTCCTGTGTGATTTACTGTAGGTGATCCTGCTCTGGCAGGGGGGTTGGACTAGATGATCTTCTGAGGTCCCTTCCGGTCTCCAACATTCTGTGATTCTGTGATGAAATTTAGCATGTGGACTTCACCAAGAAGGAAAGCTCTTTTTATATTGTTGCCTTCAGATTGCAGTACTGCTGCAGCTGGGATCACAGCAACACAGAGAAATTGTAGGGGACAAAATAAATATATGAATAATGAGAACAGAGTGCACAAGTTCTGCAAAGGTTAAAGTAAATTTCATCTATGGTAAAGTTTAAAACATCAAGTCCATTTTTAACTTCCAAAGCAGTTTCACTTGTGTATTTCTTGCAATCAGTTAAGATCATTTGGGGACAGCATTTTCTCTGAAATCATGTATGTATATTGAGGTATGTGTATGTATATGTGTGTCTATACATATATCTCCATCTATCTAAGTCAAAAAGTCCTAACACTCACAATAAACAACCTACAGAAACACTGCACAAAATAAATGCAGAGGACTGGCTTCTACAGTTTTCCATAGCCACACAGTCTTCCTTCAGGTACTAGTATCTTTTGCCCTTCTACATATACATATTTCCAAAATCTCCAGAACGAATTTTTAAGTGTTCGTTAATCAAATAAAAAGAATTTTAAAAAAATTGAATAGTTGGTCAGTTCAATAGAGCAGTAATAAAATTTTCAATACTCTATACCAATAGCTTGTACTTTTGCTCTCTTCCTCCTCTGATTCCTTAACCAAACACTAGTGAAAAATTAGTATGTAAAATCATCCAATGTCTGCTGATTAGTCAGTTTTGACATCCAGGTGGTACTGTAACCTTTCTTCAAGTTTAAAGCACATGTTAACTCATGTTACTCACTCACTGCATTTTGCCCTCTCCAGTTAACAAATGCGAGGCATGCAGTTTTAAGAGTAGCTCTACTCAGGCAGTCTCTGTACAAATCTCAACTTCGCATTTAGAGATGCAGTTATTAGCAATTTTGCCCAACTTCCTCCTAGGCTATAGCTAGGTAGAAATGAATGAATTCTGTCATGTCCAAATTAGTTCTTTAAGTTAAAGACTCGAGGGAAAAAGCTAAGGTTAAGGGCAACACACATTTCACTTTGTTATACACAGAACAAGCAGCTTTCCTATTGCTGCCTTTGGTGCTTTGGGCAAGATTCACCACATTCCACATTCAACAAAACAATGAATTGCAGTTCAAGTCCCTCTGGTTTTCTGTTGCTAATTAAGGTTTTAAACCACCTTTTAGAAGCATAAATGGATCAAATTTATAACAAAGTTTCCTGGAGGCACAAATAGATTTAATTCGTTTCTTGCTAGTAATCCCTCTCTGTCCTACGTATCCTGTAGGATAACTCACTTCATGCTGATGGTTACTTCACCTCAAAGGTCTCACCCTCACTGGGGTGCCACTGGGTTAGACATTTACTTACAGCACCACTAAGATTCCTGTAGATTTTGGCTTATAAATCGCTATCTTTAAGCCATACCTTTCCTTCTCCCACCCCTGAATTGCAGGAAACAGTCATTCAGCAATGTTGAAGCACAAATGAAAAAAAAAATACAAGTGCCACACAAAGCAATGCTATTATGTTTTCCCCTGAGAAATATCACGGTTTTAGGTAATTTTTTTCTCTCATCCTCTCTTACACACAGCAGCTGAGTGCAATTGAGATGACATGACTTGGTTTATTGGCATCTTCCTCTGGCAATCAGTTGCAAAATGACAAAGTTTAATTTCATCACATGCTAAAACCAGGAGAATACACAGAATATCATACTGAGATTTTATAAAGAAAAAAAAATTATTCAACACTTGGTAACGTATTGAAAAATTATTTTCTGTGAGATACACTTACACATTACCGAACAACACTTAGAGTGACTTAAGTTTTCAAAACAAGCTCAGAATGCTGAAATATAGCACTTCTCATTTGTTGATATAAAGTGTTTGCCTACATCACTGAACTCTATGTTCCAGACATAAGACTTCTGTGACTACCAAAAAAAGAGCTTCTGTATATAACTACTCCAAATTTAAAACCAGAAAGGAAAGAAACACTGATAACCAGGCTGCTTAAAAGCAGATACACACAAAGAAAAAAACCCCACCGTAGTTTTAAGATACTTACATAAATGTTCCTGTAAGACATTTTCAAATGTCCACTTCCTCATTCCATGTTTATTTTACTTTTTCCAGAAAACTATGCAGGGGAAAGCCAACTGCATGACTTGTGCCTCTTAGGCTGACCTGTTTCCCAGGAAGGCAAGCACCATAAACTCATGGAACACTGGAGCTCTACTATCTGAGCATTAGACATCCTAGAAAAGTTACATGGAAAGCTTGCTACATGCTGCACTCTCTCACCACTTTAAGGAGCTCTGCTCTCTGCCAATGTAAAAGTATACACCAATTACGCTAAATTCAGATTCTTGGGGTGAAAACAGATATGAGTGTGGCTTCCTCATGCAGGTAACTAGTTAAGTGTCCTCACCCATTTGGCTAAAAGTATAATTCAAAAGTTTCTCTATCTTTTTGTAAAAAGAAGGTACAGATATTACAGATATATACAACAAAACAAGGCAAAAAAAAAAATCTCCTTATTCAGCTGTAAAGCATATCTTTCAGGTAAATGGTAAGAGTTCTACACAGCTTTAAATATAACCAATGTTCCTTACTTCCCATCAGGTCTCATTAAATATTAATTGCAGTTTTACCCTCTTAAAAAAAATAAAATGCATAATCCTCTGTTTCTATATTTTGCTTGATCTACTCGTTTCAGTCCTGTTTGAGATGCAGTGGCAGTACTATTTCTCTTTGGCACTCATTCCCACACTAAGTGAGAGAATGCACATGGTTTGTTGCCTGCAGCTGGGGGAGGTTGGACTCCATTAACAGATCAGATCCTTGTGGTCCAAAGTTCTGTATTCTTGCCACTGAATATGTCATTAGCTCAATCGCAAGGAAAGTGTACAAATGAACGTTCGTAAATTTGTTTTTCACTGGACAAAAAACTCTGAAGGACATTTTTTTCCCCCCTGAAATCCAAAAGTAACAACATTGTTTCACTTCACTCTTTCCAACATGGTAGCTTAATAATATCTATATACATCTTGACAATCTTCCTAAAGGATATGGAGATGAGAGATTGCTTAATTTCAGGTCTGCTTTAGTCTAAAATGAGTTAACCCTGACAGGCAGACTACCATGTCAAGCCATTATCTTAAATAATATTCAGAAAAAACTACCAACTGGCAAGAAATCCATGAAGCTCATTGCTTACAATTCTCTTGACCATGATAAAGACTTCAGGCTTGGAAATGAGTATGGTAAAAGAAAATGGTAAAAGAAAATTAAAAGAAAAAAAAAATCACAAGCACAATTCTGAAAAATTAGGATTTCATAGTCTTGATGCATGAATATGGTAAACACACACAAAGTAAGCAATAATTAGTAATCCCTCCATTTTAAAATTTTTTTTAGCAATGTTATTGAAAATATACATGCTTTTAGACCCAATACCTTTATCTCCTGCTCTAGCTCTCCAAAACCTCATAACATTAACATCTGGTAGTATAAAATCTTTTGCACAAGAACCAGGGATACCTTGCATAATGAGGCAGTGTTTTAAAATAAAGTCTGCCAAAATTGCTACAAAAATTGCAGAAAATCTGAAAACAAGCATTCTCAGCAGAGCTAGAGATCAATAAGCTCTGTGAGTTGAAGTGTAAATCTGACAAAGGTCAGAAATAAAACAATTTAGTTAAGGTTGATTATCATAGGTTTGTTATTACAGGCTACCATGTAAAACACGTCTAATCTTGGCTGTTATCAGGCATGCTACTGAATCCAGAAAGACCAAATTCTAGAATACTCTGGATTTTTTTTTTCCTGTTACAAATTTCCTGTTTAAAACTGCTCAAAATGCCCTAAATTCACCTTAGAAAAAGTACCATCTGGCTGTTGCTGTCTGCAAATTACCAGCTGTGAAATATTACGGTATTAAGAATGTCAGCCAAAACAACAGGTGACCTTTTGTGCAATAGAAATACAGTGTATAAACCTAATAGGACTTTCACCCAGATTTCAGCTTACAAACAAAACATATGCTTTTTTTCCTGCAGTTTCTCAGAAGGCTGTATTTTCTTCAATATTTAAGAATGAAATATGAAAGGATTTGATTTTTGAAAGTGTTATTTGTTTGTTTGTTTTAAATAAGGTCCAAAAGATGAATAAGTTCTTTGCCAGCTCCTCGAGCAGGAAAGGATTTCTCTTTAAATAGCACAGCACCAGTTAAACCTCCTTAGAAAGTAACTCTGATATTTTGTCATCACTGAAATTTAGCATGGGATTTGTCTTCATCACAGATTTGAAGACAGATACTGTATTGTAATTTAGGACATTTTGTCAATTCCTCTATACCATTTTTCTTTCAAGGGAACGTCACTGTTTCATCCTACAAGAACTGTAAATGCTCCAATTTAATTTTTTTTTATTTTGTAGAAGTTTTTTAACTAAACTAATATTCAAATGAGAGAAAAATACTTTTGGTGGAAGCAAATTTTTTAACTGATGATCTTGAGGATTGAGGGTGTTATTTTTTCGCTTGTTATCTCCATTCGTCTGCTGAGGAATAAACATACAGATAAAAAACACTTTTGGGGAAAAGTTTTGTAAATACTAACACGATTTCCTATGGCAGGAAGTAGTACACATGCATACTTATTTTTTTTCTGGTTACATTACCTGGTCCAATAGAAGATAAAAATCTTTCCAATTTTGCCACTCTATATCCTTTAGACCTTGACAAATACAGCAACAGTAAAATGGCATAAATTCAAGGAAAAAAAAGTGCGACAGCTTAGCATAATAGCAGATGGGGAAACTCTTGAAGATTTGTCACAATGGAAAGGATATGAACAATTGTTTAGAACTCTTTGAAAAACGTTTTGCTTTTATTAGGCTGTTTATCAACTATGAGATTAATTCTCCCAAGTATTTTTCCTCATAGGTAGAGTATATTAAGAAAAACAGTTCAAAAAACCACGATGTAGAATTAATGAAGCCTGAATGACAAAAAAAATCTGTGCTAGACTGTGCATTTCCTTCTCTGTTCCATAAGTGTTAATTAACAATGAATATTAATGAAATATCACCAATATTATTAATCCAGAGAAGAATTTTGGTACTGAGGGCTTAGTACACAACCAAGTAGCCACTCATTAAGTCAACTGCAATAACTGGAAAATTTGCATGCTCTTTGCCCAAGGAAGTGTACAAATGATCTTTTATTCAGATTTAAATTAGTACATTTAGAATCGACTAGGAACATTTGGCTAATCATTATGGTTCAGATAACAAATGGGAACTCATTTTACACTGTGATAAAACAATTGTCAATTGCCCACATTTCATGCTGATGTTTCTAAACTGGTAAAGGCCATACTTTTAGTTCAGATGTAACAGCCTCCATCAACTCATCATGCAAGATATGAAGGAACAGCATTGCATGGTCTGAACTCTGCCAGTGCTTGAGAAGACTACTGTCAGTCTTCAGCTACTGCTAATACTGCACATTACCTGAATGTAACCAAAAACATAATAAACACATCCTAGTAAGTATCTATTCCAGTTTCTGTCTCCAAAACAGAAGATCCTGCAGGTCTCATCACTTTCTGTAACCCATTTCATTCCCTCAAACCACTCCAATATCAAGCACTGTTGTAGGGGTAGCATATGGTGTCATAGTTTAGCCCTAGGCAGCAGCTAAGCACCACACAGCAACTTGCTCACTCCTCCCCACTCCCAGTGGGTTGGTGAGGAGGATTAAAAAAAAAAAAAAAGTAGTAAAACTCATAGGCTAGAATCAGAACGGTTTAATAAGTAAACTAAAATATAATAACAAGAACACTATAATAATAGCAATGAAGAGGAATATAACACACACACACACAAAAAAGAGAAGTAAAACCCAAAAGACAAGTGATACACAATGCAGTTGTTCAGCACCCACTGATGAATGCCCAAGCAGCAATCCACCCTCCTCAGCCAACTCTCCCCAGCTTCTGTACTGAGCATGACACTCCATGGTATGGAATATCCGTTTGGTTAGTTCAGATCAGCTATCCTGGCCATGCCCCCTTCCAGCTTCTTGTGCACCTGCTCACCAACAGAGCATGGGAAACTGAAAAATCCTTGACTTTGATAAGCACTGCCTAACACATCGATGTTTCAATCGTTGCTACAAACACTACTTGCACACTAAATCTGAAACATAGCACAGTACAGGCTAGTAGGAAGGAAATCATCCCAGTTGAAACCAGGACATTATTCTCTAGGCTTCATGGGCACATCATCCTTGCTCATCTTCCACCTGAGTGGTCTTTGTCATAGAGGTTTATTCACTAAGTCACATTCCAATCTGAAGGGTTGTCAGTCACACCATGCAAATTTACTTTCTTTAAATTCTCTGGATTCCATTTATCCACATTCTACCACATTCACAGAAATGTTACACAGTTTGTTAGCAGAGCACGTCTTTCCTCCGTAGAATCTACACTGACTCCCACACAGTATTTATCCGCGTGCTTATATTTGTAATTACAGATTCTTCCATCTTACCAGAGGTACACGCCAGCTTCGTTGCTCTGTAGCTGACAGGATGTTCTCTAGAGCCGTTCTGTAGATGGGATTGCAGTGGCAATATCCTACTCCTCCAGCTATTTGTAATGTTGGGCTGCAGACCAAGGTCAGTAATTTCACATGTGAATTCCTTCAGACCAAGGTCAGTAATTTCACATGTGAATTCCTTCAGAGTCCTCCAGTGAATACCATCCTAGCTTTACTTGATGCAACTTGTCTATCAAATCTAATATAACCCATATATTTACTTCAAATTGAGCTGACTTCTCTGTCTGTTAAATAGAATGGGTCACCGGAAAGCTCTCCAATACCTACAGCAACAAAGACCAATAAAAAGAATTCGCTTTACTTGTCAGCTGCACCTCTGGCTCTTTTGTCATCAAAAAATACAACCAACTACCTCCCTGGTTTTGAAGTATTTAAAGATGAGCATGGCATTTGCCATATTTTGTGGTCTTACCTGTTCTTCTCACTTAGAGATTCCATTCTCAGGTTTGTTTTTTTTTTATGTTGACCTTTCAGTTTTACTTGTTTTCTGTTCAAACTGCAACTTACTTAACCTTCTAATAAAAGCTATTTTTAAGAGTGTCCAAATTGCTTGCATTTTCTTGCATTAATTCTTTCAGGGGATGTTTCATATTTCTGACAGTTTTGTCTTATTTTCATATAGTTCCAACTCAAAATTAAATACATGTGCACTGGATTTAATTTTGCCTACTGCCTCCTGCTACAACATTAAACCTAATTGTACTATGGCAATTATCACAGAGCAGCTTAGAATTGGGTGTTGAGCATCACTCAGTCTAAACCAGAATGGCATCTTTTCTTGGTTTTCCGAGTAGTTTGTCTCAGAAGCAGTCAATTATTGCATCTAAAAGCAGAACAGCCTTGTATGCAGTAGCTGAAATTTCCCACTATTGCTACCCATCTTAAACTGAAATTTGTCTGGTTTTGCTTAACATTGCGTTCATTAGGCTTTCTAACTACAGTGTGAACAGCACAACCAATACAATCTTATTCCCATCTTGGAGTTCTACTGACAAGGGTTCTACAGTGCCTCTCCTTTTCTTTAAAACTTAGTACAGTTAGTACATTGTTCTCCATCTTGGAGATTTAATTCTTTTCTGTAGCACAGGGACTATCATAACAGAGGTGAGGCTATCCTGCAGCTTTCTTGTCAGTCACCAGAAAGAGCCTCACTGTTTCCCTACTTTGCTTAAATTCAGCAAATCCTAACAAAAGATCACAAGCCTGTTCAACTTGGTACTGGAAGATCCTTATACTGTGTTGACAAATACAAAATCTGCCCCTTGGATCAGTCATTATACATGCTGCACTTTGTAACAAACTGTGTAAGCCCTGCTCTGCTGGGGGTCTCCTACTCACATCTTGAGATTATATTTTATCTTCTTTTTTTAAAGTCTTTGTGGACTAATACTTTTTAGTTTCTCTTTTGATGAGGTGATGATTATTACTCCCTTACAATAATCACCAACAGGCAAGAGAGATTCAAGAACATAAAAAGAAAACAAGGCTAAAGAAGGCCATCAACTATACTTGTCCCTGGGCCGTGTCAAGTTTTCAATGCTAAAAACTACAGACCTTGCTCTCTTCCTTATGTCTTGGGAGCCTGGCTTTATAGACTTTAACTATCCTTAGGTAGCTATCCAGACAGGAGAAATTTCACATTAAGACTTGAGCAATGACCTGCACTGAATATTTATGAGGAAACTGCTGTATCAGACAGCCATACCATCCTGCATCTCACGATGTTCACATTGATTTTCTGTATTTAGAGATACTGAAGTAAAACAAATCAGTCAACTCAAGAAGCCCTGGTTATTAACTCATATCAGCTTAGGTATATACATGCAAACAGCACGTTACTGAAGCAGGTCTAGCTATGTCAGTAATCAGATCACGCAAAACATGCCTCCAAAACCTTTGTCCTGGGCCTGATCCAGAGCTTTACATTATAAGCATCCCTACCTGCTGCTGTAGTGTGCAAATTATCAAGCAACAATGAACAGCATCTCAGCTAGAGACAGCAATTGACAACACAGTAGCAATAAGAAACAGCTTGTTCAGTCATCCATCGGGTTTATCTGACTGGGTGAACATTTGTCTACTCCACCAGCCATTTACTTACAATGAAAGCATCTGTAGCAGTGATTTTTATGGCAAAGGACTAGCTACACATTATAGAACAGAGACTATTCAAGAAGCTAAACATGCTCAGATTTTTCTTATTGCACCTAGGAATTTATTTCTGCATCCCAGTCCAATGTTTACCATGGCACACTATGCTGAATAAGAAAGAGACCTCAAGCTCTTTAGGAAGGGCAGATTTTTCCCAGGTTTTCAGGTTTCCCAAAGAATGAAATTTAACACAGTCTAGGCTTGCTGACTTAACCGTACAGTCGGGCAGTGACTTAACCATACAGACATGCCTGCAGAAAATTCAATAATTAGTACAAGTCAGTCCCTGAGGTTTGCTTTCAAGAAAGAGACAAAGAGGTTTTTAGCCTCCAGAACTCCACAGGGTAAGTTATCCTGTTACTTCCAAAAGGTAGCTTAAAGTAGAATACTTCAGTAGTCTAGAAGAAAGTTCATAAAGTGAGGGACAGATATGAAGTTTGTATTCTGATTCTCCACAGAAAGCTTGTGAAGGAGTTGTCTAAAAAAAGTACAGTGGGAAGAGTAAAATAATTAAGATTTTGAAATCATGAGTTTGAAACAAATCTGCTTTTCACTCTATTCTTCTATTCTCCATTTTATTTCGTTGCTTTGGTTACTTAAATAAGGAAAAGAAAAACACTGCACAGAAGTTTTACAAAAATTATCTGAACTAACTTTGTTAAAGCTATCCTCTGATAAAAGTTTGGCATCAGTACTAAAAAGTTTTTTATCAAAGCAACAGATTTGATAGTTCTTCTATTAATCTATCTAAAATGTTTACAAAAAAATTAATTAATTGAAAGGGTTTATATACCCTTTAAAAGACGGATATTTAACAAACAAGTATAAAACTACTGTTTGTTTTAGCTTTGTCACTAGCTACAACAGAATAAGAAGCCTTACTGTAGGGGGGAAAAAAAAAAAAAAATCAGAACAAGTGGTCCAATATAAACCCAGTAATTTTAAACAGTCAAATAGTATACAGACACATAGACACATCCTTGCTTTTTTGGGTCAGTTTCATGATCTCTGTCCATCATGAGTAACCTTTGTAGGGGCATGTGAAGGAACAGGGTAAATATAGGACATGATATCAAAAATCAAAATGGATAGCTCATTTTGTGGCCAGGAAGGCCAATGGCATCCTGGGGTGTATTAGAAGAGGGGTGGTGAGTAGGTCAAGAGAGGTCCTCCTTCCCCTCTACTCTGCCCTGGTGAGACCCCATCTGGAATATTTTGTCCAGTTCTGGGCCCCTCAGTTCAAGAAAGACAGGGAACTGCTGGAGAGAGTCCAGCACAGGGCAACTAGGATGATTAAGGGAGTGGAGCATCTCCCTTATGAGAAAAGACTGAAGGAGCTGGGGCTCTTTAGTTTGGAGAAGAGGAGGCTGAGGGGTGACCTCATTAATGTTTACAAATATATCAAGGGTGAGTGTCACGAGGACGGAGTCAGGCTCTTCTCAGTGGCAAGGGGTAATGGGCTGAAACTGGAACATAAGAGGTTCCGCTTAAACTCGAGAAGAAACTTCTTCTCAGTGAGGGTGACGGAGCCCTGGAACAGGCTGCCCAGAGAGGCTGTGGAGTCTCCTTCTCTGGAGACATTCAAGACCTGCCTGGACACGTTCCTGTGTGGCATAGTCTAGGCATTCCTGCTCTGGCAGGGGGATTGGACTTGATGATCTTTTGAGGTCCCTTCCAATCCCTAACATTCTATGATTATGTATTCCCTTTTCCATTTTGCTCTGAAAGACCTGACTAGCTACCATTTTATCCTGAATTAACAAAGAGAACAGACTCTAAGTTTTGCATTCATAGACCTGATTGCAGAGATGCTTATAAGGCAAAACAGGTTTTTGCAAAATCGTGGAACAATTAACTCCAAAATACCAGGAATAACCTAAACAGCACCCATGTCCAAAAGACCTAGAAAGCTTTGTAGCACTAAGAACTGAGCACTATAGTAGATATTAAGGCAGTAACCTTCTGCACTAAGGAATGAACGCATGCAAGCAATCTGATCTTTTATCATGTTCCTGACTTTATTCTCATCACCATCTATTTGCTATCCCTTCAAAATGTTTATTCCTTCTTGCAGACTATTAACAAAGCCAAGGTAGCAAAGGACAGTGAAGTGACAGTCCCTTTCCTCCACTCTATTGCTATCTTTGTCATTGTAGTTTGGTTTTCTGAGCACTGCTCACTCCAGACAGATACCAACTCACTCATTTGATACTCTCAGTTGCCAGGATCCAGAAACTACTGTACAACTACCTTTTAATCCTCTTTCTCCATTTCATATTTCCCACTTTTCTCCCCCCCCAAAAGGCTGTTGTAGCTTGCTACAACTCCTAATATACCTCTCCTTTTGCCTATTTTTCTGCTATGCCTTTCTGTTCTAAGCTAGCTAGTGTCTCCCAGAGTTTTTCCACAGGAAAACTGCAGAATCAAACAGAACAGCAGTTGTTATGTGTGCTAAAGACATCAAACAGCAGTTGTAAATGCCATTTTACCTGATTTAAGTTTTGTGAGTAGAAACAGAAAAATGTCAGTGTGGTTATGGAAAACTGCTACAGTATTGGCATGACTCTCATGAGTCAACGTACTCATCTTGTTCCTATATGAATTCTTTCAGTTACAGTATAATCAGCACATTTCTATGTTCTCTTTTTTCTTTGTAAAGAGAACAAATAAGTTTTCTAATGTAAAAACCATGATTTTGTTTAGTTGAAACATCCCTATAAATGTTGTCTCCAACATTATAAACCTCTTCGAAGAATTAAAAAATATAATTATACCAACTTCTTGAAAACCAATTGTCTCCTTCAATATGTTTTTAAAACAGAGATAAGAATTGAAACAAAACATTTGAAAGAGAATAAAACAATAAGTGTTCTGAGGCTTCAACATTTTATCTGCAAACTTGCAGCCTGAAAGAAGGAACAAGCTTAGAAGCGACACTAGGAATGCAGTCCCCTCTGGACAGGAAGAGGAAGCCACTAATAAGTATGGGGTTTGCCATTTGTAAACAAACAGATTCCTTTTAGGAGACAACTCATCCAAACCTCATCCTAAAATTAAATGCCCTGTCTGAACTGGGAAGAGAGGAAAAAGACTAAAGCACAGAACACACGTTAACAAAATGGGTAAGAGGATTATCTAGCGGTTAGAGCTAGGTCATTAGGTTGCGGGGTTTGTTTCACTGGGGTTTTGTTTTGGTTTTTTTTTTTCTGTTTTGGGTTTTTTTTTGTAAAGCAACAATAGTGTGCTTGAGTCACTGACACAGTCGGAAACCAAAAATCTTCCAAATCAAGACTCATTCCCTTTCTGGCCAGCAGACACTACATCCTCATTAAGGCATAACATATACCAATGCTCTAAGACAATCTACTGAAATAAAGCAGTGGATTAAAAAAATACAGTATTGTTCCCATTTTGAGCAGACCTGCAAACAAATTCAGCCCAACAGAGCATGCTTGTGTCAAGAAAATACTATATCCTAAAAGTAAAATCTTGCAAAGGTATAATTATGTAAAAAGCCTCAATACATTTCATATTAGTGCTTATTTTATCTTAATTTTAAGGACTGCTAAAAAAATTCTTTATCAGCTATCAACTGACCTATGTCCAACCATTTTTTAATAATTAAAGAATATCACTCCTCCTCCCTGAATTGCATAAACATGCTATGTGTCCATTTAAAACTGAAATACCTAATGAAAGCAATTAAAGCTTTAACAAATCAAACATTTGGAAAAAAAAAATCCCAAACAGCAGTCAGAAAGCAACCAACCAATCTTCTCTGTACTCCTTTTTATACAGTTTCCTTCTCAATTGAATAGCAAAGCCTGGAACACATGGAGGAAATCAATTAATTTGCTACTGCCTCTTTGCAGGGATTCATTAGCAGGCAAAGGAAAAATAGCAGCAGGTATGGGACATACAATTGCTACCTGAATCTCTAACCAGAGGAATTTGAGCTGACAAAGAAAAATTGACTTCTAGCTGGGTTTTCCTATTGGTTTTCTATTCTTGCCTAGTTAACTTTAATAATAGCTAACCAATAGGAAAATAAAACAGCGGGAGAGGGTATTCCTATGAGTCAAATCAATCTCCACTGAAGCGGCAGACAGTGCCTGCCCCTATCCCAGGCACCAGAATGTTCAGGGATTGAAAAATAAAACATCAGCAAAGTTAAAAGTCCAATTCAAGCTATACAGCATACCCAAAAGGTTACTCATGTCTAATCTTTTCCGTTGCTGGAGCATGAGTAATATCCTGATATCAAAGTAACTTTCATAAACATGAGTTCTGATTATTTTAAGTTTCATGCTTTAAAGATAGTCTTCAATCCAGCCTCAGGTTGTTACAGCTCTTAAAATAACTGGAGAATCCTGCAAAACTTTAAAACAAAGGAACGTGCATGCCCTTCACAATTCAATCTGCTTCCTCAATGATTCTCACGTAGCTGAAGTCTCCTGTGGCTTTTGTTTGAAATCTGGTATAACAGCTATTCATTTTTTGAATAAAAGATTCATGTTCAATGTTGAGATTTTATTGAGCAGAGAAAGAAAGAGCAAATGATAAGAAAGAACAAACCCCCCTCAGAATTATCATCTTATCACACAGAATAGTTTATCATTTTATCTTTGGATTAACAGTAATAGAAAAAACAAGCCAACAAACAAAAAAAAAGTACAATTCACAACTAGCAGTGGCTTAGTCAAAATCATAATCCTACCAGAACTGCTCGAAAACTTAGTTACATTAACAGAAAATATTCACACTGCTCTTAAGGAGGGGTTTTGGGGATGGTATGAGGATATCTTCTCTGCTCCAGCAAGGAGAAGCTGAGACAACAGAGGCCAAATACCCTGCTTTGCTACCCAGCAAACAGAGGCTGAGGCTATCTGTTCCAAGCTCTCCTCTTTCCTTCATGAACACAAATACAAACAGTAAGGGATTACACAGTATTTAGAATTAAACTCTGCATCTGGATGCAGATTAGGCTTTTTTTCTTCCTTGCCTCTAAGCATTTTTAGTATCATGGATGGTATGGAACCAAGTGACCAGCTATTAGTTAGCCTTTAGTGATAGGTTATTTCTTTGATACAGAAACTTCTGTCAGCTCCCTATTTCAACTCTATATTTCAGTTACTTGGAACCTAAAGGAAGTTGCTTTACTAATCTCGTTTGGATGCTCAGGAAGGGTATTTAAGCTAAAGCTGCTATTGATTTAAATTCAAGTTTAGAAAACTGCACAGAACTCCTAGAAAGGAGTACAGCTTCTTAGATGAGAGCACCTGAAGAAGAAACCAGTAACTCTCTATATATCCACCACTAGGAGGCCGTTGTACTTGTCTGCAGTAAGGATTTAACAACACAGGTTATGTAGCACGAGTTAAAATCTTCACTGAAACAATCTGCTTGTTATTTCTGGTTGGTTTAATCTAGTTAGAAACTACTTACTGCATTATCTTTGGATTTTACAGCTAGTTTCATTACAGTGCCTGTATTTGCATTCCTCTGTTGCCAATAAATATAACCAGCATGCTAGCTGTTCTCTTAATGAGGTTCACTAGACAATATTTTTATCCCATTTTCAGGTGGTTTTAACTGTGTTAATGTTTCCATTGTTCTGGTGAAATTTTCCATGTTGGCAATGTGCCTCAGAAAAGGTATTTTAAGAAGCTTAAGCCAAAAATCAGTCAGTCATGTCTAAGAAGGAAAAGGGGTGCAACTGTTCATTTTTCTCATTTGGGAAAAAAAAAAAATCTGTTCAAGTGTGCAGCTGATAGTCTTTAGCATCTCTTCACATCTGTGCAGAAAATAAAAACCTATCCAATGGAAAAATAAAAAGAACCCAACAACACTAGCTCTGATATAGATTTCATCACAATGTATATACATAACAGGAGAGAATTATGATTATTTGCATAATGCAACATAATTTCGTAGATTTTTCTGGCCTTTCGTTGCTTGGCTTAGCAACTTCACTGTTCTTTTGCATAATGTTTATTTCTGGCAATTACCTCTTGCTACAAAAACATGAGGCTTTTGGGTTGGTTCAATTTGGATTGGAAACTGTGGAAAAAAAATTAACAAGGTTATTTTCAGAGCAATTTGCTTATTTACACAGACACACTCAAAGTCCCTTTTCTTCCAACAGCAGTATAAACATGCCAAATGAATGAACTCACAAGGGTCTCACGCCAACCTTCTCCTCCTTCAGCTAGGTACAAAGTCTTCTCCCTCTTCATCTCTTCTCCTTTACAAAATAAATAAGGAAATCCACACACACGTTCTTTCTCACCTTCCATCTAGTTTAATATGCTGAAAATCTTTTTCTGGTCACTCTTTGCTATGTACACCACAATTCCTGAAACTGGGAGCTCATCATTTGTTGATCTTACATTTCTCAGATCTATGTTTTTTGCAGACAATTTTATGTAAGCAACTTAAAAACTAGCAGGTAAATCTAAGATGTTTGGATGAAAACGCATGAGTTATCACTGGACACACAAGAAGCCTGCTTTAAAAAAAAAAAAGAGGTCATTTAAAATGTCTTAAGCTGAGCTTTGAAATCAGCCTGTTTTGAGTGTTTTTTTTTAAAAAAAAAAATCCAAAAAACTAAACTTGCCTGCATGTAATATCCTTCAAAGTCTTTGTTACAGTACTAATGCTAATACAGTTTTCGAAATCTGGAATGTAGTGAATTAGAGCAGCGGAAGAATCAGAAAGACTCATAAATCTCAAAATGTTTCTCAGGTACTATGTGCCTTAACATTTGGGGTGGGCATACATGAAGATTAATAAGAAAATATGTTTTGCAGTCAAAACAGCAGCAGGGAGCAGAATAATGACTGAAGTGATGTATTTTTGAAAGGGAAGATGAGAAATGCATAGTACTTCAAGAAGCAGAAGCAAGAGATTCAGTGACAAGTTAGAGTTTGCCAAATTCAGTTCATTCCCCTGCCCAAAGATAAAATGGGAAATAGCACTTAAGTACTTGAAGAATTCTAGTTGCCCTGATAAATCACATATCTAGAGAAATACCCAATTAAACAATTCATTGAAATAAAAATACTTTTTTTTCCCTATTGCTCTAATATTTCATTTTATAACCTCAGTAACATTTTCAGGTGTGTAGTTACCACAGAAAGACGACACACTGATGTTAAAGTCGTAACTGAAAACTTATTACTGGGAACCAAGGTCAGGAAGATTTCTGACTGCCAAGGAGCAGGACGGAGCTTGGATTCCTGAGAGCCTCTAGCAGTATGCACAGACATTGCTCTTCTGTACAAAGAGAATAGGGACAAAGGTTCACAACTAGAGCCACCCTGATAACAAGCTTTTTATTTCCTAACCCTCTCATCACCTACCTATCCAGATCATAAAAACATAATCACTTCTTCATAGTATTTTTCCCTATTCAGTCCTAGTAGCGATGCTTGTACAGGTGGATGGACTACAGGTGTAAAAGAAGGCTCAACAACACAATTTGGTAGGTCCCACTCTACATATGTATTTCTGAACATAAATCATTTGTGCTTCATTACTGCATGACCACCTGGTCTCAAGGCAGATGGAACTTACATACCACAAGCATCCTTTGCTGTTATGGCTCATGACATCAGATTCTTTAAAAGGGAACATTCAGCCAAGTTGTCTCAACTGCGTAAAGTCTCTGCAAGGCACCATGCTTGGTGGCAGATTTGGCAGAGCACATACATCTGTACCTAACCTACCTGAAAAGCAACCCAAAGCCATGCTGCAGAGCAGAGCTGACTCAGGCTTTCTTGCTGACACAGCTTGCTTCTTGCACTGAAGCCTGTGGATGCAGATAAGCAGGCTGAACATTGAAGAAGGTTGTTCTGGAAATTTTCACTGTAACACAGAGGGTGAACAAGCACAGAGTAAGCACAGCAAGAATAAGAGAAGAGAAAAAGCAGTGGAGAGGGAAAGAGGGATGTAAATGTACACATCCTCAGATATACAGGAACAGAAGTATGAAGAGGTACTCAAAACACACCTCTGAAATATAGTTAGATTAAGGAGAGTAATAATACCTGTAGAAGGGAAGACATTATTTGCACAGATCTGGAGAAGCAGAGCAAACATCTGCAGTTAGATTTCAGTGCCATGTATTTGCCATGATAAGGCAAATTGTAGCAACCAAGTAAATTACTTACTATGTATGTTTATGGGAGCATTTGACAAGAGAAAAAGAACTTAAGTCCATACTGAAAAGCACATGTATACAAATCTACCTCAAATATTTCAAAGGTTGTTACAACACTATGTAAACAAGCCTTGCCAAGAATCCACTACCCTAGCTGGAGCAGGAACAGCTGTGGTTTTGTTGCCACCGACAGACGTCAGTGAACTCCTAGCAGCAGATTACCCATGTTACCTATCAATCAGTCACTTGCCATGAGTTTGAACAAAGGCACCTGATCGTGTTTTTGTCACAGCATCGTTCCACTCTGTCAAGCTATGCTTTCCTGACTGCTTTCAGATCCAAGAGCTATGCAACAGGGCAACACGGAACTGCAGCGATGAGGGTATTCTTTGCAAAAACTATTTGCTTGATGTAAACAGATCTGTACTTCAAGACGTATGCAGTCTTTCCTCAGCTCTTCCCAGAGAATTTAACTATTTAAAAAAAAATAAATAATATTTTTCCCACTGCAGCACATTACTGAAATGTAAAAGTCAATTACTATACCTAACTCCCCACTTTCTCAATAGAGGACATAGGATCACAAAGAGAAAACATTCAGAACTTCAAAGATGCCGGACAGTTTTTAATTATTTTCTTTCTGTATGTATATTATGACTACATTTACAAACAACACATTTACAAACAAACATCTACAAAACATTATAACTGCTACTACAAACTAGTTATTTTTTCCATAAGATCCTTGCTTAAATCAGAAATTCAGAGAGGATAACAAATGCTTCCTGGTTGACTAGTTAATATTTTGCTTCCTATTAATCATTTATTTTGTGATCTCAAACTTTATTCACTACCTGTTGTTCAGTCTCTGCTATGAAGATGGAATTAATTCTGTTAATAGATTTTTTTTCCTATAGTTTGCATTTTTCTAGCATTCAAGCACTTGACAAGAAATAGTAATGGCAACAAAAACACATGAGATGAAAAAATATATATCTTGTATAACAGGTATAGAACTGAAGGAAATAAAAGGATATGTAGGACTTTAGACACCTAGAACCAGATTTTTCACAGTAACTGATTTCAGGCAAGTACTCATATCTCTGTAGAACACTGTGCCTTTTCTCCCCATACAGATATTTTGAACAGTCTTATCTCCAGCCTTTGCAACTACTTTACCATTCCATGAAGACCAGCTTTATTATTACAATAGGTTTACTGTATACCAAAGCAATTGCTCCGTATCACAACTGATTCTTATGGTTCTCTCTACGGGTTCTTGAGTGATTAATAAAATATATGACCTTATAGTATAGCCTCTCACTGGAAGCACTGGTTTAAAATTCCCATCCTAAACTGTACCAGTCACATACAGACCTTGTAAGCCCTAAGAGCTCCTTCCAGACAGTATGTTTTACCTATATTAACCTATTTCCTGAATGTTTTAGGAAACTCTTTTAGGAAACACAATTAAAAAAAAATAAATCAACAAGTACCTTGAGGAAGAAAAATAAAGACACTATTAATTTGAAGTACTCACCTTTCTTTCTCAGCCCCTTGAAGAAAAGGGGCCATAAAAGAGGGAAGCCAAAAATAGCACAACTGTAATTCAAAATAAACTAAGTACTGAGGCAGAAAGGCAGGCAGAAATAACACATAAAACTTGCACTTATTAATAATAGTAAAAGAAGCAAAGACAATTTTCTATCAAGATATTATTCTTCTCCCCCTCCACACTCCTGAAAGCATGTCCAAGAAGTGAGTAGTGTCAAGCATACCACTACCTCAGTGAATATCAAATATGCCACTGCTAGATTCCTTCACCAACTTCTCTCCCTTCATTTTACATCTAATTTTAGTTCTTCAGTTGCAATGAGTATTTAGATGCCCCACACCAGGTTCAATGGACCTGTCTATAAATAAGGTATATTGCTTAAGGTAATTGTCTAGAATGTACATAATCAAGAGCTGTCAGAATCAAAACACCTTTTCAGCACAAGATAAGTCAACAACTACAACTATATACTTATAACTTACATAGAATAGATATCTAGGCTTCACCTTTAACTTAGAACACTGAAGACAGAAGAGATGAACATACCAACTTACTTTCAAAGCATAAGCAATCAGACCACAGAGAAGTCTAAAATACTGGCAACTGTATTTCAACTCAAAAAGCCTTGCTAAAAAATGCAGACATATTCAAAACTATAAAATGAAGCGGCTCTCTTTAACTCGGGCAATTTGAGAGAAAGTTAGTAGCCCCCAGTTACGTTTTCACAAAACTTTCATAGGAGATGCCAATTTTAAAAGAATGGCTGTTCCTGAACATTAACTTTGCCACAAACAACTCATCTTTCCCACCTTTAGGTTAACAAACCTTTTCTTCTGCTCATCAAGTCAGTCCCCTCCAGCCTCCTTAAACTAAAGGAGGAAAATACCAGTAACAGGAGAGAAATCCTCTAGTCACTGCAGCAACAGCAAATAAAATGTTTTCCAGGAGACTGGTCTGAGAAGAGGCCTTTTAAAAACAGAAGAACAACACAGGTGTGCCAGTAGCAGAGCTAATGAGCAGCACATGTTTTCAGTTAAAACCCTTAATTTAAAGCCTCTTCTGAGCCAGGAAAATCTTGGGAACAGAGATAACAGGCAATCAGTGACCCTGTCAGCCTAAGAAATCCAGTTTTGAAGATGGTTTTATTGCCGGTATACTGCCAGGCCAGTACTTACTGGGTGTTTTTTGTTTATTCCATGGAGAAAAAGTGATGCCTTTATAGTCACATCATCTAGAAAGAATTGCTGAGAATCACAACAAGATAAAGAAAGGCTTTAAATCATTGTGCACAGTCATACTGCTTTACCTTATACTGTGTCTCATTAACTTTCCTTACCTGGAGGCTGAGAACAGAATTAGGGTAATAGAGGCTGAATACAATTTGTCTGGGTGCCCGTTAATTGACCCATCTTGGACTTAAGCCATGCCATTAGGTTCCATGCCAAAGTGATTACAAGCTTACTCAAGTGATCAGAGTGATTTGGTCTTGTTCCATTGGTGCACAGACAGCTAAAGGTCTAGAAGCTTTCTGCCCTCTTAGATCCTTGCTTTCCACTCCTACACTGCAGCTTCTGATAATGCAAGAAAAGCAGGTTGGCAACCCACTGTAACAGAGAACCTTAAACAATAATAAACAGGCAACTGCTTCCATTCCCCCCTTCTACTTCATACTTTTAGAGATGGGGAGGAAAGGATGGAGCACAGACTGCTGAAGCAATAGGAAGCCACAGAGATAGGACAGAAAAATAGGGACAAATAAAATCTGAGAGTACTCCCAAAGCAGGAAGAAGCATCCACAAGTGTATGTCACCTTATCTAAAACATCTTTGCCCTTCTTTAACGAATTAGACAGGGCCGAATTAAAACTTTTTTTTTTTTTCTTGAAGACACCAGAACTGTTTTGACAAAAGAACAAGAGCTTTTGGAAGGAGACCTCCACACGCCAGAACATTTTATGCCTGGAAACATCTCTGTATTTTCCTACTCCCAGCTTCCCTCCCTAATACCGAGTGGAAAGAATCTCAAGAGGCATGTTGCAACGAAGAGAACCTCTAGCGGCGCAGGGGAAACCTTCTGCTTTGGAGAGGAGCCGCCCCCCAGTCTGCAGGCGTTTGCTGCCTCCTGCTGCCTGACCTTTGCGATGGCGTCCTAATTTATGGAAGGGTGGCTCATTTCCAAGGAACTGAGAGGGGATAAATTTAGCATGTAGCATCAAAGAGGAGCACAAATTACAGGGGCTCACACCCAAGCTGTGAACACTGTGTGCTCAAATATTGAATATGGTGGTTGAAGAGGTCAAATTGCCGCTGGAATGAGTTTCTGGAACTGGGATGCTGCTTGAAAAAAGGCTTCAAAACACAGTTTATATGAAAGCGATTCTCTCTCCAACGCCTGATTGCTCAACACTCAGGAGATCCTATGATATGTTATGGTGCTTCCCTGACTGCGTTAAGTTTATTAGGAGCTAGAGAAAAGACATGGTGCTCTAACTAGGCAGAGGCGTTGGCAGAGGTTCACTTCAGAATCATAGAATCATATCAGCTGGAAGATCATTGAGTCCAGCCTTTGTCCCAGCCCTATCAACGAGCTAAACGATTCCCCCCAACAAAACATCCACTTGTCTCTTAAACAGCTCCAGGGACGGTGACTCAACCACTTCCCTGGGCAGACTGTTCCAATGCCTGACAACTCTTTCAATAAAGAAATTCTTCCTAATATCTAACCTGAACCTCCCCTGGGGCAATTTGGATCTATTTCCCCTTGTCCTAGCACTCACCACTTCAGGTAGTTGTAGAGAGCGATGAGGTCTCCCCTCAATCTCCTCTTTCACAGGCTAAACAGCCTCAGATCCCTCAGCTGCTTCTGGTACAACACATGCTCCAAACCCTTTATCACCTTGGCAGCCTGCCTCTGTACCCTCTCCAGCACCTCAATGTCCCTCTTGTAGTGAGGGGCCCAAAACTGGTCTCATCAGAGTTCCCCTTTTTCTTCCTAGCTTAAAGGGAGCACTTAAAACATATCAAAAATTAATTGCATTTCTGGGACAGAGAAATGTAGGTGACAAGCCAGTGAAAAACTTATGTCTCAAAAATATCTACATACTGTTCTGAAAAGTCTAGTAGATTTGAAAGGTCCTGGTTAAGCAAAGATTGCATTTTCATCAATAGCTACTCCGTTGATAAACACGTAGTTGTTTCTTGATGGCTGTCTGAATTCTTTTTCTCTTTTGCTAATATTTTTATTAGAAATGGACTTCAAAGAATCCACTGAGGTTTTTTGTTCCGGTCCACAAAAATAGACTGTTTTCGTAAAATGGGGCACAGCTGATTCTGTATTAAAAGCATGGCAAATTCTGTATCTAGCTTTAGCTCTTATGCAAACATATTTTTAGAAAGATGAATTGCTTTCAATAGGATAGTTTTAAAATATATTAAATGCCATAAATCCTTGTCTGCAGAGATCATATTCAGAAGAGATAGATTCTAAATGAATAGATTTTATTATTGTGGAGAAGTTTAAAACAGTCATGACAAAGTCTTTTAGAAGTTGCTGTAAATTAAACACTTGTGCTCAACTTTTCTCCTGATGCCCCCTACCACACGGCCTATCTTTATTCAACCCCACTTAGTAGAAATTGAAAGGTTTGCTTTATTCAAAACAGAAGATTTTCAGATATTAAACTTTCTTGTGGAGTACTAGATTTTTGTTTATCTCATCCACTCATTTGCCAGAATGCTTAGTGCACATGTTACTCTACCTAGATAAATGGACAATGACCAATGGGTTTAGCTATCACCCTGAAGATCAATGCTCTTAAAAAGCCATCACAGAATCATAGAACAGTTCAGGTTGGAAAAGACCCTTGGGATCATCAAGTCCAGCCATTAATCCTACACTACAACCATTAACCCTACACTACAACCATTAACCCTACACTACAAGTTCACCCCTAAACCATATCACCCAACACCACATATAAGCGACACTTAAACACATCCAGGGGTGGGGACTCAACCACCTCCCTAGGCAGTCTGTTCCAGTGTCTGACCACTCTTTCCGTGAAGAATTTCTTCCTAATGTCCAGTCTAAACTTGCCCTGTTTCGACTTGAAACCATTCCCCCTGGTCTGTCCCTAATGACCTATGAGAAGAGACCAGCACCAACCTCTCTACAATGTCCTTTCAAGTAATTGTAGAGCATGATGAGGTCCTCCCTCAGCCTCCTCTTCCTCAAACTGAGCAGTCCCAGGTGAACAATGAAACAGATTGGTAGACAACAGAAATGTCTACAGAAAATGGGATTAGTGCATAAATCATGCATGCGAGCAAATAAGAGATCAGATGGCTACTCATTCTAATAAACAAAGGCAGTGGCAACTATAAGACTTAGTCATTTCAGTGTCTGACACTTTTTTTTTGATTCTGCCAATGTTTACCTAACTCAGACCATTTTCTTCACCACTATTACTTGAGGGAATGTAGAGTGTAATAACATGCAATTCTGTCTCTTATAGCACCAGCTTCACCATGAAGCTTAATGATGCTGATGACCTCAAAAGTAAGTAGTGTGTGAGACAAAGTGTTCCCTTGACTTTCTGGCATCATAAAGTTAGATGTACACACACAAAATTCCTCTATGATAAATAATAAGATATTGGCTCCTTAGTTGAAGATAAGTCCTAAGTCCTGCAAAGGCTTCTCTGAGCAGAAGCTATTAATTTTTGTAAGACCAGGTACAGCGACCACCGTAAGATTCAAACATAGCAATGACTTGTCTTCATTAAAACGTTAATTAAGTTTGCTAGCAACTACTGGTTCTGCAATTCATTTATAATGTGAGTAGGCCTGATTCATACTGCACTTTAAAGAAATTTCACCATCTTTCAAAGATGAATTTATTAATTTGGACCTCAGGTAAGAAGAGTTGGTTGTTAGAAATCTTAAAAGCTTTCTTAGTGGCACAAAATAATATTTGAACATAGAAAAAAATATTAGAAATTTTTCCCACATTCTTCCACAAACACATGACTGAAGTATCCACTGCAGTGCTACATAAAGGGTAAATTAATATTAGAGATGTTATTCGTTTACTTAGATTCCAGCAGAGCAAATGTGGTTGTTCCAGTCCTTACATCAGTGTTATTGGCAAAGTTCCTACAGTGGTTTGGAAATCCTTAGAAAGAAATGCCACATGAAGAGCAATATTATTACTACTATTATGTTTTGTTTGGGAGGTTTGATCTCTTTTTGTTTATTCTATTATTTGAATGTTAAAAACCTCATTTGGATGTATAAAAAGCACTGAAAAGATAGCAAACAGCATGCTTATTATCTGTTACTTATTATCACTGACCAAAGAGACAGATACTACCTTTTCAAGAAAATAATTCATTGACTTAAATAACAGAATAACACTTACTTGGAAGAACCAGTGTGAAAACGAAGCTTCTGAATTATTTTTCTTCTAAATATGGAACAGAATTAAGCTTTTGTACTGCAGACAAAAGTGCTTTTATTACCTGACCACCTAAGTGGCAAACCTTCTACATTATACCCTAATTATGATTATGGGATGTAAGTGACATACAATGTTGAAAACTTTAGTGTTTCTGCTACTGACAATGCTAATGCAGAATAATAAAGACATCTTTCACAATACAGGTAACTGTACAACCAGCTAGTAATTTAGAAGATGTTATTCAGTAAGTATACAAAAAATGCATAGCATGGGCTATGTCAAGAAAAAAAACAGCTGTTGAACTGCAATCAAAAAAAAAAAAAAGAAAGAAAAAAGACAGGAGATACTTGATTCAAACTCATATTAATGCAGATACACCACTTTAACGTGAGATAAATCATATGTTTGAGAGACTGAAAAATGGAAGTTTCACTGACATCGGAATGTTTTACCTGCAACACAATATTTGCCAGTGTTCCTCTGAAACTTACTGAGTGTGGTTGCTTTGGTCCTAGGATGTTCACAGTGAAATCAGGGTAAAAAAACCCCTATGTACAAAATCATAGTACATAGGAGTTTTTTTCTTTACATGCTGACATTAGTAGCAAAACAAAAGAAATTTCTCTGGACCTACTTACAGGTAGCAGATGCATTTTTACAGATTTTAAAGCGCTGAAGCTAAACGAATGAGCCCACTCAATTTAGCATACAGCTAAATACATAGATGCTTCAAGCTGACTCAGTTCAACAAAGCAGTACGAAACGTGCTAAAATCAATATTCAGAGAAGCATTTAAAAACACAGTACTCAAAGATGTAAATAAATTTGAGCATAAACTTCTAAGCATGTACCTGAGCATTGCTTTTGCAAAGATATTTAGGGGCCAGAAAATATAAACACCTTCTGAGACTTTAGAAATGACAAAGTTGGAGAATTAATTCCCAACTAAATTCTAGAAGTAATTTGCACCTGAGTCATAACTAAGTTAATTACTAGACAGCTTGCACTTTACAAAGCTAAGACAAAGGATCAAAATATAGGCCCTTGACCTTCAGTTTTGGTACTGGTGAAGTAAAACAGGTAATCATTATTCTCCCTGTAAATATCTGAGCATTTGATGTAAAGAATGTGTGCTGTGTACAACAGTTGTATTGCTGTGATGGTATGAGTCTCAGCTCCTGATGAAGACTGTATTGTTTGGCTGTACCTCATTTTTATTCGACAAACTGAGTGATATTCAGAAAGTTAGAAACTAAATCTTTTCTAGGTGAAAGCTTAAGAAAAGAGCAGGGATAGTGAACTAATAATTTACAGCTTTGATAGATTTAAATACCTTTCATCAGTAGAATATAAAGCCAACATAATTTTCCTTCAGTGTAACCCTCATAACAAAACAAAGTATTCCTTAGATCTTGGCATGTTCAAAAAGATTCAATCTTCAGGATGCTCAGGTCAAAAAAACAGCACAGTATGCAACTGCCATGTTGACATAATAGGAATCTATATGTTATTTTAAAGAATATGGATTGTCAAAATACCTTCTAAGGAACTAAGTTTTCTAAAAATTGTAGAAAGTAATTGTCATAGGAAATTGTCATAGGAAAATATGTTGCAAAAAATACTATTGTTTTCATAAAGAAAAAAGAAAAGGAGGAAATAATAAAATTCAATACATGATTAAAATTTAGTCATTGAATGCATATTCCTTTGTTACAGGAAGATGATAAATCCTTACAGTAAATAAATTTTACAATAAGTATATTTCCTACCACCTCCCATCATATGTGTGTATTTTCTGCTTAATTATCTTACTTTTATGAATGCTGAGATACTTCAAGTAGTAGAAAGGATAAAGTTTGTCCCAACCACACAGATGCAAGAAATATATTTCAATATTACCTTGAGGAAAAATATTTCTAGAAGAAAACATCAGAGAAAATATCTCAAAAAGAATGAATGTAGCAATATTTAAAAATGAAGGCAAATAAATAGGAGCAACAGAAAAATGATGACAGAATTTCAAAAAGCAAATACTAGATACTATATTAAAAATGCAGAAAACTGTAGGAAGAGGAGACAGAGATATCAATTAGGAATAGTAAGAGCAGTTAGAAAATAAGTGATAGCCAAGAAAACTGTGTTCACTGGGAGATAAATAGAGAAGACTTAAAGAACATAAAAATCAAACAGACAAAAAATACCCCTCCACCTCCCGAGACCCCAAAATCCACAACAAGCATAAACTGAAGCTACATCAACAACATCAGAATTCAGGTTTTTTTACATCTTTGTGTTGCTCTGCTTCCACTGTTCAAGAAGAAAAGCTCACGCTTGTGCTATGGTTTAATAGTATTTACCTCATAGCATGACGTACCTGCTACAGAAATCATGCATGAAAATGACAGAAGAGGTTTGAGAATGGTGGTTTACTGCTATTATGCCCAGGAAGTGCAGCTGGGTTGGCACATCAGGAAGGAGAGGTTATTTTAGCTTTTATTATACAAGTCTTGAGGTGTGAATTGCCAGAGTTACTTACAACATGAATGAAGCCACCAATTCTTAGTAAATTTAAGGGGAATTTGATACCTTCCACAGGTTCTTTTAAAAGAAGTCTCAGTCTGAGAATCAAACCATATTTGACTGTTATAAATAGATAAAAATGTGAGGTATCCTTATGGGTCAACATAATAATTACTTAAAATATTAGTAACATTAATTTTTAATTATTTTTGGTCTGTTTTGCATTTTGATATCACTTCCACATTTTGCTTTCAATTCTAGTACATTTTGTTCTTTTTTCTTCTTTTTTTTTTTTATTATGTCAACTCCCAAGCCCAAATAATCAGTGAAAAAACCTACTGACTGCGACTGAGACATCTTTACAGATGGTCACATTCCAGTAGGCACTGGATATGCATATAATAAATGGTTATTTCTATATTAAGTAGCTTAATATTCAACCTCTACTGAAATTCCACTGGTATTAAAATGTTCAGAAATAGACTACATACTTCAAGGAGCAAATTTACCAAACATACTGCATTTTGCTTTTAAATGAATTAATGTTCTTATTTTGCACATTATTTCCCATACCTAGGAAGGTATATATCGATTGACTATCAATTCCTCTGCTGTTTCCTCTGGTTCAGTGCTTTAAAATCATGGCGACCTACTACATTTTGTATTTAATATTGTAACTGTTTGGGTGTTTTTCCTAGTTGGACATAGAGGTTAAATGGCATGTTTCTGTCTGGATCAGTACATCTTTCGAAATATGCATGAATTGAATTACCAGGTAAGAATTTCTGTCTGTAGACCTTTACTCCGCTAAACAATCCATAAGTTGAAACCACTGAGTGAATCATTGCAGCTATTCTGGAAACTGCCTGCACAGAATAGCTTGCACTTCTAGGGCCTTGCTTTCTTAGAATTACAGAATCTCTTTGGTTGGAAGAGACCTTTAAGATCATCGAGTCCAACTATACATATTTCCTTAACACATTCTTATTTTCAAAGCGTTTTTCTTCATTTACAACCATTTGCAGGAATATTCATTGAGAATAAGCCGAATTAAGCAACATTAGCTCAAAATACTAGACTAAAACATGAAAAAAATCACTGTTTGTCTTTTTATCTTATAATATTCATCCAGATTTCTATAGTAGTGGAAGAGAGAGTGCCTATCAAAAAGCATGTGTAGTCGCAGAAATTGCTAGCAGGCAGTTAATTAGCACATCAGCATTAAAGTTTATTTATTCTGTAAGGATGTTTCCATTTTAAGAACTGCATAGGTCTCAAAATGGAAACGTCTTTATAGATAAATAAGTTCCCCTACAGTTTCCCTACTGGGACAACAATATTGTGCAGCTGAAAACAGCTTATCATTCAACTAGTTAGCTAAGGTATTTTGTAGCAGTATGGACATAGCAGAGAACTCACTAACTGCTGTTTAATTTGTTCATCTGTACTAGACTCCATGCTCTTCTAACCTTGCTGCTAGAAGTATTTGAACTTGTCCAGGTTTGTCTCCCATCAACCATACAGTAATACCTGTGTCCGCATACCTTCGCTGAAGAAATCCTTTTTGCTTGTACAATTGTCCTGGTTTGAATTCAACATCTCTGAAAAAAAACTGCTATGTATTCTACATAATGAAGCAATGCTAAATAACAGGGTGGGTTTTTTTGTTTTGTGATTCTATTCCCACTTCCTGAAAATACAATTTAAAAGCAATTTCCAATGTAAGTTTCAGTTCGAGACTTAAAGCACAGCTGTACAGCCAAAAGGTTTAACAAACATCCTGTCACTGGCAATCTGTAAAATGATGACAGAATAGTAACATTATGAGTAAGAACAGGAAATGTGTTGGTTACACTCTTGGTCATCAGAATTCATTATTCAAAAATCAGACACCATAGTGATTTTGTCATCAAAACTTCCCCATTTTGGGATAACAAACAAAAATATGTGCCTCAGAGGCACAGTGAAGCTGCTTACAGGACATACTCCAACGGTGTGCTGTCCAAGTTTGTCCTCAGAAGAAGATGTCATGTTTGTATATTGTTTCCAAGTGGGAGGAAAATTATTTTTGAAGGTTGAAAGAAAAAGCATTAGTGACCACTACTGTTCTAAACTTTAGCCTCAGGAAGGGTTGACAATTAATGACCTATGATACCAGGGTGGAGGGTGAAGCAAGAGCTTTCTCAATAAACGACACAAACCTTTTATCAGATTGATAGAAAAAATATTTCCGTGCAGGACTGAAAGAGAATTTCAGAGAAAAATTCCTTCTAAAATACCGAGGGACACAATCAAATGATTTCTGGTACAAAATACTATCCTCAAATGGCCCTCAGCAGTTAGAGACAATAAAAGGCTTAGGCACTTGCTGGCACCTTACTATCTGCACGGTCCATAATGAGCAATGTAAAACATGAACCTGGGTTTACTGCACAGTGTGTAAAGAATCAGGACCCTTTGCAGAACAGTCTCAAAAACACATTTACACTGAGTAGAGAGCAGCCAGATAGCTAATAGGAAATCCGTCAGAATTTAGCTGCCTAATTCAGAGGCACAACTTAAGTTTTCAAGGAAGGGAACGTAGCTTGAGCTCGGTTTTTATCTCATTTTTATCATGGCACCACCTACATTTTATGTAGTAGTTCAGAGGTTTTGAACCCACTCAGGAAGTTGGAAGTATAAGATCTAGGCCTTAGAAGGCTCAAAGACTTATTCCTACTTTTCAGTTTAACTTCTATTCAGGGAGAAACACAGGAATAATTTCAGGATCATTTCTATCTCTTGGCTCTTTAATATAAAACTTGCAAACTATGATGGAAACAAGATACTTGAATAGTTCCACTTTTTTTCATTACCTGCATTTTAAAAATAACAGTGTTGTGACTTCTGGTTTGTTTTGGTTTTTTTTTGGGGGGGGGGGTATGTCAATTTTAAAGGAAGTTTCTCGTCTTTATTCTTTTTGTTTTGCAGCATTAGTGGCTTTACCTGGAAAAACACAAAAAAGCAAGTCTCAAAAACTTTCTGCTGTATCCATCTAAGCCATAACTGTATAGTCCTATACCTTTATACAAAATCAGTAGAGGAGAAAATCAATCTAAAGGCTACGAATGAACAAGTTTATCAGCTTGTATAAGTGCAACAACAGATAAGAAATCTCTGTTGCAAGATAAAATAAATTAAAATGAAAAATAAAAATGCAAGCCAGGTAGTAATGGGAAAATCTTCATTAAAATAATTAGAGCATGAAGTATCTGGATTTCTTGTAAAAAAACCCATGCTTTTTAATTCCTAAGTTGTACTCTTAAACAAAAAGAAACTTTGGAAGGATTTTTACTATTCACTTGATAGTTACCTGATTAAAAATAAGGAACATTATTTTATAAACCTCATATCAAGATACTTGCAACAAGAATATTTCTTTTCTTAGGAAAAAAAAAAAAAAAAAAGACTATATACTTATCTTCTTTCTTTCCATGGAATATTTTGTAGAAAAGTATTTCCAAATTGTCACATTTCTTGTAGTTATGTATTTAGAATGGTTTATTAAGAAAATTCATTTAGAGTACACTTCTGTTTAGGAAAAGTAGTTCCCTACCAGTCCCACAAATTATTTGAGAGTTTGCATTCTCTATTTACTTATGAACTTTGTGTTAGAAAACACAATCATGTATCACAGTGCCAGGAATACTGATGGGTTTGATAGTTCATGAGTAAATCAATATATTTTTGAATGTTTAGTTTTCAGAAGGCTCTAATTCTAGGGAAATTATTAAAAACTTCCTACTTTAGTACGGAAGATGAGTAAGATTAAAGCCTCACTTAAGTACTAAAGTCCTACCTGAGTATTTTCTTGAAAGAAAGATGGATTTTTATTCACCAGAAATATATATAAGCATGTGTTTAAACTTCACTCCTATGAATCTGCAATCATTAAACTACAGCAGAAATAATCACAAGCTGAAATTTATGCAAAGAACTAAGTACATAACTGAATCTGGCTTTAGGAAAGAGATCTCTCTCTTAAAATAATACTTTACTTTTAAGCTTCAAATCAATTTTCCCGCAGTTTATTTTCGAGTAACAATACAGGTAGAATGTGTTTGTTTTTTTTTATTTTCAGAAGTGAAGCATATATTTTCAAAAATTCATTATTTTAAAGAATTAGTCATGTTAACGTTTAGCTCTAACATTTTTTCATTTTCACACATTTTACTTTGAAATGCCATTGACATGTTGAACTACTCTTACGTACATAAAAATTCTAACTAATCTTGCTTTTAATGTTGATTTATATTTCCACTTCTTTTTTTTTTTTCATTCAGAAAGTGCAGTCTTCTAAGTATAGTTTGACTATTTGACAAAAAAAGACAAGAGCCAAAATGAAATTAACACCTGAACAAATTCCTCCAGATCATGGTAGTGAATTAGTGAATCTAATGGAGCTTCAAAGTAATAATTAGTAAACATTTGCTTTGTACTAGACATCCCTCGTAGTATCAAAGCATCAAATCATTAGAATCACTTGAAAATGGAATTTAAACCTTAGTAACTCTTTGGCAGACACATCTACTGTTTCTACTCCTGCCAGGACATGCACAGTAAACAGGTCAATTTGGAACATAAAAAGCATAAAATAATACACTTAATCCAAAGTTGTTTTGATTAACGTAAAAATTAGATAAATCAACATGCACTAAGTGTGGCTTTTGAAGAGCTAGTGGTGATATTCATTTGGCAGAAGCAAAATAGATATTTCAGGGAAAAGGAAGGTAAGAGATCTTCAAAGAAAACTGATATTAAAACATTTACATTTTATACTCTTTTAAAAAGAAAAAACCACAACATTGGGAAAGATCAGAAATCCTAAGAGAATCAGCAGGCAATAGCAATTCGTTTTATAAAATATGATGAAAATAAGTTATTTTTTTCCACACTATTTAAGCTATTAATCCATTAGCCTTGGGACACGAAACTAAAAATAAGGTGTATCCAATTTGGTATGGTCATAAGCTATGCTGTTTTTCTGTGGTTTTTCACAGGTTAACAGCATTGTGACCGGTGTTTTAGATGATTTCTAAAGAGTATTTTAGCTGACATCTTAAAGAAATTTTAACCATGCTACCTTAACAGGAGATCAATCAATGCACATTTATATAGTTCAAGCATGCTTAAGTCAGTGCAGGAAACAGTCAACAGCAATATCCCAGCTGTCTGTCATCAACAAGCAGATACCGTTTGAGATTTTACAATTCTTCATGTAACTTCAGAGTATAGCGCTGTTCCACATTATTCCCTAATATATAACTGATCCATTTATCTCTTCATAAAATCCAATAACATTAGGGATATATTCTTAAAAAATATCTGAATGGCTCCTGGGCCCTGTAAGACAGCCACACTGGGTCAGAGCAGAGCTACACATCCAGTGTGAAAGCCTCCTTACCAGTATGAAACTTTTGGTATGAGAGACAATACATTCTAAGAAAGAATGTGTTCATTAACATTTACTCACTAAAGGAAGGAAGTGGGAGAGAAAGGGAGGACAGATGCACTTTGGGTGTGTATCTGAAGGAAAGACAGACTCTTCAAAGACAGATATGGTGACTCCACGTAGATTTTTGTTGCTAATTCAAAACAGTTCACCTAAGTTTGGCAAGTGTTAGATGTTCTAGGTTAGCATTTGGTCAATAACAGTTTTTCACCTTACACCAATGGTCATCTTCAGTTTGATCTGCTGTACTAACCAGCCTGTAGAGTTCCTTGCTCTTAGAAAAGTAGACACAGAAATGCCAAAGCAGTACTGTTCCACAGTCAGTTGAAGAACAAACGCAGAAATAAAACTCCACAAATTTTTAATTGCTAATCTCAAATTTAGGCTAGATTTAGCTAAAAATATGCCTAAATAAATTATTTATAGGTTAGAGATAAAATAATGGGAAATTTATAGGCTTTTTCTTGTTTGGCTTTTGGGATTGGTTTTGTATTTTTATTTACATTAAGCCAGGACCTTAAAATATTAAGAAAAACTCATGGTTGTGTGTTTAGCTATAAAAAAGATTTGCCACTAGTGGCTGAAGAAAAAGTGCCGAGTTTCAGAGAGCTCTAAACAGCTGTGAGAAATACAATTTCCTTTTATTGTAATGGTATTGTAGTTCTACGGAAAATAGTGTACACTGTAACAATAAAACTGCTGAAGTCAATCCCTGCTCCAAATGAAAAACACCTTGTGGTGCCACCTACAGTGAAAAAGATGTCGAAAGGAAAAATTAATTTCTCATGTGTTATCACAAATGTGTCATCACAAATGTGTCATCACATATTACAGACCGAGTACACCTCAAAAGAGTCTAATCCAAAACACTTCCCAAATCCTTCTGCTGATTGCACTGGATTTTGGGTTTAGGGAGGTTCATCCTGGTGTGGATGCTCTACTGTGGTCTATGTATTAGATCAGAAACTTTACTCGTGCAATTTCAAGTTAGTCAGTGGCAGTGCAGGTGAAAGCACTTCTGAATAGAAAAAGAAACTGTTCCTGTAATTGATTGAATACATTATATGGGTGACGGGCCCGAGCCACAATGATTTTGTTTGTGACTCTGTATATCCTTTTCACAAATCTTCCTTCATGTCATCATTTAGACTGGAGGGTTTTTTAATATATATAAAAAACATGTATATATTACATAATACAATAAATTGTATGCCATTATATAATAAATTAGATTACATAATACAAAAAAATAAGTAAACTGTTGAATTTTTTTACAAATTAGATTTTTTTAAGTACACATTTACTCTGCTTTGTGTTTTTATGAACTGCCACAGTGTCATGAGCAGTAAGGGGATACTTTGTATAGAAGATCACCATAATAACTTTTATTTAACTGATGTAACTATCAGCTGAATTAATTTTGGTATCAGTCACATGGGCAAAAATTTGAAGGCCCTAGTTTAATAACTTTTAAGTAGTATTGTAAAACCAAGACCCATCCCTCTTGTCTATTCCATTCAAACTCACCTTCATCACTAGGAATCCTAACTGTCACTTCTCTGCAGAAAGAGGCTGGAGACCAACCTGTCACTATCTCCCATAACATCCTTGTTAACAACCTGATAAAGCACAGACTAGATAAGTACACCATGAGGTGAAATGAAATCTGGCTCAACTGCCAACTACAAAGGGTTGTGAGCAGTAGCAAAAAGAAAAAAGTGTTCTTATACAAGCGTTTTTAAGGGTGATTTAGTGTAAACACTGAGAACGAGGGCCGGTTTATCTCAGTGGGTTGAGTGTGGTGCTTGAAACACCAAAGGTAGCGGGTTCGATTCCCGTTCAGTTCTCACGTGCTGACTGACCTAGTCAAGAGGTGACGTCCCTGCCCACAACAGGGAGGCTGGATTAAAATGATCTCTAAGGTCCCTTCCAGCCCAGGCCATTCTATGATCTATGATGAGTATGAATACAGAATTTAGGCACTACTACAGACACAGGGAACTGAAGTACACAAGTCCTCATTTCTGGCCATGCAGCCTTCCCCCACTGATTACCAAGCTCTGGAAAAAACCCATGAACTTCAGCAAAGGTCACGCAGCCCCTGTGGTGCTCAGTATGCCTGTAACCATTCCACATTGTGCTGCCTGGAGCCCCCTTCCCATCCTTACTCTGGCCAGAACCCCCAAGAAACCAGAGGAATCCCCACCCTCCTCCCTACAGAGGACCCATTTTGCCAATATTTTCTGAAACAGCCCAGGACAGGCTGACACGTGGAGCTTCTCATGCCGTGCCCTCCTTCTCAGCTGAGGCCACTTTATGATTCTGTTCCTGTCATTGCTGAGGTTTTGCTAAATATTTAGCGATCAGAACACTTGCCCCCAAAGCGGTAAACTTGTTCACAAGCCCTGCTGAGACTTTAAAGTTCAAAACAGTATCTTTAGCTTTCCAAGCCACTGCTTTAATTAGCAAAACAGAGGACGGCTGAAGGGAAACGATGCATATTTCATTCCTCTAGAGAAAGCTGTGTTAGTTCACAAAAACACGGCACTTAGGGATATGGTTTAGTGGAGGTCTTGGCAGTGTTAGGTTTATGGTTGGACTTGATAAACTTAAAGGTCTTTGACAACCTAAATGATTCTATGATCTTCATTAACAACCAGGATGATGTGATAGTGCACCCTCAGCATCTCTGCAGACAATACAAAACCAGGAGTGGCTGATAATGGTATACAGTTATAGTGCTATTCAGAAAAACATTGACAGATTGAAGAAATGGACAAATGGGACCCTTATCAAGTTCAAAGGGAAATGCAATGTTTTACACAGGAGAAATAACCCTATGGCTAGAAAGGAGCTCTGAAGAGGACTAGGGGTAATAATGGGAACCAACATGACCACGCGTTAGAAATGTGTCTTTATATTAAAAGCCAACAGCAGGAGGTGATCTTGCCTGCCAATTCAGCACTGGCGAGATCAGTTATGTGTCCAGTTGGGGGTTTCTCAGTTCAGGAAACACATGGTCATACTTGAGTGAGTTCAAGAAAGGTCCTTGAAAACAATTAAGGGTTGGGAGTATTTGTCATCTGATGATTGTCTGAAAAGGTTGGAACTTTTTAGCCTGAAGAAGGCCTGAGGGGTATCCACATATAGCCCATATGCAGAGCTAAACGGTAGCAGTTGCTCTATCACCTGCTGAGAAGGGAGATTGTGAAAAGGAGAGGAGACCCACAGGTTAAAATCAAAACAGATTTAATAGAACAGCAAAACTAATACTAATGCCAATAAAAAGAATACAAAGTTATACTCAGCCCAGTGAACATACAGTCACAATGAACAGGAAAGCAGTCCTCAGGAGCAGAATGTTAAGTGAGGCCCTCCAGGGATAGAGAGCAGGAAAAGCAGCAGAAAGAACCTCTGTCCTCAGCAACCGGCCCCCCCCTTTATAAGAAGGGTGATGATGATGGGATGGGACACACCTGTGAGCCCCCTTGGGTCAGCTGCCCTGGCTTGTGTTCCTCCCAGCTCAAGCTTCTGCTTGACTCAGAGCTGTCAACAGCTGGAGTTCCATTCCAGCCAAACCAGGATAGGGGTGATCTCATCAATATGTATAAATATCTTAGAGGGGAGCATGTCAGACACTGGAACGTGTTTCATGGAGAGGCTAGCTGTGTCTGTTCTTGGAAATATGAAAAAAAGCCTAGAGCAACCTGCTCTAGTTCTCTCTACGTTGGGCAGGAGAGTTGCACTAAGTGATCTCCAGAGGAGCCTTCCAACTTCAATCATACCATGATTCTGTAAAGTTGAAAGATCTAGATTGAAGTTTCAGAACTGCTGGCATTGGTGATTTGTGTCTGGATTAATGAATTAAAAGATGGCTGGAATAACTGATTTTATTCTTATATTGTATACTCTTTTTCTTATTATCTCATGGCTTCAACACCTAAACTGAGTTAACAACAGTTCTGTTTATAGTTATTTGAAGAGCGTGTGAGTAGGGAGGAGTGGCAGAGAGGAGCTGGGATGGACTGATCCCAGCCCTGCATTCCCTAGGTAGTAAAAATAGAACACATAACTTGCAAAGATGCTTCTTGAAATGTGGGGAGCAAATTACTGAAGGAAGTTTAAAAAAGTGTATGTTTAGAAATATGAAGAAGTAAAATACAATTAAGACTAGAAAAGGATGTTGTTTAACTTTTAAAAGCTTTCTGTGCTTTTGTCCTGTCCTCTTGGTTCAGAGTTTAACATTTCCTAGGTCCTGAGAGGCCATGCAAAAAACTCGTACTTTTTTTCAAAGCTTACTTCATCTATGATTAAGCAATCTACTGACCCAAATATGTAAGACTGAACATAGGACGATTGGTTATAGCAAACGCAATTTATCCATTGACCATCTTTATCTACCAGTGTTCACTGTGAACTGTTGATTGAATTTCATTTAATGCCAAGTGAAAGGATTTTCTGTAGCAGAAAATTAATTCTTATAGACATAAGAATAGACTAGCAAAGACTGTTGCATTCTGGGTTTTGTTTTTGTTTTTGTTTTTTTTCTTCTTCTTCTACACTTGGTAGAAGAACAGAATTTGCTGGTTTCCCTAGTAACATTTTGGGATAGCAGGCTGAGCAGGAAGGCCTTGTTCACCCACCTACGCTTTTAACACAACTGTACCTTCTGCATCAATGGTAAAAAAATACATACAAACAGAGAGGTGTGAAATCAAGTTGCAAGTAAGTATATTTGAAAACATAAAAAGCAACAAACCAAACCAATAAAACCCAAAATCAAGCAACTCTGACAGAGCTAGATGTGGGAGACAAATTTCCTGTGAAGGCAAACAATGTCAAGCAAGCGGAATTAATTTCTGAATTATACATATTCACCCATCATTTAATAATAAATGGGAAATTTGGAAATATTTCCTTTTTTTCTTCCTGGTTATGGGTAATATATAGATTCAACTTTTTCACCTTCAGGGAAAGAACTGATGCAGAGAGTGGTGATTCTAATCAGCATTTAAGTGCTTGCTTTTGTTATAGAAGTTTATGTTGACACTGGGCAGAAGCTAGCCAGAGTTTCTACACTTGCACAGGGTTTTGCAGTCATACTTTCAAATGCTGGCTTCTAGCAGAAGCTAGGAGCTGATTTCTGGGGAAGATTTCTTTCCCTACCCTGGCTGCCGGATGTCAGACAGAACTTTTAATCCTGATTATCAGACTTGAATCTGAGATTTCCATATTTATCTTTGATTGCAGATATAGAAAGTGGGTTTTTTGGACTGACTACCTCTGTAGAAACAAAAGCATTTCCATTCTGCCAGTTTTATTCACAATGTTTTGAATGCTAAACAAGCCTAAAAATTAAAACAATTAATTTATTCCATCAAAACAGAGGTTAAACTGTTGTTTACTAAACTGGAAGGTAGTGGCAAAATAAAGTCACAGAACAAAAAAATGCAGACAGAGGTTATATCTGCCATCAGCCCCTTCTTACTGTCACCTACAAATCTCTGAAGTATTTAATGAAGAATTGTGCAGTGCTCGGTTTCAAAGTGCCGCCTTTTAAAGGATACCTTTCAGAAATCTGCTGGAAATTGAACTTTTCTGTAGGAAATGTTAAAGGCAAATTAGAACTTGCTTCCTCACCTTAACATTTATTCCAAAATAATTAAAAAGCTAACAATCTAAGAGCAAACACTAGACCTGCTTGCTTAAAGGATCTCCTTAAGTCTCCTTTTTTTCCACATGCAATCTCCCTCTCTTTTTAAAACTTGCATCCCAAGTCTTATGTCAAATAAAAGTTTAGCTTCAACAAGCACAGGTGTAAGAATTCACACTTTCTATGCAAATGCAAATGTGCCCGTTTTTTCTATCCCTCCTCCCCCCCATACATACTTTCACCTATATTCGATCCCACTGCATTGGTTTATGATGTAACACTAAAGAGTTATTCACTGTATAATCATTAATTAAATACACGATCTTTGAATCACCTTGCATATTGCAGAGTCTGCACACAGTATATACTAACAGAGACAACATTTTTTTTATTAATTTTTCCCTTCACACTTGTTAAGGTTAGGAGTTTTTGTTATCATAGATTCCTACTTGGCTTTATAACAAATAGATTATCACAGTATTTATAAAAAAGATCCTAAAAGCAACAGTCTGGAATCTTAAGCTCCATGGCTGATTTTGGTTAAGACTAAATAACATAATAATATATGGATTATTGCACTAACTGGAAGGAAGATGATTAATTTAAAAGCATTTGTGTAATAAGTGCAATAGGATCTGCTACTCTAGCTTGCAAATATCTTAAATGCTCTGTAATGTAACAACACAATGAGGTCATAAGCGATGTTAAACATTATAGATACATTATGAATTAGATGAACTTTCAAAAACCTTAACTGTTTTGGTTTGCATTTTGGTTTTGTGTAACATCATAATTTCTCTGTTACCTTTAACAATTTATTCTAATTCATTCAATGACTTTTGTTAATTCTGGGAAGATGATGCTGAGATGAGGCAAGAAAATCTGGAACAGAAGGTAATATGGTATAAAAAGAATTTGGGAGATGGGGAAAGAAACATTCTTTTTTTTTTTTTTCCCCCAAGTTATCACATTTCTTTGATGTACTTTCAAGATAGCAGGATAAATAAAATTACCAAAACCAAAAAGATACACCCATATGCTTTGGAACATACATTGCTGTTCATATGGTCTTTCTTAATAATAGATTTTAAAGTTGCATAATCTTTCAGAAAGTTTTTCCCTTGAAAAAGAAAAGACCATGGTTTATTATCTCATATAACATTCTAGTATCAGTTGCAAATTGCTCATCCAAACATTTTTTTTCTCTTTGTTTTCACAACAGCAAGATTTTATTCATTTTTTCAGTTGTTGTAGATCTATCCTGTTAATGTCAACATGATACCATCCCACCTTCTGAACTGTGGATTGCCGTTGTTGCACTGGACTCCTCTGTGGGATGCAAATAAAGATAAATCATGATATTTACTTCTTTTTTCCGTACGTTTTGGCCGGAGAAAATGCAGAATACATCCAAAATCACAGAATCCATCCATTCGTTTTTCTTTATTGTTAGTTTTCTAACTCATGCACACACACGCGGTGCACCATATCTAAATCTGCACAGACTGTATTGATTCAAGCAACGTATTTTAAAGAGCAGGACTCCCATTTGAAGTGTATCTTAGCACATTACTGTAGAACATGAAGAGTGCCCAATCACCTCTGTAAACTCATACTTGAGGGATTCCGACCGACTGTAGAGTGAACATGTCTCTCGGCAGTTTTCCAAACTTAGTTTCATTTAGATCAATGAAATCAAAAGCCTAGTGTGGCTAAGAATCATTTACTTCCATCTCAAAGGTGATTCTCATTGTCCAAAAAGAAAAAAAAAAAACAATAACAAAAAAATTTAATGCTTTCTGTCTGGTCACAATATTTCTATAAAGTATCAACTGTGCACTAATTTTTCAGATGAAAGTAGTCAAGCCCGAGTGCCTCTGGCCAGCTGATTTTCAATGAACTTTCTCAAAAATGTCCAGAATTATATTTAGAGGTAATAGCTCAAAGGTGGCTTATTTCTTTCCTCCACAAGTACCAACATTATGCCTATGCAGTGAATTAGAGGACCAGTTTTTCACTATCAGAAAATTTTATAAAGGAAGTACCGTGGACAGGGACAGGACTTGCCACTATTCAACTATTCAATGCTCAGTAAATAACTATATGAAAAATGCTTATAACTTTTTGAATATTTTATCTTTTAATTTATCTTATATCCAAGCAGTGTAGTTGTAGGCAGCACTATGTACTGTATTATTACCATATAATAGACATTCTGTTTTCTCTCTATAAATAGATAAAGACATAGCCATATTCAGAGACACAAAACCCCATGATTAACTATCAAGATTTGTTACCTATTGCTGATGAAGTCCAAACTTCAAAAGGGAGCTGAACTCCTGTTTCACTGTTCCATTAAAGCATATCTTAAAATAATCAAACAAGTCTTGCAACAAAAATGGTTGAAACCAGAACTGCAATCAACTTCCAGTCCAGGTAGAATATGCATGGTCAGAATGTAAAATAAAAATAGACAGTTTTTGTAATAAAATTCCTACTTTTTCCTATAGTTTTCATGAACTGCCAGAACAAGTCTTTTTGTTACCAACTGGGATAAATTGGCCACTAGTTCTTTAGAAGCAGCTACATGACTGACCAATTACAAAGTATTTTGCAGTCATAAATTACAGGCTTCTTTCTAGAAGGGTTAGAAATGATGCTCATGAAAGAGTTCAGAACTTTCTTGAACAGTACTAAACCCAAGTAAGGAGGGAAAATACCACCTATCCAGAAAGCCTGTTATATCTTGGAACACAGCTGTAAAGCTCCTGTGAATCTCTGAAGGCATTGAGACACTACAAAAGATTGATGTTATTCAGTCTGATTTTAGACAAAATGATTTTGTTTATTTCAGCAGATGAAAAAGCTGTACTGACAGTATTTTTATAAGAAAATATCTACCATCTCAGAAACTATCCTTCTCATTCATCTTTTTCCCATATGAGAAAAATAAAATTCCTTTAAATTCCTTTTCTGATCTCCTCACCTATAATCACAGCCCCTATGGTAACCACTAGAAAGTTTCCTTCTGTACTCCATAGCTCTTCCTTTCACATTACTTCATCCTTACTTGCACTGATTTGAAAGAAGAGGGAGGGTCTCAGACTGAAGAGGTCTGAAAGACATAGTAAATAGCATGTGTTAGTTTTGGTTGTGATAGAATTTATTTTCTTCCTAGTAGTTGCTATGGTGCTGTATTTGGATTTAGAACAAGAATAATTTTGATGATACAGGGATGTTTTCATTACTGCTGAGCAGGGTTTACACAGTGTCAAGGCCTTTTCTGTTCCCCACCCCACCAGTGAGTGGGCTGGGGTTGCACAAGAAGCTGGGAGGAGACAAAGCCAGGACAGCTGACCCCAACCGACCAAAGGGATATTCCACACCATAGGACATCATGCTCAGCAATAAAAACTGGCGGAAGGAGGAGGAAGTGTGGGGACATTCAGAACAATGGTGTTTCTCTTTCCAGGTCATTCTTAGGTGTGATGGACCCCTGCTATCTTGGAGATGATTGATTTCTGCCCACAAGAACTGGTGAATGAAGTTTTGATTTTCCTCCATGCAATTTTTTTGCTTTACCTCTTAAACTTTCTTTATCCCAACCCACAAGTTTTCTCACTTGTACCCTTCCAATTCTCTTCCCCAACCCACTGCTAGGGGAGGGAGCGAGTGGCTGTGTGGGGCTTACTTGACAGCTGGAGTTAAACCACAATAGTCTTTAATAAAATTCTCAAACACGGAAAAGATGTAAACATGAAGTAATGAGAAATTCTTCAGAGTTCTACAGGGCAAGATATTATGGACAGAGGGCAAAATTAAAAAAAATACTATTTTTGGATCCTGATGATGTGCAAAACTGGCACTACAACACTATTAAGATGAAAAAAGAATGTAGCTATGACATCCAAGTTTGTGTAAAATTGTATCGGAATAAACAGTTTGTGAAGTCAGAGTATGAATATTAGGTACTTGAATCATCTCAGTCTCATTTTATAGGATGAAGAAACTACCTCAATCTATTCATTACTCATAATTTATTTATTTACATTTTTCCTGGTTTTGGGGGGGTTCTTACATTTGACTTTTTGCTAAAATCGCATTCCTGGTTTTCTAAGTGTGGCATATTGTCCGAAGAGAGGAATGAAGGTCTATTTCCATTAAATTGAAAAGAACACTAAAAATTCAGTTCTTTTGCACAGTCAATGCATTGAGAACCTAATTAACATGAAAATAATCTGTTTTCAGGATAAAATAGAGAATGTCTCATGAACAAAACCCATCATTTTGTTAAAATGCAGATTAAAAGGGCACGATTTTAAAGATACCGCATTTTTTATTTTTGAGACCAAGGGTAGAGATTAGATCATATTAAATTGCATAAAAATGTTACAGTATTCAGTGCTTTCTCCTGTCTTCAGAGTTTTTTAATCTGTACTTACCCTTAAAGATAGTAATAAAGAGAAATGTGATAATCATAAAACTTACTGTTTAAAAATTACACCTTCTTATTCAGTGCACTACTGCTAGGATTATATCTGCTCATTTTAATGACAACAAAATAAAGCTTTTACTGCTTTTTACTCTTTTAGAACCAAAAAGTTAGAACAGAAAAGAGAAATTTAATTTTATTCTATCATGGTTATCATAAAAATTTCAAAATGAATTTTAGGTACAGGATTTGCTTTCCTAGTTACCATGATTACATCAGAAATGGAGATAAATATCCTTTTAAAGTTGAATAAAGTATTTTGATAGAACTAAAGTAAATCAAGGGAGATTTTCTTTTGTTAAAACACAGTTCAGGAAACACCAAGTGTCTTCAGATTCTTCCACATCTACTTCACATGTATCACAGAAAAGCATCTTTCACAACACTGTTGCATAAAAATATAATGTGAAATCTTTCATAGTTTGAAGATGGAGTGACAATCAGCAAAAATCCAATGCTGTATAGAAGCCTACTGAAATATGTTAATAACATGTATTAAAGAAAAAGCTTAAATAGAGCATCAACTTGCACTTGACTAACTGCGTATGAACAACATAAAACACTCATTTCCTCTCCAGTGTAATGTGTCATTGATTACAAAATAAGAACAGGAAAAAACCTTCTCATCTAAACTGTATTTCTTTACCTTGAAGGGTTGGTATAGATGATACTTGAGGTCCCTTCCAACCCAGTAATCTATGATTCTATGAATGAGTATCTGTAGACAGAATATGGAAAATTAGGGATACTTCTTGCAATTGCCTTTTTAGGAGGGGTCATATAGAGGCAGCAACTAGTTTTCCAAATTTACTGGAACCTTACAAATTTAGTCATCTTCATGGAAAGAATATTATGCTCGTCCACAGATCAGCTATTTAGTCTTGTGCTGCATCCCAAAGAAATCAGCTAAGGGTCTTTTACCTCTATAAGCATCATTGTGTTAGAGTTCTGTTTGTTTCCAGAATGCAGCAGTGTGGTTTTTAAAGTGCTGCAGTTAGTTTTGGCTTTGGAGGTACTGCTGTAAACAACAAGAGGACTTGCTGTCTGCCTTAGCCAATCCTATCCATGAAACAACATTAGTTCATTGGAACTTGATACTGGTTAAAACGCATAGAACCAGGATTCTGGTTCTACATTGCTTTCATTGTCTCTGCCTGTATAGGTGAAGAAGAAATGTTACACTGTGAAAACAGCCAGTTACCTATCACTGGATTTTCTCCAAATCAAATATAATTCTGAAAAGCCTTCACTTTTTCTGATCCAGCAACAGATCAAAAGCATTTATTTTCTGTATCTATGTATGTATGTGTGTGTGTATGCATTATTATTACAATGGTATTGGAGTGCTCAAAAGCATTTAAAACTGTATCCAGTCAACTCAGTGTGCTTGTGTCTTATCTCATCATAGTGGGCTGAATTCATCCATCTTAATTACCAAATAAATCACTTACTCGGGGATTGCTAATAGGCTAGTCATGTAGAAGTGACCAAAAGCCTATTTCCACAGAAGTATTTTCATGAAGAGGCTTTGACAGAGAAAAACTAAATTTGAAAGAAAACTTAAGGTCTCCAAAAAACCCACAAAAAAAACCAAAACAAAAATCATCCACCATCTTGTAGCAGACTGATTCATGGATTTTGCCTTAAACATTTCTTGTCACGGTCAGAAAAGAAAACCAGTTTCGGTCCCATGGAATGTTGTAGAGGGGCGATCTGATAAGGCTACAAATGCCTCAAACAGCCCTGGTGACAAATATGTGTAGAAATTAGGAAATCTTGCGGAGGCAGGATGGCCTAATCTCTATCATATCTTACAAGGAGATGGGGCATTCACACATCTGTCAAGGGGATGGGACATTCACACCTGTTAATGAGAATTACTGGAAACATATAGTGCCTTGACCCCCCTACGTGGTTCTCTGCACGTCTGCACAGAAAAGTAAAGTCTGCGAGGAAAAGTAAAGTTTAGAACTACAAGATGGAACTGAAGATGAGTAACTACAAGGAGAACTACAAGATGGAACTGAAGATGAGGAATAAGAAGAAAGCAGACGGAAGAAGCATGTAGCACGAGATGAAAACGTCAAGAAGAAAAGTGCAGGAGAAGAAGAAAAGATGACGGCATCATCCTTGAACTCTCGTTGGTAGCAAACGCAAGAATCAGGAGCGGTGATCTCTGTCTCTCCCTGTTTCCCCCTCCCTCCCCATCTCTCTCTTTCTCTATCCCCCCCCCCCCCCCCCTTTCCTTTTCTCCTCTCTCACTAATACAAGGCCTATCACACTGCTTGTTTAGTTTATACTTTCTTTCTGTCTTGTAATTAGAAGTATAATGCTGCCTATTAGAAGTCGTTATGTCTTCTTTCCTTGTTAAGTCTCTCTCTCTCTCTCTTTTCCTTTTCCTCACTAAGTAATGCAAGGTCTATCACATTGTTTATTTAGTTTTTTATGCCTACATTTCTTTCTTGTAATGGTTAAGTGTGATATTGCCTGACTTGATATTGTATTTAGATACCCTTTATTATTCCTTGTTAGTATTATTAAGTTATTGTAAGTTCATCTGCTTTGTTTAGCCTTTTCCTGGATTTTTGGTTATGTTGTCTGCCCTATCGTGCTTTTAAATTTTACTCTATTGTCGTGAGTCCAATCCATATGTTGTGATAAATTAATAAATGTTTGTGTATGGGCCTTGAGACTTGTCTCACTGTTGTCCACGTCGGTGGTGTATTACGAATTTGAAAGTCACTTGTCCCTCTCTCCTGGGTGGGATGTGACACATCTCCACAAGAAATGCTTTGAAAAGTTATTGATCTTATTGTAAGCAGTGTGTTATTTTCCTTTTTTTCCCCATCCATATGTTTTCTAATAAACATTTATACATAGAACAGACTATTAAATATTATATACATATGCTTATACAGGTGCACATACATATATATGCATGTTTAATTACCTTACATCAGCAGTGAAACCTGAAAACAGGGTACCCAGACCTTTCGAAAAATGCCCTGATTCTTTGCACTATGTGCCATCATAGAAGTTGCCTGAACTGAAAGAGAGCTGTTACTGCAGGACCAAGGGGATAAAATGTCTTCCACTGTCAGAATAACCCAGAAAGCTTCAGGGCAGTGAAGAACATACCTATAAACCCCAAAGTTCCCAAAGGAGCATATGATTTTTGCCTTACAGGTTTATAAGGCTTTTTAGTTTCTTCAACAGACAAACACTCTTGAAAATTTATTTATCTGGGAAGGGGACAACAGGCTGTTCTTTCTGACTTGGTAGGCTTTTAAAATGAGAACGTTTTTACCTTTCTGGGTGAAAGAGTAGTGAAGTATTGACCCCAGATTAGAAGGAGGACTGTGGCTAGCAAAATGACTTCTTCTGACTTTTCTTCATGGAGATCACCCAGTGCTGCCATGGCCCAATTACACTTTGCTTGTGAGATCTGACAGAATTACAGCACTTGATGACAAGATAACGCTCTGTATTTTTTCTCTAATTAGCATGTATCAAAGTATATGGAGTCCTTTTGATTTCATACTTTGGCTGATGTTTAAGTCCATATTTATCTCCTATGTACATTACTAAGGTTCTGCACTTCTTAGGATGTCAGATCACTAACCGTAATCATGAGGTAGGTACCTTCCACTGCAATGCTCACTGACTTCTTTTCTTTCCGTTTTTTTTTAGAACGATACACTGAACACACACGACTACACTTATCTTCCATAGCTGAGCATTATAACTTTGTATTTTTGTCAAAGATTATAGGCCATTGTTTTCTTCAGATATGACTGGGCAGCAACCTTTTATTTTTGTATTATAACACGATTTAAATGAGAAAATTGAGCAAATTGAGCATAATGAGAAAATTGAGCAAATCCTCTAACATTAGAGGTATCTTCTGATCATTTACCTTATTTAAATGAGATGGAAAAAAAATAAAAATCAACTATTGTCTTTTACCTTCTTGATTTTGAATACACTTGCACATGTTGAACAGCACTTCAGACGGGAATGACAAGGACCACGTGGTTTTATGATCAAAACCAGAACATTCAATATTTATAAAGAATAGGGTCAAAAGGAAAATTTAATTCATTTTTTCAGGCCCTTCTCTTTCAAGTAAATCTTCTGTGCGTGCCTCTGCCAAAATAATTCCAACTTGAGTCAAGCCAAAATTACTTATTTGATTTCAAATACAATGTTTTGTTTCTTTTTTTGGATTTGTTTACTCCTTTATTTAACATCTATTTTGATTCATAAAACATATTTCAGGAAAGCCTAAAAGATCAGTTTTGAAAATAAAAAGCACATTTCAAGATACATTTTGAAGTATATTTTGCAGCGTGTGACTAACGTCTAGAAACTCGCAATTTTAATGAGTAAAGGGGAAAATATGTGACAGTTTTCACAGTGGGATTGACTACTCACTGCTACACCACGATGAAGGTAGGTAAGACTTTTTAAAAGTAACTAGCAGAATCAGCCAGGACACATAAATTAGAAGTACCACAAGAAGCAAATATACAAACTCACAGGATGTTCAGCCATTCCCCAGAATACGTTAGGAGCAGCTTCCCCTATATGATATTCACACAGCAACAGTCTTTGAAGTCTGATTCATTCACTTTCTTCTTATTGATTCGAGAAATGTGAGTTCTTCATTGAGTCTAAGCATAAACAGGCATAGAGGAAGTATAAAATGAGTCAAGGTTACTAATAACACAAAGAAAAAATTCTCCATGGACATGTAAGGGCAAAATCAGAACAGGTGAGCACAAAGTGAAAACCTGCTGCTTATTTCTGACATTCTATGGCAGATGAGTAATTTCTGAAACACTAGAGAAGCAAAAATACCTTTCCTTTAAAATAGGCAAAGGAGTTGCAAAGAGAGGATGAGGGAATCTGTGAAATTATAGTCCAAAGAAACAAATGTCAATTCCTAGAAAAACAGAAGCATGATCTATTTCTGTAAATATCCATTAGATTAACAAGGAAACTAGTCATAGTCAATATGGATAGCAAAAAATAAATCAAGTCAGACCAGTTCACCATGTTTTTACAGTACCACAATATGAGAGGGTTTGTGGACAGGAAAGATGTCATATATCTTGTCTTTAATAAGGTTTCTGACACTATCTCCGAAAGATTCTCATAAACAATCATGGGATGTTCTAAGAGCAAGCAAGGCAAAAATCAATCAGCAGTGACACAGGTACAGCTCCTTTCAGTTTGACATGTGCTGATCTTCTGAAGCCATTTCTATTTCTGTGATTTTCAGTAAAATTGGATTCCCACAGTATTTAATATTTATTACTACTCCAACCAGATTCTTGCATCATTTATTCAGTAATCATGTGTATTTGAAAATAATTACTTCAGCTCCAAAAATCCTCAGATTTAAACTCCAATAGATGAAAAAAGAAATGTTTTAAGTTGCCTTTCAGTTATTTAGCCAGACACACTTGCCACAGCAATCAGAAGGGTCAGTATTATTTTTTAGTTGAAATTTTAAAAAAATCAAAACCAAAACAAAACCACATGATTCCTTGAAGTGGAGCTTTAAAAAAGAAGTATCAAGAAGAGTATGTGGAAATTAGTTTGAGCTAGAAATATTCTCACACATTAGTGAAACATCAAGGAAACACACTCTATCAATAACATTCAAGTTTCATACTTTTAAAAAAGGGACAGGACTTCAAAAAATCAGCCATATGTTTAAAGCAGAAATCGGAAGTTGTGAGGGAAAGGAAAATGAGAAAGCAGACAGCTTGCTTGTCAATTGACATTCATGTCAAAGACAGAATTCTCACTAAGTAATTTTTCACAGAAAATGTGCGTTAATTGAAACAACTTATGGAAGGGGTTTATCTCTTTTTTTGGGTGGTGATAAATTTATTGCTTTTCAGAACATGGGAAAAGAAGACTTAGAAACTATTAAAATGACTCATTTTGACCTTTAGTAAGAGTAAGAATTTGAGCTTGGAGAGATGAAATTGCTCTTCTTTAAAATGTATATTGCTCCTGAGGAGAGGATGGTAGTTAAAAGGTATACGTGACTCCTAACAAAAAAAAATAATTTTCAACCTGATTTACTTTTCCTATCTCAAGAGCTCTTGCTGTACTGAAAAACAGTTTCTTACTTATATCCGCTGCATGCAACAGCTATCTGCTGCAGATAAGTAGAAGTGACTTCTGAATGTCCTGCCTGTGTGTGCTCATAAAAAGTTCTGCCTTCCTTCAATGAGCATTTGAAGTACAGGCCTTTACTGCCTTTCAAGAATGCTAAGCACTCTTCTCAGATTGACACTCATTGTTTAATTACTACAGAAACACGGAACATATAGCTGCTTTCCTGTTACTACAACATAATTGTACTAGAATATCAGCAAATGAGGTATCACTTCAACTGAGATAAAAGTATAAGAGAGTACTCTGTTTTAATTTCATTGAGATTGACAAACTGAATGTTATTAGAAGTTGAATACGGGATTACACAGAACAACAGGAGAAAAAGCTAGGCACAATGGTCTTACCGTACTAAAATGATAACATTCCTGAAGTAAGTTTTGAAATAAACATTTAAAAGACAGTTCTGCTACGTTAGTGTTGTCAAACTCATGTTTTAATCATGATTGATCTTAAATGTAGGGCTATTCAAGGAGAAAAATCTCCTGGCCTTGATCTGAACCCCTTTCACCACATATGAAAACTTTCTAGAAGAAATGTGTCAAATAGGACTCAGGGAAACCTGATCTTCTCCATCCACCATGGAGGTCGAACCATGAAAATACTTGGGCAACCAGCAGCTCCGAGGAGATGTTCAGTTGCTACTTCCAAAGTCCCAAGAGAAACTGAGTGCTTCCTCACCATGATGTTGAAGCACACAATTAGGTAGGCTACCTTGAGCTTGCTTTTAAATCAAATCAGTAAATGAGAAGAGCCCAAAGAACCAGACACAATACTCGGTTATTACACAGATCCAAAAGCATCCCTTGCAACTATGGTGGGAGCTGAAAAATTAGCTTCTTGTGTTCTCATTGGCCAGCTAGTGACTGAAAGTATCCTGGTTGCACAGGGAATAGACACCACACTATAGGTGAGGCTGACTTCAGGCGGAGGTTGATGGCCAGTCTCACATGTGAAGTGGCAGCTGGGACATGGGCTTGGTTGTGTGACAGTTCCCTGCACTGTACCCAGAAGTACCATCTGCACACTGGCAGAGGAGCTCAGACAAGAAGCACACACCCTACCAGTCTGTTTTGGGCACCAGGAGCTAGTGTCTTCTGGAGGGACACACTGCTTGTCAGCAGAGGCAAATGCTCCAATCTCAACCGAGGTGTGATAGGCACCAGCATGTCAGCAAGCAGTGTCATGAGTTGCCTTTGTTACAAACAGCAATTACCTGGCTGCTGTCCTCCAAGTATGGCAAAAGTAGATGTTCAAGATGTTTGCTGAGCCAAGGCTCAGATCTTGTTCAAGCAACAAAGTGAGCATGGTTGTATCTTATTCTCCACATCAGCCCAAACCATAGATCATCATGTCATCTTCCATAAAGAAAAATTGTGATCGATTTATGTCTTAAAAGATTTTCTTTTTTTTTTCCCAAGATTAATTCTGAAACATGAACTAAATCCGGCTGCACCTTTGCATTTGCTTGTCCAATGCAGATTGTTGCTTTTTCACTCTGTGTTTATCTCTTTTCCTCACAACGCTTTTGTCATTGCACAGATACTTAAGTGTCAGTTCTTTTCTCTTGCAAAGTTCAACTGTTTCGAGCTGAAGCTTCCACATAAATACAAGCTTGTAACAGAACCTGAACTAATGAGCACTGAACTTGCATGTCATTCCTGGAATGTGGAGAAACACAAAGAAGCCAAAAAATGCTTTCACTAGAAGCTAAAAATGACTGTTCTTCCATGTTTGTTCCTAAGTAGCTAATAACTGACTGAGCAGAAAAAGCTGGTGCACTGAATGCAGGACAAAACAGCTTATGAATTCTGAGGAGCTGTCACTTTTTTTTTTGTCCTCTTTAGCAGAACGAGAATTATTTGAGCTACACCTCAAAAAAAAAAAAAGTTTTGGTGAAAAAAATCTAAACAAAACAAAACACACCGAACTCAAAACACCAAAAGTGAACAAAAACCCCTGTGAGTTACCTAGATAAAAGTTGTTTGACTTGGAAACTGTAGTGCAGTCTCTGCATACAGAGTAAATTTGAAGAAATAAGAAGAAACAGGCTTTTTCATAATCTAGGACATTCACAAGATTAACTCCCGAACAAATAAAACTAAAGAAATAACTTTGAGCTGTAAGGATTTGGGGTTTTTTGAGAGAGAGAATATAAACACAACAGAGCATAAATCACAAAGTTAATTTAGTTATTTTCTGTTGGATTCAATTTTTTCTTCTGCAATATTTTTTCTAGTTAATGGCTGCTTTTTAATTGCAGTATTAATAGAAGGTTCACAAAGACTTGGAGGTATGATCACTCACCCTAATATTTGCAATGGAAATAACTGACATAGTCAGTTTTTAAAAGGTTCCTGTGGATTAAGTGACAGAAAAAAAAAAGTACTTTGTGAAGAGAAAGGGTGAGAAATAAATACAAAATAATTTTGTAATACATTTGCTGGCAGGTGTTTGAAGTGTGGCTGCATAAGAAATAGGACTCCATGCAGTATTAAACAGTTTTTTTCTTAAAATCCCAGGTCAAAGATTTGGAAAGTACTAAATATATTCAACACTATTTGATAGTTGAGCAAATGTGATTGAACTCATCAAATGTAATTAGAATTGAAAATGCCTTTTGTGATGGAGTAGTAGGTCAATTAAAGCATAAAGCAGAATAGAAGACAATGAATTTTAATCCAGACATTTTGCCTATGTGTTACTGGAAACCCTGTGGAGGACTACACAGAAATTCTGTAGATGAATATACAGCAGCTTTCTGAAATCATGTTCAGAAAACAAAGCTCTGTCATTAAAAAAACAAAGTATGTCAAACTACATGCTTTACAAAACAAGCTCATCTGTTTGGATGTTCAAAATCAATACATCTGGAGGCAATACAAATATATATTTTTCCGGATAAACTTAGCTGCCCAAACAGTTTCTAAATGTCCTAATATGACCTAAATTTTCTGTCATTCTCTCTGTGTATTTAGGTTATTTCTGACTGCTGTGAAGCACCAGAAATACTGCTGTTCATGCTTCCTACCTGTTAAATTGAGATATTCAAACCAGGAAACAGGGTGGACCCCAGGTTACATGTGTTATCAATTGTGTTATCAATCATAAGCTATTTAATTTTGTAATTTAGTCACAGAAAAGAAAATTGCTAGCAGTTCTCTGCAGGCCAGGGAAATGTCTATCAGTCACTGAAAAACCTCAAGCAATTTCTAGAAAATAAAACTTTTCCAGAAAGAAATTTTCAAATCATCTATGCTTAGATTCTGATCAGGTGATCCATAAAAATCACTGTTCAAGTCCAGAGACCCATGTGTCCTGGGTTTAGCTAAAAACCCAGTCCTGTTTAGTGATTTTTACTTTCCAGTTTAGTGTCTTCTAAAAGGCTGCATGTTCTGAAGTCAGCAGCATGTTTTCGCAGACAGTGTGTGCTACTGGCAGTGATAACACCTGATGTTTACAGTTACTGCCTGGGACTGGGATGCAGAAAGGCTCTTGCTTATACTTATTCCTACAGTGACCAAGGCCACTGCTGGCTCTTGTGTGCCACGCTGGGGGTGCTGGGTAGTAAGAGGGGTCACAAGGAAATAAAAGGTTGCACCTTTGGGGGGTAATAGACAGGACAGGCGACCAACGAGAGTATTCCATCCCATATATGTCATATTTAGTATAAATTGAGTGATCACGAGAGTTTCGCCCCTTTTCGCCTTTTTACCCTTTTTCGCCTTTTTCTGCAATGGCCGGTGTCCAGAGAGGACTCCATCTGACCTCCTGATTTTGATCAGGATCCTGAGTTCCCTAATCCAGCTCCCGCCGCCTCTGAGCCTGGGGTTTCCCCAGTGCCTCCGGCTCTGCAGCACCAGTGGTGATTGCTATCGGGGGAGGGAGTCGGGTTTGATATCGGGCTACTATCTATAGTTGTATATAGTTCTTTACTTTTATCTTTTTACCATTATTTCTATTATTTTCATTAAAACTGTTCTGGTTTTCCTTTCCTAACCCGTAAGTCTCTCTGCCTCATTCCCTTTTCTCTTCCCGATTTGGGGGTGGGGAGAGGGGGTTAGAGAGCATCTGTCCACAGTAGTGGCTGGCCCAGCCCCAACCCACTACACCATGGTAGTGTGAATCAGGTCCCAATTCATTGTATCCCTATTCTATACATGCTTATCCACACTGGCCTTCAGACACATATTCTGTTACTAGAGGACGTATTTTAGGATTCTTTCTTGACTGCCTGCACCAAAGAAAGAAGAACTTGTAGACCACCCTGCATGTCCTTTTGAAAAAGACACTGAACGACTGTCAGCACTCAAGTGACCAAGCCTACTCATTAGATCACTGCCTAAATCAGGTTAAGTGTATCTTCTAGTAAGCTAAACAAGTGCTTCTAACTCAAAGAAAGGTTTAGCTCTTTGTATAAAAAGAGGAACAAAGATCCAAAGCGGTTAAAAGAAGAGCAGAGACACAAAATCAGCAAAGAGCTCTGTCCATGTTACATCTGTTAGTATACACAGAATACACATTATGTATACATAGATATCAGCTCTGAAGTTGACTTGGTAAATTCCCAAATAAAGTTTGTCTTGTTTACATTGTCTTGGGAAGGGGGAATTAAATGCTGTTCTGTTTTTTTCTTATTTGTATCCCCACTAAAGCAAATTTGGAGAAAATAAACCTCCATGGAGCCCCACGGATGCAAATCAGACCTTTACAGACCTTCTAAAAGTCTATCTAAATCGTTTGAGTTCTGCTCTGGTTTCATATACTACTTAAAGGAAAAGTTAGCTAACAACAAAATCATCACCATTCTTCTTAAAGCATGAGGAAAATACAGTTAGCCTGTCAGGAAAATAATGCCTTAGAATATTTAATAAAAGACACAAAGCTTTGGGAGGCAGATATATAAAATATTTACAAGGAATTGTTTAAATTAAAGATAGAGATAAAAAAAAATGCATTCTCTATTTAATTCGTATGCAAAGCTTTATTTCTTTCCCCCATCATCTCCAGGACCATTCAACACTTTGTGGGTTTCTGCTTAGAATGAGAAGCGCCTGAATCTGCTGGGCAGTTAATCAGGATTTCACACATTATCTATATTCAAAGTTGAGCTTTCTTCTTCCAAACTAAGAAGCAGCAGAAGAAAAGGATCAGTTGGCACATAAACATGCCTTTTACAGTACTACTTAACAGCAGAAGTGGACCGTGGCTTAAATGGTCTTGAGACGCTGGTCTCTTTGAAATACTGCCATGCCTTAAAGTAATCAAAAGGTTGATATTTTGTCTTGTACTGACAAGATGTCTTTTACTGTAAATTCAGTGATTACAAAATAAATTACAAAAATATTTATTAGCTATTAAAAAAAAATCTTGTCTACAGACAAGTATTTTGGCATGATAGAGAAGGACTGCCACTCTCTAGAGTTAAACATTATTACAATTACATATTATTTACATTTGTAATAAAATACTAACTTAAAAAACTTTTTCCGATGATGTCTTCACTTCTGTGTAGCAACAATTTATCACTTTCTTTGCAGAGCTAAGGTAAGTATGATTTTAAAATCTCATGTAGAACACCTGATTTTAAGTAACACAGCAATAAAAACAGCTTAACAATCACATTAGGGCTTCAGCCTCTCAAAACTCAAAGCATTCACAGAATCACAGAACGTTAGGGGTTGGAAGGAACCTCACAAGACCATCTAGTCCAACCCCCCTGCCAGAGCAGGATCACCTACAGTAGATCACACAAGAATGTGTCCAGGGGGGTTTTGAATATCTCCAAAGAACAAGACTCTACAACCTCCCTGGGCAGCCTGTGCCAGTGCTCTGTCAACCACACAGGGAAGAAGTTTTTCCTAATGTTTTTACAGAATCTCCTATGTTCCATCTTTTACCCATTGCCCCTTGTCCTGTCAATGGACATCGCTGAAAAGAGCCTGGCACCATCCTCCTGACACTCCCCCTTGACATATTTATAAACATTTATGAGGTCACCCCTCAACCTCCTCCAAGCTAAAGAGACCCAGCTCCTTCAGCCTTTCCTCATAAGGGAGATATTCCACTCCCTTCATCATCTTTTGGCTTAGACTCTCTCAAGCAGCTCCCCGTCTCTCTTGAGCTGAGGGGCCCAGAACTGGACACAGTATTCCAGATGTGACCTCACCAGGGCAAAGTAGAGGGGCAGGAGGACCTCCCTCGACCTACTTGCTCCTCCCCTTCTAATACACCCCAGAATGCCATTGGCCTTCTTGGCCAAGAGGACACACTGCTGGCTCATGGTCATCCTGCTGTCCACTAGAACCCCCAGGTCCCTTTCTCCTACACTGCTCTCCAGCAGGGCAGTCCCCAACCTGTACTGGCACATGGGTTTACTCTTTCCAAAGTGCAAAACTCTACACTTGCCCTTGTTGAACCACATAAGATTTCTCCCCGCCCAGCCCTCCAGCCTGTCTAGGTCTCTCTGAATGGCAGCACAGCCTTCTGGTGTGTCAGCCACTCCTCCCAGTTTCATGTCATCAGCAAACTTGCTGACAACATTCTCTAATCCCTTGTCCAGGTCATTGATGAACATATTGAAAAGCACTGGCCCCGGTACAGCAGGATGACCATGAGCTAGTAATGTGCCCTCGTGGCCAAGAAGGCCAATGGCATCCCGGGGTTTATTAGAGGGGGAGTATCAAGTAGGTCGACAGAGGTCCTCCTGTCCCTCTACTCCGCCCTAGTGAGGCCACATCTGGAATATTGTGTCCAGTCCTGGGCCCCTCAGCTCAAGAGAGACAGGGAACTGCTTGAGAGAGTCCAGCGCAGAGCCACAAAGGTGATGAAGGGAATGGAACATCTCCCTTATAAGGAAAGCCTGAAAGGGCTGGGTCTCTTCAGCTTGGAGAATAGACTGAGGGGTGACCTTATTAATATTTATAAAGAGGTAAAGGGAGATAGTCAGGAGGACAGAGCTAGACTCAGACTCTTCTCAGTGATGTCCAGAGATAGGACACGGGGTACAAGCTGGAGCATAGGAGGTTCCACGAAAACATTTGGAAAAGCTTTTTCACTATGAGGGAAACAGAGCACTGGAACACACTGCCCAGGGAGGTTGTGGAGTCTCCTTCTCTGGAGACATTCAAAACCCGCCTGGACGCGTTCCTGTGTGACCTACTCTAGGTGATCCTCCTGTGGCAGGGGGGTTGGACTAGATGATCTTTTGAGATTCCTTACAGCCCCTAATATTCTGTGAAACCAGGACAACAATTTCTCTGATGGAAACAGCTTGGCGGGGGGAAAGGAAAAAAAAAAAAAAGAAAGAAAGAAAGAGAAGTATGACTTCCCATGAAAAGATTAAAAGTATATTTAGCTATAAGACTCAGTAGAAAGTGCCTGAGGTGTCAAAGTAAAGCCACCATCCAGATTATTCCAAAATAGATCAGTCATGTTAAACAAGATAGAAAACCAGTGCCATTTGCCCAACACTCCTAACCAAGAAACCATAAACACAGACTAAGGAGGCTTAGACAGTGCAATAATATGCACAACAGGTTTTGCAGTAATGTGACAATCAACCATAAACCAAAGTGTCTAAGGACATAGTATCATATTTCACTTAGACACATATTAACTGCTTGGTTTAGTTTCCAACCTTTCAAAAGATAAATTTAATATGGAAATATTAAATTATAAATTTAAGGAAATATAAAATTGTTCTCACTCCACGTTGGGCACTAATATCTGTGAAGGGTTAGGGCTGGGCCGACAGACACTCTCTAGGATCCCTCTACCACCCTCCCAGGGGAGGATAACAGGGGAACCTGACAGAGAGAATATACATTTGAAAAAAACCCCTAACTGGAACCAATTTAATAAGAAAGAAAATAATACTAAAAATAACAACCAAGACATTGAATTATTTACAAGTATAGAAATATGTTCAAAGATACAAATCAATATGGAAATATGGAACTCAAACCTGGACAGCTGCCCGTAGCAGAAAGGTCCTGACCTTTCCTGACAAACAGTGCTCCCCTACAGTGTGAAAACAGGACCAGGACCAGGACCAGGACCAGGACCAGGACCAGGACCAGGACCAGGACCAGGACCAGGACCAGGACCAGGACCAGGACCAGGACCAGCAAGAGAGACAGCTAACAGTAACCCTCTCAAGACAGCAGCACTGAAGACCCCAGGGCCCTTCTGAGGGGCCCTTTTATACTGAGAACCATGGGAAGGAACACTGTGATTGGTCCATTTGGGTCACATGACCCATTCTCTTCTCCCCCACTGTGATTGCCCCCAGTGCCAGGAGCCCCAGAGAACTTGTGTCCTGGGGCTCTCAGACCAGATCAGCCATACATTAAATAACAGGTATTAACAGATAAGGAATGTCAGCAGAATTATTCTGTTGCTACCTTTTCTACTTCTCATTAAAACAGTCAAGAATAAAATCTTCCAATTAGCAGAAGAACAAGAAAAGAGCGTTAATTCATTAGTGGACTAGCATTCAATAAAATGTTAGCGTTTTGTACCTTCTTGTACAGGGCAATGATAACAATCTGCAAAGCCGCATTTTTATGAAAATTATAAACCTTGTAGCTTCTCACAGCATTTCTGCAGAAAACTTACAGTGAGCAAGAAAACAGTCTGAGGCATAAATTGTATTTGCAGTATTATTCAGATAGCTTGGTTACAAAAGAAACGATAGGAGTTTTAGAGTGCCTGGGGAATCTTCTCCCTCATCTATGGGAAGTTGAAATAGTAATGTACATTCTCCATGTAGTGTAATCTTAACTGGAAACCCATAGAGGAAACAAGATTTTTTTTCTCCTGCTCAGGTTCTTAACAAAACAAGTACTGCAAGGATATTCTTCCTATTTAAACAATAAATCTGACCAAGTGTCCCACAGCTCTCCAAAAAAAAAAACCCAACCAACCAAAATTATCAAACTCTGGTGCAGTAATAATTCTGAAAAGATATTAGTTGATTCTTGAATCTCTTACTTCCAATTCACTCTTTCAAACTCATTTCAGATAGAGAATCAATCACATAACCTACTTTTTTTCTTCAGCCCTATTCTGGATCTGTGTATCATTTAGAAACCAAATTAGAAACTGAAAGACTGAGCTATTTACTCCAGTGAGAACAGTTTTTCTGAAGGTGTGAAGCTCTACTAAAAGTCCTCATAAGAGCTGCTCCCCAGCTATTAACTTTTATGTAACTGCTTCAATGATTATATCATATATTAAACTAGTCTTGAGTGGACCTTTGTGCTTTTTAAAGAAACGATATGGAAGAGTGACAGAAAGACACTGGATCTGTAATTTTGAAATTTGGTGAATTTGCATAGCACTAAGAAACCAGTGTGGTAATGATTTTAGTCTGTATTTGTGATTAATCTCCACAGGGCAAAAATACTGACTATAAATATGTGAGAAAGACAACATGGAAAATAATTTTCTTTAACGGTATCAGGAATGACACACTTGCAAACCTAATTATTCAAGCTCCTTTCTAAGAAAGAAGTTGAACTTGACTCCAGAAAGCAAAAATTGCGAAAGCATAGTGGCGCGAGTTAGGGCTGGGACGGCCACTAATGCAGACCAGACGCTCTCTAACCCCCTCTTCCCCCCAAAAAACAGGAAGAGAAAAGGGAATGAGGCAGAGAGACTTACGGGTTAGGAAAGGAAAACCAGAACAGCTTTAATGAAAATAATGTAAATAATGGTGAAAAGATAAAAGTAAAGAACTATATACAACTATAGATAGTAGCCCAATATCAAACCAAACTCCCTCCCCTGATAGCAATCACCACTGGTGCTGCAGAGCAGGAGGCACTGGGGAAGACCCAGGCTCAGCGGTGGCGGGAGCTGGATACAGGGAGCTGGATTTGGGAACTCAGGATCCTGATCAAAATCAGGAGGTCAGATGGAGTCCTCTCTGGACACCGGCCATTGCAGAAAAAGGCGAAAAAGGGTAAAAAGGCGAAAAGGGGCGAAACTCTCGTGATCACTCAATTTATACTAAATATGACATATATGGGATGGAATACTCTCGTTGGTCGCCTGTCCTGTCTATTACCCCCCAAAGGTGCAACCTTTTACTTCCTTGTGACCCCTCTTACTACCCAGCACCCCCAGCGTGGCACACAAGAGCCAGCAGTGGCCTTGGTCACTGTAGGAATAAGTATAAGCAAGAGCCTTTCTGCATCCCAGTCCCAGGCAGTAACTGTAAACATCAGGTGTTATCACTGCCAGTAGCACACACTGTCTGCAAAAACACGCTGCTAACTTCAGAACGTGCAGCCTTTTAGAAGACACTAAACTGGAAAGTAAAAATCACTAAACAGGACTGGGTTTTTTTAGCTAAACCCAGGACACAGATCATATCACATATCACAGATCATATCGTATTCACATAAACCTTTACTTAATCGAAGTGCAAATTTATTTCAAAATCTTATTGATGCATCATTTCAATGAGTTGATTTAAAATTATCTTAAAATATTGAAAAGTTCTGAATCCATCATCAAATCTGCTTTCCTGATAGGAAAACTTTTGCATTATTGAGGATGGTGATCTATTCTGTAGCTACATCTGAAACATCCCGACTCCACATCTGGCCAGAGTACCATACTACATATATTACAGTATCACAGTATGCTAGGGATTGGAAGGGACCTCAAAAGATCATCTAGTCCAATTCACCTGCCAGAGCACGAACACCTAGATGATGTTACACAGGAAGGCATCCAGGCGGGTTTTGAATGTCCCCAGAGAAGGAGACTCCACAGCCTCCCTGGGCAGCCTGTTCCAGTGCTCTGTCACCCTCACTGAGAAGAAGTTTCTTCTCAAATTTAAGTGGAACCTCTTGTGTTCCAGCTTGATTCCGTTACCCCTTGTCCTATCTTTGTTTGCCACCGAGAAGAACCTGGCTCCATCCTCGTGACACTCACCCTTTATATATTTATAAACACTAACAAGGTCACCCCTTAGTCTTCTCTTCTCCAAACTAAAGAGACCCAGCTCCCTCAGTCTTTCCGCATAAGGGAGATGCTCCACTCCCTTCATCATCCTAGTTGTTCTGTGCTGAACTCTCTCCAGCGGTTTCCTGTCTTTCTTGAACTGAGGGGCCCAGAACTGGACACAGTATTCCAGATGTGACCTCACCAGGGCAGAGTAGAGGGGAAGGAGGACCTCTCTCGATCTACTAACCACCCCCCTTCTAATACACCCCAGGATGCCATTGGGCTTCCTGGCCACAAGGGCACAGTGCTGGCTCATGGTCATCCTGCTGTCCACCAGGACCCCCATGTCCCTTTCCCCTACACTGCTCTCTAAAGGTCATTCCCCAACCTATACTGGAACCTGGGGTTGTTCCTGCCCAGACGTAGGACCCTACACTTTCCCTTGCTGTATTTCATCACGGTATTCTTCAGTTCTAAATTCTGATCTGAATTTTCAATTATACTAGCACATGGAGTAGGATATCCAGCAGCCCAAAAAGCCAACTATATTGTGGGCTGCATCAAAAAAAGCATGGCCAGTAGGTCAAGAGAGGTGATGTTGCCCCTCTGCTCTGCTCTTATCAGAGCCCGCCTGGAATACTGTGTCCAGCTCTGGAGCCCTCAACACAAGAAGGACATGGACCTATAAGAGCAGGTCCAGAGGAAGGTCACAAAAATGATCAAAGGGCTGGAGCACCTCTCCTATGAAGACAGGCTGAAAGAGTTGGGGCTGTTCAGCCTGAAGAACAGAAGGCTTGGGGAGACCTTACAGTGGCCTTACAGTACCTGAAGGAGTCTACAGGAAAACTGGAGAGGGTCTATTTATAAGCGCATGTGGTGGCAGGTCGAGAGGCAACAGTTTTAAACTACAGCTGGGTAGATGTAGATTAGACATAGAAAGAAGTTCTGTGCTATGAGGGTGGTGAAACATTGGAACAGGTTGCCCAAAGAAGCTGTGGATGCCTCATACCTGGCAGTGTTCAAGGCCAGGCTGGAAGGGTCTCTGAGAAACCTGGTCTGGTGGGAGGTGTCCCTGCCCATGGAAGGGGTTGGAACTAGATGATCTTTAGGTCTCTTTCAATTCAAACCATTCTATGATTCAATGATACCGGCACTATTATCTTCAGAACTCCAGGCCACAGACTGAAATAAATGCACAGCACCCTGCAGCCTTTTGGATGTGTGCAGCATTCTCCTTTGCACAGCAAAGAGGCACTCTGCACCCACTATGACACTGTTGAACAGGAGAACCATAAGGTCCCAGTGACACCAGTGACAACTGGTCTACCTGCCACAATTGGCTGCCGAGCCATCAGCCAGAGAGCAGCGGTGGGTATTGCTAGGCCCCACTCCACAGGGACAGGGGTAGAAAGAGGGAAGGGAGTGGCAGCATGGCTGCTGCCCTGAGGAAAGGGCTCTGGTGGCCACCAGGCAGGCTGCCCCCCTGTGAGAAGTGCTCTCATTCTCAGTTAAACCATTAGTGTAATTGAACTGAATTTATTAAGAAATGAAAGCTCCCACAAATTTACAAGTTCTCGTATCAGTTGAGTGGACCAGTTACTACACTACACTCAATCCTTAAGCTTAGAATAATGATGGGGATTGCACATACACTCACCCATATAAAGATGAGGTCTCTCAACCTCGAGGAGTTCCCCTGGCCAGGATCCCAGACTAAGGGGGAGTCTCTGCCCCGACTGCAGGACCTGCTGCTCTCAGGGGACTTTTTCCCACACACCCCTCGCAGGAGCCCATTTTAAAACTCAGTTGGATCTGAGCTGTGGTCAAAGTCATATCAGCCTCCCATTGGCTACCAGCCAACTTCTTGGGTGTACACCTCAGCTGGTGGGATAGACTCAAACCAGCCAGAAACTTCTAGCAGTTTCTCTGAAATCTGCTTGCAACTGCTGTGAGGGGAGGCATCCCAGACCAGGGGGAATGCACCTGGCACACCGCCTTGACAGCTCCAATATTTTATTTGGTTTGCTCACAGGTCATGCACAACTAGTCCGGCTTGAAACTAGCTGGAGCTGACTGTCATTGGAACCTCAGTTTGCTAAGTATTTAATGAACTTGGTGGTGTAGTGACCACCACATAAAATCTCACATAAGTTTTTATGTCAAAATTTTCACACAAATGAAGAATCCTCAGAGAAATATGGAATCTTTTGATTCTACAGGTCAAGTTCTGCCTTCATCCTGATTCATATCATTTCAGAAAAGCTTCAGCTACATTAGTGAGTGTTGAATTTTCCTCTGGGTTGACCAAATCACACGCTTAATGCATTAATTTTAATAACCACTCTTCCAACTAATTTCTAGAATGGAGTCAGACACTGCCCTTCTATCCTTTCATAAGCACGTAGAGACATGAAATCCATATGCCTTTTACTTTCTCTACTGTCACATATCACAAGCTTTTACACTTCTTTTTACAGTTCCTTTTATACGCAGAATAGCCATTTCACTGTGTGTAAAAGCTTGTGGTGTATGTAATGGTAGGATAAACAATCATAGACTACAGATGACATATTGCACAAAACCAGGGAGGAAACACAGCCTGAATGACCATACAGAATAAAGCGGAGAACATCAGAGGGGCACAGAGGAGAGAAACAGGGGAGGCAGAAGCAGGTGTCAGATTTGGTGTAGCAGCCAATTTTCTAAACACAATAAATCGACAACAAGATCTTCCCTATTACTTATACACTGCCTAATGATAGTTTACTAGGAACTGGCTTGAATTAGACACAAACTCAGCATCTCAAAAGTGTTCATACACACAGCTCAGATCCATTTCAGAAGTGTTCATATACCTTATTTCCAGTGAAATAAAATAGTTGGCTTTAGGTCTCCTGAAGACTGAGTTCATCACCTGTGAAATAGGGAGAAAATAAGAGGCAGAATAAATTTCAGTGATCAACTTGTTGGTCAGATTTGATCATGTCTAACAGATCTAAGCAATGTGAAGATCAGGTAAGCATCATAAAACTTTACAGAGAGAGACTTTATGAAAGTTTTCACTGAAGGGAAGAAGGATGAGCTCAAGGGGTTTTTTTAACATTAGAGACCAACATAGGAGAGAGCTTTTGTAAGGGCCCAAATCACAGGCAAATTTCAATAGTTCACTGTTATACACAACAGCCAATCTAGCCACAGGACATGAATATTTAAGGAATCAGATTTCATAAATTCTACCCAGGATGGAACTGCTTTCTCAGTTTTATCTCTGGTATTTGTTAGTTCTCATCATAAGCTAGGCATTGTATAAGATGCTATTACAAACAACAAAAACCTGTTCCTTTGCCAGAAAACTCGCCATCTTGAGTAATTACCTGGCTTTGTATGAAAGAAATGTGAAGGGGAGAGGAAGAAAGAAGGTAGAGAGAGACAGTAAGTGTACAGGACCCCTTACTGTGCTTTTGCAGTTGTATAGATAATTTTTTATGTTCTTCTATAGTTATAAGATCATGAATAATTTTTTTTTTACAGTCAGTTGACTTTCAATTCTTGACAGAACCTGACATACAGGTTCACAGTTGGATAGAACTATGAAATGCAAAATATTGACAAAATTTTCCCTGGCCAAACTATATAAACTTCAGCTAAGCACCCCAATTACACATACGTGAATAGTCATTTTCAGGTTGTTTAAAAAAAATAAAAATTCATGCATTCCAATACTAAATAAAGAAAATTAGGATTTTGGTTCCTTCTTGTGGAAAACAAATCTATTTAGATTAAAATATTAAAATTTTAATACAATGTCCAAAAGCACACAGTTTGAGAATGGTACTTTGTTCTGCTAAAGAACCTACTGAATAAATTGCTGAGAATTATCAGTCTTTACCCATGCACGCATAATCATGCTGCTGATTCTGAGAACTAATCCAGAGTCATGTGGATGGTATCTACCCACACTAGAAGACATCAATTTTCATACACAGAGGAGGAAAAGTTAGAATTTCAAATTAAATAATTTGAATTATTTGATTTGTCTAAGTTTGCAGCCTCAAAGCTAATGTCACTGTCACTTTGCTCTTCCCATGACGTATTTTTTGCAGTGCTCTAAAGAAATTTCAATTAATGGTTCAAGCCCCAGTTACATTAAAGATAACTTAGAACTCTTTGAACCAGTAAGACAGTGGTAGTCCTTCAGGACAATAAAGATTATACTCGAGAAGAAGAACTTGACAGCTGGGAAAAGAAATCTCAGTGGGCAGGAAAAGATCTAGCTATGCAATGTCTTTCTAGAGCTTATTAAACAAATCCAGTGTGACCATTTTAGAAAACACTAAAGAATTGCATGATTCCAATAGATTTTTCCAACACCACAGGAATGATCTTCAAAGCACTCATTCGCTTGTATTTGCCTCATCCTTGTTCTTTCTTCCCTCAGATAATATAAGCAAAAGCATAAAGTAAAAGAACAGCAATAAATGAAACATTTTCTCCTGTTCCTTGATCTAATCTCTAATAGAAATGCTCTCTTCTAGCAGAACAGACACAGGTCTGTACATTTCACTAGGAACCTGGTTATTTGCCAAATATTTTTATGTATATTATTAGATACCATGGTGGTTAAATAGACAGACAGGCAAACCGGTGTTCTTACTCTAAGTTTTGTCAAAAAACATTAAATTACTCTTCCTAAAAAAATTTCAAATATTGCTTAGGAGTGCTTTGGACAGTGTCAGGGCTTTTCTTCACATGTTCAAATAAAATTTATTTCAAAGCAAGAACTCAGAATGGCAGTTTTTCCCGTTGTAAAACATACTACAGAGTTATGTTGATTTATATCAGTAAGTAAAAGACCCAGAAAAATGCTGATAAGTGACTGAACATCATATTTTTCAAAGCCGTTTCATTAAAGTTATGTCAATAAAAATCACAGATTTTTTACTGAAGATTATTGAATCCCAAATTCTATACTAGCAATTCTGTGCTAATAGAAGAGTGTCACCTGCAACAATAAGTTGCAGTGAAATTACTGAAAGTTTTGAGAAGCAGTGCTTCAAATCAAGCCTTTTGATACTGAAAATGCTTTTCATTGTACAAAAATGAATAAACTGCTATGAAAATGCTCGGGTGAAACATACTGTCAAACATTACTTTCCTCTGTTTAAGCCTGTCATTCACTGCTTAGAAAATACCCCTGCTGATATAATTAGATCAAGAGTTTGACTTAAAATTAAGCCTTGAAACATAGACCAAAAGTGCTATGTTTTAGAGGATGTAATTAAAGAAAATTTTCTGCTTAATTCCATGAATTCTGCATCAGAACTGAGCTAGCATCAGGTAGGATACCAGTGTGTATTTCTGAGGGACAAAATTCAATGGTTTCTGAAAAGATTTACATTAATAATTTTACTAGCATAATTTTTACAAATTGCTATGCTTGGAAGATTTTACTAGATTTCATCTTCTGCATATAAACTTCATCTAACAATTAGAAAAAATAAGATTTTATGCAATTACAAGTATAATGAGTAGACAGTAAAAAAAAAAAATTCCTTACCATAAAAAGTGATGAGGTCTTAAATTTTAGTTTCATATTGAATTGGAATGAAAACCCAACTTAGGATTTTTCATGTTACGCAAAATATTTTGAACATATTCTTTTCCAAGTCAATGGAAGTTTTTACTTTTTACCGTTATAATTCTGGGTGTTATTGCACAGATGTTATTCTAGTAATTTTACAGAACCATTTAGATGAAACCAGTTCTTGCAAAATTTTTAGTCAAACTAGCACTTTCCAAGGGACACATTAAAAACACATATTTCAAGCATCATTAGCTCTATATAACCAACTTCAGAAACTTTTTCTGTACTCTATTTCTGTATAGTAAAACCATTACAATATATATAGGACACGCAGCTGTATTTCTCATATGTAGGAACAGATTGTGTGTTACGTTAAGTAGACTCACAGATTTCTATGCAGCTGCATCAGGCAGCTCCTTCCTTCACAGCCATTGCAAATATAAAAACACACATACCCCTCTAGGCATAAGTCTGCTTTGTAGGACGTATATTTCTAATCCATAGATTCTGACAGAGGTGGCACGTATAAAACATCTATTCGATCTTAAGTTGAGGGATTTTAAGGCTGACATCTTACATTAAAACTGGCAGAAAAGTGCTTCTGGAGTAATGGGCCCACATGTGAGCCAGCAGGTGTAGATAAGCAAATAGCAATGAGATATTAGCTCTGAGCCTTTCTGTTCCTTGTGTGGTCCCAGATTATTCACTCTGATCATTCTGCTTTTTTTTGTGTGATGCAGTTTCCCGCAGGGATTTTGAGATGCAGGTCAAAGCAAGAAAAATCTTTGAAGTGTTCAATTTATATGGATGAACCATAGCCAACCAAAATGATTCTCTGACAAGCTGTGTGTAGAATTCATTCTGAAGTGCCAGCAAATCATTCCAGAGGGGAAGGATGGATAAACTATTCAATTCCCTTCATGATAAAGAAAACGGAGGGGAAGGGGAGAGAAATCATGTTTTAATATAACATGCTACATTCATATTCTCTATACAAACAGTGTATCAACAACAAATGGATCTCACAGAATCCACCCGTCTATGAAAGCGATAATTCCTTTTTATGATAAAACCACCTGAGATCAGCATGGAAGTGAAAGCAAGTAACTCAAGGTAAATGGTAAATATAAAACACACTCAAGAGTTTTCACCTCTGGAATCATTGCTAACTTAACATAAATATAAACACTTAGAAACTGACTTGTGACCATCACAAACATACTGGGAAGATCCCTGTTTGTTTTTTATCCTTCTCAAAGAAAGACTTTTTTCCTCTTAATGTCACAGTAACACCTGGGCATTTATCTTCTGAGCATTCCTGAGCAACACTGAGGACTAAAGAACACTGAGGAACTGAAAACAAAGATTGTTCAGGAGTGAGATGATTTATAACGAATTTTTCAATTACAATTTCCAGTAATCCAGATTAATGAACGACAAAAGTATAGATATGCAGTGAGGATGGTAAGTGTTCCTGCTCCTTCTGTGGAAATGAAAATCTGAAAAACTGTTTGAATAGATATGTTTTATTGATTTAATCATGAAAGTATTAGGAAATAGTATATTTTCATTTCTATATTAAAAATTGTTTCTATGTTTGCATTTTTTCAAATCAAGAAATGAGTTAAAGAGGACAAGTTCTTAAAAGGAGTTGGAGAAATGGGAATTTGAAGAACAACAATGGACTGTAGAGATCACTCAGACATGCTGTTAAACCAGATATTTTTGTATTCACCACCTCCAACTTCTTGGTGATATTCAGTGACGCATTGACACTAGATAGTGACTGATTATGACTAGATGCCATCCTTGCAAGAATCACCTTTAGAAACTGTTATTTTGCAGACTGATTCTAATGTGTCAGCAAATTGTTGTTTCCCGGAGCTGTACATTATAAAAGAGACGCTTCTCTGAAGATGAAAAAGATGAAGTGAAGCAAAAGTTGTTGCAGGGAGAGAAAAAGAATTTCTCTCTAGTTTAACAGAGAAATAAACTTTCTTTTCTTGCAGTTAACAAAGTCTTTGCTGAATACATCTAGACTACTGAGTTCTGATTTAATTAAAAAGAAAAAAAAATCAGACTTTGGGAATGATGCTGAAGTGTTTCTAATTTCTGCTGTTGCATTCCAGTGAAATTCACTGAATAATGCCTGTTTTTTCTTCTGAGCCTAGACAGTGGGCAGTTCTGCCTGTAATTTCAGAGGTAGGTTTTATAGTTTCTTGCCATCAGATATGCAAGGAATGAGAAATGTACTATCAATTAAATTTACCTTTGAAAACAGCATTCATTAATGCATATTCATGTGTTTAGACTTTGGACTTCTAATATTACTGGATGGAATACAGATTATTCAGAAGATACAATTTTCATGTTGTATTAGTTGCCAAAATCCAACTTCTATTTGACAGTTGGTTAGTTTTTATATTCAATAAAAACATATATTCATTATATTCATTAAAAACCTAGCTGTTAAAGTATCAAAGGCATCATGAATACTGGTATTGATCAATTGCCACTGGTAGCAATCAACAGTGAGAATCTGGGGCTAAATAAGTAACCATTTCCTTAGAAATTAGCAAGAAAAAAAATTAGCAGACAAGGGAAAATGGAATAGAGTGTTAAAAAGACTATCTGAAATGTTCTTGTTGGGATTAATCTTAATTTCATCCTTCTGTGGGGAAAAATAAATTTTAAAAAGTATTGGAAAATGTAATAAAAAATGTTATGGAGCCTGAACATGGATAAGACTGATGTCCCTGGAGTCAATAGCACCTATTATATTTCAAGAAATGGTAATAATTTCAAGTTATGTAAATATTTTTAACTACCTACAATAAAAGGATGTCCATGATATCTAAGATGAACAGCATGAAATACAGTTCCCAATACGTCCAGGTTCTCTGAACTAATATTCTTTCCAATAAAAATGTATGGTTCTGTTAATTCCCTATTTTATGAATTCAGCTACATTTTCGAAGGCAACACTTATTGTGTTTGATAGTCATGGCATAAAACTACAGTAACAAGCCACTGATTTTAATCTACTGATCCAGAATTGGTATTCTCTGTTATATATCGTTAATACAAACTATAATAAAGAGTATTATCAACAATCTGAAGAAGAACAGCCTCTGTCTAGTTTTATTTTAAAGAAACTGAGGACATTTGCTGACATTGTAAAGCCTGAACAGAGACCAGAGCTTTTTTGTTTGTCTGAAATAATGTCTTTTGTCAGGAAATACTAATATGTTAACCCACTGAAATAAGAAATCAATTTAATCCATTGTCTAAACTATTTAAAAGAAAAAAACACAACACTTAAATGGCTCAATAAAGAGTTGTTTTGACTTTTCCATAGTAAAAATGCTTTGAATTGTTAGCTGTGTTTTGAAATATAAACCAGTAATTTAAATAAAATCTTCAAAGTAAAAAATACATTTTAATAAAATTTCTTTTAACTTACATATCAGATAAAATCATAATCAAGATCACTATTTTGATTTATATGCCCATTAACGTTAGGCTATTTGAAATTTCAGAAAAATAAGTTCACAGGGTGGATAAACTTATTTTTAATGTACTTTTATTTGTAAATTCAAAATTCTGATGCATTGATTTTTTTCACTGGAAACCATTAGTTTGACTAAAGTTTTGGTTATTATTGGTCAAATTGTTTGTTTTGTTACCATTGTCAGATTATTTGGTTATCATTTGTCAGAAGGAAAGCACTTTCTTGCCCTAGAATCCAAATTCAGTTACATGGAAAACACACCTGATGAAACAGAGCTACCTCCATTACTCCATTTCTTTTTCATTCCATTATGCAATGCCAGTGAGAAGAGTAAAGGCAGCAATGCGGAGAAAAGTATAAATTGAAAAGATTCCCTTCCCCCTTTTTAAAAACAAATAAGAGGCCACTCTTCTCACAAGTGACAAGCAGTAAGACAAAAGGAAATGGCCTCAAAGATGTCCCAGGGAAGGTTTAGATTGGATATTGGGAAAAATTTCTTCACTGAAAGGGTTGTCAAGCACTGGAACAGACTGATTGACGAAGTGATGGAGTCACCATATCCATGGAGATATTTAAAAGACACATAGATGTGGTGCTTAGGGACATGGTTTAGTGGCAAACTTGACATTGCTAGGTCAGCGGTTGGACTCAATGACCTTAAATGTCCTTTCCAACCTAAATGATTCTACGATTCTATAATCGTCTCTTCACGTCCATATTACAGTCTATAAGGAAGTCATGCAAACACATTAATGAGGCAATTGAGAAGCATTCGACATTGAAACTTTTGATATAGTGGAATGGGAAGAACACATCTTGCTTTCTTACCCCTAATGTGCATTTCCTCTTCAAAGTCAAGCTCAGTCAAGTTCCTGACCTACACAAATGCACGCATACAAGTTATATAAAGACTTATGATTAAGAGATATGCATTTTTACCCCTACTTTAACTGGAAGTGCAGTAGTGCTTACAAATTACTTCCAACCCAAGCTAGGGAGTAACAGCTGATGAGTTCAGGACACTAAACTAACCCATTTGTTTTCATGTGTGTATGTGTTAAGAAAAAAAAATAAAAGGCACAATAAAATAATTTAGAAAGTCCTTGCTTATTCAAATAATGGTACCAGATCTATTCAAACAAGCCTACTTACAAACCATGTTTTGGTAGTTTATACATAAATAGACCATTAGTAATTACAGAAGCCATGAAGTAGGTACATTCTAAAAGTAGGATGGAGAAGAGATATATTTTTCCATTTTTTTTCATTCAATGAATTTTACTCAGTAATCTTTACATTTAATGATAGTAGTATTCTGAAGAAAAATCTTTTTTTTTTACTGTGACCTTCTGTATTAACTATGATTTATTTTAAATGTGCAAGGATTTATTTTTAATTCTTCACATGGCACTAGTCATACTATATTTTTTTAAAAAATAATTATTTCCATGATTGCACTGTTAGAAAGATTCACAATTGCCAACAAAATTTTTAAATCAGAACATGTTAAATACATTTGGACTAATGCCAACAGAAACTGCAATTACCCGCTCAGATATAACTGGGACTAAATAACCTCTATTGCAACATCTTGCACCCACAGTGCTCTTTAGCCTTTACCCATCAGCCAACACTAAAAGATCAAAGCTTCCATTTTCACATCTATTGAATAACTGGTGAATTATTTTGTCACTAAACAAATGCATACTTATTAGATGGAACTCATGTTGCTGATTCCCTAAGAAAGCAGGAGGCTGCCATTCATTGCCACATGGCCAAAACACTAGAAGAAAAGCTCTATGAAAAAGCTGTCCCAGCTCAACATGTGTTAAGTATGGTGGTGTAACCTTGTTAGTTAACTAATTTGTCAACATATGAGAAATTCCTGTAACAAACAAACAAAGAAAGAAAAATAATTCAACAGTAGCTAAATCTATGTTAATTACATTTAACAGCAGCAAGATCACCTTCAAATCTTTTCTCACATTCTAGTGAGTTTACCAATCACAAAATTGCTGGGGTTGGAAACAACCTTTGGAGATAATATTCTCCAACTCCCTTCCTCATGCAGGGCCACCTAAAGACAGTTGCCCAGGACCATATCCAGATGGCTTTTGAGATCCAGAAAGAAATTAGAACATTTCTAGTGTCAGAGGTAGCAAAAGAACCCTTGAGATGCGAGTGTTGCCAAGGACGTGAAGAAATCACGGAATAATGTGATGGTTTGTGGCATTCTTTACATTCTTACACAAAGATTAAGTAATTAAAGTGCTACAGCAGTAGATAAGGAGGAAATCTGAGTCTGATAGGGTTAAATGTTTCTGCTAATTTAAGATTACAAGGAAGCCATCACAAAAGATTTTAGAATTGTTCTTATCTGCTAAGTTCACAAAAGATTATTCATGCCATAAAAATATTTCCCAGATAAATCTAATAGTCTGAAATCACACATATCAATTTTAGTACTAACTGTAGTCTAAAGCAGACCTTCATGTAAAGCTTTACCAGATCTTCACATAAAAACATCTAGCTTTTCACTAGTTACACATAAAAAGAATATTCTTACATTCAATTGCTAAGCATATAAACTGGCTGAAAAAAAAACTCATCCCGGAATCTATGGTGTAACATGAAAAAACCCAATTAATAGTTTGGAGTTGTAAGTCACAACACCTTGGGAAGACTAGCCATTCTCTGTTCTTCACTGAGCTTGGTTCCAATATCTCATCAGCTACGGGGTGCTCATCCCCTCCTTGCTGCCATCATTTTTATGAGCCTGTAATATTCAAAATAAGATTTGAGTCAAAGTCATATAAAAAAATCACATACAGCTAAACTAAGCTATATCTGTGAATGTTTAATTCAAAATGCTGGAATTTGAAATTGCTAATTAAAGAAATCAGTGAATGTCAATACAACATTATTTTAATGACTCCAAGATAATCCCAGAGCAATCAATTTAGATCAGAATAAGTTTATTGTAAAGTGCCAAAGGTGGGGGAAAAAATGCTTCCTTAGCACTACAAAGTAACGATTTCTCAAATGAATAGTGCCTGTTCAGAATTTAAGTAGATAATTACTTCATTTGCATTTGCTAAGGTGATAAGAGGAATGGAAAAGACAGCTCAGTGGGAAATGATGTAAGTGTTAAAAGGTGACATGCAAAAGACAGTGTTCCTCAAAGTTCTTGCTTACCAACAGAGTCCATTTTAAAACATGTTTATTAACCTAAGCATCCTAGTGGGAAAGAGACAGGGCAGAACAAATGTGTAACTGAAAAATACATTACATCATACAAATCTCTGACATGCAGCTCGGAATAACTGGAGGTCATATCAACCAAATGTGTTTCTGTTCTTGTTTGTATATAATGAATTTGAGGAATGACTAGAAGCCAGAACATGGTCTATTCCCATATCTGCTATTGCAGTTTTGCAGAAATAGAAGTTGTGTAAGCCATGATCATTCCTGCAGAAAAAAAATATTAATTTGAAGCAAGAAAATTCTTATCAACTGTTGGTAGTAGCCCTGGAATGACCCTGTGATTTACCAAAGATGAAGAGTCTCGCTGTTTTTTTCAGATTCAGGCTATCACATTCAGTTTTTGCAATGATGATCAAGCACCTGCCCATCTTCAAGTGTATGACAATAAACTAGACTTCTGACTTACTTCAAGTTATGTACGTACTGTGGACAGTTTCACTTCTGATGCTTTCTAGCTGGTGGGGAGTATCCACCAGGACGTACAGGATACTTCTGCTGGTGTTACATACTTTGTGCTGGTATGTTGTGGAGCTGGGCTCAGTGCTAGCATGTGCTCCATCCTCAGTGTGTGAGGAAGGTAAGATTCAAATTTCTCTGAGGATTAGATAATTCTAGTGTATAGGCATCCCACTCTAAGAGCCATCCCTGGTTGCAAAAAAACCCATAACTGTTTCAACATGCAAACAACAAAAAGCATAGTTAAGAACCTCGCAGGTTTTAATTCATTGTCCAGTTGTGCTGTGGTCTGCCATATTTCATGTTCTAAAACTGGGGCAGATTTTTACATTTCAGACCATATGTAAATATCTTACCACTGCAAAATATTCCTCCTTTGCAACTGAATTAATTTGCCAATCGTGTCAGGTTCAGCAACTTTGCTAGTATCATAGAATCATAGAATGTTAGGGATCGGAAGGGACCTCGAAAGATCATCAAGTCCAATCCCCCTGCCAGAGCAGGAATGCCTAGACTATGCCACACAGGAATGTGTCCAGGCAGGTCTTGAATGTCTCCAGAGAAGGAGACTCCACAGCCTCTCTGGGCAGCCTGTTCCAGGGCTCCGTCACCCTCACTGAGAAGAAGTTTCTTCTCGAGTTTAAGCGGAACCTCTTATGTTCCAGTTTCAGCCCATTACCCCTTGTCCTATCAGTGGTTGTCACCGAGAAGAGCCTGGCTCCATCCTCCTGACACTCACCCTTGATATATTTGTAAACATTAATGAGGTCACCCCTCAATCTCCTCTTCTCCAAACTAAAGAGCCCCAGCTCCTTCAGTCTTTTCTCATAAGGGAGATTCTCCCTCCTTTTTAAAGAAAAAAACAGGGGGTCAAGCATACTTAAATGAAAGGTTGCTGCAACTGATGAGGGGAAAACCAAAGCATACTGCTGAAGAGTTTTTGTTGCTTTTTTGCTTCATGTACACATTGTTCTCTTCCCCAAGAATCCATGATATTTTAGCAGTGCACTATTTCTGCTGTTTACGTGTTGCATTTCTTTTAATCAAAGATCTCACTTCTTCATACCCATTAGTTAAATCATAAGCAGAGTTTATCATTGTCTAGAACAAGACTCCAGTTCTGAAACGTTAAAAATCCAGGGATGGGCTCATTAAGGCAAAGTATTTCTGTCTTGTTGGGTTTTTTTCCCTTTTTCAGAGACAGGATAGGATAAGGGAAACTATTTTATATACATATATATACATATTTAAGTGAAATATTATTTCTTTGAAGAAATATATGAAAACAACAGTGACAGAGATATATTTTTAAATGCTCCTAAATCATGATGAAATTTATTTTCTCTCAGCTATGCGCTCAGAAGATACCAGAGATTTTAAGTTTCATTCACTGTGTAAGGAATTATGCATGCTTACCTTTTATTTCCATTTAAATGCTAAAGAGATACATCATGGAGTATACTAGTTGAAGTGACATTTTTGTCCTCTGTTTTATTTCCAAGTTAAATCTGTAAGCAGGGAAAGCAAGAACATTATTCTGAATATGATGAGAAAAGATGTCCAACTGTTATTCACTTGATGTGTCTACTAGTCTTTAATGAGACAAGATGAGAAGGCGTGAATGAATAACAACTTGGAAGGCTGGTAAGGTCATTTCTGCCTAATTTCTGACTTGTTTTCACATTGTTACAGCAGTGTTCAAACTAAATGTTCTGTGTAGATAGCCAAGGAGATGCAAGAACCTTTGCTTTTGGGAGGAGTGGCAATAATGCCTGAGAAAAGTCTCAAGAAACTATTCAAAGTCAGAAAGCTTTCATTTTATTTTTATTTATTTTAAAAAGAAAAACTCATCTAAGACTAATTAACACCAATGATGAATCTGAATTTCAAAGTTGTGAAAAAATTCAAGCAACAAGAAATTATTAACAAAGTGAAAGATGAAAAGATTACTAGTTCAGCTGAAAGCCAGCCTGGTGGAGAGACTAATGTTGGCCAGTACTGATCAGAGAATGGAAGCCAAAGGCATGGCACAGCATGTCAGAAAGTGACATCACCTGCAGTGAAAAAGAATATTTCACAATATTCTTTTCTGCAAAAACTAATAGACCAAAAGTGGTGCAACAGCATAATCAGATGTATGAATCTGCAACATCTTTTAAAATCTTGCAATAATAGGAAAGAGGAGGCATGGAAATGATGTGGATATAGTACACATCTACCCATTTCCTCAAAAGTAATTGCCTGGTTGTGTCAACTTCCTTTTTAAGAAAAAAAACTACATGCGACATTGTGCTGATAACTGCTCTGTATAATTTGTGACCTTCTCAGGCATTGACATGTTAACGACTAGAAAATCAAAAGCTGAATTGGTTTCTGTTTCCTAAAGCCCTTTGCTGGGCAAACACAATGTTAATGGTTTTTCCTTCCTCAGTCTAGGTTTTGCTAGGGCTCATTTATGTAAGTTCACTAGCAATTTGTACACTTTACCTTTTCTTCATTGGTACGTAGTTCCATCTTAGGTCCCAGTGTACCACCTAAGGTGTGTCTTAAATATATTGGATACCTGCCTTTGTTGTCTTTGTTTTTCCAGCTCACAATGATGCACTCTTTGGTAGCCACTTGACCACTGGCAAGTCATTTGTAGTTCTGTGTTTTCCAGCATTATCCTGTGTCTGTTCTTTCAAGGTCTCTGCTGGCATTCTGGGCTTTTACTCCTACACTCCGCATTTTATTCTGTGATCATAGATAGCTCATTCTACACAAGATATTTACTTGCTGTATTTTTTTTATCCATAGAAATTAGTTAACAATAGCCATTACACCATGTTTCTGCTTTAGCTTTGTACAAAGTTGTGTACAAAGTAGGTAATTAATAGGTTCTTGGTCATTAGATAATTGCCATTAAAAATAAAAATAAAGCCCTTGCAGACAGGCCATAAGTTCAGGGAAAGCCTGATGGTACTTGTTATCCTAAGTCCACAGCTGATCACTTGCAATGGTGATTCCACATTTACTCTTTCAGTCTGGTAGTTAAGTTGCCATGACTGCTACTGAAGGCACAACAATGAATTTATAAGTCCAGAATAACCGTGATCATGAAGATTCTTTCAAAAGTGGCTTTTTCTTCCTCCAGTGAAAATCTGGGAAAAACTTGTATCTTTCACAAATATAAATAAGAGCATCTAACAAACTTGTTGAGAAAACGCAACTTAAACTGCATTACTAAAGAAGAAGAAAAAAATTAAGACATTATAAGATGAATCTTTTATGATTAGGCAGATGTACTATAGGCTGTGTTATGACCAATGTTTGGTGTTATTTTTCACATTAAGCCTTATTGGGCTACTATCTTTCCCAGGTAAATTTATTCTCTGCACACAGACTGACTCCCATGAACGTAGTAGCAGCTGCTGCTTCAAGCATTTGCCTAGGAACTGGAAGGAGAGCTTCCAACAGTAGATAACGTCAACCTTTCCTAACAGGTTGCATTGAGCTCTTTATCACACAATGAAGAAAAAAAGAGTGATTTGTATGAAAATAGTGATAAGCAAGCAGAGTGAAAATAGCCTGGTCAGAGACTCAATCTGATAAAAGCTATATTTTGTTACATTGATCATCCCTTTGATTCAGTACAACAATGTAGTTGAGACACTAATCATATAGTGGAAATGCAACTACATAGAGGGGAACAACAATAAATTCTTTTCTGAAAACAGGAGAGCAAACAACTTTAGAGCCAATTCTACCACCTCCGCCCTTTTCAGAGTAAGTCTGAGTAAATACATGTTTCAGCATGCTCTAAGTGTCAATGGAGCCTGATAACCTGGAGAAACCACACAGTAGTCTGCAACAGACTCATGGGCAAACCCACTGGTAGCTTTTTCTTTCTTCTCTGTGAAAAGATAGCAGGAGAGCTGGTGAATTTTGACAATGTCTTCTCTGGTTCTGTGGCATCACAGACTGCTTGTCTCTGTATATCATCAAGATAATTCACTTGTGTATACATCAGAATAAAAACTGATAGCAGTGGAAGACTGCACAGCTGCTTGTGAGGATGGCTTCATGGATATTTTGCCAACGGACTGCACAAAGAATAGTTAAAAGGTAAGTCAATAAGAGGAGTGGAGTACTCTGGACCTCATGAACCTTGATAATTCATTAATTTTCTCTGTAATTTTGGGCATGTTATTTTAATCTGTACTTCAGCCTTGCAAATGTAGTATCATAGTAAGACAGGTAAGTCCTTAGCGGGCATTTGACTTCTGCACAAGTATTGTGAAACTACAACTCTTATTTTCCAATGCTCAGATAATTACAGTAATATATTTCACAGAATAAATGCTACTTGAAATGTTAGACCACAAAACTGAGCTTCCATGCTGAGCAGTTAGAAAAAAAATTATGGGTGTGGATTTTGTTGGATTTTTTATGTGTGTGTCCATGAAATTGTCATCTCTGTCTCAAAATCAACCGCATCTAAATGCATTTCACTAAGTTTTCCTATAGGATATTTCTTCAAAATAATTATAAGGAGGATCTGTCTATTTCAGACCATAAAATTAGTTTGATTGGAAAGTATGTGTCATAAATGAGAGTGAGGATGATGCTGGCAAAATTAGCTATGGCTGACCGATAAATAATTACCTGAGAAAGAGCACAATATGACTGACCCTGGTCATGCATTTTAAGTATGGCTTTTAATTGCCTTTTGAATCCTATAAAAATTAGTGGCCTACAACTCTTCAGCTGTTTTATTTCTTAGCTGTACAACTGTGACAGAATTTGTCTAGCGCCTGTAGAACAGTAGAAAACACATTGTCTTTTAGCAGGAGATGAAAAAAATCAGAAAATTATATTAGCATATCCTCTTGAATTTTGTCCTATTAAAGAAAACCCCATCTTGGCAACAATGTTCAGTAGATTTATCACCTATGAGAAACACCAAAATGAAGATGAGCTAAAAAATAGAAAAAAAAATTTTGAAACACTAAAGAATGTATAAAAATACATACGCAGCTCTCCTTCTTTAAGTATGTCTGTGATTAAACAAAACCACAACAGAACAAAACAAACAACAAAACCACAACCCTTAATAGCCGTAAAAAAAAAAAAAAATTGAAGAAAAGCTTTCTTGTTTTATAGACCATTCAGTACCACAAGTGCAATGGCCCCTAAGACTGTTTTTATTTAAGAGACCTTTGATTTCAGAAATCTCTAGGGAGTTAATTTTGTGATGCCAAAGATACAAGTTAAACTGAGACAATTCCAAGAACCTCCAAGGTCCCACAGATTCACTATGGGACTAATTTCTTTTTCATTATGTGAATGAAATGCAGTAAGAATTTCTCCTCTTTTGTAAACACAAATATAAGCACACATGCATTATTTTTATCTAAATGCACCTGTATGGTTCAAAATAACTCTTGCAAAAGCCGATAGAAAAATGTTTGGAGGTGTTTTCAAGAATTATTTCAACAAATTATAATTGATTAATATCAGCTTATTAATTCCTCCACAAAACCTTCCCATTCATATCAAAATTTGGGTTGCTCCCCTCCTGCAGTTCAGTCTTAATACACATTTTCAGTTCTGACCCTCAATGTCTTTTTTCCCCTCTGTGCTTCTTATCTGCATGTGCCAAATATTCAGCCTGCATTACTGGAGTAGATGTTATTTATAGATAGTGTTATTAACTGTGCTGATGAGGTTATGTTCATACCCATATCCTGTAGGTGTAAGTACAGATTTCTCATACGGATTATCTGCATCTAATACAAACATAAAGAACATTTCTTATGACAAAAAGGTGTTCTGCTTTGTGTATGCTGTGAGTCAAAACTGTACCTATGGACAGATTATCAGTTGCAAAGATTTCTTACTGCAGTCTACAGTAGTGCAAGTTGGCCCAGACAGCGAGCTATATTTAGAGTATTAATCCAGTAGTAGGATGGTAAAAAGGCTTTTGTATTTTTAATAGCTTAAATTTCAGTACTTGTCTTGCACAAAAAAACCAATGCTCAGATGTTTCCTAACCTCCACTGTATGTAGAGGTGAAAACAAATCTATAACCATAGCTTAACCTTTTTGTTTATTCATAACTGAACTACTTACAGACTGCTCATTAAATGCAGCCATGACTTAGGCTGCGATCTCTGACTCCTAGGTTGCAGAGTATGTTTTACGTTTCACCCACTTGTTTTAATTAACCTTAGGAAAAAGATCATAATTTTGTGCCTAAATGTAACTGAGAGCACTTCTGAGGCTTGTCAGCACTGAGAAACTTCCACAGTTTTATCAGCTACTGGCTTATGAGTATGTCACAAGAAAACCAGCTCCCCCTGTAAACCACAACCTTTTATCCCCTTGTGCCTAAGACCCTCTGTAAGCAAAGTATTCTTAAACTCGGTCACAGACGTATTCACACTACTGGGTTGTGCCTACAGAGCACACAGGAACAGCCTCAAAGATCAGCTCGCATTTATATTTGCTGCCGGTCCATTTAATTTATATACTCTTCGTGAAAGCCTTTGTGTAAACTGCACCCTGGAACATGTACAGGCAGATGCAAAGTAAAGGGGCTCTGGTCCCTACTGTCAGATCTAGGCAACCCTATCTGACCTTGCAAAGAGGGGCAATTAGGACAGGTCCCATATCCTTCCCACCAGGACCATGATACATCATCTGCTATCAGAGCAGATGGATTCTGCAGGCAGCCTGAAGCAAGCTGAATCCTCACAGCCTGGAAAGGAGATGCAGAGCCAAGAAACGTGCTGGATCATGAGCAGACTCGCAGGTTTGCCTTGTCAGAGAACACAGTAGTGATTAACATCAATGGTGTCACACCTACAAGGAGCAAGATCACAACTACTAAGTCACAGCATATGAAATGAATGCAGAAGCAACACGTGGAAGCTGTATAGTTAGCAAGGTTTTCTGTTTTTTTTCCTACAAGATGGCAGGATCTATGGAGGAGTTTTTTCAGTACACATCACTGCTACATCTAGTGGCATTCCAAGTGCTGTATCTTTGAGCCAGTTTGTGATTGCCTCTATAATACCTGGGCAATCAAGGTATCCTCATTGTGTTCACAGAGTTATTAGGGCAGTTCACTTACTCCAGGAAGCATCAGTGGTGTGGTGGTAAGATGCTACCTAGGAATGACCATGTCTGTTTCTTATTGGTAGGTGAATCAGTCCACAGCAGAGAGTCAAGACTTAGCAAATAATGTCCAAGGTGGCCAGGTAAATTTAGCATATTCCAGAATAGATCAGTGCTGTTATGCATGAGAGAGAAACAATACCCTTTTGCCAATGTCCCCGAATAAAAAAAAACCCATAAACTTAACTAAGAAGGCCTAGATAATATGACAACACATAGGACAGATTAGGGAGCATCATGATAATCGACTGTATTCCAAAGTCTCTGAAGATGTAGTATAATATTCCACTTAGAAACACATTAATAATTTTTGAGGGATTTTTTCCAACCTTTAAACAAAAAATTAAACACTGAAATACTAAATTAGAGTTTATGAAACTATGAAATATGAAATGTCCCACATTGGGCACCAATAAATCTGTCAGGGTTCAAGGCTGGGCCAACCTCTAAACTCTGACAGACATTCTCTGTGATACCCCCACCACCCTCCCAGAGGAGGGTAACAGGGGAAGCAGGGAGAGAGACTGTGGGGTTGGAAAAAAGCTTGAATCAGTTTAATGAAGAAAAACAATGTTAACAATAACACTTAAGATGTTAAGCTATATATAGATATTACATAAGTATACAAATATATTCAAAGATACAAATGAATGCATTAATGCTGAACTCTCGCCCTCTAGATGACAACTAGGTCCCAAACAAAAAAGCCCCAGACTAGGGTCAGCAGCAGATGGTAGTACCTGAGGCCAGAGTCCCAATGATAGTCCCCTCAAAAAAACCCACCAGAAAATCAAGTCTTGGAGCAGCCACATTAGTTCTACACGGGGAGGCAGGGGAGGAACAACCTGTCCTGATGAATGCAGCTCCTCTGCAGTGCAGGAGGCAAGAGCATCAGCAGAAGCACCAGTAGCAAAAGAAGTGATAAGGAACATTACCAATCCTTCTAGCACAGACAGAAATGAAGGCCCCAAGGCTCTTCTGAGGAGCTCTTTTATACTGAGCACATGGGAAGGAACACTGTGATTGGTCCATTTGGGTCACCTGATCTGTCCTCTCCTCACCATAGGTACAGCTGCCCCTCTCTCCCACTGTGAGTGCCCCCAGTGCCAGGAGCCCCAGAGAACTTGTGTCCTGGGGCTCAAGCCAGGACAGCATTTCAACACTGATTCATTACTCTAAGGAAAAAATAAGTATATCAGTAATGACCGGGCTTGACTAGAGCAGGCACAAACTAATTTGCTCTACCTAAGCACACAGTAGAAGAGTAAGTAGAAAGCTTAAAAAATGTGGGATAAATGTAAATCAAAACAGTTTCTGACTTTGCTTCAGAGAGAAAAAGATTTTGCTATATTAATCCAGATGACTGGTTCTCTCTACAAGCAAAAGTCTTGTTCGCTCTCATCCATGCCTTAGGAAAAAAAACAACCAAAACCCAAGTGTTGGGTACATGCTAGTGCAGGATTGAATCTACCAGCTGGGACAAAACACTTCTCCAAGAGCATGTGTAGAAAAATATAAAAAATCCTTAAGGTGAATGCTCATAGGAAATGCCATTAGTGAAAAAAAAAAGATGTCATCTTGTAATGTGTAACTTCGTAGTTCTGGACTTGACAGACAGCTATGAAGTTAACTTTGTACATTATGACACAAGATGATGGTTCAAATCTTCTCTAGCTTATACATTAAACCAGATGAGTATAATGTTTTTTTGCAAATAAATAAAATAGTTTTTATTGAGATTAAAGCTGAAATGAGAAAGCAGTTGTCTTTATTAATGGCAAATTGGAGGTTTTCCATCATTACAGGCTTTTATATGAGTGAATAGACTTAAAGATGAAAGCTTGGCAATACAAACAGTAAGCAAAGGATAATTTTCCTGGAAAAAAAATGCAACCCTAAAATTCTTTTATTCTTGAGCTTTCCCTTTGTGACTGCCTGAACTCAATTTTACATATAGGTTAAACCCTGCATTTTTACTAATAAACATTTTTTATTAGTAATTATTTAAGCAGCTTCTACTGTCTAAGAATTAAAGACAGTATTACGGTATCAAAGGTTGTCTATTTTAATTCCATACCTAGAGGATGTATTAATGATGGATAGGAGAGAAGCAACATGAATGTTAGAATAGTAGTAACTTATGAAAGGGCATTTTATCTAATCAGTTTGACAGATCCCTCACAGGAGCCTTGGTGCAACACAATCTTCTTGTTCCATAAGTGGAAGAGCTCTGAGTTGTATTTCTCAAGCTTCCAGCTCAGGTTTTCAGTTTGGTTCTTTTTTAAGTGTCCAGTGTATAGAAGTAACAAATACTGAGTAGGCAAAGGCACGTTTTAACTGATTTTAAAATGATTGCCAAACTATTTAAAACAATGTGAAGGGGTTCATCAAATCATGCATCCACAGGATGGTTCCCACTCAAAAGCAAATTCTAGCTACTCATAAGGGTTTTTTCAGTAAAATGCTGAGATGGTGAACTACCATTTCTACCTCTTTCTTTATTAATTTAATATTTACAGATTCTAAAAAATAAGTGGATCTCTACAATGAATAAATCATCATTTTGAAGTTCTTTTTGTATTTGGTTTTGTGGGGGGTTTATATATATTTGCTTATGGAATTAAGATATGGAAAGATTTTTTTCAGAGCTTACACAGGAAGTGTAGGAATGCCAGTGGGAGGTAATGAAATATAACAAAACTACAATATAGTGTTTAGATGGTGTTCTTCATCTTTAAAATATTTACAGATCTTAATTAACTAAACTGAAATACACCCAATGATATGTCATTGTTTTTGTTTATTCCCATAATTTCCAAGAACTAGAAAAAATATAGGAAAACAATTTCTATGTAGAGTAGTAGAGTGTGCCTATGTCAAAGATGAATTTAGAAAACTGATATTATTTTATTTACCCAGGAGCGTTGATGTCATTAGGAAGACATTATATGATGTTAACAAATACAACTGAAAATGTTCTAGAATAAGAAAATAGATCTTTTTATTCTTAGAATGTTTCATCTGTCTTCTACACACGGAATATAACATTCCTACCAGTGTATTCTCTGGCGCATTAAGCAGTCTGCTATTTGCAAGTAATTTCCAATTCATCTGTTCCGGGGAGGGGCACAGATATACCAGTTAAAACCTAAATGTTTCATTTAGTTTATTTTGTAATTTTGTCTCTGTGCTTTTTCTCCCCACTGAACTTCTTCAACTCTTCCCACAAATACAAAATCACACGAGATTTTATTTTATTAGGTTACTTGTTTGTTTCGTTATTATTTATTCTAGCTAAAAGTGTTCTTTCAGATTGTGCAGCGGCAAAAGTAGGTTTTATTTATGTGTGTGTGTGTGTATGTGTGTGTATATATATATATATATGCTGTCCCTCTGCTAGCTATTTCTTTGGCTTCATTATCCCACTGAAAGATCAAAAGCAAAATTTTGTATGCAAGCTATGTGGTGCAGAAACATGCTTATGACACCTCAAGATCATGTCTAATAGAGAACTGTATATGCTGGATCCAAATCTACTACTTCAGCCTCTTCACATACCATCTTTCAGAGGACAAAATAGAACTGTTCTCCCTTCTGAAATCCGAAAACACACTAAACTCACTTTTATTTTTTCCTACTGTTCATGAGAAACGAACAGACATTTTAGTAGAATAGTCTGTCATAAACTCAAACTACCAGTCCTGAGTGCTGACAGTGTAGAGCCCATGCAAGCGTACTGAAGTTAAGATTGCACATTTCCACATGCATGGCTTACACCTGTCCGTACTAAACTTCATCTGGGGTTTTATCACCCAGCTGGTGCAACTGCCCTTCACGTTTACCACTCTGTAGTACCTGTTAGTACCAACAAGCTTTGTCATCTGACTATTTCTCTGATATTAAGCAAAGAGCCTCCAGGGCATACTCCTGTATTCTCCACATAAATAACAGAAAATAAAAAAAAAAAAAAAAAAAGAAAGAAAGTAAAAACCCATCACCTTTATTTCAGTGCTTTGTTTCTTATCTTTTAATAAGTTATTTATCCATGTGGAGACTTGCTCTCTTAATTCATGGCAGCTTAGTTTCTTTAAGGGCCTTTGCAGAGGGATTGTGTTGATTGCCTTTGGAAATCAAAGGACATCATACCAACCTTTGTGCACAGGCTCACTGCTTCCTTCAGAGAACTCCCATAGATACATGAGTTCTGACTAAAGAAGCCACAAGTTCTGTTCTTTATACTAATTCTTACCAATCTTCCCAGAAGAAGCAAAGGTGAGCATTACTGGTCTGTGTTATGCAGGTAGAAGCTGCAGGAGGTCTGCCGTGGAATGCTTTTGAGAATTGGTGGCACATTTGCTATATTCAAGAGGTTGGACACCACAATCAGTAACTCATCTGTCACCGGTTTGAGTTCTTTAGGTCTTCTAGGTGAGTATTTGCTGGTGCTCATTACCAATAACTAAAAAAGACAGGTAGCCAAGAAGTAATTACCTGTATGTATTTCTTAGACCAATTCACAGACCGAATGATAGGAGACATAATTGGCAAAGATCCAGAGGATGATACGAAGCCATTCAGTATAATTTCTGGAAACATCTGAAAAATAAAACTTACATGGGCTTTAACTGGTTTTGCAAGGTTGATTTATAAAGGTAATCGTTTGGTATAATAGGCTTCTGTGGGGCATTTGACTTAATCCTGCATAACAGACTGAATGAAATTAGCACCATGCAGTATCAGTGGAAACATTATTAACCATTGTAAAAGCATTTTAATGTTAGATCTCAATGGTAATTTTAATGAGAAACAAGGATAATGTTAATAGAGTTCCACAGAAATCTATTCTTGGCCTCATGTTATTTTTATCTACAGTTTAAGTAAAAATTTGTAGACTAATATTAAATTTTTAAAACTGCAAAAGCAAGCTCAAATACCTATGAAGAAAACCTAGCTCCTACAGGTAGAGGTGCAAGACAGCATCACACAGCATCCATGAAAAGGCTTTCAAAAACACTTCACACTAAGGGATGAATAAAATGCATAGATACCCAAGTAGAGAACTGACAAGTAAAAAAGAGGAGCTACATCTTCTGTGGAATAGTCTGTGACAAAACCAGCACTGATTAAACTATTTCAGGTTTGACATCAATCATAAAAAGGGGCCTGAATAACTAGAATTTGGTAAAAATGGCAACAGAGTAACCTGAGAGAGAAAAATTTGCCTTCTAGTGAAAAATTGGGAGAATTCTATTTGCTTAGTTTACCCATGAGAAGATTAAGAAGTGTTTTTATCTTAGTCTTGAAGTACCAACTTGGGGAATATACTACAGAAAGTAGACAACTCTTTAATTTGAATGCAGGAAAAAATGTGACAAGGCACAACAGCTGAATATAGTCAGAACATAAAAAGATACATATTTTTAACAGTACCAATAATTAACTGATAAAAAGTTGCCTTCATAAATGATTAGATTTTTCATGATTTGAAGTTACTGGATGAAATATCTTTTTTAACTCAGAAGCTATGAACTTCAGACACATTGTTCTGTCTTAGGCAGAGGTTCCTATGGCCCATTTCAGCTTTAGAATTTATACTTTTCCAGATACATTGTGTACATGAAAAAGAAACTGTAGCATATGGAAACAGAAGTCTTTGAAGTCACAAACCATACCATTTTAACAACCCTTTTCCAATTGTTTGTAATTTCTTTTCCTGTTTTCGTACCAGAAAAATATTTAATGAAATCAGTATTGTTTCCCTGAGATATAATAGCAAAATACATAAAATATATATTCTGAATAAGTAGAACAATCTGTGTTAAAGTTCGGGTTAAATGTTTAACATTAGAAAATTCTAGAACTATTTTCATTGGTTGTCTTCTCCACAATTATTTATATCTACATAATGTTATTGCCAAAGGAAAGCAGAAGCAGAGTCTAATTATTCTCAGACCAAGAAAACTTTACAATTAATAATATAACCCATAAAGAATATTAAACACAAAAAACTATGTGGCTGCCTTTTTGTTTGTCTGCATTGTTAGCAGGAAAAAAAAAAAAAAAAAGAGAATACTTGAGGAAGTTGAAGCTGATGAAGAATATCATTGATAGAAGAAATTTTCATGGAAAAATATGAAGTCAGCACTATTAATTACTTTATCCATGGATATTTGGTGCAAGATTTGGGTTATGGGAGGAAGTGACCTCAGCACTGAAGAAGAGGAATAAAAGTAAAAAGGAAGGCAAAATACGAAAAATTAAAGATCAGTAAGAGTTTGTTGTGAAATAAGATGAAAAGAGAAATCTGAGCAATCCTGAAATATACCAGCACAGAAATGGCAGATGTTTTGTGCTTGTGGTCTGATGATTTTTTTAATAATGATATCCTCTGGAGTTGGAATTAAAACCAAGAACGGGTGAAAAACAAGCTTTATGGAATTAAAAGAGATCCTTGTGAAAGCATAAATAAAGAGCCTTATGATATCTCACTGTTACATCAATCTGTGTTACAGTTTCTGTTTTCATAAGCTCCAAAACATGTGCTGCTTTTTGTAGTTTTATTAACTGGAAAGTTGATAAGGAAACAGCTCTAAGGTTTATACCCAAAATGATAACTACGTGTTTATATCTTTCTCTCTTTAATCTGATATTCTTCCTTTTGTCACTTTTGCTACAAAACCTTTTTCTAAGTACAGTATGAATAAAATTAGGGGTTTTCACCAGGAGTCACAGCCTCTAACTGCTCTAGGCATTGCAATTACTTGCTGCAGTGTAGATTAGTGAAGGGCAAAGGGAGATCCTGCAAAGCTCACTATGTTTGATGCCACACAGCACCCTTTCATATGTTCATATATTCTGCTATAAGATGTAATTTAGTTGAGAGATGTACTTAATGAAACATGGACAAATTTTGGAACAGTAGATTTTTACTTCAGCATTGATGATAAGACATTCTATTTGCAGTGCTACTTACGTTGGAGCAGGTTTTATTCTACAGCGTGCTTAAATACGATTCTTAAATAAGATTCTTTTAAAGCTAAGCAGTTGGATAAACAGCAAACATAATGGTTAAATATGATCTACCATATTCCAAACTCAACAGAAGCGAAATTAAGACAGGACAACTTTTATGTTCAGTGACTTAGGATACACGAAGTACTGATGGGAAAATGCAGAGGAATGGGCAACACCTAAGGATTTTTCTGAAACAGAAGGAACAGAAGTATCACTGATGTCTGAAGGGGGTATGCTGTCCTATAGTGGCTTTTTTTTTGTCAGGAGCTGGATAAGTATGCAAGTGAGAAAGTGGAGATAGATTGCAGAAACTCATCTAATATATATTTTTTTTCTTATCATATTGATTTTAGCCCAGATGGAATTAATTTTCTTCATAGCAGCTCGTAAGGTGTTATGTTTTAGATTTGTGACCAAAACAGTGTTGATGACACAGGGATGTTTGGCTATCAGTTTTGTAAGGACGTATTAATATCCTCTAAATTTGGATATGTAAATTCAGTTCTGTTGTTGTAGCTAGTCATTGAAACTCCCTCAGTAACAAATCAAGTATATGAAGATGATTTAAGTAGCCTACCTGTTTTAAAATTCTCTTGTAGATCATAGATGGGATATGTCACCCTAGAAATGCCAGGCTATCTGCATTAGCTTCGGAGACATCCCACAGATCTGGTTTAAATTAAAACCTGGCTTTCACATAACACAATGTAGGCAAGATAAATTTTGATCTTTATGTGCTATTTATAAAATATATTACTACTTCTCTACATTGCAGGCTCAAAACAGTAAAAGTAACGAAGGTCTTGGTGCTCAAATATTATACAAACTGAAGCCAGAAAAATATTTAAATATGAATTGCAGGTGTAAAAAAAAATTCTTTTTCCACATAGGCAATTTTCAGAAAGAAATATCTTTGTTATCTTGCTTCGCCATATCTAAGAAAGACTTCAATATTAAATGACAGCTATATTTAGCAGAACTTTCAAGATTTGGACTCCTGCTTCTGCATTTCTCTAACTAAAATCTAACTTTGTTAAAATTCATCTGTTAAAATTCATCATGAAGCATACAAACACATATAGGTATAAAAATTGCATCTTCTAATTATTCTCTCACACTGTAGGGCTAAGACTAGATAGTCAAAATTCCTTTGCAATATGAAGTATAGCAAGTGTAAGCAACACAACTGTTAGAAATAATAATTTTAAAAAGTCTCTAGTACTCAGAACAACTACAAAGTGTAAACATTAACAACAGCCTGAGAGCAAGAGAAATTTTGAGTGCTGAAAGTCCTGAGAGATCAACATTATACATTATGTCTGAAAATTACTAAGGAAAAGTTTAGAAGTTAACAAATGGAGCCATTTGAGGTGAAATTGGAGCCTATCTATTTCCTTTCAAATGTGGTAGCTTAATGGTTTTATAGTGTGCTTGCATGTATGAGATAGAGAAAGAGGAGGAAAATGTGATCCTTTCAGGAGAGTAGGACCTGAAAGACAATGCAGGGGTTTATACACAAGCTGCAGTTCATTCTCCAAATTTATTTAACTGCAAACAAAGAGTTCCACTTACCTAATTAGGGGGAAACAAATGTATGTAATAAAAACTTAATTAGCAAATGTAATATTACCTGGTTTTGATTAAAAATCTAACATCTAAATCAACCTTTTGTGTACTCGTAAGCTTTGCTTTCATTTCTGGGTAATAACATCAGTTTTATGTGGAAGAAGGGTCTCTTATGGGTGCATATTAGTACTTCCTGTTCTTCTGAGCAGCTCCAAGATCTTGATTAATAAAAACACATACCTTCTAGCAGTGAGGAAGAAATGAAGAATTGAGGTGTTTCAAACTGTGAAGCAAAAGGGATAAAAAAAAAATGTGTGCATATCTTAGATTTGATACCATGCATACTTAGCCCCTGCGCTGGTTTCAGTTGGGATAGAGTTAATTTTCCTTATAGTAGGACCTAGGGTGATATGTTTTGTTTTGTGACCCAAGCAGTGTTGATAACATACCAATGTTTTGATGTTTTGGCTGTTGATGAGCAGTGCTTAGACAGGCTTCCTCGCTTTCTTATTCTGCTCTCCACAGTGAGTAGGCTGGAGGCAAAGAAGAGGCTGAGAGGAGACACAGCGAGGACAGCCAACCAAATTAACCCAAGGGATGGTCCAGCCTCAGCAATAAAACTGATGTGGGGAGATCATTAGGGGTTGCCATTGCTCAGTGATTGCCTGGGCCTCCATCAGCTGCTTGTGAGTGACTTTTTTTACATGACTTGCTTTTCCTTCGTTTTATCTTTTTCTCTTTTACTTGTTAACTGCCTTTATCTTGAATCATGTTTTTTCTCATGTTTGCATTTCCAATTCTCTCTCCCATCCCGCTGAAGGAGATGAGGGTGAGGCCTGTCAGTTTGACTTCAATTCCAGGGAAGCTGATGGAGCAGATCATCCTGAGTTCCATTATGCAGCACATGCAGGACAACCAGGTGAGCAGACCCCATCAGCATGGGTTTATGAAAGGCATGTCCTGTTTAACAACCCTGATCTCCTTCTGTGACAGGGTGACCTGCTGGTTGGATGAAGGAAAGGCTGTGGATGTTGTCTACCTTGACCTTAGTAAGACATTCGACACTGTTGCCCACAGCATTCTCCGAGAGAAACTGATGGATCTTGGCTTGGATGGGCATATGCTTCGCTGAGTAAAAAACTGGTTAGATGGTTGAGTCCAGAGAGCCGTGGTCAGTGAAGTTAAATCCAGTTGGTGGCTGGTCGGGAGTGCTGTCCCCCAGGGCTCAGTACTGGGCCCAGTCCTTCTTAATATTTCATCAATGATTTGGACAAGGGGACAGAGTGCACCCTCCGTAAGTTTGCAGATGACACCAAGCTGGGTGGAAGTGTTGATCTGCTTGAGGGGGTAGGGAGGCTCTGCGGAGGGAGATAGAGAGGCTGGATCGCTAGGCCAAGGCCAACATCACGAGTTTCAATAAGGCCAAATGCTGGGTCCTGCCCTTTGGCCACAACAGCCCCCAGCAGTGCTACAGGCTTGGGGAGGAGTGGCTGGAGAGCTGCCAGGCAGAGAGAGACCTGGGGGTGTTGATGGACAGCCGGCTGAGCATGAGCCAGCAGTGTGCCCAGGTGGCCAAGAAGGTCAACGGCATCCTGGTCTGAATCACGAATGGTGTCGTCAGCAGGAGCAGGGAGGTGATCATGCCCCTGTACTCGGCTTTGGTGAGGCTGCACCTCAAGTCCTGTGTCCAGTTTTGTGCCCCTCACTACAAGAGGGACACTGAGGTGCTGGAGAGGGTACAGAGGTGGCTGCCAAGATGGTAAAGGATTTGGAGCATGTGTCATACAAGATATATCTGAGGCATCTGTCGCTGTTTAGCCTGGGGAAGAGAGACTGAGGGGAGACCTTATTGGTCTCTACAACTACTTGAAAAGGGTTTTTAGCAAGGCAGGGGTTGGTCTGTTCTCCCTAGCGATGAGTGATAGGACAAGGGGAAATGGCCTTAAGTTGCGCGAGGGTAGAGGTTTTGTTGAGGGACATAGTTTAGTGATGTTGATACAGTTAGGAAAAGGTTGGACTCTATGATCACAGAATGGCAGGGGTTGGAAGGGACCTAGAAAGATCATCTAGTCCAACCCCCCCTGCCAGGGCAGGATCACTTGAAGTAGGTCATACAGGAGATCTTGAAGGTCTCTTCCAGATGAAAATGTTGTATGCTTCTGTGAGTGAACAAGTGGCTGTATGGGGCTCAGCTCCCTACTGGGGTTAAACCACAGCAGGCCCTAATGTTATTTTGGTGTTAAGCATACAGTTAATAAACCGCACATACGTAATTACTTTTATTAGTTGGAGACGATGTTTATTTTTTTTTTATTATTAGAAATAACAGTCTATAACAGTGCAAGTACATTTTTAAAGATCATTAAGTAAAACAGGGAGGGAACATCAAAAGAATTCATGAAGCCTTTTGTGTTACTGCCTCTTTGACGAAGATGCATACGCACAACGTCTACTACAAGCTGATCTCAGTTGAACTCTGAACACTTCTAGAATGCTGCTACTGTTATTATAAAAAGGAGGAAAAAGATGCATACTTAATCTGCTGAATTTAGATACAACTGTCAGGAAATCATCAGACAAAGGGTAAAAGCTACAGATGTCAGAGCAGTTACTTTATTTCAGTTGTGGCATGCACAATTTAATGTGTCTGATATTACTAGGAAATAGGTAGGTTTAGTTATGCCTGATAACAGTAGCTGTTAGAGAGTGTAGGGCCAGATAGAGCAATTTCCTCTTAGATCTACGTTGTTTGTAGCCATTTGCCTTAATTATGAACATGCAGAAAGAAACACCTGATATTGACTCTGAAACAATTTCAGTGAACACATACATTAGCAGCAGCTTAACTGTGTCCTGCCTAGTGACCCTCTACATGATCTTGGAGTAGAACATGGTAAATTCTCATTGTATGTACACCTGACAGCTTTAAAAAGGAAACTTGCCAAGCCTATCAGGTTAGCAAGGGATTGCTGGGAAGCAAGTGATTAAATAGCAGATTATTTTCATTTAGCCAGAGAAAGAAAAATGAGTCAAAAGTGTTTCAGAGGGCTGAGAGCAGTGCAAACTGGAATATTGTGCCTGATACAAGATGGAGTCACAGGAACATGATTTAAAGGCACAATGGACTGGAATAATTACTCCTTGTTTAGAAATAGTAGCTGCTGAATTTCAAGGAAATCTCAGCTGCCAAAAAGGGACCAGCATTTCTGCTATTTGTGCTTCATCTACCTGCTTCAAAAAATATATCAAGTATGCTTCTTCATTTCAAAACAGAGATATTCGCTATTCATGCTCTCAAATGCAGTGTTGGTAGTGATACATGGTAACATCAAGTCTTGAACTGTAATTTTTTAAAAACAAGACAAAAATTTATTACACTAAGGAAAAAGTTTTGCCTTCAGTTTTGTAATGACAAGGGGAGGAGGCTGAAGAAGTTTATCAAGGAAATATATAGAGCTTGATAAAAATGTCAATGAAATAAGATTATTTTAGAATGGAAATTATTTTTATTTAATTACTTTCCTTTTATTAAATATGTTCATATAGGAACGCCTGATAAAACAATGAATTATCAGCTAGCATTTCTAGGAAATGTCATTTTAAAAAAAATAAATCAGAAAGCATAGCAAAATGAGATCAGTACAAATCAATCCTTAATGACAATGCCTCAGTTACGTGAGATACTCAGGGAATGAATGTGGCATCATTTCACAGGATTTTTCCAGTCTACTATACAAACCTCTTGGTCCTGGATACTAGCAAGGCATTTGACACTATCTCTCACAGAATCCTCATAGGTAAACTAAGGAAGTGTGGTCTGAATGACCAAGTAGTGAGGTGGGTCGAGAACTGGTTGAAGGGAAGAAGCCAGAGAGTTGTAGTCAATGGCACAGAGTCCAATTGGCAGCCTGTATGTAGTGGGGTCCCTCAAGGGTCAGGGCTGGGGCCAGTGCTTTTCAATATATTCATCAATGACCTGGATGAGGGATTAGAGAGTGTTGTCAGAAAGTTTGCTGACACAAAACTGGGAGAAGTGGTTGACATACCAGAAGGCTGTGCTGCCATTCAGAGAGACTTGGACAGGCTGGAGGGCTGCAGTTCAACAAGGGCAAGTGTAGAGTTTTGCACTTGGGAAAGAATAACCCCATGTGCCATTATGGGTGGGGGACTGCCCTGCTGGAGAGCAGTGTAGGAGAAAGGGACCTGGGGGTTCTGGTGGACAGCAGGATGACCATGAGCCAGCAGTGTGCCCTCGTGGCCAAGAAGGCCAATGGCATCCTGGGGTGTATTAGAAGGAGAGTAGCAAGTAGGTTGAGAGAGGTCCTCCTCCCCCTCTAGTCTGCCCTGGTGAGGCCACATCTGGAATATTGTGTCCAGTTTTGGGCCCCTCAGCTCAAGAGAGACAGGGAGCTGCTTGAGAGAGTCCAGTGCAGAACAACAAAGGTGATGAAGGGAGTGGAACATCTCCCTTATGAGGAAAGGCTGAAAGAGCTGAGTCTCTTCAGCTTGGAGAAGAGACTGAGGGGTGACCTTATTAATATTTATAAATATGTAAAGGGAGATAGTCAGGAGGACAGAGCCAGACTCTTCTCAATGATGTCCAAAGATAGGACACGGGGTGCAAGCAGGAACATAGGAGGTTCCACAAAAACATTAGGAAAAACTTTTTCACAGTGAGGGTGACAGAGCGCTGGCACAGGTTGTCCAGGGAGGTTGTGGAGTCTTCTTCTCTGGAGACATTCAAAACCTGCCTGGATGCATTCCTTTGCGATCTACTCTAGGTGATTCTGCTCTGGCAGGGGAGTTGAACTAGATGATCTTTTGAGGTCCCTTCCAGCCCCTAATGTTCTGTGATTCTGTGATGCTGGTTACTTAGTGCTTATGACCTATACTCAACCATAAGCTTGAGTACATTTTTCCCATCTCAGAGTTCTTCTGAGAAATCATCCGGTGCCATGTAAATCTGTAGTAATCCCACAGTCAAAACAGAACTGTTCATGTACATCAGCTATTTTTCTTTACTGGCTTCAAATAGAAAAATATACTTGAAATCAAAGAAAAAGTGGGAATGACATTGAGCTTTCAGTGCAAATTTTAGAAAAGAAAATTTGAGAAAAAAAGTCCAATATTTGAAACCGTCATCTGGATTCTAAAGTAATAAGGAGTATAAGAATTACTATAATAAATTGCATGGTGTTCATTATTTATTAGTTCATAGAAATATATCTGTACTGAACATAGACTGCAAATATATCAATGCTCTATGAAGTATACGTAGAATATATATATATATATACACACACACCCCTACATTCTCTCTCTTCTCCCAGAAGGAATTTAACTCGTATTCCTTTATGATGATCTTAAGAACATTCATTGAGTTTCACTGTTTTCCAGTAGCAACTGCATTGAGACTATGACATGCAATTACTGGCAGGAGAAATGTCCAAAGTATTTTACTCTATCTCTATAGTCAGTAACTCCATACACTGCACATGAGAAGGTACACAATGCTTTTATGGGCATATTTTGTTCCAAAATACAGACATAATTTGTAATTTAGTTAAAGGACGTTGAGGAATTTGAGTATAATCAAATACGACAGAACAAATACAAAAGCAAATATGTTGGCAACCATCCATCTAAGTGGATGTGTCTGAGTACAAGATTGACTTTGATTTCCAAGCACCTCCCTACTTGTTACTATATTGCTGGTACTATTACAATTATGTGGAATGAAGTTATTTTATATTTTCACTGAAAACTATTGATGGTGGTTTATATAAAAGTCAGTCTTTTACCAGTTCTTTGCACATACGAATATAGAAATAATGACTAAGGCTTTAGTGAAACTTCAAGTTGAGCTGGCCAGTTGTACTACTACCTTTTTTTAAACATAAATACCTGTGTGAGTTGGGGTAGAAATACAGTATGATGTCCAAGGAAGGGGGTAGCTGTATGAGACAATGCTGTTATTCCCATTACCTTGAATGACACTTGATAATCCAACAGACATGCTCAAGATACTGCATCCAACTCTGGATTGTTAAGAGACAAAAAAATTCACCATTTATGCAGTCCATCAGTGGAACAGGCCTCACAGAGAGACTGCAGGCTCAGACCTTGCAGTTTTCTAAGACCCAACTGGATAAATCTCGGATCAATCAGGCCTGAATTCAGTGCTGACCCACCACTGAGTGGGAGACAAAGTGCCTCACAAAATCCCTTCTCAACCTGAATAGATCCATGGTTTTCTGGCACGGAAAACTAAAACCAAAGATGGACACAAAAAGCTCACAACAGTATATACTGTCTTGCATTTCTTCCACTTGAGAATGGAGCTTATAACACAAATATTCCATCTGTGTTACGGGATGTTATCTTCTAACATTAAAAAGTCAACATTCTAGAGAATTCCAGAGGAAAGCCTACCAGTTTTTCTTCTGAAATGATTTTTTTCTGAAATGTTCATAAGTAATAAATGTAAATCTATTAACCCTGCATATTATCTGACTGTGTTTAATGTTATCTTGTTGTACATATGTAAACTATAATATAAGTTATGGTGTGATTGTTAAACTTATTGTATACCTAATAATATCCCAGACTATACACCCTTGCAGTCAGAGTGAACCATTTTAGAAAAAACACTGCAACTCTTAACACCAGCTGATCTTACAGCAATGCCAGCTCTCCAGCACTCTGTCCAAGTCTTTCCTACCTCAGCTCCACACATCCTCCCACACAATTTTGGGCTTGATGCTTACTATTCTCTCTGCACAGTGCTGGAAGAAACACTGTAGTCACTCATGTTCTGAAAAGTATAAAGGAATTGATTAAGGAGGAGATCGAGATCTTGCAGCTGAGACAGACCATTAATAATGAAGTAGATCCTGTTTGAACAACAATGTCAAAAAACAAGTACTAGTTTGACCTGGGATTAATGTTTTGGAGATAGTTAAGTGTGTCAGGAGCGGGATCCAACACAAGGCTTGATCTTTTATACATCATTACAAAGAACTTCAGAGGGGCTCGGGAGCACATGGGTGAGAGCATCCACTGAGCATGTAGGATCTTTACCTATAATTGCACTTCAGCTCAAATATACAGTTTTATTATTACATATTCAGAAAGCTGGCAGACATTTTCAATATATGAGTTTAATTCCAGTCTGAAGAACCTCAGACACAAGCAGATTATTTGATCCATAAATAGCTGATATTCCATAGATTATTTTCCCATTTCTTTTTTTTTTTTAGCCTTCTGCACCTTGCAGTGTAAACCACTCTCAAATCCGTATGCTTTCTCTCACAGCAGGCCCTCACAGAAGGTTCCTGTAGAATCAACTGACCATGATTCTGCAGATACATGAGAGTGAACAGTACAAGTTTTATTTCTTTAAAAGGGTGATTATGACTGACAGAGTTGATGCTTACATATGACAACCAACAAAATGGAAATTAACCTTGCTGATTACAGAATAAGCCAACAGTGTAGTGCAGTCATGAGAAAGATAAGGCTGTCTTACATTTTAGCTGAAATTACAAATACAGTCCTACCAGTGAGTACGAAACTAGGAATATGTTTAAAGTACTCTGAAAATGTCTCGTCTTTTTTTTTTTTAAAAAAAAAAAGTGAGCGGAGTAGTTGCAAGGTTGGGTTGAAGAGCCAAGCAGGGAGCTCTTCTTAAAAGCAGAAATATTTTGGCTCATTATCTATCTATATAAACAACATAGAACAGCAACACCATTAAGTTTTGCAGGTTTATAGTAAATAATGCTAAGAACAAAGCGGTTTTGCAAACTTCGTAGAGAATATGCCTTACCTGGTAACAGAACCTCAGTTGATCTTAGGTGTCCAGTTACATAAAAAATCACGTTCAAAAACTGCAAATCAAAATTCCTCTCATCAGCTAGGTTAGCCTGTACTTTGGAAAGCAGAAAGTCTGAAAAGGCCTTTGGGATAGCGGTATGTAATTGACCCAAGATGAACTCCTGGTGCAGTATAGTGCCAAGGTAGCAAAGAGTGCTGTGAAAACAAAGATGTATAAAGAAGGAAATACTCAATGAAAGCAAGGAATAGACTTTTCACAAAGGTCACAGAGGAGAAAAATATAGGACACATTTGATGGCTCCTCAGAATGCTTCGGCTGCATGTGTGTAACAGAGCTGCTTTCCTGCTTTTACAGCTACTCCAAGAAATGGTATCTCAGGCAATTTCCATGCTGACCAGCTGTACCAAACCAGTAGAGCCCACTGTGTTTGGCAGGTATGCATCCTTGTGCCAGAAGCACCTCTGATATAAGTGTTGCAGAAACAATGTTGGATACCAGTTTTAAATTTTTAAAGAGTAAACAGCATACTACATAGTGAGTATGCAGCACACAACAGAGTCCCAGCTACATCTTTTCATACCTTTATCATATATAACTCGGCTAAGGCTAAGTTTCCCTCTCTCCATGTAGGGAATTGTGGATACCCTACATTTTAGTTAGGAGTGCCATCACAGATAAAAACGGATAACGGTCCAGTTTATGTTTCTAATAATTTTAAAGTATTTTTGCAGGAATGGGGAATATCCCATGTGACGGGGATACCTTATTCACCAACGGGACAGAGCATTGTGGAAAGAGAACATCTCACGCTGAAAAGAATGTTACAGAAACAGAAAAGCACTGTTGTTGGAATGTCTCCACACGAGAAGTTGTCTAAAGCAACGTATGTGTTAAATTTTCTGAATATATCCAGTTTTGATATGTTAACTCCTCATCTGAGATCTCAGAAAGAAAAACAGAAAGACTTGCCAAAGCCTAACGTACTGTATAAGGACATTCATACTAATGAATGGAAAGGTCCAGTACCTCTGTTGACATGGGGAAGAGGTTATGGCTGTGTTTCTTTATCCACAGGACCTTATTGGCTGCCGGTGAAACGAATTAAGCCATTTAATGACCATGATTTGGTTCCTATCCCGCATGATGTGGCCGTGCAGCATCCTGTTACTTCAACAGCGTAGCAGCAACATGACCGTGCACTGGGCCTGTCTGTTGAATCCCTTTGTTTTTCCCAGTGACATGATGGGACTCTGAGATACCGATTACCAACGATGACATGGATTGGACTGGGAGAAGATGGTTACGGTTGATGGCAGAGCAATTATGGGAAGATATATCTGTTTTCAATGTTACCCGTTGTACTGATATGTATTCTCTTTGTGTTACTAACAATGAAGCTTATATTGGTTGTGTAAGACTGTCTAATCAAAGCCACATAATAGGTGTTAAGGTTCATGGTACTAACCAGCAGAGTGATCTTTCTTTAGCTAAAAGCAAGACGGGGAAACTAGCTGTCTTTTGCTTCGTTAGAAGTATGTGATTAAGGATCAAATTGATAGGGAGACTCCCTTGCATTCTTCCTTCAGCCCTGGCCAAGCTGTGAGAAGAATTCAACGGAGCAAATAGCACCAGATGTTCCCGCATTCAATGTTATGTAAGGTTGTTTATTTAATAGTATAAATGCTGGACCCTCTTGCAGCGACTTCAGAAACCTCACCTACGAGTGGACGCACTGCGTAGGATTTCCCAATTGTCGGGAGGGTTCTCCAGAAACATCGCTGCAACAGGGGCTCCACAGCAACCGCGGGTCTGGATGATTTAGGGTGATTGGTGATGGGAACTGTAGGTACGCTCAAAAAACTTGCACCTAAAGTGTCAGAAAGCACAGACATCTCACTGGATTACTGCTTGGCCTTGTGTGCTCGACAAGCAGCACACCCACACTGAGATAACAGATGCCTGGGATTGATGCAGGGGCATCTCTCACATTCCTGCCCTGCAAAGCAGTGAATGTGAGTCCTGGGAACTCAGGCAGAGCAGCAAGTAAAACATAACAAAGCAGTGGGATAAATACTACACATTTTTTAGCAAGGATATGATTTGGTTAAATCTCAAAACATAATTTTCTGTGTTAAACTTGTGTTTAATAGAATTTGTTGTTGTGGGAAGTGTTTTGTATTGTTCTTTTTCATTATAGTCAACGATCTCACCTGAAGTGCTGCCCAAGGGGTCCGAAGAACTGAAAAATACATCTTATGACTTTGATGGTGATCCAAAAAACAAAAAAGGGGGAATTGTGGATACCCTACATTTTAGTTAGCTGTGCTGGCAGCGCTGCTTGTAGAATTAAGACTTTCGTCCTTGAGCTCTTTCCTAAACAAGTGCATAACTCTTGCTTCCTAATTACGAAAAGAGACCCTGACCAGCCAAGTACAGCTCATGTTGAGAGCTTGCCTGTGAGAATGAACAGATAAGGTGCTTCTTCTACACAAGATGTGCATGGGAGTGAATGGGAGAGTATGATCAAAACAGACCTGGCAAAGTCTGTTTTCCCTGTATGATAACAGAGTGATTGAAGGAGTACATGAGCTAATAACAACCCTGGCTGTATAGTCTGATCTCTTGCTTGTAACCCAAAAATAGTGCTTCGTGCTAGTAGGTATAAATATGTGTGCCTGCTTGCAATAAAGGGAATTCCGTTTTCCACCATCTCGGAGTTCGTGCGTGCTTCTCAACAGAGAATGAGACTATAGGCTGCAGACCTGGGGTCTCCTGCTCAGCCTGTGCTTTATTCTCGGTGTGCTGACACCATGTCACCCTTCCCAACTTACATTTTTAACATTTAACTCCTCTTTGATTTTAGACTCTGAACTTTAGAGATATTGAGGCAAATGTAAAATATGCCAGGCTGTATATAACTATTTTTCCGTGCTGTAGGTATAGACACTGTTATCTCAAGTATTTTGCAGATGCTTACTCCATGCATCATGTCTTTGCTATTGTTTGCTCCTTATCTCTGAAGAGCCACCCTTGGTCTAAGTCCCTGCAGTCAGATTCACATAAAAGAGATACATTTAGAGACTACTGTATTTTTAGAAAAAATACTATATTTACTGTCCTATTCCCCTACCTCCCCCCCATCCCAGCATTAAAGACCATCTTTTGGAATGGTGCATTTTTTTGTTTGTGTCCACACCTTAAAAATGACACAAAGAGAAAGCTTTGTAAGAAACACTTATGTGAATAACCTTAGTTTTGAAAAAGGTAGTTTGCAGAGTTTCTAGTATATCCAGGGAAAGGGTGAGAGGTGACTTGATTACAGCCTACAACTACTTACAATGAGAAGATTTCTGATTGCAAATCACCCTTTAATTTAACAAATGAAGCATAACGAGATCCAATATTTGAAGGTGGAAGCTGGATGATTGATATTAGACTAGGTGTGTATTTTTATCAGTGAATCTAATCAACTGTTTGGACTATTTACCTAGGGAAATACTTGGTTCTTCATCACTGAGAACTTCAAATGAAAATTGTGTGTTCCTGAAAGATATGTAATAGCTCAAGCAGAACTTATAGTCTTTATTTGGTAACACTTGAAGGAATTCAGCCTTGCATTATGCTGTAGTTCTGACTAAATTATTATTATGGTCCCTTCCAGCCCTAGAAGTTGATGAAATTTAGTTCCAGTAAAATCAATGTGAATTTTGTCACTGACTGGTATCGGGATTTCACCATCTGAGTTTACACTAGACCACTTTACAGTCTCTGTAAAGATACATACAAATATGCAGAAATGTAATCATATTTCGTTCCCATCACCTTAGAAGAGTTGAGGTAAAAAAGCCTTAGACATGATGCAAAGCAGGCATTTCTAACAACTAGAAATTAGTACTTTTCAGTAACCAGGGCTGAAAGATTGTGCTTTAACTGACCTCCTAGCATGAAGTCTGAAGAAGTGCATACTTAAAGTTGTTGGTTGCAAAGTTTTGCTGATTACAAGCTAAGACTGATGCAGCCGTAAATCAACAGAAGGAAAGCAACTGTCCCTCAGTCTTGTGCTGACACTCACTTTGTCTCTGAGGACAATTGCCTTGGACAATACAGAGCAGCCTTTATGTAGCACAAAACTGTTCTTTCCTCATCTGTAATAAAACAGCAAGCTGCTGTGTGAGAAGGCTGTAATAAAAAGTTTGTTATAGTGACATTAATAATTAGACGTGTTAAGAAATATTAATACAAGTAAAAATTATGTTTAGATTTAGAATTTTCATTGCTGCAAGCAAGACATGATACAGTTATAAGAATCAAGAATACAGACAAGCTAGTCTGAGTTGCACTCTTACCCCCTTTCTTACTATGAAAATAAAGGGATACACAGTGAAGATGAAAACTACAGATAATTTCTTAGAGTTATTAAAAATAAAAAAGATAAAGAACTCACTCACTACTCAAGATATCTAAGAGACCACAGTGCTTATAAACATTAGATATTATGTCTAATTTTTGTATCTAGATTTTCAGTAAGGGGGGTGTTAAAATCATTTAAATTTCTGTGTTACTACATTTACATAGGCTAAATATGTCACTGTTATTGTGGAGCTGGAGCATCATGTTTATCTATAGAAAACCTCATGAAGTAGGGTAAAGTTGCCATCTCTTCTGCAGGTTTAAAGAGCCACAAAACCAAATACCCCAAGGATTTCAGCACTTGGCTCTGTCCTTTGTCAAGGAGCACAGGGAAGCATCTGTCAAGACGTCAGTAGCATTACACATCCAACAACTGAGCAAGCAATTCCGCTGCAGGGGCTGAGAAGACAAACATTGTAATTGTGTAAGCTGGCCATATATGTCTGTCCTTAGAAAGCAGCAAAAGTGTCTCATCCCAGTTGAAGGCACCCTACAGCAGCAATGTTGTTGACACATGGACTGTAGGATAAAGAACACGTTGTGCTTTAGCCCCCCACTTTCTTTTGTGCTCTGGTAGACAGTAGAGATGCAGACATAGTGGTAGTGAGACCACCCCTTGCTAAAGGGATGGAGAGCACTGTGGGTATCACAGGAATTCATTCATCAGATGGATTAATGAAATCAGGCATCCGCATGACCAAGCAGACAGAAGAAAACCAGCTCCCTCATCCACCTGAAACCCGACTGAAAGCACAGCTACTCAACAGATGCATAATGCAGAAGGATGAGGCGGATTTTGTAAGAAAAGCAATGTGTTGCTGCCCGTATCCGAAACGGTTCAGGGACCAATGTCCCGCGGTGGATGAGGTCCCCAGAGTCTAAGAAAGGTACAAGAAGTAAGAACACATCAGCACACCATTTCCACCTTCCTGCAACCTCCTCTGTAGCTGCCTGCACGTAATCAAGAAAGGAAATGATGTTATATGGTCAGATGCTTTTTACCTGTTTGTTTGGGTTTTTTGGTGTTTTTTTTTGAAGCAAAGCCCATAAATCTCTGTCATAGCAGGAATGTAAGTGCAGGTTTCCTAAATCTATGGCTGGCACTCCAGCATTACAATTTAAGAAATTTAAATCCTCTTTACAGGTAAACATAATGACTGTCACTATGTCCTTTAGGGACAGATTACATGCTAATAGTCCACTGTGAGAATCAACAAGATAGCAGACTAGGGTCTCCTGTCTTTGTGACAATAACTCTAATTTTAAAATACATATAATTCAAAGACATCTGTATGTATAATCTGTGTATCATTCTAAAATGCCACATTACTTAAAAACTCTCAACTAGGAGATATTAAAAAAATTCTATGGAACTAGTGCAATGAATATGACTTTATCTTTAAACGGATATTAATGGACTAAAGAGATGGTAAATATATTTTACATGAAAATGATTTAGTTCTAATACAGCAAATGGAAAGATGACATGCTAATTTCTAACTTGAAAAATTCTTCCTTCCACATCTCAGCTGCTTCGCTTCCTTTTATATTGATTTTGGGTTTCCAGACGACGAGACTACATTTTGAGGCATTCACACAGCAGCGCATAAGGACAAGGTTATAACAAAACAATTAATCGTATATAAATGAGTCTCTAAAGACTTGAGTAAAGTATTCTTTGCTCAGAAAACTATTAAATTTCTCCTTTCACCCATCCATCATAGCAGGTGGTAAGGAAGAGTTTTAAGAAAGCAGGTAAAATTTTAGTCCACCAGAGAAGAAATAATTCAGACTTTTGATGGCCCTATGCTGAAACATACTGTTAAAAAAACAGTTTCAGTTATGCTCTCAAACAATTCTTAGAAAACTCTGTCATTAGAATATGTCTGTTACTAAAAAAAGATAGAAGAGGTAACATTAAATATAACAGTAATCTCTATTTCAGTTACAAAACCAAGTACTCATGCCAAGCATTTGTGTATTTCCCATAATTTAGTACTCATGCACTTGAGCAATATGAAATGCAGCAAGAATATAAATTACAGAAATGAACACATTTGGATAAGGAAGTGCTTAGACTCAAAACTGACCTATGTGCAGACTGAATTATTTTTTGGAAAAAAAATCTGATTTCATCACAGAAGGCAGAAAAGTTTCTTGTATTTGCATTTTCTTGTTCTCTGTTAGACGCACCAGGAGACAAAAATGGGGGGCAGGGTGGGCCCAGGAGGGGAAGAGGAAAAGAGTAAAACTGTGACAAAGGCTATTGCCTTGAAACAAAGCCTTGCCTGGGTGCAATGTCTGCTTCAAAACCAAAACGCTGCAGACAGGCAGGGTGGACAGAGCACAAACAGAATGCTACTGGAGCCTGCCCTACACTATTTCATATACTGGAGAAGTATTAAGGTCAGTCTTTCCTGAGGGAGATAGCTTGCTCCAGTTACCTTTTTTTTTTTTTTTTAAACCAACTTAAAGGCATAGGCATCTACACAGACAAGATCAAATCCATTTCAAAATCACTGTCATTTTTCCACTGACGTATTTTTCTCTAGTAAAATTATTCTTTGTGGTGTTTATTAGAATAATAATAAAATATACTGATTTTATGTATATTTATGCATACAAGTGGTAAGAAAAGGCACAGAAAACTTTATTCCCATATCCTACATTTGCTTATGCCTTCTCTTAGTTGACTGGTTACAGTTACACTGAAGAAGCAAAATGCTAGAAATAGGATGAAAGCAGATCTCAAAAGAAGTAAGAGCTGTAGTAGTTATTTGGATTCCTAGAAGGTAGACACTGGAACATCTCAGAAGTGGGCACACAGTTGTAACAGGAATATTCACTGAAACACACTGGTGAAGTTTAAGGCTGGGTCAGCAACTAAAATCTGACAGATGCTCTCTGTGACACACCCCCCCACACACTCTCCCAGGGGAGGATAACAGGGGAACCAGAGAGGGAGACTTTGAGGTTGGGAAAAAAACCCTCAAATCAGTTTAACAAAAAACAAGAATAATACCGACAGTAAAAATGATGATGTCAAACTATATAGGTATGCAAATACACTCAAAGATACAAGACTATATGCTAATATGGGATTCACAGCTTCTGGCTGACAGCAAAGTCCCAAGCAGAAAAAAAAAAAAAAAAAAGGGTCCCAGATCAGACTCAGCAGCAAACAAGAGCACGCAAGCCCACAGTCCCAATGACAATCCAAAAAAACCTCAGGAATGGAGCTGTGCTGCTCTCACCTGGGGAGGCAAGGGAAAAAAAAGCTGTCCCAGCTCCTCTGTAATGCTAAAACAGGAGGCAGGAACAGCAGCAGCACAGGGAGAGGTGAGGAAGACCCAACAAAAAGCCTAACAGCACTGAAGAGACCAGGGCTCTTCTGAGGGGCCCTTTTATACTGAGAACCATGGGAAGGAACACTGTGATTGGTCCATGTGAATTAACACTACCTGAAAAGTTCATATCGAAATGAAAAGAAGAAGGAGCTGACCTGGAGTCCGAAACTTTGCACAGGCACCTGGGACAAGTACACAGAGGTGGCTATCAAATATCTTTGCATGCTTTGAAAGTACCAGATCAAATGCTTCAGGGGAGACAGACAGCAGAATACATTGTCTTCAGGCCTCATTATTGTCTAGAATGAAATAGATAGGGAACCACACAATACTGTCAAGACTGAGACAACCCAGGACATGAATAGGAGCAGAAATATTGATTTTGGAGGTTATTTGATGTAAAAAAACTCAAAAAATGTTCATTGTTTTCACACATCTATGGGACTGCTGAGTAAGTGAATGAGAATTTGAGAAGCAGGAGAAGGATGTCAGAATTCAGTATGTAGTAATCACATTTTGGTTTTGTCCCAGTTTACTAATTTCTTTTTGTAGATCTCCACCTGCCTAACAGCAAAAGTAAAAGAAGAGACGTGACCTGCACTCCTTGGTCAAAGAAACTGTGTGTGAGCAGGGCTCATTTATTATAATTACATTTGCATCACCCTGCCATTTGGTCTTCTACCTAGGGAAATGTCATCCACTTAGCATCAATTTTTGCTTCATCTTTCTGCTGTATCCCAGCACCACCACTACACCATGCAACAACTAGCATTGATGTGTAAGCCAACATATGGCCATTAAACTATTGGCTTCAATTACGAACATAAGGACTTCGAAATGTGACTTATTAGCCTGAAATTACTAAGATCCTCCAAGAACTGTGGCTTCACCTTTTCAGTCATGCAAACATATACACAAAACTGTACTTACGAGATGCAATTCTCAGATGAGTCCATTTTTATTTCTTTTATTGCTGTATTATGGGCACAGCTTAAAACTCTTCCTTTAATAGAAGTTTTATGAAATTTAGATCATGTGAACTTTTTCACATTTCTGTGCCTCATTTTTGATAGATGCTATACCACGAGATTTATTTTTTAAAAAAAAAAATCTTGTAAATGGCAGCTTCTGATTCTTCATAGATATGCAAGATGACATTTCATGTCGATTTACCCCCAAAAATATTGCCATAGAAAGTCCAAACATTTATTATCAGGAAAGGAAATTTGGAAGTACTTTGGTCTCCTGATTTGGTGAAAATTCACCCAAAGTTTTTTAATTTCTTGTTTAATAGTGGTAAACAAAGAACATTGCTTCCTATAAGCTCACATCTTGTGTCTCTATTCTGTATAACAAATCTTTCCTGTCAAGTTTACCATTTCCCTTTGGTATTCTCATTAACATTAGTCATTAAAACAAGATAGGGCAAAGCACTGGAAAATCTACTCTAGGGGAAGACATTGGTTGTGCTTTCTATCACTTTATTTAGAAAACATACAGTATTCTACTAGAGTGGTTTCAACTGCTGCAAATATTTCCCTGAAAGCCTCAGTGTTTTGGATGAGTGTAATAGATTATTGCCGTAATTTTACGACCAGCTATAACTTTTCCTGTCTGTTCTCTGTCTTTATAAAGACACAAGAACACATAAGCATCACCTACTTAGCTCCACAAAACTTAGAAGGGCAAATAATGGAGAAAGTACCACAACGCTCCAGACAGCCCTTGAACCTTGATTCCCGATTCCTAAACTCATAGAGAAATAGGGTGGGAGTGACTAAAAAACCGTGTAGCTTCTCTGGGTCTTCAAAGCAGGGTTAACTACAGCTACGTATTTCTGATTTATGTTGTCCAGGCTTCATTTATATTTCAAAACACTTGTTATTTTTCCCCTAACAAATAAAAATTATTGCAAGTCATAAATTAAACACCCTTCTCTATGTGAAATATTATCTTCTATTTTGAGTTGTAGCTACTTCCAACCTCTTCCTAGCTAAATGCATCTTGGTAAATAACTACCTGCTCTGTTTTTACAGAACTCAATAAATTCACATGGTGGAGAACATACTAGTGAAGATAGTTTACTAGGAGAATTAGAAGTTAAGAACAACCTGTTTTGGTGCTCTGTGAAGGCAAAGAGAAAGAAGAAAATCTTCTTGCTTTAGTTTTCCACTTCTACTTAGATTGTGACTGAACAAACATTAAAACAAAATGGGTTTTGGTATAAGCTTCCCAGTAACATATATTTATGATAAACTGATACAAAATTAACTATAAGCAGAAAATCAATTGGTTTGATACTAGCAACTGTCAAATACTTCACAGACATTTCTGTCCTGTAGGCAGGCCTCTCTCTTTAAAAAAGTACTACCCTGAATTAATAATTTTCAATAATGTATCACTTAGAATAGAGGGTTGGTCATACATATGAATGGAAGATGGTTTATATTGGAAAGAAAATTAAGTGCTGCTTACTTTGCCAGAAATAACTGCCTCTGCCTCTCCTCCTCTGAAGCAGATTTATTATCCCCATTATTCATTCCTGTACGTTGTCTTAGGGAACACTTTTATGTGGAAATGTCACTTATTTTCGGATGCCACTAACTTAAATTGCTTTACAGTTTCATTAAAAGCCACCATTGCTGCTGGCTGCTCAGCAGACATCGCAGATAGTAAGCTCTGATGTGCTCTTTACAGCCAAGTTGAGAGGCAGTCAACTCGTGCTTTCCAGTTTCCCTATAAATAAAACATTTTTTAAGAGCTAAATGGCCCTGTCTAGTCTTTTTCATTACTGGGCTGCAAGTAGCTGCCATTATCGGAATGCTGCAGGATTAAGGACCTTTCCAGTTTCTAACATTTATAAGACCCATCGTGACAGCCGAGGGCTGTGAGTGTGCTCACCAGGACTAGACATGCTGCTCGTGTGGCCAGGCTCTGTCTAAGCCCTCAGACCACTAAGCCTGCTAGAGGACACCGAATACTTCTCCATTCTGTTATACCCACGTGAAACTTTTTTTTTGTCTGTGTTTTACAGAACAGGGATGACCAGCTATACTTCTGACAGCTCGATTTTTGCTTGACTTGTCTTCTATGCTAAAATTTATACTAAAATAAACAATATAATCATGTGAGTTTCAACTACAACAAAGGTTTTCTTACTAGGTTATAATTGCCGTTCTGCAAATAAAAGAAGTAATTTACCTGTTTTGAAATGTAACCCAATCTTACACATACAAGAGTTAGGTTAGACTTCTGCTCAAGATCTACTTTAAGAATTACTTTAGGTTATTAATTAATACACTATTGATATACGGAATGGCACACTCCCTAAAATCCATCAGTAGATTCTTGGTTTGATTCTTAAAAGTGTAAGAGTACATACATACAGGAAGAAGGTGGTAAAGTTCATTTCTTTTGGGGTTTTTTTTTTTTCAATTTTCTGCCAGTGATTTCAGATAATCAGATTACCATGGGTTTAGATGGGTGGAGAGTTGTGAGATTTTTTCTTCTTATACTGTTCTTTGAATATAATAAGCTGTCAGCAGCTCTATTTTTAAAACAAACAAATCCCACACCCAGAAAAAAAAAAAGTATTATTACTTCCAGATAAAATGTTGCAAGACTAAAACCTTCTGCAATAAAAACCTTTCAGCTGTTCTTGCACCTGACTTTGATGAAGTCAGCTGAGCCTGTGAATCAGCAAACTCTTTATATGCAGAGGCGTCGTATGACTTGGTTTATCATCTCTCCATCTGCTAGCTGGTTAAAACTCTAGTAAGCAGCTTGGATAGTGCAAATAAAGAGGGAATTCAGACTGTTTGCAAGAAACTTTATACAGCTTTTATTCAGTGTAGGTAAGAAATGAACAAAAGTGGTGTAGGCGTATACCATAAATAACATAAATTACATGTAATTACTTTGTCAAGTCGTATACTGAGAAATGGAAGCAGTAAAACAACATTTGTCATTGCCTATTTAACATTAAATAGTATGCCACGCTGAGTGGTCCTGGTCTTCCAAAGTGTATGTTGAACGGGACACAGTGAGAAAAAAAATAGAGGAAACCACAAGGAGGACAGTGTTACGGGAATGTGATCGCATATTATATGATGTGATCCGAGTCCTCAGGGAAAATAGCAATAATAGTAACCTATTCTTACATAGGTTTCATAATTTCAGTATCATTTTTCCTATTTTTTAAGTGGGTAACCTAAACCACAAAGTACTGAAGTGACAACAGGTCAACAATATGTCATTAGACATCCAACAGGAGTTTAGCAGCTAGTTCCATTTAGCTGACCTAAATTTATACTACATGATATTCTAAAACTAAGAAGAGAACAATATTGGGGCATCCTTGTTGAAAACATGGAATTAATCGAACCTGAGTAGGAGTTTAATGACAAGTTCAAAAGCCCAGAATGTGCCTGACGGTTTTTCCAGGAAATCAATATAACAGCAACATGTTCCTTTTAAAAAACACGCAAAAGGGATATAGAGTGTGACATCACTGCAGACAGGGAAAGGCAAAAGCAGCACAAGTTATGGCAGTATTCTTTACCTTCATGCCCCTTTTTTGCTTACAAAGAGCAACTGGCTTACTTCTGGCAGATACACCAGCAAGTTCTGAAAACATGAAAGAAATCCTCAAAGCAAGAAGATTTTCCATTGGGATTTGAAACTTCCAATACTGTCACTTAAATTGACATGGCTATAGCCAGTATGTCTGATCTGCTGTTGACTAAAACAGTGGAAGAACAAATTCTAAGAGAATAAACAGACATCTTAACTGTATAGTAGTGCTTTTTGGAAAACTTGTGCCATGACTACTTTCCAGAGAATTTACTGGCATTATTTAGGACTGACAACTGCTGAGAATGAGCTAAATAAACAGCTCTTTGAATCAGATTTGATTTTATTCGTCAGATACTGTACACTGGCTTTCAGGGCAATTTTAAGCCTCAATGAAGTAATGTTTTCTGTGACTTTAAGACTATTACTTTCTGCCACCCTAATTTTAATAAAAAAACATCATTTCAGTAGGCTCCTGGGAATGCTTTTGACATCCTTTCTTAAGTTGGACCATAGATATACTTTATTCATGTTGGCTTCTTCCTACATGCACATTTTAAAAGCAGCTGGCCTCTTTCTTTACATTTTAGTGCAGTTTCCTAGCACCTGCCATTTTTATAGCATTGCACAAGCTAAGGACTGTCTTTGTTCATTTGTGCTCGTATGCCACAGACTAAGATCACCTTACAGTCAGAAATAAGAAATAAGCATGATTATCCTAGGCTTATCAGATACCTCTTTAAGTAAAGAGAAACATGCATGAAATAATTGACCCATTTTTCTTTAAGCATATGGAGGCAGACCAGGAGTAGCTCCACAGAGATTTGTCAAGAGATGTTAACATAAAAGGCTAATGAAGATGGATGCAGTTCAAACTTGGATTTTGAAGCTATTCTGCAATGGTTAATAGTAAAGAAAACAATCTCTGAGGTCCCCTTTGAACACTTCTCCAAAGCCAGTCTATTCAGCAGATACCACTAAAAGGAAAAAACTTTATGAGACAGAAGTGTAATGATGTTGCTTTCTGACGAGTGTAGCTTGAGACTGTCTGCCAAATAAAATATCATACTTTCTACACTTTCTGGTTATAAAACAACAGGAACATTCGGCTATAGAGAACCTATCCAACTTGATCACCCACAATATATTTTTTTTATTTTAAAAAGTAGGTGTAGGACATTTGCTAAAAGATTAAGTATATAATGTACAGTAACTCGAGTGTTCTTATCCGTAATAATAAAATATGGAAATTGACATTTTAGCAGTGGTACTTGTCTGTCAGTGTTACATCAACCATTCATGAAAAGCCATCAGTATAAAACTCTAGCAATAACCTTCTATATTATATATGTCCTCCTTACAAGTGAAGAAAAGAACAAAAGAGAGATAGAACCATAAATCACAGTAAAATAAGATCCTTGAGCAAAGCTTAGAACAATAATAGTAATAATAATAATATCATTAGGTCCCTTGCAATAAGCTATTCATTTATTCTACCTAGTATATGAACTTTGGCCCTCAGCTGATACCAATAAAACATGATGCTGAAATGCAGTTAACATGACACATCTTGCCCAGATTTTAAGGGAATTGTCTTTAGTACTCCTGCATAAATTCCTGTGGATATAATGTTAAGAAGAGTTTATATATGACTTATGAGATTACAAATGAAATGCTATGGTCTATAAAGTTTCATCTGAAATCTTTCACTCTTTTAGACTTCCTGTTTATTGTTTTCGTCATTCCAAAACGTATGTTGCTAAACATACCTCTGATTTCCCCCCCCCAACATCATCATTCAAATTGAACCATGTAGTAATTTTTCATCTATGATAAAATATTATCCAGGTAGAAAATATTAAGAGTCAAGAAGAGAATCTGAGTGTCAGTTTCACAGAATCACAGAATCCCAGAATGTTAGAGGTTGGAAGGGACCTTAAAGATCATCTAGTCCAACCCCCCTGCCGGAGCAGGATCACCTACAGTAGGTCACACAGGAACGCGTCCAGGCGGGTTTTGAATGTCTCAAGAGAAGGAGATTCCACAACCTCCCTGGGCAGCCTGTTCCAGTGCTCGGTCACCCTCACAGTAAAAAAAGTTTTTCCTCATATTTTTATGGAACCTCCTGTGTTCCAGCTTCCACTCATTGCCCCTTGTCTTGTCAGTGGACGTCGCTGAAAAGAGCCTGGCTCCATCTTCCTGACATTCCCCCTTGACATATTTATAAACATTAATGAGGTCACCCCTCAGCCTCCTCTTCTCCAAGCTAAAGAGACCCAGCTCCTTCAGCCTTTCCTCATAAGGGAGATGCTCCACTCCCTTCATCATCTTTGTGGCTCTGCACTGGACTCTCTCAAGCAGCTCCCTGTCCTTCTTGAACTGAGGGGCCCAGAACTGGACACAATATTCCAGATGCGGTCTCACCAGGGCAGAGTAGAGGGGCAGGAGGACCTCTCTTGACCTACTTGCTACTCCCCTTCTAATACACCCAAGGATGCCATTGGCCTTCTTGGCCACGAGGGCACATTGCTGGCTCATGGTCATCCTGCTGTCCACTAGAACCCCTAGGTCCCTTTCCCCTGCGCTGCTCTCCAGCAGGGCAGTCCCCAACCTATACTGGCACATGGGGTTATTCTTTCCCAAGTGCAAAACTCTACACTTGCCCTTATTAAACTTCATAAGATTTCTCCCCGCCCAGACCTCCAGCCTGTCTAGGTCTCTCTGAATGGCTGCACAGCCTTCTGGTGTGTCAACCACTCCCCCCAACTTCGTATCATCAGCAAACTTGCTGACAACATTCTCTAATCCCTCATCCAGATCATTGATAAATATATCAAACAGCACCGGCCGAAGCACTGACCCCTGAGGGACCCCACTAGACAAAGGCATCCAGCCAGACTCAGCCCCATTGACCACAACCCTCTGGCTTCTTCTCTTCAACCAGTTCTCGACCCACCTCACTACTTGGTCATTCAGACCACACTTCCTCAGTTTACCGATGAGGATGCTGTGGGAGACGGTTTCAAAGGCCTTGCTGATGTCCAGGCAGACCACGTCCACTGCATGGCCACCATCCATCCACCTGGTTATGTCTTCATAAAAGGCTATCAGGTTGGTCAAACATGACTTCCCCTTGGCAAAGCCATGATGACTGCTCCTAATAACCTTCTTATCCTTGATATGCCTAGAGACAGCGTCAAGGATAAGATGTTTTATCACCTTTCCAGGGATGGAGGTGAGGCTGACCGGTCTGTAGTTACTCGGGTCATCCTTCCTGCCCTTCTTATAGACTGGAGTGACATTCGCTTTCCTCCAGTCTTCAGGCACCTCACCTGTTCCCTATGACTTACCAAAGATGATGGAGAGTGGCCTAGCAATGACTCCCATCAGCTCCCTCAGCACCCGTGGGTGCATCCCATCAGGGCCCATGGATTTATGAATGTTTAAGTGTTCAGATTGATCCTTAACCCAGTCCTCATCAATCAGGGCAAACTCTTCCTTTGTCTTGACTTCCTCTGGGGCCTCAGGGGACTGAGGCTCCTGAGGATGGTCTCCAACAGTGTAGACAGAGGCAAAGAAGGCATTCAGCAACTCTGCCTTCTTTCTGTCCTCTGTCTCCAGGACACCCACCTCATTCAACAGAGGGCCTACATTGCCTCTAGTATTAGTTTTGTCAGTAATGTATTTGAAGAAGCCCTTTCTGTTGTCCTTGACCTCCCTTGCAAGTTTTAACTCCAAGGAGGCCTTAGCTTTTCTGATTGCCTCCCTGCACTCCCTGACAGCTGTCCTATACTCCACCCAAGTGGCCAGCCCTTCCTTCCACAATTTATACACCCTCCCTTTCCACCTGAGTCTGCCCAGTAGATCCCTGGTTAACCAAGCAGGTCTCCTGGATCTCTTTCTTGATTTCCTACCTGATGGGATGCACTGATCCTGAGCCTCGAAGAAGTGGTCTTTGAATGCCAACCAACTCTCTTGGGCCCCTTTACCTTTCAGCTCCCTGTCCCAAGGGGTTTCCCCCAGCAATTGCTTGAAGAGGCCAAAGTTGGCCCTTCTGAAGTCCAGAGTTGCGATCCTGCTTGGTATTCTGTTTTTACCACACAGGATCCTGAGCTCCACTATCTCATGGTCGCTGCAGCCAAGATTGCCCTCAACCTTCACTGCTTCAACCAGACCTTCCTTGTTGGTGAACACAAGGTCCAGCAGCGCTCCACTTTGCAGACCTAGATGAGCCTGAGATTATCAGAGGAGTACTGGGAAAAAAGTACCTTTGTCTTTCACATTGATATGTAAAGAACTGAGTCTTTCAATATGATGCATGTTAGGATTTACATCAAATATTATGGGTACAGAAAGCTGATGATTGTTTTTAATTCCTTCGGATTACTACCACAGTACCTAACATTTCCAAGACTGGAACAAGAAAAAAAATTCTTCATATTTACTTTGTAAAACTCATGTGAAAGACGAAAATCTCCTATAGAGCTAGAGGACTGAGTTTTCTCCATTTCTGCTTAGGATTACATCACATCTTTCAACATGGCAGAATTTTAGTCCCATTAAACAAAAGTGCCTTTAACTCCACTTGGAATAATACCTCACATTTCATAAAAAGATGCATGTTCTAGACAGCTCTGACAGGACAGGACCCCTGGCAGTGAAACAACCATATTTACCATGATGTATCAGAAGCTATAATGATACATATGGAAAGCAAAGATTATAAACAGAAATCTCGAAGTGCCCATCTAAATACAGCACCCCATCTGTGTGCGTAGCAGTCACAGTGCTTCCTTCAGAGGGCAGAAGAAATGAACACACAAATCCCAAACCAAAACAATACCCTTCTCCCTAGTTCTCTTGCAAAGTCTTCCTTGTGATCAGCCTAACCTAACACATAAGACTAATGCAGTGTGGATGTTGGATTTCAATATGTTGGATGTTCAAAAATTGAAAACATGGGATTTTCTGTGCCACCTTGTTTGTCTCTTAAGAAAATCCTACTTTCTTCATTCAAGTATTCTCCTCTTTCACCAAATGGTATGTTTTCTTTGATTGTTTTCCATCCCTCCATACTGACGCAACATTTGTACTTTTACATGATTATAACTAAAGATAGGACATCCCTAAAGCACAAGGACATGATTTAGGGAAGGCATGATAGGTCCCTTTAACAGAGGTCTGCCTTTTCACCTCCTTCTTGTCTACAGGACATCTGTACTGGGGGGGGCTGTGACAGAAGTGAAGAGAGAAAGCCGTGATCCAGTGCTGGGAACCTGAATCTTAAGGAAAAATTGAAAGACCACAGAATGATGCAGAAATAGACAGTTTGTCTTCACGGGGATCAGACAAGAAAATCTCCTGAGGTCAGAGTGCACTGAGCACACTTGGCTGCAACTGAAGAAGCCACTGGGCTAGGTAGTGCCGGGTTAGAGGGCAGTGGGCAAGGAAAGAGTTAACAGAAACGCTTTGTATTTCTCTTCTGAACTGGCCACTCTGAGATTTTGCTATTTAAAATGTAAATATTCCAGTTTAAATTCTAGTTCTTTCTTCTTCTGTATTGTTTGAAAGTCTCTTGGTGATTTTGGAACACACATGCCCCAGAAGTCTAGGCTGTTTTACTCAAAGCACAGGGGTCTCAACAATGTCACAAGCGCCACCATTTCCATTTTTTTACTTGTTTTTTTCCTCTCAGTCTTTTTCAGGATGGAATCCTCCTTGTTGCCTCTAACAAAAACGAAACAAAAATGTTGCTTTTCCCTCTCAGCAAATTGATTTAGAGACCTATAAAAGAAGATAACTGGGAGCAGTAAGTCATTAAAGTCCTTCTGGATGCTACTGGCATTGGTCCTGAAAATCCTTGTTACAATTCTTCTACAAGAGCAACTAATCTTCTATGAAATGTTCACTGCTTTTCAAAAATTATTACAGTGGCGTAGAAAGTACCTTACATACACACCATCTGCTTTAGTGCATTGTTTGACGGCATGTTAGCATCCTATTATGGAAAATATGAAGTAAGGTAAAATAAAGTTCCCCAAGACTTGGTAATTATTTTGTATAAAAACATCAACAAGGAAGACATGAAGCAGATTGTTTTCCTTTAGAAGGAGATCACATGAGAGAGCAGAGGAATAGGACTTGTACAGAAAATCAATGCAGTAAACTGCTCACTGTTAAAAGACTTTATGAATAGAAAGTGCTAGTGATGATGTTCAACAGAATTTCCATTTTAACTGTGAAAAACCTTAGCAAATGGCTCAAATTGCAACCTGAATTAAACTCCGGGCCACATCTGACCCACAGCAGTTACTTCAGCATGCAGTAAGAGTAAGATAACTTTTTATAATCTTTCTCTTATGTTAGTACCAAAAAAAAACCAAACAACAACACAGAACACCACAAGCAGTCTGAGTTGGTTACAAAGAAATAATTGACATGAAAACCCCTGTATAATTTTTATTCTGCAATACATAAATGAAGCTATCTTCATTTTCCCTCAGAAGCTTGGACTTCAGTGCTTCTAATACCATAAGGGACTTATTTATTGTAAAGATTTCCTGTAAGTCATATAGAAGGGTGTTTTGTGGATTTTTTTCTTTTTAAATCAAGGAACATCAACTGTTCTGTTGAAATGAATCCTCAAAGCAGAGCCAGTTCACCCCCTGACAATTAAGAAACAAATTAAGAAAGTACATAGTGGTTATGTGAATACAGAGCAAGAGAAAAAAAATGTGCAAACCCATCCTCAAGACTTTCTTCTCCAAGACTTAGGAGGAGATAGACAGTGCCCCAGCCAACATCCTCAGGACAAGAGGTCACCCTGGAGTGGCAGGTCTTTCTCAAGTAACCAGATAGTTTTTGAAGGACATGTTTAAGCACATGATTGGTTGAAGGGAAGAAGTCAGAGAGTTATAGTCAATGGGGCAGAGTCTAGCTGGAGGCCTGTATCTAGCGGAGTCCCTCAGGAGTTGGTACTGGGACCAGTACTATTCAGTATATTCATCAATGACCTGGATGAGGGAACAAAGTGCATGTTCTGGGTTTAGCTAAAAACCCAGTCCTGTTTAGTGATTTTTACTTTCTGGTTTAGTGTCTTCTATAGGCATAGGCAAGTTTGCTGATGACACAACACTGGGAGGAGTGGCTGACACACCAGAAGGCTGTGCTGCCATTCAGAGAGACCTAGACAGGCTAGAGAGCTGGGCAGGGAGAAATTTTAAGAAATACAACAAGGTCAAGTGTAGAGTCTTGCATTCAGGAAATAACACCACCACATACCAGTATAGTTTGGGGACTGACCTGTTGGAGAACAGCGTAGGAGAAAGGGACCTGGGGGTCCTGGTGGACAGCAGGATGACCATGAGCCAGCAATGTGCCCTCGTGGCCAAGAAGGTCAATGGCATCCTGGGGTGTATCAGAAGGAGAGAAGCAAGTAGGTCGAAAGAGGTCCTCCTCTCCCACTACTCTGCCCTGGTTAGGCCGCATCTGGAATATTGTGTCCAGTCCTGGGCCCCTCAGCTCAAGAGAGATGGGGAACTGCTGGAGTGAGTCTAAGCCAAAAGATGATTAAGGGAGTGGAACATCTCCCTTATGAGGAAAGGTTGAAGGAGCTGGGTCTCTTTAGCTTGGAGGAGGTTGAGGGGTGACCTCATAAATGCTTATAAATATGCCAAGGGGGAGTATCAGGAGGATGGTGCCAGGTTCTTTTCAGCAATGTCCAATGACAGGACAAGGGGCAACGAGTACAAGCTGGAGCATAGGAGATTCCACAACAACATTAGGAAAAAAATTCTTCCCTGTTAGGATGGCAGAGTACTGGCATAGGCTGCCCAGAGAGGTTGTGGAGTCTCCTTCTCTGGAGAGTTTCAAAACCCACCTGGATGCGTTCCTGTGCGATCTACTGTAGGTGATCCTGCTCTGGCAGGGGGGCTGGACTAGATGATCTTTTGAGGTCCCTTCCAACTCCTGTCATTTTGTGATTCTGTGATTCTGTGACTGGAGAGCACTGCACAATAGCGTGCCTGCAGATGGAGGGATAGCACCTATCAGGATATACCTTGCTATTGTATTTGCAGTGTCTGAGTAAAACGTGAGAAAATACTCAGCAGATCATTAACCAAAATACACTGAACAGACAAAAGGCAGAGAATCAAAGATTAAAGGAAGATTTTGATCAAAACAGATAAGCAGCATTTAACTGATACAAGCTGGTTGCTGGAGAAGAAGAATCCATAAAAGGATTAAACATCTTCGCTCCTCATATGGGCCAATGCTGCAGTCCCCTCACTGTTGCTACTGCCAGCACTGGGGCACCTGCACCTCATACAGATACAGAAGCGAGAAATAAGGATATATTTATTGCAAGAGGCGGGTACCTTGGGAGGAAGATAGAGGAAAGACTCCAGCATCGAGATTCTCAGAAAAAGCAACATATTACATTGATAAAATGTCTCAATAAACTTTCTGCAATCAGAATTACAGCCTGTAGTCTTTCCTTCTTTCTTTTAAAGGTAATTTTTTTTATTTGTTACTATTATTTCATTATATTACAGCTTTTTTTTTGCTGTAAAATAACAAAGACAATGAAGAGACAATATGAAAGAGGAAAGTAATAAAACATTCATCATAAAATCTGTAAATAAAACAATGCTGTGGGGAAAATATCCCTGCTAGAAAAAAGAAACTGATACATCCATCAACAAAAACAATAGCTATATCAGGGACAACAATACTACCCCTTGCTATTAATATGGAAATAGAATTTCTGTGCCCAATTGGCAATGAAGTGTTGATGAGATTACTTATGGACCCACATGGCTGGGCACAGCAAGCACAGAGCAGACCAACTCCATTGTAGGGACGTTACACCCTGACAGGAGGGTCTGAGAGCCCCAGGACAAAAGTTCTCTGGGGCTCCTGCCACTGGGGGCAAGTACAGTGAGGGAGAAGAGGATGGGTCAGGTGACCCAAATGGACCAATCACAGTGTCCCTTCCCATGTACTCGGTATAAAAGGGCCCCTCAGAAGAGCCCTAGGGCTTTCAGTGCTGCTGGGCTGGAAGGGCTGTTCTTCATTTCTCCTTGTGCTGGTCCTGCCTTCTGGTTTTGTGCTGCAGAGGAGCTGTGTTTGATGGGACAGTCTGTCTTGCCCAGCCTGCCTGGGCGGGAGAGGCACAGCTCTTTTTCTGTTTTTGTTTTTTTGTGCTGTCTTCAGGACTCTAGGCTTCGGCGTTCCTGTCTGCTACCAAGTACAGTCAGGGGCTGCTGCTTCTGCTCAGGACCTTGTTGTCATCTGGAAGGCGTGGGTTCCATAGTTACATAATCTCTTCTATCTTTGAGCATACTTGCATAGTTGTACATATATCTGTATGTAGTTTGACATCTTGATTATTATCGTTAGTTTTGGGGATTTTTTTCTTTAAACTGATTCAAGAGGATTTTTCCAACCTCACAGTGCCTCTCTCTGATTCCCCTGTTATCCTCCCCTGGGAGGGTGCTGGGGGGATCACAGAGAGCATCTGTCAGAGCTTAGTGGCCGGCTCAGCCTTAAACTTTGACAAGGGTACATGCAGGAGCCACATTTGTCTCTTAAATCCCAAACCTTACATGTATAAACTCAAACTGTAACTGCATGAAGTCAGACTCTTGTATTAACCACTATTAGTGGTAGTCATCTCAAAAGTAATTTTATCATCTTACAAGCCATGTGACTCTAATACAGTAACGGAGTTTGGGGCTTTTTTCTGCCTTTTATTTTATTGTGATTCTTTTCCCCAATGGTTTTTCATTCTCAGCATTCAGTGCACACAGATGTCAAACTTTGCTCTGTGAACACGAGGCCTAAAAGCTTTCATTAAGAATTAAAGTAAAAACAAAGTGAAAAAAGGTTATTATTCCACATCACAGTACTCAAGAATTTAAGAAAAACATACAATATCAGGAAGCTTCTAGAAAAATTGAGAGAGCTGAAGAGGCTAGAAGCTTTGTAGCTTCAAATTTACTCAAAAAAAAAAAAGCACTTACTAAAGGAAGAAAAGATGAACAACATACTCTGAATTTCCTTTTGAGCAGGTACTATTTCCTTTCTGTCAGTTTTAGCACAAGATCTAAAACATCACGTCATATCAGCCTTTACCTTCTGTATTCACAAAGCTTTTTGGTCAGGCTTCAGCTGGCGTTGTGTCTGAGACATGCAAAATTATTTTTTATCTGCCTGGCAGTGACAAGAGGCCACTCAATCTAAGATGTCTATAGCAGAAATTATAGAGTGAAAAACAAATAGAGGTTTTAGAATAGTTTCTGGGGAAACTAAAGAATATTTGCCTTTAGGCAGGTTACACATTTCTGTAAACTCACTTCACTCAGACAATTTAATCTCCTGATGAGCACTTGCCAAGCCAGGAAAGCTCACTTGATATTCCTTTCCTGACAGTACAATCTCCTTTTTTTCCCATCCTAAGATGGTCTGTTGCACTCTGGGATAGTAGGGTCTCCTTCAGCTCTGCATTCATTCCAGTCTGGTTTCTGAGGTGTTTGTAATTTCACTGTTGTGCAAATGTTATCTTAAAATTTTCTCAAGCAGCAAGTGCAGCCCGTGAAGCCTGTAACACCACCATGGCACTGTACCCTTACAATTCCCAAGCCCTTACCCAAGTAGTTCTCTCAACCAAAGTAAAGGATTGGAAATCACAAAACCTCAAGATGGTTTTCTTTGTTAAAACACCTAGGTTAATTTTTTATTGAAAGAGAGTTTAAGAAAGAGGAGTAAGCTTCTGCTTTCAAAGAAAAGAACAGCTATATGTTTCTCGTTTCAAAGAGTTCCATTAAATGAAAGCTACAAACTTTTGACCGAGGAATAAGAAAGTTAGTTCACTATTGTCTTATCAGTAATAGTACTACATATAGCAGAGCTTAAACACTGTACTGACAACTTAATATTTATAAAATACAAAAGTAATTAACAGGCACAAAGTTATATATATATATAAGATAGCTATAAATGTAAATAACACTTCATACAGCAAAGCTAGAAATATTTTCTTTTTTTTGGAGAGTTATCTAGATATGTGCTCAACAAACACTTTTAGAGAACATGTATAGGAAATAAATTTGACCAGCTAATGTAATCTTCACACTTTTATTTTTTTTTCTAACAGATTCTGTATTATGCCTGTATTTTGGCTAAAGCAGAGCATAATATTTAACACAAATATATAAAAATACTGAAGAAGTACTTTTTGGAATAATAGGAGAAACAGATGTGTTCTGGAGATCATACTCATTGCCAGCTGCCACAGGCCTATTAATGTGTTTGTATGTAAATTAATGTTCTTGTACCTATTAGGTCACAGCTGTTCAACAGATATTCAACCTGCATGCTCCTGAGGTGAAGAAGTAGCTCAGTATGGCCAATTTCCCTGATTTTTTACTGCACATTGCATGAGGTTACCTTATTTTTTTGACCAATGTAAGAACATAAGCGATGGACCATATATCCCAGAGACTGGTCTGCCTGCCTCTCCCTACTACAATTTAGAGAGAAAAAGTCATAAAATGAGGATAATGAGCAGGAATTTCAAATCACAATGTTTTGCTTTGGATAACAAGATTCAGGCAGAGAGATCAATAGACTATATCCAATAAGATACAGATTCTGTTTCCACAACGATTTCTATTTTTAGCCCTAAATCACTGAACTCTGATAATTATTAATTTTAGCTGCCATGTCACATGAAGGTAACAGAACAGAGCTACATGTTCCACCTGTCAAAGCTGCAGAAATTCCGTGTAGCGCAAAGAAGCGGGGAGGGTTGTATTGCAATTAGAGCTCAGAAAGGTTCTCGCTTTTTAAGAAGGAGTGCCTCTATGGAATATAAAACTCCACACAGTCAACCTGGTGCCTGTAAGCGTATGCAGGACACATTCGCTGGGTTGCCTGGCTTGGAGGCAGAGTTCAGCTGTGACCTTGTCTTTCCTCACATCCTTTTACTGTCAATAAGGCACTAAATACTCTCGGTGACATGGGCCTAGCACCTCCGCTCTTCGGATGCACAAGGCGGGCACGTGATCAGAGCACACTTCTTAAGATCTGTTACAGCTGTTCTGGTTCTAAAAAGCCATACATACACTTCAAATTGCACATCTTCCATCAGGTGGTTAGAATTGTAGGTCACCTACAATGGACTGTGACCTAAAATGTTTCTTAAATCTACAGTGGTTTGGGGTATTCATTATTTTTACGGTGATTAATCCTATAATATGAGTAAAGGATCAAGGCCATACCATGCTGGCACTAGGAAGAAAAGAAAAAAAAAAGAAAAATAAGTATTTCCTTTATTTCTCTATTTCCCTAATAAACATTTTCTCTCTTTTTTTTTTTTTAAATTAATGAGTATATTATGGGATCAAAATTAATGCTACAGCACCCTGAGAGGAAAGGATTTAAAAATATTTGGAATACTTTGGCTCTTTCAGAAAGTAAAACCATAAAATCAGAACTACTTTGATGAAAAACAAGTAAACTCACATGCCCATGTATAACAAACCGGCAAACTCTGTTTGATCAGGTATGTTCCTGAATTACGTCACTGATTAAAACAATTACAGAAGCATTGACAGATCTGTGCTGTCTCATCCTTGAATTACACAGATCCCTTTTATGGCAATTTTCCTTCTTCTATCACAGTAGCCAGTAGAAACTAACGCATATGGACCTGTCCTAACACTACATTACACTTCATTATCACCTGTAACACTGATCTGTACTTGTCCAAGAATTAAAATCTTCCTTTTAACCCAGAAATTTGCAATGAGTGCTCCTCTTGAGGCATTGCCAAGTTGCATAATTTATTACTTCTCGGTCCAGTATAAGGAACTCTAAATTTTGTTCATTTTTCCACTTTTTTTTTAAGAACACAAATAAATGAAGTTATAAGCTACAGTTCATATTTGTAAACATCTTTATTACGACAATGCATGTTTCATAATCTCAACAAGGCAGCTGTTTTCCACAATACTTTAACTTCTGCAGGGTAGAGCTTCTGGTTTGGAGAGGCAAGGCACTAGGTCACCTTGCTCTTCTGCAAGGGTAAGCAAGAGTAGCTCTTCTACCCGCCAACTTGCCTTCACAGTAAAATCCCACTGGGGAAGAGGTTAGCAGGGGACATCTCCTCATGCCACAGGAGGCGTGCACTTATTCAGTGGCAGGCATTCATCTGCTGAGAACAGGAACAAGGAGGTAATGGAAAAAGTAAGATCTAGCAAACTTGCAGTTCCCTTGGGCAGGCATGTCAGAGAGCTTTCATCTCCCTTTGATACTTTTCATACAGAATGCCCCATGTTTGTATTTGAGTTTCTTTCCTAGGATCCAAATCAGTTACTTTTATCTATCCCTGTCTCATTTACTACCATTAGTACTACCATATGTAGTGACCCCCATTATTACCAACCATGTAAACTACCTGATAACTCCGAAAAATGAATAGGGTGCTACAGCAAAACATGAACATTTCCAAAGTTAGAAAATAATTACAATAGTTCCCTCCCACTTCTTGTTATTCACTAAAGGGTTCAAATGTTGTTAAAATTACCCTCATATATCCAGGTTACTGTACTATTTATTTCATCCAACTTAAACATCCTAAAATTTCTGAAAGAAAATTCTATGGTTAGTGTTTCAATATTATTTTATTCTCAGAAAATATGATGGACAAAATTACCACAGTAATTAGGTACGCATGTATCTAAGTCTTTTAGGAGTCTGAATTTCCACTGACTTTGAGGAAAGGGTGCAGATACTTTTGAAAACACTGAACAAAATTTTTTTTCCAAAGTCACACAAGATGTCAGTCATTGAACTAGGGTCTCTGGAGTGTCGGCACAGTCTCTCAACAACAAGATCATCACTACTGGAACAATCCTTATTGCAAACAGATTACATTTCAATTAATTGTAAAGAAAGATTTTCCAAAGGAACTGAATTGTAATGATGTCTACAACATTTTTCTCCCAAAACCAATCAGTTGTGGAAAATGTCACATGTTTGTATAGAACTAGAAAGAGAATCTTGCCTTTCAACAGAGCACGCTATCACTGCCAGCTGTGTACTTTGGCCAAAATGGTTGAAGGATTTACATAAAGTACAGAAATAAAGAATTAAATAAATTATGTTCTATACTTTATCAGGAGGCTACTGTTTTTTCAGGTGTACTAAAGCACTGAAACATCCCTACAAAGGGAAGCATTCTACCTTTCTATAATATTTTTCAGTGTTCTTATCCTCTCAGACGGGTTTCTAAAGAGCAATCCAGATTATGGATGCAGAGATAATGTTGGGTTAAGCAAGTGGGGTGCAACATTTGGAAGGATAATTAAAAGAACAAAAAATGGAATGTTTCCCCGTAAATTAACTTTCTGTGTACAAGAGAAAGACAGTAATAATTACCAATTATCTACACACATCCACCTTCCTGTAGACTTAGAAGATATACTGTAGCATGACAAGATTTGCACCAATAAATCCAGTTCATAAATTATTAAATCAAGCAAAAGCTTTTAAATTATGCCTAATTTTCCCAACAATGCTATTAAAACATACCTCCTAACTTGTGGCTTTCTAAATTCATTCTGAACCATTGTATCGAAAGGTAAGCAACTGCCTTGTTGTCTAGAGCATGACTCACATAAAGAAAACATTCCTAAAACACAGATGTGTTCAAATCAGAGTTTCTGTAGACTTGAGTACTTCCATGGTTGCAGTGACAGGACTAATTGTTTCAACCCTTGATATTCTGCCTTTTTGAAAGCATCCTCTATGCTTTTGATGAACTACCATTCTGTTTTTCAACTGGATTCCCTCAACTATTTCCCAGGTAACTGGAATCCTAATTGCTGTCTAAAAGCTTTTGAGCAAGAACTGCCAGTATACTTCATCCTGGCTCCACCAAGCTTAACCCTATAGAAAGCTTCCTGCTTCCTTCTGTTTTGCCACACTCCATTTTCCAAAGACCTGAATTTCCAGTATACATACTTTCTCCTTTTCCATATAAACCTGCCTTTTAAGTCCAGAGAGAGACAGTACTGGCATCAGCATAAGCCAGTCAGCACAATGATTAAAGTTCCACTGTTCAGATCAGGCCATCTCTATTTACTCCTTGGCATAACTATTAACATTGTAAAATCTCTACCTTTCTCTAGATACTAGTGTAGTAAGAGAATTGTGCAGCCTCTACTCTCCAATTACATCAGTGTCTTGATCTACCTTGAGCTCACTAAGTTAAGCAAAATCCTCCTTTCCTTTTCTTCAGACTCATGTTGTTTCACGCCAAAAAATTTGAATGCCACTATTCTTACATAACAATAAAATGTTTCCATGTATGTCGTCTCTACTCTCCCAAGGAAGAACTGGTAAAAGCCTCTTCAAATCAGGTGAACCCCTCCTAAAAACTATGGCTTAAGGGTTTTTTTTTGTTTCTTTAAAGATTCTCAAATGATGTTTTGCCATTAACATCTTTAATAGTGTAGCTACCTTATAGATTATGATATACTCTTTATTATTGAAGCAATTTAAAACTAACTTTGCTTTAAAATTTGCTTTCTATTAAGAATATTATTGACTATAACCTTGTACCATTATTGGAATTTTTGGGGCAGAAAAAAAAGGAATGAAAAAAAAAGAGAAATGGGGCAAGTGGAGGGAACAGATACATAAAAAAACCCAGCTACTCTCTTTCAAGCCTTTTGTCTTTAGTCTCCAGCATACTGTCTCAATTCCAGTGACATTTGTCATGAACCAGTAAGTATAAGGTGTACAAAGCAAATAAATCTGTTAAATAAATACTGAGCAATGAAAACGGCAATGGGCAAGCACTGAGAACGGGGAAGTACAGCCACGGATTTTATCCATAATAATTTCCTAGAGACATCCAACATGCGCTGGAACATTATCTTTCTAAGCAGTTCTCCAGACTGGGCTCCTGAAAAAAAGAAAGTGTTTCCTAACTCTCCAGAAATAAAAGCCGTAGTAATGAAATGACTCTGTGTGCCACATTCTACCATCTTAAATATCACAGGAGTAACTGCTGTAACTTTTGAGGGCAAACCTGACAACAGTCTGTGATTCTGTAACTTCATAGCTACACAGAAAATATTTCCAACAAATACTTTTTGTTGACAAGAAGGATTTATCACACAAGAAACAGGTTTATAAGTAGACCTTTCTCACTTTGAAGACTAGACAAACATCTGTGGTAATGGGGATCAACCATAACATTGTTTAGTTTTAGAGGTTGTTTCTTTTTAAATGCATCTACACACAGAGTTACTTGGCTGGCTCAGAGAGCCTTTCAAAGTAATAACGTTTTGGCAAGTTTCTTGACTGATGTGTCTTCAAAGTTCTCCAGAGCAGAAAGGAGTGTTGCCTTGAAGACAAGATATGCTTCAGTGAGATTTCACCTGCCCAAAGAAAAGAGTATGTGATTCTTTGTCTCACCTGGACACACAGTAAAGTTTAGCAATGTAGACGTACAGCTGGAGGTTCACTGTGTAAATGTTAAAGCAGGGAACTGTAAAATGCCCTTAGACCTAGTAACAAATATCAGTGCTGTTTGATGGCAGAATTCAGTCATGGCCGTGATGAACTTTACCGGTGATGTATTTTACAGTCTAGACAAGTGTCCCAAACTTTTAAAGGCTGAGTCTAACCTCCTGAGGGGAGTTACATCAATCATGTCATCATGCTCTCTCTGGAAAGACTTATCGCTCCACATTTATCTCATTTATTTGCATTCATACTCCCTCAACACCACCTTTATTCCAGCCAACGCTTGTATAGGATACTTTCTCCTTTCACACTTCATTGAACTGGTGAATATAAACAGTGACATTTTAAGTATTACCCATCACATCCAAATTAGTGCCTGTTAACTGAGCAGGGAAGTTCACAGAGCAGTCCCTCATACAATGAAATCAGATAAGATAGTGCTTTCTGGTCTTAAAAAAAAATAAAAATCAGTACTGTCATATTTGTTATTTCAATTAATTATATTACACACATATTCCAGCAGCTGGTTTTGTTGAGGGAAATGGGAAAATAACTAAGAGCTAAGAAAATAAAAATATTTGTAGAATTCATAATTTTCATATGAACACTTCTGAAGGTTCTGTGCTAAAATGAAAAGCTAAAAACTACAGCAGTGAGCAAGGCAAAAGTTTTGAATTGTACTGCTTTGCAAAATTACCAGGGATGACTTGTAGGAGCAACTGGATTAAAAACTCCCTTGCAGGAACAAACTGGCATAAATGCATGACCTTTTTTGTCTACCTCTGGCCTTGGAGCCTTAAGGCCTCCTATCTCCTGATGATTTTTTCATGTTTATTCTTGCTAGTAGGTTTTTTGTCATGTTTATTAAACAAATAATTGTTTATTCCTTTTATTCCCAATCTGCTTTCAGTCTGTTAAAAACAGAAAAAGAATGTTCTAGTCTTGTTTTTATTACAGAACCAACACCAAAAGCACTTATTAAGTTTTTGCCCAGCTTGCATTCTTGCTCAACACACATCAGCTGCAATAAATAAGCTTTGAAAAAGGACAAATACGTATTTCAGAATTTGGCTTCTAACGTCAGATTATTTTGCTGAGGTTACTTCAGACTGGTGTGATTAAACTGTTAAATAAATTTACTGAATGTGAAAAAAATCCATATCCTTTAAAGAGAGTCATCTTTAAGGCAGTAAAATACTAAGTTCAGACATTGCTCTGAAACAGTCATGTTTACCTCATTGTACAAAAATTTTGTCTTTGCCAGCTTTGAAAAAAACTCATCATCATCGGGTTCCTCGGTGATACTTTGCCTTAGAATTTTATGGTTTGTAAAATATTGCTTTACATAATCACCTACAAATATTTATTACCTTGCAAAGGATAAGTCTTCTGTGGAAAATTACTTCTTGCTCAAAACACATGTATTCCTTTGTGCATGCAGAGTGATGTGCTTTTTTTTTTAAGCAAATGTACTTTATTACTCATCACTGCAGTGATCCCTACAGTCCTATCACACAGATTCACAAACATAACAGTAGAATATGGCAGTCTTTCAGTTACAGGGGGAGCCTGTGCCAGTATGGGTGGACAGACATCACTACTAGCTGCTGTAGGAGTTGGTGTGCTGGCATTGCTTATGTTACACCTACACCTGCACCTATGCATACTACTAATAAACCAGCCCTGCAACATATTGGTGATAATCAATAATGAAGTTAGCAAAGTAAAACAGGGAAAACATTTTCCAGAACTCCCAAACTCTAACAGAGTCAGCTTGGCAAAAAGAAGTATTAATTTCCCATTAGAAGAATGAAAGTATAATTAGCAATAAGACTTAGTAGAAAGTGACTGAGGTGCCCAGGTACAGCCACCATCCACCTTACTTCAGAATAGATCAGTTATGTTAAACATGATAGAAAATCAGTGCCCTTCACCCAGCACCCCTGATCAAGAAACCATAAATGCACACTAAGAATACTTAGACAGTACGATAACATACATAGCCATAAACCAAAGCCTCTAAGGATGTAGTATAACACATCACTTAACATGTTAAAAACTGGTTACTTTAGCTTCCAACCTCTCGAAAGAAAAATACAGAACTATCTGTAGTGGGCAGATGCATGAATGTTTGCTTTAAACATTTCTTGCATTTTACAAACCCCCAGCTTGGTCAAAAAACAGGACCGGTCTCTGGCCCTGTGTGGCCAACTGGTTAAGTGCCAAACAGAATGTGGTAATCTGATAAGGCTAAGCAAAGAGATAACTCAAAGAGCCTTGCCCCAAATACGCATGAGGAGTTCTGCAAAGACAGGATGGCCTTGTCTCATAGCATATCTCCCAAGGAGACAGGGCAACTGCATATGCTAATGAGGATTATCATAAACAATGAAGTGCTTTGATCCCCTACCTGACATACTGCATGTCTGCATGTAGAAAAGTATGTGTAAATCGAGGCAAGAAAAAGCAAAGAATCAGAAGAAGAAACAAGACAAAAGAAGAAGCAGCTAGACACAGAAGCATGAAGACAGAGAAGTGTAGAAGGAGAAGAAATGATGGCAGCATCCTTGAACCCTCATTGGTAGGACCAGTGATATCCCTCTCTTTACCTTTCTCACTAAGTAATGCAAGGCCTACCATACCACTGGCTTAGTTTATACTTAGTTTCTGTTTTGTAATTATTAAGTAAAATACTGCCTGTTGTAAGTTGGTTTATGTCCTTTTTCCTTGTTATCCTCAAGTAACACACAGCTTGCTGTAGCTTGTTGTATACCTAGTTTTTCCTGGTTATCATTAAGTCATAGTATATTGTTTGCCCTGGTGTGTCATGTAACTAAAACTGATTATCATGAGCCTGATCTGTAAGCTGTGAGAAATTAATAAACATTTATGTACGGACCTTGAGACTTGTCTCACCATAGTCCAATCCATTGAGGAATTACAAATCTAAGTCACTTGTGCCCCCCGTCCTGGACAGGACAAGAAACTATTAAATTACAAATTTAAGAAATCACAAAATACATAATTCATTGCCCCATGTTGGGCGGTAATTTATATCTATCAAGTTTTAGGGCTGGCCCAGCCACTAAATTCTGACAGATGCTCTCTGTGATCCCCACCCCCCAGCACCCTGCCAGGGAAGGATAACAGGGGAACCAGGGAGAGAGACCATTAGGTTGGAAAAAAATCTTGAAACATTTTAATGAAAGATAAAATAATACTAACATAACAACAAAGATGTTGAGCTATATACAAAGATATACCAGTATGAAAATATATACAAAGATTGAAACAAATATGCTAATATGGAACCCACACCTTCTGGACAGCAACTAGAACCAGAGCAGAAAATTTCCAGACGGGACTCAGCAGATAGTAGTGCCTGGGCCCAGAGTCCTGAGGATAGCCACCACCCGGAAAGAAAACAGAAAAGGAAGCCTCAAAACAGCCATGCTGGTCCCACCCACGGAGGCAGGACAAGATAACCTGTCCCAGCCAACGGTGCTTCTCTGCAGCACAAATACAGGAAGCAGGAACAGCAGCAGCACAGGGATAGATGAAGAAGACCCAACAACAACCCTCCCAGCACAGCAGCACTGAAAGCCCCAGGGCTCTTCTGAGGGGCCTTTTTATACTGAGCACCATGGGAAGGAACACTGTGATTGGTCCATTTGGGTCACATGACCCATTCTCTCCTCCCCCACTGCAATTGCCCCCAGTGGCAGGAGCCCCAGAGAACTTGTGTGCTGGGGCTCTCAGGCCAGGACAGGCGGTTTTAAACACCTGTGGTTAAAAGCAAAATTGCATTCACAATTAACACTGTAGTATGATGGTGTATAACATGAAATAAACCTTTAACCAGTCACAAAATATTTTTCCATTTTAAAACAATCTTAGCATCCATGAACATTCTACACATGATCTGTCAAAATTTCCTCATATTGGCCTGTAATTCCTTTTACAATTTATTTTTTTCTAATTATTGTACATTGTCCCTTCAAACTAAAAAATAAACTAAAAAAAAACCCCTTAAAAAGATCCTATATAATCTCTTTCATTTTTTCCTCTCTCTGTGAAAAAAAAAGAGTTTTATTTGAACTGATTCATTCCTAGAAATATTTTGGTTTTCAGTGACCTGTTACCTTCGGATATTCTGAGATCATATATGCAGGGCTACAGATATTTAACATCTTCTGAACAGCAAATTCCATACATGGACACAATAAGAATAGGAACAGAAAAACATGAGACACTTCCTGCTCAGAGCAAATTTTACCTTATTATCTCACACTGAAGTATGGTGAAACAATACAGGATTGAAACCGAGGGACAAGTGCCAGAGAAATTTTGTTACAACAAAGCAATATATAAAAAATGCTCATCAATTCTAAATTATACACAGATCAAAAACAAAATATGTGAGCTGATCAAAACTGTTCAGTCTCCACCAAAGATAGCAGTAAAAACCCTTTCCTGCTTTCAAAGGAACCAACCAAGATATGCTACCAACCAATATGGAGTTTGGACTCAGTACTTATGCAAGCACAGAGGCACAAGTTTCAGGTGGACTTTCCCAGGCAAGGTCTACAAATGTCAGCAGAACCGCCTTCAGGTCAGACCTGGCAAAGGAACTGCCCCATCTGATGGAACAGCCAGGACAGAGGGAGGGGGGTTACAAGCTTTTCTGCTTAGGGGTCCCGAAGTCTAGATTGAACCAAGGGACAAGATGGCAGCAATCTCTTGCTGCCTGGTTTGTATCAGAGGTTTACAAAGCCAGGCTTACTTTTACCACACAGACAGAACCCAGGAAGCGTGGCGGGAAAAAACTGAAAAAGCTTTTGTTAGAGGGATGAGGAGAATCTGGCATCAGCCAGAATCAGTAGATGCTGCTGCAAGGTTTAAACAAATCCATTTCTTTAAAATTCTCCCTGATTCACTTTCCCTCCCATTTTGTTTCTTCATCTTCCTGATATCAAGACAATCTGATCTGTGCTCTACACATTTGAGGTTGTGACAATTCAATTTTGCTTTTACTGCAGAGAAATCTTATATCATCATATCATAGAATGGCCTGGGCTGGAAGGGACCTTAGAGATCATTTTAATCCAACCTCCTTGTTGTGGGCAGGGAGGCCACCTCTTGACTAGGTCAGGCAACACGTGAGACTCGAACGGGAATCGAACCCGTGACCTTTGGTGTTTCAAGCACCACGGTCAACCCTTTGGCTACACACTGGCTTAAGACCCCCTTGTAACAGGTGAGGAGCAAAAGGTGAGACAGAACTTGGCCTTGTCTTGTCCAGAATAAATGAATAATTGATTCTGCTGGGAGAAAAAACTAGATCATATACACTTGGCTTTGGCAATTAGTAATGCTCTCACTCCTACCCACCGACATTAGGAAAATTCTCATTTATTTCAGTGGGCACTGGGTTGAGTCATAACTGTATCTAGCTAAAAAGATTATTCATCTCCAGGTTGCATGTTTTTCCTTGGCTTGTGCCTAATATACAACGGCCTGTGCACCGTCTGCTCTTGAAGGCTGAACACAGCATTATGGGCTGGTGTTGGTACCATCTCTCTTTTGTGAACACCTGTCCCTCTACACAGAGAATGAAAGAGAGTCTAATTCTAAAAGAGGAAGTCAGAAAATGACAGAAACACTTCCTTAATGCAAAGCAATGAATTTATCAGCGACTCAAATCCACTTGTTTTGGTTTTTTTTCTCAGTCACCAGGAACCTCACATCCTTCTCCACATAAAAAATGTCAATGTCCGTTTCTTCGACTATCTGTTGAGCATTTGAATGATAACCATTCATCTGCCTCTCTGCATGCATTCACAGCTAGGATTGTAATGCAGCAATCATCTGCATGGAGCCAATTACTCTAATATGCTACTCAAGAAAGCTGATAATAGAACCTTATTTGTTTATTTTTTTTTAAGCAGGACACGTTAGTTTAAGTATCAAAAGAAGGATGCAATCATTAATATTAACCAGGAGCATTTTTAGTTTATTAAAATTTTTGAATAATATTTTCTAGTTCTAATTAGCTGTTTTTATCATCACAATTTTTAAGGATTTCTATTAGTTCAGGGAAGGAATTTAATTAGAATATGACATTATTTGATACTGCAGGGAAAATTTAGATTCAGCAGGTAAAATTAAATAATGTAGCCTTAGCCTTTGAAATGTTTTTCGAATTATTTAATTAGCCAATTACAGCTTAGTTAAGCTGTACATGTTATTTACCTTGAGATACAATTCCCAATGTGGTTTGATTCAGCTGATAAGTTCCAGGTTTGCTCAGGCAATATTTGGACTTGGTGACTTTGGCAATCTTTATTGTTGTTAAAAAGGCTTGCTTGAATAACAGAACCTACACTGGTTTTATATATCCCTGTACTGAACCTTAAATTCTGTTTCACATGGTTCTCATGAACATTCTTAATACACTTTAGTGAAACATTTTCTTTCTGTCTATCCATTCTTAGGAGAAATCTCCAAGATGCCATATATACTATCAGAGAAAATAAATAAAAATATTTAAGATCTGTGGTCCTACTTCACTGAGTAATTCAGTATGCTGTAAAGAGACTGCATTAACTCTTCCTTCTCCCTAAAAAGCACTCCTTGGCCACAAAAAGATGTCTACATCTTTAGTAAAGCATTCAAATGTAGCTCAGTTTAAGTATCAAAAGCCAGGTGAGGAGCCAGAATGACACAGAGGGGCAAAAGTCTCTCCTTGCCTTATATAGGTAACATGGGGCCAACACTCTTTCACCCTCTGAACACTCCAGAAAATGCACAGGGGAGCAAGAGTCCTTGAAACAATATTCTTATGTCCTGAAAGGTGTGTGAATGCACTGAATCCTTGCATAGGGAATTTTGTATTGCTTGCCAGTTTCCTTAAAAATCACACTTAACTCAAGCTGGGTTATAGTATTCCCGCAATTCAAAATATGATGTTCGTCAAGCAGTGAAAGCAAAAACGTACCCTTCTGTAGTTTGGTGATAACCAAAAAGGGTGATCCCACAGCCACCTCTGGTTTAAAATTAACAAGGCAAAGTGTTTTTTCCTCTACTTGATTAACTGCTCCTCATCCCAATGAAGAGCAAAGCTTCTCTTCTTCCTTCAGTGAGTCACTGGGTTGTCTCTTTGTGACAGGCTATTTACTATGATGACATTTCAGGAGGCTGTAAGCCTGTATTCTGAAGTTTCAACTAGTGTAGATAAAAGAGGAGTAGAGAGAAATAATGAAAATGGGAACTAGCTTCAGTAGATCTGGAACGCGCCTACGAAAACTTACAAAATGAGTGAAAAAAATTAGGTCTTGTTTATCAAGTGTTACTGAGAAAGAAAATGAGGAATTCCTGAGAAGCTTTGTGTTTTAGTCAGTGTCCTAAAGAATTTTAAATCCAAATTCATTAAAGAGATGTAGGCTATAACTATAATTTGCCTGTCATTGGAGGAAAAAAAGAGAGACATACATGTAAGGTGTTTAAAGTTGTGAAGAAAACTCCAGGGCAGAGCTCACACTGAGCCAATGTTTCTCATTGTTTAGAGGTATGATGTAATAATGAGATCATCACCTTTTTTGTCCCAAGTGAGTCTTCTCTGTTTTGCTTTCTAAGGTCTCTGCATTTCAATGAAAGAGATGAATTACTAAAACCTTGCTGTCTGCAGCACCCAACACAACAGCTCCTCATCCTCTTGCTTTATAGAAACATGTAAAAAAAATTAGAGGTTTCAAAATGTTAATAAAAACCCCACAAAGTCTAGAGTTTCGCTGATGAGTTTCTTGAAGCACTCCAGTTCTGTGAACATTTCTTATTGCTAATTATCTAGGTAAACCAGAAAGAAACATTTTCTTATATACATTACAGTCACAATATGCTACTCTATTAACCTGTAGTAATATTTGCATTGAGCTGTAATGGCATCCTGTGTACACTGAAGCCACCTCAGTCTCCCTGTACATGCCAATGGCTCAGAAAAGCCACAACACACAGCTGGAGCTGTAAATCTGGTGCCTCACTGGTATGACTGGCAGGATTAAGTGTCTGACACTCCACAGGATCACAGTAGGGTTTCTCCAGAAGTTTTTTTCCTTAGTGTGGAAATAAGCAAGAAAAACTGGGGAAGTGAGCTTGAGAATCATTCTTGAATGTGCTCTCTATTGCAAAGATGTAAAGCAAATCCAGACAGAGCATTATAATGCGCTTTGTTCTTGAGGTTGTGCTTAAGGCTGAAATCATATTGACTACAAAGATTATGATTTTATGAACTTCTGAAAATGTGGGCATGTCTCTCTCTTTAGGGGAGGTGCAGGAGATGCTTATCAAAGGGTTGTGGAATCAATAAATTGGTTTGCAGCAGCAGAGCATAGTGGTTACATTATGGGTAGAAGAGAGAATGTAGGACTTATCTAGGTGATCCCTTTTCTTAAGGAAATCAAAAGAATGAGATTCTTCTACAATAAAAAAACATATTAACATGGCTAGTTGTATGACAGATACCAACTACATGTAAATACACAGGCACAAAATACAGGCAGTACGTCATATCTGATCTTCACCTCTACTGCATAATGCTTCACAGCTGGTGGCAATAACAAAATGTAAAGCAGCCTTTCAGGTAAAATGCAAGTTTGAGTTTCTCTGTAATAGAGTAAGTTGTATGCACAGGAAGATACTCGAGTTGCTCCGCAAAAGGGCATTGATTGACTTACAAAAGGCAATTGAGAATTTCCTTATTTTGTTCAGCTTACAGTCAAAGAACTCTGAAAAAGATCATTGTCAGAGGTAGTCACACTAAAAGGCAAGTTGCCCCGCATATGTAAATGCATGAGCTCAGGTTTTGTGTGTGCTAATGAGTTCCATTTTATTTTACTGAATTAAAAAAAAAAAAAATGAACACTTATGAACCCACCATGAAAAAGAAATGTAGAGGAAGGTGCATTATACATTATGAATAACTGCACTTGGAGGGGTTAATGATTTAGAACTAGCTCTAATAGCCTGTATAAATGCCTACGTAGGGAAAGAATTTTTCATGATTTGTAAGAAATTAGATATGCAGTTAAGTGAATTATACATTAATTTAAACGTCTGCCTTTGACATACTTCTGAGATCGATGTTCTGCTTATTGGCCTTTCCATACAATAGTCTTTGCAAAGCAAAAACTCAGGTAAAATCATTTCAAGCAGAAATCATTTGCCACTAGAGCTCAGTAAAACATCTTAACAACATAACTTGCTTTATGAGAAGTCTCCATAAAAAAATCTACAGGAAATAACTTCATGAACTGATCTCTTCTCTTACTCATGGCCACTTGGATTTTGCTTCTTATTTGTAATTCTGTAGGATCACTATGGCAACAACACCAGTTGCAAATGTGGAACCGTAATCTGAGGATGGCCCTTCTGCAGACCATCAGGTTAGGCCATTCCTCTCATATGGGTTGTTCAACAACCTTCTCTCCAGAAGTCCAAGATATCTAAATCTCAAATTTTGGTCCAAGAACTTTGGTACAGGGAAGTAGGAGCTGCACCTTCCCACATACAGCACAGGGAGTATCCAGTAGCACAGTGCCATCTTCCCAACCTCTCTCCTGCCTCTTCGAGAAAAGTGTTTCGGTTTCACCTTGTACAAGCTTGAACAGGTTACTTTGTCCCAGTATGCAGGAAAACAGAGCAGAAAGAAGGCTTTCAGTGCAAGACTGCATTTTGTGTTACAGCTGAAGCTACAGCAATCATAATTTTCTCTAGCTTCAATGATTATTAATAAAAACCTATGTTAAAGACTCAGAGCAATATTAATATTACTAAAATGTTAGGAAATTCTTAATGACTTCATTTCCCTTGAGATTTCAAGCTTATTTAAACAATGCCAGGCCAAATCCTGACTTGTGCATTTTGCAATCAAATTATTAAATCTCTGAGTTATTTCAGCAGATTTTTATGGGACACAATTAAAGACAGAATTTATTATATTTGTAGCTCACCCCCAAAGTCACACTATCATCTTGAAGTTTAACTTCAATTGCAGGATTTAGCAAAAACTATCTGGAGGTGTGAGAACACACCCATGAATGGAAATCTGTATCGAATTTGTGAAAATTGTGGGATCACATATCTCTTAGTAGCCATCTGACGGAAAGAAGGCCCAAGGGAAGGAGTTGCACTGCACATCGGTGTGGCTGCCCTTCAACATGCCTTTGTGAGCTCCTCGGTTGCCAGTTCTGCTACAAGCTACTCAGGAGGGCGACTGCCCTTGAAGCTTGAAGCCTGGGTTGTCCCCTCCCTCCCTGCCTTGCAGTTTCTCAGTTATCTGGGTTTCCAGAGATTACGAGAAACCCTGGCTCCCGGGAAAACACGATACAGCGTGATTAATTCTCCCTCACAAAGAGTTAGAGCGTTTGAAGGTTTTGTTGCAAAGTGGAGTGGAAACAATTCATTATAATCTTGTACACTCTAATAAATATTTCAACTTTTTAATCTGGAACAGAAACACATGCTGTAAAAATACACATCCACAAATGAAATGTCTTTTGATGTGAAAGTACATAAGTCCTTAAGACTGTGTTTTTCTATTATGCACAAATACCTTATTGCAGTTAATAAGTACAAATGTATTTGTATGAAATCTACAGGTTTGGTTTTGTTATGAAGTAAGTAAAAGTAAAGATTGTTTATGGACTCATAGAATTATAGAATGATCTGAGTTGGAACAGACCTTAAAGATCATCTAGTTCCAACCTCTATACTCTGATTTGCAGTTGAACAAACTGTATTTTGTTATGCAGAATTTTCTTTCTTCTCAAACACCAGACATGCATGCTTGACACACAAACAGCAAAAAAAGAACCATACATCTTGCTTTACTACGCACACATATATGTATGCACACAGACGTGTTATAATTGTATTCTATTTTTTTTCCTTTTATGAGCATTTAAAAAGCTTCAATTTTGAAATGAAAAAATAAATCAAATCTGAGTTTTTGCAGAACATACATCTGTCCTACTCCAATCAAGCCAAAATCCCCACATCCAACAGCCTAACATGAAGTTTATAACTGAATTTAAAGCCATCTCTATTTCCGTAAGAAGATGACAGGCAAACAAACTGCTTGTACAACAGCCATGTAATGGGTTGTTTGCTATGTCTGTTCTGGTTCAGCTACTGTAACAGCTCTAGTACACTGGTTCTGCTTCTGAGAAGAGCTGTAATTCACATTAAAAATTGTATTATTTCACATACAATTTCAATAGCACTGTAGGTGGTAATCTCAGATAAAAGTACCCTTTTATGGGATGTCAAGACTTTGACCCTAAAAGAAGAAAGACTCTAAAACCATATTTAAATTCCTATTCTATGTTTCTACCAACACTAAAATGGAGAAAGCTGTGAAGCTATGATAGCTATAAAGTTGTAATAGCTTTGGAGATGGAACCTGCTTCAGGCTCAAAATAAGCTCCCCGCTTAGGAAGTAGCAGTAGTTTCAACACAACGCGATCTCTACATGTTAATTCATTTAATTATGATGATTTATAGTTGATATTGCTTTTGTCTCACCTTGATGGTTGCAAAGACATTATTCACTATCAGACAATGTGCTTTTTGTCCAATTTTCTAAGTATCATTACTAAGAGAAACTATGCAAAACATTTTAATTAATACTGAACAGAATCAAAGAGAAAAATGTTCATTGCATTGCTTCAGAAAAAAGTTATAATAAATGAATCCCTCCTTGTTCCCATTTGTACTGTACCAGTGAACACATAAGTTATTCAAAAAGGGTGATTTCCACTTTTATAATTTAGAAAAATTTTATAACATCACAGAATATTTTCCGTATTTTTATAAGTGTGTAACTTATGCTTATTTTGTTCTGTAAATTCTATACTTCCAGAAAAAAAGGAGAATAAGCATGGGAAAAATATTGAAATATATTCATGATGTGAATTTTCTAATTACAGTAGTAATAAAGGATTATTCAAATGCTGACATTGTGACACAGAGATCTTCTGACCTTACAGAGACATGGTGGGACAGCTCACATGGCTGGAATGTGATCATGGATGGCTATGTCCTTTTTAGGAAAGATAAGCCAACAAGGAGAGGTGGTGGAGTTGCTCTTTACGTGAGAGAGCAACTGGAATGTATCAAGTTCTGTCCAGGGGCAGATGAGGAGCAAGTTGAGAGTTTGTGGGTGAGAATTCAGGGTCAGGCTAGCATGGGTGATACTGTGGTGAGTGCCTATTACAGGCCACTGGATCAGGATGAAGAAGTTGATGATAGCTGTATCCTCTGGTGACAGAGGATACAGAGAAGGCAGAGTTACTGAATGCCTTCTTTGCCTCTGTCTATACTGCTGAAGAGTGTCCTCAGGAGCCCCAGAACCCTGAGGACCCAGAGGAAGTCAGGATAAAGGAGGAATTTGCCTTGGTTGATGAGGACTGGGTTAGGGATCAGTTAGGCAATCTGAACATCCATAAATCCATAGCGCCTGATGGGATGAACCAGCACGGGCTGAAGGAACTGGTGGAAGTCATTGCTAGGCCACTCTCCATCATCTTTGGTAAGTCGTGGGCAACCAAAGAGGTGCCTGAGGACTGGAGGACAGCGAACATCACTCCAGTCTTAAAAAAATGCAAGGAGGGGGACCGGGGTAACTACAGACTGATCACCTGGAAAGGTGATAGAACAACTTATCCTGGGTGTTTTCTCTAGGCATGTCAAAGATAAGAGGGTTATTAGGAGCAGTCAACATGATTTTGCCAAAGGGAAGTCATGTTTGACCAACCTGATAGCCTTTTATGAGGATGACGTAACCAGGTGGATAGATGATGGCAAGGCGGTGGATGTGGTTTATCTGATTTCAGTAACGCACTTGACACCATCTCCCACAGCATCCTCGTAGCTAAACTAAGGAAGTGTGGTCTGGATGATTGGGTAGTGAGGTGGATTGTGAACTGGTTGAAGGAAAGAAGTCAGAGAGTTGTGGTCAATAGGGCAGAGTCTCGTTGGAGGCCTGTATCTAGTGGAGTCCCTCAGGAATTGGTACTGGGACCAGTACCGTTCAATATATTCATCAACGACCTGGATGAGGGAACAGAGTGCCCCATCAGCAAGTTTGATGATGACACAAAACTGGGAGGAGTGGCTGAAACGCCAGAAGGCTGTGCTGCCATTCAGAGAGATCTTAACAGGCTGAGAGTTGAGCTGTGAGAAATTTTATGAAATACAAGGTCAAGTGTAGAGTCTTGCATTCAGGAAATAACACCATCACATAGCAGTATAGGTTGTGGACTAACCTGCTGGAGAGCAGCGCAGGGGAAAGGGACCTGAGGGTTCTGGTGGACAGCAGGATGGCAATGAGCCAGCAATGTGCCCTCGTGGCCAAGAAGGCCAATGGCATCCTGGGGTGTATTAGAAGGGTTGTAGCAAGTAGGTCAAGAGAGGTCCTCCTGCCCCTCTACTCTGCCCTGGTGAGGCCACATCTGGAATATTGTGTCCAATTCTGGGCCCCTCAGCTCAAGAAGGACAGGGAGCTGCTTGAGAGAGCCCAGCACAGAGCCACAAATATGATTAAAGGAGTGGAACATGTCCCTTATGAAGAAAGGTTGAAGGAGCTGGCTCTCTTTAGCTTGCAGAAGAGAAGGCTGTTAATGTTTTTAAATATGTCACAGCGAAGTGTCAGGAAGATGGAACCAGGCTCTTCTCAGTGATGTCCAATGATAGGACAAGGGGCAATGGAGGCAAGCTGGATCGTAGGAGGTTCCATGAAAATATTAGAAAAAACTTCTTCCCTGTGAGGGTGGCAGAGTACTGGAACAGGCTGCCCAGGGAGGTTGTGGAATCTCCTTCTCTGGAGACATTCAAAATCCGCCTGGATGCATTCCTGTGTGATCTACTGCAGGTGATCCCGCTCTGGCAGGAGGGCTGGACTAGATGATCTTTTGAGGTCCCTTCCAACCCCTAACATTTTGTGATTCTGTGATTCTGTATTGTCATTTTCAGTTCACCTCCTATAACTTTTGCATAATCTTTCTGCTAGCACGGTTTGTTTTGGTCAGATTATTTTATCTAGGCATTTATTTGCTGGATTTTGCTAGTAATTTATCTGACAACTGGCATTTATGACTCTATATCTGCGGAAGAACTTCAGCATAAGTTTCCCACTGTACCAGTGCCACATTACCTTTGTGATATTACTTTTTATATTTAGTTCTTTTATCCAGACCTATGTTTCTTACTAGAAAATTGTCAGAGCTGCAGCTGGAAATGACCCAAATTTATTGTATAAACGCCCTGAGAGGAAAAACCTTGAACTAGAAGTGCTGCAGCTGGTAATCAGAGGATAAGATTTTTCTCCAGAGTGTTAAGAGTTTTCATTTTTATTCTCTTTCCATTCTTAGAGTGGAATTATAAAGAATATTGCTACCTCGCAGCTTTTTCAAAAAAACTCGATGTGGAATTTTAGAATCTGCAGATGTAATCATGATTGTTACTGCCACTGTTTGTTACACCTATGAGAAGAGGTGTCTAAACCTGGTGTATCGATCGTGTAAATTAGAGAAAAATCTAAGGGTATGGTTTCTTCCTTTCTCTCTCTTTATTTTTTTTTTTATTTTTGCCAACTCTTAGAAACAAAGCTCAATGGAAGAGCTATTTCATAATGGTATTTGTAACTCAACTCAGATTTAAAATCACATTTAAAATTTTCAGAGAAATGTGAAACTACTTCAGAGGATAGAGGGGAAAGACCAAGTGAAGAATAACTCTGCATGGACTAGTCAATGTTGTGCCTTCACAGCTTTTCACTGAATGCTGAACATCTATTAAACTGACTGTAATTGAGAAATGAACCAAATTTTACCCTTATGTATACCTGCTGCAATTCATGGTAGTGGAGAATTTAGAGATATGAAACTGGTCCATTTAAACAAACTTCCCCCCAAAAAAATGAGGCTAACATTAAAGGTTAAGCAGTCTTTCCTCCTTCTCCTTTGCTTCTTCCTTCAATATTGCCAACTTCTTTACTTATTCAAGTTCCAAGATGCTCAGCTGGTGGATGGAGCCTCTTAGTATAACAATGGCATGTGTCTTCATAGCTTCTTGTAAAGAAAATAAATTATCACTGAATAAATGAAAATAAATTATCTCTCTACTGCCATGTCACTATCCTAATATTTCTCTTCCAAACAACTTTGACAGTGATACCAAAGCAGCATTCCTCAGAGTTTCATAATTCCTGTTTGGGAATTACATACTTTCTTTACAATGCAGGTCAGTCCTCTATCCCAGAATAAATCTGAACATCCTCTCACTTCTTATTCAGCATAAATTTTCTCTGCGAAGGAAGATCACAATTTGAACTTCTAATTTATGTCTCTATATGTTTAGATCTTACGGTAAGTATACAAAAACACTTAGAAAAAAAAATCCTCTTGTCACTGAGATATTGTAAACTCCCTTAGATTTAAATTTAATATGGATAAAATGGTTAGTATAGTAGGGGTGAACTGAATCAGGGCAGACTTAGAGTTGAACAGAGAAATGGAGCCTGGAGTTATTAACTGAGGAATGATGTGCCATCTCAGCACACGGAAATAAGACTACTGCTTACCTAACTGAAGGGACAAAGAAAGGATACTCATAAAAGAGCAAGGAGATGGAAGGACTGAACTTCAGACTTCCAGCACAGAACTTTTCTTGTTACCAAAGGTGAGCTGCATTTGCAAATGGGTTGTACAATGAACTCCAAAGAGGTAAATCTGGGATCATTAAACTGTTTTTCTCACACTGTCCTTGTCAAACAACTGATGCTCATAGGAGAATGGGTTTGTATATGCAGAACAGCAGTTGCAACGTGAAAGGAAAAACACTACTGAGCTATAAACTCAGGACATCCCTAATGAAAAATCTGAGTTTACCTGGTGCCAAGATAGGCAGTGGAAATGAAGGGTGCTCACTGCTAAGGATTTTCCAATAATCCCATCGGACTGGTGACAAGTCTTATTTATTGAGGAGGAGTTTACCAAAGCTAAGTCAGGACTGCTAGTAAGCATTATGAAGCTGCACTCCCACAGTTTCAGATGCTTTAGTCCACATATTCTGAAATACATTCTAGGCTTCATACTAAAGCATGTACTAAACAGAAAAACAGTCAATAATTTTTATCATAGTAACTTGCTAGGTGGGGTTAAGACTAGCCAATTAAAGACATTATATTCACAGATACAAGGTCTGTGTCTTCACTGTGAATTGAAACATATTAAGGCAGGTCAACACTGTGGTTTTCATTCACCTAAACTCAAAATCAGTGCACGTATAAAACACTTTAACTGTTAAAGAAGGAACTTAGTGAAAAAGATTCATTTAAAATAGGATCATAATCTAGAAAAAAAATGGAGTTCATTTATTTCTAACTGTTCACTAAAACATCAGTAAAGGAAGATTTTCATTAAATATATATAACAAGACAGTTTTATCAAAAAATCACACCTTTTCTCCTTTTGAATTAAAATGCAGCCAGTAGTGTTCATTATTCATATTTCAGGCAATATGTGAAACACCTGCATATTATTTTCATCTACAATCTAGGATTCAGTAACACAAAAATGAACGTAAGTGCAAAATATTATATAGTTTCATATATGTAGGATTTTTGTAATCATAAATAAAACATTCACTCGGTGAGAAAAGAAAGTACATGCCACTATATTTTGGAAGAAAAAGTATTTGAACCTACCTTCTCAATGCAGCAATTCAGGCCACAGAAAAACTTTATACCATATTATTGTATGGCTTTTTCAGAGAGTTAGTCAGGAATAGACAGGACACAAATAGTTGAGTACAGCAGCGTAACAATGAGTTTTGGGAAGGTTTATGGTGGTGTCTCTTTTTAGGCGTTTATTGCAGTAGAGATAAACACAACTTATACCTTTAGGCTGTCAATTGCAGTACAGTTGGCCAGGATGTTCCTAGATACCCGATTTAATAAAAACTAGGTAAAGATAAAAACAGAGTGAGGAATGGGAATGAAGTCTGAAGACTAGAGGCACAGAACATGACTGAAACATCACTCAATATTTGTTCAATATTTGTTCGATTGTTATGACAAGAATAAAACTGACGTTTTGCTGGCCAGAGATAGTGATATGAGGAAAACAATGTTTCAAAGAAAATATTTACTGTAGCAGCCAATAGCTAGAGAAGTAGTCAAACCTCGGTGAGAGGAAGAGAAAGAGGACACAGATAACATCATGGTAATTAGTAATGTGTATCAAAAATGGTTACTAATGGGACAAATCTCCAAAGAGAGGAGGAAGATGGGTAATCTAGAGTAGCATAATTAAGAGGAACTAGACTGACATTCTTGTTCAGCACACACCTCCTGCTCTAGCTAAGGCGAATCAATATTTATGTTTCTGCCTAAACAACTCCCTCCTCCTCCACCCGGAGCATCTCCTCTAGAGACTCCATTAGAGATGATTAAAGGAAAAGGCAGATGCAGCTGTAAGAGAAGGAGAGAGAGACTCAGGAAATCTGTTTAGAGAAGAGTTCATACCTGACTTTGGTAAGAATGTAAGGAGTACCCTTTTCATATTTACAAAAATTTCTGTGATACTTACAAGTGTTACTGAAGTGCAAGCAGAACAAATTCATTACCACTATCTTTTGATAACATATCCAGTGATAATAATTTTAATCATCCATCCACCAACAAAAGGGTGGCCAAAAAGAGATCAAAACAATGAAGTGATAAAGGAAAAGTATGTATATATTCAATGTATGTATATATACTGTCTATACAGAAAACAAAATCTCCTGTGGACTTGGATTGCCATCTTTTGGTGGAGGTCATGATGGACATGATGTTTGCAAGGAAGAAAGGAACAGGTACAACACACCATGCTTTTTTATTTCATTTTCAGAGTGGAAGCTTTAGGATGGATCACCTTGATCATCTTTATGGCAGGAGGAGGAAAGATGCTCCACTGCTGGTTTCAGATCTATCATTATAAAGCCTGCCCAAGGAACTCTGAAGGTGCCTTAACTAGAAATCACGTATTACATTCTGAACAAAAAGCATTTGTATGACTCTACTCATTACCTGGCTTTGAAACCTTGCTAAATTAAATTGCTGTGACTGGCATTTAAATATTATAATTTGTATGGTAACACAACTGTATTTTTCTAATTTGAGCATTCATATTAAGCAGCATTTTGCACTATGCACAGTTTCAATGACTTCATTGCAGAGTAATGTTCTTTCCAAGACGAAAGTGGCAAAATCTGGTCCTTGTGGAGTGAATATGAGAACTTGGACCACACTGTGGTAGCATTTTCTTGTCCTGTAGAGAAGTCCATTATATTGTCTTGGTTCTGCCCTCCTGAACCTGGAGTACTTGCAATATCAGTCCCCTTTTTAGCCAGTTTCTTCTGCAAATTACACAAAATCAATCTTAAAAGTCTCATTTCCATACTTTTATGTAACATTTACAAACACAGAAATTATATGTAAATGAATGTAAATAACTTGTTTATATGCACAGTAGAAACTACCTAAATCTTATTTTTCAGGCAGCAGGAGGGAAGAAAGTAAAAAAATTGCAAAGTGGTAGTAAGCTGACATAGAGGCTCATCACTGCAAAATAAGCTATTTGACAATAGAGGAAAAATAATAAAAGTAGATGTGTGAACGTGGATTTTACCCAGAACAATATCAATACACAAAGAAAAGGCAATAGACCCATTCTACAGAAAGAGATTTACCATGGAAAGTGTTATTTCCTGAGTGTCTTTTCTAGATACTAGGTACTGAATACTATGTTTCTAAAATCATTTACCACTTGCCTCTACATAACTGATTGAATTAATTATAGTGGAAGAAAAAAACAAAAAAAAAAAGCAGGAAAAATGGTGATTTTTTTTTTTGCTTTCATATCCAACAGTAAAGAAATGAACATAATACTACAGATTTCTGGGAGTTTGTCTGGGGACTGCATTTGACATTGTGTTATGAGAACCATTTTTGACTTAAAAAAAAACCCGCTGGCTTTGAGAGGCTTTCATTTTTTGAAAACTGTTTTATAAAGTTGGTCAGAAGTTTCCCTCCAGCATGTCAGTTTTTCAAGAAATTGTTTACAGATCCTCCTTTATACCATGCTGGCAGCACATAGGGGACTTTAAATGAAAGTAATTTACCCGCAGGTCTATAACAAATACAAGGCAAATTGCAACCCACTACTCAAGAATCTTGAAGACTTAGGATCATTATCCATTGCCCACTGACTATTTTGCAAAGCATATATAAACCCATAAGCAAACACAAGGAGAATCAGAAAGAAACAGAAGCCTTCATTTGTTTAGAGAGAAAGCTTTGAAGCAGACACAGTAGGAAGCCAGTGTGGGGAAGTTTCAAGATCTCATGTAGCTGGCAGATTTTCCTGTTGAAACACAAACACCAGCCCTCTAGTATTGTCTGTGAACAGGTTATGTGCAAATGTGTTAAACTTGGACCTTGTTCCCAAGCGTGTAAGACGCTCTTTCTTTGTTCCCAAGAACATTAGTCTGTTTATCCATGAGGTAACGTGGATAAACACTCCTGTCTTTCATATGACATTGGCTAAGAAAAGCTCTGAGGGTTACCTTCCTTGCTTTCCTTCTATCTCCAACCTTCAAAGCATGCTGTAGCCAGGGGCAAATGTAAATTCACATGTAAGCATAAGTAAGATTTCCCCAACTTAATTTACTTGTCTGTATAAATAATTTTGATTTTACCCCAAATTTTGATTTTGTCTGTTCCAGAAAAAGGTTGCAAATGCAAAATATTCCACTATTAAGATAGAAGAGCTATAAGACCTGCAGCTTTGTGCATGAACATATCACTGACTTGTACGTTTAGAAAAAAAATTTCCCCTACCATGAAATAATAAAATAGATTGATTTAGAAACTGTGTTAGTAGAATTCTTCATTTTCTTTACCGAAACATCAAGGATTGTAACCTACTTTCTATATTATTATTTATTTGGATTGCTCTTGAAACCTAAAAAGTTTAGTTTCTTTGATTTTTTTCTTCTATCTTTACTAAGATCTTATTTTGGAAATGGAAGCAAGTAATGAATAGCTGGTCGTTGCCCAAGCACACAAAAAGAGTATGATACTGGCATAACATCATTGTTTAAGTCACAAAAATGTTAATGCTAAATAGTACTTGGCACTATTTTAGTGATGAGAGTTAATTATCAGCACATATTTGAAGAGACAAGAGAAAGAAAAAGTTGTTGAACTGTTGAATTAAGTTAGATCAGTTCATAAAATCAGCCAGCATTCCAGCATGGGACAGGCAGCTTGCAAGGAGTTAACATATTCTTAGCGTTTTGTAGTCTAAAATACTTTTAGAAAGTAATATCCATATCGTACCTTGAAGGAAGGCCTAAGCAGTAAACTTTAACGGCTGCCTGAGTTGGCAATCATTTCATAGAGACAAGACACTGCACGGGAAATTGCTCTATAAATAAGATCCCTTACAGAAGAATTAAAATGAAATTCATATTATTGATGTTCACTAGGAGCCATAAAAAACACAAGACAGCCAGGAAGTGGCACTTGTTTGAAATCACTGTAAGAAGCACCTGAAGGACACCCTCAAAGTCAGTTTGATCAATGATGATGAATACGTTGGTCAAGCTTTTTGTGCAAATGTAATGCATTTGGAAGCCTTGAGGAAACACATCTGGCAAAAGGCAACAGGACAGATATGAGATATCCCTACTGCAAAGTCCTTCCTGTGACCATTAATCCAGAAATGTGTTCTACCTTACTGAGCAAATTGTCTCTAAATTCTTCCCCATCTCCTTCTCAGCGCTGTTTATGGGGTTTGGCATCTCCCCTGTCCTCATCTCCTTGATACAAGCTCTCTGCACAGTGACCATCTTCTTGTGGTTTGAAGGGAAATAAGCAATCCTGCTGTCTGGGTGAGACTTATGACTCCCACTGCCAAAGCACACATTTTGCTAGTGGCGTCAAGAAAGAAACCGTTGTGTGATGGTTACACTGATCTGGATCTCTGACTGTTGTGGCTGGACGCTAATATTCTGTGAACATCTACACAAAGCTGTCAGTACTGGAAAAATGTCACATGAAAGTTTAAAGGTTTTACCTATAAATCTGATGGGGATGATGGCTGCAGGCAGGTGGAGATAGGGAGAGATTGAAAGGTGTGTACCACCTGTTTGAACAAAGGTCTCCATGTCTCATAGAAGAGGCAGAGACAAAAAGAAACCAAATTGCTGGAACCAATGTCAGAAGCTTAAAGAATTCAAATTAAAAAATAAAGCAAGAAATGATATATCATTACCTAAACTGAATTTGATTAGCAGATCTATCTCTTCTATGGAAAATCATGACTTGTTCTCCTCTGTAATTTAGTCTTCAGACACTACAAACCATGAGCAAAATATTCTGAAAATATTCTGAAGCATATGGCAGTTTGTGAGGGGAGGTGTTTGATATTCTGCAGTTAGCAGTGTCCCTGATGGTACCGCGCAGCAACAGGAACCTGCAAGTGTTTGAATTTTGTTTAAAATACATCTTATTTCTATTTGCTGCTTTTTTGAAAGTTATTTTCAGTCAGCCTCACACCTATGAAAAGTGACTGGTTAATGTCACCAAGGCTATCAATCTGCTATTACTGCACATGACAGATATGTCCCTGTCATCTGCCATAGCTGTGAACTTTAACTACATTCCTTAGGGGTGACAGGAGAGCATCCAAATCGCTTAAATACCTGAAGAGTATGTTGCTAAGTGTATTCAGAATACCATACCTGATAAAAAAAGAGTACAGCAATTTGATTAGAAGTAATTTCTATCTATTTTTCTACTGGACAGTTATTAGAGAGTATAACAGCTAGTCAAAATAGCTCTAACAATGCAAATATGTGTGCAAAAAAAAGGGCTCACTACACTGTTTAATTACAAATTACGTTTTCACTTGATATTTTCCAGTATCTAAAACTGTACCGTAAGAATATGTATGATTTATGCTCCTTTGTTGCTTTTTTAAAAAAAACAACCATGTGCAAATCTGGGAAATGACAAAACTTTCTTGTAGGTGACACTGTATGGGTTTGAACATTGTAATAACTTAAGTTCTTGATGTTGTTTTTTTTCTCCTTCCCCTTCAAGTGTTTCAGTTGAATTCACATGAACTTTTGCTCAGAGAACACAGAGAGTGTGTATTTCAGCATTATGTATCTTCCCTGTACGGCAGGTCCTATTCCTGAATTCATCAATTATAGAGAAAAGCAGTGAATAGCCAACTAAATGCTAACATCTATACTCAATTATAAATCGTCCTTCATGGAATTTAAACATACCTTTTAAAGTTTTGTTAAATTAGGACCTAAAAGAGCTTAGTCTTACTAATAAGGCCACTAATAAAGGCATCAATTAGTGCTAATTTCAGCAATGCAGTCCCTGAAAACTGCTTCTTAATTCACACACTTGTAGGATGACAGACAAACAGCAGGCAGCAATAACTTTCTGTTTCCTTTGCCCTGTAGCCTGATTCTGCACTCTCACATATACTAGCAGGAATGTGCTTACTGGTCTGTATTAAACAGTCTCCGATCAATAGCCTGGATGTGAACTGACAGCTATGCTATATATTTCTCCATTAGCTGAGGCTGATTTTAACAGATACACATACAAGCAAAGGGAACTAAAAACACTTGAACTCTGCAATTTTATGCACCATTGAAATGCAAACAAAGAATTACTATTTACCTTAGGCTTTCTAATGTTGGAATTAAATATGTCATTCTGTGACTACATTTCCCTCACTGCTGACGCAGGGAAATTATAGTATTTAAGACCTGAACAAATAACTTAATGATTCAGGGCAACATCAGTGATTTGTATTGAAAGAGTAAAGCTCATTCATGTTCTGAGCATTCTGGCAAGAGCATTTAATTTATTGAGAAGAAAACTTTGACATGAATGACAAGGACTAGCTAGGATCAAGCACAGATCTCATCATCACGCTTCATTATTTTAAAGCTAGTAAGTACTGTATGGGGCTTCCAAAGTTGGTTTGTTTTGCGTATTAGTCACAACCATGCTCTTTTCAATAGGATGATTAAATAGTCATTTTATAGGGTATTTATATTAAATTAGGGTATTTATATTAAATTAGTCATTTTATAGGGTATTTATTCACCAGCCGAGAGGAAACTGCTATTCTGCTCTGAGATAATTCCTGGGTAATAGCTGGGTAATTCCTGACAGATAAAATCAGAAACCTTCTTCCAAGATGTGTGCATATCCAGATGCCCACCTTCAATTAATTCCAGCAGCAAAGTTTATTACCCTGTCCTTATAGAGTGCTTAAGTACCTACACAGTAAAGTTCCTTTCAGCTCTGTAGCAAATTAGTCGCTGGATCACAAAACTTACTTCTCAGGAAAGGCAGTACAAAAGCTAAGGTCAATTAAGTTTGATTTGGCTTGGCTTACAGGTTCACCTTTAGATCAGCTAAAATGACACCAACTCACAAACCCAATTCTGATCTCTTTAGAGCATGGTTTGACAGATGCCTGGCATCCTTGTAGAGAGGAAAAATATTCAAGGTCCTCAAATTTATGTCTTCTCTGGCCAAGGCAAGCCCAGCTGCCTCTTTGCAAGGTCGCAGCTAGCAGATTCTAACAACTTCAAGCAACATGTTATGACATATCCTCTCATACCAGCAGACTAAATTGAAGACCATGTTCTAGCCTGACATTCAGCACACTAAAACAAGTGCAGCACCTCCTGTAGCTACCTTTTCCATGGAGAAACTGCACCCTACTCTATGATATTAGTGTAACATCAAACATATATTTTGAGGCTTTCCATTGATTCTTTTGTACCTCAATTTAGACTGTACTAATCTGAGAGGGAAGAAAAAAGGAAAAAGAATGGGACTGCTGTGGAAAAATGTACTAACAATTTATCTAGCTTATGAACACAAAACCATTACAGATAAAAAGTTTTCTATTGCAACAAGGCCTGATAAAATAACTCTTTGTGGTGAGCTGACCTTGGCTGGCAGGCAGATGCCCACCCAGCTGCTTTCTCACTCATTCCCCTCAACATAATAGGGGGAGAAAATAGGATGGAAAAGCTCACAGGTCATGATAAAATCAAGGACACTAACCTTGTCTTCACTGTCACAGGTAAAAAAGACTCCATGTAGGGAAAATTAATTTGATCTATTGCAAGTACAATAGAGACAGATGGTGAGAAAAAAAAGAGTAACTAAAACACTTTCCTCTCCATACCCTCCTTTTTTTTTTTTTTTTTTTTTTTTTTTTTTTTTTTGCAGGCTCAATTTCACTCCCCCATCACTGACTCCCGTACCTCTTCCCCCTGAGAGAGCAGGGGCAGAGGGGCGGGGAATGGGGGCGTCTGCAGTTAGTTCGTAACAGCTTCTCTCTGTCTCTCCTTCCTCCTCACACTTTTTCCTGCCTCGGGAGCACCTGTGCGGGGAGCGGGGGGAGCTGTAGCCCCTCCTCCCTTCCTGCTCTCCCCTCGGGGCTCACAGGGCTGTTTCTCTGCCACTGCCGGCTCTTGGGCAGCAGCACCTGGTACACCGTTCTGTACTTCTGTACTTCTGTACTTCAGTACTGGCAAAATAAAAACAGACTTTGCTCTGGAAAAGTCAAAGGAGGTGATGCTGATTATGGTTGACTGTAGCTAATGTGATGTTTTGATGCATGCAGAGGAGATAGTTAAAAAGCAGGGGAAGGCTATTTAGTGGGAGATAAATTGTTTTATACTTTGTTTACGTAGGACAATCACTTATGTAAAATTCGTTGAAATATTCTAAGAAATAAACTTCTGAACAATGGAAATGCTTTAGCTCATTTTGAGAAGCAGAAAAATATATCTCAGACAAGATTCATAAGTGTTTCTGGGTATTTCAAACAGGCAATGCCCTCAACAATCTTTATTTGGCAGAACTTCCAAAAAAATGAACATTAGGATGTTTGATAAAAGGAATCAGCCTCTGGTTCACCCCCATAATGTCCATAGATCCTTATTAGGCTCTGTCTTACTACCAAGTCTCAAGATGACACAGAACCCTTGTCACATGAACGCTTTCTTACCCTTCTTAGCTATAGACTTAAGACATGCCACCACTACCTTATCACAGAAGTTACCTTAATTTTATTTTTAGATGCTGGCTGTATGTTTTCTAGCTAGCCACTAAATGGTTTGACAAGTAAGCAAGTCAGGTACCACTCGTGGGATTGGTGGAAGCCAGTTCCTTTATCTGGAATCTGGGAAAAATGCTATGCTACAGAGGGAATTCAAGACGACCTCGCACGCCTTCCCACTGAAGGGTGCTGAAAATGGCAGAAACAACATTTGAACAAAAGCTAGGGTAAAGAAGTACTGTGGCAGCCTGTTTTTATAATTTGAGATACTGGCTTCAGCCCTCCAGCAAAGCTAAGACTGCACATGGTTTGAAACAGATGCCATATTCCTGAGGACTTAGAGTCTATGCCCAAGTCCACTAGTACACTTGTATTAGTGGAACTCAGAAGAATAAATCACACCATTGAAACAAACTTATGGATATGTGATTGGTACTTCATGAAAATTTAGTAAATTAGGCCCTTTTAAACACGCATATTTAATTTGTCTGAGTCATTAACCCTAAACTAATATTTCAAAATATTATCTCTTAAGAAGTTTGATTATCAGGCATGCTTTATTAGAAGGATGTTCAGTTTCCAAATTAACAGCTCTCTTCTTCAAAGTGATGGCAACATTTAGCTGAACTTCTGCTTTGAAATGATCAACAGTATCTTGTATGTGTGCTGTGAGAAAATTGCACACACTTCTGCTAACAGTCACGGGAATTAGTCTTCAAAATTTCATGTCACTGACATGAAAACCAGCCCTCATGAGTCTTCTATATTCCATGTAGCATTTCATATAAAATCGACCTTGATTTACTTTCATAACCTACAGAGTTCCATTCCACCAACTTCTTGGGTTTTTTATTTAGACTGTCTGAGTCTCTCCCCGTATTTCCTGCTCCTTGTTTCCGTCTATCAATCTATTGTCTCCTTCTGTCAATTTCCTATTTTGTATGAGCTGTATTCACAAGCTGATGAATAAAGTTTAGAGAAACTTAAAAATACATTTAGGGGCACTGAACATTAATGCTTTGTTCTTGTGGATTAAAGGGTAACATCTGACAACAGGAGTTTTAATCAAAGTCATGAGGGTGATCTACCAAATTGATCGTGATGCTTTAACAATGATGCCTGTACCCAAATCCTTTAACAAAAAGTCAGCAGTAAGGTCTTTAATTTTCATCAGTGCACTGATGAATCCACTGGTGAATCCACTCATTTCATCTTGTCCTACAGCCAAGTCTATTTGTTTGAATCAGACAGAAAGGCAGGTTCCCTGAACTTTAGTGATGGCCCTGTTGTAGAAACACTGCGTTAGTTTCAGCTTCATCCCTTAGGGACCGTCAGAGTAACCATCACATTAAGCAGCACTTCATTCTTAGGCTAGTCTTTTTAATTATATTAGCTGATTATAGAGGTGAGCAAAAATGACAGAACTGATGACAAACGGGTTTTCCAGCACGGTTCATTTAAATGCAGTTCATTCAAATATCTTGCTAAGGATGTCAAATAGGTGAAAATACGTACAATAGGCAAATCAAAACTGATTATAAAACCTGCTGAAGAAATAAGAGTAAGATAAAAGTTGACATGAAAGGTTAATTTAAGCAGTGAGACTGTTTTAAGACCATTTGTCTTAAATAGTCCTGTAAGACCACTGTGCTGAGATAATATAATAATTGGTTTTTAACTTCCTGCAGTTTGGCCTCTAGTTTATGCAGACATTGTGAAAATTGCTCTTAGGCAGCTCAGATACCAATGACAATATTTCTGTATCTCAGTTCAGGATGACCACATCAGATGCCAAGAAGAAACCAACCAAAAATTGTGTAGCTGTGGCACAGTGATATCAAGTGCATACAGCCACACTGCACAGAGCCAGAGAGACTGGAGTTTGGGACAGGAGCACAAAGCCATTACACAATGTCTCCGTCTTTTCAAGTACCTACAACTGAGCGACAGGAGACACAGTTAATTCATGAGGTACAAAACAGGACACTATTTGGAAGCACGTCTTAATTGACATACTGCTTGATGAACCAGATCTTCCAAACTTGACAAGGAACTTCCAGATAGCTTCCAATGCTATCAGGGTGCTGATGTGGGCAAACTAATCATAATGTAGCCAGCGTAAATGTAGTTTAGCTACTTCCACCTTTGCCTGTACTGTGGATATATCCTAATTTATCCAGTGGTGGTAGTAGTAGTAGGTGTACTGTATTTGTAAACTTCCTTGCACAACTCCATTAATGAAGAAATCCAACTAATGAAGAAATTTTCCATTATGAGAACTACGAGTTGGTTTTCTTGTGGAGTTTTTTCATTCCACAGTTTATTGGTATTTTGATGTGGTTTTCTTTAAGAATGTCATTTCACTGAGTGAGTCCGATACAGTTAGATGTGGAATAGATGTTAGATATTTTGTGGAGTCTCCTTCTCTGGAGACATGCAAACCCACCTGGACACGTTCCTGTGCAATCTACTGTAGGTGATCCTCCTCTGGCAGGGGGGCTGGACTAGATGATCTTTTGAGGTCTTTTCCAGCCCCTAACATTCTGTGATTCTGTGATATTAACTTGCCAGAAAGAGATTTATTGCTGTGACAGACAGAGACAGAGGAATATTCTGTTGTTTTAAGTGATGTGCTTGGTTTGAGGCAAAAAAAATGTACTTTATTATGTTACTAGTGGTATTTTTACTAGGTCGGACTCACATTGCCTTGACTGATAGGGGAAATAGCATCCAGTGGGAAGCAATCTCTCAGGGCCGCTAGGATGAGAGAAGCTACCTCCCAGAGTCATTACGATGTAATCAATCAGAGGCCTACAGGATGACGCTGTTCAGTACCCGTTGGAAAAGAACATAAAACAAAGACAAATTAACAAGGACACTGGTGATAAGGGCAACTAACAAGGACCATTTGGTGACGAAACCCCTTGTGTAATTTGATAACAAAGCTTCTTGTGAAAAAGTGCTGAGAACAACTAGTTTTGGAACGAAGGTAAAAAGTTCATCGTGAGGAAGACATACGGCCTTCATCCCTGAAGACCACTGCCCAAGGCCACCAGGAGGCACCGCACAAGCGTCAAGAGGAGGAGTTGCTGACCACCGGAACGGAGTGCCTTTTTTGGGATAGCTCATGAATATGTATAGGTGTCTAATGAATAAGTAACTTTTACTGCATATAACCAAGGTAGCTGCATGGTTCAGGCGTGTACGTTTTTGGAGGAGAGTATGCCCCTGTGCACCCAGCACTGATTAAAATATACCTACTTTATAACCTTCTGGGTTTTAGAGTCTTTATTCCGTGTGCCATTGACTAATATCTATATGATATCAACTATAGGGAACAATTATTTAATTGCTGGCATCATTAATGTTGTGAGTAGAGAGGTTACAGTACACGGAAACACTAAAACAACTAATAAAAGATGTTGTTTCAGATTATCCTTTTATTTTGTTACTTATTCCTACTTTAAATACCAAGGCTTCAGGAAAATTAATATTCCTGAAGTACATGTTCTAGAACAAGTACTTGCTTTACTATACATGTTAATTATGAAACCCGGATTCTTTTGAGTTGAGTAGCAAAGCTCATCCAGATTTCAGTAGTTCCAGAACTTTGTTTTGACACTGTTTTCCCATTAGATTTAGTCCTTCTGCAGTTTCTGAAATTCAAAGTTTATATTTGTTCTTGCTTCACTCTCTTCTATAGTACCACCATCTAAGTATTGCTGTGTCGTACAGAATGAATGTCAAGTGCTCCCCCATTTATAAGGGATATAGATTTGAAGTGCCAATATGCCAGCTATTGACATTTCTAAAGAATACTGCTGATTGGTATTGCAGTCCAGAAGCATCTTTTAAACACTAGAGCAAAGGGGATACATCAACAGTAACAGTACTCAAACGTAACATTACGACAGCATGGGACAACAGAAATTATTCCTCCTGAAAGTCACTGAAAATTCAGTTTAGAACCTAAGGGTACATGAGACCTCTGAAGAGTTACTCTTTCTTAGATTTTAATTTCACTCACACTTTGTCGTTTTTTCTACCTGCAGGCAAATATCATCAGCACCTTATTTCTGCTCCAGTTATACTGACCCCTCAGTTCTCTGTATTTGCTAATCTATTGATATTTCTCTTAAACACTTTTCAAATAACTGTTTTGTCAACCTTGTCCTTAAAGGCAGACAAAATCCAAGCAGATCATCAAATCAGCAAAGCTGATAATAACAAAAGATAATAACAAAAGGAATGAAGCGTATTTCTTCTTGCCGCTAGACCGAGCAGACTGCTTCATTGCTCCACACCTCCTAACCATGTGACACATATCTGAGAAGTGCAGATAAGATTATTGCAACAATTTCTTCCTAATCCTGTTTCCTTTGTTCTATGATGAACTGCCTGGATGCAGCACCTGCCATCACAGACAACCATGTCAAATAATCCCTTTCATAAACTTATCACGAGCCATTTAAGAAGTATTTAGGCCTCTTGATCCTGCTACTGCTATTTTGCTCAAAACCAATCACAGCTCTTTTTGCTAGAAATCATCTTTCCTTTCTCATCCTTATTTAATTCACAGTCAGTTTTTTACCCATTTGATCTCTTGCTCAATATTGTATACTGGTAAATAATGTGGAATGATAAGCATGAAGTAAGAAAATGAGCTATTTTAATTAAGAATATTCAGAGCCATTTGGTTTGGATTGTGTTAGACTAAAGCCTGCTGGGTAGTGTGTCTATTCTGTTGCGGAGTACCAGGATTAGCCTATGCAGATCAGTGTGTCCCACATTAACTTTTCAAGTGTAACCTGTAGAAACATGCATATGACAAGAATCACACACATTATAGATTGAATCAGCTCAGTGATTTCTAAAGTAGAACTATTTCCTCTTAGGAACAACTAGACTTTGATTTTCTTGAATGTTATCTTTTTCACAATATTTTCATATGGCCATCCCATGGTCAAGTAATATATCCAGTCCTGGCTCTTTACATTAACTGAGAATAACTGTCTTTTAATGATGTTGCATTTTTTCACTTGAATTCCATCTCTTCTCTATTACTTACTTCTTCAAGATTTTTCCATTAACAACATCACTTTGAGTTGGTGCTTACACTCAGTAAAACCTGTTGCAATCTTATTTTTTCCTCTGTTTACTTTATAAATTTCTCCTATTCCTTTTCTTGTTTAAAAATAACTTCTTATTCATCATCATGTTGAATACTTCATGGAAGCCCTAAGAGGTAAGATGACTGTGAAAAAGTCCGTCTTTGCAAAGAAAGCAGTAAGGTCAATCTAATACAATTACGTTAAGACTTTTTTATTTGACTCAATATCTATAATAATTGTTTCTTTTAAGATTTATTCTAATTGTATAGCTAAGGTCATTCTGAAAGTCCTGTAGCTGCCTCAGTCATCTTCTTTCTTTTCCTTTCAACCAATATGATTACTGATTATCAATGCATATTTTTAGTTTGAGCCTCTATTTGTTTCATAATGATTTAAGTCATCACAGAATATCAAATGATCACTATTCCCTAAAAGATGGAATGGGATGGAATAGAATAGAATCACTTAGGCTGGAAAAGACCTTTAAGACCTTCCAGTCTGAACGTAAACCTAATGCTGCCAACTCCACCACTAAACCATGCCACTTAGCATCACATCTACATGTCTTTTAAATACATCCAGGGATGGTGACTCAACCATCGGCAGCTTGTGCCAATGCCTCACAACCCTTTTGGTGAAGGAATTTTTCCCAATACCCAATTTAATCCTGCTCTGGCACAACCTGACGCCACTTCCCTCATGGTATCACTTGTTACATGGGAGAAGAGACCAACACCCACCTCTCCACAACCTCCTCTCAGGTAGTTGTAGAGAGCGCTAAGGCCTCCTCTCAGCTGCCTTTTCTCCAGATTAAAACAACTGCTGGCTCATGTTCAGCCAGCTGTCAAACAGCACCCCCAGGTCCTTTAAGGGTAGGTAGCTTTCCAGTCACTCTTCCCCAAGCCTGTAGCACTGTTTCATAATGTCTGATACATTACCACCACACACTTTAAGTTACCACAAAAAACTTCATTAGTTATGATGACCAAGAGTGTCTAGACATCAGTATTTCTAGCGCTCTTTTTGTCAACATATAGTGGAGAAATAATTACCAATAATGTTGCCATTTCCAGCATTAATCTCTCTAGTAAAATACAGAATCTGTATTTATCTTCAGCCCTTGAGGCTTGTGGAGAACTCTCCTAAGACCATTAAAAAAACCCTGCTTCTATCACCCTTCCTCAAAGTAACTTTGATCAAAGTAAGTTTCTGTTTGCTCCATGCTGTCTGATTGTATTTCTTCACTATTTATCACTTAATTAACCAATGATGCTATCCTACCATCCCAGATTTCGTTATTCGTTCCTGAATATCACACAGCTTTAAAAAAGTGTTTTCCAGTCATGTTATTAGACACTGTAGTCAGCAGTAAAAAACACAGAAATTAATGGAAAATACATACAGAAGGAAAGCTTAGTGGTCAGAATTAGTCAAAATTAATAAAACAATAAAGTAGTTGTATGAAACTAGAATATGGAGTTGTAAAAGTACACATAGCCACAGATAAAACCAATTTAATAAATCAACAAAATTTTAGTTCAGAAAAGGACCACTGAAGGACAGCCTATGCAATGTATTAAGAAGAACAAGTTCAAAAATTATTTTTGTATTGATGTTTAGCAGTAGCTTTACAGCTGCAACTGTTTGAAGCTTACAGGCTCATTTTGAATCTACCCTCAACTATTTTGTAGCCTGAGCTTCATAAAGAAAATAACACACAAGAAATTAATGGAATTTACCTGAGGACATAGTAGCTTCTTTGATCTAATGTAGACAGGAATGTATTTTTTTTTACCCCCAAATCATGTTTTAAGTCAGAACTAACAGGATCAAAGCAGGAATCATTTGATAATATGCATTTGTTTCTGTAATGCTTAGACTAACTGCCCTAAAAATGCAGTGAATATCTTTGGTATTAATGTACCCCAGGGCCTTGGATGGCTCTTCAGACACCTGGCATCATTTCAGACCACAAATATAACCCAGACACACATAATTTTCAAATCAACATCGCATCATCTAATTTTTAAATACCAGTAATCTAACATACCATTTTGTGGCCAAACTCCTTGGTTATTTACCTTACTGTAAATGCTCCGTATCTAGAGGGTCCAATAAAGCCATAGAAGAATTTTGTATAGATGTAATATTGTATAGGTCCTGTATAAAATAATATTATACACTACTATAGATCTATGTTCTACATCCCTTACATGAAAAAAAAAAATGACTGTAGTGATATTCAGACTGAGAAACAGATACACCAGATATATGATAATGAACTAGACTACTCACCTGCAAGGTGATGTGAATAGCAGACAGTACACAGTAGTGATGCCCCTGGAGATCAAAGGAAAAATAGGAATCAGAAATAGAGACACTATGGTTCCTACATCTTTCATGCTCCATGAAAGACATAAACTGAAACTTGCTTTCTTTCTCTCCTAAACGGGAGAATGGTTTTAAAAGACAGTGGGAGCTTCCTCCTATTGTGCCAGGAGATACAGACAAGGAGACACAGGTAAGTACTTTAAATTTCCCATGAAGTGTTTAGTAAGGGTCATTGTATGAACCTGTACAGAGTATGTAAAACGTTTCAGCATCATTCAGTTTGAAGAACACTTTAAAAGAGTGTGATATTGGGTGGGGGTTTTGGAGATATTTAAAAGTTTCCTTCTTCTTGGTCATCGCAGCTGCATTTGCGAAGTGAACAAAAGTGATTTCAAAGGGAGTGAGAAAATGCAAGCTTTCTCCTTCCAATTCTGCGATGAGTTATGACTTGACTATACCATGCTAGAAGAATTAAGGTTTGAATGACATTCTCCACATGCAGTACCAATTGTGAACGAATAAGTTATGTGCCAGGAAATATGCATGCATTTAGGGACACAGGAGTTTTTATTGGATTAAATTAGGCATGCACATAAATTTTAGAAGGAGGTGGCCTTTATGCTTGAGGAATGAAGGACTGCAAAAACTAATTCACAAAATACAAGATAATTTGGTGTTATGGCAGTTTTTTCCTTGCATTTTAGCTTAGAAAAGACTTACACTTTGGCCAAAATCTAATTGTCTTTGGGTTAATTTGACAGGTATGTAATTATCTAGCTGGTTTGAGCACTCAGTATTAGAATGGGAGATGAAAGTACTTTTCTTTCATTTTTCATTTTGCAGGAAATCATATACTTTTGCTACTATTCATATTAATTTTTACACTCCTTTCACAGAGATCTTCAGGATGTTGGTGGATTATTTTTGTTTCAGCTGTTAACACTGATCATTTAAATAGAAGGTATTATCTAAATTACACTAATCTTAAGTGCTTCTTGTGACACTTTTCTTACGTAGGGGGAGAAATATAGCTGAACACTTCTATTAGTGCAGAGAAGACACTTCAAGAAAGAGTGCACGATCCTTCAAATCCTTATGACTGACACCATTTAGTGGATGCTTACTACTAGGTATCCTTTTAACACCTCATCATTCTGTAGTGTTAATGACATATTCAAAGACTACTGCAGACCTTTTTTATTGCTTAAACACTCAGTGGTGCTGAAAGCACCTTTAGCTTGTTCACGCCACACACTTACAAGTGGGACACTTGAGTCACACTTAAATCTCCACTTTAACCATAAAAGATGAAGAAAAGCATGCTAGTTTTGTCAAGATTGTCACTCCTTCAGGTGCCTCTGCTTCTGCCCTTGTCAGCCTTTTTTTCCCTTTCTCATGCTTGGTCCTTGTCAAAAGGTAAATTGATATTTATCGTATCTAGTCAGTAAGCTGAGGGCCCACACTAACAAAACATATTTCTATCAAGAAACAGGTAAAAACAAGAAACAAGCAACAACAACCATGAACCAGTACTTGTTCAGGAAAACAATAAAAAAAAAAGTGCCTCATTTTCTACTTGGTTGGATCACTACACATCTCCAAGGAGTCTTTGACTGTATGATGATAAAATAGTTCTAGGAAGTAATTTGAAAAAGTGTTATTAAAAACATATGTAGATGGTGAGGCCTATCCAAAAATGAAAGGTGGCAAGCTTGGTAAAAGGCAGGAATTTGCTTGGTTGAAATGGTAGGCATACTGGAAAAAGGATTCTTCCCTATGAATGAATGGGGACTGAGAGATAGGCAAGAAGATCACATTAAGCTAGGAAGACTAAAGTTGCAACTTTGACTACAGAAGATAAATCAGTGAATGGTTCCAGAGGAAATTTTAACATGCCCGACATAACAGCTTAAGAAAAAAACCTTAGTAGCAGCATTCTGAGTGAACGTGCATGGACACATTTTTATATGCTAGGACTGCAGAAAGCATGTTGTAAAAAAGCAAGATACAGTCAGAGAGAGTAGTATGAACAGTATGTTTAGTTATATAGGCGAAGTAATATAACCCTTATCCTTATCCAACTCGCTAAAACTGCAGATCAATGTCTACGGTGAAACAATTGCAGGCTGGATTGACAGATAGCAATTTTTTGTAAGACTGTGTTTGTGTGTAGATGTTATAATTAGGTGGATCTTTGGTTGTAGAATGGAGAGGCTATAATTGATGTACACAGGCAAAACAGTTTTAATCACTATGTGCAATCATAGTGCATTTTATTGATGTATCACAACCATATAATTTGTAGCATTTTAAGTATACAGTATGACTTCAAAAAACAGCGGACTAAATACATAAAACAGCATTTTTTTTGTGTAATTAATGCAATTCTATCAATTTTGGTTTTAATCATTTGCAATAAGTATTTCATCAAAACAACAATACTCAAGTATCTTTTAAAGTATTTTTAACATCAAAGGCATTTTTTTTTTAGACAAAACACTCTGTAGCAGCCTGCAAAGTAACACATTTTTACTCCATTATTGAAAATCAGACTAACCGACCTGCAGGGGAACTAGGTACACAGTCCTGGGTTCCTCCCAGAAAAGTAGGGGTTTACAAGTATAATTCATGAATAGTCAATATGATTTTCATCACAATGAAACCTAGGATATGCCAGTTTAGAAAAAAAACAAGTGGCACAAAGATAGCTCCCTACCTGTCAGAGGTACTTGCAAGGGATTACTCCTTTCTTCATTTGATTCCAGTGACAACGATCATCACTGTAGCGAGGACAGCAGAAGTTTCAGTGTGGTTTCTAGCTATTGTGTACACAGGCTGCTAAGGAAGCCTATTCATCAGCAGTCAGGACTTTTGACTTTTCCACCCCAGCAACCAACAAACTCTGAATAAGAGATAACAAAACCCCACAGACTACTATACAGAACAGAAAGACTTAATAATATCTCTGCAGACTCTTAAAACCATGGGTGTATGAGGAGTGATTTAGAAGCAACCTATCTAAAGAAAACAGATAATATCTGAGGGAAGGCCAAACTATTGGCTTCCCAGAAATCAGCGAACCAGTAGGTATTGGACCCTTGTGGGAAGGGACCTACACTTATCTGCAGATACATAATCTGAAATACTTGTTTTCATGTAATTTATCACATTGATGGCATTTTCAGTAACATTACCTTGTTTATGATCCCTCATGTGACAAGATGCAGAATCGCAGAGAAGGACGAGGTCTTGGCAACCCAACTCAGCACATTTGGAGAGAGCTGGAAAACAGCATAAAACTTTTATTCTGAAGACAATGATTATTAATTCTGTATTCACAGCTGAGGTTTTGAACTTTGCTAGCTCTGTAACTATGTTCTGTGCGGATTTTGTATTCTGTGTTTGTACTTTAATCTGGGCAGCATTCACGTGCTGTTACATGTAAAGAAAACTCATATGTTTAAAAGTTACAGGATGTAAGCGATGGTAGGGGGGCCAGTTTGGACCAGGCCCCTGCGTGTGGGGCCGGCGCTGCCCCGAGCCGGACACAGACGGTTCCAGCCAGCTCCAACGGTGGTGGGGAGTAAGGGCCAAATGCTGCCCGAAGGGAGGGAAAACCTGTGCCAAAGAGCCCTGCGAGCCCCGAGGGCAGAGCGGGAGGAGGGCAGGAGGGTTAGCGAGGGAGGACGATAGGACCGACCCCGCCCAGCCCTCAGGAGACGAAGCTCCAGGCGTCCAGAGTGAAGGTGAGCCTGGGGAGAAGTCAGTGTGGAAGAAGGTATTTTAGGTTTTGTCATTGTTTCTCAGGCAAATTTTAATCGGCAGCAAATTAAATTTTCCCATGTGGAGTCTGTTTTGCCCATGACTGTAATTGGTAAGGGATCTCCCTGGCTTTACCCCAGCCCATGAGCTTTTCCATCTAACTTTCTCCCCTGTCGAGTGGGACAGTAGCTTGGAGGGCATCTGGCAGCCGGCCAAGGTCAGCACTTGACAATTAAGACTCCAGTTTATCATGAAACAGTTTCACTATGAAAATACAATGTATTAAAGAAATTACTTGTTAAAATCCATTTCTGATTGCACCCACATAAAAAAAAAAATAACCTACATGTATTACCCACAAAATACAGCTATTTCTTTCTAATATACCTACAAATCCATTTTGTCAGATTTCACTTAACTGATTTGAGGTAAGGTTAGTTCAACACTGGAATAAAAGTGGTTTCTCTGATAGATACTAACCAAAGTACTGGAAGTCACTGTGTTTGGTTGAAAAAAAAACATGACAATGTCATGAAAATGGACACATTCCTTAACATCTCTTCTTGCAGCCTGTCTTTCCTTGTTCACCAAATTTCTCCTCTCTTGTAAGATCTCCCCTTATGCATTATTTCTTAGACAGAGACAGAGCAAAATCAGAACAGACGATTTCTGTAGCTGGGGAGGAATAGACAATCATTGACTGAGGTGTCTTCAGTCTAAAACAAGTGTCCTACTTGATGCAGTCTTTCAGAAAAGCTGGGTTCCACGATGCATTTGCAAAAACATTGAGTTATTGCCTATGACCAAAAGGAAGATACATTTATTGTAATCTCCATTAAAAAACAACCCACACCAAAACCCAAGAACAGTAACAAAAAGACTGCCGGAGAAAGAATTCTGCAGCTCTCCGAATGCTATAAATAGAGTATGTTTGGCCTCCACATTTTTAGTGCTTTGACCTGATTGGAAAAGGTCCAAATTTTTCAATTCTGCTCATGTGAAACTGCCAGCCTTACACTACTGCAGAAATGTAGTGGTAGTTCAAGTTGAATGAAATTTGGCATTTATAGAACCTATAGGATAGTCCTTTAATATCTTTAATGTATGTCAATGGGGTTCTGTGGGGTTTTTTATATTATTTTTATGTTGAAGCCCTGTTGCAATATGCTAATGCTGGATTATAATGACAAATGGTGCCTGTAGCAGCTGCTTTCCTCAGCAGTTGTTCTGAGCTATCAAGCATATTCTGACACAGTTCAGCTTTGCGTCCTGACTCCACATCTCAGACAAACAAAACAGTTATGTACATTCTTGACAATCAGCATCTGCTCAAGTCCTGCTGGTTCAAATTTAAAAGATTACCCTATGAAAGCTATAGCAAGGACACAATCTGTTTAAGTAACAGTATTAACAGAAGTGTTGCTTTTGCCTTCTTCTCTGAGTACAGACCAATGGTTTTGATCATTTCATGCAGGACTCTGTGAGCTACATCTTGGCTACTCCTGACACCTAGGCTAGCTAGATTAAAGCTAAAACAGCTTTGACTCTACAAACTGAAAGACCTTTATTTAGCCTTGTTCAGAAATGAGTATGAACAAGTGCTTTACAGAGTAGGGACTGATAAAAAAAAAAAAAAAAAGGACTTCAGAATTAAAAATAGAGAAATGCCACAGACTTCTCCAGAAGACTGCAGGACAGGTGATTATTTGACTTTTACAATTGAAAATTTACTGATCTATTTCCACAACCACAGTTTTACCATTGTGGCTTGTTTTGCTAGAGAGGTGGTACATGGAAGATACTTATATCAATTTTATTTTGGTTTTGACTGTTACTTATCTGAGGGGCAGTATAATAAACTGGTTGGGGAAAGTTACACTGTTGCAAATAGTTGGGCAACTCTCAGAAAAATATTTCACAATACATTGGTAATGTAATTTAAGATGTTAATTCTAGGAATATTATAGGCAACATTTTAAGAATTTTAATATCCAGCTGGTGATCTAGTGTATGTCTTGCAACCACAGTCTCTTCTGTCAGACCTATGCTACTTTGTACTAGAGATTCAGCACATGACATTAACTATGGCAGGTTCCTCCTCTCCTAACAGTATTTATAATAGATTTTACTGTAGGAGTCTCCCTTCCTACATCGAGTAATGGTCAAATAGCCAGCTAAGGACATGTACACCTGACCTCAGCTACCAGCAATGGAATTTAACCAGGGCAGCACATACTGTGTTGTAGACAAGAGCATCGTTTGGTTACAGGACAATGATTTGCAAAGCTACAGTAAAGGTTTACATGTGGCTTTATGAAACATCTTTAGAAAGCAAAAACTCTACTGCACGGAATTTAGTCAGAAAATCAATGCTTCCCTCCCTCAAATGTTAAACAGCTAGGTTACACGGGAGAGGGAGAGAGCAGGAAGATGTATCGGACAGAACACTTAGCAAGAAACCTCCAGCCTTAAAATTGCCTCGTAGTATCAGAAAACCAAGAAATATTCTTCATGCTTCAAGTAACTGCGTTTGGCTAGTCTGTGAGTGATTTCAAACTTTTTTTTGGTCTATTCTGTAGTAAGAATGTAGGTGTTACTACTGACTCAGCCCAGTAGTGGCTTCTGATGCACTAGAGTAAGATTCTCTGGGGATGATAGGAAAACTGTGTTGCAGACACAAGTTGTTTAAAGCAGAGGCTATATCCTTGTCCTTTCTTGCAGAAATTTAAGTTACTCCTGCACATAGCACTTGAAATAGAATAACATCCTCAACTTAGGGAAAATACTCAGCAGCTTGTTGTATACAGATCTAATATTTGTGCTACCAGTATCTACAAGTTGATTTTCATAGTTGTTCTTTTAACATCTCCCCAAATGCAACTTTCTAATATAAAATTTACCCTGAAATGAAGAGAAGGATCCTAAAGAAATGAGATTACTGACTCATATATTCTCTTCAAAATCAAGAAGGTCAAGGTCAGATTATTATTTATTCTTCAAATTAAATGCCATGAGCATAAAATATGTAAATACTGTTAATAATTCTCTGCATTTCCTTTCAAGCTGTGGTGTAGGCATTGCTTAGGTTTAACACAACTGATAATTATTTTTTAAAATATCACTGAAAATACTGCTACTGTATGGAAAAAATTCCAGACTGGGTTTCTTTCTTTGATTTAACCATCATTTAGAAAACCTCAGCCAACATACAGTAATGGGTATTTTAGTACATGCTGGACTAGTTAAAATCTGCCTAGCACCTTAGAATTATTGAAGTTTTCTAAGAAATACATTCTTAAAAATAAACATTTTGAAAAATAACTGCTCAGTATACCAAGAAAAGTTAGTATAGTAGATATATATTTGCGTAAAATAGTTGAAATTGTATCAAGGAAATGATCCCCAGCACCTGATAACAGTACTGATGCTATAAATCTACTTAAACTGACATAAACCAGAGTTCTACTGAGTGAAAATTGTTGATAAATATTTAAAGGTCTGATTTGTTTTCTGCACGATGTTGTTACACTGAGAAGGCAGAATTCTTTCCCGGTAGAGATAAAAACTTGGCATTCCAGATAGGATCATTCCCTACATGGGTGTGCATAGCCAAAGGGATCATTATGAGGAGATAAGGTAGGTAAAAATTTGTTGTGTAGGAACAAGTAGAACTGAGACAATCTAATACAATTTATCCAAGTACAGCACACCTATACGACACTATATTCAGAATGCAAACAAAATCAAATGCTAATGGTTGCTCAGTACTGGAATATTTAACCAAAGTCCATTTAGGTGTGTGTAAACAATAAGGGAGGCAATATCATTTTGCCCAACTCAAACTACCTCGTTTGTTTTCCTTTTTGTGAAAATACTTCAGGTGTTAGCAGAGAAATATAAAATTTGAAAGTAAAGGATAACAGTATCACGGCTGTGCAAAGAATACACTATGTTTCAATTAACACGTTAAAATAATCAAAACTGAATGTATGACCATCTGAAACTTTGCTACTCCCACTATTGTAAACTACTGTTATTCCAGTTGAGTAATTCTTGTCTTTGACATGAAATTAGTTATACATAGCGAATGGCAGGTAGAGGACAGACCTGAAATACTGTCCTTAGAAATGAGGAAAATAAATTCAGCCATGCCATACTGATATGAAAGTCATTATTAGAAATTATGTTGACTCCTCATCACACAGACTGGTATGAATCCTTTGAAACCTTTACTCATTCAAAATCATTTTAACATTCAAAATTATTTTAGCATTAATGCTTCAGAATATATTTAAGAGACAAAAAAATGTAACAGTTCTCAGTTGGATAGATTCAAGCAGTCAGGAAACATCAACTGGAAAGTGTGATATTTCTACACTACTGCTAAATGTTGTTCATCTGTTTAATATAGCTTAACTGTTTCACTTCGTTCTGAAAAAAAAATCAGCATCTAATAGACAAGTAATGGATACTACTGCATGTGTTACACTGGGGTGTTTGTGTCGGCACACTAGATAATCAAAAATCAGTGACAGCTACCTAGCCTTTTCTAGCCAAGACAAACCATCCAATAAGTTTATAGTTCCACCTGATTTTCTGTAACTATAAGAAGTCAAAATAAAATTTGGAATCATTCACCCTACTAGACTGTTTTAAATAAAAAAGGTGTAGTTTTACTGTGCAACTTTATTGTGCAACAACTAGTTCAGTTATCATAAAGGGTGAACTTCAACATGAGTACTAAAGTGATTAAAGCAAAGATGAGAGACTCAGGACTATAGGGATATCTTACGCCAGTTTTAGTGTCAGAGAATGTTGGTGAAATGACATTTTCTGTATGGCTCAAGGAAGAAAATTCTGGGGTGCTTTTGGGAGGTAGACAACAGTTCACCTGGTAACTGGCTCCACTCCTCCAAGTGATGAATGAGATAAAACCCAACAGAAGTTTTATGGAAAACAGAGGGCTTTTTCCTGAAGGCTAAGGGGGCACTGGTGCAGAACAACAGGAGGAAGTTATCTGCAGAGGCACGAGAGGGAAACCTCCCAGCAAATCATCCCTGTATGGAAACCAGAGCCCTGGGCTTCTGGGAAAATCCACCTGAGCCAAGAGAATCTTGCTGAGCAAGAAGAGCAGTGAAGCAAGAAAATTTACATGCCATTTATTACTATATATTTCTGAGCTATGCAAGATGTCATATTTTAGATGTATAGGGACTTTAAAAAAAGCGTGGCTCTTTGCTTTCTTTGTTGTGTACTCCCAGGGTGATCAGCTTCCTAGTGTAAGGGAAGTGAGGGATAAATAGGACACTAGGTGAAGCTGGGCAGGAGTGTTGATCTGCTTGAGGGTGGGGAGGCTCTGCAGAGCAATCTAGACAGGTTGGATTGATGGGTCAAGGCCAATTGTATGAGGTTCAATAAGGCCAAGTACCAGGTCCTGCACTTGCATCACAACAACCCCAGCAGTGTTACGGGCTTGGGGAAGAGTGGCTGGAAACTTGCCTGGCAGAAGAAGATCTGGGGTTGCTGGTCAACAGCGCACTAAACATGAGCCGGCAGTGTGCCCAGGTGGACAAGAAGGCCAGCAGCATCCTGGCCTGTATCAGGAACAGTGTGGCCAGCAGGAGCAGGGAAAAGATTGTCTCCCTGTACTCGGCACTGGTGGGGCCGCACCTGGAATCCTGGGTTCAGTTTTGGGCCCCTCACTACAAGAGCAACATTGAAGTGCTGGAGCATTTCCAAAGAAGGGTGAAGAAGATGGTGAAGGGTCCGGAGAACAAACGTTATGAGCAGCAGCTGAGGACACTGGGGTTGTTTGACCTGGAGAAAAGAGACTCAGGGGAGACATAATCACTCTCTACAACTCCCTGAAAGGAGTTTCTGGAGAGGTAGAGGTTGGTCTCTTCTCCCATGTAACAAGCAATAGGACAAGAGGAAATCACAGAATCACAGAATCACAGAATGTTAGAGGTTGGAAGGGACCTCAGAGATCATCTAGTCCAACCCTCCTGCCAGAGCAGGACCACCTACAGCAGAGCGCATAGGAATGTGTCCAGGCGGGTTTTGAATGTCTCCAAAGAAGGAGATTCCACAACCTCCCTGGGCAGCCTGTTCCAGTGCTCTGTCACCCTCACAGTAAAAACTGTTTTTCTCATATTTTTATGGAACCTCCTACGTTCCAGCTTCCACCCATTACTCCTTGTCCTGTCATTGGACGCTGCTGAAAAGAGCCTGGCTCCGTCCTCCTGACATTCCCCCTTGACATATTTATAAGCATTCATGAGGTCACCCCTCAGCCTCCTCTTCTCCAAGCTAAAGAGACCCAGCTCCTTCAGCCTTTCCTCATAAGGGAGATGCTCCACTCCCTTAATCATCTTTGTGGCTCTGCGCTGGACTCTCTCAAGGAGCTCCCTGTCCTTCTTGAACTGGGGGGCCCAGAACTGGACACAATATTCCAGATGCGGCCTCACCAGGGCAGAGTAGAGGGGAAGGAGGACCTCTTTCGACCTACTTGATACTCCCCTTCTAATACACCCCAGGATGCCATTGGCCTTCTTGGCCACGAGGGCACATTGCTGGCTCATGGTCATCCTGCTGTCCACTAGAACCCCCAGGTCCCTTTCCCCTGCGCTGCTCTCCAGCAGGGCAGTCCCCAACCTATACTGGTACATGGGTTTATTCTTTCCCAAGTGCAAGACTCTACACTTGCCCTTGTTGAACTGCGTAAGATTTCTCCCCGCCCAGCCCTCAAGCCTGTCTAGGTCTCTCTGAATGGCAGCACAGCCTTCTGGTGTGTCAACCACTCCTTCCAATTTTGTATCATCAGCAAACTTGCTGACAACACTCTCTAATCCCTCGACCAGGTCATTGATAAATATATTAAACAGCACCGGCCCAAGCACTGACCCCTGAGGGACCCCACTAGACACAGGCATCCAGCCAGACTCTGCCCCATTGACCACAACTCTCTGGCTTCTTCCCTTCAACCAATTAGTGACCCACCTCACTACTTGGTCATTCAGACCACACTTCCTCAGTTTACCTATGAGGATGCTGTGGGAGACGGTATCAAAGGCCTTGCTGATATCCAGATAGACCACATCCACTGCACGGCCATCATCCATCCACCTGGTTATGTCTTCATAAAAGGCTATCAGGTTGGTCAAACACGACTTCCCCTTGGCAAAGCCATGCTGACTGCTCCTAATAACCTTCTTATCCTTGATATGCTTAGAGACAGCGTAAAGGATAAGATGTTCCATCACCTTTCCAGGGATGGAGGTGAGGCTGACCGGTCTGTAGTTACTCGGGTCATCCTTCCTGCCCTTCTTATAGACTGGAGTGACATTTGCTTTCCTCCAGTCTTCAGGCACCTCACCTGTTGCCCATGACTTACCAAAGATGATGGAGAGTGGCCTAGCAATGACTCCCGCCAGCTCCCGCAGCACCCGTGGGTGCATCCCATCAGGGCCCATGGATTTATGAATGTTTAAGTGTTCAAATTGATCCTTAACCCAGTCCTCATCAATCAGGGCAAACTCCTCCTTTATCTTGACTTCCTCTGGGGCCTCAGGGGACTGAGGCTCCTGAGGAGAGTCTCCAACAGTGTCGACAGAGGCAAAGAAAGCATTCAGCAACTCTGCCTTCTTTCTGTCCTCTGTCTCCAGGGCACCCACCTCATTCAACAGAGGGCCTACATTGCCTCTAGTGTTAATTTTGTCGGCAATGTATTTGAAGAAGCCCTTTCTGTTGTCCTTGACCTCCCTTGCAAGTTTTAATTCCAAGGAGGCCTTAGCTTTTGTGATTGCCTCCCTACAGTCCCTGACAGCTGTCCTGTACTCCACCCGAGTGGCCAGCCCTTCCTTCCACAATTTATATACCCTCCCCTTCCACCTGAGTCTGCCCAGCAGATCCCTGGTTAACCATGGTTAACCATAACCTGGATCTCTTTCTTGATTTCCTACCTGATGGGATGCACTGATCCTGAGCCTCGAAAATGGTCTCAAGTTGTGTCAAGGGAGGTTTAGATTGGACATTAGAGGAAACTTCTTCTCTGAAAGTGATGTTAAGTATTGAAACAGGCTGCCCAGGGAAGTGGTTGAGTCACCATCCCTGGAGGTATTTAAAAGATGTGTAGATGTGGTGCTTAGTGACATGGTTTAGTGGTGGACTTGGCAGTGTTAGGTTAACAGCTGGACTTGATGATCTTAAAGGTCTTTTCTAACCTAAACGATTCTATGACTCTAGACTCCTTAGGCCACAAGGGCTGATTTTTCTTGACAGGATAAATGACATGTTCTCTTTGTAGGATGTACCTTTGGCTACAGAGGGCAAAACCACTCCTGAAGCATATGCGGATTCCTCCCACAAGTCTGATACTGTGCGATCCAGGAGAATCAACCCAATGAACAGCCACAGTAGGAGGTTTGCTGTAACAAATAGGTGATTGAGGATGCTGTTGTGGATATCCGTGCTGACATGAATCTTTAGAGAGACTTGTGATGGCAGTCAACTAGAAGTAACATGTTATAATTACATCTCTAACTCATTGAAAGACAAGTCTAGATGAATTTGGTATTCAGAACTAAAAGCTATCATAAAAATGGAAAACGTGCAAGGATGAGCCAAAATAGATTCAGAGAGGGGAGGTGAAAGAGTGTGTTACCGTAAGAAACTGCAGAACTTCAGTTTCCATAGTTCTTCAAGCAGAAAGATAAGAAATGTTAGCTTGCATACTATAGGTACCTGGCTTATGAGGAAACTCACCTGCTTTTGATGAGCTCACTTCATTGAGGCAGAAAGTATTATTAGACTACCAAGGAAAGAGTGCGAACATCAGATATGAAATTAGAATATTTACAATACTATAATTGCTAGTCTTTTAAAATGCTTCTGGTTTTACCAGATAAGGACTTAGGGTTCTGGCAATACCAGGAACTGATAAGTGAAAGTCACATTGAAGATTATATTGCAGTTTTACTTTCTGGTAGAACAAAGTTTTCAGCATCTGCGAGATCAACCAAGCACAGTGAAATGACAAAATGTTACCATGGGTGCAGAAAACCTTTGTACCTTTTATACTGGAAGACAGTATAAAAAATTGAATTCAAGCCAAATTGACAAAAACAGTCTAACAAACCAGTCAGTTGTTTTACATTCTGATCGAGTGCAAGAGATGCTACACATTGAATCATGTGACAAGGGATTCACAGGTCAGACTGCATGATACGGAGGATCACACAGGTAAGAGCACACTGCAGCAATGTGAATCACGATGTGGCACGAACCCAGGTTCTGTATGGAAACTACATCCTCTCCTAGATGCTACACACTGCTCCTCCTCCATGCACTAAATTAAATTTCTCAGTGTGTCAAACTACTATGTCTAGAGTGTGAAAGAAAATGTAAATGAATTGGACAAGTATTGCCTGCAAATCCTGAAGTTGGGCAGTAAGAGAGAAACACAGCTGTCTGAACTGTGCATAATGCTGAAATTTTACAGATCTGAAAACAGGTTTCTGTAGGCATTGTCAGGGGAAAAAAAAATAAATCCAGTCTTTTCCTAGTATGTACTACCATATAGATTTGGTAACTACATTCTGAATCAGCCATCTTTGTTGCAGGGAAGTGCCCCTTTTTTTGCAAAGGTGCAGGTCAGAGAAAATGTAACAAAAATTGTAAAAGTATACATTCTAGATGCAAATAGAGACTTAGGCTAGTGTGACTTATCTCAAATCTTGCTCCAGCTAGATTTGTTATGCTCAGAAGGTTTTATATGTTTTCACACACCGAGACTGTAACTCTGAAACATTACTTCCAAGAAACCTGTCTCATCCTGCTGGGTGTCCTGTTTCTATAGATGTGACCAAGCCACTCTGTCGATTTGCAGAATGCTGGATCGTAAAGCAGTTTTCACAGAGACTTGGAGTATCAGACTTGTGCAGTACTGTTTCAAAAACTAAAGAATAATTATCAACAGTTCAAGCAAAGCTTAAAATGTATTTTTAGCCTTTACATACACCTGGAACTTTGTAGTTCATAGCTCCTGGCTTGTGGTGACCTTTCTATAAGAAAAAAAATTTCTTCTTCAATGGAAAGCTTGTAATTTAAATGAAAAATGGCCATGAGGAATTCTTAACATTTTTTTTTCCTATCCTCTGCTGGGAAAGACAGAACGCACTACATTGCAGCAGCAATTGAAAGAGAAAGTAAATTATTTTTATAACAGTTTTTCTCTAGTTGAAAAAAAAAAATGGTTTGTAAAGAAGGTGGTACAGAATTGTCCTCTTCTGTATTTAGTCAAATATCTAAATTTCTTCTAGGGGATTTTGAGAAGAAAACCACCTAAATCAATGGAGAAATTTTTTTGTAGATACAGCTTGAAAAACTCTCTACTATGATTAGGGACTACAAGAGATGACCATTGACTGTTGAACATTTAAACTGATGTTTTTATCTTCAGTGGTTATGTAAGACCACGTGTCAGCCAAATTCTGAAAAAAATACTGGAATGGCAACTCAGGGTGTCTCACCAGATCCAGCTGAAGATATTGTTCCCAGGGCTCTTGCAAGGGAGACTTCTGTCATCATCTGGGCAGTGACAGACCGTCCTTTTCAGAAGACCTTATCTCCTGTGCAAATGGGAAAGATCCCAATAAATGAATCTTTTTTTATCAACATCAACAAAAAAGAGCATGGATATCTGCAAAAAAACCTCCACCTTTTCCCAATACCAAGAAAAAAAGCTTTCTGTACTAGAAGAAGTATATAAGATACGCATAACCAAAACTAGATATTCATGTGTGTGTAGACAAGGATTTGCTACAAGTTGACTATTGCCTTCCCTCATGGACTTAAATCATTCAGATGCCTTGTACCCTCTTACTGTGGAAAACTTAATTTCTTCCTGAAATAAGTGTTTGCTTTAGAATTAATTTATTTTGACTGCAGTATAACAAATTCCATTTGTAAACTTATACATCTTGAAGTGTTTAGTTTTTTTTTATGTCTTCTAAAGACTCTTCTGCTATAGAATAATTAGGAATTACAGAGGGAAAATGTGACAAAACTTGTTGCATTTATAGTTAAAAGGTGCTGTTTCTCATTCTGAAATTTGCCATTTATACATTTTAAGAGTCCAGTTATGTGGAAAAACAGTAGCTTCTGTGCCATTTTTTTCTTGAATGGAGATATGTGCCAGAATACAATTTATGAATGTGTCTTTTTACATGCTACAATATGTGTCTTGGAAAATTTACAAAAATTATGCCATCTGGTTATCCACTTGCTCATTATCAGCCATAGAGTGAGGGGGAAAAAAAGTAGTTTATTCAGGCTGACTAGATTCAAACTAAATTGAAAGTGCTGTTTGTTTGATCTAGTACAGTAAGCTATGTCTGCTGGGATTGACTAAAGTAAAAATATCGAATGCCACTATCCTAGAGTATACTTCATCATCAAAGATGAATATAATATGAAGATAACAGATGAAGCTGTTGTGCCATGCTAAATCCTTCAGACTAGTATTTATAAAACTTGTATCAGTGAAACAAATAAAAATGCCTGTAAATTAATATATACACAAAGTAAGTCCAGCACACTGGAGTGCAAAATACGGTCTAATAGATTTAGGGGTTTTTTTTAATTTTAAGTCATTATTAAAAGAGTGTTCATGATGCAAAAGATACAAGAAGTTTTCAACATCTTTTATATTAATATAGAGTAATTACTCCACCTATTTTCCATGACTGAAAGAGAGTATTTGTTGGAAAAACAACAGATTAATTACCCAGTAGATATTGATTTCTATAATGCCACTGAAAATGAAGTAGCTACAGCATAACCACAGAAGATCTATCTATGTCTGTCTATTTTGACCTATCAAACTGGTTTAGTTTGTTTCAAATTCTTAAAATTGAAAACCTTTCTTCATATGAGCAGCTTTTCAGAACTGTGGGTTTCTGAAGTAATTAGGCTTTTAAAAAACTGAAAAAGTAGTTCACAAATTTACCTTTGACAAATGTATGTTAGTTTAGTTGTAAGGGCATTTGCCTCACAAACATTTAGCCACCCAAACGCTGGTGTTGTAAATTAGCTAGTTCAAGTTAAATTTCCTGCTTTTGATCTGGATCCTGAGTTCCAAATCCAGGTCCCTGTATCCAGCTCCCACCACCACTGAGCCTGGGGCTTCCTCAGTGCCTCCTGCTCTGCAGCATCAGTGGGGATTGCTATCGGGGGAGTCGGGTTCGATATTGGGCTTATATATATTATATATATTTGCATATAGTTCTTTATTTTTATCATTTCACTATTATTTTCATTATTATTTCATTAAAGCTGGTCTAGTTTTTCTTTCTTAACCCATAAGTCTCTTTTCCTCATTCCCTTTTCCTTCCCATTTAGGCGGGGAGAGGGGGTTAGAGAGCGTCTGTCCGCATTCAGTGGCTGGCCCAGCCCTACCTGCAACAGATTACATTAATTTTTTGTCAAATCCCATTCTCAGATTAGTCTTTGCTCTTCATGCTGTTCTGCTACTTCAATAAGACAATACTATCTTTGAACTCATTGTTCTGAAGGGATCAAGCCTTCTTTCCCCTCATCCCTTCTTCAAATGAAAATAAATCCAAGAGATACTGATTTGTTTCTGGTGCTAGTGGCTGAAGAAGTGAATGAAAAATCAACTTGCTGCCACTTGAATTTATTTAAGACACAGAAGAAATATCCTTACGTGTTACAAGCAATATATTTCCATAAGAATAATTCAGCTGAACAATTTCTCATGAAGTATTTTTTTTACATTTTACAGAGGAGGTAATAAAATGATACATTTTTTGGTTTTCACAGTGTCTCTCAAAACCTGTAAAAATATCTTAATCTAAAATCAACCAACTCCAAACAAACAAGCAAACAAAATTGCCCACAAGAGAAGAAACTGTTCAAGGTTATCATAAAACATGTATTTTGCTTTTCCTATTCTTAATGTAACTTGCCACACGTGAGCAGAGCATTGATCCTGCTTTTTGTGAGTTTGACTTGCAATAATGTGTGTCAGACACTGCCTCAGATTTGCTGCGGAAGTACTGCCTGCTGTATGTTAGGCTAGTTAGTTCTGCTGTCTGACATGAAATGGTTTGTGTTTTGGTTTTCATTATGTAGCTTGGATGCTTTTGTGAGAGACAGCCTAGAAAGGGACAGAAAAAACACTGCTGCTTCACAGAGCAGCATGTTGCGTCGCAACTACTTGCTTATGCTATATAAGAGTAGGTGCCTCATGTTTCAAAGGGAACCAGAGCTGAAGGCTATCATCTGAGAAACAAAGCAGTGCCAGATGTTGAAGAGAGCTGATGAAGGCACTCTGGTTAATGCAGAACTGACCTTGAAAATGCTCCGGTTACCTGTGCTGTTGTATGTTGGTATTAGATAACCTGAAGATGTCATCCGGAAGCCGTATCACCCTCCATAAATTGGGCGGCAGCAGTCATACACATTTAGATGCTGGCAGTGCTGCTGGAGGCCCTACTTACTCCTGGCACCTGGGTCCTTCTTACTCTGCCAACAGCAGTAACTACTATAACGTTTGCTCCCATACTTTGTGCTGAATTTCCCTTTTAAGGGGCTCTCTCCCTTCCTCCCCAGGTTGAGACGGCCACACACCTCCCCATTAAATGATCCTCGTTCACATGCTGCAGCAAAATCCCGTGAGTGGGGCAGCTTGTTTTTCTGCTTACCTTGGCAGCTCAACAGCGAGACTTTTCTGAGTTCTTGTGCCAGAGGGGTCTCACTGACTTCAGTATCAATACAGAGGTTCTCTTTTGCTTGTGATTCATCTAGGAAAAGGAAAAAATCCAGCCCACTGAGAAATACCACACGTAAGTTACTCCACCATAGCTGTAGAACATCCCATGTTTGTAGAAAAAATAACAATTACATGAAATTCTCTGCAGCCCAAATTATTGATTCCCATCAAAGTATATTCACTGAAAAAAAAGTCACTAAGTTTATTTAAAATTTATCTTAAGATACTTCCATGTAACTTCTTAGCAAGACAAAATCTTGCTAAGATTTGATAAACATTAGATGTGATAAATATCTAAAAATGTGACATATTTGAATACAGTTTCTGTTTTGTTACGTACATAGCAACTGCATTTAGCCAAATGGTTCTGTTCTAGCACCATGACAGTTAGGATCTGAGGATGTGGTGGTAAAGTAGAAATAACTAGATAATAGAGGTTAAACTGGATTTTTTTCTAAGCTCTGGGACACTTTAAAACTATAATCAGAAACAACCATGCATAACTGGCTATGCAACTCCTCAGTTCCCAAACGGAATCATATTTGATGCGCTGTGTAACATGGCAGATACTTTATCATCCCTTACTGATAGAAACTGGTTATCATTTACCTTGACAGATTTTCAGAATATTTTGTACATCACAAGCTGCAATGTACTTGAAATCAAGTAAAAGACAATCAGAAATGAAAAGGAAATAATAATTTTATAAGCAGCTCTTCAAGTAACACTTTTCTCCCATCTTTCAGGACTCATTTAGTTCCAAATATTCCTCTATATTGCCCTGTGCTCCCTGCAACAAAATAATATAAACTGCATTGCATTATTTTTAAAAGCTACATCTTAAATTTCATTTGCACAGTTCTGTCATTCCTCCTCACATGGCCATATTATGTTTATCAAGAAATCAGTCTGTACAAAGTAGAATCCTGAAATCACAGGATTACACTTGACTTCTGTGGGATCATAAACTTGATGAAACAAAACCTCTCTGGAAATCCATTGACTTAGCTAACCTCCGTATCTAAGTTGGAGTGGGAAGAAAGCCCAGTGTTAATGGATTAAAAAAAAAGTGTGGAAACGAGCCAAGTGGACCTTTCTCTGAATCTCAGTCCAGTTTTCTCCAGACTACCATATGCTCAGATCTTAATGGCACACTTTCTTCTTCTGGGAGCCATGAAAAACTCATTTTGCATAGCAGAGGTGCAAATGCTTTGTTACTATAACTAGATGCAGCACTGTGGACTGTGTCATATTTTGACCAGAATTCCTGGTAAGATCTATTGTTAAATAGCTCTCTAATAGGTAAATTGCTTCCATATATATGATATGAGAGTTTCTTGAAGATCACTACGTTCAGGAAAGATGACAGCTTATGCAAAAGTTAAACATAGCAAGGAAAAAAAAAAGAAGTTACAAAAGTCATTTTTTTAAACGAACAAGCAAATGAAAACAATTTTTAAAACACTTCATGGCAAAAGACTGGAACCGCTCAAATTTGGACATTATGTCTGTGTAACAGCATAAATTCAAAGCAGATATTATGCAGCTCAAAGTAAGAAAATCAGTGACAGTAAAAAGCAGGCTTCCATGCATATGTAATAGGAAGCTGCCTTTCATTAAGAGTTATAATGAACAGACATAGCAACGATCCACATCATAGTCATCATATAAATGTTTGTCTCATAAAACTCCTCATTAACAAAGCTTCTTCATCCACAATTAAAAAAATAAGCTTACTAGTACTGAGTAAACCACCATTCTGCTATGTTAGTATCAGAGTTAATCAACCAGTCTAATATAAAAAAGAAAGTTGTCAAAGGAATATTTCTGCCTTTTACCAGATGGTGCACACCTTGTATGTTTAGTGAATTGAATTTAAATAAAGACTTAGGAAATAATATCTTTCTAACTATCTGTAGGCTGCAGAATTCTTAAACACATTTGATTTAATATTAATATAGTATGTTTTACCAGATGATTTATTTGATATAGTAGGTAATTTATATGATCCAGTATCTCCCACATAATACATGACATACCTACTGTGACAGACAATATATCTAATTCAGCAAGGCAAAAGTTTAATTATACCACTTCTTTGTTCTTCTGAATCTCTTGAAAAAAAGATATATTTTATCAGATTACTGCATATTAATTTCAATTTGAACTATATCAAGTCCAGTATTATGCACATCAGGAAAAAGTAAACCAAGCTCAAGAATTAAGACAAAAAAAATAGAACATAACAGCTTTGCCAAAGTGCTTGCATACAAACCACTTGGCTTCAGTATGCTACTCTTGATAAGTGATATTTGTAATTAAGACTATTTCAACAGCTGCTAGCATTCATGAAAATTCCAGTAATTTTTAAAGTGTCATGAATTCATATTAACATTCTATTATTACTCGTTAGTTAAAAATAATGTCATGTAACTGAGGAACAGAAACATTATCATGTATCCATTTACATGCACTGAATTGTCAAAGATATTTGCAATTTAGCTGAAAATCCAGACTCTTTGATGCGTAATTAAGATATAAACGATAACAACTGTAGACATCAGGAATGATGTCAAAAGGCGAACATAAAATGCTCTGGCTGATGATGATCAGTATGATTTTGTCGCTACGTGCTAGTTCTTTGGGGTATTAATTTAACTGATACACACTTTGAAAGCAAATTTGAATGGAATGCCAAATTTTGGAAGAATTCCTAATCTTTATATTCCTTTCTGAATCACAAAGAAAGTGAAAAGGTTTGCAGAACAGATTTTTTTTTTAACATGGAGATAGAAAAGTGCTTGTCAAGTAACATGAATTTAGAGCATCAAAAGCATTCAAGGCAATGAAAAAGGGAGTCTGAAGACACTTGAAGTGGAATTGGAAAGTTCAGTTTTGATAAATCACATTTATTTTAATGAGGTAGCAAAAATAAAGCCTTTACTGACTTAATGAGCTCTACTTCAGACTTTGTATATTGGCCTGGAATATGTTAATAATTCCTGCATGTGTAATCGAGAAAATTACATCTCACATTTTTCGCAATCACAATTTCTCCATCAGTAACAACCAGACAGTATTGCAAACGTGTAGCATCAAATCCTCTCTACGTCTAACTCAGAAAAGCATTGCCCTATAAATTTGGAATTAAGTGAAATGCAGGCTGTCAGATCAATAAACTCATTCCACAGCCACAATTGGACACATGACATTCACTGTATTTTACTTGTGGAACCAGCACATTCAAACTCTCCACTATCTGTGAATTTATTCCTTCAACTGGATACCATTAGAAGAGAGGTACATGGAAGGCCAAAGCTTCAGTCTCCATTGATCGGGGCTTGCAGCTGAACCACACAGAGAAGAGTGGGTTTAGTGAGAAGCAGTTGTGCCACCCCTAGAGCTGTCACACTTAGTTACTGTAGCTGGAGTCAGCACTGAAACATGAAGACACAGAAGCAAAAGACTCAAATGCCCCACGTACATTCCCTCAAACAAAAACAGAAAGAGATTTTTTTTCATAATAAAATAGGTGTAATTTATAAACCAGATAAATATTATTTCTTATAAGAAGTAAAAAAAAAGTTAGTAGTCTGCTCAAAGTCAGGATCACTCCTGCTTAAATTGTGCCAAATTAAAACTAACTAATTACCTAAGTCATAGTGCCAGAAGGGGCTCTAAAACTCTGTCATGCTGCTTGGGAAACTTTCTTAGAAGTGTTGAGTCTTGGATGTTAGTCACTTTACTCACTCCAGATGTATATTGCACATACTCTGTAATTACTAGACCAAATCCTCTCAGGGGAGAAAGTGAACTGAGTCAGATTATCCTAATAGCTGAGTGAGTGATTAAATCACTACATAGAAGAGGGTAAGAGAAATCACAGATGTATCATTGCCATCTTTCTGCACTCGTTTTCAAGAATATTTAAATACTAACACTTCAGGCAGGAGGCAATACTTTGGCTACTCACTATAAGAAAAATTCTGGAAAAAAATAGAAGTCGAATAGACCATAGAAGCCTGGAAACTTTGGTGATAAAAATGAAATAAAATGTAGATGTTTCTCAATGTTTGCTGGGTAAGGCCCTTTAACCCTAATTTTGGACTGAGTTCTTCTAAAAATCTTCTTTAAGCTTCTCTACTAATTTTTTTGGGCTTCGCCATTAGATCTTGTAAAAGTGATGCAACCAGGCAACAGCATCTTCTGGTTCATTTAAATGTAACTGTAGGAGTGACTCTTTAAAATCACTTACACAGCTAGAAAGCCTCACATATAAAGTCCTTTGGAAAATGATGCTTTCCACGGATTAGTGGATTAGCCTGTCAACTTGCAGTTTCCATCTCATTTAATAATACATACTCTTCATGCAACCCTTAATCACAGTCAAACCCAACCAGGCACTGAGTTCAGCCAATGTTGAAAAAGAACAGCAGCAGTTCTATCACATCCCCCTTGCACAGGCATATGACTGCTTGCCTTCATTACACTGATTGTTTATTCACTGAAAAATCAGGAAAACCCACTTCCAAACATATTAAACTACAGGAATTGTGTAGAAAGGTCTTGCATTTATCTTGGAAAGTGGCTTCAACAGTCTCTCAAGACTCCTGTTGTCAAGTCTGTGGTAAGAAAGCTACTCTTTCTGTGCTAGGGAGACTGATCAACTCTTAATGGTTCCCAGATTCAGAATCTTTTTATAAGTTTTATAGAAATACAGGAGAAATTGGTATCTTTATTCTGCCTGTTTGATGCGGACTAATGATGAAACTAGGTAAAGTGAGGAACCTAGAGAAAGTGACCAACAGTTTTATACTACTTTAGAAAAAGTTCTTTTTGGATTCCTAGACCACTTATTTTTTTCTCAACTTCAGCAAAACCAAAGAAACAATGAAACGATATCCTGTTGTGCTGACAATATTAGCCTCGCTCACAGGTGTACAAATGCACCCGGCATATTCACCGAGTGACTTGAGACAAGTTAATAGCTACTGATCTGACACTGTATTCAAGGCTAAGTTGCTAGGATCCACGGTTAAGATAAGAGGAAAGCTGAAATGCTTAAATTCTCATATGGGATCTCCAGGTGATACTCTTAAGACATCAGTTTTTTTAATAATAATTTTCAATATTTGGGAAGGTTAACGAATGCTTTAAATGTCTGAGCAATGCTTGGATGAGAATTTATGTTACTGAACTTCCCATTGACTAAGTGCATGACGCTTATATTTGTTTATACTACTTACAATGAAAGAATGAAAATCCCTTATTTGGGACAGTACAAAAACAAATACTTCTCCATGTGCTCTGTTCCTAAAAACCTGATAATCCTTTTTTCCTCCTGTCAACTAAAAAGGACTTTCTGCATTCAAAAATCTCTTCACTAACTATTTGCAAATTGGATGTTCCTATGGACTAGTATCAATGAAATAATCCATTTTACTGTGTAATGGTATTTGATAAGTTATACTTCACACAGATTTCTCTGTCCCTCAAGCAGCAACTCACACCGTAGAGCTGTTTTGCCAAAACCAATGACTGTATTTGTTGCACAAAATAATACTTAGCACCAGTAAAGCTTGCAAAAGCTAGCACAGAATGACTAATATATTTATTTCTAACTCAATGCCTGTCTAAAATTCATACATTAAAAATTAACCTTTTTAATAATAGATGTTCCAATTTGAAAATGAGTGTGCTCTTTGTGCTTACTTCTGAAAAAAAAAACCCAAGACACTCATTTCTTTATATTCTAAGTACTTCAGTCTTCTGATGTGGTCTAAAATTTATTTTTCTCTACTGAGAGACAGAGACTTCAGCCTCCAGCTGTATTAAGTTTTACATTAGTGATGTTAATATTCTGCTACCAATGCAACTAAGAGAGGATATGCTTTCATTGACATTTCCCTTTGAAGTGAAATCCTAAAGCTTTAGTTTTTATTAATGCAAATCCCTGCTAAAAAAATACCTTATCCTTGGTCACACACGAGGCAATATAAGATCTAAAGGCATCTTTGCTTTCAGACTTCAGTATAAAACAGCTGCTGCCTGCAATCGTACAACCTTAGGCTCTGATAATGTCAGGTTTTATAACTCAGAGTAGACAGGCACAAATTGCTACTTGAGAAGGAGACTTCCAAATAAAATCCTAAACTTCTGGAAGATGGCAAAAGAATTATGGAGTGCTTTATAGAATCTGAACCTGCAAAACACTTACAAGACAGGAAAACCTCACCAAAAAAAAGTCATGATGGCTGTGATAGTGCAAGGTTCACAGAAGAAAATAAGAGAATGGTGGTTTCCTAATGAATGCATTGCTTACAAAGTCACAATTATATGTCAGAAAGCTGTGATGTCTCCAATCTATTCTGTACTAAATAAATGAAGTCCTTATGATTTTCACATGGTTATAGTAAAAGCAAAGTTCAAAGATCAGCAGCCGAATCTTCATTATCTAAGAAGTAGTACAGGTGTCAAAAGTGGCATTTTAGAGAATGGGGTACAGAACACACTTTGTACTAGATTCTGGCTGCAATTCTATTTGAGCTGGTCATGTTATAACAAAAGTATGGAACTGTTCACTGTATCTTATCACACTTTGCAAAGACCACTGTCCTGCTACCTAGTGACATGTGCATTGGTGTAAGAATATTGTGATACTGTTTCTCCACACATGCCAGTATAACCTTAATGCTTTGTACTTCTCATTGGACTTTACAAATATTTCAAAATACGAAGTACAGCATACTTACAAATAGCAATGGTAGATTGAACTTTGGCCCCAAGAACTTAAGTTTTCTTGAAACTTTCTTATGTCAGCTGAATTCTGCAGTGACGTCTCAGCCGATGTGGACCAGGGCAACCCACAGAAGTTTGGTAACCCTAAAAGGCGATTGCCCAGGGCTGGTGGCAACTCAGTAGCTTGCAGCAGCTTCTTTGTTGGTCACAACCATGTACTTTTTCAGTCAGCTTGGAAAACAGGCAGACAAAACTCTTTCCTGATTTTAAAGAACAAGAGATATACACCAATATTTATCCTTCCAAATGAGGAGTTTTTCCTCTGTCAACAGTGTAATGGAAACAGCAAATACTTGTTTGTGAACGTTATGTCTGCAAACCACTGAAAGTCTGTACCAAGACTCAGTGATATTCAGGCTCTCTGAGAGGGCTGAATTTGTCCCTGACAAAATAACTGCATTGCACTGTCAACCATTGCACATGTACTCATCTTTAGTGTTCAGCTGAGCCACATAGTTATTCTATATGAACAAGACAGCAGTGTGGTTTTCATTCTCTCATGTGTGCTTAGAAGGACGTTTTCCAGTAACTTATAGCTTTCCCACAGATGTTGCAGCATATAATTCCTCTGTGCATGCAATACTTCACAAATGAGAACTGCATTCTTACAGTCTCTGACAGAAGCAAGCTATTTTGAGGTAATTTTTCATGATCTAGTGGGTGGAAACCCACCGTTCGGTATTTCTTTTGTAGGATGTACTGTGCACGCTAAAATTATCTTTGAAGGAACCACAGTAAATTCAGAATTTTGACAGTAACAAATCCATCAAGTGACATAATATGTACCACTTCATAGGTTACTTTGCCTGTTTTTCCTCTTTTTTTCCATATGAGTGAAACACAACTTTTGAACTAGATTTATTTGTTTCTGCTTAAAATATTGGGAGCTTTTACCTTTATTTTAATGTTGGATCAGCAAGGATGGATCAAACACTGAAGTTTTCTTTGAGAAAAAAAAAAAATTTGACAGAAACAGACATGAAATTTTAATAGAAACAAACAGAAGTGTAGCAAAGAGTAGTCAGTAAGTATTTCCTGGATAAGAGGTACATTACATGTAAGGGAAAGAAAACACAACCAGCCACAGGTGCCATATCATTCAGACACTTGTGATGACCACTGCCTTCGATATTTCTGCCTTTGTGTATTGTCCCAGGCCTTTATGAGACTACAGTTCTGCAGTGCCAGCTACGGAAATATGCTGTAATGGTCCTATTTATAAATCAATCTGCCTTCAGTAAAAACACTAGTATACCCCATTTCTTCATAAATTAAAAAAGCCTCTCCCACACTTAAATGTTAAGAGACTTAGTCAAACTTGTTCAAAGCACAAGCGTGAATGTCACAGAAGATTTACACTGTTCGGTGTAAATCTGTACACTGAACAGAAGCGACTTTGCGTGCTCATTTTAACAGCTATTTTAACACTGTAGCACTTATCCTGCCACTTCAGTTCCCGTCTCGCCAACACGTTGCCTAGCTCTGAGTGCACATATGCATAGCTATGCCTTAAAGACCTATATCATTGCAAAGGTTTTCAAATATGGTTTTAAGGAAGGCATTTGACCTTAACACCCTTTGCTAATATCATCCATAGCGCAAAGGTTGAAGCTGAAGACTAGCTAACCTTCTAGTAACACATGCCGTTCTCACTGCTGGCAGTTTCTTACACCGCTGGCTGGCTGAACAGCACATTTTAGAAGAAAGTCCTCTTGAAGAGCTGGGTATATTTAGCATGCTACTGGGACCTCTGTCCAATGATATATTGAGTCACTGGAACAAGCATTTCAGAAGCTGATTCAGTGGTAAATATGAGTTCACAGTGCACATATTCTCTATCAAGACAGAGAATTAATTTCTACTTTTCTTTTCAAAGATGACTTTGCAACCCCTCCCTGTAGCCTACAGCCCTAAGCATCTTTGCATGACACACATGCCATGTATATCATAAGCTTTAGGCAGGAAAATACGTGTCGAAACGACTGCAGTATCTGCAGCGGATAGCAGTCGACTCCCTCACAAAATCAGTGTCACTCACACATATGCAGAAAAGCTTGAAAGAGAGCAGGAACTTTGTTAAAGTTGACTCAGTTTAAATATACACTGTGCTGAGGTCTGAACTTTGAAGTTTGGACAGATACTAACTGTTGGTTTGGTACTAATTAATAGAGTCTCCATTTAGTTCATCTAATTAAAAGTAACTTCTGTGGCAACAGCCACCGCCTGAAAAATGCATTTGCTTTCATTTAAATTCCATACTGAGAATACAAGTCTGTAAAGGGATGCCAGTCAGCTTCATTGGGAAACGTAAATATTTCTAAAAATATTACTGACGGTGTTAAAGTGTTGCAAAAGCGGTGTATTTTCTACACAAAAGGGAATTTCACCATTCAGAGTTTATAGAATTACTACTTTTGCAATCTTAGCAACGTGGAAACAGGGAGGTGGGGGAGATGGAAAGTGCAATTTTTCTTTAAGTATGAGGAAAACATGACTGAATTTCCATGCTCAGTGCTGCGTTTTGGATTTACTATGAGAATAATATTGATAATTTTACTGATATTTTAGTTGTTCCTAAGTAGTGCTTATCCTAAGTTAAAGATTTTTCAGTTTCCCACACTCTGCCAGTGAGCAGGTGCACGAGGAGCTGGGCGGGAGCGTGGCTGGAACAGCTGACCCGAGTCAGCCCAGGCGATATTCCACACCACAGATCTTCATGTCCAGTATAGAAACTAGGGGGGTGTTGGCCGAGGGGGAAGCAGGGCAGATCGCTGCTCCAGCACCCATCAATGCATGGTCAACATTTACATCGTGCAATACTTGTCTTTTTTTAGCTTGTATTTCTCTTTATTATAGTCCTTTTCATTACAATTATAATAATTATAATATAGCATAATAATTATAATACAATGTATTTTTATTACTGTTGTTACTCTTACATTTCATCTTATTTTAGTTAATAAACTATTCTTATCTCAATTTGGTTTCCTTTTTTTCCCCAATTCTCCTCCTTTGAGGAGGAGGAGTGAGCAAGTGCCTGCATGATGTTTAGTTGCTGGCTGGGGCTAAAACATGACATTGGTCTAGATTAATCATAGAGAAGCTCTATAGATTTTTTGATCTTTAGTAATTGTACTTAATGCTTTGAGATCACCTTAAAACTGATAGTATCCTCTTGTAATCACCTACTCGCCAATGCCATTTAAACAAACACAAAACACTTCACAAAGCTTACAATGTTCTGTTGATTTCCTTTCAGAGGTGCAATGGGAACAGTGAAATACTTTTGTGATTTACACTGTACTTAACCTCTCTCCTCATCACTAAATGTAAATCTACCTTATAATACATATTCTGGTTTGCTATTTAAAGGATTTTGAAAATTCAGTCCTTTTGGGATGAAAGTTACAGCCAGAATTAGATCTGGTTGAAAATATTTAATAAATGCAGGCGAATCCACAATTACCAATTTTATAAATTTGTTTCCATCCAAGGATTTATTCATTCTGACACCTCAGTCAAATAAAAATGAACCTCAAAACCAAAATGGCTCAATTCAGTATACTGGAATTAATTGGGGTTTTTTTTGTTTGTTTAGTCAGCAAGTCACTGTATTGATGTATCTTTCAATTAAAATGCAGCAGCCAAACTGCTTAATATTTCATAAAAATATTTATTTTAGAAGACAATGTAAACGTTTCATGCATTTTGTTTCCTATAACCTAAACTAATTTTTAAATAATCCCTTCCCTAAAATACATTAAATGCTAGCAGATCAGAAAGCCTATTTCTTGTCCTGTTTTCAGTTTGGCGTTTTGACTTGTCCCAAATCCAACTGAAGGCACTAGAACAGGCAATGACTTCAGGCAGTCAGAAGCTATAGTTTAAAATATGGCTTTAGTAATAGTTAAAATAAAATAGATCTGGCCCTTCCTGTTTGCCTTTTTTTTTGCTTGTTTTGCTTTGCTTTGGTTTCCTTTCACTCATAGGGGCATACGACTGGTTATACTCCCTCACATAAAATAAGGAATGCTACAGAAATTATTTTTTTCAAATATCAAATTCAGATTTTTTTTTAATCTAGTATTTTTGTACACTTAGAGGTTCATTTTTTTGTACTGTAGTTTTTGACACAGCCAAAAGAAGCATTCTAAAAATTTTTCACATTGGAACTAGATGTTGTAAAGCAAAAAAGCTGAGAGAGGTAAAATGAGTAAAATCAGTAATGGCAAATGAAGAGCTGTGTCCTGAAATCCAGCAATAATAATAATAATGCTAATGTGTGGGGAAACAATAGTTTCAAACTTTTGTGCAAGTATCTGACATAAAATGACCAAATGTTCCTGTCCAGTTTCACAGCTGATGCCTTACTTTCATACGTTCATTTCTCAGTTTACGATATCCACTTAGAATATCTGACTTGGCTACCAGTCCAGAATATATACAGAAATGTTTACTGGCAGACTTTCATCCACTAAAACCAAAGAAAAAATACCTTGGTCGTAAACTTTTTGGTGGGACAATCTTAGAATTCTTCATTGAATGATTCTACATGATGATAGTTTCCACATAAAAGCAACGAGATTGCTATTATCTAAATTACCATTTTCTGTATAATCAATTGCTTTTACAGCCTTGGAAAGTATGAGGATGTGCTCAGTTTTAACAACTTTTAAAAATTAAATTCATCAGCTGTGAGAAGAGCATGACTGGAGATTTGTCACAGACCACTGAAGCATTTAACCGATACTCCACTAACCTTTCTGCTCCATCTGAACCTGAACAGCCTTCTCACAAAGCAATCAATTAAATGAGCCTTCCCATTCCTAATGACTACTGCAGGGATACAAAGTTCTGAGTCCTGACAACTTACAAACACTAAAATGTATCAAGTTTTACCAGATAACTTCCAGAACACTTGCAGTATGCCATCACCCAAGATTTCACATTTCTAGCTGGCAAATTGCTGCAAAGAAATATGAAAGAATGAGTGCTACGTAATTCAATGACAATTAAAATCGTGAACCAAATATACTGATGATAAACTTTATTGTTTTAACTTTTCTAGTCTTTTTTTAAAAAAAAAGAAAAGGAGTCTAAGAGGATTGTAGAAAGAGTGTTGACAGCTTTTGGGTAGGAATTAATTAAAACATTTTATTGATAACATGTTCAAAACATTTATAATGGATTTCTAACTTTTTGATTCTATAAATTTAAAAAGTAATTTATATAGCTTCAGTTATGTTTATTTTTCTTGAAATACATAAGGTTTTTCCGTGCACATGGTTAGTCAGGCCTCCTTGAGGACAATGACAAAATTTTGTAGAGTTCAAAAGGAAGAGAACTCGGTCCTTTTGTGAAGCACGTTATGAATAAAGTAGAAAAAATTAAAAATATATTTTCATACAATTTGATTAAGATGTGGAAGTGTAAATACCACAAGATGAAGATAATTTTTACATACTCCATCAACAACAGGTTTCAGAAACAATAGGAACTTCTAATACCGAGACACATATTTAGCACTGATTCTCACACACCAGCCTGGGTGATAGGTATAACGTGATATTAAGATAGGATCATTTAGCTCAGAAAATCTAAGTTACAGCTTTCTACAATTTTTTTTTTAATATATTTCATCAAAAGCTAGACCTCTTAAAATTCAGCATGTTTGGGTTTACATCTTTGATAAATATGCTATTGACACTTTAAGAACAAAATTACAAGGTAAGTTAAAACTCGCAAACATTTAAGGATCAAGAAAAACAATAAAGCCTAAAGAAAAAAATACTGAATATCTGACTTTAAATCATTAAATATCTTCTGTAAACTTCTCAAGAGTACCTAAACTATTTTCCAAGTGCAATTCAAAGTCAGTATGACTTTGTTTCTCAATGACTAATCACTTTTATAATTGGAGTTCGCATCACTGAAGAATAATTGAATATGTTCTAGAAATGAAGCAAAAGACCTTAACATGCAAGAGAATCAGCAGATCACTTAGCCCAGTTGTTTCCCTGTTGTTTCTGAATTACTGCAGTAAATTCTTTGTGCATGTGTATTTTACGTTTTTAAAGGGTCTGCTACATATCTTGATTTCTAACCACCATTATTTTACAGAGTGGTCCCGCAGGATGTGCGACCTAGTTCACAGCTTGGAAGAACCCCAACAGACATGGGCAACTCATCAAAACTGGGACGGTTCTTACCTGCAGCGTCGCACAAAATGTTTGAATCTCTGGACTTGTGGTGCGTGCAGAGAGAATAGAGATTTATAAGCTGTGAGATCTTCTTTATGACCCATGAGCATAAGCTGTGCTCAGGTCCTCCAATGTAAGGCAGCTCGTGGCATTTATTTGCATTTCTCAGCTCTGCACTGCTCCTGTTTGCAGAAGCCGCAGCCACAGCTGATCTCTGTCACCTAAACTTAAGAGACACCAATGCCTCTCAAAGTCTGGCAGAGGCAAGCCAACACTTCCAAAAAGGAAATGCTTCATCCAATTCCTCACCTGCCTTTTTTGAACATTTAAAATACTTTTAAGTACTAGAAAGACAGATATTAAAACAGTCATGTTATGAAGATAGTGTTTGGGATTTTTTTAATCTGGTACTTATTGCACGAGTCAGTAAGTTCATAAATACTTCCCTGACGTATTGTGGCATTGTGGGTTCAAGGGAAAGGTAGGAAGAGGAGGGAATAGGCTTTATGTTTTCTACGTGAGAGCAGCTCTGGTGGTGGACATGGCATTGGCCATGACCAAGCCCAATGCAAGCTCAGAACATCGCAAGGCAGAGCTAAGAGCAGGTGCAGCACGCATTCAACCCACACACCACATGCTCCCCCAATAAATTCATCTTCTGTGCTACTACAGTATGCATCAACTATTTCATCAGTACAGCTGAAAACTGACAGGGCAACTTGTCTTCTGTGCATTTTCTGCTATGTCCTGCCTTGTTTGCAGATGAATGCCGCCTTGGCCTGCTCATTCCTTTTTGCATTCCTCTTTTATTGCTGGTTTTCATTTTGCTTTAGATTTCCTAAAAGAGTTTCTAGTTCAAAAACTCAAGAACAGTAATCTCAATCTAGTCCAGCCCCCTGCAACAGAGAATTCCCTACAACTTAACTTCTAATTTTTCCTTTCATTTCAAACCGAAGGAACAAGATTCACTACTTGTTTTAGAGCACTACACTTTCTTTATGGATTTTCTTTGAATGTTGAGCCCAATTTTACTTCTGTTCTATCACTTGGCTCCTCACTTGTATCACTTCTAGCACTTAATTATGCTCTTTTTTGTGATTCTTAAAACAAATCTGTGCTTTCATTTGACATTTGCACCCTCCTAATACATAAACAGTTATGATATTTCAGTCTAAATCACCATTTTGCAAAGCTTTAGCATTTCTTAGCACTTCTTCATTTGCCTGCCCTTAGAGCACCTTAATTAACTGTCCTTACAGTACCTTAATCATTTTTTGGTGTTTAATTTCTCTGTAATTTGCATGAATAATATTGAATTGCACTTAATTCTCTCCATATACTTTGCTGGTCACTCACTTTCACCCCGTTAATTTTAGGATAATAACTAGAAAGTATAAAGGAAACTTTAAAAGTCAAAGAAAGTTTTTAATTGCACTGCTGTGTAGACTCTGTTTACACATCTTAACAGATTTCTCACTTTTTCCTACTAAGCAAGAGTCCACCATGTTTGTACTCTGAAATATCAAGCAACAAAGCTTGCTTGCACCTTGGGGACAGTGGGCTTCATATCTAACATTCACATTTTGAAAAATCTTCTTGTTTCATCTTACAAAGACCTATGTTAATGATAAGGCACAGTGCAACAGCTTTAAACTGATAGAAAATTTTTACAAGTAGCCAGTTTCCATGTATACATTTTTTTCAAACATTTAAACGAACTGTAGATTTCTGTTGTGTTTGTGGCCTGCAGAGTAGCCTGCAGTGTTTTTTTCATTGAATAATCTCAGTTTTGCATGAAAAAAAGTGTGCTGCAATTTAGGATGGGGATGGGAACTGGGAGACAGCAGATAGGTATCAAGTCCTCTATGAGGTAGTGGCCATTTTTGTCTTATTTTCAAAATTTCACACCTAAAGAGTCCTCTGTTTATGGATTTGCCTAGAATTAGATTTGAGAGACTAAGAAAGCCCAGGGCAAAAGCTGGAGTAGAGCTGGCAATGGACCGTCAAGGGAAATCAAGAAGTAAAACAACTCTCTGCACCAAGGATTTTTAGCAGGGAAGGGCTGGGGTGCCTTGACTGTGGATCTACGAAGTGTCTGAGTTAACACTGATAGAAAGAAAATTTTCACAGCTGTCATCACAGGGGGTCTAGAAGCGTGTTCCCAGGCCAGTTATGTCTGATATTCAGGTTCTCCTCCAAGGAATATGTAATCTCTGCAGAAAGCGAGGGCACTGGCCTCTGGCTCAGTCGCACTTTATGGGTAGGGCTGAGATGGAGAGCCTGGAGCTGTGCTGGAAGGAGGCTGGGAAGAGTCTTCCAAAGTAATCTAAGGCTTGATGCTCATGTCTTGCCTGAGGGCTATTTACTGGATCTTGCCTCGGGGATCAAGGGATCGATCCCTACCAGAAGTTTTATAACCTCATTCGTATCTTCCCTTGTGACTCTCCCCCAGCAGTGACACGCAGCAGCTGCACAAGGAAACGGCAGCAGCTGGTAAGGAGGTGCTTGTCACAGCTTGGTACACCATGCAGCAACTTCCCACTTACTTGTTTTTCACTCATACCCAAACGCAGATATCTCATACATTCGTGCACCTGCATGGTAGCTCTTAGCTCAGATTTTCCTTGATGTACTCAAGCTCTCACATTCAATCACATGGCAGCCTGGGCTGACCATGAAAAGGGGCCACATGACTGCAGTGACAAGGCCCTTTAGAAGGTAATCACTTTTTTTTTCCTGTTTTTCAGCATATAGTGGCTGAGTAGTTTAATCTTTTTAACAGTATCATGGTAATGAACAGCTTCTATTCTTCTTGATCTTTATCTTCTCTTCTATCTCCTTTATATTACACACACATCTACTGCCAAAATTTCTGTAAAAGATATGCACCAGCTGAGATGCATTAAAATTACAACTGCTTAGTAGGTATTTAATTTTTTTCCATACTTAAGACCACATGCTTTCACTGCAACTAAGAACTTTTTCTTTTGATGGTGGTAAATACAACAGGAATTTTAAGAGAATTAAGTGGTGCTCTGTAGTGCTATCAGAGTAGGGTGAAATATTTTTCTTCTTTCTGAAACTCATTAGAACTACACTTATTAGAACTACAAGAAGAGTTTGGTAAAATAATTCTCTGTGTAGTATAACTGGAATTGTAAAAGGCCACAAAATGTTTAACCATTGCACTGACCAGAGCTATGCCACTCTGTTACTGTAAAGAAATGCTTATACTGCCTTGTTTGTTTGTTTGCTTGTTTTTAACAAGGTTAGATATGCTACACTAAAATTGTCAAAATGAAAAGTTTACCTCTAAAGCAAGCAGAATTTATTCACTCTTTGCTCCTAATCAATACTCAAAGGTTAAAGGGCTTTTTAACACAATGAAAGAAAATTAAAAGCAAACGTAAATCTATCATTCCTGCTAAATGTTGCAATTTATAGGGGCTAATGGATTTATTCTTCTTCTCACTGCATAAAATGTTTCTTTTCAGATCGCAGTTACCATACCTTAATTAAGAATTCATAAAAGTGCCATGTAAATGTACATAATTTATTCCCATCATATTGAAGGTCTGGGAATTTTGCCAGTGAATGAAACATTGTATTCCATAGGAAAAATGAAATGAATACTTCTGTGTCTGATATGAGAGATTCATTCCTTAGACTGACATAGTCATAAATCTAAATTAGAGCAAACAGCACAGTCAGGGTAATATCTAATCAGTCTTTCAGCTTGGGGTTTCAGAGGCTTGAAATGGTGATTACTTAATAAGGCAAAGAACATCTAAACCTTTAAAGGCAGACATGAATGAGCTTTGTTGTCAACCTACTTTCCTCTTTGGAAAACAGAAGCTGGTGCTGCCACTAATCTCTGCTTTTTTATGTGTACCAGAAGGCAAGTTTGGGGCTTTGATGATTTAAGAAGGTTTTTGTCATGTTAGAATTGCCAACAGCTGACTTAGTGCAGAGCCAGGGAATGAGGCAGATGTGCGACCAGATGGAAGAGTAATCTCAGAAGGATTGACCTTACAGGAAAAATTAAAAAAAAAAAGAAAAGTGCTTCAATATCTCTGGCTTCTGCCAGTATGACCAGAGCATCATATGTCTGTGTCCTTCCAAAAAATCCCATCAAGGTTTCACATAGACTTCAATACCACTAAGTCTATGTCAAAAGATGTATTCCTTTTTAACTGGAGAATGACAGAATATTCCTCTTCTTTAACACTGACAGAAAAAGCGTAACTTGGACTGTTGGGTTCTCACGCTTATCCGTTCTTCTGTTTCACGTACGCTGTAATAAATTGGCTTTCTGTGCTATGGCCCAAGTGTCTAATGCAAAAGAGAATCAAAATGAAGAAACTGCACAGGAGACACAGACACCACAGAAGCTCATATTTTACAGTGATCTTAGTGTTTGTAACCTCCCCAATGCTAAAGAAAATCTTGTAGCAACTCTAGAAGCCCATAAGGCAAAAATCAGTGTGGAAATCTGGCAGAGAAAGAAAACTTATCAGACATCCATTTCCTGCCTGCTCTAGCCTTATACAATCCCTCTCTCTGCTGTTCCTCCCAGTTTGGGAGAATTTGCCTTTATAGCTTTCACTGTCGTACCTCTGCATTGTGTACATTAGCGTACCTCAACAGCATGGTTGGGTTTGTAGGATAAATTAAAGAACATATAAGGCCATTGAAATATGCAATGAACTCCACAGACAAAGATGCCTTCTGATGCCTTCTCTTTTGAAAAAGTGAATACAGATGGTATTCCCAAGATCTTTAAAACACATTTTAAAGAAAAGGTATCAAAAATGTGGAGAGGGAAAGGCATTTTTCCCACTTAAATTTTGAAAGTTCAAGGTTCACCTTTCAACTTCTCTTTCATCAAGATCTTCTAATTTTAATTCCAAAAAATTTCCCCTTTTACAAATATTATTTAGGAGTTTTGAAACTCATAAAACCTCATGAAAATATGCTAATTCTTGAAATTACCCTTTATAAGAATCAGTTGCAACAGAGTAATTCACGTATCTCTGCTCTGAAAACGTGAAGTGTAGGTTATTGCCCTCAGGATTTGCATGTTTCTTGTAGCAGAAATGTACTTTTGAGAAGTTGAGTCTATTAGCAGAGTCTGAGCAGAGCAGTGCGGCAACACCTCCTAGAAATGAACAGTGAGAAAGTGGCATTAAAAAAAGCAAAGCTTTCCCAAGAACCTCAGTTACTCTCTGCTGACTCAGCAGCACACTTGTGAAACCAGCTGGGAACATATGACGAACTTAATCGCTTTGAACCTCTTCTAGTTTTACAGCAAGATTTTTCTTGTGCCGTTGAGTCAACTCTCCTTAAAAGCAAATGGCCAGTCAGGTTATTCTCATCAACAAGAGAGGGAACTGCAGCAGAGGCTGCACAGAGTGTGCCATGCCATCAATCAGAGAAAATGTGCAGACCCGGTCAGCTCTTGCTGCAGGGGTGTTTGGCTGGGTTGCCAGCATGGACCAAGAAAGAGAAATCTTCTTGGTTTTGATGTCCAGGGTGTGTCTCTGTACCCTGCTGTAGATCACTGGTCTACCAAGAGAGGACAGTGGGTTAGGAACAGTCCTCCATTCCATAACTGGAAGAAAGGGGAAAAACTTGCCCCAACATCCTTCCTGTGCGACAATGAGGAAATTAAGCAGAGGAGAGAGAGCTGAGAAGAAGTTACAATACTATGACCAGTTAGGTTTTCTGACTGAACATATTAGCTTAGGTTTTCTGACTGAACATATTAGCTTACTAATATCTTGGCACATAGTATAGTCATTCATTTTAAAAACTCTGGTTCACACCTGATCCTTTCTAAGGCAAAGCAAAATTTATCACATCCCACATTTTACTAGATTACCTGAAATATTTTGCACATTATAGAGATACTAAAGACATAGTTGACACTTTCTCTTTGATTTGTTCTTTTGCTTCTGGGGTTGGTTATACCGTATGCATTTTTCATCATAAAAAGTAATAATGCAAATATCCAGTCATCGTTTGAAAATTTCAATTCCAAACCCAGTGGATAAGACACCAGGATCTCTTCCATCTAGTCTGGTGGTATTTGAAGTTTGACAGTTCCAAAATATTCCAACCAATTGAAATGTCGCCTTCTGTTAGACACTGCACAGTATTTAACAATAGTCATTTTCCAATGAACTTACATCTAAAGAGAATGACAGAAGAAACAGAAATTAGAAACAGAAACAGAAATAGAAATAATAAATAGAAGTAGAAATAGAAATGAAAAAAGTAGGAAGGAGGTGAGAAAGAACCAAAAGACAATTGTCTACTTGGGTCTTTTTTATGTTCGTTCTTCTGTTTCGAATCACTAATCAAACCCACTTCCCTACTAGGAAGCTGGAGGAGGAATTTAGTTGTACTATATCTTGAATGTCTGCTGATGGATGGTGGATGAGAACTCAATAGGAAATATAACATCCAGTTACTCTCTGCCTTGCGTAACACAAGGGAGCTGCTAACAACTACAGCAGCTACAGCAAAGCCTTACCTGACGACTGAGGTTGCTGCTGAAGGGGTCAAGATCCTGCATGAAGTCAGCACTGAAATCTCACCTATAAATTGGCACATATCCAGTGCAGATTCAACATTCTTCTAACAAGGAACTGTACTCTTAACAAGCCACCAGATAGAGATCGCTCATGTTTAAAAACCCAGTGCAACAACACAACCTTGATTTGACCAAGCCAGGGATGTAGGAAACTCCTCAAAATGTAATGAACTTCCTGCTACCTGAAATTGAAAAAACCCACAACATTGGCAATGGCTGTCACCAAAAGAGCAGCAATTTCATGAAGATATAATAAAACATGCAAATTCAGTAGTCTACCAGTTCAGGAGAATGATTTTCTACTCTGTTCTCACTGGACCTAATGAAACTTTCTTCTCTCAGTTGAAGAAAAGAGACAAAGCTGAGAGGACTCAAATGACACTCCCTACATGAGCAAACACGTTTTTTGATATCCAGCTTTTCCTCACTGGCTGGCAATTTTGGTCCCACTAGATACATCTTTAAATCATTTGATTTTTTGAATAGCCTGAACTTCTACCATTTAAAAATATATTATACAAAGCACTGTTCAGTCACCTAGCTGAAAATCAGCAGTGCCTTCTGAAATTTTACAACTGAAAAAATTACAGAACATTACAAATAAAAAATTACATTTCATCTGATGATCTGGTACAGAGACAAAAATGTCTCTTAAACAAAAACGTAAAGAATCACTTAAGATACAATTTGTTTCAAAAGGAGTGAACCACATTCAAATCTCTTCTGCCTCTACTTCAGGTTCATTTCAAGTTTCATTCCTAATTCATTTAGAAAGTTAAAATAGAAAGTCACGCCCATTATTAAGCAGCTGTAACTATTTATATACTCTTACATAACATTACATATACTAGTATGTTATTGTAATCCAAGAGGATTTATAAATGAGAAACCCCAGAGTTGTAAAGATGCCGGGATATCTGTGTGGTATGCCTCTGCACAAGTATTCTGGATGCTGCCACATTAATACATTTCAGACACTCCTTCGGTCAAAAATTCAGATATGTGGTACTGTCTGGTGAAAAGCCAGTAGAAAGATTGTTTATGCTTGCCAAGCTAATTGCTTGTAAAACCAAATCAATATTAATCATACTAGCTGGCAAATAGGTAAGTGAAATCAAGGAAGTCTACTGTAGAAACAGCAATATAGCATTAAATTCATACAGCTGCAAGCTTGACAGCAGTCATTGCGTATCTGAAAATCCATTTTACTTCCTCTCATCTGCATATGGTTACAGCTTGCTTTTCAAATAAATCTGATCAACATTTTGTGGTATTTGAACATTTTCCCATCTGGTGGATTGTTCATAAAACTCATTTTCCCTGATTTAGTAAGGCTAGGAACACACCAGCCTGAATGGTTTTAGATTTGTATTTGGAACTTCTGGGTTTTTGCAATCCTTCATATGTCCCATAATATGTTCCTAATATTGCAACAGATTAATTTATGTTTTAAAGCTAATAAGGCAGGTGTCACGGTGCTTGGCCATTCTTTGCTGTGTTATAGTATTTTATTGTAGAGGGTCATGCTCACTGAGTCTCTGTGGATTTTATATCAAAAGATGAAGTGGTTTTAATTTTTAGAGGCATTTTACTTCTTTACTATAATGCCTAACTCTATAAAATGAGTCTGTCTCAGAAAAGTATTAATTAGTCCACATGCAGCTCTTACTTGCATTGCACAAAATACTGCTTGCAACCAATTAGTCTAAAGGTCCACACAAAGTAATAATTTTGTAATTAAATTAAGGCATTAGTATTTCCTGTACTGATTTTTGGTTTAGCAGTCTTATTGTTTAATGACCCCCAAATGCTGGCACAGTGCAGCAATTAAGGCAACACAGAATTATACTAGTAAATATCTTAGCTCTACACCTGTGGCAAGTTATGAAACACATATCACTGGCAAGCATGGTAATACGAAGTGTTGAAACCCCAGTTCAAACCCTAAATCCGTCTGCTAGTTTATAGAAAACAGATGAGGAAAAATAATGAAATTTACCATCTTGTAATGGGCGTATTTGCATGTTACATGTTTCTGTTTCTGATACCTGAACCCAAACCATTTTGGTTAAGTCTGCAACTGGTCAACCTGAGCTGCCAGGACGTATCTCAATGGTGCTTTTGTTCTCAGTCATTGTCCTTCCAGGAATTTTGTATATTTCTGAATTTCTTCTTGTATTGACATTACACAAGTCTTACGACCCTGCTCCCATCCTCCCACATGGCAGTCAGTGATTAGAGCAGATTCAAACATTCTGAAGTCCCTCACTGGATGGTCCACACTAGGTGCCACCTTCACGTTATTAGAACATAGATCACAGTAGAGCCCTTATGCTGTGCAGGGAGCTGCTGAACTAAATGAAAAAAAATGAACCTCTCTGTCAAGCCAGCAGATAACATGCTAAGCTATTTCAGGAGCTCCTTTTGCTTCTCAAGTGCTTCAACACAATTTTAAATGTTTTCCTTACTATATTATGCAGTGTTTAAAACCATCCTCTCATAATAATGGTAGTAATATTTGCTTTAAATAACCACCATGATTGGACATTTCCAGCTATTGTACACCAGCTCTGCTTAAAAGATTTTAACATTTTAAGAGGTAGCATTGTCCTTGCCTCTTTGGGAAATTTCTCCAACTCACTGCCCTCTCTCTGTTCAGCTCTATGAATGTTGCTGGTTCTCTGTGTTTTCACCCAATATGCAATCTAGTTTGCTCACGCAGCAGAGCCCAGCAGGTTGGATGTAGAGAAGCTTCGTAAGATGATAAAGGCTTTTGAATGCAAGTCTCTTGCTCCATGGAGAACTCCTACGGCTGTTCAGCGGCTGTTGATGAAAAGCACGACTAATGCCATGCCATATTTTTAAATGAAAGAAATAACAGTAACTATGCTCTCTGTCAATCTGAATGTTGCTGGGTGGTATAAAAAGTGGTGTGAATGTACAACAGATTGAGCTTCACATAAAATGCATTTGGGAGAGAGGCATAACAAGTAGATCGCATACAAGCTGCTGTGTCAGACACAGTGTTCTTCAGACCAAGCAACCTGGACATGTGCCCCATATGAATCATAAATACCTAGGGCATTAAGAAGATTAAAGCAACTGATGTGTACGGATGCTCTGAAGGCTGACCTCTGAGGCAGATTCTGAGCTAGGCGTATGTAACACTTGGACACGTGCATGTAAATAATACTTTAGACATCAACAGCCTTTGTATCTGTCCCAAAATCTGATTTTGAGGGAGTTTCAGCTTCTAGGCAATGTTACTTTGAAAACGCTATTCTATGATGTCATTCATTTTATTTCACGGCAATTCAGTATTCTGTTTAAGCACCATTTTATTTTTCCAAACTTTAAAAAGGTCGTGATTGTAGGAAGTGTTTAGCTGGAGAACAGTTGAAGGACAGCCACATTTAGATCTTAAATCTTGCTTATGAGGCAAGATAAAGCTTTAAAGAAGAGAAATAAATTCAAAAAAAAAGGGCAGTAAAAGGTAATTTAATTAGAGACCTGGCAACAAAAGTATGGTTTTTATAGCATCATCCATTGATAAGTACTCTTTCACCTTTCTCTGCGTGGGAGGTTGCCAGTTTTACATCCAAGAAATTCTTGGCATCACTGAACAAAAAAAGTCACACATTTAATATAGACCAAAGCTGAAGCAGGATTAAGTATCAGAATATCAAAATCGCTTAGAGTGTATTTCTTACTTACATAAAGCAAATTAATGCAGGTAGTCATTAAAGAAACAGGTATATTAAAACAGAATCAAAGCCATACATCAGGTCTCACTGCAAATCTTGGGGAACATGCCTTTACCATAATATATGACTTGACCTTCAGCTCCAAATATCTATTAGACATTCCTAGCTGCCATTCATTCCAAATTAGTAAAGTACACAAAGCCATTTACTCCTGTGAATTGACATGGTCTGGATCATCACCAAAAACACATGCCTACGTCATTAAGTACCTAATCCACTTTCCCTTGATAATGATTCTTTGCACTTACATTGCACTTCATCTCTTCAAAGAGATCCACAAAGTTATATGCAATGCTTCCTCTCCAAAGATAGGAAGAAGTTAATTTTCACTTGGGAGATACCGTACATACAAATTGGACAGTACACGAGCCTCGGTTCTAGCAATTGAAGACAGTTGTTTCTTAAGATATTTTTTAGAAGTTCATACAATGTGTAACCTAGGGAGTTTGTGCAGGTATTATGAGCTATAAAATCCATTCAAAGCAGCTGGTGATAGGCAGGTGGCTGGTAGGGAATGAATGCAGCCCCCTCACACTGTTTGCTTCAGGGGGTTGTTCAGAAGGAAACGAGTGTTGATGTCTCACCTTCTTATTTTGAGGAACGACTGCCTCAAATCCCCAAGTAAATGGTAACATCCAACTTAATTGCTAAGACAGAATAAAAAATACTTTCATGTAATTGCAACCCTTATTTCGTTTGTCTAATACACAGATTCCTGGAGAGGCTAGCACTACAGATTAAGGACATGACCAATTTACTATTAACAGTTGTGATTTCAGGGGCTTACCTTCTTACTAGAGCTTTGTTGTGAAGAAAATGTTACACAACTCCCATTTTCCTGAAAACACCCCCCTCCCACAAAAAGATTATATCAATTAAGGTGATATAATTGACAAATCCACTCCTATCTGAGACTTCTTCTCTGAAGATGCACTACAAATCCCTCCCTAGCTCCAAACCTTAGATTCCTGTGGATTTTCTACTTCTGTATTTTGCTAGTCTCAGCCCCTGGCCTTCTAGGCCCAGATGTAACAGGACAGCCTGCAATATATTAGGCCCTGATGTTTGTTTTCCTGCCTTGAGTCTCGAATTAGCTACTCATTGCCTCCTATCCTTCACAAACCCTTTGGGAATTTATCTGAATTTTCAGATACAGTGAATTTTGTTTGGCACATGGGATTTTTGACAGTTAAAAAAGTAACAACCAATTCTAAAGGAATTTTGTTTCACACGTGTTACTTAGAGATATAGTATACGTTGTATCTAATAGCTCTGCAGGATAAAAACAAATGTCTTTTGTTTCCCCCAAGATCCAGAACCCCTTTGGATTTAATCAGCACTGCTAGTCATCCTAGGTTCTTCCCCTTTCCAGCCCTCCTTGTGACCACACACCCTAACACCCCTATTATGACCTTTCATTTTCCCACTTTTCACTTATCTGAAAAATGTAATTAGCAAATTACATCAGCATGGTCATCTTCACTCTGAACTTGACCAATAGCTGAGTATGCTGATGATCTCATCCAATGTCAGCATCCAGTAAGTATGAAAAACCTCCTCAAAGTTCTTGCACACAAGCCCTTTGAAAAGAAATCATAACATTTTAGCAGATCCATATTACATGTCACTCTAATTCTTCAATTTAATGACACTTCAAGGTTTCCAATTCCTGCAAAAGTCAGAGTTATATAACCTCTATTTTAATACAATATAAGAGATACTGATCTGCCGGGTTTAGGGCTCGACCCATGGGAATATAAATCTCAATCATAAAATTGAAGTAACCATAAAATTATCAGAACCGTGCAGTTTTAAGCAGCAGAACCAAATTGACATTCTTCTCTGGCCCCCACCCCACGTATCATTCAGATACACAAATGCAAATTTGGTCATTAACTTCTTGTGCACTTTACTGAGGAAATATTCATTCTTGGTATAAGAGCACAGGAACCATGGAGCAGCCGTGCTGGATGACACCAGGAAATTCTCACCCAATATTGTCTCTCCCAGTGTGGCTGTGAATGGGTGCCCAGGAAAGAAGATAAGGACACCATGAGCTTATCTGATACTTCCTCCCAAGCTCCAGCCCTGTCTCGGGGAGTTCCTACAGCACCTTTGTTATTCTGCAGCTCTTACTTAATTTCTTTTCTGTCAGGTCCTCTAGTCTCCCTCTGGATCAACAAAAAAATTCTAGTGTCTACAGTATCTTTTGACTAGTGGCTGTCCATCACTACCGCCTAAAGCCATCTGAAGGGAATGAGATGAATGTAAAAAAAAACCAAAGCCATCACTGGATAGGAATGGGATCAGAGAAATAATACAGCATAGTAGCTATACAGAATTATACAAAGCACAGACTGTCATTTGTCCATCTCAACTTCACAGAATATTGTCAAAATATGATACAAAACTCAGCTTTTATGGTACACGAATAAACAACCAGTTTTCTTATAAAATCAATCAATCAATAAGTAAAACTAATTCTTTTGGGAAAGCAGCACAATACTGAATGAGTCCAAATAATTTTGCTCCCAGGTAACATTTTGCTCCCTCTTTAATGTCCAACACACATGTAAAACCTTCTGTGACTTATTCACAAATATTGGAGTTTTGCCTTAGGATTTTTTTGTTTAGGATAGTCTGCATTTAATTATATTTTTCTTAAAGAATACACAAATATTGTCTGTACTTTGTATCATTGCTAACTTTGACTTATAATCTATATGACTGATTAGAGCTTTCTCAATTTATGTACAATCTGGTTTTGTACTTGCTTTCTGAAATAACACCTATGTATTTTTGCATCTACACATTGAATTCTCACTGCAAATAGTTGTTTTCACACGTTTAGCATAGCATAAAAAAGTATCCTGTGCTAAACCATTAACTGTTGCTGGGTAATATTTTAATTATACAGTAAAAGTATAAAACAATAAAAAGACTAATTTTCAAAAGAATCAAATAAGTTCTAATGTTCAGTAAAAAGGATTCTCTTCAGATAAATATCCATATATTACATCCGTAAAAAAATTTAAAATCTAAGAAGCAAAACAATTCCCAATGTTTAGAATAAAAACCCAGCACATGAAGTTAAATTCCAGATCTACATAAACACTACAAACCAGATTTGCTTGAGAAGGCTGAGGAGTGTTTCAATGGCAAAAGCAAAAGTGGTGTTGCTCTGTTTATTTGATGAAGGTGTCAGCCTTGATCAATAAAGACTGTGAGGCTTAGGTAAATACTTGTCAATGAAAACGTCCTTCTGGATGATTATCTCCGCAGAAGGAGTACTTCATGTCTCCACAGCACAGGAGCCGAAATGTGTATGTCTGGGAAGTGTAGAGTGAGAGTAGAAGGCACCATCATTAATTACTTCTGAACTGCAGTGCAAGTGCTTCAAGGTTGTTTGCTGCCTGCAGACTCGTCAGTTCCTTCATGCAGTTGTGTCACAAGGGAGGGACTTCTGAAGCAATACCAGCACTCAAAAAAAAATAAAAATCAGTATGATATATGACTCTAATCTCTGCTTTGCAGATGCGAATGCCCTGTTTTCGACACTAAGGGAAAAAACGAAGATATCAAAATGTCTAAAGAAGGCAACGCTGGCCAGTTCATAGTCCAAAAGCAGTGATACTGGTGTTAAAGCAAAACTTGAGCAGATGGAGTGCTTTGCCTCAAAAGAGAAAAATGTTGCAAATCTGAAAATTTCCAGACAAGGTCAAACTTTCTGAGGCTTCTGCACACAATGCAAGGGTTGCATCATATGTGATACTTTCAAAAGGCTGAACACAATAAAAGTGCCTTCCATAACGTGCTGGATGCCGTGTTACCCCCTGAGGCTCTCATCTCAGGTTATGCTCACACAAGAAAGCTTGCACTGGTAACGTCATGCTTCTGAGCTCTGCTTTCCCTCAAACATGAAGAAGCCTTCAATTAAGCTTCAGAACAAGCTGTACATTGCTACCTTCTGGCACCTGTTCTCTCCTGAAATCTAATTTCTGAGAAACCTTTGCTTTAATAAACGGTAAAGCAGTGTGTCTCAGGCAGCAAAGCACAGAATCTCAGATCTGAACTCATGAACTCCGGGGCCAAGCAGCCTTCAGCCTATCGTTCTGCAACTCTCATTCCCTCTGTGAACATGAGGATGACTGCAGACTTGAGTAGTTCCACTGAGTTTTCCCTGGTACATGCTCTGTGTGAAGAATATATTTCATTTAATAGAGAAAGAAATAAATACACGTTTGACAGCACAAATCATGTGGGCTTTTTTTTTCATTTTGTTTCAGAATAGAAATACTTAGCCCCTTTACTTTTGTTAACCATTTAGAACAAAATATGAAAATATGCTGCATATACCAACAAGGACTGCATTAAAGAGAGACTATTCATGGTTTTCAAAGTGTAATGAAATGGCAGGACAAAGATTGGTCCTTTTTGTTTTATTGGGTCCAGGACTTCACTGCCAAAAAAAAAAAAAATGCAAAAGGTATAGTGCACTTCTTTGAAATGGAGAATGACAGGCTACTAACATTCTTATTGAAGGAAAAGGCTAAAGGGACAGTGTAACACCCACACGGCATGAGAGGGCACAACGTCGGAAAGCCTCTGTCCCTTCATTAGGGTAATACAAAATTAGAGCAAACAAATAAAATGCTATCTTCACACACCTCAGCCTTTTTTTATTTTTTTCCTTTTTTTTTCTTTATACTGTCAAAGATTCAGCATTCATAGAATCTGAAATATATTTGTAGGAGTATCAAGTGCAGGCAATTGCTTATTTTTCATGTTGAATCAATCTTCACCATGGGACAATCCGTTCTGCTCCTCAACACAAAGTTAAAAGTGTCACATCTTCATCAATGCAAACATTCACTGGCTGGTCGTATCCTCAGGCACGCAAAATGCTGGAAGCTGGGTCAGCTTACTTTGCTTTGTACATTTTGGAAGCATTGTACACACCTCAGACCTCTGGCTTTGTGTCATCCCAGAGGTGACTTACAAAACAAACCACTGTACTGCTGAGACTGTGACTAAAAGATAAAACTGCAAATTAATGCCTGCAGAAATTGGGCTTTGATAACTTTCTACTGACCAAGAATCAGTGCTCGCTAATTGCTACTTTCTGTCAAATTATACTTTCATGTTCCTTAAAATACTGGAGCACTGTGGCAGACACATAAGCCTTCCTCTGTCAGAGTGTGTACTTGTTCGAGTTGTTTTTAGTCTTTTACTTGACAAAGGGTATGCAATCCTTGGTAACGTGAGACAGACCACATTATGCCACCAGAATTTAGGCAATTACTAGACAGTATTTAACATAGCCCTTCTTTTATACTAACTCCTCATCTTTGTCTAGCTGATTTTATTTCTGCATTCAGCAACATCAAATACAGGGGGAAACAGGATTTTGATGGACTGAATAAAATTGTAAGAAGCCAGTGTGCTATCAGCAGAGCTGGAACAGGGCAAAAAGGGAAGACACCTACCATTAGACCTTGCTACAACATCACGCATCTCCCACAATGAAACATGTAGCACAGTGCCAAAAAATCACAGATGCACACTGCAGGTACAGCTAAAGCCTGACACTCAAGAGCATGAGGGCATTTCAGAATCCTTGACTGGAATACTTGTTACCCCATAATGTATTTCCACAATCTGATGTACAGTCTTACTCCTCTCCAGAAGTTGTGAAAAGTTTGTACGTGGATTCAGTCGGCAGAAAACTGAAAGGTGTTGGGGCCCAAGGGACTACATCCCAGCTGAGCTACGAACTTCCTGAGAGAGCTTTTGCAGCAGCAAAGGTTCACATTCAGCCTCGCTTAATTTTGGGTTGCTTACTGAGGGCTGCTGTTAGTGCCAGCAAAGAGAAACAAGAGCTCCCAGAGCGCGGCTGGAACCACGGGCTACAGACAGAGATTACAGCATCTGTACTCTTAAAGTCACTGCCCTGGCACAGATCTACCCGTGCCTTAAAATGCAGGCACCACACCAGTAAGCTTTCAGATGTCCAGGCACCACATCGTGCTCAAGAGCTTTCAACAAAATGCAGAGGTTCTGTCAGACTGTCATAAAGGATTTAGTGGCTTCAGAGTGGGGATTCAGAGCCCCCTATATGCTGGAAAACGAGGGAGGTAAAGCAGAGGACAGCAACACTTCAGCCAGCGTTGTGAATCCTATTACTGCTTTGACTCAAGCACACTTACCAGTGGTGTAGAGGAGTGCCTCCTTTCACTAGTGCTGGAAACATCCTGAATTCTCCTGGAAAATCAGACACCCAGGTCTTCCCTTATAAAAGTGAGGAAGATCCTTCCTTTTTTCTTTCAAAATATACCAGAAACAGAATACAGTAAGAGTAGCTGCCCTCTGGTATTTAATGGTTCAGTAATTAAAATACCTCACAAATACATGGAGTTTTAGAAGTCCGTTTTCATTTCCTGAAACAGGGATTTAAATCCCCATTTCCTGCTTTTCAAGAAAGTTGCTGAATCATGAGTATAGACTGTGCTGTTTGGGAAAAAGGATGGCAAGAAGTAATGTAACTTTTGTTATTAAAACTGTTCCAGATTCTGTGGAATAATTAGTTGTTTTGGAAGGAAAGAGGGAGACAAAGCTACAACACAAACCAATGTGACTCTTTAGCCTAATGGACATAGAGCTCTCTTGAGAGAGTATAACTGTAGATTATGGTCTCTGCTCTTACATAAACAGCGATTCGAATATGTCACATTTCAGCCAGCAAAATCACCAAGACAGCCAGACATTTTATTAGGAGGGAAAAAAAACACGTTTAATCTGTCAAAGTGGAACATCCGGTCACTTTTGCTTATATTTTCTGATGCTGGATTAATAACATCACACATTTAATGTGTGTGCATTTAGACTCTAATTAGATGTCGAAAGTATTCTGGCGCCACTTAGCCAAAACGCCAAAATACTGGTTTTGTCTGCAGTCAGAACCTGCTGCGTTTAGTGATGCTGCGGTGTCATATCAAGCTTTCCTTCACTATGGTACCATCACCCTACAGTAAGCAGCAGGTGGGGACTAATCTTCTGCACTAGCACTTCAGTTTTCTCATCACAAAAACTGGCTTCATCTTCCTGGCTTAGGCAAACCCCAATCAGTGTCACTCAGACCTCGGGGGCCACAAATTGGGAGCAGGAATAGCAGAAGCGCCAACTGCAACAGCAGATATTTTAGCAACAGCTGTCTGGTTTTGTGTGCTCCTCCTGGATGTCAGTTTGAATGCTCTAGCTTAGCCAGCTTGAGGTGTTTGTCCCCACCACATATTGCAGAGTCAAGAGCAGGAAGCACTTGCAGTAAGAACTGCCAGAACAGCTCAGCAGACTGTTAGCATCTTCATACACTCTCAAAAGTGCTGAAAGAGCAAACAGAATAATGATATAGGTAGGGAGTTATAAATCCAAATCATCTTATAGTCATGATTTGTGTTTGTACTGAGGCTTGTATACAGTGTGTTTCTCTATTTTTAAGTTTCAGAGCATATCTGAGAGGAGAGTAAATGCCATTAGTCCTATTGTGACAACAGAGAAATGTGAAACAGAGAAGTCCATCTTTCACATGAAGTGTCAATGAGCAAGTCATCAGCACGATGGGAAACAGCAGCCAAGTCTCTAACTTTCAGCTTCATGCTCTAACTGCTGGGCTATTCAAGGGAGCAAATGGGTCATTTATTCCTGAAGTATAATTTCCACTTCAGTGTCCACATGTAGCTGCTGTGTAGAGAAGCAAATTAAAAAAACAGGAATTCCTGTTAAATTCCTCCATTTGTCTAGGAAGACATAGAGCTTTGCTCCTCCCTGAACTATGAGCATTTACACATAACAGTGCTGCTCCAGGTAATTAGCCAATAGGTTAGATAATTATTTTATTTCCCTTGGCATCTCCTAGTTCTGCAAAACAGGATTGTAATTATCATGAATAATTAGTATTTCTGCTTTGGAAATAAAATAAAACTCAATAAATAGAAGATACATGAAAATAGCAAGATATATATATAATCTCCCTTATTAATAAAGTTTAAAATCCCAGTAACACTAATAGTTCTCCTGTAATGGCTGTTGGCTTTACCTATGCTTTGTTGTTCTTTATGCTCTGGTCTCATTCAGGAACAGCAGTGGAAATTAATACCGGTTTCACATGGTATCAACCTTAAATTTATTAACTTTGGCAAGGCTTAAATCTTGTTGATCCAACCTTGTCCACTAACTTATGTCAAGTGGAACCTAAGTATTTATAAAACCCAATAATCACCTCTTCATAAAAATGTTGCTTCTTTCCACGAGCAAAATAATTTGTTTTTCAAAGGTCTACAAATAGCTGCCTTTATGTTCCGCAGGAACATAACTTAACAGCTGACTTCTAAAAATTGGAATAATGTGTCTAATAAAATTTCCTACAATTTCTGGAGTGGTAAAATGTAATTACCTGACTTGGAATTTGCCCAAGGTCTAATATGAACACTTTCCTTTCATGAGGGCACCAAGAGTAGCATTTCAGAATTTCAGTTTTATATCCCCTTTCAATGTTGAAGCTATAAGGAACCATGGCAAAAAAAATCTGTAGCATTATGAGCCAATGGAAAACAGGGAACTCGTGTACTTGTAGGACCATTCTACTTTATACTCTTCTAAGGCAAGTAATGCTTAATGTGACTGTCATGCAATGCCAGCAGACATGGTTCTTTACCAAAAAATAAAAATAAAAAATAGTGCAAGCTTTGTTTCCCACAACTGCTAATCACACACACAAAGATTAACAATCCTTTGAAGACAGCTACCAACTTTCCTCGCCACTTTTCCATGTTACCTGTATTATATTTTCAACTGTGAAAGAAAAAACGAAATAAAACCTGAATCAACTTTTGATCACCTTAAAAGGTATCTACTGACACTCCCCTGAGCCAAATGGATGCTGACAAAGACACAGCCTCTAAAGAAAGCAAAGGAAGAAGGGTACTTATTAAGTCTTCTCATTTGGGTTATTGTTAACTGTAAACTTTCAGAAATGTTGTATATCCACTAGAAGAGAATTTAATGATAAGCAGGAACAGTGTATTTAACCACTTGTTCAAATCAAATAGAAAACCTGACATCCATTTCATTTTCAAAAGCATCTTTAAATTTTTTTCCTATTAAAAAAAAGTTATTTATAGGAATTCTGACAGTATTTTCAGAACACAAAGCAAAGCTCTTGGGCATAACAGCTACAGATCTGCACAAAGACGCACAGCAGTACATTTTCTGACTGTTTTGAATTTTTACTCTTCCCTGTTTGAGGGATATAGCCAAGGAAAGACACAGCACTGTACTGTCTTGGTGAGCAATCCCAGATGATTAATTAGAACTTGGAAATAGTCCTGGAATCACAGTATCATCAATAAACAGTTTACAAACAACACCTTTGCTGAAACACAGCCATATTAAAAGCTTTTCAAAGTATACCGAGTAACAATTAAGGCTTTTGAAGAAGTCTGTCTGATCATAATTCCTTAACTAAAAACATGGCCCAGTGCTGTTTTTGAATAGTCTTTAATTATAGGATTGCTTCACAAACCAAAGCCAGTGTACAGCTCTCTGGATTCACTCAGCAACACTGACATCAAATTATTTTATCTTCTGTATCACTAACGGGATTTTCTTATGCTGCCTCGAGTTCATCTGAGGGGCTCTTCAAACTCTAAGCCAGACCCATCTCATCAGCATGTGTGAAGTCGTACCACCGCAGAGGTGCTGAATAGAAACTGAAAATCTTTATGCACAAAACTCCTACAGATGTGATCACTCTCTGCTGCCCATCCACCATGGCAGTTCTTTACAGGTCATGGTGATACCACATCTCAGGTAATGTATTGTCCTTTTCTGGAGCTTTGACAAATCAAATTAGTCCTGCACATATGTATCCACAGCCACAAATGTGTGCATTTTGGTAGCTGTATTATCACCCCCATTTAGCATCCAAACTACAGCTTCCCAGTGGTCATATTTCAAACAGACACTTTCCAAACCCAACAGTGTTTTTCTTATGCTGCACCAGAAAGAGCTTTCTGTACACGCTGGTAAATCCACCTTTGCCACGGTGACAACAGTTAGATTGCTGACATGCTCAGAATACAGAATTACTGATGCAGAGTGGGGAGGAATCCTTTTCCTTATCCTGTATTTTACTGGTTTCTACCTGCATTAAAAGCTATCTGAGGTAACCGGCCTGTAAGAAGGAGGAGGGGAGTACTCAGCTCTGCAGATGGTGTATGGCATGGCACTGAACCTGCATGACCAAGATTCAGAGATGATGTTCCAATACAACTCATCAGTAAGAGTGCCTGTGACATCCCTAGTCTTCTCAGCATGCTTGTAGCCACAAGTCTACAAAAAATTATGTCTCCACACATCCTGGCAGGATTAAATAACATATCCCCTTACCTCTCCTTCCCGAATTTACAATACTATCAGCACAACCATGAAAAAATTATTGGCTGATTTGGTGCCATTAGAAAACTTGTTCTCAGGTGGGCCAGGAATGATTTCAGAGGTATTTCTCTCCCGTCCCACCATTTGCTGCTAGGCAGCTTCCCAGCAGCTGCCGTGGTGCAACTCACCATCGGGATCAACGCAACCTCCCCGGCGCATCCAACACGTGTGTGCAGAAAAGGCAACATGCCATGCAGGCCACCTGAAAGAGAAACATGAGGTTGTCTGGCAAAAAAACCCTTGTTCAGGAAAGGGAAAGCCTCCGGAAATCCTGGGACAGCTGACAGGTGGGAGGCAGGTGGTTAGGCAGGACATTTCTTACAGATCCATAACTGCATGCCTGGCAATTTGACATGTATGAACTTAACGGCAAGCAAAACTTAGAACAGATCAGAGCCAGACTCAGAAGAGCTGGTTGGGGTTAGAATACGGGCTGGTAGTAGGAACTGATGTGTTTTTCAGCTCTGGTCAAACAATAACGAGTTTCAGAAGTGAACGATATCCTAGGATTCCTCATGTCAGTTGAATTGATTTTTGTGAGTCAACTGAGCTTAGAAACGAGAACAGGCAGGGACAGAAAATTTCACTGGAAAACTTTTCTTCTTATTCTCTAGTCCAAATAGGAATGAGGACATCATCTGACTATTTTGGTTTCCAATTCTGTTTATTTAAAGAAACAGAACACTATTTAATTATGCATGTGAATACTTGGAACATATAATTACTACCCAACAGGCAAACTCTGTTTGGGTTTCTTGGAATGCCAATGGGCTTTTATTAGTTCAGCCCATCATTCTGTTGTGAAATGGAAATGAAAAGTGGAAAATATGTTTTCCTTCTCTAGGGATCACTTCAGCTCCTTTTTCTCTTTATTTTATCAGACTTCTTGTTGCTATGGGGGTCTTGAAGGCCTATTATTAAAACACCCTGCAGTCCTAAGGGAAGAAAAGCAAGCTGGTGGTGCAGATGGGAACAGTGTGAATGGAATAAACTATAAGCACTAAAGAATTCCAATAAATGCAGAAAAATCTATGCATTATTCTCTTTTCCAACTTTTACCTTTCACTTTTTGCAAATAATGGAAGTCATGTTTTTGCAGCTGAACTAAAAGACTGAAATAAAAAAAAAATAAACTGGTTTTGTGTCTGGCCAGAATGAAAAGCCTGTCCAGACTGCTTTGTGATTTTGATTTTTGTGATCACTTGTCATTTTCTAAGAGAAACACAAGTATTGGTAAAATGATACAACACCAGCTACTCAACCACTTACCCCCAGCTCCATTCAAGCTAAGGCTGGACGTACTGCCACGGCATGACATACAATAATTCCCATCCCACCTACGTGTCCACACACACCTTATTCATCATCTCCCCATATGGAAATACATTACAGATTTTATTACAAAGTATCTGATGAACACTTGTAAGTGAATTTGTTTCACTCTTTCCTGACCCACAGAGGCCTAAATCATTCCATAAGAGTTTTTTATTTAACTGAAGTACATAAATAGCTGCAAAATGCTGTAGTAATGATACTGCTCATCTCCTTCCCACAGGCAGTGCCCAGCTCTGAGGTTGTCTGAAGTGGGAAGCTTTTGCCTGGCTGACTGACAAACACCCAACATGAAATCAGTTCATGAGAGCCATAACTGCAGTAATTTTGCCCCAGAGACACATACATTATGTTCACAGCACAGATCTGTCATTATACCGCACTAAATGCATTGGAATGAACAGATTTCATTAACTTTCCTGGGTCTAGATTGGAATGGATAAAATACTCTGAAGTCTTTATCATCAAAGAAATGTTCTGGAAAGCTAATATTTGCATTATACCTTCACACTACCAGTGTGTAGTGCAAAACTCAAGAGCTCCTTATCATTAATTTGCACGAGAAGCAGCCTAATACTTGTTTAAATCTAATTCTACTATGACTGCAGGGAAAAGGTAAACTACCCCTGAGTTACATGAATCAGTGATTCTGCTAAAGTTCTTTCAACTCCTGCCACAAAACATCTCTTTTTTCAAAACTTGTATGAATATTGGGTTGAGTATGGATTGCAAGGTGTGCTGAAATAATTGAGTTCTTCAAGTCTGTGGCTACCAATATAAACACAAGAACACCACCACATTTTGTTAATGCTTCCAAATCTCTTCTAGTGCATGGATACTGTAGTTGGGAACCCTGGCAGGAGAATTCTCCAGCCTCTGTAAAATTATGGGGAAAACTTATAATATTCAAATGAATGAAGCACTAAATACTAAGTAATTTCTATTTTTTTCACAGCATTAAGGAATTAAATCAAAGATTTTGAAAGTGAAATATATATTAAGCCTCATGACATCTCAAAATTCAAATCTAACACAAAAAGTGATACAATTTTAAGGAGTCCCTTAATGATACAAACTTATTTTTACTGATAATAACACATCACAGGCACTTACTTTAGACCTAGACCTGGGCAAGAAGTCTTTTAATACCCATCTACAGGAGCATGCCTGATTTCAAAAGCTACTCTGCTTATTTCTTTGTGATGTATCCAACATCTCATGAAGTTTTTTCAGCTGAAAAGAGAAATATATACCACAGCTTACATGATGGTGCTTACAGCGTAGCTTTGAAGTGACAGATGGTAGAATTCAAGTTCCTAGAAATTGAACCTACATTTCAAATGGATACCCTGTCCAGTACGCTAGAGATAATACTGAAATGACTTTTGCTATGTAAGAAACTACCCTAAAGACAGTATCCTGAAAAAGAAGTTTGCCTGCCATCGCTTAACACATTTTATTGAAATTTCCCAATGTGTACTTCTCCAATAATGCAAAATTTTCCTTGAACTAACAGAGCTTAATATACCAACAAAAGATATCAGAAACCAGAGCGTTCATTCACAAGGAAATTCCACTATTTCAAAAGCTGCTTCCATTATGATTTCAAAGAAAAAATCTGAAACTTTAAACATTTGCATTTGAATTCTATCAGTACGTGTAAAACAATAAATTTGAGCTACTGCAGTTCCATTCAGTTTGAGTTATACTAGGACACCACAGAATTGAAAAGAAATTAAAACAATAAAGTAAAACTAAAATATTTTTCTCTACAATGGAAAATTTCAGCCATACCAAAACAAGACAATGCATTTCAGAGATTCAAATTATATTTTTAGTTATAATTAATATTTTTCCGTGAAATAGTTTTATATGGAAAAACGTAATTTTCTTTTTTAAAAAAGAGTAAAGCTATACCAGTTTTGGGCGGAGCAATTTTCAAATTTGTCTTGCAATTCAAAAAAATGTGTAGCACCTCATGAATTATACGGGAGCAATACCTCAACTCACAGTATTTAACATGAGATGCAACTAGAGGAAGCAGAAAGGAGACTTGCTAAAAGTCTGTGTATTGTAATTAGAGAACTATAATATTTGATTTTTCACAAATGTTCTAAAACTGCCTTTGTACATCTCTCTACTTTTATTTCATTCTTGCAGTTTTCCCTACAAATATAAAAAAGGCAATGATGAATGTTCCTGTGAGATGGCAATTGCTTTTTGCTGAGTGATACCACAAGAAATTATGTGCACAAGAAGTCACCAGGACTAGCAGAATCCGAAGATCAGAGGTTTTGAAGTGGAAAGTCAGAAAGAAAGGCAAAGGATACATAAAGCAGGGAATCAGAAAATAGAGATAAGGAACATGTTGTCATGTGTTAGACAATTGGTTATCAAACAAAAAAAAAAGGTGAAGTGATAAATTTATGAAAGGTCTCCACTTGTTTATTAAAAAAGCTTACATAACACTATTTTACACAGCTTGTATTATCTTGTAGGATGGAGGGGCTTCATTTAATTTGAATTTAATCACAGAATCATAGAATGGCCTAGGCTGGAAGGGACCTCAGAGATCATTTAATCCAACCTCCCTGTCATGGGCATGGGTGCCTCTCAACTAGATCACGCAACACACAAGGACCAAACGGGAATCGAACCCGCGACCTTCGGTGTTTCAGCACCACGCTCAACCGAGTGAGCTAAACTGGCCCTCAATGTTACAATTATTTTTTTTTTTTCTAATAGGTGCCACAAAAAGGACACCACTTAGTGTGCCCTCATGCCCATACACAAGCCTTTAATAATTCTGCTTTTCTCCTGTCTAGCAAAAATAAAACAATTTTATCTTTAGGATCTTTATTGTCCCATTATCCAGAGAAATAAGGTCTTTAGCTCCTTAATAAGCAGCTCAGCTACTACTCAAATTACGCAACTATGCTTCAGAAGTGCTGTTGTCTCTTTGCCTCACGGTCTGAATCTTACAGGTAAGTACATAAAACTTCTAAGAACTGCACGAAGATCCCTGTCGGGAAATAAAGTTCTTTGTGCTAAAACTTTGGAAATGAACACTTAAAATGTTTCAGGCTCTTTGTCTACTTTATCAATGCCCTAAGTATCAGCTTGAATTATGTCTATTATTTGAATCATTACCAGTCTCAGTAGTACTGTATTTACGAGTTAGTTGCACTGCCTAGTAAAAAATGGCACTCATTCACACAGGTCTGAAAAAGAAAAACATTTTTCACATTGGTCATATTTTCTTTTGCCACTCTTTTGTTAAGAGAAGAGGTAACCTGATTTCTCTTTTTTCCCCCTATTTTTTCAATTTATTTTTTACATTTCAGTACCTTACTGTGACAGCTGTTGGTTTCACATAACCATTAAAATCTCTGTATCTATTCTTCCTTTCTTTCCATTTTGCTATAACTAAATTTCATTAACACTTTAGGAAATGTGAACATTTTCCTTCCATCTGCTAGATGGCTTTTAAAACCCATTTACTTTGATTTAGAAAATCTGGAAACAGCTGGCAAAAGTGTATTTTTATTAAGTTCCTCAGATTCATATTTACAAGATATGTGACTTCTGGAGTTTTTCTTAAGCTCTGTAATTGTTTTCTATTTCTCCACTGTACAATTTCTTTCTAAATGCTAATCAACCAGGTGGTCAGATGTTTAGTTATCATTCTGCACATTAAACCACTTTAATGCATCTCAGTTTAAATGTCTAGAGCTGATGATTCAAATGATGTGCTTAAAAATTATAAAAAAAGGTTATTTAGCTTTCAGCCATAATCTTTTTTTTTTAAAAAAAAACAAAATAAAACAAAACTGAAGTTGATTGTGACACCTAAGTGACCTAAAAATGAACATGAAGAACAGGTTCCTTGGGTTCCTGTATACAAAAACCTTATTTTGCAGGCTCTGACCTACCATCGGGGTAAAAGACTGGGGGATAGAGCCTGGTTTATGCCTTTCTCTTTAGTTCTTTCTGTTTAGTTTTGGATGTGAGACCCTATATATGCTGCTTTCACTCACCTTTCATTTGCTCTAGTTCTACAACAAGAGGCATTCTATAGCCAGAGAAAACCACCAATTTGTGTCTACAGTAACAGGTCCAGACTTCTCATCCTTTAGAGTTGCAGAAGAAATGTCCACGTATGAATTCACTGACAGAAAAATGATGCTTTTGAGACACTCTTTGATCTGCTACATCTGCTTATAGCTGTACCCTGCCAGCAGGCTTCAACTACTAAAGTGGGGTTAATGTAGCCAGGGCAAAATGTGATTGAGTGAAAGCAGATTCCCAATAGAATAATGCTTTTTAAAAAAAACAAAAACAAAAAAACCCCAAAAATTTCCTTGTGCTCACGAATCTGTATACAACTGTTATAAAACAGTGTCACCGAGACGCTTTGTATCAAGCCATACCTGACGGTGTTTTTCAGCTCCATGAAGATGATTGCAAGTTTTCCTTTTGAGAACATGCAGCAAAGAGCAGATGTCCACAGAGCAGTGCCAGAACCTGAGATACCAAAGATAAGGCTTGAGTCACCATTACTAAACAAATTTTATCTGTGCTTAGATCATTCACATTTATAATGAGGGGCTCTACATTTTTTATTTATTTTTCCATAACTGGATCCATAAAATACATTCCTGTCACCTTCTTAACAACATTCATTTGTGATCAGAGTTTCAAGAGATAATTGAGCTCCAAAAAAAAAAATAAGCAAGCCATAAGCATTATCATTTGAACAAGCGTACATAAATCAGACAGTTGTGATAATATTGTGGCAGTGTTGTATGCATCATCTTCATGTTCAATCTATTCCCAGAGATTCTTTCATTATCTCCAGTAGATGCCACTGGCATAAGCTGAATCAAAGACTTCCAACACATTTGGGAATCCAGACAGTGCAGATAAATCTTCACTGACTTTCTGCTGATGAGGCTAGCTCCTTCGAAATGAGTGAGATACCTGCATTCCAAAAGAGCCTCTGAAAAATGCTACCAGACCCTTTGGCACAGAAACTTGACTAATGTGAGCGATGTTACTGAAAAAGATTGAGAGATTGAGTAGTATCAGGCTCATATGACATTTTGCAGTATTTCTACATAGTATAATGATAAACAAGCAGAACTTTAGCCACTGGAGGAGTTATACATAGACACTAAATGCTCCCTTTGCTCCATTGAACTTACACCCTTGGATTCTAATAGACTTTTCAGATAATAAGTTTTGTTGAGACAGTACTGGGAGGTTTATGTAACCTAAATAGTGGTGTTCTACGATACCTGTGTTCAAATTATGCACACGTGATGTGCAAATCCCACAAGAATAGGGCCTTAAGTCATCCAAATTAAGATTCAGATAGTCAACACAGATGGCTAAGCATTCATGGACACATCTGTTAACTCATATTCTTCTATTTTTGTGTAAGTAGTTCTGATACTCTGAAACATAGCAGTTAAAATTTCATTCATGCAAAACTGTATGGTGTAGATTTTTAATAGGTCAAGTTATGAATACTGCAGTTTATATTGATAGAATTAACTAAAAGTACATTTGTTGTGAAAAGCTTCATGTAGCAGCAGCTTGGCTATATTTACCTACACCATTGAGTTGTTGACTAAATGTTGACTAACGGTTGAAAAAAGGCTATGTGCATTTTCCTGTGCTCCTGTCAGTAAGGCATGCAGCTCACTTCAGGAGGTACAAAAGAAGCCACAGTGACAGAGAATGTAAAACTGGCTTGGGCAGCAGCACTTCAAAAGCAAGGTTTTAACCTATGTTTTGATACAGGCAATTTAGGTGACATAGGATAGCTCCGTGAATAACAAAGAAGAGTAAGAAAGAGGTGTCTACATGATGGGATATAATTAGAATACTTTGCACTTAATTACACTAACCATTTCAGACTATCATGCTGGCTTTATGACCATGACAGAAGCCCAGCTGAGCACAGCCAAAGAGCACGAGACAAACTTTCTCATATTTCTTAAACCAGTAAAACCTTCCTGTTCAGGTTTTCGAATATGGACATCGAGGAGAGCAGAAAGAGTGAAATAACCGGAGGCAGACACACACCTCACAGTTTCTCATTCAGACACCTCTGCCTCCACAAGTTTCTCTTACTCCCCTGGAAAAGCAGGAGCAGCAGGCAGAAGCGTGTGATCAGACACTGCTCCTCCACCCAGGGCAGACCAACAATGTCGCTTCTTCCCACCCCGGGCTCAAGCGTATGGCTGAGGGCAAAGGTGCCTCACCAGCCCGAGATGTACCCCAGCACAACTGCTAGAGCCTGGAGGTACTCCTGAAACACAGCAGACCTGTGACAGCCCAGGAAGCAAACCAAATGTGGGATTATTGGAGTGAGCGGTTCTTAAAGAACATCACACCTACCTTTTTCCCTCCTTTTAAAAACACAAAAGTCGTTTACACTCATTGCAGGGATGCAAACCATGGTCCTCTCTTAACATCTAGAGTATTACTTCTGGGAATGGAATACCAAACATACTACTCAGAGCTAAGTGAGTTGCTCAGAAACTGGGTATACATCAGCATCTCTCTCTCTCGTGTAAGAAATAGAATTCAAGAAGCCTGATAATTTGGAGTCAGAAATCTAGGGTTTATCTTGCTGCCACAAATTTTAGCCAAAATCCTCTGTTATTTCACATGGATGGTAACTCTTCTCCCTTCCAGAATGCTTTTATTAAGCTACTTCATTTGTTCGAAGTTCTTCTTAGCTCACTTTTCACACCATTCAGTTGAAAGATGGACCCAAGGATGGACCACCATGACTGGGCAAGGCAGAAGCAGAGAGAACAATCCTGAGTTTGTGACTGTTTTGGTATCACTGCTATCTTGTACCAGATAGTCAAGCATCTTAGCTTTTGACAGTCTTCTGTCAGACACCAATACAAAGCAGCAGAAGACATCAGAAAGGAAAGAACAAGACTGTTGTTGTGCAGTAACATTTGCCCAAATTTCACAGATCAAAGAAAAACTGCCTTGGAAAATAACTGGCACCATCATTCACTGCTCTTGTCACAAGTTGAAGTCCACATAAAAGTACTGCTTGAGGGCTGGTTTAGCTCAGTGGGTTGAGGGTGGTGATTAAAACACCAAAGGTAGTGTGTTCAATTCCCGTTCGGTTCTCACGTGTTGCCTGACCTAGTCGAGAGGTGGCGTCCCTGCTCACAACAGGGAGGTTGGATTAAAGTGATCTCTAAGGTCTCTTCCAGCCCAGGCCATTCTGTGATTCTGTGTGTGATTCTGTGAAAAGTGAAATCTAAATTAGATCTGTCCAGTTCTGACTGAATTAATGCTATATGTATTGGAAATAAAGAAAGCAAAAAACCCAAACTTTGCTATATACATACTGTCAACTTCTAACCCGTATAGCAAGGTTGGAAAAAAAAGAGACCAAACAGTGATGAAAATCCCAGTGACAATCCTAGACATGAAGAAAGTCAAAGACATATGGGCAGTCTCCCTACTGCCTCAAACATAGAGAATTCCCAAACTGACAGGTATCTTCACTACCCTTAATTTTCACTTTATTTTTTACTTTCTGTGACTAGAAATGTCAGATTTTCATGGGCTGCATGATGCCTTGTACCCACAGATTTCGCAACAGTGTGCGGAAGACTTCGAGAACACCTTTACCAAAGCGTATTATGAGCTCAATTCAAAATCATGAAAATAAGAGCTCTCTACCGTACCAGCAGTTGTTACAAATCATACTTCCCAAGTGCTACAAGCACACTTAACCAAACTGAAAATCCTGTGATCCCAAAATATTACTCTCTCCTTAGAAGAATAAATTAAAACAAAAAACCCCACCACCAAAACCCTCTCAACTCAAAGGAATTATATTTGCCATTTTAGAAATCCTTAAAAATCATAATTAATGAAAGACAGGAAATACACCTAAAATAAGCAGCTCTTGTGATAATTCAGCTCCACTGGGCACACACAGTCATTTTGCCTTTGAAGGGAAGTCCTGGCTCTAACACACAGCCTACTCTGTCAAACGAAGAGCGTAACCCAAACCAAACAAGGTCCAAACCACTGTATTTATAAAGTAAGCAATAAAATTATATTTTTTTGTGAGGTTACACTTCATCCCAGGGCAGAAGCGAACTTATATATCAGTGTTGCTTAAATGCAGTCATTGTTTTACTGGTGAATCAAGCAAAGTCACAAACCCACATATTAGTTTGAGGTGTGCTACAGGAACATTCAAGAGTGTTTCTTCTTCTGGTTTATTGCGAACAACTGAAGTATTCGTTTCTGGACAGGTCTGGTGAAAGGGCACACTGACCTTCTCACTCATCATCCAACACAAGCTACTCAGTGATACATAGCTCAAAGGGAGTTTCTGGCTTCCCTGAAGGTATGTGTGTGTCTCTTCCTTTGATCAGACACAGTCATCAGATAGAACAGCCCATCCAATTCTCCAAGCTGAATTCTGATTGTCCTGTCAGGCTTGTGAAGCACCCCCAGTTAATCCCTCAACACTACCCAGCACAACCTCGGGTAGTGAATGCATTTATGAATACATCATTTTCACAGGTTTGTGTTTCAAAAATAAAACACAGATTTAGATTTGGGGGTTTGATCTCATTGCTACAGAAAAAAAAGGTAGAAGATTTTCAGGCCTGACAACCAAATCGTAGAATAAAAAACAAAACCAAGCAACAAACCCCACACTAAATACATAAAAAATCAACTGCATTGTTTTAAAGTCTGTAGTACGATCTTTCTGTATGCTGTGAATGTTAGTCTCTCACAGTAGAGAGTTAGCTTTACAGAGCAATCAGACAAAACTGTCAGTCTCTGAGGTAGCAAAGGATATAGCAACGTTCATATTCTCACTGAGTACTGGGAACTCCAGGAGCCAGAAGGTAGAAGCTCTCTATAAAGCTGTCCAAGAGAACAAATGTAGGGCCTTGGAGCATAATTAAGCAAATAACTACTTCTGTTTGACATTCCTCACCAAAGAACATGTTATCTCCTATGAATTCAAAATATGCAATTAAACAAAACACATTCCCCCTCCTCTTGTTTCCCAAATACAGTAATCCAAAGACCATCACTTTGAATTGCTGGCTGCATTAGCTAGCACAGCCATCAAATACTCAGCTGGGAGCCTGTCAGAGCACAAATACTTTAAGCTGTACTCCAAAAGTCAACAAACATAAGAAAAAAACAACCCACCTCTTTATAACTACTCTATATATGATTATGAATAATTCCCTGGCAGTTATTTAAAGAAGATTATACATCAAACCACCTTCTACTCCATATTTTTATGCTTCCAACTAAAAATAAAAGACAAACACAGCATTAAGTTGTTTACCGCTTTGGAGAGAGCTAATATGCATTGTTTGCGGAATATGCATAAAATGGGACCAAACCAAATGCCTTCACCTTAACTCTGTTAATTTAAAATCTAATGCGATGGATGTTTACAAATTGGTATTTATCTTGCTCTGTTTCAGACATACGTTGAGTATAAGGGCTGCACATTATCAAATATTCAGCATCACTCTCAGATTAGTTTCCTTATTATTCCTGCTCAAGGTTACGTAATACTACATGAACTGAAGACGTCTATTACTTCCACTTCTGATACAGAAAACAGGGAGATTGCTTAAAATATCATTGACGTGTTTGTTTTGTACAAGAAAAAAAAGAATAAATTAATAAATACCGTATAGAATATGATTCCTACTTCTTCCACCTGCAGTCTGATTCACCAACTACACAGTATAGTAATAAGAAGGACACAAATCTAGATGAAACACACACACACACACACACACACACACACACTCATAAGAGCCTCCTTCCCACACCCTAACCTCCTAATGGCAAGACCTAGGGCACCAGGCAGGTGTCTGAGATCACAAACCCCAGGATGAGGAAGGATGACTGATGCTTCTTGACAGAGTATTCATGAAAATGTGCCATTTCAAATTTAGATATTTTATGAATATGTTCTATTTTGAGCAATCTGCTTCTAATTATGGGATTTCTATTAATCGTCTTGTAATCTCTAACATACTAAGGCTTTTACCTCCCAACTAGTCACCAGTAACTATCTTACATATTGCTGCAACTTCATTTGGGAAAAAGATAGCACTAAGTATGAAAACAGTCAAGTACATTTGGAATTGCAAGTGAAAAATGTATGTGAATTAAAAGGTACATTTCATAAAAATACATAAGTACTAATTCACACAGTTGTGTTCCAAAAGATCCCTTGATGTAGAAAACTGTCAGACCAACGATTCAGGTGAAGAGGAGAGCACTCCAGGAAGCACATCTGTTCAGAGTTTCTAGGTAAAATCTAAGCTAAACTCTCTTAACATTGTGTTCATGCAGTTTCACAGATACGACAGATGTGTTCACTGTAAGAAAAGAATTCAGTCCACCCCGTACACTCATTGTCAACAGAAATTGGAGTTTTAGAACAAAACAGACACTTTTAGTAAGCTGAAGCTGAAGGGTTAAACATTCTGTGTGATTCTGGTGATTAAAATGACTGTATGTCACTGTTACTCTGCTCCCTTCTCCACACTGCACTTAATGGTTACATAAAACCAGGAAATATTTCAGACAAAAGTGAGTAAACTTAGTTTTTTTCCTGAACTATCCAACGTACGTGTTACCAGTGGATGTAAATGACAGCACTGACTATTTTATTTCCTGACAATGTTTAGATTTCCTCAAGCATTTTGCAAGAAAGGACATGTTTTCCATATTACAGCTGTTAATAAACAACTTATAAATGTTATTTTATTTTTGCTTTTCCTCCTTTGCTCAGTGGCAAAAAAATAGCACCAGAAATTTATAGCTTGAGTGTCTTCTTAAAAGTAACTATGGTATTCACTTCCTCTGAATGCTACAATGCAAAAGCTGTTTAACTTGTCAAATCATGTGTAATGTTAATTATCATGACCAAGCAGAAGAATTTTGTGCCAGCCTTCTAAAATTGTGCTTGGTCACAAAAACAATACTCCAGGTAAAATCTATTTTTTCTCCCACTTCAGCATGACGCAAACAACTCCATGCTTGGTATTGGGTTGGTGAATTCTCAGGACATCTTCACGCAGCAGATTAATATTTTAATGCTCTGTCAGCCACTGTATGCTCTTTATAGTAGCATGTAAGAAGCCCAATGAAGATCAAGATCTTATTAACTTGGAAATTGGACAAATAAACATTTAAAGTCTATAGTACAAAAAAGGTAAAAAAAGAGGAGGGAACACCTGCGAGAGCAGGTTGCTGGCAGAGACGTGGGTGGAGCTCAGTTTTATAGCCAGACCCGCTGGGGTCACATTAACTAAACTTCTATGGAACACGACAACTCTACGGAACCTCACTGAAAAATCTTAACTAAGCATCAGGCTCACCCTCCTTGTGTGCGGCTTCCAAGGGCACCGCACCTTGGTGCTTCCTAGCTGAGGGCACCGCATCATGCAGCTTTCCACATCTGGCACCTTCTCACAAGCAGCTGCAGTGTACAAACCGAAATGCGCGGGGTGTGATTCTTCAGTGCAGTTGGTTTGTTGGACTTTGTACAGGCTGTCAAAAGTTTGCGTGTTCCTCTTCTGTGAAATGATGCCAAGTTTGAATGTTTAAACATTCATAAATCCATGGGCCCTGATGGCATGCACCCACGGGTGCTGAGGGAGCTGGCGGGAGTCATTGCTAGGTCACTCTCCATCATCTTTGGGAAGTCATGGGGAACAGGTGAGGTGCCTGAAGACTGGAGGAAAGCAAATGTCACTCCACTCCATAAGAAGGGCAGGAAGGATGACCCGGGTAACTACAGACCGGTCAGCCTCACCTCCATCCCTGGAAAGGTGATGGAACATCTTATCCTTGACTGGAACAGGCTGCCCAGGGAGGTTGGGGAGTCTCCTTCTCTGGAGACATTCAAAACCCGCCTGGACGCGTTCCTGTGCAATCTACTGTAGGTGATCCTGCTCTGGCAGGGGGTTTGGACTAGATGATCTTTGAGGTCCCTTCCAACTTCTAACACTCTGTGATTCTGTGATTCTTGAGAGAACGGAGATAAAGTAGATCGAATTTCTGAAGTAGTATTCTTTCTGTCTGACAGAAGGCAAAATCTATCTTTCCTAATCTAGGGTATATGCCCTCTGATGAATATAGCGTCTTTCTTACTTAGGGCAGGACAGAAAAGATGATGTTAAATATTCCTCTATGGCAAATTATTGACCTCAGCCTACATGCACTGTATTTGCAACAATCACTGCTGCTGCACCTAAAGAACACACCTAGTAAAACACAGTAACTGACCACAAACATATTTTTGATCTACTGCAGATACAAAGTCAAATGGATTTGCTTAAATTGTCTATTTTTGATGGCATTTGCAGTGCAACCTAGTTGGTTATTATGTCTCGCTTGAGATTAATCACCTGAAGTAGACAGGCTGACTTTTTAAGTTAAATGTTGCTCACGCTATCGCAAGACCAAACTGAAGTAAACTATCGAGACATCCCCCTGAGCCACTATTACACTAAATAATTAAAGAGAATTCATATTCAGCAAGCTAGGTAGCATACAATACTTTTCAAATGAGAAGTAAGTAAGGTAAATACTGAAAATCAAATGTCTGTAGTAAACTACTCAGATGACAGTATTTGTTCACGATATTCTTGCAACTTCAATGTACAGAGAATTTAATTAAAATATATTCTCCTTATAGAAAGAAAGGAATGAAAAGTGTCATCTGAGTTTTTCGTTGAAGGGTTTGGCCATATCTACTTCAATCTAATGAGCAATAAAGGAGAATCTTTGTTTATATTTGAAATCTTTATTCAATTACATATCCAAACACAATCCAGATGTCTCTGCACAACACTTTGTGCATATGTTGAATAGCTTGTTTGTTCCTTTTGTTTGCTCACTAAATAATGAGAAATGCTGCTGTCCTTTACCTAAGTTTTTCTTTTGGCAATGAGCACTGAATATGCCAACCAACATCTGATATACAGCTTACTAACTTCTGTAGTATTTTTTGGAGAGGATCCACTTTTCCTGTCTGGTATTATTGTCAGGAGATTTACCTCAGAGTCTCTTCTTTTGTAGCTTTATCTGCAGCAGATGATGTGTTATGTTCTGCTTCTCCTGAAAAAAAAGTAGCATTGGCAGAGTCGGTAAAATCAGTGAAATACAATGTTCTATGATTTCACTATTTTTCTATAGTGTACCATTCAATCGCTGGCTTTAAGCAAATACTCAAGGCAATTATAACATGTATTTGAAATTACTCTGAAAACAAAGCCTAACCTTCACATGAATAATTTACATCAAATACTACATACACACAAATGTGCTTTGCCAATAGTTTTATTAACTTGCTCTAAGTTTCTTCTGCCTCTATAAAGTCACTGTAAATTGTTGCTGCATAAAACAGCATTACAGAATATGTGATGGAGGAAAAAAAATGCACACAGCTTCTGCTGCTTTTAACTGGCATTTTAATAGTATTGAAAAATGTAGTGAAAATTCACTTCCCTGAACTAATGTGAGTAGTCATATAATTCTGTGTCGCTGAAAGTTCATATTAAATTTGTCTTACAGTGATAGACGCATTAATTTGTTTAAGAATTCAGAAACCTTAGAAATTATCACGTATGCGCTACCTTACGGGAAAAGATGTCAACATTTTCTCTACTTAAGTATTCAGAAAACACAGCAGACTAAGACTTCAACTAAATGCAATTTCTCAGCAGAGAAGGCTGATGCAAAACACACCTTTTTGTCCATGTTATAAAACTTCCAACGGCCTACTGAAAAGCTGCCCCTTTAAACAGACACCCTTACATTACGGAACTTTAAACATGGCACAGAAAATTCACATTCCAAGTACCACGAAAATTTGGGTAAAACATTGAAAATAAAAGGTTCTGAGAAACAACAACAACAACAAAAAAAGTCACATATTCTATACAGTCTTGCTTTTAGACATTTGTCTCTGACGTTTCCATCCAGACTGACCTGGCTTTATATCATGGCTCATACAGTAACTTTTGTCAGTTGACGCTGACAGCAGCGTAACACCCGTACAGAAGCGCTGGCAGAACACAGGACGTGGTATACACAGCCAAAGTTCGGTGTAGCAGGGGATGTAGGAGCCAGAGTCTAAGACTGGTAAGAACAGAGTAAAGAAGCAGTTTATACAGTTCCCCAACTCCAAATTGTGTCTTTACCTTAAAAGCCAAAGGAATGAAAAGACGTGGTTCTTTGTGCACTTGAACCCAATCCCCAGCCTGTGGATTTTAAGAGTCCTAGGAATTCATATAACGCTACTGGGATACAAAGTAGCCTGACCTGGTTATCCAGCAGGAACATTTTACCATCTTGACATAAAGCAGAAATTTGATTAGCCAAAGAACTGCTGCCATTCTGTTTCTCACCTAAATTTTCTTTTTAAATATTAAATGCTTCCATCTTTTCCTTAGTATTTTTAAAAACTGATTTTAGCCCTAAAAAGTCTGGCAGATCACAAGACATTATTTCAAAGTGTCATCAAGTTCTCTCAGCTTGGCATTTTAACATGTAAATAATTTTGCAGCTTTCCCATTCCTATGTTGTTGGTTTTTCTATTGCTACTGCCACAAAACTGAATTTTCAAGTTGTCCTATTAATCATCGCAAATACATTTTTGGACAATCGCACTGATATCTGAAAAACCCTCTCAATCCCTGCAGGTGCTGAATACGCACTGTTGTATTTTGTGTGGATGTTTCTGCTCCTCTTTTTCCTCCACAAAAGCTTCCATTAGAACTTGGCTGAGCTGGGAAGCCACACATCTGAAGCAGCCACTGGGCAACTGGTTGCTACTTGCTGCATCCCTCACAAACTCGAGCCCGAGAACAACACAAACAACTTCAAGAAAAAAGCCCATGCATTCTTCCATACTCTTTTGTGGCAGACTGCTTCAAAATATTATACACCAAGTTATCACAAGTTTTTTCATTCCATTTCAAAAAGCCACAAAGTCTCAAACTCCCAAACTCATGTCCTCAGCCTCTATAGCAACCTTAGCAATGTCAAAGTAGAATAAATTCCCAACTGCCTGGAATGCGTGACAGTCAGAGGTGCCAAGCTGTCAATGTAAGCATATGAGGTCAGCATTAATACTCTCTATTAGTTTTAATCTCTAGTTGAAAAAAATAAAAATAATCAGTTTCAGCATTACTCTCTGCTAAGTTATTTATGGCTGCAAGCAAAAGATTATTTGAAAATAAAAATCTCCATAGAAACAGATGATGGACAAGACCTAAGAGAGGCCAAAAAGAGATTCTCAACTCAATCTCTTACATGAAGATAAATTTTATAATTCCCATTTGACAGAATTAAAGAAAAAAAGCCTTAAGCTGTAACTGTGCTCATTGTATTACTAGTAGGTTTACATCTAAAAATCAAGGAGCATTTTCCTAGAAGACTTTTAAAAGAGAAACAATAAAACATATTAATCTGGAGTCAAGACTGACAAATTTAATTCCTAGATGAATATGGTGAAACAGATAGGAAATTCTAGGTTAAGTTTCTGGTACAAAAAGGTACAAATAATTTCCTACTTTTCAGACACTATTTAGTTCTTTATTAACATATATATGTATAAATAGAGTAAATGATTACTTACTAAGATTACCTCTGACTATTTTTTACATGATTTTGTTTTATGTTATTGGTATGTCAGAAATCTACACAGTATCTTCTCTTTCAGAATTTCTGTATAACCCTGCATCCACTAAAAATAAATAAATCTCCTTATTCTTCTTTACAGCTGTATGATCAGGTCATGGTGCCATGATTACTGCTGATGGATCTTCAGTACAAAACTGATGCTAGGGTTTACTGGCATTTATGGCACTTGTGTTGGAACAACCCGAAGATGAAATTATGAGGTTATGTGATGCCATCCCAGTGCTGCAAGAAGGCTGACAGTTCCAGAAAAAGCCTGCTAGTGGAAAAGCGGCCCATGAATATTTCTAAACATACTCAAATTAGATGGACCATTTCATACGGAATCACCATTAAGAGCATGTGGCCTCATATTCTTTTAACTCAGAACTCTGAGACATAGAGGTAGATTTAATGTAGTGTTGAATAATAGTTTCGGATACCTGACCTCTGCAGATAACAGCTGAATTATTGTGTTTTTTCTCACACGAATATTCTCTGCCTCCAATTCTCTACTGGACAAAAAAAAAAAACAAATCATAGCAGAAAACAAGAAAATAAGCACTGAAACTTCCCACTTTCACAGGTGGCTAAACTAAAACCATATAAGCAAAGAGAGCCAGATGAGGAATCAATCTCACAGCCTAGGAAAAGGAAATAGTGCTGATGTAGAGACTGCTTAAAACCTTGTCAATATGCAGCCACCAACTTCCATCCCTCCTCTTTCAACCAGCGACCCTGTTCATGCAGTCTTGTGCACTGCTGACTGTCCTCTGGGAGAAAAAGTTTTTCCTTACATCCAGTTGGAACATCCTTGACCAGGTCACAGCACCACCAAGGTTAGAAGACACCTCTGGAAATCATCTTAACCCAACTCCCCTGGCTCCAACCATGGTCAGCTAGAGCAGTTTGTCCAGGACTATGTCCAGTCGGGTTTTAAAATTCCCAGAAGAGCTGGAAGCAGAGCCCAAAAAGCTGCTGTGCAAGCCACTGTGTCTGCTGGCAACAGCCTTTTGCCTCAGCTGTTTACTGAATAAGCCTATAACGAGGGATGACCAAAATGCTCAAGACAGTGCTATAAAGAAATAAAATTGTTGGTAAAAACACTGCCATTTTTCAGTGTCTCAAGATCTAAAGGAAATATTTCTTTTATCTTTTTAACTGCATTGAATTTTGACTTCACTTTCAGGTCAAATGTGTATGTGAATAAAATAGTTAATATTAAAGATTTTATTAAATAGGATTATTTTTTTTACTTTCTCATCAATAAGATGTGCAGCAAGCTAGTAAAAAATGAACTTTCTGGTGCCGACCTTTTAACATATCTTAATTGAATCTTTTATTACTGTTTCTATTTTGTGAATATTTTAACTATTTGTCTTGATTCTGAACAAAAGGAAATCTTCAAACACTGAACTTCCCTATAATGCAGAACATATATCATCCTCCCAAAAGTACACAGCTTGGAATAAAGGAAGGAAAATACAAAGAGCATTATCACAGCCCAGAAAGTCTCCAGAAAAAATAATATTAAAGGACAACAGCATTTTTTTCCATGCACCCATGGTGATGCATTGCAAAATGATAAATAAGCACATACAATTTACAGACCCAGTTACTGGCCCTTTCAGTAGGGGAGTACCATTCAGTAGGGGAGTACCATTTTTTTAATTACAAGATAATATCTTTCATAAATACTGCAAATTATTTTAGATAACCATTTTGGAATTGATAGTAGGAACACAAAGTTATTTCATGCTTCAAGAAATGTGTCCAGAACACAGATAGACAGGGAAATATGTAAGGGCAAACCTGGAACTGGTGAAAAAAATTAAAATATTTCAAAACAGACTACACTTGTGACTTTGTCATTTTACAAAGTTATACTGAACATGCCACCAATGGTATTTGCAATGACAATATAATCTCAGATTTATCTCCAAAATTTTCGCCTTATGTTCCCTTGGATGTCCCCAGTCAGGTTACCTAACACAAACTAAAAACCTAAACTATAGCAGGAGTTTTTTGTTCTCAGATAGCCTGTGCTGAAATAACACTTCTGTACCTTTAAAATAATTCCAAATGACAAGAAGTGTGCTCACATCAGGTGATTTACATCATAAAGGTTGTACCATTTAAGCACTGTTACCGTCGCCCAAGGCTTTCAATACCACCTAATTCTGCTGAAATTACTTTTTCCCCCTAAGGCATATTGACATTCCTTTTCAGATGTTTCACACTGACAGTGAAGGTTTCAATATGATTTTGCCAAAAAGCTTTTCTCACACTATTGACAGAATTTTGCACAAGGAGTTAGAAACTGTAAAATCACAATCTGCATTTTTCTAAAACGAAGTTTGGAGGTTTTTTGCTGCACCCACTGCCACAAGTCTACATATAGCCTTTAACACAGGGCTCTTATATTTTCTTCCCAATGTTCCTTTTATCCTTTGCCAGAAGTGGTATATGTCAGGCAGTATAATACAGCAGTCTGCAAAAATTATTCTCTTTTATCTGGTTCCACTTATAAATTAATACCCTGTTCATTTCATACCGGTATACTTAGCTCTTAACACTTTCCTTTACAAGACTTGGATGAGATAGCTCAGCTAACTTGTACAGTAATGACATAGGTATTGCCTGATTTTAGCAAATGTAACATATAAGATTGTTAACAACAAAACTGAGGTATTTAATGCCAAGTGTTACACTAGATGGTTTTGTATACAACTAAACAGGTAAGTTTAATTTGTTAATTGGAACAGCATAAGCAGTAATTTTTCTTCTGTTAATGGGAAAGTTTACCACATGTGGAAGTCGTGCTATATTCATGCAATAAAGGCTCCAGGAATAGGACTGCTAATGCTCTCATATTTTAGTGTTATAAGTCATAATTCAAGTCTACCAAATTCAGTTACACCATACATGTAAACAAGAGTTAAAATAGGCTTTTTAATATGCATAAGTTCTTATATCCATAATTAAGTAAAAACTTGATGATTAACATTAGTTTGTCTTTTTTTTTTCCCCCACAAAGCATGGCAAAGATTTGTTAATCCACAGAGGTCACGTTATGCTCTCCAGCTCTGACCCCTCTATCTTCATTTTCTGTAAATGTCTGAGACTGAAGCAGAAGCTAGTCTTAGTGGACCTTTTTTCTCACACCTTCATAAACGTAAGTTAAGTTCTGTGATTTTCAAATATATTACGTTCAAGCACTGAGCTAGGATTGGATCAATCAGAGCGCTGTTCCCAGCCAGAGGTATAGATGTGATAACTTTAATCTCTGTTTAACTACATAAATACCTTATCTTCAGTTCTTCTGAAAATGCTTGAGAAGGTTATCCTACACACTAACGCTCTATTTCAACTGCTCTCTATTCGTGACAGATTTCCATTACTGCTAACAAGTTTTACTCACAGACCTCTTTGCACCAGACACTGTGAGCACCCTGACCACAAGGAAGGTCCATGTCCTAGACAATTTCACATTTGAACATAAGGCCAGAGACAACGGAAGCACAGGAAACGACAGCAACATATACAGAAATAGCAGAATAATAATAACCAGGAAGACAAACTTTGGCCACTTTTTCTAACAGTGCAAGCTATATCACAGGTTTTTGTAGACATCAGAGAAATTCTTGAAAAGATGGGTTAGTCTGCTGTGACAGACTAGGAACGAGGGACATTTTTAAAAGTAGTAAGAGCAGCCTAATACTCTTGCTAGCTGAGGCTAATGTTTCATCATTTTGTCGGCTACATTGAATTTGACAAAAACGTTACTGTTTGCAACTTCCAGACCTAAGTTGTGGGTAGCAGGTGTTGGTCAGTGCAGAGACAAATAAATGTGTACGCATTTGCATCAGGGATGGGTGCTGACACTTACTTTTCCTGATCAACAATTTATCACTGCTTACCCGAAGGACAGGTTTTTGGAAACTGCCGCTTGAGATGAAGCTGTAATCGCTGCAATTTAGTACTTTAAGGGCCCATTTCTGTTCTCCTGCAGATTATTCTAGGACCTAAAAATAGGACCTAATATAACCAGCTACTGGTGATCTTCATTTAGGAAAATTAGTTGTAGGTTTAACTTGTAATGATAGCCATGCTTGGGTCCTGAATTTTGCCCTGCTAATTTTACATACACTTGTACAAAGTCAGTCATACTGATAAGGTGATTATGTCTTATCAAACTTAATATAAATATTTGGTTTTGCCCAGAAGGATAATATGACCATTAACATACCGAGATTAATCCTTACATTTGTAATCGCTCTTTAGTTACAGCTAAATTATTATTTCCTTCAGAGTATTTTATTCATTTCTTTTTAAAAATAATATTGCACACAAGTAACCTGGAATAAACTTCAATGAATTTCACTCCATAAATCCACCTTCACGTACACCTTTTATACAAATCTCTTCTTTATTTGATATTAAACCACGGAAAACAAATCCATTTTAATTTTTAATTTGTAATGTTAATCTCCAAGGCTTTCAAACTACAAAAGCAGAGGTAAGTTTGTGCTGTAGTTTTTGGAGTTGAAAATGGAATGTTCAGAGAAATGATCTATTACCAAAGTCGTTAGTAAGGACCAACTTTCTGACCAGAAATGAAATAAAAAACTGCCAAAACATTTTATTACAAAACTTAAGAGGAGTGCACTCGTTTAGGAGATCTAATTGGAGAATTTCTGGGAAGCTGGAGATTTGCCTAGACTATGCCCTGAGAAAAAAGACGTTAAAAATCCTCCAACCCTAAACACATAAAACACAGACAAGTTTTCTTGAGATGAATATACTACTAAAATCTAGGAAAAAAATTGCAAAACCTACTTCCCTATAAATAGTAAACAAAAGGAAAATCACATTAAAATTGAAAGAGAACAAAACTCTGTAAACCTGCAGGGCAGCACTGAGGAATTCAACATGTATGTTCCCTTAAAGACAAGGGAAAGAAATACTTACTACATCATCTCGTTTTAGGAAGTCCACAGCATTCAGTGGGGCACATAGATGAAATATGGACACAGAAGACTTCTCTCCCATCAGCACACTTCCTTTTCTTCAGGAAAGGCAGAGAGATGTTTAAGCTGCCCATGGCATTCAAACGTTGAAGGGCTGCCTCCTGCACACGGCCTAATTCCAGTGCCTTGAGCTCCTGCAGCTGGGCCAGAGCAGGAACAAGTGCACCAACTTCCAGTGGCCCTAATGTCCAAGGGAGGGACAGTGGCGTGGGGTCAAGTATTGATATTGAGACACGGTTTTGCAGAAATCGGGACTCTCAGGTCTGTCTCCGTCTCTTTAGATTTGTTGTTTGTTTGTCTGAAGGATTTCTGGAGGTGTAATTTCATCCAGACTGTTGTACTGCAGCTCTATAGTCAGGAACGTTAGGGAGCACACAGGAGTGTTATGAGCAAGAAGACCTCTTCTGAACTTTCATATTACATACATTTATGTCTTGACTTCAGAGTTACATTTTGAAATAAGTAGTCTAAAATCCATCAGGATGCAGTTACAAGGAATCCCTTTTAACAAATGTAAAATTTGCCTTGATTAAGGTTTACTGAGAGATGCCAAGTAGGATCTTCAACCTATCATTCATGTCAAGAAATACATAATGAGAATCACAATGTCTCTTATCCATATAAAACATCTCTCTGAGTACAAAATTCTCAAACCTCACAAAAATTAAATTTATTGTTTAAATGCATCTTTTGTTTGTGTCAGAGAAAGAGAACCCAGTATCTCTCCTTCTCCCTCCCTTTCCACCTGCCCCTTAAAAAACATGTTTTTCATCACAGAGTCAAACTGTCAAATGCACAGCTCAGAAAAAGAAACAGTCAAATCAAAATGCATGCTGAACTCTTCACAACCTGGAGTGACTAAGAGCTCTATTTTCTAGATTAGGCGTAACTGCCTTTTAAATAGAAAGGCAGTTTGTTTTTTTTTTAAAGAAGAAAATGTCTGAGGAGTCAAATAGACTGCTGAAATAAAGGTAAGGTACAGGTAATACTATTTTCCCTTAACCCTCCAAATGTTGCCACCTCTATTTCTAGCTCTTCTTTTTTCATGATAAGGGCTTCAAATTATACACTTCTAACACCTTCCTAATTTTCTACTTTTTTTCTTTTAAATTTCCTAAAGCTAAAACTGGTTTTCATCATATCCATCTGGCTTTATCTCATTATAACTGTCTGATTGGAATTATCTTCCCCATGGCTTTACTCAGTCCATATTACTTTGCCTCTGGGAATCTGCAATCTAGTATCTTCACCTTCCTTCTTTTTCATTTCATTTTTTTTTTCTTAAATTAGCTTATGAAACAGATTTAGGAATGAGATTTTCTTATCATCTCAGAACTGAAGCTGGCTTTATCATACCTCTCGCTGAGATTGCACACAAATGGCATCTTTACAGGCAAAACAAATGTAAATACACTTCTTAAGCACTCAAATCTCTTGCATACTAAAGCAAACAGAGCATTGTGGGTTTGTTTGTTTTGTAAGTGAATGAAACATCTATAAAAATGACAGCAAATACGTGAAGCAGATTTATGTAATTACAGTTTGAATGTCAGACAATAACGTAATCTATAGTATTCAAGTAAGATTAGTATTAATGCCAATACATTTATTGTCCACTTCCCTTAGGACTTTGTTCAGAACTCACTGAAGACAAAGGAAAGAAATTCATTGACATCAATGAACCTTGAATTAGGTTCAGATTGTTAACTTGTTTTGTCTCCTCTGGTACCTAAGAAAGTATTTTTTCTTATTCAAAGCAGTAAGACTCTTCCCTCACAGGCTCCAATTCTGCACATTGTGAGCATAAAGTCTAAGCAGCTGACACTATTTCTAAAGCCATGACATTATACTGATTTCTGATGCAACTGAAAGCAGACTGCACAAACAGATGGATTTGTGCAGTAGATCACCTGTTTGTTTGCAAAGGCAATTTTTTTTTCCAACTGACCAGTGTGTTTCATAATAATTTTCCTGCCAAAGTTGTGTACTGTACATAAGTGCCTCCAGGTTCTCCTAAGTACATAGCAAATTTAAGTAAAGTGTTTGTGACACAAATAGCTTGCCTTGTAGATTTGCTAAGTACCTGCTTTCTGAAAATCAAGAATGTTTTAAAATGACTTACAATTCGGTCACGAAAAACTCCCAAATAAACAAAACAGCAAAGCAATAAAATCCAACAGTTTAGACTGACAAGTTACTATATACCTCTGCAACAGACACAACGCAGGCCACAACTATTAATTGCGGTTCACCATTCACCTATTTCCAGAAATGATAAGCAAAGATCCACCAGCTGAATATAAAGAAGGACAAGTACATGACTTGGCATTAGAAATGGAAACAACCTGTACAGAGTCTTGGAGGCATAACTCATATCTTATGGAGCATATCATTGTATTGGGTTGTTTACGAGACACAGAATGGCATGACAAATGAGGTGTGACACAGCAAGTCAACTTTAAAATAAAACAAAACTCTTCTATTTCTGGATCTGCTACTTTGGATTATGTCTAAGCAAAACATATCCATAGGAATGGAATGATAAAATATTCAATGCATTTGAAATGTCAAGGGTTGTGGCAGTTCAGCTAGAGTTAAAGTGAGATGGAGGGAAGTTCAGCTTTCCAGCTACAGAACACATTTTAGCTAGATCCTCATGCCTAGTTACAAGGTTAGAATAGCCTTCAAGAAGCTGAAAACAATTACAATGTTATGGAAACTGATCTTAGGTCATTTGTGTTTGCTGATTCCTCAATACTGAAGGCTATGAATTATTCTTAAATCTATTCAATTTCTAGAAATAGTTTATATATCAACAACATATGGTAATATTAGAGTTGAGAGAAACTCAATTCTTAAGTACTGAGGTGGTATACTAGAGCAAAAAATATCGACAACCACCAACTAGTTTTGGGGCTTTTAAATTATTTAACACTACTGTTCTGTTTTTAAAATTCTTACAATAAACATGACATGAGTACCACACCCGAAAACTTTTACATGCATCCCTCTGACAATGGCATAAGATACAAGTTACTCAAGAGATACTATGAACTACACTATTGTAAAACCAGTTTAGAACTACAGACATGCCTTAAGAAATCTTACAAGGTACTTTAGGATAGCTCTACTATATTCCATTTGTTCTGTGAATAGTAATCAGGGTTAAGAATTTCTTTTTCTAATCCCTCAGTTTTTTGTATTCATAAAAGCAAATACAGAACATAACAGAAATTGGTACTAAAGCACAATACTATTCTTCTAATAGAAAAATGCCACATTTAAAAACTGTTATTTAGTTATCAAAAGTAGTTGAATCTCTTAGAAAGTTACTTCCTGCCTCAACCCTGTGAAAGCTGGCTGGGAGTCCTCACTGTAGGTGATAATACCTTCCATGACTCAGTAGGGTCCTGGTGAGAAGTCTTGAGTCAACACTCTGACCATACTGAGAAACTCAAAAACAGGCCTGAGAGTTTTGCAGATAAAGTCTGCCAGCCTTTGGGGAGGATGGGAACAGGCATCCCTCTGTGCCTGCTCCATCTGCGGCTTCAAAGTGGGTTTGGTTTCCTAGGGTTCCTTTGTTTCTGTTTTGATAAGGCCAAACTAGCAAGAGATCTTAGGGGAAAGAGAGATACACGTCAAAACTTCAGCTGATTTTATCTCTTAATAGACTCTGGCAATAGCAGCAATCTTATCACTACACTTTCAAAATGTGAAAAATAGTTGTAGAGAAGATGGAGATTCCCTTTCTACAAGAACAGACAGTGACAGGGTGAGAAGCAATGAGCACAAATTGACTCAGGGGAAAATCTGTTTCCATGTAAGAAAAAGTAAAAAAAATCTTTGCCATGAGAACAATTAAACATTGGGATGGGTGACCCAGAAAACTGATGCAATCTCTCCTGCTGAAAATAGTCAAGACTTGGCTTGACAGGACCCTGGATAACCTAATGTGATGTCTTGCTTTCAATGGAAGGTCACACTAGGTGATCTCAAGAGGTCCTTTCCAACATAAACCTCCCTGAGATATTAAGAGAGGAAACATTTGCTACCATCCAGGTTAAAGTAAGTTCTTTACAGTGTTTTTTTTTGTTTGTGGTTAAACTACCACAGCTACAAGAAACTTCCAAAAGTCATCTAGACCACAAACCTGTTTTAAGGCAGCATCAACCGTGCCTTTATCATAGTGACAATGAGAAGCAACTCAGCTTAAAAAACCAAACTTGACCAATGCCTTACAGTCATTACTGTAAGCAGACTTTTATATTTCTATTGTCTAACTTAAACCTTTCTCGCTGCAGTTGAAGCCTGTTACTTCTTTTCCAATCAACTATGGACATAATTATTCTATTCTTTTTCTTAATTACTTTGAACGTATTTCATAATACCCCCCATCTCTTCTTCAAGCTAAGCAACCCCTTCATTCTGCCTTTCCTGATAGGTGCCGGACCTACATGTTTAAAATAGAAAAGCCTACAATTCCCTCTCTGGAGACAGCTATCATAAAAGTCACAGTGCTTAGTGCTTTCCTCTCACCATCCCCCTTCGTTGAAATCACTGGGAGCTGAGCACATAAGTACTGCTTCGGAAGTCTGCCCTAAGTTTAGTAATTGTTCAACCCAATGATTGGATTTCTCTGTTAACTCACCTTTTTGTCTTTGATGTCAGAACCTCACAAAGGGATGGTTTCCTAAAGCAGAATTGACTTCTTAGTTTTATCTTCGTATCGCGTCGGTGGTCAGAGCTGGTTTATGAAGGCTCTGGACGCTGAAATAAATATGAACTTTCAATGATAGGGAAGCAAAGGGAAACTTTAATGGAAAATTACCGAGTTTTGTTTCAAAATTGTGACCTTCTAAATAATCTGTACACAAATGTATCTTCTTTTCTATTCTTTTTGTTACTTGGGATTGGGATTAAGTGAGAAAAAACGCCAATAGTTCATGATCACTCATATATGTAAACATTATATAATGTAGTGTTAGCAAGCCCAGAATAGAAATATTGTATTAAAGTACTCAGGGTTACAAAGGAGTTAATGTGATGTAGAACTGAGTCTGAAATCAGAGTTCAAACATAAAACCTACATCCACAGCTTTAAGCTAAATAACTATCAAAATTATTTCTAGTTATTTTAGCCTATCACTAATTCTGACCTTGTCTAATTTTTACTGTGCCATACAGAAAGGTACAGAAAGGTTGACCTAGATTGAACAGTGCAAAGAAAAAGAACACACAAGGGACACTGATGTTAGCATCCTAATTAGAAAATTAAACAGTTACTCAGAGAAGAAACATATTTTCCCTCCATAATGCAGAAATTGCTCTAAGTACACATAGCAATGTCATCAATCACTGTCTTTTCCATGGAGAAAAAGTTTTGGTTTATAGTGTTCAAAAATGTTGATGTTTTTCCTTACTCAAGAGCAACATAGGGACATATCTATTAATTTTATTACAGATCAGAAACGGAGTCAGCACAAAGCAGACACTTAAATGAGATTAAAGGTCTGAGTTAAGCTGACAAGAGAGAAGAAAAGCAGTCAAAAATGACACTGAATATTCCTATATACCAATGTAAAGTGTAAAAAATAAACCCCCACAATTCTTTATTTCTGGCTTTCATAATCTAACAAAAGCTGCTTGTATTATATAAACAATATTCTTGTTTACAAATAACTACAAAAATCCTTTAAAATTGTAGCAATTATATAAAAAAGTCCTTTTATTAAAGTGCAGACTGCCACTAGATATTACTGGAAGTGTGCTTATCAAACTAGTAACCATCTACATTTGGCATCTGTTAGAAAAATTAACAAATACATCTCAGCACATAGCTTGTCCTCTGTCAAGATAAATATTTTTGAGGTCCATACCTTATGAATATTTGATGAAAGTTGATGGAGATCTGAGTGAAACTTGACAATATTCATGGATAAAAGAAAATATTTTCCTCCTAACAATACATTTACAATAGGTGAGAGAATAATTTTCTATTGCCAGTTATGACACAGGACAATATACAAGTACTATATCATTACTACTGAAGCCTATGGCCCATACACAGAAGAAGATTAAGTCAGAGCAATAGCTGCAGATCAAATCAGGGTAACCATTCCCTGCTGATTTGCATTTCCCTTCCGAGATTGTTGCAGTAGGTCACAATCCTAAAGCAATTACAGTAAAAAGAGAGAAAAAAAAAAGGTATTTTAAAGTAGGTAGGAAATAAAACCTACCTAAATGATTTATTTCTGTTGCATCATGACAAATGCTCAAAGCTGTATCTTGTCAGTGCTGCTCTTCAGCAGTGTGCTGTGTACTACTTGTAAGGAGCAGAACACTACCATAAAAAAACAAATGAGTGTTAGCTGACATTCTTCAGTTGATAAGCTATGTAATTTTCAGTTTGACCATTAAACGTTAAGCCATCGCCCTTTTCATCCCCCTGCCCCTGAGTGAGTGGATTCGTACAACATGTCTTTGCAATAAATGGCAGGGATAACATTTGAAGGTGTACCATATTTTACTTTCATTGAAACAGCTCAATATTCAAAAGTTTGGGAACAGTTTTGACGATAATCATGGTTCAGTGTTTACAAAGGAGTATTTTCCTAACTGCTAAAGTTACTATGTTTTAAGCAGATAAAATCTGATGTTTTGTGCTAAGAAACTTAGACAACTAGGCATAAATTTGAATCCAGAGTGTTAATTTTCAGTGACTATGAACAAATTCCTTTCGAGGAGACGTCACATCTAAGCTATTTGTGTAGAATCAGAATGTATTAGGTTGTATGTTTAATGCCTTGAGAGGGAAAGCAGAAAATAGGGGGCACAGAAAGGTCTCCAAAGAGACTGTTTTCCAGGTCGTCCAATCCACTAAGAAATACAGTAATCAGGACAGAAGAGACTTGCTATGCTTTTGAAATAATTCAAATATCAGGCCTCCATTCAGCCATACACATTACCTTTCCTAGGGTAATAATGTGAATAGTGGAAAAAGCACAATGTCATAGAAGCAAGTGCAGGGCTAGAGAACATTCAGAGGCAGAAATTGACATTTGGATAGAAAACAAACAGTACTGAAAAGTCAGCAAGAAATGTCAGCAACAACTGTCAAAGACTTGTAGGGAGAAATCCCTTCTGTAATTACAAACAAATGCTCCCCATATATTCTTCTGTGCAAATATTTCAGCAAAAGATATTGGCCAGAAGGAAGCTCCAAAATGCCTATGATCAGGCGGTGATGTCACAAGGATTCACATTACAAAAAGCCAAAAAACCAAAAAGCAGCTTGTCAAACTTGCTCTTCAAGAGCCAGAGAAAAGGGGGTAGGGAGAAAGGAAAAGGGAAACTGGAGCACAATTAAACAACTTACTGGTCCAGCAGTGCTGTCCCCTTGAAACTTTCTACTGTTGCTAGACCCCCAGACATTGTACAGCTAAATAAACCCATATTTAATACCCCTTAACACATTTTCGCAGTCTCAATATACTAATCAGATCAATGATTGATTCTTCCTTCCCCAAGCTGAACACACGCTGTCACAGTAAACTCTTGCTGACTCAATTCTGCTGCTCTTAACACCTGCACGGAGGAAATGCTGCTCATCTCTGGATCTGGCCACCCTGTGATCCTGTCGTGTTAGCAAGTTGCATGGAAAATGCTTTTCCCTCCTCTCTCCTTTCTCCAGAAATCCTTACAGGGCAAAGATACACGGTGAGAATGGAACTGAAATTCATCCCTTGGCAAAGACAATAAGAACATTCCCAAAACGATCACGTCTTTTAAGAAGGTTAGAGACAAGCACAGGAAACTTGGTAGCATGGAAAATAACCATGGTAGCTTTCATGAAAAAACCCAAGCCATGAACTGCCCTAATTTTGTATCTTTTATTTATCTCTTCTTTATGAATCACCATTTTTGATCAAAGATTAGAATAATTACTGATCAATCTCTATTAAAACCAAATCACTGCTCCTAAGAGCACGGGGTAAAGACTGCCAAAAAATATTTATTTTCACTTGTCTTTCTATCCTAAAGGCTTTTAATTCAAGGAGTTTTTAAATTCAGTATTTTACACTGGAGTTGCATTTCCTAGTTTTCAACTCCTATCAAGTTTATTAGTGTGGTACATATTATATGTAAGCTTATTATATATGCTGTATTAATATTGCATGTATATTACTAATAAGTACAATATTACTCATTCATCTCTTTTAATCAGTTAAGTAATGGCTACACTTGTTTACTTTGGGTTACTTTACTGTAAAAGCAAATTATAAGAATTAAGTATATCTCCTGTCATTCAGCTTTACTGCCCATCCCAGTTAACTGATCACTTGGTAGATGAAACTTAAATGTCATTAAAGACATGAAGTCATGAGAAAGACTATTGTCTTTGTTCACACATGCAACTTCACTCTATATTGCTTGAAGTTTTCTGGAAATAACTAAAGGTAGCCTTCAACCCAGCTGCCCCTCATCTTCCATTGTTCTGTTTCAGGTATATTAAAATTCGTGAAAGTCATTCTACTATTTCACCGGGATTAGGTCTATAAATAACAGAAAGTTGCTTTACATCATAGTATCTGATTAACTCAAGGGTACACAAAGGTTACTGGGTGTTTCCTGAAAAGCTGTTGACCTATCACATGCAAAGCAAATTATTTGAATGATCAATTAATCAGCATTGCATTGTGGGACACTAGATGTTTAATTTGTCACCGAAATTCAGGAAAAAATGTAGTTATCTTGAAGGAAGAAGAAGAAATAATACTACAACTTGTACAACTGCAAAGCACCCAGAACAAAATTGCTTCCATGGACAAAATTAATCACTGCATATTTTGATGAAAACTATTAAATAGTAAAAAAAAAAATTGATAAAAAATAAAAATATTAAATAGTAAATCTAGTTTCATTTTTTATCAAGATGTGATGTATTTTGTATTACAAATCTCAACTTTCCGTTCTGGAGTTTTTTCTAAAATCTCATACAAGTCATACTGCATTTACTATTTTTTCCTTCTCTGCCCTGACTGTGATTATCTTTACACATAACACATCATTACTAATAAACAGGCCACAACCTAGAACCAAAGAAATCTGTGACATTCAACACAACAGAAAGATGTGACACGCATCACGCTGTCAGAATACTCATTAAATCTTGTCAAAAAGAGCTCTAAACAAAGTCTGCAGAGTCTTTTCATGCCCCTGAAAATCTTAAAACGTCAGGTAATGACCCTGAGAACCTGTGACAAAAATCATCTTTCTATGATCTTCATCAGCCTTTAGGAACAAGTAAATTGCAAATGCATATTCCCAAGGACCCGCTCAGCAGTATTCCCTGGTCACATGGAGCAGATGGACGACTGCTTGGTAGTCATTTGTGGTGTCTGGCGATCATTTCAGGTGTCAAACACAATGTTGTAGTGTAAGTGTCAGGGCAGTATGTTCCAAGCTATTTAAAGTTGTTTTTTTCTCTTGCTACCATCTACAAAACCAGAGTTTTGTCTTCTCTTCCAACTAGTGCAAACCAAAATCATCTTTATCACGTTTTCATTTTACTTTTTCAGTGTTATGCTCAGAGCATATCATTAGATAAGAAAACATAATGTCAAAATGTGAATAGGTATCTGGTTTTTTTTTCTGTTAAAACAGAGTTTTCAATTCTTTTAGCTTCATCCATCATCAATACAACTAATTGTGATTTACTTATTTTTCAAGCTTCAATTTTTTCTTAACACTGACAATGCAACATTTTGACCATGTCTTCATTACACACAAAAAGCAATATTGAGCACAGAAAATATCATTATCTTATGCTAATGAAAGCTTATTCACCCGCTGTGCTTTTACTCACCAGAATCAATCATTGATTTATTTTGATCACTGTCTTCATAAATACAAAATGCATGCAGCTATTGACCCTGGACATCTAAAAAACCAACTACTCACATAAAGCAATGCAAATGACCCTATAATTTAGAAATCTTTAAAAAGATCAGGAGAAAACACATTTAGTAAGTGAGGTGATTGAATCACTAGAGAGTTGGGTAGCTGAATGGTTTCTAGCCTTCATTTAACATGGATGAAGCTAGATACAATGTTGAAACTTTAACAATCCCAACTAACATAATGAGAAACAAGATTGTCTCATGTTATATTCATGTTATCCTGTTTAATGAAAAAACTCATACGTTAGTAAGAGATCCGCAAGACTGGTAATACTCTCGTTTATGCTTTTTGAGTAGTCTCCAGCTAAAGACACAATTATATGTACACACACATAAATAGGGCCTCTTTCTTCATAATTTATTTTTCCAATTGTTTGTGTGTAAATGCAGCACATACTGAAAAAACCAAAAAGATAAAAAATATAACCTGAAATTGTTGATAGGATATAAATGGTTTAAAGAAATAAGAGGAAATTTCTGTATGTTCTTCTAAAATAAATATCCCACCAACAGTTTCTATCAACCATCTGCTGTTCCACATAATATTAAATATTTGAAATCGAATCTATTTGGAAAATAGAATTTAAGGCATTTTACCCTAGAGCTCCAGATACTTAATATATTCTAAAGTTGTTACTGGTACAATGAATAACTTTCAGTCAAAGATATATCAAATATGTTAGATTCTCCTCCTAGAATCGGAACAAGAAAAAGGTGTGTTTCTTTTGAAGTAGTTTGTCTCCCTTTCCCAAGCCTCTCTCTGTTCACAGAGCAGCACTCATCTGCTATGTGCCGTGCTTTAATAAAAATGAACTATAGTCTTAGTAACTAAAGGAAACAAACAAATTTTCCTTTAATAAAGAAGGTCACGCATAAGATTTTTCAACAAGTGTTTTGGTAATGACAGTCTTCATAGTCCTTGCAAAGCAAAACCATTTTGTGGATTTATTGGTCTTCTGAAGAGCCTGTTGCTCATGAAAATTAAAGGTAATTTCAACCGGTAATAAAATTTACTACAAAAATACATTAGATGTCATTCATGTTTCAAGGTAAGAGTTCCAGCACTGACTTATGTAAACTTTCTTTCTCCTCCTTCTGTGGTTTCAGATACCGGCAGTTTGAGGCAAGAGCCTGAAAAACAGGAGCATGCTATTAATATTACCTATTATAGCTACTTGTATGAGATTTTAAAAATAAGAACAATAAAAACTAACACAAACAAAAACCCGAGCCAACAATAAAAAACCCCCCAAACAGTCACCCATTAAAAGCATTTTCCGCATCTGCTGAAAGTAACATTCTGCTTTTAGGTACCACTGGTGGGATTCAGTTGCCTCAACATTTGTACCCAAGTGGCCTTTTAGATGCCCTAAAGTAATCGAAAATTTTCACATTGGACTGAAAAGAACTCATATATTTCAAAATGCAGCATCTTTTTCTTCATCTTCCTCTTTTTTAAACAAAAATGGAAAGATTGTGTGCAATTCAGTTCCCTGAATGCAGATGTCTAGCACCTCTTCAGGATAACCCACCTGGTCTTCAGTTCTTCCAGAATGGTGCAAGCTGTTTGTCACACCTCTCAGCTCATTCAGGTCTCTCAGAAGTTTCTCGCTAAAAGCCAATATCTCAGTGACATTAATTCTTTTTCGAAATCTTCATGAAAATGTGTGCGGAGTATTAAATAGGTAGAAATTTCATGTTTTCATTCCTTCCAGTTCTGACTATATATTAGCACGAGAAATAAGAAAGGAGAAGGTAAAACTTTCAGCTGTGTAATTCAAGTCAATCAAAACTGAGAGATTTTGGTCTTGCTGTTCTATAGCCCTCTCTCTGAATCAACAGTTTTCTGAGGAACTCAGAATAGTGCTTCTTCCAAGCACTATAACACCTGACAATAAAGTCTTCTGTTAGTATTTCAATGCTTCCTTCTTGTTACTTTTTTTGGTCAGTAATTTAAGCAATATCCTTTACAGTACCAGTCCCTTTACTGCTGATTAGCTCTAGAACCTAACACACTTCATTTATCTCACTCCCATACTTTCCCTGTATATTTCTTCACAGATTTCTCAGAAAAGTTGCTGTAAGAATCCTGAATAAGTAAGCCTAATAGGAATGAAAAAAAGGTCCCTTTATGGCACTGAGAGGGATGCAATAAAAGATTACAATATGTAAAACCCAAGCAAAGACTGGAGTGAAGCTAATGACATGGATTTGAAAAACGTATATTTAAGACTGACAGAGATTAGGACAGCTTTATCTTTACTGAAGCTTTATTAACTTTGCTGAAGTTACATTGGAGACTTAGCTATTCTAACACAAGGAACCCACATTTATTGCTTTTTAAATATTTGGGGTTTTTTAAAGGTGTCATTATTTTTTAGCCTACTGTGACTGTCAGCCCTGAAAGATGAATCTTTATGGGAACCCACCAGTGATCCAGCTACACAACACTGCTTCAGCATAAATTATCCTAAACTGACAACTTACACCACTGTTTAGAATTCAGTAGTTTCTTTTTCACCTTTGTTGCTATGTTTAGGTAGCTAAATAAGTGAGGCAATTTATGGGTTTATAGCTTCATTAAAAACTTTTTTGCCTTGTTCTGACTTCCCATAATTCGTCAAAGAAAATACTGATAACAAGATTACTAGAATTCAATACACTATTCTAGGCGCAACTGAAAATCAGCAATGTAAATGAAGAATAAGTACACAACCTTCTGTTCTCTATTCGTCTTCCGGTTAAGCTGACAATAAAAAAAGAACCTTCAAGCCAGTGGAAACACAGGATTCTTCAACAGCAAGTAAAAATAAACAACAATCCCACCAGTTCAGAAACAGAACTTGACCATTTAATGGAAAGATTTAGCAGACATTGTTGCAAGACCAGCCTCCATGTTTTGGACAACCCTATATAAGCTCCAAACAGTATGGTTTTAAGGTTGTTTTAACAGAAAAATTATGATAATCAGTCACTGTACAAGAATTAATAAATACAATATAAGCAGAAATTGTCTATACCTTTCTCCTTCTTCCACTTCAAGGAATGTGTCCTGATTGCATATCCAAACAGTCTTCTAAAGATATTATGTTAAAAAATGGCAGGATATGCCTTGCACATAACACAGTGGGTCTGTCACAACCTCTAACTTCAGATTTTGTGCTTCCATTTGCAGAGAAAAATCTCCATAAATATGTATTTCTTAGAATGAAAATACATGTAGCTCATTTACATTCAGAATCACATCCTAACATTTCATGCCTGCAGATGTTTAGTTTTGAAATGAAGCCATTTGCCCACATAGTGTGATCAGTTTACGTGTTGTTATAGTTTAGTCATTGTTTGAGTTGATGTCTGACACGAATAAGCCTTTTTTTACCCCACTCTAACATTCATATTTTCTTTTTTACTATTTATATGATAATACCGTCATGACAAGATCATTCCCTGCTCATGCAATCCTTTCTGTTCATGGCACTTTGAGAAGCATAAACATCACTTGCCTTTTCCTCTTTTTATGTGAAGATTGAATATCCAGCTGTTACCTTAATTAAGTCTGCCACAGGCAAGGATCTGGCTTTACGTACCTGCAGAGAGAACTTTCATGGCTTTTTAATGACTAGCTATAGATTGAGCAAAGTGACTCAAGAGCTAATGCAAGCAAAAGCTGAGCTCAAATGAGTGCCAGAGCTGTCAATTTCCAATTAGGAGACTTGTTTGTCTCTCATGACAGTGAACCACCACAAATTATATGCTTTAGCACTGTTGGTTAATCTTTTGCCACCTGACAGATGGAAGCAAATCAGTTGACTTATGTTAATCACTTCCAGGAAGTGAGAATTATTTAAATCTTGGCACAGTTTTGCATCTGTGAGGACAGCATTAGGAGAAATCACAACAGCAACCCATTATTTATAGATAAGGTGTCACGTGAAGTATGTGTGGGGTATGGAATGAATGGCAGGGAATGTGGGGAAAATGAAAGGCATTATTCAACCCTTTCTCAAAAGCATTCCCACTTGAGAAGAAAGCTTCTGATTGTTCATATCTTGCATATTTTATGTTTTCACAAAGCTGAGAACAATTTTCAGGAAAATTCAAGTTGTTAATCATGTGTACACAAAGGAGAAATGCACACAGGTCCTCTGAAGAGATGGTTGACAACTGACACTTAGCAACAGTATCAGCAAGTAATAACTAAATACACCTTTACTAAAAATAAAAAAAATTGGCACTACTAAAAAAACCCTGGGATGAAGTCTGTGTGAAAAAATGGAGACTAAGTTTTTTTTCATTAAAAAATGAATAAAGAATATTTGAAAACTTGTGAAACATCTATTAAGACCTTTGACATGTAGCTCTAACAAGCCAAGCTGACGGCATGTATCTCAGCCTAGTGCCTGGTTACACTTGCCAACATAAGAGCAAGCTGCATTTTCAAGCCTAAGAAGATCAGCTACCACTTTGTTTTTTACAACTTCCTCCTTTTAATATAACTGTGTAACAATTTGGAGAACAGATTAGATTTTCATGGTACCTCATTGTTCCTCTAGTGACTGCCCTTTCCACAGGATTAATACTGCCATAATTGCAGTAAATTATTTGATGGATATGGTCTTTCAAACACTTTTATTTAGCTCAAAATCAAATGTAATATCACGTAATTGAGGGAAAAAAAAAAAAGGAATAGAATCATTATTTAAATTCCTTTGCTCTTTAACTCAAGATCCAGGCTTCCACAGTTCATGACAGAACTTCAAAATTTGGTAAGGAAAAATGCTTCAGGAGAGAAAAGAACCTTTTCTGGGAAATGCCAACAAGGAGTGCTTCAGAGGTGTATTTTTTATTGTAAAAATAGAAGAATAGTTCTATAGTTATAGAAAAGTTTGCTTTAGATTGCAGGCAAGCAAGCATGTACCATTTCACCCCTGATCATGCACTTCACCTCCTTGTGCTCATGAGGGACCACCCAGTCCTAGTGTGCAGAGCACCAGCACAGGATCGCCCCCTTGCTACTCACACAGACATTCAGCCCCGCTGCTCCCCCTGTGCTCTCGCAGGCAGAGCTCTGCTTCACCGAGGCTGCAGGATGGAGGCACTCAGGGGCTGGATTAAGATTACACGGACATCAACAAACTCAAAACCCCTCCTGAACTTTTCCGATTTATTTCAGTACCCTTACCTTTCTCATTCAGCTCCCTTTGGAGAAGGTTCTTCTCTGTGTTGCATGGCTCTCAATGCTCTCCCCTGGGCTTCAGAAATCCTTGTGCACGTAGGTAGTATTACCAGGACAGCTAATTAAAATGATAGAGCATACGAAATTATACTAAAAATTCTCAGCCTTCCCCCCACCCCTCGTATTTTTTCAACATTTACAACCATTTTCAAAAAGAATGTTTTTTACTCCAGCTCACAAGTCCTAACTTTCTCATTTTCCTTCTTCTACACAGTGATTTTGGACTATGTGCCAACTGATCCACTTTCAGAGACACGCTGCGTTAATTACCGTTCATGCTCGCGACAGCCAGCACCCAGTGCACTTGAATGGGTGGAGGGATTCTGCATCACTGCTTAACCAAATGCACAGGCCACAGAAAAATCACGGTGCTAAATATCACCAGCTAATTAACTGTGTCTTGGGCGCTCCCTGCCAATGTTCTTTCACATTTTGTTGATGTTTTCCCTGCGTGCAGAACATTGTCTCTTTAAAACCTAAAGTGTTGCCTCACCGTGTTCTTTACACACAGAAACACACATAGATATAAAAGGCTATTTATTGGCTCTCTGCCTACACAGCTGATTTTTTTTTCCTGGCATAAAACATAGAAAACCAAAAAAATTCACGTTTAGAGAAATCAAGAGTTAAAAGTGAATAACAAAGTTAGAAAATGAACTTATTTATGACCTTGTTGGCCTTCGATCTGTTCAAAAGCTTACTGCTATATATATGCATGTACAGCTCACTATTTCAATTGACATATACAAAATTATGGATAATACTAGTATTTGAATATGCTAGACTTGGTCCACTGAGGTTAATCATAAAATTCCTCAGTCTGTAAAGTTTTCTTCAAAATTTCCTTCTCTACAATTGAAAAGATTTTATTCAATAAAAGGCGGTATTTCGGATTTTTCTTCCTTCCCATGCATCTGACATCCTGCCTGCTCTTCCACATTTTCCAGACAAGTTGTGTTAAACTATTACAGACATCCATGTCATACATAAATCCTTAAATTCCTGCTCCACTAATATGGACAGCGTAGTAGGTAAGGTAACACAAAAATCCACCAGTACTGAGCTTTCAGGCGGGGTTATCATGTGACATTCTGCTGCACTGTATTCACCTCAGAAAGCTGCCATTTCAGAAGTATGTAAGTATATATCAGAATGAAATATCTGATTATTGTGATACATGAGTAATTGGGACAAAAAAATAGCTAAACTGAAATAGTAGAAGTCCGCCAGACTGAAGTGACTATGATTGATGTGAAATAAAGATAACAAAAACTAAAACTTCACCTTATTAACGTGAATAATACCATCATACAATACAAGGGGTTTCTGTGGGTTTACTGAAATAAAACCAGCTTCTGCATTCTATTTTTTCCAATTTATTAATATGGTTATTTGAATATCCAATGCCTATAAATACTGATTCTATGAGTACAAATTTTGCATTTTAGCTTATTTCAATATATCTATACCTATAGATATATATAGATATATATATCTATATATAAATACAGATATTAAACTACTGCCTTAAGTCATTGGACAACCACTGATAGGACAAGGGGTAATGGGCTGAAACTGGAACATAAGAGGTTCCGCTTAAACTCGAGAAGAAACTTCTTCTCAGTGAGGGTGACGGAGCCCTGGAACAGGCTGCCCAGAGAGGTTGTGGAGTCTCCTTCTCTGGAGACATTCAAGACCTGCCTGGACACGTTCCTGTGTGGCATAGTCTAGGCATTCCTGCTCTGGCAGGGGGATTGGACTTGATGATCTTTCGAGGTCCCTTCCAATCCCTAACATTCTATGATTCTATGATTCTATGAATGCTTACATCATAGCAAGCTATAAAGGCAGCTAACAAGTCCTTTTAAAAATAATGGAAAACTAGAGGAAATCATAATAGAAGCTATGATATAATTTCAACTTGAGTTTCTTAAAGAAATTTTGCTTGACTTAACAAATAGGGAATTAAGTTTCCTGAGCAGTAAAATTCACCTCTAAGTAATTCTTGAAGAGCAGAAGCTAAAAGTTTCAAGATTGACAAGCCTAGAAATTGAACATACATCAAACTTCAAAAGAGATTGAAGGTCAGAAAATACTTTAAAAATTATTACCGATGAATGCAAATACAATACTTATTTAAAACAGAAGTAGAGACTGACATACTTAAATTTAGTACATGTAAATATACATAGAAACATAGAAAAAAATTTACAAATTTGTAAAATGTAGAAAGGAGACTTGGAAAACAAAGGTAAAAATAGTGTTTGGGTCTTCCACCACCTACATTGAGTATTCTGTCCTTAAAAAAAGCGCCTTGAAAGAATGCAATAAAAAATAATTCAGGAAAGCAGCAGAATTTGTACTTAGTACACAGAAAATTTAAGGAACACATATTAGTACACACATAAATACACAGATGATATTGTAGGCTTTGGAAAAAATTGTTAAAACGGTAATTGTTGGAGGAAAAGCTGAAAAATGTCTGAGGTTTTTGGTCCCAGTTTAAACCAAAGACTGTAGTTCAATTCCCACAGCATTCTGTAAGTTTCTGTGTCACCTCTTGTGGAAATTAATGGCTCAGCAGCAGATGCAGATTTTAGACCAGCATTGCTGTGAATAAGGTACACTGGGAATAAGCTTTTAAGTCACCTATTTTTCAACTTAGCTGGTTCCCATTTCATGAGAAATGAATTTAAAATCTGTTACAATTGCGATTTTGACCTCCATGTGGAGAAAAGTACATCAAGTGGAGTACCACAGAGATCAGTAATGGGACTTATTTTTACAATTTAATACTTTCATTAAGAGCATACTAAAAGATATTAGTCAACCTAGGTGTTTTAGTTTTTTTTTCACAGCCAGATTTGAAAGAAAACAAACACGAAGAAGGCAGACCTAACCTACACACATACTTGGATATTTTGGAATAGCAGTTTGCCTGCAGAAAGCTGTATACCATGAGACAGCTAATAAACACAGATCAAATAAGTATTTCTTGACAGCAATGTGTGAAAAAAAGACGAAGAAACACCTATGGTGTGTGTAACTAAATAAGAATTTGCTGTATTGTTATGTCTAAATAAGCAGTCAGTTAATTAGCACTGAGAAGATCACAAACCAGAAAAGCATTACTTGTTCTGCACATGCAAGATCAGATATGGCTGCATTGAAAATAAATTCTAATCACAAACAGAACACCAACAATAAAGGAGACTGATTTCCCTTTACACTAGAGTATAGCCAAATGTAAGCGGAGACACTGATTTTTCACAAGTGCATTCAGCAGTGTACAATTCATTCAAGACAATCACAGAAAACCAAGGTAAGAAAGCTCATTTCATCTCCCTTCTTCATTCCCAAGGCCTAGACCAATGCCATTCTTAAAGAAGTATTACCAGGACTATGTCAAGGATATTCTAGGACTTCCCTGGATTAAGTCTGTATTATCTCCGTCAGCAACCTATTTTAACACCCTGTTCTCTGATGAAAGAATGCTTTCTGCGTGTCTCAACTGAAGATTCCTTGCTAAAATTTAGACTCAATACCTCGTGCTATTTGCCATTGTCCCAACAGAAATTCTTTTAATTTTTGGACCAAAACAGTGCAATACTTTTACTTATTTGAAAAACACCTAGGCAATGGGAAGGCAGAAGGAAAGAATGAAAAGGCAACCAACTTTGCTTTAGGATAAATTACGTCTCCTTATAAGCCATTTTATTACATATTTAATCATATTTTTTGTTCTGCACAAGTTTCTTCAGTGTTACATACCTTTCTTGAGATGCCTATGGCTGTAAATAGCATCCCATACCTGTAATTACATTAGTAAAATAAATACTTCCATGGAACACTTTCAAAAACTCAGCTTCTTATACAGCTAAATTGTTAGAATGGCCGTCATATTTTCGCCCATACAAATTAGCATTTTTTCAAAACAATTCTCAAGAACACAAAAAGAAAAATTCCCAGTAAGTGTTCTAGACCCAATCATCCTTTTCTGAAAGGTAGGAAGTGGTAGAATGGCTCATATCACACCGTACTCTGCCCGTCGTCTTTCACGACAGAGCCCCTGGCATATTTTAATTTACTAGAACACACTTAGCCTGACCAGCGTTGAGTCAAGTGAAAGGATTACTGGATTTATTTCTTAGACTGAAGTATTACCTTTTGCATGTAAAGCAAATACTAGCATGATGTTATTAGGTCATAGCCATCATGTGATTCTTTGCCAAATTAGAGAAGAAGCCTTAAAAACACCAAAGTGCAAGTTTAATTTGAATTTTAATTCAGGCTTCAACATACCTGATGGTACCAACCATTTTTCTGTTGCCTTGAATTTAATAAACATACCATCTATTCCATCAGCACTACTGGATGAAAAGACAGTTTTCCTACAGAGTTTTACTTGATACAACCATTAATTTCATCATTCAGAATAATGTATGTCAGGTCATTTAGAAACTAAAATGAAAAAAAAGAAGGATTGTACTTCTATTTCTTTTGGGAAATGTTAGAGGAACAGAATGAGTTAAATGACTTCCTAGAGCCCTGTTCACACCTCTTCTCTACAAATTTATGCTTCAGACAACCCACAGGTATTTACAGAAAACAATTTCCAGTGCCGTGATGATAAAGACTACATCCGAAGCTGATAAAACAGAGATCTGTAGTGTTTTTATAGATATATTATTTTCTAATACTCTTTTGAGACCCTGGGACTAGAGAGGTCAGAAAGGATCCCAAACCAGACTGGTCTAGACAATGATAAACCTTCCCTCCAGAAGGGCTACTGAAGATAAAATAGTACATACTCTAGATCTTAAAAACCTTTGACTTGCCCCTTAAATTTCTGATCTCCTGAAATGTATGGCCATCCCTAATATTTCCTTTTGTGATCCAGAGGTTATACCTTTATAGAGCTCACTTTTCAAACAGCTGTTATTAGGATGAAAGCTCTTCTTTAAGCGAAATATGCCTTTGTTCTAAAAAAGCATCACTTCCATTAACTACTTATTGCAAACTTTGTGGATTACAGCAGAATTTTGTTACTGACTTTTTTCACGGCATACTGCTTTGAGCTATGTAATTATCCAGGCTTTCATATTAATAGACAAAATGATTCAGACTGGTGTGATCTTTTGAACTTCAGAATCAGTGCTTTCTTGCGGGAATTCAATAAATGTAATCTGAAACTTGCACAGAACAGCAAAATTAAGAAAGAGATACTCTTAATAGAGATTCTAAAGCATAGAACACAATTCTAGTCATACGAAACATCATTTATTAAATAGTGGTTTGTATTTTACATTTAAAATTAAAATTTTCTAGTTAGGAAAGTAAAAAACAGACAATTGCCTTCTTTTCATTCTGTTTTTCTCTTAAATGTAGTTTGCCCATGTAGTTCACTGTGTCCATATTTTTCTGTAATTCTATCTACTCGTTTATCTACCTTGTCAATTATCACAGCTTGATTAAGTGAACACTCTAAATCTTTCCTTCACTGGTGTCCTAAACTTTGGTCTCCTTGTAAAATCACAGTAGAAACAGAGAGAACAATAAAGACAGAACATTACAAGTTGCACCCAGTAGTTAGGACATCCATCCCCACAGTAAAAGAATATGACTTATTATACGTTAAGGTCAAATATTTAATGGAGACATAAGGAAATTCAAAACACATATCTTTAAACATCCTAAAACTCCCTAAGTAGAATTTTATGTTTTTGCATATTATCAGTTAAGAACCACATTGAAGAGAAGCTTTCCATTTTATATGTAAAATTGACATCTTGAATATTATGTAAGATTCACTCAAAAAAAAGAAAATGTTTTATAATTAGGATAAATACGTAAGCAAAGTGATCATTGACATTAAGATTTCTCTGTAAGTTGTGAGAGTGTTTCCTTTTGCAGGAGCACAACATATTTCTTGTTGCCAACTTAATTTAATTGGATGCTCTTTGATACTGCAGAGCAACTGAAGAGTTCTTAAAATGCTAAGTTGTATCATAAAAGTACAACTTATATGTTTGGGAAGTTGATTCTGGAAAACACATTTTTGTGAAAAGAGAAGAGAGAGAAGAAGAGAGAGAAGAGAGAGAATAAGAGAGAGAAGAAGAGAGAGGAGAGAAGAGAGAGAGAAGAAGGAGAGAAGAAGGAGAGAAGAAGGAGAGAAGAAGGAGAGAAGAAGGAGAGAAGAAGGAGAGAAGAAGGAGAGAAGAAGGAGAGAAGAAGAAGAGAAGAAGGAGAGAAAAGAAGGGAGACAAGACAGAATCTTTCGGTGTCACTGTACCAGGTTAACAAAATAATAGGAAGTACATGTATGTAGTGGTGATTCAGAATATAAGTGACCCGCTCTAAAACTTCATATATTTTTAGAAATATTTCTAATGAAACCAATACAATTCAGCGAAGATAAAAAGAAAGCCCACAAAATAAATAAATCTTTCTTCTGCACTAACACATGAAAATAGTCACTATTACGTGGAATTGTGAATACAGATATAATTCATCTCCTTTAAAAATGAAATGAAAATGACAGTAACCTTCACTCAAGGCTTCTCTCTGGAAGAAAAAATACTAAGTGTCAGGAAAATACAGTTTTGGGGCAAAGCACTACTGTCCCACACACAGGGAATTGTTCAGGTATGGTTATGCCTCATTTAGTCAAGGCAATTCAATTCCATATAAAATACAAGTATAGTAGAGGAAATGCAAAATCTGTAGACTCTTAATGCAAGCCATCACTCACAGCACCCCGTTTTCAAGATATCCAGATTGCATAATGCATAATCCACTATACAGATCTGCCTGCCATTCGAGAAGAGGTCCAGGGAGTTCATTTCATGATTTACTGGTGTTGCTGCTGCAGAAGGAGGGAAGTGCAGTCATTTAGCCTCTGTGCAAACCAAAGGTCTCCACCAGATCCAACAAAAGCAGCAGTCATGGGTTTTTTGTTGGGTTGGTTTTTTTTTCTCCCCAGACAGACACAGGTGAAATAGATGAAACAAGGATAAGAAAATTACTCCTTCAAGTCAACACACAGTCATGTATTTAATGAGCATGTATCTCCTTATATTATCTCCTTCAAATCTGAAGTTCCTTCTCAGTTCTGCACTTTTGATTTCCTTCTCACTAAAAGCAATGAACATCACAGACCTCCGTGAGTATTCCTCATTCATGTTGTCATGAAAGAAAAATGTGTATTTTGAGTTTTTTGCACTCCTTATATTTTTGTTCAGAGAAACATTAATTAGTATCTCATAGAAGGATTCTGTGCCCTAAAGTGACCAGGCAGCTCAGCTTTACAACACGTCCTCAAAAAGATCAGCACAGTCTTGAGGGATCCTGACTATTTGTATGCTCCGACAAAGTCAGAGCTCATTACAGCAAATTGATTTAAGAAAACACCCCTGTTCTTGAAGATCCAGCCCATGACAGAATTGGATAAACAAATCAATTTCAGAATTAAGGAGAATTTATCTGAAAATAAATTGTATGAATCAATTCAGAGCCTTATCAGGGAAGAGGTCTGGAGTGGCTTCAGACAGCAAACAGTTCTTACGTAGAAATCAAACTGTCCTCTTGACTGTGAATAAAAACATACAGAAAACACCCAATATGCAAAATTGAAGTCTTTCATCCTTTATGGTCAAAACTATGTAAGAGCAGCATGTTAGAAGGGATATTGCATAACACAAATGGACTCTGACATTTAACCGCTGCTAGGAGACCTATGAATGAACAGTTTATATCTGGAAGCCTACGATAAGAAAGTCTCAGTTATAAAACCAGTGCAAGTTGTGGACTATTCCAATGTTCAACTTAAAAAAAAAAAAAAAATCAGATCTAAGTATTCCAACAAAATTCCCCGAGTTAGAACCTAAAATTAATTGGGTTTGTATTTTTCAATTAAACAACTGAATTTTTCATACCCCTCAGTGCAACCTTATTTTGACCGTAACTACAAGGAACTTTGAGAGACAGAACTGTTGTCTTTGGTCTTCAAAAAACAAGAGGGTGAGGAAGATAGATACAGCAAGATGAGTAAATACAGTAGCATCTTTTACAGAGCTGTTATGCATGCCACTTTGCATCAACATTTTCTGCTGAAATACTTTAAATCAAAGAGCATCACTAGTGGTTGCTGGAAACTTTAAATCTGTCCCAGACATATAGGCCCAAATATTCACCTGAATATTGGGTTTGTTAGCAAAGAAACTGGAAGGTGGAAAAAGGGAAGATGAGAACTCTGTAACATTACTGAGTTCAGAAATTTTTAATTTTTTTACTGTAAGCTACAACAGTATTTAACTGAAAAGCATCTTTGATCATAGAAAAAAAAAAAGGACAAGGAAACTTGTATTTTCGCATGATCTAAAAAAACCCTAAATAATAAAAAGATAATATATATCTTACTTCTCATCATTCCTGAAAGCACACGAGACTGCTATCAACCTAAAAGAACTTGGAAAAGCACTCGTTCTCGTGTCTGTAGTTAATGTTCACAGAAATGAACTGAGTTCTTCTCAAAGGTAAAATATTTACAAAGACCTGTGCTATTCTCTGGGCAAAATCTGTACAGTTTTGTCACTTTTTGACATTGAACAGTTTTGAAAGCTGAACACTTTTGTACCTTTCAAAGCATTCATTTGTAAACTGCAGTAGATTAAGGTACTTATGTAATTCGTTAGGAGTTTTGTAAATTACAGCCTTCAAGAAACTCATACTTTGTACTCCTTCAGTAGGTTTTGTCAAATACATTATTGGAAAGGTTCTTCTTTCTCCTCATATAAGCTTCTCCTGTGTATATAGCGTAACACCTAAGTGCCTCCCCACAGCTATCCTCTGAAGCCAATAATATATTTACATTTTCATCCCTGTAAATAATGTTGTGGATTTGTGTGAGCAAACTTGCTGTATCTGTTTTTATCTCTAATAAAGGTATAACAAGAAATATATATTCCGCATTCTCTCAATTTTAATTTCATTTTTTAACACTTTCACTATTTCAGGTACATCAAGAAGTCTCCTTCAACTCACAGAAAACAGAGAAGGAGTGGTGGAGAGAATATCTTTATTTCATGCATTTCATCAGGTAAAAAGTTTAAGCATAGGCATGTAGTTTATACCTGCATATCTTTATGTATGTAGTTTATACCTGTATTATTTTTAAGTGCAGCTATACAGTTTATCTTAGTAAGTCCCAATGACTTTCATAATCCTGAATCACATGATTCACTATGGTTGCCAAGGCTCTAAATACATTTTCCAGGCTTTATATAAAAGTCCTGCTCAAAAAAAAAAAACCAAAAACCAAACACCCAAACAATTAAAACAATTCAAACAAATCCAAAAGAACAAAGCATCCATGATTTATGAAAACATGCAATGTATTAATAAGCCATTCATGTTAGTTCTTGGAATTACAAAGGACACATTTTACTACACTTTTATGTATTTTTGTAGAGAACTATAGAACAGCTTCAGTTGGAAGAGACCTTCAAGATCATAGAGCCTGACTTTTGTCCTAGCCCCTTCAACCCCACTAAACCATGTCTCTCAGTAAAATGTCCATTCATCTCTTAAATACCTCCAGCGATGGCGACTCAACCACCTCCCTGAGCAGGTTGTTCCAATGCCTGACAACCCTCTCAGTAAAGAAATTCTTCCTAATATTCAGCCTGAACCTCCCCTGGTGCAACTTAAGGCCATTTCCCCTTGTCCTGTCACTCACCACTAGGGAGAACAGATCAACCCCTGCCTCGCTACAACCTCCTGTCAGGTAGTTGTAGAGAGCCATAAGGTCTCCCCTCAGTCTCCTCTTCTCCAGGCTAAAGAGCCCCAGATCCGTCAGACATTCCTCGTACAACACATGCTCCAAATCCTTTCCCAGCTTGGCAGCCGCCTCTGTACCCTCTCCAGCACCTCAGTGTCCCTCTTGTAGTGAGGGGCCCAAAACTTTACAGAGGACTTGAGGTGGGGCCTCACCAAAGCCCAGTACAGGGGCATGATCACCTCCCTGCTCCTGCTGACAACACCATTCCTGATAGAGACCAGGATGCCATTGGCCTTCTTGGCCGCCTGGACACATGGCTGGCTCCTGTTCAGCTGGCTGAACATGCACCTCAGCCTTAACCCTGTCTTTGGTTACCATATTTACCCCTGGGTCTAGAGCAGGCTGGAAGCTCTCCCTGGTCTTTATTTTGTTGTTAATGTATTAATAGAAACTTTTCTTGCTGTCCTTTACCTACAAAGCTGGATTAATTTCTAGTTGGGCTTTGGACCTTCTAATTATCTCCCTGCATAACCTAACAATATTCTTGTTATGAGTGGCCTATATATACGTGTGTGTATCTGGCTGCATTCTAGTTTATGGAAACAGAATTTCTGCAAACTGAAAGCCAAATAGCTTTAAAAACGTAGAGGGACTCCGATATCAACTAGAATTAGAAAATAACTTCTTGCATGATAGTCTACAAAGAGACTGTGCAAGATTTTCCTCTTTCAGTCTAACTACCAGTAATAGCCTGTCAGAAGAGGACAGACAAAAGAGGATTTCAAAGAGGAGTGAAAGCTTTCTAAACTTCAAGCACAACTTTAATTAATTTTAGTATGTATGGATATTTTATTTATGACTGGATTTGGCGGACAGAGAGGAGCAGTTATTGTTTCTATTTTAACAAATGCAATATCTGTGTGGTAGATGAAACCAAGGGAAAAAATTTTGTCACAGGGCTAGCTCAGCATTCCCTCGTGAACCAGTCATCATACAAATGAAGAAGCACATGAATTAATTTACCAAAATAAGTACCAAGCATGCCAAAGATGACTTCATCTTTCCTTTTCCACTATCTCTCATGTCCTCACTTTGTTAACAAACATTCCCATGATATTGCTGTATGATATGACCTATAACAAATAAAAATTAGCAGCATTAGATTCTGTTAATCCCTGAATAAGCCTACAACCTACCATTTAAACATACTAAAAGAATTAACTCTCCATTCTTTCATTGAAATTAAAACTACTAATTTTCCTGTTGAATTATTTTGCTCTCAAATTCTCTTCAGAACAGACTGTTTTTAAAAGAAACAAATCTTTAATCATTAAAGTTATTCTGGACCAGTGAAACAAAACAGTTTCAATGTATTTCATCTCCCAATTGATGAATAAGCCATTTAAACTAACGGTTCAGAACTGAAAATTACAGCACCCCTATTTTGGTGCATTTAATAAGTAAATTTTCCTCACACACAAAACCTCCAACCTTATGTGCAAATTATGGAGTTTTTTGTTAGGCAAAGCATACCATGAAAAAGAGGTAGTGGGGGAAAGCAGAGCAATTGTCCCAGAGAAAACTGTACTATGTAATAATTCAAAAACACTACATAAAGGTGAAATATGAAAATTTTCCAAAATGGAAATGCTAAAAAGATTTTGAGAACAATTTCAAAGAAAATAAAATTTTTTGATGATTGATGACAGTAGTATTTATTTTTCTTCTGATTTCCTCACAATACTTAGAGTGAGATGATTGTGGAACGTTCTTCTGTGCTGCACTGCATATACCACAGAATTCCGTGTTTCAGAATTACAGTTATTTTTATTTTAAATGTGATATTTTGACTTAGCTAGGTACTTGGATTGCTCCCAATTGCAGACAGTCTAATTTAGTAATTCAGATGTAAGAAGAAACTAAGCAGACGTTGCTTCAAGCTGCTTCTGCCATCTTTGGTATTTCATCAGTTTGCACTGAGTTATACACCTTGCACAGCAAATGTGTCAAGACCATGTTGGAATGTTGAAAAATCTTCCTCCTTCTGAATAACAGGAGTTGGATTCTTGAAAAACCATTTATTTATTTTTTATAAAATAACATCTCTCTCCCACTTCAAATGTCTCTGGAAACTGAACTCCATAACTAAGCTGCCTAGCATATTTCCCTGAGCCTCAGTAAAGAAATTTGCCAAAAAGATTTCAAGAGGAACTAGTTGGCTACTCTCAACTTCAGCTATGCAAAAAATAAAAAAAAATAAAGGCTGACTTCAGTTTCCAATATGCACTTTCTAGAAAACTGTCAGGCCACACCCTCAGGGCTTCTCCACTGGCTGTTGACAGGAGCACAACCTTCCTTAGAAGAAAAACAATTGCAGCAACTCAAGAGTTGTTGCTCTGGTGAAACAGACTATTTCTAAGTTGCAGAGCTGAACCCCTGTGCCCACCTCCTGTGAGGCCACCTGGCAGTTCTGCCAGAAGCCCGGGTGTTCTTTCACTCTGTAAGTCAACCTGTCCAGGACTGCAGCTGCTCAACTACAGGACAGCTCCGTGAGCTCCAGAGCTCACAGCTGGAAGCACGGTGTCCGGAAAATGCAGGAGGCAGCTGGCAGCAGTTCCCCTGGAAGCCTGTGGCACTCTGGAAAACATTCTGGGACCAGGAGGAGAAAAAAGTTTTGATTCAGTATTTCAGGAACCAGTCCTGATCCCTACACAATACAGGGACAGTAAACTGTCTTTACCTATGATATCCGTGTTAAGAAACCGATTTCAGTTAGCATCTCTCTCAGAAGAATACCCTAGCAATTGCATTACAGTCTCTGAACTACAGAAAGCTCACTAAGCACTTCCTTGAATTTCCACAGTAGTACCTTGCCTCCTGACAAATAAAAGCCAAGTTGGCTCTGCTACATACACTTCACCTCTTACGCAAATCACGCAATGCCTTTTTTCAAATGGGACAATGCTGCTGCTTTCCTGGAATGCCATTTCAAGTGCTGAGTCAATGTTTGGAGCAAGACTTTATGTAAAGTAGAACACTAACAGTTGTATTCCCAAACATTAACCCTAGGGAGCGGCAATATCATTCTATAACAGTAACAAAGCTGAATGTATATTTATGCTACAAGTAATCACTGTATATTTTCTGTTAGCATGCCGGCCCCCCTCACCTGAAGGTGTGCTACACTATGATCATCATAAATACACATCTGTACAGAACAAAGTTACCAATTTGCATTGGATGAGGAGTCACTTAACATTGGCTGCTTTCTGATATCCATTTCCCGATGAAATCTGACTTTTAGAATGAAAAGCATTCTTTTTTCCTAGACCCAGAGAGAAATAGGAAAAATAGGCTATAAATGTGAGGCAGAAAGAGGCTTGTTATCAGGTTGCTGAGAAATGACATTGTGAGGTTTGAATTTATAGCCAGATTTTCCAAAATTTGGCCATAGATTTTTTGTAAGAGGACAGTTAAAAAAAAAAAAAAAAAGAAGGTGGTTCCTCAAGAGAACAGGTATCAATCCAGTGTGTATGGAAAGAAATCACCATGATACAAAGTGTTTGTAGTTTATTAAAATATTTCTAACATATTGCATTTCTGGTTAAAAGCGTGCTTAAAATGACAGAATAGTAAAACAAAACATGACTATTTTAAAATAACAGAACAAGTGAAAACTACCTATAGGTTAACAATTTCATATAGTAAAACTACACATTTATCTTTATTACTGATGTAGAATGATATTAGAACATGCCTAGATTAATTACACGGAAATACAACTGTGACCGTTCTCAAATCTTCTAGAACTGAGAAATCTTCTAGGACAGCAGCAGTATGGGTGTATATGTCATTATTGCTGATGGCATAAGGCTTTGCCATCACAAGGTGTCTCTGATGATGTCAGTAGATTCAGGAACCTAAACTAAACACAAGGTATTTCTCTACTATGTCACACTCTGCTCAGTCAAACGCCGTTCTCGCAGCTGTGCTCTAGATAGGATGAACTTAGTTCAGATGACAGCACCTGCCTCAGAAAGCTTGATGTCTGAATAAGGAATATTGCACATTCCACGTGCTGCCTGCCTACGATACAGCAACGTAAAGAAATCTGTACAAATTTACATGGTAACTCAACAGCAGCACCACGGGAAGAGTCACAGCATCCTAACTCTGACTGCAGAGCTCTATCACTCTATGTGTGAAAGATACCTCTCAGCTCTGGCAGGTTTTACATCAAGCCCTAAGGATTACAGAATGTGGCTGATGACTGTGACTAGTATTTCTTGTTTGTTATGTACCGACAGCACACTTGGAGAAAAAAAAAAATACATGAAGACAATGCCTGCTGTAGAGAGAGGGAAGGGGAAAAACTATACACGGCAGATAAAGAAATGAAAACAATTACAGATCTCTCACTCTGGTTTAGAATCCATGAAGTTACAAAAATAATAAAGTTTATTGCTTGCAGGCAATCTAAACAGGATTATTTTTGAATTACCAATCTTGGACGAAAAATTGCTTCCAGAACCAAATGTTTCCAGAAATAAACATTCTTTTGACCCTGGCATGAACTATATTTTAAGTACTTTTACGTAGCACAGTTGTATATCCCTGCTTTGTTTATAAAACATATAAACATTGCATCAGTCACAAATCAAATTACATGAAACATATGTAAATACAACAGGAAATCAAGATGTATTTAATGGTAAATACAATAAACTGTAACTAACCACTAATTGTGAGCTGTGGCATATGGCATTTATAGATTTTACAAACAATTTTTAGAGACAAATCATATGCTTCAGTGTTTTCTTTGTTAGCACTACTGTATCTCCCTCTGCCTTACAGACGGAACATATTTCACTAAATCAAAGCTACAAAATACAATGGGGAAGCATCAGACAATTTTTTTCTGTAAATAGACAAACTGATGCTATGACACTGAAAAAAGATACACATGCAGGAAGCCACTGCAAGACTGGCTAAAAGTTGTATTAATTCATGCAATTTAACCCAACCTGGTCTCTTTTTAATTGTAGCCTTCGACTGACCTCTGCAAATACAGACTGTAATAAACACACGCTTTGCTTGCTGTAAGGCCCTGAAGGCAGCTCTTCTTTACCCGAGTCAGGCTGCATTTTTTACTCCTGTAGCTACAGTGTCCTGCCTGGCATCCTAATTCCTTGTCCGGTCGCAGGAGACTTTCTGCGTCCCTCCTGTGCAGCAAAGACACACTCAGCTTCCTGTCACTGATCACACCCAGAATTCCAGGTTCACCAACTGATCCAGAACCAAGAATGGTCATCACTGAGGAGAGGAGGAATTTCAGGCATGTACCCAAGAATGTTTGAACAAGTTATTCGTTTATTTCCCAATGAAAAGGAAGCCAAACTACCTTTTTGAGCAAGTCACTATAGCCAGCATTAGACCCCAAGAGTGATGCAGATCTTAAATGTTTTCTTTTTTAAAAGAAAAATCTTTGAATCTGTGTACAGTAGAAAAAAATATGGTAATGTGCAAAACCAGTCATTTTTCTGTCATGGTACACAAATGTAATTTTAAGAGGTATATAAAATATTATAAGCATATGTAGGTATTCATAAGTTATATTACCTAAACACCTGTTTTGGTTAAAATGGCTTGTTTACTTTATAAATTAACTTTTTAAAATAGGATACATCAAGAAAATACCACCAGAGGGGCTTCCTCTGATAGTTCTGATATTTTAGCAACAAAACTTTCCCTGCCTGCAGAACATGGGAGATATAGAGATATAAAGCTGAAAGTACAAGATAAATAACTTACTAAACTATTTTTAAAAAGTCAGGAAAAAAAATAAAAACAATCCCACAACTCTTTGATAACAAATGTATAAACCTAAATCAGTTATTATATTCAGTTAATATACCTATGTTAAAACTACCAATTCAAGCTAACTTTATTGCAGGAATACTGAAATATTTTAAAGTACTATACAGAGGAAGTTTTTAAGTTACCTCATATCTTGTTCCATACAGTTACATTATAATACAATAACACAGTTACAGTTAATTATGGTGTCTAACTTCACACAAGAGGAATCCAAAAATTTTAAAGACACATTTCCTACCTGCCTGCAATAAATACTCTACTGCTAGACAGCTAAATTGCCTGTCAAACATTCTCATGAAGCTTTGATGGGCACTTTATTTTATGATAGTCTATCTTCTTTTTACTTGCATTAGAAATACCTTGGCAGAATATGAAACTACTTTAATGGTCCCTATGTTTTGCCTCCAAACGCAGCCTGGCATGAAAACTGAGAGCTCATACTTCCAAGTGTTCTGAAAAAGTTATTTTTGCTCCTTCCTCTGAAAGAAGGACCTAAATGTATATATTTAAAGCTATCTTTAAAAATATGCACAGAAAGCAGTCTAAGAATCATTAAGGCTAAAAACTGTCCTTCTGCGTTTCTTGAACAAAAGGTTATTATCAACAACACAGAAAAATGTATTTTGTTCATAAGGTCCAAACCTGCTAAGTCTAGAAATAAGATTTACAAAATTTTTGCCAGTGACTAACAGCACCCTTCACTAGCCTAATCCAGCCTTTCATCAGACAAATAGGAAAAAGCAGTCTCTTAGGAATTCCTAAGAGCAGAAAGAGTTTAGGAATCTGTGCCTTTTGCCGCTGTCTCCTTCAGCCAGATGACAGCCCAAAGTGACAAAGGGAACCATCAGTGGAAACTTGTAATATCTTCAATCAATCTACACAGAGATCTGAGCTTCAGCTACCTGAAATGGTTAAAGATTTGCATTTGAAAGGATATTACCAGCCAGGGGAGATGGGTAAAATTAATACATGCTATAAAACATTAAGGTATTATTTTCCTATATTTTAGTTGATTCATGATTAATTATTGTAAAAAAAAAAAAATCAATGTAGCTAATGAGGTATTCTTTAATAATGATTATAATTTCCTAAGAAAGGAATGTGCTGTTCATATGTAAATGAGTTTTCTGGTTAATGAATAAAGCCAGTCAATCAATCAGCTCTGCAAAGGGAAAGATTGTAGGAAAAAAAAAAAGCATGGCTATTGCCATGGTTTATAGTTTATAAACAATTCCTATAAAGATTTAAAAAAGGAAATAAATTTATCCAGAGAAACAGATGAAAAGGGTTTTAAATACTGCTCAAATTTAATAATCTGTAAGATTTTGTGCTGAATGACATATCAGCATTGTACCTTAAAATAGTGAAGCAGCACAGAGCAATCACTACACAGAAACACACACCACTGTCTCTTTCATCATCTCAATGATAAGCAGATAAGAAGATGGCTTTAAAACTATGTTAGGACAGAGACGCTATCTTTTCATTGAAATGGCAGCTGAGCAGCAATATAAAAGTGTTACAATGCAGCCCAATTTTCAACTGATGCGTGATCACAATGCCTCTGACATTAAGGGTTAACAGCATTTTCCTACAGCACCTATGCTTCCAGTAGGTTTGCAACCGTTTGCATACCAGAGCAATTTCTTCAGAGCTTTCAAAAGTGAGTACATTCTTCAGTAAATTTAGTTGCAACTTTGCATTTTTGTCCCTCTCTCTGCACAACTTCTGCTTTGTTTCTGCAATCACAGGCACAGAGGCAACTCTGTGGGCTGCAGCAGGACACAACTCATCACCCCCTGCAAACCACACACAGCTACAGCCCGGCTTTAGAAGCCTTCAGTGACACTTTACCAAACGGATGATCAATGTAAAGCTCATGTTCAACAAAGCACATGTACGCAATGCTTTAAACATGCACGCAACGCTATCTAGAAGCAGAAGTTTATTGTGTGCTGCACTCAGATTCAAAGAGATGCTGAGGGCCTGGGGGAAGAGAAAACACACTTGGTACTTTGCAAGATTAAATCAGTCAGTATAGTTTTCAAATAGGAATGCAGGTAAGTTGAATTTCTTTTGTGTGTGTGCTTATGTTACTGTGACAATAGCAATTCAAACAACAAAGCAACTAAGACCAGAACAGTTCTGATGCCTTATATACCATAATATTTCAGTACAATGGATATCTGACCTTCTTGTTCGTGATCAAATTCTTAAATGTGGATTTAATTTTAAAAAACATCACCTTGTGGCCTCAGAATGAACACTACATTGTTCATTCAAGATTTTCTATTAATATTCAGCTTATCATCACTGCATACGGCCATTTCAAAGACATTAACAAATCACTAAACTTTTTTCAGATACGAACAAAGTCGTCATACTTGCACGTGAGATTTACCCAACAGAAACAGTGAGCCTGACACTCTGAATTAATCTCTCCTGCATAAACCTATCCTCTATGCATGTTGAACAAGTCAAGCACATCTGGGAAACACCTATCCTTCTGTGACAAATCATGAGCTGTCGTGACATTGGCAGCACTTCACGTGTTATTTTGCTTATGAGTAACGTGTTCAGTGCATCCTGGATGCCTCCAGTTCACACCTTACAGCTGGGCACAGTACAGCAATCTATAGAGAAATCTCATGATCACAGAACATGTCAGGCTGGAAGAAAACTTTAAAGGTCATCTAGTTGTCCTTGAACACTTCTGAGCAGAGTTTTCAAAAAATAAAAAGAGACCTTTTGGGGGAAACTCTAAATACAGGTGAATCCAGATGCAATGTAATACATGATGGATTCACCAAGGGCAAACCGTGCCTGACTAACCTAGTGGCCATCTACGACCACACACACGCATTTATTAGACACCTCAGCAAACATGTTAGTAAACGTGTGCACTTAATGTGAACTCTGCTGTTAGAAATTATGCATTCTATTAGAAATCATTCATGGGTATTGCTTCTCCATACTGGATATGCCCTGTAATCTAAGTTATAAATATTACAACACGTATTTGGGAAAATGTAATAGCATACTGCTAATTAATAGTACCAGCTACAGTCACATTTTCTTGCAAAGCACTTCCAGGGAGGGAAGGAGAATGAGCATTTCGTTATTGTATTTTGCATACTTTCAAAGAAAAATTGTTTAAAAAGTCTGAAGGCTTCTAAGCATGGACAAAATTACGACAAGTCAGTCTGAAGCACCCTAGCACCCTCATCCTCATTTGCTTTCACATAAAAATATGCAGTTAATAAGTGCGCTTGAACAATTCTGTTTAAAAAGAGTAAAATCAAATTATGTGATTCAGAGGTTGGTATGAGATTTAGAGATGCCTACAAGACTTCTTCCAGAGAGATACTGAAACTTGATTTCTTCTTGGCAGATAAGAGGAAACATTGTTATACATACATAGTATAGCATGGAGAAATTTGGAATTTTTGCTTACTCCAAGCATTTTGAAAATACATAAGTAATCTTACTTCAGCTCACAAACCAATCAACATGAGAAAGATTAGAAACGATATTTCTGTAATGGTCAGCTACTCTACGTCTGATGTTCCATTAACACCGATTTTCCTACATGAAACAAAAGTAGTGGGGAAGATTTTTTTCATTTTTCTTTCCCTCCCACGTCAGTTTCAATACAAGTAAAGCACTGGAGAAGTAAAACAATATTAGCTGCTCTTAGACTCAAGGGGCCACTGCTGCGATGCGATATTCTTCACAGACTGCAGCAGCAAACTCAGCAGAAGGGCAACCTCCACAGGGTTTGGAGTCAAGACCAAAACACCTTGTATTTAGAAATCCTCAGTTTCCATTCAGGCTCCCTTATCATAAGAGATCACACACCACAGTCTGTTTTACATTTTTACAATCTATTCACGTGGTTCTGGTTTCTGCATCAGCATGTTATGGCAGCACAGAAAGTCTCGGCAGGCAGAAAAAAAAATTTAAAAATCTCTTTTTTTAGTCAACTCTCAAATTCCTGTAATAGTTACCTAATATCAACAGCATATATTTGTACAAGCCTAAATTAGAGATGCACCATATTAAGCACATTTCACATACTCCAGTATCCTTCACAAGCATAACTGTCTTCTGTTTGAGCAATAAGAGAGAGATGACAATAAGTGACTTGCACTGGAGCTGATATTATGTTTCTGTTTAAAAAGAAAAAAAAAATCTTTCAAAAGGGGTAACAAAAAGTAGTCTGCTATTTCCTCCATTTGATTTGGTATCCTAAGGATCTGCTTCTATATCTTTTTTCTCTTACCTGAGCTCTCCAGTTCGATAATTTAAAGCTGGAAAGTTTCCACTTTTGCCTCTCAGCACTATCAGAACAAGACTTGAAGTTGTCTGTATCTAAAACAACGTCACATACACCACATTAAATGGTTATAACATAACCCATTCAACTGTATTTTGAAAGTTACTAGACTGCTTCCTCTACAATATTAACATATGCAGACATAAATTATTTTTTATCTAATGACCAGCAAAATGAGAAGTTTATAAATCAAGTTTATTACATACTTCTGGAGCCTCAAGCGGATGAGTACAAATTAAATTTACATTAACCTGCTTGAGTAGTTAGCTCACAATTAAGATCTTGAACAATTAGGCTGGTGGTATTAATACATAAGAAATTGATCTAAATCTCGGGATTAAACAGCAGTCTGTGAATGAGCTTGTACGCAGTCTACCACCACCAGAAATCAGCTTAATATAATAAAACCAGGCCTGGAGGAGAAAAAAATGAGTGAGACACTGGATAAACTAAACATTTTTACTTTTGTTCATGCAGTTTCTCACCTATTGTCAATTCAGTTAGAAACCATATACCTGTTTTGTTTCACAAAATAAAACAACAAAACAACCTTACAAAGGTATAGGAACCTAAACAGGTCTTGCAGACTGTGAACACACACAGGCCTAAAGAGACTCAATAAGGAAGTCTTTGCTGTTAGAACTGTGGTTATTTTACTATCCAGCATTAAAATACTCAGATGAATGAGTAAAGACAGAAATACAGAAACTTTTGTCAGAGAAACTGAACATCTCTTGAATTCAATGTTTCCTTCTTTTCAACTCAAGGAAATGATTTTGTAGATGTTACAAGTAAGAACAGTGGATTATAATTCTAAATTATAATTCTCTTCTTAAGTTAACTCACAAATAAAGTATTAAAAAAATAATGTTAGATCCTAAATATAAACTTGTTGTGGAATTTTTGCTTTCCAACTGCAGCACAATTGTGGGTCTCTGATCGACACATTGATTTATTCCCAGCAAGGGTCCTGTAATTAATGTGACCTTTTGATAAGGTGGGAGCTATGGGGTGAGACAAGTGCTCTCATGAGAGCTATTAGCAACTTCTGAGCAATTGCTAATGCTAGAGAGTTATCTTTTTTTAATACAGTTTGGAAGATAATTGACAAACCATGATAATGAGTATGTATAGAGAAGGAAGGAGAACATAGAAGAGATGCAAGAACTGTTAATTACTCAAAAGAGGCAATATTTCACCACTGGATAAACTGTTCATTTTGGTCTGTGGTCTCAGGAATATAATTAATAATTCCAATAAAGTCTAAGAGAAAACAGAATGAAGGATAAAAAAGGATTAAAAATCTTAAAACCCTTAACTCTGCCTTTACAGATCATAACAGGTGGTTTTATTTCTTCCTGTCAGACAGTATTTGTACCAAGGGAGTTTTCTCATTTCCCTTCCCATCTGGTTCTGCACACAGTGATATAACAATACCAAAATGACAAAGTTCTACTAATGTAATTTGAAGATTAGCTCTGTAAGACAGTAACTAAACTGTTATTTCATAATCAAGATCCAGTAACCCATTCATGACAACGAAACAGGTACTTAAGTTACAATAATTTTTGAAACACAAGGTAAGATTTACATGACCTATCAATCAGCAAAGCTTGCATGAAAATCTGTGACTTTGTACTCAAAAGGATTAGGCAGCAGAAAGAAATCTGAATACTCAATGTATGCACATGTACTTATTAAAAACAAAATTAAAAAATAACATTCATGTGGAATTATAGATACAAAGAATAGTTCGTACAGAACACAAAATGGCAGAAAAAGCCTGTAGGAGCATAAGAGAAATGCAAACAAGTGGAGAAAACTGTGAGGAGATGATTTCTGGATCTAAATGAAACAGTATGCTATGAATATAGCTGGGACAAATTTGATCATTCAAAAGGCAAATAAAAAAGCCCCTCTACCCTCCACTGTGTACGGATTTTTTGAATATTCAGACTGCCTACACACTTTTTTTTTTTTTTTCATTTCCAAGTTACAGTCTAGATCACAAAGCAAATCATTTGACAAAGCTTGTCTTCTTGGTTTAAAACAACATAACAACATTTTGTGGCCTGAGGGAACAGCAGCATTTTCCAGCATTTTTCCAACACTAACTTTGACAGCAATGGTGGGTAGCCAGCAGAGAGTGGCAGTAGGTTATACACCAGAAACTTATCTAGCAAAAGATTCTTTTGAACAGTGAGTCTTTATTGAGTTGCACGCAAAGCTTAGCCAAAGCAAGATGCTGTGAGGGAAATGTAGTGGCAGATAATACTTGCATCACCAGATGGAAGAAAGCACGTGATGATTTCAGTACCTGTGAATGAAGTGTGCTGCTACTGAATGAATTGCTATTTGGAAGTCTGAATTTCTCAAATAATTTAGAACAATAATAATCTATATTACCTCAGAATCTCTGATTAATACTTTCATTTTGAAATTATTTGGCAGACTGAGATGTATTCCTGTCATTTTAGAAAATTAAAATTGAAGTAATGCTTATAATTTAAAAGGAGCTGTATAAAAAAAGTGTTAGTATTTCTCTACGGGGCATCATTTTACCCTTCAGTATTTTAGCTAGGTGTTCTAGATCCCTCACGTGTTTGTTTGTGGCTACATACAGACACATAAACACACACTTTAACACTTTGTTTTTATCTAAATACATTTCAACAACAAAACTGTCATGAGGGAAATAAGAAGGATGAAGATGACAAATGACAGAGATGACGATTGAGAAGACAGACAAAACCATTGTGTAATTATTCATTTTTAAAAATCCCAAACTGAGTCCTTCCCATTCTTCTAACAAGAAATTTTAAGAACATCATTGCTGGTCTCTCTTATGACTTCTCTTCCCCCACTCATTTTCCTTTTCTTGATCTTTTATTCAGAGAGAGTGAAGCTGCAGACCTCAATACTAACAGAAAGCGGTTGTTACAGTTCCAGCCCTCTGGAACAGGTATTTAGCAATTGATTACGGAGGAGGCAGCACTGCACCCAGAATACTAAGTTAAATGTAATAGCATGGGATAGCTTGAGGAGAACTGGCAAGAAACGTATCAGTGGTGTGATCATCTACTTTTGTGCAAAATCTATGTTCCCATGTCAGGCAGCTACAAAGGAGCATAACAAAACACTCTGGCTGCCTCAGAGCCGGCAATTAACATCAGTGCTTCCAAGTAACCTTTTCAACTTTGACCAGAAGACGAAAACGGTCACGTACCACTGCACACCACTGCTCCTTTTAACTGCTTGTCAGCACTGCAGCCAATTGCAAGACCGGAGATGGGATTAAGTGCCTGCTAAAATGCCAAACACCAACACAAAAGCAGCATGCCCACAGTTGTGCCCTCTGCAAGCAAATGGGGATGTCACTCTGTGGCCAGAATAGAACCTGTGAAACAGTCGTGATTCCCTGCACTTCTGGCATCTCACCTGAGTTTCTCTTCTGCCTCTTGGAAGTTTTAGGGAATTTGATTTTAAGGCAGGTGAAATAAAGGAAATAAAGTCCTTTCTTATCACCACATGCAGTCCTGAACATGTGATTTGCCTCACATTAGTTTTTCAACTAGCACATACTTCCCAGGTGAGCCTGGAAAAAAATAAAGAGCTGAAGAAAGGTGTTAACTGTCATCTTTGTTGTATCCAACTCTGTTTTACATGGCAATAAATTAAAGTAATTTTCCACAGGTGAAGTCCTTTTTCCTCTGATGGTAATTAGTAAGGGACCTCCCCACCTTTATCTTGACTCACAAGCTTTCCCAATTTATTTCCACCCCAGTGCTGCTGAGGAGGAGAGGTGAGAGCATCTGGGTGGGCATCTGGTAGCCAGCTAAGGGAAACTTACTACAGGCATTAACTAAAAACTACACCACAAATGTCCCAAAATGTGTCCCCAATGTGTAGGAATAGGTGCTTGAACATTAGCATTTTAAGATGCTTCGCTCATTTTTTTTTAGCTTGGATATCTGATTACTGCGTTTGCTCCTTTGTGGAACATTTCTTTAGTGCTCACTGACAAGCATCCTTCTTGGGCATTTCTTTCCCTTCAATTTTCACTGGGATGAGCACGACACAGGAAACTCTGATAACTTCCAACACATCCTTAAGTTCTGCTCCCCATTATGGAAGAGGGCCAAGAAACAAGGCACAGGGAACATCTGTGCTGAACTTAATAGGCTGATGGGACATGCCCACAGTGCAGCTGGAGCCACAACTGCTGAAGAGTTCGCACGGGCCTGAGACCTTGATGTATGTGCACCAGCTACCACTCCTCACTCATGGAGATTGCAAAGGGTCCGAACCACCAAAATATAAATCAATGCACAACAGCGCTAAATAACTGCTCGTGTATCACCAGTGGCTACTGACCTCTTGCACAACTTCATTTCTAAAAATCACAGAACAAATCACAGAAGTTACATGTTGCAAGAGAAATCACTAGGTATGACCAAGGTTCAGCTGTCTGCAGTCACATGCACGTGCTCTGCATTAACAAAGTCATTTCATTCCCCCTCCTTCTTTAATATATTTTATTCCAACCAAGGTGAGCTTCTGCAAGGAATAGTCTGCATTTCTTAATCACAGAATGTTAGGAGTTGAAAGGGACCTTGAAAGTCCAGCCCCCCTGACAGAGCAGGAACACCTACAGTAGGCCACACAGGAATGGGTCCAGGTGGGTTTTGAATGTCTCCAGAGGAGACTCCACAACCTCCCTGGGCAGCCTGTTCCAGTGCTCCGTCACCCTCACATGGAAAAGTTTTTCCTATTTTTTTTGTGGAAACGTGTATGCTCCAGCTTGCACCTGTTGCCCCCTGTCCTATCATTGGACATCACTGAGAAGAGGCTGGCTCTATCCTCCTGACATTCACCCTTGACATATTTATAAATATTAACGAGGTCACCCCTCAGTCTCCTCTCTATGCAAAAATATGATAAGGTTTATCATTCTGTGTTAAATGTATGTACACATGAAATAGATATATGCAAGTGTTGTTCTGTCATCATAAAGCATCAAATAGACATGTCCATATGAGACCTACACAAGTGCTGTGTCTATAACTTATTAAATTAAAAATTAAAAATAAAGAAGAGCTAAGGGTAAAGATAGCAAAACAAAGTTTTAGGAGAAAGAGTCTAACTGTGTCACTGGTGCTCATTAGCACTGCTGAGAAGTGCCACTCCAGCACTGCCATTTTGCTGTGGGCGCTCATCTGCTGCCGCACCGTGCCATGCCGCTGCCTCTGCCTGCTGGGGGCTGTTTGTGCCGAGCTCTGCTGCGCCGCGCAGACGTACCCTCAGGGTCCAATGCTGCTCACCCACTAATAACACTGCGCTAACCCACTAATAACAGCTCCTGGAACTGTTACGGAACAGGCAGCACACATTCATTCTGCACATGCTTCCTTACGATTTACCCCGTGGCATTCTTAGCTATATCAAAACCTAGTCAAAATAGAGTAAGAGAGCATACTGGGGAAAAAAAGGGAAAGCTAAAAAGTAGAAAAAAATTGTTTTACCTTTTTTTCCCCCTCCTTAACTGTTTCTTCTGATTAAGGGACTGGAGGAGTACCTACCATATGAGGAAAGGCTAAGAGAGGTGGGTCTGTTTAGCCTGGAGAAGAGGAGGTTGAGGGAGGATTTCATCAATGCTTATAAATATCTAAAGGGAAGGTGTCAGGATGGGGCCAGAGTCTTCTCAGTGGTGTCCAGTGACAGGACAAGGGGCAATGGGCACAAACTGGAAAACAGGAGGTTCAGCCTAAGACAAGGAAATACTTCTTTACTGTGAGGGTAACAGAGGACTGGAATAGGCTGCCCAGAGAGGCTGTGGAGTCTCCGTCTCTGAAGAAATTCAAAACCCGTCTGGACATGTTCCTGTGTGACCTACTGTAGGTGATCCTGCTCTGGCAAGGGGGCTGAACTAGTTGATTTTCAGAGGTCCCTTCCAACACCTACCATTCTGTGATTCTGTGTGATTTTTAACTATTTACTTACACAACTACATTGCATTATATTTGGGCAAGCATTTTCACCAATAAAAATATCCCACTGAATACTGAGCAAAATAGAAATACCTGACAACAAAACAGAGAAGGTTAAAGCAACATCAGAACCAACCTCTGACCCTTATTTCATGCTTCTAGAATCCACAACAATTCTATTACCATGCTAATACCATCATCATTAGCAGTAATGAGAAAACTGCTCTATTAAAAGATCACCAGGCATGCACTACAAATGTATGAGAGTAAAAGTCCTAAGGGATTAATGATTATAGCTCCAAATCTGCAACACAATTAAAAGGTAGTCTCTCTAGTGAAGGATAGTCATCCTTGTCAAAAAAAAAAAAAAAAAATAAGAAAAAAAAAAAAAAAAAACTTCAAAATACTCAGTATTTAGCCACAAACATTAAGCATTAAAATTTTTAAAGAAAAGACCGAAGAATTTTGTCATGGATAGTGTAATATGAAAGTGGAACATGGGCAGAGAGATCATCAGAGCTTTGTTCCTCCCCTTCACCCCAGAATATCAGCACCTCCCTAAGAAGTATAAACTTACTCTTAGAAGGCCTTGCACAGCAGTGTTTTTTGACTCTAAGACTGGGAGAAAACCATGCAGAATCAAGAGGAAATAAAAAAATGCCATTTAGTAACTGCTTGTCACTTACAGAATACATTCAAATACTAAATGAATGAGAAATGCATTAGGCTCCTAGAACTCTATGAGACATCACTGACAGTTTCTTACACGTTTTTTTACATTCATAATGAGTAACACATCCTTTCCTATGTCTGAAAAGTCAACAGCAGCCTGTTTTATTTCATTATTTTAAAATCAGAAAGGGGAAAAAAGGAGAGACCATAGAAGAAAGTCACATATTTTAAAAGTTTAAGGTAGAAGAAAAAAAAAATTGACAGAATATGATCAAAAGTGGGGAAAATAACAAAAAAGTATAATATCTAGTTCTCCTCAGAATTAAGGACTACAGTTCTTTTACGTACACCTGAGCAGCCTGTCCAAGGTCTGTGAAACACTCAGTACTGAGCTTCAGATACTGGAGCACTAGGAAATTTCCTGGGAAGGATTGCTACCACACAGTGCATAAAGACCCCTAGAACGAAAATACAGGATTTAAAACAAGATAGAAAGGGGAAGGATGTTTTAATCTTTTGCTTTGTAGGTTGGGCACATTCAGGGCATCATGACATATGTACAGGTTTTCACATCAGCATCAAGAGAAAAATCTTAAACCATTACTTATTTACAGCAAAACTTATCTAGGGCTCATTATGAAGTCTTTCAAAGTATCTCACTGTAACAAACTTCACATTTCAGATACTAAAGCTCTGCCTTTTCTCCCCCTCTTCCAATCACATATTTGAAAAGGCTGTCACCACTCAGGTATATTGTTCTCCCTCTTTCTGCTTGCTCAGATTCTCAAAAATGCTCTGATTCCATTTATTCCAATGAACTTATAGATACATTACTGAGAAACAAGTTTATGACATCATGTTAAGTCCGACACTTGCAGTAGGGAGGTGAAGACGTCTCAAGAGTCTTTCAAAGAGAGATGGCATTGCTCCTCCCTGATCAGATCATCTCATGGATTGTGGTAGGTGGTACAAAGTCCACAGTTAAAGTAGTTAATAACACAAAATTTACTCTGGAACATAGTCAGTACCAGGCAAACACCACTTTCAAGAACTTCCTTAAACACTTCCGTGACAAGCATAGACAGACACTATGACATATTCTCCTTTGCATACGAGATAACCAGCTTTTCCTGCTACCACTAAGGACGGGGGCTAAAAGGGGTTTGGTTGCTGGGAAATGAAGCATATCTAGTCAGGAAGGCATTCTACTACATAGTGTCTCCAGTGAAACATTTTTAACAAGCTTTGAGGAAGCGTGCTGTATTCAGGAGGCAGGCTTAGTAGGTCAGGCTTAATAATGTGGCACATAATTAGGAATAGTTAAGGTTATATTAGAGTATTCCTCTTAACAGGATTCCTGTGACCCTTTAATTACATTCTCGCTTGAATGAATTTTAAGAAAAATAACTTCTATATTCTATTGCATTCCTATATAATATTGCTTTCTGATTCATTAACAAGTACTGTGTTAGCTCTTGGCACAGGAGCATGCAATCCTTCCAGCTTTTAAAAACAGAGCGCTATGAAAAAGAACTTGGCTAAAAGGATCTAGTGGCAGCAGCAGGCTGCAGTCCAAATATTTGGAAACTCTAGGGTCATAGTGATTGTAATGGAATTAATTTACAACCCAGGACCAGAAAGGCAAACATGCAAAGAAGTTTGGCTTAATTGCACCCACCCATGCTGCTGAAGAACAGTGAAGAACACACGCAGAGCCACCAGAGCTAGCTGCTTACCAGCCAGCTAAAGCCTGGGCAGCCTAGCTGCAACACAGAGCACCATGCCCACATTAATATCGCTTTGGATCAAAACTATTAGGTTTATTGCACTGTGTGGATGTGCTGCCTCCAATCTCTGCTACCTTGGAGGTTTCTACCCAAGTTCCACCGCGTAATAGAAATGTCACTAGTCTGGCTCCCAACCTTGTCATAAACATTAGTGTGTTACATTGGACAAGTCACTGAAACACATAGTAACGAAAGAATTCAAGCTATTACAGCAGAACACAACGCATCTGCCTTTGGCAAATTCTGCCCAGTTCCTGCTACTTTCTTGTAACTTTTTTCTCTGTGACCTCTGAAACCCTGTTACTCCTCTACAACCCTAAGACTCTCTTGGAAACCCAGGAGACTCCTAGAAAACAAAGTCAGGTAATAGCCCTACCAGAGGGAATATTATACTGAACCTGTTGGTGACCAATGCAAGTGAGATAATCAGTGACATGAATCATAGAATAGAATCCCAGAATCATAGAACAGTTTCAGCCGGAAGAGACCTTCAAGACCATCAAGTCCAACCTTTGTCCTAGCCCTACCAACACCACCAAACCATGTCCCTCAGCACAACACCTACCTGTCTCTTAAACACCTCCAGGGATGGCGACTCAGCCACCTCCCTGTGCAGCCTGTTCCAATGCCTGACAACCTTTTCAGTAAAGAAAGGCTTCCTAATATCCAGCCTGAACCTTGCCTGGCACAACTTAAGGCCATTTCCTCTGTCACAGTATCACAGTATGCTAGGGATTGGAATGGATCTCAAAAGATCATCTAGTCCAATCCCCCTGCCAGAGCAGGAACACTTAGATGATGTCACACAGGAACGCGTCCAGGTGGGTTTTGAATGTCTCCAGGGAAGGAGACTCCCCAACCTCCCTGGGCAGCCTGTTCCAGTGCTCTGTCACCCTCACTGAAAAGAAGTTTCCTCTCAAATTTAAGTGGAACCTCTTGTGTTCCAGCTTGATTCCGTTACCCCTTGTCCTATCATTGTTGTCCTATGACTTGCCACTAAGGAGAACAGACCAACCCTCACCGGGCTACAACCTCCTTTCAGGTAGTTGTAGAGAGCAACAAGGTGTCCCCTCAATCTCCCCCAGGCAAAACAGCCCCAGATCACTCAGGCATTCCTCATATGACACATGCTCCAAATCCTTTACCAGCTTGGCAGCCTCTTGAAATGAGGGGCCCAAAACTATACACAGTACTTGAGCTGTGGCCTCACCAAAGCTGAGTAGAGAGAAACAATCACCTCCCTGCTCCTGCTGGCAACACTATTCCTGATGCAGCCCAGACTGGAGGCAGCCTGGGCTGCAGTGATCATGCCATGGTAGAGTTTACTGTGCTGAGGAGTATGAAACGGGCAAAGAGTAAAGACAGCACTCTAAATTTTAAGAAAGGAAACTTAAAGCTATTGAAGGAATTAGTCAAAGGGAACCCCTAGGAAACTTCCTCCATGGATGAGGGAGCAGAACAGAGCTGGAAGATCTTTAAGAATGCTTTCCATAGAGTACAAGAGCTCCTGACCCCCAACATGTAAGATGTCAGGCAAGGAAGACTGGCATGGATGAGTCGAGAATTGCTGGTCAAACTAAAGGGCAAGAAGCAGGCACAGGCAGGGGAAGCAGGGGCAGGTATCCTGAGAAAAGCATAAGGACAGTGCCTGGCTGTATAGGGATGGGGTCAGGAAGAGCAAGGTGCACTTGGAGGTGAAGCTGGCAAGGGGTGTAAAGAATAATACAGGCTTCTACAGGTACATCAAACAGAAAAGAAAGGTCAAAGAAAGTGTACGCCCGTGAAATATAGGACAGATTAGTAACATCATTGTACAAAAAAAATATTGGTCCCTCTGAGAACTAAATACTTAGCTACTGCCTCACAGCAGTGATTTCCATTTTTAATCAGCCAACGATTCAAGCCCTCATTATCCATTCATTACATTTTTTAATACATTTTCTACGTTTACCTGTGCTCTTACCCTCAAAAGAGGGTAAAGCCAACTCTCAGTCCTTCAGAGCTCTCCATGAATAATTTTCATGTAAAGCTTATGAAAATGTTAGCAATGGCTGAAGTCGTGGTGGCTGTGGCTCCAGGTGTTCACACAGACAAACACTTTCTTTTCACTTCCATGTGTTTGTCCGTGTCCAGCTTTCAAAGGCCACAAGTTCTCTCAGCAAGGATGATCTTCTAGACACTGTTTAGCACAGTAGGGTTGTCATCTCCAGGCTAGAGAAGCTAGGCAACTTTGCAATGCAAACACGGGGCAACCACTATCACAGCACCAAGCACCTCTGTGGCCGCAGTTACACCTGCTTAGGCTGCAAATCGTGAATGAAATCATCTGGATGTCAACCATCACGTATTATCATCCCACCCTCTGTAAGCTCTGCTAGAAGTAATCACTAAACCTCTGTAGAAATGCATAGCGATTTCTTTCTTTCTTTCTTTGAAACAAATAATCTTATTACTTTTTTGCTTTGTAAAATATTACCAGTCCTAAACTGTCTGGTAACTGGCATACCATACAAGAAAGGAGGATTTCTCCTTCCCTCTCAGACATCTGACTGTGCTCCTTGTCCAATTAGGATATTCAATAAACACATCTCGTAAGATTATTTTTTTCCTACTTAGGATGGGACGTGATTAGAAATTACTATTTCTAGCCACGTTTACCTTACTGAAAGCACTAAGCCTCAAACAGCTGGAAATAGCAATTCACCAACCTGATAACTTTTGTAACATTTGTAAGAGACATTCTGTTGGTACTTTCTGAAGAGCTTATTGCCAGCTGAGGATCTGGCTACTATTGGGTGGGGTGTTCTTTTCTTCAACAGTGTCAGCTAAATAAAACCATGAGAACCAAACACTTCTGCTGTTGTAAATGAGGGTTTCTTGGTTTAACTTCAACAGACAAGTGAAATTGGCTGTTACCCTTTTAAATTCGGTAGTGGATTTGGGGACACAACAATCCAAAGCACTAAAGATTATCAAAAAGAATGCAAATGAAAACAATATCACACCATTAGATCTTTGGGTATTAAGTTAAAGTAATTAGCCTTCAACCCATAGTAACTATAATATCACCACACAGCTCAGCTACAATGGTTTAATTAAACCAAATTCCCACTAGATTTGAAGTCTTAATAAAGATGAAAAAGATCAAGGCCACAAAGTTTGAAAACTCTGAGAAAAGAATAAAACACAGGTGGACAGTGGTTCAAGTTTAAATAAGGATGCAGAAGAAATGTGACCAATTTTCTGCATCAGTAGCCTATGAATCGTGAAAGAGTAGCTATGTTTGAAGAGGTGAACCCAATTTATGATGCCGCCTTGCTTCCACATTCCACAAGAAGGGTTTCACCAAACTTATCACAGGAATTAACTAAAACAAAGCAAACCAGAACCCCAATAACACCAAGAGAAGTGAAAGAATGAAATTACGACCCCTCCTTCAGTTATTTCCCTGCTGTTTGTGGCACACTGTGTTGCCAACACTTCTAAGTTTTGTAAACACCAAAATTCTTTCACTGGCATTGCTGGGAAGAGATAAAAAACAATCTTTAAAACAAACATTTCATCCCAAGATAGCCAAGGTGAAAGATAACTTGAGACTTCTTAGACTAAGACAGCAGAAGAGCAGGCAGCTGTGGATGAGGCACAAGTCGGAACTGGGAAGCTTGCTGGGAGTACATTGATCAAAAGAGATGCAGCAGCTACAGGGCACAGCCTATTATCTTTTACAGGCTGGTTTGTTTGTTTGTTCTTTTAATAGCAAGTGGATAAAAATCCCCTTCATCAGCTCCCATATCTTCAGCCAGAGCTAAGAAATATGCTGCACGTAGATCTATTTCTGAAAATGAGGCCTTTATTCCCTACCAAATTTTTCACCTTGTCCAACTGTTACGAGCCCTTGCACAGACTTACAATGATACTTCAGACATAGTCACACAGAACTACCTCTGTGAGCACAGAGAGTAACATTTATGAACATATAAATGCCAAAAAAAATCTAAACATGACCCGAAATTAATTCCCAGGCAACACACAAAGAGAATGCTTTCCATATGGCCAAGTTTCTTATTATTACTACTGTCAGGAATTTGCAGCTCATACATGTAGCTTGTGGAAACCTAATTCTGTCCTCTAAATTCTGAAAAATTCTACTAAAAAAAAAGTGCTAACATTTAATTTCATATAAAATAATCTATTTCAGTATGCCAAAAATGTTAACATACATTACAAACATACCCATTCAACATTCTACTTATTTTTAATAGTCTACTCTTAAACATCTTAACACATCACTAAATTACACGTGTCCATCTTAGTACTTTATTTAATCTACTTTCTCAGCGCAGTGTTTTGATTTTATTGTTAGTGTTTTGGGGTTTTGTTTGATTTTTTGGGGGGGTGTTTTCTTGTTTTGCATCGCTTCTATTTCTTATTCATTATTTCTTTAGAAATATTTATTACATATTTTGTCAGATTCTGTAACTCCATCTTCATGGAACTAGAACAAAATGAGTTTCTATGGAGGTGGAAATCTCTATGCAGGTAGCTGTTTTTATACAAGACACTTGTGTGCATTGTACATTCTTGTATCGGCTTGTAAGAGAAAGAGTACAAAGCTGGGAATGAAAAAGCTGTATACATTTTGAAGGAATTACTGTATAGAGAAAGACAGAAAAAAACCACCTCACTACCCAGATCGCTTAAAGCATGATTTCATGTGGTTTACAATTTGGACTTTTACACACAGTAATTTTTTTCATAAAGGCTACACTTCTACACCTGCTAGCTATGCATGAACCCAGCTAGAAAAGCATACTTTCACAATGCATCAATAAAAAGAAAGATTTTTGTTTCTTTGTTTATAAAGAAATTTGAAAAGCACACTGTTCAGCCCATACATGGGACAGTCTCAACCAGTGAGATATTACTCTTGAGAAAATCAATGGATCTTTTGGTGCTTTGAGATTATACACAATAACTTCCTAAGGTTTCAACTAACACATTCACAGCTATATGCCACACTATGGAAAGCAACCTTCATGCAAAAAAAATAACAATACAAATGCTTTGCGTCCCTCCAGTTGCTGTTGTCTGAGCAAAAAAAAATTTTCAGGTATGCTGTCTTTTTGCCTCACTTAGAATTTGATATTTTATTTTTCTAGACCCCTTTAGTCTACTTCTTTCTAAATAGTTTCCTTAGAAAGGAAGACAGTTTCAGGAAAGGTACATATTAATATTAAATATTAATTAATGTTAGGTATACAAAAAACACGTTCAAATCAGACTCTTCACAGTATTCAGCGAGTATTCGTTACTATGTACTGCTTCCCATATAGTAGGTCCAAAAAATATTTGAATAATTCTGCCTCCCCAAACTCGCTAAAAAGTCTAACTATGCAGGTACAATAAAATTTAAGCTAAAAAAACAAAGGAAAAAAAAGAAAAAACCTCAATACTTTTCCTTTCTTATCCAGAACATTTAAATAACAGGGATAAGCAGCTAAGTGCGATTTACTATGTTTAACTATTAAGAGAAGTCAGTGCTGTGTGTAGACTACTGATGAATACTTTATCAAAAGAATTATCACTAAGCAAGATGGTGAGGGCAATATATCAGTTATCAAAAATATCTGTATTCTAATCTGGTGCTTTGCATTATTTAACATTTTCTGACACAAAATAAATCTTAACTCCCTTTTTTTATTCTTTGGCCATTAATCCCCTGATGTAGAACACAAATGCCAATGACATAGCAGAACACTGCTGGGACTAAGATTTAAATGAAAAATCAATGTTTCAGTTGGCTGCAGAACTAACCTCTCTGACTTGCACAGTGGTAAGAATGAAAATATAATTCACAGTTCTGTTCCATTTTTTTTCCACAATTGTTTCAGAAGAAGCTCTGATGAACTGGAAAAGGTAACAGGGAAAAAAAAAAAAAAAAGCACAAAAATTGGTTTCAGTTTTACTGAAATATCTTAGAACTTCTCTCGGTCAAGCATCACTTGCATGAGCCCTACCTGACAAGTTACTTTTGCTGAAACCAACTTTGCATGCATAATTAATTAGTCAGGCCTCTTTTTTCTTCTCTTCTGAATCTTATTTGGATGCTAAATGGAGGAATTTATTTGTGTGTCCTCGCTAACATCTCAGGAATTGCTATAAAGCTGCAATTACATTAACTAACCAAAAATCTTATAAATGTCCATGACTGTCACTTACTCTGATTCTGACACATCTGATACACCACTTTTTTCATTGGCAAGCGGAAATATAAAATCTTGTTTAGCCTGCAAGAGCTTTGGGCTTTATGACTGAAAATTCAGTAATAAATGAGGTGCACACAACCCATCTTAAAACTCTGCACAAGTTTCCCTGTAACATTCTTGCATGTAGATGACCTCTTGGGTTTGTACGCTAGAGTTTTGTTTGAGTTTGCTTGCTACAATAGTGCATAGTTTCTCCCCACCTACATATGAGAATTTCTCCTCTATCTTGTCCCCTTAAATAATTAAAAAAAAATATCTCAGAAATCTGCAAAGCCTTTGAGACACATTGAGATAATGTGAGATAAAAATCTAGTGTACACTCATAAAGGAAAACCCATTACTGTCAAATATGAAGAGTAAGTGCACATGGCACTAGTTTGCACGTTGCTAAGATTTCCTCTCTTCTGATTTCTTATCGTGTCCAGGGACAAATAATAATAGGAAATATGGTCCATGAACGCACACTGCAAGCTGTAAATTTAGGTTCATTAGAGGCTAGACTAACATTAAACAATTTTCTGTAAGAGTGTATCAAACTGTAACATGTTACCTCTGAAGGCAGCCTGTGGAATAAAGGAAGGGCTTAATTAAAAGAACAGTTTAGTATATGTATGTAAATGAGGTAAATTCTACCAGATGGCAGAAAGCTTGGATGTTCTGGCACCAGTGTAAATTTTCAGATGTAAAAATCCAATGCTGAAATCTTCCCATTTTCATAATTTGATTTCCCATCCTGCCTGAGGCATTATTTTGAAGCTGTGTAAAACTTGTACCATACTGTAGATGCACACAGAAAACAGTTACTGTAGACCCTCGAATACTGCAAAGGTCTCACACTGAACACTATCTACAGGCTCCACTGCTGCATCCCCTCCTTCAGGTGAGACTGGGACCAGCTGAACCACCCTGAGCAGTAATGCCGAGTGTTTTCCAGATCAAAAAAGACAACTGGCCTCACCGTGTTAAGGCTGGCACGGACACCGGTCTGTCAGAGCTTCCAGAGCTCTGCTGGTCACCCAGCAAGTACCCTCACTACTAGCATTACGGAGAAGACGCTGAACGTAAGTTTCTACATCAAATCCAACCATAAACTGCAAGAGCAGTTCAAATGCAGGGAAGCTATGCTGGAATGTCCTATAAATGCAAGCTCCAACAATTCTGCCTCCAAGTACAGCAGGAGTGGAACCTAAGTTTATCCTTTTTCAAGTTAATAATTTCTCCTTGCACTAACTCTCTGTTTTCTTAGGTAACGTGTACCTTATAATGTAATTTCCATAAAATATTAGTGAAAAATTCTGCTTACGTTTTTCCAAGCAGTTTCTGCTTAATCAGGATAACATCACTGCTTTAGGTAGAAGTTACACAGACTGACTCCGCTACTCCGCAAGTAAAGTTATGTGGATTCAACAGAATTAAATCCTGCACCAAACATTTACTCAAGAATCGCCTGATTTCCCTCCATGTTCCAATTTTTGTCCCCCTCCCCATTGCTTGAAAGCATATGACCAACAAGTCCGTATGCTTTGAACAATGCAAAGACTATTTTATCCTTCTCCAGCATACGCAAGTATATATTAAAAGGTCAGCAAAACTGCATTATGTTCTTAAATGCCTTTAAGGGAACATAATTTTAATTTTTTGCATAATTTTTAATAAGGTAAAGATAAGTGGCACATCAATAAAATATTAATGGGTAGATGTGAAAGATAAGCTTATAAATAAATATAAATATTTATGTACTTATAGCTAGCTAGAGTTGCCAAAGAAATTACTAGGGAAATAGAATTCTCTATTTTTTGATGATTAATGTAACACAAAAGGAACAAGAAGAAAAGTCGTACTTCTAGAAATAATTCTGTTGATATTGACATCACCAGTTTTGTTGACTTCAAACTATTATTTTTGTCATACCGGAGTACAAAGAACTCCATTTCCACAGCAAAGCAATAGCTTTCTTTTTTTAATATTTTGTCACACAGAAAATGTACACCCTCTGTAAAGAAACTGTACATTTTATTACAGTTACAGCACACGTGAGAGGATGAAATTACATTAATTTTGTTACACATCCTAATGTGGGTACTGTGGAAGAGTTTGTTGAATTAAGCCACTTGGTTTCCCTGGGATGTGCTGTCTTGCATAGCCAAATTTTAATAAATATCTTAATATTTTGACTTGCAAGGCTGCTCACTAAGGACATGATGATGCACTATGCATCACCCTGAGAAGAAATGCTATATTTTAATGAAAGATTCTTAGATAACAGAGATGGACACCGAACATAACGCAGATATACGATGATTTAGAACATTATTTTAATGTTTGTCAATAATAACTGGTGAATAAAGTGAAGAGGAATCAATAAGATTTCAAGTTTTGTTTACAATAGAACACACACTACCCTTCACAAGCTCATCACGTTCGCTCACTCACATATACTTCTATTTTCTGCCCCTACTGTTTTCTTCATTTTCAGATCCTCCATAGAAAGGAATCTTAGTAACACGAGAAAGAAAAATCTTCATCCTCCAGTTAGGAAGGATGTGATTTGCCATATTAAGTGCAGCCCTCTGCTATCAGAAACAAATCGCATTGTGTGGTTTCATCTCGAGGCAGCTCTATCGGTTGCTAATGGTAAATATTGGCTTCTAACTTGCAAAATCAGATGCTATCCCAATTCTTCTAAATAGCATTTCAAATAGTAAGTTTATTTCTAACTGTTTTTTACCCCACTTCTAATACAATGATGTTTTGCTTTTTTTAAGTTCATTTGCATTAAAAATGAAAGGAAAAACCAATGATCACACCAAGAGGGTCTCCCACCCATGAAGTACAGGTTCTAGTATTTAAAGTTAATGATTTTTTCTTCTTGGCTTCTGATTATAGTTCTTAATCTTGATATTTTAACACATATTTGAGGTGGCTGTGGTTTTGTTTCATTTTCTGGTAAATGTACACACTTTGTTATGTAGTAAAAACCTTATTTCTTCCTGCAAAACACATATTTTTGTATCTCAGTGAATAACATTGTTGGCATTAAAACATGATTTTTTTAATAAGATAATGAAAGAAATGAATTTTGATCTTCATCCAGAGCATTTCACGAACAACCTCAAATTAGTTTCACTGCTAAACATCATATAGACTGGTAACAACTACAAGTTGTTTTTTTTTTTTTAAACAGGTTTATGCTGTTAAACAATACACTTTTGAAGAACTACTACAAAAACAATCTGATCTAGTTGGAGTAATTTATATGCCTGAGATACTTAGATTTCCAGTATCTTTACTCAAGATTTGATCTTGGATTTTTTTTAATTTCTTTGGGGTGGGAGAGAGGGAGGGTGAGAGGCGGGGGTGTGTATTTTGTTTCCTGCTTCCTCAATCACAACTTCTAATTCCCCTAAGGTGAACAGTGAAAAATTAGTAATTTAAGCACATAACCATATCTGGATTCAGACAATACAGTATTTACATAATTTGAAACAACAAGTACAATGAGATTATACAGCACATGTATTTTAGATTTCCTCTGAGTCCAGATAATTTTCATTATATTTTTCAAGTTTTCCTTTCAGTTATTTTCAGTTTACCATCACAACAAAATGTTTCTTAAGGAAGTGCATTAACTGTATGAAATGGAAATGTAAAAACCTAGGGGCATAATTCTCTTTTTAATAAATGACTGCACTGCCAATATGTTGCAGAACACTGTTGCAGCCAGGAGTAATTCAGTTTTGATTAATCATGTCCTGGATAAGAACTTCAGCTTGCTGATTTCAGCCTCACCTTTGGAGGCAAGCAGGCATTTTCAATGACATTTGCTACCCTGGAGAAAAATGAGCATTTAGCATTTCTCTTTCTCCCCTTGATTCAAATTTATCTGTTGCTCGTAGAGCATTGAACTCTTACACTGTAGAGATCTTGATGAGCCTCAGCCTAATAAACACCACCCATAGAGTTGGTACCCATTTTCATTAGCTGAGCTCTTTCACATTCCCAAGAGCCTTCCCAGCCTCAGGTGTAATAATGTCAGGAATACAGAATCCCTGGTTGAAAAAGTGAAGTACCTGGCAGATGATGAGATATCTACTAGAACCCTTATGGATTTATTCAATTAAAAACAATACCATGAGATTCTTACTAAGGTCTGTGAGAAGGAAATTCTATCTGGGATAAGCAACGAAGGGCTTTATGTTTAAAAACCTGATTTTTGATACGTGGTAGAAATTGAACATCTTTCCTGGGGTACAACTGGTTTATGCAGACTGCAGAAAAAGCAACGCCTGTTCTTTGATCATTTGCAGACTGAGTGACCCTGTCTGTTCAGAAAGCAGGAAAACTGATAAATTCTGCATCATAATTTGAGTTCCCAGACTCCTCTGCTTCCCCTACATCCATTAACTCTAGCTGTACTTTTTTCCAGAGCAGCTTCTGTTAAAGAATATGTAAAAGGTTTGCACCATCAATAAAGTAAACACCAATACTGCTGGTAAAATGAACATTATGCCTATTTTAGATGAGGAAATGAGACTCACAGTATTTTAAGCCATTTGACATTCACAATGTCACCTGCAGCTGAGGACAAGCCTTTGATATCACATTTTTCCTCCTTAAGAAACCAAATTATTCCCTCACAGTGAAAACAGGAGAGAACTACATAGACAACCATTTCAGAATTATCACGTTTAGGTGGCCAGCACAACTACACCGCACGGTAAAATCTTAGGACTCCAGCTGCTTTCATACCTGCTGCTCCTCCATCTCTTTTACTAATAAAACCACCTCAGTTATTCTCTGCTTCCACTACATCTGAATGCTTTCTCCAGAAAGGTAGCAAAGCACAAGCCTTTTATGCAGGTTAGGCTGCCCTATCACGTTCTGACGCACTTCCAGGCACAAACAATAAAGTGTCCTTCTGCTAGTTCCTGGCCTGAAAATTCCATTAGGTAATACAAGAAATGAAACATAGCAATGAAGAGTAGATTGAGAGTGGCTGAGAATATGCAACCACATCCATCTGTTCCTGGCAGGAGAGGAATACATTGAGTATCTCTCCCACCTTCCAGAAGCTCTGCTTATCTGTTGCACAAAACTCCATTGGGAGGCTTAGGCCATTCCAACAGGTCTGCATCCAAACTGCTTCAAAAGGTAGATGGGGTGGGGTCTCTTTTAACTCCTTTATGAGAAAAAAAAAAAAGGGTGAGTTTGCCTCACATATCACATGGAACAAGAATGACAAAACACACATTCATATTGCAGACAGTATGAAAGGGAGATGAATTAATAGCCAGATGTGGACTAGTAAGGCCTATTCACATGGAAATAATGCGTAGTCTGATGTCTTGAGATGTTTACCAGGTGTCTCTGGTCTTTCTGTACAGACACCATGAGTTAATCCTCCTGCTCTTGAAGGAAACCTATTCTTCCAACAGCAATAACATCAACAACTTCCTGGACATAATTTACCTCATTTTTCTCAGGTAAATGTTCCGGCTGGAAAAGCAGTAGCCTGATTCATTAGAACAAGCCCTATTTTTAATCATACGAAACATCAATTCTGCACGGTGCATACAGCCTGAGGAGTGGAGCTAGGTGTGTGAGAGCTCCTTCATCTCTATGTCGAACTGTTTAACATTTTCCTATTTTAAGTGACTTACTGTAAATCCGTTCATTAAATAGGGTCAGGTTTATAGCCAGAAGGAGGGATAGAACTGAAAGGAGACACCGAATCGCTGTCCCCACCTCTGTCTTGAGCACTGTATGAGGTTGCCTGTGCGCTCCCAGCAGCATCATCATTTAGTGGCTACATCATTTATTCATGTACCTCATAAATCTATACTAAGGATTTGATAAGGGTTGAGTAACTTGGTTGAGCCAAGATGTTTTTACAGTAAAATAGCAAAGATACAGAATTTCTTGATTTCAGGAGTTATGAGGGAGGGAAAAGAAACTTACAGTATAACAAAAAAAAAACCAAAACACAAATGTTATGATGGATAAAATAGTCACCTTATTGAACAGCACGAAGAACAAAACAGCAATAAAAGTTTAAGAAACAGGCAAAACATTATTTTTTCTTAACAGCAAAAACAAAACTAGAAAAGACACAATACTGATGGGGGAAGAAAGAAAAAAATCTAGAAGTGATGAACAATGAACTTTTATCTTGTTTTTTATTTTTTAAAATTAACTTTTCCTAAAAAAAATAGAAAACAAAGGCATTTGTTTTGAATTCAAATCTAAATAATATTGCTCTATAGCCACAGATAGCATTTTACTCTTTTATTCCAGATCTGAATTATAAACATGAAGACAGGACTGCCTAAGACATTAAGTCTTATTTTTAATTTTTTTTTTATTCCACTGAGAACCTATAATTAACATATATTACTACTATGCTATAAAGCTGTAAATATTTTTTATTCCAGTAGATTTCCTGTTTAGATTTCATATTGAATACAATCTAGTTATGACCTCTTTTACATCGTAAAACATTTATGTTTTGGATTATGTCAGCAAGCTAGAGCCCAGGCTCCTAGCTGTTGATTGTCAATGTGGGAAAATAGTTAAGTCCATTATAATTCCTTAAATTTATTTTTATTCATTCTACGCTGTATTATACTGTTACATTCTGATTTCATTGTTTTTCAGACAGCCAAGTGACATTCTTCTGAAGTCCAGGGAAATCTGACATCTGGTTTTCTTCCTCTTTCTTGACAAAACTTATCTGATACTGTATAAAACTCAAGACTTTGCAATTACCAGTACCTTGAGTACTTAGATCAGTAGGTGATTACAGAAAGATAAGGAAGACAGCACTGCAGGTGATTTCCTGGATCATTACTTCCACAGTTCTGTTATTATTGGCAGAGCTGCTCAACAAATAAAACTGATTATCACTCATATATTACACGGAGTTCAGAGTGCTCAACCATTAAACTTCCAAAAGGAAATAAAGAAGTCCTTAATTTAGACTTGCAAATAGGAAGGCTAATATTTTCAAATTAATCCTGCCCACTGAAGTCCCCAGGAATTTCTCACTTACTGCAGACAGATCCAGACTGTATCCCAAATTAGATGACGGCAAAGCACACTCACCCCATACACAAAAATGGAGAACTTTTGGTTATGCTTTTTAATAAAGTTTTCACACACCTTTGACAGTTTCTATGAGGAAAGTAATAAGGCACAAATATAAATATATGGTTTTTGCTCAGAAGAATTAGGCAATGAGTTTGTGTTAGCATACCTGCTGCTGATCTTTTCATTTCAAACTACACAAACCTTTTCTTTAGAATTAATATTTTATTGAATCACAGAAAGTGCAGGAACACCAGTTAGAGTGGGATTTCTGGCATCTGAATCAATGGCAGCTCTAGTCCATTTGCCTTGTGCAACATAGTTAGCATGAGAACTACCTGTAGAAAATAAGTTTACATTCCCTTTGTGACTTCCTGTCCTACCTATGAATTTCAAAGGAAAGTTTATCTTTTTAATTTTGTTCTCAGAAATAGGTCACAGTGACTTCTAGAAGGCTTAGCATTAAGAAATCACTTTTCCTTTAGGAGATACAAATCTTAATGAAGAGAGCCAAAAATGTCTTACTCTTTAGAATAGGTTTATTACTGATTTATCAGTTCATTATCCTCCTAATTTCCCCATTTATAAATCTGGAAAATCTGATTAACTCTTGGACTATCCTCATGTCACTGTCTACATGATATTACATTAAATCCTCTGATGACTTACTAAGATCATTTCACTGACTTTCCTGAACTCTACGCATATTTTACATGCCCTGAGGAGAAAAAAAATAATACAACAGCATAAGATTCAAGGCAAAAGAATTCTAAAACTATTTGACATGACTGAGCAAATAATCCTAGAATTTTTAGAAATTCACTTTAAACAACAACAATCATAATACATTCCTAGAGATGTTCATACACTGGTCTTAAATCCGCTCAGGGTGATGGTATTAACATCTATTTAAAGGTACATGCTATCAGAAGGTGTCAAATACTACTTGTTCTTCTAATTTTACATCCTCTGTAGTATCTTTCAGGAGTGTAAAAAGGGGAGGAGGAAAAGAGGTACATTTGCTTCAAGACCAATGATATCCCCCCTTGCTTTATAAAGCTATCTGTTAAAAAACCACCTTCTTAAGAGATGACAAATAGACAAAATGTCTTAGTGATCCAACACAAATACATTTTAAGAGTTCTTTTCATGAGCTCTTTTTCATAAGAAAGAACACACATTAGCAGCATAATTTTCACACTCCAGAACCGCATCTAGTGTTTCAACTCCATAACCTAAACTGCTACATTAAGTCTAAACAGCATAAGAAATTAGAGTCTTTTCAATTTCTTTAGTTTTACTTCAGGGATGGTAAAATGCTTTGCCAGCTTTTCCATTTTCATCAGTCTGAATAATTAATTGTTTTAAATGCCATTTACATTTTCTGATGAAAAGCAATACTTAAAATTACACAATAAGAATGCTTAATTTGTGTTTCAATTATTGAATTTATAATCTCTCTGAATGCTATTCAATGCATTGCTAACGCATATTTGGGCCAATAATTTCTAAAGAGATGGCTTTCTGATTTATATTTTTTTCCCTGGAAGTACATATCTCAAGTTTTTCTTCATCTAATAGGTGGCATATAAAATCAAATTCTTCAGTGTATTGACCACGTATACTTATATTTCAGGATTTATGGCTAATCTACATTTTTAAAATGCAATTACAGTCATACTTTTCCCTTCATCATTCTAGAGCAACTGTTAACCACAAGATAGATTAAACTTCTTTCATTTCCATTAGTCAGAATTACGCTCAAACCACCAACTAGAACGGAAATTAGAGACAAAAGCTGAGATTTATTACAATGCATCTGGTATATTCTACAAACAATAGTGTTGGTTCCTTATGCTTTCTAGCCAAAGATGACACTTCTCATCTTGAGTCTGTGGCTCTAAACCACTCACAGAAGTACTGAAGTAAACCAGCAAAAACTCTTGCAGTGACTGTGCAAAAGTGTCACATTCCTATTGACAAATCATAGAATCATAGAATGGCCTAGGCTGGAAGGGACCTTAGAGGTCATTTAATCCAACCTCCCTGTCATGGGCAGGGACGCCTCTCATCTAGATCAAATGTTGAGAACGAATATTTTTTGGATTAAAATACTTAAACTGGGAGTTAACAAGTATTACACTGGAAGCTGCACTGGGTATTATTGACAAAACCAGTAACAGCTTGAATATTCTTTTGTTACCTCCTTTTCACACTGATACGCTCTATCTGGTTTTACTTTTTTTTCCCTCATGTTTTTAAAGAACAGCTAGCTTATGGGTAGGCATCAAGGGACACCTCATTAAGGGATCTCCAATTCTGTTACACTTGTTTATAAATACATTAGGACTGATTCAGTAAATTTGGAGCAGTAGCAACTTAAGGTAATTAAAGCTGTCTTGTACTTACATTGCGGGAGTCACAATTACTAGTGGCAGACACTGGAGCTACTTGACCTTCCTTAGGGACTACATCAGATATATGTAAGATCACACGGGGTGACCTACTACTAAGAGTGCCTACATCTTTTGCCATCAGAACAAAGCTTAGTAGAACCTAGCCCCCTCTCTTCCTTTTTATTTTTTAGTTATTAAATGCTCATACTAACATTAGTGAGGAAATTTTAATGTTTATTAGAAATCAGTCAGGAGTCTCCAGAGATAAGGTGGATGAACATTTATAGTGAAAGTACCATCTGATAATTTTAACTGAAGGCCTTTGGCAACTAATGCTTAATTGCTCTGGTCTGTTTGAATCTTCAGTGAACACTGTTTCAAAGTAATTCTCTCCATTTAAAATAAATGTAATTGCTAACAAAGCCATATGCAACCTGCACAGTGAACGGTTCAGTGATTAGTGACTAGAATTTCATTTAGGCAACGATTTATGGTGGAAGCTCAAGCTATCAAAATCATTCTGATTACACTGCTCACTACAAGGACCAGACATAGGCTGAGGGAATGAATTTTAATCCTGTGAGACAGACTAAAAGCAGTTCTTTTTACTCACATAATTTACCATTCTTATATCAGAAATCAAATATCTTATGTTTTATTAATTTTAGATTTGTATTTTTATGTTTACTTGGGGAGGTCCCAATGGACTGGAAGGTAGCAAACATAACACCCATCTATAAGGAAGGCAGAAAAGAAGATCTGGGAAACTATAGAACTGTCAGCCTGACCTTAGTACCGGGTAAGGTCATGGAGCAGATCATCTTGAGTGCCATGACACACCATATAGAAGACAACCAGGGAATCAGGCCCAGTCAGCATGGGTTTATGAAAGGCAGATCCTGCCTTGGACCCAACTTGGATGAGGGAAAGGCTGTGTGTTTTGTTTACCTAGCCTTTGACACTGTTCCCCACAGAATTCTCTTAGAAAAACTGGCTGCTCGTGGTCTGGATAAGCATATGATCTGTTGGAAAAAGCACTGGCTGGATGGACGGGCACAAAGAGTGGTGGTCAATAGAGTTAAATCCAGTTGGAGGCCAGTCACAAGAGGTGTTCCTCAGGGTTCAATGATGGGACCATTTCTGTTCAACATCTTTACTGATGATCTTGATGAGGACATAGAGCGTATCATCAGTAAGTTTGCAGATGACACCAAGTTAGTTGGGAGTGTTAACCTGCACAAGGGTAGGGAGTCCCTACACAGAGACTTGGACAGACTGGATCAATGGGCCAACGTTAACAGTATGAGCTTCAACAAGGCCAAGTGCCAGGTCCTACACTCAGGCCACAACAACCCCCTGCAACACTACAGGCTTGCGGAAGTGTGGCTGGAAAGCTGTCCGGCAGAAAGGGACCTGAAGACCCTAATCAACAAGCAGCTGCATATGAGCCAGCAGTGTGCCCAGGTGGCCGAGAAGGCCAATGGCATCCTGGCTGGTATCAGAAATAGTGTGACCAGCAGGAGTAGGGAGGGGATTGTTCTCCTGTACTCAGCACTGGTGAGGCTACACCTTGACTATCGTGTCCAGTGTGGGGCATCTCAATACAAGAGAGATATCGAGGTGCTAAAGTGAGTGCAGGAGGGCAATGAAGCTGGGGAAGGGCCTGGAGAACAAATCTTATGAAAAACAATTGAAGGAGCTGGAGCAGTTTATTTTGAAGAAGAGGCTAAGGGGAGACCTCATCACTCTCTACAAATACCTGAAAAGACACTGTAGAGAGGTTGGTGCTGGTCTCTTCTCACAGGTAATTAGCAATAGAACAAGAGGAAATGGCTTCAAACTGCAACCTACCATGTGTTTGAAGAAAAAACTTCCAAAAATGCTTTGGATGTTCCAATCTCATCAGCATCTTTCAGAGTTCAACACCATATTCTTCACTCAAATGAGACATCACAATTACATTTGTCAGGGTTTACTGTTTTGTTTCTTTTATTTTCTCCTTAATCCATTAAAAATAGCAACTATGTCAAGAAGCCTTGTGAAGGAAGTTTTTCAATGATGCATTTTGTAATGTACCACAACCTTAGCCTGACCCATCCAACTGGAAAACATTAACATCAACAAAGAAAAAACATATTTAGATATCTTTTCATCAAGTTTCAGTGGGTTACATAGAAGAATCTGATGTCCCTAAGTGTAATATAAATAATCTATATGAAGAGATAAATTGGTATTTGTAAATACTTAAGCTTTTCACCCACATGCGTTACCTCATTAAACTGCAAGTGTTCAATAACAGCTCAAGTTCAAGTTCATACATCTAGATAAATGTGACAGATAGGGAAAAGGAAAGTGTATCATTTTCCTTACTTATGATCAAGTAACTACTTTGACATATTTTCATAGATGCTTGAAGCAAATTACAATTATTGAGGGCAAACAATTATATAGACCTACTTGGTATAGGAACTTCCCAGATTTTTGTCTCTATCTCACACAGCTACACATCTCACACCACTTTCACCAAGGTTTATGACACTTTTAAGGGACCCAGAAGCAACCAAGTCCATAAACACTAAACCAAGTCCATTATCTTACAGGAGATAAACAACTCACAACAAACATATACTTGCCAAGCAACAGAAAACGGTACTTGAACTAATGTTGATCCTGAATCAAACGCTCATCACATAACCACAACAGTGTTTGGAGGCAGAATCTGCATTAGCACACCTGTGTATTTAATGAGAAGGCTGTACGTGGCCCAGAGGGCTTTCTTCCAGTCACACAAAGCATCAGAAACTGTACAGTTGCAGTACATACCTTCCTCACCCCAGCCATGGTGGCTTTAACCATGATCAGTACAGGGAAAGCTGAGTTCATAAAAACTTGTTTCTCCAGCTCCTGAGCAGGAATAGCCCAGACTCTCTGCCCAAGCACAGCTGTACCAGAGAAAGCTGAAAGCCCTTTCACCCTTCTGCTGTGATGCAGCCCTGCAAAACCAAGCAGGACACACTTTGTTGATAATTGGCTCAGAACAGCTATGCCGACTTGTTGCCCTGTTAGCAAGGATTTTGAAGCACAGCTAAAAGAAGTTGTTCTCCCCCAAGATCTTTAAATACAGCTGGTGTTAATTATGAGTACAGTTTATATTCAATACATTTCTACTTCCACACAGAGTTAAAACATCATAGAAGCAACATTCCGTATTTGGGAGCATCTCAACTCTGGTATAGACAGACTACTTGAGAAGAAATGGGTAAGTGATTCAGGCACAAGAAGTATAACAAAGACCAACAAATCATATTTACAAATCACACAGCTTCCATCAAAACAGCTGAGCAAGTACTTCTTTAAACAGATCACTGTTTCAATACCTTTGACTCAGATGCATGCACCTGCACAAACATGGTTTAAAAACACGCAGAGTAAGGTCCAGCACAGAGAATGATACATTTCAACATGTATTTGTCCGAGTTAAACACCATTAACTAGCTCTGCAATGGAAAATTCTTGTCTGACAGTAAAACTCAAGTAAATGAAGTCATAACCTACTTACACTGTTCCATGGTGCATGATATAACTGAGCACAGTGGACATCTTACACTGTGACACAAGAGTTTTAAGTACTTCACATATTTAAAGACAAACATATAATAATAAATACTTATATTGTCAAAGACGAAAGGGACAGCCAACAAACTTTGACAGATGCTCTCTCTATGATCCCCACCACCACCATCCCAGGGAAAGATAGCAGGAGAACCACATAGAGAGAGTTTAAGGTTGGAAAAAAAAAAACACCTTTAAGCAGTTTAACAAAAAAAAAAAAGCAAAAATAATAGTAAGAGTGAAGATGCCAAACAACACACATACAAGAGTACAAATATGCTTAAAGATACAAGAGAATATGTCAATACTGGACCAATGCCTTCCAGAAAACAACAAGGTCCTGAGCAGGTGGAAAAAAAACAAAAAAACCTGGACTCAGCAGCAGATGGTAGAGCCCAAGCACAGCATCCCAGTAACAGTCCCAAAGAAAGAGAAAAGGAGCTGTGCCTCTCCCACCTGAGGTGGGGGAAGACAACCTGCTCCATCAAATGGTTCTCCTCTGCAGCATGGAAACAGGAAGAGCAGCAGCACAAGGAGAGACAAGGAAGAACCTACAACAACCTTTCAGCACAGCAGCACAAAAATTTCCCCAAGGCTCCTCTTAGGGGCCCTTTTATACTGAGCCCATGGAAAGGAACACTGTGATGGGGCCATGTGGGTCACCTGACTCATCCTCTCCCTCCCCACAGGCACAGCTGCCCCCTCCCTCACTGTGATTGCCCCAGAGAACTTGAGTCCTGGAGCTCTCAAACCAGGACAAATATATACATTATTTACATACATATATATATACACTTGTTATGTGGTAAGCAGTGTTCCTTAAGGGTCTGTGGTGGGACCAGCACTGTTCAATGTCTTCATTAATGACACAGACAGTGGGATTAAATGCACCCTCAGCAAGTTTGAGATGACCTCAAACTAAGTGGTTGACATGCCAGAGACATGTAATATCCTCAAGAGTGACCTCGACAAGTTGGAGAAGTGGGCCCATATAAACCGCATGGTGTTCAACAAGGCCAAGTGTAAGGTTCTGCACCTGGGTCAGGCTGGGGGATGATGTGCTAGAGAGCAGCCCTGCAGAAAAGGACTTGGGGGTACTATGGTGGACAAAGAGCTGGACATGAACCACCAATGCACGCTTGCAGCCTAGAAGGCCAATTGCATCCTGGGCTGCATCAAAAGAAGTGTGGCAAGCAGGTCGAGAGCGGTGATTCTGCCCCTCTGCTCTGGGGAAACCTCATATGGAGCACTGGATCCAGCTGTGGAGTCCTCAACACGAGAAGGTCATGAATCTGTTGGAGCAGGTCCATAGGAGGGCCACAAAAATGATCAGAGGGCTGGAGCACAGACAGGCTGAGAGAGTTGGGGTTGCTCAGCCTGGAGAAGGCTCCGGGGAAAACTTATAGCATCCTTCCAGTACCTGAAGGGGCTACAGGAAAGATGGGGAGGGACTATTCGCAAGGGCGTACAGAGACAGGATGAGTTTTAAACTAGAGCAGGATAGATTTAGATTAGACATTAGGAAGAAGATCTTTATTATGAGGGTGGTGAAACACCGGCACAGGTTACCCAGAGAGGTGGTGGAGGCTCCATTCCTGAAGACATTCAAGGTCAGGCTGGATGGGGCTCTGAACAACCTGATCTAGTTGAGGATGTCCCTGCTCACTGCAGGGGGGCTGGACAGGATGACCTTTAAAGGTCCCTTTCAGCCCAACACATTCTATGATTCTATGATATAAAGAGGCATATTTTTATAGTTTCAAATATTTTAACTCTTTAGAGTATTGGGCTGTATTCCTCACCAAAAAAAAAAAAAAAATTTAAAAAAATCAAATAACGCAGGGAAAAATCTTCACCTTCACACACTGTATTGGTTTGGCCTGGTCGGATTTTGGTGGCGGGGGGGGGGAGCTGCAGGGTGGTTTCTGCAAGAAGCTGCCAGAAGCTCCCCGAGTTTGATAGAGCCAATGCCAGATGGCTCCAAAGAGGGACCCGACGCTGGCCAAGGCTGAGCCTATGAGTAACGTGATAGCAGAGGAATGCCTCTGTGAAAACATATTTAAGAACGGGGAAAAGAACTGTGCCACAACAGCTGGCACAGAGATGGAGGAGTGAGAATCTGTGAAGACACCAAGGTCAGTGAAGAAGGAGGGGGGGGAGGATGAGCTCCAGGCGCCGGAGCAGAGAGTCCCCCAGGTCCATGGTGAAGACCATGGTGAAGCAGGTTGTCCCCCTGCAGCCCACGGGTGGGGTGTAGATGTCCACCATGGGGTAGGGGACACCACGCCGTGTGGTTGGATGCCTGAAGGGGGCTGTAGCCCGTGAGAAGCCCAGATTATCAGGTCACTGCCAGAACCTGTAGCCCGTGGAAGAGAGCAATGTGCAAGCTGGAGCAGGTTGGCTGGTGGGACTTTTGGGATGTTGCGGGTGGCTCACGCTGGAGCAGTTTCCCCTGAAGGACTGCGCCTCAGACTCACGAGGGGTGGGCTGCCCCTCATGAGGTGTCTCCTGTTGGGCAGTTTATGATGAATTGCCCTTTGTGGGATGACTCACGCCAGAGAAGAGAGCATGAAGCTTGTCTCCTGTTAGAGGGACCCCACAATGGCCCTGGGGAAGTGCGAAGAGTCCTCCCCCGGAGTGAAGAAGCGGTAAAACCAACGTTGGATGAACTGACCGTAACCCGCATTCCCTGTCCCCCTGCACCGCTCAGGGGGAGAAGGTGGAGAAACCGGGATTGATGTTAAGCCCAGGAAGAAGGGAGGGATGGGGGGAACGTTTTCTGTTTGTTAAGATCTGTTTGCTTCTTCTTATTTCTCACTACTCTTCTTTGATATGTTCTCTTAATAAAATGTACCTAATTTCCCCAAAATCGAGTCTGTTTTGCCCAGGACGGTAAATGAGAATGATCTCCTTGTCCTTGTCTCAAACCCTGAGCCCCTGGAAATATTTTCTCCCCCTGTCTGGCAGAGAAGGGGGAGTGAGAGAGTGGCTGTGTGGACACCTGGCTGCCGGCCACGGTCAAACCACGACACACACAAAGTTGCAATTTTCAGCTGGCCATCAGGCAGACCAGCCAACAGTTAAAATCCCATTAAAACAAACGGGAGTCAAGCGTCTGCTTAGGCAAACCTTAGAACTAAACACTGTGTTGAATAGAAAGTTTTTATTACTTAGGGACTGTACCTGGTGAGGCTGCCCCAGTGCCAGCAGCAGCAGCAGCAATTCTGGGGCCGGTTCCGGCCGGGGAGCGGGCCCCTGCGTGTGGGGCCGGGGCTGCCCCAAGCCAGACACAGCCGGTTCCAGCCGGCTCCAACGGCCCCAGGGCAGGGCCCGGCCCAGCCCCTCAGCCTCTGGGCCGGGGCCAGGGTAGGGGGGACACAGAGAGTGAGCTGCAGGGAGAAATAGCGAGGGTGAAATGTCCGTGGAGCCCAGACAGCAGCACTCCCTGACTGCCCACTCAGGGCAAAGTGGATGAACTGGACATAAATGGCCCCCAAGTCAACCAGAGCGGTACCAGGGGAAGGAATGGGGCTGTTGGAACGATGTATTGCAATTGCTACACTTTGTTAAATGTAACTTACATACAAAGCCTAACCGCATCCTGGGATGTATCAAGAGAAGCGTAGCCAGCAGGTCAAGAGAGGTGATTCTCCCCCTTTACTCTGCTCTTGTGAGGCCCCACCTCAAATACTGCGTCCAGTTCTGGTGCCCCCACCATAAGAGGGACATAGAACTGTGGGAGCGCGTTCAGAGGAGGACACAAAGATGATCCAGGGGCTGGAGCACCTCTGCTACGAGGACGGGCTGCGGGAGCTGGGATTGTTCAGTCTTGAAAAGAGAACACTTCTTTGGGGACCTAATAGGGTCCTTCCAATGCCTGAAGGGATCCTACAGGACGGCTGGGGAGGGACTTTGTACAAGATCGTCCACTGACAGGAAATGGGGTTTAAATTGAAGGAGAATAGATTTAGATTAGATCTTAGGAAGAAATTCTTCAGTATGAGGGTGGCAAGACTTTGGAATAAATTGCCCAGAGACATTGTGGCTGCCCCCTCCCTGGAGGTGTTCAAGGTCAAGTTGGACAGAGCCTTGAGTAGCCTGATCTAGTTGAGAGGTGTCCCTGCCCGTGACAGGGAGGTTGGATTAGATGATCTCTAAGGTCCCTTCCAGCCTAGGCCATTCTATGATTCTATGATATGGTGCTTTCAGTATGTTTTGTATCACGCTGCTAAATCAGACTTCAAATAAGTACATTCAATATTAAACATTATACTCTCCACAAGTGGAATACCTAAAAGTACCTGGTCAGAGTATTTGACTTTGATAGTCTCACCATCCTACTCTATTTTAATTGGTAATAAATTAAATTAATTTTCCCTGGGTCAAGTGTGTTTTGCCCATGACAGTAATTGGCCCTGCCTTCACCTCGACCCATGAGATTTTCCTTTTTATTTCCTCACTTGGCTTTGTTGAAGAGGATTGAGAGAACACCCAAGTGTGCATCTGGTCAGCCAAGGTCAACCCAAAAGGGAATCTCCACTGACCCCACAAACTAAACAGTTCAGTCTTGATTACTTCTATTTAAGAATAATGACACAATTTTCCAGGTATAAAGAGAACAGCATGAGTCGCAAACTGATTGTGAGATGAGAGTATAAAACATTCAGCAAGCAGATACAGCACGGGCTATTCTTCTCAACCGTTGGTGGAAGGCTTAAGTGACGTTCTTGCTGTTGAAAACGTGTTCCACTGTAGCAGAGTCCCACTCCTTCGTACTTCAAATTGTGCAAAGCAAAATGTAAATGAGAATGTAAGAAGACTATACCAGCTTAAGAAACTAAGAGTTAAAAGCGAAATATCACTGCACTTCTTTCTTGCTCAGGACCTAGGGATGTTGGAGCTGACTATTCAAGATGGGATTATAAATCATGCTGCAGAGATTAACTAACCCTCACCAATCATTCATTGCTTTAGAGCATTTGTCTTCCTTTGGTTAAGATTCCGTAAGTAACGAGACTTACTGGGATATAAAAGAAAAATGTATTAATGCATAGGCTAAGGTGAACGTTCACTCTTATGCATAATGACATTAATGCTGCAAATTCCGTATCAGTCTAGCTTACATCTAAAATTCTATTACTACATTATTGATTAATCACTTGAACTTTAAATTTAGTTGAGAATTATCTGAATGATTCAAGTACTTTATCAATTTATTCTAGAATACCTTACCTGTCAAAATGAAGGGATTGGAAGGTATTCTTTAATTAAGCAGTAAAATTTCTTTTTTGCCCAGTTGCCTCTGAAAGTATATGGTACAATCTTAATTTTATGTTAGAAAAATAATATATATTGCAAATGACAATGAGTAACATTTCAAGTATTTCATTTATCTATCAAAAATATACATTCCTATGGCAATTTATGTATTCATTGGTTTTATTTTACCACTGCAACAGTCACTGATGAAAGTCGAAACTACTAGATCACATCAGAATCTATATCCATACTTATTAAAACGGTATTTATAGAAGAACACATACCCACCAAAGCATGAACTATGAAGTTGTTCTAGCCACTTTTTTCTAATTCTGTCAAAAATCTCAGTCATAGAAGGAATTTTTCTTTGGTCTCATGTCTTACCTGGCAACTCCTCTATCTAATTAGCGTAACACATATACCGGCCAAAACCAATTCTTTATATGCAGTTGACTAGATCTGACTGGGCTCATGTGGCAGGAAGATCTTCTGGATGTCATAATACAGGATTTTAGAGTAATCTCTTTATGATATTTTTACTGCAGGGTCCAGTTGTTATTTTACCCTTGTGGCTGTCTTTGGAAAGAATAGCAAAAAGTTCTTTAGGCTTAATAAAATGTACATTAAAAATACGGCTGTACAGAACTCAACACAAAATATAAACATTCATCAAACTATGGAGTAAAAGAAAAATATTTCTCTTAACTGAACCTTAATCCTGTATCCCAATTAGGAAAGTAATATCACATGTATTGATTTCAGCCAGGTCTAAATTCAGCCTGACATATATCATCATACAAAGAAGAATTTGTATGAAGATTTTACCAAAACTTCTCTGACTGAGGGGAGAGAGACAACAGAACAAAATGCAACCCAGAAGAGTAAGGATACCATTTGAAATACTGTGGCACCACAATGAGTATGGAAGGAACACAGTATGATTTTAAGAATATTATTGAAAAATTTCTTTATAAAGAGAGAAACACATGAGGAAACAAAACTACTTATCTGTGGCATAACTTCAGCCTCTTGGGGTTGGACTATATGACCTTTAAAGGTCCCTTCAACCCAGCACATTCTGTGATTCTCTCAGGTAAAGAGAAACGTATCAGCCAAGAGATCCTGCTATGCTTGGAAGTCATCAAGCTTTGTTAACTTGGCATTCTATCTCAATAGGTTTAACTTTCTTAGCTTTCACCTGACTCATGTAAACTGAATAAATTTCAAATTGTGAAAATAAATTATTATGTTTATTATTCATATGTGGACATAATTTTTTAACCCTACATACAGTAGAAAGGAGAATGAGCTACAACTCCTACATTTATAGAAAGATAAATCTGTGCTGTGCACATGTGTGAAAGTGCTTCTGTCTTCTTACATACTGGATATACAAACTAAGCAGCCTGTAACATTTACACTGAAAAATTTCATTTCGTTTTTGATGCTGATCATTCTCAGAGACATTTCCAATTAAAACTGGACAACTTTTCTGCTGTCTCATAATGGAAAACCTTTAACTCAGTTGACCAGAAGTCACCATAGCTGTCTTGCCTAAATGACCCCACCCCAAAACATGTTAATATCAAATGACGCCTCATTTTGATTTGAAAGTTCTTTTATTTACACTTATGTCACTGACAACAACAAAAATCAAATTGTTTAACCTTTTCACAGTGTTGGAGAAATGTCTTTTTGTTTTGTTGCTAAAATTGAGCATTTATGTTGTAGTTGACTGTTATTTGCCTGAAAAATACTGTTCTGCATTTATTGAGTGGACCACTCTCCATACACTTACAGAGCTTTCTCTACGGCGGTGTGATACCCCTGCTGGTAAAAGACACACCTAAAGGAATCACACTTGTAACCTTCAGGGAAAGAGGATTTATTATTTTGCCTCCTAGCAGGAACTGTGGTGTGTTCTTCCCAATGCATCACACCCTGGACTATTCAAAGATAGGGTTATCTTTGATCTTCAGAGACCGTATTTTTTCAACAGATCTACTAAATTACATGATCAGACTTCAATTATCTTTGGGATGAAAGACCTACAGTAGCCTTTTTATTTATTTATAACAGAACGTAATGAAAATTCTGCATTGATTGTATCAGATACACGTTCATTATTCTACTGTCAATGTAGATTTCATTCTCCCTTCTGTCACACCACTGAATATTAAGAGTAGGGACTGGAGAAAGAAAGGTGAAATCACCATGTTGAAAACAAAAAAGGGACAAAAAATGTTGCCGATGATGAGCAATTTGACACCAGCAGTCATTATCTTCACAGGTGAGACTAACGATGTGATTTAATAACTATACTCCAGGCTCACACAGGCATACAATTACAAAAACCAAGAGCCTGTAGCTGAAAACCAAAGCCAGTCAACTTAATCTACAAGCAACGACTAATTAAACTGAAGCAAGCTGGATTTCACAGATTATGGAAATATCTACAGCTTTGCAGCAAGATGAGAGTCAGTATTTCACTCAGAGATAGAAATAAGAAAGCAGCTGCAGTGCTAAGCCGCAGAACAGTTTGATGATTTGTGCCACAATTATGTCTCTAGTACCTCCCAAACAATCACAGAGCTGAAAAGCAAACTTTCCCTCATTTCCTGTATGTTTTTTTTCTTAGCAGAAATTGGTTTATGTTAAACAAAAAAACATCATTTAATGTTAAAGCCAGGAAATGTGAAAAAAGGAATTAACAGAGTAACTGAAACTAAACATAAATATGACTCACTGCTGTTGTAACAAGGTGACTTCTTAAAAAAATAATATTTCTAGCTTAGATATTAAGTAAAAAAACCCTTTCTCACCAAAAAAAAGCACATATAGATGTCTTCTACAACTTTTTTTTTTTTCTTTTTGCAATCAATGGTGTATTGGTTTGGCCTGGCTCGATTTTGGCGGCGGGGGGCGGGAGAGCTGCAGGGTGGCTTCTGCAAGAAGCTGCCAGAAGCTCCCCGAGTTTGATAGAGCCAATGCCAGATGGCTCCAAAGAGGGACCCGACGCTGGCCAAGGCTGAGCCTATCAGTAAAGTGATTGGAGAGGAACGCCTCTGTGGAAAACGTTTAAGAACGGAGAAAAGAACTGCGCCACAACAGCTGGCACAGAGATGGAGGAGTGAGAATCTGGGCAGACACCAAGGTCAGTGAAGAAGGAGGAGGCGGGGAGGATGAGCTCCAGGCGCCAGAGCAGAGAAAGTCCCCCGGGTCTGTGGTGAAAACCATGGTGAAGCGGGTTGTCCCCCTGCAGCCCATGGGCGGGGTGCAGATGTCCAGGATCACCGCGTAGATGTCCACCATGTAGAGGACTCCACGCCGTGTGGGTGGATGCCTGAAGGGGGCTGTAGCCCATGGGAAGCCCGCATCAGAGCAAGTCGCTGCCGGAACCTGTAGCCCATGGAAGAGGGAATGCCCACGCTGGAGCAGGTTGGCCGGTGGGACTTTTGAGACGCTGCGGGTGGCTCACGCTGGAGCAGTTTCCCCTGAAGGACTGCGCCTCAGACTCACGAGGGGTGGGCTGCCCCTCCTGAGGTGTCTCCCATTGGGCAGTTTATGATGAATTGCCCTTTGTGGGACGACTCATGTCAGAGAAGAGAGCGTGAAGCTTGTCTCCCGTGAGAGGGACTCCACAATGGCCCTGGGGAAGTGTGAAGAGTCCTCCTCTGGAGAGTGAAGAAGCGGTGAAACCAACGTCGGATGAACTGACCGTAACCCGCATTCCCTGTCCCCCTGCACCGCTCGGGGGGAGGAGGTGGAGAAAACGGGATTGATGTTAAGCCTGGGAAGAAGGGAGGGATGGGGGGAAGGTGTTCTGTTTGTTAAGATCTGTTTGCTTTTTTCTCAGTTCTCACTACTCCTCTCTGATTGGTTCGTTTAATAAATGTAATTAGTTTCCCCAAAATCCAGTCTGTTTTGCCCGGGACAATAAAGGAGAATGATCTCCCTGTCCTTATCTCAAACCCTGAGCCCTTGGAAATATTTTCCCCCCCTGTCTAGCAGTGAAGGGGGAGTGAGAGAGCGGCTGTGTGGGTACCTGGCGGCTGGCCAGGATCAAACCACGACAAATGGTCTCACCTTCTCATTATTCTAGTTACCTAACAGAATAAATCTATTGATTTCATGTATCAGATGTGAAGTTGTTCTACACTGTAGCATGTTCTCTACCTAACCCCAACTGTATCTCAACATACATCTTGCTGGAGGCTTTTTGGAAGAAATGCTGTTGCCTTCAAGTTCCCTAAGTTCCTATCTTCCTTCTTTTGATGATTATTGTCTCAGACTGCAAGTTCTTTGCAATTAATGTGTTAAATAAAAATCCTGCACTTCACTAGAATTTGACACGTTTCATGTGAAGTAGAAGCTGCTTCAATATCCTATTTTCTATTTCTAAAATGCGCAATACAAAGAATTCCAGACACTTGTTTTCCTGTTTGGCTTTGGCTCAAGGTTCATAGTCTGAGGAAGAAATCTGCAGTGGTGAGACACTTGTGAGATCTCTCTTGCAGTGAGACACTTCTCCAGTACACAGCAACCAGTGATATGCACAGTCAAGGACGTCAGGAACTTATTTCCAAAAGATTTATTTCCTGTTGAAGAATCTCAAATATAATCATTAAACAATATGTTTATATCCTGTACTCAAATATAATTCAGGACCAAATTTCCATAACTGATCCTGGAACTGGCCAATTTTATTTATAATTTATTGTCTGGAAAAAGTTACCATTCAGTGCTGGAAGTCAAAATCTGCACACCATGTCTTAGTGTATATTTTTGCTGTCTGTCAAGCAATAATCTGCTTATAATTTATGCACAGAAATATATATCTGTCCAATCAGGCAGTTGTCTATACATACTACTTCTTTCTCTTTATAAAAAAATCTGTATACGGACATACACACAAACAACTAAATTACAAAAAAAAAAGAGGAAATCTATCTGACCGGCCTGAAGATGTGAGGGAGATATCTCAAAATAAATGCAAAGTATGTTTGTTACTAGTTTGTCTGATTGGTTGATATCAGGTCTACGATAGAAGCAAACCTCTGTTCTGAAGAAGAAAAACACAGGGGGCCTGGACATGTGTTGCTGTATAACCACTGTTTTTAGCAATGGACTATAGAGAATCTTTTTCCTGCTGGTCCCCAGGACACAAGTTCTCTGGGGCTCCTGGCACTGGGGGTAAGCGCAGTGGGGCAGGAGAGGATGGGTCAGGTGACCCAAATGGACCCATCACAGTGTTCCTTCCCATGTGCTCCGTATAAAAGGGCCCCTCAGAGGAGCCCTGGGTCTTTTTGTGCTGCTGTGCTGGAGGGGTTGCTATGGGCTCTTCCCTGTGTCTCCCTGTGCTACTGATATTCCTGTTTCCATGCTGCAGAGGAGAACCATTTGATGGAGCAGGATGTCTTCCCCTGCCACCTGCCCCACCTCAGGTGGGAGAGGCACAGCTCCCTTTCTCTTTCTTTGGGACTGTTACTGGGATGCTGTGTTTGAGCTCTACCATCTGCTGCTGAGTCCATTTTTTTTTGTTTGTTTGTTTTTTTCCACCTGCTCAGGACCTTGTTGTTATCTGGGAGGCACTAGTCCAATATTAACATACTCTCTGTATCTTTAAGCACATTTGCACTCTTGTATGTGTATAGTTTGGCATCTTCATGGTTACTGTTAGTATTTTTGTATTTTTTTCATTGAACTGGTTCAAGCTTTTTTTTTTCCCCAACCTCACAGTCTCTCTCCCTGGTTTCCCTGTTATCCTCCCCTAGGGGGGTGGGAGTGGATCACAGATAGCATCTGTCAGAGTTTAGTGGCTGGCTCAGCCTTAATTTTTGGCACCACTCAATCGTGAACTTGGAGTTAGAGTCTCCACAGAAGAAGACATTACGGGGGGATTCTAAGTAAGCATAAACCTTTATTCTACATATTCTATTAATGTATTGGGGTTTATAAAGGATACAAGGTGGTAAAAACAGAGGTGATGGTAACTGCTGCTGGTGCTGATGAGAGCAAGGCCAGTCAGAGATGTCTTCCCAGGTAAATATATGGACTTTAGTTATTGTTGCTTATGCTGAAGTGACAAATCTGTGGAGTTTTTTGTTTGTTGGCCTGATTTCTTTTTTAAGGAAAGCTTACACAGCTCGGGGATAATTATTTGCTAGGAAATTAAATCTCTGCAGCTCTTCCATCTTATTTCATACTTGGCACTTCCCATCAGCCTCCTTCCACCTTTCAGAGCACAGCTAATTCACATTACAGTCAAGCTTGTGTTCATGGCAGACAAAGCTTTTGTTCACTACAATTAGAGGAAATATGTGTAAATGGATGCTGCATCTAGGATTTTGCTTGCTCTTTACACTAAATACTATGTAACTGATGGAGATATGTAATGTTAGGTGTTAAGTGCTGTTGAAATTTTTTTAGATCTTCTGGCAAATTAAAAATGTAATTGCCAAACAATTTTCAGAACAAGTTGTTTTATATTGCTCTGTGGTTGTTAACCAACTAATCACAGGATGGGAGAACAATGATTAATATTCTGTTAAATAAAATGCTAAGTTCATATGGTCCCTAAAATTAAGAACTCCAAAGCTCAATTCCATTATTTTTACACAGTTTAAAATAATAGTGAAATACTATTAATGTTATCTGACTACAAAAAAAACAAACCACAAAAAGAATGTGAGTCTTTCCTTGAGGCTCTTCCTTGTTGCAGAGGACAGAAAAAATCCATGTGCATCAGCAAATCAAGAAAACCACTGTCTTTTTCTAAACTATGAACAAAGAGTGAAAAGTATTATAAGAATTTGGTTGTGGGGAACCTCATCCTCAAAGAAAAATACAAAACCCCACAAAAACCTTGTTGTCAATTACATGGTATACCAGTAGACACACTGAAAAATTCTAATCAGGAAAAAAAGTTTTTCAGGGGATTTTAAGTATTTCCTTCAACACAGAAAACAAAGCATTTAGCAGGGACACTCCAAAAGGCCCGAAGTATGTGGCTCATTAACACAGAAGTAAATCTGAGAATAATGATTTTGGACACTTTGGAAATTAAACATTTGCAAGAAAAATAAAACAAGAAATTACTCCTAACCCAATTTGTAAAGGTCAAAACTGTTTAAGTAACTACATACACATAGAAGCTTAGTCCAGGATTGGTAACAATCATAACTTTCTTTAAGACCCCATTTAAACTATTACGCAGTCTTGCCTTTGGACAGCCTTATCCTGCAAACTAGCTCTAGACCAACAGCAAGCACAAGTACTTTACCTTCCTGTTTTATTATCTGCCTTACAAGAACAGGAGGCTTAACTTTTCAGGAATGCTTCTGTTTAAGTGGCTAAAACCTAAACACTATTTGAGAAGTTAGTCAACTTTTTTATCCAAAAAATATTGAATAATGTCCAGAGAAATGCTGATTATTCTGTGAAAGCTTTGCTTGTTGGGAGATATCATTAAGGTAAGAGAGGTATAAAGGGAGAACATTTGACGCTTACAGAAATGGGAGGTATATTCGGCAACCTATCTAAATCCTATTTTGTCATTTGTAAGTTCATCTTGGAATTCAGTATCAACAACTTAGGCTTAAAATCAATTTCTTTTTTTTGTTTTTTAAAAAAGGGGGAAATGTTAACATAAGCAAAGAATAAAACTGGTAGAGTTTATTTCTGGTTCAGATTTAAGAGAGGAACTCCTACTGATGTCTACTGTATATATATATATATATAGTCAATGTAATAACAGAGTTTTTTAGGGGTTTTTTTGGGAGTGTTCTCAGCAAAACCTTACCAATTCTGTTGAACACTGCAAAAACATCACAAAGAACCAGACCAGAAGTGGGCCAGGTGAATAATTCCTGGCTATATTTCTGGAAGAAACATTACAATTTACAGCATTTAGATTTAAATGAATTAGTCCTTTCAAATATATCTTCATTAATCAAAAGTATTCTTCTTACAAGAAGAAAAAAACAAGTAGGAGAATCTATCTTATTTGTGCACTACTGCACAATTTTGCTAGAATACACATAACTGAAATTTCTGATACTGATGGGAGTTCTTGCTCTCCATTCTCATTGTACCTTTTTGTTTCTGTTTCTAATGATTCTATTATTCTTTAAACTAATGATTCCTTTTCCCCAGCCCCTTACAATATCTGGTCAGGATAACCAATGTATGTACATCTAGGTGGACAATTAGATTCAGGCAATAGATGGACAAAGAATTCATTATAAGTTATCTGATAACAGCATCAGTCTATTTCTTTTTCACCTCGGATTTTAAGATACCATTTATTTATCTTAAATATTTATTTCCTAGATGCAGCACAAATAGACTAACTTTCTTGATGTTTTTGAGGGTCTTTGTTGTCTAGACTTCAACAATGAAACTTTTTCAATACATTTTCATGTACTACTAAATACAAAAAGATCCAACTGTACCTCCCAGATTCAAATATTGCTTTGGATTCTGGTTCTCACCTCTGTTTCATAGCATTCAATTCTGGCATTTAGTTCACATCTTCTAAAGGTTATATGCAGTGGCAGTGAGGAAAGTGTTGATCTAGTTTTCGGTAAAAGAATCACAACCATTTATGTACTTAAATATATAAATTATAGTGGGTTTTGTTACACCCGATGTTTTCCTGTCAGGTTGAAGCACTTCATTTCAGCATTGGCTAACTTCGTTTTTTTTAAAATCAACTGTATTGCTTAATTAGTTGTCCAATATTTTATAGTTGGCCATCCCACTTTCTACAGTCTTTTCTAAGTTACTTGTTCAGAGACTGTTACGGAGTCAGGCTAAAACCAGAGAATTCTTTTTTTTTTTTTTTTCAGTTTTCATTAATTCAACAAGAATTGCCTTTCCCTACTTACAGATTTTTTCCAGCTTATTTGGCTTACTTGTGAGTTCTGTTATGGGATTTGGAAGGTATCTGCATTGCTTTAAATTCATTTAGTAAACCCCAAGAGGGTTTCAGAGGCAAAGCTTCTTAGCAAAGGATTGCAGACTTATTGATGAGAAAAAGTTCAGCTAAAACTCTCAAAATGCCTGCAGTTAAATGCAGTTCAGTTACTCAGAGAAGTTAAACTTGTTTATTTGACTTAATATTTATCAGTTCATTTAAGTGGTAGTACATGCTACACAATGAAAACTGTATACGGTCACACAGGAATGCATAAAATACCTTCTGGATTGCCAAAACAAAATAAGCTAAACAAGGCAATTAAAAGAGATAGATGTGTGTGTGTGTGTGTGTGTATATATATATATATAAAAATATATATAATGCTTTCATGTGAGAATTTGTTGTGCTATTTAATCAATAGTTTAAAAAGTAATATCTACAGTCTTTTCTAAGGAAGCACCTGAACAGAATATCTAGTGGACTCAAAACAATCTAAAACATGAGACCTACATTTTTCTTCAGCAAAACATGCAATATTGCAATTATCTAATTAAAAAGAAGACATAAGCCATTTTTTCTGTATTTGGATTGCTATGTAGTGGCATGTGAGAGTGTTCTACAGTATCAGTCAGGTGGATGAAAATAGTCATTAAATATCCTTACTATTATAAGTAAAGTGAGATTTATTTAAGTTACTCAAGATTTCATACATGAGATAAACACCCGAAACAAGTATATCGTATTATATTCCTCTTTGTGCTTAAGGTCTTAAAGTTCTGTCTTCTACTTTTCAGTCCTTGTGTATATTATTGAAAAATCTCTTTGTATCTCAAGCTGCCTAGGCCCATATAGATAAATTATGACAGAAAATTTAATTAAATTCTCGTTTTCCAGACCAAGGTCAGCACATCAGAATATTCCTTCTCTCATAGTTGCAGTGAAAACAATAACAGATCTTTAAAATTGTCTTGCCCCAAACCACTATAGTGAGGAAAGCGACATCAAAAATATAAATAAGAAAATATCCCTCATGCTTTATCTGAAAACTGAAACACTGAGTTAAAATCATTCATCAAAAAAAGCAGGAAAAAAAAAAAGGAGGGAAATCCCACAAAATAACGAAAACTTCAAGGTGAATTGACATTTAAAAAAATTCTGGCAAAGGCCTAGTTTTTACCCTGAGGCTTCTGTAATTCCGTATATGCCCCATTATCTCAAAGGCAAATGTTTTAATCATGATAACAAAAATGGACACCTCGTCTCCAGGACAAGAGCTCAGATACAGCGTCAGACTTGGGGCTCAGTTTGCCTTCTGCCTCATGCAGATTGCTGATACTGTCAACCTGGAAATGCAGCTGTGCATACACAATGAAATGATTTTTTTTTTTTGAACCCCCGACTATTAAAGTCCATGCAACATGTGCTTTACACAGTATTTAAAACTTAAAAACATTTTGTATGTCTCCGTACCCTGGATACAGCCAAAACCCCCAGAATTTTGCAGGACAAAGTATGTGACAGAAAAATCACAAAAAGACTGAGATCAAAACTTGGAGAAAGATCTGCACTTTTTAATTAAATAAAATTATTTTTTAAGCATAACTTGATAGAATATACAGAGAGGGGTCTATTCTTAACCCCAGCAAGGGATATTTTGATAAGAGGATGTAACTGAATTTCTTTAAAATTACTGAGGGACTTGGGGACCTGCTTAAATTATTTCTCCTGTTTAATTTACCATTTGGACATGAAGAGATGAATATGAATCTTCATAGAATTGGGGAACTTACTGATGGAAGAAAAAGCCCTTAAGTGATGGCTTCCCTATGGAAAACTATTCCACAGCCTAATGTATCTTCCTGTCAGAACGTTTTTCATGATATTTAGTATGGGCTTTCCTCTTTCTTATTCCATCATATTACTAATATATATATCTTAATGTACAACATTAGAACCACTTCTAGCCTTTTTGACATTTACATAATTATATTCTTATGGATGCCCTTTTGAGTCAAAGCTAAGGTGTCCCTATTTCACTGCTAACAAGTTTTCTTCATTCAGTCTCTTCAGTGTTTTTCTCTTTCGTTCTCTTCCCCGCTAATAATATACCTTTCCCCAGCATGGTGCTTTTGTCCCATTCAAGTCATAATTTTTGTTTCAAGAAATGGAGGTGCTGCTTCCGTAACAGGTGAGGGAACTTTTAAGCCATCACTCTATTTCACAGAGCAAAGATGTAGTTTTTTTAAAGGAAACTTCTGCACAGGATCAGTCCCTTGAGCTGGTTGCTGGTACTAAAAGGCTGTGGGTGCTGCAGTCCCCGGCAAGACATGACCTTCTCCTTCTCCAGCTGCTACTGGAAGCTGACAGCTGCAAGTATTAGCAGGCAGACAGCCTACATGGTGAGAAAAAACACACCTCCCGCATGCTTTTAATCTTTCATGCTCTAATTTTACAAACCCTTTCTTCTCCTACTTTGCTGCTGCTCCTAAAACAAAACACCAAAGCGCACCCAATCAGTCAAACAGCAACTGAAACAGCAGGAGAGCTCTGCATACAGAAAAAAATTTTGGTACGTACTCCAGCTGCTGGGATTTTGGTTGCTTGCTAAAGGTTGGTTACTTTGGCAAAGACACCTTGGATTCCTTGCATGTGCTGCCTCAAAGAAATGCAATGGAATTTTCTATTCAAGTTGTGATGTTTAGATACAGAGTGTAGCAAACGAAGTACCTCAAAATCCTAATAATTGAAATTTAAAGTGAATATAGTATCAAAAAAATTAAAATGCAACCCTGAAGTCCTTACCTACATCAGTGGCAAGAATCTATGCTCTTCTGAAGGGCATATTTAAAGGTGAGATACAAAGACTTTAAACAAAATGAGAAAATTCCACTCGCTTATGTCATGTACTTCTACAAAATGTATTTGTATTAGTTAAAGATAACTTGGACAACTTTGACTTGTTTATTTCCCATTTTACTCCTTTAGATGTTGTTAAAACAACGATCTTTAATGCAGAATTAAGAGAACTAAGAGGTCATCCCTTAGATAGCCGTACTATGAAAACCTGATCCTAATGATAAATTTAGGGAATTTCTTTACTCTTAGAAATAAATTATGCGAAACAAGCTTCTCACTGATGGAGTCCTGCCCATTGTTTTGTTATTGCTCTGAAGGAAAGCATGTACAGAGAAATAAAGACAAGTGACAACAACTCAAATAAAGTAATCATCATTACTTGTCCTCACAAATAAGTTAAGCATGGACCATTCTTAGCTTTGGAGCATAACAAATAGTGTAAAAGAGGCAATAGGGGAAAAAAAAAAGGAGAGGAAAAGAAAAAAACACAACAGGTTAGGAGAGCAAAGGTAAACCAGAAAAAAATAGCTGTGAAAAAAATGCAAGTATATACAGAATCATCAGTATAATATATCTCATGGAAGGAAGTATTTGATTGCTGGAAATAATTGCACAGTCTGTACCTGATGCATTCTTAACTCTTTTGAGAAATTTAAGTAGAGTGAATGAGTTAAAATATCTAAACAAGAAACAACTAGTTACTGAAATATGAGTTGAAATAAAAAGATGACATGTTAATATAAGTATTTGAAAGAGAGGGGAGTAGAATTAGCATGTAGAAGAATTTGAAGTTTCTGAGACAGTGGCTAGGGAGCCTTTCATAAATTGCACAGTAACATTGCTTGGGCCCCTGCTATTGTTTGTAGCCCAGAACATTAAATTCTTACCAAAACAAATTAACTAGCACAAGCCTAAAATACATGAACCACTGTTGTGTGCTAAGTATCAGTACTGGGTGATAACAGGCTACATCCAGGGATGAGAGTAACTGCTTGTCAAGCAGCTGAGCTGTTACTATTACAGATGTTTCAAATATACCTATATGATGTAGTGTATTTGGTACAATTTTACTCCAAACTCTGTTCTGTTGTTCATTGCTTTTAACACTTGAAATTTAGAAAGATTCACCTGAGGGGAAAAAGTAAAAAAAAAAGGAATAAGATGGTGTCAAGAGCATATAAAATACAAATCACACCATAAAAATCTACTATCAAAATTACTATAAAATTTTCAATGTAATGTTTGGTTTGGTTTTATAACAAGGGTATATTTTTAGATGATTTACATGTGTGTGTTAACTGTTTTGTTAAATTCAGGAGATAGTAGGTTTCATATACTTATGCACAAACATCATTTAACAAGTATCTACTACTTCACGTATTACCATTGGCTGGTTTAGCTCAGTGGGTTGAGCATGGTGCTTGAAACACCAAAGGCTGCGGGTTCGATTCCTGTTTGGTTCTCACGTGTTGCCTGACCTAGTCAAGAGGTGGCGTCCCTGCCCACAACAGGGAGGTTGGATTAAAATGATCTCTAAGGTCCCTTCCAGCCCAGGCCATTCTATGATGATTAGTAACAAATACCCCTCAAATAAATAGAGCTTAATTGCGAAACTGGCATAGGATATCAATTAATAATTTATTTATCATATTTAAGCTGTTCAGTTACAGTCAGTGGAAAAAGCTCTTACGATGTTAGACAGGAAAAAGGATGAGTAGAGTGGACACCAAGCAGTATCTTTCTACTAAATATGTATCAGCAAATCGGTAATGGAACAGACCCCCCCACATCTGCCCAGCTCCCTGGTGGAAAGGGAACTCGGATATGATGCTGCTGACTGGGTGCTGAGCTGGTCCCTGGAGCTGCACTGGGCCGAAGGCCAGAGACAGGGCAGCTCCAGTGGCATGCTTCTGGTTGTCGTGTACCATGCTGTACGAGTGGTTTACCCAAGGTAGAGCAGGTGGAAGCACAGCAGCTGCAGGACTAAGTTTGCAGAGAGCCCTGGGAGGGAGCTGATCTCGTCTTGAGCAGCTGTAGCGATGAATGCTCAGAAGAGCAGCAGCAGTGGGACGGCCAGCTCTGTGTGATCAAAGGGCTTTGGCAGTTGTGATCTCTGAACTGATTCCAAAATGTCAATGAAATGGCACATCAGGACTAAAAAGAGACTGCGAGGAATTTAATAGCTTAGGGGGTACATTGCAACTTTAATTATGCCCAAACACAGATTTGGGGACAAACGCAAACTAAGATTTTATGATTAAGATAAGTGCAATTTTTTTTTTCATTTACTTTCCTTCCTCTAGGGAAGCCATTCTTTAGAAAGAAAAAAAAAAGTGATTTACATGGTTTTCACAGAATTGGGGGTCCCAAAATGAAAAACATTACATTAGAGGAAGACAAGTCATATGCACAGAGAGAGAAGGAAAAAAAAAATCCCTGATAACAACTAAACAGATTTTTGTATATTTTCCTTAGTAAAAAGAAAATGTGAGCATGATTACCTGTAATTGTGTGAATAAAAGGACTATTTCTGAAAAGTCACTGTTGTTTAGATTTCCCTCTACATAATTAAATAATACAGCAAACACAAAAGCCAGCATAGGAATCCTTGAATTTACATATTTTGTGGTCCGGAGAAATGCAATAGTTACTGCAATGTTAGCTTTGCACAAAGACAACCTGATTTGATTTTCTAATTGGCTTCAGGTGTCCTATTTAATCTTAAGTGAATCAAAACTAGAATTTTAAAGGTATTCAACCACTGATGTGAATACCTTAAAAAAAAAGTTTACTAGTCTCTCTGGAAAGAGATTCAGGTCATCTGATTTTAGGCCTTCAATTTAAAGTGTTTATACAGCTCTTTGAAAGGAAGCAAAACTCAATAAAATATTCAGTGAAAAGTGATAGAAATGGTAAAGGGTCTGAGAAAAAAAATACCGAAAAATACAAGGACTGATTAAGCTAACAAAAGGGATGAAAGAGGTGACTTGGTAAATGCAGAAGGAATAAAGAATGGTAAAATAATTTAGAGCAAGACTTTGTTTTCCCTCTGCCTGAAAGAACGAAATATTTAACTATATGAACAGATGACAAATGGTCCACTTATGAAAGTGTATGTTTTTCATATTGTGATTAAATTGTACAACACCTATTGCCAATAGAAGTTTAAAAAAGCAACCATAAACATAGCAGTTGTAAATCTGCTGCTTTGGGGCTTTAGGAAATCTCAAGCCCTGATCCTATGCTCACATATGCCGCACATATTGCAATGTTACTGTAGTTATGATGCTGTTTATCCCTTGAATAATAGCATTTAAGTTTATGTGCACTTTAGTCCAGACGAGCTGTGATCAACTGATATTGGATTAATAAACTCACTTTTTTTTTTTCACAGCTTGAGCAGAGTTATATCTAGCAGGTGGTCATTTATTTATTTGTCTGAGAACTTTTAATCTGCACCTATGGCTTTATAAATCAAGTTCTATTCAAATATTGTCAGTAAACTATCCCCCTGTCCTTTCTACAAAGTTAATTCACCTTTCTCTGTCAGAGACACCAGAATGAACTGCCTGGCCTTTGAAGCCAAAATGGTACAATATGTCCTAAATACTAAGTATTATGGATATGAATTTTGAAATGTTCAACAATGACGCTAAGCTTAATTCCAGTCTGACTCAACATGAGATGTAAGAAGGTAAAACAGGCTTTCGTATCAGAATACAGATATATATCCTACAGCCTCTTGCTCCAGGCATATTGCTCTGAAGACAAGAATACTAGCCAGTAAGGACACTACAGGGAATCCAGTTATTAAGAACACAGACATGAAGGGTGTCATTAGGAACTACATGGAGAGTTGCTTGCTACATGAAACGATAAAGTCCACAAAGCACTCAATCTTTAGCACTTAAAAAGAGAAACTACACAGAAAGTAACTCAGGAAGAAATAAAAACAATGAAGTTACAATATGTAAAATGCTTCCGGATGACAGGCAGATAATTTAAAGGAGATAATTTAAAGACATAATACCTAGACAGATATTGACTCCTAGTTCTCCTTTACCACTTCCTTTCACTTCTTCCCCTTCTATTGCCTGGGGGCGAGGAAAAGAAAAGAAAAAAACAGCTGAAGATGACACTGCTTGGTATCAGAAAGGTATATTCAAATAAATACAGGAAAAGACAATAGTTAAAAACTTAATCCCTAATAATTTACATACAGTGTCACAAAAGGATAGGCCAAAGGGCTAACAAGCAGTTCACCTGGTTTTATGCCTTTAATAATAAAAGTCTTCCATATTGGAAACTATAAAACAGAAAAGCAGGAGAGATGATCAATAAGGAAAATGACCAATTAAGGAGACTAAAGCTATCGCAGAAAGGCTAAACTGGTTATTTTTATTGGTAATTCTTAGTGGTGGTAAGACAGTTCTCACACCAAGCCTGGATAGGTATCTGCTGTCAGAGGACAGTCTCAGAATCTTTAAAGTAACTAAACCCATGCAAAATGCAAAACAAAACTCAATAAATTGAACACCCAATCAATAGGATCAGACAATTCTGCAGCAATTTGACATCTGTGCTCAGTCGTAACAACTGGTTATATATCAATTACTATGTGTAAAGCAAACTCAGTGTCAGAGGAGTGAAAGATGGCAAATATCATGTTGGTATTCAGGCACAGTTTAAAGTGAATCTGTCAAACACACGTATGAAAATCTGATTTTCATACCAGCCTATCTGACAGAGTTATAACTGTTACTACAGACAGCCTATGTAACTAACAGAGTTCTCTCATACCAGTGGGAGGTAACGTAGGGATGTGACACTTCACGGTGTGTTTCTTTCAGTGTTCCGACAAACACTTTTGTCTGGATTACGGAGCTCGCATAATGCGCTTGGACTTCTGAAAGATTCTGGTGAGATACCTCACTAAGACAAATAAAGACAGTAAAGTGTTGTAAGATATAAAGTCACCTTCTAAATGAATACTGATTTAAACATAGAAAGCAAAGGACTTGAATAAATGAACAATTTTCACAGTGAAAAGAGAGTATTAACTGTGTTGGTATCCTTTCATGTATTTTTTTGTGAAACCTACCGAGATAAAGAATATCAGAAAGGAATTAGGTAAAGACATAAAACAGATCAAAAATGAATATTGAGAGTAATAGTTCCATGGAATGCATAGCTCAGGAAACCACTGATAAACTGATTGCCAGACACATGTAGTCCTTGTTATTAACTGTTTCTTCTGTGGTTTTCCTTGTTCTTTCCAGTTGTCTGAAGATAAGCGATAGAGATGGACTTCGGCCTGCAGCAGAGTTACAGTTAGATTTTATCAACTGTGTATGGAAAGCAAGACTGGCGCAAACTTAATGTCTGAAACTTTGTGTTCACACTTGGTTAATTAAAGAGTGAGAGGAGCTTTCACTTCTGCATGTAACATTAATAAATTCCTTAGATGTATGATCCCTTGATGTGAGCTTCAGAAAGTACATTAAAAGAACAAAGTTAGTTGGCTCATCCAACTACTAAAAAGGATTTCTTAATTCATGTATATTGTGAAACATCACTGTTAACAGACAGTATCACATAACACATGCACTGAATTTTTCATGTCTGAAACTTACAGAAGTGCAACGAATTTTACATCCCAAATAAAAATAATTACAATTCACTTTAAAAAGACAGATCTTAATTTTAAAATGTTACATCAAGTCACATATTCATGTCTTTTGATTGAGAAGGAAAAATTTACCACATCTCATGAGAATAATAAAACATTTCTAGAGATGCCTTCTCAGATTTGAACAATATTTGAGCAATAGCTAGGTATTTGCTGAATAGAGATGGTAGTGGAGAACTGGTTATATAATCAGTTTGTGAGTTCATAGCCCCAGCTGTGAAGTTACCAGTGCCACGTACCAAGCAGCTGAACCGGCCACCCTTCACTAACTGTGCCCTACGATCACCCTGATGCAAACGCAGCCACATCTGTGGAATGGTCGTAATGAGCACCTCCTGCACATGAACAGCATTCTGCTGGCATATTGCATCAGAGACTTTCACACTGCTGATCGAAAAGCACTCTATATGCTGAACTTTGTTCCAGGGAAGTGGAAAAGTATCACTTGTAATTCAGCCTCTGAACTCTAGCAGTTAGAGTGACAAAACAGGAAGTTTGCCCAGTGTAATTTTACCCGTCCATTTTCCAGCAGAAGAGAAATCATACCTTTGACACCCTGATTTGACTGAAATCACTAGCACAGACATTTCCTGCTGCTGACACCAGAAAGGAAATAAATTTTCTAGGCTAAGTAGATTTATACAGATATAAATTAAACATACTATGACCATCTGTTCAATCACTTTATTAAATATTTCAATAACTTCAATAAAACCTAAATCAACAGCAAGAGATCCTTTAGCTAGTTCCAGGCCCAATGAGAAGTGTTAGAGTGATTTTTAATTATTTTTTTTCTGTGGTATGTGAAAGCCTGTGCTTTCATTTCAGTAATCTCTTAAATCCATCTGACGTAAGTGGAAGACTCCTCAAATGCCTTCTGAACACACATATAAAGATTGAACTGTTCATTCTGGTCTTTGGACACACAGTCAAAGAAATAAATATCCACACTCTTTATCATTGAGGCTTTCGGGAGTTGTGGGCCCTGAACTGATTTCCCAGTGCTTCCATCTTATGACATCATGCTCCGCTACTTTATTGGATACACCTTTTAAATCAAGTTTAATTTGATTTTTCCCTCTAGGTTGAGACAGCTATAGATTTTCTACCACCTGTTCCACAGGTGTCTCAAATGATCGGGAGGACGAGGGAAAATATTGAATCTCTGAACCTTTTTTATTTATTTAAGAGGTGCAAGGTATTTAATCTTCCTCGGTATGTTGTAAAGGAGCCTAATCAATCACAAGGATGAACTTCTATGAGTATGGGTGATACATCAAAAAAAAAGCATTCACTGTCCCCTATGATCTGTAGATGGCAACTTTTGCTAATGTCTTGATTTCCTGGGCAACTTTCACTCTGCAGGGCCTTAATTCCAAAGCAAAAAATATATGCAAGGGTTTGAAATTGAAGAATACCCTCAGCAATGTTAAAAATACTGCATCCTAACTCATGGAAATAATCATTACTTCACAGTTATAATAATGGCTTTCAATTAATATTTTCATAAAACACATGAGGTCCTTATTTCTTAAATTCAGTAATTACAGAACATCAAGTTAAAAAAAAACACCTTGAAGGAACCATTCTTAACCATATTGAAGCGCTGTAATGATACCTCAGTCATTAAAAAGGGTTCTCAACAGTGCCTAACAGGTTCCTCAAGGATGCTGACCATGCAGGCATCTCTTGGTGAGGTAGAACTGACAGCGGCATTAAAATATCTTTATTCTGCTGCTCATCAGATATTTATCAGATAGGCTCATCAGATATTTATCTGATTTTTTACTGCAGTTCAAGGGTTTCTGACTCAGAGTTTTGTTTAAGATAGCTGAAAACCTTTCACAAAGAATTAGTGCAGAAAGAGTAAAAATTAAAATTATGCTTTCCCAATGTGTCTGTCAGAATTTGGGGAAGAGTTAGCTCTAATTGTTATGACAAAAATATGCACCATGTAAGATATTTTAGCAGTGGATTTGTTAGTGATTCTTGTGCAGCAAACTACCTCCATCAACTACAATAAGATTCCAAAATAAGCGACCTGGAGTAAGCTCTGCAGCTTGCTTTAAAAGACTTCTCATGTAACTTTTAAGAATGAATATGTCTCATAAACCACTGCCTTTTACTACACAAAAATCAAGCTTATGATGACAATGTTCAGCCAAGACAAGATTCTGTGCAATGTACTGTATTCCTTACTCAGATTTCACCCCTGCTTTTAGTCAAGGAAACCCAGAGACAAATGAGTATTTCCAACATGTTTCAAAATTATTCACATATTTCTTTCCTCAGATCATTAACCGGATGAAGGGGTGCACCATCTATCCCATCTATTACTTTTGCTTAAATTGACAGGACAGACAGAAAATCCTGACTGAATGCAGTGCTTTAAAAGATCTTGCAGTCATGCAGCCAGTAAGTGTTTCATCTAACTCCAGGCCATCTCAAAGATTGTAGTAAATGCGAGTAAAAAAAAATCTCCATCTTATAAAATCTTAAACTAACCTTTTTATAACTTGGAGGTAATTGGTTTTTTTCTCTCTAGGTCAGTCTGGTCTTCAGATTTAGTTCAACTGACTACAGAACTGCGATTTTAATACAAGAGCATTAGCAGTTCAGCTTAACTATTTCTACATCCAAGCTAAATGTGAAGTAGAATAACGTGAAAGTAGACAAGCACATTTTTATTATGGTATTTAAAAGTCCACAAAGCAAAGGTCCTCCCATCATTTCCCCCGTTTTTCAGTCATTTGAAGAAAACTTGCTAGAGTAGCAATTGCTCATGCACTCATTCCCATTCCAGAAGCAAAACAACCATCCTTTACTGACGGAAAAATCACCTCTCTGGATTCTTTCCACTCTGGGCTAGCTGATATATTTCACATTTTACATATTCTATGAGGAATGACATTCATATGAATGATAACTTTACCCTTTGATGGTCTAAATACACCCAAGATTTCACACACCTCAGCGATCCCTCAGGGAACAAACTGAAGAGTAAAAGATACTGCTTGAACAAGAATGCAAAGTGACAAATAGAGCCATCATTTGTCAGAGCTAGCTATATCACAATAAAAGATTTCTCAAGAAGTTGTTGTTCTGTGTTATTAACCTCACATGCCTAACATTCTCTAGAAACCTTAGATTTCATGCCTGGATGGAATTAAACGCAAAACCATGATCTGCCCTGCTAACTGCATAAGCAATATTTTTCTACAAAAACAGAATGAGAGGAAAAAAAAAAATCATCTTTGTTATTTAGTTCATACTACCAAGAAAAAGTGTCTTCTATGCAGACCTTATTGCCAAAGCAGCATGTAATTTATAACTGATTGCCTTACAAAACTCAGTTTATTCCCATACAGAGCCAGGATACGCCTTCCTACAACAGTGGCTTACTGTGGAACACACTGGGCTAAATACCTCCAGAGGACATGGAAGCTCTGTCTGTGCTAGTTTACTCTGGCAGATGGAGCTTTTAAATATTTATTAAACATTCGCTATACCCTTGCTGTGATGAAAGAAATCTTAAGCGTTTCACTATGAATGAGCGACTCACCTAATATTGGGGAGAAAAAAGATGTAAAAATATCTCAGAAACAGCTACTAATCCAAGTATTAAAGAAGTTTATGTGAAGCTAAAGAAAAAGACAACAAAACAGTAACATTAGAATAGCTTACAAGCTTTTTTTGCGTCTATTCTTTGCAAAAGACATTTGTGATTACATAACTGCATATCTCAGAGGCAGCTGTTAACTGGTTTATGTTTAAAGAACTGATGCTATATTTTTAATCTGAAGGATATACAAAAAGTACTAAACCACTTGGCCTTATAAAAGTATGAAATTTCTGAGGCTGGTTATGTTAACCTCAAATTCTATAAAAAAAACATTAAATATTTTAAGTGAAAAAGACAACCTTTGTTAAGGTTTTTTAAATGTTCACATTTAACAAAGAGAAGAGTGTGAATAAAATATTATTACAAAATAAATATGACTAGTTGCTAATTCCCAGATGGCTCTTACGTAGGCAGTAGGTTACCATAAGGGCAGACAAGAGTGCACTGCACAACAATTTCTCTTCCTCACAGCTGAGTGCAGCACACAGCAAAGTTATAATCCAACGAAGGTAAATACGAATAGGCCCTCAGGCTTAAAACATACTTTACTGGAGAAGAAAATATTTTATCTGAAGAGAGATATTGGGTAGCAGGTGGCTAACCAGCATGATCCCCAACATAACCACAAACATTGCTTTTTTTGTGATTTCTATCTCAATTATAGTTTTAAACACTTTGGAAGTCAAAAAAGATGAAGGGCTTTCATATTTTATGGGATGGCTATCTCTAGTTGATCACTGTGGCATTACAAAGCACTGGGATATGATCTAGGAACACTATTATGTATCTTTCCATAGGAATTCTCAAAATTGAAGTAGTGATTCTGTGATTCCTTAGGGGCCTAATTTACAGTTGCAGATTCAGGCTGCCTTGGCAGTGACTTCTCTTTCATTACCATAGCAGAAATTTATGTGGTAACATCTGTGGAAGAAGGAAAATAAAATAGAAAAGTTTGCAATGAGTGTGTTTGCACATGTAGGCACACACAAGCTTCCGTATAAATGATTACTGTCATCATAATGAGCGTTTCTATTAGAGAAATGAGTGGCATAAAAACTAGGCCTTCATATGAATCAGTCAATTTTCATATTTAACTAAGGACTCACTGGGAAAATGAAAACTCTGTCTGGTTGAGTATTTTGTACTTTTGAAATGTATTTTCATTACCAACAGATGAAGCACTTAGAGAAACACTACTATATTTTGATATATTTTTAAGAACATTACACTAAAGCATCAGTGATTTCTTAATTTTATATGCAAGTTGTTGCCCTAGATAGATTGCTAATCAGAGTCGTGAACCATCAGAACGCTGTCTGTTATCGCATTGGCATCAGACGCAAAGTATTAAAAACGTAGCTTCTCAATCCCTCAACATGCAACCTGTTAAGAGCTACGTTTTATCTGGAGGTAAAAAATCCAACTTTGAGGACACTTAGAATAAAAATAGGTATCGCTATAGATGGATCCAGCTTGGGTTATTTTCTCATCTAGTCAATAAGGAATTTTAAATCAAATCTCTCTCAGTGTCAAGGTGGATAGATGATGGCAGAGCGGTGGATGTGGTCTACCTTGACTTCAGTAAAGCATCTGACACAGTCTCCCACAGCATCCTTGCTGCTAAACTGAGGAAGTGTGGTCTAGACCCTCGGGTAGTGAGGTGGACTGCGAACTGGCTAAGGGAAAGAAGCTAAAGAGTCGTGGTCAATGGGGCGGAGTCTGGTTGGAGGCCTGTATCCAGTGGAGTCCCTCAAGGGTCGGTACTGGGACCAGTATTATTCAATATATTCATCGATGACTTGGATGAGGGACTAGAGAGTACTATCAGCAAGTTTGCTGATGACACCAAGCTGGGAGGAGTGGCTGACACGCCAGAAGGCTGTGCTGCCATTCAGAGAGACCTGGACAGGCTGGAGAGTTGAGTGGGGAAAAATTTAATGAAATATAACAAGGGTAAATGTAGAGTCTTGCATCTGGGTAGGAACAACCCCAGGTTCCAGTATAAGTTGGGGAATGACTTATTAGAAAGCAGTGTAGGGGAAAGGGACCTGGGAGTCTTGGTGGACAGCAGGATGACCATGAGCCAGCACTGTGCCCTTGTGGCCAGGAAGGCCAATGGCATCCTGGGATGTATTAGAAGGGAGGTGGTTAGTAGGTCAAGAGAGGTTCTCCTTCCCCTCTACTCTGCCCTGGTGAGACCCCATCTGGAATATTGTGTCCAGTTCTGGGCCCCCCAGTTCAAGAAAGACAGGGAACTGCTGGAGAGAGTCCAGCACAGGGCAACTAGGATGATTAAGGGAGTGGAGCATCTCCCTTATGAGAAAAGACTGAGGGAGCTGGGGCTCTTTAGTTTGGAGAAGAGGGGACTGAGGGGTGACCTCATTAATGTTTACAAATATCTAAAGGGTGAGTGTCACGAGGATGGAGCCAGGCTCTTCTCAGTGACAACCACTGATAGGGCAAGGGGTAATGGGCTGAAACTGGAACATAAGAGGTTCCACTTAAACTCGAGAAGAAACTTCTCCTCAGTGAGGGTGACGGAACACTGGAACAGGCTGCCCAGGGAGGTTGTGGAGTCTCCTTCTCTGGAGACATTCAAGACCTGCCTGGACACGTTCCTGTGTAGCATCATCTAGGCGTTCCTGCTCTGGCAGGGGGATTGGACTTGATGATCTTTCGAGGTCCCTTCCAATCCCTAACATTCTGTGATTCTGTGAGTGTCAGACAGCAATTTTAGATTTAGGCACAGAAAGGCATAGGCTTTTCACAGGATTCGGGCCCCTACCAGTTAACTCCTCTGAGATTGTTGGGTAGTTGGATAACCAGTCATTGATAATAAAACATATCTATTAATCCACTACATTCCTAAATCTTAGTGGAAACTCTGGACTCAGTCAAAATGTGTCTTGAACACATGGTCACACAAGTGTTCAACAAACAAAGATTTTTTAAAATGTTAAAACATGGCAAGCATATCCCTAACTTCTCCATTATTTGCAGACTCCTAATACTTTCTTTGGCTTGCACAAGTCCTGTAAGTTCATCCTAGCACAGAAAATACCAAACACCAGCACAAGGTAGATGGCCACTAACAGCTGCAATTCTGTATCACAGCATCTTCAGGTAGAAGTTTTACAGCAAGATGCTGATAGGAACCGTATTCATTAAGTTACCCAATTATTGCTTTCTAAAACTCCAGTCAACACGACAAAGAACAAACCACGAGTAAATATCTGTAGGAATGAGCAAATGGATAATGTAATAGAGGTAAGTCCCAGGTAAAGTAGAATTCAGAGCTTTTCAAACTGATACGCTTATGCAATGTGCAATAGGAAACCATGTCAGACAGTGGCTTGACCTTGACCTGTTTGAAGCTTTTTCTCAAAAGATAACAAGTTTGGCCTTGATTTGCTATCCAGGAAAGAGTGGGGATCTGCACTCTCATTCAGTTCTGCTGTTGCTTTGAGGCATAGTTAGAAATCTCTAAAAAGTTCCCGCATAATGGGCAGAACTTGCCATGTTTTTTCTGTTCAGTTAATGTAGATTTTGTAGAGAACAGCAAGGGTGGTAGGCAAAGAAGCATTCTGCCCAGTTTGGATTTTATCAGCTCAACAGCATCTCCTTCCCTGAGTCACTGAGCATGGTGGGAGTGACACCAGATTGCAGGGTGGTCTCAGCTAGGGGAGCAGGCACTGGGAACCTGCAGCCAGGGGACCAGTAAAGACCAATGCCGGGTCTGAATCATACCTGAAATCCTGCTGATTTCCAAGAAATACCAGTGCAACCACCAATTTATGAATAGCCGTTGAAAAGTGATAGAATCAGGCTGACTTTTAAACAATGTCCCACAAAATATGGAATGCTGATGGTAAAACATGACTTATTAAAGTCTCACAGTTCTCAACAATATTAAAAAACCCCAAAATTTAATGTCCGTTTAAAATACATACCAAAATGCAGACTGGAAATTTTAGTCATCAATTACGATCAGCATTTCAACAGCTGTTAATTTTAAAGCATTTCATCTGTGTTTTATGAGATGCTTTCACCGTAGCAAATTTTGCACTCCTGGCTTTGTTATCCTTCAAGGACTGAAAGCTGGAAAAGTTTAAAATTACTACTGGTATTAAAGCAATGCCTCATAGCAAATGCAGCTAAAAAGCTGCAAAATAAATAAGTAAATAAATAAAATCCACTCAAATGCTAGGTTTTATTTTCATTTTAATACAACTTATAATTGTAGTATAAATTCTACCATAAGAACGAGAATATGAAAAAGTCTCAGAAATGCCAAAAGTTCGGACTTCATTTAATTAGTTGGACATTGTCCAAAGGTGTATGAGCATTTGGGTAATATCTTTGAAATTCAGTTCTGAACGTGACATGGAATTAATTATACCAAACTCTCTCTCCATGCTCCATTTACCCCCATTTGAAAAAGCAAAAGACAGCTGCTTGGAATCAACCCTTTGTAAGGGCAACGCAGTATTTTGGCACAGGCACCAAAACAAATAGGAATGATATTACTAATGTGAAGGGAGAACAATCTCTGTTCTCTCATATGTGCCTTATGAACACACTATGAACTCATGCCAAGCTGCCCAGTTCCTTCTAATTTCAGTGGGAATGAGGCACAGCATGAAAGTCTGAGGTACAAATGCAAAAGCATTACCATCTGGCCTGTAAAAGTACTGAAAGTATCTTTGACCTTCAAAAGTGGATGTGGTAATAGTTGTGAGAGGAAGAAACAGTTCTAAAAGGGTTTTATAGATATTTTAAGGTATTTCACAATAAATTAATACTTTTCTTACCAGTTAAATTAAATTTTAATTATAAAAAAAAATCACTAGTTAAATACTGGATGATGTAGTAAAACTGATGTTACATATCTAATAATATATTACTGGTAGTGTGGATTCATATCAATGACATACACTTGCAAGATTTGAACGATGATGATACATTTATTCCTACAGACTCTACAAAATATGTGGGGTTTTTTTTCACAAGTAACTTTCCTGAGAGGGATATGCACATATTTCTGCATATAAATGGCTCCCATGCACATACAAAATAATTAGTTTGTGCCCTACTGCTTCAGAACATCTGTAGAGCCAACACACCAAGTTACCTAAACCTGTCTACACTTAATTGCCCATAGACACATAGCACTTGTTATAACCTATTAACAATGCTACTAAAAAAGCCCACAAATAAAAACCAGTCAAATCATAGAATCATAGAATGGCCTGGGCTGGAAAGGACCTTAGAGATCATTTTAATCCAACCTCCCTGTTGTGGGCAGGGACGCCACCTCTCGACTAGGTCAGGCAACACGTGTATGTCTGCTTTTCTCTCTTTTAAAGTCATCAGCATATATATTTTCTTTAGTGATAATTGGAACTGCAATTCTGACAAGAAGTTCATGCTGTCCTTTGTTCATGCCTCAAGGTTTGATATCCTTAACCAGCCCTTTGCTCATCTGGGGGCAGCTCTGTCTCATCCCACCTTCTTGTGCACCCCCAGCCCACTTGCTGGTGGGGTGGGGTGAGGAGCAGAAAAGGTCTGGACACTGTGCAAGCCCTGTTCAGTAATGGCAAAAAAATCCCTGTGTTATCAGCACTGGTTTGGTGATGAGGCTACTGGGAAGAGAATTAACTCTATCCAAGCCCAAACCTGCACAATGTGGAACAGAAGCAGGCATACTTCAAACAAAAACACCAAACTCCTTGGTGATCAGACAAAAAAACAATTAACAGGGAAACCTACTATTCTAAAATCTTAGTTTTGTAGTTTTTCAGAGCATTATATATTTCACTAAAGTTAATGAATATACATGAAAAAATTGCTACATGTATCTCTCCTCTGCCTGTCATCATACTAGCTTGTATACGACACTTCTTTTCCCTGAAACATAGAAAACTTCAAAGGAACACACTAAGGCTGATAACAGTAACCAGAATTTCTACATGGCATGTATTTGCTGTGCTCCCAACAATGTGTGGCTTCTGCACAACAGTGGGATAGCACACCAGGCCACAGGCATTTGATGAGCTCTGCCTGAACTAGAGAAATTCACATATGAATGAAGACAGCTTGGGTCTATCTGCTTTGTCTCATGGATTCAGAGAAGCTGACATATTACCTATCTCTTGATCTATAAATGTGACTAAAGCAAATTTTATTGTGACACTGATTGTCAGAAGAATTTCTTCTAAATTCCTTCCTAGACTTGCATGTTTTGCTGCTGTTGGCCAACTATGTCACCACATTTTCAGTTAGTGACTCAGTCAAAATTCCCTTAAGTTTCTAGTAATTTGTATTTTTTTTATGTTGAATTCTAGGAAAGAAACACTTATCAGGATATGCTTTCAAAACCTTATAAATGTCCCTCTAAGTTTAATTTAATTCATGACGGTAAGAGCCATAAAACTGCCTCAGTGTTGTATGAGAGCTACTCTACTAAGAGGAAGCTACAATTAGTTGGTAATCGGGGAAAAAGCAGCCAAGGTACACATTTAGTTCTCAGTGCTTTTCCACAGCACAGCAATCAGCTGTCTCGCTCTCCTGCCATATGGGTGTCTTTTTTGAAATGGGCAATCAGTCCGGTACAGACTGCTCAAAGGAGCTGTGACAAAGGCATTTTGTACCGAGGTCACTATGTCCTTCACACTCTACAGCCACCTTCCCTCACAAACTGTGCCTTCCGCATTCACAAGCACTGACTGGAAGGCTGCATACAACTCATCTCTTCTGGAAGAGCTCAAAAACGTCAAACAAAATAAACGCCCATGGTTTTTAAATGTATAGTGCTTTTTATTCTGTAATTAAGTACTGACTTACGATGTCAAGATCATAAAGAGCAAGGGTGTGTTTTCCCTGCTGCTACTTAAAGCAGGTATGTTTCTACCATGTACAAAAGTAACATTTAATTATACTGGTTGTAGACTATGCCTACACTAGCAATCTGCAAGAATCTTGCCTCAGAAAGGTCAACATTGGAAATTCACACAAAGGTCCGATAACATCACATTTGATATGAAAAGAAGTGACACCTTAAAAATCTGAGATCATCTCTTGACTAGTTAGCATTGAAGAAACAGGTAAAGTAACACATTCTATGAATGAGGGAGGAGTCAATAGCCACCTTCAAAATTCATGTGAACATACAAATAATGACTTACCTTTGCATGAGCTGTCATGGCAATACTGTACAGTGCTCCTCTTTTCTGTGGCTATGGCTCACTATACGCAAGGTTAATATATGAGTTGGAGTCCTTAGGTTTTAGTTTACTTTCTAGCTTCCTCTACTATTTTTAATTACAACTATGAATACATACGTACACATGCATGTTTGAGTGACATGTACTGGCAAAGATCACTGACCCATCCTAGGTATCCCATAATAAGAAACAGCTGTTATATAAACAGCAGTCATAGTATATTCTAACAATCATCACTACACATGAACCTCTCCCTTTCCAGAAGTAGTCTGATAAAATAAAGGAATAAGGAATGAAGGCACAAGTCTATAATTCAAAAGTCTGAGGAAGGGTAGCTAACATCTTTAAAACTGTTAATGCTTTTAGCAACTACTGACACACTACCATGTCAGGTTTTATCACAGTCATTATCAAGATGACTAGGATTTATTTCTTTAAAAAGTGTACATCATGCGGAGAGAGCAAGTTCTGTGATGCTTTTGGTTCCTCCCAGTTTCTTATACTGCAGCAGAAAACACAGAAGGAGAAAAATATATTAAATATAATGATACACTATTGCCATGTCATAATATCCACAGCATTCAGTACAGGGATACGCAAACAGGAAAATCAAACTTCATTATATGGCTTAAACTGAGTTGCAAGTCATCCTTTCAACTCATGAAAATTACTAATAGTTCCTTTAAATATTTAAATGTTCTTCATAATTGAAAAGCAATGAGATCACTGGATTTCGTCTAAGCAAAAGTTAAATGTAGTATTACTTGAGAAGAGGAAAACTTGGGTCTAGTGCAGTGTATCTTCTGTTGCCAAATTAGAGCATACTTATCCTAAAACATTCCCTAAAAATAGTTCTCCAGCCACATCTGGACATGTTCAGATAAATACTTAGCTCTCAGATGTCAGGTATATTTTGGGACTTCTGCAATTTTAGTTTCACAGGGACACAGCTTGTGGTTTCCAGTTCTTCATCTGCCCATACATATTGACTACAGGTTGGAAAGAAACAAGAGTAGAATGTAGTCACCACGCTCATATCAACCACAATAAAGGAAACTTCAGTTTGGTGCGCCAAAACAGCAACATTCAAATTAATTAGTTAACTTTCAGAAATATTGGCCCAAAGTGAAAGGGAAACAATAGAAATAATTCTTAATGGAGAGAACAGTTGGGAGGAAATTATTCTTAATGGAGACAAAATCAAAAAAGGAAAATGTGATAAAGGAGAGAAAGAGCAAACTTAAAATTTGTTAGTTTTTCTTCCTCGGTGCTTACAACTACTTTAACAAAATAAAAGCAAACAAAAGGTGAAAACATATAACATCCTTTCCAGTTTCTCCACCAGTGCAAAAGCATTCTTAAATATTTGTACTGGTTCTTTCACTCTCCTTGCCATACATCAGTTCAACTGTCTAGGAGATTCCTCAATTTTCAGTCATTCCTGTATCTATTGCTTCCAAAAATCACCCACCCTCAGAAAAAGCCCTCACACTATTTCCCCCAACTTATTTCAAGATATTTTTCTTTTTATTAATAACGACCAAATATTTATAGTCCTCTTGGTAAGCTTTTTTTTTTGGAACTCTTAGGGTTTTATATGGTAATCAATATTCCACTGATTAGCAGAACTCCCTTTCACACAGTTCTGTTACTATCAGTGGCATCCTATACAGACACACACATATGCCTCAAGAAAATCTAATTTCACTGTTAAAATGTATGGCTAGAAGCATAAAAAATGAAAAGGAAAAAAAAACCCCATGTCTTTATTAGTGCTACATTGTTGGCTTGCATTTCATTAGTGGATAAGGCATGCCAGTTATAAGATAAAGTATATGAAGTAGTTTAGCTCCTTTGAGATGAAAAATGCTACAAAAATGAAAAATACTATTTTCATTATTAATATTATTGGAAATAGTGTAAAGTTGCCTGAACAGAAGTTCCCAAAAAAAAGGTGACTCAATTTATTACGAAGTTTTGATGAATCTCGTGTAACAGTCTAAGTGGAAATATTATAGAAGCTCAAAATAACTTGACCAAAGCTAACCTTAAGCTTCTTTAAGACTACCTGTACTAGAAGGTTTACAATATGAAACCCTAGACCTGAACATGATGTAGATGTGACAGCTGTCATCTGAATTAATTAAAAACAAATTTAATCAAAAGACCTTACAAGTCAATTTTTCTCGAGAAGGGTTAAGTCAAATTCTGTCTGTTCCCTTTAGGAAATCTCTCTTCATAAAGTATGGAGAAAGTCACCATGATGTAGAATACACTCGCCATTATCAGTGTCTATGTTAACTTCAGAAAAATTGAGGAGGCCAACAAATTCAGGTCTGGTTTCAGACAAAGATAATGCCAGCAAATAATTGAATAAAGTGGTAGCATATTTCTTCTGGCCACCAGCATGAGAATATCTGCTGACCTAAAGCCCAGACAGAAACTTTCACAGTGAGCCACCACGCTCTTGGAAAATGATGTTACAGTGGTAATGCCGACTTATCTTTTAGTACAGCATCTTCAGTGCAAAAAAGTATTATTTGGATGAATGGTGATTAGCTCTGCATAGATATGGAACTGTTCACCACTAAACTGACATGCTTTTGTAGCTGTAATTCATTGTGTTGACTATACCGTATTTAAAGAATGTTTTTTATCAAACCTCACTCTTGTCAATAAGATGCATTTTGCTGCAAAACTGCCAAGCATTTATTTTTTCCTCCCTCAGCCTTTATCTGTTCAGATGAGAAAAATTAATTGCAGAACTTGCTTCAGAAAATTCAGTCACTGTAACTGATGTTTTCCAGTATCAACTCACAACAAGAAGCAAGAGATATCTGTAGACAAAGAGACTTAAGTTATAAAAATTTACATGAAATACAAACCCCAAGCTCCTTAGAGTCCCCAAAATGGACAAGCAGTCTTTGCTAGATTACTTGAAAGACTGACTGTCATATTCACCTTATTCTATAAATTAAATGAACAGTTTAATAGTGAAAATCATTACCTTGATTTGAGCAAATACAGTTAAAGATTTTTCCTTTGGTTGCTGAATGTTACTTTTGCGTATTGTATATCCAAAGGCTCAGAGTATTTGTCACCACTACACACCGGCAGTTTCTATTAACTGCCTTGGTTCTTTCTCCTTCCTGCTGACCTCAGCCACAACTTCAGGTTTACACTAGACTTAAGTGTTAGCAAAGAGATCTGTGGTGTCCTCAGGCTGAAGACAGTTGTGAGGCAGACCCATTCTGATGCCATCACAACAGACTGCCAGATGTAACAGACATCTCAGGCCAGGGCCTGAAATGAATTCTGGGGTTAGCTTTAGTCCAATCATGCCCACAAACTGTAAGCGTATCGTAGGTATATGTTTCAACACCAACACAAAAGCTAAATTGAGCCCACAACTCAAATTGTATATACCTTTACAGTCATTTCAGTATAAAGACTTGGTATTATCAAAAAGTCAAGGACACTAACCAGCATCATCTGCTAATATAAACAAATGAGTCATGCTGGTGAAAATACTCAGCTTTTTTTAAATTGCTTTTTTTGTCATCTACCTGAGTTGAAATCCATCTATGTTTCAGCAACAACATTTTCTAGTTGAACCACATGTCAAACCTGAACTTGTAGCCTTTTTCTGGTTGAAGAATAAAGAACTACATTATTTCAAGCAATCTTGACTCACACAGTAAATAACAGCAGCCTATAGAACTATCAAACCCGAGCAAAAGCTTCTACCTGAGCGAAGCAAACTCTTCTGTTTTCTTATTACATCCTATTATCACATCCTATGGGCCTAAGCCCTCGTTCAACTCTGAGCTATTCAGGTACAAAGTGGACAAGTTGCCTATGCCAACACCAAGTTTATTGCTGGCAGAAACAGATGAAAACAGATCTCTTATGGGTTGGTGCCTTAACAGCTTTCTTGGTTTTGTAAGTTTCCTCTTGCTAAGAGCCCACTGGTTAGAGCACACACAAGGTTAGGATGACAACAAAAGTAATTCTCCTGGTTTAACCCCTGGCAGCAACTAAAAGCATCCCTGTGTTATCAACACTGTTTTGGCCACAAATCCAAACCACAGCCCCATAGCAGCTACTGTGAAGAAAATTAACCCAGCAAAAACCAGCACAGGTCGAAGTTTGATAGGATGACTCAGGGAGACCTTTGTCTGTTGTTAATGTTAGTTTAACAAAATTAGTTGCACTTCATCTAACTGGATGCAATATGAAACTAACAATATGAAACTCTAGATCTGAACATGATGTAGCTGTGACAGCTGTCATTTGAATTAATTCAAAACGAATTTAATCAAAAAACCTTACAAGTCGATTTTTCTCGAGAAGGGTGTCCCTACTAACATCAACTTAAATTAGAGTGCAAAATCAGATTCTAAATACATATTTGTATGATTCTTTCACAATTTAAATAAAAGCATGAAATTGCTGTTCAAATTCAGATTCCTAGTAAAACATGAAACCTGACATGCTAATCCATCAATGCACTCAGTCATGACCATTTTCCCCTTCGTTTGAAGAAAACACTACTACTTTCAACAGAACACTGTATTTTTAAGACAAAATAAGAGGATTTTTAAAGGAAGAGCTTTTAGCCCAAGTAGAGCACTGAAGAGAGACATGAAAGGCCAACTTACGCTGCTGTACGCTTTATACCTTGATAAGAAGTACCGGAATTTTATAACTAAAGATTATTGATACTTACTTCAGCTTTTTCTGAACCAATAGCGACTTTTCTGTATCAATTCATAATGAAGAATCGCCTTAACAAACAAACCAATAATGCTTCATGTTCTCTCGTTCACTTTGATGATAACATGTTTATTCTTACATTTATCTGACAAGACTGTAACTAAGCTGCATTTTCTTCTCATTGTTTAGCTCACAGTCTTCTTCTGCTGGAAGACATTCAGCTCTCCTATTCTCACAAGTGATGGCTTAAAAAAATTTTAAATAAATAAAATTCTACATTTGACCTGAGGAATGCAGAGTTACTTATTCTTTCTTAAAGGAATGAGGACTCCAAATTGAGAGAATAGTTATTTGACATTCCCAGATAAACAGGTTTCTGTTCAGGGTATTATTCTTGTCCCTTAAGGCAGAGATAATCATCAGTCACCCAGACAACCAACCTATTTCCTCAGGTTACTTCCTTTTCTGCTTTTTTATCAAATCTTCTTATAGTTATTTTATGTAACAATTTTTTTTTTCATGCCAAGCCTAAAGTTTTATCATCTGTGGTCATATGCCTTAAAGTGCAGACAGCCTTCCAACAGTAGCCCAGTTACTTTATCATGAACATGTGATTATGATTATCACATCAATGCCTATGTTGGATTTGTTACTGCAGGGAAACAACAGAATATGGGAGAAAAGCCTTAATGACAAAAAATATGCAGCATCTATATTTTTTTATTAGAACCTACAAAATAGGGGTGCCCCAGTTATGCCCAGGCATTCATGTCTCCCTTTAAATATTTATTTTAAATATCTAAAATATCATTGCAGTTGGTGGTGCTAAATCACCTGTCTCTTGTGCCAAGAGAGCAGATTTGGGGATATTAAATACAAGCAGGTGACATTTAGGAAGACGGCCTGAAACTTTATCAGATCTTCTGTGCAGCTTGTCTCTCAATGCTTGTTCAGTGTCTAATAATTGCTTAACGTCAGCAACAGTACCAGGCAACAGAGCAACACATATTTATCTCTCTCTCTAAACTGCTAAACAGGTTTAAAAAATGCTAATTACTTCAGCTCTTACTTCTGACTAACCAATTAATCAAAATATTTAGAATTAACAATTATCAGTTTGCTTTGTTAAATCCTTCTACATAGAGAAGTATTCCACAAGGACTAACTATACTCCACAATGACTAGCACAGAATAAAAATCATCCTTTTAATAATCTTAAAGTTTTCTCACAGATTATGGAACCTGATATCTTTAAATGAAAACGTGTTCCATATTAAGGCATAAGTTAAAAATGTCTAGTCAGTTACTATCAGCTTCCATAATCAAACAGCCAAACAGATCACTGGAATTTATTATGCATAATTTTTTCTTTTTTTTTTTTTAAAAAAAATAATTCTTAGAATACTCATAAAGCGGCAAATTGTTCTCAGCTATGCAACAATTCAAATTGATTTAGGCAACTATATGGCTTCTGCTTTATACCATTACACTATTGACCAAAATCTCTGTATGTCCAAACACGATCCAAAAAACAGATACAAGATATAAAACCCACAAAACTTCTAGCAACCAATAAAACTCCCTCAAGATCATGCTTTTTTACCCAAAGATTTTTCCTATGTTATATTGGCCCCAGTAGAGTCTCAGTTTTTTAGACAGCTAACTCAATAAATATGAACCGCTAGTAATGTCTTAGACGTAAATGGGGGGAAGGGAAATAATTAGTATTTAGAACTCTCATTGTTTCTTAATCAGAAAGCAAACTGTTAAAGGTGATCATTACAACCACCTTTTTAAGTAATTAAATTAAAACAAAAAAAAGTGTGATCATAATATTTCAGAACAAAGCATTAAAAAAACCTAGACCTGGCTTTTATGAAATTATCTACCATGTTACATGATGCATTAGTTGACATTCTGTAGCTTGCCAAGCGTAATCTGTGAGATTTCCCCAAAGGCTTGAAACCTTAAAGGATTCTGTGATAGCAAAAGCAATCGGCAGTGAATCACAGTGAGCTGGCACCTTCCAACAGCCCGGCAGTGTGACAAGGCCATAAGATCTCCACGTTGCCTTGGAAAGCTGCCAGTGTCGTGATTGTTATTTAATGTCAAGAGATTTGTAAAAGAGCTCCGATCCATTCGAAAATTTGGAGAGCCAACAGGGAGTTACAAATCCCTCAATACGATCTTTCAGAACCTCAGTAAGACTGTTTTGCCTGACCAAAATATAAATGTTTTTATTGCAGTTTCCTTCAAGAAAGTATGAAATATTTTAGTACTGTTATATGGAAAGAAAACATGCCATTACAGGAATCCATGGCTTCCTTTGAAAAGTCCATCATAAAAAGAAATCAAGTCTTGATTTTAGGTATGTTTTTTGGTCAAGGATTATAGCAAGTAAACATATTATTTTCTAACTTGGAACTTGCACAACTTCTCACAAACTCATCTAGCTTTACAATACTTCTCTGTCCTAGATAGATGTTGATACCCAAACTGTAATAATTTCCTAGGATCTCAAATTTTCCAGAGGTTCTGCTTTTCATTTAGTATTTTTCTGCAGGAAAAAAAAAAAAGTAAATTTAATCTAAAGCTAGAAGTTCCAGGATCCTGTGAACACCTCAACAGATAACTCATGTTGGACTGACGTACCAAATGACTGAGAGTCATTAAAGGACACACAAGTGAAACAGAATGCATCATTCCAGACATTTTTTCTCGTGAACCAATACTAAATCTTTGAACTTGTTTAATAGAAGCTATGCTGAAAGTATTGGCCATCAGGTAACTGAAGGAACAAGTTCTTCAACATTTCAAGCCAGAGTTCAAATGTAACTTCCAACAAAATGAAAACAAAGGAAAAAAGGCTTGAATGGTGGTTTTTGTGGTTTGCTGTTGGGTTTTTTGTGTGGTGTTGTTTGTTTGTTTTTTTTCCCCTGGGCAAATATAAATTAGGTAAATCTAGTCTGGTTTAGTTTCTACTTCAGTTTCAATCCAGTGCAGCATTCTTTACTTATCTTCATAAAATACTGACATTCTCGTTAATCATAGCACAAAAATTATAATGTATTGAGACGTCTACTTTTTGGGTTTTTTTTTTTTAGATCCACTTGACTGCATAACTAGGACTTGTTACAGCTTCTTTAGTAATTGCTTACAGACTTTTCTTCTCCTTTGTCTTTTGCTGTATTAGAAGGACTGTAATCTACTTTCCCTTCCAGGTACAAGTGTTTGAAGCATTTTTAACAATGTACTGAAACTCCTCAAATACACTTGTATCTTCAGTAAATTTAGATTGTAAAAAAGACTTATAGACAAGATGCATTTTCTTGTGATTTATTTTTCTTAGAAAGCCTCTTTACCCTTGTTTCCCTGTGCAAACTGTAGAAATAAAATATTGCATCATTTAAGGGATTTAAAATATTCAAGGTAAGTTCAAGAAAAATCTTGCCTACCACTGTATTTGACAGATCATGTTCAACTTTAGTAGCTTTAAAAAATGCTCTGTCAATTCTAAAAGATTCTTCTACAAAACTACTTTAAATTATTTCCTTCATGGTCGTTGCTGTTTGAACTTTTGTATTGCTATAGGGAGATGCAAAACCAAAACTAAATAAATCCCCCTGTCCCCACAAAACCTTGCAATTTGACAGTTCTATCCCCTTTCTCAAGCACATCAAGGAAAAACTCGGTATCACTGAACAGTCACCTTTATGATTAAGCCATATTTCCCTTATCCCTCCACACTCAAATCAATGAACACTTGAGCATGAAGACTTCTTTGACAATGTTCGATTAGTACTAACTTGCTACGGCAAATCACTTACGCACAGCAGTAAAAGTAGTATCTCCGAATTACCTGATTACTGCAAATGTATTAAAGAATAACTTTAACCGTTCTAATTAGCAAATATGGAAAATTGCCCAAATATATGCTCTACATAGCTGTTTAATATGAATTTACTTTTTTAAAAAAGAAAATGTATAATAAAAATGGTTCTACATTAGTATCTTTTTATGTCCATTTCAACTTCTGTTGACTAGGTTTTTTTTATATACTGCTATCACAAATCCTAAAAGTAGAAATACCCTGTCTATTTCACAGTGAAATGGTATCTTTTCTAGAAATGTCATTTCAAGACAGCAGAGTGAATGAGTCACAGAGCCATGCCCACCTGATCCTTCTTTTACTTCTAGTCATTGCTATGACAATTTTCATCATCTTTCATATGAGACTGGCAACAACTGGGCCTCACTAGTACCTAGGATAGCTTTATCTTCTCATTGGAACATAAACAGGTAATATGACCTTAAATTAGTAATCACCAGCCACTCACATTTAACCAGTCATGTGAATAATTTGTTCCTGTTCCACAGAGGATAGAGCCCAGGCAAGAAATCCTCATCCTTCTGAATCAGAGTGACTTCACGGAGGTGGTTACTGCAGGGAGATCCCTGGAGTGGTGACCTGTAAACATCACATAGTAAGAATTTTCATCAACCTGGTTTGTATTTTTTTGGGGAAAAAAAATAAAACAACAAAGAAAAAAAACCTCATCACTTTGAAAGGCCAATAAGTGGCTGAGTTTTTGCTCAACTGAGCATCCAAATCGGTGAAGTCTGGATTTCCTAGGTTGTGCCATGATATTCCAAATACTAAATCTTAGTTAGTAGTGTCAGAATTGACCTTTGTCAAATACCCACAGAAATGCACTGCTAACTTGAACAGTTAAAAAGAGTTGGAAAAAATACTCTCTTTTATCTCTCTTCTGGAAATAAAAGCTTACTGAAAACTAATAATGGAGATTTTCCATGCTTTATAATATAAAGTTTTTAAGCTCAACTCATGTTGCCTTACATTTTTGGCTTGACTTGCATTTTGGGAAAGAACATGCTTAGATTTAGAGCTCTGTTCACCAAACTGCTTGTCAGAAACCAACCAAATATGGCAAATCTTGTTCTGTGTTCCTTTTTGTCAAGAAAATAGGAGACTCAACAGTAGACCAGAATGAGCCTGAAAAACCCTTTCAAATAAAATCCACTGTGTGTTCACAGCTAGCATGTAGAGGTATTTTTTAAAGAACAGTGCTAATATTTGAAAAGCTGCATTGTAATCATGTTTTATACTCAGCCAAACTGGTTAATGTTAAAACATTTTGTATCTTTCCAAACCAGGAAAAGCGACGACAGAGCTCACGATGATATGCTTTTAAGTAGTATTCTCAAGGTTAGCCCAAGAAACTGAATAAAGAACATAAAATGATCACATATTTCCACAAGTATTTTTTTCAATGTAGTTTATGTGTCCTATATAGCAACACATGTGGCAGATTCAGGAAAGGAAAAGTGTAGCTCTTAACTGTAAATAGTTAGCTTTGATAACAAGTTAGGTGAATAGTTTAGATAAATCCAAATAAGCCAAAGATATAAACATCACACAATTTTAATCAAATTAACAGAGTTCAGCCTGAAACCAGCTGCAGGATCGAGGCTCTCTTAATCAGGTAAGTTTTGAAAGGGCTTTTGTACCTTTCACTTCATCTATTTTAACTCTTATGTATTATTACTAAAAAAAAATAAATCTTGAACTTATTTGCAAATATTATATATATATTACATAAATATATCTCTAAATTTATCACAGACTAAATTTTAAGGGAGTTCAGAAAAAACAACTCATCATTCTATGTCACAGCTTATTCCAACTTGGTCTTCCAGTAGGAGCTGTCCTATTCTGTGAAACTTCTGGCATAAAGAACAGGGTAATAAGTTTGACAAATGTTAACAAATACATAAATATCTCAGAGTCACTGCAATGATGTTATTAACTGAATTCTCTTCTACACATGTACCTGGATCTTCTGAACAATGCAAGGAGGGAGAAATGTCTACCTTTAACTTTACACGTGTTCATGGTGCCTTTCTACTTGTTTTACCAGTAACTGATTTTGAAAACTTCAACAAAATTATTCTTGTGGGGGTTTTTTTATTGAATTTATAGAATCATAGAACCATAGAAGGGTTTCAGTTGGAAGAGACCTTCAAGATCATTGAGTCCAACCTTTTCCTAGCCCTATCAACCCCATTAAACTACATCCCTCAGCACAACATTCACCTGTCTCTTAAACACCTCCAGGGATGGCGACTCAACCACGTCCCTGGGCAGCCTGTTCCAATGGCTGACAACCCTCTCAGGGAAGAATTTTTTTCTTAATATCCAGCCTGAACCTGCCCTGGCGCAACTTAAGGCCATTTCCCCTTGTCCTGTCACTCACCACTAGGGAGAACAGACCAACCCCCGCCTCGCTACAACCTCCTGTCAGGTAGTTGTAGAGAGCAATAAGGTCTCCCCTCAGTCTCTTCTTCTGCCCCTCTACTCTGCCCTGGTGAGGCCGCATCTGGAATATTGTGTCCATTTCTGGGCCCCTCAGTTCAAGAAGGACAGGGAGCTGCTTGAGAGAGTCCAGTGCAGAGCCACAAAGATGATTAAGGGAGTGAAGCATCTCCCTTACGAGGAAAGGCTGAAGGAGCTGGGTCTCTTTAGCTTGGAGAAGAGGAGGCTGAGGGGTGACCCCATTAATGTTTATAAATATGTCAAGGGGGAGTGTCAGGAGGACGGAGCCAGGCTCTTTTCAGTGGCGTCCACTGACAGGACAAGGGGCAATGGGTGCAAGCTGGAACATAGGAGGTTCCATAAAAATATTAGAAAAAACTTTTTCACAGTGAGGGTGACAGAGCACTGGAACAGGCTGCCCAGGGAGGTTGTGGAGTCTCCTTCTTTGAAGACATTCAAAACCCGCCTGGACGCGTTCCTGTACGCTCTGCTGTAGGTGATCCTGCTCTGGCAGGGGGGTTGGACTAGATGATCTTTGAGGTCCTTTCCAAGCTCTAACATTCTGTGATTCTGTGATTCTCTGATTCTCCAGGCTAAAGAGCCCCAGATCTCTCAGACATTCCTCGTACAACACATGCTCCAAATCCTTTCCCAGCTTGGCAGCCGCCTCTGTACCCTCTCCAGCACCTCAGTGTCCCTCTTGCAGTGAGGGGCCCAAAAACTTTACAGAGGACTTGAGGTGGGGCCTCACCAAAGCCCAGCACAGGGGCATGATCACCTCCCTGCTCCTGCTGACGACACCATTCCTGATCCAGGGCGTTGGCCTTCTTGGCCACCTGGGCACACTGCTGGCTCATGCTCAGCTGGCTGTCCATCAACATCCCCACGTCCCTCTCTCTCTGCCTGGCAGTTCTCCAGCCACTCGTCCCCAAGCCTGTAGCACTGCTGGGGGTTGTTGTGGCCAAAGGGCAGGACCCAGCATTTGGCCTTATTGAAACTCGTCATGTTGGCCTTGGCCTAGCGATCCAGCCTCTCTAGATCCTTCCGCAGAGCCTCCCTACCCCCTCAAGCAGATCAACACTTCCACCCAGCTTGGTGTCATCTGCAAACTTACTGAGGGTGCACTCTGTCCCCTTGTCCAAATCATTGATGAAATATTAAGAAGGACTGGGCCCTAGTGGGGGACACCACTCCTGACCAGCCACCAAGTGGATTTAACTTCACTGACAAAGGCTCTCTGGACTCAACCATCTAACCATTTTTTTACTCAGCGAAGCATATGCCCATCCAAGCCAAGATCCGTCAGTTTCTCTCGGAGAATGCTGTGGGCAACAGTGCCGAATGCCTTACTAAGGTCAAGGTAGACAACATCCACAGCCTTTCCTTCATCCAACCAGCAGGTCACCCGGTCACAGAAGGAGATCAGGTTTGTTAAACAGGACCTGCCCTTCATAAACTCGTGCTGATGGGGTCTGCTCACCTGGTTGTCCTGCATGTGTTGTATAATGGAACTCAGGATGATCTGCTCCATCAGCTTCCCTGGCACTGAAGTCAAACTGACAGGCCTGTAATTTCCTGGATCATCCCTTCTTATAGCTGGGTGTTATACTGGCTGACTACCCACCAGCTGGGACAACCCCAGTCAGCCAGGACTGCTGATAAATGGTGGACAGTAGCTTGGTGAACAGCCCTTCCACTTCTCTCAGTACTCTAGGGTGAATTCCATCCAGCTCCAAAAGTCTTTTTAAAATATATGATTTCTAGTAAAGCAGAAATACATTCAGCAAAAGCTACTTTGCAATTGGCTGATTTTTCAGTCTTTATTTACTTCTCCAATATTAAAAAGAAAATAGTGCATGAAAATTTGTTCACTGTACACATTAACTCACAGAAGTAAAATCAGCCTGTATCACTCCGGTAACTACTAAGGAGAGGCAGACAAATTCTATAAAACAGAATAGATAATGTATATGTGTTTCTATACACTTGAGATTAAGCCAACATACCACAAGATGGCAGATGAAGGCAACTAAAGTGGCAACTTGTGGAAGAAAGTGGTTTTGAAATGCTTCCTTAACTCTGTGTTACAGGAAATAAGTTTTAGAAGCTGTCTTACACAGACATTCATGTTCGCCTATTAATGTTCTTAAATAACACTTAGCCCCACAATCACAGCCCCTCAAATTCAACATTTAGACTCCAGACACAGTATTTACAAATTAAAATACTCTTTGAAATCGGTAAGAATTTTACTCATTCGTCCTCCCAGCTGCAACTCCAGAAAAGATAGTGAGCTCTCTGCTATCATCAAGCTTTGTAACACACGGGGCACAGATTACGGAAGGCTGGGATTCTGCTTTTTTATTTGATGAGAATTTGAAACTCCACCTCACCTTCCACAGAAGTAAGCTCAACCACTGGGTTTGTGAGATCAATGCAGTTTCTCTGATTTCTACTGATGAATTCCAGCCTGCATTGTACAGCGAGTCAGAGTCTGAGCACAGTATCTTGTAGTTCCAACCAGTGTAAAAAAAAAAAAGCTGCAAGAGACTCAAGAGGTTCTACTTATTGATTCACTAAGTACTTGATGTAAATTCCCTTCAGCTGGGCAACTGTTTGGAGCTCTGAAATCCAACATCTCAGACTAGTGTTCTAAAACCATTTCGTGCAGAAAACCAGAGGAAAAAGTCCTTAAAATAACAGCCAGTTTGTAAACTGCCTGTAGTTTCTGATGGAAAAAATGAACAGAACTGAATCAGGAACGCGAAAGCTAAACACTGATGATTTACGTCTGTGAAAGTCATATCACACAGCTGACAAGTCACAGACATTCATCCCCTGACCCTATGACAGGCACACACAGGACAGTTTTTCCTCAAGCATTGTGCCCTAAGTATCTTGTTGGTTTTTTTCCCAATTCACTAATCATACACGGAGAAATTCTACCTTTCATTTGGTAAGTGTTCATATGTATCTGAAAAGTAGCTTCTGAAATTCCAAGAAACGAAAAATCTCAATGAACTAGGAATTAACATTACACTCAATGAAGTTATACAACACCTTCTGCTTCAGGAGTAAGGTGGTCTCCCATGTTTCTCCATGGATAGCCCTATGTGTTCTCCATCACCAGTTCTATGTAGGCAGATACAAACACTGTAACAACAAAGTTAAGGCTGCCATTTAGAGTGGTGAATCATCTCAAAGGCCAGAAAAAAAGTACAGCTGTCTCAGCTGTAAAGCCTACCTGGGATGGCTGATAAGGTGTGCATCTCAAATAGAAGTCTGGAAAAGAGTTCACCTGCATTCAAGAGGCAGGCAGCTGAGTCCAGTTTAGTCACAAACTGGATATCTGCAGTCCAGTCTCTTCCAGCCAAATAGATACATGCAGAGAAGGTATTATCAAATACGGGAATAAGCATAAACTGAATGCGTAACGTTAATAGCTTTCACAAAAATGTATGCAAGTGGACAAGGTTAAGCATAACAGATTTGTTTCAGCTGTGTAAAAATTACGGAGAAATACATATATGCAGCAGGAAGCACCCAAATACAGAATTCAGCAGGACTCGAGTGTGTAAATCATGAGTAACACGTTCAGGTTTAGCATGATGAAATATTACAACTCTTATGTAACATATGGAAATTTTCTTACTGGCCGTTGACTATGATGTGATTCCGTGCACAGAAGATAAGTGTACAGAAAAAGAACCACAGCACAGTATCCACGCTTTAAGCTGATTAAGCAAAATACTGGGATAGACTGACCGTTACGTGATGTAACAGCTGAATGTAGGAACCTGACTGATCAAACCTGCTGAGTTGAAAATTATTTTAGGGTAACATGATACGGCTCCTGGAAAAGCAAGATCTGAAACATGTTAATGCACATATCCCAAAATATCCCAAATACATGCCCCCACATATCCCAAATACAAAGGGAACTCAAGAAGAGAAGGACACCAATAAGGCTGATGAGCTTAGACTTGGGTTGGGAGCAGAAAGGAAAGCTGGTTTTAGCCAGGTGGGTCCAGGAAACTTCTGGGAATTCTGGGAAGAATCAGACTTCCTACTGGGACAGTGAATGCAACTTGAACTTGTCTCAGAAAGTCATAATACAAGCAGTCAGGCAGTGCAGTAATTATGGAACAACATGACACCGTCAGAAAATATAAATGAAGCTGGGAGTGGAGGGTGGTTAACAGAGGCAGCAGGGCAGAGCACCATCCCACAGTACCTGAATGAGGCAAGCAAGGCAGAGCCAGAGATACTGGTCAGGTTCAGCCAAGGGCCAAGATGACAAAGCAAGTTCATAGCAGTAAGGTAAGAAGTCAATCTGAGGGTGACCTTCAGGGTCAGGTCTGGTGAAGGTAACTGGAATGAGACACAGCCCAGTGATTACTCAGCAAGTCCCTGCAACACGTAGGTCTGAGGTCAACATAGCTAACACATAATAAAGAGTTTTAAATAGCTCACTAAGATTTTATTGGGGTCTTATCAAGTCCATAAGCATCTAGATTACAACTGATGCTCCCAGCCAGTATGAGTTATTTGAATTAAATCTTCATTTAGCATATGTTCAAGGACATCAGTGGAAGTATTGTCACACTCAGAGCAAACAAACATAAATTTACCCAACAGCTGACCTGCAATCATTAAAAAAAATTAGTTATTTATGGGCCTCTTTTTTCAGTAACAAATGATGAAGTGGTGAGAAGCCTTGTGCATTTATGTGGTATGGGTCACGGGAGAGTAGACTCAGGTCCTAGAATGAGTATTCATTTATACAAATGTTGCATGAAAAACATATAACGAGTATGGAGCCAGGCTCTTCTCGGTGACAACCAATGCTAGGACAAGGGTAATGGGCTGAAACTGGAACATAAGAGGTTCCACTTAAACTTGAGAAGAAACTTCTTCTCAGTGAGGGTGACGGAGCACTGGAACAGGCTGCCCAGGGAGGTTGTGGAGTCTCCCTCTCTGGAGACATTCAAGACCCACCTGGACACGTTCCTATGTAGCATTATCTAAGGTGTTCCTGCTCTGGCAAGGGGACTGGACTAGATGATCTTTCGAGGTTCCTTCCAATTCCTAACATTCTGTGATTCTGTGTGAGTTTCGAAGAATATCAGCTTATTCTCTTTCTCCATAGTAAAGTATATAAAGGATAAAAAAACACCTAAAAGAAATACATTTTGTCAATAGCAGTGTCATTTTCCCTCACTGACATTTTCTGAATCAGTTTATAATTAGATTTGTCACTTTCACAACCTACGTCAAATCTTCCACATATTTCAAATGACTTTTTCACTGGAAAAAACCCCAAACAACTCAGAATCAAGAGTCAAAAGGGATATTACTGTGTTCCAAGCCCATCCTTTAATTCATTATTGTATTTTTTCTTTAATGCAGAAAAGAAACAAAAGCCACACTAGTATTCTTCAATATAGTACATTAAGTTTTAATTAATATATTTTTCATCTATATTTTAAATGTAATTGCATTCTAGAAAAATACAACTAAAGTTCCAGATCTGCAGAATCTTTGTGGACAAGTTGTTACATGAAATAGTCTTCAGTATAAATTCAGGTTCCACAAACTACATCAGCTTTAGTAAACTTGCCTATGCACTTACTATCTGTTGGCTTCCTCTAAAAAAGAAAAAAAACACAAACAAACCAAATCAAACCACAAGACCAAAACAACCAGATATTAATGTATCATAATCCCAGGTAAATGTACTGCAATTCAGCTAAAAACGTACTGAAAGGATGGATATACTTTTTCTACTTGCTGCATCAACACAATTATATAGAATCATACAATCACTCGGGTTCGAAAAGACCCTTAAGATCACCAAGTCCAACCCTTAACCTGGCAATGTCAGATTCACCACTAAACCATGTCCCTAAGCACCATATCTACACCTTTTATGAGAAATAATCCAACCATAACCTGTTTTAGCAAGGAAGTCATAGAATCATAGAATCATAGAATGTTAGGGATTGGAAGGGACCTCGAAAGATCATCAAGTCCAATCCCCCTGCCAGAGCAGGAATGCCTAGACTATGCTACACAGGAACGTGTCCAGGCAGGTCTTGAATGCCTCTAGAGAAGGAGACTCCACAACCTCTCTGGGCAGCCTGTTCCAGGGCTCCGTCACCCTCACTGAGAAGAAGTTTCTTCTCGAGTTTAAGCGGAAAGTCTGGAGAATGTAGGTAGAGACAACAGGCATTTCTTTTATGAATCACGATTCCCAGTGTTTTGATAATGACTTTTAAAAAATTGTCTTCACAAAAAAGTTCAAATTACACAGTTTTGTTTGTTTTCTTCTCAGGTACTAGCAATCTAGAAAACACACACTTGAAGCAGTCACAGAGCATTTTTTCCTGCCTACAAAATCGCTTTTGCATTAACAACTGTCGGATTCTGACCGTGAGGTCATCTATCAGCTCATACAGTCCATCTGATCCTTCCTGCCCATCACCAAAGGGCCATCTACTATTCACCATTATCTCCAACCAATATTGGTCTGTCTCCGAGAAAACAGCTCAGTGTGATGGATATTCTAAAACCTCCTAAAGTCAAAAGTGTCAGTCTAACCACGTCTTTTACGGCTAATATGAATCTTTCTCGATGGTGTTAATTTCACTAGTCTTTGTACATGGGCATAGAAAACCTGTTTTATTCCTTTATTTGCCTGCTGGCAGCAGTTTCAAATACATCTAAAAATTGCCATTAAGTTCAGACCCGCATCTGTAACCCTGCCCTCTCTTCCACTGTGATGCCTGGGCTTCTCTACCCATCCCCAGTTATTTCACATTTTGTAATGATGCCATGCTTTCTAGACCTCTGATTATTCTCTTTGATCTCCCTGGGACTCTTTACAGTTGATCCGTATCTTCCTCTAAGTGTAGTGTCTAAAACCAACAGAGTATTCCATCTGAGGTTTTAACCTTGCTCAGCAGTGTGGAAGAACTACTTCACAGATCCTGCAGACCCAGACAGATTTTTCACACACTCACAACACGCATGTACTGTGCATCATGCACTCCAAGTATGATGTATGTCAAGGACATGACTTTAAAACCATTTAACAAGAGAGACCTTAACTTAGTCAAGGTTATTTCCAGGCTATATTTAAACTAAGGAAAAATAAAGTAATTAAAAACCTGCAATTGATCTGCTTTTAAATGAGAGCAAGCCAATGTGCTAACAAATGTACTTTTATTCTGTTATTCTGTCAAGCAAATACCTTCTTACAAAGAAAAAAAATCAACCTACTTTTCTCAGACTTGTAAGAAGCTTACATGAGCAGAGACAAAGCATGAAAGATTTCAGCATACACACATACACATTTTTCACGTTGTGATTAATTAAACATGTTAGGCCATGATGATCTTTATAAAAATTTAACTGCAGAGGCTCTTGTACTTCAGATTTCTTTCCGAATTGCAGCTTCACAGCCTTGCTTGACTTTTCATTTTAATTCTGCATTGTAATTTCTGCCATTGTCAAGTTTCAAAAATAGGATTTTCTCCTCCCTTTCTGAATCTCAGCTTTCTCTTGACATTGTATTCTTCTCTCAGCCTCATACATTACCACTGTTGTTTTGACATGTCAGACATACGATGCCACCTGAAAAAATTAAGTGCTTCTGTGCTCCTGCAGAAACGATTGCCTTCATGACAATGGACTGAAAAGGCACCGTATTGCTTGATACAGTGTGTGATCCAAGTGTTTTATGCACTGTTGTTAAAACATCCTATTTACATTTATAAACGCTAACTCAAGTGACCTTATATTTCAGAAGTTACTGAGTTCAAAAAATTTTTGTGCCCATGAGGTGCACCACAGCACCCTTCTTAACAGAGGGTGTTAAATGCAACTGCTACACAATCTTTTAAAGTGAGGAGAAAGAAAAAAAAAATAAAGAGAAGCCGCCCATTCTTCTGCTCCATTGCCCACGACAACATCCTGTTTGAAAAAAAAAACCAAACAAAACACAACTAAATGCTGCAGAAAGCAAAGCTTTCACTATGATAGCCTAGTATTCTGTCAAGCACGGCCTTTTGGCAGGACCTACTGCAATAGGACAAGGGGTAATGGCCTTAAACTAAAAGAGGGTAGATTTAGACTAGATAGAGTGAATTTTTTTTTATGATGAGGATGGTGAAACACTGGAACAGGTTGCTCAGGGAGATGGCAGAAGCCCCATCCCTGGAAACATTCAAGGTCAGGCTTGATGGGGCTCTGAGCAACCTGATCTAGTTAAAAGATGTCCCTTCTCACTGAAGGGGAGTTGGGACTAGATGACCTTCAGAGGCCCCTATTTTAGAATCCTATTCTTTGATTCTTTGATTAATGATTTTAAAATGGGGAAAAATCTATTACAAAAGCCAAATTACTACCTTGGCAAGCACTAATGCAACTAGCTGGAAAGAGATGGCACCTAGTTCACCCTTCATTTTAAAGCCCTGTTTAGGTAAAACCCATATAGCTATAAAAAAACACTGTGCAAAGAGAGGAGAGGAAAAAAGGGAAAGGGGGAAAAGGGAAAAAAGGAAAAAAGGAAAAAAAGGAAAAAAGGGGAAAAGGAAAAAAGAAAAAAGAAAAAGAAAAAAGAAAAAAGAAAAAAAAAGGAAGAAAAAGGAAAAAAGGAAAAAGAGGGGGAGGAAAAATGAAAGAAGATCCTCACAACACCAGCATGTCTAAGCAAGGTCAATCAAGCATTGCTGAATTAGGTAGTAGAAAAGCATTTACGGTCTGTTGGAAATCAGTAGCACAACTGGGTGCTAATGATGCGGTCAGTCTTCTAGAGATTATATTTACTCAAGGTCAATGATTCCAAGCCTTTTGCCCTAAAGGAACATTCCCAATCCTGAACATTTTTTGCAGATCACCCTGCATCAAAAGTTATTGAAAAAACTGTGTGGTGTTGCTCTGATGAACAATTGACCTTAGCAGGGAACTACACCAGATTACAACAGCCCAGTTAGAGCAGAAGAAAACCAACAAGAATATTGCAGAATTTATTTTTTCACTTATCATGCTCTTGGTAAACATTTGAAGCTCTTCATTTTGTTCACCTATTCCTTTCTTGCCCAGCTAGCCATATTACATTAATATTCATTAACACTGCATATGTTCTTTTATTTAAATGGTCACATCTTATTTAAGTTAATCATTCCAAGAATTATGACAGCTTTGATTCTTCATCTCCTAGAAATGACAGAACATAAAGATTTATCAAGTTTCGTATTCATCCTTTTTTATGTCACTTCCCATGGTTAAAGAAACTGCACTGCTCTACTGAGAGCTTCCTTTCCAATTTCAGTCACTACACTTATATTCTAGCAGAATGCCCTAACGCAGTACTCACATGCACTAGAGAGGCTATTCAAACACAATAAAAATGAAAAAGCACAAATACTGTGGCGGAAGCACTTGACAATATCTCCCAAAATAACATTTTATTGTAATGCACAGAAACACTCCAGTACTACATCAATGACTGTCATTTCCAATATGCTACCTGGAATCAGCGCTGCCAATCCTAATGACTCTGTTGAGTGTTTCGTGGTAATTGGTGTGCTTCTGTGGGCGTCACAGCCCGGAGCACAAGAACTCAGGAAAAAGAAAATGTGTGATCCAAGTAATTCTTAAAGTTTGAAAAACTGAAGGATGAAGGAGGAAGTTCCTCCAAAATACAAAATTTTAAATGACAGGAGGAGAATCTAAAATTTATTCAATGTTTCATGAATATTTTTAGACTATCCATACAAATGACATTTCCATTTGTTTTTTAACAATTGCTTATAAAAATCTTAATTTTATTTTTTTACTGGAAATAGGAATGAAATTAATTTCAAGGAACTACATCCTCCAAAACATCCTATTTTTTCTCCAGAAATATTAACAATCTTAGGAACAGCTTAAAGCCTATTAAACATTTTTTTATGTATTTTAGGTTACTATAAAATCCAAATATGTTTTTAAAGGTCTTCTTCACTTCACTTCACTGCTTGTTATACGCATCTCAGACAAAAGGTGGTGAGTGGCTAGAATTACAGGTTCATTTTGTATGAAAATGGCAGCTGAGCACCAGATTTTTTTATCTATCATTTAAATCAAAGTCTCTGGCTCCTAACAGGATGGAATTTGTGAGATTTTCCACATGGTTAGCTTGAAAAGTAAAACACACACTGTGGGGATCCATGGATCTTTTTTTCTTTTTTTTTCTTAAATGAATGACTCTGCCAAGCACCACTGTACCATGTTTATTGTGACTGATTCAATAGTATGCAATTGGTTCAAAAATGTATTAGATTCTTTTAAAATGTTTTCCAAACTCATGTAATATTAATTTTCAATTTGCAGTTCATCAGTTTATGTTTTAAAATGTCACTTTCAATGAATACAACACACAGAAGAGGCTTCCCTCTTTCTTGCTTCTCTACCACCAGCATCTCATTGCACCTTGTCACCCTTCCCTGTAAGCAAGAGTGAGCAAGACTCCTTATGAGTGTGCGTAAAGACATGGCAACCGATGTTTTATCGATTCTTTGTTGCATCACCTCTTTCCAGAAAGCTTACCTTGTTTAAAGGTTTTAATGTCAAAAGTTTACTCTGTCCTTAAAAGAAATACTTACAGACACATACAAAGCAACACTTCCAAGGCATGTAGTCCAATTATTACATGGCATGCTTGATGGCTCAAATGTCTAAATTCCTAGTTTTATATTAAGTATCAGAAACTTAGGAACACACTTAAGTACTTCTCTAAATTAGGACACTCTTTGTCCAGATAATCAGCAAACGATAGTAGTCTTGGGTAAAACATGAAATATTATCATGCTCCTGTGATTACAGGCAGAGTACAAGAAATTAAGTCTTTAATGTAATTTATTTCTCGGAATTACTTTGGGAAGATTAGTTCCTTCTTACAAATTCTCATTACTTATCCACTGTACTTTGTTTTTTTAATCTGATTTTAAAAGGTAAAATTACATTTTATTCATTACAGACCTACCAGTTTTAATTTTTTAAATAACATTAATACTACTGCAAATCAGTTCCTGTAGGAGAAACTTCCAGCTTTCTAAGTAGTCATTTTGGACTACATGTTTTCATAATCCACCAAACAACTGCATAGTAAGTATTTGACCTCTGTTCAGACAAAACCAACGTAATGTAGAATTGTGTTAATATGGCAGTACATGAGTTAAGAAATTACTTTATAGCAGCTATTTATTAATATGAACAGAAAAATCTCTCCGTGTGGCAAAGATCTTGTCTCTATTGGCACTGTATGGTTGGGGTTTTTTTTTAATCAGTTCCTATTATCGCACCTAAATAAACTGATACAGTGTTTGGGCTGTTTGGGCTGTTTTCGTATTATCCTGAAAACAGCTGTTAATAGAATATCACCTTCTTCAGCTTTTCAGGAGATACACCCCAAGCCTTCTGGCTCCCCGGCTTGCCCCCTTCACTGAATGAAAGAAATCAGTATTTCTAGCTACGCTTCCGCCCAGCCCTCCCGCTCATCTTATCCTGGTTTCTATTCATGCAGGCAGCAGAATTAGTAACAGTATTTTTCAGATCCTGATAGAAAACATCAATAATTTAAGATTCAGCAGGTTACTCAGATGTAATTCACTGCGATGCTTAATGACTTTTTTTATAAGATCATGCTAGGTTAGCTATTCAGCAATGTATCAGGCACCCAAGCATTTTCATTCATTTACAGCAAATCACAGCAAAATTATTAGATGCAGCAAGATAAACAGAGAATACAATCTTTTAAAAATATTTTAAATGCAACCTATGTTGTACAACCCCCTGTTATCAGATATATTCATATATATTTAATAAAGAAACCAATCAAAAGCTCATATTGGCTCTAGGCCTATTGTAGTAAGCCAGTGGTTAGTTAGGAGAAATAAATTTATTTTCTTCCTCCCCCATTTAAGATAAATTAACTCCTTACTGATGTTTATCAGTTTCCACAGGAAAATACCAGCATAAGTGTTTGTAAAGAAATTTGACTGGTTAACAGAACTATGACTAATTTCTACAACAGCACAAAACTTCCCTCAAAAATATACTTTTGAAAGCAAACGCAGGGAAAGTCCTCATTGTTATTTGTACTTATATGTGATAGTAAATTCTTTAGATCTAGAATTCTTTCTGATTAAAGGACGCCATAGTTCAATTTGGATTGGCTACTTGCACAGAAAATGTAAGTAAATGTGGCAGAGCAATGATTTAGTAAACAAAATTCCAGTTCATACTGTATCACATGAGACTGCCAATCAGGCATGCAGTATGGACGAACTCATACTAAGTTGCTTTCCAGAGTGATTAAGGAAATTGCCTGAAAAATCTAGAGAGAAAGAGAAAATAAATCAAGTCTCCTATCTTGTATCTGGCGGCACAATGTTATTTCTTCCTCTGCTTCTGAACAACAGGAAATGAAAACAAACAAAAATTTGTCAATATGATTATATTCAGCATGAACTTAATAAAGATTACCTCTCCTGGTGAGAGAAATTAGTATTTCAATCCTTTGCTCCACTGTCAAAATAGTTCTTCCTTTAACGTCACAGTGTTTGAAAAACTTGTTTCAGGGAAACAAACAAACAAAAAGGCAGAACTTACAGGGTAATGAGTGTGTTTTCACATTTGGCATCCAGCAGCAGCTTTTACACCCCCAAACCCATGATTTTTCATTGTTGTTGTTGTTATTGTTATTGTTATTATTGAAATCCAGCAACTCCCCTGCAAATTGGTATCGCATATTGCTACTCCAGGGAATGCAGAACAAAATAAAGCCTGGGGAGATTTGGATTCAAATTCATAATAGATGTAATATTCCCAGGTTCTTCCTTCAGTTGCCCTGGGACATCCAGATCCTGACTGACCACTCCGGCACTCAAAACGCCCACCTACTGGCTGGGCAAGCAGCAGCCAACTCTGGGGCTACATTCCACACCAGTATTGGCTAAGTACTTCCGTGACAATGGGTTTTAGTAAGTTGTGTGGCCAGCTCTCCGTTACGCTTGCACTGGTAGTACTGATTTTTCTCTTCTTCCTTCCCTCTGCTATTTTTAGAAAGCCTGCAGGAACTCAGTTAATTTCATCAAATTCCTTTGAAATTAGCCCAAGAGATTAAAAATTTATGGAGAGGAATTAAACGATTATATGATTTTTCTAAGCCTCACTTTCTTAAGAAATAGTCTAAAGAACGTTTTCTTCCACAGAGGAGCCTGCGTACCCACAACCGCCTAACCGGCACAGTGTTTTGGCTTTCCTGTTACTACGCCGCTATTCCTCATCAAAGCAGGCACAGAAGTCTGAATTTAGAGGGCTCTGAGTTCATTTTAGTTTCACATTCAAAGATTAATTAAACCTAGTCACTAAACATTCATAAAAGGAAGATGAAGATAGTCTGTGGCATATTTAAAGCCTCCAGTGAGGGCAGACAAGAATATAGATTTTTTTCCCTGTTTTACTAGACTAATTCCTAAAGGATAGTTACTAATATTACATCTACCGCTGTATGAAGTGACAATCTACCTTTAAGAGAGCTACTTGAGCATTTCTTTGCCTAAAGAGAAGGCAGCAAATTTTAAAATTAGTAGCATACTCTATCGAGACTCAAGTGACAGATTCGAACCTTGATAATGTAACGTGGCAGAAAGCTGGGTAGTTAGACTGTGACAGTGCAAGATGCTTCCACTGGCAGAAAGTGAAACAGGGCAGGCTCCTGTCAGAAAAGGAAAGAGGAGATTTGTCCTAAGAGTCACAGGGGAACCAGAGCAATGAAGTAGTGATGGGAACACTGCAAAAATCTGGGTTTGGGAAAGAACTAGTGTGGAGGAAGAGAGATAATACATGTGCAGCAACAGGTATGGCAAGTTACTTACTCAAAAGCACAGTACCTATGTAAGCTTCTTAATTTTTTTTTTCCAAGAAAAACCACAGAAGAAATTATCTTCCTGATTTCTTTCAAAAAATAGTTGAGGAAAAAGATCCATCCACCTGTTTCCCGTAGTCAGCATTATTCTTTCATGGTCTTTCGATGGTCAGAAACAGTTTTTGTAACCCAGTGAGCTTTTGACTAGTATTCAAAAAGCTAACTGCTCAGATGCAACCGAAGTAGCTGTTTCTTCTGTAAGCCAATGCCTTGTTAGCTCCGTTTTGAGCTACGGTGTCTCCTAAATTGGGAGAGCTCCAACACTATCAGGTAAGTTAACACTGAAAGATGCCATAGAGTTTTTCATTGCTAATAATGGCAACAAAAGTCAAGCCCTTGAGAAATCTTTCGTAATATGATCCACCCAATACACATACACCTACTTTCTGAGTCTTACGTAGCAGGCTGGGTGTTCACAAAACAAAAGGGATCTCTGATTTCATAGTCGGATGTGATCAGATCAAATCACATGCACATTATTCAACAAGTTTAACTGAACATAAATGGTGAGGCCTGTATTCCTCTAAATATTGCATTTCAATACAGGCTCTTGAAATTTTTCTGGGATGATAGCAAATCCCCATCTATACTATCTAAGCCTGCTAAGCATCTGTGTTATTTCTGTATACCTAGAGAAGTTCTACACAGACCAGAAGTCAAAAACTCTAAGAATAAATAATGAAAACATAACTACTCAGTGAATCACAGAATCATAGAACGTTAGGGGTTGGAAGGAACCTCAAAAGATCATCTAGTCCAGCCCTCCTGCCAGAGCAGGATCACCTACAGTAGGTCACACAGGAACGTGTCCAGGCAGGTTTTGAATGTTTCCAAAGAAGAAGACTCCACAACCTCCCTGGGCAGTTTGTGCCAGTGCTCTGTCACCCTCACTGTGAAAAAGCTTTCTCTAATATTTTTATGGAACCTCCTATGTTCCAGCTTGTACCCATTGCCCCTTGTCCTGTCATTGGATGCCGCTGAAAAGAGCCTGGCTCCATCCTCCTGACACTCCCCCTTGACATATTTATAAACATTTATGAGTTCACCCCTCAGCCTCCTCTTCTCCAAGCTAAAGAGACCCAGCTCCTTCAGCCTTTCCTCATAAGGTAGATGTTCCACTCCTTTCATCATCTTTGTGGCTCTGCACTGGACTCTCTCAAGCAGTTCCCTGTCCTTCTTGGACTGAGGGACACAGAACTGGACAAGATATTCCTGATCTGGCCTCACCAGGGCAGAGTAGAGGGGCAGTGTAAATAAGAATTTTCCTGCAAAAAGACATTCAGACATACGACTTTGATGCCACACACCAGAGCAGAAAAATATCTTCAGATTATAATGCACTTCACGAATATATTCTGACTCTATGGCACATAAGTACACAGACATGAACGGATTCACTCTTGTCGCTTTTGCTTTTTAAAGCCACTCATTTTTCCTGTGTAATTTACCAAGGAAAGTGGGTCTTTCATATTAGTACTATTTCTTCTGCATTAGTCCTTTCAGAAGAGGCCTTACTCAGAAAAATTAAAAAAGAAATGTTTATTTTGACAATAACAGTGTAATTATTTTAATGACATGGTTATTTACTTTCTGAAAATTACATGAAAACTGTATTGGAGAAATCACAAAAAGGACCTTCTTGTATCTACCAAGTACTGTGTAATTATGAAATAATCACTTATTTCTGTATTCTGTAAACAAATTTACCAAGATTTTCCCATTCTTCCTTTTCTTTTAATTAAAAGATATGTAATACAGTGGCTACATTTACAGATTCACTGAAAACAGGCTTTGCTGCATGCAAACGGAAAGCAAGAGTCACTAGTAACATTTCATATTTGTAAAACACCTTATTACTAAACGGAGCTCTAAGTCCTTGCTGGCTATGCATAAACCAATACATCAGCAGTGACATTCAGCCACCTCTAAGCAGGCTGGGCATTAGCTGATGCACTGAGAAGTGTACACAGTCAGAGACACGAGAGAGTTATGGCCCAGGACTGTGGGACAACTTGGTGAGTGGTCCCATTAAATGCTACGGGACCTTTAGCATGTGCAAAAGAATTTCATTTTCAAGGTCTTGGCAATAAATGACACTCTATGAACTCCTAAGATCAATGGTGGCGGTTGTTCACAATTTCAGCAGTGTCTGACTGAGACATTCTGAGAATTCAGTATAGCTTTCAAGACACGGAGACAAGTGAAGCATAGATTAATAGAGTAAGGGTGAAAAATGTGCTGATCTCTGTGTCGATTTAAATGGATCTCTCTGTCAGGCTCTGCAGACAGGAGAAAGAAGAAAGCTTCAGTCATTGCTGGTTTTATAGAACATAGTAAATGATACCTTCTCTGCCCAAGTCTACTACTGCCAGGATGAGAAGTTCTAGAGCCAGTAATGCAGTAAGGAAGTAGAATCCAGAGAAAGGGAGAAAAATTATCTTTTATAGTTGTATTTGAGGAAAAAGAGGCATTTTTAATAGAAACTGGGATATGGTAAGCATCCAAAAATTTCAAAAACAAGACACAAATTTAAATGCCTAAGTACCAGCATTTACACAAAATTACACTATAGGAGCTGCCCTCAACCTGTGCAGTTCTAACACTAAAAATGTACTTAATTGGTAAATCTTATTCTGCACTGTCCACCTCTGTTAACTGTATAATCATCTTCACGATACTCATCACCAGAAGTCACTCTCATCTCTTTGAAGAATATATTTTCAACAAATCCAGTGAACCAACACAGGAAGATCTGTCCTTCGTGGCAGTGGTAAGCTACCCTTCTGCTCCATCTCCACACCTTATTTGTGTTTCTTATGCTTAAGCTTGGGCCTTATCAAAGCCACCTGTAAGGAAACTGAATTTAATAGGATGACAGAAAGAACTGCAAAAGAGAAAAGACAGGCTACTACCAGTTGTATGAATTAAACACTTTAAACACCCAAAAGTTTGAAAGTTCTTGAACTAACAAAAAGGAAAGGCTCATCAGCACAGGATGCAGAGAGGAGGAAATAATATAAAAGCTTCATTCAGCTGTAATGGGCTTTTACATATGTTGGCTGCTAGTGCTTGATAACAGTCTTGAGATATATTAATAGTAGACTATTAATAAATATAGACTATTAATAGTCCTATATTAATAGGACTGATTTCATTTTTCTATAGAGGGAAAATGTATGTATGGGTACTCTATACACCTGGTATGGGTAGTTTAATACATTTTGTGCATAGTATGAATAAATACTCTAACTTCAGAAGAATAAGTGTCCCTGTCTATCCTCCTCACCAAGGACCAGCAGATGTTCTCCAACATCCACAAAAGCAAGATCTCCTTTCTTTTTGCCTTTCTCTCCCCCGCCCCTTCCACCCCCCCCCCCCCCCCCCCCAGTAACGCATATGCTTCTTGCATTTGTGGTTATTATCTTGGTCAAAAGACTAATAGCAGCCACATTAGATCGCAGCACCTGGCTCTAGGATCAACATTCTTAAACGTGTTTGATGATTAAACTCACTGACACACTGAGAGGTCATACAGGCCTCCCCTGATCCCATCCAGCTCCTACCCTCTCGTTTCCTTTTACCTTCTGGTGGATCTCCGATGAGATGCTTAAAAACCCTAATGTGCTCAAAGACTAATTTAGCACAAAGTAGACAGCCAACTGAGGGATGCAGCAAGCTTCAGCACAATGAAGTGGTGGTAGCACTGTACAGCCAGGAGCAGGGAAAAGCAAGCAGGTAAGAGATAGGGAAAGACTATGGAAACAAGCTGTTAGAAAGGCTAGCAAAACTTCAGTAACTGCAAAATCACAGAATGATTCACAAATAAACCCAAGACCATTCTGTTCATCTCCACAATAACCAGGCACAAATCAGCTTCACTCCAAAAGCTGCACTATCCCACTAGGGATTTTCAGCTCCAGCACAGTATAGCTACAACCATTTTCAAAGTTTAAGGTTGGGCTGGCTACTAAACTCTTGACAGACGCTCCCCGGGATCCCCCCACCACCCTTCCAAGTGAGGATAACAGGAGAACCAGGGAGAGAGACACTGAGGTTGAAAAAAAATTGAATCAACTAGTTCAATGAAAAAAAAGACTTCTAACAGTAACAATGAAGATGTCAGACTATACAAAAATAATACAAACTAATAAAAAGGAAAACCAAAAGTGCTAGTATTCTTGAATTAGTTTCCTCCTCTCCTTGTTTCTGAATTTCTAAACCCTTCATGTTTTGTACTGAAGCAAGTGCTATGAATGTTGTTAGTACACTTACAGGACTGGGCCCTCTAGACAGCCTGACATCTCCCATTATATAATAAATAATAAAAGCTTAAGTACCTTAAGTCCTTCTACTGATCATGCCCAGAACTATCCTTATCAAGGCCAAGGTATTTTAATATCTGTTTTATGTCCAAAGCAATTTCAGATTTATAAAGAAAACATCTGCACTCAAGTATTTTGTGTTTTCTGTTTAAATGATGCTTAAAATACAGGTCTTCTAAATTCAGTCCTTTAATAAATTTCAATACATATTAATGCAAATCACTCCTGTATATTATTCCACTCTACTGATCCTGACCGAGAAACAGCCGTACTTTGAAGAGCCGCAAGGAGCCTGAAGGCAGCTCCCACTGCTTTTACACCCCTTGCCTGGCCTGGCCTTGATCTAACTGCGCAGCGGGAAGTTCTCCCAAGAGTATCCTTTAGGAAGAGTTGCTTAGAAGAACAGAAGGCGGAAGATGTTTCAAAGAATAGGAGGCACACTTCTATTTTACACAAATGAGAGAATGGAGGTGGCTTCACCCAGAAAGTGCTTGTTAACAAACAGGAGAAAAAAAAACCTAATGACAACCTCGTAGCTGAGTTTTCATCTCTGTCATCCAAGAAAGCTGAAACCATGCAGACTGTAAACTTTGCTTTGTCTGTACTTGCTAGTAATAGGCAAGTATATGCAGTTGAAAACTGCTATGATAGTGACAGCTTGATGTCTGAGGACTGTCTTGCTATGGAAAAATTCATCACAAGTTTTGAGACAGTACAAACACACTGAAAAATTATGATCTTCAGTATTTTGTCAGCTCAGAAGAGGTACTTAAATGGCCAGCATAATTCCAAGAAGCAAAAGATGTGAGTATTTTCCCAGTTTATAAATTTTTTAAGTTAGCTTTTTTAATTTAGTGACTGGAGTCCTCTATTTCCCAGTTCACTTGTTAGAAGGCTTTTAAGAAAATAATGCACCAAAAAGCCACAAGATTTAAAAGGTTTAGCTTAGTGACACCTTATGCTTGTTTACAGATCTTCAACAGTATTTGTGTGTGTATGTGTGTGTTTATCAGGAAGAGAATTACAGATTCATGTGATGGATTATGTGCTTTCTTCTCCATCCCTAGCCTGCTTCGGATGCAGCTCATCTTGTTTATACTTTTGCCAACCATTCTTTTTTTTTGTTTATCTTGTTACCTATTGTTGCGGGTTAGGGCTGGGCCGGCCACTAACACGGACAGATGGTCTTTAACCCCCTCTCCACCTCCAAACGGGAATCAGGTGTTATCACTGCCAGTAGCACACACTGTGCAAAAACATGCTGCTGACTTCAGAACGTGCAGCCTTTGAGAAGACACTAAACTGGAAAGTAAAAATCACTAAACAGGACTGGGTTTTTACCCAGGACAACTATCTTATTTCACTTGTTACATAGCTTCTGAATTTTTACCTATTTGCTGCATTTTACTTGCATATGAGTGCAACTTCCTGAGTTTCGGTCACCCCTTTCAAGGTCATGTTGCTCATGCTTATGTAAAACGCTTATACATTGGCAAGCTTATGTCACTGTACCTGACATTACAAGCTCTTGGCTTTGTTCCTCATAATATTTATGGTATGCCTTACATTAATTCTGATTGGGATTCCAAAAATTTCCTACGAAACTATCCTCCCTGACATGTACAGTGCAAAGCAGGCATAATCAGCCTGTTTTCTTCCTTGCTGTAGCCCAGTCAGGTTCATCATTAGCTGAAAAATTGTCTTCTGAGCAGCAATCATGGACTAGCTCTTCCCTGGCTAGACTCTTATACTCCAAATGGCAAATATAACATTTTGTGCAAGCGACTGGGAAATGTAGTTGTTTATCAGTCTGTAAAACTTTTTCACTGGAAAGGCTGAGTGTTCAGAACTTCCCTGTGAGTCATGAGAACAAATCTTTCGACCACTGGTATGATACAATCAAATTGGTAAGCTTGTTCCTGTGATAAAAAATGAGGTGTAAATCTAAGTAAGTCAAAGTTACTTAAATTGAAATTATCTTAGCTTGCTGGGAAAGACAATGCCTACCTAAGTTTTAAGCAGAGACACCGAGGTGAGAAGTGAGGTTGTAAAAAGGGAAAAATAGTAAAACAAACTTGGTTTCTTTTCAAAGTGGGTCTAAGTAGCAATCCTGAGTTGACTTTCCCCACGTCTTATGTGATTGTGAATTAATGATGAAGAAATTCAGAATGGTACTTTTGCTCCCTCCCCTGTTCAGTTAGTAGAGAGAAATTAAATTCTTAACAAATGTATGAGAAGTTAACACAGGCTTATTAAACGCAATGTTAGGTTTAAAAAAAAAATAAAATTCACCATTTAATTTGTCAGTCTAAGGAGCAAACTTACCTGACAGACTCATTTGTGCTGCATTCGAACAACCATTTTCATTACTTCAGAGCACGCTAAATGCCTAGGACATTTGCTAAAAGGTAAAGAAAATTCCTTAACATTGCTCAATCCCATAAAGATACGTCCCTGATAATAACGTCATCTCATCTAAGAAAGAGGAGCGTCACATTTGTCAAGAAAGTAGTAAAAACAAAGATTGGAGACATGCTTGTTCTGATATATTTCAAACAGGAGGAGGATGAAAGCAAGCAAGAGAAGAAGGAAAATCCAAAAGAGCTTCTTGGCAGCCAAGTCATTACATTTTAGGCAGACACCATGAGGGATGTGCTGCAGTGGTAGCTATTTTCACAAAAGGCCAGGGAGGACGAGCATCCTCTCCTCCAAGGACCTGTCACTTCACAACACAAGCAAATGAGAAAGTGACCTACAAGTCTAGTGATGAAAATCAAGTCCCATCTACGGAGCGGAAAGTTCAAAATGCTCACCAGCAATGGTCAGACAACTGCATCTGGCAAGAAAAGTTATTCCTGAGGCACTGGGGAACAGCAATAGCAGCAGTGGCAGAGCAAATCCAAAGATGCCAAGTAGGATTTCATAAGCAATAAAGGTTTTAGTAAGTTCTGCCTAAGCTCTTTCCCATACTGGAGTTTGTAACAGTTACATTTATCAACATCTTCTCTCATTTTCAATTAATTTTAGAACTCTCAGTTTAACAGTAACATTCCAAATTAAGATTAAAAAAAACTTTGTGAGGGACTGCTAAATGAATGTCTCAGACAGCCTGGAACCTGAACAGGCCACAGCCGACTGCCTGGTGCTTGTCATGTTTGTGTGGGGCTGACTCGGCCCACTGCCCAAGGTGTGGGGGCAGGCAGGGCTTGGAGCTGTGGCTGCAAGAAGCCGGGAGAAAGAGGGGTGACCCCCCTCAGAAGCCCCCACCATCCCCCAACCTCGTTCCCGGTATGTTGCGGGAACTTGATTGTATAAAAGTCAAGAACCTCAGGCGGTTGCATGCTCTTCGCCCACCACAAGAAGATTGTTGCGAGTGCTGTGGTCTTGGTGATCTTCCCTTTTTCGATCGCTTACTTTCTCTCTTTTCTAGTCCTAACAAAAGACTAGCTATGGCAAGGCTCATTTCTTTTGCTTGCTAATAGCTCGTTGCTGTAAGGCCTGTTGATTTAAGTGGATGATTGAAATACACCATTGTTAGGTCTTTGGTGATTGATAAAATAAAACTAGTGTTCAGATCTCTGGTGTGACTCACCTTAATCCTGGCCTGGGAATCAGTGAACCTGATGCAGGTTGCAGGAAGTGACACTATTTTAATTATTAAGATCTATTATTTCAATCATAGCTATTGGCAAAACACTGATAAAGCACTTAAATAGTAAATTTGAAGTACTTCTAGTTTTGCATTATTTGAATACTCAAGGATTCATACAGTATGCCAGTAAATCTCAAAGCCTATGCTAAGGCAATTTTGAAGACAATGAAAGGTTTATCTATAAAAAATAATTTCCATTTCACTGTTAATCTCTGATTTTATATTCCTGAGAATATCAAACCAGGAAATGTTGACTGCTGAAGTCAATGCAGTAGCTAGGTACCTGGAATTAAACATATCTCTCCAGAGATCAGACTGAGATCTTGACTGAACAGCCTTTTAGTGCAGATATTAACTCTTGCTCTAAAAAATGCTTCCTTTGATAATTATTCCCTTTAATTTCCCCTTTTCATGTTTATTTCTTTTAGTGGTGTGAGATATCAACTGAATTTAAGAGAATGAGGGCCAGTTTAGCTCCGTGGGTTAGCATGGTGCTTGAACCACCAAAGGTCGCTGGTTCGATTCCTGTTCGGTTCTCACGTGTTGCCTGACCTAGTCGAGAGGTGGCCTCCCTGCCCACAACAGGGAGGTTGGATTAAAATGATCTCTAAGGTCCCTTCCAGCCTCGGCCATTCTATGATTCTATGAACAGTGCCTAGTTCAAAAGTTTTATACTGTGCTCATGATAAGCAATCTTACTCTTTCGTTCCATGTAAAATCATCAAAATGTGTGAAAAGCCTGTACTACGGGCCTGCCTTCACCCTTGCTTCTGCATGCACTCTTGCAAAGAGTGGGGATTGTTGAGAAGCACGCACGAACTCCGAGATGGTGGAAAACGGAATTCCCTTTATTGCAAGCAGGCACACATATTTATACTTACTAGCACGAAGCACTATTTTTGGGTTACAAAGAAGAGATCAGACTATGCAGCCAGGGTTGTTATTAACTCATGTACTCCTTCAATCACTCTGTTATCACACAGGGAAAACAGACTTTGCCAGGTCTGTTTTGATCACACTCTCCCGTTCACTCCCATGCACATCTGGTGTACAAGAAGTGTCTTATCTGTTCATTCTTACGGACAAGCTCTCAACATGAGCTGTACTTGGCTGGTCAGGGTCTCTTTTCATAATTAGCGAGCAAGAGTTTTGTACTTGTTTAGAAAAGAGCTCAAGGACGAAAGTCTTAACTCTGCAACGCAGTGCTGCCAGCACAGCTAACTAAAATGTAGGGTATCCACAGGGGATGACTCTCCACCGGTAAGTGAGGATTTGGTTAGAGAACTATTACAAAAACTGAAAACACACAAATACATGGGCCCCAACAGGGTGTGTCCATGTGTGCTGAGAGAGTCGGCTGATGTTGTGGCTAAGCCGCTCTCCATCATCTTTGAAAGATCATGGGGAACAGACGAGGTGCCTGAGGAATGGAAGAAAGCCAGTGTCACTCCAGTCTTCAAAAAGGGCAAAATGGAGGACTCTGGCAATTACAGGCCGGTCAGCCTTACCTCCATCCCTGGGAAGATGACGGAGCAGCTCATCCTGAAGGCCATCTCTAATCAGTTGGAAGAAAAGAACGTTATCAGGAGTAGCCAGCATGGATTTACCAAGGGGAAATCTTGCCTGACTAATCTTGCCTCTTGTCCACAACAGGAATTTTTGCCTCCCTCTTTTAACGCAACACACATCTATATTACTTTTCATCTGCACACTGATTTAAATTCTTAATACATGACATTGATGTTCTAATCCTAAATATATACAATAACATTACCAAATTCTAAGTGGAAATAATTTTACAGCCTTCTAGTTAAGCACAGGAGCATATCCTGGTCACAGTCTCTACAGGCAACAACTGAGAACTGAAGAGGAACTGGAGTAGATAAATCCAAACCTGACAGAAAGTAATGATCGAAAAACCTCACTTATAAGAAGAGATCCAATCCTTCCCTTAACTTTTAAGTATTTAATTTCTTTAATCAGTTAGCACCAGTCCATCAGTCATGTCTGAATTTTCTTCACTCAATTAGACTTCATCATTAGCCCAATCTGTGACTTAATCAGATGAAGCCAACTGTTCAGACTGAACACTTGAGCGGGGTGTTTTGGGCCATAATTGTGAATTCTGAATGCCAACAATGAATAGAGCCTGTGAGATCTGCTCAGAAAAACATCCAGCCCTGCAGCTCAGCCCTGTGCTGTTATTTTCTCTACTATACTCACTCTGATCAAAGAGAAAAGACTTCTGGAACTGCTGCTCCCACTTTTTGCCCTTTCATCCAATCAAGATCAAAATAACTCAAGGATTGAGCTACCATTCAGGTCAGAGCAGAAGTGGACCTAGAACTGACACGTACTATAATCATGAGTGGAACACTGACTGAGGTGTAACTTCATCCATGGTGCAAACACTGTTTTTGGGATAAGAGTCCTGCAGAAAAGTTTTTAAGGTTTGGACAATATTGTAAACAGCACAATCTCTAATGTGAACCTGTAAAGCAAACAAATTGATGTATCTGTTACGCACCTAAGCTCATATGTCTTGAGGAATGCCTAGTAAGTAGTAAGTCTCTCAGAAAATACTGTTAATATCTTGACAAATTAAAAATCTCTACTTTCAGGAGCACAAATAGTTCTATAGTAGCACCTACTCACTAGCAAAAGCAGTATTTTGAATATTTCTACAATATGCCGCACTCTGGACACAAGAAAGGCAGAGAAGTTCAAAGCAGAAAGCAAGTATGACTCAACATAGAAGGAATGAGTTGCATTGTAGAGAAACTGGCATTTCATTCAATCTTTTCTTTCGCAATTTGTCAGGAAAGCCCAGTGTTTTTCATGTTGTCAATCTTATGTAAAAATACTTGGATAATCACAGATTGTAGTAAAACAGAAAATGCAGTTAATAGTGCTGGACGTATTTAAACTACTTATGCAGACAATTCACAATGATTGAGTCCAAGCCTGTGCAAACTAGGACTAAAATGAATTAAACAATACAACAGTTAAAATTAATTGAGACAAATACAATCGAGTGTTCATTCTATAAGCAAAAACAGAAATGGCAAAGAAAGAAGAGAAGCTAGGATCTAAATAAAATCCAAGAAATAGTTGAAAGCACAAATTCACAAGTGCAAAAACTGTTAGCATGGCTGTGCTACAATTAAGGATAGAGGAAATATGGTTGAATTATAGAGACTATTACAAAACACATGGCTTTCATATACCTTCCCTCTCCTTTTCTCACTGCTTTTTGCATTTCACGTTTTTGGGAAGTAGTTTCTTGTAGTTCTAGTGTGGGGCAGCAAAACTCGAAGAACTCTCTTAATGAAAACCGTATAGGCATAATGACTCAGACCAATGGACAGCTTCGCCCTTTCTGATTTGGTGCCAATCGACCTTCTTGTGCAGAAGGGTGTGTTTAGCATATGTACAGCCTATTTCACCAGCTGTCAGAGTTCCCTATGTACCAGGGACAGAGCAGGCAGCTGAGAATTGCACACAAAATTTAAGAAACTGAAATATTCACTGCAAACATATTGTTATATTTAACTCTCCTCTGCTATATATATAGTGTCAATAAAGAGATAAAAGTTTCTTTAAAATCCCTTTTATTAGTTCAATATTTCCTTTATTGAATTTTATTGATTCTTTACCCCCCTGAACGTTCTTCCTACAGCCATTCACTATTAGTAGCATAAACATTTTGTAAATGTGCACTCAACAGATAAAATGATCCTTTCCATTTCTGCGATAGCTTTCCAGAACATCACTTCAACTCTTTAAGTGAGCCAGGAAAGTTTTAACAACAAGTTATTTGAATGTGTTCACTTGAAGGCGAAGACAGATGGAAATTAAAGGTGTTTATATAATTTTTAATCACCCACAGAATAAGACACTGTGTTTCAGAAGATACAAAGCAGAAAATCAGAATAAGGTGTATTACTGCACCAGCAGCTTAGAAAATAGATCTATTCAATGACAAATTCTGCGTTGTTTACACATCTACTTCATGCCTTTCAACTTATGTTAGATCGCCTATTAAGGGAGAGATCTGTCCAATACTAGAATTTAAGAAAACGGCAGGGGGAAAAAAGTACCAACTACTCAAAAAAAAAGAAAAAGCCAAGCACCTCTTGCAGAATCAGATACTTGAAAGAGATGAAAGATAAACTATTCCTATCAGAAGGCAGGTTTGTTGGAAGCAAATGCCATCTAGAAAATCTAATTACCTAAGAATATAGTCTTAAGAAAAATGTTTATTTCCTATCTTAAGTTTGGCAAGTATGTTGAATACCAATAAGAACAATGAAAGTGTAACATTAGGTACCAAATATATTTGTTTAAATACAAACTGGAAACTTCGTCTCAGATTACTCTAAATTAATGAGGTTTTTGCTCTTTCAAGTAATATATATTTAAACCCTCAGAAAAACAACATTCTTCTGATAAACAGAAGGCTATTTGATGTAGCTTGGGGCATTCTATCAGGTTCAGGCATTTTGTCTGTTAATAATAAACATATATTTTATATCAGATAATATTTGTCTTGATAATAACAAAAATATCAGCACTTTTTAAACTAAACGCTGCTTTTCATTGAATTTTCTTTACTAAGAATACTATTTTAATGGACGCTAAACAAAGATATCAGCTTCAGCTGAGATGCATAAACACCTTAGGTTTAGATACCCCCAACTGACACTAAAATGTAGTCAATCAGTGTATCTGCTTACAGACACCCTATTCATTGTTAAATAATCATTTGAACAAAGAACATCGTTCTGAATTTTAGGAAGTCTGCCTGAAAAAGACATCATTGTTCAGATTTAGAGATCTTCAACAGGTAAGCTGTAACAATGAATTTCAGACATTCTCTAACAAATATCATCCTTATCTGAGATAACTATCAATGTCAGCATCAGAAAGGATGCTTTCTTCTACAGTTGGGTATGTCTTCAGACCAGGAGCAACTAAAAACTAGTCAAGTGAGCCTCCTCCTATAAACCCACACAGACTATCCGTCAGTCACATTAATGTTATTAACGTATATAATAACAAAACAAACAAACAAAATTGTACTGTACTAGCATTCTGTGAGTAGCGTTCACTACTTGAGTATGAGTCATATCCATGTTGCTGTCTAAAAATCATTATCATAAAATATAATCAACATTATTGTAACACACAATTCTCCAAAATTTCAAAGAAAGAAAATGCTATAAAAAGAGGTACTGAGGTCCAATACATGATATGTAATTATTTCATCTGTACAAAAAAAGTACAGCTCCAGAATGTAACTGTACAAGCTACTGTACCAAGGTACAATGACTGTAAAATGGAAAGAGTAGTGAGGAGAAATATATGTGGTCCATCAAAGGACACATGAAAACCTGTATGAAATACTGTTCTGTTACAAACTAGAAATTGCTTATAGGGTCTTTCAGGAACAGAGCACAAGATTTTCTTAATGATTGGAGTGTGAGAAGTTGGTGAATTGATTATAATAGTTATCACACTCTTTTTTTTAATGGTTACAGGTATTAACAGGATGAAAACCAGTAAGGGAACATGAGAAACAATGTGCAAGAACTTAGTAAGCTCATGGATAAAAGAATGATGACTTTATTTAGAATGAAGCTGCTGGTCGATGAGACCACTGTCCTGATCTCCTCTAAATGATCATTTAACACCGTTCTCATTAAGCAGTTTGCACAGTGAATCCACTGTTGTCAGGGCTGAGAGAGATCATGCTCTCCGAGAAACACTGACGCCCCTAGAGGTGGACTGAGAGAGCAAGTGAACGCACTCTAACAGTGCCAGGACTGATTCAAGCACAAACGTACCAGCCGACTCACAGCAGACACGAGGACACAGCAACTAGTGGAAGAGTGGCACTGAGCAAGCAGTTACTGGCATAAGTGTGTTCAGAAGTAAAGTATCATGTGGATCCATAGGGCTGACCTCGCTGAAAAAGTCAGTCCCATGAATCAGGACGAGTCCAACTAAAAAGAAAAGAAGGATAGTTGTCACTGGTGACTCCATCCTGAGGGGAATGGAGGGTCCCATTTGCCACCCGGACCCAGCGCACAGGGAAGTCTGTTGCCTCCCTGGAGCTCGGATTAGGGACATCACTAAAAAACTTCCCAGACTGGTGAGTCCCACTGATTACTACCCATTGCTGGTTGTCCAGGCTGGCAGTGATGAGATCAATCATAGAAGTACAAAGAGAATTAAAAAGGTCTTTAAGTCGCTAGGCCAGGTGATCAAAGGGTCGGGGGCACAAGTAGTTTTCTGTCCCTTCAATAGGTGACAGGAATACTGAAAGGAACAGAAAAGTACATGCAGTTAATGCATGGCTTAAAGACTGGTGCCTCCAGCAACATTCTGGGTTCTATGATCATGGGGAAGTTTACACGATACCAGGCATGAGAGATATAGATGGTGTAGAGCTGTCTCAGAGAGGGAGCAGAATCCTTGCTGGAGAGTTGGTGGGATTAATAGATAGGGCTTTAAACTAGGTTGGAAGGGGGAAGGGGATAAAACCCGGCTCATTACAGATGAGCCGGGGGGAAGTATTCCAGGGTTAGGTGTAAAAGGCACAAGCAATGGTAACAGATGCTTCTCCATTAAATCTCTTAAGTGTCTGTATACCAATGCAAGAAGCATGGGGAATAAGCAGGGGGAATTAGAAATCTATGTGCAGCTGGAGAACTATGATCTCATTGCAATTACAGAGACGTGGTGGGACAGCTCACATAACTGGAATGTGGCCCTTGATGGCTATGTTCTTTTTAGGAAAGACAGACCAACAAGGCGAGGTGGTGGAGTTGCTCTTTACTGGAGTGAGCAACTGAGTGTATCGAGATCCATCCAGGGGCAGATGAGGAGCAAGTACAGAGTTTGTGGATAAGAATTAAGGGGCAGGCTTAGCGTAGGTGATACTGTGGTGGGTGTCTATTACAGACCACCTGATCAGGAGGAGGAAGTTGATGAGGCCTTTTACAGGCAGCTGACAGCAGCCTCTCAATCCCAGGCCCTGGTTCTCATGGGGGATTTCAACTACCCAGATGTTTCCTGGACGTCCCCCACAGCCAGCCATCCTCAGTCCAGGAGGTTCCTCCAGTGCATCGATGATAACTTTTTGATGCAAATGGTGGATGAGCCAACCAGGAGAGGAGCACTGCTGGACCTTGTGTTCACCAACAAGGAAGGTCTGGTTGAAGCAGTGAAGGTTGAGGGCAATCTTGGCTGCAGCGACCACGAGATGGTAGAGTTCAGGATCTTGTGCAGTAGAAACAGAATACCAAGCAGGATAGCAACTTTGGACTTCAGAAGGGCCAACTTTGGCCTGTTTAAGCAATTGCTATTGCCCCTTGGGACAGGGAACTGGAAGGTAAAGGGGCCCAAGAGAGTTGGTTGGCATTCAAGGACCACTTCTTCCAGGCTCAGGATCAGTGCATCCCATCAGGTAGGAAATCAAGAAAGAGATTCAGGAGACCTGCATGGTTAACCAGGGATCTGCTGGGCACACTCAGGTGGAAGGGGAAGGTGTATAAATTGTGGAAGGAAGGGCTGGCCACTTGCGTGGAGTACAGGACAGCTGTCAGGGAATGTAGGGAGGCAATCAGAAATGCTACAGCCTCCTTGGAATAAAAACTTGCAAGGGAGGTCAAGGACAACAGAAAGGGCTTCTTCAAATACATTGCCAACAAAACTAACACTAGAGGCAATGTAGGCCCTCTTGTGAATGAGGTGGGTGCCCTGGAGACAGAGGACAGAAAGAAGGCAGAGTCGCTGAATGCCTTCTTTGCCTCTGTCTACACTGTTGGAGACTGTCATCAGGAGTCTCAGTCCCCTGAAGCCCCAGAGGAAGTCAAGATAAAGGACGAGTTTACCCTGGTTGATGAGAACTGGGTTAAGGATCAGTCTGAATGCTTAGACATCCATAAATCCATGGGCCTTGATGGGATGCACCCACGGGTGCTGAGGGAGCTGGCGGGAGTTATTGCTAGGCCACTCTCCATCATCTTTGGTAAGTCATGGGTAACAGGTGAGGTGCCTGAAGACTGGAGGAAAGCGAATGTCACTCCAGTCTATAAGAAGGGCAGGAAGGAGGACCCAGGTAACTACAGACTGGTCAGCCTCACCTCCATCCCTGGAAAGGTGATGGAACATCTTATCCTTGACACTGTCTCTAAGCATATCAAGGATAAGAAGGTTATTAGGAGCAGTCAGCATGGCTTTGCCAAGGGCAAGTCATGTTTGACCAACCTGATAGCCTTTTATGAAGACATAACTAGGTGGATGGATGGTGGCCATGCAGTGGATGTGGTCTATCTGGACATCAGCAAGGCATTTGACACCGTCTCCCACAGCATCCTCATAGGTAAACTGAGGAAGTGTGGTCTGGATGACCAAGTAGTGAGGTAGGTCGCTAATTGGTTGAAGGGAAGAAGCCAAAGAGTTGTGGTCAATGGGGCAGAGTCTGGCTGGATGCCTGTGTCTAGTGGGGTCCCTCAGGGGTCAGTGCTCAGCCCAGTGCTTTTCAATATATTCATCAATGACCTGGACGAGGGATTAGAGAGTGTTGCCAGCAAGTTTGCTGATGACACGAAACTGGAAGGAGTGGCTGACACTCCAGAAGGCTGTGCTGCCATTCAGAGAGACCTGGACAGGCTGGAGGGCTGGGCAGGGAGGAATCTTATGCGGTTCAACAAGGGCAAGTGTAGAGTTTTGCCCTTGGGAAAGAATAACCCCATGTGCCAGTATAGGTTGGGGACTGCCCTGCCGGAGAGCAGCGCAGGGGAAAGGGACCTGGGGGTTCTGGTGGACAGCAGGATGACCATGAGCCAGCAATGTGCCCTCGTGGCCAAGAAGGCCAATGGCATCCTGGGGTGTATTAGAAGGGGAGTAGCAAGTAGGACAAGAGAGGTCCTCCTGCCCCTCTACTCTGCCCTGGTGAGGCCGCATCAGGAATATTGTGTCCAGTTCTGGGCCCCTCAATTCAAGAAGGACAGGGAGCTGCTTGAGAGAGTCCAGCACAGAGCCACAAAGATGATTAAGGGAGTGGAACATCTCCCTTATGAGGAAAGGCTGAAAGAGCTGGGTCTCTTTAGCTTGGAGGAGACTGAGGGGTGACCTCATTAATGTTTACAAATATGTCAAGGGGGAGTGTCAGGAGGATGGAGCCAGGCTCTTTTCAGCGGCGTCCACTGACAGAACAAGGGGCAATGGGTGCAAGCTGGAACATAGGAGGTTCCATAAAAATATTAGAAAAAACTTTTTCACAGTGAGGGTGACAGAGCACTGGAACAGGCTTCCCAGGGAGGTTGTGGAGTCTCCTTCTCTGGAGACATTCAAAACCCGCCTGGACGTGTTCCTGTGCGACCTACTATAGGTGATCCTGCTCTGGCAGGAGGGCTGGGCTAGATGATCTTTGAGGTCCCTTCCAACCTCTAACACTCTGTGATTCTGTGATCATGGTATGAACTTTCACTTTTATAGTGAAAAATAGTAATAATAATTAATTAGTTCTTACTAAAACACTTCCCAAAACGGTATCCTTAAGATTATTTTATTCAATATATTTGTTATTTTTCTGAAATGCGAGGGAAATCGACTGTAGTAACTGCCTGAAATGACTGGTGGCAGCCAGACAGATAATCACACCTGAAAGAAGGGTTTCTTTTGAGGGTGCGTTTTTTTATTTTTTTTGTTACCATCCAAGATCAACAGCTACGATTTTCAAACTAAGCAGCCTAATCAAAAGGGTGAAAGATGTAGTAAATGGCTGAAATGTGAGATACCTCTATCAACTGTGTAAATGCTATTCCACTCTTGATGTTTGTTCTTTTAAGACTGCCTTGAATGCTTTAACATTGTTTATCAAGCCAGCTGCTATAAATATAAACAGAAAACTAAAAACATGTTTTCTTAAATACAGGCCCTAGGGAACATGAATGTCTACATCTAAATCCCAGAACTTTGTCCTGTGTGACATAATGTTAAAGCTCCTTTCATCTGCGAGGGAAGGGATCAAAGTCAGAGTACTTCAGTGGTGTCTGGAAACATTTCCTGAGAGGAAGGAAGGGGATCCAAGCTCTTCGTATGTTATGTTCCTTTTGAAAGCCACTATGCCTGAATGGGTGAAACTTAATTTTATTGCACTACAACAATTATGTTTTCAGCTCTGCTTGAAATAAGCTTCTGTAGCCTCTCAGTATTTTTTACATTGGAAGAGAGAGTGATACCTGTCTTGTGCTGAAGTGGTGCTCAGAAAGAACGTATGAAACCGACAAAAGTGACAATCAGTGGAGGTAAATTACCTTTCAAGAGCTGGTCCTCTACTTTCATTTCTCCTGCCTGCCTCTGGGCAACAGTGTATGTGAAAAATTTATTTCTGTGTCCTGGTTCAATGGAGACCCATTGCACTGTGAGGGCACACAGTAGTTGTTGCTTGTATTCACCTGAAATGTCTTTTACATTAGAGAGGTTACACTGCCCGGCTATAACTTTCATAAGGTCAGCAAAAAACCTGTCTGACCAGTGAGCTTCAGAAAAGAAGCAAGGTGCTCATTTAAAAATGAGCATGTATATACAGGCATCAAACCAAATCCTGGGACAAAATTAAAAACCCTCTTCAAACGCCATTTACAATTTTCTTTGCTGACTTCCGTGAAACCACTTCTGATTTGGTCCCCTATGATATAAGAGCACTGTGAACTGACATGCATCACTGTGGAAGGTTCTCACTGTGCTAAAATGAATCCCCCTGCAGGCATGCTTAAGGCTCTTTTGCTTTAAGCTTCCGTAGTATTCACCTTAAAAGCCTCAGTGCTTTTACTAGTACCAAACTTGCTTCTCAAGAACCACCAGGAAGGGGATAAAAGATAAGAAGACTTAAATATTACCTTGTGTGCACTGGGATCCCGCCTCTTCTTTTTCAAGAACTTTGCCTTTTCTAGAAAGAGTTCTGACAGAATAAAAGATCTTTACCATGCTAAAACATGGTAAAACATCTACAGGGTGTCTCCATCGTTAGTTTCTTCACTACTGTGGAGACACTCACTGCAGAACAGAGATTACAGTGTGGGGTTTTGTTTCATTTGCGGGTCAAGGGGTTTTTTTTTTACACAAATGACTTCTCAGAGATTTTTATATTTTTTAAGATGCTTTTTAATAAACTAATCATATTGATTAATTTTGAGAATCTAGAAGCCGCTTCCAAGGTTTCAAATCATGTCATAAATTGCCTCAATTCTGAGGCAAGTGTAACAAATATAAAATCTTTCAGGAAAATACAACACATGCTTTTCAATTTGTCTTCTTGGCCTATGCCAAATTGTCATGTCTGAATAAATAAAATTTGGTATGCAGATTCCTGGTGAGCATCATGATTCATTGCTATTTTTGTTAGTTATGCTGATATTTTTGTTAGTTATGCTGATTTTTGTTAGTTATGTAAGTCACATATGGCTTCTTTAACTGGATGACAGTGACAAACAAGCCAACATGTAAGAGCTGTAAATCTTAAGTGGGAAATGCAAAATTCACATTTAATGCCCCAACCTAAATTTTAAAGTTTTCAAAATATTCCGCCTAGTAAAGTTCGACAGGGAAAAGGGGACTTCCATTTTACATACAGATTTTTCTACAGTACTGCAAAAACCACCACGTCCACTAATAAAAACTAGAATTGAAAATAATGCTTAGCTCAGTATTTGTGCAAACAGCATACGTAAGGCTGCGTATCCGTATTCACGTGAAACAGTGATACTGGGTTATATGTACTAAATGGCTAGAAATACTATACTTTTCAAAATAAGAAAAATATTATTCTCAGTCACAACATAAGATACAAATTACTACAGAATTCTATCTACTGTTTTAGATTAAATGCCATTTATAGAAAAATTTTACATATCCCCACAATAATAATTTATTCAGCTAAGGTACTACACAGCACCTCAATGCAATAGAGTGGTACTTAAGAACCAAGTGACACCACAAGAAAATTTTAACCTATTCTTTCAGTGAGACGATGTCCTTTACTCTCAAAGTCTTGCTAAAGTTGATGTTCCTCCCAGTTCGGCAAGAAGTTCAGAATATCTAAGACTGAGAAAGAACCTATCACCTTTCCAGTTTGGCCTTGAGAGCATTTGTGATAATCAAAGATGCACATACCCATTAATAAACTCTCCTGACAGTATAACACCTATAAAATTAAATGTAGTAGAAAGACTGCTTCTTGATTAATGTGATTTATATATGACAGATTAATCAAGGAAAGATTTCCAGTGTATTAATTAAACTGCCATCTATCATGTATGCTACTTATCACCCATTGTAACAGCAGCCAACTCCCTTGATGTTATCAGGAGTTTGACATTTTCTGTAATTGCTTATGAGGTTGATGGAAGTTTCATTTTGATGAAGTCAGTTCCTAGCACAGAAAAGTACTATTTGTTTGCAGAATATTCTACAACTCCCTTTTTTTGCTGAACAGAGAGTAGGTATATTCTGGATCAGTGCTACCTACATCCAGAACTGTGTTTTGCTTGGGGCATTTGAGAACTTTGTCTACAGACAGTCTGTGGCTGCTCTCATCTCGAGTATCTCTGCTGCTCTGCAACCCAGCCAAAGATTCCAGCTTCCACAGGAAAGGCAACAGGTAACGGGAGGGCTCCCAGGAAATGAGACAGGCACAGTGACAGAATTAATGTCATTTCTGTGCCATTTTACAAATTGAAGCAAGTGAGAATTGCCTATGTTTTATGTTAGATGAAGGTCTACTTTTCCCCATCATGCAAACTCTTTAACAGTGGAAAATACGATTTAGTCATGCATAAGAATGCAAGATTTAAGACTTTAGCTACTTTATTAGAAGTAGCTATGCCAGAAAGCCAGAGTTTCAATTGAAATCTACTGTGCCAGTCAACTGCATCAAATTTTTCAACTTAAACAACTATCTCTATATTGGTAATATAATATCTGAAATATAACATCAAAGAAGAATTATCATTAGCATTCCTTTCTTGAAAGCACAAAATAGCATTTGATTGATTTTGATTAGGAACTGGCCTAAGATAATTTTTTCCTGTGTGTGGAGCAGCATTTTTTCTCTGCCTGTTTCAACTCTAAATTCAGCTGGCTAGTTTTTCCAGCTGTCTGGAGGACAACTAGAAAAACATTTCTGATTGGGCAAAAGCAAAATTTTTTAGAAACGACTACATTTCTGGCTTAAAATACAGCATCAGAGGGACATATCCAGCAATAATCTAAATGACTCATTTTGACATTTCTTCAGGCAAAAAAGTAACAAACAAATCAAATCATTTCAATGTGACCTTTTCCCTTTAAGTTTCACAGAATTTATAAAAAGAAAACAATCGAAAAAAAAGGTCACCATTAATATGAACCACTGCAAAAATTCTCAAAATTAAGAATTTCTGCTGACCCAATGCACTTTGTTGCTTTACGGTTCACAAGTACATCCTTTTTCAGTTTCATGCCTCAACTCAGGTGACCGAACAATAAAACCCTACAAATGGAAGAAAGCTCAAAAGGGGACTGGAAAGGGCGACAAGCCTGTGAAGCACAGGGAACAACACAGGGTGCGACTGACGACACCTTTATCACAACAAAAAGGGGATCAGAAGGCAGCCTTTGTTTCACATAAAGACCTATCAAAAATTCAGTGGATCAACTGGTGATTCCTCGAGTTCATTAAAATAGTGTAAATGGATTTGAGCTGGCTTCAACCCAACCATATATAAAACCCAGAAGATGAGTATCATTTGCCTAAGGAAAAAGTCAACATTATTTTTCCTGAGTTTCTTCATTGCTACAGTTTCAATTAATAGAAAACAGTACTTCAGTGAATCCCCGTGCTGAAGTATATATAAGAGCTAAAAGAATTATTCAGGCAGAACAAACAAGTCTCAAATAACACAATGCAAAGAAGTCAATTAGCTGTCAGTCACAAGCAATGTCAGTAGCCATGATCCACCACTTCTCCCTGTTTTCTTATAAAGCAGCCAAAAGATGTGTCAGGCAGTCAAATGCAGAGCTTAAAAAACCAAACCACTGTAAGCAAGGGAAGGAAAAAGAATCTGATGAGAAAAAATAGAATTAAAAAAAAAAACACCACCACAAAACCCAGCTATGATTAAGTAATTTACCTCATAGCCAACTACTACAATCCTACATTAAACTCAAACTTAATTTAGATATCCAAAAGAAGGAAATTCTGTCAACTGATTGGTTACTGAGAAAGGTGATGAGGAAAAACCTTGCCCTCCTGGGCCCTCCCTTGCCTGTTTTCTATATATAAGCTCTCACTGCAGAAGGTAACATCTCTATTGTGCAATTTTAAATGTACCTATCTTGTTCCCTTTTGTCTCAGCATATTTCTAAAACAAGATGAAAGAAGTGAGCAGTAGTAGTGATCTAGGCTGTTTTAAAAGCAATTCTGGCCCTGCAGCTGGCACACACGATAAACAGACAGTAAGATGCAAATGCTACTTAATGCTAATTCCATTTATATTGAACATTTCAGCAGAAAGTAACTTCAGCACTTATTCTCTCTCTCTAATATAATACTAACACAGAAGGGATCTTGTTTGGAGGACATGTCCCAGGAGACCCATCTGAGGCTTCTCTCAGACAGAACTGAGTAATTAACAAACATTTGTTATTATCTGGGTCAGCAAACAGGTAGCCTACTCCAACAGAGGCAGTAGTGGAGAACAAAGTTTCTTCAGAATTTCCAGTCCGATCCTCCAATGTAAGGCAGGGTTGAAAGTCTTGAAACTTTTCTGCATAATTAGAAAAAAAAAATTGTCTTTTGTCCTGTTCCTTTACGTGCATACAATAGGTCACAGTCTAACAGGTAATTTCAGTGTAACTGAAGCTTGCATGTTTGTTTTCCTGATTAAATGATAAGTATAGATTAGAACAGGAACCTTGCACTTTAAGTGTGAAATTTGCTATGCTGAAAATGAGATCAGAAATGAAAAGCAATCATTTAAGTGATGTTTTGCAAGAATAAAATCCATAGCTAACAAGCAAAACTCGGTTGCAGTTTTCAGCTTGTACAAGTATAGCTTTTAAGAGGAGAATGCAATTTCCTCCAGTCCAGATACATGCAAGTGCCATTTAAAAGGCTGCACCTCTACAGAAAGAAAATACTGGCTATATTTAAACTGCACACAGATTGCCACTGAACAAAAATCTGACACACAAGCATGAAGTTTAGATGTGGCCATAAGGATGAAACATCAGTGGCTCAAAGAAAGATAGAGACACAGTAAATTAAAAACAGGTGACAATATGTATACTAAACTCATTATTTAGTACTTTATATAATACTCAAAATTCTGAAGATTTTCTGAAAACTCTGAAATGTCTATCTCTGATTAATCAGTTGATTAACCAAATCCTTGCCAAGGCAAACATGGAAACCACTTTTAAAAGACCAATTGAAAGTATTTGATAAACTCAAAGGGACCGGGCCTAAACCAGCCTGCCTGGCAAATAAGAAAACATTCCGAGACTGACCACTGAGTAGCCTTTAGCATGAGGAATCTGCTGCTGTCAACAAGATATTCTGACAAGCAATGAGGTCACGGCATGAAAAAGCTGCTCTCATCCAGTGAGGCCAGAAGCCACGCAATTATTTCTGACAGCTACTTCTCAGTAATTGCCACAGACAGGGTTAGGAAAATAAAAGTTTCCTAATAAGAGAAAGTTCTTCAAAAAAGTTCAATGGGTAGCTGTTGGGCCATTCCCCAGCTCATTTGAAGTACTTCTCATTTTATGATATTCTAAACATGCTGTAGGGGTTTTCAAAGCAGCAGACACGTTACTGAGGTAAGAGCTTTTTTTTCAGAGATGTATCTGCCTTCACTATTGGCATCAAAGAAATCGTTACCACCTTCTGGTTACTGGTAGCTACTGGTGTTAATTCACACAGGTGTCAACAAGTGATGCTTTTCAGCAGTGCTGGAGGAGAGATTTATTATGCATGCTCTTAAAAACCTGAAAGAAATACTCAGTGTCAGGATGGCAAGAGAGAGAAGTGATGGTAGAAAACCTACCATTGCCACTTTTGCATAATTCAAGTAAAAAGATAGGGAAGTTTGAGTTTTCAAAAGGAAACTGCTGAAAGAGTTAGCACCTATCACCCTGTTCTTCTGGGTTCCCAGTGCATGCATCAGTCTACTACATTCAGATATCAGGTCAGCCATCAATGGATGACCAAGAAACTTCAGGGGTTGTGGAAGAAAGGGAGATAAAAAGTGGTCTGGCAAGAGTCTGTTACAGCAGCCTCTGAAGTAGAAGTAATGAGGAAAAGTTGCATCAAATACACAGGCAGTTTACTTCACTTGAAGGAGACTGGCTTTCTAGTAAGAGTGAAAGGACACTGAGTTAACACATAAGAAAGCGTTCCTTCCTGTGGCAGGAAGCTAGGGTGAACTCATTTTTTGACCATACACAAAAAGAAAATTCAGAGAGGTGGGGACAGATTCCAGGAACATTCACTACAGCAGAAGACTGGAGAAATTCTATAAAAATGATCAACAGCACAACCAGTCTGTGTTTGGAATTATTTATACAATTCAATGGAGCAGTAAAAGTATTTCTGAAAGCAGCAGGAAATGTAGCCTGAAGCACAGCAGCAACATAGTGAACAGCAGAGACTAAGAGGTCAATATGTCAAAAGTCCCTTTGTCATTCAAGTCCTATAGCTTGCAGGCAGAAATACAAAACAAGACCTCTCAGAAGGGGAAAAGAAGCAGCAGGAGAGAGGGTTTTATTCTAGTTAAGAGGAAGAGGCCAGTGAGCTGAGTCACTTAGGAAGGCTGAGGTACTGCAGGCTTTGGAAGAGACTGTCAAATAGTAAAGGAAGAATGGTACCTTTAAGAAAGTTGTCAGCATGTGCAACCTAAGGGGGTGGATGGATCAAATTCTGAAGACACTAGCACAAACTGAATAGGATCAAAACCCCCTTTAAGGAACCCGCCATTCCATGTTATTTTCCATATTCTTTTTGTTTGATCTTGGCTAGTTTCAAACTTAGATGTACAGTATTCAGACTTGAAACGAGTTAGGATAGCCGGACTCCTTTCTGGCTCAGTTTCAGAAAGCTCTCTGAAATGTGGAGCTATGGCTAAGAAACCTATGCATCAAATCTGCAAGGAACTTCCCTAGCCCATAAAGCACCTCTGTTTTGATGTGCACTTGCTTAACCTCCCCCTAGTCCCCTACATGTAACTCAGAGGCTCACATCTTAAGTAAGATGCCTTGTCAGGCAATTCCAAAACCTAAATGCAAATCTACATTTGTTTTTGAAAGAGAGGGACAGAATTTTCTATGAATATCTTAGTTTTGTTATGTCCTTTACTTACTTTACTCTAATAGTGACTACTGCTTTCAGCAGCATGCCAATCTTGAGATGGCTTCATCTTTGCAAGAGGTTCACTATTCCAAGCGTAAAACAACAATCATCTTCTGAGCAGTGTAAGAAGTTCCTAATTCCACAAAACAGGTATCATAACACTAATAACTAACAATGATTTAACAGAAAAAAAATAACAAAGTAAGCTAGGTTTTAACTTCAAGTGTAGCAATTAACCTACACTAAAAAATATTTTGTCTTATTCTAAATTCGAAAGTTTTTCACGACAGAAACTGTCAAGGTGTTCCACTGAAAACAAGACAAAAGGACAGCTCAGTGATTATAGAGTACTTAGCCTATCACTTGACTGACAGATTAAACTGTAAAACTGCTGTAAAACTATGGGTCATGGAAGGAAGGGCTGGCCACTTGGGAAGAATATAAGGCTGCTGTTAGAGGATGTAGGAAGGCAGCTGGGATAGCTAAGGCCTCCTTAGAATTAAATCTGGCAAGAGGGGTCAAGGACAGCAGGAAGGGCTTCTTCAAATATATGGCAGATAAAACTAACACCAGAGGCAATGTAGGCCCTCTGATGAATGGGGTGGGTGCCCTGGTGACAGAAGATACAGAGAAGGCAGAATTACTTAATGCCTTCTTTGTCTCTGTCTACTCTGCCGGAGGCTGTCCTGAGGAGCCCCGTTCCCCTGAGGCCCCAGATGACATCAAGTCAATGGAGGAGTTTGCCTTAGTCAATGAGGACTGGGTTAGGGACCAATTAAGCAATCTGGACATCCATAAATCCATGGGTCCAGATGGGATGCATCCACGGGTGCTGAGGGAGCTGACTGATGTCATTGCTGGACCACTCTCCATCATCTTTGGGAAGTCATGGGGAACAGGTGAGGTGCCTGAAGATTGGAGAACAGCGAATGTCACTCCAGTCTATAAGAAGGGCAGGAAGGATGACCTGGGTAACTACAGACCGGTCAGCCTCACCTCCATCCCTGAGAAACTGATGGAACACCTTATCCTTGGTGCCATCTCAAGGCATATCAAGGATAAGAGGGTCATTAGAGACAGTCAACACGGCTTCACCAAGGGGAAGTCATGCTTGACCATCCTCATAGCCTTTTATGAGGAAATAACGAGGTGGATGGATGATGGCAGAGCGGTGGATGTAGTCTACCTTGACTTCAGTAAAGCATTTGACACAGTCTCCCACAGCATCCTCACAGCTAAACTGAGGAAGTGTGGGCTGGACGATCGGGTAGTGAAGTGGACTGTGAACTGGCTGAAGGAAAGAAGACAGAGAGTCGTAGTCAATGGGGCGGAGTCTGGTTGGAGGCCGGTATCTAGTGGAGTGCCTCAAGGGTCAGTACTGGGGCCAATATTATTCAATATATTCATCAATGATTTAGATGAGGGAATTGAGTGTACTATCAGCAAGTTTGCTGATGACACTAAACTGGGAGGAGTGGCTGACACACCAGAAGGTTGTGCTGCCATCCAGCGAGACCTGGACAGACTGGAGAGTTGGGCAGGGAATAACTTGATGAAATACAACAAGGGAGTGTAGGGTCCTACATCTGGGCAGAAACAACCCCAGGTTCCAGTATAGGTTGGGGAATGACTTGTTAGAGAGTAGTGTAGGGGAAAGGGACCTGGGAGTGTTGGTGGACAGCAGGATGACCATGAGCCAGCACTGTGACCTTGTGGCCAGGAAGGCCAATGGCATCCTGGGGTGTATTAGAAGGGGGGTGGTTAGTAGGTCGAGAGAGGTCCTCCTGCCCCTCTACTCTGCCCTGGTGAGGCCGCATCTGGAATACTGTGTCCAGTTCTGCGCCCCTCAGTTCAAGAAGGACAGGGAACTGCTGGAGAGAGTCCAGCAGAGGGCAACAAAGATGATTAAGGGAGTGAAGCATCTCCCTTATGGAGGAAAGGCTGAGGGAGCTGGGTCTCTTTAGTTTGGAGAAGAGAAGGCTAAGGGGTGACCTTATTAGTGTTTATAAATATATAAAGGGTGAGTGTCACGAAGATGGAGCCAGGCTCTTCTCGGTGGCAAACAATGATAGGACAAGGGGTAATGGAATCAAGCTGGAACACAAGAGGTTCCACTTAAATTTGAGAAGAAACTCCTTCTCAGTGAGGGTGACAGAACACTGGAACAGGCTGCCCAGGGAGGTTGTGGAGTCTCCTTCTTTGGAGACATTCAAAACCCGCCTGGACGCCTTCCTGTGTAACATCATCTAGGTGTTCCTGCTCTGGCAGGAGGATTAGACTAGATGATCTTTTGAGGTCCCTTCCAATCCCTAGCATACTGTGATACTGTGAAACAACTGGCCAGAAGTCTTGAGATCACTGTAACAAAAATAACATTCCTGCTTTTTTAGGGTCTAAGAGTTGTAGAAGGACATTTTAAACCAAACTCTTCAAATTATGACTTGATGGGGGATGAAAAATAGCGTATACCACATTTTATTGTTTTGTCTAATAATAATGGTAGTTTTTACAATGCTGCCATTCTGAAACCAAAAGTTATGATCTGAAGTTTAGTTTAACTACCTGAAAGACTAAAGGGCTCAAATTAGTCCTTTACCGTGAACTACTGGTTCCGAGATTTATGTTCAGGTACATGTCCAAATCAGCAAAAGTACTACTTCAGCATTCAGTACTATTTTAGAGAATGAAACAGTCCGTTCATACCCACCCATTTCCCATTCACGGGCACTGTAATGCCACAGCACTAAGGTGAGATCCCAGACTCCTTGTCAGGGCACCCACCGAATGCCCCCCGGGGCCTCATTTGTCACAACTGGCCTCTTCTGGGACTTTGACCTACACACGCACCAGTGTCACCCAATGCTATGGGGATAGGCAGGTGGCCTTGGGATCCTTGGTCGAACAATACCAAACTGAAGCAGCGTCCTTTAACTTAGACCCTCTGCAGATTGGGTCATTTTACAGAAGTAGCATCAGAGAGACCAGGTAATTTTACTCAACATCCAAACCCCCTACAGACCAGGTTGTTTTTACACACGAACCAGAACTGCAGCTGTACAACGCGGCTCGAGCTGAGTCTGAAGGTCCAGGCCTGGCCTTAAACAGAGGCTCTGGAGCAACGGTCAGAACATGTATCTATGGAAGCCCCAGGTGACACTGGCAGTTTGAGGCTTTAAGAGCTCAGGTACGTTCAGCACCTTGACTGCTTCTGCATCCAACGCCCCCAGATATCACAGTGGTGGTTAGAACTTACACAGAACAGATCTGATACAGAAAGTGACTTTTACTACAGCTCCCTGATATTACAACTACTTCTTGCTGAAAAAAAAAGAGGCCATACTGTGGGTTTCATTTTAATTTAGTTCATGGAATTTAAGTAAGACATCTTAAAACTCCCTATGTACAAACCACAAGATCATGTAGCTTAGTGGGTGAGACTCAGAACAGGGTACAAACTGATCAATGCGTGGTGGTTGTTAACTAATCTACCTGTGCCCTGAGTGAATAAAAACAGCTGTTGTCACGCATGATGCTAGGAAAAAAACATCTGTGTATCTATGTTTTGTATTGCTTCCTTTAGCAAGCAAGATGAAAAAGCTTACTAAAACTTTTCCAGCATTCTTCTTCTTTTTTTCCTAAGGGAACAGCAACATGTCAGGAAAAATAATCTCTGAATAAGAATCCACGTCTATCACCCTGATGAGCACACACTTCATAATGCAGCTTTTACAACCCTCTCTTTCTTGCTTTTACTTCCTATAGACTCTGTGCTTTTAAACATGTTGTAATAGCACCAGGTATTGTGATTTGTGCTTTGTACAATACACTTAATTCTCTAGTTGTTTGTTACACATACAGTGCAGGTGGCAGGTTATAAATTCACAGACTATTTTCATATAAAAATAGAAAAGCCATATACCTGTCATTTTCAAGAACAAGACAACAGTTTGGTACAGGTATAATAACATCTCCCAAGTGAATTTATACAGCATTTGTTTTCAGATTGTAAAAACTCATTCAATTCATGATCAAAAATAACGATGCTCAGGACCACTTAACAGAGGAAAAAAGCAGTATCACAAAAGGCAGCCTTCTGTACTTGCCCTCAAAAGATATCTGCCTCAGATTAAGATCCTATAAATGTCTTTACTAAAATTCCTTTCACAAATATTCTAAGCCTTTTGCAAGTAAGAGACAATTTTACTTTTGGGAAATCCTTCATTAAAGGTGTGGGTTGTGTTCATCTAACTTGGGTTCTTTAGAAGTGGTTCCAATTGCCTGTCTTTAAAAGAAAAACAATGACACCAGTTGCTTTGGAGCACTAAAATTTTTCTTCGTTCATTATTATACTAGTGAAGGGGACCAGGATATCCATGAAATCCCAGGAAATTAAAATAGGGATAGAAGCATAAGCAAGTAAGGGTAGATAGAAGTGACTGAGGGGTACATAATGTGCTAAAATAGTTATACATCATTCTAATAGGTGTACTTAGAGTCATAAATTAGAAATTGCGAGGTGATTGACAAGCATTTGCACACTAGTGACATCGAAACTTTCACAAAGCCATCTTTTCTTCTAAATTTCACATTTTTGATCATTCTTTATTTTCAAAGAGAAGGATATCTTGTAAATGAAAAGGAAGGCAGAGAAAAAAGACCAAGGCTGTAGCCCTTACAGCTCTATCTTTTCCACCTTGCTGCATTTGCACACAAAATCCATGGATTTCTCACATAGTATATCTTTCTGGCTACATGTCAGGCAGAACACCTGCCTACTTATTTTCTTTATTGAGATTTTATTTAAATACTGTACTTAAACAGATTATGTCAACCTAGGTGGTACAGATTTGCATAAAGGTAGTGTCCACAGAACAACAAAGGAAATTAAGAGCAGTGCAAAGTAGACTGTTTGGGCAAAACAGAGTTTAACTTTGTTATCTCTTCAAATGGCACCTTTAAAAACCTTGCACAATATTTTACAGGGCTAGGAGACATGTTTGTCTGCTGGATGTAACTGACTGTTCTAGCACCACGGTTTTTTTTCTTTTTCCTTCCCATTCTCTTCCCAAGCCTGCTGAGAAGGTGTGAGCAAGCAATTGGGTGGAAGTCCCAACTGGGATCAATCTTCTACACATACAAAAAACCCCTTGAATCAATGCAGTTCTCATGTCATGGTGATGTGATCTGCTGATGTAATCACCTTCAACTGCTACAGATCTTATTAATTCAAGTGATTCTAAGGTAATTCTTGTGGTTTTTTAAGTATGTGTTAGCACACCATTCTACCTCTCTTTTAAAGATAATTTTTGAAGTACTCACTATATCAAAGATAACAGTAGATGTTAAACTTGCTTTTCAGATTCACACCACTGTCTTTTACTGGAATTAAATTAATATTTACTGAATCAATTAAACTATTTCAAGAAAAGAGGTGTTATTCCTCACAAGCCAGTAAGAGAGAGGCAAGATTTTGTCAAATAGACATGAAAGATTCTAAGAGTATTTTAAGGGCATTGTAAATGAAATTTAACTCATTTTTTGAAAAGTAATTCAGAGATGACTGACAGAGGTCCTGAACAAGTGAAGGAGTAACAGCTGGTTTCACATCCAGGTAAGACAGAAAACTGTGCGTTTTCTTCCTTTCATGAAATTCGGTGAAAGTGAGATTATCAAACCTTGGTGAATTGATGTAGCAACACACGCTACTCACTTCAGCTGAACTTCAGAAGCACTTAAACAGGCTCACAGCTCTTCTCAACTTGTTTCTTGAAACAGACGGTGAAGAATTCATAGAGAAGTGTCAAAGAGCAGAATTTCTAGTTCAGATAATAACAACTCAAAATCTCGGGAAGTTGAATTGTAAAGTACAGCCTAGAACTAAATTAAAAATCTCTCCTTGTGAAAGAAATAACAAAAGGATTCATCAAGATGAGTACCTGCCCTTCAGGTACCAACTTTAATAGGGAAACACATGTGATCTCAGTTGCTCTTACTGTCACCAACAAACAATAGGACCACAATAGCAGGGTCAGAAAAGAAGTAGCCCAGAAAGTGGAAAATGAAAGTTGAAAGGTTTCCCACACTCAAAAGTATTTTTGCTGCAGTAATGTACACAGCATTTTGATAAGTTTTTAAGACCTATTTCATCTTCCCGTGCTGAAGCAGTGTCAAGCATATTTAACTGGATTTTTGCCTTACAGGTTGTTAAAACTCTGGTGACTTGTTGGTAAGTAACACCTTATGCTTGCCAGTCCTGTAATGTTGTCCTCTTAACAGACAAACTAAATCTGCTTTATTACAAATTAAGTCAATTACAAGCCATCTTCTGGCAAACAAGAGAAACCTGTTACTAACATTTGTAATCACTTTGCACAATGGAAAGACTCTCACAACACCCTGGCTGTCTCTGTTTTAAACAGGCCCAGTTATTCAATCTTGGTAGGGAATGTTAAACCATCCCTGTCTCCTCTTCGGTTACCTGGCTTCTGCAAGACACTCTTCGGTTGTGAACTTTGAGGTTCAGGATATAAAATTCAGCACTCCTGAAAATTGCTTTAAGACAGATGAATGCAAAGCAAGAGTAGGCAGTCACCTTGCTGAATTTTTCCTATGTTTAACTCATGAAATAAAAGAAATAAAACTCTAATCTAAAAAGTGATCAAATTTAATACAGATCTGAAGTTCAAAAGTCATTTATTAGGGAAATAACAGTAAGCGCTTAATTTCAGCAATGTCAAAATATTATTTCACAACAGATGCATTCAAAATTAAAACTATGTCATAGTTTTATCAGAATGACACAAGAGTTAAAAATACACCCATGCCAGCTACAATAATTTAAAGTTTTTTTCCCTTTGTTTTATATGCTGAAAAATACTGACAAAACAGCATTTCCAGCAAAAATGTTCCACTGATTTCTTTCAGCCATCTTAACATGATTGTGACAGATTGCACAATATAAAAAGCAATTCTATCAGCAAAACAAACTCTACACATTATGCCTACAATTTTTCCTCTTCTAAAACATCCGTCATTGCTTTTAAAGGTCATACATTTCATACTGCTGTGTGTGTGGGGAAAAAGTAACTCCTCTTAAATTGAGCCGTTAGCAAGGATGTTATACCAGCTTTGTTTTACATTACGTAATTTCATTTATTATTCTTACTGTGACATACTTGGAATCTATTCTTATGTAAAGAAAGACTTCCACGTGTGCAACGTTTATAATAATGAAAACAAAGCAAACAGATTAATTAAATGAATGAGGTCTGATGCTTTGTTTCCACTAATTGAAATATCTTCCTCCTGTTTCCTATGGTACAGCTGTGAAGCAAATGCATCATGATAAAAAGATTAAACTCTGTGTCTACTATTATGAAAAGAAAGTGTTTGTCCACTGCCAAGCATTTTAGAATTCATCCAGTCCTTGTATTATAACTGAAAAAAAAGAGTAGTTAGCTGTAGGACAAACCTGCTTATGTCAGACAGCAAGAGCAAAGAAAAAACTCAGAAAAACAGATTTAAGGGAACACGTGTAGGGAAAAAAAAAAAAAAAGCCCAAGCAAAAAATGTGAACAAAGACAAAAGAAAGACGTTTTAGCAGTTACATCTTGGTATATTATTCAAGGTTCTCTTTATGGTCAATGGAGAGAAATAGGCATTTTTAGAGTGAGTATACATTGCTGATTAATTTGGACAGAGGAGTCTTACTCTTAAAATCCTCTATTTTGTACAATTCCAGGCAACGAATCATTGCTGGAAGGTGAAGGAGACCCACTGCTTCCTTTCCTTCTTAGATATAGCTGGTTAATAAGCAATCCCAGTTTTCAGGAAAGCTGAGTTCAAGAAATACATGTATTTCTTGGTGTACTTGAGGAGTTAATGATCATGACAAGTTACATAATATTTAACTGCAAAGACAAAAGATAAACGGTCTGATGTTCTCCTAAGAGTCTTAAGAAATCTACCTTTCTGCCTCTGGTCCAGAACAGAGGAGGTGCCACAGCTCAGTTGTCTGTATGTGAAGTGCTCTCAAAGCTGACTGTTGTCATCAACTCGAGACTTATTTAGCACTTGTTTATGTAAGCTTGCCTGAACTACTTCAATAGCTTTTCCCAAGATTCAGTAAAAAATAAACAGGTAAAGTTTCAAACAAAATATTTTAAATGGTGCACATGTAAATCAATTTTGTTCTTTAACAAACAGGTGTCTTGAGGTTTATTTCTCAACTCTATATGCTTCCTCACCCACTCTTTTAACGTTCTCACAGTGAGGTCCCCAAGGCTCTCCACTGACAAATCATAAGTGTGAAGATAATGTAAACAGATTAGCACTAAACTGATGAAAGTCAGTGTACGTAGGTATCAAGCTGAAGGCTATAAGCTTTAAGGTTTTGTCTGTTTGAATCTGTGGAGGGCTGACCCCAGCCGGCTGCCGGACGCCCACTCAGCCTCACTCCTCAACAGGATCGGGAAAAAATAAGGTGAAAAAAACTCGTGGGTCAGGATAGAGACAGGGAGATCTCTGATCAGTTACCATCATGGGCAAAACTGACTCGACTTGAAGCTTATTTTAATTTACTGCCAATTAGAGTTGGATGGTGAGGAGGGGGAGGGGGAAAAAAAGACAAACGTGAAAAGAAAAAACTGCCCACTGACACCCTTCTTCCCAGGCTCACCTTCAGTCTCAGCTCCTGGGCCTCCATCTCCTGAAGGGTCCTGCCCTTTCTCCCCGGCTCTGTCTCTGTGTCCCCCCGGGCCGAGAGGCTGAGGGGCTGGGCCGGGTGCTGCCCTGGGGCCGTTGGAGCCGGCTGGAACCGGCTGTGTCCAGCTCGGGGCAGCCCCGGCCCCACACGCAGGGGCCCGCCCCCCGGCCCGAACTGGCCCCCCGCGATGCTGCTGCCTCTGCCAGCACTGGGGAGGGAACGCCCGGTAAAGAACTCGTTTGTGAAACAAGGTGCTGCAGGTCAACAGATGGTTTTCAGGAAGCTGCGGTGTCCGAAAGTTGACTTTTTTGAATATTCCTTTAGCTTGTTCTCTTAAAATTTCTTTTAACTTGCTTCATTTACCTGCTATTAAAGTCCATTCAGTGTGCTATAGCAGATGAGAAGCCCACCATGGGAAAAAACACTCCACGCGTTCTGCAAGTCAAAAGGAAGCAGTGAAACCAACCAGCTCTCTGTGTTTGTTTTGAAATAATCCATCTTAGCCTGGAGATCTCCATGTCAGTCTAAGATGCATTACTGTCTTTTTCTCCCCTGGTAAAATTACTGTGATTATAGGCACAGGCCTTGTCAGGGAAGACAGAAAGATAGTTCCATGAGTAGTTTATTTTATAAGCAAAGAGGTCAGAATGCGCTCATCTTGAACACAGGCAATACAAATTCATTGCCTAGAACACAGCAACGCGGTACAGCTTCCATCTCAGATGCCTGCCCTTGCTAGCTTAATTTTTCCTTGAACTTCATTTGGCTGGATACTTCAGGATGTTTTCTGTCTAGCTCCCAGTCTGAACTGCTACTTCTTTTTAATCTGAAGGGCAAGGTGAACCTGTAAAAATTATGCTAGGCCTGTACAATTTGGGGGCTGTCATTGAAATGTTAGATGGAGGTCATGTTAGCAGAACTTGGGTTAATCTAAGGGTTACCTGGAAAAATTACTTGTCTCCACTCCATTCCCTTACCTTCTTGTGATATCGGGACAGGACAATGGGGGGAAGTGGGTTACAAACACACTTCATGGCGTGCAGCTGCCTGAAGAAGTATGAGCTTCCTTCGGACAGCGCAGCTGTAGGTTTCAGAGTGGAAACTTCCCAATAGAACTACATCCAGAAGCACCTTACTGTCAAAATTTGGTATAAATGGATTATTCTTGTCCCCTACAAAGAACACTGAAGGACTTCTTCACCTGCGAGAGCTAGGCAGTATTTCCTATCCCAAGTGATCAGAACGACAGTAAGAAAATATGATTCCTTCCTCCTTCCTTCTTTTATAAAGCCAGAATTAGTTTCAATGTCATTTTTGGAAGCATATTTTTTGCTTGTAGCAGATTGCTCTTGAATAACTCACACAGATTGTCCTCGGCTGTCTGACATGTGTTTAATCTCCAGTTATACTCAGCTCCTTCCACCACCAAATGAGAGTTAAGTGTAGATTTATATGAACGTAACAAGTTGTTATTGCTTTCTTCTTAGCCATCTCTAATTTTTACTTTATGGATAGTCAGTTCACTGTCATCAGAATAGCTATCTCATTATCCTATGTTTATTTTACTGCCCATGCCAGAAATTCTTAAATTAATTTTTAAAATATACAAAGACATTTCAAATTTGCCCTGTAAAACCTCCCACACCATTTTCGTTACAGAGGTCTAATAGCATTTTGCTTTCAGCCAGATGTAGATGAAAACCACAAGATCCCTTATCCCTCTTATTTTTACCCCATTCCCTCACTGAAGCTGCATTTGCTTGGTTTTGACAGGTTTCTTTTATTTACCTGTTATGTCCAAGCTGAAACACATATTTCTATACTTCAAGCCCACCTGAAGGAAGCTGAGGCTTTGTGTGAGCTCCTTTCCCTTCAGCTCCTCCCACACTTCTACATCCCACACAGCCACAGACTTCTTCTCCAGACCCTTCACCAGCTTTGTTGCCCTTCTTTGGACACGCTCCAGCACCTCAATGTATTTCTTGTAGTGAGAGGCCCCAAACTGGACACAGTACTTGAGGTGAGGCCTCACCAAAGCCAAGCATAGGGGCATGATCACCTCCCTGCTTCTGCTGGACACACTATTCCTGACACAGGCCGGGATGCTGTTGGCCTTCTTGGCCACCTGGGCACACGGCTGGCTCCTGTTCAGCCGGCTGTTGACCAGCGACCCTACCTCAAGGTAACCCTCTTGAGTTTTTAAATTTGCTTAAGTGGTGAAACAGTGAGATGCCTTAAAATAAACAAACAAAACTGCTGAATTGGAAATGGGGGGGGGGGAAATTTGCACAAACTGTCAGCCTAAGATAGAGACACTGAGAGACTGCAAGTGCTGTGTACCAACCAGGCTGCTGAAATAAAAGCAAGTCTCTGTAGTACAACATAGTTTTAGAGGACTTCTACTGATGGGCTGGGCTTTGGCATGGTGGAAGAGACTCAAAACTTTGAAGATTGTTTGTGCACTTAAGGATAGACAAGCTGTGATCTTCCTCAGAAATTTAAGAAAGCTGCCTGAGTGATTCTGGCCAACTCATATATATTTTGTCTTTATGTATGTTCTGCCACACACTACCAAAAACACATGCCCTGCTTTTCTTTGGAACTTCTACTTAGCCAAATTATGAGAAATAAAAAAATATCCTATCAAATCTATATTCTCCTAAATCTTATTTATCAATCGTAGGAAGAAAAAAAATCCCTAGTACACCTTCTTCTATAATTCTTGCATATCCAACAAGCATATAAATAAGTAACACTAAAACTGGGTGAAACAGATTTTAACCGGTGCTTTACTGATTTTCCATAGACCACGGATATTGGGTGACTAGCTCCTGGCCAATGAAGTCTGTGCTTGTGCTTTTTCACTGCGAAAGAAAGAAATGTACCCACAGGACAAATATACCCTTATTTGGTTACCAGATGGAGTGTTTCGTTTCTTGCGTGCAAACACAAAATTGAAGTTTTTGGTATGAGTTATCAAAACACTATCTGGTAATTCAGAACTCCCTTGCAAATTTGAAATAGCCCAAATAGGTGGCTTCATGGCAAGATACTTTCTGTTAACATCTGTAGAGAAAATTATAATGTCTTTTGGGTTTTTTATTCAGCTTTAACAGTTTATGCTGGAATGGGCATTGCTGAAAGAAACCCACAGATTTCTCAGATGCTGTCTGTTTGAAATCAGAAGTATGACACTGTAAAATGCCGGACCTTTAAACACAATGTATTTAGGTTTTTAATAGTAAAATGAGAAACTGGGACTCTAACTATCCATTGGGAATGGTGGTTATAAGGAGGAGGTGATCATTGACAAAAATATTTGTGGAGAAAGATCCTGTATTTATACAATGGTACCTTTAGCAAATAAAAAAAAAATAAAGGTACAGAATGAGGAGAATTTATATCCTTCCACAGGAGAAGCAAAGGCAATATACCTTAATTTGAAGGAAATTTACTACTTAGCAACATACAGTTACTAACATGTAAGCGCTTAATTCTCATTCTAGGTGTTAGAGGGCAAAAGTACTTTCCCAAACATTAGTTCATTAAGTCACTGCCATTGCATTCAAAGATTCTCATCTAAAAGGTGCACATGCATATGGAAAGTGCTTGATATAGCAACAAGAGCAAACATTTAATTTAGGGGTTTTCATTCAGTTGCAGAACACCATTTGGCTGAATTTTCAGTACTATGGTAATGGGAAACATTTCAAATCTAACTTGTCTTAATTTCTATACCTAATGATCTTCCCTCTCTCCTCTGTTTCCCTTTCCCAATATACTTTGTCTCCCATTTAAAGCAGCCATCTGCTAAAATTAGTGATTATACTACTTAATTACGCAGTATTTGAATATATTTTAATCGTTACGCTTTCTTCCATTAACCATTATGTTTGTGGCTAATGACATCTTATGTGTCGACAGCTCATTTTGTCAGATTTATTGTGCAATAACTCAGTATCTGGCCAATAATATATCTCTACTACTAAGATTAATAATTCTCATAGAAAATTGTTCACAGAAATATAGAAAAATGCCAGTGGTCATAATAGCAAACTCTTAGTTAAAGAGGCATCCTCATTAGTTTCATTAAACTAACTATGAATAAATTATATATTCAGGGTGTATCTGAGTTCAAGTATGGCATGAGATTGATTTTACATTCTAGCACAGTGTGCCTAGCACTTAAAAAGTACATGCACAGAACTGTGCACCTGAAAGCAGCAGTAAGAAAAGACAAAAAGTCCCTTTCATTCACTAAATAAATAATACCTGGATCTCTGTGGTGGGTTGACACTGTTTGGACGCCAGGGCCCCACCAAAGCCACTCTATCACTCCATCTCCTCGGCTCGACAGGGGAGAGAGAGTACAGCAAAAGGCTCGAGGGTTGAGGTAAGGACAGAGATCACCCACTCTGCGATTTCTGTCATGGGCAAACCAGACTCAACTTGGGGAAATTAGCTGAATTCATTACCAATTAAATCAGAGTAGAATAGTGAGAAATAAAAACTAAATCTTACAACACCTTTCCCCACCCTTCCCTTCTTCCCAGGCTTAAATTTACTACCCAGTTCTCTACCTTCTCCCCCCACCGAGTGGCCCAGGGCAATGGGAATGGGGGTTGTGGTCAGCTCATCACATGTTTTCACCGCTGCTTCCTCTCCCCCTGCTTCAGCATGGGGTCCCTCCCATGGGAGACAACACTTCATGAACTTCTGCAACATGAGTCCTTCCCACGGGCTACAGTCCATCAGGAGCACACTGCTCCATCATGGGTCCCCCACAAGGTCACAAGTCACAGAATCACAGAATCACAGAATCACAGAATGTTAGAGGTTGGAAGGGACCTCAAAGATCATCTAGTCCAACCCCCCCGCCAGAGCAGGATCACCTACAGTAGAGCCTGCTCCAGTGTGGGCTCCTCTCTCCACGGGTCCACAGGTCCTGCCAGGTGCCTGCTCCAGTGTGGGCTTCCCACAGGGTCACAGTCTCCTTCAGGCATCCACCTTCTCCAGTGTTGGGTCCTCCCTGAGCTGCAGGTGGAGATCTGCTCCACCGTTAATCTCCATGGGCTGCAGGAGAACAGGCTGTCTCACCACGGTCTTCACCACGGGCTGCAGGGGAATCTCTGCACCAGCACCTGGAGCACCTCCTCCCCCTCCTTCTTCACTGACCTTGGTGTCTGCAGAGTTATTTCTCTCACATATGCTCAGTCCTCCTTAAGCTGTTCTTCCTCAGTTTTTTTCCCCTCTGTTCTTGAAGATATTATCACAGAGGTGCTGCCACCATTGTTGATGGGCTCAGCCTTGGCCAGTGACAGATCTGTCTGGGAACCAGCTGGTATTGGTTCTTTTGGACATGGAGGAAGCTTCTGGAAGCTGCTCAGAGAAACCACCTCTGTAGGGCCCCAGCTACCAAAACCTTGCCATGCAAACTCAGTACAGTCTCATATACAATTATGTGTATATTGGGTTGGCCTGGCCGGATTTTGGCGGCGGGGGGGGGGAGCTGCAGGGTGGCTTCTGCAAGAAGCTGCTAGAAACTCCCTGAGTTTGATAGAGCCAATGCCAGACGGCTCCAAAGAGGGACCCGACGCTGGCAAAAGCTGAGCCTATCAGTAAAGTGATAGGAGAGGAACGCCTCTGTGAAAACATATTTAAGAACAGGGAAAAAGAACTGCGCGAACAGCTGGCACAGAGTTGGAGGAGTGAGAATCTATGCAGACACCAAGGTCAGTGAAGAAGGAGGAGGGGGAGGATGAGCTCCAGGCGCTGGAAGAGTGACTCCCCTGGGTCCGTGGTGAAAACCATGGTGAAGCAGGTTGTCTCCCTGCAGCCCATGGGCGGGGTGTAGATGTCCACCATGGGGCAGAGGTCCCCACGCCGTGTGGGTGGATGCCTGAAGGGGGCTGTAGCCCGTGGGAAGCCCGCATCAGAGCAAGTCGCTGCTGGAACCTGTAGCCCATTGAAGAGGGAATGCCCACGCTGGAGCAGGTTGGGTGGTGGGACTTTTGGGACGCTGCGGGGTACTCACGCTGGAGCAGTTTCCCCTGAAGGACTGTACCTCAGACTCACGAGGGGTGGGCTGCCCCTTGTGAGGCGTCTCCCGTTGGGCATTTTGTGATGAATTGTCCTTCGTGGGATGACTCACGTCGGAGAAGAGAGTGTGAAGCTTGTCTCCTGTGAGAGGGATCCCACAATGGCCTGGGAAAGAGTGAAGAGTCCTCCTCTGGAGAGTGAAGAAGCGGTGAAACCAACATCGGATGAACTGACTGTAGCCCCCGTTCCCTGTCCCTCGGCGCCGCTCGGGGGGAGGAGGTGGAGAAACCGGGATTGAGTTGAGCCCGGGAAGAAGGGAGGGATGGGGGGGAAGGTGTTGTGCTTTTAAGACCTGTTTGCTTTTTCTTATTTCTCACTACTCCTCTTTGATATGTTCTCTTAATAAATGTAATTAATTTCCTCCAAATCAAGTCTGTTTTGCCCAGGATGGTAAGTGAAAGTGATCTCTCTGTCCTTATCTCAAACTTTGAGCCTTTGAAATATTTTCTCCCCGCTGTCATGTGGGCACCTGGCTGCCAGCCAGGGTCAAACCATGACAATGTGTCTCTTCCCCCTACATATTTAAGCAGTTCTCAATATTCTGATGCATTTAAAATGACAGCACATCAGTGTACTGGGGAAGTACTATGTTTCTGGTTTTTCTTCTTTTTTTTAACAGGTAGGAAAGTAAGCTTGTAGAAGTGATATATCCCTGGGCTACAGCAACATCTGAGTCTTAGGTACTGGCATCCAGGATTGGAACCCTGAAGCGTGTGTTAACTTAGAGATAGATGTCTCAGTATGGATTTCACAAGAAGTAAGAGCCAGCTCGTATCTAAACATTCCCTAAGTAATTATAGTTCAGCTGTCGGTAGGTAGTTAATACAGAAATTCTTAAGATTTATCAGGATTCATCTGAAATATTTCATCTCTCATGCCTCACTAGACACCATGGGGACATATGTGCCATGTAGGATGCATGGCCTAGGAGTTGTCTGCTATTTTAATTTCTTCCAGAGACACACCTGAGATCATCCTTCTTCGGACATGACAAGGGAAGTTTTCCCTCTTTTTAACAATGTATTGGTCAGAGACTTGTCCAGACGGTGGGAGATCCAGGTTTAATTTCCTGCCTGCCTAAGAAACTTCAAACACAGTTTGAAGTTTCCCAGGAAAGGCACTTACCTTACAAACTGTTCAGTCCTGCTGAGGCTGTGTAACTAAGCAGAAGAGAATGAAAAATTAATTAGGACAGAGAGAGAGAAAAATGTTCGCGATGCTTTGGAGTGCTGGTTTGGGCATGCAAAATGAATTCATGGGATGAATGCAAGGAAAGACTTACATGCAGTTATGTGAAGTAACCATACAATATACAGCCAGAAATTATATACTGCTCAAGAACTGAGCTGGTGACAGAACTTTGTTGCTATACAGGAAGATATATGTTAAATATATTTTTCCTACCTTTTAAGAAACTCTTTCATTTTTGCTATTCTAAACTCTCCTGTTCATGTGTACTCCCAACTGTATTCCAATAAAGCACAGAGTTTTTATCGATAAAGATGGCTAGAGGAAAACTCCTGCATAACTAGTTCTCAAATTTGCTTTTCTGGATGGGCGGAAAGGTATCCACTTACTGATATGGTATTCTGGACAAAATTACCCACTCTGAAGTAGTCAAAAAAGTTACAAAGTTTTTTATAAAGATTAAAGTAGTGGAATTGAAAGAAAGGCATGCTTAATCTACTTACACTGAGATCAAATCCAAATAATCTCTCTTTCCTTTTCTATCCAGATAACAAGCTTATTTTCCAACATGGTCAGAGACTCAGTACTGTGCTCAGCCTCCACAGGACAGAATCCTGGATTAGGGAAGGACGTAAGCTTTTATATCCAGTCTTTTTCTTGGATCATATGCAGTTTAATTCTAGCTTTCTACATACATTCATTTATTCCTGAAGTGGAGCCAGTGTTCTGACTCCTCCGTTGTGATCCACTCTCTCCTCCATTAAATGCTAGTATTCCTTTGGCAGGTCAGCTGCTCTCTCCTGCTCTACCATTTTCAACAAAACTAACAGTTACTGATAATCTTTGGTTTTCACATCTGTCCCTCCCAAGTGGTTTATGTTGGATATTAGGAAAAAAAATCTTCACCAAAAGGGTTGTTAAGCACTGTAACAGGCTGCCCAGGGGAGTGGCGGAGCAACCATTCGTGAAAGTATTTAAAAGTTGTATAGATGTGGCGCTTAGCGAGATGGTTAGGTGGTGGACTGGTTTAGGTTTAGTTAGGTTAATGGCTGAACTCCCTGATCTTAAAAGTCTTTTCCAACCTAAACAATTCTATGATTTAGCTGCATACAATGTTTGGCACTGGCTTCCAGTAGATCTTTCAGGTACATTGTAGCAGTGAATTTGTGTTCTAGAATTGGAAGAGAAAAAACAAAAGTATGTAAATTTTAATTGGTTTTGTGGTGGGTTGGTTTTTTTTTTCCAGAAAATCTAAGTTCATCAAAATCAAAAAGATTTTTAGACTTCGATCTTCTGAAAGCATTTTTAGTTTGGTGACAGTTAAGCCCTGAAATCAAACTTCCCCCCGCAAAAAAAAAGAATCATAGGATCACAGAATATCTCAAGTTGGAATGGACGCCGAAGAATCATGGAGTCCAACTCCCTGTTCCTTGCAGGACTACCTTAAATTAAATCAGATGACTAAGAGCATCATCTAGATGATCTTTAAAACTCTGACCAGGCTTAGTGCTGTGACCACTTCCCTGCAGAGCCTGTTCCAGGCCTGCTCCTGTGTTTTTAAGAGATGGCTTTTAAAAAGTGAGCAGCATTCATGGGCCTCGATACCTTCTAAAGCAGATTCCCAGTGGCCCTTACTAACCAGCTTCTTCAGCAGCCTGAAGTCTGCTCTCCCCAGTCTTTGTCCTATTGCCAACAATCGCAAGGACAACTATTTCATGGTCACTGTCACCAAGACAGCTACCAATCACCCACAAAACCCTTTTTGTTTACAAATAACAAATCTAGGAGACTACTATTCCCAGTAAGGTCCCTTAGGACCTGCACCAAGAAATTACCTTCAATGTGCTTCAGCAATTTCTTGCATCTGTTTTTGTCCACTGTATGAATATTCCCAGATAATGTCTTGGCAGCTGATCTAGAGCTATCCCTTAAGTCCTTGTAGAATAATTCACCAGTGTTGTCAGCCTGGATGGGTGGTCGACAGTAGACGCCCACAACATCTGCTTTACTTGTTTACCCCTTCATCCTTAGCCATAGCGTAGTCAGAGGTTCTCAACTGTGACACTGCCAATTGTAAGCTCTATGCAATCCAAACCACAAGAAAAGTCTTCATGTAGCTTGTCTTAGTAGCAAAGCCAGTTATGCCCAAGCATTTCAGAAGAAACAGAAGTGCAGAGGAACGTACTATTTGAAGGTAAAAGAGCTTCTGTGTTGTGAAGACTCCTTACAGCTTCACTAAGTACTGAACAACCACAATAGTGTGCGCAGGACATTCACGGAACAAGGATATTATTAACGCCTAAACTTTGGCTGTGACCTATATCCTTGTTCTTCCTCAGCTTTTTATAATCTTTTTCTCTGTAACTGAAGAATCACAGTACACACTGTTTTCTCTTGACAATGACAAGGGGAAGCCTCAGTGATAACATAGAGCTACTTTTCTCCCTTTACATTCCTGTACAAAACTCTACAGCTTCCTCATAGATACCTGCAGTTTTGTCACACCTATTATTTGTTCATGAAAGACAGCTCAGCTTTGTTTTGTTTTATGGAAGTGACTTCCAGCAGTTTTGATTATCTCAGGGAGGAAAAAGATCATTGAAAATAAAATTCCTCTGACAATATTCTCTGCTGTGCCAATGAACGCAGGAATCTTATGGGACAGTCACTTTCAAAATTTACTGTTTGGTTTTAAATATCATCAAGGAAATAAAAATAAAACAAATGCATTTTTTTTCAAGAAAATGAATACTTTTATAAATTTTGAAGGTGTTTTGTTAGAAAACTCATCTTCATAATGCTAGAGGCAATTTTAAACAGATTTATTTCTATAGCTCCCTCACAGTATTGCTGGGTAATGAACACCATGATTGGGAACAAAAATTGGCTACTGCTCCTGCTGTGAGTACCCCAGAGGTCACATAGAGCAAGCATCTATGCTATGGCAGCCTATCTTAAAGTCTACAAAACCAGCCCATAGCTACTCCATCCTATTTACACACGACAGATTTCTTCTGATTGTCAACATCTCTAGCTGAAACATTATGCTCATAACTAACATGTATTTTTGCACATTTCACTCTGATTATCATGCTTTACCCTACAGCAATCATTGATAATCATTATGTGGCAGCTGAAGCAAAAATGCACCTGAAATAGCCAATCAGAATTGTTTTTAGAATACTAGGAGAAAAAGTACTTTTTATCATTTTTATTTTTATCATTTCTGTATCAGTCAGGCAATGCAATATAGCTTAGATTTGTTTTTCATCTTCTTGGTTATTACTCTCGAGTTGCTTTCTAAGTTGGAAGCCCATCTTCAACTTTTCAGTTTTCATCTAAGTAGTCATCTTGAAATTAATTTAATGTGAAATGCAAACATGAGCACCTGCATAGCAAGTTGAAAACCAACAAATGCTGTTTTACAGTTTGATCTCAAGTTTGAAACTACGTGTTCAGATATCGGCAGGAGAAACGCTACTTTTTGAAACTAAGGTAATCAGCGGTGTTTATCATACTGAGGTGATAAGCCCCAGATTTAAATCAAGGCACTGAATGGAAGAGGTGCTGACCTAAATTACAGAAGAAAGATTGAAGTGAGATATGCATGTGACAATTGTTATAAAACGGAGAGTAACAAACAAAATGCAGACTTCCTGAGGACACTACAGTGACACTTGTCAATTTTTTTCTTATTTGATATCTCTATTAATGACCTGAAATAGGTAACAAATATTTTTAGCTACTACCTTGTCAACTGATCGAAGTTCTGGTAACAGTAGAGAAATATCCTGAAGGTAAGTTGAGAAAGACTAAGAAAGTAATAATGAGATGAAGTTTGGAAAAATGAATACTGGTTTTATGATAAATAATATGAAACATTTTCTACACAGTTGAGGGTCAGGAGGACGGAAATTATAATGAAGTTCAAGATAGCAGCAGATACTTTGTTAAAGGAAGTTTCACATATGTGGAAAGAAATGTCAAGTTTTTATTTTTTTGCCTTCATGTGCATGGAAACATGGTAATAATTCCATTTATGTGATTTCAGTATGAACATACCTAGAATATAGTGTTCGGTTTGGGTTTTATTTGCAATATTGACAGATAAGAATCTAAATAGAATAGCGACAGATGATTTAATAAGAGAGCTGGAGGCATTATCTTATAATGTGTTGCTTGGCTAAGCAGCGCCTGAAGGCATGAAAGGGCGTAAGAATAGATGTGTGGGGAAGGAAAAAAAAATGGAACAGCATTATATAAAATGTGATAACTAAGAGAAATGGCTATAAAAAGTAAAGCACTGGCTGGACGATAGACACATTTTTCTGTGACTGAAAGAAGTTAAGATAGCAAAATAATTTCTTAAGACAAGTGGTGGACTTCTTGTACCCCAAAATGACCTGAAATGTGTCATGGAAAAAAATAAAAATATGTAATAAAATTACAGAATCCACTATTTCCCCTCAAATTCCTGATTTTTATGTTGCTGTGACTGTGCTGTTTTTTTCACTTATTATTTGAATTAGTATGATGCATGAAACAGTGCTGTTAAATGAAAAGTACACAATATCTTTGGGGAAAAATATCAACATTTGTTTTGAAACAGAAGTTTCTTACAATCAGATACAGATCACCATAATTCAATGATAGAGTTGATCATAATTATCATTACTGTGGGCCTGAAATACTTCAGACATTTTCAGAACCTCTTTACGTCAGTAAGCATACATTTCTTTAGTACTAAAGTGGCAAAGTCTTCCCCATGTTGTTTGGTATATTTGCATATAATATTTTTAAACTATTCACTTTGAAGGTTACTGTGGAAGAGAATGGATTTGCACAATTAAAACTCTAAAAAGTAACCATAAAGCATATTGTTTCTGCTTAGGCCTTATTTGTATACGAGAATTGTACAAATTGGATTTCTTGATGCTGTTAATACAGCTACAGTGATACAGCCACTTCTAGAATGGAGACAGTTTCATTGGTTCACAGTTCCTTCAAGAGTAATATTTTCCTGTGGAAAACAATTACGGCACTAGAAAAGATTGAAATGTGATTGGTGGAGCTGTAACAAGGTTCTTAAGCAATAGGCCATTCCGTGTTGCGCAGGATGAATCCAAACCATCAGGTCCATTGCGTTTCCTGGAAGAACATGGGAGAATGAGAACAAAAAAGGACAGAATGACTGAGTACTTCACCGGGCGTGCGCTCACAAAACAGGCCGTGTGCTGGAACGTACCGTGAATTAGAAAATGTTGGTGTGGATGGATGGTGAGGAGAGGAAGTTGCAGGCAGCGAGGAAGAGAGATGTGCCATGACAGAAAGCAGGTGAAAAGTCCCAAAATGCAACCCTGGTATACAGAGAAGAAATTAAATACCTTTCCATAGGTGAGGAGGAATTTGACTGAAGCAGACGGAGCTTCTTTCCAGAATACTTCTTAAACTCTGTAAATGCAGTGATCCTCAGGCACACGTTCTTGCCCCCATTCTGTCCTTCTGTCCTCTGTGTTTTGCATAGCTGTAGGAAAAGAAGAAAGGAGCTGATCAAGCTGAGAAAACAACTTTTTTTTTTTTTCCTCCTGATGACAAGTAGGATTGTTTCCCCCAGTAAACAGTAAGTTAACTGAAAAAGAAAGTTGTAAGGGACAACAAAAATACAAATACTCACTCAAAGTCAGTAATCTCAGAAAAAAAAAAAACAAACCTGAAATGTTTTCTTCTTGACTTTTTTTTTACTTTAGAATACAGGAGTACAGCTGTCTTCAGAGTCGTTATCCTTCAAGCAAAGTACTTAAAAAAACTTAGGTAAAATGAAAAAAAAGGCTTATTAAGAGTAGTAGCAAACAAATTATTCCATTTCAAGGCAAACAAAACAATTTTAGTGAGATAAATATTTGTGATTTTACTTCATGGCAGAAAAAAAAACCCTGAACAAATACAATACCCTGAAGAATCAAAATATTTTGAAATATTTACTAATGATTGCATAAATTGTATCTATTTGTCATGTACGAACACTAGTAAAGTTTATTGGAAGAATTCAGTGTGCGTTCTTAGGCTTTGGGACTTGGTACAAAGCCAGCCCTGTCTTGCAGGCCTTCAAATTGTCTGCAGATATACTTACCAGATAGGTTTTGAAGTTTTTAAGTCCAGGCTCCGATAAGGCCATTTTGTACTGTTGGTGCATGTCATGAGTTGTTGAGGAAATTATAGAAAGAGTTCCACAACCCATGGGATAGATTTGGAAAGACGAAGGCTTTCTTTGTATCGCAGGGACAAAAACAAGGTGAAGCTGTCAACAGAGAACTTGAAAAGGTTTTTTAAAAAGTCAGGAGTGATGACTACTAAGTTCTTAGACTAGTACTTATGACCTGTGAACCTGATTGTAATACAGAGAGTATGCTCCCCCCGAGGACTCCCAGGTAGCTAAAATGAAGTAGGTGGGTAAAATGAATTGTCTTCAGGAAAAAGCTCAGAGATACTGGTTTTTTTTCAGACTGAGTCCTGCATACTTCAGTCCTGACAAATATAATTTACATTTATGCACCACCTTTAAAAAACCTCACTTAAATTTCCTTCCTGACTTTAGATAGAAATTATTTTGTCACCGGACTGCTATAAAATTCATTTAATATATACTTGCGAATTATGGCTACTATTCTACCTGACTAAAGGGCCTCACACTAGAGTTTATATATATATATATACACATACATATAACATCCTTTGAATTCTAAAGACCACTTTAGCCAATACATTTTACAAGAGGCTGATTTATGGATAGACAGAACCCAGTGCCTGGGAGCCGTTGTCCAAATTTTCTGAGACTCCACAGTTCACGGTCTATCGCGGCCTAATATTGAACCTGCAGGTCACGGTCTGGATCAGGAAAGTGCGCAGTCAGGCACACGACTGGCCGGGACGCAGCCAGAAATGCACAGGCAGAGCTGAGGGTGAGAGCCTTAGCTTGAAAAGCAGCTTCTGAGAGAAGGCAGGATAGTGCTCATTGAGTCTTCTAGATTTGTTAAGAGCAGCCTGATTCACGGTCACTACCTGTGCTCTTTCTAAATTGGTCCTAATCCATGGAGACAAACCCCCAAGAATGGGGAATATTAGCTGAGAGCTCTGACAGCCTCTATCCCTCTGTTGGAGTAAAAAGGTTGACCCCAGGACTCTCAGGAGTCTGGAACCCGAACTGTTATTTTGACAAGAAGCTTGATCAATCACTACATTGTTTTGTAGATATTTAAGGCCCAGCTTCAGGAGAAAGACGGGAGGTGTGATCTTACAGAGGCAGAGATACCTTTTTGCAGTTAAGGAAGAAGTTTCTTTTTTTTCTATTCCTGGAGAAAAGAAAGATGTAAACTACAACTTTTTGAATCTTTCTGCTGTCAGTGAGCTAAAAATATTTTAGTGAATCTAATTTGCTGTATGTAACCACTTCAAGGTGTTTTTTTGTCAAGGAAGTCCTGGTATTCAAATCTAGTTTACAGCTTCTGCTACAGTGGCAGGGCACGTCAGAGTTAGCTACAGCAGTCCTGAGTGTTGGAAGCTTCATGGTCTTTCATCTGTGTAGTTTCTTTCATTTATTTAAATGAATAGGACTGGTATTTATAAGAAAACAGTTTACTGTAAGGTAAAACCTCAGTCCATGTTTGTTTCTTCTCCAAACAGAAAACAGCCCCACAGGGAAAAGCCCAAACAATTCTGTATAGCAAAGGGATAATTCAGAAAACAACATTATCACTTGCTACTTAGACTTTGTCTAACCCATTCACTAGAGTAACTTGGCTGCATGCTTGCACCTCTATGTTAGGCTAATTTGATTTTGCTCTATGTTTAAAATACTAATCTCAATTAAACTGATTTTATCCTGCCTGACTGAAAAACAGAGGAAGCAGTGGCAGAAGGAAAGGCAACCAGAGGGTATCAGAGGTCCCTTATTAAACTTAGTGACACTAATGCTCTCCCATGAGTACAATTAAAGGGAAAGTGAGATGGTGGGACACTATACACATGAGCAAAGAATTGGCTGATAGGCAAGAAATCATTTCAGCAAAATAATGAGAAAACTGTTCCTCTGAGACATGCTGTGGAACTAACATGCATAATTTTTCATCTGCCTCAGAAATTTTGCAATATTAATATACCATACAGGAAAAAAAATCAAGTGTCCAGGAATGAGTCCTTGCCTATTTAGCAACAGTATGAACTGAAAGTAATCCTCTTTAACTGTCTTGTGTTTATTCTGTTACACTGGTAGTCTTATTAGTATGCTAAACAGTCTTAAATAATATTATTTTAGATTGTTTATTGTGAAATTGTGAATTCTGGTTTTCTCAGTACAGTTTTAAAACCAAATTAGGGGAGGAAATAAAATTAGAACATGCATTAATACTCAACTACAGGTGTGACACCATCTCTGAAGAGTTCATGTGTAGAATAGCTCAAACTAGGACATAATTTCTATGCAAACAAATGATTTAAAAACGGAATATTAATAAATAACCCATATTAGAGATCTCCCTTCCTCCCCCCAACCCTTCCCTTCTTTGAAGGTTTGCTTGTGTATTCTAGGGTTTTTAAGAGATCTGTGTATGTATACATACATACATTTATAATAAAAATACATGTATAAACATAATATTAATGAATATATATTTCATTGATTGTCTCTGTTAGAAGAAATTCTTCCATAGCATTGTAAAAACTGAGTGAAACAGTGCTTCCTTTTTCTATTTACATTGGAATCAGTCCAAATTTATACCATAAAATTCACTGATGAGTATTTCCTTTGTTCCATGTTGAGAAGCACGCACGAACTCCGAGATGGTGGAAAACGGAATTCACTTTATTGCAAGCAGGCACACATATTTATACCTACTAGCACGAAACACTATTTTTGGGTTACAAACAAGAGATCAGACTATACAGCCAGGGTTGTTATTAGCTCATGTACTCCTTCAATCACTCTGTTATCACACAGGGAAAACAGACTTTGCCAGGTCTGTTTTGATCATACTCTCCCATTCACTCCCATGCACATCTTGTGTACAAGAAGCACCTTATCTGTTCATTCTCACGGGCAAGCTCTCAACACGAGCTGTACTTGGCTGGTCAGGGTCTCTTTTCATAATTAGCAAGCAAGAGTTATGTACTTGTTTAGGAAAGAGCTCAAGGACGAAAGTCGTAACTCTGCAACGCAGTGCTGCCAGCACAGCTAACTAAAATGTAGGGTATCCACAATTCCCCCTTTTTTGTTTTTTGGATCACCATCAAAGTCATAAGATGTATTTTTCAGTTCTTCGGACCCCTTGGGCAGCACTTCAGGTGAGATCGTTGACTATAATGAAAAAGAACAAAACAAAACACTTCCCACAACAACAAATTCTATTAAACACAAATCCCTAAATCATCCAGACCCGCAGTGCTGGGGAGCCCCTGTTGCAGCGACGTTTCTGGAGAACCCTCCCGACAATTGGGAAATCCTACGCAGTGCGTCCACTCGTAGGTGAGGTTTCTGAAGTCGCTGCAAGAGGGTCCAGCATTTATACTATTAAATAAACAACCTTACATAACATTGAGTGCGGGAACATCTGGTGCTGTTTGCTCCATTGAATTCTTCTCACAGCTTGGCCAGGGCTGAAGGAAGAATGCAAGGGAGTCTCCCTATCAATTTGATCCTTAATCACATACTTCTAACGAAGCAAAAGGCAGCTAGTTTCCCCATCTTGCTTTTAGCTAAAGAAAGATCACTCTGCTGGTTAGTACCATGAACCTTAACACCTATTATGTGGCTTTGATTAGACAGTCTTACACAACCAATATAAGCTTCATTGTTAGTCACACAAAGAGAATACATATCAGTACAACGGGTAACATTGAAAACAGTTACATCTTCCCATAATTGCTCTGCCATCAGCCGTAACCATCTTCTCCCAGTCCAATCCATGTCATCGCTGGTAATCGGTACCTCAGAGTCCCATCATGTCACTGGGAAAAACAAAGGGATTCAACAGGCAGGCCCAGTGCACGGTCGTGTTGCTGCTACGCTACTGAAGTAACAGGATGCTGCACAGCCACATCATGCGGGATAGGAACCAAATCATGGTCATTAAATGGCTTAATCCGTTTCACTGGCAGCCAATAAGGTCCTGTGGATAAAGAAACACAGCCATAACCTCTTCCCCACGTCAACAGAGGTACCGGACCTTTCCATTCATTAGTATGAATATCCGTATACAGTACATTAGGCTTTGGCAAGTCTTTCTGTTTTTCTTTTTGAGATCTCAGATGAGGAGTTAACATATCAAAACTGGATATATTCAGAAAATTTAACACATACGTTGCATTAGACAACTTCTCATGTGGAGACATTCCGACAGCAGTGCTTTTCTGTTTCTGTAACATTCTTTTCAGCGTGAGATGTGCTCTTTCCACAATGCTCTGTCCCGTTGGTGAATAAGGTATCCCCATCACATGAGATATTCCCCATTCCTGTAAAAATACTTTAAAATTGTTAGAAACATAAGCTGGACCATTATCCGTTTTTATCTGTGATGGCACTCCTAATGTGGCAATAGCACGTAGCAAATGCAGTCGAACATCTCTAAACTTTTCACCACTGTGCGCTGTGGCAACAATAAAAGATGAGAAGGTATCTACAGTAACATGCACATATTTCAGTTTACCAAATTCAACTATATGTGTAACATCCATTTGCCATACATCATTGGGAGCAAGACCACGAGGGACTGCTCTTATATTAGAGTTCAGTGGCATGATCGCTTGACAATCTGGACATGACAAAATAACATCTTGAGCTTGTCGAGATGTTATGTTAAACTCTTTGGATAAAGCCTTACTATTTTGGTGATAAAAAGCATGCGAAAGTCTAGCCTGTCCTAATACATCAGGAACAGCAGTCATAGCAGCCAGAGAATCGGCCCGAGCATTACCTTAGACTAACGGGCCAGGTAGATTAGAATGAGAACAAATCTGTGTCACAAAGTATTGGTGTATGCGATTACTACAAAGTAAGCATAATTTCTGAAACAACATAAAAAGAACACAATTAGAAACATGTTTTAAAAAGGCAAACTCAATTCTGCACAAAAGGCCATACACATAATGCGAATCAGCAACAATATTTACAGAACAGTAGCTGTTTTGTTAGTGGATCTCAGCATCTCCGGAATTCTTTTACAGTCCGCGTTAGCATTCCCCACAGCAAGCTGCAGTAATAATGCATCTGCTGCCGCTGGTACATCTACCTGTCTTTCGATAGCTCCTTGTAATTGATCAATAAATTGAAGGTAGGGTTCATGGTTAGCTTGTCTGATAGTGCCAAAACGTTTGCTTGATTTTTTCATGTCAGGAATCTTTTTTAAAGCTTTTGTTGCTAATTGTGCAGCGAGCTGTAAAAGTTCTGTAGTAAGATGAGCTTGAAGCTGTGGATTCGCAAACTGACCCTCCCCCAACAGCTGATCCAGGTTAATTGGAGCATTATTATTTTGAGCTACTGTAGCATAGGATATACATAATTCCCTGTATTCTACATACCAAATTGTATACTGGCTGGGTGTTAAAATCAACTTAAATATCACCTTCCAATCATGAGGAACCATAAGAAAAGCCTCTTTCATTGTCTCTATTAAATTTTCAGCATAGGATGATTGAATACCCGATTCAGCAACCATACGCCGCAACTCTTTCAGCGTGCTATAAGAAATCTGTTGACGGTCTGGTGCCTGAGTCCCGTCCGGCCACGTATGCATAACTACTGGCATAGCTTTAACTACCTCAGGAAAAAAGTCAGTGTTAAGGGAACCGTGCTCATCACGATCGGTTAAAATATCTGTCAAGGAAATCTGAACCCTAGTAACAGAAGACGGTGCTGGACAAACCTGTGGAGAAGATAAGGGAGGGGGTGCATAGGGTGGGGGTCGATAATTGAGTGGAACAAGAGAGTTCATCTGACCCTTATTTTGACACAGCTGCGAACCAGATTTTGACAACCCCTTTCCTTTTTTCGAAAGTCCCGAAAAAACATCCTGAGCAGTAGGTGCAGATGCCACCATGGCTCTATTCGGCGTGAGCGGAGGATAGAGGTTGGGTTGTGTCTCTGGATCGCCAGGACCAACATCAAAGGAACTGTCGTCCTCTTCCGGATCTCCAGCTCTCAGCGCAATTCCCTCATAACCACTCATCAATCCTTCTTGCAAACTTGTAAGATTAATCTGGCTAGTCTGTACCGCCGTTTCAGTTTGAGAAGACAAAAGGTTTACACAACTCGTTTGACTTGCAGTCTCTGTCTGCCGCGTAGGTGCTAAGTCAATTAAATCATTAGTGAGGTCTGTAGCAACAGAGCCCGCAGTGCTCGCCACACTGCTCTCAAAACTAGCATCAGCAACGCGTGGTTTCAGTGAGCGCAACGCCGCAAACAACGCTTTCCATGTCTCTATATTATCAGGCGAACTGTCATGACCAGCATGTTGTGCTTTAGTTAGCTCTTCGCCTACACGTTTCCAATCCTTAATTTCATAAGATCCTGTTTCAGGATACCAGGGGCAATTACGACCGATCCATAAAAGTAACAGAGTCACTTTCTGCAGGCTAATCTTATACTCTCGCTCCTTTGCAATACACATCAGTACATCATGATGAAGTTGTTGCGATCGTGTCGCTTTTTGCCCCATTTTTGTCCCCCGGCCGCGGTCCTCGTACCTGTTTCCTGAAGGGCGAGGATGGACGCGTCAGTTAATTCATCACCCCGTTCGGCTCACTGGGGGGTACTTCTCTTGGATATGATGAAGTCCCGATTCGGGTTGCCATTTGTTGAGAAGCACGCACGAACTCCGAGATGGTGGAAAACGGAATTCACTTTATTGCAAGCAGGCACACATATTTATACCTACTAGCACGAAACACTATTTTTGGGTTACAAACAAGAGATCAGACTATACAGCCAGGGTTGTTATTAGCTCATGTACTCCTTCAATCACTCTGTTATCACACAGGGAAAACAGACTTTGCCAGGTCTGTTTTGATCATACTCTCCCATTCACTCCCATGCACATCTTGTGTACAAGAAGCACCTTATCTGTTCATTCTCACGGGCAAGCTCTCAACACGAGCTGTACTTGGCTGGTCAGGGTCTCTTTTCATAATTAGCAAGCAAGAGTTATGTACTTGTTTAGGAAAGAGCTCAAGGACGAAAGTCGTAACTCTGCAACGCAGTGCTGCCAGCACAGCTAACTAAAATGTAGGGTATCCACAGTTCCATCTTCATCAAAACAACTTAGCAACTCTAAATGGACATGTGCTTTCAGATTGTTCCATGGTAACTTTCTTCAAACAGAACAACTATTGTGGTGAATCTAAAATTTTTCTGTCCTACTCTCTTATTTCTTTAAAGAATCATTCAGCTGGTGGAGTAGGGAAAGCATCTGAACTTCCGCTCACTAGCTTTTTTCCCAGTCCTTCCCTTTCCTGTCTTAAGTCTTGAACATTTTCAGCATCCAGAAGATGTCTGGTTGAAAGTAGCCTGAGTAACATCTGGCACTTTTCAACAGAATTGGTCAGCTTTCAGTGAAGACAGGACATAGAGATATCAACACACTTAAATTAAGCTTTCGGAAAGGTACTATATTTCACATTCAGCATTAGTTATTCACATATTTTGCTTATTTCTATTATTTGCGAGTATTAGGCACAGTAAAGTAAGGAGATCTGTGAAGGTGGTTAGAATATTAGGTTGGTACATAACATGCAGAGTGCATCACCATGTGAAGATCTGTCTGGAATTATGCATGGAATAATCAAATTTGCTCCAGACATAAGGAAAGCAGAAAATTGGTTGTGCTTGATATTTCAGTTGCATTCAGATGAGTTTTCCAGGGACTGTATCCGTGTATAAATATTCGTATTCTACCACTTCTGAATGACAGGAGGATAGGTAGTCCCTTCTGTCCTTATATCTCACAAACAGAGGATTATAAAGCATGCACATTTCATGAGAGCTCTTTTTCAGGATCCAGATAATCTCATGGGATTGTTCTCTTCCTAAGAGTTGTTATAGGCTCTGAAAACAGTGATAGAGCTGCAAGAAAAAGGCAGACATACCAGTTAGTGAGAGCTGAGCCTTTTCCCCAATGTCTGAATCCTATCAGTACCACGACCAAAAGTTTCGAATTTCACAAGCCAGCAACACCAGCTGACAATGCACAAGCAAAGTCCGTTTTGAAAATATGCTGTTTCTACAGCAAAGAATTCCCATTACTCCTTGCAATCAGGTAGCCAAAAGTGACATTTCCTGGTCACTGCTGACCATATTTGTGAACTTTACAAGAAGGCAAGTGTCACCAAGCAGCAGCCGGGACTCTGGTTTATTATTAAGGGGAGGCTTTCTCATATCTGAATTATCATGATGGCCCTACATCTCTGGAGCTTTCCTTGTCCTAGCTGGGCTGTTTGTTTCGTTCACTCCATCTTCTGAAACCACAGCCTCAGAAGAGGTTAGTCAAAACATTGCCAAGTAATTAATTTTTTTTCCACTTTTCCATCGAAAATTTTCATCAGAATGCATTGCTGTTAACAACTTGCCAGTTTTAAGGAAATATGAATAGGGAACATTTCTCAGAGAGAGAAAGGAAAGGGGAGGGACGGGCAGGAAGAGAGGAGGGAGGATGGGCAGTAAGGAAAACTAGCACAGAACCATGAAATGTCAAACTCTCACAGGAGTTCTGTGAGGGTTTTATTAGAACCCATTTGAGTTTAGTTTCAGGTAAAGCTATTTAATAATTACTGCTCCAAAGGCAAAGAAAAAATGAAAGCACTGGAAGAAAGGTTTGTCCCATAACCTAGTACAGTATTTGCACAGAGTGTCCCATTCTAAATGGGTAAAGGTAAGACCTGAACATCAAAATCTCTCTGCCAGGCAAGTGCCGTAATGTCAGTTGATCTTTGCTCACTTACATTGCTCTTGTGCTTTTGGCAGAGAGGACAGGATGGAAAACAATCCACATCTTTTTTGCACAATCATATCACTACAGAACAAAACCAACTGTTCAAATGTTAGAAATCCGTCATAAAATAGGGATGTTTTTTCTTAAACCAATCTACTGTGTTTCCCAGTAACTTTGTTTTGTGTCTACTTTCAATGTGTGTTTTTTTATTATTATTATACATTGTTTCTCCATTCCACATTCTGTCTAATCTTTTTTTTCCTGTTCCTGCTCTATTCTTAGTTCTCTGCACTTTTCATCACCCGCCAGCTTTTCTTCTCCTTTTTCTCTTTTCTTCTCCTTTTTCTCTATTCTGTTCCTCTTATATATGCCCATGTGAAGGAAGGAAACAATAAAGCAAATGCAAATAAAAACATACTGATGCATCCGCATGGGACTCTGTAGAAGTAAAAGCAATGAGCTTGTGGCATGGTTCAAATTAAATCAATCAATTACAATTAAAATGCCAACCAGACAAAATGCAATATATTTTTTCAATATTGTAACTCAAATATTCATTCAAAATGAATGAATGATTACAGTATCTATTCCCCTGCATCTGTCTAGCTTTTAACTGTTACAAAATCCATTCAGTTTCTTTAAATGAAAAATGGATTCTATAAATATAGTATTTCATTCCTGAGGTACATTCTTTTGTGAAATAGTTTTACTTATATTTGTAAACTAAGTTTCCTAACTGGAGCTACTTGTATACACTATTGGAATAAGCTATTTCTGAAAACCAAGTAGAAATGGCGAAGTTCTGCTGCCAGTAGGCTCGGAGGGAAGATCCAATATGACTTGTATTACACCGAGAGATATAATTCTTTGTAATATATATCGGTGGTTTTATGTGGATGTTACCGTTCCTTGCAATCATTTCAGTCAGACAGGAATTGTATTTATCAGCAGGCTAATTAGTGGTTTAAAATACAAGGCAGGATGAGGTACAATAAGGTATAAAAATTGCTTCATGGAGTCAATTTCTTTCTTGTCCTTAGCTAATTACCTGTCCTTAGCTAATTATCTAACTAAGTTAGGCTTGGAGGAAGAGGTTTTGGGTTGGTTTGAGGTTTTTTTCCCTATACAATCTCTCCTTTCTTTTGCATGGTAACTTTTCATCTATATTGGTTACTGAACTAGCTAAGTGAATAGTCGCATGAGCATGAATGCAAAAAAGGGTAAGAAAATGTGAGATGAAGGGGTCCCTGAAATTTTAGTAGTTTGTAATATGTTTTGTTTTAATCTAAAGAAAAGCCTTACATAGGACTAATTTTTCAGTGGAAGAGGTGAACTTTTGTATGCTATCTTCTATGTGAAGTCCTTCTGAGAGGCCAGACAGATTTAATATTTCTCTCTGATAGTTTATTTTTCTTTTGCTTATTTGGGACATAGCATGGTCATTGCTCATAACTAAAATAAGCAGTACTTCACTTACCTGAAGATGAAAAAGAACGTTTGCTAGACCAAATATCATGCCCTCTACCTTTCCAGCTAACAATTTGCTTGTCAAAAGCCAGAGAGATCTAAAGTACATACTGAAAAAAATAGTATTTTTATTTGGGTTTAGATTAAATTTAAATCTACTTTCTGCTAAGCAGACTAGTGCCCTCTTTATGATCACGGCTTCTTATTTAGAGCAGAAATGTTACTAGCAATTGGCTGTGGACTGCAGGAAAACAAGGTTCTGAAATATGACAGATATAAAGTATTGTTTCTTTTCATTCTTTTCTGTGTAAAAAAAAATAAATGCTTCTAAAATGTATAATGATATAGGTGGCAACCTATGCAACTGTCTTAGTAGATTTCTTCAACCATATTCAATGAAGAATGAGTTACGTGAAGTCATATCTCTGCTTTCCTCATTGAGATACCAAAATCAGGATGAGTGAGTTGCACATTCTGAGAGCACATGTTTTAGGGGTAAAAATAACTCTTGCTGGTAAGTTTTCAGGCAGACAGATACAAAGGCATAACAGGAGCTAACACATTAATGAAATAAAATCGAGCTTGAACAGAGGAAGCAACTTAGTGTTAGGAAGGCTTTGTCTGCAGAGTAGTTGGCAGTTCCTCTAAAATAATGCAGTTACATTGACTGGCACTAATAGCTTTGGTCAGAGGAATTTCAGATTGAAAAGCAAATGAAGCAGAACAAAGTAAGTGGGACAAAGGTGTTGCCATGTCCCCTCCTTTTAGTGCAGGAGGATGTCTCAGTGTATGAAGAATGTGTTCAGATCTGCTCAGCAATGCCAGGAGCACCAAACTGCAGGTTTGATCAGAGATGGAGAAATTCTCCTTACTGACAGGTTTGCTTTCTTATAAAATCAGGGCTCAGGTAGGTGACCAGCTTTAGTTGAAGGCTTCTCAGGCTCCGTTGATTTTTATACAGCTCAAAATGTGTTACAAACTCAACCTTGTAATGCCAAATGCGACAGTGAATGACTCAGCTAAATTTGTTATGTTGTCAAATGCAGCTTTTCAAAGACAGCTAGCTTTTTGTTACAGTGGCAGACACACAATCTTCTGGGGTTGGTTTTGGTTTGTGTTGAGGGTTTCGTGTGTGTGGTTTTCTCCCTATTGTCCATAGCTTGAGACGGATAGAAGAAAATTCTGAGAGTACTCAGAAGGAAGACATGGCCTCCACTGAACCAGCTGGGTTTTGCCCAAGATTACTGGTAGCCATGACTTACATTTTCTGAAGATTCTGACCATTTATTTGTGCACATTTGCATTTGCAGGAGTCTGCAACAGCAGATGCCCACACTGCCACCTAGGTTTGGGCTGCACTGTAGGGTTTAATGTACTGACAGGTGGTACTTTATTCATGGTCACACCTTTTGCAAATGCAAAGCAACATCAGAGTAAACTAAATCACTTTCTTTTCCTGCTGGTAAAAGTTCCTGGATTCTAGCTAAAGAAATAACTTTCTGGTGGGCCTGGATCTTCAGCTGGTTAGTTTCTCCACCTGAGGAAACCCAGCAAGCCCTAGCAATCATCTCTGTGCTTGATGTGAAAATTCTATCCCACAGGGAGGAAATAAAAGGGTTTTCTTGTTAGTGCAAGTGAAGTCAGCCACCTGGAGAAGGCAGAGTCAGGGACTCTGTGGACAACAGTCTTCCCAAGGCAGCTACTTCTTCCCAGGATTCTTTCAAATGCTGTGTTAGTCTGTAATGGTAACCCCACCACAACTGTCAGCAGCAGCATATAATCATAATTCCCATTTTACACCAAACAACCAGACAGTGTGGAGAAAACTGTAATGAGATATTATATATTTATCATCCAATCTAAGACAGGAACCTGATGAAGTTCAGCAAGGAGAAGTAAAAAGTCCTGCACCAGGGGAGGAACAGCCTCATGCACAAGTATATGCATGGGGCCACCCAGGGCCACCCTGCTTGAAAGCAGTTTTGAAGACAAGGACCTAGGGAGTCCTGGTGGACACCAAGTTGAACATGAGCCAGCAATGTGGCTTTGTGGCAAGGAAAGCTAACTGTATCCTGGGCTGGGTTAGGTAAAGTATTGCCAGCAAGTTGGAGGAAGTGATCTTTCCTCTGCTCAGCACTGGTGAGGGCACGCCTGGAGTCTTGTGTCCAGTTCTGGACTTAAGAGCTCAGGAGAGATACGGACATACTGGAGAAATGCCAGCAGTGGCCACAAAGTTGATGAAGGGACTGGAGCATCTCTCCTATGAGGAAAGGCTGAGAGAGTTGGGACTGTTCAGCCTGGAGAAGCCTCAAGGGGATCTTACCAAGTTTCCCAGAGAGGCCACGGAGTCTCCAGACTTACGTATACTCAAAAGCCATCTGGACATGGTCCTAGGCAACATGTTCTAGATGGCCCTGCTTGAGCAGGGAGGGTTAGACAAGGTGACCTTCGGATGTCCCTTCCAACCTCAAACATGCTGTGATTCTTTCTTTCTAATCTGTCTGAGTTTATCCCACAGTCAAGGGATTTGGCTAGCACAGCACAGGCCTGAGGCCTGCTCATGTGAACAGGTACATGGATCTCCTAACTCCTCGATGTACAGTGGTCTTCCAGTTAGGATCACTAAAACGATTTAACCATCCTGGATTCATATATGACTTTCTATACATTTTTTTTTTAATGGCTTGGAAATTCTTGAACAAACATGATTAGTTGTGATAGTACATTTTTACTTACGGTCCTTGTAAGACTAATACCTTTTATGACCACCTTGTAAAATGTAAAGATTTATGTTGGGAATATAATACAGCCTCCAGCAAAGCAGGATGCCTAATTGAGCCTCTACATTCCTGAACAATACTTAATTTATAAGAACATGGAACTCATTATGGCTAAACTCTCATACATTACTGTCTTTTTTTTCCCTCCTCAGAGAAAAAGAATATTGAATAGGGAGAAAAAGTGCAGATCTGGAGCAATATTTTGTTCCTATAAAATTACTATTAATCTGACATGATTTTCCATTCACTACAATTTGCTCAGTGATCAAAGAATGTACTAATTTTTTATTTTTTTCATGGAAATTCTGGTGGAAATTATTATTTGGATTATGGAACAAGTAGTTCTTCAGGTGTCCAGTAGGCTAACAAGAGAAAGAAGCAGAAGTGTTTTTTTTTCTGACCTCAAATATGAATATAAACAGATTTGGGGGGCTTTTATTTTTCTGGATCTTTTATCAAAGCATTGAATTTGGTCAGTGTTCCCTTCAGCAGGAAGGGTGTAAGAACTTGCTTCTTTTTTCCTGCAAAAGACAAATGTTTGGAGACTTGGCATAGCCTTCCCTACATGTCTTGTGTTTGTGTCTGTCCAAGAGATAAAACTGTCATGCTCCATCCTGGATTTTACATGTTGCAATACCTTTGTCTTTACTTAATTTAGATGGAAAGTATCCAGATGTGATATTGGTGTTCCGTTTCCTTCATAAAAATTACAAACACAGTTGTTTCATCTGCTTTCTAAATAGCTCTTTTCTTTCTCAGAATGAGTTGCTAGAACTTGAGAATTTGAGTCTGCACCTCTTGAGGTTTTTTTCCATTTACATGTGAAAAAAATGAATGCTCATTTTTTCCTACTGTTTTGCAATAGAGCAGGGATTGCCTTCCATTGATTTCCTTACACTGCAAACTTCTGCAAAGCAAGAGTTGCTATGCTAACAGGTCTTACTGGATCATTTGAATTTCTAAACTCTAGTTTATCGCAGCTCTTACGCCATATCAGCAAAACACAAATGCTGTTTCCAAAACCTGACTTGGGAAATCAGCGGTGAAACAGTGCTGCAGACAAAAGTCTCATACCTTATCCCATGAATATTTCAGTGTTATTCAGTACTTCCTATTGGTTGTATACAGTTAACTAAAAAAAAATTCATCCTAATACTCCAAGGGTAAACTGCTATAAAAATGACTAAGGAATTGGTAGAATTAAATGTTCTATGTAAGTCTACCTGCAGGGAAGCTTTACTTTATGGAGTCATTTAGGCATTGACAGCCTAAGATATGGGCAAAGCCATTCTTGAGTTTCGCAGTATTTTCAAAGTAATAAAATTATGCTCAAATGGTTCTGGAGTTTCCTGAAAGTCAGTTAGTCTAGTTTTATTGCTTCTGGGTATCTGAGTTAAAAATGAATATGTATGGACTAGAAACAAGCATTTCATTTTTTTATTTACAATGTTCAGGGATTTTTTGACACTTAAAAGATTAAAATGATTTGTAGCTCTCTACGGATAAGGTGCACTATGTACCTGATGTTTTTTATAGGATTTTTATTTGTACTCTAATGGCATTACACCTATAAAAAGGCAGAATTATTTATATTAACAGTAGAACAGTAGCACGCATTTCTTTCTAACAATATGCTAACCTTTGTCTCAGAGTTTTTTAAAAGATATTATGCATATGCTCTACAAATTTCTTTATACATTTCTCACCATGGTATCTATTTTGACATTTGAAAGCAAGGATAAATTCACTTAATAACTCTGTGTGTCTTCATTTTAAAAATCTTGACTATTTGTCTCCTGAATAATTGCTGTATTGGTGATTGCTCACAAGTAACACTCACAACTTTGCACAGTGAATAGATTGGTAGGGAAAAATTAGATACTAAATAATTTATTTTGTCAAGCTCCCAATATATGATAAATGAATTCACTTTAAAAACAAGAAATACAAATAGTAGAACACTATAAAATCAGTAGCCATTTTTTTTTAGAACGAGTCTTTATAAATATTGCTACAGTGCCGTGCTTACAGCTCAGGAAGTTGATTTTTCAGTACACTTACTATAACACAAGTGACAATAAAAGAGTTAGCTCTACACAATCATCCATGTGCATTGAACCTAACTTACAATGTGATAGTTTAAAAAGAAGGCAATTATAAATCCTTCTGTAAGCATATAAAATATTTTCTGTAGAGACTTCCTTAATAACTCTAATACAGTGTTTAGAGAATCATAGAATCATAGAACAGTTTCGGTTGGAAGAGACCTTCAACATCATCGAGTCCAACCTCTGTCCTAGCCCTATCAACATCACTAAACCATGTCCCTCAGCACAACATCCACTCGTCTCTTAAACACCTCCAGGGATGGCGACTCAACCACATCCCTGGGCAGGCCTGTTCCAGTGCCTGACAACCCTCTCTGGAAAGAAATTCTTATCATCTATGGGATTTCTTTATATAAGCTGCACTTCTAAAAAGACCTTTACTTGCACTGCTACAACTACAGATGGCACAGGAGTTTCACTACGGTCTGGGTTGTATGAGTCCAAATCCTTTCCATTTGTTGAGTCAGGAGGTTACAGTCACGACTCTCAGGCAGGGCTCAGAGTGGATTTGAAGAAGCAGTTTAAAGGAGGGTAAGTGCGAATGGGAAAATTACTAAGTTTCGTTCAGTTTTATGTCTTGGTCTGGCAAGGAAGGAAAATTGTAAGCGGATGGGATGCTGGATATCATGAACAGTTTCAGAACGTTATGAGAACTGAACCAAATTGCTACAAGTTGTAGTTGAATCTAGAGAGAACTGTTTGGGATATTTTTGATAGCTACACTGCTTGGAATAATAATCCATACGTTGCTGATCGCAATCACATTATGGCTGGCAAAAAGTGAATGACTGCAAAATCACTGATTGGATATGCTGGATAAATACTTTTGAAATTGCTTCACAGGATTCGTCATTGTTCTCTTCTGTTTGCCTTTCATTCATCTTTGTGTGACTATTACCAACAGAGATAAGAGAGGGCACCTTCTTGTTCAGTTACATGTAGTTACCCTTAGAGTAACACAGGCAAGCTGCAGTATAAGTCTCCGAAACAATCCTTTTTAGAGTGTAGTACCATTCTTGGGATCTTGCTGAATGCTTTTTATTAATCTTCAGTTGAAAGTGCAGGCAAAGTTTCAGAAAGCAAGAGGCCATACTGAGGCAGTGCAGAGCTCCATCTCCATCTTGCTTCATCTTGCTTGCAACAGTGGTCACTGGCAGGTTCATAACAAAGGATTTAAACTGAGAGAAATGTGTTTCTTTTGAGTAATCTTTCATGTTCTAGCAATGCACGGGTCAGAAGCTTCCAGATGTAGTACCTCTGTATTCAATAGTCCCGCATCATTTTTATCTGTCAATTTGTCTAGTCCTGTTTTGAACCCATAGTAAGTCAGCTTCTCCTATGTGATCTGGCATGGAGTCACACATCTTAACTATATATTGTCTTCTCTTTCTTTTTTATTGTGTGATAACTCCTAATACCTGGATTGGAAAACACACAGTGAACACCACATTCGTATTCAATCTTCCCACTCGTAATTTTATATTCCTTTCTCATTTCCCACTCAGTCGTGTATCTTGTAGGCTCAAGAAACCTTGTCTGTTCAGATTTTCTTTATATGGAGCGTTCATTATTGCTGACCTTTACCCTCTGAGAAAAAAGGACTGGAAATACACATAATATTCAAGACTTGGGGTACCATGGAGCTATACAGTAATACAATAATATTTTCTCTGATTTTTCTAATAGCTTATGACATTCTATATTTTTACCTGTACTGAACTTAGGTTTTCTTGTCATTTGCCTGCATGTTATAACTCCCAAGAACTCTCTTGCCTGATATTTCAGGAGTTCTGAGCACATCATTGCACAGATAAAATTGAGATTGTTTTTTTTCAGTGTGTCTCCCTTCAGATTTATCTACACTGAATTCTGTTTTCCTCTTTTTGCCCAGTTAATATCATGAATGTCATTCCTGCAGTTCTTTTCAATCAGTTTTTGTCTTCTCTGTTGTGACTGATTTGTATTGCTAACATCCTTTGCTACCTCTCTGATATTTCCACATCAATTAAGAACATAATGCAGAGCACACCTCATGGTGATTCCACTGGTGACTTTCCTGTACTATGGAAAAATATATTTTGTTCTGTGGCTTTTATCTTTCGGTGATGGCTTAATCTTTGTGAAGGCTTGTTACTTCTTGGCCCTTTAGCTTCTTCAAGAATTACTGATGAAAAATCATGTTGAAAACTCCTTGGAAATCCAAGTGGACTATAGCAAGTAAACTTCTCTTGTTCATGTACTGACTTTTTCAAGGAACTCCATCAGGTCTTTGATGTCTTTGATCTGTCTTACAAAAACATTGACTTTTTCTCAATGTATCATATCTATCCACTAAATTCTGCTCCTAGTTATACTTTCTAACAGTTTTCCTGGTGCAGGCATCAGGGTCAAGGGTCTGTAGTTCCATGGAACTCCTTGGAAAAAGGAGCTTAACAAACAGGTGTCTCATCAGCCATCTTCCATCATTCTGGTACTTGAATCAAGGGAGAGGTTTTACATCACAGCAGGAGCGCTCATTGTTTTAAGCTCAGATTTTTCTAGAAGTGTCAGATGGATATATAAATAGGCAGTTATTAGTCCCTATCATTGAAAACAAGCACAATTTAGAAAGTTGAAAATAGATGAATCCAAGCAAAAATACCTAAACTCATGATTCTAATGAACAAAAAAAGTGTGAAGATGGCAATCAGCAGACCAAGGCCTGTATCCTGAATATAAATTACTAGTAAAATGAAAAATTCTCTGCCAGTTTGTGTGTCCCTAATTTGGAATTAGTCCCAGTAAAAAAACATGTCTTACAGACAGTAGTAAATAACCTTTCAAAGCACAGCTGTCACACCCACCGCTTTGGGGGAACTCACAAGAGAAATGTGACTTTCTCTATACCATTCCAGGAAGACACCATGAGAAAACTCACGTGGAAGGGTCCGGTTGATACACTGAACTGCTGCCGGCTAAAGCTTAAGGCCGTGCGCTGAACACGCAGCCTCTCCTGTCTAACTCCTGTCTTACCATCTTTTCAGAACCTTACTGTATTTCCCTTCTTTCATATTTCTTTGTTGTCTGTTTAATAGGATCTGATATATTCGGTCAAACCTACTGTGAACTGCGACCAGAAAAACAACTACGTGACTGTCATAAATAACATGACACAGATACAATTTTGCTCATGGCTGTTGAAGTGAGAAGAGGCTAGTGGCTGCCTCTTGAAAGCAGCAAGGTTACAAACAGCAGTAACCATCACAGACACAAATGGCATTTCACTTCTGTTTGGTTTCTGCACTTTCCTGTGTATCTGGCTTCAAAGAAGCAGGATCATTTTTCAGCACGAACCCAGCTCATCTCGCCTTACTTGTTTGCCTCAAAAAGGACAGCTGTTTTCATCTTTAGCCCTAATACGCCACCAAACTGTATTTCCCTCTGCAATCTCTCTGAAGTAGTGAGGGAAAAAAGCAAAAGACATTGTCAAAATAAAGACCAAAATACTTTGTATTTCAAGCTTTAACTGTTTTTTGCATCCTTCACTGTACCTCTAACAAGAATGTAGCCAGCTGATACCTGTATTCCAACTCCTTAATCTTGTTTAACAGTTCAGTGTTGTTCAATGACAAGGTTGTCTCTGCATCTGTGTGGCACCCTCAGCCCAAGTGCTCCATCAAAGCCTTTGCAGTTCCTCACACTCTTCTTTATTCTGGGCAGACATCCCACTTCATTGTCAAGAAACAAACATTTAGAGGCCAGCTGCCTTCAGTAGCTGCGGCTGGTTTAGATTTGACTCTGACACCTATTTAGAGCAGAACTTATGAAAAGAGGAAGCAATACTCTATGAAGAAAACGTTCCCATGAGGTGGCCTAGATTTCACATCCCGAAGCATTCTGAAGCATACTCAGATAGCAAATTTAATAAGTAAGTAGAAAAGCAGGCTCCGGTCTGACGCTCTCCGTTTCTAGGATGCGTGTGCGGGATCGAGGGAGACCAGTTCTAGGAAAGGACATGGTTTACAGGTGTTAAAGTTGTATTTTGACTGGTGTGAATAGCCAGGCTTTACCATATTTATCCTTCATATGCTAGATCAGTGTTTGACTACCATTTTACAGGTATTGCGGAAAGGTTCCTCAGTGAACTAATGACTCTTGACAACCCAGAGTCATAGATATAACAAACAGAAACAGGAGGAGAGAGGATGAAAGAAACCATAGCAAGGGCATGGGTTTTGTACCAGTAGACTTCTTTAAATTCTGAAATAAATGACAGGTTATGTGCTGGAGTGAGCGTAAGCAGCTGTTCTGTTAATTGTACTGCTTCCCATGTGTGCTACTGCTAACAGTATTGCACTGGAATCAAACCTCCAAACATTTGAAATACCCTGTAGAGAAGAATGACAAATTTAAATGTACATTTCTGTTTTGTAACAGGTAGCTTCAGTTTTATCTTATACTCACTAGTTCTTGCTCTGGAAAATACGGTGAACAGTAATTTCATATTCACCTTTTGCAAGTCAGTTGTAATTCTAGTAATAACAATAACATGCCTCCTTAGTTGACCCTTTGCCAGTTAAAGTTATCTTTGTTATTTACTATTGCTCTTCTCTGTTCCTGCTCCAGTCCAGCTGTATCCTTCTTGAGATAGGGAGATCGGAACCGCATTCAGTATGCATGATGTGGCCACAAATGGGTTTGTATTGTTAGTTTATGCTGCTTTATGCTTCATTTCTTTCCTAGTAATCCCTATTAGTCTGTTTGTTTTTTTCTCAAATAATACAAGTACAGGAGACACAAGCAAGCAAACAAGCAAGCAACAAACCCCCAACCCCAAGTTTTTGGATTTTTTGGTCATTAAAAATCATTCATGATAATTTGAATACCTGATACCTTTTTTTTTTTTTTTTTTTTTGCTTCAAGAGCTATGTAAGAACTTGAATTTTCTACACAAGAAAAAGGAATGCTGGGCTTTTTTCTAAGTTAGAACAACAAAAGATACAGGGTACTTTCCTAAGAAAGAGAAATTTCAAAACATTTCTTTCCAGAATCTCTCATCCATCCTCTTGCATAGTCACTGAACTGGACACAAGCCTGTAGCTCAGACCAGGCAGATTTTCAGAGCATGAAAAGGATAGAGTCATACTAGCATGTATTAGAAACGTGTTCTGGTAAAGCACTTACTTTTGAACATTCATTATTTTCTACAAGAAAACATTCGCAGGGAAAATACTACACTAATGTTTTTTTACTAAGCACTGTATTTAAGTACATTTTCTAATGCTCTTTTTGCTAAGTGAAACCTCACAATCGGAATAAGAATAGGATTGGGTAGAATAGAATAAGAATAAGAATAAGAATAAGAATAAGAATAGAATAGAATAGAATAGAATAGAATAGAATAGAATAGAATAGAATAGAATAGAATAGAATAGAATAGAATAGAATAGTTGGAAGAAACCTGCAATGATCATCTAGTCCAAATGCTTGAACTCTTCTGGGCTGACCAAAAGACCAGAAGTTAAAGCACTAAGGGCATTGTCCAAATGCGTCTTAAACACTGCCAGGCTTGGGGCATCCACCACCTCTCAAGGAAGCCTGTTCCAGTGTTTGACCACCCTCTCTGCAAAGAATTACGTCCTAATATCAAGTCTGAACCTCCCCTGGTGCCACTTTGGACCATTTCCAGGCATCCTATCAGTAGACACCAGGAAGAAGAGCTCAGCACCTCTTTCTCCACTTCCCCTTCTCAGGAAGCTGTAGAGAGCAACGAGGTTGCCCCTCAGCCTCCTTTTCTCCAAACTTGAGAAGCCCAGGGTTCTCCGCCTCTTCTCAGAGGGCATTCCTTCCAGCTCTTTCACCAGCTCTGTTGCCCTCCTCTGGATGCATGAAAGGACCTTCACATCTTTTTTTAATTGTGGGGCCCAGAACTACATACAGTACTTATGGTGAGGCTGCATCAACAAACACTAAATACACATCCACGCTAAAAACATGTCAACATTGAATTCACGAGCAGGGCCTAAGACCCAAAAGTTCAAAGACTTTGCCCCTCTGGCACACTTCAGGAAATATTAAACTAACATGAGAGGAGCTGGTTCAGGAACCAAAGTGGAGTTGCTCCTTATTGGTTACATTACCCACAGGCTGTCCTGATCTATGCCTACCGTAAGGTGGTAACAAGTATCTGCATACCTACCAGCTACCTAAAGACCAGCTGAGGATCTCTACACCAGGATGCATCATGATGTGCTGTACGCTTCTGAACTTCCAAAGACGGACTGAAGAGCATGCACTACTATGTTCATTGAGCTGCTTGTCTTTGGTTTGTTTTTATTCCCCTCCTGCATTCAGTTCTTTGGTCTGCTACAAATTCAGGAAAGGTTTTTTGATATTGTTTAACTTTTATTTACTTTTTAAGTCACAAGCATAAGTAATGAGAAAAAGATTATACGTTTATGTCTGTGTAGCACCTGGCACTGAGGAAATTTCCAGGAAACAGAGCAGTGTGTTGCAATTACCACAACTGTTCCTGCTATGTACCCACTGTGTGCCCATTAAAGCCTTTGCTTTTCCCCCTCATCTGCATCATTTCCTATATAAAGTGCATAAAAATGACTGCACCCCCCACGGTTAGTCGTTTAGAATCTCTTTGAGATAGTCTGATGAAAGCTGAAACTGAAGAAGAAAGGATTGGTATTATTAGCAGTAATGTTCCGATTACTTCAGTATCATGGCTATGAAATTGAGCTTTGAATTGTTCTTGTAGTAGGAGCGGCACTTCCAGACAGATACAAATGAACTGCAACTATTCTGCTCCGTGGCAATTGGGTGTGTTATATCAAATGAACAGAGGAAACGCAATAAACACGATCAGGATGCTATTTTGGAAAAATGCTCACTTCCTCAAACACCAGATGATTACTGAAATGTCACCTACTCTAACTTTTTTTCTAAATACTTTTTTGCATAGATCTTTAGCAAAAGTTAACCATGTTCTGCAGCTCATTACTCTGAGAAAATTGTCTCCAAACTCTGAAGAGATTGGCTAACTGATCTTAAAACAAAAATGTCCATAGTCTATGCAATTTTGATTCTTATTCTTTTATACATGCACATTAACTTGATAAATCCTGTTCTGGACTAAATTTATAGTATGCTAATCATTAACTATGACAAGTTTTCATTTTAGAGTTATGGTGTACTTTTATTCTACACATTTTGCATGTATTAATATTGTTTAATACAGTCAGTATGCATAACTAATTTTTTGCCAAGCACCAAGTCAGACAGAATTTCTAATGAATGAAAATGTTTTTCTTTATGCTGCATTTTGATAAAACCTCTTTATGATGCAGATAATCAGCCTAGCTGCAATTAATGATGAGAGTCTGTAAGACCTGCTTCTGTGCTACCACAGCTCGTTGAAATTTGTAAATAGTTTTGGTAGTTCTAACCTAACTGGAAAAGATGAAGTAAGAAAAAAAATCCACAAACAAAAACTACATTTCTCCTGGGGCATTTCAACCTGATCTTCTACTGCAGCCTTCTGCCCAAACAGTATCACTGCATGAAAATATGTTAAATGCTAACATATTTTGCTGGATTCTAGTATCAGAGTTTACAAATGTTGTTACTTGACTGGCAATACTTGAAGAAAATTCAGAAATCAATGTATTTTTGTGATCTAGTTCAGCTGGTAACAAGCATACAGTTCCCTGTTAGAAGTACATGAAATCTGCTGTAAGGAGCTGTGTGACTGATTTGAGTTAAACATCTGAAATTAAAAAAGAACAAGTCTTGAATTAATGGAAAACATCTCTAACGCTATGTGATAGGAGGCTTTTCTTCAAGGTGCTAGATGATGTTTGCTTTCTCTGTTTGTAACACAGCGCTAGCCTTCTACTTCCATCCCGAATACCAACTTTAGGTTCTTTCTCTCTTTTGGAAATCATCACTAATCACAGCCCAGGTCAGAATATACAAGTTTATTTCAGGCTACCAGTAAACAATTTAAGTGCAATAATACAGAGTTCAGTGAGCTTCACAAACCCTCCCAGCCCTGCTGGGTAGTTAGTAGCGGATGAGACATGTACTTTTTACAAGGAGATTAATATAGCAAAGGTTGAAATGTTTTTACTCTATAATTATTTGCCAACTCCACAAAAACGACTCTGCAACTTTTTGTTAGTAGGACTGCCATGAAAGAGAGGGAGCCTACAACTGTGAAGGGGACAGCTGGTTAATCGTCAAATATGTATTAGTAGTTTACACAGGCCACAGAAGCAGCAGCTGATTGGCTTATCCCGAGTATTCCATCGACCTCCATCCTCACAGTAGTGGGCTACACGTGGTTGACTGTGTTTCCCCGGAGTTCTGGCCAGCCTTGCTCTTCAGCGTGTGATGAGTTGTCAGTGAGTCTTTGCCAACCAAGGTCAAGGCCACATCCAGATGATGATTTCCAAAACTAGCATAACGTGCTGGTTTTGAAAATCAGCCATCTCAACAGTGACAAATGAGAGCCCGTCACTTTTCCTGGCTGAAGTGTCTTCTGTCAGACCTCATACTTCATTTTGTGGTCAAAGTACATTTCTAGGTACGTGGAGCAATCTGTTGCTGAAAGAAATGTAATCAGTTTTCCAATGAACTCTGTGAAGAAGATAAATTTCACCACAGTTAAGTCACAAAATAGAAATTTGCTTGGATTCTGTCATCCTGTCAAACAAGCATAATGAATACAGCCACTCTGGAATTTTGTGTCTGTGAAACAGACTGAGGTATTATACTATAAACATAGTGCAAAAACAGAAAGATTTTTCCCCTTCTGAGATAGTAGGTATTTATGAAGGTCATTCTGGGGGTAATGTGTTAATCTGACAGATATTACCCAGAAAGACTTTTTGTATTGACTGCCCATAGTATAAATAGTGTAGTATGTATCTTCAGATTAGCAGTTTACATAATATTCTACCTAAATGCAGTATGTTTCACCCAAATCCTTTTTTTTTTTCTTATTTCCCCCCATATATTTAAAATATCAGTTCAGTTAGGGTACAGGTATGATTTTGAATGGATTAGAGGAAATCTTTGCTTAAGTTTGTCAAACAAGTTATGTCATGACACTAACATAAATACTTGGAATGAATCAGAGAGAGGTTCATCAAAGAATGGTATTCATGTTGAAATACTAAAAAAAAACTTAGCGGAAATTAGATTTCTAAAAGTTGAAACATTTTAGAAAAAAAACGAGTACAAATTCTGGAAATTCTTTTGGAATGTGAGCATTTTGAAGCAAACTTTGAAAGCTGAATTTTACTGAAAATTTTAAAATTAAATAAAATCACCATTGGAATTAAAACAAATGAATAACACAGTTTCCCTGGAAATCAGTCTGGAGTTTTGAGAAGCTATGTTTAGCTTCAGATAACTCATGTGTAGGATATTGCGAGCATCATGTCACACAAAGACATATTGTACACATTCACAGAAAAGGAGCCCAAGGTATTTTCTAGTGGCATCTGAAGCTGGAATCATATTTCTGTGTCTAGATCTCAGAAAAGCATCAAAATGTGAAGATTTTTTCTTGCTTTTGAACACTAACCACATCAATGAAGCAGTCATTACTGGAATAATTTCAGACAGTAGAATTATTAAATACTATATTTAGAATAGGACTACTAAGCAGAATTTTAAAAAATAGGTCTAAGGGTTTTTTTTATCTTTAATTAAACTTTGTTGTAAAAATGTGAAATAATGAAAATATGAAAATCTAAAAGGAATTGTCTGGAATAAGATCAGCTGCATTAGCATTGAGGAGAGAGATGCTTCTGTTTTAAAATACACGGTTTACACAGAAAACTGCAAAATGTTCCTGTGGTTCGGGGCAGGTAAGTCTCAGAACTAGGATTATGTTTTCCGGTGGAAATCTATAAGCAAGTGCTGTAACTATGAGTAACTGATACATTTTCTTATTAGTTTAGCTAAAGCTTTGCTAGGATGATCATGAAAGTTTCATTAAGCATTTTAATTAACTCGGGATTCAGAAGGATTTGAGGATTTTCAGCATTAGTCTACCTCCCTGTTCCTGTAGAAATAGCATCTTTTATCATGCTCATTCTGTAAAAAGAAGATTTAATCCCTCCAGAATTTTCTTCTTTGCTTATCATGAGTATTAACATGTTCTTTAGAATTATATGACTCCATTTCACTTTCAGAGGCATGTTCAAAGCAGGTAAGAAAGTAAAGGCACTTCACCTCCTATATGGATGATTATACTGAAACAATTACGTATCAGTAATTCTATTTTGTGTTACAGTAGCACCTGGAGGCCCTTTCTCCAATTAGTGCCTTACTGTGCTAAGCATGGCACTAACATACCAAAGATGGCTCTTCTCCTTAGGGGCCTGAAGTCTCAACACATGAGACTGACAAAGGCTAGAAGAAATCAAAAATTAATTCACCAAATTTCACAGATGGAAAACTGTAACACATAGATGTTTACGTCTCTCAGGTTTGGTTTGCGTTTTTTTTTCTTGACAGTTTTGCCACTGACATTTAAACTTGAGAGAGCTTAACCAATAACCAGTATAAATTCTCTGTGAATAGTCGTAATAAAACAACTCACTTATTTCAGCTTAGGGGAAACCATTTGGGAACAGATTTACCTAAATCCAAATAAGCTACTCTTATTCCTAAAGCCTACAGTCCACACAATCTTTTGCTTTCACTTAAAATCCATTTTAATGACAGAATTCCCAGGAAGGCATGCCTTAAATAACTTGCAAGTAATCTCATAAATAATATGAAGGCACAGCTTGACTCGGACATGGGAAAGCCTGTTTTTGGGTTTACTGTGTTGGTCAGGAGGCTGCCTTTTTCTTTGTATATCCTCATTTCTTTATCAAGATAATTCTTTGAATTTAAATCCAAATCTCTTCATCAGCTGAAAATGTTAAAAAAGACTGAATGAAATACTTTTGCTGGTCACTTGTTCCATCCATTCCTCCCCTGAGGTGCAACGTTTTGCTTCCCAGCAACCCCCTGCGTGGCACAAGATCTCCCAGTGGCCTTAGTTATTACAGGCACAAGTATAAGCAAGAGCCTTTCTGCATACCAGTCCTTGGCAATAATGGTAAACCTCAGGCATTATCACTTCTAGTGGCAGACACTGCCTGCAAAAACATGCTGCTAACTTCAGAAAGTCCAGCCTCTTAAAAAACAGACTGAGCTGAAGGGTAAAATCACTGAACAGAATTGGTTCTGTTTAGCTCAAACCAGGACACGTTTTCAGCAAGGAAATACATGTAGAGGACAAAGCACTAAACGTGTCTCCCCTAAATCAATTACTTTTTCTTTACTTTAAGGCCAATGTGTGCACAGCGCAGCCAGCAGGCAGAGCCAGCAAGGGGTGCCAATCCCTCACCTCTCTGCTAAGCTCAGCCAGGCTGTTCGATAAAGTGCACTCAACAAGAAAGAACAGTGAAAATCACAAAGAAGTGCTTCCATCCTTTAAGTTTCACAAATCTCTTGCCAGGGCACTGTGGAACCTGGAAAGAGAAAACCCATCTCCCTCCTCCCTCTTTTTTTTTTTTTTTTTTTTTTTAGTGCAAGATATTTTCATTTCCCCGTGGAAAAGAGGGATAATTTTGTATCTGGATCCAGTGTGAAATATTTTACTGTTTTTAACATTGATGTTTCTGCATACATCTGTACTTCATGGAAGAAGCAGTGTAGACTAAAATGAATTCAAGATGCCAGTTGTTCCTAAACCACCGTCTAAATGTTTCTTTGCAAACATGCAAAGGTATAGAATGAAAAGCAGCATTACTGCTTGATCTTGGCAGTCAGCATTACAATAATGTACTGCTCAATAGCATATTAACACTTTTGAAAACTATGATTACCATTTCTTATAACAAAAAAACCCCACCTAAACATAAAAACATAGAACAAAGGAGGAGTATAATTTAATTTATCATTTACCTGGAATACTAAATGAAGCTGAGTTAAACTTGGAAACATAAATCACATCTGCCAGACCTAAGTAAATCTCTGCAAACATTTGCTTTCTCTAAGCTTCAATTTTAATTTAAAAACATTTCTAATGGTGATCATCTCTGTGATGGATGATGTGGGGCATGATTTGCAAATACATTTTGCAGTGATCTGATTATCAGTACTTGAGATATTGCAGCATGGATAACAGAAAAGTGAGGCAGAGCAGAAAGCAAGAATATTACCCGCATTCTCTGTCAAAGCTGTCATTGTTTGGCCCTGGCACTTGCACACTTCTTGCATCGTGGGCCTCTGGCAGCTGCTGTTCATAATGTAACTCTAGCTGAAAAGATTGATACCAACCTTAATTTAAATAAAATAACTTTCTTTCTGAAAAATGGTTGGAACTTACTTAATGATGAAGGGGAAAACATCGAGATGGCGTGTCATGCTCACGATGTTGAAAAATGGGCCATGTTGTGCAAAACCTATAAGAAGTTTCTTTACGTTTTGCGCGGTTTTTTCCCCAGTCAGATCTTATATAGAAGCTAGGGCTGCGTATCAGGACTTGCAATCGCACTTTCAGGCATTAACTTAGCTCATGTTCCAAAGAATTTCAGGATCTTCTTAAACTGTGTCTGTGAAATAAAGTTGTCTGGAAAAAAAAAGTCAAGTGGAAAGTAAAGTAGAGCGAGGCAGTAGCCCAGATGATCTATATTTTATTTTCTATCAGTAAATACTGTCAATATATTCTGCTGTAATGTGTCAGGGAAATAATGTTATTGGTAAATTATTTACTTTCAATAATGTAAAAGAATGAGTTTTGCATTAAAGGGAAGATTTAAGTAACAAGATTACAAAAATCACAGAAAAGGAATATACAACTGAATATCCAGCAGATGGAGCTTCTTACCACTAAAATGTTTTATTTTATCAGAGTAAATTTAAGGTGGCTGTTAAGACGCAGTCCAAAACTAAATACAAAAATTACAGCAAAGATTGTAATGAAGCCAACTAACACAGTTTAAAACTGTGCTAGCCAACTAGCGTGTTTAAAAAGCTCATGCTGTTTCTAAAACCACTTGTTACCTGCTGTCCTTCCCTTAGTAAGGCAGCTAATAATGCAAAAATAAGTGTACTTGATTAGGGAATACTAGACAAACAGACATTAGTGTAGTTTCCCCTCTGTTTTGTTTTGGTTTTGGGTTGGTTTTTTATAATGTATATAGAGAGATTTGTATATTCCAAGGAAACGCAGTAATTATTGTTAATTTCTGCAGATTGTAGTACCAGAGAGCATGTTTTTTGAGATTTCAGAAAGACATAATGAATATGGAGTTGAATATAAGTTAGATAAATATTTTGAGAGACTCTGCATGGAATTAATCAGCCTTGATTTCTCGTGAGATGTTGAGGAGACAAAAGAGGTGTTGTCAATGAAATTTTGATGAAATGATTATAATTTGAAATTATTATTTTTAAGGAAAACTTGAGACAGCTTGGAAACAGGCTATTATGTCCATACTTCAGCTGTAGAGTGGCATTTGAACTAGCCTTGAGTTTTGATGAAAGACGACATTCACCCTGTTTGTTATATATAGTCTGTTTTTCCAGAAAGCTTGAACAGAGGTGTTATGCTGGGAAGCTTACTTGAAGGAGAAATAAATGTTTTTGGAAAGATAGGCTTTGCACACCCAGGTGAAGTTATTGCACCTTCTTATTTATATTCTAGGGGTGTATTCAATCACTTCCTCTGCAGTACTTTGGATTCAGCTTTTGATGCTTGAAAAGATACCTAAACATCAGCCTGTGTTCACAGAATTCCACCTGGGGTAGGCATAAGGCCAAAGACCTTGTATCAAGTGTCTGTGTCAGTCAGACTGAGACATTGGTAGGTATGAAAGACCTCTTAAGCAATGACTGAGATCATTAAGAGTGACCAGAACTCAGTGGACTGTGGCTGTGATCTGTGAAAAGTAAATGTTAAGTCTGAGTTTGGTGGTGGTTGGCTTGTAAATGACTTAAAAAGAAAAAGCAGTGAAAAATAACATGGTTTATGTTTCTGCTGTACGTGATTTTGCATTGATATTACACCAGTATCTATGAAATCTGGTACTTTGGAATAGTACAATACACAATTTAAAGTCTAATTGCATTAAATCCCAAGTACTTTACAATTTCTGCATTTATCAGCCAAGCTTTCATTCTGTTTTACTCAGAAAGACAGAATTTACAGGACAGATACTGAGACCCTTCTCAGCAACTCAGATTTGCACTGGAAAACTGCAGAGACAGAGGATCCTGGCTTCGATGTGGTGTGCCTTTGAATCTTGTGAAACAGCAGATTCAGTCCAATTCAGATTAACAAAGTGACTTTCAGACTGTCTGTGCCTATCAGCGTTGATGTGTCCTAACCTGTTTCTGACTTTTAAGCCATGTGTTGAATATTTACAGGCTGAAAGCCTGAAGAGGGGTAAAAAAAACCCATTTAGCAATAGGATAATGCCAATGAATGATTTTAGTAAATAATGACAGTCAGTCTCTGAGTTTGCCCCCCGCTCCCCCAAGTCTCTCGTAAACACTTCCATGCCTTTGCAAGCATGGTATTTTCACCCAAGAGCACAAAACTGGCACAGATTTTAAAATTATCTTAAAGTACATTTTTTCTTCAGGACTCCATTTCCTGAGCATGCTTCTCTTTGCTTTAATTCACAATTGATCATTACTGCCTTTAATGTTCCTTTTTGGACATCTAAACCCCCCCCTCAAAAAACAAGAATTTCTCCTAACCCTCAAACCCATCTCTTCCTCTTCAGAAAGCTGTTCTTCCTTTCTCCAGAGAAGATCGACGCTCGTCTCAGTCTTTTCCCATTCTTTGCCTTCTCTATAGACACATGATGGAAAACCTGTCTTGCAATAGATTCTCATGGGGCAGACTAATACCATCAGCGAATCTCCAGTGGGTTTCTCTTCTCTGTGCGAGGCCGGGCAAACACAGAAGGAGTCTCTGCCTGCTGAGCTACCCCCTGCAGAGACCAAGAGAAGATGCTGCAAAGAGTTTTCCTTGTTCTGGTGCTGTTGGACATGACAGTAATAGGACATGGTGGGATTAGGTAGGGATTAGGTTCAGCAGAGTCAGGGTGACTGAAGGGAACACGCTCTGCTTGGAAGTCTCTTCAGGTCAGTGACAGAGGTAGAGAGATTCATGCCACACAGACATGAGCCCTCTCCTCTCTGATTCCTGTTCCTCCATGGCCCTTTATACCAATGTTGGCAGAAATTGACAGTGTAAGTGGCTTTGAAGTTTGCAGAAAAAGATGCAGCCGAGAAAGAAAAGAGAGCCGGACTTGTCAGTTGGAACTGGAAATACTGTACAAGCTCTCAGGGGTCCCTGAGGCCTCTGCTTTCAACTCAGAGAAAGAACAGCTCTACGTGAAAGAACAGGGCCTGGTTGTACTCTAGAGTGGGAGAATGGGCTCCTAAGGCTCTGCTGAATGGAAGGGAAAATGAAAAGGAGGGAATGCTGCTCAGAAACACTATTTCGCGTGCTCTGGAGTTCAGCTCTTTCCTTCCAGTTCAGAGTAGGGGACTGTAGCGCAATGTGACAGAGGTTAACGCGAGACCAGAGGGCAAACTGCACAGCCAGAGGCATAAAAGTGTCCGTGTAATTGCTGTGCTCAGGACCCTCCAAGGCTAGACTCTCAATGGTGGGGATATCAGGAGAGTGGCTATTCATGCTGTACTGCTGAAGGGGGTAGGATGCTTTCAAGAATTTCTCTTAATGTGTGTTGAAGAGGAGAGGATATGAAGGCAGATAATGTTAATAAATGTCTTGCTTGCAAAAAGTATCGCAAGATGCAAGGGATAGGTAGCAAAGAGAGATGAATGTTAAAGGAACTATTTATTCATATTATTAACTCATAAAACAGCAGAAATGTGATTGCTTAGAAAGCATGTGACATATTTATTGTTCACATTCTCACTCTGCATAAATCTTCTTACTTGGTTCAACATTATATACATTAAATGTTCTAGATGTTTTGAACGCAGTATATCAAATCACACAACAAGAAATCTAACCCCAATGGTGCATGTACTTCAGAAAATATCATTTTATTACCAATATCTGACAAAGAAAATGCATAGATGGGTCAGCAACCCATTTAAATGACTTTATGGGACACTCAGTGGTGTACTTAGAGAAAAAAATGCAATTAACCTGACTGCTAAAGTTAACTGCAGCAGGCCATTTCTGATATGACAGCAATCTGCACACTATAGCTAGATGTATTTTAGTGATGCAGTGGCACTAGGTAACTTTCATTTTGCGGAATTTTAAATGGACCCACATTTTATTTGTTTTAGTTTGGTTCGGTTTTTGGAAACCTGCAATTAAAAATACTTAATTGTTTCTTAGTATGACTGCAGGTGATATTTAACTGAAAGCAACCCACAGAAAAACGAGCTTGTCAAGCTATAAAGGGATCGGAATAACACAGACATGGTAGTTAGGTTTAGTGCAAAAAACAGTTCAAAGAAAGTAGGATTGTAATTTAAAATAACATCTCATTAGGTGGTTTAATTACTCACTGCCAGCTATAATTGATTTTTAAGGCTGGAAAACAGAAACACATAGCACTTAGGAATAAGAAAGGATTTCTTCTTCTGGTAAGTTGGACACAAGATGAAGGTTCCCTTGGCAGAGTATAAGATTTTGACTAGGTTTCTTAGCTACTTTGAATTATACTGATTATTCTGTATTTGGAAATCAACCCAAATAGCTACAAGACTGAATATATAGACTTGGATGAGGGACTAGAGAGTACTATCAGCAAGTTTGCTGATGACACCAAGCTGGGAGGAGTGGCTGACACACCAGAAGGCTGTGCTGCCATTCAGCGAGACCTGGACAGGCTGGAGGGTTGGGCAGGGAAAAATTTAATGAAATATAACAAGGGTAAATGTAGAGTCTTGCATCTGGGTAGGAACAACCCCAGGTTCCAGTATAAGTTGGGGAATGACTTATTAGAGAGTAGTGTAGGGGAAAGGGACCTGGGAGTCTTGGTGGACAGCAGGATGACCATGAGCCAGCACTGTGCCCTTGTGGCCAGGAAGGCCAATGGCATCCTGGGGTGTATTAGAAGGGGGGTGGTTAGTAGGTCGAGAGAGGTTCTCCTTCCCCTCTACTCTGCCCTGGTGAGACCCCATCTGGAATACTGTGTCCAGTTCTGGGCCCCTCAGTTCAAGAAAGACGGGGAACTGCTGGAGAGAGTCCAGCACAGGGCAACTAGGATGATTAAGGGAGTGGAGCATCTCCCTTATGAGAAAAGACTGAGGGAGCTGGGGCTCTTTAGTTTGGAGAAGAGGAGGCTGAGGGGTGACCTCATTAATGTTTACAAATATATAAAGGGTGAGTGTCACGACGATGGAGCCAGGCTCTTCTCGGTGACAACCACTGATAGGACAAGGGGTAATGGGCTGAAACTGGAACATAAGAGGTTCCGCTTAAACTCGAGAAGAAACTTCTTCTCAGTGAGGGTGACGGAACACTGGAACAGGCTGCCCAGGGAGGTTGTGGAGTCTCCTTCTCTGGAGACATTCAAGACCTGCCTGGACACGTTCCTGTGTAGCATAATGTAGGCATTGCTGCTCTGGCAGGGGGATTGGACTTGATGATCTTTCGAGGTCCCTTCCAATCCCTAACATTCTATGATTCTATGATTTCCTCAATTTTTTTTTAGTAGTAGCAAAAATTATGACTGATCCAGTCACACTCTGAGCTGGTCTGTTGTGTTTGGGCCCACCAGGCCACGGCAGTTCTGAGCGGTAGCAGAAGCAATGCTCTGGGAATCTTGAGAATTTTAAAGCTAGTAATTCAGGTTCTTTTATTATTTTTTTTTCCAAGACTTGAGTTCAAACATTTAGTGATTTTCTGATGTGAAAGTAGATAGTGTTTGATTTAGGAACACACAGTATAAGCCAAGACTAAAGATACAAAGGGACCAGGAGAGTGGGAGTCTCTTTTGAAAACAGAAATAAAGATTCATGTTTGCTACCTGTTCTCTCCTTCTAGAGAAGCTTCTAAAGCATGTTTTTAAATGAAGCCTTTTTTTTTTCTAAATGGAGCACATGAATGTGTATTTCTTCTGTTACTTCTGTCACATAATCACTTGTGCTACTTTTAAATAATATTCATAACCAGACAAAGCAATAATAGCAAGAATACTTTGAGTTAGCGCAGTCAGTAGTTATGAAATTTATTTACATGGTGAGACACTGGAAGGCTCCTGAGGCATTGCAGCTGGCAGGATTTGTCACAGAAACAATGCAGTGACTTCAGCTGGTACGGCCCAAGCTTAGTGATTCTTGACTGCTGAGGATGGGCTTTGTGTATCTAGTTATTTTCATAGAAATATGAAGTTTTATGTTCAAATACTCTTCACAGGAATGAAGAGAAACTGCACCTGTATATGGCAGTGCACGCAGAAAAAAAAACCCTTTTCATGTCAAAATGAAATCTATTTACAAATTTCACTTTGTAGTGTTTTTTTTATAATTAGTAATCTCTTCTACTGAATTTTAAAAAGGTTGGACAGAGTTTAAGTGATTGATTTTGCAAGTGGTGGGTGTGCAGAAGTTTTAATACTGTCCCAGGCCTCATACAAACATTTCTGAATTGTTATCATCATGTAAAAACTCAGTACATCATTCAAAGACAACAATCATTTGAAGATTGTGCCTGAAGTAGCAACTTTCCTAACGTACATAATGCTGGGATTTCTGCTTCTTTACCCTCAGATTTACCTGCTTCTATGTTGCTTCTCAAGATGACCAATAAAAAAAAAAACCCACATTGAAAAAGCCCAACCAAAACCCAACAAATGCTCCAACACTTTACTACGAGAGTGCCTGGCATTTAGGTCTGATGTATACCGTGTTAAGTTTGTTTCTAAATAGGCTTTATTAACCGATTTCTTTCCACTTGGTCCAGAAAATCCAGAACACCTTGAAACATTAGTTCTCCTTTAATATGAAATCTTAAACATACTTTTTCATTCCAGGTGCTGTGGGTTTTTTAAGAATAATAAATATTCTAAGAGAGCATGTGAAACCACAAGAATGAACATAAGCCTGTTATTTTCTCATACAAAAATCTTCCAGATTGAGTTAAATCATGAAACAGTGCTTTACCAGCTCCAGATAGATTAAATATCTTAGAGAAAACTATAAAATCAAATTTTAAAGAAGCTTCTTGAAAAATCAAGGATAAATTTTATAATCACAGCTTGTCAAGTCCTCAAGTGGTAGGTGCTTTTTTCCAAGCTGTCTCGGTTGCAGGTAGAGTGTCTCACTTTTGACGCTGACCCCAGTCAACATTCTTATCCTTCCTTTGAAGCAGGCAGATCACCTCTGAGAGCTTTCTTCCTGAGTCTTCCCGTGCGATACCGCATCTCTCCTAAGCTGATTTCTTCTCTATCGGACACAGGGGAAGCTTCTGGCAGCTTCTCACAGAAGCCACCCCTTTAGCTGCCCTGCTACTGAAATCTCACCACACAAACCTAATACAAGCCAATATTCTTTACTAGCTAAGCAAGAGAAAATAAAAGCACACTATACCAAACTATAGAATCGTAGAATTGTCAAGGTTGGAAGGGACCTTAGAGACCATCTAGTTCCAACCCACCTGCCATGGGCAGGAACATCTCACGCTAGATCAGGTTGCTCAGATCATATTTGGTTTGTTTATCTGCCATTGTTTTTCCATTTTCACATTTTGGAAAGGGATCTAAGCTAATTGAACAGGAAAATGTTCCTGTTCTCTCACCAAAGCTTTTAGAGCCTTCAATAAATAGTCACTCTCTTGGAAATATATTGATCTGTGAAGCTCATCACAGATCCTTCGCAAAAGTTCATGTCAAGTCATTTTCTATGTTTATTATTTACTTCTAATAACATTGACAAACCCATTAGGTGCTGGCAGTTGTACAGTTTTTCAGATAAGCAATCTTGGCCCTTCCTCATTGTAGAAAAAGGTTACAAGACCCCTTTAATGAGATTCATTTGATTTCTAATTAGTAACAAATGCAAAACTCAAGTATATTTGACAAAAAAGAAATAAAGTCATTAACTCAGTCAGTAAATTAGAAAAAGCTAGCTGAAGACTTGAAAGATCAAACAATGTGGAAACAGAATGCAAGAAAGACTTAAGTTTTTGAAAGAAGTTTTTAGAAGAAACAATTTCAATATAACACTGAGTAAGGAGACAAGAGTAGTTCTTTCTAGTTATTGAACTTCAAGAGTTGGTATTATATTTCAACAACATGTAGGCAGATTCTACAAGGCATCCCAAGTTATCCCATTTAAAATTTTAATACTTTTCTTAGAAATAATTTGTCAATTAAAGTGCTGATTCCTAGGAGAAAGAAGTAGAGAATGTGACCTCAGATAAAAACATCAGTTTCTTGGTTCTGCTAACTCAAAACCACTCATGCTTGAGGCTTGGTTCTGAGGCTTTGATCCTGTCTTTTCTGGGTTTTTTGTGGTTTGTTTTTTTTTCAAGCAGCAAATATTTTTTCCTATGTCTCAGGGACTGAAGCAAAAAAGCCCTCCTTTCACACCTCATTTGTTTTAAAGTGAAATCACAAAAAGCACTACTACATTTTGAAACTTTGCATAAGGAGAAGAGGGAATCCTCAGCAAATATACCTGAATGCTATGGCTCAATGCATAGCTGCAGTCACAGCAATAAATAAGAACTAGAAACAAAATAAACAAAGATATTTAGATGTGTAATTACCCTTTGAAACAAGTAAGAGGTAGCATTACATTTAAAAGGCATGTTGATGCCTGAGTTTCTTTTGGGGGAGAGAAAAAACGAAAGAAAAAGATCAAATATGTGCTGATTTTTGATTTAACAGTCTCTCTGGGTCCAGCCTTGCTCATTTTACCAGGAAGACAGATTTTCGAGATTCTCTTTGGTATATCCTCATGCTGACACCTAGTAGGTATGATTTTAAGCACACTAATACAAACAGCTTACTTCTCGAAAAGTAATTCTTAATCCACATGAAAATCTAGGTGTACTTTTTCTGGTTTTGCTAGTAACATCAGTAGGAAATAGGAATAAACAGATTTTTTTTCTATATATTCTATGTCAAATTAGATGTTGAAAATAGAACTTGCAAATGCAGTTTTATATCTAAAGGCACGCAATGTTGTCCTGCTACTTGCGTAATTTACTGGCAGTTGAAGAGAGTCCCTTCGGAGAGCTGGCCAAGTAACGACCATCCCACCAATATGGCTACAAGTCGTCCTCCCTTTATTGCTCCAGACAGCTCAATATATACAGTTAAGCAGTGTCCATGCGCCTGCCCCTTAACAGAGTTGGTCAGTTACAGGTTTACACGCGCCAGCGTTTTATTGGGTAGTGCCATTCAACTGTGCAGGCGGCTCTCGCCCCCCCTCTCCCCCTGGAAAGGCTCTCATAAAAACAGCTACACCTCCTCCTCTCTGTGCCCCAAGGCAGCTCCAAGGACAGAGCCTTTATTTTGGCCTAAGCTGGGTTGTCCAAAGCTTTTAAAGGGATACAGCGCCCCTGCTCCACAAGAAATTCCTCTACAGGCAGTTAACATACAGTACTTATCTGAGTTAATTTAAAATTCCTTTCTTAGTCACTTACTTTAAAATGTGAACATAAAAGCTCTTTTACTTGTTGTACCATACTACAACTCTCTGAAGAACGTGCAGAAAGTTGTGGGATGCAAAAATTGCTCTCTTACTATCCTTACAATATTCATACACTAAATAGAATCAAAGCAATAATAGAGCTCACTAAGGTCCGCAGTGCACGCGCATGATTTCATCAACCCTTGGTGAACCATAAAGGCCCGAGAATAACAATGCAAATCAGTCTTCCATGTCCACAATACACAGCGAGACAGTAATATTACAGAAATAGCTTTGTCTGCATACAGAAATAGTCTCAGATAATGAAAGTGTCACTATATGATATTGCAGGGGGCCCCTCTACACGCTCCACCAGGTGGAATTCAGAAGAACTTAACAACCCGTTGTTGCTCTCAGTAGATTTCAAAATGCAAATTGACTTATTATGTTTCTTTAAGGCAGACAGAAAAAAAAAATCATGTGTTTGATGTCTCATGAGATGCTTATTTTTATACTCAACTGGAGGCAAAGCACATAGTCATGCATATAAGCAAACGTCTCTTAATCCTACTAAAAGCACATCACCTTTACGCATTATGCGCCGTAATTCTTATTTTATGATCATCTTGAGATTCACAAAAAATAACGAGAATATTTCAAGAAAATTTCACTGAAGTCAGAAAATAAATTAGGTTGGTTATCCATATCAGGAAAAAATTTACCCCTGAAGAACTGTACAGTGTTTTATTGCAGCCAATATAATGGGACTTAAGTGGTTCACATGGATTTGCTTTTTATTTTTAATCTCAAAGTAAAAGTTCTACAGGATTTATTTGCCCAGAAAGCTGCCCAGGTCACTTAGAAAATCAGTGACATAGTAACTGCTTGCTGGTTATTTCTGATTATTTTGGTTTTAAAACAAAGTCCAATCCATTGCAGCCTGAACTTCTTTCATAGGGTGCAGATGGAAAATCCTTATCTCATTAGCATTTGGTGGACAGCAGGATGACCACGAGCCAGCACTGTGCCCTTGTGGCCAGGAAGGCCAATGGCATCCTGGGGTGTATTAGAAGGGGGGTGGTTAGTAGGTCGAGAGAGGTTCTCCTTCCCCTCTACTCTGCCCTGGTGAGACCCCATCTGAAATATTGTGTCCAGTTCTGGGCCCCTCAGTTCAAGAAAGACAGGGAACTGCTGGAGAGAGTCCAGCACAGGGCAACTAGGATGATTAAGGGAGTGGAGCATCTCCCTTATGAGAAAAGACTGAGGGAGCTGGGGCTCTTTAGTTTGGAGAAGAGGAGGCTGAGGGGTGACCTCATTAATGTTTACAAATATATCAAGGGTGAGTGTCACGAGGATGGAGCCAGGCTCTTCTCGGTGACAACCACTGATAGGACAAGGGGTAATGGGCTGAAACTGGAACATAAGAGGTTCCGCTTAAACTCGAGAAGAAACTTCTTCTCAGTGAGGGTGACGGAGCCCTGGAACAGGCTGCCCAGAGAGGTTGTGGAGTCTCCTTCTCCGGAGACATTCAAGACCTGCCTGGACACGTTCCTGTGTGGCATAGTCTAGGCATTCCTGCTCTGGCAGGGGGATTGGACTTGATGATCTTTCGAGGTCCCTTCCAATCCCTAACATTCTATGATTCTATGATTCTATGATTTATTTTGGGTCACTGCTACTCAGAAGGGAGAGGGAAATACAGGAATGCGATGCCGGAAGATGAAAAGTGGTTTGAATAAAAAGGTATAGGGGCCTTGTTTGGTCTGTTTGCACACTTGGGTCTTGCTCCAAGACTCCTTCATAAAATTTCTTTACAAATCTCAAAAAATATAACTCTCAATCAGCTCTTCTGCTAAGGGGAGTGATCTCCATGTCCACATCTCAACCCACAAGCGTTTCATTATATTTTCTCTCCCCTGTCCAGCTGAGGAGGGGAGTGATAGAGTGGTTTTGGTGGGTACCTGGCATCCAGCCAAGGTCAACCCACCACAAGGGTAAATCAAATATGTTATAGAAAGATATTTCATATCCTTCGCCTGCATCATTTTAATCTGTGGTCTTTGCATGTCATTAAACTTTCATTTCTAATTTATCAAGAGATTGCCTCCTCTTCTATGTGATGATATAATCTTAATTTTATTCAGATATTTTCACACATTAGAGTACGGTATAGAAAATGAATGCATATCCATTTACGTAGTAGTAAGGTTTGCAAATAGTTGAAGTTCCTTTTTCCTTCCTCTGTACAATTAAGAACATACGCCCTGCTAGCTTCAAGCAGTCCATCCTTCTAGAGGGACCTGAACAGCTGTTCTGTTTTCAGAGCTGGTTAACACACCCACAACTTTTGGATAAATCTGGTTCACAGCTTCAGTGGTGATAGTGCAGGCAACTTCTTTAATACTCTTCTTCCTACTGTCCTTGATCAAAGAACAGATGACTGCAGATTTGGCTCTTAGTATACAGAAAAAAAAACTACAATTTTCTGTGTGATGTTTTGAAGATTTAAAGTATTATATAATTGGCAAGACTAAAGTTGATACAGGGTTTAAAGGAAACAATCTACAAAGAAAGATCAAAGAAAAACTTTGGTGTTCTTCATATGTTACAGGACTATGGTTTTGTTTAAAAACAATACACATAAAGCGCATGTGATACATAAATCATACACATATATATCTAATTAAAATTACAGCAATTGCCTAAAAGCAAGACAAAACAAGGCTGCTTTATTAGAAACGTGTATCAGTTGTTCATAAGCTGTTTACAAGACTGCTAAAATATAATTGGGAGGAATTTGAAGGCTGCTTTTCTTCCTCAGGCTAGCTTTTTGGAAAGTTTCAGCAAAATGATCAAAAGGTTTCTTCTAATTAGTTTAAGGAAATCACATAGTTTTTCATCTGAAAGAAGACCGAGAATATTCCGTTCTGTTTCAAAGAAATGCGTACAGCTATGTGGCATAGACATGAACGTCAGCGAGCTGTCTTGTTTGGGAGTAAGGGGTGAATTCTGCTTCCTATGAACCTTGTACTTAAGTTGCCACCCCTGAAAATTTCATTTCGTATCTGCCCAGTAGCAGCCTGTGTACTCTCTGTAGGTCCTATAGATACCCTGTAGAGAGAGAAACCTGAGTATGACCCATCCCTAAAAATGAGAACAAAACAAAATTTGCTTAGCTGCTGCTCTCCTCACAAATCATTACAGTGGAATGGGGTATGGAAGTGGCCACAGTGGTGGTCAAGAAGGAAACAGAAGGATTTCACTTGGTTTTCGTCTGCCCTTCAGTGGTGCTTGATAAAGAGAGGAAAGGATCTTAAATATGAATGATGAAGAGACTCACATTGGCAGGGAAAGAGAAGTGCACAGGCAGTTTGTGATGGCTGGACACAGCAGATGAAGGCTGATAAAGTTAGTGAGGATGCACCAAATGTAGATACATGATAAAGAGAAATACTTCACAGAAGATGCTGAAACGTGACTCAGAAAAGGAGAGAGGACAAAGACTCACATATAAATAATGATGAAAAATGTTAATTGTGACACTGTCAAGCAATTCCACCCTTCATACCACCAAGGTGGTGGGCTCGATCCCCGTTGGGTCCCCATGTGTTGCCTGACCTAGTTGAGAGGCGTCCCTGCCCACAACAGGGAGGCTGGATTAAATGATCTCTAAGGCCCCTTCCAGCCTAGGCCATTCTATGATTCTGTGATTCATTTGCGACCTTGTTGGGTTTCCTATTTCTGTTTACTATAGGGTACCCAGCTGCATTTTAAAGAACAAAAAAAATGGAAGTTTAGAGAAAGTTTTCTAGTTAAACTTCATCTATTTTTTGTGAAGTCCTAATTCAACTAAATACTTAATGCAATTTACTTAAAAAAATACATACTACTAAAAATAATAAATTACAGTTTGGCAGGGACAATATACCCATATATCAGCAGATCAGTCCTTAAAAACAGGACATCTCAGAAAGAAATTATTAGCATGATAGTGAGAAAAGTGTTTGGTTCAGAGATGGGAGAAGGATTTGAAATTAATTGGAAGGAATTGTCTTTTATTTATTTTATATTGTCTTTTAGGAATTATTGTGAAGCGAAACTTTATTAAGCTGTGTTTAATATTCAAAAGTGGGCAACTTTCCCAGGATTTAGAGATTTACTGCGATTGTTTAGCACAGGCTTAACTGATGGCTTTAATGAGGGGGCTTAACTGATGGGATTAATGAAATGGAGAACAGTTTTATGAAGGTATTCTCGTATCTATTCTCAAAGGACTATGAATACATTCACTCACGGAGCTCCAGTTAATATCTTTACTGTAGAAAAGTAAATGTGTGTTAAAAATTCCATAGTTGTTGCTACTGAATCTCTGGGCAAAGATGTTAATTCTTTGTGAAATCCTGACATGGGGTTATAGATACCACCTGTTTTTTTTCTCTTATATCATGCTTTTATATACTCTGTTGCTTGAAAAAGAGTAATTAAAACCCTGATGTCTTCAGTAACGTGTTACGACTTCGCCAACAACTCAGCTAAATAAGCTGTCACCTCTATACAGAAAACTGTTTTTATATTATACCGTGACAGACTATCCCAGTGCTTCGGCTTAACACCAGAGAGACGAGTGCAAGGAAACAACCCCGCAGCCGAGCTACTAAGCACTGAGCAGCACTGCCTGTGTCTGGGACTTTGGTAGTTTATCTGTCGCACTTCAGGGGATGGGTAGAAGAGCATCTCCTTTCAATCCTTTCAAGCCTTTCTATCTGTAACAAGAAAGCTTAGTAGGGACTAATTAAAAGTTCTAAGTAAGCTTTTAAAATAAGTAAAAGGGAACCATGGGTGTGCACTTCAGTTATATGCAGATATCAATGAAGACGACGACGAAGTGCTTTATGTGCCTTCAAAGTCACTTGCTATTGGCTTGGAAGCTTTCAACTTGAAGTTTAAAAAGCTTCATGAAGAGAACTTTTCTAATTTTATTTTTACTCTGATTGAACTTTTTAAAAATTTTTTTTTTAAAATATCTAGTGCTGTAGGTAGGAACTACTGAAATTTACAGGTAGCAAAAATCCTCTAAACTTGAAGTACCCAACTCCCTTAAACAACACCCCGTCCAAAGTGAAGGGTCCATGAACACCAAACACCTATCAGCTGTGTTACTGCACGTATAGTTGTTCTGACTAAACCCCAGAGTAACAACTGGCTTTAATAACATGGTGATTATGAAGCATAATTCCAAGAAATGTCAAAGCTTTGATTTTTGTCAAAGATTACATAATGATTTGGATGGAGTATATAACGAGCTTATCTTGGGGAGCTATTCAGTAGTTCTACAGTTCACTCTTTGAGGACTACTTTGTTGTAGCTATCACTGAGTACAAAGACGAAACCACAGAGACCCGATTTATCTACAAGTGGAAGGCAGCACAATGGGCTGTTAACTTTATTTTCCTATTAGGACATTGATAGTAAGTCTTGTTCTCTTTATAGAGAATTATGAATGTTTTTATAATCTCCTTACATACTAACAGGACAAACTATGTCACCTTTTTAGTAAATACTGTGTTAGACATCTAATGTCTTGGGATTTTGTCCTGGTCTGAGAGCCCCAGGACACAAGTTCTCTGGGGCTCCTGGCTTTGGGGGCACTCACAGTGGGGGAGAAGAGGATGGGTCAGGTGACCCAAATGGACCAATCACAGTGTTCCTTCCCATGGTGCTTGGTATAAAAGGGCCCCTCAGAAGAACCCCAGGGTCTTCAGTGCTGCTGGGCTGGGAGGGTTGGTGTTGGGTCTTCCTCATGTCTCTCTGTGCTGCTGCTGTTCCTGCCTCCTGGTTTTGTGCTGCAGAGGAGCTCAGTTCGACAGGACAGTCTGTCTTGCCTGGCCTGCCTGGGTGGGAGAGCCACAGCTCCTTTTCTGTTTCTTTTGGGCTGTCATTGGGACTCTGTGCTCAGGCTCTACCATCTGCTGCTAAGTCTGGTTGAGCAATTTTTACTGACTTAAGAGGAGTACATCAGTCTTTCAGAAGAACACTGCTTCAAAAATGAGAAAAGGCAGTGAAGAAATTTTCTAGCTGGTTCATAGAAAAGAGTAAGACAGTGTGCACCTGGAGATAGCAAGTAGAGTGTTGTTTAGAAAGTTTTAGCTAGCTGTTTGTCCTTGGGGATGTGTGGAATCAGACCTAAGCGGGACTTTTTATGGAGATTAGAGGGTACCAAAACATGAAGTCATTTAAGAGAGGCTGAAAGTGAGCCAAAATTAAATGTGGCAGTGGGAGATTATGACCACTGACTCAATTCACAGTGCCAAAAACTCGCCCCCCACACACACCTCCAAGGAGGATGTGTCCTAATTTTAATATACCACCAGTGAATGTAACAGTTATCACTAACCAGTAATTGTAGAATTAGTGGCAAGTTGGGTATGTTTATACTAATAAGTTACAAAATAAATACGTTGCAGTTTTTCCATGCGATATGCTAGTTTCATCTAGCATCCAAACCTGGCCAACTCTGCTAGTAAACCCATGTCAGCGTTCTAAACTAGCATTTGGTTTAGAGAGTTCTTTCTTTGAAGGTCCTGCTTTCAGCACCAAGTCCAGTTTGGGACTTTTTTTTTCTGCTTGGGACCTTGTCATCTGGAAGGTGTGGATCCCATATCAACATATTTTCTTGTATCTTTGAGCATATTTGCCCTATGGTATGTATAGTTTGGCATCTTCACTGTTATTGTTAGTGTGTTGGGGTTTTTTTTTATTAAACTGGTTCATATTTTTTTTCAACCTGTTATCCTCCCGTCGGAGGGTGGTGGGGGGATCACAGAGAGCATCTGTCACAGTTTAGTGGCTGGCCCAGGCTTAAACTTTAACATATTTGTTGGTGCTCCACGTGGAGCAGCGAATCAATTTCATATTTCACTGTTTCATAAACTCTAATTTTATATTTGCATGTTTAATATTTTAGCTGGAAAAAAACAGTCATCAATATGGCTCTCGGTGAAATATTATATTATGTCCTTAGAGATTTTGGATTGTGGTTGATTGTCATGTTGCTCCCTAATCTGTCATGCATATTATCATATTATCTAGGCCTTCTTAGTGTGGGTTTGAGTTTTTTTGGCCAGGGGTTTTGGGCAAAGTGCATTGGTTTTCTGTCATGTTTAACACAATTATCTACACTGGAACAAGCTGGACGGTGGCTTTACCTGGGCACTTGGGGCACAATTTGCTAAGCCTTACCGCAAAGTAAAATCAGTGGTACTTGTAAAGAGCAGAAAAAAAACAATGACAGCAGCAACGGAATGTCTCTCTGAAGGAACAGATTTGGAGAATGAAAATTTTATTTGACCAGAGGCACCACAGCAGGCAATGATCGTGAGTCAAGTGCTACAAGACTCCCAGGCTCATCTGGTAAATCTACATTCAGATTTGGGCAAGGCAACCTGAAAGATAGATGGGGAAGATCACAGAGCCAAAGGAAGGAGAAGCAAATGTGAATGGAAAGAACATAAAAATTAATCATGGCATTTCTAGTCTCCTCTTTTTATTTTCTTTTATCTAGGGCAGAGTTGTAAGTCTCCAGGAATATTAAAAATAAGAAAAAAGAACCTGTGTTAACAGGTGAGAGTTTAGGTTCTAAATAAAGGCTGTTGAGATGAAGTATGAGGAAATGTAGCCAAGAAAGACTGAACAGATGCTAGAATTTCACCTGAAAAGATAAATAATGAGTGCAAGGATTTGGGATAGCTTCCAGTTTTAAAGGAGAATTTTGAATTTTTATAATAACTGTCATGGTTTAACTCCAGCCAGCAACTAAGCCCCACATAGCCACTCACTCACTCCCTGGGGTGATGGAGAAGAGAACTGGAAGGATGAGAAAACTCATGGGTTGAGAAAAAGACAGTTAGAGGTAAATCAAAAGCTGCGGAAGCAAGCAAAGCAAAATAATGAATTCATTCATCCCACTGGCAGGCAGGTTCAGCCGTCTCCAGTAGAGCTCCATCACATGTAACGGTGACTTGGGAAGGCAGATGTCGTAACACTGTGTTCCCTTTCTTTCTCCCAGCTTTCATTGCTAAGCTCGACATCATGTGGTGTGGAATATCCCTTTGGTCAGTTGGGGTCAGCTGTCCCAGCTGTGTCCCCCTTCAACTTCTTGTGCACCTCCAGCCTACTCACTGGTGGGGTGGGGTGAGGAGGAGAAAAGGCCTTGACACTGTGTGAGCATTGGGTGAGCCATGGCTAAAGCATTCCTGTGTTATCAGCACTGTTTCCAGCAGAAATCCAAACCACAGCCCCATACTAGGTGCTATGAAGAAATTTAACTGCATCCCAGGCAAAATCAGCACACAGCACTTCAAGATAAAGGGCAACACCTCACGGAACAGACTAAGCTTGCATAAAAACATTTTTTTTTTCGATTCACTTGGCTAACTATGATGAAAAAAAAAACAATTAGTAACCTGAGTGTCATAAAGTCCCAAAGTCTTGTAATACAGTTACAACGAAATACTCTATTATCACTGAACCATAGAATCATAGAATCAATTGGGTTGGAAAAGACCTCAGAGATCATCAAGTCCAACCCTTGGTCCAACTCCAGTCCGTTTACTAGATCATGGCACTAAGTGCCATGTCCAATCTCAGTTTAAAAACCTCCAGGGACGGTGAATCCACCACATCCCTGGGCAGGCCATTCCAATGCCTGACCACTCTCTCTGTAAAGAACTTCTTTCTAATATCCAGCCTAAATTTTCCCTGGCAGAGCTTAAGCCCGTGTCCCCTTGTCCTGTTGCTAACTGCCTGGGAGAAGAGACCAGTCTCCCCCTGGCTATAACTTCCCTTCAGGGGAAGTTATATAGAGAGTGATGAGGTCATCTCTAAGCCTCCTCTTCTCCAGACTAAACAACCCCAGCTCCCTCAGCCTCTCCCTATAGGTCTTGTGTTCCAGTCCCTTCACCAGTCTTGTTGCTCTGGACCCGCTCCAGCACGTCAATATCTTTCCTGAACTGAGGGGCACAGAACTAAACACAGTACTCCAGCTGTGGCCTCACCAATGCAGAGTACAGGGGAAAGATCACTTCCCTTGTCCTGCTGACCATGCTATTTTTGATACAGGACAGGATACCGTTGGCCTTCTTGGCCACGTGGGCACACTGTTGGCTCATGTTGAGCTTCCTGTCAATTAGTACCCCCAGGTCCCTTTCTGCCTGGCTGCTCTCCAGCCACTCTGTGCCCAGCCTGTAGCGCTGCAGGGTGTTGTTGTGGCCAAAGTGCAGGACCTGGCACTTGGCCTTGTGGAACTTCATCCCATTGGAATCAGCCCATTTTTCCAGTCTATCCAGATCTCTCTGCAGAGCCCTCCTGCCTTCCAGTAGGTCAACACTTCCCCCCCAACTTACCTGATGATGGTCTCAATCCTCTCATCTAAATAGTCAATAAAGATGTTCAACAGGACTGGACCCAACACTGACCCCTGGGGGACACCACTAGTCACTGGCTGCCACCTAGATGCAGCCCCATTCACCAGCACTCTCTGGGCCCGGCCCTCCAGCCAGTTCTTAACCCAGCAGAGAGTACACTTGTCCAAGCCATGGGCTACCAGCTTTTGCAGGAGTATATTATGGGGGACAGTGTCAAAGGCTTTGCTGAAGTCTAGATAGACCACATGTACAGCTTTCCCTTCATCCACCAGGTGGGTCACCTGATCATAAAAGGAGATCAGGTTGGTCAGACAGGACCTGCCCCTCCTAAACCCATGCTGGCTGGGTCTGATCCCTTGTCCATTCTGAAGGTGCTGTGTGATTGCATTCAGGATGATCTGCTCCATAACCCTGCCAGGCACTGAGGTCAGGCTGACAGGCCTGTAGTTGCCAGGATCAGCTTTGCAGCCCTTTTTGTGGATTGGGGTAACATTCGCCAATTTCCAATCATATGGGACCTCCCCAGTGAGCCAGGACTGTTGGAAGATGATGGAGAGCGGCTTCGTGAGCTCTTCTGCTAGCTCTCTCATCACCCTAGAATGGATCCCGTCTGGTCCCATAGACTTGTGAGGATCCAGATGGCTCAGTAAGTCACCAATCATTTCCTCCTGGAATACAAGGGGGCTATTTGGCTTCCTATCTCTGTCAACCACCTCCAGAGGTCACTTGTCCTGAGGGCCACCTGTCTTACTGGTAAAAACTGAGGCAAAGTAGGTATTAAGTACCTCAGCTTTCTCCTCATCTTTGTTAACTATATTTCCCTCAAAGTCCAACAGAGAATGGAGGTTTTCCTTGCCCCTCCTTTCGTTATTTAAAGAAGGACTTTTTATTATCCCTAACAGAATTGGCCAAACTAACTTCAAACTGCACTTTTGTTTCCCTGATTTTTTTTCTGCACGATCTAGCTATTTCCATAAATTCTTCATAAGTAGCCAGCCCTTTTTTTCCACAGTCGGTAAACTCTCTTTTTATTCCTGATTTCCTTCAGAATCACCCTGTTTAGCCAAGCTGGTTGTCTTCCCCGCCAGCTAGCCTTTCGGCACACTGGTATAGCCTGTTCCTGTGCACTCAAAACCTCCTGCTTGAAGCATGTCCAACCCTCCTGGCCCCCTTGTTTTTAAGCATTGTTTCCCAGGGTATGCTCTGAACTAGACTTCTGAATAGGCAAAAATCTGCCCTCCGGAAGTCCAGTGTAGAGGTTTTATTGATGGCTCTCCTTGTATCTCTGAGTATTGAAAATTCTATTATTTCATGGTTGCTATGCCCCAGGCAGCCTCCAACCACTACATCTCCCACCAGCCCTTCTCTGTTTGTAAACAGTAGGTCTGGCGGGGTCTTACCCCTGGTAGGCTCATTGACCAGATGATGAAGGAAATTGTCCTCTATACACTCTAGGAACTTCCTAGACTGCCTCCTCTGTGCAGTATTGAGTTCCCAGCAGATATCCGGCAGGTTAAAGTCACCCACAAGAACAAGGGCTGTCGATTTTGAGACATTCGCCAGCTGCTTGTAGAATAATTCATCTCCTTCATCATCCTGGTTGGGCGGTCTATAACAGACACCCACGAGGATGTCAGCCTTGTTGGACTTCCCCCTGATTCTGGTCCACAGGCACTCAACCTTGTCACTGCTGACCTCAAGCTCAGCAGAGTCAAGAGACTCTCTAACATATAAAGTCACCCCTCCACCTCTCCTACCCTGCCTGTCTTTTCTGAAGAGCTTGTAGCCACCCATAGCAGCACTCCAGTCATATGAGTCATCCCACCACGTTTCTGTGACGGCAACTATGTCATAGCTTTCCTGCTGCACGATGGCTTCCAGCTCCTCCTGTTTGTTACCCATGCTGCGTGCATTAGTGTAAATGCACCTCAGTCGGGTCACCTTTTGTAAGGGAGAAGCCCTAATACCTTCCTGGTGATACTCAGATGTTTCTGAGTATGACCAAATTTGACTCCTACTCCACTTGTAAACTGGGCATCTTATTTTCTCTAATGCATAACAAGACACACATTCCTGTAAAAATCTTATCATCAGTAAGCCCTACCTCCCTTCTTTTTTTCTGCAAAAAGAAATGAGAGGAAAAATTGCCAAGCCATCACATGATTTCAATGCATGTTCACATTCTGAAAAGCAAGGAATGTAAATCTAGGCAAAACTGGACAGAAGGCCAGGAATTAGTAGAGAGAATGCTAAAAAAAAATTCACAGAACAAGCTGAAGCTGTTACTAATATCTGTTACTTTAAGAACAGCTATACAACAGCTGACCTTTTGGTGTAGTTAAGTCAATAAATCCTCACCCATTTAGAAGTACAAGAGAACTCCCCAGGGTTCTGCCTTTAGCCCAGAACTGCAAGACTTTGCTGAGAACTATTGCTCTACTGCTTTATGATTAGAACTGTGTAAAATTTTTGATGAATTAGCCTATTAGAAAACATGTTATGTCTACTTTTTAATTTTTGTTGTATTCCTTAGTCTTGTTTAGCTAGAGCAGTGCTAAGCTGAACTGCATAATACAGCAAAATTTCAAAACATAGCAAAAATTTCTACTGGATTTCACTGGAAATTTTGACCAGGGTCAAAACTCAAGATTCCGACACTGATACTGTGATTGTTGCTTTTGAATTTGTAGTAAAATGAATGTGGATAACCACAGTAACAGTTTCTAAAAGCATACCTTGGAGTCCTCCTGCAAAACCGAAGTTTTAAAGAAGCTCAAATTTGATAAATGTATGGAAGGAAAAGTCAGTTCATTAAAATCAAGTGTAATAACTCTGACTTAAGATAGGGACATTTTCAAATTACGAAGTTTTTTTCTACTTAACTTTGCTGTATTTTACTTTACTCAAAGAAATACCCATGATATACTCCTATCTACCAATGCTGTTAAATTCTATGAACTACAATAATTATCAGTATGGGTAAGCAATTAGTAAACGCTCTAACCTAAAAAAACCCCAACAATCAAACAAAAAAGACTGAAGTACCATATTAATTTCTTTTTTACTGTCTTCAATAGCTTTCTTTTTTTTTTTCTAATCTGCAAATTTCTGTAGGATAGATGAAGGATATCTGTTATATTTGGCATAATTCTGCATAAAGTTCTGATGGTCCCATTTGTTTAACATTCTACAAAGTTGATTTTGAAGCTGTTACAAAAAGAACTGGATGTTGTGGATCAAACTTATATTCATATAAAAGTAATAGATGTGTGGTATACAGGTGCATTATTGGAGAACTTCCGAGCAGAAGAGCTTATAACGTATTTTAAATATTCATGCTACTTTGCATGGAAATTGTATTTGCAGTATACTATCATAGGAGCTATCTCATGAAACTGTTTTGTGAAGCAGATTATAGATTTGAGACCCATGGATTCCTTCAGGTCCCAGTTCATTAAGGCCATGCCACTGACTTTTGTGGGACTGTTCATCTCACATTTAGGTATGTTCTGTGAAACCACTTATGTTTACTTTTAGATGTACGCCTAAGTACATGGCCAGGAAAGAAGCACAATGGACCAAGAATGCACTTTCACCTGAGAATGATCTGTAAATAATAGAGTGGAAGGACTCACACTGACTTTGCTATCTTTGGGAGTAGACTTCATCAGCTTTTATTGATGAAAGGATCATGGTGTGAAAAGGTGTTGTGAAGCCCTTTTTTTGACTATGTAAGTTCAGATCAACAATCTGTTATCATGGCTGAAATACAAGCCACATGTGCCCAAATACTAATTGTTGCGGGTTAGGACTGGGCCAGCCACCGAACGTGGACAAACACTCTCCGACCTCCTCTTCCCCGCATCAAATGGGAAGGAAAAGGGAATGAGGCAGAGATACTTACAGGTTACAGAAGGAAAAAAAAATAGAACAGCTTTAATGAAACAATAATGGAAATAATAATGAATGATCAAAATAAAGAACTATATACAACTATATGTATTAGCCTGATATCAAACCTGACTCCCTGCCCTGTGGATAGCAATCCCCACTGGTGCTGCAGAGCAGGAGGCACTGGGGAAGCTCCAGGCTCAGCGGCGCCGGCAGCTGGATACAGGGAGCTGGATTCGGGAACTCATGATCCAGATCAAAAGCAGGAGATTGGACAGAGTCCTCCCTGGACACCAGCCATTGCAGAAAAGTAAAAAGAAGGGCAGAAACCCTCGTGATCACTCAATTTATACTATTACCCCCCAGAGGTGCAACCTTTTATTTCCTTGTGCCCCCCTCTTACTACCCAGCACCCTCAGCGTGGCACACAAGAGCCAGCAGTGGCCTTGGGCACTATAGGAATAAGTATAAGCAAGAGCCTTTCTGCATCCCAGTCCCAGGCAGTAACTGTAAACATCAGGTGTTATCACTGCCAGTAGCACACACTGTCTGCAAAAACATGCCGCTGACTTCAGAACGTGCAGCCTTTTAGAAGACACTAAACTGGAAAGTAAAAATCCCTAAACAGAGCTGGGGTTTTTAGCTGAAACCAGGATACTAATCATAAAGAAATTTAAGAGACTTAAATATTCTTTTCTTTTACTTTAAGAGTGGGTTACAATAGCTCTGTTTTGTTAGGGAGCATTACTTTTTACATGCTTACATTACATACCTCTTAAGAAATACGACAATCTAGTCACTTAAATTGTTGTAATATGGGCAACTCAGTAAGGTTTTATATTGCATAAGAATCAAGATCTTCACCACTGAAGATCTCTTTGGACATTTCTTTCATCACTGATCTTTTTTTTATTCCTTGCATTTGACTGGTATAATAATACTGTCATTTGAGTTGTCAGTGAGATTCCTGATGCAGTCCTGTAGTAGATCTACATCTTTTTTTCACCACACAATAAATAACAACAGAAACCAATGTGGTGCTTAAAGGGGGAACAAGAAACTATAATCATTCATAGGAAAGAAAAAAATCGAAAGAGGAATGGGAACATTAAAGTTACTTTATCATTACCAAATTCAGACTTTGGATAAAATGTAAAGTGCAGAAAAAAGCTTGAAGTACAGAAAAACATGAGTTACTTGTATTTTGCAGGAACCATAAACATCTTTCATGATACTTGATTGTATAAAAAGATTGGTTAATACCTTTGAAAATCATGTGGTTCACTTGCAATTTAAAAACCACAGTGATTTGAATCTAAACAAATATGCATGCATTGGTTAACTTAGGTTATTGTGCCTTCACAGAAGTAATTAAAGCTTCTTCACAATCATGAATGAATGCTTCTTGCTTGTCCGCTGCATACAAGGAAGCAAATTTAATAGGCAAAGGCTGTAAAAGTAAGACAATCTGGCAGCATTTGTGAAATCACTGGTATGAGGCAAAGCACATATTGAAAATAAATCTAATTCTGCTATCTCACATGACTGTAACACCACCAGTTTGCATTTATGCCATATCTTTTATCTAAAAAACAACATAGGTGAAATGATTGTTGGTACATTTTTTTCACAGTTCAAGCTGCTGAAAGCTATTCTCTTCCCTCATAAGAAGCCACACCATATATATCATACTAATATGATCCGACAATGCACCCTTGTTCATTAAATACATATTTAACCATGAGTCATGGTTTTGTTCCTCCCATAAGGTTAAATTCTGTGTTAGAGGCTGTCCAGTTTCTTTGCAGCCCTGCCAGGGTACAGATTAGGTGAGAAGACAATAGGGTGTATTTTTGACATCCTCTGTCTAGTCGTAATTCCATCTTAAAGAGTCCCATAAAGCAGATATACATGTAGTCTACTTATCCCAAATCATAGTGGAAATTGTAATCTTTGTTTCAACAGCAATCAAAAATTTCACTTTCTGTTCAGCATTTGCATCTTACTGCAATGTTCCAAGTAAGTATGATATATAATCTACTTTATCCTTGATCAAATATTAAACACGTTCTGAAAAATGCATTAGTGGTGTAGTGTTCCTTAAATCAAACAGGTAAGTCAATAGTCATCATAAACTACTGACATCAGAAAAGAACAGCTTCCATCTGGTTTGAGATGTCTCATCAATAATATTGAATGTTTCTTTATTCGTTAATTTCTATCAGTCTGCAAGACACCCTCAGTTGTATTTTCTTCCTTGCTGCACGTTGCAGTGGTTTCATTGTTCTGACACCTGAGACCTGAAGAAGGGCTCTGGTAGGTAGTCCTAACTTTCCAAAAGGGGTTACTGACATTGTGTCGTGATGATACAATTTTATTTGGAAGTAGTTACTGTGCATACAAAACAGACAGCTTCACAATATTCCTACCTCAGCTCAAATGTTTTCACCTAACAAAGCACAGTGAAAGTGCTTTCTGTAAGTAATATGTCTTTTTCAGAGCATTGCTGTTATCAATGCCTTGCTGTCCCAGATCTCTGATGAAGTGCAGTTTTACGAAAATCTACTAGTTTGAAAAATGATGTGTCAATATCACCCATGCTCTGAATTTAAGGTCATTAGCTTTGAAAGCTCTAAGTCACAGCAAAATGCACAGCAATTTAGAATCCAGAAATTCATCTGGTCTAATCAGAGCAACTAAAGTATTAGCTATAGTGGCAGAAAGCTTCTGGAGCTATTTCATAGATCATAGATGTTATATACGAATTTCTAACAGGTAAGCAAACATAGTATCTTACCAGACTGATCATTTAGACCATTCGTGCATGGAATTATTATTTAAGTCAAAGGTAATCTTTCTGAATTGATCTGCTAACAGCTGGTGAGGTGAGTCATTATTGGTTATGAATCAATAGATATTCTTCTGAAAAGCATACCTGATGAAGTGGTATCTTGAAAGTCTTGGTGTTTGCCACTTCTGTCACAAAGAACTCAATGAAAATTAAGCAGCTGTAAGAGTATTTGAAACAGAAAAAGAGAAGTCAGATTTTGCCATTCTTTATAGCAGTAACTTGAGTAATACTTATCTAAACTCAGTATGCAAGCTGTTTCAGTTATTTAAGCATACACCGTTCAATACAATTTAGAACATACCTATACAATGAGATGTGTTCCAGCGGCAAATTCAAGTGGGCTTACCCACTTACCCACTAAATGTCCAAGCCCTGAGTGAATTCTGCCATCATCCTTAGGACTGAGCAGTGAGGGCTCAAGGCCAGCTGTAACAGAGCATCTATTTGGCCTTAATACTGTCAATACCAGGCTGTTTGAGAAGTCCCAGCAGGGCTGACTCCCTCTTACTTGTCATGTACCTTGCTTATCTGGACCAGTACGCTGACCTGCAGGCCCCTGGCTTGACCCTCAGACCTATGGCATCACTGTGAATTTGCCCAGCAGTCCCTGGCCAGTTCCTTTGCTGCTCCACTTCTGTCTGGCAGCTTTGGGGCTGTGCCCATGTCAGTGAACCAACTGCCCTGCCAGCTTGCTGGCACCCTTGGTTCCCAGTTTGCCTTCCCTTACGGAGTAGAAAGGGGTTGGTGCTCCTGTATTATATTCTAATAATTTAAGATCCTGGACAGAGGACAGTCATAAAATTGCATATTGTATGCATACGCACGAGAATAAATCACTTCTTCATTTCAGTACCTGAAGGGGGCCTACAAGAAAGCTGGGGAGGACCTGTTTACAACGGCATGTAGCAACAGGACGAGGGGCAATGGCTTTACACCAGAGCAGGGTAGATTTAGATTAGACTTTAGAAGTTCTTTACTATGAGGGTGGTGAAACACCGGCACAGGTTGCCCGGAGAGGTGGTCAAGGCCCCATCCCTGGAGACATTCAAGGTCAGGCGGGATGGGGCTCTGAGCAACCTGATCTAGTTAAAGATCTCCCTGCTCACTGCAGGGGGGTTGGACAAGATTGCCTTTAAAGGCCCCTTCCAGCCAAAAGCATTCTATGATTCTCTAAAGAAGTATCCCTTGCCTCTTCCCATATTACAGAAACCTAAAATCCTTGGCATGGAGATTAAGGCTTTGACTAACAGAAGTATAACGTGTGCACATATGTGAAATATATAGATTACAAGAGAGAATTTCATAAATAATAAAGAAGACTTCAGCATGCACATGGAGATCTTGCAGATGGAGGAAAGCTGAGAACAGACCATAGTTTTTCAACGTCCACTGCAGAGGCAGAATTAAAATCCAGATTTTATGAATGTTAGACCATGGCTGTGTTCAGTGAGAACTGCAGCCTCCATTCCTGCCCATGATCTGCTTATTGCTCAATTATATAAGCAGAATAATACCCTTCCAGGGTTGACAGAAATTGTTGAATAAAAAGATGGTGAATTTCACAGAATCACACAGAATGTTAGGGATTGGAAGGGACCTCGAAAGATCATCAAGTCCAATCCCCCTGCCAGAGCAGGAACGCCCAGATAATGCTACACAGGAACGTGTCCAGGCAGGTCTTGAATGTCTCCAGAGAAGGAGACTCCACAACCTCCCTGGGCAGCCTGTTCCAGTGCCAGTGTTCCATCACCCTCACTGAGAAGTTTCTTCTCGAGTTTAAGCGGAACCTCTTATGTTCCAGTTTCAGCCCATTACCCCTTGTCCTATCATTGGTTGTCACCAAGAAGAGCCTGGCTCCATCCTCGTGACACTCACCCTTGATATATTTGTAAACATTAATGAGGTCACCCCTCAGTCTCCTCTTCTCCAAACTAAAGAGACCCAGTTCCCTCAGCCTTTTCTCATAAGGGAGATGCTCCACTCCCTTAATCATCCTAGTTGCCCTGTGCTGGACTCTCTCCAGCAGTTCCCTGTCTTTCTTGAACTGAGGGGCCCAGAACTGGACACAGTATTCCAGATGGGGTCTCACCAGGGCAGAGTAGAGGGGAAGGAGAACCTCTCTCGACCTACTAACCACCTCCCTTCTAATACACCCCAGGATGCCACTGGCCTTCCTGGCCACAAGGGCACAGTGCTGGCTCATGGGCATCCTGCTGTCCACCAAGACTCCCAGGTCCCTTTCCCCTACACTGCTCTCTAATAAGTCATTCCCCAACTTCTACTGGAACCTGGGGTTGTTCCTACCCAGATGCAAGACCCTACATTTACCCTTGTTATATTTCATTAAATTTTTCCCTGCCCAACTCTCCAGCCTGTCCAGGTCTCTCTGAATGGCAGCACAGCCTTCTGGCGTGTCAGCCACTCCTCCCAGCTTGGTGTCATCAGCAAACTTGCTGACAGTACTCTCTAGTCCCTCATCCAAGTCATCGATGAATATATTGAATAATACTGGTCCCAGTACCGACCCTTGAGGCACTCCACTGGATACAGGCCTCCAACCAGACTCCGCCCCATTGACCACAACTGTTTGGCTTCTTCCCCTCAGCCAGCTCACAGTCCACCTCACTACTCAAGAGTCTAGACCACACTTCCTCAGTTTAGCAGCAAGGATGCTGTGGGAGACTGTGTCAAATGCTTTACTGAAGTCAAGGTAGACCACATCCACCGCTCGGCCATCATCTATCCACCTTGTTATATCCTCATAAAAGGCTATGAGGTTAGTCAAGCACGAATTCCCCTTGGTGAAGCCATGTTGACTGTCTCTAATGACCCTGTTATCCCTGATATGCCTTGAGATGGCACCAAGGATAAGTCGTTCCATCACTTTCCCAGGGATGGAGGTGAGGCTGACATGACTCCATTGCTGAAGTACAGCCAGCTGTAGCTAAGAAAAACCATGCTGAAGACAGGGATGAGACAGTGATTGATAGTCCTGTTTGAGAGATGGATGAGATCAGTCTGACAGTTTCTGGCATAAATTGTATTTCCTGCTGTTCAGGCAACTTAATTTCATTTATGTTCATTTATGCCAGCTGAGGGTATATTATTCTTCTCTTCCCTTACCCATGTGCTGTAGTTTCACATTTTTTTTTCTAAATAGCATCTCTACCTTTGGTAAAAAATGTAATTAAAAGAGAGTTATTCACTTAATCCATCTCGCTGACGTTTCTTTTCATTTTCCCTTTTGTGTGCTCAGTAAAAAGAGAAAGCTTTATGCGCTCTTTATTATGATTCTACCTGGAGACATGCAATTCAGACCACAGGCCAGTGTCAGTTTATTGACCCTGACCTGTGAAATATTTCCTCTCCTGTTATCTGTCTCTTGTGCTCTAGCTTTCAAGGTCTGCATTCCCCATGACTCTGAAGTTATACATCAGTGAGCGGTGGGACTGCTGCCCCCTGTGTGCAGTACAGTAATGCAGAAAGTATGCCATCATTAAGATAAATTATATCCTTTTGTGAACATTTGAGTCTGTATTTTTCAGCACAAAAAAGCAGCTGTGCTTGAATTAGGATTTAAGATGTCACTTAAATGCTGGAAATAAAATCATTATTTAGTATAATTTTAGCAAGGGAATTAAGAGGATACAGCCTACTGCTTCGTGTAACTTATGATATTTCTGTTGTAAAGCTGAATCAGAATTAAAATGACAGGGAAAGAAATAAGAAAAATATTAGAGATAGTAATATTTTTTTTTCTTTTGGAGAAGTCAGGTTTGAATTATAAATTTACAACATGCTGGTAAATCTGCAAACTTTTAGCAAACCTGCTATGAGTTCCTAAGTGTCACTGGTCCTAAATCTGAGATGCAGAATATAAGTACTGAAAGTATTTTACAGTGACAACGGTGGGAAAAAAAACATGGAAGAAAGTTCGTAATTTCACATATTTTTCAAGGATGCACATTTTTATGTATGGTATCTTACACTCTGAATATGCTGTACCTGTGTGCATATTTATATAAGCACAAGCTTATGAGTATTGTAATGATTGCTAATCAGACTGATAAACACACACCATAAAAATATCCTCCAATATCAGGACAGGCACTGGCATATGAGTAATCAAGAATTCTGTTCACTGGAAATATCAAAGAGCAAATGAAACGTCTCTGAGTGGTGAAATAGATGAAAAGACTAGGAAGTACCTTACAGGTTACATGTCTATCCTTCCTACGATAGATACAAGGAGCACATGAAATACAAACAACTGATTTTGAAAGTACATCAAAGAAATTAGTATCTGAAATAATGGAAGATGGGGAAAAGTGGGATCAGGTGAGCTGGAACTCTGATCCCTAACTGACTACACTTGACTGGGGTTTGACCCCACGTGTGTCTGCATTGCTGTTGTAGTTCCTATGAGCTTTCATTGCCTACGCATATGGGTAGAGCAGGCTCTAGAAACATGGCAAGCTTCTCCTACAGGTTTGATACTGATGTCAAATTAGAGTGAGTTCAAAGTTAAAAATTCTCATTGTAAAACATTATAGGGTTATTGGAAAAATATATTAGGGACATAATACAAAAAAAATCCTGCTCCTTTCTCAGAGAACAATAAATAACACAATTCAATAGGCCAGTCCTTTATTATATTATAAGCCTGTGAGATATATTAGTTTTTCCAGCACACATTAAACTCAGTGTGTGATGTTCGTATTATGAAAGTCTGTCTGAAAAACATCTCAATTGCAATGTTACAGTGCCAGCTGTGATGGTTGTCTCCAGATACTCGTTTCCCACCTCAATCCCCATTTTCCCAAATTTCCTTTAGATTTCCTAATACTTTACTTGCTGCTTTACAGATGAGTTTAGGTGACTTCTTTCCCATCCTTGCTAGCTATTGTCTTTGAGCTGTAGGAATAAATTGAGATTTTTATCATAAGTACTCATCAAAGATTTCGAGTGTGTATTTGAACATAACTGGCACACAACTAGTGCCCCTGCACTTAGTATTCAAAGACATCTGATTTAATCTGTCAGGTACGCAATAATAATTTTTTAGAACTTTGCTTATCTACTTGAGAGTTGAAATTAGCTAGCTGAAAGGGCTAAGTACTGATGCTTGTTGGATTCCTTAGAGAAGATATCAGTCTTGGTTTTGTGAGGTGGCTCAATTAATTGTTCTAAATTAAGTTACATGAGAGTGAATTTTGGGTTCCTGTCTTTCAGATATTACTGTCAACATTCAAATACTCCATAGCTGCTCAAAAAAAAAAGTAGCAAAGAAAGGAACATCAAGTTAGTTTGGAGGGGAAAAAAAAAAAAAAAAAAAAGATAAAGTTCCAAAAAGTGAGCTGAAGACAGCAGGGAACACACTGTAGCACGAATATGAAAATGTGGCGGGGTTTTTTTAAAGTGTTTTTTTCCGGCTTTCTGAATATCAGTTTTACATCAGCAGACATATATATGTTTACAGGAACTTGTATTTGTCTTCCATCTGTACTTCCAAGCATGAAAATATCCCTAGCTGAAAGCAAAGTATTCACTGATTGAGAATGTATTTGAGTTCTGACATGTTGAAGTGTAAGAAACACGAACATGGTGATGGTGTCTTGTTTTGCTCCCCAGGTTAGTCTTAAATTACTGATAGCTTCATATGACCAGAAAGAAAAATTCCACAGCTACTTTACAGACACTTAAAAAAGAGAAAAAGAAACCAAACCCAGGTGAGCATAAGCTTATAAATACAATCACATCATTATATAAGATTGTGGAATACATTCTGATGGAAAGAATAAAGATCAGAAAGTAAAAGAAAAATAGGATGAAATGCAACATGGGTATTCCACAACTGAAACTTTTTAGATTACTCTGATTTCACAAAGACAAAGTTTTCAAAGGAAAATAAAGCAGGTCTAATACATTTCAATAAGTATCTGTTATGGTGCCATTCATAAATTATTTAAGATGGAAAAGGTGGTGTTTAATACAAGATTTATAAGTAATGATTTGGCAAAAACCAATGTACTGAAAGAGAAATATCAGCTGAAGGACATTATTTGTAAAATACTTCAAGGATCATTCTAGAGGCTGATTTAGTATTTTCATTAATAACCTTACTGCAAAATGTAGTATTGCAGTAAGTGAACGTATCGTTGGCTGCAAGTAGAATAATTTGTTACAGAGGATTAGAAACTTGCACAATGCAGCCCATTTTAGCCCTTTACTTGAGGGTAAATACCCAAATACTGGAAATGTTGTGCAATGCAACTGTCCCGTGAAACTTCAGGATTCTTTTTTCCTGTTTCAGTTTTAGTTCTTGGTTCTTTGAAGAAGAAAAAAGAGAAAGATTCCTGACATCTAAGATTTTTTTTTTATTTTTTTTTTATTGTTACCCTGTTAAACATAAGAAAATAAATGAAAATCCTAGGCCAATGACAATCTGTTTTGAACCACTGGGTTTGAACCGCTGTTTGGAACTGCTATGAATGAGACAGATTTTTATGGAATTACATTGAGCCCAATATTTCTGTGCCTTTGTTCATAATTTCCAGTTTTACTAGAATAAAACTAAGCATCAGCTCACAGAGGGGAAAATAGATTAACAAATGGGTGACAGATTTTTCTTTTCTTTGCTATTAGTCACAGGACGGAGCTGATACTGTGAATCATTACCAGGACCACTGATGATGCCGCCACTAAATAATGAAATAGGGAACGGTTTCTGAATGGTCAATCGACTTCGCAAAGCTTAAGATTTGGGATAGCAAGTCGGACAGATTGTGAGCTGCTTCACCTACTACATTTCAGTGGAGAATTTGGACTGTATGATTCACTATGCTTGCCTCATATTAAAGCCCTTCAAAAGTGACTAAGGTCATTGAATTCCAGAGGTATTTTTAAAAAATATAAAGATGTTCACTTACATCAGTTGTCTCTAGGTCCCAGATTTAAAGTAACGACAATAAGAAGCTAACAGAATGCTGGTATTTTTGTAACTCTATTTTCACATGAATTATGAATGTATTGCAAGAATGACACATTGCCAGCATTTCCACAAGACTTTTCTGCTGATGTGTGGTAAGGTGTCAGCTGTGGCATGCATGTGAGTGGACTTGTCAAAGGGGTCCTTTGCTACTTCAAGGAATTCTGAGGTGCTGCACCAGGAAAATCTATTTGACAGTGCATCTAAATGATAATATTGGAAAAATACTCCATGCCTGAAAAAAAATGATAATTTATTTCTGGCAAAACTGTATTTTTGGACTGATCACGGTACTCCAAACAGGTTTGATGTGGGTTTTTTTTCCAAAGTAATGAACACATATTCCTAAGTATCACTGACTAGAAACAATTTTGCATCTGTTTTCATACAAGATATTCTCTATCAGACAAATATGTAAAAGCAGAATGAAGGAAATTCTTTTTGCTAGACATAAAAAGAAAATTTGGTAGAGTGACAGAACAAACCCTGTAGGATTTGTTCCATGTTCTGCCAGCTGCCACATTAAGAGAAATGAACTAGAGATTCTATGAAATATTTATTGTTAGAAAGTAAAACTTAATTGGGTATTAACAACTCAAGCAAATGTTATTACGCCTGACACGTTTAACAGTCTAAAAGAACTGTACTATTTATATAACCAAAGGAAAATTTGGTATAACTGCAAAAAATGGTTGTTTTCTCATCTAGTAACTTGCTCTTGATGAAATTAAAGGGCTTTATGCGTTTTATTAAAGTTTTAGAAGTGGAAATGGTACAAGGAAGGGAAGCTGCTGGTTATTTTGAAGCAAAAGGAAAGAAAAAAGATCTAAGACTGCAGTAAGGTTATAAGCCTGGAAGGCAGAGAAAGCAGTTGAATACTAAATTGTGACAGAGGGGAAAAACAAAAGCTTGAGATCATCAGAAAAAAAGAGGCCGAAGACATCCTACTACAGCACTGTGCAAACTCTGTGCCGTGTCAACACAGCCTCTTATAATTCAAGGGAACTTGGACGTTGAGGGGTAGAGATGTTGACAAATGTTTACCCTCCATACATTTCTTCATAATCTGCTGGGAAAAAAAAGTCACACAATATGACTATAAACTTATCTCAGTCTACTTAAGATGCTTCAAATCCATGTCAAAGGTGTCCACATGTACCGAACTCTGCATAATCAGAAAACAGAAAGCTCAGTGTCCCTTATCTCCCATCAGCAAATCTGATGTAAAGTGAATCTGGACAGATTCAGCAGCAACAGCAAGTCTAGGGGTAAATGATGGGAAGGTCATATTATTCGCTAAATAATGTGTTATGACAACATTCTATGCCAATTAAGCAAGGATTCAAGGTAGTGTAGGCTATTACAGTGATGTTCTTGCACCGAAATCTTCACAGTCTGCAGAAATTTTACAAGAAATGTTAGACAACAGCAAATACATAACTAAAACTAAAGAACACCACATGTCAAATGTGGTTGGTTGACACATGTCAAATGTGTGTTGTTCTGGTCTGTTGATGGTTTTCTGTGTCACATTTGGCATACCTAACAATATCTCCTCAATCCCAGAAACTTACATACAGCTTTCTGTTAATGGGGAACTAACTTTATGGAAAGAATTTCTGCTTTTTACCATTAAACTAAATCCAGCCATGGTGTGTATGTGTATGAGAATTGAAAGCTACATCCATACAAGTAAATTAAGTGTACCCGGGACCATTCCTTAGCATTGAGGACAACTGGCACAAAACACTACACGCACATGCATTAGTTATCTCAGCACGGAAAACAGATGGCTCGACGCCAAGTGTCTGGCAAGGACAGGGCCTCAGCCACGCTGACTCCCGAGCAGCGTCAGTTGGGGAAAGCATCAGCTCGCCAGGCTGCAGCATTCCCAGGCACGGCTGCAGCAGCTTTCCAGTGCCCGCAGGCAAGTTCTAGTTCGGGGTGGGAGGTGGTGGTGGGGGGGTGTCTAGTTTATTTCCTGATGCAGGCAGGTGCAGAGTTGTTCTCCCCACCAGCACCCACTCTTCCAAAGGTCGTTAAGACTAAATGCCTTTTCTTATTACGCATCTCACGCACCACCTTGCCCAGGGGTGTTGCTGAGGACAACATTCCATCAGATGGAAACCTGACTCCCACCAAGTAAAATTTCCAGCAGAATCTACAGGTTTTTGTCAAGCCCTCCTAAAACTTGCAGTGCTGACATTAAGATTACTAAACCTTTCTGTAAAACCTGATCTTTCAAAGCCCTTAAGCAGGGACATGAACTCCAGAACAAAAGAAAAGAAAAAAAAAAAGAGTACTCTTAATTTAAACGAATGCCTTTTTGGGTGAGGGCCTGGAAGACATATGCACAGAAGGACAGAGTGAGGCTTGCAGTGGAATTCTTAATTTAAACTTTCATTTGCAGGAGAAAATCCCAATTTTAGCACGCCTTTCAGGTGTGTTATTCTACTAAGTTATAAATTACGCAGTATATTAAAGTCCTGCGTCTGTTAGACAGAAAGTAAATCAATAACTCAGACCTTTTTTAAAGTTCTGAGCATTCATATAGCATAAATTGTCTAATTATAAGAACTTTTTTAACCCTTTTGAAGTCACTGGTAAAATATTCTTCCAAGATTGGACAGACAACAAGCATAAGTTTGAGTTTTTCAGCAGAGAAGGCTCTTACTAATTTTTTCTCAGTATAATAATTGTGAAAATACAATTCTTTTTCATCTTTATACAAAGTAGAGAAGGGGAAAGTGAATTTTCTGCCTTAGCAAAGAGATTACTCATAATGAAATTACTGTCTTCTCGCAAGTATCAATTCGGTGTTTAGTACTGTGCTAACACATTGTTCCAGACTTCTGTGATGTACCATACCAGAAGGGAGAAGCATGATTGTCATTTGAATTCCTGCTGCAACTCATCATACTACACTACATGAAGCTCAGGTGAAAGCTTCATGTTGGCAGATGACATGACACTAATAATAACAGCATCTACCCAAATCTATTCATTTTGCAAAAATCGTTAACTCGTATCTGCTACCTGAATGAATGACATCTGTTTTGGTCTGTGAAGAATCCCTTCCCCTCCTGCTTTCCTCCAAAATCTTTCCAAACGCTCTTGTGTTTCTCCTGCTACATGCAGCAAGGCATGTGAGGGATGAAGTTGCCATGTAAAGACACCACAGTCCCCTTCTCTAAGCCCTCTACTGTTAAGGGTATCAAAGAGGCTGTGGTGGGTATTCTGAGCTAAAATTACCTGACAGCTCAAGGTCTCCAGTAGGTATCTTGGAGATCTGCACATTAGGGTCTGTCAGTTGCCCAGTCTGAATTTTGACTCTATGAGCAAGGAGAGTTCAGTGGGACAGGGAAGAAGCGCATCAATAGAACCAGCCCTGCTCCTTTAAATTCCCAGGTCACAGCTTATTAATGAAGTCTCAGAGATATTCATTGACATCTTTTCTCTGAGGCAGAAGCATTCGCTAGGACATTCATATTCTCCACTATGTGTGATCATCCCCATGAGGCTAAGAAAGACATGCTGTGAATGAAGAAAAGAAGCTCTTGGCTTCTGTGACAAGAGAAAGACATGTTGAGTTATGAGCACAAGAGGAGAAACAGCATGGGTAAGAAATATTTAGAAACCTTCTGAGTAGAAAAATGTACCTTCATATCGGGTCATAACAAACGAAACGACATACCACTTTTGTTATTTTCTTCTCAAACTAGTCTTTATAAATGCCTTTTTTTCTTCGCAACTATTTTAGCATTCATATATTATTCTCATTTTTTTTTCTTGTTAGTTATCAGCTACACAAAATTCTTCCTTGTTTCATGGCTCTTCCAATACTTTTCTGAACCCAAACCATCAGATAGCAGAAAACTGCATGCAAGACAAGGCCTTTTGCTAGGCTTCAGTGAAGCTTCAGTGCCACAAGCTACCCATTTTCCTGCAACACTTGTGCTGAAATCAAATAAGCTGAAGTTTCCCTGAAACATTTCTCAGAAAGAATCTCTTCTTTGTAGTGTAAAATGACTCTCTATATGTCCTCTGCAATGTATTTCAGACTTTTCCAAATTATTCTTTCGGCAGGAGAAATTTACCTACTTGATGAAATGACATTTTTATATCTTATATGTTATAATTGCGCAAGGAGAGCATAAAAACTGTTCAAGAATTCCTACTAGCAATATAACTATACGTGGATGTAAAAGAAAGGCCAATTTATTTTTAACCACATCTCTTTTTCAAGTGAACACGGCACAAGCTGTAACCTTTATGATCAGAAGTATACACACTAAGTTCTTATAAAAGAAAGGGGTGTACAGGTATGATCAGCTTATAAAACTGAGGAGCGTAGAAGACTTTCTTATGACAAACTAAGTAGTTGTTCTAGATTAAAACAAAAACTGGAGAACATAGAACTTGTAGGATTCAGGTCTGTCCACTTGTGGAAGAACTCCTACTACGTGTATGTCCTGATTTTCACCAATGTCTCTTCTATGATATCTGTATTAGCCCCCTCACAATAGTGACAGGCTAGGCTATTTAGTATCTTTACTCTGACAGTGAAGACCGAGTGGCCAACATCACGCCAATTCCCATTTTATGCTGCACTGCCAATAAATTTGGCCTCAGACTTTGGAGGAAATGAGCTATAAAGTCCCAGGGAGACTCAGAGATCTTTTAACATAAATATATATTCTGTTTTACTATTTTTTTTCCTACGTTCTACTAGATAAAAAAGATCAGTACTGATCCCTTGAGATGTCATAATTTTTATTTATAATTCTAGTTTCAGCCAGAACTAGATAGTTTTTCTCTTATTATTATAATGACATCATTTAGTTTATTTTTATAAATATGTTTAGAGTCACAGTAATGCACCAACTGCAGCTGCTGAAATTGCTGCAGTATGTGTTTTTGAACTAGAGCTACTTGCCCTGTAAAGTTCCAACTTCTCCTGCAAGCTGTCAAGTTCTTTAATAGCACAGTATACTAAATATTTTGAGGTGTTTCACTAAGTTCTTATGAAAAAAAAATAACACACCCTTTGCATCCTTTCTAAAAAATGTAGTTATTGTGTGAGAAAATGAGGCAGTTCTCTTAGTGGAAGTAGAGATGGGCTGCACAATGACCTCTAATATCCCAAAACTCGGAATTGTTTAGATGAAGAGAAGCAAACATGTAACAGATAGACAAACAGGTGCAAAACCTGGTTTGGGTTTAAAAATCCTAATTATGTTAAAATAATAACCACGTAACAATAGCCATGTAGTGGGAATAGATTTCAGAAAGCACAGCCTTATCGTAGACAGATGGACCCCTCTGTTTACCATCGTTTCTTCCACCGATTCCCCAAACAGCCTGAGGAAACTGCATTTACCACAGTCTCCTCAGATAGCTTCAGCAAGCAGAGCACTACACATTAGTATCAGAATCACAGTCCTCTCTTTCATATCATATTTTGAGCACATCCAGTAATCTGACCTGTCGCAGGCACCAGCCAAGTGGAAATGACAGTGAATGACAGCAACGGAGCAAATAAGACGGCTGCCAGGAGAGCAGAGAGACCCAGGGACCTCAATCAACTGAACCACAAATCCATTAAATGATTTAATTTTGTGTATCCAACTGTGGGGCAATGTTTACAGCAGAAGAAATAGATGCGCAAAAACTAAAAGCATGTATAGGAATAAACAATTTGAGAAACAAAAGTGTTCTGAGAATTTAATCTTACATGCCCAATTATTCCCTTTTTTGGAAGATGCTACAAACTTAACAAGCACATGGAATAAACTCTTCTGTAATACGACCCTACATTTTAGAAAATTATTCACAAATGAAAATGGTTTTGACTTGTAATGCAGAAAGGTAAAAAGCCACCGTGTTCCGCAAAAATAGGCTAGTCAACTTGATTTTTGTTTCAAGTCATTTTCCTATCACTTTCATTATCTGGCTGGCACTGCAGCAGCTAAAATGCAGAACGAATGTATTTTAACTTGAATTAAAGGTACAGTTTCATTCATGTATACTTATTTCTTTGAGTCTCAGCCTTCCTCAAAAGCAAAACTGGTGCAAAGAAATATGGCACAATATCATACATACGCCTTCAGGTATTGTAAAACGTTATTTTTCTTTTCATCCTCTCTGTTAAAGGCTAGTATGACTCACTCTATACTAATTATTTCAAATGCAGTTAAATCTATCAAACAAAAAAAATAAATCCCAGGGTATGTCCACAGTGTGCTTTCTGAGCATCTCGCAAGCGACGCCAGGATGCCCCCTTTGCTGTGTCAAAGGCACAGGGGGTTGGTACATGATGAACTTGAGCATTAATGCTCGTCAAAACACGGTGTTATTGATCAGTTGTGATTAAGCACTATTCATGCAACCACATGAACCGCTCGTAGTTGGAAAAAATGTTTATAAAACATACGTACGAATTAGGAAAAAAATTTGGTTTTTCTTTGTTGTTGTTATTTTGGGGTCCCTTTTTTTAATGTATCTGCTTAGGAAGCAAGATACTTTTCTTAACTAATGACCACGAGCCAGCACTGTGCCCTTGTGGCCAGGAAGGCCAGTGGCATCCTGGGGTGTATTAGAAGGGAGGTGGTTAGTAGGTCGAGAGAGGTTCTCCTTCCCCTCTACCCTGCCCTGGTGAGACCCCATCTGGAATATTGTGTCCAGTTCTGGGCCCCTCAGTTCAAGAAAGACAGGGAACTGCTGGAGAGAGTCCAGCACAGGGCAACTAGGATGATTAAGGGAGTGGAGCATCTCCCTTATGAGAAAAGGCTGAAGGAGCTGGGGCTCTTTAGTTTGGAGAAGAGGAGACTGAGGGGTGACCTCATTAATGTTTACAAATATATCAAGGGTGAGTGTCACGAGGATGGAGCCAGGCTCTTCTTGGTGACAACCAATGATAGGACAAGGGGTAATGGGCTGAAACTGGAACATAAGACGTTCTGCTTAAACTCGAGAAGAAACTTCTTCTCAGTGAGGGTGACGGAGCACTGGAACAGGCTGCCCAGAGAGGTTGTGGAGTCTCCTTCTCTGGAGACATTCAAGACCTGCCTGGACACGTTCCTGTGTAGCATAATCTAGGCGTTCCTGCTCTGGCAGGGGGATTGGACTTGATGATCTTTCGAGGTCCCTTCCAATCTCTGACATTCTGCGATTCTGTGATTCTGTAACAGCCAGATGTGCCTAGTTAAAGTCAGCATGCTACTTTTTTATAATTCTGCCAGTTACAGGAAAACCCAGATCAAATACACCTGTAGCGTAGCTGCAATGCAACTGATAGGACTCTATAGAGCACTCCAGACAACCACATATTTTAAAGCTAGAGACACTTCATTAAATTAAGTTTGAACAAAGCCTCTGTAAAGCTACACCACACAATACAACAGGTGCTTTCACTAATAAGCAGCGCTTTCCTCTCAGTGAAACTCTTAACTATGCTAGATCACTGAATTCCCTCTTCTGAATAAAAAAGGTAGAGAATTTTGTCCAAAAATCCCCGCCTTTAACCAAGAAACTTGCAAGGAGTGGATTTCTTTCTGGTACTTTTTCTTCTTTTAACTAATTCATCCTGTGAGAGCATTTTAATTTTTAGCAAGCAGCTCAAAACACCTCAACCCCTACAGGAAAAATACCATTTTGTTTTAAATTGATCAAATTCCCAACTCTCAGCAAAGGGCCTCTCTGTCAGACTTTCTTACCTTTTGAAAGAAATTGCATGTCACTGTGATGTGTCAAATGGCATTCTGTGCTGCATTTTCAAATTTTGACGCTGAGTCAAAAGATACATTTCTTATAGATCCGTTTCCAATGCTTTGAATGCAGGCCAAAACCAGTCTTCTGAGTGGACTGAACTGGATTCAACAATGTGCTGCACGTATATTAAGTCTACAATCATTTAGCGGCTTGAGATGAGCACCAGAATATGCTTCAAGGGGTTAAAACGCAAAATTAAATACAATTACTTGTAACTGATGAACATTTACTCCATCCTTTGTACGCAGCCACTGGTTGCAAGGTTTTTCCAATGCTGCTGCTACAAAAAGGCAATTGAACCTTGAACAATTCTTAGAGCACTACAGGAGTATCACACAGGCCTGTACCTGGAAAAGGCACATGGAGATCACAGGCGTCATCACAGCACGCTGGGGTTTAGCTCAAGCCTCAGCAGGACCTCTTGTGCAAATGCAAGGAAAAGAACACAGGAGGATAAAGGTTGTTCTTATTTCCTCATGTATTCTAGACGTCCAATGCAAATGAATATATTGCCTCATATATCTTTTTAATTTATCTGAGTATATGCAGCTACACACACTCAGATATTCATTTATTTTATCCTCACTGGAAGCTCTGCACTAGTCTAAAGGCAAGCTTTGTATTGTTCTTTAAAAAAGCTAAAATAAACTTTTTTCTTCAAAAACATGTTATGAAATTTTGTTATTCATTTCCCAAAGAAAATATGGAAATCTTAGTTATGAAGGCTAATTCAAATAGAGCCAAGAAAACTGCTCAGTCTTATAAGAAAAGAAGTGCAGCTACTGCTGTTTTACTTGATTCTCATGTTGCAAGTGCTGCTCTATTTCAACAGGCACTGTGGAGTGTATCATTAGATGCAGAAATACTTGTTTGTGGATCTTTCTTTTTCAAGACCTGATTTGCTTGTGTGTATTTGCCTGTGTTTTCTCCTGTTTGTGAAACTACAAATTAAGCCCTCAGAATGACCATTTACCCTTTGATGCATGCTAATCACTATAAACATGTCATTTTATAATTAATTCTGAACTAATTAGAAGTAATTAGCTATGTCTGTCAGAAATATCAGCAGTCATTTAGAGTATGTTACTTGCCAGTCAAATATACTTTAAATAAATGTTGGTAGCATTTCTGGCTCCAACTAACAGAATATCAGAATCTTGCTACAATTTTCATGGATGTTACTCTAACGTATGTGAGGAAGGGACTATATGAGTATTTATAGAAGAATATTTCCAACTGTGCTAATGTTATAGTGTCTTGAATCAAGCAAAGTGCATTAGCCTCACATAACTAAATGTAATAGCTGGTGAGGGAAACAGAGATATAAACTACTTTAATAAATTCTAAGCCAGAATTAGAAAATATAATTTTATCCTTCTTCTTTTTACATAACTTTTATGATACTGCTGATTCTGTGGCTCATAACTCATTGCCTAATAGTACCTTCAAATTAGAGTTTTTTTGTCTATGATTTAAATTTTAGGTCCAAGGTGGGTGATGGTTTTGTACCTGCATTAGTCTTCAAAGGATGTTTTCCCCAACCTTTGAATGTTACCAATATGAGGCTGAGAATTTGATCTTTTCCATGTTGTGGTTAGAGATAAAGTTTCATTAGAATTATGAATGAGAAATACAGCTATGAATGACTACACATGTACAGTTATTCTAGACTTATACCAGCTCTTGTATGCTCTGCAGTTATATGCTATTAGCTGATATTCTGACTACACATATAAAAATAAAGCAACTCTTCAACAATAAGAAAGTACAATCAACTTTTTCGAACAAGAGGTATTCTAAGGAAGTTAATCCTTTTGCAAGGAGTGGTAACACAGCTTTGGGGCAGGCCACCACAGAAACCTCCTTTCTAATGTGGACTGACTTGATGAGAGTCACCTACTATTTCCTTCCGTCACTGTCAAAAAGATGCTGTGAAAGAAGAAAAGAGATTAGGCAGTGATCCCTGGGTGTGGAATCCATGCTTTAAAAGTGACAGATGGAATGGGATGAAGATGGGTGCAATTTAGGGCGATAACATCGCTGTTTTATGGACATGACAGCAAACTCTGCATGGAACTACACTCCTGAGAACACTTAAACAGAAAGGTGATAAAATCAAAATAAAAAATACATTCCAAGACGGAGCTCAAGCCTCTTGTCACATTGTGGTTTTTTAATGTGAACCCGTGGCCACTCTATAGGTAAGAGTACATTTATGCTCCAGAACAAGCAAGTGATTTTGTACATGGGAGTGCACCTTTTTACTGGATGTCTCCACTCCCACACTCTTTTCAGCATTTTTCACAAAAGGAGAATGATCTGGTTTCTGACCATTACATCATTAATGAACATTAGGTCAATAGGCAAATCTTGAAGGAAATCCCCTTTCAGAGAAGACAAAAAGTGAGTTAGCAGGTAAACAGATTTGCAAGGCTTCTTCCTAAAATCATACCGTGTAATATTACCTGTCAAAGCCAAATTATGGGGGTTTGTGTGGGTTTTATTATCTTTTTCTGCAGAAAAAGGAATCTCCTGGGTTATGGCTCTGTCTCTGAGGAGTCTACTCTAGAGATTTAGGTGGAGTTAAACGCTTTGTTGCCAGGTTTATCAGAGACCACAAGAGCAAAATAACACACCGTCCTCTAATTTCAACACTCGCATGAAGTGCCAGTGCTTCTCTTCAGGGAGTTGCTATCAGAAATACGTGAAATAAAAAATGTGAAATCAGATCGTAAAGGCTGAACATGACCTTGGAATATAATTGGAAAAAGCTGTATAGATCCTGGGAGAAAGGTATTACCAGAAGTAAAAAATATACTTTTGTTGGAACCTTTAAATATTATTTTACTGTAGATTCATGCTAAAAGACTGACTCTTCAAAAACACATTCTTGAACCCCTTCCTTATTCTTTTTCCATGTTTTGAATTAAAGCTGTGTTCAAATCTTAGGGCAAATTTAAAGAAGTGGCTCAGGGGAAAAGAAAAAGTTTCTCATAGCATACGTTAATCCAGGAAAAACGGAGAAAAAATGTGCCAACTAGCCTGTTTTTCAACATATCTCACGAGTTTATTTGAAAAGCAGTAATAATTCCTTGGATAATAGGCTAGAACAAAAACAAAGACAAGGATGTATACAGGTTATAACGTGTCAGGTTTTTCACACATCTTTCACCCAAAATACCTTGCTTGCAAAAGAAAATATCTTAGGCCTTTAATTTACGTTTACTTAGCATTCAGTTCTGATCGTTACGATGGCACCGCATGAACGGTCTGCTATTATTTGTCTCCCTTTCTTATGTCCTCATGTTGATAAAAATGGTAAAATGAAACACATGCTCACAGCATCACATGAAACACAGTGGCTCATCTTATGGTACCCATTTCTTCCACCAACAAAGAGAGCAACGTGAATTGACGCTGCTTTCTAGGAAAACCTATCTTCGATACAGAACATTTTCCTAGTGTATTGTCTGACTCTTGCTTCACTTCCTGCTATTTATTAAAAAAAAAAAAGTCTACATCTTCAAGTCAAAAATTGTAATATAATAAGCTAACATAACGCTTCCACTTTTTTTAACAAAACAACAGTTGCTTCTAGGTGTATTTAAGAAGTTAGATACATATCTCAACTGCATAGTATTAGTGCTACTATAATGGTAATAGCTGTTCAGAACCTTGCTCACTGCTTCTCAGTTTTTGTTTCATTCAAACTTGAGTATCAGTATACACTGATGCACCGAGTTGTTTGGTTTAAATGCAGTCCAGTTCTAGTTTACTTGGAAAACCTGCTGTATTGGGTTGGCCTGGCTGGATTTTGGCAGCAGAGGGGGGAGCTGCAAGGTGGTTTCTGCAAGAAGCTGCTACAAGCTCCCTGAGTTTGACAGAGCCAATGCCAGATGGCTCCAAAGAGGGACCCGACGCTGGCCAAGGCTGAGTCTATCAGTAAAGTGATAGGAGAGGAACGCCTCTGTGAAAAACATATTTAAAAATGGGGAAAAAGAACTGCACCATAACAGCTGGCACAGAGATGGAGGAGTGAGAATCTGTGCAGACACCAAGGTCAGTGAAGAAGGAGGGGGGGAGGAAGTGCTCCAGACGCTGGAGCAGAGAGTCCCCCGGGTCCATGGTGAAGACCATGGTGAAGCGGGTTGTCCCCCTGCAGCCCATGGGTGGGGTGCAGATGTCCACTGTGAGGATCACTGCGTAGATGTCCACCATGTAGAGGACTCCACGCTGTGTGGGTGGATGCCTGAAGGGGTCTGTAGCCCGTGGGAAGCCCGCATCAGAGCAAGTCGCTGCCAGAAGCTGTGGCCCATGGAAGAGAAGAATGCCCACGCTGGAGCAGGTTGGCTGGTGGGACTTTTGTGATGCTGCGGGGGACTCACGCTGGATCAGTTTCCCCTGAAGGACTGCGCCTCAGACTCATGAGGGGTGGGCTGCCCCTCGTGAGGTGTCTCACGTTGGGCAGTTTGTGACGAATTGCTCTTCATGGGACGACTCATGTCAGAGAAGAGAGCGTGAAGCTTGTCTCCTGTGAGAGGGACCCCACAATGGCCCTGGGGAAGAGTTAAGAGTCCTCCCCCTGGAGTGAAGAAGCGGTGGAACCAATGTCGGATGAACTGACCGTAACCCCCATTCCTTGTCCTCCTGTGCCGCTCGGGGGGAGGAGGTGAAGAAACCGGGATTGATGTTGAGCCTGGGAAGAAGGGAGGGATGGGGGGAAGGTGTTCTGCTTTTAAGATCTGTTTGCTTTTTCTTATTTCTCACTGCTCCTCTCTGATTTGTTTTTTTTAATAAATGTAATTATTTCCCCAAAATTTAGTCTGTTTTGCCCAGGACAGTAAATGAGAGTGATCTCTCTGTCCTTATCTCAAACCCTGAGCCCTTGGAAATATTTTCTCCCCCTGTCTAGCAGTGAACAGGGAGTGAGGGAGCTGCTGTGTGGGTACCTAGCTGCTGGCCAGGGTCAAACCACGAGAGTCTTTTTGGTGGCCCATACAGGGATTGAACTCGCGACCTTGGCGTTATCAGCCAGGCCAACCCAATACACCTGCTTTTCTCACTTTCTCTCTTAATGTAAGAGAAGAGCTTGGATGAATCTGTGCTTCAAATTATGGGGACAGGAGCCACTGTTATACTGCTGAACTCACGCTGATTTTCTCATTTCATTCTTCTTAGCCCTGTGCTGGAGACCACATAAACACTGTGAATTAAGGGACCTCTGCAGATTTAACTGACATGACCAATGTGCAAAAAAATGACTGGTGTGCAGAGAACAGTAACTAATGACAGCTAGGCAAGTCTCCTCACTCAAGAGATGCTGTGTCAGGGATAGCTGAGCTGGCTACTGGAGGGAGGGCACAAATCCAGAACGTGGTGCGGTGCGGAGGTAGGACTCTCTAAGGAAGGAGGTTAAAGCTGGGTTAATTACTCCTGCCTCTAAGCAGGACTGGCAAGTGTGGCCAGAGCATGAGCCTCATATGGCTGTAATGCTTTCAGCTCAGGACCTAACAGCTAAAGCCAAGTCAAGGTATCGCTGCACACCGCTGTGTTCACAGTGCTGCCATATTCGCACAGTCTCGACCTGCTTTTTCTGACTAGAAACTCTTAAACTCTCAAAGGTCTGAGCCACAGATCCTTCCCTGTGAATAAGAAAGATGACAGCATTAGAATCTTTTTTCTCTCCCCAATCCCTTGCATCTCAGTTCCATATTTCTGCTATTTTCTTGTTGTGTAATGACATATTGTGTAAGGAAATGATTCTGAGAAGTCAATGAGTCATTATTTCCTTTAAAACATATCTAGGGAAGTACAGTGTTTGTACTTTCCACAGCGATGATTTCAGGCCAAAGGTCTACAACTAGATCAAGACACAGATTTGGTAGTCTGTGTAATTTCATCCTGCTTAAATAAAACTGAGATCTTTTAAATATGGAGCCAAACAACAACTTTCCAAACTCCTCCTTCCCCCAGACAAGATACAGATCCAAGAAGCATCCAAAGCATTTTAGGTTCCCTCTTCCTTCTGAATACTTGCAACTGAAGCCAAAGTACCTCATATGAAAAGGGGAAAAGAGTGGGTCATCACTGGCACAATACAGAATCTGTTGTTAGCATGCCTTTTCATGGTTGTGATTGCCATTTTCTTTCTTACATATTATATTCTAGCAACTTTACAGCACATTTTGGTTAAGTGCATCGTAAACCACCAAGGAAGTCTATAGCTTTTCTTGAACTCTTTCCTGGAACCAAATGTTTATGCTTAATTAGAAATTGATACTCTCTTCCCTCACATTTGAAATTCTCCAACTATTCTAATTAGGCTTCCCCAAAGGTCAGAGGACATTAACAATCTGGGCACAGTTTGGCTTTTTGAAGTGCTTGGAAAACTACCGCTAGTGCTATTTGAGGAAACATAAGAGAAACCCAGCTGCCCTGGCTAGCATACAATAATTAATAATAATAGCTATGTAGTGATGACAGATCCAGGTTAATTGCATACTAATTAAAGGCTAAAGTAAAGCAAATGACTGTTTGCATTTGAAATAATGGCTTGTGGCCACAGTAACTCACAGAAATGTGCCGTATCCTCTTGGCAAGATCTCAAATGAGAATGAAATTCTTTTGAGGCATGTACATCTGATGTAGTCTGGGAAGTCGAAAGCTTTGAGGAGCTATCTGCAGTGAGACAGCCATAGTCATTAATGAAGAAGAGTTTGATATGAGCTGAAGTTAAGTTCTGAAAGAGCGAATGGAGAGTTGCTGGTAGAGCTGGGAGTCAATCAAAAGATAATTAACAGGCAATGCAGAGTACACAGAACTATTCAGCATGCAGAATAGCATCTTAAGTTAGGGGTAAACAGGGAAGGAGCCAGGAGGGGTGTCCCTCAGTTGACTGTTCCCGGGTGCTTAAGAAGGAAATTAAAGAGCATGTCAGTTGAAAGATGACAGGCTGAAAACAGAGCGGTGGCCAGGTAAAAACTATATTAGAACTCGGTGCTGTTCAGAAAACTCATTTGAGGCTTTACCTGAGGAGTTCTTTCACGTGCTGTGAGTGACGTAATGTGAAAGGGATAACAGGCTATTTCTGGGAAGGAAGGACATCTGGCACACGTGAGTAATCAAAAGCCAAACTGACCAGTCTGAAGAACTTCTCATGATCGTACATAAGGGGGAAATAGTGAAGATGTCCAGAAAGACACCTTGCAGCCAGGCACTAAGTACACAGACTAACTGGATTTCACTTGTATCTGATTTTTATCAGGCTTTGGCCACATCCAAACTAGAGTTACTCCTCCGATAAGAGAGGGCAAAGGAACATAGGAGTCGAGAGAAAAGAAGGATGAATTGGGTTCATATCTAACAGTTAGCTTTAAGTATAGCTAAAATCAAAAAAAAGTTTTGGATTATAGGTAGGTTTATTCACAGAATAATTCAATAGAGAAATACAAAATTTGAAAGAAAAAGCAATGAAATGAAAATGTGAAATAATTTAAAAAAAAAAAAGAAGAAGAACCATTATAATGACACTTGTGTTCAGTTTTAGCCTACAGGCTCTATTGACATGTCTCAAGGACGAAACATTTCCCGCAGAACCCTGCTAGAATGCACAGTCATGTAGTCCTCTTGTGGTATTTAAAGTAGGACTGTCTTCCCTTCAAAACAGCAAAGGATGTCAGAGAGGATTTGCCTGGAATGCCTCATCCTGGAAATGGTATCAATATCCTTTTATTGTGGGTACAGATGGAATGAGAAGGAATTGACTGTAAACAAATTCTAACTTGGTTTTCTTTGTACATAACGGCAATGCTTAGAGCAGATCATATTTATGTGGGAGTTTCAATACTCAATAAGAATAAATATACTGGATATTTTCTAATGTGCACATTTTAATGTTTAATTATTTGATCAAATTAAGAAAATAGATAAAAGCATCTAAAATTATTCTGTGCTACACTCAGATAGGCAAAATAATACCCAACTTATTAAGAATTTGTGAATATTCTAATTAATACACCCTGTAGAAAAAAGTAAACTGTGGGTAACTTTCAGCATTTCTTCTGACTGAGCAAAATACTTAATCCAAATAAGTTTTGTGAAGATACTTCATTAATCTTGATTTTCTAGTCCAAACTAATGAAAACTTTAAATATAAAGGAGTTTATACTTAATAAATAATAAGTAATAAAAAAGTAATAATTGAATTAGAGCCACTGGGGTTTCAGAAGATTTGGCCATATAGAATTGTTTAGTCAAAAATAAGTCTTAAAAAAGGCCTTTTTTCTAGCCACAAAACCAAACTATATTACCTTATCAAGGTGCTAGACCCACGGGTGATGTTAGCTGACATTGTAAGTGGACTTCAGCAGTGTAATGGTGACCAATATCAGCTGAAGAGTTGGTTCAAATATTAAGTACATCCTATGTCTTATGTATGTATGCTGTTTTGTCTGTAAAACTCTACAGCAACAACTGTAGCATCTTCCACTGTTTGATTATGGCCTCCTTTTTTTTCAAGATAACAAGAAGTAACTCAAAAATTTTTCTTGCTCTTGCAATTGAGCTGCTGGAAATGTGTTTTAAAATCATTAATAACAGGATATTCGATTCTTTTAGCAGCTTGAATGAATTCAAAGTATGGCTTCAGAATTTTAAAAAAGAAGGATGACTTCATGCGCTTTGAACTCAGTGTGCAAATCTGAGAAACCTTCAACAGGCAGAAGGCGCCAATGAGACTGAAACTTTGCAGGACCTGAGCTAGATACATGACCCGCACGGTACAAAGCCACTCATTTTCTGGCATACACAGTGACAAAAGATTAAGATACAAATAGCAACATTATTTAAGCATAAGAAAAAAGTATAGTTTGGCCATGCAAGGCATTTGAGGTTTGTTTGGTTTTTTCCTGAGGAAAAGGTTGTTAACAAAAATTAAAAAAAAGAAGAAAAAAAAGAGAGAGAGAAACCTAAAACTCACTGAGGCAAATGATGAAGGATAATCAGTTATTGCTGAGATTAAGAAACTGTTTTTATAGAACAGGAATTTAAAGAGATCACATCTGAAAAAAAACAAAGAAAAGTGTATTACCAAAAAATAATTTATTTATAGGGTAAAACAACAACAATATCCATTTACCCCCCAGATTTAGAACAGTTAGAGAGGCATACTAAAAGCAACGATTCACAAGTCTGGGCACATGTGCTTTACCTTCTCCTCCTTCCCTCCTTCACCACAGAAAAAAATTTACAGTGTCAGAACCTCAAAAATGTTTTAAAAGGTAAGTTTAGAAGCAGTTTTCATTGTGGCTAAAGAAGCAGTAGAGCACTAACCAACAGACATGAGCCTAGAAGAACTACTAGAAATTGATGCTGTAGTGTGAATAAACACGGTAAGCCCTACTCATGGCAGTGAAGCAATACCACCTTCTTGAGTAAGATGGGAGCAGAAGGGCCAACTATTCTGACACAAAGAGGTAACACCATGTTAAATGCAGGGACAAGAAAAATCTAAATTTCTACCTGAAACTAACCTTAGAATCTTTAAAATTGTGTGGAAAAACAATAAATTAATGTCAGTTGGTGTCATGAAAGTACATTTTACAGGAAATGAGATTTAAAAAAGAGATATACAGATGTTCCTGAAGACATATAAAACCTGTCAAGGTATTATAAAAGCAAGCTATCAGTGGAAAATCATGCCAGGAGTGTGAACACTGCTGTTAACTATAATGCTGGACATGTAGAACATGGGACAATTTAATAAATTGACTGATGACCAGTGAAAAGGGTTTCCTCAATAAATACAGTAGAAAAGAGAAACATCAGTCAAAATGCATGTTAGCCCAGAACCAAAATAACAGAACAGCACCTTTGAAACACTATAGCATCGCTATCCCAGGCTGATTCTCAGTGTATCACGTGCACACAGAACATTTCTGGAGAAAAAAAAGCTGCAAGCATATTAGGAGAACTAATAGGATGCAAAGTCACCAGTGGTAGATAACAAGGGGCATGCAAAAATTCACTTCAGGGAACTTGACAGAAAATTGAGAGCTCTCTAGAAGAAATTAACACCTAATAGTGGTCTAACAATCACCTTTTGAAAGTACTCACAAAAGTGTCAATTTAACCTGTAAAACAGAATTACACCAGGCCAGGACCATCTTCACCAGATCCGCCATTTGCAATGAGATCCTTTCACTGGACTTAATCGGAGGGATTTTTTAGAAAGTACGGGCTTTTCCCTAGAAGTCTGACTGTTTGCACTGCCTTCAGTCTATTAGACTACCTCAGAAATATGCTGAAACTTGAAATAAGAGAATAGTTAGCCCCATCAGGATATTTAAGATATTTACTCCAGTTCATTAAGCTACAAAAGCATGCCTGTGAAACCCCAGCCTATACCTGAACTAAAACTAATGAACTGCTGTGTGGGCTTCACTGCAGCTGCTAACAATGCTGAGCCTTCTCTTAGGACCTTCTCTTGGACCTGGGTAAAACCTGGGTGCCTGATGCTACTTAGAATCAGCAGAACAAACGAGGGCATAGAAATTACACGAGGTAATGTAAGAAACTACTGAGATAAAAAAACCCACATTTGCACTGCTCCTGGTAGTGCAACCCAATGCATAGTAGAAATAAAATTCATGCTTGTGCAATAGATAAAAATAACTACAGTTCTGTTCAAAATGTCTTTAAACCTGCACTAAAGGGTTTAATGTATTTTCAGTGCAGCATGTGAGGCTCCTGCTTTGTCATGCTTTTTGAAAGAAAGGTTTAGGCTAATAGTTTCCTCGCTCACACCTGGCATACTGTGATTAATACTGCATAAGTTTTCCATCAAATGCTGGCAAGCCCAACGCTTATGAGGCATTCTGGATTACCTGGTTGTATTTATCACTACCTGCAAAACTGATGTTGAATGTTTGCAAATCCAATGTGAAAAGGTGCTTAATACCAGAGAAGAGTTACTCCTGAGTTTTACAGAACTGAAGGATAAAGCCTCTTTTAACAGAAAACATGCTATTGCCTAGGTTCTACACACTGGATTTTGAACCCCGTACAGAGTTTAAGGAAATACTGTAATTCATTTTAATTTGGCTACTTTATTTCCTGCAATGTGTTGACCTTGGGCAGCTGGCAGACACTCGACCAGCAATTCTCTCCTCCTCATCAGGGCAGAGAGAGAAAGTAGATGGAAAAGCTCCTTTGCCCAGTAAGGCCGGGGAGATCCCCTACCCACTACAGTCATGGGCAAAACGGACCCCTCGTGGCAAAATTTAATTTGCTGCCCATTAAAGTTTGGTTGAGAAACAAAGACAAAACCTAAAATACCTCCCTCCACACCGGCTTCTCGCCAGGCTCACCTTCACTCCTGATTCCTGCAGTTCTGCCTCCCGAAGTCTGGGCCAGCCGGGGCGGGGTCGGTTCCTCCCTCGCTGCCCTTCCTGCCCCTCTCCCCTCGGGGCTTGCAGGGCTCTTTTGCACAGTTTCCCTCCCCCGGCTCCGGGTCCTGCCTTTTGGGCGATGTTTGGCCCTTTCTCCCTGCGGCTCTGTCTCTGTGCTCCCCCGGCAAAGGGGTCGGAGCCCGCCCGTGGCTGAGGGGCTGGGCCGGGCCGTGCCCTGGGGCCGCTGGAGCCGGCTGGAACCGGCTGTGCCCGGCTCGGGGCAGCCCCGGCCCCACACGCAGTGAGCGGCCTGGTACAACCGGCGGCTGCTGCCCTGCTGCTGCCGCCGATGGCACCGGGGAAGGGAACACCTGGTACAGTTAAATCTCTTTTTCTCATTTCCATTCAATTCATAGACTGAAAAGTCGGCTGCAGACCTGCGGCCACCTTGAATGGCTGATGACGTTAGGTACAGGTCTTCTTTTTGAGCCTTCTGAATATAAACGGGAAACTTTGAATCTCCCATGAGTCTGGAAATCAGCTGGGTCAAGGCACCGCGCGGTACAAGCCGTGCCGAGGATGCGGTGCTCACGGTGAGCTTCGCGCACACGCGCTCCGTGCTGGGCCGGTAATGGTTCGAGTTATGATACAAGTATTTCTCTAAATGTAGGATGCTCAGTAAGAATGTGTGCCTCCAGAAGGTCATAACATTTTCAGGTTTGCTCGTAATTTTTACAGTGTACACTTGGAGAACTACTTAATACACTTTGCTGACAAAGAATGTGACCTATTCCTAGCTCCAGGTATTGCTAGATAGAGCCGCCAGTGAGCCTTGTTACCAACAAGAATAACACAGAGACGTGGGCGGAAGCTACTACAAAAGTAACACAATAAAAAGACAAATTAGGATTTCTGAACTATAATCATTACGTAACCAACAGTGAGTTTTGTAAAGCTCTCACAAGGTGGAGGCAGGATTTTTTACTAAATTATTTTTCTGAATAAGCTTCGATTAGACTTTCCAATCAAGTGCAGACTTCCACAGTTAAGCCTGACTATTAATTACATAAATAACAGCAGAGCCAAGTTCACACATTATTTCATACTGAAAAAATACTGCAGTTAAAATACAATTCTGGACAAACTGACCCCTAGAGAAGGTGATAGAGAACAACTATTATTCTTTCTTTTTAGTGCAGAAGTATTTCACAGTTTGGAAATAACCTGCTCAGCTAACTCATCCTTCCTTAAAAAAGTTTAAGGCTGCAGTTTTCACTCAAACTGCTGTGTTTAGTATTGGTAATCTCAAGTATGATGCAGCACCTGAGTTTTCATTCTCTGAACAGTAATGCAAAATGGCATTTCTTTTTGGATAGGATGACTACAGAGAAATACACATCCTTAAATAACAGTATGTAGACAGGTTAGTTTTTAAAGTGGGGTTTTTTTTAATACGCTCTTGGGGTACTGCAGCGTATGGGTACAAGATCTGTGTTATAGTCTACATCTCTGGATGCATCGCTCAGCCCCCATTAGTGGCGCTCTCTGAACCATTTCATAATCTGTTTCTTAGCCTCTTGAAGCAGAACAAATAGATAGGATTTTCTACCAAAGCTAAGATCTCCAGTATCACTACCTAAGAATTTGTGCTAACTATTCAGGAACTTGGAATCACACAGCAGCTACAGCTCTGACAAAACTTCATTCTCTTTGAATGTCCATTTGTTCCTTGCAACTAGCCCAGTATGCTAAAATATTCAACAAAATTTCCACATTTTCTAGGTCTGACTCACATCTGCTTCATTGCATTGAGAATTTTGAATCATCAAAAGTTGTATGGTGTTTCCTGCTCATCTGTCCCTTGCCGAAGAAACACTGGTTGAGCTCAAGCAGCATGATGAGGGGTGCGCTGCTGTTCCTGAAACCCAGTTGTTGTATTTTTATGAGATAGGACTGTTCTGATGCATAGCTCTTCAGGACTGAGCTTTTCTTACTGTTCGTAGCTGAAAACAAGTACTGTCAGCTGTAAACAGTGACCCAGGCTGGAGCTGTTATTATCTGAATATACTAAAATATCTGCGTATCTTCTAAACTCTTTCTTTACCTCACAAATATATCAGATGCCTTCAGAAAGGATTGTTTCTGTACCTAGTCATTTTGGTATTCTTTGTATTCTGTTAGTTAGGGCTTTAGATTGTCTGCACCATACGGATTTGACAAACTCCTCAACTTTTGATAAAATCAAACCAGAATGCTACACCTTCTCTGGACTATATATAATGTCCTGTTGAAAAAAAAAAAATAAATAAATGTGCCTCCTGAATAAACAGTAGGCAAAGTTTTGTGCAACTGAAATCAATAATACATTTAGAATTGGATTAAATTTGAAGAGAAAGTTCTCTACACCATACTTGAATATTAATTGAACATAAAAGATGTAAAATCGTACACATGTAAAGTTAGATGGGGAAAAAAATCCCCTTTTTTTTGCATCTAAAATTCTTACTGGGGTAACCAAGGCTCTGTTGTGTAGCAATTAGTCTGGTACAACGTGTAGGCTATGTACTGGTCACAGTACCCAAGGATTTTTGTGTGGGTTAATGAGCAGACAAGTCAGCAGAGGGTGATTGCTCAAGGCAATACTCTGGGAATATATTTTGCTCAGTCTGTATGGCCACAATAGTTGGGGAAGTTTGAAAGGAACATAGTGTCAGGAACTGAATTTGCGTCTGAGTCTTCTGGTGACTACCAGAGGAGCCCTTGTTTGGCACAACAGCAAAACACCACTGGTCATTTTGGTGTTTATGTGAAGCATTTATAGCCAGAGCTACCATTTTGTTCCCTATTAGAGCTAAGTTGAAAGATCAATAGCCATTTTTAGTTCTCATCATATTAAAATCAATAAGCTTTTCACTCTATTGTTAAAGTTTGTCTCTGCATTCTCTGTCTTGGCCCTGAGGGTATCACCAGTCCTGACTGTTCCTGCTCACAGCCCAGGACACCAGGTCAGCCCCTGGAGGCCATCAGTGCCTGCCCCGGCAATTTCGCACCAGGGCCAGCCTCCAGCTTCCCACAGCCCTACCTGGCCACAGCCTGGGTGAGCTGGGCTGGCCTGTGGGTCCATGTGCTGGCCTGGCTTCAGCCCATCACCCATAGAGGTGCCCAGTTCCCTGGGGCTGCCCTGGTGCCCCCAGGCTGCCCCACTCCTGTCTGGGGCAGCGGGACAGGCCCGGGCTGCCGGGCCCCATCATCGCCCACCCACTGCACCCCCTGACCATCACTCAGGGCCTCAGGGAGCTGCTGACCCCCACAGTGCCCTCATGGGATTTTAGTGTTGTCATGGTTTGACCCTGGCTGGCAGCCAGATACCCACACAGCCGCTCTCTCACTCCCCCTTCACTGCTAGACGGGGGAGAAAATATTTCAAAGGGCTCAGGGTTTGAGATAAGGACAGGGAGATCACTCTCATGTACCGTCCTGGGCAAAACAGACTAAATTTTGGGGAAATAATTATATTTATTAAAAGAACCAATCAGAGAGGAGTAGTGAGAACTGAGAAAGAGCAAACAGATTTTAAAAGCAGAACACCTTCCCCCCATCCCTCCCTTCTTCCCAGGCTTAACATCAATCCCGGTTTCTCCACCTCCTCCCCCTAAGCAGTGCAGGGGGACAGGGAATGGGGGTTACGGTCAGTTCATCCGACATTAGTTCCACCACTTCTTCACTCCGGAGGAGGACTCTTCACTCTTCCCCAGGGCCATTGTGGGGTCCCTCTCACAGGAGACAAGCTTCACACTCTCTTCTCTGATGTGAGTCATCCCACGAAGGGCAATTCATCACAAACTGCCCAACGAGAGACACCTCACAAGAGGCAGCCCACCCCTCGTGAGTCTGAGGCACAATCCTTCAGGGGAAACTGCTCCAGCGTGAGTCCCCCACAGCATCACAAAAGTCCCACCAGCCAACCTGCTCCAGCGTGGGCATCCTCTCTTCCACAGGCTACAGATTATGGCAGCGACTTGCTCTGGTGCGGGCTTCCCACGGGCTACAGCCCCCTTCAGGCATCCACCCACACAGCGTGGTGTCCCCTACCCCACGGTGGACATCTACACCCCGCCCATGGGCTGCAGGGGGACCTGCTTCACCATGGTCTTCACCACGGACCCGGGGGACTCTCTGCTCCAGCGCCTGGAGCTCATCCTCCCCCGCCTCCTTCTTCACTGACCTTGGTGTCTGCCCAGATTCTCACTCCTCTGTCTCTGTACCAGCTGTTGTGGCGCAGTTCTTTTCCCCGTTCTTAAATATGTTTTCACAGAGGCGTTCCTCTGCTATCACTTTACTGATAGGCTCAGCCTTGGCCAGCTTCGGGTCCCTCTTTGGAGCCGGCTGGCACTGGCTCTGTCAAACTCAGGAAGCTTCTGGCAGCTTCTTGCAGAAGCCACCCTGCAGCTCCCCGCTCCACTGCCACAATCCGGCCAGGCCAAACCAAACCAAGTGTCTAGCCACGAGCAAATCAATTCATGGTCATTTCTGCCAGACCCCTCACAAAGTCTAAGGATTCTGTGCTATCATTTTGGTAATTCCTCACATCAGATACACACCTGTGTCTCACACCCCACCATGCCTAGTTTGTGCTTAGAGAAACTATACTGTGCACCTGAAGCTCTTAAAAGTAGATGACAAGGTAATGAAAATCAATGTCATCTTGTCAAATGAGATGCACAATGCCACGTGTTAGTCTATCTTTCTTAAGGCAATGCATCTAAATGCTGAGCAGTCAGTAAAGCATTATTTAAGAATTGTCTTAAGTAATTAAATTAGGCTACTTGAGTTTGCTTAAACACATATTAATCTTTCATAGTGACATCAAATTTGCAAACACCTTGGGGAAAAATTCTACAGTAAATCATTTGTAAATGTAATAAACGTTTAACCTCTAAAATGATAGGGTAGAATACTTCAAAGCAGTTCTAGTTAATTTCTTTTTTTCCGTGATTAAAAAAAGTGAGTCAGAGCTGCTTAAGAATTTCATTGTATCATTCATAAACAAAGTCTACTCTGTTGTATTTGACTGATGAGAAGAGGGGCAATTTGTATACGCGTTAAACGTAGTAAGTTTTTTAAAAGTTGAAACTCTCATTGTGTTATATTCAGTAAAGTGCGTAGAAGCTGCCTTGTTTTCCCACTCTTGTTTAAAACTGGAAGTGGGAGGAACATAATGATGATTGGAATAATGGTTACTGATGAAAGTATATCGAGTACAAGTTATAATGCAAGAGATAGTAGTTTTTGGTGCCATGGCCTGAGACAAGACTTAGAGATGTGACCAGTGTTGAAAGGTAATTTAACTGTATCGCTTCCAATGTTTGCGTTCAGCCTGAGTTAACTTTGCAGGCAGTTTCCTCTCGGTGTGAGGCAGGCGGTGGCACACAGCAAGTCTCTGCCACTCCTGTTGAAACTTGGCACGGTGGGCTGTACGCTGTGTGAGCTTTCTCCTCTGGGTAGCTGAGTCACAGCCCTTAGAGGAATAGGTAGGAACTGTGACATCTCTGTCAGGTGGTGCTCATCATCTCCTGGAATTAGACACTATGTAAGCAAGAGCATCCAAGTGTACCAGAAACTGAAAATGCTACACTGCGCTCTAGAATGAGGCAAGAGGGAAATACTATACTATGAGCATGACTGTGCTTTGAAATGATGTACACGATTTCCATGCATTTGGTTTTCTGCTAACAACTTTATGGAAATCCCTTTTTGTGTGCAAGTACTTCATATGAATCCATCTATTTTTGTTTCTGTAAATCAAACACATTGTTTTGTAATATGTGTTTTGTATCACGTTTGTGGAAGTGTTGCTTTGAAAAAGCGAGCCTGCAAATCACTTTGTATCCAAACTGAATAGCAGGTATGTGCTACAACATCACCTGATGTTTTTCATTGATCAGGGAATGCTCCACATATTCTGTGACCAGCCCAGACCACATTATATCATTCTGTGTTGGGTTTGCCTAGCTGGATTTCAGTGGCAGGGGGGGCTGTAGGAGTGGCTTCTGCAAGAAGCTGCTAGAAGTTTCCCCTAAGTCTGATAGAGCCAATGCCAGCTGGCTCCAAAGATGGGCCTGCCACTGGCCAAGGCTGAGCCTGTCAGTACTGATAGGATAGGAACGCCTTTGTGAAAACACTTAAGAAACATGGAAAAAACCTGTGCCACATAACAGGTGGCAGAGAGACAGAGAAGTGAGAATATGTGAAGACACCACGGTCAGTGAAGAAGAGGGAGGAATATGTGCTCCAGGTGCTGGAGCAGAGAGTTACCTGGGTCGTGATGAAGACCATAATAAAGCAGGCTGTCCCCCTGCAGACCATGGGTGTGGTGAGGTGTAGATGTCCACCTGTAGCCGATGAAGAACCACACACAGGAGCAGGTGGATGCCTGAAGAGGGCTGTAGTCCTGTGGGAAGCCCACAGTGGAGTAGGTTCATGCCAGAGCCTGTAGGCTGTGGTGAGAGAGAAGCCCACACTGGAGCAGGCTGGCTGACAGGACTTCTGTGGTGCCACGGGGGACCTGTGCTAGAACAGTTTCCCCCGGAAGGTCTGCACCCCATGGAGAGACTTGTGTTGAGGCATTTTGCAAAGAACTGTCTCTCCTGAGAGGACTCACGTTGGAGAAAGGTGTGTAAAGATCATCTCCCGTGAGAGGGACCCCACAGTGGCCCAGGGGAAGATTGAGGAGTCCTCCCCCAGAGGAAGAAGGAGTGGTGGAAGCAACATTGGATGAACTGACTGCAGCCCCCATTCCCTGTCCCCCTGCGCCACACAGGGGGAGGAGGTGACTAAATTGGGATTGATGTTAAGTCTGAGAAGAAAGGAGGAACAGGAAGAAGGTGTTATTTTCTTAAGATCTGTTTTTATTTCTCATTACTCTTCTCTGATTTGTTCCTTAATGAATTTAACTAATTTCCCCAAAATCAAGTCTGTTTTGCCTGGGACAGTAGATGCAGGTGGCCACCGGCCAGGGTCAAACCACTACATATAATGTATGCTCAAATTTCTTCTTTATAAATATCAGAGTTCAAGCAAGGCACAAACATGATGCGGAAATGAGAAGAGATTTGTACTGTGCAAGACTCTGATTATGAATACAGTAGCAAACAGTTTGGACAAGCAGAAGTAGATTTGTAACACAAATGTTGATGTTGAGAAACTGATGTCCACCTGGTAGCTGTCTACTACAGAGTACAAAATCTGATGCTGAGGATCTGACATGCATGCTATACACCTTTCAAATGCTTTCTTTGTTTAATGTTTTCAGGTTTCAAACTAGTTTTAGACTGGTTCTATTAAGTGGCATTAAATGTGCTCCTCAAACGCTTTCCTAAATGGGAATTGTCAGAAACTTGAATCCAGAAGCAGTCATGATTTGAACTCTGTGTACATGTAGATACATCTGCAGTGAGTGAGTTACTAATAAACAACTGGAAATCAGATTAACATCTCATGAACAAAATTTCCTTTAAAATTAGGCAGTACAATCAGAATGAGACAATAGAGCTCCTCATCAATTTTAGGTATATGAAAGTTCAGTATCTTGTTTACATTAATTGCTTAGGCTTCTAGTACAGGTAACAGTAACATAGATAAGTGTGGTGAATGAAGAGGGTTGAATGTGTCATCATTGTCTCCTTTTGAACTTTGAGGAAGATAGATGAAGCCTGCCAGTGGTTCATTTGCTCTGCTGGAATGTTAGAGATGTTTGAATGTATTACCATAGTTTCACAAATAACTTGAGAACCAAATTAAGCATATGGGTGAAATGCTGTTATTAAATATTCACATATAGAAATGTTTTGGGAATTCAGCTGGGATGGAGGGCCAATTGTGTCAGGTTTCCTACAAAGTTAATAAAAACACTAACTCTAAAAAAAAAAAAGTATGAGGAAAGCACGTGTCAAAGGAAACTTCCTGGGGCACAGTTTTGCAATTACAATAATGTATAGAGGACTCTGATGCAGTAGTTCATTTCCTGTTGAGCAGTTTCTCATTTCAGATGACTGTTAATCAGTCACAGAACACAATGCTAGATCTCTGTAAGACTCCTCAAACCAGGTTACTGCACCCATGCTTTAAAATTCAGTGATTAATCTTTTCTGCTTCTTTCTGAAAAAAAACTTTATCAAAACCAATGTGTCAGAATACTTCAGCTTCAGTGAAACAGCATTTTTTTCTGTCCATCCAGCTCTATGATGTTCATGTCAATATTAAATTTGTTCATGAAAAATCCAAGTTGAGCTAGTGTGAAGTTTTCTGCAAAGGCCTGGAACTTAAGAAAAGCTTTGCTATCTGTAGTCCTTCACGTTAGGAAACAAAACATATGTCAGGGATTGGGGAGACTCCAACACTATTCCTGGGACTATCCACTCATATGTCCTGTGGGAATCTGTAGCAAGGCATTCCCAGCAGTACTGCAAGTACTACTAGAGCTTTCAAAATCAGGGAATCATAGAATGGTTAAGGTTGGGAGGGACCTTCAAGATTGTTCAGTTCCACCCCCCCTGCTGTGGGCAGGGACACCTCTCTCCCACTATCCAGGTTGCTCAAAGCACCATCCAATCTGGCCTTGAACACTTGCAGGGATGGGACATCCACTACTTCCTTGGGCAACTTGTTCCAGTACCTCACCACTCTCATGGTGAAGAATTTCTTCCAAATATCTAATCTAAATCTGCCCTTTTTCAGTTTCAGGCTCTTGTTCCTTGTCCTATCACTACAGGACCTTGTAAAAAGCCCTCCTCCAGCTTTCCTGTAGGCCACCTATCTGTGTTGGAAGGCCACTATTAGGTCACCCCAGAGCCTTCTCTTCTCTAAACTGAATAATCCCAGCTCTCTCAGCTTATCTTCATAGCAGAGGTGCTCCAGCCCTCTATTCGTCTTTGTGGTCCTCCTCTGGACCTGCTGCAGCAGATCCATGTTGGTTTTTTGTACTGTGGACTCCGGAACTGAACACAGTACTCCAGGTGGAGCCTCATCAGAGCAGAGTAGAGAGGAAGATTTACCTCCCTCAACCTGCTGGTAACACTCCTTTTGATGCAGCCCAGGACACAGTTTGCTTTTTGGGCCGCTGGTGCATGCTGCCAGCTCAGGTGTTGAGTCTCTTGTCAGCTAACATGCCCAAGTCCATCTCCTCAGGGCTGCTCCCAGTCTGCTCTCTGCCCAGCCTGAATTTGTGCTTGGGATTGCCTCAACCAAGATGCAGGACCTTACACTTGGCCTTGTTGAACTTCATGAAGCTGGCATGGGTCCACCTGTAAAGCCTGCCAAGGTCCCTCTGGATGCCATCCCTTCTTTCCAGTGTGTCAACCACTCCACACAGTTTGGCATCGTTGGCAAACTTGCTGAGGGTGCACTCTATCCCACTGTCCCTGTTGCCAACAAAGATGTTAAATAGCACTGATCCTAGTACCGACCCTTGAGGGACACCACTCGTCCCTGGTCTCCATGAGGATGCTGATCTGTTGGTCACAACTCTTTGTGACCATCCAGCCAATTCCTTATCAATCAAGTGGTCCATCCATCAAACCCATATCCTTCCAGTTTAGAGACCAGGATGTCATGCAGGACAGTGTCAAATGCTTTACACAAGCCCAGGTAGATAACACTTTCCGTATCCACTGACGCTGTAGCACCATCGTAGAGGGCCACCAGGTTTGTCAGGCATGATTTGCCTTTGGTAAAGCCATGTTGGCTGCCACCCCTCCCCTATATCCATGTACCCTAGCAGCTTTTCAAGGGGGATCTGCTCCATGAAAATAATTGCAAGGAGGCACGACAGCACTACAGAGAAAGCCTAAGAAATATTCTGTATTAGGAATAATCTTTTGGATGCATATAGAATTTGCAGGAGGATGCTTACTCTACATTTTTTGTATTACAAACCATAAGAAACGTTGTTTATCCAATTAGGAAGAACAGAGAGGAATGTTAGTTTTCAGAAATATAATGTTCATTACATGATGAAACAACATTTTCATTACCAAAATAATGCATTTTATACAATTTTATTAATACAAGCCAATAGTTTCAGGCAGAGGAAAGCCATTTTCTTCAGCATGAGTCCCCCATGGTCTTGTTCTAACACACAATACAATTATATGTCTCACATGAGAATTTTATAATAATTGTGACAGACGGACAGTGACCTGGTAATAAATGACTATTCCATAACCAAAGTGCGTTAGGGAAATTTCTTTCAACTTCAGGAAAAAAAATCATCCCAGCCAGATGGTTTAACTTCAAGAGCAGTAAGTGGACAGACTTGTAATGAATGAATGCTTCACAAGTTAGTTACCCTGAGAACAACTCAGCTGTTCAACAGACATAATATGCTGAAATTTAATAATCAGGCTGACTAGATGTGGAGTGAGTCTGTTCTTTTGCCTTCATCTGTCTTCCTCTTGCTCCAGAAGAGTAGTAAAAGAAGTTTTGTCTATATCTTTGTTAAAATGTTGCTACGGCTCTGTAGCTGATCTACAACGTGCTGTCTAATTTGGTTTATGGGCAATGTAGGTGTAGTTCCTTTAAGCAGACTCCTTGTGTGAAATTCTTGCTTCCTCCCTAATCTTATAGAATGTACTTTTGAACAGCTAAATCAAACAGTTCATCCCTAAGGAGAAAGGTTCACTGGAGAAAAGGCCAAAAGCTTTAATGGTATATTAGTCTGTTAGCTTTGGGAAATGCTTCCCTCAGGTGAGAGTTCAGGTCCTTTAAGTCTTTTGAGTTACTGCTAACAAAAAGTAAATGATTACAGCACCACCTGTATTGCAATGTTATTAAACCCTTTTGACAGAGCATCTGGGGGATTTCATAATACTGCTGTTAAAGGCAAGAGTCTCTTTTTCTGCCCTTATTAATATCTGTCTTGCAATGGTTAAGGGGGCAGAGCCTTTACTTGGGTCAAACATTGTTCCCTGGAAGAGGCTATAGCAAAACCAACATGGAGCAAACTTGGACTTAGTTGTGATTTCAAAGTGCTGCAACCTCCAGGCAGCCTTCTCTTTGTCTGTTACTCTTCTGAGATCCCCAGGAGCTGCGTTCCAGCACTTTCCTGAGAGGCAGGAGCACCATGGGCTGTGTGGGGCTCAAATGCTGTCTGATTCCAACTTTTTCCCCTCCCAAGCAGAGGCGTAAAGAAAGTATCAGTATTACGGCTGCTGTTTTGGACACATGTTAGGGATACTGCAGCGTGACAAAGGAAACTGGAGACTGGAAAGACTGAGTTCAAATGCACTGGGCTGTGCAGAGCAAGGCACAGCACTAGTATTGCTACAGGGGATGCAGCCACGTAGTAATATCAGCGCCTAATAATTGGTGTCACAGGCATCTAAATTTATGGTGTTGTAATGACTTAGGTATATTAGCTATTACCTGTGCCGTGATGAGATATACCTTTGAAACTGTTAATCTCTTGGGCTTCTGTTTTATTTGCCCTAGTTCAGTTATGTGCTTTTTTAATAGTTAGATCTCCAGCTGCATGACTTGCAATTAGCTCAAAAAATCTTGTCTTTCTGACAATTAGATTGTAACATTTTCGTTGCTTACAATAAGGGACAATGAATTTACAAGAAGTACAGGCAGCTTAATGAGCATTTCACCACTATATCTCTGTCAGAGATAGATTTTACTCCTCATCCTTGCATGCAAGATATTTGAGCTTGTTACCAGATATCCCTTCTGAGATACAATGCACCCTTGTAATCTTGAAATTGTCCTTGGTTCCCTCTGCTATTCCAGTCAATCTACACATAAGCTGTGCAAGAAACTTGCCTAGTAGCTCCCTAAAAAGCTGTACAAAATTGCCCTCACTATCATATATTGCTAGACATAGCAGGGCTGACTATCTTATTTCTGGGAAACTGCCTCTTAATTTTTGAAAATCTTTTTCTTTTGCTGTACAGCTGGTAAATTAGCAAGTGAAAAATAACAAAACAATTGTTTTACCCCCAAAAGCCAGCCTTCCCAACAGCTGAGCAAATGCCAGGATTCTGAGATTTGAAGTTTTTTGTGTGGTTTTTTTTGAGTTTTTTGTTTCTAATCTGTTGCAGTATTCTGCATATGAGTTGGGGCAGTCCCAAACACCAGTACAGGCTAGGCGGTGAGTGGATTGAGAGCAGCCCTGTGGAGAAGGACTTGGGTGTGCTGGTGAACGGGAAGCCAGACATGAGCCAGCAATGTGCACTGGCAGCCCAGAAAGCCAACCATGTCCCAGGCTACGTCAAGAGAAGCATGGACGGCTGGTCAAGGGAGGCAGTTCTCCCCTCTACTTTGCTCTCATGAGACCCCACCTTCTGTACTGTGTTCATCTCTGGAGTCCTCAGCACAAGAAGGATGTGGACCTGGGTCCAGAGGAGGGCCACAAAACCAGTCAGGGGCTTGGAGCACCTCCTTGTGGCGGGGGAGGTGAAGGGGTTGGGGTTAATCAGCCTGGAGAAGAGAAGACTCCGGGGAGATCTTATAGCAGCCTGCTTAAAGAGGGCTACAGGAAAGATGGGGAGGGACTCTTTATCAGTAGTGATAGCGTGAGGGGTAACAGTTTCGAACTGACAGAGTGTAGACTTATTGCAAGCAGGCACACATATTTATACCTACTAGCATGAAGCACTATTTTTGGGTTACAAACAAGAGATCAGACTATACAGCCAGGGTTGTTATTAGCTCATGTACTCCTTCAATCACTCTGTTATCACACAGGGAAAACAGATTTTGCTAAGTCTGTTTTGATCATACTCTCCCGTTCACTCCCATGCACATCTTGTGTACAAGAAGCACCTTATCTGTTCATTCTCACGGGCAAGCTCTCAACATGAGCTGTACTTGGCTGGTCAGGGTCTCTTCATAATTATCAAGCAAGAGTTATGCACTTGTTTAGAAAAGAGCTCAAGGACGAAAGTCTTAACTCTGCAACGCAGTGCTGCCAGCACAACTAACTAAAATGTAGGGTATCCACATGTGTGGATGCTGAGGCACTGGAATAGGTTGCCCAGGGAAGTTGTAGAAGCCCCTTCCCTGTTCAAGGCCAGGCTGGACAGGGCTTTGCACAACCTGGTCTAGCGGGAGGTGTCCCTGCCCATGGCGGACCTAGGACTAGGTGATCATTAAGGTCCGTTACAATCCAAACTGCTCTGTGATTTTGTGATCTTTTTACACTATTTCAGGAAACTTTGGGAGACGGTTAAATGCATGCTGTCATATGTCCCTCGGAAATGCAGAAACTTTTATTTATATTTCCCAAATGTTAGTACTTTTGATGCGAGGGAATGGTTATTTTTCAGTAACAGCTACTGTAAACCCTTTTGAGACCTCAGTGCTTTAAAAAGGCATGTGTTCTAATAGGATCTAATGAATAAAGCATTTTACGCTGTGTCCCATGGCATGCTGCACGAGCATGTCTGCTGTCACTTCTGCAGAATTACCTTTTCCATAGTTAGATAAGTAAAACTGATTCAAATGTTGCTGGCACATTTCACACCACTGTTTCTCTGAAAAATTGTTAAGTCTAAATATTTTGTGCATTTCATTGGTTTTAATAACACTGAAATGTGAAGTGATATATCTTTGGCCAGTATGATCAGGTAGATGCAGTTAGTGCAGAATTGGTTTCAAGTGTTCAGTGCTCAGGCTAAAAGGCACTTCACAAAAGCACAATACCCAGAGAGTGGAAATGGTAGAGTATTTTTGTTGTTCATGTCATAAAGTGTTTGCCTTTTTCTGAAAATTCCATGTATTCAGTCTAATAGTGAATCAGACTCATCTAGCTTCGCCTGGTTTGTACTTTGGGTCCTAAATTCTTACTGAAGGGCCTGGTGAAGAGGAAAATAACTTTTCCTTATATTTATTTGTGCAAGAATGAATAGAAGTCAAAAAGGAGAACCTAGGTTCAATGGCATGTTCTCCTTCACAAAGGTACAGCTGTTTCACATGAAAAGTAAGAGAGCAAATAGTGCTGCCCCGGTAATTTGACTTCTGTGCACAAAGCACAATGCCTAGGAGTGTTAACTTTTAATGTAGTTCTTCATTTAAGGACAGTTATTAAGCTGAGAATTACACATTCTTTTTTAAAAAATTGACCCCCAAAATAAATTATCACTTTTGAGCTCTTTTGAGTTCTTTTATAGGCATGAAATAATGAGAGGGAAAATGTCTGTCCTGCCACAACTGGTGTAGGAAAAGATTTTATGTTTAACATGGTACTTGTCTTTGTATAGACATTTCTACCAATTTTCCAGGATATAGAGACATAATGGAATTCCTACTAAAAGAAAAGTGTGGTGAGAGAAGGGCAAGACAGGGGACAGAGCTTGTTTGAGATGTGGATACTAAGGGACCAAGAATTTTAAATGCTGAGCCTCTTAAAATTCAGTGGACTTCTAAATATTTGTGCAACTCAAAGTATTGTAAAAAAAATTGCTGATATGGTCTAAAATGAGTCAGGACCTTCAGAGAATAGCCTGCTAAGGAATAAATGTAGTCTGGTAAATTAATATATTGAGATTACATCTTAAAATCATGCCTAAAGAAATGCAGCTTTTACTTCAACTTTACTTTCTCTTTGCTCTTTATTATCTTAGTTATTGTCATTTGCTGTCTGGACGTAGTCCTGTAGGTGGCCTTGCTTCAACAACGGAGTTGGACCAGATGGCCTCCAGAGGTTGCTTCCAACCTCAGCTGTTCTGTGATTCTGTGCTTTAATCCAATGTCCAATAACATTTGACCGTGATCCCCATTAGTCACCAGAACTCTCCAAGCATTCACCACATTGAAGCAATGATTAGTCCAGACTTGTACTCAAAGACATTTCTGTCTTATTTTTCCCTTATAGAGATGGCTGTTTTCTGCTCTGGGTGTGGTTCTGGAATTTTCAGCCTCTATTGTTTTCCTCTCTCAGTCAGACCAGTTGCTTCATGTAATAAGTAAGAAAATGTCAGTCAGCTTGAATATAGTTCACTGAAATGGGTCTTTAGCTTTTTTTTTCATTATTCACTTCTATCTCACTGTTATATGTCTAACTAATGAATAAAGGGACACTATCAAGAAAGAAAGTCTTGATTTGATTTCAATTAAATGTCAGCTTGTCATATATTAAGTAGCACTGTGGGGGGACTGCTTTGTTGTGTAATTAAAATGGCTTGTTGTTAAGAAGAAGTATTTACAGAGATAATGAAATATTAGCTGGGATTTAAACATGTTTGTAAACAGGTCTCTTGATACCTTCTCCAAGTTATTTCCTCTAGCAACAGTATTCATTCCTACAATTTTCATTTAGGTTGGTCAAATCAGTATTTTCAGAGAAATGTGGATCAACCTGGCCTAAATGCTTTTGCTTACTCCATTTTCAAAACTGGGTATTCATTTGGCATTTTATCTATAACATCAACAACACAACAACACAGCTTTTTAAACCTTTGAGATATTGGAAACCAGTATGAATTTCTGGAGTCATCCAACGCATTGCCCCAACATCCATCTGTAAGTAAGAGGTGTCTAATTAGAAATGCAAAAAACTCCTAAATCTGTCTGCCATATAAAAACATACTTATTTGCTCAACTTCTGTGAGCTGACGCAGGTACTTGGGAAAAATAGATATGGCAAAAAGCAAAACAGACCAGAAAGTGTCAGAGCTATTTTCGGTTGTATACAGGATTAAAGTGAGGTCCTGTACAGATGGATCTTCTGTATATCACGGGAAATACTTTAATATAAAAGTCATAATCAGTGTCGAAAGCATGGATAAATGTATCTAATATATGGATAGGAAATATAGACCTTATGATGTCTAAGAAAAGCTGTCTAACAAAATCAGGAAATTTGTTCCACTTCCGTTGGCAAGCCACCATTATTTCTGTTTTCTCAGGCTGTATTCTGAGACCATATCCATACCCTAAGATTAGACACTACTTGTTCTTGCAGAAGAAAATGCCTTTACTTAGGTGTGAACATGAAAACATTGGCTTTGCAGAAAACAACTGTTGCAGGTTTTTTTCTGGCACTGGATGCTGAAAGGATACTTAGCACACTGTGGAAGTGCTGCAGTGCTTGAGACCATGTTTTTCTTAGACATTAGCAAAGGAATTAGGAAATACATGTAATTAATTTTCGGTGTCTTAAACAAATGCTCTGGTTCATTGGAAAAGACACGTAAGCTTTGCACTTCAATTTGTGCTGTGTTGCTTAGAGATATGGTAAAATGTGTCAGGAAAGAAAAGTCCTTGAGTTTCTTCTGCTTCAGTTGCAAGGCTATTAATAGAATGGGCAGAGGATTGTAATGCTTCATTGCTTTTGGCTGATGGAGGGGAATACAAGGACCTTCCTGCTTTCAAAGTGGCTTTGAAACAGTATTACCAGCAACAAGGCATCAGAGGATTTCAGCACTGTAAAGCAAAAATGATATTTAAAAAAAATAGAAAATTTTCTCCTTACTTTATCGACAGGAAACTCAGATAACTGGCTCTGTCATTTCCCTCCTCATCTTCTGCAGCTTTACATGAGTGAGGTCATAAAGATAGACTAATAAACATAAAATTTAGTAGTAAAAGCTTTCTGGTAATAGTCTGATTAAAGTGGGCACTGCATGGTCAGTTACAATCCTAGTGACTAGGAATAAACAGCTGATTATATGATTACACAATGCTTCAAGAATTTCATAGCAGCTGAATCCCCAGTCTATCCAAAATGTTTAGGCTGACCTTGTCAGGGATATTATATATTATATTCCTGTGGGCTGCTAAAGTCCTGCAGTTTTCCATTAAGCTAGATGAGAAAGTCTTGACCATCACAATTTGCACCATTGGGTCCATTATCTTTTGCCCTACAGGTGATTTGCCATGTGCTTTATTACAGAAGACAGAATAGTTGAGAGGGTATTGTCCTGAAGACAGCAATGTCAAAGCCTATCCATTTACGGGTATGATGATACTTTCCAAGTTATACAGCAGTGTTGTATGATTCCCATTAATTCTGCTAGGAAGTACTTAATATTTTTAAAATGTCTCTAACAAGGAGTTAGAATGATTTTGTTTATGAAACAAAGCATAAAAATACATGCAGACATTTTTAGTGGCTTAACATGATGTCTTTGACCCCAAAAAGAAGAGAAACCAAGTCTGTTATAACTAGTCATATAGCTAAAATACTCTGGTGTGTGCTGGCAAACTAAAATGTAGATGCAAGTAGCCAATACATTAAAATACCCGCAACTGCACAGGATAGCTCAGAGCAGATCCTAACAACATTTCAACCGGCATAGTTATTTCTTTACTTCTGACAGGTACTGAGCTTCTCGGCATTCACTGATGAACTGTTACCCTGTGGAAAACGTTGACATGTGAGTGGCCTCACGCAGCTCTTGTTGGCTTCGTTCTGTGCCTTGGGGCGGCCGCGGCAGGGCTGGCAGCAGGCAGGGAAGGGATACGTGTGACTTGATCCCGGTAGCCGGCAGGGGAAGCTGCTGCACTGGTTTTCAGTGTGACTCACAAATACGAATGCTGCTTATTTTGAAATCCAAAGGTGGAGTTATCTTAAAATGAGAGAGAAAATATGTATGTTTGCATGAAGGTGTTTTTGTCAGACTACGTTTGGAATGACTAAACTACTCACAAGTGAGAAAGCAGGGAATGAGTGGTGCACGACGGAACAAACAGGTGCTGGTGTCTAAATGTAGTATGTCCTATATATTGACTTAGACTACTAAATACAAGAGACTTGAAAAGCTGGCCTAATATAGATTCAGTGATTTAACCAATTATTAAGGTAGTCCTTGCTCCATGTGCGTAAGAAAAGTGTTTCTACAGAAAAGATGCTGGCCAGGAACAAACCCAGGGTCTGTTCTCAGGTTTGTCAATGGCAAATGTTGGAAAGTCATTTTTCTTAACTATGTGCTGCTTATGGACTTCACAGAATTTGGCTTTTAATCCATTAGATGTTCAGTCTTCCATCTCTAAACAATACAGTGCTTTGCCCTTCTCATCTTTTTCCTCATACTAAGAAGAGGTATGATTGATAGCCAAAAAATGTAGTCTTCCAGCTCATCTCAAGTAAAACCAGTCTTCGCACATGCTTTTACTCTCTCCTTAAAACACTGTTGAGACCTTATGAAAATTACAAGTACAGGTACCATGGTTATTAAGGAGAGCTGAAGACTGAGAAATCTTTGCTGAATTATATGTTTATATGATCCTGTTTAACTATTAGTGCATCTTTTCAGTTTCTAGCAGGACAGGTTTTGGTTGAGTGCTATCATAATGGTAAACTGGCAATATTCCCTTCATGCCTTATTAATAATAGATGTGCCAGATAGTGTGGTAGGAAAGATGTTTTAGTTGGGCATGCTTAGAAGCTCTGCATTTGGAAAGACCATTGTCAATTCTAGTACGAAGTCTACATTGAGGTTGTATCAGGGACCCATGAAGAAAGTTTTCTCATGAAATCTAATACTCTTGGTTTTGTTCAGACTAAGTATGTAGTCCTAATTGTAATTTAATTCTAATTCTAACCTTTGTATTGGCATAGAAGTCCCTCAGTAGAGACTTGCAAGATTCGTAGACTTTGAATGAAAATTATTTCATCTGTAGGAGGTGTACTGGTTTAGGACTGACTCTTTCCTGTCTTTAGTTTCAAAAAAATGGGATTTTCTTCATCAAATGGAAGTTTGTTTTGACAGTGCTTATAGATGTATAGTGGGGATTTACTTGTGGTTCTGTCCAAACTAATGCATTTGTGTAGGAAATAACAAAATATTGTGTACTCACAGGTTATGATGCTCATGACCTTAAATGGCACATGTTCATGCATATAAAGTTGCTAACTTATGAGTAGTGAGGGGAGATTCCTAGTCTATATGCAATTATTCTCATGTTACAAGCTCTTGTAGGAATAAAGATGATTTCAAGGAGATGAAACTCTAGAAATTAATTCAATATATATTTTGGATCTAATGAAAGCTGCATACTTATGTTTCCAGGGCAGACAAGACATCCAAAAGTACTGCGGTAGAAAGCTTAAATATTAAATTTGTCTTTTGAGGAAAGAGTTATCAAAAAGGCTGAAAACCAAACCAGAAAACTTGCAACTGGTGCAGCTTTACAGAGTTTACTTGGCACAATTTGTGGCATCTGTTACCTTCTAAGCTGTTTTCCCTTGTTCAGGTAGCTAATGCAATGCTGGAAGCAGAGAAATAGTAGACACAGGATCGTGGCAGGGATTCTCCCCAAGAAAACATGGATACCATTGTTGGAACACTGACATGGGATGGAATCAGTGTCCAGGGTTTAGCTTTAGAAGTGACTTTAGAGGAACTGTAGTTATGAGGAAGACACCTCTATGCAAACTGTTTAAGAGATTCAGTCTCTTTAGTTTAATATAGAGAAATGACCAAGATCTATGTCTTGATTACAGCCCAGAAGCACCTCTGAGGAATTACTTTTCACAGCTTATGTCTCTAAATTTAGCAAGTAGTGCAACAAAAAAAATTAAATCTGCTGTATAAATCTTGACATACTCAGGGTAAAAGTAAGAGGTCTTAAACTGTGTATGCGCCTGCAGGATAACATGGCTCCCAACTCCAAGTTGTCCTGTGAACTTCTCAGAATTCTTCTCCCAGTCTTTTTTGGTTTTGACAGTAATGTTATAGATTGGTAGAGCCTAATCTCTTTTATACAGAAAATCAGAAAAGTACAGTAATTTATTCTTTCTGTTCTTAAGAGTCTCTAAACATAGCAGTTGACTAGCAAAAATATTAGCAGTAGCCAAATGATTGTTTAGAAACAATTCTGTCACTGGTTCCTTACAAATATTCCTATTTACCCATTCTACAACAAAATCTAGTATGCCTTTCCATCTTCCATATTATAAAGTGTCTAGTTTCCACTCTCCGTTCCAGTATTCATCAACTCTCTATCCTCTCTCTAATGAATTATCTGTCCAACACTTCCAACACACTTATGGATGTGCCAGCTCACTATCTTGGAAGGTTTCAGAAAAACAGCCAGAAGTATTGCTTTGAATTCACTTCTTTTTTAACTTTCATGTTATACCGTATTTTATTTATAACTATGGTTTGCACTCCAAAACCGACTACTTATATCCATCTCATATTGCTTACAGGAATATATTAGCTTTTCTTATTTTACCCCAGGATTCATCTGTTTCCTCTGTGTGCTTCTTGCTACATCTTTTATAGCTGAAATATCTCCAGCATATAAAAATGCCAAAGTACTCAGGTACCCATTATGCTTAGGAAAAAAATAGTTTTCACATACCCTTACATAATTCTTATCCTTTTTTTTTTCTACATTTTACTTCTTTTTCTAAGTAGTTGAAGCCAATGCCTGTTTTAGAGAAATACTGAACGTGCTTTCTAAAACATCATATATGTAGTCAAGTTAGGTTAAATATGCATCCTTTTTTCACATTCTTCAGCAGTTCTCTTCTGATTCTTTTGACAGAAGATTTCATTAGAAGAAATTTTTTAATTCCTTTTAAATAAATGGTGGATGGTTCTATTTGCAGAGCAAGTATTTAGCCAAAGGCTGAAAACTTTAAACAATAAGAAAATTTTCTTTTGGAGTAAGAAGAGCAAATGTCTCACTGGGGAAAAAAATATGTTTAATTTCAGGAAAGACAGTACTCAAAGGAACTCAAACTAGATTTGCGCATTTCATATCTACAGGTTTCTTTAAAGACCTTCAGATTCTCACCATTTGACTAATATAATTGATCCCAGTTCTGCCTCTGGAATTAGTTCCTATAAACTTGATTGGGATGAATCACATGACTCGAAGCAGGACTGCACCCAGAGTCAGTAAATACCAGATGGTAAAATAGCCAAATACGTTTGCAAACAGCTCCCTAGGCTAAATCTCTGCCTCAACAGCTGGAAGAGGATATTCAATATGGTTAGTGTCTTGCTGTGTGGATACCAACTGTTACCGGACATTTGTTGTGTTTACTGAATGCTGGGAAGAACCTTGATGCATATGAGGCTTTCTATATATATTTTTTTAGCTTTTCATACATGTCAGATGTTGGCTGAAAACAATCAGGCAAATAGCAAGTGGATTAAAAACTTCTTCAATGAATTATAATATAATTTAAATGAGAAAATTTAGATTAGACATCTTCTCAGAATAATTATGAAACAATTACCTAATAATGAAGCTTCCAAGCTTTTTCTAACAGATGGTCAGAAGCTGAAATATATTGGATCATAGATAATCGGCAAATTTAATTTAATATGCAGGATAAATGCAGCAATCTATCATCCTGCTGTAACCCACTGTACTATAATGTACTTGTTATAACTCCAAGATCAGAGGAACATTCCAGCGTCTCTAATCTAATACAGAGGTGATACAGGGATCCAGAGACAACATTTTAGAAAGTTGTGTAAACTTGTAGCTTTACAGCAGCTACATTTTTTACTTACCACATCCCCTTAAAAACAGTCTGAAGACTTTTTCAGGTCTCATTATATTTCACATCCAATTACTATAGAAGTACAAATGACTTGCTGTGTGTTACCATTCTAGACAATAATAGCTACTTCTTCTTTTATAAGAATTTTGTATTAACTCCTTTATAAAATTCTAAATAAAAAGTAGGAGTGTGCATTATGTATCAGCCAACTAAAGTGTCTAATGCCATATAGGTGTATGTGGTGGGTTGACACTGTCTGGACACCAGGTGCCCACCAAAGCCACTCTGTCACTCCTCTCCTCAGCTGGACAGGGGAGAGAAAGTACAGCAAAAGGTTCGTGGGTCAAGATAAGACAGGGAGAGATCACTCAGCAATTACTGTCACGGGCAAAACAAGCTTGACTTGGGGAAATCAGCTTAATTTATTACCAACCAGAGTAGGATAATGAGAAAATACAAATTAAATCTTAAAACACTTTCCTCCCACCATTCCCTTCTTCCCAGTCTTAAATTTCCTCCCAATTTTCTCTGCCGCCTCCTTCCGATTGGCACAGGGGGATGGGGAATGGGCTTGTGGTCACACATTGTCTTTGCCGCTCTTTCCTTCTCAGAGTGAGGATTCCTCACACTCTTCCCCTAGTCCAGCATGGGGTCGCTCTCAGAGGAGACAGTCCTCCACAAACTTTTCCAATGCAAGTCCTTCCCATGGCAGACAGTTCTCCCTGAACTGCTCCAGTGTGGGTCCCTTCCTTGGGGTGCCGTGCTCCAGTGTGGGTCCTCCACAGGGTCTCAAGTCCTTCTACAGACCTGCTCTGGCATAGTCTCTTCTCTTCATGGGTCCACACATCCTGCCAGGAGCCGGCTCCAGTGTGTGCTTCCCACGGGGTCACAGCCTCCTTCAGGCATCCACCTGCTCTACTGTGGACCTCTACGGGCTGCAGGAGAACAGCCTGTCTTCACCATAGGCTGCAAGGGAATTGCTGCTCCAGCACCTCGAGCATCTCTTCCCCCTCCTTCACTGACCTTGGTGTCTGCAGAGCTGCTTCTCTCACGTATTCTGACTCCTCTCTTCCGGCTGCTGCAGGTTCTTCCCCCCCTTCTTAAACATGTTATCCCAGAAGTGTTACCACCATCATTAATGGGCTCAGACTTGGCCAGCGGTGGGTCCATCTAGGAGCCAGCTGGTGTTGGCTCTGTTCTAGCAGCTTCTCCTGAAAGCCACCCCTGTAGCGCCACTGCTACCAAAACCTTGCCACACAAGCTCAAAACAGCATAGAAAAAAATCTCAGAGTCAACTACTGATCAACTCACACAAATGACAGGTTCTTGTGCCTTCAAGTATGTCTCATGAATGAACAGGACAGTGCAGAAATATTTGCCTAGAATAGTTACAAATAGTAACTACCCATAAATGGGAATCCTTGAGCCAACTTCTGTTTCATTTTATAGTCCTAGTCTGTACCAAGCTGAAGTGAATGTGTAATGTGATTCTTTTACCTTCTGTACTCTTGCGTCTTGATTTGATATAGTTTATACTTGTTGTGACTAACAAGCAGCTTGAATTTCCGTATCTGATTCTGCACTTCAAAGCTGATAGTAGTAGTGTATGAGTGAAGACAGCAGTACATTACAACTTAATGAGCAACTGTTCTTACTCTGAATCATGCTAAGAGCCGTAGAAGACAGAAAGTTATATGAAGAAAGATGAAGAACAAAATTCAAACTAAAAAGGCTTTTAATTCAGTATTAGTAATATTTCTGAGAAGGCTAAAAGTACCTTTTTACTAATTTGATTTTTTCTTTATATTTCAACCATTTAAAAATAGATTAGTTTTTCCTAGCTCAGCTGTACAGCTTAAGAGTAACTGCACAGTGTCATCCAGAAAACCTGAATAGCTTGGTCAGGTGAGCTGGCTTGATGTTGCTGGAAGGTATGCTGTGTATTTCAGTGGCAGTTTCTGATGCAAAATTGAAAAAATCAAACTTCTATAGAGAAATTTAAAAACATTTGAAACTAAACTTAGAAATTCAGTTGGAGTTGTAGTTTCATCACTAAGCTATTAAATAGTACAAAATATCCAGTCAAAATTCTCTTGGCCTTACTGTGGCAGCATCACATGTGATTGTATTATGGGATCTTCATGAGCAACGTGGACTGGTTTTGCCTGTGAATGAAGCAGAAAGAGTGCATACAGGACAATGAAACAGTCTATGTAAATCAAGTCTATGTAAAGATGAGCTACCATTTCTTAAAGTTTACTTTCATGTAAAACAGTCAGAAACCTCAGCATGATCCTTGATGCATTTCCTGGATGTACTGATAAGCCTTCAAGCCTACACTTGAGGATCCTCTAAGTCAGAACTCAGAATAATCCATTACTTAGCAGGGAGAGTAGAGTCAGTTTAGCAGGCAGAACTTGCAGTAGCATTGTCTGTATTTAGGTAATACTGGGGCTTGATCCTCTTGAACAAGGCAGCAGGAGGAAAACAAAGAATCTGACTGAAGTGTAGCTGGATGACAGTGCTACTAACTAATATCTTCTGGTTGAGACCTGCACATAGGAAGTATAAATACACCAGGACTGAAATTCAGTATTCAATCTTGGTATGATAAAAGATAAAAATTGTAAATAATTACATTGATTTACCAGAAGTAAAAATATGTTAACAGTTTCTCAATTGTGATTTATTAGTATTTATTCTAATCATGTAATATATATGTAATATAAAATTATAAACATCAAAATTGTCATTTACTGATGGAAATGTAAGTAGTTTTATGCCTTCTGCATTATGCAAGGTGCTATTGTACTCCAGTCAGTCACATAGTAAAGCCAAAATGATGATTTAGACTTTTAATTTCCATATTAATTAAAAAAGTTATTCTTCATAAATCCTTGGTTTTATTTTCTTGGTAAATTACACTTATTTCCTATATGATATTATAATCACTTCTAGCAGGCATTATATCATTGTATTTGTAGGCTTTCTTTATAATGTATTAGATCTGTGAAAAACAGATAAAGTCCCACTTCCTAAATGTATTTTTCCATGTATACATAATGGACAATCAGTGAATAAGATATTTAATGCACAGAATTATAGATGCCTTCAGAAAGGAGAAGCCTCAGTCAAAATAATGGTGTGGGTGTCTTAAACAGAACATAGATTGACTTTAAGAATATACGTCGAAAAAGCCATCTAAAAAAAAGTCTCTTTTACTATACCCCTGCAAGTATCCAGAGTTTGTTGACATCCTGTTTTTATTATTTATATATTCTCTGGAAGCTAGCAATTTTCTTTGCTTACCCTGAACTGCCTTGATATGAAAAATGAGATGCATTTTCTGATGTTGAAAACCAGGAACCAGGTAGAATGAAGCCTAAGTCTCTTGAGAGCATCTGGAGAATGCATTCAAAGCATACCTAGCACAAGCTATTCAGATAGAGCTCCCTGAAATGCTGTTAGAGCAACTAGTAGATGGGAGACACCTAGTAGATGACACCTAGTTTCCCAGGACTATTGTTGCTTTTGCCTGGTAATGCTTTAATAGAAAAGCATTTGGCACAGCATGGCTTTTGGCACAGCACTCCTTGCAGCCCACAACCTTGCAGCGCCTCTGACAGCTTCGCTTCTAAGTGTCCTGCTCTGTAGCCCATTCAGCTGCCAGTCACCTCTCTCCGCTGTGTTGCTTGAGCATGAAGCCATCCCAAGCACAGGTTAGCAATGCCCAGTCCTGGGCCTGATCACTTTTTTCACAGCCAGAAATCTATTTGCTTCACATAGCCATGCTGAGGCAAAGTTGCTGTACTGGTCATGTAAAGTTTTCAACAGATGTCCTCTTAGAGCCATGTGTCAAGGACAAATCCTGGCTGCAACCACTCTGGCACAGTTGGGTAGGATCCAGATGAACATTTCTGTGCATTTTCCATCCTCGAGGTGAGAGGTTTCATGAGTTTGAAGACAGCAGAGGCAGGAGGAGACACAGATGAGAGGATTTCTGTAGGTGATCCTGCTCCTGTAGGTGATCCTGCTCTGCAGGGGAGTTGGGCTAGATGATCTTTGAGGTCCCTTCCAATCTCTAACACTCTGTGACTCTGTGATTTCAGGAGAGGAAATGTTGGGCTCTCGCCCCCACCACAGGGACCTGAGCATTCCCAGAGATGATGCGCTGTGCACAGAGCAGCAGCCCAGGGAGCCAGGAGTGAAGCAACATCCCAGCAGGAGCAGGGAGGGACAGAGGAATTGGCCCAGGAGCAGTCACACACATTCCTCAGGAGAGTATGGGAGCCTCCTGCCCCTTCTGGGCTGCTGGTGCCCACATTGAGACCTACAAGATTCCTTTCAGCAGGTATTCTCTGGTCTCTGGGGCTGGTGACCACCTCTTTGACTGGGAGGACCTGTCCACAGTGGCTAGAGGGAGGGTGTTAGAGCAACTCCTGGGCTGGCATCATGCAGGACCTCTATGAGGGTTTGCCACCCAGGGATGGGCCTAATACAGCAGTAACGGCTGGGGAGCACCTAGGCCTATGTGGACCTCTGGTCTCCTTGGCACTTTCCTCACCATGTGGCCCCCAGCCCTGATACCACCTCTGGCTCCCCATTGCTCCTCTATTAATCACTCTGAACTCATTCTCCATGTGCCCCACTCCGGTGTACCACCATCGGTCCCTTTCTAAGCACCCAGAGCATGGGACCAAGTGACTTCCTGGTAGGGGTTGCGTGCTGAGGGAGGTGTCTCTGCAGCAGCAGCAGTGTGCTAGGAGTCCTGCCCTGGGAGTAAGACCTGCCCCAAGGGATGGGCGAGCTCAGGACAGCCTGAAGTGGCTTCAGTTAGAGAAAAGATCAAAAAGAATGGCAGGCTGGCCAAGAAGTTTTACACAAACAGCGACATCCTCTGCTGAGGTCATCTAACCTAGCTCCTACACAGTCAATGGAAAGAGATACCCTGGCTTGCGCCAAATACAGATGATTGGATCCTGCTTCAAAACACCATGTACAGTGGAAATAATCTCACCCTGTGGTGAAATGCAAGAAAGAAACCTTAAAAGGCTAGCAAAGGTGGTGTTTGAGCAGGGACCTCAGAAGATATGGGGTTTAGTTAATGCTAGCTTATCTAATCTAGATCCAACTGCTCAATGGTCCTCCCCATCACTGGATTTCTAAGCAGTGGCAGCACTGAAATTTTCCTCAGCACTGAGAGCCGGTGGCTGGCTTTGCCCTGAGTCCTAGGAGTGAGCATCACAATTGCTCCTATCCTCGAGCAGTAAATTTTCACTCCTGTATTGATTTATGTGTATTCTGCTGGGGCATTGTGATGGAAGTGAAAAGATGCGACGGTAAAACATGTTAACCTGGAGTTTCTGACCAGATGTCATTGCAGTGGGATGTTCAGATCTATCAAATAACAAAATGACACTTATAGAGATTAATTACTAAATAGCAGCAGTTCTGCTGGTTTTTGTTTCTTACATAGGTTATGCCCAGCTGTTCAGAGGCTTGCCGTGGCCTCAGTGCTTTCACTCCTTCTCTTCCCTGTACATCATTACTCCCATAAGAATGACAAATATTGTACAGGTGCTGTTACTTCTTAACTGAGGGGTAAAAAATAAAAGGGAAAATATTTACGTAGTTAATGAAGTCAGTTATTCACTTAAACCTAGCTGTAGCAGCAGAGGCAAATGAATTGAGTGGCAGGATCTGCTGCTGTGTGAGAGGAGATCTGGGGGAAGGGCTGTGAGCTTGCTGAGTTGAGCGCTACAGAGACATGTTTGGTGCCTCTGTAGTAGGCAGGGTTTGAGAAGAGCAGGGGAGAGAGATGTCTGTAGGTAGCTAAGGTTGACAGTTTGTGAACTGGTAGAATAACATCTGAGGAATGTCAGTGAAAGCATAGCATTTGAGAATAAATTGCATATTCAGGCACACACTCATTTGTGTGTGGAAGTGTTAAGTGTTCAGTTAACACTGAAGGAGGTGCTTACTGCAAGGCATGTGAAAATGGGCCTTTTGTTGTAGAAATAGTAGCTTCTCCAAGTAGCATTGTGAAACGAAAGTAAAATGTAAGACACCTTCCTCTCTGTGTATGGAAAGATAAGCTATATGTAACTGTGTGCTTTACCTGATAATCTGAAGTGTAGGATACATATTATTTCAAGTGTAGTTTTTTTAGTTTTAAACAATCCTAATTTTGTACTGAACATTTTTTTTTTGTGTTGAAATTCCAAAATATTCTGGTTCATGACAGTTTTAAGTGCTTCTGATTGTCATTTGTACTATGCTGCTGAAAATCTTTAGGTAGCTCAAAGATCAAGTCAGGACTTTAATATATGCATATTTCATGTTAATGAAGATATTACATTTAATACAAATATAGGTAACACAGAAGACAACATTTACATACTTTCAATAAAAGATTTTCCTTTTTGCCTCTTTTTTCCACAAAAATTTTTCAATACTGTGGCAATCCCATTATTTCCACAAAATAGTACCTTGCAGAGATTTCTTTCTTTGCTCTTACAAATTCTGATCCTTCATTGTTCAAGAATAGTTACTTATAATCCTTTTTCATAATATGCAATATGAAATTGTGCAAAAGTCTTAAACTTCTTATACTAACGATCTCAAGTATCAGCATTCATTAATAAATATTCCTTTATGGTGTACCATATATAGACACTGAATGCAGAAAAATCAAAAGCTTCTCTTTTTTTTCTTGGCCTTTATGAACTACTGCAGATAGTAAAATCTTTCTACTCATCCTTAAATAACTGTGACTGTAAAAAGCCCCAGCCTAGTCCTCTAGGTAATTTTCAGACGATAGTAAATGGCATTTCAGCACAGCCATATGTCAGATAATAGCACTTAGGAAATTTCTTCCTGATGTTTGTCAATATAAAAGGATGCATTCAGGTGTTTGTTTTAATATAAAGCTTTAAAAACAATGATACTGAAATCTTACAAGTTTCTGTTAAATTATTTAAATAAATCCCACTGAGTTCAGAAGTAGGTTTGTAAGACACATCAAAAGTACAGTTAAAAAATTAAAAAACACCCCTCAAAAAATAGAATTTACTGTTTCACAACCTAATTTTATATCAGTTTTTGTGTTTTGTCTTTTTTAGGGTTCTTTGCTTGAAGCAAGCAGGAACTGTAACTTGCTAATTGAGGATTCTAAGGCTCAAATATTATTGACCTTTCCTTTCTTGCAGTACTGATTTGCAAGTATAAAAAATGTTGTCTTCATCTATTTGGGGCTCTCTAGGGCGTGACTTCTAATTGCATTCTCAGAAATCATCACCCCTAGTAAAATTTGAATATAGGGCACATACCGTTATTTCCTCCTTGCATGGCATTTGCTGAGCTAGCACACAGAAAGGCGCAGAGCTGGGAAGGCTCGTGAATGAACACTGATTGCACAGGGACACGTTTTTGTTCTTACTCTCTCTCCTGGTGTATGCAGAGGAGGAAAACTGCATTTGGTATTCCTGGTATTTTGAGAGGTATGCAACCTTTTCTTAAACAATCACCTCCTACCCTGTAAAAAAACAAGTAGAGACACACACATGTGTTTTTCTCCCTTTACAGATAGCCTTTGAAGAACCACTTTCATTCTGACTACTTCATTTGCATTTTTTCTAAAACAGCATTAAAATGAAATGTTATATTATTGATGAAAGCTCAGCAGCATACAACTCAGACTCCTGTTTAGACACTGCATTCCCTCTGAGGCAAGCAGGCTGTTCCCACTGAAAAGACTCTCTAACTTGTTGCAGGATCACCTCGAAATGTGTAGTAAACCCATGGAGGTTCAATCATTTTCTTATCTGTTGTATTGCCCGTGGGAGAGTCATTACTGCAGTGTTTACAGCTGTCACAATAGTTAATATGATCTAGGCATAGCTACTTGTTTACTCATTGATGTGATGTGACAGTTTAATAATAACCATCGTAATCATGGATATATAAGACCAGAAATATTTTTTACTCTATGGAGATGCTGTTTTCATCTTCTACCACAGGCATTGTATCCAGTCCTTTAAATTATTGCCCTTCACTGGAGGCATTGTAGGATATTTTTAGCTTTATCAGCAACTTAAAAACATACTGCTTTGTCTGTTTCCCCAAAGAGGAAGAAAAAAACAGCAAAGGTTTTATTTTTTTCCAGATTAAATGAGGTATTCAATGGTAAAATGTAAAAATGAAAGTTCTCCCAAAAGGTAAAAAACAAAATCAGGTATAAGGCTGTTAAATCCTAGAACATGAAAGAAAAATATTTATGATACAAGGATTTACTGTGACAAAAAAGCAGAGCAGTTTCCAGCATACTTAAATGCACTCATTTACTGCTACATTTACTTAACATTTTGTCATGTTTTTTTGTCAGGTTCAGATTAAATGGATGAGTTTTAGCCGCAGTGTGACAGGAAGACGCTTTGGTGGCCAGAGGACAACGTTCCTATGGGCACAGATTTGGATATTTTGTATGACTGATCCCAAACCTCCTCACCTCACCTGCCTTTTAATCACACACAACACTTGAGATGAGAAAATGTGAGACAGCCAGACAGTCCTTCATTTCTCTTTCATAGCACAGTGAGGCAAGAAACTCTCGAATGGTAACAGAGCAGACCATTGCATTTGTTAAGCTCTTAATCTTAGTGTCAACCAAAGCCTCACCAGATGAAATGAAGTTTGTCTCATGCTGTTGTGTGAACATTTGTACTGTAGAAGCTCACTTGAGATACTGCAGTTGGATCTTATGCCTATCCGTGACTGGCACATTAAAAAGCCAGAAATAAAGCCCTTGTGTGGCTACTCAGTGTGAATGAATTGACAGATCCATCCGGGAAAGAATTAAACTGGAGGCTTTAAATGAAAAGGCAATGAATTTATAACAGGATTATCCAGCAGCTTGAATCAAGTTTGTACAATGCTGAGCTGAGAATTCAAGGAAAAACAAGAGATGGCACAAAGTATTGGCATTTATAATTGGCTAACGAGACTTCAGCAACACAGGAATTCTGCTGCAGCAGCAGATTCTCATGTAGTTAGAAAGACTGAAGAGACTTTTAGTTCCTGTGCTTCACCACTTAACTTTACTAAAAGACAAGTCCCCAAGTGGCAACATAAATCTAGCTTTTTCTGCTCCTCAAAACTTGCAGATACTTCTAGTCAGAGTATTATTTTTGACTGCTCATGCGCATCTAGTCTGGTCTAAAGTTTGTGACAGTTTGGGACCAATAGGGTAAAGGCTATTGTCAGCTGATCAACAAGCTGCAGTGGAAACCTTTCAGAACTTTCCTAAATTAGGGGATTTTCATACCCAGAATGTATACCTCCTTGTGCTTAAGCTATTTTAAAAGTGCCTTTGGGGCTTCTTGCATGATGATAGGGATAGATTAAATAAAATGTTCTATGTAGAATTTTGTGTACAAACCAAATCTCAGATGACGCTACTGCCAGGTTAAGTGGGGAAATATAGTTAAGTGAGACAGAAAGTAAGAAGTACAAATTAGGAAGGAAAAAAAGCACTTTTAACCAGGATATTAAATGAGATATTGGTGATGCAAAATGATAAAACGAGGCTGACATTTCAGATATAAGGTACACATTGCTTCAATTAAAAAAAAAATTAAAAAATCACATTTTATTGTATGAGTTTTAAACCAGAAGTGTTTACCCTTCAGCTGTCATCTCAACTATTCACGTGCTGTACTAGGCTATAAAATCAGATCTCTCATGCTACAGAACGTCTTAGCAGAGATTAGACCTTGGGGAAATACTCTCTTTGGTTCTTTCACACAAATACTGTATACAAAAAGCTTTCCATTGTAGTGTTTAATTCAGTAATTTTTGGATTTTCTATTGTAAATATATATATATACACACACACAGAGATATCACGTAAATGACCCTCTGCTTTTGAAACATCACTGTCATGACAGTTAAAAGTCTGGTTTGGAAAATAATAATAATAGTTGCATGCCTAGAAGGTAATCCTTGCAAATGAAATTACATTTAGGAACAAGCATTTAATCTTTAGTCTGCATTCATCCATAAACATCCTGAAGCAGATCTGTCTTTGACTACTTTTGACTACTTTTCACAGCAGGCATCTCTGACATGCCCTTTTCCAACAGTCTGGAACTTGTCACAGTGTTCTTCTCAAACTTAATGTTGCTTATAGGCAGTTGCATTCGCTCAGGTTGTCTGAGAAGCATTTGGAAGGTGGAGGGACTGAACATCTTTGGCTTTGCAGAACAATATCCTATGTCCCAGTAGTGTCTGCTCTTCGGAGGTAAATCTGTCCCCTCTTTAACAGCCTGGGTCACAGGCAAAACCAGGACTCCAGTGTCACCAATTGATCTACACCTTCATTAGTCCTTCGTAGACCCCCTCGAACAAGTCACATAATGGTTGTTTCATACAGCAGTTTCAGAGCAGATATCCCATATTTTCTTTCACCATGAGTCCAGGTTGATCCCTTTCACCTTTTTACCTTCATTTGCCCCACTCACTGAGCAACCGTGGTCTTACTCCTCACCCTTTCTTAGACTAGCAACTTCTTTTGCAAGATGCTTCTTGTCTTCAGTGAGATTCCTGGTCTGGGTAGCAGCTGCAGATCCATCTCTCTTATTACAATAAGTTGGAAGTAACCTAATGAATGGGGACACATGCTATTATGGTCTGAAAGTGCATGTCATTCAAAATGCTGGAGTAATCTCACTGTACATTTTTTTGAAAGTTAAGGAGAAATTATTGGTATTACTATAAATAACTTAAACCTGTAGCCAGTTATTTTTTTTTTCCTCCATCCTCTCTTATTCACTCAATTTTTCATAGCATTTGTGATGATTTGACCCCTTAGAAAAATGACAGTCTCAGAACCTGGGCACAGAGAGTGCATAAATGTTCTGTTCAGTTCCGAGAGGAACATTTAACCAAGAAAGTTAAGGCTGTGTTTAGAAATGATTAAATCTGTCACTTTAAACTGTATCTACCCTCACTTTGACACTGATAAGGAAACTTCTGCTGCTGAAGTGTTTTCAAGGAAATTACTCTCTTGAGGAATGTCAGACCCACTACTTTAAATGTTGCTTCCTGCTGCAGTGTTAATGAAAAGTCTGCCAGAATTATAAAAAAATATAAGTGTCATTCCTTTTCCAGTGGATATACACATTGTGAACTCTGCCTGTATTTCTAGTTACCATATTAAAATTAATAAGTGATGCTTTTCTTTCACTAATGACTGCATCAAACTTGTATCTGCTGGCATGCCAGCAAATAGTCTTCAGTGAAACCAGTGGCATGTTTCTGACGACTCAGTGATGTGAGATTGAGCTTCAGTAATTTTATTCTTTGTCAAGCCTAAGTGTTTAACAATTTTCACAGCAGTCAATCAAGCCCATTCCTTTTTAGGTTGTTCTTTCTTTGCTTCTCTCTGGTGTAAATTGGGAACAATTCTCTGAATTCAGTGAAGTTATAACAGTCCAAGGAGAGAATAAGGCCACTTCTGTGCTAGTTTTGCTCTCTGACAACTGCTGTAAAATAAGCAAGTAGAGAATAATAAAAAAAAAGCCACAACAACCCTAAACAATACTGACAGGGTATGATAGAGGCAGCCAAACTACTCCAAGTCAGAAAACCTGCCAGTGTGATGACGACTATGACTGTTTCTTTTTCTTTTTCTTTGGTCTGATATATGGTCATTTTATCATGACCTCAGATTACAGTTCTTGTCTAACATACAGTACCCAGAGGTACTCATACACCTGTTCTATATCCCCTTCACATATGTAACTCTCACTAAGTTATCTGGGGAATTATTTTTTAGAATTTGGTGGATTATGACTACCAATTTAAAAAAAAATTATTTGGAACTCATATGTTTTGTAAATCGGTGAATATTACGAAATAATACTAAATTTTCCTTATAATTCTTGGCATGGTGTCTCCTTGTTTATTTGTAATACAGTTATTATGGCACGGACACTTTTTCTCATATTCCTGGGAAACGTGTAATGAGTTTTGCCAGGTAGTAGGGAAATGGAGTAGGTGACCTCTCAGAGTATCTATTTTTTATGCTTCCCTATTAAAAACAAAGGGAGCTTCTCGATATATGCAATATACTTGCATCATTTCTTCATTGTGTCCGCATTAAGATGAAGTAATGTATATAATGCAGGAATTTAAGAAGAAATTGATAAATATGTGCATCACAAGTCTTTTGTAGGAAGCATTGTGGGAATGTTCCAATGTGTGGGTGTTGTTTCTGTATAGTATAGCTTAATTTTAACTGTCCTCATTTCTCCTCTTTGAAAGCAGATATGTGGGTTCTTTGATTCCATCTTTTACATTTTCTAATTTCTTTTATAATTTGACAGTTCAAGTGTTTTAATTCTTAAAGTGTATTTCTGATTAAACTTTATGGCTTGTAAGACGTTTTTCATTGTTAATCTTAGTTAAATGCATTTAGAGAATAACCATCCTCTCCAGGTTCTGCTCTTCCTCAGTGCATTAGAAAGTGAGTCAGTCATTTAATTTACCTAGTGTACTGAAAAGAAAGAACTTTTCCAGAAAACAGATGGAGTGCATAAGCCACTTGCCTATGAAGTATAGTTTAGTCTTTTTTGTTACAACAGTGTCACTTTCTGTACTATAGAAAGATAGTATGGTAAAAGTGTCATGGCTATCTGATTCTGAAGCCCTGGTTAGGTATCTGGAACTTGATCCTCTTTTAACTGAAATCTCTATGCTCTATTTTGTCAATCCTCTGTGCTGCTGCAAGCGAAGGAAGGAACATAAAGGTAATCCCTCTGTGTTAGAATCATAGAATGGCCAAGGCTGGAAGAGAATTTAAGAGATCATTTAATCCAACCTCCCTGTCAAGGGCAGGGACGCACCTCTCAACTGGGTCAGGCAACACGTGAGAACTGAACAGGAATCGAACCCGTGACCTTTGGTGTTTCAAGCACCACGCTCAACCCACTGAGCCAAACCGGTGTTGTTTTTTTAAGTTCCTGACTTTTCTCTAGGCTTTAAACTTCAGTGTGAAATTTGCTGCACATCTTTTTATGAAAAAGTCAGTGTCAGTGAGCTCAGAAATGCTCAGAAACATTTTTGGTGCAATGGCCTTTTGCCAAGTCTAGGTGGCCATCCCAAAGAAATGAGCTTAGATTCTTACCCTTGTGCACTCCAGTGCCTGGTGTTTTTCTCCAAGACCAGTCAGCTCTTCAATTTTTTGGTATTCACAGAAAACTTGGAAGAAGTAAGCAGCTGACTGTATCAAGGTGTTTCAAGCTTGATGAAAAGCATAGCTTAAAAAAGTCCCGATCAGTCCAATGTCTGGCCTGCTCTTGTGCTCTGCTTTTAATAGCAAAGATTAAGAGATGCCTACACATAGGTGGGTGTACAGGTGCTTGTAGGAATCCCAGTCCCACACTGCCACAGGTGGAGAGAGCCTTGCTACATATCTGGAGGGATCAAATCCATGTTTCAAATCCCAGACAGTGATATTTTACTTATTGGTTCTTCATAAACTTAAAAAGGTCTGTTTTGTTTGGGTTTTTTTAGCTAGTCCTGCTGGATTTTTATTTTTGATGAGCTAGAAAAAGATAAACAATTGTTTCCTACATCAGGTTCCACAGGCTTCTGTGGAGCCAATGACATAGGAAATTGGGGATTGTGCTGCAAAAGCAGCATCCTAGAAATACTTGAGCTACTAATCTTCAATTTGTATTTTAAGTAGAAAATAAAATAAGAAAAACAAGTACCACTGAATGAGAAGTAGTCTGGTGAATCTTTTGTCTTTGCTATTCAGGGCTTTTTCTTATAAAAATATTGATTAATTTACTTATTAAATAGTAGTTATTGATAACTGTCTAGTTTTTAATAACTGTTCAGTTATTAAATAGTTATGTTAAAATATACTTCTGTGGTACGCACTTCGTGCAGATATTTCAAATAAATCAATCAAATGTATGTTAGCTTTAACTTTTAACTTTAGAAGTGAAATAAAAAGAAGTTCAATAAGAGGACTAAATGAAAGTGTAATTTTCAAGTGAAAAAAACCCTGCAAACTTTTATTAGTGTGAGTGCTATAATTCCAGAATTGTGAGGTAAGAATGGATGGTTAAAGAATTAAAAATTAATTTTTAAAACTCTTTTAAATGGATTTTTAACAATGTTTTTAATCTGTAGGCCTCACAGTTTCAGGTTTTTCTCAGTAATTGAGAGAGAGATATTTTTAAAGTTTCATATATTTGTAAGAATCTGAGATTTAAAAATGCACTAAATTCAAAATATTTAGAATGAAATACCCAGCAGTGGCAGCAGTGTCGTTTCAGGATGTTGTCAACATCTCTTACACTTGTATAACTGTCTTATGTCTTAGGACTTTTCTAGCCCTAAGCAGAGGTTGTTAGTGAGGCTTGGCTTTAAAAATTTGCATCTTTAAGGTAAAAAGCAATTAAAAGTTGGTGTTTGTGACCCAGTACCCGAATGAAGATTCACCCTCTCTCCAACCTGCAATTCACCACAAACATTTTTCATTGACTTTCTGTGGTCTGTTGCGTATCATGAAAATACGAACGTCTGTACACTTCCAGAAAGCAACAAAGAAGCCTGAGGAACCTCGAACATTTCAGCTGCTGAGTTTCTTCATAGCTTGTTTGAAAGGCTACATAAAAGATAGGCTCCCACAGTGGCAGAACAGGTGGGCCTTGCAAGGCTTCTGTGATCCTTGGGCTGGAGAAGTGCACGTATTTATAAGGACACTTGATGAAATGAGATTTACACATCCAAGGAGACATACTCCTGCTTTGGTGGTCAGGCTTCAAGGGCTGTAGTTCGTTTGTGATGACTCCCAGTTTTTTTATCTCTCAAATCTGATTTTGTTTTCCTCTGTTATTAGAAAGCTCTGAAAAGTAGCTGAAAATTTAGAACTATCATAAAAATTTTGACCAATTCTACTTCAGTTATATTTAGAATATATTTTTTTTTCCTCTAGTGATCAAAGGACTGTTGTTTTCAAACTATACAAAATACAGAACAAGTGATGCAAATTCTCCTGTGACTTGAGCTCACTGCACTCAGATTAATTCTGGAATTAGAAGCCCGGGAGATAAATTTTAGGTGACAGGTGATACAGAATCAGTATACAGGTCCAGACCTGTGCAAAGTGGGCACATTAGTCTGTTGTAGTACAAGTTTGGGACATTCATTTTGCTGAATAATTCAGTCTCCGTAGTTCAGTAATTAAACTTTAACTCTATGAATACTCAAGAAAATACTGAAAACTTGAGAAATAATATCTTAATAGCAGAACTTGTTTGAAACCTTTTATTACATTTTATAGAGCCATGTTGCATCATGGTTTTATGTCAAAGGATAATAATTAAAGATTCAAATTACTCTAGTTAAGTCTTGAAAGCCATACATCACATTACGGTTTGTAATTAATTCCATAAAAAGTGCCGTACGATGCTATTTTTTGACTTCTAATATGATCCTGCGTGGTTAGCAGTTCAGGTTGTCTCCTTCCATTTACGGTCACTGCGGGGAAATACTCAAATATTCCTTACAATAGCTAGAATTGCATAGTCAGTGCGGTAATAGCATAGAATATAATTGTCTTTCCAGATTACTCATTCACTTTCCTAGCATCAGGCTCTTTTGATTTGGATCTGAGTTTGCTGTAGCTTCTGAGCTTGCTTACAAGATCTGTATGCCAAAGGCAGTGTGTACCAGGACCCGAAAGCAGGGACAGAAATAAGTAACCCATTCGTAATAAAACAAATCCAATGAAATCAGTTTTATGACGCTAAATCTTGTGAAGTAAACCCCCCTCAGATTGCCAGATTTAGGAGTTTTTGATGGTGGTGGTGATGGGTGGGGCAGGGGGGGCAGTTCTGCAACTCTTTCAGTGAATAGAAGTGGAGATTGCTCCCTATTTCTCTACGATACTGTTATATCTAAGACTAAAATGAATTATGGTACTTGAAAGCAAGTAGTGAATCTGGGTCACTCTGAGGTGAAACTGCTTAACACCTTTGATGTTCACTTCTAAAAGCACTAGAATTAGCCAACTTTTATCTTAGTTTTACATTAGCATTTCTATGTTTAACATTAATTTCTGTGATTTACATAGAAGGAAGAAATAAAATCTAGATACATTTTAAGAGACTGTCTTCATCCTGTTTACTCTTCATGTATTCTTGGCCTACATATAACCAGTTTATCGCTGCTCTGAATAGTGAAGGGTCACGTCAGATCATCATTGTACAAATGAGATTAAAAGAGATTATTTCAAACCTGTAAACTTGGATATTCAAATCAGAAAAATGAGAATGGGAGCTGTAGAGAACAGTAACAGCCCTAGCATTGAGTGACTAGTTGTGAATCTGCTCTAACATTTTGAAGTAATAGCAAATTATGGGGTTAATTTAAAATCATGTACAAAATTTATGGGAGTTTACAGAAGCCTAGTTCCAGTTTCAGGTGTACAAGTCAGCACTGCTAACAACAGCATCTTGTCACATCAGGAAGATGGTTTCAGCTAGCAGAGGTCCATTTTTGAACAATTAAAAGAATGTTTCCAGGACATAGGAGTTGCACTCACGCGTTTTAGTAACCAAATGAAGATCTGAAGTTAGCAGACCAATGCCTTTAGAATTCTTCTACAGTCCAGAGGGCCACCTCCATTTTGGGAATGGAAGGACCACCAGATGTTTAGGTTGGGTGAAGTGCCCGTTAAGAGTTCTGTATTTCCTGAGTCACTTGTAGAAGTAGGCAAAGATCTGTAGACTCCTAACTTGGGCATCTTGCCTAGAGTTGAGCTTGCAGAGTACAGCCGCCAGATGCAATAGTCTGTGCAGCGTTTTGTGCAAAAGGCTGTACAGGAGGGTCCGGCAGCTCTTTCAGGAAGCAGCATCACTGGGGTACATGATGTGGTGCTGTGCCGCGGCATGATCCCCGACACCAGCTGGAGTGACTTCTCCTCTAACACCAGAGGCCTTGATTCAGACCAAGCTCCTGAGTGAATTCCACAGGCTTGGGGGTGCAGTGGTGCCTGGGGCAGCAGGACATGGTCTTGTATGCAGGAGATGTGTGTTGTGGAGGGTGTGTGTCACCAAGCAGTGGAGCTGAAGGAGGAAGGCAAGTGACTTGAGTGGAAGACTCTCTGCTGCAGGGGAGGGAGGCCCCCATCTGCTGACCTGACTGACTTGTCCAGGGGGGTTTGCCACTTGTCAGAGCCTTTAATCTGGAATATTTTGAAAAGGTTGCTGAGGTTTGTCTGGCTCTCAGACTACTGAGGGCCTGCTGCTCTTCCATGTGGGTATGCACGAAACTGCCAGTGGAGACGTGGAACACATGAAACATGTTTACAGGGTACTGGGATGAAGGTGAAGGGCATGGGGTCCCATGTGGCTTTCTTCTTGATCATGGCAGTAATGGGGAAGAGCTTGAGCAAAAATGGATATATGCTGTGGTTCAATAACTCTTTGCACAGCTGGTATCAACAGCAGAGGTTTGTTTCTTGTGACTGTGGAACCCTCTGAGTATCAAGACGTACTAGGAAGAGACAGGATCTAGCTGTGTAGGCAGGGAAGAAGCATTTCAGCTATCTGGCAGGCCAAGCTGGTGAGGAGCAGTTTAAATAAGGAACAGTGGAGGAGGGAGAGGATGACCTGCAGTCAAGTGAGAAAGTAGTGAACTAGGTTGGCAAGAAAAGTGTGCAGGGCTATGTGGAATAGACAGACCTCATAACCAAAGAAATAAGGCTGTAGGAGCCCCAGTCCAAAAGTTTCAGGATTTCACAGCTAAGAAAGCCAACAATGTCCTGGGCTGCATTAGGAAGAACATAGCCAGTAAGTGGAGGGACGTGACCTTCTGCCTCTGCTTAACCCTGGTGAGATACATCTGGTGTGCTGGGTCCAGGCCTGGGTCCTTAAGAACAAGACAAGCATGGACTTCTGGAGCATCTGATCAGTGCTGAGGACTGTTCCTACTGGAGAAGAGGGGGCTCAAGCAGTCTTACCAAAGTGTACAAATACCTCATGGGGGTAGTAGGGAAAATAGCGCCACATTCTTGTCACTGGTGTCCTGTGTTGAGGTAATGGGAACAGCTGAAATACAAGAAATTCCATTTAAACATAATATTTTTTTTATTTTGTTATTTTTATTTTTTTTTATGGTGAGGGTATTCAAATACTGGAAAGGGTTGTCCAGACACTGCGGAATTTTTATCCTCAGGGGTGGTCGAAAACCTGACTGAACAACCTTTTCTAGTTGTCCTTGCTTTAAGCATGAAGGTTTAACTAGATGATATTCAGTGGTGTCTTCCTACCTCAACAGTGATTTATGAATGCAGGATAGATTTGATCCTCTGACAAAAGGATATTAAGGGTAAAAGGAGGTAAGGGACCACAGTATATACTCCTTTTCGGAAACTTATGAAACATCATCTTAAAACTTACGTAATTTGATGAGGATTTTTTTTTCACACTATCAATTTATGAGGAAAGTACAGAAAATGTTTTAGATAGCACCTGCTGGAATTTTCTCAAAAAGCATTTTTAATTGGAAAAAATTTAAGACAAAACATCTTGCTGAATGGTCTTCTATTTTCATGGACTTTTAAAGAAAACAGAGATAGCTCTGACAGATCTAACATACAGATTTCTGACAGAGACTTCCCTAGTTTCAGGCTAATTCATGGTGGGATTTGCAATTTCCACACTTAAAAATCCAATAGCAACCACAGAGCAACATGACATGATGTTGCATGTCTTGTGCAAGAAACTTGACAGCGTGAACTTCCACAGGCAAGAGGTACAGGCTAGTAGTCATGAAACGCAGAGTGCCAGACTTCAAGTCCTGAACTGGGAATTCCTGTGGCTCCAGTGAGACCTCTCTTGGCTGTCCTTTGGAAGAAAAGTCGCAAACAATGTTTTGCTGAGGAAGTTTATTGTGTCTTGTGAAGTACAGGTTTGGTTTAAGACTAATTAGTGTTGGCTTTGCAAAAAATTACATTTTTCATTGTTGCTAAATGATAAAGACATTTTCATTTATCACATCTGACATAAATGACAGATTTATTTACCTATCAAATCGTATTTATTTAATAGTCTAGCTGTATAACACTAATAAGTTCTATAGTGGTGTTTTTTCTAGGTGCCTTCTAGGTGACTGAAAAACATCTTAAAGGGGAGCAGAATCCAAAAGAATGTTTTATTGACATCTGGTGGGGTAAAGATAAATGAAAGGACCATTGGAAAGGCTTATAGTATTCTTATGTATGCTGCTAAGAACATGACTCTCAGTCAGCTAACTATAATTTAGATTTTCCTGCAGTAAATGGTTGTAATCTATAGCAATAATTTTAGCATTAGGAGGAAGAAATTAAAGAACAGAAGAAATTTAAGAAATTTGAAGAAGAAATTAAATGAAAGGTAAATTTAAGAAATTATTATACAAAGGAAAACAGAAATGTTTGTTGAAGCTAACAGAAGATCTATTAAAAATTCTCTTAACAAACAGAAGGCTGTGTCAGCTCTGAAGTACCACGTTTCATTCACGTATGAAGGAACTGTTGCCGAAGATACACCTAGAATTTTCTGACTATCTTGGAATCACTTTGTTCGGATAGCTGGAACCCAGCCTCGGGGAGGGGGAAGGCTGCAGTGTGGGTGTGGAGCAGAGCTACCAAGGAAGGCCTTGGGGCACAACTTGAACCACAGGTTAAGCAGTTTGAAACCGACTCTTGCTGCTGGAGACTTAAAAATCCCCAACTGATATGTGAGGTGTGGCTAGAGGAAGAGTGGAGCAACCACCTGACCATGAAATTACCTTTCCTTTCTCCCTTAGTAAAATGCTGTTAGGTAAGGTAATTTATTAATATTTGTGAATAGAGAAAATTTGCTCACCGAGTATCAGCTAAACCTGCTGGTACTTAAGTTTTCCTCAGATTCCGGGAGAAGATTCAAGCCACCATTTTGTTAGCAGACATTTATTTTCATTATAGGCCAAGTTGCTGCCAGTCCAGGTCAGAGGGATGAGTAATATATCTGAATCCTCTCATAATTTTTAAACTCTTTAGTTCCCATTAAAACTGTTGATGAATCATGCTCCCTTTAGAGATTTTTGAAACAATGGGTAGAAATGCTGTGAACAGGACCTAGTTATTTTACTTCTACAAAATGAATGGGAGGCAAGAGTTTTTGAAAATCTCACTGATGTCTGTTTGTGTTTTTAGGCCCATAAATTCCTGGTAAACTTTGTCTTATAGAATCTTAAAAAAAAAAGTCATAAGAAAAGTACAAAGACACACTTTTCTTCTGATAAATAAGCTTCAAAGATCTCTGAAGTGAGGAAATCTCCCCAAAAACTGAAATGATTGGTGTACCCTAAAGAAATGGAAACAGAAATTTAGCCAATATTATGACAAGTAATAAAGAAAGGAAAAATAAGGGGGCACAACGAGGAGAGGAAGTGTTCATTGCCAAGTTAGTAATATTTCATTGAGAGAGTGTCTACCTGTAGTCTTGCCTGGGTTACTGTTGAATTAAAAACTTGGAGCAGGGTAAGTGTAGACCCTGTAGAATGCAAATACTCTTCTGGGGCAATTGCAGCTGCGCATGTTATGCCTTTTGAATGCAATGGGTAACTGGTTTAATTTAGTTAACAGGCTCATGCTTTAGGCATGCTGCTCCACTGGTTTGCACATGATTCCAGCTTTAATACTTTCCTAAAGTTTAAATTAGAATTTTGACTACTGCTGAACTTTTGAAATTACTTTATCTGATATATAATTCCAGTAGCTCAATGACAGTAAAAATGCTAATTATTACTTAAGTCCAAATGTAAGTTGAGTTTGTGAAATGCAATAAAGTCAGGTTTTCTAAGTATTTTCATAATGTCCTTTTGCAAATGTCATAAAATTTTAAGATACTAATAATTCTACTACTTGACAGCATTATGAATTATGAAGGGACCATATCCTCCTTTCATTCCCTTTTGAGGGATATTTTTAATGCAAGTAATAAGCAAATGTTTCCAGTTCTTAAAATACAGCTTCCTTGGTCAAACTGCCTTTAATAAAATAAAGGCAAGCCCACCCTAAGCTTCCACAGAGTCATACACTGGACATCAATGAGAAAATAAGTTGACAGAGAAAGAGAAGATGGAAGTAAAAACAGCAAATATTTTTAATAATTTAATAATTTTTAACAATGGTAATAATTTGTAACAATTCTACTGTTGCTGTAGTATGCAAGAAACAAGAAAAGAATGGAATGAAAAAGCAGATGATCTAAATGTGATTCATAGTGGCTTTGTTATTAGCTTTTTCTTTTGTACCAAAACAGTGTACCAAACACCTAAACCATGACAGTGATGGCATTAATGCTTTCTGATGTCTGTATTCACCTATATATTTCAATTAGACCTGTTCTGGGCTGGATAGGAGCTCATGTTAGTGGATTTCTGTGTGCACTTTTCTGGTTTTCAAAAAAACTAACATGCAAAGTACTGAAGAAGCTTTATGCCTCACAGAGAATGCTGATGAGCAGCAGTGAAGAGATTGGCATTTTTTTGTCTATTCTGACTGGGAGCTTCTATCTCAGATCTCAGGCCAATATTCACTACAGTTTTAAAATAAATTTGTATCCCTTTTGTTTCTGTCTGAAAACCTAGTAGAGTTTAAACTGTGCCTCTGACCAGTTTTATTCAAGTATTCGATGTCTTCCTCCACACTATAAAAAGCAGTGTGATTTCAAGTCTAAGTCACCTGCTGTGGATTGGTAAATAATCTGTCTCTTTCTGGGACTCTGCATATATTGCCAGGTTCAATGTAAAGCAATGCCTTTTCTTGGGATGAGGCACTCATCAATCTCTCAAGCCTTCCAGAATGCCAAAGCCTCTGACTTTCCCTTCTCTCCGCAGTGATTTATCACCACTTTCCTCACCATCCCACCAACAACTTTTAGATATTCCAACTTTCTCCTTTAACCCTGTAGTAAGGTGGTGGACAGCAAGGAACAAAAACTTACCAGAAGAAACTTTTCGTCACTTACCCATTTCACTCTGCACTCTCGAGAGTTAGCCAAGTAACTGACCCTTCCTATTTCTCATTTAATCTTCTCAGCATTTCACTTTAGACAGAAGTCTCATGTTCACCTCCCTGTAGGTTTTAAGCTTCTGCTGTACCGCCTGGCAGCTCAAGCCAGGAACCAGAGCTCTGGATGCTGTAAAAACATAGATCTGAAAGACGATTTCTAACCCCCAGAAAACCAGATAAGGAGCCAAACAGCTGTCAGATTTTTGTAGAATTTTTACTTGGTTTTGGATGCTTCATGGGAACATATATGTTGTACTTCAGAGATGGTAAAAGAAACCTTTTACTTAGAATGGAGCCCCAAAAGATATTCAGGAAAGCAGAATGAAAGGAGATGATAATTAAGAAACTGTAAAAGGAACATTGGCTGAAACAGCTTGAATTAATCGCAGACAGAAAAATCAGACAACTTTATGAAACAACAGAGTTAGAAAATTAGACTAAAAATTGGATCTAATCTTCTCAAAACGTACAAGTTAGAGATACGGGTTTTTTATTTAGTATTAAAGCAATCTTATTTTAGTGGCTTGATGATAAAAGTGTGACTGACCTAATGTTCCTCATATTCACTCAAAGGTTTCCACCTAAAGAAGTGATGATAGGGCTTAGTATTCTGCATGTTAACATCTAAATCTTGGGAAGACTTAAGAAAGAAATCATCAGTTTGTGGTTTTCAGAAGTTAGCATTAAGAGTCCCTCCTTCCTCTTAAATCTTTAATATTGTATTTTATGTTGTGTTTCTATTGTGTGGTCATTTGCTGTATTATATAATTAATATTTTCAGAAACCCTTGAAAGTATTTCTTTGGAGAACTTGCCTTCTTTGGATAAATTCCTTGAGCTGCTGATAGTTGATTCATGTCAATGAATCAACAAGTTGCTGCTTCTATGTGGTGGCAACTGTCCTTTCAAAGAGCTGCATCCTAATCTTCTTCCTGCCCTGGAAGGTTTGATTCTCTCCCTGTTATTTTTTTGTGCTTTGAGTAAGGCAAAATGTCCTCGGTGCCATGTGACTGGGTTTGCAGTAAAGAGAAATTGCTGAGCCATTAGACTGGTTGGCATTTCCCCAGTGAATAGCGTAGAAGGGATTATCAACAATAAGCATGCAACATAAGTCTGTATTGTTTACATTTAAATATGTTTTCAGTGTGAAGTTCAAAGTGGATGGTTTAGGACCAAATGACATTCCCAGTGTGACACAGGCTGATCACAATCTGTCACAACAATTAATGGCAGTCAGATGCGAAGACAGTCTTAATTAGTCAATTTCCAGGAGAATTCCTGAAAGAGGAAAAATTAAATCATTGCCTGGCATTACTCAGAATAGGCTTTAACAATGAAGAGTAAATTATCTTGACACAAATAATGTGAAGCTTAGAGGGAGATGAATTAGCAGTAAATTAGTAATTAAAATATTTCTTTTCATGATTAAAGGGTTATTGAAATTGTTTGTTGTTTTGATGCAGAATGGGGTTGTTGACATATCTCTTATGAAAAATTAATCATAAATACTGCAGCTATCAGTTCAAGAGTGGTATGAATTTGATTGTTAACCTTCCTTTAAGATTTACTCATAAATATATTTTCAAATATTTTTCTATTAACATCTTTGAGGGCCACTGGGATTAGGTTTATGTCAAGCAAGAGATTTGAGGTTTTGATTTGGTTTGAGAGCTGTTTAGTTTCTGATAATTTGTAGTAGATCTAACACAGTTTCATAATCCCTCAGCCTGTGACAAGGTAAATTGAAAGCTATGATTTAATGACCTGATTGATGCACTATAATATCAGTTCCTATTTTCATGCCTGGAAGAACAACCAGATATTTTTCTGCTTTGTTTTTGAATACCTAAGATGTTTATGACTCCAGCAGGCTATGTATGCCCCAGCTAATATTGTTTTAATACCATAAAGCTGCCCTAGAGTGAAAATATTAATTTCTGTGGCAGCTTACTGGAAAACTCTAGTCAAAACCAATTATCTATGGCTATTTTCAAGCTTGTAGATCATTCATTATTAATGGATGAGTTAATTAAATTAATTTCAGTGAAAATGTTGAGACAGAGCGATTCCTGTTGAGGTGATATGCCAAGATATGCCAGGAGATGTCTGCTTCTTCGTTAATTTTGTCTTGATTGAAGTTAGGTGAATCCCTCTGAAAGTCTCTTAGTAAGCCTTAGTCCTTTAGATGAGAATAAATTTCTGTGAAAGGCAGTCTAGTGTGTAGCAGTGATTTGTTTTTCTCTTAGCTCAAACAAGATATTGAGAGTTACATTAAGCCTTCCTGTATACTGACTGCTTTTAATTTGTTAAGCATGAAGATAAAAGCTGCCTCCTTGTGCAAAACTTATCAGGAGCTGCTGCCCTTGTGTTTTCTGGTGAGTAAAATAGATTTTGTGACCACTGGGTGCATATTTTAGATTTTTAGTTGCTTCTGTTTCAAGTACAGGAAAGTGGAGGCAATGCAAATTTTTATTAACAGGAGAGGAATTCCTCCTAGTTCTAGTTGCTCCAAGCCATCAGGAAGGTCTGGGCTGTGCTATGCGGATTTCTCATGTTACCTATTAAAGAGCTTTTACCATTCAAATATCCCAGCTTGCCTTGTACAGCTAGACAACATGACCTAATTATTTTTTCATGTTTTTCTGTTCACCAGGAAAGACACACTGACAACAATTTAATTAGATGTTGAAATATTTTTTGATAGTGACTGGAACGAGAGATGTGCACAGTGACAGATTTCCTGCCCTCTTTGGAGGGCTCAACCTGTGTATGGCTTAGGATCATGCTGCTAGGATCATGCTGGGATTTGTTTTATTATTTGTTTATTTAGTGAATAAGACTTTTCACAGAGCATGCTGGAAGTCTGACTATCTGCCAGACAGAACTTAAGAGTATGTGGTCTTCTCATATGGTCCTGAAAGTCAATACAATGAGTTTTAACTCTTGTCAGTAGAGGAGAAGAAGGAATTTCCTTTTTTTTCTGAGCTTTCTCCAGCATACAGCATGCTGGAGAAATATGGCCAAGTAGGCCATACACTAAGATCAGTTTTGGTAGCATAATTCCTTTGTATCACAGAATCACAGCATGGCTGAGGTTGAAGGGGACCTCTGGAGGTCATCTTGTCCAAGCCCTCCTGCTTAAGCAGGGCCACTTAAAGCAGGTTGCCCAGGACTATGTCCAGACAACTTTGGAATATCTCCAGGGTGGGACACTCTACAACTTCTCTGGGCAGCCTCTCAGTGCTCAGTCACTCTCTCAGCAAAAGATCATTTCCTCGTGTTCAGTTGGAACCTTCTGTGTTCCAGATTGTGTCTACTGCCTTTGGTCCTGTCACTGAGAAGAGCCTGGCTCCCTCTTCTTTGCAGCCTCTCTTCGGGTGTTTGTACACATCGATGAGAGCCCCTCTGAACCTCCTCTTCTCCAGGCTGAACAGTCCCTGCTCTGTCAGCCTTTCCTTATAGGAGAGATGCTCCAGTCCCTTCCCTTTAGCTCAGTGGGTTGAGCGTGGTGCTTGAAACACCAAGGTCGCGGGTTCGATTCCCGTTCGGTTCTCACGTATGTTGCCTGACCTAGTCGAGAGGTGGCGTCCCTGCTCACAACAGGGAGGTTGGATTAAAATGATCTCTAAGGTCCCTTCCAGCCCAGGCCATTGTATGATGATGATTCTATCACGGGCCTTTCACTGGACTCTCTCCGGTATAACCATGTCTGTCTTGAAGTGGGGAGCCCAGACCTGGACTCAGGACTCCAGGTATGGCTTCAGCAGCACTGGTAATCATCGAATCACAGAATGTTAGGGGTTGGAAGGAACCTTGAAAGAACATCTAGTCCTGTCAGAGCAGGATCACTTACAGTAGGTCACACAGGAATGTGTCCAGGTGGGTTTTGAATGTCTCCAGAGAAGGAGACTCCACAACCTCTCTGGGCAGCCTGTTCCAGTGCTCTGTCACCCTCACAGTAAAGAAATTTTTCCTCGTGTTGAGGTGGAGCTTCCTATGTCCTAACTTAAATTCATTTTTCCTTGTTCTATTACTGGGCCCCACTGAGAAGAGATTGTCTTAGTAATGATTGTCTTAGTAATGAAAACTATTTTTGTTTAGTTAATAGTGAAGTGGAAATGATGGTGTGGTCAAACACGAAGATCCTGTCAGGGCACCAAGGGGACCAGCAGCTCCCTGGGGCCCTTAGTGAGGGTCAGGGGCTGCAGCGGGTGGGCGATGGCGGGGCCTGGCAGCCAGGGCCTGTCCCACTGCCCCAGCCGGGAGTGAGGCAGCCTGGGGCCACTGGGGCAGCCCCAGGGAATCAGGCATCTCCATGGGAGATGGATCAAAGCCAGGCCAGCACATGGGCCCAGCTTGGCACGGCCTATGCCTGGGCTGGGCTGTGGGGAGCTGGAGGCTGTCTCTGCTGTGGGGCAGGAACTGGCAGCCCCAGAGGGTGGACCTGGGGTGCTGGAGTGTGGGGCAGCCCTGGGCCTGGGCAGGGATGGTCAGAGCTAACAGAGACCTCACAAGTCCTTAGAGCTGATTTTGTCTTTACACTCAGTTTGGTTTTATACCGGACTTCGAGACCGGCCCTTTTTACATAAAAGAAGTACACCGTGTTGGCAGAAAGTATTATATTACACAGTTCTCTGTTTATTATTTAAATAAGCATTTAAATTTTTTTTACCAATAACTGTCAGTAATGTCTGAAATTGCCCAAAATGGCACCGTGAATCTTTTTATGTTGCGTATGTTTGCCATATTTAGCTGTTTGCCATGATGCTATTTGGATAAGGTGGCATTGCCAGAGTGACTTTTGATTTCTCATAAAAAGAAAAGTGAAGAAGGAGAGGCTCTGCCCAGGAATTAATCTTGCACATATCTTATGGAAAAACTTTTACACTTAGAATCCACAACATGAAATGGTCATCCAGTGTCTCAGAATCACAAAATGTTAGGGATTGGAAGAGACATCTGGAGATCATCTAGACCAAACCCCAACCCCAAAACTTAACGTTGACCTTTTTTTTACTTTTTCCATCTTTTCCAAATGAAAAGACAGTAAACTTTGTTTAGTAGATAAGCCTGTGGAATCATGCTGCACACAAGCAATTAAAGCTAATGATCAAATATTTTGAGGTTTCAATCTGCATTGGCCAGAAGCTTGGACTGAAGATGTGAGCAGGGTTTATAGGAAACAAGCTGGTGGCTAGCAATGGCTGCTAATCACACGGCAGAAGTGCAGGGGCAAGGAGTTGTTACAGAAACTAGGACAGAATCACGCTGCTTTCTTCCTGCTGTCCTCGAAAAGCGCTGTAAGGAGGAGGGGAAACAGGGCAGCTAGAGCCGAGAGGGGAGAGGCCCTTGAAGAAACAGAGGAGATTAAGGAGCCAGGGAGTGAGTAAGCTCAGAAAAATGGATCTGTGAGAGAGATCTGTGCTGAGGGGAAAATACTAGTACTTTATGAAGAAAAGGAGTCATTTTAAAATGGGCATAAATCGGTGCCATTGCTGAAAAAATCCTCTCGCTGTATTTCCATCGTTGCCTGTCTTCACAAGCTCTTCTTGCTGTCTAATCCTGTAACTTGCAGAAAACATGCTTCATTTTAACCCAGCAGAAGACACAATGGGAGTGGAAATGAGAGCTAAGGAGAAGGAATGAGGTGTTAAGATTGCTGCTTTTAATGCTGCCTGGCTTCCAGCTACTTGCTGTGGTCATGAAACTACAGCTTGGGAGGAGCTGGGGAAGAGAGAGTGAGAGGAATAGTGATGGATATGAGATGCTGGAAGGGAAAAAATGAGATGTAAATGGGAGTTAAAGGCCAGAGCCAAGGAAAGGCTGGAGCAAAGGGGTACTCGAGAAGACATAGGAGGTGCAAACTCCAATGCCTCAGTATTTCTTCGATATCAGAAATAGAGTAATAGTTGCTGGAAAATGTTTCCAATTTTCATGTGGTATGCAGCTTGTGTAAACCGTGAGACTCTTGCATTATGATCACCTACCCCTTTTCCTCAGGAGATTGAGTTCTGAGTATTTAAAAGTTTTTAGCTTCGTGATGATCATTTTTTCCTGAGAGCCAATATAATTGGAAACATGTCAGAAACATTTATGCCAATTCTATTTTAAAAATAAATCTTATTAAAAAAATTACAGTAACGTTAATGTTTACAAATCAGGCATCTAAATTGGGAAGTGGCTTTTGCAGGTTAATAATCTGATTAAAATTTGCATGTGAAGCACAAACATAATGTCAAATTAAGAGTTTCTGTTCATCCTGACTGACTGCAGGGTAGACAGCGTACATAGAAGCAGCACCTACTTTCTTTGTTTTCTTCTTGTTTGGGTTTTACTCCTGCATTAGTCCGCATTGTTCAGACTCAGCTCTCAGTAATAAAGTATTAATTTCCTCTTGCAGTTTTCTGATGTATTTTAACAGTTGACTGTCAGATGCTTTGGATTAATACATTTGTTTTCACTTTATAGAGGGAAAGCAATAGCCAGATTAAATTCAGAAGCTGATTTGGGAGTCTCTCTTGCATATACACAAATATGATGAATTAAAGGATTATCAGTGATAATATAGTTCTGGCACTTGCTACTTTTCCCATTGTTTGGAAAACGGTGTTCTGTAAATGTATCTATTTTGCAAAAGATCTCTTTGGGCTCTTTATGCTTTTTTTTACATCATTGTCTGCTAAAACCATAGGAGAAATGTAAGATAATAATTCTCCACTTCTTAGAAACATAGCAAGTGTCTGTGGGAGCTATTTAACTGTTTAACAGCAGACTACAGCAGAAGTGGTCATAGCATTAAGCGAATTCTTCTAATGGTATTAGCCTTTGTCACAGTTTGTAGATGAATAATTTCATTGGAGTTTTAAATGGTGTGATGTATCTCTGTGTTCTATTTGAGTTACATATAGATGAGTCCTTTTCACATAACTGTGAAATCAGGAAGTAGTACGTAGTGCCATAGTGTTAATTCACTGAAGAGGAGGATTTCACATCTGCTTTTCAATACTGTTGCCACATCCTCAATTAATATGGAAGGATTATAAACATGGAAGCTAACCATGAAATGCAAGGCATATAAACATGTCAGGTTTTGAGATCTTCATTGTGAGAACACATGCTGCTGCTTTAAATTGCAGTCAAAATCTCTGCTGTTAAGGTATGACATGCTCTTCTGGCAATGCAATTTTACAAATGGCGTTAGATGCATAGGATTCTCCTACAGATTTGAATAATTATTTGAGCCCACTACTTAAATCTTAAAGTATCACCCTTGAAATACAGTCTGTTAATTTCACTTCCATTAGAAAATCACCTTAATGTCCAGGTCCAGTTTTAATGACAAGGATCCTTCAAAGCTTCCATTCATTTGGTTTTGCTTATCCAGTAGTCAGATGCATTTAGTTTTAAAGCTTGCTAATCCATTATCATCTAAGGATAGCAATATTAATCAGTTAAAAGTCTAATGCATATATTAAAAGCACTTGCACATTCAGATTGTTTAGTGTTTTTATTAAAATCTATTTTAAACTGATTAATAAGAATTTATGTATGAATTTGTTCATGTGAAGGTAGATAACATTTAATGAAAGTACAGCTCCCAAACATTTAACTTAGATAAGGAGTCACCAGATGAGCTTCTTATAAAACCCAGGCTACTTAGCATAAAAAATCAAATTACAATTTATTGCACTCTTTCATAGTTAAGGAAGCAACTCAAGACATGATTAATTTGTGTTATTTAATTTCTTTGCAAAGTAAATATTTTCATATTTACAAAACCCCAGTATATTCTTACATTTATTGTTGTAATTATTTTTCAGAATACAGTCACAAACTCCTAGTCTACTGTCTTGTCCTTTAAAATAAATTGCTACAATAGGTAAAAGCGTGTGTCTGCATGGAATAATGGATGTTATAAAAAAGTAAAGAAACAGTCACATCCATTTAGAGAAGCTACACTAGTACCTGCAGCATAAAAATAAGAAATCTGCTCCAGTAATTCTCTCTCATGGGTACGTGGTACATTAATAGTCAGCTTAAAACAACTGGAAGACATCCACCTCCTACAGAAGACCATGCTGCTTGTAGTTGAAGGTGTTCCTTGATTGCATTCGCCTACCTGTAGCAACTTCACATTTCACAGAGGCATCTTGTGTAAACTGGAAAGTTTAATACAAATTCTTCCCCAGAGATTTCACGGAGTCACTGAATGGCTATTTAATTTGAAAGGCATCTGTGGAGATCATCCAGTCCAAGCCCCCAGCTCAGAGTAGGGCCAGCTAGGATGTATATTGCTCAGCACCGTGTTCTGTTATGTCTTTAGCATTTCCAAGGATAGAGTCTCTAAACCTCTCGGGACAACTTGTTCCAGTGTTTGATCCCTCTCACAGTAAAAATGTTTTCTTGTGTTTAGACAGAACTTTCTGTATTTCAGTTTGGGCCCATTGCCTCTTGCTCTTCTCTAGGCATCACCAAGAAGAGCCTGTCTCTGTTTTCTTCACTCTATCCCAACTAATGTAAATGCATTAGTGAGATTCCCTTGAATCTTTTCTTTTTTCGGCTAAACAGCCCCAGCTCTCTAAGCCTTTCCTCATGTATCAGATGCTCGGATCCTTTTAACATCTTCATGGTCCTTCGCTGTATCTGCTTTGGTTTATCAACACTCAAGAGAAACTTTTAGAGAGCTTTCCATTGTCTGTGCATTGTGCCAAAATCAATCTGCATCGTACAGGCATTTTGCATTTCCTCATTTTCAACCATTTGAGCCTGAAGTAGTTTATTATTACTGATCTTTCAAAAGTTTAAGTTTTGTTGCATGTGATGCTTCCAGAAGGCACAGGTTACCAAAACCAACTTTATCTCTTTATAAAAAACTTTATTTTGGTATTATTATTTAAAAGATTATTAGTGGTTTTAAAGAACAGCTCAAAATCAATCTATGTCAATGAAGCATTTAGTTTATATAATCTAACTATGTTGTAGGTTCATACCTGTGCAGATACCAATGTGACCTGGAAAACATGTAAATCCCACTCCTTTTTTAAAATCACTGTTCTTCTACTAGAGACAGTGAAAGAGGGAAAAAGACTGATATAATGGGAAATAAGAAATGTGGTTTAAACTGTGATGATAAACATCCTGCACCATCAAAGAGCTGTAATTGACCTTTGATGCCTTTCCTTCATCAAATGTGCTTGCTATGTCCAATGTTATTTTTACTTTAATTGTTCAGTAGTTGAAGGCATACCACTAGCGAGTTAAATTTCAAATCCCCAAATATTAATTTATGACAAGGATCATCAACTTTAGCTCAATATAATTTCAAATCCCAAAGTGTGCATTGAAATTTCAATGAATATTTCTAGTGCTAATTACTCGATTTCTATATTTATAAGGGAACTGGCACCTCATAAATATCACATTGTGCTATTATCTCCATATGTGCCCGTTCCCTCTAAATATAGAAAATCAGCAATTAGCACTAGAAATATTCATTAAAGTTTGAAGGTAGATAAATAACAAGTAGGAATACCATTTATTTATTATAATTTACAAAGCAAAGAACATCTAACTGCTTCTCTTTTGATTAATGTGACCCATACCATGAGTTACACTAAACACTTAATCTGACTGAACTGACACTACATAAAATTCATACTAGTTAGTAACACAATATGCTAAGTGGTTTGTCAATTTTGGCATGGTGCACTGCCTTGTTTTGATTAGCCTCACCTGTAACATTGGGATTACAAGACCATCTGAGAGGTATTTTTTTTCTCCTGCACCTAGAAGAGTTTTGTGGTGTTTTTTGTTTTTTTTTAAACAAAACCACAAAGTGAGCCAGGTACTTCATGTCAGGTACTTTATGTCAGAAATGTTGTTTCTTCCTTTTGTTTGAGAAGCCATCTGTCAAATCATCAAATCAGGGAACTGCCTGTACTGAGAGCCGAGTCAGACTGGAAGGTATAAAACTGAGAAAATCGGCTTCATTATACAACATAATCTCTCCAAAACACATTCTCATGATAATTTCTGCAGTGTGAATAATCTAGCTCATTTTTTTTTTTGCACATACCAACTGTCATGCATTTGGTGCTGCACTGGTTGCTGTGCAGAACAGATGACAGGAAAAGTTTTCACTACTGTCCAGGTACTAGTCATATGTATAAAGATGATTGAGTTTGTGGTTTTCTTTAATGGTATTCGTGTCTCTCTTTGCACCAAAGCTCAGGGGAGGTGAAAAGTCAAACCAGCAAGTGTAAAATAACCTATAAGCAAGGCAGTCTTGGGGTTTATAAGCTACCTTTCCTACTCTTTACCCTTTCCTTGACAGGTTTATGACTTGAATGTCTTTCCACATAACCTCAACTATTAGTGACACGTTTGGAATATAAAATTATTCTTCCCTAAGCAATTAATTTTCCTTTAAGCATATACACAACAGAAAGCATTAAGAAGTATTGATTTTATAGATTCTTGGTATTTAATTATTTTTATTGCAAATCATGTTAAACATTTAGAAAATCCTATTGTAATCTCACACTGATTTTTCACACTATCTCAAGGCTTGTTTTCTTTTTTTGCCAGTGTTAGGGCTTAGTATGTAAATATTCATGTGTTTCTGAAGAAATCTTTCCAATTTAGATTAGTTTCACACCTCATATAAATCAGTATGTTTAAGTGGTATATTCCTACTTAGTGGTATATGCCTGGTATATTCCTACTAGGCCTGTTTTTTTCTCTGTGCGTGTACAAAGATTGTGTGTGTTGTAAAATTACTATAACAGGTACCACATATGAAAGGTTGTATATTTTCATCTTTTAAAAAAATAATAATCTTTTAGGAATAAGAGGATCTTCTGGATACTCTGTGCTGAACACTAAAGATACATCTGGAAGAACAGAAAAAGAAAATGTTACCCATTCATTATTACAACAAACTTGTTTACCCACATGAGCCTGTTTATAAATGTCTCTAATGGTAAAAGAGACTAGGGACTGGAAAGGATGGGAATTAAACCAAAGTGCTTTTGTGATAGGGGATACTGTTGTGTGACGCTTTGGCTACATTAATTACAGTTTTAGGCAACATTACCTGCCATCTTACACCAGGAAAATCTCTGATATGTTACTGTATATTTTGTTGTCCGTCATTCTGTTGAAGAATCCATTTTGAGGCAATTGCTTTGAGAATGTTTGTAATTTTCTGTAAAACTATAGATATAAGAAAGAAATTCTTCACTGTGAAAGTGATGAAGCACTGGAACACGTTGCCCAAGGAAGTAGTAGAAGTGCTCAAGGCCAGATTGGATAGGGCTTTGAGCAACCTGGATAGTGGGAGAGAAGTGTCCCTGCCCACAGCAGGGGGGTTGGAACTAAATGATCTAACCTTAACCATTCTATGAAAACATCAGCATTCACTCTGTGATTTTAGTTGACTAATTCAGGTGTAAAAAAATTTGGAAAACCAGGGCATATTTTCATGACTCACTAATGATCTGAGGTACTTAACACTGCCTCCAGATTTTGTCAGACACAGCCTGACTGTCTCCCAATTTAGGGAGACCAACAGAAAAAAAAAAAAAAAAGACTAACGAATCTCCATGGCACAGAGAGATTCACCGAAGGGAAATCAATGACTATCACCTGTCGCATAGGAAAGAAGAGAAATGCTTTGCCAATAGCAAAGGAGAATGCAAGATTTAGGGCTGGAAGCCTAAAGGGATTAGGAATCAGGATGGTTTGAATAGACCACAGCAGCAGCTTAAGCTTAATTTTTGTATAATGCTTAAGAATAATACAAGCTTTGCTACAGATGTCTCTGTTAAATTTATCTGCATTTTATTTGTAATTGACTTCTGATTTCTGAAGTGCTACTGTATAGCACATATCTGATAACACATAATACTTGCATAAACCAAACATTTCCATACAATGATTTTATTTCTATGACTCATCAACCTTGTACATGCATGCTTATTGTTCTCAACAGATATTCTCACCTCAGCCTTTGAGAGTGTGTAATGCACTTAACATTTTAAAGTAGGATAAGCAGAAAAAATTAGAAAATGGAGGAAATCTAAGCACTTAGTACCAGACTGTAAAGCTAATCGTATTTAAAGCAGGAGATGACAATAAAGACAGTTTTGCTGGCAGAACTAAGAGTAGAGTCTACTCTAGAGGAATATTGGATATGCTTTCAGAAGCTTTGGAGTGTATGATGATATATGGACTCATAATGTAGTGCTGCACTGTCCTTAAAATAAGGATGAACCTTGATATGACACAACCCTGCAACCTGAAAGGGAATAAATGCTTAGAAGCATTGTATAACTTTCACCATTACATGTACTTCATGCTGTTGGCATTAGAGTATTTTATTGTGCATCAGATAATGCTGCCCCTTGACTTTTCTTTGAATTTATTGTCGTTTTTTAATGCACTGCTGAAGGTGAATAGATGTCAAGAATAATACATTAGCTAATGTCTGAATGTATTCATATCGAGGAACTGAAGGACAGTTAGTTAAATGCAGCTGGACGACAGGAAAATAAATGACAGAGTTGTCAGAGTGTTGCTTAGAATTTCATGGTTGTCAGTCATCAGAATAAATTCCAGTGTGCCTATAATGAGGACTCTAATTATATAGAGAGAGGAAAGCTGGCTTTCTATTTTGGATCTTAAATTAAAAAAAAAAAAATACATCTTTCAGTATTAACTCTTCTTATAACTTTTATGTATATGTAGGAGGCATCTATACTAAGCTTGTCATATCTGACCAACTTAAGTGCGAATGCTTGTATTTAAAATACTGCTTGAAGTCCTTTATGTAGTTTAATTATTATTAATTGGTGTATTCTCTGGTAGTACATGATGAATTAGCCTTGTCATGATTCTGTAAGAAGATTAAATTAGATCTTTTCATTTTCCATAGTTTACCAATAAACATGGCTATATTTTACTGACAGTTAACAAATATTACTTCTTCTTTAGGTGCTATACTAATCTCATTATATCTCACAGATGGTTGCGGTGGTACGGGCTGGGTTTGTTGAAGTTCCTGAAAAGTCAGAGGATTCAGCAATAGTTGCTGACCTAAATGTGTCTAGCTGGAGTGACTTAATAGGTGACAAACTGCACTCTACAAAATATCTCGCTGGGGGGGAGGAAGTAGAGGACTTGGGGATGAAGGTGTGAAGTTGAGCCTGGAAAGCAAGCAGAGGAGATGAGGAGAAGATGTTCTAGTTCTTGTCTATTTTTTCTCACTATCCAACTCTGTTTTAGTTGGCCATAAATTAATGTTTCCCCAAGTCAAGTCCGTTTCGGTAAGTGTTCTGCCTGTGTTTATCTTGACCCTCAATGAGCTTTTCCATCCTGTTTAATGCTCTGACCACACAAGTTGAACCATTTTCAGGGCTGGCGTCCTTGAAAGTTTGATCCAGTGCAAAAGATTGACTACACTGCCCATTTCAGGGCTGTGAGAACCTGCAAAATCAGCTGTCAGTGCTTCACTGTACAACAATGCTGTCACAGATATTGTTGGGGAATTGTGATACAATGCAGTTGCAAGCTGTTAATCTGCTCTTGTGGCCAGTGTTCAGACTGCTGGTGTCATGTCAGGGTGGCCAGGTGTTTCTCGTGCCACTGGGCCTACCCCTGTAGGGTAGGGACCTCCAAGCAGAGAGGTCCTTCAAGGAATTGCTTCACTGGGTTGTGGCTACTGGGTTGTTTCGCCTCAGTCCCCTCGTGAGTCAGTTCCTCCACAGACTGGTAACAGTCATGCTGGATCTGCATAGCATTGGCCAGGAGGACACGTACTGCCCCTCATCAGGCTTTCCACAGGAGAGATGACAGGGTTAGCAGGCCCTGCACTGTTCCTTCCACATTAGAAAGAAATTCTTCACAGAAAGAGTGGTCAGACACTGGAATAGACTGGTGGTTGAGTCGCCATCCCTGGATATGTTTAAGTGTCGCTTAGATGTGGTGTTGGGTGATACGGTTTAGGGTGAACTTGTAGTGTAGGGTTAATGGTTGGACTCGATGATCCCAAGGGTCTTTTCCAGCCTGAACTGTTCTATGATTCTATGATAAGTGGGAAACTGTGGAAAGGTGGAAGATAAGTGGTTTTTGGGATTCTACTCTTCAACGGTACTCCCTGATCTAGCTGTGGGCACAAGTGACACATTTTTCACTGCCTTCCTCTCAGCAGTATTGTCAGGTCAGAAATGTAGGGGTTTCCTTAGTCTAAGCCTGGCCTGACTGTAACACTGTTTTTCTGTGGACTACTCCCCGTGTTAATTTTAGAAGGTGTTGACAGCTTTGATGGTGCTATGACTTTTTATAAGAGTTTGACAAGATGCATTGAAAGTTGTCTAGACCTAGGGTGGGGAAGTAATTTGGGGTGTATGTCTCACTAGCAGTGAAATGTTATTATAAATAAGGAGGTGGTGTATCATTTTGTCACATAGCGAGTTTGTAGAAGGACTTTATGTGCAAATGCCAAGGAGGAGAAAGATGCTGTGTGACGGAATGATGAAAAATGTATCAGGAGGCTGATACTGCTTCAGGAAAACATCTGTGCTTGTTTCAGCTGCCTGAAGGAGGTACTGTGGAAAGGCACAGCCTGAACAAGTCCTGGGACTCTGAGTTGCCAGTGGTGGAAAAATAGAAGGTACTAGGCTACATCTCTTAGCACACACAATGACCTCTTCCTACCCAGTGGATTATGACATAACTATTTGGGTTTTTTTCAGAGCTCTTGACAGCTATGACTGTCTAAACAGGCACAATTGAGCTAATGTTCTTAGAGGACAATGTCAATAAAGATATTTAGGCCTATACAAAAAATGTATAATAATTCCAGATTGAATTCTACAGCATCTTTCTACTGCAACAACTTTATAACAGGAAGTTCTTTAGCAATATTAATGTAGAACTCTTGAAGAAATATTTTAAGCCTTAATTAGAGCTTTGAAAAATGACTTCTTTAAGTTAAATATGCTTAGCTTTCATCTTCATGCAGGCAAATTCAACTCTGAAGTAATTTGGTTGATTTAAAGTGCACATTTTAATAGCAAACCTATTATCATGTCAATCAGGACCTTCCATGTTTTCTTTTCTTCTAAGCAAATAAAACACTCCAAATTAGGTCTACTTAAAATATTAGCAATAAAAGGGTTGATAAAAGCTTGAACAACTGCAGTTAGTACTAAAAAGGCTTATCTTAAAGTTTTCCAAAGTCATTGTTCAAAAAATCTTAGCTACTTCATCTCGGCACTTCTGAGGTTCTACGGAATACAGTTTTGACCTATTTCTTCCCTGTAACATTAAAACACAAGACAAAAAATAAAATTTTTACTTCATTGACAACAGAGTCAACACTCATCGCCAGTTGTGGGGTTTTTTTAATACTATCCTTTTAAAATAAGTTAACAAATATTATTGATTTTATTGGATAGGCTGATAAAATGTAGAAAATTATACTACTATGCTATTGGTAGTGACACCTTTCTTCAAGTGTTTTGTACAACTAGTGTCACTATTTTGTACAACTAACTTTGCGTGGTACACCCACAGTAAACTCATGTCTCGCTTTCTGAGCTATGAGAAAGCTCAGAGGTGTGTCTCAGCACAATGCATTCGAGGATTGCATCCCAACCATGTACTGAATGTGATTTTGAAACCGAGCAGCCTAACCTGGGTCTAGCCGAGAGTTTAGGCAGATGATTAAGACAAAAGATTTGCTCATTTTCAAATATAGGTTTACATTCTGTGCTGCTTTGGATTCTAGCAACTGGAAAACTCCCAAAACTATACAGTATCAAATCCCTTAATATTCTGTGCTATACTGAGTTTACTTGGCTAGATTTCGGCGGCACGGGGGGGCTCTAGGGGTGGCTTCTGCAAGAAGCTCCTAGAAGCTTCCCCTGAGTCTGATAGAGCCAATGCCAGCCGGTGCCAAAGAGGGACCCGACGCTGGCCAAAGCTGAGCCTGTCAGTAAAGTGATAGGAGAGGAACGCCTCTGTGAAAACATGTTTAAGAACGGGGAAAAAGAACTGCACCATAACAGCTGGCACAGAGATGGAGGAGTGAGAAAGAGCGGGGAGAGGATGAGCTCCAAGCGCCGGAGCAGAGAGTTCCCCGGGTCCGTGGTGAAGACCATGGTGAAGTGGGTTGTCCCCCTGCAGCCCACAGGTGGGGTGTAGATGTCCACCCTGAGGATCACTGCATAGGTGTCCACTGTGTAGAGTACTCCATGTCATGTGGGTGGATGCCTGAAGGGAACTGTAGCCTGTGAGAAGCCCACATCAGAGCAAGTCACTGCCGGAACCTGTAGCCCGTGGAAGAGAGAAATGCCCAGGCTGGAGCAGGTTGGCTGGTGGGACTTTTGTGATGTTGCGGGTGGCTCACGCTGGATCAGTTTCCCCTGAAGGACTGCGCCTCAGACTCACGAGGGGTGGGCTGCCCCTCGTGAGGTGTCTCACGTTGGGCAGTTTGTGATGAATTGCCCTTCGTGGAATGGGCAATTCTGTGCCCTCCTGTGAGAGGGTCCCCATAATGGCCCTGGGGAAGTGTGAAGAGTCCTTCTCTGGAGTGAAGAAGCAGCAGTGAAACCAACGTCGGATGAACTGACCGTAACCCCCATTCCCTGTCCCCCTGCGCCGCTCGGGAGGAAAAGGTGGAGAAACCAGGATTGATGTTGAGCCTGGGAAGAAGGGAAGGATGGGAGTAAGGTGTTTTTTTTTATTTCTCACTACTCTTCGATTTGTTCTCTTGGTAAATTTAACTTATTTCCCCAAAATCGAGTCTGGTATGCCCAGGGCGGTAAATGAGGGTGATCTCCCTGTCCTTATCTCAAACCTTGACCCCTTTGAAATGTTTTCTCCCCCTGTCTAGCAGTGAAGGGGGAGTGAGAGAGCGGCTGTGTGGACACCTGACTGTCAGCCAGGGTCAAACCATGACATGTGCTCAAGGTAACACTTCTGTTGCCAAGCAATTTCATTTGATTTTTAAATACAACATTCATTGTGTGCTTTTTAAACTCTGCTTTTATATTCAAGTGGGGAAAAAATGCATGTTAAAAATTGATGGGCATCTTGTATATACTTTTAAATCTTCCTTTTCCTCATCTGTGCCCCTTAGGCTCACCCTGACTTTTGCAAACATATGTCTATTTTACATTTTACTTTTGTTTTCTAGAGTGAACTTTTAGGAACATGTGTGGCTGACGGAAGAATGCAAACTGGTAGATGCCAGCTCATTGCAGATGCAAAACGCTTTAGAAAATGCAATCTCAGATATTATGATCTGATCTTTTCCAATTGCATGGAACAATTTCAGTGGAAACAAAATGTGCTCCACCTGGCTTAAAGAAGAAAAAATATAGTAAGGCTTAATATAAACATATGCTTAATTCTGCTTACACAGGTGATCATTCTAACTTTTTTGTCACTGACAGTGGTCATTGATAGATGCCTAAGGAAAGAGGAGACAGGGCAATTGCAGAGTAATAGCTTCCCGGGTCCAAGCTGAGCAGATGCAAGTACTTTCTGACTAAAGAACTTCCTGAGGTCATATCTTGTTTGCTGTTTTAATATCATTAGTGATATTTTTTCTCTCACTGAACGTATCTTATTTTTTCGGTTAAAACTCCCAATGGTTTCAAAAGGTTATAGCTCAAAGGCATGGTCAGAGAATTTACATAATAGACACACACACCTGCTTTGTGGAAGTGTGTCAGCCTAAGAGTTTTCCTGGATTATTAGGGACATGTATAGATTTAAAAGAAACAAAAAAAAAACCACCCTAATTTTATCAAAAGAAAAACATCTTATTTGTTCAACACTGTAATTTAGAGCTAAGACTCAAACAGCTGGTGCATAATACACTTGTAATTTGAATTTCTTTTATCTGCCAAAATTTTTTTTGGGGGAAGAGAAACTTAGCTATTCTTTCCTATATAGTCTCCGTGGAATCCAGAGCAAAATGGAAATGGGGACATTTAGCTGGAAGATTTTTGCATACAAAATAAATGGCAAAGTTTTAAGGGCATTTGAATACTATAATCAAAATGTCATTTAATGCAAATTCCAAAAGTAGTATCAACACAGAATTATAAATTTGACAGTGAAGTGCCTTTCGTGAATAAATAGTTAAAGAAAGGTTAGGTTACTGCTGTCTCTATCATGCTTGTGTTTGCTCTTCGAAGTTCCTGCTATTTTAATATGGTAAAAAGTGGGTGGTGTAATAATCCTTTCTTTTCTTGCTAGCTATAGGCCACCAGTTTTCAGTATTCTGCAGATATTCCAATGTATCATTGTCCTCTTGAAAGGAAGAAATAACCATCCATGCAAAAATATAGTAAGAAATTACACTTAGCCATTAAGAGGATATTCAGTCAAATCCCTTTAAATGGGAAGTGAAAGGGGATTTATTTTTAAACTTGATAAATTGTGTATTTTAAGATTGGAAAAGCAAAGTAGACCCATTTTAATTTCGTGTTAATGCATTCACTGGAAAAGGGCAACATTATAAGATATATTTATATATTCCATCTGTGCTGAATTGTCCTCACTGGATAAAAGATAAAAATAAATGAATCATAGAATCATAGAATCATTTAGATTGGAAAAGACCTTTAAGATTGTGAAGTCCAACCATTAACCTAGCAATGCCAAGTCCACCACTAAACCATATCCCTGAGTACCACATGTACAGGTCTTTTAAATACCTCCAGGAATGGTGACTCAACCGCTCCTCTGGGCAGCCTGTTCCAGTGCTGACAAACCTTTCAGTGAGGATTTTTTCCTAATACCCAATCTAAACCTCCTCTGGCACAACTTGAGAGCATTTTCTCTTGTCCTGTTGCTTGTTGCCTTGGAGAAGAAAACAACATCCATGTTGCTACAACTTCCTTTCAGGTAATTGTAGAGAGTGAAAACGTTTCCCCTGAGCCTCTTTTCTCCAGGCTAAACAGCCGCAGTTTGTGATTTCTAATATATCAGCAACCCATGCTGTGTGGATCTCCATCCCCTGCCTCACTGAGATGAGTAGGATGTTGTGCGCATTAGTTAAGGGACATTTCAAATGTGCTCCAGTGTACTCACAGCATTGTGGAGCAGACTGAAGGAGTCACTAGCACGCTGTCCCTCAGACATTGGTGTGCTACCCCCAGGCCTGTCTCTAGTAAGCCCGTTTTTATCCCTTTCCCCCTTTGAATCTGGTTTAAAGTTCTTTTCCTAAGCCCTGCTAACTCCTGTGCAAAGATCCCTTTCCCCTTTTGAGAAACACTGTCTGTTGCCCGCAGGCCTGGTGTCATGTAGGTCATCCCATGATCAAAACCCCAAACTCTGCCAGTGAAACCAGTCACAGAGCCAGGAATTGATCAGCTGAGTCTTCTGGTTTCTTCCTGCATCGTTCCCTGCAACTGGAAGGATAGGGAAGAACACTACTTTTACTCCTGATCCCTTTATGACTTGTACCAAGGCCCCAAAGTCTCTCTTCAATGCCCTTGGGCTTCTTGTTGCAACTTCATCACTGAAAAATTCCGAGGGCCATATGAGGGTAGGATATTTTCTCTTCATATCTTTAACCCAGGCCCCAAGGAGAGAGCAGCCTTCCCTAAGTGGGTCAGGTCGGCATACTGGGCCTCCTGGTGCCCTCAGAAGAGTCTGCTACACGTCTAGAAGTAAATCTGCTGCCACAGAGCTGTTGGGAGAATCTGGACTTGACTAACTACATGCTTTTGGAGTAAGGAAGGCAAATTAGCTCAGCTGCTACCTCTTACAAATATGCAGTTTGTTTACTACTTAACCAGAGGTAGTAACAGTATGTCACTTCCTAGAGAAGTGAGTAAACGTTAGTCAGCAATTGTCAACTGTGGACTCTGGGATTAGAGCCTCACCAGCACTGGGGTTCCAGGTAGGGTGTTTCAGTGCCTCTGGTTGTGTTGGACAACTTCTGGTAAATGTGTGGCTAAAAGAACACAGCTAGAACACCTAGGGCATATACAAAACACAATTCCAATTATATGTTTAATGTAGTATATTATTTTTGCAGTCTACATGACAATGCATAAAAGAATAACCAGTGGAAGGAAGTAAATAAACAGGAACAATGGAAAATGAAACAGTAAGGTTTTGCATGGGCAAATCTTGATAATATGTAATACTACATACAGATGAGTGATATCAGTAAATTAAGGAATGTTAGGAAGCTGAGAATGAATTCTCCTGTATATATGTTGAAAGAAATCACTTAGTATTCTGTGATGCAAAATATGTTTGAAAACACCTTTAAAGTAAATTCACTAAATTTTCAATTAGTTCCTACATATTGACAGTATAGTTACATAAAAGAAAAAGAAACTGAAAGACTAGAACTTCCCTGGGTGTTTTAAAGTGACTGCTGTTTGAGCTAACTGCCTTGTTAAATGCTTTCCACATTAAAATATGTGTGGTTCTTTCTGACTTTTTTTTTCACCCATCAATGTGTATTTCTTATGATCTATACAATTTTTATTTATTTTTTTTTTGTTTCGATGTATTCCATTTAGATGCTTTCAAGCCTGTAACACTTCATATTGTACTTCAAAGAAGACAGTCTTTGAATAGCCAACACCCAGAACAGATTAAGGACATAGAAAACTTTCTATTTGCTTCAGTCAATGCTGTTGTGAGTCTTCCACCACAGTAAGTGAGTCTCCAAATTTCAAGTTCTGGTTTTCTTGTTGGTTTTGTGGACTGTGTGGTCCTTCCATCATAACTCTATGATGACCTCTTCTCTAACATTTTGATACCAAATAGTATTTGATTTCTCCAAGTTAATATGATTCTTCTGTGTTGTCATCTGTTTCTAAGAGATCATGTTATGAGTGGTCCTGCCTTGACATAGGAAGAAACATTTCACAAAGTCAGTATTTGTTGGATTTTACAGGAACGATGCTTTAATTCTTTTATTTGCAACTCATTGTTTTCCTGTTAATATGGTCATGCAATCTACTTTTATATCTTGGAGTATACATTTGCCTTGCAAAAGATCTGATTGGTGGTGATTAAACCAGTATTTTTTTCTGGTAAGATTAGGAATGCTAACACCCAAACATGTATGGCTGAAGGCCCAGAAATGCTTTAATTTATGTTCCTTTTAATATTCCATAGCAATAAGCTAAACATTTTTCAAATACTGGTAAAGGAAGATGAGGGAAATCTTTTAGGGTGTTCTGTCTCTAAAAGAACATAAAATAAATTACTGAGAGAATCTTGGAGACACGGAAAGCCAGAAAGAAGGTGGATGTTGAGGTTCTGTCCTTTGATCAGTCCTGGCAATTCAAGAGTTTGTAAACCATGTCAATGTTACAATTAAGTGCCACACAGTGGATAGAGACTTTGTTGTCATTCAGATTAATTGGTAAATGCATGAAAAAAGGTGCATGTCATAATTTCTGAAGTAGTCTGTGTCTTAGAATGAGCCTGTGTTGCTCAGAAATACAGTTTGAAGGAAAGCTAAAAACAAGGACCAGTTAATTTGATTTTCCATCATATTATAAAGTGCAGCCAGCATCAGAGATGGAGGTAAACAGTGGAAGAAACATAGTTTACCAACATGTCCTTTCTCCTTTCTTCTCTGTAAAAACAAAACAACAGGCGGCCTTATGATTCTAGGAGGGAAGGTAGAATAACTGACAAAATTCTTTTGATAGAATTAAAAAAAATAAGTAAATATTTTCGGAATGACTTTACATATTTCTGTAGATCATACTATGTAAGAAATACCCAGACCTCTTCTCTTTACACAGCCAAAACTAGGGAATTATATACAGTCTGAGAGCTATTTTTATTTATTTCAAGTTGGAAAAAAAGCACAAACAAACATAAACATGTTATGTATGTTGCTATGAATGCTGTTCCAAGAGGTTTCTAAGTTCCTGAAGAGGTTGAAACATTGAAGTATGAAGACTGAAGGCACACAGAGGACAGGGAGGTGATTCGAGATAGTCAGTATGACTGCCCCAAGGGCAAGTGCTGCCTGACCAAGCTAGTGGCCTTCTATGATGGAGTGGCTACGTCAGTGGACAAGGGAAGAGGTACAGATGTCACCTACCTGTCCCCCCACCCCTCTAAATTAGCAAGTATTAGTCTGATGGGTGAACTCTTTGGTGGATGAGGAACTGTTTGAATGGTCACATCCAGAGGGTAGCAGTCAACAACACAGTGTCCAGATAAAGACTGGTGACAAATATTGCCCCATAGGGGTCTGTACTGGGACCAGTGCTGTTAAATATCTTCATCAGTGACATGGAAGTGAAATTAACTGCACACTCAGCAAGTTTGCAAACAGCACCAGATAGAGTGTGGTGAGGTTGACACACCTGAGGGACAGGATGCCGCGCAGAGATACCTGGACAAGCTTGAGAAATAGCAACCTCATGAGGTTCAACAAGGCCAAGTGCAACGTTCTGCACCTGGGTGGGGGCAGCCTCCAGTATCAGTACTGGATAAATGGATTGAGACCAACCCTGCAGAGAAGGACTCAGGGGTGTTGGTTGACAAGAAGCCATCAATGGGCACTCACAGTCCAGAAGGCCAGTCACATCCTGGGCTGCATCAAAAGATGGCCAGCAGGGCAAGGGAGGTGGTTCTGCCCCTCTGCTCTCTTCTGATGAGACCTCACTTGCAGTGCTGTGTTCAGCTCTGGAGTACTCAGCACAAGAAGGACATGGACCTGTTGGAGTATATCCAGAGGAGGGCCACAAAAACAGAGACTTGGAGCACCTCCCCATGGGGACAGGCTGACAGAGTCAGGGCTGTTCAGCCTGGAAAAGAGAAGGCTCTGGGGAGACCTTGTTGTGGCCTTTCAATACTTAAAGGGGACTTATAAGAACGACATGGACAATCTTTTTAGCAGGGCCTGTTGCAAGGGGTGGATTTCAGACTAGAAAGAAGGAATAAATTTTTATGATGAGAGTTGTGAGGCACTGGAACAGGTGATAGAAGCCACATCCCTGTAAACATTCAGGGTCAGGTTGAATGGGGCTTTAAGCAACCTCCTGTAATTAAAGATGTCCTTGCCCACTACAGAGGGCTAGATGACCGTTAAAGGTCTCTTCCAACCCAAAGCATTCTGTGATTCATTTTTAATAAGTCTGGATATCTTACAAATAATTTTAAATCTGTACATTAATTTACAACGCCTGAAGAGTGAGAATTTTGTTGCCCAAACTTTTGTAAGTATAGTTTGCTCATGACTCCTCTACTTAAATATTATAAACTATGCTTCTCTTTGAAGATGAATGTGATATCTGCAGTTACTAAATGACATCACTTTAATTGGAAGATAGAAAGCAGTGTTTTTACACCAATGGCATGTATTTCTCTGGAGACAAGATACAGGAAATGTGCTTTGACAGTGATGAAAATATGGAATTCACCTTTATTATAACACATATTCAGCTTGGCCACTCAGTTCACATCTTGTCATATTCTTATCTTGTTTTGCTTTTTTGTTGAACACTTTCAACTTCTCCAGCTTGCAGGAGAATGTGATTTTACTTTCATATGGTGAGACAGCACACAGATGTCATGCAAACAGGAAGATATAATTTCGATATTTGGAGGGCACGTCTGATCGATGGAGGGCTAAGGGAACCCTGAAGTTCTTGATAGATGTTTTAGGAATTCATGTTCATTAAAACTTGGTCTAACCCAAAATGTTGGTCTTTTATCATGCTTTAGCAAAACTTCAATATCAGAATGTTCTGCTAAAGATTCTTCATGAGATTTTTTTTTTTTTTTCCCCAAAGTTGCATAGTTCAGCTTCTTTACAAAGTAGTAGTTGCACATGTGGCTTATACTGTTATCTTCAGTCTTTGTAAAACTGAATATAATTTGTGGTAGACTTGCTGATAGTTCTTAAAGAAGTTATCATTGTTACTGTTTATTTATGACAAGCTGTTTTGAATATGGTGTCACCAAGGAATCACAGCTATAGATTGGTGACTGTACTGTAGTAGTAACTGTAAAAACCTAGAATAAGAAGAGGACAGTCAAATGTAGAGATAAAGCAATACATACAACTGAATTTAGAACATCAGCTCTTTTAATGTTCGTCTGTACTGATCTCTGTATCCCACTATGAGTAATGGTAAAACTCTCTCTGATGTAACTGAGTAATTGACCTTTGCTTACTGGTTAGTTAACTTCATTACTCACGATAGAGTATTTGATTCTGTTAGAGATGTGAAAGTGTTTAATTATGGCAACTACATGTATCTTGAGGTCTGGGGGATCAGTCTTTGGCAGACCTACTAGGTACCTCTGTCTTAATGTATAGATCTTTAAAAAACCCTCTAACATTCAACAAAATAAACCAGCAGTTTTTGAAAAAGATTGAAAGTAAGTTTTTTTATTATTATTATCCTGTTGAAGAGGGTGTCTATTTACTGTACTCTTCTTCCTAGGTTTTCTGAAAAGAAAAATTGTTGAATTTAGATCTATAGGTGTTACTCAGCTCAAAACCATCTCTGTGTTTTCAGCTGAAACAATAAATGAGACAGACTCATTTATTTTATCCAAGTTGGAAAGTATGTTCATGTATATGCTGCAGGAGAAGAAACAGAAGTATCCACTTGATTCAGAGAGAAGTAGATGTTCAGTGACTTGTGTAAGGGACTAGATAGATGTCTCAAACAGTAAACAAGCCAGAGCCGCCTGCCTGGTGCCCATCTGTGTTTGTGTGTGGGGGTGACTCAGCGCTTTGCCGAGCCCCCTGCCCCAGCCTTGCACCGGTTTAGCTCTGGGGGTGGACAGGGCTTGGAGCTGTGGCTGCAAGAAGCCAGGAGAGGGAGGGGTAACATACCCCACCCTCAGAAGCCCCCACCATCCCCCAAACCAGTTCCCGGGCTGTGGCGGGAACTTGACTGTATAAAAGGGGATCACCCCGGGCAGTTGGGCGCTCTTCGCCCGCCACTAGAGGGTTGCTGTGATCGTCGCTGGATCCAGGGGTGGTGATCTTTCCTTTCTCTATCGCTTTCCTTCTCTCTCTTTCTAGCTTTAACAGGGAACTATCTATGGCAAGGCCGGTTTCTTTTGCTTATCAATAACTAGTTGTTGTGCAGTGTTGATTGGGCCGAGCGGGCAATTGAAATACCTCGTTGTCAGGTGACTGATAAATAAAATTGCTATTTCGGATCCTTGGTGTAAATCACCTTAATCCTGGTCTGGGAATCAGCGAACCTGGGTCAATGTCCTGAAAGGTCGGGACATGACAACTTGTCACAAGCTTTATATAAAGACCATGGCAACACCAGGAACACAAATGGATTTTCTAGCTCACAGCATCATTCAAGATGCATCCCATCAAACTTATTCACCTAAAACTAAGACAATGAATAAAACACAAACCTAAACCACATTCCATCTAAAAGCCAAGGAGTGTGTAAAATGAATCTGACTGCAGTTGTTAAACTTCAAGTCTCTTTCAATAATTAATATTAATTAACAGATTAACTATGCTTTAATTCCAAATAGAACATGCTAAGCCTATTTAGGACACTTAATTTAATGTGTTTACCTAATTGAATCTCTGTACCAGTGCTGGGACAGAGCCAACCTCCCAGTGTAAGGAATTAAGAGATGGAGAACTGAGTAAGAGTGCTTTATGCATACAGACAAAACTTAATAGCAGGATTTGAGGATTTGTTAAAAGCTTGAGGTGCTTTCATGCTCAACATCCTTACCTTAAAGTTGGAAGATCCCGATTCCATTCTTCCAACAACTGCATCACACATTTCTGTTGAGCCGCATGTTTGATATTTGAAGAAGAGTCTTTGAGTCCTTCTCAACTTTCCCTGAGGGGCAGGAAATATTTATATAGAAAATCTTTTAAAGACTCTCAAGGATGATGGCTATGGCATTCACATAAATGTAGGATGGCTGGATTTGGTAGAATATTATGAAAACAGAATTAAAAAAGTATATCCGTCCTATCTTTACAAGCACATATATTAGAATGCACCATGGTCTGAGGATTGAGGAGCTGCCCTACAGAGGATGTATGTGGATTCAAACCTTCTCAGATGAAAACCAGTCTGTCACATTCTTGGCAAACAGAGTAAATAGCGGTCACAAACATCCTAGCATACTTGAGGGAAATTTTGATAAGAAATAAATTATTTTATTTGTACTTCCTAAGCACTGCATAATTTCATTTCAATTCTACAAATGCAGAGAATGTAGAAGAAATTACTTGCACAGAGTCTGTTTTTCAAGAGCAATGACAAAATAATTCAGGTTGGTGGAGGCATCTGGAAGTCATTGGACTGCCACTCCTCCTCCAGGTGAAAATTTTCGTCTTGCATATCATTTTTCTCATGTGCTTATCACTGAAGTAAAACTTATATATCATTTCAGAGAATGCTTTTACCTTGGATTTATTAATTTTCAGCTGGACTGATTTTTACAAGTCTCTTATTCTTTGCCTCCTCACTTAACGTAACGTTGTTAAATGGAAAGAGGTCACAGCCATAATCATTTGAGATTTCTGAGGAGGAGTGAAGTCAGGAACCTTTTGCTTATGTCTAGAAATCCGGGTATGGAAAACACCACTGTCATCATGGGTAGGCACGTTCAGATATCTGTGACACCGAGCGCCATCCCAGGGATGTTCTTGTAGTTGGTTCATAATGTCTACAATTTGACATAGACAGTATGTTTATTCTTAAGTTGTTTCAGGAGGTCCTCAGAATATACGCTTGCCATGGATAATTCAAAGTCAGAAAAAATAGGTTCCATAGAAAAATTGTTAAGTAGGGATTCGTTTTAAAGCTGTAGTTTTTAAAATTACTAATAAGAAAACATGCAATAGCCTCAAACATTACTGTGCTTAGCGCATCATTTTCTTACAAAACTTGTCTTTGTGTTTGAGTAATCATTTTGTTCAGTTATTAGTTCCTGGAATGTATAAATGGCAGGGGTTTTACACAGAAAAAGGGGGAAAAAAAGTCAAAGGTGAAGCTCTCTTAAATTTGATGTTATCTAGTAGGAAGGAGGTAATAGAGTTTGCAATCCTTAGGAAGAAGAAAATTGGAATTAAAAATAATAGACTTCAAAAAGGTGGCCTTTAACAAGCTCAGGGCATTTAGAAACAAATTTAGAAAAAAGTGATTTAAGGAGAGTCAGCTGATTCCAAAAGAGATGATATTAAGGGCATAAGTGCAAGCTATCCAATTACAGAGGCAGAACAGAAATTATATTAAGAGATCAAATGACCTAAATCGTGAATGGGATCATAGGGATTATGGAAACCAGGTCAGGTGGAAACTTGGAAAGATAAGAAAAGTAGCTCACGAAGGTAGGAACAACACCAGAAAAGATACAGCTCAAGAAAATACAGTTCGGAACTGAAATGCAAGAGTATTGAAAGATAATTTTTCATATTTAAGGAAAAAGAAAGCCAGGGGTGATAATACTCTATCAACAGAAGAAAATTGCCTTGTCTTTCTATCAGCATTACATAAAATACTCAACTACAGGCATAGCTGATGTCAATGACAAGTTCTTACTGGTAGAGAAAGAATAAGCTTGACCATACTTGGAAAAGATATCTGTTTGAATCTTTTGGCCCTGATGGTATGTACTTTAAACTACTTTAAGAACCAATTAAAGTAATGTCAGAATTGTTGGCCATGACTTTTGAGGGTGCATGAAAAATGAATGACGTGGTAGAAGACTGGGAAATGAAAAATATAACAAAGTTTTTAAGAGGGATGGAGAAGAAGAGTTGTGAAATTATTGCTATATTATTTCAGTTTTCTTCTCATTTCCACCCTTTCTACTCCCCTGAAAAATTGTCACAAATAATCAAATGATTTGTAAGATTTTAAAAACTAACAGAGAAACAGTTGAATTGGATTTAATGTTTTATGTCTAGTAGAGAATCAAAAGATGCTATCTGTTGTGGCTTTAGTAAGAATTCTGACACAGTTTCACGTAGTATTGACACCAAGCTGGGAGGAGTGGCTGACACACCAGAAGGCTGTGCTGCCATCCAGCGAGACCTGGACAGGCTGGAGGGTTGGGCGGGGAAAAATTTAATGAAATATAACAAGGGTAAATGTAGGGTCTTGCATCTGGGTAGGAACAACCCCAGGTTCCAGTATAAGTTGGGGAATGACTTATTAGAGAGTAGTGTAGGGGAAAGGGACCTGGGAGTCTTGGTGGACAGCAGGATGACCATGAGCCAGCAGTGTGCCCTTGTGGCCAGGAAGGCCAATGGCATCCTGGGGTGTATTAGAAGGGGGGTGGTTAGTAGGTCGAGAGAGGTTCTCCTTCCCCTCTACTCTGCCCTGGTGAGACCCCATCTGGAATACTGTGTCCAGTTCTGGGCCCCTCAGTTCAAGAAAGACAGGGAACTGCTGGAGAGAGTCCAGCACAGGGCAACTAGGATGATTAAGGGAGTGGAGCATCTCCCTTATGAGAAAAGACTGAAGGAGCTGGGGCTCTTTAGTTTGGAGAAGAGGAGACTGAGGGGTGACCTCATTAATGTTTACAAATATATCAAGGGTGAGTGTCACGAGGATGGAGCCAGGCTCTTCTTGGTGACAACCACTGATAGGGCAAGGGGTAATGGGCTGAAACTGGAACATAAGAGGTTCCGCTTAAACTCGAGAAGAAACTTCTTCTCAGTGAGGGTGACGGAGCCCTGGAACAGGCTGCCCAGAGAGGTTGTGGAGTCTCCTTCTCTGGAGACATTCAAGACCTGCCTGGACACATTCCTGTGTGGCATAGTCTAGGCATTCCTGCTCTGGCAGGGGGATTGGACTTGATGATCTTTCGAGGTCCCTTCCAATCCCTAACATTCTATGATTCTATGATTCTATGATTGTGAAGCTTAGTACAGAGTAGATGAGACCAACATAGTGTTACAGCAATACTGATCACAAGATAGTTTCAAGAGGGAAATTGTCAATGGAGGGAGCTGTACTTTTGAATAAAGTTCTTCACTGGATCCTACTTATAGAATCATAGAATGTCATGGTCATCCTGCTGTCCACCAAGACTCCCAGGTCCCTTTCCCCTACACTACTCTCTAATAAGTCATTCCCCAACTTATACTGGAACCTGGGGTTGTTCCTACCCAGATGCAAGACTCTACATTTACCTCTGTTATATTTCATTAAATTTTTCCCCGCCCAACCCTCCAGCCTGTTCAGGTCTCGCTGGATGGCAGCACAGCCTTCTGGTGTGTCAGCCACTCCTCCCAGCTTGGTGTCATCAGCAAACTTGCTGATAGTACTCTCTAGTCCCTCATCCAAGTCATCGATGAATATATTGAATAGTACTGGTCCCAGTACCGACCCTTGCGGCACTCCACTGGATACAGGCCTCCAACCAGACTCCGCCCCATTGACCACAACTCTTTGGCTTCTTCCCCTTAGCCAGTTCGCAGTCCACCTCACTACCCGAGAGTCTAGACCACACTTCCTCAGTTCAGCAGCAAGGATGCTGTGGGAGACTGTGTCAAATGCTTTACTGAAGTCAAGGTAGACCACATCCACCGCTCTGCCATCATCTATCCACCTTGTTATATCCTCATAAAAGGCTATGAGGTTAGTCAAGCACGACTTCCCTTTGGTGAAGCCATATTGACTGTCTCTAATGACCCTCTTATCCCTGATATGCCTTGAGATGGCACCAAGGATAAGTCGTTCCATCACTTTCCCAGGGATGGAGGTGAGGCTGACCGGTCTATAGTTACCCGGGTCCTCCTTCTTGCCCTTTTTGAAGACTGGAGTGACATTTGCTTCCCTCCAGTCCTCAGGCACCTCTCCCGTCTCCCAAGACTTGGCAAAGATGATGGAGAGTGGTCTAGCAATGACATCAGCTAGCTCCCTCAGCACCCGTGGATGCATCCCATCTGGACCCATGGATTTATGGATGTCCAGATTGCTTAATTGGTCCCTAACCCAGTCCTCATCGACTAAAGCAAACTCCTCCACTGCCCTGACTTCCTCTGGGGCCTCAGGGGAACGGGGCTCCTCAGGACAGCCTCCGGCAGAGTAGACAGAGACAAAGAAGGCATTCAGTAACTCTGCCTTCTCTGTATCTTCTGTCACCAAGGCACCCACCTCATTCATCAGTGGGCCTACATTGCCTCTGGTGTTAGTTTTATCTGCCACGTATTTGAAAAAGCTCTTCCTGTTGTCCTTGACCCCTCTCGCCAGGTTCAATTCTAGGGAGGCCTTTGCTTTCCTAATTGCCTCCCTACATCCTCGGACAACAGCCTTATATTCTTCCCAAGTGGCCAGCCCTGCCTTCCAAGATCTGTAAATTCTCCTCTTGCCCTTGAGCTTACCCAGCAGATCCCTGTTTAGCCACGCAGGTCTCCTGGCTCCCTTCCTTGACTTCCTACGTGTCGGGATGCTCTGATCTTGAGCACGGTAGAAGCAGTCCCTGAACGCTAACCAGCTATCTTGGGCCCCTTTACCTTCAAACAGCCTTGCCCAGGGGATTTTCTCGAGTAATTGCTTGAAAAATCCAAAGTTTGCCTTGGCAAAGTCCAGGGTTGCAATTCTGCTTGCTATTTTGTTTCTGCTACATGAGATCCTGAACTCCACCATTTCATGGTCACTGCAGCCAAGGCAGCCCTCAACCTTTACTGCTTCAACCAGATCCTCCTTGTTAGCGAGGATGAGGTCCAGCAGTGCTCCTCTCCTAGTCGGCTCCTCCACCATTTGCAACAGAAAATTATCATCGATGCACTGGAGGAACCTCCTGGACTGTGGCTGGCTGGCTGAGTTGTCCTTCCAGCAAATATCAGGGAAGTTAAAATCCCCCACGACAACCAGGGCCTGTGATTGTGAGACCGCTCTCAGCTGCCTGTAGAAGGCCTCATCAACTTCCTCACCCTGATCTGGTGGCCTGTAATAGACACCCACAACAGTGTCTCTCCTGCCAGCCTGCCCCTTAATTCTAACCCATACACTCTCAACTTGCTCCTCCTCCATGCCTGGATGGTATTCAAGACATTGTAGTTGCTCTTTCACGTAAAGAGCGACTCCACCACCTTGCCTGGCTGGCCTGTCTTTCCTGAAAAGGACATAGCCACCCATGACCACATTCCAGTCATGTGAGCTGTCCCACCATGTCTCTGTAATTGCCACCAGATCATAATCTCCTGCCTGAACCCAGGTTTCTAGCTCCTCCTGCTTATTCCCCATGCTGCGTGCATTGGTGTATAAGCATTTCAGGGAGCAAGCTGAGCACACTCATCTCACCCTAGGGGATGGGAGGCCACCCGGTCCTCATAATTTCTAGAGCACTACCCCACTGCAATCCCAGCTATAACCCCATCCCCCTTCATATCTAGTTTAAAGAACGTTCTATGAGTCCCGCCAGCTCATGACCAAGGATCCTTTTTTCCCTTTGTGTCATTTGAACCCCAGCTTGTTTCAGTAGATCAGGTGCCCTGTAGATCTCCCCATGGTTAAAAAATCCAAAGCTAGACTGCTGGCACCACCCCTTTAGCCAAGTATTAATCTGCTGCACTTTGTCAAACCTTCCACTATTTTCCCTCATAATTGAAGGAATAGAGGCAAACACAACCTGTGCGCCTGATCCTTCTAGCATCCGCCCCAGTGCCCTAAAGTCGCTTTTGACTGCTTCTGGCCGTCTCTCTACTATCTCATCATTACCGATCTGCATAACCAAATTCTAGTTTATATTTCATTGATATCTGAGTGGTGGAATAGAAAGTGTGCTTATTATCATAGAATCATAGAATCATAGAATGTTAGGGATTGGAAGGGACCTCGAAAGATCATCAAGTCCAATCCCCCTGCCAGAGCAGGAATGCCTAGATAATGCTACACAGGAACGTGTCCGGGCAGGTCTTGAATGTTCTCCAGAGAAGGAGACTCCACAACCTCCCTGGGCAGCCTGTTCCAGTGTTCCGTCACCCTCACTGAGAAGAAGTTTCTTCTCGAGTTTAAGCGGAACCTCTTATGTTCCAGTTTCAGCCCATTACACCTTGTCCTATCAGTGGTTGTCACCGAGAAGAGCCTGGCTCCATCCTCGTGACACTCACCCTTGATATATTTGTAAACATTAATGAGGTCACCCCTCAGCCTCCTCTTCTCCAAACTAAAGAGCCCCAGCTCCCTCAGTCTTTTCTCATAAGGGAGATACTCCACTCCCTTAATCATCCTAGTTGCCCTGTGCTGGACTCTCTCCAGCAGTTCCCTGTCTTTCTTGAACTGAGGGGCCCAGAACTGGACACAATATTCCAGATGGGGTCTCACCAGGGCAGAGTAGAGGGGAAGGAGAACCTCTCTCGACCTACTAACCACCCCCCTTCTAATACACCCCAGGATGCCATTGGCCTTCCTGGCCACAAGGGCACACTGCTGGCTCATGGCCATCCTGCTGTCCACCAAGACTCCCAGGTCCCTTTCCCCTACACTACTCTCTAATAAGTCATTCCCCAACTTATACTGGAACCTGGGGTTGTTCCTACCCAGATGCAAGACTCTACATTTACCCTTGTTATATTTCATTAAATTTTTCCCCGCCCAACGCTCCAGCCTGTCCAGGTCTCGCTGAATGGCAGCACAGCCTTCTGGTGTGTCAGCCACTCCTCCCAGCTTGGTGTCATCAGCAAACTTGCTGATAGTACTCTCTAGTCCCTGCTGTCTTCATATAAACTGCAAGCATATTGAAAGCCTGCATTGTAACTGAAAGTAACCCCAAGAACAGGGCAAAAAAAAGATTTTTAAATGTATGATTCAATTAAAAAAACAACAACTACGGGCTTCTACTTTTGAGTTGTAATGCCAAATGCATGAGTACTGAGATAGTTCTACAGAAGTTGATGAGATAGCAATTCAGTATCAAAGGATCTGAGGATAATCCTCAGCAGATCAGAAGCCACACATCAATCAGAGGAATCACGCTGCTGTAAAGGAGAACATTGTGCATCATGCTGGGATATGTATATGAAGCACAGCTCACAAGAAATGCTCTATAATTCTTCTGCTTTGCTTAAACCTTTGCTGGAGCATAGTAACGTGTTTCAGGGAGACCCGTCAAAAAAGCTGTACACCTCTACTGCAAAGAGTTCAGAGGAGAAAAATGAGTGTAATCGGAGATCTGGATATTTTTTCTAGTGAGGGCAAAGTCTACAATTTGGGATTGATTCTTTAAAAGAAAACTTAAGTCTATTCAAATATGTAAAACACTACTTGAAAGAGGAAAGCAGTTGTCTGTTCTACATGTTAGTGATGTTAGAACAATAGGTAATTAAGAGGCTTAAATAGCCATTTAATTTACATGTTGAAATAATGAAGATGATGATGATAATGTATTAGAATAATCCAGTTTCAGAGTCTTTCCTATATTGAAGCAAAGAGATAGATCAGTGACTTCCCGAGATCCCTTCCGGCTCAGTTTGATAATCCTGTTTTCATTAATTTAAAAACTGAGAGTTTATAAATATACATTTATATTTTTTTTTACTGTGCAAATGAAAGTCAAGAAAAAAAGTGGTAGAGCAAACTTTCTGGTGTAATTATGATACTCTAAGAAAAAGAGGAACTGACAATTATTTCCCCAAAGAGCAGGTTTTTAAGTTGTCTAATTGATCTACGTTTGCAAAAAAAAGAAAAGTATAATTAAATCTTAGGGCAAATACACGCATTCAAATCCTGTTGGAAAATAATAGGATTCAGATGTGTAATTTCTCAACTCCTACACACAGCATTGAAATTACCCTGAAGTATAAACATAGAGGTAGCCACAGTGACAAAACCAAAGTTGAAAAACAAACATTAAACAGTTTTACATCTGTTCACAAAACAAAATGCCACGTTTCATAAAGACCTACTTCAGATGGAGAAAAAAGTGGAGCTGTTTTCATATCCAAGAGTCTTTCTCAACAACCAGACAAACTCAATAAGCTGAATCTGCCCTGAAGCAGATGACACCAAGCTTAGCAGTCCCTGTTCATTTTAGTGGGAGACCTTAGCCCACCTCTGGTTGTTAATTAAAATGATTGATTAGCTCTGTTTAGGTTAAAGTAAATTTTTGCACTGTAGAAAAAAAAATCGAACTATCAGAAGATCTCACTTCTCCTCCCGTGGTGTCACAGTTCTGTGATTGAACTAGTCTGACATATAATGCTGAATGGCATAAAACCACAGAAACTGATATTAAGTGTTTACTTTAAGTAATGTAGTATTTATACGAATTAAATCAGCTAATTAATGGAGCAACTGAGAGCTTGCAATATTAACAAGTAATTCTGTAATAGATATTTATTGAAGTTTGTCCATAAGTTCATGTTATAAGCATTTTATTGAATTTCCTAATTGTACTGACACATTACACAAATTAACACCAGACCAAAAATGTGTAAAAAGCCCTGGACAACACTAATTCAAGCTTCTTAAGTGTTTATGGATAGTTTAAAACAATTCTCATTGATTTAACTAATTATATTTGCAACTTAATCTAAATGGAATATTTAATTGCAGCCTGAATTATTGGCATTTATAATGCACAATTTTATGCAGATAATTGGTAGATATAGATTGGTTCATATAATAAGACTTACAAAAGATTATATACATCTTTTCTAAAGCTTTAAGGTTGAATTCAGAAGAGAAAACTACTTTATTTGGGTCACAGTATTGAATATTACAGTACAATTATCAATGTTTTATCATAGAGTTTAAAGCTTTCATCTGAGTCCTTTGATCATTTTATATCAACAAGAGATTCATTACATCATGGAAAAAAAAGCTGTTTGTGCAGGTTTTATGTCATGGGAAAGAGATCATATTTCTGTGTGCTAATGAAGAAATTATAAGGTATTTATTTACGGAAAAAAAACCAACCTTGCCTAGTCTTCCTGAGGTACCTTGCTTTCATTTTACTTTCGCACTGCTGCTTATGAATTCAAGAACAATGGGACTTACCTGTATGGGACCTTCTTGGGAACTTCAGCATATGGCCTGTTGTTTGCATGATGCAGTTGTATATTTATAAGAAATAAAAAAAGAGGAAGTAACACGTGCATGTAAACCAAATCTTTTTAAAACACATATATTGGAATCTACTTGATCCTAAGAAGTTCCTGTCTAGGAATTGCATTTTCCTGCTCTCCAAAGAATTCAAGAAATAAATTTCTCCTAATGCTAGTATTACTGTATTGACACAAAATGTTAGCCTGTTCAAGGGAGTCATGAATATCAAATCAAATCACAAAAGCTTTTAGTTATTTAGTTTGATTTTGAAATACAAATACAGTTTTATGTATCACAATACAAGCACAGCAATATGTACAAGTGCCCGGATGGAAGATTGCCTGCTGGAAGGAAAGACACTGAAGAACTGTTCATGTGTAGACTATAAAAAGTGCTATACTATGAGAGGTACCTTGTCAACAGGAGAAACACTTCAACGGTGATTAGAATCATGGAAAAGGAACTCCTGGCTTCCACCTCTCATCTGAGACGTCTGCTCTGTAGAACTAACAAATTAAGTAAATTAAATCGTATGGGAACACAAGTGCCCCACTCCCAGAAAAGAAGAGCTATGCTTAAGAGGAGGCATCCTTCCTGGAGATAAGTGACCTGGGTCTAAATTGTCTCCCAAATAACTCAGACTCTGTTCCAATTTCCCCTACTTTGCTCTCAGGGATTTTCGTCCATCAATCTGTCATATAAAAGAAGGCTTTTTGAGCTGTGGTTCATACAGGCAGGGAGAAGATATGAAAGGCCAAAGCTCAGGTAGAGTTGAAGCTGGCAGTATTGTTTCAGATAACAAAAACGGTGTCTTAAAGTATATCGATAGGAAGAGAAGGCCTAAAAAAAAAAATAGGACCAATACTTGTTGAAGATGGTCATCTAGTAGGGACGAAGAAAAAACAAGGGCATTCAATGTGTTCTTTGCCCTCAGTTTGTAGTAACAATGACACATCTTGGGCTGCCCAGTCTCCCGAGTCAGAGGATCATGGTTATGGATGAACGTCAGTACTTTGCCTTTCAATGAATTTCAACGTGTGTAACTCATGCTGCAGATAACTTCTATGATATTGATTTTTATAGTGCTTGGCTCTATGCTTCTGTCCTGAAATTTTATTTTGGCTTTGAGAAACATCTCTAAAGGAGAATTTAATGGAAGAAAATAAGTTTTTGCAAAGTAATTCAGTTTTCAGAAAACAACCTGACAAATAAAACCCTTGCCCAAACCGAGTGTAAATGCTTGGAATTGTTGACAAGAAAACAGGATCTAGAAGAGGTAGATTTTGGAAAGTTTTATGTTCCCTTTTTGCAGTCGGATAATCTTCATGGAACTTTAACATTTACTGCTATTCTTGCATGGCAGAGGAGGCTCTGTGGTTTCAAGGGACGAGAAGCAGGTTATGAGTCTTCTGCCCTGCTCTACATTAAAAAGAAAATCACTTACACTTGGCAGTGTCAATAATTCAAAATCCTGCAACTGTTTCATAGAAGTTTGAAAGATTTATTCTACTTAATAAATCTCTGAATCATACTGTTTCAGCTAACCACAGCAGGCAGAAAGAAACAGTTTCAGAGACGTGAAACCTGAAGAAAACCCTCACTTCATAAAGTGGCAATAATTAACTATTGAAAGGTTGACCGTCAATATGAACACAGTGAGCTAGATACTAAAGTTCAAAAAGCATGTAACATTTTGTTGTATAGAGCTGTAAATTAATAGCTTGGGAATAGCACTTTGAAATAGATGATAGGGAAATTGAAAAGTGTACTGTTTAACGTGAAATGTGTAATTTTACTGGATTGTTAATATTGAAGGAGGCGTAGAATAGATTTTTCATTTGACATTACTGAAAACCATTTTACAGGTGAGAGCAATTTCACTTAGGTTACATACGGCATGTAACCTGCTTCATCAATAGAAAGCAGTAAGATCCAATTTATTGAGTGGTAAATATTTTCTCTTCTATGTCTGCCTTCACAGGGATTTATCTTAATGTTTCAGACCTTTTCGTACAGGCCAAAGCTTTTATAAGTCTGTCTGCTCAGAGGAGAGGTATTGATTATGCAAACTTGCTAAATGTTGCTCACAGTTACAGGGATTTGATAATAACAGCAAATATTGGTTGTTTAGTTGAGCTGGTCTTTTGGTAAAGGTCTGATGAAACTTTAAATGTTGGGGCTATTTTAAAATGATTTAGTTCAAAACCCGAGAATGAAATGGAGTTCTAACTGCAGACTTAACTTTATAAATTGACATTATATCACATTTATATAACTTATAAATTGAAAACAGTTATTTTATTTCTTGAATTATTTCTAAATGTTGTTTGGCATCTCTTCTTAAATATGAATCTACTTGACTGAGACTCTTATTACTGGATATATTTTTTCTACTCTATTTGACATACAGTGACATTTTGACGAGATAAATATCAAGATTCTTAATAATTTAATACTATAATTTTTGGTATCTCTGAATTGTCAGTGTTTGATGACTGCATACTGCCAGCTAGGGGTGATTTTGTCTGTACATTTTGATGGTGTGCAGAAAATAATGACAAGTATTAAGACTTGTGTGGTTTCAAAAAAAAATTAAAAAAAAGGAAGTGAACCTTCCAGAACAGCTACCTGTAAAAGTACAAACCAAGTTGTTTGATTTAAGGACATGGCCCTATCATTGGATCTAGAATTGTAAACTTTGTTTAGTGGCACTACTGCTCATTATTTATTCCTTGTTGATTGCCAAGCCACCAAATAGTGGGCTTGGAATTTGAAATATCATCCTAACTAAGAAATATTATAAAACAGAACAAAATAATCAAGTCTGTCCTGAATCATAGAATGGCCTAGGCTGGAAGGGACCTCAGAGATCACTTAATCCAACCTCTCTGTCGTGGGCAGGGACATCGCATCTCGACTAGGTCAGGCAACACGTGAGAACCGAACGGGAATTGAACCCGCAACCTTTCGTGTTTCAAGCACCATGCTAACCCACTGAGCTAAACCGGTCCTTAGTGTAATTTCTTTTATTCTTTGTCAAAATGCAAGGCAACTCTTTTTTTTTTTTTTTTTTTTTTTTTTCCCACATATGGGACCTACAGATGAATGCTTCAAAAACTGAACAACCATTTTGAAATTCAGCAGCTTTGGATGCCACATGTTTTCAGATACTAAAGACAGACTTAATTTCAGATATTTTCTTCCTGATAGTTCTGATGTATAAATCCTTTATAGCCCCAAAGTTCTGCCTTTGAAAACTCCTTATTGCTGATTTCTATGTCCTGTTGACATTTGTACTTATTCTCCAAGAGTATGGACTATCTTAAGAAATTTTAAGTAATGTGTGTGTTCTGAAGTGTGGACATACAACTGTGTATAATTTATTTTTAGTGCATTTTTTTGTTTGCATCTACATATTTAAATTATGTTGGAGAAGGGCTGAGTTTACTTAAGTTGGTGCTAGTTGGATTATTACTAAGAATAGAAAAGTGAAGCCAAACCAAGAATATATAATACATAACCATAAAATAACTCATATTGTGATGCTCCATAGATAGATAAATTTGGCTAGCTTTAAAGATGAAAAGGGTAACATAAGTGAAAAGAATTAGTATTACTTTACTGTCACCACATTCTCATGGGCAGTAGTTTGTGCATGCCTGTGTGTATTACACACGGGTACACACATTTCTATGCTTTTTTTTTTGTCTTCAAGAAATGCTAAGTTTTATTAGGAATTACAAAAAGAAGACGTGCCAAGGTTTCCTACAAATAGGTGGGTAAGTCAGGAAGTATTAGATTTCCTATTTCCTAAAGTAGCAGTTCTTGCTGAAAGGCAATAACTGCTTTAGGTTAGAAAACAACTCAAAAGCCAAAGTGATCAACACAGAATTTATTGTCTCTTCTAATCTTTCTACTCATTCTGATAAAGTGTATTTGACAGAGAAACTTCTATGCTAACCACATAAATACCTGGAATGGAATTATACTCCCACTGTCATCAGTCACTGCAAATCAGTGGGGAAAAGATGTTTCTTGTAAACACAATAAATCTCAACATGTTGTCCTCCACTTCTACTGTTCCTCTGCTTTAGTAGAAGAGGAGGGCATGAAAGATATCCTATGAGTCAAGGTTTGAGTGAGTTCTGTAAACAAGAATCGTGAACTGGCAACAGAAGCCAAATGCGTTTACTTGCTAGTTTTTCTGAAGACAAAAATGATGTTTTCATGCTTAATAGGCCATTCTGAAACAGAATACTATAAATTATTAATGTGAAATGTGATCTGTAGGATAGGTCTAAAAGACTTATCCAAAGGAACCCCAAAGATGAAAATTTTAATATCTTTTCAGACTGTTCATAGAATGTGACTAATTGTTTTTCATTAGAGGAATACAAGAACTGACTTTAGACATATTGCATTATTTTCAAGCCTCAAAAACATGGTTTTTCCTCAGCAAAGATGTTGCACTTCACTTCTACTTTATCTCTCTACTGATTTAAATGCCCTTTATCTTGGTTTCTCCATAGTTCAGTTCTCTGAAGAGAGATCACTATTGGTATCAATCATATGAACAAAATTTTGTGTAATACTTTAATTTCTGACTCCGGCAAGGTTTTGGTGAAGTGAATATTCACTCCTTCACCATGTCAATAAAAATAAAAGAGTAATGAAGTGCTCACCAGCTGTCATTTTTAATATCAAATAGTGATGGGACATGGCTTCTTCTGGAGAAGAAGAAGGAACAATGCATTCTTTCAAAAGTATAATTTTAGGCAACAGTCACATAAAAAATCCCACAGCAGAACATGCCCTGAATTTCTCGACTGTACCACCTGACTTCTCACATCTAAGTGTCTGAGTATGACAACAGGAGAAAATACAGATGAGATCATTCCTTCTGTTGTGTTCTGGGTAGAGCTGTGAAAGTCTGTTCCAAGGTCTCCTTTTCCTTCTGTTTACGAGAAGGATGAGGAAGGCAGGTCTCTTCTCCTGCAGAAGAGCCAGTCCCACTGACAGTTTCTCTTCTCTTCTGAGGGGATAGAGGAAGGTTCTCTTACCATCTTTTCTCTCCTAGGTCTCTCCTCTACCCTGCCAGAAGAGAAGGAAAAAAGTGAAGTAGTGGAATTATATTGTGGACATTTTTCATTCTGTTCAGACACTAATGTTAACCCAAGGACTGGGAAGAAAAATTGAGAACATTTGGAGAACAATGCATTTCCTCGTCATGGTTTTCCAGCTGTTGGTTTCCTCTCTTGATTTTCGTTTTTCATCACTCAGTGGAAAGGCAGAGAGTTGAGCAGCTGGAAAAGAAAAAAGGAGGAATGCTGCATTTCCTGATAACCAAAAGGGGACAGAGAAAAGGGCATCTGACTATTCTGGTCATGCAGGAATTGATATATATTACCACATGGGTGACAGTGTGTGAGAGACCACGGATTTCTGGTCCCCTTTAGGAATCAGGTTAGGTTTTGGTCTATTTTTTTTTCCTAGCTTTTAATTTTTCCAAAGCACTGTTGTAATGCTAGATTGGTAAGTGAGCTTTTGATGCTTTGTATTATATATTTATATTTGTAGAAAAACAGGCCTGCTAGGCATAGGGATCTTTTGAGACTGATGCTGTAATGTGTAGATCCCTTTTATTGTTTTCCAACCATTTTTACCTTCTATACCTATGGGTATAGAGAAAAAGAAGTTGAAAATCCTTCATTATAATATTAGGTACTATTCCCACCTCTGCATCTCAATAGTAACACATTAGTGTTTCTTAGAAGTCACACAAGAAAACAAAGCGTCTTCACCCAATATAAAAGCATACTTTGATAGATCTTACAAGTCTTCATTTTATGGTTGAACTTGATGATCTTGGAGGTCGTTTGCAACCTCAATGATTCTATCATTTAGTCTAGTCACTATTGTTACAATTGCTGCATCCCCATTTCATGCCACCTTCCATGGTTCTTTTTTTTCCTCCCACATTAGGGTAAATGTTGGATTCCATCTATGTTCGATTTAATTTAAATGCTTTAAGCTCTTTTTGGGGTATGTTACCTATGGATTTTTTTTTATGTTTTGTTCCTGAAATAAGAAGGTATTTTTCTCAGGCTGCTATCACCTTTAAGGTTGATTTCCTCCATGGCCAAACAACTTTGTGGTAAGAGGAGTCAGTTAGCATTACCATCTCTTTTTATTCTTTTGAAGTTCCAGAGAATCTCATATAAAAGTTAATCAAGAGATTTAGCACCATTATATGGTAATAGGATGTAGTTCTCCAGTAGACTGATAAGATTTGAAAATGTTAAATGTTACTGATAAGCTCAAAATATGTATTTGCATAGTCGCAATTGTCTATTCCTTACTGATGTTTCTACACCATAAGCAATTAAAACACAAGCTCTCTCTGATAACCACACAGGACCACATCTGCTTGCCCGATGTTACATTTCCCCGATATCCTCAGGTTGGTAAAAGCCTCACTTCCATGACCAACTTGTTGAAAATTTCTGATACTCATAAATGCATGCGTCTTTTTACAACGTGTTGCAGCCAGTCCGGAGTAGTTTCAGCTGTCTGGAAAGGGGAGAGTGGATGGGGTGTTTTCTTAACATCTTTTTAGCCACAGAGCAGGAACTAAAGAAAAGTAATGAGAGATTAGAAAGAAACAAAGTGACCTTCAAATACTTTTCTGATCAGTAGAAACACCCTGTGAGAGTTCCTCTGAAACTGTTGCTAGAATTTCAGTGCTGTCTCACCAAATTTAAGGAGAAAGTTAGTTCCACCAAGCATAGTAGGACTAATGTTACAAACTCAACTAGAGACGTCAGCCATTAGATAAAGCACCTTTTACTGTCAGATTTGAGATTTATGCACCTGTTTGGGGGGCACAATGGCAGAATTTGAAAGTGCCCCACACGACTCCAGAGGTCTGATAACCCAACCGGGCGCAGGGCTCCCATCGCCGTACAGAGCTATCTGATCAGGCTGACGCGTGAAAAATAGCCAGACGCGATGATGTATATTCCTTGTTCTCTGACCCAGAGGCAAACTAATTTATGAGGTCAACGTAACAAGCAAGAAAGGTATACTTTGACCTTTCTATACAACTGTTTTAGAAGGAACTATTTGTTAACTGCCACTGGGATTGAGTGCTCCAGAGCATGTTAAGCCTTGCCAGCCCACTGGATTCACTTCCGTGGATCAGAGGCTGAACATGACAAATACGCCCACCACTGTGTTCCTTGGAGCTACGGGTGTTCCTGTGTTTTGAGGATCAGCAACCTTGTTAAGTAAGAAGTTACGGGAAGCATGTGTACAGGATGTTGTAACAAACTATTGTTGCAATATAAGATTGAATGTTTCATTTATTTATTCATTTGGGGGGAGAAAGGAGGACAATTTATATTTTAAACAGCTTGGCTATAAATATCCCATTTTGCCAAGATGAATGGTCCAAACAGTGGTTATAAATTTTATTTTGACATTGCGGTAAATTGTGTATATTTTTTCCTGAATGTATGTTTGAATTAGCATTTTTGTGTATTCATAATATGACCTTTAGGTTTTAAACTTTCTTTAGGAAACAGTCCTCCTGGAATCTGTGTAGTTTTTACCAAATCCTTACTGAGACATAAACAAGTGAGATCTTTGGCATCTGTCCCCTACAACTTCATTTTAACCCACTATTTTTAAAAATTTTTAAATTTTCAGCACTCTTTTCAACATCAAAATTTGCTTTTGTTTTTATTTGTTTTTGTGGTTTTTATTTAATGTAAACACACTTTTCAAATAGGGGACTACTGTTGCTTATTTAAAAAGATGATCCTTGGGAGGGAATCTGGAGTGACTCAAAGGTTTTTACCTTTCCAAGTCCATTTGACAGTGAGATGTTCTAGAATGCAAGTGGCTGAGTCCTCTTTTGTTTGTCTTTTGCTGGGCAAATCTGGGACTTCACATACAACCCCACCAGTACTTTGCACTGAGCTGCACTGTTGTGCTTCAGAGTGCACTTTTCCCCAAATATTTGCTAATGAAATCAGGTAACTGTACTAGACATCTATTTCCTTACTGGATGCCATAAATCTGCCACAGAAAGACAATTAGGCTAATATTTGTCTTTCATGATCTTAATTTTTACACTAAATATGTTAATAAAAACAACAGAGCTTAAACCGAGCCTGGTTTATGTGTATGTCATGCAATCAGATAGGAAACAAATGAATATAAAGGTTTGGGTTTTTTAAAAAAATGTATTATACTAAAAAGATACTTGTTAGGAATCTTGTTACTTGGGTTACATGTGGAATACATTTCAAAGGTCACATATGTTACTGATGAGCTCATTGTTTATAATTAAAAATATTTGTCAAATTGTGAAACAAATATTTATTTTCAGCATATTAGCCAAAACATTAATTATTTTCAGCTGTTAGAACATCCTAATGAGGAACTAATATTAATTCATCTAACAAAGTTCACCTTTATTTGAGACACTCGCCGAGGTAATTAGTAGACTCCTTTCATTCATTAACATTTCAAATCTCATTAAAATGTAAATGCGAAAAGTTCTTGCGTATTAGAGGGTATTTATTGGCATTCATCATAGTAAGTAATTTGGTCTTCATTAATTATAAAGAGTATAATAAATAGTCATTTACTTTTGTGAAAACAGCTGGTTAAAGGTTGTCGTACTTATGTTTTTTAGTGTTGCAGTCAAAATGGATGATTCTTTGTACAGACGTAATTAGTTCTCAGCAACACACTAGGCGACGTAGGAAGTTAAAGAGGCCATAAAAAGGGATCCTGTTTGTCATGCAGCCATGTACATGCAGAAGAGGTACCTTGAAGTAAAGGGCTTTTTCTAAGCAAAAAGATACTGCCCTACAGATTTCTTCCCACAATTGAGGTGGGTAAAGTTGTCACAGGAGTGTGTGGTTCACCCTGGGGCCAGTGTGCAGAGTCTGGAGATTACAGTGCTTAACTGTAAACACTGAGTTTTTTAATTGAATTTGGGTCTACTGCAATCTTCAATGCAGAGTTCCTCAGGATCTCCGGGGGGATGACTTTTTGGTTTTTTCTCCAGAAAATTTTTGTCTTGGCCTTTGTAGGTCATACAGTTAGCAACTCCTAACTAGGTTGGATGGGTACACTGAAGAAAATCTTTCTACCGCGAATGCAGCAAACTGTACTCTGTATGTGCTCCTCAGCACTCGGTTTGCCTTTTCACAGTATTTCCTGTGGTGAGCCTGTCTGTGTTAGAGCAATCACAACCTCGCTTTTAACTGCATTCTTTCGAGTCTGTTAGCAGCCTGCCGTTTTATCCTGCCTTTCCAGCATGCATTGTTTAGGCTAAAGATTATTTCTTCTTGTATTTTCATAAAGTGCTAAAACAATGAGACGAGGGCTTTTAGATATATATTTTTTTTAAACAGGTAAGGATGTTAACAGTTAAGATACTGCAACCAGCTTTATGCCTAAGGATGCAATTACTGAGGTACTAACTTGCAAACCAGAACACCTCTGGTAGGGTTGGTTAAAATAATGATATTTCAATTAGCAGCTCGGAGTGCATAGCTCTTATGTAGAATCAGTCACTGAGGGACCTACATCTTCAACAACATATTGAAGATTCCGCCCTCTCAAAGAAGGCTTTCATTAGAGGAAAGGCATGAAGTTGATAATGAATCCCCCAAGCACCCACAGCAAAGAGAGATTTCACATATTTGAAAGAATCCCACTGGTGCTGCCTCACTTGTCCTTGTCAGGAAAATCACTAACTTGTGTAAGAGAGTTTGGGAGTTGACTTTGGGTGATGCTGTGTTTGCAACTAAAAAAGATGGAGGAGAGAAAAATTTATATTTTTCCTCTAACACTAAATTTTCACCGCTTGTTTCTATTCTGCAGCAAACCCCTTTATTTTCCTTTAACTTCACCTAATATACAAAATACCTTGGTTACCCATACCTTGATTTGGTGAAATATTTAAATTCAATAGCTTATTTATAATTCAATAATTTGAATGGCTATTTCAGCGAGCAAAAAGAAGTGTTCAGGAAAGTGAATTCACAAGCAAGAAAGTTAGCAAAATTGTGCCATTGGTTTGGTAATGAAGTTAAAGAGCAGTTCACTTGGAGAGTTGTCTGCTTGTGCCGAATGGCTGCTTACAGAAAATGGCTGTAATGCTTGTGAAGTGACCAAAACTCTGCCACGACCACACCATTTCCGTGTGTGAATACTCCAAGCTGCAGATCAAATCTGGTGTGACTACACTTGGGTCTTGAAAAAACGTTGTGTGGAACTCCTTGAGGCAGCATTACGCAAGAATTTCTGCATTTCCCATTCTTTCCTCAGTGCAGTCTCTTCTCCTACAACATAATGGATCTTCTTTGCATTATCCATGGTGTTTATTTCCATATTATGTATTCCTTTTTTACACTAAATAATTGAGACTTTTTTCTTATCTTCAAGAACAAATCTGCTTTAATATTTTAAAGGTATGACATTCAAGTGTTTTTTGCTTCTGTATTACTCAGTTAGATATACGTCCCAAAGGTATAGAAAGTATAGAAAGCATTATGTTAAATTGAAAACAACATTTGTTTACAAATGTTTAAAATGTATTATTTCATCTTGCAGGAGGAAGTATGCGTGATGATTTAATCTGCTTGAAAAAAATCTTAAAAATTTCTTGCTAAACAGAATTTTTGGAAAACAGGTTGACAATAAAATATTTGCCTCCAGTCTGTAAAATAAATCTGCAGCAGGGGCAGTTTGGTAGGCAGGTTTGACACAGAGGTTCTGAGTGAACCCTCACATCTCATTTGCCATAAGTAGGTTAAACTGGAGATATTTCAAATGCAACATTTTTATCTTTTTATAAAGTGACATCTTTTACAGCAGTTGTTTGAAAGTTTCCAGCTACGTTTGCACCTATGCCTCACTTCAGTAGCACAGCGTTCAGATGCTACATCGCAGTCAGTCAGCAGCTGATGTAGAAGGGAGAAATTATGAAGAACTGCTACAGAGAGGTTGTCAGGCGCTGTTTTCTGTGATTTAGGGGAAAAAGATGGCATCTTATAGCCAATACTTACATTCCACTGACAGCTTTCCATGGAAATGAGGCTTGGAAAATCACACAGTCTTTCTGTCTGGCTACCAAAGGTAGGGTTCAGTTTTATTTACTCCTTGAATACTCTTGAGGAAGTTTGGGTATATTTTCCAAAATTACTGCTGGATTCTCACAACAAAACTTCATAGAAGTTTGGGGTTTGGGTTTTGTTTGTTTTGTTGTGGGTTTTTTTTAAACTTTCTTTCTTTTTGCCTTCACTATAATCCCTGAAAAATGGGTAGGTTTTCTTCATTTGTTTCTCTGTGAGTTTTTGAGGGAGGTCTAAACTAGTTTTGTTTCACATTTTGATGTGAAACAGTTGGATTTTGAATTTGACTCGCAGGACTGCTATTCAGCTCTGAAAGCAGGCTTATCCTTGCATGATTGCTGTTGTCAGTTTGTAGAAAAATTGAGGGAAGCCACATTCTGCTGCAGACACATGAGGTAAATAGAGAGTCCTCCTCTCCCTGTACAATCCCAGAACCACCGTCTGCTGCGAAACAGGCAAGATGGGATAAAAGAGCCCGCGCTGTGTATTTCCTGGGGCTAGAGAATCAAAAGACCTGCCTTGTATTTCCAGCTATGTCACTGACCCGCAGTGTGAATTTGTGATCCTTCCTATAAAGGGCAACGTAGCATGTTCGGAATTTGACTGCCCGTGTGTGTTTTTCCACAATCTCCGCTTCTGCCCGGTGACAGGTTGCTCTACAGAACACTGACATCTTTCTCACAGGCTTGGGCAGAGCTTTTCCTCTTTGCTTTTTGATTAGAGGCCTTTTATGGTTCCTGAGCTTCCTCTGGGACAGAACTCCCAGTACAGGGCTGTACTTTAAAGGGCATAATATAATTCTTGATTTTAAAATGAATGTGATTTCCCTCTAGCCAAAATTCTCAGTATCCTGACAGAGCCCAAGAATGTCGAAATGAAAGCTAACAGAAAAAGAGCAAACTGCTTTATTCAGAGCTTTCGGGCTCCAGTGTAAAGCCAAAAACAATGTACTGTGTATTAGCTTATTCTAATAAAAACAATTGTATGAGATAATACAATATAATACATCAGAAATATTGACAGCAAAATTTTAAATTTATATTTTGAATGCCCACTTCAGAAAGGTTCTTTGGTATGAAGAAAAGCAATGCTAAACATTTTTTAAAAGCAGCTGAAACACATTTTCTAATTAACTTGTAGAGAAATGGAGTTATGAGATAAAATTTGGTTATGATTTCTGGTTATGTTTGTCTAAATTACAAACTGTATACACAGCTTCTTTGTGTTTGGAAAAGCAGATATGGTCATTCTTCCATCTCTTTGTCCTTACTAGCATGACTAGTATTGACAGTTATCAGATAATACAGAAATTAGTAGCTAGCATGTGTAGAAATGGGAACATACCAGGAACTTTTATTGGCAAAGAATTTTGGTTAAAGTATTCATTATTTAATGGATATAAATGGGTTTCATTTTAAACTACATTTTGGATGTTGACACCCTCTTATTATAGCAGCTGGATCTTTGTCAAACTGGATGATAGTCAAAATGGGATTTTGTTCTTTTTCTTCTTGCCATCTGTCACTGCTATAGACATTTTTTCAAGAAATAGCTTCTAAATGAATTAGGTCATATTGTAAATATATTTTAAATTAAAAGCATAAGGAAAATTATGGTTTAACTTAGTTCTGCAGTATAACATAATTCCTATGCAAATTCTCTATTAAAAAGAACAAATAGTACTTTTTAGATATGTGTGCTCAACTGATGCAGCTTGTGACTTAATCTTATAAGAAATCTGATCACTTACTAACCTTTAATTCAATTTGCTATTTGAACACTGGGCAAATTATGTAAAAGATGTAACTGGGTACTGAAATAAAGTAAAAACAAAGGGAAAATATGATACCAAGTCTGTTTTTGTTTTACAACCTGAATCTTATTTCATATGTGACTTTCACCCTCATTGAACAGAGTAGAGAAATTTAGATCCTGAGCTTAGCAAATCTTACCAGCATAGGTGTCTCTAAGCATGCAAGCAGCTTTTTCCACCTCACTGTACCTGACGTGAGTTCCTGCATCATTCAATTATTCTAAGGATCAGCTATTGAATTATGCCAGAGAGGAGAATTACACATGCAGAAAATGAGAGGTTTTCATGTCTGTCTACCACAGCTAAGCATTTTTTTCGAAAGAAGAGATAGGATTAGTCTGAATATTTAAGGCCCGAGCAAATATCTGGATTTCATCTTCAGAGCACAGACTACCCTGAGCCCTGAATGAAACACAAAGATGCAGAAAAGGCACGTGAACCTGTTGTTAAATACACTGACATATTGCACAAGTGAGGAGCCCAAATCAAATCTGTGCTTTCTAGTTTTTAAACGCTTGCCATTGCTATGTTAAATATGCTTTTACTGTAATGTTAACCATGCAATATGTGTGTGTGTGACTTGGGTCACACCAAGGTTGCGTCTGTAATGCTTTTTGCATACAAAGAAACAAAAAGCATGTGGCAAAGCCCCTATGAGTTGCTACTCATTTGCAATACCTGGTTAATGTGATAAATGTCATTACTGGTCTCTCAAAAATTGAGATTTTCCAGATGTTGATCAATGATTGGCAACTGTTACTATAGCAAACAACAGGCTGAAGGCAGAGCTTCATGGTAAAGGTGCATGTAGAAAATGCAACATGTTGCAAGGGCAAAAAGGACTAGCCAGATAGGCTACTTTTTAGCCAACGTTTCCAGCCATACTCCATTTGGTGAAACCAGCACTTCTGCAGTGGTAACTAACATTTCTTACCAATTAGTACATGTTAATTGTCATAGTCCTTACATAAGGATGGGCAGGCATCATCTTTGTAATTCCTGGCTAACAGTTAAAGATGAGGGTTGCTTTCCTCCTGATTAAATAATTATTTGACAGATGGTGAAGTGTCAGATAAGTAAGGAGTTGTAGTGAGTTTGGTGTTTCCTAGAAGTGAAGGAAGGTGGCAGGGAAACTGCTGGCTCCCAGCAGCATGAACTCCAAATAACACCAGAACAAGAATACCTTAAATAGACTAATTTCTAAAGCCTGTTTTCACTGATTACAGCCTGAAACTAAAAAGACTCGTAGAGGTCTTCGTGGTGCTAAGCAGCAGGTTTCAAAATGCGAAGTTAGGAGACCTGGGTCCTAGTATTTAGACTTTAGGTAAAAATGAGCAAGCACTTAAGCCTTGAATTCTGAACTCCAGACAACCTAAATGAAGAGTGCCTTGGGACAGGTTCAGTCTTTTGCTCCGCAAAATTCCCCCTCATGTAATTTCCACCATAGATGTGTGAAGCTACAACTTTTAAGTGCTTTACGTGTTTTTGCTTCCATTTCTCCTGATGGAATGCTGTTACAAGAATTTATTCCTCTTGTGACTTGAAATCATGTTCCAATTATGAGCTTGAATTCCTCATGGCCAATTTATTCCCATTTGATCTGTACCAGTGTTGTTCTTTAGCTTAAATAGTTCTCTCTCCCTGGAGTTTTATTGCCCCAATCTATTTATTAGATTCAGTCTCTTTAGTCTTTGTGTTGCTTACTAATTTTCATATGATTGCTTCCTTATTCCCTGATGATCTTACTTGCTTTTCTTATGAGTTTGAATTATTTTTTTGCTAGTAAATGATCATCACTATATACCAACATTTTATCAGCCTGTATTCTGAGGTCTGCTACTTTGAACAGTAACAAAGGAACTCATCAGTGTGTGTGGTGATGCTGATAATTTTTAAGGTTGAAGATAATGCATCGGTCCACAACAATTTGGAAAGGGTGTGTATGCACCAGTTCATATTAATTTTTACCAGTATCTTGAAAAATGCGTTTAATTGTTTCCTGTTATTCTTGAAACGTTATCACCTTATGCATACCTGTATTTAGTTTTACGTATATATACACACACATTTTTTTACATAAGATACATGCATACTGTGACACTTGCATCCTCCCTTACACCAGGCCTGCTCCAAGGACCTGGCAAGGATGGCCATTGAGGCCTGATGACTTTGTTTATCGTGTCTTTTATGCAGTGGCCCCTGAGCTAATTAGAAATTGCCCACAGCCAGACTCGACTCAGGTATAAACAGGGCCCCACCACAGAGCCAATTTGAGTCAGTCCTCCTCAGAGCAACAGGGCTGCAATCAGGGACCACCCCCCAACACACACACCTTGGATGGGGACACTGTCCAAGAAAACTTCCCAGGGTTGAGAGTGCCCACCACCCCCCTACCGATGAGCAATACTTCTGGATATATCCTTGAGAGCCCTTGCCCGCTGCCCTGAGTGAGTGATTTGCTGGGTGCCCTTGAGTGAGAGGTTTTCCCCCTTTTAGTGAGTGAGCACATTTTTGGTCATATTTCTAGAGGAACGGTCACGAATTCCTAAATCCAGTTGTAGTTGTAGTGATAATTCCCAACATGCATCTGAATCTGTAATATACTCTGCCTGTCGGAGTGCGTGGTGCTTTTTGGGTTAGAAAGAATTTTGACTTTTTGTAGCAACCCTGTCTGTTTTCCTGAGTGCCTCCACGACACATACATACATATATATCTGTATACAATTACAGTTGCACCATGTTTCAGATTTATAATCATGCTGTTGTCAAGGATTATTTATTTATGGACTTTCTTCATTCTCTGCCACTTGTAATTCATGACCTCTGAGCTTTTCACAGCAGTGTTACTCCTTTGTCCGTATCACAGAATCACAGAATGTTAGTGGTTGGAAAGGACCTCCTCGAAAGATCATCTAGTCCAGCCCCCCTGCCAGAGCAGGATCACCTACAGGAACACTTCCAGGTGGGTTTTGAATGTCTCCAAAGAAGGAGACTCCACAGCCTCCATGGGCAGCCTGTTCCAGTGCACAATCTTCCACATTATGTTATCGTATTATGGCAGACATGGCAGTCTTAGGTTAAGGATTAGATTCAATGATCTTAAAGGTCTTTTCCAACCTAAAGGACTCTGAATTTCATCCCATCTCTTCAGTCTTCAAGGTAAACTAGTTCTTTCTGTGTGGTTGCTCATCCCGTTTCCTGCTGGAGAAGGCATCCCAGCCTTATGTTTTCAGCTTATTTTGTTAGTCTGATTCTTTTCCTGTGCCATGACCATTAATAAAAATACTAAAATGATAAATTTGAAGGCTAAGACTTTAGGAATTATCCTGGTCATCTCCTGCCAGCCAGTGAGTTTGGCTTTCACCACAACATGACTACCCTTAGTTAATCCACATTTTAGAATTCTTTTGATAACCATCAATTTAACTAATAATTTCCTATGAGAAACGATATCGGATACTTCTCTGAAATTCAGATAAATTAGATATATTACATTTCCTTTGTTACTGTATTCTCTTGCTGGAAGTCAGTAGTATATTGGCAGCGTAGTCCTTGTATACATCGTATTGCTCATAGAAGTGAATGTATTTTTACCATAAATATTAAATGTCTTTTTTTACTTTGTTAATAACCCTTACCGTTATAGGTGTCTGGTGCTTTGGGAAAGATTTCTTGTGTCCCTGAAACATTAGATAAACTCTGTTCTTTATATAGTATTACCTTACAAGTTCAAAGCAATAATATCAGAGGTTATATTCTCAGGGAAGAAAATATAGTTCAGAAATCTTAATTTGATTTTTCACATCTCAAGTCTGCAGTTTTTCCAACTCTTCTAGCTGTACTAAGGTGGGAAACTAAGCTTTGTTCAGACAGAATCTTTGTAAGAAATATTTGACTTCTCAGAAACTAGTTATTTTATCTGGAGCTTACAGAGTCCATACTGCCAGTTTCTCTCTTTCTAAAACGGCTTTTTCATCTGCATCTGAATTCTGTCTGTAAACATGTACTTAGTTAGTTCAGGGTCTGTTTTTTTGTTTTGGAATGAGGGGTTTTGGAGGAGATGGGGGAGAGTTGTTGTGGGACTTTTGTTGTGTTTTTTGTGTGGTGGTTTGTTTTTGTTTTGTTTTGTTTTGTTTTTTCCTGAGGTGTAATTCTTGTGTATTGGCATATTATTTCATTATAAAATCCTGTTCACCCAGCAGGGCTTCACACTATGTGAAAGCAAAATTATTATAGTTGTAAACTGTTACTGATGGCATAAGGAGATATAAATTGGCTTCTACCAAAGATTTTACTGTTATGAGGAATAACATCATTTTGAAGAGCAAATAAAATCTATCATCTTCTTGTTCGGTGTTTAAAGTGCACTAGTAGCCACTGTAAACTTTCAGGGGTAATGACTAAATGAAGCCTGGAAGATCCAGCCTCACAGAGTTCAAAGAGTGCAGAGTGAAGAAATATTTCAGGGCAGCCAGAAGGGAGGGATAACATTTTCTGCACAAAACCCTAAACCAAAAAAAAAAGAAGATAATTAAACACACACAATCTGCACACACACACACACAAAGGAATTTAAAAGAGATTCTACACATTTTTTTTTAGGTAGTCTACTGTTTTTCATCCTGATCCACACCATGACTCATGTTAAAATAAAATCTTTAAAAAATCAGTGTTCATATTTTTGTGATGGTAATTTAATTGCTGTAGTTTTCTTGAAAGTCAATGTGCTCATTAGCCAATGATCATGCTCTTATTAAGAATTTTTCTCAATTCCACTTCTCTGCTGCAAAATTCAGGATTTTTTCCAAGTCTCTCTGATGAGTTCTTGGACTTCTCTGGTTAGTTGGTAGGCTCAAAAGGATGATATTTGTAGACACTAACACCCACTGTGATACATTTTATTTTCTTTTCAGAAGGTTTAGTCATTAAATATTTCGATAAACTTATATGTAAAGAGGTAAATTATGTTTCTGGCAGATACATTTTTGTATTAAAATACTTGTTTATTTCCATGTGTTTAAAAATAAGGGTAGTGAGTAGATAAACTCTGAATGAGTAGATAAATCAAAATCTAACAAAGTCAACAAAATAAGAAACATAGAGCACAATCAAATGAGAATGGAAGTTAATATACTTGATAATTTTACTTTCAGACTGGAGTATGTAATTATTTTGATTTTTTTTGTTCATGAAAATATTTTTTTTTCTAAACTGTAAATGCAGGTACGTGCTGGATTTACTTTTATGGCTGTGTGTAGGATTCATGCACTGGCCTCCATAAAGGGTCTTCTTGCACAACTAGCTGATTATTTGTGTTTACATGTGAATGGTGCATGTGGTGATAATGTACATATCTGAAGTAGCTTCACAGTTGTCTTCATATTGCACTTACTCCAATTTAAAAAAAAATAAATGTTTTGCTCTCTTACTTATCAACACTCCTTATGGCAAGACATATGTTTAAGTGGGGTCATTCTGAATAACTTTTAATTTCTTATTGCTAGTTCTTCACCATAATCACCATTCTTTTGGATGAGCAGGAATTAAGGTGATTGAGCTAGATAACAGGTCATTTTTGTTATTGAATTTTCAGTAGTGTGGAGCAACAGATACAAAAATATTTGTAAGGATCTATCTTCTCTTAGCCAGACTGGTTATTTGGCAAACGTATGTGTATGCTTTTGTGTGACATGCCACATTTCTGACTTGTCACTTCATATTTATGATACACAGCAGTATGCTTAATTTTTTCAAGAGGGGTCTTGTCGTGGTAAATCATCTTAATATAAAATGAAATGCAATGTAACCTGTGTAGACACAGAAACATAAAATACAAAAATATACAGTATGGTATGAATCTGACACGATTAAGTACGACCCTGGCAGCTGGCAGTGCATGTGCAATAAAATTAAAGATATTACTTATGAAAGACAAAAGGGGCATTTCTGCTCTTCTTCAAGCAGTTGCATGGATTTGGTATATTAGGATACAAATTCTCTGTTTCAGGAAATTGTGGTACGTACAGCCCTGAAACTGGACTCAGGAAACCTGTTTTCCTCCCATGTCTTCCAAAGTGTTGTTGGGTAACAGTTGCAATATCCAGGGATTGTGTTCACTCTGTTGGCTCTTCCATTTGAACCGTAACTGTTGAAAATGTCTTCCAGAAGCTTTGCTTTAGCATCTGCCTGAAAAGTTTAACGAGTATATGATTTTTGTTTGTTATACTCCTAACTCCTGGAGACCTGAAGAATTGAAAGGGAATTAATTTTTTTCCTCAATTGCCTCGTGCTCCTGATTTTCAAAGAGCACAAATTGTTTGGAATTCTTTCATTTTGCAAGATAAAATTCCATTTCACTGTAATCATAAAGAATTCCTTTTCATGTAACACGTTCAGTTAATTCCTATCCTTGCTCGCCAGGAATAAGATTATCCTTGCAAGCCCAAAGTTTCATGCATTTACTTTCTATTGTCTCCTGCTTTTCATTTGATATTAACATTATTTCACATCACTAATTAATGTTCAATTTTTAATTAATTTTCTATTTAATTTTGGTAAATTTTTCATTTGCTTCTACTGCAACGTTTATCCAGTTCTCCCTCTGGATAAACAGGGACAACTTCCATTCTTTCTGTATGCTCTGCATGTCTGCAAATGCTTTCAGGTTTTGCAAGTGATCCAATCCACGTGTACTTGGTCTACCTCTCCGTCACATCCCAATTTTCACATTTTCATTTCTTCCCTGTTGTCGCTAAGCCACTCTCCACATAGCAAACCTGCAAAATTGTGTTCTTGGAGAATTTGTATCGGTCAGAACCTTTCATATTTTTTCCTTTCATATTTCATTTGAAAATATCTTTCAGCTCTCATTATTTTGTACAGACTACAGTGCTACACCTTTATTTTTTTTTTAGTATTGTAGTTGTCTTCCCCTGGTTACATTAACTGAAAACTATTAGAAGCATCAAGTCTCCCAGAACTAGCAGTAGACACTTTCCACCTGTCAGTCTTGCCAGCATTCTCTGAGTGCAGGTACTTTTATTTTTTAGATCTCTGGGGAACTTTAACCTTGGTAAAGGTTTTAAGTACATCATTCTGAACTACAGGGGGCTTTGTCTCTGTTTCAGTGCTGGTGCTATGGGGCCACTCAAAGCAATGCTGACAAAGAAAAATCTTCTTCATTCAGTGTCTGAGTTTACCAACTTTGCTAAATACTTTTGCCATAAGTTGATTAGCTGGTGTAAAAATCCATTCCTAGTGATGAATAGGATTTCCATCATGAACAAATTTCAGTTTTTAAAAAAAAATCATATAGAAGTAAATATATTATTTTATAGTTTATAGGACTGGAGAGATTACATAGTTTTCCTTATGGAGTGTTAAAAGACACATATCCTGTGCAATCTTACCTGCAGTCAAGAACTCAGTATACAGCCTGTTGGTCAGAAGAGAAAACTAGGAGGGATAAACTCCAGCAGCACAAGATTAGTATCACACCAATATGTATCAGACCTTGATGTAAGATAAAAACAAAGCAAAGCAGTGTTAGCTGAAATGAAAGATCTTTCTCAGCAGAAGAAATGTGTTATTTCCACTTCTCTCTAGGTCCCACTGTGATGGGAACTCCAGCCTTCCTCTTGGGAAGTGCTCCCAAAAGGAGTTGTATCCATTTCCTTGTCTTTGCTGAGGTTTGTAGCCTCTGACCCTGATCATAATTTTACTTTTTTTCTTTTTCGTTTGATTTTCTGGAAACTGAGTAAATTTTAAACCTTGTTTGATGATCTGTCAGAGAAAGAATCTCAAGAATTACCTTCTTGTTTCATTTTTCTTAAATGATTAGGTGTTGAAAACAATAAAGGAAGAAGTTATGTGTCAAACCACATTACTTCAGTAACTTAAATCTTCAGCTTTGAATCCCAGTTAAGGAAAATATGCAAATATTTGCTTGTAGTTCCTTTGAGACCTTCGCTGATGTTTTGGCTTTCTCCCCTCTGCGTTTTGTAGGCCAGCTGTAACTGACACTGAATATATATTCAAGTAGAACTTTTAAATCTGATTTATTTTAAGCTTAGAAACGAGAACATGTGATTATAAACGCTATCTTCAAGGCAACATTGTTGCCTTTAAAATGCTTAACCTCCTATGTCAGGGACATCTACAGGAATTGAGAAGGTTTTGTATGAAAAAGCAGCTAAAATGTCAGAGGTTTCCAGTGATAAAAATAACAGTTGTTGATTTCCTTAGTATTCAAAAGCTACCAACAGGGTATGTATACGAGTGTTGAGTTTATAAAAATGTGCAGTTTCAAATAACTTCCTGTTGTATCTGATGTAGGCATGACATTTTAATATGCTGTGACATCTATATATATACCTGGCAAAACATTACAAGATGAACATACCAGAATTTCAGACATCCCAGATGAAAGAAGTAAACTTACACCCTTCTATACATGTGTGTTCTTACCTAATAAACTAAAACCTATGATAAAAGAAGGAAATCAAGAGACTGAAATAAAATATTCAAAACTAAGAAAACACTGTGGTCCAGTTAATACTGAATTTCTAGTTTTGGAAACATGCATGTTTCCACTGTATCTTTTATATTCAGCGATCTCAGTCAAAATAAGTTAAAACAAAACTTCAGAGCTATATCAAAATACAAAGGTTGTATGATAGTAGGTATACCAGTCCTCATCTAGACATATTTTAATAAGATTTTTATGTTATGCAAGGAAAGAACAGCTGGCTTAAAATGCAGCACTGAACCGTACAACAACAAATTTCTGTTAAGGCTTTTATGCCTCCTACAACTCTCTCATTCACCCCTTCCTAAATTACTACTTTTTGGAGCGTAAGGAGGAGGGAATTTTGCAGTTAGAAACCAGTGAATACATGCTACCACTCAGGAGTGATTACTGTTCTGTGAATTATTTTTTGAAATTGCATATTTTCATTGAAACATACATTTTCTGAACAAAACTAGCATCAGCATATAATTTTCACACACATTAAAAGATGAATAATATTAGCCTATTTCTCTTAATATATCTGGAAGGAAAACACTCATTTGTTTTGTCCAGATGAATTTGAACAATTTTACCACACCCAGTTAAGCTTTCTGTCTGCTTCAGCCATGGTGCACAGGGGATGGATTATGATTTCATATTCACAAAGAAGAATTAAACATCATTCTTCCAAAACCAAAAAACCTAATGTGTGTGTGTGTATATATATATATATATATATATATATATATATATATATATAAAAACCTAAACAGAGATGCTGTTCTAACATTGAACCTATGCAAAAAAACCCACTCAATCATATTATATGAATTTTGTTCTTTCCATTTTCCCTTCAGTCCAAATAGATGTAAGGCAAAGGATGTGCAATATAGTGATTGTTTATGCCTTTGACCAGGTAGGAACATTCTTTAACTCAACATTCCTGAACTGCCATAGGGTGTTTCATTACCGTATGCTTAGTGACCCTTTAAACCAAAGTTTATTTACAGCAGCTCAGCTCTTGGTAGTTTTTGCACCGCAGCAGAAAGGTTTCCAGGGACATAGAACAGAAACCTACAGCCAAATGGGAAACCAAAGCATTACTCTACACAGAAAGTAAAGACAGGAAATGGTTCATTTACTCCTTTTCTATTTGCACAGTGGTAATAAAAATGCCAAACAGACTGATTTTGAGGCAAACTCTACATTGCAATAAAGTCAAGATTACAAGAGAAGATGTATTAATACAGTGTATTTTACTTGCAATACTGCATTTTTACCTCTTTCAGGGATACGTCTATGTATATATTCAGTTTGCTTTTAATTGGGTACAGCCATTTAGTTTTTTAATATTTATGAAATGACATGCTGCTCTCTGAGATAGCTGCATAGAATGTGCATTTCACAGTCCCATGTATTCAGCATTCTTTCCAGAGTGGTTAAGACTTTGTTGTCAGAAAAATTCCACAGAGCTGAAGACTGGAAAATATACCTGTTCCAGAGAACTGTTCACTAAATGCCTTGTTTAATTTATATTCTAAATCTGTTACAGATTCAAGTCCTCTGAAAGACAGAACACAGCAGAAAATGCCACTGTTTGTTGTTGGTTTTTCTCAGATGTATCTCAGTATTATCTCATCTTGATTAAAATTTGGCAAATCTAGAAAGAAACCATTTCTCCTTAAAGATGTCACAAAGCTAGATTTTTTTTCCTCCCTAAAATGGAGGGAAAATAAACAAACCCCCCCACAAATCAAACAAAAAACCAAACCCACAAAGGCAAAAATCTCTAAACCAACCACCTCCTGAAACCATCCAGAAAGCTTCTATAGCATAACAAAAATCAAAGCACACAAGCTCTCATTGTGTTTGTGTGTCTGTCTTTCTGCACTCTCCCTCTTTCTAGCTACTGCTCATAGTGTTATTAAACAACCTCATATTCAAGGACATCCTGCTAGAAAATGACAGCCAGATACTTGTGCCACAGCTGTCCAGATGTGACCATCCCATCGAAGAGAGACAGCAGGACAGGCTGTTCAGCTCACTCACAAGAACAGAAGGCCAGAGTCCTGAATATTTGCAGAAATGGGGGAAATACCAGACCTAATGTTAGTAAAGGTGCTGACGAGTAAATTCAAATGAACAGTCTTAACCCAGCATATCTTATGACATTAGCATGCTTTATGTAATGCTATGAATCAAATTAGATACTACACAATACTGAACAATGGCCTATTTATGATAATAAGCATAAAACCGCCTGATCAAGGCCTCAGTTTTGAAAAAAAATGTTACATTTTAACTGTTGATTAATCTGCACATTTTTATGATGCTGGTTTTTAAGTTACTCAGCTCACAAAATCTGCAATTCAGGAAAGTTTAACCTTCTAAAAAACTGCTTGTTTTCCTTTGCACAATAATAGTATAGAAATCCCTGACATATTTAATGTTGGCAGTTTTCCTAGAGATAATTCTCTAAACAAGGTGACTTTCTATGTTCATGGACCCTGACATTAGCATACTTTCATGTCTTCATGTTGTCCTCTTATTGCAGACAGAGAGACAATTCAATTACACAAGATGGAGTCTCTTAATGGGGTAAGGTTACATAGTGAAAAAGAGAAATTAATGGCTACTTATGAAAAAAAATACAGTGTTTACTTAAACCAAATTGAGTTATTTAATGAACAGCTTTAGAAAAATGGATGATACCTCATCATGCCACTTAGGCATATTGAGTAGCTTAAGGGGAAAATGTTGTGTGTAAGCTTTAATTAATTTCCACTTTCAAATCCTCAGAGACACCAAAGAAAAAAAAGTCTGACTCATGCTGTTGACAGTAGACACAGGTTCCAAGGACATTTGATGGAATACAGGTATTATGATAATGAAAACACTTTTTTTATCAGTCTTTGTTTCACATTCTAAATGTGCACACATTAACCTATGATTATAGGGGCTTTTCATTGGCACAAATTAAGAAATGTTTTTTTTTAATTTCTTCTGCCCAGTCAGTATAATTTGAATTCAGTAGCTCAAGATTTACCTCATTCTGTACCTGTGTTATCAAGAGTTTTGGAGCTGCTCCATCTCCTTTTTTAAGGGAGTACACTAAGCCAAAAGTGTCTAATCTCTGTAAGGCTAGCTAGGTTTTACTGGAACACAAAATAATACATTAGAGCAGAGAAACTCTTTATGTCAGGAAACCTCAGACAAACTGTGAGCAGGATTTAATAAAAAAGGTTAAAGCAAATTTTACCACTGCCAGATGTCTCCTTGCAAGGTAGTCTTCTTCACCAAAACTCAGTCCAGCAACCTTTAGAGGTTCCATGGGTCGCAAAGAGTTCATAGTCCCCTCACATTAAAGATGTGTTGATTTTGGTTTCTAAACTAGCAAACTGCTCAGATGCTAGTTAGTTTTTCTTACGGCATGTGCTCTGAAAAGAGCAAAATATTTCCAAAGGAGGTCAAGAGTAGTTTCATACCAGCAGTAATCTCTACTACATGAAAACTGCTCAGTTTCTTTGTCTGTCTTCTTCCATCCTAACTCTCAATAAGCCTCTTCTGCCTCCGAAGGCTGCGTACATCCATGAGCTTAGTGATTGTGTTCAGTAGTTCTGAAATTCCTATCACTTCAGCTCAGGTTTTGAGGAGGAGGCTTCAAGCAGAAGGTTTCTTATGGAGGAGATAAAGAGATTCCTACAATTTTCACTTTCTTGTGGCATACATAATACTTCCTCTATCTTCCAGATTTTTACCTTAAAAATAAAGATCAGTATCAGCTAATAGGTATTTAAGTATCAGTCAGATGAGTATCATTCAGAGCTTTGCTATCAAAATGCAGGCAAACAAATGCCTGACCATCAAATACGTAAATATAGTATTACTTTTTGGGGGGAGTGGGGGCCACAAGTTCCTTGTAAGTTACAAAGCATGTTACTTGTCAAATAGCAACTTACTTCAGTTTTTATTAGTATTCAGATGTTTCTAGTAATGAGTTTTAGCATAGCTACTAAGATACAAAATATAAGTGTATACATATATATAGTGAGTAATATACAAAATATACATATACTAACATTCAAAATATAGTAGCGTAGCTACTAGTATACAAAATATATATAACTTACAAATAACATAGCTACTACTACACAAAATATACATACTACAAATCCAGTTTCATCCAGTTCTGCTTGTTGTCCAGAAAAAGCATATTTTCCCCCAAGTAATCAAGCAACGTTACTATTTTTATGCACCTGGCATAGAAAAGTACTATTACATCCTATCTCCAAAGTACCAAACTTGTATATCAGTTAAATTTCTATGTCAACCGTTAGCAGTCCAGGTGAACTGAGATTAAGAAAATGTTTGTTACACAGCAACTGAGACTTTTTCCATTAATTACTTCAAAATTATTTATATTAATCATAAACTTGTATTGATAAGAAAAAATCAAATTAAGACTTGTCATGTAGAATTTTATTATACATTTATTGTGAAATGCTGACCCGTGGTAGTTGTAAGAAGAAACAGTGCCCTTGTAAATCTTTAACTTTGCTACTGAATACAATTTTCATTTGATACGGCTTGTGCAATTGACTGCTATGCTTTGATCTGATTCCATAAAAGCAAATCAGTATTTTGAGGAAAGAGAGAATGACAACTATGGAGGTGATTGTCCCTCTGTACTCAGCACTGGTGAGGCCACACCTTGAGTATTGTGTTCAGTTTTGGGCACCTCAGTATAGGAGAGATATCGAGGTGTTGGAGCGAGTGCAGAAGAGGACAACAAAGCTGGTGAAGGGCCTGGAGAATAGACCTTACGAGGAGCGATTGAGGGAGCTGGGACTATTCAGTTTAAGGAAGAGGAGGCTGAGGGGGGACCTCATCATGCTCTACAATTACTTGAAAGGACATTGTAGAGAGGTTGGTGCTAGTCTCTTCTCACAGGTCATTAGGGACAAAACCAGGGGGAATAGTTTCAAGTTGCAACAGGGCAAGTTTAGACTGGACATTAGGAAGAAATTCTTCACAGAAAGAGTGGTCAGACACTGGAATAGACTGGTGGTTGAGTCGCCATCCCTGGATGTGTCTAAGTGTCACTTAGATGTGGTGTTGGGTGATATGGTTTAGGGGTGAACTTGCAGTGTAGGGTTAATGGTTGGACTCGATGATCCCAAGGGTTTTTTCCAACCTGAATTGGTCTATGATTGTTCTATGAAGGAATACTACCAATTCAGATAACATGAATTTAAGGATGTGACTATTTGGGAGAGTAATTCAAAAGGCCATTGTGAGACACTGTGTGTTAAATGAATTATAATTTTATTCTCAAACAATATTTTTAATATGTAACAAAATTCTGAGGTTAATAGTTCTAAAGAGTTGAAAAATTAACTACAAATTTTAGTGTCTCATTTCTGCTTCACAGAATGCATGTTTCATCCAGAGAGCATATATAGAATCATGGAATCACAGAGACATAGAACAACACAAAATCTCAAAATATCATCTGGTCCAACCTTTTGTGGTAAAGGGAGTCTGGCTGAGATTATCTAGCACCCTGACCAATGGCACCTTGAAAATCTCTAGCAGTGGAGACTCTACCACATCTCTGGGCAGGTTGTTCCAGTGACTGCTTGTTCTCACTGTAAAAAAATTACTTTCTTACATTGAGATAAAACTTGTACCTGTTGCCTCTTGTTTTCTCCATGTGACTTCTTGTCAAGAGAGAGCCTCCAACCTTTTTGTATTCACCTTTAAAGTACTGGAGTACTTGGATGAGGTTCCCCCAGGCCTTCTCTTCTCCAGGGAGAAAAGACCTGTAAACATACAGACATTGCATCCAAGAAGGATATCAGATAAAGTACAGATCATAGAGGATCTAGGATGAGAAGTTTAGCCTTCATGCGAAGTTTGTTTAATTGCTTTCACAGGTACAGTGGACAAAACTATGTGACATATAAAGATGTCTCTGCACTCAGTACTTTTCTAGGCATCATTTTAGTGGTGTTAAAGTTTTAAGAAATTAAAGAAGTCTGATGTCTCTCTTACTTTCAACAAGGCCCTTGAGAAAAGGTCACAGAGCGGAAAAACGCACTTGAAAAACGCAGATGGTCATGGACCTCCTCACTGATCATGGGTTAAGTCCAAAAGGAAGCTTGCTCACACCCCTCCCCTTGGTGGCGTGGAGGGCAAAAGCGAGAAAACTCATTGGTCATGATAAACACAATTTAATAACTGAATGGAAAAAAAGAAATGAAAGAAACTGCAAGTGACTCCGAAGCAATCACTCACCACCAGCAAAGTGATGCCCACCCGGTCTCCGAGCAACGGCTGCCTTGGAAAAACTCTCCCTCCAGGTTTATTGCTGAACATAATCTGTGGAATATCTCTTTGGTCAGTTTGGGGCAGTTGTCCCAGTGATGTCCCCTCCCAGCGTTTTTCTCACCTTAGCCTCTTGCTGAAGGGGGCAGAGTGGAAAAAAAGAGCTGTGCAAGCACTGCTCGGCAATAACCAAAACTCTGTTTTGGTCACAGATCAAAACTACAGCACTATATGGGCTGCTGTGGTGTTAATTAACTCCATCTCAGTCAAACTCAGTACAATGTCAAAGCCCTTTGTAACACAGAGCACAGAAATCAGAACCAAAGTCTCCAGCTGCAAGTTTTTTTAGAACACTTATGTCCTGGTCCTGAGGATTTTGGCATACAATCCAGAATTGGACTAGGATGATGGTTAACATCCTAGGATTACTTTCATGGGCGAGATAATTTGAAGTACTATTTACTATTTAAGATCAGTTCATCAAAATCTATGAAAGCTAATAGATCTGGACACTGAGCATTAAAATACACAAATGACATATGCCAAGATATTACCTGCATTTTTAGGGAAGCAGTATATGAAGCAGGCAACCTTAAAACACTGAGGTACAAAAGCTCACCAACTGCAAATCAAAACCCGAAACACGACACGGGAAAATATGAAGAACAGATGCACCTCCAGTGAAACAGCAGATGTGTTGTAAGTAAAAACACATCATTACACACAGCTGTGCAGTCCAACAGATGGGTGACATTGATGAAGAGCACAGATTATATTTCAGAAGAACTCAGTGCGGCAAAGCTTTCAGCAGTAGGCCAACTGGCTAATGTCAGTAGTTCATAGATATGGTCCATGGGGAGAGATGTCAATGAGTGACGATTAATTACACATGGATATGCAAATTGCTGTAATCCACACAAAAGTACAGATATAGGCAGACGTCATCAGCCGTTTTCCTGCTGTCCTTATGTACTAACTGAATGCTCTGCTTTGAGTAGCGGTGAAAAGTGTGTAGAGCAATACCAGAACTTGGGTTTACACACTGGGGAAAGTATCACTTTGTACTTGCCTTGTGCCTATGTTGTGTTCTTAAACTGTTTCAGAACCGATGCTGTCAAAACTAGGACACAGTTCTGTAGATCTTGGATCAGGTTCTTCTTTAGTTTTTGTCTTTTTGCACATCTGTTCTCTAATGCATTAATTTCAAAGAATGTTTCTGCTTCAGGATCCATCCCTAGTCTGAGAACTGCGCTAGTCTTACAGAAATTAGGTGGGAGAAAATATGAAAAAAGAGAAATGCATTTTGCAGCATAGGAGACAAATATTTATGGAATGAAAAAATACAGCACTAAGGATTCCATAGAGGGTGATTCCCTATTGCCATTATATAGCAAGCTGAATGATAACTTAGTTATGGGGATTTCAGGCTCCAGTTCTTAAAGTGCAGTGATTACATATGACTTTTACTTTATTTGCTGATGTTTTTCTCTGCTTTCATTTGGTTTGGTTTTGTTGGGTTTTTTTAGTAAAATGGATTTCTAATTCTCCTGGTTTTAAACAAAACCTCTAAAAAGGGACTGTAGGGTCATGTTGTAGGCCTATATTAATTAAGCAAATATAAAAATGCATCATGTATTTGTTTAAAACTTAGTTCTTGGTTGAGAATTATTTCAGTTCAGATTTCTTGTTTCAATTTTACGGTATTTGAAAAATCTCCACTGAGCTGATAAAATGTTTAGTATTAGGGATTACTATGACCCAAGAAGCTCCCATTGTAACCCTTTATTTCAGGCACAGATCTTAAAGTTTTTTCGCCACAAGCCACATTTTGTTTAGTCATAGACTACATTTGGCTGATCTGGCATTAAATCTCATAAATACTGAGAACAGCAAGAAACTCCCACATACACCCTAATTATGCATGTTTCTGATTTTTTAATACTTTTTAAAAACTAAATATATTTTAATTCAAAAAATAGAATATTAAAATTGGATGTCATGTGAGGTTAAAATTCAACATACTGAAATTAGAGAAAAACTAACATGGTACAGGTATTCTTAGACTTTGAGAAAATATGTTTTGTGGAGTGACTTTCAAAGAACTTTGAATAGCTCTTACTAATATATTACAACCCTTAAATCAAATAAAGCATTTGATAGTGCTTATTATTATAAAGCATGCAGTGAGTATCACTGTGAACTGATTATTTTGATTTATTTATATAGAGAAAGAAATAACAACTACCCATTGCTTTGTTTGATTTTGACAGCTTCAGAAAAAAAAAAAAAAACACCACACGAAAACCTGAATAACAATGACTCCACCAGCCTTTCTTAATCCACATAGCAAGAATTAACCAGGGAGAAAATTGACACGTAGAAAAATACATTCGGTCTTCCCATGGACGCAAATCATGTCCCTCTCTCAAGAAAAGTCAGAAAGTAATGCGAGCTGCATTCTCTCCTAACATTGGCCTGGGGTCCAGAGTCAAGGGAAAGCAATGCACCGGCAAACCCAGAAAGGATTTGTACTCAGAATATTTCCTTGATCGTTAACTGTGGCAATATTGTGCAAAATGGGAAATCCTTCCCCATATATACATCATTTATTTAAAGATCAGTTAGTGAGCACAGGGCAGCACAGGACCGAACATGCACTGACGACATGACAGATGTGTCCTGCAAGCATCACTTGGGGGATGAATGTTCTAGTCGGTATCAAAGGCTCTTGGACGTTGAATAGTTGTGCGGTGAACAATTCCCAAGTAAACAGAACCACCCAAAACACAGCAATAATTGCAGTAGCAAAGTAAAGAAATGCAAGCAGCTCTGAATTTTAAGCTGGTACCACAGTTCTGCTTCTAGAACTTGACCTGGCCGGCTTTGCTAACTACCTTTCACCCCTACATGCGTCCCTTTCCTCTTAGGAGTGACCCTGGTGATCCTGCCCGGGAGAGCCTGGCAGCTATGGTGCGTTCAGTTCCTGTGCAGCTGTGCGGGGAGCCACCAGCCGCTGGCAGCGTGGTCAGCTCGAGCTCCTGCGCATGAGTCCACCATAGGCATGTCCCAAGTGCTGTCGCAGGAGGTGGGAAAGACTGATGAAAAGGCGTTGAGTCCCAGTTTACACATCTGTGAAGTAGTTTTTATTCTAAATACAACATTAGAATTTCCTTTCTTTCTGTTTTCTTGATCTTTCCTTACTTTCTTTTCCAATCACCTCTTGCTTGTATTTTTTTAGAAAACATTTTTCAAGTTGTACATGTTTCTCAACAATGTACTTTCTCCAACTGAGGTCATTGTTGCTAACTTTTTTATTTTTTCTGCTTTAGGACATAACAATTAGGGCCATGGACTGTGTGTTCAGATAGAAAAAGAATGGAAAGAATATATACACTTCTAAAAGTTGGCAAAGCATTTAATTATAAGACACAAAATCAGCATGTCATGAATCATTTTATTTAGGGCAACCCCACATATACAGTTCTTACTCCTTGGCATAATTTTGGCGTGACAGGAAAAAGCAATACCCTGTGCTGAATTGTTCCATGGTTCTGGTCTCTTCTAATAAACAATACTGCTGCAGAAATCTCCTTCTTGCCTTAGACAGACAGGGCAGACAGTTGTATCACAGAAAACTGCTTGTGCAATTTTGTTTTATTATAGCATTCACAATGCCATGTCAGAAAAAACCTTTACACCACACAATGGTAGTAATGGGATATTGTGGAGACCAGCTGTAATTGGGAAATGCTACTCTCTTTCTATCATTTGTCAGGCACTTATATCTGCTCTTTCAGAAGTAGTGCTTCAGAGATGTGCTGTACGCTTTGCTATTTAAACCTTTAATTTAGGGATGGGCAAACCAAACAATAGATTTGTGGAAGAACATGAATTTCAGTGTTTTTCAATCAGATGAATGTTGCCAGATAGACAGTCATAGAGTACATTTAGGAAAAAACGTAAAAACTGAATGAATAAGAATGACACTCAACCAAAATGATTCGAGGATTCTAAAAATGACTGAAGGAAGATAAATTTTCCCAACACAGATATGGAATGAAAAGACTCAAGAGTTTGTGACCACAATCTTTATTTCTCAAATTACTTCTCAGAAATTATTTCAAGGTGACAGTTTTAAAAAAAGAGAGAATGATTCACTGTAGGTATATGGGCCTTCCAAAACAGCCAAAATGAAAAAAGAAACAAAAAAAGAAGAGGTAATTTATGCAGCAAGCAGGAAGAGAGTTCGATTCAGGGTAAATACAAGTTTCAGTATGATTTTACTTGGACAACTTTTAATTTGATGTCTCTATAACCCTTCTAAAAACAGGTAAAATTAAATTTAGAATAAAGCAAAAAAAATCTTGAAAGGCTTGTTCTCATTGTAAAAAAATATACAAATTAGTAAATTGTCCTAATTCAGACAATGAACAATAATTACTCAGTATTTCAAGTGATGAGTCTATGTTTTTCTTATGCAATCTCAAGACAATTTTAACATCTTTTAAGAAGCTATACCTATGAACAGTAAAGAACATCTTCAGCCATTTTTCGGTATATATATTTTAATTATAGATTTGCTTGTTAAGACTTCTTTTCTGTTTAATGAAAAATACTGAGTTTTAGATCTGAAAATTATCCTTCATTTTACTCGCAGAATAGCAAAACAATTGATCCCATTGATACCTCAGCTATGACTGTGACTTGAACTAAAAGCATAGCAGAAAGCTGGGTATTTGAGAGGATTTTGGTTGGTGGTGTTGCTCAGCCAAAGGGATGGTGCGAGGTCGCCTGTGTCAGCCGTGTGCCAGCGCTGGCAAGGCTGAAAGACTTCTTTGCATGCTCAGAAGCAGAAGCGGGCTCCAAGGCAACGTTAATAATGAGCAATGCCTTATGTGCTTAGACTTGTTAGGGTATTTGCAATCATGATTTAGTATTTATGCACTTAATTTCTGCCTGAGATATTCTTTGAGAACCTGAGTCTGGACCTAGGCAATTTACCCAAAATCCCATTGAGGGATTTGCCAGACTACAGATCTGAGACTCCTAGAAATGCTAGGTAGAAGCTCTGAGTAACCGAAACAGCTTTGTTTTCTTGCTCTATAAGGTAGCTTGTGATGTGGGGTTTTCCACAAAGATGCCCCTCTGATGCGGTTTCTGTATGGTTATATATATCCGTTAGGAATTAGGAATTCAAAAAATCTAATTATCTAATTCTGACAAAAGCTTTCTGACCACTGCTGACCTGGACATAAATCATCTCTCCATGATCAACATAAAAAATGCATTCTTTTTGAAGACGTTAACTATTACCATTGTTATTCCAAATATTGTTCTAAATTCTGTATGTTTGAACATGTAGTATGGTGTTATCGGGAAGCACTAATCATTTCTGGGTTTAGTAATGTAACATTGAGAATTATTGTGCTAAACTTCACTTGTGAAACAAAATATTATCAGCCAAAAGAGAGGTTTTAATTCTTTCCATAAAAAAAACTAGTAATCTAATGATCAGTTGCTTTGTACTTTCAGACAAAATTCTGCTTCTCAAATTCTTTTCTCCTTCGATTGCAAAACATATTTGACTTTAAACACTGAGATCTTTTTGTGTCCACTCATAGGTATACACATTTTATAACAGTGGTAAAACAAGACCAATATGAAAAAGACCTTTTTAAATGCTAAAATTGCACTTCAGAGCTAATATTTTCACAACAAATTGGACAACTGACAAATGTTTGTCTCCAGATCTCAGAGAGTTAGAAATTGTGATCTCAGGGTACTAAGGAAAAACAATTAATAGAGCTTGCCTTGAAGCTAAAGCATTTACTATAAATGCTTGCTACAAAAACCCATGTAGAGGATTCATTTTCTACTCCCAAGAGGTATTTGCCAGTCTTCCCCCAAATCTTTGTTTTTACCAGAACCATGCTTCGTTCTATTCCTTGAAAATGCTTTGAAACACAGATATCAGTGTTTCGCCTGAATGAGTTGTTACATGTCTGTTTTGGAACTGAGGGAAAAAGGCAAAGGAAGTTATCTATGTTCTACCAAAACAGCTTTAAGGACTACTCAGGAAATTTTATTCAAATATTTTGATGTCTTTCCCATGAATTGTAATGATGCGTTTGTTACAAAAACAACATCACTTTTTGTCAATTTCTAATCTGTGCTGTGATAAAAATATGAACAATGACTATTAAAAGTTGCTTTTTCTCAAAATTTGCAAAGTAATTTTGTCAGAGGCAGTGCAAGATATGGGAATAGACAGATTCAAGCATCAGAAAACCTCTGCAGATGTTTGCATCATTCTTTGCATTAGAAAATCTGTACAGCTAGTTTTATCTTCCTCTTTAGTCCCTGCTCTACTTTTGAAATCAGTGCATGGCTGTTTCATATTTGCTGTTAACTACTGGCTGTCTTGGTAACAGAAGTACATCAGGTGTTAGAAAAAAGTACTATGAGGGTGGTGAAACACCAGCACAGGTTGCCCAGAGAGGTGGTGGAAGCCTCATCCCTGGAGACATTCAAGGTCAGGCTGGATGGGGCTCTGAGCAGCCTGATCTAAGTGAAAATGTCCCTGCTCACTGGAAGGGGGTTGGACTAGCTGACCTTTAAAGGTCCCTTTCAGCCCAACACATTCTATGATTATAAAATCCACTGCTGTAAACTGATTTATAATTTCTACAGCTAAACTGGAGTATCAGTCTTTAGGACAAAATAATACTCAAACTTGATTTTAGAATGTTCAACGATGAAAGATCTAACAGCAATTTCACAAGTTGTCTAGATTTGAGAAGCCATTTGTAATAGAGATAATCACAGTCCAATAAACTTTTTCTTTCAGAAATTAAAAAGATTGAGTGCCCTTAGGTATTTCCTGAAGAAAAGTTACCTAAAATTTCGATTATTCTTGTGGACTTTCAAGATATCTTCAGTATTTCAGAATTCCAGTTAAGCTGTGAAGGGTCACAGACTTGTAGCAGTTATACTGTTGCCGAAGATGAAGAAAACACATTGTCTCCATGTTTCATCTTTTCCTATTTGTCTGCTAATTGTTGTAATGCAGAAAAATAAGTTCCACTGACGAAGCGTCTTGAAACTTATGTTTGGTTTTCAGGGATAAAAAGTCTTTTACAGATTTTTTTAAGTACGTCCAGGTTTCCTTGCTCTGGCGGAGAACTGATCAAGCATTTTAAAGCTGTATTTTATGAGGATAAGAAAATTTGCAAAGCTGAAACTGTACATTATAACATAACTAGTTAACAATTTTTTAAGTATTTTGATTCTAGCAGAATTTTAGATCCTTAAAGAGGTGTGTATCAATAAACTTGTTTTGACACTGCTCAAAATTTTAAAAATTCACAGTCTGTTCCCTCTTTGCCTCCTACAAAGGCTGGACTTCAACAAAAACACTAGAAAGATATTTTATCACAGCATTTGTATTAACTTCTACCTAGAAATGGACTAAAACTTATCAAAAGCATTCTTTCTTTTTAATTCTGCCAACTATTGCTTTTTTTTCCCTTCCTTTTTTTTTCATGGAGTCCCTTACTTTTTCTTTCTCCAGCAGTTTCTTTCTCCAGTTGATTGCCATCAATCTCTTTCCCTCTTCCCTTTAGTAGTATCTACATAGGTGGCATAAATAATCACTGCAAAATATGAACCAAAAGGTTACACACTTGTATGTATTGAACAATATTTGTACTCAAATGTGCTGAGATTTCTTGATAGTTTCTTAATATAGCCTCATTTTTTCATTTTGTGGATGGTGACAACATATATCTCTCAAGATAATGAGTGTTTCTAATATTATTTGTTGATTACTCATAACAGATACAGGAATAATTTTTTAAAGAGAAATGGGACCACTCAGTGGATAAAGAACTGGCTGGATGGTCGCACTCAAAGAGTTGTGATCAATGGCTCGATGTCTGCATGGAGACCAGTGACAAGTGGTGTTCCTCAGGGATCTGTTCTGGGTCCAGTGCTGTTCAACATCTTTGTCAGCGACGTGGACGACGGCATTGAGTGCACCCTCAGCAAGTTTACTGACGACACCAAGCTGTGTGGTGCTGTGGACTCACTTGAGGGAAGAGATGCCATCCAGAGGGACCTTGACAGACTTGAGAAATGGGCCAGTGCAAACTGCATGAGCTTCAACAAGTCTAAGTGCAAGGTCCTTCACCTGGCTCGGGCCAGTCCTAGGCACAAATACAAACTGGGCACAGAGTGGGTTGAGAGTAGCACTGAAGAGAAGGATCTGGGGGTGTTGACAGACAAGAAGCCCAACATGAGCCGGCAGTGTACTCATTCAGCCCAGAAGGCCAACTGCATCCTGGGATGTATCAAGAGAAGCATTGCCAGCAGGTCAAGAGAGGTGATTCTCCCCTTGTACTCTGCTCTTGTGAGACCCCACCTCGAATACTGCATCCAGTTCTGGTGTCCCCACCATAAGAGGGACATTGAACCACTGGAGTGCGTTCAGAGGAGAGCCACAAAGATGATCCAGGGGCTGGAGCACCTTTGCTACGAGGGCAGGCTGCGGGAGCTGGGATTGTTCAGTCTTGAAAAGAGAAGACTTCGGGGGGACCTAATAGCTGCCCTCCAATACCTGAAGGGATCCTACAGGAAGGCTGGGGAGGGACTTTTTACAAGAGCATCGACTGATAGGACAAGGGGAAATGGGTTTAAGTTGAAGGAGAATAGATTTAGATTAGATTTTAGGAAGAAATTCTTCAGTATGAGGGTGGCAAGACTTTGGAATAAATTGCCCAGAGATGTTGTGGCTGCCCCCTTCCTGGAGGTGTTCAAGGCCAAGTTGGACAGAACCTTGAGTAGCCTGATCTAGTAGAGAGGCATCCCTGCCCATGACAGGGAGGTTGGATTAGATGATCTCTAAGGTCCCTTCCAGCCTAGGCCAGGCCATTCTATGATTCTATGATTCCATGATTTTCTCAAGTTAGTAAATTGTAGAGGAATTTCTTGTGGAGCAGAGGTGCGGTATAACTTTAAAAGTGTGGACAACCCAGTGTAGGCCTAAACAGAGGCTCTGTCCTTGAAGCTGCCTTGGAACACAGAGAGGAGGAGGTTTTATCTGTTTTGTGAGAGCTTTGCGAGATGCTTGGCGGGAGGTGCTGGCCCCGGGGGGAGAAGAGGGGGTGAGAGCCGCTTGCATAGTGGAATGGCACTGCCCAATAAAACGCTGGCGCGTGTAAACCTGTAACTGACCAACTCTGTGAAGGGGCAGGCGCGGGGACACTGCTGAACTGTATATATTGAGCTGTCCGGGGCAATAAAGGGAGGACGATCTGTAGCCATATTGGTGTGATGATCGTTAACTTGGCCGGCTCTCCGAAGGGACCCTCTTCATCTGGCGCCTGAACAAGGGACCCTCTATGGACGCTTAAATGCGGATTGCTTGAATATGGAAAGACTCCAAAGCATCGGACGTGAGCCGATTTGGGAGCTGGAGAGCCGGAGGCAGGAGAATTCCAGGTGTGACCAAAAGGGCACCGGAGACCAGACTTTGAGTGGCCGATCAAGCCCCTGCCAAGGTAAGACCGCGGTGGAAACTGACGCGGCAACTCGCCTCCTTGTTGATATACTCTCTAAGAGAGGAGAAAAAGTGAAGGAGCGAGATATATTGGCCCTGATCCAATGGGCTCGGAAGCGGGAGAAAATGAACGACCCGTCGTTAATCTTTAGCTCAACGGAATGGCGTGAAGTAGGAAATCTATTGTGGGACTGTACTTTAGAGGGAGGAAAAGAAGGAAAGGAAGCAAAAGAACTAGGAACAGTTTGGAAAACCGTAATACGCACTCTAGAAATCATGCAAGCAGAAAAGAAAGTTGCTGCGGCAGCGATCGAAGCGTTGGGGGGAGGGCAGGAAAGGAAAAAGGCAAAGGAAGAAACTCCCTGCTCGTCCCGACTGGGTGGAATTAAAAGAAAAAAAAAAAAAAAAAAAAGAAAAAGGAGAAACTGCACTGCGTTGCAGAATTAAGACTTTCGTCCTTGAGCTGAGCTCTTTTCTAAACAAGTGCATAACTCTTGCTTGCTAATTATGAAAAGAGACCCTGACCAGCCAGGTACAGCTCATGTTGAGAGCTTGACCGTGAGAATGAAGATAAGACGCTTCTTGTACGCCAGATGTGCATGGGAGTGAACGGGAGAGTATGATCAAAACAGACCTGGGAAATTCTGCTCTCCCTGTGTGATAACAGCGTGATCGAAGTAATACTTGAGCTAATAAGAAAAAAAAAAAAAAAAAAAAAGAGAGAGGGGGAAGAAGGAAGATCAGGATGAACCCCTGAAAGAGATCCTGAACAAACTCGCTGAATTATCAACTGGACAGCGAGAAATAGAAGAAACCCTTAAACCAGTTCAGCTCCCCCACTACCATCAGCTCCCTCACTCAAGCCTGATTTTCAAGCTTGAACCAAAAAGGATCCTTTGCAACAGTGATGGAGCGGTGTCATCAGAGACGTTATAATAGAGGGAGATTGGGAAGCAGCCAGTTCGATTGCGTGTCCTGTTATTATTAATAACGGACAAGGGACTTGAGAACCGCATGATCCTGCATGATGTGGCTGTGCAGCATCCTGTCACCTCAACAGCGCAGCAGCAACACGACCGTGCACTGGGCCTGCCTGTTGAATCCCTTTGTTTCACCCAGTGACGTGATGGGACCCTGAGGTACCGATTACCAACGACGACATGGGTTGGACTGGCAGAAGATGCTTACGGCTGATGGCAGAGCAATTATGGGGAAATGTAACTGTTTTCAGTGTTACCTGTTGTGCTGATGTGTATTCTCTTTGTGTAACTAACAATGAAGCTTATATTGGTTGTGTAGGACTGTCTAATTAAAGCCATATAACAGGTGTTAAGGTTTATGGTATTAACCAGCAAAGTGATCTTTCTTAGCTAAAAGCAAGGCGGAGAAACTAGCTGCCTTTTGCTTTGTTAGAAGTGTGTGATTAAAGATCAAAGTATGATTTAGGGTGATGGGTGTGAGAACTTTGACAGGATGAATTAAGAGTTTAGTTAAGACATTTTTGGTTATTGCAGTTTTAATTGTTATAGGCTTAGTTATGTTTAGTTGTTTGATAAATATAATCAAGAAAATGATAAGCAAGCTAGCGGATGAAGCCTGGGTTGTCCAAAAAGAAAAAGGGGGATATGTAGAGGAATTTCTTGTGGAGCAGAGGTGCGGTATAACTTTAAAAGTGTGGACAACCCAGCGTAGGCCTAAACAGAGGCTCTGTCCTTGAAGCTGCCTTGGAACACAGGGAGGAGGAGGTTTTATCTGTTTTGTGAGAGCTTTGCGAGATGCTTGGCGGGAGGTGCTGGCCCCGGGGGGAGAAGAGGGGGTGAGAGCCGCTTGCATAGTGGAATGGCACTGCCCAATAAAACGCTGGCGCGTGTAAACCTGTAACTGACCAACTCTGTGAAGGGGCAGGCGCGGGGAGACTGCTGAACTGTATATATTGAGCTGTCCGGGGCAATAAAGGGAGGACGATCTGTAGCCATATTGGTGTGATGATCGTTAACTTGGCCGGCTCTCCGAAGGGACCCTCTTCAGTAAATAGTTTTTCTTAATTCCTTTCTTAATTGTTTGAATGAAATAGTTATTTTAGTTTTATTTTTCAGAGTAGTCTAATTGTGTAATATAGCTTGTTACAGTATAGAATCATAGAATGGCCTAGGCTGGAAGGGACCTTAGAGATCATTTAATCCAGCCTCCTTGTCATGGGCAGGGATGCCTCTCATCTAGATCAGGTAACACGTGAGGACCAAATGGGAATTGAACCCGCAACCTTTGGCATTTCAGCACCACGCTCAACCAAGTGAGCCACAGTATAATATGTGTGCCAGCCTCCTGGAATTTTTCCCAAATTGCAGTGGAATGAGTGAATGCAGCCTCCTCAGAACTGGTCAATGATATATTAAGCTTCTTAAAGATAAGTATAGTATTTGAAATGTACCAGCTCAGCATTTTATTTCTACCTCTCTTTCTGCAACATAGCTATAAATTTTACTAGTCTCATTGAATTTCATGGAAGTGCAAATAAAAGGATAATTGTGTAAATCTTTAAAGGACTCTAATGTCCTTTAAAAATTATCATAAGTCATCATTAAACATTATAAGCAAGTTATCAAGAACCTTAAAATAATGTACCTAGGCTAGTGAGCTGTCTGTATAAGCTAGTCCAATAAACACAGAACTTCAAATAATACAATTTAAAAGCTGTGAGAAATCAATAATTAAATCATAGTTACGTATACATAACAAAGTATTCTGAAAATAATAGTGTTAAAGTAATTGACTGTGTTTTCTTTATTAGCCTAAAATGCTGGTATTTTGAGTTTACGATTTAGTTTTTGACATTTTTTCCTAAGAAATTTAAAGGAAATAATCAATCACCTTACAGGGTTCTTTTCATAAAGTGGAAAAAAAAAAACCCATAACATAATTTGTACTGAAAAGGTTGTCTTTAAATGCAGCTATATATTATGGCTGTGATTACTTCATTATTTGATATAAATGTGTAGAGGCTGAAAGGCTAGTGCAGCTATGCTTGTGCGTACACAGAGCTGTCACTCACTGAAGTTGTACAAGCATATAGATGGTCCTGGCTGACTTACCAGGAAAGAACAACCACACTCAAAGTAATAGTTTATATCCAAGCATGAAACCCACAGCTAATCTTAATAGCAAGAATCACCTAATACCAAGCATGTGTAAAAATGGGGAATCTCAAATTGCACCACAAAGCCACATTTTAAATAGATCCCAAACTGCTTTACTTACCATTGAGAAGCATCAGAAATACCAGGAAGTGAAGCGAAAAATGTCCAGAAAGAGATGAACATGACAAATGCTCTCAATTATGCCTATTAAGTAGCTGCAAGGAACTAACAGAGCATTACAGAATTTCACCTCATAATGAACAAGTCATACTTCAACATTATGAGAGATAATTTTAGTTATATTTAAATCCATTAATATTAAGACTGTCTGTCAGTGGTAATCTGCTTCAGTTTGTATTTCTATGCATAAATGCATATAGTTCTTTATAATCTAGAAGTAGAGAAACAAGCTGCATTACAAAATCTCCTTCATTATTTCGTAGTACTCTCAGAGTTGCCACTAAATTTAAATGAGCTTCATGGGATGCAAAAGGAATAAACCCACCCATTAAGAGGACAAACCCATTCGATTTTTTTTTTTCCAACTCACAAAATGCTCTCTTACCTTTTTCCAGGAGACTCATTTTGTTTCTAAATAAGTTAAAAACCCTTGAGAAATAGGTGTCAAGCACAGTTTTCTCAATAAGGTCCAGCAAAAATGTAGAGGGTTATAATTTTACTCAGGAGAGGTTTTAATGACCAGGTTTTAACTCAGAAGACAAAATCTGACACGAGGCTGATTCCTATCCACTGTCCTTATCCCACCCCACCCTCTAAAAGGCAAAATACTGTATTATAATCAGTTCTTCAATTTAACAACTCCTCCTACTAATACAATATATTTTATGGGAAGAAGTATGAGAGAAATAGCCAGCCACCAAAGAAATGCACTGGAGTTTAGCATAGGTATGTGCAGAAGTGTGGAGGAGTGAAAACATGAAATAGTTGTTTAAATTACAGTCACAGTGGTTGGGCTGGCTCCAGGCGCTGAATGCACGTGGTGTTTTCATAGAATTAGACAGTCATACAATGGCTCGGGTTGGAAGACACCTTTGAAGACCACCTAGTCAAACCCCCTGCCATGGGCAGGGACATCTTTCACTAGATCAGCTTACTCAAAGCCCCATCCAACCTGATCTTGAGCTCTTCCAATGATGGCACATCCACAACTTTCTGGGCATCCCATTCTAATGTCTCACCACCCTCATCCTAACATATTTGTCCGTTGTATCCAATCTAAATCTACCCTCTTCCAGTTTAAAACCATTGCTCCTTGTCCTATCACTAGAGGCAAATCCTGCTATGTCATTTGTGAAGATACTAAATAACACTGATCCCTTGAGGGACACCGCTTGTTATTGGGTTTCTGAGTGAAAGTACTACTCCTTAGCTTGAGTCCAGGCATGGGCAGAGCACTCCTGTGCCAGTGGAGCAATGGAGGAATGCACCTCCCTTTCCTAGGAAGGAACATTCCACCCTGCAGTAGCTTCCCATGGTCAACAGCTGCCAGCTATGTCAAACATGAAGTCCATCTCAGAGTGCCCTGTGATCATTCCCCATTAGTCAACTACTACTGAAGGAACTCCAGCCTAAATTGTGATTTACCATAACTCTAAAGCATATGCTTACTGTAAAATAGAGTTTTTGTAATTTTCAGGGATTATCATAGTGCTTAAAGCAATGTTAACTGTTTTGCACAATCTGACTGCAGGAGTCATGTCTGAAGCTGACTCTTTAGATAAGCACACAGAGGAATTTGCCAGGAAGTTGCACTCAGTCAAGTGTTACTTTTGGGGATCTTTAAAACGTTGTTGAGAAATCCCGCTTTCTTCTTCCAGGTTGCACATCATGAGAGAGCTAGGAGTCCCACACTCAGATTTGCCAGAAGAGTTAACGTTTCTTTAAGCATTATGATAATCCCTGAAATTAAACATACCCTTTACATTAAGAATATTAAAATGCTTCTGTTAGTGCATCCATGTCTGCACAGAAGTGTGGAAAGAGTAGTAATGAAGTTCACTGTTACAATAACAGAAGGAAGACAACTTGATTTCATAATTATTACTTAGCTTTCTGGATAAAAAAGCCGCCTCTTTTGTAAATGTTGGCTTGACCATTCCCAACAAATCGTTGATTACTCCTGATCTGATTGCAAAGGCAGCACTTTCGTCTTTCAGTAGCGGAAGGTTTTGCTCTGGTGTACATTCATTTGCAAACCAAAGGTCCTCTATGATCCATTTTGCAATCCCAAACCAATGCAGCCTGGAGGAACAAAGTGTTTCTCCCATAGTGACTTTGAAGCCCATTTTAAGATCGCAAGCCTTCTTAGCCATGATCTTCAGATAAATCATGAAGCTAGAATAAGCCTTTCCAATATCAGAGAGAACAGACCAGAATCATTCTGACAATCTCTACTCTGTCGTGCACAACATACATTTGTTTTTATGAAGCCGTCACAACAGCTGGCTGCTGCTTGACTTTTGCTTCTGAAAATACAGTTTTTTCCATCAATTCAAAATCCAAGTCAGCTCACCATGTCCAAGTCCTTTTTCATATCAGCAAAAGTTACATGGTTTGCTCTCAATCTTTGACTTGGATTTGCTGAACTGCAAAAAAAGTTTTAAGTATCAACGTGACCTAAACAAAGAATTCTGCCCCAAATATACATAGAAAATCCTGAACATAAATGAGGATGATTAGTTTACTTTTGCTTTCAATGTTACAGATTATTGAAAAAGGTGTGTATATCCAGACACCTATTAGTTAGGAACTGCTCAAATGCGAAGTAAAGATGACATGACCATGAAGAATTCTGAAGGGGAGAATGAAGTCTAAAAAGAGGACAGTTAACATTTAAATACAGGTTTTAATTTTCTTGAGGTCTGCAATGGAGTTCACTCAGAGGCATTCGCTAAATTGGCACTAAATCATGAGAAAAGCAAAGAGTTAGATCTCCCAGTATCCACTAAGGAAACAAGAGCTGCTATTAAATACCTTAAAGCTCAAAAAAGGCTCCTGGGGTTGACAGTCCTCTGCCTGTTTTGCATTTTCTATAAAAATACTGTTTCTACTAAACTCCTAAGATTAAACTCAGATTTTTAGTGTAAAGCCCACTTGGCTTCTTCATTTAATTGATGTTAATTATTTCTTTTTAAAAAAGTCAACCAGAATACACTCAGCTGACTGATAAAAGATAAAATAAAAAAATGAATTAGTAACATTTACAGGAAGAAATGTGCTGTGTTTTTGCAGTGATGCTGAATGCTATAATGCAGAGCATTTTATATTCAGATCGATTTATTCAAATGTAGAATTCTGTGACTCTGTATCTGAATTCTCAAGAGCAGCTTAAGCTGGAAAAGGCATTTTACTATGTTGTGAACGCAAAACCACTGTATTTTTAAATGCTTTGACTAAGAGCAAAATTTCACTGATGCCATTGTTGTATAATTACAGCAGAACAACTAATGTATGAGATTTACCTTCATAGGATACTTACCAAATTATTCTCTCTTTCCTATTTATGCAGGAGACACTGGGTATGGCAATCGATTGCCGGATGGCTGATGTACTCAGGACAGACCAGATTTCTGGTTTTCCTTTTTTCACTGACACTTTGCTGCCTTACTGCGTTGGTATATCCAGCAGGTAAGAAATCTGTGTCCAGCCCTGCCTCTCTTGTCCGGGTACAGATCCAGCTGTGGCTACCACAAAAGATGGCAGTTAATGGCTTGTTAGAAATCAGGATTATGAGCCCAATAGTGAAAATAAATAACGAAGAGGAGCTCTCAAGACTATGGATGAAAAATATAGAAAAGGATGTCTTGAACCATTCCAGTAGGATTCAGTTTCTTATCAGTGTTTGTCTCAAATTCTCAGTAAGTTGGCAGAAAAAGAGTTAAGTTTCACACATGCTTCCAACTATTAACGTGCAGGAAATAAAAGTTTTACAAAAGTTTTTACAAATTTAAAAAAAATATAATTTTTATTCAATATGGGACATGAAAATAAAGGTCACACCTTGCTTTTTCATGATGATAATCTGTTCATCCCCAAACAGGAGGTATATATTATCATTTAATACTCAGAGGAATTAAGTATTTTGCGTTTATACACCAGGGAAGCTGAGATGATTTATATCAGATATTCCAAATTACATTAGTAAGAATAATAATGTCTTGCAGCATTATTTGATACAAAACTGTCCCCCCTTAGGACCAAAATAAATATTGTTCCTGACTCGACACCACTGAGAAGGCTGCAATAACTTCCAAGAGATTCATATTTCTACATTTTGAATCTATTAAAATGTAATACATTTGGGCTGAATTTATTGCTTTTTTTTTTTTTAACAGTGCAATATATAAGTATATAGAGAGTAAATTTCTTTTTGCAATAAATTATCTATGCCACTGATAACTTTTTAAAAGTTACATGTGAACTTTTGGTTTTATAGAAAATTTTGCTCCAGTTTTACATTCACTCTGTCTTTCTGACTTGTAAATTAATCCGTCTTAAATAACAAAGACATTTTTAGCCCTGAAATAGTGGTTTGTACCTGAAGTCGATAAGATGTCTTGATGCACTGTTAAACCGATCAGAACAACAAAGGTAAAACAAAAAATTGTACCCACAGTGTCACATAATATATTTCTTCATTACATCTGCCAACATTTTGTCATGAACTATTTAATTATATACTTTATTTAATCATTATCAGCAAATTCTATCATTTCATCTTCATTAACATGTCACCACTAGGAAAATGTACAATAGTTAGAGCTAAAAAACATTAGCTCATTATCTAAATCACCAAAGTTAACCATGTGCCACCTTTTTACAATTTCAAATTGCTTTCCTATTACTCTGTGCCTCTGCATTTGAATGAACTAACAAGATATCAGTTTTCATCCAAGTAGATTGAAATAGTTGTTTGTTTTTTGATTTTGTGTGTGTGTATGTGTTTTGGGTTTTTTAATACAAAAAAAAAGAAATGAGATACAAGCTTTAAAACTGCATCTTTTTAGGAGAGTTCTGCTTTTGCACGCTTGTGTGCGGTAAGGACAACTTGCCTTATAGTAAATTGCTCTTTTTATATCTGTGTAAGTTTGTCTGCACACACACACAAAAAAATGAGGCATCAGTAATGGAGCCATCAAAATAATTGAAAATAGAATGTTTGGTTTAGCTCTCGATATGACATTTTACATAAACTTCATTTATGGTGTGTACAGATTAATATTTTTTGTATATGGCTTGAATGTCTTCTTTTTCTACTGAGATACATTATATTTTTGCAAAAAGAGCCAAATAAAATATTAACTGTTTTCTGACAGTTTATTTAGGGTATTACTTTAAAGCCTAGCTCAAACTAGACGTCTACATACAGGGTATGTATAAATGATATGTTGAAGACAATAAAAATACTTTGTCCCTTTTGAATACTTACACATCATTTAGTAGTTTGCTATGTTCCTAACTGTAAAATGTGAATAAACTTTAATGCCATTTGCAAGGATTAAAGTAGGTCATATGAGGAAGCTGCTGTGGCTGCAAACAACGAACTTTCTTTAATGTTCAGAGCAGAGAAATGACATGGTCCATAAAAATGTTATCTTAGTCCCTGTCATTGCCCTTGGTACATGCCTAGGCAAAAGGCAGAGAAAAGGGATGAATCAAGAAAATCACACCTTGCAGGAAAAATTAATCACATCAAAATGGCAAATACAAATACTTTATTTTAGATTCAAATCTAAAAAAAGTATCTTTAGATTCTAATTTTAGTCTATTTAGATTCTAATTCCAGAGCATCTTGAGTGCCTCAGCTGACTTCAACACTACATAAAGAGAACAAATATATTTCAGCAATCAAATGTTTTAAGTAAGTTACTGCCTCGAGGTGAGCAAAAATCCGTGTGGTTCTTGAAGGAGTGGTGCAATATGTAATACAAAATATTTGCATTGTTCTGTTCTCTGTAGAGGTTTGGAATATTTAAAAAGCAGTCATCCAGGGGAAGAAAAATTAAAATAAGTACAGGAAAAAGTAAAGCTATATGATAACTGATGTCAACAAAGAGACTAAAAACATCTGCAATTGCAAAGAAACTCCCTGAAAGTGAACATCTTTCCTGAAGATTAAAGGCATTTCTTTGGCTGTGAAAACAGAAGCATTTTCACTTATAAGCTCAGAAATGTCTTTCTTACACAAAAAGAACACCTCTTTACCTCTTCTCATACCGCAAACTTGCCTAGCTGCTGAAAAACTAAAAACATTGACTTATCTGAGCTTGACAAGACTGGACTGAGGAACGTGAGAAGATATTTTCCTCTCCGTGAAGACACCCTGAGAGAGTTGGGATTGTTCAGTCCCTTCCAGCCCTGACAATTCAATGATTCTATGATTCCTGGAGGCTGCCCGAGGTGGGTACTGTGTTGCAGAGAAAGGAAGGAATCTGGAGAAGGCTTGATCGCTGTTCTGAGGGGGGGAGAATAGTAGAGGAGTAGAAGGTAAAGGCTAAAAAGGAAAAAGAGGACAACCTATTTCTGTCATTATATCTAGCCTCTTATGACATTCTGTGTCTCACAACCAAGATGGACAATAAGATTTTAACAGACTTAATCTGATTTCTAAAATTTCTTCTTTCTTTTTTTCTCTTTGGAAGAGAGAACAGTGGCTGAAGATCTTGTTGCAGTTGGACTTTCACTGTTGTTATCTGTTGATTTTACCAATATGGATTCAAATAAACCGCAGATGTGAAGGGACAGTTAGCTCAGTCGGTTGAGCGTGGTGCTGATAACACCAAGGTTCCGGGTTCGACTCCCGTTGGGTCCCCATGTGTTGCCTGATCTAGTCAAGAGGTGGCGTCCCTGCCCGTGACAGGGAGGTTGGATTAAATGATCTCTAAGGTCCCTTCCAGCCTAGGCCATTCTATGATTCTATGACAGTCTTTGTGATTGTGGTGCATTCACCTTGGCTGGCTGCCAGACACCAGCCACACCCTCACTCCCCTCCTCAACAGGACAGAGAGAGAGAATATGATGGAAAAAGCTCACGGGTAGAGATTAAGACACTTACCAGTTACCATCATGGGTAAACCAGACTTGACCCGGTGAAAATTAATCTATTTCTAATTAAAAGTAGAGTAGGATGATGAGAGAAAAAGGCAAAAACCCTAAAACACTTTTCCCCAAACCCTCTGCTTCCCAGATTCTCCCTCGCCCCTTTGCTTCTAACTCCTGAACCTCCATCTCTTTTTCTCAGAGGGCCCCTCACTTGGCCCTGGGTCCTGCCCTTCGGGCAACGTTTGGCCCTTACTCCCCATGGCTTTCTCCCTCTTTCTGTCTCTTTCTGTCTCTGTGGCCCCCCTGACCGAGGAGGCTGACCCTGCCTGTGGCTGAGGGGCTGGGCCAGGCCCTGCCCTGGGGCCGTTGCAGCCGGCTGGAACCGGCTGTGTCCGGCTCGGGGCAGCCCTGGCCCCACATGCAGGGGCCCGCCTGCCCGCCCGAACCAGCCCCCCAGTACCGCTGCTGCTGCTACTGTGGCACTGAGACAGGTAATACCCAGTTTCCCTAGAAAGGGAAGAAGTGTATAATAAAAAAGGATTGTGTGTAGATCACTGTATTATCTGAAAGAATTTTCAGAAGTACTTAATCTAGAAAGAGAAGGTTAGAAGAGGGAAGCAGAGGAAGGAAACAGGAAAACATGATGTCCTGTTACTCGAGGTAATCAGTTTGGAGCGTGTGCCCATTCCTTGCATTTTTCAAAATAGACAAATTTCAGTAGTTTTTGAAATCTTAAACCTCCAGCGTTCAGAGCTTGTCCGGTGACCTGGTCCATAAGAACACCACGAGTGGTGGGGAAACAGCAGACGAGCACCAGAACCCTGCAGTGAGGTCTCCAGCACAGTGTGGGAATCCCATTGGGAGTTTCTCCAAGGAGCCAGGACTGAGTGTCCAAAACCAGATATGCCAGACTGGGAGGCTTAGGTAGTTGCTGTCCTCATACCAGTCACCTTTGTCTACAGGGTTTTTGAATTGGAATCTCCTGATACCTGGTGCTGGTTTGCACATTATTTTCAAACATCCTCAGGGAGATGGTGGAGGCCCCATCCCTGGAGACATTCAAGGTCAGGCTTGATGGGGCTCTGAGCAACCTGTTCTAGTTAAAGATGTCCCTGCTCACTGCAGCGAGGTGGGACTAGGTGATTTTTAAGGGTCACTTCCAGCTGAACACATTCTATGATTTGATGATTTTTTTAGTGAAAAATATCTTTGTATCATCATAGTGAGCATGCTGTGCATATTATAGGTTTAAAAGTATTTCAGAAATCCCTTAGGGTGTGTAAAATATTAAACCATTACTAGTCTTCATGTCATCCCACTAGCAGATCAGAGAATTATAGAATGGTTTAGGTTGGAAGGGACCTTAAATATCATCCAATTCCAACCCCCGCACGGTGGATAGGGACACCTCATGCTAGACCAGGTTGCTCAAGGCCTCATCCAGCCTGGCCTTGAGCACTTCCAGGGATGAGGCATCAACGACCTTTCTGGGCAGCCCGTTCCAGTATCTCACGACCTTCACTGTAAAACACTTTTTCCTAGTATCTAATTTAAATCTCCTCTGCTGTAGTTTAAAACCATTGCCCCTTGTCCTATTGCCACATGCCCTTATAAAAAATCCCTCTCTAGCTTTCCTGTAGGCCTCCTTCAGGTACTGGAAGGCCGCTGTAAGGTCTCCCTGATCCAAACACCTTCATTGCTGTGAGTGGCACAGCACCGTATATAGGCTCTGAAGAGATTCCTGAGCTGGCACAACCCCGCACCGGTACACCCTCACAGCAGAGCAGAGCTCAGGCGTAAGACTCAAAAGTAGTAAACAGCACCTCAGAAAGATATTCAGGTGAAAATAACAAACTTGTGAATGACGGGGTTGTACTGGGTTTGCATTGCATGCTGTTCGGTTTTATGGGGCTTGAAGGATGTTAAGAACATTTTTAAATGGTCTAATATGCATTCCATCTTTTTAATAGAGAAAGAAACTATAAATATTTGATCTGATGTCATTGCTTCTGGAAAATGCGATGTTGGTCTCTGGGAAGTAAGTATTTTTTTTCGTATGAAAACCCATAAAGTAATCAGTTTTAATCCTAGAAAGTCGTAAAACTCAAAACGTTAAATTCCTCCTTGAAATTTATTTTATATCTAATGAGCTTACTTTCAGCTGTGTTTTCACAAGAATTGACAGGATAGTGAGATAAATTTATGGAAAAGAAAGAAACAGGGCCTGTTCCAAGTAAATTTTAATTCTAATTCAAATTCTAAGGGTGTTCTAATAAATACTGATGAAGATATTAGTGTGGTACTAGTTAGAGATGGATTAATAGTGAGAGGACAGTAAGTATAAACAGTGTATGAAAAGCTTGCTTATGGAACTTGTAATAAAATGTGTGTGTATTTAAAAGGAAAATGAATGTCCAAATCTTTATTCTACTGAAAATACTTTAAATTGCTTTCCTAGTATTTGTTACAGCATAGTTGTTTGGAGAATGCAAACCATTTCAAATCCAGCATTTTAATTATTTCTTAAACAAAGCACACATATAGTTAGTCTGGTTGGGTTTTTTTTTAGAAATGCAAGATAAAACATCCTATACAAATGATAACATTACATTCTGGTCATGTGTGGCCCAGCTAAGTAAACTGAAAAACATCATTTGAAATTCCAGTCCCATCAAAGGAGGGATATTGTAGTTTTATATTAATGTATTTGAAGACTTCAAATACGTCATCTTCTGGTTAACTGCTGGAAGTTGTTTTAGCATTTTTCTTTAACTGTAGCTGGAATTTCCAAAAGTGCTGAAGAATGATAAATACTCATTGAAGTTTGAAGTTCACGCTTAACTTGTATGAGGTCCTTTGAAGTTCTTGTCTGTAGATACTATAGAATTTTGTCTGCAGATATCATAGGAGTCCTGGTGAGATCTTGAAAACCAGAATCCTCACAGTCGTCTCATCATAAAGCTCCATCCTTTAGAAAGGAAATTACGTTTTTACCTGGGAAGAGAGGGCATTAACTGAGTTAAAAGTGTGACCACTGATTGAAGGGAGTTTTTACAAAGAGCACTGAAAACAGCATTTGTGTGAGTGCTACGTGAGGGAGTCCATGCATACGACCATTTCAAGGCAGCAATCATGGTAAATCAATACACAGTTCAAAAGAGCTGGCAAAAGGAGTGGGAGTTATTGAATGACATCTACAGAACCAGGAATATTAAGTTTAATCTGCAGCTGTAACTCTCACGGGAATTTGTGATGAGAAACAGCAGCAATGATTAAAAAGGTTTTGTAGAGCATGGGATTACTTTGAATGAGAAAATGATTATGTTAGTGGAATAGGCATGCTGAATTTCACAGCATAATGTAAGCTATCAGGATTCTGTTATTTATTTATTTATTTGGTTAGTTGTTTAAAATAATGTTATTTGCACTCATTTCCAAGAATAAGGTAGTATATTTTATTTCATCTAGCTTTTGCTGTGTTTTAGTAATGCCAATACAATAAATGCAGGTTTGCCTTCATTTCCTTTAGGGAATTCAGTTTTCAGTTGCTTATAACTCAAGTGAACAGAAAAGGAAACATTCTTCACTCAGATTTCAAGTACTGTGCAAATGGCTTTTTGACTAGTAAGAGCCTTTATCTTGTGGTCTGTGTTTCTCAGTCACTTGTGCATTTGCTCTTACTGCATACAAGAATTTTTTAATGGTAGACATACACACATAAAATTTCTAGCATCCTCCTTTCACCTAATATTTTAGATCCTTAAAGCAGTGCAAATATTTGTTCCAGACTTTTCTGTTTCTTAAAACTGAACCATCTGAATCACTTATACCAGTGGCTCCTTCTTTTCCTTTGCTATAAAAAAAGGAATGATGCTGTCCTTTTCCAGTCTTTTTGGTTAATATAGTTAGTCTGATCACACCAGTTCTCACTTCTATTAATGCATGAAGTTGCAGCAGCAGACACCAATATTAAACATTGCCAGTGTGAAGAAGGAATAGATTTTGAGGTAAAGACTCCCTCTTTGATGATTGAGAGTAACATCTATGGTAAATGTGCATAGGAATCAAGACTGAAAATGGCAAGCCATAGATACTAACATTTTATATTATATATTTAAAAACAGTAAAAATTGCCTGTACTAAGCATTTAAATTAGATGCAACAAAAACTCTGTCTACAGAGTGTACAAGTCTCTGAGTTAAGAGCAGATCCACACTGATTATCTTACCATTGCACCAAGAAATAGAGGCTTGGGACTGTGAGACATTTTATTATCAATATTTTCCCAAAAAGCCAGTTCATGAAACTTTAATAAATACTGGGGAAGAAGAAATGATTAGGAAAAAACCACAACTTTTTCACACAAGATGTGATTACAGTTAAACAAGATGCACAGGAATAATGTAATGTATGGTAACCTTCTGCTTTCGAAATAACAGTTGCCAGTAGAGGAAGAAAAGAAAAAAAGGTGAGGAAAAAATGCTGCTGAGCTCTCCTTTGCACACCCATCTCCTCCTCTTTTTCCATCCACATCTCTGGCAGCCAGCAATCACAAACATACAAAAACTGTGAAATGCGGAAAGGCCATAGTTTTCATTCACTTGAGGTGGCATATGTGAAGTCTTCTGTACAACTTCCTCTTAGAAAAAAAGACAAGTCTCATGTGGAGCTAAAAATTACGTGATTGATGTGGGTTCAGGCAAAAGAATGCCTAAAGAAAGGAAAAATCCTAGAAAAATACAAATGTTCCAGCAATGATGAAGTACCTGAAAATTCAAAGATTACTTTCATGTTGACTTGAGTCCTGAGCTTGGACTGAGTCCACCACACCTGCCTCCTTGTATCTGTGACTTGCACTTTCATTTGAATCTCTCCAAGCAGGGAAATGAGCAAGCTTATATTCTCTTTGTAATACTGTGAGAGCAATCGACTTAATTTATTCTGTAATGTTTAAACTAAATGAAGAGAGGTACTAAAACAGTATACACATGGTCCAAAAGGATTTTACCTTCCTGAGACAGAATGGTTCCTTCTGAAACATTTACAAGCTGTGCATTATTTCTGTAGGCCATATTTCTGGAGTGCTCTGTATCAAACCTCCCTCAAATGTATGGCACACATGGAGAGTTAACTCTAAAAAAGTCAGTATCTGTAGAACACAACATTTTCCACATATAGCTGAACTATTTGGTATTCTTTTCTAAGAAATATTCCTGAATATTGTTTTTCAGTTTTCTTCTTTAAATTAAAAAAAAAAAAAAGGAGTTCAAGAAGTGCCCATTTGCCAGAATTCGAATGGGGTCTCCCCACATTTACCTGTCTTACATCACACAGAATTCATTGTGCCAGTTTCTGCAAGCATTTCAGAGGATAATGTGTTGAGCATGACTGGAAACATTGTAAGACACTTAACACATTAATAATGATATCCTGAAGCATATATTGGAAAATGAGGAAACCATGTGCTCTACGTGCCTGTCTGGAGGATAACAGATAGAATCTTGAGAACATTCTCAGGGTGAAAGTACAGACATACTAATGATGACACGTTTTCTCCAGCTGTAGCCAGTAAATAATGAAGCCATCTGACTTCAAGCTGTGTAGACAATTAAGTGAACATTCTGGTGGCAACTCTCTTTATGGAAGCAAAACACTCTTATTTATTTATTCTATCTCCTTCTCAAAGCACTTTGTACTGTAACAATTGGCATTAGTGTTGCTTTCTTCCTTTCAAAAATTTAAATATTTAATTTGTGGAAAAAGTGAACCATATACTGTGGTTTGCATTATTCTTCAATATTAATAAGTCATTTAACAGTCATAAATAATAGATGCAAATAAGAGCTTTTAGATGAAAAAAAATCTATTGAACATATTGTGCTTTAAAAACATGACTTTTCTTTAACTTTTAGCCTTGACAGACTTCAAAGGCACTTTCAGTCTTGCAGCTTTCTAACCAGCATAAAACATTATTCCCAGGGCCGGACTAGTTTATTTAAATTTCAGTGACCAAAATTCAACAGTCAGGGCCTTAGCTGTTTTAAACAACTCAGTAGCACTCAATTTGATATTTCACTGAATTGACTAATGTTAGAGAAAGAACCTTTTCAACTAGTAGATTCCTTAACTTTATGGATTCGTATAGAGAAAACAAGTTTAAACTGAAGTTAGATGCTTACCATACCATGTATCTCTAAAAGAAGAAAATTTTTTAACATATTTTACAGTGTAGATTGCATCGTCCGTAATCTGGGACTGAAGCATTCAACAGATTGTAAAAGTTACAGGATCCTTAGATGGAAAGTTGATGACTCTATTGTATCACTCTGGAAGCTGGGCTGTAACTGCCAGGGAAAGAATTGAGAATGCCTCTGGGTTTCCTGCTTTTCTCTCAGGAGAGTGCACATTTAAGGACACCTTTCAAAGATGTTATGTTATAACCCTTGGCATCTCTTGGGAACAGAACTAACTCTAGTTATTCTCTTATCTCTCTGGCTCTGTCTAACCATGTGGAAAATAGATGAAAATTAAAGCTCAAATGATTGCAATATTACTCACCTCAGTGCCTAATCAAAAAATGAAATAAATGGCCAATGTTTTTATGTTTGACCACATATGGAGAAAGAAATCAAATACAGTCTGTCCTTCTGTCTTCTTTGACTGTCATCATTGTGGCATGAATGTCAAATGTTGTGTTAATATGCTTCTCTTCAGTAAACACAGTCTCCAGTGGTTAAAATTTTAATACTGTGTGCAGGTGTCAGTATTTTACAGGTGACTGCTGCCATATCATCACTGTTGAAGTCAGTCAGGATTGTTTTCCCACTCTCATAATTTAGTTCTTAATGAGTTCATGGCCAGCAAAAACAAATGGCTGAGATGGAGCATGAGATAGAAAATGATACATATGACTTTTGAGCCTTCCAGTTACAACATCTCATGTCTGAAACATTAAGTTACTGAAACTAATATGAAGTGTAGTTCGAACAGTAGTAGAACAGTTCATTCTGATACTCACTATGGGATGAATTTTGAAAGCATGCCAGATCTGTTCTAGCTTGAGCAAGCAGTGAGTAAAATGATACATCATTTACCCTACGCATAAAACCAAAAAATAGCAGGCACATACTTAAGAGACTAATTCCAAAACCAATTGAAGGCGATTGGAGTGTTCTCAATTGCCTTCAGTAGGTTTTTACACCAAACCCTGAGTGCACTAAACAAAAATAATATAGATAATGCTGTATTACTTTTACTAGACATGAAGGACTCCTTGCATAATTTATTATATGAATTAAACCCAAATATACTTAATAAATTATCTGAATAAATTTTTCATTATGCATACAACCTGTATAATTTCTTGAACCATCTATAACTATTTGTGGATATATATGTCCCACTGACATGTTTAGAAAAATTGCAGAGCTTTTTTGTTATTTATGCACATGGTACTATAATTCTAGGACTAGTAGATCTATTATAGTATGGTATGGTATGGTATGGTATGGTATGGTATAGTATAGTATAGTATAGTATAGTATAGTATAGTATAGTATAGTATAGTATAATATAGTATAAAAAAAAATCTGTGCTTTTGTGTTTGCAGCTCTTAAAATATGGATAAAGTTGTGAAAGCTATTGAGTAGTGCTTGTAGTGCTAAGATGAGTGTCTAAATATGTTTTAAGGAAAGGAAAGCAAAGAAAAACAAAATTGTAAGTGACCAGCTCTATCAGCTGAAAGTTCACATGTCCATGGGACCTGGTGAGATTTATCCCAGAGTTCTGAAGGAGCTAGTGGATGTTATGGCAGGACCCATTCTGGTCATCTACCAAAGGCCTTGGGAGTTCACAGAGGTCCCTGCTCGCTGGAAGCTAGCCAGTGTTATTACAGTCTACAAAAAGGGCATGAGGGAAGACCCAGGGTACTACAGACCTGTTATTCTAATCTCAGTTCCTGGAAAAATTATGGAGAAGATTATGCTGGGTACACATGAAAACCATTTAAACAATAATGTAGTCATCAGGCACAGTCAACATGGGATCATGAAAGGAAAGTTTTGTTTGACCAATTTGATACCCTGCTATGATACAGTAACCCACCAAGTGGATGAACAGAAGGCAGTAGATGTAGTTTTTCCTGGATTTTAGTATGGCTTTTGATACTGCCTCTCACAACATCCTTCTGAACAAGTTGCGCAACTGTGGGATGACCACATTCATAGTGCACTGGGTGAAGAACTGGCTGAAGAGCAGAGTTCAAAGGTTTGTAGTGAATGGGGCTACGTCTGGCTGGTGACCAGTGGGAACAGTGGAATTAGTGGAGTTCCTCAGGCTTCAGTTCTAGGGCCAGTTCTGTTCCATATACTTATCAACAATCTGGGTGGAGGAATTGAATGCACCATTAGCAAGTTTACTGATAATACCAAACTGAGAGGGGCTGTTGACATTTCTGAGGGACAAGATGCCTTGCAGAGGGATCTGGGTGGATTGGAGCGTTGGGCAGTGATTGATGGGATGAAATTTAATAAGTCAAAAATGCTGATTTCTGCACCTAGGATGGAATAGTTCCAGGCACAAGTATAATAAACTGGAAGAGGAGTGGCTGGAGAGCAGCCTTGCAAAAGATATTTGGGAATGCTGGCTAATGGCGGCAGCTCGATAGGAGTGAGCAGTGTGCCCTGGCAGCCAAGAGAGCAAACCCCATCCTGGGCTGCATCAAACACAGCGTGACCAGCCAGTCAAAAGAGGTGATTTTCCCGCTGTATTCAGCATTGGTGAGGCCTCACCATGAGTACTGTGCGCAGTTCTGGGCCCCACAATTTAAAAGGGATGTGAAGGTTGTTAAATGCATCCAGAGGAGGGCAACAAAGCTGGTGACAGGGCTAGAAGCAATGTCCTGTGAGAACTGAGAAGCAGCCAAGGACTTTGGGCTTGTCTCGTTTGGAAAAAAGGAGCCTGAGGGGCAACCTCATTGTTATGTATACCTTCCTGAGGAGGGGAAGTGGAGAGGGAGGTGCTGAGCTCTTCTCTCTGGGATCCAGTGATACAGCTCAAATTATGTTTCATGGGAATAGTTCAAAGCTGAGCCAGGTTTAGACTGGACATTAGGAAGTATTTCTTTACTTAGAAAGTGGTCAGACACTGGGACAGGCTTCCTAGAAAGGTGGTCGATGCCTCAAGCCTGTCAGTGTTTAAGATTAGTTTGGCCAATGCCCTTAACAACATGCTTTAACTTCTGGTCCCCCTGAAGTAGTCAGGCAGTTGGACTAAATGATCGTTGTAGTCCTTTCCAACTGAAATACTCCTATTCTATTCTATTCTATTCTATTCTATTCTATTCTATTCTATTCTATTCTATTCTATTCTATTCTATTCTGTTCTACAAATGCGTGCCAAAGTGAGGATCAGTTCTGTGTTTGGTTATTACCTAACAGAGTAAGGCCTTCATCTCTGGCTGGGAACCCTAGGTATTAATACAGATAAATAAATCATGGTTCCATGCTTTCACATCTGTATGAAGATAAAGGAATTCGAGTATAAATGCTATCTGTTTCAGTATTTCATAACCTACAAAAAATCCTTTCAGCTCTTTGCATTTTTTATATTCTAATATACATAACGAGTTATTCAAATTGCTGCCTCGCAGTGATTTTATAAAGGGTCATTCATTACAACATTAAAATCCCACACTTTCTCTATATACATACATACATATAATAACTATATGTTATAGAGAAGCACACAAGTGAGTGTCACAGGGTGATCATATGCCTTGATGGAGACTATGGCAAAAATGAATGTTAAATCCTGTATTCCAATTCTGAGAAGCCATTGTATGACCATTTAAAACATTTTGACTTTAATGAGACAGTGAAGAAGTTTTAATACTTTAAAAGTACTTTAATGTACTTCTGAGATCTAAAAAAACATGTAAGTGAATCCCAGTCAGAATTTAAAAAGTAACCTTTACTGAGCTACTAGGTATGAAAATATTCAAAATAAAATAACCTGTCTTGAAATATCACAAGATACTGTTGTATGTTTTTTTCTGTGGGTAATGGCTTTACAATACTGACTACTGTATTCTGTAGAAGATGTGTGAAACTAATTAATTTAGTGGGACATATTTGAAAAAATATCCATACTAAGTGATTAATATATATTCAGGATAGATGAATACAGAGGTGATAATAGAGTATAAAATTTTCATTAACATTCATTTTGAAATAATTATGCTACTTGTAAATTGAAAAGCCACAAGTCAGTTCCATCTTTTTTAAATTGGGTGAACTAAACACTCTACCGCATAAAAATGCTATATATGCTCCTAGGATATTTTTCTGTCAGAAAATATTTCTAGAAGTCTTTCAAACTGTTTCAAACATTTTAATTTGGACTCTTATACACACCTCCTTTCAGTTGAATCGCTTCAAGTTTAGCTTGGCAGGCCTTGGAGACAGAGTAAATAACTAAATATTAAAATCTGAGAAAGAACCAAACAAAATCTCTGGTGACAGTAATACGTGCATACTAGAATGTTCTCTCCACCCACTCTCTTCTCCCACTCTCCATTTACCAGTATGATTGCCTTCTTCATCAGTTTTGAAACACCAAACCATATATAAAATACTTTCTTTTCAGTGGTCCATTATTCAACACTGACTGTGCTGCACTGCAGAATGGTTTGGCTTTTAAAAAAAAATTGGAAAAGATTTTTGTGACTACTATCTTAAAAAATATGGCACATCACTGATATTCCCGTCAGCCCATTTCTCCAGCCTGCAGAGGTTCCTCTGGATGGTGGTGCACCATCCAGTTTTACATCACCTGTAAACTTGCTGAGGATGCACCAGGTCCCATCATCTAGATCACTGAGGAAGACAATAAACCAGACCAGCCTTGCTGTTAATCCCTGAGGTGTACCATTAGGGACTGGCCATCCATGTGACTTCATGCTGCTGATCATAACCCTTTGACACCAGCAGTTCTGCCAGTTTTCACGTAAATATTCTTTTACGTGGTCTGCAATCCAACAGTTTGTTAGCGAGGATGTTACGGGACACAGTGCTGAAAGTCTTAGTACAATCAAGATAATCAACATCCACTGCTCTCCCCTCATCCACCAAAACAGACATACAGTCTTAGAAGGCTGTCAGGTTCTCTACTCCTCACTTAAACCATTTTTTCCCATAAATTATTGCTGCTTTTATACTCATACTAGATGAAAAGATACAGCAGGATCTTTTCCTAATTAAGTGAATAGTCATTGAAAATGTTTAAAGGTATTATTCATAGTAGAAGTAAAATTTTTGATGCTTTTAAAGGAGCTACATGTGTAGCTTGACTTTACAGACAAAAAGGTGAATCTGGGAAATATAATATCTATGAGGATCCTTGAAATGGGAGTTTGGGAGGAGTAAGAAAGTTTATGCAAAACAGATTTCCTGTAGCATAATAGATCCAAGAAAAACAGCATGGAAAGGAGAACCTGAGCAGTTCTTGAGCAGCACCTGGTTTTGGGAGGGAGCAAAACAAATAATGTAGGTAAGGAGGATAGAAAGAAATGCCTGAAATATTGCCCTAGATCAGAAAAAAATGTACACTTTGTCAAAGAAAAGGCATATTCTATAATAAATTGTCATCAATGAAAAAATACCCTGAGTGAACCCAAACCAAAAAAAAGACAAGCCCAAATCAACCAAACAAGAAAGGACCTATGGTCAGGAAACAGGAACTGCGCCAGTGACTGTATCAAAACAGAGAACGGTAAGCTTAATGCAAAATGTACTCAGTGTGGGGTAAACCCCTGCATAAATAGTTATACATTCAAAGAAGATTACAAAGCACTTCCAGATAGACAGTTAAAACTGCTTTGACTAGCCACATCCACATAACAGGAATATTAAGCCCGTTCATGAAACCACAGCTGTTTAGATCTGGCTGTTCAGAAGTTTCTGTATAATTTACAACCTGGTAGATTCTCAGTTCAAAGTTAATATCAATTTTTAAAAAAAAAATAATAAAAATGAGAATAAAAAATCATCAGTCTTGAGGTATGACTGATAAAAGTAGAAGTTTTTATATAGTGCTTAATTTGTTTTCTCATCTGGTACAGGTGAGATAATGATACAGATGTGTAATGCATAACAGTTTGATGGGTGATTACTTTCTCTTATTAGACCACAGTCTCAAGGGATGGGATCAGATTACTATTAATTTTCTTCTTTACGTTGCAGGCAGGTTATCCACAGGTTGGTGCATTATTCTTGCAAGATTGGTCAAAGTTTGGTATTTACTTTGGCTGTTTTTTGGTTCAGCATGTAGTCTTCTGAGTTAGCAAGGGCAGTTTATGATTTCTTTTAGAAGTGGTGACCAAAGAGTTCTCTGTTTCCTTGCAGTTTTCATTGATAATAAAGACATTCGCAATGCAAGCCATTTGCATGGTGGCAATAACAATAAGAGTAGTAAAGTAATAAAAATCTAATGGCCTAATAAAGTGAAGTAAATAGTTGTAGTTATCTATTCAAAGTTAATAACAGTAACAAGAAAATAAATAATGTATGATAATAGTTACAATCTCAGGGCATCTAGCCAAGGTTGGTAACAATAACTGTGCCCAAAGTTGTAAAGACATCTTTTGCTAGTGTAAAAATTCTTATCATGTAACTGTATTTGGTAAATAGTTTTGCTGTAAATTTTGCCTAGCAATCTAAATACTTACGTACCACATGTATTAAGAAAAGACATAGCTATGCTGTATTTATAGAAAGAATCAGATGGGAAGATATTATTTCCGATCTCTTCTTGTCATTTTGGTTTTTCACAAAATGCATCTTGCTTTTAGTGTGTTCATTTCATGGTTTTTTTTTTGTGTTTTAATTAGAACTATGGTTTTATCTTGCTATGGTTTGCAAATCATTGTGATGTCTACATGTCCGTTTCAGATAGTTGCTCTTCTTTAAATGGCTTCTGTTTTCCTCAGTTTATTGAACATTCCTGCTTGCTAAAGGTCTTACATTTATCCACTCAAATTTAAAGTAGGGGGAAGCTAAAATGTTTGCTTGAAATACAATTTTAAATGAAGCACTTCACAGATCCTCCTGAATAGATGCCCAATTAGTCAAAAGTAGTTAGCATAAAGAGGCACAATTAAAATCATTACCCATGTCAGCAGACAAGTCAATACGGTACCTATGTAATCAGTTAGTTCCCTTCAATCCATAAAAATAATCAGGGACAAAATGGCACTTACTTCATCCAAGGAATGCAGTGAATGCTCAGGGCAATTAAATTTGAAATAGCAGAGTGTCCGAGCAATTATTCTTCGAGACTGTCATGTGCGACATGGAGGCAAAATTACTTGCCATGGCTTTTACCTTCAGCTTTCTTCATCTGTGGTGATCTCTGGTTGTGAGTCAAGTCCACCAGTGTCCATTCTTGTCTATAGTCTTTTCTAGCTTTGTAAATAGGTCATGGGAAGTATGCCTTTCATACATTAGCTTTCAAGCAATTTGGAAAACAAGATTTTTTGTCGTCTTCAGGTTGCCAGGTATGCATTTCCAGTTACTACAGGCAAAATGAAGATTTTATCTCTCTCTAAACTGTAGAAAAATGTGTTTCCACATGTACCAGGAGCAATGTCTGCTACCAGGAAAACTCTAGTAAAGTTAGAGGCATTTGATGTATTTGGTGCCGCCTTTTCAGTGTTTCATATTGTAATTCCCTGCCCCTACTGTTGAATGCAGAAGGATTAAGAGGAAATAACGTCATGTAACTTGTGGTTCTTTTTGATTCACCACGGCTGCTGGGCTAGATAAGGAGGAATAACAGCAAAGATATATAAAATCGCCTGCAAATTTGCTTTTCTCGAGGACTACATTTTGGCTAGTCAGTGTGACAGGGACTGGAGATGTGATCTGTGTAACATATAATGCACAGAGTAAGGCCATGGGAACTGGGGACCTGAAGTTCGCTGGTGCTGTTCCTACCTGCTGAGGGCTGGTACAGAGGGAGGCCAGAAAGAAACTTGCACAAGTGAGGTTCACAGTTTTCCTGTGATAAAGAGCATCTGCAGTTTTTCCTGTGCTCTGCTCCACTGCTGTTGCAATCTCTGCCTACAGACACTGAAATCTGGAGTGCATATGTGCAAAACACATCCTTTATGGGCAGACACAGTCAACTCACAGGAAACTTGGCCAGAGTGGAATGTTTGTAGCAGGTGAGGTCACTGAGAGAACTTCCAGCAACATTACTAGAGGAAAACCCCAATGGTGACTAAGAAGGAATCCATGCAATTGGGCTGCACCATGCAATTGGGCTGCTTTCTACCGGAAAGAATAAAAGTAGCAGGTCCCTCTGATTCTTGGGAGTCACCATGAGAGAAGACACAACGAGTATATTAAGACTTACAACCCAATCAGCATAGATGTTCCCATCAGAGGTGAGTTTCCTCTTTTCCACTTCAATGTGCAATTGTAATGTGGGTGCCCAAATAGCTCTCAGTCATCCTGGTCACGGATTGCTTAGAAGATCGTGGAATCATAGAATGCAGTGGGCTGGAAAGAACCTTTAAAGATGGGCAAAAAAAGATAAAACATTGCCTTTAGTGAAACCTTTACTTTAAGGAGGCCAGTCATAGTGTCAGTCTGCATGCTGGGGTTCTTGCTTTATTGGCTTGAACATAGGTATGTGTTAACTTAAACAATTGCTAAACAGCAAAATGTATATGTGATACTGAGGTCTTACAATAGGTGTATCTACTATTCTCATCAGTGGTTGTAATATCGTGATAGGGAAAGGCATTTACAAGCACCCAGATGATTTAAGAACATACGCTCCATTGTCTTTATCTTTCTTTGCTCAATCATCATCTAAAAGGTTTTGAAAATACTAGTCAGTTATGCTACAGGCAAAAAAAGGGATAGAATTATTAATTTTTTTAAAAGCCCAACTAAAACTCCCAAAATAAACTAATACTAAAAAAATCAAGTGTCAAGTTTTCAAATATCTTTGATAAAGAGGCTGAATAACTGCTGCTTTGCAGGAATCACTGTAGATACTAAGGATACTTAACGATTCTAAGGAATTAGCTAAGGAATTACCTTTCATTTGCTGAGAGAATGGATTAAAATTGCAAATCTCACACCAACGTTTTTAGTCTAGGAAATGTTACCATGTCAAATAGCCTATTTAATAATTTAGCTTCCTTGCTTCTCAGTGAAAAAGAGATGTTTTCTGAGAGGATGAAGGGTGATAAAAAAGTTTCATTACAGAGAGTGGTCAGTATAGAGGAAATCAGCAGCTCAGGAAAAATAGGCAAGTATTTCATTATTTATCTGCACCTAGTTTCTGATAAGGCAAAATCGTATGCTTTCATCTCTGTTCATCTTTTCCTGAAGGTTAAGCATATGACCTTTAAATCTTCAGGCTCTATGAGAGAGAACAACTTAGATTAAACTGTAAAGGAAATTAACAAGTTTATATTTGCCATATTTCTAACAGGACAAATTGCTCAAACTGGCTTGTGCAATTTTTGCCCTATTTTTTGTATCTTAGTGAAATGTATTTATCCAAACAAATTAAATTAATAGGTTTTTCTTGAACTTTACTCTCTACCTTGTGGGCTGGAATAATACCACAGTCATATAAAGAGATTGTCTATCTTTGCATTGCACTGGGTAGATTTTTTTTTACCAAGATTACTGTTTGGAACAAGTACAAATCCACATCAGGGGCCTCAGATCAAAAATACGTATCAACCACATAAATGACACGCTGTGTAACAGCAGTGTTGTCTCTCCTTGGGGACATTTCTGAGAGCTCCAGGCTACCTCACCCTTCCCGTATATTAAGCATATATGCATGAGAACTTAGTGCAGAGAAAGTAATGCTCTTTAAATTCGTATCCTACCTTTCTTCATGGTAATTTTCCCTGCATATTTCCGTATGCCAAGTCAAATCTTACTTCTTTGCTATATAGTCCCATAGCAGGCTTATGTAAACTTAAGTTAAATGCCTGATATTAAAGACAGTTACCATGATGGTAGGAGAGAGGTGTGATCTGAACCCAAGCTAGAAATACCATTAATGAGAATGAAATTGCTGCCTTGAAAACACTTGTCATGTATATTTTCTGTAAATATTACCTCCACTCAAACAGTGAGTTGTGATGATTTGAGATCTTGAAGAAGAGGACGTTGGCAGGAACAGAGGATGGAAACTGGGGCATGAAAGGGAAAGAAAACAGATCCTGAATGAATTAAAAATAAGAATGTTATTCTGAGGAGGTTCTGAATATCCCTGCAGACTTTGTTTCTTTATCTTACTTGTCTTGAAGTCATGTGATATATTGCTTGTGTGAGCATTGTTTGGAAACAAATCACTGCATGAGAACAAACCCCAGACACTAATCTGTCCAGGAGCTGGACTATGGAGTGTGTTGATCTACGTGTACATGCATACATACATATATATATATAATGACCTACAGATGCTTAGCTTAACTTTTGGGTTGGTTTGGTTTTAGCATTTCCTTGTCTATCAGAAAGAATCTAGGAGCATGAAGTGAAGAAAGATTTTTCAGGGGAGGAAAACACCACAAATTCTCACTGACTTTCAAGAGGAGCTGTCTGTCTTGCTTTTCTCAATGACCAAAAATCTTTCTGCAATGTATACAGCTGTGTAATCTATCCAATGTGCTCCCCATATTGGTTACTTGGAATATTAAAATTCCAAGACAATGCAGTAAGGGGTTTTGGTTGTTCTTTTAAATTTATCAGAAGATTTGTAAGCCTGATGTTGATTTACAGTACATGCCAGTTCTCAGAGGTACAAGGCCACTGAGAATTTTTTCCCACAGGTACTGATTCTTCGCTGCATTGTCTCACACTTCACCCTCAGAGGCTCTTAAAGGCTTCTGGCTGTTCCATATACCTCTTCATCTAAAATTCTTTCTGGAATGAAGAATACTCACTGTGCTGTTCGTATTGTGAATTTCACTGTGTGGTGAGAAAAAAACCCACCACATTATGAACTTTTGAAGGAAGGATTAGTTCTTCATCGAGTTTGTTCCCAACATCAACAACAACAACAGTATGTCAATCACCTGCTGAATTCTCCAGGCACTAGCACAAAAGCGAAAATGCTTTAATAAAACAAAAGTTACTGAGATGAGAAGGTGAAATTTACTGACCTGCAATATATTAGTTTTAGACAACATGATCTGACAGATCTTCTCTACTTACTCTTTAAAAATCAATGAATAAGAAATGCCTTTGTTAAAGGTAACTCTTTTAACTCTCTGTTTCAAGGAGACATCAGAAGCAAATTAATGATAGATTCATAATTATGAGACCCCAAAGTAGTTGTTCTTTTTTTCATTATTATATTTTAAAATTACAATATTTTATGTTCTTAAATTTGCACTATACAGTAATAGTCACACTGGCACTTTTTTCTTATTCACTGGAAAAATTGCCTACTTTGGCAGTGAGAGATGAGTTCTCTGAGTTTGTATAGTCTTACAATAGTTGAAAGAGTTTTATTTCCACTAGGTGGAGCATTGTTATCATAGCAGATTTTTTTAAAGCTAAAACCAGGCTTTTGAAATCAAGGAAGAGAAAAAAAAGATTGAGCTGGATAATTTGGATCCAGATCTAGACAAGTTTTTGTGAAGTATGTGACGGGTAAAGTATGCAAACTTCTGTATTCCAGCTTGATTCGTCTGCCTCCTTATCTTGTGAATTCTGTCTCCCTAGTCCAACATTATACTTTCAAGCTTTGATTGAAAAAGTGAATATTTTAAGGGAAAAGACATGAGCTTCTGAGGCTTTTTAGCATTTCTAGGATAAAAAAAATCAAGATGGCTGCTATGGTGCAGATTTCTGTATCTAAAGGATGGGTTGGAAAGAGCTGAAATTAGGATGGTTTAGGAGACTATATTTAATGACTAGTTTCCTAAAAAAAATGATGAATTTTATGCCATTTTGGTTCAAACAGACTCTAAAGGGAGTAAAATTCAAAGCTACAAATTCACTGCTGAAATGTGCCTTTTTCAGAACAGAGTAGGATGCAGTTGAAACTGGAGAAAGAATCAGAATAACTTACAGAAGAGCAGCCTGGCTGAGGCTTAACAGTTAGCCCAAGCTGTGGGAATTCAGAGCCTTAACAGATCACTATTAACTTTAACTGCAGTCAGAAGCACAAAAGTGCTAAGACAACTGCAACCAATGCGTGACAAAACACCGATGCTATATTCAGTTACAGTGAGAATTGTGTATGGATACACATGGGTATCACTGTTGACACATGTCCTCATGTGTTTTCAACACTACTCTTAGCTGAAATCAGCTGAATATGCATGGCAGATTAGTTGTCTCCTGCTGTTTTTTCTTAAGTGGTTGCTTTTTTTCTTAGTTTTTAGCCAGTATACAAGAGTTAAAACACTTTGCAGACATGTAGAATCATTTAGGTGCATTGGACTTAACACTTTGCCCTACAGGGCAGTTGGGTCACTGCAGACTTTCCAAAGGGAAGTTGGAACCCAATTTCCAGAAGGAAGTTGGGCCCCAGCCCTTAGCTATGGGAAGTGGAGGGGCTAGCCCTGGGAAGCCCCCTCTGCCCTCCCTGACCTGGGGTGACTCCCACTGCTGCCCCCACCCTCCAGCCATACACAGACTTTCAGTTTCCAGTAATTTCAGTCAGAAATGATATCTGCAGCAGAAGAGCAGTCAAGAGCAGCTGTTTTGTGTTGTTAAATAATCCATTCGGCATGCAGCAGCTGATGACAGGTAGGCTGTTACAGCTGAAGCAGGCTCTGTCTGCTCTGCAAAGCAGATGACAAGTTTCTGCTTGCTATTAGTGTGTGTGTGTATGTATGCATGCATGCATGCATCTACGCAGCATTAAAAAAAATTTGTCTGCAAATATATGCAGATTATCTTAAAGCTAGTTAGTTCAGGTATTAGTGGTGGTCTGGACCTCAACCTTGGCTACCTGTTTGAGAATGAATGCACTGTGTTACTGAGATCTATGTGAAGGCCTGAGCTGACAAAGCACTGAAGTCTTTTCTCCTTTGACCTTGTGGTTTTCTGACTCCAGCTGAAGGTATGATTGATTCTCATGTCCATTAGAGAATACTTTGGCATGTTTATAATATCATAGATGTTTGATGTAAAGTCTAGTGTTAAGAGTGAATTTCAGTTTGTAACTAGATGTGTATCTTCTCAGCGTAGAAGAATAGTAATGAAGTGGTAGAATGAGCAACTATAGGCTCAGGTGTAATAATTAGTAACCTCGAGTAATCTAACTTATTTATTGCATTTCTCCTGTGTGTTCTTGTGTCAGTGGAAAAGAAAAATATGTCTCACAATTTGAATAGTGTTTCACATACGTCTTAGAACAGGCAATTTGCACCTGCGTTATGGCTCTGCACAACACAGCTGCTCTCTGAGAGGTGACTAACTAGGTTGTCAGTACTTTAAATATAACTTAAAGACACCTATGTTTTGTCATCACACAGTTGACAAAATGGTAGATAAGAGACAAAATTTTTATTGGGCTCGATGTACTTGTCTGGGATATTCATATCTATAATTTACCTGACAGCCCAGCACAATGAAGGGCTATTGAAAAGGAAAGAAAAATTTTCAGATGGTTTCTTCAGATACAGCATTGTAACTTGCCTAAATTGTCCTAAATTGCAGGAAAATATGTATAAGTGGTAGCTGAAAAAGAAATCAACTAGGTATAGATTGAATTCAAAATTAATGTTTTGCTAGATGAGAGAAGTCCAGTGTGAAGAAACTTCTCTGCAGCTATCCACAGAATAAAAAGACTGAGAATACACAGTAATCCAGGAGCTTGCTTGGTTCCACTGGCTTTCAAATCAATCATGCTATTAAATCAATAATATAATTTTTCTTTGTGTGAGACCTAATGAATAACACATAGTAGGTTAAGGAAAACACTCTGGTTTCTGTATCCAGCTGGGTTCCTGTTGACATAGTGTTGGTTTTGGTGGTTTTTTTTACACTCAATTATCTAATGATAATTGAGTGTAAATGATAATTGAGTGTAAATTATCTAATGATAATTGAGAGACATTTTCTTTAATAACTTACAATACAATTAAATCAATAAAATGTTTATGGATATTATATTATATATATATTATATTATGGATATTGTTAAAAAATTGAAGTACCTTCCACTTGTTAAAATATAACTGATAAGTTAAGTGAAGCAGGAAGGACTATATGAAAATACATTGACATTTATTTTTCCTGTGCAATTTCTAAATGTCTTATAGTGTGTAAAGTCATAGAATCATAGAATGTTCAGGGTTGGAAGGGACTTCTAGAGATCATCTAGTCCAACCCCCTGCCAGAGCAGGATCCCCTAGAGCAGCCACACAGGAACGCGTCCAGCCAGAAAAGGAGACTCCACACCCTCTCTGGGCAGCCTGTTCCAGTGCTCTGTCACCCTCACAGTAAAGAAATTTCTCCTCATGTTGAGGTGGAACTTCCTATGTTCTAACTTAAACCCATTATTTCTTGTTCTGGGCATCACTGAGAAGAGATTGTCCCCTTCCTCTTGACACTCACCTCTCAGATACTTATATACATTACATGTTAAGCCTGTCTGATCTGTCAGCAGGACAGAAGGAAAGAAAACCATATGTTAATTTGTATCATAAGGTGTCGTATAAGAAACTGCTTCAATATAAACTCTGAAGAGGTTAAGTCAAACTCAGTTTTTGCATGCAATGACTGATCAACTACAAATTTTACTATGAAGTTGAAAGAGTACATAGCGCTGCTAAAAAGGGTTAGGTGTTATCATTTAGGGGGACCATAACCGTCTTTCTTGGCTTTACAATATGTGACTCTATATAGACTGGTTTAGGTGCTACTGAGTGTTGTCTATGGGACAAGCACTATCAGTGGTGTGTTTTGGTTCTGTTTTTTTTTTACTATCCTGGGCTCTAAGACTAAAGAATCTCCTTCATCCCAGCTCCATGCTGGGAGGAAAAACTCTCTCCTATGTCCAGCTTCTTTCAAAAAGGCCAGTCCAAGAATTGGAAGGGAAATACATTGTTCCAGTAGATCCTCTCCTGAGAACAAAAACATCTGTATTTTAGGATACTCCAGAATATGGGAACTGAATCATCGTTGCCATTTTCCCTTTTTCTTCACCCATTGTTTACATAGATTTATTCGTAGCTTTTCTTTCCCTTTCTAGCAAGGTAATTATTTAATCAAAGTCTTTTTCAGTTTGTAAATTTTAGGCATTTAATTTTAGTATTTTTATTTTCAAGTCCGTCATGTTTCTGTTTTCCACTTCACCTTACTTTTGATCAGGATTATTTTCATCTGTAAAGAGAAAACTGCTTCAAAGAGCAGGGAGCAACTTGATTCCCTCTGTGCCACTGGCCAGGGGTCCCATTTCTCTGGCATGTAGAAGAAAAAACTGACATGGAAGCAAATTTTTTTCCAGCATATGCTTTTGAGGCTAGGTGATGAGATGGTTGAAGAAGCGTCTTTCCATCTTTTTTGGAGCATCTTGTGGGGCTTTTCTTTACCTTTTCTTCTGGGCAAAATAAAAGCTTCTCCTGTTCTTCCCTTGATGTCTACTAAAGCACAGAGTCACATTCAGTAGGATACAGGTAGCACTAATGGTGAAGGTGACACCTCTTTTTGTTTTTTCCTTTGTCCTCTTGGAGTCAGAAATACAAAAGTGGAGTATCAGTCCACTTACCTATGGTTGTAAGTCAGTAGAGGGCAGCAGTACACATACCCATTAACAAGTTAATACACTGTAATGTAACTTTTATCGATGTCTTAAAATGGGTGGCTTTCTATATTTATGATAACATTTATTACAGGACATAGAGTTCATCACGCTGGAACAAACCATTTAGTTTCTCTTGTCCAGTAAGCGATTGACGGTGGCAGTGAATAACTGATGTCTCAGAGCAAGCATAAAAATAAACAAGATGCACTCAGCCAATTGTGCAGTGCCAAATCTCTGCAGGCGATTAGCTAACACCCTCAAGCATGAAATCTGATTACCTTATTATCATCTTAGCTTGCCTAGGCATGGATTCCTAGCAATGCTATTAGTTATGCACTCTTATTTAGGAGGTGACTGTAGTGTTTGCCTCAATAAGTTCCTGTAGCAATGATTTTCACAAACATATTATGCAAACTTTTTTTCCCCTTTTATTAGTCTTGTTAACTGAATTTCAGCAGAAACATATGTCCATATCAAAAACATAATAGCTGATACTTGAATAGGTACTTGATTTAAGTACATTTTTTAAACTGAAAATTTAGTGAATCCTTAATTAAAAGTCAACATGATGAGTTTTCCTTAGTAATCATGATCTTAAAAATAACAATGTGGGGGATCTTTTTCAAAAGAGTCAAAGAGCTTTTCTCTATGTCCTATGAGGACCAAAATTCATGCTACTTTTAAAATGAATCCTGATATTCTCATGTAGTCACATGGAGCTGAGAGCTGGGTATTTAAGATAAAGATGAAACAGGGAGAGACTTGCAAAATTCTGCAAGTTGATAACAGTGGGTTTATAACAGCGACACAAAAGGGAGCCCATCCTAAGCTACAATACCCTTGTCGAACTTAAATATATTTAGTAGTCCTAAGCAGGCTCAATCGATTAACCTCTGGCAGTCCTACCAAAGCAAATATCACAGAAACCTAACAAGACTCGCAATCTGAAGAGCTAGTCTCTTGACTTCAAGTCCTTCCCTCCTCCCCTTTGCAAGCAAGCTGGGAGAAAAGATACGCCTTGAAGAAGAGCTTAGAAGAGACTGAGACTTCTGTGTAGTCAAACTTCTTATATTGCTGTTGATGAAATTTGCATATTAGGGCTTATAAAGAACAGAATTGATTGTCTTCTCTTTGGCCACTTTGTTGGAATATAAACATGACTCACGACCAGTGTGAGTCCTTTCCATAGGGTGCAGTCCTTCAGGAACAGGCTGCTCCAGCACGGGTCCCCTGCAGGTCACAAGTCCTGCCAGCAAACCTGCTCCAGCATGGGCTTCTCACGGGGTCACAACCTCCTTTGGGCATCCACCTGCTCTGTCATGGAGTCGTCCATGGACTGCAGGGGGATACCTGCTCCACCATTAACCTTCATGGACTGCAGGAGGACAGCCTGCCTCACCATGGTCTTTGTGGGCTGCAGAGGAATCTCTATTCTGGTGCCTGGAGCGCCTCTTCCCTCTCCTTCTTCACTGACCTTGGTGTCTGCAGAGTGTTTTCATAGAATCACAGAATGTTAGGGGTTGGAATGGACCTCTGGAGATCATCTAGTCCAACCCCCCTGCCCAGGCAGAATTCCCTAGGGCAGGCCACAGAGGAATGCATACAGGCAGGTTTTGAAAGTCTCCAGACTTATTCTCACCTATTTTTCACTTTTCTCTTTTGGCTGTAGTTGCACTGCACTGGTTTTTACCCCATTTTCAAGTACGTTATCACAGAGGCACTGCCACTCTCACTGATGGGCTCAGTTTTGGCCAAGAGTGGGTCTGTCTTCGAGCCGGCTGGTAATGGCTGTGTCAGACATGGGGGAAGCTTCCGGCATCTTCTCATAGAAATCACCCTTGTAGCCCCCCACTACCAAAACCTTGCCATGCAAATCGAACAGAGTTAATTACTCATTCACAGGTTTCTGTAAGCTGTATTTTCTCCTTTAAATGCCAGTGAAATAGCACTTCACTGTAGACTTTACTGTACTGCATAAATCTGGCATGATTTTCTGCTGTAAAGAAGCAAGGAAGTGTAAGATGTCAGACAGCATATAACGTCATGCATAAGGTCCGTGTAGAAAAGGCAACCGTGAGTTAAGCATCTGATTATAAATCTCTGGCTTTTTATTTTTTGTTCCTTCCCCGCCCGCTTTTCTTTTTCCTTTTGGTTTTCCATGGATGCACAGCTAAAACAGTTCTGAAAATAGGTATGAGCATGAAATAGGAAGGTCTGTTGAATTGCACAGGGAGAGAGAGCACCAGCATGCTCAAATGAAATCTTCCCCTTTTTGTACCTTTACTTCGCAGCAAAAAGAGAATCTGACAAAAACAGCATTTGCAGTATTCCAGAAATAATGGAGATACTCCCAGGTCACAAACCAAGGCACGTTAAAGAAAAGGGAAAAATGAATGTACACATCCCTGGTTTACCTCCTATACATCACTGATTTCAGCAGCACGAGTATCAGAAAAGCAGACACAATCTTGTTGCTTATTCTTCTGCTTACTGCTCCCAGGGCCATATGTATTTCACATTAAACAGTTGTGGATTAAATGCAAAAGCAGTCCTAGGTGCTAGAGACTCCTGCTCTTTCACCCATGTGTGAGGCTCTGGGATATGGTGTCACGTGCTTCTTTTGTCATCTCACCACTGAATACTGTGTTGTCTTCTGCATATTCAGCTATTCGGGCCAGAATATGCTTTTCTTTGTAGTTCTGAGAGCACACATCAGTGGGAAAACATACCTTTCTAATGTCTACAGGGTAACTCCACACTACTCTCATTATTTACTGTATGTATATTGTCTGATTTGCGCCCCTTATAGCTTGACAGGCAGTTTTACGTCTGTTGCCACAGTAAAATTCCATGCCAATGTGAAGGCTCAGTTTACATAGAGTTTTGTTAGATACATATATAAAACTTTGTCCTTTAGTCTTTGTGACTTTACCTCATGTGAAGCTAACTCCTATAGTCTTTCCCTGTAAAGTTTTTTTTTGTTTGGGGTTGGAGGGTGGTGTGAGGTGGTCTTGGGTTTGGGGTTTTTTTGAGCGGGAGGTAGCCTTTCTAGTGTCTTAGAAATTGGAGTCCTAGGTACCACTAGGATCTTTCCTATTACATTTCACGTCAGATGCTGGAACGATATTTCATAACTTTGGATTTACGTGTAGGTCATATTTTCTCTGGGCTGGCCACTGCTGATTTCACTCTGGACAAGCTAATGGCTAAAATGACCGAAGTTCTGATACTTTTGGCAGTCGCCTTATGTCTCTGTGTCATTTGTTACTCATTTCAGAGCCTGCTGAATCACAACCAGGGTGCTCTCTGGTCCTTCTTCACTGGAAACCTCCATCTCTTGGGCTCTGGTTGCTATGGAGTTTGCTGCCTTTCAGCCTGGAGATATCTGACTTCTTGGCTACTTTTACCTGTGCCACTTGAGTCTCGTGTTGATGCCTTTGCTCTTTCACTGTGACCCTGAGCCCTGCGTTCCAACCCCTTGGTGCTGTTCCTTTCCAGCTTGTGGGTCCATCTCATTTCACTCATTAGCATGATGCCTTTATTAAGCAGCACTCAACCGCTTTAGGCTGCAGAACAGCTATTGCAAGGGGACCCTGTCTGAAAGAGCTGTGTGTTCCTCAGGAGATGAGGCCATGCATTTCTAAACAAGTGAGGGTTTATATAGAAACAGAAGTTTGTTTAAAACATATTGGGATTTTTTTCTCTTTTTTTATTGTAATAATGGGACTTCAGATGGAACAAACAGATAGGAAAGACATAACACAATACAGAAAAATAAGTGCAAACAAAGGGAGTAATTTGAGAGGAAAATTGAAGGCTTAGTTTTTCAGTTCTATGGCTTTTTGTGTTCAAGAATGTAAATGCACTTGATTGCTTCTGAGAGAAAGAGATTTCTTTTTAATAAAATTTACACCATTAAAAAAATATATTTTTTTGGTAAATAGTGAGTCTTCAATACTTCAATTTATGCCTTGAATACCAGACAGTCTCATCTTTTCATTATATTTCGTACTTGTGTTGAATGGTTTTCATTTGCTAGCTTGCTACTGTAAATGGAATTCATTAATCTGAGGCAAAAGTAATTATAACAAAGAACATAAAATATCAGATTAATAAGATGATATCTTTCTCTGTTTGAGATGGGCTGCTTCAATCCATTCATCATCTCATAGAAACACTAAGTTTCTTTAAAAGCAATGTGTCCTGAATTTAAATCCTAGGACATACATAAAAGTATGTCTTATACTTAAGAAAAAGAAGCACTCAGAAATGGAATCTGTAGTATGCCTGATATATTAAAGGCTGATTGTTAAATGTCCAGATATTTCTCTTCCATTTTTAAAACGTGACTCTCGCACTCAATCAAACTTTCACAAAAGTGAATTTCATTCCTTTCCAGAGTACCAAAGTGAAATGTGAGTAATGTGAGGATGTTTGTTAGGTTGTGGTAGCAACTGTTTTCAGTATGGGGAAGGATCAATATTTCAGCCTCTACCCTCCAGTAAATGGGAGAGGATCTCCTCTGCGGTCAAGGAGTGCCCAGCTGCCTGATTTATTTCAGTTGCCTCAAAACCAGGCAGTGAAGCCCATTTTGCTTTCCCTTCCTTTCCTGAATGTCATGGAAAAGCAATCTTTTCAACCTCCCTGCTCTTGTCTTTGCCTGAGCAAGGAGACAGAGCTCGGCAATACAGAGCACCAGCTTGGATTCCCCAGGGCCTTTAAACTCTCTGTGCCTGGAGGGAGTGGGGTGGCTTTGCCAGGGCACTGCTCATGGCAACACGACCACGAGCTGTGGGTCCCTTTTTCCTGTATTAGAGACGAGTGCGTGCACATGTCTGTACACTGTCCCGCAAGTTGGCAATTGTTCCTTAGATTCTTTCCATCACTGGAGCTTCTCTTCATAACAAAGACCAGAAGAAAAATCACATACAATATAAGTTCTGTAATGCTTTTTTTTTTCTCTAATTCATTTGGATAAGTTGCATATATAAGTATTGCACAAGACTTCATTTTTCTGGACTTGACAGAATGTCAGTAATGGCATGGACTTTTTCACTGCATTGGTGAAGTTCAGGCTTATTTCATGTATCCCATAAAATGAAAAAAGAACCAAACCCCAGCAAACCCTCTGAAAACACATTTCATCATAGCTTTCAGTAAACCACAAACGTTGTTATTCTCTGAGTTTTAGAAGTAAAAAATAAGTCTCACAAACATGGTGCTTCCGAGAGGTGTATTTACCACCATTCTATGAATGTGCAGTTCAGTATTGTTACATACCTGTACATTTTCAAGCATATTTTAAAATTCAGATATATGCCCTTGAAATATGTACCCTTGAATTTGTTGCTAAATCTGACATTGCTCAGAGAGTGTCTTCAGAAACACTTGACTGAGATTAATTTGCTGAAAAATCTTGCTCCATTTTCTGGAAGTGAGGCCTGTTTTTTACAACTGAAGTGACTGCAGGAAATAGTGTTCTGCCCTGCCACTTGGCTGGGACTAATCTAACATTATAATCCACTTGGAATTAAATCCCTTTGTAGAAACGTGTATTTATATGCAACAGGCTGAGAAAGTCATGATATGAAGATAAAGTACTTCACTTATAAGGACATACTCAATGGGATGTGCAGTGTAATGCTGGCAGAGAATCTCTTGTTTGTCATAGAATTTGCTAGTTTCTGAACAAGGGATGTGCATGCTATAGGAAATAATATTACCCTTCCATCTAACAGAAAGCATGACTAAACAAAGAAAAAAGATCATAATCTTGTTCAGAAATCATCTAAAAAGCCTCATAAAAATCTAAGAGTTCTTTACTTCAGCTTTTAGTTTGTAAGATGAAAAAAATAATTGTATTGGTATTGTAGCTGAAATTCTAAATTTGCGTGACATAGCAAAAAGAACACCGAATATAGTTATCATTAAAATAACTATAATAAACTCTGTGGGGTAGGTGAAATAATTCAAAATCAAGGTGCTCTTATGGTTTTATTGAAGTTCAGGTGCTATTACAAATTCTCAGTGATATGCTATGGAATTAAGGGATTGCTTCTCTACAAAAAGAAAATAATAAAAAAAGTAAAATCAATGAGGAAAGTGGCTATATTTACATTTTTAGAAGGGATTCAGGTTGTGGACTCTCTTAATTTTAGTTGTATCTGTACTGAAAGTGGAACCAGAATGCAGTTTGTGTGAAGTCTTTTTATCTGTGTGCAATGGTCTGTTAACTTCCATTTTCTTCCCCTGATTGTCAAGAATAGATAGAAAAATATCAACAGCTTCCAGTGACAGTTCAGCCAGGCAAAAACAGAGCATAGTCCCTTAGGGAGTCCTGAGGTTGTGACATTTGTGGCAGCCCAAATCAACTACTCAAACTTTTTGTTATAGGACAGACTATTCTGAGAGCTCAAAAAGTTTATGATTTAGAAATTACAGACTCCCTTGTTTTGAGTTTGGTGTTCAGATGAACAACTCTGTGTTTCCACATCACTGCATAATAGCCTACTTTGTGCTGTCCTCCTCCTTTTCTTGTACAGCATGACACGGCTTCATCAGACAAGACATTTATTAGTGACATAACCTGTCCAGGAAAGTCTGGGACCATAGGAAATGCAAACAGCAATGTGTGCATAGCACCATGGCGTCACTAGCACATAGAGCTACACGTTGAACAGCTTGTAAGAAAACTTAACTTCAGCCGGCAGCGGGGGGGCAGGGAGGAACCACAACAAAAAAAACCCACGAGAGACAAACAAACAACAAACCCCCAAGGAATTCCATAGAGTAATTCCATTTTAGGAAAGTCTTCGTATATGTGAGTCACCATCCCTGGAGGTGTTAAAAAACATGTAGGCATTGCACTTCAGGACATGGTTTAGTGGTCATGGTGGTATTGGGTTGACAACTGGACTTGATATTCTTAGAGGTCTTTTCCAACCTTAATGATTCTATGATTCTATTCCTTACTTAAGTGTAATTCTTCCGTGTGGCTTGTAGGTGTCATAGTACATAGTTCTAAAAGCAAAATAAAACTGAAGACTATGAGGGTGGTGGTACTAGGTTTTTGTGGAACTTGTTGAAGAGAGGAGAGAAGCTTTATCCTTCCCTGGCATCAGATTCTGCTGGATGTCAGTAGAATTACTGACATGGATAATCATAGGTGGAAGAGAGGCAAACGTCCAGCCAAAGAGACTTTTAGGGACAGGGGAGCACAAGACTTCAGAAATTCTGGCCTGTAAACAGGCTGTGGGCCAGCCACATCCTTGCCAAAGCAAAGGCCAAGATTCTGCTTTTATTTATTTGTGTGTATACACACTAACCGTAATAAGTCTCTACAGGATTTTCTCAGGACAACGTCCATCGCAATTTGATTAGCAAAAGGATGGTTGTTGATTTTGCTGGAAAATACTTTTAATTCCAGTTAGTCAACTAGAACAAAAAGCATGATCTAAGCTGATTATCAAAACCAAATCACTGTTACATGTAATATAAAGTCATACTGCGTTACTGAAATGCATCTTTAAAATTAGCAACAGGTGTTGGTTTAGTCTTTCTGCCACATGTACATGTCAGTGAAAAAAAAATCTAAAAGAAAAGATTTTGGCTGAATTCCTTTTTTACTGTGATTATTTTGAGGAGTTTATTATTTTTTTAACTTTTTTAGCTGAACAGTCTGAAAAACTTAAATTTCCCATTTGATGTTTTTCTTCTTTATGATTTTTGGCTGATAATTTACCACATGACTCATTTGGTGGCAAAGCCCCAGGAGTCAGATATCTTCACTGACTTAAACAGCCTACAACTGTTTCCACTTCCCTAAACCAGAGAGTGCTTTGAGTGCTTTATGCAATGAATGACATTTACCTTTGTTTTAAAAAAAATACTTTCTGAAATTGAGAAATTGCGAGACTGATACCTTACTTCACCTTCCCATCCAAATCCCCAGTAGATACACTGAAAACTGGAAACACAGAGTCCTGTATTTAAATGGACTGGCCACCACTTAGGTGGTTATCTCTGTATTTGATAATTTTAAAAACAGTTTTTAGTCTGCTGAGGTCAGTATATTGCATTTGGAATTACAACCAGATACAATCTCAGGTTGGTAAGCACTCTTACTTCTATTTAACAAAGCAATTTTAACACATTCGCCATCCTAGATTGATTCTAGAATATCTGTTTTTAAGTCTGAAGACCATAAAAACTGATGACAGGGGATAATACTGTAATTAGATGGTACATTATAATATAGAGATTAGTTTTGATTGGAAAATATTAATGTGCGTATTTAAAAAATGGTTCAGAGTAGATATAACTACATACTCTTAATAAACATTTAATATAACCAAGAGTAAAGTGAAAGTTATAATCAACTCTTTTCATTCTACTGTAAATATTCTATATGACCATTATTTTGAATCATCATTTGTTATTATCGCCACACATTTGACAAATAATTATTGTGCTCAAAGCAACATGGAGCATTTACAATGAAATTCTGACAAACATCTTAATTGTAAATCTCTGAAGATCTGATTCGTATTAATATGGAAATTAAATTTTAAAAGGCTAATGCTGGACTTCGCAGTCGGTTATCCTACATTCTGAGCAGTTACAGTTTGACACAGATCAAATACTTCATCAGTATTCCAGAGGAGATTGCTTTTAATTTTGTTAAGAAGATAATGGCCTATTTGCTTAATATGTGTTTATTAGAGGTATTACTGTTTCAGTAAAATGCTAGAAATTGCATCTCTGCTAAAGCATCCCTGAAACCACTGATTCACTGCTGGGATATTATTCAATGTGGTTGGTTCATATAGGTTGCACTAGGATTACAGCAAAGGGATTATACGTTACCTATGGTTAGCTGTGTGCTGTTGGATTTTTTTCCCCTAATTCATATTGGATACTACTACTCTGAGGGCAGCAATTGCTCTGGGATCTGCTCCAGATTCTCCTTGGCCAGGTCAGGTACATGGCCAGACAACACATAATAGCGGTGGAGAGATCCTCCCACCCCAAATCTGGTCCCCACAACCAGGAGGCACTCCTAGTTCCCACAGCAAGAGATACAATTATTCATAAGATAGTATATTTATAATAACAGATTTTAAAATAAGAATATTTCCCATTATATTTAGCTTTCACTAAAGTAGTCAGTCATTACATATACCTAGGAAATAATCTAACCCAGCCTTCTTGTACTCAAAATACTCTATTTTGATACCGTGTTTTGGCACTCAGGAAAGGCTAACAGGAAGGATGTGACATACATGGAGCTTGTGTCAGATTCAGACTTTGCCCCTTGCTGTGTATATTGCACCACGCCAGATCAGAAGTACAAAGCAGTCATGCAGACTGAGCAATGGAAACAGCCTGCGTGGCTGCAGTCACCTGCTGAAATGGAGATCACAGAATCATAGAATGGCCTAGGCTGGAAGGGACCTTAGAGATCATTTAATCCAACCTCCCTGTCATGGGCAGGGATGCCTCTCAACTAGATCAGGCAGCAAGCACATGGGGATCTGCTGGAGACCAGGATATCTCCATGTGGAAACACGACAGCTCTGCAGGGACCTCACACCCTCACTGGCTGAAACAACACTAGAGGAAAACACATGCCTCTGGTGAGTGCCAGGTATTTCATGCGTCAGCATTGTGTACTGAGCAATGAATCGTCATCTGGGGCTCTTTGTATGGGTACAGGGCAGATGGTATTTTTTTCCTTCTGAAAATACTTAGCTTTCTGAAGGCGTATCTTCTAGAAAGGGCTGGATTTTACTTAGAAATCAAAACTGGAGACAATTTTCTTTCAAAAAGCAGCAGTCTCATTTGCATTTACAGCTTCATGAGGAGATACATATTTCACGAGGAGATACTTTTAAACGTTCCCCTTTCACTGAAGTTTTCAGTACTCTGTAGATTCTTAAGAGGTATTTTTAAAGAAATATCAAGCATAGTCATTCATATAGATGATATAAACATCTTCACGGCATGTGTCATTTTCTGTCTTGTCAGTCCTTCATTCAAAACAGACAGCATATTATAATTCAGGAAATCCTAGTAATTAGTAGTAATTACTAGTAATTAAAATTAGCAATCCTGAACTGTAGACTTGCCAAAAGAATAGTTCTGTGTTCATATAATTCAAGGCAAGATTTCTTTCTTTGGGATTCATTCTTTCCTCCTGTTTTCCTCATCTAAAGCCAAAAATTTCCAAGCAGCTTGTCATCAGATGTATTTAAAGTACATATATCCCTAATGGATGACACCTGATAAATTCTTTTCAATGGCTTACAGTAAAGGACAGCTGCAACAAGCAGATGCAATTTGTTTGATGCTGTTCTTCAAGGTTTCATTAACAAGAAATGACACATATCCAGAACATGTGCATATTATCTATCTTTGAGTATTCTTGATAGTAGGAAAAAATTTTTATACCATTAGATGAGATGACATCAAAAGGACCACTGTTTGACTGGATAATAAGTTTCACATAAAACCATGCTAAGCGCTCTGCAACTTAAAAGTGGTCTTCCGAAGTTTTTCAATTGTTTGAGTTCACATGTTGTCAACTGAGGCAAAATTTTCTGTAGAAAGACTTAAACAAGAAGCCAGGGCTTACAGGAAAGAGAAAGAGTTCATTTTCCTAGTGGGAAGCCTAATAAGTCATCTTAATGTCTTAAAAGCCTTGCAACCAATATTAATGAATGCCATTATCAGATTTTACTGTCAAATTCACCTGCAGGCAAAGTGACCAAGGACTGTATTACAGTAAACACCTGGACTATATAGTGATAGCATTGTATAGTGTTTTATAAAACTCAGTAACTCAAGAACAGAAATTTTGCTACCTGAGATGGTAAACTGACGGAATCCTACAAAGACATCTGGCAATGAATGCTCTTTAAAATAATATGCTTGATTCAGTCATTGCTTAGCAGCAGATATCTTCTTTCCCTCCCATTTGATATATTTTTAAATTTATGTATTTGTTGCTCAAAAGTAACACTTAAAATTAAAAACACGTTATTTGCTTAAATGTACCCGAACCAGGAAAACAAGCTTATTAGTTGTTTTAGGGCATTTTCTACAGACTGATACTTCAGACATAATTACTCTTTTCCTCTTCCCTTTCTTCTCTGAATCTTCATTTAATCAGTCTCCCGCAACCTCCTCTTTTTTTTTTTTTTTTTTTTTTACTCTTATTTCAGGTGGCACATGCTTCGAGCTTGTTATAACATAACTACTTTACTAATACTTTAGTTCAATAATTCATTGGCAATGGGCACAAATATAAGTTCCAGAGTAACACTAGATGTGCATGATGGAATTGAAATTTGAACATCTGCATTTCTTCTGACTTCAGTCATGACTTCCTGTACTTGGTGTGATGGACTCACATGGCATTTGTCTCCAAAATTCCTCTTGATAATCTGCACATGGAAGTGAAGTCCCTTTACGTGGCAGAAGTAGCCTAGGGTTACAGAATCACAGAAGGATAGAATGGCCTAGGCTGGAAGGGACCTTAGAGATCATCTAATCCAACCTCCCTGTCATGGGCAGGGATGCCTCTCTACTAGATCAGGCTACTCAAGGCCCTGTCCAACTTGGCCTTGAACACCTCCAGGGAGGGGGCAGCCACAACATCTCTGGGCAATTTATTCCAAAGTCTTGCCACCCTCATACTGAAGAATTTCTTCCTAAGATCTAATCTAAATCTATTCTCCTTCAACTTAAACCCATTTCCCCTTGTCCTATCAGTGGACACTCTTGGAAAAAGTCCCTCCCCAGCCTTCCTGTAGGATCCCTTCAGGTATTGGAAGGCAGCTATTAGGTCCCCTCGAAGTCTTCTCTTTTCAAGACTGAACAATCCCAGCTCCCGCAGCCCGTCCTCGTAGCAAAGGTGCTCCAGCCCATGGATCATCTCTGTGGCTCTCCTCTGAATGCCTTCCAATAGATCTATGTCCCTCTTATGGTGGGGACACCGGAACTGGACGCAGTATTCGAGGTGGGGTCTCACAAGAGCAGAGTACAAGGGGAGAATCACCTCTCTTGACCTGCTGGCAATGCTTCTCTTGATACATCCCAGGATGCAGTTGGCCTTCTGGGCTGAATGAGTACACTGCCGGCTCATGTTGGGCTTCTTGTCTGTCAACACCCTCAAATCCTTCACGTCAGGGCTACTCTCAACCCACTCTGTGCCCAGTTTGTATTTGTGCCTAGGACTGGCCTGACCCAGGTGAAGGACCTTGCATTTTGACCTGTTAAAACTCATGCAGTTTGCACTGGCCCATTTCTCAAGCCTATCAAGGTCCCTCTGGATGGCATCTCTTCCCTCAAGTGAGTCCACAGCACCACACAGCTTGGTGTCATCGCCAGACTTGCTAAGGGTGCACTCTTTGCCGTCGTCCATGTCGCTGACAAAGATGTTGAACAGCACTGGACCCAGAACAGATCCCTGAGGAACACCACTTGTCACTGGTCTCCATGCGGACATCGAGCCATTGACCACAACTCTTTGAATGCGACCATCCAGCCAGTTCTTTATCTATCGAGTGGTCCATCTGTCAAATCCGTGTCTCTCCATTTTAGAGACAAGGATGTCATGTGGGACAGTGTCAAATGCCTTGCACAAGTCCAGGAAAATGACATCCATTGCTTTTCCCGTGTCAACCAGCGCTGTAGCTTTGTCATAGAAGGCCACTAAATTAGTCAGGCACAACTTGCCCCTGGTGAAGCCATGTTGGCTGTCACCAACCACTTGATTATTTCTTATGGGATTTTAATTATTTTTTTTATGGGGTGGAAAGAAGGAGAAAAAGGACCAGCAATAAAAGTCCCCCACCCTTAGCAAATGTCCCCCTTTGTAAGGAGGGTGATGATGATGGGATGGGACACACCTGTGAGCCAGTTTGGGTCAGCTGCCCTGGCTTGTGCCCCTCCCAGCTCAAGCTCTGGCCTGACTCCAAACTGCTGATGGTCTCACACTGTGGCTGGGCTGGCATTCTCCCTCAGCAAAAGCAGGACAAATCTACACTTGGGAATGCATTTAATGATCGTTAATGCATATTTTACATGTTGGTATCTTATGGATTTTGCTGTTGCCTCTATTCCCCATCTTTCATCTGCTGAGAAAGAGACAAGTCTTCAGTCTGAATGGCCACGGCTTGATCTGCTCTCTACTTGAATACAATGGCTAATAAATGTTTTCAGTTGTATTGTCAGAAACCCCAGATAACAGCAGCCCCCAGATAATAGCAACATGCATGGATCAATTTCAGTGAAGCCTACTTGTTTAAATCTTAGTTTACAGACAGTGTATTGAAAAATTTCGAACAAAACCCATTTTCTCCCACTGTTTGCCCATGATCTCTCTGTGGCCTCCATTTTATTATATGCTTTGGATAACACACTCATTATATTTCCTTTTCTCACTTCTATTACTACTGCCTTCTAAATAAACCTACTAAATGAAACAAGCACTTGCAAAAAGTATTAGACAATTATATTTAACTACATAGCCTTAATAGTACATAAGTGAATGATATAAACAGAAGTGTGCTTCTATCTCAGCTGCAGGAATCAGGTCTAGAAACAATATCCTGAACCGTGGTAAAAAGATTGAGAAAAGCATATGAAAATGATAGGCAGAATTTCCCAAACTGTACCTGCATAAACCAAGTCTTTCTGGAGGTTACCTAAGAAACACAAAAGTTTTGTATTTCTGCTTTTATATCTAATATCACCATTTTTTTTATCTCAGGAGACGATAATGATGCTCTCTCATGCTTAAGAGAAAATAATGAGGAACTAGCAAATCCACTTTGCTTGTCCAGCTGATAAGCTTAACCATATAGTTCTGTCCATGCATCAGCCACATTAATATACATGTGCAGTCTGCTTTAAAAAGAAAAAGAGGAAACATTTTCTTAGTCCAGAGACATTTCAGTGTCATGAAACATCCAGAAGTCTAGCGATTACATTTTGGCCCTAATAAGATCAATGATAAAAATCCTAGTCTTTCCCTCTATGCTCTAAAACATATGGAAAAGCTGTTATGCAGAGGAACCTTTGGGATGACAAGAAGTGGTTGTCACATTTGCCTAATTCAAGAAGATCAGGAATGAACCTGCAAATACCCATTTCATTCAAGATTAAACACAAGGCATTTCTGACTGCTTTTGAAAATCCTAGACCAAAATGGCATGGGAATGCATTAGTAAGGATGTTCATTTCTCACTACCAAATTTCCTTGGAGAAAGTACCAAAGACCCAAGGTTTGTTCAAAATACAAATTATTCAACTCTGAATATCTCATGAAGGCAATCTGCATCTTTATTCCCCCTAAAATTCACAGATTTGATTTTAAAACTCCTCAAACATATTTAGTTCATTAGAATCAGTTTTTAAATTCAGACCAAAAAAAATATCACCTACTTGAGCATTTTACACAGCAAATGCAACGGTTTTCTGACATGACCTGAAACTGTAAAAAAAAAAAGCTTTAAAGCAATGGCATGTTGGAGTTCAATAAAAACAAGGAAAAGAAAACAAAAAGAAAAAAACCTGAAACCAGAAATGTACATTCTTACTGTTTAGTCTCTTCTGTGCTAATAAGAAAAATGTAAAGCAAAATGCGAACAGCTAAGAGTCTGATTATGCAAATCAGCAGAAAATCAGGAAACAAACCAGGTTAAAAAATGACAGCATAATTTTTTTACCAGTAGCTAATCAGGGAAGTGCATTCCACAGCCAAAAAGGTAAAGGGTAAGAAAAGGAATAGGTAATATCTCATGTAGCCTTAAGGGCCAGGAATGAACTCCAACAACCAAAAAACTTTTATTGTAATGAAATTTAGCTCATCTTACAGATATACCAGAATAGACAAGACAAGGGAGAGGGTATTTCGTGGTTTAAATTAGAGCTTGTTCCCTAGTGTGCAAAGGAGCCTCATAGTCTCTTAAAGTAATTTAGAATAGTTCTTCCTACTACGAAGTAAATCTGCACTACCACTAGTAAATGTCAGAGGTGCATTTACCGTTCTTGTCAAGAGACACACTGCTGAGCAGTGAACAGATGTGTAGTAACATTTTATTTTAATAAGTCATTAGAAGATGAAATCAGAGTCCTTTTTAAAGGTAATTTATAGTAACAAGAAATCAATAATTCAAAGTTTAGAAAACGGATCTTTAGTAGAAACTCAGGTCCATGTGGACAGGCAGATACAAACAAGTTTATAGTTAATTAGAATAAAGATGCAAAGAATATAGAGCAAAAGATGTAAAAGGAAATAATTTATATTTTTTTCTTATTGGAATCCCCATCAAAGTCAATACCACAATTACAATATGTAGTTTGGTGCTTTGGTACATGATTTATTTATTATTTAGGATCAAGTCATGAGGAAAACAGAGGAATTACATCATGTGAGTCTCTCCAGTAGAGATTTTAAAGCTAGTCACAGCATAATAAAATGCACACAGCATCAAAACCCCACACTAATATCTGATATTTTTAATTACAAACCTGCTTGTGATACTTATCAGCCTCTGTAAAACTATAGTTAAAATAAGAATCACTGGGCTAGTGAATTCACACTGACAGAAGCAACAAAGATGACATATTGCCATAGATTCTATTTGTTACCTACAATTGCCACATCAAAATACGATGGGAAATAGAATTTGGAGGATGAAACAATTAAATACCCTCCTAAACAGTTAGGAGAAAATTAGTCGATTCTATAGGTTCAAAAACTGAAAAGGCTTCGCTGACTTCATTGTAAACACTGTTTTGAAAAGATTTATTTTTACGTTTACTTTTATGTTTTTATCTACATTTAAGAATTAAAAGTTGGTCACTATACTGAAGATGTTTTAAGTGTTTTAATTGCTGCGGAGACCAACTTCAGGGCAGGTAAGACTGTGCTGGGGAAGGGATCTAAAGCAAAAAAGGCTGACAAAAAGATCTTTTTTGGGGCTTTTTTAAGCTGGGATAAGCAGCTTGCCTGTGCCAGAGGCTGGTAGCTCGAGGACAATCACTCGCAACAAGGCAGTAAATGGTAAGTCTGTGTTAACAGTGGAATAATTAAATGTACGTTACGTTACTGTGGTAAAAAAAAACAGACACAAAGGAAGACAAACAACCCAAGTGCTCTATTTCAGGGGGCACCATAAACATCTCGGGAACACTTTGCTGAGAGGTCCCACTTCAAGCAGTTCATTTACAGTTCAAACCACATGAAGTTGGGCAATGTGCATCCCAGGGAGGTACCCCTTAATACAGTTTCAAATGGTTTCAATAAAACTCACAAAACAGGAACTGCCCGAGCGTCCCCGGGAGGTGCCACTTAAACCAGTTTCAAAAAACTCAATGTCAAACAACTCAAAGTAAATTAAATGGAGGGAAAACACAACACTTTCACCTGAAGGATCCCATCCTCATCGCCAATTAAATGTCTTGTCCCGAATTACAGAATCACAGAATGTTAGGGATTGGAAGGGACCTCGAAAGATCATCAAGTCCAATCCCCCTGCCAGAGCAGGAACACCTAGATAATGCTTCGTAGGAACATACCCAGGCAGGTCTTGAATGTCTCCAGAGAAGGAGACTCCACAACCTCCCTGGGCAGCCTGTTCCAGTGCTCCGTCACCCTCACTGGGCAGAAGTTTCTTCTCGAGTTTAAGCGGAACCTCTTATGTTCCAGTTTCAGCCCCTTGTCCTATCATTGGTTGCCACAGAGAAGAGCCTGGCTCCATCCTCGTGACACTGACCCTTTAGATATTTGTAAACATTAGTAAGGTCACCCCTCAGTCTCCTCTTCTCCAAACTAAAGAGCCCCAGCTCCCTCAGCCTTTCCTCATAAGGGAGATGCTCCACTCCCTTAATCATCCTAGTTGCCCTGTGCTGGACTCTCTCCAGCAGTTCCCTGTCTTTCTGGAACTGAGGGGCCCAGAACTGGACACAATATTCCAGATGGGGTCTCACCAGGGCAGAGTAGAGGGGAAGGAGAACCTCTCTCGACCTACTAACCACCCCCCTTCTAATACACCCCAGGATGCCATTGGCCTTCCTGGCCACAAGGGCACAGTACTGGCTCATGGTCATCCTGCTGTCTACCAAGACTCCAGGTCCCTTTCCCCTATGCTGCTCTCTAATAAGTCATTCTCCAACTTATACTGGAACCTGGGGTTGTTCCTACCCAGATGCAAGACTCTACACTTACCCTTGTTATATTTCATCAAAGATTTCCCCGCCCAACTCTCCAGCCTGTCCAGGTCTCTCTGAATGGCAGCACAACCTTCTGGCATGTCAGCCACCCCTCCCAGCTTAGTGTCATCAGCAAACTTGCTGATAGTACTCTCTAGTCCCTCATCCAAGTCATTGATGAATATATTGAATAATACTGGTCCCAGTACTGACCCTTGAGGGACTCCACTGGATACAGGCCTCCAACCAGACTCTGCCCCATTGACCATGACTCTTTGGCTTCTTTCCCTTAGCCAGTTCACTGTCCACCTCACTACCCGATAGTCTAGACCACACTTCCTCAGTTTAGCAGCAAGGATGCTGTGGGAGACTGTGTAAAATGCTTTGTTCCTCAGTCGAGCTATGATGATCCCAGAGGTGAAACTGAGACACAAACGAGGTCAATGTTGTGTTTTCTTTTGAGTATTTGTTCTTCAAGTGCAGAGAGGAAGGTGGGGGTGGGGGGGAGAGGGGAGAAAGGGAAAGGCAAAAGAACCAAGGCAAGTTGGTAAATGTCTACGGCAGCAGTTTGGTGTGATAAGCCTCACGGTTCCGAAATACACGTCTTTTCAATGTTGAGACAATCCTTTCTTTCTTTGAGTCCCACATTCCACCCTGTGGCTCAGCATTGCTCCATGGCAGCAGAAGTTAGAAGCAAGAAGACAGAGAGAGGAGAGGGGGAGAGAGAGAGAAAGAGGGAATAGGGAGTAAACACGAAGAAAATATATAGATGTTACTCTCACCTGTTTCGTTCCAGCTGAAGACGCAGTGGTTACAGATTGCACAAGCAACCATATGTTGGATCAATTGAATTAGACATGGAGTAATACATGGCAGAAATATGATTGTAGTCAATCTACATAATACATAGAACAAAACTTGCTTACTCAAGATTATAACTCTGTTGTTATCCTCTTCTGGCTTGAAAAGAAAGGAATCTTCCACTGTACGTCTTCCGATACTTCAGCATGAGGGCAACACAAAACAAAAGTGACAACACAGAAGAAACACAAAAAAACCAACCCCAAACACAAAAGTGTGACATAACAAGATATCGGGGATTTGAATCCCTAACTAAATCAGAATAAATTCAATCAGACTAGAATTAGAAGAGATTGCACAGAATATATAACCTGGGCTTCTTAGAATAGACTAGAACTAGAATAGGTACCTTTTTAGCCTAACTTTGCATAGTTTGTGCTGCATCTTCTAGTCAGGTGACCAGACTAGAAAATTTATAAGAATGCCTTTAAAGTTATGGGGAGGGGCTTGTTCTGAGCTCTTTGGTCTGGTTTTCGGAGGTTCTCCCCAAGAATGCCTCGGTGCCAGCTGGAGGTCCCACGATCCCGTGGATCCGTTGAGGTTCAGGATCATTTTCTCATCTGGGGTGCCAAAATGATACCGAAAGCATCGGTCAAAGAAACTCTCTAAGACTCAACTTGAGAGTTTTAGAGAGCAGGCATTCTTTATTGCAGCAGTGGATGTGGAGAGTGTGGGAGCAATTCCTCCTGGCATGCGTATCGTTATCTACAGTAAGCAAAGTTTATGTTATTCTAATACATACACCTTCACATTAGTTCCCCAAAATTACCCACTTGTCTCCCAGTTTTAACATTAAAATGCAGTTGTCTGATAAAACTGCTAAAGACACACCAAATCAAATAATGTCCTTCAACATTTTTGACTCTTTCCCACACCTTGTTGATGCAACAAGCGAAAACATTCAAAACACAATTGGTAGCCCCCCTACGGGCTAGAAAGCAAATTTCTTTGTTTCCTCAGTTTGCTTTAACCAGGGGCTCTGCCAGGCTAGATTCCTTTGGTCCTCCCTAGTGAGGCAGCAGATGTGACAGACCTCCTTGTCTTTTAGCCCTGTCCCCTGATTTTATCAGTTAGCTGGGCTCGTTGCAGCTGCATTGCTGCATGTTGGGTTGCGGTGTTGTTTTTTTTCCCTTTTCACTTTCCTTCTTGTTACTCTAAACAGTATATGATGCTGTCCTCATCAACGGAGCTACTGCGTTGCAGACCTTCCGTAGCCTCCGCTCCCCATCCAGGGTCTTCCCTCTGTATGCCTGATCTATCTTCCCAAGCCTTTCAATTTGAGAGCAAAAACAGCCCCTTCAGGCCAGCTGGTCCCAAAGCCTACTCCTGCCTGTCTGACAGGGGCTCGTCAGGTTTCCCTTCAGCAGGACTCTCTATCCTTTGTTCTGTCTCTCCTCCGTTCGCCCCCCCTTGCAGCCCATGCAGCATCTACTCCTTCCTGAAGAAAGGCCCTACAGAGGGCACTTCCTTCCATTTTGCTTCTCCCCAGCAAAACAACATTAATTGCAACCTTGCATCCTAATTGAAAGTGCTCTCCCTAAGTTGTTTGTGAAGCCACGCCACCAAACTGGACAGCAAAGGAATCCCTTGTTCTGGCTGAGCCTGCCTGTCTGCCCGCTCCTCCACAGTGGCAGCGAGGCTAGCTCCTACAACAGCACACAGAACTGCTTTCTCTTGCCAACCTTCTTCTTGGCTTCCTTTTGCAAAGCCAAAATACCATCTAGTGTGCTCTGCGGGCTGGATGCCTTTTTTCTCTCTCAGCCCTGGCCAGGAATCAAGGGCCAGGCAGGCCAAGTTTCCAGCAACTTCAGAAGTACTTCTGACAACTTACGGTTCCATGTTAGTGACAAACAAAAAAACCCAACAAACAAAACCCACACCAAAAGGACAACACAAAGCAGAGAGACACGAAGAAAAGCAAATGACCCAAGCACTTTATTTCAGGGGGCACCATAAACACCTCGGGAACCCTTTGCCAAGAGGTCCCACTTCAAGCAGTTGGGTTCCGGTTCGAAGCGCACAAGGTCGGGCAATGTGGGTCCCAGGGAGGTACCCCTTAAAACGGTTTAAAAAGGTTTCAAGAAAACAACCAAAGAGGAACTGCCCTAGCAATTGTCCTGGGAAGGTGCCACTTGAAACAGTCTCAAGCAAGTCCATGTCAAACAAGTCAAAGTGGATCAAAGTGAGGGAAAACACAACACTTTGACCTGAAGGATCCCATCCTCATCACCAGTTAAATGTCTTGTCCTGAATTGTCCTCGGTTGAGCTATGATGATCCCAGAGGTGAGATTAGGACACAAACAAGGTCAATGTTGTTTTTTCTTCTGAGTATTTATTCTTCAAATGCAGAAAAGGGGGGGTGGGGGTGGGGAGGGGGGCTGAGGAGAAAGAGAAAGGCAAAAGCAGAAGACACCAATACCTTTCTTTCCTTCTGTAAGTCCCACACCCGGTCCTGTTGCTGTTGTGGTTAATGCATTTGTAGCAGAAAAGCTGCTCTTGTTGGTGTTGGCAGCATCTCTCTCTACCCAGTCCAACGTTCCCCCTCAGAGTGAAGACAAGGACTAAAGAAGGGGGAGGTTGCTCCTCTGGTCCCTTTTATGTCTCCTGGAGGTTTACTCTGCCCCTTTTGTGGGGCATTTTGGGAGGGAGGAAGAGGTGTAGCCTGGGAGTCTGAGTGTGGGCTTGTGCTGCTTGGGGCCTTTCCCGTGTAGTGTACACAGCCCACGTCAATGTTTAATTATTCCACTGGTAACACGGACTTACTGTTTACTGCCTTGTTGCGAGTGATCGTCCTCAAGCTTCCGGCTCCCAGGAATAAGACTGTCATGGGTTAAACCTGACCTGCAGCCAGGTGGCCACACAGCTCTCACTCCCCCTGCTCTGCTAGACAGGGGAGAAAATATTTCAAAGGGCTCAAGGTTTGAGATAAGGACAGGGAGATCACTTTACCACTCCGGCAAAACTGACTTGATTTTAGCACAGAAAACCTAGCAATGATGTATATGGTTCTAGGAAAAAAAAGATGAGTAATGATTTCCTAATTCTTCCCAAAAAAGTTGTCCAAGCCTGAAAACATTGATTTTGAACTATACTCTGAAGTTTCTTTTTTTCCTTCCTAAGTGCTCACAGTATCAAACTGGAAAAATGTGCAATCTAGTCAGTACCTTGCATACAGAAATCTTAAGGAACCCCTTTCTTATGTTAATATGAAAATCTTGCCTGGGTTTGTGTTCCAACATCATTACTACAAAGTTTAAAGCAGTAATTATGATTGATTTACTGTTAGCATTTGTGTCATGACATATATGCAAAATAACATAAATTCTCCTCTGCCTCAGAGGATTTCAGAAATTCAGTTTTCCAAGATCAGTCTTTTGCTAGTCTTCAAGCCACATGTCACAGATCTTTGCCATGTAGTTTACCTCTGTTTTTTTTTTTTTTTTTTTTTCTGTAAATCCATCAACAAATCATTTGATGAAGCCTGATTTGTTATGGAGACACACAAATGGCTTCACTATAGCTGGACCTTTTGTCTTGCAGCTTTTCTTCCTCAAAAATAATGCTTATGCTGGATCTTGTCGCATATCTCAGCATCTTTTATTAATGTCTCCCAGTGCACACTGAGGTCTATGTGATATTTGACCTACAGCATCTTCTCATATTCTGAAAGTTTTGCAAGTGTTTTGTTAGCATTCAGGCTGCTGGTTTAACAAAATGCCTGGGGATAATTTCTGTAAGGCTCATAATCCATACTATCCCTTTACCCATAAATGTCTTTGTTTTCAGTACTTCACCTAGTATTGCTGATGCCTAGAGAAAAAGATATTACAGTATTTCTCAAATGTTCCACCATCTGCTTTGAGAACCAGCAAATGTGTTTCTAAATACATTCCTGCCTGCTTTGAATATAACTTTCTTTCCTAAGATATTCACAACTCTTTTCTTTGAGTTGATGTCTGAAAACATTTTAAAGACATCTGGTTATACAGTTTCTTCAAGAAGGGTGAGAATCATCTCACAGTTGAGATGACTTTTTATTTCTATTTTTTAAATCATGCCCCTGCAGTGACTTCGTTAAGTTATCAAAAACATCTAGTGGGATTAGCTGACCAATTGATGCACTGGCAAGGTCTTTCTGGTAATATTCACTGGATTATTCAGTTTTCTCAAGTAGTTCATGCAAGATTTAAAAGTGTCCTTGGTCTTTTCAACTGCCAGACTTCTGGAGATTTGCAGAAATTATTAAGGTGTTATTGAGTTATGTCAGATTTCTCAACTACCTCATAAAACGGTTTAATTGCTATAAGAATTAAGCAGTACCTGTTAAAAAAAAAAGCTGTTCAAGACCTATATTCTGAGTGGTTTTGTTTGCTGCCTCTTGTTGCAGTCTGAGCCAAGAAGTTTCCAAGCTGATTATGAATAAAAATTTAGGAAATCATGGATGGGATTCGCACAGAGCATCCACACCCTTTACTGACTTCTCGTAAAACTAAGCAAAATGTCAAATCAGTGTAAGAAATCTAAAATAGTGAAAGGCTTCCATTAGCATCCTCTCTTTGATAACTGAGGTACCCTTCAAATAGATACGTGCTTTGTGAAAATGAGTAATTATAAAAGACTTAATCAAAAAGTACTTAGCAGATGTTATCTCAAGCACTGCTGATACATTTAAGTGCATCTTCCAAGTGGGCAACATCAGCAATGTAATTACCTTGTAGGCAAGGAGAAATTCACTCCTTCTTAACCTAAGAAGTGTTTTTTATACAACTTCAGCATTTACATGTTCTCCAGTGACTGGTTTGTAACAGCTGATGAAGGGCAGGTTCATTTTAGGGGAATGAATAGAGGAGCAGATAGAATTTCTTCACAGGCAGTTTTCTTTAGAACATTCAGAAGGTGGATTATGTCACTCTTTTCTATGCTGTTGTTTTGACTTCACTGCTGGTACACAAATGTGCCTTTTGACAAGAGTTTCTTCACCAACAACCTGTTTACTCTGTAAGCTGAGGAACTCTTCTGCCTTTTTCTTTATGATACAGATTTCCACATCTCCACATACACATAAAGTATTTTCTTCAGCTGGGTTCCTTTTCCTTTCGTTTAGGTATTTGCTTTGCTTAGCCGAACAGCTGTCTCATGTTAAATCACTTGGAGCCTCACTGACTTTCTCTAGTTGGTGTCATTTTATACTTGCACTTTTGACAGAAGAGTATTCAAAAGTTGGTTAATGTACATAGGCTTACTGTTTTTGATGATATCATATCTGTATTATTTCTCCTTTGCTGAAGTTTACAGTAATGCCAAAACAGGGATATGTCAGAAGAGGATGCTTTGAATTTATGTGCCAAAGTGACATTCAATTGACATATGTCAATTATTCGTTTCTTTCATGCACGTTTGAAAGATGTGTGTAGGAACTATCTTCACTGACTAATTTCATAGATGAGATGCTTATGCTTCAAACCTGGAATAAAATATTGCATTGATTATAACTTACATTATGCAAATGAGATAGCAGCAATATATAAAAAGCACACTCTTGTGTTGTGACATCAAATTTTAGTTCACATAAAATAGAAACTCATACAAATAATCCTCCCCGACTCAGAGTTTACCACCTCAAATGAAGGTTGTTACGATCGCTTCATTGCCTATAGCTCTGAGTGAGTTAGAGAGATAGAAAATGGTATAACCATAATGAAAGTGTATTAACATATCCAATCCAAAAACATGTTAACAGAAGCAATAACCCTCCTCCTGAACAATTCCTGGGATGAGATTCTCAAATTCAGTTTATTTCTCATGATCTAAGGAAATATAAAAAAATCTGGAAAAACTGCTTATCTCAATCTGAGCACTTAGGTATGTTTTCATTACGTACTGGAAAGAACACAAGTTCATGTAAGGTATTTTTCCTTTTTGCTTGTCACCTGTACAATGAAGGGATAGGTTCTGAGCATCGAAGTAACAGGTATTTTAATGTTTGGCCCAATTATATTTTGACTTGGAAGAACAGTTCTATTTCACAACAAATATATGTTTTCCATGTCCTAAATGATTGGTTTCCACCTTTCAAACGTATTACTTTACAAAGATGTCATTTTTCTTTGCAAAAAAAAATTTACAGGAGGTTAGAGAAGAGGTTTGTATAGTACAAAGGAAAACAACCACTAAAAGGGTTCTTATCAGCTACCAAGCTCTCTAAGAGTGCAATTGCCTGAACAAAAGGCTTAGACCTATTACAACCATCTGCTGACCCATTATGAAGCCAGGCTTTTCCTAAAGTCTCCAGAAACCACTTTTAGTTGCAACATCTCTTTTCTTGGGAAAAAAAAAATGGTCAGGACATATTTGCCCTACTCTTTTTCTTTTAATTTCTTTACTTTGAAAGCCACAGAGTAAGAAATGTGCTGTTGGTCACAGCCTTGCAGAAACTTAAGGCTTTTGCTGCTGTAGATGAGAAAAGTAACCCCACAGCGAGAGCTGCCAGGGGCATCAGACATCCTTGTGGACAGCAGCTGACACACAGCAGTTCCCTGAGGAACCAGAAACAGAGCAGTTAGCAGCACACCTCTTTTTCTTCCAGGGCTCTGGCATTAACATTTTTGCAACTCCTGTTTTACAGTGTCTGGCAGCCAGCTTTCTCTAATCAATTACCTCTTCTTTTGCCTGTGTGTAAAGCTGGCACTGAAGTGGATCTGTACATTTGTGGCAGTATAATAGCAAGATGGGTCCATTTGGTTAAGATTTCATCAAGGACAAGTCGCAGACAATTGGGACATTAACTGTGTAAAATAAGTGCATATGCAGGGTGATGAACTTCACTCAGCTAAGCCACAGAGACAGTTTTTCCATGGCAGCCTTCTCATTGAATTTCCAAAGTAAAAGAGGTCATGGGCAGAAGTCAAGAGTAACGAGATCAACCACAAAGTGAGTGGTTTTCTTTTGCATATGACAGCAAAGAGCAATCCATAGACCAGTTATGAGGAAGAGCCCTATTTAACTGAATTCTACATGGAGACCTTCAGGAAGGTAAGCATGCACTATCTTCTGTATTTAAATCTGACATTAACCCAAAGCTTCCACTGAAATGAAGGGAACGTTAGACACCCTAGAACATAAAGGGCAAAAAAAAATCCAGTCATACAGTTTAGGCAATCAATTAAAACATATAGTTACTCATCCTTTCCCTTCCAGACAAAATGTGATAACATATGGCCTGCCTGATTAGTGCTTCGTAAATCACTGTTGTGTTTGATCATAAATGACACATAAAAGGCTGGTTTAATACTTTGTACTTACTTTTATGTTCCATGTGAGGTTCCTCTTGAAAAAAGCAGAATGTTGATGTTTGGTTACTACCTCCATAGCAAAATTAACAAGCTCATATGAAATTCTAAATCAAACAAACAGGCTGCATTGACAGGTGTTTGTATGAGGTAGTATATAAGACTGTTAGTGTCTTACTGGTCAAGAGAAGTGTAAATTTATCTGAAGAAAGGATGAAAAAAATGAAAAGGAATGGAACAGTCATAGAAAAATTGCTTGTTATTTGGGTAAACAAGGCTTGTGTAAACTAGATTTATGCCTTTACATCTTGTATTAGATTTGTAACAGTCTTTAGAGAACAAGCTTAGCACTCTGGTGGTGACTTGCATTTGGAAATTAAACTAATGCATATGTTTAATGCAGAATCTTATTTTATACAAGTGAGATTTTCAACTTTTCATATGATATGTTTGAATCACTAATTGCCAATTGCAGATTCTTTCACTGTTCTTTTTAGTGACATATTTGTACCAGCCACTAAAAGATTACATCGAGAACATCAATTGGTGCATAAATATTTATGAATACTTAAGTGGAATAATCAAGTGTAATAAACTCTCCAGAGATACTGCTGGTATCTGAAACGAATTTTAAGAATCGTACAGTGTTTATATATGTGCTGTGAAAAAGGTTAACATTTGCCTTGCCAGAGTCCCTCCCTTGTTAGAGGAGTTAATTTGCTTTTGAGATTTCCAAACAAACTTTTTCACTTAAAACACTTTTTGAGGTGGGGAAGAAATCTCTAGGCTAGTAGGAATAATTTACTGCTGGTTTACTTCTTGAGAGATAGCGATGAGAGATAGCTTGTGACTTAAAATTTTAATAGCACTGCGGGTTTTTACCTTCAGAGATACCTTTAATTTCTTATGATTTTATTAACAGCAGAGGATAGTAGGCAGCTCTGCTCAGTTTGAAATCTAAGCACAGCAGTAGGCACCTACAAGGCACATGATTCCATCCTGTGAAGAAAGATACTTGTCTTTCAAGTGGAGAAGCCTTAAACAGTGCAAAGTGGAGAGGGTTGTTGCCTATTGTCACTTTCCTTTGGAAGGACAGCAAGGTATTGCTGCTGGATGTTGAGAGGAATTTGTCATTGTGGGTGCTAGTTGTGTGAAGTCTCACTGTGTCTTTCCTTGGACTAAAAATGAATTATTGATTATGAAATTTTATATCAGAAAATCTCTGACAACTCATTGACTGCTAGGAAGCATAATTACAGGTAACAGTTATATAACATTATATGTAAAATACAAAGAAACAATTCTGCATCATGATGATATTTAGGGAAAGCTATGGAAAAATAAGTTTTTGGCAGAAGCAAAGGGCTGGAATGCAGACACAGACAATCCCACACAATCTCTCTTGCTGCCAGCATGCTTAGCCTCTTTAATTCATTATTTTAATACTCCAGGTTTTGAAAAGTCTTTCTATTTACTTGTTGCTTCCAGCTCTGCCAGATTTTCGTCTCGACAGACAAAGTTGTAATGCATCTGCCTCACTGGAAAGGGAGCATTATCCAAGAATCCTGCCTTTAGGCTTTGCCATCACCATTCCTGGACCATGGCTTTGTCTAACAGCTTGGACTATAGTCCTTTACATTTCTAGTCTTATTGGACTGATATATTAGACTCTAAATCTAGCATTAGGGCATTTAGTACCAATGAAAATCTTAATGTAAATTCTGCAAGTGATTCCCACCAGCCTTTTGGTATAGAGGCTCGAATTTTGATTCTAGAAACTGATATTCCCCACTCACGCCCACCCCTGTCCCAATCCACAAAAAAAAAATCATGAATTAAATATAAAACCAGCAACTCATTTGACTTATTCCCATGTTAGTCATTGTGCAATCTATTTCAGTGTGCTCTCAAGACTTTGAGAGTCTTGAATATTTTATTTTTCACGATACATAAGAAAGCTGATCACCCAAATATCCTGATTCAATTCTGGCAGTTCTAGGCTATGATCTTGCAATGAACTCAGTTATGACAGATATAATTTCAAAAGCCTGGGATCAAGAATTGACACAAAATAAAAGCTAAATAGGTCAGGGGCAGTGGTGTGTACACACTAAAGAACAGACTCGTGTGCTTGTATCCTATTAACTGTTATTTAATGCTGAAGTGATTTGCTGAGTTTATCCCTGGAAGATTCTCATTCCAGCTCAGGCAAAACAATATGCACCACAAGATGTTTCCACTAGTCTTATAAGAAACTGGTAAAATATTGTCATTTAAAATGAGCCAGATCACTGTATCAAATAAAACATAAAAAGCTGCAGTTTTCCTTGATAATCATATAATCCATTTTGCACCACATTTCCTCTCTGTAGTTCATGCAAGTAGTTATTACAGGTAAGGTACTTGGAGGACACTGTCATTGCTTGTGCTATCCCTAGTCACTGAATAAGAGAGTGCAGTGTCCAGAGCTTGGTGTTATATATTTCATTACCATTAAACACACAGAAATAAATAGCTCTGATGTTCCCTTTCAATTTTAATTTCCAAAGGCATTTCTTAAAGCTCTGTACTGTAAATTCACCCAGTGATACTGATTCTCTTTAAATACTTTTCAAATTACTGACAAGATAATCTTTTTTTCCCATAAAAAATATTTTCCTCAGTAATAAATAGTGGGTTTCAATGTCAGTTATTTTTTACTCCATTTTATAAAGATAGATAACTAGGCACAGTTAGATACTTAGTTGTAGAACAGGTTTGTGTAAATGTATGACTTTATTCTGTTAGTACACATCCCTAAATAAAAACAAATGTATATTTGTAAATCTTCTTTTCCTACTCTTTGTATGGGAGGAACATAATCTAATGTGTTGCTTTAAAAGAAGGGAGCAGAACTATATACTAGCTAGGCTTTTAAGCCTTCATCTAATTTTCCTTTTCTCTTGGGCCATAAAATAACTCATGAAATATGAGATATTTAGTATGACTAATTAATCCCCTTCTGATGTTTTTGCTAATATTATTACCATATTAATTAGCTAATTACCCTAACATTGCCAATGGTAATAAAATTCTTGTTGAGTTGTAGTCTGGCAAACCTCACTGCATTTAAAGTATTTCTGAAACACCATAGTGTTCTAGGGAGGAAAACAAGGTAAGAGTTGCATCCTCTATCAAATCTATATATTTGCTAACAACAGAAAGTCTAAACTGCAATGCGACCGCAAGGCAACATGCTTCTTATTCTAATATGTGTAACTCAGTATTGATATTTCCTTTCTCAGCTATGAAAATAGAACAGGTACCAGATGATAATTTTGTTTATAAGACAAGAAGGAAATGGCTCAAAAAATTGCATACTGCAATCAAATCCATGGGCAGGTAGATAGATATCAGTTAGGTAATCAGAGATTATTGTGACGTGACTGTTTAGAAGACTGACAAATCAAGACAGTTTTCAAACTTTACTGAATGAATTAGTGGCTCACATATTGCTATAGTTGTATTTACAAATTACTAATCATGATCACTACATATGCAAAACTGTTTGACTTTTATATATATGTTCTGAATTATCTGTGAGTATACTGTAACAGGGAGGCAATGATGTGTAGTTTGTGGAGGCAATGATGTGTAATTTGTAGCATTAGCTGTCCTTCTTGATGTTTTTAGTCACTGACATCCAAATTATCAAGATGAAGAGTTCTGTGATGAAGCTCCTAAACTAAAGTGGTTTTATCTGCTTTCTTCTCTGATTTTCTGCACTTACATCTTCTGAGTCACAAGAGGCAACAATTTCTGTTGCGAAAAAGAGGGGCAAAAGAGAGTTTAGCAGAAGCTAAACTCCCTTGCATTCCCACTTGTCCTCAGATACCAGAGGGGCTGAGGGCAGCTAGGCTTAGGTTCTGAGTGGTGCCCAATTCAGTGTTAATATTCCAAACTAGTAGTGCAACACACCAGTGTGCCTTCAATCTGGCAGCACCGCTGGATTCACAAGGCCAGCCTTCACGAGGGTGGAGACATACTCACGGGCCCAAACTCAGTGTGCCAGTGCCAACAGGGACTCACACAGCCAGGTTGGAATCAAATATAGTTTACTGAAGCAACAGATACAAAAATTTGGTTTGATTGCTGGTGATAGTGACTGTCTGCAAAGCACGTGCAAAAGTTACAGTTGTAATAGATTATGAACAGCTCTATAAAGTCTTCCTAAGCATCCCAGGGCAGCTCTTGGTGAGACCAAGTGTTCAGACCTTATCCAGAGATGTCCCTATGGGGGGGAAGAGAGGCTTACCCCATTGACTGATCCCAGGAGTCAGAGGTAGTTGGTGCTGATGTCTTCTCTGACTGTAGTGGTGTCTTCCCTAAAGTTCCCCCTCACTTGGGTATTTTTTATATTATTTATTACCTTTCAGGTGGAGCTTGAGTGACTCTAGAAATGCATATCTTTATTGTGATTGGTGTAAATTTTCCTCACTTTGTGCGTTTAAAGGTATAGACTAGAAGAATTCAGTGTGCAAGCTCAGTGAGAGGTGGTTGCACCTTGGAGACAGGTAGCTTTTGGGATGGAGGTGTGTTTTTGGTATTATAATGAGATTATAATGAGCATAGCTGGGTTGGACTAGATGATCTTTGAGGCCCCTTCCAACCTCTAACACTCTGTGACTCTGTGATAGTTCACCCAAAGGATGATATCTATCAGAAGATTACAGACTCTTGGCCCAGGATAGTAAGTGTGCAGTTAATTGGCTCCTTAATGTCTCCAGGTTCCTTTGTGTGCCCAGAGCTTGGCCACGGTACCTCCGCTCTGGTCTGTGCTCCATGTGGTTTTCTCTTAGGGTCAGAACATCAAACTCCCTTAATGCTACCAATCCTTAAGGTTACTTTAGAAACCTTTGTGGAGAGAACTCTCTGCATACCAGTTGCACATTGTCCTGGAAACTTTCCCAATGTTCTGATGTGTGAACAATGCTATATAGGTAATTAAGTCATTTTGGACAATTATCCCATATCACACAATGTGAGAAGGGTTCATCAAAGATGGTTGCCTTGTGGTTAGAATTAAAGTCTAGGCAAAAACTACCTTAATTCCATAATGTCTAACACTTTTACGCCATGTTCCTTATCCCTAAAGGGGAGTCTAGTCTGTCCTAATCCTGTTTATCAAGTTTCTTATGTTTTGCCTGTCATCCTTCTGTGTATCCAGTGCATCTTATTTGCTCTCCTTTGTATGTACATTTCCTTTGTCTTGCACTTCTGTGTTCAGCTCGTGCCCTTTACATGTCATCACATCCCTCTTTGCTTGTCCTTTTGGTGGTCAGGCTCTTCATATACTTAGTAAAATGCTTCTGCATTGTGTCTAGCTAAGCCATGATACAAAATACAAGCATACTGTTGTTAATTATTTCAGTTTGCTTATAATCAAATTAAAGGCAAGTTAATATTATTTACATTCTTATCAGCACACTTTTAATTTGTAGGTGTTTTAGTTACAAAAGTTAGGCAGCAGAGTGTCAGCTCATGTTGAATGCAATTGCAAGTGATTACCCTGATATTTTTCTATTGTAGCTATGCAAAGTATGTTTGGTTAACTTAATGAATAATGAAAAAGTGTTTATGTGTATTCAGTATCTGAGTTCTGAAATATAATATTATTTTATGTCACTATGGTGTCGGCAAAGTAAAGAGGACAGGAATAAAGTTTAAAAACATGATCTTTCTTTGACTAATAAATATTTCTTAAAAACTACTTTTCTTCTCTGTTTGTCTCCACAATGTTAACATTGGGCTTGGTTGTAAACTTGTAGAGATAGTAGAGAGCCTCTCTTATGAGTTCAGATAAAATAATCTATACTGCATTCATGAAAATAGTCCATTTGGTGCAATCACACAAAAAGGAGGCTGCGTCAAAGCGAGACTGGTTCTGGTACCAGGTAATGGTTCCATGCAATCTTCATTCAGTGCTCTGTCCAGGCAGTTCCCTTGCTCTATTTGAACTGCTCATAGAATCAAGGGCTCACCAACATGTGAAAGGATCAAGAGAGTAGAAAAACGTTGAGTGTTTATTTTTCAATTTCAGAGCTCTCCTCTGAAGCAACCTGAATCTCAGCAGGACCCCCTGAAATGGGTGATACCATTTATCAACATAGAACACATGCACTACATTAGTCATGCTACAGTGGCATTTAAACTGCTCTTGCTTATCTTAAGAAAAAAAAAAATAAATCCTACTTTAAGCTTTCCCAGAACTTTGTGCTTCTAGCTTTTTCTCTGCAAGTCCACCTTTATTATCTTTTTTCCTCAGGTGCTTGCTCTCACTGGCTGATAATCCTTGGACCTGATATACTGCCTCCAAAAACACATGGCAAAACTTGCTCTAAATGAAATGTTTGGTTTAGCTTTGTGTTCCATTCTTGTGGACAGCTAAAGGAAAGTCTTTGAATAAGAAGTGTTAGTTTTCCTTCATTATGTTCTTCAAGACGCCCTGAGAGATATTCTTTTGTGGTAATGAATGCATTCATCTGAGCACACTGTGAAGCAAAACACCACAGGGATGCAGAAAACAGCCTATTCTCTTACTTTTTCTAGGATAACGTAGCTGAAAATATGAGGAATCTTGACTACTTGTTTGAAGCAAAGCTACTTTATATACTTGTGAGGTGTCACAGTTGAACTTAATTCGTTTACACCATTGAGATTTATTTGTGAATAAAACTGAACACCAAAGTAGTGTAAGTGAATTTAGTCTTGCCTTATAAGCTGCATAGATGATATATATACAAGGTATTTAATGTTTTACACTTTAAAAGCTAGCATTAAAATATTAAAATTTTGAAAGGTAGAAGCGGTTTACAAAGATGTATTTATTAACCGCTTTATCTTAAAAATGAAAAGCTATTACCCTGCCCATATGAGCATTCCAAAGGAGTTGCTGTGTCACTCATCAGCAGTATAGTAGCAAATTGATTCAAAGATGAAAGCTATACAATAGCTAGCAAAGATCTTTCTCAAACTCACATCTTTTGATGCCTGTAAGAAAGACAGGGACTGTCTTTTTAGCAGGCCCTGTTGCAATAGGACAGGGTAATGGTTTTAAAATAAAAGAGGTTAGATTTAGACTAGATATGAGGAAGACTTTTTTACAATGATGAAGGCGAAACACATGAACTGGTTGCCTGGAGAGATGGTAGAAACCCCATCCCTGAAAACATTCAAGGTCAGGTTGTACAGGGCTCTGAGCGACCTGATCTAGTTAAAGATGTCCCTGCTCATTGTGGGGAGGTTGGACTAGATGACTTTTAAAGGTCTCTTACAACCCAAACCATTCTATGATTCTATTTGAACTTGAAAGAGGTTTTCTTGACTGCTTGCTACTGAACAATGTTTTTATGGTTGCCAATATAACACATGTAGATATGTACCACATGTTGGTTGATTAAACCTCTTTAAAATTCCTGATGTTGTAGAAAATGCAAAAATAACTTTAGCAGATTGAGGGGTAAAAAAGGAGTTACTACTAGAGCTGTTCGGCAGAATAATGGTCACTTTCAAGTTAAATTTTCACTTTCAATCTGCTTGCCTAGGAAGGTAACTTACTCCCACACCGTGAAGGAAGCCATTCCCTCCCATCTGTGCTATGCCAGAAGAACTCCAAGAAACTCTCACTGGTTTGGACAAGGGGTCCGTTTAGCTCAATATCCAATCTCCAACAGCGGCAAAATAGATGTCACTGCAGAGACTATATGAGCTTGGAGGCTCTGTGCAGCCTGTTTCCATCAAACTTAACACGATCCTCAATTGTTGGATGAGAAATGTCAGTGGGCAAATACAGATCTGCCTTGTCCTCTTGCAACCTATTTATGGGCCTGTGAAATTGTTTAGATGCTTGCTGAACCTGGGGTTATAGCTGGGATTGCGGCGGGGCAGTGCTCTAGAAATTATGAGGACCGGGTGGCCTTCCATCCCCCTAGGGTGAGATCAGTGTGCTCAGCTTGCTCCCTGAAATGCTTATACACCAATGCACGCAGCATGGGGAATAAGCAGGAGGAGCTAGAAACCTGGGTTTGGGCAGGAGATTATGATCTGGTGGCAATTACAGAGACATGGTGGGACAGCTCACATGACTGGAATGTGGTCATGGGTGGCTATGTCCTTTTCAGGAAAGACAGGCCAGCCAGGCGAGGTGGTGGAGTCGCTCTTTACGTGAAAGAGCAACTACAATGTCTTGAATACCATCCAGGCATGGAGGAGGAGCAAGTTGAGAGTGTATGGGTTAGAATTAAGGGGCAGGCTGGCAGGAGAGATACTGTTGTGGGTGTCTATTACAGGCCACCAGATCAGGGTGAGGAAGTTGATGAGGCCTTCTACAGGCAGCTGAGAGCGGTCTCACAATCACAGGCCCTGGTTGTCGTGGGGGATTTTAACTTCCCTGATATTTGCTGGAAGGACAACTCAGCCAGCCAGCCACAGTCCAGGAGGTTCCTCCAGTGCATCGATGATAATTTTCTGTTGCAAATGGTGGAGGAGCCGACTAGGAGAGGAGCACTGCTGGACCTCATCCTCGTTAACAAGGAGGATCTGGTTGAAGCAGTAAAGGTTGAGGGCTGCCTTGGCTGCAGTGACCATGAAATGGTGGAGTTCAGGATCTCATGTAGCAGAAACAAAATAGCAAGCAGAATTGCAACCCTGGACTTTGCCAAGGCAAACTTTGGATTTTTCAAGCAATTACTAGAGAAAATCCCATGGGCAAGGCTGTTTGAAGGTAAAGGGGCCCAAGATAGTTGGTTAGCGTTCAGGGACTGCTTCTACCGTGCTCAAGATCAGAGCATCCCGACACGTAGGAAGTCAAGGAAGGGAGCCAGGAGACCTGCGTGGCTAAACAGGGATCTGCTGGGTAAGCTCAAGTGCAAGAGGAGAATTTACAGATCTTGGAAGGCAGGGCTGGCCACTTGGGAAGAATATAAGGCTGTTGTCCGAGGATGTAGGGAGGCAACTAGGAAAGCAAAGGCCTCCCTAGAATTGAACCTGGCGAGAGGGGTCAAGGACAACAGGAAGAGTTTTTTCAAATACGTGGCAGATAAAACTAACACCAGAAGCAATGTAGGCCCACTGATGAATGAGATGGGTGCCTTGGTGACAGATGATACAGAGAAGGCAGAGTTACTGAATGCCTTCTTTGTCTCTGTCCACTCTGCCGGAGGCTGTCCTGAGGAGCCCCGTTCCCCTGAGGCCCCAGAGGAAGTCAGGGCAGTGGAGGAGTTTGCTTTAGTCGATGAGGACTGGGTTAGGGACCAATTAAGCAATCTGGACATCCATAAATCCATGGGTCCAGACGGGATGCATCCACGGGTGCTGAGGGAGCTGGCTGATGTCATTGCTAGACCACTCTCCATCATCTTTGCCAAGTCTTGGGAGACGGGAGAGGTGCCTGAGGACTGGAGGGAAGCAAATGTCACTCCAGTCTTCAAAAAGGGCAAGAAGGAGGACCCGGGTAACTATAGACCGGTCAGCCTCACCTCCATCCCTGGGAAAGTGATGGAACGACTTATCCTTGGTGCCATCTCAAGGCATATCAGGGATAAGAGGGTCATTAGAGACAGTCAATATGGCTTCACCAAAGGGAATTCGTGCTTGACTAACCTCATAGCCTTTTATGAGGATATAACAAGGTGGATAGATGATGGCAGAGCGGTAGATGTGGTCTACCTTGACTTCAGTAAAGCATTTGACACAGTCTCCCACAGCATCCTTGCTGCTAAACTGAGGAAGTGTGGTCTAGACTCTCGGGTAGTGAGGTGGACTGCGAACTGGCTAAGGGGAAGAAGCCAAAGAGTTCTGGTCAATGGGGCGGAGTCTGGTTGGAGACCTGTATCCAGTGGAGTGCCTCAAGGGTCGGTACTGGGACCAGTATTATTCAATATATTCATCGATGACTTGGATGAGGGACTAGAGAGTACTATCAGCAAGTTTGCTGATGACACCAAGCTGGGAGGAGTGGCTGACACACCAGCAGGCTGTGCTGCCATCCAGCGAGACCTGGACAGGCTGGAGTGTTGGGCGGGGAAAAATTTAATGAAATATAACAAGGGTAAATGTAGGGTCTTGCATCTGGGTAGGAACAACCTCGGGTTCCAGTATAAGTTGGGGAATGAGTTATTAGAGAGTAGTGTAGGGGAAAGGGACCTGGGAGTCTTGGTGGACAGCAGGATGACCATGAGGCAGCACTGTGCCCTTGTGGCCAGGAAGGCCAATGGCATCCTGGGGTGTATTAGAAGGGGGGTGGTTAGTAGGTCGAGAGAGGTTCTCCTTCCCCTCTACTCTGCCCTGGTGAGACCCCATCTGGAATACTGTGTCCAGTTCTGGGCCCCTCAGTTCAAGAAAGACAGGGAACTGCTGGAGAGAGTCCAGCACAGGGCAACTAGGATGATTAAGGGAGTGGAGCATCTCCCTTATGAGAAAAGACTGAAGGAGCTGGGGCTCTTTAGTTTGGAGAAGAGGAGATTGAGGGGTGACCTCATTAATGTTTACAAATATATCAAGGGTGAGTGTCAGGAGGATGGAGCCAGGCTCTTCTCGGTGACAACCACTGATAGGACAAGGGGTAATGGGCTGAAACTGGAACATAAGAGGTTCCGCTTAAACTCGAGAAGAAACTTCTTCTCAGTGAGGGTGACGGAGCCCTGGAACAGGCTGCCCAGAGAGGCTGTGGAGTCTCCTTCTCTGGAGACATTCAAGACCTGCCTGGACACGTTCCTGTGTGGCATAGTCTAGGCATTCCTGCTCTGGCAGGGGGATTGGACTTGATGATCTTTCGAGGTCCCTTCCAATCCCTAACATTCTATGATTCTATGATTCTATGATGCTACCTCAAAAATTTAATTTTGCAACAAGTTGCAGAAGATTGTTTATTATTACATAAAGTATTTACTTTTATGTTTTAAACAAATCTCCTGTTACTTCCAACTGCCTTCTAGCTTTACTGTTAAATTTCCAATCTATTAATATTTACAAAATCATTAATTAATCTTATCCCTCTCGCCTCTTTTTTCCAAACTATCTTAGTCTTTTAATCTCTTTGTAAAGCAGCTGCTTCATCCCCTTTGTCATTTTTGTTGTTCTTCCCTGTAACATCTCAAACCCCTCTCCATCCTTCTTGGGCCAGAATTGTACACACTAATCAAGAGATGGGCAAAATAAAGTTTTTTTCACAAGCAAAACACCCCTAAACCTGCATTTGTTTTTCCTGAATACTCCTTCTGAATATAATCCAACATTCTTTTTTTTAGCTGCCACAGAACCCTGACATAATGATTTCAGAAAATTGTTAATGACAGCTCCAAGATCTCTTTCCTGAATTCTAATTACCAGCTCTGACTTCAGCTTTGCTTAGATATTACTCAGATTCTTTTCCTTAGATGTACTACCTTCCATCTTATACATTGGTGCTTACTTGCCACCATTTTGTTAAGAATCTACCTTGTATACCTCTGATAGACAATATAGGTTAAATCCATGTACATTTAATGAGAAAGTTAATTTGTATAGTTCTTTTGGATTGAATTGTAATGGGTTATTATTTAAATGATGTAGCAAATACATTTAAGATTTATTTTTATGGCAGTAATCACTACAATACTCACTTAAATGAGCAAACCATACCTAGCTAATTGTAAGCAAAATTGAGTACTTTTCCTATAGATGTAGTATACAAGGAGACCTGATTCTTCAGAGCATCAAAGCAGAAGTTTTGTTTACTGGTAGGCTTGTAGTTCTCCTTTGTCTTAGGAATAATTTGAGTTGGAGGAATGATGGCGTTTTTACTTGTTCATAGTGCCACATACAAGCCAAGCTCTCATTTAATTTCCCTTCCCAGTGGTCATAGAGAAACCGTAATTAAGCTTGTTATTATTTAAACACAAAATGTTGAATGAAATCCAGGAATTTCTGACAACCATGAGCTCTTTAGTCCTTCTCACACTAAACACACAGAGACACATTTGCACATGTGATCCCCCTTTCTCCTGATTTATTAAAAATTTATGTAAAAAAGCACTAGCAAACTCACTGCATATTGCAAGTCTACCAAACTCAGGTTGTCCTACATTCTTCAATGTAAAAAAGAGCACTCTCACAGAGAGTGCCCAGTGACCAGTCCCTCTTGCCTTGGGAATGATGCCTTTTTCTTTTCAGTATCTGACAAATATCACTCACCCACAGAGCAAAACAATCCAGAACTGCTTCAGCTGCAGATTGACTTAGCAGGGATATAAGATACCTGCAACCAGAAACAGGATAGTGAACCTAATCTTAGCTACTCCAGGCAATCTGCCTGCTCCTAGATTAGGAGCCCAAGCTCCCAAATTAGGTAAAGATTCACTGAACTCAAGCCTAAAATTGCTGTCTCAACTATGAGTGCCAGTCCTGCTCCTCCATGTGACTAACCAGTTCTCATGGAACAGCCTTTGAACCAGAGGAGAGAATAATTTTTCCTGTAGTTCTTCTTTACAGGATAGGTATGTTCTCAGATCCAGCAAACACTCGTAGGTTGCAATTATTATTATGAATAGCAAATCTTTACTTGAGACTTCTTTGTTATAATGCCGAGTTCAGTTTCTGTACACTGAGGTAACCCCAGAGTATCTCACACAGTGAACTCATGGAGAGCAGAATGTGACCACACTTTCAATTACCTGGTGTTTTTTCTAGTGAAGACATTACAATAACCTTCAGAATTAAATACCACCTTTCTATTTTTTGGAATATAAGAATGAAGATATTCTCGTTCAATAGCTCCAGATATCTGTAAATTATTACACGACTGAAAAAAAAATTACTTCCAAATCCTTTTAGTTCACTTAGGAGAAACTCATTAAAGCTTAGAAGACAAGGGCGTTGTATCCATGAGAGTGGGTGCAACTGTGGAAGATGAGCCTAGAGCTCTCAGCAGCAGCACACAATGCATTTAATTGTGCTGGACAAAAAAAACTTTTCTAAAAGGAGATAATAGGTCTGTTGTTGGTTTCCGAACAGTTCTTGGGGGCCAAGTGTCTTGAACTGTCACAAAATGTTACATCCATCTTATCTATTAAGAGCCTAGGGAAGACCATTTCCAGAATGGAAAAGTTTGAGACTGGAGTTCACTTCTCAGGGTTACAGCTTTTAACTGACTGACTGTCACTGATAAGAAAATGATGGAGGAGCACAATGTTCTTGCAATCTCATTAGCTGGGTATACTGTTAAAGTTACCAACCTGCAGAATACTAACATGCGTCAGCTGCAAAGGAGTGAAGGAGAAAGCAATTTAAAGTTATACGTGAAACTTTTATACTCTGTTGATTTGAAATAACAGTTTGCAGTGCTTTGGGTTTTTTTGGCATTCTGTGCTGTCAAAGTTGAGGCTGGGCTGGCCACTAAACTTAAAGAGATGTTCTCTGTGATCCCACCACCACCCTCCCAGAAGAGGTTAACAGGGAAACCAGGTAGAAGAGACTTTGAGGTTAAAAAAAGCTTGAAGAAGTTTAATGAAGAATAATGCTAACTGTAACAATGAAGATGTCAGACTATATACATACAAGAATGAAAATATGCTCAAAGATACAAGAGAGTATGTTAATACAGACCCACACCTTCCAGATGACAACAAGGTCATCTGGAGCAGGAAAAATAAAGCCCCAAACTGGGCTCAGCAGCAGATGGTAGAGCCCAAGCACAGAGTCCCAATGACAGTCCAGAAGAAAGAGAAAAGGAGCTGTGCCTCTGCCACTCTCCCACCTGGGGTGGGGGGCCAGGGGAAGACAACCTGCTCCACCAAATGTAGCTCCTCTGCAGTGTGAAAACCGGAGGTGGGAACACCAGCAGCACAGGGAAGAGATGAGGAACAGCTCACAACAACCCTCCCAGCCCAGCAGCACTGAAGGCCCCAGGGGTCTTCTGAGGGGCCCTTTTATACTGAGCACATGGGAAGGAACACCGTGAGTGGTCCATTTGGGTCACCTGACCCATCCTCTCCTCCCCCACTGCGATTGCCCCCAGTGCCAGGAGCTCCAGAGAACTTGTGTCCTGGGGCTCTCAGGCCAGAACATGTGCTTACCTCTTTTAGGATACACCTTAGCTGTTGTTAATTATAATATGCTAAAAGAAACACCCTCAACAGCAACTAACCAAAATGCCTGTAACACAAACAGAATATTTTCCGGGTATGTTTTCTTGTTCCAATCACAGGGGTTTTTTTTACTTTTCTCCCTATTCCAAACATTTAAGTAATGCTGCCTTCTTTTTGACAAAAGGATGTGAAAAATATTAAAAAAGGAACAAAAAGGGGATTCACTTCTTAAAATTGCTTGACCGTCTGTTAAAGTTATTATAGATGTGACATTTAAAAATTTTACTTGAGGGAAAATCTAACCAAAGAGGCTGACCTTTAGTCATTTACACATCTGTAGTAAGTCTACCATTGATATTTTGTAGTTGTCTGTCACATGTATCATTAAATACCCCTCCATACATGTCCAGCCTGATCAGTAGTTTTCCAATCAAGATGAAATATTTTTAATGCAAAAGAAACTTCTATTCTTAAATCTTTCTTTCTAACTAGGATGCAAGCTGGCAACTCTGCAACGGAAACACAGGCTGAAAACCAAGAAACTCAGAAATATTGATGGTTTTTCCTTCAAACCAGTCATTGTGGAGATGTATAGTAGACATTTCAGGCTCTGACACCTTGTAATTATCAGCTAAGATGTGTCTGTGATAGTCTTGTCTTTGCTCTAACTTCAGTGCAATTTTGTGACAGGTTAGACTATGTTTTCGAGGACTTCACACATATAGTCTTGTTATATCTTCTGTTTCATGGATGAGTTAAATTTACAGGAGAGTCTGCAGTCATTTGATTCTGGCTGTTCCTTCTCTCAAGAACTGTTGACATCTACAGCATACACAGAATCATACAATCACAGAGTGTTCAGGGTTGGAAGGGACCTCTAGAGATCATTTAGTCCACACCCCCTACCAAAGCAGAATCACCAAGGGCAGGCCACACAGGAACGCATATGTGTACCTTTAGATAGAAAATGCACTCATGTGTTAGAGATACTGCTCTGCTATATCCTAGCACTGCTCAGCAGCAGCAGCTAATATACCTGTGTCCTCCCGGTGGTTCAAGAATTACCCATGAGAACATGCTAGAATAAGGAGATAATACTCAGGTGAGAAGCAGGTAGGGAATTTAATGTTTTTTTGCTGGTAGTTCAGAAGGATTCTGAGTCAAAATAAGGTCTATAAACCTTTGTTACCATAAAAGGGAAGAAATATAAATCTGAGAATGCAGTCCTTGAGAAAACAGGGGAATCTGTGCAGCCAGCTCTCTGTGGGGCTCCTAGTGTGGTCAAGTGCTGTTTTGAGCCATGAGGTTTTAAAGGCTTGCCCACACCATTTGCAGATGATCCTTCAAAAGCTTTTAAGCATGTGATGGCAAACTTTTTTAAAAAGCATCATAGTCTATCATCTTGGATGCCTGAAAATACTGTTTGATTTTCCATACAGCACCAATTGGACCCATGCATCCTCATCTGCATGCCACTGAACCATAAAAACATAACTGTTTTTATGACATAGATGATTTTGGTACAGAAATGGAAAAACATTGCACTCAAGTTAGTGAAATCAAACACGAGGATACCCAAGATTGTATCAGAGAACACAAGCATTTGTTTCTTTTCCTTATAGGAAATGTTAAAGCTGTGTAATCACAGTTTATTTTTTTCCCTTTAGTCTCCATACAGAACTGTACGTTTTCTGTCAATGCCAACAAGGAACTCTCAAGCTTTGATTTCTAGATTAAAATTTCTCCACTCTTTGATTTAGAGTGAAGCGACTATCTGCTTCTGTTTTCTAGAATGTTCTTTGCAATGTCTGGGGCTTTTACCCCACCTTGCTCGAGTATAGTGTTTCTACTGGCACTTCTAATGTAGTAAGAATTCATTAGGATTTGTATTATCTGGTGTCAGAATTATCAGTAGAATATAGGTCTTCAAAACATTGCTTTGAACTTTTTTTGGTTTGGTTTGAATTGTTTTTTTAAACAAGTAGTTATGATGAGATGGATTACTTTTCCCAATAGAAATAAAATAAAATCAGAGGTCTCATATACATAAATGTAGGAAATACCCTATCAAATAGATGACAATTCTCAAAACACCTCTGTTGTCTTAAACTAGGGAAAATCCAGTTCCTCAATGGTCACAGAAGAAAAACAGAGAAGACCTGGGAAGCCTCTCCATACCTGTAACACAACCCTCTTCTCTCTGCAAACTCTTTGTCACAAGCAACACACTGTGCATACTCCTTAAGTATACAGCAGGAGTAAATAACTAGAGAAGCGGAAGCTAGTATTTTCAAAACTTGATTTTTATTAGATAGCTCTGCTGAGAATTCAGTGCCTAATTTAGGGAAGGCTTCCATGTGGGATGTTTTTTCCTATCCAGAATGAAAATGCTGTGAGCTTGAACAGGGTTTTGAGCTAAACAGAATCAGATCTATTAAGCCTTCTGGAGGAAAAGCTAATGTGTAGAAAATATTTACTCTGGATGAGGTGTTTGATTTAGTTGATTGGAAATCATAGTACTTTTGAGTATCACAAAAGTTCCCTGAATTCCTCTGTATTTTGAACTTGCTTTTCTGACTTCCTCTTTCAACTGAATTTGGTTTAAGGTTTTCAAGGGCACATTCACTGTCTTTTCTCACTATCTTTTCTTTGAAGTGAAGCCTAAGTCCTTAAAGTCTTAAGTGGTGAGAATTTATTAGTTAGAAAGAGTGGAGAAGAGTAAGAGTTTTCTGATATTCTAATCAGAAAATGTTATGAAACATTCCCCACATACACACTTCAAATGAAAAATTTTTATTGGAGTTTTAAATTTGAAAAATGCTGACAAGTCTTTGTTTGTTTTAAGGAGCTTTGAAACCCTTTTGGAATTAAGATGAAGTGCCTGTAGTGAATGTTAATTGAAACTGGTCACTGCATTAAAGTAAAAATCCCAGCTCAAGCATGTGATTAAATGTTTCAGCCTTACAATTGCATCTCTGGATGGCCGTAAATAAATTTTGAAATTAAACTCTTGGTTGGTGATAGAAGGTGTTTTACACATGTCACATGTCAGTGACAGAACTTTAATGAGATAATTTAAGTTCTTTTTGTCACTAGCTTTTGAAGTATTCACTCTCTTGAGTGCTTCTTATGTTTTTGCTTGTCTATTTTTGCCGTGAAGAATCAGTTAATTCAGAAAAAAAAGTTTGGGTATGCTGGAAAATGTAACAAACCTCACCATGTCATGTTTTCCCACATGGTAGATGTCTTCCAGAAAAGATGTATGAGAGTATTTATGTAAAAGTTGTCCTACAAAACATTTTACTTTACTTTTCAACATTCTAAGTTGATTACATTTGTGAGAATATCCCTCATCTTTAAAGAAAGGAGCACAGAAATGCTCTGAGATGTTTTTTCCCAAAGTACAGTTGCAATTCTAATTTCCCATTTAGCTCATTTTTTTTTTCTTCAGTCTTGTTAGCCAGTTCTTCACTTGACAAAGAAGGGAATAAATGCATCCATTAACAGTGTTTAGAAATTGTGTAAGAGCTCACTGTATAACAGAAGGAACACCTATATATGACCATTTTACTTTTTAATCTCTTAGCTACGCTCTTGTGTATAATTGCTGTTGTAGGCCCTTGTCAGTTACTGGCGTAGACCAGTACCTTCTGGCTTCTGAATTTCTAACATGGCAAATATTTTATATGCTGCATGAAGTGTTGTCACAAGCTCTTGCTGCTTATGGGACTCCATGTTACCATGAATGGAGCAATCTCTGGCAGGTACCAGTGGAGAGTTGAGTCCTTGCTTCTTCGCACAGAGCTTAGCTTTCACTCACAAGGAAAGTGGAATCACCCCATCTTTTTACTGCTTGTCAAGTCATGATGATCTAATTGACTAGAATCACTTTGAAGACATGTCATCACTGAGGTCTTTATTTCCTTTAAAATCTCCTTTCTGTGGACCTTCTGAATAATTTTCATGAGCATAGAAATGTGTATTTGTCCTGGTTTGAGCTAAACAGAACCAATTCTGTTCAGTGATTTTACCCTTCAGCTCAGTCTCTTCAAAGCAACTGCATTTTCTGAAGTTAAGAGTGTGTTTTTGCAGACAGTTTCTGCTACTAGAAGTGATAATGCCTGATGTTCATGGTTACTACCAAGGACTGGTATGCAGAAAGGCTCTTGCTTATACTTGTGCTTATAATAACCAAGGCCACTGCTAGATCTTGTGTGCTATGTTGCAGGGTGCCGGGAAGTAAAAGGTTGCACCTCAGGGAAGGAATGGACAGCACAAGTGACCAGCAAAAGTTATATTCAGTATAAAGCTGAGGGATCACGGGGATTAAGCTCTTTTGCTCTTCCTCTTCTTCAATGGCTGGTGTCTGAGGAGGACTCCGTCTGTTCTCCTGCCTTTGATCCCAACCCTGAATACCCAAATCCAGCTCCTGTGTCTGGTTCCCCTCTGCCGCTGAGCCTGGGGCTGCCCAGTGCCTCCTGCTCGGCAGCATCAGTGGTGACTGCTATTGGTGGGGGAGTCACATTCAATACTGATTTTGTATGTGTTTGTATATATTCAATAACTTGTATTTTTTTCTTATTAGTACTATTATTGTTTTATTGAAGCTGTTTTAGTTTCCTTTTCCAGTCCGTAACTTTCTCTGCCTTATTCCCTTTCCATTTGGAGAGGGAGAGGGTCTAGAGAGCATCTGTCAGTGGTTAGTGGCCAGCCCAATCCTAACCCTTGATGATATTGTACATTCATCTGAGGGGGAAACAGAATGTTAACCTTTGATCTGCATGCTTGAGAGTGCATTATGTTTTTGCTAGCAGGACTGAGGACAAAAAAAATATCCATTTCTATGCTACTGTTAATTATACCTAGGCTAATATGAGTAAGAGTAGCTTCATATAATATGATAATTAAATGTTGATTTTCAATTCAGAGGTATTTGAAATATGGAAGGAGCTTTCATTTTTGCAGAAAGGATGCTTGAAATATTTTAATTTCTCCTGCTTGCACCGTTTCATTTTTTAATTATTTTCTTTTACAGTGAATTTTTGCAGTATATAAAATTCAAGAGATACTCCTCTGTAGCACCTTTAAAATAGTTACTGTTATAAAAGCTGGGCACTCTGACCCTAGTTAACATCGTCTGTCATTTTACACTGTATAAAGAGATCAGCTAAACTTCCCTTGCTGATCATAATGAAAAGCCTGTTTGTTTAGCAATGATTATTATAACAAAAAAGAGTGAATGAGAGAGACTGTTTACATAATAGTGTCTGAGCCTGTACCACAAACAGAGCTGTTTTCAAAGCAGAGCACAAAGAAAAACCTCTCAACTCCCAGTGATGTTAATGGAAGTTCTGCAACTAAATCCCTGAACATCCCTTTGAAAACATACCCCTAATGTAGGTAAAAGTGTAAGCTTCTCCTTTCTTTCAGCAAAGAGAAAGTCTAGTAGGATTTATTTTGCCCCTTCTCTAAGTCTGATAACACGATCTTAGGTGGGCTCTGTGAAAACTCTGCTGAGAGACGTATTTACGCTCTTTCTTAAAAAACAATTCCCCTTGGTTCAGAAATAAAAGCAGGCTTCATCAGCTTCCTTCTTTTTTCTTTTTTCTTTCTTTTTTTTTATTTTTTAATGCTGGTAAGCTCTTTTTTCTTCTTTCCCTCAAGAGGAGATCTGCAAAGGAGAGGTGAAACTGGAATATAAACTGCTGTCATGATTGGGGGAAGGGACCTTGGAGGCTCCAAGAGGGAACACTCTAGGGCAAAAAGCTTCCCATCTTTAGTGTTCACTTGTGGAAAAAGCCTTCAGTAGGTTGTTAAAATGAAGCAGATCTGAACAGGTAACTCTTCATGAGCAGGTGGGGTAATCTGCAGTGTCAATTCTTGCTTAAGGGGAAGACCAGGACACCTACTGGGACTGGACTCTGAGGAAATGCTGGGTCAGAAGACAAAGGCATACCCAGAAAAGAAGGCTTAATTTTCTTTAAATTTTTGTTGTTGTTGTTGTTTTTTCCCTTGTAGTATGTATGGACCAGTTTGCCATTCGAAAATTAGATTGCGTGAGAAAGTTGAGACAGTTTTTGGTCATGGTTCTCTTTGTGTTATATTTTCCACTCAAGGTTTTTAAAAAAAAACATGTTTTTGTTCTTTTAATGTGTTTAACAAGGTGGTACAATTTCATTTGTGGTATAAAATTAACTTCTTATTATAATAAATTTAATATATTCTAGTAATATTTTACAACAGCATCTATAATTTCTATGTGTAAAACAATTGCTTTAATGATTTTTTTTATTCCTTTTCATAAGACAACCCAAAATTTTGGCTTTTTACTCCAATTTAGGGTGGAACTAACCTTCCAGTTGGTAAATTTTCCCTGGAAAGGTAATTCTGCTGTTTTGGCTAGTTCTACTCTGTATGATGAGGTTTTGACTGTGCCAAAAGACTAAAGTCCTGGGATTTACAGAATAATTGATTATCTAAACTGAGAAATCTGCAAATGTGTAATAATTCTGAACACTAGAAAGGAAAGCAAAACCAAGCATTATTTTCTCTAAGAAATAAATTAACAGAAACATGCATTTTTAATGTCATAGAGCTTTGAAACAGCTACATTTTTTTGTGAGATAAAGGTTGATTCATTCTGTTTACATCTCATGGTTAATTAGAGCAGTCTGAAATATTGCACATTTGCGATTTTTTTTAATGTTCAGATTTACTGCTCAGTAGAAGGAATGCGGTGACTACATTTTCAGTTTCAGTTGTAATTTACTGTAAGATAAAGTCTATGTAGATGAGATGAACTAAGATTATATGTATGCAGATAAATATATATATGATATTATCTCTCATTTCTTTTTCATGTCACCATTGTATGGAGGTGGAAATCCTGACATACAAGGACTTGAAGCTGTGTTTGTTTACAGATAGTAGAAAACTTTAGGTAGCAAAATAATTCAGCCTGCATACTTCTAGGGTTACAGCTGATGACTAAGAATGATTTATTTGAAAAGGGAAGACTGTTCACAGTATGTTAATTTTTTTTAGATTTACTTAAATACCTCTCAAATTAAAATTCTGCCTTTCCTCCTTCCAAGTACCGCATTTTAATTTTCTTATTTGTAGGTACACTTTTGAAATAAAATATTTAGGTATTTGTGGAAATACAAAATGTAATTAATCAATAATTTTCTTTTAGATAATCTTACTTTCATGAGAGATTGGAGACAGTTGGGTACAAAAGGCAGCATTTATACTGTGTGCTTTCTGGTTTCTGCTTACAGTTTAGAGAAAACAACCTGTTCTTTCCGCAGATCATCACTGTAACAGGAATGCCTATTAGTTAAAGCGCTTTTTGTCTTTATTTTTATATATTTCCCCTTTATCAAAACCAACACAGATCTACTCTTCAAAGTACAGAATCACATTCTTTTTTTTTCTAGTGATAGGGTATATGCAACTCAAACTTGGTTACAGATCATCACCTAGATGTGTCAAACTGCTGAAGTTATACTTTCCTTTTCTTTTTTGTAAATTATGGGAACTGTCCTTGATGAAAAAATGTTCACTGCATGATTTAAGAGGAAACAACTTTCCATTATAAGCCCTGTACTGTTTTCTATCAATTTTAAAAACAGTTCCTTGATAATTTACAGCATACATTAGAACATATTTAAAAACTGTAAAGACTGTAGGACTATTTGTCACAAATGTTCTAAAAGCACTTTCAAAAATTTTAGAATGTTAAATCAGGCTATTAATATTAAGTATTAAAACAAGAAACACGAGAATACTTTAGAGCTTCAACTCCAAATCATGCACAGTCCAGTTATATTCCCACTCTTTCTCCTCCTCTCCTTGTTTCTGACTTTTCAACTAGATACAGCCAGAGCATCTAGCTTTACTTAACTCTGCCCAGGTGAAACTACAGCTGATCATAAATTATTAAAGGTTTACATAGAGCTAAATGACACAGAGCTAATGGTACATGATGACTTTAAAAATCTTCATCCTCCAAGGGCAGTAAAAGACATTTAAAGGCATTATGAAAAGCACATATCCTAGTGGACCTTAAGTATTTACTCAGGGTAAGGAAAGGTGGTGAATCAAAAACATTCTCAAAGGCAGTTTAGGTCATGGCAAACTGAAACTGTCATGAGCATCTAAAAATCGCTAATCCTGGAGGAAGTCTTGCTGCAGATGGACCACAGACTTTACATAAACAGCTAAACATAAGCATTTGTACTTTATTTTCTACTGTGTGGCTGTCTAGTGGGGGTTGTCACCTGAATTGCAAATTAATGACCATGACAATAGAGTTACACAGATTTAATTATCAGAAAGAATCAGTAAATACTGGCAAATTTCTAATACTTTGATACTTCACCTCCAGACTCAGGGACTCAGAGTCCCTACTGTTGCATGCTGTCTGCCAAACTAGCCTGCAACAGGTCACAAGGATAAACAAAGGACTGGAGCATCTTCCCTACAAGGACAGAGTGAAACCTACAAGGACAGAGAGAAACTGAAGGTGCACAAGTCCATGGGACCTGATGAGATACATCGACGGGTCCTGAAGGAACTGGCAGCTGAAATTGCTAGGCCACTAGCCATCATATTTGAGAGGTCCTGGCAGTCTGGTGAGGTTCCCACAGATTGGAAAAGGGGGAACATAACCCCCATCTTTAATAAAGGAACCAAAGACAACCTTGGGAACTACAGACCAGTCAGCCTTAACTCTGTGCCAGGCAAAATAATGGAACAGATTCTCCTGATAGCGATACTAAGACACATAAAAGATAGTCAAGTGGTTGGTGACAGCCAACAGGGCTTCACCAGGGGCAAGTCGTGCCTGACTAATTTAGTGGCCTTCTATGACAAAGCTACAGCACTGGTTGACACGGAAAAAGCAATGGATGTCATTTTCCTGGACTTGTGCAAGACGTTTGACACTGTCCCACATGACATCCTTGTCTCTAAAATGGAGACACAGATTTGACAGATGGACCACTCGATGGATAAAGAACTGGCTGGATGGTCGCATTCAAAGAGTTGTGGTCAATGGTTCGATGTCCGCATGGAGACCAGTGACAAGCGGTGTTCCTCAGGGGTCTGTTCTGGGTCCAGTGCTGTTCAACATCTTTGTCAGCGACATGGATGACGGCAAAGAGTGCACCCTCAATAAGTTTGGTGACGACACTTGAGGGAAGAGATGCCATCCAGAGGGACCTTGACAGGCTTGAGAAATGGGCTGGTGCAAACTGCATGAGTTTTAACAGGTCAAAATGCAAGGTCCTTCACCTGGGTCAGGCCAATCCTAGGCACAAATACAAACTGGGCACAGAGTGGGTTGAGAGTAGCCCTGATGTGAAGGATTTGAGGGTGTTGACAGACAAGAAGCCCAACATGAGCCGGCAGTGCGCTCATGCAGCCCAGGAGGCCAACCGCATCTTGGGATGTATCAAGAGAAGCATTGCCAGCAGGTCAAGAGAGGTGATTCTCCCCCTTTCCTCTGCTCTTGTGAGACCCCACCTGGAATACTACGTCCAGTTCTGGTGTCCCCACCATAAGAGAGATATAGATCTATTGGAATGTGTTCAGAGGAGAGCCACAAAGATGATCCATTGGCTGGAGCACCTTTGCTACGAGGACAGGCTGTGGGAGCTGGGATTGTTCAGTCTTGAAAAGAGAAGACTTCGGGGGGACCTAATAGCTGCCTTCCAATACCTGGGGGGATCCTACAGGAAGGCTGGGGAGGGACTTTTTCCAAGAGTGTCCACTGATAGGACAAGGGGAAATGGGTTTAAGTTGAAGGAGAATAGATTTAGATTAGATCTTAGGAAGAAATTCTTCAGTATGAGGGTGGCAAGACTTTGGAATAAATTGCCCCCAGAGACGTTGTGGCTGCCCCCTCCCTGGAGGTGTTCAAGGCCATGTTGGACAGGGCCTTGAGTAGCCTGATCTAGTAGAGAGGCATCCCTGCCCATGACAGGGAGGTTGGATTAGATGATCTCTAAGGTCCCTTCCAACCTAGGCCATTCTAGGACTGGGACTGTTCAACAGGAGGCTAAGGGTGACCTTATGTGCATACTTGTCTGGGGGAAAGGAATAAAGGAGCAGCGGCCAGAGTTTTCTCATTGGTCCCCAGTTAACAGAGAAGAGGCAACGGGTACAAGTTGAAATACATGAAATTCCACACCTAAATATTTTTTTTTAATTTTATTTCATTTTATTTTTACTGTGAGCATAACCAAGCACTAGAACAGGTTGTCCAGGCAGAGGCTGTGTAGTCTTAGTCCTAGGAGGTATTCAAAAGTTAATGACAAGATCCTGGAGAGTCTGCTCTAGCTGACCCTGCTTGAGCAGCATCCCCTGCTGTTGGACTGGACAACCTCCAGAGTCCCTTCCAGCCCCAGTGATTCAGTAACTCTGTAATATTGCAACTCATACGCATAGAAGTGAAATCCTAGCCCCAGTGGTGAAAATATAAAAGTTTTTTTGACATTAACGTCAACCATTTTATCCTGTATGCTAGCTTTTCAGTAACTTTTTTTTCAAAGAAAAATTTATTCTGCAAGCTTATTTTTTACTTTTGTTCTCTGGTAAACAATGATGTATCAGCCTGGTTAACTGACGCAGAGCACTTGATGTTTATGGCCTTTATCTCTAAGTGGATCTAATCTTTGTAGAAATATGCCCACTTTTCATTTAGGGAAAACTTATCTCTATTGTTTTGATTGACCTTGCTTAATCTAAAATAAATCATCTTCACTGAAACTCAACGTACTGCCTGAGTAGGGGAAAAAAATAACCCTTGGTTTCAATTCATTGAAATTTCTACAATTTTTTTCTTGAATTTCCTTTGGGAATTATTATGAACTTTTCAATTTCAACCTGTGCATAAATACTAACATTCTAAACCTTCTAACAACAGAAACTGTGGCAGTCTTTTTTTTCCCCATCCTCTGTGCTACAAAAAATCTCCTAAACCAATAATGTGCTCACCACCTAATAACAGAGCACTGTGTTTTCTTAACTCTTTTTGAAACTTCAGGTCAAAGACTGACAGAATAAGGTTGCGAACTATGCCTTCTCAATACACATCTAAACACTGCCAGAACTTGACTGCAGTCGCTAATAACGACAAACTCTAACACCTGCAATCTTACCAGGTGGCAGAAATACCACACACACACACACAAAAGAGAGTGTCACCATCCCTGCAAATAAATGTGAAATGTGAAATCATACAACACCTTTCTGTTCAACTGTTGGAGGAGAGTGGCATTTCCTCATGCTCAAGTTGCCAGCCCGGCCTTTATTACACTGCTTTTCAATTCTTTCTGTTAATATAAAAGAGAGGCACAAGGTGCGAATGAAAACCGCCATTTTTATGTAAGCAAAAGTTAAAACGTGTGGATCTTAGTTGCTGATTTTTCCTGAAGAAGTAGGCTGGCCTATCCTTTGAGACTGAAATTACTGAATTTCTGTTCATTTATAGCTTAAATACTTCTCACTTAATTGGTCATCTCCACATCAGGACCCTGGATTTGTTTTGTTACCTAGAATTTTCCTGGGTTTTGTCCCTCTTTTTAGCATCTTATTTGGATATTTATTGCTTAATATTGAATCAACTACAAAAAATCTCCCTTTGACACATAGATATGAATTAGTAGAACAGCATTGTTCAAAGAGGACAAAGAAAAAGTCTGTCCTCTATTATTTAGGGTTTTATTTTGTTGAGAAGCACGCATGAACTCCGAGATGGTGGAAAATGGAATCCACTTTATTGCAAGCAGGCACACATATTTATACCTACTAGTACGAAGCACTATTTTTGGGTTACAAACAAGAGATCAGACTATACAGCCAGGGTTGTTATTAACTCATGTATTCCTTCAATCACTCTGTTAACACACAGGGAAAACAGACTTTGCCAGGTCTGTTTTGATCACACTCTCCCGTTCACTCCCATGCACATCTGGTGTACAAGAAGTGTCTTATCTGTTCATTCTCATGGACAAGCTCTCAACATGAGCTGTACTTGGCTGGTCAGGGTCTCTTTTCATAATTAGGAAGCAAGAGTTATGTACTTGCTTAGAAAAGAGCTCAAGGACGAAAGTCTTAACTCTGCAACACAGTGCTACTAGCACAGCTAACTGTAATGTAGGGTATCCACATTATTTAATAGAATATAATATGATTTTCTTGGCATAAATAAATTATCTCTGTTTTCCTCAGTTTCTGCCTTATAATCAAGCTCTTTTGCAATCTCATGCAGATACAAATTTCTAAATTATCCAGCTTATTTGGGTAATGGGAGTCAATTAAATTTGTACTACAGGGGTTCTTCTCTGCATACAACTCTATTTCCCATAGGGTTCTGAATTAAAAAAACCAACACAACAACTTTTTAAATAAATATAGCAATCCTAGCTAAATCTAAAGGAGTCTTTGTACAGAGTACTGCCACTGAACTCGTTGGAAACCTTATAAACCCTTTTGCACCTCTAAATTACAGGGGTTATTTGTCAGTACTTCAGACCTTAAAGAACATTTCTCTTGAAACTTCACTGACTTACCTCATAGACAAATCTGGGCTTTTGCATTAAGGACAAATGGTACCAGTAAAGAAACATACTGTACAAAAAACTACATGGAAATCAGAAGAATCATTATGCAAGACAATTTAATACATACACTCTGGTTTATAGAAGTAGTAATCTGGTCTCTTGTATGGATTAACCCTGCAATTTTGCTCTATGCATTCAAGGAACTCTTGAAATGCTAGGGTGACCACTCTTCTTACAGATCATAGGCACAATGTGATCCCTATCTGAAATAATGAAGTTATTAAGCTGAAAAAACTTTTTTTTTCCCCCAATAACACTCTTTACAGACAGATTTTAGAGCTATATCAGTTTATAAAAACACTGAGTTACACAGTGTAACACACACGGAGTTACAGTGAATGTAATAGTAATGTCGATAACACTCTTACTTTGCCTGTATCTCTTCCATTGCTTATATTTAAACAAATTTTGTGGTGAACAAAGATCAAGTGAATGTTAAATGTTACTAGAATTGTATTTGTTGGGACAAAATCTAGAGGAGAACATTTTTTTCCATAAATTTCAACCCTCTTATTTCTTAACCCATACGGAATACACAGACAGGAATCTAATGGGTTTTCACTGTGCTGGATTGTGAACTTTTTCTAGTATTGGGCATTTAAGAATAGATAGTACCAGATACTCTACATGTTTAGGCATTTGTGTTGCTGCTACTAAAATCTTGTAGGGTTCTACTTTGTGATTTGCCATGCTTTTTGATTTGGTGTAGCAGGTCATATGCTTAGATTAGTATGGTGGCTGCTTACAGGTGAGTCCATGAGATAGATGTACTGTTACCTGCTTCTTTTTCTGTAGTTGTAGCTTTTTTTTTATTATTTTTTTTTTCAAAAGTACTGTAAGAAGTATTCAGTGAGATATTTACTGATAATGTTACCTGGAGTCTGAGTGAATAGTAGGTTGCATCAGCACCAGAAAGGCAAGACGTCCATATGATTACTCCATGTGCTTATGCTGTATACTTCAATATCTCTGTTTTGCTTTCCCAAGTTATATGATTAACTTGTGTAAGTGGAGAATAACCTCTTTAAAAACAGCTACGGTCTAGGAACTCTAAGCAGGATCTTAAGACATTGTCTCCTCTTCCACTCTTTCTCTTCATTTAAACTCCCATAATGCTAGGATTGTTGCGTTTCATGGCTACATTTCATAATCTAGTTTTTCTTTTCTTTGGCATTTTATAGAGTCTTTGTATACTGTGACTTTGGAATAGACATGTTATTGATTGTTCATTTTTTTTGGTATTACTACCAGCTCAGAAAATCTCGAGCTGAATTCAAATGTTTTCCACTAACAACTCATTTGTCCATTCAAAGAGATGGGAACTTCTTGTTGCCATCTCCAGTCTTCATATCATAAAATTTAAATTGCTTAAATAGCCTCCCTGACTTGTAATCTATTGAATCAAACAAAAGGAGCATGCCTGTGGTCAAATAATATTTTTATTCAGTATCTCAGACCAAGTTTTATCTATCTAATTTCTGGAAAAAAAAAATAAATTGCACAATTCTATGGCTGTGGTGATGACTTCAACAGCACATCCTCTTTCCATACCAAAATTGCTGCTATTTTCTTCAACTTTAACTGCCATATTTTCCATCTCCATGAAAGGGCTGTTTTCTTTATTTAGTTGAATAGGTGCTCTTTTTTTTCTTGCTACTGAGTGAGTATATTATGGACCTTACTAAAGTCCAGTAGAAAATCTTCAAATTGCTAACTTTTCTGAATCACAATTACTTTTTAATATGCCTTGAAAGCATACATTATTTAAAAAATAGCTCTCATGCATGCTGCAGTAAATTCTTCAACCCTGTGTTTGAAGCACTTCATAATAAAGATATGGTTTCTCTTCACTCTCTGTGGCTGTTTTTGTTGATTGACTCACTTACTGATACACTCTCAGATCAAGCATGCAATTTCTTTAAGCATGGCTGCTTTGCACACTGCTGAGGACACAGTGCCACTGTCTTAGTACTGGGCAAACTAGTGTGCAAACTCAGGTTAGGTAAGTGAAAGCTATTCTTGATGTCCTGATCTAGAGACAGCTTTTCTTTACTGAAAGAACAGCATGTGTCTGGGTGGAGCATTCTGCATACACTAGAATGTCTCCTTTGTGGAGATAATCTTTTTCAGTTTTACAGGTTATATATGGTACATGATATAGTTCATTCCTTATTTTTCATGAATAAGTAAACCAAATCAAATGACTACATTAACAAATATTTTCAAAGCAACAAATGGGCTCCATTTTGGTTTTTACTTTTCAGTAAAATAGAAAATAAAAACCTAAAAAGTTGAGTTTTGCTAAGAAGATATTTCTAGCAAAAAAATATAATCGGTAATTAAGTATCAAAAAGGAGATGTTATGGGATATAGACCAGAGCTCTTTTCTTGATGAATGATGAATCATAGAATCATAGAATCATAGAATGGCCTAGGCTGGAAGAGACCTTAGAGAAGCTGCATTAATGATGGAATAGCTAAAACTGGAATAACCGAAGCAGTTAATTTTGTGAAATGGTGGCAGGTTTTATAGGTGTGATTTCCTTAATCGTCTGCCTGGAATTTCAGCATTTTCTAGTGACAGCTCTTAGTAAAAAACCATTACTTGGTATACTTAATTGCGTGAAAGTAGCAAAGTTCTACGTAAATTTGTATTATATCTTTCAAAAGAGTTGGGATACTCGTGTACTGCCATCCTGATATGTGCAGGATGTTGCACAAATAAAAGACGTGAGAAATTCAAGGAACTTGGTAAAACACATGCTGTTCATCTGTTTGATGCTCTCTTTCTTAAAGCTTGCTTGGTGTTACACTGACCAAGCAGAGAACAGTATCTCTTAAAAACTGAAAAAAAATTAAATTGAATTAATGATAAGTCATTGCTTAGATGAAATAAAGACCCAACAACTAATCTGAAGCACCGAATGTGTATACAGATTGTGGAGATATAAAGTAGCAGGTTTTTTTCTGAGATATGCTGGTGCACAAAGTAATTACCAAGCTAAATCACAGCTCCATTGAAGTTAATGGGAGTTTGTGGTAAGTCCATTATTGTCCTCAAAGAGTAAGAACAGGAAAAGCATATAAAAATTAAGTATGTTTTTAAGGTAAAGTAAAATATAAGTAAAAGCCTTCTGAGAAGTATAAGAATCACCTTGGTAGCAAAATAATTCTTGGTAGGCATGAAGCTGCTTTCTTTCCTATGTTGTTTGTACCATGTTCCTAGTAATATTGTTTTTGCTGGAATGCTTTTTTACATTTGTCAGCTACTTAGGTTTTCCTCTGTTGTGATCCAATTTTCCTTTCGTGATTGGACACTAGATCTAGCCTGTCAAAATTATTTCTTTTATTGATTATTCTAACTCTAATTATAGCATGGGACACATATGGATTTATTCTATTAAGACTAGCTGCAAATAAAAGCTTCAGTATTCCCTAGAATCATAGATTTTTTCCCAGCTATAAGCATTAATCACAATTACAGGTTTTTATTGACTAATTCTCCCCCATTCTCCCCCAGTTGAAACCAAATGGATGTTGTTTTCAGGATTTGTTTCTTCTAAAACCAATATACATAAAGGGCCTGTGTGGCTGCAAGAGCAAGCTTAAGGTATTAGTCAGGTGATATCTGTTTCTTCAAATCAGATATATTATTGAATCCTTGTAAGTAAATAATGAATACAAGTTTGCATAATTAATTATTTTTTCTCTTCTGTTGAATTACTTTCTCTTACTTTTTTCATGCTTTCAGGCTCCACAACAAAATGTTCTGGATATAAAGAATTTTTTAAATGTTTATCACAAATTATAGCTTATTCAAATAGGTTAATTTATTACAACCGCACAGAGGGATTTTATTAAATATTCATTTTTCTTCTATCTGCACTGATATTAGTAATTTAAGTTTGACTATAGTGTAATCAATTACGGTGAAACATGCTGTGAGAAAGTGAGCCTAGCACATTAATTTAATCAATTTTAGCTACTCCTGCTGTCTCCAAAATCATTTCTATGGTTACAAGGCATTTGTCAAAGATTTCTAAAAGAAAACATCCTGTGTTGCTGATTCTTCTCTAAATAAGGCTAACATTTTATTATTGTCTCTTGAAATACCTAGTTTGGGACTTCTGTATCTCTAAATATTTCTCACTTTGTAGAAAGGAATTAAAACATTGTCATGAATTGACATTTTCTAAACACAAAATACATGGTAGCTGCTTGTAAAACAGATACAAGGAACATGCAAATATTTATAAGTAGCTGGGAGAACTTGAGGTGTTTCATCTGAGGTGCTGAAGTACTCGGTTTCTTTTCACCTTTTCAGGAGACATGTTGACAGATTCCACCATGGGTTTCAGAGCTGTAAGAGTTTTGTTATAGGCCGAGATTAATATAAATTGGTACCTATCTCAAAAAGGGAGGAAGGAAATGGTTGGAATCGTAATCTCTTAATATGAATCCATACTGCCACTGGTGCTGCATTTGACAGAGCTCACGTGTGATCCAAAGGGATAGAGACTAAGAATAGGAAGAGTTGTCCTCTTGATAGTTGAATGCAATTGTCATCAACCTTATATAGACTGTTTTTGTGAGAAATATGTTCTTTTCAGTCATCATTTGTGAGAAAATACAAGCTGCTCTGAGACTCCAATGTGAAATACTACCAGTAGCCTAAAACCGGCTCTCTTTAATCTTGCATTTGTACTGTTGCCCAAAGGGGCGATCTCTGCTTTTTGCACTTGCTTTCTTTCTTGTGCCACAATAAAGATTCATGCGTCTGAATGACAAGCTGGCTCTAAACACTTATTTTATGTTAAACTCTACATAAAAAAGTGATTTAGCAGTCACTGGAATTGAGATCCAGACTGGAATGTTGGGGTTTTGTCCTTTTTTTTTTCAGAAAAATTGAAACTCCATCCTCCAAATATATGTATTTACCGTATGAGAGTAACATTGTTATTTACTTGTGCAATGGCAATGCTCAGAAATGAAGTTCATGATGAACTCTGAAAATATGACTATGACTATAAGAAATCATCGCATAAGATAGGTCAGAAGGTACCTTGAGACCACCTAGGCTGTCCCCTGTTCAAAGGAGGTCTAACTTTAGAGTTAATTTGGGTTGCTGAAGGCTTTGCCTAGTTGAATTAGAAAAAACTTCAAGGATTGAGATTTCATAGCCTTTCTGAGTTCCTGTCCCAGTCCTTAATCCCTCTCATGGTGTTTATTTTTTTTCCTATCTAGTTGGAATTTGCCTTTTGCAACTAATGTCTGAAGCATGTTGCTTTCTTCTCTACAGCAACTCATTAGGTCATTGAAAATAGCAATTCCATCCTCCCCTGCCTGGTCACCTCTCCTCCGCACTGAACAAAACCACTTCCCTTTTTCTCTTCTCATCTATCACATACTCCAATCCCCTAATGTTACCAATGAGTATATCACTGAAGAAGTAAAGATGATCAAAGAAGAAAGAGGAAAATAAAAAATAAGCACAGTTATCAAGATAGTTCTAGGCACATGTCTCTAGTTGGAATCAAGAACTGCTGATGTAATATTTTTCTGGAAAAAAAAATTCAGCCACTTCAGACCTTTTCCTGAAGACACTTAGCCATGAATAACTTGGCTGTTAACCCTCAAATTTGTGGTTCTTTCCTTCGCAGAAACTTGTTCAAATTTTAATTTGAATCATAGAATCATGGAATCATAGAATTGTCATGGTTTGAAGGGACCTTAAAGATCATCTAGTTCCAACCCCCCTTCCCTGGGCAGGGACATCTCCCACTAGATCAGATTGTCCAGAGCCCCATTCAACCTGGCCTTATAAACTTTCAGGGATGAGGCTTCCACCACCTCTCTGGGCAACTTGTCCCAGTGTCTCACCACTCTCATGGTGAAGAACTTCTTACCATCCAATCTGAATCGATCCATCTCTAGTTTTAATCCATTCCCTCTAGTCCTACCATGACCTGACATCCTAAAAAGTCCCTCACCAGCTTTCTTGTAGGCCCCCTTAAGATACTGGAAGGCCACAATAAGGTCTCCTCAGAGCCTTCTTTTCTGCAGACTGAACAACTCCAACTCTCTCAGTCTGTCTTTATAGGAGAGGTGCTCCAGCCCTCTGATCATCCTCGTGGTCCTTCTCTGGACACGCTCCAGCATGTCCAGATCTTTCTTGTGCTGTGGGCTCCAGAACTGGATGCAGTACTCCAGGTGGGGCCTCATGAGAGTAGAGTAGAGGAGGAGAATCACCTCCCTCGACCTGCTGGCCACACATCTCTTGATGCAGCCCAGGACACGATTGGCTTTCTGGGCTGCAAGTGCACACTGATGGCTCATGTTGAGCTTCTCATCCACCAGTACCCCCAAGTGCTTTTCTTCAGGGCTGCTCTCAAGCCAACCACTACTCAGCCTATATCAGTGCCTGGGATTGCCCCAACCCAGATGGAGGACTTCGAACTTGGTCTTGTTGAACTTCATGAGGTTTGCCTGGGCCCACCTCTCAAGCCTGTTGAGGTCCCTCTGGATGGCATCCCTAAGCTCCAATGTGTCAGCTGTCCCACACAGCTCGGTGTTGTCAGCAAACTTGCTGAAGGTGCTCTCAATGGCACTGTCCATATCACTGATGAAGATATTAAACAAGACTGGTCCCAGTACTGGTCCTTGAGGGACTCCACTTGTAACTGGCTTCCACTTGGACATGGACTCATTGACAGCCACTCTTCGGGTGTGGCCGTCAAGCCAGTTCTTCATCCACTGAATTTTCCATCCATCAAACCCATATTTTATCAGCTTGGAGACCAGGATGTCACGTGAGACAGTGTCAAAAGCTTTGCTCAGGTCCAAGTAAATGACGTCAGTTGCTCTTCCCTTGTCTATTGATGTTGTGACCTTCTCATAGAAGGCTACCAGGTTTGTCAGGCATGATTTGCCCTTGGTGAAGCCATGCTGATTGTACCAAATCACCTCTTTGTTAGTCTTTTGCCTCAGCAGTGCCTCCAGGAGGATCTGCTCCATAAACATACCAGGCACAGAGGTGAGGCTGACTGGCCTATAGTTCCCCAATTCATCTTTCTTTCCCTTTTCAAAAATGGGGTTTATGTTTCCCCTTTTCCAGTCAGTGGGAACTTCACCGGACTGTCATGAGTTTTGGTATGAAGAGCGCACTGTTATCTCGAAGACATTTATATGGAGCTCAAATTCCTTGCAAGATTAGCAAGCTAGAACAAGGCTTTTCCTAATGTTGTGGTTATATATTATAGTCACTGCATTTCAAAACAGAACTATATTTTTTTCATCTACTTATTAAATATTAAATACACAGTTTGCTGGAAGACAGCAGTGACAGAAAAATGAGATGTTGGTAGAGAAAACAAACCCCTTTCAAGACAGGAGACTTACAAGATAAAACTAGCTTCTTTGTACGGTGCAAATTCTGACTTTAATACCGAAGTAGAAACCAAAACCAGCCCTCCCAGCTCTGTTTCTCATGAAACAAGTACCAAATGTAACTTGTTAACTGGCCTATCACTTAGATTACTGTTTGTGCTAGAGATACAAACACAAATGAAATTTTACATGGAAATTAATTATTTCTTTGCATTAGATACACAAATCTATGGCTCTATTTTGAGGTCAGGTGATAGCAAGCCTGTGAATAAACCCCAAAACCTGACAAAAATCCAATCCTAATATTAAAAAAAGCAAAGAAAACTGGAGCATATTTATGAAGTGAGGGTTTTAGCTATTCCATTTAATGTTTTTTTGAAATATATAGAATATGGAAAAGGACATTAATTCATCAAAGAAAGCTTGTAATAATGAAAGTATTAATTTAATATTAAAAGCTTCATTTAATATTAAAAATTTTTGGAAATGTAAGGTGTGGTGCTTGCCATTTCCAGATGAATGTATGCATTCCCAAGAAGATGTATGCTGTGACTTACTCTTCAGCTGCAGTGCTTTAATCCAAACAATGAAGATAGTATCAAAAGGTAGTAAGGACCACTTGGTGATTTTAGCAGCAGCCACTGCAGAAATTACCATCTTGGGCAGGCTAGTAATCTGTTATTTGCCAGTTTAACTTCAGAGGCAGTTTCCCAGAGGATTTGTTATGATAAATAGTTTCCACAAAGGTAAATGTTCTAAAATCTAGCCAAACCATTAAGTTACAAATTTTGACAGAAGTGGGATCTAAAGTAGCTCATCCTAGTTATTCAGAGTGTAAAACTGATAATCATAGATTGAGGATTAAGAATCTGTTGGGATTTTCAAATAGAATGTATTGTTAATATAAGTCTACTCCTCTTTGTGTCAGTAGGATATAGACTGTCATCTCTGGCACTGGAACAGTGGAAATAAAATGTTGAATACTTTGGAAAATACTAGAAAGTGCTGTTAATTCAGTATTTTTTTTATTTGTGTGATTCAGATATAATACTAAAATTCACAAAAGCTAAGCCTTGTATGTTTTCATCTACAAAGACCCTGTTTCAGTGCGACAGGAATTTTTCTTGGGAAATAAAGTTGGACCTCATCTCTGTTATCCAAAATAAATCTGTTTATTTGAATCACTATGAAAATAAAGATACCTTGTTTTTAGAACTAAGCAGGACTATCTAGCATAACACATAGTAAATCTGGATGCTGTAGCAGAGTAGATTTTTTTTCTAGATATATAGATTTTCCATTATTTTGTGATTTTAGTACCGTTCTCTTAAAGCAAGCAGTTGCACTTATGAAAACACGCAGTCACATTGACTGCTTGGCCACAGTGCATTGATCATAGATCAGATTATTTCCTTCTCTCTGGTCATTGGCAGTGAATGCAAGCTGAATGGCAAGGCAGTACACTGCCTCTACCAGTCTCCAGGTGCTGCACCAGGGACTCTGGGGATGTGAGTCCTCAGCTACACCAGTTTCTAACAACTGCAGATGACTAGGCATATGCTTTGTAAATTTTTATGTATTTCCTAGCAAATGATACTAATTCCCTGCTTTCTGCTTCAGTGACTCCCTTTCTTTCATCACTGAATGACTTGCAAAGAAAACTGACTTTGAGAATCCATGAAGATCTCATGGGCGTCACTTGAAGCTTTTTCTGCTAGTGCCAACAAGGTATAGCTATATCAAATAACTATATCAATTCATCCATGAATTAACAAGAGTTCCTTAGAAGATCCTAGGAAAATGTATTTTCCTTCAGTCAGGATGCAATCTTGAAAGAATATGTCATTTTCTGTCAGCTTGATGTAAAAGGTTTTGCATTTTTTCAGCACAAATGCAGAAATTCACTCATGGGACTTGACCTAAGTGTGACTAGGAATCTTGATTTAAGATTACTAATTGCTTTATGACTCAAACTCAATATGAAAACACTGCGAAAGCAAGGGGTTTTTTTGCTTTTTCTCTGGCATTTTTACACTGTGAGAAATAAACAGCTGGGGTAAGCAGCAGGCTTTTCAATATGTTTTATTTATTTATACACAGAACTTTAAACATATGTCATATTGATGGCATTTACATCATAATATATGTTATTCCCTATAGCTGTGCAAATTCATCAGAAATTGTATGAATATCTACTGAATGTTAAGGCAGGAGCAGCTTACCAAACTTTTTTCCATCTGGTTCTTATCCTGCAGGCTCAGCTTTTCTGTATAAAGCACTTAGTGAAGGAAATGCATGTTTTAAAATGTAATAGTCTGCCTCTGGAAGAAAGTGGTTCCTTTTCTCAGTCCAAAGAAATGAAAAAAATAGACACAAGAGTTTAGTTTGTTCCAGCCATGAAAGCAAGAAGAATAGAAGGAAAATATCCACAAGAAGAGCTAGATAAGAGGATTACATCTATATTAAAACAAATACTTTGGAAAATGTGGCTTTGTAAACCTTGTACAACAAATACACCTTTTCAGTTGTATGGTTCCATTATTTTTATATATATATATAAATACCCCAGCTATTGATACAGAATTTCTATTCTTTAGTTTTATGCTCTCTGACATGTTAAGACTTCACCCTTTATTGTGTGGTGTCTAAGATGTGGGGCTACCAAAGCCCTCAGCTATGTGGCTGTAGTCTGAGAACATCAGGAACTATTATACAGGGCTTCAATGGGTACGTAGGGCTGTAGTCAGTCTGTGCAAGCTTCAGTCAGGGGTCCCAGGGCTGGTAGCTGTGCTAGCAAGGCTACATGCTCTTGGAAAACTCCATCTACCCATCTGAATTAAAATAAGCAAGACTGCTTTATCTGATCTCTGACACTGTTCCAGGATTTGTTGATATCCACAAAAGTTTTTTGTTTGATTTTGTTGGGTCTAGGTCAAGCTCCATGCCTACACAGATGCAATCAGTTTCAATAAATATTGCACAAGTACAAAAAAAGTGGATGTTTTCCATGTTCAAGCCACAAGGTACCCAAATCCTGTGCTGTATTGATTTTTGCTCTGTAAGATGCATGGAGACCTACTTTCCATGTATTATTCCAGACAGTGAGTGAAAATGTATGCTTTATTTAGGGGGATGTCTCCAAAGATGGGATTAAACAACTGGGATGTTTTCTTTTAAGCAGTAGACATACTTGAAATATTCCTTACATAGCAACATAATACTATATGCCATTTGCTGTCTTGCGTAAGCACCATAACAGTAACAGTCCACTTACCACTACAAAATGTGGGTAGGCAATATTCAGAAAAGCTCAGCCAATTAGCAGCACCGTAACCATGGCAGCAGATGTCTGGTGTCTCACACATGTGGGATGGAGTGAGAAGACACATACCTTTACACTCAGGGGGATGCACTGTCCAAACACCAATGACTCACCTTCTTCTTTTTTTTTTCCAGTACACAAATGTACTGAGTTCAGCTAGGATAGGGTTAATTTTCACTGTGAAAATTAACCCTATCCTAGCTGAACCCAGTACAACAGAGGAGTGGTGGGTACCTTTTGCTACGAAAAATATGACAAGTCTGAAATATGACATGTGAAATGGAAACCTAGATGAGATAGAATCTTCCCTTTGTTCCCAATAGATAAACTCTATTTATTTCTTGGCAATGTAAAGATTTTCAAGACTGAAGATACCATATACACTTTTTACCCTGCATAGCCTGGAACCATGAAACTTGTTAAGAAATATGTTATCTTCTCAGTATAAGTTAGTTTTGTGATATGCCTACCACCTAAGCTGCAAAATAATCAGTGTTCAATATAAAGTTTTTCATAGCACACTAACTTTTAGAAAGCATACAAGTTATTTGATTTAGTTCTAGAAACATCTTGATTTCTGAATCTGTGACACAGTTTTCCTGCAATTTCAAGACTATCTACTTTTTACATTAGTCACTCACTGACTCACTGGCCATTTTAATACATGTAAAAAAAAAAAAGAACTACAGAAAAATAAAATTTGTTTCAATTACATGGTTGGCACTTGAAGTTTTATTCCTTGGGCAATGGTATCCAAAGTTATGTGCTTAGCTTGTGAAATATTCCCAATCTTGGTGGGAAAGCTGAAAACAAACATGACATTTTATCATTGGCAAGACAGATAATAAGCTGAAAGAATTCCTTTTTGCCACTCAAAAATCATTTTTTTGTTCTCTACCTTATGTTTATTTCTGCAAATAATAAAAAGAAAGAACTCTAGTTTCAAAATCGCCTAGTAAAATACAGAACAAAAAGTCATCAGCTAGAGAAAAGGTACTGAGTCCTTGACCTTATTCACAGTCCCATAATGAAATAACTGAGCAGAATTCTTGCATTGATACAAAAGATTCCACATAAACGCAGACGTAATATGAAAATACACGTAAGATATAATTCAGTGTCATCATCGGGAAATAATCATGAAAATGGTTTCTCTAATGAAAATAGGCTGGTATGCATCCCATTTCGTAAAAAACAGAAGATACTACTGTATTGAGGGGACCTAGAGAAGTGGGCTAAATGCTGACCTGAATTTTTCTGTTCATAGACGCACGAAAACCTCCAGTGGAGAGCAAAAAAAAAAAAGACATTCATGTGTTGATTGTGAAATATATCAAAAGAATGATCAGTCTGCTTCTCTAGATTGCTCTGCAAAACCATTTTCTCACTGTGCAGTGGTAGAAGTGAACCAGAGAAGGATTAATGCAGAATAGATAAAACCTAAAATGAAGAACAAATAAATAAATATGCCTGAATATAGTATAGTATAGACCATGAAAAACAGTAGCATATTCCCACTCAGTATTGTGCTTTATTATGGACCTTAAAAGCTATATATTCAAATAATAGAAATAAGCATGATTGCATCAGAGGCATGATAAGGACTGTCGTACAAAAAGCAGATAAGATGATTCTGAATAATTTGACTTGAAACAGGACAAGGAAGATAGAGAAAAAATTGGACAATTCCAAGAATGTAAATGGAATCTTGCTGTCCTAGAAGAGTAATAATAAAACCTGTCATTTAAGTAAATACAGTCATCCTTCAGAACTTGTTTAAAAAGCCTGGGTGTTTTGGGGACATGATTATTTTGTGGAACTTTCTGCCACAAAGTCCAGTAGACCAACAAAATTCAGTAGTATACCAGTAGCAGTTTACCACTGAAACACATTATACGAGCTTATGAAGATTTCCATAGTTAAATTATGCTGACCAAAATATTAATTCTCGGAATTCCTATGACTCAAAATGTATCTTGCCTTCTGGTTGTCAGGAAGGAAACTTCATGTAAGCGTACATTCAGCTGGAGCTGCCTATTGTCAATTTTCTTCTGCTTTTCTCAGAATCAAGTCCTGCTGGCTATAAAAAGATGTAGAGCAATGAAAGACAACACTCAGTTGCTACTATGTCTGCTTCCTATTGTTTTAATTATTAGATCTTGGTTAAAATCTATCCAAACTTCACTTTTAGTTTTAAAAATGTACTTCTGATGATATGCAGATGCTAACTAAAATTAGCAAAATCTCACTCTATTGTGCACTTAGACAAAACGAGAATCAAGATGAAATAGAATTTAAATTACTTTATTTTTCAGCCATTAATTTGATTTTACTTTTATTAAAAAAAAAAAATAATAGAGCTGTTTGATACGAAAATAAAAAATCTTTCTGGTCTGAAAAAAACAAATGATGCTTCTTTAAACTGCCAGAACGATTATCTGACATTCAACCTGTGGCTTTATGATAGCTCTGTGTCCAGGGATCCTGTAACCACAGGCTGTGCAGCACTAGATGGATGAGGGACAGTAATGGCTATGCATTTCTTCTTCTAGAAGGATACCTTCATTGAGAAGGAAGCTAACAGGGCAGGGCAACAAATACATACTAAAATCATTTGCCATTTCTCAAAGCACTCAGTCAATCACACTGCAGGAGAGAGACCACAGGTGACATTATCGAAGGGAAGCAAGGAATTTCTGAGGCACTTTTTGCCATAAGGGCATTTAGATACCTATGCAGCATTTTTTTCCTGCTAGTGCCTAAAGAAAACCATTCTTTCTTGTGGCTGTGGTAATAGATTAGTGAAAAATACTTTGGCTAAGCTGCCTGTAGGGATCCTACAGGAGTGATTTAACAGTAGCCAGAAAGCAAATATGCTGCATCAGAAGCATGAAAATTAATTGTAATCATACCTTGATTTAGCTTGTGGAATTTTAACAAGGGACTTCATACAAATCCCAAAGACACATCACTGCTTTAATTGTTTAACTTTAATTACTATTTGTGATATGAAACATATGTTTTTCTTGGTAACCTCATCTACCTGAATATCACTTTGGAACATGTGCTCAATGTCCACCTTGCAATTAGGTCAAGCGATTAAGAAGACAACCAGATGGTTGTTTAATCTGAATGAATTATGTTAGGAGTGTTTTTTTTAAAGCATGTTTAGTAATGCTTACAGTTTTTGCATATTACGTTATTTCGAAGTCTGGCTGATATCCTGTTTGTGTTGATGAATTTTCAGTGCACTAGGAGAGGGTTAATGCTAATTAAAGTAACTCCTGTTTGATAAAATCTTTTTCTTGAAATGGTGGTAGAACAGAACAACCCTAAGAAAAATGAATATATTGATACATTATTTTAGAAAAGTAACAAGCAAACTTCATCTCTGTGGACATGTGAGAGTAACAAACATTTCCTTTTCAGTGGCATAACAATTTATAACTCGCACAAGACTTGTGGAGCTATCGGTCCTATGAGTTGAAAAAGTTATGACTCAGTCTGCAGGATCATGAGGCTGACCTCAAAATTAGGAAGCGTATTGTTTAAATTGTTTTCAAATATTTGAAAGATTTATCCTTAACTTGTCCCATATAGATACAAGTTTTCAGCACTGTTTTCATTCAAATTCAGTTGGCTCTTTCTTAACTTATGGATCCGCTGCTTTTATTTTTTTTCAAGGTTGCTCATAGTTACTCGTGACTGAAAGGGCTGTTGGAAGTTTCCTGAACACATTTTTTTTTTGTCCAGGCCTGTTTTGAGAACTTTCTAGCTCTATCTGGCATTTCCAAACATGCAGCTGAGAAACTCAGAGCAACTGCAGACAACCTGCAACTTCTCTGGAAATGACAAATATGAGTCTGATGGATGCAATTATGTATTATAGAAGCAACATAAGGTTGCTCTGTACATTTGAAGTGTGATCAGCATTTCCTAAACAAAGCACTAGACCTGTTGTTCATTAATAGGATCTACAGGCACGTGTGTCCAAATGAATCACAATTTACAGGGCATATACACCATTGCAATGTACACCTATATCTGCTGAGATATTCCCAAACAGATACATTTCAGCACTCTCCCTGCCTCTAGTGTAAAGACCATTGATAAATAAATAAATAAATAAAGAAAATAGTGAGTTTAAGCCAGTAATGCATTTTTCTCTTTTCAGTAGAAGTAGACATGTGAAGTCATTAAACTGAGTTTGTTGAAACCACTTCCCTTTTCTTTCTGATCTACAAATAACACAGTTTTGTCCTAATATGTAAGTAGAAGCCTGAACCTGTGGAGCAGAAATTGTCTTGCTGTTAATCAAAGCCATGGTTTAATATGGTTTAGAGTAGCGAAATAATGCTTCTCTGTGCAGCTTGATTGTCGGTACTGACATCACCACTTTTATTACTTTCATTGCTTTGGAAACCAATTGACATTCAGTTCAGAAATAACTCTGTTTGCTCAGCCAAAGTGACTTCAATGCTCTCCCTGTGAGCTGACAGCTGGTTTGCAACAGATGATGATGAGTAATCAGCTGATCGCGTCTGAAAACAGAACCATGCACCTGGAACCATCTCAAACTCGCATTTCTATTATATTTGGAATAGTTATGGAGGCCTCAAGAATTGATATAACATCGTTCTATCTTCATTCAATATTAGCTTTTGCAAAATCAGTTACTTCCAACTGAAATTACATAGCTGAGTCTAACCTGTGCATATTTGGGGAATTATTCTCTATTTCTAAAAGTCAAAGCATTCACACTATCTACAACTTCCACGGATTTTTTTTGTCCAGCAAATGTTTCATCAGACTGAAGTAAAATAAAGGTAGTTAACATCAGAGATTAACATCTCTAAATCCGAACAAGAAAGACTCCCCTAGGGTCGGGTTAACAACCCAATCTTTTGCTTTCAGGATATTTTAATTATCTCTCACCATGTCCTCCATAGCTATAAATCTTGGTGATATTGGCATAAATATTTATGTCTTAGCCACTGAAATGCTTATGTTGAATATTTTTTCTAAAAGTTGCATACATCGAAACTGGGGAAACGAAATGTTAATTGATTTTGTTTGTTGACAACAAGCTGTTAATTTTGTAAGACTTCTGCTCGATTTCAGTGGTTGGATTGCAGCAGCTTGTGCCTAGTCACATATTTAAGAAAAGCAGGAAGCATACATGCTCCACTATGTGATATACACGCTGACAGAGATCTTTGGATTTTCTGCAGTGTAGGATGAGGAAGCCTACAGAAAAAGAATTTTGTGATCTTTGAATGTCCAGGGACATTATAACTGAGAGGACATTATGACTGGTTTACATTATTGATATTACTTTAATAATATGGTATTAATATGGGTTATAATAATACATACTACTAGAGTCCTATGTATAATCTCCCTTGGTAAATAAGCAGTAGGCATGTGTCCTTTGAAAATGAAGGAGTCTTTCTAGAAATTCTGACTGGAGGTTACATCCCAGTTGTAATTTTTAGCAGATACTTATCACAAATTTAAAAGTTTTAAGGGAAAGTTCTATCTTGGAGGACAGACACATAGCTGCTAGTGAAGGAATTATTTTTTCATATTTTAAATTGTCAGATAAGATATTTCATCTGGGTGTTTTAATGGACTTGTGGGGAAAAAAAAAAAAAAAGAAAAAAAAGGCAGTCTGTGACAACCTCTATATTTGAGTCTCAGTTGTTCCAAGCGGTGTTATACTCCTGTTAGAGGAGTGGGTTTTGTGGCACAACATATAAAAACCCCTGATGGATGGAAGTAAAGAATGAGGAGCTGAGCTGCTCTCAGTAGTATCCAGTGGCAGCACAAGAGACAATAGGCAAAAACTGAATTGCAAGAAATTCCTTTAAACATGAGAAAACGATTTTCAGTGGGAGAGTGGTCAAACACAGTTTACCCAGAGAGGTTTTGGAGTCTCCATCCTTGGAGACATTCAGCAGTCAGCTGGACCCAGTCCTGAGCTGCCTGTTGGATTAGATAGTCTCTGGAAGTCTCAACTTCATCACTGACTGAAATTATCACAAAAGGACCCCGGCTTTGGAGGAAACTGCACTTTTCCTGGGAAGCAAGCAAATCTACTCAAGAAGAAGAGCTGGTCGCGATGTCGAGATCAGATGTGAGACAAAGAAAAGTCAGCACCTCACACAGCACCTGTGAAAGAGGAGAAGGGAGGGAGTAGCTGGTAGCCAGACCTTAAGGACAAGGGAGAGAAAACTTCCTAGAGTGCAAATACTGGTACTCTGGGCTTGATTTGGTTGTTACAAATAAACCTACACATTTCATCTTAGTGACTTCATCACAGAGATGATTTCTTAAAGATTTATATAATCATATATTTAAATTCTGGCTGCTGACGTGCCAGCTGTTTTGAAGTCTAATCAGCTTTTCAGACATGCATATCATCATCCATACATCACAAAAACAAAACAATTTACTTTGAGAGGAAGTCAAGATAAAGAAGGAGTTTGTCCTCGTTAAGGAGGACTGGGTTAGGGATCACTTTGAACACTTGAACATCCATAAATCTGTGGGCCCTGATGGGATGCACCAGCAGGTGCTGAGGGAGCTGGCGGGAGTCATTGCTAGGCTGCTCTCCATCATCTTTGGTAAGTCATGGGTAACAGGTGAGGTGCCTAAGCACTGGAGGAAAGCGAATGTCACTTCAGCCTATAAGAAGGGCAAGAAGGATGACCTGGGTAACTACAGACCGGTCAGCCTCACCTCCATCCCTGGAAAGGTGATGGAACATCTTATCCTTGGTGTTGTCTTTAGGCATATCAAGGATAAGAAGATTATTAGGAGCAGTCAGCAGAGCTTTGCCAAGAGGAAGTCATTTTGACCAACCTGAGATAACCAGGTGGATGAATGGTGGCCATGCAGTGGATGTGGTCTATCTGGACATCAGCAAGGCATTTGACACTGTCTCCCACAGCATCCTCATAGGTAAACTGAGGAAGTGTGGTCTGGATGACCGAGTAGTGAGGTGGGTCACTAATTGGTTGAAGGAAAGAAGCCAAAGAGTTGTAGTCAATGGGGCAGAGTCTAGCTGGAGACCTGTGTCTAGTGGGGTCCCTCAGGGGTCAGTGCTCGGGCCAGTGCTTTTCAATATATTCATCAATTACCTGGATGAGGGATTAGAGAGTGTTGTCAGCAAGTTTTCTGATGACATGAAACTGGGAGGAGTGGTTGACACACCAGAAGGCTGTGCTGCCATTCAGAGAGACCTAGACAGGCTGGAGGGCTGGGCAGAGAGAAATCTGATGAAGTTCAACAAGGGCAAGTGTAGAGTTTTGCACTTGGGAAAGAATAACCCCATGTGCCAGTATAAGTTGGGGACTGCCCTGCTGGAGAGCAGCGCAGGGGAAAGGGACCTGGGGGTTCTAGTGGACAGCAGGAATACCATGAGCCAGCAGTGTGCCCTCGTGGCAAAGAAGGCCAATGGCATCCTGGGGTGTATTAGAAGGGGAGTATCAAGTAGGTCAAGAGAGGTCCTCCTGCCCCTCTACTCTGCCCTGGTGAGGCCGCATCTGGAATATTGTGTCCAGTTCTGGGCCCCCCAGTTCAAGAAGGACAGGGAGCTGCTTGAGAGAGTCCAGCGCAGAGCCACAAAGATGATGGAGTGGAACATCTCCCTTATGAGGAAAGGCTGAAGAAGCTGGGTCTCTTTAGCTTGGAGAAGAGGAGGCTGAGGGGTGACCTCATTAATGTTTATAAATATGTCAAGGGGGAGTGTCAGGAGGATGGAGCCAGGCTCTTTTCATTGATGTCCATTGACAGGACAAGGGGCAATGGGTTCAAGCTGGAACATAGGAGGTTCCACAAAAATATTAGAAAAAACTTTTTCACAGTGAGGGTGACAGAGCACTGGCACAGGCTGCCCAGGGAGGTTGTGGAGTCTTCTTCCTTGGAGACATTGAAAACCTACCTGGACAGATTCCTGTGCGCTCTACTGTAGGTGATCCTGCTCTGGCAGGGGGGTTGGGCTAGATGATCTTTTGAGGTCCCTTCCAGCCTCTAATGTTCTGTGATTCTGTGATTTTCTTCATGACCATTTCATCTATTCTTGCTTTATCTGTTATCATTGTCTTACCCAGAAGATTTCTCAAAAAAAAAACCATGAGAAAGATTTCCATCATATCAGTAGAGAAAACTGGACTTCTGAATTTTTCTCTTTCCATTAACTTTGAAACACCAGGATATATTTTGCATGCAAACAAAGCAGCTGAAAAATGTTTCCACCAACCTCTATAATCAAGGGTGTGTTTTCTGCTTGTTCAGTGTAATGGCCTCACAGTGATAGCAGATAACATACACTACTGTTTTCATTAGAGTATTCCTATTTTCCTTGTTTTGTGAGTAAACAAAAATTTAGCATGTCATCAGCATATATTGTACTATTTTGAAGAATATCAGCTGGTTTGTAGTGACAATGAAGAAGCTTTTCTCTCCCTCAAATTTGTCTCAATACTTTTTCAGTGAGAGAATCCTAACTGTGAGAAAACTTCGTTTATATACTTAGTGGAGAGTAGATTGCACTTAAGTGCAGAACAAACAGAGGAAACAAAGTGTCCTGTCACAAGAATCGAGACAATTGTTGAAATATATGGAGCCAGAATGAGTGGAAAACAAATGTCCTGTACTCCAAAGATATGTTTCGGCAAGACTGTAAGTTATAGCTGATGACAAATCTCAGAAATAGCAACGCTATGAGAAGCTAGCATTATGTCATTGCTGTGGACAGTAGTAGAGAGAGCTCAGTAATGAAGCTACCTGAAGCTCAATCCAAAGTGTAGCATCTCCCTTCTAAAACAAACACACTTTACCTGTTTGTTATGGCTCATAGATCATAGATCATAGAATGGCCTAGTTGGGAAGGGACCTTAGAGATCATCTAATCCTTGCCGTCCCTGTCAGGGGCAAGGATGCCTCTAGATCAGGTTACTCAACGCCTCATCCAACCTGGCCATGAACAGCTCAAGGGAGGGGGCAGCCACAACTTCTCTGATCTTACCACCCTTGTACTAAAGAATTTTTTCCTAAGATCCAATCTAAATCTGCTTTCCTTCAACTTAAAACCATTTCCCCTTGTCCTATCAGTGGACATTTTTGTAAAAAGTCCCTCCTCAGCCTTCCCGTATGTTCCCTTTGGGTGTTGGAAGACAGCTGTTAGGTCCCCCCAGAGTCTTCTCTTTGCAAGACTGAACAGTCCTAGCTCCTTCAGCCTATCCTCATAGCAGAGGTGCTCCAGCCCATGGATCATCTTTGTGGCCCTCTTCTGAACTCGTCCCACCAGCTCCATATCCCTCTTATGGTGGAGACACCAGAACTGGACGCAGTATTCGAGATGGAGTCTCACAAGGGCAGAGTAAAGGTGGAGAATCACCTCTCTTGACCTGCTGGCTATGCTTCTCTTGATACATCCCAGGACATGGTTGGCCTTCTGGGCTGCATGAGTGCACTGCCAGTTCATGTTGAGCTTCTCATCAATCAACACCCCCAAATCCTCTCTTCAGGGCTACTCTCAATCCACTCTGTGCCCAATTTGTATTTATGTCTGAGATTAGCCCAACCCAGGTGCAGGACCTTGCATTTGGGCTTGTTGAAAGACTTGTTGAATTGACTTGTTGTTACTGCTGAGTGAGTAAGAATAGTACTGGACTGCAGAACTAAAAATTCATACACAAAAAAAAATATTTACAAAAGATAAAATTGTTTAGCAACTGCATTGGTTCGATATACTCGCTGCATAGCTTCAACAGTAGCACAGAATGTGGCAGAATGTTATTTGTATTACTCTGGAAATCAGTTGCCTCTCACTTTTCTTTCTCAGAGCACCACAGCTGTTGCTCCATGATTTCATGCAAACACTTGGACAATAATATTGCCATGAAAAACCTTACAGTAGATGGCTCTGTGCTTTCCAAAATTGATGGAATTTAAATGACAGTTTTTCAAAGAAGAGTTAAAAAATCATAAGATCATTTCATCTAGCCTCTTTACTCAGCCCTTGCTTTCCTAAGAGTTATTAAGAAAACTGGTGACAGTTGCAAAGATGAAAAGAAGTAAAGAAGAGAGGTACCCTTACAGAAAAAATCGCTAATCTCAGCAAAAAGATGGGGTGGGACTGAAGCAAAAGTTTCAATAAGGAACTTGCTTTAGAGGTGGGCAGCTGAAATGTATAGATTACCTTAACTTTAATCTTCAATCAGTGCCTGGATATGCTACTTTGGAGTAGATACTTCAAGACCTAGTTTCTTGTGTTGGAGAACATAAATATGAATCCATTAAACTGGAATACATGCAGAATAAAAAGAGAAAATCAAGAAAAAACCAAAACAACCCAATTTTTAGAATATAGAGATTGTGCTAAGCATCCCATAACACATCCAGTTATCTTTCTGCAGTTTCTTAGATGATTTGCTAAAGAAGAGGTGAAATGAAAAAATTCTTTCCCAAATAAGAAAACTCCCACGATTGATTTTCCATTCAGTAACTTGATTCTTGTATTGTAATATAAACTATCATAAAAGAAAACTTCCATTTGTATCTGAAACTTTATTTTTAATTTTCCTTCTTAATAAAAAATATTACTACTTGTAAAAAAGTGGTTTGTCTTGACTTTATGAATTATAGTTTCCATTCCTGAGTGTTTGTCCTGGTTTGAGAGCCCCAGGACACAAGTTCTCTGGGGCTCCTGGCACTGGGGGCAATCGCAGTGGGGGAGGAGAGGATGGGTCAGGTGACCCAAATGGACCAATCACAGTGTTCCTTCCCATGTGCTCAGTATAAAAGGGCCCCTAGAAGACCCCTGGGGCCTTCAGTGCTGCTGGGCTGGAAGGGTTGCTGTGGGCTGTTCCTCATCTCTTCCCTGTGCTGCTGGTGTTCCCACCTCCTCTTCACAGTGTAGGGAAGCACTGTTTGTTGGGACAGGTTGTCTTACCCTGTCTCCCCCCCCCCTCACCCTGGGTGGGAGAGGCACAGCTCCTTTTCTGATTTGGGATTTTTTTTGGATTGTCATTGGGACTCTGGGCTAGGGTGCTCCTGTCTGCTACCAAGTCTGGTCTGGAATGTTTTTCCTGGTTGGGACCTTGATGTCATCCAGAGGGTGTGGGTACTGTATTAACATAATCTCTTGTATCTTTGATCATATTTGCATATTTGTGTATATATCTGTATATAGTTTGTCATCTTTATTGTTATTGTTATTTGTTTTATTAAGATCATTCAAGTTGGGATTTTTTAACCTCAAAGTCTCTCTCCCTAGTTCTTCTGTTATCCTCCACTGGGAGGGTAGTTGTGGGATCACAGGGGGCATCTGTCAAATTTCATGGCTGGCACAGCCCTAAACCTTGACAGTGTTCTTTTCTTTAAAACTCTTTGTTGGTTTTTTATTTTACCTTTGTTTTAGGATTTTCAAGTCAGTAAGAATTTTTGGTGTCTGGAAAGTTTAACTGCTCCTTATACCTGCAGCATCACCATAATCTAAATACTTCCATAAACAAAGAGTATTTTGGTTGTAGAAAAACACTTAAGGTGTCAATGCTTATTGCAAATTTTTTTTTTCTTAAAACTTGAGCATACTTTTTTGTTTGGCACATGATGTTGTATGACATACAGTTTTTATAAAAGATTCATGAGGAGGACACAACTGTTTATGGTATGCAAATGATATGCAAATATGCCCCAGCTTTCCGGCAAAGTCATTGATGCTCAAGGATCTCCTGCCTTCCTGAAATGAGATGAAAAGAATGAAGAATGCTCCAAAGTTCAGCAACTGGTGAACTCCACTTGTAGTACAGCAGTGTGTAGTTGTCCTGGCCCTGCAAGCTGCATACCAAAATCACCATGTCTGAAAACCGCAAGACATTTATTTTGTAACTAAGAAGAGCAGACAGGTCCCTGTGAATAGTTCCAAGGTAGAAGAGAACAAGAGGTAGAGGAGATCTCCCCATGCAATCCCACTGCTCTGTTACTGGAGGGAGGGTGAACACACACCTTGAGTATTGAATGACCTTTTGATTTTAGCTTCAAAAGCAGCTCGCATAATCACATGGCTGGGGATTTGGATCAGGCAGAAACCCATGTGCTGCGCTGTACTGACACATTATGCATCCCTGCCATGGAAACCTCACTTGAATTTATGGCTCTTGAGCGGTAACACTTAAATGAAAGAGGTAATTATGTGGCCAGCCAGTCAGCAGGTGTCAGATACATTTAAAATAAAAATCACAGAGAAAAGATCTTCTAATTTTAATTTAGGTTTACTTATCAAGGGTTTTGTCTGTCAAACCAACATTATACAGGCAAAAAGTAAATAGCAATAGTACTAATCAGGAGTGAAGTATAGTACTGGACAAATACGAATGACATGAAAGATTCAATGTCCATAAAGTAGTCTAGAAGAAAGGAGGACTGAAACAGTTGTGAATCCTCAGTGTTTACAAAAGCAGTAATGCATAGGGTACAATGAGTGTCTGCGACATTATTTATTTCTTTCTCACTTGGCATTAAGGATGCAAGAAATATGACCCAAATGAATTCTGTTACGAATCTGTAGGTTAGGTACCAGGTACTGTGCTTGTATAGCATTGAAGAAGTTGACAGAAGTCAAGTCATTAACCTACTGAGAGGTTCTTACACTAAATATTACATGAGCTTTTTTTAAGTGTTCATCTTCTATGTCTCACACACTTCATACAAAGGAAATGTAAGAAGTTTCTCTTTCAGATTGTATTCAATATTTTACATGTTGAACATAGAGAGACTTTCTTCACTTTCCTTAAGTTTTTTTTTAATCATGGTACTATATGAAATAACAGGCAATATGGGAAGTGACTTAACAGACTCATTGCTTTTCCAGCAACCACATTTATTTTAGATTATGTTGGCAATAAATTCTATGTCATTTACAAAATACTGTTTCAGCTACAAGACAACCTACAGTTATTTTCCTGACAGAAATGAAGCTATAGTAATTAACTAATTGATTTTCACAGTAAATTGTGTATAAAGACATTTACTCATTTATTGGTCTGCGTTCTCTTTAGCTTAGGGTTGTTTCATCTAATTTTTTCTCCATCATATCCCTGCCCCAATATATTTAATCAAGAAAGCAGATTCACTTCAACTCAGTCTTCACTACTCCACATTTTCTCAGTCCTTTCATACATTTTCTTCCCTTGTAAATTTGATATACTAGTGCTTTCCTATCCACAGTACTGGTTTTGCTCCTCAGTGGAATTCAACCACGATGGGTACTCTGAAAACTTCTACCTCCTCTGTTACACCTAAAAGCAATTTCCACTGCCCTTTTAATCTGCCCCTCTCGACCTGTCAACATCCTTCAAGAGGTGGCATAATATTGCATCAAATCTAAAATGAATGAAAAGGAGCATTTTTATGTAATGTTTCAGCTGCTTCTCTTGTTTTTAATATGTCACTTTGTAGTATGGTCTCAAGGATGCCATATTGCTCAGTGATTTCACTCTGTCTTACTCTGAGAGAAGGATCGGTGGCAGCTGCTATTCTTTTCCTTTGCACCCCATGCTCATCCTAGAGACAGCAGTGGGAGAACGAGTAGTCGAAAAGCCTTACTTAATCCAGGAACAAGACTCAGTTTTCTTGCCTTGTAGGTAACTCACTATGTATGGCAAAGAGGCTGGAAGAGGAAAATATTCCAACTGATTGCCGGAAAGCCAGTGGCTAAGTGCTGGCAGATTGGAGAGCAGGAGAAAGGAGTACACAGCTGGAATCTCTTACTCAGTCTTTATTGAGGGCTTTAAGATCCTTTTTGGGATAATGTACTGTAATTTGTCCCTGCTCCAAGGTGAAACCTCCATGTAATCTGCTAGTTCTTGTGCCTCTTTGAAAGAGACAGTTCAGCACCACTCTGTCACCAGAGTGTTATAGTTGTCCACTAGATTTAGGTGTATTTACAGCCAGGATTAGTTTCTTTTTGATTTAGTCTGCTTCTGTAACCCCCTTAAAAAGGTCCTCAGTGCTTAATGAAAATGAAAAAAAAACAAAATATGGGCTTTGTCACAGAACTATAAGAATTTTTATATTTTATGGCTACAGAGAAAAATTATAAACTTCCTTTTTGTTCACATTCCAATTTCCATACAAAAATTATAAAACACTCACTAAATCAGCTTAAAGATAAACTGTTAATACACTTTGCTTTCAAATGGCAGACCATTAACAGAAAGTTTACTTTAGGCCTTTAAAATTCTTCTCCTATCTTCCACTCTCTCTGGCTCTGTGACCTCAGGGGATGTAATCCCTTAAAATGCAGCTCATCTTCAATTAGCACAGTGAACATATGTACGTTCTTCACTGAAATCCCCAGGTATCATGCAATGCAGTTCACTTCAGATTTTACAGTTAATTAAAGCCTCATATACATTTTCTGATTCTCCAGCTGGCACTGTGGAGTTTTAAAGCTCAGATCACTTTAGCTATTACTCTGCTAAAAAGCTTGCTAATAAACATTAATGTCCATGTGGCTTCTCTTCTTGACCAACACACTGCAATGGGACGTTTAGAACTACCAATCTCTTCATAGCAAGAGGATGAGAAGCAACTGAGGTTGAGGTAGAGTTTGAAGTCTCTGCTTAATCATCCTTCATAGGCATCAGTAATCAGAGTTTACTGGGAAAATGTACCTTGAAAATGAGCTGATGAACCTTGAGACCCTAGAAAACATTTCTAGATTATAACCTTGGAAAATAATAAGGAAAAAAAGTCTCTTTTTCTGAATAAATACACTCAGAACTTGTGGTAGGCAGATGTGACTTACTGAAATTCGTAAGACTTGATGGCACACTCTTTGAAGGAAACACAACATTTTATTTTTCATCCAACCCCTTTCAACAGTTGCTGGATGTACAGTATGTGTTGAAACCTTGCTTTTCTATTTACAGTTCTCTGTAAGGAATATATATATATATATATATATATATATATAAAATAGTTGTCTCACAGCCAGCTTGATCTCTTAGGATGATGATTCAGTGCTTTATTTTTATTTTTTACTTTTGATAGGCAATTCCCCAGTCCTGTTTTTCTTGAAAAGAATACTAATGCTGCTTCCTCCTTTTTTTCTCCCTCAGCTAATATTGACTCTTCTTTTACCAGGTTTCTCCAATCACCTTTTAAGTCTTTCAGTCTCTTTTTCCCCTCTGTAACTACTGCTTCTTTTTTCTCCACATTTCTCCCATTTTTCCTCAATATCCCATCTTTTTCTTTTTAGCATTCATGAACTTCTTCTGAACTTTCACTGGAGTGAAGGCCCTTGATCATGGCATGATTGTGTGCTTTAAGAAGTTATTCTCTGAAGACTGACTTGGTAAAAATGTCACTGTGATTCCCCAATGCATCTAGATATGTTGTTGATCTTCAGATCAACTGGGCTTTTATTACAAATGAAAATATTTTTATTCCTTTTGTTTAAAATCAGAACAGTAGTCCAGGTGACTGCAGTCACCCGTATTCTGAAATTAGTTCTTTGATATCTATTTATTTATTTATTTACTTAAAATTGAAGTTATTAATTGATAAAGTTTGTCAGGCACATCAAGTGCCTGGCAGACTTCAGTCTTTGTTCTGTTTCTGCTGTTCTGTTTCTGTTGTCAAATTGAATCCTTGATACTTGTTGAAGAAACTGTTTTGAGGACAAAAAACACACAAATATGATTAAAGGCAGAGTTAGGGCACATGTAATCTCAAAAGTGAAACCTTCTGCCTTCTCATCTGAGTGTCCCCTAGGACTATGAGAAACTCGTGTTTGTTTGTTTTTTTTAAAGAATAGTTGGGTAAACCTTTAGAAAATTAGCCCTAACTTACTATGTTCATGGGCATTTCCCCCCCCCTCTTTTGAGAGTTCTACCTACAACAAGCTTTCTGCAAAGACCATGGAGAGACAAGTCCCCAGTTGTCAGTGTCGGCTCCAGAACAAGGGTTCTACAAGAAGAGAAACGCAGATTGAAGACCAGATTAGCAGTCCTGTGTATCCCACGAGATCCAGGGACACATAAAGCCTTGCTTGGCTTAACGCTTAGCCTCTTTGAAGCGGAGAAAGCTTAAGACAGAAGAATATAGAGGATTTTTTTATACTTAAATATTTCTATTTCATAAAAGGTCAATAATAGTGTATCAATAAGTGTATTGATACAAGCAGGATGGTAATCCATTTTAGCCTTTCCTAACTCTAATGTTTTTTCTGTGGTAGAAGGTGTGTAAAAGGATGTGTATTTCCGAAGCAATTCTTTTAGTGTAGTCAACATATACTTGACTATTTCAGGAATGCTGTTCTTTGTCATTTCTTTTCAAATATACCTGCCCTCTGAAACACTGACAATCTGAAAAATACCTTGCCATGGGTATTAATGTCCAATGCATCCTTGCTGGGACATTTCCTGGATATGCATTATTTTCATATTATTCCTATGATTCTAAGTTCAAATGGTTATTCTCTTTTGGCCTCTGTCCCTTATTTAGTCTCCTTCAGAAGCATTATGTGTATTTCTTTGATGTAGAAAGGGAATCTTCAGAAGCTAAGAAAGATTCATGGCTAGAAATGTCAGATGATATAAATCAGCATATACCTATTTATTCCACTGGATCTGTGCACATTCAACTTGATCTGCTTCTACAACTGCAATAGCATGGCCTCATTTAATATTCTAGATTTCATTTTTACTATGTGTTGTGGTGGATATCTATTTTTGTGAAGCTGTTTGCTTTGTTCTGGCTGTATTTCGAGCTGAGAAGGAAAAATTACATCATCCTATAAATTTGAAAATATTCAAATGAGAACAACTTTTGCACAGAAGAAATAATGATACTCTGAAACTTCCTTATTTTAAATGAAAGCTTATAGATCTTATATGTCATCAAGGAAATGAAATGGCTTGAACAGCCTGGCAGTAGATACCTAGTGGTCCATTTCTAGTCACAGAAATAAACTGCCCAACTCTTTAGTTCTGTGATTACTTCCAGTCAGAATAGCAATGCACTCTGACTTGACAAAGTGCAGCAGAAATGCAGCTGTATTGTAAGCATTCATCCCTAACAAAATAACAAGTTTGGAACGCAAGTGTCTCTACAAGGTCAGGGAAAAAATATAAAACCACAAAACCTTAGGTTTCTTGTTAATATTTTACAGTAGTATAATTTCTTAGAACTCCTCTGCCACAGGTTAAGAATGCTGAAAAGATTTATTACAGATTTTCCTTTAATAGCCATTTGGGAAGGAAGACAAGGAAAGGAAGTACTGTATTTTCCATATAAAATGGATGTTTTTCTGCTCACTCATCTATAAACTTACTGCTGAGTGAAGAGAAATTGTAGAAAGAAATGTGTTCCCTCTCTATCAATCCATGATGGCATTTCACCTATATGTATAAGAGCTGGATTCTGGAGAAAACATGAGATTTTTTGTTTAAGACTACATTCAGAATTTTATTTCTGGGGTCATTTCTTTAATAGAATGCAAATTGGTAAAAATTTGTTTAACTTATGGCAACACCAGGAAATGGGCTAGGTTCTAAATGCTGCAAGTACTTTTTTACGCATTAGGTACACTGACTTTTCATTTCTTAACATCTTTTTTTTTTTTTTTTAAATTGACATATTTATCTTAGCATTTCAGTCTCATTGACATATTTATCTTAGCATTTCAGTCTCTTCTGGTAACTGAGTGTGAAAGCAGTGAACAGATTAGTGGAATTACAAAAAATGACATGGGTAAATACTAAATATAAAGAAATGCTTGTGTATCATTACAGAATTATTAGACCTGAAGTACCTTCAGGACTAAGCATCCAGCAGAGAAACTCATCCAGATCATTAAGTTATGCTTTGTTATCTTAAAGTCCTGGAAACTTCAGAAAATATTGTATGTAAATTCTGCATAATCTATATAAACTGGTTTTAAACTATCATTTTTAATCTATGTCCTGGCCTGAGAGCCCCAGGACACAAGTTCTCTGGGGCTCCTAGCACTGGGGGCAAGTGCAGTGGGGGAGGAGAGAATGGGTCAGGTGACCCAAATGGACCAATCACAGTGTTCTTTCCCATGTGCTCAGCATAAAAGGGCCCCTCAGAAGAACCTTAGGGCCTTCAGTGCTGCTGGGCTGGGAGGATTGCTGTGGGCTGTTTGTTGGCTCTCCTGGCACTGCTGCTATTCTCACCTCCTGTTTTTGCATTGTGGAGGAGCTCTGGTCATCAGGATAGGTTTCTTTCCTCTGCTCTGCCTCCCCCAATGGCAGAGGCACAGCCTTTTTCCAGGTTTGGGTTTTTTTGGGCTGTCATTGAGACTCTGTTCAGTTGCTCCTGTCTGCTGCTGAGTCCAGTCTGGACTTTTTTTTTTCCTCCTGGACTAGTTGTCATCTGGGAGATGCGGGTTCTGTATTAGTGTTCTCTTGTACCTTGAGTATATTTATGTGCTTGTATGATATCTGTACATAGCTTAACATCTTCATTGTTATTCTATGTTGTTTTCTTTTTCATTAAACTGGTTCAAGTTTTTTTTCAACCTCACAGTCTCTCTCCCTGGTTCTTCTGTTATCCTCCCTCTGGAAGGGTGGTGCGGGTATCACAGCGAGCATCTGTCAGAATTTAGTGGCTGACTCAGCCTTGAGCTTTGACAATCTGTAATTTCATCAATACAAAGGTACCTGCATTGTTAAGATATATGGGGCAGGATTTATGATTTAGGCTTGGGTTCATCTATATCAAATACATTTGTGGGTGTTGTCCGTAACAGCTCAGTAATGCTCTGAATGCCTCTGATATGGTTAGTAATGGACATGGGCTACAAGCGATACTCTGTTAAGGAAGCGTATGTGGTTGCTTGTGTCAGCATCAGAGGAATGTGAAACCAAAGCTGTTCTCTAAAAGAAATGGTTACTTTTATGTAATTTGTAAATGCACATATAGGTATTGTGGCAAGCATTTCAAGCTCATATCAAAGCAAAGCCATAAATAGGATCTGGAAAGATGTATGGGATCAAGAGAGGGAAAAGGTGCTTGGAAATCAGTTGCTGTGAATGTCAATGTTTTGTCAGGGGTGGGCAGTCATCTGATGACTCTGCCCTTCTGATTCCTGCTTTGCTTCTGTAATAGGTCACCTATTATGTGTGTCTGTAATAGCTCACCTGCTTGCCATTGTCTGTTTTTATATGTAAAGAAAAAAATCAACACTTCAACTCTAATGAATCTGTGTGCGTTTCTTTGGGTTTTTTTGGTTTCTTTTGTAATTTAGGCTTGTGTTTAGGTGTTGCCTATGTATTTTAAGACTATCTTTATAATATTGGTAAGGGAATAGCATGGGAAAGACAAATTCAGTTAGAAAATAATGTATAATAACTCATACTTTTTAAACAAATCCCTAATAAGCAATAACATGTTAGAACTTACCATTCTTTACAAAGAAATAATTTATGCTGGTGACTTCTTTGTAATTTTTATTTGGGGAGCCTGCTTTAATCTTCCCTTCACAGATAAATTTTTTTATTTGTTGAAAAGCATTACATGTGTTTCCATCAGCACCTGATTAAGCATTTTAAATCTTCATTTTGTGGGGGCTATATTGTTCTGCTATATTTCACAGCACTTCCAAGAAATCATAATCTCTGCGGAATGAAGTTGAAGGCTTCTTCTGATATTCTCTCATTGTATTTTCTCTTATTCACTGATTTAATATAGAAAGAATTATTTTATTTTATAGTGGGACTGATTTGACAGAGTTGGGTCCTAAAACATACGTAAATTTCCATGTGGTATATTTTGATGAGAACGTGCATATCTAACAAATACACACACATGGTCAAGCTTTCTTTGCAGTACTAGCCCTGAAGTAGACAGGGTAATAGATGAATTTAACAAACATGTCAGCATGTTTAGCTCCTAGACATTAGTTACAGTGAATAAACAGAGACGCTTCTCATAAAAATTCTAATGTTTTCTTGTAAATGTACCAGATGTCGAGTCATATAACGTAGGAGGTTTAACATTAATTATTTAGATCATTTGTTTGTCATTATATTCCCTTATGCCATACAAGTTTGGGGGTAATAAGTGTTAGATGAAGATAGAGCTTTTCTGAGAAAAACAACTTCATAACATCGTTGTTTAAATCTTTTATGAAAACACAACAAAATCAGGTTTGAGGCTTGTTTTTAAGACATGCAATTCTTTACTAAATAACAGATATATATAGATCATTCAATTGGATGAAGAAGATTGCTGCTTCTCTCCAAGATGTTTTTTTGATCGCAATTCAGATTAAAGGGACAGATTGAGAGTTTCCATATCTCGGGGTAAATATCACTTAAAAAGCCAAGAGAAACATACCCATCATAGAGAATGAAATCTCAGCTATACAGGGCACTGGGAGACTGCAGGGACAAGAACAAAGGGCTGTGTTTCTCTGATCTGTGTCAGAAGGCTCCAGGAGTGATTGTTTTAAGAAAATGGTTATAGACTAGATGACATTTGGAAAAACTGAAGCTATAAGGAAAAGTAGGTGATGGGAGAAAGCGAGATGGTTGCAAAAGAAATGACGTGTCAGAGAACCAAATTGTTATCTAGAAGGTTATGATCGCAATGATACTATAAATTGTTTATTAAAACTATTTTATACAATAAACTATAAAAACTGCTTTCTAGTCATCCTTTCATATACTATTTCCATGGGATAATTTCCCGTATTTGGGGATGAGGGAGAAAGGACAGCACAAATATCATTCCTTTTGTGTTTGACCAGGCATCTTATTAAACAGAAAATTTAGGATTGGTCTTTATTAATACATCTATAATAATTACTCAATAGAAAATGATAACAGTGAGATTTCCAACAAGGAAAAGAAAGAAAAAAGGTTTAAATGACAAGACATGTTTATAAGAAGATTGACCTAATATTCTAATAAGCACTACTGCCCCAAGATAAAGATGAAAAAAGACACTTTAAAGATGAGCTCAGCTTGGGTGGGAAGGGGGGGGGGGGAACATTCTGCAGTTTGCACTCAGTCTTTTACAGTCTGTCTTCTAATTTATACAGTGTAAGTTAAGGTTACAAGCATAAATAGGGCACATAATATACCTTTTACAGAACATATCAAAGTTCTCAGAAAGCGAGATTTAAGGCTTATACAAAGATACACAGTAATCTATTTCTGAAATATTCCTCGCTCTCCTTCTTAAAGACAAATCAGAAAAGCAAATGGATATTCTGAAACCAAAAAAGGAGGTGCTCCAGTTCCTGAGCAGTAGTGTCAGCTGAATGCAAAACTGGTTACAGAACCTAATAACACTGAATGTCAGAGCCATGAATGACACCAATGGGATGTCCTACACATATTCCAGAAATATATGTGACAACAGTGATGAGAAGAGCTTGTCAAGCTATATATGATGGTATAGCTGGTATATTGAAATATACTAGCTAGGTGCTACAATGAATTATTAAGAAACCTTTACAAGAAAAAAAATCAGGGGAATCCTTAGAATGATAAAGTTGATTGCTACACTCAATTTTATGTTGAGCTCAGCATCTCTTAAAATACGATTATGGGCAGTGAAGACACACGGGAGCTCTTGGTTCACAGGTTGTGACGTACTGATGAAATCTTTCTGCTGTTTCTCCCCAGTAGAAATTTATCATCCTTAATGAACATCTAGTGTTCTCGTTAAGTGAAATTCTTATTGCATTTATCGAAATATATCTGTGGTTGTCTTCCTCACTATTTCAAGCACTACCTCATGGGCTACAAGGGCTGGAGGTTTGTTGAAGTTTATGCTGGTATTTTTTTGGAATGAACAACAATGGGTCTTGAATTTCCTTCTGCTAGCACCAGTAAGTTTCATCTGAATATATTTTAGTCATATATTTGATATATAAATGTTATAGATAAGCAGGACTAATTTTTTTTTTTATGTTGACCAGTTCCTCTTTGAAATATTTATATCTGATTTATTGATTTCATTCATTGGGGTGTGATATTGAAGAATTCCAACCAGTGCAAAAAAATCCTATTAAATTTGTATGACTCTTCATATTATCAAGAATCACTCTTTTACTAAGTACTTATGTAATGAGCAGGTTACAGGATAAGACTCAATCTGCATGAAAGGGTTTTCAGATAAATAAGGAATGTAAGAACTGAAAACGTTGATTCATGGAAAATGCAAAGCTGCTAATTAACCTATGTGACTAAAGACTGAACAGAGCCCTAAATTTGTCACTGAAAATTCTTGATTTTCAACATGTTAATAAATAGATAATGTTTTCTTTAATTAACACTGTGTTCTGATGACAACACACCACACTGTCCATATGCTCCATTTTGACAATAAACGAAGCACTAACTCTTCTTGCTTGTAGTATTGTGCCGGATGCTACTCTTACCATGCTTTCTCAGGTTTTGGTTTGTTGGGGTTTTGTCTCTCTTTGCCTTCATGCAGATATATTTTTCTAAGATATTTTATCACGAAATTGTGATTTAAATACATAAATAGGTCAAGGAAGATGTAAGGGAGACTTAAGGAAAGGGAAGGAGAAGGAGAAAAGGAGGAAGACAAAAAGGGGATAAAGAGAAAGAGGGAAGGATAGGGGAATGGGAAGAGCGAGGATGGTGATTCAAGTCAAGCAAAATTTAGTTCCTTAACCAAGGAATCTCTGTTCTCATTGTAAATGTAACTATCCATGCATTCTGGCAAATGCATCTAACAGTGTTTTCTTGTGAAAATAAATCAGTATGAAAATAACCATTTAACCACACTGGAGGATGTATAGATTTGAAGCCGTCCTTGAACTTTATGTACTAGTCCTATATTTCCTGTTTATTATCACTTGAAAATCTAATGATAATTGGGGTATTAGACATGTAGCTCAATGCAGTTTTGAGATTTTGATGGCTTCCTTGAGTATTAGAGACTCCTTGGCTCTTGTTTGAGACAGCTCCTTCATAACATGCATAACACGGTCTTTGAGTGTGAAAGGCTTCTTACTCAGAAGAACTGAGGAAGACATGAACTTGGAAAAAGAAAAATTAGAAATGTAGAAGGATGACAATGAGGAATGATAGGAAGATAATGAAAGATCAATAATAAGCAATTCAGATACTAGATCACTTGCAGAGCTCATTAAAGGCAAGGGCAATATTTCCATTCATTTAAAGGAACTTTGGATGAGGTCCAGAGACAAAGAAAATTAAAAGAAATGTAGTCTGGAAAAAAAGAACGGCTATATTAACAATTTTTAACCAGAAAATTATAAAGCTGTTTTTTAAGAATGGAAAATAAACAAAAAAGTTGCAATACATGCACACTAACACTTTTAAGAAGCTGTACTAGAATCCTTACTGTTTATTGCACAAGTTCATCTATACCACTAAAAACAATGTTTACAAATTTAGTAATATTAACATATCTTAACAATCTGGTCACTTTCATAACCGTGTTAACTGGAAAACTGTTCCTAATCTCTTAGTAAGACTGGAAATGTTGGTTCATGGTTTGTTTTTTTTTTAAATTTTAATAGTCATTAAAATCAAAGGAAAAATATGCTTAATATCTAGAAAGAAAAACCTGAAACATAAAGGTGGAAAAAGAGAATCACAAAATATTATGAAGGGGAGACATTCTGAAAAACTCATTTTATTGAAAATAAGGTATTTCAGTACTTTTCTATTTATGGTGGCTTGTTTGTTTTGATTTCTAGAATTCTGTACGATGGTTTGGATTTTCAAAATAGAAAGAGAAAAAAGCTTTATGGATCTTTTTGTTGCACACTATTGTTTTTAAAAACTTTATTCATAGATTTTAAACTTTTTTGAAAAAGCCACTTTAAGAATAAAGTAGGCCTATTTTGTTAGATTTATAAAAGACATAATTCTAACTTTAAACCTGTATACAAAGGATTTCTTCCACTCCATACTGATATCTTACGGAAGAACTAAGGTTGCAGGAGGTAATAATGATGTGTCTACTACCAAACAGAGCTCTATAAGTCCACAGGGACATTATGAAAACGCAATGAAGGGCAGTAATGTCAAAGCACCTGGAAACCAGCAGGTTTGTTACACATCGGCCCCAAGGTGTGATTGTGTGATTCCATGTGATATCTACCCCTGTAAAAACAACATTTCTGTAGCTACTTTTTTCCACCAACACCCCCACACCCCGCTGTGCGTGCTGCTGGGTGCTAGCTGTGTGCAGAACTGGTCTGAAGACCGAAGTGACTCCTCCTGGCAGGTTTTGAGTCCAGTCACAGGGTTGTAACACACTGCGGGGAGCAAATGGATGGGGCTGGGGCTACTTGGGGTAGGCACCCACTCCGATGAGGGTGGTCAGAGTCTTCCCTGAATTTGGGCTAGGCAGCAAGCAAAAGGCTGACCGTGCTCCGATCGACTTCTACTGGCAGCCTGTTATTGTCCCATGTCTGAACCATCTTCGACAATGCAGCAGCATGAAAACACTAGTAAATGTAAGACATTATAAAAGCAAGTAAATTTTAGTTGGTCACTGTGCAGATGAAGTTATCAAAGATGCAGTAATGAACAGGTAAAAATATCTTAAACCGATCGGTACTGTTCTGTGGGAAGACATCATCAGAGACACTTGTGCCCTTTGGAAACTGAGACAGTGTCTAGACTTCAGCACAGTAACGAGACAGTAATTCAAATGGCAAAATACAGGATGCTGCTCCTGTAATGCTATTCGAATCAATTAAAAAATGTAGATCAATAATGTCAAATTAAATTGCTTAGGGATTATTTAGAGGCTTCTTTTTTTCCCAGCAGTCACGTGTTTAAGGACTGTCAGAAATTGTTCCAAGCATTAGGAGCATCAACCAAATCAAAACAAATTTATTATTTGCAAATAAAAACCTGCTAAAATAGCAGCTGAATATAAGTAATATTAATTCATGCCCTATCAGCTGCATAACTAAAAAGTGAATAAAGCTTGTTCCCTCTGGTCCTAACCTGCACTCTGCCTGGGGTGCATGGACAATCTTTGATTTTCTTAAGGACACCAGTGAAGCCAAAACTTTTACTTCTTTGTTATGCTGTCAGAAGCATTGGAAGGGGTTGCTGTAACACAACATCTGACTATTCTTCTGACCCTGGCTTTTTCTCTTAATTCTAGGATTTCCAGTATAAATACTTGTATTAGGTTCCTTCCTTTTCTTTCTTCTTGGCAGAGTGCTTTCCCAGTTTCCTGAGACTATGCTTCTGCAGTGCTCCTGGCTGTTATTATCCTTATTATCATAAACCTAGACATTATGGAGTATTTCATTGTCTGTTTTACAAATGGGCAATACAAAGCACCAAACCCTTCTCCTCATGGCTACTATCTCAGATTAATTAACAGAAATGCTACTACCTGCTTTTATTTTCAACTACTCTAACCTCATTCATGACCATATGCAAAATGTCTCTTCCTCTTTGACCTGGGGCAGAGGGCAGAGGAGAATACAGACTGGATAGTTGGTCTCCAAGAGTTAGAGAGAAGCATTGATGAGGCTGCAGGAGAGTGGGCAGGAGGAGAGAGAAGGATGATACCCAACGTGGAAAGGATAGTAAACATGATAGGTGAAACTCCTAAAGGAAGAAATGTTGGGATCTTTTTGCATACGTATTTAAGATGGGACTTGACCTTTAAGAGATTCCATATATTTTTCAATTCAGAAGTTTTTCCATAGAAATAAAAAACAGAAAGAAAACCAAACCAAAAACCTATAGAAAATTAAAAGTCCCAAAGTAATTATTTCAGAAAACCTCATGACTTTTGAAAAATGTCAAGACTCACAATACTGCTTTAGGTTTCTGTTTAGAACCATGTGTGATTGATGCTAATGGCACTAATTCTGTTCTCTTAAGTCACGCCACATTTGTAGGAGACAGAGAAAAACGAATCAAATAAAATTGAAGCAGAATTACTGTAGAAGTAGGGAACATCTTTCAGCAAAAGATAACTCTTGCAGTTACTATTTATGAACCAAGATTAGATATCATTCAATCTTGTGCAGTGTCTCAGCACTTCTGTTGACAGGTCCCTCACTCTGGTTCAGATTTCCAGAGGTATTGTCTAGAGGAGACAAAAATGTTCCTTCAGTTTCTCACGAGAATCCTTGAACCATATGTTTTGCTCCTTATCTGGTTACTATTTCTTGTTCAAGTGTCAACACACATCGTGAATACATTAAATAGAAGGTTATTCTAACCTGAACCTCCTTGCACAACTAGCACAGAGACATGATTTTATTAACGTAATTACATTTCTACCACTCTAAAATCTCCATTGTACCATATGTTCTGGTGTACAAAGCATTTAATGTAAAACACTATCCCCTGGTATTCAGCCTTCCCATTTCCTTCTAACCAGCATGGTAGCATTCTCAGTATTTATAAAAAAAGACGTGCTTCAAAGGATTCCTTCTGAAGTTGCATGCAATTTTATGTCTGTATCTCTGTCTTTCCTGTTTTCTGTAAACACTTTCACGCTAATTCAACTGCTCTTTCAGTAAAGCTTTCCAAACTAAGAAAGAAATTAAAGTAGATATCTCTAAATTTTTTAGGGTTTTTAAAGACACGTCTTTCATAGCTGCTTTTTTTCTTCAGAGGGCCTCTGGCTTCAGTTAGGGATGTATGCCAGCTAAATGTTTTACCCAGATATATGCAAATGTTTCCTGTCATAAATACAGGCAAAGTATTCTAAACTCAGCAAACATAACACAAATCACAGAATTTCAGATCATAACGTTAGGTGTTAGTAATTACATGTATCATGTAAAAGTATCAATAAACTTCTAAATTAGGAGATTCATCCATGTACACTGGAAAGCTATTATGATAGAACTGCTGTGTAAAAAAAAAGCAATGCAAAACAGGCAGGAACCTCTTTCCTTTTTCTGTTGTCTCAACTTCATCATCCAGCCTGTGGCCTCTGATATAGTGAAATTTGATACAGAACTCTAATCTGACAGGGCTCTTTTTTTTTGCTTCTTGTTTTTAACAAGCTCTTTGTTTATGTACAAATGGAAAATGACATGGGAAAACCATGCTCGTAGTCTTTTTTTCCCCTTCCATTTGCTATATACTTCTCCTTTTTACATTTTTTTCTTTTTTCTTTAGTCTTTGTCAATGTTATTTGTCAATGTACCCCCAAGACTTGGAGAAGATTGGATATTCCTTAGCAGCATCACCTTGTCAGAGCTGGAAGGGCTCCCTAGCCATAATATGTCTGATGGTTGGTAAACATGAAACAACAATCTCGCTCCACTCTGTGGGCTGTTTCTCACACTACTGCTGTTCAGTCCATCAACCTGCAGGGAGTAATTAAGGGTGAGTACAACTGACAGTCTGTAAAAGCAGCAGGAAACCATTTTACCAAGCCCATGTTTTTAATTATTATTACTATTTTCATTATTTCTTTCCTCTCTGCTTTAACAAATCAAGTTGCTTCACTTCCCTGGCAGTACTAGTAGTCAAAAATAGTAAGGTGGAGGCAAATCAAGTAAAGGTCAGTCATGTTAACCAGAGAAAAGCCCCAGGTCACCCACTATCATGATTGTAATTAAGCAGTGTATCTTGGAGCTAGTTAGAAGTTAAATGAGTGGAAAAAAGGGGGAAGTAAGTTTGCTGAAAAACAAGGAAACAGAAAGGAATGCAATATTTTCAGAAGGTTAGAGGTGAGACATGGCATTTTCAATTGAATGCATGCACAGGCACGGGGTTGGAGAGCCCTGGAATGGAGTGCACAAGTTGCCCTGACAGTTCTGACTGTCAGGACACAGCTATTGTGATATGGAGAAAAAACAATTCTACAAAACCATAAATTATCATGTATTAATACATTAGTGCACTTGGTCAATGAGACCTGCTAAACATCATTTGCTGGTGAAAGAACACTTTGTTAATGTGCCTAGTGGACAGCTTTTTTTTTTTTTTTTCTGGAGCTTTAACTAGCAGAAGAAAACTACAGTGAATTAAAAGGATATGGATTTGCTAAAGCAGCAGCTAAGGGGACTGCAGGTTGCCCCTCTATGCACACAAATACTTTGTTTTGTACTAACAGTCTGGTATGTTTGTGGTCTCCTAAACCTGTGAGGCTTTAGCAGTTATGGATTCCCACACACACATCCATCCCCATCCTCATGGAACAGCTTTGTCTCCCTGGGTGGTTTAGCAAAAATGAGGGAGAGGGCTATTTTTTGGTTTTGGTTTGGGACGTTGATTTTTTTGAGGAGATGGATTGTTTTTTGTTTGTTTCTGTTTCTGCTTCAGTGAAAAAACCCAACACCTAAGCAGTGGCTTCTCTGGGTAGAATATGCCAGTTATGCCTTCTTTAGCTAGTCTTATGCTGCGTTCTTAATCTTTATTGTGCCTTTACCATAAAACAGGCATTTGTTGTAAACCATAATCATAGCAGGGCAAGGAACATCTATGCATCATTTATTTAATTGTCTAGATACATACATGTGCTAAAAAACTCACCTGGCTGATATACTCCAATGTCTGTGTCGTGATAACAAATAAAAAAGCCCCAACAAAGCTAAACCTACCTAGGGTCCAGCAATGCAAATCATCAGCCATCTCTTGCAAACAAAACCTTTCTCACCCCACTGGCAATATTAGGAATACCTGACATGGATTGGAGCTCAAAAGAGTTGGAGATGAAAAAGTGAAAGCTGTGGTTGACATTAAATTTTCTCTGCTTTAGCTGAAGTGACAGTGGAAAAGATTTTGTCTGTGAAAAGTAGCAGAGGGGAGCTGTGGAGCTGCTGAGAGCAAAGGAGGTGATATGGCTTGTGAAGGCCAAAAAAAATACTTGAACCACAGTCAGTCTCTGGGGGAATCTCTTCCTACCAGAGCTGAGGAAACGAAGGCCAGGGTGTGCAGAAGACAGGTTCGAGTTCACTCTGGTCCTGTTGTTCAGCCTTTTGCCACTCCCCATTTCATCTCAGCTTCTTCCTGAATCCCCGTACGCTGCCCAGGCCATCCCTGCCCAAACATAGTCTGTGCTCAACTTCCAACAGCCTTTCCCCCCATCTGTAGGGCTATAGGCCCTTCTCCTCTCTGCCTTCCCATTCTTGTAATAAAACTTAATTATGCTTGAATTGAAGGCAGATCTCTATCTTTAGGTGTTGAGACACATGTGCTTTAAAAGCAGACTTTGCAAAAACAGTTTGTACCTGCCAAAGTACCTTTAGGATAAGGCTTAATCACGCTTCGACCTTTTTTCTTCTTTCCTCAAAATGTAAATTTCTTTGGTACAGGTAAATAACTGCAATCTATTGCTTCTCTAGAAAATATTTTTTTCCAATGTCACATAATAGCTAGATAAACCATAATTTCAGAGACTGACGTAATATTTAATATGTTTGTAAAAGAGAATGTCGCTAAACCACAAATTTTTGGCTGGAACCACAGTAGCTTCACTTTTTTTCATTGTGTACCTAGAGTATAGATATATAACGACTGACATAGTCTCATGTGAGGTCAGAGGTGCCTTTTACATGTTGATATATATGACAGATTATGAACAAACTATTGATAAATATGGGTTCAGCCAGCTAGGTGCTAAATGTTTCTTAATTTACTTGAACATCATTAGAAGACCATATAATTATTTAATAAATACTGGCTGAGAAATACATTAACAAAGTTAGAATACATGAAATTTAGGTTCTGTTTTATTTTTAGATTTGTGTGATTTAATGTTTCTTGAAAGGCAATAAACTTTGATGTCTAATGATAGTGTCAGAGATTATATTATCTTCATTTTAACCGTAATACTGCTGCTGTTATTAACTTTTATCACATTAGTTTCTTGAAACTAGAACAGAATACAAAACCCTTACTATACTTGAGTTGACAGAATTATGGAGGTGGCCCTTTCTTGAGTAGTTTAATATTGAAATGTGGCCTAGAAAAGAAATATTGTTAGTCTTACTTTTAGCCAAAGCTTTGAGGCACAGAGATATGAAAAAAAAATTGCCCAAGTAAATTAGAATACCAACCTTGTAAACTTTTACTGTATTCTGATCTTTTCGGGCACAGTTACATCGATATCTTGATAGAAAGATTTTCATCCCTGCCAACTGGAAGAGCAAACATTTCCCTTGTCCTTCTTCTCCAGTTGATTCTCTTTTCTCTGAAGTTGTCACATCTACCCACATCTTTAGGTGTAGTTTAGATTCGGCGTCTGTTAATCCCTGATGTGTTTACTCAGTGAATGGCTAAAACCACTGGTAAAAAACAATTATGTGGTTAAGTTCATGATGTGGACATGAGTCCAGTTTTAACAGGATGGTCACAAACCATTTTATGAAGGTCTTTAAGGAGCCATCTGGAGAGATTAAGCCTTTTGATTACTATCAGCTATATCACTGCAGAAGAATACCGTTAAATAAATTTTCTGATGTGAATGGAAATTTATTTTTTTTAAAACAGAAAAGCTTTTAGGGCTGCTTCTTTTGAGATTTGCATAAACCTGTTAAATACACAAACTGTCTCTCAGCTGAACTCATGACTTTTAAATTTCCTTTATCCTTCGTTTTTTTAACTATATCTCTATCCTGTAGGGGGAAATAAAAAAGACAACTCCATTTCATGCATTCTTTTTGTAGATAGTTTTAAAAGAGACTATGTACTATTCATCTCTGATAATCAGAATACAAAGCCACTGTTTAAAATTAACTCTTTTTTTTTCTCAAAAGAAATTGCAGAGCCCAGTAAAAAGTGTTTTTTTTTTTCTTTCTCTTCAAATATGAATGTCCTTCTCTTTACCCCTTCCATACAACTGAGCTTCACAGCAAAAAGTGAAGGAATGAGAGAGAGAGAGAGAGACCTACACTCACCTGTTTTGCAGGACAGTCAATATTAAATTCTGGATTAGTGGCAGGTTTAAGTTTCAATATTTTACGAGCCATCTGACTTTGAATGGATGCTTTATCACATTAGAAAGAGGAAAGTCTTGCCGTGTGATGAGGGATGATAATCCTTCCTAGGTCTGGCAGGCTGAAAGATATTGGGTCATAAAATCATGACACTGAAAAGCAATCTTGGGGAATATTTAGAGTCCTTCACTCTTGTTGTTTATAACTTTTCTCTCCCTTTCACCTTGCAGAGTTCAATTCAAAGTTCAGTTTTGGTCAAGAAAAAATAAAGAATAGTTGTAAGAGTAAAAAATTTTTAATACTGTGAAGAAATATTCGTCAGGAGAAAATTAAAGACAATGAAAATATAGAGGATTTATTATTTATGCTGCTTTATCTTTCCTCTTTGGAATAACGCTGACTCAACATGCATCTCAAGGTGTACGTCAACAAACAAAAGCACACATACCTAAAAACTATATGCTTCCAGCTAGTTCTGCAGTCAAAAAATGTACCTCAAAAAAGACCTACATTCCAGGCTCAAAATTCATTGAACTGCATTTAAAAAATATTAAGGTTTCTCATCTTACACTCAGAAAGGTTTTTTTAAAAAAGTATCCTAAGAAGACAAGACAAGAAAGCAAATGTGGCATCAAGAGAAGAGATGCGAGATGAACAGAAGCAGAGAATGGAGGGAATCAAAACATCCTTTTGCTTGTTAACTGGAATTTGTCTGGAAGCACCAGGAGACATCAAACATGGAGTCTTTTGATTCTGTTTCAGCAATGCTGCTTTCCATTTGACAAGCACACTTGAATGTACAGAACATCTTCTTTTTCAACACTGAAGATAACCAGATGGGAACAGGAGCAACTTAAATTTTAAAGTAGACTTCTGGATTAAAAAGGAGCATGGGGTGCTTTGTGGTAAATGATATTTTATTAAAATATGAAACACAACTAAGAAAAATTTTGAGGAAATATTTTCTCAGCCACAACCATACAATATTGAAACTGTAGCATGATAATAAAACTTAAATATTTATTATTGTAAGTAAAAAAATGCAAGTTCAATTTTACAATTTTTATTATTGATGTGATTTCACATATAGTTACAAATATTAAGTGTAAGAAATATGAATTTCTATATATACTTCAATAGACTAATTTTAAACATTAAGCATTATTTTGTTATTAAGTTGTGTATGTTTGAGTATACAGACACATTTATGTATGACTGTTTCATTCATAAAATATTTTAAATAACTATTTATTGGCCAGATTTAAATATTCATTCTTAGTCACAATGATAAGCAGGTGGGCAGAATATATGTGAACCAAGGGATATACTCATTTGTATAAATCTGAAAAGAATTTCACACCAATACTGTATCTTTAAAGACTAACCAAGTAAATCTGTGTAATAGTATTAAGCTTCATTTGGAAAGTTCGTAATTCATAACTAGATGATTTGAAAGCGTTTGCTAAAAATTTAGTTTCAGAACAACTTACAGTTAAAATCATACACGTGCATGAAATAATTGATTTGTCAAAACATGCCAATTTTAAACAATATTCAGAAATAAACATGAAAATCACATGATTTAAGTATTTGTTTTCCTAAAAGTGGTAACTATTAAATAGTAATCTGACCTTTAAGAAAAATTCTATCCAATACAGAACAGGTTTTAAAATTCAGTCACTAATCTTTATAAAAGGGCAGAAAGCAAGCAAGCCAAAACAAAATCCCTTGCAGTCACATTCTGTCATTCTCTTTCAACTATTCTTCTGGATTTCTTTCCCTCACATTTAATTTTATTTCCTTATATGTAGCAAGACTAATTTTTCAACAAACAGTTTTGATTCTGATAATTTATTTTCCCCCTCTTTGACCATTAACATTTTTTACCCTAAGCTATTGTGTAACAGAATGCATTTTATTTTAATTTGTTTTATCAAGTTTTTCCAATGTTTGAAATGTAAGAGAGATTAAATAGTGTTACTTAATCTTGTAAGGTCTAGAGGTCCTGCAGAATACTAGATTTTACCAGTAATATGTGAAACACAGATTTATTTATTTTTTTGTATGGAATAATATAAATGGATTTGTTGCATTCAATTTTACTTTATAACAATATTTATTTTTAAAATGAGTGTAATTTTTGCCTTTACTCCATAGAAATGAAATGTGGGGTTTTTTTGAAAAAAAAAAAAAATCTTTCACCCCAAAATTCCTATTATGAAAATATGTTACTTGGATAATGTGTCTCTTGTTTTGGTTTTTTTTGCGCGGTGGCTATGTTGTATGATACATTGCCATCTCAGTCCATCTCTGTCTTCATTCTTCTAGAAAGATCAGTGGAAGGGAAAAGAAGACCTCTCACTTCTCTTCACTGCCTTCTCTGCAAACTGGGTCAGTATTCCAGTAAAGAGGAGCTTAACTTTGCATCTGGTGACTGGTGACAAAGGGCCCTAGGTAAACATGTACAGCAGCCACCCTAACAGAAAAAGTAATCAAACAATTCAGGCAATAAGATCATAAGAAGAACAAAAAGGAAGACTGGGATTAGTGACAGTTCTGGCTATGTACCTGCTGTGTATACTGGTGCCTTATATGTATAGTAAAAAGGAGGAGATGAAAGTTTTAATATAGAATTAAGAGTATGATTTCATAAGTGTAACAGACACTTAGAGAAATGATTCAAATGAAAGTGATTTCATACTTACATGGTGTGAACTCTTTGGCAAGGTTAGTGTTAAAAAAGAGAAGCTATTCCTGTGTATATCAAGGATGTGACTGTTCACTCTCAAGTCCAATATGCAGAGGAAGTTAGAACTGAGGAAAGCCTGGCTAATACCAGCGAGCAAACACTAACACAGCTGACAATATGCTGAGGATGTACTAAAAACCTTGAAACCGGAATCAGCTGAACAAGGCTTACCGGTGGTTTCCAGCACAGGGTAGTAGTGTTAATTAAGTAGCAGAACCTGTAGGATTTGTAGCTACAGACCTAACCTTAGCATAGATAAATACCTTATTTATTCTGTTCTTTGTGTTGGTACATGGTTTAATGAACCGTACCATTTGTGTTAGATGAATATGGAATAAGATGCATTTCATGCTTTTTGTGGCTTTATAAATACGGCATATAATCAAAATACTGAGTAATTCATCTAAAGCATTGCTTCCTTCAGGGCAGCAGAATCCTGTATTGAGATGACAGACTTACTTTTTTTTTACCAAATTTACTAAATAGGGATTTTTCTAGCCTGCATACTAAAGAATACAACTCATATTTCCCTGACAAGCAATCTCAGACAGTTCAAAAAGCTTAAAACTGACAGACTTGTTCGCTTCTTGTTAAAGGAGATTTAACTACAGAGGCACAGGCTGAAAAACAATATAAAGAAGGACAAATGCTATCTAGTAAGTTTTTGTTATTTATCGGTGATGACTTTTTGATACAAAAACAGAGAAACCAATCTAGGTGTGGTTGTCACCAACCACTTTGAAAGAGCTAGTTAAGAATGTGAAGATGAGGGGCAAGACAGATAGGGGAGAGACCTTTGGACAGGGGTAAAAACATAAAAATAAGCCAAAAGCTGAAATCTTCAAGGAACATCTGAAGAATATAGGTCGAAATAATAACCTGCTGATATAAAGGATGTGGGACAACTGATCGTATGGCTGAAGAGGAACCAGATATTATCATATGTTACAAATCTGACGAGGCATCAAGAAGGTGATGCTATAACAAAAGGCAAAAATAGCAGTATTCAAATATACAGACAACGGGGTCATTGCCTGCAAAAACCAGAAAGCCATCCATCTGTTTTACTACTCAAGTTTGTGAGATATTGATCACTAGGGAGAGTACGGCATTCGGCCTTGGGAATAGGACTGGACTTGATGATCTCAGAGGTCTTTTCCAGCCTCAACAATTCTGTGATTCTGTGAAGCCCAGGCTGGGAGAGAAGTACATGACTTCAAAACTGTATTGGAAGAGGAATAAGAATGAACACATTCTGAAAAGTGTGACATAAGTAGAAGGGGAAAAAAGAAAGACACCACAACTACTTGATCAAGAAAAGAGCAGCCTGAAGAGCACGAGGAAAAGCCATCATTACAGTTTTCAGATATATAACAAAAAAACTTCTGCACAGGAGTGTGTCCTCTGTGACCTTCCTGAATGGCCCCATATAAATGTGTGGTTCCACATCTGTGATGAATAGAACGAGAATGCTTGGGATTAAACTGCAGCAAAAGTAATTTTATTTTAGTAAAAAAAAAAATAACAGCGGTGAAACACTGGTATGGATTTCCTGGAAATCATGACTACATTAGACAAACATATTTGAACTGACAGAGATAGCTGGTATGGGGGATGGACAATGTTACTTGAAGCAATTCTGAGATCTATAGTTTTGTAATTTTTCTGGATTGACAGGGCTTCCAAATGTAAGAAAACTAACTTTTATGCATGTCAAGTCTTAATTGATATAAAAGAGGTAAGCAAAAAATGCTCACAAATCACACTGAACAAAATTCTATAGTAAATAGTAATAGAAATTTAGATATTCAACCAGTAAATGCTTAGATTATAGAATTACCTAAAGGGCTATTGAGCCAAAGTCTCATCCAGCGTAACGTGAACCATACCTGCACAGAAAGGAAACCATGCTGCTCAGCATTATAGAGTTACATGGGCCTCTAGTTTGCTGCAACAGGTTTCACAATGAAAATGCTCTTCGAAAGCTTTTCTAACGTCTACACATTCCACTCTGCACCAGCTTCTTGGCTGTGGCTGAATCTTCATTTTGCTACAGGGGAAGATATAATTTGCTATCACTATGTGCAGTCACTGGTTCCTTGCTTCAGTGAACAAGAGAGCAGCCCAGGAAGAAAATGTGACTTCAAAAACACTAAGGCATTTGAAGTGCCCTGACTTCCTCTGCTGCTCTTTCTGATGATGTGTTGCCTTGGGAATGCACAAAAGCAATCATTTCTCTCCCGCACCTGTGATCTGCTTGACACAAGGAGCACTGATTAGCTACCAGGGAGCTATGAATCATCTCCCAGTTCTGTTGACCAGTTAATATTCACCTCAGGGGGAGGTAATGTGCTAACGTATGTCAGAAACTTATGGCCTGCCCGTACAGACTGCAGTAGCCCATCCCTCTCCCATACTCTGCCTCTGAAATAACTCCCTGTGCAAGAGCCAGGGAGTTGTTTCCATCAGCTGTGGAAGTGCTGACTTTTCCACCGGGAGGATGCTTTGGTTTTGCTCCTTTCTGACACAATAATGCCACTGGAAGGCAGCTGATACGGCCATGTGTGTCTAAAAGGTACCTGCTGAGCTTCTAACAGATCGTCAAGGACTCTGAACAGTCAAGGTCTGCTGCTAATGGTTATATAATAGGTAACAGGTCCTCCTTTTGGCCTGACACTTAAAAGAAGGGAGAAGAAAAACAGGTGGTGTTGAAAATGGATGCTTGCTGGTGCAGAAAAAAAGGAGAACCACTGCTCTTAAATGGGAAAGAGACAGACTCCTGTATGCGGGGTTGGGGGGGGGGGAGGGGAGGGGAGGGGAGGGGGGGGGAGGGGGGGGGAGGGGGGGGAGGGGGGGGGAGGGGAGGGGAGGGGAGGGAGGAGGGAGGGGAGGGGAGGGAGGAGGGAGGGGGCTGAATCTGGATCCAGCTGCTGCAACTGGCAGTGTGGGACTATCCTGCTTTAGAGACAGCTTTGCTGAAAAATAAAGGAAAAATCATTCCTTAGGAACAGAAGTTCATTAACAGCTAACACCGTTAGAAGTGTTAAGAGTGCTACTAACAGTGCTAGCTGTGACTACTGTTGTTTATGGTATGTCATAGGTCTCTGAAAATCTAGCATTTATTCAGCATTGGGGTGTGGCCTTGTGAAACACCAAATATATGATGCAGAGCATCTGGAGGATTGTATTTGTTATGATTAAATTCAGGAATGTTCTAATAATTTACTAATTAATTTTACTAAATTGAGGAATAGGTGAGAAGAGCAAGGGCTCAATGACATTTTGCACATAATACTCAAGTCCTTTGTACTTTTTACTTTGGTTTGTTCTAACTTTTCCTTTATCCCCGCTGTCACCAACATGCATTTTAAAAGCTTGCATGGGATTTATTCTTTTTGTTTCCATGACAGCAATAAGACTGATCCCTCAGATGTGGAAATCTCCATTTATTCTGAAAATTGTTTCCTGACAAATTTGTCTTGGATCTGAATCTTGCAGTTGAATATACAGGAATTTTATCTTTACTTATATCATGTATAGATTTCTTTTTGTATGTTGTCAAGGACAGAGACATTTGGGCTGCCTCCTGGGCTATCAATTGTACTAGCTGATGCTTTTGTTGTGCTTCAATTCCTCTCTTCAATTAGGAGTTAAGTATTTTGCTGGCCTTTGGATTAGTATAACTGCATTTTTTGGCTGTGCAGCATGTGGAATTTCTCTTTCCAGCAAAATGAATGCAAATTTTATTACTTCAGCAGAGGAAAGCAAGAGCCCATCTGCTGTTTAGCGTATTTGATCATTTTAGTTGAATGATGATAGACTTTGCAGAGAATTATTTATCTGGTTTTGTGGATTCATCTTCCAATCAGTTATTCAAAAAGTTACAGCTGATATTTCTGTTGTATCTATGTTGGTCCCCATTTTATTTTACAAAGCTCTTAATTAATCTTGCAAATCAATAGGAAAAAAAAGGCTCGTTGCCCTGTTAGCTAAGCCATCTATTTTATTTTTAATTCCTTCTTATCCTTGATTAAAATTGAAATCAGATAGATTTGCCTGCAAGCATGATGGAAAGAAAGCTCAGACACCCGAGTAGAAATGAAATTGGACCAGAAACAAATGATTCTAGGCTAGCAACTGCGGTGAGATAAATGACGAAGGTGAGGGTGAAGAAAGAAAAGTTCTGTAATGACGTCCTCAGTGTTTCCCACAGTCAGAAGCTCTGGCTTTTTTGTATTCACTCCGTAGCCTTTCAACTTGTGACATAGTAATAGGTTAAGCTATGAAATGCCATACGAGGGGGTAAAATATTCAAATAACTTGCTAAAGGAGCTTAAAGCATTATAATTAACCCATCACAAAAATATAATATAAAACAAACGCTTTTTAAAGTTTAATCTGCTAATGATGCTCAGCATTCATTAACATTTTCCCCATTTTTTTATGTGTCATACATCAGTGGTTAGCTAAACACGCTGATTACCATCAGTTTTGTGTCACTTTGAGAGTCCAAGCTGATAACTGCCATTAATCACAATCTCAGCAGCAGGGCACTTTGAACATGTCTACCACAGAGCTGTGACAGCAGTGACCAATAAGGGACGTAGCTTGTTCCAGTGAATACAAAATGATGTGCTTCATCACTTTATAGCCACGCACCACTTCAACCTCAGGCAACCTCCAGGAACCTCCAAGAGCCGTGAACAGGGAGGCTGTTTGTATGCTTTGTACTCAGAATAGATTTTTCTCTTTGGGAGCTAAAATACAAATTTACAGTGATTAAACTGAGAGTGGCTTTGTTCATGCTCATTCATATTGTATCAACTATGATAAAAGCCCTCTGGCCTGTAAGCCCATGTGTTTTCTAACTGAGAGTCAGAGGGAGATAAGCTGTTGCAGGAAAAGTGAGCTCTGCACTAACAGATAGTGATATTTCCAGTACTGGTATTTTTCCTATCGGAAATGGTTCATGATAGAGTTTTGGTCCTGGTTCAGCAATTTTCACAATATTCTCAGTTTAACAATGGAACAACTACTGAATATAAAGCTTTAGAACAAAAGACAAAATTCAGCACGAATTATTTTAAGCTTCATGATTTTGATAGCTTGTCCGTGACCAGGTTTTGTTTTTTTTTTTTCTTTTGAAGGGAAAGGATAGGAGCTATTTTATGCTTCTTTGAACATTTTGCTGATATTACTAACTCTACAGACTACATATACAGGTGTTCTGAGCTACCAGATCTGCTGTGATTTATCTGTAAGAAAACATGAATTTCTTCACATGCATTTTGGTGACTAACTGGATGTGTCCTCACATGCTATAATTTCCTTAACATACATGAAATCCATTATATATTTAAAAGACATTTTTTTCTTGTTCCCTAGCCACTTCAGCAGGTCAGATGGAACATTGCTCATTAATGAGTCACTGAGTAAGTTACAAACTGAAGCAGTTAGATTGATGTGTCTCTGTAAACCAGTTATACTATCATCATTTAATAGGGGAAAGAAATTCATTATTAATACAATTGAAAAAAATTGTGACGGGAAGATGAAGTAAAAAATTAAACTTTATTATGACTTTATATGTGTCATGTTAAAAAGATTCCATGTGTAACATAGGTAACAATTATTCTACTTAAACCTTTTTATTGTATAGACCTGAACTTCATTCCCTTGTCTGGACATTACTGTTCATGCAAGATTAATGTTGCTGCATATAACATGAGAACTAAACACAAAAAATATAAGACAAACTTGCAGATTTCAGAGCTAAATAGCATACATTTATGAGGTGTATAAAAAGGCTGAAGAAGCAAGTGAAATTGAAATGTGTTGTCCTTGAAGGAGTTTAAAATCGAGATATAAGTCACTGTGAGTAGAAGCTGACTTAGCCTATATTTAGTCTCCTTATTTTTAGGTAGGATATTAATTTTTTAATATTCAGTATTTACAACCATTCTTCTCCAATGTAAGTGGCTGACCTTCTTCATAGTACATTCATGCACGACTTTTTATTGTCTTTTGAACTGACCATACTTTGGCCCCAAGATAAAACCATAACAATTTTCATGACTGGTGATACTGAGGAGGTCAGGCAAGATTAGCTAAAGGTCTCTTTTGGCCTTAAAAACCTCTTATGTAACATTTTTTTCCTGGAAATGTCATAACAATCTGGTCTGATTGCATGTTATTAAATTAAATTGCATGCTTATTGAAAGCTAACTTCTTTTATAAAAAGTACAACTAAATTATAAACATTGAATGTGCATATGAGGCAAATTTTGACTCCTCTTATTCTTTTCTAACTACATTTTCACCTACTATTCACAGTGACTTAGCTTCTTGCAGGTATATCCTAAGGGATACATTTCATGGTTTTTTTTGTAATATGGTGCTTTGTTTCAAGTTCATGTGTAGCTCTCCATTTATTTTGTTAGATGTGTAAAGTTAGTAAAAAAAACACAGCCATGCCTCTCATTTGAGTAGAAAGTGATAAATGCATAATAATCCTTAGCTTTTAGGAAGATTTGGCTGATGACAAATTTAATCATGTTCATAAGATGGCTTTTTCCTCCTGGAATAAAAGGGTCACGATCTCTGGCATGGAGGTAGTGTTTTTCACTGTCCTGTGACCCAGATTTGTAGTTTTGGTGGCAATAAAGGCAAGGCCCCAAATTCAATTCCAGAAAGACTACAGAGTAGCAGTTACTTTTTAGAGCCCCATCCTCTTCTTCTGTCTTACCTTGCACAGATTTCTTTTATTCAGGAGCAGATCTCATGCAAACGCTTGAAGAACATCATGTGGTTGCACAGTGCAGTTGGCAGGCAGGCTTACATGGCACATCCCCGGATCTCCTGAGGGTTACATGTAAATTTTTAAAAATATACCTATATTTGATCCTTGTAAGGAGCCTAGTAATAGCATATACAGGATACTATTACAACACAAAGGATGGACCATTATGAGGGAGTCTTAAAATATTTTTAACACACTTTAAAGGAAGGTGGTAGAATCTCCTAATCAGTCAGATCAAACACTATGAAGAGGATCAGGATAGAAGAACAGATGTTTGCCTTTTTCTGCTTACAGGATGGATCATCCAGCAGTGCCATTCTGATTCATTTCCTTGTCCTGAAACCAATGCCAGTTGTGCCAGATGCAGATAATTTGAACATGTCAAATAAATATGATATCATATCTTACATGCATATATAACTTTTGTACTGTATGTAAGGCAGAAATCTGGCTCCCTTCTGTGTAGGTATGCTCATTCTGCAGCTGAAACCTGTTTTGTGTACAGCAAATTTACTTTTCAAGCTATGAATTCAGTGATCCTACAACTGAAGACAGTGACAAAGGTGCAGATTCTGAATTAGGAACTAGCTTATGCTCTGTCCCTTTCCACTATACCACTGTGTTCTTGAAAAGTAAAGACACATCAAATAGAAGGTATCTTAGAGATGCATCCACTCCTATTTTCTCCTGCATTCAAAACATTATTTATTTCTGAATTTTAATTTTGCAATATTCTCAATCACATGGCAGAAAATGTGATATAAAATGCTAGATAAAAATAAAAGGTTATTGCTCTATTTGTACTACCTTCAGTCTAGAATGCCTTCTGCTAATATTTTTCCAAAGATTTCCCTTTACAAATTATAGTTGGGAAATTCCTAAATATATATATTTTTTTTAAAAATTGAACTTCAGGCTCTCATAAATGTAGTATTTAATATACTGAATAGGGAAATACAAAACAAAATTCACAAAAAAAAATCCGAAAACAGTAAAACCCCCTTACATACTGAAATTTTGATTCAATATAAAAATATAGTAATTTTTTTTTCCTGAAGTTCTCAGCAAAATATAGGCCAAGGAGCAATGAGATTGGCTCACACAAGATCATAAAAAATGTACCACTTGAAATTTTGCCCAAACATACTGATTTTTGGAGAGCTTTGTGATCATCTTTGTTTTGACAGTTTCTGAAATACCATATTGTTGTGACTATGACAGTATTCCTAGGTGGTTATTTTTTTAGTCTGGCACAGATGTTTATTACAAGCACTAATAGTTTTAGTTTGTCTGTAATCAAAAGACCTTTAAGTGTCTCATGTAAGACTATTTATAACCTTGCTAAAGACATGCAATCACCTTTGAGTCCATTCTGCTATGTAGGGTAATTAAGCACAAACATTTGACACCATTTTTGTTTTAATCTAAGTCACCTTACATGTCTAAATTATCAAGACCCAAAAGTAAAACATATCCTCAGGCCGTCATTCCCATTCTGCTGCAGAGTTTACTGAAATCCTCTATTAGCAATTCTTGTGTTATATACATTTAATGTATACATATGCTTAGGTATACATGATATCTATGTGCCTGAAGATGCCTTAGCTTGTGTTAATTGTCTGAAACAGTTAAATATTTCACAAAGATTAAACTAAAAAGTGACCTTTTTTATCTTCTTCAGTACCTGTGATAAAGATCACTTGAGTGCATCTTTGCCAAAACAGAGGATTCGGCTCACGGATTTTAAACACTCTGAGCATTTTGATTCTAAATATTACTGTGGGTTCAAACTGGGTTTCTTGGACAGATAAGCTTTCAGTGTGCAATAGGCTTTTCTAGGTGAGTGTGATCATGGTCTTTGTGACACTCCAAAGTGCCATTTGGTTTTACTTGGCTTTATCAGTGCTGTGCATTCAGCTGTCTACTACTCCTGTGCTGATAAGCAAAATCCTAAATGAAACTTCCTGTGGAAATAAACCATCAGGATTTAAGATCACGTACACAAACTGTAGTCGGAAGTGCTATTTATCAAGTGATACACACCTTACATTTCAGCTGCCCTCTTTCAACTACCATTCTTAATACCTGGGGTCCTCTTCAGCAAAACTTATTCAGTCCAAGGACATACCTATATGGTCATAACCCTCGAAATTTGTTTCTCACACTTGGAGTAGTATTTCACCTTTGAAATAACACATGCTGCAAAGGAATTTAAAAGAACAGGTTTTTGTGTTTCAGCTGCTGCCAACCAACTTCTCACTTTTGATTCTGTAAAGTGGGGTAGATAAAAAAGATTATATACCATGTTTTCATTTCTTCCCTTTGGAGTAACCACCGTCTGGTAAAAATTGATAGAAACACTGCTGTTTTAAACACAGCAGAATACTAGTTTTACTCGAGCTTATTTTAAAATCCAATGTCTGTTAAAACCTGATAAGGCTGTAGCAAGTTGTCAAAGATTCTTAAAAAAAAATCACTAACTCCTCAGTTTATCCTATGTAATAAAAAATATTATTAAATGAATGAACTTCAATGGTTTTCTTCTTGGGGCACACTCGGGTATTCCTGCACTTCCCAAGTCTCCCCATTTCCAGATGTCTAAGGAGTAAATTGTAATCTATGTTACTAGTAATACAGCCAACAGAAAGGCTAACATGTAAACAAAAGATGTGACTATGTCCTTCGCTATAGAAATATGGTATATGGTAGCAACACACATTATTACATTATATATATATATATATTAGGAATGGATTTCAGATGCTACCTTTTTATGAGGTAAAGATAGAAATTGGTGGAGTTTATGCATTTTCACCTCTTCACGTTCACAAGCATTATTATTGTATGTATCCTGAGAGTTGAACAAAACTATTCATTAAGTCTGAAGGACACTATATGCTATTCTTCTACATTTACATTTCCCTACACAAGTCATCTGTGGAAGAAAAATGTCAAATAACTTTCCTCTAACAAATGCAGAGGAGAAACCCTACAATATCAGCTTAGTCAAGTGACAATAAGTTAAAATATGTTCTTACTTTACTGAGGCATAATGTTATCACTGCAGTGCTTTCAGTCTGAGTAAGATGATTCATCCTCTGTATCCTGGAGCATTAGTAGTGAGTATCACATTAACACTTCTAGCACTTGAGCTTTTGCAACTGACCTTCAAAACTGTTGCAAGTTTGGCACCAAATAGCAACAATCTGTCTTGAACATCCTTGTATTCTGGGAATATACCCTTAAATTTGGAGTGGTTGATTCTGAGCAATATATAATTGCATTAAATACAAATATAAATATAGAGGTTAAAGTAGAGATAGACATAAAGCCTGACTTTTTATAGTATTGTCCCAGCTCGTATCTTTTAATATGTAGACATGACTTACTTTTATCATCCTTATGCTACTTGGTCTTATAGTTCTTAACCTGAAAAAAACACCTAATGAAGTCATTAAGTTCACCTCAGATACCACCTCCAGAAATAAAGGTTAGTATATTTCTCTTGCATTGGTAATGAACATGTATTTATAACTCCTACAAACCAATATTAAGACAATCGCCTCACTGTATTCACTCTTTTAAAACATCTCCTGCAAAACTTCACAATTTATCTTTCATTTTCTGAAGAGCTGAGAGAAACACACAGAGGCCATGTTAAAGCAAGTGTTTGAAGTGAAGTCTGTTCTCCAACCCAGGAACAAAGATAATTGAGCAAAGGTGCATTTACAGAAGACTGACAGGAGAGATTGCAGAGTGAGAGAGATCTGTTTCTTACTTTAACCCCCTTTTTTTTTTTCCTGCTGTATCTCACTTTAACCAACTAAATGTTTCGGTTTGACTAAGTTTTCATTGTTACTGTCATTACCCATCTTTAAAGGCTTTTGGAAAAGACAAGATTTGTAGGTATCAAGTCCATCACAGTTGATAAAATGAAATGTCAGAGGCCAGAGAAAAGTGGTATATCCTTCCCCACACCCCCACAATTATGTTAAACACAGTGCAGAGTAACAGCAAAAGCTGTCGCTGAGGGGCCAAGGCAGAGCTTTCTAACCTACTCTCTCTTCATTAAAAAAAAAAACAACAACAACAAAACAACCCACTATAAATATCCAAGCCAACCACAAAACCTACAAAGCACTCATAGAGAACAAGGGAACAGAATGGACAGATGACTTCTCAGCAGTCTTGGAAGGGAAGGTCAAAACAGATGTGTGAATGCAGGGCTGCCAGGCCCTGGGGTTAGAATCATCCCTGAGGGAGAAGCCATCCTCTCTGCAATAGACACGGTGTAATACTGATTGAATGTCCATGCTATAGAACACCTGCATTTTATAGTGTGCTGTGATGGATTTTTTTCACCTGACTTCTGTCACAAAAGCTTGATTTTGAAGCCTTTGTTCCCTTTATTATTTGCTTTATGATTAAACACCACTCATTGCTACATAGTCTGAGAAATGGTGGCCCTCCAGCAGTTGTAAATCAATAGCTAGATGTGGAGGAATAGGAAATGGAAAGGAAAAAAAAAAAAAGAAAAGGACAAAAGTTGCTTACAGTTAAGTGAGAAAGAAAGTTAATAAAAATAGGTCAGGCAATTTCAGCCTTTTCTCATATGAAACAAATGGGCTAATCCTAAGTACGAGTCACACATCAGGATCTTCAGTGTATCTGTTACTCATCATAAAGTGGCATATAAGTAGCAATACAAAAATCCTTTTTCACTGATACCAGGAATTTTGCAGGATAATAGATTATCCTGCAAAGAATTTGTATTACATCCGGCTTTTTACCTAGGATTGAATAAATATTGCAGAAATTATACTGATCTGTTATCCAGGTCATGTACTCAGTAACGATGAAGCTGAAGAAGTATATATGAAGATATCAGAATTTTTTTAAAAAAAAATCTGTAAAACTGTAATCTAAATGGATGAAAGTAAGAAAGAGAACAGAAGGTGAGTTTTTTTTCACCTCAGAGGACAATCACTTCAGTACTACAGTTTCTGCAAACAGAACTTTCATAATATAATGAAATAATGTCCAAACTAACCCACTTACAAAGCCTACAAATTGAAACCCTACCGAAATGCCTACTTAACTCCTGTAATTAAACGCATCACACAATTGTTAAAAAAAGAAAGAAAAGAACCCCACGAAGTGTTTAAAACACAGAAGGGGAAGAAACTTTCAGATTCAGGCAGATAAATAGAAGACATTCAAGGAGAACAAAGTTACGATTCAGGGAAGGTTTTGCTAGTTGTATTTGGATCACAAGCTACAGCAGTCGTTAGCATGTGTCACTGCCTCTAATGGTGTATGGGTTCAATCAGAGCACAGAGAATGCCAGATGGGACTGGAGGTAGCTGTCAGCAGAAAGAAACTATGCTCTCTGATTTTTGCATTCCTGTGCAAAACGCCGCTATTGTCGATTGTTTCTATCTGCAAAGCCAATGCTTTTGTTATAAATCTTGGCGTGATCTGGGATTACAAAGCAAGCAAGCACCAGATGGCTGAAGAGGCTCAGGCCAGGTCTGCAGCCTCCTGCCAGCCCCGTTTCGGCAATCAGGAGTTCACAGAAGCAGAATCTCTGTTCAACAAGCCCGGGTGAGCAGATGCTCCTCACGTGTAGACACAGTAAGTACGCTGGCAAAACTGTAACATGACTAGTGGTACAGATGCTTGAGGAAAGTAAGCAAGATGATTTAGACCAGTGCAAACACAGCATTGTTGAAATAGAAAATAGCTGCAATCTGTGATTGCAATTTAGCCCTAACATAGGCATTGTTTTAGATGGTAATGAGTATCAACACCATGTCAAGATTACTTTGCCATTCATTAGGCAGCTGCTACTATGAAGTTACGTCTTTGCTCAAGGAGAAAATTATTTTGACCACTGATTAAGATGAGATGGCCTGTCCCCAAAATTTTGAAACCTGAATTTCTAAAAGCCAACAGAAAGATTGAAAACACTTCATGGCGAAGACACCCACAGTTTTGCAAGAAGTTTCTGCAAGAACATCGAAATGAGACAAGGTTGCCTAGATTCTGTTCTAGTATCCTGACACAAGGCTGTTTTGTCTCATCTACTAACATGCAAATAAGTTGAAATCAAATGCCTCCTTCACCTTTTTTTTTTGTGTGCAGGTGGTTCTTGATTTCATGATCAGTGAAGATATAAGATTAAGATGCACTTGAGATTTTCCTTGCTCTTCTCTAGTCTGAGAGCCCCACTCACACCTTGTTGTGGATTGCTGTTAGAAGACCTTTTGTTAAAGCATCAGCTGTGAAGTTTCAAATGGTTCCTTAAGCTTTGTGTGTTTGCTTATTAGAATCGTAGATTATCTCAGGTTGGAAGGGCCCCATAAGGATCATCAAGTCCAAGTCCCTGCTTCTCACAAGACTGTCCAAAACTAAACCATATGTCTACGACCAGCTTCCAGATGCTCCTTGCATTCTGACAGGCTTGGCACCATGATCTCTTTGTTGTGGAGCCTGTTCCAGTGACCAGCCACCCTCTCTGTGAAAAACCAAGAATTCAATCTGAATTTTCCCTGATGCAGTTTCATTCCATTCCCTTGTGTCCTGTTGCTGCTGCTCGCCATCCTCTCATCCCTTAACTTGTACATATAACCAGGATTAACTCAATCCAGGTAGAGAATCTGTCCCTTGCTCCTGTTAAATTTCACATGGTTGGTGGTTGCCCACCTTTCTAGTTTACCCAGATCTCTCTGTAAGGCTGTTGAGGGAGTCCACAGCTCTTCCTAGGTTAATATCATCAGCAAAATTACTTAATATATGTTTGATTCTTGTGTCCAGATCATTTATAAAAATGTTAAAGAGCATTGGCCCTTAAATCAAGGCCTGGTGCGCCACACTGGGGTCTGGCTGCACGCCTGATGTAACCCCATTTACTCAGGCTCTTTGAGCTCAACCTATTAGCCAATTGCTTATCCAATGTATTATGGATGTCAAACACATTAAAGTGGCCCATCCAGCTAACATCAAGCTGTTTTTTGGAGGGGTTTTGGATCCAGTAGGCAGAAAGAGGTGAGACTGATGCAACTCCAAGTCCCCAAGTCCGATCAGTAGTGAGGCTGAGTATAAACCCAACAGGCTCAGTCACACTCTGTCCAATTACACACATATACACAGCTGGCTACACAAATTAGGACAGACAAAAACACTCATACAAACACAAATGGCACAAATGGACTAAACTTGTGCCCCTCTGTGGAAATTCAGGATGGAAGTCCATTAGTGAGAACTATATACATATATAACATGGGAGTATCCACATTATATATGCGTATAAGGACAGTAGCTGTCCCTAGGCACTCAGCCTATGTAGCGGTTCTTCCTTCTAACAGCTGACTCTCAGACCACGTTGATCTCCCTGCTATTCAGCCCAGGTTTACGGCCACTGCAATAACTGACTCACAAGACATTTATCCTATTCGCCAAGTATCCCAGCTTGATGCTGGCTAGCAATCGTGCACTGGCATATACACCACCACAATATGACATGCTCTGGTCCTCCAGGACACACAGGCCTTCTCAGCCCTGGTGCCATGCTAGAGGCCAGCAGTCATACCCATAAACACAGTGAGAGTCCATCACACAGGAAAACAGCTAGAAATGATATTTAGTAAGAAAATGGGACAGATTACGTTGATCAGACCTAGAGCATGGACAAAGAAACTGCCCAGCTGCCTGTTTATGTGTGACCAGCCCCTCTTATGCTTTTATCCCTTTGTCCCATGCTTGTTCCTCCCCACACAGCTTGACCTTTCCTGCCTGTGACTCCTCCTAGTGGGACACCCAGACAATGGGGCTGACGTTCTCACTGGACTACCCTGACAGGTGCTGGGGCTCGTGCCTCTGATGGAGATTTTGGGGATCCTCCACTTATCACTGTGTCTCTGTGCTCCTTTGTGTGTGTCCTGGGTTTACCTAAAAACTCAGTTCTGTTTAGTGATATTTACTTTTCAGTTTAGTATCTTCTAAGAGGTTGCACGTTCTGAAGGCAGCAGCATGTTTTTGCAGACAGTGTGTGCTACTGGCAGTGATAACACCTGATGTTTACAGTTACTGCCTGGGACTGGGATGCAGAAAGGCTCTTGCTGATACTTATTCCTACAGTGACCAAGGCCACTGCTGGCTCTTTTGTGCCACACTGGGGGTGCTGGGTAGAAAGAGGGGTTACAAGGAAGTAAAAGGTTGCACCTCCAGGGGGTAATAGACAGGACAGGTGACCAACGAGACTATTCCATCCCATATATGTCATATTTAGTAAAAATTGAGTGATCACAAGAGTTTTGTCCTCTTTTCGCCCTTTTTCGTTTTTTTTTCTGCAATGGCTGGTGTCCAGGGAGGACTCCATCTGACCTCCTGCTTTTGATCCAGATCCTGAGCTCCCAAATCCAGCTCCCTGTATCCAGCTCCCGCTGCCGCTGAGCCTGGGGTTTCCCCAGTGCCTCCTGCTCTGCAGCATCAGTGGGGATTGCTGTCGGGGGAGGGAGTTGGGTTTGATATCAGGCTACTATCTATAGTTGTATATAGTTCTTTTATCTTTTCGCCATTATTTCCATTATTTTCATTAAAGTTGTTCTAGTTTTTCTTCCCTAACCCGTAAGGCTCTCTGCCTCATTCCCTTTTCTCTTCCTGTTTGGGGGGGAAGAGGGGGTTAGAGAGCGTCTGTCCGAGTTAGTGGCCGGCCCAGCCTTAACCCATGACAGTGTGGCAGGATAAGCTTTAAATCACACAACTACACTTTTTAATCTTAAAAATATATGCTTTTGACTATAGAGGTGGTTTGCTCCAGTTCAGACTAAGACATTTAAGAATTCTATAATCATTTTACAAAACTTTTACAGGCTGCCTGGCTTTCCAGACAGCATTTAACAAAGCTCTTATCTTTTGTTACAGTTAGAATTAGCCACTCTGGGTAGGAGTTATAAATCTCCTGGAAATACTCTTTGCCTAAAACTAGTGTAATATATCAAATTTCATACAGAAACACACTTGTGCATGTATGTGCTAATTTCCTTCAGTAAACAACTGAAATGTTTTAGACACTATTTCTGCTGTGCATTGCATATTAGTGGAAGAAATAGCACTAGCTCAGTATCAGGTCAGAATGGAGGAAAGAAAGAAAATCTGGTTGAGTTGTCTTTGCAACTCAGAAATACACTGTGGGGGTCTATGCCCATTCTTATCTCCTGTAAAAAAAATGGAACTGATGGACTATCCCAGCTACACATTAATAACAGAAGTAGCAAGTATGCATATATTCCATTTAATTCATCATCATCTTTCCAACAGAATATAATTCAGGAGGATGAATGTCCTGTCCTAGTCAAATGAAATATCATTTACAAAGCTTCTTGTGTATCCTATCTCAAGGGACAGGGCTGTTGTAAGGAGAGGCCTACCATTGATTAAGCTTCAGAATATTTCTGTACAAGACAAATGCATTTCATATTAATTTGCATTACCAAGGCTCAGAGAAAGAACAGAGTATTGTGTAGCTTAGCTAGTACCCAATGCAGACAAATTTTAACAACTTCATCTAATTATGTGATGATTCCTTAAAAGAAAAAAAAAACCAACACATTTGTATAAGTACATATCAAAGCAAAAGAGGTTATCAGTGTTTCACTTTGGTAGTTTGGACAATCCATGTATACTCATACTATAAAATATCAGAAAGGATTTAAAGCAACAGCACTGCACAATACAGATGACACATAAACCAGAGAATGAAATTCTGACTCCCCTGTCAGCTGCAGAGAAGCTCCGCTTGTTTCAGAAGAGATGAGGCTTCACCCAAAATATTCAAGAGTGACAGAAGCTCTTTAACACAGCCCGTTTCAATGTAATGTATGGAAGTCATCACTACACTGCCATATCCTCTGCTACCTGTTTTTAAAACAGTCCCCACTTAAAAGAACACCAGAGGGGATCAGGGAGGGAGCAATGACCAAATGTCTCATGAAATCTGTCTTCAGTGGCCCTGGATCCCTCTGGGCTCTCCGACAAGGCAGTGGATAACAACAGCACATTTCAGAGAATGCCTGGACCCTGCTACGAGACAGGTCACCGTTCCTACACGCCCCATGCAGTTCAGAAAGCCTACGCATAGAGAAATAGCCAGTTACAGAGCCATGCCCAGTGACCTCCATGTTCATTGTTGCTGCTTCTCAAAGCTTCCACGGACCAGTCCTCAACTCTGGCTTTTCCTCGTTTTGCAGAGATACAGGCTGTTTTAACGAAAAGCCTAAGACTGGGCTGTGAAATGCACAATTACACAAAATACATGGTCCAGCCTGTTTCCCTTGTGAAAAACAAAACGTCTCAGGCCTCGGGGAAATAGCTCCTGTGGACTCCCATTGAATTTGGTTTCTCTGTAGTTATTAGGAAGAAACATTTTTCTCAAATATGTTATTGAGCAACAAAATGTGACTTCACTTTTCAAGAAAAGTACACAGTATGTGACTATGTTCCTTTATAATTAAGGTTATTTTCCCTCCTTTTCCTATTAAAGGATAAAGCATAGAATGTCACCATAATTAAGAAAATAAGTGCATCCAACTCATATGTACTAATCCCAAAGCAACATTAATGAATCTTAACATTTTTTAGAGAACCCTAGTGCTACTGGACTAGTAACACCTTCTCTAAGCTGTGCTTGTGGAAGTCATTGGAGTGGTGGTAATTTCTCCCATCCCGAAACATGGCCCAGTGTGTTTCAAGTTATCACTTTCTATATCTAAACTAATGTCAAAATATTTTTATCAATAGCTCCTGAGATGGTTTTAGATGATTACTACCATTCATAAATGTTTTTAGAGAAAACTAATGAAAAGGCAACGTGACACTTTTTGCTTGCTCATGTTAAAATTAAAATCCTTTCTTCACAGTCTGTCTTTTAAGGAAATGTTCTCAGTTTCTATAAATTGGTAGAAATGCTGATTAAGCTGTAGTATTTATTCCTTCCCATTTTTGCTTAGGCAACATTTAAGTTCAGTTTAGCTTGATTTTCTTAATTCTACTAATCAACTTTTCATGAAAACTCTATTTATATTAATTTTTTTTAAAATTGTGGCACATTTGTTGTATCAGGATCCCCATGTTGACAAACCAAACCTTAAAGAATAACAAAACCAAACATCAAAAGCCAGCACAAGGATTGTTAAAGTTTTGCTGCAGAAACAACTGCCATCATTTTATAAAATAAGTTGAATAGTTCCTCATCTCCAAAAGCTGAGTTCAATCAAAACTCCTTATGGCTTAAACATGACAGAAGCCAACATCTATACAAGGGCAAAAATTTGATACCTACCAAGGACACATTCCATATTCTGGCAATCCCAGTGAATGAGACAAATTTCAGCTGAACTAATGTCTGTTTATATTTAAAGAGATATTTCTAATGCAGAACATCAACAAAGTGAATTGGAGAAGACACTGACAACCGCAGAGTACATCACGCAGTTTCACACAGGAGGCGTTACTGGCTCCATCACCAGCAGGTGGATAAAATTAAAGAGACAGAATGAAGAATTGTGGACTTATGCACATCCTGTAAGTTTTACATTGGAATAAGTTGTATGACACAAGAAGAGATCTTTCTTGAGCATAGAATTTGTCAAAGAAAGAAATGACTTAGGAAAAGTTTGGACCTGTGCTTTGGGAAAACACTGCCTACATCAATACTAACAATTTAAATTTTGACAAGGTTATTTCTATACAGAGAAACTCAGTCACCGAAGCTGTTAAAATAGTTCCTGACATTGTTTTGGTCTACATTCTTCCAACCAACACCTAGATATGTTTAGGGAATTGTCATATACTTGGCAGGCACTTTGCCTGTCGATATATCTTACTTATGAGCACCTTCTTTTGGATAGATTAACATGGACACAGGCCGTTATGTGTCCGTTCATCTCAGGAAATGACCACCAGGATATTTCATTTAATGATATAGCCATACATTCTATAATTCCTACTTTGTTCTTTATTTTCACACCCAATTCATGGTGAACAGTTATGTGACCACTATGTGTGTGTATCTGCCTGTAATATCCTACATATTTCAGCCAAATTCAAATTATTCCCTGTTCGGTCCCCATGTGTTGCCTGATCTAATTGAGAGGTGTCCCTGCCCATGACAGGGAGGTTGGATTAAATGATCTCTAAGGTCCCTTCCAGCCTAGGCCTTTCTATGATTCTATTTATTTGGATGGTATGTAAATCCCTACAAATTTAATGAAAACAGACAAATGAATAGAGAAGTAAGACTAGAACTGCCCCCTTTTGTGGAAAGGTTGCAATATGAGTTTACATTTGACAAACAAACCCATAAGAAATTTGGCTTCATTTGCATTTCGATTTACTGAAATATTCATCGACTATTTGTTCCAATATCTTTGAAAGAAGTATATTTAGACTCTCCCATTTTTAATTCCCCATTTCATTATATCCCTCTATCCTTACTGCCTCCGGACATTTCCATCTCTCTGTTTGGGATTACTTCCAAAGGAAGACATTCTTTGAAATTCTATGGGGATGGTATTTTAGGGAGTTATAGGTTACTAAATAAGCTCTTAGATAGACAGTCCTGTGGTGATTTAAGGGAAACTGTGACCACGTTTGAGTGGTGATGTACCCTTAAGATGAACGGCATTAACTGTCCCTGTTCTGTTCCAAGAATAGGGACTCCAATCTGATAGTCTGAGGTGCTGTCTGTATTCACATACTTTTCTTTATGGATTTTCTCTCCCCTCCATATTCGGAGTCTATGAGTGATGTAATGCTTAATCACATATAACATGGAAAAATAGGGTTAGAAAAGATAGTAAGAAGCAATCTACTTCATTTTCCTGTCCTAACTTCACCTGTGTTCATCCTGAGAGCCATTTATCTGATCTATTCTTAGAAATCTTCAGCAGTAGAGATTGTACAACCTGCTGTTCATCTTTCTATTACCTGTGCTGAGCTAATAGACTAACTTCTGCAATGATTCCTTCACATAGCACTGTGTATGCTGGAGAGTCTTACCATTTCTGTCTTTCAATTATTCACTCCTCAGAAACCAGTTATTGATTTTACTGAATATATTCTGTCTGCTGGGATAAAAAAAAAGTGTATCCTTTAATGTTAGTAATAATGAGACACCCTTTATATTGTTCTAAGTCCTGAGTAACTCCTGTTACAAGGGTAGAACAGGTAACAGGATTTAAAAAGGTATAAATGACAAAATACTGTGGCCCAGAGACCTTGAATGCCTAATTTCTTTGTATGTAGCTATTTGAATGCGTGTTGAAAAAACATGTCAAGAAGTTATCGTAATTGATATGAAAGTGCTGGTTTTCACTGTATGTGACTCACTTTAGTTATTTACTGAGCACATCTTATCTATGGTCCTTAAATTTAGGAAAATAAATTAAAAATGTAGATGTAAAGTTGCACAGCACTCACATTTTTGGGAAAAAATACATGCAACCTGTATTTGCTTTAGCCTCTGTGGGACACTGAGACACTTGTCAAAGCCCAACAGGCTTACTGAGCTTCAAGTATTCATAGGATTTAAATTACTTGCTCTGAGTGAAATCAAGTGTGCAGGAGACCCCCCAGGGTCCCACCATCTGATTAAAGGGACCTTTCTTCTTGATCATCCTCATGTAAATATATAATAAGCCATCAGACTAAAATCATTCTGTTTATACATCGTCTGCCAGTCAGGAAGATCAATGATGAGAGCAAACACTTTATCTGCTGAGTATGTTGCAAATCATCTAACAGATTTCTTTATGAAGAATTGGATCTCCATATGCAGGCTGGGAAGCCTGCAGCAATTCTGAATTTTCCTAAGATGCCATTTTCAACAGGGAGTTAGATGCTCAAGTTAAAAACTCTAGGAAATTTCATTTTTGAATGTAATAAACTATTTTATTCTGTGTGTAAAGTTCTTATTGTTGTAGTCATGTTTCTTTCCAGAATTAGAGATACCATAAAAACCATTCCTTTATGTACAACCATGCATGTAATAAAGACTTTATCTTTAGCACTATATTTTTAAATATGATGCTATCAACGTCAGCCATTGAGCTAAATGAAAGCAGACCACTCTTCAGGCTAATGAGATAAAGCAAAATGATTTTACAGTGGCAGGGTAGTAGAATCCATTTTAAAACATCACTGCAGTAAAAAATTGACATTAATTTCATAAGTCACCAGAACTGTATACGTTGGCATATTTGCTTATGTTTGAGAGTCGTGCCTTTAAACCATTTAGAATAGAAATAAAAGGCTTTTGGGATAGGTCAGGAAGATAATAGAACTAGCACAGACATTTATAAACTGGCATATCACAATTCTTATTTTGGGGGACATGCTGCACATAGAGCTACAAACAGCTAATATTCATTTGCTTTTGATTGCTTCTCCAATTACCTTCCCATTTCGCTTTATTAGTTCAACTTTATTTGTGATTTTTTCATTGTCATCAGACTTCAAGCTGGTTCATGATAGCCTTCCCTGCTTTTTATATTCCTTTTTTTTTAAATATATATATATAAACAGGAGTTTTTCTCTTTCCCAGAACAGCCTGAAGTTTCTCAAAGGCATGAAAATCCAACAAGTGAGACATCTTTTGAAGAAGCTACAAAGGATTATATGAAGTATGAATGATACTAATTAGGTCCTGTAACTTTAAAACAGTTTGAAAATGCAGGAACTTCTAAAGACAAGATAATCTCCTTTCTTCCTAGTTTGCCTTTTAACCTTCAGTGATTACTCTTTATTCTCTGTCTGTAACCAAAGAAATAAACCCAGATGAATATACACAGTATTTAGCATTTTTATTGGGGAGAACTGTGAGTTCTTTGATGTACACTATTGTCAAATTCTTTGCTTTGGTATTAGAAAATGTGATTCTTACACCAAATGTCTACTCTACTCCATACATCTAATTTTGTGTTAGCAGGGATGCTCAGCTAAAACACAGAACTGTTACGTTAGTGAGGAAATTGTCTTAAAGGATATGAGAACCCTACATTGTTATCATCCAATAAAACAAGAGGTACAATTTCCACACCCACCCCCCCCGCCCCCCCCCCCAAACCAAAGGATATTTGTTCTTAGTTTTGACTGGGAAGAGGAATTCTCTAACATATTCTAGACAGACCAGACTGAATAATGAGTGTTCTCTCCCTCCTTTCAACACCTGTGGTTTTGAGAAGACAGCTCAACCCAAGGCACCAAAAGGAATTATGAAGAATTAACATATTTAAAACAATAGCACATTAGATCTATGCCATACCACTCTATCAAGACACCTCATCATGGCCTCTCTCTGCATTTGTGTGTGTTTACAAACCCAGCAGCTCTTCACTTGGTAGGTAGATTATCAGGTAACTACAGCTTTCTTATCATTGATGATTTAGTATTTAACTTTTGATGCTGGCCCTCATGTCTTTGCCATGTCGAATAGCATGAGGATACATCCAGCCCGAGAGTCTGCTGTTGGAGAGAGCTTATTCTGTCAGGGCAGCTTGAATTTACTCTAGGCCATTTGTAGCAGCTGCAACTTCTTTGTGAATTTCTGAAAGCAATTTTTGACCCATATACTAAAACTTTTGGGAGAAAACCATCCATGCTTTTGATTTATTGCCACCTCCTTAAATGTCTGAAGAATTCCCCAGTCCTGCAATCATATTTTTTTTTTAATCCTTTTGTCCACAGTAATGCTCAATTATAAGCATACACCAGTACTCCGTGTCTTGGTTTTCTGTGTGAAGCAAATCAGTGGCATCACTTCAATTCTTTCTTTTTCCTTATTTTTCCCCTGAGATGTCTGTCCATTAAACTGGATCAGACTCTCAAGACAGATAGAAAGGCACCGAGAAGCATTGCTTCACACTGACTGCTGCCGAACATTGACTGAACGTAATCACTTTGCTCCTTGATGTTAGACCGCTGACATCTTCCTAACATTTTCTCACTTCATAAGACTTCAGAAAAATCTGTAGCTCACAAACATGTGAGCTCAAATACCTTCCAAAGTGTATTTGTACTTCATGCTGCAGCCAGAAGTGGATGAACAACAAAAGAAAGAGCAGCATTATCACAGCACTTACCACACCATATCTGAGCTGATAAAACCTGCTGAAAATATATACAACCTTCACACAACATCACACAGGATTGTTTTTGCAATGCAAAATATGGAACTGATAACCATACATAACTTAAAACGTACTCTTTGAAGTCAATGCGGGATGTGTTCTTGGCAGTTTTCTGAATTTCTGATTGTGATCTTCTATCACACTATTCATCTCCTGACCCTCTTATCTGTAGTGCCCCTCTCAGTTGTGCCTCATTTGGTGACCTCTTGCTGCCGTGACACATTGAGCCAAATTTAACTCACTCTTAGATCACCTCTTTTGATTTGGGATCTTCTCCTCACATTACTAACATATCTAAATGACTGGGTCAAAGCATCATCTTTTTGCCTTTGGTGTTCCAGTTCCCATTTGCTGATCTGAAGGATTCCTCTGAAATCCCTCCCAGGAGTTTCCTTGTGCATGGATAATACTGGAGAAAGCTTTATCTCTTCAAATGGTTCCTCAAAGCATTGACCTGTGCTGGGGCCTATAAACTTCTGATTAACCTTCCTTCAGAGTTTCAGTTTACTTTTCTAGCACTTCCATATTGAATCTGGTCCTTTGTGCTTATAGATTTGATTGAAACAAGCCTGATGTTACAACATGAGACCTATAAAGTTAACAACTGTATTGATTTATACCACAGATTTTAATTCATTTTCTTGAATAACTTAAGATAGAAAAAGTCACAACATATATTTCTGGTTTTCTTATTCACTAATTCTTTTGGGTATAGATAGCAAGATGCATCATCATGATCCTAAAGTGAGCCGCACATTCCCATCTCCTTGTACCCGTGCTGGCAATGCCAAAAGGGACACTGACTCATCCCACGACTTCATGCTCACAATAAAGGTGAAAATGATGAAAGAAACAGAGACTCTGCTTAAGACATCCAACCTAAGTTCAGCTTAGCAAATATTCACAGGAAGGCAGACATTCGTCTACCTTTCCTGAACTGTGACTCACAGTTAAGGCCTAGCAGGAGCAAGTCAGCAGTATAATAAAAAAACATGTCCTGAAGCAACCTTGGAATGGAGTTCGATAAGTCGGAATGTTGAAACAGTTAAAGCAATTGAAAACCGTCATTAAACCATAAAACAATTGACATTAGGCTTAGAACATCTTATTATGTGTGCTCATATCCCAGATAACAAAATTAATTTTGCACATCATGCTACTGACTTTAAGTCAGTTGCTGACAGGTAGGTATGAGGAACTGATTTAATGTGCACAGATTATTCCACAGCTGTTTACTTAAGTGTTCCTTGTATGCTCCGGCTACCAGCTACTGTCAGAATATTGGCTGTGGGCCAGATTCACCAGGACAATTCTTAGAGGTCGAATTTAACAAACATTAATCTATACATGCATTGTATTTTCATTTACAGAACCTGAGATTAATTATTTATTTTAAAGTTTTACAATAACTTTACTATAAAGATAAGAAAAAGATGAATAACAGCGTGGAGCATGAAATTTTTAATTGACAACTCCAATATAGCATTATTATTGTCTTTGACTACTTTCGCAAGTCTGTGAGCATAAAAAAATCAACTTCGAGCTCACCCAACACGGAGCCCAAAGAAAGAAAAGACTGTCTCAACACTGCAAAGATGCATAGTTTAAAACTGCAAGGCTCACCACCACAAACTGCTGCTGTAGTGATTAATCAAACTTCTGCAATATTTGCAGCAACTAACACCTGCTGCAACATTTTTCCAGAAATTATGGAACCTCCAAGGACAGAGTGCCAGACTCCCAAAGTTACATAGCCAACAATGAGAGATGCATGCACGAGCAGCAGGGTTGTCAGTGGGTCACACTGAGGAAGACAAGTTGAAGAAGAAGGCTCAGTGAGAGCGACACCTGGGGACTCCCAAAAAAGGGGAACGCCTGCACAGAATAGGTGACTGCGAGGAGGAGTTTATGTAAAGAAATTCCAAGAAAATGCAAGGTGGAGATGAGTCAGGGACAATGGAAATACAAGAACTGTAGACTAGCACCTAGTTGGAACTTTCTCCCACCGATGACGTTTGGACTTGTGGGAAGCTGCTGGACTCCAGGGTGGTATTTGCTTCTTTTTCCCTCTTTCTCTCTCTCTCCTTCTCTGTGCACTTGGAGAATAAATGCTCAAAGGAAAACACAACATTGACCTCGTTTGTGTCTTAATTTCACCTCTGGGATCCTTGGAGCTCGACCGAGTACGATTCAGGATGAGATACCCAGTTTGTTGCAGAAATGAAAGATACATGTCTAGAGAACTTGCTGTAATGGTATCTCATTGTGTAGGCACTCTACAGGCAGAGAGTACAGTCTTTGACTCGGAAAGAAATACACACTACAGATGCAGGAGAAAATACACTGTAAGATTTTTAGTATTATTATTTAATTAAAAGTCCTGCCAATAGAGTGCTTATCTTCCTTGAATAGATTTGTCTAATGCTCATAGTACTAGAGGGGATTAATTATATGCTATACAAGCTGCCTCTGTAGAACACTGCTGCAGACTTTCTTTATTCAGGCAGATTCCAGCTCCCTGTTACAGCACAAAAGCCTGTCTAGAAGGATCACATAGCTGCCACAGCTATAGGAGTAATTGCCTCTTTGCCCTATACTGATGTCCCAGTTAGGGGACAGAGATTGGGAGAATACTCTATGGCATGTCTTGGGGCCATCAACCTGGTTAAAGTTTATCATGGTCACCTCCAGCTCCTAAGGGCCCACTTCCTTCCCAGAAGAGGTACACCTGTGCAGCCTTGGGTCTCTGTGAGGTAGCAATTCGTTTTGCACTTTGACTTATGAACCAGATGAGGTCTGACCTTCGCTGGTCCAGATGTAGGCTCCAAGAGGTTCCTCGGTCACCTGCATTTTTGAGTCTCTCATAACTTTCCTAGAGATTGTGTTATAAGATCCTGAGTTTCAGTAACCATTATCAGATCTGACTAAGGTTGTGCTTCTTTGGGAGAGTCAAGATTTGGTGCATAAAGAGGAAGAGAGGAAAAATTCCCAGGTGATTTTCTATATGTGCATTTCTGGAGTTTCTCATTGTGATGGAAATGTATATGTACATATAAGTATATAAATAAAAATATTTTGTATATGTGGAAACAGAATACAATAGAGTCATTATTTGTACATATTTTCCTGTTTAAGGCAAAGGATAATGTAAGTTTGTTTTCTATAGTGTGTAGAATTTTGCTTGCTATGTGACTAAAGGTACACATAATTAAATGTTCTCACTTTTTAGACTAGTTGAAAGTTCTGTTATACTATTTCAGTATTAATTACAGCATTGCATTGAACTTTGATGTTGAAGCACAAAAACTTACATAATTTGGTGCTATCGACCTGGTCCTTTTATTGCTGGTTTTAATCATTGTCAGCATATGACTGTCTTTACCACTTTCAGCGCAGGGAATAATCTCACTACAGTAGACCAAGAGTCAGAGCGCATGTCTGAGCACAGCTAGAACATTGTCTAATGTTTTGGCCAGCAATGCATAAATCTTCCTAAAACCTAACACTTAGAATTATCCCTCTCTTTTAAATAAGTGTTTACATATGTTTGGATATATAAAGCACATAAACATATAAGCATGTATTTGTATATATGTATTCTTACATATGCATAAACCATCTATATATTTAGATATGTGTGTATATATACACATAAGTATGATTTTTTTTTTAAAATAAACAAACCTGAATGTACTGAGGACATTTCAGATTTGAAGATTTCATTTGGAAACTAACCAGTAAATATCCAGATGTCACCTTAAATAAGCATTCACATGTCAGTGGCAATGTTTGGCAAGTTTACAAACTTTAGAAATACTGCGGTTTCAGTGGAAAAAAGAGTACACATCAAGCAACTTTGTCCTAGCATAATCTGCTTGTTGGATTGTCTTTTTAATTTAGCCCAGCTGTTACACTATATCTAACACATAAAACCAAAAATAAATAAATCTGAACTTAGTCTTTTTTGAATTTAGGAAGATTTTGGATCATTCCAGTAAACATTTTCTGCCATAAAAATTTAAACTGTAGAAATGCTTAGTTAAAGAGATATTATAAAATTTAAAAAAATAAACGTGTTATGTTTGCAGTGTATATAAACACCAGATGAGCCCTCTTATGACAGCTGGAGGGTTTGAGAAGGAGGAAGGGAATCTCAGATCATTGTTCCAGGTGGGATGGGACCCTCTAGGTGAGGGTATGCAAGAACCAGTGGTATGGTAGGGGACAGCAGTCTGTAAATTCTGGGCCCCTATACAGTTCCTGGGGCACAGCACAGAAAAGTTATCTTAACTATAACAGCTCACAAGTTTGCTTAAGGTTGGGGGGACAGAGAAGTTTAGACCTATGGCACTTCTCATCTGGCAAGCTGTGACACTCAGGGAGGACTTCAGTCTTTTAAATTTATTTCACTCTGAAGTATCTGTGCCAATGTACTCAATAACACTTGAGCAGCGCTGTGCAAACGTACTGCCATGTAAAAAAAACAACAACAAACAAAACAAACAAACTCCCAAATCCAAAAAACCCCAAACAGTTAAACAAAATGGAATGAAAAAGAAACTACCTGAACAACATTGTATGTTTTATTTCAGGTTCTTACAACACTAAACTTATAAAAGTAATTATCCATGTGAGAAGCATTAAGAATGTTACTTGCCTCTATACTTGTAACAACGGGCCCAGCTTGCAAAATCTTGGTTCTGAAACCTGCTCTGGGAGTTGAAGTGGGAGCAGCCCCAGCTGCGAGGTATGGGTCCTAAACTGGTGCTGTTAAAAGTATTCTTGTGAAGGGTTTTTTTTGTTTTTGTTTTTTTTTTAAGAAATTGGAACACAATCATTTTTAAATTGCAATAGGTCCAGTAGGCAATTTGGTTGCACAGTTAATATGGCTTGTTGATCATTTTGATTTTCTGCACTGAAACTAATAAATTAGCATGGAATTAAATTTTAAGCAATCAAAAGTCATCATCCTACAAAAACTTGAACATTTGTGTAAGTTTTCCAAGGCAAGTAGTATCAGTGACCTTAGTAGGACTACTAAGAATTTAAAAAGTACTTCACAGGTTTGGGAATCTCACAGTTGACATGAGCCTCAAAATCAATTTCAGAACAACATTTTTGACTCCTGTGTTTGAAAACTCATGTTTGAAAAAGAAAAAATACTTAAAAGGTTTGATTGTCATACACTCTGCAACTCCTAAGGCTTTCTATCTAGTGATGGATGTTCAGCCCTTCTGAAAATCAGAAAATAAGTGATCCGTGGTGGGTGTAAGTATTTTTTTTATGAGGTACTGTTGAAACAATGCACAACACACTTTGAATTATCAGAAGTCAGCCAAAAAAAAAAACAAACCACTGCCCTTTCTCTCAGCCTTTCCTCCCTCTCATTCTAATGCTTTAATAAATCAAACTCATTTAGAGACCAGTGAGGAAAGTGGAATTCACAAGGGCTTCTCTATATTTACAATACCACATCTTCACACCCTGGCAGCTCAGTGCCATTCTTCAGAAATCAGACAGCAAAGAACAGATTGATTTTCTTTTTTTTTAATTGCATCCCTGCCAAGAACCTATTGGGAAGAAAACAGAGGTATGGACTCAGTTTTTTTTCAGATCCACTGACACAAGCTTATTTGTCAGAGATCAAATCTCCAGTGAACAGCTTGCTGCAGCTTTTATTTCCAAGGCTTTGATAATGACATCAATTTGGTGTTGCATTGGTGTGCACTGAGACAGCAAAGAAAACTGCAAAGATATTTGGAAAAGTAAAGCAAAGGACAGAAAAAGAAGTGGAAAGAAAGCTGATTTTTTAAAACAGCTTAAAGACAAATGTGAAATACTTTTCAAGATATACTGCTGAGCAATATGCTTTATCGGCAAATTGTGGGCAAAACTAATTTGTGAACAGATATGCTGTTGATTTATTTCTTCCAGAAGTTAAACTTTCTGTCTTTAGAATAGAATTCCAAGACCTTAATGGAACTCTTGACACTCCGGAACATGGTTTAAAAAAATCACACATTCACCTGAATTTCAAGCGAGATGTTGTCCTTACAAAGACAAGAAAATATCTGTCAGCAAGAGTTGCTTTGGCAGGCCTGAATGACTAATTCTTGACCATGGCTTGAATTAGGGGGATATATTTTTAAGTTTCTTAAGCACAATTCTGACAGCAAAAGAACCTTACCAGTCTTGAGAGTACTACAAAGCCAAATGCCATAACCTGATAGTAGTTGCTAGTATTTATAAAATATATAATTCCTTTCAAATACATCTTGCCTTCCTCCTCTCCCTAGCCCTTTAGGAGTTGCCAGCTTTCACCGAATACTACAATTGTAACTGTGACTCTCCAGCCACGATACTGTATCCACTATCTGTGACAGGTTTCTATGTTTTACTAATCCCTATAGCACTTAGCTGTGAGCAGGTAAGGAGCAGAGGGACTGTAGCCTTTGTGTGGAAGAACCAAAGGCAGTAAGGAGTCTTATACCTCATCCCTTTTTTCTGCCTACTCCACACTACTCATTTTGTCCATCTTTCATTCTGCAAGTGTCCCTTGTTACACAGTGTGTACCAGGAAATGCTTATTTTATTATCTGTAATTGAAGACAACTTTTCCATCTCTTAGCTCAAGGACTCAGTGTTTCTATGAAGGAAAGATTTTTATATTAACAAAGCAAAATTTCCTGCTCAGTGTATGCACTAATTCCAACTAGGTGTGCAAACAAGCATGCACATCCATGCAAACAACATGCTCTTGTACTGGTGGCTCAGTCCAGTGACATATATTTTCTCAGCCCTCTTCGACAGACATGAAGACTACTGAAGCAAGGAGAGGGAAAGGGACAAGCTAACACTAATGAATATTCAGGTACTGCCATCTAGCACCTTGAGAGTTTTCGTATGCTTACATAAGCAATTCAAATGTGCAACAGTATGGCAGATATGATCCCTTCAACATATAAAAACAAATCAAAAAATGGCAGATTAGCAGTTGTCTTCAAATATCTCAAAGATCAATTAAAAAAAATCAAATTCATGGTAAATACTATAAAAAGCCATAACAAATGCCATCAGAAAGGGGGCTGTGTGATGTCAAGATTTTGAAAGATGCCTGTAGTTAATTTTTTGTCCAAAAGCCTCTCAAATTTTGTTTCCACTTTCTTTTAGAAAGCTTAATGGGTCCTTGCCATTTTAGTTTACAACACTACCATTAAAATTTATGAGAAATGCAGACAGGGAAGAGGTCAGAGAGTTGTGGTCAATGGGGCAGAGTCTAGCTGGAGGCCTGTGTCTGGTGGGGTCCCTCAGGGGTCAGTGCTCAGGCCAGTGCTTTTTAATATATTTATCAATGACCTGGATGAGGGATTAGAGAGTGTTGTCAGCAAGTTTGCTGATGACACGAAACTGGGAGGAGTGGTTGACACTCCAGAAGGCTGTGCTGCCATTCAGAGAGACTTAGACAGGCTGGAGGGCTGGGCGGGGAGAAATCTTATGTGGTTCAACAAGGGCAAGTGTAGAGTCTTGCACTTGGGAAAGAATAACCCCATGTGCCAATATAGGTTGGGGACTGCCCTGCTGGAGAGCAGTGCAGGGGAAAGGGACCTGGGGGTTCTAGTAGACAGCAGGATGACCATGAGCCAGCAATGTGCCCTCGTGGCCAAGAAGGCCAATGGCATCCTGGGGTGTATTAGAAGGGGAGTAGCAAGTAGGTCAAGAGAGGTCCTCCTGCCCCTCTACTCTGCCCTGGTGAGGTCGCATCTGGAATATTGTGTCCAGTTCTGGGCCCCTCAGCTCAAGAGAGACAGGGAACTGCTTGAGAGAGTCCAGCGTAGAGCCACAAAGATGATGAAGGGAGTGGAACATCTCCCTTATGAGGAAAGGCTGAAGGATCTGGGTCTCTTTAGCTTGGAGAAGAGGAGGCTGAGGGGTGACCTCATAAAAGTTTACAAATATGTCAAGAGGGAGTGTCAGGAGGACGGAGCCAGGCTCTTTTCAGCGGCATCCATTGACAGGACAAGGGGCAAGGAGTGCAAGCTGCAACATAGGAGGTTCCATAAAAATATTAGAAAAAACTTTTTCACTGTGAGGGTGACAGAGCACTGGAACAGGTTGCCCAGGGAGGTTGTGGAATCTCCTTCTCCGGAGACATTCAAAACCCGCCTGGACATGTTCCTGTGTGGTCTGCTGTAGGTGATCCTGCTCTGGCAGGGGGGCTGGGCTAGATGATCTCTGAGATCCCTTCCAACCTCTAACACTCCGTGATTCTGTGACACTGTCTGCCAAATGTGACCCGCAGTTTTTCACAATTTCCTTGCTTCAATGTGATAGAAAGTCAAAACCATAGCACACATGATGCAGCTAATAGAAGTTCTGGGTAATGAAACTGACAACTCATCAGTAGATCACCCAAAAGGCTCCCAGGTACCTGAGACCCCTTCCATCACTGCTCCTCCCCTGGGAGGGACCCCAGGCACATTAAGATCAGAGAGGGCAGAAAAAGTGGGAATCAGCGTGCACCAGAATCCTTAAGCGCCCCTGGACGACAACCCAGGGTGGTGATCGTTCTTTCCCTCCTTACTTTTCTCTCTTGCTCATCTCCTTTTCTTCTTTCATTGCTCTCCTTACCCTCTGTATCAAGTCAGCATTCACAGTCCCTTCATTTGCTGTTGTTTACTACTCGGTCAAGAAATCACTTTGATTCTTCTGGACATCAGTGCGGCAGCACCACTTATTTGTCTGTGGGTATCCAAACCAAAATCACTCTGCGAAGAGAGCCCAGGGTTCACATCAGGCTGGACCTGATGGTCACCTAATGGTTAAGGACATAGAATTAAAATGCTTGTCATACACTGGAAATAAAATTTGCTTTTCACACAAACCTAGATTTTTTAAAATTATAACTATACTCAATATTTCAATCCTTATTAAAAACTTGGCTGCCAGAACTGTTTGCATTAAACTCAGTTATAGTGCATAAAGGAGATCTATAAAACAAGATTCCTTGTTAAAAAGGTAACCAAAAAGATACTTCCCATCTTCAGCCTTAATCTGATTTGATGGAGTATCTTAATACACTCCTGAAAAATACTACCTAGAAATTAATTCACCTTCAAATTGAAATTAACACTGAATTCCACAGAGAATCACAAGTAATTATTTCTTCCACATATCTAGTTAGCTTTTCAGCACAAATGAAACAAAAACTCAGTCTCAACCGAAGCATCTCCAAACACTACATCACTTAGTTCAGATGAGGAAATGTTTTGGTTTTATCAGATTTTCTGACAGACCTTGAGTAGGCCAGAATACTGTCCTATAAGTTAGAACACAAAAGAGAAGCAGAAAATGTATTAGAGAAAATATAATCTCATAATGATAATCAGAGATTGTTTTCTTATACTTCTAGATATTTCATGAAGAGGAATATTTATGGATTAGACAGTCTTGCAGGTCCACATTTTCTCTTATTTCTAATGAATGACTACCTAGTTACCACACATCACTGCTTTACGCTGTAGAGAAGCGCTCTTCGCCGCAGGATCTTAATGTTTATGAAAGTTGTCTCTTTCAACCTGGGCAAACTACAGTATCATCTTCTTAGAGAACATTCATCTGTAAACATTAATCCATGAGCCCAAAACCAGATCTGAGTGGAAAAAAAAGTCTTTGCCTACAACCATTTTCTCTCTCGATCCACAGATCTAGCCTGTAGCAAACTGTGATTAGTTAGCACCAAAAAAAGCAATAAATAATTGGCATTCGGAGTTCGGTATTCATCAGGTTAGTTTCCTGTGAAGTATGAGTGTTCTATTTAATCTATTTTCTACTCTTGTATGAGATTTCTGAAATTATGTACATGACTCAGCTGTTGCCACAGGACTGTGGCGCCCATCTTCACAGACATGAACTGACAGCATTGTCTCCAGTGTCATTAGCAAAACCTTATTGTTGTAGCTCTGTAGACTTCATCACTCAACAAAGGAAATTACAAAGTAACATACATTTCATATTGATTTTGATGAGAATTGGATCAGACCTTGACTGTCTGGTAGTTAAAGTCTCATTCTCCCTACATACTTTGTACAGGGAGCTCAGTCAGTCTCCTTTCCTTCCTTTATTGACTCACAGGGGCAAAGATATGATAAAGTACTTCTCACAATGTATCTTGAGGTTTTTTTGGCAGACATAATCCACCCTATTTAATATTCTATCCCCTCTTTTTCCATTTTATGTTTAAAATCCTGCTAGAGAATACATTACCACTATGTTAGGGACTGATTTGAGGTCGGCTGTGGTCACCGAGATGCTTCTTATTGACCTCTTTAGGGCCTGAAGTAGTTTCATAATCTCTTTCAGGCTCTGTGGTTTTTTTTTTTTGGTGACCTGGCTTTTGAGGTCTTACTTATAAGAAGTTTTAATCATGAATATGGGGTAAATGCATAAAGAAGTATATGGCAATGCGCCGATACAAATTAGATATAGACTTCTGTCTAAAGACAAGTATCATGGATCCCCTTCCCCTGAATGCTGGAAAAAAGTACTGCAATCTGCATCTATTTGGAAAAATATGGATCTAATTTTTCCCAGTTTTCAGAAGGCTTTCTTTTTCCTTTTTTTTCTTGAAAGCATAGCAAATCTTGCCTATAATTTATTTTTGAAAGGACTTTAATCAGTTAAAAGGTCTGAATAGTATAATTATCAGACTGGAAAGTGTGTTTAATCACTTTTTCAAGAGTGAAGTGGGCTTGATGGATTTCCTCTAATTAAGCTTTCTAGATGACTCAGTCAATATAAATATTTTTCAAAACTTTCCTCTATTACTTGCTGCAGCAGGTAAGTTAGGTCAGTAAACATTTCCAGAGCTTGAATTAAGAGGGCAATGTATCACTCTATACATCACAAAAATGAAAGACTTACTATGCAGGGAAACAGATTTGGGCAGCATAGTCTAGGCATTCCTGCTCTGGCAGGGGGATTGGACTTGATGATCTTTCGAGGTCCCTTCCAATCCCTAACATTCTATGATTCTATGATTCTATGATTATCTCTTTATACTAGATTATATTCCCATCTCCAACAAGATGAGCTAACCTCAAGGATACTTCCTATTAATAAATCACAAAGTTAATAAGAAATGTAATTTTGATGACATAACGTGGAAGAAGAGAAGAAGAAAAAAGTAATCCAAGCATAGTTCTGAAAGTGGAAGCTATAGGCTAAAAATCACTAGCTCATTACAAAAACAAATTTAAAAATAATTTTGTATTTTTTGAACAATGCTTATTTTTATCAGTGAAAATAAGTATGGGCATAGTTTTTCCAGCACCCAACCAATATAGCCTAGTGAAATTTGATGACAGAAGGTGCAAGGATACTGTTATGTGAATATTTTGTACTAGTTGTTCACTATATAGGTGGTCAGCACAAAATTTTACACCCTGATTTGTCATTTACTCTGAAGGATCTGTGACTACAGCCAAAGGTCTTTCCCTGATACTTAATCCTTTATTTTAATGTCAAGTATTTTATTTTCATTATACTCCACTGACTGGCTCAGGGTTAAAATGTATACCTATGACTGAGTTTATGGAAAAAAAGGAACCCAAGTAGAATCATAGAATGGCCTATGCTGGAAGGGACCTTAGAGATCACCTAATCCAACCTCTGTGTCATGGGCAGGGACACCTCTCAACTAGATCAGGCAGCACATGGGGACCAAATGGGTACATTCAGTAGGTCCTAAAACCAAGCATTAAATGATAAATGCCTATATTTGAATCTTCACAATAAAGAACCACCGCATTAACTTCTTTATTTAGATGAAAAATATTTTAACGACAAAATGTAACATATGTAAGATATATATCTCAATTATTTTTTAAGACTTAAAAAAATCAATATAGTGTGTATCATCATGGGACTAGTAATTATGTGGAAATGAGTTAACAAAAAATATATTTAAGAGAAATCTTAGATGATAATATAGAAGAAGGAATAATTTCTAACAAAGTATTTATTAGATAATTATATCTCTTTTTCTGTTTTTATAATTTGCGAGCAGACCATAGTTTTCCCTAATGAATTGCTTATTCAAATGTATTCAACAAATGTATTTCTAAAAATTTTGCTTTATACATGGTACATTGAAGAGAGTCCCTTCGGAGAGCCGACCAAGTAACTACCATCCCACTGACACAGTTACATGTCGTTCTCCCTTTATTGCTCCGGACAGCTCAATATATACAGTTCAGCAGTGTCCACGTGCCTGCCCCTTAACAGAGTTGGTCAGTTACAGGTTTACACGCGCCAGCGTTTTGTTGGGTAGTGCCATTCAACTATGCAGACAGACCCTTTGTTTAGGCCTAACTGGGTTGTCCAAAACCTTTAAAGGGATACCGCGCCTCTGCTCCACAAGAAATTCCTCTACAGTACATCTTGAAGATGTACCTGTTGATTGTGATTGACCCAATAAGTCAAAGTAGACTGCTTCTTTTCCCTTATTGAATGACCCCACAAAACATTTTCTCTGAGAGACTAAAATTCTGGGAAAATCTTCAGATGAATATAAGCTCCTATAGTTGTATTTAAATGAATAACAATGGAATGATATACATATATATATGTATATTGTACACGTGGCCTTTGACTTTTGAAGGCATATGTATGCTTTTGGAAATCTTGGTTGCTGACATGTTCCTGGAAATGAAATATAAAAATAAATCCAAGCATGGGAAAATTACTTCATTATAATATTGTATTAATATTTTAGAGGTTTTTCTCTGTCTCTGAATGAGTATTGCAGAATTTTTCTCTCTTTTTCAAGACCATCTTTAAAATTTTATCTTCAATATCAGTAGGAGGAAAATAATGGCAAAAACTCATCACATTTAGCATGTGACTTCCCTTTTATTAATGGCACTGGAACAGCAAAAAACACTGGGAAAAGAGAATGAATGAAGGATCATACTCATATACCTTTGATCCAGCCACCACAGATAACTTGTAGCTTGGTATAAAATTCAGTTCTTGTTTCTGTATTACTTCACTGAGTAAAATGTTTAAACACAGTTAAAATGAACATATTGCTGTTCATGAAGAAGTATTATTGTCTTCTGGAAAAAGCTGTGTCAGTGGCTCATTAGTCAATCGACAAAAACGACATACAAAATGGATTAGCAGCCCTTACAAAGGCATCTACAATCATGCAGATAAATGCATTACAAATATCCATTATATTAGATTCTTCTCATGTATTATTGAATTTACAGTAATCCACTGCTATTAGTTTTGGTAGAATGTGTGTCCTGGTTTATTTAACTTGTTGAAGACTGACATTTGATGTGCAGTTTAAAGGTGCTAAACGTGCCTTAAAAGCACATGGTCTATGTGTAAAGCAATAATTTTCTACAGCATAAGAGAGCTGTAAGGGACAAGTGAAGGAATTACATTATTAATTTACCCTTTAAAAACTTTTCTTAGTTACATGTTTTCATTTTTTATTCAAGATCAATAAAGTTACATAGAAGTATTCATATGAAGCACAATTTACCTCCCCCACAAGTGTTTTAAGGTCTGCTCATGTGTTTTTAATCAAATTTGAAGGCATATCAATAACCTACTTCATTTTCTATATTATTGTCACTAGAAAAGCATTCAATATTACTTTTCCTCAAGCAATTACTACAAAAGAAACTGTGCTTTTTATTCTGAAGAGTCTACTGTCTAACAACCCCTGTGGGTTCTAGACTGTTTGGTCAGTTTCTCTACCTAGTTATACACTTTGCTATAAATGTTATAAATGGCACATCTGTCAGGCATTTAATAGAACTAAACCTATATGAAGTGGTCTTTTAATCTCAAAAAAAAAAAAAAAAAGAAAGGAAGAGAGGAAAGAAACACAGAATTTCATCCCTGAATTTGTGTCAGGACTAAGGCTGACAAAGATGGCTGGACAGCCTGGAAGGCCAATCGCATCCTGGGCTGTGCTGACAGCAGCATGGCCAGCAGGTCGAGGGAGGTGATTCTCACCCTCTACTCTGCTCTGGTGAGATCCCACCTGGAGTGGGGAGAGCTCTGGAGTCTTCAGCATAAGAAAGACATGAACCTGTTAAACAAGTCCAATGGAAGGCCACAAAGATGACCAAAGGGCTGGAACACCTCCCCCATGAGGACAGGCTGAGAGAGTTGGGGTTGCTCAGCCTGAAGAACAGAAGGCTCCGGGGAGACCTTACAGTGGCCCTCCGGTACTTTAAGGGGGCTTATAAGAAAGACAATCTTTTTGACAAACTAAAAGAGGGTAGATTCAGGCAAAATAAAAGGAATATTTTTTTTTTTACGATGAGGGTGGTGAAACACTGGAACAGGTTTCCCAGAGATGTGGTAAAAGCCCTCTCCCTGGAAAACTTGAAGGTCAGGTTGGATGGGGCTCTGAGCAACCTGATCTGGTTGAAGATGTCCCTGCTCACTGCAGAGAGGTTGGACTAGATGACCTTTAGAGATTCTTTCCATTCCAAATTACTCTCTGATTCTACGATTTTTTTTATCTGTTCCTTTTTTGTTTTGTGTTTTTTAAATACCTAGAATTATTGTCAAGATTTATACATAAAATTCTGCATTCATTAAACTCAATGACAAAAACTTCATGTTTTCTTAAAGTCCTAACTTTAAAGTATTTGGGGAAATAAAAAGTATTTGCCATTTGTCATTGCAAGTTTGATGTTAATCTTCTTTAACACACTGCTGAGGAGATATAAGATGGAAATACTCCACAGAGACACCTCCACATCTACATCTCACAATATTTGTTCAGAGGAATGATTTATTCAATTAATTTCACTGTAAAGATAATTAGATAAAATAGTTCAAAGAAAGAACCCCATGAGTTTATAGCTCTCTGTTCTTGAAATAAATACAGCTTTTACAGAACGACAAGCAGATGGATCACTTTCAGGGAATTATACAGATCGGTTAGGAAAGTGTACAAAATTGCCTCAGCGAGTCTCTATTATCTTATGCACCTACTTGTTTCAGTTTCTTTTTGTTTGGACCATCCCACTTTGTCAACTTGTTGCAACTCAGTAACTTTCAATTTTTCTTATCAGCAATAATCTTCCCAAAATACAAATAAGTACAAGATACTTACAAACAATATTTGTCCTGTCAGTCAGAGAGACTAGTGAGTATTGAACATTTAAATTCTTTTGATCAGTGTGTAAATTCTACTACCCAGGGTTCATCCAAGCTTTTCTTTTTATCATTACTATTTTACCCTATTAAAACAGAAACAGAAATATCTTCAAAACCAAGAGCCCAAATTGTTCACTAACATAAATGAGAATAAATCCAGTGTTAAAACCTTTTTGTACAGCTGAAGTGTACAGCTCTCCTTATTCCTTTTCGCACCATGAACTTGCCACATAGACGATCAGTTCTTTACACTACTCTCATGCAAGCTTTGCATAATTATTTCCAAGGGAATTGTAAATTGTTGGTATAAAAATGATTTTATTTGATAAATTGAAACACAAACTTTTTTTTATTTCAGTTTGATTTTATACATCTATTTATGTAAGATTTTGTTGTTTGCTTTAACATTCAAATGTTTTTTGTCATTTAAAATCTTATACTAGTAATTCAGAAATTCGGTAGAGGCCCCTTAAGATCTGGATTGTTTAGTCATTCTATGAAAAGCACGGTAATAAACTTATTGATTCAAGTTTAGTACTTAGCTAAAAGGCTTGTTATAATGCTGACGTTACTTCAATAGGTCAACAAAATACGGAAATACAGAGTAAGTCAATAACTTCAACAATGTCAATTTGTTTGCATGCCAAACCTTCAAATCAATCAAATGTGCGTGCAAATAGCTCCATTAAATCTAATCTGAATTGAGAAGATACTTAAGCATATAATGAAAATTGAAGCTCTTCTTTAATTGTCTGCATAAAGTGCATCACCATCAGCATAAAACGTACAGTTAATGCTCATTGGGTAACGACCAACTGCTTAACCAATAACAATGATACTATATTCCTTTAAAGATTTATAGTCCTGATTGAGCCAAACATCTAATTTCTTATCTAGCTTCAAGTAAAACCATAGCCTGATTAAAGATAATGGAGCAGGTCATATAAATGTTAAAAAAGCTGAATGCTTAAGAAATGCACTAAAATGCATTTCCTGTCGTGTAGGAATATGCATTGTTTCCTTCTGATTTTATTTCTTGTCAATAAATGGGTTTCAGAAATCATCATGGATGAACATGTAACCACCACCTCAATACTTCAGGGGAATGAATGTCAAAACCTGCGTCTCTGGAAACCTAGCAGAGGAGATCTTTGAAACAAACATTTGGGCCAGGGTGGGCAGGGAAGGTGAAAGAGAGGAAGATAAAGAAAGAATATATGTTTATACACTTTATTCTATTGTCTGAAGGTAGCCTGACTAGATTCTGAGTTTAGTAGCTCTTTCATTCACCTTTGTGAAGTGCAGTTCCCTATGTTTCTACTAACAAACAAATTGGCTGTATAAATCCAGAGCATTTCCTATCTCAGTGACAACTATTAACTAGTTCTTGCAGTCAGCTGGACTTCATGATACTTTGCTTTGCAGATACACTGAAGCAACTACAGGATCAGAATGTAAAATAAACAAGCAAAGAGATCTGTTGAGCTATAGTCTAATCCAGGCATTCAGTGCTCAGGAGGTGTTGAAACCAGCTCGAATATCTTTTCTGCATGGGTCACTTGAATCCCTAAAGCATATGTGTTCATCAACAAACTGCAGAGTATTTTGAAGATGAGGAATGGGCTTTCTAATTCCACCTTCTTGAAATTTTCAGTATGCATATATAATTAAATATTTATTGGATCAAAAATAGACTAATGTAATGAGAATTACTCTAGCTTCATAATAGAAGGAGAGACCCGAGTTACAGTTCCTTTTCCAATGAATGCTTATGGGTTTCATATTAAAGAATTTCGTATTAAGGTATTATTGAGGCAAAGGACTAGAGTGCAGTTCTTATTATTCCTCCTTAACCAGTAGGCAATAAAGTCATTCTTATTCTCTTTCTGATTCAATGAATATTTAATAATTTCAGGCAAAGTTGAAAGTTTCAACAAGAATATGCCCATCCTTATTTTATACCATAACCGTAAGTATTTGACTATTCAACTCAACCACTTCTTAGGGGGAAAAGATATCCATAGATGATGTGACTTGTGCTGCAGTCTTTCACATTTGGAAAAGTGCTTTTCAAACCGAGCTTTAGTGCAAAAGCATGTGATATAACTCAGTCTTGTCTCACATTTTCGTAAAACAAATACTAAAATTCAGGAGATTTTAATCAACATAGCCCCTATGGAAAAAAAGTACTTCTTGCCAGAAAGATGTGCTCTTTTGTGGGAGATAAGTAAAAGCAACGCATAGGTAAAACTGAAAATATGCTCTTGCCTTCAGCAATTTCCTTCCAATTAGTGCCTTCTTGACAACCAAACATTTTGGGATTCCATTCAACCTTGCTTTTTACTTTTTTAATATTTTCCCTGTACAAGGTGGAAAGGATGCTGTTTCCTCTAGGCACCACAAAATCCAAACTTTGCAGAAAAGTATTGTGTCACCTGGCTTTAGCCATCCTGTTGTCTTCCTTATACCAAATAAGACATTTCTTTCAACAACAAAATAGTGAATACTCACTGTCCTCATAAGCTCCACATTTGACTCCTCAGTAGCTGAGCTTACATTGCAGCGATGAGCTCTGCAATGTACCTCAAGACCCTACATCCCAGGTGCACACTAGGAACTCATCATACCTGCATGTGCACCTGCTTGTCCTGGTTCCTGTGGAGGGATGTCTGGATTCAGAGGAGAGAGATCATATACTGTTCTGGCTTGCATCTGTAGTGACTACTAATGAAGTTGCTTAAGTAAAAAGGGACACAAAGAGTGAAAGAAATAGGAAAAAGGGGTAAATTGAAGCAAATGCTAAGAATTATGAACAGATTAAATTCTTCAGAAGTGTAGCAGGTGACTGGAAAAGATTCAGAAGACATTACATCTATTTGTGAGGCTGAGGAGTACTGCTCAGAAATTCAATGAACAGAAGGGATCTGTTTCACCTGCATTTTTTTTCTTTTGGCAGCAGCATTAGATTCACCATTATACTACTGAGAAAAAGAAAAAAAAAAGAAAAAAGTGAGGTAGTTATAAAACTGCTGTACCTGAAAAATGTGTTACATGAAGTTACACTAGAAGCACTTAATCACGTTGAGGTTAGTGTTTCTATGACCTAAAATGGAGGCAAGCCACCACACCACCCAATATCAATGAAAAGAGCAAGGCTGAACAAAGCATGTGATGCTTCAGAAACCACAAAGCAATGGCCATTCGCTAGAAGGTCACTCATAACAATTGATATAATGGGTGGCACTGTCAGCACAGTGCATGTCTTCCTAAAAATTGAGACACATATGGGTAACTGGCCTTTAAGACTTTTGTGTTGAACCGTAATATTCCCTGTTGAACACTGTGGAGCACTCTAACTGTTCTCAGTGTTAACAGTGTGATGGATTATTAAAACAGAAACTTCATTGCGTGAAGATCACCATTTCATAAGGGTAAAAGCTGTGGCTTTATCGCTGTTTTCACAAAAACGGTGCCTACATTTATAACACCACAATTATTCCTTCTCCATGTGAAAATATGGAGAAATATTGTCCAGGATCAAGTCCCAAGTGACATGTCAACAGCATCAGGGGCAAAGCTGTCAAATTTGGAAAAAAAAAGTGTTGAGCACCACATTTTGCATGTCTGAAGTTTTATTTGATTAGCTTTTATTCTGGATGAATACCAATGTTCTATAGCCTAAATAAACAGCACTACACTTAAAAAGAGAAGTGAAAGGAACACAAACATTTGAATTAGACCTCAGCAAACAATAAATGGCTTGTAAGTCAGAGATAATTGCATTTATTACAACTTCATCACATTTTTTATTCACACAAATTGGAAAACTTGCTATCATTTGGGAGATGTTAGGTTAGCGGTACTCGGTTGCCTTTCTGCTAAAAGGATATCGTGCAAAATGAAATGTCTCCTAAAGCTTTAATTCAGTACACAGACTAAATGAAGTGTAATTTTCTGACAATTACCTTTAGCAATACAAGCTATGTAGATTTTCAGTATCAGTACACCGTACTTTGGTATCTGAGCCTTTGATGACAAATGGCATTTACTTTTAATATGTTTTATTCTGTCAGATCATAAGAGGACTATCTGGTACATCTGAAATTTTAGGCTTCTATACTTATTTATGTATGAACATCTTCAAGACTGATTGAAGCAGTGGAAAAAAACAGACATAATGACAATGTATCTGGTGATCTAAATTTTATCTTTGCAAGATTTAACTGTTGGATGTGATCTTAAAGGTCTTTTCAGACTGAAACAGCTCTATGATTCTATGAAGATATACCCTAACCGATTATTCCTAAACTACGTCTAATAGCTAATCTGTCTTCCATCTCACAATAATGTCAATGTTTGCCACTGCCTAAACATTCTTACATGAGTAATATTTCATCAAATACTTCCTTAAATTATTTTACTGTGCATTTTAGATTTTTGTCAATGCTACATTTCTTGGCTTAGAAGTTGCCTTCTAATAAAAGTTAAAGTTCTTCAAACTCATCTGTCTACACAGTTTAAGAACTGTCGACCTCAGAACAGCTCCTGCTTGCAAGAGGAGTATTTTTAATGACATGCCGGTAAAAACTGATAGATGGTAAGGGACTGAAAAACTATGAGATTTAGCTGTTGTTATTACCATAAGAGAACTAACTAGTAACTCAGATGAAAGAAATGTGATGCGCTTGTTCACTGCTCGGCAGTCTAGCTCTCCAGGTTTACCCTTCACAGGCACAGGGGCTGCAGATGGGTTTTGTTCTCCACTCTTGCTGACGTCAGAAGCTAGTCCCCATTCACGTTCGGAGAAGTAACATTAAGCACGTGCCAGCCGAGAAGCCTGATCAGAATACAGACCGTAATCTCACGGCTGGCTGATAACAATATGTATTATAAACTCTAGTGTAAAGAGGTTGTATAGTGCCATTAGCAAAAACCTAAGGACTGCTGCTTTCTTTTACATTTAATCTCTTATTAGAATATCCGATTTTTAAACATGAACATTTGGTTTGTGGATGTTTGTACTCTTATCATTTAAAATAAATTTAATTTCAAAAATTAACTCTCTATTAAAACAAGATAGGAAAATTCTCCTAACTATATTCTGATGACACTATATGAATGTAGTGTCAGCAAAAGTGTCTATATTGGAATTGTCATTTACTTCCTTCTCAGTCAAAGCCATTGGATGTCTGATTTGCATGAAGTTTCCCAGTGATCAGAAAAAAGGCCAATTGAATAGACTACATTAAAGGAAAAGTAGATAATTCAAGTTACAAATTATCAGATGAGACCTAGAAACCATGTAGGCAATAAACTTAGAGCCATTAAGGCAATTTTTTTTCCAATTGATTTTCATAAAACAGGAATTTTGGCTAGTATTTTAAACACACCTGAGGGAGTTAGGGACCCACACCCAGGGAAATTCTTCATCTTGAATATAATGAGATTAAATACCTTAGGCTGTTTTAGAGGCTTAATCTTGATGTTTTAGCTTAAACTACAGGCACTGAATATATAATACAAGTTGCCTGAAGACATGATGGTGTTCTGTTCAGCTAATAAAGGGCTCCAGTCTGAAGAGAAATGCATATGGATTATTTAAGAACCAGAGGAAAATTATAGTTCCTTACTGCATGTTAGAAGCATGCATTAAACCTCAAATAGTTCTGTGTTTCAAGTATAAAATTCTAAGAGCTTTATCCCGCTGTTCCTCCAAATATTGACAAAGCACTTAAAACTGAAATCATGTAACTTTTTGGGGGGAGGGAAAAATGGAATCTCATGAGAAAAAACCTGTTTGCTTGCACTACAGAGTACAAGTCGATTTATCACTTTCAAACAAAAAAGAAACATGGCCTCTACTCAGACTGACTGAACTCTTGGAAGCAATTCCTTTAACCAAAAGTTTTTAATTTAGTACGAGTATTTTTTTTTGTTTCCTGAGTTAAATTTTATTTTTGTGATCAAAAGGAAATTCCAAATTTTGTGGGCAAAACCTAACTACCAAAAGTCAAAAGCAAAGCTTCTAGTGGTTTATTTAATGATTTAGCCCCTACAATGCCAACCCAGTTCCAACATATTTATCATAGCAGTCAGTTGCACATGAGCCATTCATTTTTGTAATCCCTCCACACAATCCAACCCCATTTACTTTTTACTGACACTTGTATAAACATTGCAAAATAGTTAGGAAAATTTTCATACTTTGGTTTGAACCACAGGATGGGTGCAAGACTGTTCAAGAACACAGGGAAACCAGCATGCAAAAATAGGTAGTGTGATCCAGACACAAGATTCAGAGAAGAGCTATTCTATCTACATCAACTTGGCTTATTAGTAAAAGAAACATTATCTGTCTTGTTAATTCTATAACAAATAGGTTGTCTTCTGTGATATTTTCTTAGATAAGCATGTTGAAAATGATTAACCAGTAATAAGGCTGCTAGGTTGCTTTACCCCTGTCTGCCCCCTCCAAGAGTGATGTCGCACCTTGAGGACTGATTCCCTTTTATGTGGCTTTTGATAAGATCCCACACTGACAATGGCAATTTCATGGGTAACAAACTCCAATCTGGCTTTTCAGTCTGACAGTTGAACACAATAATTCCAGTTTTTTAGTTTTGGGGTGTCTTTTTCTGGAAAGTGGATGCATTTACATTAGTGTTTCAGTTACAATTTTAAATGTTTTTGAAATTAATCTGTTGATAATGCCTACTATATTCAAACCATTTTAAATAGAAGTATCAGACCACACAAACTGTTGAATGTATAATTCTTTCCTCCTTCTGGATGAAACTAAAAAACACAACAAGGTCCAGGATGTACCCTCATACAATCCACCTGTTAGTGGGCATTTATTCCATAGTAATGGACTAGAGGTAGAAGAAAGAAAAAAAAGAAACATGAAATGCAGAGACAGTCCTCAGCATCACTTGATCTGCTCTATAGAATTCTTGTGCCATATCCTCCTTCAGAAGATGTTTCACTTAGATCTGTAGCTTTAATCGATGTATCACATTGTTATGTTCACATTGCATGCAAAAGAAAGTAAAGAAAACAAACAAAAAATTTATTCTAGGTAAACAAGTAAGTTTGCAATTACAGACAGATGTTGCAAAGGAAAAGTAGCAAACATGAAGAAATTAAGATAGATGTGAAATTCATCTCCTATCTATACTTTACATAAGCATCTTAACAGAAGAAAAAGTCTTCGTATAATAGTACCCTTTGTCTCTGCTCAGTGTAGAGAAAATTTCTGTTTGGAAGTAAAAAAAAAAATTTTGTAGATCAAAATCCCCTTACTTTACTTCACCCTTTTTTCACATTTTCCTGCCTACTCAATGACCAGAAAACTTCCTTTATGAATTGCTCATATTCAAACAACATTTGCGGCAATCTGGGGTCTGACAATAGAATAGAAGTACTACAGAACAGCAGTAAATCTCAAAGAGTTTGAGTGTAGCAAAGACTGATCTTGAAAACTGCATTTACCAATCTGGAACCTGGACGAGGAGGAACAGAGGACACATGGTCATGTCAGTGTGTGTGCACACTCGCATACCATTTGCATGTGTGTGGTTGCAGTGCCATCATATTTAGCAAGAAATTTGTGAACACTGCACTCTCTAAGAGCAAGGTCAGGCCAAGGAATGTGCAGGCTGCCCAGGGATCTCTAGGAACAGTGCATTCTCTCTTCAGCTTTGCTCTTAGCCTCTTGAGAGCTGTGAGTCTTTGAATGTGTGCACACTGAAACAGCATGGAGAATGATCAAAAACCCACAAGAAAGCATTTGACAGAGTGAAGAGAACTGTTAACCAAGGCTCTACTACAGAAAAGTAGCTTTATTAAGAATGTGAGAATGCTTCAGTGGAGTACTGAAACACAGCTAGAAGCTCATGTTGCTTAGATCCTTGACAGCTAAAGAGGAGAAAACACTCAGCTGTTAGAGGAGCTTCTGGCTGTGGATTTTTTTGGAATGGAATGATTCACAATTAAAGAGGATGGATAAGCACTCTGATAATGAGCCATTAGAAGACCTCTAATGACACTTTTTAAAAAGTGCTGCTGATGACTACACACTTCTGCTATGACTCATGGCACTACAAGGTGAGAATAAGGTAACTGAACAGTCAAAAAATGCCATATACAGAAAGCAAGACAGCCTCCCAAGTAGCACCCAGATGCCTACCGACATGTATAAAAGTCTTTGCATCCTTGAATCAAAGTCTCTGGACAATTCAGCAGTATTCAGAAATGGAATAGTGTGGACTGGGAAAAAATCAAAAAATTGCATTTCAGTATTTATCAGATCACAAGAAGGGACAAAAATGATCATTTTCCTATTAAAGCATGACAGGAAGAAATGAGTTTGTGCAAGATTGAATTTTGTTTAAGTGAGCATAGAATAACATTCTCAGAAGATTTTAAAACTAGTATCACAAGATACATAAAGTCTATATACCTGGGGACAGAAAGTCAGCTGAAACCTAAACACAGAGTCTGCAGCTACTAGTGATATTTGACAGCTCCGTTGCAATACAAGTATAGACTACAATGAGGTGTGCAAAATGGAAAGTGACTGGTTAAAGAACAAGGCTCTACAGTCCACTGAAATTCCAGACCTGATACTGAGAAAAACTAACATCATATTGAGTGACAAGTATTGCATAGCTATTGTACATTACTGCTGCATTTCTTGAGATGGTGAGCATTTGGAAAATACTTAGGAAATGAAAGGCACGTTTTCCAGGTATCTGACATGACAGAGGGGGCACACACAGCATTGCAGCAGAAGATGAGTACCTGAGTACCAGATGCTTTCTACTGGTCACTCAGAGAGCAAGAAGGGTAGTCAGAAGAAAAGACGCCTAATACTGATGACAGAAGCAAAACAAATGAAAGACAGTAACAAGGTGATGATATTAATTACTAAATATCATTGCAGAATCCAGACAAAAGGACAATAAGGAAATGAATACGGATGAAAACACTGTTTCCTGATTAGAGAAAATATTGTCAGGCTAATCCAACTTTATAAGTTTCTGATTTTACTGCTCTTGTACTGCATTGACAGTTTTTAAGGATCTTTAAAGGCTGAACCTCTGTGTATCGCACTAGCAGGCAGCCTTTGTTGTCATTTGTGTAGTCCTGTTTCCTAGCACTTTTCTTCCTCCATTCTTTGCATTTTTGTGCTGCTCAGTAGAATTCCGTCAGTCAGCAAATATGTTAAGGCTTGAAACTACCGTTTGGATAGTACGGTCACTCCATCATTGAAGCACCTGGCAGAGTGTTGGCTTATACTTAAGCAAGGCTTAGAACTTTCCCAATATGTATCTGAAGTAAAACTTACCCTTCATTTTACTTATATAAATTTGAGTAATAAATCATAGTTCCTTTACTGAGACAGAACTCAAGACCATTTTCTCATTTAATAGCTTTCATATTTGTGATGTTTTATATAATGGATATCAGAGTACATTAATGAGTTTGCCAGCATTATGAGACGATGTATCACCATCTACATAGTTCTTTTTTATCCCCGGGAAGACTGCATGAATTTATCAGTTTTATAATTTCTCTTCACTTATAAGGACTACATAGATAAAAAATCATGGTTCTTCAAAAATACTTTGAAACATTCTTCTTATTTAGCAATGTTCTTAGTGTACAGTTATCATTATATTTTCTCATTAGCAGTGATATACTGTGTTCCAGTCAATAGTGAGTATTTGTCTAAGGAGAGTGTGACCACACACAAAATTATTTTATTTAAAAAATAGAATCAAAAACTGACCTACAGAATATGGGACTTCATTTATTTTATGTACAGTATAATAATGTCCATGTCTGAAATGTATTATTAAAGATAAACTGAATCTAGTATCTCGGATCGAGAATCATCCTAAGTTTGTACAAGAATATAGGATGAACTTTTAAATGAACAAGTGTGAAATACCTTCAGCACATTTGAAATACAGAGGAAAAAAGGAAGAAGATGGAAGATGGCTCTTCTGCAACAGACCTTTAAACAACAACCTTTGCTTTTTGAAGCTAAAATAAATATTGAAAAGATAAAGTGGATTTCTGATTAAATTTTGTTATTGTAAATCTAGTGCTTAAAATTGCTGTCAAAATTAGCATTAAAGATTTTCTACCCTTAGTGCATAACCTGAGGGAAGATTAGAACTGCATGATCAATGAGCCAAGAACTGGCCAATATTTACTAACAATGTCTTGTAAGAGCTGCAAGACAAACGGTTTCTAGCACTGGTGCTCTTGGGAAGTACCTTGATAATGTTTGGAGTTCTTTTGCATAAAACTTTGAATTCTACATTAAAGTAAAAGACAGGTGGAGAAAAAGGATGACGGCTGAAAAAAAAAATACATTAAAAGCCATAAACCATATGGTCCATATTTTCAAGCTTTTTTATTAGTTTTGTTTTATACCAGCCACAGAGAGAGATGGACCTTCAGCACAGAAATTCACTTTCACCTCCATCCTGCACAGACTTCATGCATAGTCAGCTTTATGCAATGATTCTGTTGCTTTGTTTCTTTAAGTAAAGCTGTGTACAAACACCTTTAGGAAATCATGGCTTTGGGAAACACTGTTGTATAAGGGTGAATCTACAGCTATGAGGATTCATACTATAATTTTTTTACTTTCCACAGCTAGAGTTAGAACTTCCTATCTGAGCAATGGTAAGATTCTTCTTCAGTGAAGACTGCAAGACGGGAAACTGTGTCACCTTACTCTATCTCTGATTCAAAAAAGGTACTTAGGTGTCTATATTTTACTATGAGCCAGAATTTCAGTGGTTAATGCTAACAGAACAATTTCCCTGATTTACCTATGCGTGTTGCTAGATACCTACTTTTCCCCAAATAACATACTTCAGGAAACTGAAGTGAGTTTTCTCATGTTCATAGTGCATGGACCATTGTGCAAAAAACAGTTCATGAGGTAAGTTACCAAGCAAGAGCGGGAGTTCAACTCTGTAGCCTACTTAAGATACCCCAACACCTATATCTGTCCAAATGAGGACTACAAAGCCAACCCCACTTGAAGCTGAGACAAATGCTTCTCCTCAGCATTTGCTGATTGATGCCTGATGCAGTGGAATTTGACATGCATCTCAGGTTTGTCAGATTGATTTTCTGAGTCGATGATCTACTACCTAGCATCGGCATGGCTAAACCTCTATGGTTTCAATGCAGAATAGAACTTTGATTACTATTCTAAGGACTCTAATAGTAGAAATAAGGCATCAGAAGAAGATGGGAAAAATGTTTCTCCTTCACAACAAGCTTTACAAAGAATACTAAAGGACTGGGCAATCAAATTTGGAAAAAGAAGGCACAGCCACAGTGTTCCTTACATGGACTGCATCACGGTTTCCCAAGAGAGCTCAAATTAAGCAGCAGCTGCTTTCTGGCTTTTCCAAAGACAAGGGAGGGAGGTAATGCAGTGGTGACTCAAAGATAGCTTTTCCTCTCTATTAACTAGCAGTATTCAAAAAAGATTTAGGATGATACATTTGCAATGCCATAAAGATGGTTACTGTTTACTTTGCAGCAAAGGCAAAATGTATAAGGAAAATTGTATTCATGACTGAATTTCCAGGGGTGTTCCAGGATATCTTTGTACTGACATGAAATTTCATTCTACCCATTAAACATTGCAGCTTAATATTCACCAAGAAATATCTAGACAACCAAATTCTAAGACAACAAACTAGTACCAATCACAGCCAAATCCTACTTCTGTGTTTGCACCAATAACAGTAAATAAAGGCTTGCATCTCGATGATGGTTGTTCCCTATTCAGCATAAAGTACTCAGGATACTTCAGTTAGAAAATACGATTGCAATGAGATTGATAAAAAAAAAACACCAAACAATTATGATGATATTAGTCAGATAAGAGAACACAAAATAGATCATAAACCTGTATTCCTTCTCATAACACATTCCTCTGCTGAAAAACAACTGTGTAGTGTGGGTAGAAAGGATAAATTTCGATAAGGAATTCTGGATATTTTTTCCTGTTCTTGTGGCAGTAAAATTCTCTATTTTCTTTGCAAATTATGGAATTTTGGGGATAAAACTAGGACTGTCAATATCATAAATATGTTTTATACATGTTTGTTTTTTCTTTAAAACTTTGTCTCATGTTAAAATACTGCTAATAATATTCATAGACATGTAACATAAATCTTGAAATGAAGTACCATTGCCTCCAGACTTTTCCAGGCTATCCTGCTAATGCGACTCATGGGATTTTTTATAACATCATGAATATAACTTGAGATTCCTAGAGAAATGGCAGTTTTATAGATGATTGCATATAGAAAAAAAACATATGTTGAGTGATTAGAATGAACATGTCTAGAATTGAACATCTACTTGTTGATCTTATTGAAAATACTCTTCTTCTAACCAGGCATCTCTCAGTTTAACCACATCCTTCTTCTTCCTTTCCAATCTCTCCATTTACATTTTTTTCAAGCCCAGAACAGTAGATAAGGTTGTACTTGCTTGACTGAGTAAATATGCTGGCTGTTTCTCATACATTATGATTTCCCCTTCTTTCAGAGACTTTGAACATATAACTCTGTTTTAGTTTCATTGAAAATCAACTGATTTGAGGAAAACAAGAGCAAAGTTTTTCTTTAAAGATCACTGAGTTTCCTCAGTTACCTATTCTTCTAACAGCAGAGGAAGCAGTCAGAGGAAAGAGGGACCAATTTCACCAAGCAATTATGAACTCCGTGAAATACTGTTATTTGCAGTCAAGATCTTAATTTTCCTTTCTATGCCCAAAGACACTACCTAAGCTGAGAGCTGAGTGGTTATTGCAGACACTTCCCATGTCACAGTTAAATAAATAAATGCTTTAGCAAAGCTCTTATAATCCAGGCAGAGAAAACAAAAAAAAGTGGAAGAAATAGGCACAGAGAGGTGAAACGATTTGTTCAAGATTCTCTGTCTAATTAAACTCACAGCAGTGCACAGAAACTAGTATTGTGAAATTGGTGTGCAGGCAGGATATATATACACATGTATGATATACATTCACATGTATCATAGGACAAGCTCACTCGCAGCAATTCAAGATACAGAGAACAATGCCAAGATAAATTTATGTCACCTCTGGAAAAGCCAACTATTCTTCCACTATCACTAAAGATCTATTAACAAAAAATCACAGTTGAAGTACAGTTCTTTGTTGCCATTTGCATACCATTTATGCAGCCCTTTATCTCTTGCATTAGTTTTCCCTTACCAAGAGCAGGCAGCTTGTAAGAAAGTATTTTAAATGAAAGTGATATACATTTAAATAAAACATTTTTCTGAGAAGTAATTTACCCTTCCTACTTTACTAGCTATAGCACTCAGTAGTTCTGAAGTGCTGTACATAATGAGAGCTAACCCCACAGGGCTAAGCAATAATTGCCATTTTTCTGTCTTAAAAATTGCAGCTATTATTTATTTATAGTATAATACACTCAAGTTGTCATTTACTCCATGACCATGCCACCAACTACCTTTATTCTACAGTATAAAAGACAGCTTCTCAAGGGATAAATTTCTATATGCAAATTACACAAAAGCTATTAAAGCAACAATTGCTCATAATGCCAAAATATTGAGGATGGTGAGGCACAGGTCATGGAGGACAACGATAGAGCCTCAGCTCACTTCAGTGGGCTCTATCTCAGATTTCACTGTGTCTCAAACCCACACTGTAAAAAAGTACTGTTACTCTTCATTTAACTGTGCTGGTTACCTTTCAGCATCTTTCAGGGTCTTTTCATCAGCTTAACCCCTGACTCTGGTTTACCTGAAGAACTGGAAAACATGGCTCAGACTCATCCCGGCAGGAGGTGACAGCCTGACTCCTCACGCAGCAGCAGACTTCCAGCCTCACAGCAGTGGGGCAGAAGCTCTTGTTCCTCTGGAAGAGAATAAAATCAACAATTTAAACTCTGGTCTTTAAAGCCTTTCCCACTCCCACCCCATAAAATACACAAACATGCACATGCACAGAACTGCATAAGGTAAATGGGTTTTGTTGTGTGTTATCAGAGTCCACACACTGGGAACTTGTGAAGTGATTGGTTTCCTCTTTTCTGTAAATTGGTGTGTGTGTGTGTCTGTGTCTCCATCTCTATTTTAGTGTTTCCATACATAACAATAGTTACTTGCTGTCTCTAGGTGTCACGGGTTAGGGCTGGGCCAGCCACTAATGCAGACAGATGCTCTCTAATCCCCTCTTCCCCCCCGCAAATGGGAAGAGAAAAAGGGAATGAGGCAGAGAGACTTACGGGTTAGAGAAGAAAAACCTAGAACAGCTTTAATGAAGACAATAGAAATAATGGTGAAAAGATAAAAGTAAAGAATTATATATCACTATAGATAGTAGCCTGATATCAAACCCAACTCCCTCCCTCGATAGCAATCACCACTGATACTGCAGAGCAGGAGGTACTGGGGAAGCCCCAGGCTCGGCGGTGGCGGGAGCTGGATACAGGGAGGTGGATTTGGGAACTCAGGATCTGGATCAAAAGCAGGAGGTCAGATGGAGTCCTCTCTGGACACCGGCCATTGCAGAAAAGGGGAAAAGAAGGGCGAAAAGGACGAAAAGGGGCCGAAACTCTCGTGATCACTCAATTTATACTAGATATGACGCATATGGGATGGAATACTCTCGTTGGTCACCTGTCCTGTCTATTACTCCCCGGAGGTGCAACCTTTTACTTCCTTGTGACCCCTCTTACTACCCAGCACCCTCAGCGTGGCACAAAAGAGCCAGCAGTGGCCTTGGTCACTGTAGGAATAAGTATAAGCAAGAGCCTTTCTGCATCCCAGTCCCAGGCAGTAACTGTAAACATCAGGTGTTATCACTGCCAGTAGCACACACTGTCTGCAAAAACATGCTGCTGACTTCAGAACGTGCAGCCTTTTAGAAGAGACTAAACTGGAAAGCAAAAATCACTAAACAGGACTGGGTTTTTAGCTAAACCCAGGACACTAGGATAGAGAAACTGTCAGTGCACCATTTCAATGAAGAACTTTTGCTTAAAAAAAGAAACAAAGCAACAACAATCTCAGATTGTGCACAGGAACTGCACAGCCAATTCTAAAGTATTCTGAGGGTGTTTAATACAGTTTCTGAACTTTAGAACTGTATTTCACAGAAACACATTTAATAGACAGAAATATGTTTAATGCAACAGAAATACATTTAATAGAACTATTTCTACTTGTCAAATGAATATAATTGATAGAAGCAGAACAATCATAAATTCTTAATGCTAATAGGCCTATAATTTCTATCCAACATATTTTTACATGTTTATATGAATATATGCATTTTATATATATTATTGCTTATACTTCAATATTTTAATTTTAAAAATACTAACTTCGGATGTTAAAATTTAACTACGTTGATCTTAATGCTGCAAGTTATCTAAATACTGACCTCATAATTAGGTAATGACATAGCTAAATAACCTTCAATGCCTGCAACTTCTAGCCTCATTTTCATCAGCACTGAGCATTCCCAGCTGAATCTAAGAATACCCAATACCTTATAAGATCATCTCTTTATATCTGAGATTTAGATACTCAGGCTAATTTCCTTAAGAAAAATGATATTAATTTATATTAATGAAATAATCTTGCTTAGGAAATCATTAATTCATATCACAGAGCATAAGACCTTTAGCTGGTATTTACTTAATCATGTGTCAGGAAACTCACTCATCTACTGAAGTAAGGTTCTGATTTGTGTCGGCTAATTCTGAAGGATTAGTTCCTTCCTCCTCCAGGAAACTCTGGTGGAAAAGGGCTTCTCAATGGAAAACATTCCTTTGGAAAAGATTTGCCTAAAGCTCTTGCGGAAAGAGCAATGATCAGTGAGATCTATTGCTGAAAAAATGGTAGATTTCCTCAAATCTGCCCTGCCAAGCTGAATGTAAATCCTCGAATCTGTGCATGGAGCACTCAGCTCTCTCAGTCTCATCACTCACCTAAGCTGTAGCTTCAGACTTGCTTCAGATCTCCTGGCTGTGCCTACCCATTAAGACCAAGTCCTTAGAAGGTTAGCTCTCCTTGTAGTACTTTATTCAAAGAGCCTTTGAGGACATTCAAGAAAAGGGTATTCATTTTAGGCTTTAATGTCCTTGGTACTGTAAACTCTTCAAGATAGAGGAGTGGTAGTGCATGGTTCTTAGCTTCTTCCTTACCATTCCTGCTCTGAAGACATGGGACTCTAAAAGGAACCCTTGCAGGAAGAAAGAAAGGAAGAGATTTGTCTCAGGACTAAATGAAGCAGACAAATCTTCACTTCTTCACTGTTCTTTTCAGATTTTTTTTTTTTTCCAAAGACTTACAATTTTGGTATTCTATTGCTTTTTAACTATAGATGTATTGTTCTTGCAGACACATGCATATCACTTGTGACGCTAAGGTCACGAACCAAATTCCATTATTAAACTACAAATCCAAAGCATTTTAGACTTCTATAGCCTATAGGGCAATGTGACCTTCTAGAATATGAGAATATGAGAGAACTCACTCCTTAGCATTCACATTTTCAATCACAATGAGCACCCTATACATGATGATTCTCCACATCCTGATAAATGATAAAAAAGACTGATTATTGCTCTTCTTTTTTGTTCTTTTCTTACTGATTTGGTAATAGTAACTATTCAAATGTTTTTGCGTGTTTCATTGTCATCATTTTTAGCTTTTCCCTATCTTCTCTTTTGGATAAGACTGGCCTAATTATCTAGTGATGATGACACATGTTCTGAGACTGAAAAGAGAGATCTGAGAGCTAAATAAATGAAGTCTCCTTTAACAGTGGCTAGTACGGATATGGGCTATGAATCTCACATTTTACTTCAACAATAAGCACTGTTTCACCTCAGGGTCTGTTTTAGGTGATCCTGTTACAGTTTGAGTGAAACATGCAGTGGTCAGCAGTGCATACAACAATTTCACTATCAGAATATATTAGGAATTTTAAATTATTTTTCCAAGATTTTGTTTTTTTATTAAAAAAACACCATGAACTATTCTGTTCCTTAATTACCTGGCAATCCTAAATTATTTTATTTGACTCTTCTTAGTAGCTGGATCTGTGAAAGTCATTTGAAGCATCCTAGTTGAATATTAAGGACAGATGCTTCGGTTTTGCACAGGCAGGAAAAGAAGCAAAATTAAAATTGAGAAATCAACATCTTTCAAACTTAGGAGACGAATTTTAGTCCATTAATTTGTATTCAGTGATCAGTAATTCTGAAATTCAGAAACACATATTGGCGTTCTCATCTGGCCCATCCTTGGCAAACGGCTTGGATAACACCATTTGTTACAGGAGAAAAGTGAATGTAAATGGTATGGGTAAACTGAACACAAGCCATCTGAGCAGAGATTTATCTCAACCTAATCTGATAAAAGAGGAATACAACAACAAGACAGATCAAACAGTAACCTGGGAATTACAAGGAGACTTCTGAAACAAAGATGGAGTCAGCTTGAAAAGATATTTTTATTTATATATATATATATATATGTATTTAAGCAACATGGATATTGTAACGTGAGGAAGAGACTTTGGACTGGAAAGAGCAGCAGTCAGCCCTGGTTTGACACTGCTGGCAGCCACCCTACAGGCATTGCAATCTCTGCCTGGGGCTGTTGGGTTATCTGCTGTGTTATTGATACCAGTCTTGAATGCAGCTCACTGACTGCCATTTAATTACTTTTTGTTACTAAATCAGTACACTGTTTCAATTGTAATTTGGTTTTAATTACATGAGCAGAGCTGGTTTTACATGAAACACAAGAGCACTACCTAAGAAGGTAAAATGGGGTTTAAATGATGCATAGGTGTTGTGCTATCCACTAGCACTGAGGTGAATTTCATTCATTTTTCACAGCTTAATTCACCCAGTATTATTTAGATTATTAGTAACTACTGAAATCTTCATTTCATGGTTGTAAGCATAAGCATTTAAAATTAGTCACAGCCCAAATTAAATTGGCTTGCACAATTTTTGCCCTTTGATCAAGTGAAGAAAGGCCAAAAGAGAAAATGAAACTGATCAGAGAACTAAAAAGCCAAGACAAACCTGTAAGAAAAGATTGAATAAACCAGGTTATGTAAACTAAGGAGGAGAAGACTAATGGAGGAGATTATAATATTTTCAAATATATAAAGGCAACTATTGAAAACCAGACAGCATAGTATTACTGGAGTTGTATACGAAGTATGTGCAGGAAGTGCCTCATCAGGCATTAGAGAAAACACTCTTCAGGTTTTTTTTCTCACTTCTAAATAATAAAGCACTGGAATGGGCTTGTGAAGAGTTTAAAGTTTCTCTGCAAGAACATACCTCTGCTTAGAGTAGGAGGATGACTAGGTTTCCGTCCCATCTTTCTCCATGTTTTTATGCTACTATACAATAAGCAGACTGCACCATGAAACACATACTCTGAATGGGGACCCATAATCAGGTAAAATGAGACTATGTCCTGGAGGACATTTTATCAGAGCATTTCAGCTTCTGAACTGAAGTTACAATGTGTGCAGTGGAGAAGGTAGAAGACTGCAAGGCGGTCTCATGTCAAGGATGCCCTGAACAGCTGGCTTTGTTCTCTTTCTATGGTACAGACACCTCTAAGAATGGGCAAAATGCAAGGTTTGCTGAATCACTGAGTAAGCCATTATGGCTTTTGCCTGCCTTCCTGTCCTACTGAGCTCCTTGTTGTTTTGCCTTTCTGTAGGTTACCATCCCCAAAACAGACTCAGCAGAATTGTGTTTAACGGTATCTGGGCAGCCTGGGCACACTGATGACCTGGTAATACTAATGCAAAGCCTACCTTCCTCAGCGTTTAAACAAAATCACTGCACTGTGAACGGTAAAGGCTGAGGCAGTAGCAGATGTTTTATTCTGATGACTCTTCTCAGAGGGAGGGACATTTTGGGTGGACAGCTTGGTGCATTCTACTGCTCATCTCCTGAGGTGAGCAAAAATCAGCCCACCCTATCCATCAAGAAACCTGATACTACACTTTTCACAGTTGTGAGCAACTGTTTTGGTCTTTATCTTCTGTGTACACAATCTGAGGTTCAGTTCTCAGACAAGTGGACTTTCTATATTAACCAATTACGGATTTTTCTTATGCCCTGTGAAATGGGGCTAATATCACTTCCTTTCCTGTGATCAGACTGTATGCCATGCTCTAAGGCAGATACAAATAGCAGGTTACTATAAACTCACATTTCTACAGAAGTAGATAATGTGAAACTGTGCTTAACAGAGCATTTTTAAAAAGCAAAGCTCACATATAGAAGCAAAAGAAAACAAAAGATTTATTCTCTACTACCTATCAGCAAGCAACGTCCAGCCTCTTTCTGGGAAGCAGGGCTTCAGTATGTGTAGTGGTTGCTCTGGAAAACAAATGTCATAATAATGAATGTCATTCCCTTCCTTCTCCTTTCTCTTAACTTTTATTGCCAGACACCATACCGTATGGAATCTCCCTTTGGTGAGATTGGGTTGGCTGTCCCAGCTGTGTCCCATCCCAAGATCTTGCCCACCTCCAGCCTACCAGTGAGAGGGAATGTTGGAGAGAGACAACCTTGGTGCTGTGCGAGCAGAGCTCAGGAGTAGCCAAAAGACTGGTGTGTTATCAACACCTTCCTAGCTACCTACACAGCACTATGAGAAATGTTATGAGGTAAATTAACTGCATCTCAGACAGACCCAATACAACACAAAAATACAAGGATCATAGCATTGTTAAGGTTGGAAAAGATCTCTAAGACCCTCAAGTCCAATCATCAACCCAACACCACCACGGCCACTAAACCATGTCCCGAAGAAAGTATTTCTTAAAATGCTGCTGCCCTGTCATGCCTACTTTCTATGAGATTGAAACATTTTGATGACTATTTACCCTAAATTCAATCAAATATATATCAAGGAAGCAAAACCGCACACAAATGCTTAGAAGTGGGTGGACAGAAAGAATGTTCCCAAGATAAATACTGAATGATTCTAACAACACTTGTCCAGCCTATGTAAAGAACCATTTTCTGTGGGAGAGTTTGTGTCCCTGATGTGGGACTATTTATGTAAGTAGGGATATCAAGACCAGGTAGTAGCAGGACATGATCCTCATACTTTAAATTAAGATGGGAAAAGGCAACTTCAGATTTTCCACAATATTACAAAAGATCTGACTCATTTCAAGAGGTCTATACAATGCCCACTCATGTATTAATGTTATGTTTGCCAGTGACATTATCCTTCTGAGATCAGTAGTACTGGTGGTGATCAGTGGCTAATAATTCATTCTTCCCATCTCACTAGATATAGTTTGTATTTCATAGCCGTTCTCTGTCACCCACAATAAGTTATTTCCTAGCTCTACTACTGACTCTAGGATCGTTGGATTTGCTCAGGTCTAATTTCATTAAAACAAATCTCATGTTGGTACGTAGGAGGGAAACGGTCTAATGATATTAACTAAAGAACTTAAATCTGGTTCTTTCTGCTAATGCTGTCTGGCATCTGCAAAAGCAAACCAGCTGACATCCATGATGCTAATCTTATCAATTTTTTTAAAAAGATCTCTGAGGAGGAAGTGTACATTGCATAGTTATTGCCTTTGTTCATACACAATGGCAACCATCATTTGATCTCTGTTTGTTTAGGTAACAGATCTAATTTTCAGCTCTGCTTTTCACTGCACAAGAAATTTTTAACATTTACACTCTCACACTGAGAATTTATTGAGAAGATTACAGATAGCAAGTAAGGCCCACAAGCTCAGGTTCACAAAAGACTTCTTTGGTGATCGCGGGAAGGAAATAGAAGGTGAAAATCTGCCATCTTTAGCACCAACATGCAAACTATAGTTCCTGAGAGTGTACACTAAAATGCTGGCTTAATGATGAAACCAGCTAGGCTCCACAAATATTTAAATTTACAACAGCATTATCAGCTCTCTAAAGCTAGATCTCTATTACTTCTGACAGGTGTGCCTAAAGATAGCCTAAGTCTGGTATGTCATCTGATACAAATCAAGTCTCTCTCCCTACTGCTTGTAGGGGCAGGGCTTAAGCACACCCCCACCAATCTCCTATGACTCAGTCTCCCATTTCTAGTACCTAGCGGGGTGGTTCCAAATTCAACTCACAAGCTATGTGGAAAGAGAATTTAAGCTAGTGCTTAAATTAGCTTAAGCTAATGTAACAGCCAGATGTAGGCTAAGTGCTATAATTCTGCAGGCATTTGGTAGCTCAGAATAGCTTGTTGCCTGTTGATTACCTCTGTCCTGTCCAGCAGTGCAAGCAAAGGGTTCTCCTGTGTGTTGGTTCCAGACTGCCTGATCTGGAAGGATTGGATAGAATGCATCTAATCAAGCAAATTGTACTCAAAATATAGCCACTGACTACAACGATGGTCTTTTCACCTCTTTTCCACTCAACAGGTCAGTGCGAAAAGTGCTCTGAACATAATTTCCACTACAAATATTCTCTGCTACAGAAAATAGTGAGCAAAAGACTCTTTGTCTACAACACAATCTACAGAAAATTTTGCCCTGTAGGGCTTTGATCTGTGGTCAGTGAATGTTTAACTGGCCTGCTTCCACTTGTTTGCAGTCCGATCTTTTTAGCTCTGAAATTTCTTCACTTTGCAGTTAAAATCCCTTCTACCTAGCCAGAATTGCCAACAGCTATGGACAAGAAAAGAGCTGACAGGTTCCCCACATTATCAGTAATTTTGATTTTTTGACGCAATTCCCACAGCTCTCAGGCAATTTACTTTCACATTACTCACAGTACAATACTGTAAGAAAAATCCTATTTGTAGGTGTTGATTTTCAGAGTTCAGATTCAGTCAGGATTTTTTTGGAGAGACACTTATTTTGCTGTTTGGATCTGAACATCTCTAGTGTTAACATGTCATCTGTATAATCAGAGGAATTGACTTGTCTTAAACTAGTCACAGTCTCTTGGCGAAATAGGCAGACCTGGTGGCATTAAAACACGTATATCTTGTGGATAGCACAGCCGTGGCTCTCGACACTTCCTTACATAGCCTGGTACTCAGTCGTGGACAAGTTTCTAAAACAGAGTCAATAGATGGGATATGCTAGCTGCCATCTTGTATTTGCCCCTGGAGAACCTTCTTTATTTTCTTAGGGGTGTGTACACAGGGTGAGATGACTTTTTTTTGAAATGTAGCATTCACAGGAACTATTCCTCCTTGTAGAAGAGTGTTGAAAGAAAAGAGATATATAATTATATTTTAAACAATCTGCTAAGTATTTTTTCTGTACTCTGTACTTTTATCATGTGCACTTTCTTTCTTCAAATATGGAAAAAAAATAAATCACCTTGAATATGTAGCACTATTCAGGTACAGTCTATAATGCATTTTCAGTTTTATTACTAGTGAAGGTCATACAAGAGTTTTGCTTTACCCAGTTGGCTTCTAAAATATTGAAGGTTAGAATTTTCTCATCTAAGAAGTTCAAGAACAGCACATAAGGACCAAAGAATACTCCAGTCTCATTAATTAATCAAGTCATGTCACAGCAGATCTTGTTAATCCATCCTCAGAGGAAGCTCAAATGATGTTTCAATTCTCTATGCAAGAATAGACAGAATAGTGAATAGTGATAATGTTATACAATTACAGAGAGATGGGCAGCATTTGGAGACACCAGAAGTTAAACTAAATTAATTTTTTTCCCCAACAGGAACTAAAGGACTTTTTTGGATGTTATCTTTGTGAACTAATCTATTTAGAGGACACTAGCAGGGGTATATTTTGATGCTAAATATTGTAAGGTGACTGCATTATAAGCTTCATTGGAAAGAAGAAGAGCTAATGAATTTTAAAAGTCACTTTGTTGCATAAACCTAAGAAGCTTACTTTGGAATCTTTTATCTATTAAAAGTCAGAGCAGAAAAATGCAGGTGTTCACAGGGTACTAGGAGAGAGACAATGACTGGTTATACAGTAATAGCTGTTACATTACTTTTTCTTGGCTAGTAGCAGAATTTACTTTTCAGTCTTAAAAAGAATCAAATTGCTAAACCCAGCAGTCAGGCTCACAGGGAAGTAATGAACCATTTTTTTCCAGAATGAATAAACATTTTAAGGCCAGAATTTGCTAGCAATACTCTTCATTTAGTCAAGACGAGTATCTGGCCTCTCTCTCAAGAGTTAATGAATACCCTTGCCCTACTCCCACCAAATGTCTGAGTTATACATAACTGTTTACAGGTGAAAAGCCTCTCAGAGTCTAGGGATCTCATGTTGAACATGTTTAAATAAATAGCTGAACTTAGCTCAGTGACTTAACAAAACCTACAGTCGCATGTAGATAAGACATGCTCACTATGTGGAAGGATAATGGAAATAGTTCACATTTAGCCTAATATGATTTATGTGGGATACAGTTGATGCAAAACTTCTTGAGCTGAATCAACACACAGGGAAATGTACCTTTTCTGGCCAAGTTGGCTGTTATAAGTTAGCAATAAAGGAATACATTTATTCAAATTTTTAGAACAAGAAAAATCGTAGTGGTGGTTTTTAAAATCATTGTGCTGCTTATATCTCAAGGTCTCTGTCCAGACATAGATGTTCTTTTCCAACCTTGCCTAAGGCTCTTCTGATAACTCTGACAATTACCTGTGAAATTGTCCCTCAGACAGAAGAGTGATGCATCTGCAGTATGGATCTGATCCAAAGATCAGTGAAAGCAATGGAAAAACTCCAAGTGGTGCAATCCCTGAATTGTTAGTGGTGAAGGACTGTATAAAATGTCAGCCCCAATTAACCCATGGCAAAACTCCCATTCTGTAAGGTCAGGACTTCAACTGTAAATTTTTTTCAGTTATCAATACTCCACAGATTCCAGTTACTTTCCAGCTTAACATATCTACAAAAATGAAAATTATTTGTAAAATCAGTCATCCTCTTTCCACTAATTCCAACAATTCTACCACTGCTGTTGTATAAAATGAGTTCCTCTTTTCATTTTATTTTTGCCTGGTCTTCAGGAACAAGTCAGTAAAATTGTGTGCTCGTATATGCAACGATGTACTCTTTCCTCACCATAGTCTGTGCAACTGAGTTGTCTGTTCATAATTTGAGCTCCAGAATTTCAAAACACAGGTTTTTAATATGTATTTACATCAGAAGCACCTGTATACTACTTTAATCAGAGACCAGAAAATAAAACATCAAAACTACTACAGGATTTATAACCGGGGTCTTACGCCACTTCATATGAAGGATCCTGTGGACCAGGACCTCAAATGATGTCCATGACATCCTTGATTTCAGTCAGCTTACCAAATGAAGATCTCTTTCTACTTGTCCTTATACAATTCCATACAATTCTTTATGGCCATTGTATGGAATTAAAACAGAGAGGAAAAAAATCAATAACTATCAAACTGAATAAATATGAGGATACTTTGATATGCTGTGCCTAGTGAAGCAAGCTAAATTTACTGTGGGAGCTCCTACTTCTGATCCATACTTTGCAGAGTCTTTAGACTAAAGACCTAATTCTAGACCTTTAGAAAAGGGACAGTTGAAAATTAGCAGGACCTGCTTGCTCCTGTTGAGAATAAAATCTCTGTCATGACTAGTTAATTAGCTCGCTCAGGTACTCCATTCTGACATAATTATTTTTTTTATCCAGTTACTTTGTTTCTAACTCTCCATTAACAGGTTCAGAACATAAATGTAGAGTCCCTCCATAGGTTCCCTGACTACCTAATCTTCCTGTGCCAGGTAATGATCCTTCCAGGCTGCAGCAGAACCACACTCTGGAGGTTTTTCACAAAAATTTTAAGAGACCTAGAGAGTGCAAAGATCTGTGCTGTAGCTGTGGCTGAAACACTTTGTGATAAGAAATAAGCAAACCAGGATGAGCTGTTGCCAGCCTGGAGCACATTCTCCTTGCAACAAACCCATTGACTATGCTTTAATATCACACACTTATTTTATTCCTACACATAGTCACGCTCCCACTCCCCAGCATCCTCAATGTTAATTGCAGTTCCGTAAAAAGGCCTGCCGTTACTGCTTATCTTCTCCCCAACAACTTTTCTGCATCAGTCCATTCAAATTAATCATTTTGCACTGCTCTTACATGCCAGCTTCCAAATGAACCTGTCATTAGACTTGGGTAGATTTCCTCCTACCAAGGAGCTGGAAGGAAGCTGAAAGAGTTCTAGAGAATTCCACCTCAATTTACAACTAAGGCAGCTGAATGCTGGATTTGGTTTTCACCCAGCCTCAGTTTCTCCCAAGCGAACCCTTTTCTTGCTCTTCACTTGTTTCTCAGAGCTCTGGGCACACATATGATGTACAGAGCAATTCTTCTGTATGCAAATGAAAATCAAGAAAACTATGGCTGAGGAGACATTTATAGCCCTGCACCTAGTGATGCACACTTATCTGGCTTGTCCACTTCCCACTCACCCTTTTCTATTCTGAAATTATGAGGAAGGGGTCAATCTTCTTGGCCACAACACAGCATTCTGCAGTCATCTATCAACAGCCACATACTGGAATGGTCTCTTTTAAGTGTCACTCTGTCATGGCATTTCATTTTACAGATATTCAGCATAGATTTATGAAGTCATTAAGTAAAAGTGCAACCCTAGTCAGTTAATGTGTTTAGAATAGACCTGAATTTCATAGATTAACACAATTTCCCTATGAGGATTGCAGCATCACTGTTTAAAGCATGTTCTAGTACATAAAAATCTGAGGCATCATAAAGTCGTTACAAGAAACCCAAACAGTCTGACATCATCCTTACAAATAGAAATATTGGAAGAAAAATCCATGAGAATCAGTGAAACCTATTTTTGGAAAACTGGTGGTAATGAAATAAGAAATGTACAGGTAATGCAGAAAACATGAAAACAAACAATTAAGGAAACCCCCAAATGCTTGCTAACTAAGCTACACATAGTAGTATTTTAAAAAAATAATCTAGTGTTTCATAGAAGAAAGGAGATTTCATTGAGAAGAAAACAGCTCATCACAACACTCTAGATTTGGATTTACTTTTCTTCCCTTGCACAAAGCTGTTATGTTTATGTACTGGTGCTAAGTACAAACTACAAAACCAGGAAAACATAAATAAGTTATGTCCACATCATTTAGAGTTGGCTGGTTTATTGATTTTCTCTGCACTCGCCACATCTCTCATTTCATCTGAGCCATTTGTTTTACATTTTAAAGGAATAGCCTTCCAAACGTAGTTAACTTTACTAGGGCTTTAACATGTCATTGGCTAGTCAGTATTATATTACTCTCTGTGATGCTGATATTTACAAAGCAGGGGCATGAGGCCAGATCTTGATTGGCCTACTCACACAATCAGTTATACTGATTTTAATAGTGGTATTAACATTGGTAAAACCAGCAAGATCTGGCTTCCTACAGCTGTCAGCATGCCTTTCCAAGGAAAATTTTGTGATTCTTCCCCATTTCTAAAAGCAGATTATTTTTAAGAACTACAGCCACACTGTTTTGTTCAGGCCTTGCTTTCACTGAGCGGGCATTTTGAGGGAGTCATAATATTCTAAATATGTGCATTTTCACTGTTAACAACTGAATCAGGGCATTCCAGAAAAAAACAGCAAGCTTTTTTTTGGAGCTATATGCTTCTAATCCAATTTTACTTTTTCATGTGTCAAATTGGCTACTTCATCAACAGTTATACAGCAGATCCCTGGCAGGTATGGATGCTGGGAGATCGTGCAGAGCTTCCCATTTGGTACCACTTCTTGCAGGCTCACCGCGTTCACTGCTGTGTCCTTCTTCACGCTTTGCAGTGAAGTACATACAAAACCTGGGTTTTAATTTTATGTTCATCATTTACTCCTTAGCAGCATGCAGAACTAACCACTGAGTTAACCTGAAATAGAAGGGGAAGTCACTGCCCCGAGCCAGGGAAAGAATTAATGGGATAAGGCACTGTCTATCTAACATATCTCCTAGGTCAGAATGTGTTGTCCACTGCAGGACCCAGAGACTTGGTCCTGTCTCCTACTTTCCTGATTTTGCCTGATATGAGTAGAAAAAGAGAATTTCATGACCCAAACCACACATGTGTAAAGCACTTACTTGTTATTACTCCAGATTCTAATCACAGGATGAAACAGCAGCTTCAGCACTGGACTCTAAAACCTTGAACCCATAAGTTTCCATCAACTGTCAATATTTATCATCCTATTCTGAGAGGCAGAATTACAGTATTTTCTGACCAACTTCCTCTTGTGAAATGCAATGACCAGGTAGACCTCTGTGCCTTACACAGGATTTCCCAAAAAAAAGCACAATTAAAACCTCTTGCCTGGTTTGAGTGTTAGCTGCCCTTTGTACTGACTGCACTCATCTTCCTCTCTGCTTGCAAGGAAATTCGGTATTTCTGAAAATACAAAGTGACATTATTTTGAAAAATTTTTGGCAAGTACAACTGAAATAAAAATAACCCTGCGACACAGTTAGAACCACTGTTGCAAAGCAAATGTAACAAATCATCACAAAAAGAAATGTGTGCAGTCTGTATTAAATATAAGAACAAAGTTAATTACACTGTATACGCAGTGAAACTTTTTAGAACAATAGTTTTAGCAGTTATCACCTACACTGATATTGTAGTATAATTATTTCTGTACTATACGCAGAGGCAAACCACTCTGAATATGCCCTTACCTTCTTCTTCAGATACTCACACATATTGAAGAAAGACAGCTTTTAAAAAATATTTTAAAAATTTAGAGGAGAAATGTCACAAGGAAAGATTCCCAGACACCAGTACTCACTGCAGTGAGATTTGCTGAACTTAATTACCTAAAATGCAGTGCTGATGTGCTGAAAGTTGCATAATATTGCAGCACAGTTAATTAACACAGAAAAGTTCAAGGGCCTTCACACCAATTTATATCACCTGGGTAATGAGGAACACAGGAATAAAAGACTGCTTGGGTCACTGACTACAATCCTGTGCAATTACAATCAAATGATATAATCTTAACTCAAACTGCACCAGATACCTCCTTCCATTTTGTTGTTGAACAAAACATTGGTAATTTCTCTTCAGATCTGATTTTCCAGGCATATTTGCACCCTTTAAACCTCTGAGGGGTCTTTACATTTACAGAGTGACTTTACTCATGGCTTGTTTATATTCATTTGCTTTTAAGACAGTTCTGCTCTTTAAACTTCAAAAGCTCTTTCCTTTCTAGTATTTATCACTTTCTCAGTGCACAGAAATAAATCATACCCACTTTCAGTTTTTGTTTCTCTATGACAAACAAGCCAATTTCTTTTAACATTGTCCCAAGGGATGGTCTTTCAATTCCCTTTTTATTCTAGTGGACATTTTCTTCATCAATTCTAGTCTGAAATTGATCTCTCCTGAAGGGTGGTGGCCAGAATTTTAAACAGTCTTCCAGAGGTCTGATCAGGGCTTTGCATAACAGCATCAAAACTTTTTTCTCTACAGAAATGCCTCTCCAATATGCCTAGAACTGTATTCATCACTTCCATGTCACATCACAATGATAACTCAAAAACACTGACAAAGTGACTACCAAGCATTGCAATTCCCTCTCCCCTTCTTTTCTACCTTGTAAAGTGCTATAACAGATGCTCTTCTTATCAGTCTCTAAATGCATGACTCTGCACTTTGTATTATTACATCTTCTCCATTTTTATTACGTCATTTCTCAAGGTCCTACACCTCTCTACGATATTCTAGTTCTACCTTTATGTTTGCAGCGCTTCCTTCTTAGGTTGTGCCATCAGCAAATTCTGTTAAAAATCTATCCTTTTTTTCCTGCCAATATTGAAAATTTAAATACTTAATTCAACCAAAGAAAAAAATGAAATGTTTTTAGATACCTCTTAAAAAAAAACCCAAACAAAAAATTGCTTTCTAGACAGCCATCTTGTAGCCTATAACTTCTGTCTCTAGTGTCATTATTCCAATTATTTCTTTGCTTGCTTCAATTTTTTTTTTTTATACCATTTCCTAAATTCTTTATCTTTGCTTGTAACTTCCCATGAATTCCTAAAACACTATACAGCAGTCCCAAAAGGTTAGATATTCTGTCTAAGCCTGGAACAACAATTATCTGTAACAGCTCAGGTTATACTTGATCTGTTTAGGTAAACTTACGTTGCTTTCCAGCTCATTTACTTCCAGTCCAATAATTATTCTTTCTTTCAAACATCATTCCAAAGTCCTGTATACTACTAAAGGCATACATAAAATATTTTTTTCCTTAACCAAAATACCTGGTTTTGTCCTTCTGCAGTGTGGGAGTGCTATCCCTAACTTGCGTGAGTTTTAAATATTTTAATTTGTTATACGCACGGTTTCACATGCCATTTATTTATCTTTCTGAGGAATAGTTTACACCGTTTCAGTTTAAGCACAGTAAATGCACTAAGTTTTACCTTAATTTGTCCATGCACGTTTTTGAGCTACCTCTTTTTGTTCCTCTGTTCAACATAACTGACACGATTGAAGTAAAGCATTAATTTAGCTCTGAGTCATAAAACTGTTTCCTTGACTGAAATTTTGCTGCACGGTGGCATTTCTCCACTTATGTTTCTACTTTGATTTTACAAATAACCTCTTCATATTTGTTTAACTTTGACCCCACATAACTTTATTTTCTCTGATTTTGAAAACTAAGAGATGAGATCAGCAATTTAACGAGGGTGAGTACATGCACTCATTCATGCTGTAACGGTTTTGAAGAACCAGTGAGTCCGTAAGTTCATGACAACATGGACTCTGCAAGAAGGAAACTTTGTAACCCTGATAAGCCAAGGACAGAAAGCCGCTGTGACACAAAGAACTGGTGATCAAAATGGTGATTGCCTGGGTAATTACGAGGATCAAGCTCCCGCCCTGGCTCTGAGCCCATGTTTTTATTTATTTCTGTGAAGAACCCTACTGCAATCTGTACATCACTAAGATACCAAAAGACTGTAGTTCTCATTTCACATGTCAGTTTCTCAAATTCTTCATTTCAAACACCAAGTTCCTCACAGTGTATCAATTGCAATTGTTACTTATCTTGGCAATGACTATTTCGGCTTAAAAATAGACTGCTTCAGCTTGAAAATATGGTCTTGAAAAGAACAGAATCACACTCTCATTTAAGGACCCTGCCAGCAACATTGGCATTACTAGCTTACATGAGTAATATGAACGTCATATTTTTTAAAGGACTATATTTCTTCTGCCCTCCTCTGGCAAGGCTATACATTAAAGGAAAAAAAAAGTATATCAGAACAGATAAAAGACCTTTTTGGAGATTTATTGTGTTATATATGTTAATGGAAAATATCAATTCTATAAAAAGATATTAACATTGATTTGTTATATCCAGCATCTTATGAAACTGGAATGAGGATTAAAAATATCAAACAACAAATATTTTAAGTTTAGCATTTCTGCAGATATTCTCTTCACTTCCTGAAGTTTCATGTCACTTTCCTTAACTAGAATCAAAATATTTAGGTTGCATCTATTATTTGGTTTCAGCTTCAGTGTTCTTCCAATGAAAGTGACCCAAAGCCTATCAAGCGGAACACAACCTTTGCTACTGAGAAAATGTTTAATTTAGCTCATTGTTCAATGCCAATATTAGTCTTTTTTTAACCTCTTATTACAGCAGTCTTGTGGTGTGTAAAGACAATCACACAATCAAACATCCACTCTGCTGAAGCAATCACACCACCACTATCATTTCTGCCTTTCCTCTCTCTATTGTTGCCATTCTTTTGGGCTCACATTGCTGTCTATCTTGCTTTAGTTTCTTCATTAATTCCCTCCTTCCCCTGCCTGTCTCTGAGGATAGAGCCTGAGGGCAGAGGAGAAATTGGTCAGGCTGGGAATACCTGTGTTTGTAGCTTGTTTTGCCAGACCTAGAGAGCTGTTTGGAGAGACTTCGTTTACTTCCACGTCATTTTGTTCACACACCTGTTGCTCCAGCTTCCCATTGTAAAGTCCTGCAAGCACAAGTCCTGCTCATGCCCTCGTTACTATCCTCCATCTCTTTATTGGTTTACTCCTTCCATCGTGAGCAGCCCGAGAGGACAAGCATGCACCTAAAAGCCAGTTCTGATGAATCTGATTTAACTCTTCCCCTCTCCTCCCCGCCCACCCCTCCCCAGGAAAAATCTAATTACATGTTCCCTGTTTTCTGAGAAAGGTGCAGGCAAAGCTTTGCAAAATACCACACATGACGGATTATTAAGGCAGCCCTTAAGTTTTTTAAATGACATATAAAAACCCCTACAAAACCCAAGGTAAATGATGTGTTTGAATCTCTCTTTGCTTCCAATATTCAGGAAGACTTCTCCTCAGTTTAACACTAAACAACTGTATGTATTATTTACAGATCGTCACAGCCTTTTCTTAAGAGATCCACAGCTCAAAAGCAAAGGCTGTGGGTAAGCCAACAGTGAAGATACTGCACAGCTAGTGCCTCAAGGCATTTCATAATGAAGGTAAAATTAGAGAAGCAGTTCTTTTGACATCTGTAGGACTGAAATCTTCCAAACAAGACTGCACATTCTGTGATTTTTTCTTTTTAATCTATTCAAGTAAACTGGAAACTTCTGCAAATACAGCAGGAGTAAGGCTTTCCTTTCAGAACAAAGTCAGTCTTCCCCCTGAGCTTATAGACAGCAGAGCTTTTTTTTTTTTTTTTTTTTTTTTTTAATTTACTGGAACAACCAGTTTATGATTGAAAGGGGAGGAACAGGTGAAAAATGCAATATTTTTTCCTATGAATATAAGTGTTATCAGACGGCTGCTGTGCAGCAGTACTTTTGCAGTAGGAGAGAATAAGCAAAAAGTTTCTTCTGTGCACAATTCAGGATGAATAGAGTTACTTCTTTACACCACCACTCTTCTTCCATATACTCAATGTCTATAGAGTGTTTGCAGCAGATGTCCGCAATGCTTGAAAGAGAGGGCTGATTTTTTAGTGTACTTTCGATATACTTCTAACTGTCTTCTTCTAATCTTTTACAAACAGCCTCTAGATAAGTTATTCTTAGAAAGCAAAGACCTAGGCATAGTTTAGATTAAGCATGTCCTGGGTACATGATTTGAGGATGCCTTGTTCCCCATCCTGACCTGTCCCACCCTACTTCTCCCATGTCCCACAGAAGTGAACTCTCTGATCAGGCAAAACTTAGACTAAATCCTCACATTACAGTAATTCAAACTCAGTCCTTTCCTGCTTTATAGCACGGTCTCATACATGGTAAAATTACTTTGAATTTCTTAACAGCATCTTTATCTAGGTTTCTGAAAGCTTGCCTCAAGGCCAGGATGTAACTGACTTGCCATATGGTTTTTGGTTTCTGTCCTTGACCTGTTATTTCACTTTGGCATTGTGTAACTGTCCCAAGGTAAGGAAGAAATTTCTTCTTTACCTCTGCAAATAATATGACCTTCAGCTTTCTTGCGCATTCATAATGTGGAGTCCAGCCCATGACAATACCACCAATTTTCAGCTGTGTATTGTTTGCTGCTCTTTAAGGTATGACTGGCCCACATTGCTGACTCATGTGGAAGCACCACGCTAATCCTGGTATTCAAACAACCGGAGACACTGTCATTTATGGCTATGCTCCTTTAGAGTTTTCAATCCACTGAACATTGTATTTATCTATGTATGTGTCTATTGTATGTATCTATTCATGTCAATTTGAACTTATTTCTCAGTTCAGAATTCTCACTTAAGGGATAAAAGTCAACAGGGACTACAGTTTCTCAGTTATACTATCAAATGTGTTGCTAAAATCCAAAGAAAGTACTATACCCTTCTGTAATCCAGACATGTATTTATTCTTGACAAACTAATGATTTCTACACTTAGCCAGCTAAATGCTTAAAATTGTCACAACTTCATGTGACTTAACTTTGTAAATCAACTACATTTCAGCCAATGGCAAATGACCTAGTTTAGACCTCACAATTTTGTCCTCAAAAAAATTCATAATGCATTATGTATTTTGTATAACATACATTGAAACAAATGGCCTGTCTGTTCCTTACTTCAATGAGAAATTTTTTAGATCTGTTTTTTTCTTCTGGACTCCCCAAAATCAAATACAAAAGTGGAATCCACAAAGGGTGGAAGAAAGGACTGATAACCTGGGATGATTACAAGGAGATTGCTCATGAAACTAGAAGTCAGGTTAGAAAAGCTAAAGCCCTGATGGAATCAAATCTGGCCTGAGACGTTAAAAATAACAGAAAAGGATTCTAGAGGCATGTAAAGAAAAAAAGAAAAAACAGGAGAGAATGTAGGAACTCTCTGGAGTGATACAGGTGACCTGGTTACCGAGGACATGGAGAGGGTTGAAGCACTCAATGACTTTTTTGACTCAGTCTTCACTGGTAACCACTTGAGCCACACCACCCATCTCACAGAGGACATTGGCTGGTTCTAGGAGAGTGAAGAACCACCCAGGGTAGGAGCAGATCAGGTCCAGGAACACCTAGAGAACCTGAAGGTGCACAAGTCTATGGGACCTGATGAGATATGCCCACGGGTCCTGAAGGAACTGGTGTCTGAAGTTGCCAGGCCACTAGTCATCATACTTCAGAAGTTGTGGCAGTCCGGCAAGGGGAAACATAATCCCCATTTTTAAAAAGGAAAGCAAAGAAAACATAGGGAACTACAAACCAGTCAGCCTCACCTCTGTGCCAGGTAAAATCATGGAGCAGATCCTGCTGGTAACAGTACTAAGGCACATGAAAAATAATGAGGTGATCAGTGCAATTCAGAAGGCCAACCACATCCTGGGATGTATCAAAAGGAATGTGGCCAACAGATCAAGAGAGGTGATTCTCCCCACTTTACTCTGTTCTTGTGAGACCCCACCTTGGATACTGTGTCCAGTTCTGGTGTCCCCACCATAAGAGGGACATGGATCGGTTGGAGCATGCTCAGAGGAGGGCCACAAAGACGATCCAGGGGCTGGAGCACCTCTGCTATGAGGACAGACTGAGGGAGCTGGGATTGTTCAGACTGGAGAACAGAAGACTCTGGGGAGACCTTGTAACTTCCCTCCAACACCTAAAAGGAACCTACAGGAAGGCTGGAGTGGGACTTTTTGCAAGACTGTCCAGCGATAGGACAAAGCGAAATGGATTTAAATTGAAGGAGGATAGATTTAGACTGGATATTAGGAAGAAATTTTTCAATATGAGGATGGCAAGACTCTGCAACAAATTGCCCAGAGACGTCATGAATGCCCACTTCCTGGAGATCTTCAAGGCCAGGTTGGATGAGGCCTTGAGTAATCTGGTCTAGTTAAATGTATCCCTGCCCATGGTGGGGAGGTTGGATCAGATAATCTTTAAGGTCCCTTCTAACCTAAGATATTCTATGATTCTATGCTTCTTAAATTTTTCAGAGGAGCTGGAAGCAATATATAAAGCTATTACTGTCTGGACACCTTACACATAATCCATTAGTGCATGATTTTAGAGGAGCGACTTCTAAGCAATTATATTTTTTTTTTGCCAATGGAAAAAAAAATAAAAAGGAAAAAAGATTGTAAACAATATAGAGGTGCTAGACTAGAGGATAACTCATAATCAAAGTAAATCTCTGTAATATATGGAAAAAAGTGCATATATTACTCTGACTTGAAGGTCAGGAAATCGAGGTTCAAGCTCATTCTTTTTCATAGACTTTTGTGTAAACCTCGGAGTTCATCTGGCTTTCTGTAGCATTCCCTTTCACCTTAGTGTTGTGAGAATGAATATCTTGAAGACTGTGAGGTATGCAGATACTACATGGAGTGAAATGTAAGAGGGTTGAAACAATGCAGAGCACTATCATACACAGATCTTAAATAGTGTAATTTTTCTTCAACTCAAAATTATTTGACCAAGGAATTTCAAAAGCAGAAGGAATACTTGAGAAAAGAATGTAAACTGGGCAAGCAACATACGGTGCCTTTGAAAGCCTCCTCGTTGTCCTGCTGTTTGGATTAAATATTTGGGTGCAGATGTTTCCAAAAGCTCAACTTTAGTAGTAGTTAATGGGCTAGAAAGGCAATTAAATATCTTGTTAAAAAAGAGACTTTGTGTTTCCTTATCATTCTATGTCTTTCTTCACAAACGAGCATTACTTCTTACTAACAACTAGCTGCCAACTACTTCTTCAAGATTACCGATCAGACTGGCTTATTTCCTGACTAGTCATACATAAAATGTCATCTAGGATTAACATCCAAATTCCAGATCTTAGATTGCATAATAAAAATGTTCTTATTTTTTATGTGTGTGTATATATATATATATATGAAAAACTACGTATAACTTGCATACCACATTAAATATATACATTGTTTAAAACCAGCTTCAGTGCTGAAATTCTAGTATCAGTTTGGAGCAGATGTCACCATCTGGCTGCCTTCGCTAGTATCTCTATGAGATCATTTAAATCTCTTGAGTGGCTTCTATGCAAAAAGCAATTAGAGTGAAACACAAGGGATGGGATCAAACTGTGTTAAAATTAAGGTGTTTTCCTTCATTAAACTGAGCAAAGATGTTTAAGAAAAAAAAAAGGATGGACAAATTAACGGAAAATTGCAATTTGATGAACACCTTGTTTTAATCCTCTTCCTTAAATAGTAAAAAAATCTGGTGGTTTTCATTCATTTGGTAAACACCTGTATGTTTTGCTTCTTTTCTAAATGCAGTATTAACATTTTTCATCCAATCCTTGACATTTTTTCTCTAATATATAATCAGTTTCCTGCCCCTCTACTCTGTCCTGGTGAGGCTGCATCTGGAATATTGTGTCCAGTTCTGGGCCCCTCAGTTCAAGAAGGACAGGGAGCTGCTTGAGAGAGTCCAGCGCAGAGCCACAAAGATGGTGAAGGGAGTGGAACACCTCCCTTATGAGGAAAGGCTGAAGAAGCTGGGTCTCTTTAGCTTGGAGAAGAGGAGGCTGAGGGGTGACCTCATAAAAGTTTACAAATATGTCAAGGGGGAATGTCAGGAGGATGGAGCCAGGCTCTTTTCAGCGGCGTCCACTGACAGGACAAGGGGCAATGGGTGCAAGCTAGAACACAGGAGGTTCCATAAAAATATGAGGAAAAACTTTTTTACTGTGAGGGTGACAGAGCACTGGCACAGGCTGCCCAGGGAGGTTGTGGAATCTCCTTCTTTGGAGACATTCAAAACCCGCCTGGACATGTTCCTGTGCGGTCTGCTGTAGGTGATCCTGCTCTGGCAGGGGGGGTTGGACTAGATGATCTTTGAGGTCCCTTCCAACCTCTAACATTCTGTGATTCTGTGTGACTATATATTCCTTTTACTTATTTATTTATTTTTAAGCTAGCATCTCCTGGGATTTAGGTCAGTCAGTTTATTTTCAACTTCCTTGATTTAGAAATCTCATGAGCTATTATTTTTGCTGTGCTGCTGGGTGAAAATGGCAACATACTAAGGCAATATAAAATAATGATTAAGCTGACTTGAGAAAAAGAAGGAAATCTAAAAAGAAAATAGAAAAAACTAATGCTACAGTTTTGAATATAATTGTCTTGAAGATTCAAAAGTCTCTCTTCAAGTATTCAATGAAACAGAAAAAGTGAATTGCAAGTTTAAAACAAAATGCCCAAAAAAAGGTTTGAGCATAGATAACAGCACTATGATCACGTATTTCAGGTAAAAGTCCTCCACTGAACTTTATAACCTCAGAATACAGTCCACAGGTACCAGATGAAATTCCATACAGACGAACCTAGAGAGACACCCATGAAAATATACACATAAATATCTATTTCTTTAAGTATGTGTCTGCGGTTTTTACATTTCTCAGTGTCCTTCCATAGCACTGATTCTTCTTAAAATCCATTAGAGGAAGGTAGTATTGTCAGTTGTCTTGGCACATATTTCTTTCTCAGCAAGCTGTTGTTTTATTTAACTTACCTTTCTATAGAAAAAAAAAAAAAGGCGTGAATTTTCACAGTATCTTGCTGGAGGTCCAATTTTTTTAAATTTTGTAAGATGGATTGCCTAACTTGTGCATTCAACAAGGCAGCTCTGAAAGCTGTGATGGTGTTTCTATGTTGCTTTACTTATTTATTTACTTTCTGATCGGTACTGGGATAACATGTTCTCATTTTTCTCTTCACTGGAGTACAGAAAGTGCTGCAATGCATTTCTAAGCTGTTGCGTTTCATTTTTAATTCTTAAAAGCATTCAAAACAGTTCTGAATTGCAGTGATCTGCAGTCAACGATGCTACAGGAAAACCAGAAGAAACTGTAGTTATAAATTTATGGATCTTCATTAGAAAGATAGGACCAATATAGTGCTTTTATCTTTGGGGCACAGAATACTTGGAAATAAGTTTCTTAAGGATCCCCAAACCAAGTGGTATTTTGCCTTCCACCTTCATTCTGAGCTTGCAGGAAGCTGTGTAAATCACCTACACCATGCTGGCTACACTAATAAAGAAACAGAAGGTAGCAGTATTTCCTGGCATTCACTACACATCTCTCAAACAAGCCAATCTGATGGGCATACTCGTTAAGTTAACAGTGCAGTGCACAATGATTTGAGTTATGAAAATGTTTTGCTTCTTCTGCTTGTTCAAGTTTAAGGCTGTGCTGGCCACTAAACACTGGCAGATGCTCTCTGTAATCCCATCACCACCCTCTCAGGGGAGAAAAACAGGGGAATCAGGGGGAGAGAGATTAAGTTTGGAAAAAAAAACTTGAACCAGTTTAATGAAAAAGAAAGTAATATGAACAATAACAATGAAGTTGTTGAACTATATACAGTATATACAAGTATACAAATATATTCAAAGATACAAGAGAACATGTTAACATGGAACCCATGCCCTTTGGATAACATCTAGTTTTTGAGCAGAAAATCCCAGACTGGCCTCAGCAACAGAAAGGAGCGCACAAGCCCTAAGTCCCAATGATAGTCCAAAAAAAAGCAGAAAAGCAAGTCTTGGGGCAGCTGTGCCACACCCACCTGAGAAGCAAGGGAAAGGCAACCTGTCCCGGCAAATGGTGCTCCTCTGTAGTATGAAAACAGAAGGTGGAAACACCAGCAGCACAAGAAGAGATGGCAATCCTTCCAGGGAATGGGGGCTGCGGTCAGTTCATCCGACGTTGGTTCCACCGCTTCTTCACTCCGGGGGAGGACTCTTCACTCTTCCCCAGGGCCACTGTGGGGTCCCTCTCACGGGAGACAAGCTTCACGCTCTCTTCTCCGCATGAGTCGTCCCATGAAGGGCAATTCATCCCAAACTGCCCGACGCGAGACACCTCACGAGGGGCAGCCCACCCCTCGTGAGTCTGAGGTGCAGTCCTTCGGGAGAAACTGCTCCAGCGTGAGCCACCCGCAACGTCCCAAAAGTCCCACCAGCCAACCTGCTCCAGCGTGGGCATTCCCTCTTCCACGGGCTACAGGTTCCGGCAGCAACTTGCTCTGGTGCGGGCTTCCCACGGGCTACAGTCCCTTTTCAGGCAGTCCACCCACACGGCGTGGAGTCCTCGGTGGACATCTATGCAGTGATCCTCACGGTGGATTTCTGCACCTCGCCCATGGGCTGCAGGGGGACAACCCGCTTCACCATGGTCTTCACCACGGACCCGGGGGACTCCTTCTGCTCCGGCGCCTGGAGCTCATCCTCCCCCCCCTCCTTCTTCACTGACCTTGGTGTCTGTACAGATTCTCACTCCTCCATCTCTGTGCCAGCTGTTATGGCGCAGTTCTTTTTCCCGTTCTTAAATATGTTTTTCACAGAGGCGTTCCTCTCCTATCACCTTACTGATAGGCTCAGCCTTGGCCAGCGGCGGGTCCCTCTTTGTAGCCGGCTGGCATTGGCTCTATCAATCTTGGGGAGCTTCTAGCAGCTTCTTACAGAAGCCACCCTGCAGCTCCCCCCCCCCGCCGCTGAAATCTGGCCAGGCCAAACCAAAACACAGGCTCAAACCAGGACACTGCTAAAGACCTTATCAAGACTTGCTGGCAAATCATGCTACTCTTTAAGACAGTGTCTTTCAAATCTTCACCACAAATCATAGAATAGCTTGTCTTGGAAAGGACCTTTAGAGGTCATCCAATCCAACCCTCCTGCAGTGAGCAGGGATATCTAGACCAGATTGCTCAGCACCCCATTCAACCTGACCTTGAATATTTCTAGGAATGGGGTATCTTCAACCTATCTGGGCAACCTGTTCCAAAGCTCTCATTGTAAAAAATTCTTTCCTTACATCTAGTCTAGGTAATGTGGATATACAATCACAAAACTTTCCAAGGCTGAAAGATGCATCCAATACTGGAGGGCATGTCAATGCAACTGCCAAGTGTGGACAACTGCAGTATGGCTGCTGTATAATTTTATACTTGCCCACATACAAGACCAATGGCTTACAGATACTATAAATGAAACACATTTCAGTATGTGTTCATAAAGTGTCAATGTGACACATTTCAACACATTGCAGCTATATTTTTTCTAGCTTATTGTTGCAGTATGTATCATTTTGTGTGGGAAGACTGGAGTACAAACACAGAGACTGCTTTTTAAAATTCTGTTTTACTTAACCCAGTTATGCAGTATTTCACAATACTCTATCGATGCTCAGGCCTTTGATCATTGACCTGAGCACAATCAACAGTCACAAAGCCAAAGTGAGAAAACAGGGACAATAAAAAAAATTTAGTTGACAGCGCTGATGTGGAAAAGTTAGTAAATAAATAGTTTCAGAAATAATATTATTGAAATTTGGAATCGTGCACCAGATACATTTTAAACCACTGGACAAATAAAACTGATGTGGTGAAGGCAGTGCAAACATTAATTCACACCAAAAAACAAGATGCTAAAGTTATCACAAAGTCACTCTCAGTTCTAATAACTGTATGCCAATAGCTATCACGCTTACCTGGCACAGACTTTATTACAATTAACTGGCAAAAAATTACTGAAGTAGAATTAATATTAGTGATGGAACACAAGGTCAAAACCACAGGGCCAAAACCACTGTTAATATGAAAGCCTGAATTAAAGCAGAAGAGATAGTAGCTAAAGAAACATTGTAAACCTTTTTTTTTTTACTTTTTTTTAAACATATTATGAAAACAGCATTAAGGCTGTTTATGCTTTAACACACTTGGGGATTACTGTAAATAAAACAGAGATGATGCCTCTGGTATAACAAAAATTTAATAGAAAAATCCTGCAGTTATGGTTTTAGGCATAGATGAATCAGTCTAATGAGATAATGGTGCTGGTAACATATTAGCCAGGCATTCTGTCTATGGTCCATTATGGTATTGGGTGTCTGAGGCAGGTGCATTCCCCCTGGTCTGGGATGCCTCCCCTCACAGCAGTTGCAAGCAGATTTCAGAGAAACTGCTAGAAGCTTCTGGCTAGTTTGGGTCTAGGCCACCAGCTGAGGTATGCACCCAAGAAGTTGGCTGGTAGCCAATGGGAGGCTGATACGACTTTGACCACAGCTCAGATTTGACTGGGCTTTAAAACCTGGTCCTGCCGGGGGCATGGGGGAACAAGTCCCTTTGGAGCAGCAGGTCCTGCAGTTGGGGTAGAGACTCCCCCTTGGTCTGGGACATCAGCCAGGGGAACTCCTCAAGGTTGAGAGTCCTCATCTTTATATGGGTGAGTGTATATACAATCCAGACTGTTATTCTAATTTAAGAGTTGGGTATAATGTAGTAACTACTCTTCTCAACCAATACGAGAACTAGTAAATTTGTGAGAACTTTCATTTGTTAATAAATTCAGTTTAATTACACTTGTGGATTAACTGAGAATGGGAGCAGTCCTCACGGTGTATTAAGCATTAACAATAATGTCTAAGTTACACAATAATACAAAATAAAGCTAAGTTACACAATAATATTTAAGATACATTTTGGTGAAACTATACATTTTTGTTCACTGTTCATATTACGTGATCAGAATATGACACTGTTAAGACTTGAAGCAAGAGAATTCAAAAATTCAATATTTTAATTAAGTTACACTAATTTTCAACCAACTAGACTGAGAATATCTTGTTCAGGTCTGCTGGTCTGGGCAATATAGAGTTAACTCTCTTCACAGGAGTTGCTATGGAACTGTGGTTTGGATTTTTGCTGGAAAAATAGTACTGATAACACAGGGATATTTCAGCCATTGATGAGCAGTGTTTAAACAATGTCAAGGCCTTTTCTGCACCTCACTGCAACCCACCAGTAAGTGGGCTGGGGGTGCACAAGAAGTTGAGAGGGGACACAACTGGGACAGCTGACCCCAACTGACCAAAGGGATATTCCACACCACATGACATCAGAGTCAGCAATAAACACGTTCCTGTGGGGCATAGTCTAGGCATTCCTGCTCTGGCAGGGGGACTGGACTTGATGATCTTTCGAGGTCCCTTCCAATCCCTAACATTCTATGATTCTATGATTCTATGATTCTGCCCCTCTCTAAAACCCAGATCTGCCCCCGGGATTTGAATGGGGAATCCCTTGTGTTTTTATGTTTTTATGCAACTAGGATGATTAAGGGAGTGGAGTATCTCCCTTATGAGAAAAGACTGAAGGAGCTGGGGCTCTTTAGTTTGGAGAAGAGGAGGCTGAGGGGTGACCTCATTAATGTTTACAAATATATCAAGGGTGAGTGTCACGAGGATGGAGCCAGGCTCTTCTCGGTGACAACCACTGATAGGACAAGGGGTAATGGGCTGAAACTGGAACATAAGAGGTTCCGCTTAAACTCAAGAAGAAACTTCTTCTCAGTGAGGGTGACGGAGCCCTGGAACAGGCTGCCCAGAGAGGCTGTGGAGTCTCCTTCTCTGGAGACATTCAAGACCTGCCTGGACACGTTCCTGTGTGGCACAGTCTAGGCATTCCTGCTCTGGCAGGGGGATTGGACTTGATGATCTTTCGAGGTCCCTTCCAATCCCTAACATTCTATGATTCTATGATAAAAGGTGAGTGAAGAAGGAGAAAGTGGGGGGGATGCTCAGACTGGTGGTGTTTGTCCAAGTAACTGACACATGTGATGGATCCCTGGCAGTGAAAACTGGTGAATGAATTCTTTGTTTTGCTTTGCTTGTGCACATGGCTCTTACTTTTCCTCTTAAACTGTCTTTATCTCAACCCACCAGTTTTCTCACTTTTACCCTTGCAATTCTCTCCTCCATTCTAGTAGGGAGAAGTAAATGAGTGGCTCAGTGTGCCTTACTTGCTGGCTGGGGTCAAGCTACAGCATCAGGTGAGGTTAGTATTATTTATATTGACACATAATACCTTGTTTGGAAATAAGAAAATTCTGTCAGCGACATAGTATTATTTTCAGCTGCTTGAAACACAAACATCATTACTGATTTATTGCAATCATTTCCTATAATCCGCAAAGTGGTGGAGACAGATATACTCATTATTTTTGTGATCACAATCAATAATAGGAGTACATCTATCCCCTCAGAGAGAAACAAGGTTTCTCTTGTTTGAAGATGAAGACATTTTCAAATTATACCCATTTTTTTCTTATTACCTCAGTCTGCTCCTATTCTTCTGCTTTCTATCATCAACTACTGCAACTAGTCTAAAAGAAAAATAGCACATCTTCCACAATTATTTATACACGATAGAAGCAACAAAAACAGCCAAAGCCAAGTAATATACGTTAAAAAGTATGACAAGAATTAACTACTTACTCTGCTATGATATAAAAGAGAAAATGGTAAAAATAAGTATTATTAGTCACAGAATCACAGAATCATAGAATGTTAGGGATTGGAAGGGACCTCGAAAGATCATCAAGTCCAATCCCCCTGCCAGAGCAGGAACGCCTAGATAATGCTACATAGGAACGTGTCCAGGCAGGTCTTGAATGTCTCCAGAGAAGGAGACTCCACAACCTCTCTGGGTAGCCTGTTCCAGGGCTCCGTCACCCTCACTGAGAAGAAGTTTCTTCTCGAGTTTAAGCGGAACCTCTCATGTTCCAGTTTCAGCCCATTACCCCTTGTCCTATCAGTGGTTGTCACTGAGAAGAGCCTGGCTCCATCCTCCTGACACTCACCCTTGATATATTTGTAAACATTAATGAGGTCACCCCTCAGTCTCCTCTTCTCCAAACTAAAGAGCCCCAGCTCCCTCAGTCTTTCCTCATAAGGGAGATGCTCCACTCCCTTAATCATCCTAGTTGCCCTGTGCTGGACTCTCTCCAGCAGTTCTCTGTCTTGAACTGAGGGGTCCAGAACTGGACACAATATTCCAGATGGGGTCTCACCAGGGCAGAGTAGAGGGGAAGGAGAACCTCTTTCGACCTACTTGCTACTCCCATTCTAATACATCCCAGGATGCCATTGGCCTTCCTGGCCACAAGGGCACACTGCTGGCTCATGGTCATCCTGCTGTCCACCAAGACTCCCAGGTCCCTTTCCCCTACACTGCTCTCTAATAAGCCATTCCCCAGCTTATACCGGAATCTGGGGTTGTTCGTACCCAGATGCAAGACTCTACACTTACCCTTGTTATATTTCATCAAAGATTTCCCCGCCCAACTCTCCAGCCTGCCCAGATCTCGCTGAATGGCAGCACAGCCTTCTGGCGTGTCAGCCACTCCTCCCAGCTTGGTGTCATCAGCAAACTTGCTGACAGTACTCTCTAGTCCCTCATCCAAGTCATTGATGAATATATTGAATAATACTGGTCCCAGTACCGACCCTTGAGGGACTCCACTGGATACAGGCCTCTAACCAGACTCCGCCCCATTGACCACGACTCTTTGGCTTCTTCCCCTTAGCCAGTTCGCAGTCCACCTCACTACCCGAGAGTCTAGACCACACTTCCTCAGTTTAGCAGCAAGGATGCTGTGGGAGACTGTGTCAAATGCTTTACTGAAGTCAAGGTAGACCACATCCACTGCTCTGCCATCATCTATCCACCTTGTTATATCCTCATAAAAGGCTATGAGGTTAGTCAAGCATGACTTCCCCTTGGTGAAGCCATGTTGACTGTCTCTAATGACACCTCTTATCCTTGATATGCCTTGAGATGGCACCAAGGATAAGTCGTTCCATCACTTTCCCAGGGATGGAGGTGAGGCTGACCGGTCTATAGTTTCCTGGGTCCTCCTTCTTGCCGTTTTCATTTGAAGACTGGAGTGACATTTGCTTCCCTCCAGTCCTCAGGCACCTCTCCCGTCTCCCAAGACTTGGCAAAGATGATGGAGAGTGGTCTAGTAATGACATCAGCCAGCTCCCTCAGCACCCGTGGATGCATCCCATCTGGACCCATGGATTTATGGATGTCCAGATTGCTTAACTGGTCTCTAACCCAGTCCTCATCAACTAAAGTAAACTCCTCCACTGCCCTGACTTCCTCTGGGGCCTCAGGGGAACGGGGCTCCTCAGGAGAGCCTCTGGCAGAGTAGACAGAGACAAAGAAGGCATTCAGTAACTCTGCCTTCTCTGTATCTTCTGTCACCAAGGCACCCACCTCATTCATCAGTGGGCCTACATTGCCTCTGGTGTTAGTTTTATCTGCCACGTATTTGAAAAAGCTCTTCCTGTTGTCCTTGACCCCTCTCGCCAGGTTCAATTCTAGGGAGGCCTTTGCTTTCCTAGTTGCCTCCCTACATCCTCGGACAACAGCCTTATATTCTTCCCAAGTGGCCAGCCCTGCCTTCCAAGATCTGTAAATTCTCCTCTTGCCCTTGAGCTTACCAGCAGATCCCTGTTGAGCCACGCAGGTCTCCTGGCTCACTTCCTTGACTTCCTACGTGTCGGGATGCTCTGATCTTGAGCACGGTAGAAGCAGTCCCTGAACACTAACCAACTATCTTGGGCCCCTTCACCTTCAAACAGCCTTGCTCATGGGATTTTCTCTAGTAATTGTTTGAAAAAGCCAAAGTTTGCCTTGGCGAAGTCCAGGGTTGCAATTCTTCTTGCTATTTTGTTTCTGCTACACAAGACCCTGAACTCCACCATTTCATGGTCACTGCAACCAAGGCAGCCCTCAACCTTCGCTGCTTCAACCAGTCCATAAATTACAATTTCAACATTTCTCATTGTCTATTTGATCTTTTCTTTAACACAAAAGAAGGACTGTCTGGCTGGTAACTGTAAAGTATCCCTACATTTTAGCCTGTCAACTATGTTGTCTGAGTATTAATTCCACACACACAATAGAACCTATTATATTTTATAAAAGCATATTCATAAGAATAACTTCATTTCTCTTTTCTACTCTTTTCCTGTGTTTATTCTTTTTCCTTACAATTATAAGTACATTAGATGTGTCTTGGTTACTCAAACATTCCCTGATTCCCCCTGAGGTCTTAATGTGGGAGTGCAGCAGAAAGTGGACGATGAGGTTCAAAAAGTGACATAACTAAACAACTTTTACTTGTTAATTTATACTTAAAAAAATTATGTACCAAAAATATAAATGGGAAGAATGGGTTCTAATCATATTGGATGATCCTACTTCTTCAGTTTTGTGCTAAATTTTATGTGGTTACTAGTGCAGCATGCTTATTTTGCTAGAGAATAAAGAAGTTCAGTGAAATTATATAAATTTTATACATATTATTTCAAACTTTATGTGCCTATACTTCTGACTCAGGAAAAATATTTACAGAAATACAAATTATTCAGGAAAAGAACAGCCCAACTCTGAATTATAGACATACAAGGTCACAAAAGCACAACAATTTTTAGTTCTCAATCTGTGAAATCCAAACCACATGAAGGTGAGTATGCCAAAATAGATACATACTTTTGCTAACATTGCGCTAATCCTCAATCGTATTTTGCAACATATGTGTTTCTTGTGTATGTTTTATAACTCAGAACTTCTTTTCAGGACACAAATAAGGTCTTAGACAAATCGTCAACATCTAATATCAATAAAATTATGTGTGCATAAGTTCCAGTTTGTCCTGGGTTTAGCTAAAAACCCAGTCCTGTTTAGTGATTTTTACTTTCCAGTTTAGTGTCTTCTAAAAGGCTGCACGTTCTGAGGGGGTTAGAGAGCTTCTGTCTGCGTTAGTGGCCAGCCCAGCCCTAACTTGTGACACAATTGTATTTGGTTTTGCAGAATGATCTACAGTTATGAAAGATGGCATTTAAAGTCAAGTCAGAATGTGTTGTCATGCAGAAGCACATACTCACAGACACATATACACAGACTTTGACCCTAATTTGCATGTAAGATACTTCCTGTTATGTAGGACTAAATGGATCTTGAACTGGGAAGGTGAGCTTCAAATCTTGTTACTGGGCCCATAGCTGACACACATACATGAAATAAAGATGTATTTCATCAGCATCTTTAACAAAACATAGTAGCTGCACCTGGCCCACTACTATAAGAGAACACATTCATGATTCGGTACAGACAGACTGACCTTGCAGTAAAGCTACTCTGTGAGACAAAATTGAACTAAAATCTAGAAACTGCTTATGAAAGAGAAAGACTGGACTTCAAGGCAGGAAAAATAAATGTCATCACCACCTGGACAGTTTAGCACAGACACTGCCAGTAAATTCATCCCAAATAACATCTGCCTTCCTGAAAGTTTAACCAGCAAAATATGTACTCCTAACCTGTAAAAGAGCATTTTTAATGAACTGCTGGTCTTTTGATGATTTTTCTATTAATTCTTTTTAATGGGTTTCTCAGCTGCTTGATATTAAGTTGAAAAGAAAAACTTTCAATTTCTGCCTGTGATAACATTCACCACTATCTCAATAAAGGAATGAGTAGTCTCAGCTGATGATGTACTTCTGGAAGATGATGCTCCAGTGGCCAGGCCAGCAGCCAAAGTATAAATGAAGTGTGCAAAGCCTACGTGGGAAATACATGTTCAGTAAAGAAGAAAAGCAAACTCATTTGCTAAGTGATAATAAAAAACAAAGTTAGTGGCATCCATTTTCACAATATTACATAGCTGCTATCAGTGATAATGCATCTGTTGCTGAAACACATCCCAATCACTAATGCATTTCTTTTAGAAGTACACTGTGGTGATCTGTTTACCATCACTGACAGCGTGTAGATTTTGGGTCACACCCCTATTTCTTTCACTCAAATAAATGGTTCTTGTGCTTTCATACCTGGTGTTCATTGCTACTGACTGCTGATTTGCAGACTTAGAACTGATAACAAGTGATTCACCAGTCTAGTCATTCAGACTTTGTGACTCCAGTGAGAGGGGCTGAGCCAGGATGGCTTTGTCTCATTGCCAGAGTTTCCATACAAGGCTAAACCAATGTCAAGCACCTCAGATTTTGTATGTGGTACTTGCTTCTTATCATATTCCTGTGACTTCCTGCATTTAAATAAATCATCCATATTTAGTGCCAGAAATGCACTGATAATTCCATTCCTTTCTGATCTGCCAGCTGAGATGGTGCCTCACGCTTTGTAAGTTCCCAAAAGTATTTTGTGAAATTTGCTCGCCTTTGATCTACAGAGATTATACTAGACTCTAACAGCCTCCCTGCCTACGTTCTGAATTGTCATTACTTCACAACTGCAATATGTACTTAACATCAATATATGTTTTAATGTGAGTTTACAGTATGCTAACATCCAAACTTGCTCTTTAAGTTGATGGCTGCAAACTTTGATCAATCAGTAAAAAATAAATTGAAGACCCAGTGAATCATTCCTTGTTTTTGTTCTGTATAGCAAAAAACACAACCAACCATGATAGGTACCACATAAAAGTAAAAAGTAACAGGAGCTTTGGGAAAAATGCATGGCTATATAGACCTTTGAAGTTAGTTACTGAATTATATTGTGGACTATAGTAATCCTAATTTTCTTTGGAAACAAAGGAAGATGATAAAGCATCAGGAATACTGGAAATCTCTTTTTATTTCCTGTGGCCAAAATTATAAGATTTTTAGAGTTTCTGAATGAATAAAACAATAAAGCTATGAAATAGAGAGCTTTTTATTTTGTTTTGATTTAATTTTTTTTTCTTAGTGGAAGAAAACAAAATATGTGGTTTTGTTTTAAATGCACTGCAGTAGTCCTAGAGTGTAATTAAATGTCATCAATACCCAGGTAAAATGAAACACAATTAACATTTATTTCAAAAAATCCAAACCCAACCAACCTGTTCAGTTTTTTTCCCCACTTCAATCTACAGGACATGAGAATCAAGAGTTTTCTCTTCTGGAATGAGGATATGTAACATGAGTCAGTTTACATTTTAGTTTATGTCTATTCATGTAGCTGACACATATTTATATATAATTTAAGTAAGGCTTTTACTGTGTTTTTAGAATAAATGTCAATCTTAGCATTACTTTACTATTATTATGAAGTAAAAAACAACAGGTAATCAATATGAAAATTTAAAGTAGGTCAAAACTGATCTCCACTTTTAAGTATATGCTTTTAACATCCACTTTGGCACATTTTATAAATATTAAAGATCCATGTCAGATTATAAGCTATGTATTAAAAGTACACTAATGAATAAACAAATCATTATATTAAGGCTTGGCCCACCATTACTAGATTGAAACCATCAAAAAAAAGAGGAAATATTTCAGCATCTAGGGTAAGAAATAATCTTAGTTAGGGCCTTGCCTGTTTGACTCACAATTAAAAAATAAAACAAGATACATTCTGTGGCTAACTTAATTTATCCAAATATCTCAATTCTAGAACAGAGACCACAGGTAAACAATCACCTCTCAGAATCTCATCTTCCAGCAAAATGCTTTGTTTCCATTAGGCAAGTCTGTCTCAGGCATCGGCTTCAGCCAGAAATAAAAGTCTCCCATTACTCTCCTCACATTCTCTAGACAATAAAAGCTTAAAATTACATTGAGTTTGGAACTGAAAATGTCTTTGTACTTGTGAAAAATTGGTAGAAGTTGCCCATACAGTCTTGTCATATGTTGATGCTGTGCCTCCCCCAAACCGAATTATGATCAAAGTAAGCATGAAAGCTTATATCAGTGAGACTGTCTGTCCACATGTATACAGCCACTAGTCCTTTCTCCTTACTCTCTTAACTGTCAGGTATCCTCTGCATTTCAGAAATTATGCAAATCCTGGTTAAGCTGATGGTCGAATCACTGATAAGAAACAGCACAGTGTTTACAATTTATATCCAAAAGCCATGGCTCGTATTTCAATGTTCATCTGGCTTCCTATCACAGCAAGAGCAAATCTTGCCAACAAGTCCATACACAAAATTGGAACCTACAACTAAATAATCAACAGCGCCTTTCCCTAAATTCTCCTCTTCATCACTTTACCCAGGCTTCTTCAATAGCCTCGTTTGCAGCAGTAAAGCCATAAAACAACTCAGAAGACCACAATTTTGACTGTCTACATTACAAAGCTGAGTAGTGCAACAGAACTAGGAGTGTTAGGGAAACAATTGGTGCTGAAGACCTAAAATTGATACTACACAGATATGGGAGCGAGGATGAAGAAGAGGAGGGGGGACACTTCAGGTTAGCTCCAGAATGCCTGCAGGGAAGGAACCCTCACCAGCAGTTAGAGGTCGCTAAGTTCACTCTAGAAGGGCCTCTTTTGCTTTGGATTTGCACAGAAGGTGAGCACTGATCAACTCCCAGATGGTTCCATGATGCAAACTTCAGCCCAGTAAATTTGGGCATCCAGGAAATGGACTTCAGCAGGACACTTCCTGGCAAAGCTGTACTGCCGATGTAGATCCACCCCTAGGAACAGTCTGCCAAACCACTCAGCAACTCGAAGCCAGAGGCAAGGCCAAGGGACATCGAAACACTTCAGGTTGGCAAAATCTGGAAGAGCTCAACTACTGGCCCAGAAATCAAGTAAACACACAAACTCTGTCTTAGGCTTAACCTAATGAGTCCACTTGAGAGATGCAGTAGTTCAGGACAGAACTATACTAACAGTTACAGACTGTAGCTTCTTTCTGACTGACTGCATGAGAAATATAGCTGTCAGTATTCATCCATGTTGAGGCACACAAGATCAACCACTGCAAAATGATAAGACAGCATGTATATGTGTATACTAACTGATTCCCTACACAGTAACTCAGAGGTCTTTACCATTTTGTGTTCTTTGTTTGAAATTATTATTCCTTAGCATTAATAATATGGATAGCATGCTGCCCCTGAAAATTAGTAAGAGGAAGAGATATGGCTAAGGTTTTAAAAAATGAAATCTGAAATTTCAGGATGATAACAGCATTGCCCAGGCAATCACTTGCCTATTATTAAATCTACTCCAAAGGCTTTAAACATTGGACACTCTGAATTTCCCCAAAATTAAAAAGAGAAATGTCTTCCTGGCCACCTTCTCCAAATTTTAAACAGAATAATCATGACTTCACATACTGAGGGTTCCCAAAAAGAAGATGCACTGTTTCTTTAGCAGTAGGAGATCAAAAGCTATGGAGATTGTTTCTTGGGATCCAAAGGGTCTTTCTGGTAGTGACAGGAACTATCCTCAATGTCTACTGGTTCATCTCTTCTTGAGTATATGGTGCTTGTTCTTCATCTATCTTAGTTTCCCAGGCATACACGTACGTTAGAACTGAAAATCCTCAGAAAACTAATCCACCTCTCTTAGCCCCTCACACTACGTCGAAGATCTATATGAACATGGTATTTCAAAAGAGGTAAGGAAGTCAGTAATTCTTGACTCATCATTAAGTTGGAACAAGATCTAATAACAAAGATACAAAAGGAAATAATTAGAAGGAGTCAAAGCAGAGACACCACAAACTGTTACACCATGGAGAAACTCCCAGGGCAGACAGCCGTCGCCTCTGGAGGCCCCAGAAGTATTTCTGCAGATGGGACAGGAGATGATCATGGTAAAAACAAAGCTGAGACATTAACATAGCTCTAAAAGTACAACATAAAAACAATCTATAAACTAGTATTTGAACCAGTACCCAAAATGGTCAAAAGCAAAGAAAGATAAATGTTGACCTTTATGAGAGTTCCTTTGCTGTCTTTCATCACCTTTTTACAGAAAACATATTTTGGTATGTTTGAGAAGATTACTAATAACAACTAAGCTAATCACACCAAGAGAGAAATGCCAATGCTGCTATAAAAATGTTAGTCATGATTAATTAGCTAATGCCTCAGGCAAGTGGGATAAATCATCAATTGTATTTCAACTAGAAGCACCACAAAGAGTTGAAAATTTGGAATGAAGTCTCCTGACATTTTCTTACTTGGTTATTTTGTCAGTTAACAAAACAAAAAGAAAAAACAGACTTGTGGGAAAAGCCTTGCTTCTGCTGCAGATTTGTTACAGAGTACTGCATCATTTGGAGTTGTATTATCTCTATGGACAGAACTTTCCAAAGTAATTGAGCCATTTAGGAGCCTAAGTCAGAGTAACTCAGGAGAATTTGGAATTTTCTGTACCACAGTAGAGTATCTAGGTCTAAATTACCTAAAAGGTACAATGATCTTTAGAATAATCTTATTTTTTAAAAATAGAATAAATATTACAGCTGTAAAAACATATTTTAGAATGATGAAGTGAAAGAACAATCAAAATCACATATATATAGCTACTATGAGTTAAAAAAACCTACCTGGAAGCAGCTCCCTCCACATGAGATTGCTTTAGGCTTCACAACACATTTTGCCAGACACACGGATTTCACTGTGTACATGAGACAACAATATTGGCTCCAGTGATTGCACAGATTTACTTCTGTTTATTCTGGATCTGTAGCTGCAATGACTGTAATGCCAACAATACAACTGTGGTTTGTATGTCGTTTCTGAAAAAGTCTGTCACATTTATTCATATTTTTAAGGCCATTTGAAGCCACTGAAAGCATTAATGCGTAACATCAATGAAAATCAGACTCCGGGAAAGAAACACCAGTTATTTTCTAAAACAATAAAGCAACTTTACAATAAGCACTCAGAAACCTGTGTTATTAACTGGATTTGATTCATTATGTTCTGACTTTCCCACATGTAAAAAAAGATTACAAGATCCTCTCTCCTGCTTCAGTGATTCATTACAGGCAAAAATGACTGAGGGATGGAAAGTAAGAAAGCATTAGCACTTATTGCCATGAGAAGAGGCTATATGATGGAGGTTTTGATTAGTCTTATCTAACTTTGAATGGAAGTAACTTAGTTAATCATTGAGTCATCCTAACCTCATATAATCTGAGGAAAAAGAAATACTCTTCCTCCAGTGGGCTGGAATGAAAATCAGGTAAATTAGCCTGTGGAGGCACTCAGCTCTTTGAAGCAGCTGTGGAAGATTGTTGGGGAAACTTTCAGCCCCACCTTGGCATTTCAGGCTGAGTGAAATTAATTCTAGCCTAAGATCACAGCTGAAACTTTTTCTGACATTTCCTCATGGACATCTAGATGTTAGCTAAAAGAACTTTTCCAAATGTTTCCAAACCGTCTCTACCTCATTTCACAGTCAGCCAACATCACCAGACTATCACCTCACCCTTAGAAGAACACCAATTTCAGTGTTTCTTATTCACTTGCTCTTTAACATGCAAGATACATTAGATAACAGAATGACTTTCTTTTATAGGGAAGAGTCAAGAAAATTCTGGAATTCTGGCTGATCTAAAAGGATGCATCTGACAACCATGAAAATTTTAAGCTCAAATAGACCCTTAATATTCTGTCCATTCCTGCCTTTGCTCATTTAATTCAAATGAAGAATGGCACTATACACATTTTTCTCAAGTTTTCTCAGAAAAAAAAAAAAAAGTCTGGTTATCTCTAAAAAAACCCAACAAACATTAAAATAGAAGTGCTCTGGCAGTGTCTATTGAAAGTTACATATGTGCTTATTTCAAGCCACAGATATCAACTTGCCTTTCTTCTTCTATAGTTGTGGGGGTTTTTTTTCAGATCTAATAAACTATCTATATTATGATGACGCCTTTTGAAGTTAATCATGGTAATGTACTGGCAGAGTGCTACATGTCAATTGTGTAATGCAGAAATAATAAAATATTACAAGGCAGACTTAATCCATTTGCAGTCCTCATTGCTTGGGGAATACTTAGAAATCACTTAAGAAAACAGAGAAATAAACATGGTAACAGTTTGTAAAAATACATACCCTTGTTTGTTCTGCTTTCCAAAAGAATGGTGAAACTGAAGGGATTGCACCTGATGTAGAGCCTGCATTAAAAATAAGTTACTTCTAAAGGAAAACTTAGAGCTCATCAAAGCGAAGACAAGAATTGTCTTGCAAAACGAACACAGGAAATCTTATTTGAAAAGCCAACTACTGTTGCAAAGTTCTACAGGAAAACAGGGCAGTTTGCTCATATTATACATTCTTGACATATGAAGTCCACAACAGTTGACATTTCTAAACCATTATGAAGCTATACATTTGTGTGTTCTACAGTGAGAGTTCTGAAAGAGCTGTAACATCAGACAAGAAGTATTTAGGCCATTTTGATATCTATAAAAGGGCAAGCGATTTTACACAATGTTCTGCTGCCAACTGATATTTTAAAGACAGACAGTCTGTTAAGTTTCAGCAAAAGCATAGTTTAATGATATACGTTTAATGTAACAATGACACATCCTCAATTCTCTCTATGTAATGCATTACTTTGAGAGCATAATGCCTCAGAACAAGCCCTCATTTGAATAAAAGAGAACTTCTGTAAGTGAAGAATACATTTGCACATCCAACTATGTACTACGTGTCTGATTTTAAGCATGTGACTTAGTGGAACTGACATCCTTGAAGAGAGACATAAGCTGAAATATCATTTGGGACCAGAGATCAGAACCATAAGGGCGGGTGATGATGTCACCCTGACTAGCAGAACCCTGCTCCATAAAGTACAGACATGTAATAGCATACTGGAAGTTATGATTCATGATCAATTGGTTTGCTCAAACGGTGTATCACGAATTCTTCTGATACTTTTTAATCAATTACAACTGGTACTACACCAGCTAATAGTGTGTTAGTCAAATGTATACATGTATGTGCTTCCTTTTTCACTATCTGTAGAACACAGGATCCCTATTCATCAATATTTACAGGAATATCACGTGAATGTGAGTAATACTACAAACTGTTACTAGGTGCTAAAAGCAAAATCAGTCAAGAACAAATTGTGTCAGAGCAAGTGCCAGAGAAACCAGGGAAAACAAAAGGAACTCAAATTATGAATGAGTTCTCACAGATCAATAAAGGACCAAGAAAGGAAGCCTTGCTGATGGCTGGGAAAGGAATTTAAGGGGTCATCAGGATGCTTTAAGAATAAAAAGTGGAAATAGTACTTATCAAAACTGTACCAAACAGAATTCAGAGTGTGTCATCTGAAGTATATTTCCTGCGTAAAACAAACAGCTCCTGCTATATTAAGAACTTTATGAGATATCCAGTGCCTCTTCATTCCACAGCAATAAATAGCTAGCCTAGTTTATTCATGAATCCTGTTAAGACCACTCAAGAACTGAAGAATCTTGCTTAGAAAAGACTAACTTACCTGACTTGAACAGTATTTATACCACAATGCTTGTACTTCCTATGTAGTCAACATTTCAAAATCAAACTATCCCTGGTTCTGTAGAGGATGTGGCATCTTCACACTTCGTATTTTTAAAATCGTCTCTATTGCAAGGAAGGGATGATGAAACTGGGAATAAAACCACATTATTTTATTTAAAGGAATGAACCTCACAGTAACTGGCTTCTTGCATGACTGCTTTTTTCTTGTGTCTCTAATTTTAAGTCTTTATTGCACACAGTGCCCTGCATCTGGGTCTCAGGAGGTTCAGACGTACAAGATAACTACAACTGGTATTTGACCTGAATAAACTCTACAGGAACCTAATCCCAAACACAAACTCCCATATAAAAATCAAATCCAACTAGAGTAATTTCACAGAATCACAGAATGTTAGAGGTTGGAAGAGACCTCAAAGATGATCTAGCCCAAACCCCCTGCCAGAGCAGGATCACCTACAGCAGAGCGCACAGGAACGCGTCCAGGTGGGTTTTGAAACTCCAAAGAAGGAGACTGCACAACCTCCCTGGGCAGCCTGTTCCAGTGCTCTGTCACCCTCACAGTGAAAAAGTTTTTTCTAATATTTTTATGGAACCTCCCGTGTTCCAGCTTCCACCCACTGCCCCTTGTCTTGTCAATGGACGCTGCTGAAAAGAGCCTGGCTCCATCTTCCTGACATTCCCCCTTTGACATATTTATAAACATTAATGAGGTCACCCCTCAGCCTCCTCTTCTCCAAGCTAAAGAGACCCAGCTTCTTCAGCCTTTCCTCACAAGGGAGATGTTCCACTCCCTTAATCATCTTTGTGGCTCTACGCTGGACTCTCTCAAGCAGCTCCCTGTCCTTCTTGAACTGAGGGGCCCAGAACTGGACACAATATCCCAGATGCAGCCTCACCAGGGCAGAGTTAGAGGGGCAGGAGGACCTCTTTCGACCTACTTGCTACTCCTCCTCTAATACACCTCAGGATCCCATTGGCCTTCTTGGCCACGAGGGCACATTGCTGGCTCATGGTCATCCTGCTGTCCACTAGAACCCCCAGGTCCTTTCCCCTGCGCTGCTCTCCAGCAGGGCAGTCCCCAACCTATACTGGCACATGGGGTTGTTCTTTCCCAAGTGCAAGACTCTACACTTGCCCTTCTTGAACCGCAGAAGATTTCTCCCCGCCCAGCCCTCCAGCCTGTCTAGGTCTCTCTGAATGGCTGCACAGCCTTCTGGAGTGTCAACCACTCCTCCCAATTTTGTATCATCACCAAACTTGCTGACAACATTCTCTAATCCCTCGTCCAGGTCATTGATAAATATATTAAACAGCACCGGCCCCAGCACTGACCCCTGAGGGACCCCACTAGACACAGGCATCCAGCCAGACTCTGCCCCATTGACCACAACTCTCTGGCTTCTTCCCTTCAACCAATTAGCGACCCACCTCACTACTTGGTCATCCAGACCACACTTCCTCACTTACCTATGAGGATGCTGTGGGAGACGGTGTCAAATGCCTTGCTGATGTCCAGATAGACCACATGCACTGCACGGCCACCATCCATCCACCTGGTTATGTCTTCATAAAAGGCTATCAGGTTGGTCAAACATGACTTCCCCTTGGCAAAGCCATGCTGACTGCTCCTAATGACCTTCTTATCCTTGATATGCCTAGAGACAGTGCCAAGGATAAGATGTTCCATCACCTTTCCAGGGATGGAGGTGAGGCTGACCGGTCTGTAGTTACTCGGGTCATCCTTCCTGTCCTTCTTTTAGACTGGTGTGACATTCGCTTTCCTCCAGTCTTCAGGCACCTCACCTGTTGCCCACAACTTACCAAAGATGATGGAGAGTGGCCTAGCAATGACTCCCGGCAGCTCCCGCAGCACCCGTGGGTGCATCCCATCAGGGCCCATGGATTTATGGATGTTTAAGTGTTCAAATTGATCCTTAACCCAGTCCTCATCAATCAGGGCAGACTGATCCTGAGCCTCAAAGAAATGGTCCTTGAATGCCAACCAACTCTCTTGGGCCCCTTTACCTTCCAGCTTCCTGTCCCAAGGGGTTTCCCCTGGCAATTGCTTGAAGAGGCCAAAGCTGGCCCTTCTGAAGCCCAGAGTTGCTATCCTGCTTGGTATTCTGTTTCTACCGCACAGGATCCTAAACTCCACTATCTCATGGTCGCTGCAGCCAAGATTACCCTCAACCTTCACTGCTTCAACCAGACCTTCCTTGTTGGTGAACACAAGGTCCAGCAGCGCTCCTCTCCTGGTCGGCTCATCCACCATTTGCATCAAAAAATTATCATCGATGCACTGGAGGAACCTCCTGGACTGAGGATGGCTGGCTGTGTGGGACTTCCAGCAAACATCTGGGTAGTTGAAATCCCCCATGAGAACCAGAGCCTGGGATTGAGAAGCTGCTGTCATCCGCCTGTAAAAGGCCTCATCAACTTCCTCCTCCTGATCAGGTGGTCTGTAATAGACACCCACCACAGTATCACCTAAACTAGCCTATATGGATCTCGATACACTCCAGCTGCTCACTCACGTAAAGAGCAACTCCCCCACCTTGCCTCATCAGCCTGTCTTTCCTCAAAAGAACATAGCCATCAAGGCCCACATTCCAGTTATGTGAGCTGTCCCACCACGTCTCTGTAATTGCAATGAGATTGTAGTTCTCCAGCTGCACATAGATTTCCAATTACCCCTGCTTATTCCCCATGCTTCTTGCATTGGTATACAGACACTTCAGAGATTTAATGGAGTATCTGTTACTGTTGCTTGTGCCTTTTACACCTAACCCTTGGATACTCCTCCCTGGCTCATGTTTAGTGAGTCGGGTTTTATCGCCTTCCCCCTTCCAACCTAGTTTAAAGCTCTATCTATTAATCCCGCCAACTCTCCAGCAAGGATTCTCCTCCCTCTCTTAGACAGCTCTACACCATCTATATCTCTCATGCCCAGTATCGCATAAACTTCCCCGTGATCAGAATACCAAAAACGTTGCTGGTGGCACCAGTCTTTGAGCCATGCATTAACTGCATCTACTTTTCTGTTCCTTTCAGTATTCCTGTCACCTACTGAAGGGATAGATGAGAAAACTACCTGTGTCCCCGATCCTTTGATCACCTGGCCTAAATTTAAACCTGCATTAAAACAATAATAATAAAATTCCCTTGCTTGGCAGTTTTGTTCGTGATTACATCGAGGGCAGAATTTTTTTCCAAAGTATTCTACCTTTACGAATTTTCCCTTTTCAAGTATTTTATAAATATATTATATTATTTAATATATTATTTTATATTTATTTTGAGTTATAACACAGTGTAATGTAATTTCTGAGCTGTTTTCTTAAGAGTTTGACTGCATGCGTGTGAAAAATAAACTTCCACTTGGACAGAATTATTGGGTGCAATAAAAACTGTCAAGCACTGAAGCAGCTACTGAATAGTCCTAAACTGTTATAGAGATGAATGTAACACAACAATTTTCTCTTTTTGAAGCTTACTGTAATGATTAAAAGGAAAGAAGGAGAAAGAATGATAAACCAATAATTGTAAAAGAAATATTAATTTCTTCTAAAATTATTAAACTTCTAATAAAATTGATTCTGAAGTTTATATGCCAGCCTATATATAACGCTGATGCATGTAAATAGCTAAACATTGAAAAATATTTAACGAATTGAAAGATCCACATTGCTGAATCTTCAACATTTGTTAGTTTACATTTACATAGCTACCCAGAATGTGTCAAATCTTAATGGAATAATTAAACTCATTAAACTGTTTAAATACCTTTATAAGCTAAATACACAAGTCACTCTTAAAGTATCAAAATGAAAAAAACATATTTCCAAAAACTTATTTAATTTATTCACTTCTATCAGTTACTACTTCTCCCTTATGTACATCATGTTTCATTTTCATTCATCAATGCTACAATCATACTTCAGTTGGGCTCAATGATCTTAATGGTCTTTTCCAATATACATGGTTCTATTCTAATCAGAGTATACATATCCTCATATGGTCTGATTTAAAATTTGTCTGAGATGCTGAAATCATTGCCTTCTATGATATTTGCAGTGATGAGAAAAAACCTGCATATACAAGGTAAAACACACAGTGGAATAGCATCATTAAAAATAACCCTAAGTTTATGAATGTCTTCACACTCTCCATCTGATTTGTAGAATCAATATTACTTATGCTCAATCTCCTCAACATATTTATGCTATCCACTGGAGGTTCAACTGTTATGCTTTGCACTGAAAAGGAGTGCTAAAAAATACCCCAGAGATAAATGCTGTTTCTTAGGAATGATTTACCATGTTTTTTTTCTTGAACTTGAGCTTTTTCCACACAGAAGAGTCTGATTAAGAAGATGAACAATAGACTCCTTTCTACAGTGCTGCACAATTGCAAAAAACAACACCGTGTTTTATAAACAGTTAATCAACCTTATCTAAGTTTAACAAAACTTTCTGAAATCAGACTTACATATGTAAAGCAAAAGCCTAATCCTGCAAGTATTTCCATGCAAGAATTATTTATTCAGATAGGCAGTCTCAAAACAAATGGAGCACATCTGTAAAGTTATTCATGTGCATAAATGCTTATTAGATAAGATATTCCGCAAAAGCGAGCAGGTATCTGCATGCTATCTGAAATTATCCCAGATAATATTATTTCCAGCAGAGACCAGTGAATTTCTAATTGACTCACTGATGCTTTTAGAAACTGTCACTCTCATGACTGCAACGGATTCCAAATCAAAAAAAGAGTAGGAGCCTGTCATTTGCATCGCAAGGTAGCAGCGCTCTACCGGAGCACTACAAGCACACATAATGCCCGTCATCACCATAAAACTAAAAGCACAAGATAAGCATTAGCAAAAGCAACAATACTAGACAGACCTATTGCTTGGAAAGAAGATGTCAGGCAGACATATTAACGAACACTGCGAGTAAAGCCAAATGGCAGCATATATAGAGAGTATACACCTGCCTTATTTTATAAATGACAGCATTGCAACTGGAAGGGTTGCTTCTTTAACATAAAATGGAATTCATTACTATTTCCATGTTCCAATCCTTAGTTAATTTGGTTAGTTTGTAAACTAAATAGGAAGAAAAAACCACACATGAAGCCAGCATGTTTCCAAAAATCCTATTCCTCTTCCCAGAGCGTGCATCAGCGTTTTTTTCTTTTTCTGTGTAACCATATTCCTCCAAGCTAATAACAGAACTATTTCAGACTGAATTTTAATTTAGATAGCTCAAATGTAGCAACAAAAAAATTCTACACCGAGACAGGAATGTTAAATGTCTTCCAACTCTCACGGAACAACAGTGGCTTAGAGCACTGTGTTCCCTTAGGCTCTTCTTAAAATCCTAACCTGCACCCTTATCTGTGGGTCAAATTTATTCTGTGCACAGAATAAACTGATATAATTGCTGCAACTTAAAGAGAAGGATGTTTCTTTTTCTTTCCATACACAGTGTTGTTAACGTTGAACATATGATTAGTAATTCAGTGATTTACAGTCTTGGTAAACATGGTAAGAGGTTATGCCTCGCTTCTAGCATTGTATTAATGAAAAGTAAGTGTGTCAAATACACACTGATATAATTTGTAATAATGCTTAACAATTTTTGTATGGAATGATGTTTCAGTGAAATATACTATTTCAACAGACTAAAAACTTCCTACGGAGAAACATCATCTTCTAAATACACTAACAGCTTCTGTCCATGGTCTTTTCTCAGGGTACTTAAAATTATATAGCTACATAATCTAGGTCAAAGAACCTCTATTTCTGCTGCAAACCCTGAAGTGAGCCTTCCTACACAAAAAAAAAGTTTAATTCTCAGCTTTTTAATTTTTCATGTGTATATAATAATTTTGCATGCAATTATAATAAAAATTAAAATTATAGCATGAAAGCTAAAAAAAGGTATTGATTGACTCTTGTTTTCAGTATTTTCATTTTCAAAAAGTGTTGGAAAGCTTTGTTTCTGTTCCAAACTATAAGTAATTTCTAATTCAGTATTTGCTACAGAATGGGAACTAAATGCCAAATATATGTAAAACGTAATTCTACATAATTTTCAGTTATTACCCCACATGAAAGAAAGAAAAAAAAAGTCCCTTGACTTTGAAATAACACTTATGGGTCTTTTGCATAAAGGAACGCATTTTATAAAGTTTAAAGAAACTGTTCAGAAAAACATCTTAGGCTGTACTGATTCACCGATGAATAAAATCAGAATAGACTATGCTATCTGAAAGTCATACTTCCATTTTTAGGGCCTTCCCAAATACTAATCGCTTTGACTGAGGATTCCAACTAGGGTGGAGCACCTACCTGTTTCTGACCAGTCAGTGACCTCTTCCAACGCAATGTAGGGTGAAGAGAAAAGGAAAAGACAAATAGGATGCCTCTTTTTACACACCTAAGATATAGTAGGCCTGATATTTATAGTAATTATACTGGAAAATGCTTTGTAAGTTTTAAATGGCCTTTAGCATTCTCAAACTGCTGTAAATTGGCTTTAAGTGTAAAAGAATGAATCATTTTCACACCAACACCTTTATCTATGGAAATAACTTACCTTGTTCTCAGACTCATTTAAAACTTAAGTCTTATTCTCTGGGACTCTGAGCCTAGCATGATGGACAAAGTCCCTGGCACTCCAGACAGGGTTGTGTGGACATAGCTATAGAGGACTTGAAATCAGACTAGGAGCATTTTCTAGCCTTGCAGTGTTCGTGGGAAAGAAGGGCAACCACTACTGTTACTGCTATTTTGTTAGAAGCAGTGGATTCCTGGACTTAGTCCCCAGTCACACAATGGAAACACAGGCTCAGGAACCTGCCTGCAAAGACTCTAAGTTGTATATTTTCCAAATAACAGCTAGAAACACATTTTTGTTGTATGCTGGCTGCATGAGTCCTGCTATGCTTCCAGTGTTGAGCAAGAAAGTTGTTCTACAGAGTTCTGACCATGCTGCCTGTTATTAATAGTGAGAGCAACATTCAGTTAAATACATCTGAAATGTGTCTGAAAGAAGTAAAAATATACAGACAGCCTGGTTATCCACTGAAGATCACCGGATTAAACCAGAGGAGTAAGTAGCAAATTCTTGCTCACAATGCCTTGTTAACTAGAAACTTGTTTATGGCATTCAAATAGGAGAAAAATAATATTAACACAGAGAATATTTAGCAATAATTATGTGGTGATTTCTTTTTTTTTTTTTACACTTTGAACAAGCAAACCATTCTGTGTCAAATACAATACTAGTCTTGTCTAATGTAACTGAAACTTGGACAAGCTGCAAAAATACAAAATCCTGTTGAATACAATCAAAACAAAGTTACTCTGCTTACAATAATTTAACCCTCAAGCTAGAAGCTGCTTTCTATTTTTCCATTCAAATTAGCCCTGAAAGAATTCCAGGCATGTGTTACAGCTTGAGCATCAAGTCATATGAGAAAAATATCAGAAGAAAGTCAATCTGCTAAAGAACCTATGAAAACTGTTAATCTTTCTGTAGTTAAACTTGTTTGTTTGAAAAACAAGGAGATGAGCAACAATCTTTAAAAAATACCCTAGTTTTTTCATATAAGCAGATGGATGAGAAATAAAGAACTCCAAAGCAAAACAGCAGAAGTACAAGAAAAACAGGATAGTTTTTATGGTGAAACTTGATTTATTTAGTGTGGGTTTTTTTTTAACACTGTACCTAATTCAGAGACTAAATTTTCTAGAAACTGCAGTCTGCAGCATATTTTCTCTTTCCTTTCATTTTAGCAGATAGCTTCTCCGGTATATGTATTAAACAAATAATATTAAAGGTGAGAGTAGGGGAAAGGATCATCCTATGGGAAATTTCAGGAGTCGTGCTGGTTTATTGTTCCAGACAATAAATCTGTCTTTTTAATCGGTCTTTAACATCCTGTTCTTTCACTTCTTGGAATATGATCTTAATTGACTTACTCTTTGGGTCTCCCGATGTAGTTTTACAGCTCCTATTTTGGCAGTCCACAATTCAACAGGAAGCTTTCTTCCATCGTTTAACACTGTTGAACAAACAGAAGCTTCCGCTGCTTTAGCTGGATGCTCTAATAACTCGTTAGTAGCACACCTCAATGGTATCACCCTGTTGCGGTATTTAAAAATCTCTTTTGTGTATGTTCTTTCTCCTTCACCTTCATCATTCGAAACTGTAGGACGTATTTTAGACAAACACCTACTAGTAAAGGCATAGGAGAGCTTTCCTTTGTGAGAAGAAATTATCTCTTACAGACTTTTTGCTGTAACTGCTATAATCAATCACTTCTTTTTATTAAACATATTACAATATGTTAAGAAGAAGGTGTTTTGTTTTTTTTCTCTGAAAGTTCAATGGGTGGGGAAAAGCAACAGAACAGTTGTGTGTCTGAGGTGTGACAAAACTGATGGTGGGTAGTGGCGGAGCTGAAGGCATGGGGAAGTGCAAAGGAAGAGAACTGTATCACTAGTGTCTCCTACCGTACTGCAAGGGAGTATGCAGTTTGAATTTTCCATACAATGAACAACCAGGTCTTAGGCAATGGTCATTTCCTAATAATTACAGCCTTCTCAGAAGAGCAACTACAGAATACAGCTATATTTTCAACCAAATATTTGTAAGTGGTATATCTACTTCAAGCTACTTTGTAACCGTACTAAGAACAGAAAACCAAGACACACTGGTAAAAAAAAAATAGAAAGGGAAAGAATGTTGGTGTAAACAAGGTGAGCTGATGTTTGGGAAGCTACTGAAGGCAAAGATAAATCATCATATTCTTCACTTCATAATAATGTAAACACAGGAAGAGTCAAATGTGTACAGGGAACTAAACCACTGCTCATTTTTTCAAGGACGTGTAAGAAATACTCAAGTGAAAACATTAAGCATGTACTAGAGATAGCAATCTGTCATTTTTATCTGATCATTTGTTACACAAACCTACACAAATATTCTCATGCAGTAATAAATCATCTATTATATATAACACAATTACAATTTTTCTTCTGTTACCACGTGAGCTATGAAAAATAAAAAATGTTAGTAGACACAATGTTGTGGGATTCGGGGTGGTTTTGTTTGTTTTTCTTAAAAAAAGCATTCCAATTACTGTATCTCATCACTCTAAACCTCTATGCGTTCTTTTTTTTCTGTTCATGTAACAACTGATGAACTCAGCGGAATCCAGAAGAAAATCTGGCCCACTATATCATAACCATATTGCAAAGAAGATGCAGTCCCAGATTAAATGGAAGAAAAAAAAAAAAGGAGAGGGGGGAACTAAAAAGAAAATAAGTTTAATTCAGAAATAGAAGACATTTTCTGAAAAAAAAAAGATTATTCTTTTGACCTTGAAAAGCAAGTTTGATCAATGGCATAATCAAAACATACCATTCAGATAAATAAATGGGAAGTTATAGTAACAGTTATGGTTTTTAGTAATTAAATAACCATATCCCTCAAAAATGGAGAAAAACTGGGTAAAACTGTTACACAGAGAGCATAACAACTGCTAATAACGGTACAATAATAGATTATATAATGCTAATAATGGTAATATACTGCTAATATAGTGCTAATGATGGTAACATACTTTATTTTTTTCTAGATAACAGAATATTTTTAGACTTCTTAAGTAATCAGACACTATGAATCAGCATCTCTATTCTAAGGCAATGTGACACTTTTTTGTCACATTTTTATTCCTTCAAATCCTTCCTCAGCTCCGTTGCCAATGTGTGAAATATGCTTATGTTATGCTCCACAGTCTTCAGATAAAAAGGATATATTTGTTTATTGTTGTGTTGGTGCTCCCTTCCTGCTTGTATGTCCTTACCATTTTCTCACCATTCCACAGGAGAACTATAAAATGCAAGTTGAACATAAAGAAACACACAAATCTTCCAATATATCCCGAATACCAAGAAAGGATACTCCACTCACTATCAGTAAACGTTTTCCTACACCTCAAAAGCCCAACAGTTGTTCAAGAAGTTAGCTCTGCTCACCATTTATGCCTTCACAGAGCAGTGTGACAGTCATGTGTTCCACATCAGATTTGTTGTTGTTCCCAAATCAATATGCTCAGGTACTACATGTAGTTCTGGCGAGAGAGTGCAAATAAAATGAAGATTATCCTGCATTTGCCAGCAAATGCTAGTCAGTTTCTGAAGGCAGCTCCCAAGGAATATAACCATCTACTACACCATCTCTTCATTGCAGAAGAAGATATTTCAGGCCTTTAACAGCTGGCAACTTCAAAAATAGTCCATATATTTCCTAAAGAGTTCTGAGAAAGACAACCATCTTACTGTAGTTTATTGTAAGACTTAAAGTTGACTAAATGTAAAAAGAGTGCCCATGAAGTCATCTGATGAACTACAGAAGGATGCTACATAAGTTAATTTTCCACATGAGATCTCAGAAGATATTTGCCATCATGTATACATGCTTAAAACAATCTATTTTTACATCTAAGGAGCAAGCCATGAGGATCTGGTTTCTTCCAGAACTATTTTCATGTAGGACATCTCTTTTCTACACAACTGTAAAGACTACAGGATATTCTCTGGATGTTGTTCTTGGACATCACGGTATTATTAAGAAATCTTCTATTCAGAAACATCCTCTGTAGCTTCAACAGTTAGAATTATGGCTTGGTTACATAATTGTCTGCCCATACCACTGCCACTGATATTTTTTTTTTCATTAGGATGCTACATTTATCATGCTGTCCTTTGTAAACTGTATTATTTTCTGTCATTTAATCTTGTATTTACGAAGTGTTGCTGGTTCTGACTAAAGAGGTCTCGCAAAGTTACACTGGACTGCTGAGTTTCCATCAGTATAACAGTCCTGTACTTGTTCTGCTTTCCCTAAGACCTAGTAAGCGTAGGACAAGTAGGTTTTATTGTTACCACTGATAGTCCACTGACCATTTTGAGATTCTGCCACAAACCTGAATGTTTTGCAAAGAGGGCAACATGATCATTAGATGCATTAGAGTTTTTCATGAAGGTTCTAGCATAACAAAAAACAATGGTCTGAGATGTTTGGCAATTTAATCATCCATACAGCATAATATATATATAAATAACAAATAACGCACCTGAGATTCACTACTTAGCTTTTTTCCTGAGTTTATTAGCTTTTGAATCAGACTGAACATGCTGTGTTGTTCGTTACAATTTTGCAACTCAACCTTTAAAAAACATCATCCAACTAGTCATATAAAGCTTTGATTCCTAAAGTCAAAAACAATATTAAAATTTCATGGAAAATCTGCTGGGAATTTGAATCATGGAAATGCCATTTCCTGCTGTGTACTAAAGGCAATAAATTGACATATAATCATGCTACCTATGGCTTAAGAATCTCTTAAGTATGGCCATCTTAAAAGCTTATACTGCCTTTTTCCTCAGGAAGCTTAAAAATTATCTGCCCAATTGCCATTAAATATCTGTTTCAGCTCTTTAAAAGAGCCTCTCAACAATTGTTTGAAATACTCATTCTCTACTGAACAGATAAAAAGTCAGAAATAGTAACACAGTCTTCTTTTCACTACCTCTACTAACTGCCCTCAGTTTTCCATCTCCATGCGAAAGCTTCATGAGAAGCAGTGAAGGCCCTGGGACAAAAGCTACGGGAGAAGCTGCACGGCACAACCTCCTTTCTGTACCATCATGTGAAATCCTACACAGGATTCACTGACACAGGGCCATGGAAGTCAATGCAGTTGCACTCGTGTACAGCACTGAGACTCTAGCTCAGTATTTTTCAAAGAGCATCAGCTGATTGTGAATACCTCTAATATTAACATTTTCTTTTGCCTAGTGATCTATACTGCTAACTAACAATATTTATTTTTTCATTTAGTCTCAAAAAAAAGAGTGATTTTATGCATCTGGAAGTACATGCCAAGGAAATAATAACATTTAATTTATCAGAGTACTCTCTAACTTTCTATCTTGCTATCATCTTTTAATATTCCTGAAGGCTGGAACAACCAAAACAACCTGTCAGGCAGCCAAAGTACTACAACACAAAGAAGCCATCACCACATTAAGAACAATTTCACAGAACCACAGAATTGTTGAAGCTGGAAAAGACCTCTGAGATCACCAAGTCCAGCCTATGTCCCAACATCACCACATCAGCTACACCATGGCACTAAGTGCCCCACCCAACCTTTCCTTAAACACCTCCAAGGACAGTGACTCCACCACTTCACTAGGCAGTATTATTTCAGAGTACTAAAACAAACCTGGAATAAAGAGGTGATAAAGCTTAAAGTTTATTGTCAAGAAAAAGTAAGAGCAGTGACTGCTTTGTGCCCTTGCACACACTCTCATAAGAAACTTAATTTTTGCTTTGAGATGTTTGTGCCAAAAAAGATTTTAGAACTAAAATACGATGACAGAGAAGGAAGAGCTGCTTACTCAGGAGCTGCTGAAACAGTCGTCTTGGATGATTCTGTAGTTTACCATAGAATTCCAGCCTTCAACCTGTCTAGCGTGTGTGTGTGAGGATATCCACAGACACATACCACTCAGTACAAAGACAAACAAAATCAAGACACTCCCCTCCAAAACTTTGGTCTTTTCTCCTTCTAGGGGAAAAAAAAATAAACAACAAGCTCACTATACAAATTGCAGGAACTGTTTTAAATGATGGAAGGGCTGATATCCCACACACCTTGTTGAAGAAATTCCAGATGCATATAATTGGAGATTTATTTATTTATTAATCACCTGTAAACATCTTAAGTGCAACAAAGTTAACTGGGTATGTGGCAAATCTCACCACAACTAGCCTAACGCTATCACATAATGTTTACACCAGAGAAACCACACAGATATATCCAGCATTAACAAGACTATTTTCAGATATGTACACAGACTAGAACAAAACTGGGCGTTTTATAGCTAATAGAAATTCTTTGCCTTCTGCTTATTTTTAATAAATTAGAAAACACTCCTGGTATTTTGAAAAATTGCACTTTTTTTTTTTTACTGTTGAATTCTTCTACCATCTTAAAACCTACTTAGACTATGACAGAAAGCTCAATACCTAATATAGTTGAATTAAACAGAACTTTTATTTCTGCAAATGGAAAAGCTTTATTTCAATCATGTATTGGGAAAACCTGTGAAATCTATAAATTACAAAGGTACTAATACGACATAATTAATATAAACTTGCCTTAAACCCTAGCACAAGCATACTAAGATTGTGTAGCTAACAATAGCATGTAAGTATTTTGTAACACTGCAATTGCATAGCCAGGCAAAATTTTAGGGGAGTATGTGAGGAAAAGGCAGACAGATGCAGTTGCAAGGCGATCAAGTAACAGAAGTTGCCAGACAAGAACAAGATAAGCAAAGGGACTGCTGATAGGCAGAACATGCTGCTGAACATGCTGGAAAAATGATTGGCAAGACAAAAGCAAACCAAACTAATAAGCAGACTTCTCTTTTGGGAAGGACAGGAATAGCATAAAAATATCTGGCAGACGACATAAGAAAGAGACAAGACCATTTCATTTCTGACTTGTCTCATCAAAGAGCTTTTAAGTCTGATCACCCAGATCTCTGCAGCTAAGGACCATCAAGATCTGCAGCCATCTTTACTAAATACCTAATATGATCTCCATGGAATTGTATAGTCAAAGCTAACTTAGAATATACTTTTTAAAGACTAGATTTTTTTGTATATAGTAATGATAATCAGTATTACATAAGAAGTGTCATGAGAAGGAAGTGTGTTATTCATGATAGAAGTCAGTAAAGTTTAGTTTTAAAGCTTAAAATTGGCCTGATTTGTCAGTCTGACAATACTCCCCTCCCAGAGATCTCTAATTCTCAAAGTGATAAATACTTCTATCTAGTTGTAACGTATTATTCAATTCATTATTACTCAGTTTATTCATCATACAATCACTGCAAACTTATTTGTTCAATCTGAAAAATTTCCTCGAGTGTACCATTTGTAGAGTTACAGATTGTTGGGTTTTTCATCTTCTGCCTGGATATACTGGCCTTTTTAATTTAAATAAAATTAATTCTATATATATTCATGCTTTCTACAGCAAAGCAATAGGTATAAGAGAAGACATGTTGCCCCAATTTTTTTTCCAAGTTTTATCACTTGTCTGACACCTCCAAAAATTGTTGCATTGGAATACAGTAGAGGTCTAACCACAGCTTCTTCTGTAGTAAGCTTGCTAAGCAGTAGGCTCTGCCAGCAAAAAAGTCACAGAAGATAAAAAGAATCTTTCTCAATAGAAGATACAGAAGCCTACTTATTAAAAACAGCGTGCAGGGATAAATGGGTCACTCATCATTTGTGGTGCGGCTGGTCCTTTCTTCCTCTTCCTCTGCACATCAGGTCAATCCCTGAGCAGGCCTCTTCTGCTTTCAAGACTGGCAGATTGTGGTAGCTTCCACATATGTTTGGGATGGGGATTCTCTTTCTCATTCATCTTTCGTAATAATTTACCTTTAGCTTTTTTGATTTGGTAGTTCATTACACTTTTTTCACCATCACTCTGCAAAAACGAGGATGAATTCAACAAAGTGAAAGGCAGTCAAAAAAGCAGGCCTGGTTTATGTCTCAGATTGTTTGTCTGCACAAAATTATTCTCTTGCCTTAAATTACTGTTGGCTTAAAACACTTCATGCCTGAGGGCTGCTGTTATCTGAAGTGTTTTCTCATATGATCAAGTTTATATCCTCAACAGAAAAAAACCCATTGGACTGAGAAATGTAGTATTTATAACTTAAAGGAATTATCCTCCTTCTTTATGCTCTTCCAAAAATTATTTTCCTCTTAAAACATTTGTTACTGATTGCATTTATTAAGTAGTCCCCTTACTCGGTATTTCAAAGAGTATGCTTCTACTCATGTCACTGTTTAGCAAATAAATCATTCTTGCAATATGATTATGCCTATTGGAAAAAAATTTCAGCTACATCACAGTCACAATGAATTTGGAGCCCTTTTCAAAAATGCTTTATTTGAGGTATAAACTATCAAGTTTTCACTGATTTCAACAACACATCTCAAAAGTAGTACTAATGTTATGCAAAGCAAGTCTGAAACTACTGTAAACTGTTAAAATGTCACCATTACTTGAACACCATAAAGCAGTATCATGTATTTCTTTGTGGCAAGCATTGTGCCAGTTGTTCTAGGTTCACAGATGGAGATGAATCAACCAGTTTCACCAATCTCTCCCTTTTCATGTTGCTTCTTACTCATGCTTCAGCATAGCAGTAGTTCTCAACATGTTCTTCAGTGCAATTAGCTCACAAACAGAAACCAAAATTAGAGTCTAAGTTTGCTGCAGGTAACACTTGGCAAAATTAATATCTACTGAATGAGCTACATACCCTTCTGCAGAATTCAAAGGTTCTTAGAACTCAGCAGGGAGCATGCCAATTATCACAAAAGAAAACTATGTGTTGCATAAACAGTAAAGTTAAATATATGGCAAATATGAATCTACATCCTTTCTCTAGAGGCTGAGGCTCAGGCAGTATCCTCATGTGACATTAATGTTTCTGTCCTTCAAAGATCTTGCCTGTATCTTCAGGCCAAAAAGAGGAAATGAAGATCTAATAGCAACAATTTTTTTTTTTTTAAATGGCAAAACAATTTGTGTTGCCAGGAAAAAGTAAGCCTTATTATACATCATAAAGGAGAAACTCTCCAATTTATCTTAAAGGCAATAACTGTAAGTTGAACTGTTGAAATGTGGTTATTCCTTCACATGCTAATAAACTCAACTGAGAATATTTTATTCTTTTTCTGCTGCAGGTCCCTAAGCAGTTAGGTTTTTTCCAATATGTGCATATCCTGTTAGCTGTCTGTTACAATCCTTTACCATATGTTAGATGTTTTAGGTGTTCACTACACAAAAAAAGAGCTCCTGCAGTTTGTCAGCCTTTCCAACCAAGATCTTAGGATTTGTTAACAGGTTTTTAAGGCTATTTTGAATACCTAAAAGGCTTTTTAAAGAAAACCACAGAACAAAGAAGGAAATACTGTAAGAGAACAAATGTAAGTGAAAATTAGTATCTAGTAGTTAAGGTATGAAACAACTTCAGTTGCAGTTTTGAAACTACAGCTGCTTCGAATTAAAAAGTTGGATTAGAGTCTCAACTAATGCAAGAATATAATTATCACTGAAGAGGGTCAATAGACAAGTAGTGCATAACCCATTTTACAACTCATTTACCAGATGTGACCATTCATCCCCTTAGTATAAAAGCTGGAGTCTCTACTCTTTAGCTGATATTCTTCTCTAAAAAAGGCACTCTTCCTCAGTACTGAACTAATCTTTTCCTGAAGAAGCACCTTACAGCAGTAAGCAACAATTTGCATTTCATTTTGACACACAATACATATACCTATCATACCTATACCTATCATAAAGACCTTTACCTGTAATATGAGCAATCAAAGAAGGTTTTAACCATGACTCAGTTTTACCCATTCACCCCTTAAGAAGTTAGTTAAGGAAAACGTGCCTTTAATGAAGAAGTTACTCAAACTTCTCAAAGTACCCTCAAAGGGAAGCTATTACCTGCAAACATATGAAGGGTTCACCAGTTGAATCTCCATAAATATTTTTGTTGTTCTCTCTAACTTAGGTAAGTCCTTTTACAATATTGGGAAACGTAACATCTCGTAGACCAGGCCTAGCAGATGCATAGCAGAACATGAGTTCAAAGACTGCTTGCTGGTAATATCAGCCTCACTTTAGACATCACTGAGGTCCATAAGAAAGCCAACGAAGCATTTCTTAATCTTACTAGATTTCAATAAGCTACAATTACATTACTCTGCTTAGGGAGCAACAGGCAACAGGCAAAAGCAGGTAGACTATGAAGTTGACAGATGTTGAGTTAAAAGATGGTCTGACTGCAATGCATAGGGGTAGGGTAACTGTTAAAACAAATTTAACTTAGAATCTTCCTTAGAAAAGGTCAAGGCAGCTCAAAGTGAAAGATAATATAATTAATTCAACAGTACAAATAGACTGCATTGCAGTTCGGTCTTATAGTAGGCAAGAAATTATATACAAGATCCAGGTGTTACCTGTCCACAACAGCTGTCCATGTATACATATAAGTGGTGTATACATGCACTCTGCCTGTGTGTGCCCGCTGGGAATAGTTTCAGCCTCACTACTCACTGAACCTGGGGCATGGAACTGTGTAGCAACTTTGCTTTTCTTGTCCTGTCAGATCCAGGGCAAGATATTTTCTCCTTACTTCTTGAGAACTTGGTGAGTGCAGCTGGTTAACTAGAATCATAAGCTATTAAGTAAATTTGGAACAATTCTCACCCCAAAGGAGCATCAAGATTCAAGCAGAATCAGTTGAAGAAACCTACATACTCTGGAGAACACAAAGGGGAAATAAAAGGCAAAATAGTTATGAAAAATACATCTAACAGGATCTTCAGTATTGTCTCCTTTTGCTGTTAACAATTTTTAAAAATGCGAAGCTGCATGTCTGCACTGCCTAGAAGAAATATAAAAAAAAAAGATTAATTATTCCAGAGTGGTCATTAGAATGTTACTGGTCCACGTGAAGGGTTTCTGAAGTACTTATCTGAACATATCAAATAAAGTGGTTTTAATAATGTCACGTCCCGACCTTTCAGGACGTTGACCCAGGTTCTCTGATTCCCAGATCAGGATTAAGGTGATTTACACCAAGGATCCGAAATAGCAATTTTATTTATCAGTCACCTGACAACGAGGTATTTCAATTGCCCGCTCGGCCCAATCAACACTGCACAACAACTAGTTATTGATAAGCAAAAGAAACCGGCCTTGCCATAGATAGTTCCCTGTTAAAGCTAGAAAGAGAGAGAAGGAAAGCGATAGAGAAAGGAAAGATCACCACCCCTGGATCCAGCGACGATCACAGCAACCCTCTAGTGGCGGGCGAAGAGCGCCCAACTGCCCGGGGTGATCCCCTTTTATAGAGTCAAGTTCCCGCCACAGCCCGGGAACTGGTTTGGGGGATGGTGGGGGCTTCTGAGGGGGGATGTGTTACCCCTCCCTCTCCCGGTTTCTTGCAGCCACAGCTCCAAGCCCTGTCCACCCCCACAGCTTCACCGGTGCAGGGCTGGGGCAGGGGGCTCGGCAAAGCGCTGAGTCACCCCCACACACAAACACAGACAGGCGCCAGGCAGGCGGCTCTGGCTTGTTTACTGTTTGAGAGATCTATCTAGTCCCTCACAAATAAGGCAACCTTTCATTCACAGAAAAAAAAAAAAAAAAAAAAAAAATACATCTACATTTTCAGAATGGGCATTTACTTTAGGGGGGAAAAACAACAAAAAAAAAACATGGAGAGTGAGTTTATCACATTATTAAAGAAGGAATCAAGATTGCTGCTGATATATTTGTTTCGGCAGCATTTGTTCATCCACTGTGAATCATCCAATAAGGTATTAAAAACTAGTCTGGCTGGAAAGATGATTTACATCATGTGTACTTCACAAATCTTGACTTAAAAATTCTTTTAAATATTAGTCACAGTGAACATTGTCAGGTGACACTTGTAAAAGTTTATGACCTTTCAAGATAAGAAATTAACAAAAAGGTATTTTTATAGTTCAGAATAAGTTATTTCATAGGAAAGAAAAAAAAAAATCTGTCCTGTGCAACAAAGAACATAGTAGAGGCTAGCACTGACCACCTACCATCATGTGCCCTGCTGAATTTATGAGTAAATTCACAGCACCGCAGAGTCGCTGAGATTGGTCTATATCCGGGTGGCTTCAAATATCTCCAAGGATAGAAAGTCCACAATTCTCCTGGGCACTTTGTTACAGTGATTGCACACCCTCATAGTAAAAAAAAACTTGTTTCTTACACTTAAAAGGAATTTTCCGTATTTCAATTTGTGCCTGTTGCCCTTTGTCCTTCAGCTGTGCACCTCTGAGAAGAGGTTGTCTCTATCTTCATCACTCTCCCCCACCATGTATTTAAACAGAAAGATAGTATCATCCTGACCCTTCTCTTCTGCAGGTTAGACAGTCCCCAGGCTTTGGCTTTCTTAACCTCATCCATGCACATTCAGTGTCTGTATTATTCCTCCTTTGTGCTCAGATCCTTCCTCCATTTCTTCTATGCTTTCACCTGATGTTTGAGTTTTGTTAGAAGCACCTTGTTCATCCATGTAGGCCTCCTGCCACCTTTTCTTGATAATATATTACCTCCCAACATACTACATGCAAACTGGAGGAAGAAAACAAAATGAAACTCATGTTATAGGTCCTGATAGTTAATGCAGTCACAGAAAACTTGTGTATCTTCTATAGTGCACGAAGATGAATTACATATGAAAAGTAAGATTTGTCTTGTGTTAATTATTCTCTTTTCAAATGGATTCTGCATCTGAAGTTTAGGTATCGTGTTTGTTTAGTAGTTACCACCTCAGGAAAGTAATTTTCTGAAAGATTCTCCCTTGTTCCAATGCAAGCAGGTCATGGACTAATGAAAACAGGAAAATCACTGCCACTCCACCACAATGGACAAATGAAAATAGAAAAGTTTATATGCCACTGTACATGTTTGCTGGACTAAATTATATACTTTCACTGAAATGTTGAACAGAGAAAGGCAATCTAATGAACAATCAGCACTTCATATTTCTTATACTGTTTGTTTTGGTTTTAAAAAAAAGGAGTCCTTAATCCAGAACAATAAAGAAAACCACATCTCTTACAACAGGTATAAGAGAATTTCATTGTGTCAACACAGAGCAGACAAAGGCAAAGGAATTAATCATCCAAGTGTTATGGGTCTTTAAATATTTTTAGTCAGGTAAAAGGCCATTTCTTACTGTTATTTATCACAGTAATAAAATAAAATATGAGGTGTATTTTCTAAATAAAGTTGCTCAGGGAATTTTACTGGGTGCTCATGACACAAAGTGCTGACTTCAATTATTGTGGTCAGACAATGAACAGTCAACTAAAACATTTTTACCGAGGTTCAAAAACTACAAAACAAGATGGAAACTCCTAATAAAAGTTAAGTACAAGTAGTTAAACCAATCTGAAAAGTTTGAGTGACAGACAAGGGAAAAAAGTATTGCCTCACAAGGATGAACACTATTAACATAAAGACCAAGTGACAGACAGATCCCATCAAAATGAAATCTGGAAAAGCCTTCAAATACCAAGAATATGGTGACTGCAGGAGCTCAAGAAGCTCTGAGGGAATCTTCGTAAACGTGTAAGGGCTACACTGGGTTTCAAAGGATAAAGCTTTATTTATTACAGATAGCTGATATTTCCTACCGACAAAAATATTGAAGAAGGTCACTTTTGAAATAAAGATTTCCAGTTTCTTCAAAATTACTATTTAGTAAAAAAATAAAATTCCAAGATTGTGAGATAATTACACTATTTCAATACACTTATTAAAAAGAAACCACTGACCCAATCTTAAAAGACTAGCTAGAATATTTAGAAATTTTTCACTTTTCTCCTGTTTAATGGGAACAAGTAAGTTTATAGAAGATTGGAAAAAGGCAATTATAATGACTACATTAGAAAAAAATAAAAGCATATAGAATTATAGAAAAGGCATCCTGCTTTTAAATTTAGGTAGGCTTATGGGAGAAATATCACACTACCAATAAATGTAAGACAAGAAGCAACTAAAACCAAATATGGATGCACTAAATCTAAATGGTATTCACCATTTTGTGTGATAAGGTAAAAGATCTTTTTAAAAAGGATTACTAAAGACTGCATATATTGTGATTTTAAATATGGATTTTGACACAACCTCACATGGCATTCTCATATGCAAATTAAGAAAATGTAATATAGATGAAACAATTAAGTTTTATGGCCTGCAGCTCCCTCTCCTAATGTAGGCATTGAGTGTAATTCCTCAAGGGATCTATCTCGAGCCTAGTTATGTGTAGTCTTTCAATTCATGATTTGGCTGGTGAAATAAACACTGTACACATTAAATTTGCAGTTGATGGAAAAAGTTGTGATGGTTTGCAAGTATGCTGAAAATCAAGATCAGAATTCATAACCACCTAGCCCCATTTTTTTTCCCCTTAAAAGTGGTCCAAGAGGAAAGCAAAGAGTATGAGTCAATAAAGATTAAGCACGGTACAACACCCAAGTATAAATGATCCTCTACCCAAATACAGGATAAGAATAACAGTTCTTCAGAAACAATCTTTAGGTTTATAGCAGATCATAAAACTAAATGTCACTCTAGTATGTCATGATGCTACAAGAAAGGCAAACTTCATACTAAGGTGTATAAACAGAAATCCTTCCTATAAGACATTCAATTACTCTCTACTTTCCCCAGCGCTGGTAAGACACTAGCTGGAACTTAGTGGTCGGTTTTGTGGACTGATTGTCAAGAAGGATTTGAACTGACTGGAGAGAGTTCAGTCAAGATGAACATGAGCTTTGGAAAAGAATTAATTAGGCTTGCTTAGCCAAAAGAAATAAAGGTCAGAGTGACTTGCTACAGTTTTCAGAGACACAAAAGAAATATACTGAAGAAATAGTGGCCTCCATGTCTATGATGGATAGAAAGTAATGAATTGAAGCTGTAGCAAAGAAGAATCAATTTAGACATTCAAGAAAAATTTGCAGACATATGTGGCAGATTATTGGTTAATATGGTGGATCTCCAAATTTGAAGGTTTTAAAAAACGAACCATATTCCCTTGAGGTTCCATCTAGCCCTTCTTTCTATACATTCTATGAAGGTTGTGAAGTGTCATTTATTGAAAGGAACACTGGCATATCAAGCAGGAAGAATGAGTTGGTTATGGTAACTGGAAGGAAAAATGGGACTTAAAAGCTGTCAGAGTCTTGAATTTAGGGACTAACAGGAGGCCCTTCAGTTATGAGCTAGAAATAAGAGGACTGAGAAGACCACTGTATGCGTGGTTATCTCGCAGGGGTCTTTCATCATAATTTTTTGCTTTGAAAAAAGAATGCTGTCCTATGATACATATTAAAAATTATTTGCAGCAGAGAAAAATGACTACAAATGCTAGTTTGAAAGGCACTTGTGACAGGTTCCTCATCTAGAGAACAGTATGCGTTATCTCTTGATCATCCTTAATATAAGAATTATTTAATTACCACTTTTACACAAGCATAGAGTGACTACAAAAATAATCAGATTAATGACAATCTTATTTATCTCAAGGGCTGAAAAGAGTTGTTCTGTTCAGTATTTACCAGATGAAGAGCTGAGAGGAATAATAGTTTCGTTAAGAATCATAGAATGGTTTGGGTTTGAAGTGACCTTAAAGTTCATCTAGTTTCACCCCCTCTGCCATGTGAAGGGACACCTTCCACTAGACCGGGCTACTCAAAAAAAAAAAAAAAAGGAATAATTAAAATATTTATCTAGTACTCACTCAGGAACAAACAGATTAGATCATCAAAGGATTTATGACAAAAGTTTTATAAAGAAGGTTTGCTTAAATGGTTTTGCTATGACAATAGAAATTTCTCTTGCCAATGGGAGAGGCAAATATCCCCTCTGAACGACTTTTAAATGCAATTTGTTGTGCTTCTGACAGGTAATGGTTCAGAATCATAATTTTTTACTAAAACCACAAGGTATTTTGCAGCCATATATAGGTATGTGTAATTCATACCTCTTGTATAAAAGGTCTACTCCAGGATATACATGTATAAACATACAAAGAAGTAGACCTTCACAATAAAGGGTATTTAACATTAATTTTTATATATATATAGACACACACACTTTCCTGGTTTAAATCACTGTGACTATTGGCAGTTCTCATTTGATTCCCACAGCTTTGACCACAAACTTGTAAATCAAATAGTGATGTTAATCAAGCAGTCTTCCCTTTTTTTCCAGCTGCCCCTCTCTTTGCTTTTTTCGTCTCTGTTAATACTGTTTGGGTGGTTACTCATTAATTTAGTACTTATAAATTCCATCAGGTTCCTTCCTCCCTAACTCCTCCTTCACTCACAAGCGCAGTTCAAACTCATCTTTGAAGCAACTTATTTAAAAGAATTGCAGTATTTCTTCTAAAAAACCCAATGAAAATGGTACAGAAGTAACATAGATTATTTAGAGAGTTGATTACTGACCTTCAACATAATAACAATAGCTTACAAATTTCTATTCCTTTTCTACTTCTCACAAATGAAAATGATTACAAGATAAATGTTCTCCTCCACTACCCAAGTGGCAGGTTTCCATCACAGATATCTAATAACCTTTTTGGGTTTTATTATTATTATTATTAGTGGTGGTAGTAGTAGTAGTAGTAGTAATTCACTTATTTTCAGAAAAAAAGGCTGAACACATCAAGCAAGGCTGAATCACATCAAGCAAACCTTCAATCAAATTAAGACAATTAGATTACGCAACCAGTCTTCATTATTTCTTCTAGTGTTTTGAAGAATATCTGGAAGTAGAGCTCTGCATTATAAACGGTTTTAATGTGAACTAATATGACAATAGTATTTTAAAATTTCACACTGTATCTCATAAGTCACTTAGAGAAAACATTTTGGTACTCTCACACCCTCATTATGAGTATGGCAAAGTGCCAATTAATAGAAAATATTCTGAATTATGAATCAAGACCAAATTAAAAATGTAAAATTACAGAAAAACAATGAATGCTTGTTTTAAATTCCCCTCCCAGACAGGTAACCATTTTTAACTACATCTGCTATCCACACTTGATCTATATCTTTATCTATTCTTATGGCTAATGAGGGACAAATTTCTTATTACTCATGAATGACACTAACTATCCACTCTTGCACAAAAGAAGAATATTACAATTTACATTTAAATGAGGTTTGAAATGTTAATGAACAGAGCCAGTATTCTAATTATCTATACAAATACATTAAATTAAGGTGAACTTTCAGAGATGAATTACTTCAAAATCATACTCTATGTTTGCCCAGAAACATTAGTGAAGAATAGTTCAGTATTTGTAGGATAATTCACAATTACTTGTGGTCAAGAATGGACAAACAATACCACTATCTATTTAATATCAGCTGGTAGGAGGGAGATGAGTGACCTTTATCTTACATGTACAAAAATAGCTTTAGAGAACACCTCAATGACACTTGATATTTTTTTTAAGTTTGTGGAAAACCTTAGATATAAGGTGTGTTTCTTCCCAGAGTCTTAGGCCCAGATGGATGTGGAATCTTGGCCTCTATCTCCAGTTGCAATCCTTAACTTCCCTTTGCCTGTTTTTGTTGTTGTGTTTTGTTTTTTTTTTACACAACTGTCTTTAAAACATTTGACAGCAGGATGGTTAAAAACTTCACCAGAATGCATTGTGCAATTGAGCTGAAGATTCTTTGCTTCGGTTGAAAAGGCCAACTGAACACTTATTTCTTTTTTAATCATTCATATTGATTTTATTGCTGTCCTAGTTCTATGTCAGGAGAAAACTGAGAAACTTCATTAAGTTTTTCTGACCAAAGCAAACATTTTCTTTACTTAAAATAGGAAACCCAGGAAACTAAGTTGGTATTGTATTCAGAAACATCATTCAGCTCAAAATAATTGCTCCTCAAATTTTTAACTTTTGGCTTCATTTTTTTTTATCTGTTCTACACATTGCCAGATTTCAGATATCATTAAAGGATCGAGAATTCAACAACAACAAAATAACCCTCGAAAAAGACTCCTAAGATAACAGTCTGTGGCATGATAAAATGTTTGGGTTTTTTTTACTAGTGGTTTGGGGGTTTTTTTGTTTTGTTTTTTTTTAATAAACATTGCCTTATTTGCTCATTGTATGTGAAAATGAATAGTTCTCCAGAGAGATTTAATTGAAAGAATTCAGCAAACAATATAGTATGATTGCAGTACAATGACATCTCAAGTTTTGCATGGCAGTTCAGAAGCCACTTAGCAATACATTAATATTCAATATCGTGGCGACACAGAGTTGGTTAAAAACAAATAAAAGTCCAAACATCTAATATTTGGAATATGACAACATTCTTGAAATAACTAATTATTTTATTTTTAAAATTATATTATTTGATATCTTTTAAATTACATTAAAAGTCCATGCAGTTTGAATCACTTTCTGTTCTGATATTGAAGTCCTTTTCAGAACTTTCATCTGGTGACACACACGTGTTTTAGTACAGTTCTTTCACTAACTTAATGTTCTGCTCAGAAATTCCAATCCCATTGTTCGCTGTACCTGTTGCTCATTTGCAGCAAGCTCTCTGCTTCAAATCCAGTACCAATTGCTGGTGCCTGAAAACAATTTTTATGCTGAGGAAGGTCTTAACATTAAAATCAGTCACCTATAGTGAATTATGCACAGATTTAAACTCCCATCTGAGTCAATTTTTTTAATTCTTATTGCTATTACTATCTTCAGCTTCTCTTAATAAAAACTTAAATAATGAAATAAGACAAGAAGCTCTCAAGATTCTTTTTTAAGAAGGATGAAAGTTCAGCAGTCTCCAGGTAGACTAGGTCAATACCAATTCCACCTACAGTATCCAGCAAATGAGCTTTATGAGAGGGTAGCTGAGCTGCTCATTATTAAAAATTATAATAACACGTGTAAGCTAACTATTAATTACAGCATTTGGCTCACATTTTGCAGTGAATATACATAGGTAAGACTCATCTGCCTGTGAAAAAAATAAAAGAGCACAGCGCAAAAGAACTTCAAATACTACAGCAAAAGTCAAGATTTTTTGAGGGACTACTTAATTGACTATCTCTTCTAAGCAGAAATTCTCCAACACCTGCAGCTCACAAAATTAACATAAACACAGAAAATCCCTCACTCTCCTTGGCCTTTGTGTAGCCAACATCTTCTGTGAAAAAAGTTAACACTGTGTTACTCTGGATTGTAATAGGGATGAGGCAACTAAAAATAACAGAGTGGGTAAAGGGCTAGATTCTCTTCCACCATAGCCAACCTGGCTAGTAATAATAATTTCTCTTAAATATAGCAATTCTGGGTGAAAAGTTTCTGCACAAATCCAGAAACTTCTCAAAAAATATAGTTTTGGAACTAAAAGTTAAACTGTTATAATTCTTGAGAATATCTTGAAAAGGATTCTGCAAGTCAAGTTTTTAAAAAATTGGAAATCAACAGGTCTGGCATTCATGTCTGTATTGGACTAAAAACCAACTACAATACAACCAAATGGAAAAAGCGAGAATGCCTTCATACAACCTTTTGGTACGGACTTTTAAAGTAAAATGCACCAGAAACAGACTAGCCAAGGGCCACTTCTGTTTTGGATGCAAATCTAATTCAAATTAGTTTTTGTAACGAACACTTTTTTGTAACAAACACGTATTTGTTTATGAACATTAGAAAAAAACCCTGTTGCAGCAGCTGCTCCCGCCCATATGCATATAACCTTTTTGCGTGTTGTATCTAACGCCATTAAAAACCCTTGTTAAACGTTTGCCAAAGTCTTTGTTGTATCTGGGAGTTTTAATCTCTCTTTTTTAATTTCACTGTTTATATTTCTCCGTATCTCCAGTTTTCTTCATTTCTCTATACACCGTCAATGTTTTTAGTCAAGGCAATTTTGGTCCTAGACAGGAAGAAACAAATAAGAAAAAGTTGTATCTGTTTATCCCATCTCTGAAAATTCACTTCCAGTGAAATACCATTTTTTTTGTTGGACTATATGCTATTTTTTTTTCTATGTATAATTTCTGAACATTGCATTATTGTTTTTTTTTTATTATTATTACAAACTCTTCAAGGTTGTCTCCTTTTCCTGAATTTTTTCTGAATTGTGAAAACAGATGGCACTAAACACAGGACAAATCTTTTTTTTTTTTTTTTCCCTTGAACTGTCAAAGGCTATGAAGTGTATTTGGAAAGATTCAACACATTTCTTGAGTTCTAGGATTTTATTTAGACACAGCAGGTGCTATTATCTCCAATATGCATATGACTTGCATACCTGATTTATGCAAAAAAACCCAAAACTGGACATGCATTGGGGGGGGTCTATATTTTAAATTTCCACCAAATTACACTTTACATAAAATCACAGTAATCCCTATCATCACGTTTCAGAGATTACATTTTTAAATGCTGATGGATTCCAGGTATCAACTTCACATCAGTAAGCTCTTTCCTGGAAATCTGGAAAAATAACCCAAGGTTCTTTATGCATGTTTACGATTATATTGTAAGTATTTTTTTTAGAAGCCAGAATGTATCACTCTGTGCTCTAGAGTCTCCATATAAAACGATGACTATTCAGCTGAAACAAGCCACTAAAAAGTCTTTCCACCCAACAAGATGAAATGAAACTTTTAAGTCTCTTTCAATGTCAAGAGAAAATTCTACAAGCTTCAAAATGGCAATGTTTCACATGAGTAACCTGATGACAGAAAGTAAATTCACACTGTAGTCATTCATTCTTGTCATCTCCCTACAGGTCAAGAATAGATCCTATTTCGTAGTTTTCCCATGACTAGTTTCAAAATTGGATACAGGAGGTTTCACTTGATTTGTATGAAAGAGGGTTTCTGAGTTAACCTCATCCAAATATTGCCCAAAGGAAAAGTTAAACTTTGGGCTGAACTTCCATATACAAAAGAACAGTCTCCACAAAATATTAGTACCAGTGCCAGTTCTGTATAGTATGTGTATTTTAACTGTTTGCATTTTACTTGTGCTACTCCTGTAACTCAGGAAAAAGGGCAGAATACAGTTTAACTTCTTATTTAACACAGCTACTGGCTTTACAAAGTATGAGTTGCTGAATGTTGTGTACAGCTTCTAGGTAGACAGAAGCACAAAGTAAAATACTTTGTGCTACCTGTTATTTTAACAACCTCTTAAAATGTTGTGATGACTAATAAAAGTCAGTATTAATGCTTTTCTGACCTTATTATTGTGGAAAGTGCGGAAAGAGCATATGCTCATTTTTACCAAGTGCCTTTTCTTGTCCAAATACTGCATACCTGATGATAGTCCCAAGACATGGGCTGATATATTTCCTTTACAGTAAAGCAGTTTATTTTCTGTATCTACCTGCCAGAACGATTTGTATTTCAAAGGCCTTGCATAAAATATAATTGCTTATCACAAAGGGGCAGTAGACTCTAATGATAAAAATCTGATCCCTTAAATCCTACTGGGTCTGGCTGGGATGGAGTTAATGTTCTTCACAGCAGCCCATATGGTGCTGGCCTTTGGACGTGTGACTAAATCAGCTTCGCTAGGCATTTTGGCTATTGCTGAGTGCACAGCATAAAGCTTTTTTTCTGTTTCCCACTCTATCTCCTCAGAGTGGGCTAGGCGTGGACAAGAGATAGCCAGGACAGCTAGCTGACCCAGATTGACTGCTTTCATATGACATCATGCTTCACAATAAAAACTCAAGAAAAAGAGGAAGAAGGGGAGATGTTGGTGGTTATGGTGTTTGTTTTCCAAAGCAAATTTTATGATTGCTGAGGCTTTGCCTCTCACGTGGTGGCTGGACATCTGCCTGCCGATGGGAAGCTGATGCTTTGCTTGTGTGTACAGCTTTTGCTTCACCGATTAATGTGTCTTTACCTCAGTTTGTGAGACTTGTTATCCCTCTACTTTCTCCCTATAGCACAGGAGAGAGGAGGGAGCAAGAGACTGGGAGCAGGATTTGGGGATTGACTACTGCAGTAGGCAAACAAAATAATCTTGAAAGTGTATTTAAACAAACTCATTCCACAATCTTACAAAGTTGTGTGCTATCTTGTCCAGAGATAGCTGGATAGATACCCATGCACATTCATCCCAGAAGCCTCTTGTTTACAGAAAGTTGCTCTAACTTACAGGAGCCTGTAGGCTTTATATAAAATGCCTGTTGGTCTCATAGGAAGCTAGGAGAAGTCTGGAAACACCAGGCTGCTGAGCTACAGAGATACTCTCCCACAGGCTCTTAAAACAGGTGTTTATCCAACTTCCATCCCTGTGCTAGATGCTAGGGACTTCTTAAAGGAAACAGCTGTAGACCTGATGCAGCTTGTCCCTGCTCTGAGCTGCAAAACGTTTTTTGCCTGGCAGTATTCTTTCAAAAAAAAAAAAAAAAAAAAAAAAAAAGGAATGCATTCAATGTAAATAATTCACTCAGTGTGAGAAGGCAACACTGCATCTATGTGGTAATGAGAAGAGCAAACTGGGTTAAAGCAGCACGCCTCAACAAGAAGTGGACAGTGTAAAAAAAAAAATGGGACACAAGAAAAAAAAATTCCAAAGCACTCACAAATATTCATTTAATCTGAAAAGCTATTTTTCATTTGATTATGGCTCCCAAACCTGAGATTTGCTTCTCATTTAAATATTAGAAACTCGCATGAATGAATTTTAAGATTAAACATCCAAATATTCATTCAAATCTAGGTTTGAGTTATGTATCCTCTCAAAAACTTCAGTAAGTTTCATACTGGCTAGTTAAACCAGTCACTGAGACTCAGGCAACTGGAATAAAATAGATAAAATCTGTAGCTGAAAAACACTTAATGATTTTGAAATATCCAAACCAGGCTTCAGCAGCTATATACAAAGAACGATTAGCTAAAATCACATGTACACAGAGATAGAAGTGTACCCATGTAAAAAATGTAGAATTCTTGAACATGCACAAAGACTGCATTTGTTGAATAGCTACATCAAATATCTGCACTATTGATAGTTATCCATTGTCAGAGACTGATGTAGTACAGTACATTCCCTTCATACTTTAGAACCTAATGTCACGAATTTAACTTATCAGATGTTAAGGCCACATCTCCAAGGTATTAATTAACTGTCAACAGCTTGTACATTTATATAATCCTTCAGAAATATACAATTCTTTTTCTCAAAAGTTGGAAGCTGTTCAAAAATAGTTAAATAAACAATCACTCAGCTGTCAGTTAAATTACAAGTACTATTCTTCTATTCAACACTGTACACAAAACCTCTACTATAAACACTAAAGTACTAAAATAAATTTAAAAGATGTTGAATTTCAGGAGCATCTGGCTATTCCTTATCTTGCATGCATTAGAATGTAGAAGAGCTGCTGCTTATTTTATCAAATGTGTCAGTCACCAATTTAAACCAGATAATTTTGACTTATCCACATAAATGTCAATGCAATTATGTTTTACACTATCTCATTTTCTTTTGCTTTTTAAATTTCACTCATCAAATGTATTTGAGTTTTCCTGCCATTATGACACAACATCATCTGCAGGATGTAAATATTTTTCATTGAGCTGTAAATGGTGACAGGAGCTTGAATCACAACTGCATTAGTGAGTGACCCAGTGCAGAATTGACCAGAATGAGTTCTGCGGTGTGTTATCGGCCAGCAAACACCAGGACCTGAAGATTCCTCCTGCCCGGCTGCCAGAGCCTGGCTGGGTGCATCCAGAGGTCTCTCTTTCCCAGGCCAAACAACGTGGTTTGTGCTTTCTGCTTTGCACAGTTCAACGTGGAACAAGGTACGTGTCCCAGGTACGCACAGAGGACAACACTAGCACAGATGGCTGCACAGGGCGCCGCCTTTTAAGAACACCCACATGTAACACCACTAGAATTCACACAAAGCCAAAGTACAGCTAGACAAGTCTTTCTTCACTAGCTATCGAGATTGAAGTTCACTAGAGAAAATACATCCTGGCTCTCTAGATGCACAGGCACACCCACATTCACGGATCCCTCAGATGCCAGCGTGGGCCCTCCACCTCTCTCACAACCCTGATCCTGGGCTCTCGTACCAACTTTCAAGACAACTTATCATTTACAAAGGCCAGGTTCGCTCTCTCCAAGGCTGCAAGTAAAGGGAACAGTAAACTAGAATGTCTGGAAGCCCCTTATTTAATTTGGTATGCAAGTATGTTAGAGTGGGAGGAAAGCTGGAGGTGTCAAAAATGCAAACTGATATCTAGAAGGATTTTTGTGATTTCAACATAGAAGAACAAGAATATCACTCCCAACAGGCCCAGATCACTCCTTCAGCCTGTGCCATAGTCAAGACTGTTGACATTCCTCTACGTTGAACTAGATCAGCTCTCCTGTACAAACTTTGGTCTCTATGCAGCAAAGTATGAAACCTGTGTGTTAGCACAGAAACAGGGACATGGGAAATGCTGGTGGTTAAACTACAGAAGAAAGCAGAAGCACTTGACACATCAGATACCACAAATGTCAGATCTCCTCCCTGACTAGAAAACAGCAAACAAATTTGTTCTGAGCTTTCATTGGGTGAATTGCAATAAAAGTGGAGAATGGTCAAAGAAGGACGACCGGGTTTCCTGCATGCACCAAAAGAACTTCAGAGCAGTGCTGCCAATGCAGAGTAAGTCACCAAAACTCACCAAGTTTAAAAGCGTTTTACACAAGCACTTCTTCCAAATGTCTTAGTGTTTTTTCTCTCACATCTTTATCATGCTGAAGACAATTCAGTGTCCAAAACAGGAAAGGTAATCAAGACTAATTTTAAATTAGACTTACTCTTTATTTGCAAAGAATACAGGTATACAAGTTATACTCCCAATCTGTGATCAAAGCTACTCTGAGACTGCACAAAGAAGAAACATATGAAAACTACCACTACAGAACATGTGGGAGAGTGAAGGGAACTCAGGATACTGGAATTACATTGTCTGTCTTCTCATGACAGAAGTAAGGTCTAGAAGCTCAATAATACATGCATTTTGATGCCACCTGCTCCCATATTCAGTGGACCTACTCTCTGCTTTTAGACAGATTTTAACATGGTGTAATTACATGGACTACAGTGGAAATACAGCTAACTCCCTTAAAGATAATGTGAGGATAATCAGTCCTTATATTTGAAAAAGTAAAATTCAGTAGATCTAACAATGTAGAACCGACTTCTCTGGAAAGATCATGCATGTGCAATGTATATGCAACATCCATTGTGGTATATTTGTTGTCTAGTTGTAAAAAGAGATATTTTGTGCATGACAATTCATGATCTCATAAAAAAAAAGTGCATAAAATACATCCTTATTTGTTTTTTTACACCTGCCAACATTTAAATCTATATACTTTCAATGCTTTTATATATTGTCTTATTGAGACAGAATGGGTAACTTGAATGTAATAGGCAGTCGTTAAATCAATAGTGAACATGAGGGACATGCAACAGCCTTTTGCCTTTTAACTTATTCCTCAGCTGAACAGGCATGGCATTATTTTGTTATGATTACCAATTTAGAACATATTCATAACTAGAAGATGTTTTCCTCTTGGTTGCTCGGCAATTAAAGGATGTTGCTGCAGCTGAATTTTGCACCTGGACAGCAAAACGGCCAGCCCAGCTCTGTCAAACCTTTGACTTACAAAAATTGTCCCTTAGTGCAAATGATCATTCTGAAACTAGCTCTAGATCTGTGTGTCAAAGATAATGAATTAAACTTGAATCACTGGTTAATGCAAACAGATAACATTTAATTTTCAACTACAATGTGAGTATGTAAGGAATACAATTAGAAGAAAACAGGAGAATATTCTCCACTGCTGCTGGTAATTTCAGAGGATGCAGTCATATGTTCAATTTCAGGAATATTATTAGTTTATTCTCTTCAACAACAAAATAACCAAGTAAGTTTGTATCCACTGTGAACAAAAAAATAGCATGCAACTTGTTAGCTGAAAGCTATTTCTTGTTGTGTACCTCCAAAAACTAGCAAACAAGCCCAACAGCTCTTGATTTGTAGTAATTATGAAAATACAACAGCAAAGTGCTTGTGAGGAGTAACTCTCAAAAAGTTAAGCAAAATTAAGATGAACTACTTGCAAAAAGAATTTTAAAAGCATCAACATTTCAAACTGATGTACTAATCAGCTTCCATATACACCTGGAAAAGCTTGTAAGCAAGGAATTTCATCTTCAAATCTGTCAGCAAGCACATGCACTACTTAGCCAAGTCATACTGTTTGTCAATAAGGAGAAAACAAAAAAATGTAACACCACAAATTCTGAGAAGAATCACTACATATCAATCACATGCTTCTGTGCTGAAATACCTGACTGTTGGATTACAGGTTCTTCTGACACTACTCCGAGCTATATTTCTGCTATATTAATGGAATGCGTTGAGGTCCCAGAATGAAATTATGCCTCTTCATCCTCTCTCTCTCTCTTCTGAAAACTAAGCTAAGCAGTCTCATTTTTGTTTTATTCATGGGGTTGATAGTAAGAGAATTACTTCCTAGTATTTCAAAACAAAAGATCTGAATGTATAATTTAAAATCTAATACGGTTTGATGGAATTGAGTCCTTTGGAAAGTAGTTTAATGCATGCATATTTAATGTATATTGAAAATAGAGGCTAATTCCTTCATTTCAGATAAAAAACATTTTTGAGATAAGGAACTTGGGTGGTTGTTTCTTTACAAAATAACATGAAGCACAGTAAAAGAAAAGGCAACAATCCAACAGTCAGTACTGAGGAAACCAAACACAGTCTGCCACATACTGTCACTTTAAGATGATTCCTTTTTTATGCCAGCAAAAAAAAACCCACATCACTAGCACTTTCTGTGTCCAATCACTGTGAACTCATTTGTTATTCATTGAAACATCCATCAAGGATCAAAATAGATTCATTTGCTATTCATGATGCTCCCATATGAACTTCTGCAGGTCTTGCACTGTATTTCAGCATTTAAATGAGAGATTGTACAGTTGGTAGTAGCATTATATATTAACACTTTGAACACCACCTTGTACTATAGTCCAGAAACACAGACAGGTATATGTTTAACTCTGAACATAAGTTTAACTGGGCTGAATGGAATTAGACATCCTTTTAAAGTCAAGTACTTACTTAAGACACGGATACAGGGGAAAAAAAAAATGTACAGGATACCCTGGTCAATCCTTTTCTTCTCTGATGCCACTTAGACAGACAAACATGATTTTTCATCTTCTCCAGATGAAGAGGATACTAAACTGTTCCCAGTTTTCTATGCCTGTATACTAACCCTGTTTACTAAAGGTAGCAGCAACCACCACTCCAGAGAAGTAATTTCCTGCTCCTGTCTTCCAAAGGCAGTACAAGGACTGAACAGACATGAGCATTCCCACTGTTATGCATCACATTTGAGGCATCTTAATTTCATCCCACATCTGAGCCCAAGGGCTTAACACACGATTCTAGATTCTACCTCAAAAAAAAGACAGTTGAAATTACATCCCACGGGACCTAAGCTCCCATGGGTGTGCTCCTTCCCTTGCACACTGCAAGAGCAAAACAGAAGTAAAATGTTGCTAACCAGAGTGGTAGAACTCCTAACTCATTTTACTTTCAGTAAATCACTATAAAAGTCACAAAATCAACAGAAAGAATCAAACGACTTCACAAAACTTGACATACTCCAGGAAGCCTGATATCTGTGATATAAATCTTACGAAGAAAGATAAAAGCAAATTTTTTTTTCTCAGCAATTGCTGTGAGAAAACACTAGTAGAAAGTTTAAATAATAAGTACCTTGTAATATTTTTAGACAATATTTAAAAAAAACCCTCTAGCGTTCCATTTATATGAGAACTCTTACTAAATAATATTGAAAGATTAAACATTAGTTATTCCTATTTTAAAATATTCCAAATTTGGTATGTCACAGACTATTTTTTCAGTAGTTTGCCACTGACTTGCATATTTGAATATTTCATGTTCTTTGCACAATGCCAAGCTTTCAGTGACAATTTAATAGTATTAAACATCAGGAAGTTAAAATTTTAAAATATATATACCCACGCAGAAACTGAATTTTTAACTTCCTTGAATTTCAACAAAATACTAAATTTTAGAGTAATATATTTATTTATATTAGAAACAGACAAAAGAGAATAGCTCATTCATGTCAAGACAAAGCAACCATATTATGCAAAGAAAAAGGTGGGTTTTTTCTTTCTTGACTTTTTCTCACATTTTATAGCTGATTATAATTCATACAACAGAAAGGGCAAACAATATAAAACAAACACTATATCTTTGTCCTAGAGCTTTCTGTTTCTGTAAAAACATCCTAGCATTAACTGACTTGCTAAACAGAAATTTAAAAGAATAGAAATGCCTTCATACACAAATGAAAGAACTGAAAGTTTGACCAGGATTTTCCTGAAGGTTCAGTCCACTGGGATTTTGACACATTAATTGAAATATTTTGCCTGAATCTCAAAAAGGACATTTAACAGATAGCAAAAAAACAATATTCATTTATACAGTGACTAAATGTGTGGTTATGAGATCCTAGCAACAAACATTTGTTTTCAAATTAAAAATATGATATATCCATTTCTACTCAATTATATGAAAGCTTAAAAAATTGCCTTAAGAGATACAAATTTATATTTTCATAGATTTTTAATTGAAGTAGTTATTTTACTAGCTAACTAGTATTTCCAACACTGCAAAACCATTTTAGATCTTTACAGTTGCTGATATCTACTTATTTACCTAACAAAAGAAATTCTACATCATTCAACATCTAGTAAGTTAAAAAACACAATGGTAGCATGGTAAATAACAGATTTCTTAAAATCTGATTTAGTCTGAGAAAGACTCTGAGACAAATCAGGAATAAAAGTGAGACAACTTCCTAATAAATTTGGTTCAAACTCAAGCATACAATAGTTGGAGCTGTATCAACTACTGTTTTGGCTCCTTGATATCTTTTTTAAATAAAAAAAGTACTATTTAGTAGCCACATCAGAGGTACACCAAGTCTGAAACAGGTGCCTATAATTCTGACAGTGCAAAGTGCAAATTTCTCTTTATATACATATACACACACACATTTTTTAAACAAAAGTTTAGAGAAATATTACACCATTAAGCTGTATTTGTGTAAGCTCCAGAAATGCATTACTTTGGAGGAATAGATCAACAGAAATAGCTTTTTCCTAAGGGAAGGCTGAATGATTACAGAAAGAATGAGAATAATGGTAGGGCATCCCACAAGCCTCCAACACGGCCAAAGAAATATCCAGTGGACACCTGAGTGTGCCTTCATTCTTCATTCTTATGGTGGCTAGGTTTCGTGAGCGAAGACATAGGACGGTCTCTACCCACACTTGCTACAAGCGCGCTGGTGGCTAAAAAGGCTGATGCGGAATAGGCAAGTCCAGTTGCAAAAGGCACAGTGGAAAGTCTCCTTAGGCGGTATTGGCGAGGCACGGTTCTTTCTGCGTTGTCTTTTCTCCTCAAGACTAATTCTACGTGTGTTCTCAAAGGAGGCAGCAGCGTTATGGATGGTGTGTCTCCACATCTTCTGACTGGAGGCCAGAGTGGACCACTGATGGTGGTCAATATGGCCAAGACCGAGGTATTGTTTCAGAGAATCCTTGTATCGCCTCTTTGGGGATCCTCTGTTGCGGCAGTCGGTGGTGAGTTCACCACAGAGCACAACCTTAGGGAGGCAGTGATCCTCCATCCTGGAGACGTGCCCTGCCCAGCACAGCTGCGTCCTCAGCAGCATGGCCTCAGTACTGGTGACCCCTGCCTGTTCAAGGACAGTAACATTAGTCACATAGTCCAGTGGATATTTAGGATTGTATGGAGGCAGCACTGATGGAAGCGTTTGAGGAGTCGCAGGTCGTGGCGGTAGATGACCCATGATTCAGACCCATACAAAAGAGTAGACAGTGCAATGGCTCTGTAGACACTAACCTTTGTACTTTTCTTCAGGTGTTTATTGCACCAGACTCTTTTATGGAGTCTTCCAAAAGCTCTGTGTGCCTTTGTTAACCTGTTGTCTATCTGTTGTCTATCTTACCATCTGATGAAATGGTACTTCCCAGATAGTTGAACTGCTGGACTGACTTAAGCTCTGACTTGCCTGTGGTGATATGGAGATGATGGGAGATTTCCTGAGGTGCAAGTTGGTAAAGAACTTCTGTCTTCTTCAAGATGACTTCCAGCCCAAAAAGCTCAGCAGCCTCTGCAAAGCAGGATGTTAAGCACTGCAGAGCTGCTTCTGTGTGAGCAACAAGGGCGGCATCATCAGCAAAAAGCAGCTCGTGGACAAGGTGATTTAGGGTCTTAGTGTGGGCCTTCAGTTCTCTGAGGTTGAATAGGTCACCATCGGTGTGATAACGGATGTAAATGCCATTACGAGGTCTGCTGTGGCCCTTTGGGGCATCATGCTGAAGAAGATTGTGAATAGAGTCGGTGCAAGAACGCAAACTTGTTTCACACCATTGGTTATTGAGAAGGGCTCAGAGAGTGCATCGCCATATCTGACTTGGCCGTGCCGATCCTCGTGTAACACGATAATCATTCTGAGGAATTTAGGAGGGCATCCTAATCATTCCAAGATCTGCCACAGGCCTTTTCTGCTCACAGTGTCAAAAGCTTTGGTGAGGTCAATGAAAGTTACATAGTTCATTCTTAACTTTGTTATAAAATGGGTATGCTCAGAGAAACTTCAGGACCCTCATGTCTAAATATGAGGTTTCCATGAGCATCTCACTAAAGAAGTGGTCATGCTTACAGAAACAAATTTTATTTAGTGTGACTCTGCCACCAGGAAGACGGAAGGTACCGGTAGGGGAGAGAGAGAGGAAGAAAGGGATGAAGCTAGTCCCTTCCCCCCTGAAGCATGTTGGAAGGTTTAAGATTCAGTGCCTGTAGCTACCTGAGGCTGAGTTTCAACAAAGGCTCCTGTGCACTCAACATAGCCACAGCAAGATGCTTGTCTGGGCCAGGGTGAAACAAGAATGTAGAAAATAAAGCATTTAATTCTTAGTCTCTCCGGTTAACGTTGTTACACTCCAAGAAAAGACGACAATTCTACAGATAGGGATGTTTTCCCATCTACTCCCATATTCCTCTAGGTATAAAACCAGGGAAGTTACAGTTAATGGATGACAGTTTGTACACTGAGATTCCACAGCACGTAATCATAAGTGATACTAATTTTCACCAAACTGTTTAACTAGAAACTGTTAGAATTAAATAATAATGATTTGGAATGTATGCACTAGAATGTGGACTTTGCACTGAGCAGCTTTTCCTGCCCTCAGGCAGGGCAAAGAAGCTATAGTTTCCTTTAAGTAAAAGATCAAATAAAACTTAAAAATTAACATAAAAGACTGTTTGAATGACTTTTGCAGACTCCTGAAGACCAGGAGAAAGATGCAAAGTTGATGCTGGAGGACTATGAGGATACAGCAAGACCAAACGAAGGACAGTAGGTAGTTCCTTTCCAGCAACTGGCAGCTCAGAGATAAAATACAATGTCTACTTTAACTGCTGGTGTACTATTTGCCTTTTTACCCAGTCCAGTTGTTTCAACACAGTAAAGTACAAGCTTTTCCAGTACTTCCATTTTTCATACTTACTCTGTCTTGCTCCATTTGTATTTTTGTAAATCATTATGATGTTCAAAATTGAAAACATAGACACAGATCAGGGCTGTGTTTTGCCTTTTGTATCACAGCAGAGAAATTTTATTTGGTTCAAGAAGAGAGCATAACAGAAAAAAACATGAGGAAATAGAGGAGAAAAAAAAATGTGTCTTCTAAAGGGGCTTTCCCTTTAGCAAAATATCATTAAGCCACCATGCCTGCTTCGTCTCTTGTTCCATCTGTAGAGGGCCGGTTTAGCTCAGTGGGTTGAGTGTGGTGCTTGAAACACCAAAGGTCGCGGGTTCGATTCCCGTTCGGTTCTCACGTGTTGCCTGACCTAGTCGAGAGGTGGTATCCCTGCTCACAACAGGGAGGTTGGATTAAAATAATCTCTAAGGTCCCTTCCAGCCCAGGCCATTCTATGATTCTATGATCTGTACAATAAATTGCCTACAACATCACTGAAAGAAACCATATTATGAAACCTAAGAGTGGCTAGAATATTAGCTCCACATGCTGAAGTATTCAGTTCCACTAGAAAACCATCCCAGTGCTGCCACTAAAGTAACCCAACATGTTGTAGATGCACAGAACATGTTACCCAATGTATTTTTGACTAAGCTACCTTGTTCCTAGTATTGCTTTAGGCAAGTGAAGAGAGTCTTTGCTGGTACTCCACATCTATCAATGTCAACACATCTGTGAGTATCCTGTCTGTGGCACAAAGACCTTGAAGAAAACTTCCTGGTCTACTTATGCTTTCTACAATGCTTCTCAACTTCAGGCCATGCTGTGCTGTCTATAAAGATGAGCAAAAGGAATAGAAAAACAATGATACAGAAGCAAGAAGCAGCAAAAATCACAGGCACAGGGCAAATAGTGGGGAGTACAGCATGATCTGGAGGGAAGAAAGCCTGCTCACAGTGATAGAGTAAAAGATGAACAATGATAATGGAGGGAAAGAGACAAAAAAGTCACTGAGAGGAGCCTCACAAGTGGTCTGGAAGCTTCATTTCTATGTTTAGATGGTTCCTGAGTCCCTCAGGTGGAAAAGTGCCAACACAATACACAACCAACACTTATTTCCATCCCTTTCTATATCCAGACACATACTACCTTTGTCCTGTGACTTCAAACAAATTTTGGGCTAGACTTCAAAGCTGTGTCTGGCATTCTCTATTGTTTCTCCTTTCAAACAACAGCATTGCACTCTCCTCCTTTGATGAAAAATCCATGTGATTGGTCAGGTTCAAAACACCACGGCTGCATACCTGATGTGTTTCAGCTACCTCATTGCCTGGAATTACTTTCTCCATGCTGCACAGCATTCTTAAATTCTAATAACTGAACAGTCCCTCAAGGACTCTGTAAGACAGAGATAACCCAGTGCATGGTGACACAAAACCTGATATGCCCAATGTATGGTGAACAGCAACAAGAGCTGTTATTCTGAAAGCACAATACTGCCTGCCAAGGATAAGGAGCTAGCAGTACATGCACAATTAGGGAACATGCACACAGTTGTTAGCAATGAAGCTTCAAGTTGGAAACATTCTAACTTTTTGCAGTTTCTAACTTAAAGGATGCCATATACTTCCATGAACCACTGCTGCTGTACAGAGCAAGAATATCACAATGAAAACATTTTTAAAAACAACGTAAGTAATTGAAGATGCTATATCCTCTTTGCAGAGCTGGCTTGTGTGTTTCTGAAACTGTCATTCTATATGCATAGGTATTTATTTCAGAAATTGGATTGTTATTGCCTAATGCTCTTCCCAGGTATTTAAAACACTCAAAACATTCTAATTAATATTCCTTTCTACATTCTGCCTAAAACTTCCCAAACAGCTGTTCTTTGGTCTACTCATACTCCCCAAACTAAGAGCAAAGTCATCGTCATAAAGTCACTGAGTTAAAACAGACCTCCCAGGCTCCTAAGCAGTGTCACTTGTTATGAAACACACTGCGTCATATAAATACCTTTCATAATATAAAAGTGGTCCACCTTAAAAAAATAAAATAAAAAACCATAATTCATGGCATCCCTCCTAAAAATTGTATTTGATGGAGGGCTATTCCAGAACTTCTTTGCTCAGATAACCAGGAATCTTCCAGCTTCTGAATTATATTTATTCAGGGTAAACTAATATCCACTTATTTGGTGTCAGCGTGGCCCATTAGCTAAACAGTTCTTTTCTTCCCAGTGTTTATATCTGATATTTTTGCAAATTTCACTCACATCTCTTTTCAGCCTTTAGTTTGTTACAGTAAATAAGTCAAGCATTTTCAGTCCAAGGTCGTTTCCTGGCTCACCACTCTTCTGATAGTGTTCTTATGTACTTGCAGCTGCTCCAGCCTTAGTTTCTCTTACCTCTTGTCTTTCTTCTCAAATATAACATTTCAGAATTAGTTTCATCGAGATCTTATTAGCACCAAATGTTCATTTTTATTTTTATTAAAGAAATAGTTCTTCTAATACATTAAAGGGATTGCATTTCGTCCTTTTTGGAGACATAAGACAATGGCAGTTTATAGCCAGTATCACAGTATGTTAGGGATTGGAAGGGACCTCAAAAGATCATCTAGTCCAATCTACCTGCCAGAGCAGGAACACTTAGATGTTACACAGGAAGCCGTCCAGGCGGGTTTTGAATGTCTCCAGAGGAGACTCTACAACCTCCCTGAGCAGCCTGTTCCAGTGTTCTGTCACCCTCACTAAAAAGAAGTTTCTTCTCAAATTTAAGTGGAACCTCTTATGTTGCAGCTTGATTCCATTACCCCTTGTCCTATCATTGTTTGCCACCGAGAAGAGCCTGGCTCCATCCTCGTGACACTCCCCCGTATATATTTATAAACATTAATGAGGTCACCCCTCAGCCTTCTCTTCTCCAAACTAAAGAGACCCAGTTCCCTCAGCCTTTCCTCATAAGGGAGATGCTCCACTCCCTTAACCATCTTTGTTGCTCTGCGGTGAACTCTCTCCAGCAGTTCCCTGTCTTTCTTGAACTGAGGGGCCCAGAACTGGACACAATATTCCAGATGGGGTCTCACCAGGGCAGAGTAGAGGGGAAGGAGAACCTCTCTTGACCTACTAACCACCCCCCTTCTAATACACCCCAGGATGCCATTGGTCTTCCTGGCCACAAGGGCACAGTGCTGGCTCATGGTCATCCTGCTGTCCACCAAGACTCCCAGGTCCCTCTCCCCTACACTGCTCTCTAATAAGTCATTCCCCAACTTATACTGGAACCTGGGGTTGTTCCTGCCCAGATGTAGGACCCTACATTTTCCCTTGTTGTATTTCCTCAAGTTATTCCCTGCAAAACTCTCCAGTCTGTCCAGGTCTCGCTGGATGGCAGCACAGCCTGCTGGCGTGTCAGCCACTCCTCCCAGTTTATTGTCATCAGCAAACTTGCTGATAGCATACTCAATTTCCTCATCTAAATCGTTGATGAACATATTGAATAATATTGGCGCCAGTACTGACCCTTGAGGCACTCCACTAGACACCGGCCTCCAACTAGATTCTGCCTCATTGATTACGACTCTCTGGCTTCTTTCCTTCAGCCAGTTCACAGTCCACCTCACTACCCGAGAGTCTAGACCACACTTCCTCAGTTTAGCAGCAAGGATGCTGTGGGAGACTGTGTCAAATGCTTTACTAAAGTCAAGGTAGACCACATCCACTGCTCTGCCATCATCCATCCACCTCGTTATTTCCTCATAAAAGGCTATGAGATTGGTCAAGCATGACTTCCCCTTGGTAAAGCCACGTTGACTGCCGCTAATAATCCTCTTATCCTTGATATGCCTTGTGATGGCACTAAGGATAAGGTGTTCCATCACTTTCCCAGGGATGGAGGTGAGGCTGACCGGTCTATAATTACCCAGGTCCTCCTTCTTGCCCTTTTTGAAGACTGGAGTGACATTTGCTTTCCTCCAGTCCTCAGGCACCTCTCCTGTTTCCCAAGAGTTGGCAAAGATGATGGAGAGTGGTCCAGCAATGACTTCTGCCAGCTCCCTCAGCACCCGTGGATGCCTCCCATCTGGACCCATGGATTTATGGATGTCCAGATTGCTTAATTGGTCCCTAACCCAGTCCTCATTGACTACGGCAAACTCCTCCACTGACTTGACGTCATCTGGGGGTCTCAGGGGAACAGGGCTCCTCAGGACAGCCTCCAGCAGAGTAGACAGAGACAAAGAAGGCATTCAGTAATTTTGCCTTCTCTGTATCTTCTGTCACCAGGGCACCCACTCCATTCATCAGTGGGCCTACATTGCCTCTGGTGTTAGTTTTATCTGCCATGTATTTGAAAAAGCTCTTTCTGCTGTCCTTGACCCCTCTTGCCAAGTTTAATTCTAAGGAGGCCTTAGCTATCCTAGCTGCCTTCCTCCATCTTCTAACAGCAGCCTTATATTCTTCCCAAGGGTCCAGCCCTTCCTTCCATGACCCATAAACTCTCCACTTCCACTTGAGCTTACCCAGCAGTTCCCTGTTTAGCCACGCATGTCTCCTGGTTCCCTTCTTTGACTTCCTCTGTGTCAGGATGCTCTGATCTTGAGCCTTAAAGAAGCAGTCCCTGAATGCTAACCACCTGTCTTGGGCCCCTTTACCCTCAAGCAGCCCATGGGATTTCCCCTAGCAATTGCTTGAAAAGGTCAAAGTTTGCCCTGCTAAAGTCTAGGGTTGCAATTCTACTTGCTATTCTGGTCCTACCACACAAGATCCTGAACTCCACCATCTGATGGTCACTGCAGCCAAGGCAGCCCTCAACCTTTACTGCTTCAACCAGACCCTCCTTGTTAGTGAGGATGAGATCCAGCAGTGCTCTTCTCCTAGTTGGCTCATCCACCATTTGCATGAAGAAACTATCTTCAATGCACTGGAGGAACTTCCTGGACTGTGGCTGTCTGGCTGAGTAGTCCTTCCAGCAAACATCAGGGAAGTTAAAATCCCCCACGACAACCAGGGCCTGTGACTGTGAGGCCACTCTCAGTTGCCTGGCCTCGCCAACTTCCTCACCCTGATCTGGTGGCCTGTAATAGACACCCACAACAGTATCTCCCCTGCCAGCCTGCCCCTTAATTCTGACCCATACACTCTCAAATCTCTCATCACCTGTCCCTGGACAGTACTCAGTACATTGTAGTTGCTCTCTCACATAAAGAGCAACTCCATCACCACACCTGGCTGGTCTGTCTTTCCTGAAAAGGACATAGCCATCCATGACTATTTTCCAGTCATGTGAGCTGTCCCACCATGTCTCTGCAATTGCCTACAGATCATAGCCTCCCAATAGAACACAGGATTCTTATTCCCCATGCAGCGCACATTGGTATACAGGCATTTCAGGGAACAAGCTGAACACACCGATTTCAGCCTAGGATTACAGGAGGCCACCCAATCTTCATCAATTCTAGAGACCTGCCCCACTGGGGCAAGCCCAGCTACAACACCATCCCCCTTCGAATCTAGTTTAAAGCCCTCCAGATGGGCCCTGCTAACTCCTGTCCCAGTATCCTTTTGCCCCTGCAAGATAAACCTTTCCCGCGTGTCACTGACCGGACCGGTGTCTTACAAAACCAGGGGTTATCAAAGAATCCAAAACCCTGCCTGTAGCACCAGTCTTGAAGCCATTCATTTATGGACTGAATTTTCCTATTTCATCCTATGTCGTCACTCAAAGATGGAAGGAGTGATGAGAAGATCAGTTGAGCTCCAGACCCTTTCACCATCTGTCCCAAGGACTTGAAATATTTCTTCATTCCCCTCAAGCTGCAGGAAGCAGCTTCCTCCCCATCTGTCTGGAAGACCAGCAGTGGGTAGTAGTCAGGTGGGTGCACTAGTTTGGGGAGTGCCCTGGTGATATTCCTGATCCGGGCTCCAGGTAGACTGCACACTTCCCTATGATGAAGGTCAACTCTGCATATTGGGCCCCCTCTTCCTAGCATACTAAGACCTTCCCTTAGTCACTCACTTCCAGATTAGGAATTCTCAGTGAGAAAAAAACCTGAAATGACAATAGGAATAAGAGCAATGAAAAGGAAATAAACAGCTAATGACACATATTCAGAACCTAACAGCAAAACATTCTCTCTGTAATATATCAGTCTGCCTTTGTGTCCTCCATTTTGTCAGCAAATTATGTTGAAAATGTTTCCCTACTATTAATGTAAGGGTCATTAATGAAAACATTTAAGAAAATTACTCCCAATGCTAACCCTTGAGAAACACTAATGATTTCCCTTTGCTTGATATTTTTTCTTTCAGCAGGAATAGTTGCATTAGCCACTTCTTTATCCTTCTTAATAAGCTGCATTGCTTCCTGTAACTTCCAATTTAAGACACAATCATGTAAAATGTTCTACTGAGGGCTAAATAAAGAAGGTCTACCTTATTTTCACCTGGAGAAAAACAAACAAACAAACCAACCTACACTATGCTATAACATATTTACCCCCAAACCTTTACTTTTTTTGCCTTCTGTTCAAAGTCTCATGATTGCAGCAGTGGCACACAAGATACACAGAAGAAAAAAAAAACTCAATGTAAAAGCAGAACAGACAAGATGCACACTGTCAGTGGAAGGGAAGAGCAAAGACTAAGGACAGAGGGAGAATAAATGACATGTGCACCGATTGCAGGTGTGTACCTGTTAGGCAAAGTAGCATATTTAACGTCTGAAACAGATTACTAAATTGGCTAAATTTACTACAAAATTTGACAGAAATTGCCGTACACATGTGACACGCAGTGACAGAGGCTGCCACACAGTGAAAAAAGGTGAGAGCACAGGTTTAATCTTTAATAAAATCAGAAAATCTAGAATGCCATGAGGAAATTCCTATAGCCCAATGCAAATAAAACTTAACTCGGTTTTGATTTTCTCTTTTTAAATTATCTTTTTTAATTGTCCACAGCACAAATTCATTTCGCTTACACAACTACTTGAAAAGAAGAAATTACATCAAAGTAATTATATTAAAGCACTATTAACATTACAGTCAACCATTCCATAACCAAGAACACTCAGAATCCTGAGAAGAGGGATTGAGAGAAGCCTACCGTAAGGGAAGCATATATATGTGTGTGTTTATATAAATGTGTGTTGAATTTCTTGCACATACCCCTATAAGTAAACATCTATAAATTTAAGATTGCACAGGTATTGTTACATTGATGTTTCTTAGCATAAAGCTTTGATTTCCAACCTTATATATTCTTCAGACATACAAGACATTAATTTTATATTCCTTATATAAAATTGTCTCAAAACCCAACCACCTCTCAGAGTAAGTAACCAAAATAAATTGCATGAATTGAAAAATGCAGTGAACCCTCCTCTATACAAACAGCCATTCAAGATAAATGGCACGAGCTCATTTGTAGTACACTTGGAATGCTTATTTTCCCTAGCATGTTTTGATACACTGCTATCTCCCACATTCTGTTAAACTCTGAGGTATTCCAATCTCCTTAAATATTCTTATTTTTTAAAACAGAATTTGTATTTCCTAAATAATACACAGGTTTGCTCTCAAATTTCCATTTCAAAGATTCAATTAATTCAAGTGGAAGCTATAAAAGCTACTCATCATGCTATCTGACTATCAAAATGTGGAGGAAAAAAGTTTATTAATTTTTTCCTATTCAGATTTTAACAAAAGAAACAGAGGTTTGCATCAGATGAAAGCTTCCACTCTTTACAGATTTTTCTTCTAGCTGTTCCTGGCATACAAATGGAATTATGGCAAAAAAAAAAAAAAAAGTAATAGGTTTAACATCAAACTTAAAAAAAATAATAAAATCAAACTTACAGTCACCTAACTGAACTTGGGCTTTGATGAATGACTCAGGAAAAAAAATACAGAAAAGAAAAAAAAGCTTTTACTTTATATCAAATCCTTCTGAATAAATGATAGACAATCTTCAAAGGTAATAGTTTTGGTAAGGTTTCCTCTGGATTATCCTAAGCTCTTTGGATTTACCTGAACTTTTGAAGGTCCAGTAGCCCACACCTCCTTAACTATTCCTGTTTGGCACACTTTGCTGTAGAAAGCACAAGTTAATCATGAGCAGAACTGTGTCAGTCCTCGCCCTGGACTGGCAATCAGGAAAAACAGCAGTCTTGTACCTTGCCTTGGTTTGCCAGCTCTAACAGGAATCTCAGTTCTTAGCATAAGCTAATTTTCCGTTATGGGGGAAAAAAAAAAAAACCAACCAAAAAACCAACTCAATGTACTGTAAAGGGAACTAGGTAGCTTCACTTCTATCTTTGCTGTCCAGCTTCCATGTTATAGATATTTAGTATGAAGAATATGCCAGTCACAATGAATGTTTCTAAAAGAAGTGAACAAAAACTTCAAACTATCAGTCCTGAGTAAACAGATGAAGAAGTGTCCAGCTGTTTGCTTACCACAAGTGAAGCATTAACACTGGAGAACTGTCTGCAACTGAAAGTCTGCCAAAAGGTGACAATAGTTATGAGAGGAATGCCTGGTCAGAAGATATGCCGTGTAAATGTATATTTCTCAGATCAGTGTTGTAGCAATAAGCAGAGAGAGATCTGTGGACTAGAATCCTACTAACACAAGAATATGGAAGTGTCTATTTCCTGTTCATGTTACTTGGGGTCTCCCCATGCCATTTTCTACTTCTTCCTCATCACAAACTGTCAGAAACACATCCTGGACCACAACACTATTTCTGAGCTTCACAAAGTCTGAGCAATTGGTAAAGTCACAAGTTACACAAATGTGTAAGATGCAATAGTCAATCACATAAATTGCTCCATGTTTTAAAAGTCTCAAGTGTCTATCCATTTGTGGAAGGCAAACTGATGAAATTTAAACTAGACCAAACAGAAAATAACTGCTGAAGTTTCATCTCAGTTTATACTGCCTGACTATATTCTCTCCTAATCCATGAATTTAAGCAATGACTTGGCTGTACAAGTGAGGAAATATAACACTTAACACTTGGTAGAAAATTCCCTGAGATGCTCTAATATTAAATAATGCAGAACATAATACAATTACAGCAACCAATGAACTTTGTTATGTAATTTTTAAAACATGGTGGATGTATTTCTTTATTAGTTAAAAATGGGGCTAGACAAATTCCAAGCACACCAGAAAATGCTCATGTGAAAATTGTATTGGCAAGAATTAGAGCATAAATGTCTTACATTCTTTAAATACTTAAAACAAAGAACTAAAACATTTACAGAGGGAGTTGCCTGGCAAGATGACATTATAGGTTCAAAGAGTTCTGAAACTTGACACTTTACAATTGTGTCCAGGTGATCCTTTGGCTAATCATCAAAAGTGTTTTAAATTTTAATATAAGTAGCTTAGTAGCTGAAACTACACAATGGTTTCAGATTCATTTAAGCTTAATTAAGCTCTACCTTTATGTAAGCTACTATACTTAATCACAACTCCTTTTGAGTGGAACTTCAATAAGTTGTTTTCTAGGCATTTATGGCTAGCCAAGTCTTTAACAATGTTTCAAATCCTAATATATGTGATTGGAAACACACATCCTGTTACACAACCTTCCAGAATGGGTTTGAAACATGAATATAACTACGACAAGAAAGTAGACTATGTTATATGAAAGTACATATTAACAATTGGCTATAAATGAAGTTCTGGGTGCTCTGGAGCAGGCTGGGTCCGCACAGTACTGTAATTCTTTAGGGTAAGACTTAAAATGCCTGAAACAGTAGACCTTTCCTCAGGTTTTGTATCACTGTTAGCATGTCACAAAACATGCAATTTTGTCAGCAACTGAGCCAGACATATTATGGGGCTTCAAGGCCTCTGACACTTTTCCCCCATGCTACTTCTGTGAGAGCTCTGTTCCCCTCAGACCAGTTCAGCAGCTGTCTACTGGGGGCAGAGGAGAAGGAGGAGGACAGTGGGGACATAGGGAGGTAGAGGGAAATCTTCTACATTAGACAAGGTTTCTCTTTTTATTTTCTTAATTCCCTAGGTTTTTCCTCTCCATTTCTTTACCTAAACTGTATGTTTGACAAAGGACAGCACTAGAATGGGAGCCTATATTCAGGACAGTTGACAGGTAATGTCTACGATCAGTACTGTCACTAATTAGTTTCCCAAAAATCAGGTCTACTACATCTTCACAATAAGAGGGAAAAAAATTCTTTTCGGCCCAAAGCTAAGGAATCAGATTTTCCATAAACTATTCCCCATGACAGGCAAAAGTTGTGTACATTTAACAGAAGGGCTCATGATCCCCTGCTATATTCAAAAGACAAAAAAGTTAAGGGACACCAAAAAAACGAGATGATAGCCACAGGAAATTCTCATGGAGTCAGCAAGACAGACACAAATATCACATTACGCCAATGGACACGGGAATTAAATACTACTTTTAAATAAATGGATATCAATTTTTCATCTGTATGAACTGTTTCAGAAGTGAGTTTTCTTATATATTATATACATAAGGAAATGCAGTGGAAAAAAGAGTTCATTCTTTGTTGCTTACTTAGGGAAAAACAAAGTAAGAGAAACTTAGCAATTCACTACCATGTAATAATTATCTCATAGAAGTGCAATTAGTTGCCTGTTGATCTAGTAATATTATTTAACCTTCATCAATAAACACAGACACTGGATTAAAATTTTAAGATTTTGATGGAATATGTATTTTCTGTCAAGAGTCAGAACCTCTGAGCAGCAACTTGCAAACCAATATTTTTTTTCACCAGCTCTGAAAATAAATTTAGCCAAGGACAGTAACTGGCCAACCATGAAATTGTGCACTTAAGCGGACTTCACACTGACAACAGAAATGCCAGATGAAATTTATATAGGCCTGCTAGTATCACATCTGCTGAGTCTTATTCTCTAGAATCTTCTTACCTAAAACCCATTTGTAACAAAAGGAGCAGTCTAGCAATTTGCTGTATCGGTGTCAGTTTTCAGAGTCATGTTGATCAAATTCTTGTCCCTTGAAGTTTAAACAGCAGAAATTATTCCCTTAATTTCCAAGGAAGACGGAAACTAGAATTATGCGTGAATGTGAGGAACAAACTATCTACCTCAGGATCTGCTGTATCTTGCCAGCATTTTCAAGATTTGTGAAAAAACAGAACATACTATAAACAACATGTTATGCAAGGTTAAACTGTGAGACAAACCTTTAGAAAACAAACAATGTTCATATATACTCTATGTTAATACATTTATATAATTAGCAAATACTACTTAGAAAATGGGAAAGTATGTTGGGTTTAGAAAAAGTTTTCATTTTTTTTTCCTTTAAGAAAAATGGTGATTGATAGGATTGGATTTATTTTATAAGTTTCAAATGTTCATTTTAGTGTTTCCTTGGAAAGCAGGAAGCCTTCATATCACTACTGGGAAAAAACTGCTGAAGTTTTTATCTACTTCATTAATCTGAAATAACAACAAGAAAACTCTCAATGCTCTGATAATTACTGTTTCTTTAATCCATTTATAATAGAGGATTTACACAAGATATGTGATGCTACACGCTAAGTTATGTACAAGCCTAAGACAAAATTTTGGAAATGTAATTCATATGATGAGCCGCAAACAGATCCATTACATGAAACAAATACGTACTGAACAAGGTCTTCTCTCATTCTTCCCACCCCAATATTTAGTGTTTGTAAAAATACTCAGTTTCATTTACATGTAATTATAATTTTCCTCAGAAACAATCTTTTCTCAGCTAAATTCCATAGTTGCAAATCCAATTACACATACGCTATTCACACAACTTTGATACTGTACAAAAATAAAAACTGAACACAACCGATCACAGACTTATATACTTATAAATCTGTAACTTGTAGATTTTCATCTGAGCAACTGCTGTCACAGCAGTCTCATGCAAGCTGAAGACACTCTATTCACAGACAGCAACTCACCATTTCCTTCAGTCACCTCCCAGTAAATATGTACATACAGTCATGCATGTGCACACATACGCACACTCTCTATCAACTGCCAGAACAAGGTCATGAAAAAAACACTGTTGCGAAAACTCGACCCACTGGATGACATCAAGTACAAATGACCAACAAGTTCTATTCATTTAAAATGATTTCATGCTGATTTATATCATCAGTGACCCAATCCACTTTAAAATTATGTTTTATAAAGCAAATTTGGTAGGAACAGTTTCCAGCTCCAACAAACACAGTACAGTGTCCTTCTCAGTGGAAATTTTCCTAGCAAATAGCCACCAAGTTGCATAAAGATGGAAGTTAAAATCCAGGTTCTAGAAAAATGGGAAGCAAAGGAACTATGAAGTAATTCCTTAGGTTTTCACCATAGTCAAATCAGCTTGGGTTGTAGTCCAGGATTAAATATTCCTCCCAGAAAAACTCTATATCCTTCCACATGCTGGAGAGGTAGAAAAGCATGCTAAATGCCCTTGGTGCCCTTCCCAGTTCTGTAAAACATTTTCTTTAGCTTTTCAGTTTGATACATAGAAACCATTGCAATGAATTTCAATTCTTTCATGCTTACACACGACTAGGAAAGTCCAACCTACTGGCTGAAACACTGCTCCTCCCGAAGAGTCTATATACAGCCTGAATTTTTCCTGTAATCCCTTGGTGTTGACTACAGGTAGCTGTTATGCAGTGTGACAGCTCAGCTCCCTGATCCAACAGCTGTTAAATCTAGTTCATTTCCCCAGCAGCTTTTGCTCTGCTGGCAGGTGAATTAAGTATGGGAAGTAGTGTGAAGCCTTCTTTCTCTGGGTGCCAGCCGATTTGCAGGGAAGACAAGATTAAGTCTCATCCATTTTGTGAGTAGTTTGGGTGCCTCTTGCAGCACTCTTGCCCGCTTAAATAGCCAAAGGTGGGGGACATCACCATGACCTCACTCCAAGGATGTGCAACAATCTCTGCTAGCCCTAAAAATGGATTTCAGTATAGAAATCTTCATAGCAAATTTCAATAAACCTATTAACCATATGTCAACACCAGCAGAAAAGTATACAAACTGTGTTAAATTGGCTCCTAGCACATTCTGAGTAGTGCAGACAGGAGCTAGCTGGCACAGCAAGAGCTAGATGGCAAATAGAAAGTTATTTTCAAGAAAGGATGTCATTACAGTTGCATTACCCTCTGCAGCTGATCACAATACTGATTTCTTTTTTTTTTTTCTGGCCTCATTCAAACATCTGTAACGGCAAAAACAATTTTCAATGACATTCTACACCAATCTAAGATAAGAGGAGGAAAATATTCATAACCTCTCTGTATCAGGCCTCCCAGTTATACTGTTATTTTTAAGAATTTCCACCTACCCATTCATGTCAATGGGACACTGCAGCCGGCAAAAAGATACTGGTGTAAATGAGGCAGCTGTCCAGGTAGTAAGTAGCCATTAGAACTTCTATTATTACTCGCTAATAGAATTCACAGTCCAAAAATATAAAGACTGTCTTTAATTCTTCTGATTCTTTCACCTTCTCAGAACCCTCAGTAGAGGATGTATTTCTCATCTTTCTTGCACATTCTGGTGCAGTCCATCTCTGGCTGTCAGAACAACACTCTAATTTTATTAAGTAAGAGAATGAGCTGCCAGATTCCCAAGGGACCAGTAATTCACACCACAGTTTCCTGCTAATTAAGCCTGTGTTCACACATCAAAATGTTACTAATGCAATTTGTGGGACTACTTGGATAAAAAGCCAACCCAAAACAACAAAAAACTGCACAGGCTAAGGCAACCAGGATTTCAAGTAAAAGGCTAGAAGTATAGATGTTTGTAAAATACATATTAAGCCAGAGAGGTTTTGTTAATAGGTTTAAAGAGTGCCTTCCTTCAGTCATAGTAATATCTTCATTGATTAAAAAAAGCAAATAAAAGTATTCCCCACTAACTCGGCAGAAGTTTACAAGATTTGCAGTTAAAATCATGATAATGTTTACAATTAAAACATTACTATCCAAAACAGAAGTGAAATACTAAATATATCAAAAAAAAAAAAAGCAGACACAATAATTTGCATTATATATATATATATATATATATATATATATATATATATATATATGTTTTATGCCTAGATTTTCTAAATTTGACCAATATAGCTATCAATTTCTAGGAACAATATACCCATGATAGTGCTCTCACTATTTAACAAGAGGATTCATTAAATTTCATTACCTATAATATTTATTATAGGAAGTCAATACCTTCAAATTAGCTGGCTTCTTATAACAACACAACTTTATTTACTTTATAGCAAACGGTGCTTACATTCAACTTTTGCAATCATTACTGTTTAGATGCAAGTAGCATTCTTAATGATCTGTGTCCCTTGAGAAGTTCAATGTCAAAAGTTAAAAAATGTTTTTTTTTCTTAATAGGAGCTGTGATTAAAAAATACTAAGTTCTATATAATGCTAAGTACTCAGGAAAAAAGAAGTGTTTTGTCTCTAACCTAATGACTAAATTTAAAGCATATTTGTTATCTGTGTTTTTAGAGAGGATGAACAGAGAAACAAGTACCACCTCATTTCACAGGAATGTTGTGAAAACTAAAATAAATCTTCAGTTTCAGACTAAGAAGATAAAAGGGAGGGAAAAATAAAAAAAGCCTGTGCATGAAATGGAATTTACAACTTCCTGTATCAGCACTGAATTGTGTGAAGAGATGATCTGTGGCCATTCCTTGAGCAATAAGGATACCCTCTGTTCCTGTTCACTAATTTAAAACTGCCCAGACAACATACTGAATAAAGGAGACTCTATTCCAAAATTAGGATGTGATCATGAAGTTAAAAGCTTCTTATAATTTTAAGAAAAGCTAAGGTTATAGAAGTTACAGTTATTAAACACTTGTGTGCATCTCCTTTGAAACTGTATATAAACATCCAATATTCTAGAAAACAGAGATTTCTGAGTATTTTTCAAAACAGAGCATCCTACACTATACCAAATATCACAGTGGTCAACAACAAAGTTTTGATCACAAATCCTTAATATGACTGAATTGGCAAACCAGCCTGCAAAGCTGAAGGGGAAAAACATGTTGATGCTTTCATAGAGCAGGAACAGTGCGTGGAGTCCTGAGCACAGTGGTTCCATAATCCAGATTTAAGGACTGCCAAATATCTTCAGAACATTTTTAACTCTAACCAGTTAAACCAGTAGCAAGATTTAAATATTTGATGAAAAAAACCTCTAAGACAGTTGAGAGTCCAGATTTGAAGAGAAAGATAAAAGCTAAAAAAAACCGCACCAGGTTTATCATACTATTTCTGATACAAGAGTCACTTTCTGTTTGCATCTTGATCACTTCCTACAGACATGTAACTGATCCGCAAGGTCAAAGATTTAATCTCTATAGATGTATTCAAGTCTTGGATTGCATTTCAACTCCTGCCCATGACATAACTTTCACTTATTTATTTTTATATTCTGTGTCTTAGAATGTCTCAGAAATCCCTTTCAGATTCATAACTCTCAAGAGATTATCCATTTTTCTACTTAACACGGAAGTCAGTTTTGACATTTCCACATTATATTCTTAAATCTCACCACAGCTTCAGAAATACAGACATCTTACTGCCATTTCAGTCGTCACATCCTGCACTTGATTAGGTGATTAGCAAAACAATTTTGCATTTGCAGTAGAAAAAGAGGGACAGACAACAATTGTTTTTCTCTGAGGTGATCAGACAGTGATTAAATTTTAGTCTGAAACCTTCTGAAGCTAGCTGACCGCTGCCAGTTGATCTGGTATCCTATAGAAAAGACCTGTTGCTTCAGAAGAAAAGACAAAGAACCTTCAAGATTCATCCAGTATATGTCCTTGTTTGCAGCTGAGACATCTTTCTGACCCCCACGCAGGCCAGTGTCTGAATCCCTGAGGCATGTGATTTGATTTTCTTTACCATCTCCACTGCAGAGTTACGTGTTAACATTGTGGAATTAAAATGGAGGTTAATGTTCCGCTACTGGTATGTAAGCATAAAGGGGAACATGAAGTGAAAGCAGAATGAGTTTATACATCATACTGAGAAAGATACATCCTTAATCACCTTGAACAGCACTTCAACTGAAAAAACATGAAATTCAAATTTGATACAGAGTAGAGCCATAATTTTGCTCTTTAAGAGCACAAGAATGTTCATTGTACAGCAGCACAAACATCCTTTTATGTTATGACTGGTAGAAGCAAGTTTATTTTGGTTTTCTAAATACTGTTGGGAGAAGACAGTTTTTCTAGAAACTTTGATGAAACTAAGCAGTATCCTGTTCTAACGCTTCTTGCCAAAGCACAGTGCAGAAAAAATCTGGGATACTGTAGTCTGTAAAATCTGCAGAAAGAAATTCTATTAACTTTGTCAGATTGAACCTTGCTGTTGATATAACTAAGTTTCTATCCTACTCAGTCTGACTTCAATAGTAGGTCAATTTCATTAGCAGAAATAGGAAGGGCAATAATAAATAGCTGACACTATCTCCACCGGGACACACCAGTTACAACACACCTTGTAGTGACAATCTTTCTGAATTTCACCTAAGGAACCAGGATAAGTATTTGGCATCTACCCCAGTACATCATCTGGGCCTATGTAATCCACCCAAATAATATCACTTGCTTTCAAATTTAGAATGTCAAATGCAGTTATGGAAGTTTTAGATTATTAGATCTGCTGAGGTAGGTTACAAGATGTATTAGTAAAGGTAAAAAACATATCAGAAACAAGATGGCAGAGAGTGGAATATTTATGATATGGGAGATAAAAGGATTAAAAAGACAAAAGACAAAAGCAGTAATGTTGCATCTTGGGTTCAATGAAATTATCACATTTTCAATGTATTTTAAAAAATTTTTAAAAATACAGTAAAAATTATCAGTGACTACAAGTTAAGCAGTTAAAATAAAACCAGAATGAAAACATGACATCAGTGCTATGTGATAACAAAGACATCAATAGAAAAAAAAGCAAGAGGTGACTCTTGAAGTAGCCAAAGGGATATTTTGAAAAAATACCATCAGCTACTCTCATTTAAGAACATAACTGGAGTTAAACACTTGCTCTAGACAAAAATAGTGGCAGAAGAAGGAGATTTGAGAATAAAATTCTCAGAACTTGCATCCAGAGGGAATTCCTGATGTTCACTTTTTGGCTCAGTATGCTTGAAACTTGTAGTTGCCTACAGTTTTAGCTTCTTGCAGTACTTGCCTAAGAAGTGTGTGAAAGTGTTTTGAGATTACGAGCTTCTGAACTGTTTGTTTAGATCATCAAGTACACTATGAAGTTGCATTTATTTCCATATCAACTGCACTGTCTCACGTTCTTAAAAAAAAATATTGAATTTACCATGTGGAGATGGCTTACATGCTGGATTTCTGTCAGTGAATGTGCCTACAGGTCTGGGAGCTACAGACTGCAACATATTGGAAGGGGTCTTAAGTAGGTTTTGCCATTGAGCAATACAACGATTGTTCCAATGTGAAAGAGATTTTCCTGTCTTCACTCCTGATCTCTAGTTCTGAACAAAACTGGTACATTTTTCTGCTTGCTCTTGTACTTTAAATCCTGATTCTTATCACACCCTTTTTATTTCAACTCAAGTAGCACAGAGGAGTTCAGCACGGAAGCCCTTTTATGAAATAGAACTACAGTGCAAACTCCAGAACAGAAGAGAGTCTAAGAAGCCACAACAGAAAATAAACTATCCTCTTCCCAGGTATAAGCAATCATCTATGACAGGGGAACACAAAAGAATAAATCTGACTGTAGGGAACAAAAATCTCGCATAGTGCAAGCACTGTACAATTACACAATACTGGACAAACCTAATCAAGATCAGGAAACTAAAGCTTAGTGGAAGTAAAACAGGTGTGAAATGTGATGGGAAACAAGAAAGGCTCCTGTGAGAACACTGGCAAAATAGAATCATAGAATGTTTGGGATTAGAAGGGACCTCTAGAGATCATCTAGTACAACTCCCCTGCAGAGCAGAATCCCCTAGGGCAGCCACAAAGGAACACGCCCAGGTGGGTTTGGAAAGTCTCCAGAGAAGGAGACTCCACAGTCTTACTGGGCAGCCTGTTCCAGTACTCTGTCACCCTCACAGTAAAGAAGTTTCTCCTCATGTTGAGGTGGAACTTCCTATGTTCTAACTTAAACCCGTTATTTCTTATTCTACTGCTGAGCACCACTGTGAAGTGATTGTCCCCTTCCTCTTGACACCCACCCCTCAGATATTTACACACATTAATAAGATCCCCTCTCAGCCATCTCTTTTCAAGGCTAAACAGCCCCAGTTCTCTCAGTGTCTCTTCACAGGAGAGATGTTCAAGTCCCTTAATCATCCTCGTAGCTCTCTTTTGGACTCTCTCCAGTAGGTCCCTGTCTCTCCTGAATTGGGGAGCCCAAAACTGGATACAGTATTCCAGGTGTGGTCTCACCAGGGCAGAGTAGAGGGGGAGGAGAACCTCCCTAGACCTGCTGGACACACATTTCTTAATGCATCCCAGGATCCCATTGGCCCTCTTGGCCACAAGGGTACATTGCTGTCTCATGGACAACTTACTGTCCACTAGGACTCCAAGGTCTTTCTCCATGGGGCTGCTTTCCAGCAGGACGTCCCCTAATTTGTATTGGTGCCTGATGCCTTGGCCAAGACTGAGGAAAATTTGTTTGCTGTTAATCAAGGTAAGAAATCTAGTGATGAAGGAAGAACACAAACAGGCTTTAGTAATTAATTTCCTCTTCCCTTCGCCTATACTGGTGAGGTCTACTCTTTCGTTATCATACTTAATGGCAGTCTCGGAGTCTGAGGGAGTGAAGCTTCACCTGCAAATGAGAAACAAGGTGGAGAGGAGGACAGTCACTTGATTCAACTAGAAATACCAAGTGCATAAGACTGCATAGGACCCAAGAGCATTGAGAAAAAAAGTTGCTTTGAGGCTGCTGTCATCTTTGAAAGATTGTACCTTTCTGGGTCTTCTACTATTGCTGCTACAAAAATTACTGTGTTTTCAAAGGGGGAGGGAAAAGAAGTGAGCAAAAAGCATAAAAGCCAAGTCCGAAGATTTCCTGTGTGAGGCCAGATCAAGTATTTAGTATCTCTCAAATGTGTTTCCCACTGCCTACTGGCAACACACCACCACTTGTCTTGATGATTTGCCAGAGGCATTGCCATAGTACAAAAATAAATCAATGCAGAAATCAGTGCTCACCAGTAAAAAAGGCCATCCTTTGTTCTGTAAAACAATCCTAATATAACCACAAAATATTTCCTCAACACTCCCCTGCTGTCAGGGCATTGAGAGAGCAGCAGCACAGAAAGCTGTGGAAGAACAAAAGAAGTTGTGAGCGTGCATGACGTTAAGAGAAAGCAGAAGATTTCCTAACAAGTGGAATAAATTCCACAGGGAAACAAAAATACCCATTCCTTACAAGCTAAATAAGAAATCTTCAGAAATTTTGAAAGTACTAGGGGCTGAGCAAATAGGCAGACTCCTGACCACTTATGCATTCAAAATTTCTTCTATCTTTTAGATAAACTGCCACACCTGAAGTTCTGACAATAACTGGAATTTCTACAGTACTGACTTGCTTATTGAAACTAGAGTTCATCTACTTCTTTTCAGATGAGGAATGAAATATGCATAATTTAGTTAATACATAAAGTACTGCATTAGAGATGGAACTGTGCTACACATTAAGATACTTGAGAGCTGCATCAACTGCAGAGCTACAGTGCTGTTAAGTGAGATGAGGTGGTGAGCAGAAGAATAAAATACCAAAAATAGAAAGCATCCATACTGTTAAATTATAAACAAACAGAAAGGGCTCAGAAATAATATGCAAATAAAGACTTGCTGTTTTAATGCAGATTCGGGAAATAAAAAAGCTTTTTAGAGGAAAAAAATAAACTTGACAGCCATCCATATGTTTTGCATATCACTGCACAGTGTTAAAGATCACATTACTATGGTATATACATGTTCAATCATTATAAAGATCAGATTTTCGAATACTGCATTTTCACCATAAAGTGCTATTATTGGGTATTGGCTAGCCTTTTAGGAGTGAATGCCCCTTTCCACCCATTCAAGAGACATGCCAGCTAAAAGTAGAATGTTCAAGACACATAAATGTGACTGCAGGTTGAAGTACAAGCCTCATACAGTGACAGGCTGAGGCAACTTGCTTTGTTTAGTTTCAACAATCATAAATTCACAGAATCATAGAACGGTTAAGGCTGGAAGGGACCTTGAAGATCATATAGTTCCAACCCCCCTGCTGTGCGCAGAGACACCTCTCTCCCACTAGACCAGGTTGCTCAAAGCCCCATCCAACCTGGCCTTGAACACCTCCAGGGATGGGGCATCCACAGTCTCCTTGGGCAACATGTTCCAGTGTTTCACCACTCTCATGGTGAAGAATTTCTTCCTTACATCTAATCTAAATCTACTCTCTTGCAGTTTCAGCCCATTGCCACTTGTCCTATCACTACATGCCCCCATCAAAAGTCCTTCTCCAGCTACCACAAGCCCCGTGAAAAGCCCTTCTCCAGCTTGCAGAGGAGGAAATTTGAATTGCATACAAGGAGGAAGAAAAAAAAAACCAGCTCCACTGAATGAGTGGTCAAACAGTCGATCACGTGTCCAGAGATATTGTGGAACTACCATTCTTGGTGACAGTAAAAAACCTAACTGCAGAGAGCCACTATTTGAGTTGGATCCAAGTTCACAGTCCTGCTTAGAGGAGGAGGAGGCTGGACTACCTAATATCCCTTCAAGCCTAACTTATTCTTGGATCCTATGATTACATTCTAGCTTGCAATAGTTTATCTATGCATTGGTCAAAATACCAGCATCAGATCACAGAACTCTAGGACTTATCTGTTAATTCTACTTTTATTCCAGCTTAAATCTGTATAGATGAGGGGGATTTTTGACTAGTTCCTAACTTGAGTTCTATTCCACCACACATTTATTTTCAAATAAGTTATTTAAAAACTAATTTTTATTCCTTGTTTTGAAAAACCAGGGTGAGTGAACTGAAATAAAATCACAAGCTAAATGTTACAGAGAATATTAAGAATCCTATGAATTATGAACGTGTTCAAAGCAAATATGAAAACCTTTAGACCAGCTGTTAACTAACATTTAAAGCCAAAGGAAGTGATTTTGAAAAATAATGCACCAAATGGAAGAAATATGTATACCCAGGGAATAACTGTTTCTTTATCTGCCATTCTAGCTTACTTTCAGACGTGCACTTATCAGCACTCAAAAAAACTGCTTTACTCGACATAACATCTTAAAATAACGTACTGTTCTTTGTGTCCCGGTCATCTTTTTTCCTTTATTGTAGGAAAGAGATAATTAGTAATAGAAGAAGACACTAGAGGAATCTTTATTTAGAATGTGAAATTATTATATATATTGTATACATATATGAATGAAACTAACAGTTTAAAAATGTAGCTTCTGTTTAACATTAATCACTTCCTGCTTTTGGGATACTTTAGATGTGCAGAACTGTACAGAAATTGATTTAATTGGTAAAGTATTTAGGGTATGTCAGGTAGCTTTGCCAATACATGCTTAATGCAAAATGCATATGCTGAAAATGGTGCTGTCAAAAACCATATTTAACTGGAACCCGATAGAGAAAGTTGTACCAATATGAAATGTGCTAATAGACTAACAAGAAATAAAGATGTTTTAAATTAGTTCATTAACACCAAAACAGAAGGGTATTTTGGTTTTAGTTTTCTCATAATGTCTGGGAAATTGACAGACATACTACTCTACACACAGAAATTAACTGTCTATATATGAAAGCTATGCATGGTCCTCAGTTGCTGCAAATTCATCCAGCTTGTGAAGTGATTTACAACACCTTAGGATACTGCCTGATTTTTGTATGCACTAAGTGCTTTAGTTTTTCCGCATTAAGTTTATGCTGGCATATACCAATAAATGTTGTTCATGTGCATATATTGTTTAATCCCAAGTAAAGCTCAAGACCCAATCAACTTGTTATTTGCTTCTACTGCTATGAAGCAAAAAATGCTTTCAGAGGTATAAACTTAAAGATAAAAACTACAGAAAACAGTGTGATGCAGACATCAAATACTGATGTACTCTCTCTCAGCATTTTGTTAAACCAAGAATGAATTCCTTTATTGTCAGTATAGGTTTTAATGTTGCAGTGAGATGAAATGAATACCCAATGTACAGAGATAAAAAAGATGTTTTTCCTTGTTTTGTGTTATGACTGTAACGACTTCGCATAATCACCGCAACAAATTCTGAAAGAGGCAGAAAATGAATAAAACCTGCCGACCGCACAGAGGATAAAATCATTGCTGCGAATTTTCAACTGTGCCGCACTATGCTATTTACTTCACACTACACAAACAGATGACGTTTAGTTCAGATGCAGGGAGAAAATAAAGCCTTTCCAAGTCCAGACGTCTAAACACTGAGGAAAAGATAGAATTAAAATCTTAAAATGTTAAGATTATATTTTTATTCTAATTTCTCACCCCTTAAGCCACTCTTCTCTCCTGTTTTCTTTAAAGCAACTAGATGGCTGAAACTCATGGAAAAAGAGATATTGGCACACCGCAATTCTCAGTCTGATAAAACTCAACATTGTTACTTAAAAATGGGCAAATACTCTTACAAAAAATAGCATTACTGAAAGAAAGGTAGCTAAGAACTAGATAGTTAAATTCATTTCTCCTCTCAAAGAATCTAAATCCTTGCTTAAGAAATAATGAAGGTTTGCTTGCCTGAGCTACCTGTAACACACAGTTCAACAAAAATGAATACAGCAATAACATGAAGCTGTAAAAAGCAGTGTTTCCTGAACTACTCTAAAACCCATGGTAACTCTGTCACTAGCACCAAAGCCACATAGAACTAGTATAAGAACATCAGTGTGAGATCCTCTGTGTAGCCATAGCTGCAACGCACAGGGAGCTAAAATTGACTTACACCATCTTTAAAAACACAGAGGCAGGCAGCATCGTGAACTGAGCCTTGGTTCATTCCTAGATTCAGGACTACCTGTGATTTGGAAACAAGTAACCCTGCTCGGAATTGTCAGAGTTGTGCTTGCACCTTACTTCAGCCAATAGGTAAAGAAAAACTTCACTGTTCCCTCGCTAGGCAGGAAGTCAGATTTTTGGGAAGCCTAGGTTTTATCTTTGTCTGACAATTTTGATGAATACACACATACCAGTTGTGCAGCAAGTATACAATGTTAGCCTTAGAAAGGGCGAAAGGGGAGAAAAATGAAGTAGCTATGACCACATCACTGGACATGAGCCCCATCTCTCTAGAACCATAACAGAATCACAGAATGTTAGGGGTTAGAAGGGACCCCTGGAGATCATCTGTTCCAACCTCCTGCCAGAGCAGGTTCACCTAGAGCAGGTCTCACAGGATGGTGTCACAGAAACAAAGAATCACAGAATCACAGAATGTTAGGGATTGGAATGGACCTTGAACCTCGAAAGATCATCAAGTCCAATCCCCCTGCCAGAGCAGGAACGCCTAGATAATGCTACATTGGAACGTGTCCAGGCGGGTCTTGAATGTCTCCAGAGAAGGAGACTCCACAACCTCTCTGGGCAGCCTGTTCCAGGGTTCCGTTACCCTCACTGAGAAGAAGTTTCTTCTCGAGTTTAAGCGGAACCTCTTATGTTCCAGTTTCAGCCCATTACCCCTTGTCCTATCAGTGGTTGTCACCGAGAAGAGCCTGGCTCCATCCTCGTGACACTCACCCTTGATATATTTGTAAACATTAATGAGGTCACCCCTCAGTCTCCTCCAAACTAAAGAGCCCCAGCTCCCTCAGTCTTTTCTCATAAGGGAGATGCTGCACTCCCTTAATCATCCTAGTTGCCCTGTGCTGGACTCTCTCCAGCAGTTCCCTGTCTTTCTTGAACTGAGGGGCCCAGAACTGGACACAGTATTCCAGATGGAGTCTCACCAGGGCAGAGTAGAGGGGAAGGAGGACCTCTCTCGACCTACTAACCACCCCGCTTCTAATACACCCCAGGATGCCATTGGCCTTCCTGGCCACAAGGGCACACTGCTGGCTCATGGTCATCCTGCTGTCCACCAAGACTCCCAGGTCCCTTTCCCCTACACTGCTCTCTAATAAGTCATTCCCCAACTTATACTGGAACCTGGGGTTGTTCCTACCCAAATGCAAGACTCTACATTTACCCTTGTTGTATTTCATTAAATTTTTCCCTGCCCAACTCTCCAGCCTGTCCAGGTCTTGCTGAATGGCAGCACAGCCTTCTGGCGTGTCAACCACTCCTCCCAGCTTGGTGTCATCAGCAAACTTGCTGATAGTACTCTCTAGTCCCTCATCCAAGTCATTGATGAATATATCGAATAATACTGGTCCCAGTACCGACCCTTGAGGGACTCCACTGGATACAGGCCTCCAACCAGACTCCGCCCCATTGACCACAACCCTTTGGCTTCTTCCCCTTAGCCAGTTCACAGTCCACCTCACTACCCGAGAGTCTAGACCACACTTCCTCAGTTTAGCAGCAAGGATGCTGTGGGAGACTGTGTCAAATGCTTTACTGAAGTCAAGGTAGACCACATCCACCGCTCTGCCATCATCTATCCACCTTGTTATATCCTCGTAAAAGACTATGAGGTTAGTCAAGCACGACTTCCCCTTGGTGAAGCCATGTTGACTGTCTCTAATGACACCTCTTATCCTTGATATGCCTTGAGATGGCACCAAGGATAAGTTGTTCCATCACTTTCCCAGAGATGGAGGTGAGGCTGACCGGTCTATAATTACCCAGGTCCTCCTTCTTGCCATGTTTGAAGACTGGAGTGACATTTGCTTTCCTCCAGTCCTCAGGCACCTCTCCTGTTTCCCAAGACTTGGCAAAGATGATGGAGAGTGGTCTAGCAATGACATCAGCCAGCTCCCTCAGCACCCGTGGATGCATCCCGTCTGGACCCATGGATTTATGGATGTCCAGATTGCTTAATTGGTCTCTAACCCAGTCCTCATTGACTAAAGCAAACTTCTCCACTGCCCTGACTTCCTCTGGGGCCTCAGGGGAACAGGGCTCCTCAGGACAGCCTCCGGCAGAGTAGATAGAGACAAAGAAGGCATTCAGTAACTCTGCCTTCTCTGTATCTTCTGTCACCAAGGCACCCACCTCATTCATCAGTGGGCCTACATTGCCTCTGGTGTTAGTTTTATCTGCCACGTATTTGAAAAAGCTCTTCCTGTTGTCCTTGACCCCTCTCGCCAGGTTCAATTCTAGGGAGGCCTTTGCTTTCCTAATTGCCTCCCTACATCCTCGGACAACAGCCTTATATTCTTCCCAAGTGGCCAGCCCTGCCTTCCAAGATCTGTAAATTCTCCTCTTGCCCTTGAGCTTACCCAGCAGATCCCTGTTTAGCCACGCAGGTCTCCTGGCTCCCTTCCTTGACCTCCTACGTGTCGGGATGCTCTGATCTTGAGCACGGTAGAAGCAGTCCCTGAACGCTAACCAACTATCTTGGGCCCCTTTACCTTCAAACAGCCTTGCCCATGGGATTTTCCCTAGTAATTGCTTGAAAAATCCAAAGTTTGCCTTGGCAAAGTCCAGGGTTGCAATTCTGCTTGCTATTTTGTTTCTGCTACATGAGATCCTGAACTCCACCATTTCATGGTCACTGCAGCCAAGGCAGCCCTCAACCTTTACTGCTTCAACCAGATCCTCCTTGTTAGTGAGGATGAGGTCCAGCAGTGCACCTCTCCTAGTCGGCTCCTCCACCATTTGCATAAGAAAATTATCATTGATGCACTGGAGGAACTTCCTGGACTGTGGCTGGCTGGATGAGTTGTCCTTCCAGCAAACATCAGGGAAGTTAAAATCCCCCACGACAACCAGGGCCTGTGATTGTGAGACCGCTCTCAGCTGCCTGTAGAAGGCCTCATCAACTTTCTCACCCTGATCTGGTGGCCTGTAATAGACACCCACAACAGTATCTCCCCTGCCAGCCTGCCCCTTAATTCTGACCCATACACTCTCAACTTGCTCCTCATCTATGCCTGGATGGTATTCAAGACATTGTAGTTGCTCTTTCACGTAAAGAGCGACTCCACCACCTCGCCTGGCTGGCCTGTCTTTCCTGAAAAGGACATAGCCACCCATGACCACATTCCAGTCATGTGAGCTGTCCCACCATGTCTCTGTAATTGCCACCAGATCATAATCTCCTGCCCGAACCCAGGTTTCTAGCTCCTCCTGCTTATTCCCCATGCTGCGTGCATTGGTGTATAAGCATTTCAGGGAGCAAGCTGAGCACACTGATCTCACCCTAGGGGGATGGGAGGCCACCCGGTCCTCATAGTTTCTAGAGCACTGCCCCGCTGCAATCCCAGCTATAACCCCATCCCCCTTCATATCTAGTTTAAAGAACGCTCTATGAGTCCCGCCAGCTCGTGACCAAGGATCCTTTTTCCCCTTTGTGTCATTTGAACCCCAGCTTGTTTCAGTAGACCAGGTGCCCTGTAGATCTCCCCATGGTTAAAAAATCCAAAGCTAGACTGCTGGCACCACCCCTTTAGCCAAGTATTAATCTGCTGCACTTTGTCAAACCTTCCACTATTTCTCCTCATAATTGAAGGAATAGAGGCAAACACAACCTGTGCACCTGATCCTTCTAGCATCCGCCCCAGTGCCCTAAAGTCCCTTTTGATTGCTTCTGGTGGTCTCTCTACTATCTCATCATTACCAATCTGCATAACCAAAAGCAGGTAATACTCCGTGGATATGACCAGACCAGGAAGCTTCTTGATAACATCCTTAACTCGGGCCCCAGGGAGGCAGCAGACTTCCCTGTGAGTCGGATCTGGGCGGCAGACAGGGCCCTCTGTTCCCCTCAGGAGGTAGTCTCCAATTACAATTACCCTCCTTTTTTTCTTAGATGAAGAAGTCCTAATGCATGTATCCGAGTTACTCACCCTAGACAGCCCTATGGGTGAACCCTCCACTGACTCTTCCTTGGCCTGGCTCTCATTGTCTAGAGCCCCATACCTGTTTTGCAGGGGCAACCGGGCAGGTGAGGGAGGCCGAGCAGGGATTTTCCTTCCTCTCCTGGCAGGCACCTGCTTCCACTCCTCCCTATCCTTTAGGTCCCCCCCTTTTGCCTGATGGCCAGAGGTGGGGGGATATTCAGCTCTTTGCAGAGCTTGCTGCTCACCATTCAGGACGTGACTCCACCGATCTGTCTCTCTCTCTGACTCCCTAATGCTCCTCAGCCTTTCTACTTCCTTCTTCAGCTCAGCCACCAGGCTGAGCAGATCGCTCACCTGGTCACATCAGACACAGGTGTCGCCTCCACTACCCTCCATGGCCAGTGCCAGGCTCCACCATTCTCTGCAGCCCGAGGCCTGAGCACCCACATGCTTATGTGGGGCCTCTGTCTGGGTACCCACAGTTTTTCTAACAACCATTGACCTGGTGGCAACCATAGTTGGCTCTACAATATAAAGACTCTTGGAAAGCTGTGCACGGAATAGTTTACAGCTCTTTTAAGTATTTGCCTTTTAACAAAGACTTACCCTTCTAGGCCTTTTGTTCAGTGAACAGGGACTAGTCCCCGCCCTCCCCAAGGCTTCTTATACCCTGAGGGCAGAGTTAACAGCTGATCACCGTGTTTAAAATCGCCGCCGCTGAGGGTGGCTCCGCCCACGCTACCTCGGGTGTCCGCCCTGGAGCTGCCGGTGCGGGCTCAGGTTTGGTCGCTGTAGCCGGCTTAAAAAATCCCCCAAAAGCTTTTTTTTCCAGCCTTTTTTTTTGCTTAGATTCCTTCCCCAGTGCAGTCTTACCTGCTCTGAAGCTGGCCTCGACAGCAAAAATATCCAGGTGGGTTTTAAATGTCTCCAGAGATGGAGACTCCACCATCTCTCTGGGAAACCTGTTCCAGTGCTCTGCCACCCTCACAGTAAAATGCCTCCTCATGTTTAGATGGAACTTCCTATGTTCAAGTTTGTCTTCTATTTTAAAGTTGCTTTACAGTGGCACAGATAGAGGTCAAATCAATCCTCAGCTATATATGTTTAATGCAAGCTTCCAAGCACTACAGAAAGGAAGACTTGGTTCTATGCTGTTGTTTCACATGAAAACAAGTGCTCATTGCAGTGTGCATCACTGATGTCCATCCCACATCTTTCATCACACAATGCTTGTTTTAATGTCACTCAGGAAATACAAGACAAGTCAGCTGAGCTATTTCCCAAATGGCTTGATGTTATGTTTTGCAGAATAGCTTGGGAGTTAGAATCAGCCAGACAAGGGCATCTGGCTTGCTCTAACATGGGGAGCTCATTGTACTGCTCTATTTCCAGTTGCAGGCTGCAGAATTCAGTCTAAACTAAGCCTGTACTACCAGCTGCTATTAAGCCTGTTTGAACTCTAAGCTCTCTCTGCACTGAGGAAGAGACCTGTAAGAAGTGGAAAGGTGGATATATATAGAAACACAGAAGCTATTTCATACACATGCATGTTTTCAAAAACAAAACAAAAAAAAAAGGCTTTTCCCCCATTCATTCTCTCAAGATTTATCAGTGTCCCTATGAAAAGTTTCTGGCCTCTGTGACCCCTGCCTATATTCCTCTGACAAAGCAATGTCCAGCAGTCTCAGTACAGACTTTCATCACAAGGAACAATGTTTGTGAAAATCTAATCATAAAGCAGTACAAAAAAAAGCCTCAAAGGGTTTGTGATATTACCTTTAGAAATATCAGAGGATATGGGCCAGAGAGGTCAGTGTAACGTTAACTGTGCCCCGATGAAACACCACCTTCCTTCTGGCAAGGTAGTAACAAAATCCCAAAATAAAACAAAACACCCATCTCCCTCAAATTCTTCACACTCCATCTATTCTAAAACAAAGAAGACTAAACAATAAAGAACTTAACGCTATAGAACTTAATAGATCACAGATTCAGGCTAGAGGGCCTCAGGAGGTCCCTAGTCCAACCTCCAACCCAAAGCAGGGTCAGCTCTGAGGTCAAACCAGATTGCTCAGGGCTTTATCGAGCCCCGTCTCCTGTTAACCTTAAATAATGGAGAATGCATAGTCTCTCCCACTCCTTGACTGTGCTCAGGGTGAAAACGTCTTTGCATAAAATTTGAATCTTTTGTACTAATTCATACACGTTGTATTTTTTTGCCTGCCATGCATCACTGCAAAAAACCCTGGCATATGACTTATTTTATATTCAATTCATGTACAAAATCAGTCATTGGACAAAATTCAGTCAAGTCTTTGAAATATGGACTGAAACTTTGACATTTTCAGCTTGTAGAAGGAGAAGTATCCCACCCTCTCTGCCTGGTAAGTTTAAGTGAGTGCCACTGGGTTTTGTAGTATCCTTGACCCAGCAAGCATACTTTGAAAACATCAGCTAACTCCCTTCAGGAAAGGTAGACTGACAAGTGTCAGATTTCTGAAGACAAATTTGCCTGGTTTAAATATTCAGCTTCTCTGAAATAAAAGTACTTACAAGCACTTCAGCTTGGGGTCAGAACTGCTGCAGTTCCAAAGTATAGGAAGCTCTGAAACTACGTGATAATGCACACATTCTCAAGGGTATGCTTTTGGTTTAAGCATTGAGTTCCATTCCAAGAGAAACAAAATCCAGCCACAAACTCTACATACGCTTGCTGCAGTAGTTAGAATTACTTCACATACCTCCCTTTCTCAGCAAAGCCTTTAGGCACTTCATAAATATTAATTTACAGTATACCCAAAAGGCAGAGACCCTTTTTTTTTTTTTTTTTTTTTTTTTTTATAGCAAGAGAAGACAGAACACCTCCAGCAGAGCCAGATACCAAACCTACCGGCCTTACTTTCTCAGGCAGACTCAAGTGCTTCAGATTCTTTTCTCTCCAGACCGCTCTACTACTCAGCTGGCATGATCTTTTGGAGATCTGAGATTAAATGTTGACAAAGAGATGGAGTCAGGAAAGAGGTTCTCAACTATCAAACTCACAGGAAGATCAGAGGCCATGCTCCCCCAAAAATGGTCAGTTACAGTGCAATATGGACTTCAGTTATCTTTCCTAGCTAATAAAAATTTCTGCTGAAAACATATTTAATGTTAAGAAAGAAACACAATTCAGTTTAATGCAAGTTCATCTGATAACTCCAGGAAATGCAAGCTAACTGGGTTGTGGGGTTTTTCATTGTTTGTTTGGGGTTTCTGCAAGTTTTTTACAGTTGAACAGGTGACTCAAACTTGGAAAAAAGACAACAGAATCAAAAATTTAAATCAATATCTGCATACCAAAAAATTTCATTCTGTGTTGTCTTCCTGCTAATAGAAACCAATATGGACATATTTCAGAGCTTTGTTTCTTGTTTTAATTTTTAAGGAGTTTTGCATATGCAGTTTTAACTGCTGTTGGTCCTTTAATTTAAAAAATATATCTTAGCCAGCCATTGAACAAAAATGAACAATTGACGAAACAGTGCTATCTAGCTAGCTAAATTCAGTCATTATTAACAAAATGTTTTGCTTTCAATGTTTTTCTACACGTTCATGTAAACCCCCTTGGAGTCAGCTGGATGACACCACCTTCTCTCAGTCTTTCACCCTCACAAAGAGATTTTAATTCAGAGTGCTCTTCTTCATAGAATTGTACATTTGCATATTTAGCAGACAAATTAGGGGAGGAAAGAATACTTATCTTGACATCGACTAAATATCTTCCACCACAAAACAGGATGAGCTGTAACTTTACCACAGTGCTACCCTTATCAATACCCATTCCAGTGACACTACAGATCATATGCTACTGCCCTTGTTAGACTCTGAACATGTTCGCACAAGTGCCCTGTATCAGGGAAAGGGAGATTAAAGCAGTCTCAGGAACACTGAAAACTGAAGTTATGACAGTCATGGAAACAACATCAAACACTTATTCAATTCACAGAAACCTGCTTCTTCAGTACTGCGTGCCTTTCAGACACACAAGGTAATTCTGTGAGGAAGCCTTTCAGGATGGGAAGAGAAGTACTTATGCAGCCTCCTATTACTTACTCATTTCTTATAATTAGGTGTAAATTCTTCTTCTCACATCCTCAGTGGAACGAAAAATAAAACAGAAACAAAACACAGATGCAGAGTTCTCAGTCTGTCGAATGAAACACATAGCTTGCTCAAAGTTAAAGATAACATCAATAAAGCACTCATCTGTTATAAAATTATACCAGCTCCAGATCATAATGTGAGTTTAAAGAAAAAGAAAACAAAAAAAAAAACCAAAACAGTGGTGGACTAGATACTATATGTCCATAAAAATCATTCTATCATTCTCCTTCCTCAGCTGGACAGAGGAGAGAAAATACAACAAAAGTCTTGTGGGGCGGGATAAAGACAGGGAGAGATCACTCACTTTCATAAGCAAAACAGACTTGACTTGGGTAAAAATAATTTACTGCCAAACAAATCAGACTAGGGCATTGAGAAAATAAAACCAAATCTTAAAAATGCTTTTTTTTCCACTCCTCCCTTCTTCCCAGGCTGCAAATTCACTCCTGAGCTATCTACCTCCTGCAACCAGGAGCACAGGGTGCCTGGAGCACACTCTTCCTTTCCTTCTTCTCTGACCTTGGTGTCTGCAGGGCAGTTTCTCTCGCATATTCTCACTCCTCTCTCCACTGCTGTTATTCAGTAGTTCCCTCCTACACTTTAAAATATGTTGTCACAGAGGTGTTACCATCATTGCTGACAGGCTTGGCCTTCACCAGCAGTGGGTGTGTCTTCGGAGCTGGCTGGCACTAACTGCCAGACACAGGGGAAGGTTCCACTTGCTTCTCACAGTAGCCACCCTTGTAGCCCACCTGTTGCCAAAACTTTGCCATGCAAACCCAATTCATATTTTATCTTAAATATGGACCAGAGGTGAAGCTTTCACACAAAGGAAACTGTTGACCTACCATTAATGTTACTTTTCAACATAACTAAGCATTCTGTTCCTGGCCTTCAAGGTCCTGATTACCCTGACTAAGTCTGAGACCTGAGACACTACTAGCATTTTCCACAGGTGAAAGGTCGGAAGGAACAGTCTGAGTGCAAAGCAGCCAATGAACATCATACTTACACCACGGTACAGTTATAACCAATTATCTTAAAACATTTTGTTTGGAAGAAAAGACTTTAGTTGTCTCCATTCTGACACAGTTTATAAACAGAGCCCCCAAACTTGTCATGAGGGTAGGTTTGGAGATCAGATAAATTAAGCTATCTGTTCCAGCATGTTAATTCTCCAATAACTTAGTATTTTGCCCCACATACAGTATCTATTTTTTCCCTTTACGTTTGTTTTCATTCAGCAGTCATATAATCAAAGCATATATTTCACACAATTTTCACACTAATTGGGTACATCGTTTTTGTATCACATCTTTTATTCACTGTACCAAATGATCAGATTAAGAGATTCTGTAGAGGAATTTCATGTGGAGCAGAGGTGCGGTATCCCTTTAAAGAGTTTGGACAACCCACCTTAGGCGTAAACAAAGGCTCTGTCCTTGGAGCTGCCATGGTGCATGGAGAGGAGGAGGTTTATCTGTTTTTGTCGGGGGGAGAAGGAGGGGCGAGAGCTGCCTGCATAGTTGAATGGCACTACCCAATAAAACGCTGGCGCGTGTAAACCTGTAACTGACCAACTCTGTTAAGGGGCAGGCGCATGGACACTGCTTAACTGTATATATTGAGCTGTCCAGAGCAATAAAGGGAGGACAACTTGTAGCCATATTGGTGTGATGGTCGTTACTTGGCCGGCTCTCCGAAGGGACCCTCCTCAAGATTCTTCTCAACTAGGTTGACTAATGCCTGGTCTTTTACAGAGCAAATTCCTACCACTGTTGTTGTTGTTCTCAGCTAATACCTGAGGGTCAACCAAATTCATTAGTACTTCAGCTCAAAAATGCCACATTTTTTACATTCTGGGAAAGTGTTTTAAAGCTTCTGATCTCTCCAAAAGCCTTGTGTTAGCTTCATTCTAGAGAATAATATCAGTGTAACTTCAGAAAACACAGACTGTAAAACTAGAGAATATCAACATCAGCTTTTTAGTAGGCTTCAGATTTTCTTCAAATTTCTCTAAAAGTAACTGTTAAAATAAAATAAACCCCCCAACATATATAATAACTTTCTCAAAGCACTTCACTTCCAATAAAATAGTTTTTCTTGAACAAAAATCCTCCATTAAATACCAGCTTTCAATACCCATTACCATAGAAAAGGATTAAAAAAAAACCTTTACATAATTGCAAGTCTGAAAGTTTTTACTTGGCTATTTCAAGTAGTGTGGAACTTGCTTTCAGTGTTAATAGTTTCATTTTCTCCCTTCCCTAACAGCTTTGCTATGCAGAGAAGCATTTTTTTCAATGGGAGGAGGAAGATTTGGTCTAAATATATATATATGCATAAATACATACACAAATACAAAATTATCTTTATATAAAAAGACATGTATTGAAACAGCCATCTCTGCTGTTTGGACAATCTAGCATAAGGATGAGTTACAGTCATTTGCACTGGTGTATTTTACAGACACAGAGAGAGTTTCTTCTGCCTCTATTCTCATTCTATGCCCCTTCGCAAATGTAAACAATCAAATAAGTGGAAAATTAAGTTGCATTATTGAAAAACATGTAATTTCAGATTCAGAGTTTATTGAAAGAATGTTTCTGAACAAGGATGCATATCCCTGTAGGCAACAGCTGGCGATAGAAAAGGAACAGCTGGTGGTTGTCAATGGCTGGCCATGACAACCATTGATAAAAGAAAGACTACAATTTTTGATAAAGAAGAAAAACACCATCTCTGCTTCTGAACACCGAAAACGTTACACTGGCAAGGGGGCTAAATATGTTTGATTGTCTTATTATAAGCTCAATGCATGCCTGTGACTGGTAACAGAGCAAGAACTGTCCAAAAAAAAACCCAGAAAAAAATGAAGGAACTTACTTTAGTCCAAAACATATACTAATTCTGGCCTAAAGACAATAGTTTTGTTAACGCAGTATTATGGCAGGTGGACCTTGGTAATAAACTCTCAAACACCTAATTTTGTGGTAGACAGGTTCCAGCTTTCCATACCTTGCACTGTTACATAAATAAACACGTAATTTGACATGATTTTATGTATGCACTGAAGTCCTGTTAAACCTGCAGGACAACCTCCCAGTTTTGGGAGAGCTGTGCACAAGTACAACTGTCTGTGTACAGAGTTCAGTTAAAGTGCACAACCAGAGCGTGTTTGTTATGCTGTCCTGCAGTACCCTTTGCTTATTCATCCTATGAAATCCTACACTATTTCACGGTTGGTGGCTCATTGGATACAGACCCGTGGTCCCTTAAAGTCAGCCATGATTCTATCTATAGCTTCCAACTTGGCTCGAGGCATGTTCCTGATTTATACTGGAGAAAACTTTCACATTCACCGACCTCCTCCCCTGCTTGCTGGTTTCTGTCTGCAGAAGGAAGGCCAGATGTGCAGCCAACACATCTGTATCACACCAAATCAGTGCTGATCTGGATAATCAGGGGACCAAGACCATTCAGAGGCAGTGAGAAGAGCCTACGCTAGAAATCAAACACTTCAAACAATATTCAGGGGGTGGAAGGCAGGGCCAGAGAGAGGGGAGGACAGAAAGCTATGAATAGCATGAGAAAGACTGATTTGTCCTATTATTTCATTTAACTTACTCCAAATATAAAACTGTATTTTATAAGAAACAGAGGACCCATAAAGCACAAGGATGAAAAGTTATCAAAAAGTATTTCAGAGGTGAACATAAGAACACTGCTGCACTCCATGGAACCTTCAAGCGTTACAGAAACCGGGAAAAAAGTACAAAAATAAATTAAAAATCAATGGAATGTCTTAAATTCAGACCTGTCACACAGATTTAGGTTTTCATATTTCCATCATTTTTTTCCCTGTCCAAAAACATTATAAAATAAATTTATACAAATCTCTGGCATTTTTATTCATATTCATTATAATATGAAAAAGTATGTTTGAGAATCATAGAATCATAGAATCATAGAATCTTAGGGATTGGAATGGACCTCGAAAGATCATCAAGTCCAATCCCCCTGCCAGAGCAGGAATGCCTAGATAGTGCTACACAGGAACGTGTCCAGGCAGGTCTTGAATGTCTCCAGAGAAGGAGACTCCGCAACCTCCCTGGGCAGCCTGTTCCAGTGTTCTGTCACCCTCACTGAGAAGAATTTTCTTCTCGAGTTTAAGCGAAACCTCTTATGTTCCAGTTTCAGCCCATTACCCCTTGTCCTATCAGTGGTTGTCACCGAGAAGAGCCTGGCTCCATCCTCGTGACACTCACCCTTGATATATTTGTAAACATTAATGAGGTCACCCCTCAGCTTCCTCTTCTCCAAACTAAAGAGCCCCAGCTCCTTCAGTCTTTTCTCATAAGGGAGATGCTCCACTCCCTTAATCATCCTAGTTGCCCTGTGCTGGACTCTCTCCAGCAGTTCCCTGTCTTTCTTGAACTGAGGGGCCCAGAACTGGACACAGTATTCCAGATGGGGTCTCACCAGGGCAGAGTAGAGGGGAAGGAGAACCTCTCTTGACCTACTAACCACCCCGCTTCTAATACACCCCAGGATGCCATTGGCCTTCCTGGCCACAAGGGCACAGTACTGGCTCATGGTCATCCTGCTGTCCACCAAGACTCCCAGGTCCCTTTCCCCTACACTACTCTCTAATAAGTCATTCCCCAACTTATACTGGAACCTGGGGTTGTTCCTACCCAAATGCAAGACCCTACATTTACCCTTGTTATATTTCATTAAATTTTTCCCCACCCAACTCTCCAGCCTGTCCAGGTCTCGCTGGATGGCAGCACAGCCTTCTGGTGTGTCAGCCACTCCTCCCAGCTTGGTGTCATCAGCAAACTTGCTGATAGTACTCTCTAGTCCCTCATCCAAGTCATTGATGAATATATTGAATAATACTGGTCCCAGTACCGACCCTTGAGGGACTTCACTGGATACAGGTCTCCAACCAGACTCTGCCCCATTGACCACAACTCTTTGGCTTCTTCCCCTTAGCCAGTTCGCAGTCCACCTCACTACCCGAGAGTCTAGACCACACTTCCTCAGTTTAGCAGCAAGGATGCTGTGGGAGACTGTGTCAAATGCTTTACTGAAGTCAAGGTAGACCACATCCACCGCTCTGCCATCATCTATCCACCTTGTTATATCCTCATAAAAGGCTATGAGGTTAGTCAAGCACGACTTCCCTTTGGTGAAGCCATGTTGACTGTCTCTAATGACCATCTTATCCCTGATATGCCTTGAGATGGCACCAAGGATAAGTCGTTCCATCACTTTCCCAGGGATGGAGGTGAGGCTGACCGGTCTATAGTTACCCGGGTCCTCCTTCTTGCCCTTTTTGAAGACTGGAGTGACATTTGCTTCCCTCCAGTCCTCAGGCACCTCTCCCGTCTCCCAAGACTTGGCAAAGATGATGGAGAGTGGTCTAGCAATGACATCAGCCAGCTCCCTCAGCACCCGTGGATGCATCCCATCTGGACCCATGGATTTATGGATGTCCAGATTGCTTAATTGGTCCCTAACCCAGTCCTCATCGACTAAAGCAAACTCCTCCACTGCCCTGACTTCCTCTGGGGCCTCAGGGGAACGGGACTCCTTAGGACAGCCTCCGGCAGAGTAGACAGAGGCAAAGAAGGCATTCAGTAACTCTGCCTTCTCTGTATCTTCTGTCACCAAGGCACCCACCTCATTCATCAGTGGGCCTACATTGCCTCTGGTGTTAGTTTTATCTGCCACGTATTTGAAAAAGCTCTTCCTGTTGTCCTTGACCCCTCTTGCCAGGTTTAATTCTAGGGAGGCCTTTGCTTTCCTAGTTGCCTCCCTACATCCTCGGACAACAGCCTTATATTCTTCCCAAGTGGCCAGCCCTGCCTTCCAAGATCTGTAAATTCTCCTCTTGCCCTTGAGCTTACCAGCAGATCCCTGTTGAGCCACGCAGGTCTCCTGGCTCCCTTCCTTGACTTCCTACGTGTCGGGATGCTCTGATCTTGAGCACGGTAGAAGCAGTCCCTGAACGCTAACCAACTATCTTGGGCCCCTTTACCTTCAAACAGCCTGGCCCATGGGATTTTCTCTAGTAATTGCTTGAAAAACCCAAAGTTTGCCTTGGCAAAGTCCAGGGTTGCAATTCTGCTTGCTATTTTGTTTCTGCTACATGAGATCCTGAACTCCACCATTTCATGGTCACTGCAGCCAAGGCAGCCCTCAACCTTTACTGCTTCAACCAGATCCTCCTTGTTAGTGAGGATGAGGTCCAGCAGTGCTCCTCTCCTAGTCGGCTCCTCCACCATTTGCAACAGAAAATTATCATTGATGCACTGGAGGAACCTCCTGGACTGTGGCTGGCTGGATGAGTTGTCCTTCCAGCAAATATCAGGGAAGTTAAAATCCCCCACTACAACCAGGGCCTGTGATTGTGAGACCGCTCTCAGCTGCCTGTAGAAGGCCTCATCAACTTCCTCACCCTGATCTGGTGGCCTGTAATAGACACCCACAACAGTATCTCTCCTGCCAGCCTGCCCCTTAATTGTAACCCATACACTCTCAACTTGCTCCTCATCCATGCCTGGATGGTATTCAAGACATTGTAGTTGCTCTTTCACGTAAAGAGCGACTCCACCACCTCGCCTGGCTGGCCTGTCTTTCCTGAAAAGGACATAGCCACCCATGACCACATTCCAGTCATGTGAGCTGTCCCACCATGTCTCTGTAATTGCCACCAGATCATAATCTCCTGCCCGAACCCAGGTTTCTAGCTCCTCCTGCTTATTCCCCATGCTGCGTGCATTGGTGTATAAGCATTTCAGGGAGCAAGCTGAGCACACTGATCTCACCCTAGGGGGATGGGAGGCCACCCGGTCCTCATAATTTCTAGAGCACTGCCCCGCTGCAATCCCAGCTATAACCCCATCCCCCTTCATATCTAGTTTAAAGAACGCTCTATGAGTCCCGCCAGCTCATGACCAAGGATCCTTTTTCCCCTTTGTGTCATTTGAACCCCAGCTTGTTTCAGTAGACCAGGTGCCCTGTAGATCTCCCCATAGTTAAAAAATCCAAAGCTAGACCGCTGGCACCACCCCTTTAGCCAAGTATTAATCTGCTGCACTTTGTCAAACCTTCCACTATTTCTCCTCATAATTGAAGGAATAGAGGCAAACACAACCTGTGCGCCTGATCATTCTAGCATCCGCCCCAGTGCCCTAAAGTCCCTTTTGATTGCTTCTGGCCGTCTCACTACTATCTCATCATTACCGATCTGCATAACCAAAAGCGGGTAATAGTCCGTGGGTTTGACCAGACCAGGAAGCTTCTTGATAACATCCTTAACTCGGGCCCCAGGGAGGCAGCAGACTTCCCTGTGGGTCGGATCAGGGCGGCAGACAGGGCCCTCTGTTCCCCTCAGGAGGGAGTCTCCAATTACAATTACCCTCCTTTTTTTCTTAGATGAAGAAGTCCTAATGCGTGTATCCGAGTTACTCACCCTAGACAGCCCTATGGGTGAACCCTCCACTGACTCTTCCTTGGCCTGGCTCTCATTGTCTAGAGCCCCATACCTGTTTTGCAGGGGCAACCGGGCAGGTGAGGGAGGCCGAGCAGGGATTTTCCTTCCTCTCCTGGCAGGCACCTGCTTCCACTCCTCCCTATCCTTTAGGTCCCCCCCTTTTGCCTGATGGCCAGAGGTGGGGGGATATTCAGCTCTTTGCAGAGCTTGCTGCTCACCATTCAGGACGTGAGTCCCCCGATCTGTCTCTCTCTCCGACTCCCTAATGCTCCTCAGCCTTTCTACTTCCTTCTTCAGCTCAGCCACCAGGCTGAGCAGATCGCTCACCCGGTCACATCGGACACAAGTGTCACTTCCACTACTGATCTGAGTGCCTGTTTTTATACAGGTGGCGCAGCTTCCTAACTTTGAAAAGTCAGAGTGGCTTGGAACTGGTCATTTAATGAAACACCTAGAAGCGTTACAAAGTAATACACAAGAAATTTAATACAGTATTTGTCAGTAACAAATAAAATAATTTTGCATAGGTTTACTTGCGATACAAGAACATTTAACCGTGTAATACCACCAAAACCAAACATTCAAGATGTTCTTGAAGTAGATCTAAATCATAAACAGACACAAAAGGAAAACAGTATTTATCAGATTAGAGTCCTACAAAAGGAGAACAACAAGGTCGGAAGATTATTTAAAAAAAAAAAAAACAGTAGAAGCTGTGTTCATTAAAATTTAGTTTCTCCATAGCAGGCTGTGCTGAACACTTTACGACCAAAAGCCACAGAAAAAAATTATGGAGTCAGCTCATTGTCTCAGCACTGTTTTTCTGGTTTACACTGCTCGTTTTCATGTTACAGAGAAGGAATTTATATTCAAATCCCATTAATCCAAATTCTGAACATCACAATGAATATGAGAGCAAAAGTATACCTTTGCAAAGTTTCCATCCCCTTCACAATACATTTTTTCATGCACAGAAAATAACTCAATCCATCATTAACATGCTAAAACAGCCAACTTGTTAGTCTTATGGCAAATGTGTCACCTTTTAAAACCTAATCTGCCAGCTAAATGTTTTTTAAAAACAAAGGAAAAAATATTACACCAGATTTCAGTGGGATAAAACAAACAAGAGAAATAAAGATTAATCAACAATGCATAGAGAAGCAATCTATTACTAATGGCAACATTTCATTTTCTTCCTTTCTCTGGTTCAATTGCAAGTCTCTTCTTTCAGAAATACTTTCAGATGTCTTTCAAAACAGAAAACAATCATATGCTTTGGACCTTCTGAGGCACCTAGGAATAAACTATCAGACCAAACACAGACAATAGAATGAGAACACTCAAAACTCATTCAGCTGTTGTTGGAAAACACAATCTCATTTTGCAGAAGACCTTCGACATTTGAAAATTTATCTGCTCCAAATCAGACTAAAAAAAAGCAGTTGAATAATTTCTCCATGTGATTGCACAAAAAGTTCCACTGCAAAGTCTCAATATGACTATTTTCTACTGCCAAGTTTTAATAGCTTCAAGTCATTGCCATCATGTAATACACTGCTCACAATTTAAGGTATAGTTATATTAGTTACTGTTGTGCAATACACACACATAAAATATTCATTTTGCCTTGACAATATGAGAAAATATACAAAAAAACCTTTATGCTTTCTACATATTTACATATGCATAATATATGTGCATGTGTATGTACATACACACATAAATATATCTCAGTGCATATCTACATAATGGTATAAAATACGCTAATTTTGGCAACATGACACTTTCTGATTACAATATGTTTCAGTGCTATTATTTTTTCTGAAGCAGTTTTTTTTTAAACAATTTTGTCATTCAGATATTCATCCCTTCGCTGAGTACCTCCCCCCTGTCCACTCAGCATGCATCAGTATTCATCTCCAATGACAAGACTAGTTCCCTAAAGGCCTGTAGTGGTTAGGGTCTCTTTATATCACCATTAAAAGAGGTAACTGATTTTACCATTAAGAGTTTCGTACCCTTTTGTGCTGTTACGCAGAAGAGCTTACGGTCCAGTTCCTAACAGGGAATCCACTCTGACAGAGCCCTAGGGAAGCATTTGGGGTGCTGCACAGGCAATATTGCCAATAATGCTTCGAAGTAGAAAGTTAAGTGAAAAAAGTCCTTCAAGAGAAGTTAATTTAGCTGTAACCTTGAGTTAAAGCCTTATTGAAGAAGTACATTAAGAAGAAATCTTAGCTTAAATTAATTCAACCTGAGAGCTCAATAGAGACATATTCACATTTGTAGCTTGGCAAATCAAAGCAGGGAGACTTTGGGTAGAAAGCAGCACTAATTAAGAAAGAAAGAGCAGCTCCAGAAATTTCTCTAACCTAGAAAACTTTTGAAACCAACAGTGGAACAAACCGAAACACATTTTATATTAACAAGCATCAACCAATAAAAGCTCACTGTTCAACGAAACTGGTTTGCTAAAGGCAATTCTGCAATTTCTTCATTCTTTTCCTTTGCTGCTGCTTCTGCTTCTCCCTTTCCAAGCACTTTTTCACCTATTTCACTTTTCCCCTCTTGTTGTTTCCTGGTCCCTATATCCTCTGCAATTCTTCTCCTTCATGAATTCTTTCTCATATTAATCAACTCCATGATATTGTTTTTCTTGCTGTAACTACACAGATATAGGTTATCCATTTAAGGGCTACTGTAAGTGCAGATACAACGAAAGATAATCACACACTACTAATTCAAAAATCACTTCTCTGAGAGCTTTGATGTCTGAAATGCTCATGCCCATACTCAAACTGATGGACTCACACTACAAGAACACAGTTGAAGGCAGGAATGTTTTTTACAGCTCATTCTTGTTTCTTCTTCTGCCATTGTTTTTCACAAAGCCTCTTTGTCAAAAGTTTCTTTTACTTCACGGCCTCCTGTTTAACTCCAGCTCTCTCAAAATTTAAATAAATTTTGGAGTTAATGTATGGTTTGGATTTATTTTTTTTTGTCACTGTTACAAGACTACAGAATAAGCAATGATTTTGCATATTTACAATATTTCAAATATTGCTTTTATGAGTGTTACATACCTCTTCAGTACTGATTAAAGAAGATATTGTCTAACATGAAACGGATTTCATCAAAGGTCTCCACCACAGAAGCAGCAAATAAAGGAGATCTGGTTTTCACTAAATTACAAACCAGTTACTAAGTACATGATACACAGAGGATATGACTTCTTGTCCTCAAGGACTTGAGCATTAAAATAGCATTATGTAACTCGATAGATTACACCAAGAACATCAGAGTGAAAAAAATCATTAGTAGTCCAAATAAATGATTACACAGATGTTTAGACAGATTTTCTAAGGAAGTTAAGGACAGAAGAAAATGATTACAGTTATTACCACCTCTGACTATTAAGATGATATTTTCAAATCTTGAACATAGAAATCAAAAAAGTTTTCTCTTCAAAAATCTAAAAACTATTCCATACACTCGGATCTCTTGGATTACTTTGCTAACATGCTAATTCTCATTAACATTTATCTACCTGTCCCACCTCCCAAAAAGTCACGTCTTAATTTCCAGAGGCAACAATGGTTCAACATGCTGCAGATGAATGCTACAAAGATCAAAAAAACAACATTAGTTAGTCCAAAATCCACAGCAGCAAAAATACCTAATTCCACTACATGAACACCTGAAGATCGTACTTTCTAGAAAGGGCAGAAAGCCGCAAGAGCAAGAGCGGAGGATTCTCAATCTGAGCCAAACACTGCTGACTTTAATTAACTAAATTCTGAAAGTATACTCATCTTGTACTATGAACCATCATGATTACTATAAGCCCTCAAGGCACATCAACATAATGAGGGAAAGAAACCTCAAGAGCTTAGTTTGTAAGGTGTCTAGAAGTATTTCAAGAAATCAGACAAACTACAAAGAACAACAAGGTAAACTCCAGCAAATATTTGGAACAGCTGTTTCCTTAGAAGACCTTTTTCTTTCCTCTAGTAAGAACTCTTTCATATCAACAATCATATCCTTTTTACTCACGGAACAGTTGTGTTTTCTACGTACCTTGCTTGCTTTATTACCAGTTACTTTTCTAATGGAGCCTTCTGAGATATAGTATTTGTTGCAAGTAGGTAAGCAGTAAATACAAGTTCAGGAAAACCTTCCTTCCCTCTCTGGTAATCATTCACGCTGGTATTGCTTTATCACACTGAGCAGAACAGATTGAACAACTTGCTCCCCCAGGCCATGGTATGCCATCGCCCAACAGAGGTGGAGTTTGTATTTGTAGTATTGTTTCCCCTAAATACTAAAATCTGATTTCAGAGTATTGAATGTAAAGATTACAAGCAGAACAAAAATATGTAATGAGACACTTCAGAATGCTGAAAAAATTAAAAAAAAAAAATCACTGAATCCGGTAGATGCTAGGACTCAGACAGTTTCTCCACCCCAGTTACTGATGTTCCACGTGGCACAATCTCAGGTCCCACAGGCCTCTCCTGTCCCTGTCCCATGGGTGTGGCTGCTCTTGCTCTCTTTCCAGTCAGCAGCAGATCTAAACACCCATTCCAAAGAAACATGTTCAAACATGTTCAAAATACTGACATAGAGAACCACAGAGACAGGGCCTTCATCAACACTTAAACACCAGCAATATGTTCTTAAAAACATAACCAAGTCTTGTTTCCTCTTCAATTGATTTGGGTTGGAGCCCATTCTAGACAAGAACACGGCCTCATTCTGCTGGTTCGCAAGTGTACCTGCATTCACAATGTCTCTGTAGTGGTTTTGGCTGAGGTAGATTTAACTCATTATATAGCAGCTTATGTAGTGTTATGTTTTGGATTTGTGACCAGACTGATGTTGATAACACAAGGAAGTTTTAGTTATTGAAGAACCCAGAACTTTTCTGGTTTTCACATTGTCCCATCAGCGAATAGGTTGGGGGTGCACAAGATATTGTAGGTGGACACATCTGAGACAGCTGACCCCAACCAACTAAAGAGATATTCCATACCATATGATGTCATGCTCAGCAGTAAAAGCTGCAGAGAAGAGAAGGGGAGACTGCATTCAGAGTTATGACTTTTGTCTTCCCATAACTGTTACTCATGATAGAGCCCTGCTTTCCTGGAGATGGCTAAACATCTGCCTGCCAATGTGAAGTAATATTATTAAACTGTCTTTGTCTCAGACCATGAGTTTTCTCACTTTTACCCTTTCAATTCTCTTCCCCATCCCACTGCAAGGGTGTGAGCAAGTGGCTGTTTGGGGCACAGCTGCCTACCAGGGTTAACGCACAGCAGTCTCAGACATCAGCACAGTCTTCATATACATTTAATATGCATTTACAGACTCTGGGTTCCTTACACAGTCACTGCTTCACACCTGGAGTCTTTCCAGATGCAGATTGCCCGCTTGCCAATGACATCTTGCATTTGACATCTGCTAGCACATTACATGTATACACACACAGAGAATTGCAGTTCACTAGAGAAACTTAAACCAGTTGCTGGCCTTAGACCAGTCCTGTGACCCACAGCCACGTCTCCAGTGCTAGACCTTTCTTCCACACACACACCCACACCCACAGTCCCTTCAGTTGCTGGCATTTAGAACGCTCAAGCACAGGCACACGATATCTTACATAGAAAAACTGTTAAACCCAGGATTTATTAAGAAGATAACATAGACTGAAATGACCAAGTGCTGAGTGCTTTGTCAGCCAAATGTACTTACCAGCAGATATTTACATGTGACTTGTTCATCCACCGACTCCATACACACCGCTCTCACCCTTCCCTTTCTCCATCATGGTCTCCTCTCAAGCAATCAACTTGCCCCCACCTCCTTTTTCCCAACATAATCTCAGGTTAACTTCATCCATATTCATATGTAGTATTTCTGACACTATTACCTAAGTCACCTTGGTGTTCACGGCATTACTGTTAAAGGTACCTATTGCCATTCTTGCAAGATAGTGCTCCCACAAGGTCCCATAATACTCTCCCTCCAAGTACTTCCAAAACTCAGCCACTCATATATAACAGAAACAAAGTAGTTTCTCATGACAGTGCCCATCACTGCATTACACAGCCTCATGTCACATCCCATAGTTTGTCACAGTCTATTCGTTTACCTGACCCTCAAGGCCAGGGCCTAGTCGTTTTCCTGTTTATCTTAGTACACATACACAGACATGTGCCTTTATCTCTGTAAACTGCCTGCGATGAACCTCGAAGGGAAGGGCTGTGAACACAACCACCCTGTGAGCAGGCTTTCTTTCACTCCTACAAGCTCCTTCACCACTGCTGAAGATCCAGGACTCTCCTAACAACAGTTATTCATACTCTGGATGGATGTAAATTATCGTGGATTGCTGCAGTGACTGATGAGAGGTTAGAAAAGCTTAGTTAGTTGAGCATAGAGGAGCAAAAAAATTAAATACAGTGTTGACTGCAAAGAGGAACAGTTGTTAGGGTATTGCTCTTCTGGCCTAGGGAGTTCTCCTACAGTTTGCTGCTCTGTTACAGAATTAGTGATCTGATCCCAGCAACAAGCCGCTGAGGAAAAGCTTTGTGGTTTCAGTAACGTCATGCTCCAGTATGCTAACAATAGGCTGAAGCCTTGAGACAACGAATATGTTTGAAGATACTTTTGCATTGCCAAAACAACATATGGAGACTTTAACGCAAGTGAAAGCTGCATTACTTCTTGATTAATATTGCTGCCAAAATCACAAGTCACTGGCCTGGCACAGAAATAAAGGAATTAGTGCATTTGTCTCATGAGATTAAATTAAGTTTATTAGACAGAAAAAAACCCGCAACTAGAAGCAGTTTAATTAGGAAAAGCAGAATGAAACTCAAGACCCAAAAAGACAGCCATGTCTACAACGCAAGGGCTTGCTTAGAGCTACTGTTGCTAAGCATGGCCTACATAATGTTCTATGAAATATGACATCTGTTGTCTTCTCTGAAAGTAAATAATCATTAATAGATTAGTAAGCTTTGTCTCCATTAAAGCTCAGTGAGGTCACTTTGTGAGGTCACCTTATGCAGTGTATGGAATTTATTAGTCTGGGCTGGAGTCCAGCTGCATCAAGCAGAGAACTGCCAAATAACCGAGTATCTATTGACTATGCCCCTGGAATCCTTACATGAAACAGAAACGCACAACAAGGACTCAATTTCAATCCATCCAAATGAAATCATAACTTACCTACTTAAATTGCAGGCTCTGTAGGAACTGATCTGACAGCAAACAGAATAAGTTGGGATACATCATGTCTGGTTGAAGAAGGCACATTATCCTAATATCTATTGTTTGTAGAGATACAAATGTAGAAAAAGTTTGTAAATGTTAATCCATTCCCAGATGGATAAAAGTCTATAACTTGGTCAGCTAAAATCCAAGGACAGACAGGACCAATGGGCTCTTTGTAACACTTTATTAGAACCAAGCTACTAGGCAGCCCAGAAGAGTTTCAGAGTATGAAAAATATTGTGGAGATGCTCATCGCAAAATTAGCTTCCCATGAATCAGCTATAATTTGACAGATACAGATATTTCCTGCAAGGAAAGCAAAACTATGCACACAGAAGTCTCCAACTAGATATTCTTAAAGAACTTCTTTCCTAAAAGCTGTTTTAAAAGACATTAAGTGTGAAATAAGAATGAAATATGGATACATGTGATACCAACACACACATCTAGAACACGAATGAGGAAAAAAATCAGCTCATCACAAAATTTGTTTGGAACTTTGAATTTGACCTTGTATATCAAAGAAGTTTTAATATAACCAAAGTTATAATAGTCAGAACCCAAAAGTTATAATGAAAATGCCAAGCAACCTGTATTACAGCAGCAGTAAACATTGCTATAATCTAATTTTCCCTGTGATTCAGAAATACATCTAATTTCTTTTTCTTAATGACATTCTACTCCGACTACTTAAAGCTTACTCGCTACATGCACGAAGGCAGATTCAACTGAGACTGTAAATTCCAGCAGAGTGGTGCCCTGCCAATTTCTTGTCCAGTTTTCATCAAAATCACCCGGGTTGTATGTGATTATTCCTCAACTTTGAAATCGCCCTTCAGATGGTCTGGAACCCCACATCTTGCTGGGTTATATACTGCTGATGCAGGAGTTCACAAAGTATTTCTGCACCATACAGAAAGTCTACCTTTCTTACACTGTTCCCATTCTTTGCACCGACATAGAGGTTTTGATACAAGAAGAAACAATGATTTTGATTATGCATCAAATAGCTTTTAAAACCAACTCTGTGCCTTAGTCTTCCGGTTACTGAAACAAAAGTTTCATGAATTTTGGATCATCGCTCTTGTCAATTTGCACATGCAAAAAGTTTAGGTAATGGTGCTCACCACATCTGCCAATTTATTAAACACCTTCCTCTGACACTAGAGCAAATGTCAATTTACACAAGCCATTTTTCTTCCTGAGAATTCTTGTGCTAATTTGCAATGTCCAACATTTTGTTTCCTACTATTTGAGAAATTAAAAACATTGTTTCCTAGAGCTCAGTGCTTCAGATTTTGTTGGGTTTTTGGGGGTGTTATTTTGTTCTTTTGGCTTTGTTTGGTTGTTTTTTTCCCCTGTAGATCATGCTAAACCACACCACCAAAAACATAAGGTTTCACAGGATATTAGATTAGTGACATAGAATAAGACTTAGAAGGCATATCCATACTTTCCTTTAACTACAGCTCAGCTCCCTGAATTCTTTATAACTAGTCTCAATTTCTCCAAATTTGCCAGTTCCGTTAGCAAAAAAAGTGGAACAGATTACTATTCAGAAGAGATCTTAATATCGCTTTTAAAATATTTTAGTTTTGTAAGAAAAAGCAGATTAATCCTACAGAGTGTTGTTCTATCTTCATCTCCTGAAGGGCAGCTAAATACAGAATGTCAAAAAGATGAGTACTATAATATGCATCTTTCCTGTGACCAATCTAGACTACACAGAGCTTCAAAAGTGGCTGCTTTTTTGAAATAGAAAGTGGAACTTGACACATATTTTTCTTCAATTGCTGTTTTTATAGGCCTAAACACATTTAAATTTTGACCAAAAGTTCTAGTCAAAATATTGTAAAATAAGTGTTTATGAAAATTCAGCAATTAATTTACATTTTCCATCAAAACTAAGACTTTCCATATGCATTAGCTGACAGGTGCAAGATGCACTGCTTCCTGTGACCAAAAGCTGATATAACCTCTGCTGAAGATTAACAACAAGGAGCTGGGAGACTAAGTCCACTCAGACTGTGGGACTGTAGCAAGGTGCACACCCCAGACTGCAAAGACACAGACGGAAAACTTTGAAGAATAAAAAGGGAACTAAACAAATTACCTGGCTGCATGGTGGCAGGATCAGGTGCAAGTCTTTTAAAAGACTTGTTTTTAGAGTTTGTCTTCCCCAGTTTGAGTTTTCTCTAGCAAACAGGCAAGCTTGAATTTAAAAGGGTTTTCTCTTCTTTGGGAACCCACTGTAGCTCTGGGTACATCTGTTTTAAAGTGTTTTTTAAACTGGGATCCAGACACTGGACAGGGGGAGGGAACTGTGTTAGGTAGGTATCTGGTGCTATCCAGTAGGACTGCTCTTTAGAACTGTCAGATAAAATGCTGGACTTGGCTTCTAAATAGAATTAAGTTCCTGATAGTCTGGTTGGTCTTAAGGTCCCTCACTTGCACGTCAAATCCTTGGATGCAGGAAGAGGACAACATCTTCATCTTTCCCAGAAGCACAGTAGAGTTACAAGGTACTGTAGAAATGGGAAATGAAAAGAAACAAAGGCAATATCACCATGGTGGTGTCACAGCACCAATGGTGTTGCAAGGGTGGTACTGTACAGAACCACAGCACTTACTCACTCATTACACAGGCAAAGTATTCTCATATATACCTGACAACCCACAGCTGGTGATATAGAAACAAGAAAAATCAAAGTTTGAGACTGACATTAGCTAGAAATATCTACTAGTCTATTACTCTGTCCAGAGTCATGGTAGACCAAGCTACAACACTGCCATCAGAGCATGTTTTTTCCTGCTGTTCTCTGCTGGAGGGAAGTGGTGAAAGAACTCCTTATTTTGCTTTACTTGTGTGCGCAGCTTTACTTCACCTGTTAAACTGTCATTATCTCAACCCCCAAATTTTCTTGGGTTTGCTCTTCCAGTGCTCTCTCTCTCATCCCACTGACAAGGAGTGAGCAAGTGACTGGGTGGGTCTTAGCTGCTGACCAAGGTCAACCCATCACACCAGGAAAAACATTCTCTCTGAAGGATCCTCTCTGAGCCATTTCATCTAGGAGCACAGTGAGACAAATCTCAAAGCATTACATGAATGAAATCATGTCAAGTCCCAAGACCTCATATTACAGTGATATGTTTTCTCTTTTTGTAATAATACTGGACTCATTCAAATCTAAAGCAGTCTTATTGAGCTTAAAAAAAAAGAACAAGTGATGGCAGGCTAAAAGTAAGGCTTTGAGGAGCATGAATGAGATTTGCATTATTCCAGCTAGTGAACTTCTCACAGGTTCTTGCGTAGTCCAAAGTGGCCACACAAGAGGTTTTCAAAAGGCATGACCTTACCACAGTCTTGAATAAAGTCTCTCAAAGTTATTTTTCCTCTATATGTTATTTTTCCCTCTATATGTTGACTGAAGAATCCATGTGCTCTATTAAGTAATAGGTCACTATCCATTTCCTTGCTCTTTCGCATGTGTCCATAATTCATACTTCCCTTGAATCTATCTATAAAGGTTGTTTTCTTATTACTAAAAAACCACCCCACTAAATGACTAAGGCTTAGAAGTTGTTCTGCTGGTTTTACAGATTTCACTAGCACTTTGGAAGTCATGCTCTTAATAAAAAAATGATAGCAACATACTTGGACTAGATGAAGGTTTCTGTGCTTCAGTATTTCCACTTTATTTTGCAAATATCTATGCAGAAAAAATGTAAAATATTAAACAAAAGGCAGAGACTTTCTCCCTCTTTTTCAGTTATTAAACAAGAGCATATGACTGAAATATTTCTGGCATCTTATTTGGAAATTTGGATAATTTAAGTAACTCTACATCCTCCCTACACCATCCTTCCAAAGAAGTTAGCAAATATCTGCTTCTCAGCCCTTCCTCGTCCAAAGCAAGTTTAATCAATAAAATATTAAAAAGTGACTCAGAGTACTAGAAAAAAAAATAAATTTAAAACCCAGTGTTTTTAATAGTCAGTACTGCCATTACATAAACACAATCTTCATTTTCATTTTCTAAAGAAAAAAAATAAGCAAACACACACAAGAACAACTACAACATTTGAGGATACTACTGTTTGGTTTTGCTCCCACAGAGTCTAATTCTCATATCCTTCATTAAAAAAGAGCTATTTTACTTAATGAGAAGCTCCACTGGTTTCAGTGGAAGCACTAATGAAGCTCATTTAAAATAGGAATACCTGGCTCTTGAATCCAAAACAGGAAAGTCAAGTGTACAGAACTCTGAGGGAGGACACTCAAGGGACAAAATGGAGCAATACAGCCCATGTGTCCACTACCTGTATCCAGCTAAAGCAGAAGCTTGCAGTGGAAAATTGCAGGAGGCTTCAGTTAAAGAGACAGTCTAAGATGTGGCTTGTCTAGGCACAAAGATGTGTTTTCAACCTTCAAGAGTATGCGAGAGTCCAGACTTAAAAAAAAGTCTTCTGACATCCAGTTCACAAGAGGGCATATCTGAATGCCCACATCATAGCCAGAAGTATTAAAAAAACCACACAGAATAAGAACATTAAGATAATTTCAGTAAAAGAGTTTTGAAAAACTGATAATGCGTCACATGCCATGATACAGCTTTCTGACTCTTGTGGGAAAAATGATTGTTCTTTTAAAAATAGGTAGTTCCTTTGCATTAATCACATCCTGCAGTTATTCTCTGTACAATATGCAAACCAGAACTGTAAAACGCTTTCACACCTTTTCCTTCAGTAGCTTTTTGGAATGTATGCTGTACTATCTACAGGAACCAGCTGTGCTCACATTGGATATCCTCAGTTAAGCAGGATCAGATTTTGGCAATGCTATTATTAGCTGTAAGCATTTGTTTATTTCTTTGGTGCCAGTTATGCCCAGTTGGGACTGCCAATGACACACAGTGATTCACGGGGTAGATTTAATAAATGAGGTTTTATTAGTGGCAAATATTCTATCAAGATGCGAGAAAGCTCTGTGTTTAAGATTTTCTTATTTTTCAAAATGTTATAGTTAACTTTTGGACAAGAGGAATCTTGATCTTTAGCCATTTGAGTCTCCAACTAAATTTGAGATTAGCTGTGGATGTAGAATAATTGTTAAAGAGCAGTCCCCAAATTTCACCAAATAATTCCTCATTTAAAATCAAAGAAGTATTCCTGCTTGTTGTCCAGCATGATTAAGTCTTTCAGCTTACTGACTCAGAACCTGATACAAAAAAACTTTTTTCCTTTTGTATCTACACAACTAAAGTGCTAGCTGCAGCATTAGTTTTGCCTTCACAAAGCTTGGCCATATAGACAGCTGGACCTAAACCTGGAGTTGGCCAAGAAACAAGGTCAAAAATTCACCATTCTGTATAACACTGGAATAAGCCTGGTGAACTGGATAGAAATAAGAACAGGTGATTCAGACAAACTGCTGCAAAATTGGTAACAGCATTAACTATTAAATTAAAACTCAAAGACTGGCAATCTTCACTTCAGATAAGAGTAGAAATACTAAGAGGGTACTGAAAGAGCTGTCTTTTGTCTCCAGACAATTTCACACCAGGAAACTTGAGATAAAGAAAAAAAAAAAAACAGAGTGAAAATAAGACTGGCTGAACTTGAAGCTCACTGAATGCTTAAATAGTACTGAAACTTGTCTTTTCACCATATAACCATAGCTTGCTCAACTGGACAGGATGCTCAAACTGCTAAAAACAGCTGGTAAAGACATTTCAATTGTCAAATATTAAAATATTTGTCAAACATCTTATGACCTCATTCTACATTCTCTCTGTTAGAAAACATCTCAAGAGCTGAGTTTTTCTTCCAGAGAGCAGCAGCACAGAGCCTGGAATTTTCTTAGTGTCTATTTTTGAGCATTAACTGAAATACATAAATAAATAAATAAATAATAAAAATCCTGATAATAGGTTTGGAACTTGAGCAAAGTCTGTCTACCACAGGAGGGGAGGCGGGGGGGAAGGGGGGAGGCAGAAAAAGCAACCAAAACAAAATCATAACCTGGTAGCTTTGATCACACTATTTAAGGAAAACACCTAATTATCATTAAAGAGACAGATGTGGTGAAAGCAATAGAGAGTGACACACTAGGTAACTGCTGAGAGTTTAGGTTGTCTTCTAAAGAAAGAGTTTTACTGGGAGTCTATAGACCTATCATTCTCACTACAGTACAGACCTTGGTCACAGCAGTCAGAATGACAATTCTGAACCAATACAGCAAAAGATAATTAGATGATTAATTACCATTGACAATCTGTACCAAAATTATTCTTCTTGTATCTGGGAAACAAGCTGAAACAAACAAAAGCCACACCACCACCATCCAGAAAAACCCAAACCAAAATCAACTGAAGCCTGAAAAAACACTTTATGTCATGAACCGTGGCAGCAACATGGTTCTCCAGCTGGAGGAATCTGGTTGTCCTGATGAGCTTCATTAAAATGTACTGAAGCTAATAAGAATCTAGTAGGGAAAGAAAATATTTTCTGAGATGCGGTCAAAAGATCAGCAGTCAGTAATGAAAAGAGTCATATGGAATTCAGAGGTTTCAGTGTTACATCGAAATCTGCATTATGCTTTCCCCTCAATTTAAAGAAAAATTTTAAAATGCTCAAACAAAAAAATAGCTCATACTGTCACCCCATAAAACAGAATACAAATCTCGTTTCTTATGTTGTTTACTTTTATATACTTACAGGAAATAGAAAGCTCTAAAAATTTTCTATTTTGGAAGATTATGTGTTTCATAAAATATCATCTGCACTGGATATTTATTCAATCCTTCTATAAGAAGAGATTTGGTAGTGGAATATTATGTATGACAGATTTCTTTCACACCATCTGTTATCTGTAGCAAATTGAAGAGCATTTCTGTGTTGCAGGACTGTGGGTACAATACAGACCACTTCAAAAAAGTATTTGCTATTTATTTAAGGAGAAATAATGGCAGTGACCATTCAGTTTTGAAGCTTCAGTGTCATGTTCGTCAGAGATCCTGCTCAACAATACACTAGTTCACAACAAATCAAACTTCAAAGGTTACAGAATAGGGAAATAAAAACTTGTTTTCTCTTTCTAATTTACTCACTGTTGACGCAACTCAGTTGTGTTTCATGTGAGCAGAAACACAACTAAGTTCAAGTGAGTCATTGCTTTAACTTCAATTGACAACAATGAACAGTTTCTTCAGCTGTTGTCTTGTCATCTGTTAGTATGAACATTCACTAAACCTAAAATTTTACTTGATAGAATGAGTACTGTTCCTGGACTGGGGTCTACATGATACAGATTTTACATGAAGATATAACTAAAACTACAAACCAGAAAAAATTACAAAATTAGGGTACTGATATATTGGGTTTTTATGAAGATAACATATATCTATTTGCTCACTTTCATACTCCAGGAATTTCAACATCTGTTTCTTTCAGTAACCACAAACAAAAATTTGAAGTGTAAAAATATTTTGGAAATAGATTTAGCATTCCTCTTGCATCCTTACCATGGCACAAACCCCACTATGCATCCAAAAGCATGCTAGCACTTGAAAGGAGCTAGAACATTAAGACTGATTCTATTCTTGCAAAGTCAGGATGAGCACATAATGCTTCTTAAAGTGAAAGCTGCAACTAAGGGAGGACTAAAGTCACTCAATATTTCTGGAAGTATGATAAATGAGAAAGCATTAGTAGGAAAAAAACAAAACTAAAACAAAAACAAACCCACCAATGCAAGTTTCCTGTCTTTTTTTGAACATTATAACTGAACTGAAACCCTTCTAGAGTGGATAGTGTTGTATTACTGTCTTTCAAAACAAGTCAATATCAGGAGTTTTTCTGTCATTCAATACACATACATTCTTTATCTATTTAAGTCACCTACATTTAATAACTGTAGTAATCCACACTTGTTTGAGTTTCAGTGTGGTTTTTTTTCCTCCTATATTTCCAGTTACTCTTTACTACTGCTAATTATCGTTACCACTTATTTTATGAGTGGAAAGGTTCTAGCAACAACATCAATTGGTGCAGCTGAATATTAACCTCATCCAGTAGGCATGCACACATACACAACCCACCACAGATCAACATGAACAGAAAACAGACATCATTCAAAAACAAATGGCACAGATGCTTGACCATGCTCCTCTACAGATCAGGATGGATGTTGCTAGGTGACTCTCTTTCTGTACATATATGTAAGTAGGTGGCCTTAGAACCCAAATTTATCGAATAACTAGCCCCAGATAATCTCATCTCCCCACTTGCTAGCATCTGGCTGTAGAAGCCTCTGGGTGTCACACATGCACTCCTCTTGCTGATATTCAGACCTCCTCTTGTTGTGTACACACCTCCCTTGCCCTGCAATAGTTGGCTCAAACCTTCAATCTTCTCAAAAGCTGACTGTCAGATGGTCTGCCCCAGAAGGTGAAAGGACCACTTGGCCAACCAAATAGCTGACTGTCAGGCTGCTGGTCTTTCCACTGTCTTCCCTCACAAACCTACCATCTCTCCAGTACCTCACTGCCAGACCTCTTATCCTTCTCAGTAGCTAATTTGGCTTGAAATTAGCTGGTGAAGTACACATACATGCAGCACTGAAGTTCCCTAGAGAAACTTTCACACTCTTTCCAGTTACTGACACTCAGACCTCAATACACGAACAACAGACAGGGATCTCTAAGGAAAACAGAAGAATAGCACTCAACATGCAGATATGACAGATTCTGGTGATCAGATGCAGTTCTTACCCAAAATTATTGACCGGAAGTCTGTTAACACTGAACACCTTTCTCACTCCTGCCCTGCCTCCTCTCATCTCTTCATTTTCCCATGCTTGTTCCCCAATTCACCCTGTCTCCTCTTTTTATCCACCTTTGGTCCTTCTCTAAACACCTAATGTTAATTCTCTCAGTCCCCCAATCCCTTTAAATTTTCTACAATATTTATTACACAAACCCAAAATGGCCTTCCTTCTGCATCCCATCATTGCAAAGTTAATGGTTGCACTCAATGATCTTACAGCTCTTCTCCAACCTAAACGATTCTATGAATCTATGAGTCCCATATCCCTTTAGGCAATAAAACACCCTTCAGTCTTCAAGGCATTGTGGAATCAAACTCCCCTTCACCCCTAAGACTCATTTTAGCGAGTTTCACACCCAGGACTACAGACTAATTCTTCTTTGAGAGCCCTACAAGTACGAGGATAAGTGTGCTCTGTTCGCACTCATTAAGGTATAGTGTTCCTCCTCTTATTTTTTATTTGCATTTTGGGTGATTAGCCTTTAATCATATTATCTATTAATTATTAGTTTTCATCATTCTAGGAATCAAGTTGATTAAACTGTGCTCTTCTTTCTAAGACTGACAGCAAAGTAGTTGTACATTTCCTTCTCTGTCTCTCCTCCGCATTCATATCTCATTGATTCTTAACATAACACTGATGGTCCCATTTGATTTACAGTTAGACAATTTTGTTCAATATTAAAGCTCTTCTAAAACTAAGTGATTTTTATTCTGCAAGTTAAAGTCCATAGGTTGTTTTTATGCCTCCTGGTCTTTCTAAGTGAGACTTTGAAGGGATAATTGCAGCTTGGCAAGAAAGTCATGAGAAACATAACATGAACTCCCAAACCAGTCTAACTTCCTTGACTTTTTCATAGCAATTCAGACAACTTTCAACAACATTATACTGAAGAGAAGCAGGCTTTCCAATCTGCAGTTTAAAAGAGAAGTTCCTTCTTTGAAAGCAATGCAAATACTAACAAAAAACTCTGTGGTACTTTTATAAAACAGATATATGAATGATAGCTTAAGAATTCATTAAATATGCTGTTTTCTCATGAGAAGCAATCTACAGGTTCCTTCTGCATGTTTACTTCTCTTGCAACTTGAAAGCTATCTGCTATAGATTGGCAGCAACTTTTTTTGCATACATTATAGAAGTCTTATGAAGAGTTAAATAGCAGAAATTCAAAATGTTTGCCTTTCGCAATGTAACAGAAAAAAAAATCCCCAACATCACTTCAAGGGGGAGGCCTTTCTTTTAACAATATTTTACCTCACGTGGGTTCTGCCCTATAAATACTATCATTTTTTGTCTGTCTGTTGCCTTAGAAATACATAATCCTTTTCATATGAGATTTCCTATCCTGCAGTATTATGTCTATTTTCTTTTCATTGCCCAACTCCCTATTTTCATGCACACTTCAATTATTTCTCTGGCCTTGACTAGCTTGCAAATTGAACTAATGACTTCCTTTTTATTATCTATGTATGAAGTCAAGATTACAATACAGCTGGACTTCATTTTGACCAAATATATTTCACTTCATTATGCTGTAAGACTGAGGAAGCTTTTTATTCTCTCTGCATCCAAGCCCTCACGCTCATTTAGTCGCACATCTGCTCCTTCTCATGTTCCTAAGATAGTCTCTCCTCATTAAGAATTTTAATTTCGAGCAGGTTTCCTCAGTGATTCTTCAGCTCTTTTGCTTTTTAAAATCAAAGAAATTCCAAAACACACTGACACCAGAGTGTTAAAAAAAGTCAAGCCCCCTTTTATTTAACTCTGTAGACAGAGGAGGAAAATATGAAGGGGCAGGTCAAGGAAGATGAAACCTTGCAGGCAGTTTTGGAAACATTCCTAGTTTCCTTTTCTTCTTCAGAAGGAGGAAAGGACATTTGTCATATCTATTTTAATATAAATAAAGACTAGCTGCCCTTTGGAGATATATTTTGTACTTCTCTTTGATAATTCAATATATTCTCATATTGATATTTATCTAAGTACCACAACAATTAATCATTCAGATATCAGCATGAATAAGAGTACCACAAGATGTGTCTGCATTCAGTATAAATTGAAAATTCCTAGTGGTTGTCTGTTTAGAGCATTAAGATAAATTATACGTTTGCATCAGATATTTCAAGTTCCCAATGAAACATTTTTTGTAGCATTCAAGCTGAAAAGTTTTCCTTCCATTCCTAAGAAATGCACAGACCTAATTCAGCTTTTTCCTCCATCAGTTGTGATTGGCATAGCGGGATCTAATAGTTTATCCTCTTTGTCTGTTTCCCTGCTGGTTGTTCCAATCAACCATCCTCTCTCCAGCTATAACATGTCTAGACAATTTAGCCCTTCATTAAGCCACATCACCTTCCTGGCATAACCACTGTTTTCAACAGAAAAATACAAGTTTCAATAGAAGCTTTTACTCTGTAATATGATAACTGTAATACTTTCCAGCTTTCCAGACAGCACGCAAGCTAAAAAACATTTGCCAAAATCAAGACCGTTCTTCCTATATTTCAGTCTCTTGTTGCCATTCTTGGTTCCTGAATCTCCACTCTTGATATCAAGACTGGAACTCTACTCTTCATTCAACTGAAAAAAATCCAAAATAAACAAAAAAACCCAACCCAAACAACCTGACCCCCCCAACAGGATAAGCTATCTAAAGCCTGTATTTCAAAAATGAAGCCAATTTTCCAACATGTTAGTAGATATTCTGACAATTTTAATCTTTGATATTCATAAAGTTTGTAACACTAAAGATCATGTTTGGATCTAAAACTATTTTAAACTCACCACTCAAATCTTAAGATCAAAATGTACATCTTGTAGGAAGGACTGAATTCTCAGTTCTGGTAGTATATTTAACCCAATGGTAAAACCCAATATAGGAACACGCAATTGGTACATATATTAGATTAACAATTAGAATTCCTATGTTTTGATAACCATTCTTCTCCTAAAATGGGGAAACCATATTAGATAAGACTTAAATACTTATTGATTGTTATTTACAGTAAGTGTGACACTGACCAGTCAAATTATTAACCATGAATGTCAAGTCATAGGCTAAGAGATTATTACATTGAAAAAGTTGAAAATCAAGACAGCATTCTCTGTAAAAAACCTTGAAAAAAACTTCTTGGAAGAGCCAAAAAACCCCAAAATATAGAAGGATATCATTCTGGTGAAAAAAAGTCCCAAAAGCTTTTTCTTACATCTACTCTTAAAAGTCAAGTTATCTAACTTGCATATTCATATACTTTACAACACATTAAGTGACTTTCACCACTGCATAATTAATTTTATCGATAATATTATGGTCACATAATCTTAGACATAAAATTACATAGGTTGACAATAACTTTGTATCAAAATAACCAAACCTCTCAAATAAGGTATCAAAATTTCCTCACTATATATAAGCCAGGTATCATTATGACTTTCTGGAAGCACTTCAGTCTAATAAACTACCATATAAAGGCATCTTTTAGTGCTTAGGACACAATTTTTTCCCCCTACTTCCTGGATGCCTAAAAGTTACTTCCAAACGTACACAGAACAGAGAAGCATACTTCTTTCCAACTTTCATCATGATGACTACTCTTTGTAAAGTAATTTACTTTTAAAAAGTATTTCACTATCACAGAACTTATATATCTCATCTTAAGACTATCTTGTGAAACATACAGTCCCACTAACTATACTGTATATAATGGACTTCTTGACAGTGAGATCTTCTATAAATCTCAATATCCCATCAAGTTTTAACTTTGCATGCATCATATGAAAGCTTCATGAACAGGAAAAACTCAGGCATGCCAAAATAACTAAATAGTAAAATCATGTATGAGGTAATCTGTAGTTTCTCAGGGAAAGGAATAACCTCTGCAAACCACCTAGCCCATAGAAACAAACACAGGCTTCAGTCATTAGTTTGGTACCTATTGACTGAAGAACAATTATTATCTGCACACTAACAGGTATCATGTATTTTAAATCTCACTTTTGTGACTAACTGCAAGGATGATCTACAATTTCTAGGACAAAGTATTTAACAGATAATGGTGCTCTAAGAAGCAGGATCAACCTTGCCCTATCTCCAGAAAAAGCTAAGTCTACTAGAACGAAAAACTTTACAGAGATTAAGTAAGTAATTTGCTAGTCTGAGGCCTTTAATTAACTAAAATTAAGAAGAATACACTGCACACTACAAGAAAACACTCATGATTGATTCTTGGGCTTATCCCTTGACTCCCAAGACTAACAAGACTCACATGACAGTTACGTTTTTGACATACATCAGTCCTGATACTCACTTCCCATTTGTAAATCTTTGGATTTCAGGTTCCCTTTTATAGATAATTCTTTCTCATAATATTTGTTGGTGAACAGTAAAGGAGCCTGAATAGTTCTTGTAGCATGACTGCAGAAATGATCTGGCTTACCTATAGGGTAGATTTAAAGACTTCCTACTTTCTTTCCTTTTATCACCTTTTAAACCATCCTCTTAGGATCAAGAGCTAAGACTCTGAACCTGATTCCTGATTATAGGGAACCAAGTCTTTACGTCAGCTGTTAAAGAATCAGACATTTTCCTAAACGCAGAGAATTCAAAGCTCCATAGGCAGAGAAGTTCAGTCCAGTTATTCTGCTATCTGTATGGATTTAAAGGCCTCTTACTTAAAGGACAATATTCAAATGCAGATGGCTAAGCAGCACCAGGTCTAAAATTTCATTCCTTATCTCCTTAAGCTTCCAATAACATCAAACAGAAATCTGGTCCGATATGAATCACAAAAACTGGCCCTTCATACACATTGGGCTTGAAACTCAGTTACCTTTTAATCCACAATTCTAGGCCAAGCTGCACATTTACTGAAGTGTCAGGAAATAAGCTGTGTGTTTTATACACTTATACAGGCTGCAGTAAGGTGAACATTAAGAATCATCTCATCTTTCCTGGAAAGTAACTTTCATAAAATTATTTCCAATCAGAGAAGTCTCCAGTCACATGAAAGAGGCTTGAAGTGGAAGAGTGGAAGAAAATAAAGTTCCTGTTTGGGAGAGGGGTGGCAAGAAAAGAGTAGATTTTGTAAAAGAGTTTATTTGCACTAAGATCAGTGAATTAATTGGTTTCGCTTGATTAAAATGTGTATGTATTTTAAAAAAATGGCTGTAAATATTTGCATCCAGAAAGAGTGCCTCATACGCAATGCAAATAGAAGGAAAAACAAGTTTCAGGCATAACCTGTTTTCAAATTTTGTTAAATTTCACTTATTTCTAGTGAACCTCTTTAGCTTAAAATGTGATTTTCAAACTATCAAAACATGAATAGACTATTAAATTAATCCATCAAGAATTAAGAGTCTATTTTTTAACAACAAACTTTTCTTCCCAGTTTTATTGAAACAGAAACCTGTACTTGGGGGAAAAAGCAGCACAGTACCATAAGCTTCCTTCAGATCACATAGTTCCAGTACGTATAGAACTGAGTTTAGCAATACTACCAGAGAATAATAAAAATAAATAACCTCTCAGAGTGAGTGGAATCAAAATAAACACCTCCATAGTTATGCTCTCTAATCTCCAAATCATCCTTGAAAAGAAGTTCCTGAAATTTACAATTTCCAACTCAAATACCATCTTCTTGTTTAAAACCCCAAATATTGTTTTAGATTGCCATGATTTCCATCAGTTACTACAACAGTGGAATCATGACAGGTGTCTAGCAGCAGTCAAAATGCTAGTGTTTATATATAAACCATTTGTATACTGGAGCTTTTCTCAAACACCTTTTCCCTCCAAAGATAAAAATCAGGATAACACTAACCATCACTAGCAAACCTACTTAGCATTAGGATCCTTCTGTTTGCTCAATACTTTCAGACGTGTTCTACAGCTTTAGTCATTTTTGAAGACCAGTCAAATTTTAAACAATGTTCTTTCAGAACTTGCTCTATTTCTATCCTTGCATAAAATATTAAATTACGGATATTACTAGGTCTTCATAATCAAACTGAACATGTGTGAGTTTTCAAAGCATTCTAAAACAGAAATAACCCAGTCTTCTCACCCACGTGATTTTCAGCACTTCAATTTTTCAGGTTTTTTCCTTCAACATCAGCTGCTGTCACGTCCACACCCATAGGCTCTTCCACTAGCCAATCTCCTTGCTTTGAGTTCAATGTCACCACCTTCCTTAAAAAAACAAAGAATAATTCTAAAATTCAAACAAGTTAATCTCAACCCAAAGAAAAGAACTTAATTCTTGAGTCTCTTTCCACCTCCTCGTTTGCTTTGATCGTGTGGCTAAGGATACTTAAAAGAAAATTAAGCTCTTCAGCACTTTTATACATTAGACTTGAAGCATTTCCTATTTCAGGTGAATTCGAGTGTTCTGAACCAATGTAATCACCATAATACTAAAACCACATGACTGAATCAAGACACCTTCAATTTTGGGGTACTTCTAACCTAAATTTCCTCTTGCATTCCAACATGCATGTAGGGATGTCAATCCTTTCCCTTTGGAATGGTACTGCAAACAAGTTAGTTTGAAAACAGAAATTGTGGTCACAGAAAACTGAAAAAAAATTAATTAAAAAAAATTAACTCAGTTTTCAAACGGTGCAAATGATGTTCAGAAAAGAGTTTAGGGTTATACTTGAACATAGATCAATTTGAGAAAGGACTCTGGTTTGTGGATCTAGACAGAAATGCACAGAAAAAATAAGAACCCATGATCATAGCACTGAAGATCATGGCACTGAATTTTATTATAATGAGCCAACAAAGAAGTAAATTTAAGTTTATTATTAATTTTGTTGTCTGCACTAGTATCTACAAAGTCTTGACAAACTTGAATATTTGTAAGTCAAATGATTCCCAAGTGTTCCTTTTATTATTTTTAGACAACACATTATGTTCATAAATACTAACACAAGTAGAAATTATTTCACTATTTTAAAGTACCTTTCAGTGTTCTCTTTCCAGCCTAGTATAATGTAAAATAATATGTCTCAATATATTTTCCCAGTGCACTGTGGTATAATTCTCACTCAGAAAGGATGATACATACAAAGCAAATGTTTAATCTCTCTTGGGTGAGAGGTCACTTTCATGGGAAATTCATTTCATAACAATTTCATATCTGTGATACTTAAGAATGATCTTCCAGGATCACAGAACGAAATAGAAATCTTCATGGGAAATGATACTACATTTCTCCTTAAGATTTAGGTCGTCTATGTTTTGAAGAACTGTGTTTCTGTCAGAATGTGAAGGTGTCCTTAGTGAATTGAAAAGGGCACAATAATAAAACTATCTGAACTAGGGAATGTGTGCAATAGGAAATAATTTCAGTAGAACACAACTGAATGCAAACTGAAGGTTAGAAATTGAAACATTATAATAACTTCTCAAGAAAAGAAAAAGGTACTAAATGCATATCACAAATTATCCTAGTATAATGAGGGAAAAGCTGGAGAAACGACAAAAGGAAGAAGATAGTTGAAATGGGAGAGAAACATTTCTGGAAATATCCTTTCTGTGACCTCTAAAAAATTTTCAGATCAATCTGCTTTTTCTGTGCCTCCATAGCAATGAGAAGGCAGTGAACACTACTAAGAATACACAGTATTATTTTACAATTCAATATCACAGGATTGGTGATAATTCACAAGGAACTCCCACCTATTTATTGCTTTTTTAATTGCTCTTTTGTAAAGGGGCTGATAATGAATTTCATAGAGAAGCAACAACTTAAAGGAATGTGAAAGAACAGTTTACAAGAAGTTTTGAGCACCTTCTACAGCAAGAGATGTATACATTAAGGGACTTCAGCAAGCTATATTCTTTTGATTCTTGTTATCCTATCTTTCCACCTGAAATTATCCAACTCCAAAACAACCAAAATAAATCAAAAGAAATCCCCAATATCATGTTCTGTTCTTGATCTGAATGTTCTAGTTTAAGTTTAGAATGAAAGCAGTACACAGAAAACACTCTTATTCAAAATACTTACTTATAAGCCAAAGGTCACAAAGTATTTGTCCCAGCTGAGAGTATTCTCCATATGAAACACCCACAAAAATATTAAAATGGTAAAATTGCCTGCATTTCAACATTAGAAAATTGCAACATTTATATTCTGTAAGATTATATTTACAAAGGCCTGACATTTTATTGCTGAAGACTATTGAGTAGGCAAGTAAACAGAGCACTGTATTTTCTGTTGAATACAGGCAATATTATGTACTCAGATTTTTAGCTTTGAACTACCTTGAGGACCCATCATACATGGGATACGTTTTATCATCTGCTACAAATGCCCTCCTCCAACTTAAATGGGTTACTGGGCAAGAAATGGGTCCTAAGCCTCAGAGCAGAAGGTGTAGCTGTATTCAGAGTGGTGTATCATAACCGGTAACTATAGTTGCACGAAAAAGTATGTGAACCTTTTGGGCTTTCATGGTGTTCTGCATTATTTGTCACAAAATGTGATCTAACCATCACCTAAGTCAAGAGTATTGACAAACAGAATGTGCCTAAAATAACAACACAAAACCAATTCTGCTCCTCCATATCTCTATTAAACATACTCATGCAATATTCAAAATACTAGTGCAAAAATAAGTGAACCCTTGAGTTGACCTCAAAAAAAAAGCTAATCGGAGTCAGGGTAACTTGGAGTCTTGTTAAGAAAATGAGTTTTGTGGTGCGGACGAGAGGTGCATTTACTCACCGGGGCAGGGAACACCTGGTACAGGTATCATAAGTGTAAACAGGGAAAAAAAAAAAGCATAAGGAAACAAGCTCTTACTAGAAAAAGTTGGGCAAAACATCAGAGTAAACATGAGTGCTAGCGGTTAAGGCAGAGGTGTTAACATTCTTATCCAGGAGTCCCAGGAAGATCAGAATTTGCCTGATAAGTATCTGGAAGTGAGCAGCTGCACGGGTGGGGAATGGGACAAGGAATAATTTTGGGTCAGTACAAAGAGTTGTGACACATGAAACAGGTTCTGTAATTTTAATTAATGGCTTAAAAACATTATTTCTTGTGAAAAAGTAAGTTTTAGTTGTGCCACTTGCATAAACTTTAAAGATGACTACTCCTATCCACACAACTTGAACATGTGTTAGGGATAAATTAGGTTTTCAAGTTACAGAGTAGTCAAGAGGCTGGAATCTAAGATTCAGCTGTTGTGGATATTGACAACAGGTACATTTAGGTGGATTAATATTTTTCAAAACTACAGACTACCTCTTTTTATAGTATACCTACAAACTCTTGCAGACACTGTGCTTCAAACGGGAAGCTGTGAAGCAAGAACTCGAGCACGACTCCAAACTGAACTACAGGGTTACCATATAGCCTGAACTTTGAACTATAAGTGACTCTGAAGACATGCTGGATGAATGCAAGCCTCTCTGTAAAATAGTACGGTGAGTTACACTCACAAGAGTCACTGAAGTTTGACTGGAGTCCAACGGCTCACTCTCTGTAGGAACTCGGACATCCCAGAGCTAGGTGTAGGTGACACTTATTAATGGTTAATAAAGACATAGCAGTGACCAGCAGCACAACCTGCAAAGGCTGGTGTTCAATAAGATGACCAAGAAAGGAACATCAATTATTTCACACGATGGTAAGAGTCTGAGACCACAGAAGCACAGAAGATAAACCTATGAATGAGCTGAAGTTATTTAAAAACAAAACAAAAGAAAACCTTCAAGCCCACTAACTAAACCAAAAATGAGCCACAGAACAACAAAAACCCCAGCATACAGTCATACAAAGCTTTTGTTTACTAGAAAAAGTTGTCTGAGCCCATCTGCAATTAGAGGTCTAGAGGAGACCTGACTTGAAACAAAAAGACACTTCACCTGAAAAAACCAAACACACAAACAAATAAAAAATTATAAAACGGCTGCCACTTCAAGGGATTCAGTTTTGAAAGTCTTTAAATGAAGAAATGTCGTCTTTCCTCCCTGTGCCCTACAATCTCCCAGGAGCCTAATCCAGTCTATCCATGTCGTGGTTCAACCGTGACAGGTAAATGAGCACCACACGACCACTCACTTATGCCCTGCAGTGAGATAGGGAAGAGGGTCAGAAGGGTAAAAAATAAAGAACTGTTTAATAGGTAACTATTAACTAACATGAAACCACAAATTTTGAATCAAATTCACAGGATTGAGTCCATATTTGGTTTAATACACGCTTAAGCCTATAATGATGGACAATGCAAAAGGAATCAATTTGTAGAACTGAATTGAAGACCAACTTGAATCCTCTACCAATCCAGTATTTTACTTCAAATAAAATGTAATTGTCGGAAATGTCCCTTAAAGATAGGATTCTGGAAGTAGCAGGTAGAGAGCAAGAAGGACAACAGTCAATTATTCCCATTCCTGCTTTGACTTTAAATTAACAGAGCATTATTAATAGAGCCTTCTGAGTCCTTATTAATGTAAGTTAGCTTAAGTCAAACACTCCACTTCTTCCTCCAACACTGAGAATGCCATTTGCATTTCTCACATTTTCACAGCTTTTACTAGTGTTAGTATCTAAACTGTAACAGAAGACATTGTAGCTCTATGAAGATTTACAGTTTAATGGCTCAACACTTTTAGAAAAGTGGCTTAAGTAACAGAAATAAGGAGCCATAAAAATAGGGAAAAAAAATCTTCCAAATGAATTGGTATTACCATAAGCAGCCAGGCAAATATTTAAATGTTCTAGCAGCATATTTCTTCATCCTGAAGTTACTTACTCTATGACACTTAAACAAGCTACTTTATCTCTGAATCTTACTTCTGGTTGCTTTTACTGAAAAAGTATGTTCATCAGTATAACCATGGTCTCAGCAACACACTTATGCAGCTGGTTACTAAATCTCTTAGAACATGTTTTCAAGTATTAAATCGTATTTAGAGTCACCAAAGGTGATTAATAGTTTAGCAGAGTCTTTATGCTCATGCTCTTGAGAATGTCTACTGTCAGAACAGAGCGTACTCACTCAGCTCTGTGCCTCATACAGTTTTCCCTTGTCCTCTAGTTCATGTCTTTCTTTCTTTGCCAGTTACCTCTTTATGGAGAGCAGGCAAACCACATTACATTTCTCACCTTTGTTTCAAAATACTGACTTGGGACACATACTACAGGATTGATAGCATGGATGAAGGCTGTAAAAGTTACTGCAAAGATGAAAAACTGTAACTTGAGATTCGCAACATGCAGTATGCTATCACACGGTATGCTAGGGATTGGAAGGGACCTCAAAAGATCATCTAGTCCAATCCCCCTGCCAGAGCAGGAACACCAAGATGATGTTACACAGGAAGGCGTCCAGGTGGGTTTTGAATGTCTCCAGAGAAGGAGACTCCACAACCTCCCTGGGCAGCCCATTCCAGTGTTCTGTCACCCTCACTGAGAAGAAGTTTCTTCTCAAATTTAAGTGGAACCTCTTGTGTTCCAGCTTGATTCCATTACCCCTTGTCCTATCATTGTTTGCCACCGAGAAGAACACAGGATGTGTTCTTTGTTGAGAAAAGCCAAGACCTATTTTACCTCAATGTTGCAATCTTTAGTTACAGAACCAGTCTTTACCTCTGCAAGAAGTCTTGGTTTAGATGTGCATCTTAGATTTGCCAGTTTGCCACAAGCTAAGGCTCTATGACCATTGACATCATGCAACTTCACTAAAACTTATTACGGAAGCTTAAATTATACTGTGAGGAATTCTGGAATTCTGTTTTTATGTACTCGTTTAGTAGAGTAGCAATTAATGTCATTGCCAAAAATTTCTTACAAAAGAACACAGACACAGGAAATGTCAATTCGAACATGGTCACCCACACTTCAAGGAAAAGAAGATCTGAAGCTCCCACTGGTGCTGGAAAATGTTAAGTGCACTGACTATGTAACTTTAATTTTGTAGTCCTTGTGTCCTGTAAAAATAATTAAGAGGTTGAAAGCAGTTTACTGAGATCTTATGTAGTAAAATTAAATCTAATAAATTGTTCTTTATAATAATTCAGGTCTCTTTAAAGACTGATTTTTATTTCACTACTCAAGTCTAGAAAATTATCAGCCATAAACAGCATTTTCTTAGAAGTCATGCAGTATTAAGACAGTTTGATAGAAGGTAACTGTTTCATTATTTAAAAAAATAACAGTTTAGTTTAAATCAAGCCTAATTTTTCTGTAAGCAAGAAGTACCAGACTCAGCCTTCATGGTCACATATTCTAACAATCATTCATATACCTTACCAGATGACTGAATCCATATGTAATAAGAAATGCAGTTTACATCTTAATGCTTATATGCCTGAAATATTAACTCATTCCTCCTAATCTGTTTGAGACTACTGCAGCTGCTAAGGTGAATGCCAAGTACTTGACATTAACAACATTCAATTGTAAAACATTCAATAAATACCTGTAGTTGCCTTTACCACACTGAGGACGATAGGAACTAGAATATATTCATCTAATGCTGTAAATAGATACCTTTAACACAACAAAACTATTGACTGGTAACATTTAGGTTGGTTCTATGGGTATTGCCTGTTTTATTTTACCTCAGTTTGTACTGCATTCCTTTAAGAAGGGAGATGAGTCCCTCTGGTGCTCTTGGAAGAAGGAAGGGCTGTTCTTGGGGAACTTATGACTACACACAGGGAGAGATATTTAGATGGCAGGCTGTGTTACCTACAAGGAGCTAGAGAGAGAGAAACAGAAAATCGACAGCCATGTCTCAGAGGCAACTGATAATTTTCTAGGGGCTAAAAGGAAATTCTTCACTTTACTGCAGATCAAGAAGTTAATACATAGCCTCAAACCAAGACTGAAAACACCAATCCACCTGTAAAGGCACAGTGAGAAGACAAAAATGATTGACTTGTGAAATTCTGTTCTCTGACCTTCCATTTAAAAATGTTATAGTTCTTTTAAACTGGGTTATATTAATATTGAAAGACCTTCAGTCTTCTTTGGGGAGATTATACTAAAAAGGTCTACACATTCTGTAAAGCTCTGACCAAGCTGTGCCCCCAAACTGCTTTGATAGTATCTCATGACAGGAAAAAAGTCCTACAGCCTCATTTGAACTTTCTTCACTGACTTATATGTTGTCATCAAATTGGAAATAAAGACTTTATTGAGAAGTCAAACCGAACTGGCAGAGAAGTCAATACAGAAGCACTGAGAACCTGCTGAAACTCCGGAAGCAATTTTGCAATCACTCCAAGTATAAATTTTCACTTAAATAACCAAGAGTCTGGAACCTATATGGTTACAAAACATCCTGACAGTTTCAAATTTATCCAGATATGAAGTAGTACCTTAATACAAGTTCGAAGAATAAAAATAAAAAATCCTAAAACATAAGAGATGCATTTCTATCCCTTGAGAAAGCTTTCAGACAGGTAGCCTCCTGTTTAGGGTGCCAGGAAGGCAGTAGCACTTGAGTGGTTTCCGTAACGCTCTAGTTAGTGACTGCTTTAGGTAAAAAAAAAAAAAAATCTATTATTCAGCTACTGCTCTGAATTTCATAACGGCTTTTATTGTTTGTTTGGTTTTGTTTACAATATCCCAACCCTCTGAAAGGAATCATAGAATCATAGAATGTTTGGGGTTAGAACGGACCTCAAAAGATCACCTAGTCCAACCTTCCTGCCAGAGCAGAGTCCCCTAGGGCAGCCACACAGGAACGTGTCAGGCAGGTTTTGAAAATCTCCAGAGAAGAAGACTCCACAACCTTTCTGGGCAGCCTGTTCCAGTGCTCCATCACTCTCACAGTGAAAAAATTTCTCCTCATGTTGAGGTGGAACTTCCTATGTTCTAACTTAAACCCATTATTTCTTATTCTACTGCTGGGCACCACTGAAAAGAGATTGTCCCCTTCCTCTTGACACCCACCCCTCAGATATTTACACACGTTAATAAGATCCCCTCTCAGATGTCTCCTTTCAAGGCTAAACAGCCCCAGTTCTCTCAGTCTTTCTTCATAGGAGAGATGTTCAGGTTCCTTTAATCATCCTTGTAGCTCTCCATTGGACTCTTTCCGGTAGGTCCCTGTCTCTCTTGAATTGGGAAGCCCAAAACTGGACACAGTATTCCAGGTGTGGTCTCACCAGGGCAGAGTAGAGGGGGAGGAAAATTTCCCTAGATCTGCTGGACACACTTTTGTTAATGCACCACAGGATCCCATTGGCCCTCTTGGCCACAAGGGCACATCGCTGTCCCATGGACAACTTACCGTCCACTAGGACTCCAAGGTCTTTCCACATGGGGTTGCTTTCCAGCTGGACATCCCCTAATCTGTACTGGTGCCTGGTGTTATTCCTCCCCAGATGCAGGGCTCTACACTTGTCCTTATTGAACTTCATGAGGTTCACCTTCGCCCAGCTCTCTAGCCTGTCCAGGTCTCGTTGGAGAGCAGCACAGCCTCTGTCATTGCCAAGGGGCCAGAAAACCACATGCTCAAGCCTATTAAGCCCAGAAAAGAGAAAAAAAGGAACTGTGTAACACCTTCACTGCAGAAGGTCAGAACACAAATATTGTAAACCATTAAGCTGTGTGGGTACAGACAGAGGCATAGCATGGAATACCTGTAAAATCTGAGGGACAGGCAAAGGCAGTAGGCTACTGTCATTTTCATCTGACCAGCTCCAGATGAGATTTTTATTATGTGAATGATAACAGATTCCTAGCTGCTCGGATTCTGAATTCAAAACCATCTCCACTTTTAATGAAATGAGAAACTTGTCAAGAACAAGAAAAATGACACTGACCTTTAAAGACCTGTTTCATTTTTTGTGTGTGTGTGTTAAACCAGGAAAAACCCCAAAGCATTTGCACTCATATCCCATTATTGCGAGGTAGTTATAACAAGCATCACCTAAGAAAACAGGCAACGAGACAGATCACCTTCTGAGCAAGTCCAAGAAGATATTTGGGAGTAATCACCTTGTTTCTTCAGGCTGGTTTAGACTTTAGACTTCTGTGACTGAAAACACTTACTAGTTAACAAGTTATCCAAATAAATGATTTTTAAAATGTAGAGACCTGCTCACTTAAATCTTCCGTTAGAAATATTGTTAGAATGTGTGGAAGGAAGAATTACCGCGAGTAATGCAGTTAGGCTCTTTCTGGACACAGAACCACTGGTGAATGAGAACCTTATTTTTAACTGCACCAGCCCACTTCACCATGTTTCTTACACAAGTTACACACTGTGAGAGGATATGAGGAAATTTGAGTTTGACCCAGGGAAGAACAGTTTAAGGACAAAGCTTAAATTTAAAAGTAGTTGAGAGAAGAAACACCAAGCCTGACCTTTTCTATCTTGCATATGTTCTTAACAAAGTATTCTTATTCACTCAGCTGACATTAAAGAGCGTTTTCTATGGAACTTGTGTGGAATAATGGTGACTGAGTGAATGATTATGCTAATCATACATCAGTATTCCCAATAGATACTACACAGCATAAATCCCAGGGTCCTTCCTGTTAAGAAAGCATTACTGAGAAAATGAATCAGTCAACTACCCATTGTTTCAAACATTACTGTATTCTACATTTGAAGTCTAATTAAACTACCTTGAATTTATATTAAAAAAAGTATTTTCAAAATTCTTTTACGTATATTTACAACATTGAAAGTTCTTTACTTAGCATATACTGTACTTGTATACTAAACCTTGTTTCAACAGAACTATACAAATTGCAATAATGACAGTACACTACTTTATATGACAATAATGACAATACAATACTTTAATCCTTCAGAGTGACACTATAGGACTGGAAAATTTATGGTTTGACTTCTTGACTGTCAGAGCAGTATTCCACACCTCATGCCTGCTGCCTCCAGACATTTGAAATTCTCAAAATAGAATCTGAGTTAAGAATATGAATGATGTTGAAGACCCTAATGGATTTTTTTCCCTCCTTCTTGGAAATGGAATAGAATGAGCAAGGTTAGTGTTTTTCATAACAAAAACTACAAGCATTTAGGGTTCAAGCCAAGAGCTTGTGCCCATAATGTGGGATCCAACAGAATCATGCTAGATGAACTGTGATAACCAATGATAAATATCACAGTGAACATTCATCAAAAACCAGTTCTGCTATTTCATCTGATACCATGTCATGATTGCCTATTGATTAAAGGAAAGACACTGACAAGGGCTGGTTTAGCTCAGTGGGTTGAGCATGGTGCTTGAAACACCAAGGTCACGGGTTCGATTCCCGTTCGGTTCTCACATGTGTTGCCTGACCTAGTCAAGAGGTGGCGTCCCTGCTCACAACAGGGAGGTTGGATTAAAATGATCTCTGATGTCCCTTCCAGCCCAGGCCATTCTATGATGATCTATGACTTAAGTCAACAGTGATTAAGAAGTGTTATTTTCTCCTGTGCACAACTAGACTTGAAGTTGTCTGTAACCAATTTTAATCTAAGATTATGGACAGCATTAAATCTGTTCAGGGAACTCTTTGAACATGTTAACCTCATTTTATTTGTATTTAGACTAAGTTGTAGTTGCAGAAGATTACCTTCCAGCATGTGTGAAGACCCACTTGTCTGTCCAAAAAAAATCCACAAGGTTCAGCACAAAGGAGGAGACAGATACTTCGATACACTCAACCAGGACAGCTTTTAATGTTTGTTGTATTTGCAAATTTATGCATATTAAGGCACTATCTCTCCTTGTACTGCAGGCAATAGCAAAGTTCCTGTTGCTTCAAAGAACGAAGAATGTAAAAAGCACACACACACCTAGCAAGTTTCAAATGAACTTACTGGGAAAATGACCAATACAGTAAAACTATAGACAATTTTGTCCACCTCTTTTCTGAATACTTAAGCCATTTTATTATGGCTATCTAAACTCAAAGAGTGTACTCCTATATGCTGACAAATTGTTAAAAAGTTTTTTTAGATGCAGAATACTTGAGTGAAATGAGTTACTAGCCATTTATTTCCTAGTTCATCTTAAGAACATTTAAATGTAAAATAATTTTCTGTAAATACAAATCACCTTTAGAAAATTTGTATACGACTATTAAGAAGCTCTGTAAAGTATAAATATCACTTCAAGTACTCTAATAGTACTACAGCTATTTAATGAAGTTTGAAATGAACCTGTCTGGATTGCTAACTCATTCTGTGGCAAAGAGCAGTTGTGTTTCTTTTTTCCTTGTGTTAATTCATTTGTTTTTTCTTCTGTGGTGATCTGATTTGAATCGATTACTTAGATTAGCTAAGGTATTACTGCATGAGTATTCACTAATCTCCAATTAGCATTTTTAAATCTTTGCATCTTGAATTAAACATGCATGAAGTCTAATCTCTGTAACTGCAATTAGAATCACTTATTTAATATATTTTGTGCTAATGAGTGTGTTGTTCTAAAATTGTTTATCATCAGATATTTCACAGAAGAATGATTGAGATAAAAATAATATGGCAATATGTTTTTGAAGTCTTTTTTTAGGAGCAAGGTGTTTTTCTTTCTTGGCTGTGTCTTGTTTAGTTTTTAATATTTTTTTTCCTCTATTTTAAAACCAACATTAGTCTCAGTTTTAGCAACCTAGGAGTTTATCCAGATAATTCAGTATGATGAAGACTGAAAGACCTCTACCTTCAATACAGGGCATTCTGCCATAAAGTTGTGGCTGACATTTCTGTTTATTAAAAAGCACCAAAAATTCTTATTCCTTTCTCTCAACTAATATAAACTCTTAAAAACAATGAGGAGTTTGCATACTGATGTAAGCCTCTCTATACAGATTGGTAGAGTTCTGCTCGCTTCCTGCTTTTAAAGATAATGAAAATTAGCCCAAATAACAGCAAGCTTCCCCATAAAGCAAACCACCAAAGCACAAACCAACACAAACTTGTATTTAACATTTAGCTAAGATAATGCATATGCTTCAAAGGTCTTGTTGTTGCCTGAGTCTCTGCTTCAAGGAATCTAGGCTTTGGACTGAAGTATTTTAGCACTGAATTGTGACTTTTTTTTTAATTAATCAGGTGTCTACTGCTGATTTGTTTTGCTTCTCTTTGTATTGTACGATCACAGCTTGATATAGATAGCAGTAACAAATATTTATTCTCCACAAATAGCTCATTCTACAACTCACATAAGAATGTAGTGTGGAGAAGTCTGGTATGATAGCAGTGGCCTTGACAAGTGGAGATGGGATGAGGTGTTGGTATTCCTCTTGTACAAGCATGTGTACAATACTGTAGTATTGTCCTGAACAGGTACGATGTTAACAAATCCTGTATTTTCTCACTTAACTGTAGCATGCAACTGTAGACAAAGAATCACAAAATCACAGAACGTTAGGGATTGGAAAGGACCTCGAAAGATCATCTAGTCCAGCCCCTCCACCAGAGCAGGATCACCTACAGTAGATCGCACAGGAACATGTCCAGGCGGGTTTTGAATGTCTCCGGAGATGGAGACTCCACAACCTCCCTGGGCAACCTGTTCCAGTGCTCGGTCACCCTCACAGTAAAAAAGTTTTTCCTAATGTGCAAGCTCCTATGTTCCAGCTTAAACCCACTTCCACTTGTCCTGTCGTTGGACATCACTGAGAATAGCCTGGCACCGTCCTCCTGAGACATTTTTAAACATTAATGAGGTCATGCCTCAGCCTCCTCTTCTTCAAGCTAAAGAGACCCAGCTCCTTCAGCCTTTCCTCATAAGGGAGATGTTCCACTCCCTTCGCCATCTTTGTGGCTCTACACTGGACTCTCAAGCAGTTCCCTGTCGTTTTTGAACTGAGGGGCCCAGAACTGGACATGGTATTCCAGATGTGGCCTCACCAGGGCAGAGTAGAGGGGGAGGAGGACCTCTCTCAACCTACTAGTCACCCCCCTTCTAATACCCCAGGATACCATTGGCCTTCTCCGTCACAGGAGCACATTGCTGGCTCAAGGTCATCCAACTGTCCAGCAGGACACCCAGGTCCCTTTCCCCTACGATGCTTTCCAGCAAGTCAGTCCCCAACCTATGTACGTGGAGTTCTTCTTTCCCAGGTGCAAGACTCTACACTTGCCCTTGTTTTATTTCACGAAATTTCTCCCCACCCAACTCTCCAGGTCTTGCTGAATGGCAGCACAGCCTAAAGAAGTCCTCTCAACTTTTCTTAAGATTCAAATTTTTTGTCCCCACTTTCCACACAGTCCTCACAACAATATCTCAGTGCTGCAGACGGATTTACTCATTTTCTGTAATATGTTTATTCCCTTTACAACATGATTCACAATGAGATTATCATCATCAGGATTATTTAAAGACAGGAGACATAAACACAAGAGTGCTAAGAACCAGAGCAACAAAAGGACTAGTGTCACTAGGTTGACCATTACGTCATATTTTCCAGGAAACCTTTTTTTTTATTCCTTTGTGCAGAAATGTTGCTGTGGTTAAGCGCTCATCAGATCTGTTAGGTTGGACTCTTCAGTTAATAGATCTTTAACTTGTACACACTGAAACGACTCAAGTAATCTATTGCACAAAGCTTAAGACATATTTGGGAATTTAGGAAGCAACTCTCTAACCTCTATGGACAACTAAGTTTTATAAAGCTACATTTCACACTCTCTATATATTTATGTGTTGTAAAATTGTAGTATGGACAAAAAAAAACCCAAATCTAAATCCAGGATGGCAGTAGAAGCCATCCTTTCTCCACCCAATCTCCTACACCTCTAGCATAAGCAAAACCATGAAAGGGTGTTACCCTCCAAAACATCTTTCCCCCAGGGAGTGATTGATACCACAGAACTAGTGTCAGCATAAATTCAGCTGACACAAAAAACAAAAAGCAGTTCCTATTGCTGATTTACCACCTGAGCAATATTTTTAACAACCAGGAGGAAAAAAAAAAAAAAAAAGTCCTGACAAGGATTCACACAAGCTGTTTAGGAAAAATATTCTAAAATAAAAAACAAAGAAAGATTAATAGTGAAAAATTAAAACATCACAATAACGTGGCAGCAGATGTGTATGTCAGGTAGAATGTGAACAGCACTGCAGGTAAAACACAAATTGACAAAACTTTGTGTTTAAATTGACTGCATGTATTCCAGGAGATAGTCATTGCTTCGCAGTATCTCAGTGTAAAACATTCCTAAAACCAAGAATATGAGAAAAAGAGAAGTGTGTGTCAATCCCAACAGATAATACTAACAAAAGCCATAACCATTGTTAGAAACAAAGCTAAAAATGCTGCAGAGTCTTATGAACAATGAAACATCATCAGCCCCTGCCTTTTGTCATAATATGACCAAATCTAGCATGAGATCAATACAGTAAGCACTGAATCACTGGAGAGAGATATCAGTACAAAATATTGTGATTTATCCATGAAGGTAGCCAAGCACAAGAGGAGCCCTTTTTTTCATAAAGCAAAAGAAGACCTCCGCCATGGATAGTAGATGAAAGGTAGGACTTCGTGCTGTTAAGTTCTACTTTGATTTTGCAGAAGCATTGAAAGTTTAACTACATTAACAATATAGCACTTCAACAACCAAGGATTTTCAAGCCAGTAAAGGATGATTAGAGAAACTTTAGGAGGTACTACCTTTTCATAGCAGCTTCTAGAAGGCAATCAAAAAGTGCCAGTCACAACGCTCTATATGATTATTTGAAAGATGGGTTTAAAGGCTACAGATGACAACAGATATTCAATATGAATGATAGGATTTTTTGATACTTGTACTGTGAAGTGACACTTGTCACTGAGAAATGTAAACTTCAAAACTAAAGCTGGATGGTCTTTATGGTCTTAAATATTTTGCATGAATGCTACTGGTAACTTTGAGTATAGTCCTGTATCAGTTTATTATTTATAAAATTGAAGGCTGGGTAAAGGCTTAAGCTTACAAACTTCTCTGTTTTCTAGCAATTGAACACAAAGGCCTGGCTTAACTTCCAAGTTACAAAAAAGACTGCTTAATGGACTGCTTTAGCTACAATATTAGGCAGCGTTTATATGTGAATAATCTGGTGTTCAAAGCCTTGCTGATTCTAGTTAATGCACCAAGGCATCTGTCTCATCTTTGTGATTTGCATCCAAATGTTATTCTATTTTTGCCAAACACTACCTCACTTTTGCAAGTGCTAGACCAGAGAGTAATTGCTAATTCTAGGATGATTTATTTACAACAAACGTGGAGGTGTTTACTTAGCTACTGACAAATCACACAAATCATCAATGCATGAATTTTTGCAAGTTCTCCAACATGCAATGCGCCCTTGAATACATTCTTGCAGCATGAGACTTGAGCGCTAGTGGTGTTTGGAAGGAACGAATCCACAGATTTTAAAGCTTTGAAAAACAAGGCTCGGTTAGTAATTCTAGGGCAAACTGCTTTGTTTGATGTATTAGAGACAGATCCTCTAGAACTTGGATTCACCTAAAGAAGGGTAAATGAAACCAACTTGCTGAAAAACAGCAAAAGGAGAATGAGCTTGCAGAAAGTAAAAACGTGTTATTAAGAATGTGTAACAATAATGGTTGAAGTTTGCTCTTACTGAAAAGGGTAGACCAGTTTGTAATGGAAATATATCACAACATGAACTGATGTTAAATCTGTAATTAAAAAAAAACCAAACTGGACTGTAAATGAACAACAGTAACCCCTGAAAAGCAGCTATTTCCCACATAGTTTAATCTTTCAATACAGCTAATGTTCCTTCTGTTTCAAGTGCACATTTGCTGTTTCAAATGTAGAAACGACAGTGGAGTATGCAAGGCAGAGAAGAAAAAACAGCTATGGCTAGTGATAACCTAGAGAACGATTTATCCACCTCCACTAATCCCATCCACTAATCTCCAATAAGACAGACCATATTTTTTTGATGTTGAGAATGTATTCACACAACTATATCTTTAAGGTGCATTATTTTATTACATTTATTATCACATAGCCATTCCTTTCTTTGATTTAAATATTTTTTCACCCAGTATCTGTGGATAAGGCAGGAGGTTTAATCAAGGGAGTAAGAGATTTCCTTATTTTTCAGTAAATAATCTATAAATGCGTACATTCCTAAAACCAAATTCCCTTAGGGATGCATCTGTCAGCATTAGAGACAGACTGCTACATATTGGGTTGAGCACAGAGTTGTGGGAGCTACCATGCTGTGGCAGGACATAAGGGTTCATCATATTTGCTCTGTGATCGACAGATGTACAAAGGTAGCTCACAACCAACAGGGTCCAAATGGTAGTAAATATATGTAAATTCATCCAATTATGTCTTTAGCCTCTATGGTACCAACTGGGAAGTATATAGTTGCACAAATCTTTTTTCTAGATCTAGATTCAAGCTATTTGTTCAGAGCCATGGAGCCATTTAGTAGAGATTAAATCCTAGATTCCTATTTAAACCATGTATTTCTAAACATACTGATAGCACAGCAGATACAGCCAGACAGGAATTTTTTTAAAGTTTAGATATTAGGGTACATGAGAAGAGAAAAAGAAAACCACAGGTTAATTACAGCATGCACTGGACAGAACTTCTCTATGAAAATCTAGAAACAGTCAGCCAGTAAGACTGAATATTTGCACAAGTGTTTTATAGTCACACTTATCAGTAAAGGTAGCTCTTCATGCAAGTTTAGAACTGAAAGCACAACATAAACTCATGAAACTTGTTTTCATTCTGTGTTAGGAGTACAATAGCAGTTCAAAATTTACAACCACTAATTTCAGATTTCTTCCTCAATTTCTAAAACAATTCATGTTGAGAAAGATTCTGTTTTTTTTTTCTGAGCCTAGAATCATTCAAACAGAAAAAAAACCCTCACCATATCTCAACGTAGCAGAACACCAGCCAAAACTAATTCTCTATTAGAAGACATACCTACAAAACAAAAGCCACTATATTGCATACTTTCTCAAGTACTGCTACCTTCAAGAAAGCCTTTTTGTTTCAATCCTCAAATTTTTCATTTCTTCTTCATGATCTCAGTCACCACTGAGTCATCTTATAAATGCCAGGTCCACTGTGTCAAATTCACCACATTATATTCCATACAAAAAGTTAAGTCCCAGGGCAAGCCTACACTACCCCTTTCCCGCGCATCCTTAGTGAAAATCTTACTGTTTTCTGGTTCCTGACTACATTTCACTCACTTCATGAGGGCCAGGCCTCCCTCCCATACTATATTAGAAACAGAAAGCCAAGTTTCTACTACAATTTAAAAAAATTCAAACCAAACTCTCCCCACTCCACTCCCTCCAAAAACCCCAATCATAAATCAAACAAACCTCTTCTTTGAATTTTCTTATACAGTGGACAGAAATATAAACTATCTCTTTTTCTTACAGAATAATGAGTGTGTTAACCTACTCTTTCTGTTTTGTCTCAAGACACTTGGTGACCATTTGCTAATTGAAACTAATCAACCAGTTTATACTTTGTCACCTGCTCTGCTTTTAAATCCTAAGAGAGTTGTCAAATGTGGTTTTTTCTCAGTTGCATAGAGAAGAGGCAAATCACTGCTCTTACACAGAAGACATTTGGTTTTGTTTGCAAGCCTTTTAGATTTTTTACCTTTCCCTACAGTAATAGCATTACCTAATTTCATCTACTGAGTGCTTGTTTGAATATTACAGCACTATCTATTGCATCTGTCTTAGTCTCAGATAATAATACTCTGCTATAAAATAGAAGGCATATATGATGCTTGACTAAATTATTTCCAAGCCCTAATATTTTCTAGAAGGAAATAGTTTCAGACAAAATTGCTTATTCTTACCTTATAGGCTGCAACAGGAAACAAACTTGCCTTTGTTCTCAGCAGAAAAGTGTTATGATAAGAGATCTAAAAATTTGTTAAGTATATAACAACATTAGTAAACAAAACAGCCTTGACAGTAACAAAGAATTGTTTCTATATTTCTTATGTCTATTGACTCCTTTAGAAGGTCTGTGAGTGAAAGCGAGACAAAATTTTATCCATTTTTTTTGGGGAATATGACACATCTAAAAGCCATAAAATGAAGGTGGAGAGAGGAGTGGAGAGAAAGAATTTAACTAACATAGACTAGTTTGCAAATTTATTTGTTGGATTGTTTTGATGATTTATGGTGTACTACTTCTTGAAGAGTTACTTAAGTTCTCATTTTATCTTCTATTGCTAGATTTTCTTTACAAGTTCTAGACAACTAACTATCTTATGGGATCTTAAGTGGCTCAACTGTTGAAAAGTAAGTCCTTCCAAGAAGAAAACTCTACAATACTGTGCTAAATTTTGCACATCTGTCAGGCTCATAATTGCTATAAATTATATAAAACATTGTGGACTCAAAGTATACTTGTGTGAACATGGGTTTGTAGTACAGTGGCAACTTGAGGCAATAACACTTTAATTTTTGACTTGATGATGAACACATAGTAGAAGTGTCTTTCCTGAAGAAGTCCATGGCCAAAACAGAATTAATCTAAAATTCCAAAATGGCCTGCAACCAGCAGTACGAATGAGAGCTTGGTTGTGTGATTCTGCCAGTATCACTCAGATCTTCCACAATCAGATCTATCAAAACTTCCTAGAGACCAACTAGACAAAAAGTGAGTGGGCAGGCACTGGAACTACGTGTAGCTACTATTTAGGAAATGTGCAGGAAAGGAAATAGGAGCAGATGAAAGTGTGATATGAGAATCAGAGGCTAGGGAGCAGAAATGTCCCCTATGCATCAGCCAGCATTAAGAATGACGGATAGCTCAGCCCTTCTGAAGTCAGGAGTTATCTGCACAGTAGGTAGTATCCACTACTGCTGAGGATGGAATTCACTACATTGAGTTAATAAATCCTCATGCAAGATAAAAGGGTAGAAGAAAGGGTTTACTACTTTAAGTCAACTGTTCCTTTGGGAAGGAACATAAATTGCACAAAGATTGTATATACAGTGTATTTTATTTTGTTAACTACTTTGTATTAGAATAATACTATGGTATAACTGACTTGTTCCTTGATCTGCTACCCTGCTGTTTAAATACAAGGCTATTCATTCTCTGCACAGGTTTGGTTTCTTTAATAAACTAGCTAATAATCACCTCTGGTAATTAATCCTAGAATAGTGATTAAAGTCAAAAAGCAATGAAGAAGTTAATCACCCTTGACCTACATTACAATCAACCACTCACTGATAACTACGTGAACTATCAAAGTCAGTTCTGAAATTCAGCTTGCACAAAGGACAGAAAGAAGAAATGGTGGGAATGTAGTTGAAGCAAAAGCTTTTAAATAGACATAAGAACCACAACAAAATAGCTGAATTGTCATTCTTGTGATTCCTCTACATATAAGCTGAAGGCACTAGTATGCAGCACACCTTGGAATAAGATGGCACGTTTTAATTATTAAATGCAATTTCATTGTGTGTGATGATAGACACAGACTCTTCTGTGCATATTCAGAAGCCACAAAATGGTAAATCTGATTGCTTTGGGCATGTACTATGGGATGATTTACCAGTACTTTGTTGTAGTTGCCATTATCCACTAGGCGGGTGGGATGTGGAATATCTCTATTTTTAGATCTTCACATTTCCGTAGGAAATGTACTACATTCAGTCTAAAAGTCAATGCACATAAACATTTCAGGACACTGAGGCTTGATTTTAAATATTTTGGGCTTCATTAATTTTTAATTATTAATAATTACTACTGTTACAAAATGTTAGCCATAATTAGTGTTATAGTGGGAGAAGATTCATTGCCCAGGTGGCCAAGAAAGGCTATAGCACCCTGGTTTATGTCAGAAATAGTGTGGCCAGCAGAACTAGGGAAGCATCCCTGTACTTGGCACTGGTGAAGCCACACCTGGAATCCTGTGTTCAGTTTTGGGCCCCTCACTACAAGAAAGACATTGAGGTGCCAGAGAAAGGCAACAAAGCTGGTGAAGAGTCTAGAGAACTCTTATAAGGATCAGCTGAGGGAATTGGAGTTGTTTAGTCTGAAGAAAATGAGGTTCAGGGGAAACTTTATCACTTTCTACAACCACCTGAAAGGAGGAAATGACCTCAAGTTGTGTCAGGGGAGATTTAGATTGGATATTAGGAAAAATAAAAATTCACTGAAAAAGTTGTCAAACATTGGGATAGCTGCCCAGCGAATTGGTTAATATCAGGTGTGAACACCAGAAGAGTCACAGTCCCTAGAAGCATTTCAGAAGTGAAGAAATAAAAAAATGGAACACAAAAATATTAGGATCTACAGTTCTGAGAACAGGAAGTTTAGCTAGTAAAGAAGTCGTGACGTCAGTTGATGAGTTGCCTAAGAAAACTGCAGAAGACACTATGATGAAGCAAGAGTCACCAAATTAGCTTAGAATATATATTAAATGTGGTTGTAAATGATGTTGTTCTTAGGAAATCACAGACATGAGATGAACAGCTGGTTCATTATCTAGGCCAGTGCACTGGTTTGCAGTAGTGTAACCAACTTGACTTTGAGTATGTGTTAAATAATATGCTGTAATTGAACTAGCTGTTCATACCACCCCTGTGTTTTTATGAGTACAACCTCCTAATCCAATTTCCTTAAACTCCCAACTACTTAAACTATCTTTTATCCCATCCACTATTGCAAATATTCTTACTGGATGATGGTGTCAGCTCTTGGTCTTCATTCACACCATCCAATCATAAGCACTTTCAAACAACTTGAGTTTTTAGACTAACATGAGGAAAGGATTTGAGGTTCTTTCCAGCTTTGTTTTAAAATACCAACTGCAGGAGCCTGAGCTTGCCATCTGGTGCAGAGAATTTCTCCATGCTATTTCGTTCATAATGCCATCAGTCTGTACTGCTGAACAGAGAGGAGAAATACCAGTATATCACTCAGGTGACATTCATTCCTCGTTAGGCCACTTCCACAGATGGTAAAGCAGAACACCATCTTTCCTGTCCCTCTCATTTCCCATGAAATGCTATTTATGTCTTACTGGTGATGCTTGTAATCACCTCTATTACTAATTACAGTCTTTTAGCACAATGACCTTAACTATGGTTAATGATTTTTCCATATGCTTTCAAAAGATGGGATTACTTGGAAATCTGTGAATTGTACGTTTTTGTTTTTCAATGTTAGAAGAAAGAAACTTTAATTAATGCAACATGCTCATGCCTAGCCCTAGGGAGGAAATAAGTGTTGGCTTTAAAATCAGACATATCTTTCAGAAATGTAAATCAACAACAGACTCACAAAAGCTGTAAGTTACAGAGCATGACATGGTTATGAAGGAACAGCTTTCCAGGTCCAGTGTTGCCCAAAAGCTAGTATTTCTTTCCACCTGCTTTCCCTTCCACTGTGCCTATCATGTAATTTTAATTTTAGAAATACTTCTCTTTCAGTTTAGGAGAACATTTAAGCCAGCAGTCAAGTCTCTCTCTGAAAGCTCTGCTTAGTTCTTCATAAGCCACTGTCAACCATTTACAGGTTTAAGGACTCTGTGTACTCAAGATTATCAAATAGGACTAGAAGGCTAACAAGAAAAAAGATCACTTAAGAGAAATCTTTCTATACCAACAGAGAAGGTAGCACCCTACTCTTCACCTCTAAAGCCCTGTACATCTTGGAAGAAATCAATGCATCTAGAAAATGGACACAAACTTTAATCCTACTTTAAATTTCAGTTATTCCTTCCACAAGGAAAAGGTTGTACAAGACCTTGTAAGACCCTCTCTTCTTTTTATTGTGATATTGTCAGCTCATAAATAAAAAAAAAATCATATATGTGCTGGAAACTCAAGGTTAAGACCTTAAGTAACCCTTCCAATTTCCCTATGAAATAAAAATCCCCAGAGGATTTCCACAGCTCCCTCTCATGTCAGTTAAAATAAAAATAACAGAGAGCATAGATGACTTTTCATTATTTGGGTTAATGAGTGGGAATAATCTAGGTAGAGCAAGAACAGGTAATGCAAAGCATGTATAAAATAGCTAGAATATTTTAGGCTTACTTTTGAAAACACAGAATTACAAGACAAAGAGAAGCCAAATACCATTGAATGTCAAGTAGATACTGTTTCTCATTACATTATGCGTGCTGTCCAGGCTACACACTCAGGACTCTTGGCCCTTTAGGAAAGGGCAAGCAGCAACCAAAATTGTTTTCTTTAAAAAGAAAATTATAAATTAATTGGGTCAAGAGCGGAATCGGGCTAGCAACCCAAAGAACCTTCAAAATTGCTGTAATCACTTTCAAAAACAAAAAAATAAGGATGAAAAAAAAAAACAGAGCTGTGGCTCTTCACGTTCTCCTAAAAGAGCTAGTAAAATTTGACAGGACTGCTCAGAAGAAACTTGCAGCTAGGTTCAAGAGAACAAACAACTTTTCTGATTACTGCACTACTAAAACAAATATAGTACTCAGCTCTGAAAGCGCTCCTTCAGGCTGTGCTTAGACCATGAAGCAGTCAGCACTTCAACACAGCCATTCCTCAAACCTTTTCTCTGAAGCAAGTTAAACTTAAAAAAAACAACAAAAAAAGGCACCACACTTTATTAGAGTAGGAAGTGTACTTAGCATTTTACACAGAAACAGAATGACTAAATCAATCATAAAAAAAAACCCCACCAAAACACGTAAAAAAATATTATACTCTTGCAGCCAAGTTGGCTGTGATAGACCAGGAAGAGGGTGGGCTGCTGGCTCCTGGAGCCTCTTCAGGACCTTCCCTCTCTGACAAGCTCTCTCGGTCTCAGAAGGCACTAGCTCACCTGCATGCTCTGCTAAAATGAAAATAACATGTAACTGAGAACAGTGTGCATCACACAAGTCTTTACTACAGTAATATTATCCCTGAATAAATACAAAATCTTGTTGCTCAGGGACTGGCTGGGCATTGGCCACCTGGTGATGAACAATTTATTTGGGTTTTGTGGAGTGGTTTTTTTTTTATATCACTTGTTTTTTTGTGGGTTTGGTGTGGGGTTTTTCTTTTTTGGGAAGGAGTTGTTGGTGATGATGGTTCTTTTTACTTCTCTCTCTCCCTTCTTACTGAGAAGGAGAGAGGGAGCAGTTTGTGGTACTTAGCTGCCTACCTGGTTTAAAGCACAACAAGTATTCTTTGCAAATTTTAAAGTACTCAAGAAACACTAAAGAATTTGTTTCACATGATGTCTTCAAGTAGCTGAATGTAGTGGTTTAGTAATTAACTGGGTTTGAAGTGTTATTAGCTGATGCTTCAAGTGTTATAATGCCTTCCAGTATTATGGCAGATCATGTGTTTGTAAAACAAATGTCATAGATACTGATTTTAGAGCTACCAGAGCTCAAATGAATAGTGATATTCTTTTTATGTTTTAATAAAACAGCAATATAATTTTTTAATTGCATTTGAGTCAGGCTTATAACCACGTGGAACTATATGTCTTCTCTTTTTACATTACTGCTTTGTATAACTTCATATGACTTCCAAAACTAACACTTTCACAGTGTCAGATAAGTTATTTTGGATGTATCTTCAGAAATGTTTGTTTAAGGAATGGAGTTTCATTCCAAACCTGAGTGATATTTTTACTTCGGAATACCATTAACCAGAGAAATTCAGACTCTAAGCATTCCCTGGATCCCCTTTGTCTTCTACGCTATAAATACTCATGTTCATAAAATCTCAATAACGTGCAAACTGGTGACTAAATAATCTCTCTTTTTCTGTAGTCTTATCCAGCTGGAAGAGCAAGCCTACACATCTGTGTCTGGGCCTCTGTGAATGATTTTCTGAGGATATTCAAACTCTCAGTAGTCCACAGGTCACTTTCTGTACCATGCTTATTCCACTTTTCTCTACTTATGTCCTTATTCCACTATAGCTGATCCCAAAACTTCATGCCCTACACAAAATACTTCCCCAGGAAATAGATGTTTTCCTGAAATTCACAAGCTGATTAGCCAGTTGTCTTTTCATAAGATTTTATGGGTGTCATGACTGAGAACTGGACAATTTCACTGAAGTCATGCATGATGCTAAATCTTGTTATTAAGGAATACATATTGGCATCTACAGGCAGGCATTATAGTATAATTTAGCTTGAAAGATACCTCTGGATCTTGTATAGTTGAATTGCTTGCATAAAGAGTACTAAATTATAACTCAAATGTGTTTTTTCGGGGCCTTGTCCAGATATTTTGAAAATTTCTAGAATTTTGAAAATCTCTAAAGATGAAGGTTCCACACATTTTCTGGACCCCTCTTCCAGTGCTTCTCATTGTGAATACTTGTTTCCTTGAGTTCAGTTGGAATTTCCCCCTTTGTAATTTCTAGTCTTTTGATTTCTTTTTTTTTTTTACTCTGTGGATCTAAAAAGAATCTGACTTGACCTCTAAAGCCCTCCCTTTGGTTAATGAAAAGCTATGATGAGATATCCATAACCTTCTGTTTCCCAGGCTAAACAAACACAGTTCCATAGAAGTTTCTCCTATCTCATGTGCTCCAGATCCCTGACCCTACTGGGGTATGGTGGCACCCTGCTGAGCCCACTCCAGGTTTTCCACATTTTTATTCTGCTACACGTGCAAAGCTAGAAACAACACTTTAAGTGTAGCTTCATGAGTACTAAATGATGGGAAGAAATGACAGTCCTTGTCCATGTGACCATTTAGTTGTTATTACAGCCCAACAGGCAATAAACTTCGTTGCTCCAATAAAATATTGCTTATTCATGTTGCACTCATCCGCCAAACCTCTCAGATTCTCTTCTGCATTACTGCTGCCTACCATTTAGGTCCTCAGACTTCACAGAGACATTCTGTCTGAGGTATAGTTCTTTGCATTTTTGTTTGCTGAAGTTCATGGGATCCCTGTGTTCTGGGTGCCTTCAGCTTGTTGAGATCCTGACAAACACATCTCTGAATCTGTCTGTAAGTACTACTTCAGTGCAGAATCTGAAATAATGAGAACCCACAGAAACGCATGTTAAGTATGATCCTTATTCATGCTTAACATATTTGTAAGTATATCTCAGACAGACAATCCCCAACACAGAAGCAAAAACTGGAAAAGAGTCTTTTTCTGTATCAGTTTTTATCTGTGTAAAGAATGACATCACAGCAGCATGGAGACAGACTGATGGACACGTAGAAAGAAATAATTAATGAGCGATTTGCATAACGTCATGAAAGTATAACAGCATCAAGCCATTGCAATTTCTTTCTTGTGCAACTGCTTTCAAGTTCCCTCTTTGGGGAGGTTGTGTGCACAAACATGTTAGATTTAGAGACAAGTAATCTTTCAAACAAGCTTTTAAAGGAAGAAGGATGGAAGGAAATGTGAGAAATTTGCAGGAAGGTTTCCAGAGGAAAACATCTATCTTTGCAATATTAAACATTTTTTATTATTATTATTTTAGTGAAGTATTACAGGCTAGACCTGGCTCAAGAATGACAATTCAATTTGTTGAAAAAATTTGAGATAGCAAAATATGTCATTCTTCCACATCAAAATTGTGTCCGGTACATTTTTGTTTTGAAGTGGCCCAACTTCCTGGGTTTGTTAACCATACTCCTTATTTTTGAAAGTGACCAGAAAGCCTGACTAGGTTTCAAAATATTTCTTTTTGGGAACTTCACGAATATCAGTGTTTCCATAATCTATGTTTGCCTTTAACAGAACAGCAAATTTAAGCCCAAAAAACATATTTCTTTTGAGGAGTCTGATGCTAGAACAAATTGTGTAGGCAGAAACAAAACAAATCAAGGGGGATAATTATGCTCAGAAATATTTTGCAATTATTTTGAGTTGCTTTGGAGGATTCAGTCATGCATTGTGCCATGGATGTAGGAACTCAAAGAGAAAAAAATCACTGATGTGTTAGGAATGGTACAAAATGGTACAGGAAAAAAACAGTAGGATAAGAGAACTCCATGACTCTGAAGCACCATTTGAGGGAACAGCAGATGCCAACCCTTTCCTATCAGATTAACTACTGCTAGAAAAGACATTGGTGATAAGCGTGCAAGTGTTTAGCCTAGCAGCTTGTTAACGTGAGCTATTGTTCGTGAGTGATACCGGATAAATGACAGCTCTATATTTTGAAATTTTATATGGTAGTTTTAAGAGTCCTTCAGTACACAGCAAAAATGGGCCCCGGAAAAGTGACCCTGAGATAGACAGATGTTTACATCAGTTGCTACTGTTGATGTCCCCGTTGAATACTGAGAATACATTTAATTTGTAATGCTCCTAGACACAAATGGTGGCATAAATAAAGTTTAGTGACTTTGGGAGTAAATGTCTTCTGAGGTAATTCTGGACTCATTAGTAGAAGACGTGTGTAGTGGGAAGGGTTTTGAATCCTCTACAATGGAGGAAAAATTGATCCTCAGAGTTCTTACAGCCTATTTAGGCAAATCAGTCAAAACTTTAAAGTTTAGCATAGATTAAAATGAAGAGATGCATGTAGCTCATTTACAAGTTAATCATAGTATTAAAGTCAAACATGATTTCAGAAAATATATATGCAAACAGTGATGATAAGATGAAATACTCACCCAGGTGGACACACTGGTGTGCAGTGTGGTACTGCATTACACTGTCACTCCATTTGAACACTTGCTATACCCACTATTCAGAAATCAGCCATCGGCAAACCTGTTAATGATCTCCAGTATCTGTGTGGAAATGGATGAAAATTTACTGAAAATTGGTCTGGAGCAACTAAAAGATTAGTTGTTTTAGGCAAGAAAATGGAATCATGAGAATCCACAAAAACATGCAGCAGAGAAAGAGTAAGTTACATGAACACGATGTCAGGTTAGAAAAGACAAATAATGAGTGTTGTAAATAGGCCACCCTTAAGCACAATAACGGGCTGTACTGTTCAACTGTAATAACCTAAGGGCCACACCTAATTTTCATGTGCATTTAGATTTTTCTCAGCAAGGTAAGTTTTAATTGCTGCTAAGTTGCCTCAGGCTTGATTACTGCTTTTATTATAAATGGCAGGAGTAGAAAGAATGTCACAAGGTATCTTTATTTATATTTAAGCAACTCCCAGCAGAAGACTTCACTAGTATTACATAATGGAATATAAATCATTTAAACACTTACGTGTAACAAACATAACATAATGCACCTGTTCAGAACCTGGTTTGGGCTCATGAAGAGGAAAGGAGAAATCGCTTTGGTGTTTAAGGAAAGCCCTGATATATATATGTGTGTGTATATATATATATATACTCTTTTACATATAATTAGTGAGGCACAAAACATTTATTTGTCATGTACTCACACATCCTTTGGTAATAGTAAACCACTTTTAGGGCTTATTTCAGCGTTTTCTATGTTGAACCACAGCCAGTGAACTTACATTTGACTTACCACTTCAGTCATTGGGAAAGAAAATTGGTACTTTTAAAAAGAAGTGGTAACTAAATGACTGACTACATGAAAGACCAGAAAGACCACTCGCAATCCTCTGATACTAGCTTGTGGAAAAGGTGTTCCATTCCTGCACCTATATGCCTTCTGTTGTGGTTTAGCCTCAGCTGGCAATTAACAGTTAAGCATTACACAGCCTCTCACTCACTCCCCCTGCCTCATTAAGTGGGGGAAAGAATCAAAAAAAAAGAGTAAAACTCATAGGCTGAGATAAAGACAGTTTAACAGGGCATAAAATGAAAGGAAATAATAACAACAACAACAACAATAATATCAATAATAAATATACGAAACACGTGGTGCACAATATAATTGCTTACCACCTGCTGACTGATGCTCAGCCCATCCCCGAGCTGCAGTGTCCCCTAGACAGCTCCTTGTTTTATATACTGGGCTAGATGCCCTATGGTATGAAATATCCCTTTGGCCAGTTGGTGTCAGCCGTCCCAGTTGTGTCTCCTCCCAACTTCTTGTGCACCCTCAGCCTCTGCTGGCAGGGCAGCTTGAGAAAAGGAAAAGTCCTTGACTTATTGCAAGCACTGACCAGCAACAACTAAAACATCAGTGTGTTGTCAACGATATTCTTGACCTAAATCCAAAACACAGCACTGCATCAGCTACTAGCAAGAAAATTACTCCAAATGAAACCAGGACAGCTTCTTATACCACTTAATAGTGCCTTACAGCCAGTAGTATCCAGAGAGAACCTTAAGGTCAATATATATATACCTCAACACGGCCTCCCATTCCATTCTCCCGATGTGGAGGATACTCTAGGATGCTCAATTCAAATAATTTTTGAGTTGAGAGTATATATTGGAATTACACACATGAAGTTTGAACATTACTTTGGGACCCAAGAGAGAGTGACTCACACTATATGTGCAGCAAGAAAGTTCATATTAGAACCATTGAAGTATCTATGTTTTAATCTTACTAGTAAAATAATGCTTTCTAGTTAAATAATATTAAGCCAAATTCCTCATACTAGAGAACTACTAATAAATCCTTCTGAAACAATGCAGAAAGTTCCAAATGGCTTTTTATGATGCTGTTAATAGCTGTATTACAAGTTAATGATGTTTCTTGCATTAGAGACACACACTTTTACTACACCATTAAGAGAGATATTTTTTCAAAAAAATATGAGGACTTTCCTAATAACTCTAAAGTCACGAAAACTGAAAGCAGAGAGCGGAAACATAAGGGCACAAAGTAACATACAAAATTATTTATAAGGTAGAGAAATTACAGCTGAAAACTTAAAAGAACTACACTATTGCATAGAACATAAAACTTTTCATAGGGGTATTTTTGCAAGACACTAAGAGTAGTGAAAAATTCTTTGCTTCTGAGTGATGAGACTCTAGCCATCATTTTCAAGGGAAAAATAGGACAAAAGAAACAAAAATGATGGGTTATCACTCAAAGTATTATACATATTAAATGTGTAAATGTCACTCATTTTCAGACTGTTAGTATATAAATTATTTACAAATATGTTTATCCCTAGTATTCTAAGCTTGAACAAAATTTCTTGCTTTGCCTACAAAGTACATGAAACAAAATACATCACGAAGATGTTCTAAGATACCCGGCTACAAAAGCAATCTGCAGCAAGCAAGGACAGCACTGCGTGAAGACATTTTTGCTTCTTAGAAAAGACAAGGACACTGGAAATTGCAGTTCCCTTTTCTTTTGTTCATTCTTGCTCGCTTCTAGTTTATTCCATCAGAGCTGCAATTCTTTTCAGCATGTTATGTTTTCTTATTGGAAAAAGCACAAAGCACTTAAGAAAGAACACTTTTTTTCCCTTTAAGTAACACCAAAACATAAAGTAACACTGGTGTAATCTTGTCCTAGTTGAAGTTCATAGAAAAATCCTTATTGACTGCAAGGAGACCAGAAGCAGATCTGTGTTTTTTTAAGACTATGCTACTTGGTATCCAAAGGTTTATAAAATGTCATGGACAAATGACTTGTCCGAACTTACTGGTGTGTGCCAGACGTATCCACCTGTGCTCTGCCATCTCTGTTCTGAAAAAGAGACCAGACCCTCACTGAGTCTCTTCTCCTAAAACAACTTTGGGAAGAGCTCCCTTATACTCATGTAACTAGCAGCTCTTAACATGTATCTGAGTTCTACCTTCAGGTGGGATCAAACCTTCATCCTTTCTATGGTAAAACACAACTGAGTCATTAGTGAAAAAAGCTCACATTACAACAATCATCCCAGGCAGTAAATCACTTTGCAAACTGTGCCACAAAGATGCTTATTAAACACAGAGTACGCAATCCTGTAGAGGAATTTCTTGTGGAGCAGGGGTGCGGTATCCCTTTAAAGGGTTTGGACAACCCAGCCTAGGCCTAAACAAAGGCTCTGTCCTTGGAGCTGCCTTGGGAGGAGGAGGTTTTATCTGTTTTGTGACAGCTTTGTGAGATGCTTGGCTGGAGGTGCTGGCCCCGGGGGGAGAAGGGGGAGCGAGAGCCGCCTGCATAGTTGAATGGCACTACCCAATAAAATGCTGGCGCGTGTAAACCTGTAACTGACCAACTCTGTTAAGGGGCAGGCACATGGACACTGCTTAACTCTATATATTGAGCTGTCAGGAGCAATAAAGGGAAGACGACTTGTAGCCATATTGGTGGGATGGTCGTTAACTTGGTCAGCTCTCTGAAGGGACCCTTCTTCATCTGGTGCCTGAACAGGGACCCTTTACGGACACTTAAATGTGGATCGCTTAAACAGGGATGGGTGCTTATTGCTTAAATGCGGATTGCTTAAATGCAGAAAGACTCCGCAGCATTGGACGTGAGCCAATTTGGGAGCCAGCGAGCCGGAGGCAGGAGAGTTCCAGGTGCGACTAAAAGGGCACTGGAGACCAGAGCTTGAGCGGCCGATCAAGCCCCTGCCCAAGGTAAGACTGCGATTGAAACTGACGCAGCAACTAGCCTCCTTGTTGGTATACTCTCTAAGGGAGGAGAAAAAGTAAAGGAGTGAGATGTATTGGCCCTGATCCAATGGGCTTGGAAGTGGGAGAAAATGAAGGACCCGTCTTTAGTTCAACAGAATGGCATGAAGTAGGAGACTTTTCGGGGGACTGTACTCTAGAGGCAGGAAAAGAAGGAAAAGAAGTGAAAGAACTAGGAACACTTTGGAAAACCATAATATGCACTTGAGAAATTATACAAGCAGAAAAGAAAGTCGCCGCAGCGATGATCGAAGCCTTGGGGGGAGGGCAGGAAAGGAAAAAGGCAAAGGAAGAAACCCCCTGCTCGTCCGGACTGGCGACACTTTTTTGGGCAGGACAGACACGCCCGTGAAGGGTACAGCGGCCCCGGTGTGCTCCTCTCTGAAGGACTTGTTGCAGAAAAGTGAAAAAGAGGAAGTTTCACCACCAACAGAGACTGGAACTGTGCAAAACCCAGAAGTCGAACCCAGACTCAAAAGGCGTGACCCAACAGAAAGAGGAGGCACAGGGCGGAGCCGACTGTCGTCTGAAACTTAACCCTTTGATGCCCTCTTCCAACGAGGATTCTGAATCAGAATTGAGTCCTGACAAGTCTGTCAGAGGTAATGATCAAGTTATGCAGTGAATGGAGAGGCCTCGGACCAAGAAAGAGGAAGATCCAAATGAACCCCTGAAAGAGATCCGGAACAAACTCGCTGAATTATCAATTAGACAGCAAGAAATAGAAGAAACCCTTAAACCAGTTTCATCGTCACTTTGGAGACAACCAGAAACCATATCGAAGGTCCCGTGAGATATTCAACCATTATCCCATATAGTACCACCAGTTGAACCCTCAGCTCCCCCACTACCATCAGCTCCCTCACTCAAGCCTGACTTTCAAGCTCGAGCTTGGAAGGATCCTTTGCAGCAGTGATGGAGCGGTGTCATCAGAGATACTATAATAGAAGGGGATTGGGAAGCAGCCAGTTCAATTGTGTGTCCCGTTATCAATAGTAACAGACAAGGGACCTGGGAACCACATGACTGGAAAATCCTGCAACAGGCGAAACAGTCAGTCACGACACATGGTATCCAATCAGAAGCTGCAAGAAGTATTATACAATTTGTTTTTACAGCAGACGTATTGTGCCCAAATGGCTGCACTAATATTGCTTCATTGTTATTAAGCCCATCACAATATTTACTGTGGGAGAGAGAGTGGAAAAGATTGGCTCTGGAAGAGGTCAACAAACACCGTGAAGATAACGATCCTTTATTTGGGTTACAAGCAGATACGTTGACTGGTAGCAGAAATTATGCCACCACTGCAACCCAACTGATGTATCCAACAGTCACGCATCGAATTTCTCAGACCCTGGCTCATCGAGCGCTGTTATCGGTCCCAGAAAAGAAAAACTCACCCCCGTATGCAACTATACGATAAGGGATGACCGAGCCATTTAATCAATTTATTGATCGATTGTCTGCTGCCATAAAGGACGCTACTGAGTTAACCGAGCCGCTGCAAGATCATTTGTTCCACACACTTGCTTTTGAAAATTCCAGTTCATGTACTAAAGTCATTTTGGCCACCTTACCACAGGGTGCGGGAGTGGATGAAATATTATTACGAGCATCATGAGTGGAACAAAGCAGCCAAGCTGCAGCTTTTACTGTGGCCATGCAAGGTGCCATTGCAAGGCAAGGACATGTGATCACAGCTGCTTTATGCAGAAGGAAAAACAGCTGGCCTAGTAACCCAAAGAAAGAAGCAGCCAGTAGGCCAGCAGTGAGACCATGCTTTCGCTGCAGAGAATCCAGACACTGGAGAAGAACATACCAAAAGACTGTATGGTGTCACATGTGTAACAATGACACCCATGCTACTGTGGCACGCAGGAAGTTGGAAAACTATAAGTGCAGCATGCAGGGGCCGTGTGCCAAGACACAAATCAGTGCCCAACCTCAACCGAAGGCGCAGACGGTTTCCTACAATGAAACAAATCCACTACCTGGGGAAGCCTCGGCGTGGTCAAATAAAAATTATGGCTTGTGCATTACAACCACCTGTCACCATTCCAAAAGGAAGCAAAATTGCCCAAATCGTTGCCCTCGAAGCAGCCCATCCACATCAGCCACATCCGAAAGCGGGACAAAAGCAAAGAGGAGATGAAGGCTTTGGGTCATCGGGATTTGACGTCTTCTTGACACTAGACATGAATTTCCGACCACAAAGAAGAGTCACCCTACAACAGGGGGAAAGTCAAGTTCAGTTAAAGCCAATGCTAGACACCGGAGCGGATGTCACCATCATTAATCAAACATACTGGCCACTCACGTGGCCCCTGCAGGCCCCCATAACACAATTTGTGGGAGTAGGAGGAATGAAAGCTCCTCAATCCAGTAGAGACCCTGTAACTATATTTTTTTAGGATGGACAACAAATAGTTTTTCGGCCATATGTCATGCAGTTACTTTCAACTCTTCAAGGCCTGATAGGCAGAGACTTGCTGTGTCAACTTGGAGTGGTGTTAACCACTGATCAGCATTTATCATGACGGCCACTGTTGAGCAGCCGCCCATACAAAAGATTACCTGCATGACCGATACACCCATATGGGTGGAGCAGTGGCCGATGACTAAAGACAGGCTGCAAAGAGCAGAATAACTTGTGCAAGAACAACTTGAGGCCAGCCACATCAAGTCATCTGTAAGTCCATGGAACACCTCAATTTTTTAATGCCGAATAAATCAGGAAAGTGGCGACTGTTACATGACTTGCGAAGAGTCAGCGATCAAATGTAAACTATGGGAGTGCTTCAACCTGGATTGCCGACACTCATCATGATCCCAGAATAGAGACACATCGTAGTAATAGACTTAAAAGACTGCTTTTTTACTATTCCCTTACATCCAGAAGACACACAACGATTCGCCTTCACCATACCTTCTATTAACAGGGCAGCACCAACTCGACATTTTGAATGGGTTGTTTTGCCATAAGGGATGAAAAATTCTCCCATCACGTGTCAGTTGTATGTCGATTGGGCCTCGCGTCCGATTCGTCAGAAGTTTGCCTCAGCACTTATTTATCATTACATGGATGATATTTTGCTTGCAACGAAACAGCCTTTGGGTGACGCCGACTTAGCCTGGCTCACTGCTCAATTGAGTCAACAAAGTCTTGTGCTGGCCCCAGAAAAGATACAACAAACTGCACCCTGGAAATATTTGAGTTGGTTAATATCAGGCGCACAGATAAGGTCACAGAAGATCATGTTACACACAAACATCCAGACATTACATGACGCTCAAAAATTGTTGGGGATTTGCAATGGGTGCGAAACATTGCTGGAATCACCATTGACGACCTACTTCCATTTTTACTGTGGCTGCAAGGCACAGAAGGTAACAGTCCCTGTTCTTGTTCAGCAGAACAAGCAAAAGCGCTTGAACAAGTAAATGCTAAATTACAAACAGGATGGAGCGCACACCGTCTTGAGGATCGCCCCCTGTCATTGCTTATCATCAATACAGATTCCGACTCTCTTGCTATTGTGCTTCAATGGCAAAAGAAAAAGGGGGAAAAATCCCCTGGAAATTCAGCATAGAATGGGTATTCCTACCGGTGCAACCTAAATCTCGCCTAATGAGAAGAACAGAAGCCATCACCGCGTTGATCCAAAAAAGCTGATCTCGAATAATGGAAATAGATGGGTTGGAGTTGGCAGGCATTAGTATTCCTGTTAGAAATGAAGACTTGGAATGGCAACTGCGGCACTCCATCAAAATCCAGGAAGCATTGTTGGGCTACTCTGGTCTGGTTCACAACAGGCATCCTAAGGGCCCACTATAGCAAGTAATTGAGCAACACAAATGGCTAGAAAAACCCCTGTGCTCAAAGCAACCAGTGGATGGAAGGACGATCTTCACAGACGCAGGACGGAAGATGAAAAGTGCAGCATGTGTATGGCAACAACAGGGAACGTGGAAGCAACATACAATCTAGGGTGACGTCGCAGATAGCTTACAAATACTTGAACTGAAAGCTGTATGTTGGGCTTTCCAGAATTGGAGCAAAGAACCTTTCAATGTGGTTTCTGATTCCCTACATGTTGTTGGAGTTGCACAAAGAATTGAAGACACGCTTCTGCAGAAAATGTAGAACCAGCATCTGGGGGAATTGTTCATGCAGTTGCGTCACACTCTGAGACAGCGGCGACATCTGTATTGTATAATATACATACAAAGTCACCAATGGGAAAATGGCCTTGGGGAAGGCAATGCACAAGCAGATGAGACTGTTAGTTGTACCGTATATGTTCCGCCACAAAACGCCTTTAAGAAAGCAAGAAATAGCCATGAAATGTTTCACCAAAATGCAAAAGTGCTGTATCGTCAGTTCCACATAACCCTAACGGATGCAAAGGGAATTGTTCACGCATGCCCTCAGTGTAGTCATCATGGCCCGGGACTCGGTTTAGGGACAAACCCAAAGGGCCTAAAGGCCTTAGAGATTTGGCAGATGGATGTGACCCATGTTCCTGAATTTGAGAGACTGAAATATGTTCAAGTAACTATAGATACATATTCAAAGTTCATATGGGCCATGGCACAACCAGGAGAAAAGACGCTCCATGTAGAGAGACGCTTGTCTATATGTTTTGCAATTATGGGAGTACCTACAGAAGTTAAAACGGACAATGACCCTGTGTACGTTGGCCAAAGAGTAGCTAAGTTTATGCAGAAATGGGAGTGAGTGAGTGAGTGAGACACACCATGGAAATTCCACACTCTCCAACAGGACAAGCTATTGTAAAAAGGGCAAATCGTACAGTAAAAGAATATTTAGCAAAACAAAAACAGAGTGATGACATGGATGTCGTAAGCCGATTATCTAAAGTACTCTTTCTTTCTTTAACAGAAGGTAGAGAGGAACCTGCCATTGTTATACATCATTCCACCGTAAAAGAAAGAAGCCCGCAAGCCATCCCAGGGTTGTGTGTATATCATAAAAACATGAGGACTGGAGAATGGGAAGGGCCAACTCCAGTACTGTTTAATGGTAGAGGCTATATGTGTGTTTCAACAGGAGCAGGACCAGTGTGGGTGCCGAGCCAATTCGCGCGAGCCGTATGTCAACAGCAAATGACCAACAACAGTGGCGTAGACAGCGACTCACCAGACCCTTAGTGCAGCAAATTAAAAGGGAACTGAATTTGTTATATTGGGATCCAAGTGTCGTTGTGGAAAAAATCCACTCCGGGAGGAGTTTTGGAAACCAAGCGGTTCACCAGTCTGTCAAGTGACGTGATGGGTCCCTGAGGTACCAATTACCAACGATGACATGCATTGGACTGGCAGAAGACGGTTATAGCTGATGGCAGAGCAACTATGGGAAAATGTAACTACTTTTAATGTTACCTATTGTATTGATATGTATCCTCTTTGTGTGACTGACAATGAAGCCTATATTGGTTGTGTAACTGTCTAGTCAAAGCCACATAATAGGTGTTAAGGTTTATGGTACTAACCAGCAGAGTGATCCTTCTTTAGTTAAAAGCAAGACGGAGAAACTAGCTGCCTTCTGCTTTGTTAGAAGTATGTGATTAAGGACCAAAATAGATAGGGAGACTCCCTTGTATTCTTCCTTCAGCCCTGGCCAAGCTGTGAGAAGAATTCAACGGAGCAAACAACACCAGATGTTCCCACATTAAAAGTTATGTAAGGTCGTTTATTTAATGGTATAAATGCTGGACCCCTTGCAGCAACTTCGGAAACCTCACCCACGAGTGGATGCACTGCGTAGGACTTCCCAACAGTTGGGAGGGTTCTCCAGAAACCTCGCTGCAACAGGGGCTCTCCAGTGACTGCGGGTCTGGATGATTTAGGGTGACGGGTGTGAGAACTTTGATGGGATGTGTTGTAAGGATCTTAAAGATCACTCAGAATCCATCCATAAGAAAATTCAAAAATTGCAAGAGCATTCAAAACAGATCATTCAAGATGTCGGGTTGTTCAGTTTAGATGGATTATTGAATTGGAGTGGTTTAACAGGATGGATTAAGAGTTTAGTTAAGACATTTTTGTTTATTGGGGTTTTAATTGTTATAGGCTTAGTTATGTTTGATTGTTTGATAAGTGTAATCAAGAAAATGATAAGCAAGCTAGAGGACGAAGCGTGGGTTGTCCAAAAAGAAAAAGGGGGATATGTAGAGGAATTTCTTGTGGAGTAGGGGTGCGGTATCCCTTTAAAGGGTTTGGACAACCCAGCCTAGGCCTAAACAAAGGCTCTGTCCTTGGAGCTGCCTTGGCGCATGGAGAGGAGGAGATGTAGCTGTTTTGTGAAGAGCCTTGCTGGGGGGAGAAGGGGGGGCCGAGAGCCGCCTGCATAGTTGAATGGCACTACCCAATAAAACGCTGGCACGTGTAAACCTGTAACTGACCAACTCTGTTAAGGGGCAGGCGCGTGGACACTGCTTAACTGTATATATTGAGCTGTCCGGAGCAATAAAGGGAGAACGACTTGTAGCTGCATCGGTGTGACTGTCTTTATTTGGCCGGCTCTCCGAAGGGACCCTCTTTACAATCTAACCAATATTTCAGCTGAAAAAGTGCCACTGAGGATAATATTACATGAGGAATGAACTTGACCTAAAGTCCTTGGAAAGCTCATTTCAGAGAGACATTTCTGCAAGGAGAAATGGCATACAGTGGTGAGACACAAAGGAAGGAAGAGGACGGTAGTAGTTCAGACCTTTTCATATGAACAGAATTCACTGATTATAGCCTGAAGATTTCTGCCTATTTTAAAATTTAAATCAATCTCACAACTCAGCCCTTGCCTCTCATATTGACATTTGGTTCCCTTAAAAATATCCCACAGGTAAGCTGTTTAGAAAAAAAAAGGGTTTTTTCCTCACTCCATCTCACTAAAATTCATTACTATTGAAGAAGAGAATAATATGGCCTTCCATGTAATCTTTACAATAAAATTTGTCTTGCCAGTAAGGTCTGAAAAATTCTGTAAATTTCTCAGAAAAATATGTATCTTCTGATAAAAGGTAAAAGAGGTGAACAGGATAAAAACCATCAATATCTGAGTGGAAAACGATGGAAAATATTTCATTTAAATGAGCAACCTAACATGAAGCTAGAATTTATTTGTGCTGCATAAAAATAGAATGGCCATCCAGGTTGAGTTTCCAAAAGAATTTTCCCCCCTCCAGATTTTTTCTGATTTTTTTTCATCGTGCAGGGTGGTGGTGTGGTGGCAGGGTGGGAAGAGAAATATAACATTTAAACAGTGCTGGTTTAAAACTCTCTGACAACTCTGAAATCAATGTAATAAAACACCCCAGAATACCCACTAACCAAGAAACCATCATTTGGATGCATTTCATGGAACAAGCAGTAGAGGCAGGCAGCCTCTATGAATTAATCCTTATTTTTGTAAGTATGGCAATTTAAAATGACAATTGTAGATTTTTCAAAATCTGGGGAAAATATCAGAATATTGAAGGCATATTGTCAAAAGATTGATAAAGAGTCTTAGAACAACAATTAACATTTTCCCTGCCTCCCCCTCCACCTGCCATAGCTAACAAACAACCCTAAATAGCTCACTCTTCCTTTGAGTTTTGAAAAAAAAACCTACAGTTCGATGTACCACCCTCTCTTATTTCAACAATTTTTCAGGTAATCTAACAGTCTCTTGACTCTAATGCAAACAAATCTCATGATCCTGTTTTCTGTGATTTGTTCCCAGATTTCCATTACCTCCATCTTCAGTTATATGCATCTCATATAGTTTGCAAGCTACCTCATTCTGCTAGTGTCCAATCTTTTGACTTGCAGTTATGCAGATTTTTCTTTCTCCAAAACACCTCAGGAGATGCACTGGACTGAGTAAACAAAAGCAAGGTATCAGGTGAGTTTTATTGCTTAGCTTGTGACCAAACTGCATAAAAACATTACTAGATCTCTGCCAAAAACAGTCTGCTGGCTCATGTTAGTAGTTTTAAAGCATCCAGTCATCAAGGTAGCTGAACATTCCAACACATTGAAACTTTTAAACATTTATCTAAAAAGACTTAAATGTATATACCTTTAAACTCACTTCTCTGTTAACAATGAAAAGCCTTCAAAGCAAAGTAAAATAGGTCAAAAAAGCCTCCAACTGGATAATAAGGACTGTATTTTGAGAAGAAAGCCTTTCCTCTGTTGACTGAATACATATGTCTTAACTACAGCTGTAGCTAGCATAAAATGCATTTGCAAATTTACAGCATGTGGTATGTAGGGCTGATGATAGACAGATTAGCATACCGTCCTAGGAAGACTGAAGATGAGAGATTTTCTTTCACAAAGTGACAGGAGAAGGATTAATATACAGTAGGGAACTAATATCTCCTAGTAAACATAAAAGCTTCACAAGAAGTGACTTAAGCTTTGAACTGTGTAACTCATTGAAATCTTGGTCTACTGAGAAACAGGAAAAAAAAGACAAGGAACTCCAAATGTTTTGGGTTAAAGTTTTCAAATTGGGAAAATAGATTTATTTTAGTGAAAGAAAGTTTTGTTTAACTTCAACATTTGCTGGTTGTATTTGGTTTGATTTTCCTTGCAAAAGTGGAAGATATCAGAAAAACAATAGGTATAGGAAAAAGTGATTTAAACAAAATTTTACCTTTTTCAATCTGAGGGTTGAAAGTGGATGAAGGGCACAAAATTTGTCAAAAGTTAAATTGCAAAAGATTTCTGTGATAATCAATATTTTTTTGTTATGATTTGGGGTTTTATGTCAGACGAAACTGAACATTAGAATTTCATTCAGGTGTACCCAGAATATTCAGAAGCGAGAGAAAATACACTGCAAAGCAAATTCTATGGTGGTTCTTTTATCAAAACTCCACTGTAGTCAATGGAAAGCTGTCAGTTTGAGAGGGTTTTGGCTTGCAATCCTGAGAGCAGCTGTATAGCAAACATGCTAAGAGACTACCTGAGCCCACACCTACCAGATGTGTCAGAAGGCACGATGGGGGACAGCAGATGTTGTCTCAGAGATTCAGATACTGGAAGACAGTACGGGATCACTGCCGGATGAGAATCTACTAGTAGAAAGGGAACAGTACATGGTACAACTGAGTGACTTAAAAGCACAGTTAGAAGAATGGGAAACAAATAATTTAAAAAGAACTCATAAAAGTGTGGGACAGTGACCTCTCGTACCAAGAGAGGGTCTTTTTAATTTAATTTAATTCTATTAAAGCAGTTTAAGCACACAGAAGTGATTTCGTATTGTTTAATCAGGATGGATGTTTTGTCTTGCACTCCATTAAACATTCATATGACAGAAGAATAAGTTGGTTCGATGAACATTATTTCAAATCATGCAACAGAAAACTAACCTATGAAATGAAAGGAGCAGATTTTGATTTGATCTCTTTGCTAATCCAGTTCATTCAATAGACTCATAAACCGCAGATTAACTGCCAATACTGGGGTAAGAATGGACATATAGAGTAAGGGCTGAGATCTCTCTTCCACTGAAAGTTCACAGCTAAATAAGATTCAAAATGTTGGCAATCAACACATTCTTGTTATTGTTCAAAGTTTATATTTGGAAACATTATTCTGAAGTAAAAAAAGTACAAGATTTTGGATTTTTACTTTCTAGGGGTGTGCAACATGGCTGTAACATGTCTATATTAAGCTAATGTAACGCTACAGCAGCAGCTGCTGTCTAAGCTTTCCCCTGGTATTACAGAAAAGTTAGGCTTTTTATGAAATTTACTACTACATTTACCCAATCTTATTATGTCCAGAGTCTCTTAGAATTGAGCTCACTTACTCCAAAGCTAGACTAAATTTAACTGAGTTTCTTTCCCTTCAACTTATTCTTCTGATCATTTGAATGAGTTAAGAAAAGCCCAGGCAAAGATATTAAGAAAAGTACCTGGATGACTGAACAACTGTCAGCTATCTGTGCTTAGCAAGTGCTAGAGGCACATGCAAATCTGTATCTCAACAAACAGCAAGTATTTCTTACTAGGATATCAAGAAATTGTACAGAGTTCTGCAGCTGCTTTGATTGCATTGTGTCACACACCTGACCATTCTAGTAGCACATAATCCTGAAATGAAAGAGCTCCCTGAGTAATATTCAGGGTTGAACAATTTTTGTGCAAATTGTGCTACAAGAACGTAACCATGTCTTCTTTATTGAGGGTGCCTTTTAGATTGTGTACTTCTCAGTGCTAAGGCACCTGTATTTTGTCTGCATGCAGCCATCTGCAACACCTCAATTTCAGATAGTCAATATCAGCAATTCGCAGTTCTGCAAGTAAGCTGGCAAAAATACAGTTCATTCATTGTCAAATCCTTATATTATAGGAATATATGTTACATAGCATAGATTTCATGACTGACAGAAAGTTTAATTTTAACTGCCAGTATCCATTTTGTTACTAAAGGGATATCTTCTCTTCAGAAATTCAGTTTCATTGTACTTGTTTCCCCTATATTTATATACTGTGCTCTACTACTGATTCTTCCTGGCACATCTCATTCATCTGATCTTCGCATTCAGTGCCCTCCTGTTTTTCTTTCCTCAGTCCATCCCTCTGATTTGCATATTCTAGCCTGTAAAAGAATCCAGCTTAGCAAAGCTTAGGCAGCACAAAGGGTGTGCACAGATTCCCTGTCACCCTTTGAAATATCCGCCATATGTTGTCAATAAAACAGATATTTTAGACAGATATCTTATTAATGCAATTTCCATTTTGTTCATTAGCCAAGTAGATATTACATGACAGTCTGTCTTTCATTTTCTTACCACGTAGAGTAGTACCAGTTATTAACAAAGATGCTACGGTGGAGTGTATACAGAAATGTGGGCTGATTACATTGCAGCTTCCCAGTTAACACTGCCAAACACAGCCTGTTCTGTCCCTCCTCTTACACCATAATGGTAGTTACATGGCTGTGAAGCACTTCAAATGAGACATAAGTCAATTCCTATGTCAGAACATCCATCATCAAACAAACATGAAAGTCCAAAGTCTACTGATTTGGAACTAGGGACAATGTAAAAGTAGTTTCAAAAGCAATGCATTGCATAGAAGCATTTCTCTCTCTTGAAATTGAAGATTTCGAAATGTCGTAACATTTAAGTTCTCAACCCTAAAATTCACAAGAAACACATATTGAAGATGAGGTTGTATGTGTGAAAAGCAATAAAGTCCCTTTTCTGTTACAAAAGGAGTAATAAAGGAACACTGTTTATGAACAATACCTACCTTTCCTGCAGTGAGTATGTGCTTATTTACACAAATAAAACCGAGTTTCTGATAGCCAGTTCTGAAATTCTTATAAACTACTAAACACAGGATGTCTATGACTTCAGTGTTCCAACTTAGATCTTTTCTGATTTGGGGAAGAACCCTGTTCCCTTGTTTAGATGATTCTATTGTGTTGTCTCACACAGAGTAGGGAACATATTGCAGAGTTGGAAGCAAAGAAACCTCTCAGTGTTTCTTAACTATCTAGACTTTCATCCCTGTAAGTGCTACTTATTGTTATGTCACACTTCTGTTTAATTATGCTTGATGTAGCTCATGGAATAAGAAGCAGTAACAACATCGCTTGTGGTCAGATATTTTGCTTATTAGTTACAAACTAAGTCACATTAACCTGACAGAATATTAGAAAATGTAAATGATAATCCGAATTTGCTTGAGTTTGACACAGGTGAGAGAAATACAGTGGGAAAATTATTCTGTAGTTCCTACTGAAGTGCAAAGGAAAACATCAACAATCAAAAGTGGTTTATCTCTGAATTTTTCCTGCTATGTGTCACTATTAAAAGTGACAGAAAGTTGACTCTATTTTCATTATTTGCTGTACAATTTAAGCTGTGTGTTTTTCAGCATCCTGTGTGCAGTCTTGCTTGCAGTTTTCTCTGTAAAGACATTACATATTTACTCAGTAAAAATTATTCCACTCAAAAATGGCTTATTTTAACAGAATGGGTTTATTCTGATTTTAAGCCTAATAAGAAGAGGATTATTGTTCAGATCTTTTTACAAAGATATGTTATTCTCACTTGCTTTATGTATTTGATAAGTTGTAGTAAGTTGTTCTGAAGCATGTATTTTTGGTCCATCTTTTGTGTCCACTCAAACTTTCTGTTTTATTGTACTCAACTTCCGCACATTGTGTCAGTTTTTCACTACCATTGCTGATGGAAATAAGAAAAAACTGGAGCTCCACATTGTGAATTCTGTTTTGTGAATTTGGCTTTCTCATATCAATAAGTGCTGAATATGTATTTAATATACCACATTAAACAGTCTTGAACTCAGAACTGGAATGTATTCACAAATGTTTCTAGCAGGTGGCTGCCTTGGAATTAATTGCTGTGTTCCCAGTGAGCTTAAATCTCAAACCCAGTGTCTTCAGTTATCAATCATGTGCATGGGGGAGCAGAGCAGAACACTTCTAGTTTTCCCACTCAGACGAGTGGTGCTCATCAGCATTTTAGAGAGCTCTTCCAGGAACACTTTCTGGATATAAGCCAATACAATTTACAAGTCATGAAAATCAACAAAGTGATAAAATTTCACTGAAGTATAAATATTTCTTTCCAATGAAAACATGAGACACGGTGTATTGAAAATGACACATAAAGCCTTATAGTGGAGAAATTTATAGAATATTTGCCACAGTTTTTTTTGTGAAATTAAGTTTTCAGCCTCACTACTTGTGCCAAGCTCCCAGTTGTCCTCAACAGAACTGAGTACTGGAGCATTATTAAGGATAGAACTGGAAATCCAGCACTGCAGTTTCCTCACCACGTAGCTGTGACTAAGTCTACCAATATATGTAAACAGCTTTCCATATGTACACCTAGTGCAAAATGTATTTATGCTCAGGGGTAATAAAAACATTGGGGGACAGACAGATCTTTAAAATTACTGATGCATTCAGATTGTAGGTATGGAGAATGTACATACATTTTTAAACACAGCTTGATTTGTTATTGATGTTACTCTGTGTTATTTTCAGAGAAATCTGAAGCAGAATTAAATCTCAAATAAAGAATTTATTTTGTTTCAGTAAAGGTGATAACTATGTAACCAAGCTACAGATTTCAGTTGGACATTATTGTGGATTATGAAATATTCATCATTTCTTCAAAGGTTGCACATGACTTAGAAAATATTAAATAAATTACACATCCTCTTCCTAACTTCATTTTTGATACATCTGTACCAGATGCATTTCTTCCTAGCATTGTTATTTAGTATTCACTCAGTTTTAGCTGAGAAAGCAAAATCTTGTATTATAGAAATGGTAGTGAAAATTTTATACCCCTTTGCCTTTACACCAATGTAAATCACTGCTGTGTACAAACCACACTTCTGTTTTTTTGTTTTCTATTCCATGTTTCTTTTCTTAAAATACTGGTTAAGAAATAACTGTGTCCGGAAAATATCAGATTTCTAAAATTTAAGGAAAAAAATAGTTACTATTTCTTTATATTAATGAAATATGGGGAAAAAATGATGGAAAAACAACCAACATATTAATTTTAATATTGTCTGACAGTCTAGGATTAAATTCCTCTAACTTTATCATTCAAAAGTTAGATATTGTCAAAGATGACCACTTAATCTTTCTGTATAATAAACAAAGGAGAAACTGATACAGCCAAAGAATCATTATCTCTATTCACAGCTAGGTGTTAGGACTTCTTCTCTGGAGGTGCCTATCTCTGATTCCAAATAACCAGCTTAAATTTAGCAGTTTGTCTAACACAAACCGATGAATTCAGGTGAGCTGAATTCAGTATCCTGTATTTGCTTTATATCTGAAGGCGTTTCTGCAGTTTTGGGAACATCAGGTTTAAACAAAAAGGACAGATACAGCAGTATTTTGTTCTCCCTACATCTGCCAACTGAAGTCAACACCAGTGGAAACTGGCACCAATAACTGATGTAATGGGAGAAAATAAAAGATATTTTCAGCTTCTAAACCTGCAGCAAGAAATATTCAAATAAATTGAATTTTCAAGGACACTGCAAAAGTTCTTAAAACAAATCATAAGTAATACCACCAAATGAGACATTTAGTCAGAGGAACCACAGCATCAGCAGCTGTGGCCGGAGAAGCAGGCGGGCGCCCGGGCCTCTGCTCATTAAAGCCTCATTTCACACCCAGCGATGTGAGGAATCCCAATACAAACCCAGTTTGCAAAGGTTTGGAAACTGCTTCAAAACAAGTAAACAGTATTCAAGAAATAAAGACTAACAGTTTTCCAAAGCTTGCAGTGAAGTAGTTCAAATTTGGAGATGGTTCTTTGCAACTTACCTACGCAGATTCTTATGTCTGACTTTATGACTGAAAGCTTTTTGATAGTTCGTGCACTTACATTAACAGCACAAATCCCTGTAGTTTTTGTAAGTCACCAGAGAGCTCAAGCAGATAAAATCTTATTTTCAGAAGACAGAAAAATGTGCCAATAATCAAGAAAATCTGAACTGGATGAAAAAAAAATTTAAAATATTGTCTTAATTTTTTTTTCCCAGCAAAATGAAAATCAGTGATGAAAAAATACTGCCTTAATGTAAAAACTATTTAAAGTTTTGGACTAGGTTAAGAGGAAACAGACAATGAAATATTCTTTTCTCATTATAAATGTAAGATTTTCTATTTATAGATTTATAGTAATGGAGATATTATCTTAATACTATTTTCTCATTTCTAATTAAAGACTGGATTTTTTCTGCTTATATTTCAAAGGCATATGTGTGTTTTTAAAACGTTTCTCTTTTGCTATCACTAAAACTCAAGAACTGCTTCTCTACTAAGACAGAAAATCCACTCTCCCAAAGAAATCATCATCGATTTTCTATGTCCCAAATGCCTGAGTTGGTTTTGGTATATGAGCTGGTTTTGATACAGCTCCAAACCTACTGTTTACATAGAATTGTGTTAAAATAAGTATGTACTCGTAAAGAGAACTGAAAAACTCCACTGTGTTAGAAAATATCCCAACCTGTTTCCTGGCGCAAGGATGAGTTATTCTTGAACAGATTCCTGTCTCCTCCCCCCGCCCTCTGGCTTCCCTTGCTATGAGTTTACAATGACAATACTATATTTTAGTATACTTGGATATAACAATAAGTTAGACAAGTACGGTCTGAACATGAACAAAATACTTGGTAGAGCCTGATATCCAAACTATGTGTAGATTTGAACTCTGCATCTTTACCCCTCGAGAAAAAAACAGTCAAGAATTTCTATGATGCCCTTCCCTTTAAGGATCTCGAGTAGGACATGATGCTGTGTAAAGCACTCCCCTAAACTCCTATGATGCAGAGAAGAAAACAGGGAATTTGGAGGATCTGTGGGAAATCAGAATTTCTCTGGGATGCTCGCTGTTGGCTGGAGGGGTTCCAAATTGCAGTTGCCATTTAATCTCTCGCTGGAAGAATCTTTTGACAAAGATCAGCTTCATAACACCCTTCTCGGGTACTGATTTATCCAGCAAAGAAATATTTGCTTTTCTAGTGTGTATTTTTTCAACTTTCGTAGAGTCAAGATAGTCAAAGCATGTCACAGCTCTGCATAGCCTTCCTGGCTTTGCATTCATAACCATCACTATGAATTCAACAACTGAAAAACGGGTAACAGAAGCAAACTTTTCTGAGGGTCACTGCTCACCAGGGATTTTTCTCATGCCATTTTCCTGTCTCTGTTTGAAAGCCCTGATTGCAAGCTATTTCCTAGCACTAGTCTGAAACACAGTAATCCAGTAGAATGTCAGCCGGAATAACTGGAGCTTTATACAAAGCTTGAGAAAGGTGAATTTTCAAACACAAATAGGAAGCAATAAGGCTTGAGCTCTTTCAGAAAACATTGCTTCATATAAACAGTGAGAAATTCACAAACTGCTTGCCTAGATTGTCTGAAGAACACCGGGGACTCCAAAAAGAAAGCTGTCTTCCAGAAAGAAAGATCTAGCCATTAGTGGAAATAGTTGCCTTTAGCAGACAAACTTTGTGGTAAATTGATACTACTTCTTTTGCATCATTCTGTACATCCATTCTCTTTGGAACTGAATTATATCAGGAATCAAACAGTGTAGAGGTTTGCCCGTAATTGAATTATGTTATATTTGGTGTTCACGATATAACACAGACTAAAAGCATTAAGTCTGCACATTCAGGTGAATTCACACATGCTCTTGCTACTGTATATACAATTTCCAGATGCAATGTCAAACGCTTTATTGTCTACACTGGAAGGAGCAGTAAATAAACTTGCTTTGGAAATACTCTGTAGAATTAGGCAGAGTGGCAAATCACATTTAAGAAGTCAGGACAAAGCCTGCCATGGGAGAAAAGGTAAAATAGGGCATGCTGCAAAGGGTATCCAGTTGTTCAGCTTTGTCATTAACATTTTTATAACAGTTCTTTAAAAAGGCTGTTCCTGAGAACAATAGAGGAGGAAAGTGACGTGCCTTCTTACCTAGTCATCTGGCTTCTCCTGCAGTTTGAAATTTCATAAAATCTAGCTCTGGAGTTAAAAAGGTAGTTGTTCTGGTGTATTGATGTGCTCATTTCAGGGAGGAGACACAAGAATACCTGCTTCAAAACTCTGGCTAATGAAGGACCATCTCAGACAGAGAAGAGTTTGCATCTTGTTATATTTCAATTCATTTCCATTCTTCCTATGTGTGGCATACAATGTAGACTACCAGTTGAAATAGTACACTGGATCAGTAGAATTTCAGAAGCACATGCAAAATCAGAATTTACCCTGTGTTAAAGACAAAAGAATTATTTTCTTCCTAAAGTTTTAATAAGAAATTAACCAAAAGATTATTCCATTTCAAAGATTATTTAATATCTAAAATGAGCTTGTGAAATATGAATCAAAACCATTGAACCTTTTTATTCATCCATAATTTCTATCTTCTATGATAAAAAAATATTTACTTGTTTAGGTTTGCAATGATTTAGACATAAGTATTAATATTTTAGTTCTTACCATATAGTTTAGGGACACAAAATCTAGCACAGCAAACATAGAACCTCAGTCTCTTGCAGTCTGAGGAGAAGAGGAAGAGAAAGAGAAAGAATACTTCATTTCAGAGGTTTAGTGCTCAGAAGTTTTTGAAAGTCAGGTCCCTTCAACAATCAAATGCAACTACAGTGGGGTTCTTTAAGTGTCTGTTTAGCATAGAAAAGACACAGTCAATATGTTAGTGAGGTTATTGATATTAAAGAAAAATATTTCAACTATTGAGAAGAAACTTCTAGAACAGATTTAAGGTTGAAGTTTACAAACTGGCAACTCGGAGAAGATGCCAGTCATGCCCATCAGAGGTAAACTAAGATCTGGAGGCTAACCAAGGTTAAGAGAGGTGGTGCTCCTGAAGAGCTGGTAAAGGTACAGACAAAAGGTTGCTCAGGAGAACAAAATCCAGGGAATGTAGCATGAGGGTCCAGAGAAAGGGGATTTAAAAGCTCTTGAAACAACCATCAAACAAATGCTCACAAAACACATTCTACGTAATTAGCCACCCACTGATAGGGTCATCGATAGTCTTGGAAGTTGCTGTTGCAGTAGCAAATCAAACTTAGGTTCTTTAAATCTAACAGCTGCATGAGCTGTTGTCCTTACTTTCAGGTAAATGTTCTTTTTATTTTTTTCCTCTCCATTAACATTTTAATTGTTCTTTTATTTTAATTTTGACTCAATTTATTTTACTTTATTGTCAATATTTTTAGTTGTAGGTTAATTTCATTTGCAGATACATTTAACAGGTAACTAAGTGCCAAAATTGATTTCAATATTTGCACTGAGTGACCTGGAATTTAGTGCTTTTATTTCTGGACTCACGAGTATGATTTGGAAGGTGCTGGATGGCAGAGCACTTTCAATTTTCCTACAAAATGTGAAGCTTTCGATACACTGCAGAGCACCTGAAAGTTCAGAGTCTGGAAGGTATCCAGAATGATCTGAATGGTGTGTTTTAGTATTTTTATTAGAGTAAGAGGGACAAACAGACAAGAGAGTAGGAAAAATAAAGGATGAAAGAGTCTCATGGAGGCTGCTGAGGGTTGCCAACATGAACCTTGGTTTGAATCCAGACCATTGACTAAGAAAGGTTAGAGACCACAAAAAGGACAGAGTCTATACTTAAACCATCTTGAGATATTCATACTGTAATATGAATGCATGCAGGTGCTTTGACCAGGATTCTGTGCAGTGACTTTCATGATAAGGAATGACTCCTTGTTTATCCAAGACACATTCCCTGGAATCCACAGCACCTTCCAGCTCACACTCATCCCTGCAGATGGGCCACCCTGGATTAGCAGGAACCGACAATGAACAGGGTCATCTTGCCTCCATTCTGTTTCATTCCTGCACTCTTTTTGGACATCCTTCTATGGGACAGAGGGTGGGGACACAAAAATCTAACCCGACGTCTCATCCCACTCCCACCTTTGGATGGCGACAGTTCTCCTTTGCTGGATACTGTTCTCCACTCATCCCACCCAGTTGTCTCCCAAAGTTCTCTGGTATTGTACTGGGAATCTGATGACCTATGATTCCCTGGGTGCTGTCTCCTGAGGGAGAGCAAGAAATGCACCCAGGAGCAAGATGTATCACATCAGAATAGGCAATGTCCCCCTAAGGAGATATGTGACAGGAGGCATACTGCAAAACCATGCGGTCCTTCTCCTTTCTGCTGTACTGTGATAGCCAGACTCAACTCCTAATACACTCTGAAAGACCAAACCACTGTGCAAGCCACATGCTCATCTTGCTAAGGGAGTTCGTCCACTAAGCTTGTCTCTGGCTCATCAAAAGGTTGACAAGAACAACACAACTGGTTTATCTGTCTCCCCAAAACATTTTAATCTATGAGATTCACCTCTGTAGACTTTACATAAGTCGTCTTTGACATCTACAGACAGAAAGAAGGGTGGAAAGAGGGAGAGAGATACCTATGTCTACTTTTATTCCTATGGAGAGGAATCACTCAGGATAAGCCCAGATACAGGTTTCAATTTAAAACCGCTGCTTGATGCTTCAGAAGAAAACTAAAAAGCTAGAATCATAAATTTGTGTAATCTATTCAGGTATCCTTCTAGTTCTAGAAGTGGCCAAAATTTCATATGTTATCAAAAAATAAACTATCTGCCTGAGTTTGAATTAAAGTGAGGAAGAGGAACAAACCAACCAAACAAACAAAACCTGCCCTACCCTCCCAAACTCTCTTCCTAACATTTTACACAGAAAAAGAATCCTCCAAAGAGTGGGATTAAATTGTCTATACGTTACCATGGATCCTTAGCGAGGAGTTTCATTCTCTGTTTCACTGTGAGCTAGGGACTAAAGAATGTTATTTATTCTTCCCTTGCCTCTCTCCCCTTCTGAATCTCATTCTCTCTGTGAATGGACTGTGAGTACTTTATCCACTGCTAGAGCCCATGAAAAGAAATTCTATTATGAAAGTTAAATCAATTACCTCTAGCTAAATAAGCCTCTCTGCTAATGTCAGAGAGTCTTCTTCTCTGAAGTCAACCACAAGTCTGGAAAATGAGGAAGCCTCATGGAGAGGAAGTATTTACAAACACAAAAGATGTTATCGTTTCCATTGTGATATTCATGCAAAATAAACAGTGGCTGAACTCAGTATTGAATCTCCTGTAAGTTCTCAGTTTGGGCCTGTTCCCCCTTAATTCTGTCACCCATATTTTCCTTAGAATATATTGCATATTCAATGGGAAATTATTCAATTCCGTTTCAGCTTGACTTCACTAAAGATTCAACACATGTCTAAAAGAACACTGCTTCTCAGGTGAAGAAATGAAACTATAATGAGGCAACACAAGCACAGAACATCATAGGGCAAGTATTGATGTTAGATGGCATTTCCAAATGGGAGGAGAAAAAACAAACTCAGAGATGAACTATTTGGATAAGATTAGAAGGAAGGGGAGGGAGTAGGAAGGAGGATAAGTGGGATGAACATTTACAAGCTTGTGACACAAAATCAGAGCTACTGTGACTGGAGTGCAGAGATCAACATCACACCTTACCCCTTGAACAAGGCACAGCTGTATTCTGGAGTGTTTCAGATCATTGTTGCAAATTTGTTACTCATTCACCATTGGAAGGATCCATGAAAAACTGCAGAGCTGTAATAAACCTGAGAGTACTGAGAGTCGAGATTCATCCATAGTACCTCCCACTCTCAAAGCACTTCCATCAACATCCTTCAACTTACCTCAGTAGAAGTGGAATGGGTTTGTGCATTTATTGAAGGACTCTTATGTGTTGTCACGTTGTCACAGTTATTTGAATGGGCTACAGACCAGCACTTCAGTCCTATTGAGCAAATAGCTTTGAGAAAAGAAGCCAACTGAGATCCAAAATCCTTGGCTGATGCCTCTTTCTGGGCTACAGACCAGCACTTCAGTCCTATTGAGCAAATAGCTTTGAGAAAAGAAGCCAACTGAGATCCAAAATCCTTGGCTGATGCCTCTTTCTGTGTGTTGGGAGAAAGGAGGACTTCTGCATGAAAAAAAAATGGTTTGTGATAAGGTGTGAGATCTCTTACATTTTATGATTTCCCCCTCTGCCCACCAAACACATGCACGCACATACACACTTCCTCTGCAGTGCTCCTGGCCACTCCAAATGCTTTTATCTGTGGAGGTTTTGTTTTCTATTTTTAGCACTTCTCAGTAAGTTGACAGTGGAGTGCATGTGTTTCGTCTCCTTACCCTACACAATTTGGGAGGAAAAAAGTGTTATCAAGTTTTCAATGCACTTTTCACTACATTTTTTTCTCCTCCCCAAGTTATTTTAATTTAATATATTTGCCCTTTCTGTTTTTTTCTTTTTCAATTTTCTTCTGCCCTTCTCATAATTTTCTTCCTAATTATTTCTAAAATGTCATCAGTTGCCTTCTAAAATTAATTTGTCTCCCACTGTTTTGCCACTTTCCTGTTCTACATTTACAAGATGCTTATTTCCACTTTCTCAGTGTTGCTTTGTCCTGTGGGACAAGCAGCTTATTCTTCATGGCACTTTTTCTTCAAGGTTTGAGGCTCTTTGGCTCAATTTGTGTTACAACACCACAGAGCTCGATTGGCTCAATGTGTATTATGGCTTTCTGCAGAGCAGTGCACGCTGAATGTGCCTCATGTTCTTGCTTACAAAGCATAATATCAGTGCCTGGAGCCTGGACTTTACGAGACCAGAGAACTCACATTTGGCAGAAGTCAGGAGTCAGACTTTTTTGTCTGAAAGATTTAAAATCTGTATAGGTTTATTTTAATTCAAAAGTATATGCCTATCTACGAAGAAAATTTGGCAACTGAATATACAGTGGATGAATTCTTCAGAAAATCCTGACCATTAACACCACAAATTAAGTTTCATTCTTTCCACTACACTTCTCTAAATCCATACACCTAAAAGTCTTCAGGAAGTGTCATATTTGTACTGAAACAATCTAATTGTAAAAGCAAACCACACACTACGCAATCCACAAAAATGAGTGAAATTGTAATCGGAGAACTCTGTCTTTAGAGATGAAATATAGGTGAGGTGGAAAGGTGATGATCAAACAATAGCGCTGTAAAATGCATCACCAGTAGATTCTTTTCCTTAAAAGTGTTTTAATTCTCCTTTTACATACCTGCCTATTTTCTTAATTTGGTGCACTGCCATATTTGGCGTATTTATTTTTGTATGGACGCTATGAACTGAAACTGTTGTATAGACAGTTCTAACTGTAGCTGAGAAGTCTAAAAATGCTACAAACCACACAGAATCTAATCTTCCCTTGCAGCGGAGTTTATCGGTCTGTAGGTTACATGCCTGAGCATATGTAAGAGCCTTTGTACAACTGAGGTCTGAACATGTTCTAGTTTAGGCTATGTCGAAATCGCATGACTTTTCTGAGAGTTTGCCACGTCTCTCTCTGGCCAGCTGTGTGCATTTCAAAAGAAGAGGTATACATGCCGCTGTCCAGTTACGTGCTGGAGCACTGGAAGTGCTGGGCACAGGGGATCTGCAGAGTGCACTAACCTTGTCTCCTGTCCAGGTTGCCATGCCCACAGTGCATGTGACCAGGCGCACCTTCTCTGCTGATGAGGGTCAGTACAGAATGTCCAAGGAGCATGGCGTCCCACATGTGTGGGTGGGATGACGCACATCTCACGGTGTAGCACGTGTGGGTCAGCACATCCTGGCTTGGTACTTCTACAGATGATTCCAGATAGATTTCTCTGTCATGTTTGGTCTTCTCTAAATGGATACGCACCACTTTGTAATTTGCATGTAAACAGAAGATCAGCCTTCTATAGGAATTGGATTGATCTTATTACTGTTACATGAAGTGCACTTGCTAAACATTATTTCTTGATATTTTGTAGAACGTTAAATATAGCCATAATTACTTCTTGCAAAATCTAATTTTTTGCTTGAATTAAGGTACTCCACAACACTTTTTTTCATTCACAATGCAGAGTTGTATTAATTATTTGGCAATTTTATACACTGCCATTTGTTACATACTTTTACAAGAGTTTATGGCAATGATGTCAGAAAAGTAACTTATAATAGTTTGTTACCAGATAAAAATCATTTTTCAACATCCTTTTACAATAAGAGTCTAATTTAAAGTTATTGATTATTCTGCCCAAAGAAAATTTCAGGATGAATTTGTGTGTTACTGCTATTGCCTTTCCTAAATGGCCTGATACATGATCATCTGAGGTCACATTTTTGGGGAAATCTTCTTCAGAAATCTCTATCTAATAAATCAATACAATGTTCTTAATCTCCAAATTGCAGATCTTTGCAAACGTAAAGCTTCACCTACTTAAAACCACACAATCACATTTAGAGGAAGACTGGATGTATTTGTGCCTTGGATGTTTTAAATCAGCTATTAAGAATAACAATTATTTTTTCTTTCTTCATTAACAAACTAGTGAATGAAGAAATACAATAATGCTCAATCAGTTATATATATAGAACAATTTATGTATGTGCAGATATACATGCTTACCTGATCTTGTTACAGTCTATCCAGCATATAATGTATTTTGTATATTAAGAACATATATAAGAGTTCTATTTTACAAAATATTCTTCTGAATTAGTTATTTATCCAGAGAAACAAGAGTGCCTCCTGGGCTAATGTTATAAAAATCTTAATAAGGATGAGGGTTGAGAGTTCAGAAGAGAGCAGAAATAAAGAGTTTCTTAACCTGTAAGAACATTTGAAACTGGCTGTCAAAGAAAAAGCAAGATACAGCTTAAAAAGTTTAGCTTCTGACTCCCAAACTGGGAATTTAAATTCCATATATATTTAGATACAGAACTAAATCCAAGAATTACTGGAAGTTATAAGATTCTCTACCAATTGAGTCAACAGCTGGATGTCCTTGCAAGTTAGCTGACTTAGATGCTGAAACAGGAATGTAAATTTTACAGGATCATTTATCAGGAAGATTGTAGAAAATCTCTCTTCTTGATCTTTTTTAACAGATGCGCTTTATCATTCTAGCTGATTATATAGGTGAATGTGCAAGAGTTCATGCCTAAGATCATAAGGATTCATCATAGAACAATCACAGGGAAGTGGTGGGTTCTACTTTTAATCAGAGGTATATTTTAACCTGCAATACAACTCAAAGAAATAGAAAAATTACTTGCTGGAAAAAAAGGTCAACACATCCAAGCAACTCTTGCTCACACATTAGAGAGCTCTAGTTCCATAATATTGGGAGACATAGACACTGTCTTCAGGGGTGCTACGCAAACTTAGAAAATTAGTGGAAAATTTTAAGGTATCAGAGAATGACAGACTGTAACAGGAAGGACAAAAGAATATTTGTTCAGGTTCATCCACAACATGAACGAAAGCATGTCACAGAATCACAGAATCACAGAATGTTAGAGGTTGGAAGGGACCTGAAAGATCATCTAGTCCAACCCCCCTGCCAGAGTAGGATCACCTACAGTAGAGCGCACAGGAACATGTCCAGGCGGGTTTTGAATGTCTCCAAAGAAGGAGATTCCACAACCTCCCTGGGCAGCCTGTTCCAGTGCTCGGTCACCCTCACAGTAAAAAAGTTTTTCCTCATATTTTTCTGGAACCTCCTGTGTTCCAGCTTCCACACATTGCCCCTTGTCCTGTCAGTGGACACCGCTGAAAAGAGCCTGGCTCCATCCTCCTGACATTCCCCCTTGACATATTTATAAACATTAATGAGGTCACCCTCAGCCTCCTCTTCTCCAAGCTAAAGAGACCCAGCTCCTTCAGCCTTTCCTCATAAGGGAGATGTTCCACTCCCTTCATCACCTTTGTGGCTCTGCGCTGGACTCTCTCCAGCAGCTCCCTGTCCTTCTTGAACTGAGGGGCCCAGAACTGGACACAATATTCCAGATGCGGCCTCACCAGGGCAGAGTAGAGGGGCAGGAGGACCTCTCTTGACCTACTTACTACTCCCCTTCTAATACACCCCAGGATGCCATTGGCCTTCTTGGTCACGAGGGCACATTGCTGGCTCATGGTCATCCTGCTGTCCACTAGAATCCCCAGGTCCCTTTCCCCTGCACTGCTCTCCAGCAGGGCAGTCCCCAACCTATACTGGCACATGGGGTTATTCTTTCCCAAGTGTAAAACTCTACACTTGCCCTTGTTGAACTTCATCAGATTTCTCCCCGCCCAGCCCTCCAGCCTGTCTAAGTCTCTCTGAATGGCTGTAGCCTTCTGGTGTGTCAACCACTCTTCTCAATTTCATATCATCAGCAAATTTGCTGACAACATTCTCTAATCCCTCATCCAGATCATTGAGAAATATATTGAAAAACACCGGCCCGAGCACTGACCCCTGAGGGACCCCACTAGTCACAGGCATCCAGCCAGACTCAGCCCTATTGACCACAACTCTCTGGCTTCTTCCCTTCAACCAGTTCCCAAGCCACCTCACTCTTGGTCATCCAGACCACACTTCCTCAGTTGTCTTTAGACCAAATGCCTTAGCAGTTTTTCTGAACATAAGAAGAGTAATTACAAATGAGAGTCAAGATTTCAGACAGGGCCTGTTACTGAGAAATCCTCAACAACCCTATAAAGTAGAAAAATTGATGGATTTCTCAGGCAATGAAATGTGGAAACATGTGCCAAGTTAACTGCTTGGTGGCATAACCTTTCATAGCATCCATTACCGTAATACAGGTTATTTAAAATATGAACTGGGTAATATCAGAGTGTCAGATGATCTTTTGAAACATGTATTCCAAAATCTTTTCAGTAACGCTTGACTCAAATATCCACTCCTAAACTTGTATCATTACTTGGAAATTTAACATTGGATAATTTTTCCCTGGGAATTCGAGTTCACAATTTTTAATTGACAGGGGAGAGTATGAAAGACATTTAGGTTCTCACATGTGTGCACAAATATCAGTTTTCAGAATAATTGGCAGCAAACTGGAAACACACAGTTTAGGGACTCCCATAACATTGTAGGAACAATAAACATGACAATAAATGACGAGAACATCATCACTTCTTGTATTTTCATATATATTTCATAAGTATTTGGAGCCTAAAACTGACAAATATCAGTGATTTAAGGACCAGAAAAAAACATTGTGCTCTATTCAGTTTGACATCCTGTGTAAGAGAGGTCATGGATCTTCACTCTGAGAAAAATACATATTAGAGGTATGAGTACTAGAGAATATGGATTTATTACATTGTGACAGAAGATTTTGGAAGGGCAGAAATGTCAAAGATATTATATTAGCAGTTAATATATGTTATAGACACACAGATTTTGCAGTTATTAAAGCACAGTTGTGCTGTCATGGCCATAGCTAGTAATTAATGCAAATCTTATTAGCCTGAAGAAGTCTTGTGATAGTTTTTATCCTTGAGAAAAAAAGAACTACTTATATCCATAGGCCTGACCTATACTGAAGGTAAAGGATGTAAAGACAACTGTAATCTCAGGTCACAGGATGAATTCGTGCCATGACATGAAGGAAGGACATAAAGAAACAGGCTGACTAACCTGCATCTGCATTAAGAATCTGTCTGGGATGATGGGATAAACCATACCTATTTTATCCCATCAGGCTTTATGGGACAAAAAAAGCTGCCGGAGTAAAACTGTAATACAGTTCATAAACCTGGTGGACATAATCACAGTGAGTTACAAAAGGATTAAGGACCAAATCAGCAGCCTGAAGGGAAATGAACATAATATCTCACTTGAAAAAGATTACCAACAGCTTGACATTCAGTATTTGTTCTGAGAAAGCCTGAATGATCAGCGGTATCATTAATCTGATAGCTATGGCACAAAACGCATTGTGTAAAACAACAGATCTACATCAGATAATAAGAGAATTGTTGGAAGGTTATTTGGGTACTACAAAAATATTTTTCCCCACAATGTATTTCCATTTGAGTGTACTCCTATGAAATTATTATAATTAGGGTCAGACCTTTTGTTACAAAATTGAAATTAGATCTCTTTTATGTAATTTGCAAAGTCAGATTCTGGGTATTAGTTTTCACCAACTGCCAGGCAAAATTAGTCCATTCTGACAAATGAAACTAACTCTGGAGAAACCACAGGGTGTGCTGCATCAATGAACTGGTACATTTGTATGCCATTTTACTAATTTTTATTTCCCTCCTCCTCCCTGCACCATTTTGAGTGAGGCAAGCAAACACCCCTTGTAGGAGGATTGAGTTCATGATTGTCACAAAACACTGGAAGCCAGCATGATAATCAGCCAATTTGTGTGGAAATGAACTCATTAATGCTAATGTTTTGCTGACTCCCAACTGGTTCATGAACTCCTTAACAAAATTCAAAACAGAAGAAGGAGGGGAGGTTCATGAATTTTGGAAGTGCTGAGTGAAGAAACAAACATGTCTCTTCCTTATTCATATACCAAATTCAGTGACCTGCCCTGTGCTTTGATAATCCAGTCCCAGAATATACTCTGGGGAACATTAGTTTGTACAAGAAGATCTCACAGCTGCATTGTAGAAATTCTCATTAGGTGGAAAAGTAGTGATTTTTGTCTGATTTTTAATTCTTTCCTAGCAAAACACTTCCCTACTTTCAAATGAATAGATTTTCAAACTAGAAGAAAATAAGATTCTAATAAGTCTCAAGAATGATTCTGCAAGATATCGATTCGCATATAATATTTCAGATATATGCACAAATCTGTCCTTCATGCAAATGATGTTTTTACCAGGGCCATTTTCTGGTAGAGTTTATCCATATTCCAAGTAATTTCTCTACCCAACTCACGTATTTCAGATTCACCAAACTTTTTTCCTTAAAATAAAGCCACAAAACCCCAGGGAACAGCTGAGGTCTGCAACAAAGGTAATACAAGAAATTTTGTTATCTCAGAGGAGTATTGAGAATTTTATCGCTATGAGCTGCAAAAAGTTTTAGAAACTTCTGCTGCAAAGTATGTTGGAAGAGCAGGAGTTCACAAGGTATGTACAGTTCAGATAAACATCTCAACTTCTAACTCAGAAAGATTAGGCTAGAAATCTTGTTCTTCTGCGCTTGAATAAGGAAGTGCAGAAGTGCATCACATGAAGTTACAACTATTTTATGAAGATCAGAATATTATTTTTTTTTAGAGAATTATGGAGAGAAATTTGCACCGAGTTTATTTTTGAAGACTGCTATTTATCAGATTAGCTTAAGAAGACACAGTACAAAATTAACACTTAGATTATAATTATTTTATCTAGTTTAATTCATACTTGAAGGCTCTAATTACCTTAATTAATATTTTATGAAATCGTTCTTCTTATGATACAAATTACTTCAGTCAAAATTGCATTAACATTTATTGTGATATTACCATGGTCAATATAATTGTATTTCTTTGTTACTGAACTACATGTTTAGCAAGAAATGGACAAACTAATGAAAAAAAGAAATATAGATTGCAACAAAAAGTATGTGAACCTTTTGGAATTTCATGATGTTCTGCATTAATTTGTCATAAAATGTGATCTAACCATCATCTAAGTTACGAGTATTGACAAATAGAATGTGCCTAACATAATAACACAAAACCCATTCTGATCCTCCATGGTTTTAGTGAACACAGAAGCTTACATCTTGTGAGGAGCAAACTCAAAAGGTTTGAGTGGTTTTTATCAGTCAACATAGCTCTAGTCCACACCTCCAAACTCATTTTCTTAGCAAGCCTCCATGTTAACCTTACTCCGATTAGTTTTTTTGAGGTCAGCTCAAGGGTTCACTTTCTTTTTCTACTAGCATTTTGAATATTGAATGAGTGTGTTCAAGACATGGAGGATCAAATTGGTTTTGTGTTGTTATTTTAGGCACATTCTATTTGTCAATACTCATAACTTAGATGATGGTTAGATCACATTTTATAACAAATTAATGCAGATCACCATGAAATTCCAAAAGATTTACATACTTTTTCTCGCAATGTACATCTTACTTCCCAGCCAATAATCAAGATATGTAATAATATTTTTTTTCAATGTGACAGCTATACAGTGGTACTACCCTCTACCCAATCTCTTAAAAATTAATAATTTCTCCTGCTTTCTTTTTTTTTTCTTTTTTCTTTTTCTTTTTTTTTTTTTCAGTTAAATTGAAACACATTGAGTGGATCAAAAGTCTTTTGGCTTCATATCTAAAGTAGGGTTGGAACACCTCTGCTACGAGGACAGGCTGAGGGAGTTGGAATTGTTCAGACTGGAGAGGAGAAGACTCCAGGGGTACCTTATCATTGCGTTTCAGTACCTGAAGGGAACCTACAGGAAGGCTGGAGAAGGACTTTTCACAAGGATGTCCAGTGATAGAACAAAGGGAAATGGATTCAAGTTGAAGGAGAATAGGTTTAGACAGGATCTTAGGAACAACTTCTTCAGTACAAGGGCAGTAAGACTCTTGAATAAATTGCCCTGAGTTGTGGCTGCCCCCTCCCTTGAGGTGTTCAAGGCCAGTTGGATGAGGCCTTGAGTAACCTGGTCTAGTTGAGAGGTGTCCCTGCCCATGGCAGGGGGTTTGGATTAGATGTTCTCTAAGGTCCCTTCCAACTTAGGCCATTCTGTGATTCTGTGATGTAGGAGCATGGTCATCTGCTAGCCTAATACTGTGGATTACCTCACAACCCTTAATCTTTTTGCTAAAATAAAATATGACAACTTATTTTCTTTTTCAGCTCAGCTTAGAAATTCCAGAATGTTCAACTTGTTGATGGTTTGAATGAAGATGAAACAGTGTGGTTAAGGGAAATAAAAGGTAGTGACATAATTATTTATAATTTCATGTACTTTGTCTGAATTCTGCAAGCTGGTTTTTAATGATTGGTACATCACTGAGCTGTTGTGCTGCTGAAAATTCACTCCAGAAAAAGTTTTGACCCTGCAGCACAACTCAGAGATAACTGGACTAATTTCAAACAAGTAGTACTATAAACTAGACAGAGAAGCACATCCAGGACTCCATAAAAGGTGTTGTTTTCATTACAAAACAAGGTCATTTTAATCCAATGGATGTATCTCTACGGTACTGTATTTTACTTACATACCTGAAAGATATTTGAATTATACTTATCCCTCTTCTTTCTCCTCACTTTAGAAGTGTAATCAAAAGGCAACACACTTGCACCACTCAACACTACCCATTGAGCCCATGACCTGCTGCCAAGATCCCTGTTATCACATGACAGCAGACCCAACAATGAGCAGATTACAAATCACATTAATTGTATTGGTGACTTAACAGAAAGTCCCCCAAAGACTTTTTCCTGTCACTTGAATTTCCCCATCCATTGCAACATGCACCAGAAACTGAGTAGAAGGAAAAGATCTAGTCAAACTTTGTTGCTGCAGCCTGAAGAGCGACCGTAATTCACATCACGTTCTCTGTCCAGCTCTTTTCTTAAGGAGAGGGAGTTTTTGGAAACAGTGATAATATGACAATTTTGGCAGTGAAAACGTCTCCCAGAGTAGAGATTTGCAAAACGTTACTTGAATGCAGAAAAGAGTTTACTTGTGAACAAATTACTGTCAAGAGATACTGTTCTCCCTGAAGAGCTCTAAGTGTGTTTCTACCTGTTAATACCAGATTAATATCTGACCCCACGCTGTTCACTCAGCAACAGTCAGGTAATGATTGGTAGTTTTAAGTTATTTCTTCAAGTTCTACTTATATACTGTCTGCCATTCAGCCTGTACCAGTACAGAGTGGGTGAAAAAAAAGTTAGACTGGATTTCTGTGAGCCTCTGAAGTCTCCTGCACTTCAGTGGAGATTCACCTGCACATACAGTAGTTGATTTGCAGGAGCATATTTTTGCACAGATGAAACACAGTATGATATAAAATGTTATTTCAGTGATCTGTTGCAGAGAAGTATGTTCCAGATAAGCTTCAAAACCACATAATTTGGCACCAGAGCAGATATAGCAGGTTAGGCAGGTGGATAAAAGAACTATAATCTTGTTAGGAGAATTTACATCTTAGATGGATTTTTTTTTTGAGTATTTAGGTCTTTATTTATAATCATCATAAATTACCCAAGTAGACAATTCAACTTTGAAAAGCTTAAACTTGCATATGAAACAAAACTGCACAAATAACCAGGAGTTAAGTAAGCAGTCCACACTACAGGAGAAAAAGAAATGGATTATTATGTGCACCAACTGACTAACATAATATTAAAAATAGTTTTGAGACATCTACAGAAATAAAAAGAAAATCATTGACTGTTTAAAAAGAGAAAATAATTGGGATAAAGCTAAAACAGAAGCATTGTGCGCTGTGCGTGACCATTCAGCTCTGTAACTTCATTATGAAACACTGAAGTATTGATGCAACTTAATCTCTCATGCAGAAAACACTGATAAAGATTTTCAATGTCTGAAAGCAAAAGAGTTCTCTGAATGAAAACTTTTTCTGAAGTTAAAAAAATGTGGTTTATAGTAATTGTTAATACTGAGTCACATTAAAAACTCAATATGTAGACCAAAAGGTTGTTATTTTGCCTTTTCTTTCACTTTTTTCCACACCACACACCCCAACAGAGTTGGTGGTGAATCAAATTCAATGTTACAGGAAAGTTTCCTAAGTATAACTGCCTCAGGCTCCAGCCTCCCACTGACACTGCACAGAAAGCTATTCAAGGAAGCCAGTAAATCTTTAGGTTCAGCTCTCTGCCTAGAGACATTTTCAGGATACATTCACAAGTATGTTGTGTAACAAAGGGAGAATGCAATACACGGCAGTATGAGGCAGGTGTACCACAACTTCGTGACTCAAATTGGATTGGGAGAAAGAATAAAAACATTTTTTGCGACTACCACTAACACAGAGAAGTTGGAACAGACAGAACAACTGGAAGAGTTTTGTCTCTGTCCTTTTTATCTACTGGCAAAAGACAAACATCTCTCTGTTTGACACAGGGAAAAGGACTGTTGAAAGAAAAATCCAGGAAAAAAGCATCAGATTCACCAAGAAAATAACTATTTTTTTTATCTTAAACCATTTATCTATATTTAAAACCATTCAAATACTCTTTGTCTTTTAAATACTTCTTATCCTTCTGAACCAAATATAAAACTATGTAACCAAACTAGTTTAAAAAAAAAAACACCCCACAACTAATAAATAAATAAATCACACATACCTCATCTGTCTCTGGTGTTTTAAGAAATACATGAATAAAGTTATATTTTTAAAATATCAAGTAACAACATTCTGTCCACATACTAGATAGCCTTCTGAAACTGGTCTGTAACTCCAATGATCTGACTGAGAAAAAAATCACCAGTCTTTACGAAACATTCAATTAAACAATTTTGTTTCCACTTAGAAAGGTCACTCATCATGCTCCCTTTGTCAAAGCAGTCATTTTCTTTGCCTTGTATCCAATTAATTTAAACTTGACATATATAATTCTTGAATGGCAGCCTTTAAAACATTCTGAAAATTTGGATGATAATGGATAACCATACTGCCTCTCTAAGGCTTCTTCTACATAAAGAAGATCATTTGCAGCAATTTGGGGTGTAGATTTATAGCACAGTTATCACTTCTCATTAACTTCACCTGCAAACACTCCATGCTCCATACCCATGGGGTATTACACTGTACTTTGCAAGTGGACTAAATGACCTCATGAAGAAACTTGTAGTAGGCAGCAGAATTTCAGACAGACATGCAGTCAGTACTGCAAATTTATGTTCTGATTTACATTCATTAATTTTTCACTAACTTGTCAGCATAGGCAAACCTTATTATTCCAAATCAAAAATACAGAAAACATTATGGTGACCACTGTTTTCACTTCATTGCTTACATTGTGTATAGACACTGAAGCTGATGTTCATTCTCTCACAATCAGCCTCTTTCAGAGTTTCTCAAAAAGTGTGATATTCCTCTTTCTTATGAATGCACAAGCATTTCAGTCTGTTTTTTTTTTTCAGACAAAACCTTACCACATTAAGCCAGGGAGCAAATGAAGAGAGAATATAAATGGTAGGTACAGAGGAGCCAGTCCAAGAGTTTAGCGAAATGTGACTCTTTCCAAAATATAATTTTTATTCCCAAACACTTCCAAGCTCCAAATATTAACTGAAACCACCAGAGTTGAAGAAATTTGTCCTGTGGGCGTGAAGCCTTCAACAGAGGAAAACAATATTACTTCAAACATGTAATCCAAGAAGTATCCTTGGGACACCAAGGAAGTATGAACTGGAGCTACAGCAGACAGCATCCCAACCCAAGCAGCAGCTCTCTGGGCTGGGAGGCAGACAAGGCAGCCTCAGAGCTAAAAAGCTTTAGGAGCACTGATGCAATCCAATGAAAAAGAAAGAGACGAGTTCCATATAGATATGAAAAAGAAAATTAATGTCATACAATGATAGGAAATGTGTGCAGCTGCTGAGTATAATGTGGATGCCAATTAAGATCACAAATGAATGTAATAAGAATGAGTAGATAGTCAAAACCAAATGAGAATTAACCCATTAGAACCAAAATTCTTGTGTAAAGAAGAGGTTCATTGAAGTGACAACCTGAAAGACTGGGGACTAGCAGGACATACAATCAAGTACATAATAATGAGTTCAGCTGCCATTTTTTTTCTTTGTTGGAACCTTACAACTGCAATTACTGGGTTGATTCTTCTTTCCTCTGGTTCATCTGGATGTTTCTGGTTCATTCTGGTCTCTGGATGCTAGGCAGCAGTTGAACTGCTCTCTCTGTCTTTGACTATGCTGTTATGCATTTCTATATATTTTATTTTAAATTATAATAATATCTTTATCTTGCTACATTTTGAAAACAGTAGCTTATCTGTTCAATTCCATGTATAGCCAGCAAAAAGGCACCCATCACACTCTTGTAGGTAGAGCTCAAGAGAATTTACATGTATTTCCCTTTACTATCAACTTCTGTTATATATATAAGAAACAGTAATCTTGGGCACATTAAAAAGCAGAAAATTGTAGCAGTAATGTGTGCCATGTGAAAGAGACTCAGTAAGGAAGCTTATTTATAATTCTTAATCCTTGCTTAAGGAAGTATTTGTGTATTGGCATAAAAAGCAGTCAATGGCCTTTGCAGATCAATTTCCGTATGATCATTTAAAACCTTCTAGTATTTTTGATTTTAGGATCAAGAAGCTGGCAAATTAGATTTGTTCCTGAGTTTTACTAAAATATAACCTCTTATTTATAAAATACTGAACTTTCTTCCTCCTTAATTATTATTCACATTGCTCAGGCTTGGTTGTGTCATTTGGAACTCTAATTAGCTGTTAAATGCAGTAGCAGAAAATAAATTCCATTGAGAGAAACAATGTTAATATAAATCATATCAACTATTGGACCTTCAGTTCCTCTCAGAAGGGAGTCACCTACTACTATAACTCTTTTTTTTTCTTATGGATGTGGTTGTGATTCGGGTGGTGGGCTTAACTGATCTGGCACTCCTCTGGCACAAACAGCGCATCATCCACATTCTCCACATTCATCCACATCCAGAGGCAGAGCCTCATACCTGTTGCACAGTGGCACCTGAGGGGGAAAGGTGAGCAAGGAGAGAATTCACCTGCTGCCCTGAGCATGAACTTGCCTCCATTCATTCTCTTCAGCCTCCATTCATTCTCTTCATTTTTAGTATTTAGAGTTATGCCTTCAGCCTGACAGGGGAAGGATACCAGGATCCCTTGGTCCTGGGTACTTCCCTGTGGGTGCCCCCCTTCATCTTTCAAAGAGGGCAGAGCCTAGCTCCACCAGTTTCTCTCTCTTTCTGCTTCTCTGATGCTCTTCTCAGCTGTGCCACCATGCTGAACAGGTCAGTCACCTGTTCACACCTCACACAGCTGATCCTGCTACCCACTGCCAGCCACATGCCCTGGCACTTCGTACAGCCTGTGACCTGCATATTTCTGTATGAGCTCCGTCTGGGTTTCCACATCCATTTTGGTCAGTTTCCAGACCAAAACTTTCTGCTTAGTAGAGGCCATAGCTGAGCTCATGCGTTGAAATGGCATCACTGTTCTACCCCTTGCCTTTGCTTGCGTCGCCCTCTTTGAAGGTTCCCCGCTTTTAAATTTGCCGCGGCTTCTGGGCTTTCTCCCTGCCACATCAGCCTCCCGCTTCAGGCCTTCTGGGTCTCCCTCGCCTTCTATGTCACCGGGAAGCTCCCGTCCGCCTCAATCTCTCTCAGTAAATTAAAAAAGAACAGGTCTTACCAATGTGGCTGACCTCCGTCGCTGTCCACGTGATCTGGGAGAAGCTGCCATTATGGCCACTTTTAAATTTGTATTTTATAAAATCACCCTGAATTTTTACAAAATGTTGAATGAAAAATTGTTTAAAATACTGGTTTTAAAAGTGATCTTATTAGATATTAGTTTCCATACTATTAAAGCATAAGCAAAATGCTGAAATCAGAAAAATATAAGAGAAAGCTCTATTGTTATGTTCAAATGTCCTTTTCTTCATAAGGTGTTTCAAAGTCTTTGACTCTCTTCTCTTTAGCAAAATGGGAGAGCAAGCTCATCTCTTGTTATCCAGAATGTTTTCCTTCATTATCTCCTTTATCTTCTTTCTCTTTTCTCCACAGCAGTTTCCCCAGCTATGGCACAAGCCTTGTGAAGCTGGGATTGCCCTTCCACTTCTACCTTGATGTGAGTTATTCTCAGTCTCGGACACTAAGCATGCACAAGAGTGAATTTACCTGTCACAAATATTTTCCATGGGCTGCCTCAATGACAAATGAAATTCCCTGCTGATACAGTATGAATCAACTTGTCTCTGCACAGTATACAGTCATCCCAAATTCCAAACCAGATTTTATTGTATTCCCCAAATTGTAGGAGAACTCTTAATTTGAGGACACTGCAGCTTCAGTCCTGGATTTTGCCAGTGTTACCAGTGCCATTACTGTTCTTCCAGACTCTGGGCTACGACCCAGCACGGTGGTGTCCCACAACAAACCCGTTTCAATGCAGTGAGATAGACCTTGAAGTCTCTGTTCAGTTTCATAGAATGTTAGGGATTGGAAGGGACCTCGAAAGATCATCAAGTCCAATCCCCCTGCCAGAGCAGGAATGCCTAGACTATGCCACACAGGAACGTGTCCAGGCAGGTCTTGAATGTCTCCAGAGAAGGAGACTCCACAACCTCTCTGGGCAGCCTGTTCCAGGGCTCCGTCACCCTCACTGAGAAGAAGTTTCTTCTCGAGTTTAAGCGGAACCTCTTATGTTCCAGTTTCAGCCCATTACCCCTTGTCCTATCAGTGGTTGTCACCGAGAAGAGCCTGGCTCCATCCTCGTGACACTCACCCTTGATATATTTGTAAACATTAATGAGGTCACCCCTCAGCCTCCTCTTCTCCAAACTAAAGAGCCCCAGCTCCTTCAGTCTTTTCTCATAAGGGAGATGCTCCACTCCCTTAATCATCCTAGTTGCCCTGTGCTGGACTCTCTCCAGCAGTTCCCTGTCTTTCTTGAACTGAGGGGCCCAGAACTGGACACAGTATTCCAGATGGGGTCTCACCAGGGCAGAGTAGAGGGGAAGGAGAACCTCTCTCGACCTACTAACCACCCCCCTTCTAATACACCCCAGGATGCCATTGGCCTTCCTGGCCACAAGGGCACAGTGCTGGCTCATGGTCATCCTGCTGTCCACCAAGACTCCCAGGTCCCTTTCCCCTACACTACTCTCTAATAAGTCATTCCCCAACTTATACTGGAACCTGGGGTTGTTCCTACCCAGATGCAAGACCCTACATTTACCCTTGTTATATTTCATTAAATTTTTCCCCGCCCAACGCTCCAGCCTGTCCAGGTCTCGCTGGATGGCAGCACAGCCTTCTGGTGTGTCAGCCACTCCTCCCAGCTTGGTGTCATCAGCAAATTTGCTGATAGTACTCTCTAGTCCCTCATCCAAGTCATCGATGAATATATTGAATAATACTGGTCCCAGTACCGACCCTTGAGGCACTCCACTGGATACAGGTCTCCAACCAGACTCTGCCCCATTGACCAAAACTCTTTGGCTTCTTCCCCTCAGCCAGTTCACAGTCCACCTCACTACCCGAGAGTCTAGACCACACTTCTGCAGTTTAGCAGCAAGGATGCTGTGGGAGACTGTGTCAAATGCTTTACTGAAGTCAAGGTAGACCACATCCACCGCTCGGCCATCATCTATCCACCTTGTTATATCCTCATAAAAGGCTATGAGGTTAGTCAAGCACGACTTCCCTTTGGTGAAGCCATGTTGACTGTCTCTAATGACCCTCTTATCCCTGATATGCCTTGAGATGGCACCAAGGATAAGTGGTTCCATCACTTTCCCAGGGATGGAGGTGAGGCTGACCGGTCTATAGTTACCCGGGTCCTCCTTCTTGCCCTTTTTGAAGACTGGAGTGACATTTGCTTCCCTCCAGTCCTCAGGCACCTCTCCCGTCTCCCAAGACTTGGCAAAGATGATGGAGAGTGGTCTAGCAATGACATCAGCCAGCTCCCTCAGCACCCGTGGATGCATCCCGTCTGGACCCATGGATTTATGGATGTCCAGATTGCTTAATTGGTCCCTAACCCCGTCCTCATCGACTAAAGCAAACTCTTCCACTGCCCTGACTTCCTCTGGGGCCTCAGGGGAACGGGGCTCCTCAGGACAGCCTCCGGCAGAGTAGACAGAGGCAAAGAAGGCATTCAGTAACTCTGCCTTCTCTGTATCATGTGTCACCAAGGCACCCACCTTATTCATCAGTGGGCCTACATTGCCTCTGGTGTTAGTTTTATCTGCCACGTATTTGAAAAAGCTCTTCCTGTTGTCCTTGACCCCTCTCGCCAGGTTCAATTCTAGGGAGGCCTTTGCTTTCCTAGTTGCCTCCCTACACCCTCGGACAACAGCCTTATATTCTTCCCAAGTGGTCAGCCCCGCCTTCCAAGATCTGTAAATTCTCCTCTTGCCCTTGAGCTTACCCAGCAGATCCCTGTTTAGCCACGCAGGTCTCCTGGCTCCCTTCCTTGACTTCCTACGTGTCGGGATGCTCTGATCTTGAGCACGGTAGAAGCAGTCCCTGAACGCTAACCAACTGTCTTGGGCCCCTTTACCTTCAAACAGCCTTGCCCATGGGATTTTCCCTAGTAATTGCTTGAAAAATCCAAAGTTTGCCTTGGCAAAGTCCAGGGTTGCAATTCTGCTTGCTATTTTGTTTCTGCTACATGAGATCCTGAACTCCACCATTTCATGGTCACTGCAGCCAAGGCAGCCCTCAACCTTTACTGCTTCAACCAGATCCTCCTTGTTAGTGAGGATGAGGTCCAGCAGTGCTCCTCTCCTAGTCGGCTCCTCCACCATTTGCATCAGAAAATTATCATCGATGCACTGGAGGAACCTCTTGGACTGTGGCTGGCTGGCTGAGTTGTCCTTCCAGGAAATATCAGGGAAGTTAAAATCCCCCATGACAACCAGGGCCTGTGATTGTGAGACCGCTCTCAGCTGCCTGTAGAAGGCCTCATCAACTTCCTCACCCTGATCTGGTGGCCTGTAATAGACACCCACAACAGTATCTCTCCTGCCAGCCTGCCCCTTAATTCTAACCCATACACTCTCAACTTGCTCCTCCTCCATGCCTGGATGGTATTCAAGACATTGTAGTTGCTCTTTCACGTAAAGAGCGACTCCACCACCTCGCCTGGCTGGCCTGTCTTTCCTGAAAAGGACATAGCCACCCATGACCACATTCCAGTCATGTGAGCTGTCCCACCATGTCTCTGTAATTGCCACCAGATCATAATCTCCTGCCCGAACCCAGGTTTCTAGCTCCTCCTGCTTATTCCCCATGCTGCGTGCATTGGTGTATAAGCATTTCAGGGAGCAAGCTGAGCACACTGATCTCACCCTAGGGGGATGGGAGGCCACCCGGTCCTCATAATTTCTAGAGCACTGCCCCGCTGCAGTCCCAGCTATAACCCCATCCCCCTTCATATCTAGTTTAAAGAACGCTCTATGAGTCCCGCCAGCTCATGACCAAGGCTCCTTTTTTCCCTTTGTGTCATTTGAACCCCAGCTTGTTTCAGTAGATCAGGTGCCCTGTAGATCTCCCCATGGTTAAAAAATCCAAAGCTAGACCGCTGGCACCACCCCTTTAGCCAAGTATTAATCTGCTGCACTTTGTCAAACCTTCCACTATTTTCCCTCATAATTGAAGGAATAGAGGCAAACACAACCTGTGCGCCTGATCCTTCTAGCATCCGCCCCAGTGCCCTAAAGTCCCTTTTGATTGCTTCTGGCCATCTCTCTACTATCTCATCATTACCGATCTGCATAACCAAAAGCGGGTAATAGTCCGTGGGTTTGACCAGACCAGGAAGCTTCTTGATAACATCCTTAACTCGGGCCCCAGGGAGGCAGCAGACTTCCCTGTGGGTCGGATCAGGGCGGCAGACAGGGCCCTCTGTTCCCCTCAGGAGGGAGTCTCCAATTACAATTACCCTCCTTTTTTTCTTAGATGAAGAAGTCCTAATGCGTGTATCCGAGTGACTCACCCTAGACAGCCCTATGGGTGAACCCTCCACTGACTCTTCCTTGGCCTGGCTCTCATTGTCTAGAGCCCCATACCTGTTCTGCAGGGGCAACCGGGCAGGTGAGGGAGGCCGGGCAGGGATTTTCCTTCCTCTCCTGGCAGGCACCTGCTTCCACTCTTCCCCATCCTTTAGGTCCCCCCCTTTTGCCTGATGGCCAGAGGTGGGGGGATATTCAGCTCTTTGCAGAGCTTGCTGCTTGCCATTCAGGACGTGACTCCACCGATCCGTCTCTCTCTCCGACTCCCTAATGCTCCTCAGCCTTTCTACTTCCTCCTTCAGTTCAGCCACCAGGCTGAGCAGATTGCTCACCTGGTCACATCGGACACAAGTGTCACTTCCACTACCCTCCATGGCCAGTGCCAGGCTCCAGCATTCTCTGCAGCCCGAGGCCTGAACACCCACATGCTTACGTGGGGCCTCTGTCTGGGTGCCCACAGTTTTTCTAACAACCATTGACCTGGTGGCAACCATAGTTGGCTCTACAATACAAAGACTCTCCGGAAAGCTATGCACGGAATAGTTTACAGGCCTTTTAAGTACTTGCCTTTTAACAAAGACTTACCCTTCTAGGCCTTTTGTTCGGTGGGCAGGGACTAGTCCCCGCCCTCCCAAAGGCTTCTTATACCCTGAGGGCACAGTTAACAGCTGATCACCGTGTTTAAAATCGCCGCCGCTGAGGGTGGCTCCGCCCACGCTATCTCGGGTGTCCGCCCTGGAGCTGCCGGTGCAGCCTCAGGTGTGGTTGCTGTAACCGGCTTTAAAAAAGCCCCCCAAAAGCTTTTTGCCAGCCTTTTTTTGCTTAGATTCCTTCCCCAGTGCAGTCTTACCTGCTCTGAAGCTGGGCTCGACAGCAAAATGGCCTTTACCACCTGATCACCGTGTTTAAAATCGCCGCGCCGCTGAGGGTGGCTCCGCCCACGCTATCTCGGGTGTCCGCCCTGGAGCTGCCGGTGCGGCCTCAGGTGTGGTTGCTGTAACCGGCTTAAAAAAAGGCCCCCAAAAGCTTTTTGCCAGCCTTTTTTTGCTTAGATTCCTTCCCCAGTGCAGTCTTACCTGCTCTGAAGCTGGGCTCGACAGCAAAATGGTTTATGCTGCTGAGCTATAATAGACTGGGATGAGTAGAAGTGAGATTCTTCACAAAATGTGGACATTGCAGAAATGTTCAAGGAAGTGCTACAGGACATTTATTTCACATGTGGATGGTCAGTGTTTGACTGTGTATTTTAAACAATTGTATGTTATAATCACTGATGGGAAATCTTGAGTCTTTTTTTGACTGATATTTTCTTCTTTATACCTGTATAAGCATCAAGAGATGGCAATAGAAAAAAAAAAAGCCACCTCATGCCTTTTACTACATCTTCCTCCTCTCATTAAATTGGTTTCCATATTAAATTCTTCATACTGGACAGAATGACGTCTTCCATTTACCCCAGATTTAATTCTGTACAGAAACACAAGAAAAAAAGCAGAGAGGAGAGGAAGAAATAAACAGCTAATTATGACAGAATCTATAGACCTCCTTCCTTCCTTCATGAGTGTTCAGCTGTCTGAGATTTATCACGATAACCACTGATCAAATACCAGCAGGCTCCTTAGGTAACAGTGGAGGATTAAACAGAGAATCTAATTCACATCCTTCTTATGGATTTTGATGCCAAAGACTGACACTATTCTTCATCAAGATCCCTCCTAGAGAACTATAATCCTCACAGATCATAATCCCATTTGAGCTCAGTTTTCCCTTTGAAAACTTTCCCTTTAGCCCTGGCACATCCAGAGGGTGTGGCAACATGGATCTATTCAGGCTCCCTTTAACTATTCAACTCTCCCTTTTCTTTACATGGAAACTAGTAAACTTTTCACACTCATTAAAACTGTATTTCAAAGGAACAAACTGTATAAAGATTAGTTCTCAAATCTACTATACTGATTCACCATCTGTGCAACCTGTGCATTTCACATATACAGTCCTTATTACCCATTTCAAAAATTGCTATCAGAACAATGATTTTACTGGAAGTTATGATATTAAAACATTGAGAAAACATTTAGGTTTTCAAATTATGTTTATAAATTGCACTTCCATGAGACACTGAGAATCACTTTTCCTCTAGTTAAATGAACCAGGAGGTTCCTAGGTCCTTCTGAGACTTTGATCCCGTGGTATTTTATACTTCTGAGTCATGATTTACTTCCTGAGATCACTTGCTGCTACTATTAAATCAGTTTAGGTTTTGGTCTGAAATTATGTCATTATCAAAAATAAAGTGTAGGCTTTTTTCTTCTTCTAATTTACAAGAAACAAACGTAAATAAGCAGCAATATTTTCCTCCACTTCTTCCACACAGAACTGCCAAGATTGGAAAACACCTTTAATATCATCAAGTCCAATCATTAACATAGCACTGACAGCGTTATACTAATGTAAATAACCTAAACAAGACCAAGAGAAAGAAATATTTTGGAAATATTGCACCTTTTATTAAAGTAACCCTATAGAGAATAAATTTTAATGGTGGTATAAAAATTACCTTTTTCTTGTGCAAAACTAATCTCAGTTTGGTTTTAAATTGCTTTAGCAAAAATGTAATAATATGCTATTTCCACAAAAGACCTCAGAATCTATCCATAACTAGTTGGATTTCAGTCAGATTCCAGACAGAATCTCATTTCTTATGGAACAACAGAGATTGCTTTCCAAGGGTAAGAAAAATTATTGTAAATGGGTTGTGGTAGGGCTCAGTTGAAGCTGTGTGTGAGTTTACCACAGGAAGAAAGGGTTAGAAGGTGACAGCCTCTGAGCTCTTTTTTGTAGGTGCACTCAGAATCCCATGAGGTGGTGGTGACTATAGCTCTGAATCCTCTTCCCAACATAAAAATGATAGCGTTTCTTAGCCTCAACTCCGCTGTTTCTTCAAACACTCAGCATTCTGTAAATCACCAAACATATTATTTTAGTCATAGCTAGAGGTTACACAGGTTTGCATCTGAATTCACCTGAACAAAGTTTCTATGCATTAAAATAACAATTGTAGAAGTTATTATTTCACATTATAAATTACATAAATAGCAGTTAATTAGTGTTAAGAAATGAAGTCATAGCTTTAACTTTTGTTTCTCTAATTTTAAAACTAATCCCACTAGTTTTCACCTCTGTATTTCTGATAAATAAGGAAGTATTATGCAGTGTATATGACCTCCATTATACCTTCCGAGATAAGAGCAGTCTCGTGTAAAATATGGGCATCGGCAGGAAGATGACATGAACATCACTGTAACCAGGATTTTTTCCTTAACTTTGTGGATTTAAACTACCCACATTTGAAATATTAAAATTAAGTCATTTATAAACCATGTGTCTTGTAAATAATTTAACATCTGGAAAATCTAAGAAGATATGAAATTTAATTGTTGTCAATGTCTATTCTAGAGACCACTATATCAATGTGAGCCAGTTCATTAGTGTAAGTAGTTTTTGCTTCAGTCCCTAAACTACTCTAAACAATCAGAAATTCAAATTTTACCCTAATTTCTTCCTTAATACTTTGCTTATGATCAATGTTTAAAATAAACTTCACAAATTAGATTAAAGCTTCATTTTATCTGAATAAATGCCATAGAGCTATGAAACACAGAGTAGTAAGAAAAAAATTCACCAGTTTGAGAAGTCACTATTATTGAGTGACAAAATTAAGTCAATTGTTTAGTCACAGTAAGCCACCTAACAAATAGAAATGTGCAGACTATTCAATATACTGCCTTCCTCCATCGTTTTATTTACAAAAAAAACCCACCTGCTTAAGTAATTTTACACTGATTCACTTGGAAAAACAAAAAAAAAACAGATTGAAGGTTAACAGGCTGTCAAATACATTTTTCCTTTAATCTTATCTGTCCTTTACTCTTCTGGAAAAGAGTATGTGAAATCAGTAAATGTGAATTCATTCTTCTAACTAAACAATGGCCAAGTTGATTTCTTAGTGTGACATAATTATTTAATTAAATATTCTCAATCAGAGGATTAGAATGACAATACTTGGCCTCAAGCATCTTATAACCTTTTGGTTTATACCCTTGAAACACCTGTGTATAAAATTGCTATTGATATGTTAGCTGTAGCTTGCAGAATAATGAAAATTTCAGATTAATTAATTACAGGTTCCCTGTCAGACACTGGCAAGAAAGAGTTAATTAATACCTTCTCTCTCATTATAGAAATTTGTAAGAATGCCTATGAATTTACACAAAATTAACCGAATTGTGATACGCTACCTACAAGACCTGCTTTATTGAAAGAGTTAAATTTGTCATTGGGACTGAAAGAAGGATAATTCTTAAAAGGACTCTGAACTGACACCTGTAATCCTATATATCTTCCATCAAAACTCATTTTTTTTGATGGAAGATTGCTTTCTATTGAAAAGTTAAGTTTTTAATAAGAAGGACAGTTTCGTAAAATCTGAAAACCTAAGAAGAGGGTTGTAGCTATGAAACACAGGAGGTGAAAGCTGTCCAGAAAGCCGACAGAACTGAATGCAGGCTGAAACACGGGTACAATTTCCATGAGGCACTGTATCAACCAGTATAAGTTGTGTTTCTGCAGTGCAAAGTATGCTAGAGACTCAGATGTGTCCTTTACATTATCCTGGAATCATACTATAACCAATTCTAGTCACTATTTTCAGATGGGAAACTGAGGCAGGGAGGAATTGATTTCTCAGGCATCACGAAAGGCTGTGCAAGTCTTGAAACTGAATCTTGCCTTATTCAGCGATAGTCCTAAACCCACAGTATCAGTTATATTGCATTACAAGTTATGAGTGTTCTCTAATACCATCCTGAAGGATATTTTTACATGGAGGAAGAATTTTCAAGGTTCTTATATAAGCTATTTTAGCATTAATGTACTTTATAAAGCTGGACAAATAATTTTTCTTCCCTGTCTCATTTTCCCTTCCTATCAAATACAGGTTAACAGCTCTTTGTGATGTCCTTTCAGAACTATGTCCTTTTGATATTATTTCTCATTGTTTAAAGTAATTCAAGAATAGCTTTAACTTCATGAATAGCATGAGGAAAAAATAATCTGCGTTATTTTGTTTGAGGATTATTTTTTTTCATTTTTGTTGTTTAGTTGTTGGGGTTTTTTATAATCCCTTGTTGTACCTTTAGATGTCACATATTTTACCAACTTGTATTTATTTGTATTACAATATCATATAACTTAATGATGACTAGAGGAATCTAGTTCAAGAACTCCTGAAAGGTAAAAGCTTACGCTGTTTGGTAATTGTATGTTATAAAATATTAGCCCCAGAAGAATTATAATAAACTAAGGGGTGATCTCATTAATGTTTATAAATATACCAAGGGTGAGTGTCAGGAGGACTGAGCCAGGCTCTTCACAGTGGTGTCTAATGACAGGATACACGGCAACAGGTGCAAGCTGGAGCATAGGTTCCACAAAAATACGTTTCACAAGAACATTAGGAAAAACTTTTTCACAGTGAGGGTGACGGAGCACTGGGAGTCTTCCTTCTCTGGAGACATTCAAAACCTGCCTGGACGTGTTCCTGCATGACCTAATGTAGGTGATCCTGCTCCAGCAGGGAGGTTGGACCAGATGATCTTTTGAGGTCCCTTCCAATCCCTGACATTCTGTGATTATGTGATAAAGAGAAAGGGATCTTCCTCAGTTTTGAGAGGGGCAGGGAATTATTGATAAACTAGTTACCAGTGTGCTGCAGATCAGTGTTACCCAAGGATGCAGTAAGTTACATATTATTAGTAAGGACAGAGAAAAAAAAATACATTAATTTGTAACCCTATCTACCTTTAACCCATAGCCAGGGCTAAACTATAGCAGTTATTTTATCATCCAGTGACTCATCTCCAGGAGAGAAGAGGGATCACGAAAAGGAGACCAGTGGGCTGAAATGAAAATAGAGGTAAGGAAACAGCAGAACACGTATTAATACAAATGCTAATATAAAGAATACAAAGTTATACTCAGCTCAGTGAACATACAGTGATTACAACGAACAGGAAAGCAGTCCTCAGGAGAAGAACAGTAAGTGTGCCCCTCCATAGACTGGGAAAAGCAGAAGGGAAGGCAAGCCCAGGAAGAACCTTCATCTTACCAAAACCTTCCCCCTTTATAAGAAGGGTGATGATGATGGGATGGGACACACTTGTGAGCCAGCTCAGGTCAGCTGCCCTGGCTTGTGCCCCTCCCAGCTCAGGCTCCAGACTGACCCCAAACTGCTGATGGCTGCACACTGTGGCTGGACTGGAATTCCATCCCAGTGAAACCAGGACAAACCCCTAGGAGACAAAATTTGTGACACATTTTTAAGCTCTTTGTCCCAGGACTCACTCCACTTTCTGAAATCATTTAAGCATTTTCTCTGGCAAAGGCCCTGTTATCGTAGAACCCGGTACATTGGCAACACCGGTGGTATTTTGTATCTCCTTCCTATAGTGCATTAGAATTATGAATTTTGTTCTTTTACTACAAGTCTTAGGTTCATCACAAAAGGTGAATTTAATTTGTATTCTTGCAGAACCTTCTAGTCTAGAATTGTATTACATGCAGTTACAGAATTTTGGATGGTACGGTAGTACCCAGTTCTCTCTTCTTTGTTTTGGAAAACTAACTAATAACTTCCTTGAAAGATTTCTAAACTTCACTTCAGATTGTAGCTGTGTGTAAGTGTGTCACCCTGGAAACAAAATACCAATGTTTTTTCCCATCTGTCACTTGATGCTGATAGTAGTAAACAAAAACTCACAATGTTTTCCAGTGCATTTAATTTTTTTTCAATTTAAAAAACTTAAAATACCTTAAAATAAAAAGGAACAAATACAACCAACTGAATTACTGTAGTTATTCAGCTGAGTTACTACAATTACTAACAGTTTTGCTTTGTCTTTTAGCTGGATCACTGTTTTGTAGTGACAGAGGTAGAACTGCCTTTCCTCACAAAGACAACACAAACAGCTTTTCCTCCTCTGAGCAAGTAATGAGATTGAACTCGGGCCTTATAAAACTGTATTTCAAATGGTTATTATTTCTGAAATGCATAATGGGAGAAGTTAGTGAAAACAGCGCTTTGGGAACAGAGGATCACAACTGAAGAATGCAAGGTACCTGACAGAACACTTGCAGCCTCCCACAGGCTCAGCTGTTTTGCATAGCACTGCTGCTGTCTTCGGAGGCAGATGATCCATCACCTCCTCAGCAGGAGGTATGGGAAATAAGAAACTATAGGAAGGGGAAAGGATGGTAATAATAACAGGAATAATGATAGCAAAAAAACCCCTAACAATAATAATGAGTATTTGCGAGTCAGGGATAATGTGTTCTATCTCAATCTTGCTGAGTTTGCAAGTCTTGCAAGGCTGCGTTTTGACACATGCTGAGATTCAAACCATTCAGCAGATAAAGGCAGAGTACCTGATATGACTTTCTGCAAGACCTTTTCACAGACCCCAGTGGCGAATTGAATTTATATGCTGATTTTAAAAAAAACTAAGCAAAAAATCAATCACCCAAACCAGAAAGTCCAAAACTTAAAAAAACCCCAGTATTAATGCCGCAGAGATGAACCTGAATAATTCTTTTACCCATCTCTGATGGTTTCTATTCCCAAATGCTGTGGTCTCACCAGTACACTTCTGTAGAAGGAGGAGACTTGCATTCTGTTTCGTGCTTTGAATTTGGCAGTTCATTATTAGCTCTAAAGAATCCATTCTGCTTTTATCTTCTATGTTGTTATATCCTAAACCAGTAGCACAGCAACCTGACAAGAGTTACGTCTGCCTGAAAATATGAGAAAGTGGAATTCAGGTTGAAGCAGATAGAAAAGGAGGAGTGAATTCTGTCTCTCCTAAATAGTTTTAAGGATACCTCCAGAAAATATGTTGCTTAGTGTTTCTCAAATCATTTGCTTCTGTTCTGGGACTGCTTGGTGGATAATAAAGAAACCTTAAGGATGAAGTCTTAAAATTACTATTTGGAGTTATATTTCCTCTGGTTGGCTGACAAACCTGTCCAGCAGCTTATCCAGAGTACTATGATGTTTTGAAGTCCACATGTATTTCAGCAATACCAGCATTTTCACTCTGGCTGAATTGCTCCTTCCAGTGAAGTGATAATAAATTGAAGTTCACAGGTTACTGTTCCAAGGTTTACAGTTTGGGCCATGGACACACAACATTGAGATGCATTGCAGATGTACAGTCATGTGACAGTTTCATAGCTGAAGATGTTTAATTTCATGCTAATAACAAACCAAAGGCAAAAGCAAAACCAAAAACATTAACAGTCTGTAATGGTGTCAAGGAGAATTCGCCTTTGATATTAAAATTTGTGTATGTGTCATAGGATTGGAAGAAACTTCATACATTCTCTAGCCCATTCTCCAGACTAACGTATATGTAAATTATTTCAAGTAACTTAGTTGTAAAACCTTGAGATGATAAAAATCCCAAAGTGTCAGAGCTATTAAAGAATATTTGTGTGAGGAGCTCTTGGATTAATTGCTGTAATCCAGTATTGGTTTACTATACTGATATCAGAGAAAAATATCTTGGTACTATTTTGCCACTAACTTTTAGAACAAATCACAAGAGATATTGTTACAGCTTCACCCAAATAGAAAAGTTACAGATAGTTTGAACTCTTAAGAAAAGCTTTGTGCTGTTCTTAAAGTAGATATGGCATAGCTGAGGAAACAATCTTGTTATGATCCGACAAAAAAAACCACATTGAAACCGGGAGAAGCACTGGCAATTCACAAAGTCTTGGAGCACAACCCAGCAAGCAGTGGGTGGAAAACACAGTACTGGAGCACACAAACCACAAAAGCAACCCAAAAGAACATCAGGTACTCACAACATTATTTGACAAACAGTGACAAAGAACAGGCTTTGACTTTCATAAGGAAAAAAGAAATATATCTTCTTGGTTACTGCAGACTATTCTGTAGTTCTGTAGGATTTTTACTCCTCTTTGAAACTTCAGGTCAAGAAGTCATTAAAAATTGAAAAGTTAAAAGATGTTTTATTTTTCACTGGCCATTTCAGAAGAAATTCTCTAACAGCAAGTCAGTCAGCTGCTTTGGTTGTTTTCATGATGTGATGCGATTTTAAATATATCACTTCCCATATCTAGCATCCACAGAAAGGAGCGGCTGAGACCCCAGAAGAAATTACTGAGAAAAAATGATAATGAAAGGACTCCTTGTATGAGACATGCTAGTGACACAAGCATGAGTTATACCCAGTTCAGAAGACTATACGAACTTCTGGAAGGATATTGCTGCCAACCTTGAGCACTCCTGTTGAAAGGGCAACTTGCCAGATGTAACTCTCTTTTTTAACTGTCTGAATAACATCTGGCAATTCCCTACATTTAATCTTTGAGAACGTCATAATTAAGAGAAATAAGAGAGAATGGATGTTGCTACTGAGCCGTTTTCTGCACAGACAGTTTATGTACTTCAGCAAAAGTTTGCTTGTATGAAAGAAGCAAGAAATTATTTAGTTTAGCTCTGAGGCTAGCTGAATTTCAATGTACAAACTTAGACCAACATTGCTTCAAGAACCATATTCACAATTGTAACTAATTTTTTGAACAGAGTCCCAAAGGCTAATAAAAGCTTCATAAACGTAATAGATCAGATAATAACTCATTGAAACAAAAGACAAATAGCCTCAATGAGTAGCAGAGTTGCTAAATTGTCCAGGATGATTATATAGTCTCACAATAGAGAAGTACTTTACAGTAAGCAGCCGGAATATATAAGAGAAAAAGTAACACGGCAGCACTGGGAATAACATTTATTTCTTTCCCTTACAGCAGTAAAGTTCCACAATCAGCACTGAAGAAAGTGACTTTTCTATGATTATGTGTCATTATTCTGAGAAGCAAAATAAATCAGCTTACACCAGATGCCTTTCTGCAACAGCTGAGCCGCTTTAGGTACCTACGCTACCCATCCTTCCACTTACTTGAGATATAACTATGCTCCCCTGCCGACAATGGAAACCCACTTGAAACAATACGCAAGCAATTCTCTTTAAAATAACTTCATTTTCAAGAGGTTGAAACAATGTTCTTAACCAAATTACTCCTGATGGTAACATATGTTTAAAAATCAAAATTTCCATTACCCATATCCATCCCCTCCAAACACTTATTTTGACCATTTCTGGGGGCTGAGACTTTTGCACAGGCGTAATCAGTTCTATTTTTGCTTGATATCCCTTCTAAAGAAAAAGTCCTGTGATTTATTCATAGCAAAGTAAGCCTATTAAAGTGTAAAAGTTTGAGAAATGAGAAATACTGGTACACTCATCAATATGTTTTTAAACTATAACACAACATGTCCTAACTAAAAAGAGATTAACTGAAAGGGATTATTTATAGAAAATGTTTTCAGATAGCCTGATTGTAATTTAACTTGCTTGCATGGGGTATTTTTGGAGTAGATTGATGGGAAGCTGATTAATGACACAGCTGTCTTGGTGGTAACAGACAGTTTCTTTTAAAAATCACTACTGTATTTATATTTTGCACCATCAGTATTGATAGTGATTAGGAAAAGGATATAATGCATCTATGATTAAAATAAAAATTGATCAGACATTTTCATGTGGTGCAGGTGGACATTTTTAGCTTAGTGGTTTATAGAATTGTGTCAATGTTTGCTGATATTACAAAGTGAAAAGTATCTCTGAACATTCAACAATAGATTAATTCCTGGTAGAGAACTGCCTATCTGCTTTCCTTTAGAGGGCAGACTAGGAAACTGCTTATATTTACTATGTTTGTATCTATGTGACAATAATATTTGCCATATGGGATTTTTGAAAAAAATATCTTCAGGAATGTAATTTGCAAGTGATAAGTATAGAATAAGAAGTGTCAGATCAACCTCACCCTTTCTTGAAGATAAAGGATTTGCAGCTATGAGGAGTTTGGTGAAATTGACTGCAGAATTTATACAGAAAAGGTTTGCATACTCTTGGCCTTCCTCTTATTAGCATTGGTTATCCAAAGCTACAGAGGATTTTGCATTACAGGGAAATTAAAGAGGGGTGTAATTTATCCCTTTTTTTATTATTCAAATCAAGAGCATGCCATGTCACAAAGCTCAGATACTTAAAGAACATTGGTTACCTCTCTGAGTAAGAATGATCATTATTCATGTTTTCTTTTTAATTTTGAACTGTCATGGATTTGTTATTTCTAATTGCTGTGCCTTGCCCAGCTTTATAAAACCATCCAATTAAATCCACAACACCTTGCTCCCCACTGCAACTCTATCAACTCAAAACAGTTATTATGAATCCAAAGAAAAACAATGTTGGATAAAACATCAACAGGTGATGAATTAGATTTAATACATTGTTTCCTTAGCTGCCTTACCCCTGGGAAAACTGGTTGTTAAGAAAAATGGTTTTTTTAAGCATCATGCCTTTTTTCAGATACTGTGTCGTAGCATGCCAGGACACGATTACTGTTGCAGTCATATGCCTTGTACTGTGATTGTACACAAAACCTGACTAATTTATGGTATTATTTGGTTGGATTGAAGTCCTGCTCCAACTGAAATAAATCAAAAAAACAAACAATCAATCAATCAAACAAACACACAAAAAACCACCCTGGCTTTGTCTTCCAAAAGAGCCAAGAGTTTGCCCTTGGATCTAGTATAAGGAGTTCAGGCACTGTCTTTCCTCTGAGCTACTGCTACACTCCAACACGGTGTTAAGCAGCCCAGACCTTTTTTTGGAAACTTTCACATCACACATCTATCAAGATCTTAACTATTAAATAGTCTTTGACAAGCTCCAAATGATGGGTCATTACCACGATAGGCAAATTAAACTAGAACTCGGGCAGCTGCGTTCTCATACCTCACACAATTCAGCAGCACTATGCACAAACAGCTGCTCCTTGGTGCCTCTTTACAAGCCTCGATGACAACACCCAGAACTGAAATTGTCCTTATTTTAGTCAACTGTCAATGTAGCAGTCTACTTTACAAATACTTAGGCAAGAAAGAATCTGCTTTGTAGATGAAGAATAGTAATTTGACTGTAATTAATTTCAAAGCTACTGGCTCCATGAGATAAATGTTGGCCCCTCAGAACCAATCTTCTATTTCTACATCCAACTTTAAGAAACAGGTAGTCTCCTGTGTTAAACCCAGACTGTCAGATATCAGAAAGGAATTGTGTGATACTAACATTATCCTCTCAAAGTGTATCATGGGGTCTATAACACTCATGTTTTACTTTTCCCTGAATTCTTAAGGTCCCTGATGACACCCCCTGGGAACAGAAACTGTAGGTCCTTTCTTTACCGCTGGACCAGAAACCATCTGATAACTGATTTTATCTCTGTCTGTGGAGATCTATAGTAACCTTTCAGGAAGCAATGAAAGATCTCAAATTTCATTAAGAGCACAGGTCACTTTTTGTTTCCTCAACCACATCTCAACACCTACGTTACAAATACCAAAAAACCCAAAACCAAACCAAACCAAACAAACCCCACACAGTTCCTTATCCCAAGGATTTTCAGAAACATTCTGCAGTTATCTTGAAAGAGAGTACACAGTAGTAGTTCAGTGTTAGTCTTTGTTATGCCATCAGTAGTCCACAAAGCAGCCAAAATATGAATTAGTGAGTAAGACTAATTGTCTCTTACCTCAGAGTTACCTTTGTGCACTCCAAATTACAGGAACAATGCAAGAGAATATCTTCTGAAGCAGATACATGGAAATTATTTTCTATTTTGTAGTACAAAGAACAAGTGAGAACTCAGCTGAAGTTAAAGTAATATCGGAACGTAAGTATTTGGGAAAGTGAGACTACACTCTCTCCAATAGCTGTAACCTTTCTTTGAAGGATAAAAAAAATATAAAAAAATAAAAACTGTCCAGACCTATTATTCTGAGGTCACCATGATAGCATAATTTGCCACTAGATTTAAAGTTTATGTTCTCTTGGAGGGATTCAGGGTTGAAACTTGATAATGTTTAGTGTCGGTGAATAAAGGACACTTCTCTCCAGTAGTATACCCTATGCATATATACAGTTATTCATATGAGTGGCTTTTTATGAAGCTGAGAAAATCTCTTAGAAATATTGACCTAGAAAAAACAAGTTAGGTAAAATAGAGAATAGAATCTAAGTTCTGCAATACAAAAAAAACCCCCACCCATCAATTAGATAAAATTGTAACATAATCCACTCAAACTGAGTGATAAAATGATTACAGCAACTAAAAATTAATTGTAAAAAACTAGAAAGTAAAAAAAAATGGATGACACCAACAATGACATACAGAGTTAAAGCTGGTAAGGGCCCCTAGTCTAATGTCAGATTGTTTGCCATCCTACATGCATTTCTTAAATTCCGTCACAGACTATGCAAATCTTAGGAAAGCCATTACACTAGATGAAGATAGTATGTTACAAAAGCATACTAAAATAAAAGAGCATTCAAGTAATAAATTTATTCTGGCTATCTCTGTGCCATAACAGCAATAAATCAATGATAATATCCAAAAAAAGACCCATAAAAATTATTCACCATGAACTTAGTAAATATTTACAAAAGATAAGCAATTTGATACACAAGGCCTGAATAATTAGCTCACAAGTCTCCAAAAGGATAACAGAAGACATTTCAAAGTCCACTTCAATGCTTTAAAAAAATATATGTCAGGCAAAGAGAAAATTTTAGCAACTAATCCAGGGTAGCCTTAGAAGAATGAGATTAAAACTGTAATAAGTTAAGCAGTCTGTAATAACCTTACAGGGATTTGGGCTTACCTGAAGTTCTGATTAAGATATAATTAAGACATACTGAGGTGCTGGAGTACCAAAGAACAACAACAAAGCTGGTGAAAGCTCTAGAGCACAAGTCTTATGAACAGTGGCTGAGAGAACTGGGGTTGTTTAGGTTGGAGAAAAGGAGGCTGAGGGGAGACTTTATTGCTTTCAACAATTTATTGCTTTCTACAAGGAGGTCATAGCAAGGTGGGTGCTGGTTTCTTCTCCCAACAGCAAGTGATGGAACAAGAGGAAACAGCCTCAAGTAGTGCCAGAGAATGTTTAGACTGGATATTAAGAAAATTTTCTTCACCAGAAGTGTTGTTAAGCATTAGAACAGGCTGCCCAGGGAAATGTTGAATCACCACCCCTGGAGGTATCCAAGAGACCCACAGATGTGGTGCTTAATGAAATGATTTAATGGTGGACTTGACAGTGCTATTTTAATGGTTGGACTAGATCTTAAAGGTCTTTTCCAACCTAATCATTTCTATAAAGCAGCTAGTTTGTTCCAAGGGATTAATTTTCAGTAATCTCTTCATCTATGTAAGGTAGCCATCATTAAGGAAACAGCAGGAGAATGAAGTACTAATCCTGTGGTTGACAAGGGCAGTAATACATATTTTGTTATTCAAAGCTTCCACCAAAAATAAATTCAGTAATAAAAAATTACTGAGATAGATATAAAACAAGATGATGAAGCAATATCTATGTTTAACCTGTACCCAGAGCTGAACGATAGCAGTTGATCTATCACCCAGTGACCCATCTCCAGCAGAGAAGGTGCATCAGGAAAGGGAGAGGAAACCAGTGGGTTGAAATGAAAACTGAGTTAATGGAATAGCAAAACTAATATTAATATTAATGCCAATATAAAGAATAAAAATTTATACTCAGTCAACGTACAGCAGTTACAATAAACAAGAAAGCAGCCCTTGAGAACAGAGAGGTAATCAAACCCCTCCAGGGATGGAAAGAAACAGGAGGAGAAGAAAAATGAAGAGCAGCAAAATAAGCCCCTTGCCAACCTTCTGCCTTTATAATGAGGGTGACAATGGGATGGGACACACCTGTGAGCTAGCTCGGCTCAGCTGCCCTGGCTTGTGCCCCTCCCAGCTCAAGCTCCTGCCTGACTCCAGACTGCTGATGGCTGCACATTGTGGCTGGGATTTCATCCCAGTGAAACCAGGTTGAGCAGGAGACAGGGAGGTATATATACCTGGGTTAATTTGGGCCAAGCCTTTGTCATAAAACAAAAGTATTCAACTAGCAAAGAACCACACAGGTCACAGTTACAGAAATGATAAGTGTTCCTTGAAGCAAAATTGTTGGGACAGCAGCCAAGTCACTGTGACACTAGGCTCTTACCTGATGCAGCAGAAAACAGAATTAACAGCTGTGTTGAATGCATAAACAATGGATAACTTTCTAAGCCATTGACTAATTTAGGCAAAGACTGAGCCTTTGAGTTCTAAGAAATTTTCACAGATTAGGCCTCTACTCAAAGAAAAATCTTAAATTGAGTATTAAGTTTCTTAATATTGCATGTAAACTAATATCAATATCTAAATGGTAATCTCAAAGTCATTCAAAAAAGTCTTGCCTATAAACTTACTTTTTCTACAGATTTACCTGTAGATATTTGTTATGGAATCTCCCTGTAGACAAACTCCTGTATGGATAGGAATTCAGTTCACGAGAAGCTAAGACAAAAAGTTGATAAAGCAGTATTCACCACTAAGCTGTCCTACTCATCAGTCCTCAGACAGCAGGTTCAGTGTGCTTCCTACCATTGTGTGTGCTTTGGGCATCAGAAAAACTACAGAACAAAATAATAATGGGTTAATGGCTGATGTAGTCCCCATGCAATGTCTTGACCATTCCAGGATAAAGCTTCCTAGATGCATTTTCAATTCAAATATGCAAGAGCACAGATTTTCCTACCTAGCAGAGCCTGTCTCCAAGATATTAAGAAGAAAATTCACTTGGAATGTCTGTTTGGGATTTATGCAACCTGATTTCCTTAAAATATATCATTCTTGTCTGGCATCTGTTTCACAAATAAACATGTATTTAGGAAAAAGTGGGATGGTTTTTATGTGGATTAAAAAAGTCTGAAATGAGTTTATAAACAAATCAATACAATTTATAAATGAATACAAGTGGAAAAACAAAACAAAACAAAACAACCCACAAAACAACAAAAATTCCTAGCAATGACTAATCGTTCAACATGTATCTTAGGAAAAAGGGTAAAAAAATAGTTGTAATAACACAAATTTAGAGAAGGAAAAACAGGTGATGGAACATGATTTTGAAAAAAAAATCCTACGCTGAAACCAGATAAGTATCTGAATCATTGTTTTCTGGAATGTTTCAACCAGCTAGAATAATATTCCTCTAAAATCTTAAAATTAATCCCACTGGAAACACATAATTTTAACTGATATATATTCCCAAGGAAGTCACCCCTATTACATCACAACATCAGGTAAATTGATCAGGAAAAGTTGACCATGAAAAACAAAGAAACGGAAACATGCATTTTAAAATGGTTGCAATTACAAGCTGCAAAAATGCATTAAAAATCCCTCTTTGCATATATATTCTAGGTAAAACTATTTTTGTGAACAGTGAGGGTAAATTAAACTTCAATTTTGCATCTGGACAGTAAATCCTTCAACAGAGTAGTATGCTAGGAATGCTGCCTTGCTGTAGGTACAGCGCTGAAAAGAAGCAGTTTGAAGTGTTAGCTGTTGAGAGGGATGTTCTACAAGTACATTCACCTTGCACTGGGAGTTGGATATGGCCTTCAATTCCTGTTCTAAACTGAAGTGTTGCTGCATAGCTAATAAACACGGATGGATGAAATTATCCTTGTGTGTAGAATATAAATAAATTTGTAAAGCTCTCTGAGATGTTTAGGGGTGAAACATGCCATATAAAATTATCACAACATTGTGTGAGCATCAATCCTTCTTTCTATGTTATTCCCATAAGCTATCCATAATAGCATCATCTTATGATCAGACAATGACAATATATATTAAACTGAAGCATCAGGATGTTTTTACCTCAGAAGAGGGTGAGATTAAATTTCATTTCAACAGTGTTTACTGATTTCAAGCTGTAGTTTGGATTAATGGCAAAAAAAAAGAGCATGTTATTTTGGTTATAATGAAAAAAATGGAAAAAAAATAACGTAGTGCATAGATATGGGAAGAAAATATAAAATAAGACATTGTAGTATATTGGATAAAGTATTAGATATCTATTCAAATAGTCATCATACCAATGGATATCAACAAGACCACAGGCAGGAGATGGAAGGGAAGGGCTATTCCCCTCTATTCAACACTGATTTTGGCTGATTAGTTTTATAATGGCTTGAAATAAATTTGATGATACCAAGCACTATGTTGGTTTTGGTATATGGTTTTATATAGATGACATTTCTTGCAAGAAGCATTTAGACTTTAAAATAACATTTCTTAATAATAACAGTTTTCCTTTAAAATAATGACACTTAAACATTATTTAGCCTAAACAACTACTCTTTCAAATTATTACGTATTTTAAGATTTGTGAACTTTTCTGCTCCCCAGTATAGAAAGATATTAAAACACAAATCCTAAATGGAACTACTAGTACTTAAATTCATTGCTGAATTTGGCCTAGAAGTAAAACACTAATTTCATTTAAATGAGTAATGCTCTGGAGATTGACATCAGCTGGACCTGGATTTTAATGACAGTCTCCTACTTATTCCTTCCACTAATGTCAAGTAAAACAGATTATTACTTCCTTTATTAATTAATAAAAGCTTTTCATGTGCTTAATGATGCAAAGATTGGCTCATAGTAAAAAAAAATATCCTGTCACTTGAAAAGCTATCAGTGATGTTATCCAGTCAGTAACAAGCCCTGACAATTTTCTGTTGCAGTAATAATTGAAGGTATTGAAACCTATTTAAACTCTTTCCTGATTCAAACATTCCAAGAAACCTGATTATAGTTACTATCTGGGAAGCTACTGATTTTATAGAGAACTTAGACATGCTATTTTTTTGTAAGGCCTCTGCTTTACACTGTTAAACAGGACAGTAGCTCTGAAACTATCACAAACTCCACACATCTGCCTGTGAGGGTGTGATGGCATTGCCAAGGTGATGAGGTCTGTAAGCAGATCCTGAGAGCAGAGCAGAAGCTAGGCTGGAAGGGGGGAATTCTTGGTTTGGTTTGGTATTTGAATTGGTATGTTTGGTTGCTTTAGATATTTTTATTTTGTAGGATTCTGATTATTATTGAAGACCAGATAATACATCCAAGTAAATAGGGGTAAATGTATATTCCCATGGTTATAAACTGTTTTCTTTGACCTTTATAACATATCCAGAGCTAAGGACTTTGGTCGTAGTCCAACAAAGCACCTAAGCAAGTGCTTAACATTCTTCTCTGCCAGCATTTACAAGACTACATAGATGATGCAGGTTGATTTGCTGCATTCAAGACAAGATTGTATTAACAAGGAGCCACCCCATGAACTCTCTCTCCAGACGCTTCTATTAATCAAATGCACATAGTAGTCATACCTTCTAGACTTAAAATAGTTAATACAGTTCATCTCATCATAATTGGTGCAGGATATTACTACATTTGGTAAACACATTCCCAAATAGAGACCTTCTTTTTCTAGATTTCTATCCAACACCAGCCCCTCACTAGCTTTCTTGTAGGCCCCCTTAAGATACTGGAAGGCCACAATAAGGTCTCCTCAGAGCCTTCTTTTCTGCAGACTGAACAACTCCAACTCTCTCAGTCTGTCTTTATAGGAGAGGTGCTCCAGCCCTCTGATCATCCTCGTGGCCCTTCTCTGGACACGTTCCAGCACGTCCATATCTTTCTTGTGCTGTGGGCTCCAGAACTGGACACAGTACTCCAGGTGGGGCCTCATGAGAGTAGAGTAGAGGGGGAGAATCACCTCCCTCGACCAGCTGGCCATGCATCTCTTGATACAGCCCAGGACATGGTTTGCTTTCTGGGCTGCAAGTGCACACTGACGGCTCATGTTGAGCTTCTCATCCACCAGTACCCCCAAGTCCCTTTCTTCAGGACTGCTCTCAAGCCAACCACTGCCCAGCCTATACCGGTGCTTGAGATTGCCCCGACCCAGATGGAGGACCTTGCACTTGGTCTTGTTGAACTTTCTCACAACAGTCTATTAATGCAGGTTCCTGTTCCAGAAAGCCGGGGAACATGGAAATGTGTAGAACAAAACTTAGCATTTTTTCAAGCATTAGCCACACATTTCGTGCGCTTAGTAGTAGTAACCCTTTAGTTTTAAGTAAAGCTGCAGGAGAATATTTCAGTTTTAACCACAGGTTTTATCGTCCCTAAAAGTTTTACTCATAGATTCTTTAACTGCACATCTCTAAAGTTAATGAGAGAGTTAATGATTTGGAATACATAAATACAATAGCTCTATTTCAATATAAAATATATTTTTGGATGGTAAAATATGTTTAAGAGCAAAACTTAAACAATTTACTACCAAGAATAATGCCCATATATACTATTATTTTTTTTCCAAAACAGAGGGAAGAAAGAAAATAATGCAATACATATTTCAAGTTTAACATTAGATTCTCGCACACGGGGTGGGGTAGAAAGGCCAGATGTATTTTCTAAAAACAGCAAGAAATATATATATAATTCATTTTTTACCTGAGCATTCTTGCAAAATAATACTTCTAAAAATGCCTTCGGACACAACAGACACGTGAATAGGTTTTTTACTCACTTAAATTCTTAATTAGAATTTCAGCTTTTGTCACTGCTATCTGATGAAAGAACATGTAGGGATATAGCATCTTTCTGGGCAATTCTGTTCAAGACTTGGTTAGTATTTTCATGGAAACCACTGAGCTTCAGCTACCAGTTGAATACTAGTGCCTTATAATGTTAGGTTTTAATTGTCTAAATGTGCTGCTCAATGTCTGGTCTGTCTGAGCCATGGACAGATAGGACCAAAAGCAGCACTACATCACTGCAATCCCTCCAGACCTTGGCTATTAAGGCAGAAGTTGAATTTCACTAAGAAGAAAAGAAGAGGTAGATGTTTTGTAAGGTTCAGGCATTTGTCTGTGATACCATAAATAGAGTTTCAACTCCTGTCCCACTGGAGTGAAACAGAACGCCATTCATTCTGTGAATTGTGAGTTGTGTAAACACAAGCTGTATCCATACAGGCAGAATGGACACAGTTGAGCAGATATACACAAGTTAAGATTAAATTTACTGCTTAGGTATAAGCATTGAAGATCTATAATCATGAAGCTCAGAGAGGGATATTTCATTATATTTTACCCGAGTACTTGAAATAGGATGTTCATATTCAGCAAAACACATTTCTCAATGAAAGCAATGCACTTCACCATCTGGTTAAGTATTTTGCTAAATCAAGACCTTAATTAATCCTCTGCCAAAGCCCCATATCTGCACCCACTTATGAGCTACACCGATTTGATTCTACTTTCATAACAAGCTGTTAATACAGACTTGACAGTTTAACTTTTCTCTTAAAAATCTTACGTCAGTAAATCCACAGGTTCTTCAGAACTGTGTGCTGAGAGGAACCTGAGAAAAATGACATTAAGCAGTCTCAGGTAAGCTCACTCTACAGTGAGCTGTGGATTTTGAGATAGTTCTTCACCTTTTCATAGATTTCTTCCAGTGTTGAGCCTGATGATGACTTCTCTCTCCCTTTCTTTGGAGAATGTCAATCAAGCCAAAATCCAGGGTTAGAGAAACTTTCAGTATACCAGGAAGTCAGCCGTCATGTTTTTACTTTGTCTGGTGGACTTTCTGATGATGTGCTTGAAATAAGAAGGGGTTTTACCCGTCTTTGCTTTGCTGATATTAAGCAGCAACACAGTCATATCACAGCTATGCATGTCATCCAAATGATGTCAGATCTACAAAGAATCTTGATCTAATGAGGGCAGCTGTCTTACAGATATCTAACCATTCCTTGTCACATTCCAAAAAGCCAGCAATGTTCATAATGATCTTTCACATACAGATTGCCCAGCAAAGAATTGGCATTACTTTAACATTTTAGTTATTTTACTATCTAGTTCCCAACTGAAATCTAAAAACTAAGCCATAATTTCACCCATAACATTCTTATCTAGTTCGTAAGTGTGGTCCTGCTCCTGTAGTACCTACTCCCTCACATTCCCCCTTCAAAGATGTAACTTCAGCATGGCTAGGACTGTTGAATTTTTCCTTAGCATAAAGTGTGTGATAGAAATGGGGTGGAAAATCAAGAGCTCCAGACTGAGATGAGATGACAGACCAACAAATACATGGGATGCTTGGACACATATTATTTTAAGGCTTTCAACTGAAATACTTAAACAATTTGCTCCTGTCTTATCTGTGTCTCTAGAGTCCATTATTAATGTACAGCTTTTGGAGGTAATTAAAAAAATGCTTTATGGTGTTTCTCAAGGTCTACATAGCTCACATTCAACTTTTCTTTTCTGATATTTAAAGCTTTGTTTTACAGTCCTTAAAATCCTGAGAACGTAACTCTGTGCAATTAAAAAGAAATTTGCAGCTCTTGCAAGAAGGAATGAAAGCAAACTAAAAAGAAAAATATATTCTTTCATGCACATGAATACTGTCAGAAGTTTAGCTCAAGCAAACATAAACTTTTAAAATTTAATTTTAACTTTGTATATTTGGATTCTACCCTCATGCAACAGTATGCGAGTCACTTACTAATTTATATCCTCTTTGGCAAACTGTTATTCAAAGATAAAAAATGAGAGGCTGATCGTGTTAAAGAGGGTATTTCTGACTATGAAATATAGAAAGAGCTCAACATCTTCCTCACGGTTCATCACATGTCAAGGAACACAGCTATTTTGGATAATGACAAACAGCATATGCTATCCATCTAGAAAAGCACGTTATTCAGTCTGTCAGCTTCTGCACTCTCTGCTATATACTTTCTGCATCTGAATGTGATTAGCAATAAAGATTCTAAGAATCTGCAAAAAATACTGATAACAAGATAGGATGGGTATATGGAATGTACGAAAAAAAGAATATATGAAAACAGGAATTTTTGCCATGGTTTCAGAGCATGAAAATTGTATAAATCTACAATCAACTATTTAAAATCTCCTCTAAACATATTTAAACTTATGCTGAAGATATATATCAAACCCTATCAGATGTTTTCATTGTTAGTGTTGCAATGCGAGTTCACAGAATCACAGAATCACGGAATGTTAGAGGTTGGAAGGGACCTCAAAGATCATCTAGTCCAACTCCACTACCAGAGCAGGATCACCTACAGCAGACCACACAGGAATGCGTCCAGGCAGGTTTTGAATCCCTCCAAAGAAGGAGACTGCACAACCTCCCTGGGCAGCCTGTGCCAGTGCTCTGTCATCCTCACAGTAAAAAAGTTTTTTCTAATATTTTTATGGAACCTCCTGTGTTCCAACTTGCACTCATTGTCCCTTGTCCTGTCAGTGGACACCGCTGAAAAGAGCCTGACTCCGTCCTCCTGACACTCCCCCTTGACATATTTATAAACATTAATGAGGTCACCCCTCAGCCTCCTCTTCTCCAAGCTAAAGAGACCCAGCTTCTTCAGTCTTTTCTCATAAGGGAGATGTTCCACTCCCTTCATCATTCTTTGTGGCTCTGCACTGGACTCTCTCAAGCAGCTCCCTGTCTCTCTTGAGCTGAGGGGCCCAGAACTGGACACAATATTCCAGATGCGGCCTCACCAGGGCAGAGTAGAGGGGCAGGAGGACCTCTCTTGACCTACTTGCTACTCCCCTTCTAATACACCCCAGGATGCCATTGGCCTTCTTGGTCACGAGGGCACATTGCTGGCTCATGGTCATCCTGCTGTCCACTAGAACCCCCAGGTCCCTTTCCCCTGCACTGCTCTCCAGCAGGGCAGTCCCCAACCTATACTGGCACATGGGGTTATTCTTTCCCAAGTGCAAAACTCTACACTCGCCCTTGTTGAACCACGTAAGATTTCTCTCTGCCCAGCCCTCGAGCCTGTCTAAGTCTCTCTGAATGGTTGCACAGCCTTCTGGTGTGTCAACCACTCCTCCCAGCTTTGTGTCATCGGCAAACTTGCTGACAACACTCTCTAATCCCTCACCCAGGTCATTGATGAATACATTGAACATCACCGGCCCGAGCACTGACCCCTGAGGGACCCCACTAGTCACAGGCATCCAGCCAGACTCTGCCCCATTGACCACAACTCTCTGGCTTCTTCCCTTCAACCAATTAGCGACCCACCTCACTACTTGGTCATCCAGACCACACTTCCTCAGTTTACCTATGAGGATGCTGTGGGAGACGGTGTAAAAGGCCTTGCTGATGTCCAGGTAGACCACATCCACTGCATGGCCACCATCCATCCACCTGGTTATGTCTTCATAAAAGGCTATCAGGTTGGTCAAACATGACTTCCCCTTGGCAAAGCCATGCTGACTGCTCCTAATAACTTTCTTATCCTTGATATGCCTAGAGACTGCGCCAAGGATAAGATGTTTCATCACCTTTCCAGGGATGGAGGTGAGGCTGACCGGTCTGTAGTTACCTGGGTCATCCTTCCTGCCCTTCTTATAGACTGGAGTGACATCGCTTTCCTCCAGTCTTCAGGCACCTCACCTGTTGCCCATGACTTACCAAAGATGATGGAGAGTGGCCTAGCAATGACTCCTGCCAGCTCCCTCAGCACCCGTGGGTGCATCTCATCAGGGCCCATGGATTTATGGATGTTTAAGCATTCAAACTGATCCTCAACCCAGTCCTCATCAATCAGGGCAAACTTCTCCTTTATCTTGACTTCCTCTGGGGCCTCAGGGGACTGAGGCTCCTGAGGACAGTCTCCAACAGTGTAGACAGAGGCAAAGAAAGCATTCAGCAACTCTGCCTTCTTTCTGTCCTCTGTCTCCAGGGCAGCCACCTCATTCAACAGAGGGCCTACGTTGCCTCTAGTGTTAGTTTTGTCGGCAATGTATTTGAAGAAGCCCTTTCTGTTGTCCTTGACCTCCCTGGCAAGTTTTAATTCCAAGGAGGCCTTAGCTTTTCTAATTGCCTCCCTACATTCCCTGACAGCAGTCCTATACTCCACCCGCGTGGCCAGCCCTTCCTTCCACAATTTATATACCCTCTCCTTCCACCTGAGTCTGCCCAGCAGATCCCTGGTTAACCATGTAGGTCTCCTGGCTCTCTTTCTTGATTTCCTACCTGATGGGATGCACTGATTCTGAGCCTGGAAGAAGTGGTCCTTGAATACCAACCAACTCTCTTGGGCCCCTTTACCTTCCAGTTCCCTGTCCCAAGGGGTTTCCCCTAGCAATTGCTTGAAGAGACCCTTCTGAAGTCCAGAGTTGCTATCCTGCTTGGTATTCTGTTTCTGCTGTACAAGATCCTGAACTCCACTATCTCATGGTCGCTGCAGCCAAGATTGCCCTCAACCTTCAAAGAGTGTTCATTCATGTAGACCTGTATATTGAAAAGAATGCATGGAAGGTGAAATGCAATTTAATGTTTTGTACTTGTTTTGGCTGGGATAGAGTTAAATTTCTTCACAGTAGCTGCTATAGGTCGTGGTTTCAATTTCTCCTCCTCATCGACCATCGAGCAGGCTGTGGGTGCATGAGAGGTGACACAGCCAGGACAGCTGACCCCAGCTGACCAAAGGGATATTCCGCGATGTACAACACCATGCTCAGCAATAAAAATAGCAGGGAGGTTGGTGTAGGGGGGCTGCGGTCAGAGATTGACTGGGTATTGGTTGGTTGGTGGTGAGAAACTCTCTTCAATTGCATCACTTGTCTTTCCTGTATTTTATCTTTCCCTTTCTCCTTCCCTTTTCCATTCTTATTAATTATTATCATCATCATCATCATCATCATCACTATTATTGTTAAATTGTTTTCATCCCAACCCACGAGTTTTCTCACTTTTACACTTCTGATTCTCTCTACCATCCCACTGGGGGCATGGAGTGAGTGGAAGGTTGTGTGGTTCTTAGTTGCTGGCTGGAGCTAAATCATGACACTTTATTAAAAGCAATCAAAATTCAGCCATTTGCATAATTAAAAAAATAATGTGGTTATAGAAATCTGAAGTTCTTTCTTTTGACTCCTACTGCTAACAAAATCAAAAGTTCTTCCACATAAATTTTTAATTTTGGGTAAACCACCTTTTTTCTTCTGAAAAGTCTTTGATCAGTTATCTCTAGATCAGTTTTATTCCCAAACTGCAGCATTGAATTATGCTGTCCTTTCACATTAGGGAGTGTTTACACATCCAGGTTTTTTTTACCTCTTCTGACATCCTGATCAATGTGAGGGAGAGAATTAATCAGAATTACACTTTTCTAGGAATCATAATTTACAAGGACTCTGAACGCTTTGTGCAGTAGTGGATTCTTGCAACATCCTCATTAGATACTACATTATAGTTTAGAGTTATAAAAAAAAAAATCACTGAAACATATTTCTGCCAGCCCACCGCTAAGGACAATAAAAGACTTTAACCAAAGCAAACAAGTGATATGCATTGTACTAAAGGGAAAAGACACCACCATGATGTCTGATAATAAAGAAGAGAAAATGCTTCTGGGCACAGTACCTCTTGTCTGGTTTCCAAAATCACCATTTCTTACTCTCTGTTTACATACTCCTGCTGTTTTCATAACAGTGAATCGCTTTTGTCAAAATATAAATGATGGTAGTAAAAGACAGTTCTGTTTTCTAAAGGATAAGAGGAGTTGCTGGATGTTACACCCAACTGCAGGACTCCAATCAGTCTTCTCTATGAGTATGTATAATTGTCACATGTTTAGAGAGGCCCTTGAATTTCAGGCCCTTTTCCCATTTTCTGTTGCTTTCCAGCTGCCTGTCACTGATGCTCCCCAAGACAGGTATCTTTCCCCCAGCTGGACACACTTCTAACCACCTCCTGCAGCTGGAAGTACTTTGATGTTCCATGTCCCTGCAAATGGCCTAAAATCTATTGTGCTTGGTAACCTGTACTTCCCAGTATGAACCCCATTGCACTCTGTTAGAAAAAGAAGTACCAATTGTAAAGTCTTAAGGCCTTTCCTGTAACATTTGGTTGTGAAAAGAAATTTAGTAAGGATGTCATCTTATAACTCACCTTTATTTGTGAAAAGCTGTCCTCTGATATGTAATGATGCTTTTGAAATACAATTTTCTCACTGGGCAACCACAGGAAATACCATCAATGACCTATCTCATAAAGAATCTGTTCATACACTATAAATGCAATTCTTCCAGCATTTTTGAGTTCATACAAGTCTAAGTATTAGACTCTCTAATAACACAGAGTTCAACATGTTACGGCTGCAGGTGCATGACGGATTTAAGAAAGGTTCAGCTAACTGACAAGGACATGGAAGCCTACAAGACATGGCATGAGAAACTGCTGGACATGACACAAAACAGTGTGAGAAGCTGACTGAAGTTACAGACTGTGCCATGGGGGATTGCTGGGTGTCACAGGTTGTTAAGGGGGAGCTAGGGGATAAGTGAGTGAACCCTACCGAGAGTTGGAAGGGAGCACTAGAAAAATTTTTGAAAGCAGTCTTGCAAGGCCAGTCCCGTATAGGGCTGAGATTACCCAGCAACAGTATTATAAATACCAAGGTTGTGTGCAGTTGCAACAAAACTGAGAACAATGAGAAAAAAGAGTAAATAGAGAAAGTTTCTCAGCTAGGGGGAGACTGAGGTGGAGGAAGAGAGGTACAAGAGTGGTGAAAATTAAGGTCAGGAAATAATAAAAAGAACAACAATGTATGCAAGTCATTTGCCAGTTCTATCTGAAGGTACCTGTCAGCAGTCTTGGGCACAGCCACTGCCACTGGAGGATGACAAAGGAACAGACCTGTTTTTTTGATCACACCACAAGTGCCAGACCTGCTCCCATGGCCACGAGGGCTGCAGATGATGGAGTAGGTGCTTTTTTAGGTGAGCAAGGGGAACACACAGATCAACGATTCAAACATCCTGGTATCATCTTATCAGTGACCGCTGCAGGTCTGATGGCACTGGCAGCAGCCATTACCTCATCACACAAAGCAGCCATCCTTGCACAAGTGTATCAATGATATTAAGGCATAAAACTTTCTACTAGCTCTTGACAGAGAACAAAGGAAGGAGGAAACAAAATGTATTTGAGAATAGCAATGGATGTAGACTAGTCTGGTCATCAAATACAATCTGCTGACTCCATAAGCAAACTCCATCACAAAAGTCAAATGCTGAGATGAATAACGTGGGCCAGGACACTTCTAATTTGTACATCAGCGCCACTAGTAGAGTAGTATCAATGCTCTGCAAGTATTTCAGGAAAGTCTAGTTTGAAACTGCTGCCACATGGACCAGTCCAACGAGTTTCCCACCCCCATCAGACCAAAACTGGGGAGACATTTTACTTTATATACTTAATTTTAGCATAAGATAACTTTAAATGCTCCCAGAACCATTGCACATTTCTGCATTATTTTTAGAGCACATACTAGACAAAGGCTAAAGCAGAAGTTTCACATTATCAGATGTGTGATGCTGACATATTTCAGGCAAGGTGTTACCACTCTCTTATGAAAGCAACTGGAAGTTTGGGGCAGGGAATGTGGTTTTAGTGAGTTTTGAGCAACAAACCTGAACTCTCCTCTTATTTACGTTATAGCCCCTCAAACTATTCCGATCTCCAAAAAGATATAAAGGCTCAGATCTGTATTTTTTCAACACATATACATGTAATGAAACATGTATACAGATCTTTTTTTGCAAGGAGTAAGCTTCCTACTTGCTAGGTGGATTTAAGTCTAAATATAACAAAAATAATTACAGTATCTGAAGGTATAACATGAATATTTGTGCTCTTCCCCACAAGTAGTTTGCTAAGATAGTATATGTTTAAGCTATCAGGTATTTACCTCAATTTTTTTTGTTACATGTGCTCTAGGAAGCTTGTTAGAGTGAGCTGTAATTTTTCAGCATAACAGGTATAAAAGTTGGGCCATATTGTCTTGCTATTTTGAATTGATTATACAGGTCCATTAATTTTATAGTTTTGTCTCTGAAAGATCTGGGTTTATTTCTGTTATTTATTTTTTTCCAATTTACAAACTCGAGAAGATAGAACTCATTAAAATTGCTTTTGGGTAGTGTATCCATAAAGATATGCCAAGACATTTACAGAAACAGAGTTTCTGTCTGCTGACCCTGAAAGAAAACTTGATTAAGATATAAAGCACTCAAGCACACTTCCTACACTGTATTTATTAAAGAGCTATAGAGCTTCATATTGATCTATTAGTTCACTGCTACACTGCTCTTGAAGTACACGCTGCAATAAGAGCCAAATGTCATTTAATAGAACAAATCATATGTCTCTGTGTGTGTGTACACAGTCATGCACACAAAGCAACAGGGAGATTAAGTATAGAAATCATAGCTGAAGAAAAATATTTATTTTCTAAAACTTCTTGATTGCAAAGCAATACTAGTAAGTGTCATTAAGCAGAGCTCACTAGACAAATCTGTAGTTGTGAGTAACCATGACAAAACAGCCTGTGAACAAAAAAACTTTTCAGCTTCTGATGGAATAGTGCAGCACAGGACCTGCTGGGAGAATAAGGAAAACAGAAGAGAGGACCAGACATTTAATAATTAAACAGAAATGTAAATAGGATGTAATCTTGCCCATTTGTAAGTATTTTGTTTTATTTAGCTTCAGAAATGTGGTTTTTACCTTGTTTGCAATTTGTTAATTTGCAACAAAATTGAAAGCTCCCATCACAGAATGGTCTGATACAAATTAAAAGGCTGTTATTGGTTGCATAAATGGATGCAAAAATGAGATGTACACACATTTGTCCTGTCTCCTGGTATCCCTTCTGTATCTGGTTGTTTGTAGCTAGAGTCTCTGTGGTTTCTCTTTGCTATCCAAATACGTATTTATGCTTGTAAGAAATAGCCACTGTTTGGTGGGGATAGCAATTGGTCCAGGAAGACAGGACGTAATTGCCCCAGGTTTGCCAGCTGGAGAGGCAGGGAACCAACAGTTTGTCAAGAGCAGACAGCAAAACAACAAAAAATATATCCAAAAGAAGGCAAGAGAGAAGGCAGTGGTAGGACAAGAGCTGCTGCAAGCCTTGTGGGTTGTACTTGTTGCTGAAGTTCTCCTCTGCAAGAAAATGTATTTTCACACCTCTGAAAAGTACTGCAATTTATAAGCTAACCTTGCTGCACTAGCCAGTCCTGTGACAGCCCAATAGACATCACTGTCCGGGGAATTATTTAGTCCAGTAAAATATTGTGGATCTAGGAAAAATGGAAATTAGGTTGGGACATATCACATGCTATTACTCTATTTAACATCCTAAGTAATCACCATCTTCCGGTATTTTCTTACCTCTTACATATTAGTAAGACTTCTGTCAGCCATCCAATCTATGCATATTTAACTCTTCTAACCTTTCTTCCTAAATGATCCTTCCACCTCCTTAATTGTTTTTAATCCTCTTGTCTGAAATATCTTCAATATTTTTCTGGCAATGAGGTGCCCTACATTTAATGCAGTATTCTGAATACAGTTACACTCAGTTGTACAGAAAATAATATTGTCTGTGGCAAGACACCTGTGAGAATTTAGCCCCAAATTGCATTATCTATTTTTGCTCCAATATCACACTGCATACTCAATGTCAGCTTGCTGCAACAGTCACCATGACATGTCTGCATTCATTATTACTTTCTAGATTTCTGAGGTGTTCTTTCTGCAAAGACCCACATGGTGCTCAGCATGGAGTATGGAAGTGCTGCACTCTGTAACTATAGGTGGAGAATCGCTGTAGGGTGGGCAAGATGCGAAGATGGCAGCACATTGAGGCTGGAACTTTGTTGCCTTGTCCCATTTGGGAACTCTGCAGGAACAATGTGGTTCTGTTTTCATAACCATTTCCAGCTGTTACTGGGTCAGTAGACATTGATTGCCACAGGGCACATCTGACCACTGCTGGCATTTTACAGTTGCTGTACCTGTTATCACAAACCCTGACCCTCCTACAAAATAAAACACTTATCCTGAATACTTGCCACTAGAAAGCACTGGTAAAACACTCACTTGCTTCTTCACTCACCCACATTCCATTTTTTCCTGTAGTTACCAATTCCATCACAGTTCATTCCAGAGCATCAGACAAAATACAAAACTGCTCCTTTGTGGGAAAATTTTACACCTCAGAGAGCACTTACACATCAGTGCTAATATTTTGGTAGCTATCGCTACTTTTATTTACTGAAGATTCAGTATTTTTTCTTTTTCATGAGCAATACAGTGTTGGTAGCTACCTGCAATATCCTCTGCTCCAGTATTCCACTATTTCTCAGTCAGGTCCTGCTGAGAAGATGCTCTAGATCTGCTCTGTTTCCTAATGATTAACTGAACCTCAAAAACTTAATACAATGTACAGTTATGCATTCATCGTACTTGCTCCTTTTGCCAACAAAATGTAGCTTTGCCTGCTTCTGAGAGCATAGAGACCTCAGCATGAGTCCTCATGAATCACTTATAAGTATTGTTCTTCATATTGTGTCTCTTTGTATAAAACTACTATTGAGATTCTGCAGCAAATGTGCAGAGAAAGATGGGTATGCACCACCAAAACAAAAGCATAGTGCTTTGTTCGGAGATTCATGCATCAGTTTCTACAACTCATACACACGATTCTGAAAAAAAAGACAAGGCAGAATATTCAAGCATATATAACACACTGAATTTTCTTCCCATTATACTAATGAAGCCTTAAAAATACACACTCTTGGACATCGTAAAAATCTTTCGATTATTTTTTTAGAGTAATCTCTATTCATGTGAGCAAATAGCCAGACTGGATTGTCTATAAATTTGTACTTTCTTCCTTTAATTATCTTTAAACTGACTCTCAGAAAGAGAATAAACTTTGTATGTGTAAACTTTCAAATCTTAAATGAGCTTTTATTTGCTGAATCTCTTCCTGGTCCTGGAAGATATGTCTCAGTGAAAGGATCACAAATCTCAGTTTTTTAAAGAAATTTCCCCTGCCCTCACCCAAAGATTAGTTTTGAGAATTAAAATGAATATTCAAGGTACTGATGTCTTGTCCTGAGACAAAACTAGTCTAGAAATAAATTTTCATAGGCTTAGCTTTGTCTATGTCTACTTTACTATCTGACTAACCCAATAAATGAGCAAATGCTACCACTGCTCACTGAACCTTGCTCACTGAGCTTTGCAAATATGCTATAAAAGGACTTCTCTCAGTGTGGATATAATTCCTCAGTAGACAGGATGAATGAAGTAGAGACTATGAAGGCTTTAACTGATCCTCCCCACTTCCGTCATTCTCTGTTTCTGCACTTCTCTATCCCACTTTGGTACTGGAAGTTGCAGAGCTCTGGCTGGGGTGGACTGCCTTAACTTTTCCCTAAAGCCTCTAAAACCAAAAAGAAATTGCTGAAGGATATGTGTAGTTTCTCTGTCCTGTATAAACCTGCTTAGTTACATCACTGTTCCTTTAAGATTCAGTTAGCACCATTAGTACAAATCTTCTGCTCGGAATCCAAGGTAAGTGTCCCAGCACTGCATTCACACCACTTTTCAGGTCTGATTCTGACTGTGCAATCTTCTCTTTGCAAGAACAGTATAACATTAGTTAAAAGATTGTTCTCTTCTCAATAAAATCTCTGTCCTTTCATCTGCCTTTAATAATAAATTAGGTCTGGCCATGGTCAAGGAGGCAATCAATTGTCAGATGCTAAATACCTATCCCAAGGACAACACACATGCAGAATTGAAGCTGGCTGGGCATGTTGCTCACACAAAGTCTAGTCCTGTAGTTGCTCAGCTCTTCTGCCTAACATTTACATTCCTGCTGACTTACATGCTCAGTGATGATATCTACCTCAAATTTTCAATTGGACTCCAAGTGCACCCTAACCTACTTGGGTGACAAGCTGGAAGTGTTCTGAAAACTTAATTTGTTGGAAGCCTTCCTGCCTTTCCAGCCACAAAATAATTAATTCACAGGTTTGTATTCTCCCTTGTATCCAGCTTTGCTGCAAATAAAAAACTAATCTAGAAGCAGCCCTCCTGCAAAATTGATTTTAATCATGAAGTGATTTGTGGCTGCATGTGAGCAGCATCAAGTAGGGAAGAGATTCACAGGGTTCATCCTGTTCCACATACAGAAGCACAACATGAACATCAGTTTCATGTGCTGATCCACAGTGGGCAAGCATTGCTGCATACGGCTGTTCTTTTTGTGAATTGCTTTCACTTCAAATGTACTCCGTGTTTGTCTTTATTCCAATTCTAGGATGATACCATTCAGTCTTCGCTGGAATCCTTCTCATTGGAAGCACAGTCATGGCAGACTTCCCCACTGTTTTTTTGGTGATTTTGGTTTTTTTTGTTTTATTAATTCAAACAGATACTTTGAAGGCAGAAGTATACCTTAGAATAGTCCCTCAAATAATTTTCACCCCTTCTTGATTTCCCAGCCCATCTCCAGCTCACAAGGAAAAGTTCTTTTAGGTCATTGTGCTGGTTTTGGCTAGAGTAGAGTTTTTTTCTTCATAGTAGCCAGTATGGGGCTATGGTTTGGATTTGTGCTGGAAACAGTGGAATGAGTGAGCAGCTGTGTAGTACTTAGCTGCTGGCTAGGATTAAACCAAAACAGTTACTCAGTACTTTTTTCATGATAAAAATTAAACTCCTGTACTATCTTGCTTCTGAGGTGGCAAAGGTTACACGGCAAGGTGAATGACTGTATAGGAGCATGCAGTCCCCATGTTCTGGTAAATTCTAATGTTCTTTACATTCTGTGGGAATTTTACAATTGATTTCAATAGAGTATGATTTCTTCTTAAACATCATCACACTAATAAATTCGCTTTCTCAAACAGTTATTTCTCTCAGTGTGTTATATTTAAGGGGGGAAAATGGGAGACACATCAGGGGCATGTCTGAGAACACAAAAGTTTACTTGTGATTCATATCATAGTAGATGAAATAGTGCTTTCTTTCCTCATTTTCCTTAATCCTATTTCCAGGTAGTAACCTAGGCCACGTAGTGGAAAGGTTATTAATGCAGGATCACATTTACATCTTTCTACTATTCTTTTATTTTTATGTTTCATCTGTGCTTTATAGAATCTACATCAGCAAAAAACTTAAGTGTAAGCTTAATCTTAAACCTGTGCTTACCTGCTTCATTATTGCACATAACATAGGAGCTTATGATTAACACTTGCTAGTCAATGAGAGCTTAGAATATGCAAAAAGATTTGCTGAACTGCAGTATACTTCACAAAAATTGGATTTTGGCAAACTGTGTAAAATCTGTTTGTTCATAATTTGTCACCTTTTGTTTGGGATTTGAGTTCATCTTCTGCAGTAAAGTGCAGAAGTACACCTCACAGCATTTTAGCCCTTATAATTCCTCCCAGGTTAGTACCCTCTGCAAATTAATTAATATACTGTTCTTTCTCTCTTCTAAGTCATTAGAAGGAAAGAGAATATAATGTGACCTCCTTCTCTGGCAGTAAACCAGCAGCCATTTCCTCCTAAGTCACTATTTTGCAGCTCATCATTTCCCTTTGTTTACTATCTTTCACCAATGGTTATTCTACATGATAACATTATATTCAAGCCAATCTAAATCAATTTTGAGAAAAAAGCTTTTACAGAACCCAGTATCAAATGCTTTCCTTAATTAACTGGAAATGGGTATCATATTATGTTTTTCTTTCATCCACTAATTTTATAATTCTATCAAAGAAGCAATCAAGTTTATCTGTCAAATCTTTATTAAATCATTTTGCTGCTTAGCTCTAAAAATATGTGAATGAATCTCAAAGCTCGTTCTCACAAACATTTTTCCTTATCCAGTGTGGAATCAGTAGATATTACGTCACAAGTGAAAGTAGCAAGAGAAAAAAAATCAATCCCAGATCTACAGGGTTCTGATATCGTAGCTAAATTATACGAATTTATTCACCGAAACAAGCATACAATCAAAAAGAATAGGGATAACCTAATGATTAAGGCTTTCTTCTTTGATTCTGGAGATGCTGTTCTGCTAAGAACTTCTCAGCTTATCATTGGTACACCAGTCATGCTTCTGCACCCTCTCTGTTCCTCTGTAATGTTTAAAATCATTAAAAGTACTTCTCCAGCCCACAGGGGTGTTATGAGAGAAAAAATAGCTTTTCTCTAGCAAGCAATGCTCCCATATTTCTAAAAGCAAAAAATCTCATCAAAGTAAAAATGTCTAGTATATACTGCTATCCTTATTTAGACAGGGCAGTATATTTCATCCAAGTAGAGATGGACACATGCATAGATACCAACTTTTAGCAATTTGAAGTGCCAAAAGCAATTAAACTGCAGCAACCTGAGTTTGCTAGTGCCTAAACAAGACTTAGAGATGCTTGAATGTAATCTGGCTGCCAGAATTCTCTTCACCAATACCTCGTGCTGTCAGTACCAGAGCTAGTGTAGGCATGGCCGCAGGGGGTGCAATTATATCCATGGATACTGAGCAATCAATATACTTTGAAAATGTAGCAGACAGTTGTTGGGGAAGAGCACAAACATATTGGCACAATACCACAGCCTCCTGCAGCTGCTGTTGCAGCTGTAGTTGCAGCAGGTAAGTGCATACATCAAAGAAAGGCAAAGAAAGTAGACTACAATGCCTGAACTGACAGCAAAAACCTCACTTATTTCACCTTCTAGAAGGGCCATAACAGGGAATTCAGAAGGTTAGCCTTTCACCTCTTGATACTCAAGCAGGGGGAAAAAGAAAGGGAAGAAAACCCTCAAGTGCTTGTTTTCAGTTTTTAAAAAAATAATCTCATGTACAAATTTTAAAGTCCTGCTACTTTTAACTTGTCAGTTTCGAAGGGAGAGTTTAATCCTTAGAAGATGGGGAGTAGAGACAGCAATAGGAACATTAACAAAACTAAAACATAATTTCTGAGTTTTACAGTGATATCCTTCACAGATTACTACTGAATCAAGAATAATCTTAGTATTTCCAAATGAATTAACGTTTTTGACCTAAGTGAATGGTTCCCAAAGGACAGAGAATATAGCATAGGGCTTTCTGTTATTACTACTAGATCCCTGCAACACTTTGTATGAAGCTGAGGCCATTAACATGAAGACAAAAATCAAGCCAATAAAAATGCTTCTTACTTTTCTCTGTTCTCTATCTCTTGACAGTAACATAATCTAAGCTCAATTAGAGACAACGGAGGGACTTTTTCCTTTCGTTGTTTCTAGTTTTGCATGTGGAGGTATTTTTATAGAATTCAGCTCCATATCCTGCATATTCCTAGCTTCACATCAGGAGCAGCATCCTACTGCTACTGTCTCTTGTCATTTGTGAGCAATATAATACCATAATTCCTCTTCTGCCATTTAGCTTCACAGCTAACCAATAATGGCATGTGGACATACCTTAACTGACAAGATAACCAGTGCTCCATTCAAACAAAACAATTGTTCCAAATGAAACAAAGACAACAGTGGTCTAAACAGTGCTGTGGAATCATTGCAAATCATTCCTTCAAATAACCAGTTTCCTTTTGGTCTGGAACTTCCTTTCACATTCTGCAAGAGGAGTACTTATTAAACTAACGAATTTCCATTGTTACAGCAATGGCCTATGGCAAGCAGTAACTTAAGCCTCACAAAGTCTTTAGAGGTAACAAGATACAATAATAACAGTAAGGAAAAAGATGTAATAAGACCATTGAAAACAAGTGGCCTCATGGATAGTGATGAGATTGAAAAGGTATCAAGTAAAAGGTCTGCCTGCCTTCAGGCTGTCTGCTATTTCATCCAAATGAAATTGGCAATTCTAAGAGGGGAAAAAAGAATCATTTATCTACATTAAAGTTACAGTAATGCTTTGTTAAATCCTGGAGGAGCAGTGAGTCTTCAGAACTTTTGAAATAACAGTCAAAATTTTAGTATGGGTTTAAGGATCTTGGGGGATGTATGTGTTTTTCTATAGGATGAACTAAACAAAGACATAACCTACATATCTTTTCTGGTTTTTGGTTTTGGTTGGTTTCTTTCTTGTTGTTGTAGTTGTCATTTTTTTGTTGGGTATTTTTTTGGGGGGGGGAGGGTGTCCTTATTTTAATTGACTTCTCTGTCCAGCAATTTCCAAAAATTCTATTTATTTAAGTCACGTTCATCTTACACTGTTAATATCCATATCCTCCCGTGTAGCACTACAGACGTGGGAAGGAAATCAAGAAAAGTTCTAGTCCAGAACACTTGAGCTAAAATGGGATAGAGTATAAGAAGGTGTTTATAAGAGATTTTTTTTTTTAACATCTCATTGAAATATTACTTTAAAGAAGATACTAAAACCAGGTGGTCAGTAGCTTTTTCTGGTATTCTGTTATCTTCAGAGCAGAAACTTTTTTCCAATATTGACTCACGGGTTTTGCGAGAAAATATATTTCCTCTCACTGCATTCCCGGTTAAATGAAAAGTCAAGAGACTCCCATCATATCTGCCCCTCTGACTTTCTCATTTAAAAAAAAAAAACAAAAAGAAAAAAAAAAACCCAACTACTAACCTTCAATTTACTGAGTAAATTTGGGAACTAAACTTTCTTAATATGTAATGTTTTCTAAGATGCCTGTAGTTCTCATTTGTTTTAGCTTTCTGAAAACCTGGTTCCTTAACTGCTTATAGAACCTCAAAGCGAGATTTTATAACTTCTTGACCAGGGGAAGGGAATAAACATCCTGGTTTCTCACATGTAACTCATATGTTAATATATACTGGATGAAATTGTCTTCTTTTACATACCATTGTTATTGTCTTATATTCAGTTTGTGATTAAATTAACCCCCCAAATCTTCCCCTGCTGTGTTTCTTAGATTGCTGTCTTGCATTTGTACAGTGAATCCATTTTGCCTATTTCTGCATCTTTGAATCTTTCCTTCTAGAAGAAATGAAAACATCTGCTAGGAATTCCTATACAATCCTCTAATCTAAAGTTCTTTTCTGGAGGTGTAATTTTACTCTCTTAAGAAGAAAAAGTGAAGAACTATGGCAGCATTTAATACCTTCTGTCTGTATGATAGCTAGTGAATGGGTCATTAAACGATTTTCCACTGCTTCTACCTAAGTGTTTTACAAATATTTTTCAGAGATTTTTCTCATGTGAGTGTTGCTATTGATCACGTCAACATGGCAAAACTATCTTATTTTGAAGGATAAATCCAACACTTTATGAAAGAGTGAATGTAGATATAACTCCTTAGTCTTGGAATTTCTTGCCAGGAGATTTCTTCTCTGTATTTCTCTCTTTACTGCAAGAATGCAAATTTTACTTGGCTTCCACATCTAGATTTCATTTTTGTAAATATTTACAACTCTACTTTTTCTGCCATGAATGACCCTATTGAAATCAAAGGAACTGAATGCATCTTTAAGCTGTGTCTAAGTATGTGGAAGGCAGAGGGCAGACTCACCACTTTATTTAGCATTTCAAACACTAATCACCATTCAATTCATATTCAAATACTGTTGAATTGAATAAGTTATCTACATTATAAACCAAGTGAATGAACTACAACAACATAAGTACAGATATATGAGGGGCATAACCTACATTCTGATGAGATAAACTAAATTAGCATTTAATAACATTTTTACACCCATAATTAATCATAATGGAATATGGGACAGTTACCTACCAAATTACCTAGATGTTTCATCAAATCAGGTAACTGGATAATTAGTCTCCTAAATTCAGTCATGTATACCTTTAATTAATTGCTGTTAATTATTTTTAAGAGTAGGTTAATCCCTATCGTACACTTTCATCTACACATTAGGAGCTGTTTTATGGTCATTATTTATTCTGTAACAGAGTTGGGTTACTCTGCCTGTTTATATCTTTAAAACATCTCACATTATTGAACTGAAACAATTTAAAAAGATTTTTAACATTCTTTGTTTCAGCTGTGCTTCAAAAAACTTCAAATCTTTCACCTCTTGATGCAAATGTGTCAATTCTCAGTGTGTTAACTAGCTTATGCTGATGTCAGTCAAATACCCTGCTAATTGCTTTACAGTTTTTTGGATTTGCCATCATGTTGAAATAGACAAGAGGTGGGTTTATTAACAAAAAATCATGAAATTTTAATTACAGCAATTTCCCTGTCTTTTTTTTTCCTGATAGAAAGCTCTAGATGTTTCTATAACTTAACTACTCCCCCCCTAAAAAAAAAAAACAAACAACATAGTGAATCTTCATTAAGGTGGAACCTTCAATCTCTTACAATCTCATAATGTTTCTTTAAAACCTCTTTGACAGTTTACTTTGTTTTGAATACAGAGTGTGATTATAATACAGAATTTAAAGCTAGATCAGATGTCTCTCATGTGAATAGAGTAACTGAGGCTTTTCCCAAGAGGAGATTAGTTAATCTTTTGAGAATCATTTAAGGGGAAGAATATCCACTGCTTAATGCAATACTGTACACCAATCTGTATCTAAATACCACGGTGAAAGACTCATTACAATTACCAAAAGCAGACATGTATACTCATTCTAATATTTTATGCTGACCTTTTGGAAGTCTAATGAGGTGGAATGAAATGAAATTATACATAAGTGGCAATGAATGAAAAAAGTAAAAATGAGTAAAGATAGTAAAGTAGTTATGTAGGAAAGAAATGAGAAAAGAGCAGAAGCAATAAGAAAGAGACTGGCACACTGAGCTTCAGTGGTTATTTTTAATGCCAGAGAGAATGTGGAAATTAAGGGGGAGGTCTTAAGAGACTGCGATAAAGTGCAGAGCAAAGAAAGGGGAAGGAGAAAAGAAGGGAAACGGCAGTCGGGAGGTCAAGTACCAAAGAAACTATTGTGCTTCCGTAATAAGGGAACAGCAGAGAGTTCAGCAGTTAAGATAAAAGCAACTACCAGATGATGATTCTATTTTTAAGAGATTTAGAAAGTTGACGTTTTCAGCTCTGTACAGAAACTGAACACACTTGGAACTTCCCACAAAGGTATATTTTGAATATATTTCACTTTTGGAATGCAATATTTAGAAAAGGTTTCCAAAAGGTTTGGGAAAAAAACTCAACATTCTTTTACTTGAAATTTTATTTCTTTTTTTCTCATTTTTCATTTTTTATAAAAATGTATTTTCACAATGAAAATGGTTCCTTCATTTTTTTCCCAAATATCTGTAGGTGTTTTTTTCACTCCCTCATTCACCAAAGTCTAATAGGAAGAGAATTAGATGGAGGACTAAAAAGACAGAAACACATTCTAATTCTTGGGGTCAGGTGTGTTCAAACCTAAACCACTTTAGAGACAGTTAATTACAGGAAAACTTGATGTTGATGGGGAGAAATGGAGAGAGAAGAAAAGAGGGATTTAATTTCTCTTAAACAATTAGTAAGTGTTAGGACCAATTAGGATGATAAAGGTTGGTTCTACACAGAATAAACTTTTTGAAGTAAATCTACAGAATATCCATACAAGATTTAGTGTAAAGATGGGTAAACCAGCTGGTAACAGGCCTCCAAACATAGTGCGGTGAAAGGTTGTTCACAGGGATCAGCTCAAATTCCACGAAAGGCTTGCATAGGCTTTTGTGGGGAGAGGTTGGAAGAGGGCAGTCAGCTAAGTAGTTGAGGCAAACCGTTACTGAAAGGACACAAACATGGTCCTTAGCAGTCTTACTTAAAAAGTCAATACTGACAAGGCCTTGGAAAATTGGTGTTATCCATCCAGTTTCACTTTCAGAACAGTGTTTTGACTGGCTCCCAATTTTAGATGCCAGTTGGGCTTGTACCTGCTTGAAAAGAGATTCCACTCTGCAGCAAGAAGAGTTACAAAACTGCCTGAAATGTTCAGTGGCATCAAAGCTTAAGGCTGGGCTGGCCACTAAACTCTGACAGACACTCTCTGTAAGGCCCCCACCACCATCCCAGGGGAGGATAACAGGGGAACCAGGGAGAGAGGTTTTAAGGTTGAAAAAGAAAAAAAAATCCTTGAACCAGTTTACTGAGAAAAAGAGAATGATACTAATGGTAACAATGAAGATTTCAAACTATATACATGTATATACAAGTAGGCAAATATGGTGAAATATGCAAGAGAATATGTTAATACAGGACCCAAGTAGGGAAAAAAAAAAGAGCGTCCCAGACTGGACTCGGCAGCAGACAGGTGTGTCCAAGCTCAGAATCCCAATAACAGTCCACAAAAAAAAAGAAAAGGAGCTGTGTCTCTCCCACCTGGGGTGGAGGGCAGGGAAAGACAACCTGCTCTGTCAAATGGTGCTCCTCTAGCAACAGGAAACAGGAGCAGCACAGGGGAAGGTAATAAACAGCCAACAACAATCTCCCCAACACTAAAGGCATCAAGGTGTTTCTTAGGCGCCCTTTTATACTGAGCACCATGGGAAGGAACACTGTGACTGGTCCATTTGGGCCACCAGACCCATTCTCTCCTTCCCACAGTCACAGCTGCCCTCCACCCCACTGTGATTGCCACCAGTGCCAGAAGCCTCAGAGAACTTTTATCCTCATTCCCTCAGACCAGGACAAGTGGAAAATTTAACCTGCTGGTTCATATACAGGCTTACTAAATTATCTAATTAGTTCTTCATTTGCACCAGTTATCTATACAATGAGAATAGGTCCAGCATAAATGAGATCAATTGATTCTTCCATGACAGTAATTTTCTACACTGCCTCTAATTTTATTGTCTCAGGGAAATAAATTGGATGATGCTTTAAACAATTGAAGCAACAGGAAACTGTTGGTACCTCTCATGTATTCGTTTGTGTGACTGTCAGACACTTTTGTTCTCATCTTCCAAATCTTCTGAAATGGAGATCCCACTTACACGGGTGTAAGTAATTATAAGTCACTTCTGATTCTCTCTTGATAGCTAAAACCAGTCATAATTTTCTAACTAAACAGAGCTTGTCATTAAGTCCCAGTGACTGAACCTGAACAGTTTCTCAGGAAATCTAATGGATTTTAAGACATTTCCGAGTGTTGAAAACAGGACCTAAAGGTAGCACACCCCTGATCCCTCACACGTTCTAGTGATGCTAGCTCTATTTCGGCTAAGAGACCTAGTAACCTCAGTTTTGCTTGTAAGGTTACTCAAACTCCTTGCCATGAACCCAGCAAATGAGCAACTGTTCTCATTCTAAGAGGAATGAGAGCTACTGATTTTGTTTATTTTAATTTTAGTTTAATTCTGGTTGAGTCCAAACTGATGCTCAGCTAGATAGCTGTATCACCTTTCCTTTTGGTGCACATTAACATGTTGTTAAAGAATTCCGTGTAGTTTTTTTGAATGACATTCTGGGAAGGAATTTACAAGTGTGTGTCTGTAAACATTGCTTGTTTTTTCCTAGTAGTTATTTAATCATATCCAGTTCGTGGTGCAGATATCTAATCGTTTTATGATTTAAAGTTTCTCTGAACATTGGCTGAGCTTCTTTGAGTTGGCATGGGACTGACAAACATACTAGACAAAGCTCTTTCTTGCCACCTGAAAGAAAAGATGATGTCTCTGCTATGAGCACTAGAACTCTCATCTTGCTGCTTCAGTAAACGGGCATGCAAAAATTCTACCTGTAGAGATCTGAGCTCTAATTCAACAAGCAGTGTAAGTACCTACCTAATTTTCAGCTTGTGAATAGTCCCACTGAGGTCCTAAAATTATTTACTGATTATTTTACAGATTAATTTATCTCAAGAAGATACGATTTTGAATTTTTTGTTAAAAATAGGGATTATACAATGAGATGAGAAGCAGAATGCAAAGTATGTATGGAACCTGGGGACAAAACTGAGCTCTCCAAGTTTAATTCATTCATTGTGCTTACTCTCAACACAGGAAGAAAATACATTCAGGTGAAATACACTTTGGCTTTAGGGTTTTGGGTGTGGATTTGGGCTTGTTTTTAAGTACTCAACCACTCCTTCCTCTGTGACTACTAAACCTGCAAAAAGTTGTCAGAGAGATTAGCAAGACATGAGAATGCTTAGCCTATATGAGCATCAGACATGAAAAGTATACTTTTAGGCTTCAATAACTTTTTATAGTTCTTTCCTTCACCGCAGCCTTTACCTAAGAAGGCTGACATAGTCAAAAGAAATTTCCTAGCAAAAGAGAAAAACGTAATCGTGTATTTCTACATAGCATTGGAAGGAGAGTGCTTCCAGTTCCATGGCTGTTTTATGAAAAACCTGAAGAAATGTTGAACACAAGTAATGAAAAAGATTCATGACTATCGTGAAAGGATAAACACATGAAGCTCACTGTAAAGACTGAAGAGTGTTTTGCCTCTGTGCTTGTATTCTGGTATCTAAATAGTTGGGACTTTTCACTTTTTTTTTTTTTCAGGCAAAGGTACAGTAACACACAAAGATTGAAGACAGACAACTATTGTGAAAAAAATAAAGGCAAATCAATTATATACCACTTTTATTTTGACAGTGGTTCATGATTAAAATCTTCCTGTGATCAGTTAGAGATGTTAGGACAGATGTGTCTTCTTGATTTTCAACTGACCAGATGCATTTTGCTGTATTTAATCTAAACTTCCCTAAAATCTCACAAACTGGCTACAGGAGAGCAGACAAAATAGTGTAATATAATGTTGTTTACTTGAGTGCTTGGTGGTGAATCTTTATGCACAAAGTCAAGTTGATTAACTGATGAAAATCAGAAAGCAAACCCCACCTCTCTCCATACCCTTGGTTACACTGTCCAAAACCCTAAAACAATCCAGTCAAAAAAAAGAATAATAGTAGGTTCGGTTTTTTTTTCTCTCTGCAGCATGGTTTGCCTGCTAAGATCATCTGGGCATATTTCACATAATCTTTTGCCATTACAGATGTCTGAGAAACAGGTGTCATTTCTACTATATCTAATAAGCCTGACACACATTATTGCACAGTTTTATCTCCAGGACTAAAATGTTTTAGTTTCATTAAGGTTGTTGCATTTAAAATAGCAGTTTCTGGATTAACTTTACTATATGGTGTATCAATCCTCTCCAGCTGCCTGAAAACACAATTTGAAAGAGATGAAATTAATAAATAGAGGGCCGGTTTAGCTCAGTGGATTGAGCATGGTGCTTAAAACACCAAGGTCGCGGGTTCGATTCCCGTTCGGTTCTCAAGTGTGTTGCCTGACCTAGTTGAGAGGTGGCATCTCTGCTCACAACAGGGAGGTTGGATTAAAATGATCTCTGAGGTCCCTTCCAGCCCAGGCCATTCTATGATTCTATGATACCCCAGTTTTGAAATGTGCTTTGAAAAACCCAGCATGCTGAAAGGAATTTTCACTGTTGTCACTGATGGTTCTTGGAGTGACATTTAGATTGCACTTTTCTTAACCAAAGTGTGAGAATGGACTCAATCTGTTTTCCAGACTGGAGTTTTAAAACATTGTTTATTTAAGAGAATGAATAAACAGCTTAATATGTTCAAACACACATATTATTTGAAGTGGCTTTGTTGGAACAAGTGATTTTATAGATCTGTGTTGGATTGTTCAATGCACTTACCCTTATTTCACTGCAAGGTAGCAAAGGAGCATGTCTGGCTGTTTGCATTGTCTTGGATGCTGCACATGAACACTGCTGGAAGCTTCTGGAGAGAAGCTTCTGGAACTCTGCCATTCCTTGCAGCTAAACTAGATGCATTTGGAGAGAAATAACTCTGTAATTTGGGGTAGGACAAGTAGAATAAGAGAAAATTAGACAGCCTACTGTCTAAAAAACACACACGGTTTCAGGTTCAAAGCCAACAGAAAGAAGTACTTGCTGGGGTGCTTGAGAATACCAGGATGAAGAATTTGCTGGAACCAGCAAGGTTCACTCAGCTGCTGAGTGAAGGACCCATTCTGAAAAATCATAGTGGGAGAAAGGGTTGCTTATTGTACTTCTACTTATATCTTGTCTCATTCTGAGGATTTCTTTTTCAATTTCAAAAAGTTTCTGGTTGCAGTTTCTGTTCTAATAAAAAAGCTAGTCTCCAGAAGTCAAGAGGCCCTTGGTATTTTGAGATACTCAAATGGGTAAAGGAAAAAACATGTTTACCTCCGAGCCCTGGTGAGATCAGCAGTTGACTTTAAATACACTAGAAGACTTCCTTTGTTCTTATTCAGACAGAATTTCACACTGGAAAATATTTTATTTGCATGTTTCGCTGAGTTTATGCTGCTTGAAGAAGAGGAGGTAGAGGAGCTGGGAGTGAAGGAGTGAAGTTGAGCCAGGGAAGAAAAGGAGTGGAAGGGGAGTCGGTGTTTTAATTTGTATTTGTTTCTCATTATTCAAACCTATTTTGACAGGCAAGCACTTAATTTTCCCTAGATCAAGTCTGTTTTGCCTGTGGTGGTTCTTCATAAGTGCCTTTATCTTGACCCACAAGCCTTTTAATCTTGTTTTCTCTCCTTGTCCTGTTGAGGAGCAGGGAGTGGAGAGCAGCTGGGTGTCTGGGAGCTGACCAAATTGAAGCCACCAAATATCCCTGAAGTGATATTAAGCTAAATGTAAAATTTATTTTTTTTTCTTTAAAATTGTCTGCAAATTACAGAATGACACAGATGAAAATTTAACTTCAGGGAAGAACAAGTTAAGATCTTCAGGGAAGAACCTGGGAAGGAAAATATAGTGTGATTGTAGTTATCACATGGTATTTAATGGCCCATTTGAATTACAGGTCAAGTCCTATAACCTCAGGTCTTTAATCTTGAAAGAGGTAAACTAATCAACATTGTAGGAAAAGATTGTTGGGTAAAGAGGAAGACCTGCACATCTTTCTATCAAGCTGCTAAGCAACAGCAAGTGGTTTGAAACAGAACATCCAAGGCCATGTTATGCTTTTAGTCAAAAGGTCTTAAGGGGCTTGTTATCTTTAGAATTGTTCCTGGCATATTTGTAGAGAAAGGAATTGTAAATAAAGGAAGGAAAGCTGTTTTCAGGAAAAACGCTTTTGAGAAAAGAAAAAATCTTTCAAATTTGTTACTGAAACAAACTAAATGCTTCTGTTAGAATGTTTACTTCTTTTTGTTAAGGAAAAGTAAAAACCTTTCTTTTAATTGTATCTTTTTGTTGTTGTTGCTCCTGCTGTTGTACCCGAAGGGAAGTGAAGAGCTATGTTTACTGGCTTGCAGAAGAGAAAAGGTAAGTGGGAAAAATTCACGGAAAGAATGAAGTCCAGCACAATCACAACATAACGGAACATTTTTGCTTTTAGCATTGATTTAAAGATATGTGAACTTTTAATATTGGACTAATATAACATGAAGCAGGAAGGCAATCCAGCAAATTATTTAGTGGTAAGTGGAAATAGTGAATTGTGCATTTGATTTAGGTAATATCTAACTTCTCTCAAAACCGCCAAATTAATGCTCTGATAGGTTTTTATTATTTAAATTGTTATTTTTACCAAGTTCATGACTGTGTCTTCAACCACTGCCTGTCCTACTTGTCTCTTTTTCCCACACAAAGAAATTAGCTACGTACAGAAATGCCCATCACACAATGTGAAATCTCACAACCACGAACAGACATCACACACTGGAACTATGTAACAGTGCTCTACAATACTCTGTTGTCAGTGGATGATCATCACCTGTCTGCAAGCCTTGCAGCTGAATCAAAGACTAAGTGATCTGCTCAGGAGAAGACTCATAGCCCAGAGCTAGCCATGTGCCTGACTTTAAACAGTGTCTTTGAGCTATTTCACCCTCTGGAGGGGAAAGTCTCTCTCTTTTTTTCTTTTTTTTTTTTTTCCTTTGAGGTAGAATAATCCATTACCAGAGCATGAATTGCAACTTTTACAAGACCACAAGACAAATTCTCCTGAGTCTTAAAATGGCATTGAAAATGTTTTGCCTTTGTCTGGCATCTTGGTGCTTCATATATTTATCTGAGAAGTAGAGCAATAGGAGCCAATCTCTCTTCTGGTTAGTATTTCAATCTAGGAAGAGGGCCAACAAAAGGTGCAGAAAACTCTGATTCCAGAGTTCCTTGTAGATCTTCCAATTCAAACAATCTCTTCACAATAAGAAAAAGTAATTTTGAAGTAATCTCAGACTCAAACTGTAGTTTCATGTGTGTTTAGTTAGCATTGATTGCCACCAAAAAAAAAACCTCACACCACCACTGTATTTTTGGTTGTTTATACTCATCTCTGTACTGTGTGGGCACAATCACTAAGACGGACAACCAAAGCATTTCCTTCCCATATTCCACCTTCTCTCTCCACACAAAAGCTGACCAGATGTGTTTTATTGGGAAATTGTTGGGTTTTTAAGTAATTTAATTTCAAGTCATAAAGCCTTTTCCTTACAAAATGGAAATGTTACTTCAATACATATATTTATAACCTAGATATGAATATGTTTAGGTACATGTACAGGACTGGAGTTGTGCACCCAAGTGCACAGAACACAAATATATGTATATTAGAACTGTTATTAACTGTATTTCTTGTTCACATCCTTGTCAAAACAGGTATGCTTTCTCCATTTCATTTTTTTTCTGTTTGAGAGTTTAAACAATGATTGAAAGGTGAAATAACTTAATGTTCCTTTCAGATGAGTCACTGCACAATCTTTATAGGGCTATATTAGTAATTATGGTGATAAAAAGCACTCTAAGCTTTCATAACTGTGATTCATCTAGATGACAGAAGCACCACATCCTTTTTTTTTTTTTTACAAAAAAAAATAGTATATTTTAAAAGGTAAGAGGGGAAACAAAACCAAACAAAAAGGCAGAACATACTTTCTGTTTGTAATGCAAGATTCAAGTTTAGATCTTTCAAATACTCCACTTGTAGGAAAAAAAAATGAATTAGTAAACCTGCTACTAAGCAACAGCTCAACTTTAAAAAAGTTTACCCAGGTGTTTTCTAAACTGTGATCATTTACCTGAAGTCTGGGTTTTAAAAATATTTTGGCAAATGTACATATTTCCAAGCATATTTTCAAAACACTAGTCAATTCATCTTTTCAAGTATTTTGTAAACTATCCAAACCTAGAAGTGTTTATTAATGTTCTTTGTTACCATGACATCAATTCCATATTATTCTTCTTAGATGTATCTTCCATTTAACTCCTGTTCATGATAATTCTGACCATTTTCTTCTCTAGTAGTGTCATATTGAGAATACTGGGATTTCTAATCTCATTCTCACAAGAGGATGGATTGACAACAGCACAGTCTTTAAGTGGATGAAATATATCCCATCCTCTTAACAGGCAGGAAAAGACTCAAAGACCAGTCAGCAGAAACAGAAGAACCTATTATAATAATACATCTTAAATTTATTATTTTCTCAGTTAGTTGTGGAAATTTGTCAGTGACAGTCAACATAATAACTATGCTCTGTATAAGATGATAATAATTTTGTAAATATTCTTTCAGAAAACATCCCAAACTATGTTGAATCGTATTTTACATTTCTTTAAATATAGGCAAAACTTCAGGCCTGGTTTCATAAGCACTCATTTACATAGGTAGATCTCAGTGAATGATTCATGAGAATAGGCTTTGGTGGGAGTGTTAAAGAGAGAACTTTGCAAAGCAGGCCTTTTTTTTTTTTTGGTGATAGACAAGCCTGTTTAAATCAAAAATCTGTGCTTATGTTTGTATCCATCTGGATAATCTACTTTCTCAGCCAATTTTTCTAATTCTAAAGGCAGTTGGGCATAAACATCAGTTTTAAATAAGTAACTACTTTCAAATACTATTAGGTGACTATGAAAGAAGAAACCTGAACTTAAAACTTTTCTAGTTTGCAGAAGTTATACAAGTTAATTGATAATTTGGAGACACAATATAGTTGATATAACTGTTTATTCTTCCCCGTAAGGTGTTTAACATTAGAGTTGATTATATGGGTATGATATTCTTCTATGGCTGACTGAATACAAGCCTGAGCAGAAGACCCGGGACATGCTCTTGAAGACTGTACATTGCATGAAACAAGGTTCACAAAGTTCCGAAAGCCTTATTCTTTTCTCGTGTTTCCACGGCAGTCTGTGCATACAATAAGCTCAATAGGTTACAGAAGTAAAAGAAGAACAATTCCTTGGGAATATCTATCCATCTAACTACAGAATCTGAAGTAATCTATAGCTAATGCATTTTCTAAATATCATCAGATAAGCCTCATGGGTTTACAGTGTTTTTCACAGTTAAGCATTTGTGATTTGCAATACAGTAGATTTCAAAGTAACTATAACCATCCTACTGAGTGGATAATCAAATAGTTCCTCCTCAACTTCTTTGAACTTCATATACATTTTTTAATTAATGTCTTGCATTACTTGAGCTTTTATGCAATTACATGATTAATTATTCAATTTTTGATGTTATGTTTTAGACAGATGTTAAATCAAAGAAGTTAATGATTAAACACATTTTAATGGATTTGTCACTGTAGCTTTTACTGACTTTTAAAGTAGGTTTTGATTGAATTTTGGTGCTCATAAAAGTGAAAGGCTAAGGACCATTTTTTCAAAAGGCTCTTTACTGAGTCTCTGACTAATTACACAGTTCTGTAGACACTGTGAATTATATTACTTAAACAAAAACTTTGATGAAAAGGAATTAAGTGGCATTAAACATGACCCAAACCTCAGCCTAAAAGACTTAAGAAACAACAAAGTGTAAGACACTTCTTAACCTCAGCCTGACAGTCACATGATTTCTAGAGTCTGCACTTGAAAAAGGACATTTCTTCTGGTTCTAAAAGATAAAGACACTTGTTAATACTACTCACCAGTAATGCATAAAGCAAATCTTCACCCATTGTTTTTCTATGAGCATGATACCATCCAAGGACTGCTGCAACTCAGTATTCTACATTTTTCTTCGCAGAACTTCTCCTTAGACAGTGATATGACTATGAGAAAACAGCCAGATAGGATGAAGGAGCCTTATTCCATCAGTTTCACGTCAGATTCCTGCTCTAGTTAGCTGGATCCAGTATGTTCTGCCTTGTTAAGGAACTGCAAACCCACCAAAACAAGAAGATATTCACTGCAGTTTCTTGTCCTAAGATGATCTTCAGTGCCTTTACTTACCTTCGTGCAACAATATCGTGCAACAATATCGTGCAACAATATCGTGCAACAATATCGTGCAACAATATCGTGCAACAATATCGTGCAACAATATCGTGCAACAGACATCTTGGTTTTAAACATTATGAGGGAAGCAAAAATATTCAGAAGTGACCACCCATTACGTTGAACAGACTACAAACTCAGATGTAGATGCAAATGTTGCAAATTTCTCGCTAAATAAATGGCTCTGGAATTCTTAGCAATCTAAGTCTGAAACACTTACCCCAGTGTGGGCTATAATACAAACATTATGTAATAATGATGCTATACAATGCTGACCTGATCATTTATGGCCTGTGTCATTTTTGAGAAATGGAGATGTTTAAAGTCTACATTTGAATCTGCAGAAAATGTGTTTGATTTTATATACAGATAGATAACGTGCACGAATTGCACTTTACTTCTGTACCTGAGGTAGGACATCCTACCTTCACCCATTTCCTGATTTTTGAGGACAATTTAAATCAAATAGTGTTAAATTCAATTCTCCTAGCTTTTGATCACCTTTTAATGCTTTTGTGTATATACACGATGTATTGCTTCCTACAGCACCACTTGTTCAAAGATCATCTATTACTTTACAGATGTAGTTTCAAAGTATCCCATCTTATATGCATTTTATAATAAGAAATAAATATATTTTTCTTTATTTTTCCAAGACATCACACAATAACCTTTACTATTTTATTCTGAGTAGTTTCCAGACTGAAGAAATTCTATAAAATAAGAATTTTCACACCTTGGATAATCCAAAAGTTAACTCACAAATTTGGCAGCAAGCCATTTTCATTTGAGGTAAAACTCGGCCCACACAAATTCACACCTGTAATACACATTGCCTGAAATAATAATAAAGTATGGTTAGTTGATAACGTCATTTAGCTTTCCATGTTGTATTTTTAAAATACTGTTATTCACTACTGGAAAGGAGATGTCTTTGAACAGAAGACAGTAGAAGTATAATAGCCCATGTGCATATATATGCTTATTTTGCACTTGATTTCATTATCATAACTGAAGATAGATTTATTGACAGGATTAAAGTAGAAAACAAGTTGAGATTTGTTTTTTGAAAAAAATTCTCCAATTTGTGCAAAACACACATTGGTTTCTCTGATTCTAAAACAGAAATGAAAAAGCCTTCATTTTTTTATGGCATAGTCAATGTAACATAAAATGAAATGTTCGTAACATTATGCATATATTTAATGTATTGATAAATCTAGAAGCTGAAATATTTCAACCAGGAAAACAAATCAGAAATTAATTCTTCTATATTCTGATGAAATTTAGTACTTTCATATTCTTAACTGATAAATGAAATTTTATTGCACAATGTCATTCATGTTGTGTTCAAGTGTGTGTGCAGGCTCAGGACAACTAATCTCTGGGAAGCCATCCCTTAGGGCATCTAGAAATGCAGACGACACTTTCACCAATATAGTGAAAGGTTGCTGGAATCCACACTTCATATTTCACCAGATCCTGAGCCTGTAACAGTGTTGGAACAAAGAAAAATCTATTTAGTTGTATTCCATTTAAATGAGTTCAATAACCACAGTGAGGACCACCTTCTCTCTATAGAAGGCAACACAGCATGAAATTATGAAATGGTCTAGAAACCAAAAAAAAAAAATCCAAACTTTTGATGAATAAGCAAATTACTATTATAGCTAACACTCACTTTCATATCTACTGGCATATTATCAATGTTGACTGGATACTTGAATTTATTCAGATGACATTTCCAGGACAAATAAAAATAACTTGAGGATAAGACTTGTATTTTAATGTTTTCTTTAAAAATCAGCCTGAGTAGCAGAAAGTATTGTAAATTATCAATTTAGAGAGTCAGAATGAATTCTGTTGAAATCTATGAACTATGCAGTTTTAAAATGATTTTCCTTTGTGTAAGAAGAAAATTTCTTCATGAAAATCAAATATCTTTGCTGCCTCAGAGATCTTTCTACTCAATATTGAGAACATAAGGACTCTCCAATATCCTTTCTCTGGGCAGTTCATTTTTTATTCTTTTGCAGGGCTCATACCAGAGAACAGAGACACATGCTATAGGACATGACCCTGAACTTGCTCACAAAACAAAGACCCCAAATTCTGCATTTTTGCAAACTGAGAATGTCATACTTTTCTTTGTCAGTGTGAACCCAAACCTTGTTGCTGCTAGGAATCAAACTTCCCACTCAAAAAAAAACCTCCAAAAACACAGTGGAGAAGCTAAAAAAAGCTGTGGCAAGACTGAACATGAAAGCGAAAGATTTAGTGAATTAATCAACAGGAAACTGTGCAATACTCCATCCCTGAAGAAAATGCTGGAAATAATCCTGCTGTCTTTATTATCAGGCTCCAAGCATCTCTCTCAGTGGGCTAAAACATTGTTTACCTTTTGATTCCATCTACCTTTTTTACCCACAGTTATCTGCTGGCAGGGAGCCTGAAGAGGATTCAAACCCTTCAGACCTCTGTCTACAACTGAACAGAGGTTTCCTGGATTGAAATAAAGAGTAATAAACCTTCTTTTGGAATTAAGGACAATCTCAGAGCAAAACGTTAACAAAGGAGCTAGAAATTACTCGCAGGGAATTTTTTCCACCCATAATTTTCATGCAAACAGGTGGGCAATTCTAAGAGATGTATATTTATACTCGTGTGTTTTGCTTCCAGAGCGCGGTGTGCCCAGTACCATACCACCACACAGGATCAATTACAATTTATTTGAAGGAACATTTTTCTGCTGTTAGAACTCATGCATTTCTTGGCTAAGGTCTACACGCAACAAAGAAGGAAGATATTCAAAGTCACAAGTGTGCCACAGCAACGCCTTCAGCAGGGCACCTCCTAAGCATATACTAAAAAATAATCACTATTAACAGATTAAATACAGTGGGCTAGATATATGCAATTCAACCTGGCAACCCTTTGTTTGGTTCTTTGTGGATTTTTAAAAAAATGAAGTTCCTTTCCAAAAAGATTCAAAAAGTAAAGCATTTTTCTGTTGCTGTGCCCCGCCCCCCATCTAAAAGCCTTATAAAATGCTGGCTATACAGTTATGGTTATGATGTATATACAGTTGTGCCAGAAACCCTTAATTCTGTTGTTACTGTGATGTGAAGAAAAAAAATAATGTTGTCTGGGAAAGAAAAAAAAAAAGTGGAATGAGCATTTCCAGTTGATCATCCTGAAAACTGAACAATGGCAGAAAACACTGTAACAAGCAACTGCAGATTTGCCCTTTGGTAGCATTGCATATATATATTCTTTTGAAATAACTTTTTTTGTATGGTCAACCCACAGCTTGGTTTTGGTTTGGGCTGTTTGGGCATTTTTTTGTTTGTTTTTGGTTTTTTTTTAATTAACTTGGGAAACAGTCCTGTTGGTATCTGATACAATTTACTGTGAATTTATAGTGGAGGAGTGCAGCACAGAAGGTTATAACTGGAGCTACAAGGCTAAATACCTTTGTTAGTCAGCCATAGCAAATGGGAAGTACATGTATTTTCAGAAGTGAAATACTGATGCACCATGTTTTGCATAAAGAAACTCATGGATCCTTCCCTCTATGTGGAATATCTGGAGCATTCTCAAAGTACAGAACAGGCTTTCGCAGTCTTGATAGGATTAATGTTTCCTGTTTGACAACAAGAAAAAAAAAAACAAACGGAGAACACGAGGCTAATTAGAAAGATTACAGGCACTCTCCTATAACCACAGTACAGCTTCTTTATCAAGGGAGTCTAGACAGTCTTTACAATATTGTCTACTTTGCAGATAATTCAGACAGATAAAATGTCTGATAAGACAGCAATTGTATTTCTGAACTTTGCTATTATAAACTGATCTTGCATTAAGATACTACTCACACTGTAAGAGAGGAACTTGTACAGCTCCTAATTTAAACTCTACTTCTACCCAAAGCAACAGATCGACGTACTGTATGATACCACACATTGAGTTGGAATTTTTATTTAGCTATCGTGATTTTGAATTGTGTAACAATCAGGCTGTAAGACTGCAATATCCAGCACCACATGCTACAAAATATATAGACATTAACTTTAACTTTACCTTCATAGTCTTATTTTTATCACTTTTTAAAGGAATTATACTTTATGGAATAAAATGTCATATAAATAGTATATACAATAGTATATAGTGCTTATCTTAAGTTTTACTTATTTTAACTCACACACTGGTGGAGTTCACAGTCCTGCAGGATATAGGACAGGAGAAGAGTCAAGACCTGCTGGTCAAATTTAAAGGCGAGAAGGAAATGCACAAGCAGTAAAAACTGAAAACATATTATGTCTGAAACCTCCCCACTGTATTTTCCCGATACATAGCTGAGAAAAGACAACTTGTGGTGTTACAAGTACAATAAACATAGTTCCATTGAGAAATCTATGCACATCCAAAACCCATTCTAAACTTCACCAGGTTGAAATACCCAAGATGTGGTGTCCAAGAGGAGAAGCTTTTCATTAATCTTTATAAGGATTGTGTGCACTGGTATATTAAAAAAAAAAAACAGCTACATCATCTTTTAATTTAGCATCTTTGTTTTTGGAAGCATCGAAGTCTGAAAAAACATGTTTCTTGTCCTCATAAATAACATGAAGCTTCACAAGGTAATATATTGCCATCTCAGGCCTATTTTGTCAACACGAACTGTGGATCTAGGATTTGATCCAAAGTGTATTAATGTTAATTAGAGTCTTTCTATTAACTTTGGCCTACTTGAATTTGATATATGTCTCTACTTACGAATTTATAAGAAAAATCATATTCTAACCCTCCCATGCTTTGCTTTTAACATTGTATTTTCCCTCCAGGATTGCCATTAATCAATAGCTGAGCATCAAGTGTGTTTTCCATGTTTGGGAATTCTTTTGATCTTCAAATTGTTCCATAAGGGCAAAAAGTCAAGAAATAGACAATCTAGAAAAAAATAATACCTCAGATGATTCAAGCAACTTTTAGATCTTCCAAGCACTTCATTTCTGTACTAAATGCTTTCATCACACAATAATTAGATAAAAATCTATTTGAAAACAATTAGCAGTTCTGTGCCATTATACTTACTTGTTTTTAAAATAAACATAGACTTACCAAGTAATTAGATTTCCAAGCTTTGGTGCTGTTTTGTTTTGTTTGTTGTTTTTTTTTTCCCCTCAAACTGAACACAAGCATTTTTTTTTCTCACCAGGTCCATAGTCCACCAGTTTCTTAAATTAGAAAGTCCTGGTGTTCTCACTCCATTCACAACAGTAGTTGGTACTAGCTTTGACAGAAAATATAGGAAGTATTGTTTAAAGACACATTCATCATAAACAGACTTAACCAGGCAGGTGCAAGCTCAGTCTCTCTATTGTAGTGCTGAAACCAAGATGAAAGGGAAGATGCTGCTAAGATATCAAACAGTTAAATCCAAGCCAGCTTGAGTCCAGGTGCAGTAGAGTCAGTAAACATGTGCTGCAGTCAGACTAATAAGCCTCTCCCGGGCTCAGTGGTTATTAACTTGTTCACAGTACTAATTCAGCATGATTTTGTTTCTTCTAGATCCAAACTAGCAAGTTTGCACTGCATTATATGGGAATTCAGTGATTTTGATCTTTACTTGGATTAAATATCTTTGCTTTGTGTTCCATTGCTTGATGGAGACATAACCCTGCAGTCTAGAAAGGACTTTTTTTTTTTCCTGTGTGTTAGTAAATGAAAACAAAGAGTAGGAAATGGCAGTGGGCAGAGAAGGACGCCTTGCCTGCTCTTGATGGACATAGTTGCCCGATTATTTTGTCTCATCACTATCATTATTCCATTGAATTTCTGACAGTCACTCCCAATTTACCCTACTTTGAGAATGGCCTGGCTCCTAAAGATGCCATTGCCCTTTCCTCAGCAGCAGGGGCCTTCCACAATGTACTAAAACTACATTTTCTCTCCTCTTTCTTGCTGGTAGCGTGCTGTGCCCATCAGCTAACTATGAGCTTCTATCCCAGAGGAAGCTGAATTTCATTAGTGATGTACTGTGCAGATATATAGTTCAAATCTGGTCTGAAGATAAAAATATTAATAATTGGATCAGTAGTGTTTTGAATTCTCTATGGCTTCTATTTCTATGCTGTCATCATCTCCCTGTGCAGTATGAGGATGTGCACGAATCTCTGGCATAATACACTTTCTGTCCTGAGAAAGAAACAAAACGCTACAGGGTTTCAAGAAGCCATTTAGGTTTTTTTAAAACAGCTTTTTAGTTTATTTCATTGCCTCACTCTCAGGGAGCTTCATAGCCATAGAAGCTGCCAGCCTCTCTTCAGGACTTAATAGGAAGCCTTTGCCAGCACACAGATCAATGTGGACAAGATAATGATTACTGCTGTCTCACTACTCATTTTTAAATGTGAAACCTGGACTGTCTTTTGTTTAGTGTACTGTATGCAAGAAACCCAGTGTGATCAAGGACACACTGATGGATAGTGCTTGATGTGACATTAAATTAAGTGCTTCTTAAAGGCACCTTTAAAGGAAACTATTACTGAACTAATGATGTGCAAGTGATTGAACTTGTTCACTTCCCATGTCTCTGGTGTCATTCTGATGAACAAGGAGACTTCGGCACATGACATGTGGAAGCAGATTTTTGGCCTGGTATGCATCAGTCCTTCTATGTTTAGCACTTATTTCTGTTCAATTTTTTACATACTAACTAAGGTTTAAAAGGAAAGGCTTAATAGTATAAGATACTTCTATAATAATCAACATTCTGACACTCTGGGCACCTCAGTTCTTTAGCAAAGCTATTAATATTAATTTACCTAGGTCACTTCCTGAACCTCTCCTCATATTACACTTTTCTAGTGGTAGCTATCTTTTAATACAGCTTATTTAAAGAAATAAATGCTCTTCAGTGGGAACTAGAACCTGAAAGGAGACTTAATTTCCTTCCTAAACCCTGCCACTGACTAATTGAGTGACCATGACCAAATTAATTCACCATATCTCAAGTCCTGCCTTTAAAATAAAAATTGTATTTCCTTTGTATATCTCCTCTATTTAAATACATAACTCTGTGAAGAAAGCCCTGTCTCTTGCTCTATGTTTTTAGAGTATGCTTATCTAATATTTCAGCTAAATCCTGAAGATGCTGTTATAATACAAAAATTCAATTAAATAGTCAACATATACACCAAGAAATTCTTCCATTTCTTTTATTGTCTGCTGTCTTTTAGAAAAAAACAGCAAACTGTAATTCACATTCCCCTCCTCCCAGCACTACAGAGAGCTTTGTGGAGCTTGGGATGAACAACATATCTGGGTGCAACCACATCTCCACCCATCTCACAGCAGTCTCTGTTCCTTTCCTTCATTCTTTCTCTTACCAAAACACAGTAACCCACTGTCAACTGCAAAGTACAGGAGAAACCTCAGGAAAGCAGGCAAATATTCTCCTGAGATAGTGAGAGCATGATTCTTTGGACCAGGATGCAAGGGAAAAAAAAAGTTTTCTTTACCCATTGTTATCCCTAGACCTGAAGGAAACCCTCTCCTTTTTCCAATCACAGCAGCCTTGCATCCCCCCTGCTAGACAGCAGCAGAACTGCTCAGCTGAAAAGCAAATTCCATTTTGGGGTAGGTGTTCCTTTGCTCATCTTATTCCTCTCTTTCCACACCAAGACTGATAACCTGGGTAGGTCCTAAGAGGCTGCTAACTACAACCTTACATTCCCGCTCAAGATATAGGGAAAGAAGTCACAATTCCTAGGGTTTAGCAGAGTTGTGATACGATTCTGTCTTGTTCTATCTGTTTTCTGATCACAGTTCTAGGAGGAAGAGGAAGTGGGAATTTTGGAATTACATATTGCAGTTTGTAAAACCAGATATGATGGATTAAGTAAAACACCTCATTTAATCTACCTTCTTCAGTAAGGTAAATGTGCAAATACCAACCTGTAGTTTTATCTCCCCTAATGACATAAAGCCAATGCTTGGCTGTTATTCTCCCACATTACTTTGTCTCTTTCACTCCTCAGCAGTTTTCCTTCTCCCTCCTAGAAGTTTATATATTTACAGTCACAGCATTGTCAAAGAAGTTAATAGCCCACTTAAGCTTTTTCTGTTGATCTGACATGTTGCTCTGACATCAGAGCCTGTGCACTGCTTATTTAATTCTACCAATTTTAAGGTTGCACTCATGGAATTTGAATAGCCACTGTGGGAAGAGTGCTGCTTATGAAACAAGTCTTCAGACCTTTTTCCTTGTTCATTCTGATTCCTGGAAGAGAAGTTGTTAACAGTTCTGTGTTTCACATTAAGTTTTTAGTGAGCTACATAATTTCACTTGCACTTCAAGAGTCTTTGCCTATTGTCACGAACAACAGGACTGCAAATAAGACTTAGGAATAAAAATCCTTGAATTCATGACTGGCCTTTTATTGGTGCTTATTTTATTGTAGGATACACACTCTTGTTAAGCATGATGGGACTAAACCCTTTGTATGATGTCATGAAATATGTCCATACTCACAAAAATTTCCCGGTTTGCAGAGGTGGTTTCATGAGAAAAGTCAAACCAATTTAACTGCTTCTAAGACCGGGCTCTCGTGCTCCCTCATGTCACCTTTCTTCCAGTCCCATACTCATCATAACTTGCACCAGTTCTGGTAACAAACTCAGGAGGTAAAAATCACTTTTGTTGTCTTACTGAACTGAATTGGTCCAAATGGGTCTAATGAGCATCAAAGCAAGAGTGAAAGAGAATGCAGGTCTTAGCTAGGGGAAAAAGGGAAATAAGGACCCTCTCCTGTTGGCAAAGGTAAGCAATGGTTTGTGCATGGAAAGGTATCCCCATAAGCAAACCATTTAAAAAAAACCCCTGGGATGGCAAATAGTAGAAATCTAACCTATTAACCTAGTATGAGGCCATTATCTAACACTGATTCATCAAAACCAAAATAAACCAAACCCCTGGAATTTAACATTACTGACTTGTAGTCAGCCAATTTTAATCAAGGTAATTTTTCTGTAAAAACATTGCTGAATTTTCTCCTCCTTACTTCAAAATGCTGGAAGGTATAATCACCTTTCCTCTCTGACATATGATAGCATGACTGCAGACTAATAGTGACTAGATATGATTCTTACTCTCTTCTCCACAACATTGTTTTTTCCTCCCTTAGTTTTGCAGCACTGAAAAAATGTCCTGTGGTGAAATTCAGCCTAACACAAAACATCAGAATAAATCCTGGAAAGCTCTTGCTTATGCTCTCTTCTGAAGAACAGATTTAGAGTACCAGCAAGGGAAGAACAGCTTCAGCTCTCAAATTTTAAAGAGTGAAAAGTCTGTTGGATACATTAGTTTCTGTGGGGTGTTTTTTTGTTTTGTTGTGGGGTTTTTTTTCCATTTTGTATGGGTTTTTTTGGTTTTTTTTAAAATAAACCTTATATCTTTAAGTCAATATATCCATTTCAAAGATTATAGCAACCTATGAAAAAACAAATCCAGTAACTTCTAGAACGTGAAGTTTTCCCCTTCATTTCATTTTTTCTTTCTCACACACACACGCAAATGTGTGTGTATGAAGAGAATAGCAATCAGCTAGATAAACCACAGAGAACATCCATACTATTCAGGACTTTAAGCAAAACAACACTGCTATAAAGGACTTTTATTTTTCTAATAAAGGAGAAAACTTTCAGCAGCTTTGCTTTATATATTATCTATTCTGTGGTCTGATATACTGTCCTTGCTGCAACTAAGCCAAGTGAAAAAGATGACCGTCACAAGGTTCTCATCACATCCCTTTGTATAAGCTCAATACCACAGGTCCTGTCTCCTCAGACCTGCCAGATGAACTGTGCACTTGGTCACTCTTACACTGATGCAAATAAAACAGTCAGGTCTAGGAAAACTTAAAGCTCTACCACACAGACCAGGATATGTCAGTCTTGCCTAGGCTACATCTCTCCCTAGCAGACAAACTGTTTTTTACTTACACTAAACCTTAAAGTAAGCCTAAACCAGCATTCTTCTGTGGCTGACTAAGTATGTAATGTGTGTTTCAAAGTTCTAGCTAATGGATATTCCATCATAAGCAGAAAAAGCCCTTCTCCTTTTGGACACTCCCAGTCAAAAAGAATTTTAACTCTAGCTGTATGAAAAAAAGAAAAAAAATCTTTTCCCTACAAATCACCATGAAATCACCGAGGCTGGAAAAGACCTTTGAGATCATCAAGCCCAGCCTATGTCCCAACACCACCACATCAGCTAGACCATGGCACTAAGTGTCACATCCAGCCTCTCCTTAAACAGTTCCAGGGACAGTGACTCCACCACCTCCCTGGGTAGTGCATTCCAGTACCTGATCACTCTCTTCATAAGGAAGTGTTTAGGATAAGTCCACTCATTCTAACTACAGAGCCAGAAAAAAAAAAAAAATCTTAATACACGTGTGTGTGTGTGTGTGTCCCTTTTTTTCTTTAGAGAAGCATAAGGAACATACCAGAATTGTTTCTTGTTGCATTACTAAAAAAGATTGAGAGTGGAACTAGAGTAATTGGAATCCTGTATTTATGTGAAACCTCCCAGCTTGTTCCTCCCCTACAGATACAGATTTGGAACATACACTTAGAATATATCTTGTCTCTTTTACATTCAATAACTATTTGTGAAGAGCTTTGACATCTCCAAGGCAGCAATAAATAGAAATATATTAAGATACATGTCTCATTGCTATGGGTCCAAAGCTCACATTAAATCAAAGGCTAAAGTAAAGCTTCAAATACTAGTTTCCCTACTGGTGTATATACCGATTTCTCAGCACGTTGCCTGTATGTTATGTTTTAAAAGGGAACTGGGTTTTTGCTGCAATTGTAATTACAATTCAGGTTTTGCAAAAAACATGGAACAACTTGCTATAGGTTGTAAACTGCCTCCTTGACTTTTTCTTAGTCTGTTGAACTTCTGAGGATAAAGACTACTTTCACTTTATGGGGAAAAAAAATCTTAACAAACCTACAAACAAACAACCCAAAACCAAACCCCAAACAAACAAAAAAAACCTAAGACAGAGGAAAGTTTCAGGTAAAAGTGAAAACTATAAATAAAATTAATCATTTCCAAAGACAGCGGGGGAGAGCTTGACAAGACAATCTAGAGCTGATATTTGTACCACTTAATGTTGCTCCTGTAAAAATATGATTTAGTGTCCTACATGCTTCAGACTATCTGGAAGTACTTTGGTTCTCAAAGTATCACTATAGCCATTCTGAAACCAAATACTATTTGACACAAAAGGAGCATCTGCATGACAAGAAAAACCCCACATCTTTAACATAGATGCGTTTATGCTTAACCAAAAAACTAACCCTGGATTTTCTAACATCATGATCAGAAGCAAGTTAAGCAAATTGCCCAAGGCAAGCTGTGATCACAAAATGCAGTTCTCTGCAGCAGCTGTGGCAAAGAAGCAGTCTCATAAAATATACTTTCATTCTTCGTAGTTCAGAGTGAAGGAGTAGTCAGGTTTGCAAAAAAAATTTTACAGACTATCTGCCTTGAGGCCCCCCTTTAAAGGGGTACTTCTGGTGTACTAGAAGGACACTGTAAGGCCTCTGGAGCCTTCTTTTCTCCAGGCTGAACAGCCCCAACTATCTCAGGGGAGAGGAAAAGAATTACCTCCCTTGATCTGCTGGCCACATTTCTTTTGATGAGGCCCAGAATGACATTTGCTTTCTGGGCTGCAAGTGCACGTTTGTGCTTGAGATTGCCACAACCCAGGTTTAGGACCTTGCACTCTGCCTTGCTGAACCTCATGAAATTTGCACAGGCCCACCTCTCAAGCCTGCGCATGTCCCTCTGGATGGCATCCCTTCTCTGCAGCACTGATCACACCACAGTTTGGTGTCATCAGCAAACTGCTCGGGGTGCGCTCGACCCCACTGTCCATGTCACCAACAAAGATATTAAACAACACTGGTCCCAGGATCAACCCCTGAGGAACAACACTCATACCATATATCGTCCTTGAACCTCACATACCGGATGTTAAAATACAAAAATAAGACTACGTACAATGGACATTGATCACTGTTATATTTACTACGCTTTTGATTAAAAAAAACAAACAACAACAACAAAACAAGCACTGTAGTTCTTTCTATAGTACTGTATTCCATGAGATTCTAAAGTATAGCAGATTGATCTTGCTCAGACAAATCTTGTTTGCCTTATGAGGCAAAACCCTCTGGTACAATATCTCTGATGAGGAAAAATAAATAAAAAAATGGAACATGTAGGCAACAAATTCATTTTTCCAGCCTGTTAGTAAAACTTAAAAGGTAGTTCCTTCACTGTCTCCTATTCATTGCTGTTTGGCTATTTCAAATATTCTCACAAGTGAAACTAAATCTCACTTGCCCTTTATTTGGAAAAAAAAATGAAGTGAAAATTACACCCATATACTAGAATTGTCAGAGCTGGGTCTTACATTACACACATTCAGTTAAGGCAGGAGTAAATTCACAGTAGTCTGTACAGTGATATTTGTATGAGCAATGTGCTGTCAAAGAAAAAAAGCTAGAAATTCATTTTCTACCAGTATATGATAGATATTTATCTGAAATTATTAAAAAAAAATCAGAAATGAAGTGCTATGGATTCTATTCTAAAGTTTCCCTTTCAGGCAAGGGCTATCTATTGACAAGAAAATATGCATCTTATCATTTGATAATACTTCCAGTGAACTGTACATCAAAGAACACATCCTAAGTGAAAAAGGAACATAAATTTCACTTCATAATTAATGACTATCACCCATTATGTTTCAGGAGCTAGAAGTCAATCAATTTAAAACACCGAGTGAAATAGTCATTTTTTTTGACATCTCATCAACCCCATTTTCATTATCATATTATACCCAAGCCACAGAAGCTGAAGAAAGTGAAAAAAAAGAAGTGTGTGCAGCATAGAGTCCACTGAGGATTACACCATCTTGCAACAGCCTCACCATACACATTTATTTCCTACAGAATACACTCCTTGAACAAGTAGCAGAATGACCTCTAGCTATTTCTCCTTTGTTTCATTCTGAAGACTAGTTATATCTTAACAATTGTAAATAACTGGTTTACTGATAATAAATGCACAGAAAAAGCTCTAAACCCAAATGAATTGTGTGTATTTACAAACAAAAGAACAATACCACCTTGTTTTCAGTCCCACTGTTTATAAGTTTGTCTACATTTAACCCATATCCAGGGCTAAATGACAGCAGTTGCTCTATCACCCAGTGAACCATCCCCAGCAGAGAAGGGGGACTGAGAAAAGGAAAAAAGGGTTGAAATGAAAACAGATTTAATGAAACAGCAAAACTGATATTAATACTAATTCCAATATAAAGAATACAAAGTTATACTCAGCCCAGTCAATGCAACACAAAAGCAGCCCACAGGTGCAGAATCATAAGTAAACACCTTCAGGGATGAAAAGAAGGAGAAAAAAGACGAGCAATAAAAGTCCCCCACCCTTAGCAAATCTCCCATTTATAAGGAGGGAGACGATGATGGGACACACCTGTGAGCCAACTCGGGTCAGCTGCCCTGGCTTGTGCCCCTCCCAGCTCAAGCTCCGACCTGACTCCAAACTGATGATGGTCTCACACCACAGCTGGGCTGGGATTCTCTCCCAGCAAAACCAGGACAAAGCTACACTTGGGAGTGCATTTCATGGTCACTAACGCATATTGTACATGCTGATATCTTTTCCCGTGATCTCTCTATGGCCTCCATTTTATTATATACTTTGGATAACACGCTCATTGTATTTGCTTTTCTGACTTACTTCTATTACTACTGCCTTTTAAATAAACCTACTAAATGAAACTTACAAAAAGTATTAGACAATTATATTTAACTACACAGCCTTAATAGTACATACGTGAATAATATAAAAAGAAATGTGCTTCTATCTCAGCTGCAGGAATCAGGTCTAGAAACAATATCCTGAACCATGGTAAAAAGATTGAGAAAAGTATATGAAAATGATAGCCAGAATTTCTCAAACTGTACCTGCATAAACCAAGTCTTTCTGGAGGTTACCCAAGAAACACAAAAGAACCTGCTTGTGAAGCTTATCAGCCTCTGTAAAATTATAGCTAAAATAAGAGTCACTGGGCTAGTGAATTCACACTGACAGAAGCAACAAAGATAACATATCGTCAGAGGTTGTGTTTGTTACCTGCAATTGCCACATCAAAATACGATGGGAAATAGAAATTGGAGGATGAAAAAATTAAACACCCTCCTAAACTGGAGAAAATTAGTCGATTCTATAGGTTCAAAAACTGAAAACGCTTAGCTGACTTCATTGTAAACACTGTTTTGAAAAGATTTATTTTTATGTTTACTTTTATGTTATCATCTTCATTTAAAAATTAAAAATTGGTCATCATACTGAAGATGTTTTAAGTGTTTTAATTGCTGCGGAGACCAACTTCAGGGTAGGTAAGACTGCCCTGGGGAAAGGATCTAAAGCAAACCTCATTAGTCTTCTCTCTTCATCTATTCCTACTCTCCACTTTCTCTCGAAACTCACTTCACTGACAAATAATCATGGATCTGAAAGGCAAACAAATTAGTACTTGTGCAATATTTTAAGAAGGCCAGCACCCCCCAGTAGTTTTCTTCATCTCCTTTAATAAATTGTTTCAGTTCAGATCTAATTTTTATGCATCTCAAAGAACCTTTTACTACCAGTTACACAACTCACGAACAGTTCCTTTTCTTCACCTCAGTATAAAATTCAGTGAAGTGGTGGGGGATGCTCTTTAGTGTTAGCAGTGTTTTACAATGGAAAATAGTTTTATATCTCAGGTTTGGATTCTTTTAAAAGCTAGGTGAAATCTGAGCAGCGAACGATTGTGATGAAATGGTAACTTTATACTCTCTAACAGCAATATTCTACCCACTGCACACATGGCTCAATTTATGGCACGAGGGTAGAAATGTCTTTGGTTTATGAATTCCTAGTGGGAGTTTTGTAGAACCTTTTGTGCCATGTGAGCTACTGGCTCAATGCAATCACCAGAGATCAGTAAGTTTGTTTTTGTGAATATTTTTTTTTCAAAGTACAATTAAGATCAGAATTCTCCTGGTGTTTGAAGCTATGATTGAGGGTAGGACAGCTGAAAGAGATACAGGTTCCTTGGTGCATGGATGGAATTTTGCAGATGATGACTTAAGTGATCCCCAAAGTCACTAATTTTTGCAACAAAGGCAATGAAGAGTAGAACTACTGCAATGTTTTGTATAGTGAGAAGCATCTGAGGGTCTTTCCGATTCTTTTATATCTAAAAGTCCTTCAGTCACCTCCATCCTCTCAGCAAAGGCTTCCTGGCAGCTTCACCTGACAGGCACCTCAGTCAAAGACCTTGCTGCACACCATTACAAGGAACATGAATGCATACGTTACTGCAACTGAATAAGGATACAATTCTTCCCTGAAATGCAAGAACAGAGAAAGAGGCTTCTCACGGCAGAGTTACTGTGAGACACCGTGCTGGCAGACAGCAGTGTGACAAAGAAAATGAAATGAAGCAGTAAGCAAGGATCACCCTACTCACACTGAGCTGAATTACAAGTAAGTATGGCTTTTTGTATGGTAATTTACATAAATACAAATAAATTTATATTCGCATTGATTTCAGTAGTGTTATATATGGAACAGACTAACACAGAAATAAAGTCCCCCCCAAAAAACCCAAATCCAAACAAATCAAGCATTAATTTAGCATTATGTAAGATTCATATCTTACAGTTGAAAAAACTAGTACATGAAGTAAAAATATTTGCTGCTATAACTTTAACTTTAAAGCCTGAGAGTTTCAGCAACAGAAAACGTGACATAAAATCTCATGCCACTTGTTCACAGTCTTTTTTTTTTTTCCAAAGTTTTGCATTATATTATATGCTAATAATATATTCAACATTTTTATTCAGTTACATAAAAGGGGCACATAGGGGTGTACTAGGGGAACCTTTTTCTCATGCATATTTTCTATTCTTTCTTTTTTCATACAGTTATCATTTATTTTTCCAAACTGACAGCAGAACCAGAGCAGATTTTTATTTATGATTTGAAATCGATTCTTGAAACTATAACTACTTAAATCTCCAGTTTTTATAAAACCCCTGAAACTGTAGATTTTTGCATTAGAAAGGAAAATGTACTGTCAAAAACTGGAGCCAACGGAGTCATACATATTTCCATTTTTATTTTCCTTTTACTCCTTTAACAGCAGTTTCATAGCTCTAAAATCAAGAAACCTAAAAAGGTTTGGACAGATGTGACGTAATCTAATGACAAAAAATTCTGTAAGATTAGACTAGTAATTGTGAAGTCCAAATACATCATATTAACAGGCGAAGGGATCACAGTGAAATAGCTGCATTAAAGGCAGATTCACTACAAACTCTTTCCCACTCTCTCTTCCCTCCCAACCATTCACACCTGGACAAAAGGTTTGTGATTGCATCAGTATCTCTGCAGAGACACACACGGGTACAAGTGTGGGATGCACACACCCATATGTATGTTCCTGCACCTCACAGTTCTGTGATTAAATTGGAGAATGTGAGCTGGGCACCACTGTTAGTGTAAAGTGAGCCGCGATTTAGAGACAGCCTGAAACATTGGTTACTAATATGAAGTATTCCGTTCATCTAAATTAGGTACTAGCATACAGAGGGATTGACTCACAGTTAAATTGTAGCTGCCTCTGGATGATTTTGTGGAACTCCAGGGTCTGTCTCAAGTTTTCTTCACTACACAGACAGTACAAACAAAAAAGTATTTTAATCGTATTTCTATAAAATAAAAAGTTTGTGTTGAATATTTTGGAACAGTACTGTGGGGTAGGGATTTTTGCTGTAGCACTAGACATTGGCATGCATACAGATGACATTTCCTTTACATTAACTTTCAATAGCCCCTGACAGCATTGCTTTGCTCTCTTTCTAACTTCTGAAAGAGAAAATTATCAGGATGGAATCCAGCTAGCTTAGACTTAATCTGGACAAAATGGTATGATGAAGACTGGCAAATGGAGGAACACAAAAACAAGTGGTTCAGTTTTCACTTATATGGGTTCTAAAGGCATGTAAATTGTAGCTATTCAGATGAGCGCAAGAGGAGAAGCAGATTTACCTGTTCCGAGTGCTGATTAATCTGTTAGCAATCTTAAACTATGTCTACATTAGCAAACAGCATGGATCAACAGATCTGTAGAAAGACACTGCTGCTATAAAATACCTGATTCATGTGCTATGTATATTCCAAGGCTTGGTGATTTAACTATTAATTTATTTTTAATTACTACCCCTAGCCTGGTCCCATGGACTAAATGCCTGTCTGAGGCAAGAGTGTGTTTGGCAGAGTCCCGGGGCTCATTTTACAGCTTAGTTTCACCCTGAAGATATCTCGTTCATATACCGTGCAAACCATGGCACGGCAAATGGAAAGAAATGGGATCTTTACTTCACTAGATCTCTCCCAAATCCAGCTGAAACATCAAAGCACGTACACCCTGAAAGTCTAACAAGGCTCAGCAGAATTGCTCCATGCTTGAGTTTGGCACCAGCAATCTTTGGTTTGCAGATGGGGTATTACCACTCCGTATCTTTTGGCATGGGGGGGGCATCTCTCGGTAGTCTCCATTATATATGATAGAGCCATAACTGGCACGGAGATAAACGTGGTCAGCTGGAAGCTCCAGGTTGTTTGTTCTGTCATTAAATACTGCGTAAGACAGGAACGTGCTCACCTGTTATTTACTGTTAGAATTTTCCACTTAGGGTCTATCTCCAACTGAAGTCATATACCTTATTCTTCTATAAGTATTTAAATCCTATGTTAATCACACAAAATTCACAACTTTTGCCTACAGGTAGATTTTAGCCTCCAGTCTGGAGGCTAAACCTCCTGTTTGGTTTGGCCCAGAATATTTCAAACTGACTGAACAAATCTATGCCTTCAAAATTAAGTAAATATGAACACATGAGAAACAGCAATATCAACAACAGCTCTGTCTGATCTGATTTTTTTTGCAATTATTTTGCAATTAATTCTTTCACATATAATTACTCAATTGTAGGGATGAAAAGATCCAGCATATTTTAAACTAATAACACTAAATCCTTAGAAAGACATTTTTCATCATGAGTATTCATACAAGCAATATGATACTAGAAGTTAGTAATAAACATGTCATCTAACAATGACATCGTATCACCATCTTGGCTAAAATTTTCTAAGAACCTCAACAGGAGCTTGGAACAGTAATTTGAGATCCTTAAAAAATTCTCATTTTCAAAAAGTGCTCAGTACTATGCAACATTAGGCTCTTTGTAAAACAAATCTGAACAAGAACCCAAGGTTGAAACTTCATAGAATCATAGAATCATAGAATCATAGAATGTTAGGGATTGGAAGGGACCTCAAACTTGAAGCTTTTTATAAATCTGTGGATCTAACAAAAAAATACTGAATTTCAAATTGAAACTACAGGAAGTAAGAGCAATTTTATTTTCTTAACTCACATACTGAAATATTAAAAACGCAGATATCACTTTTTTTTCTGATTAGATGCAACAAAGGGAATCTTATTGTTTCCTATTTACCTGAGTTCTACACAGATGACTGGTGCACATCAAGTAAATATGCACTTTCCTATTACCTGTCTCTCACAATAAATTGTCTAGGTTCTTCTTCCATGTGAAAGTGACAGTGCCCTAAAGAACTTCTGAATGTCTGAACTGGGCTATAACGAAAACTTGCCTGGAAACCGTGGGGCTTTTTTTTTTCCCCCGTATTTCTCAATATACATATAATGATATTTATTTATGAAATGGGTTTGCTTAGTGCAAGGAACTTCCAGATAAAATTTAAAGGGAGAATTTTGGAACTGTTTGCGTGAGCGACACAGTTTACTCTAATTAAAGTACTCAAAAAAAATGCTTAAAACCTTAAATGCTTAGAAAGATTATTTTTTCCCTTGAACTGATCAAACTCTGTGCTAAAATTACCTGTGTGTGTTACTATCAGTAGAAGCCTTAATCTTCATATTATTTTTTATTCTATATTTCATGCAATTGCTCGATGTTCATGACAACTTCCAACTTCACAGGAAGAAACAGTGTTCAGTTTGCTTACAAAAATGTGATTCATTGGTATCACTAGTAGTTTAAATCTTCTTAATCTTAAAAAATTGAAAATAAGATGACAACTCAAACGTGATTTGGGAATAAAATAAGCTGAATTATCTTCCCTAATTCTCAGAAGAAGAACTTCTTAGAACTTACAAGACTCCTGGACAGCATTTCAGAACATGCAATACTTGATAATCATTATAATTACTATGACAAGCTGAAATAATACTCCAATTCAGCTTTCCTTAGAAAAACATTTTCCAAGGGTAACAAATACTGTTTTTGCTAATTAGTTCACTTGTTTTACACGGTGTTGCTGGAAATTGGATACACATATTTGGGATTTTTTAATAATATGGTTGTAACACAAGTAATCTTATTAATTGTATCAAAGCCATATTCATCCACAATAAAACTGTGCAATCATTGCTATGTGATCAACAGATGCACAGAAAAGCACCTCCTAACATTAGAAACCATATTCCTGAAGAAGAAGTGTGAGGAGGAGGAGGGTGGGAACTGAGAAATTTGAATAAGTAGAGGCCAAAAAAACCCGTTTTTCTTAAAAATAGGCTCTGTGATAATGCATAAAACATGAAAATGCATGGCTACAGAAGAGACCAACATCTCTGTCCTGTGGTGAAGTCTGATGACAGTAAATCAATAAAAATCTGGCAGAGATTTGTTCTGGCACCTCTCATACCTCTCTGGTATGGGTTTCATTTAAATCTTTCTACAATGGGGCTGAAATAAGAAAAAAATATCTTGAAGTGAGTTTTATCCTTGATCATTCTTGCAAATTGTGCAATCCAAACTTTCACTTACTGTTGCAGTAGCTAGCTCATTTTCCTCATATCTTCTCAATCATAATAGTTAAATAATTCCAAAACACAAGGCAAAAATGCAAATGCTCATGAGACATAAGTTAGGTCCGAAAGGAACATATACATTATTTTCACAAGGATGTGAAAAGACATATCAACATTCTCAGGGCACAATGTCCCACTATGAAAGGAGAATCTGCTAGATCATACCTAGATCATGTCCTGCAGGCATTACCTTCCCCAAGAGAAACTTCAAAATGAATATTCAAAAAAGATTTTTTTTTTAATCAAAACTTAACTGAAAATAAATATTGCAAGTTAAAAGACAGGATATAAACCACCCATCTACACATGTATATATTTGCACAAACTATTATCATATTTTATGCCAACAGTGAATGAAACAGGATCATTATGGAGGCAGCTCCTTATTAGAACTCTCACCTTTAAATCTGAATGAAGACCTTGCCTGATTGTACATGACTTATAGCGGATTGCAATTCTTCTCTTCTTAATTAAACTGATTTTCTAATTTCATTTGATATGCAAAGGTTCTCATCTTCAATCTCCTGATTTAATATTCATCTCCTAACATAGAAAAAGAACCAACAGAAGAAATGAGGGGGAAAAAGACTGTAGAATAGTGTGAATGCTGTCATTTCAAACATCTTCACTGCAATAATTATATGAAAACAATCAGTCTCTGAATATCATAATTTCATAATGCAACAATATTTTAAGCTGCTGCAACTCTTAAAGTTTAATAAGACCAAGACTGATACAGCCTTATTGAATATTAAGCCAACAAACAAACATCTCCCTCTCCAACACTCAAGTGTTCATAAAAGATTATTTCTGGTCTTTCTCAACAGAAATACAGAGTACTCAACGTTTTTTACCTGAAAGACATTAGGGACAATATCTTATTTCTATCAGATGTCTTACTAAGCCTTGACTGTTATTTGTTACAACATCCCAATATGCTACTCCCATGCAAGCGTCTTATAAACTGTATTACTTGTTTTAGTGTTCATGAAACTATCTCAGTTGAGTATGGGGAAAACAGGAATAAAAGGACACTGCAACTGAAGAGTGACACGGTAACTGGAAAGCAATACTGCAGGCTACACAAAGTATCATTATGTTTGCATGAATAATGACAGCAAGAAAGACAAAACAACACAGGATTCAAAATACAGCGTCAGTGGATAAAGGAACTGCAATTGATGTCATCTACCTGGACTTGTGCAAAGCATTTGATGTTCTCTCTTATGACATCTTGGTTTCTAAACTAGAAGGATGTGGGTTTGACGGATGGATCACTCGATGGATAAGGAACTGGCTGGATGGTTGCACTCAAACAGTTGTGATCAATGGCTCATTGTCCAAGTGGAGACCAGTGATGAGTGGTGTCCCGCAAGGATTGGTACTGGGACCAGCGTTACTTAACATCTTTGTAGGCGACACGGACGGTGGGATAGAGTGCAGTCTCAGCAAGTTTGCTAATGATACTAAATTCTGTGGAGTGGTTGACATGCTGGAGGGAAGGGATGCCATCCAGAGGGACCTTGACAAGCATGAGAAGGGGGCCCATGCCAAACTCATGAAGTTCAACAAGGCCAATTGTAAGGTCCTGCACCTGGGTCGAGGCAATCCCAAGCACAGTAATAGGCTGGGCAAAGAGCAGACTGGGAGCAGCCCTGAGAAGAAGGACTTGGGTGCGTTAGTTGACGAGAGGCTCAACATGAGTCAGCAGTGTGCATGTGCAGCCCAAAAAGCGAATTGGGTCCCGGGCTGCATCAAAAAAGAGTGTGGCCATCAGGTGGAAGGAGGTGATTCTCCCCCTCTACTCTGCTCTGGTGAGACCCCACCTGGAGTACTGCACCCAGTTCTAGAGCCCACAGTTCAAAAAGGACATGGACCTCATGGATCAGGCCCACAGGAGGTCCAGAAGATGATCAGAGGGCTGGAGCACCTCTGCTACAAGGACAGGCTGAGGGAGCTAGGGTTATTCAGCTTGGAGAAGAGAAGGCTCCGGGGTGACCTAATAGCAGCCTTCCAATACATGAAAGGGGCCTACAGGAAAGTTGGAGAAGGGCTTTTTACAAGGTCCTGTAGTGATAGGATGTGGGGTAATGGCCTGAAACTGCAAGAGGATAGATTTAGATTAGATATAAGGAAAAAATTCTTCACCGTGCAAATGGTGAAACACTGGAACAGGTGGTCCAAGGAGACTGTGGATGCCCCGTCACTGGAGGTGTTCAAGGCCAGGTTGGATGGGGCTTTGAGCAACCTGGTCTAGTGGGAGAGAGGTGTCCCTGCCCACAGCAGGGGGGTTGGAATTAGATGATCTTCAAGGTCCCTTCCAACCTTAAGCATTCTATGATTCTATGATTCTACGATTCGATTCCATGATTCTATGGAAATAGAGTATGGACTTCCCAGAGGAAATTTATGAGTCCCAAATGGGCTTCTGCCAGTTTTTGAGGTAACTAGTTCAGGCACATCTATATATGCTGTAATCAAAGCTGGCATAATAAAATAGACTTGTCTTCAATGTACAAAGTTAGGAAACGATCATCTCTGTATCATCTCATGCTACCAATATTGAACATAAATGTTATCAGTGAAACGACTACTCTTACAAAACACTATTTGTGAGTTACACTTGCCAAAATGTAATGTCTTGAGGATTCCTCCGATTCAGAAAATAATTTCTGTACTCCCAGGAAGATACTGGAAGCCTCTTTAAAGTGGAATAAGTTAATTTCTAAAGTGAAACACCCATTGCTTAGGGCCTGACATCTACGTGCGTTTTGCCAAGTTTTAGTACCTGTGTGATCTTACGGACTGAATACCCGTAAGTGAGTATTAAGCATTAAGTGCTCTGTTGTGTCTTCTAGTTTTAGTTTAATCTTGAAGCAAACAAATTCACAAGCTCTAAGACTCTTCTGTGAAACTAAATGAAGCGCATCATATGGGAGTGACTGGGCAATTGGTTTCTGAAAATCAGTTCTGATGTGAACTAAAATATACCCAAGAATTGCTCTAAGTTTTGTTAATAAGAAAAAAACAGATTACTCCCAAAACAAACAAACAAAAAGAGATGTGACAAAATTAATTCAATAAGTCGTATATAGAAATCAGCTCTTTCCTAAAAGCATAAGGAGGTGTAATCAATCAACAAGCTCCTGCACTGGAAGATGGTTCAGAAGAGACAAGCAAAATCAATGAGTGTGTAAAATCAGGGAGGAACATAGGGAACGCCACCTCTCGACTAGGTCAGGCAACACATGAGAACCGAACAGGAATCGAATCCGTAACCTTTGGTGTTTCAAGCACCACGCTCAACCCACTGAGCTAAACGGGCCCTCAATTCAATTATATGTTGCAATTGCTGTGTCGTGCTTGTTTTCCGATTTTAGTATACTGCTTGGATCACACTTTTAAATCAAAATCCTGTGTAATGGTAAGTAAATTTGGTATTACAGTTTAAACTCTCTTCATGCAAAGGAGAGTTTTTCTAAAAGAACTTAGATACACAGTATTGGACTCTGACAGGAGGACATAAAGTTTACAAGGTGTTATTTCTTTTCCTCAGCTTTGCATGAATTTGGATTCTATCAGGATATCTTCTATAAGCCCAAGGCAGAGATAGCCATTTCTATTCTGATCTGAACCTGTTATGAATTTCTTTTGCAGCGTTACCTCAATTTGATCATTTGCATATCTAATATAATTGCAGTTTGGATTTAAATTTAAAAGGTACCTTTAAAAAGGACAATTATACACACATATCGCTGCTCTACTATATTATCATCATCAAGGAAAGGGTTCATTTACATCAACAGCGTGAAAGTCAAACAGACACTCATAGGGACTGTATAATGAATAAAATGAAAACCACCTCAGCTGCTAAGAGGAGTAAAGCTTTGTCACAAGAATAGCCTCACTAAATCCAATGAGGTTTCATTTCTTTCATTCAAACATCATCTAGACTAAAATTTTCAGTGATTACAGTGGATAATATCAGAAATAGTAGCTTGTGAATTCTGTCAACTGTTTTTTTGGAATGCATTTGACTTTTAAATATGTTAAATTAAAGGAATAGGGTAATTAATTACATGCTTCTGCTTTTACTTTGGTTTATTATCTGTATGCATTCATCAACTCGTGTGTCTTCTGTTAAAAACTGTTTAAAATATGGCTGGCAGCAAACTTACTGTGGAATTTCTCTATCAGCTATTACTGGGCATCCTATCACATTCTGACATAATTACATAAGATGTAGAGAAGATTTTATAAATTACCACGCTGTATCAGGACAAGAGGCCATCCATTTTTCCTTATCCAGTGGAGGGAAGTGTGGAAAGAACAAAAGAACATGGCAAGTACAGAATTGTCTTCGCACTGGTGTTTTTTTCACAGCTGCATGTCATCGGGGATTTCAGAAATAGAGACTGCATTTGGAACGCTACATTTAACAGGCACTGATAACATGTCTCATCTAGTTTGAAGTAATTTATACCTATGATTATAGGTTTTGAGTAAAATTACTTACTTCTCTTTCAAGCTTGGTAACTGATAATTTAACTGGACTTCTTGTGATTAATCATTCTTTATTTATCATCTTAATACCATTCCTCTCTGTGCAGACCTTACTCTATTGCCTCCTCATCTATTACTTTTTCAGGTTGATGAATTCTATTCTATTAATGCTTCCTGATTCCAACCTGAAACATTTTTGTTTCCTTTCTGTGTTCTGTTCTGCTGTATATGAATATCTGTTCTATATGTCAGTGTCTCAAGGCATTTCCTAGGGTGCACGGTGGATCAATGTCTAATTAAGAGGCAGTGCATGGCAGAGCAATAGGCTAATGAACCATTATAAGGGCTACCTCTGAGCAAAACTTCAGTTGTTTATTATTACTGTCATAATGTGGGAGGTTGAACATAAAGATCATTTATTAAAGTTTATATATTATCAACGTTAAAAAAACACACAAACAAGACATTCACCATTGAAGGCATTAAAGAAATGCAATGAACACAGAAAGATAAATAATAAAAGCTCTCTGTCGCTGACAAACAAGCTGTCACCACAATAAAGTCCTTTCACAATCTGTGGAACTATCAGCATATGTTTGATGAGAAGTAAATACAGAGTTGAAGTTGCACGGATTTGTAATGAAGATTCATATATTTCATAGGTGCTCATTTTCTTTATAACTGCATGTAAAAAAAAAAAAGGTGTTCTTTTCTATGAACAAAGGCTCTATCAGCACAATCTTTTCTGGTGCTCTTTTGTTACAACTTTATTCTTAATACTCATACTTTTCAGATAGCATTTGTTGAATTAAAAAAAAAATTCTAAAGCTACTCAAATTATTTTTCTCCTCCTAGTCATACATGGCCATGGAATTAGCCAAAGCCCCCTCTACACCTCACCGGTGAGGCCACCTTTGGAATATTGTGTTCAGTTCTGGGTCCCTCAGCTCAAGAGGGACAGGAAACTGCTTGAGAGAGTCCAGCACAGAGCCACAAAGATGATGGAGTGGAACATCTCCCTTATGAGGAAAGGCTGAAGGATCTGGGTCTCTTCAGCTTGGAGAAGACACTGAGTGGTGACCTCATTAATGTTTACGAATATGTGAAGGGTGAGTGTCAGGAGGATGGAGCCAGTCTCGTCTCAGTGATGTCCAATGATAGGACAAGGGGCAATGGATACAAGCTGGAGCATAGGAGGTTCCACAAAAACATTAGGAAAACTTTTTCCCTGTGCAGGTCACGGAGCAGTGGAACAGGCTGCCCAGAGAGGTTGTGGAGTCTCTTTCTCTGGAGACATTTAAAACACGTTCCTGTGTGACCTGCGGTAGGTGATACTGCTCTGGCAGGGAGCTTGGACACAATCATCTTTCAAGGTCCCTTGCAACCCCTAGCATTCTGTGATTCTGTGACTATGTGATTCTGGGATTCTGGGATGCTGGGATTATTAATTTGTTTTCTCATGATGTGCCATATCACTTACAATTAGGTCATTCACATGATCTATGTTGATTTTTGACTGTATGGCAGTAATTAATAATAATAATAACCAATTTTTTTTTTAATGTTTCATGGTGTCTTCAGGTCTTGTTCTTCTATACATCCACATTTTCACCTTCAATACATTAATTGAGATTCCATATTCTTTTCCTATGCCATAAAACCTATCACGCAAAGTCACTAGAGTTTCTTGAGAGACCAGGTAACTGGAATACCTAAAATTATTGATTAATCTGAATTTTATTTTATGGTTACCTTTAGAATATTTCTGTTTTGTACTCATTGCCACCTCCAACAGAAGATTTTAAGAGGGAAGGTAACAATGTATACATTCACATTTCATATTTAATCATAGAATCATAGAATCATAGAATGTTAGGGATTGGAAGGGACCTCGAAAGATCATCAAGTCCAATCCCCCTGCCAGAGCAGGAATGCCTAGATAATGCTACACAAGAACGTTAATGCCGGTGTTCTGTTCTCCTGACCAGTCAATAACAGTTCATTTTCTTTATACAGATCCTCAGAATACTCTTTCTAGCTATCCATTATTTCCTTTCTATGGTTTACATTCCATCTGTTTTGATTTAATAATACCAATTTGTAGTGTAAAAATCTATCAGAATAGAACTTGAAACTTTGAACATACTTGCCTGTTAGACTCCTTTTCCTCCCTTACGGTCCCTGACATACACAGTGGATCTTTTTTTCTTTTCCTTGTCTATGTACCTTCAGGATTCATTTAGCTTTGATTTATCCTTTGGTTTTTGCTTTCTTCCATCATCACTCATTTTCAACATTTTTTTTGTTGATCCAGTTCTTCCCTTCTTTAACATTCACAGCCACCTCCATAAGGCTGTCTTAGTAACCTTGAAAATGCTTGTTAACTGGTCTTCATTCAATACCGGCAGCGTTTCAAACCTGGTGTTTTCCCTCATGTGCATTAATTTACATGCAATAACATTGAATTTCATTTGCCATTTTGCTATTCACAGTAACATGAGATCTGCCTCAAATTCTCAAAAATCAGTGTGTTTTGATTATTGGGAGTATTTGTTGATAGTGGGAGCATCAACAAACTTGTCTTCTTAATATTCACACCTTTTTACTAATAATTTATGAAATCATTGCATAATCCTGGTGTTACCACAGATCTCCCTGTTATATCTACACTATCAGTTTATATAGACCAGTGAGACTGGATCTGTAGAGCAAAATGGTTCATACTGAAGATGTGATACTAATGCTATATATTTCATGTGGATTTGTATCTGAGGCTAGCTCTTGCAGCCACAGTATATTAGATATGCTCCTGAAATATGTTCTCCACTCTTATTTCATCCAAAATGAATAGTTATTAGCACTGCGAGACCACTCCATGACACAAACAAAAGCTCTTTGCAGGTAATCCTGAGATTTGTTTAAAAGGTACAATTTTCCTCTGCAAAAACAATGCACTCTTTGGGATGCTCCCCCATGAGGAGTGACAGTTTGAAACTAACAATTTCTCTATATGTTTAGCCAGTTTGCATTATATGAAACAATTACCCATTTTATCCTATGAACAAGTTATCTTCTTTACGATTCTTTGGTGAAGACACTATCGTCTTCTTTAAAATTCAGATGCACTACATTGGTGAAATCCTCTTGCCCTAGGGCACACTGAATCCTTCAAAAAACTCTAGCGGATTCTTCCCTGGTTTATGATATTTATATGTAGATTTTTGCACTTTACTTTTGCTTGTTATGATCTCACATTCATCTTGAGCCATCCAAATAGAAGCTGCTGTCTTATTTGATTCATTTTGTTCCTTTAGTACCAAAGCCAAAATAATTAATGGTTTAAACATGCTAATTACTAGCTCTGTCATGCCATATTTAAGTTGCCCTAGAATTCTGGCATGAATCCATGTTATTCGTTTCAGAAGGCAAGAAAACAGTTCTCACCATAACGTTTTTTTTCATAGTATAACATAGCTTTAATCAAACAGGATAGGCATAGGTATGTGTGTTTCTATTCATCTCATGTGTTGTTTCAACAGTTATCAGTTATTGCAGTTCAGATGACTGAACCCACTACTATGGATATTATCCTCTTTCTAGCTAAAGTCCCGAACAGAGTGGAACAGGAAACTATAATATTGTTCTGTTTGGAGTGGAGGAGTTTCATGATTTTCCGTCTTGCTTTAAATTCCAACCTAAGATCCATCTCCTCCCATAATTGACATGACATATAAGGTCTTGATTATCTTTTCCAGAGATATGGATAGATTTTCATGTAGAACTCAGTTCAAAGTGTCTCCAGTGTATCTGAAGGAAGTATGGATTATAAATAATGATATAAAGGCCACATATACTCCAGAGGGTTAACAATCTTAAATGTGGACTAGAACATACAAGACACAAGAGACTTTCTTGATTTTTACTATATTTTTTAAGTCTACAGCACAATGAGAATTTCGTTTGGACAAGCTGCGTCCCATTTGGTTACAGTAATATGTATTTCATAGACTAAATCTTACCTTGTTATGAAATATTTATCTGATGTCAGTGCAGCTTATGCAGACTCACAGTAAAAGTTGTATTTTTCAAACTTATTCATATTACGCAGAGTTGATTTTGTCTCTATTGCCATTTGTTTCTCCATTATTCATTGACTGAAGAAAAATTGGTTACAGCTCATAAGGGAAGAGCCCATTTATTACATCTTCGCTCTAAGTCATTAACCTTCCTGTACTACAGTGCTGCAGTATATATTTACATGAAATATCAGTACATTGCCATCATCTATATTTGTCTATACAAATAAATGTAAGCATTATTTTCTACACCTAGTTGACATGAATGAACCATATGTAAAATACCAAAATCTCTGTTTATGTGTGGAATACAGAATACTGTGCCTTTATTTATCTTTCATCTTCTTCCCTCTGACCGTTTAGATATATCACTTCCAGCTTAACTTACAGCAGTTATTTTTGGTTAGCCTCTATCTTATTGCTTTTATGAAACATCAATGAATTTATATCATCAGTGACAGAGTTATTATAAACATCCTAAAGGCAAAGCTGAGTTACCTATCAGCCTTCCAACTGTAGGGTTCCTGTACTCATTTCTCCTTTTTTTTTCAGTGTTATTTTAAATCTTCCGGTCTCTGCTAGGAGTAAGGTTAAGCCCAGGAAGAAGGGAGGTGGTTTAAAATTTCATTTTTATTTCTCATTATCCTACTCTGATGTGATTGGCAATAAATTAAATGCATTTTCCTCAAGTAGAGTCTGTTTTGCCCATGACAGTAACTGGTGAGTGATCTCTCCCTGTTCTTATCTCAACCCATGAGCTTTTTGTTGAGTTTTCTCTCTCCTGTCCAGCTGAGGAGGTGACAGATAGGCTTCAGTGGACACTTGACATCTAGCCAGAGTCAACCCACCACATGAGGTCCCGTACATTCACTAAAAATAAATTAATTACCGAACTATTTTACTATAAAAGTGAGAAGATTTTAATGACCTGGTCTGGTGTGATTTCACAAAAAGCTTCTAAATAATCTAACTCACTTAAAGTACTGCCTTAGATTTCTAAACAGAGTTTTTCAAAACATCCCACCCATCTAGAGAGAAATTTTATAGTCGTGATATCCACCACAGGTAAAAACAATAGGGCTGATCTCCCAATAAAGAGCCATACTACTAGCACTATTTTAGGAAAGGTTATTTTGATCAGACTGTTTTTAAGTCTATAGTACAATGAAGTTTACTAGAGCAGGCCATATGTGCAACCTCTGGGTAGCATTTAGGTATGTGTATAGTTTAGGTATACACAGATTTTAGATGACAAGCAGAAACTAAACTTATACAGGGTATTGAAAAAAATGCTGTTTATCTTTACAAAGTTAGTGTTCACAGTTATCTGTCAAATGGTTTTATAAGAGATTTTTTTGAAAGCTTAAAAACTACTTTTTTCTGTATTCTTCTAAGGTACAAAATGAAGTACTGGAATGCTTTAAATAAAATAAAATTTCTAGTAAAATCAAGGATTGTGAAAGATGGTTATATTTTATGCAAGGATAGAATAGGCAATATAGTAACTGTTTAGATGGAATTTCTTGCTAAACTGTAACTTAATATTTTTTTCCAACTGATTTTGTCTCCTTAAATCAGTAGTGAAAACATCAAAGACTGGGCGATGTACAGTATGGGAAAATTTTAAAGGCAAAATTGCTTTGGAAATGGTCTATAACATGAGCACAAACCTGTATTCTGTGTACAGGATGTCAGAATGTGGAATCCCAATTGTCAGAGCTAATCTGGACCTGTTAAAATCAAATTACACACGATGAGAACTATATTGGCACAAGGCTGAACATGGGAGGAATGTGTAGATTCAATCAGAGACATTTGCTCAAACTGCTGGAAGCTAATTTAATTTCTGCGTAAAATTCTTTTTAGGAACAGATGAATATAGGAGGTAGAAATCTGGCTTTTAACGATGACTACTGACTTTGCCTGGGACATGATTTTATATCATCCATCATACCAAAAAATTCATAGCTATTACATATGGAGAAAAAAAAAAGATGACAGTATCAAACAGGATAAAGCTAATTTTTTTTATCACATTGCAAAATCATGTCCAGATGATATGTACATATTATGAATTTTGAGTTAGCAATTATGCTTTACCTTAAAAGCCCAGTGTTTGTTGCTGTAAAATCAGAGCAAATCTTAAATCCCAAGAAGTTGCTAATCATTTCTTTTTTTTTACCAGAATCAGTAGACATTTTCAGATGTTGCCTATTAGAGAAATTCTGTGGGAAATTTTGCTGAATTTTTAATTACCACAGAGAAATATTTGATGGTTATAGTTCAACTTTTAAATGTCCTCACAGTCCTCACATGTAATAAATGCTGAATCCCCCAAGTTATCAGGTTTTTTTAGAGGGTTTCTGACATAAACATCATGTCTTTTTGGAGTCTTTTTTCAAATCAAAATCCAAAATTTGTACTCTTCACAAAGTTGTCAAGGACTGAAGGGATATAAAAACTCATCTGACACTGATTTCAAGGAAAAAATTACAATTTACAAGAGCAGAGAATGACATTAAAGATGAATCTGTAATGTAAATACTATTTGTCAATTAAAATGTCAAATGGTAGTGTCTGAACTATTCCTCTATATAAATAGACTTCAGCTTTCCAAGGTTAACAGTTTTGCTACTTACAAGAGTACTCGGTTTTTACACAGCAATTTTTAAAGGAAAAAAAGAAAATCTAAATTAAAAGTTTCCTGACAATATGGAACTCAAATGTGACAGTTTTACATTGGTTTCTTTCTGTCTGTCAATATAACTGAGCAAATCAAAATTTATTACTGCTTCAAAGCCATTACATTTATCATGCCATCACCCTGCAGCTTCCCCACTAATAGATTTCCAGGTTCTAGTGCCTGCAACAACTGCAACATCTCTTTATTTTTAAAAGGTTCCTAATAGCAAGAGATGTTGAAGTGCTTGAGTGTGAGATGTTATTTTTTGATAAATGTCCTGAGAGCTTGCAATGACTGTCCTCACAGTGAGCTCTTTTCTGAGGATCATACGTTTAATTATCTGGAGGGGAAGAACAATAAATATATTTTATACTTGCTGTATTTTTTGCAATGTACAGCTACTAAAGTTTTGATGATAGACATATTCTAAACACATTAAACTAAACTATCATTCCAAATTTTCTTGAACAGATATGGTTTGAGCAGTGAATACACTTTACTGCATTTCTTAAAAAATGCTCGGCTTACTTCTCTGTAGCAACAATGATTTTAAATACCATAAACCTGCTCAAATCTTCCCAATTCCAGCAAATGCTAATATTAATGACAAACACTAAATGTAAACTGCAATGAGTTTGTATAAATCAACCTAACTGCTTATTGGTCAATCCAGAGACACAAAGTTTTATTCGATGTGTTTCCAGAATTTGATGTGTTTCCAGAGTCTTGATATTTTAATTGTTCCCTGATGGGTTTAGTAACACACGAGACTGCTGGTTGCAGACTTATTATGCAGGATGTCTCCATGTAGAGGCCAACCTGCTTCCATCTACATCGCACAGTACTTAACAGTAATACACAGAGCACTGAAACAATATGTGTTAAGAGAGGTGGTGGATACCTGGGGAAAAAATGGACACTAACAAAACAGAAGAGAAAGTTACAAGTTTGGATGTTGAAGGGGAGAAGAGAGAGGCACATAAGTTACATCAAGAGACATATCAGATAGTGACTCAAATTTTTTTCTAGTGCCACCTACCATTTTCTGTTCACTGCCAATATTTCATGATTTTGGAGTTACTTATGTGAAGAGATAAAATATGAGATTTCAGGGAATATTTGGAAATTTGAAAGAATGGAGTGTGTACTCATTGGCACTGGTAAAAGCAAGAGACATCTAGAAAGAGTAATATTTGAAGGACATTTTACATCTAAATCTTGAAAGAATTATTTAGACATATGCAGGAGCGGGAAGCAGGAAAGAAATACGGGCAACTGAATCAGAAGAGAACGTAGAGAATCTACCAGTAACTACTCTAACCAAGTTACTCTGAACAGAAGAATAGTCTTATGAAATTTGCTTAAAAGCAATTATTTTTGAAGTTTAGACAAAAAAAATAAAACAGGCAAAAGCTCTAGAAAGATGTACGGCTGAACCTGTCAGGAAGGCCCCCCCTATATGTCTGTTTTCATAAATAACTTCCATACATTTCAGTATGATTGGATGGAGAAATATTTATCAGAAAAAAAAGGGCTGAAAAGAGGAAAAGTAAATGCTGAGTAGGGAATGTGTACGAGCTCACAAACAACACCTGGCAATCAGGAGTCCTGCTGGATCTGCAAGAACTAATGAAGTCAGGACACCACGAGTCTGCTGAATCTCTACAAGGCCACTAGAACATACTCAGCATCAACAAGAAGTTGTGTAGCTTGGGCCACATCCAAGAGTTTAATAACTGCTTTTTGCAGAGGAAAACATAAACACCTGATGAAACAAGCATCCCTCCGAACAACTGCCCAAACTTCCTTATGAGGAAAGGCTGAAGGATCTGAGTCTCTTTAGCTTGGAGAAGAGGAGGCTGAGGGGTGACTTCATTAACGTTTATAAATATGTCAAGGGGCAATGTCAAGAGGACGGAGCCAGGCTCTTTTCAGCGGTGTCCACTGACAGGACAAGGGGCAATGGGTGGAAGTTGGAACATAGAAGGTTCCATCAAAATATGAGGAAAAAATTTTTCACTGTGAGGCTGAGAGAACACTGGAACAGGTTGCCCAGAGAGGTTGTGGAATCTCCTTTGGAGACATTCAAAACCCACCTGGACACATTCCTGTGCGGTCTGCTGTAGGTGGTCCTGCTTTGGAAGGGGGGTTGGACTAGATGGTCTTTGAGGTCCCTTCCAACCTCTAACATTCTGTGATTTTGTGATTCTGTGAAATTACTCCCTCTTGATCTAGCTCATAAGGAAAATATCAGTTCCTTTACAACCACAAGTTTCACAATAGCAATGAATAGTTAAATAAGCATCAAATAACACTTCGACTGTGCTTTCTCCAATTAAATCTTTTTAGACTTCAAGTCACATATTTTGGTATTATAAAATTTAGCTTTATTATTTAGCTTTTCCACGCATTTTCAATAACGGACATTAGAATTCTTTGAGGAAAACAAAATAATAAAATGCATTAAGCAGAAATATATGATAAGTTAAAGGTGGACAAGAGAAAGGTTGTCTGTTGGCAGCTTATTTATTGTTCCTGTATCTGAATTGTTTTTAATGTATTTTCAAGGTGAATTTGTTGACACGTCTCTTTCACTTTGCATTTACGAGAGAAGATTTGCATGTTACAACAGAAGATTCTTTCCTTTGATATTTCCTTCCCTTTCTAGTAATTTTCTCTCATCTTTTATGTTGTATACCAGGATTTCCCCTTCCTTGCATGTTTATACTACCTCTACATAACTTCTCGGGTATCTTTATTTTCCTGGGCCTCTGTTGACATTTCTTTAGACAAGTTCACTGTAACTAACAGATAATTTTTGTTCATTATTCTTCTTATTGCTTGGTCTGAATATTCAGAAGTCTTCAAATTCTGGAAATTGACCCCTATCTACGGAAGTCAGTGAGAAAAGCTCAGCATGTCAGGTGGCTCAGTTCCTCCCTGGCTAGGCAGCAGCTAATCCTGGGTCTGAAGCACATAAGTACAAAAAAAGATCATTTTGGTATCCAACTGTTGCTAAAATCCTTCATATAGACCTCACATTAGCAAATGTCCCCTAGGTCACACCAGTATCCTTGTGGCAAAACAGAAACTTAATCTCTCAGAAATATCTCTTACATATATGATCATTCCTCATAATCTCTAAGTGGCCAAGATACCAGACCTTGCTGTATTCTGAAAATCCATGAGTATCTGTGTCTTCCTGTGCATGATTGCCTTTAATTGATGCTTGGGAGCTACTGCAGACTGTAGTAAATTTTTCTTTCCAGAATAATTTCCTTATATATAGTATGTAAACTGTAAAAGGAAAGAGGCAGTAAAGTGTAAATCACCCTTTTCAGTGGCTAAATGGCATTTATAGGCAGGGACAGGACATCATTGTGTCTGAGAATACTAGTTTATTTCTGTTAACCAGAGAAGGTGACTCATTTCTTATTGCTGCATTTGGGGTGAGATTGGCTTCATGTTTAGAGACATGAACATCACCATCTGTATTCAGTTTAGTCAATACAGGCAAGAGTGCCAAGACCTATTCATTAATCCTCAAGAAGCCACCTATTTTGATTCACCTGAATAGCATTCTGTAGTCTATAGACTGTATTGACTAGACCTCCATTGATTATAATAGGGTCTTGGACACTAAGTTAAGAAGCTGACATCTACATGTAAGACAGCTAAATTTAAGAGTTAATCTGGAGCTGAATCCTATCCCATCCTTAACAGCTGAGCATTTTTGAAGACTTCAGTCAAAGTAACTTGCTTAACTGAATACAGAAACACAAGAAAATAGGATTAGAGTCGAGCATTGATACGTGAACACCTGATGTACACACTTTTCTCAACAGTAATAAACATTTCACAGCATATCATCAGAAATTTTGGAAATAAAACTAGACATTGCCAACATACCAAAGCTGGGAACAGGTTCTAGATCTCAAGTTCAAGATCAGTTTCTTAATAAGAACAGCCATTCTTCCTTCCCAGGAGAACTAAGGACGCATTTGTTAGCTCAGTATATAACTAGTGAAAAATCTGAAAGATACAGACAAAAAATATTTTATTTGAAACAGCTTATGAGGTCTAACATCATCAGACTACATGAAAAAAAAAATCAGATTTGGCCTGCAGTACATAAGTTTTGTGCTTGTGCTAGAACTAAGGTATCTGAGTGACTCACTGCTTGAATTTCAAGAAAGCTCAGAAACAGAATGACTTTCTCAAAATGATTTGTCAAGTTGTCAGTACAGTTGTAAACATAACAAAAGACTGCTGACCCAGTTTCCCATATTCTACTTATCTTCAGATAAGAGTTGGTCACCACCCTCCCATTTTGAAATATTTTATTGGCATTCCCTAATCACTGGTAGATTGTTATTTCTGTAACATTTTTATGCTAATCTTCATTTATTATGCTGGATTGTAGGTTTTTTCCACCTTTAATTTCTTCCTTCTGTCTCAAGGAAAGATACCTGGAAAAATACTCCACAGACTTTACAGGTTACAGACATCTGTGCTAAGGAATGGCAAAGGACTGCTGTGCAGCTGAAGTGAAGGTGAAAGCTTTATGAAGAACTAACAATACTTTTTCAGTTCCTGTAAACTACATAAATAACTGAACAGACAGAATTAAAAAAAAAAAAAAAAAAAAAAAAAGGTAGCTGAGAGCAATTAAATTATGTTTAAGAAAGGACTTGGATTGCTGTCAATGTTGCCATAATGTAAACCTTAGCAAGGTTCCACATTTTTAAATTAATCATTAAAAAGTGGTGTATTTAATCCACATCTTATGTCAATACACCAAATTTTCATTATCCTTTATATTGTCATCCTGTGAAATAACACAGAATCCTGTTAAGTTCTATAGAAGTTTCTGTTCTACCATTAAAAGATTTTCTCTCACACACACACACAAAAAATGGAAAATACTAGATTTTCAGATTTTGAATGTTTAGACACTGATCAGGATCTGTGTTACTTGGAAGACATGTAACAAGACACTGTCTGCAGTTAGCCCTTTGCTGTAAAATCTAGTAAAAGCAGCTAGAAAGTAACATGTCAGGAATGCTAACTAGTCTTTACTTGAAAAACAGAAAAAAAAGCATGTACTCTCATTTTACCATGGTCTTTCTTTACCTACAGAGGACATAATGATTCTTTAGCTACGGTGTTACATGGCTGTTGCTTTCAAGTGTCAGTTACTTCTCTTCGCTGTAAAGTCTAATTTTCTCTTGGTTGTGTTTTCTCTCAGATTTAGTTTACTTAAGGATATTTTTCCAGAAGCCCATTCTTCTATGTTACTTTTCAACTCTATGACAGTTTTTCCACTCTACTCATAAAATTTTCCAGGTCTCACTTTCTCCAACTTAAAGTTCGTTACTGTAAATGGTGTCATAAACAGCACATCTAATTTATCAGTTAATGTAGCCCTACTTAAGACCAGTAAAGCTGGTTGGAGTAACGATACCAAAATCATTAATCTCTTAGATTTTTTGGTTCTGGTAAAAATTAACTGGAACCACAAATCGGAAAAACCACATTGGCTAATAACCATTGAACATGCGGTGGGTTGGGGGTGCTTTTTTAATGCAGCATTTGACATTGCTATCACTCGCTCAAGCTACTTCCCATACTCTTTTGAACACTTCCATGTGGGATTGACTGAGCCACTCATCTCTCCCTTGTTGCTCGCTCTTTTCCTTCTTTGCCATGTAACTGTCAATAATTTGCAGTCTTGTTTTTCATACTTGTTTTTCAGTTCATTGAGAAAGTGAGGTAGAGGACAATCAGCAATACAAATGGTACAGGAAAGACAACCCTCATGTATATACTGTTTATTGGTATACTCTCCATTTTATGCTTTGCCCTCTTTTCCTTTTTCAGTTTGAGATTCTGGAGATTATTTTTAATGCCTATATCTTCAGACAGACTTACAACCCCGAAAGAACTAGTAAAGGAAATCAAGATCCATTGTTGGATTAATTTCAAATCTTCTCTTCCCCTTACATATATATACCCTGTTACATATACTATAGCAAAAGTCTGCTTTTAAATTCAGGTCTAGCTGGAATTTTGTCAGGTCTGCAAGATCTGTTGGATTTACTTGACTTTGGAGTGACAGGAGGATATTTTATATGTTTTTTTTAAAAAAAATATTGAGGCAGAGGAAGGAAGTATCTTTACTGTTGGTAAGTCATCCTTGAAAAAAAGAAAATTTAGCAGAGGTGTCTGCAGCTGCATGGTATTTAAAATATAGTCACAGAATATGAACCAGGTATATCTTTACAAGAATACAAATTAATTACTATCCAAGGACTTATTCGTATGTTTTAAATAGCACTCAAATTAGAAGTCAGAAGAAAAAAACCCGTTCATAAGTATTTTTTCCTTTTACACAAAGGTTTCCACTTTAAATTGGATTTGATTATCTTCCTGCTCTGGTCACCACAACGAAATCTCTGCAGGAAGCTCGTTGCTGGCAGGAAGGAGGTGCTGTAACTCTATGTGGTCACTCAGCACAAGGGATGCAGGACTGGGCTCTTAGACACAAACCACACTATTCTCACCTAGCCATGGGGTTACTGACAACTAGTCACTCCTGGCATTGTAATCCATTTTTATCTGGCTCAGCTTTGTCTATACATATTTTGATTTTGATTTCTAATACAGCATTATACACCTTGTCCATCTGGCAGAACACTACTGTAGACTTTCTGTGTAGGGATATACCTATAAAGGGACAAGCACGACTGTTTGCTTTTACCAAAATCTGCAGGAAGAACTGGATCTTCCCTCCCCCCTCCACAGCCACAGCCACATATACTCTGGTGGCCATCTTTCAGTTTCTTCTTCTTAAGATAAATATTATTTGTCTAAATGGATGCAACACTTCAAACAAATTAAAAGCTGAATGTGTTTATTTGTGGAGATGAAGAATTGCAAGAAATACTGCGGCATAGGATTTCCCATTTGTTATTTCTTTTACTTACTATATTTACTCATTTCTAGGATTAATTTTGGGCCCATGTAAAGAGCACAGTCATCCTAGATGTGAGCAGCACAGAATCTACTTATTTTTCTTTGTCATTACCAGACCAAGCACAGCATGGCAAGAAATAGCAAAGCAATTTTAAGTCCTCAAACATGTGGGTTTTTTCTTTTTTTTGTTTGTTTACTTAATATTAGTGTCATATAAACTGGAAAAAAATAAACCAGGAAAAAATAAATTAACTTCATTTGGAAAATCAACCTCCCCAAAGATAAGAGTTTCTGTGCAGCTGACATTTTAAATATAACCTTTAAATATGGATTTGGGGGATTAGTCATGAGCTTATTAATGTAATGGGTCCCTGGGATGCATCTTTTTTTTTAATGACTGCAGGTTTTTCTATCTGCAAATGGTTTTTCATGAAGTCAGAAGACATAATCTATATGAATATATATAGTAGCCTACTAGCAGGACTGAGGAAAAGTGCTATACAGAAAAATGTTTTAAGGTAAATTAAAAAAGTATGTTGAAGGAACATCACTGAAAAATTTCAACTTCCAGTTGAGTATTGTTTCTGGACTTTATTTAATATTACAGAATGAGATAGAGACAAAATAATTCAGGCTGGAAGGGACTTCAGGAGGTCTCTTGCCCAACCTCCTTCCCAAAGCAACATCAGTTGTGGGGTCACCAGGCTGCTCAGGACTTTGTCCTTATGTTCATATACTCAGAACTTTCTCCTTCCTTCACAATGGCTATGAGGCCTGAAGACAAGCAGTTGAAAATGCAGGTTTGAAATAGATGCCCTTACTTCTTTCAGTCCATAACCCACATTTCAATTAAACATTTACAATTATTATTTCACTGAGATAGAGGGTCACTTTTATAGTTCCTAATCTTGCATGACCTAAGCACAGTAACCTTGATTTACAATGCCATAAGCTGTTATTTAAGCAGGCAATGTTCATTCATTAAACACTCATTTTAAATTCCTCTGTAATAAGCAATTAGCTTGCCAAAGTCTTATACAATGTCATATATTTAGGTCACTGACATACTAAATTCCCTTGTGGCCCAGAAAAAAAAAATTGTACGACACTGAGCATACAAGTTTCTCAAAAGATTGGCCTTCGCAGCAACATAAAGCTTAACCCCTATGAGCCATACTAAGGAATACGTAATGGTCCCTTTATACAGAGCTTTTATTAATGTGTTGTGACTGAGTCGTGAGCAGTACTGAACAGCAAGTAATGAAGCAGAACGTCCAGGAAAACACAGAGATTCTTCTGTTCCTATGCCTTTGAGAGATTTCACCCAGCTTCTGGGTCAGTTCTGGCTAACAATTTGCGTAAAAGACATATTTCATAGAGACTTTTGTCAACTGATGCTTTTATGCATGTGTGTGAGCATGATCCTGTTTTCCCCACACATTATGAGCATATAGACCGTATTTGTGTTGGCAGAAAATGGAATGACCAATGCAATCCAATCGGCAACAGCAATCAGAGCAACCATAACATAAGATGAGCTCAAGTGAAGTCAGAGCAAGAGTGAATTTCAAGCTGCACCTTAAAATAGCCTGACTTCAAGTCAAACAAGAGTGATGATTTAGTTTACTGTATCTCACACAGAAATTAACAGCTTTCCAGGCATTTCCCATTTCCTGTACTATCAAGTCTTGAACAATCTTTACTACACAGACAAAAAGAGATGCAGATTTCAGGGAGGAACTAAGGCACTGGCCATTTTAATCTCTGGTTATATTTCTATTTTACTATCTCCCTTTAACCTAGATGTGGAATTTGTACCAGCACATGGAATTGTATCCCCAGCAAGGGACACATTAACCAATCCTACTTCTGTTAAGAACCACAATTCTGCATAGGAATCTCCACAAGACACATGCAATTGGAAAACCCATGAGATAAGTTGATGTAAAGTTTTCTGGTTAGCAGAAATGAGAACTTTTATGAAGACAAAATTAAAAATAGTTCATCAGCCTTTAAAGCAGAACTACATGCCCTACAAAAAAAAACTGTCACAAAAAAAAAACCCCTAGGGTCTAGTATCCAAAGAGTTACCAAGGAGAGGAAGCTTTCCTTGGCAGAACTGAATCACTAGCCTATAATTCAATTTCCTTTACGATGAAAAGAAATCTGGTATCTTGTGACCTCTTTGATTTTGCAGATCAAAGCACAGAATAACACCCTAATTCTGTATTTTCTTCCTGACTGTAGTCATGACAGAAAGGCATTGCTTATGCCTTTCTCATCTAAACTCCAAAACCTTTCTCATCTAAAGTTCTCCCCAGCCCACCCCAGGGGAAACTGGTTCATAGTAGAAAAAAATGACAGTTCTTCCTGGGAGTAAAAAGGAAATAATTACACTGGCAATTCCTAGAAATTACATTCATGAAAAAGAAAAAAAAAAAAAGAGGAGAAAAAAAGAAAAAAAACAATTCCACAATGAAATAGAAGCCATAGCTTTAGATACAACAGCTAGTGCAAAAGTGACAGGTTCTCCCTGTTCTTGTATTTCACAACATAAGTAGGTAAACTTTTTTCATTTTCCTATTTCCAACTGTGTATTACTGTAAGTTGTTGAAACAGACTCCTCAGTAAATCCTGTGTACACAATGGCCTGAAAAAAATCCTCTCTAGCTATGTGTAAAAGGTGATGTTTTCAAGTAGTGGATGAGCCACTCACACAGAAGAGCTCTACAGAACAATCTACAAGAAGAAATGAAGCAGTCAGGGTCAGAGTTTATATACTCCTTTTTTTTGTCCCCACCATAATAAGTGTGCAATAGTTCTAGCTCGGTTGACCTTACCTTATCTTAGCTAGACTTGATCTGATAAAAAAAGTGACTTTTTTTCATAGACTAGATGAGGCCCTTTGACCTAGCTGTGAGAAAGCAAAGAGCAGAAGCACGACAGCACTAGAGTATTTCTGAAAGCACAAAGAAATAGCAGCGTGTGCCTGGAGACATTTGTATAGCAGTTCAGCATTCATGAGCCACCCGTGACCTTGGGCTGCAATTGGAGACATTTGTTAGAGAGGCACCTCCTCCCAAATGGTCTTCTACAGCCACTCACCATCCCTCCCTCACGCCTCCACGGCTGGGCTGCCACAGCAGTTGTCTCATCCCTCCTGTTGTAGGGGCTCAGACATTTTACCCTGCGGATACTCCTGCTATATCTCTACAGTTCCCTCCTGCTGCTCTCAGGTGTGCCACCTCCTCCAACACATCCTGGCACTCACCTCTAGTACAGCTTTTTTTTTTTTGCATACAAAAACCACCAAGTTCTGAAGAGGCAAACCATAAACCTCACACATGAACTCTCTGGTGCTGGGTTTTTTCCATATTCTGAAAGCAACCATATAAAAACGACATCCCACGCTTTTCCTAAACAGGCACAGATATACAATGCATAGCCTGCCTTTGCCCTTTCCACAGTGTTCACATTCCTGACAAGCAGACTTTAAATAATTTAACTGATATTCATAAACACACACTTAATCAAACCTGTAATATGTTATTTCATCTTATCTTGCCCCCAATATCTTCTTCTTCTATCTCACCTGAGCAATTAGTCATTTTGCATTTCTGCCAGAGGGATTCCTGAAGAAGAGACAGGCAAGAAACCAAGTAGCAACATTTCTTCTTCTGTTAAGAGCCACACAAGTAGTCTATCAAAGTGACTAGTGAAAATTACAAAGGAATATATAAGCTTTCAGGAAACAGTTGTCGGAGACTCATAGCTATACACAGTATTGAAGGTAACTGTAAAACTGGAAAAGTACCTTTTTGCTACTAGTATGCTCTTGACAGAGTTTCTGCATTTGGAACTAACTTTGAATTAGAATTTGGAGTAAGTTTAAGATGTAATAGGTAGTTACGAATAATTTCATATGTTGGTGTTTCCATGATCAAAATATCTCCTTGCTTTATAGTTCACCACATTCAGGAAGATACCGGTGCGTAATTCCACTTTTATATAGACTTTCAACCTCAAAGCTCGATAATTTTTAAGTAAATTTCACTGTCCTTCCACTTTTATTTTTCAAAAGCAGAGGACAGAAGTCTATTTATTTCTGGGTTTGTATGATACATGCTTTACAACTGAAAAGTACAGAAATTACTCAAAATATATAGGCAAACTTAAAGGAAGCTGCTCTTCAGAACAATTTCTTCTCTTGAAACAAGTTTACAGCGACTGTGTAGTATTAGCGAGTGCAAAATATTACTGTGCCATTTCTGAAGTATGTGGTAAACCTTCTGCTGAGCTGAGGACATGACTGGGATAGTTAAATAGTCTATTTCAGAGGAAAAAAACCCTAATTATTTAGTGGGTGTAATGTACAGTACTACTACCCAAATAAGAATAAAATTTTCTGTCCAACAGTAGACAAGTAAGGAAAAAGCTTGTGTTCCCACTCCTTCCCTTCTGCAAATCAAGTAAAAAAAATAATTCAGGTTCCAACATCACATCGATAAATCAAGGTTATTACTATGACCAGCAGAACTCACTTCTGATCCTAAAATCATGAACTGTATGCCAATCTAAGTGCACAGCGCACACTTCGAAGGAAATGGGGGAGGTTCTGAATTATCAGTAGACTTTCTAGGATTCAGGAACTTTCCATATGTTTTAAAACATGGAAATGTCAAATTCTCCATGCTAAAAGCAAACCCTCCACAAACACACAGACAGGGAGATTACTAACATTTATTTAACATGTTGCAAACTTGCTAAGCTTAACAAATTGACCTTTAAATTTATAAATTTCAAGTCAGAAAATTCTGGAAGATAATAACGCTAGTGAATAAAGCAACTGACATCCCCCAACACCTCATTAGAGTTTTGATTTTCTAAGTTACAGTTTACAAACATACATTAAAAATGAAAAACTCACTGGATTTCCTACCTGTGTCTATGTGCAATGATTTGCGCTACATTTTTGTAGTTTTAGCAAAACTTCGCAACTATAAAGCACATTCTGCTTCTGTCCACTACCTTTTTCTTTTTTTCTGAAAAAGAACTGTGTTTAACTATGATATGACTCTGAAAGCATGCATGTTTCTTCATAAACTTGGTAAAAAAATACAATCTGAAAAACGTATGCCCTAAACATCTGATAGGCATTGAATCAGTCACTTCGTTATGCTAATGACATTATGAAGCAATCAGTTTCAAAACTATATAAGAGTGCATAATCAAGATACTTTTGATAGGGAAGTACCCCTGCATATTAAAAAAGAACTGGCTTAGATGTTTTGGGGCAACACAAGAAAACTCCTGTTTGTTGCCTGGTAACTGCATTTAGAGCGGTTGTTCCTAACTCATACCCAACAGCCAGTGAAAGACTGAACTTTGGCCCAAAAGAAAGTTCTTCCTTTGTTCCGTTGTGTGTCATATATTAAATGGTTATTGAATTCAAAATGGCACAGGGCTGAATATTCTCATTTTATGTACCACTCATCTGCTTCTAGGCACTCAGAGTATTTAGCTACCCATGAATACACATCAAGAGCAGTAAAATAATACTGCTTTGTCTTCAAATGGATGTGTTTATATTTGCAAGTCCTCCATTCCACTTCTCACTACAAAGGCCCTTCTCACTCTTAACAACCTGGAGAGTCATGTATCAATTCTTCAAAGTTTGGTCTGACCTCCTGATTTTGAGTCTTCTGTTTTTCAGAAATTAACTGAGCTAGTTTACCAAGCTCTGGTGAAACCTGGCTCCTGACTTTACAGTGCCTATATTACATAGGCTGATAGATGTATTGCCCATATACTTTGAGATCATTAAAAAACTACTGTAAATCCTCCTAGATCCCCATATATTTTTAACAAAGATGGCCACTGACAAATACTTATCATGAAGAACTTTTTTATTAACAAATATATTAATATTCCATGTGATCTTAGCATAACAGAAAGATTCATTTCACGGATGCTCCATTTTGCAGGAAAACAAGGACAGACTATGAACAAAATTGCTCATGGAATCCTACCCTGTCTCAAAAAGCTGTCTGCAAGTGTCTACTGAGTTATTTACAAAAGAAGTGTAATATTCTGTGATTCCATGATTTATGTTAGAAGTGCTTTAGAAGGTACTTTATTTTTCTTTTTTGAAAACCTCATTAAAAAAAAAAATTCAAGAAACCTTCAAATCTGAACCTCTGTTCAATCACTTTAGTAGTTGATTCCTCTGGAATCTCTCTTCATAAAAATGTTTATTTTTTATGATCAGTATTCTTTGTTAAAGAATTAACATTACATATACTTTATTTATTGTGAAAATTCCAGAGGAAGATTGCTTTTTAAAATTCAAGAGAATTGTCACCTATAATTTTCTTGCATATCAAGATCAAGGCATTCTTTGAAATCATGTATTCTGTACAATTCAGAGGAAGTTTTAGATAATACAGTTCTGAAACATATAACAATAATAAACCCAATGAATAATAGTTTAGTGGCAGATTTCTTCTGGGATTCAATAACACTACCATCTTATTTAAACAAGATATTTCTTAGTTTTTCCAAAAGCTTTGATGTAGAAAGAGTCTGTTTTTTTTTTTTCTTATTGGCAATGTTGTACATCGAAAGTGAACTATCCGAAATATATGCTATCTGGATAATCAAAATATTAAGTTAGCAATCCTTTTCCATTAAAACATCTTGACTTTTGTTTTAAAATTCACGGCTTATTTGAAGAAGATTGTCAGCATCCTATTCATATCAGATTTGAAGTGGCACAAATTTTCTATTCAGATTCAGACTACTGTCTTTAATATAACATTCAGCAAGACCACAAGCTAATAAATATTAAATAAATTAATTATTCTGATTTGCAGCACATTTCTTAAAGCAAATAGATAAGATGAGTGATCGGGGGAAGGACCCAAAAAGTAGTTTCATCATGATAAGCATTTAAAGATGAAAATCCTTTATCTGGTCAATATCTCAAGTCTGTTTCACATAGGTTGATTTTATACATCCAATTCTTACTCTTTTTTTTTAGAATCAAAAGATTTTAGCACAGAGGACTAAATTGGTGTTTATTTTGGTGTTGCAGCTATAAAGAAACTGACTTTTTCAAAGAACAATCTGTATGTTTACATTTCAGCTTCTTCAACTGAATGTCAGTCAAGATTTCAGGTACAAAATAAACTATAAGTGAAAATTCAAGTAGTTAAGTCTTTATCTTAATGAAGGTACAAAACCAAAGTACTGTTTGGTTTTGCACATTATAAGCTGCAAATATGTTTGTGAAAATGTTCCTACGAAACATTAATAAGGATAGTTTAAATAAAAAGCAGCAGAGTAAATGAGTATTTCTAATTGCAAAATCTTTCCAGTTCTAGTGATTGACAAGGCAACTGTAAATTTTGACATGCTTTCTCACTGACTCTGTCTGGGTACCTTTTGATGTGCAGAAGTATACTACAACATGTATATAGCACAGGAGTTTAAAGAGGTTATAAAGATATCAAATAGCGGCTAAAAAAAACCAGCAAGGAATAACAATGTACTAGACCAAGCATGAGTATGCTCTTGCAAGTAACACTTTTGCAAGACATGCAAGCAGTCCTCAGTGAGGTCAGGAAAGGTAAACTTCCCCCACTCCTTTAAACATCTCCTTGGCATTGCTTAACCACCACCTTCCAACTCCCTGTTTTTTCTTTTAATTTTACATACTACTGTCAGTGATTTTTTCCCATCTTCAATCCTTGACCTGCTGTCCTGGCCTGAGAGCCCCAGGACACGAGTTCTCTGAGGGCAATCACAGCGGTGGAGGAGAGGATGGGTCAGGTGACCCAAATGGACCAATCACAGTGTTCCTTCCCATGGGCTCAGTATAAAAGGGTCCCTCAGAGGAGCCCTGGGGCCTTCAGTGCTTCTGGGCTGGGAGGGCTGCTGTGGGCTGTTCCTGCCTCCTGTTTTCACACTGCAGAGGAGCACTGTTCATTGGGATAGGTTGTTTTTCCCTGCCCCTCTAGGTGGGAGCAGAGTGGCTGCTGCAAGGTTTCCTTTTTTCAGACTGTTACCTGTGTTCTTTCCTGCTATTGCTACAATATCCTAGAGCTAAAATAGATTTTAAAGACGGAGAAACAACATCTGTTGAAAGATTAAGCAACAAGTTGATAAAGGATGCAAACACTTGTGGATAATTGCTACCAGGATTATACTTGGACCTTTACGCAAAACCACTTGGTTTTCATAAACTATGTTGAATTAAAAAAAAAAAAAAAAGCAACAATACTGAAACATATGGGAAATCCTGTATGATTTAATATAATACTTTAAAATGCATGCCTATTATATGCTTCAAAGCAACATACAGCTCAGTAACTGCTACTCTTAAACCTAAGCTTTTCCCAGCAGTGAGGACGTCTTTACTGCTCTTTACCTTTTCTCTTAGAAGAAATACAAGACTACTTAAAGGAAGCAAAACTTTATACTGTTAGCTTTATTCACACACTTCTGCACCAAATACCAAAGGTCTTGTTTGAATGTCTCCCTCCAACTTTGAGACTGCTGCATTCAGTGAAATTTTCCAAGGGAGAAAAGATCTCAAAGATCTATGTTTCCTATGAGGTTTGTGAAAACAGGCAGCCGGTCAGAGGAGAGACCTTAATTTTCTTATTACATATCGGACAGCACATATCCACAGAGATGTCTGAAATGCCACCACTTGTGAAATTCTTTTTCTGCACACTCCTCCCCCTTCATTAGTTCATTAGTACCCCATGTTTTTTTTTTATATACATTAGTACTTCTCACAGCCCACAATCCACTATACAGGGAAACAGAAATTATCTGTCTAAATGTATACCTACTCACTATAATGATAAAAGTGATACTGAAACAATCCATCCTGCTCCCCCAAAGAGAAGGACATAAATGTTGTGCTTACGTCTAGATCAGCAAGTACTATGTTACTTAAGAAAAGGAATCTCTTAGGATAAGGCTACACTACGAGCTGCAATTAATCTTTCCAGCAGGGCCCACTCTCCCCATTCTGCCACAGGTCCAAGACCTACCGGATTTCTGCAGAATTTTTAACAGGAAAAAAATCTCTTGTTCTGTGATTATTTTATTACTGTAGGAATTTGCAACTATTATCTAGAAGGATAGTACCATTTCAGCCTTTTACAGTCTCTTTCTCTACATGTTCAATTTCTTACCAGCTAGGCTACTGAAGGGCATAATGAGAGGGTAAATGGCTTTTGTAAGAAGTGTACTTTTAAACACTTGTGAAACTCTGAATTTTGCCTAATATAAGTCAAAACTGCAATGCTCTCCTAAAGGGAAATGGTACACTGTCCATCCATGCCAGTGGAGGACCCGATTTCAAATCTTTTCTTAACCCAAAACAACAGGTATCTTTTCTATAGGGAACAACTGGTTCAACAGCAATTTTTCCTTATTTCTTTACGATGATTTCAAGTAGAGCTCTCATAGAGTTAATCATACAATTGCAATACTTACAGACATATCATGGCTTTCAATGGGAGAACTTGAGATAGAAGAGATTATTAAAAGTTTTATGGTGATCTGTCCTTTTATGTAGTTTGTAGATTTTAATGCAGGATAAATCTGGACCCCTTCAATTTTTTTTTTATTTTTGTGTAACAGTGATACTTTCAAAATATGTTTTGCAAAAATGCTATTGCACAAACAACAGAATTGCCAAAGCGCTAGGCAAGTAAGTATATAGGGAGTGGTAAGTCCCAAACTTACCTATTTTGTTTGCCCGTGAACATTTCTTAGATCTGGTTAGTTGTGTGATAACTGCAAAGATCACAGAATCACAGAATCACAGAATGTTAGAGGTTGGAAGGGACCTCAAAGATCATCTAGTCCAACCCCCCTGCCAGAGCAGGACCACCTACAGCAGACCGCACAGGAACATGTCCAGGCGGGTTTTGAAAGTCTCCAAAGAAGGAGACTCCACAACCTCCGTGGGCAGCCTGTGCCAGTGCTCGGTCACCCTCACTGTGAAAAAATTTTTTCTCATATTTTTATGGAACATCCTATATTCCAGCTTGCACCCATTGCCCCTTGTCCTGTCAATGGACACCGCTGAAAAGAGCCTGGCTCCATCCTCCTGACACTCCCCTTTGACATATTTATAAACATTAATGAGGTCACCCCTCAGCCTCCTCTTCTCCAAGCTAGAGAGACCCAGCTCCTTCAGCCTTTCCTCATAAGGGAGATGTTCCACTCCCTTCATTATCTTTGTGGCTCTGTGCTGGACTCTCTCCAGCAGCTCCCTGTCTCTCTTGAACTGAGGGGCCCAGAACTGGACACAGTATTCCAGATGTGGTCTCACCAGGGCAGAGTAGAGGGGCAGGAGGACCTCTTTTGACCTACTTGCTACTCCCCTTCTAATACACCCCAGGATGCCATTGGCCTTCTTGGCCACGAGGGCACATTGCTGGCTCATGGTCATCCTGCTGTCCACTAGAACCCCCAGGTCCCTTTCCCGTGCGCTGCTCTCCAGCAGGGCAGTCCCCAACCTATACTGGCACATGGGGTTATTCTTTCCCAAGGGCAAAACTCTACACTCGCCCTTGTTGAACCACATAAGATTTCTCCCTGCCCAGCCCTCCAGCCTGTCTAAGTCTCTCTGAATGGCTGCACAGCCTTCTGGAGTGTCAACCACTCCTCCCAATTTTATTTCATCAGCAAACTTGCTGACAACATTCTCTAATCCCTCATCCAGGACATTGATGAATATATTGAATAACACCCGCTGTTCTGGTTGTTATTTGAAAATTAAATAGGTTAACAAGCAATATCTCAAGAGTTCTGGATTGAGGATTCTTATCCCATTTGCTCGAGGTGCAGCTAGTGGCAAAGGATGGAGAGAAGTGTTGCTTACAGGGAACAAGTCATTGAAAAGTTCTTTACTATAAGAGTGGTGAAATACTGGAACAGGTTGCCCAGAAAGGTGGTGGAGGCTCCATTCCTGGAGACGTTCAAGGTCAGGCTTGATGGGGCTCTGAGAAACCTGATCTAGTCAAAGATGTCCCTGCTCACTGCAGGGGGGTTGGACTAGATGACCTTTAAAGGTCCCTTCCATCCCAACATGTTCTATGATTCTGTGATTTTCCAACAAGATTAATTAGGTTACTGCTATAGATCCGTATACTATTGCTACTATAGAGCATTCAAGAAATTCTAATAAATTTAAGATTAATTTTAGGTATTTAAATATTGATAACTTTATAGTGTTTTATTTTTTCTAAATACTCATACATCAGAAACAATAGGCCTTATGGGACAGGTGAGTTGACTGGTATTACCAAGTGGTTCTTTAGAGCTCATTTCTACCAAAATCTCTCTATATATTTCCTTATCACTGTTTTTTTTTTTATTTCTGTGCATGTTGGGACTTCTGAGACACTAGAACACAAGTACTGAAGTACTTGCAAGAGTATAGGGGATTCCAGTGAGGAGCTTTCACTATCTGCCCTCAATATTACTACTCTTTTTTCCTATAGTCTGAAAGACATGGTGCCTAGATTGGAGCAGGGAGTTAAAATCAGACTGGCATTTGGCTTCAGATAGGTCTTCAGCAACTTAAATAAATGCTGAAATATGCATGTGAATTCTGTCTTTCAATGGCATGAAAAGCCCAGTCTCTCAGCAAAGAAGAATGAAGCTAGCCAAATCACTTTTTTTTTCCCCTTTTTACCTTGCTACAGTAAGAAATTGTTTTATAAACAGAGGGGGGATGAGGTAAGTTTGCTATATGTCATAATGAATGCCTGACAAGTTAGGCTGCAAAAGCTCTACAGAAAAAACAACATTCTGAATCTTTGCTACTCTTTCTCCTGTATGATTAGTAAGTGTTAAAAACAACCAAAGAAAAAGAAAAATAACAAAAAGCCACAGGTTTGACTGCAAAACCAAAACAGACCCAAAGCTACTCATCTAGTTTTATCTTTTCCCACAAAAAGGCATAGTTGGAGGCTTTTAATCCAGGTATTATTCAATAGCTTCCTGTTGTTAACACAATGAATTCTATCTTCACACTAGTCAAGAATTACAGTTTTAGGAAAGTGACATATATTAAAACAAGTTTCTTTGCTTTTAACTGTCAAGTCTGTCTTTCCAGTGAGACCTAATTCCGCAAGAGCCATCTGTTTCCTTCCACGGACATATTCTCTCCTGATACTCTGTCATTTAAAACAGTGTTGGAGCATGGTGGGGATACAGAGTTCTTTCTACTTAAGCGTGCAAGTCTACGTAGGATGGATAAATACCGTATTTGTTAGCAATCAAACATCAGATGATATTGCTTTCCTAACTATAGTTTGAAATAATGGTTCCTCTATTCTCTTTTAGCTGTACCGATATTTTTAAGCAACAGTAGTATGCAAGCCATGCTTAGAAATGTATATTCCAAGCAGCATCCGATGCCTCAATGCTTGTTGGTATGAAGGAAATAAGCTAGCGATAAGCAGATGTGAAATTTACAGCTGTTTAATACAGTAAACTGAAGTTTCACTAGCAGTGCATCTACCATGGAGAAAGCATTTTCAAACATGTCACAATGTGGGAAGCATTAGGAGGAGCAAGGAAATTATTTTAGTTTATCCATATCCTGCATTAGCACTATAACCAGAATCACAGAATTTTAGGGTTTGGAAGGGACCTCCGGAGATTACCTAGTCCAAACCCACTGCCAGAACAGGACCACAGAATCTAGGGCAGGTCACGCAGAAACACATCCAGATGGGTCTTGAAAGTCTCTAGAGAAGGAGACTCCACAACCTCTCTGGGCAGCCTGTTCCAGTGCTCTCTCACCCTCACAGTAAAGAAGTTCTTCCTCATGTTAAGGTGGAACTTCCCGTGCTCTAGCTTGAATCCATTGTCCCTTGTCCTATCACATGGCACAAGTGAAAAGAGGTTGTCTCCTCCTTCTTGACATCCAGCCTCCATATATTTATACACATTAATTAGATCCCCTCTCAGTCTTCTCTCCAGTCTAAAAAGCCCCAGGTCTCTCAGGCTTTCCTCTTAATGCAGGTGTTCCAGTCCCTTAATCATCCTCACAGCCCTCCGTTGGGCTCTCTCAAGTAAATCTCCATCCCTCTTGAACTGGGGAGCCCATAACTGGATGCGATACTCTAGGTGAGGTCTCACCAGGGCAGAGTAGAGGAGGAGAAGAGCCTCCCTAGATCTGCCGGACACGCTGTTCTGAATGCACCCCAGGATACTTTTGGCCTTTTGGGTTACAAGGGCACATTGCTGTCCCATGGATCTCTGAGGTCCAGGACTCTGAGGTCCTTCTCCACAGAGCTGCTGTCTAGCAGATTGCCTCCTAACCTGTACTTATTCTTGTTGAACCTCACTAGGTTCCTCTTTGCCCAGCTCTCCAGTCTGTCCGAATCTTGCTGAATGGCTGCACAGTCTTCAGGTGCATCAGCAAAGCCTCTCAGTTTCATATCATCAGCAAACTTGCTGAGAAGACACCCTGTCCCATCCATTGTATGAATTAATCGTAGTTTACTTAATAGTTATGTTAGACATAACAAAATTACAGGAAAAAAAAAAAGCACAGGGAAAAAAAAATCAACATAAGTCACTGAATATAAGGAATAACTTCTATATGGGAGTTTCTGATGAGTCCTGCTTTATTTAGCTGTGGAGAAAAAAGAAATTGAGATTGGTAAGTACAGAAGTAGGGATCACTAAAAATTTCATAGCTATGTAATCAGGGATGGCACAGAGAACACTAACAGGAAATTTAAATCTTGGAGTGTTAAAAAAAAAGAAAAGATTACATCAATAGAAGTCAAAAGTTAAAAAATCTTAAACAAGCTAAAAAGATTGATTTTCTTCTTCTTTTCATATGCACAGAATTTGCGGAACTAATTGACAAAGGATGTGGTGGGACCAGATGATGGAATCATGTCAAAAAGCATACTAGGCAATTATTCAAGGGTAGGATCTTTGGTTCTGAAGGAACCTATAGATTAGAAAGTCTGTAAACTGACGAATGCTGAAACCTGAGAGGTTCCTGAGAAACCATCAGTTCGATGCTCGCCATGAATTTTTCTTTTCTAGAAAGATCCACAGTGATCATGAACGCTGACTTCTAGTCTGATCCACAAGGATAGTAAATAAGGTTTAGTCAGTTGTACAGGTACAAAAAGCCAGCCCTCTGGAAACAGTTTTTCCATTTTAAAGTCTTTATAAAACAGCGATGGAGTGTGGGCAGAGGCCAAAGATGTCACAGGGGTCACAGTGCTGTTTTCCAACACAGTGATAATTTCTGTGCTAATTGTTGTATCTCCCAAATTCTCAGATTATTCATTTTATGCCTAATTATTTTGCAGTGACATATTCTGTGTTATCCTGGTTTTGTTACTCATAATTATGTAAAGAAATCATGACATTAACATCCTCTTGGTGCATTAAAAATATGTTGATTACCAAAATGTATTAATATCTTTGCCACAAATATATTTAATCAAATTTTCCCTTTACTAAGCCTCCTGATCCATTTTTGTTTCAAAGACCATTACTTAGAGTGACATAAATAACAGTTTCTTCACCAAAATGCTGCATAATTCCGGAGACCTACCGCAAAGCTGGAGAGGGACTTTTTATAAGGGCATGTGGCGATAGGACAAGGGGCAATGGTTTTAAGCTAAAGCAGGATAGATTTAATATTAGACATTAGGAAGAAGTTCTTCACTGTGAGGGTGGTGAGACACTGGAACAGGTTCCCCAGAGGAGTTGTGGATGCTTCATCCCTGGAAATGTTCAAGGCCAGTTTGGATGGGGCTTTGAATAACCTGGTCTAGTGGGAGGTCTTGTTGTTGTTGATGGTCTTTAAGGCCCCTTCCAACCCTTCTTTGATTCTGTGAAGATGTGAGCACTAACCCTGTGCAGTACTTCCACATGAAAATCATCAAGTGATGAAACCATACTCTTTGGGGTCCAAAATGGAAATTTAAATAGAGAATCATACTCAAAAAACCACTTTCACTTCTGTCATGTATGCACCTTTTTCCTTATAATAGTTGCTTACGCTGGTAACTAGTAAGGGATCTCCCTGTATTTATCTAAACCAATCATTTTTTTAACCTTAATTTTAACTCGTTTCCAGCTGAGCAGGTAGAGTGATAGAGCCGCTGCATGAGCGCCTGGCAGACAACGAAGGTCAAACCTCCACAGAAATCATGGTTAACCTTGTAAATACTGTCATCTTCTTCTGAGCCTTCAGGACAATGACTGACATTCGTGTATTCCCAGGCCAGGATTAAGGTGAATCACATCTGGGATCCTAAACACCACTTTTACTTATTCACAACAACGGGTCTTAATAGGTGACAGACTTCAATTGCTCACTTAGTGCTCTCATCAATTCACTTCACAATAGAGAAACACTTGTGTAAACAGGCCTTGTCACAGATACCCAGAAAAAAAGAAACAGAGGTCACCAACCTTGGATCCCACAAGGATGATGACAGACACAGCAATGGTGGTGGGTAGGCACTCCCATAACTCCTGGGGCCATCGCCTTTTATACTGCCTAGTCCCTGCCCCCACCGGGCTATTCACCCCTCATGGGAAATTACTGAGGTCTGGGGTACAGTGGGGACCTCTGAGGGTGGGTCCTTTCCCTCTCACGGTAAGGACTTCTTTGGTTTCCACCCATAGTTCCAAGCCCTACCTGCCCCCACACCCCCACTGGGGCACTGATGGGGCAGTTGGCTCAGAAAGGTGCCAAGTCAGCTCCATGCAAACAGGCAAGAGCCAGGCAAGTGACTGTGGCCAATTTTGGTTCTGAAAAGGCCCAGACTATCTGAGATATAATATCAGTCTCTCAGAACTACCTACTTGTGGAAATCAAGCACATATTACACAGTTTGCAGTGCTCAGTAATTTGAAACTATCCTCTTTATAGTAAAAAATGGTACCCAAAATGCTGTGAAAGACATGTAAGGACCATATAGGTAGTTCCCAAACTGATAGCATTTTTAGGGTGACTATTTACAAAGAGCACTTCAAAAGACAAGAGCTTTGATTGTCTACTTGATATGCTTAAATTTTCACTTTACAAAAATATATCTGTTTTAAAGATAAGGATTAGCTTCAGCTAATCAGGAAACCTTGTGAACAGAAACATGACTTACTTCATTTATTTTTTAATACTTTTGCAAGAAAAGATCATTTCCATGCCAAAAAAAATACATAATTAAAGCAATGGAATTGCCTCTGGCAGCACCACTGGAGTTTGGATCAGCACCTTTTCTTTGATTTGTGAAAGAGTAACCTATTTGCAAGAACTAAGTTGAAGTCTGGATTTAATAATGCCTGCAGATAATTAAGATAATTAATAGATAATTAAGACCTTCCACACACTTCTTGTGAAGTATTTTGCCTTTACAAGGTATTGTGTTAAAAAGTGGGAAGACGTGTCAGCAGGACATACTTCTTTTCACTTGCATTAGGAGAAAGGATTTAACGCCTCGTTTTTATGTCCTCATAAGGCGGGGAGTTACTTCACTGCAAAAATATCTGGACTCCTCAACTTCCCCTCTCTTTCCCCATGCCTGTTTTGAACCTTTCCCTCCTGCAGTTCTACCAGGGGACCTTCTAGGTTTCGTGAGGTCTTCTGGCATTTTTCCTCTTGACAGTTGCATTAGTTCTCCACAGCTTCTATAATGAAAGGTGAGCAAGGTCTGTTCTGAGTTCTTTCTAGGGCTAGGATTCTGCGAGATATCAGAGATAATCCTACAAGATACAATAATATATCTTGCCCTGACCCCTCTCAGCTAGTTTCCTCCTATGTCTGCCCCCTCTCTTTGGCTATTCAGGATCTTCTAGGGAAACCTGTGCACTCAGTCTTTCTTTCTCAGCAGCTCAATAATATACATGCAGCTTCTTCCTAATGTTGCAACCCTAAAGGACTTTTGAGTCTTTTTCTGTCACATAAGTATTTTTGGATGGAAGGCAGGTTCCTGCTACAACATAATACATGATCTATTTCAAAGAGTTCACCAAGTTCTTAAAGCAAGAAAATGATGGCTGTGAAAGGATGATTGGCTAGCCATATAAAACAGCTTTAACTCCCCTTACATGTTTAGCTTAATAGTTTTCTTAAGGGCACTCATGTTTTCATGGTCCCAATAATGGTAAACAGAGGTCTGCTGTAGAAAATGTTAGCTCTGTTTAGCATTAGCTTATTGTCAATTCATCTCAGAGGAGAGGAAGTTCTGAAGCATAGTTCCAAATTTCTTACCTTTTTTCAGTTTTATTTTTTCTTCTAAAAAATACATGTTGTATTGACTACAGAAGTCAATGCCCTTTAATAGATTAGCGTATACTACAAAGTAAAATTTATACTTAAATGCTTTAATACTTTTCCTGATGGACACACTGAGGAAGCTTTTGTGTTTAAGTTCTTTCATAGACTTCCCAATGGCATAACTTCCCACTGTTTCTTTCCCTAAAATGTGGTACAGCCAGCTTTTGCCAACCAGTATTGCAGTGGCTCACCAGCTCTCACTCATCTTCTCCCGTCCAGTGTTACTGTGCAACAATATGACTGGTGGTGTACTGCAACGGGAGTCAGTTTGATCAGTATTTTAGTAGAACTGAACAGCTGCATTTTTCTATACTGTGCCTATATAAAAAGCCTTTGGCTCAATTCTGGAAAAGAAATTTGACACAGGGTTATTTGAAATATGCTACTGCAGCATGGATGCAGTTCAGTCCCAAACTGATGCAACACAGATTTTTGTGGTTTGAAATTGTTTCTGGTACTTTTTGATTCATTGTTGTTCTTTTTCAAAAAATTACGTATTTTCCTATTTCAAATTAAAACATATAAAATTATTTTCTATTTTTTGTTCAGGTGTGCATATGCATATTAATTCCAACATCAATAATGGAAATTTAAAAAGGAGAGAATTTTTTGCTTCAGCTCCCAGCTATGTGTGGGGAAAAACAGACACAGAGGACTTTAATCCCCATTCCCTAGATAGTCGTGGATAGGAAACATGCTCTTTTAGCCACCTGGTGTAATTTACAACAGAAGGGGCATTTCCAGCTGTGCCAGGTGTTGAACACCTCAGGGAAGCATTACAGTAGCTGACTGCCACCATGGCAGAAGTTTGCTCCCTGCTCTCTTTTCTTGATCTTCATCCCTTCTGGTCACGACTCTAACACTGACTGCTGACAACCTGAGTGATGCGAGAACTAATATTACTGTGCTACCTCAAATAATCTTGTGAATTTAGATGTTCCTTAGTTTAAAGTCACTTTGTATTGATATGAAAGGGGAAAAAAAAAAGAAAAAAAAAGCCACATTGTGATCAGCAGCTGAACTTTGCTGCCTTTGGAATCAAGTTCAGTCAATTCTGTTACTATGCAATATTTACACAGACAGTTGTGCTGAAAAGAAGACAACATGTCTTTTCTGGTTATTTTTGGTGCAGTAATAAATACAGAACAGCAGAATGTACTGCAAAATACACCAAACAGTATATAGTAAGACTCCAAGACTGTGGTTTCAATGGAAGTGCTCTGATAGACAAGAGGACAGGGAAGACAGAATCATTTCTTAATGTAACTTTGGAATTTTGACATAGAATTACATCACTGAATTAGACACATCTTTCTTTTTCATTTATACAATGCAATTTCTTGTAATATGTGAAAAAATAAGTGGTGATTACAGCAAATAATTTTAAAAGTTTTTTTTTTTTCTGAGGGCTGCTTTGCAATAACTCATTGAGAACTGGAAAAAAATTGTCAAAAAGTTTCAAAGCCCCTCTTCCCCCTAATGTGTCAAGACATTTTTGTAGCTGTTTTGTACTGGCTTGCTTTCACTGAGAAATCATTCTTTTAATTGCATTGTGAAGGAGTTATTTGTTACTTCTGAAATAATCTGCAAACTGGAAAAAAAATTTCTAGCAATACAAAGCTTATCTTCCAAACTATTCTTTTTCCGTACAAAATCTCTGTTTAATTGCTAATGGATGCATAAATCAATATTGAGAGACAGCTTGTGTGAAGTAATGACAAAAGGGCATTAAGTTTCTCTGCCAAATCCTTCAAGAGATATTATGCAAGTAAAATGCAAATATGTATTTCTTGATATAAGGCTCAGATCTGAAATTTCAAACATGACAGACAATTACAAGAAATATAGTTCCACCAGTATGCAAGAATGTTACCAAACAACCAATTAAAAGTATTTGAATTCTCCTTCCCCTGTTTTCTTTATGTGCACAGAAGGTAGCTTACAGCAAATGAAAAAATGCCCAGCCCCTATGTAACATAGCTTGTCTATGAAGTTATAAAAATGAGTTTTAAATCTGAGATCAATGATGACATGTATGTTAAGCCATCATATATCTTTTCACATTTGATTCATCAGGACTTGGTAAACCTCACTGCTGGACATCAAAACTGAGGTACAAATGGTTGATACTAATAGCAAAAAGGTAGTAAGGCTGATTTTCTCAGGTGGCCTTTCAGCTCTATACCTCAGTGTATGAGCCCTCTTTATCGTCAAGTTTTGGTAAGACAACTATCTACTTGTTTATTTTTTGTTTTAACCAGTAACAGAGACAAACAGGCTGTCATAATCCAATGTTGTTCTCTCTCTCAGATGATAACTCTCATGTCTTAAGTTTTCCATGAACAGTTAGCTTTAAGGAAACCTCTTTTCCAATCTTTTCCAATACAACAGAGTAGAGCCATGGTATCAGGTATCTGCCTCAGGTGTGTGGAATTAAGCTACTCGGTACTAAAAAGCAGCATTTGGCGATGTTGCTATGGTAGGCACCAGTATCTGGTTCCATGAATTTTCCTGCTTTGCTCTATTCATATCTTGCACTAGAATAGGGGAGAAAATTGTTCACAAGAAGTCATCTGTCCTCCAGCGAAGACAGGGCAAGAAAAATAAGAATGGGATGGGATGGGATAGAATAATAGAAGTATTTCAGTTGGAAGGAACCTACAATGATCATCTAGACCAACTGCTTATCCACTTTAGGATTGACCAAAAAAAGTACGCTGTTAAGGGCATTGTCCAAATGCCTCTTAAACACTGATAGGCTTGGGGCATGGACCACCTCTCTAGGAAGCCCGTTCTAGTGTTTGATCACCCCCTCAGTGAAGAAAAGCTTCCTAATATCCAGTCTAAACCTTCCCTGGTGCATCTTTGCTCCATTCCCACACATCCTATCACTGCATACCAGGAGAAGAGCTCAGCTCTGCTTCCCCTCCTCAGAAAACTGTAGAGAGCAATGATGTCCCTCCGCCATGGTTTAACCCCAGCCAGAAACTAAGTGCCACAGCTGCTCCCCATCCCCAGTGGGATGGGAAGGAGAATAGGGAAAAAGAAAAAAACGTAAAATCTATGGGTCAAGAACAATTTAATAATGAAAATAAAACAAAATGCAATAATAACAGTAATAACAAAATGTAATAATTTTAATGAAAAGGAATATAACAAAAACAGAAATAAAATGTAAGGAAAGACAAGTGACATACGATGCAATTGCTCACCACCGACTGCCCGATGCTCAAGCAGAAAACCACTCCCTCTGCCCCACCTCAGCCAACTCCCTCCATGTTCTACACCGAGCATGATGCTCTATAGTATGGAATATCCCTTTGGATAGTTCAGGTCAGCTATCCTGGCCATGCTCCTTGCCAGCTTCTTGTGCTCCTGTACACTGGCAAAACATAGGAAGTTGAAAAGTCCTTGATGTTCTAAAAACAAGTAGCAACATCAGTATATCATCAACATTCTTCTCATGCCAATTCCCATACTGAATCCAAAACATGGCACTAATCTAGCTACTAAGAAGGCAAATTAGCTCTATCCCAGGAGAAACCAGGACAGCCCCTCAGTCTCCTTTTCTCCGAACCAGACAAACACCAAGTCCACAACCACTCCTCACAGGACACTGCTTCCAGCCCTGTCACCAGCTTTGTTGCCCTCCTCTGGAAACATTCAAGAACTTTCACATCCTTCTTAAACTGTGGGGCCCAGAACTGCACACAGTACTCATGGTGAGGCCTCACCAATGCTGAATACAGCAGGACAATCATCTCTTTTGATTGGCTGGTCACGCTGTGTTTGTTGCATCTCAGGATAGGGTTTGCCCTCTTGGCTGCAAGGTCACAAGGCTCCTATTGAGCTGCTGACATCAACTTACACCTGCAGACTTCTTTCTGTAGGGCTGCTCTCCAGCCACTTGTCTCCCAGTCTCGTGTTACTCTGTTCAGACAAAAGTATAAACAAAGTCCTAAAGAGGCAGTGAAAGTTCTTCAAGACTATTTCAAGGAAGACCAAATAATGCAGCCAAACAATTTTCCAGGGAAGTTTAAACTAGCTCACTTGAGAATAACTCACATGATCCGTCAGGGTACTCAAAACCGTGATTTGGGAAACAGCTCAATTAAGACTCTCAGAGGTAAACAGATGCTGTGAGCATTTCTACACCTTGAGGTTTTTGAGTATTGAGTCATTCAATCTACAATCAAAGGGAACTACAGGTATTTAGTGTCTTTACTTGCACCCAGCTTTAGCTCAAGTGCTTTCCCCAGCTCGCTCTTCATAGACAAAATGTACTGAGACTTGCTTCAGAGACAAGTACCTTTTTAAAGCAGCAAAGTAACTCTGTAATCTTGAAACTGGGCAATAAACTTCTAGAAGTTTCATCCAACTATTTGAACATTTCCAACCAATTTCCCATAGTCTTATCAATTATACCAAAATCCTAAAACTTCCAAAGTGACAGAAGAAAAACATAACTGCATGTCAGTGAAATACAGAATTTTGCCATTCTGTTCTACTAAATTTTGTAGAAAGCTGCGTGAAGTATTTAACAGACAGAAGCCAAAGGTAAAATGGTAGATCCTGTACTTAAAAATGTACATATCCAAGTTTTCAACAAATGTCCCAGAACCTATAATGTCTGCTTTACGGTAGAAACAAATTACTAGGTGGTATAACACCAAAAGGTCTGGTTAGTCCTACCTGAAATACACAAGTTCAGAGAGTTTCACTGATCACTTCTGTTTTGCTCTTCCCTTTTTAATCCTATTTTCATCTCCAAGCCTGTTATTTTCAGGTTTTTATACTGACTGCCATCCCTAATTCCCTCCCACATTTGCGTATGTTCTCTTAGTTCTTTTCTACCTTTCTCAGTGCCTTCTTAAGACATGAGAATGCAGCAAATAAGTAGAAAGAGAGAGAAGCCTGGTTGTAAAAGCAGAAGATGACACCAAAATTCTCATTTGATTATTTATACTAAATATAAATTTTATTAATGACAGCCAGAAATTATTCTTTCAGTGCTGTCAAAACAGCATATCTTTATTTTATTGAAGGTCCCTTGTAGGTTTTTTTTTTCAAATAAAATTGCATGTATACTGAGAAAATCCAATAACATTTTAAGCATTAAAAATGGTACTTTACAGTGCAAGGATATTGTGTGAGAAGATTTGCACTGACCTCTTAATGTAAAAATAACTAGTAAGAAAGAAAAATATTTTTAATTAAATATTTACTTACATGTGTTTTATATGCCATTCTTTAATTTTTTGGAGTTCCAGCTCATAGCCATGTTAATTGCACATTGAGAGTGAATGTAGTGCTTATGAAAAAATACAATAAGCCAAACTATATAGTTTAATTATTGATACTAATAGGCTTTGGAGTTGTCCTAGCACAAGGAAATATTGAGGTGTTTCCAAAGATCAGTACAGAAAGAACTAATGTTCAGGCAGAAAGAAGATTATTTTGCAATATGGGTATTCTTGTGCTAATATATTTAACTAAAGCAGATTTTCTCCTCCTGTGGTATTTTGCCCCTGAATATGCATACAGAAAGAAATTCCATCCTCTATCCTAGCAAATTAAAAGCTTAAGAGGAATAAAGTTATTCTAGTCTTTGTCCTTACGATAAGCTCTCCAAATTCCCGATTCACTTTGTATTTGTTTTGGTTTGAATTCTAATTCTTTGAAAGTGAGTGGTCAGAATTATGCACAGAATTTCAAATGATGTTTTACTAAACCCTTGTTCAATTCCACTAGTATTCTCCTCTTTTGACAAAAGATGATATCATCAGCTACAATATATTGGCAGTTCACATCATTCTGCAAGGAACCAGTGCACAGAAGTCTCTCTTCCTCAGCCATTGCCACTGAAGTTTTAGCTTAACACAGATTTCTGTGATTAGATAGATTGATTGATTGCATCTTCTGCTATTAGCTTTAAAACCTATTCTGATTCTTCCTGTTTTCTGAAAGCAGGTGTTTTTGAATGCTATTTTAACATTCTCCCTATCAAGAATGTCCATAATTTACTATTTCTGTCACATCACCTCTGAAACTATTGTTTACTACTTAACTAGGAAAAATCCCATTATCTGTCTAGGCTGACACTAAGGTTAATGTTGACACTATTCTCCTTTTAGTTAATGGACTACGCTTTTCACAATCCTTTTCAAATTTCCTCTTATCTAAGTCCACTAATTTACCTTGTTGTAGTGTATCAAGTGCTTTTTATTGTATAGGAGAGAGATACATCTGTTTTGTCTACAAAAACCACTACATTTGTTTAACAAAAAGAGCCCCTCAACACCATCACCAAAGAAACAAAATCAAAAAAGAATCAGAAGTCAGTTTGTCAAGATCTACCTTTTCATTTAATCTCATTTCAACTATTCTTTCTCTCTAAATTTGTTCACGAGTATTTCTCACTCTTTGCCAAACATCAACAGCATGATACTTCCTGTTCTTGCTCTTGCCAGTGTAGATTTTCACCTAGCAACAAGTGGTGATATTTGGTGCCACCATATAAATCATACTTATGCAATTTAAATATAAAATTCACACCATTGTACAAAAACAAAAAACAAACCCAAAAAGAAACCCCTATAATTAGAATTATCTGCAATTATAAGGTTATACAAAGTTTAACTACAGCTTTAGACTGAAAAACATGATGTGACGCAAGAACATATATTCTTACTCAGAAATGGAAATAAAGTCCAAGTGACTGCTTTTAGCCCAGTATGAACTGTATTAACTATAAAAATATTGCTTAGTCAAGCAGGAAGGTAACTGCTAGGACTCAAGCCACTGAGATATTTTTGAATAACAGAAGATATAATCTGTTGTGAGTGGAGTTCACCGAAAAGTCAGGTTTAAGAATAGTCCAACCAAAATGTCGAGTTTAAGAAAAACTCTAAGCTGCTAGAATTTGTTATGAAATAAACTTTGACCATCTTTGAAGTCTATTTGTCTTATGTTCATCACCTTGTACTGCATCATGCTATCCGCAAAGAATGGCAAGACAGTCATTGTACTCAGCTAAGCCTTAAACAAAAATAAAACAACAGAAACAAATAACAAAACCAGTCTAATTCCTATCCTTACATTTAACAGTACTTGAACAAACAGCCCTTAGAAATACTTCATATCGCTGTGCTGGAGCTTTTTTTCTAAGCTCAATTTTTGAAAATTAAGTCCCCTTAAAAAGCAAAGCGACTTGAAAAGACATGCAGGAATAACTGAGAGATACAATGACTGACATTTAGAATGTTGAATATATCTGCACTATGCTACTAAGATATTTCTATACAACAAAGAGGATCCTTGCGGATACCCTACATTTTACAGCTAGAATTTCGTCCTTGTGCTCTTTTCTAAACAAGTGCATAACTCTTGCTTGCTAATAATCAAAAGAGACCGTGACCAGCCAAGTATAGCTCATGTTAGGAGTTTGCTCGTGAGAATGGACAGATAAGATGCATCTTGTACACATGATGTGTATGGGAGTGAATGGAAGAGTATGATCAAAACAGACCTGAGAAAGTCTGTTCTCCCTGTGTGATAACAGAGTGACTGAAGGAGTACATGAGCAAATAACAAGTCTGGCTGCATAGTCTGGTCTCCTGTTTGTAACCCATAAATACCACTTCTTGCTAACAAAATGTGTCTTAGCTTCTCTCAAGAGCTGAGTCCGTGCCTTTCAACCCGCTGCAGATCCTAAGAGCAAGAATTTGCCGTAAAACTTTTTGCACACTGAAAATAATGAAGTCTACACTAGCCACCAAAAGACATGGAGGTATAATAATCAGGGTCTGATTAAGGTGGGATCTCACGTTAACAACAAAACTGGATTTTCTGAAAAACTGTATAACAGAAGTTGCTAACATTCTGTTCACTATTACGTGCTCAAGATGTAACTTATTAGGATGTATTTTTTTCAAATGACTTTTGGTAGACTTTCACATGACAGGCTGCTAATTAAACCTTGGACAATTTACATCCAGGGTGTAGCATGACAATAAATAAAAGTGCAACCGAGAGAAGGAAAAAAAAGTGTTTCCAAGAATTTTAGAGAAGTTGGTTAACTCTGGGAGTTAAACTCTATAAGCTAACTAAGAAAAAACTAAATTCAATATATATTAATATAATTAGGCTTATATTAGTACTTCCTGAGAGATGAACAATGGTTGAACATACAGGGGGGAGGAGGGTTTTAAGGAGGAGAGTTACAAGAAATTGGTAAAGTAAGATGGTCTTTCTACCAGTAATCTCTCTAATTCTCTCCTATATATGAAAAAGAAAAAAAATTAAGTTTAGTGTGACCGCTGTTTCAATATGTCCAAAGACTAGAAATTTCTCCAGCCTATATCCTAGAAAAATCACCAAACAGCAGAAACATGAATTTTCAAAAAAACTATGAACAGCCACTCAGATGCTGCACATCTGCTAGTAATAGTGAATTCCTAAAAACGGTACAGAAGATAAAAGACTGATGATGATGCTAGAGTGGGACCATTAGTGGCATATCTAGTCTAAGACCTTTCCCAGCAGTATCTGACAGCAGATGACTCATGGGAGGATGCAAGGCATCATCGCAGTCTTCTCCCAAATTATTATTTAAATTAGCCTTTCCTTTTCAGGTTCCTTGTGTGGTTCGGAAAACATGTGTAGATCTGGAAAACATCAGTCTTTTATTTTCTTTAAAGTTGATTAAATGCAATCCCACTTTTGTACTATGAGAATGTAAAGACAAATGCCTTTTGTCCTACCCTACTAATACCACTAACACACATAAATGTTTCCTCTCTAAATATCACCTCCACTAACTGGGGTGAAACTTATAGAATTGAATGACAAAAAATTGGCAAAAGCTGCACAGGAGTGTGCTTTGGGATCAGGCAATTGCAGCTGTATGTTATTCCCCAGGCTCTTAACTGCTCTATGTGCACAGAGGAAGCGCAACAGTGCCATTTGGCCTTCTTCCATCAGACCTGCTCATGGAAGCTGGTAAAGCAGAACCCCGTATAAACGAATTTATCATCTGTTTCAACACATCCAAAGACTAGAAATTTCCCCAGCCTTTACCTTAAGAAAATCGCCAAACAGCAGAAACATGAATTTTCAAAAAAGCCAGAGACAGCCACTCTTGAGGAAAAGAGAATGATCAGCTCCCCTTTCATAGGCTTCAACACTTATTACCTCTCCTGTGACTGCACCAGCAGGAAGATGAACAGCTGAGATGCCAGCTGAGAATCAAGCTGAGATGATTTTGATGAGTAGACCCCATCTAAAACTCTGCTTTTAACCATACCCTGGAGATCTGCATTTTCACATTTCCATGTCCCCATTACATAAATACCACGTGTCTAAAATATTTCTTCATGTGAATGTGTCTCCATGTTTCCAGGTATTTTCTTCATCCATCTTCGCTCTTATGCTGTCATGTACAGAACTAAACCCAACATTTCAGGGAAGAAGACAAGACGGATACATGTGGCAGCACTTTTCAGTAGGTTTTTTTTTGTTCACTTTTTGAATGTTTTCTAATTTACCAAAACAGCAAAGCAAATTTAAAAAGAGCACGGATATTTACTATTCTATGCTTCATAAATAAAATAACAGAGCCATATAAAATCTTAATTTTAGGACAAATAACACAATTTGATTCATCATCCTTTATAGCTCAGATCAGACAGAAAGGGGGGGAATGCTGGGTAGGTAGCCATTGCTCTAAGACAGGCTGGGCACCAGTCTGTTTGTTGGAGGTGGTGAGTGACTGTCTTTGCATCATTTGTTTTGCGGGTTTTTTTCCTTCCTCCTTCCTTCCTTATAAAATTATCTTTACCCATGAGGTCTTTTTCTCTTGCTTTTCCTATTCTTCCCCTTTGTCCCACTGCGGGAGGGGAGTAAGAAAGCAAGTGTGTGTTATTTAGCAGCCTGCAAGAGTAAATTTATATGCAGGAAGTAATAAATATGATCTCTCTTCTAAGCAAAATGATAAAAAAAAAAAGTTTTTATGTCTTTAGTTATTTTTATTCAGTCTTGGGTAATGTAATTATATACCAGATTTGCTTCTGTTTCATTAAATAAAAATGTTCTTAGGCAGTTAAAAAATGCCAGTAGCCCTTCCATTTGTTGCTGAATTTTTCTAGTGGTAGGAAATTTGTTCTGGAACAAAAAAGCGGGTACAGTTAGCTGACATTTCTCTCAGTAGTAGTGACAGCTTTAAAAAAAAAAAAAAAGTTACTGTTCTTACTTACCTGGGAGCAGTTCTCCTATCCAGTTCAAGACTTTGTGCAGTGCACCTAAGAAGGTATGAAGGAGTAAAAAGAAGCAACTAGGGTCATAGATAGCTCTTACACTGCCAAGAGATGTACTTTGTCACCTGTCTGGCTTTGTATTATCTCAGAAATTCAGTCTCTTAGCCTAGGTAAAAATTACTGAGATTACCAAAAAACAAAATAAGCTGTATTTAAGTCTAAGACATGGCAAAGACAATTGTCATGTCACCATCAGGAATACCTAGCCTGAAAGCAGAATGTCAGCAAGAGAGCCTTCTTAGCCCTCTGTAGTCAAAAATAACTACTCCTATAACCTCGATTTATGTCATGGCATTCACATTCACTCAACTACAATTCTCAGAAGTGCTCATGGAATTCAGGATAATAAATTTATTTTACTTACTGCACTAAAATATTAATTTTCCATTTGCAGCTAATGTTTTCATTTTGCTTACGCAAAAGTCCGTCTACAGTTGCAATAGGATTCTGAGTTTTTCCTCAGACCTGTGTTGTTGTCCCAAGTAGCTGTATCTCTATTATACTTTTACTGTCGGTTTTAGGTGAAGTTATGCCTATAAACAAAAAAGTTAATTCCTCTAATGAATTCTCTGAGGTTAAGCTGGCAACTGCCATTTATTATATTAGAGTGTTTTGCTTGGTTCATAAATTAAAAAGAAACATACTATATGGGAGTAGATTAGACGGTAAAGATTGAGCTATTTCATTGTAGGTCTTAAAATAGTAGTATCCTCAATGGATTCAAACAATTGCAGTGATTTTGACTCCAGTTTTGCATAAAATGTCCTTTAATTCTATTTTATATCTTCTTTTCCTCAATTCAATGGATTTCACTACCTGTTTCTGACTGCAAAAAAGGAACCCCCAAATTCAGGAGAAAGCCATAAGATTTTTATCCCTCAGAGGGTATTAACGCAAATAGTCAACATTCTTTCCCTTTGCAAAATAAAAAACACCTGTCCAGGTTTAAGCTGGGATAGTGTTAATTTTCTTCCTAGCAGCTGGTACAGTGCTGCATTATGGATTTAGTGTGAGAATAAGGTTGATGACACGCTGATATTTTAGTTGTTGCTGAGCAGGACTTTTCAGCTTCTCATGCTGCCCTGCCAGCGAGGAAGCTGGAGGCACACAAGAAGCTGGGAGGTGACACAAGCAGGATGGCTGACCCCAGCTGACCTAAGGGATATCCCTTGACATCATGCTGAACAATAAAACTGGGAGAAGTTGGCTGGGGGAGTCGCAGGCTGCTGCTTGGGGGCTGGCTAGGCATCTGTCAGCAGGTGGTTATTGTGCATCACCTGTTTTATATATTCTATTATTATTATTACTTTCCCCTCGTTTTCTGTACTGTTAAACTGTCTTTATCTCAACCTATCAGTCTTATCTTTTTTCCCTGATTTTTTCCCTCATCCCACTGTGGCAGAGTGAGCAAAAAAGGCTGTGTGGTGTTTAGCTGCCTGCCGGATTAAACTACAACACCTCCCTTTGAAATTCCCTGGAAAAAAAAGCTAAGCTGACACTGTATGCTTTTGGGAAGTGTTGCCTATGTAAGATATAATACTTATGCCAAGTCATTAATACTGAGTCACTGTAACTTTGTTATTGTTTTTATTTATTTCCTGACTCCTTAGATGATTAAAATCTATTCAAGATACATAAGACAATATAGGAAACCACCTTATGCAGACACTGTCTTGGAAGGTACACATCATCTTGTAAGATTATTAAGAACTTTTTAAAGCAAATCCTAAAGCAAAGAAAGCTCCTCTGGTTGTACACTGATGGTATTAAGGGTAGAATTTGGCTTCATTGATATATAACATATGCCAGGTGGCATCTGGATGTGTTGTCTTGACACATCTTTTAGGTGTGTTCATGCTTAGTACTTTGCATATTTCCAGCTTACTGAATAGCAGTCATTTGTACTGTTTATAGTTATTTATAGTTGAAGAATATATATTCACAGAGGTGAATATATATTCACAAACTTTCCCAGTCTCACACTCTACATATGATTTTGTTCTGTTACAGAGTCACAGAGTCACAGAATGTTAGGGATTGGAAGGCACCTCGAAAGATCGTCAAGTCCAATCCCCCTGCCAGAGCAGGAACACCTAGATAATGCTACATAGGAACGTGTCCAGGCAGGTCTTGAATGTCTCCAGAGAAGGAGACTCCACAACCTCCCTGGGCAGCCTGTTCCTGTGTTCCGTTACCCTCACTGAGAAGAAGTTTCTTCTCGAGTTTAAGCGGAACCTCTTATGTTCCGGTTTCAGCCCATTACCCCTTGTCCTATCAGTGGTTGTCACCAGGAAGAGCCTGGCTCCATCCTCGTGACACTCACCCTTGATATATTTGTAAACATTAATGAGGTCACCCCTCAGCCTCCTCTCCTCCAAACTAAAGAGCCCCAGCTCCCTCAGTCTTTTCTCATAAGGGAGATGCTCCACTCCCTTAATCATCCTAGTTGCCCTGTGCTGGACTCTCTCCAGCAGTTCCCTGTCTTTCTTGAACTGAGGGGCCCAGAACTGGACACAGTATTCCAGATGGGGTCTCACCAGGGCAGAGTAGAGGGCAAGCAGAACCTCTCTTGACCTACTAACCACCTCCCTTCTAATACATCCCAGGATGCCACTGGCCTTCCTGGCCACAAGGGTACACTGCTGGCTCATGGTCATCCTGCTGTCCACCAAGACTCCCAGGTCCCTTTCCCCTACACTGCTCTCTAATAAGTCATTCCCCAACTTATACTGGAACCTGGGGTTTTTCCTACACAGATGCAAGACCGTACATTTACCCTTGTTATATTTCATTAAATTTTTCCCTGCCCAACCCTCCAGCCTGTCCAGGTCTCGCTGGATGGCAGCACAGGCTTCTGGCGTGTCAGCCACTCCTCCCAGCTTGGTGTCATCAGCAAACTTGCCAATAGTACTCTCTAGTCCCTCATCCAAGTCATTGATGAATATATTGAATAATACTGGTCCCAGTGCCGACCCTTGAGGGACTCCACTGGATACAGGCTTCCAACCAGACTCTGCCCCATTGACCACGACTCTTTGCCTTCTTCCCCTTAGCCAGTTCACAGTCCACCTCACTACCCGAGAGTCTAGACCACACTTCCTCAGTTTAGCAGCAAGGATGCTGTGGGAGACTGTGTCAAATGCTTTACTGAAGTCAAGGTAGACCACATCCACCGCTCAGCCATCATCTATCCACCTTGTTGTATCCTCCTAAAAGACTATGAGGTTAGTCAAGCACGACTTCCCCTTGGTGAAGCCATGTTGACTGTCTCTAATGACACCTCTTATCCTTGATATGCCTTGAGATGGCACCAAGGATAAGTCGTTCCATCACTTTCCCAGGGATGGAGGTGAGGCTGACCGGTCTATAGTTTCCCGGGTCCTCCTTCTTGCCATGTTTGAAGACTGGAGTGACATTTGCTTCCCTCCAATCCTCAGGCACCTCTCCTGTCTCCCAAGACTTGGCAAAGATGATGGAGAGTGGTCTAGCAATGACATCAGCCAGCTCCCTCAGCACCCGTGGATGCATCCCATCTGGACCCATGGATTTATGGATGTCCAGATTGCTTAAGTGGTCCCTAACCCAGTCCTCATTGACTAAAGCAAACTCCTCCACTGCCCTGACTTCCTCTGGGGCCTCAGGGGAATGGGGCTCCTCAGGACAGCCTCTGGCAGAGTAGACAGAGACAAAGAAGGCATTCAGTAACTCTACCTTCTCTGTATCTTCTGTCACCAAGGCACCCACCTCATTCATCAGCGGGCCTACGTTGCCTCTGGTGTTAGTTTTATCTGCCACGTATTTGAAAAAGCTCTTCCTGTTGTCCTTGACCCGTCTCACCAGGTTCAATTCTAGGGAGGCCTTTGCTTTCCTAGTTGCCTCCTTACATCCTCGGACAACAGTCTTATATTCTTCCCAAGTGGCCAGCCCCGCCTTCCAGGATCTGTAAATTCTCCTCTTGCACTTGAGCTTACCCAGCAGATCCCTGTTTAGCCACGCAGGTCTCCTGGCTCCCTTCCTTGACTTCCTATGTGTTGGGATGCTCTGATCTTGAGCACGGTAGAAGCAGTCCCTGAACGCTAACCAACTATCTTGGGCCCCTTTACCTTCAAACAGCCTTGCCCATGGGATTTTCTCTAGTAATTGCTTGAAAAATCCAAAGTTTGCCTTGGCGAAGTCCAGGGTTGCAATTCTGCTTGTTATTTTGTTTCTGCTACATGAGATCCTGAACTCCACCATTAGCTGTCTATCAAAACAGTTATATCCTATTCTCTTAAAAAGAAGCATAAATTTTCTTAATGAATAATTCATTATATTTGATATCTTTATTTCAGTTGCTTCACTAAGAAGTGGCATGTTTCATGTAAATCCTTAACTGTCATTTTCCAATGTTGCCTCTCACTACAAATTAAAGCATAGGATGCTTGAACTTTTTTTTTCAAATAGACTCAAACTGCAGTACAACATGCAGAGTGATTTAAAATTATTGGAGGACTTCAAAGTTTATAGGCACTTCAGTATGGAATTTAAAGCACTCCAATAATTTTAAATCACTCTGTACTGCACAAAGCAATTTAAAATTATTGGAAGTGAAATTTGGAAGCGATCATAGTTCTGGGCATTGCAGCATACACTGGCTTAAAATTACTACAGCACTTTAAATTTTTATAAGCACTTCATTTAAAGATCAGGGCTCTGGCTTGGAATGGTGTAAGTTCAAGTTGTCTTGACTTCAAATTAAAAAAAAATATGTCCTGGGTTTAGCTAAAAACCCAGTCCTGTTTAGTGATTTTTACTTTCCAGTTTAGTCTCTTCTAAAAGGCTGCACGTTCTGAAGTCAGCAGCGTGTTTTTGCAGACAGTGTGTGCTACTGGCAGTGATAACACCTGATGTTTACTGTTACTGCCTGGGACTGGGATGCAGAAAGGCTCTTGCTTATACTTATTCCTATAGTGACGAAGGCCACTGCTGGCTCTTGTGTGCCACGCTGAGGGTGCTGGGTAGAAAGAGGGGGTCACAAGGAAGTAAAAGTTTGCACCTCCGGGGGGTAATAGACAGGACAGGTGACCAACGAGAGTATTCCATCCCATATACGTCATATCTAGTATAAATTGAGTGATCACGAGAGTTTCGTCCCTTTTTGTTCGTCCCTTTTTCTTCAGTTTGCCCTTTTCTGCAACGGCCGGTGTCCAGAGAGGACTCCATCTGACTTCCTGATTGTGATCCGGATCCTGAGTTCCTGAATCCAGCTCCCTGTATCCAGGTCCCACCACCGCTGAGCCTGGGGCTTCCCCAGTGCCTCCTGCTCTGCAGCACCAGTGGTGATTTCTATCGGGGGAGGGAGTCGGGTTTGATATCGGGCTACTATCTATAGCTGTATATAATTCTTTACTTTTATCTTTTTACCATTATTTCTATTATTTTCATTAAAGTTGTTCTAGTTTTTTTCTTCTCCCACCCATAAGCCTCTCTGCCTCATTCCCTTTTCTCTTCCCGTTTGGGGGCGGAAGAGGGGGTTAGACAGCGTCTGTCCGTGTTAGTGGCCGGCCCAGCCCTAACCGGCGACAAAATAGAGCTCTTATCTAAATACTCTTACATTATTTTATCTAACAAGAGATTCAAAATACAATTTAAAACAAAAAAGCAATCAAAGTACAATAATGTAAAAGCTATCTCATCCTATTCATTTCAGATAAAGCTGTTGCAAGACTGTCCTGTTATAATCCTCTGATTTATTCCTTTTTTATATGATAAAGAGTAAATAAATGTCAGATAGATTTCAGTGCACTTTGTGCAGGTGAAATTTTAACTCATAATTCTAACATAGAAATTGTTAAGAAATCAAATGTCACATTTTAAATAAAGGACCCCACCCTACCATTTATGGGAATAAGTCTGAACTGTTATGGTTAGTTTCAGAATCATAATAGAACAACTGAGTTTTTCCTCCTGTTTTAGAGGATTGCTGATCCCTTTCTTGGCCTTAGATACCTTGAGCTTCCATCAGTATTCTGAATTCTTTCCGATGACCTGTTTAGATTTTTCCTGGGGGAAGAGGGTGGGGAAAATACAGGCCTGAAGTTAGCAGCAAGTAAGAGTTGAAGTATCCTGTGATATATTAAAAAGAGTGTTATTCAATATCTTCATCAATGATATAGATAGCAGGATTGAGTGCACCTTCAGCAAGTTTGCAGATGACACCAAAGTGAGGGGTGCGGTCAATATGCCAGAGGCAGGGGAAGTCATCCAGAGGGACCTCGACAAACTGGAGAAGTGGGCCCATGTGAACCTCATGAAGTTCAACAAGGCCAAGTGCAAGGTCCTGCACCTGGATCAGGTCAATCTACACTATCAATACAGGTTGAGGGATGATGTGATAGAGAGCAGCCCTGAAGAAAAGGACTTGGGGGTACTGACAGAGGAAAAGCTGTGCATGAGCCAACACTGTGTGCTCACAGCCCAGAAAGCCAGAAACATCCTGGGCTGCATGAGAAGAAGCAAGAGAGGTGATTCTGACCCTCTACTCTGCTCTTGTGAGACCTGACCTGGAGTAGTGTCCAGATGTGGAGCCCTCAACACAAGGATATGGACCTGTTGGAGGAGGTCCAGAGGACGGCCACAAAAATGATCAAAGGGCTGGAGCACCTCTCCTAGGAAGACAGAGAGAGTTGGGGTTGTTCTCTCTGGAGAAGGCTCCAGGGAAACCTTACTGCAGCCTTTCAATACTTAAAGGGAATGTCTAAGAAAGATGGAGGCAATCTTTTTAGTAAGGCCTGTTGTGACAGGACAAAGGGTTATGGTTTTAAACTAGAAGAAGTTAGATTTAGACTGGAGGTAAGGAAGAAATTTTTCACAATGAGGTTGATGAAACAGTGGAACAGCTTGCATAGAGACATGGTGGAGGCCCCATCCCTGGAGACATCCAAAGTCAGGCTTGCTGGGGCTCTGAGTAACCAGGGAGGTTGAACTAGAGGACCTGTAAAGGTCCATTCCAACCCAGTGCATTCTCTGATTCTATACGTAAGATCTTTTAAGTATTCAAAAGACCCTCTGTCTAAGCTCAGTTTTAAAAAACTTAGAGAAGTTGAAGACAAGCTGCTGAACTATGGTAGGTGAGGCACATTACAAAAAGGGCCCCATGAGAACTCTCATTTAGGAGCAAAACTATCTTATTTGCTTTAATATGATCTTCCTCCAAATAAGTAAAGCCAACCACAACCCAGATACATTTTTTTTGAACTTGCAGTATACTCAAGTCCTATGGATGGATCCTGCTTCAACTGTGACTTGAAGATTTCATGCTGGGGTTACTTTAGGGACAACTTGCAGAATAGACAAGACAGCTCCATCACATATCAGAGGCCACACAGATTACTGCCCTTTAAGACATTGTGATATTTCAGACTTGCTGAACGCAGGTGCTCGCTTATCTGTTGTGCAGACCCTGAGAATGGAGAAAAACAAGCCCTACACAGTGAGAACCAGCTGAAGGAGGGAGTCGTGTGATGCCAGGACAGCCCTGTTTTGGATAAAGAGCAAGGCCGCACAGAGACTAATGGTGTGAACATCATCCTGCAAATACATAAGCTGCTTCAAAACAAAATCCTGAAGGCCACGGGGCCCAGAGTGGAAATTTTTACCTTAATATCCCTATACGACTATAGTCACTCACTCTTCACTCAAATCATGTTGAATGCCACCCTGGGAGGGCGGAAAGATAGTATATAAAGAGCGTAGAGGGTATGTGTCGTTGGGAGGAGAAGATCCCAGAAGAGGCAGTGGACGGGCTGTGCTCCTTCTCCTTCACCCAAGACAGGGACGCCTTCTTGGTAAGAATTGTACTTCTGCCTTTTGGTGTGTAATACCCGGAATAGTATCTTGCTAGCATTATTATCATATATTAGAGCTATTGCAGAGAGTGCATTTATCAAAGGCAACTCCAAATCATGTATCTGTCACTTCAATAAATTACCTATTGTTAGTTACCTTGCAAATTATCTCAGTGCAAGTCCTTAGACAGGGCTCTGAACACTCAGTGCAAGTCCTTAACGGGACTCTGAAACAAGCAAGTGCTTAGCTGGGGTACATGCCTCTCACAGCCACATACCTTTCATGCAACAGACATCATGCAAATATTACTGCAATGCCATGTGTCTGTGCCACACAAAGGCCAAATTAAATGATTTTCATAGTCCCTTACAATTCTGTTTAAAACTGTTCTTCAAACTTGTCCCAAACCCACCAACCACATTCACACCTAACAATAAAAACAGAAACATAAAAAAGAAAAGCCTCCAATCAAGGCAATGATCAACATATACACATAATGAAGGTATGTAAATAAACCCAAACTATCCTCTCCCCTCTCCCTTCTGTATCTGTGCTTCATCTAGAATAATCTCATAGGCTTCAAAGACAGGAGCACGTTTTTATCTCTAGTGCAAAAAGTTTATTGCAGTACAGGTATTCATAACTACACAATGCTCTAAATACATAAACTATCCATGTAAAAAGTAAAATAAATGCTTAGAGGGTAGAGTCCCCTGTGGGGTGCTGGTGTCCCAGTGCGAGAAACATCGGGCAGGGCGGGCCTCTGCGCGTGGGGCCGGGGCTGCCCCGAACCAGACACAGTCGGTTACAACCGGCTCCAACGGCCCCAGGGCAGGGCCCGGCCCAGCCCCTCAGCCACGAGCGGGCTCAGACAGAGAGAGACAGAAAGAAAGCGGTGGGGAGTAAGGGCCAAACGCTGCCCCAAGGGAGGGAAACCCTGTGAGAAAGAGCCCTGCGAGCCCCGAGGGAACAGTGGGAGGATGGAGGAGCTGCAGAGGAGGGCTGGGAAGGACTGACCCCAGCACTGCCTGCCCTGGCCCTTGGGAGATGAAGGCTCAGGAGTTGGGAGTGAAGGAGAGCCTGAGAAGAACCATAGAACAGTTATGGTTGGAAAAGATCCTTAAGATCATCAAGTCCAACTGTTTTGTAACTCTACCGGGCCCTCTTCTAAACCACGTCCCTGAGCAACATATCTGGATGGCTTTTAAATACATCCAAAGATGGCGATGCAGTCACTTCCCTGGGCATCCTGGTCCAGACTTTGATAACCCTTTCAGTGTAGAAGTGTTTCCTAATGTCTAAGCTAAACCTCCCCTGGAGTAACTTGATACCATTTCCTCTTGCACTATTAGTTGTGAGAAGAGAGCAACACCCACCCACCTTGCTACAACCTCCCTTCAGGCAATTATAGAGCGATAAGATTTCCCCTCAGCTTCCTTTTCTTCAGACTTAACAACCCCAAGTCCCTCAGCCACTCCTCATAAGACTTATTATCATAGAATCACAGAATTTTTAAATCTGGCAAAGATCTCTAAGATCATCAAGTCCAACCATGAACCCAATACTGCCATGATGGGAGTCTGGCTGTTGGTCAAACGAAAGCAACCCACCAAAGCTGGTTGGTCTAAAGTTGCTTCAAAGAATTTACAGTAAAACAATGTTAATTCTGAAGGTAATCTCAAATATCTCCTACACAGAATGCTAACTAAATCAGTTGATATATTTAAGGTAGAGAACTATAGCTAAAGAACTACAATGGGTGGTACTACTTAGAAATCCTCTCTCCCTTTCTGAAAGCAAGTGTAGTTGTTTTCTACCACAACTGAGCAATGCACATTGCAGATTTTAGGCCACTTATTTTGACAGCATGGTGAGATGAAGAAGTTCTACCCTAATTTCTGTTTGAGTAAGAGTTCTACTATCCTAGATGAAGTGCGATGTGCTGAGTACTTAAAAACTATTCAGCAAAACTCTGTAAAGTCAGCCTGTTGGCACAAATAAATTATTACTTCATCAAGTGGAGGATACCTTTTTTTATAGGATACTACTGTGACAGAGGCCCATGGATTTGACACAAATTTTTAAATTATTATTTTCTTTTCTAATTGAAGTCAGCCCCAATGCACATTGTCAAACACTTCAATGTGTACATTCAATGCATACATTAGAAAGAAATACGATGCTGCTAGACATTCTTGGGTTCCAGAAGACTGACTGTGGAATTGTTATTATGGGTAATTTGAAAATTAAACTTAACTTAAACATACAACATAGTCCACACATTGGAAAAGCTATAACATTGAGAAGGTTTCCAGGATGGTGTGCAGCTGGTATGCAAAATATTTCTTCCACATAAAGTTCCCTAGGCGACTTTAGAAGCTAAGGGAGCTTGATGTGCTGAATCTGAGAGTAACCACATGGAGGATGGAACAGAGTGAAGATGCCATGGTCAGTCTCTGTGTGCGTAAGAGGAACTTAGAGTTACTTAGAGTTACTGTAGAACTGATAAGCTGCGTATCTGCTACCCTAGGCCAACAGTCTGTCATCTTTTGACAAAATGCTGTCCTTTGGGTGAACTATGCTCATTATAATCTCATTCTAGTACCGAAACACACCTCCATCCCAAGAACTGCCTACCTTCAAGATGCAGCCACCCCTCACTGAGTTTGCGCTCTGAATTTTTTTTAGTCTATACCTTTAAAAGTGAAGCGAGGAAAATTTACACCAAATATGATAAAGGTATGTATGAACATTCAAGAACCACTTCCTCCAAGCTCAAGGTTAGTGTATCGCAACAGGTAGGAAATCAAGAAAGAGAGCCAGGAGACCCTCATAGTTAACCAGGGAACTGCTGGGCAAAATCACTCTTTGCCCCCAGTTACAAGACCATTGATGAACCTTGGGCCTGCAAAGATGAGTGGTGCTACCTTGAGCATTGGCGTCATTATGCTTTAAGAATAAGTGCCTGAGATCAAGGGAAAAGAAGGCTTTTGTCCAGCTAGGTTTTTGCAAAGTATGGACAAAGGAAGCCTACTTCCTGCGCAGTGACTAGGAGAATCCTCTAAAAACTAGTAACAGCCATGGGTGATCTGAATCTGGCAAGCATACAAGGTTCGTGGACCTTGGCTGGATGCCAGTTGCCCACCAACCTGCCCTATTGTTTCCCCTCCCCAGTGGATCAAAGGGGGAGAGAATGAAAAGCTCAAGTGTTGAGATAGGGACAGGGAGATCACTCAGCAATTATCATCACAGGCAAAACAGACTTGACTTGGAGAAATTTATTTAATTTATTGCCAGTCAAATCAGAGTAGGACAATGAGAAATAAGAACAAAACTAAAACTACGTTCTCCCCTAACCCTCCTTTCTCCACTGTGCATCCTTCCCATAGTTCTTCAAGAGCTGCTCCAGCATGAGTCCTTTCCATGGGGTACAGTCTTTAAGGAATGGGCTGTTCCAGCACAGGTTGCCATGGGGCCACAGGTTCCGCCAGAAAACCTGTGCCAGTGTGGGCTTTCCATGGGCTGCAGATTCCTTCAGAGCACATTCACCTGCTCCAATATGGGGTCCTCCACAAGCTACATGGTAGATATCTGCATCACCATGGACTTCCAAGGGCTGCAGAGGGACAACCTGTGTCACCGTGATCTTCACTATGAGCTGCAGGACAATCTTTCCTCCAGAACCTGGAACGTCTCCTTCCACTCCTTCTCTAGCCTTGGTGTCTGCAGAGGTGTTTCTCTCACATTTTCTCACTCCTCTCTCCAATATGCTGTTGCACCATATTTTTTACCCTTTTAAAAATATATTATTCCAAAGGTGCAACTGACATTGGTCCTTGGTTCAGCCTTGGCCAGTGACAAGTCCATTTTGGAGCCTGCTGGAGCTGGCTGCGTATGACATGGGGGCAGCTTCTGGCATCTTCTCATGGAAGCCATGACTGGAATACCTCACCCAACAAAATGTTGTCACATAAACCGTATAAAGAAAGAGGAGAAAAATCTTTCAGTCGAGTATGAACAGCCCAATTGAGCACATCACTGCAACTACAGAAACAGCAGTAGAAAACCTGGCAGAAAAAGTGACAAGTTAAAATTATCCTGAAATATTTTTTTTGAAACAAATTTGAAGTGACAAGGCAAACATATGTTGTGTCAGAAGCGTACATACTGTTGATGAAGGGTTTGTTGGGTTTTTTTGATCCAGTTCTATGCTCCTTTGAAATAATTTTATTTTTACATCTTACTGTGATTTTTTTAAAAAATAAAGCACAACCTGTACCCTTTTCTCTGCCTTTCTCTCTTAAAAAAAAAAAAACCAACAAAGCAAAAAGTACCCCTGCTGCCCCCCAAAATAAAAACCCCTCACATACACCTGTCATTTACACCTATTCAGTCAGCACCTTTTTCAGTTAATGTTTTCCTACTAAAAATCTTTCTTGGACATATTCACACCACCTATTTTAACATCTTTGTTTGGCAGATTTCATATCATATGCTGAAAGAATTCACCTTTAGTTCCCTTTTATATCTTACCAATTCACCAGTCTTCTGGCACCTGCACTGATGAAACATCTGTAAAACAATTGTCTTCAGTACGGCACTGTTCTTTTAGAGCCACTGTAGAATAACTCGAGCAACTATTATATGTTTTGGAAATGGTACTGAAGGTGAATACAGAACTGAAGGTTCTAGAAGGGTCCCTTCGAAGAGTCGGCCAAGTAACGACCATCACACCAATATGGCTACAGATTGTCCTCCCTTTATTGCCCCGGACAGCTCAATATATACAGTTAAGCAGCGTCCACACGCCTGCCCCTTAACAGAGTTGGTCAGTTACAGGTTTACACGCGCCAGCGTTTTATTGGGTAGTGCCATTCAACTATGCAGGCGGCTCTCGCCGCTCTTCTCCCCCCGGGGCCCAGAACCTCCAGCTAAGCATCTCGCAAAGCTCTCACAAAACAGATAAAACTTCCTCCTCCTCGTGCCCCAAGGCAGCTTCAAGGACAGATCCTTTGTTTAGGCCTAAGCTGGGTTGTCCAAAACCTTTAAAGGGATACCGCACCCCCTGCTCCACAAGAAATTCCCCTACATAAGGTGGACATGCCTCATTTACTAGTCCTGTAAATTGAATCCTGTTCCTGGATGCAAATAAGTGAAATTTCTACTTAGTTTTCAAGACTGGCCATTGACCTGCTGTACAACACAACTACAGAATAGCATCTTCTTTCACAATTTTAACAGTTTTTGTTTTTATGTTCATACCTTGGGAGTCTCCTTCTTTTCCAGGAAAAAATGGTTGAAGATATAAGTTAAATATAATCTCTAAAGTTTAAAATTGGCCTTCTCCTCTTCTACGGCAAGAGTTAGCAGCATGTCAGAGGTTATTAAATGACTCCGAAAATCCCTGAAGATATATTTGCAACAAAATTTATACATCACTTCTCCTGTGTGACTTCTTTATGAATTTTACACGTTGATTGTACATCCTTATAAAGTGCTGACTGTCTAGATTTTAGGTTACTTAATAGATTTACTGTTTCTGGGGAACAGGGGAAGATCTCTGCTATAATACATTTTCCCTCCATCTCAGACAATCTAATTCTGTGTATGCTTTTTAAACCCTGTTCAGCTCCCAGCTGATTATACTGCACTTTTATTCAGTTACAAGCAAAAAATAAAGCAAAACAAAACCCAGAAAACTTCCTTCATTCACTTTGACTTCTTTAGTTTTTGCTTATAACAGATGTACTTTGAGAATTTAGGTGAATATCCTATCTGCTTGCTTCAATTCCTTTGGGGCTATAATTATGTTGTGAAATATTTTCTCTCTAGCCTGTATGCCAGCTCTCAGCCTGACAAAATTTAGAACAGTAGAGATACTGTTTAATTAAACTCCATTTTCCAAAATATGGTTCATAATGAAAATACTGACAGGCACTTAAATATAGTGACATTAGCCAATAAAATGCTAAAGTATACTCATTCTAAAATATTCAATTAAACATGACCTGCTGTCAGCTAATTCATGGTTACTGGAAAATCTAATTATGTCAGATGATGATTATGTTAAATTCCAAGTTTTACTCGAGGTCCCTTTCAACGCCTAACACTCTGTGATTCTGTTTAATTCTGTGACAGAACACTTAACACTCCCTCTACATACTCTGCCCCCTCTCCCCTGAATTGGATTGATTATTACAAAACACCAGATGACTCAGTTACCTGGAATCCAAATTCTGTGGAAGTTAGGACTGAAAAGAATACATAAATATTAGGCACCGAATTCTATGAAATTGATACAAATCAAACACTGAGCAGCCCTCACCACCTCTTCAGCATTTTTAGATGCTTTAATACCTTGGAAAATCTGGAAACAAAAGGCATTTAAGAGTACCTGTGCAATGCTTTGTAACACGTATTAGATCTAAGTTCCCAAATCTCATTTTTCAAAGATGAGTTAAGAGGCCAAATTTCTACAGTCTCTATGCAGATCTTTCTTATTTACCTTCACAGAAGGAAGGAGGGAAGGGAACAGAAAAATAACAATTAGAAAACGTTCAGCTCTTACACTAGCAAGAAACTCTTCACTAACCTTCTCCCTTCATATATGACACAGTCTATTCAGGCACTGCACGTGCCTTCAGAGGCAGAAGCGCGTGGTTAGTACCCACTACCAGCCTGCTGCTTAGGCCTGGGGTATTCTACAACTTGTAGTGTGTACCCTTTCCATGGTTTGGCCATTTTTAATGTGACTATTCAGGTTAAATGCCCTCATCCTTACTTGCAAGGGACAAAAGAAGGAGACTTAAGAGGGTCTTTTTTGTATTCTCTCTTGGTACTTCACTGGAACATAGACTGTTCTTCCAATACCAGTTAGCATAAAGAGTTAATAACAGCTGGCATGAAAATGCTTGGGTCAGTATTGTATTAGAGACTGGCCTATTCCTTTTCCTTATTGTGAGGACCTCAGAAAATTACAAAATATTTAAAATTCAGAAAACGTACATTGTTGGAAAGTAAAACAGTAACTTTTTAAGGAAAGAAAACTCAATCTGATAGAGATTAAGATAATGTGAACAAGAAGAACTGTCTCCTCATCCATTGTGTACTGTCAGGGCATGTCCTTACTTCGAGCCTTTCTCCACTGCAACATCTTTGCATAGTCCTGTTGTTGGTGTCCAAGGATTTTTTTTCATCCTGGACTCCTCTGGCTTGAATATTTACTCTCTGCTTCACTTCTTCTTTGGTGTCAGGATACCAGCTCCTTGCTCTGACTATTTTATTCTCCTGCTTAAGCAAAACCTTCCTCTCCCTGAGAGAACCTAGCTGGTCCCAGAAGGATGCACGGTTTCTCCATTGCCTATATAAGATAAGTTGTCCAGTTGTGCTTTTTTCATCTTTATGACCCTAATTCAGTCAATCACCAGAAATAAAGATGATATCTATCCATTACTTCTAATGTAGTCACCTACAGTAGTACTTAAGGTCAGCATAAAACACTCCTCCCTTCCTCACTCTGTCACTCAGATCCCCCCAAGCTAGAGACCGAAATGGTAAATGGCCCAAAAGCTACTCTTGACAAGCCTTATTTTATTAATATCTTCAGGCACGAATCCTTGTGCAGAAAGTTGATAAAACTGTAGCAATGACAGTTAATATCTGCATTATCAAAAGATATTTTTCATTAGGAGAAAACACATGATCAAACATTCTTTTAAAACTGCACAAGAAACAAAATTCTATGATCTAGTCAGAATAAAAATAAAACTTTTGCTTGCTAACTATCTTCAGAATTCTAGAACTTTTTCAAACCTATAAAAACAGCTACTGAGAAACACTCAAATAGGAATAATAGATGTAGGGATTTAGATTTAAATCTCTGATATTTCTTAGTAGTTTATTTTTATGAATTCAATTCTATTTTCCAATTACACTTTAGCCAGTGCAACCGTATAATTTAAGAATACAGAAGAATTCTTTTTAAATCCTGATTTTTTGTTTAGCCTGCAAATGTTTCTGTTGTAAAAGTATGTTGTAGATTCCTTTTTTATCTTTTTTTTTTTTTTTTGAGAGAGAGAGACATTCCGCAATACCCTGTTGGGGAACACAAAAGGTTTAACAGTTATAGCAGGCATAAGGAGGGCAAGGATTACGCAGTCCTGCCTTATGATTAAGGTCAGGAACTAGGAATGGGAAGAAATCAAAGTGTCAAAAGCTAATACTCAGGATCAGGGTGTCATGCTAGTCAGGAGATGAGATCACGAGTCTGAAGCATTTATCAGACTGTTCTAAATAGGCTTATTGCTCTGATACAAACATGGTCACACTTGCAACCTGTGTGATAGGCACACTCAGAATAAAGACTAAGATGCCCTGTGTGAGACTGAGGACATAATGCTTCTGACAACATCACTATTGAGTTTCCACTGTGTCTGGAAGAGCATCTCTGACGCCTCTGGGTCACATTTGTTTGCTGCCAAATTATGATAGTCTTTTAGAAGATATGCAATGATTTATTACTAAGGTTTTCCCTCTTAAGTTGTACTTGATTTTGACACAAAGTAATGTCATGTTGTTTTATTTATAAAAATGTGGAAAAAATGTATTATTTGTGATGAAACCTCATGACAGATGAGAATTCTGACAGAATTCCATCTAGATTGGTGGTAAGAAATAATAATAAAATTAATAAATAAAAATTTAAAAATTACTACTCAATAAGATTATTGTATCTGAGACTTTTTCTGTCTATATGTAAAAAAATAGGAAAATTTTCCTATTGACATAAGAAGGATCATATTCAGATGCAGTTATTTATTACACCCCAGTGCTATAAGAGCTTCATTTACTGTCTGAAATATTCAGTAATTTTTCTAACATATTGTTTCACTTTCACATGGCACTGTTCTTTGCAAGGAAAATTTAAGCCTGTGTGACTTGAAAGTTTGCATGATTGGTCATATTTATTGCATCACAGCAATGACAAATACATTCAGTTTAGAAAAGCAGAACACAAGACATTTCTATTTCAGCTAACATGTTCTTTCTTGAAGTTTAGTTTCCGTATGAAGGAAAACTTAGGTGATTGTGCCTTGTCTTCATCTATCACAAGTGACGGTTACTTTTGAACTTATTGGTCAGTCTCAACAAGATTTGACAGAAGAATAGGAATCTCAGGAACATAAGTCCTTATCCTGTTTATGGAAACTGGCAGCTGAGTGAACTGGAGAGGCTTAAATTAATTTTGCAGGCTACAGAAGGCAAGTAGAATTCAGTACCTAAATGCGGGCACTTTGAAAGATCATTCTGTAAATCATCTGCTGGCTGCTCATTCAGCACAGGGACACAACCAAACAAGCCGCAGCATGTGGTAACTTTTGCCCAGCAAAACATATAGAGTATGTAAGAAGAGACATCAAAATATCAGAAAAGGATAGCTTCACAGAAATTACCTATGGGGAAAAAAAATGAAACATTTTAGTTTAACAGCTTCTGGAAACATTTTTCCCTCCTCTGCCCCTTTTACCAGACTTTCCTTCCCTCATTCAGCAGTCAAAATTCTGAGAGCAGATTTAGTCCTTTTGTGGTAATTTCTACATATTATCTCTAAATTTTTATATGCAGTATGCACTGTAGATTGTGGGAGGAAAAAAAAAAATATCTGTTTTATTCTTGTCTCTGTCCTCAGATGCATCTCTATCTTTTCACATGCAGACCTGTTGACCAAAAAGACATTATTTCCATAATCACATAACAGAGTATAAGTGACTTGAATAAGGCAGTAGACATAACCTTTACCAGCAGTGGTACCATAAGAAGTGAATTAGTGTGATTTTATTGTAGAGTACTCTTCTAGAGGAATATTTGACTTGATTTTTCTAATGAAGCTTTAATAGGTTTCTGGTTTTAGACTAATAGCTGTACACATGTAGACACTCAAAAAATTATTTGTGCTTCTTATATTGAGGGATTGTCTAGAGGGGGTATGTATTCGTGCCATGATAGAAAGGTGGACCCCTAGGATAAGAGATCATAATATAAGAATAAATGAAGGATGTGCTTCAGCAAGGAACTGCCAATGAGAGTGATAGGCTTGGCACTTTGTGTGATATGGTCCAACACACTGGCTGTAATTTTGAAGCCAATTTTAAATAAGTTTAGCCTGTGAGAATCCCATGTAAGACACACAGCAGAAACAGCACTGATTCTGTGAAGAAATGCATTTCATGAACAGCAGAAATTAATGGAGAAGTTCAGAGGCAAACAGGCTTAGTTGTGGTGAAGATCTCTATAGATGTTCTGATGCCTGACAAGAACCAAAATACTGCAGGATTTCTGCCAGTGGGACATTAACAGAGTCTCTCTTTGCTGTAGCTGCTTACTTTCATGAAATATCTATGAAAATTACATCTTTGAGGCTTGTAGCGCTCTTTTAAATTTGGTAGAAATTGGTTAGTGGGTTCAAGTGGCTAGTCTGGAATAAAAAAAAATAAGGGATGAAGAATGACAGAAAGCTCTATTACACAGGCCTCACACCTTTTCAAAAACACCTTAAAGAAGCTTAATAGTGACATTTGAAGGTAGAAAGTTAAAATATATACCTCTTTACTAAAATGAGATACAATATTCCATAATATGTCCTCTGTGTAACAGCAATTCAATGGGTCATCTCCCTAAGAACACCCAGCATATTACTGAATGTGCCCTTTGATTCAGTTTTGTGACAACAGTTATGTCTTTTAAATATTATCCAATAAGTGTTCAGCTAAAACTCAAAATAAGCAGGAGGAAAATAATCACAGTAGTTTCTGTTGACCTGTTGTGGGTTAGGGCTGGGCCAGCCACTAAACACAGACAGATGCTCTCCAACCCCCTCTCCCCTCCCCAAATGAGAAGAAAAAGGGAATGAGGCAGAGCGATTTACAGGTCAGAAAAGAGAAACTAAAAAAGCTTTAATGAAACAATAATGGAAATAATAGTGAAATGATAAAAATTAAGAACTATATACAACTACACGCTGCCCAGAGAGGTTGTAGAATCTTCTTCCCTGGAGACTTTCAAAACCCAAGTGAACACATTCCTGTGTGGCCTGCCCTAGGTGATCCTGCCATGCAGGGAGTTTGAACTAGATGATCTCTAGAGGTCCCTTCCAACACCAAACATTCTATGATTCTATATATAAGCCCAATATTGAACCTGACTCCCCTCCAATATCAATCCCCACTGATGCTGCAGAGCACGTGGCACTGCAGAAACCCCAGGCTCAGTGGCGGCAGGAGCTGTATTTGGGAATTTAGGATCCTGGTCAAAAAAATCTCCTCTGTCCGGATTGGACAGAGTTCTCCCTGGACATCAGCCATTGCAGAAAGGGGTTGAAATTCTCGTGATCACTCTATTTATACTAAATATTCCATTCAAATGGAATACTCTCGTCAGTCACTTGTCCTGTCTATTACCCCCTGGAGGTGCAACCTTTCACTTCCTTGTGACCCTTCTTACTACCCAGCACCCCCAGCGTGGCACACGAGAGCCAGCAGTGGCCTTGGTCACTATAGGAATAAGTATAAGCAAAAGTCTTTCTGCATGCGAGTCCCAGACAGTAACTGTAAACATCAGGTGTTATCACTGCCAGTAGCACACACTGTCTGTAAAAACACGCTGCTAGCCTCAGAAAGTGCATCCTTTTAGAAGAGACTAAGCTGGAAATTAAAAACCACTAAACAGTACTGGAGTTTTTTAGCTCAAACCACGACATGGCCTTAAAAATAAGTTATGGTGACACATCCCCACTCCCTCCTCTGAATCAAAGTATTTCTCCTTCTTAAGTGAATTTGCCTCTGTGGTAGAAGGACTCTTAGTAAGTACAAATGTGTGATCAGCTGCAAAATGGCTTAGTCCAGTAACATACTGGTTAAAGTGAAGCACAACCTTAAAGGATTTGAGTAAAAATGGACCTAAATGAAAAATTATATTTAAGCACATGCTCATATCCTTCAGTGACTCCAGCTTTCAATGGAATGCTGTAAGGGAATGAAGTTTGAAAAGAAAAAAAGACTCTGCTTGTAAAATTAGCTCATTCAAATAATGACATTGTTAACCCTGAAAAGCTATTTGCCATAAGTACTAATCTAATAATGTAATGTGTATATATATTGTATACGTGTATATATATGTAAACACACACTCTAACATCGTACAGCCAGGACTGGAAGAGATACCAGAGGCTTTGAAATATAAGAACAGAAAAGGTGTCTTGGTTCAAGTCCTACAGATACACCAAAATAGATATGCAGGCTATCATTATGAAACAAAGTGATCAAGCTACCATCTGAAAATGTCACCCACAACAAAAATAAATCTGCTCTGCAATTAACTATATTTAGATGAATTATGTAAAATCATAAGCAAAATGCTAAGTAGTCCTTTATAGTAGCTTGAGCTGAGATTATTTATATCTCGTTAAGAATTTTATGGTAAATGTGTGTGTGTATGTGTCGGGGTTTTTTCTCCTCCTTAATCATCCTTGTGAAGTAAAGGACTGTGAAGGTCTTACAGAACCTTCAAGGCCAGAAAAGTCAAGCCTATAAATTCATCATAACAAATCTGCATATAGTTTTGCATTTTCAGTCTATGCACCAAAACATTTCACAGTCAAAGGGCTGCAAGCCTAAGTGGGATTTCACAATCCGTATCTTCTCTTCTGTGCTTACTCAGCTGCTCCTAGTATGAAATAGTTGGTCAGGAAAAAATCGAGTCACAGAAGTATCAAGATAGACACAAATAATGTTATAACTACTAACACTATACTTTAAATGGTGGCAAGTGTCTACTGGTGGGATTTGATGAGATGGTCAAAGTCTTTCAACTGTGGTTATCATTCATTCTTGCAACGGATTGCGTTCTTATGATGTACTGATTGCAGCAAGAATAGAAGAATTCATTGCCTAAATACCAGTATTTTTCTGAACAAACCTTTCCTCTACTAAAAAGCAAAGAAAAAAAAGCAACAATAGAACAGCCTGATGTCTCCCTCATCTTTAGACTAAGCAGGTCACTCTCTTGTGAAATTTGTTGACCTTGAAGTCAGCCACAGCAAAATATCCTGACATCTACATGTCCAGTCATTAAACTGCCACTGGATAAAAACGCCTTCTGCTCACTGTTGGTCTTCAGTGAGCAAGAAATAGAGGTATAAGTTGAAGGGCCATGTGTAGCCTTGCCAGTACTTAGTGCTATGCAGTGACACTCATTCTTGGAGACGAATATTAAACCATATCACCAACAGAATACCTTCTTTCACAAAATAAATTATAATGTGAGTCCAGCAGCATTGCTCAGAGGATTTGGTAGGGAATATGAACTGTGCAACATGAAACATTATTTTAGCAATAAGCATTATGAGTTGCGTCATTTTCTATTTCTTCTTTGGTTATCCTACATATAAAACTTATTGGGAAGGCATGGGATATATGGTATATAAATGCATCTGGTTTATATACTTAACTATTTTGACAGAAACTTAAAAGCACCACCACGATGAAAGCAGAAATAGGACTTTTGACCTTTAGTTTTGTCTAACATTTAGAACTATGCCATATAAATTCATCTTATGGGCATAAAAACTAGTGAAGTAATTCTGGAAAAAGAAAACCTGTCACCATTTTTACTACTGGAAAGCAAGGATTAAAGCTAGGGTTTAAGATTTTGGCCTGTTTGCTATCTGCCACTTTTAATATCACTCAGTTTAAGGTGAAAACCCAGGGAATGTTTTTACAAACTTCCTCCTCTTTGAGTAAGTTGCTTATATGTAGAATAATCTCTGACTAAGCTTAAGAGCTTTGGCCACATAAGCACATCTTGTTCTGGTGTTTCACTGACTGCAAGATTTCCTAGGCATCTTGATCATCTTCGTAGTCTTGAAGAATGACATTCATTTCACTAAAGTTTATTTCTTGTGCTGTAGGCATCTATATATGAGTCAAGAGTCCTCCTTCCCTTCCTTACCAGGAGAGTGCAGTAAACACTTTTAGCGTTCACTTTGTTTCATTTCTTGTTTTAAGATGTGAAGAATCATATCCTAAATTCCACAGACAAGAACTGCATTGACTGAAATGAAACTTCAAAGTGACTACCTCATACTGTAGAGATATGCACAGAAATTTCATCAGTCCAATAACTCACATTCTAGACATGGGAAAAAATGCAATGTTTATACTGAAGACAAAGCAGAACGAGGTACGGGTGGCAATTTTATTCTATTTTCCATCAATTCCTTTTGACTCTTTAGATGCCTGCTTGGCAAAATATTCTAGATTCCAGCTGAGTGCTCAGACTTCTTTTGCAGGTATAAGGTGGGAGGTGGAATTCAGGAAAAGAAAAGAGTTCAGACAGAAAAGTACTCTGACTCCAGAAGTTCACTGTTGGAAATTATCTTTCCAACCTATATGCTCTTTGACCTGTTTTCAGATATCATTTGCTCTTCACACTGACAGACTCTAGGGAGACACAATTGTGTGACTTCTAGAACTGCACAGTGTTACTTTTCCTAAATTTACAAGCTTAATTTAAATATTTTAATCTAAGTTTGAGTTGGAACTTTATCTTCTGCCACTAAATTATTCCTCCTAATCCTTTAAATAGAAAATCATTGTTCGCAATGGCTTGGCGAATAAGGAAACAAATTTTCTAGCAAGTATAACGAAGACTGCTTTTTACATCCTGCTAGCCATCCACACAACTTCCAGCTGTTAAGAAAATGTGTAACTAGTAATTTTACCAAGGAGAGTGTGGTAGACTGACTGAAAATTAAAATGTACTGCGATCAGCCTCACCTCCATCCCTGGGAAAGTGATGGAACGACTTATCCTGGGTGCCATCTCAAGGCATATCAAGGATAAGAGGGTCGTTAGAGACAGTCAACATGGCTTCACCAAGGGGAAGTCATGCTTGACTAACCTCATAGCCTTTTATGAGGATATAACAAGGTGGATAGATAATGGCAGAGCGGTGGATGTGGTCTACCTTGACTTCAGTAAAGCATTTGACACAGTCTCCCACAGCATCCTTGCTGCTGAACTGAGGAATTGTGGTCTAGACTCTTGGGTAGTGAGGTGGACTGTGAACTGGCTAAGGGGAAGAAGCCAAAGAGTCAATGGGGCGGAGTCTGGTTGGAGGCCTATATCCAGTGAAGTCCCTCAAGGGTCAGCACTGGGACCAGTATTATTCAATATATTCATCAATGACTTGGATGAGGGACTAGAGAGTACTATCAGCAAGTTTGCTGATGACACCAAGCTGGGAGGAGTGGCTGACACGCCAGAAGGCTGTGCTGCCATCCAGTGAGACCTGGACAGACTAGAGAGTTCGGCAGGGAATAACTTGAGGAAATACAACAAGGGAAAATGTAGGTCCTACATCTGAGCAGGAACAACCCCAGGTTCCAGTATAAGTTGGAGAATGACCTGTTAGAGAGCAGTGCAGGGGAAAGGGACCTGGGAGTCTTGGTGGACAGCAGGATGACCATGAGCCAGCAGTGTGCCCTTGTGGCCAGGAAGGCCAATGGCATCCTGGGGTGTATTAGAAGGGGGGTGGTTAGTCGAGAGAGGTCCTCCTTCCCCTCTACTCTGCCCTGGTGAGACCCCATCTGGAATACTATGTCCAGTTCTGGGCCCCTCAGTTTAAGAAAGACAGGGAACTGCTGGAGAGAGTCCAGCACAGGGCAACTAGGATGATTAAGGGAGTGGAGCATCTCCCTTATGAAGAAAGGCTGAGGGACCTGAGGCTCTTTAGTTTGGAGAAGAGGAGACTGAGGGGAGACCTTATTAATGTTTACAAATTTATAAAGGGTGAGTGTCACAAGGATGGAGCCAGGCTCTTCTCGGTGACAACCAATGATAGGACAAGGGGTAATGGGCTGAAACTGGAACATAAGAGGTTCCGCTTAAACTCGAGAAGAAACTTCTTCTCAGTGAGGGTGACAGAACACTGGAGCAGTCTGCCCAGGGAGGTTGTGGAGTCTCCTTCTCTGGAGACATTCAAGACCTGCCTGGACACGTTCCTATGTAGCATTATCTAGGCATTCCTGCTCTGGCAGGGGGATTGGACTTGATGATCTTTCGAGGTCCCTTCCAATCCCTAACATTCTGTGATTCTGTGATGATGGGACAAACAATATTTTTCCTTCCATTTCTTGCCTCCCAGAATTATGACTGCATTCTAACAGCTCAGGGTCTTGAGAGTGAATGTTTTGTTCCAATCACAATTTCTTTTCAGATTTATTAAACTCGAAGTTAATGACAAAAGATATACTTTGCTTCTGGCACAACTTATATATGAATTTGTGTAAAAAGGAAAAAAAAATCAACTTTTAAATTCACTTAAATACATAAGAACAAAGAAAAATCTTTCAGAGTATGCACCTCTGAACTTAAATTAAAAATAAAAAATGAAATAAAGTCAGCTTATTGAACAAGTAGAATAGTATTTATCTGGACTGCAGAAAATCGTATTTTAAGTTTTTGTAGTGAATGAGGCATACCAGGCACATTAATCCATATGTCCCATATCTTAGTTATTTTCATATGAAATCTATTTCCAGTTGTTTGAAATTATGGAGTTACACCGAGTCTTTTCGATTGCTGATGTTCTACGTTTCATACACAAGTGCCAAAAAGCTACTACCCTTCAGTACAAAGGTTAAGACGTACACAAACTGCAAGAGATTTTATTCCAAGTCCCTGTCTCACTGAAAGCCTGAAAAAACCTGAAGATACAACAGCAAACATATTTAAAAGTCTAACAGCTATCTCAGCTGGGTGTAGGAGGCAAGTGTCATTGAAGTCCAAATCCAGCAGTGATTTGCACACTCTGCAGCCTCCAACAGTTCATTCAGACTTTTACCACATTAGTTCACATGTGAAAAAGTAGAGCATTTATTTAGTTGTCTCTATAGAGGTAGATTACAATAGAAATCTAATCCTGCCTCTCTTGATGGGAGCTTTGCTTAAATAAAACATTGTCAGTCCATATGACATTCCACTGCATGGAATTCATGCAGGTAACACATACAAAAAAATGAGGTATTTGCACCTGGAGCATCATTACCTCTTAATTATTCTACTGTATAGCCAAGTCTGTCTTAACATACTGCCAGAGATGACAACCCTTATCACTGATTTAAGAAAATCCTCCCACTCACTTGCCATTTGACTATTTGGTACCAGCTGTTCATTTACTATAGAAATCTCTTGATAATATAGCTATTGTTTCTGAGCATCTCTAACTTAGATATCTTTCTTCAAAAACTCAGATTTAGTCATAAAGGAAAGTCCATACAATACTAGTGAAATACCAATAGTGAAAAAATAAAGGACTGTCGTGTATTTAAAAACCAGAAATTTCAACAACAATTGAAATTTCTAAATGCTTACTCTTTACAGTTTGTGTTTTTAAGAGCACCACCCTTACAATACAGGGCTGCACACACAGAGGATAGTTAAGCCTGGCTGGGCTCTGATTCCTTTCAGCAATCTCTGAACTGAACAGATAATAAACAGAGAAGCTTTCATGGAGTCAGAGGGGAAAGAAGGAAGGAAAGAAGAGATTATTCTAGATGATTCTGTCAATTTTACCTGTTCTGTTTGGAGAAAGTAGATGAAATACAGCTCTGGCATTTGTGTGTGGAGAGAGAACAAAAATCTCAGCATAAAAAGAGTTAAATTGCAAGACCTGGAAGCAAGCATACATACGTTTGATAGCTTCACTTAAAACTCTGAGCACCCATTGGCTTTCAGAACTGCAGAAAAACAGGCTTTGATTAATTTCAAATTGTTGGCTATCTTGCTTTAATTTGAGTGCTTTGAAATTAATCACAGTCTTCCAAAACAACTGAAGATATCTAATGAAGATCAGGAAATTCCTAGTCGTAGTGCTTTTCATCATTGCTAATAATACAAAGTCCAGTCCTACATGATCCTCTGGATCTTCCAGAAAGGTACAGAACATTTCCTACTCCTGCTGTCTAGCTAGCTGTTCAACTGACGAAAGGCATTTCATCAGCACTCAAGATCTCCCAAGGAAGATTTTTCTTCAGTATTTTGGGAGACTTGATTTAATTCAAGACTGCAAAAAGCTGTGACCTTAAGAATGATTCAAAGAATCAATATCGAATTCCTTGGTCTGACTTTCTATTCAAGTGTTGTGGCACTGTTTTCAGAGTACATGCAGCACCAGATGATAAGCTGTAACAAGATTTTAACACTCTGGCACATAAAAACAGATAAAGTGCTGATGGCATTGTTCATTTTCAACTACTACGAGCATTATAACAAAATTCTCAAGTTAAAGGGTTCATCCAGTGTGAGACACTGTAAGTACACTCAGTCTAGTCTTTACCATAGGCATAACAATCATTCATACTTTTAATCTTAAAATTGCTAAGTACCAGAAATGTCTTGTGATATGCTACTGGGATTGCATCAACTCTTCAGTTTGACATGGTATACTCTTCACCTTGAAGCGTGCCAGACACCTCAGATTCTCACCAATTTCACTGGCATGGAAATAGATAGATGCTCTTATCCTCTCTTCTCATACTGTGTTACTTTCTGAAAACTTGTGTTTGTCATTAGAACATTCTGAATAAACAGTTATAAACAAAGAGCTTATCTGCCCCTGTAGCTTTTCACACTTAGCAAACTTTTACAGCAACCAACCAGAAATCTAGTATTAAGAAAAAAAAAAAAGAGTAAGCAACCTGTGCATAAATTATCTCAAAAAATACATCACTTTGCCTTATAATTTTGGTAAGGGTTTGAGACAGATGAAAAAGCCAGACAGTCAGTATGACTCCTTTCAGAATGAGTTTAGGCACAATAATCACATCACAAGCCTGCCTAGTCCAATGCAAATCAACACAGTGTTTAAAATTCACTTAAAGATAAAATTAGAATACAGTGGGGGGGAAAGCACTACAATTAGTTCTTCAAACAATAGTTTCAGTTTTAGGCAGTGGCATAACTTCCGTTATGCAGCAGCCTAGAAATTCTTAAGGTTTTGGAAGACTCTTTTCCTAAGCCACTATTTGCTGGAAGGTTCACTAAATAAAGTTAGAATCCAGTAAAACGGTAACAGCCAGATTTTCAGGTGACATTACTTTTGAGTAAGACCTTTAAATACCAGTGCAGCCTAGATTTTTAGCTGGTATATCTGGTGTAGCTCTTTCCAGGTGGGCTTAGGAGTTCATATTTCTTCCATGACCAGTGAGCACTGGTGAACAGAAGCCAGGTAAAGTTAAGGAGCCTGAAGAGGAAAGTGTTACTTGTTTACCCTTTTAGACTCAGCAGTTCCTGATTGTATTTGCTCTGAGGTACTAGTCTTTTTCTACTGTCAGACAATGGATATTTTTCTGGAATTTAGGTTCTGCTTAGGGTTGGAATCCATTTGTTCCTGTACAGTGTAGGGTTTGTTACAGTCAAAGGTAACATAATTCACGTTACAGATTTCTAGAGTCAACTGCAGTTTCAAAATACACATCTAGCACTGCAATTTCGGCTGGAAGTTATTAAATACCAGATCTGTACTCTTCCTGGATGTCTTAGGTTGGCCCTTGACTGGCACTATGATTTGAGGTTCACAGTTTTTGAAAAGGTTGTTCACCTCCTCTGGAGGTCATTTGGATCAATTTCTCTGATCAAGCAGGGCCATCTACAGCAGGTTGCCCATGCCCACATCCAGACATTTCCAAGGATGAGACTCCACAGCCTTCCTAGGCAACCTGTACCAGTGCTCAGTCACCCTCACAGTCAAAAAGTGTTTCCTGATATTCAGAGGGAACTTCCCGTGCCTCAGTGTGTGCCCAGTGCCCCTGGTCCCAACACTGGTCACCACTGAGAAGAGCCTGGCTTCCTCTTCTTCACGTCATCCCTTCATGTATTTCTACACACTCATGAGATCCCAGAGTCTCCTCTTTTCCAGGCTTCCTGCCTCATGAGTTAATACTTTCATTTATGTAAAGCTTACATTTATGTAAGAACTTGACCAGTTTCAGACAAAGTCCTATAAAAATAAAATCACAGTAAAAAAAGCAAGATACCTGTTATAAATTAAATAAAATTAATACAAGTCTTTGTGAGGTTCTGAGTGTTTCACAGTGAACCTGGTGACAGTTTAGGTTTTTCTGAAAGCACAGCTGCTGCGGCTGTATTCAAGATAACTAAAAAAAAAAAAATAAAACAGTAACCCAAACATTCTCCTAACAGATGGAACACCACAGAACTGAAACCTGTAGGCATTTGAAAAAAAATATTTTATGTAATTCAAAATACATCATGGTCTTAAATTATGCTGGGTTTTGGTATTTAGAGAGAAAAACAAAGTGTGTTAGAACTAGCAATAAACAGGCCAAAAATCACATTTGGATTAGAAAAGTTCCTTGCCAAGATCAGAAACATGCATTTTCTAAATTTCATTATATTGCTTTAGCCCTCAGTTCTCAGAGGGATGGCTATCGTTTTAAGTGCAAGCAAAGACTTGCAGTGCTCTGATATCCAGGGGAGCAAAGGAATCTTCTGGAGGCTGTAAGGAAGTTCTTTCAAGGAATCTCTGCATTTATTTTCCTCTCAGGAAAACATGAATGCAAAGAATATTTAGAGGTTTGAGAGTACCTCTCTAACAGTGTTCTGAAGTCAGTCAATGAGTAAATCTTGTGATAAAAATACGGATTATAAGAAGAGAACCAGAAAAAAATGCATACTTTCTATTAGTTAAAATGCACTATTTTTCTTTTAACTCTGTAGCATATAGACATGGATCTCAGACTTTCAGTATTTATTACTCTAAGACGTGTTCAGAATATAAACAAGTTGACAAATTAAACACAGACTTCAGACAGGTGGATCGAATATATGGGGAAAATTGCTGCAGTAACTCCATTGAAATCAGTGGAAATATTCCAGGAAAAATGTTATAGTAATAACTAAGCAAGTAATTTCTATAAAACGAATGTTTATGGATGTATTGTTTCATTTCTATAGTAAATAAAAAACAAATTCATTGTTAGTAGGGCAAGTAATCTTCAGAAGATACAGACAACCAGTACTACATTTTATTATTGTATTGTGAGAGGCAGCTCAAGGACTGAATTATCAAAGCAGACAATTATCAGGGAATAACTTTCTATTCAGTAAGAATTACCTTTTTTCTTGACAAATCAACACATAGGCTTTCAATATGTTACAGTTATTTGTTTAAGTAATCAGTTAAATTATTGGAATTGCATTGATGCTATAAACATGTGTGACCCATTTGCTGTAATGCCGAAGGAACACAGATTGATAGGCAGCAGACTTTAGATATATAAATATAGTACCTGTGCAGGAAAACTCAGATATATTTACAGTTCTGCCATTTGGAAATAATCACAAGATAAGCAAACTAAGAACAAAATTCACAACCACCTAACTCAATCCTGTAGTGTAATGAAAGATATTTAAAGCATTTCACACTACATTGGTTGCACCTTCCACCTATGAATAATAATAGCACAGATATTTTTACTAATAGGAACAAAGACATTGTACCCTAACCATTCTTCAATAAGCTATCACAACAACCAATATTACTACTCACTTACATAGTGAGTATTTCACTAAGGGATTCTAACATACCCTAGATTGCAATCATGTTAATTTTACACCAATCTCCAGGAAAAAAAAAAGTTAATCCTACAAACAGAAAAAAAGAAAAAAAAAACCAGAAAACCAAAATAGGTAAGGTACCTACCAAATCAAAGGAATGATTTACTGTATATCTTCTTAGGAGCACAGACTTGTCTGTCCTTCTGCTACTTAAAATGACTATTCAGAAAAAGGTATAGTAGAAATACCTGCTTACAATAAAAGCCGTCCTCACTTTGGACTAGGCTACAGCATTGTTATAAAAGGGGGGGGAAAGCACTTTGCCGTGCCCTCTGTATTTTTTAACGCATTTTGTAAGACCTCCTGTAAAGTTGTTTTGATATGAGTTTCATATAGAAACTTCAAGAAAATATTAATGACAATGCGTATTTCACAAAAACAACAGACGTGCCTCCAATGGAGTAACTTAGCTTTGAGTTCTGTGTCAGAGTGTTCTGAAAATCCCCTGCTCCCAGCCTCCTTACATTTCAGTCCGGTGGCTGGGTTCTTGATTGCCTTACTGCTTGAAAAAAGCATTCCAAAAGTTACTTGATTCCTGAAACCTGAGTTTAGAAACCCTTCTTTAAAAGTATAGTTTGTTTGATGACTTAGTTCATAACATTTCTGTAAGAAGATACTTGTTTGATAGGTTTCTCTGAAGCCTAACTTTAATTAAAGTTAAGGTCAAGTGCTAACTAACAGCAAATTTGATTTGGGCTGCCAGGGCTTGAACAAAACCCATCGTACACTGGATTAATCTATGTTTGGGGGATTTTTTTAAAAAAAGAAATAATATTTAGATGTGCATGAGACCAAAAAAAACAACCTAGATTCAAATTTTATTGACTTCTCAGAAATACTTGATTCTGAAGCCTGTTTTTATGGGTTTTAAGTAGTCTTATTAGAAATTTACAGTGCATTTTGAGGTGGCTATTTTTTTAAAACTTCAACTGCTCACATTCATCAATAGAGTGGCTTACTAAGGCTGCCCAAACTGCATGTGCTACAGATAGATTATTGTAACTGCAGAGGTTCACCTTTTGATGTCCTTTTCATAACTTATAGACCGCTGCTCAGGAATAATTTTCCTGTGTTCTTGGATGTTGTTCTGAAGTCAAGATTGCCCATCAATTTCTTCCATACTTAAAGTTAGCCCCAGGATAGCCATTGCATTCAAGAATCAAAAATAAAGAATCAGCATCTGCCTCATTATATAGATAATATACATAATATAGTCAGCCACTTACTATTTATTCACATCTCTTCCTATTAAAAGCCATCTCACAATACATTTTGGCTCCTAATTTGTATGTCTCAAATCACCCTTCATAGAAAGCATTAACTACATAATCAGTGAAAGTGATGCTTCAGCTATGCAATCTACTGTTGCAAAAAGCCAGTGATAGTGCTCTGATTCTTGCATCATCTAGGAAATATCTGACTTTAATGTCGATCACACGGGTCCCTATGAGCATTAGGTCCTTGAAAACTTTTGGCATCATGATTATTTTTTATAGACTTTTCTTGAGACTTTCTGTTCTTCCTAGAAAATCCTTTGCACCACTTATGTTGGTCCTTATACAGATTATGAAAGTATGAAATATTAATTGACTTTACTCAATATGATAGAAATTACATTATTTAAAAAAACTTGATTCTGACACTAGCAAAAAGAAATAAAAAAATCTAGTCTGCAACTGGATTCCTGGGCATAGCAATGACACAGATTTGAATCTACTAAATTATGAGAGTCATACAGTTTTACATCTGTGATTACATTCAGATGCTAAAAAAGGAGGCAGGGAGGAAAACGGTGGGAAAAAAAAGAAAATATTTAAGATCTTGACATTTGCAGAGGCTAAGGAAGGATCTACAGAGACTTGTGTTTGTCAGAAAAGAATTATTGCATGACAGCAGAGCGTAAACTGCAAGGTAAGAACCTCTACATTTTTTTGGTGAATGAGAACACAGTTGTGTCTGTTTCTGATACTCAGAGCCAGACTCTCCTGTCACCAAGTATATTCTCTGAGCATATGTCAAGTGCTGCTGAAAGTATCAGCACAGCTGAGTGAAAAAGTCTGCTTTGAAAGAAAAGCATCAAGTGTCTCATTCTTTGAAAACAATATCACAACAAGGCTCCTACTTTTAACTCACAAGAAGATATGGCAACTTCTGTCAGAATAGGAAATGTACTACCTATGAAAGATACAAAATTAAAGGGAAGTTGTATTTTGAATCTTTTTCTGTGTTTTTGCAGAATATACATCTTAGTGTTTGTTCTGATTTTTTGTGCTCATAATTGTTTCTAATTTCTGGTAGATCAAAATTTTAAACTTGGCCAAAGCTCCTAGTTTCCTGTTTACAGTTACACAGATATGCTACAAAAATCTCAAATGGGAACTGTTTCCATTGTTTTATCTTTACTTTTACTGATGTGCTACACTGTCATATTAAAAATAAAACACAAGCCTCAGATCTCCTACTTGTGAACTGCTGTAGCCTTGATATATTTTAACATATTCCAATCACAATCAGTTCAGCTGATCAGTGAAGAGTTTATCAAATCTACTCTACTGGGTACAAGGGATTCTAGTAGAATTGTATTTCAGATCTACATGGTCAAACCCTGTTCCCAGTGCAGTATTCCCCATCTGGCCTTAGGCAAAATAACTAGGCACCTAAATTAAGAGGATAGTCTCAAAAGCTTTGCAAGTACTCAGTCAAGAGAAACGTTGAAAAAGTCTGCCAGAAAGCAATTCACAGAAAGCGCCCAAATTAGATGCTCTAAGTAATCCCTTGAGAAGCTATTCGTTCTCTGGTTATGTCTAGCAAGAGAGGCTCAGGAGTTCTTGGATAGGAGACCTAAATTTGTCCTGGTTTCATGATGGGGTGCAACAAATCACATATCCCTTCCTAGTTATCCAAATGTACATGCTGAAGTATTTTGTATTACTGTAGCAGAACAAATATGTCACTCAGCATATATCCCAAAATAAATGGTTAAAAAATGCAGTTTGGTAGTTCTACAAACAGAACTATATTATGAATACATGAATTAAGATCCAATGGAGTTTGAAAGAGTACTTTTACATACTTTTTCCACAAAATGTTTATGACGCTTGAGAAGAAAATGAAGACTAGGGGAAAAAAAAAAAAAACACAACGAGAGGACAGCAATGCCATTTTTTTTGTTTGCTTTGTTTTGTTGCGTGGGTACTGTTGGATACTACCAACAACTACTACAACAACTGTTGTCTCTACCAACAAACTAGAAAATTTGTAAAAAGCCATCTTGGAAGATTTGACATTCACTGAGTGGAACATGGCCATCTCCATCAAACATTAGGAATTCAAGAATGCACTTCATAAGAATCCAGACAGATTCTTGTAGCTACATGCCAGTCTGAGCTATGTTCCAGAGCAGAACATCACTGCTCTTTCATACTTTATTGCTTGGACCCTTGAAGGACAAGATGACAGTTATCTAAAAAATAAAAATGGACAACTGGACTAATAGGTCTGAACTTGAGCTAGAATTACTCTGAAAGTAAGTTCACTGCAATTTTCTATATGGATGCTTTCTCCAGAATTTCACTGATATTTTTTCAACCTAGGTATTGATCAAAGAGTTTTACTTTTGGCTGTTTGGTTATGAAGTCTCATGGCTTAATGATGATCTCTAGGAGTTAAAATGGTTTAACTGAATGTTACCAATGTAATAACATGAACTATTTACAATATTTAATCTCTAATGAATTCTCTCAGGTACAAGGGCTATGATACGTTTGCCTCAAGCTGTGTAAGATATCCATGCCAACAGAGTGATAAGCCTTGAGCAAAATTTTATATGGCAAGACATTTGATAATACTGAAATATAACTCTTATTAATAAAAATATTCTCCAGCTACCTCTTGCAAACCTCTATAACACTCAGACTGACTTCACTGAGTAGAAATAAACACAACCTGTCAAGATAATGGTCATGAGGAGAAAGTTGTTTCAATTGTTCTTGTATCAGAATGGTCAAAATCAGATTCTGAACAGAACAGATTTTCCAAGCCTACACAATGCTACCAGTTTAGCCATCATTTGCTAACTCTACTCTAAAAATCTTGTGAATAGTACACATGATATCAAAGTTCAGGAATCTGATTTGGTGTTATTTGGGTTTAAAGGATATTAAGAGTTCTTTGGTCAAGCCTAGGGTCAAGGAACACACTATTTTTGGAAGTTAAGATCTGACCTCCCCACACATTTAACACCACTCCTCTATTCTGGAATAAACTAGGTGGTGGTGTCTCTGACCAGTAAACAATAATCCCACACTAAGGAAGCCTAGCTAATGTGATAACATATCTGATGGATTAGGGAGCAACATAGCAACCAGCTGTGATCCAATCTTTAAGGATGTAGTATAATATTTCACTTAGAATCATATTAATAAACTGTTGAGGGGGTTTTCCAGCCTTTCAAACAAAAGATTAAATATTGAAATATTAAGTTAGAGTTCAGGAAACTGAAATATGAAATTGGTTCAACACCCCACATTGGGTACCAATAAATCTGTCTAAGTTTAAGGCTGGGGCGGCCACTAAACTCTGGCAGATGCTCTCTGTGATCTCCCCAGCACCCTCCTGGAGAAGAGTAACAGGGGAACCAGGGAGAGACTTTGAGGTTGAAAAAAAACCTTGAACCAGTTTAATAATAATAATGAAAACTAATACTAGCTGTAACAATGAAGACTACATACAGACATACAAAAGTATGCAAATATATTCAAAGATACAAGACATGGGACTCATACCTTCCAGATGACAACTAGGTCCCAAGCAGATAAATAACAATTCAGCAGCAGATGGAAGTGCCCAAGCCCAGAGTCTTAATCCAGAAAAAAAAACCAACCCAGGAAAGGAGCTGTGCCACTCCTACTTGGACAGGGTTAGACACCCTGTTCAGTGGATCAGACTCCTCTGCAACCTGGAAACAGGATACAGGAACAGCAGCAGCAGCAGCACTGGGAGACCTAACAAATAGCCCATGACAATCCCTCCAGCACAGCAGACCCTGAGCACCCCAGGGCTCTTCTTAGGGGCCCTTATAAACTGAGCACATGGGAAGGAACACTGTGATTAGTCCATTTGGGTCACCTGACCCATCATTTCCTCCCCACAGGTACCACTGCCCCCACTCCCTCACCGTGATTTCTTCCTGTGCCAGGAGCCCCTGGGGCTCTCCAACCAGGACACCTCCCAGTGTCAATAAATCATAAAGCTCCAAAACTATCAACAGTGATAACATGCTTGCTGACAGGAAAGTCAGTGCTTTTCACAGCAACATTGGTTATCAAAAATTACCTGCTTGTGAACAGCGGGTGCCTGATTATGGAGAAAATAAATTACATGTAGTGATTGTGTCAGCAAAACATCTTTTTTGTTTAAGGAAATCTTATGTACACCAAAATTAGAATGAAGTATATAACACATTTCACTCTTTTCTCTCACAGTAATAAGTACGTTTAGTCAAATAGTGGACTTGACTGAACAATCAATAATGATGATGCCTACACAAAATCCATTTTTGGCTTTTATCCAGCACGTATAAAAAGCTTGAAACATCTTTCTTGGTTGAAGCAGGATGCTTCTGAGAACAAATATCAATAACTATATTGAGATCTTAGGTAAGACTTACCTCACATGTGAAATGGTAATTCTTCAGAAATTTATTTAGCAATACACTTCGTTATCGTAACAGAACTACTTTTGAAACCCAAAATTCTTAATGTAATTCTTTATAACAGAGGACAATAGTTAAAACAGAGATTGGAGTCCAACAGGAGCCAAGAAATAACACCACACAGAGTAGGTAGCATTAGTGCATGGTAGACCTTAATTTTATTAGACATAAAACAATCGCAGATTAGTAGGAGGTTTAAAAGAGGGAAGGAAGGAAAAAAAACCCTCTAAATTTTTGAGTTAAACCAATCAAGAAAATGTATAATTTAAAAAATTTATAAACTAGAATTTGGTAGTAATTTTCTCAAGCACATTGCCCTTATATATTATGAATAATGAATTCTGGCTGATGAGAAAGCCTAAGGGTGACAACGGAGCTGCCGTGTCAGTAATGCATTGTCATTTCACACTGTAAGTTCCTGCTATACCTAGGTGGATTTTTAAAGTTTAAATAATGTTACTGACTGCCAAAGGTTTCATTAAGAGGTCTGATGAAAATACATTCTCTGTTGGTAAAGATGCTAATCCCTGTTATCTAGAAAAGGGTCAACTACTTTAAGAGCTCGTCAGTTTTTTTTCTACTGTGGGTCTTCAGTGGCAGTTATGATCCTTCACCATAATTTACCTGTTTTGAATCAGGTAGAAAATAGTCTCCAGCATTGAGCAGAATGAAATTTTAGTAGAAAAGACAGGTGTTCTGTGAGATTTTACATGGCCCCTGTTGCCAAGGAAACAATTTCTTTTCACTCTGTAAGGCTTCTAAAGGTTGCCCAGGCTGCAAATTGGGCAGTGAAGGACAAGGGTGTCTATTTATCTAATGTAATTATGTACGTACACCCACACATACAGTAAGGAGGGAAAGGTTTAGTAAAATTGAATTATGAAAATATTGAAATTTGTTAAACATCTTGATTATTATTTCATAGAATCATAGAATCATAGAATGTTAGGGATTGGAATGGACCTCGAAAGATCATCAAGTCCAATTCCCCTGCCAGAGCAGGAATGCCTAGACTATGCCACACAGGAACGTGTCCAGGCAGGTCTTGAATGTCTCCAGAGAAGGAGACTCCACAACCTCTCTGGGCAGCCTGTTCCAGTGCTCCGTCACCCTCACTGAGAAGAAGTTTCTTCTCGAGTTTAAGCGGAACCTCTTATGTTCCAGTTTCAGCCCATTACCCCTTGTTCTATCAGTGGTTGTCACTGAGAAGAGCCTGGTTCCATCCTCGTGACACTCACCCTTTAGATATTTGTAAACATTAATGAGGTCACCCCTCAGCCTCCTCTCCTCCAAACTAAAGAGACCCAGCTCCCTCAGTCTTTTCTCATAAGGGAGATGCTCCACTCCCTTAATCATCCTAGTTGCCCTGTACTGGACTCTCTCCAGCAGTTCCCTGTCTTTCTTGAACTAAGGGGCCCAGAACTGGACACAGTATTCCAGATGGGGTCTCACCAGGGCAGAGTAGAGGGGAAGGAGAACCTCTCTCGACCTACTAACCACCCCCCTTCTAATACACCCCAGGATGCCATTGGCCTTCCTGGCCACAAGGGCACAGTGCTGGCTCATGGTCATCCTGCTGTCCACCAAGACTCCCAGGTCCCTTTCCCCTACACTACTCTCTAATAAGTCATTCCCCAACTTATACTGGAACCTGGGGTTGTTCCTACCCAGATGCAAGACCCTACATTTACCCTTGTTATATTTCATTAAATTTTTCCCCGCCCAACCCTCCAGCCTGTCCAGGTCTCGCTGGATGGCAGCACAGCCTTGTGGTGTGTCAGCCACTCCTCCCAGCTTGGTGTCATCAGCAAACTTGCTGATAGTACTCTCTAGTCCCTCATCCAAGTCATCGATGAATATATTGAATAATACTGGTCCCAGTGCCGACCCTTGAGGGACTCCACTGGATACAGGTCTCCAACCAGACTCCGCCCCATTGACCACAACTCTTTGGCTTCTTTTTCTTAGCCAGTTCACAGTCCACCTCACTACCCGAGAGTCTAGACCACAATTCCTCAGTTCAGCAGCAAGGATGCTGTGGGAGACTGTGTCAAATGCTTTACTGAAGTCAAGGTAGACCACATCCACCGCTCTGCCATTATCTATCCACCTTGTTATATGCTCATAAAAGGCTATGAGGTTAGTCAAGCACGACTTCCCCTTGGTGAAGCCATGTTGACTGTCTCTAATGACCCTCTTATCCTTGATATGCCTTGAGATGGCACCAAGGATAAGTCGTTCCATCACTTTCCCAGGGATGGAGGTGAGGCTGACCGGTCTATAGTTTCCTGGGTCCTCCTTCTTGCCCTTTTTGAAGACTGGAGTGACATTTGCTTCCCTCCAGTCCTCAGGCACCTCTCCTGTCTCCCAAGACTTGGCAAAGATGATGGAGAGTGGTCTAGCCATGACATCAGCCAGCTCCCTCAGCACCCGTGGATGCATCCCGTCTGGACCCCTGGATTTATGGATGTCCAGATTGCTTAAGTGGTCCCTAACCCAGTCCTCATCAACGAAAGCAAACTCCTCCACTGCCCTGACTTCCTCTGGGACCTCAGGGGAACAGGGCTCCTCAGGACAGCCTCTGGCAGAGTAGACAGAGGCAAAGAAGGCATTCAGTAACTCTGCCTTCTCTGTATCATCTGTCACCAAGGTACCCACCTCATTCATCAGTGGGCCTACATTGCCTCTGGTGTTAGTTTTATCTGCCACATATTTGAAAAAGCTCTTCCTGTTGTCCTTGACCCCTCTCGCCAGGTTCAATTCTAGGGAGGCCTTTGCTTTCCTAGTTGCCTCCCTACATCCTCGGACAACAGCCTTATATTCTTCCCAAGTGGCCAGCCCCGCCTTCCAAGATCTGTAAATTCTCCTCTTGCCCTTGAGCTTACCCAGCAGATCCCTGTTGAGCCACGCAGGTCTCCTGGCTCCCTTCCTTGACTTCCTATGTGTTGGGATGCTCTGATCTTGAGCACGGTAGAAGCAGTCCCTGAACGTTAACCAACTATCTTGGGCCCCTTTACCTTCAAACAGCCTTGCCCATGGGATTTTCTCTAGTAATTGCTTGAAAAACCCAAAGTTTGCCTTGGCAAAGTCCAGGGTTGCAATTCTGCTTGCTATTTTGTTTCTGCTACATGAGATCCTGAACTCCACTATTTCATGGTCACTGCAGCCAAGGCAGCCCTCAACCTTTACTGCTTCAACCAGATCCTCCTTGTTAGCGAGGATGAGGTCCAGCAGTGCTCCTCTCCTAGTCGGCTCCTCCACCATTTGCATCAGAAAATTATCATCGATACACTGGAGGAACCTCCTGGACTATGGCTGGCTGGCTGAGTTGTCCTTCCAGCAAATATCAGGGAAGTTAAAATCCCCCAAGACAACCAGGGCCTGTGATTGTGAGACCGCTCTCAGCTGCCTGTAGAAGGCCTCATCAACTTCCTCACCCTGATCTGGTGGCCTGTAGTAGACACCCACAACAGTATCTCTCCTGCCAGCCTGCCCCTTAATTCTAACCCATACACTCTCAACTTGCTCCTCCTCCATGCCTGGATGGTATTCAAGACATTGTAGTTGCTCTTTCACATAAAGAGCGACTCCACCACCTCGCCTGGCTGGCCTGTCTTTCCTGAAAAGGACATAGCCACCCATGACCACATTCCAGTCATGTGAGCTGTCCCACCATGTCTCTGTAATTGCCACCAGATCATAATCTCCTGCCCGAACCCAGGTTTCTAGCTCCTCCTGCTTATTCCCCATGCTGCGTGCATTGGTGTATAAGCATTTCAGGGAGCAAGCTGAGCACACTCATCTCACCCTAGGGGGATGGAAGGCCACCCGGTCCTCATAATTTCTAGAGCACTGCCCCGCTGCAATCCCAGCTATAACCCCATCCCCCTTCATATCTAGTTTAAAGAACGCTCTATGAGTCCCGCCAGCTCATGACCAAGGATCCTTTTTTCCCTTTGTGCCATTTGAACCCCAGCTTGTTTCAGTAGATCAGGTGCCCTGTAGATCTCCCCATGGTTAAAAAATCCAAAGCTAGACCGCTGGCACCACCCCTTTAGCCAAGTATTAATCTGCTGCACTTTGTCAAACCTTCCACTATTTTCCCTCATAATTGAAGGAATAGAGGCAAACACAACCTGTGCGCCTGATCCTTCTAGCATCCGCCCCAGTGCCCTAAAGTCCCTTTTGATTGCTTCTGGCCGTCTCTCTACTATCTCATCATTACCGATCTGCATAACCAAAAGCGGGTAATAGTCCGTGGGTTTGACCAGACCAGGAAGCTTCTTGATAACATCCTTAACTCGGGCCCCAGGGAGGCAGCAGACTTCCCTGTGGGTCGGATCAGGGCGGCAGACAGGGCCCTCTGTTCCCCTCAGGAGGGAGTCTCCAATTACAATTACCCTCCTTTTTTTCTTAGATGAAGAAGTCCTAATGCGTGTATCCGAGTGACTCACCCTAGACAGCCCTATGGGTGAACCCTCCACTGACTCTTCCTTGGCCTGGCTCTCATTGTCTAGAGCCCCATACCTGTTTTGTAGGGGCAACCGGGCAGGTGAGGGAGGCCGGGCAGGGATTTTCCTTCCTCTCCTGGCAGGCACCTGCTTCCACTCTTCCCTATCCTTTAGGTCCCCCCCTTTTGCCTGATGGCCAGAGGTGGGGGGATATTCTGCTCTTTGCAGAGCTTGCTGCTCGCCATTCAGGACGTGACTCCACCGATCTGTCTGTCTCTCCAACTCCCTAATGCTCCTCAGCCTTTCTACTTTCTCCTTCAGCTCAGCCACCAGGCTGAGCAGATCGCTCACCTGGTCACATCGGACACAAGTGTCACTTCCACTACCCTCCATGGCCAGTGCCAGGCTCCACCATTCTCTGCAGCCCGAGGCCTGAATACCCACATGCTTAGGTGGGGCCTCTGTCTAGGTACCCACAGTTTTTCTAACAACCATTGACCTGGTGGCAACCATAGTTGGCTCTACAATACAAAGACCCTCTGAAAGCTATGCACGGGATAGTTTACAGGCCTTTTAAGTACTTGCCTTTTAACAAAGATTTACCCTTTTGTTCGGTGGACAGGGACGAGTCCCTGCCCTCCCCAAGGCTTCTTATACCCTGAGGGCACAGTTAGCAGTTGATCACCGTGTTTAAAATCGCCGCCGCTGAGGGTGGCTCCGCCCACACTATCTCGGGTGTCCGCCCTGGAGCTGCCGGTGCGGCCTCAGGTGTGGTTGCTGTAGCCGGCTTAAAAAAAGCCCCCCAAAAGCTTTATGCCAGCCTTTATTTGCTTAGATTCCTTCCCCAGTGCAGTCTTACCTGCTCTGAAGCTGGGCTCGACAGCAAAATGGCCTTTACCTCCTGATCACCGTGTTTAAAATCGCCATTTGAAGAACATGTTGATAGAAGAGGCATCAGCACAGGCTTAAGTCAATTCCATTGGTAGATTTAAGACCATACCTGAAAAAAGGCTGTTCAAAAATCAGAAAAGAAGGTAAAATGCAAAAAAAAGAGAGCTCATATGTGTTCCATTCCAGCCAAGCACTTAACCAGGCTCAAAAGATCATGAGGAATATTTACAATTTGGAATCATTATATCCACCTCTTCTTTTTCTTAGAACCTCTCACTCAATCTGAACCTGAAAATCAGATCCGTAACCTTATATATTTTAATATTTTACTGATACAACACAATATAACATTCTTTAAGTTGAAATGGAAAGGGAAACTCCTGAGGATGGACTTGTAGACATAGAAGGAGAGTGAAGCAACATGGAAAGACACCAAGTGGAAGTTCACCAAATGAACATAAAATTGGTTAATTGTCCTGGATCACAAAAGAGGAATGGTTTGCACAGTGCTGGTGGGGGTGGAAAATGCACCAGGAGTAACAAGGCAACAAATATTTTTTTTTATGTAGAAAATATAAAACCATTTTAATGAGGTGTCCAAATCTCGTGCTAAGTTAGGGCAAGGTAGGGATAATATCTGGCATACAAGACTCTTTCATAAGTATCAGGTTTAGGAAGCTGTCATTAGAAATCAAGGATAGTAGGAAATGAAGAGAAGAAAAAGAATGAGTCTGGGTACAAGTCTGAACAGAAGAAATGACAGTCTTATAAATGATAGTGCCTCTGAAACAACAAGGATTAACTAAAGTCTGGATCAATATCAGAGACTCTGCCTTCTTTAGAACAAAACCATATTCTATAAACACCAGACTTGTGGAGGAAAAACAGCCTTCACTTTATTTGTTTTCTTCTCATGAAGACCATGGTGATCACTCCATAAAATCAGAAATCGGAGAGGTTTTAAAACATCCATGTAATGTGAATTAGTGTGTTTTCAGTTCTCTCGTTGAGATTTGAAATTACTGAATAAGGATTTTCTGTAGAAACTTCTGAGTATGGGAAACTTTATTTTAATTGAAAAAAAAATTTCATCCAAAATTTTCTACTAGACTTCAAAGCTTAAAGTCAACAATAAGCTACTGTTTCAAGAGAGTGATTCTTCAGGTCTCTCTGAGAAGAAATGCCATCTAGAAGATGCTTTTAATGGACATTGTCTTCATCTCTCATGAGGAAGTATCCAAGCTTCACCGTGTCTGTGAAAAAAATATTAATTATTCTAAAATAATGTATTTTTAATTTTGATATATGTTTGCAAAACACTTAAGGTCTCTTAAAAAATTGCAAAAAAGTCATGACTCTCATACAGCAATTTCAGTTCAAAAATGGAGGAGTGCCACTAAGTCAGAGAAACCTACTACGTACTTCATGTGTTTGCAATTCTATATAAAAGATGTTCCATTAGTACAGTGAAGAGCCACAATATGTAACCTTGAGAGGAATTTGGTTTTGTCATCTTCAGGAAAAGTGCTGGTTTTCCTCTCTAGTCTAAAGTAAGCTCTTCTTTTTTGGATCTTCTATTAAATTGGCTTTCTACCAGCTCATCACTGGAACAACTTAGGTAATAAGTCTGTATTTCATTTGTGACCAAATATGAGACTGATGAGCGAATAAAGAACTCCTCATTTGTGTTAGTGTCATGATATGATTTCAAAAGGAAACAAAATGGTAGCTGAAGATAGTATGAAGTGTTATTCAATATCAATGCAATTTCAACATGGAAATAAGAGATGAATTGTGAAGGTCTGCACTTTTATTAATCTGAAATACATTCATCTCTCTCAACCAATCAGACTTGAAAAAATACAGCTTCTTAAACAACAAAAAAAAACCCACCAAAAAATCAAACCAAAACAATAACAAAACAGAACAGAACAAAGCAAACAAACAAAAAACACAAACAAAACAAACAAACAATTAAATTGGATATTAAGACTTTGGCAGCACCTTCACCCAGTGTTAAAATGAAACATTCACAAAGTTCAGGGAAAAATGTTGAATCTTGGAGGGCAAGACTGATAGAGGGAAAGTCAGTTTTAGAAAACCAGCTGACTGATCTGAGCCTTGATCAAGTATTCAAAAGTACTTGTATAAACTGAATGCACTATAGCTGTATTATTACCACAAAGTAATTCATGCTGACCTTCTTTCAATGTCAGGCTCAAACAAAACACTGGAAATATTTACCTAAAACCACTAATGAAATAGGAAATAATGTACATCAGATTTAAAGTGGTGGTTAAATAAAACAAACTTAAAAAGTTACATTTACTATAATCACTATCTTGCTCCTCTCTGTAGTGCAAGATGATAAGGTGAAAAAAACCTGTTAATATTACATAGTTCTCATTGATAATGTGGTTCTTAACTAATAAATGTGATTTATTATACTTTTTCCATCTGCCTAGTAATTATTTTGGCCCTGAATACAACAGTAACACTAACGTAAGAAACCAATTAGACTTCCAGCATACAATCTCCCTCCACAACAAAAGTTTGACCCTACTACTTTTCTGGGTAAGCTTGCATGTAAATGTTTAAAACATTCTTTTACTTTGGGTTTGGCTTTTAGTTTTTTTTTTCTGTTTTTTTTTTCTCCTCTTTATTATCTATAGCAAACCTTCATTACAATTGAGATAACTTATATACCTCAGACCTTTCTAGAATGTGGTACATACTGGTTGAAAAAAAAAAGGTGACTTTAAGAAACAGAGGTTTAAAACAAGCTTTAAACTTCTACAGGTTTAAGTGAATATTTTTTCTTGGGATCTATGTCAATCCAACACATCTTCCCACTTGTTGAATCAAATGAGACATTTACTTTCACTTGAAGTGGAAGAAAACAGTCTTGCTTAAAGAAGTTACTTCTTTGTGATTGCACTTTATTAATTATTGGATGTAGAAATTACGATCCTACAATTCCGTGACCTGTCATCAGATCTAACTAAGCCTACTATTTTGAAGAGTTCCCTGGACTAGACTGAAGAAAAGGCTGAAGCACATAGATACCTTTTATAATATTGGATTTGAAAAAGATATCTGATTGTTTTTCTGCTCATTATAGGCATAATTAATATAATTTTACTTTCATGTTACACATAAACCAATTCAGTATTTTGATGTCACACAGGTGTCCATTCATTCAAAATAAAAAATAAGAAAGGAAAAAAACAAACACATCCAATAGAATTTAAACCACTACTTCCAAGAAGTGGTCAGAACACGAGGTAATAACACCACTGGTTACTTACAAGCAACATTTAATTTAAAACCACTAGGTGTCAGCATACAAATATTACTAAAGAGATTTATCTGCCAGGAGTAATTAGTCATAAACTGATATACACAGTTGTGGGTGGTCGACCATGTCCTTACAAAGACATGGAAGAAAGCTGCAAACTTATCAGGCTCACTGATGGATATCAGGATGATTGAGAAATGTTTTCCCACATCATGAGTCTTGAATGGAACCTTTTAACTTTTAACAAAATGCACTGGATATTATGACTTAGACCTTTACTGGTGTGGTTTCAAAATAAATGCTTTCCTAACCAAACCCTTCTGATATCACAAGGTGTCCTTGTCATGAGACACTGTCTCACACATATTCTTCATACTTAGAAGTTTGCTGAGCTGCTTAGTGCTCGTACCGCAATTGCTCAGTAGAAATCAAGTTATTCTCTAGCAGTTTTCTGTTGTCACTCAGACCCTAAAGTGGCCCCCCAGTCATAATGACGTAGACTGCTGGGAGCACAGAAATAAGGGGCAAATTTAAGTAATTTACTAGTGACGTGTGATTAAAGTAGAGTTAAAAAGTCAAAAGAGCAGCTTGCTCAACAAGCACACTGAAATGACAATCTACTTCAGTCACTGTGGACTAGTACTTTTGCAACATTGTGATGCTTCTTCTTTAGGTACAGGGGGGATTCATGTGTCTGGCAGGGGAGTATATGACCAAAACTGGTTAGTACTCCTGACTCATCCCTAGCTCTTCCAGCTATTGACAGAGTCCTGGCATGTCACCTCATGTAATTCACTTAAGGCCCTTTATTATGTCATTATTCTAATAAATAGTGACATTTCCTTGAATTTACGCAATACCTTTTATTGGATATACCATAACTATCTAATGAAAACCACAGATGCTCCCCAGAGAGTTCAGAAAGCATCTGAAGGGTTTTAATAACTATTTAAATAGGATTAATGAAATACCTAAATGACACACTTATATGATGTAGATTTAATAGCCATGCTTATATAGAGCCATAAAGATTGTACACTGCTATCAAAATCATTGGGTGTTTACTGCATTTCAGCCAATTTCTGTGTAACTGTCCAGACTGTGTAAGTAATCGTTCTAAATAAAGCCAGGGTGGTTTATGCTGAAATTTAGAATAAATATCTCCATTTTTGTCAAAGTGTATATGATGCTTTTAGATAAGAAACAGCACAGTGATTGATGTGAAAATAGATAAAGTAGATCTGGAATGATGCTTATCTGTCACGGGTCAGGGCTGGGCTGACCACTAAACGCCAACAGATGCTATCTAAACCCCTCTCTCACTCCGCAAATGGGAAGGAAAAGGAAATGAGGCAGAGAGACTTATGGATTGGCCCAAGAACTATCGTCCCATATAAAAATAGTGAACTATATACACATATACAAAACTGATATCAAATCCGATTCCTTCCCCCCATCCCGATAGCAATCACCACTGGTACTGCAGAGCAGGCAGCTCTGGGGAAGTCCCAGGCTCAGCAGCAAAGGGGATCTGGATACAGGAGCTGGATTCAGGAACTCAGGATTGAGATCAAAGGCAGAAGATCGGACAGAGTGCTTCCCGGACACTGGGCATTGCAGAAGAAGACAAAAGACTTCTAAATCCTCATGATCTCTCTGTTTCATATTGAATATGATGTATATGGAATGGAATACTCTTGTTGGTCACTCGTCCTGTTTGTAACTACCCTTTTACCTCCTTGTGACACCTCTTACTACCTGGCACACCCAACGTGGCACACAAGAGCCATCAGTGGCCTTGGTCACTGTAGGAATATGTATAAGCAAGAGCTTTTCTGGATACCAGCCCCAGGCAGTAACTGTAAACATCAGGTGTTTTCACTGCCAGTAGCAGACACTGTCTGCAAAAACATGCTGCTGACTTCAGAAAGTGCAGCCTCTAAGAAGAGACTGAGCTGAGAAGTCAAAGCCACTGAACAGAATTGGTTCTGTTTAGCTCAAACCAGGACAGTACTTTATTGAATTAATCAGCTCACACATATGGTGAGGATGCAAACTAGTTGTTTCCCAAAGCTGAAGTGGTAGAGAAAAAGAGACATGGAGAAAGAGGCAGAGAAAGAGAGTGTGACAGTAACTGTAGCCCTGACAGATGAAGAACAAAACCAGAAAATAGCTAACACCTGTGGAAGCTTGAAATGGAAATCAGAAACTCCCATCAGCTTTTTGTCTTTTTTACCCTTCATTTTGACCACAACTAATCATTGGTGTTCAGAGACAGGCCAACAGGCAATTTTTTTCCCACAAGAGCAGCATTAACAAACAGAAACTATAGAAGTATTTTCCTAAGGAAGACTCTTGACCTTCTTTCTGCTTCAAAATTATAATACTATGCAATTGTCCTTATGCAAATTTGTTTACGGAAGTCTGACTACATGCACGACAAAATGATGTAACTGCTGATGTGTCATTTGTTGCACGTTTCTGTCACTATAAAACAGGTTGCAACATCTAACTTTTTGTAGCAGTTTACCTGTATTCAAGGAAGATAAACTCATTTAAAGTAACCTGGTTTAATGAGGACATTATAAATGCAGGACAACATACAGTTGCAAGGAAAAGTATGTGAACCTTTTGGAGTTTCATGATGTTCTGCATTAATTTGTCATAAAACGTGAACTAAGTCAAGAGTAATGACAAATATAATGTGCCTAAAATAATAACACAAAACCAATTCTGGTCCTCCATGTCTTTATTGAACACACTCATCTAACATTCAAAATACTAGTGGAAAAAGTGAGTTCTTGAGTTGACCTCAAAAAAGCTAATCTAAGTCAGGTATTAGCATACCTGGAGTCTTGTTAAGAAAATAAGTTTGAAGGTGTGGACTAGAGCTACACTGACTGATAAAAGCCACCCATATTTTTTGAGTTTGCTCTGCACAAGATGTGTGCTTATGTGAGCAATGCCTTGCCAAAAAGAACTTTCAGAGGAGCTATGATCAAGAATTGTTGGTTTACATAAAGCTGGAAAGGGTTGCAAAGTGATTTCAAAGACCTTGGAAATTCACTAGTCTACAGTTAGGCAAATGACACTTTGGAGACACTTTGGAGCTGTGGTCACTCTACCAAGAAGTGGGCACCCAGGGAAAAGGACCTCAAGAGCACAAGGAAGACTCATCTTTGAGGTAAAGAAACAACCCCGAGTGACAGCCAAAGAGTTGAAGGCGTCATTGGAACTGGCTAACATCTGTGTTCATGAGTCTGCAATATGTAAAACATTACACAAACAGGGCGTCTATGGCAGGACACCACAACGGAAGCCGCTGCTTACTACAAAGGACATTGCTGCACACCTGAAGTTTGCAAAAGAGAACATTGGCACCCCACGGTGGTACTGGCAAAGTGCTTTGTGGACTGATGAAACAAAGATTGAACTATTTGGAAAGAACACGCAGCACTACATCTGGTGTTAAAAAGACACTGCATACCGTCGTGAAAACATTATCCCAACTCTAAAGTATGACGGAGGAAGCATCATGATTTTGACCTGCTTTGCTGCATTAGGGCCTGGTCAGCTTGCAGTCACTGAGGTGAAGGGATCTGCCGGGTAAGCTCAAGTGCAAGAGGAGAATTTACAGATCTTGGAAGGCAGGGCTGGCCACTTGGGAAGAATATAAGGCTGTTGTCCGAGGATGTAGGGAGGCAACTAGGAAAGCAAAGGCCTCCCTAGAATTGAACCTGGCGAGAGGGGTCAAGGACAACAGGAAGAGCTTTTTCAAATATGTGGCAGATAAAACTAACACCAGAGGCAATGTAGGCCCACTGATGAATGAGGTGGGTGCCTTGGTGACAGAAGATACAGAGAAGGCAGAGTTACTGAATGCCTTCTTTGTCTCTGTCTACTCTGCCAGAGCCTGTCCTGAGGAGCCCCGTTCCCCTGAGGCCCCAGAGGAAGTCCGGGCAGTGGAGGAGTTTGCTTTAGTCGATGAGGACTGGGTTAGGGACCAATTAAGCAATCTGGACATCCATAAATCCATGGGTCCAGATGGGATGCATCCATGGGTGCTGAGGGAGCTGGCTGATGTCATTGCTAGACCACTCTCCATCATCTTTGCCAAGTCTTGGGAGACGGGAGAGGTGCCTGAGGACTGGAGGAAAGCAGATGTCACTCCAGTCTTCAAAAAGGGCAAGAAGGAGGACCCGGGAAACTATAGACCGGTCAGCCTCACCTCCATCCCTGGGAAAGTGATGGAACAACTTATCCTTGGTGCCATCTCAAGGCATATCAAGGATAAGAGGGTCATTAGAGACAGTCAACATGGCTTCACCAAGGGGAAGTCGTGCTTGACTAACCTCATAACCTTTTACGAGGATATAGTAAGGTGGATAGATGATGGCAGAGTGGTGGATGTGGTTCTGCTTAAACTTGAGAAGTGAGAGTGTAGAGTCTCCTTCTCTGGAGACATTCAAGACCTGCCTGGACACGTTCCTATGTAGCATTATCTAGGTGTTCCTGCTCTGGCAGGGGGATTGGACTTGATGATCTTTCGAGGTCCCTTCCAATCATTGACATTCTGTGATTCTGTGAAGAGGAATACCCAAGCGTATCAAAAAAATCTTCAGGATAATGTAAGAATGTCTGTATATCAACTGAAACTCTGCAGATGTTGTGTGTTGCGACAGGACAATGACCCAAAACACCAGAGCAAGTCCACAACAGAATGGCTTCAGAAAACAAAATCCGCCTTTTGGAGCGGCCAAGTCAGAGCCCAGACCTGAATCCAACAGAAGATGCTGTGGAACAACTTGAAGAGAACCCTACACGTGATGTCCAAAGAATATGACAGAGCTAAAGCAGTTCTGCGAGGAAGAATGGGCTAAAATCCCAGAAGCCTAAGAGATCTGGATGTAACTGCCTGGAAATTTGAGGACATGTGCACATCTCTTCTTTCCCGCCTGCTGAGCATCTCACTGCCATTCTGTCACCTCTCATCACTGCTCAGTTTACAGACCAGGAGGCAGGAGCACAAGTGGTGCTGACTCAAGAAGATGATCACTTCTGCTAAAGGGCAGGGGCTGCTACTGTCCCCTCGTCCCCTCTGGTAAACTCAGTCAAGAGAAGGAAATAAATGACAGCAACTTGAATGAAGTACAGTCAGAGCACAGCAGTAATGATATGAGTCTGCTACCAGGCGGGTCTAGCAGGGGTTTCAGTTCCAATTATTTTGTGAGCTCACTTCAGAGCTTCACAACTGTAGTGGTTCTGTTTTTTCACATTGATAGGGGTATATAATTTTTTATTATTTTTTAACCTGTCAGCAGCTGCAATACATACGTATATCTTGCACTGGTAATTACATTTCCTTAGCATGGTGACATAGTCCTTTACCAAAGGCTACACCTCAAGATAATTTAAGGGTTACTTTTGATTTACAAAGCTATTATATCTTTACACAGGAATACTGAATATCTGAAGTGTATTAGTCTAACTCTTCAATGGGTGTCTTTTTGCTTCTGAGTAGTGAGAACTCTGTTCTTTGCAGACTGGTCTGGCCTGAGAAACCTCCCGACTGCCAACCTCATCAATTGTGCCACGACAGCAGTAACAAAAGATGCACTTGGTATAAAAATCCCTAGCATCTAAGTAACTGTGGGCAGTAGTCAGGTGTCCTGTGGGAGGAATTTTACTGAATTCTCCCACCGATAATCATACGTAATGCTGACCTTTAGGTGCAGTGCAAACCATATTTCTTCCTTTTATTTATTGGTCCACAGGGAGTGAGAACTGTTTGCTTTAAGCAATTGTTCTTTTCTTCCTGGCAGATGTAAATGTCAGAAGATGTCTGGGTACCTTTGAGTACCATTTATGCCACTGATTATTGGGTGACTAATAAAAGCTGATGGTGCATCTGTAAATATGACACAGTAGCCCTCTAGAGGCTAATAGGAATGGGGACCCAGTCGTATGAAAATGTGTTCACACTGACAATTTTGGTCCGTGGGGCCTCTTGATCAAAATAAAATAAAATAAAATGCCTGTTGCTGTTGGCAAAGTAGCAGTGGCCCTATCTTATAAGTTCAGAAGCTACCTGGAGGGAATTCTAAAATTGGCTACCTTTTATACACCAATGCCCTAACCCATGAGAATGCAAGATCTGTACACAAGCTGAGAAATGCCTTTTTCTTTCAGGAGGTCTCTTTGGGAGACTAGTGTGAGGTTAATAAATCTGCCTTTTGCTGGGATGCCGTGTGGTGGCTGCGGTTCTTCCTCTAGCATATAAAATTGGTGCCCTGTTGTATTGCAAAGCCTCACAACAACAGCACAAGCCCTTTGGATCAAATACTTGATGGTTGTAATTTTCTCTTAGCAGGGTTGCAGCAAACTCTCCCTCAAGCAGCTGGTTTAGAATGCATAATTACACCTGCCTGCCATAGTCCACATTTTCTGTGTAAGACATGATGGATGAATTTAATCTTGCATTTATTATTGTTATTATTAATAGTAGTAGTACAAAACTGAAGAGTGAAATGTATTTGAAGTGTCTTTCTTGAGCCTTGTCTTGACATAGCTTAAACAGACTATACATGTCGCTTCAGACTTTTTTACTCAATTTATTTCTGTTATCATTTAAGAAGCCTGTTTAGATTTCTATCCTGAAATCATATCACTACGTATAACACTTGGAGTAATAAGAACATATTCCATGTCACTTGGCAGCTCTTGGTTTGCATTTGTATCTTTCCTCTTTCCCATTTCACATGAATTTTAAAAATCTCAGTGCAGTGCTTATATTTTACATGTACTGTTCTTAGATTATACAAAATGTGAGTATCATATAAATGTAATGGTTGATTATATATACAGTAACTAGGAGAGGAAGAAGGTGATTTTCCAAAAGAGACTCAAAGCTACAATAATTTAAGAAATAAATAATATAGGAGATAAATATAATAATTTAAGAAATGAAAAGTATTTGTCTGCGATTTCATCTCAGGAAAATATAGTTACCACTGAATTTTTAAAGCTCAGTTTCAAACTTGACATAACAAGATGAGAAAACAGTCCATAATCAATAAAATAAACTGAGACAAGGAACTGAGAGATCCTTTCACTCTTAGTGCTTGCTAGAAAGAACAAATACTTTAATTTCAAAACTGGGAACTTAGTTTCTGATTGTAGTATTGCAGGTTTATATACTACACCAAAGGTACCTGGCACTTCTCCGGAACTCAATATTCATAGCAGGTTATGACAAGATACTCAAAACCAGGGTTTTTTTTGTGTTTGTTTTTGTTTTTTAAACAAAAAATAAACAGTATATGTGGAGGCTTGAGAAACAATTATCAGGTAAATTGAAGATATATGTAATTACTGTTGCTTTCTTCTAAGTCTTTCCAAAGAAATAAAGAAAAAAACACATAATAAAATTTCACTACTAATATAGAGGCACCATAAAGAACAACCTGCAATAATATAGTGTAAAAGAGAAATTCTGTGACACTGTTGTCACAATTAAATATTATTGAAGAAATTAATACTTTTTTCCTAAGATCAGTTTAAATTTGAAAGTAAATGTTATGTCACATTTGTAGCATTTTTGTTTGCTTTTCATGAAACATTGAGCTTAGTTGGTTGAAATAGTGAATATAAACCTACTGAAATACACAAGTATTTGACAAAACCAAAATTCACTATATTATATGGTAGTGTTTCCATGATGTTGGGTGACTGTACACATACAAAAAATACAAACAGTGCCACACAATTCAAAAATCAATTCTCAGAGGAAGATCCACAGAACCCCAACTTGTGGCACACACCTCAGTGAACAAAGCTGATGATCCTGCACTGCCCCTTTTGTGGTCCCAAGTGTTTTTATTAAAGAAGACTTTAATCATGTGGGGCCACAGTGAGATGCTTTTGCACATGAGGAAGTCCCATACACACACAGAATCACAGAATTGCCTAGATTGGAAAAGACCTTTAAAATCATCCAGTCCAACCATTAACCTGACACTGAAAAGTCCTCGACTAAACCATATCCCTGAGCATTCTCTCTACCAGACTTTTGAATACCTCTAGGGAATGGGACCCCACCATTGCTCTGGGTAACTGCAAATGACTATTAAACAGATGTCTCAAGCAGTCTGGCCCTTTTCTGAACCTAAACATGCCGCAGCCACCTACCTGGCGCCTGTCCATGTTGGTGCGGGGCTGAGTCAGTACTTTGCTGAGCCCCCTGCCCCAGCCCTGCCCTGGTGGAGCTGTGAAGGAAGGTGGGGTTTGGCGCTGTGGCTGCAAGAAGCTGGAAGAAGGAGTGACCCCTCCCCAGAGGCCCCCACTATCCCCCAGACCCATTCCAGGTAATTTTCCACAAGGGGTAAACAACATGATATGGCGGGAACCAGACAGGATAAAAGGCGAGAACCCCAGGAAGATTGCTGCACTAGCCATGGTTATACCGGGATCCCAGGGTGGCAAGCCTTCTTTTCCTATCACTTTCCTTTCTCTCTTTTTTTAGTTCCAACTAAAGGTTATCTATGGCAAGGCCGGTTCTTTTGTTTCCGCTAATGGTTCTCTATTCTCACGCGCATTAGTAGTGTTAAGCGGGCAACTGAAACACATCGATGTTAGTTCTTTGATAAATAGAAGTGGTGTTAGGATCCTTGGTGTTGATTCACCTTAACACTGGCCTGGGAATCAGCGAACCTGAGTCCTCGTCCTGAAGGCCCGGAACGTGACAGCAACACATTTCAATGCGTGAGAACCCTTTCAGTAAAGAAATCTTTCCTAATATCCAATCTAAACTTCCCCTGGTGCAGTTTGAGGTCATTTCCTCTTGTCCTATGCATGCAAGGTCTTTTTATTCTCTGCTTCTGGGCAACATGGTACAGGGCTGCTACCTCTTTGCTTTCCTACTTGTCTCCTTCCAGTTTATTACATACCACAGACAGAAATGTGTAAAAGGGCCTCAGACCAGAATGCAAGCAAGGGTATCAACTTCTACAACTGTGGCTGGCACCCTTTAAAGGAGGCAATTGTTGTATGGCTCCTTTGGACTCTCTCCAGTAGGTCCCAGCCCCTCTTGAATCGGGGAGCCCAAAACCAGACACAGTATTTCAGGTGTGGTCTCACCAGGGCAGAGTAGAGGGGGAGGAGAACCTCCCTAGACCTGCTGGACACACATTTCTTAATGCACCTCAGGATCCCATTGGCCCTCTTGGCCACAAGGGCACATTGCTGTCCCATGGACAACTTAATGTCCACTAGGGCTCTGAGGTCTTTCTCCATGGGGCTGCTTTCCAGCAGGATGTTCCCTAATCTATACTGGTGCCTGGTATTATTTCTCCCCAGATAACAGGACTCTACACTTGTCCTTAGTGAACTTCATGAGATTGAAGAAGAGAGACACCTCTCCATCAACTACAAGGGATCACCAGAGACCACCAAAGACCTCCAGGGAAGCCTTTCAGAGATCCAGGCTACATGTGTAATAACTATATATATAGGATAATTTGTTCCTGGAAATAGAATGAATATGTATAATCTTTTGGGAAAGCTGATGTTTATGTATGTAACAGGAGGATATAAGCTTGGACAAGTGCCACATACAGCATGCATGACAGGTGGAACTCTCCCTCATGCATTTGACTCTAATAAAGAAATGCCTGCTTTTTAATGCTAAATTGAGTGTTAGAGTTCTTCATTGACCAGATTCAGTAACAAATTGACAATATGTATCACTCCCGGGCGTCATCCCCCCTCAACTGTCAGGCTTATTTGTCTTTGCTTCCTGTTCCTCTTATCTTTGTGGTGGTTTTAGTTTTACCCCAAATACTTACAAGCTGAAACAAACTATTTATGTTAGATAGCAATTATCCACTACAATTAATTTTGCTTCAGGAACTCCAGGTTTTAAGAAACTGAAACAGACAAATACCGGAATTTCCTCCAAGGCTAAAATCTCTACTTTTCATTTCCTTTTACCTAAGATTTTTTTTTTTTTTTAAAAAAAAAAGCCAATCAGTTTTGTCAGACATTTGGAATATTGCAGTTAATTTGCTTGTGTATTATTTCTTCATCCTGTCTTCTGTTGCAATAATTTGTGCACCAGGAATTTTCACCTCCATTTTCAAAGAATCTAGTGGAATATCATCCTTAAACCCACGTGGAATTTCTTGGAGTTAATATAGTATAAATGTTTATTTGTAATCAAAGAAACACTTTTGAAAGCAAGCATAGAACAAATGATGTTTCATTTCTGATTATCTGCCATGAAGTATTCACAAGGCACACTAAAAGGGGAAATATTTCCTAATTAAAATTAAGAAAAGAGGTTTGCGCATTCACTTCAGGCAATTAAATGTAACATTTGCATGTATATAGTTCCATGGGAAACAAAACCCAAGAAGTGGCTGTTTGAGTGTCTATTAATTAAAAAATCCAACACTTCAGTTGTTGTACTAGGTGGCCTTTTATGCAGTCCCTGTAGGTTAATAATTGAATTAAAGTGTGCACAAAACAATACCGATGAAGGGCTGGTTAAGAAAAAGAACCAATCTCTGTTCATAATAATTATCTGATTATTTTCATTTCCATTAATAACAACGTATAATTCAAAGAGATATGTGATACCAGAATAAAATATTTCAAATACCATCCAAGTATCTATTATGTGCACACAGTTACAATAGGATTTGGTTGCCTGCTCTTTGTTGTGGATTATTTCATGATTGGTAGCCTGAAAAATGAATCAAGGTCAGAAATCATTATAAATGTATAGAAAGTATTTACTTTGGAAAAATTTTTCTGTAAAAAAAAAAATAGAAAATTGTGTAGGAAAATACTGTCATCTGCTGCTCAACCTGCAGGTATCTTTAGACAGAAAGCAAGTTCAACTAAACCCTTTGGAACAAGGTGCAGAGACAATGGACCATTAGTGTGGATAGATCAATATAAAGGAAAAGAAACATGGGCTTCATTTCACTCCAACACTCTTGAAGATGACCTGCTGAAGATTTATCAGTTTTATATAGGAAGATTTGCCCTCATTCTCTGCTTTATTTTCTTGAAAATAGTAGAAAGTGACATAGAGTAAAAAGTCTAGGGGAGAAAAAGTACAGTTTGAAGACATGACACCATTCTTGCTTCTGATTTCTGTCAATAAAAGAAAACTAATCAAGGGTTGATTTCTAAGGCTATGAGGTTTTTTAAAGTGTATATTTTCACGGTGATGAAGCTTTATGCTTTTTGTAGTACTACACTGATCTTCCACTGTACTACAGATACAGGATATTTTCTAGAAGTTTACCGCTTTAAACTTATTCAGTAGCATTTTATGTTCATTTTACACTGGCCTTTAGCACAAAGGAAAACTCAGTCTGGCTGAATGCATGAAATACAGAAAAACTAACAATGGAGTTAAAGTGGAATGTACAAATGAGAAGTGTAGGGAGAAAAATGACAGGCAGAAAAGATAGAATGAGGAAGGTGGCATGGAAAGAAATAAATGCAGTGAAACAAATTGCAAGATGGAGGCCTAGAAGCAGCTATAAAAAACCCAGAAGGTGTCTGACTGATTGAAATGTAGAACTGGTTAGTATTTTTTTAAATCTACTGAAATTTCAATGATCAAAAAAGCTCTACATTTGTGTTAAAGAAATCAAGCATAGTTCATATTTTCTCTCACCAAATATTTACCATTGAGCAGATTATCCGAATAACTAGAAGAATGACACTTAGATACCTATCACAGAGAACTTGAACTCCAGGGATATTTTGTGTGTGAGCATCATCTTTGTACTCTGTCTTATATTTGGGGATGAAAACTCCAGACAAACAATTAATTATAGGCAGAAATCACAAAGCATTAACAGTTTGTCACTCAGACTTTTTTGTTTGGTTGGTTGGTTGATTTGGTTTGGGTTTTTTTTATAATAACTGTAAGAAAAGACCAATAGTCTGTATGTCAACATAGTAAATGTACGCAGCACTGTTAAGTAGCACTCCTAAACTCTTGTTCTGTTTCATTTCAATATTACAGCTGCCAGTAATAAGAAAACAGTGTAGAAAGTCTGAAAAACAAATTAAACATGATTGATTTTTTTTTTGGTTTGTTGGATCATATGTACTCTGTTCAGATTTCCTCTGTAAGAAAAAATATTGGAAGTTCTCAATAGTATTTTGTAATAAGTTTGTAGTTTTGGAGTTCTTTAAATATTCCACTAGCTATAATTATAGATAAACTGCTGACACATTCTGCAAAACAAAATGTATAAATCTATAGAATTTGTGATAGTCTTGAATGATTCTGAATTGTCATAATAATTCTTCAAATAGATTTTTAAAAAAAAACTAAATCAAAGCACTGACTAACTGTCTTTGTGTGGTTACAAGATTAAGAAAAAAATAAAGTTTGAAAGGACTCCATTTCAAGTTACTGTAATCAGACAGTGAGCTAAACCTTTCTGAAATACACTTTCAAGAACTATAAAACACATCAGGATTTCTGTACCAGAAATTAAATCTAAATACTACATCTCCAAAGTCCTGTAGAATCAGTTTGGATGTGATCAGCATCATATTAATGGATGTAAATGCCTTTGCTGTCTTTACAGTAGAGAAACAGTGATACTGCCTGTTTGGTCTTCATCTTATGTGCTTATACCCAATGGATACATAGTCCCTAGCTATCCATAATGTAAGAATGTAACAGAAAATGTGCTGTCTATTATCATTTGCTTCTGGGAGAAAACTATTTTGTATCTTGACCACTGCACCTGTACAAAAAGTAACATACTCCAATTATGCAAACACATATGCATACCTGTACACATACCTTTCTTCAAAAGCATGTCCAAATACTAGGCTTGCTTACTTCTTTTGTACCTTGGTTTGTGACTGGGCCGTTCCTCCAGTTTATGATTTTATCTAAATCTTTTCTGCTATTTCTCCGTTTTTACTGGGAAAAAAATTCAAAGAAAAGCAATCCCCCACACTAAAAATTGCCTTCATCCTTGTTTGCAAGGATGGTCTGTGACACTCAAAATTCTAAGAGGCACCTACATACGTGAAAAATTTTGAAAGAAATTTTAAGAGTTGTTAAAAAAAGGATACTTATGATATCAAATAGAGAGCATGTTAATTGAACTCAATCAGCCTGGTGCAGATATAAAAAAACCATCAGGCTTATGGTGCCATAAATGGAGCAAAGATTTAAGTCAATTTAGACTGGCAGAGCTCAGAAGTTTTACTAATTAACATCGACAGGGATATCAAACTGTGGCCGCAAAAGAGAGACCTGCCTTTCTATGTTCAGGGAAAAATGAAAATCTAGGTATCATTAAACAGCAGGTGACATCTTGCTAAGCCTGAAGCAAAACAAGCAACAACAATATGTTTGAAATACTTCTCTCTGATTTCTGAGTTCAGCACATTTTAGACATCAAAGAGCTGCACAAAATTGAAAGTGGTCACGTGAAGGAAGCTGCATGTTAGTATTTAATTACATTAAATTGATTAGAAAGAAGTAAGCTTTTGATTTGGAACACATTAAGTTCTGTCTGTACAGCATACAAGCTAGTTTGTGAGTGAATCTTAACTTGTTAAAACATGAGAAAGATAATGATATGAAACCTGAAACAAAATTTGAAGTATGTGAGCCAAGGAATACTCAGCTATTTCACTCATTCTTTCAACTTGGCAAAGAAAGGCAATTCTTATGTCTTTGAGAAGAAAAAAATCCACCCAGTCAGAGGCTGGAGAAATAAAGTATTCTTTGCTACCATGAACATGTGCTAGAGCTATTTTCCATTCTTTCCATCTGCTCATGAAAATTGCCCCTGGAAAAAAAAATCTTTTGGCTATAATAGATACGAAGTTGTGACTGCAACATATGCGCAAATAATATTTCATGTAAAAAATATATATTATACATGCAAACTTCACAAATTCAATCAGAAGTGATGCATTGTTGAAACTTTAAAACATGACACTTCTGCTAAAACTGTACACAGATCCGGTCTTGGTGGTGTGGCACACTTCAGTGAACCTGGCCAAATCCTTTATGCTTTGTATGCCTCAGTTTTTCAAACTATTAACTAGTAGAGTAAATGCATGTGTGTTTTGGGGGGATATTGTGAGGTTGAATTTTTTTAATATCTGCACAGCGTACCTTGTTTGGGAAAGAGATAGAACAATGCAAGTTACATGACTGATTACTTCAATATCTTCTCCTGAACATCAGTGCACTACTTGGTCATTACATTACTTTAGATTAATTAATCTTGCAATGATTTCAGAGAACTACTGCTGTTTTTCACTTTTACCTGATCAATATCCAAGAAAAAATAGGGTACACGTCACACTTTCTGCAATGGATTTTTCATCTCGAAGTAGTGTCTTTTTGACTGGTCGACTAGAAATGTCAGTATGTTCTATTTACTTTGTCAGGCTAGTAAATGTAGACATTTGTGTACTAGCATCTGTGGACAGTGCAGGACAGAAACCTTAGGACAAGTCCTCAAAATGTCTGAATGGAAGCAACTCTTCTTATTATTTTTATATTATGATTTGTTATATAATGACAAGAATAATCTTTATTACTTTGTTCCTTACTTGGCATAAAATGACTTGGCTGATCAAATACCGCAGGCTTCGCCTCAGTGTTTAATCAGTTTCAGCAGCTGTTCTTAGCTTCAAATACTACAAAGCAATAGAGTTTAATTGCTTAATTAAACTCAAACCTCAGTTGTCTTTTTAATGGGCAGGGTCTGCCTAGCTTTTGCACACGCAAAGACAATCAGGGAAGAAGCAAATGACATTGCTCTTCTCTGAAGGATGGTTAATCTAGGAGTGTTATGTCAACACTGAAAAGGAAAAGCCAAAGACCTCTTCTGGGAAACAATCAGGACACTTATCTTTTTTTCTTCTTTTTTCTTTTTTTCCCCTCCCGAATTAATGATTTTGTATAAACACAGCTACTGTACTTTTAGAACAGTTCTGTTATAGGCTGACTAGTACACATAAGCTAACTGAAAAACTGGAGGACAGATCTTTAAACAGAGTACACCGCCTTGTTGAGCTTGATTTATCCTAGACAAAGTTCTGACACTATGCAGCTTTTTATTTTATTTCCTGCCACTAGTATTCAGTGTCAACAGTTCTAATAAGCAGGTGCAAATGTATTTTACTTGACAAGCAGTTCTCCAACTCCAGTGCTCTTAAACATATATAGAGTACTTGTAGTGTGTGATGGTCTTGGGGTTTTCCCTGAGGCTTCAAGACGTCCAGTGATTTCAAATGGTTAGGATATGCTGGAGTGGGGCTACAATTTTAGCTAATAAGTTTGAAGAAAAAAACAATTTTTGTCCCATCTTGTACTAATGTAAATCAACCATGCTGAGAACTGCTACATTTATTTGAGAACTGCTCTTTTTCTTTTTTTTTTTTTTTTCCTGAAAGAACTGGTTAAAAATGGAACCTGATCTCTTCTTGTTCTCATTTAAGAACTCCTTTTAAAAATACAGTATTTGAAGGGATTTCTCCCTTCTATTTAACACCCAGGTTTGGGTGTTAAATTGGATTCAGTTTCCAATTTTAATATTTGAGATATTTTGGCCTCTACATACTACAATTAAACCATTGCAATTTATGACGAAACTGATTAGAGTGTGCAGTAAGAGAAGGGAAAGAAACTGCACTCAGAAAGCATGACCTTAAACTAGATAAAACCGCATAGAAAATTTATATAGTGAATTTGCTAGCCAGCTTCTCAATTACCATAAATCAATATGATTTCATTTATTTCAATGGAGCATTGCCAAATCCAGTAAGGCTTTACCATCAAGTGATGATCTATCTGTCTGAAGTATTAGTGCTTTATTCATTATCATAGTTCCTCATAACATGTCACATATTTTTCCATTGAACATATCGAGTGGCAAAGTATTACTTTTTTCATCCATCAGGACATTTATATGTCTGAAAGTTCAGGCAGTTGGTTAATAGCATTCTCTATAGCATGCAAATACCCTAATATCTTTAAATGTGTGGCCTTAAATTACTGAGCATGCCTAAATAAGGTATCTTTGACACAAAGAAAAACCTGGCATATGTACAGAGCTAATAAGACAGAACGACAACACTGAATTTTGGGCATGCTTTGATATTGTTTCAGTATATTAAAATATACTTTAGCTTTTAGTGCAAAATATTTGGGTTTTTTTTATTTAATCTCTTAAATGTGTATACATATAAATAGCACTTAAACACACAGCACAATTAAATAATTCCTCACATATCAATAGATTTTCATCTTGAGATGAAAATTTTCCTTACAAATATATGTCATATATTTCATCTTGAGATGAAAATTTTCCTTACAAATATATGTCATACTTTCTAAAAGACACCTGGAAAAAAGTAAGTTTTGATAATGAAACTATCATCCATGCACACCTGCCCTTCACAGAGTGTTTTCCATGCTGTTCCACATTGGTAAAAAAGGTAATCAGAATGCACCTGAAGTTTCAGTTGAAGGGGCCAGTAATTTGGTATGAACACATGAAAAGCCTTCACTGAAAACACAAAAATCTAGACAGAAGGACAATTTTCTATGATTATCAGTGATCGATGTCAGTGTCTTGTGGGTCTTGCTAGCAACTTATATCAACTAGCGTGGCAGGTGCATTCCCCCTGGTCTGGGATGCCTCCCCTCACAGCATTCGCCAGGCAGATTTCAGAGAAACTGTTAGAAGCTTCTGGCTAGTTTGGGTCTATCCCACCAGCTGAGGTGTACACCCAAGAAGTTGGCTGGTAGCCAACGGGAGGCTGATATGACTTTGACCACAGCTCAGATCTGACTGAGATTTAAAATGAGGTCCTGCAGGGAGCACGGGAGAACAAGTTCTTTGAGAGCAGCTGGTCCTGCAGTTGGGGCAGAGACTCCTCCTTTGTCTGGGATCCTGCCCAGGGGAAGTCCTCAAGGTAGAGAGACCTCATCTTTATATAGGTGAGTGTGTGTGCAATCCCAATTGTTATTCTAAGCTTAATGGTTTGGTGTAGTGTAGTAATGGCTTCTCTCAACCGATACCAGAACTTGTAAATTTGTGGGAGCTTTAATTTCTTAATAAATTCAATTTAACTACACTTGTGGATTAACTGAGAAGGGGAACAGTCCTCACATTATTTGGTGCAGCAAGGAGGGATGGAGAGAGGGTTGCAGTGGCATCCAGGAAGCTCCAGGTGTGGAAAGATTTTGCTCTGAGGAGCTGGAAAAGAAGATTCGCTGTGCAGGGTTAGAAATACATGATGAAAAATCAGAACTGAAGTGATGTATGAACAGGGCCAACAAGGCATCCTCATATCTGCACCAGCAGAATCCAGTCATCTTAAGCCCCTGATCAGAGGGTTACTGGATGTCTTAAAAGTTTACGTGAATTCTCTGAGAGAAAGGGTTCGGAGCACAGTAGACCTGAATGGGCAGAATTCCCTCTCCGCAGGCCATATGCTCAGCTGGGAGGAGGTACTGCATGACATTCCTATGTTTGGCCAGGAGATTGGATGGGCTGACCTGGGGCAGCAAGAGGGGCCCTGACAGAGCTGGGGGGGTCCGCTGAGCTCGAGTGACCCCCATGAGCTATTTTGCTCCAGAACTCCTGGACTGACACTGGTATGTGGCAGGCCTGGTGCCTGGCGAAAGGTTCCGGCCAGGGTGTTGCCCCACACTCAGCTACTCGGGCAGGCTACTGGCCAAATTCAGAGCTGGTGAAATTGCTTTAAGGGAGTGCGAGGGGTCAGGAAGCCCAAAGGGCAATAGCTCCCCCCCTCCCTTTGAGAGAGCAGTAACCCCTTCGCACCTCCGCGGGAGGAGCGGGTGATGTTACCCTCTGCGGGTTATGTATCTGCCCACCCAGTCTGCCTAGTGAATTCTTATCAATGGTCTGCTGATAAGGAGGCTCGCATAGTATACACATCCCTGCGGGCCTACTGTGAGTTAGTTTGGGAGTTTTAGTTGATACAGGAGTACAGATTGTTGTGTTAAATGAGCAACAGGCAGAGAAGTTGGGAATCAAATCATCACAAAAAACTGTAAATATAGTGGAGGTGACGAGTACAGCAGAAAAATGCCTGCTAGCCCAAACTCAATTTTGGTTGCCTGGAGAAAAAAAGAATGACTGCTGTGGAAGTGGTCCTTAGCCCTTTTAAAGGAAATATTTTAGATTTTGATGTGTTAGCAGGCAGGCACTGGTGTTTGCCTGGTGGCAGGGTGTGGAGTTTTGGAAGCCAGAGAGAAGCTAGGCAGGCGAGAGCTTTGCAGACTGCCTCAGCACAGATAAAGGTTTTGCAAACTCCCACCCCCGCTACCATATTCCAAACTCACTTGTGTTCGCCAATACCTGCTGCCTCGTGCAGCCAAATTAGGTATCACTGAATTGTTTGGTGACATTGGGAAAAGGCAAATTATAAGCCAACACCCAATCTCCCTACAGTTTGCCAGTCTGGCCAGTACCCGAAACTGACGGACGGTGGTGCTTGAGCATTGATTCCAGGAAATTAAACAGCAGCACTTTATTGTTAACTGCTGCTGTTTGAAGCATAGCTTCCATAGTGATTGCAATACAAGCTGCTGCCCACTCCTAGATGGCCACCCTCCATGTGAAAGGCATTTTCATGATCCCTCTAAGGGATGAGGACAAACGTCAGTGTGCCTTCGTGTGGGAGGGGACACAGTATGCTTTCAGTTGACTCTCACAAGCCTGCAAATGTTCCTTCACCCTTGTCCACAACAACTAGTAACTTCATATCAGACAGTTTCAGGTGGAGTCTTCAGAAATCTTTATATTTTATTAATATTATCGGTGTCTTTTCATATACTACAGTTCCATTCCATTTTATACAAAAAGTTCAGTTCCTTTGAGATGATCTGTGATGTTTTAATTTCAGGATGCTATCTGGGCTCTTTTTAGCCTTAAAGGTATAAAAAATTTCATTGTTTGGAAACATTATTAATTTTGAAAAGTAGCAATATATTTGGCGAATATTTCATGTACATGGAATTATTGATATCTATATTTTCAGTTTGGCTACCTGACATTTTACAGAACAAATGTAATCACAGGCATCCATGACTAGCAAACTACATTTTATATACACACACTAGAATGTCCGTCTTAGTACTGGAAGGTTTCTAAATGGGTCTGAAATACAAAGAAAACTTAGCTAATACAACTTTTTTTTCGAACAGAAGAAAATTGCAACACCTCCTACCCCCCGAATACAACAATCTGGATCTATCTCTTCTGTAATGACAGAAGATGACAGAGTAGAGCAATGTTAGATACTGTAGTGAATACTTAATTCCTTCATTCAAGCACAAAGTGCTACAAAATGTGATTTTATGGATTTACGTGGTCTCCTGTAATGTGTTTTAGTGACACTCAAGGTGTTCTGGACGTAATAAAGAAGTAGCAATTCAAACCATATCTGCTGCAGTTCATGGGGGATGCCTTCTAAAGGTGGCTATTCTTCCATTTAAGAAGTGGACAGTCTGAGAAGACTGTTGCGGGAAAACCCGGAGATGTTGGGGGCTGCTAAAACTGCACATAGGAAGTTAGATAAGAAAAAAAACTTCTTATTTAATAGTGCTGATAAGACCATGAGCACCATCCCATGATAATGTGGACATTCTGTGATCTATTTTCAGCCTGAATTGAGATGGGAGTGCAGTTCACAACTGAAATGAGAAAAGAATCCACTCAAAACCACTAAAATCCGTAAGTGCATTTCAGGACTACAGAATGCAGTTATGTATGCATCCCTTTTTAGATAGTATTATATAAAACTTGCAGCAGTATAGCAAGGATGACATATTACCTTCTGTTTCGGTGTGGACAATACACAAAACAGCTGAAATCCAGTTAGGAAGTTGTTTGGTCCTTTTTTTTATTTTTATTTGTTTGGGGTTTTTTCTATCCCAAAAAAAGGGTTTTGTTAACAACTTTTGACCACATTTATTGATTACTCTTTGGCATTGCAGAGCTAAGATTGAAGATCATATATGGAGCCAGACTGCATTATATTCTTGGCAGACTGGAGCTATGATGGCAGGGAAAAGAGATGGACTGCTGACAGCTGGAGTTACAATGAGATGTAGGACTTACATGAATACTTCTATGCAATACCCCAAACTGATGTTTTTCCCCTCTTGTGAGATAATGGAGAATTCCTCCATTTCAAGTACTCCAAAATCAGATGGTATGAGAAGTTATGGAAAAATTCATATTAAGGCACTCCCTTGCCCAAGTTTTGTACCTATGATGACCTGGCTCTACTTTAAGGGTGAGTGTAGATGGTATTCAATCTATCTGTCTAGTGAAGAGAGAATGTGGTCAGCAATTTGATCAGTCCTTCTGAACTGGTTTAGAAGGAACTAGTTTGATATGCAGCACTTGTATCAAAGTGATGTGAAGATTAGCTGCAGTTCTGTTGAAATCACAGAAATTCTGGGAGCTTAAAGCATCTTCAAAAATACGTTGAGTTTTATGGATGTCTGAACTACAGACCTCTGTGACTAACGTTAAACACTCCTTTTTGGAATTTTTTACAGAACCAGTCCCTCATTTCTTTAAATAAAACATTGGGAACCTTTTTTGAGCACTTGAAGTTGTTAAAAAATAGAAGTATGACATTAGCTAGGAGACCTTGAAAGAACATTTTCAAAGCACTGAATAGGATTTATTTTTTTTTAATCCATGCAACTCCTACTGTATTTTTGACTCACTTTACACAGCTAAAACCTTGCATGATGGTTGACTCCTAGAAACATATAGCAAATGTCTTTCCAGAGTAAAATTTATGTAGACTCGTACTAGCAGAATTATTTAAACAAGCTGCATATCACACCTGTAGCTATACTAGTAATACCAACAAATGCAATAGCAAAATTTTATTAGCAGTGGTAATGAGTTTGATAGGAAAATATATTGAAAGAAATAGACAGGTTCTGTAATTGCCATATTTCCCATTAAAGAGAATCCCTTTCTCTTTAATTTCATGGATGACTGGAATTTTCAGTTTGAAAATATATCCAGTGCTCCATGAAATTTGTCTATGAAATGTCTACTCCTGTTAACATGAATAAATAGATCGTCACTATACTTGCTTACATATAATTAAACAGGAAGTAGTTTTGGTCTGATCAAAATCTCATGCTTTGATCTCCAAAGGAGGAAATTTTTCATGCTGCCTCTTTAGTGGAAAAAAAATCAAATTTTTGTGCAGTGGCTTTTCTTTGTCACTTTAGTAAGTTTTCTTTTGCCTTTTTTCAAGATGTGCTTTAGCAATAACCTAGAAAAGTAGAAGCACTGTAGCCGTCTAATAAAATATATTGAGCCAGAAGCTGGATGCTGTTCTTTGCTATTATCATTGTACAAATTTAACCAGGAACGTAAGTTAATGAGGGCAATGAATCCAATATATTTTATTATGACAGAAAAAGAAATCTATCAAGAAACCTACTAATCAAAACATCCTCAAAAGTTCTTTTGCCAAGCAAGTGACATGAGTCCTATCTTTAGGTGAGACTGTCACAACTATAAGAATAAGTACACAGGTTTTGTAAAACAAGCCAGCCAGACATACTCAGAGAGGGAGAATCTTTCACAAATATGTTTCACCTATGCTTTGGTGGAAGAAGTGAAATATAAGTCAGAAGAAGAATTCTGTTTCTTAAAGAGGGAAGCTATGCAGTCTGCCAGTCTGTCAATGCCATCACTGAGTCCCCAATTCCCCCTTGATTTTTGAAGTTCTCACTTTTTTCCCTATGTATTTTATTGAACCCTATAGGAGTTTCCTTGATGGGAGAAAAGAGTTAGGATTCCCAGGCAGGCAAAAAAAGAGATATATTTTTATTTTCTTTTTCCCCATGAATTATACTGTCCGCTATTCTTCATCAGGTGAAAGCTCTCAGCTTTCAAATTACATGCATGTGAAAAAATTGCCTTGGACTAACACATGTTAAGGTTAAAATCAACATGTATTAGGGTTTCTGGCATAAATGCCCACAGGAGTACACTTATAACATAGCAACAAATAAAATTAGTGCATTGACCGCTTTTGCACTGAGAATCTAAAAATGCATCCACTAGTACCTTGCGTGTTGTGTTCATATTGGTAACCAAAGGTACTGTTGCATGAATAATGGCTTAAGTTCTGAGAAAACAACATAGGCCCTTGATATGAAAACTAAAATGTTATCTATATGCCTAAGTTTAGGTAGAACTTGCCCAGGCAAAATCAATACTGTTATGTACAGACTTAAACATGTAGGACAAAAGCCTAAGACTGGGAAGTTCTCGGGTTACTGAGTGTCTCTTCATTTTGCAGATGTACGAAACACCTAGCAAAGTTCAACTGCTTTTTTTTTTTTTTTAAAACATAAAATCATGCTAAATAGCATTGTCTAAGTGTCATGAATTATGACCTGAAGAAGGTAGACGGGTAACATTGATTAAACAAGGTATTGTAATTTTAGTTTAGGATGGGGGACAGCATGCACAGCTTTCTACATAGACAACTGAAAAAAAATTTGAGTAAACTTTGCCAGGTTATACCCCTGGAAACACATTCTCAATTTGAAAAAGATGAGGGTTGTTGTGGGGGTTTTTTTGTGGTTTTTTTTTTTTTTTTCCCAAATAGGCAAGGTTGTTGCTTTTTTTACTTTGAAAATTTTAAACAAATAAACTTTTAGAAGAAGAAATTTTTCTTGGTTACACAGAAAAGGATATCCTTGTTCTCATTATAGTTTCTCTTCTATATTTTCAAAGATCCTTGTCTATGCTTTATTTTTGCCTGTAGTTTCCATCCCAGCTATATTCAATGATATTCCTTATGGTATACATTCTTTCATGCACTCTACTAGAAGCACAGTGAGAGCAAAACACTAAGCAACAGTCACATAGAACAAGGAGTTGTAATTAGCCCCACAAAACACAATAGGAAATATAGCAGTTTGTGTGTTTGCAAATATAAATTTTTCTAATTCTAGAACAATTTTCTAATGCCTCTAGCCAAGAGAGTTTTAAACTTGTATAAAATATTTAAATAGCCACCCTTTTCCTGCTATGAAAATACCTACTATACTATAAATATTTCAGCTCAGCTGTTTTGTTTCAGAAGCCACTAAGTTAATCAATATAAAAATCACTGAGCATGTATTTTGCCCATATAATCCTATTTTTCCTCTTTCTTTGCACTTTATATATTGGCAGTATTGTCTGACTTGACAGAACCAGGGCAGAGAGTTCCTGAGGTAAAGCTATACAGCAAATATTCACTGACACATGCACATTAGAGTATGTTGATTACTACATGTTCTTTCCAAAATAAACAACGCATAGTTTCATGCTTTTTTTTTTATTCCCTTCATCTTTTTTTTTTTTTTTTTTAATATGTACTGAAGATATTTGGCAGCCAAAATTGGTGAATACACCCTTACTGACGTTGTAATCAACTTTCTGATCACTGGCCTGTGTTTTTCTCTTGCTGTGCTCTACTGCTTTTTTTCATTTACTTCATACTCTGGAATGAAAAACTTCAGAAGAGTGACCTCTTTATACACATGAACTCCTAACCGGTTATTTTCCAGCTCGAGGGAAAAATTCTTGTTATTAGTACACCTGTTTCTCAAAACTACAATTGCAATTAGACAGTATTTTTCTCTTCCAGCCTCTCCCTTGCATCTTATTTTACATCTAGGGGAGAAAGGTTAAATCCACTTTAAATCTTAAAAGGAATCTGTGATTACCAGTCAGTAATAGACATTTCACATTAACATTTGCTCCTGCCTCTGATAAGGGACCTGAATTTCACCCATTTGTAAAACTCTCGTGGCTTGTTTGTGATGTTCTTACTGGTTTTGAGCTAGGGTCACAACAATCAAATTTCAATCGCTTATTTCAGGATCAATATATTCTGTAATAAAAAGGTTTATGTACATGCTCAGTCAAGATGTTAGATGAGATAGATCAACTCCTTGAAAAATAAGGAGGCAAAACAGCAAAAGAAAACGGAAAAGGTAGGAATGAAATGGTGTTGAAGCTCTCCCCCTGAAAAAGGTTGGTTGTCTAAGCCTTTGCCTTACGGGAGAGCTGGTAGTACAGTTGTAGGACCTGACAGAAAACTAAGAAATAAATCACAGTTGCAAATATAAAAATCAATATTATTTTTTTTCTGATTTGGCTTACTGAAGCTCAACCTCTTCTTAACGGACATAATCTTCCTGGTTTTAGTTTTCATCAAATGAAGCTGTTTAACAGGTACTCTGCACTGGGGTAGGGGGGGGAGCAAACTTCTCCCCAGATCTCAGTTAAGAGTGGCATGACAGTAGATAGAATAATAAAATAGCTGTTTTAGTAATGAGATAAAAATAGGAAGTAGGGTAGTAAATCCTATATCCCTTCAGGTGTAAAAGCAATACGGAATATAAGTGTTTTTCTCTATCAGAGAAAAACTATACAGAGGGGAATTGCATGCAGGAGTACGCAGTATATCTGCAGCAGTGATGGTTCTTTCACCAACCACTTTGTCAAATCCTGGGCTGTTTGGGAATCACATTCTTGGAAGGACCTCTGGGGCTTCTTGTCACTCAAACCTCCTGGACCAGGAAAAGTGAGCTTGTGATTTAGGGGTATAGGAAAATGAGATTTTCAGACATATAGGAATAGTTCCTCCTTCTAGGTGGGTCAGATTATCTTACCTGGTAGTAACATCCCTTTCACCAAAGACATTGCAATACATGGTAGAACTGTATCAATCTACTGCACAGTCTGTTTGGGATTTTTAAAGGGTGTGTCTGAGCCTCAGGGGAGAAAAATTATATGAGCCTGGGATGCAGCCTTGTGAGTCAGGTCTAGAAGGGAAGAGGGAATTTATGGGGAGTTACTGGAGGAGAGTGGAGCATCCTCTGCTGAATTACACCCCTGGGAAGGCCCATGGAAGCGAACTGCCACAGAGACTCTGGAGAAGGAGCTCAAAGCTCACTATGCACAGAGAGCAGATCCAGTGTCACGTTCAGAGATGGTGGAAAGATTTCCTTAGTATCCTAGGATGGGCCACTGACTTAAGAGTAACTCAAGAAGACAGTGAAAGTTTCTGCACTAAACAGCAAAACTGGAGAAAAGGAAAAATACCTGGACAACAGGGAAATCTTTCTGATACATCCATGGCGTCAGGGCACTGCATTTCTGATCCATTTGCCAATTCTTTATTATAATTTGTCATTTGTAGACATACTATGCCAAATTTTCCAACATATTTAAGTCTGTGATATATCAAAGTGTTGATGTTTGTCTTTTCATCTCTCAGGACACCGTGGGTGCTGACAGGTCCCTGCGGTGAGGCGCTGACAGTGTTGGGGGCTCCTTAGGTGGGCTATGGTGGGGCTGGGCAGCTCAGGCCTGTCCCACCACCCCAGCTGAGAGCAGGGCAGCTGGGCGGCCACCAACGCAGACCCAGCCCAGGGAATCGGGCACCTCCATGGGGATGGGGACAGGCCAAGGCCAGACTGAGCCATGGGATGTGGGAAGCTGGAGACAGTCCCTGCTGTGGCATTGCCAGGGCAAGGAGGATGACCTGGGGTGCTGGGCTGTGGCAGTGTGGGGTCAGACCTGGGTCTGGTCAGGGATGGACAGAGATGCTGATGCCATCAGGGCCCTGGACATGCATTTTTTATTTATTCATGTTGGATTTAACTGTCCAAACAATTATAATGCTCAAGACATAGTATTTTTGTATGCTATTAAAACATATTTTAAGAAGCCCACCTAAAATACGAATTTCCATGACCTCTCGAATTGAATGAAAGCTAAAGTCTTGGGCTTTTTTTCAAAGCTCTGCCTAACACAGAGTCTCAGTGCTATTGCTACCAACTTTGGATAGCATATGCATTGTGAAACTGAGAAAACGGGTCTATAGTCAAAACAAGAATACATTTTTCATAGATGATGTATAGCTGAGGGCATTTTTCCACTTTATGTGGGATAGCAACCCCCCACCAGGGCTTCTAGATGAGACGAGCATTCATTTGATGCCAAAAAAAAAATCTTCAGAGGAAGTAAAGTCGTTGAAATTGTTACCATCCTTCAACCACTTGCTCCCTTGAGACCTGAGGATCTAGAAACATATCAAAATGTATTAGAGCTAAAGTGCATCTCTGAGACCTTGAGATGCTTTCTGAGACACTGTCTATAAATCCTTGTTACCTGTATGGTAAAAATTTTAAGTTTTAGCAGCTATAAAAACTGAACATTAATGCTCAGTGGTATTAATAAGAACCTCACACCTCTGTGAAGGAGTACCAGAGAGAACAGCTTCACATCTCCAATGCAAATTGAACACTACTGCTGCCTCTCCATTTCTTCTTACGCTTTCTCTCTGAAAGATTTTGCACACTTATTTTATCTTCTACTCACTGTGTGGAATATTTGGATCCAGTTTCGTTACTGTATTGCACATCACACATTTCTTTAGCTCAACAAATTTGTACTTCTGGTAAAGTGGGACTGTGGGTTTTCATCCACTCCAGAAGACCCATTGCCATTTGTTTATTCATCTCTTGTTTCAACCACTGTGTGAGCCTTTATATGGATTAATAGTTTCATCCTGAATATATAAATGGAAAATTACTTAGATATATGTGTCTGGGAAAAAAAGTTACTAGAGTAAAGCAAAACTTGAGGAGAAAATTGAAAAGACAACCAAACATCTTTGAAGCCTGTAATTGTGAAAGGATTGTAAATGCTTTGGGCTTCATAGAAATCTATAACAGCAGGAAGAGATGTGCATTTTATTGTAAGAATGGGAATTGCATCAGGTCCCTCAGGGGAGAAAACAATCAAAAAACATACAGGAAAAAAAACCAAACCAAAATAATTTGTGTAGTGTCTGAGTTTCAGATTGATTATGAAATGTACGCCCACAAAATGAGAATCAATCTAGATAAAATAAATTGTATACTGTATCTGAGTTGTGACTGAGGACCGCAGCAGCATGGGGAGCCCAGATTAGAAAGGTCTTCAAGAAGCAATGTTGGTGCAGTGTTGCGCTCTCCTTTGGATGCCTTTTGCGCTCTCCTTTGGATGCCTTTTCCTTGAAGCTGGTAGCTTTGTGGTTCACCAAACATTGACCATGACTGTAATCATAGTCCTAGTGGCCGATATACGTTGAGGCTGATGGCCCCAGCACGAAAGTTATCCCCGACTAGAACGTTCTCAGGTGAAGAATGCTGGTGCACCGCTGCTCCCCCTCTGATATGCCTTTTGTATCCCAATTGGTTTTGGTGCCAGGGGCTTTGTACCTCTCTGAACACTGACCTTCATATCAGATTTGTGTTGATGTTTATGCTGTATTAGTATGCTGCTGTCTATGCTGCATTAGTACAAGGTCTCCAATTACTAATTTATTCAGCTTCATCTCCTGGTAGTCACAGTTTCAATAGGTGATGTTCTTGGAAGTTATTACTCAGATAAGTGTCTTGCAAACTGACATTGCAAACTTAGTCTCTAAAGAAAAAATTAGTCTCTAAAGAAAAACTTAGTCTCTAAAGAAACCAGAAGCTACTTCAGTTTACTTTCGAAAATGTTTATGCATACTTTGAGAAATTCACACTGTAGATGAGAATGTTGTAAAAAAGTACTATTAGCAATGCACGTGCAGTTTACTAGTAAGAGAAAGATGAGTGAAGAAGCAGGACATTTCTTTTAGAAGAAAAAGCACACACAGTGGCAGCTTCAGTTATATATTAGATGTTACAAACTGATATACTTTTCACTACTTACACACTCATAAGTTGTGCTTTTTAAACGTTTACTTCTTACTGAAAATGGTGTCTAGCACTTTTATATGCAATTTAAAATATGGTAGGCAAAAGATGAAGAATTAATCGAGCTTTTTGGAATGTCAGGTTTATATTTTGATTGGAGATTAGTTTGACTTATTAGGGTTTGGAAATTTCCAGTTTTCTGGGATCACCAGATGCTAACTGACTTCATCTGACAGACTGTGTGTACCTTGAATAGCAAATGACATCATGATGTGGCATACCCAAGGTGAATGTCACCACTAGCTAGCAATAATTTGTGCTAGTGTAATACCTCATGCAAAGCACCAGATACTCCTCCAACTATAAATAGTGATGCCAGACTATGGTAGGCAATTTGACTGACAAGCAAGGACTTGTGACAGCAGCAAGATGCAATAGCTCAGCAAGGGCACTGAAGAAGAGTTCAGGAAAGTAGTACCGTTATTACAAATCTACTAAATTATAAAGACAAGAAGCTCTTCTAAAGTTTGCTAACAAGGGTAGGGATTACAGTTCAACAGCTTCTCTATCTTCTTGCAAGTCTTGTGAAATACAAGGAACTTAAAACAGGGCTAAACACCTACCTTTCAAGAGTTTGGCCCTCTGCAAGATCCATTTGTCTGTTCCTCTTAGTAGCATAGACAGATGGAGTTAAATGCCAAAACCTTTATATAAGCCAAGAGAAGAGTGAGGTTCTTCATAATGTCACAGCGCTGAAAGCGAGACCATGTAAGTAACAGTAGAAACGAAATGTAGTGTCTCACATTCTGCTCATCTCGGAGCTTTAGTTATCCCACTGTGGTACAAGGAGAAATTTTACCTTCTAAGAAAGTTTTCAGCGGTGTGAATGCTGACAAAAATAGTTGATTAAACTTTCCCCCCATTCTGAGAAATAAGACAGAGCTCATCCCTTCCTTTCAAAATATATTTACTGCTCTATGTTCATCTGGAAACCTGAACCTTTTCTTTTTGTTCCACTTACGCAATTATAATAACTATTTATTTTGGCTTCAAAATGTGGCAAAAGAATTAGTGAAGTGCTTGGAAACACAGTGAATTTCATGTTACAATCAATCTGGAGGGTCATTCTTTCTCCAGTATTCCCTCTGAAAATACACAAACACTTTCCTATACATATTTTCTTTATTCACACCACTCCTAAAATGTCAGAAACAAAAGGCCTATTCAGCACAGAAGATTAAAATTTCATAGTATCAACAAAAATTCCAACATGCAACATGGTGCAGTTCTGAAAAAAAGCGAAAATTCAGTCCATAAAATCTTTATAAACAAACCAAACTTTTTGTATCTTTTCCAGATTTTCAACATTTTCTCTACCACTTTTAAGATCAATCCTTTACCATCAAACTAACTATATCTGAAAGATGCGTGTAATCAAATGTCTGCGGTTTTAACTCGAGACTCTTTTGATGGAATTGAAAGAGTAGTATCAGAAATAACCTGTATAAATAATCTAGACCTAATAAGGCTAACCCACCCAGTCTGTGCATTTCAGAGTAATCAAAGGAGTCAATACAATGAAAACATATTCTTCTGAGTTTAACCTAGCAATATTACCAGTGTGTTCATGTAGATTTTTCTTTTCACAGTTGCAAGCCTGGAACTGAATGGGCAAAAAATCTTCGCTTTTGTGACCAATACTGTTTATGGGTCATGGAAGGAAGGGTTGGCCACTTGGGAAGAATATAAGGCTGCTGTTAGAGGATGTAGGAAGGCAGCTGGGATAGCTAAGGCCTCCTTAGAATTAAACCTGGCGAGAGGGGTCAAGGACAACAGGAAGAGTTTTTTCAAATACGTGGCAGATAAAACTAACACCAGAGGCAATGTAGGCCCACTGATGAATGAGGTGGGTGCCTTGGTGACAGAAGATACAGAGAAGGTAGAGTTACTGAATGCCTTCTTTGTCTCTGTCTACTCTGCTGGAGGCTGTCCTGAGGAGCCCCGTTCCCCTGAGGCCCCAGAGGAAGTCAGGGCAGTGAAGGAGTTTGCTTTAGTCGATGAGGACTGGGTTAGGGACCAATTAAGCAATCTGGACATCCATAAATCCATGGGTCCAGACGGGATGCATCCACGGGTGCTGAGGGAGCTGGCTGATGTCATTGCTAGACCACTCTCCATCATCTTTGCCAAGTCTTGGGAGACAGGAGAGGTGCCTGAGGATTGAAGGAAAGCAAATGTCACTCCAGTCTTCAAAAAGGGCAAGAAGGAGGACCTGGGAAACTATAGACCGGTCAGCCTCACCTCCATCCCTGGGAAAGTGATGGAACGACTTATCCTTGGTGCCATCTCAAGGCATATCAAGGATAAGAGGGTCATTAGAGACAGTCAACATGGCTTCACCAAGGGGAAGTCGTGCTTGACTAACCTCATAGCCTTTTACGAGGATATAGTTAGATGGATAGATGATGGCCGAGTGGTGGATATGGTCTACCTTGACTTCAGTAAAGCATTTGACACAGTCTCCCACAGCATCCTTGCTGCTAAACTGAGGAAGTGTGGTCTAGACTCTCGGGTAGTGAGGTGGACTGTGAACTGGCTAAGGGGAAGAAGGCAAAGAGTCGTGGTCAATGGGGCAGAGTCTGGCTGGAAGCCTGTTATCCAGTGGAGTCCCTCAAGGGTCAGTACTGGGACCAGTATTATTCAATATATTCATCAATGACTTGGATGAGGGACTAAGAGTACTATCAGCAAGTTTGCTGATGACACGAAGCTGGGAGGAGTGGCTGACATGCCAGAAGGCTGTGCTGCCATCCAGTGAGACCTGGACAGGCTGGAGAGTTCGGCAGGGAATAACTTGAGGAAATACAGCAAGGGAAAATGTAGGTCCTACATCTGAGCAAGAACAACCCCAGGTTCCAGTATAGGTTGGGGAATGACCTGTTAGAGAACAGTGTAGGGGAAAGAGACCTGGGAGTCTTGGTGGACAGTAGGATGACCATGAGCCAGCAGTGTGCCCTTGTGGCCAGGAAGGCCAATGGCATCCTGGGATGTATTAGAAGGGGGGTGGTTAGTAGGTCGAGAGAGGTCCTCCTTCCTCTCTACTCTGCCCTGGTGAGACCCCATCTGGAATATTGTGTCCAGTTCTGGGCCCCTCAGTTCAAGAAAGACAGGGAACTGCTGGAGAGAGTCCAGCACAGGGCAACTAAGATGATTTAGTGAGTGGAGCATCTCCCTTACGAGGAAAGACTGAGGGAGCTGAGTCTCTTTAGTTTGGAGAAGAGAAGGCTAAGGGGTGACCTTATTAGTGTTTATAAATATATACAGGGGGAGTGTCACGAGGATGGAGCCAGGCTCTTCTCGGTGGCAAACAATGATAGGACAAGAGGTAATGGAATCAAGCTGGAACACAAGAGGTTCCACTTAAATTTATGAAGAAACTTCTTCTCAGTGAGGGTGACAGAGCACTGGAACAGGCTGCCCAGGGAGGTTGTGGAGTCTCCTTCTCTGGAGACATTCAAAACCTGCCTGGGCGCCTTCCTGTGTAACTTCATCTAGGTGTTCCTGCTCTGGCAGGGGGATTGGACTAGATGATCTTTCGAGGTCCCTTCCAATCCCTAGCATACTGTGATACTGTGATACTAGAGGCAGCTTTCTTTTGGCTTTGACTAAAAGACACATGACTGAATTACCTCTTCAAAAGAAAGAAAAAGTAAATATTCTGTTCAAGTGAAACCTTGTTGACTCCAAGGAATTATTTCAAGTGGACAGTACACAATCCAAGGCTGTTTTAAATTGTGGTGTTGGCTGTTCCTTATGGTGCCAAAAAACATCTCTGTCAAAATACCTTTTTGTTACTCAAAGAAACTCACATCACTGCTGTCTAATTCTTACCTCCCTCTTGAAGCACGTTTTCCCTCTGGAAACCTTCAGAAAAGAAACTTGGAACACACTCTTTCCTGCCACCTCCCCAGTTCTGCTGAAACAGACCCTTTAATGAAAGCTCTGGTGGATTTAGTAATTCTGACCTCTTATGCCAAGCACTGTCAGTCATGTTGTGTTGTGTAATGCTACGTTACATGTCAAATCTAATACAAGCTTGTGCTACATTTCGGGGGTGAACAGCTGAATGCAATGATTTTGTTATTATTTGTTTTTTTCAATAAGCAAACTTATGGACGTAGTAAGTTTGAGACCTATTGACTTATTGAGCCTTAAACCATTTTTTTGGGAAATTAAAGAACCCTAGAATTAACAAAAAATCTTTTCAAGCTTTTCATTACTGATTGATGCTGATCTTTATCTTTCTTCTCATTACAAGCACAGTTTAATATAAAGAACACAGATGAAAAAGAAAAGGACAATTTTTCGTTCAAGTTAATGCAGTCTCGGAACAAGCTAATGCAAATTCTGTGGTTTAAGAAAGGCTACATCACTTAAATGCATGTCAGCAGCCAAAAGAATGGGAATACAGTAAATTAGTATCCTCATAAATTGTGAGTATAACCCTAAATAAATAAATGAGATTTGCTTACAGTAAAATTGATTCCATGCCAGTGCGACTGCCCATGGAAAAACCTTCCTAGTTACAAAAATTATTGGAAGATTCATTCAGGATGATGGTTATAACTGCTAGTAAATAAAAAAAAAAAATTTCAGAAAAAGATAGGGAATTTTAAAATAAAATACTCTGTTCCATGAATATTTAGAACATTTAAAGATACTCTTAATTAAGAGTCCAAGTAAACATTTGGCTCCTGTTGCCTGATTTAATATAGAAATTCAGTTTCTTTATTCGCCTTGTTGGCCTACATTACCTTTATAGCTGGCTTCAAGATCCCAAAGGCTTTCTGCTTTGTGGCTGTGTACCAAGCACCTTGGAGACCTGTCAAATTTCAGAGCTATGTAATTTCACGCAATTTACTCCACACTCTCATCTCCCTGCCTCTTCCTCTTTCCCTCTTCCACTCCATATCTAAACTGAAATACAATGCATTTGAAGTTTCATGCCATAGTTTCTCTCTCACTCCATGACTCCACTTGCCAAAACATGTTGTATAGTTGCAAAAAGATAATATCTCTGAGGTGCATTTTCCCAGTAAGAATCTGTGCTTGGAGCAGCTTTAATACATTTTAACTGATGGAGATATCAATAGAAAATTTTACAGCACACTTATGCCTTTGTGTGTTTGTGCACATGCATGCACATATAATCAACAGTAGATGAAGAAAACAATACAAATAGAACAGTATAGGCTATTCATCACTGAGATAACACTAAGAGAATGTTTATTTGTTATATGCTGGAAAACAGAAAAAAAATGTCCTTTTTCATCTATCGTTACCTTCTAAATTCTTACACACACATTTAAATGCTCAGCTCAAACTGTCGTATTTCCATTTGTACAAGCTTGAGTATAGGTAGCGAAGTCCACACGGCAGGCCACAGTAAAGGTCCCTGAAAGCCTCTAGACATCCATAATACTTTGAGTCAATTGGAAAGAAAAAGCGCCCTAAAAACGAACCTATGGACACCTTTTGCATGTCATGATATTGTTCTCTTAAACCTCTTTTACTGTTGTTGTACATCACTTTTAATACAGAACAACAGATATCTTTTGCAAGGTTTGTAAAATGCTGGATAGACTCTACAGTCCTCTGTGTATCAGCCATGCCTGTTCAAAATTGCCGTGATGGTTACATGCTTCAAAACTGCCATCTGATGTTGCAGCCCTGTCACTGATATGTGACGAGCATAGCTAGCAGATCAAGGGAAAAAATTATTCAATGTGGAGCTCTCCTGAGGCCACGCCTGGAGCACTGAGCCCAGTTCTGGGCTCCTTCACACAGGAAAGGTGCAGATGCACTGGAGGTTGCCTGGCACGGGGCCACCAGGATAGTTGGGGTCTGGAGCACCTGGCTTAGAAGGAAAGGCTGAGGCAAGTAAGTTTGTTTAGACTGCAGAAAAGAAGTCTTGGGAGAGATCAAGTGGCTGCTTTCAGCTACCTACAGAGGTGTATTGAGAACACAGAGTCTCAGAGATACACTGTGAAAGGACAAGAGGTAACTGTTTCAAGTTGCAGAAAGAGAAATTCTGACTTAACAGAGGGAAAAATATTTTGTAATTTGAGTTAAGCACTGGAACATCTTGCCCAGAGTTGGTTTTGGATCTCTGTCCTTGTGTATGTCTAAAAGTTTGTCAGGGGTCAGAGCAACCTCATTTAAATTTGAGGTTGCCCCTGCTCTGACCAGGTGATTTCCAGGGCTCCTTTCCAACCTCCCTTTCCTTGTGACTGTGTGTTCTATTCCATCAGAGCAGGAGACAGCCTGAAAGGTTTGTCTTCAGTGCATTTAACCCAGTAACTGCATTAGCAAAATGCAACTAGATGAAATATTAGAAGGGCCACAAGCTACTGAACGCTGCGGCTCCTGCTAGAGAGGTTATCTAAAGCTCATTATCTGGTGGGAGGCAGTGGAAAATGAACTGATGTGTGTGAAACCAGATTCTGAATCGCTTACTGAGAGGCTATTGTGACAATTTAGGGAGACTATCCTTCTAATGGATCCATTTCAGAGAGATGCTTGAACTTGGTGTGAATTTTCCTTCCACCATATGAAGCTTACAAGTCATCTTACATTTAACCCTGCAGAAAGTATATTGTAGTAATACATTTGCAAATGACAGGCACATGAACAATTGTGGTGATGGTTATATCAGCAAGGGTGTTGATCTTGTGGCTTTTTTAATAAGGCTGTAAAGCAACAAAAAACACTGAGCTAGAAAATACACTATATTACCTTTTTTAAATGCAAGGAGGATCACAGAATCCCATTACTATGTTTTAACTGAAAATTGATGTAGCTGCACGTTATTTAGCATCATAGAATCATTCAGGTTGGAAAAGACCTTTGGGATCATCGAGTCCAACAATTAACACTACTCTACAAAGCTCACCCCTAAACCATCTCACCCAACACCACGTCTAAACAATCTTTGAACACATCCAGGGATGGTGACTCAGCCACAGAATCACAGAATCACAGAATCACAGAATGTTAGAGGTTGGAAGGGACCTTAAAGATCATCTAGTCCAACCCCCCTGCCAGAGCAGGACCACCTACACTAGAGCGCACAGGAACGCGTCCAGGCGGGTTTTGAATGTCTCAAGAGAAGGAGATTCCACAACCTCCCTGGGCAGCCTGTTCCAGTGCTCGGTCACCCTTACAGTAAAAAAGTTTTTCCTCATATTTTTCTGGAACCTCCTGTGTTCCAGCTTCCACTCATTGCCCCTTGTCCTGTCAGTGGACACCGCTGAAAAGAGCCTGGCTCCATCCTCCTGACATTCCCCCTTGACATATTTATAAACATTTATGAGGTCACCCCTCAGCCTCCTCTTCTCCAAGCTAAAGAGATCCAGCTCCTTCAGCCTTTCCTCATAAGGGAGATGCTCCACTCCCTTCACCATCTTTGTGGCTCTACGCTGGACTCTCTCAAGCAGCTCCCTGTCCTTCTTGAACTGAGGGGCCCAGAACTGGACACAATATTCCAGATGTGGCCTCACCAGGGCAGAGTAGAGGGGCAGGAGGACCTCTCTTGACCTACTTGCTACTCCCCTTCTAATACACCCCAGGATGCCATTGGCCTTCTTGGCCACGAGGGCACCTCCCTGGGCAGCCTGTTCCAACGTCTGACTACTCTTTCTGTGAATTTTTTTTCCTAATGTCCGATCTAAACCTACCCTGTTGCAGTTTGAAGCCATTCCCTCTTGTTCTATCGCTAGTTACCTGTGAGAAGAGACCAGCACCAACCTCTCTACAATGTCCTTTCAAGTAGTTGTAGAGAGTGATGAGGTGTCCCCTTAGCCTTCTCTTCTTCAAACTAAACAGCTCCAGCTCCTTCAATTACTCTTCATAAGATTTATTCTCCAGGCCACACACATTACCAAGTCTGAAGATAAAAGGAAAATTAAATTTCTCAGTAAGTCAATGATAGTTGAAGCACTGGCATGTATACAGTTTCACTTGGATCAAATAATGGCAAGAGTGGTCATTGAGTGGTTTTTGCCTGTCATTTCCCCTCATAAGAAGCATGAAACAGCTTTACAATCAAAGCAGTAAGCAGTGAACAAGTCAAAACCAAACAAAAATCCCCAAACACATAAGGAAAATCGAGTAAAACCTCTTTGTCATGCTACTGACTTCATGTTAGAATTGTAAACTATCAGACTGAAAAATGAAAATTAGTCTAAACTTGGGTTGTAAGAGTGTATCTGTAAATGCCTTACATCATAAAAATATGCCTTAAGTATCACAAAATATATTTCTATATGCGTATAAAGTAAACAAAGCTATATTTTTTTTTTTTTAAATACGGTATTGTAGTGGATGATTGAAAATATACACTTTAAAGAAAGGGAATGTAAGTAAGGATGTGATACATTCTAACAATGGAACAGCACTGATATAGGCTAAACTGTGTGCTCACCTAAGTGTGCATTTCAAGCAACTTCGATTAATACACTCAGGAAGAACAGGAGTCTCTCCAAGTTATTTTAGCTAAGAAATGTTTCCACTCGCTGTCGCTAATGTCATTCTCAACACATTGCTAGAGAATGTCAGCCACTACTCTCCTACAAGACCCTTGCCTCAGGTTAGAATAACTATCACATTATCTGTCTCTCTGTACTGCAGGATGGAAGATAACTTGGGCTGGAAACAAATGTGTGCAACTGAGCATACACTTGCAAGAAGTTTAAGCTAGCATTTGTGCATTTCCTATTCAGCAAAACCAGGGAATTATGTACTCAGCTCTCGACTCTTTGGTTTTGTTCATTGTTATGACCTCCTTTTTTTAGGTTAGCAACCAGACTGTATTTTTACAATAATTTTGCCTTATGACCCTAAGGCAATGTTCTGGTCTGGTTGAGGCCCCCTGTAACACAAGTAAACGTGCCACTAATACTAGCAGTCCTCTCTAATTCCAGTTTGCTTGGTGAACCATGAGAACTTGTGGGACTAATTTCCCCTTTCACAATTGTTCTTATTCCATCAGGTTTGACTGACCCTTGTTACTTACAGTCTATTAGTTTATAGCAGTTGAGCATATAAGACCACACCAAGCTTAATTCACAGTTATATATTCATTAACATTTTAACAATATGCCAAATTACAAATTTTGTATTAACTATTTTGGTATTTAAAATTAAATCAATGCTTTTGTTCCCACAGTTAGTAAAATAGTGGATTACAGAAAAAAACAATATTAGTGCTAGTGTTGAAATTTTAACTTCCAGACACTACTAAATTTCAAGAATAGGGCACTAACCTGCACATGTAAAAGCATACACATACAAAGTAAAATTCTGAGTCTAATGAAGTCGGTACCTAAAAGGCAAAGTTGTGCCAAGACTTTAACAAATAACTATCAGGGCGTTCAAAGATAAAAGCAATTAAAATTGTCAATGTTAAACTTGAACTGAAGATATGTGGGGTAATTGTTGACACAGTAAGATGTAAATAATGCAGGAAAAACTCTGCCATTAGTACCTGCCATTTGGTACCTGGCATACAGTTAAAGCAGCTTTTAATAATATTTGATCTTCATATTTTTATCCTGTCATGGCAAAATAACTCTCTCCATGCAGGATAAAAGCACTTAGAGCTGGAGGAAAAACAAGCCACTTGGTTTTTACTGCATACTCTTTGGAGTATGGAATTTGAAAACGGGGCCCTGTCATGCTGATTGTTGCACAAATGTAGAAGACAGTGAATTCTTTTATTATTTTGGAAACTAAGAAGAAAATACAGTCTTATACACGGAGATATTTGAAATATTTAAGTGAATTTCAGAGGAAAAAAAAAAGTTTTTTTGCCTGTTTTTTTTGCCATGGTCACTTTCAAAATCTTAACCACCATTTTTTCGACAATTAAGACCAGAACTAAAACTGATGACTTCGTTTCTCACAACTTCTGGTCAAATGAGAGGAAATCTTAGCACAACTAGGTAATATTCCACATACTGAAATCAAGACAAGATCATTAAAAAACAGTTTTTAATGGAGAAAAAAATGATACGATTTCAGGTGAAAATATTCCACAGGAATAAAATGGGGGGGGAAACCCACCAAAATGAACCATAAATATTTATTAATTAAAACAGCTGTGACCATTGTAAATTACTTTTTGCTGTCAGGAAATTTTCCACTGACAGTCCACTTTTTTGGACATTAAATAATGACTTTTTTTTTGTATAAACATATGTAACACAGATTTTGCTGTTATTTGAGTCTGAATCCAATGTTTTGTGGTTAGAAACCTGTTACTTTCAGAGAAACTTTGCAGAAGTTGTATTTACACAGGCAGTGTTGACTGCTTTGAAGTAAAATGTATTTAATGTCTTTCAAATTTAAATATCTTTCTCACTAAGTGGCTTAGTTCTGCACCCTCTCAGTTAATACCAAAAGATTAATTCGGCTTTCATCTTGAAACACTAATGGCATTACTGACACAGAAACAAGCCTGAATTTTTCCAGCAAGTTGGATGAGAGTCACTGGTATCTTCCATCAAAGGCAAGCCACTGGTTCTTCTAAATCCATGGAAATAAATACATTCTCACCATGGCACTATTAATCTACTCAGGAGAGCCATCTGACGTCCTGGGAAGTACATCTAAAGAGCAGAATGGAAATCCGTCAAGCATTTCGGGAACAACGTACTTATAGAAGTATCACCAAAATCTGGCCTGTGTTCTGGATAGAACTCCGGTCATTTTGTGTGTTTATAAGCATGGGACGTTACAGCTGCCTTGTATCCATCTTTTCCATCATAATTTCAAAGGTTTTTAGTCAACTTTGGCAAATCATGTAAACAGTTGATATTTCGATTGAAACAACCACATGCAGTTATTTGCTTTCTAGAACAGAAAGGAACACAGAGCAGCAAATACTTACAGAGCAATCAGTTTTAAATCTCTCTTAGTCAAAAAATGATTAAAGTCATCGCTGACCTTGAAAAGCTGAAGGATCCAGATATTACTTTCTGTTGCTGAACTTCAAAATTCCCATTATGAAGTAAAACTCTGAAATCTTAGAGGCTTTTGTATAAAACCGAATGGGAAATTTAAAGGAATAAAAATTATATATGTAAGATTAATGTATTTCAGGACTAGCTTATTATTTGAAATTCAAAGTAAGAGCATTAAAAACCCTTCTAGGCAAAACTGAGAAGCAAAATAAGAGCATACAATGGGCACAAATCTCATTTAAAAAAAAAAATGTATGAAAGCAGTCCTCCCTTGAAAACTATCATGACTGCTTTGTGCCTGAATGACACTAGTTTTCAGCTGCTACTAACAAATCCTGTATGTCAAAGGCCAATTATCCAAGCAAAGACACGAATCCAGAGGCTGAGAAAGGAGGTTACATAAAAACTACACGTTATTCAGTGAAAAGTGGTAAGACTAGGATGTGGTAGCAGCAGTGCTGGTTTCTGGGAAGGGCAGATAGATTGATCTTGGCTATTCTCAGAGTATAACCTGGCCTCATGGGGCTGTTGTGAGATATTTGACAGACACATATTTTTTTTAGAGGGTCTACAAGGGTGACAAGCACAATGGTAGCAGAATAAGAAAATTAAGATGTCATGGCCATCCATGCTGAGGTGATGCAACAGGTGATGCTGTGTAATGTCAGGCTTCTCGCTCAGGTATTTACAGTTGAAGTACAGGAGCTCTAAAGCAGTACAGGACATAAAGCAGGGCAGCATTCCCTTTCAGTGGAGTTGTTGGAAGATTCTAGTACGGCTCAGAAAATGTGAGCCTTTTCCTAGTGTATATTTGTCAATTTACAGAACTTCATCTGAGGTAACCATGAAACAGAAGAACCAGTACGTACATTGATAAATATTTTAACATATTCCTTACAGAAATTGTGATTCGAAGTATCCTTGGTAGAGGTTTACTGAAATGTCTGTTTTCAGATAGACTGTAAACAGGAGGATGAAGTATGGTAGAGAGAATCAAATCAAATAAATTAAGAAAAAGTAGCCCTCTTTATTTGTCAGACACAAACCGTTTCGAAGGTTTGGAATTCACTTCTGAGCTGACATGTCTGCCTACAGCCGTGTATACTTCTACAGGTAATTTTGAATTTATTTTCTTTTCTCTTGAGAAGTATTAAAGTAACAGAGGAAACAATTCAGCTCTGGCTACAGATGTTACAGTGAACAGCTCTTCTCTCAGTTCACAGGAATATGCAACTAGTGAAAAAACAGAAGCCTAAAACATGATTTATAAGACAACATTCTAGAAAAAAAAAAAAAAAAAAAAGAGAATCTCTTTCAGCCCAGGACCATCCTTGCTTTTTATTATTGCAGTCATCTGAATGAAATTCAGATGAAAATATATTCCATTTATGCAAACCTGACAGTTACTTTAGGATGTGCTTTTCCAGATGTTCAAAACTGATCAAGTGGAAGTCAATTGCACTACAAGTGAAAAGCCTGTTTCATCGTTTCTTTCAGATATGGTAAACTCTTTTATCTAACCGTTTAGAACATGCATTCTTTTGTAGGATCACTCTGTGTATCCAGTCTGTAACTGGCAGTGATAGAGCAATGTGTGAATAACAACATAATATGCTTATGTACTGGTTCAGGAATTATGTTTAAGGATTTAAAATTTCTTTTCACTGTCTGCTTGCCTAAACACTATTTTCAAGTGTTTTTCTCATTTCTGAATAATTTTTAACTGCTAATGTTCTTGCTCAACTCCCAAACACATATCAATAAAAAAGGCATGACAATAGAATAAATTCTGGCATGCCCAAGTAATACAGTCACTCATGCTTGAACTATCTCTAATCCTATACTAATATAATTAACTGCTCATCTGATATTGTTTCATAATAACTTTAGGATATATACTTAACACAGGGTTCACATAAATTAATTTGAAACCTGTTCTCCAAAATCCTTACGGTTAAGACCCTCTCTGTTCTGAGCATTTGGTGCTTCCTTCACAAAACAGTGTTCTTTACCTTGCCTTCTTCTTCCCATGCTGTTTAGGGCAGGAATTTCCATGACGGAAAATCCCTTCCACTTTTGCAACCTACAAAACTAGAGGAAATGGTCTGAAAATTCTCTGAAGGAGAGGGATACTTCCCCTATACGTTTTCTAATCGAGTACTATTTAGTCTCTAGGATAAGACATCACTTAATTAGCAATTTTTTTCTCCGTAACAGCCTCTTCGGTTTCTGCACCTATTTTTCTTCAAGGAAAGTGGTGGAGATTTCCATTTCTCAACTACTAATGCATGTTCTTCACAACAGAAGAGTACTACCTCTCAGAATTTCCTGCTCCAGACTGTTTTTCTCCGAGAGCAGAATGGAAGACTCAGTGAGGCAACCCCCACCTCTCGGCTCCTTCCTATCCTGGGAATTTGGTTTAATGCACTTCTGCTTTCTGAATCTCCTTTTCCATGTTTAGAATTAGAGCATTGGAACTTCTCTTTTTCTTCTTCCTCTCCAACCCTAAAAGTGTTTATCTACTATTATTTAGTCATCCTCTAGGTTAAGGGCTATCTTTCCTTTCTCAGTAGATGTTTTGCTTTTCTGAAAAAGAAAAAAAAAGGTTGTTCTTTTTTCACAAAATGTTAGAGATGGTGAAGTCATATTAGGAGAAGGTAAAAGAAAGGAAAAAACCATCAGACGGATACTTAACATCACAATTTAAGAACGGTTGCCTTCCTCAAAAGTACAAAGGACCATAGTAAATTTACTATTGTTACGATTCTCAATTTTTTTAAACTTCTCTTTTTAGTTCATCTTCATTTTATTCTCTCAATTGAGAACAAATTAGATATTGAAAGAGTTTTATATTCACTTATTCAAGTTCATATTTAAACTGTTCAGCCAAGGATGAGAAAAAAAGTGCCACAAAACCTTTTGCTGTCTACATTACAAGTGAATTAATACATCTAAGCCCTGTGATTCCTTTCATAAAATGAAGAGTCTAAACCAATCATTATAGTTCATTAAAATTCCCAGTTAGTAGGCGGTTTTCACTACATAACATTTGGCTTCCCTGAGTAATTACAAAGGTTGATAACATCAGCTAGCTGAAGAATATGGGAACTGTCTCAAGGTTTAGGAGCCTCAGAGCAGGCATTTTCCTACCAAAATTTTGTGCAACCAGGCAGTAGTGAGATGTGTAGTTCACAGCAGCAGCAGCAATTTTCTTCACACAAATCACAGAAGCTACAGGTACCTGCAAGATAGGATAAGCCTCCAGATCCTATATAATGGTCTTATTTAAGAAGCTGATATCTAGGGGTTTGCTCCACTTCAGCCTAAGGCAAGTCTGATCTTCTTCCTTGATCATCAATAAGAGTACTCTAATATCTTGGCAAAAACATAGTGAGAGGGCTGGGGGCTTTCTACTGCCAGTCTGCTGTACAGTGAAAAGCTGATATTCTTGGAAGCAATGAAAAGAAAACTGTAGAACAAATCCTTTTGTTCAGTTGTTACTATACTCTCTCAGAGGTAGAAGAATTAGACTTTGTTTGTAATCTCAAAGATTTATTCTAGATTTTTAAATTATGAAGTCATTGGCTAAAAAAATAAATAAGTATAGGCTTGCAAAATTGCTTTTACACTCTGCTACACAAATTTATTCTTTCCAAATTTTGCCTTCTTGCCTACCGTTCCTCCATTATCAAAAGATACAACTTGAATACTTACCTTCAGGAAACACTTCCAGGCTATCTACCCCAGTCCGTTGTTGGTGCTTACCTGATGCCAGGACGTCATGCTCAAGGATAAGAAATAGCACATGTCCTCTGTGAGTTCTCTTTCAAGTGGTTTATGCTAACCAGGGCCTATGTAGCTTTATGTCCAAAATAGTGATTTTTTTTGTGTGTGATTTCCATCATAATACAGAAACTTGTCTCAACTATGAATTGTATTTTTATATTCTGCGTATGTAAAATGCTTATATATACAGGTTATATAAGGCCAGATGCTGTGGCATGCCAAAGAAATTTTGTTACACATCTAGTCCTTTGCATTACTCAAGATATCAGTTCCTCACTTTTCATCACTTACAAATGAATGGAAAAAACCCAAAAACAACCAAACAAGAAGACAGAATTATTTCCATAACTCACAGAGATGTTGTGAGGTCAAATGTCTTGAATACACCTCTCTGCTCAGAAAAAAAAACAAGAATAAGCCCAAAACTGCATTGGCCAAATAAATACTTTAACATTTGTTAAGAAAAAAACAGTTGGAAAATAAGAAGGACCCCATCCCAACAAGAAAACCCTACAAAACATTTAAATAGAGTTTATGCACGTGAAAGGGCCTACAATGATATTTATGCTAAAAATTTGAATGTAAAAAAAATTTGAGCTAGTACTAAATAAGCAAGCTCAGGTGTTGAAAATCTGGTTTACTCATATGCCATCTGTTTCTAGATTTTGATCTAGCTAGTTTATCTGCTATTCCTACAGTGTAAAGAAACTCTGGCTATACAAAAATCATACAATACCATCTATATATTCAATATAAAAATATTATTTTAAGATTCAAAAAATAGAAATCCATAAATACATCTATAATGACTTTCTAGTTGGTTAAAATACTGGAGATCTTACCAGATATGGTCAGCAATCAAAATATAGACTCATGTGGTGGCTGGAATGGCTCTGATTCCTCCAAGAGTGCTGTGATATGAGACTGGATTTGTATTTTCCTCTTCAAGTCCCCTTAAATTCAGTAATTCTTCAGATCTGACCTATGTTTATAGTCAGTCTCTTCAAGAATGTTCTAGGACAGAACACAAGTTTCTTTATCACCTGGAATTTATTTTGGGGACATTGCTTACAAAGGAGATCAAATAAGCTGGGGTGACCAGGCATTGTTTTAGCTTGCCTTAAGGTCAGTGAGCCCATGAATATAGCATGGGCAGCACAGACTGTTTTCCACCATTGAACACTTGCAAGATTTCCTACACAGAACCTAGAAAAGCACAGCAAAGAAGTAAGGCAGGTGAGGAATTAATTCAGTCAAAAGTTTGGCTGCAAGGATAATGATACCCAGTTAATGTCATTCTGCCTGGAAATCCAGTCTCACCAGCTATGTGGTTCTACAATTGTTGTGGTTGATAGGCTTTCTAGGCAAGTCAGTGACAGGGAACTTGTGCTCTAAGTGTATAATTTTATAGACACATAATGCTTCGCACTTTCTAACAGGGAACCTGGAAACCCTGAGGTACATTGTGGTTTCTATGGTCACATGTGCTATGAAGACCTTAATCTGAGACAGGGCTGTCTAGTCCAAAAGCTATGAATTGAGATGACAGAAAGCAAGGTAGACTCCCACAGGAACCCAGTATGGCATCAGCCAGACTTCTCTGAGAATTACACTTGTTTATTGCTGAAAGTTCATTTCAATCAATAATGCTGGATTTCAGCCTTAATGAACTGATAGTTTACACAAAAAAAAAACCCCAACACTCCAACAAACAACACCCCCCAAAATCAATTTCACTAAAAAGTTTCTGAAAAAAATCAGCAACTTCAGGTCTGGATGAAAATGAGACACATGTGGATTTATTTCTCAACTCTTCCATAGATTCCACATGTGACCTATAGAATATCAGGATAATTGTATATCTTTTTCCCGTGGTAATAAGATTACAAACCTCCCTCTTGTTCCTTTTTTTTTTCAATTTTGCCTCCTCACCCAGCAATTGTTGCAGATAAAGGATGATAAATTGTATATGCATATAGTACATCAAGTATAATGAGCACCAAACTCAGCTGAGAACTTCAGTAAGAATCACACTATAGGGAAAGTAACTATGTTGTGAGCAAAATGTGTCCAGTATTCAGTTTTCACCAAAAATCAGTAAATTTTTTCCACACAGCTTTTAGAACACACAGTTGCACCAAAACAAATCATATTAAACAAATGGGAAACAGTTTTCTATATTGTTTCAGTACTACATCAAATCTAAAATTGTTCTTGATATTTGACAGACAGAATTGCTAATGTCTTTTGCCTTGTGAATTCATCCAGTTTATATATCAGTGCACAAAATTTTATATTAATTAATTCTGCACCACTGCTATTTATAAGAAGTGAAAGTCTTGCAGTTGCGTTCAGTTCTTTGAATGTGTCTGTCCAGCACTGGTATTGGTAATAAAATACTGACTTCTCCCCTGCAACGAAAGCACACTGTAAGTAATTTTTACCTGAGTAGTATTTTTGTCTTTCTCACAATTGAGTATTTACAGTCTTCATTAAAGAATTTCCAAGGAAGAATAATCTGGACAGGCTATGTCTTCAGGGAATGTTGCTTCTTTCAGTCTTCAGTGTGGTCTAATCTTGCGGCATATCCTGGGTCTAACAAGGCCTGAAAACTCAGGTCTTTACATATTAAACAATCAGACAAGGCGACCTTGGTATTTTTTAATTTAATCCCTCTTTATGTAGGGATTAAACGTAAATCCAACTTTCATTTCCAGTTCCTAATTATCAATAAAATATTCAGTTTGCATAATAATTCAAAGAGTAGTGGAAGATGAAGAGAGAAAATGTGTGTTAAAATATCCAACCTATCTTTCATTTCAGTCCACTGAGTGTAAAGTGTCCCATGTTATTACAAGTTCCAGAGATTGGAGAAGGCTATTACAATTACGAGTGCCAACAGAGCCACTAATACATGAGATCCATTAACTCAAAAAAAAAATTAATTTTAAGTTGAAAATTTACTAATATGAAAATACCTTTCTAGAGATAATATTGTAGAATTAAATATAAGCTGCTAAATACAGAATCATCTGCCTATCTTTGTACTCCTACTGCGCATACTAAACATTTGTAGAGTAATTGTGTTCATTTGTGTCGCGGGTTAGGGCTGGGCCGGCCACTAACACGGACAGACGCTCTCTAACCCCCTCTTCCCCCCCCCAAACAGGAAGAGAAAAGGGAATGAGGCAGAGAGACTTACGGATGAGAGAAGAAAAAAAAAACTAGAACAGCTTTAATGAAAGTAATAGGAATAATGGTAAAAAGATAAAAGTAAAGAACTATATACAACTATAGATAATAGCCCGATATCAAACCCGACTCCCTCCCCCGATAGAAATCACCACTGGTGCTGCAGAGCAGGAGGCACTGGGGAAACCCCAGGCTCAGCGGCAGCTGGATACAGGGAGCTGGATTCGGGAACTCAGGATCCGGATCAAAATCAGGAGGTCAGATGGAGTTCTCTCTGGACACCGGCCATTGCAGAAAGGAAGGGCGAAAAGAAGGAACGAAACTCTCGTGATCACTCAATTTATACTAAATATGACGTATATGGGATGGAATACTCTCGTTGGTCACCTGTCCTGTCTGTTACCCCCCGGAGGTGCCACCTTTTACTTCCTTGTACCCCCCTCTTACTACCCAGCACCCCCAGCGTGGCACACAAGAGCCAGCAGTGGCCTTGGTCACTATAGGAATAAGTATAAGCAAGAGCCTTTCTACATACCAGTCCCAGGCAGTGACTGTAAACATCAGGTGTTATCACTGCCAGTAGCACACACTGTCTGCAAAAACATGCTGCTGACTTCAGAACGTGCAGCCTTTTAGAAGACACTAAACTGAAAAGTAAAATTCACTAAACAGGACTGGGTTTTTAGCTAAACCCAGGACATTCCACCCCTTATTCCATACCATTTACGTCATACTGATCACGAGCTAATGATCTACTTATAGGAAAAGTTCAGTAAATTCATAAAGTTCATAATCGTGGGTTCCATCCATCATGGCAGTCTCTCAGGGCAGGAAAGTTCATGTGAGATTCTTTACAGTTCATGTCCACAGATTGTAGGTTCACTTCGAAGAAGTCACTGGACGTCACTCTATGAGGCTAGCTCAGTTGTTGGATGTCACTCAGTGAGGTCAGCTCTGGTCATCACTGGTTATTATTCTGAAAAACACTTATTGAACACTGTTAGTATTATGTAACAACATCATACAGGATTAAATCGAGTATTCTCACCTAGAGTTAAATTTCCTTCAGGTACACATTGAACTTCACCATCTTTCATCATCACCCACCAAGTAGCTCCAGGTCCTTGAGCGAAAACAACCCCACGAATGGGTTTGCCTTTGCCCGAAGCAGGAAATACCCAGACAGTCTTCCCCAACAAATTCCTTTCATGCACCACAGGGACTTTATCTCCCTCTACTGTATGCAAAGGCTCTGAATGAGCAGGACCAGCACGATTGATGGATCCTCTGGTGTTAACTAACCAGGTGGCTTGTGCTAAATGCTTGTCCCAGTTTTTAAAAGTTCCACCTCCCATAGCTTTCAGAGTAGTTTTTAACAGTCCATTGTATCGTTCAATTTTCCCAGAGGCTTGTGCATGATAAGGGATATGATATACCCATTCAATACCATGTTCTTTAGCCCAATTGTCTATAAGATTGTTTTTGAAATGAGTCCCATTATCTGATTCAATTCTTTCTGGAGTGCCATGTCGCCACAGGATCTGCTTTTCTAGGCCCAAGATAGTGTTTCTGGCAGTGGCGTGAGGCACAGGATACGTTTCTAACCATCCGGTAGTTGCTTCCACCATAGGGAGCACATAGCGCTTACCCTGGCGAGTTAGAGGAAGTGTGATGTAATCAATCTGCCAGGCCTCCCCATACCTATATTTTAACCATCGTTCCCCATACCACAAAGGTTTCAATCGCTTAGCTTGCTTAATTTCGGCGCATATTTCACAATCATGGATAACCTGCGCAATAGCGTCCATAGTTAAATCCACCCCTCGGTCACGAGCCCATCTGTATGTTCCATCTCTTCCCTGATGTCCTGAAGTGTCGTGGGCCCACCGAGCTAGAAACAGTTCACCTTTATGTTCCCAGTCCAAGTCTATTTGGAACACTTGAGCAGCCTGATCCACTTGCTGGTTGTGTCGATGTTCCTCAGTGGCACGACTTTTGGGCACATGGGCATCTACGTGACGTACCTTTACGACTAAGTTCTCTAGCCGAGCAGCAATGTCTCGCCATAGTTCAGCAGCCCAAATAGGTTTACCTCTGCGCTCCCAGTTATTATGCTTCCACTGTTTTAACCAACCCCAAAAAGCATTTGCCACCATCCATGAGTCAGTATAGAGATAGAGCACTGGCCATTTTTCCCGTTCAGCAATGTCTAAGGCCAGCTGGATGGCTTTTACCTCTGCAAACTGACTTGATCCACCTTCTCCCTCAGTTGCCTCTGCAACGCGTCGTGTGGGACTCCACACAGCAGCTTTCCACTTACGACGATTTCCTACAAGGCGGCAAGATCCATCAGTAAACAGGGCATACTGCTTCTCATTATCTGGTAACTGATTATATGGTGGAGCTTCCTCAGCACATGTCACCACCTCCTTAGCGGACATTGCAAGGTCTTTACCTTGTGGCCAGTCTGCGATTACCTCTAAAAGTCCTGGACGATTGTGATGACCCATTCGAGCTCTCTGTGTAATTAGGGCAGTCCATTTACTCCATGTAGCATCAGTGGCATGATGTGTGGAAGGAACTTTACTCTTGAACATCCAGTTTAGGACTGGTATTCGTGGTACTAGGAGAAGCTGTGCCTCAGTACCAATCACTTCCGAAGCAGCTTTAACTCCTTCATATGCGGCCAATATTTCTTTTTCAGTTGCAGTATAGTTGGCCTCAGAGCCTCTATATTTTCGGCTCCAAAATCCTAAGGGTCGACCTCGAGTTTCTCCTGGTGCCCTCTGCCAGAGGCTCCAGGCAGGACCATTGTCCCCAGCTGCGGTGTATAGCAAATTTTTAATATCTTGCCCTGTTCGAATTGGTCCAAGAGCTACTGCCTGTACAATCTCTTGTTTGATTTGTTCAAAGGCCTGTTGCTGTTCAGGGCCCCATTGAAATTTGTTTTTCTTTCGAGTCACATCAAAAAGAGGTTTCACAATCTGACTATAACCAGGAATATGCATTCTCCAGAAACCCACAGTACCTAAGAAGGATTGTGTTTCTTTTTTGTTAGTTGGTGGTAGCATAGCTGATATTGTGTCAATCACATCTATTGGGATCTGGCGACGCCCATCTTGCCACTTCACTCCCAAATACTGGATCTCTCGTGCAGGTCCCTTGACCTTGCTTCTCTTTATGGCAAAACCAGCATCCAAAAGAATCTCAATTATTTTCTTACCTTTCGTGAAAACTTCTTCTGCTGTGTTACCCCATACGATGATGTCATCGATGTATTGCAGATGTTCTGGAGCTCCACCCCTCTCCAGGGCAGTATGGATCAGTCCATGGCAGATGGTAGGGCTGTGTTTCCACCCCTGGGGCAGTCGGTTCCAGGTGTACTGGATACCCCTCCAGGTGAAAGCAAACTGCGGCCTGCATTCTGCTGCTATAGGAATAGAGAAAAATGCATTAGCAATGTCAATTGTGGCATACCACTTAGCTGCCTTCGACTCCAGCTCATACTGAAGATCTAACATGTCCGGCACGGCAACACTCATCGGTGGTGTAACCTCATTTAGGCCACGATAGTCTACAGTCAATCTCCATTCTCCATCAGACTTTCGCACAGGCCAGATAGGACTGTTAAATGGTGAGCGAGCTTTGCTGATCACTCCTTGGCTTTCTAATTGACGTATCAACTTATGGATGGGAACTACAGAGTCTCGGTTGGTACGATATTGTCGTCGATGTACTGTTTTAGTAGCAATTGGTACCTGTTGGTCTTCAGTTTTCATCAGCCCTACGACACTAGACTCCTCTGACAGTTTGGGCAAGCTAGACAGCTGATCAATGTCCTCAGTCTCTACAGCTGCTATGCCAAAAGCCCATCGATACCCTCTTGGGTCCTTATAATACCCTCTTTTGAGGAAGTCTATGCCAAGGATGCATGGGGCATTTGGACCAGTCACTATAGGGTGCTTTTTCCACATATTCCCAGTAAGGCTCATTTCAGCCTCCAATACAGACAGTTGTTGAGAACCACCTGTCACTCCAGAAATAGTAACAGTTTCAGTACCTGTATGATTCGATGGCATTAGAGTGCACTGTGCACCAGTGTCCACCAGAGCTCTATATTTTCGTGGTTCTAATGTGCCAGGCCACCGAATCCACACAGTCCAATAAACTCGGTTGTCCCTCTCCTCCACCTGGCTGGAGGCAGGGCCCCTCTAATTTTGAGGCTGATTCACGGGGTTTACCTGATTCACAGTATTAACTACATTTACATTCCGATTGTTCCTTCTCGTGGCAGATTGTTGTCTTCTGTTGATGTTTCGCAAATTGGATACTCGTTCCCGTAGAGCAGAAGTAGGTTTTCCATCCCAGTTTCTCATGTCCTCACCATATCCACGTAGGAAAATCCACAAGTCATTCCGTGACAAGTTGCCATCATTTTTAGTTGATCTTGAAGGTCTGTATTTTCTAACAGCATCAACGCTGCTCCATTGAGGTCTGTCATCTCTCTTGGACAATGCATCAATCAGCTTCTCTAATGATTGATTGGTTTTCTCAAATGAGTCACTATTTTTCTCCATTGCTTTCTCGATTGCTTCATTGGTTTTCTCCATTGCTTTCTCAATCGCTTGATTGTTTTTTTTCCATTGTTATCTCAATCACTTTTTCAATTGATTTCTCCAGTGATCTGTTGTTTTCCTCAATTATTTTTTCCATGGCAGCAATCTGAATTTGTTGGGGATTGGCAGTACTGTCTTCATATTGTCGTACTTTGTTGGCCACTTCACTCACTGTTGGTACCTGACCATCTCCATCTAATGCCCAGACCATTGTTGACAAGGTGTGCTTATACACTGGTGGGGCACTCCTCACAAACATCTGAATAACGTGTTTGTGGCAGGGCATTTGATCAGGGTTTAAAATTGTTTGTGGATCGCTGTAAATCACCTCTCTCACTGCTAGTTCTCTCAGGAACTTAATGCCTTTCTCCATACTGGTCCAGTTGGTTGTGTGGATAGGAATATCGTCCTTGTGGGTATACCGGTTCTTAATAGCTGTCAAGAGTCTTCTCCAGAGGCTGAGACTGTTGTCGTCTTTTGCAAGTTCCGTGTCAACGCCTGCGTTTCCAGACAGGGATCCCAGCTGTTTGGCTTCTTTACCGTTCAGATTAATGGTCTCGGCTCCTTTATCCCAGCACCGGAGTAACCACTTGTAATATGATTCACCCTCACGACGGCCAAAGTCCTTTCTCACATCTCGCATGTCCCTCAGAGTTAAAGGTTTGACAACTGCGTCCGTTTGTGGCTTCGAACCATCTGATGACTTCGGTTGGGAAGGACCCTGTCCTGGATCAGAATCATCTGATGATGGATGACTTGCCTTCCAGGCCGTAACTAACCTTTCTAATACTGAATCTGTTGGGGGACCAGCCTTCTTTTTTGAGTCTGAATCTGAGTCATCTGATGGTGCTACTTTAGAAGGACTTTGTCCTGGAGTTGTGTTATCTGTTGTTAGGGCAATTGACTTTTTCCGATGTTTCTTTCTAGTCACAGGGGCGACATTTGCTGATACAGACTGAGTGTCAGAGGCCACAGTGTCTGTCATTGTCCCACACCAATGCTTACTTAACCGCCAGAACATAAACAGATTTGAAAAAATCAGCTTTAACATCAATATTAATAATAAAATCTCAGCCTTTCGATTAAGATAACTGCATTCACATCCACAATCACAATCATTAAAATCTGGTAGACTCAGATTAGCAAAGAAATGGGTATAATTTCCTAAGGTGAAATTGAAAGTGTAGTTAAAAACAAAATTCATCATTGTGCTCTTAAGGTATTCAGGTATGCCGATCACCCAAAATACTGCAGAATACACCGACACAAAAAAACCCAACACCGTGAAAATTCTCATTTTTAAATCAGAGCAGGCAAACCACAGACAGATATACCAAATCACCCTCGAGAGTTTGGACAAAATTTTGACACCCAGGGAGGAACCCACATTTAAAAGAACATGACATAACATTTCACCGACCGATAACATGATGTGAGCTGTCCGGTTTTTCTCCTCTAACCCTTCAGAACTCTCAAAGAAAAGATCTGATACGCTCTCAAATGCGCCGGATGGAATTTAAACTATGCGGGCAATATATCAGAGCCCAGTTGTGTCTAAATAACTGGTAAAATAGTCTGAGCCTGATTGGTGTTTGTTTTCTTGCCCCACGTTGGGCGCCAATAAATCTGTCGCGGGTTAGGGCTGGGCCGGCCACTAACACGGACAGACGCTCTCTAACCCCCTCTTCCCCCCCCCAAACAGGAAGAGAAAAGGGAATGAGGCAGAGAGACTTACGGATGAGAGAAGAAAAAAAAAACTAGAACAGCTTTAATGAAAGTAATAGGAATAATGGTAAAAAGATAAAAGTAAAGAACTATATACAACTATAGATAATAGCCCGATATCAAACCCGACTCCCTCCCCCGATAGAAATCACCACTGGTGCTGCAGAGCAGGAGGCACTGGGGAAACCCCAGGCTCAGCGGCAGCTGGATACAGGGAGCTGGATTCGGGAACTCAGGATCCGGATCAAAATCAGGAGGTCAGATGGAGTTCTCTCTGGACACCGGCCATTGCAGAAAGGAAGGGCGAAAAGAAGGAACGAAACTCTCGTGATCACTCAATTTATACTAAATATGACGTATATGGGATGGAATACTCTCGTTGGTCACCTGTCCTGTCTGTTACCCCCCGGAGGTGCCACCTTTTACTTCCTTGTACCCCCCTCTTACTACCCAGCACCCCCAGCGTGGCACACAAGAGCCAGCAGTGGCCTTGGTCACTATAGGAATAAGTATAAGCAAGAGCCTTTCTACATACCAGTCCCAGGCAGTGACTGTAAACATCAGGTGTTATCACTGCCAGTAGCACACACTGTCTGCAAAAACATGCTGCTGACTTCAGAACGTGCAGCCTTTTAGAAGACACTAAACTGAAAAGTAAAATTCACTAAACAGGACTGGGTTTTTAGCTAAACCCAGGACAATTTGAATTAAATATTTCACAATAGGTGTAACTTCTTTTTTTTTCTCTTTTTGCCTCTTGTGAGTTAGAAAGCGTTTTCCCTTTGGAAATGTCCCTGCTAGCAAACCACTGTGTTAAAATAATTTGATATAAAAAATAAAAATGTAGTCTTGAAAATAAAAAGGTATTTAATAAAAGTGAAGCGAGAAAAGTAAAATTTCTGTAAGATTACGAATCTGAAACTCTGTGGAAATTTACCAGATAAATACAAGCTATGCCATTAGATTAAATAAGTACTCTGTCGTGTATCTAGCAACCTGGGCCTTCCACCACTGTCCTAAATTTCTTCTGCCTCTTTCTTCATTGATATTTTTGTTCTGAGATATTTCAATTCTGAATACAGGAATAATTGCATCCCATCTTACCTCTCATGTTCATCCCAAAATATTTCAGGTCATCCCACCTGTGACCTTTTTGAACTAAAAGTCATTTAATTCTAACTCTTCTATGAATCAAATGCAAAACCCTTTACAATCACAGAATAGTTCCAGCTGGAAGAGACCTTGAAGGTCATCGAGTCCAGCCTTTGTCCCAGCCCTATCAACCTACTAAACTATGTGCCCCAATGCAACCTCCACACGTCTCTTAAATACCTCCAGGGACGGTGACTCAACCACCTCCCTGGGCAGCCTGTTCCAATGCCTGACAACCCTTTCAGTAAAGAAATTCTTCCAAATATCTAACCTGAACCTCCCCTGGCGCAATTTGACTCCATTTCCTCTCATCCTACCACTCTCCACTAGGGAGAGTAGACCAACTCCTGTCTCTCTACAGCCTCCCTTCAGGTAGTTGTAGAGAGCGATAAGGTCTCCCCTCAAACTCCTCCTCTCCAGGCTAAACAGCCTCAGATCCCTCAACTGTGTTCTAATCCCTTTCCCAGCTTGGCAGCCCGCCTCTGTACCCTCTCCAGCACCTCAGTGTCCCTCTTGTAGTGAGGGGTCCAAAACTGGTCACATTACTAGAAGTGAGGCCTCACCAAAGCTGAATAGAGGGGCATGATCACCTTCCTACTCCTGCTCACTACACTATTTCTGATACAGGTCAGGATGCCGTTGGCCTTCTTGGCCACCTGGGCACACTGCTGGCTCATGTTCATCTGGCCATCTATTAACACCCTCAGGTCCCTTTAGGGTGTCTGAGGCTGAAATATCGTCAACTGAGACATAAGAAACAAGTATTTGGTATCTACTTCAGATTTTCCAGTTTTACTTTAGGATAGTGGTTACAGTGTTGGATAAAGAAGTCTATCTATAGTTCCCTATTCAGAGCAACAATTGTCTCAATTGTATCTTCCTACCTGCTCTGAAACAATCTGTTTTCTCTGTTTTGGACTAGACTAGGATTTTTGTGTGACTTTTCCTGATAAGGAGGATCCATCTGAATCCCGCTCGCTTTTAAAAAGGCAATATGAAAAACTTCTTTTGACCTCCTCCCATATGTATTTCTGTGTTAGAGAAAGCTGAATTTATAACAAAATAATACAGTTATCCCATAAGAACTACTTACTTTCCATAATATGGTATGTCCAAATAAGCATAAGGAAGGGCATTAAGTAAAAGCTGATGATAGAGCTACATTCACTCTGATTTTTTTCCATTAGCTTCTATCGTTAGCATACATGAAACTAAAAATATAATTTTTGAATGCTTCTGTATCAAATCGGATTTTTCTAGTAAAACTTACAAATATTTTTTTTGGATTCATGCTTAAATATGATTTTCTTCCTTTCTTTAAACTAACTGAAATGTCTTCTGCTGTGTAAACAGAAAGACTTGTGAAAATTGAGCATATATGCAGCAGACTAGAAAACTACTTTAATTCATCTTCTGAGGGCTTGATCACTGTATTCTTATGTGCACCACATTTTTAATTTCATTTTTATTTTTTAAAAAGGCTATCTGCTTTCATTTCGAATAACTAAGGAGTACAGAAGGTGCTGCCTTAAGTGATTACCTTAGAGATGAAAACTCATCCATTTAATTATCTTTCTGATACACACTCATTGCTCTGCTATCTTTAACTTTTTGTGCAATCACAGCACTAACACTGTAATGTACTCGCACACACACTCTCGTATGCATACAGTATTAGTTGCTGATAGCACAGTCAGATACCAGAGACACTCTCAGTTAGGTGTTCTACAGAAATATTATCACAGTATCACACAGTATCACAGTATGCTGGGGATTGGAAGGGACCTCGAAAGATCATCTAGTCCAATCCCCCTGCCAGAGCAGGAACACCTAGATGAAGTTACACAGGAAGGCGTCCAGGTGGGTTTTGAATGTCTCCAGAGAAGGAGACTCCACAACCTCCCTGGGCAGCCTGTTCCAGTGCTCTGTCACCCTCACTGAAAAGAAGTTTCTTCTCAAATTTAAGTGGAACCTCTTGTGTTCCAGCTTGATTCCATTACCTCTTGTCCTATCATTGTTTGCCACGGAGAAGAGCCTAGCTCCATCCTCGTGACACTCCCCCTGTATATATTTATAAACACTAATAAGGTCACCCCTTAGTCTCCTCTTCTCCAAACCAAAGAGACCCGGCTCCCTCAGTCTTTCCTCACGAGGGAGATGCTCCACTCCCTTAATCATCTTAGTTGCCCTGTGCTGGACTCTCTCCAGCAATTCCCTGTCCTTTTTGAACTGAGGGGCCCAGAACTGGACACAATGTTAGTAGATCGCATGTTGGTGTTGAGCAGCCTGGCCAGAAGGAGGTCTTTGTGGCTATTTTGAGCTTTTATTTATCACTGTTTTGCTTTACAATGTTTCTACAATATATTGTTCATCTTTTGTCTTTTAAACCTTAAAATACAGGAATAGTTACCTGTAATAGAGCTCTTGTGTTGTGTCGAGACTCCTAGATAATTAGTAGATGGGGTCAGCTGCAGAAATGAAAAAAATCTGACTTAAAGTTAAAAATCTGACTTAAAGTTACCTTTGTAGAGGTAATGAAGAAACAAAACATTGACTAATCAATAGCTATTGAAGGGAAGGAAATTATTATTGGAATTATGGGAGAGAGTTGGAGTTGTTCAATCTAGAGAAGGCTCTGGGGAGATGTTAGTGTGGCCTTTCAATATCAAAAGTGGACTTATTAGAAAGACACAGACTTTCTAACAAGACCTGTAGAAACAAAACAAGGGATGATGATTTTAATCTGAGAGTAGATTTAAATTGGACATAAGGAAGAAACTTTTTACAATGAGGGTGGAGGGACACTGGTACAAGTTGCCTAGAAAAGTTGTGGATGCCTCATCATTGGGAGAATTCAGGGTCAGACTGAAGCTTTTAACGACCTGATATAGTGAATGGTGTCTCTGCTCATTGCAGTGGAGTTGGAGTAGACGATGTTTCAAGATCCCTTCCAGCCCAAACTGTTCTAGGATTCTAGAAAGAGGAGGCCAGTTCTGCCAGAGGATTGGATTTATACCAACAAGAGAACATCCAAACATACAATAAACACACTCTCTATTCTCATTGGAGTTTTGAAGTAATTTGGAAATAGCCAAGAAATCTTACTGTAGATTTTATATGCTCCAGCTGACAAGGCATGAACTTGGTCAAGTATTACTGGTCCACAAATTCAGTTAATAAGTTAATAAGGAGTATATCTGAAAAAGCATTGGAGAAAAGGATGTTGTAAGTTTCTTTTTAAATATACAACACAAGTAAATGCGCAAGAATTTTATGACTGAGTAGGGTCGGAGAATCAGGGACTACAAAGTAAAAGTTAATGTTGTTTTTTCCTCTCATGCACAAGCAACCTGTATATGTCATAGAAGTCCCCAAAGACCCTCCTGTCAAGTTGTGGGGTTCAGGCTGGACTCCCTTGCTTTCTAAACTTCCTCATGAAAGGGAGCTTCAGTGCAGCTGGATCTGGTCTTAGACCCCTAAAGTGAAGAAGAGCTTGGAACTCAGATTCTGCCATAGAGTCAGTTTGTTTTGGCTAAAGCTAGGACCCTCCAAGAAGGATGTTAAACAAAGAAATCCTTTAGCAATTTGTCCTGGTTTGAGAGCACCAGAAGAAAAGACCTCTGAGACTGCCCAGTACTGGTGGCAATCAGACATTTCTTCACATGGTACTCAGTATATAAATGCTCTTAAGAAGAACCCTGGGGCTTTTTTGTTGCTGTTGTGTTGGGAGGATTGTTAGGATTGTTGTTAGCTCTGTGTCATTTCTCCCTGTACTGCTGGTTTTCCAATTATCCTATTTCCATGCTGCAGAGGAGCACTATTTGATGGAGGAGATTGTCTTCCCCTGCCTCCCACTCCAGATGGGAGAAGTACAGCTCCTTTTCTGTTGCTTTTGGACTGTTCATGGGACTCTGTACTGGACTCCACCCTCTGTTGCCGAGTCCAATCTGAGGCTTTCTTTTCCTACTTGGGATCTTGTTGTCATCTTGAAGGCGCTGAGTACCATATTAATATATTTTCTTGTATCTATTAGTATATTTGCGTTCTTGTATGTGTATTGTTTTACATCCTTACTGTTATTGTTGTTTGTTTGTGGGGTTTTTTTTTAATTAAACCTTTTCAAATTTTTCCCAACCTTAAAACCTCTCTTACTGTTTCTTCAGTTATCCTTCCCTGGGAGGGTGGTGGTGAGATCATAGCGAGCATCTGTCAAAGGTTAGTGGCTGGCCGAGCCTCAAACTTCATCACAATTATACTCTTGCAATCTAAATTCACCTCCCATCATGCGATGGTTTGGTCCAATAGTAATATTTGGGTCTGGGGTCTTCTTATTCCTCACTGGATCCTTCCTCTGTTGTCAGGTGAGCATTTTTGTATCTTGAAGATGCAGTTTCTGTTGTTCTTAACTTTCTCAATTAGCATTTGTGTCTGTGCCTTTCTTCAGCTTAAGATCATCAGCACTTAGGTAAAAGTCCACACTCTGTGTCTTAAAACTTCAGTAAATCTGGCTGCTCATGCTAAGAAGTGTCACTCATCAGACAAAACAAGTTTCAGTTCATCATAACTTTAAGTGATCCTGCAATTAATTTAATATTCTACAACTATTTTAATCTCCAAGAGTACATAAGAGTATCACTTATATCTCACGGTGCTTTGATATGCATGGATTTGCACTAATTAGGGTAGAACCAGAAATGATAACTCTATTAGTAGTCTCCCCACAGACACAATTGAACTTGTGTGCTCATGAAATTGGTCTCTCTTTGCATGGTTTGAGAAGATATAAGTTATACTGTCTGTATAGGCAACCCTGTGAACATTTCCTCTTCCATAGTATTAATCAGTACGATGTCAGCTGCATTATCTGATCTGAGTTGCACAAGATTAATGTAGAAAAACTAAGCTGTTTGCCCAAACTTGGGCTCCACAAGAGTTGAGATTTGGTTGTTCACACAAATCCACTGTGTGACTGATGAATACAACCCTTAAGCCTCAAGGGAGTGAAGCTCAGCAAGAGCAAAACTCTTCTCATGTTCAAAGTGTTTCCAATCTGTTTCTTTTTACCCACAGCGTGTTCTGTCACTCTGTCAATCCAGATGGGAAGACAGACATAGCCGAAGCAAGTAAACTTGCAGAACTTGGTTCCTTTTTAACCAGTAGAAATATCCACTAGGGCCAAATAGAAACTAAACATTTGGGTTCTTCTGGGCATGTAGTTTCAAATGTTTTCAAACTACACAATATGTAAGGTTCCAGTAGAAAATACTAACACGTGGGTAATCCTTTTTGCAGTTTCTATTTTATTTCTGTCTTGATTTTGTTTGTTGATTGTTTTCAGAAAAACACATTTGAAGCCTGTAGGTAAATATTTATGCATGGAAGAAACAAGTACTTTATTCTTTAGATTACTGAAAACATGTAAGCTAAAGAAGCAACAGATCTTAATGGCTTGGGGTTTTTCTTCTTTTTGGTTTGTTGTTTTGAAGTGGGTTTTTTTTTGTGGTTTCTTTTGTATGTTTTGTTTGGTTTTAAGTTTAAGGAGACTAGCTTAGTCACAGAGTTCTTCCTGGACCTTTGTGGCTCTTAGAATCAAAAGTAACCAAGATGTATACCAACACAACTTGTTAATTAAGTAAGAGTGTTGAACAATTCCATAGTTTTACTACGATGAAGACACCACTAGAGCTGGAAATTTTAGAAGAAGAGTTTTACTGTTGATTAATAGGCTTGACTAATCTGCTAGTTTTGGCAGTTCATGAATTTTGAGCTTGGTAATGTAGGTAAGACTATGACTTGCCACAGTGGTGTTATTTTTGTAGCAGAAATGTCGCTGAACATATTATTTATCTTATCTTCTTATATATTCCTTTAGCTCCATTAGATCTTAGTAAGAGTCATTTCTATGTTAACACATTCTAAGCACCCTTGCTTTGAATAAAAAGGTCTCAGCATTCCTGAGTAATACTTTCTAAAAATCTTGAAAATATCAATCAGCATCAAAAGAAGGACTTTTCTGCCTTTACAGACCTGCAGATAGGATGTACACAAAGAATTCAATTACTCATATAGTGATGTCATCAAGAGGTTAGCAAAGTAGATAATTCTATGTAGAGGCAAAAAAAAAATGAGTTCCTGTTATTGTTGATGAGGTCAATTCCCTCCTCTTTCTTTAGGATTCTAAAAAAAAAAAAGACTGATCATTTTTTTTTTTTCAATATGAAATAGAGATATTTTTAAAAAGGGTACCAAGAACATCTGACTTTCAACACAACAGCTTTCAAAGTTAAGAAAGCAAGAATTACAAAAGAAATAGATTTTCACTGAGCAAAATCTTGCTTTTTCAGATATATCCTGTTCTCTATTTGAATGAAACCAAGTCATGTGAAAGTTTTAAATAAATACAGAGGGGAAACTGTTGCATTATAATTAGTAACCTTAGAGTCAGGACAGTCTCTTAGGATCCCCAAAAAAACCACCTAATTTAGGCTAGTATATTGTAACAGACACACTTCATTTAGGAATGAGATCATTAGCAATTGGTGTGGAAGACCCATCTATACAGTGTCTGCTCCAAAGTTGAAATTCAATTGAGCTATCCAGTTTGAGTTTCTGGTTTTTTGCTAAAAAAAAAAGCCAACTGCAAAACACTTGCAAGAAAGACAAGGAAAACCAAAACAAACCTACCCTGCATGTCCCCCAAACCAAACCTAGAAAATACTTTAAAAATTAAGTTACTTACCCAAAGCATAATAATTCCAGGTTTATATTCCTTTTGCATGTCTGGGAACCTGATTTTGAATGATCTGGAGCAAAAAAATGTTTCCATTTTATTTTCGACAAATTCACATTTTCAAACAAACAGAACATCTTTTGTTTTATACCACTTCCAAAATTCGGACAGTTTTTAATTTCAAAGCTATGTTCTAGGGTCTTATACATATATGTTATTTGCTGGATTTATAGGCATGTAGGAAATGAGACAGAAAGCTATTGAAACTCTCAGTTACTGGGATAAAATAGAGATATCCTTAAGGATTTTTTCAACTATCTTGAAGGCTTCATTTCCTGAAGAAAGTATCCAGTTTAGATGCCCATGGAGAAACTTGGGAAAATTAAACAAGAATATACTGTTGCTCAGTGAACTTGTTTTCTTCACAAATATGAATCAATTGGCTTAACAAATGGTATTTATATTAAAGGGAGAAGAAACTTTAAAATGCAGATGAGCAAGCTAAAATACAATTCTGAATTCTTTTTCCTGGTTTGAGAATACCAGGGTAGAAATTTTCTGTGGTCATCTTCACCTGAGGCTGCTCAGAGCATTCCCAGCTGCTGCTGGCCTGTGTGTTACAGCTGGCGGGGGAGGAAGGGAAAGGGAGGGAGCAGCTGTGCCTGTGGGGAGGAGAGGATGGGTCAGGTGTCCCAGATGGACCAATCACAGTGTTCCTTCCCATTGTGCTTGGCATAAAAGGGCTCCTAAGAAGAGCCTTGTGGAGGTGGTTTTGTATCTTGATGTGTCTGTTTGGGGGGTTTTTTTGAGTGTGCTCTAGAGGAGTATTGTGTGCTGAGACAGGTTACCTTCCCCTGCCTCTCTCAACCACTCCAAGGTTTTTTTTGTTGTTGTGGACTATCATTGGGACTCTGGGCTCAGGCACAATTGTCTGCTGCTGAGTCCAGCCTGGGACTTTTTCAGTCATGGCCTAGTTGCCATTCAGAAGATGTGGGTTCCATATTAGCATATTCATTTGTATCTTTGAATATATTTGCATACTTCTATATATCTCTACATAGTTCAACAACTTCATTGTTACTGTTAATATTATTTTCTTTTTCATTAAACTGGTTCAAGGTTTTTTCCAGCCTTGAAGTCTCTTTCCCTTGTTTCTCTGTTATCCTCCCCTGGGAGAGTGCTGGTGGGGATCACAAAGAGCATCTGTCACCTGGTTATTGGCTAAAACGGTGACATTCCTGAAGTTTAATTATAGTAATTTTACAGTTCCTTTCTCTCCTGTTGAGTCAACTGCTGGTTCAGATGGTTGGTTTTTTCTTTCAGCTGCACTTTTAGTTACTACTTAAGAATATTAACCTTTCTGACTAGAAAGACCTAATTTAAATCTCAGTGATGTGGTAGCATGACTGTTCCTGTTAGCTGCTTCTAGCTTTATTAGCCATTTAACCTGTCCTTACATTGCTTCTTGCATCACTAACTGTATCTCATGCCACTTCTTAGTCCACTAGCTATGCCAATGCTGCTTCTTGTTTATCGCTCTAGTTAAATCACAAATCTTTGCTTTGTTAACAGTTTCTGTTAATTCAGTTCCTGAAAGAATGAACACGGTGTTGAAGATTAAACACAATTGCCTACCATCTAGGAAGATCTTTTAACAATATTGCATTGCAGAAGGCAAAGAAATTTTTCCCTGATCCTGTCACTGAAGACAAACTTAGGAAGGACTAGACAGGTCCTGGAGCTTAACACCTGGTTATGTATCTGGTTTCATAGATGGAGTTTTGGCAAGGTTCCTCGGACGGCTTTGGAAAAGAATATGAGTCTTAACATCTGATTTCACTACTTTCCTTTTAAAAGAAAAAAAATACCAGTTGAAAGTGCATAGTTGAATATTTGACTGAAATATTTGTCTCAAGGTAGTTAATTATATACAAAGAAACAAGTAATTTTATTTTTTGGTAATAAAATTAATAAAGATATCAATGGTGATGGATGACAAAGAATGAGAATGTGAAATTCTACAAAACTAAAAGAAAGCAATTGAATGATGAAATATTTTTTTTCCAGTGCACAGTAGATATTTGAGTGGTGTAAAACACCACTTTATGCTTTATTTAAACAATTTATTTGGTTTGATATTGAGTATTTTCTATCCTAATATTCTATGTAGGCCATGAAGCCAATCTGCTTCACCATTATGTTTAGGAATCTGGTGGGAAGCAGTGCAGAGTGGCAATAGAAACTGATGGTACAGTCTGGTAGAAGAGGAACAATCAAATTCCATGTGCGATACTAGGCAATACAAGTTACAGTTCCTCAAAGACTGTTTATAGATGAGATGTTATTTAAGAAAATGGAGAGTGAGGTGAAACAACTGTTTCCCTTTCATCTCTGATTTTCTTCCATATACTTGCTCTGTAGCTGTACTTTCTCCCATCACTCGTCTTAAAAGTGTCAGGAGACACATCGTGGTATTGAGACTTCATTATTTATTTCCAATTATATTAGACAAGTTATTTTCTTTACAGTGATGTGATTCTTCCTATTCATGTCACAAATGGAGTAAGTAAACTACTTCATCCAGTACATAGCAAGACCACAGGAAAACCTAATGTTAAATGATTTGCAGGCAATCTGGTTTGGGTATTTGTGACAGATGGAAGCTATGTCTGTCCTGAAGTTCCCACATTCAATTTAAATGCTTGCTATAAATTCTAATACATGTTCTAGGTTGTAAACAGTAATTTTCTTCTATGCGTTTCACAAGCCATAGTCACACAAATTTGCAATGCAACAAAAAGCTATGTTCTGTACAGACTTTGTTTTTCTTTGAGGAACCAGTAAAAAAGCTGAAGATGAAACTTATATTCCAAAGCATGCAGAAGAAAAAATGCAACGCATTTATTTATGTGAAGTCAAGGACAAGACACATTGAAATGATTTCATACAGATGACTTTGTTCCATATCACATAGTTTACTTGCCTTAAAAAAAAAAAAATCCTGTTTAGCACATCTGTTTATTCAGGTTGTATATTCCTAAACTAGTGTGATTTACATTTGAATGAAGTTTCCAATTTTATTGAGTGACATGGAATCTAATTAGATTCTGCCAGTAAGAGAGGAGTGTCAATTATAAAAAGTAAGGCTCTGGAAAATTAGCCTAAATAAAATTTTACTGAATAGAACATACAATTACAATCAACATCAGAGTACTTCAATTATTACCTCTAGATTTTTATTATTTTAGCTTTTCATGAAGACATGAGTCAACTGCTGGACTATTAGCAGAGTGTTATTGATGATATTAGAATATTTAATATGTTGTAAAAGAATGGTGTCCAGTTTGAGTGGTAATAAATATGAAGCATTCCTCTGGAAGGACTATTAGTAGAACCTGAAATACACAGTATTTGATCAATAAAATTAATACGCAACATATTCAACATGGTTTGAAGTGTCTGCTACAGAGTGTTTGATTGGAAAGAAGTAGATAAGACCTTCTTCATACAACTGGAAGAAGTCTCATGTTAGCAAACCCTGGTCCTCAAGGAGATCTCTAACCACCTCAGAGTAGACTAGAAGGACAGAGAAAAGTAGCAGTAATAGAGGAGGCTTCTAGAGTGTATTGATGAGAACTTCCTAACACAGTGATTAAGAAGTTGCTGAGGGGAGATGCTTGGCTGGACATGGTACTCAGAAAAAAGAAATGGTCAGGGATGTGAAGGGTGAGAGCAGCCTTGGCTGCAGTGACCATGGGACAGGATACTGAGAGGCAGGATACTGAGAGGAAAGAACAAGACAAAAAAAACAGGATCACAACCATGGACTTCAGAAGAGATTTTGGCATTTTTGGAGATCTGCTTGGAAGAATCCCACGGGATATAGAATCATGCTGTATATTGGGCTGGAAGGGACCTTTAAAGGTCATCTAGTCAACCACCCTGCACTAAACAGGGAGATCTTTAAGTAAATCAGGTTGCTTGGAGGTCCTGGAGAGAATAGGAGTCCAGGAGAACTGGAACACTACAGTCAAGCTCAAGAATGGTTCATCTTGACTTGCAGGAGATCAAGCAAAGATGACAGGAGGTCTTCATGATTGAACAAGAAGCTGCTGACATCTCAAATATAAAGAAGGGTATGAGATATGAAAGCATGATCAGGTGATCTACAAGGAATATAGAGACACGGAACTAGTGTGAGGACTGGAAAAAAGAGCATGTCACCACTATCTTAAAGAAGGGTTAAGGTAAAGAATCCAAGGATCTATAGGCTGACCATTTCAATCCCTGGGGAGAAAATCTTCCTGGTAACCATTTCTACATATCTGAAGAACAGGAGGGTGACTAGAGTAGTCAGCATGGCTTTATGAAGGGGAAACCATACTTGATCAACCTGAGGGTCTTCTATAATTAGATGACTGACTTGGCATCAGACAACTGGCTTAGTGCATGAGAAAAGAGCAGCGGATATTTTTATCTCGAATTTAATGTGGCTTTCAACTGTCTCCCGTAACATCCTAGTTGACAAACTGATGAAGTATGACTAGATAAGTGAACAGTTAGGTAGACTGAAAACTAGCTGAACTGTGAGGCTTAAAGGGTTTGGATCAGTGGCAAAAAGTCCTTGACTGCCTCAAGAAATGTCTTTTTTTTTTTTTTAATAAACTGCATTTTTATAATAGCTTATCTTTAACAGGGAATTATCCTGCTTCATTTCCACAATGTTTTGCATTGCCAGGAGATTCTGGTGCTGGGATCTCCAATCCTGCAAACCCAGTAACATTATATTTATACATGAAATAGCACAGGAAATATCTCTGAGTCAGTATTGGTTACATAAGCCTAATAACTGCTTTGTAAGATTTGTTCACTCTTAAATTCCATTGTGGATTGCCTGGATTCAATCCCAATTAGAGCACCAGGAACTATATAGCTATGGGATGGACTGAGAGAACAATTTGTGCTGAAAAAAAAGAGTCCTCCATCCGCTGGAGTCTATAAAGAGCAATGGTTTGTGCAAGCCTTATGTACCACACACTAAGATAGTACCAATGGTCAAAAGTGTTGCTTTTATTTTGTTGAAACAGCATAGGCAACACTTGTTAAATTTTTCTATCCACATGACACAGTCGAGAAAAAAGTCAGACTGACCAGTTTGCAAGTGTAGAATGGAATATAGGAATTTCTTAAATGCATTTTGCAATGCTCATATGCCAGTTTATTACAGAGATAGTATTGATGTACTTTTTTTAACTCTTCCCATTTTTTTGAGTATTGTTAAAGAGATTCTATGGAAATGTCTTTACAATATTGCAGAATGGGAAATATTATGCAAAACAGATCTATAGTGTTTGCTGCTACAGCCGTAAGAGGGATAGCAGTTAAAAGTGACCGATTGTTACAGTATATGGACAAAAATAAATGCACTTGTTCCACTCAACTTTGAGTACAGGTTTAAACCTGTCTGAAGTTGAACCTTATATATCCCTACACTGTAAGTGCAAGGAATTCATATAAGTTCAGACTCCAGAAATCCAAAAGACAGTCAAAAGCAACAGTAAATGTAATTACCTGCCAGCTGCTCAGGGAAAATGCAAACCGAAACAAGAGGCATTTTTTTCTGTACTAACTCTAGATCAGAAAGGCATTTAGAAAGTAAGACAAACACTATGGTTCTGCACTTTAAAGGTATGTTCCTCCGGCACCCGCTATGTTAATGAAAACACAAAGAACATCACCAGCATCACACTACACCTATCATAAATTAAAAGAGCTATCGACAAGAATTTTTTCTTTAACGTGTAGAGAATGTGATGCATGACAATTTTTAAACATGCTTTGTGGTGAATTACTGTAACAGGTTTAGGTTCCAGGTTAATAACACTTTCTTTAAACTGCATTAAAGCAGACCTGAATGCAATTCCTCTTTTTTGCCTCTGAATACAAGTAACAGCAAAACCAAACCTCCATATAACATATTTCACTTTTTTCTTTCTTGTCTGCTAGGTCTAACCTATGCCTTTATCCACATCTATTTCCTGAACTCCTGTAATACATTACCTTAGTCCTCTGTTTAGAGTCACCAGCTGCTGTCTTGCTTGTGGCTTCTTGAGATACAGTACATCAATATAAGTTATGAACTGAATTTTTATATGTATTTTCTTGTCCTTTGGTTTGCTTCCACACACACAAACATACAGTGTCCTTGTTTGTCTTGTGCTCCACCTGCACTGAGTTTGGTTCAATAGGCAGCAATCAGTCACATATATTCTGTAATAAGCAAAGACAATAACTGGAACAGGGTTTCATGGTATCAATATCTTCAGAATGGCTTGCTTCATAGACTCAGCTGGTGCAATACCAGTATTTAAGTCAGAAAAGGGAGCAGATTCTGGTCTCTTAAACATGAACCTTAACAAATGAAAAGTCGTCAGTATAACTGTAATAAGTAACAGCTGAAAAAGTAATCTTGGAGCTCTCTTTTAACCACTGATATCCCTTGCCGAAAACTCAAGTAATCCTGACAGTTTGAGCCAATGACTCAAAAGAAACTGAAGCATAGCATCAGATCAATTTAATCATTTACTGACTTACCTTTTAGATCTGGTAAGTGATGGATCAGATTAAATTTCCCAAGTGCTTTCTTTGGAATGCACCGAATGAGAAAATCATAGCCTGATCAAAAAGACCTTCAGTCTTTTGACTCTAATTCTTTTCTTACTCTCTCTTATTCATCTGAGGCCACATGAAATATAGTTGTTAATTGTCTACCTGCCTTCACTTGGTGTGAGAATAAAAGAAAATGTATTCAGCAAATCACCTGTACATTGACTACAGTTCTACTGCTATCAGGCAACTGTGCACCCAGGGAATTATTCTTCATGATATCTTCAGGGCTAGTATTTCTCTCTCACACTGTTTCGTGATTCCATTGCTACATCTTTTGGCTCAGCCTTCATTTGCTATTCCCAGCATACAGAAGAGGAAGTGAAAATCTATGGCCTTGAACATTTCTGCATAAAAATGTGGAATTTGATGTCTTTTCTGGCTGTTCTCCCAATATATGCGTGAGAAAAGAATCAACCTGCTGCTACAGAACAAGCAGTCGGTGCTTTGCATTGGAACAGTCTTTGGTTGGTATTACTAATAGTAACACATATAACTTTTCAAATATGTTAATATTTCCTGCTGCATAAATTCAAGTACTATTTATATACAAAAATGTGTTTTATTCCTTTCCTTCCTTTATGACTTTTTATTCCAGATTTGGTTACTGAATGTACATTCAGACTCATACTTGGACAAGTTATGATGTGCTAATTTCTTGCTTTTTTTCATTCATCAGAATACCAAAGGACAGTGTCTAAAGAGTAACTATTTGCATTCACATAGGAACTGCTCTCATTTCTCAGTTTTCTTTATGAGAAGATTTTTTTTTATCCTCACCTCTGTTACTTCTTATACACTCAGAAACCATCCAAGGAATTATTTTCTTTGCAAATTGTTGATAAGGATGGACATGGGGAGATTTGAGTCCATTTAGGGTTATTGCCAAAGTCATTATACAAATTGGTATTTAGCAATGCTAAGTAAGATAGAATCAATGATTTTTTAGATGTAGGCTTAAAAATGTATATTTTTTAGTGATTGAGTTGTAATTGTACTTCTGTATCACATGGACAATTTGGAGCATCAGATGGCAGTCAATCAGCAGAAACCATAGTATCCAGAAATACCAAGACAGTCTACTGATCCAGTGACAACAGGTTTGGAATTAAAAGGATAATTCTCAGGAAAGTAGTTCCGATTTTTGCAGGAGCAATTTTATACTAAGAAAGAACAGAAGACTACTCCCTGTCTCCCTTGTCCCTTATCTCTGGGATTTATGTTAAAACATTGGGCATAATTACATTTACTCATACATGAATAGAGAACATAGCAGGGGATGGGGAGCAGAGGGAAAACACCTTTTTTCTCTGTTTATGTGTTTGTGGAGGAAAAATGTACATTTTCCACTTTCATGAGTGAAGCTGACAGAGGAGTGAATTTTTCCCACTTTCAGAAGAAGAGATACGTGCTGGTATTTCCTTTAGAAAGATGATCCAGGAGATCATAAAGGAAGCTTGGGTAACTCCACAGTTGACAGCTAGATGGCTGAGTCTATTCTTACAGGATCTGAAGTTGTTCTTTCAGAAATCATGGATCATTTTAGCTACATTTTTTTTTTTTTGCATTAGACTATAATTTATGGTGAAGTTTATTTTTGCGGCCTCTGTTCCTTATTTGCGTGATGCCAGTATGAGACTGAAGAAGTTTAACTGCATACTGTGTATCCATGTAGCTAGATTTTCATATCTATTTGGCACTTGTGAGACAATGTCTAGAATATTGTGCCCAGAACTGGACTTTCCAGTACAAAGGAGACATTAATATGCCAGAATGAGTCCAACAAATGCCCAGAGAGATGGTTAGAGCACTTGACATATGAGGAGAGCCTGAGAAAGCTGGTTTATTCAGCCTGAAGAAGAGAAGACTAGAAGGACTCTTACGGTTATCTGCAGGTGTCTATAGGGACAGTATAGAAAAGTTAAACCAAAGTCTTCCTGAAGTTGTGTAGTGACATGACAAAGCAAAAGACAACTTATTACAGGGTAAATTCTATCTGTATATAAGAATAAAAAAAAATTCACTCTGAAAACAATTTAACAGTGCAATAAGTCACATAGAGAAATGGTGAAATTTTCCTTGTTGAAATATTCAAGACTTAGCTTGACAAGATCCTGGCTAATTTCATCTAAGGCCTTCCTCTCAACAGAGAGTTGAAGCAGTTGCTCTCCACAGGTTCCCTTCCAAGCAGACTCATGAGATTCTAGAATTCTGAGACAGAACATGAGGAATTCCACTTAAACACAGAAAATAAAACCTTTTTTTTTTTTCTATGAGGGTGATTAAACACTGGAAAATACGTCCATAATATCTGCGGTATCTCCATCTTTGGATGTGATATTCAAGCAGCAGCTGGATATAACCCTGAGCAACAGCTCTATCTGGATCTGGTTCAAGTGGAAGTTTGGACTAGATGACTTCCAGAGACCCTTTGAACGTATATAATCCCATGATTCTGATGCTCTTCACAAGATGATTATATTGTGGAACTAATTTTTACTCTCTGACTTTCAGGTTCAGGTTGAAGCCAGAGCTACTGAAATTTCTGGAGTTTTACAGTATAGCCACAGCTTTGCAGATTGAGGATATACAAACAGAAAGGTGTTGTACATCAGATGTAAATACAATTTAATTTGATATTGCCTCTATGTTCTCCTTTCCATACACATGCTTGTGTGACTGTGGGAAATGTTACAATAAATTGTAATAATACAGATTATTAAATTAAGGAGGCAAAGAGAATTGCTTTTAATCCCTATCTGTAGAATTTCCAATTAAACTTGACATCTTGCAATTTCAGAATAAATTGCCAAACAAAATAGAATTAATTGCTCAATTCCTTAATAAAGTATACACATGCAAGGTCAATATGCCGGTATGTTTATTCATACTTGTAAGAATTATATATTCGTTGTTGCCTAATATGAGATTTGTCACCTTACAATGAAATAGAAGAGGGGAAAAGTCAGGTTAAAGTTGTAGGCAATAATGTAGAAATTAATAATAAAGTTTTGTATTGTCATAATTTTCAGTTGCTTCCTTTGTAGTCATAATAGATTCTTCAGGAACTGCCTGTTTATACTTATTCAAGACACAGAAGCAAATTAAAGACAGGAACATTTTCACGTATCTTGTTTACAAAGTAGCCCTAAACATAAAAATGTTAGAAAAATGACGCTTATACCTAATAATCTCAGTATTAAATTATTGGAGAAAAAAATAAAGTTGTTTAACCAGCTTAATAGCAGCCTGTCCAACTGCAAAAAGAGAAGCTCAGAATTGTTTGAGGTATTTTTCTACTTTTTTCCCCATTCACAATACTATATTACAGCACCCTGCAGATTGTAAAGTATCTCTTGCTGTGACAAGTTATTGATCTTGTTTTCCTCTGAGAACCCTAACAAGTCAAACTGCAGCTTCCTGAAATACACAGCTGGAGCAGTGCTTTGCAGAAGGATCGAGTTATGAAGACATTTGCTCTCCGGTGTTTAGCAGAGAAATTAAATGACGTTAGTATAAATGTGGGCAGCTTTGTCTAGGAAGAGTAAGGATACTCTAAAGCTTTGCAAGAGGATTCAGTCCATCAACAGTGATACTACCTCCTCCCCTTGGCTATTCCTAAGGATAATCCTGACTTCTTAAGTTCTCAAAAAGGAGGGTAAAAGAACCATGATACTGGGAAACAATTTGCTTCTCTCAAGGTGAGGACAGAAGAAAGAGGTCTCCTCTGGTTTAATAGAGAGTTAGAAATTTCTGTCATCCCACTTATTCCTATTGCTTTTACATTGAATGTGTGATTTGACTGTGCATGAGGAAATGGAACCAGTTTGCTAGAATGCACGGAATACATTCTGTTGATGAGCAGAGAGTGGATCTGAGGTGAGTTTGAGAGGGACATGTTGACTTAGCCTGCTTAACAACCTAATGAGACAGTCATTATCTCATTACCCACAGGCAGTGCCATCACTTTGTGTGGAAAGTTTCTTTTATATTCTTGCAACTGTGGCAAATATAAGGACCAATTAGATGGAAATGCATGATCTACCTTTATCTCAAGCAATAATCTGCCCTTTCTAACTCTGCAGTTCATCGGACATTATGCATCTACTAAAGCTCCTTCTACTCTGAATGCTGCCGTGGGCCATCTTGATTCCCTCATCGCAGTCAGTTGGGAGCTCAGAGAATGTAATAGTGTTGTGTAAATCTGGTATTGAAAGAGAAAGGAAATTTTCTTTTAGCATCAAGTTGACTTTTTTCTTGGTTGTTATAAATCACATAAGATAATTTACCTGCAAGCTTTAAGCAACATTCAAGATGTATTGACTTTTAAAATAGATAGTGGGTTAAAATTTTCAGTCTACAAGAAAAGTCTTAAACTTCATCGTAACTGAATAATTTCTATTTAACCATTGCAGCAGAAATTAGACTGTAAGTCTTTGCAAGTCCAGTACCAATGCTCAGCTAAGCACACAGGCGCTTTGGCCCGCATTTGCCAGGTTTTCATTCGTGAGACAAATATTCTGTTATTACTATTACCATAGAGTTACATATTGTTCTATCATTACAACAACTAGAGTAATATTTGCAGATTATCATCAGACCTCAGAATTTTATCATGTGAGTAAAGGTGCAAATACGAAGCAAAAGGACCACAACTATCATAAATATCAAATAGTTGTCTTTCGTGACAAGATGTCAGAGATAATGTTATAAGGTCTTGGAAAGGTGGATGTATATATGTGAAAGTGAAAGCCCTGGAACACAGGTATGCACATATAGAGTAGGAGAACTGCATCCCCATTTTCATGGAACATGAAATGAAAGGAGCGAAAACGAGCTGACTGACTTTAGGGATGAAGTAACACCGAAAAAAAACCCTATTCCTATACCTTATTACCATGCAGACTGAACGAAACGTATCAAATAAAGAAGACTAGAGGGCTTTGTACTGTTCTCTGTAGCCAAAACCCAAATATGGGCAATGTTGCATTGATCAGACCAGCCTTTCTCAAATACATTTACATAAATGTCACCATTGTCATTCTGCTTGATGCAGTAGAGGGGGACAGAATAATCATTTAAAAAGGAGAGTGTACCAGTCAGCCCCTCTACTACTCTCTGGCTTCTCTAACAGCAATGGGACATACTTCAGCCAGAGTAAACATTTACTGACAAATACCTTGTTTTATTCATTACTATTCCTAATATCACACATTATATAAAATTTACATCTTTATGATGCAAAAACTTTGAATTTTTGATGAGAAGTATAGAGAAGTTTCAGGTTTTTTATAGGGAAGGTGTGAAAATTCTCTCCGTATTTTCCATAAAATTTATACAGAACCTCAGTGATTTCTTTATCCACAAAGACAAGTCACAGAAGTATTGGCAAGTAGACACTACCGAAGTACATTTGGATTTTCCATTATTTTTTCAAGCAATCTCACTAAGGCAAAATATAAATTTCTATAAAATAAACATTAGGTTAGTATTAAGACTGTTAAAACACACATGATTGTTGTGGTTTTTTATAATCTGACTATAATGACACTCTACCAGTACATTTGGGATGACATTCATGAAAAGAAAGCCATTTGCATCAAAAATTCATGATCCTCAGTTAAGATTTTACTGATCGGGAGAGTGAAAAAAAACCAAAAAAACAAATCCCAGCTAGCGTGTCTATCATAAAGTAAATATCGATCTTTTCCCACAAAACTATTACTCTTGGATAAAACAATACATTTGACTGTGAAGTACTTTAATTCTGTGGCCTTTTGTTGCAGGCATTGTGTAAGAGGACCTGTAATTTCGTGTTTCACACAGCATTTAGCTGCTCTTATTCTGCAGTATGATTCATATTTTCCTGCTAGAAACAAATTCTTTCACTTTCCTTGATAATTATGTTTCTACTTAGTGTCTTCCTTTTTTTTTCCTGTATATTTTTCATAATCCAGAAAATATAGAGTACAACATAAAACCGTATTCTAAAGAGTAATCATGTAGCAGAATGGTGATTATCTGTACTACAGATAAAAATCTAGATGGGGATTTTGATTTTATCTACTCAAGGTTTTTTGGAGGTTTTTTTTTTTAATTGGGAGGATATTTCCAGAGCATTATTATTTTTTTTCATAAACATAAGCCTATGAAAAACAGCAAAGCAGACCCCAGGTCTGCGAAGGTTCATGCACATGTTATATGCACAATGAACACAGCTACAGAATGAGGCTCTGAGGACTTTGAAAGTAATTGGTGGATTGATACTGAGACATTCAAGTCAGTGACATAGAGACGTTATGGGGCACTGGCAGGATCAAAACTTTTTTGTGCTTAAAATACATCCACCTTGCATTTCCCTTAAAAGCTTAGGATCATATTTTGGATACACTTCAGAAAAAGAAGGCATGAGATTTGAATGCAACTAAAGCATCCAGGTGTTCAAAGGCACACACTTTTCTGCAAGAATTGGAATTCATGTCAGGATTGTGAACAAAACAAAATAAGCAGAAATTCTAAGCAGAAAGAGATCAGAGGGGAAAAGTAGCTACTAATGAAATAAATATTAAGAAATAATCTTCTAGGATATGGAATATGTTAACATTGCTGGAATACAAATAAAATAAGGCAAGGGATAAAATGAAGTAATGCTACAAACAGCTACTTGACAGGCATTTCTGTAAAGAAAAAACACCTACTACCAAATCACAAAATTTGTGGCTCATGGCTGGCAAGAGCACTCTAAATGTTATGCTGAAAGAGAAAGGGAGATATTTGTCATGGTGTGGAAATCAGGCATTTTATCAGTGCAATAATTATGGGCAAACAAACAAAAAAAAACCAAACCAGGCTATAAACCCACAGAGAACATTCTTGATAAACTTCTAGGTTTTGTACTGCTAAAAATTCGACACTTGAAATCAAACTTGACTTGAAAAGCCATGATAGACATTTCTGATTTTTTTTCTAATGAGGTGCCACAAGATGTGATACAAGGGGAAAAGACTTGAAAAAACAGGTGCACATAATACTTTGCTTTGCAGTGTACACAATAAACAAATGGAAAAAAAATGAGAGAAACAAAGAATAATGATGCAAGGACTCTTGTAAATCAATCACTCAAATCAAGGCATCCTGCAAATAAATGACACGTTCTCTTAATTTTTAATTTCTAAGATTTCTGAGGCCAAATAAAAGCAATTGGAACCAAGGAGGCAAAAAGAGGTAACATTTTAGTGGAATTATGGGGTCTGAAATTTATATGTAAGGATGCAATGGTATGGCAATACAATAGAGATTAGAGATTAACTTTGTTGGTAAAACATGAACAAGAAAGAAGAAAAATAACTTAGAAAAAGGTCAGAGTTTATTATATTTGAATGAAGTACCTGATGCAGAAAAGTGAAAATCAGATGATAATTCATGATGCATCTAGTCATTCCAGACAGCAGTTTGCAACTGAACTATTCACACGGAGGTATCCATTAGCCACCGATAGCCCATAATTGCAATTTTTTGTTTTGTTTCTGATAACTTTACTAAGCAACACATTAACTGGCAATGTGTCATATTGCGCCTATACAGTATTTACTAGAAACAAGTTTTGCAATGAGTTTCTTAAGAATAAGGGAAGCCAAGACATATCTGAAAAACTGTGAAGGTTTGAAAAGGGTTAATTTTTGGATATAACATGCAGTCTTTGCTACCAGCAATCCAACAAACAGAGAAGCTGAAAAACACACTCACAAGTAGCCAGATACCAACAAAGCCAAAGGAAGAGTCATAGAATCATAGAAGGATAGGACGGCGTAGGCTGGAAGGGACCTTAGAGATGATCTAATCCAACCTCCCTGTCATGGGCAGGGACGCCTCTCAACTGGATCAGGCTACTCAAGGCTCTTTCCAACTTGGCCTTGCATACTTCCAGAGAGGGGGCAACCACAACGTCTCTGTGCAATTTATTCCAAAGTCTTGCCACCCTTGTACTGAAGAATTTCCTCCTAAAATTTAATCTAAATCTATTCTCCTTCAATTTAACCCCATTTCCCCTCGTCCTATCAGTGGACGCGCTTGCAAAAAGTCCCTCCCCAGCCTTCCTGTAGTCATGGCATTTCTTTTTATTTACTTTGCTGCTGAATCACCCACACTATCCAAGACTTCATTTGTGTAATTAATGAATGGATGGTACAGGTCAAAAGTGAATGCAACAGGTCCTTTTTTTAATGTCCATCCTTATAAATCTAGTTGACAATAGAAGGCAGAAATATAAGGAGAAAGCAATGTCAAAATAGCTGATGGCATGAGGGCACTGTAACTGAAAAAGAGAGGTTACGGGTGTTCGGCATCCAATGGACAGCTTGGAACAAGCAGTGCCACACACCTGAGGCCTTCTGATAGTTAGACAACCACAGCTACTAATGGAAAGATGACCTGTGGTAATGAAACCATGACTGAAATATGGACCTGTAGAGCCTTTTGCATCACCACAGAGCAGAGGGAAATCAGAGGAAAGAGACAAGCATCATCAGCAACAGTATAGAAGGTGTGCTTTGGGGAAGAAGAGTAGATTAAACCCAGAGAACAGGACTACAATGCGACCTGGTGCTGTTATCAGCTGAAAATATTAATAACAGCATCTACAAATGCGTTTAAAAGGGAAGAACAGCATTCTCAGGAATATTCCCATTATAACAACAGTGTAAAATGTTACTTTGAGACAGTGTTTCTTGGTCACTATATCCTTTTTGTGCTGATGTGCTGAAGCAGAATGTGGGTTTTCGATGGCTCTGAGCAGCGTAATTTTGCACCTCTTCCCCCCCCGACAAAACAGAGAGAGAAAGAATCTGAGCCCAACTGCAACATTTACAGGGCAGATCCTAATTTGGTCGAAAACAATTGAAATCTGAAAAATAGTGATTTCTACTAGCAAAACACCTAAGTCTTAACATGCCCAACACAGTTTAGAGCAAAAAGTGGCTTATGAATAGAAAAAAAACCTTTTTCAAAGTGAATAGTCTAGTGATGCAGAAATATTTTGAATAGATACATTCTGTACCGAATAACAGACACAAGTTGAAATAACCACATGGAAACAAGAGAACACTGTTCTCTCAGTATTTTGTCATTAACACTCGATTATTCAGGCCAGTATTTGACAGACTTGCTATCTGTCCTGGTTTGAGAGCACCAGGATTAAAGTTTTCTGGGGCTACCTAAATCATGCAGCAATTGCAGTGGGGAAGGAGGAGGGACAGTTGTGTTTATGGGGAGATGTTAAACTATATACAGATATTCAGCAAACACACACCCCAGCTATAAAAAATAACAAAATATTTCCTTTAGGTATGTCTTGCATACATAATAAACCAGACAATTCCTGAAATAACAAAAGGCATTATTATCAAAGCTTATAAAATACTCACTGGAAAGAACAAGAGTAAATTTATTGTCAGAATAAGGAGATTGTATCAATTCTAAAATATAGCCTCAAAGGCATCATAAATTCCAAGTGTGTAACTTGAATCAGGTCAAATTTAAAAATTGATTTTTACTTACAAAATAATTTGTTTCAAATTCAAAAATAGATTTTAGCTGACATAGTAAAAGAATGGGATCTACAACAAGACTATAGCAGTAGTACAAAAAATACACAGGATTTCAGCAATTCCATGGTTTTCTAGTTAAGATTAATTCTGTCTTTGTGTCACCATGGCTGTTTCTCATCACTATAAATGAGATGGCTTCAGAAAGCCAACCAGGAATTCAAAATTGCACCGCATCTTGGAGGGTGATGGATATCTTTAAACTTCTTCTGAAAGATAACATGGTTTTCATTTAAAATTTTTTATTAATTCTCCAACTTAGAAAAAATGAAGAACAAATGCAGAATGCTCACATAGCAATATGCTCTTGTACACTTTCTATACCAGCAGGTATAAGATCCACTGATAAGCAGATCCATCATAAAAATATTTTTTTCATATTATTAAATATTATTCACCTGTTTTAACAGTTTATTGACTCTTTCACATAGGGAAGAATGTGAGTAATTCATGAGCATCACCTGAGGTGACCTAATCTCTACTGACTGCTTTTCAGGCCACACCTGGTGTACCGTGTCCAGTTTTGGCTGGTCCAATTCAAGAAAGATGCAGCCAGACTGGAGAGGGTCCAAAGGCCGACCACAAAGATGATGAAAGTGCTGGAGAATCCTCTGAGCATGATCATCTAACAGTTATTTTTGCATGTTGCAGACCACCTACAGACTGTAACATCCTGAATTTCATACTGGAATATTTTAGGAGAGCATGTTAAAAGCTTTGCTAAAGTTGAGATAAATGACATCAACTTTCACGTTATTTCACTTTACCCTCCAGTGTTCTGCTTTCAAGTTTTTTTCTCGAATTCCTGCTGATACCCTTAGTGGTTGGTTGTGGTTTCATCATTAAGAGAGTTCCTGAGAATACAGGGAGTTTTAAGGTATTCTAAATTTTTCTCTTCCTTGATGGTATTTCCAACTACAAACAGTAAATTTTCATGTCCTGATACTATATTTCTTTAAAACCTATTTTGGCTCATCTAATCCCGTTGTCAAGATCACAGTTATTTGTCATCTGTTGTCTCTCTCATAGATATTATTAGAAAATATATGCAAATACATGCTCTTTATAACAATGATTTACAAATTGTGAAAAATATGAGTCCTTGACTCAATGCTACTCAATACGGCCCTTCATTTGTAATGGTATCCTTCAGTCAAACATGATCCACACTCCACAGGAATGTTTAAAGACTTTTAAGTACAATTATCTGGTGCCACTACAGTTACCTGTATTTTTCAGGCATCTGAATTACTTCCCATAATCCCCTGGTTTATTTCTCTGTAATATTTTACCCAGCAGAGGAAAATATTTCTAACTTTGTCCAGTCATCAGTATCAATGGAATTTCTGAAAAATCCTCTTTTTCTCTAAAAAATATTGAAAACATACCTTATCTATTTAATCAGTGCATACATTGCTTTTTTTTTTCGGCTAGTATATCTTCAGTAATGTTCCAGCATTCCTCACTGCTTCCACATTGCTATTTTAATTTATTCTTAGAACGACATTTCTTCATCAACAGATTTCAGTTGCATTTTCTCAAAATGCCTTGTGGATCCCAACTCTGCGAGGCTGCAGTGTGACAAAGCTACATACTTGAGCCCTAGTTAATGAACAGATGGGCAGAGAAGAGCAGAGAAGAGCTGATTTCTCCACCTTCTCACATGGTCTCCAGAGATATTCTCACTCTGACTTCCTTCTGTTATTTCTCCTTCTCTGGGGATGGAATTGTCACTCAGAGAGACACCACATATAATTGCTGTGAAGACACAGTGAGTCCCCAAAGAGTCTGAGCTCGGAAGACAAAGACAGACCAGGAAGCAGACTGGTACTTATCAGCCTGCATGTAAGAACAGATTCCAACTCGAAGAGGAGGAGTTAGTTTAATTTAGACCAAATTATTTTTGACAGGGATTATATCTATGCTCCAAGAGATGTGATCTCAACATGCAGCAATCTTTAGTTGAGATAATTTGGTCAACTACGCATTTAAAACAGGACTTTGTGGACTCAGTCTCCCGAAACTAGGCAGGATTCTGCAGCACAGGCGGAATTCTTCATGCCAAAAAAAAAAATTAAAAAATGTTTCCTGTTTATTAAGCAAACAGATTAAAGCTGTACTTTTCTCTCCTGTGCTACAAGCTTATCTCCAGCTGTTGTGTACTCCCCATTAACTAATTGCCCAAGCACATAGAGGTATTGACTAGATTGTCTGACAGAATTATTTCCCTGTTTACCTGTTTCAGAAGTTGCCAGGTGCAACCTGTGCAAAATATGAGTGTAGAAGCATGATTTACTTGTGCATTGCAATTATGCATGTGGGACAACCATTTGTTACCTCTGTATATTGCTATAAGTCATGTTCTATGTGTTAACGTCTTTGCAGTTTACCCTAGTGTTACATCACGGGAGACATGGACAAATAAGATTTTTTCCACATCCTTTTAAGTAGAGAACCATGACACTTATAACTTTGAGACATATGTAAGACAAAGGAAGGTGGCAATTTTTGCATAAGTGTGGAGGTACTACTCTGCAGTGAACCACTATAGGAAGCGTTTAGTCTTGACTGCCTAAGAAAACAAGCAGCACTACTCTAGAAAGGCTGCACAGAATTAAGCAGAAAACAGAGCTTTTCAGTTCCTGTGTGCCTTGTCTTGCTACTGCCACTGTGGACTATCAATGACAGCTCTCAAATCCCTTTGAATTAACTCATCTCCCAGCCCTTCCATTGAAGTAATTTGACAATTCAAACTACTTCAGTAGATAAATCAATTGCAGCATTGGTGCTGATGTCAGAATATGCTTGAAATCCTTGAAATATCTTTAAGGCCCTGCCTCCATTCTCATTGTCTGCCTTTATGAGGTTTTTTCTTTGCTGAGTTAATCGGGCTGCATATTTGGCCTTAAAATAACTAATATGATTAATCTAGCTCAACGTGACTTGCAGTCTTGCTATCAAAATTTAAATCTTCATCGTGTAACCAGTCGTGAGGTGGGGTTTGTAGTTTTGCAAGGGTTTTTGGGTGATGAATTAATTTTGAGCTTTGACTGCAATCAACAAATGCTAAGGAACCTATCTCTAATAAACTATGCTTTGCAATATATTATCAGAATTAAGGAATTCTTAAACTCTGGGCTTTTTACCTGTTTAAAAAAGAACTAAATTAAAGAAAGACTACTGACTGGTGGGAAGTCACTTAGCAAAAAGTAAAGATGATTTGAATGGAGTAGCTTAGAAGTAGGCAGAAAAAAAATCAAGAAGTTCCTATTGGGTGTGAACAGTTTCACCAGAGAATTTAAGAAAGTTTCATTTGTTCTACATAAATGTGCTACTGGCTCCCAGTTCATAAATAAAAAAGTAGGTGATCTAAAAGGCAACCATTCCTCTTTATTAATTTACTACCATCCACAAAAAGAAAAAAAATAACAACACAAACCAACAAACTCACAGGTAAAAAAAATAAGAATAAAAAACTCCATCCCACAATAGGAAAAAAAATTGCAAAATACACAGTGGAATCCAGAATGAAATCAGAGGAAATTTTAATTTCTTTTTGAAAGCATATCACTGAATATATGCATGGTAATTGTAATGAATATGGGAACAATATGTGATTTTTTTGAAACGTTTTTTCTTTCATTGCAAATATAATGGCTCTTTCTGATATCATTCACTGTTTAGAATGAAGTACTTAAGACACCATTGCATATGGCATATATTTGGAGGAGAACCTGAAGAGATAAGTGACCATTTGAAATAGATGCTAACCAGTAAACTTGAATGTAACCAAAAATTAGGAAATAATCTTGGATTCAGGAAGTATTTTTCTAGCGTATCTTTTAAGATTTCAAAGAGATTTATACATACATATTTCATCATGAGTAGTGCCAATATACCTTTTCACTCTGTGTTTTTGTTACCATGGTAACAATATTACTTTTGTTAACGAGAAAAATGCTGAAAACTTCTGCATAGGCTTGTATGGCCAATCTCCTTAGAGATAATTTCCACATTGGATCCCCCTCACAAAAATGCTTTATGGTCCCTTTTTGGAACATTTTCAACATGTTTAAGTAACCAAAATTATTTTACTTTAATCTATTTTGTTCAGCCATATTTTAAAAATGTAGTACTAGAACATAAATCCTGTTGCATCGGATTAGACTATGCTATGCATAGAGCACCTAATAGAAAACCTGAAAATAAACAAAAGGAGTAATTAAAACAACTGTTGATGCTTCTATGAGAGATGTCAAGTTGACCTCAACTTTGAGGCTTGTGCACTTTTAATATTCTGGTCTGATTGCTTTCCAGAATGAAGTATAATAAAAATCAGGATTCTTAATTTTTCACACAGATAAAATTTAAAGTGGCTGTGTTAGACAAGTGAAAATAGAAGGCATTTATACACAAGTCTCACCTGCCTACTGTATTCTTGCAGGTAAATGCTTGCTACTGTGCTTAGCTTTGTAATTTGATGTAAAACATTTGCAGTTCCCAATGTTTCCAAGGAAGTTTGTCTTTCAATCAGTACTGAGATACATCACTGCTCCCCGCTTCTCTCAGTAATCCATCTCTTCTCCCTGGCACCCTGCTTCTTTCTGCGTTTCTCTCAGTGCTGTTTTCTTTCTGTTACATCCCGCAACATCTAGTTTTCCTTCCCCTGCACTTGCCCAGTTGTTCCCAAGCAAAGCAAAAATATCTCCCTCTCCAGAGAGTTTCCCCCTGAGCCACAACTGTATTATAAGGAACAGCATGCAGCTGAAATCAAACGAATCAACCTTACAGAATTTAACATTCCTATACATCTGACCAGAGGCATACATTTCCCCAGCTTAACTGTTACCTTTTACACAAGAAACATATCACAAACATAGCTCTGCTCCAACGAGAACAAGAAAGAGTCTTCCAGATCAATTTGCTGTAATTCTACCCATCCACTCTCACTGTCTATGAGCTTTTTCTTACACCATCACTGCTTGTATGTTATTCATGCTGCACCTTATTCAGTTCTTCAGCTCCCAAACTGAACATGAGGTTTAAATGCTCACAGTCCTGAAGAATTGTCAGCTACTTTGCTAGAGGAGTCTTCCTTAGATATCACACAGAGAATCTAGAAAAGTTTTTTCCAGTGCTCTTAATTCAAATTAATTCATTACATCGCAAGAAGAAACCTATCCATTTTCCTGAAAATTCAACTTTTGCCTCAATCACATACTAAATGTGTGTGAAATAAGAATTAAACAAAGTAAACAAGGTGCCGAGCAGATTGACAACTGTGATATCAAAGCTTTTGTGAGCTATAAAATCAGGCTATAACATCTTCTGTAATGTCAGGCGTTATAAGAACAAATTCTTGGCTCTTTAACCATATTTTACAACCTATCATAATTTCACTAAGATTTAGGGAGAATTTTATTGTTCAGTTCAGTGAAGTATATTGTTTAAAAACTATTTAGTCAAAATTACAGATCATAGAATCATAGAATGGCTTGGGTCAGAAGGGAGTTTTAGGGGTCACCTAGTCCAACCCTGCTGCAATGAGAATGGACATCTTCAACTAGATCAGGTCGCTCAGAACCCCATCCAACCTGATCTTGATGTCCATTGAAGTTTTAGTTCAGTTAAGACTTACTAAAAGGAGGGAATTTTGCATTTTAATCATTTAGCGAAGTCATCAGTAGCACGAGATGCTAGGCAAACTGTGTTGTGGCTTAACCCCAGCCAGCAACCAAACACCACTCAGCTTCTCGCTCACTCCTCCCCACTCCCAGTGGGATGGGGAGCAGAATCAAGAAAAAGAAGTAAAACTCATAAGTTAAGAAAGGTACAATAACTAAAATAAAATATAATGTAGTAATAACAAGAACAAAATACAGTAATAATAGTTGTAATCACAGAATGAAAAGGAATATAACCAAAAACAAAAAAAGAGAGAGAAATAAACTGCGAGTGATACACAATGCAATTTCTCACCACCCACTGATGCATCTCTCCCAGCCAACTCCCCCAGTCTCCATACTGAACATGATGCTCTACGGTGTGGAATATCCCTTGGGCTGGTTCAGGTCAGCTGTCCTGGCCATGCTCCCTCCCAGTTTCTTGTGCACCTGCACGCTGGCAGAGCATGGGAAACTGAAAAATCCTTAACTTAGGATAAGGGCTACACAGCAACTACTAGAACATCAGTGTGTTATCAATGTTATTCTCACACTAAATCCAAAACACAGCACTGTACCATCTACTAGACAAAACCAGGATACTCAGAGTATCATCTGAAAAAATAAAATTAAAAAAATTTCAACTGTTAGACACTTTATAAAACGGGTTCCTTCTCAGTGCTTGATTCAGTCCTGTTCCACCATGAAACAAGTTACATTGAAATCAGGGGGATTTCAGATGATTCTCATTAAACATTTTCTTGTATTTTGATTATTTTTTTTTTTGCTTTATTTTAAAAAAGTGGTGTTATTGATACTTGTGAATACTGAACTTTAATGAGATTTTGCTTTAATTCAGAACACTTTTTCCAGAAATTAGAATCAGCCTTTTCTATGCATTTGGAAGTATTACTTACATTTAAAAAAAACAATTAAAGGTGTTTGGGTGTGAATTTACATATAAAAGAAAACGAACTGTCCACCTATAAATTATACTGAAATGAAGGAGACACCTTAAAGTCAACAATAAAATATCCCCATTCCAAACAATTTTTATTTTTTTTTAAAAGAAATCCTTAAGTACAATTGTTGAATCAGCACCATCATTTGTTACAAGAAAAAAATAGAAGTGCTCTTAGCAAATAGTCACAGTTAAAGCAAGGTACCACTGTGCAAACACAGTAGGAGAGTAAAATCTGTTTATGGCAGGATAGGTAGGCATACTGTGAAGAGCCCAGATACAGTTCAGTGTGGAGAGGTTTTATTTCAGGTAGCGCACAGGAAGCAATAATGGTCTTTTCTTAGGGAGGAGTGGGAGGACTGTGACAGAAAGACAATCAGGGAGAAAGCAAGCTTTTATTACTGAGGATACGGCTAAACTACATATCGTGTTCTTTCGGCTACAAGGCTAGCCAAAGATTGCATTTATTGTGTGCTGGCTTTTCTTTGCTGCCTATCCAAGTCCATATGCTAACTCATGGTACGTGTGACATGAGTTACCCCATTTTAAGTAGATAGTGTTTTGTGTTTAGTCTAGCTACAAACTACTACTAAAACAGCCTAAATTGGCAAGGAAGTAAATAATGAATAATATAGCTAAAACTCTGATACACAGAACCTTTTCTAGTCTCTGCCCATTTTCCTTGGACATGTGCTCACCCTTTCAGGTAGCGGTGTGGGTTGTCCAAGTCCTGAGCTCTTCTCCAGCAGTAGCTCCACACTGGTGCTGGGGGTCTCCTCCTCCTTTGTGTTGGGTTCTGCTTCTGGTTTTGTTTGTATATTTTCTTAACGCTTTCTGCCTTCTTGTCCTTGGTTGCTAGTTTACAGTTGGAAAGTAGAACACTAATTCTCCCAGACTCAACATAGAGGATTAGTACTTGTTATGCAAGAGCTGATGAGGTTTGTCAAACCTTTAAGATACATATGATTGTCACAGAGTTTAAAAAGAAATTAGTTAGGCAATATTGAGTTGGTCATCAGACAACTGTTATCACAGTTATAACAAGGTAAAACCTGTGCAGGACAAGACAAATCCTGAAACTCTGTAGTAATGGGTCACTACAAATGTTGTGGCCTTATATTACTAGAGGCAAAGCTATATCCCTTGCAACAGTTGGGGACTGAATTCCCAGCATGAAATAGATGGATCTGTCTTCATACTTATACAAAACAGCCATGTCCAGTTTACTAACATAAATCAAACATTTATGAGACACAGATTATTTTATATGTGAGAAATAATATGCCAAATTTCTTGAATTTTCTAGGGTGAACTAGGGTATAAATATGGTAATTTTTAGTCACTGGATTGTCCTGTCACCATAAAAACAAGCCAAATTATTTTGCTGATTATAAGAGGTAAGATTGTCATAAATAAGGAAAACCATCAGAAATAACCAAAAATAAAAACAAAATATGAAATATCTTGGACAAATAAAATTAGGAATCACAGAACCATAGAATCATAGATTACTGGGTTGGACGGGACCTCAAGGATCAAGAAGGGCACTAACAGGCTAACACAGAAGTTTTGATCTCTTTGAAGGGATGTGCTGTCTCTGTCCCACAAGAATTTGTACACAGTCCTATTGAAGGTCCATATAATGACATCCTGTCTTCAGCAGCAGTCAACACTTCTGTCTTTTCTATAAACACCTTGCTGTTTCTTTCTCAGCCTGTATAGATTCAGTCTACATTTTACAAATATCTCAGTCTTTCCTGCCAGAAGAAAACAGAGGACAATTCTGTTATCTTTAACAAAAGAACTAAAGTGCTAGAAAATAAAATGGCTGATAGATACTTCTGTCCCCAGCAAAAGGCAGTCATGTGTCATACAAAGAACAGCTGAGGGCTCTGGGGATGTTTAGCCTGGAGAAAAGGAGACTGAGGGGAGACCTTATCGTTCTCTACAACTGACCAAAAGGAGGTTCTAGTGGGGCCGGGGTTTGTCTGTTCTCTCTAGTGGCGAGTGATAGGACAAGGGGAAATGGCCTTAAGGTGCACCAGGGGAGGCTCAGGTTAGATATTAGGAAGAAATTCCTTACTGAGAGAGTTGTCAGGCATTGGAACAGGCTGCCCAGGGAGATCGTTGAGTCACCATCCCTGGAGGTGTTTAAGAGAAGGGTGGATGTTGTGCTGAGGGACATGGTTTGGTGGTGTTGGTAGGACTAGGACAAAAGTTGGACTCAATGATCTTGAAGGTCTCTTCCAACTGAAACTATTCTATGACTCTATGATTCTATGTGATGTCTAAGAGCACATGAGAAATTGGCAGTGAAGAAATACAGAAGTCTCATTGTATTCCATTTTCAGGTAAAGTCACACCTTAGAATAACATGTGTGCCACAGCCAACATCTAAGAAACATTTCAAAGCAATCTTTTAAGCCTGATCACTTTAAAATTGGATGGCCAATTTTAGTTGATTCTGCAGTGTTTGTTGTCATTTGGGTAAGGAAATGGTTCTGATTTAATTAAAAAAACGGAAGTAAAAAATAGAAATACTGTATGAATAGGCACTCATTTACAAATGGATTTTTTTGCCATCTTCCTATTCATTTTTGCAGCATTTTATATCAACATAGAATAAAAATGAAACTAATGTCTCATATTCAGATATTTTAGAGTAATTTCAGCATGAAATAGTTAATAGTGGAAATACTTCTGCTAAAGTGTGGGGGAGGTTTATTATTATTACTGAATTTGCGGGACATTATAGTCAAACAAATGTAAAAATTTCAGAGTATATAATCAGCCCTGGCATGAATAGTTCCAGTCCTTGATAAACACATTGTACTATAGTGCTAGGTAAATGATCATTAAAGAATACCGGAGATTGAATCAACATGGCAAATTAGTAAAATTTTTCAAATGATGAAAAGCATATTGATGAAGAGCAATAAGAACATTCTTATTTCTGTGAGAAGAAAATAATATAAAATACAGAAGGTTTTGCTCGTCATCTACAAAACACCAAATATGGTGAAGAATAAATGTCATCTAATGAAAGACTTGAAAAAAGAAACTCTGTCAGTCTTATGTGATAAAAGCATACTGGAAAGGGGAGGAATTGAGGAATATTTATAATACAGGCTCTTCTAAGTAATTGTTTAAGAAGGTAGTGGCTAAGTGAAAAGAGAAATCTAAAGACTTTGAGGCAGAAACTTCTGAATAGCTAGATGTAAATTGTCGCGCATGAGGAAAAGGATGGAAATAAGAATTCACTAGACATAAGTTTAATTAATGAAGTCAGTTGAACTAATAGCCAAAAATTTTGAGGAATCTTGTATTTTTGGAAACTAGTGGTTTATTAAGCATTACTTCTTTTTCTCTGTCTCTTTTTTATTACTTTTTTCTGCCATGCAGAACACCTTGAGTGTGAGTAGAAGTCCAATGGCGCCAAAGCTTTTATTCTATTGTGAAGTAACGTGGGAAATGCAGAGGAAGGGAAAAATAAACCAGGACTAAGGACTGATAACAAAATACTTCTCTAAGCATTACTCCAAAAAAATAATAAAGAAACCTGCCAAAAAATAAACACCCACAAACCACAAAATTCCCCAAAAATCTAAACCAGTCCCCAGACGTTTCCAGGATCTGCTTTGCTCCCAGTTTGCCACTTTGCTTACAGTTATAACTTTTTTCTTTTAAATAGTACACAACTGTGCCATGTAGAACCCTTGGGTGTAAGGGGAAATTTCTTACCTTGGCAGCAAATCAATCTGTTCAGAAAGATAAATTCTGAGGCTGCAGCTGAGGCTGCAAACAAAAAGGGAAAATCACAGGAAAGAGTATGCAGCTCCACGGAAGATTGTTGAGTAGATGACAAGGTGCAGAGAGGAAGGCCTCAGGAATGAAAAACTGTCTTTGAAAGCAGAGGAGAATTAACAGAATTTCATACAAAGGGGAAAGTAAATGATGACCTGCCTTGACAAGACATAGTGAGAACTGTGCATAATTCTTTTGCATCCAACATGGTTCTGTCAAAATTCTTTATTTTAAAATCTAAGGGATCACCGTTTATGTTCAAACAAAACCTGACTTTTCCAAATGTAAAGCTTTCTTGGGCTTTGAGAACTCATTCCAAAAAGTCAGTCTAGGCATATCCACTTCAAAATTCTGGGCAACCTGAGGTCCCACCATAAGCAGGTGGATTGCTTGGATGAGTGCATACATCTAACACAAATGAAATTTAGAGTGTTCAGTGGAATACTTGAAAAGAAGTTGTACTTCTCTATGAATAGCTTTGGTTATATTTCAGCTGCAAAGTGCAGACCTGGCATTAACATCTGCTGCCTTTGTTACTATTCATTTCAGGGTAACATCTACCAGTGGCAGCTTTGGTCTATGTCAAAATGACCATATCAGAAGGTTACTGTATATCCTGATAATGTTCCACCTCCACCATAAATTAGGTGTTTCTTTCTTGGAATACATTGCCTATGGCTGTCCTTATTGTTACAGGGTCGGAGGAGACCTCAGGGGATGCTGGGCAGGGACAATAAGTGCTCTCAGGGCCTTGACAATCATCCTCAATGCAATGAGCTCACTTCTTCATTTATTTGAAAATCAGTTTATGGGACTTGCCACCTACACCTCTTCAGGGTCAAGGCAGTTTGCCCTTCTTATCCCGGAATTAGGCCACATTTTCTAAGAGGAGGTCATACAGCCAGCCACAGTCCAGGAAGTTCCTCCAGTGCATTGATGATAATTTTCTGATGCAAAAGGTGGAGGAGCCGACTAGGAGAGGAGCACTGCTGGACATCATCCTCACGAACAAGGAAGATCTGGTTGAAGTGGTAAAGGTTGAGGGCTGCCTTGGCTGCAGTGACCATGAAATAGTGGAGTTCAGGATCTTGTGTAGCAGAAACAAAATAGCAAGCAGAATTGCAACCCTGGACTTCACCAAGGCAAACTCTGGATTTTTCAAACAATTACTAGAGAAAATCCCATGGGCAAGGCTGCTTGAAGGTAAAGGGGCCCAAGATATTTGGTTAGTGTTCAGGGACTGCTTCTACCGTGCTCAAGATCAGAGCATCCCAAAATGCAGTAAGTCAAGGAAGGAAGCCAGGAGACCTGCGTGGCTAAACAGGGATCTGCTGGGTAAGCTCAAGTGCAAGAGGAGAATTTACAGATCTTGGAAGATGGAGCTGGCCACTTGGGAAGAATATAAGGCTGTTGTCCGAGGATGTAGGGAGGCAACTAAGAAAGCAAGGGCCTCCCTAGAATTAAACCTGGCGAGAGGGGTCAAGGACAACAGGAAGAGCTTTTTCAAATACGTGGCAGATAAAACTAACACCAGAGGCAATGTAGGCCCACTGATGAATGAGGTGGGTACCTTGGTGACAGAAGATACAGAGAAGGTAGAGTTACTGAATGCCTTCTTTGCCTGGGGAGTGGAGGAGTTTGCTCTAGTTGATGAGGACTGGGTTAGGGACCAATTAAGCAATCTGGACATCCATAAATCCATGGGTCCAGATGGGATGCATCCACGGGTGCTGAGGGAGCTGGCTGATGTCATTGCTAGACCACTCTCCATCATCTTTGCCAAGTCTTGGGAAAGGAGAGAGGTACCTGAGGACTGGAGGAAAGCAAATGTCACTCCAGTCTTCAGAAAGGGCAAGAAGGAGGACCCGGGAAACTATAGACTGGTCAGCCTCACCTCCATCCCTGGGAAAGTGATGGAACGACTTATCCTTGGTGCCATCTCAAGGCGTATCAGGGATAAGATGGTCATTAGAGACAGTCAACATGGCTTCACCAAGGGGAAGTCATGCTTGACTAACCTCATAGCCTTTTACGAGGACATAACAAGGTGGATAGATGATGGCCGAGTGGTGGATGTGGTCTACCTTGACTTCAGTAAAGCATCTGACACAGTCTCCCACAGCATCCTTGCTGCTAAACTGAGGAAGTGTGGTCTAGACTCTCGGGTAGTGAGGTGGACTGCGAACTGGCTAAGGGGAAGAAGCCAAAGAGTTGTGGTCAATGGGGCGGAGCCTGGCTGGAGGCCTGTACCCAGTGGAGTCCCTCAAGGGTCGGTACTGGGACCAGTATTATTCAATATATTCATCGATGACTTGGATGAGGGACTAGAGAGTACTATCAGCAAGTTTGCTGATGACACAAGCTGAGAGGAGTGGTTGACACTCCAGAAGGCTGTGCTGCCATTCAGAGAGACCTGGACAAGCTGGAGAGTTGGGTGGGGAAAAATTTAATGAAATATAACAAGGGTAAATGTAGAGTCTTGTATCTGAGTAGGAACAACCCCAGGTTCCAGTATAAGTTGGGGAATGACTTATTAGAGAGCATTGTAGGGGAAAGGGACCTGGGGGTCCTGGTGGACGGCAGGATGACCATGAGCCAGCACTGTGCCCTTGTGGCCAAGAAGGCCAATGGCATCCTGGGGTGTATTAGAAGGGGGGTGGTTAGTAGGTCAAGAGAGGTTCTGCTTCCCCTCTACTCTGCCCTGGTGAGACCCCATCTGGAATATTGTGTCCAGTTCTGGGCCCCTCAGTTCAAGAAAGACAGGGAAGTGCTGGAGAGAGTCCAGCACAGGCCAACTAGGATGATTAAGGGAGTGGAGCATATCCCTTATGAGGAAAGGCTGAAGCAGCTGGGTCTCTTTAGTTTGGAGAAGAGAAGACTGAGGGGAGACCTTATTAATGTTTACAAATATCTAAAGGGTGAGTGTCACGAGGATGGAGCCAGGCTCTTCTCGGTGACAACCAATGATAGGACAAGGGGTAATGGGCTGAAACTGGAACATAAGAGGTTCCGCGTAAACTCGAGAAGAAACTTCTTCTCAGTGAGGGTGACGGAGCCCTGGCACAGGCTGCCCAGAGAGGTTGTGGAGTCTCCTTCTCTGGAGACATTCAAGACCTGCCTGGACACGTTCCTATGTAGCATTATCTAGGTGTTCCTACTCTGGCAGGGGGATTGGACTTGATGATCTTTCGAGGTCCCTTCCAATCCCTGACATTCTGTGGTTCTGTGATACAGATTGTTCAGTTACCGTCAGGGGTGATATGGAGCAATTGCAGTTAAAGTTACATTCCTCTGTCAATTTTCCTTTCGGTTTTTACCTAGAGAATTGTTTTGAGTGTGAGAAGGTAGGATAGTTGTAAGTTTATTTACAGTTTTTCATCCTAAGTGTACCATCACTGAAAACCAGAGCCTGTAGACTGCAGTGGAATTGTCTGTGAATATATAAAATATGTAAGGGATGAAGTGAGAATGAAAAACAAAAGCATCACCAAGACTACAGAGAATCTTGCAATGAACTTTTGCTTTATGAATTTAAAGCTTTTTGTCTAAGGAGAATAAAATAAGCTTAGCTAGACAAGAAAATATATTGACATAGGGGTATAATTTAAACTGTGCATAATCTGCTGTAGAAGCAGATTAAGCAAAATTGTAAATAAAGACACTTGTCCTTGAGAAAGCATGTTCACATTGGGAACTGTATTGCAAAGCTAATATCACTGTTTGGATATTGCTGATGTCATTGTTTAGGCTATCACTCAAGTAATCACACTAGTGAATATCCTCATGCAGAACAGTCCTTCATGTAGCACAGTTTAAGAAAGAAAATAAGCAGAACAAAACCAGAAGTAAGTCAAAATATAACACAAATCTAGTTGCAATAACATAACACGCTTGTTGCTTGGATATCTATGTTCTGCCCTGAGTTTGCTTTGCTGAGCAAACCAAACACCAGCACAGCAGCTGGCAAAGCACTGAGAAACTGGTATGTTAGCTCAGAACAATAATGTTATGAAACTTGGTCACCTTGGGCTATGAACAGAATGAAATATAAATTCATATAGACAAACCCCTGTGGACATATACACTCAGTTGCATAAGTACTGTTGTTGGTAGCTGTGTATTCAAGAACACAGAAAGGGGCAAAAAGCCCCACAAATTTTTAGCAAAGATTGCATAGAAATGTCTCCTGCACTCCTATTTTAAGGGCACAATTTACTACCTCATTCATATTAGTCCCATTACATTAAAGACAGTGCAGAGGGAATAAATCCATAGTCTACTTGCTAGGTCTACTTGCTAGCATATTATTTCATTTTTGAAGTGTTTAGCATCTGTGTAGGTTTAACATAATATCCATCATTTACACTACAGAGTAAAATTACCAGGGCTGGGGTGTGGAAGTCACAAGGACAAAGAAGACTTCCCTGTTTTCTTCCTCACTTCTCCATATATATGCTGAATCCCACAGGATTTATTTTGTGAGATTCCACCCACACTACTGGAAAATGAATATGTTCTCATACCTTCCAGATGGCATTTAGGTTGCTGTATGATGATCAAACAACTGAAATAATTATTGTTTATAAAGAGAAAATTGTGAGATAGTAAAATATCAAGGGATATCCGTAAAACAAAATGAAAATACAGATGACAGAAAAGGAGAAGCTTTATCTTTGTCCATAGTCTATTATGTCAGCTCTGAAATGAAATTTGAAAGACTGTATCATTACATAGAACTACAAACTCTGTGTTATAAATGGGTTTTGATACGTATATATATTGGGGTGGGGGACAGAGAAATGAGTGATTGCACACATATAAAACTGAGCAAAGTGGTTTGTTTTTCTTGGTTTGAGCTAAACTTTAGAGGACTTTGTAGGGTAGTATCAATGTAAGTCAGAAGTAGTTGATGGAGCTACTTTGGCATAAAATTTCTGCAAAATAAGAATGGAGCTCAAGGTGTTTACAGACCATTAATTATTAAGAAAACAAGCATCTCCTCTTTAAGTGTGAAATGTTTACCTGAAAGCTGTCTGAAATTTTGCCAACTATTTGATTCAACTTATTTAACAAGTACTTTTTAAAAAAGATACACCTACAGGACTCTAGCAGCTCTGACATCTTCTGCGTAAGCCTCTGTGGGGGAGGCAACCTGACATTGACATGTCTCAGGAAGGACCGATCCTTTCAGAAGTGTCAGTATTTCAGAGCCCCCACCTTCCTCTCCACACACACACACGTACCAGACAACAGCATTTTCCCTCTCTGTGCTATTTGCAGACTGTAAAAAAAAAAAGTTAGGATTTTACCAAAGTGACTTAGAGTAACACTCCAGACGGTTGAGGTCATTATATAGATAGAAAAACTAAGTGGGCCCTCCACATGCACGAACTTAGTGAAACCTCATGCTGCATTCAGCTCAATTATTTTCACAACAGAAATAAATCAGGCCAAGTTTTGTGGAAAAATTTATTGAGGCCTGCCAAGCTTCTACTGGAAGTACTTCTTTATGCCTCTGAGGAATCAAACTATATTTTTGTTCTTAAAGTAAGGAGTGGAAGTGCATCAAGCTGGCGGTTTTTTTAGACTCATTCTTAATCTTTCCATTGAGATTATTTTTGGCCACAGAAATTTATGGACTCCTCCCTTTGGGCTTTACATTTACTGCAAGAACATATTTTACAGGCATTTTGCAACTTGTATGGGAGGAGTCCTTGTCCCCTCCTCTAGCCATTGCAAGTGGTGGGCTAATGAGATTGGCATTGAAGCTAAGAGCTGGATGATAAGACCTTATTTACATATAACTGCTAGAAAACAAATTTGGATTTGTAAGAAATCAAGCATGATTGCCGTATGATGGCTACTCATTACCCTGCAGGATATAATACAGTGATCTCAGCACAATGAATAGACTAAGCTAATTTATAAAGTTTACAGTCATCCCCAAACTTGTTGAGGCTGCACTCAATCCCACTGTCTATTTTAATAATGAAGACATTAAATAGTACTAGTCCCAGTACAGATGCTTGAGGGACTACACTCATTACTGGTTTCCACTTGGACATTGAGACACTGACTATAACTCTCTGAATGCAGCCATCCAGCCAGTTCCTTATTTATCTAGCTGTCCAACTATAAAATGCATATCTCTCCAATTTAAAGAGATGTTGTGGGGGACCATGTCAAAGACCTTAAAGAAGTCCAGGTAGATGACATTCATAGCTCTCCCCTTGTCCACTGATGCAGTCAGTCCACCACAAAAGGCCACTTGGTTAAGTCAGGCCAGATTTGCCCTTGGTGAAGCTATGTTGACTGTCTTTAGTCACCTCCCTACCTTCTGTAGGTTTTGACATGTCTTTCAAGAGGATCTGTTCCCATATTACTGGGCACAGAGGTGAGGTTGACTGGTCCATAGTTCCCAGGGTCCATTCTAGCTTTTTAAAAGTGGGTGCATAGTTTTTGTTGTGGGTTGTTTTTTTTAGTTGCTGGGAATGTCACCCTATTGCCATGACTTTTCAATTAAGATGGAAAGTGGCATGGAAACTCACCAGCTAATTCTCTCACAACCCTGGGATGCATTTCATCAGGTTCCATGGACTTAATATATGTTTAGGTTCTTCAGGCGGTCTCAAACTTGATCTTCTCCTGTGATGAGAAGGACTTCATTCCCACAGCTCCTGTCCTACAGTTCAGAGCCTTGAATGGTGTCAAAAGAGAGATTACCTTTGCAAATTGATGCAAAAATCTTTTTGAGTGTTGAGTATCTCCACCTTCTCCATGTTGGTTGTCACCAGCTCTACCTTCTTATTTGCCAAGGGGCTGTGTTTTCTTTAATCTTCCTTTCCTGGCCAATGGACCTATAAAAGTCTATTCTCTGCATCCCTTCCTAAACTCAGCTCCAGCTGTCCTGATCCCTTCCCTACACATCTGGGCAGGTTCCACTGCCTGTGCATTTCCTTCTTACACTTTAGTTTGGCCCGGAAGTTCTTACTGAGCCACATTTGTCTCCTGCCTTCCTTCTGCGATTTCTTGCACTCCATGTATAATAGAGCTCACAGGTCCTCACTCCTTCACACTCCTCAGAAAAGGAAAAGCATTTCCTTTATCTGCATATGTCAGATCCTTGTCAAGGGGCTGGCTCACTATTTCGTGATCCACCTATATCCAGTTTTATTGGATTACAGACCTGGATTACAGACCTGGATTACAGACCTGGATTACAGACCTAAGGGCACTAGCCAGGAGCTTCATGATTTAGTTTCCAACAAGATGCGCGGGAAGCTAGGAAAAATTACTATCTAAAAATCCTCAGAAACTTAAATAGCAATATCTTGTGCAATACAAGACATTTTGAGCAAGATGACCAAATTCCTTGATTTATTTTATCATGTTTTCCAAAATACATGGTAAACTGAGCATATTTGAAAAGGAGGGATATCACTAAAAATAAAAGTCAGTGTCAATCAGGTGAGTTTTTGAGTTTTGGCAGCTGATATCACTTTTTGAACTTTTTTTTCAGATCAAAAAAAACACGATTCATCTAGAAAGCAAAGGTCTTTAAAAGGAAGAAAGAAAATGCATTTTACATTTTATCGTTTCAACACTCCTGATGGGAATAGTTGGTTGAACAAAGAAATAAAAATTCCTTACTTATAAATAAGAATCCGTTTTGGGCTGCATTTTTTATATATTTTGTGAAATTAATATAGTAGTTAAATATTTTATAACAAGGGGAAATGTTTTTTTAAAGCTGCTTCATTTTTTTCTCTGCACATTTGAAAGCATTTGAATATAATAATTTGCATCATATCACTTGCTAGATTATGATTTCAAATTTTTCGAGATCTTTCCAGTGACCACAGATGAAGCTTCCAGTCTATCTATTTTATGCTCACTGAAAAGGTGCTGTAAATACCAGCTGTTACGCAGGAGATCCTTTATAACATATCTAGGGATTTAAAATACCAGTAGGGCAGACTATTTAGAAGGTGGTCTATCAGAAACAGAATTATAAAGAAAAAGGTCCATTAAAAAATTCAAGTTGACTGCATTCCTTTAATCTTCTAACTTTAGCCTTGAGATAACTCATTCAACCGAGTATTTTAGACACTGAATAAGTACTTGGTTTTGATATCCAAAAGGACTTCCTTTTGTGTCCCCTGAGGCTTTAGAAAAACAAGTAGAGTTGCATTTAAATAGATGAATACTGTTTTGCTTCTTTTTTTCCCCAGACTTCTTTTGCTAGTTCTAAAACAATTTTTCTGGCTTCACAGCTTTCTAGTTAGCTCTAAAATTTATAAAATATGATTAACAACTCTGATCAAAAGAAGTAGCTATATTAAAATAGATTAGGCAATGTCATTTGTCCACTGTTTTTTGTGAGCTGTATCTTTCCCCAAACTTGGCTTTTAAGTTAAAAGCTGATCCTATAAAGCTTTGAGCGCTTTCTAGCAGTGCAGCTTCAAGGCTGAATTCTTGTTATTCACACATAAGCGTATTTAAGGAGAGATATAAATTCCTTAGCGACTTTCTGGCTTGTTGATGCCTCTCAGGCTGCAATCTGGTTGCAGTTACAGGGTGGAGAATTTCTTGCATAGGGGGACTCTTGACAAATGCAGGTTTTAGCAGACATTTGCGTAAGTCCAGGGTCTGCGGGCAGGAAGGGTGTTTGCAGCATTTTAATATTAGGATATGGCATTTTTTCCAGTCACTTGGTCTGATCAACTTTCTCTGAAAACAAGATGACCCCAATAATACCAACAGAAACAATATATAAGCCCCTAAACTTCTTTATCTTGAGACATGACCAATCTCACATCTCCTGTGTTTAGAAGTTAGTAATGGCATAGTAATTACATTTCTTAGGAAATGTTGGATCTAAAGAAAAGAAAGCTGTTTAAAATTATGATATATATAATGCTTATTATGAATACACAAGCTTTTGCCTACAACTTGTGTATTTCACCTCTGTGAATACAGTGGATCTGAGGCCATAATTTTCAAATGTGAATATTATGCTCATTGACTATAAAATAAGTATCAAAAGCAGATTCTTAAAAGACAAATTGTTGTTACATCTGTGTTTAAATTCCCTTTAGTTTGTGCTAGGAAAAAAAAAAAAAAAAAAGTGTTATTGAGTATGTACCATTGTGATAAGTATCCGGCAATGTGCTTGCAAGCATAAGCATGACTTCCTTTTTTTTTTTTTTTTGCAGTTGGTCAGGTATGTTTTTTCAGGATTATTTAGTTGGTTGGTTGATTCTTTGTTTTTTTCTTAAAAAAGACCAGCATTTCCTTGGTCATAAAATATATTTACAGAGATTTTGCTATTTATCTATTGAGTTATTTCTGACTATATGTAACTCGCTTTGAATTTTTTTTTCTTAGAATGAGTTCTGTCTTTCCTTTTTTACTTAATCGTAGGAAGAAGGTGCTTTCAGACTAGAAGCTATTCATAAATATGTACTATACTTCAAATTCGTGCCTGAAATTTTTCTTTAATATTTTTTTTTCAAACTTTGCACATCTCTTCTTGTTTAGAATAAACTAAGGAATAAATTTTTAATATTTTTGTCTCTATTGGGTCTCATAGAGTGTGTGTCTCTACATAGAATACAATTTTTGTACAATTTGCTTTCTGAAACCTAAACTAGGTTTGCAAGAGTTTGGAGATAAAATTCACCCTCACCAACCTCCTTGCAGCAAGTAGTTGCTGTAGTCATTCAAGGATATGTTAGCTGGCTACCAGATATGGTAACATTTCTTTAAATGTCGCAGTGCAGGGGTGTACAGAATACTGCATATAGTGGCTGTCAGCTGTCTCTGGTTCATGTCAGGTAGAAAAGAAGCATCAGTTGAAAACAAGCTTTTCTCGTCTTAACATCTTAACACGTTAGAGAGAGTGCTTTTTCAACAGCAGAAATGTAAGAAGCCTTTGGACTGTCTGTGTAAGGCTTCTAAACCTGTTTGCTTGCTCTTAGCCTGCTTGCAAGCTAAAACTTAAGAGGCTGATATAAAAGTCCTGATCAAAGTTCCTTGTCTTCCCTGGAGGATATGTGGGATTTCACACAACCACACCCTACAGCTTTGATGGAAAGAGGATCTTATATAGGCTGTTAGCACACAGGTTAATTTTACCTCTGCTGAGAAACAGGGTTGGTGAAATAGCTTAAAAGTTATTTTTCCCTTTAAGATGGTGACAAGGCAATCATGCTGGCATGAAAAAGGAAACAGAAAGGGAACAGAAACAACCTGGAGTGATGAGTGAATAATGACATGAAGGGAATTAGCAGTGCAGAAGGAGCGGTCTTTGATTTGATGCTTCAAAAAAAAAAAATCTCAGAGAAAAATGAAAAGGAGCGTGAAAAGACATGCACAAAATAAAAATAGGTAGTTTGGAATAACTCTGAGTCACTGAAAGAATGCAAAATTTGTAAGAATATAACCTGTTTGTGAATCAGATTACCATCTCCACAGCTAGCATAGGATACTGAGGTTGACAGAATCCTGTTCTGTATGGTATTCTAAAACATAAACTAGCTTAAAACATTTGGTACATATATATCTAATGGTCCTAGAACACAGACACCAGCTAATAACCTACAGACAAAGAGACCTGAAGTGGATTATTTCACTTTTCACTAAACAACCATTTTAACTTCTCTATCCACTTGGTAATTTCAGTCTTGAGTGAAGGATAAATGTAAAAAAGTTTCTCTCCTTGCTTCCCTAGAAATAAGGAAGTTTTCAATCTTTATGAAGAACACTGCACATTAGTTGTCAAAGTACACATATTTGGAATATAAATATTACTTAGAGATAGGTGTATACGTGTTCATTCCATCCAAGTCTGAAATAGCATGATCTCATTGAATCATATGCATGCACAGATTCACTAATTCAGGTTGGAAGGGACCTCGAGACATCTCTTCCAAATTCCTGTTCAAAGTAGGGTTAGCTGTTGGGTCAGATGAGGTTGCTCAGAACTTTTATCCAGCTGAGTCTGTCTCTCCAATAGCTCTCCATCTCTAAGGATGGAGATTGCACAACCTCTCTGGCTAGCGTGCTTCATTGTCTGGCTGTCTTCAGGGTGAAAATCTTCTCCTTACATCAAGTTTGAACACCACCTGTTTCAATTTAAGACAACTGTCTTTTGTTTTCTCATTGTGTACTTGAATAAAGAGCCTGTCTATGTCTACTCACTGAAGCTCAACTGCCTCTCCAGTGCCACTTTGCACTCAGTGTTATATTCGACAATATATACTCAGACCATAAGACACTGAAAGCAACTTAGTTCATGAATGGTTTGAGAGAGCAAAACAGCTCATGAGTATTTCTCTTTCTTGGTCATTTTTATTTTATCCTGATAAGAATACTAATTAAAGATTAAATTGATAATTTTAAATAACAACTCTAAGTTTCACAGGGCAATATTTTCTACATCTACTTGTGGAAGTTTACAGGAATACCTTGCCTCTCAGCATTGTGTTCTACCATGGTGGCATTTACAATCCCATATATGAAATTAAACATTAGTTGTCTTTAGCTCTGTTGTTCTGTTTTCCATACCTGGAGGTAATGTCTACTACTCAGCCTTTGGGTACATAATCAGCTGCAGTTCTAAGAAGGATTGAATGTATGGGATACATTCTTGTCTGTCCAGAGATCTGGAGGGGGGGCAGGGGGGGAAACAAACAAACAAATGACAAAACAAATGAAAAGAAAACAAAAAAACCACAACCCACAACAGTATCATGGAGAAGATCTTGAAGTAGTAAGCAAAGGCGAGACTCTGCAACTTGTCGCCTTCAGTGAGACTCTTTTGTAAGTTGACTGCTACCTAAGAGAAGTAGCCCCCTACAGTTTGGTCCAGTTTTACTACTATTTAGTGGACAAAAATTAAATGTGTGTAATTTCAACCTTTTCAATAATGCATGTACTTACTTGCTCTTGAAGGATGACCAAGGCGCTTTGATTAATGAGTATTTATAACAACAACCCTTTTGGACTATTGGTCCCTGCCTTAGTTTTCCACAGAACATTCCTTATCACCAAAGTTATTTCATTCTAGAATTGATGTTGTAAATCCATGAGGAATGAATAGTCATTTCTGAAAAATAGCTACCATGCATTAGCATCTATTATTTCAGATAAAATTAGAGGGGGATCTGAAGCCAACGGGTATCTTTGTATGGAATTTGTGCACTTTTGCTTGAGATCTGACAAGTAACTAGCTACCTAATAGAACCCAATACTATTCTGTAGTCAGTAACTGTTGAAAAAGAGCCATTATGTTCTATCATGTGAGAAATTTGTGTACTTAAGGACAGTTTCGAAGGCAGCTTTCACACAAAAGTCATTAGCCAGCAAGTCCCCAACCATGGATTTCCATGATAGAATGTAACAGTTCTGAAGAAGCTGTTACAGTCTATTGGGCCAATAATTTGCATTTTAAGTAGGGCCTAAATATGCATTTCTCTGACAGATTGGAGCTGTTATGGCTTACTGGGTCAATAATGTATTTTGTAAATACTCCCTAAATAGGTATTTACATAATTTGTATATTTAAAAGTCTGTAATTGAGTATCTACACAACAGACCATAATGACTCCTTAGAACTAGTATGATCTATTTTTGTGTTGCTTAAAAAAAAAAAGCACTAAAAAGGTAAATTATAATATTAATGAATGCTGTACATATGAAAATGCTGAAATTTTGAATTCACTAAAGACTTATGTTTTTCAAGTTCCTTTTTTTGCCATGCTCTCTTTGATTTACTGCACTGTAATAGAACCGTATATTAATTAACTCTCATTCTATATTTTTTATTGGATAGAAAACACATTGATAGGTCAAAGGTCAAAGCAACGCTTGAAGGAAATACTTTTGTCCAAAAGACCCATTTTACTTATTACTATGTTTACCCATTCAGCTTCACTACAAAGTAGTTAACCAAACTAGTCTTTTAAATAGTTCTAGGAGTAACCAGAGGGCCAGTTATGCCTGAACAGATCTCACTTAACTTTTACTTTCTTGAGAATATGGCTTCTAATTCATGTTGTTGTCTAAAATACCTCTACAGTTAGAGAGTGAGTACAGGTATCCTAGAGGGTAGTTCGCACTGCCTATTTTGGTCTGCCTGTGTGGAGAGAATGAATTGTTCTCAGGACATACACACAGCTTGTTCCCTCACTGACTGCAGAAGGAACCCGACTGGTACCACAGAACAGACACATTCTTCAGCTGGCTACAGTTAGATTGTATTAATCCTGGCCTTAAAAAAAACCCCGAAACATTAGGTGAATTTATGTCCTAGTCTTGTATGCTTTAGCTCAAGCAACAAACAACTGGTACATGGAATTTCAAGATTTCTAAATATACAGTTGCTTGCGAGGTCCTTATGGCCTAGCTGCACATCTCATAAAAACTCTGACATACTACTTCCTTCCTATACATTAATCAAAATCCCTATACGTAATGTAATTTACCCTATCTTCTGCAAGATCTTTAAAGTGTTTTTACTGTTTACTTTATTTTCATATAGGAAAAAATTAGATATTTAACATTAAAATCCATTCGAAGATTGAAATAATCTCAAAAGTAATTGTTATTTCAAGTTGTCACATTCTCCCTTCAAGCATTTGCAAACAGTTCAGTAAGAACACTCAAGATGGGAGCTGTTGTAAGTTAGTGACAAGTGTCATGTGGGCTTTTTTGATTTAATAAGTGCTGTAACAAAAAAAGTTTCAATTCAAATTCAGTTGAAGTATAAAATTTAAAATGATCAGTCATTGTAAGTCAGCTAAGCAGTTCAATATTAGACTTTTAGCTGATGCATGAGTAATGAAGTTTCAAAATAAGTATTTATGATATTAATACTACCTATGAAAGATAAACTCATACTCTATGAAGAAGGTCAGCACAGGCTCTAGTTAAGCTTTTAATATGAGATTAAACAAATCTTAAATAAGATATAAATCTTGTTTTGGGTTTCTGAACAGAGGATAACTTCACCTTCAAAACTGGGTGGAAAATGGACCCATAAAGGAATGGGATTTAGTCTAATTTGTTTAAAATTATCAGTGAATATTTGCGTAATAGTTTTTTTCCATGTTTTGATAAGGGTCTCTTTCTCCATATCAGTGAAACACATTTGGACAAACTCTTCCCATTTCCAATTCCTGTGTTTCAGTGAGTAAAACAGACCAATGCATTTCAATCATTTCTGCTGTACAGACCGGGAAAGTAGTTAAAGGTTTATATTCCTGTATTTTTTATTCATTTTATACATCAAAATTATTATCTCATTAAACTACAATCAATCAACGACAGTTATGCAATGAAAAATTGCATGCCTGAGCCATTGAAGAAACAAAGTTCAGAGCAATATTTTCTAGATTTTACCTAATTTTACTCCTATATTGACAGAAAGGAACAAGACCATGTTTCACAAAACTGTCCAGTTAGAACTCCCTTAGAATGATAATCAATAAAGAAATATAAATGGAGGTTAATGTCGAACTTGGCAGAACTGTCCTTGATGACAATAGATATGGGCAACTCTATCACTCTAGAGGAGAGATGTGATTTTTGATTCCTTCAGATTTCCTGTGAGTATGTGCACTGATGTCGCTGTATGCTATAATTTCCATTGACTATCTTAAATAGCATGCTTATATGCTTGAAAAGCTCAGGGGATAAAGTTTAAACTCAGATTAAAAAATAATGATGTTGAGGGCATGCTAAATAAGAAATTGCTGATTGCAAATCAGTCCAGTTGGAGAAGCTGCATTTGCAGATAGTGCAAAAATGCATGATTCCCATTCTGCTTATTGTCTTTCCCACTATACCAACTGACCTGTGATGAAACACTACTTCTGTTCAGCCTGGCCAAACTGTAGAACTGTGCAGAATGTTTTGCACGCTAAATGAAAATATTAGCTGTCAAATAAAACAAAATAAAAGTAATTCTGATATTCTGTCATTTTTGCTTTGATTTAATGAAATGTAGGGTTTAGAGATTTTTTTTTTTTGAAAATGTGGAGGGACTCTCAACATCCTGTGCTTGAAGCAACAGGTTTATTCACTTTCACATCTATGCAAATGGAAGTTTTAAGTCGTGTGCGCATTTCTATATCCCAGTCAGCAACCTCTGTTTTCTCTCTTTTGTTTTCGTTTACTGAAGCAACTTTCTCTAGATGTCTACACATCTGAATTAAAAACAAAAACAAAAACAAAAACACACCATTCTGAAGTGATGGAAGGACTGATACATGATTTATATCAAAGTTAAAAAAAAGTTCATCTCATCACCTGAACGCCAACAAGAGATGCAGCAAAATTACAGGGAAATTTCATCTCAATGGGTAAAGACTTTATGTATAAACCCTCTCCTGGTAGAAATATTCCATAGAACAGCCCTCTGTGGCTCTTCTCAGTACCACTCCTGATTCTACCAAAGGCAATGGGTAAAACTCACACTGGCTTCAGAGAGATCTGCCTGGATGTTTGCTTGCTTTATTTTGAAGCATTGTTGCCATTTCTCTCACAGTAAAATCCCCGTCTCTTTTACAAGAGAAAGAAAAGAAATAAACCTGTCTTACTTGTCTTAGAATAATGGTATAGAATAACCAAAAAGGTACTTGCAGAAGTTTTGTTACTTTTTATGTACAATCTGTAACCGTGTGAGTGAGATTCTTTAGAGAACAGCACAAGAAAAGCAAATGAAATTGCTAAATACTCATGCTAGCAATGCAAAGAAAAATAATCAAAACTGCAGGACTAGTATGCTGCCTAAAGTAAAGGGAGAGGAGTAATTCAGTTAACTCCTTCCTTTAACAAAAAGGCTCCTTTGGCAACTCTCACGTGTGAGTATAACTTCTCTCAGCTCTGTACTCCCCATAGTCCTGACCAGCTTTCCCAGACATTCCTATGCTATTGCTCAGCACCTGATGCTATAAAATAATTCATATTAAATGACAGACCGCATAATCAAAATCCTTCCAACACATTAATCCTTGGGGCTTTTTGGAGATATGCTTGAGTTAGCGAAACATCCATTACTTGCAGATAATTGTTCCAAACACAATATTCTTTTACTCACCAAGAACTAATGCTGAGTGTCTGAAGTCTCAACCCCTATCTAGCAGTCATGCAACTGTTTCACGTTGCTTCTCAAAGGCTTGTAATTTGCCAGCAGCAGCAGCAGCAATGCTTCTTTTGGTGCCCTACACTGTGTGGCATCAATCATGTCTATTCACATGCAGCTGGCCGAAAAAACCAGTCTTTCAGAGGAACAGTGGATGGGGATGAGGGCTTTGGGACGGAAAGAATTGTGAAGGGAAGTAATCAAGTGGATGATTACTTAGATTCCTGTATACCCTATTTAAACTTACAGCTGTTTTACAATTTAAATCTGGAAGTCGTTCTCATGGCTTCAGTTCTTACCTTTTTGCCACACAGTTTGATGCATCTCCGCTCTTTTACCATTCTCCACGAGTTTGTTGAAGAAGATGTCAGTCCTTAGGCACTTTTTTGTCTGGTAGCAAGAGCTAAAATGCTCAGTAACATACTGTATATCAAGTTTATCTTTGCTCTAACTCTACTGAAGTCAGTGGTTTTAAGCAGGTATGATTTTCTGGCTCCTTACACTTGTTTAATCATTAAAAAAATGTTCACCTACATCCTTCATTTTGACCATTCTGTGATGGAAAACTTTGTCCCACATGTCTGAGACATCATAGTGACAACTTCATTAATAGTTAATTTCAATAAATTTTAACATGTCAGTCAACCGAATACTTAAGCTGTGGGTTATTCATAATATAATTCATGACAGCTCACTGTGGACAAATAATGTGAGCTTCTGAATTTCCAATGTTGTATTCAAAACCTCTTACTCCTTGCTCATATGCATTTGCAGTGGAAAGGAATTGCAAACTTAAAAGCATGGAATACAGGCCTTTACTTTGGAACAATACTTCTGTTTCTTATTCTGCGGAAGTAGCTTCTCCATTGTTATCAAGATAGCCTTTTCCAAAAAGTAACTAAATGGTAGCAGCAAGAAATTCTATATTTATAGTTCCTTACTGTTACCCTTCTAAATACAGTCTATGAGTTACAGAAAAGCTATTCAACTTCCAGGCCTTGAAATTCATTTAAATTCAGTCAGGAATGGAAAAACCATGTCATATTTTTTATTCATACTGTCTCCTTGTATGGCTTGTCCTTGGCAAAAAAGTCATGTTTAAAAAAAAAAAAAAAAGATAAATTTGCTAAACAGAAAAAAAAAATCCAAGACACTGTTTCTTTTAGAAAGTAGAAATAGGATTCAAAGAGTTCGTTACTGATGCATACTCTACTTTCAAACATTTGTCATTATTTATTTCATTCTGAAAGTAGTGACTTTAATGGTGCTCTTTCAATTGACTGTAACAAACTTCTTATTTCTTCACATCTTTAGATTAACGGCAGAACTTTTATATATAAGTTTCCCTTCAGCAATATTTGTGTCCTTTCTTAATTTACATGAATGCTTTTAAATCAGGATTCACTAAAGAAATGAATTATTTTTTAATGCACTGTTTTTTCAGATGTTCAGGAACGTGGAGAGCAATCCTGCCAGCTAGTAGTTTTGCTGATGGGCAAAAAAAAAATGTGTTTTCAAAGTCACATCACCAATTCTTAGTCTGGTTTAGGGTGAGATTTTTCAAAGCATTTTAGGTATATGGGAATACAAAGAGATGTTTTAGAAAACCCAAAGTAGTTCCTAGTATCTTTTGAATTTAATGAATTGCATATTTCTGTTTTGAAAAACTATCAGCCTTCTGTCTGCATCTTTAGACACCTAAATTTCCATGAAATCTGGGAAATAGCAGTCATTATTTTGTAGTCATGCACTCATAACAATCAAAGCTACAACTATAGCTCAAGTAGACGTACTTGGTCTAGCTTTATACCCATTTTTCAATGCAGCCTGAGTGTCAGGCTGTTGTGCACACCTATATTTGGAGTATCACAGAATCATAGAATGTTAGGGATTGGAAGAGTACTTTAAACCTGATACATATATACTACCTAAAAGCCGAATTCATGCATTTAAATTGCCATATGAACATGATCTTAACTTGGATAAACTTCAAGAACTTTCTTGATGAAGAATGTTTTCCAGAGCATGGCCTATTTGTGTCTCTCTTACATTGAGAACTCATTGCAAATATGATCTAAAATATCTCTTCATAAACGTGTTTTTCGTTATGTTTGTACTTCATTTCAGCAAGCATAGACTTTTGGCTATTTACACTGAGGTAAGCTGTCGAAAAATTAAGAGAAATGTGCAATCTTCTTGAAAACTGAAATTATTTTTCTTGTATTTATGCATAAAATTTATTTCCCAAAGGAACTGATAGAGAATGTTATTAGATAAGAATGAATCTTCATCTGATATTCCTGGTTCTTATTATGAAACTATTTCATAACTTCATACGAGTGACTGAGAGGGTTACTAGCCAACCAATGAGAAATTAAGACAGGTGCTGAGACACCAGGCTATGTTTCGTTTTCTTAAAAATATCTAGGTTAATTTTAACAGTACTGTGCTTAGTTTATCTCATGGAACCTTTGGTTCCCTAAGGAATGGAATATATTACACAGCCTTTTCACCACTCAGTTTTCACTGAAGTGCAATCAATCAGAAGGTACCTTCTGAAAGAGAGGAGAAGTTTATCTTGACCTCCAAGTGACTTAAGAAATCCCTGTGCACTATCAAAGGTTGTGACAAAACTGACATTGACAAAGAGTGCAGTGCCAGCTCCAAAATGCACTCTCTCTTCAACTGCATGTATTTGCATCAATTTTACTGTTTTGCATACATCACAATAGGCACGTATGGTGAAGTTTATGCTGAAAAATATGTTTTTCTAGATAAAGTACGAATTCCTAGCAAAAAGCTGCATTGTGTATATCTGTGCTCCTTATATTTTAACTGTTTTGTTTGATCTTGGCATGCAAGGTAAGGACAAAACAGTAATTTCAGGCCATATATTGTTCAGCTCACCCAAACTAACAATTCCTGCTTTTTGCTGCAAGAGTTCCTTCAATCAGCAGTGAAAGATTATGCTGCAGCGCTGTAAGCATTGCACAGGTAAACATCCCATGCTGGAAGAATACACCAGTACAATCTATAAAGGGCAGTAGAAAGACAAACAAGAACGAAATATCAAAAATTAAAGACTAAATCAGAATCATTTGGAGAAATGATATAGCTCGTATTATATAAGGGACCTAACAGACCCTATGGGTATAAATTCTATTAAATTTCTGAGATAGATACAAAATGTGGGGAGAGTACAAGGTATTAGAATTATGAGATTAGGAACATAAAAGTGAGTTTTGTGAAGGAACTTGTCACTAGTGTGTTACAACTCTGCTCTACATGGTGGCTTTTTTTATGAAAAAAGGGATAGAAAAAAAAGTTCAAGTTTACTTTTCCAGCCTCTTTTCTTTCCCCCATCTTTCTTTCAGCAATTTAAAGGATTCAGGTATTCTACTTTAGCATCACCTTGTTAGACATTCTCATACAGACAGAGCACTGTTTAAAATAAGGCTTTAATATGGGAATGCTCAGAGACACCTCAGTAGTTCTGACACCTTTTTGCCTCTCCTTTTTCTCTCTCTGTCCTTTTCTCGAAAGGGAAACATTCATATCACTCTACAGTAGAATATGTGGCTTATAAGCTTTGTTGGGGAGGACTTTATTGTTTTTCTGTCACTGATTTTTATGACTCATTGAAACAGGAAGGAAAACCACAAAACTTTCACTGGCAAATAAAGAACAACAGCTTTATCTGCTTTAATGTGTATATTTGGTAACAGGAAGGCAGTTTATGCCCAGTTGTGATTTTCTGGATTATGTTTTACATTTTTTCTTCATCCACTTCAGTGTGGGTTTTTTTTTCAATATCATCTATTCACTCACCTTTTTTCTTTACTTTAGAAGGAGTTTTAATAATGAAATTTTATGGTAGAAGACTGTAGTAACTTCTAGATATGGATTTTGATAAAGGCTATGCTCCAACAGGAATAAAATCCCTCCTGAATGAGAAAAACTTGCCCAATAGTGCAAGGACTAAACATTTTTACATCTAGACTGCGAAAAATAACATTAATCTAATAAAAACACCTCACATCTTTGCTCTTGGTTTTAATATACCACAGTGACATTTCATGTTATTGGCATTCTAGAAGTTGACTCTATAATAAATGGCAAATGAGTTAGTCACTTCAGTGTTATATGCTGTAAAATTTATAAAACGTTAAGTTTTAGTGATGCAAGCTATGAGCACTGCCACTAACAACCCGCGAACGAGTATCTTCAGCAAAGTACCTCTTCTGCCTGACCACCAATATTTACCTAGCTTTACTACTAGAATTCATACTAAAATTTAGGAAGTGCATTACCACAAATCAAATCCTAAAACAACCATCACTTTTTTTTAGAGATTCTCTTTAGTGTTCAACTCCTGAAAAGGAGTGTTTAATTTTTTTTTTAAATACCATAAAAAGTGCTAAGTCTTTATAACCAGCTCTCACCAGCTAGCTCTGTGCTAGATAGCAATACATCATAGGACTGATGTTGTTCTGATAATGTATTACACTAATATATCATCAGTGTGACAATACTCTGTGATGGATAAGCTACACATCTTCCAGACAAAGATGTCAAATACAGACCTGCTCGAAAAAGGAACAATTCCCCTCCCCGTGTATTCTTCTAAGTTTATTATCTTAAAACTTTATAAAATGCTTTTAAATTTCTACTCAAATTATTCACTTGGGCAGCCAACACATTCCCACGTAGACAGGAAGGTTTGTCACAGCTCTGAGATCTGTTGATTCGACAGAGCTTTTCTTCACTTTCAGTGTGAGAGATGATAGAAAGTAACTCCCTTTACATGCAACATATGGTGTTGCATAAGGAAATAAAGGTCGCCCTATAGAAACTCATTACTAGATTAGAAAATGCACTCACTGTTTAGACAGTCTGTAATTTCTAATTCTAAGGTAATTTGTTTTTTTTTTTTTCCTTCTTCATACAGTTTTCTACTTCCAAAAAATTCAAGCAACTCAATTTTCTCTTGATAAATAGATTAAGAAATGATAATAATAATTAGAGCTTTAATTTGATAAACTAGACATTGAAACAATTCTACCTCTGGCTTGTCTGTTCTGCTAAATTTCACTGAGTTTTTCTTCCATATCTTGTATAATGTAATCCTTATACATTTAATTTCTAGACTACCATAACTGCATATTACCTTTTTTTCTTTTTTAACTTTAGCACAGAATGAGGGGTCTGTACAAAATGAAGTTATAGTAGTACACCAGGAAATATGCTGCCACTAGATTTTTAGCAGATAACCTGACATAGAGTAAACTTTACTTCTGCTAAAAAATGATGACATTTAGACTTCAGAACAACTGGTTTTGTCATAGGCTGCCATATCAAAAAGCAAAATCTGAAAGGACCAAATTTTTCCCCCTCACTGGTCCATCATCAATGAGAAAAACAGCGTAAATGAGTTGCATTAGATGTTACATATAACTGCATGTAAAAATATTCTGAAAGAAAGATAGATGTGTAATTACAGTTCCTAGTAAGTCTATAAGACATTAGGATTCAATTGCTAGTTCTGCTATAGGTTAATTCCTTTGTAATCTTACATAAATCACTTTTTAATAAGAGCCTCAGATAATACAATAATGATCATGACAGAAAAAGGCACAGGAATGTGTGAATACATTAAAAAAAAAAAAAAGACAAACAGCATGTTGAAGTACCTTCTTTGAGAATCAGGCTAATATGGGACCAATAGGCACATATTAGTCTCCTAAGAGGCAGCATGCCATAGGGAACATATAAGAATATCTAAATATCTTGCATTCCCCATCTTAAAAAAATGTTATGAGTTTCTTCCTCACTCTCATAATTTCTTTTTTATTTCTCAGAAGTGTAGTCATTGTTATCAATATGACGTAGATATATAAGTATCAAAATATATGTAAAAAAAATATTTTATCTGAGAAATATTAATGGCTGTAGAAATTTGAATTTTTTTTTTATGTTCTCTGTGTCCATGCAATGCATGTTACTGGAATGTCAGGTTGCACCCTCTTTGTGTTCTTACACTACCTGAATGAATACTAATTATTTTTGTCTGCTTTCTCTTTCAGTATATTGAAAATCAAAGGGAATTTAGTTACATAAAAAATATAGTTCAATAAACCATACTGAAAATAAAGGGATAAGTAAAATGAAACTGGGAAAAATACTATTTTCTAAGTAAGCTACTTAGTATAGATATGTATTTAAAAAATAAGTTCTTAATTCAAATTATAAATACAGAAACTAAAATGATTAATTAGTTGTAGATATATCATATATCCTTATTAACGACTAGTATCTCTGAAGAATATAATTTTAGTAGCGTCTAAATGAAGAGTTACACCATATGAATGGGAAATAGTCCTTGATAATTTTCTGAACTAAAAAACCTTTCATCTATAATTCTGTTCTGTTACCTTATCCAATGGTGGTATGTATTAGGCTTATTAGACTTGTGTAATTGTAGCAAGCTTAAATTATTTGAGAGAAACCATATTTCATTTAGTTTAGCATTATTATTTAGAATCTCTTTAGCAGAACTGAGATCAGATGCAAAAACTCTCCAAGGAAAGTGACACATCATTTGAGAAATGCTTCATAGAGATTGTCATGAATAAAGACAATTAATTTGCTCATTAAATATCAACTCAGATCCTAAATCTTATCTCTTACTTTGTATCAAAACACCAAAACTTTGCATCACATTTCACATTTTCTAACATCTGCATATCTAGTGTCAATATAAGGCTCCATTTATGCTTTATTTGTATATACCTTGCAGGAGGATGTGTCTCCAAGAAATACCATTAGGAGTTAATAAATTGCTTCTTTCTTCTCAGCAATTTCAGGGCCAGACCCATAGTGTTAGAATTTTAGTCTTTCATATTAGTGTATTAGAGAGTTTGTATTCAAATTTAGTTGAAATATACATTTAAAAAAAAAAAAAAAGATTTCTCATCTATCTGAGTGATTGCTTAGTCAGACTATTTTGATTTGGAAAATTGAAAAATTAAAGACAGTTATAAAATTTGCTATGTTTGTCATGGCCTCTGGTACAAAGTTCAATCACTCTGGACTCCATAATCAAACTAAAACAAAAACAAAACACCACCATTTTTTAAATGGTCTGAGTTTTCAAAAATTTACGTTTAGATTTTAGATCATAATATTTCAAGAATTAATGAAGACTAAGATAGAAGTGGAGGGATTTTGTTCCAAACATATTTCAGAATTTCCTACTATATCTTTCTCAGTTTCAAAGAAGTTCTTTATTAAAATTATTCTATCTTGGGATTTCACCATTTCACATTAGCGTCCCCATTTTTCACTATATGTTTGCAATCTGTTAAGATAAATCGATGCTACTGTAAAAAACAAATATGTGCAATCATCACTAATCCATAGTTTTAGAATTAAAAGTCAGAAAAGCCCTGTTTATTCTATTTGAATCATAGAATGGTTCAGGTTGGAAGGGACTTCAAAGATCATCTAGTTCCCACCCCACTGACGAGACAGGGACATCTCCCACTAGATCAGGTTGCTCAAGGTTCCATCCAGCCTGGCCTTGAACACTTCCAGGGATGGAGCATCCATCTGAGAAAAGATTTCAACACTGAAGTCTTTTCTGCCTAATGGAATTCTAAAGATTGATCACTTCAATTTATACTAATGTGTACTTGTCATCATAAATACTTCTAAAAATAGAATGTCCTACCCTTAAAATCTAGGGTAATATAATTTTAACACTACTTCTTCCACAAATAACACTAAAAAAGTCTGAGATAAAGCAGTAAAGGCAGTAAATTGTTTTGTCTTAAGTTTTAAAGATAGACTTTTTTCCCGCTCTTTGAAATCTCTCTTCTACACATGAGAACCCTCCTTTTATTTTAATGGGAGTTAATCCAGATAATTTTGCCTTCTGAGTGCTTAGATGTCCCTTTTTAGTAACTGTATGAATGGAAGTTCCTTATGTGGAATGACTTTAATCACATACAGTATAAATAAAGCATTGCTGTACCCTAATTTGAAGCAGGTGGTTTATAAAAAGAATATTCGCTACTAGAAATAACATTAAATAGAATAATTACATACAACATGTAAATAAACCTTTTTTGTTATATATTAGGCAACATTATAAATCTATTACAAAAAAAAAAGTTGTAACTGTGTAAGGTAAAAAATAGAGGTCAAAACTACGTGCAAAAACAGAAATGGATTTGAAATTCCAAAGAACTGAATATTATAAATAATATTTAGAGTGAATTTAAAGGCCATAGATCAGAGCATAGACAGGAAGGTTCATCTTGTAACTCAAATTATAAGGCAGTTTCCTCTTTGTGCTGCCACCTGAGTAAGAGTTTAGTTGTTCATTTTTTCAACCTAATATCAGAGATAACTACAAGGATTATAAGGTATGATTACAGCACGACAGGTGGTAAGCTATGGGTGAAAGTGTCATCAGTCTAGTGATTTCATTTCTGGAGAACTGAAAGTCTCAAACTACTTTTCTAGGCTGCTGATTATTGTAAATATAGACAAACAGCATAGACTATATAGTCTATATAATGTAGGGTATATAAGACTATATAATGTAGGGTAGATCACACTGTTGCTCACGGAGCTGTTTTAAGCAGCCCTAGGTTCTGAATTCACTTCAGTATATGTAGAGTGTATATTTCCAGAGGTGCCAGAAGAGTCAGACCAAAAAGGAAATTAAAGAGGTTTAAACAAATGGTGTTGGCTGCTTGATTCTTATCCATCAGCCAGGAAGTCATGTGATATTTACTTATTCTAGTGCCTTGCTGCACCCTGTTATTAAGAGAAATTTCTTTGAGCATAAATTAGGCCAAAATCTTCAGATCTAGAGTACAGCAAAGTTGTTTTTTCAAAAGAAAACATTCTGTACAAAGTTTTAGAAATGGCCTAGAGAATGCAGAAATGTGTGGGAGTCTGCATTTGTATATCAACACTGGTTTCCCTGTATAAGAACATAGCCTTTAATGACACAATCCAAATGGTGCAGTGAAAGAGAAACAAATATCTCATTAACTCTAAAAATATGGAACACTATTTTTCTTAATAGCATTGATATTTTTAAAGAAAATGTCTGAAAGTAGAATCACTGTTAAAAAAACTGATTAATGAATCAAAACATTTTTGGAATATTATGTAGGTTGAATACACTTTGAAAGTTATGCTAGGCAGAAATCTTGTATACTTCACAAGATATTTAGGGCTACTCTCTTCACCTACATGCTTCCTGGTATTTCTTTTCATCACAGCTAAATGCAGAGACCTCCCTCTTGAGTAAGACTTCGTGAATGTACTTAGCAAAGTGTAGGTTATTTACTGGAAAAAAGCAAGAGCACTGCAAGAGGACCGAGCAATTGCCCTTTTGAAGTATGCGAGATCTTAATGGACAAAGAATTGTGCATGAGCCCTCAGTGATAGGAAATGCAAAAAATACATGGTTACATATATAAATAGCAAGAAGTAGCAGAAGAATGCAAAGAGAGAAGATTTTCTCTCTCCTAATCTCACAGGATCATAGAATCACAGAATCATAGAATGTTAGGGATTGGAAGGGACCTCGAAAGATCATCAAGTCCAATCCCCCTGCCAGAGCAGGAATGCATAGATTATGCTACACAGGAACGTGTCCAGGCGGGTCTTGAATGTCTCCAGAGAAGGAGACTCCACAACCTCTCTGGGCAGCCTGTGCCAGGGCTCCGTCACCCTCACTGAGAAGAAGTTTCTTCTCGAGTTTAAGCGGAACCTCTTATGTTCCGGTTTCAGCCCATTACCCCTTGTCCTATCATTGGTTGTCACCGAGAAGAACCTGGCTCCATCCTCGTGACACTCACCCTTTAGATATTTGTAAACATTAATGAGGTCACCCCTCAGTCTCCTCTTCTCCAAACTAAAGAGCCCCAGCTCCCTCAGTCTTTTCTCATAAGGGAGATGCTCCACTCCCTTCAGCATCCTAGTTGCCCTGTGCTGGACTCTCTCCAGCACTTCCCTGTCTTTCTTGAACTGAGGGGCCCAGAACTGGACACAATATTCCAGATGGGGTCTCACCAGGGCAGAGTAGAGGGGAAGGAGAACCTCTCTTGACCTACTAACCACCCCTCTTCTAATACACCCCAGGATGCCATTGGCCTTCTTGGCCACAAGGGCACACTGCTGGCTCATGGTCATCCTGCTGTCCACCAAGACTCCCAGGTCCCTTTCCCCTACACTACTCTCTAATAAGTCATTCCCCAACTTATACTGGAACCTGGGGTTTTTCCTACTCAGATACAAGACTCTACATTTACCCTTGTTATATTTCATTAAATTTTTCCCCGCCCAACGCTCCAGCCTGTCCAGGTCTCGCTGGATGGCAGCACAGCCTTCTGGTGTGTCAGCCACTCCTCCCAGCTTGGTGTCATCAGCAAACTTGCTGATAGTACTCTCTAGTCCCTCATCCAAGTCATCGATGAATATATTGAATAATACTGGTCCCAGTACCGACCCTTGAGGGACTCCACTGGATACAGGTCTCCAGCCAGGCTCCGCCCCATTGACCACAACCCTTTGGCTTCTTCCCCTTAGCCAGTTCGCAGTCCACCTCACTACCCAAGAGTCTAGACCACACTTCCTCAGTTTAGCAGCAAGGATGCTGTGGGAGACTGTGTCAAATGCTTTACTGAAGTCAAGGTAGACCACATCCACCACTCGGCCATCATCTATCCACCTAACTATATCCTCGTAAAAGGTTATGAGGTTAGTCAAGCATGACTTCCCCTTGGTGAAGCCATGTTGACTGTCTCTAATGACCATCTTATCCCTGATATGCCTTGAGATGGCACCAAGGATAAGTCGTTCCATCACTTTCCCAGGGATGGAGGTGAGGCTGACCAGTCTATAGTTACCCGGGTCCTCCTTCTTGCCCTTTTTGAAGACTGGAGTGACATTTGCTTCCCTCCAATCCTCAGGTACCTCTCTCCTTTCCCAAGACTTGGTAAAGATGATGGAGAGTGGTCTAGCAATGACATCAGCCAGCTCCCTCAGCACCCGTGGATGCATCCCATCTGGACCCATGGATTTATGGATGTCCAGATTGCTTAATTGGTCCCTAACCCAGTCCTCATTGACTAAAGCAAACTCCTCCACTGCCCTGACTTCCTCTGGGGCCTCAGGGGAACGGGGCTCCTCAGGACAGCCTCCAGCAGAGTAGACAGAGACAAAGAAGGCATTCAGTAACTCTGCCTTCTCTGTATCTTCTGTCACCAAGGTACCCACCTCATTCATCAGTGGGCCAAAATTGCCTCTGGTGTTAGTTTTATCTGCCACGTATTTGAAAAAGCTCTTCCTGTTGTCCTTGACCCCTCTCGCCAGGTTCAATTCTAGGGAGGCCTTTGCTTTCCTAGTTGCCTCCCTACATCCTCGGACAACAGCCTTATACTCTTCCCAAGTGGCCAGCCCCGCCTTCCAAGATCTGTAAATTCTCCTCTTGCACTTGAGCTTACCCAGCAGATCCCTGTTTAGCCACGCAGGTCTCCTGGCTCCCTTCCTTGACTTCCTACGTGTCTGGATGCTCTTATCTTGAGCACGGTAGAAGCAGTCCCTGAACGCTAACCAACTATCTTGGACCCCTTTACCTTCAAACAGCCTTGCCCATGGGATTTTCTCTAGTAATTGCTTGAAAAATCCAAAGTTTGCCTTGGCAAAGCCCAGGGTTGCAATTCTGCTTGCTATTTTGTTTCTGCCACATGAGATCCTGAACTCCACCATTTCATGGTCACTGCAGCCAAGGCAGCCCTCAACCTTTATTCCCTAGCTTGTTCTCTCTCTAACCAAAACCTATTTCTTTAAGAGTATCCTGAGATCCTCGAATAGAACTATACCTTCCCCACACAAACACTGTTACACCGTAAAACCTAAAACAAGCTTTGGCCGTGTAAACATTTCCATTCATGTGTTTATGCAATAATTTTGAAAGAAACAAAACAACTAAAGTACCAAAAGCTTCAAATTCAAGACCATAAAAATACATGCTTTGATGTGACAAATTCTTGTCACACAATCAAGAACAAGCTTACCTATTTTAGTTCCAAAGAATCAAGTATTTTTCAAAAATGAGCTGTCAACAACATGAAGAACTGTGAATTTGGCTTTTTTTCTTCATCTGTGAGGACTTTTTTGGCATGCACAGCTATCATCAGTTTCTCTGGTTTGTATTAGTTAAGACATCCTTCCTGCATTGCTTTTTGATAGGAATACACAATAATAATCCTGAGGCCCAGCAGCATAATCTCTGTTCAAAAAATCAGCAGTAAGTTTCAAGCCAGATCTTGTACTATAAGTGTAGACAAAGTAACTGTTAAGCAAATGGCTCTCTTAATTCCATAGGAACATGCCTACCTGAGCAGGTGGAGATTAACTTAATTTCTTCTACCCAGATTCCAAGCAGAGAAAAAAATCAGACATAGCCTGGGGGCTACGCAGCTCCATTACTGAGGCATTTTGCCTACGCAGATTTTCGGAGTCTGGCTTCACACTAAATTCCAAAATGAACTCTTGTTAGAATTATTGTATGAAATAAATTATAGACACCCTTGACATCAATCTCTGATGAGACTAGCTAATAATGTGCTATTAAAAACCACACAGAAAGACTTGTGATATACTTTAATGTCTTCACATCACTGCTTGCAAATTCCTTAATCTTCAAAATTACAGCCAAGTTAAACAAGTTGATTCAGTTTACAAAGTAATGGCATTTAGGGCTATAAGTTACATGAAGAAGTTCTTCAGCAGATTCTTGTTTCCCTCCCTCCTGCGTATCTACATTTTACATTGAAAAATTTGTATCTTATGAAAAGCAAATACTAATATGTACATTTATCATTGCCTGCCTTTTAGGTTATACAATAAAGCTATGCAGATTTTCTGCAACATACGGTAATTCCCTAAACTAGAAACAGAATATTCCTCCTGCACCAAATCCTGAAGAAATGCAGTAGTAAAAATCTTTGGTATAATGCTGTGATACATCATCTGTCAGGCAAAATGTACCTATTTGGAATTCCTTTACTAGGCAAAAGGTCACAACTCAGACATACTTGCACAGCAGAACTGTTAAGCCTGACACACCAAGCAGGACACACTGAACTTACCCCTCACCTTACACCTCTCTCCCTTCCTAAGTCACCTCTAGATGTGTCACTATTATCCAACCTCTGGCCTAGGCTCACCTCCCCTGGCATGAGCTTATGTACATTGCAGAACCAGGCGTGTGCCTCAGGACATTTGGGTAATTGAAGCCTGAGAAAATTCCTCTCTCTTTCACATTTTCTCTTCAGGTGAACCCTCCCATCCCATTCCTGATGCAACAAACTGTCCCCTCCTATCCCAACACAAGCTCAAACGTCTGAAAATAGTGCCATGCAGAAGTACAGGATGGTAGAAAATGACCCACAAGGTCAAACGTTCACCAATTAACAACATACTACCATAAAAAAATCACTATCACCAGCTGTATCATATTTCCGGCACTTCAGACTTATAATGACTGCATTGACAATTAGGAAGTTTAATGCAGAGAAGGCAAAACTTGCTGTACAACAGAATACAGGACACGATTTTAGACTGCTTTTTGTTTGCTGTGACAGAATTTGTCAGTTGTCTCAGCATGTTGTCATGACCTTTCTCCAGATAAATTACCCATAGAGACCCCACCAGAAGATACAAGAAGCCTGAATTCTTCTTGTAACCATATGCTAATTGGTAAAGTTTATCTGAAACTAGTGCAAAAAGTAATAAAGTAGTTGTTTCCTGAGCTCAAAATATTTGCAAGTGCTGTATAAGGACACCTGTATTGGAGTGGACATAATAATAAAAATCAGTGTGAGTTACTGTGCAGACCTTGTCTTTTGCTTTCTCTCGCTGTAGTGTTCAAAGGCGGACAGAAAAGGACTGTCATTATTGTGAACTCTTCTCTTGTATTTGAGTAAAGACTTCAGAATTTGGAGGCAGGAAGGGAGAACATAGGAAGGAAGGGAGGAGGGCAGGGAGAAATTTATTTATGACTTTGCCAAATCACTAGAAACTGATACTCTGACTTTAGTATCAGTAAGCCAAGTTCAGCAGTTCTACTCTACATACTTATATCATTATGTTCGTAGGTTGGAGAACAAAAGCTGATATTATTCGTTCAGTAGGTAAAAATAAGAAAATTTTACCGGAGAAAGCTTTTCCTTGGGTTTTTTTTTCCCTCAGATAAAGCAGAGAACTTGATGCGTTTTGTAAGGTTTGTCTCTTCTGTACCACAATACAGACAGAGCAATTTTGTTCTCTCTAAATAAAAACGACTCTATACATTTAATAGATTTCTGGTTGACCTGATTTTGGGCAAAAGGTTACCATGTGCTTCTGGCTGGCAGGCTAAACTCTTGTTTTCACTTCACTAGAAGCTTGTTCAGAGGACACGGTTCAACTGAACTGAGCTAAAGGGTTATGATCATGTATAATACGGGCACAGTTCTTGATAGTTACACAGAGGTAATCTGAAACTGTTTCTTCTGCAGCTTTGACTTCAATATTGTGTAATAGCATTCTGAATTTCTATAAATCTCAAAAATTCATTATCATTCATATGAGACCTTTGCATGGACTTCACTTTGAATCATTCAGTGTCTTTTAATATTAGCTCGTGTTTTTAATTAAGATATGCATAATATCTGAAATTTCACCAAGTGTTTTTCAAGAAGCTTTGATGATAACACAAAATGATGCAATGGAAAGACTTTGCTTTTAATAACTCCGAAATTATATTATTCTGGGGTATATTTCTAAGGCCTTATTCTGTTGGGGGGGGGGACAGGAGGAAAAGGGTCTTTTAATATTGTTAATTAAGACGAAGATTCTCATTAACTGAAGCAAATTTTAAATGGCCCAAGGGAGTACATAAATAATAAGCTCACTAATAAACTGTAGTATATTGAAGCTGAGGAAAATAACTTTTAACAATGCTTTTGCAGATTTACTAATTACAATAGCTTCCAGCGGTGCCAGATCAACCTGCAAAGAACTTAAACTACCGTTTATTCTCTTTCCAGAAGTGTTTCAGGATGATTAAACTATTTTGTATCAAAGTTGCTTAACCTGCTTATTAAAATATGAATAGGCAAAATAGTTGTTATAATATTGTGGACTCCTGATGGCTATATATTCCATAATTTTAATAATTCTTTCCTAAAAGGGCAGAACATCTGCAAATGAATTACATTAATACACTTGCATTTTATTCTAATTAACTGTAGTGGTTAGTAAGTGCTTGTAGGAGATGATTTTGCCATTACGAAAGCTATCGTGGCAAAGGGTGGTACTCATCAGTAGTTCTAGTCTTTTCAGAATGACAGCTCTATAAAAAATCAGTGTTATACATGGGTCTCCTTTACACAAGAAACAAAAGGATGGTATGTGTTTCAAAGGGGTTTTCTTGGAATGTAAAAATATATCACTGTTGTTGTGGGTTAACCCCAACAGGCAGCTGAGCCCCACCCAGTCTCTTGGTCATTCCCTTCCCCTATCCTGGTGGGATGGGGAAGAGAATTGGAAGAATAAGAGTGAGAAATCTCATGGGTTGAGATAAAGACAGTTTAAGAGGGAAAGCAAAAGCCACGTGCACAAACAAAGCAAACCAAGGAATTCATTCACCACTTCCCATGGGCAGGCAGGTGTTCAGCCACCTCCAGGACAGAAGGGCTCCATCACACATATTGGTTGCTTTGGAAGACAACTGTCCTAACTCCAAATGTTCCCCCTTCCTACTTTCCTACAGCTTATACCACTGAGCATGACATTGTATGGTGTGGAATGTACCTTTGGTCAGTTGGGGTCAGTTGTTTCTGCTGTGTCCCCTCCCAAGTTCTTGTGCATCCTCAGCCCACTTGCTGGTGGGGTGGGGTGAGGAGCAGAAAAGTCATTGACTCTGCACAATCCCTGCTCAGCAATGGCTAAAACATCCCTGTGTTATCAACACTGGTTTGGTCACAAATCCAAAAGGGCACCATATGAGCTGCTATGGAGAAACTTAACTCCATGCCAGACAAAATCAGAACAACTATAGACAGTTATTTATCATGGAAATGTTGACTACAGCCTCAAGAACATAGAAAATAGTAAAATTACAGTGCAGTTTTGCCGAACTGCCCTCTATAGTCCCCACATCCTAGCAAAAACCTTTAGGTTAACAGTGAAGATTTGATATATGGAGAGTATTTCACCTTATGAACTTATAGATGATGGGCTTTATAAATGATGACTGCATCTCAAGTCCACATGTCAAATAACATTTATTTGAGAGAGAAGCCTTTTTTTTTTCCAATGTCATTAAGTTCCTAGTATTGCTATACTGAAATTATTTTAGAAAAACTTTTGTTTGTTTGTTCTTTGGTTTTTCTTATCAATATATTTTTACAAAATATTCTGATCAGATAGAGCTGAACCAGGTATACCCACACACAGTCTTTTAAAGAGCCTACACAATTCAAATATCAGGCGTTTAAAAGGCTTAATCATCTTTCACTGTCAGAACTGGTTTTTTTACACTTCTTTAATAACAAATCTACTCTGAGTCCCCCTCTATTAGAAATCATTTAATAATTATAATCGAAGTGCACAGTTGAAAACAACTGTAAACCTCACTACGCACTTTTGGATACCCTTAAACAGGCACCGGGTCAGGAACTATTTTAGGAAATAGAAATTAACAAACATTAATATAAGACGAAGACATCCATTAAACAGCATATTTTTGTCCAGGAAATCAACCAGATCTATCTGCCTTTCAAATGCATGGTTGTATCTCACTGAGGTCAGTAAGGAGAAACACACACATAAGAAAATCACATGGTTAAACACTTCTTAAAATGGATGTCTGTATTAGATGATCTCTCAGGGATCTGTAATAACAGATTTCTCACTTTCTACATTTTTAGAAATGAGTAATTTTTTTTTTCTTTTTTAATGGAGAGGCATGTAGAAACAGCAGAGGCATGTAAAGCCCAGTCACAGCTGTGGATACCCACATCCTGACTTATGCTGAATCATACTGTTTAGCCAGTGAGCATAGCAGTATTCAAGTTTGCTGCATCTCACCATCAGGAAAAAAAAAAGGAAAAAAAATGCAACCAAACCAAACCAAACCAAAAACCCACAAAAAATGTCACCCAAACCAAAGCCAAGGACATGGAAACTAGACACTTTGCTGGCATTATGTAAATTACAGATTAGCAATCATTTTTGCAGCAATCATCTCAAATAGGTGTCTGTAGGTCCCATGCTGTTGGTAAAATACATTATAGCTGGTTTAATTGCCTCTGCGCTGTCTTCATAGCTACATTTAAATGGACTGACTGCAGCCAAGTCAATAGCCACCTGATCTTTTTCACTAGGCCCAGTTTCTTCCCTCTTTTAATTGGGTGAACCACTGATCTACAAATCTCTAGCTTTGCCTGTCAAACGAATGTGGTTTTCAGCATCAGAAATCAGAAACACAGATCTGTCCCAGCCCCATTCCTTAGTTCCAAACCCAAACACATCAGTAGTCACTGGCATCTCAGATAAACAAGATTTGCTTAGTAACCATTGTGACAAGACAGGTTAATTGTAAAATATTGTGTGTTGCTCACTCTTGAAGCAGCAAAGAAAGTAATGAATGTAAACTAAGTTGAAGCAGCACCTGCTGTGTGTGTTTTGAGAGGCGTCTTTTCCAGGCAATTCAATTGCCCAAAATGTAAATATCTGAGGAGGTAAGCATAGCAGCATATGAAAACACTCACAGTTCAAAATGCATCTTTTTTTGTCAAATGTTGAAACATGCTGTGACAGATTCCCCAGCTGGTGTAAACTACATATACTTCACTGATTTCAACTGATAATTTTCCTCATTCGGTATGTGGCTAATTCACTTTTCCACACATGGGATGTAAGTAGGAATAAGGAAACAGAAACATGAACTGAGAGATTTACCAGAACTCCAGCTTTCTTACCAGCATGTATCACTGTACTGACAGAAATTGCCATGGAGCTAGGTGCACGCACAGTGGTCAGCATCCCCATCCCTTCCTTTCCCTTCAGAACCTTTGTGCCCTTTGCAGGCAGTTGACCACGGGCTTGATAGGTCACTTGCTCCACCCACCTGTTAACAGTTGTGATAACCAAAAAAATCACAGATAAGTTTTTATCTAACAGGATAAAACCTGCAGTGATGGAGTGTCCACAGCTCCAAAGGAGATCTAGGGAAGTGACTAGCGTATCAATAAAACAGAATGCAAGCCCTGTAAGAGGGAGTATTACTGTGAATTTAACGTGAGCAGAATACACTGATAAGAGGACTATGGAGCAAATCAATCTGTAATTTAATCTCACTGAATGCAATGGAAGAACCCAGGGGATTACATCTCTATCTTGCAGGTCTAAGTTTTATTAAAAAGAAAAAAAAAAAAAAGGTAAGATGATACTGTTATTGCTGACTTTCCTTACACAATATTTCACTTTGAAAATAACAATTTATTTTATTTCTCCAATCGAGTCTGCACAGATGACTTAAAAAAATTGCTTCATGCTAACACACAAGGACACCCCCATGTCTTGCAAAGCGCACTCTCTCCTAGAGGAGAGTTTGCCACAGGGCCCAGCCCAAGCGATGGCCACCACCATGTCGCGGCCTGCCTGGGCCTTCACCTCCCACCTGCTTCTCCATGCCCAATCCCAGTGCCATGCCCAGGGAGGTGCCCAATACCTGGGGATGATGCTCTGGGAGACGGGACAGGGCCTGCCATGAATAACCCAGAGCAGCCCCTGGAACTACTGGTGTCCAACCCCAGAGAACCATGAGCACCCACGGCACACCGAGACATCATCACCAATTACAAGAACGTCCACTGATAGGACAAAGGGAAATGGGTTAAAGTTGAAGGAGAATAGATTTAGATTAGATCTTAGGAAGAAGTTCTTCAGTACAAGGGTGGCAAGACTTTGGAATAAATTGCCCAGAGATGCTGTGGCTGCCCCTTCCCTGGAGGTGTTCAAGGCCAAGTTGGACAGAACCTTGAGTAGCCTGATCTAGTAGAGAGGCATCCCTGCCCGTGACAGAGAGGTTGGATTAGATGATCTCTAAGGTCCCTTCCAACCTAGGCCATTCTATGATTCTATGATTCTATGTACCGTAGAGATGTGGTTTTGGACTCTGGATCTGCCCACTGAGTTACATGTACAACACCACCAGTGTTTGCCTTGTAATTAAAATGACACAAATACAGACTCAAGTGTTGGAAACAAAAAGCAAAGTCTCAGGGGAACAAATGAAAACAAGTTTAAATAACCTTTAATACTAGCTCTTGGGCAAACAGCATTTCAATTTGTTTTACAACTCAGCTGTCTGAACTCCTATGAGAACCTATCCTATACCAAGCATATAAGAGGGTGGCAGACAGTCTTTTAGTCTCAGATTCAAGTGGAAAAATCTATTTTTGGAAGAGCTCTTTTGCTGTTTGCTAATTTATTTCTCCACCATTACCTTTAGTTTCATTCCTTCCCTGAAATTTTCTTGCTGCAAATACTGTACTTAAAAAAGTAGTCTTTATGATGAACTTTGAACATGACATTTTCCATGGATTGTTGTGTATGGAACAATCAAAATTTCTTTTTGCTTTGGTAAGACTCGGGAAGAAAGCAATGATATAGATTTAGATAAGAACAGCTGTCTGTTCGATACACAGCTAAGAGTTTGCAGCATAACAGAATTGCAGGTGCATGTCAGCAGCAAGATGGTCCAGATTAGACTAAGTACATTCAGAAGTTCCCATCAACTATTGAAAAGCTTTTATCAGAAATGCTGACTTGGAGGAAGATTCTGAAGAGGGGGTTATATAAGCTATCCTTATGATCTGATTCTTTTTTCCTCCTCTCACATATGTAATGTACATCCTTAAGACCATTAATAAGGACTTTTCAGCATCTGTAATCCATCTAAAGCCCTTCCTCAGTCTTCTCCTGCTGACTAGATAATTCAGACTTTCTGTGTTCTTCATAAACAAATTTCTAAAACTCTCCTCATAGGGAACTGTCTTATCACCGATTTCTCCACTCCCTTTGAAGCTACCAGTAGGACTCTAAACAGGATGAAATATAGACGGTGGTGATCTAGCCTTGGCCTTTTTTTTTTAATCCTACAGTTTGCTAGTAAGTACAACCACTTTTTTGTTCAAAAGAACTGAAATCTACATTTGCTGTCTTTCAGGAGACTGCCTTACCTACCAGACTCTAGACTCTTTCAATTATTTCTGTCCCACTTGCTTTATCTGTTTCCTTTTGCATAGTAGAATTACATTCTCTCTAGCCAGAGAACAGATGATTAAATAACAGGAATGTCTTTGCAGATGAATGGTTGGACATTTGCACATCTTCTGACAGTTTTGAAGTTTAATTTAACTGTATAACTTGAGTGTTCTGCATGAGGTTTAACAGTACAGTAGTTCTAGCCTTGCCCTGAATTCATGTTGTACTTACATGCTGTTAAGTATAACATCAGAAATACTCTTGCTAATCTGAAGCCTTGAAGTTCATAATGGGCTGACTTACCAATTTTTTTTCACAGCATGTGACAAATGAACTACATACAACAATGGTACAAAAGATCTCTAAATTGCATGCAGAAATTATCATTATTATTATTATTATTATCCTTCATGCTCGCTTCTAAACCTGGAGGACCTGGATTAAAGTATAGATAGAAGTCCAGGAGTGAACTTTCGTTAGTACTGTGATTCAGTTACTCTCTACCTCTACTGTCTGTTCCCAAAGGTAGCTCACAGGAAGGATAATTTCAAACACAAACAAGTGTTATTTTACATGAAGTGTTCGTGAACTGTAGGCTCTGCATAAAAATTTACTGTAGAGAATATACCAGAAAGTACTTCAGTACTTAGCTGCCTATTGATTACCATGTGCAACAACATAGAAGACAAAAGCTTTAAAATTGCCAGAAATTTATCATTACCTCTTTTTTATGTTTTGAAAGTTCTGTGCAAATATGTAAGCCAACTCGTAGGGTTGTCTGGGATCTCTCCATTCCCTGTGAGTGCATAGTCAGGGCAATGAGAATCGAATTATCACAGACCCCAGCTGTGCCCAAAGGAGTGTTCAGTGCTGGGAGCAATTAAAAAGAACTTTTCTATTCCTCAGTACTGTCATCCCACACATTGACAAGTCTTTGAAAGTGAAGAATAACACTCCTCACACATAATTAGCTAGTACAAACTGATGAAAGAATTAAATATAAAGTGTTCTGCTCAAAGACTTGATCATCAATCTACAGATCTGCTGACTTGAAAATGCAGAAAGATAGGCATATTATGCATTCTCTAGCAAAGCCCTTAAGGGGCAGAGAAAATGGTCTCAGATCCTTCTTAACCTTTTTTTTTAAAAAAAAAAAAAAATAAATCTGGTTATCTTAGCTTGATTAGTGCAGTACCAAGTAGAATATACAAAAATAAAGACTTCTAAGCCTTCATTATTGTTCTGAAACATAAATAATATATAAAAATAAAATAAAGCATTAAAGCATTTAACCAATCATTTGAGATGTACTCACCTTTCACATTGCAAACAATTTTAGATGTCCAAACAGAGCTATAAAAATTAATATTGGGAATATTTTGATAGGATAACTGGCTTACACAACTTGGTTCTTGCTTCTGTTAATAAAGTTATTAGTTCAGCAACACAGTTAAATGTTGGGATGTAACCTCTACCCAGTTTTAATCAATCTGCATTTTGCTATTTTCTTCAATGAGGTGAGAATTTTGCCTCTCTGCTTCAACTCACCTATCAGCTTGAAATTTCAGACACAAGCTGTTGAAACAGAAGCTGAATATGAATGGACCTTCAAGCTTCAGCTTTAAATCTTCCATAATTTTGCCTCACTTATGCCAAATATAATGAGATTGGACCAGATTCTGTTAACTGTTTCTTCAGTAAAGCTAAACTCACTGACTTGAGGTGACTGCAGAACGGCAATTTGGGGTATATTTTGTCCCCAAATAGTTCTGCAGATAACCTGCCGCTAGAGGCCTGCATAATTTTCCAATAAATATGCAAGATGAGCAGCACTGGCTGGATGAGTTAGAGACACAGAAGTGCCATACTCTACAATCAGTTTGTTTTTCTGCTGCACACCTGTGGCAAGCGCATTTATAACGTAGTTGGTGTATTTTAGTGAAATTAAAAAAAATCTGTAGTTAATTTCTGATCCTGATAGTCTGTTTTCTGTTTTCAGAGTATATATTCAGTTTCAAGCAGTTTGTAATTATTTTAACATGAAATTTGATTATCATTTGATATCAAAATTGTTAAAAATATATGTATAAATATATATAAAAAATACCAAAGACTCAAGATCAGGCCCACAACATATGCTTTTGAGGGAAAGCACCAAAGTATCAACTCATCCATATAAACATGCACTAATTGTTGTCTCCATAGACTGTGTAGAAAGACCAGGTCCTTAACTCAATAATGAATTTTAGAATGGAATCTGATTTGTAGATACTGCCACACTTGTTGCACTTTCTGTATTATTTTGTTGTGTCTTTTCCAGACTCCATAATGATTTTGCATTGTGTCCTTATTTCTCTCTTTCTTTATAATGAACAAATTAAATTCTTAAGTGAGAATTTACCAGGATGTTCCAAAGAAATAGATCCTGTCTTTAATTGCCTGTCAGGTGTGGCACATTTTTCCACCACTGCAACGCTATTGTATTTTCAGGGATAAAAACAGCCTCGTGAACAGATTCCTGGAACTAGGAGGACTTGATTTACCATTGTTAACACATTGTGGTTACAGGCACTCTGCAAAAAAATAATTTAAAAAAAATGGAAGGAATTACTCTCTTTTCTGGGTCGGGACATACTGTGCCTCAGCCTGCCACTTCCATTTAGCAGATACTCTCAACAGACCAATCCTCAGATTACTTTCTTCAGCAACATAACACGGAGTTCAATAGGCTGTTCACCATTACTTTTTTCAGTTATTTTGCTTAGGGAAAGATCCTAGACAGCTCATTTTGTCAAAAAAATAATCCATTCACCCAGCCCAAGTAGGACCATGGTTACCTCAATATAACTACCAAAACGGCAATACTGAAAAGTTATCAAACACTCTTGTCCCCTCAACTCTTTCAAACCCTGTCCTAGTAGAGTGATATTTGCAAAAGAGCCTCCTTCAGATTACACAAGCGTAGTTTTTAATTAAAGTCCTAATGAAATAATGTTCTAATGAATTATATTGGATTGAAGCATACACTATGTGCCAATTATAGAAAGCTAATTGCAATTTTAAAATTAAATTAAAATATATTAAATTCTATTGACAAAATAACAAACACAGATGCTTCTCTATGAATTTTTAGGTAATTAATTCCTTATAGAGGAATCAATACCCAGTTGAAAAGTTCTGAAGGAACAAAGTTATCAGAAATATTTTTGAAATTTTGTAAATAAAATCGTAATAGCAGCAGGTCATGCAAAGAGTTTATTAGCGCTCAAATTAGAAGGGATGTTGCAGTTATATTAAGGCAATGTCTAAAACATCAGTGACTTATTGATACTGTTTTAATCACAAACCCAAAACATAGTACCCTGCAAGCTATTGTGAAGGAAATTAACTCTAGCCCAATCAAAACCATTACACCATGGTAGTGCAAAAAAAGAAAAAAACAACAACATTGTGTTTCTATCAGTTAGTACACTTTTCTTCTGCTTTTTCAGGTGGAATAAACTCCTCTAGAAAATTCTTTTCTATTTATATTGCATAAATTTAACTTTTGCAGTCTTTCTTCCTCTACTTTAGTTCTTTACCCCAAATGTACCTCTTCATTAAGTATCCATACAACTCATGAAACATAGCTGCAAATTTCAGACAACCTCAAACATTAAAGCCACCTTTGTGTCTATCAGTCAGCACCTCTGCTTTATCCCCATGACCCTGGAAGATAGATGCATGCTAGGACAGCGGTACTGCTGTGGTGTTAATCAGATGAGAAGGATCCTGCTGGGAGTTTTGGTAATTACAGTGGGATAGCTCATCTCTTCTTGAGCTCTCTACAGGCCTTCATTTTTCTTAATAGCAACAGTGATACTAATTAAAAACAAATGTTAATTATGTCAGTTTATCATGTCCCTCTTTCTTGACAAGCTAGTTCAATGGTAACTACCAAGGCACAAAAACTCCAGTGACAACTTTTCCAGTTCAACAGTTGACTCTGTTCTTTGAGGTCAACTAACTTGAATATTTTTTCTGATAACATGAACAAGCATAAGATTTTCACAGGTGTCTTGTTTGCTGACATTCAAAAGTATCTGTTCTGTAAACCTTACTGTGCCTTTTACAAACCCTTCCATGGTGTTCATATTTTCTTCGTATTTTTTTTTAGACACCAGTTTTAGGAAATGCAAGTCAGAAACTCAGACACTCCCATACTGTCTTAGATCTCTACCTATGTGCAAAAGTTGATGCAATCTGCACATCAGATAAATTTTAATTTAGAGTATGATCAAACTGGTGTAAACTATTCATTCAAGTCTCCTTGAGCAGCTTACAATTTATTTTTTACCCAGATTTCCCAACAAACAGCTATATATTTCTAATAATAATGGATAGTTATCTGAAATTTTGATCAGAGTGTGAAGCTTTAGTATGCACAGTGATCCCAGTACATAAAGGCAAGATCTGCCCCAGGTATCTGTCCCTGACTCACAGGGCAAGGATAAAAAAACCTTATATCTTAAAAGCATGAAAGCCACATTTTTTTTTAAGAAACGAAACTGTAGATTTTAAAAAAAAGCAAGGAGTTTTGCAGACAGTGTAGATCCCCATTTAATCGATACTGCTTATGCCTAGTTACTTTCTATGTAATCGATTCTCTTCATGGTCCCAGTCAAAACAAATACTGAACATAAGATATATCTCAACATATATCTAATATGTAGTTGTTAAATCACACAGACCTTTAGGAGTTTCACCAGTTGCAATTAAAAGTTTTATAATGAGACTTTTAAGGACAAATTGAACTTGGAGAAGTTTTTATGTGTTCCATGCTATCATATCCCGAGCCTTCAGGGCAATGACTCAGATTGACAAACTCCCAAGCCAGGACTAAGGTAAAACAATAGCAGAGCTCCCAACACCACTTCCGCCTTTGGAAAATCTTTCCTGTATGGCAGAATTTATGACCTCTTGTCATAAGGGTAACTTTGAATAGTCTTCTACACAATTAAATAAGAATAAACATACATAGGACCTCAAATTTTCTGGAGTAGCTCTTTCAGAAGATTCAGAAATGTATAGTAAAAGAGGGACTTGTTATATCTGATATAAGAATCTAATATGCAGATATGACTTCTGATTGTTATACAAAAGCACCCAGGCCCCCTGTAAAACCGCAATCCCACACTTCTAAAGTCCTAAAAGACGCATCCACATTATGAAATCATAGAATGTTAGGGATTGGAAGGGACCTCGAAAGATCATCAAGTCCAATCCCCCTGCCAGAGCAGGAATGCCTAGATTGTGCTACACAGGAACGTGTCCAGGCAGGTCTTGAATGTCTCCAGAGGAGGAGACTCCACAACTTCTCTGGGCAGCCCGTTCCAGTGTTCCGTCACCCTCACTGAGAAGAGGTTTCATGATACAAAGTCAGCAATTAAAATTGAACTCTAGCCCCCAATTATCTACCTTTTTAATTTTCTTCTAGGTCAGCTGTGAATTCATCTCCTGTAAGAAAATCTGGACATAGTTTGGAGTATATTGTATTTTGGATAGTTCTGCTCCAAAAGATCAATATGGAAGGACTGCATTAGCTTTGGGTGCCTTCATGTTGTAGAGTCTTCTGGCACTTTCCTGGCACCATCCCTCTGCACGCTCGTATGACATAGCCTAAAAGTCATAATACATACTCTCATGTTCATTCTATAAAGCACCATTCTGATGGGTTAAACATAGTCCTCAAACTATTTAAAACAACTTGAAATGAAAAATAAGAAGAATGGAAAGCCACAAAAACCTTATGATAACAGTGTCAATGCCACAAGGCTGCCATACAAGACCCACTGGGAGTATACAGCTAATCTTTTGAGGAGGTAGCTGGTCTCTCTAGGAGACAGGAGGATGTTAACCTGTCTGTGCTGCTTGGCCTTAGTCAGGGCTGTCTTTTATTCAGCAGCATTGGCATACAAGCAGAATACTTGGCATCATATAAATCAAGACCTTGTAGCAGTGCTGATGAAGAGTAAAATAGCAGCAGAAAATTATAGTTACTTATGATAGTGGTGCAAAAAGAAGCTGAGTTTAGGCAATTGCAAACCTAATAACTTCTGAGCAGTTAAATCTGAATAGGACAACAGAAAGAAATGTTTCCTTTTTATTTAAAAAACATCCATAATCTAAAAAAAAAATCAATTTGTGTAAAAACCTGCAAACAATGCAAAACAATAAACAAGTATTTTGGACGGTGATGAATAATGTGGTCTTTTGTTGTATTCAATAATAAATCTCATATTTTAAGAACAACAAATTAAAAGAAACTGTACAGATAATTTTTATCATTCTGTTGCCAAATGTCCATGTGACTTCTTTATAATTAGTATTTTTAATGTGAAGAATTAGCTAGCCTCTGATGTCAAGGCTTGCTGTCAAAAAATCGGAGTGCTCACTGATACTGACTTGGCACTTGCCATGTGTTCAATGTTGGGGTTCTTTCTGGATCTCTGTAACAAAGGCACAGAACAGTGTAATAAAATAGCTGGTTTTGAAAGACAGATATACATGTCCAATTATCTCCACCAGAATATTTTAAGGAGTCTTTTTATTATTATTATTATTTAGAATATAAACATCATTTAAAAATATTTATTGTTGTTTACAAGATGTTATAATGTAGAAGGAAAGAGTTCCAGGTCTTGTACCAAAACAAGTTTTAATCTAAATAGAGACAGCAGACAAGACAGATGTAAGTAAAGTAAAAATAACTTTTGTGTGGCTACACAGTTTGTCAATAAGATGTTTGATTTGCAGATATCCAACTTTTCTCACTGGCCAGCCCAGTAGAAATTTTACTGAGGACTCCTTCAGTGCAGATACAGCTGGTAAAGAGCTGTGGTGGTAACAACTGGCTCCTTGCCTGTGTTCATCATGCAACAGGCAGCAAGCTGTGGCCCTATGGCAGCTGCCATATGCTGTCACTGCCAGATCAATTCATCTGCTTCTCAGTTTATTCCTCCAGGGCTAGAGAGGCAGAGGACCAGGGGGAATAGACTTGGTGTCTGTATTATTCTTCCTGTTGATCTATCCATGGGAAAAGGCTAAAGATTGAACATCATAGCCTTCTGCCTTAGAGCACAACACAGCACACAGAATTTCCACGGGATTTTCTCTTTCAAGCATTTCCTATGTGGTATCGAAGGAAAAAGAAGATCAGTTTACTGAGATAGTAAACACAAGGGGAAAGTTCTCTTCAAAATAGCATTCTGGATTCACAGTCTGTGTCAATAAATGTAATTCTAATTTCTGCAAATTACTAATTCATACCAGTGGAGGATTTGGCTCTATATGATTTTATTAAACTTGCAGGACTTTTTACACACAGTTGACATAAGTCTCTATAATATCTAAAGCAGGTATCTGTGGGGCAAATCAAACTATTCTCTGAGAAACTAGGAACGCTAAATATTGAAACAAAACATTAAATTTTAGGTTTTCCAGAATTTCATAGAACATATATGTTTTAAAAAATCCTTCATTGTAATAACACACATCTGTCCAGGTCCACCTAGGTTTTGTTTGATTTTAAAACTAGCTGGATTTGGATTAGGAAGGAAAGAATCCAAGAGCAGCTTTTGCATTTAAATCCATGAGAAACTGGCTGCTTTTAATTTGTAACTAACTGCTGGAGTCAAATGGCTAACAACAACTGGAAATGACGATCAACTAGGACACATTTCTTAGGGTAAATTTCCCCAGTGCACGTAGAAGAGGAAAAAATTAGTTGTGCCAGAGTCCTGATCTGAGCTGAACAGAACCTATTCTGTTGAGTGATTTTACTTGTCAGCTCAGTCTTTTCTAAGGGACTGCACTTTCTGAAGTCAGCAACATGTTTTTGCACACAGTGTGTGCTACCGGCAGTGATAACACCTGATATTTACAGTTACTGCCTGCGACTGGGATGCAGAAAGGCTCTTGTCTATACTTGCTCCTATAGTGACCAAGGTCACTGCTGGCTCTTGTGTAACACATGAGGGGTGCCAGGAAGTAAAAGAGGTCACAAGAGAGTAAAAGGTTTCACCTCTGGTGAGCAACAGTCAGGATGGGTTACCAGTAGGAGTATTCCATTCCACATATGTCATATTCAGTATAAAACTGAGGGATCATGGGGATTAAGGTCTTTTGTCTTTCCTCTTCTTCAATGGCCAGTGTCTGAGGAAGACTCCATCCATTTTTCTACCTTTGATCCCAATCCTGAGTTCTCAAATCCAGCTCCTGTGTCCAGTTCCCCTCTGCTGCTGAGTCTGGGGTTTCCCTGGGACCGCCTACTCTGCATCACCAGTGGGGATTGCTATCGATGGGGGAGTCAGGTTCTATGTCAATTTTGTATATACTTGTATATATTTCATTATTTTAATTATGGTTTTCTCAAAGCTGTTTCAGTTTTTTCTTCTTTCCAGTCCATAAACATCTCTACCTCATTCCCTTTCCCTTCTCTTTTGGGGAGGGAAAGGGGGTTAGAAAGCATCTGTCAGCATGTAGTGGCCAACCCAGCCCTAACCCTTGACAGCCAGTTTCGTGGATTATGGTTCAACTGTCCATGTGGCCCTAATCAGGTCTCAGAGCCCAAAATTTGTAGAGTTGTGGCCTCCCAGTCTTCTGTTCAAAGTAGAAACAGCCAGAAATGTTTAGTCAACTGGGATGTAAAAAAAAGGAGTTGAATTCTGACAAGTAGATACCTGTGTTGCTAAACTAATCAGTACCAATTATGAGACTGATCTTCTTCTCTTAGAAAGCTATATCTTTTCATAGCAATGTATATGTCTCAGAAAAATGTGAATGTGAGACATTCACTAGATACATGAGCTGCCAGAATTCCTCTTTGTCTCCGCAACAACACACCAATAAGTAGAGGGTTGGTCTTGTTCCAATGGAAAGTCTAGTTCTCTTAGTACTCCATTGCTGGAGATCTTCCAGGCCCAAATCAAGGAGACACAAAAGACTATGTGAGAGATAATCAGCATTTTCACGAGGATGGCCTAACAATGTGAATGATCCCAGGGACATGAAGCAGGAAGGCGGAAGAACTAACCCCACATAACTTTTTGGCAGTTTCAAAGACTTGTTGTTACCCATTTTAAGGTTGTCGTTTGCCAAAGCTCTTGTTTCTAATTCTAATTTCACTAAATGCAATGACTGAGCAACTACTGAAAGATCAAGATAAACAGATTTAAAACATCAGCAACACATTCAAAAGACACAGTTAAAATCAGTGTTAGCATGCCAGTTCTTGTGGTATTATTGATCTACACATTGAAAAATGGTGCTAGAGACAGCTTTTCTTTGAAATCTTAGCACAGGAAAAAGAATGGATAAAGCAACTAGAATACTAATGTAAAATTACACAACTTGATCTGAGAGAAGGTAAGCAAGTACTTGGTAAAGCATCCAATGCCTTATGAACTATTTAGACAAATCTGTATTTCACAAATACAAGAAAAGAGATATCTTTATTGTGTTCTAGAAATTATGAGGACCGGGTGGCCTCCCATCCCCCTAGGGTGAGATCAGTGTGCTAAGCTTGCTCCCTGAAATGCTTATACACCAATGCACGCAGCATGGGGAATAAGCAGGAGGAGCTAGAAACCTGGGTTCGGGCAGGAGATTATGATCTGGTGGCAATTACAGAGACATGGTGGGACAGCTCACATGACTGGAATGTGGTCATGGGTGGCTATGTCCTTTTCAGGAAAGACAGGCCAGCCAGGCGAGGTGGTGGAGTCACTCTTTACGTGAAAGAGCAACTACAATGTATTGAATACCATCCAGGCATGGATGAGGAGCAAGTTGAGAGCGTATGGGTTAGAATTAAGGGGCAGGCTGGCAGGAGAGATGCTATTGTGTGTGTCTATTACAGGCCACCAGATCAGGGTGAGGTAGTTGATGAGGCCTTGTACAGGCAGCTGAGAGCAGTCTCACAATCACAGGCCCTGGTTGTAGTGGGGGATTTTAACTTCCCTGATGTTTGCTGGAAGGACAACTCATCCAGCCAGCCACAGTCCAGGAGGTTCCTCCAGTGCATCAGTGATAATTTCCTGATGCAAATGGTGGAGGAGCCGACTAGGAGAGAAGCACTGCTGGACCTCATCCTCACTAACAAGGAGGGTCTGGTTGAAGCAGTAAAGGTTGAGGGCTGCCTTGGCTGCAGTGACCATGAAATGGTGGAGTTCAGGATCTCATGTAGCAGAAACAAAATAGCAAGCAGAATTGCAACCCTGGACTTCGCCAAGGCAAACTTTGGATTTTTCAAACAATTACTAGAGAAAATCCCATGGGCAAGGCTGCTTGAAGGTAAAGGGGCCCAAGATAGTTGGTTAGCGTTCAGGGACTGCTTCTACCGTGCTCAAGATCAGAGCATCCCAACACATAGGAAGTCAAGGAAGGGAACCAGGAGACCTGCGTGGCTAAACAGGGATCTGCTGGGTAAGCTCAAGTGCAAGAGGAGAATTTACAGATCTTGGAAGGCGGGGCTGGCCACTTGGGAAGAGTATAAGGCTGTTGTCCGAGGATGTAGGGAGGCAACTAGGAAAGCAAAGGCCTCCCTAGAATTGAACCTGGTGAGAGGGGTCAAGGACAACAGGAAGAGCTTTTTCAAATACGTGGCAGATAAAACTAACACCAGAGGCAATGTAGGCCCACTGATGAATGAGGTGGGTACCTTGGTGACAGAAGATACAGAGAAGGCAGAGTTACTGAATGCCTTCTTTGTCTCTGTCTACTCTGCTGGAGGCTGTCCTGAGGAGCCCCGTTCCCCTGAGGCCCCAGAGGAAGTCAGGGCAGTGGAGGAGTTTGCTTTAGTCAATGAGGACTGGGTTAGGGACCAATTAAGCAATCTGGACATCCATAAATCCATGGGTCCAAATGGGATGCATCCATGGGTGCTGAGGGAGCTGGCTGATGTCATTGCTAGACCACTCTCCATCATCTTTGCCAAGTCTTGGGAGACGGGAGAGGTGCCTGAGGACTGGAGGGAAGCAAATGTCACTCCAGTCTTCAAAAAGGGCAAGAAGGAGGACCAGGGAAACTATAGACCGGTCAGCCTCACCTCCATCCCTGGGAAAGGGATGGAACGACTTAAACTCGAGAAGAAACTTCTTCTCAGTGAGGGTAACGGAACACTGGAACAGGCTGCCCAGGGAGGTTGTGGAGTCTCCTTCTCTGGAGACATTCAAGACCTGCCTGGACACGTTCCTATGTAGCATAATCTAGGCATTCCTTCTCTGGCAGGGGGATTGGACTTGATGATCTTTCGAGGTCCCTTCCAATTCCTAACATTCTGTGATTCTGTGATTCTGTGTGCCATCTCAAGGCATATCAAGGATAAGAGGGTCATTAGAGACAGTCAACATGGCTTCACCAAGGGGAAGTCGTGCTTGACTAACCTCATAGTCTTTTACGAGGATACAACAAGGTGGATAGATGATGGCCGAGTGGTGGATGTGGTCTACCTTGACTTCAGTAAAGCATTTGACACAGTCTCCCACAGCATCCTTGCTGCTAAACTGAGGAAGTGTGGTCTAGACTCTTGGGTAGTGAGGTGGACTGCGAACTGGCTAAGGGGAAGAAGCCAAAGGGTTGTGGTCAATGGGGTCGAGTCTGGTTGGAGGCCTGTACCCAGTGGAGTCCCTCAAGGGTCAGTACTGGGACCAGTATTATTCAATATATTCATCAATGACTTGGATGAGGGACTAGAGAGTACTGTCAGCAAGTTTACTGATGACACGAAGCTGGGAGGAGTGGCTGACACACCAGAAGGCTGTGCTACCATTCAGCGAGATCTGGACAGGCTGGAGAGTTGGACAGGGAAAAATTTAATGAAATATAACAAGGGTAAATGTAGAGTCTTGCATCTGAGTAGGAACAACCCCAGGTTCCAGTATAGTTGGGGAATGACTTATTAGAGAGTAGTGTAGGGGAAAGGGACCTGGGAGTCTTGGTGGACGGCAGGATGACCATGAGCCAGCACTGTGCCCTTGTGGCCAAGAAGGCCAATGGCATCCTGGGGTGTATTAGAAGGGGGGTGGTTAGTAGGTCAAGAGAGGTTCTGCTTCCCCTCTACTCTGCCCTGGTGAGACCCCATCTGGAATATTGTGTCCAGTTCTGGGCCCCTCAGTTCAAGAAAGACAGGGAAGTGCTGGAGAGAGTCCAGCACAGGGCAACTAGGATGATTAAGGGAGTGGAGCATCTCCCTTATGAGGAAAGACTGAGGGAGCTGGGGCTCTTTAGTTTGGAGGAGACTGAGAGGTGACCTCATTAATGTTTACAAATATCTAAAGGGTGAGTGTCACGAGGATGGAGCCAGGCTCTTCTCGGTGACAACCAATGATAGGACAAGGGGTAATGGGCTGAAACTGGAACATAGGAGGTTCCGCTTAAACTCGAGAAGAAACTTCTTCTCAGTGAGGGTGACAGAACACTCGAACAGACTGCTCAGAGAGGTTGTGGAGTCTCCTTCTCTGGAGACATTCAAGACCTGCCTGGACACGTTCCTATGTAGCATTATCTAGGCATTCCTGCTCTGGCAGGGGGATTGGACTTGATGATCTTTCGAGGTCCCTTCCAATCCATAACATTCTGTGTGATTCTGTGTGCGTGATTTAGACCAACAACCAATTTAATCACCTCTGAGCTCTGAACATGCTATTTGTTGATACAATTTTCCCCTAACTAAACTTTTTCCTGTCTGCCTTTTTAGGCAACAGACATCCTAATCAGAAATTTACTGTCAGGAAGAAATTTAGAAACATAATGTGATCCTACAAACAACAGATAGCAGCTAAGGGCATAACATTAGATGTGGGAGCCTTACTGCTGTCAGTACTTTAAAAAACATCACTTGGAAAACCTTCCAATATTTCACAAATTTTAGAGGGAATCAGAAAATTGTTTCTCAAAGTGGTATAACCTTCTACTTGAAATACATCTTAGAATAACTTATGAAGAGATGATAACAAAGCATATATTTATCAGTAATGTTAACATAGAACATTTTACATCTTTTTTTTAAACATTTTAAAGGTAAAATACTTAAAACTATTAGAATAATTTAGTTCCTTTTATTTTGCTGGCTGAACCAAAACACTGACAAAAATAGTGTTCAGTTTTCTCAGGAAAACAAAACAAAATAAAGGTTTCAGGCTCACCAGATTTGTGTTTAATTCTGAACAAAACACTTCATTTTTCAATTATTCATTTTTCTAAACATGGGAGTGCTGCCTCAGTCTCAAATGTGCTATTTTCAGAGTTGCTAATTTTGCTGCCTTGCCACAACAATCTTGATATTGAGAAAGGTATTTTTTATTGCTGCTCTATGACAATGTGAATGGAAAGTGTGCCAATATGTTTGGATTAACAAGTAGTTCAAATTGCTGCAAGCATCCTTAAAAGCTTGTTTTGACAAGATGCAATAGTGAAGATATTTCTTCTATTTGCCAAAGCTGAAACAAAATGATTTCTATGAGAAGGTATGTTCACCCAAATGAGCTTTAAGGTTTGTCTTTATACTTGGGGGTTGTTTCTTGTTACATAGTCTTGGATGTCTGACAGATCCCCAAGTATGCAAAGATTATCTCTACGAGCATTTAGATAGAAAAGTATTTTTTTTTCCTCTGCTGTAAGAAACAATAATTACCAAGCTGAAGGATCAACACATCTGGTAGTTCTACACTAGTAAAACCAGCTGTCCACTGTTAGCAAACTAGTAATGAAATCATCAGTGTTCATTCTTTTTTTTTTTTCAGGAGTGTCACAAACTAAAAAAAAGTAGCCTAAACAAGCACTCAGGCTTGCATATGGATGTCCAAGATATAAAATTGTGTTTCCCTCCTTTTTTTTTTTTTTTTTTTATATTGCTATTGATATCAACCACAGAACTGAGATTGTACCTTCGTCTCTTTTTCTATTTTTTTCATGGTCACAATTCCTTCCATCTTGTTTAGGGTTCTGTGAGGTCATTTTATCCTATATATGTGTAGTGTGTGGTACCAAATTTATTTTGTCCTTTGCTTAGAAATTCTATTTCTTGTAACTTGAATAGTTATTTTGGAACTGGTAGCAATTTCTACCTTACGGGTAATATATTCAGATGACTTTCCTCTTCTTAGTCGGATGTAGTCTGATCAGACCTCAAGGCAGCTTCCAGTGGTTAGCAGCTTTTATTTCACTCTTGGGGTTTTTTCTATGACTGCAACTGCTTTGAAATTTTAAAGTTTATTGATGACATACATCATCTTGCTCCTCACTCTGACATGTACTTCTATAAATGCTTCTGTGTCTTTTCTATCTGCAAGACAGTATTTCTTGTGGAGATACAATCGACTGAAGCACAGTGGGTCACCGTTGGAGTTAAAATAGAGAAAACCTTATGTCAGAGGTTAAAAAATTTCTTTGCCTCTTGATTATGAACAAGGAGATGTATTTTGAAGTGTTAATTACACAAATTATAAAAAAGTATACTCATTGTTACTAACATGATTATGTAGAAGTTAATCACTAGAGTTGATAATGAAATAGAAAATGTATGTCTAGTCTACTCTTCTGAGAAAAGGTGTTTCTGTTTTGATTCATCATTACATTGCTTAATAGGTATACAATTATCTCAGAGAGAAAAAAAAATAAATCTATTTTGGCGCTGTATTTGGTTTACTTGGCAAGGTTTTGTTAGTGGGGGTCTACAGGGGTGGCTCCTGTGAGAAGACAACAGAAGTTGCTCAGTCAGACATAGCCAGTTCCAGCCAGCTCCAAGACAGGTTCGCCACTGGGCAAAGCTTGAGCCCGTAGGCAATGTCAGTAGCACCTCTGTGACACATACTTAAGAAAGCATAAAAAACGGTGTAAACAGCAGCTGGGAAAGCCAAGTGGGAAGATGTGAGCAAAACAACTCTGCAGCTACCAAGGTCAGTGAAGAAGTAGCGGAAGAGGTGCTCCAGGTGCTGGGGCAGAGATTCCCCTGCAGACCGGGGTGAGGCCAGCTGTCCCCTTGCACCCCCTAGAGGACCGTGGCGGAGCAGATATTTACCTGCAGCCTGGGGAGGATCCCATGACAGAGGTGGATATGCTATGAAGGAAGCTGTAGCCCATGGAGAGCCCCCATAGAAGAAGGCTTCTGGCAGGACCTTTACTATGAGGGTGGTGAAACATTGGAACAGGTTGCCCAGAGAGGTGACGGAGGCTCCATCCCTGGAGGCATTCAAGGTCGGGTTTGATGGGGTCTGAGCAACCTGATGTCCCTGCTTACTGCATGGGGGTCTGAGCTTTAAAGACATCTTCTAACCCAATGCATTCTATGATTCTATGACCTGTAACCTTGTGGAGAGGAGTTCACTCTGCAGCAGGTTTGCTGGCAGGACTTGTGACTCTGTGGTGGACCCACACTGGAGCAGCCTGTTCCTGAAGGACTGTAACCCATGGAAAGCACCCATTCTGGAGCAATGTGTGAAGGACTGTCCTGTGTGGAAGGGCCCCCAAACCAGAGCAGGGAAAGAGCATGAGGAAGAAGCAAGAGAGACAGTGTTATGAACTGACCACAACCTCACTCCTCACCTCCCTGTTTATAATCAGGTACTCATCTCTACTATGTCAAAATCTGACCACTATTAAAAGATAATATTGATTCTCCTTAATCATATCTGAATGGAACTTTTGAGGCAGAACCATAATCTTAGTGAAATACTGACTGACCTCTACATGAAGTGTAGTAACAACAACCTGGTTTCCTACAGCCAGAGAATTCATATAACATGGTCATTAATTTTGTTAATAGGATATCTAAAAATTGATCTAGAAGTGATCTAGTTCATCTCACTGACATCAGATAAGATCGTGGTGAATGATGTAATTTCCTGACAGTAGTTCGTCCGGTCTGCCCTCAGCTTACCACTTAGAGGTTGCAAAATATTCTAGACAATCTACGCTAGTCTTTAACCATCTTTTCCTATATGAAAATATTTCCAATTTAAACTCATTGTTTTGGGGGATTAGATGTACCTATAACCTGTAGGTAATTCTAACACCAGCAGTGATGGATATTTCTTCGCAGGATGTAGTCCTGGATAAGCATTCTCCAAACTGTTTGCAAGAGCTTGCATCATGAGTTCTAGGCTGTAGATATTCACCATCTCCTGTGCCATTTCTTGTAGTAAAGAAGTATGAAAATGCTGTTCAGTATTTGACAAGAAGGATGGTTTCATTCTTAATGAATTTTATTTTAAGTCTGTAGAATTGCATACGTAAGTTTGAGCTATCTAGGGGAAAAAAAAAAGTTTGAATTTATGGAAAAATAATTTTCTGTAATTTTTATGAATTTTAAGCAAAACCTTCTCCCAGGATTTTTTAGGATAGAAGTTAGTTCAGAGACATGAATATTAATTGTGAATATCTGACTATCTAAATGATACAAAGATTAATTTTGACCTTTAAAATGTATTCTCAATATTTTCATTCTAAAATAAATACTTGTATGGCATCCATTCTTCCATGTTCTGACAAATAGTGTCATGTAACTGCCAAAATTCTAATAGCTTCTCTCACTTAAACAGATGTAGTCATTGCTAGAAATTTCCTGAGAGAGTCAATTCTCCTGAGATTTCCTACACATTTGCTAATTAATATGGATAGCTGGAGAAGTGGCAAAATTTTTGTGATGTTTATCTGAAGCAAATCACTGAGTATGGGATGGTTCATCCATTGCTAATGAGATAATTAAATCTAAGCTGTGTATGTATATTGTTGAGAATATTATGGATAAATCTGTACCCCTCAGAAGTCAGGGTCCAATTTATTATTAATTTCAATGGGGCTAGAATTTAATACACTGTACAAAACACTGTATAAGGCAGGTGGTTCGAAATGACACTACAGTCTGTTGCCTGTACTAGAACTCTGCAATCCTGCAAGAAGATAAAGGGCATAAAAGGAATACAGCACTTAAAAATTATGAAATTCTCTATTAGCTTACACATTAGAGAAGTTGTATACAACATGTGAATTTGACAACTGCAGAAAAATTCTTCCCTACTCAAATAATGTCAGTGGCAGGTATAAATAAAACAAAGATTTAGACCTGCCAAGTAATGAATTATAAACAAAGTTTTTCTTTATTCTTCCCACATCAGTAATTTTTTATCACTTGTCACAAAGATACAAGCCCCATTATTCAAGCCTTTGGCATTTTGATCCGCTTGTCCTTATTCAGCTTCTACATACTCATTAATGTAACTACTTGCTGTCCAGGATTTTCTTAAACATCCCAAAACTTCATCTTGAGCATTTAAGCTATTTCATTAACTTAGCCTTGGAAATATTTTTGTCCTTTTTTTAGTCATATCAATTCGTACTCACTGTACTGCGGATTCATAGAGCCTGTTCTCATTATGTAGTGATAATATTGCTTCATCTTCAAATCTTTCCCTCCTAACCAGCTTGATTTCAGTAGTTCAAAGTCTTTCAACTACTGCATGCCTTTGCAGTGCCCTTCCACATGAGATCAGGAACAGTGAGTTGACTGTGTTTTCCAGTAAAAATTAAAAACCCATTCGTTCAGCTTGACTTATGCTTAGTGACAGCTCTGTGTATTTCTCACTGTGATGTGAATACATGAAGGACACAGTATAAAGATGCACTGAATTATATTGCATTGTGTGGTAAATGTGATTGGAGTAATTACCGGTGTCCAAGCTTTTATACTTTTTTTTCACTAAAGTCACTACTATGCCAATGGCAGAGATAAATAATGGAACTGTTTTATTAGTGTCTGTCTTGCCTAAAATGTGAATGACAAAAGAGCAATAAAGAAGGTAGTAAAAATATAAGATTTTAAAAAAAAAAAAAAAAAAAGCAGTACTTTTTAACAGTACAGGTGTAAATGTCACTAATGAGGTAAGAACAAATATATGGTGTTACTTATTCTGGCTTACTTAAATGCAGATTGGAATATAAAAAGTGGGGGATACCTGTAAAAAAGATAATCAGGTAAGTTAACCATTATATTGTATCATGTACTCTGTTAAACTCTATATTCATTTTCCTCTACACTTTAAAGCATATTACACTGCATGGACCAGCTTTAACACTATTTTTAATATTGTAAATTCTTTTTCACAATGATATTTTACTGTCATAGCAGTGTTTCTGCTTTACTGCTTGCATCTCTATATATGCTATCTACCATAACATTATGGTATACTTGTCTTTGACTATAGTACTTCTCCAGCTGTTGGATAAATCTCAGAATTTGGACTGTAATTTCAATTATAGATTCATTATTCCAGTCTGGGAATATAATTTTCTTTTAAGAAGGATGCAACCATAGTTAATAACCAAGCACGGATCACAAAGCTTCATTAAATGAAGCTCTATTCACAGATGGGCTGTGTAGGGTGGTCACCTTGTTATTTATGACTGTAGCTATTTCAACAGCTTCTACACATCCTGTTTGAAAAATTATAATTCCTGAAGATTTTTTCTCCATTCACAGAAATAATGATTCAATAGTTTGTTCTGATTCATTGAAGTGTTTAAATGCATTTTTAGACTTTTCCAAATTGATGCCAGTGTGAAATTTAAGTAAAAAACTGACTGGTCTGGCTTTATAGAAGTGAGTGGAGCTAGGCTAATTTACGCCAGCTCAGAACACGTCCGTAATACTGATGGTCTCATTCAGTAAATTATCATCATAACATGTTGATTTTGTGGAGTGATTAAAATTACATGTTAAGGAATTTTGACAAGAAAGGAAGAACAGAAGCTTTTGAAAGTTTGAAATCAGTATTTCACTGTAAAACAACCCAGCAAGGACCACCTGCCACCAGAAAGCACCAAAAGCATCTCTTATCATATAAATTCATTTCCCGAGCTTCACAAAAGAGTCAATATCTAAAGTCTAGTTTTTGCTAATGTGATTGTTTAATGAAGGTGGCAGTCGTGTGGAGCACCCTTCACACTGAATGGAGTAGTGATAGAGGAGTCATAGCACAAAATATTAATACTATCAAAATATTCAAGTTCTTGTCTAACTAGAAATAACAATGGCAGAGAAACTATTAGAACAGTCTATTCTGAGAGTGCTATATTTAGAAATAAGTATGTTTTAGACTGTTATCACAGCATAATCGATATGATATTTCCTTCTGTCCAAAATAACTGCAAAAAAAAAATACTCTGTGGAAAAAAAAAAATTCTGTTTAAAAAATAGGAAAGCGATGATTTAGTACTGCTAACATGAAGTTTAATTGTAACTATTTAGTTAACATCATTATTATTTTGTTTATATTTATAATACATAACATATTACTGTATATATTATATAACATATAATATATATAATAAGTATTTGTATGTATTTTCACTACACTTATAGAAAAGACTTTAATTTAAAACTTCAATTTCTTAATTAATATTTCTGACCTCCTACACGGAATCATCTGACAGGATTTCAAAATCCATATTCCAGCAACTGTTCACATAGGTTGATTTGCAAATGTGTGGAACATTGAAAACACCCCTTAGAGTGGTGCAACTACTCTATAACACCATTCTGAGGTCATTCATATGGATTAAATACAGACTTGATTGTCAAATTAAGCATTGGCCATACCCAACTTCAAGATACTAACAGTGAAGTATCAGAACAATCAGAATTGACTTGCTCATGCTCCCAGTGTTCTAAAAATAACATTGCAGCTGTTTAAATTGTGAATTACTGATAAGTTTTTTCCATTAACACTTTTTTTTTCTTTGATGGAAAGAAACACTCATGAAAACAAACTAAAATTATGTTTTTCTTTTCATTTGATAGAAAATGCATGAAGAAATAAAAAGAACACAATTCACAGAAATAATGACCAATGTAGAAGAGTATTTTAAATATATCTAAACTATGCTAGAAGAAAAAAGGTAAATTCTTTCTAATCACTCTAATAATTGGTTTGAATACAGAGAGACTCAGAAGGCTTAATCCTTTGAGCTTTTGAGAATTTCATAGCCTCTCAGGTATCTAAATCATATTTCCAAACTTCCCTTACCTTTAATTCTTTTAATGAAAGTCAAAGTTGGTTTCCTTTATAAATCATTTAAATGTGTTTGAAAATGTTACCTCTGACTAAAGAAATTACTGGAGCTGTTTCATTACAAAGATTTCTTCTTTAACTGATGTTCTCAGGTAGTAACAAAAGAGCAGAGGGAACACATGGGTGTCCATAAGATCATTTCAAAGTTAAAAAGAGAATTTGCTGGTCCTTATCAGCTGGACACAAAAATTTCTGCTGATCTTTGACAATGTGCTTCTTTGAAGTATACATTGGCTGTTATTTTCTTTATTCACAATAAAAATGTAAAAATATGTTAACTGGTCCTTTCATTTTCAGTATGTGATTCCAAGTGAAGAACTCAGCCTTATAAAGATGTGTAGTTGCTGATAAGAATTAATAGCATGAAAGATATGCTTGGCCTACACTTATGTAGCCTTTTATATTTCATGTAAGACACACACAAGAATGCTGAAAGTTCATTCAAGTATTTGATTGCTAGGCTGAAAAGCTGTTACTGTAATATGGAAGGTAAATGATAACATTCAGACCTTCACAGTGAACAGAGGGAAAAGATGAAATGAAGTAAAGAGCAGGCTGCACATCCCTCCATACCAAACAAAAAGGAAAAAAAAAAAAAGTCACATCTCTGTTAATCCAAATACAATGTAGACTGATAAACATATAACTCCAGTAGACAAGAAAAAACCTTTATTTTAGGGTTAAGGGTACGGAGGCGGTAAGAAAAGAACAATAGAATAGATTATGTGGTGTTTATCACCTTTAGATACACATAACTGGAGTTAAGCAAAGCAAATGTGGGTAAAAACTATTCTTTCTTTTGTGGCTGGCATATTTCCTGTGCTGATTTCAGACAACGGAATCTTGTATTATCTGAAGCTGCAAATCCTACTCCAGAAATTCAATTCACCAGAGCCTAGAGGATTAAGTAGGACTGAAGTGTGAACACCAAAAGGAAGCTCTGGAGAAAGACTTAAAAAAATTTAAGGATCATTTGTTTGATGTTTAAAACACAATCGATTCCTTTGTCCTTTTCCCAGAAAGCAAAAACCGCCTCTGCCCAAACATTGTAGAATCCCTTTCTGAGTGATTCAAACCCCCCTGAATGTTAGAACTGACTTTATTTCAGCATGGGACACCAGATTTATCACAGAATGAACTCCTAGCAGGCCAGTATTCACAACGATGTACCATCCAACTCTTAGACCTTTCCCAGGCAGTGCCTCACACTGTTGGACTGAACACACCCTCACTGCTACTGTGAAAGCCTTAATCTGGTATAATTTCCTACTTTCTGAAAGCCCAGGCTGTGTCATCAGAAAATAAAGTGTCATTCCTGCAGCTGAAGAATTGAGGCAACAGAAAGACGAGGTTTGTATATAGAGTACAGCTATCTTAGTGACTAGTTATAGTAAAGAGGAAGCTGATGCCCCAAAAGAAAGCTGAGAAGCTTCTCAGTTGACTGTCTAGAGAAACCAAACTGATGAGAAATTTTGGACTGTTGAAAAAAGATGAATGTTGGAAGACAACTTACTGGACAGGTGTTTTGGTTTGGCCTGGCCAGATTTCGGCGGCGGCGGGGGAGCTGCAGGGTGGCTTCTACAAGAAGCTGCTAGAAGCTCCCCAAGTTTGATAGAGCCAATGCCAGCCGGCTCCAAAGAGGGACTCGCCGCTGGCCAAGGCTGAGCCTATCAATAAGGTGATAGCAGAGGAATGCCTCTGTGAAAAACATATTTAAGAACGGGGAAAAGAACTGCGCTATAACAGCTGGCACAGAGATGGAGGAGTGAGAATCTGTGAAGACACCAAGGTCAGTGAAGAAGGAGGTGAGGGGGAGGATGAGCTCCAGGCGCCAGAGCAGAAGGAGTCTCCTGGGTCTGTGGTGAAGACCATGGTGAAGCGGGTTGTCCCCCTGCAGCCCATGGGCGAGGTGCAGATGTCCACCGTGAGGATCACCGCGTAGATGTCCACCGAGGACTTCATGCCGTGTGGGTGGATGCCTTAAAGGGGACTGTAGCCCGTGGGAAGCCCGCATCAGAGCAAGTCACTGCCGGAACCTGTAGCCTGTGGAAGAGAGGAATGCCCACGCTGGAGCAGGTTGGCCGGTGGGACTTTTGGGACGTTGTGGGGGACTCACGCTGGAGCAGTTTCCCCTGAAGGGCTGCACCTCAGACTCACGATGGGTGGGCTGCCCCTCGTGAGGTGTCTCCCGTTGGGCAGTTTGTGATGAATTGCCCTTCGTGGGACGACTCACGCGGAGAAGAGAGCACGAAGCTTGTCTCCCGTGAGAGGGACCCCACAATGGCCCTGGGGAAGAGTGAAGAGTACTCCCCCGGAATGAAGTAGCGGTGAAACCAACGTCGGATGAACTGACCGCAGCCCCCATTCCCTGTCCCCCTGCGCCGCTCGGGGGGAGGAGGTGGAGAAACCGGGATTGATGTTAAGCCTGGGAAGAAGGGAGGGATGGGGGGAAGGTGTTCTGTTGTTTAAGATCTGTTTGCTCTTTCTCACTTCTCACTACTCCTCTCTGATTAGTTCTCTTAATAAATGTACCTAATTTCCCCAAAACTGCGTCTGTTTTGCCCGGAACGGTAAATGAGAGTGATCTCCCTGTCCTTATCTCAAACCCTGAACCCTTTGAAATATTTCCTCCCCCTGTCTAGCTGTGAAGGGGGAGTGAGAGAGTGGCTGTGTGAGTACCTGGCGGCTGGCCAGGGTCAACCCATGACAACAGGTGACTGGCAAGGGCATAGTTTTCTTGTTTCAGAAGAACATCAAGAAAAGGCTGAAGGAAAGATAAGATGGACAGTTTGAGATATGTAAGGAAGTTCTACATTATTCTACATTTTTAATAAGATTCCCCCCCCTCCCCCCCCAATTTTCTGAGCTTTTGTTCATATTCGAGACAAACCCAGCTGGTATAGGTCTGCTGTGGTTTGGCAGCTCGCACCTTTCAGTGGCAAACGAAGAGGTGGAGAAATGTTTTTTTGTAATTAAATGAAGTTCTGACATACAGTCGAACATACTTACACAAAGGCACATAGAGTACAAAGGAGAAAATTAAATTCCCTTCATTTTCTGCCCATGTTGGAGGATATTTGGCACAAAAGGGTTACTAAGAAAACCTTCCTCTGGACTGCAGTTACGTCTTAGAATGTACCTCACAGGAACTAAATCCTCAATACACAGGAACTGAGTCCTCAATAAAGACCTGTAGCATGAAGAGATCTCTCAAATTCTGAAGTGCAAAGCAAAGGTTTTGAACACCCTCAAGGCAACGACTTTGTGATGCCTGAGAAAACATATTTGCAGCAGGTGACAAGCACTCTCCTTTAAAACTCTGGATCCTTTAAGGCCTCTATTTCCTTTCCTTTAAACTAGAAAGCCAAAAAGAGAGACATGAGAAATCACTGTCTTAAGCATGAGGAGAGGTGAAAGATTTGCGGTAGAGTATGACTGGAAGAATTTTACTGATGCATTATGATATAGAATGTTATAGAATGTCATGTCTACATTAGAGAATGAAGCTCAGGTAGGATAAATATCTTAGTAAGATAAGAAAACTGTAGATTAAACAGATTGCCAGTGCTTTCTCCGCTCCTTCAGCTTTAAACATTATCTTCTGTTTCTTTTATGACTAAATCAGAGCAATGAAATCATTATGTATTGTAAAAGTAGGAGCCAGCAGTTCATAATTGTTTATGACTGTTAAAACAGGAAAAAAAAATAAAAATCCCTGTTGTACTTCTGATTCATTTTCATGATCCATTGACCAGCTGGTATGAGAAGCATCATTAATGAAGCATGAGATTTCATGCAGTTTGGCCACCCAGCAGGAGGTACGCTTCACCTTTTGCTGATTCTCTTTTTACTAGCTCCTACACCCAGGAAAGTCAATGTGTTAAGGACACATTAAAAGTAAGATATGTATACATTATTCAGTCTTCTTTGGATATCACTGACAACTATCATAATGCTTCTTAGAGTGACAGCTTTCAACAGAGCATTGCCCTGTGAAATAGAGTACAGAGTCACACACTGTGAAAGGAAAAATGTAAAAATCAAAGGAGTTTTGTAACAGCTATTATTCAGTGAGGTTTTAGATATTTTTAACAAAAGCAAGCCAGGAGTTCTTCTCTCTCATAAGAAGTCAGTACTGGAAATATATTAGATTTTATATATCAAATCAGGGACAGCATTAAAATTACATAGAAATATTTTTTAAAGAACAATCTCCTGTGTACATGAACATGAATGCATGGGCAGATGTGATGGAGTTTTTTTAGGCATGCCATTGTACATATTACTCACCTATACTTTTTTCCTAAACCAATTTTATTATAGGAAAAAATCTCTTTGATGCCTTTGTACAATATGTGTAAAATAACTACCAAGATTCTAAATCTAGTTCAGCCCCAAAGACTTTTTGTAAAGAATTTAACTACTACCCTCTACATATGCTGGTCACTTAAGATGAAGTATGGACCCAAGAGTTTTGCTGAACTACACATCAAAAATTAACAAATGGTGTTAAATTCTTACTTAACTTTGGTATTATTTTCCTATTATCATCCCAAACTTGAATTTTCAAAATGCTGCTGAACTACTGTACTGGAACTGAAGTAGAAAAATTGTCAGAGGAAGTCACTGAGGTGGGACCAGGCATCTGGGGGATGTCTAGCACCAGTCACAACTCCCCAAGCTTACATGTCAGACTGCAAAGTCGGGAAGGCATCATTTTACGCTCTGTTCATTGCAATAGGATGAGTTTTTAATGGTGGAAAGAACAGAAAGGTGTAATTTGGTCATAATAAGAGGTATTAAATGTAGCTTACATCATTACAGATATCCTTGTATATTTATATATATGTATCTATATGTATATATATATGTATATGTGTATATGTGTGTGTATATATATGTATATATATTTGTGAATATCTTGTGTTATTACAGAGATTCATGTATGAGGCCTTTGGGTAGGTCAAAAGAAATCCAAACAGTAAGTAGCAAGAAACTTTGTAAAACGGTGTCAATAAATACTATGGGAAGATAGCCATAACCTAATAAAAAGTAAATGTATTCTTTATGCTATTGTATCTGGTATTCTCTGGATTCATTTTGATAATCTTATACTAAAAAAGGACTGATACTTTAACTCCCTGAACTAATTTATGCAAGGTTATAACATCTAAGGAAAAAAAAACAACACCAAAATTCAAAGCAACTTCATTTTTTCTTTGAGATGCCAAAGTGTGCATGTTGTCTTCACCCCTTTCAGCTCTGCTGTGAGGTATAGAAGAAGCTTAAGGAAAAAGAAAAAGCTGGAAAAAAAATGAACATCCCAAATTCTGAAATATAAACAGCAAAGAAATATAAACAACAAAACCACATTGACCTCAAAAACACCCCAAAACCCCACAAAGTTTAATTCACTGAGTAACTGAAAACAGGGAAATTTAAACTAAATCCATAAATCGTTTTATGTGCCATTTAAATATTTAACCTATTTGAAGCATGTGGACTAAATACCACCTGAAACCACTTCTGTGTCATAAGGAAATTACGAGGTCATATTACCTCAACAGAATGACAAATGTATGTTACTGTACCACAGAAAACAATGGTGGTAATTTATGCCATAATCTCAGCTAGAGATTTCCGAATAGTTTAGGATTACTGACAGTACTCTTGCCCCTGAGGGACTTTTGCTTTTCTTCCAGTCCCTCTTCCTGCCTAAAAATGCAACAGTGCCAGAGGACTTCCAAGTTCACTACCTCCTGAGTGCAACCCTCTCGCAGGCTGGCAACAACTTGTTTATTTTTAGGTGTCACTCGCCACTCTAATGTGTGAAACAAACTATTGAATCAGCAGATACTTTTCCCCTCCCGCTCACACTGAGATATCAAGGGAAATGAAAAGTAGCTTGGAATCTAGCAGTGAAATGGGAATTGACCATAATGGGAAGACATAATAGCATATTATTAAGGAATTCTCTTCGAACTCCAACACTTTTTTGAACCAAAAATAATGGTAAAAATACATTAATAAAACAGTTATTAATACAAAATGAAAAACTTACGAGATACCACTTGCTTAACTTGATATACTGAGTGGGTGATAAGACAAAAATAATGTTTGAATTTACAAATATAAACTGAAATTAATCTTCCAATGAAAAGTTAAAAAATAAGAAGAACATAGCATTAATGAATTCAGAGTCTTTCTTTGGGAGAACAACGAATGAAACTATCTTCTGCAGTGCTGAAGTGAAACAATAGCTATAAAATTGTGTATAATTATAAAAATAAATTGGACACCTGCAGAAAACGCTAATTCTCAAAAACCTACCCCAGTACTATTTTCAGAACATTTGGCAGAAAGCCAAGCATATCAATTTACTATTGTACTGAAAATTATCAAAATTCAGAACTTAATTAATGCAGAGATCTTTTAAACATAAGATTCACTGCAGTGCTACCTAGATATCAAAGGCAGGTGTAACAGCTCTGCAAAGTGATGGAATGAGCTATGGAAATGAATTGTGAGTCTGCAAACATAACAATAAAAGAGTTCTGTGAGTTATGAAATAGCTTGAGCAACTCCTTGGGGGCTTAAGTAATCAAGAGAATATTCTGGTCAGATGTTTCTTTCTGCAGAGAGATGTCCACAGATGACATTTTTTTAATGAAACACTCTTTATCTAAAAAATTATCAAGCAATTTAGTTAATATCTTCATGCAAGGCCACCTTAAAAGGCACTTCTGACTGAATCAAGTAAGGAGGATTATCCCTCTGCATGAAGTTATCCCAGTACACCCATGACAGACCCTGGAGGAACTCAGATTTTTGAGAGTGCCTTCACTTGCACGTGCTCATGCAAGGCTCCCTCTTTTGTAGTGATAGAAAGCACTCCACAGCAGCAGTAGGAATACAGTCAAGATGTAATAATAGTTTTATTGTATATTTTCATAAAATAGTCGCAGACGTTGAGCTGCAGAACTTGGAAAAATATTACGAAGATATCCATGTTCCAAATGCTTCTATAATTTGCCGTGTGGAAATGAATGATATGCGCCTCCTCAGCAAAAATTCTTCGGTTACCTATTACAAAGACCCTTGTTTACATCCGAACTCAACTCTTCGGCTTTTAGTGATGTGACGAAAAGGACACTTAGCTCTATCTATGTAACAAAAGCTGGTCAAATCCTTGGGCTCCTAGTTCACTACAAATGCCATTTTTATTGGGATTTTTCTAATTTGTGGTGAATGAAAAGCTTCTAGAGCTCTCTTCACTGATGACATAAGCATTTTTTGTCTTCTAAGGAAAAAAATCTATTTCATTAAACGCTAGGTAAAAGGCTATAGATCTTCACGTGCTAATATGCCAGAAATCTTTCATAGGCATCCTTAAGGATTGGATAAAATGACATCAGGTGCAAAACTTTTCGAATAGAAGATTACAAGCTTAATAGACCCACATCGTTTGAATCAAATATTGTTCCAGTGGATAGTTTAGACTCACCTGTGTTCACTGAAGACTGAACATCTCAGCCACTACAGATTTGATTCCAATTCTCTCCCCCATTCTCCTGTGACTGGGGAGTGAGCAAGTGGCTGGTGATTCCTTAGTTGCTAGAAGGGTTCAATCCATCACACTCTAGTACTGAGCAAGTTCTATTTCTGTAAGGTGAGATGCATATTCCAAACAGAAGATGTTATCATTGCACACACACACATTTTAATGACACAGCAACTTGATTTGTTCTGTGTAATTTTGAATGTTGCTTCATTTTTCAGACAGAGTCTGATTTTTTCCATAGTCATAGAGAACTATTTTTCATGTCTCCTAAGGTATCTGTGTATTAGTTTCAGTCACCTATTCAGTCAGAAGAAATTTACTCTTGATCTCCCAAACATCAGAGTAATTCCTGCAAATAGGAGCTACAATTTAATATCTTGTAGGCATTTTGAAAAAGACTTGAAGCCAGAGATGTTTTGTAGGTGTTTGGTAATTTGAATTGAACAGGAGAAATTTATTTGCTAGCTTGGAAATAGTGTCTTATGAGGACTTGTGCACTTATAGGTGTTTTTAACTTTATAGGTTTGAAATGTCATGAAAGTAGTGGCTGTCATAAGCTTTCCATTGGTGGAGAAAACAAGCCTTATGATATCTATTGACATGGGATCTAGCTGTCAGGCAATGTTGAAATCAAATAAGAACAATTCTCGACATCCAAGTCTTAATCTTACTTTTCATTTAGGTTCAGATTTTCTCTGAACTTTCACATCGCGCAGCCACAGTAACATGAGGGAAATTTAATGATGGTTCAAATCACAGAGCTTTCAAAATGAGATTTAAAAAACTTCATTAATTAACCAACACACTTTTCAAATTTTTCCAAGGCTATTGATTACACAAAAGGTATCAAATCCACCTAAAATACGTTTTCACATCAACCAAACTTTGTCACCCAGCTTGACCTTTTCTTCAGGAATAAGAAGAATTTGTGTTGTAATCTTGTCCATCTTTCTCATCAATGGAAAACCCATTTGATCTAAATGCAAGTGAATTTATTCCTCTGTAAATGCAATTTCCAAATAAATTATATATATATATGTCCTCAGACTAAGATCTATGGTCTTGGTAATATAGAATATAAATAAACTTTGCAGCAGGATTTTATATGAAACAGAGAAAAAAAAAAATTGCTATTAATTTATTTACAAAGGGCAAGAAGTGTGATGTTGTAGCTGAGACAGGAGTTTAGCTTAGCGGACAGCCATCAAAGGGGTTGTCTTAGAGGCATTATACAGAACAAACTGAAAGACTTAATAGCTAGTTGATTTCTGAATTAATATCCAGATGGAACTAAGTTCTATTCAGAATGATGTTGTCAACAAAAAATAAGAATATCCTTGATAGGTAAGAACAGTTCAGGGAAACCTTCTGGATAAAGAGGAATGTTAGAAGACAAGTTCTGCAAAATTCTATGTATCCACTAACTTTAATGGTGGGAGAGGAAATGGAGATGAGATGGTTATTGGAAAAGCAAAATGGCCACTGGAGAGCTTTCTGAGAGAGAAGAATGCATGAATTTATCATGAAGCAATAGAGCCAGAAAAAAACTGACAATCAAGAAGATTTAGAGAGCACAACAAAACCGTCATGAGAGAGATCAGAGGAAGAAAAAGGAGAAGGTAAAAGGAGAAAATGAAGGAATTAGAGGGAAGAACAGATGAGTAGAGGATGGTTGGATAAATCAGGCTGTGTGAGCATTGCGGCAGGAGATAATGGCAAAAAAAAACCCCTAACAAACAAACCAAGGGAAAAAAAAAAAACATTAAATGTGTAAGAGAGTGAGTCAATAGACGAATTAACATTTTTCAAGTGAAAACCCTTCCCCAAACACCTTCCAATTCATTCTATGCAAATATGTAACACTAAAACCCCTACTCAGTTTTGAAGTCTTACGAAATTTTCTGACTCATGATTTTTGAGATTGTGTGATGGGCAATGCTGTCCATTAAATCACTTCCTACAGTACGAATAATTCTTTTGATGACAAAACTATGAACATAGCTGACCAAACCCTTACTTTTAAGATAATTTTAATAGAGTGGCTTTGCTACTGAAGAGAAGTATAGTGAAAATGCTGGAGGACAAAGTCCAGGTACAATGAGACATTAATTAGTGAGGTTCCTAGCCAAGGCTTACTTCAGCTTTCACTGACGTCAAGCAAAAGGCTGCCACTGATTATAGTGGAATTGGATCAAAGGTGCATGACAAGTTGAAGACTCAGAGTTCTTTTTCCCCCACTTCTTAAAATACAGAGGTCAAATCCCATATTTTTTCTTTGAGGGATATATTAAGATTTAGACTTATTTTCATATTTTTTAAAAAACAGAAAAGTAAAAATGTAAAACGGTTTGGTTTTCTTTCCTCTGCTTTGTCATTTTTTTTTTTGTTATTGCTTTTCCACTAGACTAGGAAAGGCAGAAGGAAAATGATTTAGAAGTGTTCAGCAGCATGATACTTAAATGCCTTTTCCTCTCCCCTTTATAATTCTCTCCCTTCAGTGAATATTTTTCCTGCTAGGAAGTTGGTTCAAATCGTTTCAGTACTTGCCCTGCATGTGAAGAACCAGGAATGTTGTGACCTCTCTGCCCTCCTCATTGAGACTAAGGAAACAAAAATATTCTTTGCCTACTGCTATTTTCCTGAAACAACCTGCTTCTGTAGGTAATTGGATATAAATGAGAGCAACTTTTTCAATAATGTTAATGAGAAAATTAACAGTTACTTGGCAATGTCAGAACTGGTGGCCAGAAAATTTGCCATTTTGATCACTATACTCCCTATTCATCTGTATTGATCTCACAAGATCACAAGCCAGTCATATGTATCAAGGAACAGTTAATTTAAATACAGCTATAGAGAGATGAAATTGAAAAGGCTGATACAATAATTGATATGTGTGAAGAAACCAGAGCTGTCCTACAAACCCTACATGTATTCTTAAGGAAATGATTACACGAAAAATATCAAATATTTATTAAATAAAACTTGTATTTCAGTAACACACATTTTATATTTTTCAATATTTCAATGAATTTAGGAAATATTTTTACACTTTGTAATACATAGTGTTTAAAATTTTAAAAAATATCGACATCAAGTTTGGAAAATATTTTAAAAACTTAGTTTTTCAATTATCTAAAATTTTCTTCAATTCTAAACAATAAAAAGAAAGAAAATATTCTGAAACATTCAGTTTCATATCAATAATTTAATCATGATTTTTCTTTTGATTAAACTTAAATCACTCAAAATGAAAAAAAAGTTCAATCCAAAAAAATATTTTGAAATTATTAAAATAGGGTTCTTTTGGACAATTTTTTAAAATTTTTTTTTCCTTCAAAATGGGAAATCCTTTCATTATCCCTTATGCTTATAAATCATCACTTTGTCAAAAAAAAAATGAACTATAGATTTGACTAAGTTTATGAATCATATCTGTATAACATATCAGTCTTCACTCTGTTTTAATATTTCAGAATTTAACTTATTCCTTGAATTTACTCCCATAAAACTGACCTCGTGCTTATCAAGTTGAACAGAATCTTCAGAAAACACCTGTACTGCCAGCAGAGGATGAAGTGAGAAACACAAAGTTACCGGAAGGAGAAATACTCTAATAATTACTGTGCATAATCACTAGCAATGCGAAGTACAAGTAAACTTTAACATATAATGAAGTGACCATTATAGAAATCCAGATGTGACTTAGATGACAACATTTTTAACAGCTTGATAAGCTGTTGTAATGGGATTAAAAGGCACTTGCAGTGACTTTTAACATTATCTTATGAAAACAAATTAAAAAGAAAGTAACAACAGTGAGAACAGCAGCAACACATTTCCACCTTTGATACATTTGTAGAAAATTAATAATTCAATAAGACATCAGTGTGAAAACATCCATCACTGGAGAAAGAACATAATCAAGGAAGTGGAAAATTTCCTTAATATTTTCGAATATAGAGGTGGGGATTTTTTCCATATTTTGCAGTCACAAAAACAAAAAAATCCCAACAACACACAACATGGAAAGATATTTTCCTATTTCTCCCTCTGCAGAAAGCACACTTCATCCAACTCTGCCATCTTAAATTGTTCACTTCTTGTATAGCCATGATATAAGGATTTAAAAATATATAGCTGTGTAGAGGAATTTCTTGTGGAGCAGAGGCACGGTGTAACTTTAAAAGTGTGGACAACCCAGCTTAGGCCAAAACAAAGGCTCTGTCCTTGAAGCTGCCTTGGAACACAGGGAGGAGGAGGTTTTATCTGTTTTGTGAAGAGCCTTGCCAGGGAGAGAAGGGGGGTGTGAGAGCCGCTTGCATAGTGGAATGGCATTACCCAATAAAACGCTGGTGCGTGTGAACCTGTAACTGACCAACTCTGTTAAGGGGCAGGCGTGTGGGCACTGTTTAAGTGTATATATTGAGGTGTCTGGAGCAATAAAGGGTAACTACTTGTAGCCATATCAGTGGGATTTGTCATTGTCTTGACCGGCTCTCCGACGGGACCCTCTTCATAGCTGTGAAGTGTTCAAGTCAGTTCAAAATAAGACCTGTCAATAAGACCTATCACAACAAGATTTTCCAGAAGACTTCCTTACTTTCAATCTGTTGTTATTAACTTCAAACTCTGGAGCTAAAGAAACAAAGATGCAGTTAAACCAGTGATAAGCAATATCAGAAGTTCATTGTAGTGTCCTACAACGCTATTGACAAAGTGTCTGTCAGACTCACACTATATACCTTAGAGTTCTTGGGAAGCCCTTAGAGTTCGTCTGCTACTGAAACAAGCTTCTGAGATGGAAATTGAGCCTTGCCCTTAAAACATCAAAAGTAATAATCGATGGAACAGTAGCCTGAGAATCAAATTAAAAATATTTCTATTCCACTGAAATATATATATATATATACACATACACACACGCTTTTTGTTTTGGGTGATGTTTATCTTTAAATGAGTGAAAGGGGCTTTAAAAAAGATTGATTCTTTTCAAGAATCTGCAGATGGTGTGGTTTTATTGGTTACCAAAAAAAAAAGTTATAGTTTTCCTTCTTATTTCAGGTTCTGCATGACCAATTTAAGAAAATCTAATTAAAAGCAAAAAAAGAGCATCGGATATGGTTTTTCGATTGTTCCTTTCCTCAAATCATGGTGATCAAGAATTATGTAAAATATTACCTTGCAGTGAGTTTTTCCTCATGCTTTTTACTTCATATAAGAAGGCCTTCTGGGCTCTTGATTGGATTCATGGGAGTTAGTTTATAAATAAGTAAGTATATAAATAAACGAGGTGAATACTGAAGATACCCCTGGTCAATAGTAATTAACATGTGGCATTTCTGAAATTGTCAAGACAGGCTGTTTAAACTGAAGTTTCTTGCTTATGTTTAACTATCTAAGGACATAATGCTTCATTTTTCTTGAAAGCAAATGACACTAGAAGAAAAATCAGTTGGAAAACCAGGTAGACAATTTGCTAAAGCCACTTTTTCTAGCTCAAAAATAGAAAAAAAAAACCCTCACAAATCTATTAAATATGGAGAGACCCAGGATCTGTGGGTGAACTGAACGCAGTTACAGAAGCACAAGCATCTCAGAATGACAAATCTAAAAAATCCTATTTCCTTCCAGCAGGCCTGATATTTACTGCAGCATTCTTTCTATAGTTCACAGGCAACATTTTTTTCCCACAAAATTCCCCAAACTTATTTCACTAATTATTTACAAATGAGAATAACATGTAGATTGATTGTATCTTACTGTATTCCTTCTTGCCTTTCAGCAAGCGCCGTGGGTCTTCACTACAGGCTTCAACAAAGGAGAGGACAAGACAAGCTAACTTGTAATTTTCACACAAGTAAAAAAGTCAAAGTAAACTCTTGTCTCCTTCAAGACTTTAATTCACACTAGTAACTCAGATTAAAACAACAAAACACTTTTTTTTCACTGAAATTTTTTTAGATCTTGATTCCTTCAAACTAAAATAGAAACACGAAGCTTTTTATATTAGTAGTGTGAAAGTTCGACTTATTCTGAGGGGAGAACTTCAACACTGTCTTAAAAAGAAAAAGGTATTCCTGGGTCACCTGTTCTTCACTTTCATTATACTTCCAGTCTATATTTATCTCTTTCTCTCAAAAAATTTAATGTCATTTACTGCCACCTGAACAATCATAACGCTAAGTTAAGCACTACACCTTCGCTCAAGTAATAGCTGAAACAAGCAGAAAATGCTACTATAAAACATATTCAGTTATGAGATGGTGCTTTACAAAAGGCAGGTTGTCAACTCTGTCCCTTAGTCACACTTGAATTTGAAGAGAACTCAAGCAGAAGAAGAAATAAGAAAGATGAAGGAAAGGTAGATTAAGATAGGAACAAATACAATGTAATCTAGGGTTATATAGGACCAAGTAATTTCTATGCAAGCAAAGATTTTTTTTTTCCTGACATATAAAATAATTTAGTACAGAAGAGTAGGGTTTTTTAAACCGTTTTGTCAAGTGACAGCAAAGTCTTAAACCCTGCCAGTACAGATAATTATGATGATCCATACATATTTAAATAAATAGGACTCTTTCTCTAATCATCCTGACCTGAGACAACTAATAGCTGTAAACCCTTCTAATTACTTTCTAGAATACAATTACTTTCACCTGACTGAGTAAACTGACATTTTAAATTCCTTTTTACAATATAACAGGATCTATTCTATTCAATGCTGCATTTCTAATGTCCCAGTGTCTGGCAGAAGCGTATTGTGAATTTCATTCAAAATACCAAGGCAGGTGTTTAAATAGATATCCCAAGCTCCAAAGAAAGCACAACAAAAGCCAGCATTTAACTTTCAACGAGGAAGGAAAGGCAAAACGTGTCAACTCATGCAATCCTTAAGAAACAGAATAACATAGGAGCTACTTAGACTTGCATCAAATTCATCTACCCAGTATGCAAACTTTGTCCCAAAGTAATTTTATTTATTTAGAGCCACATTTTGTTTGAAAAATCACACTCTGACCGCAGGGATTTTCTCTACTGAATGAACGTGCTCAGATGGAAATCCTGATGATACTGAATTATAACAGTTAAAAAGCCAGTAGAAAATAGAAGGACCAGAGTTAGTGACATATACTGTAATTGTTTACAGTTGGATATGTGGGTAAGAAATACAGGAAACTTTTCACATATCTTTCAACAATGCAACTCAGTTACAATAATTGAAAATGCCCTTGAAATTTTGAATTTGGTCTGGTTACTTGTATATATATATTTATATACACACTGATTTTTCACACCAACTTCTTACTAAGAATGAATGGATCTTGTTGAAGTATTTGGAATATAGAGTAGAGAGAAAGACTTCAAGGCTATCAGTTTGGCAAGGATGCATGTGACTAACTTCATACAGCTGTCATCTCAAAAGTCAAAGGAACAAACTATCTTAGCAACCTAACATGAATTTTAAAAACTTAGTCACATGTAATTTAACCAAATCTCCCATAGTTTCTTATCCAGATTTTTTTTTCAATATCTTTTCTGGAGCAGCTTTTTCTAGAAATTCCAAATTCTTCCAGTGAAATCCATTGGCTACACAAGTCTAGAGAAAAAAAAAAAAAAGAAAGAATGAAAGAAAGAATTATTTGCAAAACCAAGAAGTTCTCTTCAGATGAGAGTAGGTTATGCTAAATGTATTCCTACAGCCAGAGAACATGTCCTTTGGTGACATACAATCCATATGTTTAAAGTGTAAAAACAAGTTGAAAGCCCTAATCAGTGATCTAGGATTTAAGTGGAAGAAAATCACCAAAACATCTTTAAAAATTGTAGATTAGTACAGCATAAAGAGGGGAAAGCTTGGCTCCATAGCAACCAGTATATAATTTGTCATGAGCTGCAACAGATGCAGGATTTTGGTCCAGAAGTTTGAATGTTCTTCAGAAGATTTTTCAGAATTAGGTATGAACTTCAGAAATTGAAACACCTTACGAAATAAAAATGTATAATCAAGGCTGCTAAACAACATTTGCCTCCTTTTTTTTTAATTTTTAATTATACAAGAGGAACTACAAATAAGAAGAATGAATAAAATAGTTGGGGTCTTTTCACGAGACATTTGTTATTATTTTTCCTCTCTAACATTATTGTAAATGAGGGTTTTGACAGGTTTAAAGTCTCAACTTGCATATTGTAGCACCAGTTTGTATTTCTTTTAAAGCAAACCTTCGCACTACATTTTCTGAATGTGTGGTGCTTGATTTTGTGATAATTATATCACTATAATAGTTTCTGGTCTGAAAGTATAAATACATACTTGTAACTTTTGAAATTTTCTTTGAGAACTTCACATGAAAATATTTTAATCATAGACAAATACAAATCACGGAAGAAAATATTATTAAAAATGTTTATGACAATTGAAGGATTTGTATTATAAAACTTTAAGCTAAACTAAACATCAGAAAAGACCTTGCTGCTTTTAGCTTTTGATTTGCCTGTATTATCTGCATCTTTAACACAGAATAATGGAAAACAAAGAAAACATGCTGACCAAATTAAAATGTATTTATATATGATTTAGATTTCTGTGTATCCATCAGTTCAAGGCTGAAAAATCTTATACACTGCACTAAAGAAATTCACAAAGGTGCATTTCTCCAAACAATGGAGATTGCACTTCTTTTCAGGATGTTGGGTAGTGACAGGACTAGAGGGAATGGATTGAAGCTAGAGATAGATCGGTTTAGATTGGACATTAGGAAGTAATTCTTCACCATGAGGGTGGTGAGACACTGGAATAGGTTGCCCAGAGAGGTGGTGGAAGCCCCATCCTCGGAAGTTTTTAAGGTCAGGCTGGATGGGGCTCTGAGCAGTCTGATCTAGTGGGGGATGTCCCTGCCCACGGTGGGTGGGTTAGAACTAGATGATCTTTAAGGTCCCTTCCAACCCTGACAATTCTATGATTCTATGCTTTATAAGGTGATATACATTTCAGCCACAAATAGTAGGGAACCCTTCCTTCTATTAATCTGATATCTGGGATAGTACATGTAATTCAGACACAGAGACATTCAATTCAGCAATGTCATCCCACTTATGAGCAACTGTATCTTGAAGTAGATGGAATTTTCCATGGAGAGAGCATCAGATAATTTCCAGGTTGATTATAGGGAACCTGGGCTAATGAAACGGTTGCTGAAGGCAGGGTCACAGATGCTGTGAGAGCAGCAGAAGAGTAAAAACTGGTTTGGTAGTGAGATGGGAACATATACACCTCCTATATCTCAGATATTTGGATTAACCAGAGCTCCATTGCCAGCAGAGCCTCTCATCCTGATTCCTTGGTTCATCTGTCAAAGATACTGGTAAACAGAGGCCCATGGGAATGTCACACCAGAGGGAAGGGCAGCATCAGCATAAAGGCATCGCGGCATTTGACGACATGTTAGGTAATCTGACAACTCTGTAAACAAGATATTTATAGATTTGTGAAGAGGTTAATTACTGAATTATTTAGTTACCCTAACCAAAACTTTCAAACAATGGTTGATACAATCAGGATCTTGAAAACATTTCTGTTAGTGTAGACTCTGGGATGCCTTCTTGCTATGGACAACTGAAATTTTTCTATCAATTTTGCCTGACACAGAAAATCTGCTTTGGATCAAAAGTTTCCATGGAGAGTTTATACTTTCTGGATTCTTATTTTAGCTTTAATTTAAAGAAGTAAAAACTTAGGAAACAAAAAGGAGCTTCAGAAACATTGCTTAGTTAAATTGTTTTCAAATTTTATATTAAAGGAAAAAAGTTCTTGTTTGGCTTGTCACTTAATTCTTCCATCAAAATGTAAGTAATTTTCAGACTAATTTTTGATGGTTCTATTTTCACCCCAAAAGGACTGATTTAGGTATATTTTTTTTGACAGAAACAAGGAGTTCTGCCTAAATGAAGAAGGCTCGTATTTTTGTTCACGATTAGAAAACCCTGCTAAGGCATGTGCTGTACATCCAGCTCATGCACACATAGCATAACCGATGAGCATGACACACACCATCCATATTCAGACATGCAATTCACTGTACATCAGAAGCTAAGATCCATATAGAAAGCCTTTGAACAAGTATGCACACACCATACTGTCGATCTACTTGTGAAGAACAAGCGTTGAACCAAGCTATAAAAGGCATGCCTAGGCCAGCTGGTTTCAGGACCTCAAGAAACGATGGACACGTGACTAAAACTCTCAAATTTTGTGGTTTTGTTTTAATAGCTTAAAACACATACAAACCTTGATACTTTATTGTCCTGATGTATGTATAACATAAGAGAACACATGTATCAGTATACTCAGAAAAAGAATTGTAAAGTGTGAAATCCAATCACTTAACAATGAGTCACATACATATATTTTGTTCTGAAGCAGTTAAGGTCTTTATACGTGTAGCTTTTTCAGGAAGCAAAATCAAGGACATAAAGTTAAATAACAGAAACATAGATAACTGGGTCTCTCCACAGAGAGGCACCAAATTTCCTATTATCACAAATATCATGCTTTCTAGATCGGTTATTGACACTTCAGCTGCTATCATTACGGTTTATTTAGTTTTATATTCCTAACATTAGAAATATTACAGATTAATTTCTGCAGTGTTTGGTAAAAAGAAGGGGCGGTTTGAATAAGGTTTCAGTACATTAATGTGATTACAGATGGAAAGGAGCAGGCTGCAACACTGGGGTTTCAAGGAATCCAGAACTGCACTGCACATGGCAGTTATAGTACATGTAAAAACCTTCAAGAAAGTTTCTGACTTCTCAGTTGAGGAATGCACTTCTATCACCCTATAACCCATAGCAATGCTGCAAGGTGCTAATGTGCTTAGGTGATAAAGCATTAACCAGTGAATATTCAAAAAGTATTGGGTGTCAAGTTTGCCTCTTTAAAGTCTAATGGTCAATTATCAAGTTTTCACTAATTCATAAATAAATTAATTTGAAGTGCATGGAGTGCTTTCTTTGGCCAGTGTGATAGATGACCCATTCTGGCACCTCTCTGGTCATTCTGTTTGTTTAATTTCCATTGTGATCTTTTTGAGTTATTTGATTGCCTTTTATATACATATATATATATATATATATACACGTTTGCCATTCTTGAGGGGTGTTCTTACCATGAGCATCCTGAAAGCGAAACCATGTAGTATACATCTCAACAAGATATCTTCAGATACCTCCCAAGATGCCATTTGAAATGTGCCAGCTGATTTGCTGCAGTACTAGAAGATAGTACAGAAAACCACAGGAAAACATACAAGCAACCTTCCCTCTACGCACCTTCCAAAAACTTCTGAATTTTCCCTCTGAGGAATCTGAAGGAATGATGTGCCTTATAAAACAGGCTTAAATAAAAACACTATCATGACATGAAGATTTTGTTCGATTTTAAACATATACTTTGCTTAAAATATCCTATTCATTTAGTACGAATATACTTACTCTTTTTCCATGTTACTTGGAAAAATATTCTGTAATATTCTGCCATATATCAATTTCAAAGAGTTGGAAGGATTTCTTAATTTATAGCCTGAAGCTATACAAATTTGAACATATCAGTACATCTGTCAGGAAACAATTCTCCTGTCCTTTGAGAGCTTTTGACATATCAAAAAACTTCCCATCTAAAATGAGGCCACAAGAGTCAAAATCCCCAAAATAAAATCGTGAGAGCTGATTAATCCTTTAGTCCATACTCAGTTTAGTTTCACATACTGTGTTTTCTATAGGCAACAACAACAACAACAAACTCACCGGTTACTTTAAAAGACATTGTTTTACTTTAGTAATTTCATTTTAAACTATTAATTGTCTTTTGATTAAGATAGTTTCAATAAAAAAAAAAATGTATTAGTCAGTTTTACTAGAGTTAGCTCTATTTACTAGATCCCCAGACCCACACAGAGAACAACCATGGAAAACTGATTTCTCCTCAGTAAGAAGATGAGAAGCCTCCATCTGTGAATGTGTTTAAAGGCAATTTTTGAACTTAAGAAATATCACACACAAACTAAAGATACAAGTCTTCCCCAGAAAACTAATAAAAAAAGGAAATCAGAAGATTAGTAAATTCTTGTCTGATTATATTTGACATTATGCTTTTTTCAAGCCGAACTCACATTTATATCCTTGGGTTTGTAATCCTAAAAAAATGCATTCATTCTGAGAAAGATGAGAGAAGTGATACTATATATTCAGTACATGACTAGCAAACACTAATCATGGTAATAATAATAAATCCTAAACAAACACTTCCTTAAGTGTGTTTTAATCAAACAAAACTGTGTTATTTTTTAAAAAAATGTGGACATCTGTTGATACTTGTGTGTTTATCCCATGTTTATTGTTTACATTTTGTACATTAAAATATAATTGTTTATTAAAAATGAATTAACAAAAGCAAACCTTATGGCAACAGAGGAATACACCATAATGAAACAGAAACTGTCAGAACAAAGCAAATTTGCCCTGCAGCCCTATTAATCTGAGGCTTTATGATTGCCTGCTGCTTGTGCTAAGATGTCAACAGCTGAAGTGTTGTAGGTTTGGGATATTTTTAATCTCTAAATGCAACAACCATCAGGCAGAGAAGAAATTACATTTGAGTAAATGAGTGTGCCTCTCCTTTGGGGTGAAGGGAAATGTGTCAGAACTATCACAGCGAGGCTGGCACAGCGTCTGGGCTGAATTAATCTATCACAGAGGTCGTTAATGTCTCTGGAACAGTAGTGCACACAGACTGCGTGCTTCTTCTGATGCATCGAGCGATTTCCTGGGAGACCTCGCTTTGGTTTACAGTGCCACAAACAGTCTTAGGCAGCTTGACACAGACTGAGTTTCAGCACTGGTCTAATTTCCGTAGATTTACATTCCCCTTAATGCAAACAAGAGTGTTTGTCCTTGGGGAAAGTTGCACACAGATGGATTTTTCTTTTTTTTTTTTTTTTTCATTAGGATTACCAATTGCATTGTTGTTAAAAACAGTGCTAATACCTGGTTTAAAGCTAACTGGTGACATACAGAGTATCATCGAATTGTTTTCTCACTCTCACTACATCTCTAACTTGAAAGGGGAGAAAATTCAGTTTAATCTTTTAAGAAGCTTGGCACAAGGAATATAAACTGAAAGACAACAAGACAAATAATTTAGAACTTATAAAAGAAAAGAGAGCCTTGAAAAGAATCCCAGAGGGCAGTTTTAAAAGAATGCAACTTATACTCAAGGAATTCCAGCAGCCACTGGTAAGCAAGTCCCTGTATTGATTCTTACCACAGGTCTGAGGGATGAAAGATTACTATATCTTCCCCGACATGAAGGACCCTTTGGTTGTACTAGTTTTGTAGCTTAGCAGGGAAGAATTAATTTTACAATAGAAGCTCTTCAGAGTCACACTGCAGAGGAAATTCTTTTAATTCAGAGCCCTCTTTTTAACAGCCCACCCACTGGTTGTTTTTGTATGCTATACAACATTCAGTCTCAAGCTAAAGGGCAGCGAAGTGATGCTTCGGGCTTAGGCACTGGGAAGAATCATGGAAGTCCTCTCATGACTTCTCAGATGAAGGAGAGGAGGAGCAGAGCAGTAATAGGAAAGCAAGCACTGAGGCAGGATCACACTAGGGCCCTGGTTTGAAGGGGTCGACGAAAGGGTGGCCACTCCTTTTTCAGCCTTTCCAGAAGGGCCCACATCAACACTTGAAGAGAAAAATGGTGACCAGCAACATGGCAAGATCAAGTCAGTGACTCAATCTACATATTTTACACCAAGAGAATTGTAAATGGTACACTGTGGCTGAAGCTGGATGCACATAGATGAAAACATAAGCATTTCTTTTATTCTGCTGAGTTCTTGCATTCAGACCAAGTACTACTCAGAGTAATTGTTCTAAACAACTGGATAAGCTCACAAAAATACAGTTGCAACAGAAAAGTCAGCAAACCCTATGTTAAAATGGTAAAACATCACCACTATAGTAAAGACATTTATTTTTTGTTATCTATTTGATCAGGTATGAGGGTGTCTAACCTGCAGATTTCCTTACTATAGTGGCCTCAGCTTTCGTCTTGACTTGGCTTGAGAGAATGGAAAACAATACAGTCAAGCTTAATACAGTCAATTAACAAAACATAATCTAAGTAGCTAAATTGATCCTCAAGACAACACGGTATTTTTCTGTGCATATTATGAAGACAGTTCCTTGGTAGCAACTGGACAACATTGTCATTAAAGCTTCATAATAAAAATACTTATGTAAATTTGAGCAATAGAAATCCTTGCTCCAAAGTCTTAATATTTGAATTGACTGCAATGTATTCCTACAACCAAATTACCAACTCAGTACTCAGAAATAACTAAGACTATTGAAAAATTATGTCCTCTTAGTTATAGGATAAGTGAAAATGTGAAAAAAAAAAAAGAGAAAAGAAAAAGTTACTGGTAGCTTACTTATTGCAACACATCATTTTAGGTTTGTGTTGCTAATTCCCATACTTTAACTCAGGCTTTCAAGAAAGGTGGTTTGATTTAGTTGGTCTGGTGTATTGTTTCCTAGTTTTCCCTACTGCTACAGCTGATGTAGTTATAATTTTAAGATTTCTTCTATATTTGTCCCAAAGCAAAGTCTTAAAAGTGACGTGCACAACAGCTGGGCTCAGAAATACTGCCATATACTTTGTCTGGCTCTTCTTTTCAGTGATTTCTTTAGATTTTTTTAGTTTTAATTCCAGTATCTGGTTTCACAAGTTTTGATCTTAGTGGGTGGGGAGTACTTTTGAGCACTCTTTCCATTCAATAATAAATAATCATCTCTAAGACAGAAGGGCTTCAAAGGGAAAGAAATGTGAAGCTGGTAAGATTTGAATATATTCACATGGGTGCTGTGATTTGCAACTGGCTGAAATGTGCAAGCAGATGGAGCTGTGTTATCACCTCTTTAGCTTCCTGGACAATGGTTAGAGCCGAAAAATATTGAATATCTCCTGACAAGATGGAAGATAGCTCAACATTGTCAAAGGTATGCTATATTTTCACAGATGGTGATCTGACCATCTATGATGATTTGAGGAAACCTCCCCTCATCTAGGCACAAGTGGTCTATTAAATTTTATTGGAAAAAAAACAGACACATAGGAAAAAAATCAAACAACAACAGCAAAAATAACAAGCCCAGAAAAATCCAAAAATTATCCATGGCAAAACCTGCAGCTGCTGAACTGGCTGGCAGTACTCTGATGAAGTGCTGACCGATGCATCAGAGAGAAGGTGTATATTCCATGCCCACTAACCAGGACAATGTGGCCACAGTAGAACTTTGATTTACTGCAAAGTGGTCTGAAATCAGCACTCAATGTGAAATGTGGAGAGCTGAGTCCTCCCATCCCTTCTCTAGGCTGCTATACAACTGACAGAATTAATTTCAACATAGTTTTGTATGTGCTGTTACTTCAGATCCTTTCCACTCACATTAGTAGGTCTTCAGCTATTTAAACTGTACATTAAAATCATAGAATCATTTATGTTGGAAAATACCTTTATGATCAAGTCCAACTGTTAATCTAGCAATGACAAATCCACGACTAAACCACGCCACTAAGCACCACATCTACATATCTTTTAAATACCGACAGGGATGTTAACTCAATCACTTTCCCGAGCAGCCTGTTCCAAGGCTTGGCAACCCTTTTGGTGAAGAAATTTTTCCTAATATCCAATCTAAACCTTCATTCAATAATGTAAAACCACTGTCTTACAGCATGCTTTCAAAGCATCTAGCATAATATGTTCACAAGTTCTACAAAAGCCCTCTACCACAAAAATAGAAATAGACAATTATAATAGTAATAAAGACACAATAGACAATAATAACAGACAATAATAACAACAATAGACAATAATAATAGCAATAAAGACACCATATACTGTTCGAGACTCATTCAAACACAAGTGTTTAAAGCCGGCTACATCAAAACCACTTTGTTTGCTCCTTGGGGGGACTCAGTAGCAAAGTCCTCTTCTCCATCTGGCCTTCATCCTAAGAGGATACCTATGCACTCAGGGATAATATTTGGAGTTGTTCCATACCTCTTAGGATAATGATTTTGAGCTCTGTGTATTGTTTTTCATTAACATGCAAATATCTTTTGGATTTTGAATAAATTCTGACTCTGAATATATTTTGGATGCTGTACTAGAAAACAAAATAACCAGATGATCAGGCCTCATGTTAGGATTCATTTATCTAATATATTTTCCTCCCATCTGTCTCCTGTCTTTTTATCCTAATTGTGAGCTATGGCTCCCTCCTGCTATTTTTTCCCCATCTCCATATCTGACCTAAGGTGCCTAGAAAACAGTCACTGATTTCAGGTCATGTAAAAACAGTAGGTAAATAAAAAAAATAACATTTTTATTCTAACCACTGGAAGTTCAAGTGTCGCTGAGTGCACACTTAGAGCACTTGGTTATGGGTTTTCAATTAACCTCCTGGTAACATCCAGGAATTCAATATAAACTAGACAGTATTTCTTCTGATATTTATAAAGAATGTTTGATTTTCCACAGAGCGCCCCCATAGGGGGCTCTTCTTTTAAATTATCCTGGTGTGGTTAGAGTGACATTTACCAAAAATGCATGTTGTTCAGAGAAAACTGATTACACGAGACTTGAGGCCCCCAAATATTTCTAGTTAAGATAAAGTCACATTAAATTAATTAGAGTTTTATAAAAGTAATGATCAAAAAACTAAGCACTGTGTAGATCATTATACCACAAAACAGGGCATACGGTTTTGCATAGTAAGAGAAGAGGCATATAAATATGAAAACGTAATATTAGTTTTCTCCTCTCCTCCTATTAGAGAGAGCAAAGACACTAGAGTGGACTGAAACAGAATTTTTTAAGTAGTTTAAGGTTTTAAGGGTTTGAGGGGTTTTAAGCCAAAATTAAAGGCAGAAGTGCTAATAATTAAAAAAAAAAAATAGAGGATGAAAAAGTCTGAAAAAACCACAGACTTCAGAATATCAAAATGGTTTGTCAGAGACATGAGTCAATTGGTTTCTTCCTGTACATCAGCTTCTCACTGGGAAGTTCTTAGGGCAATCAGAGAGTTCCTGGGCTCTGGTAGTTGGTTCAGATTTGAGGACTCAGAAATTGTCTTGGAGATAGCAAGGCCCAAGAGCCCCAAGCTGGATCTGTGCTGCTGAGGGAAGCCAGTGTCCACACCTTGAGCTGAGACACGTGACTTGAGATACATGCAGTATTCTCTGCAGGCAACTCTTCCTGATGCCTTCTGCAGACTTTCCCAAAGGCCAAACCAAGTTTCATTCACTTCCTGAACCTGCTCTGGTGAAATCTTGAGCAATTTATATGTTTCCTTATAATCTACTGGTATTGCCAAATTGGTTTCGTTGTTGTTTACCTGTTTTTCTGCTCTAAAGCATTTTTAGTTAGGAAAATGTTAACCAATTGTGTACTTCCTATGAAAATATGACTACTAGAATCTATCTATGGATCCATTAAATCTAATTGATTTGACCAGGTGGAACTGTTTAATAGCATCACCTATTTGTATGAACATTTGTATGATCTATATAGACATCTTTCTGCAATTCAGCAGAATGGCAAAGCCAAGATCTCAGAAAACAGTGGGAGGCCATCGTATTTTTTAGCAAATAACATGCTAAAATTTTCTTTCTCACCATTTTTTCAGTTGTACTTCCATTCTTTCCTCCCAATCATGATGACTCAAAACATGCTTAACAACTTAGGGGAAAAGATGAATCTTGAATAATTGGCATCACAAATTATAGACGTTTCAGAACTCCAGGAGCTGGAACCTGAGGACAAGATTCATCTCACCTATCATCAGCAGTGGAAAGCTAGGCAAACAATTGAGCTTCTCAGCAGGGTTCACTCCATAGTCAGCTGAGATAAACAAAAAAAAAAAGAATCCAGATGATGTTGCTTAGCAACTCAAATTTTCTTCAAATATCTTAGACAGCTGTCTTAAAATGGGATAGATCTTCCTCTGGAGACCTCTTTCTCCTTCCAGTGATTACAGACAACATAGGTTAAAGTGACTGCCTAACTTCTGGACCAGTAAAATAAGTGGAGTTAATTCCATCTCAGGATCCAGTTACAGCACAATTACAGATTTTGGTTGTGTTCCAAGGACTATAGCGGAAGGGAACTTGAGTATTACCACACAGAAGGTGAAAAAGTAAATCTAAATAACCTGCTGTAAACAGAATAGAGATTAGCCAAACTGATGAAGGACAGTAATGGTATGTGTGTAAAGATTATGCATTTATGCATTGTTTTATGTCCATAAACAGAGAGCAACATGGGAGAAGTCTGGAAATATTCTACACAGACAACCAAAGATACCTGTTAATAGACTTATTTATGCATATATATTTATCCCAATATAGAAGGAATGAAAGTTAATTTATTCAGTTTTGGCATCGTTCCTTATCTTTGTTGTATCAAGGGGCAAAACATCGTCTGAAATAGCTTTGTTTCTTTTTAAAAAAAGTTTGGTCTTCTGCAATTTCCTTTATCAGCTGTTTCTTCAATGTTAGAGGAAAACAACTCCCACACTTTTTTTTCAGCAGCTCTTCACAACTGTTATATGCCACACACTGTAAGTGTGTTAGACATCAAGCATATGAAGCAATTAAAGCTGAAGGGTTAACAGTTCATCTTGATAAGTTTTGAACGCACATACAAAGGTTATATAGATTCTAGCTATGGAATTAAGGATTGAAATTTAATGTGAAGCCAAAGTACTTTGTAGTTGTTGCTTAGCAAGTCAGAAGTATTGCAGCTTTTATTTTCATATTTCAGAAAATAAAGTGGTTTTTAAAAATCATTGATTTTACTCACATCCTAAAATTCCACTCAAATTAATTCTTATATTTTTATTTAATTAATTCTTATTATTTTTTAAATATTTTTTAATGTAAATATAATTTTTATGGGTCATATTTGCAAACTCATTTGAATAATTTAAGACGTAACTCTGCATACAAGTACTAAGTCCAAATAGTGCAGACGTGTGCCCCTGCACTACCAAGGGCTCATGGTTTCTGTAGCAAGCAGGTGACATTCACACCTCAGAGCACTTTGCTTCTGTCTCTTCTGAAGCCCAAGGACTGCTTTCGTTGCCCTGAAAAAGTTAAGCAGCTAGTTAAATAGTTAGGGGGTTGGTTTGTTTGGTTTTTTTGATGTGTGGGTATATGCACACAGATCAGGGCAGAAGAACTTTTGGATCAATGTTTCTGATCTAAGATGGGGGCTTAATTGTGGCTCATCAGAGAGATGTTTTTAAAACATGAAAATGAGAGTGGGTTGTGTCTGCCCATGGGAGTGGCATAGTTTCTAAAAGGAATTACATGTTTTGTTTATATACCTATTTTCTCTGGAAAGTACTTAAATATCATTGTAAATCTTCTGTTCTGTAAGTAATGTTATGTGGTGGCCCAACCTGTGTTGGAATGTATGCTTTGTTAGGCTGTTCAGGAGACTTCCACACATTAATCAGTATTTCAGAAGCCCTATTTTCTTAATGTTTGGAGGTGAGGATGATGCTGTTTTGAGTAGAAAGTGTATTTAGGACATACAAATCGAATTATTGCCTGACATATGCTTTTGGTACAGGAAATAAAGTTGATCATTTCACCCCTACAGCTGAAGCTAATTTTTTGCAAGTGCATCTTATAAAAGTGTATTGCTATTGCACTTAATAGGATAATTAGATAGGGAGGACAAGAAATTTTCCACGCGTTGTGATTTTTCACATTTCTGAGAAATAAGAAGTCCTATCCCCAAGTTCCAAAGCATTTTGCAGACTGAGATTAAAAAAAAAAAAAAAACAAAACCCAAACCCAAACCACGAACACAAAAACCTCTAGAAAATCTATTTGGACTAAGTAAATCAAAACAATGCATTCACATAATTTTGAAAGGTTTTGTTTCATGCAGGCATCACATGCTCACAATTTTCTTCCCAGAGAATTGATAAAGGAAATAAACAAGAAGCAACCATAACAGTGTATCTGCAGACTGAAGAAAGCAAGGTAGAAGTGGTAAATACCACTGATTTATTGATGACAAAAAAATTAAGGCAATAAATTTGAAACTGTTAGGGATTTTAAAAAATGTTTTTCTACCTATATAACCCATGAAATCAAGTTAATTTCATACTACTTTTGAATCTTGACACTGACATAAACAAACATTCTAAGAAATAAATAAAGAAGGTGTGAGTGTATGTAAATATGCATATGCATGTGTGTATGTATGCAAATAACTCCAATCATCTTGTGTCAACTCTCTAAAAAAAAAAAAAATTACTGGGTTTTTTTTTTACCAAGATTGGAAAAATTCAAATTCAGGGATTTAATTTACTTTAAAATGCTTTAAAGAGAGTATAAAGACTAAGCTGTGAAAACGACTTGCATATATTCTTAACTAATGCTTTTCCTACTGTATTTCTCAAAATAGAAACACAAGTTTGGAGACATGTTACGCTAATCCAATGGTCTGTGTGGCACAGAGCTACCTTATATATGTGTTTTAACTGTGCTTCAATTTAACGAGCTCAAAGTTTAGCAATGCCTAATTGTTCTTAGCATGTTTTGATCTTGTTCCATGTTCTTCTCCCCTCCCACGTACGTGTCTTCCCTCCTCTCATGTCTTTTTTTGGGAACTTGGAGCCATATACAGCAATCTAATTCTCCTTTAGACAAGACAGTGTGGCTGTTCCTTGCATAATTGCACCCAAGGAAGAGGCTTAAAAGTGTCAAAGGAGCAGATTTCTTATTCTGTCTCTGATGCTCTAATCTTATGTGTATTAAAGGGGGGCAGCCAAAATCTAGTGCTCATCAGGTCTGATTTGGTGATGCTCTGACAATCTTTCAAAGTCATATACTTCATCATATTCTTTCAAAAATGAATCATTTGAAGTCTTTTACAGAAAGAGAGAGGAGAGCTTGGAGGAAAAGCTGGAAGAGCAGCTAATAACATTCTTTTGAAATGACTAAGTGAAAATACAGATGTGTTTAGAACTAGTTTTTCAACTGGTAATTATTTGATCCACCTTCTTTATGTTTTAGAATCTTAAGGGCTCTGGTGAAAATGAACAGAGCTGAGGTGGCACAACTGTTACCTTTGTTCTTGTGAATCTCAGGGAGCTTTTCTTATTTATGCACTTTTTGATTGTTCCATTCTGTTCAGCTCTGTTCTCCTTTGGCATCACATAGACACTCTTATTTGAGAAAGATTAAATACATATTTAACATTTGTGGCAAAGGAAAAAAATCATGTAAGTGGCATATTTAAGAGAAGTTGTTGCCACCAAACCCCAGACAAATTTTTCCTTACAGATCATAGGACATCTGTGGGAACACAAACTTGTGAGATTTCAGCCCTGCCTTGGATTCTCAGAAGCATGGAAAGAAATTGCATGAGATACCAAAGTCCCACTGGCAGATTTCTAGACATCATACTGACTGGATTTAGGTGGAAAAACTGAGGGATAAAAATAGATTATTCTTATTCTGAAGTTTTACTTGCATTTAGTTTTGCCTAAACAAGTTAAGTGTAAACATGTCAGGAAATGAAAAAATGATGGGAAACAGTGACTGAACTCAGGATGATTCAACATGGCAACCAGCCCAACTCTGTGCACTGCTGAGCGATCTTAGACACTTGTGAAATACAGAAATGCTCAGAATTTCAATGAAGATCAGGTGTGTAATCACTGCTCCCCATGGATGCTAGAAGACAAATTTTCAGGAAGGTAAAGAAAGGAAGATGAATATGGGTCAGAAGAGAGGAGACCCAATTCCGAAGACGACTTGTAGTGTAGGGTTAATGGTTGGACTTGAAGATCCCAAGGGTCTTTTCCAACCTGAACTGTTCTATGATTCTATGACTTCATAAAACCTAAAACTGAAGTCCAGCCTCTCTTGCAATAAAAACAATCCTTCTTTCCCCTTTTGGTGCACTCTCTGCTTTTCTATATGTCTTCCCCTGCCCACTCTTTTCCAGAAGGAGCATTTTGCTTTCTGTCACCTATATGGAGTAGTCTTCTGTGTGTCAGAGCACAGCCTCACATTTCCACCCATCTCTCCCTGTTTGCTGTCACATCTACACTTTTTCCTTTCTAGCCTACTTTTGATGTATATTCCATTCACAGGGTATATTGAAAACTTTTTACCCTCATCATGCAGCACTGTTTGCTAATGCAAGTGTCACTTGTTTGTGAATGCACAGCACGTAATTTCATTCCCTCCCGCACCATAGTAGTTACTGTGCCCTATTTACAACACCATGAAAAATATATGTGAGAGAGCAGACATTGTGCTGTCTGTTATAAACAATGTTGCTTGTTTTACTACAAGGTTGTAGACAGCATCAACAGAAATAGAGCCATTCCCATTTGTGTGAGTGTCCTTCACCCAGTATTGAACAGATCTATTCCTGCCTTTAAAGTACAGGTCAGTCCCCCAGTTACTACTGCATAACATTTTATAAAGCTCAAAGAAGTATTGTGCAAAGATGCTTTGTACATCTCTCCAGTTTCAGGGATTCCTTTGTACCTGGATGGTCTCCTACTATTGATTAGAGTAGCCACAATGTTCCCAAAGAGCAGCCAAAAGAGTGAAAAAAGCCAATACAGTGAAAAAAATAGAGCATTACTCATGCCTTTTTATCATCCAGACATCTTATTAAGAAAATATCTTTTAGGATCCCCAAGATTTAAGGCTGCGCTGGGGCTGTAACACATCATAGAGATACACACTTGTATGTTACTTTTCTTTTTACTCTCCCGTGTATTTACCGAGACAAAAATTATAATAAATATTTTTTTTCCAGTAGTGCCACTGCTAAAGCAGACTGACTGTGGGATGAATATATCAATTAAGACTTTCCTTTATTCATTTTAGCCGAGGTACAGTAGTTGATTTTGTTTGTGGTCTGGATTTTGCATTCTGATTTTCAAAATCTTAGACTTCACTCTGTCACACATACGCGAATATGATTTTAATGTATGAGTAGCATTCTCAGAGAAGACTTAGTTTGTTCAAGGCCCAATTCAACTTAACTGCCTTGAAAACCAATTGAAAGGCTCTGACTGATGGCTATACGAATTGCATCAATCCCTTAACCATTCCAAATGGGATCTAATGGTGATACAGTTCTCATTAAAAACAGTGTACTGTGAATATGAGCCTGCTGAGTTCATCATTGGCAGTATTAAAGCATTAAGAAGAGCATAAAGAAAAAGGAATAGTTTACTTACGTTTCTCAATTGGTTATTTGATGTAACCATTCTTTTTGTTATAGTGAAGTTTTTCCACCAGAATACACAGATTCCTCCTTTCACCCCTATTACTGAATCCATAGCCCTTATGATACTTCATAATTAGAAAATAGTCTCATAACTCACCTTTGTAAGAGGGAATTTTGATACTAAATTAATTATGCTACAAGCCCAGAGAACTACACTCTGCAGCATTTCATATTGCTCTGTTGGTGCCCAGGACAGCCATCTGATGAAAGCTGTCTTCAGAGTTTGTTGGTACAGAAAACGATGGCAATGTACCAGTTCCTAGAATTCCCGTTGCAAATGTTTATCTTATGTCAATGGCTGAAATACTCAGTAGTTCCCAGAAATCCACAAAGATGCACAAATAGCAGATCCAAACACAGAACTTACTCCAGTTCTCCCCTCTTAGTAGGTAACATCTTATGCTTCAGTTGACGATGCTAGCTCAAGCAAACCACAACATTCTGTTACACTGAACATCTGGGGACGTAGCAAGGAGCAGTGATTATTTGTACCCAGACAGGCTGCACCAGGAACAAGAAATTGATTTCTGTTGCTGGCAAACCTATATATTTCCAAACATGACCTGAACATTATTAGCCACAGTTCCCAAAACATCCTTTGCAACTTTGTATTACTTTCACTTTCAGGTACAGTGACAAGCTCATCACTAGCCGTAACTGTAAGGGACATTAATGCTGTAAAGCTACTGAGCACAGGGAGAACTCTCCCACATCTTGCCTTCTTTCAGCTCAGAATCACTTGTCACTGTAGTGTCACAGGATAATTTTGCATTCTTCAGTGGGTATGTGCACACAAATGGCACTGTGTTGCTAGCTCAGAGAACCAGAGTAAATATTTTCTCCATGTAATTCACAGGTTATGGGGATGCCTTTACCCTTATTATTAAAACTGAAAACAGATCCATCTGAGCCGGTAGCATGAGTCGCTGTTTTTAAGCTTCGGTTAATAAGAGGGTCGTTAACAAAGCCCTCCTCTCTGAACCCTCCCACTGCCTTCACTTGCAAATCACCGCACGGCTGCAAAGCCGTCGTCCCGTGTCCCCACCAGCCCCGCACCTCCCAGTGCTCAGTACTGCGGCTCTACCGGTGGCAACATCTCTCTCCGAGAGGGACGTTTCTTATTAATTGAGAGCACTGAATGGAAACCAATCAGACGGAGGAGTCCCTTTGGCTTCAGCTCCCTGCCTGCCTGACTTAAAAGTGACGCTGGGAGAGAGGGAGCCCTAGCTGGATGCCGGCGCCGGCAGCGCCCGCGGTACAGCGAGCGGTGCAGCCGCGGTACAGCGAGCGGCAGGAGGGAGGCAGCAGGCGGAGGAGCAGCGCTGGGCGGACAGAGCTGGGCTTGCCCTGACACACACGGTGAGTAGATTTAAGTTTCTTCAGCATCGAAATTTCCCACAACAAAAACATCAGCTGCTTTCTTTAAAAAGTGTTTGAAATGTTAAAAGACGCCTTGCAGATACTTTTTTTTTTTTTGGGGGGGGGGGGGCGGGGAGGTGGTGGGGCCTGGGTCAGTAGAGCATTTTGGGGAGATTTCTTTTATGCAGTTCAGAAAGAAGATAACTGTACTAAACGACTGAAATCTAAACTTATGTTGCTCGATGTATGACATCTACTTGTGCATATTAAGAATCTGGCAATGTGTATGCTATTTGGCAATACTATTAGACATTATTAAGTTTTTACTGCAATATAGAAGTAACAATATAGCCTAACTTCTGTGCACGATGTTTTTTCACCTGTCCAGATAGAAGATATCTTCCTTTTCTTTCTTTCACATTTGTTTTTATTGAAAACATCTGATCAAAATAAAGTCAGTCAAGAAAGATGGAAAAGGAGGATGTCCTTGCTACTAATAAGAATGAAGTACCAATGTTTTGTTTTTCTTCAGTGGGAGTAGCAACAGTAGTGTTTTTTTTGGGTTTTTTTAGGTGTGTTACAGCAGGGAAGTGGCAGTTCAGGGTTCAGAAAGACTGAGAGCTGAGGGAGATGTTCCTTCGGATATTCACAGCAGTAAGTCAAAGTAAACAGGCTTAAAGTGTAAAGCTGTGTTCCAGAAGTGCTACTCAACAACCTTATCAGCTTGATATGTCTAATAGAAACCAGTATAGAAAGCAAGGCAGCAAGCATAAAAGGTTAAACTGACCACTCAATTCTGAAGCGAGCAGCAGAAACAAATTACCCAATGAATGACATTTTGCTTTTTCTTTTTACATGCAAGAAATGTGCAGTCACATCCTTTCAATTTCGCTGTATGAGTTTCAACCAAAGAATAATGCATGTGAACTATAAAGAAATCAAATTCCCTTGCAGTTGTATGGCAATGTGCATACAGTTTCCACTCACCTTCTCCAAGATTTAAGTGGTAAGTCAGAAAATAGAATGGTATTTTCTTAAGATAATTTCAATTTTCAGTAGACAAATTTACAACCAACGTATCAGTCTTGCTCAGTGACAAAACTCATGCTTAAATCAAAGTAGGACTATACTTCGTTGCTGAGTGCTACACTAGTTTCTCATGTTAAGGACAAATACAGAGAAAAAGTCAGGTGTAATACTTGAAATAGTTTCACTAATGGGATCAAAAGCTTTGTTTAAGAAATAATACCACTGGTAATGATAGGAATTGCTAATGACAGATCTTTAAAAATCAGTTTCCAACTAATTTTCCACATCTAAAATGTTAATTTCTGTTCCAAGAAATGAGAATGGACTAGTTAAACATTTAAAAGTCTTGTGTTATTTTTTTTCCTATGATTACTAAAAACTTCATAGAAGAATTAGGTTAGTTTTAAAAAAAGGCGTATTGTTATCTGCAAGTCAGTCTGACAGATAAGATATATTGTCCTGTCATTTGTCTTTCACTGTGTAATTCTGTAAATTCAAGATAGAATTGAATATGTTTACAGCTGATGTGATTTTCTATTAACAAAAATAGAAAACTTACAAGGTCACATTATACAATCAAATGGCTATGAAAGAAGTAATTCTTGTTTTGCCTTTTTTAAAGTGAGATAATCAAGATAAAAGCAGTACTACATACTAAACTTGTATGCAAAATACCTGTAAAGTCTTTTTAAACTTGATGGGGTGACTTCAACAATCAAAGTTTTTTATATGTTTATTTGTGTGAACAAAGTAGAACACTTAATTTCAGAGGCTGTCTCACACCTTTATTGTGAAAAATTATATTGCATAAGTAACCAGTACATCTCACCTAAATGGAAAAAGCAAGTTTGGAGATGCAGTTCGGAGAGAAAACGTGGAGAGAAACAGCTCTGCCATATGCTTTGTACAGCTCCATGGTAAAATGGCTTCAGGCTCTTACCATTTTTACACTTATCTGTAGAAGTGACTGCTCCGAAAAGGCTGTCCTCCAGCCCTGGACAGCTGCCCGCTCGCAGGGACCTGCGCTCTCCCCTCATCTGGCTGCCACCCCACAAGGATGCTGGTCTCGGCAGCAGTTGCGTGATGTTGGCAGAGGTGTCCTGGATCATCACTGGATCAGCGAATGAGGACGATTTCATTCCCCAACTTCCCTGCCAAACAAAACATAACAAACCTAAATCTGCCAGTTTGTTATCACCCACAATGCCACAGAAAGGACTCTATAACTTAATTCTGCCATTTGCTTCTGCCCTGGCACCAGGACGTGGTTTCTGAAGTGGCACAACATGGGCTGCAGGGAATCTACTGGCAGAAGTGTTGAGAAGTAGAACTAGAAAGTAACAGGACTGGTAATTTACTCTGAGGATGAATTTGTTCAGGAAATACAGCAAGGCAGACTGGTACCTCCTGTTAGCTGTCCAAAGCCTGATGATAATAGGACACATTAAGGAATAATTGTTTTTTCAGAATTTTAATTTTTCGTAGGATAACACACACAAAGAAATTCTTTCATCTATTTTCAGAGATAAACCGAAACATAGAACTGTTCTCCTTTTCCTCCTCCTCTCCCTTCTTTTCCCAATTTTGCAAACTGCTCTGGAGATACAGCAAACCCTTACTGAAAATCATGACTCAGTAATGACTACTGCTTTAAAATGATCCGAATTTCTGCACAAATCTTGTGCTTAAAAGAAAACTGGGCTATATAGACCTGGATATAAGACTATATGTATATAATTTTGTATGTTTCTTTCATGCAATCAGTGCTACGCAACTGCGGAAGGCAACTGGAGCAAAAGCCTAGAGAAAAATGCATCTCCCACTCATATCAGAATGCCTTCTGAATTTCTAAGGCTTGCAGCAGGTGTTACATGCAAATGCTATCTGCAGAAGCACAAGTATTTGAACATGAATAGGGATATCTGAGTGAAAGCTAACTGCCTTCTGCATGTGAGTGAGAGAGTTTATGAGAAGTTATTTGTAGGAATAAATCCAAAATTTTGCTAAAAGGGGATGGGAGGAGAAGGAAAATAAAGCAAAGGGAAATGAATAAAAAGATTCTTTGTAAAAGCAGTCAAGCGTCATTTTAATAACTTTTTCATTTTGCCTCTTAAACAAATAGGAAATTGCTGAATGGCAAAAGGCAAGTTACCATCCTGCCTTTCAGCGACCGAGCGCGATTAAAAAAACCCACCCAGTGGCATCAAGCCCTTCTTGCCAAGCATGACTGAACAGGAGAGACATGTCTTGCTCAGGTCATACTTTGTGTTTGCAGTGCAAAATCCTAGAGAAACTGGGCTTTGGTTACTTCAAGGGAAAGGTTGTTTCTGACTTCAGAGAAAAGGAAAAATACTGAATGTATACTGCACCTTACAAGAAATTTCTAAAATGATTGTGGTTTAGAAATATTTTTTTTAATACTTTGTATGTAATGCAGTAATAGAAAAAAATATCAAGTGAAGTATGTTATTTAAAATCTTAAATTTTCAGTCTTGGAAAGATTATAAAAGGAGATGAGTGGCACCACCTTCATACCAAACACAGAGATTATTGCACAGAGAGTTGAGTTGTCTTGCACTTGGTTATGGAGTATCTCAGTAGCAGAGCTGGGGCTGGAATGAGGCCTCCACATTTCCAGTACTCCAATTTCTCTGTATGAATGAATCAAAGTTTGTAAAAATAAATATGCCTTGAATACTTAAATGACACTATAAACAACCACAAATGTTTCTCTGGAAATATATTTCTGTAACTACAAAATGGAATGGCTCAAGTGATGACCAGTGTACTTCTTCACCAGTTAAATGCAAATTTCTATGTTTAAATTTCACACCTTTTAGTAGTAAAAGCAAAGTCAAGCCAACACTTCATTAGTTTTCCCAACCTCATACAAATGTAGCTTTCATATTAGAATCTCCTGATATGAAAATGCAAATGTCAGAGAGGTTTATGTAAATACAAATTTTCTAGGAGCTAAATGGTACTCAGGTTATTTTCTCTTCACAAAAAGCTATTCAAGGGAAATAATCACCAGCTTCATGAAAATTCTGCCTGGAAGAACATTACACTGTTAGGCCATGCATGTCATTACTTAGAGACTCCAATTTCCAAAAAATGCTGAAAGGATTTTCCCATTGTATATAAGTATGGTGAGAAAGAGTTCCTAACTTACTTGTCCAACTTCAAAATATGCTTTTTATAAATGATACATGGGAAAAGATCCTGTGAAATAGAGAAAATTGTGAATGGAAACAGCAAGCCTTTCCATCATTTTAGACAAACTACACAGCTCTCGTAGGGAGATTATCTCTCTTTGCATATTTTTAATAGTTCAATTGAAAATATACAAACCTGTCCAGCAACATATACAGACATTTTTAGATTTAGCCATTACTTTCAGAAAATGATTATCCATTACACTGATAATCAGTGCTGCAGAATTTGACGTTTATGTTTTGGCACCTCTTAAGGAAGAATTCAATAAAACATCAGGTTGTATAAGAGTATTCGATAAAGGAAATTTAAAAAGTATAATAATTTAACATCCTCAGCTCAAGGTCTTACCAACTTAATTGTTTTATATTTCCTCTGTATTCCACTATTCAGTATTCACTCCTGAGAAGATGATGAAGAAGAAAAGTAAAGCAAGTATGATTTGGATATAAGGGTGAAGTTAATGCCATTAGTTCTGTTTTAAAAGAAAAAGCAGGCAGAGTACAAATGACAATTAACACTTTAAAATCCAGCAGTTATAAGTTATATACAAATAAATAGGTTATATATAGGTATATAGGTTATACAGGTATATAGGTTATATACAATTACACAGTTACAGGTTATATACAAGGTGTCAATAAACTACTCTCACCTGAATTATCAAATCAGAATTAGCCCAAGTCCACAAACAGAATTCTTCATATTTAAGCATATACATACATTCACACACATATATACATATATACAGACAATCTCAAGCATTATTCATGGAAATTATAAGAAAACTTCAAAAATACTTTTAAAAGGAATAGATTAAAATAGTTTTGCTTAAGTTTGCAGTGCTACTTACTGACTGAATTTGTTTGCCTGCTTACTTTGTTGTTTACCACAGTACTTTTACATGGTTTGCATTATTCTTTAGCATAATACTATATAGTAATGGATTTAAGTATTGAATTCTGCAGTGAGAAACTACTGTAAACAAGTACCATCTTCTGATTTTTTAAGGTATAGGTGCTGATTGTAGGAAATCTCGTAGAAATGATTCTGCCTGTGTAGTAACAGAAAAAAAAACAGAGCAGGAAAACACAGGTATTTCAAAAGGAAATACTTGCAGTTGTTTAAATGATTTGTCAGGAGAGTTGTTTGTGCTTGCACCACATTCCGGAACCCTTATTGAGAAAGATTAACATTTTGCAATAAGACTGGTCCCACTGAAGCCAGTGAAATTGCTTTTGTACATTTCCCTTACCCAGAGTAAAAATGAGTGCTGAATCTGTGTTTTTATAATGATTCTGTTTGATGAAAATATTTTTTTTTTCCTGAGAGTAAAAATAAAAATGTTATAGAAAATTTCCATTTCCTACAAGATTTGAAATAAGCCTTAAATCTGGTTCCCAAATGTAAAAGAAAATTTCACCTCTAATGAGAATTCAGACTTGTTGAAAAATAGAAATATATTAAAAACTTGATGTAGTTTCTTCATTCTTTGCTGTTATCGGCATCCAATGGATTATCAACAATTGAGCCATATCTTGCTCCTAATGGTTTTAAACTTGTGTGATACATGACTTCTTTCCTAATCAAGACACATCTCTGAATTTTATTTATATCTTTTCTAGGGTCATTACGGTAAATAAAACCCCTTGCGTTCTAAAGAAAATCAATTAGTCTCTTCATTTTCCTCCATGGAGATAGAACATCTTTATCTACAATACTGAAAATATTGTTCTTTGCTTAATAGTAGTAATAGCTGAGAATTCACATATCACTTCAATGAGGGTCTTGCAATGTTTCAATCTCATTTGTCACATTTTATTTAAAAAAAATACAAGCTTCTAGTGCTCCCTGCTTCTAGTGCCTCCCAGTCGTAGTCCTACTGAAAAATCCTCACTACTCAGGACAGCAAAACATCCCTGCAAGAAAAAGGACTTTCAAACCAGAGAATTATGTTATATATTTAATGTATGCCTAACTACTTAAAAAGATAATTAAAGAGAAGAAACTCTCCAAAAAGTTGGTAGAGCCGCTCTCAGCTGCAAGTGGCCAAAATTGGCTGAGAACCTTTCGCCGAAGCTTTCATTCAGGAAAGGGAAAACTAGTGCTAGTGAAGTCAAACGGGAATAATTTTAAAAATGGCTAGATTGCACCATAGGCTGATGTTTTGGGTAAAAAAAAAGAAACCAAAATATAAACCCAAAGATGCTCATTCATAGTATCTGACATAGATCTGAAATAGTTGAATCCAACAGGTAAAGGTTTAGGAACATACCTGTGTTGCACATTCAAAATATAACTCTTACCACTGCTAGAAGGAAAGATTTAGCACTCCTGCTAATGGTATTCACTCTAGTTGTTTGCTATTTGAATTTACACTCATATAATTCACATTTACATTTTAAAGCAAATTTGTCTAACAGCCCCTACAATATAGATCCACAAAGAATAAACTTCTCAAGTATTCAAAGGTCCTCTATACCGTTTTCTGTCCCCAACATGTTATAATTCTATTTTATAATATTTTTCCAAAACTAAATGAGTCCAGGTAGAATAGATATATCTTTTAAACTACTTTAAGGATTATGTTTACCAAGAATTTGTTTGATTAAATAGTGAACTGCCTTGCTGTACAGAGACACAGGACCATAGCTGCCCTGATTACTCGAGAGATGTAGTCAGTAATGGCAAGTAATATATAAATGATGATTTCTAAGACAACACACATCCAAAAATTTCCTAAAAATTGAGTATGAGACCAGATAGTTCTTGTGTAGTTTGTGTACAGACCTGTTAACACATCAGGAGTAGCACACATTCGCTGCTTGAGTGTTGAACAGAACTAAAATGGGTCTTAAGGATTAATCCACACAGAGTTAAAGTTCTTGGTCTTATGACATAAAGAAGATCTCAATTTATACTCAAAAAGAATTTCACTACTTTTTAACTGGCAGAAAATTGTATAAACTCGGGATAACTAAGTGATGTTTTTCTGAAAGTGTGGGTAGTTTGAAACAGTAGTTTTGTGCTAGTTGTGTTGCTGGGAATGTTAAGACTCGTACAATATCCCAAAAATTGCAAAGCAAAGGCAGAAACATACTGAGTTACCAATGTAACTGAGTAACTGAAACATACACTGAGTAACCAAACGTAATTGTGAGAGGACTTGTCTAGAGGCACAAGAAGAAACTCCGTCAAACTGTTAGAAAGAATCACTGGTTCTCTTCAGAAGGAGAAGCTACTTCTGCAAAATTTCAAGAGTAGGTTCACAAAGTAACATAAAGATTTGCCTAAACCAGCTTAAGATTCTGGATTATTTGATTTAAGCTCTTTTTAAATGCAGTACTGAGAGCAGTGACAATAGAGAAAAGACCAAAATGAATGTTGTAGCTTGCTCTATCCTTTCTGTGCAAATAACACCAGAATCATTAATTTGTACAGAATGAAAGCTGAAATCTGAAAAAAACCACCCATGCTCTTAGGGAACGTAAATAGGGGAACACTGCTGTAGAATGGAAAATAAATGAGTCACATTAATTTTCTGCTTACTTCACCTCAAGTTGATTAGCACTAATTAAATTTCATGCTAATCAGTCTGTGAGTTTAGTAGGTAATAAAAAAAAAAATCCTGAAATTTCATTACTTGTGGCAAAAACACATACATATGTGCACACATGTATCTATATATCAATACTAATATATATTTAGAGATATCTAAATATACCTATGTAAACAATTCTATATAGCTATGATGATATCAGTCTAGCTACATGCTAGAATTTTTTCTGATGTGCACAGCATCGGTGTCATGAAAGCCATGCATGTGCTTGCATTGCAAGTTCTCCAGTGCCGTATGGTTTAGCTCATTTCAGGTAAGGTAAGATCCTTCTATGCTCTGAGCTGAGGAGAATTCTGCAAGTCATTTCGAGCTTCAATTTGTGAACAGCACACCCAGACCAGTAAATATTAGAGGAAACCACAGAAAAGAGCTGCTCTGCCTACCGCATTAATCCAGAATCACAGAACAGTTTGGGTCAGAAGGGACCTTTGAAGATCATCTAGATCAATTACTCCACCATGAGCAGATCTTGCGCTAGATCAGGTTGCTCAAAGCCCCATCCAGCCTGGCCTTGAGTGCTTCCAGTGATGGAGCATCCACAGCTTCTCCGGGCAAACTGTTATGGTGTCTCTCCACTGTAAAATATTTCTTCCTTAAGTCTGATCTAAACTTACTCTCTTTCAGTTTAAAATTGTTGGCTCATGTCCAATTCTTTATCCACCACAAAAACTGTACCACTCAGCTTTGTGTCCTTTGTGTCCTCGATTTGCAGAGGGTGCACTCCAAGACATTAACTAGTACTGGTCCCAGTACAGACCCTTGAGGAACATGACTCATTAGTGGTTTCCATTTGGATATTGAGCCATTGGCTGTAACTCTTTGGACACAGCCATTCAATCCAAACATCAAACATGTATATCTCCAATTAGCAGCAAGAATGTTGTGGGAAGTTATATCAAAGGCCTTACTAAAGTCCAGGTAGAAAATATCTGTAGGTCTTTATCCTTTGATGAAGTCAGTCAATCGTAGAAGGCCACTAGGTATGGTTAGGCAAGACTTGTCCTTGGTGAAGCCATGTTGGCTGTCCCTAATCACCTCTCTATCTTCCATATATTTTGACATGTCTTCCAGGAGGATCTGTTCCATGATCATACCAGCCACAGAGGTGAACCTGACTGATCCATTGTTCCCAGGGTACACCATCCTGTCAGATTCAGTTTACTCTTTCAAGATTTTCAGGAAACTATTTCAGCTTCATTCCTGCTATGGCAGGGGGGTTGGACTTGATGATCTTTCAAGGTCCCTTCCAATCCCTAACATTCTGTGATTCTGTGATTCATTCAATAAATTTGCATTGAGGCAAGAATTCCCTGAAAGAGGAACTGAATGACTACATCACCTTAATACAATTATATGTCATGATTACTTTCAGTGAAGCACCTTTATTTACTCTAATTCTCATTCACTTTCTAGTGATTACATATATTGACAAAATTCCTTCAGAAAATGGACTTTTCAGCCTGTCTCACTTTTTCTCGCCTCAGGGGAAAAAGATTCAGAAAATCCAGAACCTTATTGCTGCAATGCAGTCTTCAGAGTATCTTCAGCCTTACCGCATGGTCATCTAAATGATCAGCACCAAGGTAGACAAAGCAAAACCCCTGATATCTTTAGTTTAAATGTTCCTTTACAATGCAAATACTAAGTTGACCTTTATTCCTACTTCATTTAATTGCTCCTGAAGTTAGCTTTATCCTGATAATTGACAGGTCAAGTGATGTGAGCATTTTGCTTTCAAACAGGAATTTCTGTACCACTATCTGAAGAACAGGAAGATACAGACATGTTCTCTCTCCTTTCCAGGTAGTCTGTAATGATTAATTCTAAGACACACAAAATGAAGTACAAGGCTTTCAAGGATTGCCACAGAACATCCAAAACTGCTTATCCTATTTATGAAAAAGAAAATTGTAGACCTAAAAATTTAAATAAAAAGGTAGTCATAGAACAAAACTACCACCTCCATTTCCCAGCAATTATTTTCTCAGGTGTGGGTGGCAATAACACCTACTCTACTCAAAACATGAAGAACTTTTACTTTCCCCAAAATATAATGGTCTTTGGAGGCAGCATGTATAGTAATATTTTTCCTCCCAGGAAATGGAATGTTACCATGTGGTATGTCAAATTGTTGTGTCTGGGAATTGATATATCTTAATATTTTTCCAGTCATATTAATTAATGATAGGAATAAGTGTTAACACTTGTAGTTTATCTCACTGAGAATTAAATAGATATTTGTCAGTGTTCATCTGGTTTGTTGTCCACAGTTTTATGAAATGACATGTGAAAGAAATCTAAACACACTCAATATTAAAACTTTATGTTTAAATGAAAAAAACATATTATGCTTATGCATATATATATATATATTTATGGGTTCCCCTCAATCTAAGTCTCACTGAACTCCTTTCAAAAAAAATTGATGTCTCCATTATGTTTGTCTTAACACTTTATTGATACTCAAGCAATGAAAGATTCAGATCTTAACAACCACTAGTATCTGTACTCTGTCACTAAGAGACCTCCAGGAAAGCCCAGGGACTGGGCTAAAGGATGGGAACTAACCTGGCCCAAGTACATGCCCCCACATCACTGGACCCTCATAACTTGTCATCTTTTAGGGCAGTCATTGATAAGGCCACATGCGAGTTATATACTCTTCTGTCATATTTATGCTCACTGATAATGACAGTTTGGCAAAAAAACGCAAACCTAATAGAAATTATTAATAATATCCCTAAATCTCCCCAACCCATAAAGTATTGCCTATTATTTAAGTGAAGGTCAATTTATCATTTGAAAATTATAGACACTGAATCCAGTTCTCATCGAACAAGATAACACTACCTATCTCACTAGGAATACACTCTTTTAAGCAAGTGTTTTTTATCCCATGAGTCTGCAGCTTTTTAAGGAGCCTATTTCTAAGAGACCTGTATAAAAATATATGTGCCAATTACAAGCAGGTTTAAATTTGCCATAGAGAATCACACTTTCCTCATGGAAAATGTTTATAGTGTTTGTAAACCACAGTCATCAGTAAGGAAATAACTTGGAACAATATTTATCTACTTCATTTTAAACAGATTTAAGGTTTATAAAACTTAAGAGATATGTGGCCTAAGTAACCTTGTGTTCACATACTGCAAATATTGGAGGCACACAAAGGGAGAGCTTGTGAAAGGAATTGAGAGTGGAGAGTTTTTTATTCATACTTTGTTGTGATGTTGATATCATTAATAAATCTGAAGTACAGGAGAACAGACAGGAAGATACAGACAGTGCAGACTTAAAAATGAGAAATATTAACCATTCTAGTTTTAATATGAAGCTATCAACAAGTTCAGAAACTTGCATGGATATAAGTCTGTGTTGCTTAAATTCAAGGTTTGTCTTTGTCTTCAGCTGAGATAAGAAAACCCAAATACTTTTACTACTGAACTTTAAGACCTGTTAAATTGTTGGTAAAATAAGAGAGCATAAACAGAGTCACAGCTTACTGTGCAGTTAAAAAAAAATACACTAACTTGAATAACAAGTTTTCTCATAGAGCACAGAATAAAATACTGAAATTATATTTTTAATAAGAAATATCATAACCTGAAAAAAGTTTACAGATAATATTAACACACAATATGCAATGTCTTTGTATGTATATGGTTCTATCTCACTGTCACTGAAGTGAAAGAAAACCAGTGTTGTATTAGAGACCAAGTAAATCGGTATTCAGGTAGTGGTCCTCAGAAATTACCAATTACCAGTCAGTAACTGCAACAAAGTATTTCAAAGTGTTCTCTGAAAGTAGTTAAGTATAATAAGCTCCAGGTAAACAGCAGTAGTGCACATAGTCCTGATAGAAAGCTCAACACAGTCTAGCTGAATATTCCCATGGACATGGGTGACATTTAGATTCAATCCTTATAAAGGGAGGAAATACTGTCACGGTCATTAATAAACAGAGCAGAGGGTCCTAGAGCTGCAAAGGGACAGAAAGGGCAGAATTTGTTACGTAGCTGAGCACCAGCTTCTTCAGGAATGCCCAAAGTGCTGTATCCACACCAGAGCCCCCAGGCTGGGCAAGAGCAACCAAACTAGGGGGAAAACGGACAGCTAGTGTGTAATCAGGACTAATGTTAAATGATAACAATTTTTTCTTTCCAATCTCTTCATACCCTTCCTCCTGCACAGGGGTTGGTATCTGTGCAGAACAGACATTGATTTGTATAATGTGCATGTGAATATAGTGTGAGTAGATAGACAATATCAAATAACAAAGCCAATTTACATACAACATGTGAAAAAAATAATAATTTGGATATTTTATTTTTTAAAAATTTACTGTCTTCTGCACATAAGTCATCAGTATTCAAACAAATAAGTGGAATAACGCCATGTTCCTTGCAAGGTAAATGTCAGAGGAAACGGTATTGCAAAATGCCAACAAATACTGATTTCTAATGCATCAGAGGATAAAGTTGGAGGAAAATCTAACATGTAAAGAAGTTTCTTTCTGCACAAACTGGGAGAGAAAGGGAAATTACAATTTGTTTACCTATCAAATTGAAATTGAAATACAATTTCAGTATAGCTTAAAATGGAATAAATAGAATACTGTGAAGATGTTGCTTATGGAATAATAATTTATTCAATTAGTTAAATAGTTATATTTGAGTTCTGCATAAAACCAGATGTATATCTTAGTAGCATGTTGAAGAAGTCATTGTTTTAGAAGCCATTAAAATACAAACATCATTAAAGAAAATTTCATTAAAAGACACCAAGTGACTAATGCAGACAAAAAGTAGGAAAACTACAGAAATACAACAAAAACATAACTGTAAGCCAGTGAAGTTAGCAGAATCTTTTTACTGACTCATATGACCCAGAATAAAGTTCTAAAATTTCCTGCAAACACAAGAACTGCAAAAAATATGAATAATATTATGAACATTTGAGCAAATACAGCACATGTAGGAAGCAGAAAAAAAAGCACCGACCCCTGCAAATATTAGTTGCTCATTGAAATAACATCCTTTGTAAGTGGTGGAGGAAAGAAGAATGGAAATAGAGTGCCTTACCACACTTCATCTTTGAATGCATGCCAAAATAAAGATAATACTGAAATATACACATCAGAAAAATACAGAATACATTGGCTTTCAGGAAAAAAAAAAAGTGCAAAATTTTAAATGTGTCAGAGAGGAATTCTTCTGAAGATCACTTTTTTAGCGTATGTGCAGATACAATCTGCACTGTAAAAAACAAACAGTAACAAAATATTAATTGTAATTCAATGTATGACAAAGACTTACATCAGTAAAACAAAATATAAATTGAAAGTATGAATGTTTTTGACTTGGTCATAGAGTATTCAAAGTCAGCCTGATGGCACATAAAAGAACTTCAGTGAACAAAATTGAAGAAAACGTGAACATATTTTCAAATGTCAACAGGGAAAACAGAACGTAAAAATATGGTTGGAGTAATCACTTTTATTGTTAATTACATTCACAAGGGTCACATCCAAATGAGTAGTTTCACATGTATATTTTCAATGGATTGTCTGTTATCATTTCAACACTTACAAACTGGTGTTATCAAATGTACTTTCTTATGTATTCATCAAGACCAAAAGGGAAAGGGCAAGATCAAGAGATAGGTTTAAACTCAAGTTCACACTTTGTTTTATGGTGATTTACTGGCAGTGGACAACAATTTTTTTTTTAAATCTTATTTTATGAAATTAACTTCTATACAAAATTATTCACTTTAACACAAGTGCAAGGGAGGTTGAATCTGGAAATTAAGATAAAGTACATAATTTTGTATTAGATAACAAGGCCTTCAATTATTAAAGTGCTTTTATTATTTCATATTAACTACTAAAGCACATCATGTCACAACAGAAAGTTGTTCATGTATGATGATGCAATATAATAAAAGTTCATGAAATATTGATACTAAAACTGAAAAGCATAAATTTTAAAACATACCAATGAAAGAAGCTCTTTTCTACAGGAAATTTGGAAAAATACTGGTAATGAGAATAAATCATGAAAGGTGAACAACTCAATAAATATTAATTTGATGAACAAAAATAGATGTAAACAATCTCTTTTTTCAAGTTTTGATTTCAAACGTATTGTTGAAGCAAGTTATTGGGATGGCAACTCACAAGCTGCTCTGACAAGGCTTCTTTCAATAAGGCTTCACTCTGAAACTCTAAAGAATTGTAAATAATTTCAGAGTAGAAGAAACTGCCTAGATGCTTTGCTCAGCTAAACTATTTTGAAGTGGAATGTTTATTGCATTTTGCTTGATTCAGTTGACTCTTTTCTGAAAAAACACTGCAGTCCTACTTCACAGTGGAGTCATTCTTAAAATTTATCATAACCAAACTAACATAAGAGTTTTCATAAAATTTATCTATATATTATTTTAAAGTAGAATCTGTTAGGTGACTTCAGATACCACCATAGTAAATACTGATTTCTGTGAATGATGCTTATTCCCAGATGTTTGTATGTTTGAACTTCCACAAAAAGTAGCAGAAGCTCTCAAAACACATGGAGAATGTATTACTACTACATATATTTGCAGTGTGGAAAAAGCTACGGACAGAAAAGTTTAGTGGATCTCAAAATAAATGAAAAAACAAATCCAGTGTAACACAGACTGTTTTCAGAGTGGCTGAGCATTTATAAAACTAGTTTAATTCCTAAACCTGCTGATATTCAGCAGCTCTGAAAAAGCCAGATCCATGTTTCTTGTGCTTTCAACCACAGAATTTGTACATGGACTTGCACCTCTAGGGTTCTAACTTGGCCTGTCTTTTCTTGTTTACCAAAGAGGTCTATAACATCAACATTGACAATAATTTCTGCCAGTTACATCACCACTGAACAATGAAATATGGTCATAGCTAAACCAGCAAGACAACTGTTTTTTTTTGTAAAACAACAGGGAAATCAAACCTAGTTCAAAAATAGTAGAAAGGGATTAAACAACTATCTGCTGTAAAAAATGCCAGAAGTCCCTCCTCACATACGCTTACTCCCCATGTGGTGTGCTACAGGGTACAACAGTGCGTGTGGTACAACATAGCTTAGTGATGGACTTGGCAGTGCTGAGTTAATGGCTGGACTCAGTGGTCTTAGAGGTCTTAGAATCATCATAGAATCATAGAATGGCCTGGGTTGGAAGGGACCTCAGAGATCATTTTAATCCAACCTCCCTGTTGTGAGCAGGGACGCCACCTCTCGACTAGGTCAGGCAACACACGTGAGAACCGAACAGGAATCGAACCCATGACCTTGGTGTTTCAAGCACCACGCTCAACCCACTGAGCTAAACCAGAGTTGTTCTCCAACTGCAACGATTCTATGATTCTACGCAGAACTATCAGAATTATCAGCAAAGAGAATGTTCTAAAGAAATCAGAAAAGTAAAGTGTTATCAGTCTGTGCTTTTCTATTCTGCTCTTTCAGATACATCCTAGTCTACCGAGCTTTCAGATATGAAAGCACTCCAGTCCATGCTTTCCAAAATATGGGTAATACTATTATGAATACTGTGTGCTCCAAGCAACAGTTTCTTAGATCTGGATATCTCATCAATTATTGAGGGTGATATTTTATCTCCATCTCACATTTTACAGAGCCAAACTACTGAAGCATGTTTAGCAAACACCTCAAGCACTCTTCTTTGATAAATATTTTTTTTTCCATTTCATAAGGTGGGAAATGAGCATAGCGAGATTAAACTCTTCTCAAAATTGGTAAGAATGCATGTGGTAAAATCAAGAACATGAGAAAATAATTCAACTATTTTCCTCTTGTTTAAGCACATTTGTCTTTCAGACAACAATTTCACTCAGCTTTAAGATTATTAACACGTATTATCTAGTTCTGAAAAACATTGCTTATTCATATAAAACTAAAACTACTCAGAGCAAACATCATCTTTAAGTGCAATTAAGAAAAAAAATAAATGAATGCACAGAGTTTCACTGTCTCATAAATTGGAAAGATATAGTATAATGTTATGGCTCCCTCTTTTGGATAGCACATATCTAGTATTCAATAATAAGAAAATTCATCGTGTCCTTAACAGTGAAAAAAATAACACAAGCCTCTCTGTTTTTCCACCACATCCTGCTTAACAGTAATAAATGTAGCCAATAAACCAAGCTTTTTACGTTTCTAGCAAAATGCAATTATACTGCAGATTTCTATATTCTATAAAAAACAGACATGCATTTCCCAGCTAAGACTGTAGCTAGAATATTTTTGAAATACACTAAATATTAGTCTAGCAAGTACATATAAAAACTGGAACATGAAATTCTCTCATGGATTGCTTCTTATTTTAGCAGTGCTGTTAATAAGCAATGAAGAAGAACAATAAACAGAAGATTGATGGAATCAAAGCATTTAATCTAACTTACTCTCTGGACAAATGATCAGAAAGGAACAAATTTTGTTCCTACACTTTATTAGAAAACATAAGTGAAAAATAAAATAAACAGGAATTTCTGATGCTCTTTTTAGAATTTTCAGTGTGACTGTGGCCTAGCAGAAAGTCTACAGTCTCATATACATTGGCTTTAGAGAATTTTTGAACATATCCTTGAAGAATTAAAATACATATAACATTTTTAAAAGAAAAAGTCATTCCTGTAAAATTAAAGAAGTTTTATTAGATGTGAAAAGTGAAGAAAGAATAAAACTGTTAAAAGTTACAAAGCAACACAAAGCAGTGAATCCTGACAGAACCTAAACTTCTATGGTTTAAGATCTTTTCCTAATGTAAGACTACTTATTAAACAATTTGAATAATCATATTTAATTCCAAATTTGGATTTACCTTTCCCAAGTTTTGAAGGCATACCACTATTTTTTCTACATTAATATCTAGGTATAATTCCACATTACACAACAAGTTAAATTTTCTCCATGTCTCCATGTATGCTGCCATGAGACAGCTAGAAATAAAACTTTTGGCGCAAATTGTTCATGAAAAATTCAGTAGCACTATTCAATGACTTCAGCTGTGTCAGCTAGAAGACAGACTTTATTTCACTCCAAAATCCTTCCTATTTCTTTCTTATTACCTTTGTATAAAATATTGATGTTAGGCAGGTATATATAAACGAATTGTTCTGCAGGCTTTGTTTAATACTTTCTAGTACTAAAAATAGCCATTCCTCAACATTCATTAAGATGTTGGGCTACACAATTAAAAATATTTAGATTTATATCATCTACCTTAAAATTGTTACATCATGATGCCCATCTTAACTATAGCATTGCAACACGTTTTCCCTTCACAGCATCCAGAATTGCAGCAGGACATTTGCATTTAACAATGCTGCACATTATCATTCACTCTATCTATCAGTAACAGATACTAATAAAATGTTTTAAAATCAGCACCGTAGTAACAAGATTTTGATGAAGGGACATTCTCTCCATGAAGAATTGCCTGTAGGTAGCACATAGGGAAAAAAGGGCAATTTAGCATGCTTTACCGACAGTAGCAATAAAACTGTTTCACTAACCGATACCCCAGCCATATTAGTAAAAGTGACATTAAAATTTGGCTGTAACACTGATTGGAGAATCATGAAGATAGTAAGAAGAAGGAAATTCACCTGTAGGAAGTTCAAGATTTTTCACCTAAAATATCTATTTCTACATAAATCAAGAAAAGATAAGAAGAAAATAACTGACATGAACATTCCTACATAAAGATTAACTACGCACTTTCTTTTTTCCTGTTATGTGATTGAGTTATTGTTTTCTATGAAGCCAGATATTTTATGATTTGTCTTAGCAGCATGGAGTCCAAACACAGGTACAGTCCTTTGTATACCCTTTTCCCTTTTAGGAATGTGAGAAGAAAGCTAACTGGTATCTCAAGGGAAATAAACTAGTTCTTTCTGTCTCTGGTTGTTAGAAACAAAGGAACCAAATAGTAAAACAGTTGGTATCAGCAATAACAACTGCAATCTCATCAGAGCATTGTTAAATGATTAAATGCACAGGAGATGACATATTTCCGCATCTTTAGTCTCAGTTCCAGATGTGTCTGAAGACTTCTGAAGTTGCTTGACATAGTAGCAGCAATAAACCCCATATATAGTCTGCACTACTGGTAGAAATTTGAGAGAAAATTCAGGAAATATTACAGGAAATCTTGAAACCTCCACAGGGGAAAACAAAATAAAAAATTAACTGTTAGAGGAAATGAAGCTTGAAAGCCAAACTCTGAGCTACTGATCAGATGTCTTGGTGGGTTTCTCTGCAGGACTGTCAAGCACCAGAAGGATTTTGCCTGACCACATCTAGGCTATTGGGTCTCAAAGAGAGCATAAACTCTAAGGAAACAAATAGCAGAAATGGGGTCCACTAGAACAGCATATACACCGAACATCCAGTGCCATGTATATGCATGATACACTTTCCGTCATTTCATCAGGGGGTGAGGAAACATTTGGATTTTAACATACTTGTATAATTAAAAACTGAAAATTCGTTTGGGAACTTCTATGTAAAACTTTCCCATCAATGCTGTGTTTGTGGCTACCCTGTGCTATGTGGCTTGCTTGTCACAGTTTTCAGTAGAAAACTGAAGGGGATATAAAACCTTAAGGATTAAATACTAGATTGTTTTATTATTTTTTATTTATTATTTTTATTTATTTATTTAACCATGGACACATCAGAAGTTCTAATTTCAGTAAAGTGGGATTTCAAGTCTTAGTAGATGATAGCAACTTCACGCATACCATTAGAAATCTTAAAAATCTCAGTGATAAAACTGCTGAAATACTATTTTCTTTAACCTTTCACTTCAACTTCCTTGATACTTGAGGGTTTCAAGGTGTTAAATGTGATGCCAGCTTTTAAAAAAGAGTTTTGATTCTACCACGGATAGGTTGCAGGAATAAAACCTGGGTCTCAAACCAGTGGAACTGGTGGCTACTCTGATAAAGGATATATTTATTGGACACACGACATGATGGGGGTTGGTATAGTTTTTGGAAACGGAAATCCTGCCTCACAGACTGATTTGAGTCCTCCAAGAGAGTTATCAAGCATGCGGACAGCTTTGACCTCTTTGATATGATTTAGTTGTGCTTCTGGAAGGCTTTTGACAGGGTCAATCACCAAAGGCTCTTAAGCAGCCACGAGCTAGAAGTGAAGGTCCCTGCATATATGAGTAATTGATTAAATGACAGGAATCAGCAGAAAGAAGTAAATAATGAGTTTTCAAATTGAAATAAGGTTTGTTGCAGTGTTCCACAGGGATCTGTACTAGGGCCAGCACTGTTCAACATAGTCATAAATAAACTGAAAACAGGTTTGAATATCAGGCTGGAAAACTTCGCAAGCGACACTCAGCATAATAGTCAAGGGACCTTTACAAAAGCTTGCAAAAGGGTCTTACAAATATGATCATACTAAAATATTTCACCTGGCAAGGAAACTGGCTTTTGCAATGTATTTGTCCATACAATTTCACTGTTACTACAGTTCCTAACATCAGTTTAGCCTGTGCCAACTGGAACTCTCCCAGAAAATCCCTGACATTATTTGAGGACCAAGCCCAGGTTCATTTCTCGTAGATGATATGGACATGATAACCCTGCTTTGGAGGGAGGCAAAGAAGAAGAGCGTTTAGCCATATGGATTTGAGACTTGCTATGCCAACCAGTCTTTACCTTGCAATGGTTTAATAACCATAGTAATTTGCTATATATACATTTCTAGTCCATGCAACACAGTGAGTGGACACCAAAATGATGGGTAGGGAAGTTGTTGAGAAATTATGTAAAGCCACGCACATGGAAAAACCCATATTCTACATTTAAAGTAATAAAGTCTTACTATTGTCATTGGGGAATAACAACATAATGTAACAATAGATAATAACAGGAAAACATTAGCCCAGAGCAGTGTAGCGGTCAAAAAAAACAAACACTTCCATGTATCATGATGCAATTAAGTAGAGAATGTGATTAAGCTGCTGACTACATATGGATGAACCTCCTGCAGCTTGAATATTGCAACAAAATATGATCACCAAACTCAAAAGATACAACCAAAAAAAATGGGAGAGATTCAGGAAAGCTACAGGTGCAATCAAAGGTATGGAACAACTTCCAGACAAGGAATGATTAAGTGGACAGTCTTAAATTTTTCATCTTGGAAAAGAGACAATTAACAGAGTAGTAAATTTAAGTCCATATATTCATCAGTGGCAAAGAGAGTGAAGGGGGAATGACTATTTACTGTGGCTTCCAGTGAGGATACTAGATGTCTAAAGAAGCTGTCACAATGCTCAGGCAAAAGGAGTTGGTTCTCTTCACAGGATTGTTATACTGTAAGTCTACTTGCAGAACATTCTGACTTCTAGAAGCTTACATGGTTTCAAAGCAGAAGTGGAGAAAATCATGACAAAGAGGATCTATGGAGGATTGCTAAATGTTTGTATGCTGTCATGGATGTCTGCTTGTTAAAGACATCCTCATTTTTGGCTATCAGGATACTGACAGAATAAGCAATATTTTATTAAAATTTTGAATTTGTTCATGTTTTGGATTTCACTTGCATTAATGAAGTCAAATTAGATGCAAGTGAAAGGCTTTTCTTGGTTGTTGGGGAAGGAGTGTTCTTGTTTTTAAGAAAAAGGAATGTCATTGCACTTTATATTTCTGAGATCTATATTATTCCTGTAAGTGGTAGAATTACCACTTGTAACTATTTTAAGGCATTTATTATGAAAAAAAAAAAGGCTGAAGCCTCAGCTGCATCAGACTCCTTTCAGATTAAATGAGGTAACAAAACCAAAAGAGTATGTTAAACCTATGTACTATTTCTGTTCGTAAGTTCCTGTCCTTGCATGGGTCCTGTTCAGCTCTGAGGATGAGATTTTCCTGATTTTGTGATCACACTGAAGACAGGAGAAGGGCACAAAGCAGCGTGAGCTCTGATAAAAGACAGCATTCAGCAGCTGCTCAGTTTCTTCAGGAAGGAGGCAGCAACAACAGGCTGCAATTACCAGTCTGAATCTGCAAACTACCTTTAATTGGTCAGCAACTGAGCTTTTCCAGTCCAGAGAAGTGAATGTATATTTCCCTGCAGGCAGTAATTAAGTCTGATTTTCATGATCCTTCTCTATAGGAACAAGATTTCTAATGACTCAGATGTATGTGAGGAGAGGGGAAAAAAAAAAAGGAGGGGAGAGATTAATAGTTTTTTTAAATTTGGGAAATACTAACTTGAAGATATCTTTGTTCTGAGAAACTCTGGTTTGTAACAACCTCTTAGGCCATTATATAAACTGTAGACTCAGAAACTTTAGCCAGCTCTTATCCTGGTACATGCTATGTTCAGGCACCTGACATGGATTCTCAGACTGCTTTGTTGGGATCTAGCTGCATGACCAGGGTGGACTGCTGCAAAATGTAGCAGAAAGGGGCATTTGACAAAAGCACATAGCCCTGGCTCTCAGTAGAACTGGTAAGTATGTCCTGTCATTAACAGTGCTGCCACAGGTGAATCTGATCTGCTTCATATGAATGAATGAGAATGATGAGAACTGACACATCTGGAAAACAGGAGCATACACCTTTGGATACTGCTTGGTTTTGTATTGGCTAGATTGAGAGTTATGCTGTTGATTTAAAAAACAAAAAAACAAAACAAACAAAACAAAACCAAAATACAACAACAAAAAAAACCCAACCCGAAAAGCAAAACACCAAACCAACTGAAGAAAAAAACCAAAACCTGCAAACAAATAAAAAATGCCTTAAATATTTCAGAGTATCAAAATCAAAGCACAACCAACCAGTTTGAGTGACAGAACTTGAGCCAATCTTAAAGTGGAAGCAAAGAGAAGAATTTAGCTTTGATGACAGCATTTATTTTCCCTCCTTTTCTGAAGGCTATTCTTTATAAACCATGAATGTGATGAATGTATTGCATTTGTAAATAAGGTGTGGTATAAAACCTTATAATTCGGCTTCATTATATGAGTGAAATGTGTTCCCCGTAGAGAAAAAAATCAATACTAAAGATCAAAAGAGTATCTTCAAAAAGCCTTGCATTAAGGGTTTACAAGTGCTATATTTCCTAGTTCCCCTCATGTTGATGAAAAGCAAATCCTGTAAAAAGGTTTGTTATTGGAGAAAAAGGGTAATCTTTTTTTTTTTTTTTTGAACATGAAAATACACATTTCACTTTTGTAATCCAGTGACCTGATGCCTCAGGAGTAGATATTTTAAAAGCCTCTTTTTATCTTCATTGAATACCACTGCTAACAAAGTGAGAGACCCTTACACAGGATGAGTTGGAAGCGCCGCAGGCTTCATGAACCCACTGATGGAAGGATTGTTGGAGAAGACAGAATCCAGAAGCAGTTTCATCTGCACCTCAGAAGAGATTTGCTCCAGAGAAGGGCAGATGATATTTTCACTGTCCAGGGACAGTGGCTTTAAATCACAACTGTGTCTCTGCACAAGTCTTTGCCAACGGGGATTGTCCAAAGATGAATCAACACATACTCTCGCCAGACCAACCCACTTGGGGATTGGTGCTACTTGCTGCGAGTGCTGTGAAGAGGGTGACTCAAGCTATGTGGAGTTGAATTTGGACCAGCATCTCCCATGTATGTGCCCAAGAGGCTGGCAAGACTCTAAAATAAATACTAACTCTCTCTTGTCACGAGATAAATGTTTCTTGTAACACACCTACAAACCATAGATTTGTTTGCCTAAAGACATTAATTTAACACACATTTCAATATAAATTGTATTGATTTAATTAAAATACATATTCCCTTTATTTATATTCGTGTGACACCTTGACTCATTTAGCTAAGGCAACTGGCAGTGATGTCTCAGACAAAGAACTGCCTTCAGATGCTCCCTGGTAAAATTTTCAGTTGAGCTTATCTGCTGAACAGATCAGAAATGCAAAGGGAAAGAGTGTTTCTGATCAGAAAAGAGATACCTACCTGCACTACATGAACAGGTGAACTCTCATTTATCCATTTTTAAGATGTCTAAATAAACGTACACAAGGTCTTGGAGTACATATACTCAAAGCATGGATCTTCATCAGTAAAAATCTGTCCGTTAAGCTCAAAAGCTATTTCAACTTTCACAGAAATAAATGAAAATACTTTTCCTGATTGTCCCAGGTTCAGCTCAGGAGGTCAGTCAAGATGTATATTGGCTGTTTCCTTTTGCATCCTTTCAGAGTCACCCTCAACCTCATCTTTACCTGTGAGGAGAGGAGAGGGAAGGAAAATAATTAGGAAGATGAAAATAAAAGGAGCTTGGTTTTTGAAAGTCAGCCATCAATGAAACATCCACAGTCTATATTCATGTTTATAGGATGACTGCACTCAGAATATTTGAGTGCTGCAGTCAGAAGGAAGCCTGTGCATGCATACCTGGGCTATCTTTAGTCAGGAGAGCAACAGAGGCGACCCTGCAGTGGCAGAGACCTAGCCTTTACCCAAGTCTTGGTATTATGGGGGGCAGTGTGCTGTTTATAGCACAGCCTTTTGTTGCTACGGTTTCATTGTCATTTTTTATTCAGGCTAGGTAGATTAAAGCTACGTTCCTGTGTGCTCTAGTGTAGGTGGTCCTGCTCTGGCAGGGGGGTTGGACTAGATGATCTTTAAGGTCCCTTCCAACCTCTAACATTCTGTGATTCTGTGATTCTGTGATTTTGTTTTCAAAAGAGTCACAGCCAAAGTCAATGAGACTACTTCCATGCATGCAGGTTACATAAGATTCATACTTGTTATATCCTGTTAAAATACATATTCTAGTTTTACAGATGGTTTGGATCATCCTACTGTAGGTGATTCTGCTCTGGCAGGGGGGTTGGACTACATGATCCTTCCAACCCTAACATTTTGTGATTCTGTGTGTGTGATGATCCTGAACATCAATCTCATCTTTCGTATTTAAAGATTGGTGAGTGCAATACAAAGCACCACTGCTGCAGTTAACTCTGCTATTTTTAGCTATACACAAGCCCTACAGCCACCTTCTTTTATTTTAGAACGTTATTTCACTATTAACAAATGAAATAAACTAATGTGGCATACGTTATCAAGCTGCCGAAGGTTAGCTTTTCTTCATGTCATGCTTGTGAGTGACTGTGCTGCACTAATTAAAAACATTGCCATGGCAATTGCTATAGAAACATTTAAATTGCCATCATTGCTAACAAATCTCTGCTATTGATCCCAGCAGGGCTTATTTCACACTACACCTGAAGAATCTAAATAGAATATTTTGCATTCAAAAGGACTTGAAAAAGATACATTTTTTTTCCAGTTGCTGTGCTCAGAAGAATGTCTCTCATATAGAGATAATTCATTTACTTGGAACTTTTGTAAGGTTCTGATATCAGAGTTCTTACTGCAAGGAAAGACTGTTAACGGTTCCAGGCTACCACCACAGATCCCTCAAACCTTAAGAATAATAATAAAAAAAATTCATTGTCTCCACTCAGATTTGCAAAGTGGTGAAAGAATGCAGGTTCTCCACAATCTGAGGCATTAAAATGTTTAATACATTAATACTTCATCTTAAAAGAAGTTTCCAATGCAACTTCGAACTGTTTGATGAGAACAGTAAGTTGACCACTCTAGTGAGTGACTGGTGGAAGCAGAAATGAAGCTAGAGAGATTTTACATTTAAATTTTATCGATTATCCAATAAAATTATTCTCTCTGGTTTCAAACTTAAGATTTTTGCTCCTCCTAGAAGAAATCAAATTAGTTGTTTACCACTATCTTCAGCAGATCCAGTTTAATAACTCTCTCTTTACACCTAATATGTCCAACCATTGTAAAAATCAAAACCAGGAAATTATGGACTATAATGACCATAAGTTCTTTTTACCTTTTTTTTTTTTTTTTTTTTTTTTTTTTTTTTTTTTTTTTTGCCAGGGTATGATTCCAAAACCGGTGCGTTCTCCTTCTTGACATACAGAGTATTTGTTACCTTTCACCTCAGCAGCAAGAAAATCCTTCTGTTAATTACCAGGGAGATCAGTAGAGGGCAGCACTACACAGAAAACCACACATTTTAACCCCGCCTCAGGTGAAGCTCTGCCCTGCCTGGGACAAAATACGGGAATCTAGACTCCTCCAAGACAAAACTCTTTCTAAAATTTGGTGTTTGTACAGAAGTAATTTCTTATAGGAGGCTCAGTGCACCTGTGCACAGTGTACTGTGGTCCCTTGAACAGCTGCTCTTGCTTTTCCAGACTACACTAGAATCTTTTGTTTCAGTAAGAAAATACACATTCTGAGTCTACCAAACGCAAATTCTGACCCACTTGAATGGATGACTAAGAGATGTATAAGCCAATGATCACCTTGAAGTATTTCTATGAGTACAAAGAAAAGAGTATAAAGATCTCATGCACTCATATACAAAGCAAAAGCAATCAAATCTAAAATTTAATCAAGTGAATATTTGAACATGTTATCATTCAGAACATATCTAAGGTGAATTCATGACCTAGAGTCCAACAAAAAGTGCAGTAATGCAGCTGTGGAAAAGCACTATTTGTGGACACATCAAGCAAGAGCATCTCAAGATGAGGTAAGAGACTTCAGAGCCACTGAACAAATTTGTTAATCTGCCTTTTGAGCATTTTCAGAAGTAGCTCCTGTTGCTGTTTACCTTAATTTTACAATACCTGAACCAGAATTTAATTTACAGGGTTCAGATGGTGCAGTGGCTGGATGTGAGGACCATGTCTTATGCCCTACCTTGAAAACCAGTTTTATTCAGTGATAAAATCTACTCCACTCTGTATTATAGAGGGAATTAGAATCATTAAATTTAGATATGGGTAAAAGATTGGCTGAGGTGTTGTTTTTTCTTGTTTTGATCTTTGTCCAGGAGATTTCAATCACAAGGTAAAATCATCATGTATGCAACATGTTTTCCAGTTAATGTCAAAATTTGCTGGCATTAAATCAGCCACGGGAGAGTTCCCCTTTGCCCCTCTGCATGCAACAGGAACGTACGGAGCATTACAAGGCAGAAAACAAGATTTTTAGTATACCTACAGAATTCAAAGAAAACACATCCACTAATGTATGCCAAGATCTATGTACATTCATGATTTTACACAAATAGAGTTAATCTACTTTGTGCTTTGATTCTTCAACGAAAATAAAGAAGAAAAAGAACAGAAGCATATTCTTGCATTACACCCATGATCTTCTGCATAGATTTGACACTTATTAAATTGTTTTCTTTTTGGTTTTAAACATTATGTTAGAAAGCGATAAATATTCCAAGCCTTTACTTCTTGCTCAGCTAAAACTCTGTTTGAAGTTACTAAAATGCTGAGACTTTGATCCTCCTTCAGGATTGCTAGTTAAGATCTTGAGACCATACAGTATATAATAATTTTAAGGAAAACTTCTCACAAGGGCACAACTTTATCAGTTTAAATATTAAGGTCTTTAGAGCACAATTCACTGAATGTTTTTCATTAAACAGATTTGGTTCTCAAGTAATAATTTCCACCAAAAAAAAGCATCTCATTTAAAAAAAAAATAAAAATCTATCCCTTTATACAGAAAGTGAGCCTCGTCCCCTCCCCTAAAAAACAAAAGTAAAAGTAGCAGGTGGTAATACCGGGTTGTGGGAGAAAAGAGAATAGTCCCGCATATATTTTTTTAATGTCATAATTTTAATATTCTGAAGTTGTTTGGTGTTGTGGTTTCACACTGCTATCACTGTTCATGGACTAGGATTCCCAAAACAAACACTACTTTTGAGGCTGAATTGTTTTCCAGTGCTTCCTGTAGTCTACACTGACAGCTCAGCTGAAGATATCCTGAAGGAAAGTAGACTTGACTGGAAATCCAGATTAAGGAAAAGATTGGGACATCAAGGCACCTCCATTGTATTGCCAAATAAAGAGTATGGAGTTGAAAACAGTAATCTATAGTTTTGACTAAATGTTGTTTACAAAGTTCTATGCAAAACATCAGTGCCAGAGGCAGAAAATTAATAGGAACAATAAGATTCTATATCATGAATATTCTCATTCATTCGGGAGGGAAAAAAATACATTCCAAGTGCAGAAATCTGTACTAAATGCAAAATTGTGTTAACCCCAGCAGACTCCTACGAATCAAAACTTACCTAACGAGTACTTCTTTCTCAAATAAAGAATCTGTTGAAGGCATCAATAATATTTTAAATTTCACCTTATGAGTTCCTTTCTGCAGAAACAGAAATGGATCCTCTGTACAACTGAGAGCTAGCAAAGGGGGAGGAAGAGTTTTATTAAAATCATGAAGCAACAGAAATTTCAGATTTGCAGACAATACTGAACAGATAGTATGATAAGATAGCATCAGGTTGAGCTGGGAGAGATTAGGGTGGAAGGTTTCTTACTATTTGGGTTGTTTTGCTGTGTCAGAATGCTAAAATTTTCACATGAAGTATTTTACTCAGATTGTGTTTTAAATTAGTGTCTATACAGAGTGTGAGAGAGTAAAATAGAAGAAGATGGAGACATTAAAGAACTTGACTTAAAACTCTCAGTAATTTTTATGGTTATTGCAATTTCCACTGGCTATTGACGTGATCACTAGGCATTGGCCATGGCTTAGGTAAACAAAATTATTGGAATTTACTCAACTACTTTTCTCCATCTCCTAGGTCTTGCATACAAGAGGAGTATAACATTTGAAAAATTTCTTCTGGTGAATTATTAGAGGAGTGGAGTCTAACAGCATCTCTGTCAATGATGAGGACTTACTCCTTCTTGGCAGTTTTGCTTTGGAGCTGTATGCTTCATGTGATTCATATGATGCCACCCCCAAAAAGGAATAACAAGCACTCACAGAGTGAAAAGGTAACAGGATTGTCAGAGAATGATGGAAAAACTCTGCACCGCACTAAGCGTGGTTGGATGTGGAATCAATTTTTCTTGCTGGAGGAGTACACAGGTCCAGATACTCAATACGTGGGCAAGGTAAGCCTTGAGCTTAAATTCTATAGAAGTGATGCACCTGAAACCCTTGATATTTTCCTTCCTTCTCCACAGTTGTTTTGCTTTTTATACAGGAATAGTCCAAATTTTTCATTTAAGTTAGACAAAGCATGTCATGGACCACCTGAGTTTTCCACGATTGTTCAAAGTTGTGGGAAAAATGAAGTAGTTTAGTGTAAAAAAATTAGGAAGCTGTTCAGACAAAATGTTCCAATTTCTTATTACATAAGCCCATGTGAGTTTTATCACTGAATCATTTCTAGTTTCAACTGTTAAACATTAATATTAGATAAGGGAGTAGAGAAGTTATGCCTCTGTTCATCCAGCTTGTGGCATTTGCCAGTATACTCTGATGTGTACTTTCTCAAGTGAAATATAGAATTCTATGTATTAATAAAAAATAGCTGTCTATGCATGATTCCAAGTATGCATAAGGGGTTTGAGGAAAAAAAAAATAAATCTGTTTTTCATAATTTCTGCAATAAACTTTACTTTCTGGCTTGAAAGACTGTCCATTCCTTGGCACCTTTCTACATCAGATACTACCAACAACATCACCTCTGAATTCCTGTTGTGGAAATCCTACTTCTTCTGATAACACACAACTCAATGATTTCCAGATTTTTAGCTCTTTGTGGTGTCTCACCATTGATAGATCTACTTTATGGTCTGGTATAACTCAACAATCTTGGTGGAGAACTAGAATACACATAGCAACAACCCTGCATGACTTACAAATTAGGGGAATATTTATCTTAATATCTTCAGTTAATAAATGTCCATTCCAGCTTCTGTCATTCATCCACAATGCTGTCACTAGCTCAGATTGTCATGTACTGCTTTCACTTTCCAGTGCCTAACTATCAAACAGATTAAGACTCTTTTAATTAAAAAGACCCAAAAATGTTTTTGAACAGTTGATAGTAGCTCTGGTCATGGGAGGCATGATCACCTGAAAAACCAAGGAAATAATTTCTCTTCATTAAGGAACAAATGTCAGAGAAGTCAGCTGTGGTAACTATGGACTTGATTCTGATCTCATTTATACCAACACTACACCCACAAAATTCTGTTTTCAGTGAAATTAATTCTGACTTGCAGTAGTGGAAATGAGATGAGAGAATAATCTTATTGCTAGATCTGTTTATTAGTGTGCAAAATAGGAAGGTTTGTTGTAGGCAAATATATCTTCAATAAAGATTGGAATAACTGCATAGAGAGGTTTCTAAAAAAAACTAAATGATTGGAATTATCTTTAGTATCCAGTAAATTTGCAAAGAAAACATACAATAAAGTACACAATAATATAGATTCCACAGTTATAAGTTCTACTCAGACTCACAGAATCTTATTTTTTTTTTAAGCAGAAAGCTCTCATAGAGAAGAAGTCAGTATCAAATATAAGAGTTGATTCCCACTGCTATAGATGAATGGACTCCAAACAAACTATGCCACTCCAAATGTCATGTAAACTACGTTTACACCAAGACTGTCATCACCATCTCCCTTTCACACAAGGAATAACTACATAGTGTACTGCAACAGACTCAAACTTACTCTGCACCTGTTCCAAGCTAACTAAAAGCCATCGGGCCTTATTACCATAGAGCTAAGTCCAGGAAGAAAAACAAATGACTTTACAGCAGTAGGGTCTGAGATGATTTCCTTCTTACATGTAACATGTTGAAATTTTTTCACATTTCAATGCAAAATACTGTACAGAGGCCATGGGGGAGAGGTCAGTATTATTGATTCTCTAAACATATTGGCATAGACCCAAATATCACCCTGTGTTCCAAAGAGCTGGAGTTAGAATGACATGATAAATTCCACGTGGTTGCATTAATTCTAGAACAGTTTATGACATGACAAGATGATCATAGTTCTGTCCTCAGTGGTGTAAACCCACAATAAATCCACTTGAGTTAGTTCACATTATACTAGGTACATGACATAGAGAACCAAGAGGGAGCTTCTACAATAAGAAGTCAACTAAAGAATCCCTTATGTTTGAGTTTGGTTTTTAGTTTGTTTTTTTTTTTAAAAAAAAAAAGCAACATCTCTTTTGAACAATATTATTCTGAGAAAGGCTTACACCTCAGGTTTAGTATTCTCCTGCTCAAAGTAATGGTAATTAGCAAACTGGTATGCACAAAGAGAGAGCCCTTTTATTCCAATCCATGGGAACTAGTTCATAGCAAGAATTGTTATCCAATTCCTCTTTAATATGGATACGCACAGGCAGGTGGATTACCAGGGTAAAATAATAAATGCTATACTACAAAATAAATAAACTAAATTAAGCAACTTTACTACGAAATAAACTTCTAGGGAGTCATAGCCATAAAACTAAAAAATGAGGTTTCCCACACTAATTCAATTCCCAATTTTAATGTTAGATCATTATTTGTGTTTTGTTAGTGATGCTACCTGGTTGATGCTTTATTTTGCTATGAGTGCATTTCATTATTGGCAGTGGGGTAGGACCACTTGGTATAATATAAAGGGGATAAATTTATTTACTAAGAAAGAAGGGTAAAATGGATGGAGAGCTATTCTGTGACATCCATGCACCTCTCCTACTCCCATCACTCAGTGGGAGCGAGAACTAAACCCCAGCCCAGTTTAGACCAGCAGTAGAGACCCAGGGGAAGTGGACACTTGCTTTGACTACTGGACTAATTCTGGCCCTGCTTGGTATCAGAAGTCCCTGGAGGGAGGAGTTTCTGTCCCTCATCTGAGGTGTTATCATCTTAAGTAGCATTTTTTAAAATTAGTTTGTCAGCAGGGATGGCCTCATTAGCCAAGTAACCTCAGGACAATCTCTTTCATCATATCTAAAGGCAAATAATAGTTATTACTGGGGTTGCTCTCACCCTCTGGTCTCCTTCCCAAATATCTTGCAAGAATGCAAAGCGTGTACCAGCTCCATCACCCCTAATTTTTTTTTCTTTCCTGCACATACCAGAATAATCTAAACAGTTAGAGCTGGCAGATGCAATCATGGTCTCATTTACCCAAGTGGTGCTTGTGGGTAGGTTTCACCCTGTGACAAGAAGTAACAAAGAGTTCTGACATGCTTATAAGGTAGACGAAAAATGCAGCTCCATGTAAACCTAGGGCATGGCTCCCAGGCTGATAACAGGGGTAACATGGTGTTAATGGACTGTGAACAGCTAGAACTGAGCTTATGTTCCAAATTATAGTTAGATAGCTTTTAGAAAAAGGCAGTGGTAGTGATGATAGGTGACATAAAATGGAGACCAATAAGTGCAGCTAATGTGCCTAGCAGAAATAGAAAACACCATCTCATGAGCAAAGGAAGTCAGCATTCAACAGCTGCTAAAAGGCTTGATGGCTAGAACAACTGTAGTTAAGAAATTACTCAAAGAACAGACCTAACTCTCCAACCACCTTTCAGGGAAAGGGAACATATGCAGAACAATTGCCTTGCAAACATGATGGGAGTCAATGCAAATCCAGACAACCTACAGTACTATGCATCACACATCTTTCTTTCTTTCTTCCATCTCAGAGGACCCATCTGTCTCATGTACTGAGGCATGCATAAAACCAAGTGCATAGGAAGTCTTCAAATTTTTTAGGTCCTACTACTTCTACCTGCAACAATGCAAGAACTGCTTATGACAGCCTTCAATTTCTTATCCTTTTCAAATATACTCACAAATGCTTAGAGAAAACCAGTGGCTTCACTTTGCTAGATGTTGTATTGTCATGGTTTAACCCCAGCCAGCAACTGAGCACCACACAGACACTCACTCACTCTCTCCCCCTTCCCACTCTCCTGGTGGGATGGGGAAGAGAATCAAAACCAAGTAAAACTTACGGGTTCAGAACAGTTTAACTGAAATAAAAATAAAACATAATGACAGTGATAATAATACTAACGAAAATGAAGGGTTTTTTTTAAAAAAAGAGAGTAAAACAAAAGCCAAGAAAGATTAGTGATGCACAATGCTTACCACCCACTAACTGAAGCCCGGCCACTCCCAAAGCAGTGATCCACCCTCCTGGACAACTGCACCCTATTTAAATATTGGGTTTAACAACATCTGATTTGAAATACTTTTGGGGCAGTTTGGGTCAGCTGTGCTGGCTGTGTCACCTCCTAACTTCTTGCATCTCTCCATCCTTGCTGGTAGGGTATGAGAAGAAGAAAAGTCCTTGACAATACAAACACTACTTACCAGCAACTAAAATATCAGTGTGTTACCAACATTATTCTCATATTAAATCCAAACCACAGCACTATACCAGCTACTAGGAAGCAAAGTAACTATTCCAGTTGAAAACAGAAAACTTATAAAAAAAAAAAATTGCAAAATGAGACAAACTTTGCACTGTAAATCTTGCAACTGAAATATTCAGTCAGGCACAGGTAAGATAAAGAGCATCACAGAATTCTGAATAAAAAATTGTCCAAGAAAAAAATTTTCAATATTTTTAAAACAGAGATGGCTATATTCTTTTAAGATGCCTGTTGCTTAGTGCAAATGTTAAATATCCCAATGAATTTACGAATGTGAGGAAGTTTTCAGAGGATATAGTGAGAGGAACTGTAAAAGTCATTCTGCCTACTGAGAATTCAGACATCAAAAATTGAATTTCAATATAACGTTCAGAGTTAAATGTATAAGAAGACTTCCTTTTTAAAGGAAAAGAAAAAACTGGCAATATTTTGTGAAATGCAAAGGGCTTGAAAAAATCAAAAAACTGACTGTAAATCATAGTGTGACACTCCTTGGTTTCTTTCACTAGGGAGCCCCATTAAGAACTAAGAAATGAAATCTAAAACACTGACTTCTATGACAAAAGTCTACCAAATTTACTCACTTCCTAAACAAACTATGGAAAGAGAAGATAATGAATAAATAAATAAATAAATAAAGGGCATGCAATTTAGGAGGTATTAAAAGATTGATGGAGATGATGTTGATTAATTAAAGAAAAAGCTAAGAAAATGAACAAAAATCTCTAACCAAGTACCCTTTAGGGATAATTAATTTTATTTTCCAAAGCCAATATTGATTTTATGTGTCTGCATTTCTAAGTAACTTACCTGATACCCACTGAATGGGCAGCAGTTGTGCAAAATGCCAAGTATTCCACCTCTTTAAATCTAGTCCTTATGAAATGTCCCTAGGTGGGAAAAATAAGCCTAATCCAAACCATCAGTCATTTTGGAAAAAGAAGTCCTTTGCAAGAATATACTTAAGGAGTTTAAAGAAATGAGAGGTTGTCCCTCCTTTAAGTCACACAATTACATTTTTTACATGAAAACTAATCCTCCCTATATCAAAGGTTTCTCATCTTGATAAGCAGAAAACGTGTGAAATTCCATGCAATGTATGTTAGATCCAATCATAAACCATACCAACTATCACCTGTCATATCCCAGAATTTAAAAACAATAAACAAGGAAAAAAAACCCCACAGTTTTGTACACCACCAGCAATCTTTTTTCGTATTAAGGTGGGGAAGTCCAAAACCAAATAAAAAAGAACTGACACTGCTCAAAATTAACTGCTCCATGAATGACCTCCTGTTCAATAAATTCCATAAGAATAAATGAACTAGGCTTTGCATGTCATCATTTAAATTGGATGCAAACTGAAGAAAAATTTTTGTTCTACCTCCAGTTAATCAGTGAGTTTGATTCATTGCATTTGCCCATGTGTTTTATTAAGTATAAAATAAAAATAAAAATATTCAGAGGGTGGATTTTTTGGGGAGCAGGATTTGTTTTGTTTTTTGGGAGCAGGATTTGTTTTGTTTTTTGGGGAGATGGGGAACAACTTATATTTAAATGCAACAATTTATTTATTGTAGTTTGCACTTGCAAGTATTCAGACATATGCAAGTGAGGTTGTCCACTATAGCAGTCTGCCTTATAAGAAAAAGAGGGAAACAAGACCAGAAGATATTCATGTAACAATTCAAAAAGTCTCACTGAATTACCAACTTCACTCAACTTGCTGATTTTTAGTACACAACTTCACTCAATTGTCCCATTCGGCTATATGGATTTTTCTTTTCTTATTTAGTAGAATTGGATAGTATTTCCTCGTAAATAGAGACTGAAAACATACTAATTCTTGAAAGTATTATTTCACATTACTTTTACAGCTGCCTTTGGTACACCACAAAAGCCTGGAGTAGGCTCAGTCTTAACGTTCAAAGCAGCAGAGAAGTCAGAAAACAGGATCAGGGAAGTCCTTTCCCATTAGTCTTATGCCAGTTCATCCGTGTCCTCTTGAGGTGTCGGTGAGCCCTTGGTCATTCTCAGCCTCTGCTCTGAGAAGTTTTGGAGGACAAAACTTAGGGCCCAGATGGGTGATCCACTGAGCCAACTCTTGATAATCCTGCAGTGCCCAACTCCACAGTAATTTTAGTTTTTCCATCCTAAAGCATAATGTTTTCATGCACTGCAAAAATATTTTTTATTAATTACTTAATATTGTTTTCTTTACCTACTGAGTTTTATCTTAATCTTGTCTTTAAAGTACATGAGAGAACTTAGTTTTTCACTTGTGCCTTAAATCAATTCATGCAATCGATTCATAAGGATTTCTTTACCCACTTTGTTATTTGTCCCTCCACAGGGTCAGAAGAACCACCTATTCTCAGAATGAGGGAGCATACCAGTCACTATCCTTTCAGTTTCAAGTGTACCCTTCACATGGTTATAGATTCACCCCACTTGCTTCATTTGAAAAACTGTTGCATTCAGTATAGCACCTAAATGCTGCTAAATTCAGCATATTTCTTAGACATCTTTTGACTTTGAGCAGTATAATTTAAAAAAAAAATTTTTTTTAGGATCAAATGAAATAAGAAAAATTAGTGGGGACATCTCCTTTTGTCTTTACATTCCCCTCTCACAACGCAAGTTTATACCCTTCTCTTTGAAAGAATATGACAGAAACAATGATGTATCAAAACAGAAAAGAAAAAAGCAAGAATAGAAAAGATCAAAGAAGTAAAAGTCTGATCAATATTTTAAAAAATAAGTGGAAAACCAAATAGATTCCAAAATTAATAATCTGTCTCCACCTACCTTGCATTCTTCAGCTAGCACATTTTTTTAACAAATATTTCAAGCAGCCGTATCTCTAGGCAAATGAATATCCAAAATAAAACTAAAATGAAAACAGATTAATGAAGAAAAAAATGGTTAAAAGAAATGCCACAAGTCTCTGTCTCCAGATATATGCATATTTTAACTACGAATACTATTGAATAAACATAGCTTAACTTCTTTAAAAGTAACTTATTTTCTGAAGGCTTCCAGTGTAAACCTTAATGAAAAATTGCTGGAAATAAAGTCTTTTATTTAAATCAAAAATTAATAAACCACAAAGTTTTCAATAAAATTTTATTGCTTCTTTTAAAAAGAAAGCTGGAGGTTCAGGAAGAAATTGTTGAAAGACAAATGCTACGTCTTCCAAAAATTACAGAACTGAAATTTTCTTTTGGAGAAAGGACAGCAGCTCATGTCTGACGACCTAAATACATCTTTAACTGAAGTTTCAAAATAGCAAAGAGACCTAATCACATCACGCGCAACCCAAGTATAAACAGTTTGAATACAACATATCTGGAGTTTTAAATAACAATGATAGGCCTAAGCTAGAATTCTGCAATCAAATTTGGACATCGTATTTCAAAAAATAAAGAACCATTTCTGAAAACAACTGCAATGATCAGAGACTTCAAATACATGAATAACAAGAGCGAGCTGGCATTGTTTGGTACAGATAGAGCAGCTGTCACTAAATCTGACAGCTTCTGTTCCTTCAACTACATAAAAGACTGCTAAAAAAATAATCTCAAGTTCTTGTCATGTTCAGGGCAAGAAGTTGGGTTCATACTGTCATAAGGTTATTTTACATTCAACATCAGGAAAAAGGTTTTGATGGTAAATACAGTCAATATAGTGAAGTAGAATGTAAAGATGACTCAAAGAGACAGGATTTTTTTGATACTAGAGGTGTTTATGACTAACTGAAAAAAACACGTGCCAGAAAGTTCACACTGATCCTATCTGGAGGTAGGAGGATGGTATGGATTATCTCTTTCGGTTACCATCTCTTCTGTTTCCAAAGACTCTGTATGTGTTTTTCAAAAACAAACGCTAAATCAGCTAAACTGCTTGTGAAAAACAAACTAAAAAAAGAATAAACTCAGATACATAAGAAATGAAGAAATCCTCAAACTGTTTATTCCCATTCCCTTTTCCCTTTCCTTCTCCTCTCCTGAAACAGGACAACCAGCATGCAATGATTTCCAAGTTAAAAAAAAAAAAAAAGAACAGCAGAAAACTGCCAACTATATACCCTCATAAAGTCTTTGTGCTTAACGAAAGAAGACAAATTTGCAAGATAATATTTTTGAGAGTTTAGCAAGGCTAAGTGACAAGGTGTAAAATTACCCAGTTACTCTTAAAGCCAAAGCCAATGTGAGACAATTCAATAAAAGGCAAGCTAGTAATAATTTCCTAATTCTTCTCCCTCTCTCCCTCCATGCTCCTCCTCTCAGATACAGAAAAATTAACCTCATCCGATATCCACCATAGCAGCCAAAACTACTATGTGGATTTTAGCTTGTTGTGCCTGACAATGTTTGCTGTGTGCTTAGTGACAGCTGCCCTTCGTCAGCTATCTCCTGAGTGTGCTCAGAGCCTGAGTGTGCCCTGCACAACAAAAGTCCCCCAACCAAACTTGCTGGGATTGAGGGGGCTGACAATCCAATGAAAACCAAGGCTTGAAATAAACTCACCTCACTTAAAGACAAAGTGAGGAGGGAGAACAGAGTTCTCTTCAGTGTCCAGTGGCAACTTCCACTTGCCAGCTGAAATACCATTTTCATTTTAATAAAAAATAGCTTTTCTCAGCTTAAAAGCCTCTCAGTCTTGGCAAGCTGCTTGCGTGAAAAGGCCTAAGCAGGTTTGCCTCAAAGATCTGTCTGGCTCAGGAACCTGCCACAATAGGTAGTTACTATTTGTAGAATAGCCCCGTCTTATTACAGCTTCATAGGCTGGTATTTCTCAGCCTTGCAGCTTTAATTCTGCAGGAAGAGAAGACTGGAGCAGTGGCAACCGACAGACCTATCATTCTCTGTTATCAGGCAATCATTTATTGTACAAGAAGAGGTGGGAGGGTGAGGAAAATGCATTTCACTTTTAATGATATTGTATATTTATTGCACTGATTACATTACGGGAGCAATTCCGAAGCAGGGAGGGTTTTGCCTGTATTGTGGTTTACTGGTACCTGGCAGTCTGGTGATAAAAAAAAAAAAAAGAGAGCAAAACCGATCAGAGCAAATCAGTTTGTGACTACTTAGAAAGGGCAATTTGACTGCACCCGACGGTGCTATTGTGCAACATCTTGTCTGTCAGAGAAAGCTTTATGAATAGTCACCTTGAAGACAGAGAAGTTGTCAACAAGCAACTGTCAAGAATAGCAAGCCTTTTCTTCCTCCATGTGTCTGATACATCAAATCATGTCCATTGCAGGAATTATCACACATTTCAGCCTTCTAAAAGCTGAAAAATGTGTTTGTCTAGCCAATGTGATCAGTCAATTTAACACTATTTTGAGTATCAATTAAAAGAGGAATCTGTGATCTGTTCTAGAAATACATAATTGCGGACAAATCTTTGCTGCACATACTGCAACACAGAGACACAGGGCTGACTTTCGCTCTCTCATATCAATCTATGGTCAAGAAACTCTGCTGAAATTTCTTTTTTGCATTTTGAGAGTGTAAGAAAAAGAAAAAGCATTCTGGCCTCCATGAACATTTCAGAAGTTGTAAATTTCTCCCTATCTTGCTTCACATTTCAGGGACAAGTAAGCCAATTGCAGATGAAAGCCATCATACAACTTCTGTCAAACTGGAAGTGTGAGGAAATGGTAATAGTAAATGAATTTTAGCCTTAACTGGAGATAAATTATGTTTATGTATCCTCCATTTCCATACAGAGACTTTAAGGAGAAATTACGTAAATTCCCTTTTGTTTAAGCTGTAGTACTCAACAGAATTTCAAAGAAGTTTTGGAATGGTTGATTTAACCACAAGAAGAAAGTCTTAGCCCAAATTCTGCCATTAAGATGATTGGTGATGCTGGAAATTATTATTAATATATAATATAATAACTCGAGAAAATCCCATGGGCAAGGCTGTTTGAAGGTAAAGGGGCCCAAGATAGTTGGTTAGCGTTCAGGGACTGCTTCTACCGTGCTCAAGATCAGAGCATCCCGACACGTAGGAAGTCAAGGAAGGGAGCCAGGAGACCTGCGTGGCTAAACAGGGATCTGCTGGGTAAGCTCAAGTGCAAGAGGAGAATTTACAGATCTTGGAAGGCGGGGCTGGCCACTTGGGAAGAATATAAGGCTGTTGTCCGAGGATGTAGGGAGGCAAATAGGAAAGCAAAGGCCTCCCTAGAATTGAACCTGGCGAGAGGGGTCAAGGACAACAGGAAGAGCTTTTTCAAATACGTGGCAGATAAAACTAACACCAGAGGCAATGTAGGCCCACTGATGAATGAGGTGGGTGCCTTGGTGACAGAAGATACAGAGAAGGTAGAGTTACTGAATGCCTTCTTTGCCTCTGTCTACTCTGCCGGAGGCTGTCCTAAGGAGTCCCGTTCCCCTGAGGCCCCAGAGGAAGTCAGGGCAGTGGAGGAGTTTGCTTTAGTCGATGAGGACTGGGTTAGGGACAATCTGGACATCCATAAATCCATGGGTCCAGATGGGATGCATCCACGGGTGCTGAGGTAGCTGGCTGATGTCATTGCTAGACCACTCTCCATCATCTTTACCAAGTCTTGGGAAAGGAGAGAGGTGCCTGAGGATTGGAGGGAAGCAAATGTCACTCCAGTCTTCAAAAAGGGTGAGAAGGAGGACCCGGGTAACTATAGACCGGTCAGCCTCACCTCCATCCCTGGGAAAGTGATGGAACCACTTATCCTTGGTGCCATCTCAAGGCATATCAGGGATAAGAGGGTCATTAGAGACAGTCAACATGGCTTCACCAAGGGGAAGTCGTGCTTGACTAACCTCATAGCCTTTTACGAGGATATAACAAGGTGGATAGATGATGGCAGAGTGGTGGATGTGGTCTACCTTGACTTCAGTAAAGCATTTGACACCGTCTCCCACAGCATCCTTGCTGCTAAACTGAGGAAGTGTGGTCTAGACTCTCGGGTAGTGAGGTGGACTGCGAACTGGCTAAGGGGAAGAAGCCAAAGAGTCGTGGTCAATGGGGTGGAGTCTGGTTGGAGGCCTGTACCCAGTGGAGTCCCTCAAGGGTCGGTACTGGGACCAGTATTATTCAATATATTCATCAATGACTTGGATGAGGGACTAGAGAGTACTGTCAGCAAGTTTACTGATGATACGAAGCTGGGAGGAGTGGCTGACACGCCAGAAGGCTGTGCTGCCATTCAGAGAGACCTGGACAGGCTGGAGCGTTGGGCGGGGAAAAATTTAATGAAATATAACAAGGGTAATTGTACACTCTTGCATCTGAGTAGGAACAACCCCAGGTTCCAGTATAAGTTGGGGAATGACTTATTAGAGAGTAGTGTAGGGGAAAGGGACCTGGGAGTCTTGGTGGACGTCAGGATGACCATGAGCCAGCACTGTGCCCTTGTGGCCAGGAAGGCCAATGGCATCCTGGGGTGTATTAGAAGGGGGGTGGTTAGTAGGTCGAGAGAGGTTCTCCTTCCCCTCTACTCTGCCCTGGTGAGACCCCATCTGGAATATTGTGTCCAGTTCTGGGCCCCTCAGTTCCAGAAAGACAGGGAAGTGCTGGAGAGAGTCCAGCACAGGGCAACTAGGATGATTAAGGGAGTGTAGCATCTCCCTTATGAGAAAAGACTGAGGGAGCTGGGGCTCTTTAGTTCGGAGAAGAGGAGGCTGAGGGGTGACCTCATTAATGTTTACAAATATATAAAGGGTGAGTGTCACGAGGATGGAGCCAGGCTCTTCTCGGTGACAACCACTGATAGGACAAGGGGTAATGGGCTGAAACTGGAACATAAGAGGTTCCACTTAAACTCGAGAAGAAACTTCTTCTCAGTGAGGGTGACGGAACACTGGAACAGGCTGCCCAGAGAGGTTGTGGAGTCTCCTTCTCTGGAGACATTCAAGACCTGCCTGGACACGTTCCTGTGTAGCATAATCTAGGCGTTCCTGCTCTGGCAGGGGGATTGGACTTGATGATCTTTCGAGGTCCCTTCCAATCCCTAACATTCTATGATTCTATGATTCTATGATTAATAAAATTCATTGAAAGTTTGCTTTACATATCTGTTTATTTGTTCTGTCTGTAAAATGTAACTGCCAACACTTATCTAATGAGTTTTTTCTCAGATCATGTCTATGCATGAGGTTTCTCACTCAATGTTTCAGAAAAACCCTCTGGAACATCATGAACAGAGACATGAATCAGCTATTTGATTGGAAGTAGGGCTTGGAAGTATTGGGTTGAATGAGATATCAGGGCACACTACAAGAAGGAGGAAAGCAAAGAACTACATATTTAATAGCTACCTACCTGGTGAGCACTGCCTGAATTGGTGTTATAAATGATTGCTTTAACTCTTCCTAATGCATAAAAACAACAAACACAAGTATTAAGCAGGGTATTGTTCGTCATTTTTGCCCCTTTAATTTTAAACTGTGTTATGTACTGCTGATTAAGAGATGAAATAGATTTAGTTTCTAAACATTGAGAATAAATTCAGTTCTTAGAAAAATAGTACTGGTTTACAACTTCTGCTCAGCTTATGTGGAAATAACATTACTATATCATACTTAATGTTGCAACTTCTGATGCAAGCTTTAAAAATGGTGCTTTACCAATCGTTCAGTCTTACAGGGATTGTGGAAGTAAGCATATTTTTCTTTTTAATGAGTATTTGTGATAAATAAACACTGTCAAATACCAGAAGGTAAGAGAGCATTAAATGTTCAAATGTAGCTTGGTCAGGTAGCTGACTCTGACTGATAGGACTGAATTAACAGATGAAAAAATACAGAAAGTATTTGCTTACCTTCTCTCTTCGCCACTGCAGCATTTGCATTTAAAATGCTGAGACTAAAAGTACTTTAAATCAAAAACTAAAAAAAAAAAAAGTTACTCTATGTTCTGTGTAAGAAAGATGACTAAAAGAAATCACTATGCATATTTATCTATCATTTTAAACTTATATTAATTAGACATAATCGGTGTGAACAATAAAAGGCATGTAAAGAGGAATTTTAGAAACAAGTATTTCTGCATATAGTATTGCTGAAGTAAATGGAAGTGAGGTTGTTGTAAAAAAAAAAAAGTAAAATAAATCATTAAAATGTTTGTTTGTTTGTTTAAACTAAGTTTCACAGAACATGAAAATACATTTGCCTCTGTACAGGCTAGTTATTTCAAAGTGGAAGAGGTCACAGTCTGATTCCCACACATTTCACATGAAAGATTTAGAATCACAGACAAAAAGGCATAGGGTGAGGAGCAAAATGTGAATCTTTATTCCTTCAAATATACTGTTAATAGAAGGAAAGAAGAATGTCCCATTTGGTTCTTTTTTTTTTATTACAGGTACTGCAATTAATTGTCTTTGTATTTCAACTGGCTAAATCTGGTCTAACTTTCAGGAGTGTAAAACAAAAAGAAACAACAATGAAAACTAGAGTTTAAAATCATTTTATGAAAAAGGATAAATAAAACCTTATAATGATGCCATCATTGGTAATCATTTTCACTTTCCTAAGTACCATTCAATGAAACATATCAAAACATTTTATATTAAATGAACAGTACCTATGGTGAGGCAGGCAATGACATAGTATCTGTTCTTCTGAGGAGAAAACTGCAACAGAGTTGCTGAAACAGTGATTTGAGGTCACAGGGCCAGTCAGTGACAGTCAGATGCAGAACTGACCAGCCAGAGCACAGAGACAAATTCAGCATAATGGCAAGGATTATCTATTTGAATAGACCAAAGCAGGAAGAACAGCACACATCGAAAGTGGAAACCATTTGACAAAGAACACTCCTGATTCTTCATTTTGAATATTAACAACGTCTTAAAACCTCTCTGTAAATTGTCAACAACAGCATGCTCAACATTTTACTCATCATAGGGTAATTAGCAAACCAATCATTTCTACTTTTTATGCTGTGTGCTTCTCCAAAGTCCAGGGTAATTCTTTAAACAAAAATGGATTTCAGTAAAGGATACAGAGAGCCAGCACTGAAGACTCCAGTTACCTCAAAAAAAAGATCTTTCTTTTAGCTAATACAAAATTAGCATTGACACATTCAGATTTGTATTTGCTTTAATCACATGCAAACACTTTCACTATCCATGCCGTTAACTCATTTTTTGCACTTCCTATTGGGCTTCTTTTTCATTAATACTTGCTCCGAGAATATAAAAAATAAAATAAAAATTTAAAAATCTCTCTTAAATAATTCCTCCATTGTCTGATGTCTCCATCTTCATCCCATGTCATCTGGTCAGCTTGCAGATTCAGCTACTAAATTAAACATACCCTCAATGAAGCAACACTGTGGGTCTGCAGGACTTTATCTTTGATTCGGGCCTTATGCGCTGGATTCTCTAGGTATTAATTCTCTCTTATGCAGTTTTCATCTGAAGCTCCAAGCAGCCTTATCCTTTGATTCACAGTCTTCATGCTTAGAGAGAAAGGTACAATCAGCCTGTGGTTTATGTGGAATCTGAAACCCATGTCAGGCTCCCTCCAAATGGTATTACACTTACTAGGTTCTGTTGTGTCAGGAAAATTATTTACATTTGATAACTACCCCAGGGACAAAATTTGCCATCATTGCAGTAATGACCTTTCAGGAGTAGGGAGGTGATCATTCCCCTGTACTCAGCACTGGTGAGGCCACACCTCGAGTCCTGTGTCCAGTTTTGTGCCCCTCACTACAAGAGGGACACTGAGGTGCTGGAGAGGGTACAGCGGCGGGCTGCCAAGCTGGGAAAGGATTTGGAGCATGTGTCGTACAAGGAACAGCTGAGGGATCTGGGGCTGTTTAGCCTGGAGAAGAGGAAACTGAGGGGAGAACTTATCGCTCTCTACAACCTGAATGGAGGTTGTAGCGAGGTGGGAGTTGGTCTGTTCTCCCTAGTGGTGAGAGATAGGGGAAAGGGGAAAGGCCAGGGGAGGTTCAAGGTGGATATTAGGAAGAAATTCTTTACTGAGAGGGTTGTCAGGCATTGGAAGAACCTGTCCAGGGAAGTGGTTGAGTCTCCATCCCTGGAGGTGTTTAAGAGACAGGTAGATGTCGTGCCGAGGGACATGGTTTAGTAGGGTTGATAGGGCTAGAACAAAGGTTGGACTTGATGATCTTGAAGGCCCCTTCCAGCCAAAAATGTTATTCTGAATCTTAGAATCATAGAACTATACAAATAGGTAATGCAAATTTCAATAAATATAAAATCAAGCATGAAAGAAGAAAAAGAAAAACAAAAAAAAAAAGTGACCCTAAATATTTCTCTCCTAACTACTGATTTTCAGCGTACTCTTCCTGAGACAATAAATTCACTTAGGAAGCTACATTATCACAACACAGATTCAAGGCTTAGTATTTAGTACATCTTGTCCTTATTTCAAACTTTATGCTTTGCTGTAACTACCTTTGATCTCTTTGTTCTGCTTCTCAGATTTTACCAAGAGTTGGGCATGCTCCTAGCTGTCTTGGAGCAGGTATGGGGTAGGGGAATTGCACTCAGACGAAGGAAGGCATGAGATGTATAACCCTATAGCACACTTCCACTGACCACCCTTTGGTTAGTATGACAGTTTACATTTCCAATACAGTCTGCAGACTAGAGAAAGAGCATAATAATTTAATTTCAGCCTGTGGGTTGGGTTTTTGTTGTTGTTGATTGGCTAACTTTGCTGATAAATAAGCAGTAGCAAAGGACCTTAGTGATGCTCTAAGTCAAGTAATGACTTGACCTACCTTCCACTACTTCCCATTTGAAAGTTTAGTTTTAGACTATCATTTGAGGTAAATACCTCAGAGTCACCATCTAATGATCACTTTCTGAAAAGACTACTGAGGAATGAACAGATCTCTTCTTGTGAGGTGTGTACAGTGTGCACAAAAATCCTTGCAACTCTGCAAAAGACGATTTTAGGAAAAATACATCTTTTAAAACTGTGATTTGAAGCTTTGTGGTAGAGACCATCGTGAATCAATAAGCACAGAACTCTTAAATCATCAGTTTTTCAGTTTGAAATGCTTTCATGTAAACATAAATATGTTTAAAGGGTAGTAAATAACAAATATTTTGAATATTTCTGGAAACAACATATAGTTGAGCAGCTTAGGAAAAATGCACTTTTTGAGATCTGCTTTCTTTGAGTCAGCATGCCTACAGTCTGGATTTGTTCTGTACTGCAAACCTGGAAGCCTATTTACATATTTTAGGCCAAAAAAAAAAAAAAAAAGAAGACTCTTTGATCATATTGCCTCTTATCTCAACATCTTGCTCTTGCATTATGATGTATCACTTTCTGAAAAACATTCAGTCTTTATCTGTAGACATCTGTCTACAAGCATATATGCATATATGTACATAAAATTGTGATTAAAAGTAGTAAAATACTCCTGTTATGATGTATTCTTCAGATCATTGTGGATCACTGACAACTAGAAACAGTAAAACATCAGTCAGTTCAGTATAACTTTGGTCAATGCAGTATTTACCCAAAGTTAGGGCAATCAGTAACTAGACAATTTCAGTGACATCAGATTCATTAAAAACCCAAAAGACTCCCCACAGTTCCTTCTAATATTCCTATTTCAATGTGACAGTTATAGCTGCTGGGGGTGGGGTGAGGAACGTAAAACCAGCAAAAATGACAGCAGCCACACTTGTGTGCCCTCCAAAACCAGCATCTCCCACTGCCTCTAAGATCAAGTACTCCCCTACCACAGTACTTCTTATATGCTTATTAGTGTAGAGCTGAGCCCAGATCAATTAGTTCCATGAAGGATAAGGGATAATCCATCCATATGAAGAACGCATATTTCTTCCAGAGCTAGAGCTTTTGTTCCTTCTTGTCTCTGTGCACATCTTTTGGATCTACAGTGCATTTTGAGTGTCTCTGAAACAGCAAGAGATATCCACACAGAGACAGATTTCACTCAGAAGTTTCTGGCAAGAGGAAAATCTATGAGAAAAAATCTCCTTTCTTATTGTGAAGCCTGTAAAATAATGATGGATTTACCACCCGTTCCAGGGATTGATTAAAGTGACAGTGCTGATGTTGTGATGTGATAATTTCTGACCTGTGGACAAAATTGATGACTATAGTCGTTTCCTGTAAACCTGTATCTGATGTTGTAGAACAGTGAAATGACAGGGTATGGCAAACCATAGAAAAACCCCAGCTTGGCTCTTTTCTTCAGGCTGAAAACCTGCAACCAAGTTGTTGATTTGGAGAATGGAAGGAGGAGAACAAAAAAATTCTATGTGCTCTGAATTCCAACTTTTTTTGCAGAAGTAAGAATGGAAACACTTTTCCAGATTTGACTATAACCTAGCATATAGGACACAGGAGGACTAGAAGCTAGGCAGGGGAGGGAGGCAGTTGAGAAACCAGTTCTGGTTTCCAGGATTCACCTGCTAGGTATGGGGAGATCTGCATGGAGGGAATGAGTTGCCCCATATCATGTTTCTGACATCAGAATCAAAAGACTGAGAAGAATTCTGCTAAACTCTTCCTGAATGAAAATCAGATGTACCCTTAGCTACTATGTCAAAATCAGCACCTGCAGCTGATGTCAGCAATGTTTTTCACAATATCATTCTCTAGAGAATTTGTAACAATTGACAGCTGAACACAAGAACCAGATGCTGGAAAACTGAAGATAGGAAAAGTAAATGTCATTTGCTTGTTTAATATACAGTCACTTAGGTTACCATCATGCACAGAGTTTGGTTGTTTAATTAAAGTTTGTGCTGATGTCACAAATTCAAGTCAGGTAAATACATTGCCATTTAGCACATAAAACTTTTGATTAAACACACATAAATAGAAAATTAAAGCAATGCAGTCACTGCTACTGCAATCCACACTGAAGAAGTACTGCAGTTAAGATATCTTTAGAGATTTTAATTAGCCAAAATGCTAATGAAGGAGAATATTGGCTGAGCTGCTCTTGGTGCTGTAACCTAGCTGCTGTAAATCTCAAAGGTCTGAAATCATTCAGTGGGGGCACTGGTTAATATCCTACCTGTCACTAGCACTCAACATATTTTCTGTGAGATTTTAGGCTTGGAAGGGATGCTACAAGCTCTTATTTCAAGTACTATACACTTTTTGATATTTTGGTATGAACTTATTTATTTTGGTTTAGATAATACCCATCCTCCTTCACAAATACTGTCTTCTTACCTCTGTGTGCATAACCTTCTTTACTTAAGTCTGTGAAAAGGGTAAGCTTAGAGTGATAATTACAGTCAAGTTTCCTGGGGTCAAGCTAATTTGTGCTGTAATACATATTGGGCAGACTGAAGAAACTCAATGTTTTTTCTGTATCACAGCTTCAGAATAAGCAGCTTAGTACAATCACCACATATGAATAGTAATTTGAAGTAAATAGGCAATGGCTTTTTAAAAGTAACATCCATGAGCTTGTGTTTTCTCATATTCTGCATGTTCCTTCCCTCAGCCCAGGAGTTTTAGCTGGAAGCTGTGATAAAAAAGATGTTTGAGTAATCCTAAAAGTACAAACATTTTCTTTTTTTCCTCTCATTTTGGAAAGTATCACTTTGGACACACTTGTATAGCTTATGTTTCCTTGTTCCATCCCATTCCTCACTATTTATTCTTAAAGTTTTCACAATAAAGACAACATAAGCATATTTGAAAGAATCATACTAAATCTGACAGTTAATGACCCTTCACCAAGTTTATCTTTTATGCCATGTAGAGTCTATAATGGTTTTCCTATGCATTTTCCAGAGTCAGTAGGTCTGGATATATTACAGTCAAAACTTGACATTTTCTAGTTGTTAAACTACCAATATAATGCTTCCTTACGTTAATTTTATGGAAAAGTTTTTCAATCTGAAGTTACACATGGCTTGAGTCTTTTGCCTTAAGCCATAAAGAAAGCAATGTTATGAAAGGTAAACCCAAGGAAAAGGCTGTGGCCAAGGAAGAGTTGTGACACTGTCATGTGGAAAGAATCTTAACTGTACCATGAACTAAGAAGCTGAATATACAGTGGTTTGTTTTTTCTTGCTTTGAGGTGGGGAAGATTTTCCACCTGAAGCATGAATTGCACATGAAATACAAAAAACAGAGAGGTGTTCGGACAGCTCTGTCATGGTTTAGCAAAACCTTAAGCAGAAATACATTCCGTATAGAAAGACAATACCAGTGTAACTCTTGGTTCAGCTTTCATTATCACAGGAGGAACTGAAATCTTTGTCTTTTATAGCTCCCAGTTTCCCTCTGCTGACCTGTGATAGCCTCAAACTAAAATAGTTATCACCATTTACACTTTTTTATTGCTATGCTTCTAGCAACTGGAAGAAAAAAAACCAAACCACTCAGCAAGCAAACCTCAATGTTCTCTTTTAAGACAGACTTTTGAATTCCACACATTGAAATAAAACTCTATTCCAGGCAAAATTAACAAAGAACATGTAATAGGCTACTGCTCCGAATATTTAAAATACATATATAGGCATACACTAACTTATCATTAACATTTTCAGTGTTTTGTGCAAATATAAATACAATCTAACTTAACTGGTGAAGGTAAGAAGAAATAACAGAGAAGACTGCAATAGACTCCTTAGAAATTGCTTCACCCATCTGTGTATGAAAGAGGGATTAAGACTTTTAGATTATTATGAAAATACCTTCATAATTGTACAGAAAAAAAATTAAAAATACTTAAGCACATTAAAATCTTCTGTTGTAATTTCTAGGACTTTTGCACAAAGACCTTCTTCTACACACACACGACAGTAAATAACAAGTAAAGACAAACACCAAAGTGCAGTATTGCACAATATATAAGGCAATGCTGTTGACAGTACACACAGGAAGAAAGGAAAAAGTATCTTTGAGATCCAGAACTGCTTCCCCATTCCAAGGAAAGACTCAGTTTTGCACTGTTTTCTTCTGCAACAATAGTTGTACAGAAATAAATTGCAAATAAAATTAAATCTAAATGAAGTCTGGCAATTTCTTGCTTCTAAATAGTGAAAATTCATTCATATCACTATATAATTTTTCAACTGTATCCATTGATTCTCTCCTCTTCCATTGATTAGAGGTCTGCTTAACTTGAAAAGAGTTACTCTCTATAACAGAGAGTCAAGAACGAAATCAGTTGTACAGTTTGCTGGAAATTTAGTAAATTAAAATTGAATTAATAAGAAAAGTTAAGTACTTTTAAACACATGCAACACTTTTTTTTCTTTTTCCTCTGTTTTGCCATTTCGTAACAATTACTGAACTTAATTTATGAGATATAGAATGCCTCCAAAAAAATGCCAATATCTTCTCTACTGGGCATAACATCCATTTTGAAGGAACCTATGGATTAACTTTGGATATATTAAGAATGCATAGTCAAATTAAATAATGCCTTAAACTGGTCAGTTGTGTTACAACCACCATTTACTGATAAATATCGAGTACCATATGAGGGTGAAGTATAATCAAAGGAAAGAGGTATTTAGTTTAGAGGAAGTAGAACTGTGCTACAGAACTCCAGGATAATGTGTTGTTTGCCTGCTCATTTACTTACTGGAAATTACAGTAACAAGGAGAAATGTAAATTCATGTCAAGGTTCTTTCCAAGAACATCAAGATCTCAATTATCACATCACATCACATAAAAATTCTGTTTCACAGAATTGGATAGACAGACTAATTTGAGATGCACACTTTCACTTAATAGAGAAAAAAAAGATTTAGAGAACATTTATAAATATGCCCATACTTATAAGACACATATTGTTACAGAAATAGCTAATTGTTACTCTCATAACCATTATGAATGTCTGTCTCTGATGATGCTCAGGAAAATTGAATTGTGAATATGTTTAGCCAGCCACATAAAAGAAACGTGCAAAAGAATATTAAAATACCAAGACACCCAGTGATGCATCTTTTAAGTTATGTCTTCATTCCAATGCGTTTCAGATGGATTGGTGCTGGATATTGAATGAAATGGAGATAGTATTTGTTGCCAGCATGGTGACTATATCTGTTTTGGGGTTTTTTTGTTTGTTTTCCTTCATCAAAGAATTTCATGTTTCTCTGACCTGCCAACTCTTCATAGAAATTGCAGAATGAGCTCTTTGTGATACGAGGAAGGACACATTTGACAAGTGCATTTTCCACCCATATAGAGCTTTGGCTTGCTAACCTATCCCGTTCCCAACAGAGAGAAAGGATCATGCAGAGTAAACCAAAGCATTTCAGCATGAATGACTTTCTGCTGATAGCAAATGGTGGACCTCCTTAGACCTGTTGTAAAATGTAGAGGAAACACACAACAACCAAAGATTACTTCAGGTCAAATGTGTGAATACTATTTTTCCAGTTTGAACATCCTAGTCTCCTTCACACACATAAACAGTTTACTAATTAGAAAAAAATAAAATCCACAAACTATTTTGCATGTAAAACTATTTACTATAACTGCAAACAGGACTTAGAAAATTTCTGTTCTTTTTCCTTTTTCTAGTGAATAAAGGGCATGATATTCTGTAAATTTATTATAGCACACCATATTTCTGCATGCCATTTTCTGTAGAACAATCAAAACTTGAAAAGCTGCAATTGTATTTTATAATAAAATTCAAAATATTTAAGCAGTTTATAGAAGATTGCCAAAGAAGCATAATATAGATTGGTCAAAGTTACATTGCAGTATCTTTTTATAAATGTGTATGTCCCTGTACTTCTGCATAAACATCTATAACCTTATGTGGAGTTACTCTGTCTCATAAAGTAAAAGCATGTTTTGTAATTATGTAACTCTAGTGTAGTGAGATAATGGTTTGATTGTTCTGTTCTACATAACTAGTATTTTATTTCTATAAGATACTGGATAACATTTTGCTTCATTTATTCTTAAACATGAAATATTGTTCCCTTCTTTGGCCCCAACACACTTTGATGTTGCTAAGTTACTACACAGACTAAAGAATATTCCTCAAAGTGCAAAACACAAGATACACAGGAAACAAAACATGCTACATGCAGAGTAAGTGGTAGTTTGCAACTAGTTCAAATGATCTTGCCAATGGTAAATTGGCAATAGGAAGTGGAACTCTTCACAACTAGGAAGTCACATTTTATTCCCAAATTTATCACGCTTGAAAATTCTGTTTAACATTTGGTAGAAACAGGAGATAAGTAGGAAGCTTAAAAATACCCATCAGTCTGAGCTACCTGACATCTTTGTAGATAGTTTGAACACAGAGATAAAATAAATTAACCTATTTTCCAAGAATCTATGTGTAGTTGAGGAGCAGGGTAAGGGAATGGCAATCGACAGATGTGATTTTTTAGCAGCACCACTCGTTAGCACAGAAAAGATCACTGCTCCCAGTACTTGCTCATCATCACCTTTTTCAAGAGGTTGTCGACCCTAGATTACCAGCAGAGTTGCTCATGTGAGCAATCAAATTGAGGTTGGCAAGCTAACACTATTTACATTCACAGCCTGGATGTCTGCTATTCATCTGCATCTGTCTTCTTTTAGTGTGTAGAACCTATTTTTAGCGGATGACCTGCTCTCAAAGTCTAGAAAGAGTTTGTAGGAGTAAAAAAATTCAAACAGCAAAATTTGCTATCTTGGTGAGTAAAGTGCTAACTTTGTCAGTTTATAGTCTCCGTAAAATTCTTTAGGCAGCAGAACTGCCTGCAAAAAGCATTTAGCTTAGGTTTTCAAATCTGAGCTGCATTATTACCACACTTTCAAATAAAATTATATTAAAATAACATTTCAGACAAAATTCCCAATAAAATTCACATGACGTCATTATTTCTGATAAAATTACACACATACAGTATATTCCTATTTAAGGTAAGAACTTTGTTTTCTGTTCCAAATAAAGACAAACAACATATAAATCTAATTCTACACCTTGCCCCCATCGTTTATTTTCTAGTTCAGAACCATATGACAGTTTGTTTTGGTAATGACTTCTTGTTTTTAAAGTGGAAAACTTCTAGTGCCTGCAGACATACTCTATTCTTCCTGTGCAGTCCTGACCATTAAAGACCAGAGCTCCTGTAAGTTAAGACTCTTCCTTTGCAGTCTGCCAGGCAGACTGCTATGTAGATGATACCAGTGGGCCAGAGTCTAACTTAATTCGTATAACAATAAGTTAAATAAATTTATATCAATAACAATGTGTGTTGGAGTATATAAATATGTAGGAAAAAAGCCAAAAGCCCTAAGGAGACTGGTGGAAATAATTTAAAAAATACGAAAAGTAACTTTGTGCAGCTACTCAACTTTCGAGAACTTACATGTCTAACCTTAGTTCTATAAACAGTTTAACAAATTAGTGGTTAGTCAGTGCTGACTTACCGTGTGAGAATCAAGAAGTTGTTCCTCAGATTCAGTGTTGAGAAAGCATGTTAGCTTCACAGAGGCTTCAACCTCCCTAATGCCTTATGTCCAGTGATTTCCCATCTTCCAACCCATGGAATTGATCCCCCACCAGGTTCCCAGACACAGCTCTTGCTCTGGCCGCACCCCTGGCTGGGTGGCTGGGGGTATTAAGGAGGCACATAGCAAGCACATAACACAGGGCATCGTGATGGGTACTTGGACATTTTAAAGACTCAGAAAGAAGCTGGACTGTCTACATGAGAAAACCAAGTTCAGATAGTAGTCATCAGTCCTGAGATCTAATGGGCATATTTTACAAAGCTTCTAGCTTAAGAAAGAGAAAAGGAAAAATATTTATTTATGCCACAAGGTGAGGAAGATCTCAGCAAGAATGGATGTGCAGATTTTTAGGGAAAGGAAATTGTCCTGTGCACCACAAGACAATCATCTGACCAAAAGACATACCCTGTATTTTGTACTTGACGTACAAATAAGTCCACTCTTATTCCAAAAACTAGGCTCTAGTGACTATCTAGAGTAATACCTTTACTGATATTGAACAATATATTTCTCAGGTAGATGATATACTACATTCTCCTACTCAGAAAAGTCAAAAAAGTACTGGGAAAAAAAATTCTTTCTATCCACATTTGAAAAGCACTCAGGTCAATCTGTGGTCAGATGTGAGTAAGCATATATCTTAGGAAAATATACTACAGGTGCTCATAAAAAAAGGAACTGTGGATCCCTGTAAAAAAAAAAACAAACTAGAGGAACAGACTTAAAAAGAGTATTATGTGAGAATTCCTAGTGCTTGTGTCAGCTTCAATGGCCTGCTTGGGCTTTGGTTTTAGGCACTTTTTCATAATGGTGTTATATGGCAAGCTAATCCATGCCTGTAAGTTCACAGGGATACAGTTTTGAACTCTTCTGAAGAGTTGTAGTAGGAAAAGGACTGTTAAACCCCACTTGATGCTTTGAAAATTTACCTCCTAGTGTTCTTGAAAATTATTTCTTCTGTGTGGAGAGAAGTAAAAGGAAGTAAGTAATTAACCAAGGTAAGAAGTTTCCCAAGGGAAACAAAAAAAAAACCCACAAAAAAAAGAGAATATTATGAGAAACACAAGTTGCTTTAAAGCAGAACATTTATAGGTGATTTTGGATTACAGTTCAGAAGCTGTAATCCTTAAAACCTATGTAACTAGGTAACTGCTTGTCTTATCAGAGGTCAATAAATGGAAGACAAATGTTACTTTGCAAATAGGAACTTGGGTTCTTTGCATCCACTGTCATCTTCAAAAAGAGGGCTTCTGGTAGTTTTTGTATGAACTACTCAAAGAAATGTTTTTTTTTGTTTTAGTCATTTTAAGTACTACTCCAATACCTTCTACATCCCCCTTTGTCCTTATGAGCTTGTTTAGAGCTATTTTTTGTGTATGACTGAGTCTCAAATTTGCAATTTTTCTAACAGTGGAACTGAAGATAACCACTACTGACCCCAATTATAGTAAAGATTGTACAGATTTATTCAAATATGCTGAATGATTTGGTCTGTCATAACAATACATATATTTATAGAATTCTTCTTTTCTACCTCCCTGAAGCTACACACTGACCAAGATAAAGGAGATGGAAATTTAAAATACATATTAACAGGAGATGGGGCTGGCAGTCTGTTCATTATAGATGAAAATACAGGAGATATTCATGCTGCAAAGAAATTGGACAGAGAAGAAAAGTCCCTGTACGTGCTACGTGCCAAGGCTATAGACAGAAAAACTGGAAGACAAGTGGAGCCAGAGTCTGAATTTATCATTAAAATCCACGATATCAATGACAATGAACCAAAATTCACCAAGGACATGTACACCGCCAGTATTCCGGAGATGTCTGGAGTTGGTAGGTAAAAAAAAACAAACCCACAACTTTTCCTCATGTAAAATACAAATGGCTTTGAGCTAATTTGGAACTTACGAGTGATGTTCTTTTTCAGGCACTTAGTGTTAGCCTCTGTGAATATCCATAGAACAATTTTTATTGCCAGTAATGTGTCATAAATGATTAGCTTCTGCTTTTATTCATTTCATTGTCATGCACTTATTAAGAGCTTTTCTGCACTATAAGCTACTCTTTAGTCTTTTAAGCCCACCAGAACCACCTAGGAATGTGGCTTATACAGTTGTCTTATTACTTACTACATAGTTTTGCCACAGCTGAGAATATAATTTACATAAAATGTATCATCTTTGTATTTGTAAAGCTTAATTTAGCTCTAGACACAACTTTAAGAACACAGATATGTAAATCAGTTACTGTATCAAAATCATGCAAAACACATTCCTACAAATACCTAAGCATTTTGTTTGGAGTTTTGTTTGTTTGTTTAGTGTTATTTTGTTAATATTTTTCCTCTTTGGTATCAATATTAGTGGATGTTGTTAGGAGACTTTTTAATGTGGACTTGTCTGGGTTTTTTGAGGTACCGAACATACGAACCCCTTCCTAAAAAAATAGCTCTTGGTTTAAAAACAAGAGGATAAAGCCTTCTAGCTATTCACAACTGCTGCACCAAGAAGTAAAAATGTGGAGTTACAATAGAAGACAAGTGAGAAATATAGCATCAGGGGAAAAAAAAATTCTGAGTTTGGTTCAAATAATATTAAATGATAGATAATATTCAGCAGCACACATTCATCCGAAATGATTACCTCAGTGCACCACTCTCTTACAACAAAGACAGTGTCTCTCTGATAACTTGAGTAAGCATAAAATACATAGGCATGGGAACAACTTATAGGTAAATTCTCGATAGCTGTTTACTTATCATGAATTAGTGTAATGGCTTGCAAAATCAGCCCCGAATGATGACATTGCTAAGCGAGAATAAAACACCAAACAACATTTGTCACTAATATGTGTCTTCACCAAATTTTCAGAAGCTAATATTTATCTCTCAAAGAAGTAGCAGAAGTAGAACAGAAAAGGACTTCATCTTATTACTTTTGTAATCATGAGAAGGGTATACCTGCGCTATTATGTATAATGAAAGAGTCCGAGAATGGTTCTTTAAAGATACATGGAAAATAGAGACATCCTTTCCATTCAGAATTTACTTTGCTGGTAATCTGTGAAGGAAAAAAGCTGGCAATGCACATGTCATATTTAAATTGAAATATATTTGTGAGGAAGGAACTTTATAGGAATAGATAGGATAAAAAACATGATGTCCATGTTTAACACTTAGTCCAACTTCATTAGAGTCAATGGAAAAGCACGAATTACAAAGAACAGAACAAGATCCAGTGCTCTGGCACGGCCTGTGAAAATTTAAGTCTATGAAATGTCTATATTGGATGAGTATGATGACAGCATAAGTGCCATTATGTATTTTAAGCTCAGAAAGTGTCCATAAAAGATCCATGTAAAGGCGAGTTTTATTGTGAAGAGAGTTTAAAACAGTAAAAAAAAAAAAAAAAAAAAAAAGCCTTTTAGCTTCCAATAAGAAGGCAAAAAAGGATCTGCATTATTCTTTGCTGTGTTTAGTTGACATTTGCAATTGGGGATATAAAAACTACACTGGAATGGAATATTTTTAGCATTTGAACTTGAATGAGGAGAAGTAGTTTTGTAATTTCTTAAAGAATCAGAGAATAAGAACCTAAATCTAGATCATTCCATTCAAGTAGAAGAAAGTGTGTATTTCTGAAGTCAATTATAAGAACGCTAATTGTCAGGATGTACATACAAGTAAATAAGGAATACACAATACATTCCTTCTCAGAGTCTCTGTCCCACTCCTACAGATAAGGAAGCAGATTCTGTAACTTGAGAAAATAACTTGGGAATGAAAAGGTGAGATTCTCGCTGTAAGGGGAATACAGTTTACTGGTGAGCAAGTGGCACCCTTGTAAACCTTCCTATAAAGCACACAAGAGAAGACAAAATAATAAAAAAAAAAAGGTAGAGTAGCTCTTAGAATACTTAGACAAAATATGCACCAGTCAGCACATACAACAAAAGGCAGGAAAAGAAGAAAGAAAGAGTGACAAAAATTAAACTCAAAAACTGATACAGTGTGACAAAGTAGCTCTTAGCTCATACTTTCCACAGTGGCTAGGATATCCATTGGAAAGTCTCCAACACATTACAAGAATAGCATTTAAGCAGTTGTAATTATTCTCCATTCAATAGGTATGACTTAAAGAACAACTACTAGCTTTGCTTTTGCCTGGATATGCAGTCCAAACATTTTTTTTCCTGAACATAATATTTATTGCAGATCAGCACAAGTTTTACAGAATTGCCAGTTAGACAAGCAGATTCGCTACACGTCAACACAGTGTCTTCACTGGTTTTGGTATACATTGCTGTTCACAGATTTGACACGTCAAACAGAAGTCAAGAACCAAAATTTGGTACAGGAAACAGGGCCAAACCTTTTAGTTTGTGCTGGACTGTAGGAATTAAAACAGACTTTTGTGTTGGAGGGTTGTTTAAAGCCGTGAAAGAAGAACAAATGGAGAAATTATTGAGTTAACAATGCATATTAGGGTTATTGCTGCTGTGAAAGTAAGCGCACGTGAGAATACAGGACAGAAAATATATTGAAAATGTAAAACCAAAAAAGGGATCAAAATCACAGAAGTACATTCCAGAAAACCAGGACTTTAGAATAAAAATAATTTTTAAAACCTCATAATTCTATATGTTGCTCTATAACAAATGGAAGACAATAAGAATAACAATAAAAACAGGAAACCCTGGAGTAGGATGATCATATTTACTAAGACTACATCAAATGAAAAAGTCAAGTTAGTCCTGCATCAACTGCATAAATATTTAACATGAAGATTATTTATTATAACTATATGTAAACAGATTCTTGCACACCTAAGCAAATAACTTTTCGAACAGGAAATAACTATGCAATAACACCATACACATTTTTAAGAAATACGTATATTCATGATGAACAGGTCAAAACTTGGTGGAAAAAAAATCTGTTTCTTCCCATCTTTCATTTCCTCCCAATTTTGTCTCTTAGAATATGATCTGGATGAGGGATTAGAGAATGTTGTCAGCAAGTTTGCTGATGATACGAAGTTGGGGGGAGTGGTTGACACACCAGAAGGCTGTGCAGCCATTCAGAGAGACCTAGACAGGCTGGAGGGCTGGGCGGGGAGAAATCTTATGAAGTTTAATAAGGGCAAGTGTAGAGTTTTGCACTTGGGAAAAAATAACCCCATGTACCAATATAGGTTGGGGACTGCCCTGGTGGAGAGCAGTGCAGGGGAAAGGGACCTGGGGGTTCTAGTGGACAGCAGGATGACCATGAGCCAGCAATGTGCCCTCGTGGCCAAGAAGGCCAATGGCATCCTGGGGTGTATTAGAAGGGGAGTAGCAAGTAGGTCAAGAGAGGTCCTCCTGCCCCTCTACTCTGCCCTGGTGAGGCCACATCTGGAATATTGTGTCCAGTTCTGGGCCCCTCAGTTCAAGAAGGACAGGGAGCTGCTTGAGAGAGTCCAGCGTAGAGCCACAAAGATGGTGAAGGGAGTGGAACATCTCCCTTATGAGGAAAGGCTGAAGGAGCTGGATCTCTTTAGCTTGGAGAAGAGGAGGCTGAGGGGTGACCTCATCAATGTTTATAAATATGTCAAGGGGGAATGTCAGGAGGATGGAGCCAGGCTCATTTCAGCAGTGTCCACTGACAGGACAAGGGGCAATGGGTGGAAGCTGGAACACAGGAGGTTCCAGAAAAATATGAGGAAAAACTTTTTTACTGTAAGGGTGACCGAGCACTGGAACAGGCTGCCCAGGGAGGTTGTGGAATCTCCTTCTCTTGAGACATTCAAAACCCGCCTGGACGCGTTCCTGTGCGCTCTAGTGTAGGTGATCCTGCTCCGGCAGGGGGGTTGGACTAGATGATCTTTAAGGTCCCTTCCAACCTTTAACATTCTGTGATTCTGTGATTCTGTGAATATGTTTTGTTTTGTTTTTTTTTTTTTTAACTATTATATTTATGTTTGAAAAGTTCAAGAAATATGATGGCAGATATTTGTGAAAGCTCAGGAAAATGTCATAAGATTGAGAAACTGAAGTGGAATCATCTCTAGCAATGTTTCTAGCTCTGTGTGCATCTGTTATTCAAATGTCATATTATGCTACATATTTCTCACCGTATTACTGACTACTTCTTGGAATAACCAGATATAAAGCACACAAGGGAACATGATAAGTCAACACCTCTAACAGAATGCGAGATATTCAGTACCAACAGGCAAAACTCACGTTAAACTGGTTTATAGTAAGAACAGTGAAAGCATAACATGGATTTTCAGCACGACTTATCCAAGCCCAGGGAGATGTCAGAATGCTAGTTTGTGCTAGTCCTATGTTGCAATATCTATGCTGCAGCCATCAAACTACACGTAAATTTGCCTTGCTGTGCCTAAATGGGATTCAGTCATACCTCCAACAGCATTATGGGTATACCTGAAATGCTGTGTAGCAAAGTTAATTCTGCAAGCAATCAAAACCACTGAAGTGAGCTAAGTGCAATGTCGTTTTAGACAGCTTTTATGGAAATGATCATGCTAAATGATCACAGTGATATTGGCTTAAAAAAAAATAAATGAGGAAGTTAAAGAGATTCTAAAGCTCAATAACATGGAATTTCTCATTAAAATTAGCTGCTGTACTGAAGAACTGGAGGAAAATAACTGCTGTGGCTATATTTTTAAAGAGTGCTAGATTAGGCTGGGATTTGTGTCAGACTAGGTAAATTGATCCAACAAAAAATAATTCAAAAAAATGAGAAAAAGATGCTAGACAAACCCCTAAGGGTTAATGAAAACACAACACAGAAAAAAAAGGAACAAAAGATGTTCAACATTTTAAACTGACAAAATGCCAAAGCTCTATGATACCATCTTGGTCAGAATGAGGAACAGGTGGATTTGAAGCCTGCCCTGTTTCGATTTGGCTATACTTTAGAAATACTGTAAGAGGAAACTTCAGAGAAGTTAAATATATATTATACATCATAATAATGTCTTCATTTCCCCTTCAAGTAGAAGGAAAATACAGTCCTGGTAACACTTAAAATCTACTCATTTCATCTCTGAGGCTTACAAACATAGAAGCTAAGATTCATGTATTTTTGCAAATGAAAGACGATTGCAAAGAAACAAAACAAAATCAAAACCAACCCTACATCTCACTGTGAAAACATCTTTTCTCAGGATACAAATGAAGCTATTAAGAAATTTCTTACAAAGGGAACTGTCCTGTGGAGTTCAATCCCTTTGGACCCCTGGGTTAATATTATTACATCATCCTGTGCCTACCATTTTTTCCTCATTAAACACCTTTGGCATGCAATTAATGAGCGTTTCACAACATGTTTTTAATCTTTGAATTGATCTTATTGAGAAAAGTGATTATGCCAAATTTAACTTACTTAACATTATTTTATTGGTCTAGCCAAACACACCACCCACCTGGTTCAGAATTTATACATGAAAAGATTTGTACATCCATGGCCACATTTAAAATTTATAATTTTTCTATTAAATTAGTTTTTGCAAATATTATCAAAATAAAAGTTTTACTTTCACTGAACAGTGAAGTTTGATAGAAGGACATTACTTATGAAATAAAGACATGGACATTTTTAACTCAAGCATACAGGTTTACAGCATGCATAAAGGTGCCTTGTATTTAACAGCTACTCTAAGTAAATGACACACCTAAAATACCTACAAAGAGGAAGTGAGAGATGAAATTGTAGTAAAATACACAGGGCAATATGCGTTAATACTACAATCTTCATTACTGTTCTGTTGAGTGTGATTGCACTAGTATATACAGCAACACTAGTTACACAGTGATTGTGTTAGAAGTTCCATTATTGTTGTTCACTATTTCTGTGGTATTTCTTGGGAATCTACGAGCATCACAAAATCATAAACACATTTCTCAAGAACAGCTTATTTTATATAGGAAGCTCTTACAAGAACAAGTAGGCTGTACAGTAAAAAAAAATTTTAAAAAATGAACCAAATACAGTAACCATCACATTTTCTATTTTTGAATTTGCTTATGTCAGTAAGCATTAATCTACAGATGTATGTAAATGACTAAATGGAGGCAGCTTTCATCTTTGATATTTCAGCAGGAAATATAATTATATTTCCTCGTCTGCATATTTTTCCTGGTTTCAGATGCTTATTAAAAGAAAGTTATGAATGACTTGTCTTGACTTTGCCACAAGCTTATAAAAACTACTTTGCTAAATTGAAAAATTTCAGAATGCTAATTGTTAACACATATTCTATTTTAAAATGAATTAATTGGGGTATTTTGAATGACTTGGTTTAGAAGAGAAAGATACATTTCAGATATTTTATCTGCAGATTCATATTTTACATTCTGCAGTTAAAATACAGTATTAGGATTCCTTTTAGTCAAACTTAGCACAATGGCAGAAATCCTGCAGCTAGAATATTTCTTATGTTTACATTTGTATTTACCACTATAACTAAGGAACTTCAAAACCTCTGTAAGTATCAACCTCTCTAGGGTTCTCTTTTTTAAATGCAGTATTACAATCCTTTTTTAAATTTATCCTCTCTATTATTTATATCTTTATAATAAAACCCCTTTCAACAAAATAAAGATAAATAAAATAAGAGTTCAATGCCTCGTAATACTTTCACTAAGGTGAAAAAAAAGGCAAAAAACTTTTTTTGTTAAGTAGTTAAAATTGTAATTATTATAAGCAGCTTCCCAAGAAATCTAGGATATTTTGGGGGTTTTGTTGGGTTTGGACATGCATTCTGTTAGATATTTATGTACAATAGGCTTGCACTACCTTTTGTTAGGAAAATATATAGAATGCTTTCTAAATATTTTATATTTGGCAGAGGAGTATTTATATTTTCAGAGGAGTATGACTGGATGCTTTAAAGTTTATACAGAACATATTAATGTCACTCTTGAAAAAAATTGAGACACTGTGCATTTCAGAGAAACGTGACAAAAATCAGCCTTAAGATTCAAACCAGTGCTTCTGAAGAATTGAAATCATTCACAAATTCAAGATATATATAACATTTTTAGCATTACAGATAAGAGCAAGCTGCAGCCAGAAGGAGCAGTACTCTCTCTTCTTCTGGTCTGTCCACTCCTACTTGTGCTGTCTTATGCCTTACTACCTGTCCCTCTAAACCAAACAGCAGAGAGTTTAAGGAGCTAAATCATCTGAAAATTTCATATTTCCAAATGCATTGTTCTTTTTCTGTTCTTTTTGTTCCCTGGCTTAAATCACATGAGGTCAAAGGATAAGAGCAAGCAAAGGATAGAAGGTAAAAGCAGGAGACTTTTATCCAGCAGTTTGTAAGTTTACCTTAAAAAAAAAATAAAATTAAAAAATCACTTGACATATTTTCTTTTTTTTTTTTTCCCCCTGAGGGTTGGGGAAGTTTTTTTTTTCTTATTAAAAGGCTGCAAGTCTGAGACAACACAACAGGAAAACCAGAATTATCTATTCGTGTCCCATGAGTAACTGCTCACTCTTGGTGCTAGGGGAAACGAAGACTTGGTAGAAGAGCTTTCAGCAAGCAACAGTAGCTAGCACTTGCTGTAAACACAGGAAGGTATAAATATTTTTCATATTTCTATCCCATGGGAACTTAGCCACTCTCAGTTTCTTGTTAGGAGATCTGGCCTCCTTTGAGCTCCCATAGACCTCCACCTGCTGACCCTTCACAGGAGCTTTCCCTCATAGGAAGAAATGCTATGACAGCAGTTAGCAAGCAGGATGGGTGACTTTTAAAGCACTATATGGGACTTTACGCTTTGTAAGCTGGTTGGTCTAAACTTTGGAGATGCACTTTTAAGGTGACCACAAACTCATTCAGTCACCTCAATTTCCCACCAGTTAGTGGAAGACGAGAACAGCGTTACTCCACAGATACACCAAGATGTGTTCAGCTACTGCAGCATCAGACATCGCAGCACCCTTGGAGTAACAGTCTTCTTGCCAAGTAGAATTTTCAGGCTTGGGTTAGATTAAATGTGGCTCTCCTTTATATCCCTCTGAAATGATTCAGTGCAATACTGTTTGCCTGGGTACTTTATTGCAACAAACTTATTATTTCCCGTTATTTGTGTACATTGAAAACAAAACAAAAAAAAAAAACCCCAGAGGCCTCAACCTCTCTAGATTAGAGCTTGGAAGTAGCATTAAAAATTCCTGTGTCATACTTACACTAAAAATTGTCTGATGTATCCATTTTCCTCCCTTTTATTTCAGTGGATTTTCAGCTATAACACTATAATCTCTGAACAAAAGCATAATGAGCCTGAATTCTTTACATCAGTGCTTTTGCTCACGCTGCAGTGCAGTACGATGGGATACGTTCTGCATTGTTAGAGATGCTATCCTTCTGGTAGGATGTTAAGCCAAGGTCCTTTCATCTTTCATGGCTTCACATCTAACAACTAAAAAGCTCACTGACATGCTGAAAATTTCAAGGAATAGCCATGTTTCTTCAGCCAGTACACATAATTCTTGATAGGAACATACACATTTTACACATTCTTTGCCAAAAACGTGTTACAGTTCACAGGCCCTTGTTTTCAGAGCCACAGTAAAAACCGACTTCCAATGCGTGATGCTAGTTTACACGTACCTAATTTATTCCCTTACGAGCTCTTCAAGCTACCAGCCACCCAATAATTCTTCTTCTTTTAAGAAAGGCTGCACTATAACAAACACAGTGAGCTACTTCTCACATTTATGTAACCATATTGGAGCCTAAAGAAATTGAAATGCTGGTACTAAGGACTGGAATACCTTGGGCTAGTTAACATTACTAATACTAGCAACACCTCTGTCGATCAGAACATGTTGAATAGGGGCATACACATATTATAGTCTTTATTAAAACTAAAATATGTCAGGCATTAAAATATAAAAGTTAGTAGCACGGAGGAGGTAATCTGTCATCAATGGGTAGATCTTGCTCTTAAAATGTTAACATTAATGTCTCTATATTATGTTAATGCACAGGGACACTTTCTGACATCATGTGTCTGAGTTATTTGTGTAGTTTTAGGTGTCCAAAAAAATCATTTTCTTCATTTAAATGATTTTTGAGAATGGGTTTTCACAAATGGTGGATCTGTAGTAGATTGGGAAGGCAGGACATACAGATCTAAGTCAAGAATTGTAATTAACTAGATATAACATGAATTTGTTTGAGAATTGGTTATAGGTAGCCACAAAAAGAAATTTACAAATCAGGGAATTATTATTTCATTTTTAAATTTCATTGAATCAAACCACATCTGGAATGCTTAGTTAATCTTCTGAACACAGAAGTTTTTCAAAGTAAAGGCAGCTTTTTAAAAGAAAAGTCAGCTTTCTGAATACACATTTTAGTTGCTAACATCATGCAGGTAAGCATAAAATGTTAAGTTTATTTTTCAAAATCATGCTAACACATACATGCATCTATTCTGAAAGTAAACAACAAAGGGTAGCTTTTGTTTGTTTGTTTGTTTTTATTTTGTTTTGTTTTGTTTTTTGTTCCCCTCACCAAGTTTTTCTAACTTGTGTTTCCGAAATGCACAAAAAAGATACACCCAAATACGATTCATTCTAAGATAAAATACAGGGGTTTTTTTTCTAATATAATATAAATTAAAGTAACTAAGTATCACACATGATAGAATGAACATAAAGGAACTTTTACGTAATTTTTGGTCTTCCAAAGAGGTAACAATATCAAACAGATCAATCTGTCAAAAATCAGAGGTCCAGACTCCTAAAACTTCTTCAGGCTCTTTACCTCATTTCATGGTCAACCCCTCTCCATCCCTAAACTTCAGTCTTAGTAGAGCTACTGACAAATGAAGACTATTTCTATTACAAATGCTATAACTGCATCACTCCACCAGCCCAGGAGTAACAAGGAAAGGAACATTACTCACCCAAAAGAAGTCCACTGTTCTCCCCAGAAAGAGATCATCAAATAGCTCTCTACTGAGATGGGAAGACAACAAATGTCTGCCCATAATGGTACAGTATTATTAAATAAGTAAATTTCTCACTTAAAACGTGCCCGTATATATATGTGTGTATATATATATTACAGAAATATGACATTTATATAAATTCTCATGTCTGTTTTCATGATTTAATTGAAAAGTTCCTAGCAACATAGAAGATACATTATCAAAATGGCAGACACTGCATGTGTGTTTTGTCTTTGTTCAATTAACAACTTCATCTTAAATTCTATGATACATTTTTTCTTCTTGACAAACATATAGTCATTTCAGAAATTTCCTGTGTCATACACAGCCGTCAGAGTCAAGAAAATGAAGGTAAGAAAAGTCTTATCTTGGACTATCTTGTCCAGCTACTGCTCATTTGAAAACTATATTATTCTCACTGAACTCATCTATTACTGAATACATGGAACAAGATAGAGCAATCACTGTATTTTTCTTACTATCTAAGAAAATGCACATCTGCAAGTTTTCAGTGACAGTAAACCTGATGCTCACATTTACTTTAGTATCTATTATGTAACCTGATGCCTCAAAAGACTTTCCAGAACAGATTTTTCTTACAGCCTCAGAGACATGGCATTGTGAAACTAAGATCAGGCATGACTAAGATTTGTGCAAGCATCAACTTTATTCCTTAAATTCAGAGTTGCTCATATCTTCATACTTAAAAGACATATTGCTCACACCTATAAAGGTAATTTAAAAACCAAAACAACCTCACATGCTGCCCACTCCAGTGTGTACACGTGTGAATATTCTGCATTCCAGAGAGTTGCTGCCAATAAACCACAAATTCTCATCAAAGTTTCCTGTCAGAAAGACAGCTCAATAGCGGCTATTTCACTCTGCTCTAAGGCAAATGATAAATAGCCTGTGATAGATAAGGCTATGTACACAGTATGCTGGAGACGTAAACAAAAAATGAAAAGGTTTATTTCCTCATGAAGTCAAAATTTTTGATAGTTGTGTAAAAAAAAAAAACCCACACCTAAATAATAGCCTCTTCAGAACACTGAGGTGGTTAAGAGAGAGGACAGAAGTCTATTTTGTGGTCCAGAAAATTGATACTGACTTAATTACTGAGGTTTTAAAAGATATCCTGAGTATCACGCAAGTATGTCTACTTGAGGAAGATAAACTATTTGAAAGCATACATCCAACTGATTTTCACTGAAAACTAAACACTCCAATGTCTAAACATTTGGGAAGTAGCTCAGCCATTTCTAAGAGCATTTCCCAAACATACAATTTGAAATTAATATCCTTAATCTTTTTCAACCAAAAGATTTCAAGCCTATGAGATTTGTCCAAATGAGATCATTCTCATAATGCACATCATTTACTGTGACTGTAATCTTGCAATCAACAGCCAATGTACTTATGATCAATTTGCAAACGTGGAGAAAACTCAATAGCCTTTAGCAGAAGGCTTCTGCACGTGAATCATTTAACAGATTATATTCTAGGCATTTGAACACTCTTGAAGATAAATAAAATGCCTAGAAATAATATCCAAGTGGCTAGAATGACTGTATTTAATACTCTAGGATGTTTATCTACATATTCTGACACACGTGCATATATTTCCATCTACATTTATTCACATATATCCATGTAAATATCCATATCCAGGGCTAAACTAGGGCAGTTGTACTATCACCCAGTGACCCATGCTCAGCAGAGAAGGAGGATCAGGAAAATAAGACCTGTGGGTTGAAATGAAAACAGAGTAAAGGAAACAGCAAAACACGTATTAATACTGATGCTGTGACAAAGAATACAAAGCTATATTCAGCCCAGTCAATGTGCAGCAGAATGGCAAGCAGTCTTTGGCAGCAGAATGGTAAGTGAGCCCCTCCAACAACAAAAGAAGGAGGACTAGCAACAAAACAAAGCCTCCAGCTTCAGCGACCCTCCCCCTTTGTAAGGAGGGTGATGATGATGGGATGGGGCACACCTGTGAGCCAGCTCAGGTCAGCTGCCCTGGCTTGTGTCCCTCCCAGCTCAAGCTCCTGCCTGACTCCAAACTGCTGGTGGCTGCACACTGTGGCTGGGCTGGGATTCTAACCCAGCCAAACCAGGATCCCATGCAAGCACTAGAGATTTTATCTAAAAATAGTACCCTAAGTAATTTTTAAAAAGCCCACGACTAATATAACTGTGATATTTGTTTCATTTTCTCTGATTTAGACTCCATTTCTCTTCCAAATTACAAGTCTTTATTGTAATTTCCACAGATGACATTCACAATACCTAAACAAGACAGAAACAAGAGGCTTTCACAAATCACCTATTATTATCTGATGTAAATTTAAGTTTACCAATAATATCTTAATTTACTGCATTTTCACAGCTGTATTAACGTTTAAAGAGACAGACTTTATCACCACCCAAACAGGAGTCCCCACAGATGATGAAAATGCCCCCAAATAAATTAGAGGCCAGCTTTTTGTTTTAACAATAGTGTATTAAACTCTCATGGTCATCATAGAGATTCACAGGTGGCTTCAAACTGCACCTGTTTGCAGAGCTGGTAAAAGGTAGAAACTGGCAAGATTTTTATTTACCTATATTACAGATGGATTTTGAAGATTCAAATAAGAGTGAGGTTCCAGTTCCCAGTCACAGAAATCCATAGTAAAGAGACTCCCTAAAATCTAATAACGAAATAGAAAAGCTGAGCTCAGAAAAAGAAAGCAAATGAAACATAGAATCACAGAATTACAGAACATAGGTACAGAAAGCTAACTCATTCCTTCAAAAAAAATCGTAAACCTGTGTTGCATTGTAAAATGTAGAACTGTACAGACAGAAACTCAAAGTTTAGTCCTAAAAAGTGGCAATTATTGAAAACTGTTTCTTTGAAGTTTGTTTTCTTTGGTCTTAAATGAAACCTTTAGAGATTGTATGGAGGACCCCAGGTAACTTCTTTTAAGACAAGAATAGGGTAAAGGTGAAATCTTCTTAATGCTGTGTTACATGAACAAAGGGCCCTGAGAATAGTGAAGAAATAACATCCCGATGATTACTTCTTTACTTTATACATTTAAAATTATAAATAGAAGCAAAAACTTGGCTGCAACTGTGGGTTAGGAATTGGGATTTTTAATCAATAGAGAACTCTGTTGCAGACTTTACAAACTACTACTCCTCCTAGTAGGATCAATGGGGACAATCTCTTCCTAGGTTTATCATAAAAACAGCTGAAAGTGGATTCTCTGTTTCAGAGTATTCCAGAAATGAAGATGGGGCAAAGGGCCAAGGTCACCAGCTTTGATCCTTAAAATGGAAACAAGTGGTGGGGTTCCTGTGGCTGACCTGCCATGGGTGGCAGTTGTCAGTCCATAACGCTGGCTTGTTTCCACATACTCTGTAAAATCTTTGTAGTCAGAAAAAAGTAAGGAAGATAATTACCTGCCATATTATGGCATTACTTGTTGCTCCTTTAACATACTGGTTTCATTAGCAAGTAATTCTAGTTGGGACAACCTTACCACATGCATAGCAGATCCAGTACCAGAAACTTACCGCTAGTGAGCTTCATCATTATTTTTTTAATAGAGATTTTGAAGATAATTTTGTTATTCACTATTTTTGTTTTTGGTTTTAATTTCTTTTTGAATGTAGACTGCAGATACTTGCTCTGCCTAAAAGTGTGTTTTCTAATTGTAAGTATATACAGTACTCTGAACAAAATCAAAAAGATTTCTAAGCTGCAGGTCACTCATTTTGGATGGCAGTCAACTTTGTCCTGTACCTCTTTAGTCACTAGGAATGCAGCGCAAATCTCGTCAACATTTGAAAGAGTCTGACTAGTTTTCTTCATTTTATCACTGTCATTTGAAGGCATCAGTCCTGCTATTTCAGAAGTGACTTTCTTTACAGTGAGAAGGGGAAAAAAAAAACCTTCCCAAAAGAATAAACATACACAGAGTTGTTCACCAATCAATACTTCAAAATACTTCCCATTCTTTTTACTCTTTCCCCCTTATTATTGCATCCATAATGCTTTTCAAATCCTCATGCAGGGCATATGATGCATTTCACAGTTACAATTACTGCCAAAGAAAAACAAAGTTACTGTGTCAAGGTAGTGAACAGCAGGAGGTCAAGGGCTAGAGGCTTTGTTCAGCTTTAGCCATTCTTTTCCAGTTCAATTTCAGACACTATGTTGCAATGGTGTATGTACTGTATTCATTGGTAAAACCCATTAGGTTTATAAAACGCAAGGGATTGCTTCCAAAGTAAAGCAGAAAAAATATACCATCTCATATTTCTGGAATGGGTGGGAAGGTCCATCCATCTATTTTTACTGGTACAATGTGAAACGGAGAAGAAAAGGTAGTTCTAAGGGAAGAAGTAAGGCTAGGCAATGTAGTACAGCTTGGTCTTCTGGCATCTCTTACAAATCACTTTTAGTGACATTAGCCGGAATTATGGAGACTGTTTCTCTACACCACAGTTGTGCAAAGTTTATGATTCCTGGATGGGAGATCAGTGAGCAGCCTAAACAAAGGTTCAGTACTCATCTGCAGGAGCCGGTACATCAGCTGACTTCTCAATCAGCCATTATGTGAGACTACATGCACAAAAATAAGAGTACATTTTCAGGTGAAATTGTTTCACTTCATACCTATATAGTGGACTATTAAAAACCATCAACCTGTTAAATTGTAATTTATGAACTATTGCATGACCTACTCTACGGTACCTTCTTGCCTCATTTCTCTTTTTCTTTCTATATATTTCTGCTTAGTGTATATGGCTGAACTATATTTTAAGTTCCTTCTTAATTTTCCGGTATCATGTAATTGATCCTTTGAGTCTGGTTCCTTGGGTTCCTTGTTTGTTCTAAGTTGGCTTTATCTGTTTTTCTCAGTCATATCCATTTATTCCTTTTCTAGCTTGGATCATTTATCTATTTACCTGTTGACACTTTCTCCTTTTCTGCTTTTACTCTTCCTTTTCCTTTACTCTTACAAATCTTTCATGCTACCAACTTTCTGGCCTTTTCTGCATCAAAGGAAAAATGGTCTAGTGAAATATCCATTCAATTGTGGTCATGTACAAAAGAGCAAAGTTCACTTTGCAGTTCCCTATTCCTTCAGCTTTCTAGGTAGTATTTTCTTCCAGTCAAAATGTAAGAGTAATATCTCAACCTTATTTAGCCCTGCTCTTTATACAGAAAGCAGTCTGACGTGATGTAGTCCAACCAATGTGGTAATGAGATCCTTGGTGGTGAATTCTACATGTTCCTAAACTTTTTAGGCTTGGGTAGTGCCATATCACTGTTCCTAGTTCACAATTTTTTTCAGTTCACTGCCTAAGCACAGACTCCTATCCAGAGAAAACAACCTGCTCTTAAAACCAGAAGTGGTTTAATACCTAACAGTAGTTCTGCAGCTCAATTAAAATTTCATTCATGTCTTCAGCATGGGCCTGGTATGCTCACATGAAGATAATCCTTGGAGCCATGCTGTCTAAGCAAACTATCTGTCCACTTATCTTCTCTAGGCTTTTAGTCAAGCAAAATTCCTAATTTTGCCTCCAGAGGTCTTCCAGAGTTCTCCCAAATCTTTTGGGCTTGTAAAAGTAATCCACTTTTAAAATCTTCCCTCCATGAATAAAATTGATGAACAGCAGATTGTCGTTATGCTTGAAAACAGGAAGCAACCACAAGAGCTTCTCCTTCAGCGAGATAAAGTCCTTCCTGCCTCGCCACTTACCCCAGCTGGTCTTCTATTTCTGAAAACCTAACAGCCTTTCTGCTTTTAGTGGAGCTCTCGCTTAAGCAGAGCTAGATACACACACATAGAAAAGCTCTTTGTAAAAAACCCAGGACTTTTCAATAATTGCCAATTTAGATGGAAGTTGACTTGAGAAAAATAGAAAGAAACTGTCTGATAATGTAAAAAAACATATTGTTTCAGCATCTTCACGTTCTTTTTTATTTCCAAATTATTTTTGAGAAGTGTATACTAGAAGGCCAAAGTCTAGATAAAACTTTTTTTTTATTTTTAAATCAAAAGTCTGAATTTATCTGGAATCCTACTTTTATAAAAAATTTCAGAATCAAACTCAAGATGCATTTTGAAGTTACAGAATTCCCTTTGGAAAAGAAAAGCCATGATTCTGAATGACATTTAAATCACTATCTGTCATTTTTTGATCCAATGTTCATGGTGGAATCTTGAAACATACTATGCTAACAACATAATCTGCTCATTTTCTTCACCCAAGCTGGAGACTACTGTTCAAAAATGAAGGTTGCAGACAGAGTTATCAGTAAAAATAACATTTTCAGAAAGGTGCAGATATATTCTTCTGACTGACAGAAGCTATTTTAATTCATGTCAAGCAAAGGAGCCAAGTAGGAACAAGAGTTGCATGCTGAAGAGTATGACTTTACATGTAAAAGTAGCAAAAATTGTGCCTATCGCAACTCGTGGAAGACCTCCTTTGCACTACAGCAGTCCTCTGCAGGCTATTTACTTCAGCTTTGCAAAACACTCTGGTACTGTGCTAGGAGACCTAATTATACCAGAGGAACTCTTTCAAAGACTAAATAGTACAAAAACCAGAAAGCATTTTAAACATAATTCAGAAAAGCATTCTCACTTCAAATGCTTTTTCAAATTTACGCCTCACTCTTCATGAGTTCTGGAGATCTCTGTTAGTGGAACTCAATTCTGACATTGCATTATACTCTCCCAGATATGGAGTGGTGGTCTCAGTAATTCAGTTTTCCTTTGTAGACTCTTCATTCCTATATGAACATCCATGCATACACACACAAACACACATACAAAGACACTGCTTACACAGATATACTCTAGATTTGTCTTCACTTATGTTATCTTTACAATTATCCTTCTGCATTTTTCTACCCTTACGTTAGGATGCCATCCATCACAGATGTGTTGTCAAAGTACTTAAGCTTCCAGACTCAAATGTACATCTAAGAAAAGGAAGAAAAAAAAATAATTAATGCTGATGCTTTAGCACTTGTAAAGCTTGGCAAACTCAGCACATTCAGCAACTGCTATTCCTTGCTTGTTGTATGCAGACATAGAATCTTTGAGAGACAAAGCCAACAAAACAATCTGTAAGATGCGTGAAAGAAGTATTGACAATTCAAAACAAAATCTTTTCTTTTCTTCTTTTTTTTTTTTTTTAAAAAAAAGGAGAAAATAAAGTAAAAGAAAATAAGATATATGTCTTGAGCTTTAGTTCCCATCCTGAGACGGGACAGGCTTGCTGGGCAGGACTGGGTCAAAATTTGTTTTGCAGAAAAATGATGTTATCAATCCTTAGACTGCTATTGTAGTCATTCTCACATTTTCTCTATCATCTTTCACATCAGTTTGCTCTTGTAATGTGTTTGATCTTGCCTGGCTGCCAGACACCCACCCAGCTGCTCCCTCACTCCTCCTCCTCAACAGGACAGAGGGAGAAAATAAGATGGAGAAGCTCATGGGTTGAAATAAAGACAGGATGTTTCTTAACCAATTACCATTAGGGGTAAAACTGACTGAACTTTGGATAATTAACTTAATTGATTGCATATTAAAATCAGAGTTGGGTGGTGAGACAGAAAAAACTAAAACACTTCCCCCTACTCCCAGTTCTTCCCAGGCTCTACTTCACTCTTTCACTTCTGCTTGTGTTGGCAGCTGTAGAAGTATCTCAGAAAGCTTCTAATTTCTAACCTAGCAGCTTGATTCATATTTTAAATCACACTGACTTCTGCTGACACATGTGGGCAAAAGGCTGCTTCTGAGGTAATCAAGACTATAAATAATCAAATGAATAAAGACATCCACATTCTGTGGGTACTATTCAGGTGGGGGTGAAGATAAGGCACAGCTGTCTTTATTTGAAAAGATCCAAACTGGTTTTGACTTGTTAACAATTGCTTTATAATTAGTGCTGAGTTCCTTTATTTCACTGCCTTTCCTAGTTTAATTTTGCACCCCAAAAGCTAAGAGAAATTTCTTTCTCATTGAAAAAAATCTGGAAAAGCGTTGCCAATCATCCATGAGGATCCTTTATGACACAGCAAAGTGAATCACATGCTGACAATAAACTATCTGAGGATACATTTTTAAAAATAATTTTTCATGATTGTACTACTAGTTTAATAGGAAGCAGCAGCTGTTATAACACTATTTTTCCACCACTCTACAAAATTCAACAAATAAAACTACAATAAGATCTCATTCTATATAAGAAGAGTACAAGAGGAAAAGGGCTCAAGTCATGTCAGGGGAGGTTTAGACTGAATATTAAAAAAATTTCTTTACTGAAAGAGTAGTGAGGCAGTGGAACAGGCTGCCCAGGGAAGTGATGGAGTCACCATCCCTGGAGGTGTTAAAAAAACTTGTAGATGTGGCACTTTGGGACATGGTTTAGTGGTCATGGTGGTTTTGACAGTTGGACTTCGTGATCTTAGAGGTCTTTTCTAACCTTAACAATTCTACAATTCTATCATGGCTTTTGCACTCTACTCAGCTATCATAATTGTATGGCACTGGAGTCTCAAGTAACAAAGATACACATTCCAATGAGACAAAGACAAATTTCCCAAAGTTTGGTCTCAGCTCTGTAATGCCTTTCTTTTAAAAAAAAAAAAAAAAAAAAAAAGATGAAAAAAATAATTCTCCAAGCAGGCTTCAGCAGTATTTTTTCCACCATAACAGTATGCTAGGACAAGAAAGTTAATGTGCATTCCGTTGTTAATACCATATTGAAACTTCCGTGTCAGACTTAAGACAGTGTCTAGATCAGGACACCACAGGAGTAAGTCTTTCTGATGAAGATATTTTAGGCTTTTTTTGGTAAGTGTGGGATGGACATATGCATCTAGATGATTTTTACTTTTTATAGCCTAGCAAGTGATACTGACTCTCCATGTTAGTCTTGAGGAGGCATGGAATATAACTTTTTGTTTTTCTGAAAGCAGATAGGACTCATGGAACTTTACATTTCTCAAAAACTGTCTTCCTCTTTTCTCCAGGTGAGCAGTTCAGCTGCACATTGTTAGTGATAAAATTGTCCTTAAACATTCACTTCTTCAGGATTATCTTTACAACTCAGTTTGACACTTAGATGACCTCTAACTGTTTAACCAGGCAAAAAGTAACCTTGATTGCTGATGACAAAAAGCCTTTTCAGAGTTTGATGAATTGTGACAAAGCTTTTTTTAAAACTTTGTTCTGCTGATTTGCTGCAGAGAAGGAAGTATTCCTCCCCTCTTGTCATGTTGTTCAGATAACCTGAACTAGTGGGAATTGTTACTATTACATAGGTAAAACTATTACGTGTAAAGCAGTGTTATGCACTATGAGAAAATAGATGATTCTAACAAGAACTAATAATAACATGTGCTCTCATAAATTTGTTTTGATCACTGGATTTCTACTTTCCCTAATCTGTTGAATATGGTGAAGAGTGACAGTAGAGATGATTCACTTCGATTCCGTTAGTCACAGGTAAATAAGCATCTAAATTTGTACTCAAGACAGGTACTTGGCTGCAAGTTATCTGGGTGAACTTCAGTCTAGAGAGGCTGAAGGTGAAGAAAAAAAGGAATAGGAAATGATATCACTTAAGTGCACAGGACTTACTAGACCATTTTTTTTATAAGGGAAGTTAGATACCTAAAAAAAATACCCAGCCAAAAATAGGATAAAGAGCTTCTTCTCAGTCAGTCTTCTTTCCTTGGCAAGGAGTTAAGGACCTTTACACTTCTAGCTAGTGGACTGTCTGCATTTATCCAGGCATTTGTCAGCTCTAGATTGTGTTAGCAAAATGCATCCTGACATCTTGAAAATTACATGGAAATAAAATCTTGTGCATAACAGTTTTGTCCTTTTATCTATTTTATAAGAAAGGCTTTACAGAAGCTTTAATTTACTTCTAATCCATAAACTACACCAAATATATTGGTTCACAGTGCTCTTAATCCCATACAGTCTTTATTCTCCTCAGTGTGATCGCAGGACATGGGAAAGCCATTTTCATGGAAAGTAAGTGAATGCTGAAAAAATGTATTTATTGTTTGATGGCAGTTATTCGCCAAATAGTTGGATAATTTTGATCAAGAGAGAAAAGAAACCCATAACTTCTTATTGCAAAACGGTAGCACATTTTTTAATAGCATCTTAAAAATTAGTTACGGCAAGATGGAATTTTTTTATTCAGGCTGACTTCAGATATTTGGAGATTGACTTCTAAGCAGAAAACAAGTATGTGGAAATTTGTTCTAGGTCAATTTACTAACTAAGCCAAACATAAGAATTGTAATGGTTCTTTTCACACAGCAGGTACCTACCTTTCAAATGAAAAATTTCAACTTACATCATGTTATCACCAGAGAAAAATCTTCAAACCTCTTTGATCAACAAAAAATCTTAATGTGTTGTTAGTTTTCAAAGACATAAATTAATCCCTATGAGATTACCGATAGCATAAATCTTAAGTGATAATGTTTCAGTTTTAATCATGAGGAAGATGAGATTTATTATTTACTTGTGTAGGATAACACTGGATTTGTCCATTGGGTGCTGTTGGATTTTTTTTTTTTTTTTTTTTTTTTTTTTTAACTGAAAGAACTGTATTTGGTTTACAAGAAGTAGGTGCCGCCTTAAAATCTGCCGATTCCTTGTTTGGTAACCATTTTAGGTACCTCTGTTATTCAAGTGACAGCCACAGATGCTGATGATGCCAGCTATGGAAACAGTGCCAAAGTGGTGTACAGCATCCTCCAGGGACAGCCATATTTCTCTGTGGATCCAGAAACAGGTTAGCAAATCATTCAGTCCTACTTTTTGCAATGGCAGGGACAGGATGCAGGGATCAAGACATTTTTTTTATTTGCATTTAAATATTGCCACAGGCCTACAGCATCATAGGACTTGACATGGGTCTGATGCATTTTTTCTAAATGGAAACTGGAATCACAATGAACGTATGCCTTTGTTGCTGTTGTTGTTAAAATAATATTAGTGCAGAAGAAGAACTGCTTTATTTGGTATGAATAAGACTTCTGGATGATGACTGTTAACTGTCAAGGTCAACAACTCAGGAAGGGTGTAGAATACTGCAAAGAGTCCAAAGAATCATGAATGTATTAAAGTTTATTTTACACCAATTTCTGGGGATTTCATCTGTTTCTCTTTAAGAAAAGAAAAAAGGAGCTGGACAATTTCAGACTATAAGGTAAAAATAGAAAAAATGCCCAAAAGTAAATTAATGATTTATAAAAGTTTGTGACAGATTCTTTACCATTGACAATTTTTAACTCAAGATGCTTTTTGAAACTCTATTAGAATTGAAGCAAGAAGCATTAATGCTTTTAAGTAATAAAGAATGAATGGAAACTCTTTTCACCACTACACAGCAAGTCAGATAAGAGACAGAAAAAAAAAGAAGAAAAACTTGTGTGAACATTGGATGCCTATAATCCAAATTTGGGATTCAAAAAAGACACAAACAACAGCACCCTTCACCCCCATCAGATACCTAATCCTAAAGCAAGTAAGATTTAGCAGGCATTGCACTAGCTTGTTCCTGCATGTTATCAAAATTGTTCGGGTTTGAGAATCCAGAATTTGAGTGTGATTGTTCCCCAAATCCCTGAAGTTCCTAATACGTTGGGCTTGCTCAGACGATGGCTAATTTCCTTTGGAAACAATTTCTTTTTTAAATACAGAAAAGGCATTATATCAAAAAAGATAACAAGAGTCATGCAACTGCAGTTTTAAAAGGGAGTAAAATGATTTTGCATAGGATTAAAGGGGATTTTTTTCCACCTTTTCTTCTCCCTCTCATTCTTCTCTTTTCTCCAATCCCCTACTCTGAACATCTTTACCAGACACAAGGAGGGAAATAGGACCAATACCACATGGTCATTAGCTGATGGCAGTAGGTGGGCAGGCAGGCAGATGGTTTTCAGGAGAAGTGGGCTCTCATCTTTCGTTCTGGGATTATCTTTCATTTTTATCCAATCTGAATATTAACAAGCCTAGGTATGGTAATCATAATCTGATCATCCTGGATCAAATGTAAATGCCATAACCACTAGATTACAGAGGTCCTCCACTAGATTATAAAGGGTTTTTTCCTTTTTTTCACTCTTTGTCTAGGAGTAGGAATTTTCCAGCATCAGTTGTTTTCTTGTTTGTTTTTTTTTGTTTTGTTTTTACTGTAATAGAACAGCTTCCACATCAATCCAAGTTTGTAATGAAAGCTGCCTTCTGAAAAGCGAAAGGCAAGGATGTTGTATTTAAATTCTCCCACTTAACAAGGAACAACTCTCATCATTTCAACCTTGCAAAGCCACCACTCTTGTAAATAAAGTACAAAAAAAAAAAAGCTTTCTTGGTTTTCTAAAAATTCACATGTGTGTGCACTTTAACAAAAGGTTTTTTTGGGCTCTGGATCCCAAGAGGACTGAGGTCACTTCTGTGTTTAGGCTCTGGGATTTTTCGTTTTCTCACTTGAGGTTCCTACTCTTTGTGTGCTGTACAAGAGTCTGAGACGTCTCAAATACATTTATGAAATTCTTGAGATTGGACACCCAGAAAAGATTTTCCAACACTAATTCTACAATCTCATCCAATTCTTATATTAGCTATAGCCCTAGCTGACTCACAGGGGCCACTACAAGCCATCTATTACAGCCCAAAATAATGAATCCAGAGCATGTTAGAGTACAGCCTTATGTTGTAATATCAAAACCTCACCAGGGTTAAAGATTACATAATGCATTAAAATAATAACTGGGTATAGAAGCTGAAAAATCATTAATTCAACAAATATATTTTTTGTCATTGAAAGGATAATCAAATTGATTTAGCACATCACAAGCAATTAATAATATCCCTGTTACATGTGTTTCTCTTTTTTCTTAAAATCACATTAAACCGGCCATAGATTGATAGATTTATTGCAGTATACCTTGTTTTGTTATGGATTGTTATGGATTAACATCTGCATAGTGTACTTTACAAGAATTCAATTAAAATCTCTGGGATTAAAGTCAGTGATGCTTCTTCTCCTTCACGTCGCTGTCTCTTCCTTTTCTCTCTTCTCCAAGGCATAATCAAGACTGCTCTACCGGACATGAGCAGAGAAAACAGGGAACAGTATCAAGTGGTCATCCAGGCCAAAGACATGGGAGGACAGATGGGAGGACTATCAGGGACCACCACCGTGAACATCACTCTGACGGATGTCAATGACAACCCGCCTCGCTTCCCCCAGAGTATGGAGCACCTAATAGTTCTGCTCTTTTCTAAAGAACCTCTCTAAAATCAGCTTCTTCACTGTCACCATCTGGGATCTTCTTTTTTTCTCCCTTTATTTTTTTAGCACAGATATTGGCCCACTGCTGGGTCTGCTGATGTTGCAGCATCATTAAGGCAAATTGGCATCTCTGTCTCCATTTTTTTAATTGTAAAATATTTCTTGGCATGATAAACTCATTACTTCCCATTCTTCCTCTGCTTACAGGAATGTGAGCTGTAACAATAACTGCAGAGTCTTGAAAGTCTTTAGAGGAATTTAATTACAAAATAAAGGGTTCAGGTTTTGGAGGCTTTTAGTGACAAGAAAATATGTAAGCAAATTTTCTAATGTACCACCTCACAGAGGTAGAGCTGGTGAGATGGTATGCTCTGCAGGAAGTCTCAGCATTTTGTTTAGGTACTTTTAATCTGTGTTCAACTCTTGACGTTGAATGATTTCGATAATCTTGACCAGTTTGACACACTTAAGTTTTCTTAAAACGTCTCTATAGAATAAAAAATGGCAAACAACAGAAAGCTGCACAATACAGAAAGCTTCACGACAGCATACTACAAATTCTTGCATCTTAGGCCACTGGTTTAAATCCAATCCTCAATCATTACAATCACTGTCTGATAACTGATAGGCTGAAAAGAAATTTACTGCCACAGTTCGGTGCCTGCTGGAAAAATGTACACAAAATTTGAATTGCTTGTTGGCACTCATCAGGGGCCCAATTGGCTCTCCCTACAGATTCACCCAGGACTGAACAAACAGAGCTGATTGAGAAAACTCTCTCCTGGGCTTGAAGAAAGTGGAAAAGCACTTCAGTACCATGGCAATAAGTACACTCAGTACAGTACAACCAGGTCAACATAGAAGAGCTTTTGAAAAATATTAGAAAACTCTGACAATGTGGAACAAAGTATTCTTGAAATTGCGTATAATATTTTTTATCTCTATTTATGATAACAGATTGCTTTTAAAAAAAGAGAAGGGAGGGGAAGCACTGTAGTCTTCATAAAGAAAATATAATTTTAATTCAGACTCAGAGTTTACTTGCACATTCACATGGCAAACTCAAACAGTAATTTTTAACCAGTCTTCCTGTTTGAATTCAGGAGGAGATAAAGAATGTATAGCATGATATGGCCCATAAAATTTTGGTAAATAGAAATTCTCAAACCTAATCTAGAATCCAGTGTAGCACACTGCATTGTTAGCTTAATTCCTGAACAAAATTAAATTAATTAAATTAAATTTAAACAGAATCAGGAATGCATAGAACTGCAAAATAACATAGGTGTTTCGTTCTCCTTAGCTTTTGTTCCTTATGATGCTCTTTTTCTTCAAGATTAGCTGAAGCCTGAAGTCTATGGAAATTCTTCTGATTATTTCAATAAACTTTGGGATTGGTACCTCATCATAGAGAAATTTACACAATTTGATGGCTTATAAAACATTCGCTGTTGCTTTGTACTTTGAAGATCACTGAAACACGTTGCCTTGCCAATAGAAGACTGGCTGTGGGATCTATTCGATGGTGCAATTTCCATTTTACTGATACCCCTTCCCTTTCATTTTCTTTCTCCTCAACAGTGTAGTTTTCAACACTAGCTAGGAAATCAGAGAGAAACATCTGCAGGTTTTTGGTTTCTTTTTAGATAGTTATGAAGAGGGGCATACCTTCAAAGAGCTATCTAGTTCTGGAAGTCTGCTTCTTCCAAAAAAAATATCTTCTATTTTCTCTTATGTGAGGCAACAATAACTGAAAATGTGGCACAAAGCAGAGGGTGAATTGCAAATGCAAGCAACAGGAGTTAATGTCAAGGTATTGAGGAGTTGAAGATGGATTTCCTAGAGGAACAGAGAAAGGCAAATAGTAGAGTGCACTGTGAATTACTGGTCGCTCAGACTGCATTAAGGAACACATTTTCTGTTTTGTTTTGTTTCCTGAAAGGAAACCTGGACAGTTAAAAGACATAGGTCTAAACTGAATTTAAACAGCACCACAACAAGAGTCTTACACATTTAGAATTCAACTGTACTCTAAATTAACTATGTCACACACTGAAAATATCTAGCACTCACACAACACACAAAACTAAGGAACAATTTCAGATGCAAAAGCACTCAAGGGAGTTTTTATTCTGGAAGAAGTCGTAAGTAGTATGATTAAATCTGTTCTTATAGTATTTCTGGCTCACCTGCCAAAACCTTGAATTTGAGCAAGCCTTCAAATCTAGGGTTCAGGTGCCAGGAATTCTAACTTTCATCCCATTTTCAGCCTGATTTAAGGGAATAATATGCATTTTAGTCTGTGTGGATTGCAGCCAAGCAGTCTACTGCTGAGTTTTCACTTAAACCTTGAATTTGTAGCAGCAAATACAATTTAGCATCAAGCATTAGCTTCCATTTTGTTACACATCTACATAAATATAAATATAAGGTATTTAAAGTGACACTCTTTTGTACTTATTCTCTACAACTGGAGATGGAAACTCATTCAGCACACAGACCTTTGGTATATTTCTTGTACTTAAAAGGAACCTTCAGCACCCTTTAAGTGTTGTAAAAGAAAGCAAAGGGTATGTAAATGTAGGAAATGGGCTAGTTGCAAGAGAGATACTTAACTGTACTTCACTACAAATTAATTTATACAGGTTCTTACTGGACCTTTCAGATAAGGATTGTGAATTTTACCAAGTGCTAACTTTGTCAGACTCTTAAGGTACTTTTCCAGTGCTGCTACTAGACTCAGTAAATTAGTGTTAATTTACACGAGAAAAGAGGTCAAAAGAAACATCAGATTCTGAAATGTCACATGTAAAATGCTGAATGTATCAGACTTTTATTTACATTTTCTTGGTAGCAAATAACTGAAAATACTGTACTAGTGATGAAAGGTCTTCATTGTCTAGTTCTGATTGGTCAAGAAAACCATCTGATTAATAGTCTCTCTGCAACAGCATGTCTTTGTAATTAGATTTTTATTGCAAATATTGTCAGAAAATACATGTAGGTTCACTTTTTATACCTACTCTTCATAGACAAGATTAAAATGTCTGCATAATCAGAATTCTTTGTAGCAAACCCTGATTATAAAAACATTAAATGAAACCAACCATTGAAAGAGCACAAAAAGTATATGCAGAGTAAATTAAAGAAAATCTGAATGTATCTGCATTTCAATTAACTATAGCAATTAACATGACCATGTATCCAAAAGCTCTTTACCATGACTCTTTAGTATGTATTACCTACAATGGATGAATGAATTACTTTCACATAAAATACCTACAAATCTTGAATATATTTTTCAAAAGAATAAAAAAAGCCTAATCCATTTTAATTTCTCTCCAAAATTCACACTGTTTTCTACAACTTTTGTGCCTTGCAAAAACAAAATGAAAACCTTATTAATTCTAAATATATCTGGGAGAGTATCTAAAAAAAAAAAAAAAAACCCAGAGGAAAAAAATACGCACATTGTTAAATAATCAACGTTAAAACTGCTACCTTATTGTTGAGCTTCTCTGCTCCTTATAACTGAAGGGGAGAAAAAAAAAATGAAAAAAAAAATGAAAAAAAAACATTAAAAGTGCAGTACTAAACGGCTTTGAAGAATCACTTCAAATTTTTATGACAGTTTGTCAAACAACTCCAAAGCCTGTTTTAAAGTTTAGTATGATGACAGCATTTTTCTTAGAGTGCTTCAAGCTTCAAGTTACTTAAAAAATCCAGGTGAAATTGAAGATGTTTATTATTCAGAAGAACAAAACTTCTCAAACCAATAAATTCTTGATTTCACTCTTCCAGGCACCTACCAGTTCAGCTCCCCTGAGTCTGCACAACCTGGGACTCCTCTTGGCAGAATTAAAGCCAATGACCCCGATGTGGGTGAAAATGCAGAGATTGAGTATAGCATCTCCCGTGGGGATGGATCAGACATGTTTGATATCGTCACTGACAAGGACACACAGGAAGGGATTATAACTGTCAAAAAGGTTTATTTATTTCTCCCTCTCTTTTATATGTGCTTAGTTTTCCAGGTATACGGTTATTTTTCTTTTTCCAGGGGAAGGGAGGATAGATCTCACAAGGGGTCAGGCTGCCAAGGAGTTGTTGTATTAGTTTTGTTCTTCTCTTTCTTCAGCAGATATCTGTTATTTTCTAGTCTCAAGGGAAATTTACTGGCATGTCACTTCACATAAAGCAATATTTCAGTGGCTGCTGTCTGTTCAATATATATACTCTCACACACAGTACTTTCAAATTAGGGCTGTGAAAACCTGGAGGGGTTCCACTCACAGTGGGGTTTGTCAGCTCAACACTGCAGTAAGGCTCACAGGGATTGAAGGCTCACCTGAAGCTTGATGAACTTACACCTCCAAGGCTAAACTGTCTCCCTTTAATCTGTCTAACAGTCGGGTATCTCCAGTACCTAAAATCTGTATTGGTTTAAGTCTGGCTCCGGTGAAACTTAAGTTCTTACATATTGTGTCAACAAAGTCCAAAGAGCAAAGGCATGGGCAGAAATTTAATTCAAAACACCATCTCTAACAGGTTTATTAGTTGCCTTTTAATGTTCAGACTGTTAAACTCTGAAAGCTATTTTCAGTTTTATTCTTACCAAACACATCAGTAAAAATTAATTGATATTTACGTGTATATATACCTATACACATATATTTGGAAACGTACGTAAATTTATGTATATGCACGCATGTGTATATGTGCACATATGAGCATACATATACGTATATGGATATGCATAATATAAATGTCATATAAAGCGGAAATCAGACATCATGGTTTTTCTTTTCCCTTTGGAACTTGGAGGCCAGGGACAGGTCTCAGTTGCTTCTGATGTAAAGTAGGCAAAGGTAGAGGGTAATACACGAGGTGTAAGAAAAAAGGAAACAGGACACAGAGCATTCAAGAACTGGGAAAATTGCTCTTGTTCCTACCAATGAGATGACACAAATAAGACCTTTAGCAACTCCTACCTGTGGATTGAGTCCAACTTCCCTGTGTCTTTCTCTATTTTTCCATAAATTGACCCCTCCTCATTTTCCAGAAATCTGAACAAATAGTAGGCAGACGGATCATAATTGCATCGATGACCTATAATACTCCTTATTTTTTCTTACACTTAGAACAAGTCCTAATATACTCTATCATTCGAAGACGCATTAAATTTTAGATCTGTTGCTCTTATAAATGCCTACAAGTCTAATTCAGCATTACAAAACTGACTCATATTTCTTTTAAAGTGACACATTTTTTCTTTATTGTTATTTGCTCCCTAGCATCTTGATTTTGAAAACAAGATGTTGTACACCTTAAGAGTGGAAGCAACCAATACTCATCCTGATCCTCGTTTTCTTCAGCTGGGGTCATTCAAAGACACAGCTTTGGTCAAAATTTCAGTGGAGGATGTAGATGAACCTCCAGTGTTCAGCAGACCCTGGTATTTAATAGATGTGGATGAAGATGCCAAGGAAGGAAGCATTATTGGACAGGTTGTGGCCCAAGATCCGGATACAACGAAGAATGCAATAAAGTAAGCCATTACACAATATAAAATGATTTAGATGTGGATCAACTCTCATGCCCAAAGAGTGATGAGAGTGCAGTGTAATAGGGAGCCACTTGAGTAATTAAGCACATAGGGGCTACTGAACAGCGTCAAGCAGAGAAATGTCTATGGGAGCTTATGAAGGTAAACATGGTTAGGAGTGCACCGTATGCTTCTGAAGGACTGCCTATAGGCTGCCCACGTAAAAATAAAGGAGAGGTCAGCATCGAACTAGTATCATGTTCTAGTAGTTCCACCAAACAGTTCATAAGATGATGCCTTTATACAATGTTTCCAGCAGCAAACTCATGTAAAATACTCAAAATGGTGTATTTCTGTGCTCCCTTCTGGTTGATAGCAGTCAGCCTGCTGTATCTTCATAATCTCCCAGGCATAATGCTGTCTACCACATTTCATAGCTTAACTATTTAGTGATCACATTATATTAAATAAGAAATTATTGTGAGAAAGTCAACAGCTAGAGGTAAGAGTTCTGTGCTGTGAAATTGCTGTAATTGTTAGCCATCTGCTATTACTATCTCCATTGACAAACACAGCACTGAAATTTGTGTATTTACCATGTAACTGACTAGGAAACCTGATTTCTGCATTTCTGAACAGGCCCATTATGTCCTGCAGCAGCACAGTTTGAGGTAGGAGGTGTGAAAGGAGGAAGAAAATAAAATATTTTAAAGTAAACTACATATAAAATCTCAGTTTAACCTGCTGTATGTGGTAATTACTAGAATAATTTAAAAATGCCTGTAAACCAAGTTTTTTCCTTGCTGAAAAAGAACAAAGCAAAAGCAAGTGACATAAAAGGTTTTAAGAACTTTCACCTTAAGTAACAACTAATTCAAATATTTTTCTGGTGATTTTGATGATCCTTGTGACATCTCAAAAACATCTTGTTATAAATTGATATTTAATTGTATCTACAATAGGTATCCTTTGATTACTGAGTTCTCCAAGTAAAAAATTTATTTGCAAAAATTTTATCTAAAGTGTTCGCTTTTAGTTCATGCAGCATTCACTTTATAAGCTAAAATGTAATTCAAATATCAGTGTAACAAACTGCCCACATAAATAGTTTGCTCTTCTTTCTGCTCACTAGTCTTAAAAATGTTTTCTCAATGTTTGTAATATGCTTCTTTCCTCAGGGACCTACAGGAAAGCTTAGGTTAATTGTAAAGAAAACAGTCGTGATTAACCACAGTTCAAATTAAAAAACTTTTAGAGGTGGCTGTGAGCTAAACTATGGACGGTAACAGGGGACAGTGATGCTCAGTTGTACTGTATCTTGACAGATATTCTGTGGATCGACACACTGACCTTGACAGAATATTCAACATCTATTCAGGAAATGGATCTTTATTCATCTCAAAGCCACTTGACCGGGAAGAAACTCCCTGGCACAACATCACTGTCATAGCAACTGAAATCAGTAAGTCAGAGATCATTTATCTTAGAAGAACATTAGAGCTGAGAAGAGACTGAAATTCTACAGTATCTATGATTTATCTTGTTTCATTAGTTTTGCCCTTATTCAGATATTATCAGTAGACAGAGTATCTTTAAATGCACATGTAGAAAAGTTCAATTTACTACCTTAAGATTGTCTTTGCCTATTTATGACAAGATAATTTGGAATTTCTAAGCTCAGCAAAACCATCTACAGTATATATTAGACAAATTAATTGGTTCCCTGAGAATTTCCAGTGAATAATGTGGTGCAGGTGTGATATGATGGCTTTACCCTAAGCTAAGTCTTTGGGAAATTCTTGAAAAAAAGATGTCCATGACAGGTAAATAACACATTGTCAGAACAACCACTGTAAACAGGGGAAGAATTTATGCTTTACTTCAGCTGCTTTAACTTCGCTCAGGAAACAGCTTCATCTGAAACCAAGACTAGAGGAAATTTTGGAAACCCTACTCTTAAAGTCTTTCACCTGGATTCTCTGCTGTTCTGTTGGACCCTTTCAGATCTGGATGTCTCTTGCTTTCCCAGCCAGTTGATAATGGTCATGGGAAGAGAAACAGAGACACACATTTTAGGGTACAACTTCTCTTCCTTCCTTCATTCTCCCTATAGATTTCCCAGGAGTCTATGTGCTTACCAGTCTGAGAATTGGGCAATATGGAGAGATGAATTACGTCCCCACTTTCAGAAAGATTGATACTATTTCCTCATAAATGCTTTTTAACTGTTTGGTCAAATACAGTCTCCATTTTCAGTATGCGTACTGTGAGATTCATCTCCAGCAACAGATTGACCTTGGAGTTCAAATTTGTGAAGGTCAATTGATGATGGCACCTACACCTCTTTTTTTTTGTTTTGTTTTGTTTTTTACATTTTAGAGAAAAAGGACAACTTTGGGTGGTTTTTTTGGCGTGGTGGTGGTGTTGACTGACACTGTTTAACTGCTTTAGTGACTTGAACAACTAAATGTTCTTGACAGTTTGACCTCAGGAAAGAGCTTTTGCAAAGAATCCTGTATTGCACTGATGTATGGAATACCAGTCAATAACTCTGTGACCTGTTTTTAATGCAAATCAACTTAAGTATGCTTTATATTATTTCAAAATATATATATTATAACAGAACAATGTGTTTCAAACATAAATAGGGTTTTTATTCATACAAAATGTATGTCAATAGAAAATGAAATGTGATTGTTTTAGTATAATCAAATCTGTTAGATAATTTCAGGTCTTTTCACAGACAGACTGTAAAACTTTGTATTGTAATACAAATAAATTTTCTTGTTTCAGATAATCCTAAACAAAGTAGCCAGATACCTGTCTTCATCCGGATTTTAGACATAAATGATCATGCACCAGAATTTGCAAAATACTATGAAACTTTTGTTTGTGAAAATGCAAAAGCAGGACAGGTAAACAAATACTTTTGTTACTGAATAACTTGTAATGAAATTATCCTGAACTACCATCATGAAGACTTCAACATATATTAATTTGAACAACTGCAAACAAACCCAGCTTCTTTATTCCATATCTTCTACAGAAACTACCAAGTGATTCAAAAACAGGAGATAAATGATGCAGGTTTTTACCCCAGTATAATAACATGGCATATAATACAAAATCGTACTTTAGGATGTTTTTTCATTCCTAATATTAGAACGTATTTTTCAAAACTAGTCATGCATTATACCACAAAAGCCTTTATATTACTTGCTAATTCCATTTTCTGGATTTTTTTTAAAAGCCTTAGTTAACGAAGCCACACCTTCAAGTACACAGAGCAGGAAAATCTTTTATTATGTTTCAGTAAAGGAGATGTGAAAAACGAACTTTTACAAAAATAAAAGATAATGCACCTGTTTCCAGTGTAAGTTAAACTTCAGTTTGGAACTGAATTTGTTCAAAGCTCATGTGCACCCCTTTCTAAACTATCCCAGTAATTCTGTAATAATCTAAAAAGACAATAACAAGATTTGTAGAGAAAATAAAGTGATAGATGGGAACTGCAGGAGGCAGACCAACAGGACTCAGAACCAGGATATTACAGAAATCTTAATATTGCTGCTGCTACAACCAACATTTATTTATGCTAATGCCAGTCAGCCTTTCAGTTTTAAATGCTGCGAAGAAAAGATATATGTTTTGATGATTTTTAATTCTGAAAATATTTACCAAAAAACTGGATTTAATAGCAGAATGGGTACTTCAAGAGTGTTTTTCGAGCACGGGCCTAAGTCCATGTATGAGCCTCTTTTCTAGACTGATGCATTTCTGAGTGGAAGAAAAAGCTTGAGATCACTACTTTTACCAGCACAAATCTGAGAGGATTCATACTCTAGCAGAGAGAAGCTAGGATGGAGCTCAAAACTCAGTTTAGGTCCGTCCTTGTGGCTCACCAGTTTTATGCTGACATCATCCAATCAAACCGGCTCACTTCATGGAAAGCATGTAGGATATTTCGTTTGTCTTTACAGCATAGTGACCATACAACACTCCAAGGCTTTACAGGACTGAGGGATATGGAGTCACAGGAGGAAGCACTGTCATGTTCTACCCTGGTTGCCACTCAGGGCTATAGTTAATACAGTCACGAGGACAGCACTGAAAGTAGCATAGATGACTCTAGAATTTCAGGTCCTGCAGATCTCTAGATATAGAAAGAACATATTGTTCCAATCATGTTTTATGAACAGCTTTACAGATGAAAAAAAGAAAAAAAAAACATCAAAAATGGGAGAAAAGGAGATGCAGTAGATTGCTGGAGTTTGCATTCAATTGTACCTATTTTTTGTTCATTGGAATTTAGTATGTGGGTTAGAAAAACAGAGGATACATTGACTGAAATCACGTGGTTTCAAAGCAGCACTTGACCATTATTTGAATTCTTTTTCATGAAAGTCTTACTATTTTTGATGTGAATGACATAAATAAATATGCATATCAACGACAGTGATTACTTAAACTAAAACAGTGGAAGGAATTATAACATCAGGAAAGTGAACAAGGAGCACATTTCAACTGTGGTTCATCATCAGAACATTGTGTCCTAACCAGTAACATAAATTGTTACATAAGAATACAGTTCAAGCCTTATAGAATGAGCAAAAAGTCCCTAAACCTCTGCTTATTATACCCTCATAGTTTTGTTTTATGACTTATAAGTTGTTTTTTCCAGATGGAATACATTCATGTAATTCTAGTCATTAATTTCAAACAGCTGGCATATGACCTAAACTGTGTATGTGCAAGAAAATCTCTTCACACAAAATGAAATAGAGACAAATAAATCTTAAAATCTCAGTATAGTGACTGATAGCAAAGTGAGTCATGTACTTTAATTGCATCGACAAAGAAAGGTTCCAAAGCTTACAAATGAATATTTCATTGAAATTAATCATGTGCAATTTTATCAACCAGCAAACACAGGTTTTGTCACATATTTGAACCACGTTCAATCCAGGCATACTGCCTGACAGTCTTCTTAACCCAATTTCCATCTAGTCTAGCTTAGTTGATGAAATACCCATTAATGTATAAAATTTAATTTACCTTTCCGGTAAATTCTGTGCTTCCTTAACAACAGAGATGACAGAGGCCCATTAGATAGACGTGGTGATATTCGGACCTCCCTTACATCTAGCATACCCATGTAATTCCAGCAATTATTTTCCCTAACTGGAAATATCCACAAAAATACCAGAAAGACAGTGTGCATCAAGCATAGCTGCAGAAGAATGAGAGATCCAGAACATTCTATTTGTTAACAACTGGATTCCTCAAGCAGGCATCTGAGTTCACATCTGGAAGTTTACATACAGTTGACTTGGCATTTGAGTAAACAGACTACCTTCTGTACATCTATTTTGGTGCCTAAAAGTAGAAATGGATCTAGAGATACAAACTTGAATACTTCGGTCGAGGATGCTAAATTCCAGATAGCCTGCATTGCTCATGTTTTGCAGTCTCCCTATAATAAAATAATGACATAGAATCATGTTGTGTTCATTTAGCACTACTCCACCTTACTTCAGAGAACATCCAAAGCAGCTGTCTTATTAAAATCATTATTGCTTCTTGACACATCACAGCAGTGCTTCTACATCTTGTGCCCATAGCAGGAAAGCCAGACTGAGAAGATAAACACAAATAGTTATTCCTTAAACTTTTTTTTTTTTTTTTAATTGAGTCCAGCTATTAATCACACCACTCTCTAAATCTCAGGTGCGTCAGGAACCAGTCAGGATGATCAGATATTGCTCCACGCTGCCAAATGACATTACGCATACTCCACATAGGCAGCTATTAGAGGCTGCATTTGTTGTTGGTTTGTTTTTTTTTTTTTTTCAGCTCGCCCTAGCAGGGTCAGAGGAAAGAAAATCCCACAGTCTCCCCTCCTCCCCTGCCATTCTTTTGTCTCCAAACAACAATGGTATGACTGGAGAGAAACGTTATCACCAGAGGTGCATTAAGAACTGTGTTCATTAGGTTGGAACAGATTTGTCACTGGGCAAGTCTGTTCCAGTGGCTAATACACAGGCTAAAAAAAAGCGTGACACAGCCTTCCTCTCACACAATTTAGAAATCCTTAATCCTTTGATGGCTTGCTAGAGCCCTAGGGACTGTTGTGGGGAAGGCTCTGGTAGGAGTTCTCTCATGCCCTTGTCTCGGGAATTAATTGGGTCTTTTTAGCCAGATTAAGAGGATGAGTCCTCTCCATGGAAACCAGGAAGATTTACTTGAAAAGGAAACTAAATAAACTGAACAATTTAGTAGTAACAATTTAGCTAATTTCAACACCCACCCATAACAATATTTAAGAAAATAACCTGAGTCACTATTTTTTTTTTTTATTTGCATTGATGCTATATTCTTTCCTGCCATTCAGGGTCTCTCAGACATCAGAACAGAGAAAGAGTTTGTCTCATCCTTCAGAAAGCTGGCAGATTTTCCTTTTCATTAGTCTCCATACCTCCCCTTCCTTCTTCAGAGGGAGTAGACGGAGATCACATTTTTCACGTGGCCACTGCTAATTATCAGTCAATGAGTTGTTTGTACATTGTAGCTGTCTTCTCTAGGTAGACACCTATTGGCTTGATTTTGTGAGAGACCCTTGCTAACAGTCTGTCTCTCTTTTGAAGTAAGAATCTATGTGCAAGGGAGAATTTTCCAACTTCTGATAAGCATTCAGCCCTGCTTTAAAATTGCAAACGCATTTGTGGAACAGAGCCAAGACTTGAAAAATCAAACTGTTTTGCATTACCAGACACGAAGCTTTGTTAAGTGGCAGGCATTTTGGAACATTTCTTGAAACATAAAGCAACAAGATCAAAGGTCTTTTCAAGCTTAGATATACGTCATGGAAGCTGCTTTCTGCAGCTAGCACCATACAGGTGTACAGGCTAGAACTGTGCCTGAACACATGCGAACACTCAAGCTGCAAAATAACAAGTTGAGGAGCCACTGACAGCTGGATTGATTTTGAAACACTTCTGTGTGGGGACACTTCAACTGTATTATTACTTCACTCCTACAGAAAGTAGCCACTTAGAAATCTACAAAATACTCACCCTACTCAACTTATGCCGTGTTGTGTTATTAGTACATTCAAGATCAGATAGTGATTGGCCCTACTGGATCACACAGGCAGGAAAACGGACATAAAGAAAGAACAGAAGAAACACAAAGTTGCTCTTTTACCATTCCCCCACAGCATTTGCACACCACTATGTTCTGATGACTGCCAAAGTGCAATCTCTCTCACAATACGTTTTTTCATGGTTTACTTCAGACAAAGTGATGAGATCTTTCCAGATTCCTTGCAAAATATTTGCAGTATGAAACAAGTTTAATACATTTCAATAACAAAGTCAGTGCTCAAGGACTCAGGATTTGTTCTGTTCTCTTCCATACCCCTTCTGAAAAAAAGTGTTGGACAAAAACAAACAGCAAAATGTCCCAAACACTGCTTTCTCAAGTGCCTAGTGACATTTTTAAGTCTTATTTCAGAACCAGGTGAAAGTAGATAAATGAAATTTGAAAAATTCTACTATTTTACGATATCCAGATTTAACTCAGAGCATAATCTAAGAAGAAGGAAAGATCAGATGATCCAAATGGATTGTAGTCCTCCTTCTCTGCTTATCTGTAATCACATACAAGAAACATCAAAATTCAGCAACTGTCACTGTATCTCTAGCTTAACAATGTCTCCAGTGGTCTTACTTCCCTGAAACTGGAAGTACAATTTTCATGCTACACGACAACTACATTCTTTTAAAACTTCAGAAAGGTAATGTCTACAGCAGTAGATCATCTTTAAATTCCTGTGAAAGTGGCATTATTTTTCACTATCTTACTTATAATGAATTTTGAAAAAATGAATTTTGAATAAAAAGGCTTAAAAATATGATAGCAACCACAAATACACTGTTGTTTTGAAAAGAAGCAGTAGCAGATTGTATTGCAGACATTCTATTTGTCTCCAATATTGTGGGTTTTTTTTAAACCTGAAAACATATTTTATCTGTCCATCCATAGATGTCAGTTTGTTCAGCTTTCTTCAATGAACCTTGCAAGAATCTTCCAGGAGCAGCTTGCTGCATTTTTAAAGTGTGTACCCTGGCACCAATGTGCAACTGTGGTTCACCTCCATTACACACCAAGCCAGTACAGGCTGAAAAGCGCATCTAAGAAGTAGCAAGCTGGTGCTGACCTCCCTACTGTTAAAGGTGCACTAGCAGCTTAATGTCTGCTTTAGTGGTTCCTATATTCCTTTCAGAGGCAGTCCCAAGGCTGAGCCTTTGCAACCTTAGTCTCCTAATTGTACAGCTCTCCATGTCCACAAATGCAGCCTCAGGAACATCAAGGGCATGATCTGAAGTGCACAGGAACCTTTCTTTTTTCAGAATGCCCTCACCAAGCTTTTACTCCCCTTCTGTCTTTAAAACAACTTGAAGAAAACTGGAGAGCAGACTACATCTAGGATGTACTAGATATATGCAAAGAACCTGTTATTAGGCAGCCTATTCATCCTCAATCACTTTTTCAGAGACGAGTAGGAATAGCTACAAAATAGTCTGAACATAAACTACCATCACAATTCTGACTGTGGTGTAAGTCACGGCCTTAAAAACACAGTAAGCAGAAGACAAACCCACAAAACAGTATTATAATTGAATTATTTCCACAGATGAAGAAATTATGCCAATAGGAAATAGGTCTGAACCCTTTAATAGAATGTCTAGCTTCATCATGAAAGAAATTCTTTGAGAAATTTTTCCAGTGGGAATTCCTCATCTTCAACCCAATTTACATTGTCAAGCTGCTACAAACAACTTGTCCTAAATAGAAAACTTTATGTCACTGCCCAAGGTTAAATTTACAGTACCCTCAAAGTTAAATGATCTCTAAAAACTTGAATTTACCCAATAAGATCTCTTCAAGAGTATGAGACTATTTCTTTAAACACACAGAAGCATACATGTACACGCAACCCTCAAAATAACGACAATGCTGTGTTTTCCAAATTGTGTTCATCTGCATGGGAAACTACAGAAGAAAAGACTGGAATGCTTTTTATCTTCTCTAAGCCCGAGATGCTTGAAATATATTTGAGTAAAGCTAATTTTCTTGAAATAACTCTTCCCTCTTAAATCTTTGTATTGGAGATCTTTCTTTGAACTCCTGGTGAAGAGTGATCATAACTCAATGTCCACAACTGCTTCAGAATGCAAGAACACATTTCCAACATAAAACTACAAAATGTATACGAAAGAGTATTAAGATTTTTCATATAACTGTGATATTTACAATAACAATAGCTACATCTCTTTCGTTCCTACAGGGATTACCATTAACATAATTCTCTTAATTACAGCTGCGTAACTGAAAACAATCCTTAATTACATAATATTTCTAATTTTGTTTTATCTATTCATCATTTGGAAAAATTCACCTGCAGTCATAATTTCTCATTGTTCTTTTACCCTCTCATCTTTCTCAGCAGAAGAACAACGGTTTCTCAATTTATGCAGCCAATAGTTAGAGCAGGTAATAAGTTCTGGGGTTTTTTTTCTTCTTCAGCCTTACCCTCAAGGATGTTTTCAAAGTAATTAGGTTCCTCTATGCCTGGCACAATTGTCCTCCTCCAAGTGATTTGCACATGAAGAGAATCAAAACCAGATCCTACAAACATCCCACTGATCACATCTCAAAAAGCCCCGAGATACTCAACTGCAATTTCTGGTAGCTATTTTATCAGGGCGTTTTCGCCTTGAGTTCTTCAGCAAATAATTGCACAAATATTATCACTTATTCTAATTTTCTCTCTTCTGTTACTTTTATACTTTTTCTGTCTTTTCAAACTCGTAAAAATGTGAGAGGAAAATTTTCTCATTTCAACTTGATATTTTAGTCCTCTCAGAAGGTGGTTGTTTTTTTCACAGCAGTATTATTTTCTGCATTAAACAATGCAAAACTAAAATTAAGCACCATCCTAGTCTTGTTCTATGTACTGCTGCTCTCAGAGGCAGATTATGATAAAGAGAAAAGCAATCAGATATTGAAAAAGCATTGGCATAATCAGAGACTCAGCTGCTTTGCCCTAAACCAGGATTTGGCTACTCTTGGGATAAAGCTAAAACTTTTTTTAAAAAAAATAAATCTAAAGAGCAATGATTATCAAATGCTTTAAAAGTTAAGGGATCTTAATATGTAGTTATCATTCTAATCACATTTAGAAAAAAATGCATAATCCTGCTTACAGAACAGTCTCATTCTAATGTAGGATGCTTTCAAGTTCCTCGATGTCTCAAAAATAAAACTAAAGTTACATAAAAAAATGTATTTGTTTCAGAAGATGCTGCTGGGAAGTGACTGAGCCAAACTCGGACCTCTCTACTTTGTTTATTTAACAACAACTAAATATTATTAGCTGTAATAAAAGTATCCTGAAATTAACAAGAAAAAATTAGGTCAAATTCTCATTGTGCAGTACAGCAGTAGCAGCAATGTTTTTTCAAATGACACAGTAAGAAAAAAACCTTTGGTATTTTTGCTGGCCCTATTATTGTTTGTCTAATAGTGTTCCATCCCAAGAGATGCTAAATATCCTCCAAAATTCAACTGTATCCTCAAGTCCCACTCAAGCTGATGTTCAGAGAAAGTGCATAAGAAAAAGACATTCTTTATTTGATTGCTGCAAAGCTTAAAAATTGTATCAGTGCTACTTGTCAATTACTCTATTTCTTGAAGAACTCATGCTGTACTTTCCCTGGAAATATCAGAAAAAACAAGCCATGAAGTCTTTGATAACAAGTGGCTTTGATGTCTGTGGGATTTCAAGACACCCTACGCACTGGAAACACTTGAAAACCTCAAGGCAGGCATTGGCTCCCTCACAGCTTTAAAAGAAACAAGCCTGACTGCCGAGCTCTTTCTACCTTTAAATTTACGAACTCACCCATGTTGAGTTGCAGCATCCTCAGTGAATCTCACTCCCTTTCTCACACCATCAATCTTCAGCATCTTGTGATTGAACTCAAACACCTCCTTGCAAGCCAAGGTGGAGTATGGGTCGCTCTCTAGAGTGATACCCACTAGGGAGTACAGAAGACGCAGCAGTCATTCATGGACTTACCACGAGTCATGCAACCTGGTGTGGTACTAATTGTTTCAAGGCATTTCACAAACCACAGCAATTCCCAGGCAGCTTTTCCTTCCCCAGTTCTGCAGCTGTTTTCTTTAGCCCCTCTCTGTTGGTCTAGCAGCAGATAGATACAAAAAGAGTCAAATTGCTAGGGTGTATGTATGTCTATGTATACACGAGTATGCATATTTGCACATTTTGATGCATCAGTACCTCTGCAATCCAGAACTACTGCTGAAGCCTCTCTCTTTTAGTCCACTCTACTCTATGCCGGCACTATTATCAGCATATCCCAGCTGGGCTTGAGTGGCCTGGTTAGGGCAGCTGTAAAGCTCCACAGCCAGATTTTTCAATTTAGGAGGGAGTAAAGCATCTCTTCTTACTACCTCAGGAGACCGGAGCATCCTACCAGTGCACTACTCCCGTTTACTGGCCGAAGTGGGTGAGGTGGACTGGGATTACATCCGTTTAACAACTGGTTTACACACTACTCTGTGTCATTGCTACATGAGGCCACAGATTTATGGCTTACTTGGAAGGGCAATTGTTTCTCTATCACTCCAAGAGACTGAATACAAATCAAAGCACATGGCTGTCTTGCACTGAAGACTGGCCCCTTTTTCATCCTCTGATATGTATTGAACAATAAAACAACAATTTGCTTACTGTAACCTCTTATGTTTACATGGGGAACACTTGATTTAGGACATCAGTTTGTATCTTCAGATAGAGATTCATTGAGTTTTTACTTGATGTCAAAAGCAGAGACCCTATTTCAAACATAACATTTCTAAAATAGCATGAAATATTGTTTTCTTTATAGCTGATACAGACTGTGAGTGCAGTTGACAAAGATGAGCCTCTTCAAGGACACAGATTTTTCTTTGAGCTGGTGCCAGAATTCGCTGCTCATCCAAACTTCTCCGTTGTAGACAACAAAGGTAACTGGACCAGTACCACCCCCAACCCCAATACCATAGAAAACTTCATCCAGCAACATTTATTTATTCTGATTTTCCCTCCCAGATAACACCGCCGGAATTATGACCAGAAGAAACGGATACAGCCGCAGCAAGATGAATACCTATCTCTTGCCCATCATAATATTTGACAATGACTACCCGATCCAGAGCAGCACGGGCACGCTGACCATCCGCGTGTGCGCCTGTGACAGCCGGGGGAACATGCAGTCCTGCAGCGCCGAGGCCCTGCTCCTCCCGGCCGGCCTCAGCACTGGGGCGCTAGTCGCCATCCTCCTCTGCATCGTCATCCTGCTGGGTAAGCACCTGCCATGAGGTGTGCAGTTGAGTAGGCAAACATCTGGTCACTTCTAGAACCCAGATATTGTTTAATACCTTACTTACAAAACTCTGCACAACAGTATTTCCTACCTTATGCAATATTTCTTCTTTTTTTAACAATTGTTTTCTAAGATGGAAAAGGAGCTGGAAGAGTGGGAGAGGGAGCTACTACAAGCTGTTTGTCATCATTACTATTCAGAAGAATGTGTGAAAAAATTGAGTCCATCAATGTTATTTAGATGACATAAATTTTAAAATCTAGGGTCAGTTTTAAATACCATGCTCATTTCAGTAATACTACTGATCTAGGACGTTGAAATCATATTCGTGAAGTTGAATGGTAAGTCCCTCAGTGATTAAAAAATTATCAATTACACTAGCTATTTAATCATGACTGATTAGTAATTTTTATACTCAGGAAATATATAGCTCTAAAACATAGACTATAAGCATTCAATTGCTTGCAAGTGGTAGTGAGAGCAGCTGATTAAATAAAGTTTGAGCACAGAAGCATCAGAGCAGAAGCATTAGAAAGGTGAGGTGATATATGAAGAAACTAGAATAAATGTTAGCTCATAGCCTGGTGTTAAGAACACAAAAATTGCAACTTGCACGTTTTGCTTATGACAGAAGTGCATCCTTAAAAGTGCTATCATCTCTGCTTTCCAGACAAATTGTGGAAAACGTCTTCCCATTTCCCCCTGTCCTAGCAAACACAATTTGCCAAGGGGGTAGTGATGAGCTTACAGGTGTCAGTTTGTATAATTCTAAGGAGAACACTTTTTTTTTCAGTTTTTAGACTGGATTCAAACTACCTCCAGTAAATATTCAGAGGACCACAGAGGTTGCTAGGAGAGCAGCAATATATAGGAACTATATCTGTACTGTCAAGCATAGGGAAGGGAGGGTACTTGAGCTCTGACAAATTGTCCACGCTGCTCAGGTTCAAGCATCACTGCTCGCTTGGTTTCAGCACCAGCCCCGTTAGATTCCCCAGGATGTTGCCCAGGCATAGTCTGAGTAACAGAACTTGCAGGGCACCGCTTCCAGCAGATAATTATAGTTCAAATTCTGCCAGATCTGGATCTCCACCTTGTGTATTTCTTAACATCATGTCAATAGGGTTTGCGTCTTCAAAGCCACTCTTTGTGTCCCAAGCTAGAGAATAAAATGTGTTCCATGAAACATATAACCTCACTCACTCACTATGAAAACATCTCTCTGATCAGCTGCAATGCTTTAGTACAGAAACACCGAAGGAAAAACAAAACCAAAGTGTGCTTTTGGACCACAACAATATCACATGAGACCCAGAACAGGTTCAGGAACCAGTGCTGTGCAAAATGTGTGACCACTTTGTGTCTCTTGGCCCCAGAACCAGAGACCCTGCTCCACCTAGTGCTGCAGACATGGCTGAAGCCACAGTTGGATAAGCCTGAAGAGCATCTAAACAGAACTGTTAGTCGACAGCTGGTGTAATTCCCATTTAATTGTTCAATAAGGTGTAATGTGTTAGGATAGCAGACTGGTGTCATGATGCTCGATATAAGAGAGATATTAAGTACTTGGCTGTGAAAGATGTGTCTTCATAATAACCTTTTAGTAACGTGCTCCACTCTTGAATATGAAGTTTTTAAACTTAAGTGAGGTATAACTTGTCTAGCACTAGGAAAACTTGCAAAGAACAGCTCCTGTACAGATATAAAACCTGCAAACAGAACATAACAGCCTTTCCATTCACAGTGTTGTACCATGGCACGTGGAAGTCTGCGATTTCCCCTTCCTATGAGCAGCATGTCCAATCTCCCCTTTTACTCACTAGTAATCAAGTCATTCAGAATAAAAGCTCTGCTCCTAAGACTCAAGAAAAGTACTTGGCACTGCTGCAACATGTGGTTCAGCAACCACTGTTATGTCTCATTGATAGATGATCTCGCCGGCTTTTCCTATTTGCTCCAGCTACTGGAACTGGGGTCAGATTTTTGAATGCCTTTAAGCGTTGAGTTCCTACTGAAATCAATCGCATTTAGGCACCAGATGTATTTACAAATCTTAACTTCAGCTTTTCATATCCCTCTGTAGAGGTTCATTTATGTGTCACTCCTTACCTCTCCAAAAGGAAGAGTTATTCAGCTAACATTTCTTAAACTAGGGGGATCATGATTTAAAAAGAAACTTCAAATAGCAAAGATTGGATTTCAGTTCTCGCAGTCATTGAAGCCAAAAATGGTTTTGTCAATAATATTGATAGCTGAAGGTCTTTGGGTTCTTATTTTCAGAAGGACCTGTAGATCCCATGTTCAAAAATGAATTAGGCACTTAGGAATACCTAAATCACTAGCTTTCAAGAGTGTGAATTACTTTTGCCAAGTATATTCAACTACATTTGATGGAATCACCCTTAGAGCCTGCCAGGAAACGAAAATCAAAATCAAACCCTAGTAGGATGATAAATGTTAAGACTTCATCTGCTTTTCAACTTCATCTTGATTGTATTTCAAACATACTTTTTTTTTAATCATTGGTCTCATAGGTTTAAAAAAACAAGTTTTTGACTGCTATAAAATCACTATTTTTCCTTTCTAACTTCAACTTGAAGTTAGCTTTTATCCCTATTTTCCTACTATAAATCCCATCCCAGCCTTAAAACTTTCCTAGTTCAACAGATACTGCAAAACACTTGCTCACTTATTTAATTTCTAACTACCAGTTTCTTCATTCACCTTTTGTTTCCTCTCAGTATTAGTTGTCTTGTTTACGGCTCTCAAAAGACAGAGGAAGAAAGAACCTTTGATCATCTCAAAGGATGATGTTCGGGACAACATTGTGACCTACAATGATGAAGGAGGTGGGGAAGAAGACACCCAGGCTTTTGACATTGGCACCCTGAGAAATCCAGAAGCAAGGGAGGAAAGTAAGATGAGAAGGGATGTTATCCCAGAAGCTATATTCCAGATAAGACGGACTGGGCCTCTTTGGGAAAACATTGACATCCAGGATTTCATTCATAGAAGATTAAAGGAAAACGATTCAGACCCAGCTGCCCCTCCTTACGATTCTTTAGCAACATACGCCTACGAAGGAAATGATTCCATAGCGAATTCACTCAGCTCCCTGGAATCACTTACCACGGAGGGCAACCAAGACTACGATTACCTCAGTGACTGGGGACCTCGCTTTAAGAAACTAGCTGATATGTACGGTGGAGAGGACAGTGATCGAGACTGAGAAAGTAATCTGTGACCTGGTCAGTGTTAGTGGAATTCATGTCTATGTTACTAGATAAAGTGGCCTACTCCCTCTTACTTGGGAATAAAAAATTTACAAAAAATAGATGTTGTCTTAGTAAAGGTTTGCTTAATCTATAAGTCAATGTGAATGAATATGAATGATTTAGATTCTAAAAAAAATTTATAATTCACCCTCTCTGCCTAGAAACCTCTGATTAAAAGTTTTTATTGACAATGAAAAGACAATAAAAGGCTTTTTGTGCCTTTAATGAGATGGAAACTTAATTTTTTTAACAGCTCTGCATTACTTTTCCTACTAGCTGGGAGAGTGTAAACCTGCATTGTAACATAATCTCAAATATATACTTTAAAAAAGAGTAATATTACTGCCATATTTATTGAGTTAAAGAATGTCTGTGTGTTGATTCATCATAATATTTTTATATATGTATATTTATATTTTTGTATTTTTATTAAATAAACTAGTATTTATAAAAACACAACTTACTCACGTACTTTGTTAATCATAAAGAAGCTGTCAAACCTGAGCAAAGGAAACTGCGTATTGTGCAATACTTAATTTTTGAATGCATCTTCTTATATTGGATTACTGGTTGAAATGTACTGTGCAAGAACAATATGGAGAGAGTGTTCTGTAATGAGAATACAGTGTAGAAAAAAGAATTATTTTGAAAAAGTGATTATAAATAAATGCAGTCTGACTTGCAATGTGTATTACTACATGGCACAATAATACAGTTTCACTGTGAAACTCGCCCCCACATACTTTTTATATGAGCAGGTGACCAGTGAGAGGTTTTAACACACATATGCTTGAGGATTTAAGGAACAATGAAGGTTTCTTCTGATAGATATGAAAACTATTTTATAATATACTGTTTGAAAACTGGAATAATTAAGTAAACATCAATAATGAAAGGAATGCTTGTGTATTTTGGGGGTTTTGAGCCAATTAGGCAAATCAGACAGACTACTAATAGCTTCTTTTTAAATCGAAGTGAGCCAAGCAATGAAAACAAAGTCCAAATAATATTATATTAAAGATGCTAGTGTCCTCTTCCTTCAAAGAAGTGCATATATTTGCATATTTTCTAAAGTGTTAATGGCAGTCTTCAAGTATATATTTGTGTTACTATCTATTTGCTGGATCAGCTTTCATGCAATGAACATATTTTCACAACTCAGGATAGGAGGAATTTACCTGGATCACATATGACCCAAGAGTTGCAAGATTATTCCATGTTTGTTTAAAAAAAGAAAAAAAAAACAAACAAACTCAAATGTATGAAAAAGCATCAGAGATGTCAACAATATAGGATGTACAATATCCATAAATCTTCCATTTTTAATATCAACTTCAGGAAAAAAAACAAATGCATACAGATGTCCAAAATAATCACGTTTTAAGGTTTCCTTTAGGTTTCTTAGCTGTTTTTCAGATCTTTTTGAAAAGATATGCATTGGCAAAACAATGTGGACTATCGAGGTACTCATAACTCACCAGAAATATAACAAAGAGCCTACACACTGGGTCACTTCACCCAGACATAGGAACACACTCCTGTCTAATATTTTCCTCTCTACTATGTTGACTGTCAGATTATTACTAAAAAATGTCTCTTTATTATTATTTATTTTATCCCTTTACCATATGCTGCTGCTAGTTCCAATGATGTATCTCAACTTTTCTGGCACTGAACTCCTTTTTTTTTTGAGGGGGAAGGGTGTGTGTATATGTCTAGGGATTGGGGTTCCAAACAAGAACCTCAACAGCTCATTGTGAGCTACACATCAGGTCTGCAACATTATGATATAAAAACATCAAAATAACCTGTAGCCATGTGGCAGCATTGTACAGAGATGTGTTGTAGTAACATCTCTGTTACTACATCCGTGTACAGTTTGATGGCATAAAAAAAAGCATATTTCTTTTTTTCAGAATAGAAAGGTCACACATACAAAAAATGCCACAACAACCCCAAAACAAATAAAAAACCCTTCCCCTTAGCAGTTTTCTCATGCATTGATGACAACAGGCATTAGCACCTTTGACTCTACCAAAGGCATTTCAACTGCTAATGGTCTAATTTATGTTGAACATTGTATTTTAAAGTCATGTCTACACTTCACTCCTCACTTGTGCTAAGCAGACAGACAGAATACATAAGTGTTTTGGTCACTGCATACTGGAATATTGTTATGTTTTACAACTGAATTTCTAGATGAATGTGAGAAGTTCCAGAAAGAAAAAACAGAATGGCCAAGTCAAATATTTTTGCCTCTGCCATGGGAATATGAGTGGGGGAGAAATGAATTCTAGAATAATATTTCAGGAATATAACATGAATATTACTTTGTACACATATGATTGCCTATATGTAAACGTGAGTGTATATATATGCATATATACGTCTATATAAAAAAACCATCATGGTACTACCTATAAGGTTAACCAGCAGAAATCCTTAGGTTCAGAGATGTTTATCTAAGAGGAAAAAAAGCATAGCAAAGTACAAGATATATTCAACTATGTGTAAACCAAAGGACATAAACCAATCTGATTTTACAGATATTGTTTTATGCTGTTCTAGCATTCTGCTTTTAGAGGCTGTATTTTACACTTCGATTCAATTTCAGTTTATGAATCATAACTCAAATTGGTGGGGATCTGGCTTGAACTCTACTTAAAAATCACTTCCAAATTTGGAATTTTGCATCTTCATAAAAAATCTCACAGAAAAGGAACTGCAGAAAAGTGTTGTGAATATCATTGTTCTTGCATTCCAAAGAAATGATGTTGACACTCCTGGAGGGAAGCAAGTGCATCTGTGCAGAATAAGCCCATTGGCTGTCACTGAGCACCACAGCGGAAATCCAGGTACACCTACTTATTTCCATTTATTCCCCGTCCCCCACCACCCCCATCCAAAGCAAAGCACTCTGCAGCACCCTTCAACCACTCCAGTAAAATTCATTAGAATACCTTTTAGCAAATTTCAGATCACCAGTAAAAGACGAAGAAGTGACAGTGTCTTGTCACAACTTCAATGTCTTTTTCCTCTTGTTGCTGTGCACTGTTTTAGTAGGAAACACATTTTCATAGCAGTCCTCTGACTTAAAATATGAGCATATTCCTGATTTTGTTCATTTTACCATGGAATTTGACACAGGTCCTGTCATAACACTTATTAATATACCTTCATCAAGCTTAGAACGAACTTCATAATTTTAAAAAGCGTTTGCTTTTAGAGTCAGTGTGCCAAGCATTTCTCCCATCACTTCTCGCAGGGGAATGACAGGCTGTACAAAGTAAGCCTGCACAAACACAGATTTTGATTTTTAGTGGGAGTAAAACGATAATAACGTTGTTGACTGCTTATAGCTATGTCCTTCAATTTACTTTCAGAGTTACTAGCAGATATTTAGATCGTGTTAGAAACAGGTTTCTGATCTGTTAGAGTAGTGCAAGAGCATCTTTGGAGCAGCACAGGACCCAAAAACCAGTCCAGGACCCTTCCAGCCTTCCTCTCCATCCAGCAGCAGGAGGCAGAACGACCCTCCCACACACAGCATTGCCTGTTTACCTTACCTGGCACCCAATGCTGAAAGAAGAGGTGAAAGCTGGAGTTCCACAAGTGCAAATGGTGAGAAAGAAATTAGGTCTGGGATTTTTGTCACTTGAGAATTGCTCTTGAAGCTGTCATGTAGCAAGCTGCTAGTTGCTAGGAGCAACGATAATAATACTTGCTTCTTATATAATGCTTTTCCTCCATAGTTTTTTAAACTTTTTACAAAGAAGGTCAGCGTCATTATCACCATTTTACAGATAGGAAAAGCACTTATTTGTGCACCAGTTTTCCCAAGGATACCCAGCAGGACAGCTGTGAAGACAAGAACAGAAGCCTGTGATTCTGTGATTCTGTTCTCTTCACAGGCCACAATGCCTTGAGGACGGCTAACCATTTGGGAGGCATTAATTTATATACCTTCACTGCTTAAACTGATCAGAAATGTGTTTAATTACCTTTTACTGTTACATAAATTTCAGACATCTTAAAGGAAGATTCCTTACCATAGGATACCACGAGTCAAAGTTCCTTTCCAAAGTAAGGTTCTGCTTTGGACAAGTGTTTCTGAAACAGGTTTGAGATAGTTACAAGAGAAGTTGAGGTGCTTACCTGCAGGAAAGTGGATGGAAGATACTTTTACTTCCAGGTACAATGTGAAACGGAGAGATGAAGAAGTGTGGAGTAAGCCCTAAAAACCGTAGGAATATGCCCAGATTCAGCAAAGGAATAGCTTTAACCTAAAAGTTAATCTTTCGTTTAATGTAGCTGAGAGTGGGACAGAAGGGGTGGACAATGGAATACTTTCAGGTTGTAGTACCCTACACCAGCTGGTCTCCACTCCTTCAGAATTAATTATTTTTAATTTCTAAGGATTCCTTCCACGCCTTTCCATTTGATTTCTTGATGGGGCATTATCTTTTTATTACTGAAAAAATTGCTTTTCTCCAGCAGTTCCAGACTGGTAATTTAATGACAAATCTTTAGGAACAAGCCTGACCAGCTCTCAGCAGAGAAAACAAGACATGAAGAGGCTCTTCAGCACCATCCCCTGTGTAAGTGAGGGGTTTGTTTCAACTAACGCTCAAATTAGAATACAGAACGGACACAAGGCAGCACGGCACCATCCAACAGGATCCAAAGTGAGAGCCAAAGGGAGTAAACAGCTTCCCCACCTGCTAACACATATGCTGCCATCTGCAACTTACTGACCAAGGGGGAAGTTTGATCTTTTCCAAAGCAATGGCAGCGTGCTTTCCTCTGTGTCATGGCTGAGTGCCTTCAGCCGTCCTGAGCAGTGGTGCCAGAACATTTGTTGTCACTGATATTCAGCCAACCTGGCACTGTTTTACAGCCAGCTTTTGCACGGCACCACCAGATTTCACTCACTGTGTTTTTCTTCTAAAGTCAGTGATGTGCTGCTGCAATTCATGACGATTCATTGCAAAGTACTATGACTTTTTATAGCAAACAAACCCCTTATGTTAATGGTGTCTCTCTTGACTTTACAAAAAACCCTTAAAAATTAAAAGAAAATGAGTTGTGCATTATAATAATACAAACACATGCCTGTCCAAGTGATGTAATCTGATGTAATTTGCACAAGTATTTGAGTGACGTAAAGGAAATCTCTTCCAATGTTTTAAACCAGATAGTTGGATATAAATTAAAAGTTTGATCCTAACGATTCTATAAAGAAGGTTTAAATAAACATAAAAGGGTTAGATAGTATTGTATATAAAATTTGCACAAAGATTCTTTGTTCAGATTTTTAAGTAATCTTATAAAAACTATGAACATAAGGTAGAGGGAAAAAAAAAGGTGATACAGTTCTACCTAGCAAATAGTTTGTTTATTAACAGAAGTTCTCATTACTAAATTGCAAATTTTGAGTATTTCTGTAAGGCAACATTTGCAAGGTAGATGTTCTGACATGCCCTATAGTAGATAAAACAGTTTGCAACAAAATAATCCACAATTCATATGCATAATACATATTCTAAATAAATTTTACTATGTAATTAAATAACAATTTATCCTGTGGCTCTTGTAACATACACAGTCCTTTAAAGTATTGCACACAACTTCTGTGAAGAGAGTGGGTCACAGCAAACACTGTTTTTTAAGAAAATTCCTGCCATGTCAGGGTTATCTTACCAAAGATGGGAATGAATGATGTCATGATGAACTGTAACAAGTACACACTGCTCAAAAATATAAATCCAGGCAGCATAAATCTACATAATGCATAAATCATTGAACCTACATAGCAGGTCTGAACAACACTGTCATGTTCTGCCAAGCTGAAGAACAAATCCATTTTTCCCCAAGTTTCTTTTTCTCCATTGTCTTCTCCCCACCCTTTGCAATTAACTCCAGGACTTTCCCCTGCGTTCTCAGAATATATGGGAAATTAGTTACCATTATATAATAACTTGTGCATCCACATACACCAGTGTAGTGCTGCCTTCTAATTCTGTAGTCTTAATCTTCTCATTGAGTAAAACAGCAAAAGAAACTGTTGTGGTTTTGCTTTCCAGAGTATCATTGCTACTCCTAATTTGCTGCTGATCTTTTATTCATGCAAGCAGACAAACCTGCAGACTGTTTTTAACCTTTTCTCCATCAGTTCAGCTCTTTCAGGTTGGTTTAGACACTGGGACACTATTATTGTTCCTAAGAAATGTTTTGTAGGACAATAATTTGACTATCTTAAATGTTTCCATTTCTCTAAGTTCACTTATGAATGATTGATTCATTCTCATTTCAGGAATGTGAAAGTCCTATTTCATTGCTCGCCTTTTTTTTTTTTTAACTAAAGGACATACCTCTGTATTTCCTCTGTATGACAGTGATATCAGTAAGCTCTAACAAGTGGTCTCTAGAAATGAAAGAGGAAAGCTTAGTTCAATACTTATCCTGTCTTATCCTGGACTATCATTTTAACAGCCACTAATAGATCTATCTTCCATGAAGCTTTTAAAATCTCTTTTGATTCAATTTACACTTTGAATGGCTTCTATTTAATTACGATCTGAGCTTGCACTTGCTTTAAATCTGCCACCTGATTTTCTCAAAAACTATGAGATCATTTTACAGTTTTTTAAATTCAGTTTTTAAAGTTATTTGACTATCTTTTCATGCATAAATAGGTTTTGAATAGCTAATTAAAAAAATACAATACAAGGATATAATTTCACTCAGAGATGATTAATGTAGTGGTGTTTCAGTTTCCTGAAAAACTAAGTATGCTCATTAGAAGCTATAAAGCATCCTTGTGGCACCTAATTGCTTAAGGATGGTAAATTAATAGAAAATAGATACTTTTTTTAACTTTCATACAATAAGTGGATGTTTGGAAAAAGAGCAGGACAAAAAAAAGACTATTTATACACAAGTTCTTTAATTATTGTAGATCACATGTCAGATTACAGTTTGGGAAACATAAAAATAAATCATAAGAGAAAGTTACAGAGATACCAGAATAACATCAAAAAAGTTAGACATGTGGGAGGATGAAAGATAATGAAAATTTGAGAACAAAAATCAGAAGAAAACATTTTGATCATGTTTTAAAGATGACATAGGTCACAGAACGCTACCAGGCTGATCAAGAACAGAAACCAGCTAACCAGAAATCTGGTTATGTGTCTGCATTCTGCTACTGGTTTTAGTAGTGGGGAGAATCACAAAACTGGAAAAGGCTAAATTTGTAAATTGGTTTTGTTGATCATCAGATTAACAGTGATCACTTTTAAACCTCTTCCAGTGACTAATCTTATAAATATTTTATTATTTGTATGCAAAAGATGAGCAAATTCCAAATCAGACTTTTTTTTTTAACTATTTTGTTCTTATTATAAGAAATTTTGGTAGTGACTTCAAAATAATGTGAAGCACAATTTCTCCTTCTAAGATGTGAACTTACATATATGTTGTGATTTCTACCAGGCAATACAGTCCTAGTTTAGTAAATAGTTCAACAAAAATGGGGATTCCTAATTCATTAACTGCCAGTGACTTGAAGATCGTATTTGCTCAGTCTCCTAGTAGAAATACTGTTTTCATTCTTAGTCGTGCCTCAAACACAGCATGGAAGCTGGAAGTCAAGCTGTGTCCCTTTTCTGTTCATGCATCACCCACCGTCCTGCAATTAGAACTTATGGAGTGAAAAGGTAAACAGAAGGAAGAAGATTTTCTGACATAAAAAAAAAAGAAGATAAAATTTCTTCTGGTATTATGTAGGTTAAGAAATAATCCAGTCAATGGCCTGTTTGTGAACTACAGAATGTTTTTTTTTTAAAATTTAAATAAATAAAACAAAGAAGTGTTCTTTAAAAACAAGCAGCTTTCCATACATATCATTCAAATTTGAGAAGACCAATGGAAAAAGGCCTAAATACCAGGTCTGGTCTACAAGACATTTCTCTTCAGAAACATAGGGTATTGCATTTAAAAGTAGGAATAGGGATATATAGAGTGACTATGAAGAAATTCAATATCAAAACACTGATATTTGTTAGACTGGAGAATTATCTCCCTAGGAAAAATGTAGAAGCTTGTTTGTTTGTTACAATTTAAATTAACTAAGAGAAGAACAAACAACAATGCAGTTGAGAACCATTCTGCTAAGGCATGGGGAGTGGAAACAGAATGAAGGGGTAATTATTAAAACAGTATTACTCTTTTACAGCAGTAGCATCTGCAATATTAAATAATTATACCTAGATTCCTTTTTTTTATTACATAGCATTGAGATGCATAACCTAGTCCTGCAGAATTTCTCCACTTGCAAATCTTTGAATACCTGAAAAGTACCTTTATCAACTTGTCTTCATAGAGTAAAATTCTGTTTTTTGAAGGAAGGGTCTCATTTCCTAACACTGCTGCACAAGCACAAGCCCTCTGAGGCATGGTAATGCCAAATTTACAATCCTGCTGTGCTTTTTATGTGTATGTTTTCAAAAAGAAATGTTTACGCTAATACAGTAAAATGCTTGAATCAGCCCAGTATGTGTCATTTGTATGTTCTCCTGCATTCCTAAGGAATATTAAAAATATATGGTGTTTCATTGGCCTTAATTTCAGCATTATACAGAAGCAACCAAAAGAAAATATTAAATATTTTTATTATATTTGAAAAATATTAAACATGACATTCAATGTATCAGCTGTTAAAAGCATACATTTCTTGTGCTGCTTCTCGGGACGTAATCAAAGAAAAACAAATCACAGTATGTCAGATATGGAAATTCAAATCTCAGCAGAATATACACATTTTGTACGCTACATTCATATATAAATATTATACACATTTTGTACGCTACACTCATATATAAATATTATCATTCCCATGTGGACCTTTTCTTTATTCTTTCCCATTTTTTGTATAATACAGCACTGAAATATATTTGATGTACTGCCATTACCATACTGGGACACACACAGAATAAAAGAAGTAAAAAAAAGAAACAAAAAAAGAAGAAAAGGGGAAGAGTACTTCATTACCTTCTGTAGGAAAATGTTAGCAGGTATAGGGTTTTCTGACTGGCTTCTGCTGTTCCTGCCCCACTTCCTCAGGTACCCAGAAGGCTACCAAATACAACCCACAGGGAAAACTGCTAACCCTTAAGGCAAGGAAGGATGAGGTTTTGCGTGCAGAGAAAGACAGCCAGGGCCCTCGAGGAGCCCTGAATCTCAGTCCAAGATGTGGGGAGGAGAGTGAAAATGAAGCAGAACCTAGAAGGCACACTCAACAACATGCATTAGTTCTTCACTTTGGAGCTTCCCACAGAGGAGGCCAGGAGAGAAGATGCGCGAGTCATCATCTCAGCACAGAGCCGCACCAAGTCTGTGAAGCTGATCTCATTCTCAGTTCTGTTGCTGTTATACTGACATCTGAATATCTGCAGCGAAATCCTTGACTTCAAAGCCTATTTCATGTTTGTTTGTTTCTAATACTTTCTAGCTTGAAACAGGAAATTTACCAGTTTTGTTGTTACACAGAACACATTAATTTTCATTAAATTTTATTCTACCTAGAAAAAGATTCAATGAACTATGCCAAACGTAAAATTAAGCTAAATTATTAGAATGACGTTTTACCTCTTATACAGATTTTTTTTTTATTATTCCTATTTTTTTTTCTTATGGAATTTTCAAAAGTACTTTTTACTATTTTTTTCTTGTCTAAAGGAAAATCAGATTTTCTTCTGGATCATAAACATATACTGCATAATGAGTATGCCAGATGTGTGCAGCAATTTGGAAACCTATTCTAGGTTTCCTAATCTAGAGAAAAGATTACAAAGTTAGAACACATTTCTTCAAAAGTTTATTTTAGTGAAGAACAGGAAAAATATTGCCATAGATAAAAGTTTTCAGTTTTTGTTGTCACCTCCTATTTATTCTTTAATAATATTTGAAGTATAATGAAGAAGATAAGGTTTCTTTAACATTATGCTTTGTTAACATGGCTCTGTAGAAAGCTCTTCAGACAAGCAACAAACATAGTTTAACAGCACTTTGTATTTCTGGACTTAACCCTCACCAGCATATGATTTTTAATACTAGTTAAACGGTCCTAAGGAAAACCCCAGAATAGTTATCTGCAATAGGACATCACTGAATAAGAGTATGCTTTCTACAGACACTTATGTTTAAAGAAAAACAAGTGCTCAACTGCGCACTGCATGCTTGCAAACTTGCCATTGTCAAATATGTCAAACTGCCATGCAGAAAAACACAAGCAAGGCCTCAAGGACCAACTTCGAGCTCCACTGAATGCATTTAGATTATTTCAGTTAGTTGCCGTGTTTTAACCCAGTCTCAAGCCAAGACTGCTACTTTCCCTACCCTTCTGTCGGAATTCTGTAATCTTTATTATTTTTTTTTTGACACACACTTCTTGCCAGAATCCATACTGGAATCTGTGATGCTGTATCCCAATACAGACTTCCAGTTGAATGAATATTTAGATAAGCAGGCAACCTCAGAAATACACTATAGAACCCACTGTGCCTGCTGTGCTCCTCAGAGACATTTGGCAGGATGCAACTTTCCACTCTGCCAGCTCCCCAGCTTGGTGGTGGAGGAGGTAGTTGCCCTTGGCAGGGGTGTCCTGTCCACCTGGAGCAGCTTGTGTGAAAACGAGGATACAAGCCAAAGAGGCTGCTAGATAACACCACGTGACTAAGCTAAGCAGAACATACACAGCGAATTTACAGTGTGGTTACCTCACGGTCAGAAGTTATGCCCCTCAAAACAAAAAAAGTCCTTCAGCACTCATGGTCTTTATGACTTTCCTAGACACATATCTTTTCTTAGAAGAAGGATATTGGTTTTATTTACCATATAAGCTTTATATTCCATTTTCTTTTCCACAGGCTGCCTCAGGCAATCAGCATAGATTCTACTAGCTTCAGTCCGGTAGCTGGACTTAATAGTAAGAGAGGGAACACGACATTCTGAGAAGTGTATTAACTGATATAGTGATGCTTCTCACTCTGCTAATGCAACATATTTTTGTGGGTGCCTTTAAAAAATGTTTAAAAGCAAGCATTGACTCAAACTACATCTTGGAGTGGGAAATTGTCTGAAGTCTCCATTGTTAATTTGTCAGTACCTATGATTGATAGGATATGAATTTTCCTAGCGGAGATGGTATGGAGCCATTTTGTCACTGGAAATGAGTTTAGAATCCTTTTCAGAGTGCTAATTAAATCCTGTTTCCTATTGCTGGGATCCTCAGGTCAGTTAAAGACAAGATTTTAAAGCTAAATAACTAGAGGAAGTGTGGCATGCCTGGGATATACATCATGGTCTACAAGACATCGGAATTTTCAAGTATATGGACAGGACATCATTTATTTTGACTCCAAAATATTAAATGGTTACCACAACCAAACATTCATGAATTACCTAGACAGAGAGAACCGAACGTTTCACAATACACTATATATGTTACATTATTTGCGACAAATGTATTTAAAACGTAAAATGGAGTTTATTCTGCATTCATCTGAACTGTAGGTTTTTGCATCTTTACTTGAGTGGACATTTTTTCCCCCAGGCCAATAATGTTATGTTAGAAAACATATTTTGTTTACATCAGCATTGGTGATGAGTGTCTCTTTTTCTCATTTCAAAGATCAGCTATGTTCATGTTTCCTATGAAATATGATACTTTGCAATTTTCATTGCTATTCAAACCTATTTCACATTTCTGTATTAAAATATGCTTAGTCTTGTCATTAGAATTCCATCTAATTAATCAGTTATGCTCACAGAACGGCTAATAATATAGAAACAATGTCAAATGATATCGAAATGCAAATGTACATGTGTCAAACGTAGGCATGCTCTGAATCTATACTAAACCATAGTTAAGATTTTGTTAAAATTCAGCTGTAATTAATTGTCCTACAGAACTTGTTGACTCTTCTGAAATAATTTTTATTAAAAAAAAATGAAGTCTGCATTTCTTAACTGAAGGCTGATACTGGGTTCTGTTTTCCTGTGAAATCTTTCTGCAGTTGTTTCCAGAAAAGAGCAATGTCCTTCCACATATGTTTCATGTGGTCAACACCCAACCCTCCCACAAATCTTCATTCAACAAAGGTTTAGACTAATTTTACTGTTAGAGAAAATAAATTTATCTACTGAAAAGGGTAACATCTCCCTGTACACCAGGAAAAGATTGTAGATGTAAGGATGCACTAATAATTTTGTTAGTCCTTACTGGTTCAGCAGTAATTCCTCCAGCCTCCCTCGTGATTTTGTACCACTGCTAGATTTTTTTCACTGAACCACTAAAATTACTAACCCTATGCTATCATAAATGCTACTGCCAGAGAGTTTATTCTAAAAAGCAATATGACTAATAATTATATCCTAACATACCAAATCAGTGTACCTAGATAAAAATAGAAAGCACATTGTCTTGGTTTGCAACCACTGTTTCAACAAAGCTATGATAAAAATCATTGGTTTTCTTTCAATTTGTTAAGAAAAAAAAAGTAACTACCTTTTATACAGCTATTTTACGTTATATGCATATTCTTTCACAAAGAAGCCAAACATTTTGTGAAATCATGTCTTAGCAATAATTCTAATGCAAGCAATTAAATTTGTAACCTGCCCTTCCTCTCTTTAAAATGTGTAACAAACTATCTAGAATTTATTATTTTAAAACAGTATTGGAAAACTACTAAATGTGGACAAGGAAATAGTGGAAGACAGCACAGCTGAACACAGAAAATGGAAGATCAAGAACCTAACCTTGTTACAAGTAGAAGTTTTATCAACACAAAGAAGTAGCCCAAATTCAAAAGAAAAAAATGGGTTAGACTGATAGGATAACTAGATTGCTATGCAGATAGTTCAGGAATACGAGACAAATAGTTCAGAAATATGGGATTATCAACAACGTCAAGTACTGAAATGAGTTTGAGGACTCTTCATTAGCAGAGAATAAAACGACACTAACTACTTCATGGAGAATGGTTTCTATGGAAGCCACAGCAGTACCTTTACTGAATTTGGACAAATGAATTGTTTCAGAGTAAGAAAACACTTCTAAGAGAAGTGATAAGCAAGAACACATCTCACACATCTGTAAAATAATTCAAGAGTTCAACATTAGAGAGATTCATGGTGCTGTAACACACAAAGCACCCAGATCACCATAATGTAGGAGTGACAGAGTGTAACAGAGAACTCAGTTCCATGTTAATTTTTTTTTTTTGACCTTTCTTATCTCCTCCAGAGTCAAGCGCATGTGCAAGATACTGTTAAGTTAAAAAAAAAAAAAAAGAGGTGAGAAGGAGAATTGGGGTGATATGTAAAAAAGTGCCTTTCATTTTGCAGTCAAGCAAGTTCTTTTGTGCACTAAGCATGGGCATAGGATACAAGAATTCTAATCTATTGATAAAACACCATGAAAATATTCTCAGATATTGTTAAAAAATAAATTACTTTTTACAGTTGAAGGGCACAGTGTGTATTTACTGAGATCAATCACAACACAAAGTTTTGTTTCATGACCACTGATGTCATGCTCAGGTCCCAGACTCTCCAACACATCCTCATTAATCACCTCCTGTCTCTTGCCATCCTTTGATATAATATGCAGACACCATTCCCTTAGTCTATGGACCATCTTGGTAAAATGTCCATAAAATGTCCATGGAGTTTATTTAGTCCATGATTTTGGACTCCAACTCTTACAGTGGTCACTCAGGATGGGAGAGGTGGTATGTTGCGTGGAGTTAATGGGTGCCAAAGTCAGCTCTTCTGGCTGTGTCTTCTCCCAACATCTCACGCACCCCCAGCCCACTCGCTGGTGGGGTGAGAAATAGAAAAGGCCTTGATGCTGTGTAAGCCGTGCTCAGCAGTAACAAGCGCATCTCTGCATTACCAACGCTGTTTTGAGGGCACCAAGTCTTATATTCATGGAGTAAGTCCAAGTGTTGAAAGTCTAATATTGAGGTATGCATAAGAACCTTATAACTGTAATATGTAACTGAAAAACAAATCACACTGGAAGATTATAGAAATTGCTAATTCATCTGGAAGGAAATCAGGCTCTTGGAGAACTAGGAGATGCTACAAAGAAGTATGCCTGTAGAATCTATAATTTATCCCCTAGTATATATGCATTACAATATAGTATCTAATTGCTGTTTACATAGCGTCTCCCCAGAGGACCCTCTCTACCCTCTGTGAGGGACTGCTAAATGAATGTCTCAAACAGTCTGGAACCTGAACAGGCCGCAGCCGCCTGCCTGGTGCTTGTCATGTTTGTGTGGGGCTGACTCGGCCCACTGCCCAAGGTGTGGGGGCAGGCAGGGCTTGGAGCTGTGGCCACAAGAAGCCGGGAGAAAGAGGGGTGACTCCCCTCAGAAGCTCCCACCATCCCCCAGATCTGCTCCCAGTAATTTTCCACAAGAGGTAAACAACGTGATGCGATGAGAACTTGACTGTGTAAAAGGCTAGAAGCCCGGGTGGTTGCGTGCTTTTCATCTGCCAAAAGAAGGTGGCTGCATGTGCCATGGTGGTTGAGGGATCCAAGGGTGGTGATCTTTCCTTTTTCTATCGCTTTCTTTCTCTCTCTTTCTAGTCTTAACAAAAGGCAGCTATGGCAAGGCAGGTTCTTTTGCTCGCTAATGGCACCTTGTTGTGAGGTATGTTGATTGTGCTAAGTGGACGACTGAAACGCATTGCTGTTAGTTCTTTGCTGATTCATAAATAAAACTGGTGTTGGGATCTTTGATGTGATTCACCTTAATCTTGGCCCGGGAATTGGCAAACTTGAGTCACTGTCCTGAAAGCTCAGGCCATGACACCCTCCCATTTCATATAAAGCATAGCTGCCTTCACAAAGGAAGACTTACTTCACATTTTCCTATCCTGTTTATCAAAAATTATTTACTGCACACTCTGCAGATGAAGTACTGAACACAGGGTTATCCATTTTCTCCTTATAAGTCTATTCACTGTATAAGGTAGATCTGGTATATTCATCAGATAGCTTTATTGAAGAATTCTTCCAGAGTAGAAACCAAATCTTTAGGCTACAGTAGACAAATGATATATTGTGCATATTACATACTTCTCTATCTATAGCATATTAAGTGTAGTGTACCTCAGGTGTAGAAATGATGTAGAAAAGAAACCTTGCATAAGCACTGGAAAATACAGGAAAGAAGATGCATTACTGCAGGATGCTGCTGTGAATTGGTGATATGTGGCAGGTAGTTAGTAGATATTCTCTTTTAATCATTCAAGGGTCTAAAATCAAGAGCCTTGCTTAAGCAGATACTAGGTATTGCCACCTAATTTGTGAGGTATCCTGACTACAAAAGTATTAAAGCTTATGATCATAAAGTGCATTCCCTAATCCAAGGATACTTTTGTGACTGGTTTGAAACACTCTGAATAAAATATAGAAAGGGTTCTGAGAGCAGCTTTAGAAATCTGAGCCTGCCTTTTTTTCAAACTGGTGCTCTGAAAAAGTAGGTTGTTCAACTATACTCACTTCAAAGCACTCAGTCCATCTCAGGAAACTTAGCTTTGTTTTGGGCTTGTTGTTGTTGTTGTTATTTTTGTTGGGTTTTCTTTGGTTGGTTGGTTGGTTTTTTGACCTGTACTGATAGAGATTCTGTGGTGGTTTGGCCCTGGCTGGAGGCCAGGAGCTCACCAAAGCCGCTCTATCACTCCCCTTTTTCGATGGACAGGGGAGAGGTGAGATGTAACAAGAAGCCCGTGGGCAAAGATAAAAAGCAGTTTAATATAGCAATTACCGCTCGCGGAAGCAAAGCAGAATGGAACAAAGATTATTCTCTACTTCCCATCGGTGGGCGATGTCCGGCCGCTTTCCCAGGAAGCAGGGCTCAAACATGCGTAACAGTTTCTCCGGAGGACAAACAGCAAATGCCCCCCCCACTTCCCTCTGCCTTCTCCCTTTATATCTGAGCTGACGTCATATGGTATGGAATACCCCTTTGGTCAATTTGGGTCAGCTGGCGCGGCTGTATCTCCTCCCAAGATGTTGATCACACCCACCCTACTACTGGGAGAACATCAAACCACAGCCTTGGTGCTGTGTGGGCACCGCTTAGCAGTAGCCAAAACACTAGGGTGCTGTCAACACCCTTCTAGCTACCGCTCCAAGAAACACAGCACGGAGAGAGCTGCTGTGGGAAGATTAACTCCACCTCAGTCTGACCCAATACAGGTTCAAAGAAAAAAAAAAAGCACCATCAGCTATTTTTTAGGAGAGAACTGGAATCTCCATTTAATCCTGTAAGAGCATTTACTAAGTGCCTACCTTCCCATCAGAGATGGAGGAAGATGAGACTTCCACAGTTAATAAACACACATCAAGCCCCACACCACAAACACATGTCAAATCCTCTGTGCCCACATAGATCACAGGTACGTAAGATAATAAGCAATGTGGGCTTCACAGATGTCTGTCAGAATGCTCAGCGTGGCTGCTACAACATGATAGCCATTTAGCAAGAATCACCAACTTTTCTTCTCTCCTCTACCTCTAGCAAAAAAGTCCTGAAAATTGGACATGCCTAAAGCAAAGTAAAGAAGGTGACAATGCCTCAGTTGAGGTCTGGGATAATAATATAAATGTCAATGGTCCAACACTGAACTGGAAGTTGTCCAGGTTCTTTGCTAGATGTAGTCCCAGAGTACTTACTGTTACATTATAATAGAAAGGTCTGAAACATCAGATACACAGCACAATGATCCCAGCTATTAAAACATTTCCTTACTCTGTGTAAAGGTAGAGATTGTTATTCAAAATACACTGTACAGCTTTTCCATTTTTTCCATGAGGACTAATGAAGCTGTTGTCAGTACTGACTGACCCTTTTCCTTAAATATGGCGGGGGGGGGGAAAAAAAAAAGAGAGAGAGAAAGACCCCAAGGTTAGATGACAGTTTCAGATAAGGCAAGAAATTCATTGTTCACTAGAAGAAAAACAAAAAACTAATTACTTGGTGGTACTTTCATTTTGGTCAGTGGATATGAAGTCAGAATGCTAAACATGTAAATTGTGTAAACACAAATGGAGACTAACAGCCAAAACTGCAAAATTAAAAGAGAATTTTCATTTGGAGTGATTGAAATCATCAACACCTAATTCTGTGTGTAAAATTACAATGGTTTTCTTGCATTTTTACGGGATGATACCGTGTCAAAGAAGTATTTAAGGTTTCTTAGCATGCTTGTTGGAACATGTTTAGAACATGATGGAAAAACTTCTTGGAATAAATGTGTTGAATTTGATCTATTTCCTAACTCATTTAGTAAGATTGCCGAGCTACATACTCCATAATATTTCACCGATGGTCTTTGTCAACATTATTTAATAGATTCAAAATAGCGAACACTTAGGCTTGTGTTACCTTTTGTTTAAAAACTAAGAGAAAGCTATGTGATAATAAAACGGTCACAAGTTTTCTGAGATTAATGTGTTTGATTTGTTTGGGGGCTGGGGGTAGAGTAGGGGGGTTTTTGTTTTGTTTTGCAGAGGGGAGTGTTTTTTTTAAAACTGATTAGCAACCATTGGTGTCATATTAAGACTAGCTAGTGTTACATAATTCTGAAAAATATCTTGTAATTTATTGTGCTAATAGAGTTGCATTATCTTTCACTTTCCATATGCAGTTAAAGGACATTACTTACAGGAATATGGTTTGATAAATGTTTCATGAGCAAAACCAAGGTCTTCTTACCTCTTCTAACCACTAGATTACCTTTCACTGAACTATAGTTTATTATTCTGGCTGTTACTGGTGGGAAGACTGATAATCTGCTGTCCCTCGGTGAGCTGGGGAAGATAAAAAAAAAGCCGTTTGGGTTGTTTTCTTGCTACAGTGAAGTTATGAACATTTTCATTTGCCATATGGCAAAAGGAAAAGCAGCTATTCGATACTTACGAATGATTATAATGATGTTTAATTCCCCCTTGTATGATGTCGTTACTATGGCAACTAACTGTTCTGATCTGGTAAAGCCAAAATTGTTTTCAAATTTCAAAATCTTTCAACATTTTTTGTCTCAGTAATGCACTTTGACTTGACAAGATTCAAAATGAACGAATATTTAGGCCAGAACACTATATGGACACAGTAAACAGGCAAGTGGTAAGTTGGGACAGAAAAAACTTGAGAGAATTGGACAAGAGTTGTTGGCAATTAGGACATTCAGCAAGGAAGACCCCAAATCAAACAAAAGTGAGCCCGTCTAGCATGTCTGCTTCATAAGTGTGGTCAAATTAAGGAGCTGAAGCCACACCCTGACACAGAGAATATGCTATTGTGCTTCCTTTGTTCTGCTTATTAGTTTACAAAAATTGCCTCCTTTTTATGTCAGAAACCATTATCCTATATTCTGGTTTTTGACAGATTGGATGAGAAGTGAATTGGCTTGCTTATGCAGAGAAATCTACTTCATTGTACACTCTTACCCTTCTCCTGCAACACTATTGCTTACAGACTCAAAACTTTACTGTAACTTTTAAAGGCAACACTAAGTATTCCCTCAGCATCGCCTGGTTTGGTCTATAACAAGAAATATTCACTTTGAGTAGGAGTCTGCATTTCTTGTAGAAGTAACTTGCTTGATGGCTTCAGTGGGAGTCTTAGTTGCAGAGAGAATCTAAGATAGAGCTTATAAATATGATGTGCAGCATCCCTGTGTGCTTCACAGGGCAGGCAGAAATTCAGACCTCTACATGAACAGACCTATTTTCACAGGCTACTTAATAGGACTACACCGAGTTTATATAAATTCAAAGTATTCAGTTTGTAAAATACATTGGGATCATTCTTGGGGAAAAATACTGTAGTTTTATGTAAGATAACATTAAACAGAAAGAGAGAGGAAATAAATGATTTGTCATAATAACACAATGCACTCTTGAAAAAATTCATTAGATTATGGAAAGACTCATGGATATGTCAAGTACGTGAGGCACCTAAAAGCTTTTAGGAAGCATGGTTACTCATTCCCGTGCTCTGATAATGTTAAAATCTCAAAGTATGGTTCTTAAAGGTAAATTAATTTTGATATATAACAGTTTCAAATAGACAGTGGAAACAAAAAAATTAGTCAGGCAGTCCATTAGCTCACACAGTTACTGTCTCCAAAAAGATTCAAAAACGTTTTTACACCATTCCTGGCTCCTCATTACAGTCCACCAAAGGAGTCTGGCTCAAAAGCAGCTACTCCAGCTAAATTAGCTGTGTTATCCTCATACATGGTAACAGCTATTACGTGACTTCAGGTGCAGAAGGCAGTAGGAGAAGAGGCACCCCACTCACAGCACCTGTAGGTTGTATAGGAAGACTCCAGATCTGACAAGACAAAAACCAGCAAGCAGGTACAGAGGAGTTCAGAATGGCAGCGTGGAAAACACTGAGAAGCAGGAATTGCAATAGTTTCTGAGGCAACAATTATTTTAGCAGAATAGAGGGGCAGCAATTGGCAATGATTGTGAGTGTTTGAGAGAAATTCAATTCTGAACCAACAAATTCATTCTCTCTCTTGAGAAGATAATCTGGAGAGAAAATAATTATGACCTCTCTAAGCACAAATCACAATAGCTACGGAAAAATCCACAAAGAGCAACAAAATGAAAGTGAAATGGTACACAGATGTGAGCTACAGTGAGAAAATGACTATGATTTTTTAGGGAGGGTCATTTACATCCCTCTGCTTGGACAATGAATGTGGATTATTTATTTCTTATAACCACTGTTAATTTTATTTTTTTCCAACACTAAACCAACAGTGCAATATATCAATGGCGAACACATAAGAACTTTGGTTATAACTTTAAGGTTATTGCTTTGTTTCACATTAGTTGGGGATGGCGGTTGTGTGATTTTTGGTATTTTTTGGGGGGGTGATGGATCCCTGTGGTTTTTTTGAGGGTTTGTTTTGGCTTGGGTTTTTTAAGAGAAGCTTTGTAAACTTCGAACTTGAACTTAATTAAACATGACATCACCTCTTAAAGGAGGAAAAAGAAAATAAAAGGAATGAAAAGAGAAAATGGCAAAGATGTAAGCTAAATTAATAGCTCTGACTGTCCTGAAAGATGTTGCAATTGCTTAGCAAGGAGGATACTGGAAACTTAAGTTTGGAAGTACACTCACCAGAGTAAAACTGAAGGAACTCTTTGAACTGTCAAATGCCACTGCATAAGCCTCCTGCAACATGCTTCATGCAACATTTATAAAGGGCCTTTTAGAAATGGCCCGACTTTCACACATGGTTTTAGCCTAAAGGCAACGGGTGTTCTGTTGTTGCTTTTAATGTCACACTATATCATGTGCAAGTTATAGGTACATATCAACATCTTTCATTGTATAATCCCACCATACTTCACTGAAATGTTAAGCTTTCAGCACTCTCGCCCACAATATGATAATTACAGCCATTCAGGCACTAAAACTGGCACATTTCTTTTCCACAGAATATCATGGGTTATTCAGACATTTCACACTCCACCTCCTTCTACAATTTTCTAAGTAGCACTAAGATAGATATAAAAATGTGAAGATGGCAAACAGTGTGTGCCAGATAAGACTGTGAAAAGCAGACCTTTATCCTCAGTTCTGTTCTTCACCTTCAACACCGAACTCCAGACACTTGTTCCCCCTCCTCCCTTCTCCCATCATATGATAATGTGAGATATTCCTCTTTGATCTTTCCAAACATATTCCAAGCTCTTTTGAAGACTGTGTATATGTAGTTTTTATAAATCCTTTTAAATTTTTTATAGTTTTAAAGGTTTCCTGAAGTATAAGAAGCTTTTAAAATTTAATATTCACACAGCCCATCCTCTCATGTCTATCTTCAAGAATGCTGTGAAAACCATGCTGAGTGCCCTTGTTCTTTGTGTTACCCTCCTGGAATTTCATGGCTCCCTGCATGAACAATCATACAAATTTAGTCAGTAAGGAACACCTTGAATATTTCCTGCTAGGAACCACACTTCCGTAATGGATTGTCACTCTGATTTTAGAAAGCATCAAGAAACTGGTGTGTTGTTTCTATTTTTATGATAGCAGTTACATGGGTTTTGTGTTTGATTCTCTTTTTTAAAGAAAGCGGGAAAAAAAAATTGTATCACTTTTACGAAGGCGTTAACGAGTAGCTGGAATTGAGACAACTCCTGGAAGTACTAAAAGCTTTGAGAAAATTTTACAAAAAATAATTGTGTTAATCCCGCTCTTAGTTTAGCTATCCATTTGAGTTTGAATTATATATTTAAGTGCTTTTAGTTACACAAAACAATATATTCACAGAGATTCATAGAATCCTTTAGGCTGGAAAAGACCTTTAAGATCATCACATCCACCTGATGCCCCATTAGAAAGAACGATCTTATCATGTAAAAAAAAAAATAAATCTGAAAATTTTCTTGATGCAGTATGCAAGGCAGAGGAACTGGAGTTATGGAATTGGTAAATTGAAATTACATTCGTTGAAATTACATATCATTCAGAATTCATGCAGACTCACCAACTAAAAGCTTGTCATAACATTTAAATATATTAGACGTGCATCAGAAAAACTGTTTGCAGCCTGACCTTTACAACCCACACAAGAATACAATGATGCTACTCCTCTGCTCTGTGGTCATTTAGTTATGCAGCAGAAGCACATAAAAAGTACATGACCAAACATGAAGGAAACTTGTTCCTGAACAACAACTCTGGATAAACTGAATTGTCAGAGGCAAAGGGACTTGAACAGGGAGTCTTATGCACTCAGTTTCAGTCGGAAAATAATGCATTTTAGAGAAATTTTAAAAATTTACTGACATAAATGTAATTTAATATTCAAAAACAGCACAGGGCAAAGTGTTTGATAATTCTTTCTAGTTGTAAACGGAACATAAGCTTTCAAGGGTGAACATGAACTTCTGGTAGAGGAGTGACCAGGGGTGAAACAGCATTCCATCATTTGAAGCCACCATTATCAGGGAGCACTTCTTCCTCCAAACTGCAATTTAGGTTATCTACAGATTATTAGGTTCAACATCATCCCATTACATGTTCAGGATAACACCAGATTAACCAGAGGCAAACCATACCTTTTGTCCATTGTATAACACATACACTAGGTCTACACAATAGCCTATTTAACTATTAAAAAGAATAACCAACTCCACACCAAACAAAAGCCACGAGTGGTTTTCAAGGCTTTGCTAGCATTAATTTTGTAAAGTTTGTTCATGTTTGCTAACAATATCAGAGGTGTCCGTTGCCTTGTTGTCCTGATCATCTACCCTGAGACTGCCTAGCACTTTGCTCCACTTCTCTCTATGCTCAGTGCAGGGTAATGTCCCTTACCAGCAGTTTCTTCCTACTCTCCCCCTACCAGCAGCTTTGAAAGGCTGCAAGAAAATGCAGTGCTGCAGGATTACAGTCCCAACAGACAGCAATCTGAGCAGACATCTTTGCTTTGTACTGCTGCCTAACTTTGCCAAAGCAATTTCCATGATACCTGTTTCACTTTCTACTGCTTATAAGAAGTCTCCATATTCCTCACTTGATTTAGAAACTGCTCCACACTGAACAAGCAAATTTAGATGAGTCTTGATGCTGCTATCATAGGGGAATGCTAGGTAACAGCCATTTCTTATTTTCATGGTATTTGTCTGAGATGTTTCATATCATAATGATTGCTTTACTTTGGTCTTATGAATTGCTGTCTGTCTTTTGTAAGCTGAGCCCTGATTTTTTCACCTCTGTACACAGAGATTTGCAATGTATCCATTATTTCCTTACCTACAAGCCATACTGACACCAGCAATAAGGGAAGTGGAGGTGGTAGGATTTTCCTTGTCAAGCTTGGCAGCACAAGAATTGCAAGTATGAGCTCTGCCTATTGAAAGAGCTCTTTTCTTTTGTGCTGAGAAGCCAGCCAGCATTGTCACTAGAGTGATGCAGAGATAGGAGCTGCTTCTTTGTTGCTGAACATTCAAAGGTATCTATTTTCCTTTCAACAGGTCCAGCAACTCCTACTAAAAATCAATGAGCCTTAGGATGAAATCCCAGGCAGGGCTCAGCTTAAGACCAGTGCCATTTCTTAACTGGTAAACAGAGGAAGTGGTTTCCTTTGCGTTGATTACTTATAATGATTCTTAATAAAACATTTGTGTTGACCTTGATCCAAAATGCTGAAGCTACAAATTAATTTTGACTAATGTACTAAAAAATATTGGAAGTAGCTGTTTACAGCATTACTTACTGCTTTTCATTTCAATGCTGTCTCTACCAAACATCATTAAAACGACTGGCATGGATTTAAAACAAAAATTTTTTGTTTTTTAAAATTAAAAAATAAAATATCTATGAAGCAACAATAAATTTGTTTGAACCCTACAAGAATTACCTTGCCCCATTTAGACTAGGATCACTCTTCCTCAGATAACCTTCATGAATTTAAATGAGACAGGCCAATATACCACAATGACCAGCATGGGAAATGAGAAGAAATCAATGACATAATAGGTCTTCTCTTCTTTGATATAACACTCCATATTTTACCTATTACTTCTACTATTAATCCAGATTTCTTTTTTAGGCCTATTGATGGAAAACAAGAGTAACAGAGATTTAAGTTAATGTTTATTAATTCAGAAGTGGTTTTATACCTTTAATTTTATTATTTCTCCAGCACAATTCCTGTATTAATTTGCATTTCCTTATGGCCTTTTGCGATGAGAATTGAATACATTTGACATTGTTTATATCTCCCTGCCTCAGCAGAGGTGGAATGTAATAAGTGAGCAGAGAGGAGTTCGGGGGGGGAGGCAGGGAAAACTAAGACATGAGAGAAAAAAGATACAAGAGAAAAGGGTAAAGACAAACAAATGAAAATGAATCCCGAGCCTACTGTGGGAGAAAATAAGTAGAGTTTCAGTCAACGATTTGTAGAAAAAAGTGAAACACAGAAAATAGCCTCTTATGGCAAGTAAATTATTTTCTTCATGTGTATATTCTTAAAGGCAACATTTGCATACTTTGAGAATCATGGAGAATACTCTTTGATCTCTTTTCAAAGTCCATGCAAATACTTTGCAAGCCTGGCAGAAATCGTTAGTAAAGCTTCAGCTGACTCAACTGGTGGCTGAAAAAATTTCAGGCTTGTTAAAAACTTATTGAATTCAAGTTTTCCAGAAAAGAAAAAAAGCGCCAAAAATCTATATGTTATTGTGAGTTTTTTTCCCTAAAAATGCAAGGTACATTTTGGGAATTGTTAGGAACATTATCAGTTTGCACAAGACCATTCATCAGTCTGAACAAGCAATATAATTTTGATTTCCACAAAGTGACAGAAAAAATTAACAGATACTGGATGGAAGTGAAGCTGTCGAAATTGATGCAAAGCTGGCAAAGACTGGGACTGTGAATGGAGGGCTTTTGGAAAGCAATACTATTTTTTTTTAGAAAAAAAAAAAAAAGTTCTAAGGGAAGAAAAGCATCCAGAATCTGCAGTAAAGAAAGTTAGAGGGTGAAAACGTTTGACAAAAATGACCAAAAAAAAGCACCATTCAACTGATGAAGCTTGTTTACCCATAGGTAAACCCATAGTCTTCCCTCCCATTGCTTTAGCTTTAATTCTTCATCCCCAGAGACAAGGAACAATATTGCTGCCAGCGATAAGTGTACCACGGCTTGTAGGAAGCACAGTGTTATCATTCAGCATGCCAAAGAAGCTGAGTGCTTGGCAACGGCTAATTGTCAAAATTAATTGCTGCTTTCTACTGCTCCTTGCCTTTTCCTCACAAGCACTGCTAACTGATGAGGGGAGTGGAAGCTCAGTCTTCTTATCATATCTAAATTTTGGTTATGATTAAAGAAGAGTTCAAAAATTATTGCCAGATGAGCTGTGAGCAGATAACCTTAGTGCCTTAGGAAAACAAACTTAAAACCCTTGGAAAAGAAAACAAAAAGAATTATCATACACCACGACCTTGAATTGTAAAGTGCAGCTGAAGTGATCAGCCTGGCATAGAGTATAAACAAGTAAAAAGCTAGAGTTTATAATCAGTGCCCTCTATATCTTGTACACATCTAGAACCAACTTTTTCAAAGGTACCTATAGAAGGAATTAAAATAAAAAAGAACAAAATCTGTGAGAAGGTAGTGAAATGTAAATGCGAAGGGTTGCAGCTGGGCCAGCCACTAAACACCGACAGATGCTCTCTAACCTTCAGAAAGTGCAGCCTTTTAGAAGAGACTGAGCTGAAAAGGAAAAGCACTGAACAGAATTGGTTCTGTTTAGCTCAAATTAGGACAATAAACAAACCTAGTTTGTGGAAGATGTGGAGTATGTAAAGCTGCATGGCATTTATTTTTACAAATTTCTCTTTCTACTCCTATATCTTTCTCGAAACTTCTACCATGTGTCTACACTGCATCATTACAAAGTCTTTCTGATATTTCTTCCCAGTATATCTCATTTGCATTTGACAGAGAAGGAAAATGCAACAACGTTATTTGAATCTATATAGGCTGTCTTGCAGACCACAAAGAGAATTACAACATTTAAATCCCAGCTCTGTGCTATGCTGTTACAGGCTACCTCGAACAAAATATCTATACACACTGAAGTGTTTTTTTTGCAAATGCACAAGCTTTCCTCAGATTCCCTTTAAAAGTAAGGAATGGTACTGCTCTTTAGTAAGGAACGTATCTGTCGCATAAACTAAGACTAATGCTGCTGCTTATTAGAGCCATTGTGAAAAATGATCTTTTCATCTCTGGGAAAGACTAGAAGTAAAGAGCTTTTGTTTTGCTTTTACTTTTCTTGAATTATAACTAAGTATTGCTGCTAAAGAATTTCTCATGGAATAGAAATTTCAAAGCCTTTAATTCAGAACTATCAAAACATATTGATTCAGTAGTGTTGCAAGGGGATCATAACAGAGCTTAAATAGAATTAATTACTTAAAATAAAGCATTACCATTTCCTCTACTGATGGAAGCATTTCCAGGGAAAAAAAAATCACATTGGTAACTAATTAAAATTCTGATCATCTCAAAATCCGAGATGCAGTACCTATTGACTGAATCTACACGACATTGTACACGTAACCTTGAGGTCACTTACACCTTAGTTTATGTTCCATTCTGTGCTCTTCATCCTCAAAGACACAAGGGTGAGACCCATTGAGAATCAACTGGCATGGATGCAGGAAAAACCCAGAGCACACCCTATAGTTTAAAGGGCATTCTGTTACCTGTCATCTAGGTAGGTTTCCAGAATGCATGGTTATGTACTCCTATCCATCTCTTCAGACACCTTCATGTGATCAGCATCAAGCCCAAAAACCCAGTCTGACATCTTTCATGTAAAGGCCCAAACATAATTTTCTGTGAGGGCAAGTGGGATTTCTATCTTCTTGCAAGAACAATACTGATAGTTGGAGCTGTGTCTTGGGAGTACAGTGAGACTCTCCAGCCCAGAGACACAGAAATAGCCCATTTCTAAGCAATCACTCAGTAAGGTACAATTTTTTAAAATTTGTCACTCTTTCTGGAATGGTGATACTTGAAATGAAGAGAATAAGGGCAAAGCAGAAACAACTATATGCTACATTACAATCATTTTTCAAAGCAATATTTCACTCTGTAAACAGAACTGGTGTTGTAACTCATCTACAGTCAATGACTTTGCTGGAAAGTTAATGTCACATTTAATCCTAATCTCATAGAATCATCATAGAATCACAGAATGATCTGGGTTGGAAGTGACCTTAAAGATCATCTAGTTCCAACCCCGCTGCCTTGGGTAGGGACACCTCCCTTTAGATCGAGTTGCTCAAAGCCCCATCCAACTTGGCCTTGAACACTTCCATGGATGGGTCATCCACAACTTCTCTGGTCAACATGTTCCAGTGCCTCACCACCCTCGCAGTAAAGAGCTTCTTCCTAATAACTAATATTAATCTATCCTTCTTCAGTTAAGGACATTACCCTTTGTCCTATCACTACATGCCCTTGTGAAAAGTCCCTCCCCATCTTTCCTGTAGCCCCAAGCCCTTCTCTTCTCCAGGCTGAACAGCCCCAACTCTCTCAGCCTGTCCTCACAGGGTAGGTGATCCAGCCCCTTGTTCATCTTTGTGGCTTTCCTCTGGACCTACTCCAACATGTCCATGTTCTTATGTACTGGAGATGGGGTCTCACGAGAGCAGAGAGGGAGAATCAGCTCCCTTGACCTGATGGCCACATTTCTTTTGATGCAGCCCAGGATGAGACTGGCTTTCTGGCCCATGAGTGCACATTGCTGGCTTGTATTCAGTTTTTCATCTATCAGCAGTCTCCAATCCTTTTCTGCAGGGCTGCTCTCAATCCACTTATCCTGCCCTCTGTGTTTGTGCTTGGGATTGCCCTAACCCAGGTGCAGGACCTTGCACTTGGCCTCGTTGATCTTCATGAGGTTTGCACAGGCTCACCTCTCAAACCTGCCCAGGTTTCTCTAGGCAGCATTCCTTCCTTCCTTCCAGAATGTCAACCAGACCACACAGTTTGATGTCACTGGCAAACTTGCTGAGGACCCACTCCACCACACTGCCCATGTCACTGACAAAGATATTAAATGGCGCCAATCTCAATAGCAGCTCCTGAGGTATTTATAAGCTAGTTGCTCTCCTGAGATATGTCACAGACAAGGGTATGCAGGAATTGCACAGCATTCCTGAAGTCAAGAAAGAAAGGACATCATGATTCTGCACAGATGATATAAAAGTTTTGTTAGAAATTTGGAAGAAAAAAAAAAGAGAACTGAAAATTTCACCCCTAGCCTACGGACAACCACAATAACTGCTGTCCATTGACACGGGACAAAAATATTGAGTTTTCATCTTAGTTTTAGAGGTGAATCTTCAAGCACTTTGTTACACTTCAAATCAATACTTCACAGCTGGTAATTCTTCATATGATATAGTTAGAACCAGAGTAAAAAGAGAGCAGCTTTAACAAGACTGAAAAGGAATTGCAGTTGTGTTTAACAGTATCCTTCAAACTGAAAACTGTTGCAGTTGCTCCTTGATGAGGAACTGTCATCCTTTGTCTTGTTTCGCAAGGCCCGAGTATGAATCCAGCACACAGGAAGAACAACAGATGCGTTGCAGGCCAACACACCGTACCCACCGAAAGCCACCATCAATCTAATCACTTGAGTAAGTTGAGAGGGAAAACCAGAGGACCAGCAAGTGTGACCTCAAATTGTACAAATCAGTTGCCATAAAGTCAGAGCAACTATCAATGGTGCATAAAGTGTGGTTTTGCTTACAAACTGGTTGCAGATATATGATTAAAGTGGGCGAGTAGGATCATAACTAAATAAATAAAATGGTTCAGCTTTCTGTGTTAAATTAAGAGTTTCCTGTGAGAATCATTTATTCCTGTAAGTTATATGAAAGACAAGGGGATATATCTAACTGGAAAACAGAAATTTGATTCTGAAAAGTCATCCACAACTTGACTTCTTTTTATCTAGTTTTTTTAATTGCAAAATGGATGGCGTAAAAAGAAAAAAAAAAAACCACAAGAAAAACATTTGATTTCCAGCCCCAAAATCCTGAAATACATTATGGAATTTGCAAACCGTCATTTAAACTTTGAAGGTGGTAGAACTGCTGTCTTCCAGCCTGGTGCATGATTTAGCCCCCATACTATTGGATTATTACAAGAGAATGAGTGAATTTTTCCCCATCCTTTCTGACAATATCTTTACCATGAATGACATTGCCACAGATGGTGATATTTCTGTTTATGATCATATTTAACTAGAAAGCTGATAATGTTAGAGTTAAAAGGCAAATGTCTGGCACAGAGTCAAAAAGTTAAACTGAAGTTTAGGGGCAACTGAAATTTGCTAAAGTTAATTAAAAAAAAAAAAAAAGAGAGAAAATGGTGTCTTCTGCTATCATAAGACAATGACTTTGATTCCTGTGATACAATTTATTATTATATCTTCTGCTCTCAAAACACCATCACTGCCTTTATTTTATTTCTTCCTTCTTCTAATTTCTTGTTCTGCCTTTTAAATTGCAAGTAAGAAGGGCATACAGTCTGCTTCTTCAAATCTGTCACAGATCTCAAGCGGGGAGAAGGAAAAGGCACTAAGGAGGAAACTCTTCTGTGTGGTAACAAGTAGGTTTTCAAATAATATTACTTCCACTTGCAGAAAACATCTCTCATTCTTCAACACTGAAGTGAATTGTGAAATTCTCATGACAAATTTAATGTATGTTGTACACTTGCTGCATACTTGACAGCAGCTGAATGCTACATTTGGATCTGATTACAATATCAACCATTCTGATAATTATACTGTGAGTCTTAAAATATTTGGTGTTTTTTCCTAAAAGATAAGCTCACTGAAACATAGTGTTTTCATTAGTCTCATTTTTAAAAAAATAAGTTTCTAGTCCTTATGTTTTCAGAGAAAATCTTCAAAACATGAGAATCTATTATCTAACTTCAAAATAAGTTAAAAAATATCTTAAAAGGTAATATTAAAAGTACTTTTGCAAAAATTTACCTTTGAGATTGTATCAAATCCTTCCTGTTTTGATTTTTTTTATTTTATAGTAACTTTCCATTTGTCAGATTTACTTTCTTCCAAGTACACAGAAGTAAGTAACGTCAAAGGTGTTTGTGGTATTTTCACTGAAGAAGTCAGGGGCCTGGTGAATGAAAGAGCCTGAAAGCTTAATTTATTGGGGTGGGGGGATGGTAGAAATACATTCAACCACAAGCACTCCTGCTATCTCACAGATTCACATCCTGCTCACGATGGAGGAAAATCACCAATATTGTGGCCACTCTCTGGTAATGGAACTCTGACATTGTAAAAGATGAAGGAAAAGGTGCACGTACTTCAGTTAGCAAAAAGCACAGATTTTTTTTTTTTTTTTTTTTTTTACAGTATGCAAGATGCTTCTATGAGACTGGATGTATAGAAAGTAGCACAGCAATTTGATCCATTGCCTCCTTTTCATGGGGAATTACTATTGTAAAATTGTAACTCTGCTGAAACAAAGAGGAATTGAAGTATTTGAAATCTTACAGATTCACACTCTTCCACTGCAAATCAGCAGAGGACTGCCAGGACCTCTAAACACAGAGGGTGTCAGAGACTCACTGCTGGGTCAGCTTTCTTGACTCCTCATTTTAATCAAGACAAAAATGCACCATGCCATTTTGAATGACAAGTCTCTTGGTAATATCATTGCTAATGGGGATTTATTGTGAAAGCAGCATAATGAATTGAACAATTCTGAAGTCAGTTGTAAGCACAAAGGCCAGTAATTAGTGCTTCTAACTTCTGACTCGAAGAAATTTACATAGTCATTGAGCTGGCATTCAAGATTTCATGACTAAATTAAAATTAAACATTTACAATGAGGTTGTTTTGCATGTAAGGCAAAAATTACAGTTTCTTATAAAATCTATTTACTTGTAAAATGAAAAGACCATAATACAATTTGTTACAGATGATCACTTTGGATTTTTCATCAGTCATATACAATTGGCTGCTCCTCCCAAGATATAGGCCTCCCACAGTTACAAGCTGTCAGAAAAATACAGTAATGGCTTAACATCTCTAGTAAAACCAGTACATAGAACTAGTGTACTATTTGCTTGAAAAAAAAATCAGCTTTTCAGACTATGTAAGCATCTTTCTGCCATTAATACAACAACTATTTAGGATTGTCATAATAAGTACGAGCTTTAACACATTGACATCATCTCTATGTCAGAATAAGATTAGACAAAAACATAGCAGTGTTACTCTGTCATGATATCAAAAAAAGAAATTCACTAGGTCACAAGCTAGTAGAAATATATTGATTCATGCAAAACTTGAGATAAATTCTTATTTTCAGAGGTCTTATTTGTAAGTGTGACACATCAAGATCTTCTACAGAACCAAGAGCAAAACTGGCCTTGGGACAACAGTACTGAAGAAAACCAATATTTAACAGGTCTTTACAAAATGTAGGATCACAGAATCAGCATCAACATAGTAGAAGTGACTAAAGAGCAGAACTGAAAATTCTCTCTGTTTTTTCAGTACAGTTGTCAGAATATTCCAAGCTCTACAGCCTTTGATAACAGCAAGAGGGGAGGCAACAGCCGCCTTAGAGATGGACAACAGAGCAAGGGCAGTGAAACTAAATATTTCCATGGCAGACATGCATCTCCTTGGCCTTCTCACTTCTATCATGGTAAAATGAAAAAAAAAAAAAAATCTCTAAAGTGTCTTCACAAGGGATTTCTTAAGCTTTTTACCCGTGGAAACCTGTCAGCAACAATACAACTAAGTTTTGACCCAATTGGAAGAGTAGCCAACTGCTTATGAAAACTCCTTACTAGTACTCACTAGGATGCTTGTGACATCTGCCATTAACATACAACCTTCAGCTATTTTAGAGCTACAATCTAGAAGTAATAGGCTCACTAGTCAGAGTTTATCCTGTTTGTGCTACTCAGTAAAATGTATTGGTTGTCCTTTTTCTATGACCTTCAAAACAGATGATTAAGAACACCTCAGTACAAAGGTATCAAGATCCATTGAAGAAAGAAGCTTCACATAGGAAGGCATAAAACTCTTCTCATTATGTTTTTCTGTACTTTGTTGACTGAGCATCATTGATTTCATCCTGATGAAAACAATTTTTGAATCTCAGCAGTGTTGTAGCATGTTGAAGCAATTCCTCCTCATAAACATTCACTAAAGTTGCACAAACATCTCTAAGCACATTTCTCAAGTTTGAATAGTAACAAAAAAATACATCATCTATTCAAAAGACTCCCTTTAGCAAATAAAACAACATATTTAAGAGAGGCACGTATGAGTACCCTTTTAAGGTATGCTGCAGAAAATGTAAAAGATCTTTTAGGAAAAAGCCTGAAGAAGTAAATTCTATCACGTAAAACAGGCAAGGCAGAGATTCAATTTCCAAAGTGATAGCCTGTAACACAGTCAAATTGCCCTTTCCACAAATTAATCTGACATTTTGAAGCATAGTTTACCAGTTTTTGCTGACTACCAGCATCTTGATAAAGACAGAAGGACAAAATATTTTCTCACATAATGGGATCCTGAGCACAGTTCTCCTACATAGACAATATGCATCGCATCAACTTGCTATCATCTCATAAAGGAAAAGAAATATTCTGCATTAATTTATACATATTGCATTATTCAAAATATGCTATAGAATAGAGAACTGCACAGTATAAATTTGATTACACATCTACTCTAATATAAGTATTTCTATAATATGTGGAATATCATTTTACTTAGAACAGTTCAATATACCAAAAAAAACCTGATGGCTAGATTTATTTGCTAGTAGCATTGCCAAGAGTCAAGAAACAATGCACAAACACAGAGCACTGCCTTGCCTTGAAGGAAGCAGTTCAGAAATCAGATGCAAGAGCGAAACGAGGGTTCCCTATGTCTGACCCAAAGAAATCTGCACTTCACCTTTGTGGCACTCAAGTTTAATGAGGTAATAAAAAATAGCGAACGGTGCAGTTCTATACACGCAGAACACTGCAATGCCCCCTGACCAAACCACACCAATCCAACCCAACCTGTGCATCTGCTGTTGCCTTGTACTGGACTTGGCTCTCATCCCCTTTGCTCTGAGGCCAGTGGTAGGCCATTCCAGCTATGGAGATAGTTCAGGGAATGCTGGAATCTGGTTGTGACCCTCCTGAACATACAACAACACATTTTCTCTGCAAAGTGAGGTGAATCAACTCTGTGCAAGCAGCAGGAAGTAACCACAGTGCAGATGAAACACAGGTGAGCTAGTAGTGACTAAGTGTCCCCTTCAGGGAACCAAGGGCTTGTACTGTCTCAACATGCAGGAACAAATCAATCTGAGGGAACAATTATCAACGAGAAACATGTTAAAAATTATTTTACTTCATCCTAAGGCAATTTCCCCTGCATGCTGGGAAGTCCTGAATTGTTCCTGATGTCTCTAATAATTGCACTGGATCAAAAGCTGAATTCAGTGAAAAAGGTTCTTCCCTCACTCTTCAAAACATACATTCTAACAGTAAAATATAACATATATTATTAATTTCAACTGTAACTGTAAACATCTGTTTGTGTTGTAAGGCACTCTTTCCAAAGGTGCTATAGACAATTCTGCTCATTCAAAGTCTTCAGCCACTTCACTATCACAAAATAATTATGCATTAATTATATCCCATGCTTCTATGTCAAATATGTTAAGCCATGATGAGAATTTAGACTCATGTAACCTAAATGAATGCAAGAAAATCTACCTGCAAATCTCAAGACAGCCAGGAAAAAAAGCCCCTTTTTTTTAAACTAGTCCTCCAAACAGCTGAATTATCAATAAATTCTCTCCCTAAACCACATAATAAAATAAACTCCTTGACCGATATTCCTGCATGATCCTAATGTTCCTCATTAAAGAGATAATACAGACTGCGGTATACGACCCAGGCCACACCTCTCCAAAGGCCTTCACAAAACTGGCACAACACAGAAAAAGTAAAGTAAGATCACCATTGTTTTGGCTCTGCCTTCTTGCTTCTGGGGAATAATCCTCCTTTTTACAACACAAATCAATTGACCCAAACAGAAGCTGCCAGGGTCAAACTTTCTCCAAATTATTTCTCTCCGCTCTGGAGGCACATTTTTAATCTCATTGTATTGCCGGGCTAGGTTTGGCACAGGCAATAAAAAGCAAAAGCAAAATCATATTTGCCAATCCTTACCTTACACCCTTCCCTGCACATCCTTGAGCTACTCTTGCATTTCTTTCTGCTCATTCTCAAAATATAAAGGCAAGATGTTTAATTTTTTTGTTTAACAATAGCAAAATGTCGTGGGTTAGGGCTGGGCTGGCCACTAACGCAGACAGACGCTCTCTAACCCCCTCTTCTCCCCCCGAACAGGAAGAGAAAAGGGAATGAGGCAGAGCGACTTACGGGTTAGAGAAGAAAAACTAGAACAGCTTTAATGAAAATAATGTAAATAATGGTGAAAAGATAAAAGTAAAGAACTATATACAACTATAGACAGTAGCCCGATAACAAACCCAACTCCCTCCCCCGATAGCAATCCCCACTGCTGCTGCAGAGCAGGAGGCACTGGGGAAGACCCAGGCTTAGTGGCGTCGGGAGCTGGATACAGGGAGCTGGATTTGGGAACTCAGGATCTGGATCAAAAGCAGGAGGTCAGATGGAGTCCTCTCTGGACACCGACCGTTGCAGAAAAGGGGCGAAAAAGGGACGAAACTCTCGTGATCATTCAATTTATACTAAATATGACGTATGTGGAATGGAATACTCTTGTTGGTCACCTGTCCTGTCTATTACCCCTCAGAGATGCAACCTTTTACTTCCTTGTGTCCCCATCTTACTACCCGGCACCCCCAACGTGGCGCACAAGAGCCAGCAGTGGCCTTGGTCACTATAGGAATAAGTATAAGCAAGAGCCTTTCTGCATCCCAGTCCCAGGCAGTGACTGTAAACATCAGGTGTTATCACTGCCAGTAGCACACACTGTCTGCAAAAACACGCTGTTGACTTCAGAACGTGAAGCCCTTTACAAGACACTAAACTGGAAAGTAAAAATGACTAAACAGAACTGGGGTTTTAGCTAAACGCAGGACACCAAATTATAGTTTCCCATAGCTGCATGACAATGTATGAACAAATCTGAGGTAAGGCATTTATGTGTTTTATGCTACATTATTCTTTATCACACAAGTAAGACGGACTAGGCACCTTCTGAAAATAAATATCTTGTAAATCATTTTATACTGTACCTCTCTTGCTAGGAAAACCTTAACTGAAGTATATTATATTTCTTTGCAACCAAGAGTAACTTTGCTATAAATTAAACTATGCTGAATAGGATGCTCTCTAATGAATTAAATTTGAACTGTTATTATATAGCCAGTTCCTGAAGGAATAACTGAGGTTTAAAATTGCTTCTCCTAACATGAAAGGATGTGCAGTACTGTCACAGGGTTAATGGCTTTACTGGCAAGAAACATGGTGTCATTACAGTTTCTCTGTGTATGTCCCACCAGTCATATGGTACTGCTTTATTTTAGGTTCATACAGTCTGATTTTAAACTTTGGTGACTTTTTTTTTTTATCTGCCTGTATATATGCTTAAACACCTGTCTGAATATTGCTAGCATTTTCAAACAGAGAGAATAATCATTTACTTTAATCAATTATTTTCAAATTAAAAAAAAACACAAAACACATAAAACAAAAAAAAAAAGAAAGAAGTGTCATTGAAAGGGGAGAAATCTATTTGTCTTAGTTTTCTTATGTTTCTGAACCCTCATTACTATAATAAATTAATACCTCCCAGATTTTAACACATTTATCTTCACAACTGTCGTGGTGTGACCCTGGCCGGCCGCCAGGTATCCACACAGCCGCTCCCTCACTCCCACTTCACTGCTAGACAGGGGGAGAAAATATTTAAAAGGGCTTAAGGTTTGAGATAAGGAGAGGGAGAACACTCTCATTTACTGTCCCAGGCAAAACAGACTCAATTTTGGGGAAATTAATTACATTTATTAAGAGAACCAATCAGAAAGGAGTAGTGAGAAGTAAGAAAGAGCAAACAGATCTTAACAAACAGAACACCTTCCCCCCAATCCCTCCCTTCTTCCCAGGCTCAACATGAATTCCGGTTTCTCCACCTCCTCCCCCCGAGTGGCGCAGGGGGACAGGGAACGGGGGTTATGGTCAGTTCATCCGACGTTGGTTCCACCGCTTCTTCACTCCGGGGGAGGACTCTTCACTCTTCCCCAGGGCCATTGTGGGGTCCCTCTCATGGGAGACAAGCTTCTCGCTCTCTTCTTGGGCGTGAGTCGTCCCACGAAGGTCAATTCATCACAAACTGCCCAACGGGAGACACCTCACGAGGGGCAGCCCACCCCTCGTGAGTCTGAGGCGCAGTCCTTCAGGGGAAACTGCTCCAGCGTGAGTCCCCACAACATCCCAAAAGTCCCACCAGCCAACCTGCTCCAGCGTGGACATTCCTCTCTTCCACAGGCTACAGGTTCCGGCAGCAACTTGATCTGATGTGGGCTTCCCACAGGCTACAGTCCCCTTCAGGCATCCAGCCGCACGGCGTGGAGTCCTATACATGGTGGACATCTACACGGTGATCCTCACGGTGGACATCTGCACCTCGCCCATGGGCTGCAGGGGGACAACCCGCTTCACCATGGTCTTCACCACAGACCCGGGGATCTCTCTGCTCCGGTGCCTGGAGCTCATCCTCCCCCTCCTCCTTCTTCACTGACCTTGGTGTCTGCACAGATTCTCACTCCTCCATCTCTGTGCCTGCTGTTGTGGCGCAGTTCTTTTCCCTGTTCTTAAATATGTTTTCACAGAGGCGTTACTCTCCTATCACTTTACTGATAGGCTCAGCTTTGGCCAGCGGCGGGTCCCTCTTTGGAGCCGTCTGACATTGGCTCTATCAAACTTGAGGAGCTTATAGCAGCTTCTTGCAGAAGTCACCCTGCAGCTCCCCCCGCCCCGCCGCCAAAATCTGGCCAGGCCAAACCAAAACACCACCACAACTCTGAAGTAGCAGTGATATCCTATTTTACAGCTGGGGAACTAGGGCACAAAAATTCTACACAACTTTGCCATACCACTGGGTCAGAAAAAGAGAAGATTCAAGCCTTCACAGTCACTGGTAAGCATCCTCCTGGATCTCTAGCAAACTAGTTATTTACCTTACCAAAGAGCAAAACAAGCAAGTAGGTGGAATCTTAAAAGCAAAGCAAACAGAATAACAAAGAAATGAAGCTTCACACGTACAATCATTAATATTACAACAAAGGCTTTCTGAAGAGGTGTTTTATCCACATGGCTCCACAATTCTTACAAAAAAGTCCATAAACATATTAAGTAAGCCAAAGAACAAACTTCTGCTTTCCGGTACATCCTCTTTCTAATACACACCTGCCCTCTTTACTATAGTCTTCAATATACAAAAGGAACACGTGAAGTCTGCAGCTTTTAAAGATATCAAGAGCAACTAATTACAAAATTGTACAATTTAATGGAGACTTCCTTTCGCTAATCAGAGCTCATAATCCTAGATTATATTTTGTTAAAACTCTGCATTACAACACTGCATGCAATCAGCAAGAGAACTTTCATCTATGTGCCGTCAGAAGGCCCACAATGTCGCTGTTCCAACAGTATTTCAAAGAATGAGAACCGGACCGAAAAAGCTGCAAGTGGCTCAAAATGCAGCAAATCATTTACTTGCCTCTATATATATTATTTCCAAACAAAAAATTTACTTTCATTCATAATGCGCAATCTTGTAATTGTTGAAATTTTGACAAATAATTCCTCTGTATTAAGACACACGGTCAAAGAAAAGATATTTTGTTTAGCTCTTCTATAAGTCAATGTGACAGAGAATGAATGTGACTAAAGAGTAAAACATAAAAAAAAAAAATCTCTTCCTCACTTAGAAAATTGTTTTGCAAATTCTTCAAGAACTTTCAAACAAAGTAAACCATTCCTACCAAAAACAATTCAGTGGAAGATTCAAATTTCTTCTGAAAGAAAAAAAATCGAATGAAGCTTTCAGTATTTTCCAATCTATTTTCCACTAATGTCATGTGCTAAAGATTTCAGCCTTAAAGATTAAGAACACCTTTAGATTTTCAAAATGGTATCAGTGATACCTACCTTGGAAATGGCTGAGAATCTAATATCTTTCTGGCTGGCATAACTGATTTTAGGCAACATACAGCATAACAAAGCACATAAGACTATCTCCACTCTGATTTTAGGACATTTTGTTCTAGAAAGGGACAATCTAAAGGGTAGAACAAAGGAGCAATTTGAAAGTGAGCTGAAGAAATAAACAGATAAAAACCAGTGAGAAAGTATCGTGGCACCTGAGCTGCTAGAGAAGAGCCCTTGTGTACAGGATGCTGCTTCACTTAGCTTCACCTGTACACAAGCAGCAAAGGCTACAACTTCTGCATTCTCCTGGGTAACACTCACCTCAAAGGGAACTTGCATGAACATTAGCACATCCAAAATTAGTCCTTGTGCAGAACACCCAAAAATGAAACAAATTTCTTGTGCTTGCCTTCTCTCTTACCTCCCGTGAACCTACAGAGAGTAAAACCACAATCCGCTGCTTCTTTGGGAGAAAGCTTAAAAGTCAACTTCAAACTGCAATGGTAAGTACCTGCTGTGTGTTTGCTCTAAAATACTTATCACATGAAACCAGTTTCAGTAGATTGAGGTTTAAGGTGTAAGCACACTGAGTGGAAACAGATTGCTCACGGCTATGTTTATTTCTGTTTAAACATCTTTTGATTACTTTTACCTATTACAAAATTAGAGACTGCATTGCTCTTTGCAACAGCACCCTGAGGATCTGCTCTTTTATTCTTACTGTATTAATCCAACTTGTTCCTTGAGCCAATTAAAAGCTTAACCTTTCCATTTGTGCCAGATTTGTAGCAAGATGCATCTTCTTTTACCCATCATTGGGAAACATTTTCTTTGCTCCTGATTCTCAAAAACGTCCTTATCTCCAAAACAGATGCTTCATTATATGGCACCTGTATAATTGCTCCCATGTTGCTAGGGGAAACAGCTTCTCACACCTTTGAAATAATTAGGACTCAAGCAATGAGCATTGCTTGTCATAATTGCTGGCCAAATAAAGTTTGACAAACATTTTGATGTATTGCATCATAATAATAGTTTGCATGATCTTAGGTTTGCTGGATTTCTCAATTATTGAAGTGTGACAACTGATTCAGTATCATAAAACAGACAATTAAGACAGTCTTTGGTATAAAAGTTTAAATCAGGGAGATCAAAAGCAGAGGAAGGCAAAATAGTGCTGAGGGCACAAGTTGGCTTATTTTCTAACATAGAAAATAAGATTCACACTTATTGTGCTGAAAAAACAAACCAGTCATTATGTCTTTTTCAAATGGTCAAATTATGTCTTTTTCAAATAGATTTAGTCCATTCCAAATGTAAGTCAGGGGGAACACGTGCCTAGCTTACTTTGAAAACAAAACCTGAACTTCAACCACAAAATCAAGAGTTTCATTGTAGTACAGTTATGCACTGACCACTGAGTGCTGCTGTGATTTGTCTTCTCCCTCCCTTTATAGAATCATAAGGTCTTGATTACTCATCCTTTGGATTGTTTTTTTGTCGAATACTTGTTTCAGTAATCACTAATGGGCTTTGATCAACATCCACTGTTATTTTTTACCACTGATTCTATGAAGATGATCCCTTACCTTTAGTTGCAGGAACTGTACTTCATATCGATGCAGCAAGCTACCTCTCCACAAGCTAACCCAGCACTGGCAGTATAGGAACAACACACACTCAGTTACGTTATTAGAGTAACCTGATTGGAGGACTTCATCCTTTCGAAGTGTCAATCAAGAACTTTGCACCAACACTAAATTAATGTTAAAAAACTCCCTAAACATAGCAAGAACGCTGACTTTTTTCCTGAAGTAAACATGACTCTAAGTTCTTTTCTGTCACTAGGACAAGTGAACGTAGCACAGGCACTTAACCGGCCCTGACAATATCTCAGAGAAAATCAACGTATTTGTAATTTTTTTTTTGAATAACTGATATTGCTTTTTATGAAAAGGAAACAGTGGACATGCTTCAAATCTTAAAGGATTTCCAGAGAAGACAAAACTGGCTTATTTACTACTCAACTAACCGATTCTAAATAGACTTAAAACTAATGTTAAAGTTCAATATAGAAAAGCAACCTCTGAAAAAAAGAAGTAGGCTAAAGCATAAAAAATTATGGAGGAATATAAAGGTTCAGGAGGGCTTACACAATTAGTATCATAAAAAACAAAACCCCAAGAACACAATACATTAAAGAAACAGCTAAGGGACCTTTCTGAGACCAAATTTTTTAGCCAGTTGTGTGGGTTGACAGTTGTATGAGAGGTGTATCAAGTACATGTTTAAGTGAATAAAGCAATCAAATAAAGCAGTAAAAGAATAATATTAAGGAACAAGAACGCAGTCTGGTAGTTCAACCTTCTTCCTCAGAAGAGGCAATGACGAGTCTTCCTCATTCTGACTTGAAAAGTTGGGTAGGCTGTCCAGATTGTTGTCTCTCATACACCAGAATTCATCAAAAGAAATGATGTTTAAAGTAACACTTTTGCTCGAGATAGAGTTGAGCCCTAATCTCAGATGTTGCATTGAAGTTTAAGTATTTCCATTGGCATTTACTGATATGAAGTACAAGAGCAAAATTGCTCAGGCTTCATAATTCTTCCTAACATTTTACACATAGTATTAATTTGTATATAAATATTTTATCAATTACCAAGACTTTAGAAATCTTGAAGTTTTCCTTATACCAAAAAAAATACAAAAAAAGTTGAATAAAGACTGAAAATCTGAGTTAACAGCTGAGCATCAAGACAAGTTAGAGAGCTAAAAGCATAAAGGTGTTTTCAGTCTCAAGTTTTGTGTGTTTACACTGAATCATTCAGGCCACAGATTTTAAGTGTGGTAGATTAACTTCTAAGCTGAATCACAGTATTTCATGATTTAAAAAAATTTTTACTATTGGGTGTGCATTGTAGTTTTTGTATTTTCATGGTTTTTTCTTTTTAGGTTTATTCAGTGGGTACTAAGTTCTTGGATAAATGAACATACACTCCATGAACTAATTTTATCGTATTACTAATTTGATACTTTCATTGTATTTATGAAAATAACAGAAAATATTTTAGAGTAAAAGATTATTTAATATTTATTCTTTACTCACACATGGCTTACAGGTATCTAATTACACCAGCTGAACTTGTGTCAAGTTCTCCCTTAAAAAATATAAACAGAAAAATATAGTTTACTTAAAGAAGCAGAAATAAAAAAATAAAGACTACTGAGGAATAAATTTAAACAGCTTGCAAATGGCTTATGCTAAAAATAAAAGAGAAAATAAAAAGCACTGTGCTAGTTATACAAAGGAAGAGAGACCTATTATGAGTGGACAAATTAAAAAAATGAAAGTCCTCTAGTCAACGTCAGTGTTAATGATATCTAAAAGCTTTTGCCTGATTTTGATCTTCCTTTTCATTCCTGCTTTGGCTTCAGTCTTTTTCACATAAATGTGTGCCTCATTAATAAGGCTGGGTATTTTTATTTTATTTTATTTTTGCATTTAAAGCATTTTTCTGCTTTCTGAACTCTTCAAGATAATGACATATAATTGAATACGATTTTTTTTTTTTAATTTATGCCTGTGCTTTGACTCCTGGTTTGAGTGTGTTTTTCTAGTGTGGCTAATGTTTATCTGTTGCTTTTATGCTGGCTCCTTGTTGATAAGATTGTCTTTTTTTCATTTCTTGTGGCCTTCTTTCAATGTAGAATGCTCTCTTTCTCAAAGAATCTATATTTAAAAACAGTTATACTTAATAAATACTTATGAGTCTTATCCTTAAAAATGCTGTGGGCTTAGAGAAGAAACTCGTAAGGGGGTGTTTCTGGACAACATTCTTAGTTTTCAAGACAATTTAAGCCAAAAACGTGAAGAAACCATGGAAGCTCTTCAGCTTCTGCCTAAAACTAGGTAGGCTCAAACTTCCAAGCATGCTAAAGCTACCTTTGCAATATGTAACTACAAAATGCATAGTTTATTTTTTAAGATTTCCCAAGGTTTCTTGTTTGAAAAATGGTTACATTTCTGTAAAAAAAAAGAATAACATGACGTAACAGTGAACTTTTCAAATACTACTTACAAGTACCTTGTTGTCCCTTGTAGGAAGTGAGAGCAGGGTCTCTCCCGACTTCACACTTCATAAAACTCCACTCTTAATCACATTTTGTTTCAGGTAATGTATCCTAATCTTGCCTTTGAGAAGAATATTTTCCAGAAGATTTTTCCTTATATATTAAAAAAGACAGGCACACACAAAACATGAAATTTCTCAAAGAACTAATGCAAAGGTGTATTTTTTGAGAGACAGAAATCTCACCTACTTTCTGTACTTCAGGTCTTCAGAAGATTGAATTCCAAAGTGGCACCTCTCAGAACTAGGTGAAGGGATATATTACAGTCCGGGCAAGAGAAATGCAAATTCTTCTTAGGAAATAGAAGTACTTTCCAAAATAAGCAGTTGTGAACATTTTACAGCTAGTTTACTCAGTTATTGGAGTTTTCTGAGATACAAATCCAAATAGCACCTTCCTAAACTAATGCCACATTTCTGAATTGACACTACCATTTCCTTTTCTTAGATGCAATTGCACTTTTCATGGAATACGCAAATATTTTCATCAGACATCAAATCCTACAATCTAATGAATAAGCCATTTACCTAACTGGATATCTGAATTTCATGTTCTGATTTAAAGTGATAGTTAAGTGTCCCATCAAATACACTATTTACACAAAACAAAAGGAGAGCATCCCTGTTCCAAAATATCTGGAAGCATTCCAATTTAAGCCTTTGTGGAATTCAGAGAATGGATTGAAAAGATGTCTTCCACAATCCAAGTTACAAAGCTACTAATATAGAAAAGCCAGAAATTGTTCTAGCGTAAATAAAATCTAGACTCTTCATTTCCAATGTCTTCCCTTCTACTGAAAGTGCTTGAAATAAAATGCCTAATCCTTGTTTCATGTTAAATAAAACCTATTTTCAGTATGAACACAATTTATTTGTGTATCCATTTTGGCAGGGGCACTCCCTTCCTGCCCAGACTCTTTTCTTCAGCTCACAAACTCATAGAAAACTGATATCCACTCCTTAACCCTAGTGAGAGGCACCAGAACTGGAAGTGGTTTTGTAACAGTTTAGAGCTGTTGAAGTGAAATTATTTCACAGCTTGCTGCTGCTTTGTCTCCAAGGCTGCTGCCAAAGTCTAAGGCAGGGTTGGTTACTAAATTTTGACAGATGGTCTCTGTGATCCCCCATCATCCTCTCAAGGGAAGGATAAGAGGTGAACCAGGAAGAGAGACTGTGAGCTTGAAAAAACTTGAACCAGTTTAATGAAAAAGAAAATAATACAATAATAATGAAGATATTGAACTATATACAGATATTATACAAACACGTAAATATGTTCAAAGATACAACAGAATATGCTAATACAAGACCCCACCTTCCGGATGACAACTAGGTCCTGAGCAGAAGAAAAAGTCCCAGACTGGACTTGACAGGAGACAGGACCATGCAAGCCCAGAGTCTCAACGATAGTCCAGAAAAGGAGTTGTGCCCCTGCCACACCCGCAGGCAGGATAAGGCAACCTGGCTCAACAAATGGTGCTCTTCTGCAGCATCAAAACAGGAGATGGGAACATCAGCAGCACAGGGACAGATGACAACTATCCAGCAGCAATCTTCCTAGCACAGCAGCATTAAAGACCTCATGACTCTTCTTAGTGACCTTTTTATTCCGAGCACATGGGAAGGAACACTGTGATTGGTCCATTTGGGTCACCTGACCCATCCTCTACTCCCCAGAGGCATAGCTGTCCCCCTTCCTCACTGTGATTGACCCCAGTGCCAGGAGCCCCAGAGAACTTTTATCCTGAGATTCTCAAACCGGGACAGCTGCTGGATTTTGTTCCTTGCTAACTTATAGCATGTCAGACAACGTGGCTTAACATGTTACAATCAGCATTTTACCTGCTTCTCCTGTTCATTTTCACTCTTTCTTGGCCCTCTCATGCTCCAGCATCACATTTCTCATTTCTCAGTTCAATCTACACAGCTGTGGACGCAATCGATTTCCATGTGTAGTAGGACGCACCAATGCTGGGTAAGCAATAAAAGCACACAAGCAAGCATTAGAATATTATTTTATCTTTACAGGTTTATGACCATTATTTCACAAGAAGAACAATGAAAATAGCATACTCAGCTGAGGAAGGATTCCAGGCAAAATGGATATGCAACAGTCTAAACCAAAAAAAAAAAGAAGTCCTGAGTTGAGACAAAATGTTAATTCTTTTTTCTTTTTGAAGTAAATGATGGGTAGGGAACCAGAAAGATCATCCCATCTGTGTTTTCCTTTTTCCTTCTGTGTTCCTGGTGTACTAAATTGAATGTCCCAGTACAGTCAGAGGTTCTCAGAATTCCAGCCTTCCCCCCCCCGCCCCTTCCTATTTATCATCATTTTAGATATTAATTTTGTACAATTTTTTAATAAAAACTTTCGTGGTCCCTAGGGAACATAGCTGTTCAATACTGAATGTGCAAATTCAAAGAAATGAGTTAAGTACCTTCACTTTTCTTCTTCTCTCTAAAAGAGATGCCTATTTAATTGGCAGTGATAGAATGATGGCACGTCACATGCATACATTTATTCAGTGAAAAGATCTGGCACAGCATTTGGTGAGAAAGTAATTACAATCTGTGTTAACACAATATGCATGGTATGCCACCGATTGAACACTGAGTTATGTTTGATGTCAGTCATTTCTGGATTTTTTTTTCCCCTCTACTGACTGCATCTATTACGAAAGTGCTGGAGAAAAAAAAAAAAAAAAAAAAAAAAAAAGGAAACTCAGAAGAAGATAGTAGGCATTTATTTTATTTTATTTTTTTAAGGAGGTCGCAGCAACTTTGTGGTTCTCTTCGTCAGATTACCCATCTGAAGGCAGAGAGAAAATGTTGTTAACAGTGCTAATAAGTAATATTTAATGATTTTCTCTGGAAGATTTAAACAAGCAATGCAATCTCAAGACATTATGCCAATGGAGGAAACACAGTGCTGCAAATCATTTTAATACATTTTTGTTTCCCAGCCACCACATGTGGCAGGGGCATGTAGCTGGAACACTTTGCAATAATTTTCTGCATCCTGGGGCCAAGGCTGGAGGGGTACAATTTCCAGCCCTTCAGAATTCTATATGAGATTCTTTCAGAATCACTACCTTATACTTAATCCTTAAAAAGTTTAATTATTAACAAATTTCAAGGAATGTCTCTTCACTAATAGGTATGATCGTTGTGCCTGTTTATTTATCAAGATTATTTCATCTTGTTATTTCATGATGAGAAAAATATCATGCACACCCACTATTTTGACACTGAATCAGTTTTCAAAGTAACGATTTCAAATGATGGGGGAAAAAAAAAAAGATCGAAAACTAAAGCATCTGTTAGTTTATTTCAACTGAGACCTGGTTCATACTTATTCACAACAGATGGGAACATTTAATACTATGTACCTTTTCAAGTTTCACATTGTTTAGACCAACCAAGTCTCTTCAGAGACTCCAAGGTTATAGTTGCTTTCCTAACTATCATCAGCACCTTTGTGGCCAGCTGATTCCCTGAGAATATACAATAAGCTCAGAGTGGATGTACTGAAAGCCAAAGCCTTTTTCACCACTGACGTGGTGACATGGTTTATAGCAACATTCACAAAGTATCTCTGAAATCTGATAATACAGGATTTTTTTTTTTATTTTGTCCCTACAATGAGGGGGTTTTCTCCTATAAAACAGATACCTTTTTTAGAAAAAAAAAAAACCCTTGGAAACTAAGAAAATATCTGAAACCCAGTAAAAAATCCTTAATTTTTTATGCACTCGCAATAATGTAGCTTTTAAGCAACAAGGCCCAAACACCTACCACTTGAAAAGTCCTTCAAGAATCCTTGGCCATTACCATCGCTACTTTCCCTATATAATGAGATTTCTTGTATATCACTAAACTCCATACCCCTTAAGACAGTCATATGGGATGCACATTTTTTTCTGCATTTTTTTTTGCTGTAACTGGGCATTTTTCCAAATATCTAGCAGAGTGAATTTTCAGACTTCCAGAAAAACAACTACTGAGCATATTTTCATAATAGTCCTAAGCATGTGCAGAACATACAGTGAAGCTGGCTGTACTTTCTCACTTTTCACGCAACATATAGTTCATCCATTCTGTGTAGAGAAGAGAAGTCCCAATGCCATGCCCATGCCATCCAAAATTCTTAAAATAAGTTTGTGCTTGTCTTTCAGCAATTAAGATCTATGATTCTTCCTGGCAGTCAAAATAAATCATGTCTAATCCAGTCAAGAATGCAGATATCGGTATAAACTCAGAACTTCCAGGACGTTCCAGAAAGTGAGTTATGTATCAGAGCATTTATCTTTGGAAACACCTAACTGTCCAGTTATGTACATACATTGGGATATGAGGTCACTGTTTTTGTTGTTTATGCTATTTTTGACTACTGTGCATGAGCACCTTACTGTGATTTGACTGCCAACTGATCTTAGCAGTAATATTACTGTTCAAAAAAACAATTCCTCTGATCCTTCAAGTCCATTTTTTAGAAAGATGGATGGGAGAAGAGCAGTAGTAAATCAGACTATTTGAGCATTTTAACAAGCAGCTTTTCCTGGCACAGTGCATTAGCGTCGCTGTTTCTGGACAGTTTATTTCTTTCCATCTCCCGCACTTCCTGTACATACACTGCAACTATGGTGTAGCCTGTCACTGTAATACCCTCTGTCTTTTGGGAGAGAGTGCATTTCAGGAAGGTGTATCAGAACACCACAAATTCCAACAGACAGACAATTTTGCTTTTCCTGAACCAAATGTATTTATATCTCCACTATAACTGTACTTGCTTCCCTCACTCTGGGACTAGTATGACCAATGGATGTTTTTCTCAGACTTGCCTCCTCCTTCAAAGTACTTTTCTTACTGCTTATTCATCATTTGGCCATGATTTTAAAAAGATGGAGCCATATTCAAGCTGACCCCTCTGAGATATATGATTTTAAACTCTGAATATTCTGCTTCTGGATGTGATGAACTTCAGAGTATTGTTACAGGACATCTAGCAAGAAAAAAAATACTTTATCTGAATGATCACTGACTGGAACTTCACAAATCTTTTCTCTATCATAAATACTGTAGTTCTTTATTATGCTTAGAAATACTACTGAATAAGAAATTGTTTGTTCTGCTTCCCAGGAGATTAATGCATATCTGTACTGACTAGGAATTGTTGACATTTGGATACCTTTGCACAGTATGAAATCAAATTGGCACAATGTTTAAAAAATGGATATATGTACTCATCTCACTATCAAATTGTATATTAACAGAAGTGGAACAGGGAACAGTCCGTAACTCAGAAAGTGGCTGTAGTGCTATTAATGACTTATTTTTTAGGTAAACTCAAGAATTTTCTTGTTTCATACCTTCACTGACTGCGACAGAGAGCTGTAGCATGAAGAATGGCAAAATGGGTTTAAAAGTTCCAGTGAAAATTGTGTTGATAGTCTTACTCTAATATTTCTAGAGGAAAGCATTAACTCACACACTTTTATCTACTTTTCTATAGTTCAGTGTTTTAAACTTAATGTGTGGGTTTCATACCTCTGTCTCAATTTCTTAGCAAAACACATGTATTATCCTCAGCAAGGATATTCTGAAACATCACTCCTTATGTAGTTGTGATTGCTATAGAGATCATGAGCTCATATCAGCAAGGATTACGTGTTCCATTAGGATCAGAGGATTTGGATTCAAGAGAGAGCTCCCAAAAAGCCAAAGGTGATATCTGTGACACCTAATAAACTTGCTTCTTAACCTGTCTAAACACAACAAGTAGAAGAATTCACAGGGAAGTTAAGCCACTACATTTTATCTCAAACCTTCATGAAAGTTTCAGCTTTTTCAGCAGCCTCAGGTCACTATTCATGAATGATGCTGAGACATTTCTACCTGCAGCAAAACCTAAGCTGTTAACAGTGAGATTAGGCACATATTCATCTTTTCATGTTTTCCAGATACCTAAAATGTGGGAAGGAAGGAGAAAATGTGAAAAGGATGTAGAAACAAAAAAAAAAAAACAGGGACACCAAATTCATAACTGAGTAGAAACACTGCTACAACAGAGAACTTCTGTGTCATCAAGACTTATTGAGATTATAGGGGAGAAAAATAATATGTGGAAGGAAAGAAATTTACAATGGACAGGGATGTTTTGTTGAAATATAATTTCTATTTCCTTTGACTTCAGAGAGTCCAGTCCAACAGTACCTTATCTCGCTCTCTTTTCTTGCATTCACAAAGTACTCCAAAACACCCAGCTAAATATTTGTAATGGCTAGTTTCAATACTGTAAATACGATGAAAATGCTGTATCTTACCCCCAATCTGTGCATATATTTGGGGTTGTATTCTGTGCTGTTACATTAAAATTAGTAAGAGAGTTTTATGTACATGAAAAGCACACACTAAACAAATTTTCTTACTGAAAATGGAAAACATCAGGAATAAGGAGCTAATTTGCCTAGGCAGAGGATTGACTATACACTTGTACGCTGTGCAGAAGAGCTGACAAATAGCTCTCCTCACCTTCAAGGTGTTGATTATAATTTGTATTGTGTAGGGACTTCTAAGTGCACATGCATGTATCTTTGAAACACGTGTACATACTTAATAATAGGTATGCATGGGGAAGAGAAGAAGCAAGTGCACTTGTGTAAATACCCAGAAGTGATAATTGAGTTCTGGTGTTATGTTTGCCGTCAACTTTAAAAGATTCATACAGGCCTCGCTGGCACTTCAATGTGCGGTGCAACAACGCACACGCATATAAACAATATTAAAGACCAAAGTGCTGAGACGAGCAGCACTGGTGCCGGCAGGATCCGCAGTGGAAGGGTCCAGCGCGGTGCACAGGGGAGTTTCCCAAACCAGGGGAGCCTCAGGACAGATCCACTGGGAACTCTAGCTCATGTGACAGTGGTGACAGGGACCTGGGAAGGGGCGGGAGCAACGGTGGGCAACATCTTCCCCCCTCCCCACATCTATAAAACAAAACCCTGGGGAGCATCAGTGGGCAGGATGGGCAAATAGGGCAGGCAAATTCTCGGGCTGAGAGTGTTGATACCTTCACGAGCTAGAAAACAACTAAATGGTTCTCTGATATTTTCCTCATCTTTCAAAAATAAAGACGAGGGTGAGGGTGGGTAACATGAATATGATACTTGAAATTTTTTGAGATATACAGATATTACCCAACCATTCCTGTTCAAAAGCTTGAGCACCTCAGCTAGTGCTCAGCTAATTTAACCACAGTGTTAAAACTGTCAGTGGTACTCTTTGTGCAGTAATTGAATGGTGCTAAGGAGCTTCATGACCTTTGAAAATGCCAGCTCCCAACCAGGACCTAATGTAAAGTCTTCACAAGCACACACATCCTTCTACAAGATGTAACTGCTGCAGCTGTCACACTCAATTTTTTCTAATGTCAAACTCAGTTTGTCTTGTGTTTGGCATATTGAATTCTGTGCGTACCGGTAGATGACAAGTCTTTTTATTTATTTCATTTAACGATTTTCAGAGACATAATCAAAACCACAGTGTTGAAAAGCTTTTGTCTAAAAGGTGAAGAATAATGTCTTCTTTCTGACTACCTCCTACAGCTTACGTATCAGTGGTCATCACCTGAAACGTCTGAGAGTTTCCACTTTCTGTTAAAATGTTGCTTCACTGAAGAATTTCAGCATTTCACAACAACATGTAATGGAATAGGTTATCTAGCTCCTAAAATGGGTTATGTTTCTACTATAATGAAGTTCGAGAGACTTTTTTATGATGAAGTGGTGCTACAGTGGAAAAGATCTATTCATAATCCTATTTTATTAGTACCATATCATACGTTTCTCTGCATTACTATATAATAAACCAATACTTCCAGAGAGAGAGCAATTACCAGTTTAGAAAAGACAATGAATCACAGGTAAAAGAAGGTGGTATTTCACACTTCAGCTTCTGATCTCAGTGAGAATTGTTTTAGGCAGTTCTCAGGAACACCAAAGAAGGAGTCAATGCCTATTCTTACACATCTGACACCTCTGACAAGTATTATAATTCACCTTTAAGAAAGTATGAAAGTAAGTATGTGTATTTATGCAGCAAAATACATTATCAAGAGAAATTTGGCAGCATGGGAGAAAGACTGTGATGGAGGACTGAAAAACATACAACTATCAACAAGGCTAAAGAAAAAACCTACTACTATTTTTCAAAAATATTTAAATAATAAATTTTTTGTTGTCTAGCTGCTGCATCCAAAACCAGTTAAAATAATATTAATCTTAAACTGATTTAATTTTACTCTTTGAGTTATTTGTCTGTTTGTTTGTCTTCCTGGCTAAAAACAATGCAATACTATCTATTAACAATGAGAATATTTCAAATTTGCTTCAAATTGCTAATATTTCACAAGAGTATCCAATAGGAGTTTGGGTATTCAGAAAGAACAATGAATCTGTCTCTTCTGCTAGACCTATATTATATAACCTAAAGTACTTCCATTCAGGTGAGAGGTTAGAAAATCATAGCCTCAGAATCAGGACAACCATTTCAAGATGGAGTATTTCAGTTCCAGATTGTGAAGCAGTAACATTTCATTCCAGCAGACAATATCAACAGGCATGAATACAACACCTCATCCAGAATAGCTTGTTGTTTGTGTTTAGCACACTTTCCGGAAGCAGGAGCCATGGGCTCACATGCCCTACGAGAGGTGATAAATTTCTAAGCCTTTGAGCAGGAAGGAGGGAATGGCATAGATTTAGAAGTTTTTTGCAAAGACCACACTGTGGAGAAGAGAAGTTTTCCTCCAGCAATATTATTCAGTATTTTTTTCCTTACCTTTGATGAATGTTAAGACTACTGAAAATTTATTTTACAGAAAAATTATTGCCTTTATAACTTCGACAAGTTGATACATTCAGATTCGTCAGCTGACTTTGAAATATTTGGTAATTTCTGTCAGGACAAGAATCTAAAGCAGACCAATGCTAACATTTTTACTTCTGAAGTAGAAAATTAAAAATTAATATTATAAAATAAAATATTAAGATAATCTCATTGGACAATCCCAAAGTATTTGATGCCCCAAGCAGAAATGGGTGGAAAACTAGAGAAGTACAAGGAAAATCTCCCTTATCTTCTCTCCACATGATGCCTTCTCCAAGCAAATAGCAAAAGTACTTTGCATCCAGCATTCTCAAGACCTAGTAGGATGTCAGTTTTTGTTACGAGCACAGCCTAGAATGCCAAGAGCATTTGACAAGCCTTCAAAATATCTTACAATCTATGTAAAAGTTGCTGCATTTTTTCCCACCCTAGTTCTGCTCATCTACATCTGTTCTATTCTAAGCTTGAAAACTACAGAACAGCTCTTGCATATTATTACTATTGTATTACTTTTTGCCTGCATAAGATATTGATAGATTTACTCTTCAAAATGGAATAGACGAATGTTCACTTTTTTTCCTTACTGACAGAGGCTGTCTTTGAATTATGCCACCAATCAATGGCCTAACCATGCTGATCCAAATTTTATTGACAGCTGTGCTATTTTTTAAAAGTATTAACACCCTCTACTGAGCTATTTTGCAGACTATCTTCAACAAAAAAAACCCCAAACAAACCACGAAATCAGGTAGTATTTTTCAGTTTAAAGAAAAACAAAGAAGACTGCAAAGAGTTCAGAGAAACACTTTCAAATTAGAAAACTATGTGACCTTTATCTAGGCAATCCGTGTCATGCTCTAGCAGTAACAAATTTCTTTAGACAAACAGGGTTTTGGCTGAGATTTCTCAGTTGTGTTGTCCTCCATCGGGTTAGAAATTGCTGCTTAAATTGTGTATCTTTTGTATCTTGTGTATCTTGTGTATCTTTTGCCTTACACATATACTTTCCTGCATTACATGTATGCTAGATATAGGCAAAAATGCCAACTATGTTTGTTTGTTCATTTTGAAGCTAAAAGGCAATTTTTTTATTTTATTTTGCCAGACTGCCTGCATATGTTCACATGTCAAAGTATCTTAGTCATGTTGTAAAAAAGTGTGACACACTGTGGTCAAAAGAAGGGAGGGCTCTGGAACTGAGCACTGTACAGGAAAGTCATTTAGTCTCTGTTGGAAACTGAAACTTAGGTAACAAGCACCTCCTGGTTCCTTTCCTTACCTTCTTATTAGAGGTACTCTACTGTAGTACATATGTAAACAATGTAAAACTTAGTCCCTAACTCAAATACTGTGTCTTCAACTTAAAGCCAACACATAGAGTTCAGGAACCAGAAAAAAATTGCTGCGCTAAAATCAGAGCAAATCTAAAGCACCATGAACAGAGAGAGAGGCAATATGAGGTACATATTGCTTTGCTTTGTACCAGCCTCACAGAGAAACAGTAGGTATACTAAAACCATGCATTACTATGGTGGTGTGTATCCAAATTTTTGACCTGGATTCCACATCCTTGATATTCCCTTCATTTTTTCTTTATACCACTCAGGGCTAGAGAACAAATAAAAGTGTAAATCTCCCACACATAACTTGAACATTGAGAATATATTTTTGATGTATTCTAACCTATTATTGACCCAATAATCTTTATAGTGTTAAGAATATGAATGTACCTCAAATCGAAGATCCACGATGATGCAAATCATTCTTATTTTCCATTAGAAAGTTCTTTGAAATTATGATTTGGCTTCAACCATATGAAAAGCCAAAAAGAAAAAGTTAGTGTCCATATATAGACACTTGTATAAACATCTTGTGCTAGAACAAAAAGTATTAAAAATGTAGAAATGCCATCCATTGATTTGAGTGGTTTTGGGTCAGTGTCTCTGTTTATATAAGTAATGCTCTCATAGTTTCATTTCTAGTCTTTGAAAGGTACTTTGCATATTGTTTATCAGAAAGGTTGATTTATTAAAATTACTAGGTTTTGACATTGTAATTAAGTTTGCAAGATTTTATGAACAGTAAAATCTTGTCTCAGAATCACAGAATCACAGAATGTTAGAGGTTGGAATGGACCTCAAAGATCATCTAGTCTCACAGCTACTTCTTCATTAACGGCACAGTTTATGCAAGATTTGCCTGCAATAAAATACGAGTTATACTTTCTGGAGCTGTATTTTTTTCATTGTGACATTTGGAAATTTAGTAAACTGTAGAATGGAATTCTACTTCTGTTGTTTCACCAAGAGGCTATTGTACTGGTATTTCATGTGCTGTACATTAGACACCGCCTCTGAGTAGGAAAAAAAAAAATCCAAGAAAAGACTTCTATGTTTCAGAGCATTTTAAAAAGAAATTTGCATTCCTCCATCACCTCAGTGACCATTTTCTGTAAACCATACCTGGCAATCAAGAATGTCCTCTGAACACAGTCACTTTGAAAGCCATAGAGCTGAGAGAGGAAGTATAAATTATCTGATTAAAGAGATTCTCCCTGTGGAGCATGTAGGTAAACATCATGGCCCTGAGGATTTCTTCAGAGGTGACTGCTGAGGTAAACTGCCTGCTATTGAAGATTTAGTTTCCTTGAACTTGAATTTCCTTGAAACATTGTTTCTCTCTCATAAGCTTAGATTGGTACAATTTTACAGTGATTCCTACCTCTGCCTCCGTTTTATAGACCTGATCTAGCTTTAAACTGTTTAAAAAAAATATCTGGCCTACTATAAGTACATCTGCAATAACATTAAACCCAGTATATGTAAGGTGTTTAACAATCAAATATTGCTGTGTCTGGGGCCCCAGGTTGCATTAACTTATAGAACACTACTGGCTGGTCTTAGGCACCCTAGTTCTGCTCTTCTGTAGTAGGCTTAGGAAAAATAAAATAAAGCAAAACCTTCCAACATTTCCAATGCCACACCTTGAAAGATGACAGGGAAAATCCTATGTCAGTGATAAAAAGCATACAGGACAATTGCCTTATTTTGCTTATCTACAATTTTAGACAAAAAAAAAACAGACTTTTTTTTTGAACAATAAAGCACCAGAATTCTAAATTTTAGGATTGTCATAAGAAAAGCATGTTTTCAGTCATTTTAAATTAGAAATATTGTGATTTTCATGAGGGGCATCCATTTTACTTTTTTGTACAATTTTCTGTAAGTAGTTTTCCAGAACAAGGTAGCTGTCTTGATTACTATACTAAGTAATTGTAACAGTTGAGTATCATATAAATAATTGCTGACTTTTGTGCAGGGTTGCCAGAGGTTTGAGGAATTTTTTGCTGTCTCAGCAAACTCTATTTCAAAATTGAGTTCTACACAGAGTACAGATCTGTGTACACATCTGAGATCAAAACAATTCTTTCAACTCTGGCTTTAAAGTTTCCTGAAGTGGTGACCACCCACCCCTGAACAAGCTAAAGGTCAGTGATATTCAGAGCTAATAAATACGAGATGAAGACGCAGCAAAAAAACCCAAAACTAAGCACAATAGAAGAGGCATTGTAACTGTTTCAAAATCAGTTTCACATTGGTTAAAAATATGCATAGATGGGCTGTCAACAGTAATGATAAAGATGGTTCTCCTGTTCTCTTCTTACAGTGCCTCATCAACGTCACATTTACTATACAGAACCCGATACTGTCTGCTAAGAATCAACCTTGCTCCACTGCAGAAAGTCATTTGGGGTCACTGCTCTTCACAAGGAGTGTTAAACAACAGCAGAGGCACACCGGATTCCTCAGTGTTCAGGTTATGCTGCAGAAAACATCATCAGACATTTGTTTACAGCTATTGCAGATGAGTGGTTTAAATCACTTAAACCACTTAAATTACTCATCGTGGAATCTTGATTTAGGATCCTGCTAGCCACAGAATGAGTAGAATGCACCTTGTTCAGGAGAGAAAGCAGCAATATGTTTTATTGAGATAGAATGGCAGTTTGACAGAGTTTAATGAATTTAATGGAATTTAACAAAATTTAACAGATTTATCAGGGTTCAATGTGATGGCAAGGTTCACTCTATTACTTACTACATGGAGGAAATAGACAAATGAGAATTGAATTACGGTCAAGTTAGGATGATTTATAAAGATGAAAAGGGTAAGGGAGACCTTCCTGCCGAGTCACGAGATTCAAAACCGACCCCCCTGTTCTCTAACAGATAGAGACAGTGATGAAATCATAGACGCAGATTAACTATTCACACAAGGCCTGACTGACAGTAGCTAAGCAACGTAAACTTCATGGCTTCTAAACTTTCCTGAAAGGCCAGACAACGTTGCCTCTACTGGATGGAATGTTGGTGTCTGTAACAGAACGTCGACATTTGTGTGATTACCCAAAGTGCAAACCTCCTTAGACTGCTGTGCTAATGGTCCTTAGCTGAGATACAGCTGAGTGAAAGCACAGTTAGACATCCAAGCCAATTACTTCACAAAGATCTCCTCTGAGCAAGCCAGAGGTAATATCATCAGTAAGAACATTAATTTTCTGATGCAGAAAACCTGGTCATTATGTTTGAACCGAGCCTGTCATCTGTTTTGCTCCTGTACAGGGGAAGAGGAGGAAACAGAAGTGAAGAAGATGACAGAACGAGGAAAAATCCCACCAGTTAGCTGTCTCTCTTCTTGTATCAAGGAGACAAAAAGAGGGAGGCAAAGGAGGAAGGAAGAGAGTGCAAACACAGGTAGTAATTAGCGTAAAGCCATACTCACAACGTCAATGTACCTCAAAGCCTAACCTGGAAGGACACGCTTTCAAAATTAAAGGCTAGCTGGAGTACTCACAGGTATAGTTGCTGTTTTTGAAAGAAACTACTTTCAGGCTGTCTGAGGAAAAACAGCAGCAGCAGAGCACAGGTCACCACCAGTACGACCTCCAGTACAACCTATATTCAAACTTCCTGACCTGGAGGTAAGTAGATTTTACCTCTCGTCACAATCTTCAGCAGCAGAGAGAAATCTGGCAAACTGGCTTCCTGGCTTTCCTCTTCTAACTGCCAAAATTTGTAAGACAACTACCCAATCTATAGCAATAATAAATCAGTATACACTACTTCCAGTAAATGCTCTAATCAGTATTCCAAAAAATATTTCTTTTGCTGGAAAAATCAGTCAGGTCAAAGTGTTTATACACTATTTTATATGCAAACAGAGGCAAACGTACACACACACACAGAGGATCTTCCTTTTATTTTTATTAATTTAAAACACAAATGGGAGAAAGTTAGAAGGCTCTTCCAGCCTTGGCTTTGTCTCAAGTGACAAGTGATATATAAAAAAGCCTGTTTAAGTATTTTCTATTTCTTGCCAAACATCAGTCTACTATACTTCTACTAATTTTTGTAATCAGTTCTTAATTCTAACGTACATGAACAGAGCTTTGTTAATGTTTGATTTAAGGCAGTTATAAATTTCCTGAAATATATATATGTATGTATAAAAATGTTGCATTGGTCTGAAATTACAGAATTGCTTGCATATCAGCCCTAAAAACCACTTCCCTAATACTAAAAGTAAATTAAATAACTTTTTCTATGAGTTGGAAAGGCATAAACATAAAAAGTATCATAGTTTGTCAATTCTTCCAATAATTTTACTCCTTCAATAAAAAGTGAATAATTTATCTTGTTGTTTTGTGTTTTTTTTAAAAAAAAAGAATAAGGAAAAAATGCTTACTAATAGAGTTGGCAGTAAATTAACTGTAATGTAACTGAGAATGTTACAGCTTCTAGTCTGTTTAACATGCATCAGTAAAAGACTGTGATAAAATTTCACTTGTCATTTACCACTACACTGGTCCCGAATAGCCTGAATGATCTTTACGTGAACACATAATTGATAAAGAAGATTGGAAGAAAGATTTTTTTTTGCTTTATTAGGTGTTTTTCTTAGCTACTGCATTAAAAAAGCTGCTTTTAGTGACTGTAATGTCTCATTAGAATAGGATTTCTATCAATATACAAAAACCAGCTGAAAAGCATATGCATCTTTTTTCTTAAAATAGATATATCACTCTAAAGTAGGTGAAATTAAAATATAATATCATGAATTATTTGTTTAGAGAAAACCTTCATGATCAATTTAAAAGTATTAGAGCAAAGTATTAAAACAAAGGGAAAAAAATAAATGGAAGAGTCAGAATAGATTAAGAATAATTACTTCCAAACTTTTAGAAATTTGTTCAATTTCCTATGGTGAAAACCTGAAAACTGACTTTATGACACTGGCAGGAGTGTAAAGCTGGAATATACAAGTCATAACTGCAAATGTCAACCTTTAACCTTCTCAGCTGAAATTCCTTAAAAGTCAGTATTCATTTGACCCATGCATAACCTGAAAGCTAAATGGGTTGAGATCATACTGGTTCTGATGACCTAAAAGGGACATGTAGGTCATGCTTCAGCACTCACTCGTTAGCAAAGCTTCTTAGCTCACATGAAACTGTGGGCATTGAAATCTTCATCTCAAAAAGAATTTTTTTAATTCCCCAAACTGGCTGGGTTTCTATGGCTCATTTAGTCTGCTTCCTTGCTCTGTGCAGAAAGATAAGTAGACTCCAGGCAGAACTGTGCTACGCTATCAAGGAAAAAGTGACTCCCTGGGAAAGGCAGAATACTTTCCTTTATGGTTTTAAAACCCGACTGCACTTTTACACTCAATAACGATCCTCTGCCACAGCTCAGCCCCCCATTAACCCCTCCATTTGGCAGAGCACTTATGTGTGGGGAAGGAGGGCCTGGGAGGGAGATTGGAGTATGACCTAAGGCAAGTGAAATTATCTGCCTTCTTCCATGAGACAGTTTTGGCATTGGTTACATATGTTACTGATGCTTTTTGCTGCATTAAATTACGTTGGTTCCTCCCTGACCTCTTAAGGGAAGCAGGTGGAAGGAAGAGGCTGAGAAATGGACGGGTGGCAGCACAGAGGAATCTGTGGGTGCAAGCCCGCAGGAAACCTGGTGTCATATTCTGTGTAACACCAATACATGGGTATCTGAGACCACATATGAAAAGCCATTTGCACATCTAACACAATCTGAGGAAGCAAGTGCCCTTTTGGACTTTTACAGGCTCTTCAGGAACCAGTGCTGTAGCTCCTCCCAGAGGTTCATCTGTAGTTGATCTAAGTTCTGGTTTTGATACAGGGTAACTTGGTAAATTTGGCTCTGCCCTCTGAGGAGATGCTGAGCTGTGAGAGGGAGCTGTGAAGTCTATAGATCAGAGACACCCAAATAATAAAGCTAAGACTGCAGAAAGAAGTAGGACTGTTGAGACAGGAATAGTTAACTGCACAAGGATCCAAGAGAAAAAGCAGTGATACGAAAAGGTATAAAATCCTAAGGAGAAAACATGGAGTCCTAAGATGGCAACTCAGCAACACTGAGGATGAGCCCATTCCAAGGAGTAATGGAAACTGACCCTTCCCATCAGTCCAACGAATGCTTAGACAGCAAAGACTCACCTTTAATATTAACAGTTACTGTAATAGCTCATTAGCTCTAACTACCCACTCTGTGACTTAGCCATTAAGTAATTGCTTTGCAATTTAACTTGTGCATATCCTGTTCGCAGAGGCACTTTGCTCATGTTAAATGTCTTCTGAACGAAGTGACTCAGAGAGGAAGTGTGTGATATTTTGGCTTGAGGGTTTCAGACTTGCTGAACGCAGGTGTTCGCTTATCTGTTGTGCAGACCCTAAGCATGGAGGAAAACAAGGCCTACACAGTGAGAGCCAGCCGAAGGAGGGAGTCTTGTGACGACAGGACGGCGCTGTTTTGGCTAAGGAGCAAGGCCGCACGGAAGACTAACGATGTGAACCATTCTGCACATAGATAAGTTTTTGCAAAATAAAATCCTGAAGGCCACAGGGCCCAGAGTGGAAATTTTTACCCTAATATCCCTATATGACTATAGTCACCCACTCTTCGCTCAAATCATGCTGGATGCCACCCCGGGGTGGGGGCAGGGGGTGTGAAAGATAGTATATAAGGAGCATAGAGGGTATGTGTCTTTGGGAGGAGAAGACCCCAGAAGAGGAAGAGGCGGTCGACGGGCTGTGCTCCTTCTCCTTCACCCAAGACAGGGATGCCTTCTTGGTAAGAATTGCGCTTCCACCTTTTGGTGTGTAATACCCGGGATAGTATTTTGCTAGCATTAGTATCGTATATTAGCGCTATTGCAGAGGGTGAATTTATCAACGGCAACTCCGAATCTTGTATCTGTCGCTTCAATAAATCACTTATTGTTAGTTACCTTGCAAATTGTCTCAGTGCAAGTCCTTAAACGGGGCTCTGAAAATTCAGTGCAAGCCCTTAGTGGGGCTCTGAAAACTCAGTGCAAGTCCCTAACGGGGCTCTGAAACAAGCAAGTGCTTAGCTGGGGTACGTGTCTCTCACAGCCACATACCTTTCACGCAACAAAGTGTTACAGTGGTCATACACAAGCCTAAGCTAGGACAGCAAAAAGGGACAAATCTCAAAGTGGCCCTGACATCAAAATGTGACATAGCCAAAACCAGACAATTAGAAAAGAAGATGATTTAACAACAAGCTAATTGATGAAGAGTTAGAAAAAATGACAAAACATTGTACAGTATTATGGCACAGTATTACAAAGGGCAACGTCTACTCTGGTTTGGGAGGATTGTCTTTGACATTAGGAGAAAATCTCCACCTTCTCTACTAGGACAGTAGTGCAGTGTTGTAACAGGCTCTGCGCAAAAGCTGCAGGGTCATTGTCCTTGGGAGTTTTTAAGGACTTAGCTACACAAAGTCTTGCCTGGCCTGGCCTAGTGCTGGCCATCGGCCCACTTGGAGGGTGGGGTCACACAAAATATCCTCCGAGATCCCTTCTCAGCAACATTTTCGTGAAACACTACAACACCCTACATATAAGTCGAGTAGCAAGTATTAGTTGTCTGCTACACAAAATGCAGAAAGCAGGGCAAATTGTAAGTAGTGTTACTGTTCTTTTACTTACCTCCAAATGTATTTTGAAGTTGATTGCTGTCTACCAACTTGCAGATCAGAATGAAAGCTTGGTAATGACACTGTTGGAACTAACCATTCCTGATCTGAATGTCTCCTTCTGACAGTCAGCTTTCACAGCATGTATATTACATTTAGCCTTTCTAGCCCACCCTCCTTTTTTTATAATAACGTCCTTCATGCCTTAATCCTTTCTGACTTTATTCCATCCTTCCAAATAAAATAATGACAGTAGAAGGTTAGCTTTGAAGCACACTGATTTCTAAACTATTTCCTCACTACAGAAGCTTAACCTGAATGTCACAGTGTGACTCTGCAGTTAAGAAAAATCTGTATGCGTGTATGTATTTGAAACTTGCTTAAAAACAGTAAAAGCTCTATCAAGGATCCAGAAGAGCCTTGGGATTTTCTCCACTAAAATGGTGGGAGGAAAAAAAGAAAAGAGGAAGAAATCTAGAATATTTATCATCTCTTAATCTCCTGAAGTACTGAACACATGCACTTGATTCTGCAAAGCTTGACCTTAAAGATGCAGAAAACTGCAAGTGAGTCACCCCACAACATGACAATACAGTTGTCAGGTCCATTCTCCAGAGTATCATTGGTTATAAGCCAAAATGAAAGAATTTTAAGTGCTTTTGAATAGTTTCAGTAATGCATTGTTAGTGCCCTTTGCAGAATACTTTGCTATGTTGTCATTTTTTCTCTCAAATTAGATATCATTTACACTCTGACGCCTAATCCTCTGGTTCTCAGACTATTGATATGAACTAAGAGTGATCTATGGAGACACAACAGGACACAAAATGCCAGTGTCTTCTTTAAACAAAATATTTTTTTTGTTTTTTTTTATTATGTGTCTTCTCTGTAGGATTGTCTCCAGTAACTGAGGAAATATTAAGAGACAAATTCTTCCAGACATAATTCACAATTCATAATAAACTTTTCATGCACTAAGATCAAGTTACCATTTATTACCATCACATTTATATTTGGCCCTGAACAACACACTGAAAGGTCAGTACCAACATCCTTCTTTCTTTGCACTAGTACAAATACTCAAGTGCTCAGATCAAAAGCCCTAGTGAAGAAGAACTTAATAGAGAAATCAAGAATTAGCTTGCTATAAAAGGAGTAGGACATGAGAATATATTATGAGAGGTATGAAATTCCAAAATTGTGCAACTTGTTGTTCCACAATAAATCCATCAAGGGAAACAAAATCTAAAATCACAGTTTCTTATGAAATATTGAACAGACTGACTCACAGAACTGTAAATCACAGTTACCTCCATTATTCCACTTAGGTTTCATCCATTCTGTGCTTAAGAGAGAGTTTACTAATCTCATTAAAGCTGATGGCTATGTCACTCACGTGGGCATGCACATCCCATATACCTTGAAAACTGAAGTCAGCCCTCAGAACAAATTTTGAACTAAATTGGAGTCCCATTTGGGACTTCATTCATGGAGATTTTGTAACAAATAAGTTGTAGAACAAATAGGTATAGCAAGCCAGTTTCAACACAAATATGCAGTGTATTATATTTTGCTATACATATATATATATATACTCTAAACCTCTGTAAGCACCATATCTTACTCAAAGTTCCAGAAATTAAGTGGTAAAAACTAAAGAAAATTGTGAATTGAGAAAATAAGTATTTTTTTTAAAGTGTAAGATTTTTTGGTTTTCATTGTTACTTACCTCTTTTTTTTAATAAAGGCAAGTGTATAAGCTTCCCTTAAATTCACTCTTCTTTCTCCAAATTACATTCCAGACAACATTTCAATCTCAGAAACAGGATCAGAAATGTTCAGTAGAATTTAGCAGCTTAGTTATAGATCTTGACACCTTGGTAAGTGAAAATCCTGACCAGGAGAGTGACAGAAAACTTCCTCTGCTTTCATTCATGCACATGGAGCTGTGCAAATAATAAGGAAAATGCAAAATACTTTCAAATGGTCAATCCAGGAGCCGTCCTTGCAGTTTATGCTTTAGGCCGTGTGAAGAGAAAAAAGTTCAGCAAAGCCCTCGCCAGTCATCAGTGCACAAAGCAGGGATCAGGGAAAGGAAAGCTTCGTTTGCTTTTTGTCCCACTGGGAGGACCTCCAAGCCACAATTTTTACCTTTACTTGTCTTGTATTGCTCCATTCCCACCATCATTCCAGTGACATTTACTTGGAGTGAAGGAGGAGAAACCAGAGGTCAGGAGAACAAGATGGACTGGTGTTCTTCCCCTCCTGTTGCCCTTATGGGACATCATGTGACTACTGCAGTCAGAAATCTACTAGTCCAGATGACATATTCCAGGTGTTGTCCTTTCTCCACTGGGTAACTTAGGTAAGGTCCATACCTGAAAGAAGATGACCTCCAATTACTGTTACTGATGTATCCCTTAAAGCAGCAGGAGTTATTGGTATTATTAATATATCAAGTGATATACATGCTATTTGCAACACAGCCACATACACTGGAGAGTAGCTTTGAAAGGAACAACTTACAGCTGGTGTTTACTTGAAAGAGAAGAAATAACTGCTCATAATAAGAAGTCAAGGGAATTAGGTTCTGACTTTGCTTTGTTACCAGAGGAGGGGTGAGTAAAAAAATGCTTGTCTTCACTTACATTTGGGACATAAAACATCTCACTAACATAGTAATTCCTTTATTTGTCCTATACACACATGGAAGTGTGGCTGCAGAACTTGAACAAATATAGAATCACTATTAAGAAAATAATAAAATGTTAAGAGACAGGAAAATAAACTTTTCTCTGGATGGTCACTTCCCTGTGAGGCTTCTGGAATATCCACACCAACTACTGGCTATTCAGTCCAGAATGTTACATTGATATTATTATGGTTGTTCCTATTGTTGGGGTTTTTTCTTTCTTCTCAGACAAATGTTTAATGTGAGCATGCTTTCATAATAAGGAATATAAAACTAACCAGAAAGGATGAACTATTTGGTAGAAGTGAGATTCTACATTAAAAATGGGAAGTTTTGTCATCTCTGCAGCTTGAAAGACTATATTTCTTTAGTAGCTAACAATCCCAGAAGGTAGAAACAACTCCTGAGAGAAGAATTGCTTACAATGTGATGAAAATAAATGCTGTACTGCAAGCATTTTTTTTCCAATACTGACTAAAATTATTTCAATTCTCCTTCTTTTTTTCTAACAACAAAAAAAGCTGCCCCATCTCATTGTGTGCTGCCATGGTCTATAGTCTTTTGACAGCGCTCTTCTCACCCAATAAGGCTCACAGGATCACTTGTAATAAGGTGAGGCAATAGTATTCTCCCCAGGGCTGGAGAAACTTGCACGTTTCAATCACATTCTTAGAGAAAGAACTTCTTAAGAACTAAAAAACAAAAGGGTGTCCCAAATATATTGAGGCATATCGTGTGGCAGGCGTTTTGCTCACAGAAACTCAGGCCCTTTCAGGAGCCGACGGGTACCATCAGCTCAGGAGGTGTTCATCACCCTGGCTGTGCTTTCCATCTCGACTGCTCAGCACTGGACAGTTATATTAATCCCCACAGGAGTGGAAAATCTCATTTTGTTTTTCAGAATATTTTACGGGAAGTATTTTTTTCCTTACCTAGTTCTAGACTGAATGTCTGAGTATTTACCAGGTGTCCCAGTGCCAGAAGAACCAATTTTGAGTCCCACAGGGCGGGCAGGGGGGCCCCTGCGTGTGGGGCCAGGGCTGCCCCGAGCCAGACACAGCTGGTTCCAGCTGGCTCCAATGGCCCCAGGGCAGGGCCCAGCCCAGCCCCTCAGCCACGGGCAGGCTCAGCCCCCTCAGCCGGGGGGACACAGAGACAGAGAAAGTTGCAGGGAGAAAGGGCCAAAGCTCTGCCCGAAGGGTGGGAAACTCTGTGAGAAAGAGCCCTGCGAGCCCTGAGGGGAGAGCGGGAGGAGGAGGTAGAGGAGTCATGGATGAAGAAGCGAAGCTGAGCCCAGGAAAAAGGGGAGAGTAGGGAGAAGGTGTTTTAGTCCTTTTTTTCTTCACCATCCAACTGTATTTTTAATTGACAATAAATTAAATTAATGTTTCCCCAAATCATGTCAGTTTTGCCTGTAAGTGCCACAGAATCCTACTGCAAAGTCCCTTCAGCCAGTCTTCAAATTCACTGAAACCATGTTGGAACCACCAAGGGCAGCAGATAAACACAAGGATCCATGCAAATGTTGAAAGACACGGCTAAACAGATGAAGAAGAAAACACAAAAGGGACTTTATGACTAGTCCATTCCTGGGATCAGGTGTTGAGCAGCTGCAATTCCCATGCCCTGATGATGATTTCTGTTGCACTGAAGCACAGCCCACATCAGTTCTGAGGATGCAGGAAACGTTCTGCCTGGGTACTGGCGAGCCACTGAGAGCAAGACGGTTCTTAGTAGCAGAATGGGGAGTGTGAGAGATTGTAGCCAAGGAACAAAGGATGAGGGAAGGGTGAGCATGTAGTCTGTGGCAGCAAGAGCTAGGAATGAATGCAATATGAAGGGAATGAGAGAAAGAAAGGTGAGCAGAGTGCTTGGAGGTGTTTTCCCTGATCGTTACTAAAGCAGTGTTCCTGTTGTCATACAGGGATGCTGCATCATACACGTGAGTAGTTCAGCTCCACAGGGAACAGAGAGTTAAAGGAAACCCATCAGGCTATCACAGTTCAGACATGAAATTTCTGTAACTGAAGGCACGCAAGGGAGCAATACTACTGGTAACATATCTTTCTACTTTTGATATTGAAGCAGCCATATTCCTATTTCTACGCAGCTGGTTGGAGAAAGGGGAGGCTGGGAGAACTCTTTAATGTAAGCCTGGCAAGACATTCAAACTCATAACCCAGATTTGTGCCAAGTTTCCTGACAATATTTTGTGATCACATTCCCCAAAACACATTCATGAATACATACAACATTTTCAGACACAATGTTTCCCAGTTTTTCAAGCCTGCTACTGAAGAAAACAAAATAATCCTATTAAATGCTTTCTGTCTGCCCTTATTGTTGTACAGCAACACAGTTCTCAAGCAATGCCATTTTCTCCAAACTCTGTAATGAGCCATTACCACCTTTTGTGCAGCTGCCACTGCTGTTGACTAGTTTTTGTACGAAAGAGTTATTGGCAATTTATGGTTTTGCCCTGCATTTCCCTGGGTAAGAGCCCTTACAATGAAAAGATTCTGAAGCTGGTCACCAAAGCCGTCCCAGTTCATCTCAGAAGCTGGCCTATTTGCAAGAAATGACTACAACATCTGAGAATCCGTTACCAGCCTATGGAAACTATGGGGAGTTAACAGAGCTGAATTCAGGCCTGGACTAAATTGGAAGGAAAAAAAAAGGCACAGAGCCTGAGGAATTACTTGCTTTATGTGTTGTTGAGACCTGAAGGTGCAGGATGAGAAAAGACTGCATAGTAAATGCAAAGGAACTCGAGTATCTGGATCGCTTCCCCTCACTCCTTCACCTTTCACTATTATTTGTTGTGCCTTAACTGCTTCTCTTTCTTATTAGACTGCTCTCCCTTTTGCACAGGATTGGAAAACTGGTAACATATTCTGAAAGACCCCTTTTCAACATATTTTGAAAGACCCCTTGCTGTTTTGCCACAAGCATCAAATAAGAAGCAATCCCAGTTTTCATCTACAGCACTATAGCTCACCTTTGGTATTATCATTCACGTTCACGCTACATTATGAATGACATCTGTCTTGATGGAATTAGGGCGTCTGATAGTAGAGGGACTGTGCAGCAACACAGCAAAATACTATCTGAAAACAAAATACAACTACATTTGGTTATGTATTCATTATTTTAAAATGCACATTTCAAGCATCTAGACATTACGACTCAGCAGGAATGTAGCTTACTTGATTTAGAGAGCTAAGACTCTGACTTGTTACAATTATGGCAGCACTGGCATTTATTCTTCTACTTTTAAGGAAAACAACTGCAGTGCTTGAGGCTTTAGGCTGAGAACTAGAAAATTTAAAGGTAACAAAAAAATAATGGAAGGCTTTATCTTAGATGGTTGGGGTTTGCAGGAGGGAAGAAATAACAGAAAAACCTGATGATGCATTAATGGCAGCTCCACTGCACAGCCTCTAAACATCCAGCCTATCAGTGAAAATAAGACTCACAAGACAGGAGGAGAAAGTAAACACATCATTTGTGATTTTTGTTTATCTTTAAATTCTTAGGAGGAACTGAGTTCATGCAGTGATGAATGCTTAGACAAGGGCAGTGTTTCCCCAGTGAACACTGCAGGAGTGTTCTATATATATGTTAACTCTCAATGAACTGCTCAGGACTAGAAGCACTGAGCATTGCTCAGGCAAATTTACCTTGCTTCTCAAGTAACTTAGCTCCTTCAAAGCAAGTCAGAAATGTAAACTGTAGAGACAGTATTTTGAAGAGATTATCATCTGACCCATGTATTTTATTTTTAGCTCGCTTATTGTTCCACTTCTCTTGCCCTGTTACTCAGAGAGGGGATCTATAAAACAGACTTACTTCTGTTCAGCACATACCACAGCACTGAGGCATGAACAGGCAAATGGCAATTTCTAATGTAATTTTCTTAATATAATGCACAAAAACTCTCAGGTTAAAGTAATGTTGCCCAGGGGATACATCTAGTTTTTAACAATTCCATTTAATGATAGCTAAACACATGTTAAATGGAACACTTTCACCCATGTCCTTTGCCTTTTTTTTTTTCTATAGGCAAGATGAAATTAGTCATTAAGATTCTGAAGTACTTGGATTGAACATATTTTTGCTTCCACATAACTTATCAGGTATCAAATTTGGTCTTTAGACAAGAACAATATTCCAGTTTACTTGTTTCTAAGCCTTCTGAAGTTTATCTTATTCTGTTTGTTCTGGTGTGTCTTTTAGTTTATGCTGCTTACCAGTGAATTTATTTGGTTGTGGAAGAGTGGTCAAAGAGACCAGCTTATCTGCTTATATAGCCTGGTTGAAGATTGAAGATGGTGAAATATTTTGGTTTTCTTACGACTGGTGATAGGTAAGGTCCTGAAAAATTTGTAGCTAGTGAAAATTCAAACGTACGTTAATACAGTCTAAAACAGATTTGGTTTGCATTCAGGCAACAAATATTGCCTGTTACCTGATTTACTGATGGCATGGCTGATCATTGCAAGTATGAAAATCGAAATGGAGAATATAATGGGAGATGGATACCCAAGAGACTTATAGCATGCTCATATACAGAATAAACCATCATAACCGTGACAAGGGGTAGTCAGAAGATCAAAAACCAAACCAGTTTCTTCTCTCATTCAAACTCTTTATGATGCACCGGGTGCTCAGGATACTGCAGTCCCTATGTTGAGGAGGGACAGATCTTTTGGGTGAATGGGTAACTCTGTAGTTTCAGTTGTTCTCATTCACTCAGTCACTCAAAACAAAAGTCACTCAGGAGTGAAAATGATGCCAGTTACAAATGGTATTCTGGCTATTTATTAAGTTCTTCTGTACCTTTAAAAATTGTTTTGCCATTCATGATCCCAAACTGTTTTTAATATACAGCACAATTTAATCAGGACTGTGAATCTAAAAAGTTACTTTTTTTGAAATTTGGTGTTAGGTTCTTTATTTCTGCATGGTTCTGTTACATGGCTTCTTTCACTTACATCAAAGTAAAAAGCTAAACCAGCAATTTCACACTTAGTTTTTTGGGTTTTTTTAAAAAAAAATCACTGAGATTTGTTTATATCTTGTCTTCTCTTTCTGTAATTATTTCAATACTGTTGAACACCTGGTATTTAGAAGGTCAATTTTTATATCTTTTAATTATATTTTCATTTAGGAGAGATGAAAGTAAAGTTTGGAAGTGAAGGACAGCATTGACCACTTCAAGATTTTAGCTAGTCTCATAATTCAAGTCAAAAGAAAATAGATTTTTTAGAAGTCTTTCTTTTGGGGAATAGAACCACTACTATTCCTCTTTGAATAAAAACAGGCATTGCATTTTTGTTAGCTGAATAATAAGACAATAAAATCTTGGTATGGATTAATCTGTTGGAATACAATTTTGTTTCTACTTGGAGGACATTTTTATAAAATATTTATGAAGTCAGGTTGTTCTGGCAGAAAGCCTTTTGATAGTAAGGAATGGAAAATGGAGAAACTATGCAGGCTTCCACTGAGATAGAGAAAGCAAGGAGAAAGAAAGGCATTAAAGGGAAAAGGGAAAAAGGGAAGCCATACTGCATTAAGGAAAAAAAAAAAGTAGAAACTATGTGCAGAGAGATAAAGATGAGGGAATGAATTATAAGAAGTGAATAAATTATAGGGCAAACTAGCAAGGGATAATGATATGAAATTCAATTAAATTAGCATAGTACACATTGAAGCAGCAACACTGAAGGAGGTATGAACAAACATATATAGTGGGTTTTCTGATCTTTGATATAAATGTTCTGTAAGTGCAAGGAAAGGTGATACTGGAAATAATAAGTTTGTCAAAACAAGTTTTAAAAGGAAGAAAGAGACTAAAAAGTCAAGATATAAAACATAGTTAATTATAAAGAGAACCAGCCATATCTATGGAAAAAAGCCAAAGAGGGAAGTGAATTGAAAGAAATGAAGTCACCAATACTGGCTGTATCAAACATAAAGAACCTTGAAAAAACAAGTGCAATGGAAGTCTGTATATAGTCATCCCTTAAATGTGTAGGTGATTGGATTTCAGAGTAGTGTCCCCATTTTGACAAGTGATGCATTGCCACTCTTTAGTATAAGGACAGGCTATGAGTGAAGTTATGTGACTTTTTAAGCTTGGATTAAAATATTTTATGATAACCTTGTTCTGGTTCTCCTCAGCAAAAGCTTTTAAAAAATGCTACCGAAAAAATATAAAAAAACAGTGATTCAAAAGATGTCTTAGTGTTTAACACAGAACGAACTTAACTGAGAGTCCAGAAGGACCACACAATGTTTAATGAAGATGAGGTCAAGCATACATCCCTGTTGGAGTGTGGGAAAGCTAAAAGAAGACAGATCCGGGAGGTACCCAATTAACGATGCCACCCCATAGAAAGGGAACTGATCACAGAGCAGGTTGAATAAAGAATACGAAAATGCATGAGGGAGTATAGGGTCAGTATAAAGCAGAGGGATGACTGGAGGAGGAAAAGGGTTAACACAGTACATTTTACAGGAGGAGAAGGCAGAGCAGAAAGGATGAAAGTGAGATGAATTTAAACAAACAGGAGCAAGGCTTGACTGGACTTGATGATCTCAGAGGTCTTTTCCATCCTCAGTAATTCTGTGATTCTGTGATTTTGTGAGACAAAGGAACTTTGCTAACTCTGGGCAATGAGAGTGAAAAACAAAGACCTTTGTGAAGAAAAACAACTATTGCCTTGTTGGCACTGAGGCTTTCTTATCATGGGTTTCTTTGGTTTTGACAAGTGGAACTTGTCACAAAACTCCACCTTGGGTGACACTTCAAAAACCTGGGACTTGTAGTCAGGTATTGGTCCTGCTACAAATTTAACCATAGACTTCCTGTGTCACTTTAAGCAAATAGAGGCTTCATGTGAAATTCAATTAAATTTTATGAAGTGCTGCAAGATTCTCAGATCAAAGACAAAGTAAGAGCGCAATATCATTTGTTGCATTTTGCTGTTTCACTGAGGCTGTGAAAGGCTGTTTATTATTGCTTGCTTGGAAAAGAGCTTGCTCATAGGCTTCATAGTGCATAAACAGAAGATGTAGGTGGTTCGAGTTGGCAGTAGGTTAGCTACATGGAACAATTATCACATTTTAAAGTGTAAACATAAGATAACTAAAGTCAGCACAAATTTTACCAGATGCTACAATTATTGGTTGGAAATCACCTATTACGGTCTTGTCCATAGCAGCAACACAGGCATTGCAAAGCAGATATTCCTGAAGAACTGAGGACCAAATATTGATTGTATTAGTATTACTGTGATTAAAACAATGCTGCAAGATTTACTCTTCTGTACAACCTCTCACAGCCACAAACGTCCCAGGAATTTCGAAAACTATCAGCTGACTATCTTCTTTTAATTTTTGAAGATGGCTATCCCAAGAAGAGATTTAGTATCAAACTCCACAAGAATGGGGAGGATATTTCTAGACTATCTTTGGCTGAAGTTAGACAGTGCAAAATTGACTGCATTTTCTACACCTTTAACACACTCTTTTTAAATTAGTAGTTGATAATACAAAGTAAAAAAAATCTTTTTAAAACGTGTGTCTTCACTTTGCAGCTAAGAAATCATAATATATCATACATGCATGACCTAAAAGCTGCAACTTTTCTGCCCCTTTGTCCTATTGCTGACCTTATAAATATGTATTCATATCTATTCAGTGCTAAGCACTCATGATTAGAATTAGTGCATTTTTAGAACTCATTAAACAAGTGCAAAAATTAGAGACGTTCGTTATAAAGACTATTGCTTAGAAGTGACTTCATCTGTAAGGCAGAAATATTCAAGTGCTTGGGGTGAAAACCTGTACCTTGTAGGTGTTTTTAGAACTATGTGAATCTGAGTTAGCTTTTTTTTTTTTTTCCCCCTGCATCTATATATTAATAATGTTTTAAGTTTAACAAGTAAGCATTCTGATTACAAAATATATCCTGATCTGCCTCCTCAGAGTTTCAGAATTTCATTCTTTAGTGTCTACATAAAAGATTGTGTGATGTTGAAAGACAGTTAGCAGGATACATACCTAGTTGAGATGCTACAGTCACATTTAAGCTAAACATGTAGGAGACAGAGCTAAAAATGAAAGAAGCTAAAAATCACTTTCATCCACATTTTTACCAATATACATGTATATAAAAAAAACCCCAAAATTGTACTTTTGTGCTAATTTAACTAACACAAAGGAAAAATCTAACTCTGCCTTCCGAAAAGGGAGAAAGTCAAAATTCATCTTGTTTTCTTCTTATGAACTAGCTTTTGTGAAAGATAGTGACTGATATAACAAATTTACCCTAGATTATTAACTACATAATTAGTTAAAGCTAAAGGACAACCCTTTATTCCATATAGTCAGGCTTACTTCTCTGCTTGCTTCTGCTAGTTAAGAAGCAAAGGAAAAAGCAAAAATCCTGTTGTAGATTTTCACCTGTGGAATGGTTCACTACAAAATAAATCAACTAATTCATCTGGCTTTTTGTAAATCAATTCCAATTCATCAGAACCTTTTTTCTTAACTTTAAATAAATGCCAAACCATTTGACAAGTCAACTGTGCCCTGTAGGCTGTTTGCAACTCATTTGTTGTGGCTCTTGACTAATCTTTACGTTCTGATTACTCGTATTGAAAGGTACATTTCTGTTGCTGTACCTGGATCACTCAGGCTGCTCAGACTAGGAAGTAGAAATAAGGAATAATTTCTAAAATTTTAGCAATCAGCACTAGAATTTCACCTAACTTTGGATTTGGAAACTCTTAAAAATACGTCCTTAATCGTCTTAAAATAGAAGTGTATCAAATGCGAGAACTGCATAAACAGCAGAATATAAAGCATATAAAGTCATCTGTACACAAGGATTTGTTGTTTCATTTCCCATTAGTCTATAACTCCTTACCAGAAACACAACTATACACATGTTACATGATATATAGACCTGTATATTTATATAATCATTATGTGATTTTGCATAGGGCATTCATCTGCTCAGCTGCTTGGAGCTAATGGGCTGTAGCAATCTTCTTTAACAAAGTGTTTGCAACCAGCTCTCCTACCAAGTAACTTCCTCTCCCACCCTAATATTAAATAGTGCATGACATATTAGTTGTGAGTGCTACTGATGGGACTGTCACAACTGAATAGTCTCCACCATGGAAGTCTTCTATAAACATCTGAAACAACCAGCGCTGAAGACTGCAAACACTGGAATGCAGCTGGCTTGTCTTTCCTTTAAATATAACATTAAACATAAATTCTGTGAATTTACGAAGGGAGGGCAACACCCTTGTGTGCACTATTGCAGTTACTACACATTCCTCGTATTTTTAATGTACTTCTGTGAAGATGAAAAGGTACTCATCATTGTGTTACTGAATCTACATTAACAGAATTAAAGAGAAGATCAGATACGGAAGCAGAATTTGGAAAAGCTTTTATAAGAAGTTGGAAGTGATGCCATTGTATCTTAAGACTTTTAGATTTACTGAAGTTTGATTTGTTTTCACCTAAATACCCCTCTCATTGCAAATAAAATGTCAGAATGACTTCTGACTTTAGTTACTCACAGAGAGTTGCATCCTTAAAGGCTCTATTAAAAGAATTCAGGCTGCTTGCTACATATTTACCATAACACACCCTCCAGGAGCTTCCATTTCTTTTTCATGTTTTTAACTTGAAAGCAATTTTCCCCTTTTTAGTAAAACAATATTATTTGGGTGTTACTCCCTCTGAAAATAAATGTGATTTTTGAAGCACTTCGCAGAAGGCAAATGTTTAGTACACTGTTCACCTGCGCTTTTTTACTTGGTTGGCAGGAAGTATCTGCAAACACAAATCAATATTAGTCTGATTAAAAAAATATGTTTAAAATCAGTTGGGTTGAGAACCACCCTTGTTCTTCCTGGGCCTTGCACTGTATGACGAGGCTGGGGGGGGCTGGGCCAGAGCTGCCTGGATGCTGCGGAAAGACTGGGTTCCATGAGAGGCTTTGGAGGAGACAAGGGGTGGCCCACACTGGTCATTCTGTGACTATGGGACTGGATCTCACTCTTCCCTTTGGGTAGGATGTCAAACATGGCTTTTTTGGAGGCAAGGTTCCTGCCTGAAGCTCGTGGTGCTCTGTGTGCACAGTGCAGGGCACAGTTTCCCAGCATGCTTGAGGGGAGACAGGAGAAAGGCTGTGCTGAGCCCAGACTCACAACTATTTCCCTTGGCCTCAGGATGGAGAAGATGAGGTGGAGGATGATGTTGGCAAAAGTGTCTCCACAGTCAGGGGCAGTCCTGGTGTGTCCCCTTGGCAAGTAACCTGCAATGGTACAAGGTCTCTTGAAGGAAAATGGGAGACAGCAGCTCCTAGGGAGAAGGAGTCATCACCTAGGTCCACAGGCAATGGTCCACGGATGCAGGTCTGGAAGGAAGACCCTGCCAAGGCTGCAAGCCTCGTGCCAGGTGATCTGAGTCTGCTTCCACTACGAATGCCTCCAGAAGGCAGAACCCTTGATCCCATCTCCAACCCCTGAAGTGAAAGTACTGTGTCCACCTCAACTCAAGGTGGCCATTCTTCTTCCAGGAATAGCAGGTCCTCCAACCTTTTGTTTCCTTCCATCCCAGCAGAGGAGAACAGCTCCTTGCCCTGTGGAGATGAAGTAGCAAAGGCAATCAGCCCCACCTCCAGCTGAGTCAAGAAGGAAGATGAGTACCCCCATGTCAAGACCTTCAGAGCTCTGGCTCTGTCTAAGAGGCTCCTGCTCTGGGTGGAGTACAGAGGACAAGAGCCAGAGCCACACTTCCAAGTATGTCAAGGAGGTGGAAGATATGGGAACTTTCATGCCTTGTGAGGAAGCAGAGGCCTGTGTGTAGAATAGTAGGTGAGGGCTTTGGCCTAGCCAGTGCCCTCGCTATTTAGGGTCAATAAGCTCTGAAGCAGCATGACCACCTTTGCTCCCTGCAGCATTTGGCCGTGATTTCCTCTCAATCCAGGGAAACTGGGGACATTTAGAAACGGTTTCAAAGACCAGTTGCTCTACCACCTTCCCAGGGATAGTGGTGAGATTGGCCAGCGTGTAGTTCTCTGGATCTTCCTTCTTGCTCTCTGTGAGTTAAGAGTGATTTTGCTTTCTTCCAGACCTCACAACATTTCCCAAGCCAATACGAATTTTCAAACATTATTGAGAGTGGCTTCACAGTGATGTAGTCAGCTCCCTCTGTCCTCATGGTGCACCCCAGCAGATCTCATGGCTTCATGCATGACAAGTTTGTTTAAAAGGTCCCTAATATTCCTCTATCAAAAAGATAGGAGGATACAAAAACATGTTAGAAGAAAATAGCTTCATTTCACAAAATCTCTAAAGCAATTTTTGAACTTTCATTCCTAGTAATAAGTAGCTGAAATTGCCACTTTTTCTTTCCAGACGAGACAAAAATAGAACCTTAAATTGCAAACCTCTGTGCGCAGGTTTCCCTAGTATATGTTACCTTGCACAGAAGTCAGGAGTTGCTGGTGGATATTTTGAATATATTATGTATATACCTAAAAATGTTTTTTATTTCTATTCTTCTATTTTAAATAGGGTTGACAAATTGAAACATCTTTAGTTATTGCAGTAGAAGACCAAATAACAATCAAATCATAGGAAACTACATTTGTTTTGTTAAGGTTTTCATAATTCTTTTCATTTGTCTTACCTTTCTGGAAGAAAAATCCATGTGATGGATTAGAGTTTAAAGAAGTAATTCTTCGAAGCACATCAGAGAAGGGGAACAGTAAGCATGTATGTGTTATATTACTTCAGTTTTCATTCACAGCGTTAAGGCCTATATCTGTGTTATTAAATACTACACTTTCACCATTCAGGTGTGTCTAAAAGCATATGATCTTAAAGTCTTCAGCAAGCTGGGGACACATGATTAAAAAGCAGGAATAGAAAAGCGGCCAACATTAAGGCTAAATAAAACAATCTCATTGCTAAAGAGACTACAATGTAGCCGGTCACTAGAGCAAGGACACAGTTTCAGGTATTAGAGCCGGTAAAAATGAAGTAAAATTACGATAGTGTTAACATGATACATATGTCCCTCTTTCAGTCCATCTTGCCCTATATGCTTGATATTACCAGGTATTTACATCAGACTGAGAACTGAAAGTCTTGTAAGATGTGTTAGAAAAATCATGGATCTCAAAAAACAGCTACTTATCTGAAACATTTTCTTTCTCAGATATTTAAGTGCATAAATTTTTAAATGTATGAATTAACAATGAAGATGAAATATTTCAATTTTACACAGCAAAAAGGAATGTTAATAACAATAAAGACTGATGTTGCGAAAGTGCAAAATGACTAAAAGCCCATATGGAAATAAATTTTAACAATGAATTGTAGATACAACTCACTTTGGCTCTTAGAAAACAGATCATAATTAGTGTGTGATTCTGTGAAATTCTTTTAACCATGACCTTTTTACAAAAACTAAAATTAAAATATTTGAAAACTAGTTTAATAATAATCAATGTATTTATGTTAAAATTATTAAATAAAATGGGTTAATATAATATTAAATACTAAAATTCTCATTAAGTGTATAGTTCATAGGAATTAGCTCTCACTGTATTTATATTGACATGCTTTTCTTAAATGAATCTATTGCTGACTGGCAGAAAGAAATTATATATCTATAAATGTACTTTATATATAACACTAGAGTGTAATGTAACTATTATAATGTGTGTGTATACGGATGCATATAAATCTACGAATGCAACACTCAGATTATTCCAAATAAGATGTTCTTAGCCTTGGCTTTCTAGAGTGGAAAAAAAATGAGGCTTGTAATTGAGTGCTTTTATTGTTTTTGTTTGTTTCTTTGCAACAGTTGACCTTGAAACAGGCTGCATGTGACTAACGTTCAAGCAGAGCAACTATACAGTAATTATTTTCTAGAAGGACTAGTGGAAAATACAATGTGACTGGTTCCAAGTAATTTGTTTATAACATGTAATTGGGTTTTGATAGAAAATAACGTGCTTTTTCAAGCATCACTTTTCTTCTATATGGAAGAATTTTTAAATTGAAGTATTGATATACTTATTTTATAGGAAAATAATTTCCTTGATAACATTTTAAATACAAACAGGCAAGCCCCAAATATACTCCTTGCTAATCATATTTTCATACTTTCAGTACAATTTTTTATATGCAATCCTACATTATAACAACAAACTCTCCTGAAAGTCCTTCTCACAAGGAAATAGCAAAGAGGAAAGCAGAGAAGACATTTGATTTAATTAGTGATATAATTACCACTTGGCTTTTATTATTTTTATCCTCAGTGAATTGAATCTTCAATATTTTCTGAAGCTAAACTAGTATATTCATATATTAAGGTATTTCCTCTAATGGATGGGTTAGCTAGTTAATTATAAAAGATATATTTAATATTAATGTTTGATTTTCATAGAAGACTCTCCAATAAGTGGAACAGTATAAACTGGATGAAATAAAAAAAAAAAAATACTGATTGGTTTCTTGTTAGCTACTGGGTGTGCAGTCCCTTACACTGCAGACACTGCCTTTAAGCGGAGCTAGTGCGTCCAGCTGCCAGCTGTTGAGAAGGATGACGGCTACAGTCGTCAAGGTGAAAATAGATGCTGGTCCAGCAGGTCTAATGGGTATCACCAGCTGGATAGTGTCCATGTTCAAATTGAGTCATTCTGATAACCCCCATCTGAAGACAGGGAGCGATTGGTTGGCTAGAAATACACCTTTAAAAGCATCACAGCAGTGACTCTAATGGATTTGTCATAGAGAGTTTTAAAAAGAAGTCAAAATTAGCTGTCATTCTTTAGCATTTGAAAAAGGAATGAAATCCTTTGGTAGAATTATGTGGTTTTGTTTTAAAATAACACTGAGCTATTGCCTTTTAAAATCGTGTGCAGCGTTCAACTGGTTTTATACGTATTAAACTTTCTAATACTGTGCTGGTTTTGGCTGAGGTAGTTGCTATGGGGCTGTGGTTTGGATTTGTGACCAAACCAGCGTTGACAACAGAGGGATGCTTTAGACATTGCTGAACAGAGCTTGCACAGTATCAAGGCCTTTTCCGCTCCTCATCCCACCCCACCAGCAAGTGGGCTGGGGATGCAAAAGAAGCTGAGAGGGGACATAGGTGGGACAGTCGACCCCATCTGACCAAACAAATTGTCAGAAGTTGTATAAGGAAAGGTAAATCAATAGAAGAGAAAATTCTAAAACAATATTAAGAAGATAAAGTAGATAAAGCTGAGTCAAAAACATTGTTTTAAGTTCTTCAGAAATTAATTGATCAAAATAAGAGCAAATATCTTTCTTCATATTTCACTTCTTCTTCCAAATGTAAATAATACTAACAGTCAGAGAGTTCTCATCCACTGGACAGAAACTTTGCTGCTGAACTGCACTGCTCACTGTTAAGTTAAAAATAGACACTATGCTTAGACTTTCTGCAAAGTATTCCACACTTGCAAGGCATTATTCACATAGTTCTTGTTTCTTCTTCCTATATTATGATCTTGCAGACATGTTCCGTACACCTTCCATACCTTACTTTCCTGAGCCGCGACCGATAAAGACAATTCTGTTCCTGTCATGGTTTAACCACAGCTACTATGAAGAAAATCATCTCTCTCACAGCCCGATTCATCACAGTTACCAAGTGCACTCATATTTGTAGAATAAAAGACATGAGGATTTCAGGAGGACTCTTCCAATATTTCAAAGAAGGTTGTTTGTGTTGGGTTTTTTTCAGAAATGAGAGTAAGAAACACTGTTTCAGATAAACTCTTACTTGTTTCCAAATTAATAAATATGACAAACATTAACAAAAATGACAAATATGAGAATCATGAATGTTACATATGATGGGACACTTCAAATGACAAGTCAATTTTCAGTGACAGGACTGCTTCTGAGAAAACAAAAATTGACGTTCTAAGTTCTTAATGGTTTTGAATACACCAAACTAGAGGCATTTCCCCTCTGAAAATCAGATCCTATTAAGCTTTCTCATAGAATCATAGAATGTGTTGGACTGGAAGGGACCTTTAAAGGTCATCTAGTCCACCCCCCCTGCAGTGAGCAGGGACATCTTTAACTAGATCAGGTTGCTCAGAGCCCCATCCAGCCTGACCTTGAATGTCTCCTGGGATGGGGCCTCCACCACCTCTCTGGGCAACCTGTTCCCAAGTTTCACCACCCTCATTATAAAGAATTTCTTCCTTATATGCACTGTAAATCTATGCTCTTCTAGTTTAAAAGCACTGCCCCTTGTCCTGTTGCAACAGGCCTTGTTAAAAAGCTTGCCTCTATCTTTCTTATAGGTTCCTGTCACAATTAGGTGTCCCCATGCAGCCTAGTCTTGAACACCTCCAAGGAAGGGGCATTCACAGCTTCCCTGGGCAACATGTTCCAGCGTCTCACCACTCCCACAGTCAAGAATTTCTTCTTAATAGGTAATCTAAATCTAGTTTGAAATTGTTACCCCTCATCCTATCGCTACACTCCCTGATAAAGAGTCCTTCCCCTTCCTTCTTGCAGGCCCTCTTTAGGTACTAGAAGGTTGCTGTAAGGTCTTCCTGGACCCGTCTCCAGGCTGAACAACCCCAATTCTCTCAGCCTATATTGTAGGAGAGATGTTCCAGTGCTCTGATCATCTTTGTGAGCCTCCTCTGAATCCACTCCAACAGGTCCTTGTCTGTCTTGTGCTGATGGCTCCAGAGCTGGACACAGCACTGCAGGCGGGGTCTCACCAGAGCAGAGCAGAGGGGCAGAATCACCTCCCTCGACCTGCTGGCCACGCTTCTTTTGATGCAGCCCAGGATGTGATTGGCTTTCTGGGCTGTGAGCACACGTTGCTGGCTCATGTCCAGCTTTCCATTCGCCAGTCTGTCTCCGCAGGGCTGCTCTCTATCACATCATCACATCATCCCCCACAGACAAAGCATTTGTCATTTTCTGGAATTGCTGATTTTTCAGTTTACTTGTCATTTACTTGTCATTTAGTGGCACTGGGTAGAAAATAGCAATTAAAATCAGAGAAGATTCTCAGGTAGCAGAAACAGAGAGAGTATCTGTAGTGATATAGCACTGTGCAGACATTCCCATCCTTGTTTATTATTATAGCAACATATCTGCCTACGAGACATGATAAATGGTTTTAATTCAAGGCCTAAACTAGTACCTGCGCTTGGGGCTGCCAGACACAGCATATCACCTAGGTGTAGATTTACTAGGAAGGTTAGGTGGCACTTTTGTTTCCAAGACTTCAGAGCTATGGGCTAAATATAAGAAAAATAAAGCTATGCTGCTGTGTGGGGACTGAAAATTATGTTACTCTTCTATTAAAATTCATCCTGCAAGTCCACCCTGTCATTTGACTCAAAACAGGGTCACGACCCTATTGTTGCTTGTGTCACACTGAAGTCTCCTGAGATGCAGCTGTACCAGCCCGCTACAAGCTCGTGCAAGAATCTCTGACACAGAAGTGCACAGTGTCTAAAAGATGTGTCCTGAATTTCAATTTCCAGGTTATTTTGGAATACACAAAACTTCAAAAAAAGACTAAGCACACTGCAAAGAATAAAAGCTCGAAGAACTGCAAATTGCAGTCATGTCATTAAATCTGCAGTTATCTATCACACAAGTAAACCTACAATTAAATATTGATATAAAGTTCTATTTACTGTTACACTTAACTGCCCTAATTAAAATGACAGCTCTGCTGGTATTTGACTCACATTAAAATTAATAGCGAGAGAATAAAGCACACCAAATGAAAGTTAGTGAATAAGTAACACCAGACAGAAAAGTGCACACCCATGTTAGTAAAACATCCGTCAAGATGAGATTGGATTACAAAATTTTGCTCGGCAGTCTGCCAGTCAGGCTAAGTCACTGAAAGAGATGTGATGGAAGAGACGCAGTGACAACCAGAATCCTTCCAGAACTTCTGTATTGAGTACCTTTTCCGCCCTGCCCTGCCCTGCCCTGTGTACTTAAAATTGAAATAAATCACTTCATTTTTAAGATTAAAAAGTTGATACAGTGAAAACAGACACTATATACAATGGAAACAGACACTATAAAGACAGACAGATACACTTGTTCCCCTTCATGAGCCAGTCATGGTATTATTGTAGAGAAGTTGGGCCTTTCTGCTTTAAAGAATGCCAGATTAGCAGCCTGGTGAGCAAACTGTTTTCTCATGGGTATTTCCTTGTTGGCCTGATCTATCACAGCTGAGGACTGCACAGTTCATATTTTTGGATGATGATGAAACTGTCAAGAAGTTTACATGGGAAGGCTAGAATAACTCCTGAAGCACAATACCGCCCTCTCAGTTTAACTAACAGGCCATGTATGTACAAAAGCATGACACACATCAGATGTGTTCTAAACCCCCTAATGATTAGAATAATATGCCAAGTACTTGTCAACAAGCTCAGATAAATTGCCTCTATGCATCCCATATTTATTTGTTAAGAAATCACAGCAGCAAGACAAGAGACTAACTTTCAGTGAACCCTCAGAGGTTGCTCAGAGGACTCTGGGCCACAGTAAGCTGCCAGTTATGGCTTCATAAATGCAGATCAACTTTTTTGAAATCAGTTTATTTTGGTTAGAAATAAACTAAATAAGTCAGATCAGCATTAGGTCTTTCAAACCTAAAGAGAAAATTTGAAATACAGAAAAGGGAAACATCCCCTGAGGATAAACAACTGCCTATCTATAATGAAAATCAGAAAGCTTTGTTGTTGGATTCTGGCGAAAGGGATTCATTGTCTATAGAAATGCATTCCTGTTCATTACACTTTCAACAATGTAATCACATTTATAAAATTTTGCTTACATGCTCACTAGTATAGTCCGGCCCTCAGCAATTAATATACTAATTGTTTCATATAGATAGCTAGAAAGTACTCTAATTACACAGATTGTTTGATGAGAAAAGAAAATGATTTCATTCTGCAGCATATGTGAAGAAGATGCTTAAAATTGATGGCTTTGCTCAAAACAGAACATAATAAGAAAAAACTTCACATTTTGTAAAGCAGGGAAGTAAAAGAGTAATAAAAGCAGATGTTCACACAATTGCATGAGAGTGCTATAAAGTTCACACTGCTGTGGCTGCAGTAACTAGTCAGTGTTATCTGTGCTGCAACACAGTGCCTGATGCCACTGCTATAATTGATTATAGTAAGAGGCGTGTTCAATTGTGACAGGAAAACTGAGAAAGATCTTCAGGTTTTCTTGTACATCAGGAGCTCAGCAAAATAACCCCTGAGTTTGTGGGACAGAGGACATCCACATTGTACGTCTTGTACAGTGCTACATGTGCTGCCATTGCTTACCAAGTCGCAGTCACCATCATAGAAAAAGTGTTTGTGGAAATAGGACATAAAATTGAGAAGAATTTTAAACACTACGCCCGTATCTTTCAGATTTATTAACTTGGTATAAAAAAGACAAAACTCAGGAGTTTCAGGGGAGTGACTGGCTCCCCTATAGTTTGTATTTTTTTTCTCCTTTTTCTTTTGAGATGTTGAATAATCTTAAACTTAACCGTCAAATTAAAACAGAATATACAGAGAGAGGTATGAAATGAAAACAAAAAATTATTTTGCCAGATCTAAGGCAAAATGAAAGCTGTAAAAGGTAAGAGGGAACAATGAATTCCCTCTAACACATGCCAAAAAAACCCCAGGTGAAACACAGACGCTTTTGAAAAGCTGCAAGGTGCAAGCAGAGTTTAAATTACACAAATTCTGTGATTTCAAAGACCTATGAGACAGTCTACGCAAAATATTGTCTTCAAATTAGTCTTGCATGTTTAGTTGATATCCTTATTTAAAAATCTTAACACATTACACAAATATTTTAATAGAAAATTGCATAATATCTTTGTGAATTTTTCATGTAATATCATTTCCTCTATCTTCTCTATTTTCAAAGCAAGCTCCATAAATCCCTGTTGACATTTTAGAGAATTTTATTTACCACCTTTTCTCTGGAGAGGCTGGCTATACTGTAAGGGTCATAACCAAGGACAGCATGGTCCTAAAAGAACCTCTGCAACTCGTGTCAGAAAATAAAGATGAAAGAGATATTCCTTAGTAAGGTTAGCTTAGGGTTTCTGTGGATCTGCAGAGAGCTCTTCCCGGAGCCGAAGGATTACCATTAATGTTATCCAGTCTGCAGCTGAAACCTTCTGCTGGTTGTGCACACAGTCCATTAAATTTTTGTTTCATGTTTTCACTCCCCATATTGAAAGGCAGCATATAGCAAGGCTCAATGGAAGTGCAAACTCAGGGCAAAAGATAAGGAGACAGAAGCGAAATAAAACATTTTGCACAGGCAAGCCATGAACAGTCTCTAACGATATGAGGTGTTTGTACTCCATACGTTTCATACAATTGCACTGAATTGTGTGTGCGACTGGCTTAACCCTGGTGCAATCCATATATTTTAAATGAAATAATTTCTGAATTATCAGAATGTAAATGAAAAGTGTTGCATCGTGACTGTAATATTTTAATGAACATACTGCATGAAGTAACGTAAATTTTACCTTTTCAACATGATTAATTTTGTTACATATCAACTAGAATAAATACAAAAGTGACCAAACATTGAAAGTGTGAAGTTGATTTGCTTTGCAAACAGACAGCTAGATAATAATGATTCTATAAGGGATTATACTGGAGGGTTGTTGTTTTTTTTTCCTTTGGGCAGCCTACTATGTCAGAAAGTAAGCCAGATTTACGTACCATATTTCATGTGAAATTTATAATAGCTAATAAAAGAATGGATAGTGAAGGTTTAACACAAATGGTCAGGGTGCCCTGTTAATGGGGTCAGAAAGCCTATTCTTGAAATGAAATAAATTGCCAAGTTTTAAAAGAAGAAATAGCATTGTTAGGTTAATTAGTTATACACTTTATCTCAATTCTTCGAATTAAAGGTTGTCCTCAGAAAGATGCAATCTAGAACTAAGGTAACACTTCCAATACTAGTGAATCATGAGGGAAAGGTACTCTTAAACCTTTTTGAAATTAATTGTCTTCTACTCTTCCTACCTTTATCCTCTCATTCAGAAATTAATATTCAGAGGGAATTCAGGTCAAACTTTGAAAATTAGATTGGATAAAAAAATGGATGTTATTTCCTGCCATTTATTCTGACACGAAAATGGTTCTCTTATATGTTCATATGTCCTGTATTGAACTATAATCACGTATTTGAAATCATAAAATATCAAAAATGTCTTGACAAAATCTAAAAATGAAGGTATTCTACTGTACACTATCAACTTCAGAATTTGCTGCTGCCCTAAAATACATAAAAATGCTACCTTCATACATAGTGCTCTACTATGTTTAGCATAAATTAACAGCAGCTCCAAAGACTCACTGGAGTATAAAAACTTTTTCTTTAGGTTGTTTTCTGGCAGTAGTACTGTATAATTGCCTTGATAAGCCTTAACGTTGTTAATGTTAGCTAGAGTTAACCCAGCAAACAGTGATGTCAAAATTTGTAGGTAACATGAGGAACAGAAGTTGTCTCCTGACACTGCAATAAAGTGCAGCTAATTAAGCAAGAGCATCTTCCCTTTCTCTACGAAACTTTTCGTCAGCAATTCACAACCAAAAAAACACTAAACAAACAAAAAACCAAACAAACTGACCTCCTCCCCCACCTCAGTTCAAAATATTATTAGAGATTTCGAAATTTAATTCCTGAGTGACAATGAGGAAAAGATGCATCAACACATGGACCACCAAAATCTGACATAAAAGTGCAAACTGTCGATCCTAAAAAGCCAAATCATCCTGCACTGGCTTTTGAACTCTGGATTGCTATGGAAAGCTTTGCATTACGACTGACAGCAAATTCAAGTTGTAGCAGAAATATTTTATTTTTCATTTATTTCTTGCATAAAGGCCACAGCACCTAAGCCTTGTACACAGTCTCCTGAAGACAGATTGAAGCAATTATATGGGCTTGGAGGTTGTCTGAAAAATCCACAAACATCTATACACTTTAGAGAGAGTACGACTCAGAATCACAGAGATACTTTATAGTATTTAAGTCTAGGCACATCAGCTATGTATATAGAGCCTCAAAGTGTAATATTCCTTTCACTTACTAAAATAAACCACTATTGAAGCAAAGACTAGCATGAACGTGCAACCTTACTTAATTTTTTTATTGACAGAACAGATTTTTGCTTATTCAAACATTTCTTTTATTATTTTTTTTCAAATTCTTTTAAGACACTTTAAAAGTTAAGGTAATAATTTTATAATTCACAAGGCCTGAATGTTCTCTTACATGCAAGATTCTTTCTGATACAATTTAAAATCAGCAGCTTCTGAAACATCTGTCAGAGACTGATACTTTGGATACTGCTAATTGCTAAATCATGTGCAGCTGTACACATTTGTGATAGCCCTTACAGCTCACAAAACTGCATCAACAGCCATAAATATAAACAATTCTCTCTATTATAATCAGTCTTACAATGTTTTTAGACACAAAAGCAATGCTTGCAGGTTCAGATGAAGAAATTTGAAAAAAGCTTCTGTTTAGTAGATTGCATATATTTTAAGATGCAGTGATTTTTCCTGATATTTTAATAATAAGGAAAACACTGGAAAAAAAATCGACCAATCTCGTACTTCTGTGGAAAATAGCATCCTCTTTGCAACCACTTCTAGAATATGCCAAGAAAGAAACTGCTGTCAAATGTCAAAGAACTTTTTTCTCAGATATTGAGAGAAGCTCATCATGAAATCCATAATGATTTTGTACTTCTTTGGGACCACAGCAGCAGAAGAATGACTCAAATTACCATGACAGAATAGATTAAACCAACAGAAGAAGTAGAATCAAAGAACTGTGAGTGGAGAGGGAGGATCCCAGTGGTATGGCTCCTCAGTCTCCCCAGAGATATTTGTTGGCCCACTGAGATTTCTGCAGCTACAGCAGATATGAGGAAGGTCAGCATCACCTATGAGGTGGTTACCTGTGTGGGTTTGGGTCTTTGTACTTATGGGGTTATTGGGAAATTTTTGTAAATTCTACAATAAAGATCAAGCATAGTCTGCTGGTTGCTTGTCTCATTTATCACATGCTTTGCGTCCATCTGTAGACTGATACTACCTTTTCAATTCCTGAAACACTGAAGTAATGGAAATTCTACCTTCTACCTGCTCAAGAAAGTCACGTGCTATTATAGGTAAGTATAAGCACCCTTATTTCAACAACACAAAATATTTACCTCTTCCATTTAACTCAGAAACGCAGTTTTGAGAAATCAAACTTCATTTTTTAGATGCATATACTTTAACATCCAGGTTTCTCACAGTTGACCTTAACCTTTAACGTAAAAGTCAGATATAGATAAGGTTGTGATATTAAAATACAGCTTGTGCTAATTTATTTTTTTATTACATTTCAGTATAGCTAAATGATTTTTTAAGATGTACAACAGAGAGCCATACAGCAGTATCCTGGCTGACTCTAAACACAATAGATTGGTGCTAGAAGCAGCACATCTACATTAAAGCAGTTTTCTACTTGTGCTAATTCACCCCACTTCAGCATTCCACAATTGGGTCAATGCACAATAGTGCAGGAAGAAGAATTCTTTAAAATGCCTGTGATTAGGATGCAGTTTACTTCCATTAAAGAAGAAATTGAATGTGGAGTTACGTGTTTGGGAGCTATTTTCATGCATTCTTTTTTTTATTCAGGTCCATGTACTTGCAAGAATTTAAAGTTCTTTTCCGATAAACAAGTCACAAAGAAAACAATAAGAAGCAGTTTCTTTGCTCAGAGTTTCAGGAACCTTTTCAGTCAACACATATATCCAAAACGTTTGCTCTTACACAACAGCGCTCAGAAAAGAAGAATTAAAGAAGTCATCCATTTTAAAGGAATGATAGGGTCAAGTCTCTGGTTAGATTATTGAAGAGAACAAACATTCTCCAGGAGTATCAGAAGACACCGTAAGACGCACAAAAGCAGTATGTTCCCTAAGATTTCTTTGGGAAACATTGATTGCTTCCTACTATTCTATTCTGAAAAGGGTGGCAGTTACCGCTTCTGAATGCGAACTACAGAATAAGTACCATGTAAAAAGGGAAACATCACAGCTGAATTTCCTGACACAAGTCAGATCTTTGCCTTTTTCAATGAGAGAATTAGATCTATGAAAAAAGCTTTCAAGGAGAGAATGTAAAGAATTACCTTTGCTTTCATATAATAACTAATACTGTTCCTGGTTGTGGCAGTGCAATTACAATATTGGATCATTACCTCATTTTGCCAATATTTTAACAAAACAAGTCATCTGCATTGTTTCCCGCTATGTTCTGAGGAATGCATATGTAGCAGAATAATAAAGTTTCAAGTGAAAAGGAAGAACTACTCAATTTCTATGATAATGATAAAGACAACCGATCTTATGCAATATCTGCTGGGGTTTTTTTTTTTCTTTTTACAATATTGTAATTTCTTCAGTAAGCTTACTGGAAAATATGTGAATAAATTACATTAATACTAAGAGCAGTGGTTTACAAGTCCTTGGGTCCTTGATATGTTATGAGAAAGCTGAAGATAGAAAATACCATATTGACAAGATTTATTCCTGTCAGTAGCTCATTACGTAATCTCGGCTAAACCTTGGCATAGAATGAAAATCTAAAAAGATTCTGTACCATTATAGAAAGCTGTTACATTCTGATTTTCTGAGCCATTCTTCTGCTCCTTAGTTACGTTAATATTAAAAGAAAAAACCCCGATCAAAAACCAAACCAACCAAACAAAAAAACCAAGCAACTCAGATGCTAGTTATGTTTGGCTTAAAAAAAAAAAAAAGGCAAACAAAACAAATACCTAAACAAAACAACAAAATACCACATAATGTTTTCACATTTTGAGTCTTACTTTTCCTGTGATTTGAATCATACAGAGCCAAATTCTCTCTGTATTCTACATTCAACTTTCCCAGCAAAAAAAAAAAAAAAGAGGCACTACTGTCAGGAAACTGGTCTCCTTGGTCCCATATTTTGAGTAAGGTCATGGGTATTAGTTAGGAGTAGCCTAACTAGTGCCCACAGTTGCGCAGTTCACACAGCACTCAAAAGCTACGTGGTGGAAGTAAAGGAGACAGAGACATTTTAGCCAGTTTTCCTCTGTTTCCATTGAAGAAGGGCTTCAAAGGGGATAGTGAAGTGGGACCAAGGAACTGATCCCAGCAGCCAACATCTGTGAAACAGGAATTCTACTTGCTTACCAGATATTCGGAAGGAACAATCTGCTTTCAAGAATAAACAAACAAAACACATGGTATGAAGTGCAAAATGTGATTTGCTTTAAAAAAGTATGTTGAAGCAATTCAGGGATCCTCTTTAAAGAATCCACAGAGTCTTTCTGACAAAGTTAATTACAGACATGAAGACCAAGTGTGTAACTCAGCTAGAAATACAGTTTCAGGTTCTTACGTCCTTGTTTTTACCTTGAATCACTGCCAACCAAATAGGCTGGCAAAACTTAAACACAAGAAAAAAATAACAACAATCAATAAATGTTACATTTGGAATTTTGGCTTATGCTGCTCCTACACTAGTGGTTAAAACACTGTGTCAATGCGATTGTGTAACAGGAAGTATCCCTTGTGTTCCCTCAATACACTCAATTCCGAACCAACTTCTGCTTGTAACTATCAGCATCCCATCATCTCCCTTCATTTCTGCTTCTCTGTAAGCTTGTCTGCTTTCCTGCCAGCTGAATAAGCACCTTAGTTTACACAAACTAATCTGTGTAGTCTGATGAATATTGATTATGTAATTTACATGAGACACCTGATTCTTCTGAAAAAGAAAGTTGAAAATATTAATGTAAATAATGTTTTTTACTTGTACCATTGAAAGAAACAAAATATGTGCTTATCCATATACCTTGGCAAAATATAAATTACTCCAGCCCAGTTTTATTTAATGTAAACCTGGATATACATATTCACGCACAAATACAGTTTCTGATGCTGTTAACAATTTTTATTGCAGAGGTCAGAACATTCATTCAATGGAGTCTGTAATAATGTTATAAAAGCAGTTACCTCTCCCTGCACACACGCGAAACACATTCTCTTCCCATGCCGATATCGTGGGTGTTCTTCAAAGAATCCAAAGAGTCTTATTGCCTCACCTGTAAGTCCTCTTTGCGTTTACACTCTTATATTCACCGACGACCTCTGCCACAGTATCTGCCCTCTTTCCTGACTTATGCCTCCTTAACTCAATGGGAGCCTGAGAAGGGGAGCATAAGAAATCACTGTGCTTGGTTTAGGAATTGCACCTTTGAAGATCATGCGTTTAAATATAGCATTTAAGAAATGACTAGTAAGACAAATCATCTCTTTCAAACTTATTTGATGAAGAGGAGTTTTGATGAGGTGGTGAGAGTGTTCAGAAATCACCTGCCAGAAACACAAAATACAATGGAAAGGGTCTCTCATTGATTATTTTGTGAGTATAGACCCTGTTCTGTCTTCTGATAGAAAATAAAGTATGTACTGAGAAACATGACTGCCTGCTTTCCAACTCTTTTTTTTTTTTTTTTTTTTTTTTTTTTAAATTATGGGGCTGGTCAAAGAAGAATAGTTGGCTAGGCAAAAAACGAAAGAAAAAGCTTCATGCAGAAATTCTAGATGCCTTGAGAAATTCTTACATAGACTAAGGAGTACCGATGAACATGCTCCAGGGAAAAGCCAATCTCTATTTTTCCTGTGCTAAAATAACAAAAAAAAAAAGATCTTTCAGAAACAAAAGAATGGTTGTATGCATGTTTAGTTTCAGACTTTCACAAAGAAGTGACCTGCGTGCCAAAGCTTAGCTAGCTGTTCGGAGCAACTTTGACCTGGAGGTTTACAGACAATCTGGCTTGTGATTATTCTGCCTGATGCAAAAGATCAGTATAAGAATAACGTGAAAATGCTTATTTGTCTTTCATCATCCAAAGATGTTCTGCATTTATGTATCTAAGCACATTTCAGGACAGTTTTGGTTTGGTTTCATTTTGTACCTAAGCTCAGATAACTAGTGCATTTCAATTATTTTGTTTACAACCGTCTTCCGTACAAACTGCTAATTTAACACTTAAAAATTGAGATGTTTTACACCAGAGCTCTGGTTTGTCATAAAAAATAATTAGACTAGTCTTGTTCATTCACTTTCTCTTTGCTTTATTTGCACACAGCTAAGCATTAAGAGATTACAGCTTTGTCAGGGAGGTGCTCTTATTAAGGTTTTGCAGCAGCAAAGAATCCACAGACAACTTATTCACCAGATTTTCAAATATCACTGCAGAAACTAAATCACTGGGTTTGGGGCATTATCTTTAAATTTTGGCCCCAGAAGTACTCTTGCTCTACTGACTTTCATAAGGATTTTTCCAGTAAAATATGGAACTCAGTATCTCAGGCAGAAAGTACACAGAAAGAATGTGACTTAGTGTGAGAAACAAATTCTATTTCCAAAGGTTTTAAAATAAACTGCAAATACATGATCATCTCTGCAAGATTCCTTGCGACAACTATTTTTACTCTTTTTTTAAGGGAGTGAAACAAAAGGACAAGGAAACAAAATGGCTTGAAATTATCAGTGACAAATCTGAAAGCAGAATATATTCAGAAAGCTTTCACAAATGAGAGACACTTGAGCAAGGTGTCAAACTGAAATTGAGCTAAAGGGCTTCTGAAGGCCATTGTGCTCCCTAAATAGGAAAAACAGACTAATTGACTGGTGGATTCCGCGCAGTGCCTCCACTTGTGTACTTGCTGCCGAGTACACAGTGGCTTCTGTAGATCAGGCTTTTTTTCAACTTTTCTCTTTGACAGGCCTTGCTGAAGGACAGAGAAAGAAAAGACTATGCACTGCAATGGTGGAACAAAAAATACTGTTCTTTTATTAACACACAAATTAAAATATGTCCGTTCACTTATTTTTTAATAAACCCAACATAAGCTATCTCCCAAGCACAAACACAGCCTGGATGATGAGTAGATTGAGAGCATCCCTCAAAAGGAAAACTGGACATGAGCCAGCAATGTGTGCTTGCAGCACAGAAAGCCAATCGCATCCTGGGCTGCATCAAAAGAAGCGTGGTCAGTAGGTCGAGGGAGGTGATTCTGACCCTCTGCTCTGGTGAGACCGCACACCTGGAGTACCGCACCCGGCACTGGAGCCGTCAGCACAAGAAAAGACACAGACTTGCTCAAGCAGGTTCAGAGAAGGGCCATGAAAATGATCAGAGGGCTGGAACACCTCTCCTATGAGGACAGGCTGATAGAGAGAGTTGGGGCTGTTTAGCCTGGAGAAAAGAAGCCTTTGGGGAGACCTTGCAGCAGCCTTCCAGTACCTAAAGAGGGCTACAGGAAAGATGAGGAGGGACTCTTTATCAGGGAGTGTAGTGATAAGATGAGGGGTAACAATTTCAAACTGAAAGAGGGTAGTTTTAGATTAGAAATTAGGAAAAAAATCTTGACTATGAGGGTGGTGAAGCACTGGAACAGGTTGCCCAGAGAAGTTTCAGATGCCCCCTCCCTGGAAGTGGTCAAGGCCAGGCTGGATGGGGCTTTGGGCAATCTGGATTAGTGAAAGGTGTCCCTGCCCATGGGAGTGGGGTTGGAACGTGGGGGATGGGGTTATAGCTGGGATTGCAGCGGGGCAGTGCTCTAGAAATTATGAGGACCGGGTGGCCTTCCATCCCCCTAGGGTGAGATCAGTGTGCTCAGCTTGCTCCCTGAAATGCTTATACACCAATGCACGCAGCATGGGGAATAAGCAGGAGGAGCTAGAAACCTGGGTTCGGGCAGGAGATTATGATCTGGTGGCAATTACAGAGACATGGTGGGACAGCTCACATGACTGGAATGGGGTCATGGGTGGCTATGTCCTTTTCAGGAAAGACAGGCCAGCCAGGTGAGGTGGTGGAGTCGCTCTTTACGTGAAAGAGCAACTACAATGTCTTGAACACCATCCAGGCATAGATGAGGAGCAAGTTGAGAGTGTATGGGTTAGAATTAAGGGGCAGGCTGGCAGGAGAGATACTGTTGTGGGTGTCTATTACAGGCCACCAGATCAGGGTGAGGAAGTTGATGAGGCCTTCTACAGGCAGCTGAGAGCGGTCTCACAATCACAGGCCCTGGTTGTCCTGGGGGATTTTAACTTCCCTGATATTTGCTGGAAGGACAACTCAGCCAGCCAGCCACAGTCCAGGAGGTTCCTCCAGTGCATCGATGATAATTTTCTGATGCAAATGGTGGAGGAGCCGACTAGGAGAGGAGCACTGCTGGACCTCATCCTCGCTAACAAGGAGGATCTGGTTGAAGCAGTAAAGGTTGAGGGCTGCCTTGGCTGCAGTGACCATGAAATGGTGGAGTTCAGGATCTCATGTTACAGAAACAAAATAGCAAGCAGAATTGCAACCCTGGACTTTGCCAAGGTAAACTTTGGATTTTTCAAGCAATTACTAGAGAAAATCCCATGGGCAAGGCTGTTTGAAGGTAAAGGGGCCCAAGACAGTTGGTTAGCGTTCAGGGACTGCTTCTACCGTGCTCAAGATCAGAGCATCCCGACACGTAGGAAGTCAAGGAAGGGAGCCAGGAGACCTGCGTGGCTAAACAGGGATCTGCTGGGTAAGCTCAAGGGCAAGAGGAGAATTTACAGATCTTGGAAGGCAGGGCTGGCCACTTGGGAAGAATATAAGGCTGTTGTCCGAGGGTGTAGGGAGGCAACTAGGAAAGCAAAGGCCTCCCTAGAATTGAACCTGGCGAGAGGGGTCAAGGACAACAGGAAGAGCTTTTTCAAATACGTGGCAGATAAAACTAACACCAGAGGCAATGTAGGCCCACTGATGAATGAGGTGGGTGCCTTGGTGACACATGATACAGAGAAGGCAGAGTTACTGAATGCCTTCTTTGCCTCTGTCTACTCTGCCGGAGGCTGTCCTGAGGAGCCCCGTTCCCCTGAGGCCCCAGAGGAAGTCAGGGCAGTGGAAGAGTTTGCTTTAGTCGATGAGGACGGGGTTAGGGACCAATTAAGCAATCTGGACATCCATAAATCCATGGGTCCAGACGGGATGCATCCACGGGTGCTGAGGGAGCTGGCTGATGTCATTGCTAGACCACTCTCCATCATCTTTGCCAAGTCTTGGGAGACGGGAGAGGTGCCTGAGGACTGGAGGGAAGCAAATGTCACTCCAGTCTTCAAAAAGGGCAAGAAGGAGGACCCGGGTAACTATAGACTGGTCAGCCTCACCTCCATCCCTGGGAAAGTGATGGAACCACTTATCCTTGGTGCCATCTCAAGGCATATCAGGGATAAGAGGGTCATTAGAGACAGTCAACATGGCTTCACCAAAGGGAAGTCGTGCTTGACTAACCTCATAGCCTTTTATGAGGATATAACAAGGTGGATAGATGATGGCCGAGCGGTGGATGTGGTCTACCTTGACTTCAGTAAAGCATTTGACACAGTCTCCCACAGCATCCTTGCTGCTAAACTGAGGAAGTGTGGTCTAGACTCTCGGGTAGTGAGGTGGACTGTGAACTGGCTGAGGGGAAGAAGCCAAAGAGTTTTGGTCAATGGGGCAGAGTCTGGTTGGAGACCTGTATCCAGTTGAGTGCCTCAAGGGTCGGTACTGGGACCAGTATTATTCAATATATTCATCGATGACTTGGATGAGGGACTAGAGAGTACTATCAGCAAATTTGCTGATGACACCAAGCTGGGAGGAGTGGCTGACACACCAGAAGGCTGTGCTGCCATCCAGCGAGACCTGGACAGGCTGGAGCGTTGGGCGGGGAAAAATTTAATGAAATATAACAAGGGTAAATGTAGGGTCTTGCATCTGGGTAGGAACAACCCCAGGTTCCAGTATAAGTTGGGGAATGACTTATTAGAGAGTAGTGTAGGGGAAAGGGACCTGGGAGTCTTGGTGGACAGCAGGATGACCATGAGCCAGCACTGTGCCCTTGTGGCCAGGAAGGCCAATGGCATCCTGGGGTGTATTAGAAGGGGGGTGGTTAGTAGGTCAAGAGAGGTTCTCCTTCCCCTCTACTCTGCCCTGGTGAGACCCCATCTGGAATACTGTGTCCAGTTCTGGGCCCCTCAGTTCAAGAAAGACAGGGAACTGCTGGAGAGAGTCCAGCACAGGGCAACTAGGATGATTAAGGGAGTGGAGCACCTCCCTTATGAGAAAAGACTGAAGGAGCTGGGGCTCTTTAGTTTGGAGAAGAGGAGGCTGAGGGGTGACCTCATTAATGTTTACAAATATATCAAGGGTGAGTGTCACGAGGATGGAGCCAGGCTCTTCTCGGTGACAACCACTGATAGGACAAGGGGTAATGGGCTGAAACTGGAACATAAGAGGTTCCGCTTAAACTCGAGAAGAAACTTCTTCTCAGTGAGGGTGACGGAGCCCTGGAACAGGCTGCCCAGAGAGGTTGTGGAGTCTCCTTCTCTGGAGACATTCAAGACCTGCCTGGACACGTTCCTGTGTGGCATAGTCTAGGCATTCCTGCTCTGGCAGGGGGATTGGACTTGATGATCTTTCGAGGTCCCTTCCAATCCCTAACATTCTATGATTCTATGATTCTATGATTCTATGATCTTTCAGGCGCCTTCCAACACAAACCATTTTATTTTATTTTCAAAACTGGGATTTGATATAGCTTAATTGCTACCATGATTGTATCCGTAACACATTCTGCTTAGTCAAAAAATATAAGGCATCTCAATGGTGCATTTGGCCAACAGGTCATTTTCCATGTTGCGTTTTTTTCACGAATGCATGAAAAAACAATCAAATACAAGTCTCTTATTACTTACCAACAGAGATCGAGCTGTTGCTTACTGCTTGCTAATAAAATCTTACTAATGGCAGAGAACCTAATCTCACATGATTTTGATGATCAGATACAAAAAAACATTAACGCTTCTGGGGGCAAGGGAGAAGGAAAGTTAAGCCCTTAAGTACCTGTGAGAGTCTAGGCCTAAATGAACTTCGTTTCTTCTGACTTTGATATGAATTGAACCTTCACAAGCCCTCACAGAGTGTTTAGCACTTGGATTATTATACCACCTCAGAAATTCTGTTCATTATTTTAATCTCTCTGGGCCAGAGAGGTTACATTTTGTCATAAACCCAGATGATACTGGTATCACATTAATTGTTTCAGTGGGTCAAAGTCGATGACATTGCAACTCTTTTTACTGTAATTTTTAGCCCCCTAAGTAAATGTCCGTCAGATAAATCTCTAATTTCTTCAATACATTGTAATCTTTTGTTCCTTCTGTAATGTTTGTAATTTTCATACTCATTTTTAACTGACACTCTAGCAAATAATTTCTTCCTAGATGCATCACTTTATTTTTTTAAAAGAAATCCCCATGAAAATTTTACTGTCTGCCTAATTTAAATGTAGCTAAGCTGTGAGCACTAGAACCTTTCAGAAACAGACGTGTCTTCTCCTTAGCAAAGGTGCTATTTTCTGTCTCCCTGTATGGGAGCGCAGAGAGCTGGAGAGCATACACCACCCAAAATAAAGGACAGCATTTGTTGCAGTATATCCAAGAGGACTGGGTCATGCTCAAGAGGCTCACAGCCTAGTCCCTGCATCCCTCCTGTCTTAAGCGGGCAGCAGTCTGCTTACTGCTGTCAGCTGAGGGTAAGAATCTTCACCTTTGGGTGATAACAGAGGACATCACTTCCAGTTCATTGCTCTTTTAGGGAGGTGCATATCAAGACTGAATATTCATCCTGTGGGAAGTCTGGAGGGAGCTACAACATCCACACTTTGTTTGCCACCTTTTTTTGATCAAAATATCCTGATATCACTCGCAAGCTAATAAAGGAATGAAATGAACTGTTCTTGCCTGAGTAGGCTCGGCATAACAAGGGTTTTGAGACAAAAACTGCATGGGTTCTGTTTTCAGTAATGGAATATTTGTGTGATTTTTTTTATACTGTAATTGTGGAAGGTCTGTAATAGCTGAGACAACCAAGTTTCTCATCCTAATTAATTTCCTTTGCAAAGCAAGAGGACAATGCTAATTCTTCCTTTTGAGCTAATGGACAGATGCCAGAGAAAGTTATGTTGACAATGTATCATTTGCCAAACAACGCATACTCTAACTTTTTTCCTGGAGGGAAAACAATCCAGAGTTTGGATGGTTTTTTTTTTCTTGAAATGCAAGCCAAATCCTAGATTTATGGAGGGAACAGCATGAAACATACTGTGTTTGAAATAACTGATTGACTTTTAGTCCTACAAGTTAATAAAATTAATTAACATTTATGAGAGAAATTAAATATTATTTACAGATAAACATTAAGACTAGCAGTCTTGTGCTACAGTTCATGATGTCTCAGAGCATATTTTTGAAAGGTTTTTCAAGATCCATATTCTACTTTTCTAAAAAAAAAAGTTCAGATAGCCCAATTCTAAGAACGTAGTAATTTCGCATATTCTACTACCTAATGGCTCAATTTCATTTTAAATAGCACAAATAATACACTGAAAGGGGAATAAAATTATCAATGACCACTTGAGTTATCAGTAGACAATTCTTAGACCTCATTAACGTATCTGAAAAAGGACTGTAGAGCAGCAAGCATTAGTCACTTGAGCAGTATTAAAATAATGGGATATATTACCTGTTCTGTTGCCTGTCTGTCATTATTAGCATTACGCTGATCAGGTGATTCTAGCCCATTTTAGCTCTTAAGATGGGTGAAGGCACAAAAATCATAGTCGATCAGGAAGACGGACACAACTGGAAGTTCACCTGTCCTCTGGTCAGTCTTTTCTCAAAAAGCTACACCTGTAATTGTGGATGACGCTGTGTAAGACAGGCTTCCCAGTGCTTTGCCACTTCACTCACACACAGGGTGATGATGTAGGGCACAAAGTATTACAGCCTTTCTTTTTTCTTCCATTCTAACTATGTACAAGGCAGGCAGTGGTGGAGGCAGAATAAATTCATTTCCTGCCTTTTAGAAGACAGGCAGTTCTTGTTCAGGAAGAAACGAAAAGCCTGACAACATCAGGCCTACTCAAGCTTCTGGTAAGGCAGTTTTAAAATCAAATGTGCTCTTGAATTAGACAGCAGATCTTGAAAACTAACCTCTTCAGTTTCTCTGTCCTCATTTCTCCTCCAGCACAACCAACAGCAGAACAATGAAGAAAACTCTCACACTCTTTGAAAGGAAGGGGGCTTATCAGTGCTCACCTGTACTTGTTTATGATTTAGATCTCGATAGTCCCATTTATTTTATCTGGTGCTAACTAGTATTTTTTTTTGGCAATTGCAGCATGCAGACAACTGACTGGAGAGACACCGGAGGACAGCCTTAAAAACATAGAGAGTACTACTGGTGTAATGCAAGTGGAAACCTGCTTCACTTTGGACTACATCCAGACCTTGATCAGAACTCCCTTCTTCTTTTCTTCCATTTCTACAGAGAAGAATAACTACTATTATTGGAAGATAGGTAATGAAAACTTGTATAACTGACATACTATTACCATATTTTCTTGGTCATTTTTGTTCTCATTTAATGGTTCTTTCCCTTACTAACTCTTCTATTCTTCCATGTCTGCAAGCAAAAAGTAGTTACCTTGTGCTAGCATTTAAAAAAAAGCACTGCGGACAGAAGGGTGCAGAGGGGAATTTTGTTGTTCTTCTTACTGCTTTCTAATTAACTAACTTGAAATAGCCAAGGTCTTTCTGTTGACATGAATAAGTTCTATATACCTGGAAAAAACTATTCCAAGTCAGTTGTGGTTTTGCTACACCTCAAAAAGCATTTTCTGAAATTGAAATATATTCTAAAGGACTTAGAAATAAGCTAAAATATTTTTTTTCTTGAAAGTCTGCTTATGTTTTCTCTTCCTACTAATTTGTGTAAAAGGAACAACACAATAATGTGGGACAGGAAATCTTTAAACATTTCTTACAATTTTTCTGAAAGCATTGAAATAATAATAATGAAAAGTCTTTGAATATGCTTTTCTGCTTCGTAGTACATGTCCTGGCTTGCATGGGATATTGTTTAAGAAATTGGCTACGGTCAATGCAAAAATTGTATTTTTAGGAATGGACTGCAAAAAAACTGTCTTCCTGCTGTAAGGAATACCCATGACATTTTAAAACTAAACCCAAGATGACAACCTAAACCCAAGAGACTAGAGTACAAAGCATACAATACTTCATCCTCCATTATGCATACACAAATCAAATTATATACTGTTATTCATTGGCAGAGATAGTGGGAAAGCTGGAAGCTGTTTCAGGTCTCCTAAATCTAGGCTTCCAGAAGCCTTAATGTCCAGCACTGCTTATGGTGCCTGAGCTCGCCCATTCGTTCCCCACCCACCCCACCTTCTCTCTCTAGCTCAATCTCACACACAAGGCATCGGAAAGTGAAGAAGCTGCCGTAGGGCACATGAAACAAAATGCAGGGCCTTCCTAGGTGCCGCTCAGCCCATGCCCTCCACAGTGTTGTGCATCCCAGTGCAGGAACACTCTGCCTTTATCTCCTTGCAGGAAAAACTTTATTTCCCTGAATGTCCACGAGCAGGTGTTTATATCATGTAACAAGACTGCAGCAAACAGCTCTCTTCCCAGTCCATTCCCTTCCATTCATATAGGGACAGAGATGTTTCTTGAATGTGACTTGTTTAGCATGAAGATAATGATATGACATAGAATCTGAAAAGTGAAAATAATTTTTCCAAGACTGTAGAGTCAAAGTAAAAATGAGCCCTTAGTAAGACCTACGTACTGTGCAACTCTTGTCTGGATAAGTGGAATTTAAGTGGCATATATATAATGTTTGATTTTCTGGGATAGGGATAAATTATTTCCCTAACTGCAACTCTGTAAATGAAGTTGAAGTATTAGATTATCCTCTGTTCCCCAGTGTATTGCCTGATCTTTGTTTCAAGAATTACCTTATGTTCGAAGTAAAATTAAAAAGTCAGAAAAGCAGAAACAAGTCTAAGTCATGGAAGGAAATGGCTTTATCAAGAAGGTGCAGGGGTTAGAAAACTATTTCAGTCATTATTTTAGTGCTTGTTAGACACACTTGGAATGCTATTCTTTATGAACTTTTTTTGCACAGTAATGTTGCACTTAATTGGAGCACAAGCTGTGCACTGATTAAGTAGTCACAGTAGTCATATTTTAGTTTTTACACTCTGATTCTCAGTATTTTTTTCATTTGTAGCTCATAGCAACTCACTTTTTAAGCTGTAAACCAGGTGCAACTTTGTACGATTGTGCTTAACTTTCTGGAAAGCTTTTCCATCGCTGTTCCAATTAATGATGCTCAGTTTCGCCTGCTGTTTAGGAAAATGTAATCTCTTTCTAAAATGTTTTTGTTTCTTAAAATGTCCAAGCACATCTGAATAAACTTTTTGTTGAAATACTATAATCAAGCTGTGTCACATGACCCTACATGAATAGCATCAAAAACTGAATGTGCAGTTTGTTTAGAACTGAAACTATAGATACTAATGTACCTGGAAATACCAGATTCTACATTGTTCTGGTTTCCAACAAGTCAACAACAATCATTAACAAGCTAAATTCACAGGCACCTAATGTGAATTTTCAAGAGTTTGTAAAGGTTACTAAAACAGTGGTGAAATGGACAAAGCAACATAAGGCATTAGATAAAACATTAGTATTCTTTTCAATATTTTATCTGTAATTAAAGATCATTTTCTCTCGACGAAGACAGTTTTTCATTCTGAAGTTACTACAACCAAGAATAAATTGTTAATTTGCTCCTCTCAGAAATTCACTAAAGTTGCAGAAGAAGCAGATTTCAGTTTGGAAATTAAAAAGAATTATCGTATTTCTTGGACAGTGAGCCCTCACAAACCCCAGTCCAACAATAACAGGTTTTGGCATTCATAAGCTTATCATCACATGACTGTAAACATTGGTTTAGATAATCAAGAGGAGTAACATTCTGATAGCAACCATATACATGAATATTTTCAGTTCAAATTTTGAGGTGTTAGAGTAAGATGTAAAATGTTTTCTATTGCATTTCAGCTGATTATTTGCTATAAGGATTTCAGAAATGAAAACCTTAAAGTCACTGTTATCAACATATGCTTCTAGCTTTTTGTTCATTCTGCAAGCAGTTCTCTGATTCTGTGTTCTCTGCGTATTGTGGAAATATTTTGAAAGGAAAACTGTGAGTGAAAATAAAGACAGAGCACTTCATGAGCCTGATGCACTGTTCAAGGTTCAAATAAGTAATGTCTCATCAGCTAAACTGTAAATATATCTGGAACAAAGCACAATGACTGATGCAACATTTAGCACACAATAATTAAGACAAAGAAATGTAAAACCCTCTGTCCACTTGCAATAGGATTTGTGTGGAAAAATAGGTAGAACGGCGGTATAAGAGTATCTAATAAGAATTTCTGAAGCAGGTCATTTATTAGGCTTTCCCATAATAAAGAAAATAATTGCAAAATCAACAGGGTACACAACTGGGTTTCAGCTTTGCTTCTCATGAAGATGAAAAGCTCCATGGAGGACAGTACCTTCTTAGGTTACAGTGATTGTTTGTTCACTATTGACCTTACATACTGACCTGTTGCTACAGAATCTCCTACAAAGTTCTTGGCAGAATTGTAGGATTTGCAGCAGGCTACTCAGTCATTCTAGGGAACATCTTTCTCCAGAATCATATAAAGAGCACTGAAATACAGAAACCAGGACCCAGATGCATCCATCTGCACATTAACTCCATATAGCCTCTGCTGGCAGCAACGTTATATACCCTGCCATGGAAATGTGTATGGCTTTTTTAGCATCAAAACAAAAATGCCTATTCAAAGTATTGTTAAGAATGTGTTGTGTAATTCCACTCACAGGTAACTGAAAAGCCAGACTACATTCTCACTTTCTTTTTATCTGAGGGAAAACAAATCAACCAACCAAAAGAGACAGGGACATATTTTGTCCTCACTGGTGCTTACACAAGATTGTCCTCCAATATTGGTTATGCTCATGAGTTTCAAAGGTTAAACACCTCTTGCTTTGAGAGCATGACTGGTTATGAAACCAGCAAAGATCTAGCTAAAAACATCAGTAAAAAGACCTGAATCCATGTGTGGTCTTCTGGCCAGAATGCTGGGAATAATGGGACCTGCTCTGGAACCAAGCTAGCTTTTTGAGTCACTTTGGACACATGCATTCCTTGCCTATGAAACTATCAGAGGGCACTTTTTCTCTTCTTAAATTTCCTTCTCCTATCTGAAAAAATTATTTTGTCTAATTTGAACAAATAAGCTGTCTGAGGTAGTGACTCTCAGCATGCATCAGGCAAATGGTGGGATTTTCATGCATCTGGTGGGATATCTAGGCACTTCACAAATCAAAATAATTAACACTGTAAAAAAGAAATAAAAATGTTACTCCAATTTCAAAGACAAGCAGTGTCACAGAACACTCCTCATGCGAAAAAAAAAAAAAAACACACACTGAAATAGAAAGGATATTGTCAGTGAATGTCCAGGCAAGAGCGTTTCAATGCTTTGTCAGTAACATTCCGTCATCTGCCCAATGGCTGGAGCAAACTTTCTCATGTTAGATGTGCAACGAAACTTACTTGATAAAAATGTTTTAGACAGGTTCAGATGGGGAGTGATAGATACAATAGTTAAGTAATTATGATAGATAAGTAATACTGTTTTGATTGATTTCAAGGTAGAATATTAAACTGTCACACTCTATAGTCTTTGTGATTTTAATGAGAACAGATTTCCAACAAGTCACTGTAACTCTACAATTTATGGAAAAATTTCCCTCCAAGTAAATATGTTTGGCAATCAGCAAGATAAAGCATTCAATTTGCATCATGTTTATCTTTCTGCTTCTTGTTTTTGCATTTTCTATAAGCAGACGCGTTTTGTTGTACAGCACTTTGTTTTGCTTTGCAACATCACAGCTGTAACAGCCAATATATAGAAACAATGAAGCCTCTTTTTTCAAAGAATAAAGGAAACATCAGGAGAGATCTATAGTTGCACCCTAATGAACCAATTCAACGCATGTTTATCTATCATACTAACAGCTCACATGGGATGCCAGAAGCAGTAGCAGTGAGAAGTAAATAGAGACTCTGATACTTTATTTTATTTTGCACCATATCTAGTTTGAAATTTTAGTAGATAATGGGTACTTAAATCTGATAATTTTACACTGTATCAATAAAAATGAAATGAGATACTAAAGAGAGGAGGAGAGGCGAAATTCACAAAGTTGTGTACTGCAAAAATGACGCAAGTGAGATTGCTTTGCTTTAGCAGAAGTCTTGAACTACCTTGAGTTAGCCTCATTTTCAGTTATTTTGGTCTTTTTCTAATAGTAGAAGAGGCAAATTCCATGCTCACACTAAAGGAGAACCTACGGAGATATCTGTCCAGCGCACCATCTGGTACACTGTGAAGCTTCCCATACTCTCCACCTAGACTCTGGCAAGTGCAGTGAATGTCAAACATGTCCAACAAATCCTGCAGTGCAGTCCTGTACCCTATAGCACAAGTGGCTTTGAAGTCCTAAAGGTGGTTCAGATGGAATGAAAACCTCAAGCTGATGTCATTACCACATGGGTATTTCTCATTCATTTCAGACTCATGGTTCCATCCTTTCAGAGCATTGTAGATTATGTCAAACTACTTGGGACTCCACAGACTTCTTCCCATTACACAGACATTACTCAGGATTGATGACCATTACTTGAAGCATGTTATTTCTGCCATGTTAGTCTCAGATTCATTTCCATGAAGGCACATCTCTACAGTCCTCCTCAGAATAGTCTTTCCAAAAGTTCCCACTCCAAAATCCTGCAAGAGACTCTCTCTAAGTGTATGGAGCACAGTACAAATTTTCCTGATGCTAGACATAGTTGTCTAGGTGCCAAGAAGTCAGACTTACAGAAGGGAAAATATCCATAAATGACACCGACTAAGAGGAGGATGAGATCAATAAAGTATCATCTCTTTCAAAGAAAAACATATTCAAATTCTGTTGCATATTGCTGATGGATGTAATTCTGATTTCACTGCAGCCAGGAAAACTTGTAATTGCTAACACAAATATCAAATTTACTGAAGATACCATGTAACATCTCTGGATCAGAGGGTTCCAAAGGATCAGAGGGCTCTGTTTTCTCTATCACCAGTATTACAAAGAGACGTGGCAAAATCCAGTTCCCCTTATGCCCATCGATTTAGAAGTGCAACCAACCCTTCTGGCCTATTTTTTGAACCTCCACCTCTGGAGTAAATAAGCCAAATCTATTCCACTAAGGGTGGCCCAGGAACAAAGGAAAAATCTTGCTCGACTGCTTTAGGGTCCAACCATTTTCTCATGGCTTAAAATTACAAGCTGCTTCCTTATTATTCAGTATTTTATCAAAAAAGTGCCCCAAGAGGCAGAACAGGGACATATATCCAACATTACTTCATACACATTTTGAAAGATGCTTTACAGTCTGACTTCCTTTGGTATCCAACTTTCTGAAGAATGTAATCCCAAAGCATCTTCTTCTGACTTCACCTTAGATGCACAGTGAAGACATGGACGTACAAAACACTACAAATTATGAATGTGCTGAACCAAAGACTGGCCTCTTCTAGATTCAGAGTGGTTTGAAATTCTGATCCCCACATACAAGACAGATAAGAGAGATGGAAGCGATGCAGAAAAATGTCAAAAAAAGTAGTTTCAAATGCTTTATTTTCCCCTCTTATGTTTCGGGTACCAGCCACCTTTGAAGAGTCCTGTGGGAGAAACAGATTACTGATCAGAGAATAGCTTAAATGAGATAACCCTTGCAGCAAGTTGTATAAAGTATGTGCTTCACTGTCAGATGAGACAGCATAAAGCTTTGTCTTGTTCTGATAAAAGATCTATCCAATGGGAAACACAATTTTAGAAACAGATCATAGGAGACCATCACATTTAAACATGTTTTTTCCAGCTTTGTCTCCTTTGAGATAGACTGACAGGTAAATTTGAAAGTGTGTCTTTTCTTCTGAGTTTTGGAAGGTTATTTTTTAGGTTGGTTTTAGGTTCTGTGAAACATTGATAACAACCTGCCAGAGCTGAAGTGTTTACATCGATTTTTCAGAGGTAGGAAACATACATATCTTATGAACTCAGTAAGACTTAAAATCCTGGAGGATTTCAGTTAAAAATCACTTTATTACAAAAAATTAAGAGTTAAAAAGTCACACAGAACTGGAATTCTGAAAGCTTTATTTGCTTAGAAAGTCCTTACACTTCTACCTAACTTACGATTTTTTATGTTTAAAGAAAAATTAAAAAAAAAAAAAGGGAATGGCTGTCCTACAGTTTGCTAGATATTTTCTCTTCACTGAATCCTCATCTGGAGTAATGAAGAGAACAGGGAAAGGGAATACAAAATAAGAATAAAGAGTTTAATATTTTTCATTTGTGCTGAAAACACCCTCCCACATAAAATTATAAACAAAACTTTGTCTGCAATTCTATATCATAACATTATCAAGAGAATCTGTAACTGAACATTTACGACCCTTTTCTAAAAATGCTATTTATAGGAAAGGGCATGTTTGATGTTGGGCCTTGCAATGAAAGGCCATAGAGATACTTAGTGAATAATGACATCAAACGTGAAACTGGATGCATGTTAAATTCCAAATGCGTGAGAGGAAGGGTCTGTACTAGCCTAACTGGAACCAAACATGTATAAGGAAATACGAGGTAGCAAAATTTGAAGCTGCATTTATACCTTTTACTCAGTCTAGTCTGCTTCCCACCTTCAGCAATCCCAAAAGCTCATCTGTGCTATGCAGGCTTTTTCAGGGCTCTAAGTGGTGTGAAACATTACTTGGACTCTCCGTTGAGAATCCTTTATGACTGTACATTCCTTCCAAAACCCCTGATATCACCTGTTGGGACTACTCAGTGGGATGTTATAAAGTAGATAAGTAATTTTTTTCCCATGCTGCATGTACTGCAGAAGTGCAGACAGAGTTTTAAAGCTTCACTTTGCCTCTCTGCTTTTTGTAGTAACATATGCATCATTAATATTTGATCTAGAAGTATTTATTAGAAGCTTTCTACACTTACGTAATATCTCCAGCCTTTAAATTAATGTTGAACATCAGTGCAAAGACTCCAGTCGATGGAACAAAGAGAGAAAGGACAGCTCTTCAGGCAGGTTTGCCGTACCAACATTACTCGTTAGACATACCTCTCACAGAGCCGTCCACAGTATAATTTCTAAATGAGGTCCTATAGAGACGTGTCAAGAAAAGGCAGTGTACAAAAGGCTCCTTTTCAGTTTCATAAATAGACAAATAGACAAATCAGAAAATCAAGCTACTAAAATAAACACTTGAAAGGATCATGGATGAGGTGTACACTAAGCCTTTCCTTTACATGTGAGTGTAGTGGCAGCTTTAACATAATGTTGTTTTATAAAGATGCAAGTGTAAATAGTCTCTTAGTGATACCTGACCATGTTTATAGATTCCTCTTTTAATCCTTTTTCCAGCTTCTCTGGCCTCCTGCTCATCAACACTTTGAACTCCCTTCAAAACATCATCTTCGTATTTTAATAATCCTTCCCACTTTTCTTGTTGGTCAGTTAAAAAAAAAACCTAAATAAAAAAGCTTTCTTTTGCAGAAAGCATCAAATCCATGCTTCATTTTTGAAAGGCATTACGAAAACTCTTCCAACAGAACCAAGTTTTGCCAATAATCACTATAGACTGTGGCTAGGAACAGTCGTCTTTTTGCATTGTGCTGGTACTTCTATCATTCTGCTGAAAATACTTGCATTCTTGATTGTTTCTGTGACAACTGTTGAGTGCCATGATATACAGAAAGCTAAAGTACAGGTTGAAGTTTCCATTTACCATATGATTCAAAGTTCTCTTACTATGAAGCAAGCAACCTGCTAAAATTAGTGCTCCACATTAAGGCTAGTAATTCTCCAGTTTCTTGAGATTCTTACTTATTTTGGGGTATGTCAGAAGTTCTCCACCGGCTTTCACATGGTACATGAAGTTTTGGGCTTACCTATTTCCCTTCCCTTTTACTTTCTGCTGGGTGCTGTCCTCATTTTTTGTAACTTTCTAGCTCCATAAGTCAAATTTGTTCTTTAATATCCAATTTTGAACGGCTCTTGCAAGCTTGCTCGTGTAAGATTTCTGGCTTATTTTACAGGTCTAGGAGGAAATATTGCTTGGGTGTCTGAACTTAGCCAAAATGGCTGACTTTGCGGGGGTGCCCATCACTTACCGCAACGCTGTTCCATGTCCGGCCAACGTCTGTGCCTGTTCAACCATTCTCAAAGACAACAGAACATAACAGGGTAATTTTGAAATCACTTGAAAATAGGAAGTTAAGAGCAAGTTACACCCAGTTACTCCTCAATTTTGACAATAGTAGTGTTCTCAAGCTTGAGAAATCTACACACTTCACACAAAACATGCAGAAACAGGTTCTTTCAAATTTACCATTTAGCTTTTTTTCTCCCTGCCACAGAAATAACATTATTGCAATTGACACATTCACACAAGAACGTCCTTGCAAATGTTCCCACACTTTGTTTCACTGAAATAGGATTTTCCAACAGAAAAGTATTTCATAGAAATATTTTACTGGCTCTACTTAAATCTTTTTTTTCTCAAATAACCCTGCTGTTCCTTTCCCTACATAGCTGGGGACATTAAAATATTTGTTCCCTTATTAAAGATATGTTTTACTTACTGAATGCCTTTACTTCTCATACTGTCAGTACAAACAATGAGAGGAAATGCTACATAAGAGATTCATCCTCATTAGCTGTATTGGAAGCATTGCAGATGACATCACATTGAGGAGTCAGTGACCTTGAACAGACCATGTTCCTCACTCTCTGAGCTCGAGCAGCCTGTACAGGGGAATGAGCAGCTCCTCCTTCCAGTACTTGAAGGGGCCTACAGGAAAGCTGGGGAGGAGTGGTTTACAAGGGTGTGTAACGACAGCACAAGGGTCAACGGTTTTAAACTAGAGCAGGGTGCAATCAGATTAGACATTAAGAAGTTCTTTGCTGTGAGGGTGGTGAAACACTGGAGCAGGTCACCCAGAGAGGTGGTGGAGGTTCCATCCCAGGAGACATTCAAGGTCAGACTGGACAGGACTCCAAGCAACCTGATCTAGTTAAAGATGTCTCTGCTCACTGCAGGGGGGTCGGGTTCCGTGACCTTTAAAGGTCCCTTCAAACCCACGGCATTTTATGATTTTATGACAAGCTGCTGGCGTGCCCCATGCCAGCCTGTGCTACACTAGGAGATGTTAAAAGAGATGACATTCCAGCCCCTCAGGATACTTCCTGTTAGTTGAATAGTTTACTAATATAATCTGTTATTTGTAGTATCTTCAGGAAGAGTAAAGCCTAAGTGGATCAAGGTGTGCAACACAGTCATCCTGATCCGGAGACTGCTGTGCTTAGCAGAGCTGGGAATCCACATCACAGTTAACCTGTGCCCAGCGTGGCTTCAGACTGAGCTGTGCTGCACAGATCCTTTGCCGCAGGACAATCTGAGCCGGCTGGTTGCACCTGACGAGCCTGCAGGCAGCTCCCACGCACTCAGAACCAGTGATTACACCATGTGCAGGGCCTCACCTTTATCTAGCCATGCAGAAAGAAGCTCTTATGTGAACGTCCATCTGTTTGACTGTACCAATGATAAACAAGTTGTTTTCTTTAAGAAAATTACATGTAAGAGCTAGAATGACCAAAATGAGGAACAATTCTCTGTGGATGTACAGTAGGGAATTCCATCTGTGGTCTGTCTGATGTATGCAGAGTGCCCAGCATCTGAAGGAATGTAAGATTTAGTTGCCATCTATACTCCTCTCTTTACTCTCACTTATTTAAATAGCTGCTTGATTAAACCATTTGTTGCCTGGATCTCCTTACTGAATGTCCTGGCTTGAGCTAAATAGAACCAGTTCTGTTCAGTGATTTTTAATTCTCTGCTGGCCCAGCCTGCGACACTGAGATCGTGAAAAAACTCACACCTTCTCTCTCTTACTTCAAACAAAAAGTGCAGAGCAGTAGAGAATTCAGAGACCAGGATTTTCTTCAAGAAAGGATCTGAAAAATAGGACAAGAAAAACATGCTGATGTGAAACAGTACATTGGAGAAACTAGTCAAAGATCAGTGGCATTATAAACCAGAAAGTATCATCAAGCTTCAACATCATGCAAAACCCAGCTTAATTTTGGACAAGAGATTTTGCCTTTTGGATTGGTACCAGACCTTAAAACAGGCAGGAGGAGAAAATAGTGTTCAGAGTAGAGTAGGACAAATTTCTTAATTTAGCAAAACATGTTAGTAGGTTGCAACACAGCCAAAGGTACAGGAAGAACTTCATCCCTTACAGGCCTGGCACTCTGCAAATGAAGACTAAAAGATTGAGCTGAGAAGAAAATTATAGTGAATGCAAGAAGGAGCTTATTTCAGCATAAACAGGAAAAAGCCTGAGATGACAACTGCGTCTGCTATTTGGTTGCAAGTCACAAACCAAGATATTACAGAGCATTCCCAATACCTGTTACTACATGAACTGCAAGCTAATAGACCTAACACAAGCACTCTTGTGCTTGCGGTCCTAACCGAATGCTGTTTTAGAGCAGACTAACAAACTAGCAAAAAAACCAAGGAAGAGTTTTAATGCTTCTAGACTTAATGGCAAATTATTGCTAAATCCTTGGCTTAAGTATAAACCAGAAGAAAGTAGAGGTTATCAATACAGCCTCCCAATCACCGCAAACCGTAAGAACCATGTCCCGGGGATATGTAGTTATGATCACCAACTGCAGTAGGAGTGATATCACGTATTTGAATCTTGGTGACAAATGCTGTGATCAAATGGAAAGTTAAAGTGATTCAGAACCACCTGTGGTTTATGATTCTATACTGAACAAATGGATTAACATTTTATTTAAGGATCATATAAAATCACATGCCAAGAAGGTTTACTGAGTATCACCTGGTACTTTTCCTCCCCAAAGAAATCAACAGAGAACCCAATGATTACTAAATAGTCTTTCAAAGTTGTAAAAAAATGAGCTGGTTTCTAAGAGTTCCCTCCAAGGCACACACATAAGGAAAATGGTGAAATGATATTAACATTTTCAACCAACTGAACACATTAAAAATATTTTCAGTATATATAAAATTGTATATAAAATATATATAAATTATTTTCTATAATTATTCTCTTGCAGAAAAACACCATCATTAACTACTTATGAGATGGGCATCTACTGTAGTAAAAAATGCCCAGAAATACATGAATTCATTCAGTCCATACAGGCAGAAGAATCTTCCCCTTGACTTCAGGTCAAGTACAGACTTCAAGTCCATACTTCAAGTATGGACTGGTAAATACTGTTTTAAATATAGTACATTACTATCTAAACTAATTAGAAAAGAATACAAAGAACTCACTTCAGTAAAAAAAATAAATAAATTTCATTGCAGATTACTCTGCAACCAGCAGCTGTGTTCGAGTCATCATCAAACCTCAGGAATCCAGTGAGGAAAAATCTGATAAGGTTCCAGTAGGGACCCGTATCACTACTAACAGCAAGCTTTCCTCTTATCTCCAACTGCCTACACAGACAACAAAACAGAACTTCTATACTCACCATAATCACACCACCTACAAACACCAGTGAGCTTTTTGCACTGTGCATTTATTGCTGGTTTATACACTCTGCTACACTGTGCTGCAAGAACTGCAATACCCTATGAAGTTCTGAACAGATCATGCTGGGGCTGCTCTAAATTCTTCCATTTCATTGTTATGCTAAACAATTGTAACTGTTTGAATTAAATGGCCACTGCATTAATATGTTCCCATGTTTTCCAAACAGCCAATAATCCTATCCAACACCTAAATATTTGTCAAATACAGTTTGCATATTTCTAACAGCAGTTGTAAATTACTTTCTCATGTTACTGGAACGCAAAATAGGATGAGGAATTGATAATAATGTTTCAAACTTTTTCTAGTGCTTCATAAAAATATTTTTTAGACTCTTTCTGTTGATTTCTCATCTGAAACACTGTAAGATAACCAAATTTCCAGGAGGTAGAACAGATGAGTAAAGGAAACTCAGCAGGAAGCTATAAGAGACTGTTAAATGTTTGTTTCAACCTTGCTGAAATTCTCCATGAAGAAACTTCAAGGCTGCTGTTTGCAAGCTCGGACCACTGGTAAGCCGTGGGACTCAGCTCGACTATTGAGAAGTCCTAAACAGTAACTTCAGGGCCCAGCTCAACCCCTGATAAGGCAGCTGTCTTGCAAGCAAGGAAGCCCAATGGTGTCCAAGTTGTCAAGTCATACTACGTCTGCAAAGAAATGGGCCCTCTGGACACCTATGCATGCTCCAGGACAGAGTTGATGCTGGGGGAGGTGCTGACGACCCTCATACATATGCGCTAAACAGGAGGAGGGCAGGCAAAGCAGTTCTTGGGACACCATATAATGCCAACGTGAACAACTACTCTTCAAAGATCTTCCCCACCAAACTGAAGCAGGCAAACCTGTGAGATGTCGCTGGATCTGTGGTGGTAGCTATACTTCTTGCTATCTTAAATGGTTTACTGCTTCACTTTCTCATTTCCTTATCTTCCTTTTCTGTTGCTCTCCAGTGGTTGTTAGTCAACAAAAGGTTGTGCTGTTGTGACACCTGACACTGTTTGTGTCTTAATTTCACCTCTGGGATCAAAACAAATCACCTTGACTCTAACCTCTATCAGGAATAAGCAGGTCAAGACAGTAGCAGCACCAACAGAGAAGGCAGGCACATAAAAGATGACATCTGTCTTATAAAGTTATTTTACAGGTTTCTTTGCAGTAACCCACACCTGAATAACAAAAAGAGCTGAGTTAACTTGAGAAGAAAGGAAGAATATCCTTCAATCACACTATTTCAGCTCTGCCTAATAAAGTTATTTTGAGGAAAAAAAAAAAGGAACACCAAACTGAAAAAAAGGTATTTGTGACAGAAACACAGGTCACTAAAGTGTAACATCCTTTACAGAAGAGATCTGTAAAGATTTTTTGCATCAGTTTAAGACAGTGCTGATCTATGTAATAAGCTATCATTCTATGGAAGAACTCGGCATATGCTAACCCTGAAGCAACTACCATTCTCAGCTCAGACTCTTGGCCCAAGTTCCCTAATCAAAAATTAAAAGCGATTTGCTGAATGAAACTCAAAGAGCTGAAGCAGCCCCATGTACTCCATTCTGCTGACTCTATAACTAGAGCAGTAACATCTGAAAGGGGGGCAATAACAAATGCCTGGGAGCTGCCTCAAAGAGCAGCAGTTGTTTACTTCGTGAAGGTGATTCAAAGCCTTGACTAAATGGTATGTATTTTTCATTATTTTTTGCAACTGAACAACCAAATAAGGACATGTATTTTTTTTTTGCAAAGCAGAGAAAATATTCGAAGTTACTTGTTTTTGCTGACAAAACATGTACCTTGAATTCTGCAGTAAAAATTATTATAAAATATTAAAATAAATAAATTGACATATCAAGCAATAAAACTGAAATCCACTAGCTCTTGAAAGAAAATGCCCTCAGTATAATTCCCTGAGCCTTATTCACTAGAATTCTGGATGAACATCAAAACCTATGTTTATAAATCCTTACACAGCAACGGATTTTAAATTACTTTGGAAAGAAAGGTGGTATTCCATTACCAGGAAAAAATAATGTAGTCTTCATTTATGAAGGTTTCTTAAGTTAGGAAAGATATAAACAAAGTTGTAGTTGGCTTCTCTGTATTAATGCAGACATACTTAGCATGACTGATTTCTTAATTTTGTGACTAAATACTGTAACGGGAATATACTTTCTTAGTTTTCACATGCAAGAATTAATTTATAATTGATAATAAAAATTGTGCAGTTTTACTTCTTGTGAAATTAACCTAAACACTGATTTTTTTTTTTAAATTGCCATAGAGCACAAATATTTCCTGTATTTTAACAAATATTTACTTGAGAATGAACTATGTAAAAGATTCAGATAACATGAATATGAAAATACACATTAAAAATGTAATTAAAATTGTCTCTTTGATTAATATGGATCTGTTCTCAAAGCAGTCTTAATCCATCTTTCTCTAAGATCTAGCAGATTTTAAACCAGAACTGGATAGAGCGCATCAGTGAAATAACAGACCTTTCATTGAGCTTTTAATGTATTTAAAGCACTTAGCTTTACTAATTTTCTGCTTATTGAGCCCTAATTTATGTTACTGTAAATCTGAAATAACTCTGTTGATGTCAAATGGTATTATATAGGTTTCCTATCAACATGAAGAATAGCAGAATCAATCCATAAACTTGCTCTAGATCTGCTTCATCATTAGTACGTTGTGGGTGGGACTTAAAGATAATTTGTTGCAGAAAAGCAAATGATTTGAATTACAATGCATTCATTTTCACAGCACTACTTCCATCTGCTTAGCTCCTCTGGAGGGTTAGTTCTGTTTGACACATCGTTATATTTTTAGTTATAATCTTTTATTAACACCAAACAAGTATGTTGACAGTGCAAAACATTTTCTTTCATGAGCAGTAAAAGATAGGCAAACACTATTTAGGCAATAGAAAAAAATGTATGACAGAGTTGAGGTAACAGAAATTATAGGTTACATTGAACACAAATACTGTCATAAGCATTAGATCAAAGTCTTGTTTCTAATTAATTCATTCCATTTGAATGTTTCCCTAAGTAACACTGTTCGGTTGTTACATGTTGCTAGCAGTACTTTTTATTCAAACTCTCTTGTGTCTTCTACTGCAGTAAGCCACATTCCTTTAGGGCTCAATTCTGTGGTCTTCACTCAATCTAAATTCCCAGTTCAGTCTAGAGGCAGGATTTGCTTGAACAAGGGCAAAAGAATTTAGTCTCTAGTGTATAGTTATATCTGTACTCTCAAAGTCTAAATGCACTTTATTTTACCAGAGTCTACAATTTAATATAGAGCAGAAGAGTCTTAAATTCTACTCCAAGGTTCTGAACGTTGTATGCTAAGTTTCTTTAGCTTCCTTTTTCCATTAACATTGCCACCAATAAGATAGGTATAATAATGAGCATTAAGTTCCTCTGACAGATAATTTGATGAAAGGCTCTGCATACCTGTTGTAGGTTAGATGCTGAGAAAGAAATGTCTCACACAGTATAAGGCTCAGATCACCCACTTAACGTTTTCCTTTTTATGTGACTAGTAAGGGCTTCCAGAGGAAAATCTGCCTGTGTAATTTGGAGTCAGTCCCAAAGTGTTTAAAAGGACTAGTGTTAAGCTGGAGCCAAAGTACAAGTTAGTCCCCATGAGCCCATGACACTGGTGGTGTGGAAAGGGGGCACAAAACTATCCTTGCTTCTCACTTTCCAGCTGTAACAGGCAGACAAGTATGACACGTTGTATGCAAAGAAATGTTATTAGGTTATTTTTCAAGGTCTTGCACATATTTCAAACTCCACTGCCTGGCACATTCTACACAAGTTAAACATCTACCCTGCATATCAGAGAAGTGTCATGTCTCAGCTTCTCCAAGTCAAATAGGATACAGCACAACTCGCATTGTTCAGTTCCAAATATTTAACTGGGAAACAAATTAACCATCTGTACGAATACATGCAATTATCCTATCCCAACAGAATTGTGCTATGTACTTGAAACTCTCACACAAAACATCCTCTAAATCTACTGCCTTCTGGAATATAAACATTTAAATAATATTTGAAGGACTGCCTAGAATTCAATGTTATACACACCAAGGTGGAACGTTTATGGCTAAGGGTAAAGGGGAAGGCCAATGAGGCTGATATCCCGGTGGGAGTCTGCTGCAGACCACCCGACCAGGATAAAGACACTGACGAGACATTCTTTCAACAACTTGGAGATGTCTTGCGTTCACTAGTCATTGTTCTTGTGGGGGACTTCAACTCACCAGATGTCTGCTGGAAGTACAACAGAAAGAGGGCGGTCCAAGAAGTTTCTGGAAGGCATGGATGACAACCTCCTGTTGCAGTACTGATCCTTGGGGGACACCACTGGTCACTACCCCTACCAGGGGTGCCCTGCTGGACCTACTGCTTACAAACAGGGAAGGGCTGGTGGAAGATGCGGTGGTCGGAGGTCATCTTGGGCACAACAACCATGATATGACAGAATTTTCAATACATGGTGAAGTTAGGAGAGTTGTCAGCAAAATCTCTAACTTGGACTTCTGGAGGGCTGACTTTGGTCTATTCAGGACACCAGTTTTGAGAGTCCCTTGTGAAGCAGCCCTCAAAAACAAAGGGTCCCAGGAAGGCTGGACTTACTTTAAGAATGAAATTATGAAGAGTGAAGAATGAAATTAAAAAGAGTGTACCAACTTTGGAAAAAGGAGGAAGTGAATCAGGAAGCATTTAAGGATATTGTAAGGCCACGTAGAAAGAGAATTAGAGATGCGAAAGCCCAATCAGAATTTAATCTGGCCATTTCTGTTAAGGACAAAAAAAAAAGTGCTTTTATAAATACATTAGTAACAAAAAGAAGGTCAGGGAAAATCTCCATTCCCTATTGGATGAGGGGGGCAACATAATAATGGAAGACAAGGAAAAGGCTGAGGTACTTAACACCTTCTTTGCCTCAGTCTTTAACAAAAGGATTGGCTGTCCGCAGGGCTACTGAGTTGGTAGACAGCGATGGGGAAACAGGATACCCCTCCTGTAATCCAGGAGAATGTAGCTAGTGACCTGCCATGCCACTTAGATCCCAAGTCCATGGGTCCACATGGGATTCATCCTAGGGTGCTGAGGGAGCTGGCAGAGGAACTGGCTAAGCCACTCTCTGCCATTTATCACTGACCCTGGCTAACTGAGGAGGTCTCAGATGATTGGAGGTCGGCCAATGTGATGCCCATCCAAAAGAAGGGCCAGAAGAAGGATTCAGGGAACTATAGGCGTGTCAGCCTGACCTCAGTGCCTGGCAAGGTTATGGAGCAGATCATCCCGAGTGCCATCAAGTGGCACCAGGGGATCAGGCCCAGCCAACACGGGGTTAGGAAAGGAAGGTCCTGCCTGACTAATCTCATCTCCTTCTATGATGGGGTGACCCACACAGTGGATGAGGGTAAGGCTGTGGATGTGGTCTACTTTGATTTCAGCAAGGCCTTTAACACAGTCTCCTGCAGCATCCTCCTGGAAAAGCTGGCAGCCCTTGCCTTGGACAGATGTACCCTTCGCTGGGTTAAAAACTGGTTGGATGACCGGGCCCAGAGAGCAGTGGTGAATGGTGCTGCATCCAGCTCACGTCTGGTGACCAGTGGTGTCCCCCAAGGATCAGTACTGGGCCCAGTCCTATTCAACATCTTTACTGATGACCTGGATGAGGGGATTCAGTCTACCCTTAGTAAATTCGCAGATGACACTAAGTTAGGGGGGGTGTCGATCTGCAGGAAGGTAGGAAGGCACTGCAGAGGGACTTCGACAGGGTGGATTGATGGGCTGAGGCCAACGATCTTAAGTTCAACAAGACCAAGTGCAGGGTCCTACACTTTGGCCACAATAACCCTCCGCAGTGCTACAGACTGGGGAAGGAGTGGCTGGAGAGTGGCCTGGAACAGAGGGACCTGGGAGTACTGGCTGACAACCAGTTGAATATGAGCCAGCAGTGTGCCCAGGTGGCCCATAAGGCCAATGGCATCCTGGCTTGTATCAGGAACAGTGTGGCCAGTAGAAGCAGGGATGTAATTCTGCCCCTGTACTCGGCACTGGTGGGGACTCACCTCACTGTGTGCAGTTCCAGGCCCCTCACTGCAAGAAACACATTGAGGTGCTGGAGCAGGTCCAGAGGAGAGCAAAGAGGCTGGGGAAGAGACTGGAGGGAAAGTCATATGAGGAAAGGCTGAGGGAGCTGGGGCTGTTTAGCCTGGAGAAGAGACGACTCAGGGGGGACCTTATCACTCTCTACAACTACCTGAAGGGAGGTTGGAGTCAGGTGGGGGTTCAGCAACTAACGACAAGACGAGAGGGCACAGCCTGAAACCTGTGTCAGGGGAGGTTTAGGTTGGATCTCAGGAAACAATTCCTCACAGAGAGGGTGATCGGGCACTGGGATGCACTGCCCAGGGAAGTGGGGGAGTCACCATCCCTGGAGGTGTTTAAGCAAAGGCTGGATGTGGCACTTAGTGCCATGGTCTGGCCGATGTGATGGTGCTGAATCACAGGCTGGACTTGACGATCTCAGAGGTCTTTTCCAGACTCAATAATTCTATGATTCTGTGACTAAAGCAGAAATTAATTATCACACATAATGCCTGCATTTTTATGTAACAAATCTCAAATACAAATTTTAGATTGCTACAGAGCACAAATACAGGGTTACTGAGAGAGCACAACAGGTTTTCTGAAAGGCTGAAAAATGTGAACTTTTATCCCCAATTACAGGTCCCTAACACCCATCTTTAGATAGCAGTAGCACATGCCTTTAGCAAAATGTCCCTTTTACCTGACTCGAATGCATATTTTTCGAGAGGAACATGGTGAAGTCACACCAGAGCTTTAGATCATGTAAACCATAATCTGAAATCTGGGTCACCAATGACTTTAAAAGCAGTCATCAGAATCCCTTTTTTACCCTTTATCTGGCTTTTATACTGCTGTTTACTATTTCCTCTATGACCCAAAACAATTTAAAAAAAAATCTCATTTATCTGTTTATGTCATATATCTCATTTTGCTAACCTACTTTTCCTAAATATTTTCTTTTACATGCATCTCAGTTTTTAACACCTCCATTCTACCATCCTCCAAAATATTCAATTTACTTTCATTTTTCAATTGTACAGTTGTTCTCATTATTGTATTTATTTTTCCTACCCAATTCCCTTACTTCTTTGAAGTTACAACTGAGCAAAACCTTTAAAAAGTAACTCATGTAATGTGTTGGCATGTCATAAAAAAAAATAGCTGTATCCTGGCTCACCCGCTTCTTGTTTCCCTAAACCTAAACACAAAATGATTTGATTAGAAGAGAACAAAAAAGCTTTGATCAAAAAAAAAAAAAACAAACAACTTGATCCAAACTGACTTAATTAGATGAGGGTTAGTACACTCCTTCAATCTGTAATTTCCATAATGGGTTAATGCCCCCCAAATTTTTAATTGAATTCTGGAACTTAACACTGCCTGCATTATAGTGGTAAGAATTCAAACATAACAATTTTGGTTTTGGAAGTGAAAATTGACATTTCTTATCTTTCGTTCCTGTAAGAATAAATATTCTAAAATCAGGCTGGACTATACATGTGTGACGTTTATGTATCATAGGTACTAAAGCGACTGTTGCACATACAAAGACTTCTAGTCAAGCAGTAGAGGATACTAATGAATAAAAAGCAACCTCTCTACATTTCTAATGGATACATTTTTCCAATCTGATAACTGCTTATGTATCTTTAATAATGATTTATTTTTCAAGACTCCAGTCATGACATCACTCTCTGTACCTAAGCCCTGAAAGAGCTGAGATCATGAATTCCTATGTGAACTCCTACTTAGAGCTTAACTATTGTAAACTATCTCTAACCCACATAAAAGCCAATTAAGAGGCAGCATGAGTAGCCATATTTAATATAAATAATATCAATGGCTCATATTCTCTCAGCATGATTCAGTTTAAACACTTAAACTATGAATAACCATAGAAAATTTTTCTAATACTCCTGAGGTACGATAAAGTTGTTTACAGGAGGACTTCTTCAAGTTCTAAAAAGTTACATTTACAACTAAACTGTATTATTCTAAGCCACAGGCATCACACTTTTCACATGAACAACTAAAGATCTGTCAAACTGGATGAATCTGAAACATGATATTCATTCATTAATCACTGAATGAGAAGATGTTCTACTGCAAAAAAAAACCCAATTATGTAAAAAAAAATTCAAAATGGCAATTACTGAAATTAACCATAAAAGTTATATCAATGTTCCTGTAAGTTTAAGAAATTCCAAGGAAAAATACATCTTTGTACATGTCAGTATTGTGTAATAACATGCTAATACACACGTCTTATCCTATGGAAAGATTTAAAATATTTTGCCTAGGTTATAGGCTCTAGGTTCAGACAATTTTGTCCTGTAACTGAATCCATCAGTTGCACTGTTGCAGAGAACACTTTCAGCCATTTAATTTCTTCAGTCCATCACAAAGATGACTGCCTTTTAGCATTACTGGATTTCCAGATTTCCTCTCAAACAACCTGTCTGTGCAGAACTATACAGTAGTCAGGATAGCAGAGAGCTGAGCTAGGATTATCTGCCTAAACCCCCTAGCTCTGGTCATCTGGAACACTCTAACAGGATATTTAAATCCAAACATATGTGCTTTCAAAAGCCATGAATTTCCATTATACCTACTGAAATGGTGAAGTAAAGGTTTTGTTTTTCCAAAACAGTTCCTTTCAACTCACAGCACATACACTGATGAGCAGGCAAACACAGAATAAACACAAGCCTTGAAGATGCTACTCTTTCTGTCAAGGAGCATGGGAGGAGCTGAGAGGGATGGATGTACGTTTTTATTTGGCTTAGTATGTTCCTGAAGGCCTCCTGAACTCCAGAGATGCCCTCTCCTGTGCTGGTTCACAGATTCTCACACACAGAGGGCAGTTTGGCTGCCAGCACAGAGATACTCATTCCACCCACGCACCGATGCTGCTGAGCACAACTGCAGCTAAAAAGATAACATACCCATATTTCATCAGAGGCTCCACATACCTATATTTGATCAGAGGCTCCTGCTGCAATTGAGTAATACCTTCACCTGGGATTGGAAAAGCAGCATTACTTGAGTTCCGGCCTTCTAAATCATGGAATTTTTTTTTCCTTCAGAAATTATTGTATCTAGATTTATGTAGGAAAAAAATATGCTTACTTACTGTCTTTCTGTCAACTATTAAGAAAGTGACATACAAGCTCTCAACTCTGTGTATATCTTCGTGTTTTAAGGAGCGGATCCGAAATACAATGAAGAAGAATTTTATACCTTGCTAAAACAGGTTGTTTAATCAAGCATTCTCAGCAATGAAAATTCTAATTAAAATGTAACCTGGGGTGGCTTTACCAGTCTAACGGGAACTAATCCCTGTTTTAGGTAAATTAACTCTCTGGTCTTAATTTGCTCAGATTTCCTTTACAGCCTTCCTTATTTAGGGAAAGAACAGTTTGCTAGAATATTCAAGCATTCTAGGCCAGGGGGTTCACCCGCTAAATATTTGCCTAAAACAAAAAGATACATTCAATTTCCATTGCATTTCTGAGAGGTGAATACCATCCAAAGCATTGTACATGTGAGTTTGTAGGCGCATGTCCATCCTCCCCTTGGGCCTCCAAGTCTTAGACTCTGTATTTTTCTGACTGGTCACAGATGAAATATTTTAAAATAAATAAGAGTTAGGACCACTTAATATCATACCACACAGTAAGACAAAGAGTTTGTCATCTCATGGAAAGTTTGAATTATAGCGAGACAATTAAACCAGACCTAGTTCTGTTTGAAGCATTGGAAAATACTACTGAAAGTAAAAAAAAATACCCGACATCGTTTCTGACTTCTGCAAAATGCGCAAAACCATCTGTGATTTCTGAAGATGTATCTAATCTCAGAGGATGTTTATAATCCAGTGTGTATTATTCTCAATTTGCAATTAATTCTTCTGTTTCTCAGTTTTCAGGTTGGTCCACCTATCATACCTAGTCTGTCATTTAACTAGTTAACCACATTTGGTCGCAGTCAAAGTTATCTTTTTAAAATTCCTTCTTAAGTGAAATTTGTAAGACTTACTGACTAACCCAAGTGAGCAACATATATGCATCAAAAGATAATAAATCTAATTGAAAATTGCTGGCACATAAGAAGAAAAAAAAAAATGCAAAACCCATGAAAATAAACAGCAAAGCCTCAAAGAAAACCTAATCAAATTTGTGTCTGAAATAAGTGACAGACTACTTTCACTATGGTTTGGCTACTTACAATAACACCAGTATCTGAACCACAGGAGCTGAAGAACCAAAACCAGAATGACTTGATGTTTGATGGCTTATAGACATATGTATTTAATAGAACATCAGTCTCCTGACATGATAGTCAACACATAAAATTCTCCTACATGGCTGTGAATGTTGTTTTTATACTAGTAGGGCACCTAAGGCTAGTGAGATGTCAAGAGAAAACCACAAAAAAAATGACAGAAGGGAACAGCAATAGCATACATATTTAACATCATGTTTAGAAAGTATAAAAATTTTGCTATGCTTAGTATAAAAGAGATGTATAAGAAAAGTAACTCTATCAAAAAATAAACATCATTATAAATCAGGTTCTGTTCTTTAAGTGGCCTATGGCTTCTTATTTTAGTGAGCTGGTCACAAGGGGGCAACATAGTTACATACATACAGAGCAGTCCTGACATTCCACCCAATGGAAATTAGTAGTATATAAATAGGGTATGAGTTGTTTATTGATCAGTCTTTCTAATAGAGTAAATATCAGACTAAAATTACAAAAGTTAGCCTTAACAGTGTCTCTCTATACAGGTTCCATAATGCAATCTGGTCACAGTGTAACATGGAATTTTCAAATAACATGTAACTGTTTCATACAATTTTCACTACACTCTTAAAAGATGTTCCTTCTCTCCTTGGAAATTCATACAACTTTTGCCAGACCTGCACAAGCATCTGTCAATATTGCACAGGAAAGAAAGACATCAGACAAGTAAACCAGGGAACATTCTGAAAATGTCACCACCATTAGAACTTCATCTCTTAACCATATTCTGATGCTCTCTTTTAACTTATTGATTATACATTGGTTTTATCTGTAGGAGCTCCACCTCATCGGGAAAGAATAAATTAGATAGCTTAATGATTAGAAAATACGAGATATTTGGGTAGAACAAGGGTAGTACATTCAACCTTAGTTCCCTCATTATTGTTTTCTTAATAAGATCAACAACATCAATACAAGTTCTTGAGTGAGTCACTCCTTAAAGGAATATTTTACTTATTTGTTTCAATGTAAAGAATATTCTTGATAAAAGCAGAGAAAAACCTTCCAATAAGATTTCAAAATAAGTTTTTTATGCAGATCTAGCCTTACAAATACTCTGATAGAGAAAGTTTTGTAGACTTGGTATTCTGAAAAGACAAAGACTATTGTTTTAGTGCCGATTATCACTTCCAAGGTTATTCACTGTGTTTATACTGGATTTAAGTCATACACAAGACACACAAAAGAGCCAAGAGAATTCCCACCATAGGTGCAATGTCGATCAGCAATATTGTCATTATTAATTACCACGACAACACCACAAATTGTGTACAGGAAATCAACCGGAACAAGACTTCCAAGGACTCTCTGACAATGTCAGACAAAAATAAGTTCCAATCACTATAGAAACAGCTGTGAGCAACCTTCTGGTTGTATTGCAGTCAATGGCAAAACTCCCAAAAACATCAGAATGGCCTCGAGTTCATTTTGTGACAGTCACCCACGAGCTACACAAGTAGCACTGACATTTTAGATGTGAAACAACAGTAATGAATTTCTCTACAGCCTGTTTGTAGATGAATGCATTTGTACTGTCTAAAGTGCTGGAATGCCTAACCCATATACTGAAAATTCTGTAAAGTCAAAGTCCAGCCTTTGAGGACAGACTTAAATATGCAGATCTGCCACTTGCTCAATACATTTCTGAGAAAGAAAGATCTGTAGATATTTTTTTTTCTGTTTTCTTGTCACAGTCAGCCTGCCACTCTTCCCTTGTACATACCAAAGTCATAAAATTTTTCTTTTGTCTCATGTGAAAGAAAGACAGGAAGAAGTCAGAGAAGACATAAAGAAGCTGTAGGAAAAAAACCTACTTGTTCAAAAATGAAATATTACATTTAAAAATAGAATCCAAGTATTTAGAATTAAAAAAAAAAAAAAAGTGTTACGAACATGCTAATCTAAAGTTTGGCAATTTTTATTCTGAAAAAAACCATAATTTTTCATAACTTTTTTTAATTTTTAACTTCTTTCACATTACACTTTGTTGTGTGGAGTGTTTAATGAATTTGTTATTTAATGCGATGATTTTTTTGAAAGTGTAGTCTGTAACACACCAGTTCATTTAATCCCAGACCTTCAAATGTCATGCTCTTTCTCTATATCAAAATATCATTGTGGGAAGACAAAGATGAGGTGTTAATAATTTTGATTGCTTTTATCATCATAGTCTCATTGCTTTTCATGCTCATATTTTAACTTACTTAGCACACAAGGTCCATGAGCTGACTCCCTTGGAGCTATCCTGAATGAGCTCATCTTATTTTGTTAACAGCTCACTCTCACAGATTTCAACACCCTCTCTCGTTCATCTCAGTGATCATCATGATCTTGATCCTTCTGGCATTCCTCTAGTCACACTTCTTACTAGATCTTTATCATTCACAAACATCCACCTTAACACCTAAACCCCAAGACTTCAGAGAATCCATAGTGCAGCATCAATTTCTGTTCTTTATTCTCAGGTGAACTCGTGAAGACTTAGCCTAGATTTTAAGGAGGAGCCAAGCTGCAGTTACTGAACTGCTGCATAGAAAATTAGGTTAACAGCTGAGGAGCTGTTAGACTACACTCTCCTGACAGACCACCCAAGGTGAACTGAAAACGTAGCCACATTAGAGCTAACATAGGGGACGCAAAAGCATGTCAACACGCATAATCAGTCCCACTGAGTGCCATATATCTGTGGAATATATACTGAAGACTAATGATTTGTGTGGAGAAAAGGCAGATAATGTACTGAAGATAACAACAACTAAACAAAATGAACATGCTGAAGCCCTTTTAAAAACAAAACTCTATCAAGCTGTAAAACACAGAGAGCATTAAATCCCAAAACACTGTAAAATGGTATCTATAAAACAGTATGAATAGCAAAGTTATAACATTAATTCCTCCATGGTTGTAGAGCAGAAAACCAAGAAGCTGGTATTTCTCAGTAGTTATAACTAATACTAATTTGACAGAGTTCCTGGGTGCAATAATCAAACCAGCCTTCTTGGCTTGAAATGAAATATCCCTTTAACCTACAAGAAAACTTCAGGTAGCTGATTTCAAAGAACTAATTTTTAATATTTCTGTTGTAATTTTACTTTACTGCACATCTCAGTAAAAGGTAAACATTATAACAAAATATACAATACGGATTAAGGATGGTCGTGGGCTGTGAAAACTAAGAAGTGCAGTACTTAGTTTTCCATATACTGCAGAGATTTATTTTAATCCTTAAATATTCACTTTCACTACTCCTCAGATAATTCTTTGTGTACATCCCTGCGGAAAACAAACCATATGCCAAAGCGAGGTCAGCTACCTCAAAAGTCCTTCCACTTCCTTCGTCAAGAAACCCAACAAGAGTGAGCAGTTACAGAAATTTCAACAAGCAAGCCTCTCCTATCTCCTACTGATCAGGTCTTTTAAAGGTACTATTATTGCCTAATAACTTGTAAAATCTCATAAAAAAAGGCAACACATAAAAGTCCAGCTGCTTTCTTTCTCTGCCCAGCTTCAGTGTGATGGAGGTAGGAACCCCTGTGTTACGGCTTTGTGTCAACTTCACTGCTGCTGTCACCCATGGTAGCTCTCTTTTCATGACAGGTTCTCCTCATTAACCTTTGCTTTCCTACCACTGGTGAAATTCACACAGTCCTTACATCCTACAGCTGCATTCAAGGCTGTCACTTACTTACCTAAAACTCAGGATCTCACCCAAAGTCCAATGAATCTTCCCAAAATTTTAAGATTATTTGCATCTGATCCATCATCTGAAAAATATGAAAGGACTCAGTTAATTGGTCCTCCATGTTACCTACTTCTACACATTCAACACAATTTTGACACTCCTTTCAAAGAACAAAGGAAATTCACATAGACACAAACCTTTTTCCCACATGACACATGCAGGAAAAATATTAATTCATTGCAATATATAAAATACAGCAGAAATTTCACTGTAGTAGCATCATGAGGGACAAATAAGTGTAATGTGCTGTACTAAGTCCTTCGTTAAGCACTATCTGGTTAGAATTTTTCCCATCAAAAAAAGGGACTCCTACTCAGTCTCTGAATACCAAAGATAAACATAAATAGTAATAAATTATGTTCATAAATAAATTTTGAAACCAAATCTTCTATTTTCCATAAGCACTCTGTTTCTATAGCTTCTTAAGGAGTCCAGTGGGAGACAGATGCACTCGCAATTCTTGAAAATCAAGACACGTTTTCACATTACTTACAATGACACATATTTTCAAGTTAGTTGTTGGAGATACAAAGTGAAATGTTGATCTCACTAAAGCCTGGGAAACAATTTCTTTCATTGTATGATTTTAAAATTACTATGTGTGTGGGACAAAAAGATGGCTCCCACAGAAATGTTTGCTACCTTGGAAACTTGAAGACAGCAGTATTTTTCAACAGCAAAATATTGCCTTTTTTTTTCCTGAGAATAAAGTTGAGTGAGAAAAAATACCTGGCCACCCTTGGTGGGCTGATGGGGGTGGGGGGGGAAAGGAAAAACGACAAAACAGGCTCACCTTCGCTCCTCCGTTCCCAACTCCTTCAGCTCCATCTCCCAAGGGTCGGGGCAGGCGGGGCCGGGGCCCGGCCTTGCAGCCCCTCTGTGCCGCTCCTCCCTCCTCCCTCGCTCTCCCCTCAGGGCTCGCAGGGCTCTTTCTCACAGGGTTTCCCTCCCTCCGGGCAGCGTTTGGCCCTTACTTCCCGCGGCTTTCTTTCTGTCTCTCTCTGTCTGTGTCCCCCCGTGGCTGAGGGGCTGGGCCGGGCCCTGCCCTGGGGCCGTTGGAGCCGGCTGGAACCGGCTGTGTCCGGCTCGGGGCAGCCCCGGCCCCACACACAGGGTCCGACCGCACCGCTGCTGCTGGTGCCCCCTGGCCCCGGACCACCCCCCCCGCCACAGAGGAACACTGTGATTTGTTGTTCTTTCTATACGCAACATTTATGTGGTCATTCTGAACTATACAATAAGACATGTTCAAAGTATTGTTAGGGCCGTTCCCTTTAAAAAAATGGTTGGTTGTGCAATAAGGTGACATTCCTAATGAGGAGTCTTAGTTAACAGTATGCAAAAACAATTAACTGGATTCCACTTACAGTTTTCAGCGATTAGTTTTGTGGTTGTTCTTCATTTATGAAGTCGGAAATGCCAGCAAAATGTGTGTGCATGCGGGAAGCTCTTCCCGTGAGGGATGCAGCACGGCAGAGCCTCCTACCCAGAACCCGCCAATGCAAACCGCAGACAGAGATACTAACAGGGCATTGCTTGTGCAATAATTTCTATTATACACATACTATTTCCTTTATGTTAACCCCTACTAACATTGAGCAAAAAGGAACAGCTTGATCTATATGAGAAATAATCTTCCTGACATTGGCAACCGTAGCATCACACCGACAGGGACCTTCACTAACCTGAAGAATAACAGACACTCTTCAGAAACCTTTCAGTCCATAAGGTTCAACCCTGTTGTGTAGTTCAAAATTTCCATGTGGTTACAAATAAGCCTTGATAATTTGATCTACTGCATTAAAGGTCAGAAGCTCAGGATTTAGTCCAAATGACTTCAGTAATTTTCGTATTTTACTGTCTTGAACACGTACTTTGGGTAGATTACAGAATCACAGAATCACAGAATATTAGGGATTGGAAGGGACCTCGAAAGATCATCAAGTCCAATCCCCCTGCCAGAGCAGGAACGCCTAGATAATGCTACATAGGAACGTGTCCAGGCGGGTCTTGAATGTCTCCAGAGAGGGAGACTCTACAACCTCCCTGGGCAGCCTGTTCTGATTGGGGCAAGAGCCTAAAACAAAAGTTTTTTTTTCTATTAATAGCTGTAAAATGCACAGACAGCAGGTAGATAGTTCTTCTAGCTATACAGTTCTCTGTTGTTTCACTTAGGTAAAGACAACACAGCTCAAGCACAAAATCTCCTTGCGTTCAGAAATAGACAGCAGTAGTTCGAATCTTCCTCACAGGAAGGGGAGTAGATGAGCAGTGCTCGGCTGTAACTCACATGTCTCCAAGCAATTTTAAATTTATTCTTTATCAGACTGAAGACATTCTCCATTTTGTCAACACAAATGACAGTACACATTGTCAGGTGCATTGCATTTCCACAGCTATGCTCTTTTTTTTGACAGAAAAGACAAGTAAATAACTCCCAGTCTCCATCTACTTTGCTATCTCTGCTATCTCAAAACAGACTATTATTGTGTTTGCAAATCAAAGTGTGATGGTTCTCAACTGCATGACCATCTCAAATGGGCTGAACAGTTTGGGGGACTTCCAACTGCATGCACATCCTGCTGGTGAGGCACAAAGATCTGGAAACGCACAACTGGCAATCTGGAGCATCCCACGTGCTTCCTTATCGTAAACACTGTAGTCAGTGCTATGTGGAGACAATGCAAAAAAACCACATCAAATTTGAGAGGCAGACTAATGTCAAAACCTAAGACTTTCCTAAACAGGATTAAGTTATTCAGCCTCAACAATGGGGCTGCAGAACTGAGGAGAGCTTTGAATCAGTTCAGTGAAGGGAAAGAGGAGACATCTGAAGGCACTGAGGATATGGTCAGTTAAGAAGTTCTGTAGAAATAGATTGTATCCCTTGGAAAGTTGATAACATTCCTTGAGAGCAGATCTAGAATATTCCAACATAGGGGACACCTAGGAAAATCTTTGGCTTTTCTCATTTCTTATTGAGCCCTGAAACACCTGATGGAAGGCTGGGATCTACTGTAACACATTTACTGTACTGTAACACATTTACTGCAAGGCTCTCAAGCAGTCCTTTCCCATAGTTTCCACTCCAAGGGAATAATCCTTTACAGCTGTCCTAACTCAAGAGTTACATGCCTTAATATCAGTTTAGCTCCTTTTAGCTAGCATGGATGTAATTATGACTGCAAAAGTCCACATCCATTTTTACCTTTAGTGGCAGTACTTTGGTAAGGAGTAACCACAGGGCAAAAATTTTCTGAGACTACACATCAAAACCCAGCATTTTGTTAGACTCCTCCCCCTCTCTTCCTGGGGCTTTGTTCCTTGACTTTTGTGTTTAGCCTCAAAGTCACATTCTAGTCTTTCAAATGTTGCATTTAAAATCCTTCTGCTACAATTTCCTGCTTTTAGTTTATCTCACAAAGAATAGCAGATTACAGCAGAAATAAGAACTTTCAGTGGTGGTGGAGACAGATGCTGATAACAAGGAGAGATTTAATGGGTTTTCTAGTCTTACGCCAGTCTGTAGGCAAGAATTATTTACAGCACAATATTCATTCAGACCTTCCAAATTTTGTTCAAGAAAAGCAAACTTTGGATACAGCCAGCAAAAATTATTCCAAGCACTTTTACAGTCAATTGAAAAATGAAGCTGCTTGACTAAAAGAGGAAAATGGAATATATTATCATATGATATTACTTCACAAATTGAAAACAGTTGTTTGAAAACATTTTTCTTCCTTAAAAAGTGGCACTTCCTTTGCATTCTACTTGCACAGCGAGGCTATCCTCCCCTTTTCCTTTTCCTACTTCCATCTCAAAATGAAAGAAAATAAATGTATCATTAGAGTCACAGAATTGTTGAGGCTGGAATAGACCTCTGAGATCATCGAGTCCAGCCTATGTCCCAACACCCCCACATCAGCCAGACCACGGCACTAAGTGCCACATCCAGCCTCTCCTTAAACACCTCCAGGGATGGTGACTCCACCACTTCCCTGGGCAGTGCATCCCAATATCTGAGCACCCTCTCCATGAGGAAGTGCGTCCTAATATCTGACCTAAATCTTCCCTGATAGGAAAACTAATAGGACAGGGTGCACAATTTTTAATAACAGGACAATTCTGAAAATGTTTATGTATTTAGGATTGGACTTTGTAAAAATTCAATTTGGTATGTAGTGTCATTAATAAGATTTAGGAGCTTTTCAGGTAAAAAAATATGTGAACCTAATATTACAAGAATTTCTATTTAATCCTTTGACTAAAACCTGGCTTTCTAAAACCAGAACAAAATTACTGTTTGGATTTTCCAACTCCACTAAGTGAGAAAGCAGAGACATTAGTTTTGTCATACGTTGCCACAGAATTATTGAAGGAGATGAATAATGAACACTATTATCAAAACTAAAATTGTTATTATGTTTATGATATGTTTGATGCTCAAAACACTTGCTCATGTCTTGGGAGAACATTTTCTTACTTTGAAAAAGAGCTGTAATGAAATACTAATCCAATAACATGAAAGTATGTGTGGACATTTTGAGAGGATGACTGATGCTAAACAAATCAAGTTCATCTCAGCTTTAGACAAATGATTCATAACTTTTTATTTACTGAAAAAAAACTTACTTTTTTTCTCATTTATTTTGCCACAGGAACTTTAATTTGAACTCTGGTGGCTAGAGATTAGGCGATATGATACATTAATGAAAAGTATGACTTCGTAACATTATAGAAGTGGAACTGTTATCAACATGGAGAGGAAACACGTTGTTAATGCAGCTGATGTATCTAGTAAAAGCAGATCTTAACCCAGTGACCTGACACAGCATACCCTGGAATTATGGAAGGCTGCCTATTGATTTTAATGGTTATCAAATGATCACAGACTTCAGTGAGGCTTCATTATAGTTCCAGGCTGTTGAGTACCCATTAAAATCTTGACCGCTAAATCTGCGATTTCACTGTGGTAAACTAAAACTTAGGCTGCTTTACTGAGGTTATCTGATGATTCTTTATTTTATACCTCAAGCACATTCATCATTTACTCTCACGCATTCTGCATTTGTCAAATACAGTGAGATACTTGGAGAGCAGTGGGGAAGACAATCTAGCTTTGACCATATTTTGTGTTACCTGTGTTTGTTGCAGAGCGCTTCTGTTTGCATTCTTCATGAGTCAGGGCCCTGAAAAGGGAATCAGACTTCTCTCGGTGCTGTATTCGGTGTTGTGGGAATCCAGTAAATGTGCTCACAGATTTTCAGCTGGGAGTGCTTTTCGGGGCTTTGTTGATTTTGCAGTTTGCTCTCAAATACAGCAGGAAATTTTGGCTGATGTTTTCAGGGTTGCCTAAGGGATTTTGATGACCAGTTCCTATTAAAATTAATGAGAATTGAGCATACAAATCCCATTGGTAATCTCACCCTTTATGTTATTAAAACAATAAAAGTTGGAGAAGAGTGACATGTAAAATAAAGTTTATGTTGCACTAAAAAGGAAGTCTTGCTATCTATAAAACCACTCAGCAGTCCCTTCCCCTCAATCTTCACCGAAATCCTTTACAGAAACTGCATGAAAGCACTTTTATTACAGCTCTAGAGGCTCATACTTGGGCCTTGTTTTACATGGGTTGTTTAACTGATATTTATTTTATATTACAGTATATTTCTGAAACTTTGACCTCTGATTTATTACAGGAAAGAGCCATAATAATAAAAAAATGCCAATAAGAGCGTAAATTTTTTAACAATTTTGCTGATGCTTTACATTTTGCACGTTGCACTTTCTTTGACTTATTAAGAATTTCTGAGCACTAGACATACCTTTGTTCTAACTGTTTAGGAATCCGTTCTGCATGATGTGGTCCTAGGAATAGAAAGTAGGAAGAACATATTTGAAGCATTTGACTGCTACCATTAAAACCTTAGTTGCATGCTGAAGAGCAGACTCACTGTTGATGTCACAGAAGACTGAGAATTTGAGAGAGACACTGATAGAGCACCAATGCATTCAAAAAGTATGTCAAGGTTAGGACAGAACTGATGCTTACTTATGTTTGTGGGGTTTTTTTCAATATTAATACAGATTTTATGATTATCTTTCTAGAAATTTAAGCTAAATTGTTAATAAAACTATAGGTTCTCTGCCTCTACTTCTTCCTATTCTCCCCTTTTTTTAGAAAAGCACTTACTCTTGTATCCATTATTCTTCTAACTCTTGTACCCATTTCCTTCACGTAATGGGAGGACCATCTGTTTCTTTAACCTTTCACTCATTCTAAAGATGCATACCAAAATCCTTCTTTTCCTATACTACCTATACCTTATCTGTTGTAATTTGTTTTATGCTTCAGCTTTCTGATTATTTTTTTATATTTGCGCTCTTTAGATCCCATCCTCAGTAATTTGACTTAGTCACTTCTTGTGATATTCTTTCTTCAATTTCTACTATTTGAAAATCATATAGATTGATGAAGTTGATACAGGATATAGTTTAGTGGTCATGGTAGCGTTGACAGTTGGACTCGATCGTCTTAGAAGTCTTTTCCAACCTTAATGATTCTATGATTCTATGTTTAAACTGACCTTCCCTTCATCTGTGATCTTAAAATTACCTGCCACTCTCTTGAATTCGTTCTTCCTTTAGGAATGATGCCCAGTTAACCCTACCTACCACCCCTCTCAGTTAACTGAAAATTCATTTCTGGAAGCCCATCACCTGGTCATGTGGAATTTCTCTTACTGATTCTGTGCTATATATTACATGCATTTGTACATGTCACAGATATAGGAAATATAGGAAATGTTTACCTTGAGATATTCAAAAAGTTCTTTTAATGGACAAAAATAATTTCTCAGATTTCAAAGGATAATCTGTACACTCAGGCTTAACCTAGCTGAGCTGTGAGCTGTGCTTGTCATAGTGCCAAATTCAGTCCAGTAGTGCTGAGTCTCTGACAACTTCTGAATCTCAGCACGGTTTATAAAGCTCAGACCTGACTGCATGTTCAACAGTCACCCACTACCTTCTGTGCAAGCATGAAAAAAAGAGTTTCAAACATCCTCAGACTTCCACATTGGTTCAAAATATCTTTCATATTTTTGTCTTAAATATCTTTCTTATTTTTGTCTTTTCCAATCCTTTTATTTTTTTTGACCACAAAAGCAAAAAGAAACACCGACCAATCCCAAGTTTTACAAATGATATATAGCACAGATCATGAAAATTGACAGAATGTGAGTACCAGCATGTATCAACTATAGTTGAAAATTAAAGAAAAAAGTTTAGGAAACAATAAGCAACAACTTTTGCTCTAGTGAAATGAGCCCATACATATTCTGGCCAAAGGCCAGAATATATTTTTGTTCACAAAACCAGTAAGATCAAACCATCAAGTGTTATCCTTCTGAAAAACAGTTATTAAATATTCAAGAAAAACTACAGTGAGAAACTAAACTTCTGCTACTGTCACTATCCTAGTTGCTTACAGTAGGAAAGAGTATATATGAATAAAAAATACTGCCTTCCCCAATCAGCTGAGGTTTTAAAATAAAAACCACAAAAAAAATGCATGTTTGAAAGGATTTTTGGACATAACAATACCCTGTTCAAAGCAGAATGAATTTTGAAGTCAACATTACTGTTGTGTCTGTTTGAGTTTTGAATACCTCCAAGGATGAAGATCCCACATCCTCTCTGCACACCTGTGCCCACATTTGACCACCTTCATGGTGAAAGCTTTTTTTTTTTTTTTTCTGTTGCTTAAACACTCAGGATGGATTGTTTGTGAACAGGGAAAGGAAGAGGGGTTGGATATTGTCACAAGGGAACACTGCATATGAAATCAGATTTCTTGAACAAGATGATCAGTTACTGTCCATATGGCAATGGGAGTGCCTGTTCCAAAGGGCCTTGCAGCTACATCTTTACCTGGGTCAGATGAAACTCCCTGAATCATTGTTTTGCCCAGTTCTAATAATCCACCTGTATCATGGTCCTGCTGGCTGTCAGAATTTCCTTTATATCTGTTGCTTTCTATCTTTTCATTGATCTTTAAAAGTAGCCTAACTCTGTACATCTTGAAGTCAGAAGGAAAATACATTTGGGAAAGAAAGAAGTGGACACATGGCCGCATGCAAGCGATGAGATTATTCAATTGGTGTTTTGAGTACGAGGCTAAAAGTTTTTTCCAAAATAAATATAAAAAAGATAAAACATGATTTTACTCCAAATATCCAGTGTTAGAAGCTGAAGTTGGTCGTGAATGCCCTTTCTAAGATAAAAAGTTTTGCTTCTGAACCATTTATTTTACAATCTTTCACACACACCCTGCCAGAAAGAACACAGGAAGAAAAAAAACAAACCACCTTCAACTCATTTTTCATGAAGGAAAATTATTTAGCTTTTTTAAAAACACGACTGTCTTCTAAATATTCAGTGTTGCATCAGAATATTGTTCTTTCAGCTGAGCTAGAGCACCAGGCTATATCAGGACCACAGGATATAGTTCAGGTTTTTAAAGTGTTTAATGAATCATAGCTCCGTTATTGCTTTTTTTCACCCCAGTTAACAGAAAGAAGAAACCTGTATGTGGCAATTGTAAGATACAATCAGTAGTAGAAATAGATCTGAATGTTCTTTGCTGTTCAGCCCTTAAAGAATTCCTGTCAAATTCCTCTATTATAATCAATCATTTCTTAGTCATTTATTGATGAGCAAAAAGTACAAGTTTTTAATACTTTAACTTGGTTTATAATTACTTGCAATATCATCTAGTTATTTAAATGTTAAACTTGGCCTGTTTGGCTTTTTTTTTTTTTTTCCCCAAGCATTGCAAATCTTCCCAGTTACTTCTGAATTTATCAAAATATTTCCACTTTCCTCTTGCTCCCGGCCAGAAATAAGTGGAACACTGTTTATTGTCATGTCACAACTGTTTCAGACATTGCACCCTATCTACGTTTTGATTTTACATGGTTTTGAAAGGGGCATTTTTGTGTCAAGATCACAAGGCAGAGCTGAGGATAGCCAGCGGATCAGTCAGAACTACCTAAAGAAGCAAACTTCACTTTTTTTAGCAAAGGCAAAAGAGAAGCAGCAAATTTAAAGCAATCCTTTTCATTGTTACACGACCTGCCAGAAAAGCTGCTACTAAGTTATGTAGTAATCACATTGCCCTTGGAATAAGGTGCTTGCTAATTTTATTTGTTGGTCAATGATAAGCTGATCAGCTTTAACTGCTGTAGTGGAAAAGATAAGGTGCAGAGAAACTGGAAGCAGTAGGTACAGTCCTACTGAGTGGCCCCCCACTGGACCCAATTAAATCCCAACACAAATAGACTATAATACACTCATTAGAATAAATTTCGCTTCTTCGAAAGCAAGGCAAGGACCACTTAGATGCAGAACTGCAAGTAGAGAGTGATTTCAAGCATGCCATTATAATTGTATGTAAATATACCCAAGCACTGAATCTCCTTGATCAGACGATTGTCATAAAATTACCAGGATCACACTGAGGAGCCAAAAAAGAAGATATCAAAAATGATGTCAAGGCCTTGTCCCCAGAATTTGTATTTCTCACTTCACTTCTACTCATTAAAAATTGTAAGGCATAATAATACTTCAGGACAAGCTAAAAAAAAATCAGGACGAGTAGCTATGAATGCTCAGTTATCATTGATTTAGTCAAATCAACTACTCCCACAAAGAATATTGGTCCCATAAATCCTCCCTATTATCACTACATATTTTTCATGAAGAAAACTTTACTGATAGTGATTTATATAAATTGTAAATAAATACAGTCAGCCTTAGAAACAGACGTGTTCTACAAAGCTGCCTGGACATTCGTAAATCAAATCCCATGATATTCAAGTGTCATATGTGTCTATTACATGAGGTGAAACAATTTAGTTTTCTGTTTCCCACTACTTTAATTTCGGTAAAATACAGTGACAAGTTATTAATCATGAGATCATATAAAGAAATAAAAAGCCTGATTGTACAATTCATGTGGAAAATAATAGGGTTAATTTGCTTGTGATGCCTCAGCATATTATGTTCACTTTTCTTACCATGGTTAGCTATGTCATTTAATGACCGCATGTCATTTATAACTTTATAACTTTCAAGTCCTTCCCTAATCAAGACTTCTTTTCTTTTCCCTTGTTTTCAATGGGAAAATACTCCTCACCTTCCCTTACAGCACTCATTGAAAGAATGTGATTTTTAGACCTTTTTTATTTTTTTCTATATCGTAACATCTTCAATGTAATAGCTAGAAAATGTTTACTAGTCATTTAGTGTCTTCTGGTTGTTTCAAAAACTATCAAGACTCACATTAGTGTACAATGTCTACACCTTATCTTCATGACTAAGTCTACCTGACTGGCACTTACAATTCTATTGCTATAGTTTTGAAAACTAAGAAGACAGCCCTAAACAAACATCCTGATGAATTATTCTTCTGTACTGAAGGTCTAAGCAGACTGCAAACTAATGTTTTTGCCTGCATATTTCTCTTATTTCATCCTAGAGCAGGAGCTGGATGATTTATTACTTATCTCTTAGGCTTTCAAAGCCTTATTTTGTTTCCCTTTTGGATCAAAACTGGTATTCAGGAGTTGCGAGGCTATACAAATCACAGAGAGTAATGCCTGTTTCATCAGCTGATGCCTAAGTAGAAAGCACTTCTTAGAGTTCACTTTTATTGGTAGGTAAATTGTGTGATGATCCCACAGATTACAGTGGTTTTCTGTGAGCTTCCTGGTCTAGTATTACAATGCCTGATGTCCTAAAAGATATAATACCAAGTTTATCTGACACATCCTTTTACGGCCCTGTCACCTGATTGGCCATTTAATATTGCATTTCTCTAGCTGGACTTTTAGAACATGAATGACAGTTTTAAAAGCGCATTATCCAAAATTGACTAAGCTTAGTATCCCATTGCAGTGCACAGTTTTCCCTTCCCTTCCATGAAGAGTAGTAAGTAAAAATGACAAAGAAATAGGCAAAGAATTTGCAAGAAAAAGAATTAATTTATCATAATATTGTAATGATAAAGATTAAAAGAAATATGCTTCAATAAAAATTATTAAAATTGATATGTTACTATGATATAATATTTACATAGACATGAGGTTATTTGATTTGGCATTAGGAAGTCTGATGTATATTCCAAAAATTCTCACGTGAATAGTGAGTACTAAATGGAGACCCTTCAGAGATATAAATGTTTACTTAAATAGATTGTTCATGCTTGCCTCACAGGTTACACTGAGTAATAAACTCATATGGGAACAATATTGTTTCATCTATCTGAATGCTGTTACTGTCTCTTCATCTCCTCTGGCTGTTTTGCATAATGTTCATAAAAGTATTTAGAAAAAAATACACTGTCCAAGATTTCCACACAACCCACATGAGTGAAATCTTATCTCTGGTTCGCTTTCTGAGGTCCTTCCTCTTCCGCTTTCCCTTTCCTTTTATACTTTCTCTTCTCCTTCTCCCTCCCCTTCCACTTCCACTTTCCTTCTTTTTTTAAGTTACAAGGAATCATTCACAATTTCAAAGAATGAAATAGCTATGAACTGTGATTTCTTGCAGATTTACACTGAGAATGTAGCTTGGAGAAAATGACAGTTTAAAAAAAAAGCAAAATTCCTGTCTAGGATCTTATCCTTGAATTTAGTGGATGAAGAATATCAGAAAATCAAAATATATAAAGTAATAAAGTAATTGCAGCAGATTTCAACTTCCCTGGTATCTGCTGGAACTACAACACCAGCAGAGAGGGAACAGTCCCGGAGGTTCCTGGAACGTGTCCAGAATAACTTCCTGACACAGCTGGTGAGTGAACCAACCGGGGAAGGAGCCCTGCTGGACCTGCTCTTTACAAATAGGAAAGGTCTGGTGGGAGATGTGATGGCTGGAGGGTGTCTTGGGCACAACGACCATGAACTGACAAAGTTTTCTATACTTAGAGATGCCAGGAAGGGGTGCAGCAAAGCTGCCATTTTGGACTTTAGTAGGGCTGATTTTAACTTGTTTGGCAGACTTACTGCCAGAGTGCCTTGTTAATTGGTACTGAGGGGTTTGGGAGTCCAGGAAGGCTGGACGCTCTTTAAGAAAGAGATCTTGAAGGTGCAGGAGCAGGTCATCCCCATTAGCTGTAAATTCAGCTGGAGGCATAGAAGACCTGCCTGGCTTAACAGGGAGCTTTGGCTTGCACTCAGGGAGAAAAAGGATTTATGACCTTTGGAAAAAAGGGCAGGCAAATCACAACAACTACAAAAACGTTGTGAGGGTATGTAGGAAAAAAATTAGAAGCTCCAACGCCCAGCTAGAAGTTCATATCTGGCCTCTGTGGTTAAGAATAAAAAGAAAAGTTTCTATAAATATATTAACAACAAAAGAAAGGTCAAGGAGAGCCTCCATCCCCTGTTAGATGCAGGAGGATGAACAGTGACATCAGATGAGGAAAAGGCTAAAGTGCTTAATGACTTCTTTGCCTCAGTCTTTATTAACAGGGACAGTTATATAGAGGGAATCCAACTCCGTAAGCTAGGAGACTGGGACCAGGAGCAGGAAGATTCCCCCCCTCCAATCCAGCAGGAAATGGTCACTGACCTGCTGCAACATTTAGATGTACACAAGTCTCTGGGGCCAGATGGGATGCACCCAAGAGCGCTGAAAGAACTGGCAGCAGTGATCACCAAGCCACTCTCCAGCATTTATTGGCAGTCCTGGCTGGCTGGAGAGGTCCCATCAGATTAGAAGTCAGCTGATGTTACACCCATATATAAGAAGGGACGAAAGGACGATCCAGGGAATTATAGACCCGTCAGTTAAACTTCGGTCCCGGGAAAGCTGATGGAACAGATCATCCTGAGCTGTATTGCGAGGCACATGCAGGACAATCAGGTTGCTGAGGGAGGTGGTGGAGTCACCATCCCCAGACGTGTTTAAAAAATGGCACCTCAGGAGATGGTTTAGTGTTAGGGTTGTGTAGGGCTGTAGGTTGGATGTGATGTCCTTTCCAACCTTGATGTTTCCGTTTCTATGTTTCTATTATTCGCTTCTCTTATGCATCCCCTTCAAGTGTTAAACACTACTGCTTTAAAAAACAAAGAGTAGAACTGAAACAGTTTTGAACTGATTGGATGTGCTGTTAAAAGTTATCTTAAAACTGTGATGAAGTATTTAATAATGTTTTTAATTTTAGAAATAACCAGTTTGCTTCCTTAAAAAACAAACCAAGCCTCCACGTATACGACTATTCACTCCTATTGCATGTCTGATCTTCAGCTGCTGTATATCTGTATATCTGTGTAACTACATCCAACAGTACAGATAGAAATCATGTTACTCCAGTGCTTAGAGAATGCAGCATATAGATGATTGTTCTTTCTCCAGTATACTTACAGAATTAACAAACAAGAATTTTTCAGAGGAGCTGAAATGTTACTATCTTTCCTTTAGAAATAGTAGGGGAAAAACTAAAACCAAACCACTCTTGAGCTATATGCTCACTGCTAAAATGGATGGACCTAGCAACTTAACCTTATTTTTTTAAGTCTCAGTTTAGCTCTTTGGCCTTGACACTAGTTTTCCTCTTTAGAAGACTGGGGCATTTTCACAGGGAGGGGTTTCTCAACAGGTGAAATGCATTAAAATAAATTTCCAGCAAGCAGTTTGGGGAGCCATCTCCCTCTGACACAACATCAGATAGTCATGAGTAAGTGCAGGCTACGCAGTGCAGTGCTAATGTGTTTGAATTATTTGTCTTTTGGTGAGAAAGGCAAATTTATTGTTTCTCTGTGTCATTTTACAGCTGCCTAATAGAAAAATAATTCAATGAAAAACTTTTACTTCATGACTGTAACTCATTTGTTGCTGAAAAAAAATTTGTTAAGCAAACAAACGACATTGTGATTTCCTAGTGAATGATAATTTAGCCTTTATTCTCACAGTCTATTTTCTGTTTTGAAACTGTCAGTGTCATTTGTAATACAATGAATTTCTGAAGGATACACCCTGGAAAGGCGATGGAACATCTTATCCTTGATGCTGTCTCTAGGCATATCAAGGATAAGAAGGTTATTAGGAGCAGTCAGCATGGCTTTGCCAAAGGGAAGTCATGTTTGACCAACCTGATAGTCTTTTATGAAGACATAACCAGGTGGATGGATGGTGGCCATGCAGTGGATGTGGTCTATCTGGATATCAGCAAGGCCTTTGACACCGTCTCCCACAGCATCCTCATAGGTAAACTGAGGAAGTGTGGTCTGGATGACCAAGTAGTGAGGTGGGTCGGGAACTGGTTGGAGGGAATAAGCCAGAGAGTTGTAGTCAACGGGGCTGAGTCTGGCTGGATGCCTGTGTCTAGTGGGGTCCCTCAGGGGTCAGTGCTGGGGCCGGTGCTGTTTAATATTTTATCAATGATCTGGACGAGGGATTAGAGAATGTTGTCAGCAAGTTTGCTGATGATACGAAATTGGGAGGAGTGGTTGACACACCAGAAGGCTGTGCAGCCATTCAGAGAGACCTGGACAGGCTGGAGGGCTGGGCAGGGAGGAATCTTATGAAGTTCAACAAGGGCAAGTGTAGAGTTTTGCACTTGGGAAAGAATAACCCCATGTGCCAATATAGGTTGGGGACTGCCCTGCTGGAGAGCAACGCAGGGGAAAGGGACCTGGGGGTTCTAGTGGACAGCAGGATGACCATGAGCCAGCAATGTGCCCTCGTGGCCAAGAAGGCCAATGGCATCCTGGGGTGTATTAGAAGGGGAGTAGCAAGTCAAGAGGTCAAGAGGTCCTCCTGCCCCTCTACTCTGCCCTGGTGAGGCTGCATCTGGAATATTGTGTCCAGTTCTGGGCCCCTCAGCTCAAGAAGGACAGGGAGCTGCTTGAGAGAGTCCAGCACAGAGCCACAAAGATGGTTAAGGGAGTGGAGCATCTCCCTTATGAGGAAAGGCTGAAGGAGCTGGGTCTCTAGCTTGGAGAAGAGGAGGCTGAGGGGTGACCTCATTAATGTTTATAAATATCTAAAGGGGGAGTGTCAGGAGGATGGAGCCAGGCTCTTTTCAGCGGCGTCCACTGACAGGACAAGGGGCAATGGGTGGAAGCTGGAACATAAGAGGTTCCATAAAAATATGAGGAAAAACTTTTTCACAGTGAGGGTGACAGAGCACTGGAACAGGCTGCCCAGGGAGGTTGTGGAATCTCCTTCTTTGGAGACATTCAAAACCCACCTGGACATGTTCCTGTGTGCTCTACTGTAGGTGGTCCTGCTCTGTCGGAGGGGTTGGACTAGATGATCTAGATGATCTTCCAACCTCTAACATTCTGTGATTCTGTGATCTAGTTTCATTTAAATATATGTTTTAATATGTCCCAAACTACTTCTTTCTCATCGTTATTAACTGTTTCATGACTAAAACTTCTCAAATAAAATATTTCTATCTCCATGACAGAGTATTTAAAGTAAATCCAGAGCTGTGAACAAAGGTCCATATGTTGCTTGGCTGAACAGACCGTGCAAGCTTTAAATGGACTTTATAAAAATGCAAAATTTAAGTGGGTTTATAGTGGAATCCACTTTTCACAAAGGCATCCTTTAATAGTAACATAAAACTGCTATATCAGAAAGATTGAGCCTGTGTTCATTCCTGGGCCATCACCAGACAAGGAAATTCTGAGGAAATACTCTCCCCAAACAAGGCACAATGTGACATAGAGGGGAGACAGTCTGCCTCTTCCCATCAGCTGTTTATGTCATCTCACTTTAAAGAACTTCAGGAAGAAACTAGACAGACCAAAGCAGAGTCTCTTAAACTGATGTTCTCTGCTTTGATGGTTTGTTTCAGGTAGAAGATTAGATGGAAACCAGATAAATTAAGAACATTTCATAGACCACCACCTGCATCAGAAGTTTCTGACAAGAAGAATTAAATTTCATTTGTTTCTGAAATTTGCACTGCTTCCGTTCAAATATACTGAACAGTATATCTAAAAGTGCTATAATTATTTTCACTTTTAATTTGTTATTCCTCTGTTTAAAACCTGGCAGTTACATAGTTCTTCAGAGCAGCCAAATAATCAATAACAAACATCGGATGAAACCAATTACGTGCCACAAATAATGAATTAAATATAGTCTAAGTGGACAGTTCACATATACCCCCTGGACTGCAAAATGCTATCTAAGCTATTCAGATTACATTTATGCATAAAAATCACATTTAAGGAATGAAGCTCATTTGATAAACGATTGTCTAACAGAATAAAGAAGGTGTAATTGCTTAGATAATTTATTTTCACAGGAAAACAATTCAACCATTTCTAGAGACTATATCATCAACCTCCTAGAGCTTGACAGCCCACTAACTCCCTTGATAGCAATCCTGAAATCAAATGTCTTACCTACCGGTACAAGCATATCTGAATAAAGCAGTATGTTATATAAAATTAGCAAAAGTTTTCTATTTGCCTTCTATTTGGGATAATAGACTCTCTTCTTGATTTTGTTTGAGAAAACTAAACCTGTCAATGGCCAGAAAAGGCAATTAAGGAATGTGTTACTGAACTCGTGCTATTATGTCAACAGTATATAACACTTATGAATGAGTTTGTCAAGGGCCATTACACTCCTAAATCAGCAATATGCTTCCCTAAAGTAAACTCGCTACTTTTGTCTCTATCACAACATCTGCAGTGACAACATGTTCTAAACTCTCTACATGTATATAGCACAGTCCAGTGCTCAAGTAATTAATTGAATATAACCATATGTCCATTTGCTGAAGCCATGTTGCTGTTACAGCCTCTGCAACAGTTGGCCAGTTTGTAGACTAATTATTATGATAAAGTGTTTGGATTTTTTTTTTTTAGTGAGATAATTTGATTACACCAGCATCCCTGTGGATCATAATGAGTGTTACAGATAGCAGTTCTGAAAATATGTACAACTACTACGTAAGTACTTGCAGAAATGCAGGTGAATGCAGCTGTGAACCCTAGTGAGCTACCCTGTTATGTTCACTTAGGGTGAAGAGTATTTTTACATCTGTTTGAAAAAGATCCACGCAAAATAAATACCTGTTCTTTTGTAATGCTAAAAATAATTTCAGTTTCTTAAACAGCCCATCTCACTTCTAGATACTCTTAAAAATTGTAAGTCAATGCACAAAACTTACTGTGGCAAATCATTACTGGCAGGAGAGGCAAAATCCAAAACCAAAACAAATTACTGTTAGGCTCCCAAAATTTATAGAATAATGTTATCGAACTGAGCTATTAGCACTCATCCTTCCACCAAAGGACCCTAGTCATGCCTTTTAAAAATGATTGCAGAATGAAAAAGCAAGCTATGCACTGAGTCCTGAAAGTGAGTCAAACCTGATCTGGGTCATGGGGTTAGATTAGTTTAAAATATTAAACACTTTCACCAGTGGTCTCTGCAAACCTTTTTCTATTTATATCAAAGTAGATTTATGACAAGCCTTACAAATTCTTTCATCTTCCATGGAGTAGAAAAAAAGAGCTTCAGGAGGTCTGGTGTTCTACTTTTATATGCTAGGCCTGTATCTCTTTTAAGCTGGTTTTCACCTTCCCAAAACAAAGCTATTAGTATTGAGGGATAATCTAATTATTGCAGAAATACTATTTTCTTTTAGAAAAAAAAACCCACAAAACCAAAAACCCCCCAAAACCCCCCAAACAAAACCACAACATTCAATTTGGAAAGATAACTCAGTTCTGAGAAGTTTCAGGAGAATTTTATGAAAAAAAGACTGTGTCACACCAAAGGATCTGGATCTACTTCAAGGTCCTGTAGCTGTAGCAGCTCTCGCAAGTCCCGCTTTGCCTGAGGAGAAAAATCCTCAGAGGAAGTGCAGTCACTCTGCTGGGAGACAAGCGGTTCGTTCACATCACCCTCTGCACAGCTTGCACCTTTTTGTCCCCGAGTACTCCCTATTTAATCAAGACCAAGAGTAATGCCTACACCCCAGTACTTAACGGTGGAAATACACTGTGACAGCTGCTAGAAGCAATTCCCACGTAGCAAGATATTAACTGCACTGCTATTGCTGGCTGTAAAAGCAATCATTAGGCCAGATTTTTTTTCCTCCCTCTTTCAGAAAGGAGATATGAGCTCATTAGGTTCTCAGCACTCATGCAGTACTAAGCAGGATATACACTGCACTCAGCTACAGCCTTTGTATAGTGCAGAAACAAATGCCTTTTTTTTTACCACATTAATCTAGTTAACATTGAATTAGCAAAATAACTCAAGCATGGAAAAAGAAAGAGAGTAGCAGACAAGCTTTTATTCACTTTTAGATGTGCCCAGGGTCAAATCTTTCCTGGATCTGAATAATAATCAGTGAATCAGTTGTCATTTGTAAATTAAAAAAAAAAAAAAAACCAAAAAAAAAAACCAAACCAACTTAAACCTCTTTTTCTTTTTAAATCTAAGTTAAAATTCTGTAGCAGAAATTATTAATTCTTTTACTGAGGTCTGTTAGTTGTATCACTGAGGTGAATATAGGATTTTACTATCTTAGCCCATTCTTTTGGGCCTAATAGAAAACAAGATTCTACAAAAGACCTACTCAATGTGAATGTAAGAAGAAGCACTGGAGAAGGACGATTGGTGGTGGTGGAAGAGAAATAAATTTAAAATTCAAGAAAGAGTAGGATTTATGTATGTATTTTAAAATTCTGTCATTGTTTGTTACTTCCCCACAACCATGAGCTTCCTATTTCCAAGTGAACTAAAGCAAGATATGTTGAAACATCCAGAAGGGAGGCTCTTCAGGTATTATATGTTGTTTAAGCAGACAAAGGAGACTTGAGTATTCTCTAGAGAAAGAAAAAAAAAAAAATCTTACATGCTGTAGAAAAAGTCTATGTCCTAGAAAGTTTTACCAAAGTGAATAATGTGCAGTTTGCTTTTAATGCTTTAGAGGTTAAAACTACAGCAGATTTTGTCTGCTATGACAGTTTTACAGGCTAAATTACAGTATGCCCATGCAATCAGCAACATTCAGGCTTACAAGGAGAATAAAATTAGATACAGTGGGAGGAAACTTTCCAAAACCTAATGAAATTTGCAATATTATTATAATTTCTTTCTTCAGCTCAAATTATTATCATAGAACAGAGTTAATGGCCCTGAGAGAAATGACAGACCTTACTGGTGCTGCGCAGCCATCCCCATGGCCCTGCCCAGCCACCCCACAGCTGCATCTGACCCTATTTTCCCTCACCAGGCCTGATCCTGAGTCTCACCACCCAGATGCTGAGTCCCATCAGCCAGAACCCAGCCCAGCCGTGGCCCAACCTTGCCCTCATGCCTGATGTCTGGCCCATACTGTGCCCTGACACCAAGCAGCAAAAAGTCTTGCCAAAAGGCATAAATTCTTCTCGGTTTCTCCCTTGCTTCCTTCCATTTAAAATTTTCTGGTTCATTTCCTGAGATGCTTCAAGGTAGTCTTTACTACAAAAAATGAACACACCAAGCAACAGCTCATTTCATTAAATTTGAACTCAAAGACAAAAATTAGAGGTACGCATGACTTCCAATGAGGTAGGGATATCAAGACTTAAATCAGAAGTTAGCACTCAATGTTGGGAAAAAAAATACGTTTAGAATTAAAATTAATAACCATAAACATCTTTATAAAAAGAAGTCAAAAGCACAGATGATGAAGAAAAAACAGAAAAAAAAATCCTTGTTTTATCTAAAATCAATGTACCTTGAACTGAGAATCTTTATAGTATTAAAAAAAAGAGATTTTGCCTGTCTTATTATTTTAATAAGATATTACCTAATCAGATTGTCCATTTCTTGACAAATAATGCTTAGAATGATTAATGATTAAAACAATAAATATATAAACAAGACAAAAAAATATAAATTTCTGATCCTCCTCAAAGATGAGAACTTAATGCTTTTCAAGGATCACTTCAGCCTTCTACTGTAGCTCAAAATAGAAAAATAGGCACAATATTTTTTTCTTTTTAGAATGGAAATTCTAATTCCTGATAGTAAAAAATAAGACTTATGAATAATATTATAAACATGTAGATATTTCCAAATGCATTTTGGAATAAAAGTTAGTTTTCTTTACATGTGTGCATATATAGAAATGCAAGCATTCAATCTCTGTACAAATGTATTTATGTAAAAAAAATGTGCATATTCATACACAAGCATGTGAAGTTTACTGGCTTCTGTACAGGTGTAAAGAAACGTATACAGATTTGTAGTCCATAAAAACAAAGTAGATGTTCTAGAGTCACAAGAAAAGTGAGTCTCTCTACCAGCAAATTTATCTTTGCTGGGTCTTGGATATCAGAAACAGACTAAATACAGCAATCAAAAATAATGCACAAACTAATTTACTGTTTGGGTAACCTGTGATGATTTCAGTGCAAAACAAACTACTTCCAGTACTTGAGATAGCATTTTAAAGAGCTGCAGACATAAAATAAGGTGCAGGAGTACTTTGGCCTTCTTTTTCAAACCCACATTTTGTCTTTTAGTGACTCTTTTAACTTGTATTTGCATGAGTATATTTACAGCAGCAAATTGAAAGAGCAAGCTCAGACTGGTTTAGCATACCAAGTACATGGTATACTCCGACAGAAACCACAGTAAAGCTTTTTCTAACCAGTCATGTCTCATGAGTCAATATTCTCAAACTCAGGACAGCAATAAGAAGTAGAATGAATGAATGAATTGCAGTGAAACACAAACCTTTCTTCCCTAAATAAGAATTCTCATTTTGACACAAACATTTTCCTAGTGCTATGATAAAGACTTATTCTCCTGTGAGAATGGGTCATAAATGCATCTTTGTCTGCTTCCAAGGTCAGTTGTGTACTTGATTAAAATTTTATTAATTTTAAATTCTGAACTGCCTTTAAAAACAAAAACTAACTTGAAATATGAGAATTATCTTTAAGGAAGTGTCAAAATGAACTAATATCCACCTGGAGTTTCAACAGTTCTTGTTTGGTAGAAGGTTGAAAAACATGGGATTGGTGATCATCTTCCATGTAGTCATTAGTGGAATCTCCACCCTCCTGCAAGACTGGTTTTACTCATGCATGCAACTACCATGCATGCATAATAATTTATGGTAGATGAGAAGACAACTTTCGTCAAAATCCAGCGCACATTGTGCAGAGTGAGTGCCTCTGGAAAGAAACTTTGCCACTCAACAAAAGCAGTTGAAGGTTTCAGAGGGATTTAACAGCTTACAGGGTGATGACACTAGTGCTGCAGTCTCAGTGGAATTAAATCTGACTTGATCTAATTAACAACGCAGAATAGGAACCATAAAGGGCTAAATTTAAAAAAAAAAAGCAAAAAAAACCCCAAACCAACCCCAAAACTACGAAATTTTTACACTGTATAGGAGAACCGATCTGATACACTGTGCTTAAGATTCAGATCTACCATGGAATGAAGGTGATGGTACACTGCTCTAAGTACTTCCTTCTTTCATGAGCCAGAATCTGTTCCTGTGATCACTGGTATGGTTTGGCCATGTTCGTTCCATGGAAAGAGTAGAATATTATGAACTTGAAATCAGAGAAGAAAATGGGATTCTATAGGGATGATTTTTAAATTAGCTGAACTCTTCTTCCACTGTTTCACCATTGTTTTTAAAACACATCTAAGTTGCTTTAATCAAAACCTTGTAACTCTGTAATGTAAAGTTGTCTGACATCTATTAATATCTATGATCAGGTATTTTAATCCCTCCTTGTGTAAGACAGTTTGTATAGACAGCCAAAATGCAGTGTCTGTATGCAAATTTCACAGAATCACAGAATGTTCGGGGTTGGAAGGGACCTCAAAAGATCATCTAGTCCAACCCCCCTGCCAGAGCAGGATCACCTACAGTAGGTCACACAGGAACACGTCCAGGCGGCTTTTGAATGTCTCCAGGGAAGGAGACTCCACAACTTCTTTGGGCAGCCTGTTCCAGTGCTCTGTCACCCTCACAGGGATAAAGTTTTTCTTAATGTTTCTGTGGAACCTCCTCTACTCCAGCTTGCACCGTTGCCTCTTTTCCTATCATTGGACATCACTGAGAAGAGCCTGTCTCCATCCTCCTGACACTCACTCTTTACATATTTATAAACATAAATGAGGTCACCCCTCAGCCTCCTCTTCTCCAAGCTAAAGAGACCCAGCTCCTTCAGCCTTTCCTCATAAGGGAGATGTTCCACTCCCTTAATCATCTTTGTGGCTCTGCACTGGACTCTCAAGCAGTTCCCTGTCTCTCTTGAGCCGAGGACCCAGAACTGGACGCAATATTCCAGATGTGCCCTCACCAGGGCAGAGTAGAGGGGGAGGAGAACTTCTCTCGACCTAGTAGCCACACCCTTTCTAATACGCCCTAGGACACCACTGGCCTTCTTCGCCATGAAGGCACAGTGCTGGCTCATAGTCATCCTGCTGTCCACCTGGTCCCTTTCCCCTGTGCTGCTCTCCAACAGGTCAGTCTCCAATCTATACTGGCACATGGGGTTGCTATTTCCCTGGTGGAAGACCCTACACTTGCTCTTGTATTTCATCAGATTTCTCCCCACCCAACTCTCCAGCCTGTCTAGGTCTCTCTGAATGGCAGCACAGCCTCCTGGCATGTCAGCCACTCTTCTCAGTTTCGTGTCATCAGCAAATTTACTGACGGTGCTCTCTAATCCCTCATCCAGGTTGTCGATGAATATATTGAATAGTACTGGTCCCAGTACCCACCCCTGAGGGACTCCACTAGATACTGGCCTCCAGCTAGACTCTGCCCCATTGACCACAACTCTCTGACTTCTTCCTTTCGACCAGTTCACAATCCACCTCACTACCTGATCATCCAGCCCACACTTCTTCAGTTTAGCTACAAGGGTGTTGGAGATGGTGTCAGATGCTTTACTGAAATCCAGATAAACCACATCCACTGCAATGCCATCATCTATCCATTTGGTTACATCATACTCATAAAAGGCTATCCGGTTGCTCAAACTTGACTTGCCCGTGGTAAAACCATGCTGACTGCTCCTAGAGACCCTCTTACCCTTGATATGCCTAGAGACAACACTGAGGATAAGTTGTTCCATCACCTTTCCAGGGATGGAGGTGAGGCTGACCAGTCTGTAGTTACCCAGGTCCTCCTTCTTGCCCTTGTTGAAGACTGGAGTGACATTTGCTTTCCTCCAGTCCTCAGGCACCTCACCTGTTGCCCATGACTTACCAAAGATGATGCAGAGTGGCCTAGCAATGACTTCTGACAGCTCCCTCAGCCCCTATGGGTGCAACCCATCAGGGCCCATGGGTTTATGGATGTTCAGATTGCTTAACTGATCCCTAACCCAGTCCTCCTCAACCAATTCTGGACATCTTATCTCACCTTAAATCTTGTATTTGTTCAATGCTTCACACATCTTGAATTTCATGTCTCTACAGCATAAATGTAGACCTTTTAGAGAGATGGAAGCAAATAATAACCATTTCACATGTGTCCTCACCTTGGCATCCTTTCCCATCATTGCACATAAGCCTGTAATCCCTCTCATCCCCTAAACAGGTAACTTATTATTATACTAGGCACTTTTCTGTCCATTATGTCTCACATTCAGCCTGTTACTAAATCCTGCCATTTTCCCTTTAGAACATCTCCAAAATCTAGCCTTTTCATTTAATTTATGTTTTCAGTAAGGAGTGTCATTCAAGAAATAACTGAGGCATAACAAGGGCACTGACATGTCTATCATGTACTTCACTCCTTTCCTCTTAATACTTCAAATACTCCCTTCTTTGGATCTAGTTCACCTTCTTTCCCCATTTGTAATTTCTTGCCCCCTGCTCTGAAGGCTTTCTGTGTTTTCATATAAGTCAGTTATTACTTAAATATTCAAATCTTTTTAAAAGCACTTTGGTGTCATGTTCTAGGCTTCTCCCTGAATCCAAGACTTCATTCCCAATCTTTTATGTAACAACACCTCCTGTACTTTTAAACAGAACTCCTTATCTTCACATTCCTTTAAACAATGAAAACACAGTTTTTAAAGCAGGCATAGCATTCTTTTTTTTCCTCATCCTTTATCTATTTTTGGGGTCTTTTCTTTGTTCCTGCTTATTAGTCACTAGAAGCATTGGCTATTTTAGCACTGAAATTAAGAGTAAAACATTTGTATCAATGCCTCTGGAATAAAAATTAATTCTGTTTCATATATTTTGCAGAACTGCTGAGGGGACTGTAAAGACAGCAAAGGTATTGGTGATGTCCTGCTGCTGGATCAGTATCCCTACTCTTAAGCTGAACTGGATTAAAGAGGATAAAGAAATAAGGAGATTTATGAAAGCTTTTTGTGTTTGGAATCTGTGATAAACCTTATAAGTGAGAAGTTACATAATCATGCTTCTTTTTTGTTGAAAACATTTTCTTATGTTGCTGCTCCTTTTTTAATGCTTGAAAAGGAATTTATTTACCTTTTGGTGTGGTATTGGCTGTGATGAACTTGATGAAGGTGTGACAGAGCTAATTACTGAAAATCTTAGATTGAAGTCTTCCCCAAAAAAGGAAGAGAAGAAGCTAACCACTGTTACACACTTAGAGGCATGTAAATATGACAACTACACTTTCCTTCTTTTTCTTCCCTTATACACTTCTGAGCATCCATTGGTTAGATAAGAATACTTAAAGAACTGCTTAGGCCCCCATGATATATTTTCACAAGGCAAAGGAAGCATGAAAAAAGAGTGCAGTTACCATTAAACATCGTTAGAGAGCAAAAAACAGCACTGAGTTTGGTTTTGGGTGGTTGTGTCACTCCTTCAGGCAAATGTTTCAGCCATAACATACTGAGGAGACTGGGGCGTGACCTCATTAATGTTTACAAATATATCAAGGGTGAGTGTCACAAGGATGGAGCCAGGCTCTTCTCGGTGACAACCACTGATAGGACAAGGGGTAATGGGCTGAAACTGGAACATAAGAGGTTCCGCTTAAACTCGAGAAGAAACTTCTTCTCAGTGAGGGTGACGGAACACTGGAACAGGCTGCCCAGAGAGGTTGTGGAGTCCCCTTCTCTGGAGACATTCAAGACGTGCCTGGACACGTTCCTATGTAGCATAATCTAGGCGTTCCTGCTCTGGCAGGAGGATTGGACTTGATGATCTTTCGAGGTCCCTTCCAATCCCTAGCATTCTGTGATTCCATGATTCTGTGATAACCGGCAAGGGCTCCTTCTAGATCTGAATAATTTATGTTCAGTGGCATTTAGTTTTTAATCTCTTGACAGCATATGCCAAAATGATCTTTCTGTTACTGATAGCTTTTAGCATGACCTATGATCTTTTTGGAGGGATTTTAGGGAGTGAGAACCCATACAGAATTCAGAAACACTTTCACCACTTTCATCACCTTTTCAGAATCCGGTTTTATTCTGGAGTTTCAAATTTATTTCTAACCTTCTTTCAATTATTTTAGATTCCATCACTTGGACTTTCAAACTTTGCAAAGGTTAGACTTTATTTAAATAAGTTCAATAGTAAACTAACACATGAAAGCAAATTTTACCTTCAAGTGGTGTTGTATCCATGAAAGGCAAATAAAAATAAGAATCATCATCCTTTTTGCAGAGCCCATCTTCTTCCTGTGAAATGATCTAAACGGCATATTTTATTGACCTACTTCACATGATAATACACCTAACACTAATTCCAAGAGGATAAATAATGTGCTTAAGATTCTCTGCAGAGAATGGAGAGTAGATTTTTGTGTGTGAAGAAAATTGAATCACACCTAAATTTCCTTAGCCTGACAAATTACCTCTGTTACATTCTGTGTCTCTATTCAATTAAACAAATATTCTGGTGGTCCGGCATTATTTAACCATGATTAAACTCTCTTAAAATAAAATTATGATTTTTTTCCTCATCAAGGGTTCTTTTAGAAGAGCTTCACTTTTCAGCTTTCTGCCTTAATTTATTCTTCATTTGTGCCAAAGGAGCCAAGTTGGATTCTAACCTTGACCAAATTAGCAACTGAAAATAATTCAGGAGAAAAAGTTTAATCTCAGGGGTAAAAGGTTGATATCAAGATGTTGTCAGACTTCAATGTGATAAAAAGAAAAGCAATTCCATGCTTCTTGCAATGAACAACATACATGAAACTGTCTGAAAAATGTTCTCTGTAGTTTGGAACCGAGATAATCACAACATAATGGACTTGTGCCAGCATTTTACCAACAATAAAATTTTCAATTGCATGTTTTTAAGTGGCTAAGTAAGTGCATTGGGACAACAAAATAAGGGCATTTATGATTTGGCTTTTTGATTGCATTTGAGTACCTTATCATCTTTCTTAAATGGTGGTGTCCAGAACAGCACACAGTACACAGGGTGAGGGTGAGGCTGCACCAATGCTGAATGCAGCGGGACAATCATCTCTCTTGGCCGGCTGGTCGCACTGTGGTTCATGCACCCCAGGATGGGGTTTGCCCTCTTGGCTACCAGGTCACACTGCTCACTCCTTTTGAGCCTGCTGTCAACCAGCACCCCCAGATCCCTTCTGCAGGGCTGCTCTCCAGCCACTCCTCTCCCAGTTTACGCTTGTGCTCGGCATTAGTCTGCCCCAGATGCAGAATTCAGCATCTGTTCCTGTTAAATTTCATTCAACTGTTAGCTGATACCAGCACTAACTTCCTCTGTTCCTTTATATACTGTAAAGAACATATATTTTATATATTTAGACCAAAATATGTATTAGTAGAAGCCCGTACTTAGAGATACTGTTTCCAGTACTAAAGAAAACCTACGTACCTATTTATTAGCAGATAAGCCAGTTGTTATATGGATTGTTCAGCCTTTCGAGCATATTGTTGGCTGTAGCTATATCTTGTCAGCCAATGTCTATAAAATGTTTAGCAAGTCTACTTTAGAAAGTACTACTTAACAAATGATCTTGGACAGAGACAGAGGTGCACACACACCACACCACATACACACTTGGTTGTAAAAATTCTCTTCTACACCTGGTTTCAAGCCTCGTGTAGCGGTAAGTGAACAGAGAATGAGACACCTCTACACCTCAAGTTGACATTTAAAAAGCTGTTCACAATTTTTGCCGCTTTGCCAAGGGGCAGCCAGGGTTGAACAGCCTTCTGTGTTGTGGGTTTTTTTCCATTTTAGTTTTTTTTTTTTCCAGACAACAGATGCACCACACGCTTGAACATTCGAGCAGACCTAGCTAATCATAGCAATCATGCCCCAGGGAGGAGTAAAATACTGTTCCTCCACTTACAATCATTTCTTCTTCTGATGCTTGAGAAGGTACTAGTTACCATTAGGGACTGGAGATTATGGGAAAAGGTTCATAGGCAGAAGCCGTTGTCTGAGCATGCTCTGCAATGGCTCTGGGAGGAAAGGCAACAGTCCCAGACAGGTGTAAAGATCAGCGAAATCAAACCAAGAAAGCCTGCAGAGAAAAAAAGGACTCTGCCTCAGTCAGTGAGGGGGTAAGAGAAGGAGAGCATCTTGAAGAGCAGAAAATCTAGCAGAAAGAAAAAGAAGGCAAGATAGAGAAAACATACTGAGAAACGAAAATATGTATTTGTATTTACATTCAGTAGTTCTTATAGTGACATAAGTACGATATTAGTTAGGGGTTTTTTTTGGTAGTGATCATTATTCTTTTCATTCTGTAGTAATTTTACGCCTGGAATAATGACAAATTACCAAGAAGAAATAGGTCTTATTTTGCAGCTAAACAATACAGACACATACAGAATATGTGTGTCTTCCAACATACCCTTGTTTATTGAACAAGAAATGAAGGATAGGATAACAAAGTATTTTGCCTACAATTCCTAACCAGTGAGGCCTGATAATACTAACTCGTAAAGTGAATAAAACATACTGGAGAAGATCTTGGGTATGAAGAAAGTGAGTTAGAGAAATATATTTATTAGTCTTTGTCCTTTAACAAAGCCAATACAATGAGATCTGTAGTGACACAAGATGAACAGAGATGAGAGCCAGATCCTTGCTTTATCTGCCCTCTGAGAACTTAAGAGTATCTTATGCTATTAGTGCTGTCAATTTACATCTTCTAAGTGACCAGGTAAGGAGTAGTTCATCCCCTGCCATGGGTAACAGCAAAGATAAAGGCTTTCTGATTCCATGAAAGTCCATTTTTAATTTTTTCTCTATTCCTTCCACTCTTTCCTGTCTGTTCCCAGAGACTGCTACTTAAAATACACTTTCAGCAACCTGAAACCAAGCCATCAGTTTAATGGAAAAAAAATGTCAGAAAAACTTTTGTCATAACAGCACTGAGACTAATGGATTAAGCAAGCCTCTACTATCTGGATTTTTCTTGTTATTTTTGTTGCATGCATTCTTCTGTTTCTTTTCAGCTCACAGAATTTAAGCAAGGATGAGGCTTCAGTTGGTTTCAGTAGTTTCACCTGGGTTGGAGAAAAAGACCTGTGGCAAGACCTGTGTGCACAACTGCAATAGGATGCAGTGTTTGGGGTTGTTCTTTTTAGCATATGTGGAAAAACAGTTTAAAATAGAAAGAGGAAAGATTATGAGAGAGCATTATTTCTCAGAAAGAGATTTCTTTCTGTTTTGTTGGGGGTTTTTTTTCAGTATTAATGAAATCTGTCTTTTGCAAGAAAGGATCTTGGAAGTTGGGAACCATTAGGTATAACTGAAGTTACTTGCCATTCAGAATAGTTTGAAAAAAAAGTTACTGTTTAAAAAGAAAATGAAGTTTTTAACTGAGGGTTGATGATATATTATGCCTTGTGTTATAGGAATAGTTTTTTATCATTGCATGGCTATATCACTGTTGCAAGAAGTAAATTGCAAGTAACACTGATCTTTTGCACACATTCAGTTTAGTGTATTTCTATAAATAGCAAAAATTTTCCTGTTCAGGAACCTTTTTTTTTTTTTCTGTTTTTCTCTCTCTGCAGCCTCCAGAAGATATTTGGAAGAAACAGAAAATATATCCTCTAAGAAAACAGAAATTTGCCAAGACCTGCATGTAATTGCAGCTTCATGATTGTTTTCCCTTGCAATAAAAATTCCAAGTATGATAACATAAAGATGTTGCTTATTGTCCCTTTCAGTAGCAAATTGCTACCTGAAATCGTAACTGGCTACCTTCAGGCATATCCAATTTAAAAAAAAAAAAAACAAAAAAAAAAACCAAAGTAATGTGCCAACTAATACCAGTGGTTCCAGTCACAGCAAAACCTGACAATTTATGCTCTATTTAGTCTCGCTGTTCTGAAGTGGAACTGGCTAACCTAGGGTATAGAAAGACAGCAGGAAAGAAAAAAGAAGTGAACCCTGACATGCCGTCCATATCGGGCACACATACTGATAAGGTAAGGGATATTGATACACTCTTACTGTGGGACATTTGGGGACGTTCAGACTCCAAAATATTCTATTTATTTATGCTGCAAAGACAGGAAGACAGAACACTATTGTTTCAGTGTCTGTTAAATCCAAATGAGAACAGGATAACCACTAAGCACTTGCAGAGTATCTATTTGATTTTTGTAAGAGTTTTGGGTGAGGCCAGTTATGGTGGAACTGAATAGCAGATGGTAGCATTTTGAATTTTAATTGCTACTGCTAATGCAGTTTATGTAAACTTCCTGGAATCATGGAAAGTATTTTGATCTGAATTACTGTAATCATTGTTCTGATTCTTTATCTCATTATAAAGAAGCCCTCGGAGACATACTTGGCCCTAAGCCTTTGGATTCTACTCCTTTTAAACATGGCCACAAATGCATCTTTCTTGCTTGGTTGGCATTCGTCAAGGTTTTGTTTCAGATTGTTGAGATGGTATTACATCATTTTAACTTAAGTAATGGTCATTTTATTCACTTCTTTTAAGAAAAAGAGGGTTTAATAGCAGCAAGGATTGTTTTGAAGAAGAAAAAAAATCTTTTAATTTGAAATGAGAATAAAAGAAAATTCCAAAATTGATTGTACTGGCAATGAAGCAGAGGAACCAAAGGTAAGTGTATGCTGAATGTGAAGCATCACAAAGTACCTAAGCACGTTGTATCATGTTTTACTGGGGTTTGCCCCTTATAACATGATACTTGTTTTACTTCACTTGGCTAATATTTTTGGTTTGATGTTGTTGTTGACTGTTCTTTTGTATTTATTCATTGGCACACAAATATTCGTCAGTATCATGAGAGCAGCTATCCTTGAAGTGCAGATAACAAAAAGACTAATTTTCCTGCCCCTAAGTTAACAGTTTCCTTGCAGTATATAAACAAATCTGGCAGTAATTGACTCATGGATGCCAGACAACATCTTGAAATATCTAAACTTAATTGAAGAATCTTTTGTTGGCCTCATGTATCTTCTTGGGCTTTGGTTGTTTTTGTTGTTTCTTGGTTTCTTTTCTTCCCTGCCTACTGCTTTTAATGGCAGTCTAGTTATTCTGGTAGTCATTGCAATCTTTATTCTCCTTTCCTTTTCCTTTCTTCTCTTTCTTTCTTTCTTAGTCTGCTTTCTTCTTACATGAACAATAAGCATTTGAGCTCTACTGTCTAGATATTTCATTCTGTAAGATCTCATGTAGGTAAATATTACTCTCTCTAGTTACAGGTAACCAATTGTAACAGATGATATATTGAGTCATGATGAGGTTAATATATCGCATTTTTCTAATTTTCAAGTGTTCTTTGAACAAAAGCTTTTATTAATTTAAAACACTAATAGAAATAACATACTGAGAGCTAGAAGACACAGCATATAGAAAATACAGCAGGTTGACCCTTGCTAGGAGATTGATGCCCACCCAGCTGCTCTTCACTCCTCCTCCTCAAGAGTAGAAGAAAATTGGGGGAAGAAAACAAGATGGAAAAGCCTGTGGGTCGAGATACAGAGAGGGAGATCACTGAGCTATTACCATGACAGGCAAAATGCACTTCACATGGGGAAAATTACCTTAATGTATTCCCAGTTTGAGTTGGATGGTAAGAAAGAAAAGGCAACAACTAAAATGCTGTTCACACATCCCCATCTCCTTTCCAGGGTCAACTTCACTCTTTCATTCGCAACTCCTCCACCTCTTACCTCACCCCCCCGACCAGTGCAGGGGCCTGGGAATGGGAGGCGGTGGTCAGTTCATAATAGCTCCTCTCTGCTGCTTCTCCCTCCTCACACTTCTCTGCTCTGATGTAAGCCCTTCCTTCGGGCTCCAGCTTCCCTCAGAGAATATCTACCTGCTTGGGTACGGGGCCTTCCACAGGCTGCAGTGTGTCTGCTCCAACATGGTCCTCTCCATGGGATCCAGGGAAATACCTGCTCCACAGATCAAAAGGATGAAAATTAAAAGTCAGAAAACAAGATTCTGAGGTGTTACATGTTGGTACATCTCCATCATCCTCATTACCTCTATGATCACATATGCTGGTTTATGTACTGGCTTGAGTTGGTTTTGGATTGTTAGAGGTGGTTCTTCTTGAATGTATACTGTGTCAGGAGCATTTAACTAATTTAAAGTTTCTGCAATAGAGTGAAATATTAATCCTGTAATCTGTGGCAAAGTTAAGAAAAAATGTATGAAAGCAGAATATCTGGAAGTCTTGTGCTGAGAGAAATAAAATAATTAATCAAGAAAAATATAACAGTAATGCCAATGGAAAACTGACAAAAGTAAATTCAGACACAAGTCTTAGCACCAAAACAAGGAGAATGCTTCAGGGAATAATCCAGTACTGCATTTTGCTTGTTTTCCTGTGAGACTAAACCTGGATGATTTCATATTAAAAATAGGTAGGTATCATTGGTACTTTTTTTTTTTTTACTATAATTTAGGAATCTGACCTCAAGTGGCACTTGTAAATCCTTACTAAATACAACTATCACAAGCGTAATTACAATAAGGGAGTCCAAATCCTGTCACGCACTGCTGCCCAGCCACTGCCAGAGCAGCACAAGAATGTCTTTGCTGCTCTCAGAAGGCCCATGAGGAGCCATTAATGATAGATCTAGCTGCTCTTTAAACTCTGCGTAAGGGGAAGGAAAAAAAGCAGCGCACAAGCAGAAGGCTCCGGTTTTGCTAAGAAGCAGGTACCATAAACCACCCCAAGTGTCGGTAGACATCAAGTAACATTCAGGAATGGGAAAATATGAAAAAGTGATGCAGTCATTATTATACCTGTCTTCCTAATACTTGACGATGCACTCCAGCTCATTTATTAAGACTTGAACCCATAATGAGGAAAGTGACTGTTACACAATAATATCATCAACTTTAAGATCCAACAAACAATAGGGGGGTGATCGTTTTCTAGGTTATAGCTATAAAATATTTATCTTCTCTGACACATGATTCTTTACCAAATTGTTCTTGTAATTTCCCAGATTTAGAGAAAGAAAAAAGGAGTTGTTATTTTTTTTCCAGGGGAAATATATTAGGTAAGATAGGCACAATAACTTATCAAGTGATACTACACTTCCATATTGAACTACTTGTGGGAGACATTATCAGCTGTAATTTGGGTATTAGTGAGCAAACAAAACCTCTTTTGCATACATATTTCCATTTGGCATTTCCTCTCATAAAATTAATTTTTAGATTAAAAAGTATATTACATAGCATGCTTATCACTGTCTAGCACAATAATAAGAAGCAGGCATCTGAATTTTGTTATATTTATGTCCCAAGTCACGTTGCTTGGGAAATACTTTTTTGTTGTTGTTCTCTGAAACTGTATTTATCACTTTCTGTCTGGCAAGAGTTGAGGAATGATAGCAGAGAAATATTAAGAATATTTCACATGCATACAAGAACATGTCTGGTCTATTTTTCTTACTGAACCTCCTTTCATAAGAAATAGAACTCCTGCTGAAATAGCTGTAGTACTACAAACATCTGAATCCTTTGTACATGTGCTTTGTTGTAGGTAGAGAGGGTGGAGGTAAGAGGAAGAGAACAAACCTATCAACCAATGAAAGCCAACAACAATTTTAAAAGCTTGCAGCATTAAAGGACCAAAATAGAGGATCGCATTTCCCAGGTCATCTTCATTCATCGCGTATTTCACTGCCTTTATAAGCTAGAACTTCTTCCTCTTAAAATAGAGGCTGCGGTAATCAGTAACATGGTGGATCCATAATTCACCTCTCAATCAGTTAGAGACAGTGCCTTCAAGAAAGGGACTCCTTCATTTAAGTAGTCGTCTATGTTCCCTGCAAAATGTGTTTACTCATAAATATGTAATCCATGTGCTATGTATCTCTCTCAGCCTCTGGTCCACTGAGATAACCACTTATTTCTGGTGCCATCTGTGATAATTATAGCAATATAGCTCTAGTGGAAGAGATTTATACTATAAAGCTGGAAGTTCACTGTTCAGATTCCAACAGTGATGACTGAGGGGAGGCATAAATATAATTCCACAAAAAAAAAGCCAGGAGGTAAGTATTTTTCAGAAAGTCTATGTGAAAACCCAGCTGTTAAAAATACATAAGCAAGCTTACAAAAGTATAAAATCAGAAATATCAGAAATAGGGATATACTTCTTAAATTAATTCTGTCCCACCCTAGTATGATGTTTTACTTCACAAAATCTAAAAAATATTTTATTCTAAAACATCAGCTTTTAACGTAGTTTACATCCATGTCATCAAAATGCAAAAAAAAATTCACCCATATTTGTTTCTTGAGAAAGACAGTCCTAAAGATAATCCTTGCATTCATTTGGGAGCCTATGGGTTCTTAATTATTCTATTTAGCAAACAACCAGGTGCTCTTGCTGCCTATCCTTTTTCCTCTGTTCATGTGTAAACTTCTCTGACGAATAAACAAATGTACCCAGCTAGTTCTTTTCATACACAGCATACTAATAAGCTATGAATCAACAGATCTCAGTTAAATCAAATTGCAAATGATCAGTGGCACTGCATTTGTTTTACATTCAGCATTGAAAATTGCAGTAAAGTCCACTTAAGAATATAAAATTCACTAAAATTGGCAATTCACTAAAATTCATTAAAATTGGCAATACCAGTTAAATCAAACACCGTTGTCTGTGCAGTATTAGGATAGACACAAGTTGCTGTGATTAGTTGTCTGATACATTTTAGATTAATCTCATGCATTTTTTAAAGAAAAAAACAACAACATTATCTGCTTCTGCTGAGGTACTCTAAGTGATTGTTTTGTTTATTATTCCTGTTAGTTTTGATAATTCTGGGGGTTTGGAACCAAAGGAACATGTGATAAAAAGAAAAAAACAAATTTCTTCAAACTCACATTTCAATAACCAGCAAGCATGTATGAGTGAACCTCAAGGTTTTCAATAAATGCTTGTAAATTTTCTAAACCATTAAAACAGAAACTTCTGCAGACTCTTTCTAAAGATTGGCAAAGTCTGCTCCTTAAGGGACTGGCACAGAGTTTGAGAAATGCCACAGCTTAACCTTCATTCCTCACTATCAAGGTTTTGCAGGATGAAATGTGTAATTAAAGCAAAAAATAAACAGCCCTGTCTGGACTGTCCCTTACAATATGTCATCTTTATTTGGAAAAGTACAGGGATCAAGAGAAAAAAGAGAAGATGTAATCCTGAAGATGGAACCCTAAGAATGAAAAATAGCAGAAAATACTCTGAAAAATACTTTCAAAAGTAGCTGCATCCTAAAAGACTCCACAGTCAGTGTTAGTCTAGAAAAGAGTGAATGAAGTTTGCATGAACAAGTGAGCGCAGAGCCACAGCTTCTGACAGCAACATTCCTTGTTTGTGAGAAACCAATGCAAGGTACTACACAGTCAGAAACTTATCATTTCCAGGAGGACTATGTATGGGATATTCCAGCATGGCAGTTAATTTGCACCTGGGTGCATGGAGAGGCAGGGTGGCCTATCTTCAGAGGCCTCGTGCAGTACAGGTCTGCTCTGTCCTCAGAGGAGGGAGGTCTGTGTGCTGAGCACAAAGTGTGCACGGGTGTACTGAAGCTGTCTGGTCCTGAGCACATCTCTCCCACTTCTTGTTGTTGGGCTCTCTGTGCACAGGACCAGTTTAGAACTTTTTTTTTCCCTATCAGATGGTAACATAGATAATTTGTAATAGATGTCCTTGGCTCATTTCCCTAGAGGTATAACTTAGAAAGGATTGATAAGACTATGATTATGATCTGGTGGCAATTACAGAGACATGGTGGGACAGCTCACATGACTGGAATGTGGTCATGGGTGGCTATGTCCTTTTCAGGAAAGACAGGCCAGCCAGGCGAGGTGGTGGAGTCGCTCTTTACGTGAAAGAGCAACTACAATGTCTTGAATACCATCCAGGCATGGATGAGGAGCAAGTTGAGAGTGTATGGGTTAGAATTAAGGGGCAGGCTGGCAGGAGAGATACTGTTGTGGGTGTCTATTACAGGCCACCAGATCAGGGTGAGGAAGTTGATGAAGCCTTCTACAGGCAGCTGAGAGCGGTCTCACAATCACAGGCCCTGGTTGTCATGGGGGATTTTAACTTCCCTGATATTTGCTGGAAGGACAACTCAGCCAGCCAGCCACAGTCCAGGAGGTTCCTCCAGTGCATCGATGATAATTTTCTGTTGCAAATGGTGGAGGAGCCGACTAGGAGAGGAGCACTGCTGGACCTCATCCTCGCTAACAAGGAGGATCTGGTTGAAGCAGTAAAGGTTGAGGGCTGCCTTGGCTGCAGTGACCATGAAATGGTGGAGTTCAGGATCTCATGTAGCAGAAACAAAATAGCAAGCAGAATTGCAACCCTGGACTTTGCCAAGGCAAACTTTGGATTTTTCAAGCAATTACTAGAGAAAATCCCATGGGCAAGGCTGTTTGAAGGTAAAGGGGCCCAAGATAGTTGGTTAGCGTTCAGGGACTACTTCTACCGTGCTCAAGATCAGAGCATCCCGACACATAGGAAGTCAAGGAAGGGAGCCAGGAGACCTGCATGGCTAAACAGGGATCTGCTGGGTAAGCTCAAGGGTAAGAGGAGAATTTACAGATCTTGGAAGGCAGGGCTGGCCACTTGGGAAGAATATAAGGCTGTTGTCCGAGGGTGTAGGGAGGCAACTAGGAAAGCAAAGGCCTCCCTAGAATTGAACCTGGCGAGAGGGGTCAAGGACAACAGGAAGAGCTTTTTCAAATACGTGGCAGATAAAACTAACACCAGAGGCAATGTAGGCCCACTGATGAATGAGGTGGGTGCCTTGGTGACAGATGATACAGAGAAGGCAGAGTTACTGAATGCCTTCTTTGCCTCTGTCTACTCTGCCGGAGGCTGTCCTGAGGAGCCCCATTCCCCTGAGGCCCCAGAGGAAGTCAGGGCAGTGGAGGAGTTTGCTTTAGTCGATGAGGACTGGCTTAGGGACCAATTAAGCAATCTGGACATCCATAAATCCATGGGTCCAGATGGGATGCATCCACGGGTGCTGAGGGAGCTGGCTGATGTCATTGCTAGACCACTCTCCATCATCTTTGCCAAGTCTTGGGAGACGGGAGAGGTGCCTGAGGACTGGAGGGAAGCAAATGTCACTCCAGTTTTCAAAAAGGGCAAGAAGGAGGACCCAGGAAACTATAGACCGGTCAGCCTCACCCCCATCCCTGGGAAAGTGATGGAACGACTTATCCTTGGTGCCATCTCAAGGCATATCAGGGATAAGAGGGTCATTAGAGACGGTCAACATGGCTTCACCAAAGGGAAGTCGTGCTTGACTAACCTCATAGCCTTTTATGAGGATATAACAAGGTGGATAGATGATGGCAGAGCGGTGGATGTGGTCTACCTTGACTTCAGTAAAGCATTTGACACAGTCTCCCACAGCATCCTTGCTGCTAAACTGAGGAAGTGTGGTCTAGACTCTCGGGTAGTGAGGTGGACTGCGAACTGGCTGAGGGGAAGAAGGCAAAGAGTTGTGGTCAATGGGGCGGAGTCTGGCTGGAGACCTGTATCCAGTGGAGTCCCTCAAGGGTCGGTACTGGGACCAGTATTATTCAATATATTCATCGATGACTTGGATGAGGGACTAGAGAGTACTATCAGCAAGTTTGCTGATGACACCAAGCTGGGAGGAGTGGCTGACACGCCAGAAGGCTGTGCTGCCATCCAGCGAGACCTGGACAGGCTGGAGGGTTGGGCGGGGAAAAATTTAATGAAATATAACAAGGGTAAATGTAGAGTCTTGCATCTGGGTAGGAACAACCCCAGGTTCCAGTATAAGCTGGGGAATGACTTATTAGAGAGTAGTGTAGGGGAAAGGGACCTGGGAGTCTTGGTGGACAGCAGGATGACCATGAGCCAGCACTGTGCCCTTGTGGCCAGGAAGGCCAATGGCATCCTGGGGTGTATTAGAAGGGGGGTGGTTAGCAGGTCGAGAGAGGTTCTCTTTCCCCTCTACTCTGCCCTGGTGAGACCCCATCTGGAATATTGTGTCCAGTTCTGGGCCCCTCAGTTCAAGAAAGACAGGGAACTGCTGGAGAGAGTCCAGCACAGGGCAACTAGGATGATTAAGGGAGTGGAGCATCTCCCTTATGAGAAAAGACTGAAGGAGCTGGGGCTCTTTAGTTTGGAGGAGAGGAGGCTGAGGGGTGACCTCATTAATGTTTACAAATATATCAAGGGTGAGTGTCACGAGGATGGAGCCAGGCTCTTCTCGGTGACAACCACTGATAGGACAAGGGGTAATGGGCTGAAACTGGAACATAAGAGGTTCCGCTTAAACTCGAGAAGAAACTTCTTCTCAGTGAGGGTGACAGAACACTCGAACAGACTGCTCAGAGAGGTTGTGGAGTCTCCTTCTCTGGAGACATTCAAGACGTGCCTGGACACGTTCCTGTGTAGCATTATCTAGGCATTCCTGCTCTGGCAGGGGGATTGGACTTGATGATCTTTCGAGGTCCCTTCCAATCCCTAACATTCTGTGATTCTGTGAATCTGTGATGACACACTCAGGGAGGAAGTAAAGATAATTGGCCACAATAGCTGTAACATTTGGTTTCTACTTGGCAAAGCACAGACAGTGCTGTCATCAGACAACTGGCCACAGACGGACAACTTATTTGTGAAAGAAAACACAGTGGTGGGTGGACAAAGCAACACTTGCTGGATAAGAAACTCTCTTTTCAGTGGAAGGGAGGCTTTGGTTCAAATCTCTCCTCTAAATTACAAAGACGTTAGATTTTTTAACTGCCTCCTGTGGTCTAAACGATTGCCCTAACAATTGGTTTGGTGGACTTGAGGGAGAAGCTACCTTCTTTGAGCTTTTGACTGGCAAGTAAGTCTTCCTTTAAAATAAAAGTTTTGTTTTTACATTTTCTATGACTCTATATCACCAACTCAAAAAATGGAGCGGATTTAATTTTAAAGCAAGTTAACTAGGTCTTGATTCAAATTAAGTCTAATTTTCTCACAAAAAGAAAATTTAACCCAGCTGTGGCCCCCTTGGATGACTACTTTTACAGCTGTGTTACTGCATCAAAGGAGACAGGAGCATTGTCTTTTGTTTACTGACTTGTTGACCTGTCAGAGCAGATAACCCATGCTGAGTTGCAAGCCAAAGGGTTGAACACCTATGCCATGAGAACATGAGGTTCTCTAAGCTTACTCCCTTTCTCATCATTTCTTATTGGCTACAGACACGGACAGGATCCAGATTTTCTTAGAAGTAGTTTCTATGTTTTTCTTTTATAAAGACGACCTTCTACAAGGAATGGGTCAAATGAGTTGTCCTTCCCTTGGGACACAAACTTGAAAGATATGACTGGGTGAAGCAAACACAGAAGAGATTGTCATAGCGAGACTCTGAGGAGCAGGGAATAGGCAGCTAGGTCTCAAAGGAGACTGAAGCTATGTAGGAACTAAAAGGAGCCGCATAAGGTTGCTTGTAACCTTGAAAGCCACTGAGCATACTGAAACCTTCCTGCAAGGGTTTCAGGAGAAAGAATAGATTTTCTAACACAAACTGTTCATATTTCTAGTCTCTCTGACCCAGTGAGTGAATTTTCTAGCTTTAAAAAGTTGAGTTGTCTTGTTTACATTCTGCTAAAAACTGGCTTTTGTTTAAAACTTTTTTTGTTTTTTGTTTTTTTGTTTTTTTACATTTACTTTGAGGAATACACAAGCCTAGGCAAATCCAACTCCATGCTCTGGCTGACACAGGCTCCTATCAGACATCTGCAATAGCTCCTCACCTAGAACACTGTGATTTTCACTTCTGTTCTTATTTTCACATACTTTTTAGAAGGTCTGGACACCTCATTTAAAGTTGTGCATTTCTCTAGGCAAGGAGGAAATAGGGGATAAATACACTGCTAGTACACAGGAGTACTTTACAACTATTGTGGTGTGACTTAAATGAAGTTTAACTCATTAGAGAGGGAGGCCATTGGCAAGGAAACCATATTTTATGGAAGGAAAGTAGGAAAAGATGCCACAAATGGAGTGGATACTGATGTCGCCCTGAGTGCGCTGGTTAATGAACACGATTTGCCACTTTTGTTTCTATTATGTAGCTTCTGATACCACAAAAGATCTTGTTGGCTTTGGGAGCTTTTTGTGGATTAAATGTTACTCAACATGAGCCTGTAAAATGCATGCCCCCCTCCCAGAATACCATTAATTTAAGAAAATGGATGCCAGATTTTTTCTGATTGTTATTCAGACATTTAATGGCCAAAAATCCTTCCACTGTTACTATACATATATAAAACCCACTGAAAGCTGCAGCACCTGGCATATACAATCAATCAAATCACTTTGAAAAAGGGGGAGGCAACAGTAACATCGATTTTCTACCAGTAAATTTTCGCTTTGTGTTGCCACAGTTACAGTACCATCAGTCTTGAGATACCCAATATCACTATATTGTTCACACAGAGGTTTCATTTTGCACCTCTTTTAACTATGCAAAACTGCATCACAGTTACACAGAGACATTTTGGCACCCTTTTTGTTGTCTAGGCTAGAGTTTAGGTCAAAATCACAAACCTGTGACATTTAAATCTGTAACATTTAGCATATCATTGTCAAGCTGAAGCAGTTCCTACTGTTGTATCTTAACTGGGAAAAAAAAATAATAAAAGCTCCCCAAATCCCACCTAGTTAATTTTAAGATCCAGTTCAATGGCTCATAAAAGGGTTAGTATAATGTTGTTGCACGTGATAGCACAATACTGAATTTGATGACCCTGGAGGTCTCTTACAGTCCTGTGATCTGATAGAATGAAAAGAGCCGATAAGGAATCAAAAATGTATACAGCAGGGAGATCTGGCTTCTAAATGTTGTATGGTTTTCAGACAAAGAATTATAGTGTACACTTAATGGGAATGACTGAAAATCCTCTTTGGGATATTCCGTTAATGCCAGAGAGAGAAAGGGAGATTTGTTTATATGTGTTTCAATGTTGTTTCAGGCTCAAAATTCAGATAAAAAAGAAAGAAGTGGGAGTGGAGAGGGAGGAAAAGAAAGAAAATAAAGAATTTCTAAAATTAACCTCTTTGATTGCACAAGTTCAATGACTTCAAAAAAAAATTTTATTATTATTTTTAACTAAGTCTGCACTGCAGAAAAAAATGTGGAAGAGAAATACATAAACCTCGGTTCCATGACAGTCTTTGTTCAGCTGGAAGAAAAAGTCTTCACTTTAAAGTAAAATAATATTTCCCTTAGAGACATAGCTGAAAATTTCCTCTTCTCAAATTCACACTATGGACACATCAGTTACACGGCTCCAAAATGATCACAGCATCAGATCTTATAAATATGTGTGTATATATACCTGATGCTGTATTGCCTCACACCTTTCTGGTGTACACATGGCCAATTGGCTAAAAAAATAAGAAATGAGAATAACAGTCATACAGAGGTTACTTACTGCATTTAACTTGGCCTAATGCAAATGACCATACAGAACTTATTCCAAATATTTTAAAACTTCTGAGCTTATTGATATCTTATGCAGTCACATTCCGGCCTTTGTCTTAGGCATTTATATTTCATGCAAACTGCGACCAAATAAAAACTACAGCATTTTGCATCCAGTTCATATTCAGTGGCTCAGGCAATTAATTACTGGAGCCTGGCAAGCTGAGTTACAGAGGAAGTAAATCTGCACTTGGACACATAATCAGTCATTTTCTTGTTCAGCTATTGGATCAGCAATTGCAATTACAATAACTACAAGGAAAACATAGGATATATACCTCCTGAGTTTTGCATCTCAGGCTTCCAGAAAGCTCAGCAGACGTTACCAATTACAGTAGAGAATGTTTGTTTATCCCTTTCCCTCAGTCTCAGGACACAATACTTAGTAACATGAATTTTATGCTGCCAACTGCATAAAGATACAGTTAGGGGCAATTGAACACATAAAAATGCTGTCAGGTAGCATTAGAAGTACTGTCTTTATTAAGTGTTATAAATAGATCTTCCTATTGCAGACATGTACGTGCACTACTATCTGTCTCTGCAGCCACAGCTTCAATCTCTCCTTCCACTATGTCACAACAGCCTTCATTAAAGGTAGCTCAGAACTGTCTTTGATTACATATAGGCCATACAAGCTTTTACCTTCTCCTACATGGATTGCATGTTATGGTGAGCTTTGCAGAGATCTAAAATTTGTTCAGTTTTTCTTAGCGAGCAGATGGGGCTACTGTTATGGAAAATAATCATTGCTACCACTGAGACATATTTACTTGTGAAGTTGTATACTAAAGAATTGAATGGGTATAAACAGCTGATTTTTCATGCCAACTAAAACTCTATGGTATTTTTATGTTCATAAAGAAATTCAGAGAAGGTTCAAAAGCACCATACAGACTGCAGTCAACAGGAGATACCAAAACAACACTGAAAGTAGATATTGCAAGGCTTATTCTCACATTTAGAAGATTTTGAGAAGTACCGATCAGAGTTAGGGATTACATTTTATTTCTCAGAGTTTCTTTCTCAGAATTGATTCAGAGAAATAAAACTGACATGAGTTTCTGCATGTGTGGTGCTTACTGGACTTTGCTTTCAGTTAAGTTTTTAACATTATTTTAACAGAAACTTGGATTTTCAACATATGAAATGTTACTGAAGAATATTTTCATGAAAAAGTTTTGGTTTAGACAGGCAAGTTTGGAGATTCTATTTAAGCAGATGATCTAAGGTTTTCAATTTAAAAATAATTTATATTTCTACTGATTTTTCTAACTTGTATTTGCACTTTGTTACTAGCTTCAGTTGTTTATTTGAAACTTTTTTTTTTCCAAAAAAAGTGCGTGTGTAACACTTTATAAACCAGTTCACAAACTTCATATAGTTTGCATTTTCTCTTTGAAGAGGTAAGCGATTAAGGCTCAATGCAGATTATTTTCCTTTTACAAATGAATTTTGAGGTTATACTCATTATAAATTTAGGGGTTTGTTCAGCAAATTTAAGTTGCTGGAGACAGAAGAAGTAACAGATTTTTATTTTCTTCCCACAGCTACCTATTGCTCACACCTTATGAACATAGAATGGATACCACAAAGTACTACAAAAGTTTTGCCATGTTAGTCTTGTAACAGTGGACATCCTCCTTGCAGTAGTATGAATGACTACACAAAAAGCAGGGCAAAAGAGTATTTAAATCCTTGTTTGGACAGGTCTGTTACCCATGAAAGATCCCATGAAAACAGTCTGTGATACTGGCCTTAGGGCTAAGCACCTCGGAGAAGACTGAACATGAATAATAGAAAAAGAATGGTTACGCACACGTGGAAGGATTAAGATGCAAACTGTGACAGTAGAGACAGAAAGACTCATGGAGTGAGTGAAAGGAAAAGCAGGAGAGATTGGTGGAGGAGATGATAGTAGGCTGAGCATGGGGGAAAATAAGACAAAGAGCCAGCATCTCTCTGTGGTCACAAGTAAAAAGAATCAGTCAAATAATGAATCATTAGACTGAGAGGGAAAGACTGAATGATGCCTGAAGTATAAAAATAGCCAAGGAGAAATACTGTCAAAATTTGAGTCTTATTTCAAGACAAGTTTTCTCCTGAATTCAGTCATGCTGGAAAGAAACTGTGATTTCATGCAATTAACTTCAAATCCAAAATTATTCATTACCCAACTAAATGGCCTTAGCAAAAAAACAGAATTTCCAACTGACTAACATGATGCTTTCAGATACTAAAAATACTCACCTGCTATTAAGATGCCAACATATTTATGTTTCTCAGTAAGAAGTTCTAGACAGAGACCCAAAACTGTATTTCAGATCTCTGTTCACAGTAGTCGTACATTAGGGTGATGTTTGAAAACTGGCTGAACAGTCAGGACCAGAGCCTGCTGGCCGGTGGCACAAAGGCAAGCTGGAGTAGCTAGCGGTGTACCCTAGGTGTCAGTACTGGATCCAGCCCTGTTCAACATCTTCATTAGCAATCTGGATGATGGGGCAGAGTGCACCGTCAGCAAGGCTACAGATGACACAACACTGGGAGGAGTGGCTGATAGGCCAGAGGGTTGTGCTGCCATCCAGAGGGACCTGGACAGGCTGGAGAAATGGGATGGCAGGAACCTCATGAAGTTCAATAAGGTGAAGTGCGAATCTTAGTATGTGCCATGTAAGAAGGCTGAAGAAAAATACAGTTTGAATTAAACATCAGATCTAGTATTTTCATTTCTGTCCCTTACATTGACCAGCATTTAAATGGTGTTTTAAAAAGAAACAGCATAGAAAAAGAAAAAAGCACATCTATATTTCTGTGTAACACATCATGTATGTAAAAAAGCAGCCACATACAGGAAGCCTAAACAGCAATGAAACCACTGTTACTGGTTGTTTATTGGTTATAAATAGAAGGTTATAATAATCCAGATCTGTTACGGTGAAGTTAGGTAGTCTCTGTTTATGCAAAAGCATCACATGCCACAATGAGGAGAATTACGTGTTAGCTATGAATGAGAAAAGATAGATGTATCCAAGGAACTGTATTATGACAAAAAGCACTTTCCTAGTGTTTGTTGGGATTTCTTTAAAAGTCTACAACCAAACTGCTCAGCCTACAGAGCCATACCTTCAACAAAAGAGTTAAATAGTGTTGGCATCAAGACACCTATTCTCTGTTGCTTTGATTTCTGTCCTATTAAAAATAAGCTGACAATATACATAGGCCTTCAGCAAATCTTGAATTGTTCATTTTCTAATACTTTTAAAATTGATTAAAATCTTGCCTTAATGCATGTCAATAATTGCAAATCTATTTTTTCACTATATAAGTATAACACAAAATTGCCGAGGGTGCTTTTTGTGCACTGTAGTTCTGGTCTCTGTGCTGGGAAAAAACTACATCATTATAGTGGAGACAAAAGCAATGAAAGTGCTGAAAGGTTTAGAAAACACGACCTATGAAGAGAGGGTAAGAGCACTGAACTTGTACGGCCTACAGAGAAGACCAGCAAGAGGTGATAAAATAAATAATCTCTAAGTACCTTCCAGGAATTACCAGAAAGAAAGAAAAAAAAAAAAAAGAGCAGGTTTAGTTTAATTTGTCATTGTAGGTAAAAGAAGTAATGGCCTGAAATTAAGAAAATGGAGGCCAAAAGGTAAAAAAGCACCGTATAACAGCGAGGTCAGTTAGATAGTGGAATAACCTGCCAAAACAGGTATTATCACTGAAAACAGTCAAGGCACACCACAGAGAGAAACACTGAGGGAACCTATTTTAAAAATTGTAAGTGCAATCCTACTGCTGTATGAAGATGGGTCAGATGACGCAGCATGTTGTTCCTAACCCTAATATCTGTGATTTAAGGATAATACAAGACGATAGATCACCAGCAGTATAAATAGCAATGCACGCAGGTAAGATTTATTTGCCCTTCAAAAGAAATACCTCTATATGTTAGCTACGGATTTTTAAAAGAAAATGGTTGCCGTAAATTTTGGAGTAATTTCCCAGAGTATCAATACTCTCAGGGTTTGGGATAATCTGTAGAATTTTTTTAAGTAAATGTCTCAAAAATATATTTATAGTGATTAGCTAGTGACATGCACAGATAAATTGTTTAGGCTGAAGTTGTTTAAAAGTACCATAGCATCAAATATTCTTGCAAGTTTTAAGAGGTTTAATGTTGTGCAAAATGATCTATTAGTTCCATGTTCAAGCCCATATTGCATTTAATCTGTACTTGAGCAATTTTTCAGTTTGATGTACACTACCATTAAGTACTTAAAAATCCTCATTTAATAAAGTTTACATATTAATATTCTGAGAACAATGTCTCCCTAAAGCATGAGGACTTTGCCATTAATTTTAGTATCTTTATTTCTTTCCTTCTTTTCTCATTTTTTTTAACCGTTCTCAGCCCATGAAACCAAGAATCTTCTCTTTTCAGAAAACATATTGAAAGACAGCTTGATGGGGTTAAAGGCAGCTAATTTTAAAAGTAATATAAAGTGTGGATTCCATTAATGGGAGATCTATGCCCTATCAATGCATAATTTCCATGCAAATCACAAAGAATTACTGCCACACTCCCTCACAATCCTAAAGAGAAATTTAAAGGTATGCCTCAACTTCAGCTACTTGAAATACAATGGCTAAAAAAACCACCACCACCATCACAACCACCACTACCAAAACCCCCTTATTTAATTAAATTCACACAAAATGCAGAACAGTGTGTGCAAAATGGCTCCTGTAACACGTCAGATCATAAATTCCGTGACAGTAGCATGCGCTCACCGTGAAGAAGTCACAAGTTCAACTCATAAAATCAAAGCAAAAAGAAGAAGATACTTAAAATATATGAGAGGTCTGTTCTAAGTTCTTTTTTGTTCAAAATTTTCAGCATTGTTAGAGATCAGTTTTCCACATTTTTGTGTAACCCTAAGAAGTTCAAAGAGTTTTAGAAGAAATGTAGGAGTTAAGAAATTTGTGTACATCAGATGAAGACAAAACTATAGGCAGTTTTCAGGTGACATTTTTCTTATAAAATTGCTAATCTTACCTCTTCAGCACTAAGTGTGATATTTGACAATCTCATTCACTTGAGATTGCCTCAGAACCTTATTTTAATTTAATAAAAATACTTAAAATCTATTTTTAATAGAAGATATATGGGACTACATTATGAGAAAAAAATATCATTAAATACAATAATTAAACAACAGGCATAATACATGAAATATAATCTATTTCTTGGAGATCACCAGCAATTTTTTTCTCATTAAATAGCAGCATAGCAGAATCAGTATGCTTTATTTATGTCTTCATAAGTATTTCAGTAGCAACTGATGTATTTCACAGCACACTTTTTGAGAATTTCCACTGCCCCCATCTCATGAAGAAAATAAATGCCAGTTGCATAACAAATTTAGATCCAATTATGTTCTTAGGATACATTTTTGTAAAATAGATTGATACTGAGGTATATCTAAAAATCACCAGGCACTCATCATTTTAGATACACAGAACAGCTTGATGTGATGAACTGACAGAGAATGTGCAATACTTCTTTCTCTCATAGTATATCCATTTGTTTTATACTGGTGAGTATTGTGCTAGATAGCTCAGTCATTTTCAAGATCAATGCATTAGGAAAGGGATGCTTTATAAAGGTCCCCACAGTCGTTTTCTATGAGTGTCTCTGGCAATGCAAAGCAAAACCATATATATATTTATATATATTTTTATAAATATATAAATATATAAAGATTTAAATATATAAAGATTTAAACATATATTTTTTGCAAGTATATAAATATATAAATATGAGTACACACACACACACATATATATATATATATATATATATAAAAACTCTCATAAAGGCAGAATATAGTAAATTGAGCCAGGAAAGGAGGTGTCAATACAAGAATTTATGTCAACAAAACTAGAAGAAATCATGGCATAGAAATGATGAAGGATCTGAATGGAAAACTTACCTGGTGACCAGATCACACAATTTCCAGTTCTAGCTATATCTGTCTTGATTTTAGTGCTGCAGTTTAGGATTCAAACTTGTGTCAAGAGTCCAAAACTTGGCCTAAAGCAAACTTCACGTTCTGGAAAAATTTGAACTTTACAGAGAAATTTTGCATGACTGAGCTAAGGAATAGGACTGACCTCGAGTTAGTCAACAAGGTGCAAGCAGACAGCGCAGCTTTTCTAGAGCTAACATGGCAACTCCATCTGTGATTGACTGCCTTCACTTTACACCATAAGTTAATGTATTTTGGATTCACAGCTTATACATAATTCTCTAAGCATGTTTTACTGTTGTTATGACTAATAATATTGATTCACATTAAAAAAAATAAATCTGTATTTCAGAGTGCATTTTACATCCACGAATTTGTTTAGAGTGCTTAAATATTTGGACCAACTGGTCTTAATTACAGAATTCTTACTGTACTAATATAGTGGCAGAACTTATTTCTTTTTAAATTCACTGAGCTAACAATTCTTTCTTATACAAAGAAAATTCAGGAAGGGAAAGGCTTTCCTGAAAAAAAATAATTTACATTGTTACTTCATACCAGTCTGAATAGATTCAGTAGTTCATCATCCCTGTATACTTACAAGAAGAGTGAGGTATAGACAGATAAGGTTACATACTTAAGATAACAAAGCAGCAAACTATTTTAGTATTGAGCTATTTTCTTGTAAGAATGTGGCTTTGTTCCCCTTTGCTTTGCATTGCTTACATGAGAGCATGCGGGTCTGCAGATTTGAGAAAACATATCCATTTCCTTAAAATGCAATTTCTGTCTCTGTATTGTTGCTGTCAGTTCTGGTTCATGCACTAATTGCTTTATGTCACCAAGTGTTGATAAAAAGGCACCAGGAATACCTGTTTTGGAGAAAAAGGAGTACTTTCATTGTTTGCTGCAGACAATGGAAAATATGTCTGAATGTGCATCCCAAACATGTGCACATGTGTATTTTAGTCATCTGCCCCGAAATTCTTTAGTATTTTGTCCTGTATTACTGCAGGAACTGAGTGAAAGGAAGCTGTTAAAGAATAGAACAATGTCAAATTAAATAAACACTGTTCACGTCCCATAGGAAACAATCGTAATATTTCTGGTTTGAGATATCTCCAACTACCTGCAGTGAGGATGGAGTGGGAAGATGCCTGAAATGCTGGTCAACAAATGCTGATACTGGTTTTCTCTACTTGTAGGTAGAGATTGATACAGCCAGAGAGTGTGAAATTATGCTGAGGTAAGGAAATATGTAGCAACATGTCTGGCCGTGCTAACGTACTTTCTTTGATAATGTGTTGTGGATTGTTTTGGGGTTCTCTCCCTCTCCCCAGTAATTACATGGAATTTTGTATTAAAGACTATGCCAGAGTCATCTTAATCAGTTTCTCAGATGGAAGGGCTAGCAAATACTGGATGAATGTGGTTGAAAAACAGGGAGGCTGGAGCCCAGAGAATCAGCCAGTTTGTTGGAGAGCCCTTCACCTAGAGAAGTGCCATTTGCCAGGTCTTGTATTCTAGGGCTTTATTCCAAATAGCATTTTAAAGAGGTTATATGGCATTCATCTGCTGAGCATGCCATTTATAGGAATAAAAATATATTAAAACGCAATTAAAAATTAAAATGGATGCTTTCCTTCATGAAAAGACATTGAAGCCTGCTAACACAAAACAGCAATTCTGAAGTGTAATCCCTGCTACGCTCACGTATTTGTCTTTTGTCTGTACAGCCACTTATTATGAGTAGCTTTATGAAACAGAAGACAGAACAGGGAACTGACAATTACTGTAAGTCACTTCCCAATTATAAGCCTCCAGGAACTATATGACGCTATTGAAGCTCTCTGCAGTTTCTCCATAAACCACAGAGACTGTTTTCCTACCCAACAGCTTTCTTACCAGACTAATTGTAGTTTCTGAGTTACAGAAAGGCAAAGAGGTCAAAATCTGTATTTCTTCAAACAAAGTTAATTTCAGTGAACTCCATTAAATGAACACAGATGTCTCATTTCCAGTGGGGCAAATGAGAGGATATTTTGTCCTCTTGCATTTCATTTTTTTCCTGTAGAAATCACTTGAAAAATTAAATTAACCAGAAAGCATGATTTGTGGAGATTTCTTTGGCACAAATGTGATGAGTATTACTTGAAAAATAAGAGGAAGTTTTGGTTGTGACTCCTCTAAACACTAGTGTTTAATAATTGAATTTTATTGACCTCATAGTCTTAACAGCCTTTGCAAATCCAGTGATTGCTAAAAGGATTAAATCTATTAGACCTCTGCCTTCAATAGCAGTGCACAAGGAGACTAGAATATTTGTAAATTCTATTTACATTGGATGTTGACTGCTCATGGCACAACCTTAAATAAGCAGTTTTCAGAATTTAAATGTATTTCCAGTGAATGTAAATAATTTTTAAACATTTTTATTCATTAAGAAAATAACTCACAGAAATGTAAATGCTACTTGTAGGCAAAATTATAAATCCATAAAGCTCAGGAGCCAGTTCTTTATTTGTATACCCACCTCCTTCCCCCAAAAACTAAGAATGAAATGTAAGCTGAACCTCAAAATCCTATTACATGGTTGCATTATTTCACAAGTAGTAGCAATAAACTGCCCTGAGATTTTTTTTTATTCTAATGATGTTTTATATTCCTAAAATATAAATAAATAGATATTTCAACATAGTTAAATTTAAGAAGTGATTACAGGCACTCACAGGCTGTCATTGACTACTTCTTTGTCTACATATTTATTACATGTAGGCACAGTGTTCATCTTCATTTATCAAGTTCATTAGAAATATGGATCGCAGAGCCACAAAGATGATGGAGTGGAACATCTCCCTTATGAGGAAAGGCTGAAGGAGCTGGGTCTCTTTAGCTTGGAGAAGAGGAGGCTGAGGGGTGACCTCATTAATGTTTATAAATATGTCGAGGAGGAGTGTCAGGAGGACGGTGCCAGGCTCTTTTCAGCGACATTCAATGACAGGACAAGGGGCAATGGGTACAAGCTGGGACATAGGAGATTCCATAAAAATATTAGAAAAAACTTTTTCACAGTGAGGGTGACAGAGCGCTGGCACAGGCTGGCCAGGGAGGTTGTGGAGTCTCCTTCTGCAGAGACATTCAAAACCAGCCTGGACGTGTTCCTGTGTGACCTACTGTAGGTGATCCTGCTCTGGCAGGGGATTGGACTAGATGATCTTTCGAGGTCCCTTCCAACCCCTAACATTCTGTGATTCTGTGATTTAATTCTGAAATGAGTTATATCTGAGATTTAAAAAAAAAAACCTTCCAAACATCACAAAACCAAACACAAGGTACCTCTTCTGTAAATGAAAATCATAGTAAGTAAAGACTGTGAAGGGCAGATCACATACAGCCAGTGTACCAATGGCATTATTCACAAGGAAAATCAGCCAAGATTGTACTTAGGAAAACAGGCATCAGTCCATATATTATTGCAATATTCTAAAAGCACTGACTTTCTTACTGTGATCATTTCTTTTCTCATCTGAAAATAGAAGATGGTTTTCAGTACGGTATTTTTCCCCCTACATTTTCTTAAAGTAATCAAAGAATTATATGTTAGATATTTTTTGTTTATATAAAAAATAAGAAACCTTAGAAACAAACATCCTTAAATTCCCAAAACTCATAGTTGAGGAAAAAAAAAGATAAAATATATTAATCTGATATAATCTAGAGTTAAATAAAGGTATAAAAGTAATAAAGAAATTAAGAGCAGCCCTGAAGGCAATCCTGTATAAATTCAGGGTTTTGGTAACATTTCCTTTCACCTCAGTGGAGCACAGATTCAGTCTCTTTATTACATTTTCTGTCTTGCAATTTTTGGGTCAACCTTCTACATTTTTAAGGCAACCTCATTATTTTTATACTTCTTTCTAGCAATATTTATGCCACTGCTTCTATGAATGCAAGGCTATCATGCCTTCTCTTAACATTCAATATAATTGACAATCAGAATGAAAAATGACTGAATGTAGTTAAAATAAAAATCATTATTGAATCCTTCATGTTCATATCTTACCAGTTATACCTTTGGCATAAAATTACACCTTGGATGTGAAGTACTGTTAGGGCACTTTACTTAACTAATAACTGTTTAGTTGAAATCTAAGTGGAAGAATTATATTGGATCTAATAAGCCTGGAAGTAATGACTTGCAGCACTTACATTAAAATAGCACATATGTCTCTGTAATTGTGGATTACCTTATTCTTTTAGAAACAGTTTATTCTCTAGAGCATATTGAGTAGTATCACATAACTAACCTGAATAAATGCATATGATGGGCTTTTATGAGGTCTTTTTTATTATTATGAGGTCTCTTTTATTGCTTTCCTTCCCCCTCCTCTTTTTGCCAGCTTCAGGTAAAGAATTTTATGCAACACTTAAGACAGTGCTGCATTACTATGAATTCTGATTAACCAAAGGGGTCAACTTTCATTAGAAACTGCATAAAACTCAGTCCATTAAATTGTTCGTTTTGAGCTTGAAATAATGGCTTATGCTTTTGATTACATTAATTAGTGCACCTACTGCATTGCCAAACCAAATGCTTATTTTAAAGAATATAGAGGCTTCTTCTGACGTAAAACTAGTTTATAGGGAGGAAACAGTAGAGGAGAGGGTAGATTGAAAATTAGTAGGTTAACCAAAATTTAATAGATTTTATAAAAAAAGTCATTGTGACATATATATATAATTTTGTCAAAGGCGTTAGCATATTATATCAACTACAGGTCAAAAAAAAAAAAAAGGAAGTCACATACAAAGATCTCTAGACAGACTCAACTGCTACAAAGGAACCACTCTGGAGCACCGGAATTGCAAGAGTATTGCACTTGCAAGTCTGTATTCATTGATGAGGGAGCAACTACTTAGCACTGTGAAGGATGTCACATATGCTCCTGCACCATGTAACAGGGTCTCAGGTAGTCCTCTGCATGGGACCGCTCATGGGTCATATGAGGGCTGAGTCAGCCCTGTGGGAAAAGGGAATTTAATTCATTCCTAGTACATGGAGCCCAGCCAGCAAGCTATTTCAATGATTAGTCTGGACATTAATAGCAAACTACATTTCAGAAGCCTTGCACTTGGAGCCGCCTTTCCCAAAAGGAACAAAAATAGGTGAATTTTTGGTGAGAACATTACCAGTCATGCATGCCAGACTTCTGTCAGTGAGAAGCACAAAGTTGGCCTTGTCTCCCTTCTAGAAGGGGCAAGAATTCAATAGCTGAAAGTTGAATGAACCAATGGATCTAATATTGGTGGTAATGTATCCACCACTTCTGAGGACTGGTTTAGATCCCATGTTAGCTTGAGTACTCTGATGTCTCAGCAGAAAGTTACCTCTTTCTACACATGAGGCTACATGACCTCCTGCTTTTTTCCTCTGTCTTTCCCTTCATTCTTCAGTTAACACAACCGGTAAGGCATGTTTTACTGTGGGAGTGAGGTGGAAGGTGTCACTGCTGATGGTTTTGCAGTACCCCTCTCAGAGAAAAAGGAAAAACAAACTTAGAAAAAGAACTCCTTTCTCATTAAAAAGAGTATAAATTTGTACATTGTTTTGCATTGCTGCTTGGTGTAATGACAAAGTTCATAACATGAATTTTCCTTTTCTCTGTTCTACTGATTTCTGATTACATATGTCCCTGGCAAAAAGAAAAAAGTTGCCAACTGATCAGCACAGGACTGACAGAGGAAGCAGTATTGCAAACTTTCTAATGTAATTTTTTTAAGATTCAAGGCTGGAAAAAGAGCAAGAAAAAACAGGCTACCGCAGCCTGACCACGCTACACTGTGAAGGGTAATAAGTGCCCCACAGTACATGAGGATGATTAGTCTCCAGAATTGAAGAGGATAGATCGCCCTATTCCTAACTATTCCTCTTTGACAATAAATTCATCTCAGAGGGTAGTGTATGTGTTTTTCAGGTTCCTTTAATATTGGCCTCTGTGTTCAAATCAGTCATGAAGATACTGTTTGAGAGACAGCAGTTCCCAGTCTAAATATGTGCATTGTCTTTCAAAACATTGTTCTGATCATACACATTGTTGCTATATGCTCTGGCAACAGTACTTCAGAAATAGCTTAGCTTTTTTTTTTAATGTTTTATCAAATTATAGATAATTATATATATCTAACATGTTTGCATAGACCTCATTAATATACATTGATTTTGCAAAGACATAAGAAGAGTTTAACTTAGAGCCTATTAGTCTTACTAGATTTTCTCAAATTTGCAATTTTCACACTTTTTTTTCAGAATCAATAACTTTGATCTAGGTAAGTAGAGTAAACAGGTTTTTTAAAAGTTAAACACAATTTGAAAGTCCTAAAGAATATTTTATATACAGAGAACAAATATCTGTAATTATATCTTGGGCAAAACATCCTGGGATTTCTGGACTGGTGAAAAGGCAAAAACGCTCTGTAGGAAAAAAATAATAATAAAAAAAACTGGGTGAAAAATTCTCAGCATGACAGTTTTAAAAATACAGTTTTGTATTAATTTAAAAGCTTTTCATTGATTTTGACAAAATTGTCCTAAATTTAGGAGAGAACATCTCATTTCAGCAAAATAGAATAAAAAAAAAATAAGAAACAAAAGCCTCTTATTTTAAACTAACTTATTAGGGAGGTTTACTGATTTTAATGTACTATTACACCAATGGGCCATATTGAATATATATTACTAATATATTGAGAAAATAAAACCATGGCATAGTAACATTAGATCTGAATCATACAAACCAAAATAGTGTTTAGCTTCATCCAACCAAATAACTGTACATTATTGTATTGGGTCAGACTGAGGTGGAGTTAATCTTCCCACAGCAGCTCTCTCAGTGCTGTGTTTCTTGGAGCGGTAGCTAGAAGGGTGTTGATAGCACCCCAGTGTTTTGGCTACTGTTAAGCGGTGCTCACACAGCACCAAGGCTGTGGTTTGCTTTTTGGTTTTTTTTCCCAATGTTCTCCCAACAGTAGGTTGGGCGTGAGCAACGCCTTGGGAGGGGATGCAGCCGGGCCAGCTGACCCAAATTGACCAAAGGGGTATTCCATACCGTATGACGTCAGCTCAGATATAAAAGCAAGAAGGCAGAGGGAAGAGGGGGGGACATTCGCTGTTTGTGTTTGTCCTCCGGAGCAACCACTATGCGTACTGGAGCCCTGCTTCCTGGGAAAGCGGCCGGACATCACCCGCCGATGGGAAGTAGAGACTAATCTTTGTTCTGTTCTGCTTTGCTTCCGTGCGCGGCACTTGCTATTGCTACATTAAACTGCTTTTTATCTTTACCCACGGGCCTCTTGTTACATCTTACCTCTCCCCTGTCCATCTAAAAAGGGGAGTGATAGAGTGGCTTTGGCGAGCTCCTGGCCTCCAGCCAGGGCCAAACCACTACAATTATACAAAATAACTGAATAAAAGATAATATATTTCATTGTTCTTCTTTACCAAAATTATTTTTTAAAAGAGGTATTTATGTTTATTTAAGATTAAACGAAATCAACCATTAGAATTTCCCAGGGAATGAACAGTAAGTTAGCAAGTTTCAACATAGGTGTTATCAAATATTGTGGAAAGCAAGGGTACTTTTCTCTGAACCACAGAAATACAAAGAGGTTCTATTTGATTTGTTGCCAGAAGGCTTGCTACAACATTGAAGATGATGTTCCTTTTTATGAAATTCTGAGAGTGAAAATCTCTCTCTCTGTGAAGTGATGCAATACCAGTAAAATCAGAGGATCATTGCATGTCTGTATTTGTACTAGCAAAAGATATGATGTCCAGACTTTTGTTATGTTGCTATAATGTGGATATTTGTCAAGATTTGGAGGCATATAGAAAGTAAAGTCAGAAAGAATAGTTGTTCTTGTTAAAGCTGGGGCTGTTTTTGTTGTTGCGGAACACATTTGCATAGTCATTAGTAGAGGTGATACAAGCATCATAGCAATTATAGCAAAAACCTTCTTTGATATCATTTCTCAAAGGCAATTTTATGTTGATGTCAAGAATCTGTGGACGTCTGTTTAATTTAAAACATTTTAGTACTCAGTACTAATAGCAATATAATAGACCAGTAGCTTTTTCAAAGTCAAATATATACTGTCTTTCCAAGTTCTGTTTCACGGATCATTTTGAAGATTTCCTATGTTGATAGAACATAAAACACAGGATGCATGTCCTATCCAGATGACATCCCAGTTTTTATTCTAGAAGAAAACCTCTAATCTGACCTATAAAAACGTCCCTTATGTATTACTCCTCTGGTATGAAAGAAACAAAAGGCTACCTTTCATGGTAGTGATGATACAAAGCACTAGAGCAGGTTTATAATAGATCATCCATGAATACAATTTTGGGTTAAAAAGAAGGAGTTTTCCCCTTTTCACTTGCATGGACAAGAATATAAGTAATATTATTCTTAAACTTCCCCTTTATTTGTACATGTTCACAACGTGATCACTTATAGCTTCAAGCAATAACTTTCAGCGAAAAATCAAAATCACTTGTTCAGATCGTAATCTGTAATGATTTTGACTTTGTATTTTTCTCAGCTTAATGAGTATCTGATAAGTAAAAATATTAACTATGTTATTTTTAAGTAAGTCTGATATTAAAACTTTCATTCTTGTGTATTTCCAACAGAAACATACTCAGATGTAAAATGAATAACCAAATTTACTTTGATTTTTTTTTCAGCTTTCATTCTAAAAGGATTTTGATATCTTATGAGTTAAATGGGTACATATACATATATATAATTCCATGCATACACGTATTTCTTTAGATGAAACAAAAGATTATATATCATGTCTTCATCAGATCAAAACCCATCTAAACAATTCACCAACAAAAGCAATGTCCAGAATGACTTACACACACTGTACAATTATGTTTTACTTTTACATCTGAAAAACCCCTATGCTGTGTGCAGTAGTCCATGTTCTACTCTGGCAGTGAAAATAAATTACTAAAATGCAAGAAGAAAACACAGATTTATTTAAATGGCATACAGCCATCGTCTCTGAAGTTCTAAGTAATGTGAAGTCACAACAGATTAAAAAACAAATGAGAGGCAGAAATTCACATTGCCATTGAAGACAAGAAAGTTCCGAGGGAAGTGTTCTCCCATGCTCTTTCAAGCTCTTGATATCCCTTGCCTCACAGCAGATGAAAGAATTGAAAAGGCTGACTTTTGGAACACTGCAGGAAGGAACAGACAAAATGGGATTACCATTGTCCCCAAAAGACAGAGGACTGAGGACAGCTGGCATAGTTAGTAATGCTTAAAGACAGTGTTGTTACTTGGAAGTTTGGAGTCACTGGCAAATGCCCTAGCTTCCTTTTACTTCACTACCAAAAAATAAAGGCCACTTCTGAAATGTTTGTGCATTTGAAGGTAGTCAGTGCTCCATGCCCATAACACATTTTTTGCCATCTTTGGCCGTAACTCAGTCTGGCTGTGCACTTTTATTCTAATCTATGCTATACTCTGAAAATCAGTGGATTGGAAACTGCATGGATATCACAGAAGCATTTCATTCGACCGATATTTGAGGGGATACAGAATGACAGCAAGTTAGAAAAAGTCTTGTTTTTAAGCAGAGCAGCTGAATCCTCAGCTAAACACCTCTCAGGTTAGCTAAGAGGATCTAGCTCACTAGCATGTCATAGGGTAACAACACAATGTTGAGTCAAGAAGCCCTGCCATGGGTGCACCTTGAAACCTTCATTATAGTAGTTAGTGTGAGGGAAGAATAAATGCCACAGTAGCAGTACCAAAAGAACAGTAAAGTATGCAATAAACAAGTGGTTCGAGTTGCCACAGAATTTCTCTGAAGCAGTCTGGGAAATCTTTTCAAAGTTTGAAAGCCTATCAAAAATTCTGTGCAACATTTTCATCAGAGATTTGCCAAATTGTTCTCTCAGCGAAAACTAATACAATGACAGCAGTGGATTGTCTTAATATAAGTCTTGGAGGATTAATCATATCACTGCAAATTAGCCTTCCTTAGCTACTTATTCAGAACTGACCTTTAACCACTAGACTGACATTCTTAAGCACAGTGGTGAATACTTCATCATCTGTTGAATTCCACTAAACCACTAACACTTTTTAAGTACAGCAGTCTTGGTTTTAGTATGCCTTCAAATGTTGCTCCTGGATCTTCTTGCTTTATAACGAGCACTGCCAAAATTGCCATAAAAAGAGTGCTTCTTTATCCAAATCTTACCTTTTGACTTATATAGTTTTTTTCTAACATTTGTTTCTTAGCTTCCTTCTCAGTCCTCTTCAGCTGCCTTGTTCACCTGCCTTGTTGATGTAAAGCTAACAGCTAGAAGTAAGATCATTTTGAATTTCTCCCTCTATCTTGGATATCTGAATAGCTTCCAAATGAAAGTTTTACTGGAACAGCAGAAAAGATGTGGATGTTAGATTATGTGATTAAAGGTTCATGCACACGCAAAGGAGGAGACAGGCACAGTGCCGATAACCCAAATAATCCCTCTGAGAAACAAACTCATAGCTATCCTAGGAGAGTCTCAGCCTCTGTGTCAAAGTGGGACACCTACCACCATGAGCCAATGCAGCGGCTCTGAAGATCACCTTTCCAGCTGAGGGAAGTCACTGCCCAGGAATGAGTGCAGGTGGGCAAGTGAGTGTGAGAGGTCTGTACCAGCAGCAGGAGGTAGATAGCAGACTCTGTGTGGCCCATTATTCTGTGATATTCTTTAAGAAGCTAAAAAGTCACTGAAAAGTGTCCTGCTTCCAACCAGCAGGAAGGAATGCGAAGGTCAGCAGGGTCTGGCTAAAGCCTGGCTCCTGTCCAGAGGACAGGGGAGGCAGGAGGTAGCCAGGATTGTCACTGGCCAGCAGGGAGCTGAGCACTGCTGCAAGAATACACATTCCGGATACTCAACAGTTTTCTCATCATAAAATAAGACATTAAACTCATGTCATTTGGGAAAACAGATACTATTATATCCTACACTTCTCATTCCCTCTCTTCTCCCTCAACAACGAGGTCTTTGTTTCTTGACTCACTGTGAGGAAGCTGCAAAGTTCACTGAGCAATCGGTTTGCTCTAGTTTTCTCAGATTTTGGGACAGAACTCAGCAGTGTTTAATTATGGCACTTTGAAATTGAAGCTGGCTCCCATTGCTAACCAGGGCATGGTAAAGGGACTATGCATATACATAAATAACATCTGCATGTGTGCACATGTATGTATAATTCAGAATAGGTAACTACCCTTAGGAAGAAAGACATACACACTGTCTATATACACATATGTAAATATATATAAAATAAATGTCTTCTATTTGATTAAGTTCTTAATTTGAAAATAATATATTAACTCAAAACAACAGTTACTTATGAAAGACTCATGACAATACTTCTGTTGTCAGAACATACAATATTTGCTTGTGTCTCAGATATCCCTCAACACCTAATTAAGTTAATATTTCCTTTCTGCTCAGTATGGTAATCTTTCCATTAGAGATTAAGAGGTATTCTATCTCTAAGGCAACTGGTCTTATCAAAGAAGAAGTGAAAATAGCAGACATTTATTACCAACCAAATTTTAAAAATGTCTTCATCAGCCACTCAAGCTATGTGTATTATGAAGTGAGCGAATAATAATTAAAATGCTTAATTTTCATTCTGGAAGAAAGTCTAGAATTCTGGAAACACTTTAGTTAGCAAGAAAAGCTTTAAGTGACAGAATTCGTTACGGAAGGAAGATTTCTTTCAGGGAAAAAAAAAAAAACAACGAACAACTCATATGCATTCTGGCTTAGCTTTTCTAAAAATTAAACAAAGCCTGACCCAGTTGGGACTCAGTAGTTTGTGTCTGGCTGTGGTAAAAGCCTAGCAAAGTACTGAAGAAGAAACATAAGAATGTTTATATTCTTAAGAACATTGTTTCATGATATTACAACTGAGGTTCCTTTGTACTGAATCATACCACAGGGACACCAGGTTTAGTATTCAACTTCCAACAGCTGGCATCTGCTGCTTTAGAGAAAGAGGAACAAATATAATTCTCCTAATTATCTGAATCATTATTCTTCTTACTTCATAAACTACGTCTGCCTCCTGGGTCTGTTTTATACTGATCTCAGTTTCTACCAGTTGTCTGCAAATCATTACCAAAATCTTGTCCTTTTCTTCAGGCCTTGTTGCTTCTCTCTCTTTGAGAACAAAAGATAACAGGTGAGCATATTTAATGCTGTGGCAATGCCAGATTTATATATATTCATCAACAAACACATCCCTTTGGATGCCTGCCAATAATGCTTAGATGCTCCTTTACAACTCTGCCTTTCACACCTTTCTCTCAGAAGTCTTTATTTTTTGCTTATTACTTTATTTTCTTACAAATTTCAGACTCCAAGCATCAACTCTTCACTGCATTGTAGAATGTTACTAACCCTAGAATATCCTTTGTTAAAAAAGCACCTACGTTGTTGTCCATAAAAATATCTTAAGTGTTTACTTTTCCTTTAATGTCAGTGCTTGCACATATCAGACTTCTTTGTTGTCACTACCATGACTGCAGCATTACTTGCCTAATCACTCACTAAGACTTCACAGCTTCTGGGTAGTATTCTGTGTGCTTTCTGTGGAGTGGTACACTTAGGAGTGTCACAAAATCATTCATGGTGGCAGGCAACGATGTGTTTATGTCCTCAGACTGTACTTAGAGTTGATCATGAAAAACTTCAAGAAAACTAGATTTGGAATGGAAGCATTTGGAGCAAGGGTTGTCTCTTAATCTGAGTTTATGCAATGTCTGGCATAGTATAACTTTGCTCCTGCCAAGAGGTCCTGCTGTACTCAACACAACTGATGGCAATTTGAGGATATATTTTTTAGAAAAGAACCACAAAATTGAAAATTTACTTTTCCATTATTTTGATCAATCTATTACTAAGCAGTTGGACACTAGATTATTCTCTTTATCTATACTTTTAATCCCCTGTCAAGCACTCTAAAAAATTTTATAGGTCTGGAGTAATTTCTAGATGAAAAATATGACATTAGCCATATCTAATGCAAATTAATTAAAGAATATTTTTTGATCAACATTTCAACACACCTCAGAATCTCACACACTGTAAGAACTGTCAGGCATTTTAGTAGAAAGAAATGATTAATATTATGAATTTTCAACAATACCATTGAGACTGTAAAGGGGAAAATGAAGTATTTTACAAAACCTACAGAAAAACACAAAGAAAGCAAGAAGGATTTGGCCAAACAAGCAGAGCAGAAATACTAACTAATTTCAAATTCAGAAACTAAGCACTGAATACTAATAAGAGTACATGCTGGGCATATTCTGAATTGGCAGAGATTCAAAGTTTTTTTCAGATTAGCTATTTTTCCCTGGAACAGGTATAAAATTTTAGGTACAAAGCCTGTAAGATTAACATACTGTGAGAAGGATCCCTCAGTTTGAATATCAATTATCATAATCTGCAGTGGTTTTGAATTACACTGTGGATACTGCTGTTGATGAAAAAATACAGTACTTACAATGGCTGCACATGTGACTACTCTAATAATTATAGTGAAGTCTTCTAATGATGCTGTTATTGGTAGCAACAGAAGCAGTAGTTTAGATTTGTCATAGACTTTCATTGACCCCTGAATAAAGTGAAGAGGAATCCTTTGTGTAAGTTATCAGACTATCTGTCAGGGGGCAAATTTAGTAACAAACTCAAAATTCCTCACCAGAATGAAAAATCATACCTGTTCTGCACATTTCCTGGAAAAAAAATCACAAGGAGTATATTTCATTTTTTTCCCAGTAAAATGGAACAGGGCAGTGGACAGTCCTTGTTCCAGTGCTGCTTACTGCCAGACCCAGACCTTACAGGCAGAGGTCACCGGGTTGCCTCATCACCTTTCTTCCCCAACAGGATGCAATAAGGACACACAGTGTGGGACCACATGGATTCTGCAGCAATCTCACAGGCTCCTAATTGCATCTGGCTTGTGTACTCTGCAAATTATGTAAAATTCAGAATTATTTTAGTCTGCCAAGAGTGAAATTAGATTCTGCATTGGCTTTACTTTGTTTAACTGTTTTTTAAAGTGTTACAGAACTTTTCTTCGCCTTCAATCAGGTAGTTTTGCCCTTGAGGTATCAGCACTTCTGGTGCTCACGGCAGACCTGAAGGAAGAAAGTTTTAGTACCTATGTCCTGGTTTGAGCTAAACAGAACCAATTTGTTTGAGTGATTTTATTTTTCATCTAAGTCTTCGGAGACTGCACTTTCTGAAGTTAACAGTATATTTTTGCAGACAGTGATAATGCCTTATGTTTATAATTACTACCAAGGACTGGTATGCAGAAAAGCTCTTGCTCATACTTGATCCTATAGTGACCAAAGTCATCTTCTGTAACATGTTGGGGGTGCCGAGAAGTAAAACGGATTACAAAGAAGTGAAAGGTTGCACCTCCAGTGAGTAACAGGATCAGTGACCAACAAGACTATTTCTTTCCACATATGTCACATCCTGTATAAATTGAGAGATCACGGGGGTTAAGTTCTCTTTTTTAATGACTGGCATCTGAGGAGGACTCTGTCCATTTTTCTGCCTTTGATCCTGAGTTCCTGAATCCAGCTCCTGTGTCCTGTTCCCCTAGTCACAGTAGAGGTTTGCTCCTGAACTTATGGAAAGAGGTGAACCTCCACTGAAGCCAAAGCAGCTACAGCTGGTTTTATATCATCTGAGGAGTTTCAGGTCACAAATGATAGACTCTGTATTCTTCATTCCAGTCTTTGTCTTACTGATGTGAGCTACTTCCAAGATTGCTTAAAATTTACTGCTGTAGTTCCAGGACCCAGCTTTATTCTGCTCTGGATAACAGAGAATAGGATACAACATGTAACAGCTTTGACAAAGACTTATCTTGCAATTAACATCACAGAAAGTGGGTCTTCTTATTGGTCATACCATTCCAAACATTACATTTTGTAAATTATTTAAGTACTTTCATAAATAATGTAGTGAATCTACAAATTTTGCTGTATAACTGTGCTGGAAACACTGGGTGAAACATGCAAAATTGATTTCCAAAGTATAGCAAAGATTTTGCTCATGGATGCATTTGCTCCTCAGAGAATGAAATAGGAGAGAAAAACCTGGTTCATTAAGTTGTCTTGCAACCAAAAGCAGAAACATCTGCTAAAATCATGAGCAACCTGATGGCAAGACACGGCAAGGGAAATGAAGAACTAGATGTGCATTTCAGTTTGTCTTAAGTTTCATAGACTTATATCGTTTAAAATACTATTCTTAGTGTATGCCTTTGATCTGAAATATAGGTAGAGAAAGTGTTGTACGGAATCAGTTGTATGTACTGCTAAATAAGTATCTGTTAATCTACCCTTCTGTTTACATTTGACTGTTTGCTATTACAATGTGGAGAAAGTTCTCTGAAGGCAAGAAGCAAAGAAGAAATGCCTATGCTTGGCCACTTTTAGCATGTTCAGCAACACTAACACTGTGAACACATACGCTGTCAGATTTGGCTGCCTTTCAGATCTGATGGTGAGGATACGAAAGGGAAGTAAAACTGCAGAAGGCATATTTTTTGCCTATTTTTCCATGCAATTCCCACCTTTTCTCTTCTGCATTATTGTTTGTTCATGAAGACTGAAAATTCAGGTTACACACTTACTATCCCACTGCAAAACGGCTTTTAGAGATCATAATAGATTACCATTATCACGGCTGAAATGGTACATGGAACTTTAGATTAAATTTCAGCAAGCAAATATATGACTCTGCATAAGCCTATTCGATCCTATAACTTGAATTTAGTGGGTTTTACTCTTCTGCTTTTGCTGATCCTGTATTACAAGACCACAGCAGTGTGATTACTCGATGACTGCAGAGTCTGTTCAAATGAATCTATGTCCTATAGCTTTCTCAATGCCTTGCAGAATTATCTAAGGAAACATGAGCAAACTGGGCAGGGAATAGCTAGGAGAAAGAAAACTGCAAAATATTTAAAAGGCTTATTTTCTTTCTAGAGATTATCTGCTACTTTTGAGAATTTTTAATTACAATTTTGTAATTTGTAACAGGCCCTTACCCATCAGATCACTGAGCTGAAGCTGGCTCAGCCTTCACTTAATTGTATGTTCCCAAATCCAGAAAGTTTTCACGCCATGTGCACCGTAAAGAAAAAAAAAAGAGCGCTTTTGCTTACATCAAAGACCATCTTAAGAAACTTCAAAATAGCTAGGTCAGAACAGGAAAAAGAAGACCTTTTTACATATTTTTCCTATTACAGCCATGCAAAGCAGGTTCCTGCTCTTAGGCTTATTCTCTGTGTTTTTCAAATTCCAGAAAATCCCTTTTTACTCATGTCATGTTTTTGCGTCTGGTGGGGGCTTTTCTAAAAGCGGGGGTAGACTCTTGCAAAACTTCAAGAGCCTCCCCCACCCCCCAGATAGGAGTTGGACCTGCCTCTGGCCAGAGCCAGGCCAATCAGAGCCTCTGCCATCAAGGTATTTAAGAGGCGATCTCATTTTCTCTTTTGGTTTTGTCTTGTTTTGAGCTTTCCTGTCTTTAGTGTTGGGAAGTGGAGTTTTCTTCTGTTGGAGGAAGGGGAGGTGAAAGGAGGATGAAGGTATGTCACCCTGAGAAGAAAGAGGGGAAGAAGAGTCCCAGAGAAGGAGAGGGAGAAGGCCAGAGCAGGACCTTCCCCTGAAGCCCGTAGTGGTTGAGGCAGCAGGAAGGTGATTGCCTGCCAGCTGAGGGAATCGATGGCGGAAAGAATGTCCAGGATGTGTTGGTACATGCAGAGCCCCATGCGAGAGGGGAGAGAGACCAAGCATCAGCGGGGGATGCACCCTAAGAAATCCGTGGCCCTGAGGGACTCACGAGGAGGAAGAGGATTGTCTCCTGTGAGGTGGACACCACGCAGCAGGAAGGAGAGACTGCGAGGAACCCTCTTTCTCAAGGAGCAGCTGCCATGGACAACGAGTAATGGCCAGATGGACTGCACCCCCCATCCCCTGCCCCCCTGGAACTGATGGAGGGGAGGAGGTAGCCAGGAAGATGAGAGAGCTGGGAGTGTATTTAAGAGCGGATCATATTTATTGATGTGAGCGGGTCATATTTATTGATGTATTCCTCTCACTACCCTACTTCGTAAATGGTGGTGGTGAGTTAAATCTATGTTTTTCTCCCTAAATCACTCTGGTTCTTTACCCATCATCTTAAATGGTAGATTATTACCCTCCCTATCAAATAATAGAATCATAGAATGATTTGGGGTTTTGTCTCAGTTGGCTTGACCCACAACAACTTATGCAGTTTTACTTTCTACCATCTCTGTAACTTGACGATCTCAATCCCGTTTCAAACTGACAACTCTAGCCTTCAACTCTTTGTTTCGCACCCTCCAGGATATATGCTATTCCTCCCCATCCAGATTAACTGGATGCAAAGGAAGACGTCAATGTGCCACAGAACTAATTATATTCAAACTAGTCCTTTTTTTTTTTTTTAGAGAAATGTCAAGAAAATGTCACCAAACAAATTGACCATACAGTTCATCATATCATTGTATTAATATTAGAAAATTCTTCCCTACCCCTACTTAACTATAACAGAACTCTTCAGTGTATATATATGAAGCTTGTTCTGCAGTGGTTAAAATTTCACCATAGCAGTGTTAATCGCGGTAATGTTCTGTATGCAGCCATTCATTATATCCTGTGTGATAGTTTAAGGATTACTCCAATTTACACTGGCATCAATGACCACCTGCAATGAAATGCAGCTGTGGCTCACCCCATAAAGCAAACATTGTGACTATATGTTTTGCTTTAGACAGCTCTCTTTACCTCTGCTGAACTAGGATTGGGAAATTTAGAGGGGTTAAAGGCTCAGCATCAATTTTACTTTGAGGAAAGCACCTTTTGTTCATGATGTTGTTTCCTGAGGCAATTAAATCAATGTGGGAGCCAGACTATGCTAGTCATGTGCTCCCAACACTCTGTGCTATTCCAGAGGTGTTAACTGAGACAGAACTAGGCTTTGAAAGAATTTAGCCAGATAGTTTTTTCAGAAGCAAAGAAATAAAAGGTTGAAAAAGTAATAAAAATCTGTTTTTATTGTAAGTATGTGAAAACTGTATCAAACATAAAATAAGACTAAGCAAGGGGAAGTATTTAGCATAATAATGAAAGAGTTTTTTAAAAGATGCATTGTAAACATGAGATAAAATGCCAAAATTATACTGAGGGGCAGAATTTAAAGTGAAAAGAAATTTGCTATTAAAGATGTAAACTGCCTAAGTTGCAGTTTAGACAGTTCTCCCCTGTCAAGAGAAAAAACAAACAACAATGTAAAATTTATTTAAAAATATAAATAAATAAGTACTTGAGTGAGCTGGACAGAGAAAATAGGTAGCATTACAAAAAAAATTAAAAAAGGAGCTCTCAAATTAAGTGACGCCTAATCAGATTAGGTGCTGCCATGCACCACCATGCGGTGAACTCTACTTACAGACCCAAGAGGCCCCTGGGACGGGGGCTCTGCTGCATCTTCTTGTATTGGGCCCAGGAGTCCACGCAGCTGGGGGGAAGGACGGGGCAGCTACCACGTGATGGAAACCTGCAGGGATGGGTGTAGTGCTGTGCACCCATGAACCAAAAGAAAAAGAGAACCAAGAAATAAACCAGGTGCAGGCCCATATAGTAGCACTGCATCAAACCTTCAGTGAAGTTCTGTTCTGACACAGAGCATTTTTCTCCTTCTGTTTTTGTGGTATGAACAAACCCAAGTGACTTGAGCTAGCCATACAGGGAACTCCCCCTCCACTTCCAGGTCAGCTGCAACAGTTAGCATGTGGTGGGAGAGAAAGGAACAACAATGGTGTAGCTTCTCTTTTTCTCGATGATTTATTCTCTAGATTGGGTGGGGGAGGAAGAAGTGGTCTGGGAGATGCAGCTCTTTCCCTGACCATGAACTGTGACAGCAAAAGCCTGTGCAAAAAGCTGTATTGCACTTATCCCTGTTTGTATGTACAAGACTGAAAACCAATAGTTTTCCAGGGGAGGGGAAAAAAATAAAAGAAAACTGGAAAGAATAATAAAATGAGTCTGAGTCACTAATAAACTGTTGGTTGTGAAAATGCCATCCTCTGAAGGATGTAGTTGCTTAATATCTGTGTATTTTCTTTCAAATAAGAGGAGAACAATGACAGTACTTATGTAACTAGATCAGTAACAGGCATGGAATAGATTGTTGCTTCAGTTACCAGGAAAAATAAACTGTGTTGATCAACTCTTTAAATTACTAGGTGAAAGTAATCATATTGCCAAAAACATTATTGGTCACATTTTGTGCAGCTCTGGAATTGAGAATGGTACATTACAGTGAAAAAAAGTGAACATAAACAGAAAACCAAATAAAAAATAAAATCCTAACTGCTATCAAGGGTGTGTGTGGTTTTCTTTGAGTTTGTGGTGAGGTTTGATGTATCTTTCCTCAAAATGCTATATCTGAAGTTTGAGCTGTCCTTGACTTTTTGCTCACTTGTTCTGACATTCTTCATGCTGTTCTGACCCACAGAGCTGCTCACTTGTGTTCCTTTCTGAGGCCCCCCTTGGTGTGGGTGAAAGTTTTTGGAAGAGCCTCAAAGAACTCCTAGTCTTTTTAGTGTGGACTTTATTTTACAGTAAGGTTGACTGCAAAGAAAACTGCTCATTCCAGTGCACATCCTACACAAAGCTTGACAGAACAAGGTCATTTTCAAACATACAAGAAATGTGTTCAATTCTTTTTGTGTATTTGGTATAAATAGGCTTGTTTCACAGCAGCCATACATGGGAGTACTTTTGGTTTTATTTTATTTCTTAAACAAATTAATATTTTGTAATAAATGTAAAAAAATGCTTCCCTTTCAGACATTTAATTTTTTTAATAGAATCGTGGTATCACAGAATGGTTTGGGTTGGAAAGGGCCTTCAAGATCATCTAATCTAAACCCCTGCCATGGGCTGGGATGTCTTTCACTAGATCAGATTGCTCAAAGCACCATCCAATCTGACCTTGAATGCTTCTCATAATCCACAAATTCTCTAGAGCTCTTCCAGTGCCTGACCACTCTCACTGTAAAAAAATTCTTCCTTATGTCCAATCTAAATCTACCTCTTTTTAGTTAAAACCGTTGCCCCTTCTCCTATCACTACAATCCTTGGTAAAAAGTTTTTCTCTGTATTTCTGATAAGCTTCTTTATATATTGAAAGGCCACAGGAATATGCTCCTGAAATGTCCTGGCTGAACAACTCCAACTCTCTAAACATTGTTTCATAAGAAAGGTGTTTCATCCCTCTGATCATCTTCATGACCCTCCTCTGGACCCACTCAACAGGTCTGTGTCTTTCTTGTACTAGGGAACTCGTAGCTGAATGCACTACAGCATGTAGGGTCCCAAACAGAGCAGAGCAGAGGGAGCAGAATCACCTCCCTCAAGCTGCTGGACATGTTTCTTTTCATGCACTTGGGGTTGCAAGCGCACATTGCTGGTTTGTATCCAGTATTTTGTCTAGGAGTACCTCCAAGCCCTTCTCTGCAGGGCTGCTCTCAATCCATTCATCCCCCAGTCAGTACCGATACTGAAGATTGCCCTGACTCAGGTGCAGGACCTTGCACTCGGCCTTGTTGAACTTCATGAGGTTGGCATGACCCCACCTCTCAAGCCTGTCCAGGTCCCTCTGGATGGCACCCCTTCCCTCCAGTGTGTCATCCACACCACACAGCTTGGTGTAATAAGCAAACCTGATGAGCGTGCACTCAAACCTGCTATCTATGTGATTAATGAAGACATTAACTGATATGGGTCCCAGTATGGAACCCTGAGGAACACCACTTGTCACTGGTTTCCATTCAGACATTTCCTCAATCTTGTTTGCACTGTTATGAGAAGTATAGATTCCTTCTTTTCTGATACAGGTTTTTTTTTTTTTTTTTTGGCAGATACCCCTTCTGATTCTCCAAAGTAATATAATTTTGACCTTTTAAGTTGTTGTTTTGCATCAATGCTACTTTTCCAGTTTGGGCATCAACATTCAATGCCAAGACACAGTACCCTAAAACATAGAAAACAAACCTCTTGCATATTAAAAGTAGAAGGTAATGGAGTGTATGTAGCCCAGGTTTGTAAAAGGTTTGGGAAAAGATTCTGCATCACTACCACAACAACATTGATTGAAATATTTTTCAGTTGGAATATAATTTGGTTTTTTGGACTGCTGAGAAGCTAACAGGCAGTATTGGCCTACCCTGTACTATCTGTAATTCAAAATGAAGAAAGGAAGGCAGGGAATGTCAGCTATAGAATGTTCTTCTAAAAATACCAAAATAAATTGCCAGTGCTTTTATCTTCGACAAATATCATGATGAGTTTAAGTTAAGAAACACTGGTGTAAAGTCCATTGTCCTCACACTTCACATTAGGCTTCTATCTGATGTGACAGACACATTTGTCCCCAATTTTTATTCAGAAAGTCTGTGTGGGGTTGCCATGAGTCACCAACTATATCATAGGCTTGGCATTAAAGCTGATCAGGATTCATTTTGGTTATGGAATGAGCTTGGCAAGAGGGTAATATTACTTCTAAGTCTCAGGAATGTTGGTTTACCTGAAGCTGATAGTCAAAGCCTTTGCTCCATTGAGGATACAAATAAATGTCATTGTACTGCTTTGAGGAAACGGTCTGATTATTTTTCACTTTTTCAAGGGAAGATGTTTGGAGAACGTTCAAGGTCATCAATGGTAAAAATGACTGAATCAGACTGGTTTGGGCATTTGAAAGTTTTAAATTTTACACCAAATCATTCATGGCTTCTGGGAAGAAAACTTGTTTTCACTCATGAATTCTTGATCAGAAAACTAAATGTGCATAGCTGACAGACAGGCAAGCCCAATCTCTAAAAAAAGAAGGCTTTTTTAATGTAATGGGAATTCAGTTTCCTGTCAAGTTAGCGAAATAACTCACAGTGCATAAAGCTAAACCTGTGCATGTCCCAGCAGCATTTGGGCCTAACATTACGAGAGAAGGATGAGGTAGTACAATATTAAGTAGCTCTGCCTGCTCCTCTGACATGCTGTAAAGCTTCTGTTTTGCTCAAAAAAACCAAGGAAATGCCTGGAGAATGTGAGTCGTGTGTTTTATTAATGTACAACCTGAGCTCACAGCAATTTAGGAGAAGGTGGAAAATAGCATAATTCTCAACATTTTGACAGGACTTGTTTAGCTCATTTCTTCACATTTTGAAAAGGAAAATTATGCTTTCATTTCAAAATTGCCTTTGCCACAGTTTCCATGACTGCCATCTACTGATAATGTTTCTGTACCCATTTAGCAGTGCTGTAGCAAAACTATTTTAGTGTGGTTTGATTTCCCTGATTACCCAAGTCCTAAAAGCTGACAAGATGAGGGTATCCAAGGTCTTCATATAGATGAATTAGCAATTACTCATGCCTTACGTTTTTTTCTACTTTCTAGAATTCACTGTTATAATTTAACTACCCTAATTTTAGCATCTGAAATATGCTTCCAATATACAGTAATGTAAATAATGTAGTAGGAAAAGACCACAGTAATGTGTCAAACTGCTTCACAGTATTGTAATATTTTTATTTTATTGGTCTATTCTTCTCTTAATATAATCATAATTAATAAGAGCTCTCTCCATACAGCATTTATAATTGTACATACATTTATAATTGTAGGCAAGAATATTTGCACAACAAAATATTATTCTGCTATGAAATGAAAATAATTTTTGAGGCACTCAGTTAACATTACTGTACTGAAGGAAACAATCATTCCTGTTACATTTAACTTGTCCCAGTATCCTTTTCCTTTCAAATTTCAGGAGCTAGTCACAGCAAAATATCAGTTCACTGCTTGCTTAGATCCAGTTCATGCTCTTGAGTCTGATATGCAGATTTCTCCATGGTGGAAGGACTAGTTGACATAGTCTGTATGAACACTTCAGAGAATACTGATTTCAAGCGATCAGGAGTTGTGAGTTCTGACACACGTGAAACTTTAACTCATCAGTGCCTTTGATCTGACATTTCCTTATATTCATCTGATGACCACAAAGCTAAGTCATCAATCAACTTCAAAACTTGCTTTACCCTGGCAAATTTGATTATGCATGCATGTGATACATTTATACTTTTGCACAAAAAGTGAGAAGGAGCAAAGTATGTAAAAGAAAGGGAAAAAAAGGCAAAGGTGTTACAAAAGATGAAAGCAGAGTGTAGTGAGTCAGAGAAGAAAAGGAAAACTGACCAAAACCATGTAAGTGCCTCACAGAAACACACTACAGAAATACATAAAGAAATCCTTATCTGGGAGTGTAGTGATAGGTCAAGGGGTAATGTTTCCAAACTCAAAGAGAGTAGACTTAGATTAGATTTTAGGAAGAATTTCTTTAATGTGAGCATAGTGAGATACTGGAATGGGTTTCCCAGAAAAGTTGTGGATGTCCCCTTCCTGGAAGTGTTCAAGGCCAGGTTGGACAGGCCTTTGAGCAACCTGGTCTGGTGGAAGGTGTCCCTGCCCATGGCAGGGGGGTTGAAACTAGATGATCTTTAAGGTCCTTTCCAACCCAAACCATTCCATGATTCTATGATACAGCTGGTTAGTCATATGGCTGCTATCACCAGTTAAATGTTATTTTTGACTGAGATGTCAAATGTTGATAAAGGAAAAAGAAAGGAGACTTGCAGGAATTACAGAATGTATGTTTGACCACCCCCTATATTAGAAATTCACATGATCATTACTTTTGCTTTCTCTATGTACCTTCATGTCCCTGTAGTCTCCACTTTGCAGATGCGAACCTCAGAAGCCCAAGGTCAGAAGTGCAATCTTCCAGAGAGAGCTGAACGCACTCCTCCTGGACCAGGGGTAAGGACGTTACGGAGGTTACATTCTCAGTGGTTGTAAATGGATATAGCTCAGCTGATTTTAAGCTGTGATTTTGCCATTACATGTTTTGACTTCTGCTACATTTAAGACACTGATTTGCTCTGACTTTAGGAGAGTAAGAAATATTAAGGAAATAACTGGTTTACCTTAATAGACTGTCAAACCCTGGGAAATCTCTCTAAACAGGAGACAGGGAACATCTGATTGTTGCTGAAAGCCAAAATCATAAATATAAAATGTTTTGGAAACTCATCCAGTGATCACTGTAATATTCAGTGCAGAGAATCTAGAATTCATATAGCAAGCTAATATGGCAACAATGCAAAGAGAAATACTGAAGAAAAAATATGGTTTGTTTGTGGTTTTTTTAATAAGCAGTAGGTGGAAGTAGTTCTACAAAAGTTGCGTAAGAAATTAAATAACTCAAGCTGGTATACTTTATATTTATAATAATTTTCTTCCAATGAAATTCCAAAAAATTATGTGGGATAGAATAACTGTTTTATGCTCACTGCCATAAAAATAATTCTTGAAATGTTAGGCCATTTCACCTTAACGTTACTGCAATTGTTAGTTAGAAAGGTGTCTCAATAAATGTATTGGAAGCTTCTTAAGGAATAGATTTATGCTGCTTAAATACTTACAAAGCTCTCTCTGCAGGATGTCAGGTACCCTCCTGTTAGTAAAGAAAACAGACTAGTTTGAACCATCCATCTTCATTTCAAAGGTAACAAAACCAGATCTTTCTTGTAACACAATAGTTGTCGGTTTTGTCAAATGTGTAAATATAAATGAGGAATTGTTAGCCAAGCCTACAATAGTTCCCTTTTATTCTGTAGCATACACCTGAAATCTGTCAGTTCTAATATCCCTGTGAGTAATTATGAAGGCCCTCAAGGCTATCTGTTAGATGCTACATGATATGTTTTACATGATAGCAGCTTCTGGGGATATTCATATTTTTCTTCAGAAAGGTAATAATTAGTTTTGCATAGTCTTATATTAGAACCTGTACAGGAGTGCCTTGTTTATGCAAGGAGAAAAAGAATGTAAACTAAAAAGTACAGAATTTCTTCTTTCCACTGTTGCATTTGAAGAACACAGCTAGGTTGAATGCTGAGGTCTATTCTGAATCTGCTTAATGTTTAGGATTTCATTAAAATTTTACTGAACATTTCCTTACGCTTTAAATTACATCTAGGACATTTCCAGTGCATTAGGTTATTTTATGCATGGCCTATATTGCACATAAGGGACAATACTGCCCGGTGTTAGTGTTAATACAGAAAGGAAAATGCAGTCATCTTTCATTACACATCCTGGGCAAAGGCCAAGTAAAAGCTCTGTTGACATTGCATTCAAGAGTGGCAACACTATAGGCACATCTGAGCTACCTCTATGCTCGAGAATCTGCATTCTGGGCAAGTTCTATTGTTAAAATCTTCATTTTTTTTCATTGTTTTCCATTAACCATTTTGAAGCTGTATGGTAGACACCAGTAAGGGCAATAAAGAAAGAACAAATAAGACTTGCTGAAGTTGATTAAATGTATTAGATTAGTGGATTGTCTCTCTGCAACGAACTGAAAATCGCAGCCTAATGATTAATTCATCCCCTCTCACCATTTTCCTTTTCCCTCTAGACAGAGAGCTAGCCCTGAACACCAATGCACATAAAAAAAAGGGACACCTCTGTGCCATTATTTGCTTTCTAGCTGTCTCTTTGTGATGGTGACATGGATTTAGGGCTTTGCTTATCATGGGAGTTCTTGATCTTCTGGACCAAACCCACAAATTCATGGGTTTTGGAACCATATCTGACACAATGTGCTAAATACAGCATATTTTCACCCTTAGCAGTCTTGTCAATGAACTTTAATATGGATCTAAAAGGGTAAATGTAACATTAACCCTAGCATGCTAATTTGTTGAAATTTTAAATGAAAAATTGTTTTAGGCAATAAATGTCTTTTCTTCAGGTATCAAGTACATATCTTCAGGAAATTCAGGTCCACAGTGGAACACTTTCAATGTTTAAAACCATGACATTAAGTGTTCCAAATTCATAAATTTTAAAGGTACTTCAATACCCACCATATGAAACAACCTATTTGCTGAAAAAAAAAATAGATTCATGGAGGCCTGCAGAAGTGTAATTTTTTGTTCATTTCATTATTTACTCATCATGTAGCAATGACAATATTTTTTATCAAGTGATCTTGTGAAATACGTCAAATCATCCTAACTCCCAAATTCAGAAGATCCTCAAATAGTGTCCTGTTTCTACAGAAACAACATCCAGCTTTACATTATCCTCCCATAACTTTAGACATTATACCCACAAAGGTGTACCAATGAGCCTACAGCCTGTTCCAGTCAGCTACCTGAGCTGAATGACTGGATATCCACAGTGACCAAGGTGGACTGTGGCATGTACCTGTCCTGTGATTTAGACTCAATCTTAAAGTATTAGAATGCATAAGCTTGTTATAAATTAATATTTCTGCAAGTTATTATAGGAAATTATTAAAAATAACAACTACAAAATTAGAATGCTAAAAATGCAAAGTTGTTCTCTGATGTGCATAAACAACTGATGTTAATTTAGCATAAGGAATATTACCTGCACCAGCCAATCTTGTATTTTTAAATTTATTGTGATTAGTGTCTCAAACAACAAAATATCGTGTTTGAAAGGAATAACATGACATGTTAGCATGAGGACCTTTCTCAAGGGTTTAATAATGGCCAGTAAGAAAGTGGAAAAAAAAAAATCATGAGCTCTTGTAGAGCTGTTTCGATTACATTTATGGTATACTGCTGTTAGCTGAAAAAGAAAATTATTAAAGAAATTAGTAAACAACAGATAAAGAATCTGAGCAAAACAGAAATTCTAATAAAAGTATGAAAAGTGCTGGCTAAAATCTATCATGATTAAAATTATTCAGAATTTTAATACCATATATAGAATTAATATGTACATATAGAAGTATAATGCAGAAGCTAATGCTGTGCATAGCTCAAGTTGGGACTAAAATCATAAGAATACATAATTACATGGTTAGAGTTCAGTTTGTATACAAGTACATAATTTACATGTAAAATCACAGGGTTAATTAGGTTTTAAAGCCTTGTTACATTATTTGCCTGACATTTGAATTAAGAGTACAACCTTAAGGTTACTTTAGAAGAATTAAAAAGAAAATAAAAATGTTAAGATTTGTTTCACTTCAGTGAGAAAGAGATTTTAGGCAAGTAAGACTGGTAGGACTTTTTTCGAAGAGCAAGTTTGTCCTCAGTGAAAATTTTGCACTTTTCTTATTTTTCATATTAATTTACTACTCAAGCACTTCAGTGATTTATATAGTTGATACCTAATTTATACTATATAGAAATTGCTTCCAATGCTTGTAATAAGGAGTACACGTTTTTCATCTTTTATTCAGTCCCAGGCTTGGTTTAATATGTGCTTGGCAATTAATGTAATGAATTTAGTGAGAGAGACTGGGATGATAAGAGTTCTTTTTGAGCAGACACCTGCCATACATCAGTTGCTATGGTGATTACCCAGATGTGCAAACAAGTAGAGGAAAAAATAATGATTTGATATTATCATGGTAAAAGAAAGAATATTTCTAATTGATAAACAGCAAAGTAATAGGAGGCAGAGTCTGGATTTTGAAACCATAAAGAAAAATATAATGTTACCCTGCCTAAGAAGCACTAGAAGGGAACTGCAGGAGTTTCAGTTCATGCTGGAGGGATGAGTAATCTGCACCATCTATCGCACTGCATTAGTAGATGATGCCCTGCTCTGCCAGTGCCATTTCCTGCTCCGACTTGTAAAGGAGGAAGGTCCCCTGAGAACACATCTGCAGAAGAAAACATGCAACTTGTCTCTCCTTCTCTATCGCAGATTCTCAGCCCTGGTCTTATCACAATTGGGATAGAACAAGGAAAGAGAAAAGAGAGAGGAGATAGTTTTACTATTTTTCCTGCTCTGTGCTGACTATGTATCCCAGTTATGATTTCATGTATAGCCAGATTTTTAATATGTGTGTTCCAGCAGCAGGTGAAACAAAAATAAATATCCCCCTACCCAGTATTACAATGTAGGACTGCTTCTGTTCATGGTTCTCAGAGGCCTGTTTTGCTGTTCCTATGCTCAAATCTACAACTATCTCATGAACTGTTACATCCTTCATACAAACACACAGGAAAGAAAATGCCTCGAATACAAAATGAGATCTGTGAATCTTAGTGTTTATTTCACACTACGTCAGGGACTATTCCAATGGCATACTTCTTGGGATTAATGTGGGTTTGCCACAATGAAAGGCAACATAACATTTTGCAAAGCGGGCAGTGAAGCTAATTGGAACCTAACGATGTATAGTGAAATTAATTGCTTGCAAAATAAATTCTGTGAAGAAGACTATTGTATTAAATGCCATTGAAAGAATAACTCTAGCATTCCTTCTCCCTAGTGATTTTGGGACAAAGAAAGTGTGCATACAAAAACAACATTAATTGTACCACTGAGAGAGTGCAGAGCCAGATGGGTATCCCTATGTTGAGCAATGCCAGAAGCCACCAGGGAAGGGAAGAAAGGGAAATTGAATGACTATAGTTGAAAGTCTGCAGCTCCAAAACATCAAAACACCTCATTAACATTCCTTTCCCTGAACTCTGTATAACACTTTCTTTTTTCTCTTTCTCTTTTTTTCCCACAGTAGCTGACAGATCTATCCTTGATTCTCATATTTACTTTTAATAATATAACCTGGAGAGACGCAACAAAAACATGCCTTTCAATATTGCACAGCCATAACCTCCTATATGATACTTATTACTTAAGTCACTTATAATGATTAGTAAATGCTTCAGGAGAGAAGGAACTATCTATTAACTGCATGAACATGTACCTTATTGATAATCTTCTGCTATTAGCCTAAGTCACACACAGACAGTAGATTTCCCATTCTTTAGAAGATGTGACAAACATGTTTCTCCACCTTGTTTCCAGTCTACAGTTTTAAACAATCTAAAAGCCCATGGTAAAAACAAAACAAAACAAAAACCAAAAGAAGTCTCCTCTTGAGTGGAAAATAAAGCAGCTTACAAGTTAGTTGAGTGAATGAAATAAAAAGTCATGTCCACCTCATAAGCAGATGAGGAAAACCTAAGCACAAACAAATAAAGTTAAGCAAAATGAGTCTTCAAATGCTCTACATCCATCCAAGGTCTAATTTTCTGAGTAATGTATTTTTTTTTTCAAATTATTAAAGAAAGGAAGGAAGAAACTAAAGGAGGAAGGGAGGGAAGGAGGGAGACAATAGACTTTGTCTCTAATGCATCTGTGAGAAGCCTTTTCTGAAACACCTCCCTTGGAACTTCACATTGGAAATTCCACTTCCAACAGCCAAAATGGTGGGAGTTCAGGTTGAAGATGTTTCTGATGTGCAACTTTATCCGAACCTTAAATTCAAGGTTTTTCAAATCTGGGAACTAGGGCAAACACTCAGTTGTAGTTAAACTACAAGGTAACTATTTTTATTTATTTTTTTTAGTTAACAACACGACATTAGTAATTGTAGTAGTGCTGGGTTGGTGGTTGGACTTGATGATCTTAGAGGTATTTTCCAACCTTAATGATTGTATGTTTCTATGACTGCAAATATTTAATGTTGTATCTCTACACAGATAAAGAATGCTAAAGGTTCTTAGAGCAATTTAGTAGACTGATGGTGGGAGCTGTTTACCCACAAATACGTGGCAGATAAAACTAACACGAGAGGCAATGTAGGCCCACTGATGAATGAGGTGGGTGCCTTGGTGACAGAAGATACAGAGAAGGCAGAGTTACTGAATGCCTTCTTTGTCTCTGTCTACTCTGCCGGAGGCTGTCCTGAGAAGCCCTGTTCCCCTGAGGCCCCACAGGAAGTCAGGGCAGTGGAGGAGTTTGCTTTAGTCGATGAGGACTGGCTTAGGGACCAATTAAGCAATCTGGACATCCATAAATCCATGGGTCCAGATGGGATGCATCCACGGGTGCTGAGGGAGCTGGCTGATGTCATTGCTAGACCACCCTCCATCATCTTTGCCAAGTCTTGGGAGACGGGAGAGGTGCCTGAGGACTGGAGGGAAGCAAATGTCACTCCAGTCTTCAAAAAGGGCAAGAAGGACCCAGGAAACTATAGACCGGTCAGCCTCACCTCCATCCCTGGGAAAGTGATGGAACCACTTATCCTTGGTGCCATCTCAAGGCATATCAAGGATAAGAGGGTCATTAGAGACAGTCAACATGGCTTCACCAAGGGGAAGTCGTGCTTGACTAACCTCATAGCCTTTTATGAGGATATAACAAGGTGGATAGATGATGGCAGAGCGGTGGATGTGGTCTACCTTGACTTCAGTAAAGCATTTGACACAGTCTCCCACAGCATCCTTGCTGCTAAACTGAGGAAGTGTGGTCTAGACTCTCGGGTAGTGAGGTGGACTGTGAACTGGCTAAAGGAAAGAAGCCAAAGGGTCGTGGTCAATGGGGCAGAGTCTGGTTGGGGGCCTGTATCCAGTGGAGTCCCTCAAGGGTCGGTACTGGGACCAGTATTATTCAATATATTCATCAATGACTTGGATGAGGGACTAGAGAGTACCATCAGCAAGTTTGCTGATGACACCAAGCTGGGAGGAGTGGCTGACACACCAGAAGGCTGTGCCGCCATTCAGAGAGACCTGGACAGGCTGGACGGTTGGGCGGGGAAAAATTTAATGAAATATAACAAGGGTAAATGTAGGGTCTTGCATCTGACTGAGGGAGCTGGGGCTCTTTAGTTTGGAGAAGAGGAGACTGAGGGGTGACCTCATTAATGTTTACAAATATCTAAAGGGTGAGTGTCACGAGGATGGAGCCAGGCTCTTCTCGGTGACAACCAATGATAGGACAAGGGGTAATGGGCTGAAACTGGAACATAAGAGGTCCCGCTTAAACTCGAGAAGAAACTTCTTCTCAGTGAGGGTAACGGAACACTGGAACAGGCTGCCCAGGGAGGTTGTGGAGTCTCCTCCTCTGGAGACATTCAAGATCTGCCTGGACACGTTCCTATGTAGCATAATCTAGGCGTTCCTGCTCTGGCAGGGGGATTGGACTTGATGATCTTTCGAGGTCCCTTCCAATCCCTAATATTCTGTGATTCTGTGAACTCAGAAAAGAAGGAATTCAAAATGAAGGGAAGGGTTAATTTCAGGGACATTGCTGTGACATTGACATTTTATGCTCCTCACCATTGTAGCTGTTGAAGCAGTGCCTTCATTCTTTGCAAAACTGTAAATGGCCAATTATAGATAATGGGAGACCATAACTTTTATCTTAATCCTCAGTTATTGTATGTATTAAAAGGCCACCATTGAGTGCCTATATCCTGTTAAATTTGATCTGGATCTTATCCCCCAATGTATGTAATTGGTTTCTGTGCACATTTTAAATGATTCCTACTCTGTGAATCTTCTCCAACAAGAACAGCAATTATGCATTTGATTTTAATAACTGCTATAGACCTGTAAGTCTCCATAGTTATACAGGATTTTTAACTTCATGTATGTGGGCTGAAGAGAAGTATTTGAAAATCATTACTGCTCAGGGACACAAGGCTCACGTATTTTCTGTCCTCATAGGAGTGTGAAACAGCTGAGGGCAAACCTCACTTCTGTGATAGGCTAAAGTTCCTTGGCAGCACAGTCAGCATGCAGGTAAGCTATCAGGTACACAGCGAGGACATGAACTCCCTAGCATGGTGTTCAGATTCACTCTTCAGGGCTTGTCTGCTCAGAAAAAGTAAGAAGTTCGTGGCAGTGTCTAAGGCAAAGCCTAGGAGAGTGCTGCAGGAATCCTCAAATCCTTCTCCCTCCTGCACGTATTTGGAATGCTCCTTCAGTCACAGAGCATCAGTAGCAAAAGCAGCTCTGCCACTTAACACAGAGAATATGTTATTTTCTGCTTTTCCTGCTTTGTGCTGAAAGAGTAACTTACAGGAGGGGGCTATCTCACATTCAGCTTCAGAAAAGCCAGAGGGTTTCAAAGCCCAAGACACACAGACCAAAGTAGAAGCAGCCTTATTTCTTGCTATCAGAGAAGTTTTGTGTTGGCTTCAGCCTTGAAAACTGCTGTCCACAATCTAATTCAAGGTATTTGCTCTGAAGAGAGACTCAGGGCCAGTACTGAATTAGGAATAGCCAGTGCTATCTCACTCTACGACTGCTGTGAGGGGGAATGGTTTGCATTTGAGGTATAATAAGGGTTAACATTTTCTTTCTGCACAATGGACTATATTAATACAGCAGTCTTTCACTTGTCAGCTTAGTAATAAAAATTTTTTTTAAAAAAAGTCCTACATTCTGCGAGGTCAATTTGCCTAGGTAGGTCATGGAAAGAGAAGATGAGGAGGAAACAGCTGAAGAAGTTGCATAGAAGAGCAAAATATGCATGGAGATAGAGTCTTCAGTAGGAAATGTAGAGGGAAAGAGAAAAAGACAAAGGGAGAAAAATAAAGCAGAAGGGAAACAAAGAGTAGGGGAATAACAAATGAAAGGAAGAGCGAAGAAAATAACTTGAACACTTAGGAAATAAAAAGGCAAACCACCTAGGATAAATTAATAGAGAAGCAATTACTGAATGCTTTACTGACCCCCTTTCAGCTATGCGATTCTGTTTGATCTCTTAACAGAAATCATCCCTTTGGCTGTCTTAACAGAGCATCCAGTTTTTCGCCTTGCTAGTCTTCCAACTTTGGGGGGGTTTATTTATTTTTTTTTAAAAAAAGAACACCAGGAGCAAAGGTCCATATTTAGTCACATCACAATAGAAACCCTGCTTGAGAGTTGAATTTGCAGATAGGATGACTTAGTCATCACTATTTGCCTATGGTGTTAGTCAACATGCAATCCTCGCTTTTTTGACTGATTAAATAATTTTTTCCCTAGGCAAAAGAGAAATGTCCTCCCTCGCCCACCAAATCTCCATCACTAGTAATTATTCGTATTTTAAAGAAGTAAACTGAATAATTTCTCATTTCATCCAAGGGTTTGTAACTTTTCAAATTCAAAATTACTCTGGTGATTTCCTTTTTTTGTCATGTCCCAGTCAAAAAGTCTTCATGTGACATCAGATATGCACAAAGAAAAGCTGTGAAAATGTCTTTCTCCCATAGCTGTGCCTGGAGCTTAGTTTTACACAGAAGTCTGTAGGTTAAATATTTTTTATAAGGCCACAAATTTTCCTTTGAATCCTTTTTGTTGTTGCTATTTTAAGCACTGCTGGGTATCCCTAGTTCTAAGCATGAACCTGTCATCTTCATGTTGAACTTACCTGACAGCAATAACCCGCAGTTTTTGAAGCTTATTGCTGTTATTTTCATTCTCTGACTTGAAACCCACTTGTGCTAATTTTCTTGGATTCTATCTAGCTTCTTGGGTTCTCCAGCAGTTGAATTCTCCTACTTTTCTAGTTTTCTCAGTATCTTCTTCCCACTTTTTTTGGCTTTTTGTCTTTGGCTTTTTTTTTACTACAAATGTGAAGTGTTTTTTTCTTAAATCTTTGATTTCTTTTTTACTCTTTTTCATACCATCAGATTATTTTTTTTATGTATTTTTTCACAGGCATAAGACATTACTTTTCACCACACATATTCCTTGTCGGTCTCACAGAAATATCCTTAGCAGCTTTCACTATCATCAGCTGAGTTCCAGAATGCTTCCTTACTATTATTAACCCCTTCCGGTCCTATTCCTTGCAATGTCTTTAAAGTCACAGTCATTCAATTAGGGCAACAGCAGGAACACAGCTCACATCCAGAGGCCCTTTATGGTACAGTACCTTTAGAATGGATTTTTATGCCCAAAGGACGCAAATGTGTTTATTGCAATTTCAGAATAAATTTGCTAATGATGGAGGAGACTATTAATAGTATAGATATTAACCAATGCAGTGTATGACTTCCTAAAAAGTTGTTGAAACACAGTATTTAACATTTACATGTCAGCATCGAAAAACATTTAAGATGATGTGCAATATTTGGAAAATATTTAATTGCTTTTGGCATGAATTTTGCAAGAGAGAGCAGGAATTCTTTGGTTTGAAATTGGCACAAGCTAATAATTTTATCTTTTAATGATCTGTTTAGAAGTCCTTATAAATTTATGCTCTCTTTAACTGGTATACATTTAAGCTTGTTTAACGAATCATTACCTCCCTAAAGTGACGTATACTGCATGAATTAAACTAGCATTACTGAATATACCTCTTTAGAATTCAAACTACTGATGCTGAGGCAAATTCTTTGGTCCCGCCAATTTTGCTACCTCATCTATTTCTTTTAAGAGTACCTCTTCCCACCCTCCCTTCAAGAGACTCACACGAAGATACAAAATTCCCAGTAATATTCCATGCTGATCACCAACAGGGCCCTGGGAGAGAGGAAGAAATATTCTTCTACCCTATCTCAAAAACTCTTGCCTTTAATGTTTTGTTACAGTAATGTCTAAAAAGTTGAAAATCTTAAGTACTCCCTCCTCAGTCAACATTTTTGAATACTGTATCATACTACATATTTAGTAGACAATTAAATCGAGATTTTGCACTCAGCTGCCACACGCATGAGGCAGCAGATAAAGATCTGCAAGCCGGCCTTCTTGCTGCTTTCCCTCTCCAAGCACACTTTAAAATTTCTAAATGCCCTAAGTATCAGTCTACTTAACTCTGCATTTCAGAAAAAAAGTCTCAGTGCCTTATTCAAGAGTTTAGTTTTTTAACACTTAATACTACTTGTCAAGGCGAAGAGGTAGGGGAAAGAAAATGCATCTAACGGTATCTTTCATATACTTTCATTTGAGTGCTTTGACCACAGTTTCACAGTTGTTTATTATGTTTTCTTTCCATAGTGTTACGGTAACGATTTTAGCCCTTCAACCCTTTGAGGAGAGCATATCACTACATCACTTCTTTCAGTGGGCAGCACTTTATTTTTTTCAATTATTCCCTCTCTGAAAAAAACACACAAAATACAACAGTCTCCTTCACACAACACATCTCTAAGATAATTCAGTTTCTCAAGACACTAAGACAAATATACTCTCTACCTAACCAGCACTATTTACAAAAAACCCACAACGCAGGTACTATAGAAATATTTTCCCTTGTGCTCTGGAGCCTTCAATCTCCCTTCTATAATGCATCAGAACATTGGCCTCATTTCTATGCCATCAGTGACCACTTTGCTTTTAACTTTCACTTTCTTTTCATTTTTTAGCTGAAAACCTGAATTGAGAGGCTTTTAATACTTACTACTTACTCTCTTCAAATAAAAACTAATGCATTAATCATGACTAAAAGCTGTGGTTATGGCTACATGAATAAAACAAATATGTTAAGGGTTTCTCTGATGCCCCTTTTTCTTCTTCTTCCTGCAGACTGGATGACTGACTTTTGCTCCCCTTCCTTACTCTAAAGAGGTCACTTGCGGTTCAATTATGGTAAAGGCTTCAGTATTTCTTACAACATGTACCTCAACTCATTGTTTGTTCCACTCAGCTTGTACTAAAAGGAGGTATTTTTCTCTCCTTTGTCACAGGAATGAGTTGTAATAAAAGGTCCTTGAATTAGTGACAAAAATAAGGTAGAAGGGGGAAATAATCAGTATTATAGCACACCACTGCCTCATGATAAAGTTATAAGTGATGGTATCTCAGTACATACTGTAAACTACAGCACATCTATGGGAACTTGAGTCCTTCATTCCTGTGCTGCATTATTTCAGTGAGGTGAAGAAAGGCCTTCTCCTACTGTTTAAAAGAACACAGAAGTGTATCCTTGCTTTTCCTCTTGTACGGAAATTAGAAGAAGTCTTTCTTGTATTGTCCCTCCCAACCCTTCAACTCAATCATCTGCACATGCTGAAACAAGTAAGATTTGGAAAAATTTAGCACTGTGGCAATAAGACAGTTGCTTATATATAAATACGTAAAGCTTGCCAGATTGTTTCTGAACAATCAAATTTAACCATACCAAAGAGATGTGAAACATAGAGGCATGTAATGTCTTACCTCAAAAAAATCAAAACATGGGGAGGGAAAGTATGTTCCAGGCCTTTGACTTATACTGAAGTAGAAAAATGAATCTAAATTTGCTGATACCTGGAGAATACTATTAGTTTCTTAGTGAAAAACACTAAGGTTTTAGCCACCATATTGATTGTGGGGAAGAAACATGCTCAAAAAGAGACTGCCTTTTCAGCTCAGTCTTAGAGAACTTGGGAGGTAAGACTGACTCTGCCTAACCTGATAACCAGTACAGTTCAGTATCCTGCTCATCCAACTGATGGAGCAACCTTCTTTGAGCAGAAATTCCTAAATATGAGGTTAATGACAGTGACATCCCTGCAAATATTTTTTATTACAGTGAATTGACATTATCTAAGAGGAAAAAAAAAACATTGTCAGAATATCTGTCTGACCAGCTCCACAGATCCTCCCCATAGTACTGTCCACACAGTTGTTACCCTTGACAATAAATTCAGGTCTGACTGGAAAGTATAAACAAGATAGTTCACTGAATCGGCTGAAACCACACCAGGTTACTCTAACTTTAAAAATCCATTGGACTGCCTAGGAATGCATAATTAGTAATTGACTGAAGGGATACAGCCAGTCTTAATTTTGCTGAGTATATCTTCTAATTTACTGCTTGCGTATGTGCCTTGACAGAACTGGGGACTGAAGTCTCCCATTAAGATACAAAAAACTATTTAATGGGCAAAACTTAACTGGGTATTAGGTTAGGGAGGCTAGCTGAAAGAAGGAAATGAGATACATTTGCACCCATTCTTTAGGTCTACTCTGCTCAATGCTTTGCCAATATGAGTGCTGAGTAGTACAAATTCTCTGTAACAAGTTTGCCATGCAGACTCCTGCCTGCTATTAACTTGAATCAGCCTGTCAACAAAAAAACTTTTTGCTTACAGCACGGAGCTTGATGGAATTATAATTGTTCACCAATGTTCACCAAGTCTGACAGATTTGAATTATTGACCTAGAAAGGAAAACATTCATATTCCTTTACTGGTTTCCAAAGCAATCCCATTTTTTTTTTTATTACAATTTTAATTATATGTGATTGGAAAATAATTTCTAGATTTGGTTCGCAGCACTCCATTATATACATTTTTGCCTTCTTATTGCTGCTTTTTGGACTCACGGTGTAGCAAAAGTTGCCTATGTTTGTAAGGGCAGAAAACACATGAAAGACATATGTGCTATTAGCTGCAACAAATGACATGCCAACAGAAAGGAGACCTAGAACAAAACCATATAGCAGAAGACAAAAGAAATTAACTGTCAGTCCAGAAAATTTAGAATGTAGGTATAATCTGAGTGTTCCAAGGTGAAACCTACTGAAGTCAACTGATGCCTACTTCTTCTTAAATTCCTCACAGATTACATCCATCTAGATCAAGTTTTCAACGGACAGTGAAGCTAGTAAATTCTTCATAATTTTATTTAAATTTAATACTAAATATCTTGCTCACTTTCCTCCTATTTCTGCAAACTACTAAAAAATCAGTTAGACTTTTGGAAAATAGGTAAAATTTTGGCAAAGATCAGAGGTTTTTTAAAAAAAGGATTGGGCAAGTTCTTGATGAATGGGTTCAAAAGCAGGCAAAAAATGCATTATTAGGAAGTGAGAAAACAGAAAAACACAAAGTATTATTATGAAAAAGAAACCAACACTAGTCTTAAATAACACATAGACACATTATTTAACTAGAACTAAACAAATGATTAGTCTTTCCTTGCAATTCAGACTTCAGTAGTAGGTCAAAATTTAAGATAAACCCACTTGGTTTAGTAAAATTGCAATTATGGCTAATCTGCCACTTTTTTTTTGCTTCAGCAAAGGTTTTATGACTTGACATACTAAGGATCTTCATTCTAGGAATTTGTTGTTATCTTTAAGCACATCCAGACTCCATCAGCACTGCTGTGTTTCATGTGGATAATATTTTTTTTATTTACAAGAAAATATTTCAATTTTAACCAGTTTCTCTTTTTTGTCTCCAACTCTATTAAAAATATCCTTTTTATCTGATTATGACAAGATGAAATATATACAGTATGTACACACTTTATAAATAAATACATAAAATATAGCCGCCATTCCCACTGTACCATGTATGCTATATAAAACACATTGTACTGTATATATCCATATATATATATATATTCCAAAGACTGATCCAGCTATGTCACCCTTCAGTGCTCTAGATATTCATCCAGTCATGCTTAGAATCCTTCTGCCACACCATTTTCTGCTGTTGCTGAATGCAGGTAATTGGTAGAAAATGCTGTGTTTGTGACAACTCCCATATACTTTTTGCCATTGAAGGCTGGCAAGTAAGGGATTTCTGCGTTCTAGGAAATTCCAGTGATGGAAAACATTTCCATGTTTCACTTTTCATCTTAAAATGTGGTGGGTTGTGGTGGTTTGTTCCTTACTATGTCATATTTGATCATTTAGAACTAAAACCAAACTGATTTTTAAATTAAGTCTCAAAATTTTTCATTTTTAAAACTTCAGGTCAAAATAGTCAGAGGCTTCTGAAGAACTTTAAGCTGAACAATATGACCAACTCTAAGTCACAAGGATGGAATTCTAAAAGTTATGTGCCTAAACCGTCTTCTTTCTGTAATCAGGGAAAAGAGAGAGGCACCTGGTGGCAGTTAAGTGGGAGTGATACCTGAGGATGGGTTGAATCAGTCTTCATTGCTTACAGACAGAGCCACAATACTTGCTTGGATAGTTGCTGAACTTGTAGACTATAAAAAATTAAGATCACAAACCTGTCTTTTTCTGCCTAGTATTGATACAACCTCACTCTAGTTATCAGTAGATGAATTTGATTTTATGTTGCCAAATTAATTTATTTCTCCAAACAGTCCAAGACAGTTATTTGAATGTGCAATGGATGGTACTTCATTCTCAGTTCGTTTGTTATGATGTTTGTGTATACCACCTCTGTACTCCTTTGAAAAGATATCTGCTCTGGATGGAGCACTCCTGCAGGAGGGAGCAATTGTCCCTTCCCTGGGAGCAGCCAAGCACGAGTCACAGCAAAGGCATCCACACCAGCAGCTCTGGGAAAGGCATCAGGGAACAAGCAGTCTCGAGATGCCTGTCACTTCAGATCTGGTGTATGAGTGGTACTACTGAGTCCCTTCTCTGAGGCAGGCCACAGAGATGACAAGAAGAGAAACTCTGCAGAGGTCAAGAGGGACCTAGCAGAGTTTGCTCCAACTCAAAGCCACTGACCTGATTAAAAAATCAAACTTGGACATAGGAGTCTGCCTGCAAGACCACAGTGGGAGAATATTTCATGAATTCTTATCATTTTTGTTCTGTCTGACCAATCATTTACAGCTTTCTTTGTTTAAAAGTTCTGAAAAAAAAATTACATTTTTTTAAACTTTAAGCTTTTCGAGAACTGTCTATACAGAAAAGTCTGGGCAAACCCAAAGTTTTGACTAACTTGTGTTCCCATCACAATACGCCTACACACAATAATTTCATGACATTTCCCTCAAGAACTAAAGCTCTGTCTACACTGATGATCCTCTATTAGAAGTCCTGATGTTTTTATGAATGAGAAGGAAAAAAAAGAAACCATGACATAGTTCAGAGGCAGTGTTTTATTGACTTGAGTTTTTTCATTGTCATTTTGGGAACAGGAAAAAAAATGGGAAAAATACTTTGATATAAGTTAATGTCTATTCACTACAGTGAAAAGGGTACTTTTATGGTTTCTTTATTTGATCATAACCTCAGCAAAAGTGACTTGAAGGGAGAAATTTAAAAAGTCACATTTATGTCCGGTTAGATTTTAGAATGATTGCTGGGTTGATTAGATTTTACAATGATTGCTGGGCTGAATTACTGGAAAGACATAGGAGGAAAACAGGAAAGAAGATTAAAAATTCTGGAGGAGCATAAGTAGGGTCAATATAATGCCCAGTAAGTGAGTTCAAGATGACTCTACCAGCACTAACCTGCACTGACTTCCCAGGAACAAAGCTGCTGTAAGCAAGGCTAGAAAACAGATGTTGTCATAGTTAACATAGGCAATAATAAAAGCTTGCACAAATGTTTTGACTGCGTGCACAGTTGGACTGACAAGGTTTGAAAGAAACTCAGTGAAAGCATCCCCCTAGAGACATCATGAGGTTAAGCTTGACATTAGTGAAGTAATGTAGAGAATGATGATGTTGTTGCCTAAGATGGAAAATGAATTAGGGAAACCTTTTAAAAGAGAAGACCAAGAGATTAATTCTGGCCATAATGAATTTTAAACAACAAATGGACACAGCTATTTGTGAAAAGTAGGATAAGATCCTTGACTGGATGAAAGGAGATAGAACTTCAACAGAAAAACAGTTTTTCAAGTAATTTAAATATCTTTCTGATACTGTTTGAAAGCCATACTTGGAAACTGGTGAACCACACTTTTACTACAGCCTGGAGACCAAAATAACAGAGGTCATAAACGCTGTAATAAAAAATAATTGCAAGTTGTTAAAATAAGGAAGTCAATGCTATGAGTAAAGGTAAATACATTATTTCTGAAATACCTATGTACACCCAGTTTGAATTGTACTTAACAGGTTCACTAATTAACTTCCTCCCCTCAAATATCCAGCTATAGCCTGCAATACATTTGATATTACGTTTTAAATTTATACAAGATTACAGGTCTGCACCTCTTCCTTAAAAGTTTTTCTCCTTTTTTTTTCCTCCTTCTCCCTCCCACTTCCACACAGGCAGTTATCTCTTGAAATATATTGAAAGTTTATATCTAAAATAAATATTCATAATACAAAAAATTTTAATAAACTGCAACAGATATTTTTATGCTGCCACTAACAAAACAAGTGAATTTAATTAAAAAAGAAGATGAAAGACTGTGAATTGACATAAAATTGTTTCATACAGAGTGCCATAATAGATTCAAGAGCCACCAGAGACTGAGGAAAGGGGAGGGATGAGAACGGAAAGGAATTTTGCTGGAGGGGATCTCACTTGCTGGAACTGTAGTGCATAGGGAGAAAAACAAAAATAATAATAAACAAAGGTTCAGGAGCCTGTGCTGTAGATCACAGAATCACAGAATAAACCATACAGATAAACTAGGGGCTTGTTTGTTTTGTTTTCTTTAAAGAAATACTAGCATCCATAAATTTGCAACCATCTCCAGTTTTTTATCTTTTGCATTTCTTTTAACTTCGCATCATAAACCCACAGAATCCTCCCATGGTTCACGGCTTTTCTATCTTTCTCTTTCCTTCTCTCTCACATAGAGGAAAGAGAAAAGCATCTGGTTTTGCAGTTTGGAGCTGTGCCCTTGGCTCTCAATAAATTAACATATGATCAAACCCATTTGCACCTGTGCAAACTGGTAGTCTCTAGCCAACCTTATTCATTTTTTTCAGTTGATTCTGCTTGATTTAGCTAAACTTCGAAAAGTCAAGTCCAAAGCAAAAGCAAAACCAAGCAGTCTAAATATTGACTCAGGGTATGCTTACTGAATGCATTTAAATCAATTATTTTTTTAATCTATTTGCATATTTTGAAAACCAGAAATTTTGGTAAGGGAACATTGCATGGTAATAATACTTTCCCACTTCATAATCAAAAGATGTGAACATTGAGAGTATTACTGTTTGCAAGCACTGCAGAGATAACTTTTGTAAGAAAGAGTTAAGTAAGACTCACAGAGCCATTTAGCCTTTGAACTTGACTTCGACTGCTCACAGATACCACGTCTTTGCCATACACTTAACAAATCTCCAAAGTAAAGCTGAGAAGGTATTATGAGCTTCATTAAAAATATTCCAAGACCCAGGGAGAATCCTTGAGGAAAAGTCATAGAAAACAAATTTGCTTGAAAGCTAAAGAATTAAGTTTTATGTTGCCTAGGAGGAGGGATACAAATTTCAGGCTGGCGTTTGTAACTGAGATCCATAATCTAAGTTTTAACTGAGAATGAACCTCATAACATGGACGAAATAACAAAGATTAAATTAGAACTAAATTATAAACAATTATGTGTCTAATTTTGCAGTTCTTTTTGACAGATTGAACTTCAAAGCAAACAGACCAGAAGGAAAACCAGGAGTAAGGAACAAAACAAAATTTTTGAAAAATAGGATAGGTGTGAGTGGTAGTAATCCGGTTTTAGATCAGCCATATAATTGCAGAAAACACAGAAAATAATATAATGCCCAAAGCCTTTAGGGTTTTTCACCTTGATTTGATTATCTGTAATTTATTAACAATAAAAGACATTTTATTTCCCTAGGTTATTTCCATATTACATCTTTAGACGTATCACAGCTATAATAGTGAAAGTGGTCTGTAGAATTCTTCTGTGTTTTCCTCCATGAACATCAATGAAAATAGATTTTTGTTCAAACCAGAAGTTGTGATGTGTCAGCTCCTTAGGGTAATACCTGAGTTTGCATATGAATACTGATACGATATCTGAGCTTCAAATGTTCTTTCCTAGTAAAGCTGCAGTCATTCAATCAGAAAGCAGTTGAGAGCATGTGAAATGGCGGGGATCTGTCACAGCCTGTGAATAATGAACTTCAGATACTTGAAGACATCTTCAAAGTGAACGCATCAAACAACTTCCAGCCTACCATATGTTTGTATCTAGTCTTTATTGTAAAACAATAACAATCTGAAGCAGCTTACATAAAATTTGCAAGAATAAAAGGGCTAAATAGTTTGCCAACTTCAGCTATGAAGAAAGATCTGACGGCCAAAAAAGTTAGCCCTTTTATAATAAAGTTTTTACTGACACAGTAGATGAATAGTTCTGAGATTTTTGGGGGGGGATCTGGTGAGAAACTACCTGCAGCTATTTCCTTTAAGACTACTAGGATGTTTATTTCAGTGCAATAGTTGTGTAATATTGTGTGTCCTTCACATTTTTAGTTGCCTTACAATCATGTTTCTATGTCTTTAACTCTCGCATTCTTGTAAATCTTTCAGTTCCTCTCCAGCAGCTTTCTCCCCAGCTGCCCCAGATGGACACGTGCCAGCATATGCTGTGCCTGGGTACGGGCTGCATGTACTTAGAGAGCCTGCACGTGCTTATAGATCCAACAGCTGGCCACACAAAACTGGTAATTCCTGATTTCAAGAAAGTTGCTGGACTTTAATTATATATATGACCTTTAATCCTCTGTAAATTTGGCTCAGTTGATAAGGACACTGGAGAAAGACAGACCACATGACTGCAGCTCTGCCTTGTTACTAAAAGAAATCCCAAGAAATATTTCTGAAGTGACCTTGGTCAGATAACAGCAGGTCAGAAAATTACGGATCTAGGTTACATAGTTTTTGAATCAAGAGAGGGGCATTAGCACCAACATTCGGTTTGAGATACAAGTCAAATCTTGAAGGATAAGAGATTTTGTTTTAGTTGCCTTTGTTACTGAGACTGAATAATCTTCTAGAAACCTATAACCCGGCTATCAAAAGAACAACTGCAGGGAAAAAAAGAACCTAAATATAGAGAAGCGCATGGAAAGGTATGTCAAAATGCAAAATATTTCAGCATAAGATTAAGACTCGAGGTGAACGTTATACTCAAATTTCAGGTTACCTTAGTCCATCACTGGGCCTGCTGAAAACTAACTGCCTGAGAAATAAAGCAGTCCCAGTCATGGGTCATGTAATGAGTAGAAGGCGAAAGGAGAAGCAGAAAGCAACAGACAGCTGATCTTCACTACATAGGAATTTTTAGAGCAAAGAAAATTTGGAAAATCAAGAGCTCTATGGAAAGTTCTTCTGGTGGCTTTTGGGTGACAGTGTGGAAAAATAAGTCAACAAGAATAGGTAACATATATGAAATCAAAGTAAAATGCCACCTAACTCAACTAGCAAAAAAAATTGTTGGAATGTGTACATAAACTAGTTGTTAAATAATACTGGATAATGAAACAATTTGTAAAAATCAAAGATCAGGAGAAAAATTATGAAGAAAAAGTCAGTTATAGCTGTTGAAAAAATTCTGTAAGTTCATCTATCTATAACTCTGAAAAGATGGAATATCATATTCATAGAAAAACATATAAAACGCATAGTATTTCTGAAAGATCATTTTTAAAGAAGGCAAAAACCAAACACATGGCAGTTATATTGAAAGTAGCTTGGCTGCACCTTTTATCCTAACTCAGTCTACTACTCTAAAAGCAATGGTCACCTCAAAGCCCTTAGATTTCCGTACTACTTCTGCCATGTCTCTCATTCTGTCTTTGTAACACCTTCTGTTACACATTTTGGTTCTCCAAGTCTAGAATTATGCTTCACAAAAATCAGTGCAAGAGAAATCTCTATACCTTTTTCATTAATCCTCAGAAGATTACTGGTAAGAATTCCTCTCTTTGTGTCGATGTTGGTCTTACCCCCTTGGGAGAAGAGCAAGCATGATAACCTGGAATCAGGGACATAAAAATACTGCAGAGATGTAATTCTCTGATCATTTAATGTGGCTCAGAAGGAGGTGTTCTTACACACTGTCTAATAAATATCAAAGTAAACTTGGATAGAACACATTTTTCAGTAGCAGACAAATGAAATATATGCTCTGGCTGAGACAAGCACCATGCATTATTACTCACCACTTCTCTCACCTCCGCAAAAGAATGGATAAATACATAGGCTATTCAAAGAGCTTCAATGAGAAGATTTGAACTACAACATTGTTTACAGAACTGTCTGAATATAGGTCCAAGAGGAAAAAAAAAAAAGCCTTCTCCAATTATTAATTTTTCAAGTTCAAAGATCTTCCCTGCAGAGCCTACACGATGTCAGAGAATATAATTGGTATATAAAATAGGGTACATGAATACAGTAAGTTAGATACAAATCCAGATCAACTCGAACGCTACATATTAAGGAACACAGATGTTTGAAATACTCCCGGACTGTGAACATGAGAATCAGAAATACTACAACTAGGTTGTGAAATACAGGAAAGTTTTACACATCAGCACATGTTTCTTCCTCTTGTGGCTCATCAGAAGATCGAAAAATGTTATTAATGAAGGTAACTTCAGGTAGGTATCAACATACCATGTCCCCACTTATTTCCTAAATTAAGCTTACGAAAAGGAAAGATGTAGCTGAAGGTGAAAAACAACAAACTATTTTCACTTGTAGGGAAATCTTGAAAGAAGATGTGCATATTTAGTAGAAGCCACTATGTCATTTTTCTACCAGTCCAAGAATCTGTACTTCCCATCTTGCAAGAAAAGAAGTAAATGAGAAAAGTGAACATAATAAATACAAATGTAAAAGCAAATCAATGAAATTAGTATTGGTGTCAATATAACTGAAGTATACAGCCTATTTTAATATTCTGGAATGATAACATTCCTACCCAAAAGAAAATCCAAACAAATTCAGTGGAGGCAAATCCTCTTTAGCTGCTTGAATCTTCTAGATTTTCAGCTTTGAAATAAATTCTTCTCAGGTACAAAGAAAGTCCAAAACTTTTTTTTTGCAGCATGTTAACTAAATCCATTATGGATATTCTAAACTCATACCTTTGGTGTTTTAATCTGCAATGTGAAACGACTGTGTACCATCTCTCCACTATCAGAACTAGAACACTGAACCAAGAAGTAGGCAACACATTTTCTCTCTGTTTCAGCATTTTGAAGGCTCTGCAGAAACAAGACAGCTTTGTTTGCTTGTATCCCATGAGAATTGGATGAGGCAAAATGACTATGTTCTCCATGACTGTCTTTATAAAGAATCATTTCTTGACACTTTATATTCATGAGATAATTCAATTTTATGCATGCTTTTATCAGATGTCTAAGAGGTACAAGGAAGTGGATCACTGTTCTTGGTCATTTGTGTAAGAAGCACCTTGAAGTACAGAACAGTTAACTCAAGGATAAAACAAAATATTTGTAGTTTCAAAGCTAGTTATAAATTAAACAGTCTTTTTATTGTCACTGTTTGCCATAAAACAAAACAAAAAGAAAAAGCAAAACGAAAAGAAAAAGCAAAACAATCTTTAAGAGGAACTTGAAAACACTATAGAAGTTCTTACTTTTACTAAATTCTCTGTCACAAAGAATTTTCAAACATGGATCCCTGCATCTAAGTTTTTCAAGAAGAAAATAATAATAAATTAATATTCGTGGCCAAAAAGAAAAAATACCATGTGAATTTGCACTAGGTAAGGTACTGAAATTCTTCTACAATATTGCTGTTATCAAAAGGAGATATAAACCTCTTCAGGCTTTATCTACCATGAGCCTCTCCTTTTTAATCTGCTCCTCTCAGACCTCTCTGGGATTTTCATTCTTTTTATAGTTTGTGATCAATTATATTAAGTTGGTGGAACAAACATAGTATAATATTGTAAATGGGATGTGTTTTTCCCTGATTTGCGGTTGGAAATGACAACAAAAAAACCCTGTATTGCCTCACTTTATTTACATAATAGGTAAGTAACATTAGTTATGGTAGAAGGGGTATTAATGTTTTAAATTGCATTAAGGAAATTCAATATAAGGTTCCCCGTAAGTATAATAAGGATCATCTACATACTATATATCTTATCTATGTATCTATATTTACTTTTTCTTCTCTATTTTATCATTTCTAATTGACTCTTGAAAGGAATCAATTTGAACTGAATTTTAAATTAATTCAATTCATGACTTCTCTCTTTATAAAAAGAACTTTATCAATCCATGGGAAACTCAATATATCTAAAATGTAAGTCAGAAGACTCTGTGTTATATGCCATTCTTGGAAGAAAAAAAAATCCCAAACAAAAGACCTACACAATGCTTAGTTTGAGAAGATGGGCACTCGCTATTCCATGTCAGTGTGTCTAAGCAGCAAAGCACCTTTTTGTTAAGAAAAGGCCATTTTTCAGTGCTCTTAGGCATTTAACTTTGGTAATTTACTCTGTGAAAGTAGCACTGAAGTGTCTCACTATCAGAATGTTGCAATTTGGATACAGTACATCAAAAGTAAAAGTCAGGTGCTGCATCTTTAAGAGTACCAATTGGTTCTGGCTGGGTTTTTTGAGTTAGTAATTCCAATTTTGGTGGGAAACACATAAAAATTTTATGCAAATTGGGACCATTTAAAACTGAAATATTATGGCAATTTCAGCTTGTTAATTTAATGCATATTTTAGCCTCACAAAATCCAGATGCATTAAAAATGCTGTGAACAAAAGACAATCCAAGTCCCAAATAACATAATATGCTATTATGATGCAACAATGGTATTTCTTTTTCCATTACAGAAGCCCAGTATTACATATAGGTGTTAACGCCAGTATCCCCTACAAATTGACCACAAGATTTAAAATTTTCATTAACTTGTGCTCCCTTCCTCCCCATTCCAAGCACTGACCTTACACCAACACAAGGTGAACTGCATCATTTACTTACAAAAAAATATTTCAGTATTGTTTGCAGTCTATTTGGCAAGCAGATTTAACTTCATCTGCCTATACACAGAATTAGCTGGAAGCTGTACAGTATAGTTCATGATGCACTGAACCCAAGGTAGCAGTGTTAAGTCTGCCTCTTATTTACATTTATTAGTTTCTGCTTGCTCTGCTGCTAAGTACTTCCCTTGAGGGTACCTTTCAACTTAGACTACAGTCAGAGCAAACAAGTGGGGCTTTTTGCGAAACTGCATAGACAGTATTCTAATCCGTCTTAGAACCAACAAACTAAAGAACCCAAAGCTCATAACTCCTGATAGTCTGGAGGTTCCAAAGCTAAAGAGGAAATAATCAGAAATCCTATTTTCTTGTTTTCAGTATCTCATCAATTTAAACCAAATCATGATGATCTGAAGCTTTTCTTGTAAGTCTGAGGATAGTCATTCAGAATATGGTTACTTCTAAGTTTTATGTTTTGCATAAAAAACATTAATGAGATAAACACCTTATCAAAGCAGGAGCACTATAAGATTGTAACACCAGACACAGATGAGGTTGTAAAACAGTAAAAAAATCACTCCATTAAAAAAACCCCAAACCAAACTCAAACCAAAACCAAACCAAACCAACCAAAAAAAAACCAAAAAACAAAACAAAAAAAAAAAAACACACACAAAAAAACCCAAAACACCAGCTTTGCAAGGTTTTGCAAAATTCTTAAAAATGGTGTCAACTGCTCAAAACACAAGAGGCAGTTCACCGAGCAACTGAAATCATTTCACGAAAGCCAGTTATCTGGTTTATTTTAAAAAAAAAATTGTCAGGAGAAGTAAAAAATTACTTTGAATATCTGCTTCCAGGTCCTCAAGATGAAAAAAACTTTCAGAGATAGTAAATAGAAGCTTAAATGAAAGCTCCGACCAAGCTAGGGGGAAAGCGACTCTTTTTTTCTCAGATATCTATTCTATAGTAATAGATTATAGTTTAGCACATAATTTATTCATGGCTAAATTTACCCATATGTGACTGTGCACAGAGAGCTTTGAGCAGGTGCAGTTTGGTGCAGTACCATTTCCAGCCTCAGAATCAGTAGGTATGCTGAGAGGAAGTCAGACAAGCACAAAAATGTCATCAGTTACTTCATCTGTGTTCCAGAACTGGTGCGGTTCCTGCCAGCTCCAGAGTTATCCTGTCTGCTCTGCTGTATGCTAGGTACGTCAGTTGTTGAGATTTTAAACAAAAATTTCATGATAGCTGCTGTTCTTCTGGATCCTGAAGCAAGAATTCAAAGCCCACATGAAAATTTCAGTTTGCATATTAAAAATTATGCTTGTAATTCTTCAAGTCATGGAAAAAAGCTTCAAAATTTCACTGAAAATGTACCCTAAAGGGCAGGAAAGCTAAGGGAAATACACATGCAAACCCTCAAATGTTTTTTTATTCTTTTAAAGTAGTAGAGTAGGGTTTAATGATTATAAAATCTTGAGCTGTTTTTTGTTTTCAGGTAGTGAAAAAAGTCCTAAAAAAGAGAGAGGAAAGAACAGTCAAGATCGAAGCAACATAGTGGATATTCTTCTTCCATATACGACATATTCATGAGACAACCAAGAATTTTTGGGGGAATATGCAGCTCCCAAAGGACAACCTATCTTTACTGCACCAAACATAGTGTGCCGTTATTACTCTCTAGCTTTTCGAAAGTCAACAGTAAATCTAAATGTCACTGTTTTCCAAGCACGGGATCTACATTTCTGCAAACTACTTTTGGGATCCAGTGCACCTATTTAATGTGGTACCACAACATCATATTCTGAACTTGTCTTTTAACATATATTTCATTAAACCAATCATTTGTTTACTATATGGTTATGCCAAAGATGGATCATGAAAACAATAAGTAGCAAATAATGCCTTTAGAATTTTTTTTTAATTGAGAGGTCTATTATTTAAAGATTCTGAGCACCTCCTCAGAGGTATTGAGTGCTCTTGATTTTGCTAAATTCATTGGATGTTGAGGATCTTTATCACTTTGTATGATGTTCTTAGCACTCAGCAGAAGTGGAAACACAGCAAGCACAGTTTTCTGACTGGTTATATGGTGTTACAGCCATACTCCAATAATAGTACTTTCAAGACTTGACTTTTATATAAAGTCAAAAAAATATCAGGGTCAAATGGGCTAGCAGACCAGCAACAATGAGTGTGAAATTAAGGAAGAAAAAGAAAAAGTATATTGGAAGTGTCCATCCCTGTCATCTGAGTTCTTCTCTGCTGTTATCTGACATCTACCAAGTATCCATTATAATAATAAGTTTTCATGGGGGAAAAAAGGAACACCAAAACCACAATGTTGCTAAGTTAATTTACTGAGCAGATCAGATAAGACAGAGGCTGTGTCAGGGAACTTACTCTCATGCACACACACAATTAACTGAGATCTGCCTCAGATACTGTTGCAGGGACCAGCATTGTTCAGCCGTGGAAACACTACAGTGGCTCAATGTCTCCGTTCAGGGCAGCAGCTCAGCAGCAACATTTCCATTTTGAGCCCTCCGCTTCTTGAAAGCATTGGATGTCCATGCAGCAACATTTTCTCCATTCTTTGTTACTGGTGGGGTTAAATAGCCAGATCACATATAATCAAATCATTATCACAGTGTACCTTTCTAGCAGTTTCAGGTATTGTTCTGTACCAAGGCTCATTACACACAGGTTTTGTCTCTATTATCCTATCATTCACATATCATTATGTTCATTTACTCAACTCTTGATCAAAGTAAGGTCATGACGCTCACATGTCAAGAGTAAAGGAAGTGTTTCTTCTTTTAGCATGCTCATTTTTAATTAAACTAAGAAATTTCCTGAAGAATCATTGTGCGTATTTTCCCTCTTTTTAGAGGAGAAAATGAATAACCTTACTTGATGGGCCAGATGTTCAGGTGACATAAATCTCAGTAGCATGACTGACTCTAAACATTTCTAATTCCAGAGAAGGACATACTCTCATTTCTCAGTTCATCTGAGTTTTTCCCACCCCACCACCTTTCCTGAATTTCAAATCAGTTTGGCACATAGGATTCATCAAACATTAATGGTAATTCAATGTGAAATTAAACACTATTAGAATAACCAAATACCATATCCCTGTTCAGAATCACCTGGTTGTTCTGCCTGTCATCCTACTTCCCAAGTACCTTAATGTACTCTACTGTCATAGCATCAGCTGATTTCCTCTGAAATGTGAAAATCTTTACAGTAATCTTTACAAGCTTTCTTATAATTTCCCCTGCTTGGATAAGCAATTTGTATTTATTAATCCCTAGCAGACACTGTCATATTCTGACAGGCCTATTCAGATAGTACTGAGAAGCTAAAATTACATCTTCCTTATTTCCTTTGTTGAGCCAGATTCTACTCTCATTAATAATGAAAGTGTTCCAGACAAAAGTCTAAAATTTTCTTGCAGAGAATGACTTCGCAGTAGTGGTGGATGAAAAGCTGGACATGAGCCAGTGCGCTCACAGCCTAGAAATCCAATCACATTGTGGTCTGCATCAAAAGCGTGGCCAGCAGGTCAAGGGAGGTGATTCTGACCCTGTACTCTGCTCTGTTGAGGCCCCACATGCAGTGCTGTGTCCAGTTCTAGGGCCCCCAGAGCAAGAAGGACATAGACCTGTTGAAGCGGGTCCAGAGGAGGGCCGCAAAGATGATCAGAGAGCTGGGGCACCTCACCTGAGGACAGGCTGAGAGAGTTGGGGCTGCTGGAGACGAGAAGGCTCTGGGGAGACCATATAGTAGCCTTCCAGTATGCGAAGGGGGCCTACAGGAAAGATGGGCACAGTCATTTCAGTGGGGCCTGTTGCAGTAGGACAAGGGGTAATGGTTTCAAATTGAAACAGGGTAAATCTAGTCTAGATATAAGGAAGACATTTTTTACAGTGAAAGTGGTGAGACACTAGAACATGTTGCCCAGAGAGGTAGTAGAAGCTCCCCCCAGAAATACTGAAGGTCAAGTTCAACGGGACTTTGAGGAATCTGTCCTTGCCCACTGCAGTGCAGGTGAACTAGATGACTTTTAAAGGCCCCTTCCAACCCAAAGCATTCTATGATTCTATTATTCTATGATTTTCAGAAAAACAAAAAAAGCACTTTTATACATAGGGTGCCACAATGTGGCTAAGTAATTCTTTGAGAATTCTTTTTAAAAACGCATTGCATTAAAATACTTAGAATTATAAGTATTTCTTTGTGCATTTACACAAAGTAAAAACCTAAGCTGAGTGGTACAAGACCTTTGCCTTTGCATTTTTCATTACCAGAATGATGCTCCATACGGTAACTCTTCCTCATTCTCAAAACAGCTGGCAGAAAATTACAGCAAACATGATTCCTACTCAGTGTGTTCCCAGAGAAGAGGAATCTTAAAATGGACTTGAAAATTATTTATTTTGGAGAAGTATCCAAATACCATGCTGGTGGGCAGCAATATGAAAAAGCAAGATGGGTGGGATGAAAATTTTACATTTGGCAATGAGTATATAATGTTTTCCGGTGGTGAGATGAATTAAAATAAGTCATTGCAGATTTAATTTTATATGTTTCTTGAAAACAAGAGAATATGGCCACAAGGCCAAGTGCTGAGTCCTGCACTTGGGCCACAACAATCCCAGGCTTGGGGAGGAGTGGCTGGAGAGCTGCCTGGCAGAAAGAGACTTGAGGGTGTTGATGGACAGCCAGCTGAACATCAGCCAGCAGTGTGCCCGGCTGGCCAAGAAGGCCAATGGCATCCTGGCCTGCAACAGGAATAGTGTAGCCAACAGGACTAGAGAAGTGATTGTCCCACTGTACTCGGCTTTGGTGAGGCTGCACCTCGAGTACTGTGTTCAGTTTTGGGCCCCTCACTACAGGAGGGGCACTGAGGTGCTGGAGACGGTCCAGAGAAGGACCACTAAGTTGGTGAAGGGTCTCAAGAACAAGTCTTATGAGGAACAGCTAAGAGATTTGGGGTTGTTTAATCTGAAGAAAAGGAGGCTAAGGGGAGACCTTATCACTCTCTACAACTATCTGAAAGGAGATTCTAGAAAGGTGGGTGTTGGTCTCTTCTCACAAGTTAAAAGGAAATAGCTTCAAGTTATGCCAGGGGAGGTTTAGGTTAGACATTATGAAAAACTTCTACAGTGAAAGGGTTATCAAAACTGGAACAGGCTGCCCAGGGAGGCGGTTGAATTGCTATCCTCGGATGCATTTAGAAGCCACCAGATACGGTGCTCAGGGACATGGTTTAGAAGTGAACTTAATAGAGTTACATAACAGCTGGACTTGATAATCTTGAAGGTCTTTTCTAACCATGATGATTCTATATAATAATTAATACTTAACAATTAATATTTTAACTGATGGATTTTCGCTCTTGTCCTGCAGCCAGTATTCCTACTGGTTTTTGCACTATTTGTAGTGTAGCGAGGATTTCTCGTTTTTATGTTTATGGTGTCAGACAATTATCTTGTCTTTGACAGAATGAATGAGGGCTGATTGATCTTAACCACCTCATCTTTCCAATTTTGAAAATTGACCTAGAACTCTCTTGTCCTTCTGGAGATTCTCAAAAGCATTATTAAGCAGAAGCTAAATTCTTCTTTGAAAATGAGGCTCTTTCAGAGATACCTCAAAATTAGGCTTCCAGAAACAAAAGAACCCTAAACCACTTTTCATTTTTGAAAATGTAGGCTGCAACTCATGGGAAATGTCATTAGAAGAAGCTATTCATACACAGTCTATAAATTCAATGTGTAACAAATGGAAAGTCTTGTTCTGTTCAAGAATAAATAAATTAAAAAGTAATACATTAAGCAGTTAAACTTCCCTTCTGTATCCTGCTGTGTGAGATGGTTCTTATCTTTATCTGGGGGCCATCTGATACATGCTGTTTTGTACTGGGACACTGAGAGAAGGCTAAGTTGAACGCAAGAGATGGCAGACTGACAAAGAGTAAAGACGTACTTCTGAATGCATTGAACATGACTTATATCATGCTTCCATCTTAGAAGATGTAAAAGTTCACAAGTGACAAGTATTTCTTTTAATATATTTATATGAACATCCTTAAGCTGTCCAATATCCAATTATTTTTTACTGTTATTTCTGTAAAGCAAAGTGGTCTGTTCACAAAAGAATTATGCCCTAGTGAAAGGCTGAATTTAGTCTGCTTTTTCCTTTAAGTGTGCACTCTAACGGAATTGGCATTCTGAAACATGGCTTAGTCATCCCATGACTCTTCTGTTATGCAAGAATAGTAGCCAAATGCAAGACGGAAGGGAGCTAATTAGACATTACGTCGAGTTGCCTGTAAACTAATAAGAAATATGATTTATAACCTAAAAAAGATGACATTTAAAAAATTTGGGTGTATTGGGAATGAAGGAATTTAAAGCCTACAATATTTGTATAGAACTAATGCTTCACTTCTCTGAGGTGTCCTTGTGCATGCTGTTGTTTTTTCACTGTTCATATCTATTTCAAATAGGTTTAAAATGTAGTCACTGACAAACCTCACATTAGGACCCAAAAAGGTAATTAAGATGCTTGGTATGGAAAGAAGATACAAACAGAGCTGCCCCCATTTTTTTTTTTAAGAACACTGAGATGTTGAAATACTGTTCAGGTATCATCAGCAAGGGGCCCCTTGCAAAAACAAACAAACAAAACCACAACAGAAGATGCTGATGATGGTAAATCCTGGTATCAACATTTAGTGTTTCTCCTCTGCAAACCCAGAAGAAAAAACTGTTACTTGGTCATTTTCTTACCCCGAAGCAATAGGAAGACAACTGTAATATCACTTTCCTGTCCTCTCAGGGTTGTAAGAAATTACTCCAGTTACTTAACTTTATTGAACTCAACTGCTTTTTCCAGCTATCAACAGAGAGATGATCGGGAGAATGGTTCTTGGAGAGAATTCTAGCTCTTGAGCCTGTTCAATAACCTATATAAAGGCCATACTGAAATCAGATGATGACAGTAGTTTATAATCCAGGAATAGTTTGCTAGGCCAGACCCAAAGTTTTATGTAATTACTCAGACGTCTACTTAAGCTTCAGGAAATCATGCTTCAGTGTGATCAGTACCAACCTACCCCTCCTTCTAATTCTTTTCCTCAGCAAGCTCTAAAGCAGCCCTTCCCTCTCACCCTTTTTTAATTTTATATTTGCTCATTTTGTAACATTCTAGGCAGCCAAGTAATCCACAGTACATAGGGCCCATACTTTCAGCTTACATCAAAATCTGGATTTTGTAAGCACCTCCTTTAATGATGACATTAGATTTTCATTAATAGGCAAAGTTAGCTCTTGGAAAAATACCACAGTGGATTATCTATCAGGTAGACTCATCTTGTTCCAAGCATATACTGATAACAAGAACAAATACATTCATTATTGCTAACACAAGGAAAACTTCATTATCATGTTTTACTCTGAATTCCCTCCCTGTTCCTTTTACATTATTGAAACACATACAATACAAGGCATGAGGATGACTTTACATCTGTATTATAATGTGTCTTTCAAGACAGTAGTCATAGGTAAGTTTCTCTGGCTTTCAGTCAAAGGAGATGGACAGTTTCAGTAACATTCCCCATGTTCAGATCAGAGTCCCACAAAATAAGAATTGTCCAGCCTAGGTGGCTGATCAGTTTTTTCAGAGAATAAAAAGTGACCAAAGGACACAGGTGCCCTAAACACAGAACAATGTGTCCACATTGATAAATAGAATCACACAGTCACAGAATTGTGAGGCTGGAAGGGGCCTCTGGAGTTCTTTTAGCCCAAACCCCTGCTCAAAGCTCAGCCAACTACAGCAGGGTGCTCAGAGCCACGTCCAACGAGATCTCAAGAACTTCAAGGATGAAGACTCTACAAACTCTGAGTCCCTGCTCCAGTGCTTGATCACCATTAGAGTGGAAAAGTTTTTCAGTATATCTAGTTTGAATTTCCCACGTTGCAACTCATGTTTTTCATTCAACCCTGCTGTTTAACCAAGTCTGTTAAAAACTTATCTATGAAGTGCTCATACATAGGGCAGTGGTGACATATTACTCAGTGTAGAGGTATGCATCCTATTTCATGGCTGGATAGCTTTTTTGCTTTTTTTTTTAAGGAAATGGCATTTCACTTTGGTTTGCCTTCTAATTTCTCGATGGTTGGTCCACACTACTGTGAAGTTTTTTCATATATATGCAGAACAATATTTATACCATTTTTAAATTGTTTACAAGTATGTTAAAAAAAAGATTTAATTGATCTTTCACAGAGTACAGGAGATGCTGCTGTATTTGCGATGCTTAATCATAGGCAGATGTGAGCCAGGAAATAACGCAAAATGTGAATAATAAGCAAAAGACATTATTCTTTATGAGAAAATTTGAGAGGTTTCCTAGCATGACCAAATATGCTCAAACACTGTACTCATTCAGTGTATTTATGTAAATAAAGTAAAGAAATACGATCTGCTATCGTATTTCCATTGCCAATCAAACCCAGAAAAAATGTTGAAGGGAAGTATGGATAATCACTGATAAGAAATTATATAATAATAAAGAACCAATTATTCCTTTTCAGATTTGAGCTTACTAAGTCATATACTGACATAATATTGATAATGATTCAGAGGAACTGTATTCTATTTCATGGGGTCTCTAACATTATTATCTTTTGTGGTAAAAATTCTGTCTGGAACAGAGATTTTGTGTTTTTAAAAAGGGATTTGTAAGCACTAATGGGTTCAAAGAGATGTCATTTTGTGCATGTTTTCTTTCATAATGAAAAGGATTTCTCAAAAAATAAGAGTTCAAAGGCTTCCCTACAACTTAGCCTGACTTCAGGTTCATGGAAGAATTCTCTTCTGGCAAATTCCTCTACCGCAACAGAGGAGAGTTTTAGACCTTGCATTCTGTATTGAGCAGCTGCTAAACTTCCTTCTTTCTCAAGTCTCCTCCTTGAAAGTCTCAAAGGAATAAAACTGGCCCATCTCTTCTGAAAGATCCAGCAGTGAGCACAGATACATTTCCTCTGGCTAATGGATTGAATTTGTAAGGACTAGAGGAATTATTAGATTTTAAGGAGTTTGACAAATGAGCTCCTGTGAAGGGCACATTGGTTATTTGCTTTAATAACAGGCACAGTTAATCTTTGGCTTTAAGAGGACTTGTTTTTGTGGGGTTTTTTTACAGATTTTAGTTATTACATTTTATTGTCTCTTGAATTTGATATAGTACGTTTCATTTGACCTGGCAAAATAGCTTGAAAGCTCTGCCCAGCACTAAGTGCCTGGACCTGAATTACACAGCATCCATTTTAGATGATCCTCCTTATAAAAAAGATTGCTAACCACGGTATTAATTGTGTAGATGGGTCATTTTGTTTCCTTCATTTTAGAAGTAGCTCTGTGCAAGTTATGTTCAATGCCATCAAATGATTTCTTAATACAGCAAAATTTTTGCAGGAATATTCATAGAAGCAATGCCTGCTAAATATGGCACTTGTGTTTATGGGGTCACTTTTCAGAACAAAATACTGTTAAAGAGAACTTAAAGACTGTGATTTACTTGTTAAAGCTAGGTTGAAGATTTGACTGTCATTTGTATTGATAAGCTGTTTGAATTCAGATGAATCACAATCTTTGTCCTTCAGCGTATTCACTTTGAAGATATGTATAATAATTAATAGCTGCTTTACAAAGGTTTTGTAAACTTTAATTCATGTTTGAAAAGCAGTTTGATGTCATTGCAAAAGAAATCACTGTAACCATCGTAGAAGTACAAAGTAGTTTCAGGTAAAGTACACACATTTTAACAGGGCATACATTCATAGAAAGTCAGCTTGATAAAATGAATACTATTGACATTCAATAAATCAGGAAGTAAATATGAATATTTAGTGACAAAAATGTAGTAGGAAAGAGAAATCTTTGAAGCTGTCCATCTATCACTGTGCAGGGACTATCCAGCCAAATTTAAAATCAACAAATAATCAACATGATAGAATATGTACCTTAGTAAAACGACATTTTTCTTTTGGGAGAAGAAAAGAAACAGAATTGATTAAGTATTTTTCAGTACAGCTATTTTAATATACCCATACACTTTGCAATCACATTAACTAAAGCTGAAATTAAAAGTATAGCTGCATTGGAGCAAATTATGTAAGAAAAGATGACTTTTAAGTCATTAGCATGAAATCAGTCAGTTTAGTAAAAGAAGGCCAGATAATTCAATATTATTCTTTCTATTACTTTCAAACCTTGTTAGCTTTTCTAAGGATAAAATAGGCTGAACTTTCTGAAACCAGCTACTCAATTTCAGAAGATCCTAAGATTTTCTTTTGGCAGTTATTATAAGTCAGGCTGCCAACAGTAAAATCTAAATAAGCTCAGAAATTTTAAGGGCATTATCAGATGTCAAACATTCTATACTTAATTGAGCTCAAATCCTTCACAAAACCTAGATTAGCAATGTGCCCAAATAGTAAAATATATCCCAATATTTAATTAAGCCTGGATTTAATTAGGCTGTAGCAAAGACCTCTATGAGGCAGGCTCCCTGGAGCCCACGGAGGTTAACAGTGGAACGGATATCCACTTGCAGCTATGGAGGACCTCATGATGAAGCAGGTGGATGCCCAAAAGAAGCTGTGACCCCAGGAGAAGCCCACACTGGAGCAGGTTTGCTGGCAGGACTTGTGACTCCATGGAAGACCAATGCTGGAGCACTGTGTTCCTGAAAGACTGCACTCCATGGGAGGGATCCATGATGGAGCAGTTCATGAAGAACTGTTTCCAATGGGAAGGACTCATGTCAGAGAAGTTCATGAAGAACTGTCTCCTGCGGGAAAGATCCTGCCCTGGAGCAAGGCAAGAGTGTGAGGAGGCCTGTTCTTGAGGAGGAAGCAGTGGCAGAAACAACGTGTCATGAACTGACCGCAACCCCGATTCCCTATCTCCCTGCACTGCTCAGGGAGAGAAGGTAAAGAAAATCATGAGAACGGTTAAGGCCGGGAAGAAGAGAAGGGTGGGGGAGGGTGTTTTTAAAATTTGGTTTTATTTCTTATTATCCTACTCTGATTTGATGGCAATTTATTAAAATAATTTCCTGAAGTTGAGTTTGTTTTGCCCGTAATGGTAATTGTTGAGTGATCTCTCCCTGTCCTTACCTTTACTCAAGACCCTTTTGTTCTATTTTCTGTTCCCTGTCCAGCTGAGGAGAGGGAGTGATAAGAGCGCTTTGGTGGGTACCTGGAGTCCAGCCAGGGTCAACCCATCACAGTGATGATCAGGAGAGGGGCTGTAATATTTCTGTGTTATCACAGGTGAAAATAAGAGTGTTTGGCTGAAAGACAACAGCTTTGGCCAAAGAAAGAGAATCGCTTTTTTACATCTTTGCTTCTGTAATTGAGTTTGGGCTTGTAACATCATCTAACCACTTCTGACGATCTGCCAAAATGGAGATGGCAAGCTCTTACAATAAATTGCTACAGAAATCGTCCTTCATCTACTCAGTTCAATGCCACAGCAACTTTCAGCATGCAGAACATACCCCTCTTATTTTTAAGTTTTCCTAAGCAGCTAAGATAGCCTTGCTCATTTCCACAAAACTAAACAAGACACAGGAAAGCCCAGAAAATACCATAGCTTTTTCAAACCATGAATAAGTATAGAATTGAAAGCTACAGGCAAGCCACTGCCTATGACCCTCAATATTGCCTTTGTGCATTAAGAGAACACAAACCACCCAGGAATTCTGTTATTCATGTCACAACAGAAGACATGTTATAACATGCCACAGGCTACCCAAATAGAAGAAGTCCTGGCTGGAGAGCTGTGTGGAATTATGATTCCGTAATCAAGTAATTGCAGTGTCTACTACAGAAGCAATCTCCAGAAGCAACTCTTAGCAGTAAGCATTCCAAATTTTCTCAATCAGGCTCCAGTCCAAAGAATGGAAGAAGGGGTGATTTTTCTTGATTTGTTTGTTTTTCACTGATAAGGAAAATGCACCTATTTCATCCCTGATTTTGATACTCTTGCTTATCCAGTACTGCCCTACAGGAAATTCAGGAAATTACAAGGAAGAAACACCTTCCAGTTTTTTTGATTATTCTTCTCAGACCGGATAAATTTTCCATTAAGCAGAAATGTTCCTTTCATTCCAGAAGTCTTACTTAAAAGAGCTTCTTTACACTTTCTTCATGATTCTTGAAGCTGAAATATTTTTCTTACATTTTTGTCTCATACCAGAGAATTTTCTTAGTTGTTACTCATCATTCCATGCTTATTCTTAGCTTGGAGTTTTAAAATGAGCCTTCTCACTGACACACAAGACTCGCATCTTCAAATTGCTGGAAAAATAGATTGGAGCACAGGGCACAGAAAAGCCTGATTTTTAAGGATCATGATCCTAAAGATACCTGTTGTTAGCTAGTCTTCTTGAAATTGTATGTAATTCAGGTTAGGTTATCATAATAGAAATAAATTTATATATTTACTACTTCTCACATAAACAACACAGTTATGAAACTTGTAAGAGATTAAGATGAGAACATTTATTTACACAGTGACTACATATGTATACCTCTTCCTTCCTCCCTCTGTAGTTATCCAACCAGCTGTGGACACTGACTCAAAAACTGAAATTAGGGACTTTTATTATCCTACATGCCTCTCAGTTTTCATTCATAGCTAGCTGTTACGGCCTTTTTTCCCCCTCGAATCCTCTCATTCTCTCCTCTGTACTCATTATTAACTCAAGCAAGAGAAGAAAAACTGCTTCTCTCATACACAAATGAAAGATATTTTCAATGTCTGCTGATTCACTGCATAAATTGCAGCATGATATATACCTTTCAGCTGAAACTTTTGTAGTCACTTGTACTTTGGACATACGTTTAATGAAAAGCAGTGAGTGGGGCTGGAGAAGGTATAGAAGGGCAATTAAAACAGTGAAAGGGACAGAAAAGTCATCTTACAGGGAGACACAGAAAAGGTTCAGACTTCAGTCAATGACTGAGAAGGCTGATGGGAGAAAGAGGCTGGCAAAATCATGAGTGTGATGGAAAAAAAGTGCAGAACTATAATCAATTCTCAATAAAACTACTAGGTGATTGGTTTAAAACAAGTAACAGCAAGTCTTTCTTAAAGCAGTTCGTTGGTTTGGATTAGCAACTGCTTGCCACAGGAAATAGTAGAAGCAAATAGTACTATCACGTTTAAAAAATATAAGACAAATTTATGCACAATGGGTCCATTAAAAAACAGGCATCTACCCTAATTCAAGAACTGTGGATCCTGGGATGCCACAGGGAAAACACTCCTCTGTTTATGTGCTTTAAACCAAATGAGACTCAAAGTTGTTCATTGATTTACTAATGATGTGTAATTAACCAGCAATCACTGAACTATACAGTGAAGATCAATCACAGCAATGCAACAGATAAATCACACCACTAGATACCTACAAAATGCATTTATATTCCATACTCCAGACATCAGGACTAGCCAGAAGTTTCTACTTCTCTTTAGAACAAGAGACAACTGATTAAAGAAAACTCACAGCTGAATATTCTAACTTGATTCTTTAAGTTTTCCATATTGAGGAATCTGCACTGTCATAAGCAGTTTGTCGTCTTGGCATACCAAGAGCCATCCTTTGATAGAAAGTTAAAGTTTCAAAGTGAAGCAATCAGAAGGAAGTAAAATCAAAGTGAAGATACCTTTGAAAAATTACTTCACCACACAGATACTTAACTGCATGTACAATCCCATACTAACTTCTACCAGTACCTTTGCTCTATTTAGTCTGTATCATTGATGACACTTTCTGATTCTTTTTTTTCCTCCTCATTGCTGTAGGTATATCTGCAGGTCTTACTACTCCAGCTTACTGAAACCATACTGTAAGGACAGCATCATAAAACTCCTCAGAGCAGCCATCTCGTTCCCCCCTACTCCAGTGTTCTCAGAACAGCCTCAGTTCTTCTCACAACTTCCTTTGGCTTCATGTCTCAGTTTTAGCTTACTTAACTCTGTGTAGAGTGGACATCCAGTACTACATCAAAGTGAATATACATATTTTAGTTTTGCCCATCACTTGTCCGTAGCAGTACACTTCGCCTGAGACTTACATGAACACTCTAAAGCTACTAGAATAGCTGCCCTCTTTAAAGTCATCTAAATTTTTTTTTAAAATCCCTCCTTTTCTTCTGTGAACATTTAGAATTTCACTCCTTCCAAAATTCAAATCTATCCTGTGTTCAAGAGGAATCTGATTTATTTTTATACAAATCTTTGATTTATGTTTAATGCAAATTAAAATGTTAAAGAGTTTTTATTTTATGGCTTTGCTGACTACAAAAGGGAATCCAATACCTTTGAAAAAAGAAAGAATTTGGCTTCTCAATGGTATAGGCAATAACTGCTTCAAGACCCCAGAAAACTTTGAAATCCTGTCCTTAAAAAAAAAGAAAAAGTAGATCTAACCTCTTATTTTTCTTACATATAGCACAGTGTAGGTATTTTTAATACATGTATGTCTAGTAGCAATTTTATTTTCGTAATGTCAGAAGTAGCCTGAACGATGCTGAAATTTGATTGTGAGAAGCTGGATTTATTTTAAATGTAAGTGGTACACTTACATGTATGCATTTATTGTTTGTTATAACTCATAGGTAGAAAGCACCTAATAGTGAGACTTTGATGATTACATTGAATTAGACCATATTTTCTGTATATGAACTTTAATTTTGAAATATAGGTTGCTAGAAAGAGAGAAGTGCTTTATGCTTTTGTTAATTTATACTTTTGCTTATAGTGGACTGTCTGTTGGTTGAGTCAAAGTTGCTTCCCTAGAAGGAGGGAGAAGTGGATTCAGACTGGACTGAGTAACAGTGAGGGTCATGAGAAGGAGCAAGCTTTTCTCCCATTAGCCCAGTTTAAGTTCACATTCTTTAAAGAACTGATAACTACAGAGTACTGAGAGTTGTTCTTAGAAGATAAGGGTTCAAAGAAATGAAGACCAAGAAGGAAGACCGTAGCAAGAAAATAAAGAAGACAGACCCAGCTGAAATCCTCTAAAAAGCCGTGATTCATTGCAGTTCTTGGACGAGATCTAAGCAAAACCTTGACACCTATGTGGAAGGAACTCAATTGAGTGGGAAGAAGACTTGTAAAAATTAACTATTTTCTTGAGTATTAGACTTGAAGCTAGAGATGTCTTAAACGATGTGTAATTACACCTGGACAAAAGGGCAAGCTGTAAAACCATCAGTAGGAAGCTGAAAGAGTATGAAATACCTATAAAAGGCAAAATTCCTGAAGAATGGAGAGTTTCCTAAGGAGCTACAAATACTGGCAAAAGACCTCAGAAAAGCCCTGTGACTGATCTTAAATCACAAACGCTGCTGCTATTGACTCAAAGATCCAGATCCACAAAGAATCCTGGAAGGTAAAAACTTGGGAAAAGCTGCCAGACTGCACAAGACTGCTTAGTTCACACAGGTCAGAAAGTAAATGCTTCAGCAATATGTTACTGAATTTATACTGATTCACAAGAGAGGAAAAGGTACAAATAAGTAAGTCAAAATACTCTGCAAAGCAAAGTGCAAAAAATCATCAAAGAAAAAAATCATGATATATTGAAACGTTGCACAGATGCAAGCAGGACATACATTTGGAAAACACTGTAAAAATTGCTCAAATACACCTACTTTGAAAGACCTGATAATCAAGAGCAGCAGAAGGAAAAATGACTCATTCTGATGTACTACAAGAGAAAAAAGGGAGGGGAAAACAATCAAGGGAGGTGCTCTGTAGATTGTTAGCAAAAGCAGAATCAAGGTGATGGACCTTTCTCTGGAGACCAGTAGAAACTGTATACCAACATTTGGGCACTGGTGCCCAGGCAAACACTGCCTCTAAAGATTCTGCAAAAATGTGAAAAAGCAAGCACAATACACAAGGGAAAGCTGATTTAAATAGTGAATATATAATATTGAACTAATTTATATTAAAAAACAGCATGATCTTGAAAGTCAAGAATAAAATTGAATTAGTTAGGTTTGTTACAGCTAGTTGGAAAGAGTTAATGCTGAATTTTAAAACAAGCTAAGTCTTACATTTATTTCAGAGGAGTAGAAAACAGAAAAGGAGTGCCTGTGGCCATAAATGACTATAAAGATCGAAAAAAGTGTGGGAAAAAATCCAAATACAAAACTTGTAAAAAATCAGATCTAGGCAAATGGAAGAACTATACTGATACTGTTGGTGCATGGACATCTCTGTCCATGAGAGGAATTTTTTCATCCCAGAGTGGGAGATGGTGATCAGGAGACTGCTGGTTGGCAAGCTATAAAAACTACATCTCCCCCTGCAGCTACCTGTCCCTTAGACAGTGATTTATTCCAGAGAGTGACAGAGTGAGGAAAAACATACAGGAGTAGGAATTGGGTGCTTTGGCATCCCACCGAAGTTAAGTGTATGTCTGCAAGCATGTGTGGGGATACCAGTCTGGAGGCACTTTGCTGCTCCAACCTTGAGAGAGTGCCCCCAGAATAAGCAGAGAAAACATTAGTGCCAGGACCAGCCTCCCTAGCCTGAGCTCACAGAACTGGTCTTGGAGGCCTCATCTTTCCACTGAGCTCCAGACTCACTATTAATCAGGCATTTCCAAAGGAAAGAAAATACGGACATTAAGCAAATGCCCTCTTGCACAAAACCAGACACGTTTGCCTTGGGTACCACTGGCACATGTCACTCCTGTTACTTGTATTGAGGAACGTGTTTTCTCTGCTATTTCTCTTACCCTTATTGGTGGTCCTGCTGCTGAACATGGCTGTCAGAGTACTTCACCCATCTCAGTGCTCATTTTGGCTGAAATCTGAGTCTCTTCAAGACAGAGATTCATAACATGAATAAAATCTGTCCTGTGGAAAGAGTAAAATGACATGTGTCATGTTATAACTATGCTCAGCTGCTCGCATAGCAGAGAACCTGTCTTGACTGATGTGGCCCTTGCAACAAGAAGCTGAAAAGCACGCCTGTTAAAAAAGGTTTCCAAGTCAGGAGGTGAACTTAAATGGCAATTTCTTATATTTATTTTATGATCTCATGATTTATAACCTTATTTCAGGGCTTTGGATATTCCAGAGGGCTCAGCTTTCTAAATCCAGGGGAATATTGTGCTAATCAGAAAGCAGATCTCTCCACCCAGGAATTTCAAAGGAATGAAAAGTACAAATCTGACTTCTGCAAGAGGAAGGATGCAGGCATGAGAAGCCGAGCAAGAAAAAGCATAAATATTTTTTTCCACTTTTTTTTTTTCCTACTGTTGCATGGAAGGGCAGAGATGAGGAGCTTGTTCATAAACTGGATTTCTAAAAACAGAGGGCAACCAGCACAAAACAGCAGTACCTTCCTCATGAGACACATTACAAGGGCAACACACTTGCATGCAAAAGGTCCAAAAGATTTTGTTTAGACATCAGCGCCAGCTCTGGCATTGTGTGCATGCAGGGCCGCAATGGATTTGCACCCTGAGATGCTTGCAATGAGGGTTCTCACCTGGAGGGCAGCTGGGAAGCCTCTAAGTAGCTTCTGAGGAGGTAACGGAAGGTTTGGCTTCTTTGGTTTAGCGGCAGCGTGGCGTGGGGGAGCTGAGATGCTGGAAGGGTCCTCCCTGCGCACAGGATCAGCGCTTCAGAGAGCAGCAGGTAACTGGGCCGGAGACTGGGCGGAGACACTTCGCAGCAGAGGGATACAGAGCCGCTTGGGGGAGGAAGGAGCGGGAGGGGGTTTGCTGTCCCTGAAGGTGCCTGAGGGGGTCTGCCTGTGCCTTATTTATCAGAGAAAGGGGTCCGGGTGTCCCCATTTCGGGGAGGGGGCGGTGTCCTGCTCACCTCGGGCAGAGCCGCGTCTTCCCCCCCAGGGCCGACCACCGCCTCTGCCGCGAGTCGCGGGCGAGCGGTGTTTCCCGCCGCTGCGGGCCCGCGAGCCGTTGGCGGGCGGCAACGGCCAAAGCGGGCTCGCGGCCCGGCGCCCGCGGCGCTCGTTCAGGGCAGGAGGAGGGGCCGCGGGGCCGAAGTGAGCGCTCGGGTGCGGGGCGCGGAGTTGGGCAGCGAACCGCGGGGTCGCCCTGAGGCAGAAGAAAGGAAGTACAGGGCACGGACTAGTCAGTTACCTCAGAGGAAACAAAGGTTTTCGGGGGAATGTGGGGGGAGGGAGAAGCTGAGGTAATGTAGAGGGAAGAGAGGTGATGTTCTGAGGGGGAAAGCTGAGGTAAGCTGGAGGTGACAAAAATGAGCGGTTTTGAGAGAAAGGCTGAGGTAACTTAGAAGGGAGAGGTGATGTTTGGGGGGAAAGCTGAGGTAACTTAAAGGGGACATAGATTATGTTTCACATTAGCACATTTGAGGTAACTGAGGGGAGTGAGCGAGCACCAAGCTTTGTCAGTGGTGAGAGTAGTGTTGGGGTTTCTTAGGATAAAGTGAGCGATTCTGAGGGTGACATCTGAGGTGCTGTTAGGGAATACATTAGCAGTGATGTTGCAGAATGCACAAAGGGTGAAGCTTTAAGGAGGCCATGCTGAACAAGCTGTTTCTGTGTGGTTGTTCTGGCTCTAGGCATTACGGTGCAGGAGCAATGAACAGAGGGTCATGGAGTGGGATTTTTAATGGAAAAAAAATCCTTGTAGGATTGAATTTGACTAAATTTAACAAAGCTGTGGCATTTTACTTAATTTACAGCTCTGAAGCCCAAGTTCAAGAGAAAATCATGTATGCGTTGTCTACAGGGGAATTCAAAAAAGAATCTCCAGAACATCTTGGTAAGTTGAGCAAGTTTTCGTAAAGTGAAGAGGCCAAGGGGTAGGGAGTGAGAGTGAAACTGGGGAAAAAAAAGATGAGGAGGGTGTGTGGCACGTGCACACCCACACTCTACCTGGATAAAGGCTTCAACTTCTTGACTGCTGAAAGGAAAGAGTTAAAACTAGAAGCTCTGGTTTGGAGGTTGAGCTGCCCAGCTATGTAGTCACCTACACACAGGAAAGGTGAGGCCTTTTGATTGATAGACAAGGTCCTCAGCCAATGAAATGCCTCAGTCAAGAGAACTTTCTAGGCTAGTGATGATATATGGCTACAGATGAGATTAAGACTAGGATATAAATGGAGCTGGGAAGGTAGATTGAGCCAGTCTTCCTCAGAGAGCAGTGCTTCTGTAGTTGGGGAGCTCTCCCCTTCAGTCAAGATGCTGTCCAGGGTAACTCCTTGAGGTTGAGAGCACGCTGAGGGGAGTGACAGCTCACTTGCCTGCCCCATTTCTTCAGCCACAGCTGTGGCATCTTTCCGCCTGCTGGCTGCCTGGCCAGTGTTACCCCCTGTAGTCAGGGCATCTCACTTCTGGCTGCCTGGCCAGTGTTACACAGAGTCACAGAGTGTTAGAGGTTGGAAGGAACCTCAAAGATCATCTAGTCCAACCCCCCTGCCAGAACAGGATCACCTACAGTAGAGCGCACAGGAACGCATCCAGGCGGGTTTTGAATGTCTCCAGAGAAGGAGGCTCCACAACCTTCCTGGGCAGCCTGTTGCAGTGCTCTGTCACCCCCACTGTGACAAAGTTCTTTCTAATATCTTTATGGAACCTCCCATGTTCCAACTTGCACCCATTACCCCTTGTCCTGTCAATGGATGCCCCTGAAAAGAGCCTGGCTCCATCCTCCTGACACTCCCCCTTTAGATATTTATAAACATTAATGAGGTCACCCCTCAGCCTCCTCTTCTCCAAGCTAAAGAGACCCAGCTCCTTCAACCTTTCCTCCTAAGGGAGATGTTCCACTACCTTCATCATCTTTGTGGCTCTGTGCTGGACTCTCTCAAGCAGCTCCCTGTCTCTCTTGAGCTGAGGGGCCCAGAACTGGACACAATATTCCAGATGCGGCCTCACCAGGGCAGAGTAGAGGGGCAGAAGGACCTCTCTTGACCTACTGGCTACTCCCCTTCTAATACATCCCAGGATGCCATTGGCCTTCTTGGCCATGAGGGCACACTGCTGGCTCATGGTCATCCTGCTGTCCACTAGAACCCCCAGATCCCTTTCCCCTGTGCTGCTCTCCAGCAGGGCAGTCCCCAACCTATATTGGCACATGGGGTTATTTTTTCCCAAGTGCAAAACTCTACACTTGCCCTTGTTAAACTTCATAAGATTTCTCCCCGCCCAGCCCTCCAGCCTGTCTAGGTCTCTCTGAATGGCTGCACAGCCTTCTGGTGTGTCAACCACTCCTCCCAATTTTGTATCATCAGCAAACTTGCTGACAACATTCTCTAATCCCTCATCCAGATTATTTATAAATATATTAAACAGCACCGGCCCAAGCACTGACCCCTGAGGGACCCCACTAGACACAGGCATCCAGCCAGACTCAGCCCCATTGACCACAACTCTCTGGCTTATTCCCTTCAACCAGTTCTCGACCCACCTCACTACTTGGTCATCCAGACCACACTTCCTCAGTTTACCTATGAGGATGCTGTGGGAGACGGTGTCAAAAGCCTTGCTGATGTCCAGATAGACCACATCCGCTGCATGGCCACCATCCATCCACTTGGTTATGTCTTCATAAAAGGCTATCAGGTTGGTCAAACACGACTTCCCCTTGGCAAAGCCATGCTGACTGCTCCTAATGACCTTCTTATCCTTGATATGCCTAGAGACAGTGCCAAGGATAAGATGTTCCATCACCTTTCCAGGGATGGAGGTGAGGCTGACCGGTCTGTAGTTACTCGGGTCATCCTTCCTGCCCTTCGTATAGACTGGTGTGACATTCGCTTTCCTCCAGTCTTCAGACACTTCACCTGTTGCCCACGACTTACCAAAGATGATGGAGAGTGGCCTAGCAATGACTCCCGTCAGCTCCCTCATCACCTGTGGGTGCATCCCGTCAGGGCCCATGGATTTATGGATTTTTAAGTGTTCAAACTGATCCTTAACCCAGTCCTCATCAACCAGGGCAAACTCGTCCTTTATCTTGACTTCCTCTGGGGCCTCAGGGGACTGAGGCTCCTGAGGAGAGTCTCCAACAGTGTAGACAGAGGTAAAGAAGGCATTCAGCAACTCTGCCTTCTTTCTGTCCTCTGTCTCCAGGGCACCCACCTCATTCACAAGAGGGCCTACATTGCCTCTAGTGTTAGTTTTGTCGGCAATGTATTTGAAGAAGCCCTTTTTGTTGTCCTTGACCTCCCTGGCAAGTTTTAATTCCAAGGAGGCCTTAGCTTTTCTAATTGCCTCCCTACATTCCCTGACAGCAGTCCTATACTCCACCCAAGTGGCCAGCCCTTCCTTCCACTATTTATATACCCTCTCCTTCCACCTGAGTCTACCCGGCAGATCCCTGGTTAACCATGCAGGTCTCCTGGATCTCTTTCTTGATTTCCTACCTGATGGGATGCACTGATCCTGAGCTTGGAAGAAGTGGTCTTTGAGTACCAACCAACTCTCTTGGGCCCCTTTACCTTTCAGCTCCCTGTCCCAAGGCGTTTCCCCTAGCAATTGCTTGAAGAGGCCAAAGTTGGCCCTTCTGAAGTCCAGAGTTGCGATCCTGCTTGCTATTCTGTTTCTACTACACAAGATCCTGAACTCTATCATCTTGTGGTCACTGCAGCCAAGATTGCCCTCAACCTTCACTGCTTTAACCAGACCTTCCTTGTTGGTGAACATAAGGTCCAGCAGCAGTCCTCTCCTGGTCGGCTCTTCCACCATTTGCATCAAAAAGTTATCATCGATGCATTGGAGGAACCTCCTGGACTGAGCATGGCTGGCTGTGTGGGACTTCCAGCAAACATCTGGGTGGTTGAAATCCCCAATGAGAACCAGGGCCTGGGATTGAGAGGCTGCTGTCATCTGCCTGTAAAAGGCCTCATCAGCTTACCCTCATCAGCTGCCTGGCCAGTGTTACCCCCTGTGGTCACTGTGAAGACCCATGGTGCATCAAGTGCTTTGGCCTCCGTGCTGTCTGAGAGGGACAGGTCTAAGGCTCTCTTTTCCAGTTTGTGGCTAGGGTTTGATCCCCAGATATGGGCTGCACAGAGCTCTCTGGAAAATTGTGTTTGTCTCTGTCCTTACCTATGTGTCGTGGGTTGACCCTGGCCGGCCGCCAGGTACCCACACAGCCGCTCACTCACTCCCCCCTTCACTGCTGAACAGGGGGAGAAAATATCTCCAAGGGCTCAGGGTTTGAGATAAGGACAGGGAGATCACTCTCATTTACCGTCCCGGGCAAAACAGACTCACTTTTGGGGAAATTAATTACATTTATTAAGAACTAATCAGAGAGGAGTAGTGAGAAGTAAGAAAGAGCAAACAAATCCTAAACAGAACACCTTCCCCCCATCCCTCCCTTCTTCCCGGGCTTAACATCAATCCCGGCTTCTCCACCTCCTCCCCCCGAGCGGCGCAGGGGGACAGGGAATGGGGGTTGCGGTCAGTCCATCCGACGTTGGTTCCACCGCTTCTTCATTCCGGGGGAGGACTCTTCACTCTTCCCCAGGGCCACTGTGGGGTCCCTCTCACGGGAGACAAGCTTCACGCTCTCTTCTCCGCGTGAGTCGTCCCACGAAGGGCAATTCGTCACAAACTGCCCAACGGGAGACACCTCACGAGGGGCAGCCCACCCCTTGTGAGTCTGAGGCGCAGTCCTTCGGGGAAACTGCTCCAGCGTGAGCCACCCACAACGTCCCAAAAGTCCCACCAGCCAACCTGCTCCAGCGTGGGCATTCCTCTCTTCCACGGGCTACAGGTTCCGGCAGCGACTTGCTCTGATGCGGGCTTCCCACGGGCTACAGTCCCCTTTCAGGGATCCACCCACACGGCGTGGAGTCCTCAGTGGACATCTACGCGGTGATCCTCACGGTAGACTTCTGCACCTCGCCCATGGGCTGCAGGGGGACAACCCGCTTCACCATGGTCTTCACCACAGACCCGGGGGACTCTCTCTGCTCCGGCGCCTGGAGCTCATCCTCCCCCCCCTCCTTCTTCACTGACCTTGGTGTCTGCACAGATCCTCACTCCTCCATCTCTGTGCCAGCTGTTAATGGCGCAGTTCTTTTTCCCGTTCTTAAATATGTTTTTCACAGAGGCGTTCCTCTGCTATCACCTTACTGATAGGCTCAGCCTTGGCCAGCGGCGGGTCCCTCTTTGTAGCCGGCTGGCATTGGCTCTGTCAATCTTGGGGAGCTTCTCGCAGCTTCTTACAGAAGCCACCCTGCAGCTCCCCCCCCCCGCCGCCGAAATCTGGCCAGGCCAAACCAAAACACTATGTCATTGTCCTTGTTGGTGTGAGTGAATGGGAGGGTTTGCCCTTTAGGCCTCTTAACTTGCTACAGCTTAACTTGGAGCTTACAAGGAGAGAAAGAAAGCCTCTGCAGCAACAGTGCAGGCTGAACACAGAGGAGTGGAAGCTGGACAGGGGCTCACAGCCCATGCAGCTGAAATGGGGGAGTTTGGGCTGTGGGGAGAGCCCTGTGGGGTGCTTAAATTGGGTCCCATGTCACAGAACCACAGTGGAAAGTTATGGATTTCCCCATGCAAGATGGTGTTGCAGGTGTTTGCAAATAAATAGAGTGTATCCTTTGGAATGGAGTCAGGATATTTAAAAGTGGATTGGCAAGAATACAGCATCGAGAATACCATTTTTACCTCTGAATTTGAGATCAGCATCTACTAAGCATTAACCAATTCTACCTGAATGCAACTAGGAATTTCAGTTTCTGAATTTAGTCGGAAGTTCAATAGGGTGAAGTAATCTGAATGTGTATAAAAACTCATGAGAACTGAAACAAAAAGAAGAGTAGTTTAATGAAATCTGAAGACAAAGGTTTACATGAGTTGAGGACTTTTGTGAGCTCAGACTGCTGTAGTTGTGTGTTTAGTTAATACTTTCAGATATCACATGCAACCTGTTACACGAGGCAGTTGCAGTTTATTACCTCAACTTGCGAAGGTGATGACTTGGTGTACTTTGGAAACACCAGACTTTACACATTTACGACAATGATGAGATAGCAGCAACTGTGGCAGAGAATGAAGTCCTTCTTCAGAAGTCAATACAAATGTCAAAAGGTATAGCACACCTAACTCTATAGAGAATGGCTAAAAGAGTTTATGAAGTTGAATGGGATTTAACGCTGTAACATAAGATGATGGTACAGTTTTCAGTTTGTAAAAGAGGGAGATGTAAATGAGTGAATTTTAAAAGCTTATATAACTTTTGATACTGGCAAATATTACTAAGTAAGGTAAGAGATGTAGGTGCCCATGTAAAGTACATGGTAAAACTTTTTATACAGTTATGATTCATTTTTTTCTTCTGTGTTTGTTATAATCACTTTAAGGATCTCACATGCTACACCACACGCTGCAAGAGGAATTGAGTAATGCAAATTCACTTTTTCTTCTTCACTGAATGAAGCCAAAGATGGAGTTCATTTTCTTGACTTGTGACTTGTGTTCTGTGGTCTTTCAAAGACGTGAGGGAGGCTGACACAAGTTCACTGTATTGGGTGTATGGAAGTCCGGTGGCTTTCAAGAGCAACTGCTGGAAATGTAGAGAGTTGAGCTACCTTGGCTGAAATGGCTAGAAAATTGAGAATCACTACATCCTAACAAAAAAATGCTTCCTCTCCCTGTTACTCTTGTCTTTTGTCACTATCTAATAAATAACAAAACAAAGCAAGTCTGCTGTTTTTTGGAGTTATAATCATTCTCTCAGATTTCTTCATGCTTTGTTTTCATCTTGGGTGTTCTAAAATGAGGCTGGAAATGAGCTTTCAGCTGTAAGAGAGGAAAAAAGAGATTGTGCTGATTATTTAAAAACTACCTGATCATTTAAACACAATTCAGTTTAGGCTATCGTAAGGGGAAGGGAGTAAGTTAAATCACAGCAAATTTGTTCACTGAAGACTTAACTTCTGTTGTGCCTCAAGAGAAAAATCTGAGACTGTATTTACCCTGAGTTTTAAGTCAAACAGAAGTAAATTAATTTTTAATAGAAAATTAGTATTACTCTTTCTAATGAGGCACTCCTAGAAATCTACTGCATTAAATATTGTCAAGCTCACTTTCTCTAAAATGCTCCTGAGAACATGTACGGCATATCCTTTATTCATGCAGAAATGAAGTAGAAAATAAGCAGCAAGAACTTCAGAATAAGAGTTTGTGCAGAAGAAGAATCAGCAGGAAAACAGCTTTTGTTTCAGTTTTGACACTTGTGTTTGGGACCAGAATATTATGCAGGAGGAGGAAGATCTCCATGTGGGAAGCAGCCATGGCTGGGGTTGTTCTGCAATTTATATGGTTGTCTCTTCTGTGTCAAAGAACGTGAATGGAGTGTGTACCAGAGGCAGTGAGTGCCAGAGGAGGATCCCAATGCTTGGAGAATAAAGAGAGCAGGGCACCTCTGCACTCCTGGAATGTTCCTGCTGCTCTCCCTGGGCTCATAAAGGCCCCTTCCTGCTGATTGCAGCCACCCTTATGTTGAGTCGGTGGCTCTTAGGTCACTAGTACTATTTATGAAATAAATGCTGCCTGGTAGCGCTCGTGTTCAGGAGTGGCAGCAACAGAGTGGGGCCTGGAGCAGTGACACAGTGGCCTGGCTGGTCATGTGGGGCAAGACTGGGATTTGGAGGTTGGTCTTGCCAAAGCCTGTTCTGGCTTTCTCTCAGATGGTACCAACAGCCCCCAGCTGACATCTTCCTCCTCAGCCTTGGGTCTGCACAGGGTTCCCTTTATATATGATCCTAACAGTCTGCTTCCTGTTTTGTTTTAGTTTGAGCTTTGGTTGGTTTGGGTTTTTTTTCCCCTTTGCTCCCAGCTGAAGTTTGACTGTGCTTGTCTCCTAGCTATTGTTTAAAGTTACACTTTCTTCTGGTCCCAATAATTATTTGGAACAGAATGCAATATTTTTTGCTATGCAACAATATCCAAAGTTATTTCTGTCCAAGCTCAGGGACAAACAGGCTGCCTGATACTTGCTGGTTGCTGGAAAGCAATTTTTACCACACCTTAAACTAGCCCAGGTTAAGACTGAGCATGTCCCAAGGCCCTGCACCAGTGACAAGTTGCTGGTAATTGAAAAATGATACTGGGCTATGTTTCCTTTTACCACATAGGTTTAAAAGCTTATTCCTTGTATGAGACGCTGTATTCCTTGTATTATATGCTGTTTACGGGTCTTGACAGAAGTGCTGCTACTCGTCAGGTTCTGTTTTGCTGCAGAGCCTGGGAATCTGTTTAAGCAGTAGCACCAAAGTGCCCAGGCATGGTCCAAAGACTGTATCAGACAGTCTTTGCATGAAAAAAAAAAAATCATATTTGAGTAGAGGCACCGAAAGGAGACAAGGGATGGAGATGGATTCTCATTAAATGCTCAGGAAACTCTCCCCAGCTTTCCAAAGCAAGTCACAATTAAAAAAAGGGCTGAATCTCTTAATGTCCAGTAGACAGCTAAACCCACAAATTTTTTCTTTTCCCATTATAGTGTCATATATCTCTTCTGTATATGGTACCTTATTTTTAATATAGTACTTCCACAGTTTGGCAAATGCTCTGAGGAAGGTAAGAGTAACATGAAAAAATGAAATTACATTTTGCCAGGTCAGAAACACGCAGCAGCAGTGATCGTGTGTCTCACTACAGTGGCCTTTTAAGAGCAGTAGTAGAAAGGGATTGTCAGGATTATTTTAGGATTTGTAGTTTATCTGAATAACAGTTACCATAATTATAACTGTAACCACAGATCTTATAGCATTGCTAGCATCACTGTGTTAGCATGTTTGGTATTATTGTGACTAATCTTTAATTTGAATTGCAATAGATCTCAGGGGCCCAGGTGTGAGAGTCCATTATACAAAGCATAGACAGACTTGCAAAATGAAATAGCCTGTGTCCTGAGGTATGTAAAACTCGAGACATGGCAGTAAAAATTAATTTTTTTGAGAACAGTTATATGTGTTCTGCAATAGACTACAAACAGGCAAAAAATGTTTAAAAGTTTTAGAAAATAGTATTTTTTTAAAATAATTAGAAGTTTATAACATTCTAGGCTAAGAACTTTTTTTAAAAGGTTGCATACGTTCACATATATTAAGATATGAACATATTTCCCAACTTCTATAAATATTTAAGTTCTTTTTCTCCTTTTTGAGTGTTTTGTCTTGTCAATAGTGCTATAGAAGTTTGTTCAAAATTATCTTAATACAGCTATTATTTCCTCTGTCGTGCATGAATAATGTAGTTTTTCCAAACTCAAGTAAAATTATAATTTACTACAACGTGTTGGGTTGTGCCAAGTGGGAACAGCAGGTTAGATAATCCATCCCCTTTTAGTCTGGTCACTCTGAAAATGTGGCTTGGAAAAACAGGAAAGGGTGTAAAGTTTGATAATCTTTTCAAAAACATTTGTAAACCATAAAATGAAAAATTCCACACTATTTGCAGTGGTCTGGAAGTTTCCAGTGCCTTAAAGCCAAATCAATTTTTGAAAGCATTTTTCACCAATTCTTGGCTCACTTTGCCCCCACTTTCTGTAGTTTTATGCTCCAGGGGTCTATAAAGGTGACATTCTTGCTTATATATGGAGAGAAAGAGATTTTTATGAATATCAAACAAGTGTAATTTATGCAGAAACTCTATTAAAAACTCTGTTTGGCACTTTTACTTGCATTAGTAATATGAGAACTCCATTAAAATGAATTTTCCAAAAATGTGTTGGACCCCAATTCTCTCAACTCATTCCCATAGATAATTTTACTTTTCATTGCCCAAGGACTACTAATATATTAGTATTAACAATATCCTCTTTATTACCTTGCATAGAGGTTTCTACATGTTCTCTTGTGTGAATATATTTACATTTATTTTTGCACATATGTACTTGCAAATACATTGGATGAAATCCTGGGACCTCTGAAATCAATTGTGAAAATCCTACCAACTTCAGCAAGGTTCAGAATCTTATTCTGTGATTTCTCTATTTTAGGCTCAGTGCTTTTAGCCTCAGAACAGCAGATCAACATCTTAGAGGTTTAGATGTAGCCTTTCTGCACTTTGGGTCCTCTCCTTGCCTACAGCCATACTAAATGGTTTGGCCTACTGGTTCAACTTTTATTCAATCATCATTATTCCCTTGGCATTTCCATTTGTTTACTGCTACCTGGCATACATTACTATGTTACATATTCTTCATTGGCTTTATTCGCAGAAATCATGTTTTAATTTTTCTCACTTCTTCACATTTATGCTGTTCTGGAGAGGCAAGTAAAAGAAACTTTTGTATCTTTTCAGCCTACACAAACTGTTACTTGCAAGCTTCCAGACTGATTTAGGGAGCTACACTAAAGATTAAGTTCCAGAGCTGCTCCATACTGAAAATAATTAAAGTCCGTCAGTGTATTTTACTACCGTATAAAGTAAAAGTTATTATTTTATCTTATGCCTTAACAGCAGCTTGATCTTGCCAATTATCTTATTATCTCTAATGCCAGGTGCATTACTGAGCTATTTGAGTTCCTATCTTTTAAACTATTACCAAAAAAATGTTTAAAGCAAAAAGGAATCAAAGTACATGAAGCAGTAAAGGTCACTTCAGACTAGCTTGTGCGAACCTTAGAATGATTTAAGGACAGATTTAGGAAATATCCCACACATATTTGGTTAGATGCTGAACAATTCCCATAGTATGTGATTCGTAACTCACAGGAAGCAGACAAAGCAGATACTGAACTGAATTACGTCCTCTATTACCTCCGTACTGTTTACTAATGCGAGTTAGGGACACAGTTTATCTTTGTGACGGTTCTAGTCCTGATGCTAATCTGTATCTTCAGCTCCCTGAGCTTAGAAGATTTCTGTATTTATTTTTAAAAGGAAATGAGAGCATTATTATTCACAAATTAATTATATACTAATTATGATTATAATTATGTATTAAATAATAAGCTCACTGTTACTGGTTGCTACATTTATTTGTAGTCAAAGCAGTTACTTTGAAACACATACTTCAGGGAAATGTACAATACCAGAAAGGCAAAAATTCTTTTCTCTTAGTCCACTACTTGTTGTGCCAAGCACTTTTTCTCTTGGGTAGGAAAACTCTTTTCCAAAATAGTCACTGTATTACTCATTGACTTATTTATTTTGAAATGTACAAACAATGGAATAAACAGAAAGCAGAAAGGGATGTTTTCTGTGAAGTAATGAATTATTCAAGCAGTTAATGATGGAAACAATGACTTCATTGAAGCTACAGGTCTCTAAGGCAACGCTATGAAAAAAAATGCAGTGAAACAGAGACATCCTTTAAGTTAAGAATCAGAGCAGGTGCAGGCCTGTTGTCTGAGAGTTGTCACTACCAGCTGAATGGACTGTGTCTCGGCTTTGACTGGCATGAGTAGGCAAAACTATTCATTCACACCCAGAAAAGGGCAATGGTGGAATGAGTTAATCCACATATCACAAAGCCTGGAAGTTGGATTTGGTTCTGCCGATACAACCATAGGCAAAGGAATGCCAGAGCGTGCACATGGAATCGTTTCTAAAACGCTCACTTGAAAGGCTGTCCACAGTGACAGGCATGCAAAAAGAGAATTCACACAACCCTTAAGACACTATGCATAGTATTTATATGAAGCTAAATCATGTATGATGTTGACGTTAGGGGCAAAACTAAATGATGTGCATCTTCCTTACTAATTATTTTTAAGTAGGAGAAATGTGTGCCCATTAATCCTTTTAATTATCTTTAATTCTTTTTGCAAGTGGTATAGTTTCACCAACAAAAGTACCCTACAACAGCCAACAGTCAGTTGATTAGGGCACTTCTCTGACAGATGAGACATGTAATTTTGTCTCATGTTGACAACTGCTCTAAACTGAAATCTCCCATGTTGCGAGTGAGTGCTCTAATAGCTAGGCGATTGCCTCAAATAACTGTTGCCCAGTTTTCAAGATGAGACATTTATGCACTTCAGTATATGGTGTCAGCACTGAATCCATCTCTGACGTGGATGCTCTCAAAGTTCTGGGGATCATAAGTCAAGAACAGCAGTATTTAACCTATTTAACCAGCAGTATTTAAGCGGTATTTCACCTTTTATAGGCATCCCATTAGCTAATTTACTCTAGTCCAGTTGTAAATCCTGGTCTGAAGTGATCAAGTGAGAGTGTTTACATCACCTAACTGTGGGATTTAACTTACTGTAAGTCAGACACACTCAATGCAGGGAGCTAACTCCTTCACAGAATGATTAAGAGCTGTAAAGTTTTCTTCATGTTTTCTTTGCTGTGTTTCAGAGAAGTCTGTCTCTTGAAGTTGCCAGTATATACGAAACCTAACTTAGTAACTTAATTATGTGATTAGTGCCTTAACGTTTTGCATTTGATACAGGAAAATTATGTATTTAGTTTAGACTCTCTGTTTTGTTTGAGGAGTATGAAAGTTAGGTACTGCAGTGATGAATATCACGATTGCCAAAACTCTGTGTGGATCATGATGCCAAGCATTGAGTCTCATCTTGATATTACTTTTGACTCCCAGTTTCTTAATGATAAACAAATTAAACTACAGTATTCTCCCAAGATACCCTCACCTCAGACAGACAGCTCTTTCTTTATGTGTTTGTAGAACCTAGCTGTACATTCTTAAAACTTGTACCCTGGAGTTCTCCCACATGTCCGCTTCAGTACATAAATTTCAGTTTGCACAGAATTCAGTGATTATGGTACCCTGTAAATGCAACCCATATAAACACTGAATTGGTACTAAAAGTGGAACACTGCTTCTTGTCAACTGCTGAACTGATTTAAAGACACTTGTAGTGTACAGACCTATAAAATTGAAATGGTTGTGCCCTACATATAGAACTCTTGATTGTAGTATCCTTTACATTTACTTACGGTGTCGTGGCTAAAGCTTCTGAATGCCCTCATAGTATGACTACAGTCATTTACAAGTACTGCTAAAATGTCTTCTTGGAGCCTAAAGCTTTTTTTTCCAAAATGCAGAAAAGTTCAAAGTCTTTGGAGACTTTAGTCATTAATGACTTGGATGAGGGACTAGAGAGTACTATCAGCAAGTTTGCTGATGACACCAAGCTGGGAGGAGTGGCTGACACACCAGAAGGCTGTGCTGCCATTCAGAGAGACCTGGACAGGCTGGAGAGTTGGGCGGGGAAAAATTTAATGAAATACAACAAGGGTAAATGTAGAGTCTTGTATCTGGGTAGGAACAACCCCAGGTTCCAGTATAAGTGGAGGAATGACTTATTAGAGAATATTGTAGGGGAAAGGGACCTGGGAGTCTTGGTGGACAGCAGGATGACCATGAGCCAGCAGTGTGCCCTTGTGGCCAGGAAGGCCAATGGCATCCTGGGGTGTATTAGAAGGGGGGTGGTTAGTAGGTCAAGAGAGGTTCTGCTTCCCCTCTACTCTGCCGTGGTGAGACCCCATCTGGAATATTGTGTCCAGTTCTGGCCCCCTCAGTTCAAGAAAGACAGGGAACTGCTGGAGAGAGTCCAGCACAGGGCAACTAGGATGATGAAGGGAGTGGAGCATCTCCCTTATGAGAAAAGACTGAGGGAGCTGGGGCTCTTTAGTTTGGAGAAGAGGAGACTGAGGGGTGACCTCATTAATGTTTACAAATATCTAAAGGGTGAGTGTCACGAGGATGGAGCCAGGCTCTTCTCGGTGGGCAACCACTGATAGGACAAGGGGTAATGGGCTGAAACTGGAACATAAGAGGTTCCACTTAAACTCGAGAAGAAACTTCTTCTCAGTGAGGGTGACGGAACACTGGAACAGGCTGCCCAGAGAGGTTGTGGAGTCTCCTTCTCTGGAGACATTCAAGACCTGCCTGGACACGTTCCTGTGTAGCATAATCTAGGCGTTCCTGCTCTGGCAGGGGGATTGGACTTCATCTTTCGAGGCCCCTTCCAGTCCCTAACATTCTATGATTCTATGATTCTATGATTAGCAGCTGCATTAAATCTACTCTGTGTTACTCTCGTGGTTTAAAGCAGCCCTAAAGCTTCTAGAGATTTCTCCAGTGAGATAAGGCTGAATAATTTTTTGTCACCCTGTTGTATAGAGATTACACTCTCCTTTGCACTGTGTTTGTCCTGGAAGTCCCTCAGGATAATAAATGCCTATAATAAACATATATACAGCAAGTTCCATGTTTTTTTCCAGTATTTGGTGAAGTTCTTGACCAGTGCACCTGAAATCTCACTAAAAAAAGTCCTCGTTTTGCAGAATTTCTAACTTTATTCTTTAGCTTAAAGTAGGATGAGGGGCTAGTTGTTTGGGTGACCTTTTGTACTGGGTCTGACTGGGACGAAGTTAGTTTTCTTCACAGCAACCGACACGGTGCTGTATTTTGCATTTGTGATAACACAGTGTGGATTACACAACATTTTAAATATTGTTGAGCAGTGTTTGCATAGCACAGAGGCCTTTGTCTTTTTCCAGCTCTGCCTCCCCAGTGAATATGTTGGGGGGATGTGAGACGTTGGGAGGGCACACAAACAGGACAGCAGATTCAATCTCACCGAAAGGATATCCCATGCTATATAACGTCCTGCTCTGCAATAAAAAGAAGTGTGTGGGGGGAAGGTAGCTGTTGCTCAGAGACTGGCTTGGAGACGGTGAGTGATTGCCTTTGCATAACTTGCTTTGGTTTTGTTATTTTTTCCCTGTATTTCTCCTGTTTGCTTACTAAACTATGCTTATCTCAACCCATGAGTTTTCTTGCTGTTGCTCTTCCTATTCTCTCCTCCAAATGGCTGGGGTATGGGGGAGAGTGAATGAACAACTGTGTGGTACTTAGCTGTGGGTTAACCCACAGTACCTCTGCAACATCAGCTAATTATAAAAGACCTATTGGAGATTGAACAACCTGTACAGCTCCCTCTGAGGTAGTACAGGAGGACTGTACTAATGAAAAAAATCTGCATATGAGGAATGTTTCTAACATTTTTCTGTACCTTCCCTATGGGAAGTAAGAAATGTTCCATTGATTAGGACATTTAAAACCAGACTGGCTTTAACAAGAAAATATTGTGGTGAAATCTTTGGCAGCTTGACAATATGATTTTATATTTGTGTTTCTGTGACAGTTCTGATTTTGGAGTTCTACTGAATCATTGACAGCCATGACAACATGATAGGAAAGGAGACAGGAGCAACCTGCTGTTGGAGCTGTGAAGCAGAGAGGCTGTTGCTGCTTGAGTTGATTATAGCTGGTAAGAAAAATGTTGTCACAGTAAAAATATGCTGACAACCAGAAACAAACCATCTTTTTAGTCCCTTTGGGCCAATCAGTTCCATTGCTCATGACAGAAACACACTGACCATCTTGAAAGGAACACCACTGTTAACTTGAGTGTTCTGGACAAATTCTAAACAGTTTTGTTACTTCCTTTCTCTTTAATAACTGCCTCTGAAATCTCACTTGGATGCCATATCTTTTTTCTCTTTTAAACTGTGTCTGTATGATTGAGGGCTTCACTTTACATTATAGTGGATTATATTTGCAATATATTTCAGAATCCTTCAAAATGAGAAATGTTGCAGGACAGCTATTGTTTATCCCAGTCTTAATGGCTATACTATTATTACACAAAACACCCCAAACCAAAGCACAATGTGGTTACTCTCTTTGAATAAACAATGTAATATTTTTTAAAAAATTATCAGGCAGCTGTTTCTTAAATATACTGTGTATATTTGTTTTTTGTATAATCTCATTTTATGTTCACTGATTATGATCTAGTTACTAGTAATTCTTGTTTTTTTTTTTTTTTTTTTTTCCCTCTGCAGTTTGGTCTTTTCTGAGATCCGTATGTTCCATACGCTTTGTTTTTAACCTAAGTATATTCTGGTCAGCACAGATAGCTACTATATAGTGTTTAAAAAAAAGCACAAACCAAAACAAACAGCAAAATACCCACTCTCAGAAAACACATCACCTCAGCATATGCATATGCAAAAATTCTTCTAAACCTGTCTATCTCACTTTAAGTTATCATAGATTCTGCTACGGATAGAATACCAAATCTATCATTGAAAAAGAACATTTCCCGCATCCTAGTCGAGTATGCGGGGTTTATGGTTCTAGGATTTTTCCCGTTTGATAGGCAAGAGGGTTTTTCTTTTAGATCTGTCTGTTCTCTGACTTATGTTTTTGTGTGTATATACTTTGTCTTCAGTATTAGCTACTGAATCCGTCATGCATATTCTTTCAACTGACAAGTGCCTTTGTTTTTTCCCTGTGCTCCATATCCGGTGTAATCAGTATCCACAACCAGTGATTTAAAATATGTGTATGCATCTACTTACAAATCTGTGTCCCTCAAATTTATAAAAAATGAGGAAGACTGTAAAATCCTGTAAGAAGACAGCAACATTTCAGATAGTCTCATACTTCAGAATAATACTCTACAGAACATTAAGATGAACTAAAAAGATCTCAGGGCTATAATCTTCAACACAGAATGGCTAAATCTGATTGAGACCTCTATTCTGAGAATATGGAGCAGATATTAAATCCAATATCAGATTAAAATATGTCTTAAAAAACAGCAAGAACAAATACTCTGTTAAAATTTGATCTGAAATCTGTGCAAAGTTCTGACAATGCTCAGATGTTATGTCTATGAACATGACCACAGACTCAAGCCCATCCTGACATGGGTAACAAAATCCTCAGGAATGCTCTGATGTGTATATCCTGAACTCCCCACTAAGGAATTCCCAGCAGGACATTAATTCTACTGGAATGTACAGATTTCTGTTGTACCTGTTATACATGCATTATTAATTACATAATTAAGTAAATTAGAAAAATGGAGTATATAGAGCTCAGTAAGTATGAATTTTGTACTAAAAAGTACGTAGTGGGTTTGCCTGGCCAGATTTAGGTGGGAGGGGGACTGTAGGGATGGCTTCTGCAAGAAGCTGCTAGAAGTTTCCCCTAAGTCTGATTGAGCCAATGCCAGCCGGCTCCAGAGATGGACCTGCCACTGGCCAAGGCTGGGCCTATCAGTACTGATAGGACAGGAACACTTTTGTAAAACCATATTTAGGAAATGGAGAAGAAAGAACTGCACCACAAAACAACTAGCAGAGGAATGAGAATTTGTGAAGACACAAATTGTCTTCAAGGGCAGTGAAGCATGTGCTCCAAGCGCAGAAGCAGAGAGTCTCCCAGGTCATGGTGAAGCAGGCTGTCCCCCTGCAACCCATGGGTGTGACGGGGTGTAGATGTCCACCTGTAGCCTATGGAGAACCCCACACCGGAGCGGGTGGATTCCTGAAGGGGGCTGTGACCCCATGGGAAGGCTGTGCGGGAGCAGGTTGCTGCCAGAGCTTGTAGCCCGTGGAGGGACAGAAGCCCACACTGGAGCAGGTTGGCTGGCAGGACTTTTGTGACACCACGAGGCACTTGCGCTGGAGCAGTTTCCCCCCGAAGGACTGCACCCCATGGAGAGACTCACGTTAGGGCACTTTATGAAGAACTGGATTTTGTGAGAGGACTCATGTTGGAGAAAAGTGTGTGAAGATCATCTCCCATGAGAGGGACCCAACAATGGCCCAGGGGAAGAGTGAAGAGTCCTCCTCCCGAGGGAGTAGAAGTGGTGGAAGACAATCTTGGATAAACTGACCACAACCCCCATTCCCTGTCCCCCTGTGCTGCTCAGGGAGAGGAGGTGAATAAATTGGGATTGTTGTTAAGCCTGGAGAGAAGGGAGGGATGAGGGGAAGGTGTTATTTATTTATTTTTTTAAGATCTGTTTTTATTTCTCACTACTCTTCTCTGATATCTTCTTTAATAAATTTAAGTAATTTCCCCAAAATCGAGTCTGTTTTGCCCGGGACGGTAGATGCGGGTGATCTTCCTGTCCTTATCTCAAACTATGGGCCCTTCGTGATATTTTCTCCCCCTGTCTAGCAGAGAAGGGGCTGTGTGGCCACCAGGAGTGACTGAAAAGTTGGTAGAATGGATTAGAAGCTTACATGGTTGAGCAACAGGTTTGAAGTATTTTAATCCATGGTGCACATTGGATTGCCTGGAAGAGTGGTACAGAGCCAGAACAGCTCAAAGTATGTGAGAAAGACAACTACCTGTTCTTGGATTTTTACTGTGTGATATAAGAAATGGGATTTCAAAACATTACTAAGAATGAAGTAATGAGACCTGGAAGCCTGAGGGAAAGAAAAGCAGAAAGCAAAAGATAACCACAAGATTGTGAGGTGAATGACAAGGCAACTGATTAGTTGTGTGAAATGATAGAAAAGTGTTGAATAACATTTTAGAAGAAAGATTCAAGACAAAAGAACAGACTCGCAGCAGGATTTCTCAGAGGATGTGTCATAGGCGGAGAAACAGGATACTGGGCAGACTAGGTGGTGAGAGCTATGAAAGTATAATAGACTTGTTGGCACAGAAAATTCTAATAGTGACAAAACCCTTCATCTTGGAAGACCGTGAATGGAAGAGGATCCCAAAAAGGTGTAATCAAAAGGATAATCATCAAAACAGGACATAAACGACACAGTAGAATTCAAAGGAGAGAAGCTTTCCAGAAAAAAAGTGGATTGCAAAAGATAAAGATCAAGAGAATGTGTCTGTGGAGAACAGGCTTAAGAGTTTAAAATGAAGAGATGATTAGCAACCCTTGTAAGGACAATGCCATTGATGAATCTGTTTCAGGCTGGAGTGGGTAGTACAGAAAATCAAAGACAATGAAAAAAAGACATCTCCAAAATGTAACATGCCCTGTAAGAAAATATATGCAGCTAAAACATTTACTGACTAAGCTGATGAAAAGATCAATGGAGCAGGCGGTCATTTCAGAATGAGAAGTTGCGACTCATCTGACTTTAATGCCTGTATTTAGCAAGAAGAGTTCACCTGAGTACATAGTAAAAAAAATAGAAGTCTCACTTACTGGTAGGTTTTCTTCTAAATATGTCTTGCAGCCACAATGGGGATATTGTTGATAGGCCTTCCCAAAGCTTTTTAACAACAGAGTATGAAGAGCTATTTGTAACAGCGGGCAACAGTGTGGAGATGAAGAGCAAAGGTAATTGGAATAAAATGTGTGAATACAGTGAGCTAGATTTGACCCATCCTACCGAAGCAGAATACAATGAGCTGCAGGACTATACAAGAGGAAAGCTAGGTAAAAGATCTGATACTTATAAACATTTAAGGAGAACAAAGGGGACGATGGGAAGGAAGACAGAAACAAAAGCTTTTCACTGTTCAAGAAAACATAAAGTTTAGAAGAAAGCAAGGCAATCACAGAGAATCAGAATACTCCCTACCCCCAGTCATTTAAGGGAAATAAGAAGGAAATGAACTGAAATGTTGCTTCTTTTGAACATGAAGTACCAGTATGAGAGGTGAAATCATAGGAAAACACTTACTTTGTCAGGGGAGGCGATACATATAGTCATTACATTCAGATGTAGCATAACCCTGAGAAAGTCATCTCTGCTATTTATTATTATTATTTGATGCCTGCTACCAGCCTTTCTCTTTCTTGGGCTGCAATAAACAGTTTTTGTTGTACATGAGGCTTCGTACTCTCTGAAGACATAGACCAGGTAAATCTTTAGTTTTTGTGTTTTGATGCTCAGTCAAATGCAGCCAGGCTCCAAAAGAGAACTTTATATGGGTGTCGCGGGTTAGGGCTGGGCTGGCCTCTAACACAGGCAGATGCTCTCTAACCCCCTCTTCCCCCCGGAAACAGGAAGGAAAAGGGAATGAGGCAGAGAGACTTATGGGTTAGAGAAGAAAAACTAGAACAGCTTTAATGAAACAATAATAGAAATAATAATGAAATTATAAAAACGATAAAAATAAAGAACTATATACAACTATATATATTAGCACGATATCGAACCTGACTCCATCCCCCGATAGCAATCACCACTGGTGCTGCAGAGCAGGAGGCACTGGGGAATCCCCAGGCTCAGTGGCGGCAGGAGCTGGATGCAGGGAGCTGGATTTGGGAACTCGAGATCCAGATCAAAATCAGGAGGTCAGATGGAGTCCTCGCTGGACGCCAGCCATTGCAAAAAAGGGACGAAACTCTCGTGATCACTCAATTTATAGTAAATATGACGTATATGGGATGGAGTACTCTCGTTGGTCACCTGTCCTGTCTGTTACCCCCCCGAGGTGCAACCTTTTACTTCTTGACCCTTGTGCCCCCCTCTTACTACCCAGCACCCCCAGCGTGGCACACAAGAGCCAGCAGTGGCCTTGGTCACTATAGGAATAAGTATAAGCAAGAGCCTTTCTGCATCCCAGTCCCAGGCAGTAACTATAAACATCAGATGTTGTCACTGCTGGTAACACACACAGTCTGCAAAAACATGTTGTTAACTTCATAAAATGCAGCCTCTTAGAAGAGACAAAACTAGAAAGTATAAATCACTAAACAGAATTGGGTTTTTAGCTAAACCCAGGACAATGGGATAATAATCTAATGAAATCTGTTCCACAAGAAGCCTAGGGGTACACTGGATCAGAATTCAGGGACTATTTTCTGTTTCATAATAGTTGTGTTCTGTAGTCTTTGGGAATTAATTAATTTTTTTTACCTTTTATTTTATCTTACTTCATTTTCCACATACTTCATCTTGTCTATTTATACTACAAATAGCTTGGGACAGGGACTCTCTTTTATTATATGTTCGTACAGACCCTAATAAAATGAGTTCTCAGTATCACTCTGAGTTTCTGAGTACTACTTTGTCATCAGTAACCAGTATGAGAACTGCTGATAAGATTCTGACAGTAACAAATGTGAATATGAATTCTGATTCAATACCAGCTTCAAACATTTGCTGCTGCTCACTGTGGATATTTTACTGCTGTTTCAGCCATTACTTACAATGAATAGGAACTTCAAATAGAAAAAAAATGCAAAATAAATGTCATTTTTTATTACCTTTTTCCTTTTTCTCCTATTCTGAAGGACCTTTAAGAAAAAAAGTAATAATACATATGTGTATAGATAATGCACTGCTATTAAGCCCCCATGGTTCTCTTTTCAAACTCTTAGAGATAAAAATTTAACTAGGTAGGTCTTTCTTCCTCCTCCTCTTGGTAATAGCTGTAGGAAAAAGAAAGGGTCACCCCAAACCACCTGGCAAATAGACCCTGAGATGTCTGTTTCACTTGGTGCCTGTTGCCTGCTTATAAGAAGCTACATCCTTGCTTATAGACTGAATATATGTTAAGAAGTATGTCTATAGTTCAGTAAACGCATATTTTTATGGCTATAATACAGAATGATATGTACCTGCCCTCAGACTTTTTTCTTCCCCTATGCTGGGTAATGTTTTTTCGATCCATTCTTGGGAGTGGAGTGTTGTGGGATCAAATGGTTTTGAGTTGTGATTTTTCAGTGATAAAAGCACTTGGTCCCTGTACTTAAACTGATGCCTTTGATAATATTTCATCTTAACTTGGCATGGTGACAAATGTCTACATATGCTAACCGGAGTGTTTTTTTTTTTTTCCCTAAGAAAAAGTGTATCTGACAGAACATTAGTTCCTGGCATCCGAAAAAAAATAGTTAACTTTGATTAAATCTAACAAATTAATCTGGAAAAACAAAGGATATAAAGGAGGAAGTATTTCCTCTTGTCATTGTCAAAGCTAAACCACTGACTTTTGACCCCGAGCGCTGTTTTTACTTCTAAACTACCCCAATATACAAATGAAAGCAACCAATGAAAAAATAATGACAAAAAATGCAAGAAAGCTATTTAGTGAACATTTTTTAATATAACTAAGCTAAGAAAACCATGCCATACTTAAAAAACACCCCACTATTCACACACCACTGTGATAACTATATACCGACTATTTTTTCAGTGATTAATTCTGATTTTTGATAATGATAGCTCTGTAACTCAAATTAGCAAGTGATGTAAAAAAAAAAAAAAAAGAGACAACTTCAAGTGAGGTACCCTGTTGTCCCTGTGTGGTACTGGGCAGACTCGCAGCATGAGGACACAGCAGTGTGTTCCGTCATCCGCAACTGCAAAAATCCTTTCTGTGGGGGATGCACACGTCCCCCAGCACATTGCACATGGTGTGAGGATTTATTCTCCTTTCTCCTGCAACAGGGAGCTCCTGGTGGGGCACACAGTGTGTCAGATCGCCTCAGCTGTGCCACCATTACATGATGCCTTTACACGTATTTAACAAGCCAGCTAAGAATGAGTGCTAATTTGGGAGGGACTCAGAAAGGAGTGTTTCCATTGGCACTGATTTTTCAGCTGAACCCTGGGGTACTGAGGTTTTTATTCACAAGTGACGAGATGCCTTTCACCCCCTCATCTGCTGCAAGCCAGTGAAGTAGTGACTGGATAATAAAACTGATGGACCATTCTTGACAAGAGCTAGAAGACTGATTGCTAATTTAATACTTAGGCATTATTCACATTTCTTTAACCATAGTTGCAGCATAATGATACATCTCCTTTGCTGTCTTTTTGCTTCATGAAAAGAGGCCAGAAAAAAATGCATAAATGAATAGCATATTTAGAGGACAGTATCATGGAGAGTATTGAAGTATAACATAAATATGGGCTGATAGGAAGACTGACTAAATAAAACTCCATAATCCCATCCTATAACCAAAGCCGTCCAAAAGCACATTTTATTGAGCTTTCATGCATTTTCTCCATGCGTGCATGCATGCATGCATTTTCTTCATGCATTTTCTTCAGGCTGGTTCTGTTTCTAATTTAGTTTGGAATGACATCTGTTGTTTTTATACTTGTTTATCCTGAAAAATTGTGTGACTAAATGAAGATCTTCCATTTAAAAGTCTCAAAAAACAGATATAGTTGGAACATCCTTTTAAAAGTCTCAAGAAGGAGGTACACTTGCAACATCTAAATTGCTATACCTGTAGTATTTTCAGTTAAAACTCTTCTTGCTATAACATGCTGAAGAGTTTAAACAGATTTATCTAGTCCCATTTTCTTAAGGAAATCTTATTTATAGTATTGTCTTAAGCTAAAATGCTGTATTTAATTTTGCTGGGTGAGTTTTGTGGTAGTTTCTAAAGATAACTAGAATCATGGTGATTTTCTAATTAGATTATTGCAATTACAGGTGGCACATTTATTTAAGAGATGAAAAGGGAATCAGTAAGCACTGTGTAAGGAAAAACCTGTTGTAAATGATCAGTTATTGTGTATGTATATATCATTTAGGCCACAAAGCTAGGAAATAATAATAATGATAACAAGAGTAACGATAATAAACCACAAAGAAAAAGCCTTAGAATTGCTACCAACTGTAGTTGATTCTACACTGGTTCAAGGTTTCTCTATAGCTTTCAGCTAAGGAAACTGCAAGTAGATGAAACTCAGTGTTCATTATTTTCAGCTGATAGACTGAATATTAACTGATACAGAATAACAACTACAGCATGAGAATATCAACTTACTTAGCTTGCTAATGTATATAGCCAATAGTAAAGAAAACTGTTTAACTGTTTTACCAATATTCCTTGTGTTCTGTAGAGATGGCACACCTTTGCAGACCTATAGTGTAAATTGCTCTCTCCAAGGATTGCTAAAGGTTTCTATATGGCCATTTGATTTGATTTGATTTGACTAATACATCCCACTCCAAATCTATAAATGTGTTTGTAGAGATAGTGAGGTTGACCTCCCTTTGTGACTCCAAACCTTTATAAAACTCAGCATGAAAACAGCAGCACTCTTGCTGCAGCCAATCAATGGTGCTCTAGGTACTGTTTTACAGATTGTGCAATTTTTATCTCCCCTGGGCTTAATACAAGAAGTTACACTAAAAAAAAGCGGGGGGGGGGGGGGGAGGGGAAGCGTTTCCACAGAGTTACCTTTTGTACTGTCACTGGGCACCACTGAGGAGAGCCTGGTTCACTTCTCTTTGCAACCTCCATTCAGGTATTTTTATACATTGATAAGTTCCATCCGAGCCTTCTCAAAGCTAAGCAGTCTCAGCTCCCTCACCCTTTCCTCTGTTAAGGTGCTCCAGTCCCTTCATCCTTGTGGCGCTCTGTTGAACCGTCTCTAATATGCCTATCTTTATTGCACTGAGGAGCCCAAAGCTGATGGAAGTACTGCAGCTGTGGCCTCACCAGTGCTGAATTAAGGAAAAGGATTACCTCCCTTGACCTGTGGGCAATGCTTTGCTTAACAAAGCCCAGTCACTCTGTTTTGCAGCAAGGATATTGCTGGCTCATGTTCAACTTGTTGTCCACCAGGAACCCCAGGTCCTTTTCTGCCAAGCTGGGTAACCCGCAGCATATAGCGGTGCATGGTATTGTTCTTCCGTAGGTGCAGGACTTTGCACTTCTCTTTTTGAGGTGCAAACTTGCTGAGGGTACACTCTGCCCTGTCAAACAGATCATTAAGATGTTAAACAGGACTGGACATGGTATTGATCCCTGGCTCTGTTACTGGTCTCCAACTAGACTTTTCTTTTTTACTGCTCTTTTTTTCTAAGCAGACTCTTTCTTTTGCCCATTGGAGAGACTTACAGATTTATTAGCTTATTCTGAAGGGATAAAATTGGGCTTACATTGAAGAACAATATAAAGGAATAAAATAAAAACAGATGTGCAGTAATTATGAAGCCCGAGTACACCACCCTCTTGTGGTACAGTGCAGTAGCAGTGATACATGTCAGGTGACGAGGAGTAATTGGCTTAATGGCACAGTGCCAGACTCAAGCTGCTTGTGACTCTATTCTGCACTTATGGACAGCCTGTATCCCTGAATTCTCATGGCTTTCACATGGTGTTTGCTCTGGGCTTCATGTCTCTAGCTTTGACTTGATTTTTCCTCTGGAATAATGTGATTCTTTTGTTCTTGGCTTACGTTCGGAGCTGTAGCCATTTAAAGCAAAGGCAGTCATAGTCATCCACCTTCTCTAAGGAAGGTTCTTCTGCTTTAGAAATGTATTTAATTTATAATTTAAGAAGATAATCTTAAAAAATAATAATGCAAGCAACAAAATAAATAACTCACCTTTCAGCTTTACTATTCTAAGACTCTTGAAAAGTCCTACTCTTATATTTCTTCCTCAGAGCCCTAGGCTGTCCATCTTGTTGTGGTAGGTAGCACTGTTCTACCTGGATTTTAATCCATTGGAATATTTCTTGTAAAGTATTCTTGTAAAGCAGCCTTGTAAATGAGCAAGATGTGAAGATATTATACCAATGTAAATATAAATATGAAAGTGCCCTGTTCTTTAAATGAAAAAAGCGAGTGATAAACTAGTGGCAGTGAAGGGTCAAGACAACTCTTCCTGAATGGCAGAAGGCAAGCTGGTAGCTCATACATTGTATTTTGTTTTTTTTAAAACTGAATCTTCACAGGAGGATATTCAAGAGTACTGACTGTAGGTAGAGAAGTAAGTCATTACAAACGAAAGAAAACAGAAGAAAAAAGCTTTTACAGCAATTTGGGTGACAAAAATGAACTTAGAATAGAGGATGAAAAGGTTAAAGGAAAGTACATAGAACTTGATTTGGAGCAGGAATTTTGCTTATATTTTGTTTGATTTCCTCCCCCTCCCGCTCCCTGGCTTTGCATTGCTATATTATTATTTTGTATGATTCCAATTATGAGATGTTATTTAACAGAAGTGGATGCTCAGGATGTCGATTTGATAATAGATGAGTGGTTAAAGGTAAAAAAAAATGTATGTTGCTGTGTAAAATACAAAATGGCAACTTGTCGTACGTATACTGGTTCCATTATAGCTTGTCTAGAAAGAAATGATGATTTCTTTTTGTCCCCTTGTAGCATTTCATGAAGGCAAATATGTTTATTTTTCTATCACAGAACCAATATACCATGAAAAAGTTGAAAGTTCAAAAGTGAGGCAGAAACTGTAAATTAGATTTTAACAAGCCAGATGCAGGCAATATAAATTTGTATAACAAGCCTTAGCAATAAAAAAAGAAAAAAAAATCTGATCATATGTAGTGTGGAAATAGCGGTAGTTAATACTGAAGTAAATTCAGATTTGTTGTGGTCATTTATGGAAAAACGCTATTGCATGTTGTACCATTATGTAGAAATTCTGTATTATTAAATAACAAATGAGTAATAGTGATTATTGAAATAATGGTCTCTGAAGATTAAGAATCCTAAAGTCTAACATGAAATCTTCGATAGAGGAAAGAGCTGTCTGCTACACTGAGAAGGGTATGGTGCATTTTCAAAAATTGCTAATGAATAAAGTTTGTGCCCTGGAGCCACTGACCTGGCATGTCACCCAGAGTACATCCATTCATATACACGTGTCAGGGTGCAGCAAGGGTCAACTGCTCCCTAAGGGACTGAGAGCTGTGACCCAAGGGTGACCCCAGGCCTGGCCATGCTCTCACCAATGGGCACCATCTCCCGGAATCTGAGCATGGTGGGCAGAGCCGGGTGCTGTAGCGGGGTTTATCGACAATCCTAGGCAGGCAAGTGACAAGCCAACATCAGAATACATCCAGCAGCTGGAGAAGGAGATGGGAATGGGGCTGGAGACATGGATACAAGCATGAGCCTGAGATCCAGTCTGGGAACGGGACTGGAGACCAACACTCCTATGGGGCAGGGGACTGAGGGCCCCAGTCAGAGCTGAAATGGGGCTCCTGGGTCCCTTTGCAGAGGTGGAAAGAGTTCGTAGGAAAGGATGCAGGCTGGTAGTGCCCCCAGAGGCCTGACAATATGTAACTGTTTTCTTACATGAAACAGCTAATGGCAATAACATTTTCAGAATCGTTACTTATCACCTAAATTATTTGGTAAATTAATTAATCAAGGGTGTGACTAGTGGTGGTTAAACTCCTCAGGACTATCTTGCTCATGCTAGGAATTTTTTTGCAACTCGTCTCTATTTTTAAGGCTGTCTGCTTGAATATAAAAGGGACTAAGAAATCAATCAAGCAACAATACAACAACTTAGAAGAAAACAAAAGACTCATGATCATGAAGTACCAAAAAGCAGCTTCACAGATGTTATGCAGATATATCACTGTGACAGATACGTAGATTGACTGTTTAGGAAGTGTAAAAGAATTAGGTAACAGGCTTTCTTTCCACTAGCCAGAAGGATCCTATTCCTCAAACCTAGATAGCACAAAGCTGCCAAGGGCAGAAATGCCCACATCCCTGCTCATTTTTCTGTTTATTACCTTTTACTGTTGCATTTAGGGAATGTTCAAATTAGTGTTCTCCACAATCATTCTGTATGTACAAACTGATTCAGACTTTTCAAGTCCATTAAGGTCTGCTTTACAGTATTGTAGGTCTAAATATTAGGTCTTTCTCATCAGTGTAAATATCTTTGTATGATAGTTAGATGTAGGAGCATCGTAGGGTTTCATTCAGCCTTGCTCCCAGTGTAACAGTAGTGTGTCTGGCAAGGAGAAAGGTCTGTGTACTCCTCAGATAAAAAGGAAGAATTTACAGAGGCTTGTAGCCACTCTGACTTGCCCTGGCAGAACTAAACTATGCTGATCTCAAACCAGGAAACATAACATGGCTTGAAGTAGAAGGAATTATAAGGACTGTGTGTTCTTTAAGAAATATATAGTATTTCTGGCTGTTAAAGTGAAAGAAATAATATATTCTTTCATCATTCTGTCTTACTTTGCAAACTTGCTGAGGAATGGATGTTATGTAGTGATAAGCTGATACAGGGATGCATGAAAACAGTTGCACAGTGGTACAATAATTCCAAAACATTTGCTGATTTTTTTTTGTATTCTATTTTAATGCTTTATCACAAGTAACCAGCATGCTGTTACTACGTATGGATACAGTCTTTGCATCATACGAAGGACAATGAAGATCCTCAGTAATAGTCAAATGTGTCGTATGGTGCTCATTACTCTGCAGTAGTAAAATCACCAGCCAGCAATCAAAAAAGAGAAATGATCACATCAAGAATAAAGTATCCCAGGGAGAGAATTAATGTCACAATAATTACATGGTTCACAGTGGAGGATGTGTGGTTATTAGCAGTTCTAGAGAAGCTAATTAAGCAAGTCAAAATTCTTTTTAAACCAGTTTAATCAACAGAAAAGGTGTTCCCTTGGCTCTGAACAACTAACTAATATGCAGGGATTGAGAATTCATTGGTACATCAAAAAGAAAGGAAAGCTGATAATTGTACCATACTGAGCTGAGCTACCTACAATGAAAAAAGTGCAAGCTAATGGAAACACAATTCATCAAATGGTTCTGTCCATCAAAACGCAGCAAAGCAAGGCTACCTTTCGTTAAACCTCAGTGCTTTGTTGCATAGCACGCACATATTTATCATGATTGACTACGTTGTGCTTTTCTGCCATATCAACAAAGTTGTTTTGCCTGGCCTGATTCACTCACTGATTTACCTGCGGCATGGGAGAATCTGTCATGGAATGGAGAAGAAAAAGGCACATAAGCTCATACTAGTCACTGGAACCAAATTTAAAATGAATCATGTTGAAGTAAACAAAACCTTCTGATATATTTGCAGAGTGTCATGTTCTACCTACCCCCCTCCAGCATACTGGTGGTTTGTTACTGGGACCAGAAAAACACTTTGACTGGCTCGTGAATATCTGTCTGAATGCCAGGATTGACTGTACTTCATTGTGATTCAGGAGGTATAATGGAGTAACTGGATTTTCTTTTCATCCAAGCCTCTTAGCACGCACAGAGACTGTGCCTCTGGAGACAGTATGTTTCTCAGCTCTCTTACTCTGTTTATTGTGAATCCATAATCTATGTGGGATCATAACCTTTTTTTTTTTTTTTAGAGTGGGCAGTGTGTTGCGTAGCATGCAAGTTTGCTGTTAGATTCCATTTAAATAACCTTGTAATCATAGTGTTGTACAATAAAATAAATCCACTGTTGTAAGAAATTATATTCTAGAGTGCAGTACATACAGCACTCAGATTTTTTGTTATTCTGCTCTTATAATGTCAGCCAGTGTCTCATTATAATAACAGTCATATCAATTCAGTTCTGAAATTCATCACAAAATCTTTGCAGTTCTGATACCTTAAATGATTTTTCAAAGTGGAATTGTGGGTTCTGTCGTTACTGAATCTCAAAGCCCTATAAATGCAGACTGATCATTGCTAAAGAATAAACACTAAAATAGCTTAACACGTTAAGAGTATCTTTAAGGTTTTGCAATTTGTCAATTTAAGAATCATATACAATGACATTTAGCTGATAAAATGTACTTCAAGAATATATGTCTTTTTACATATAATTTTAAATTCATGAAATTGTCAGAATATTACACAGAGTTAATGAATTTTCTGTGCTTAGCAATAAAGAAAAATGATAAATCAGGAAGATGGGTTCAAAACTACATAGGCTTTTGTGTATAGTTAAAATAAGAATACTGGGTGTGGAGAAATTATGAAATGCAAAACAATGTGAAGTTTTAAAGATGTTACTAGCCAGAGTGGATGACAAATCTATAAACAAAGATCAGACAGAGAAGGAATATATGTCAAAACTTTCTGTGCTGCAAATGAGCCACATGGATGTGCAATGGAGTTCTGTCAATAGTTAACAGGAATGATTATCTTATTAAGCTACATAAGACAAGACCTATTCACCAAGATATCTGTTATCTGACTTTAAGTGTCTAAAAAATAATAGTCTAGCCTAATCCACTTTTTCAGGCTGTCTCTAAAATCAGTGGAGGAAGGGTAATGACTCATTACATTCTATCGTAGGTTTATCATCTCCTGTGGAAGCCCATTTCTTTATTGACCACAAAGGAAACTAACAGCTCTGCCAAGTGATTCAAGTTAAGTTACATGTAACCTACTGAAATAAAAAGCAAATTAAATGAGAAAAGCTTTAAAAAGGAAGATAAAAGGAAGAAAACAAAGACCTGCAATTAGGTGATAACCCAGTTTACATAACAGATAATGACAAAAAAAATACATAGATTGATGCAATTTTAAAAAGTACGATTATTTTTAGCATGATTTTTTTAAATGAATATTCAAGCCAGGTGTCTTAGAAATGTCTGACTACATATCTTACTGCAAGCCCTGCACAATGGTATTATTGGTCTGTGCATGGTTTCAGATGTTAATGCTTGCAGCACATTTGTACATACCTGAAAATGTATTTTATGGTGTACATTTTTGTACTGGCACTCAACTAATCCTCTCAAATATGTTATTCAACTTCCTTTCTTTTTGTCCTTGTTTTATAAGAGCCTGATCCAGCCTACTGAATTTAAAAGGATTTTTTCCATTTACTTCATAGCAATTTGGATCAATGCCATACATCTCATCTCTCTTAGAAAAATGAATTTGTATCATCAAAAACTTCAAAAAATGTCGTATAGTCAGCTTCTTAACAAATACCAAAATAAACCTTCTGCCATATATCTCAGAGACATAGTCTAATAAAATTTATCTTTTAAAGACATTGATGAACTACTGATGAAATAGTTCCTGCAGTGTAAGGACCACACAATAAAATAGCCAAAGTTTAGTTATTCAGTTTACTTAGCCATTTTAGATGTTTATACTACGTGTTATTTAGGAGTTTGCTTTTGTAATTAGTTATCAATCAATATTGCTGATGTAGAGTAGCGACCAAAAATTAGATTTGCCTGACAGTGAGAAAGCTAATCTACACATGTATTTCTTTGTATCGTTAAACATATATGTCATCGTAAAAGTATCAGCAAAAACTGTGTATTTTTGTCTCATTGCTTTCAAAGGTACGATTCTTATAAATATGAAGATAGGACTTTCTATCAGCCAAACATATTTTAAGTGTATAAATTACTAATGGGGATCTTCAGCAGATCTCTGAGCAGCCTGATGTTTCCTTTGTTTTAAGAAAGTTTTCACTTTGATTCGTAACAAAAGTTGGAAAAGATTGAAAGTAAGTTACTTTTAAAGCATATTACGGAACAATGAGAACGCATCTGTGCATTTTTTTTTTCTGGAAGCCTTTCTTGGCTTTTTTTTTTGGTTAATTTTCATAAATGAAATGTCACAACTTACTGTTGCCTTCTTCAGAAACCTATCAGCAGTTAAAGGCAGGTGCATATGTTCTTATTTAGGCAGGAGTTCCTCCCGTAAGACATGGGAGCCTTGGCATCCCGAGAGCTCTTTCTTAGTAAAGAGTGTTTAAAACTTTTCCATTCTTTGCAAAGAGCCTGGAAGCCTTGGGTCACCAAATCTTCAATATCAATAGGAATGCTTCTCAAGAGTTAGAAAGTCTGGAAACCTCTATTACGCTCAATTTTCTTTTATTAATTAGTAGGAAGATTCAAAAAAAACCACTGTTGGTGTGAAAAGGCCCATTGTTATATGAAAGAGTCTTAAGAAAGTCCATAATGAGCTTATTTGTTTTAAAGTAGGAAAGGATATTAATGCCTTACTGAATTTGTAGGCTTAAAGGACTAAGGGTTTAAAAATACATTCTGGATTATGGTGTGTTAAATACTAGATGACCATTTTTAGCCATAAATTCACAGGATTTAGCATGAATTGCCATCATGAAATAAAATGTCAAAGGACTTAAAGGATTAAACAAAATCTTGAGTACGACCTGGAAGATTAGAAATGTTATTTTATTTCTGTTTAACGGGACTGCATAGAATTCAGTAGTCATCCCGAAATTTATTTTGAAAATTGAAGATATTTTGAATATTTAAAAATGTCTTTGATTTTATTCTTCATGTAAAAGGTCGTTTAAAATAAAATAACAGAACAGTAACAAAGTCTTAACATTTTAATAACCACTTTAGCAGTTGCATTTATTCATGTAATAACTTTCATGTAACAAATTCCCTCTAAAGTAAAAATTAATGTAATAAGATATTTAACAAGATCTTTTTTCCATATTCTTAAAATCATAAATAAATTTCACACTGCGGAACATTACAGAGTCCTCTTATATCCAAGTAGATTCCAAAGAGCCCAGTGTTTGTCCTTAGTTGATGTACTGGTGTTATTAGCAATTATTAGCTTTACAGTATATTGTGCTAATGAAATACTTTTCTCCCTCCATCATTTGCAGCCTGATCATACCATATGTCTACAAAAATAACTGTACTATCACTGTGTATAATCAACTCTAAGGGAAATCTGTGAAAGAAATAAGATGCTTTCAAATATTTTGAAGATTGCGTGCAATCAAAATTAGTCTGATTAGTCTTGAACAATCAATCTGAATTTTCATGTTTCATTGTGAATTGTTTAAAGATCTATGTAAACTGATTTACTTTTTTTGCAAGCAACGTGAATAAATATGTTTATTATGTTTGAATAAATATGTTTATTATATTAAAGAAATATAATTAATATATTTATAATTATGCATCAGTTACCCGTTCTTTATAGCCAAAGAAATTCCCCATCCATTTCACATACTTCTTACTGTCTTTCTATGTAGAGCAGCAGTATTTCAATATACTTGCTGTGTATCAGTTATTTAGACAATAGAAGATGGGCAAACAATACACCGAGAAAAAAACCAACCGAAAAGAAAACTGCTGAACTGGAGAGGATAACAACTTTTCTACGCTTTCTGAAACCTTTTCCAGTAAAAGCTACACCTGCTGTGCTTCGGAAAAAAAACCTTGACAGAAAAAGAACATGTATGAATCTGAAAGACTGTCTCTCTTATCCATGTATCAACAGATAACAAGATGGATAATAAGAGGATTGTTTTCTAAAGTCTGTCAAAAGCTTTCATAAGAGTTATTGCAATTTAACTGATAAACTCTTGGGAAGGAGAATGAGTAATAGGAAGTGTGAGACCTATTTTGAATGGAGCATGTAACAAATTTCTTGCTTCGATACGTATTTTGTTTTTGTCTCCAGGTGGGATGCAGAGGAAAGAAGATCCCTTTCCTTGCAGTGGAGAGCCTGTTGTCCACAGACATAGATCTCTTTGCATTTGTCAGTACAGAATATTCTTTATTTTCAACTAAGTTCCTCAAGTTAAGTGCTACCATAAAAAGCAGATGGGAGTTTCTCACCAGAAGAACACACAGTTATCCTCAAACAAATAAATTTACAATGTAGTACACAGGGTGGGAAAGGCAGAAGACAGATACAAAAAATTTCAGTCATTTAGTAAATAGAGCATGTCATGGCTTAGACCAGAAACATTGAACATGTTTAGTTGAGTAGTGCAAAGATTGAAAAAAAAAAAAATAAAATTGGAAATGTTAGACATATTTGGTTGAGTAGTGCGAGACTGGGAAAATCAAGCAAGCAAGCAAGCCCAGAATGGAGAGAAAAAAAAAAAAACCCACAGAAAAAAAAAGACAAAAAAAAGCCAGGGTGACCAAAGAAGCAGAATAATGAAAGATATTTTTAAAGAGGTGACTGAAATTACATTTTTGAAAGGGAAGAGGGCAATGACATCATGAAAGCAGAAGGTTAGTCTGTGACCCATTAGCTATTAGATGAAAGAAGACCAGCATACGATCTTTCTATTGACAACATTGTCATGCTTGAAGAATACCACTTCCAAGTGCAATGCCTGCTAGGAAGAAGCTCTCAGGTTGTTCTAAGTATAAGGAATAGCTTAAGGATGTAGTTCATTAGGTTTTAATCATGCGCATTTTATTACTACTGATTAGGGTTCTCAAGATGAAGAAGTGAGAGCAAGCTCGTGGGCAAGCTTACTTTCAGCTGGAACATAGAAGGTTCACGGTCAATCTTTAAGTGCGACATGTTCCCTCTGGGTCTGCTTATGTAGTGTGCCTTTGAATATGAAGGTAGGAATGAGTATATAGCCCTAGGATATTATAATAATAGATGCAATGATGTTTGTGAAATTTTTTATGTAGTGTATCTGATCCTGTAAGAGTATATAGACATTATGTTTATATTTATGAAATAAAAGTGAAGGGATTTTTTTTTTTAAATGCTGATAAGAAAAAGGTTCCTTTTTCAGGAAGTATCAAGTAGTGAACCTCCTGACTATTTCTGTGAGATTATCTTGATTTCTGTCTTACCTCTCTCCTTCCCTTCTTTCCATCCTTCATATTACTTCCGTAATCGGAAAATATCATTGAGTCTTCAAATTTAGGAAAGACAGCTTTGTAGAAATCATGGGAACTGGCCCTCACACTGAACTGTAATGCAGAAAATCTTGATGAACTGGATAAATTCTGGTTAGAAATTAGGAAAATCTTTCTCACAGTATATGCAATGAAACTTTGAGACATTTTACTCAGAAATTTATGGAATCTCTTTTCTCAGAGTTTTTGAAAGGCAGGTTAGACAGCACTCCCTCAGGAGTGATTGAAGTGTATTCAATTTTATCTTTAACTTGGGCTAGATGATTTTTCAAGATTATCTGACAGGCCTGGTTTTTTTTTTGTTAGATATCTGGTATAGATAGGCAAAAATTAATTGAAGTAAATAGAGATAATGAAGTGCTGACAAAGGAATTGCCTCTCATTATTTTCACCTGCATATTTGCAGATACAGTTGTATTGCATTGTAGATAGGGTTTCATTTGCTATTGACCAAAAGGGAAAGATTCTGCAGACCTTTTAAAATAAGCTGCAGTAACATAAAAGAAAGTGATAAGCAAATATTTATTTGTATTATTTTGCAATAATATGAGCATTGAATTTTAAGGTTGGGCTGGCCACTAAACTCTGACAGACGCTATCTGTGATTCCCCCCCCCACACACACACCCTGTCACCCTCCCACGGGAGGATAACAGGGGAACCAGGGAGAGAGATTTTGTGGTTGGAAAAAAAGAAAACATAAATCAGTTTAATGAAAAAGAAAATAATACCAAGAGTAACAATGAGGACGTTGAGCTATATACCAACACGTACAAGTATCTAAGTATATTCAAAGATACAAACAAATATATTAATACGGCACCCTCACCTTCCAGATGGCAACTAGACCCCAAGCGAAAAAGTCCCAGCCTGGACTTGGCAGCAGACATGAGTGCCTGAGCCCAGAGTTGCGCTGACAGTCAAAAGAAATGTAGGAGAGGAAATCTTGGAGTGGTCACAGCATTCCCACCCAGAGAAGCAGAGGAAGGCAACCTGTCCTGACGAATGGTACTCCTCTGCAGCACAAAAACAGGAGGCAGGAACACGAGCAGCACAGGGAGAGATGAGGAACAGCCGATGTCAATCCTTCCAGCACAGCAGGCACTATCAGGTACAGAAAAAAAATACCAAAATCCTGTACAAGTGTAAGGTACGATGCTGTTATTATTGAGGAGGGTGTCATGGTGGCCCCTGATAGGCCAAGAGTGCTGTGGAATTTAGATCTATTCCAGGTATTTGTAAATGATCTATAAAATTAGTTTGCCTCAAATTTTAGAATCAGAATAAAGAAAAACTGTAAAACACTCTTTTAATCTAGGACATGGAATATTCCCTAACTCCTCTGAGTGATGGCAGTTGACCAAGAGCACTACAGGGGAAGAGGAGGACGCCGTTTTAACTCCTATATAGGATCATGTGACCTTCATCTCATTAACTGCTTTATTTTTTTGATTTGATTAGGATTTTGTTGGAGGTTTTTTAGCTCACATTTTGATAAAGATAGGATAGAGAGATTGCTCTCTTATTTTTCTCATTCTCTTTGTCACTGATGACATAAACTGATTCATGAAAGACATGGATTAGTCATAAATTGTGACTTGGTGTCCTTTGTAGTGCTCAAGAATATCCAGAATGCTGCTGCACAATTTATTCTTGTAGCTTGTTCCCAGTTTGACATCAGACTTTATTTTCTCTCTCCTTTCTGATTCCTTTTCTTCTCTCACATCAAATATAAGCTAGTTGTCTTCACTGTCTCTGAGCATGATGCCAGCCAAAAAACCCACCAGCAGTGAAAAAAACTTCACTGTCATTATCATGCTGTTGTGCTTAGTGTACCGCATAGAACAGTGAGAGTATTAGCTTGGCGTTTCTTTTAACTCTCTGTTTGGTTATATGCATCTAGTTGTCTTTTGTCCTGTGCTTATTGTGAAAGCCCTCTGTAGCCATTTGAGGATCAACACCGTGGTTATTACAGCAATTAAATTAATAAATATTAATATTAGTCTCATGAATCAGATAACATGAGACTGTGAGAGAAGCTTTTAGAGCTAGATAGATTTACATCACTTCTAATACCACTCATAAAGCAATATTGATTGAATAAAAGCTGTGAAGACTGTACAGATTTTATAGAAATGTACATAAAATTAAAATGAATTCCAGTCTTTTTTCCTTTTTTTTTTTTGACTTATATCAGCAGTAGTATTGTAAATGAAAAAAATAGTCTTGAAATTAAAGCACTTAGGCATGTGCTAAACTTCAGACTCATAGATAAAATCGTGCTTAGATCATCATAAAACTAAGCATGTACTTAAGCAAGTTCCCTGTGCAATGATCAGATGGAGCCACAGTGAGAACTATTCAAGCACACAAATACACACAGGCACATTAGATTTGGAGGTTTTTTACATTGAAACTAATATCTAAAAGTCCTCTGTTTCAAAATATTTATTAACAATGATACATTTAATTAAAATATATCAAAACTACACGTGAATTTGCATAGTTTTGTGTTTGAAGTTTACAAAACTGTTTAGGAAAGTTATGTTCCAAAACTACTGGAGCTAATTTTAACGTCTTTTAGCACCTTTGTAAGTCTGGCCTCAGAGGTAATGATCTTTCCAATGAAAATACGCAGTCTTAGCATATTTGATGAAAAATGTTTGCTCGTCTGAAAGTCATATTTTACATGTTTTATGCCTGAAACAGGATACAGCCCTTTTTCTATTTGTGGCTTCTTTACAGGAATAATTAACATTACAAAGGAAAGAACTATTCAATCGTCAAGCTGTTCCTCTTAAATGTTTTCATTTCATAGTGATAACAGTTGCCTTCTGAAAAGAATTCTTCAATGATACTTCAATTAATTTGAATACTGTAACTAGGAAAGGTTCCATTTTTATACAAGAAAACAGAATTGCTGTTTAGACTTCTTCGTTATAGATTATAATGTGTTATCTGGAGAGTTTGTTCTGTGAACCTTAAGAGTGTACCAGTATTAATCTTTTCCTCTTGTTTTCATGGCTGACACAATATCACTGTGGTTCAAAAAGCTGTGCTCTGTCTTCCTTTAATATATCTTTAAAAATGCTTGAAGATTTGAGATGGATTTGATATTACATACTTTCTTATCTGCCAAAAAGCCCATGTCTCAGTGAAAATATATTTTAACAACAATACAGAGCTTATTGAGCTTGATTTTTAATATTTGGGTACAGCAAAATTCATCAGAAGAATATTTTCATCCTTTCCAGTGAGTCAAATGGTCATTAAAAAATACGCAGAATATTTTTAACACCCCCTGAAGACACTGAGAGGTAAGGCTGCTCAACCTCATAGGAAGAAGCAACAATCATCAGCTGTATTCTCTAATCTCATCCCTTTCTTTTTATTCCTTCCCAAGTTACTGCTCAGTAAACACCTGATCTTCTTTTGGCATTTCATAGCCCACATCTTCAGAAACTATTAGAATAAAATCTCTCTTACTTCCTCAGAATAATGTAGACCAAGCAAATCTTCATTAAAAATAACTGACTAGACTCTGAGTAAAGAAACTAAAAGAGTTTTAGTTTCTGATCCTTATTAACTCAGAAAACAATTGTTTCCTGCATTTATACGAGGCTCAAACTTGATACATGCCTTGAGTGAATTGTTTGAAATATTTTTCTCACTGTTGTAATGTATTTTTTTTTACTACTGTTTAACCCAATCTAATGTTTTCAATATAGTCCATGACCTTTCCAGCCAGTCTTTTGGTTTTTTTGTTGTTGTTGTTTTTAATAAAAAAAAAGTAATGAAACCTTTGCAGTGGGCTGTATGCGAGGAACTGCATAAGCTTCAGATTCTTTCTCATTGCTGATTATACGACATTGTGCTATACAGTTGCAACAAAAAATATGTGAGCCTTTGGAATTTCGTGGTGTTCTACTTTAATTTGTCATAAAACATGATCTAACCATCATGTAAGTCAAGAGTATTGACAAATAGAATGTGCCTAAAATAATAACAAAAAAAAAAAATCCTCCATATGTTTATTGAACACACTCATTCAACATTCAAAGTGCTAGTGGAAAAAGTAAGTGAACCCTTGGAATCAATAACTGGTTGACCCCCCCTTGGCAGCAGTAACCTCAACCAGGTGCTTGCTGTAGCTGTGGATCAGAGCTGCCCATCGTTCAGGGGGGATTTTAGTCCATTCTTCCTGGCAGAACTGCTTTAGCTCTGTCATATTCTTTGTGTGTGGCTCTCTTCAAGTCATTCCACAGCATCTCTATTGGGTTGAGGTCTGGGCTCCGGATTGGCCACTCCAAAAGGCAGGTTCTGTTTTTCTGAAGCCATCCTGTTCTGGACTTGCTCTGGTGTTTTGGGTCATTGTCCTGTTGCATCACCCAACGTCTACAGAGTTTCAGCTGACGTACAGACATTCTTACATTATTCTGAAGAGTTTTTTGAAACACTTGGAAATTCATCTTCCCCTCAGTGACAGCAAGCTGGCCAGGCCCTGATGCAGCAAAGCAGGCCCAAATCATTATGTCTCCTCCATCATACTTTACGTTTGGGATGATATATTCATGATGATATGCAGTCCCCTTTTTATTAGAGATGTAGTGCTGCATGTTCTTTCCAAGTAGTTCAGTCTTTGTTTCATCAGTCCTCAAAATATTATGCCAGTACCACCGTGGGGTGCCAATGTGCTCTTTTGCAAACTTCAGGTGTGCAGCAATGTTCTTTGTAGTAAGCAGCGGCTTCCGTTGTGGTGTCCTGCCATAGACGCCGTGCTTGTGCAACATACGGTAGACTCATGAACACAGATGTTAGCCAGTTCCAGTGATGCCTTCAGCTCTGTGGCTGTCATTCAGGGTCGTTTCTTTACCTCATTGATGAATCTTCCTTGTGCTCTTGGAGTCCTTTTGACTGGGCACCCACTTCTTGGTAGAGTAGACACAGCTCCAAAGTGTCTCCATTTGTAGGTCGTTTACCTAACTGTAGACCAGTGAATTTCTAACATCTTTGAAATCACTTTGCAGTCCTTTCCAGCTTTATGTAAAGCAACAATTCTTGATCATAGCTCCTCTGAAAGCTCTTTTTGGCGAGGCATGGCTCACATAAGCATACATCTTGGTCAGAGCAAACTCACAAAATTTGAGTGTTCTTTATCAGTCAGTGTAGCTCTCGTCCACACCTCCAAACTCATTTCCTTAACAAGACTCCAGGTTAACCTGACTCTGATTAGCTTTTCTGAGGTCATCTCAACGGTTCACTTAATTTTTGCGGTAGCATTTTGAATGTTGAAAAAGTGAGTTCACTAAAAACACAGAGGATCAGAATTGGTTTTGTGTTATTATTTTAGGCACATTGTATTAGTCAAAACTCTTGACTTAGATGATGGTTAGTTCACATTTTATGACAAATTAATGCAGAACACCATGAAATTCCAAAGGGTTCACATACCTTTTCTTGCAACTGTACTTGTTCTGCATGCAGGACAGGAATAATAAAAGATAACAACAGTTATTCCAAGCTTTATTAAAAAGAACTTTTTTTTTTTTTTCCTTAAGTGAGAAGAGTGGATTCATCTAATCTTCACTGGGATTTGATAATCCAAAATTGTTGAGAACACTGATATTTGTTTTCCTTTCCTGCTTCTATTAGTTTATTTATTTTGCAAATTTACACATTTGTTGCTAAGATAAAGAGAGAATGCAGGTTCATCAGGTTCCTCATGTGGGAAAAAATAAACTAAAGCTGGTTCTTTGTGATGAAGAGAGAGTATCACTATTCCAAAGCTTAGTACAGTTAGACTGTGATGAATCACACAGAATCACAAAATGTTAGGGGTTGGAGGACACCTTGAAAGATTATCTAGTCCAGCCCGCCTGAGAAGATAGATATCTGACAGGAAGGAAAAAATGAACAGTAATGGCACTTTTTTGAAAAGCATGACTAAAAAAATCTAACTGTAAACTGTTATATTTTACAAATTAATTTTTATTTACAAATCAATTCATAATGAAATCGATCACAACATACTTTCCAAGGAGAATAACATAAATCAGTGTAAGAGAACTGAACACAAAAATCAGACATCAAATGAGATTTTAAAAATACAAACCAACCTAGTGCTAAGTTCTCAAGAGTAATTTTTAGACAGCACAGAGTATACCCTTTAGATTCTTTGTGGAAACTCTTTCCCTCATGTTATCTGTAAAAATGCTGCTAATTACCTGAGAAAATTTGATGTAATGAACTGCCTGACTTAATAATCAGGACTGTTAAGCTTCCTCACTTCATGCTATTTCTGGAGCCTTGAGAACAACAAATGCACCTGAAAATCAATTCGTTCTTTTATAGTTTGTCTCGAAATGTGTTAAAACACATCTGGAATATTGTGTCCAGTTCTGGGCCCCTCAGTTCAAGAAGGACAGGGAGCTGCTTGAGAGAGTCCAGCGTAGAGCCACAAAGATGGTGAAGGGAGTGGAGCATCTCCCTTATGAGGAAAGGCTGAAGGAGCTGGATCTCTTTAGCTTGGAGAAGAGGAGGCTGAGGGGCGACCTCATTAATGTTTATAAATATGTCAAAGGGGAGTGTCAGGAGGATGGAGCCAGGCTCTTTTCAGTGGCGTCCACTGACAAGACAAGGGACAATGGGTGGAAGCTGGAACACAGGAGGTTCCAGAAAAATATGAGGAAAAACTTTTTTACTGTGAGGGTGACAGAGCACTGGCACAGGCTGCCCAGGGAGGTTGTGGAATCTCCTTCTCTTGAGACATTCAAAACCCGCCTGGACGCGTTCCTGTGCGCTCTATTGTAGGTGATCCTGCTCTGGCAGGGGGGTTGGACTAGATGATCTTTAAGGTCCCTTCCAACCTTTAACATTCTGTGATTCTGTGATTCTGTGATTCATATAGAAAGAATTACATGAAAATTATTTTTGTCTAACACTGATTGAAATGTTCAGAATTTAAGAAGATCACTAAAGACTTTTTCCTTTTTGATTTTGTTAGAAAAATGACGCATTTATACAACGTGAAATTAAAATATATTGAAATTATATTTTTAAATTCAATTTGACATAAGAACTACTTTTGAATATTGAAAACTTGTATTTTTTTTGTGCTTGTACTTTGATGCTCACAGCTATAGAATGAACAAAGTGAGGACCTAAGTTGCTTTAATTTTTTACATTATTTTTTTCTTTTCTTTTGCTCTTTTTCTAGTATAGTTATGAAACTGGATAAAAAGTGAAGGAAAAAAGCTGAAAACTAATATGGTCTAATTAAGCCGATTCTCTGTATTGCCAAAATAAATTAAAAAAAAAAGAAAAATGAAAAATGAACAATGATTCTATGATTCTATAAAGACACCATAAACAAAATTAGAATACAATAAAGAATAAGAAACTGAAAATTTACATTCATGGTGTTAATTTTTCTTTGGTTTTTTTGAGTAATAATATTAACTGTGAAAACTGCAATTGGCATTTTGACGTTTTTATGGGGAGCAGCTAATTTTTACTCAAGTATCCAGCCTTTAGTTCTTAAGATCTCTTATTCCTGGTCAGCATTTATTTTACTAATCATCCCAAGCAATTACTATGCATTGAAAGGAACAGAAAGTCTGCAGACAAGAGTGAAATGCAAAGTGAGACTCTTGTGTTGCACCCGTTATGTTTTGATTTTTACTTTTTACTTACAGAGCTCAAGCCCACTCTGTTTTCTCTAGTCTTTCACCTTCTGTTGTCCTTTGATCTTCCCCCGTCACTTGATACAGTCTCGTTAACAGAAGTGATTTCAGATACTTCATATTAAACTCTATAGTCTTCCAAATAATTGTCTCTTATTTTCCCTTTCATTTCTGGGCACAGCAGACCTGTCCTTTAATGTGCTGGATTTCTCTCTTGCAATCTGGCTACGGACCCTTTCAGTGTCAACAGAGCCCTGCTTTACTCTCTCTCCCATACCATGTCTCCCACTGGTGGTCTCTCTCAAAGTTCCTATCAGTTCCCGTTCTGTTTGCAATGCCAATATTACAGACATAGTACTCCCGTGTTAGACATTCCATTGTCTTAGTGAAACTCCCTATTAGAGAAACTTTCCAAAATCATTTCTCTTGAATTATGGGTAATAAAGCATCCTGGTAGACCTACTATTCTGTACAGCTCATGATTTATTGCTCCTTCCTCCAACAACAGGTTCTCACTTCTGTATTAGGATACATTTGATTTCTAGGATAATTCACATTGCAAGGGACTCAGGATATCTTTAGTCTAACCGTCTGCTCAACACAGGCTCAAGTTGCGTAATTGCACTCTGCATAGCCTGCTTGATTATCCTAAGCATGAAAAATTTTCTCCTGAACTGCTTCTGAAATCCAGTTATTTTTATCTGTATTGGGTCTTGCTGAGATGGAGTTCATTTTTCCCTTAGCAGCCCTTGTAGCGCTGTGCTCTGTAGTGGTAGGTAGGAACATGTTGGTAAAACACCAGTGTTTGGCTACTGTTGAGCAGTGCTCGCACACCATCAAGACAAGTTCTTTTCCATCTTCTTCAGGGTACTAATAAGAGTGCTTTGGTGGGCAGCTGGTGTCTAGCCAGGGTCAACGCACCACGTTATCGCACTTGGTTTTCCTTGCTGTTGACTGACCATTCCCAGAACCACTTACTACTAGAATTGCCACAGAATTTCTGAAGTTTGTTGGGCTTTGGTTCTAGATACTGATTCCAAATGAAGTAACTCGAGCTATGGTAGCACTCTGGAGCAGAAAATGTGTGAGAGATCCATTTCCTCCTTTTCAATAACAACACAGTAAAATTAAGCTTTTTGACATTATGCGGACTCTTTGTGTCGGTATCTGAATCAATACTTTGTTCTCTTCAATACCAGAAGATTATTAGTGATACTTGTCAATTATCGCCGTGAATGTTTGTCACTGTGGATAGCAGGTCATGTCAAGAATACTACAAGATAAACTCAGAATTTCCATCTGTGAGCCAAGAGTATTCCACAAGAGCTTTAAGAGCATCTCTGGCTGTAGGAAATTTTTTAATTTTTTTGTTCTTTATAGCTGCAAAGCTCTGAATCTTCACTGAGAGGCATCTGGAGCTTAAGTTTTTTTGATAATCTGTGTTTGTTCAGAACAATGTAAGATCCATCACCACAGAGCTGATTCGTCTGGGGTACTGTTCAAAAGCAGCCACATTATAAAGCTATTCACACAAACATTATTGAGGTTAAAAATACCAGGTGACTTGAGGGAGTACATCTTCAGAATAAAAAGGTAGACTTTGTTAGATAACACAAAGATATCCAAGTACTAGTAAATTAGTTTCCTGAGTCACATTTTTCAGATTCTCATCTAAATTACCTTTCATCTATCCTTTTCTCTCATCTCACCTTAGTCAGGGAAATCTTATGCACAAATACAGGTTAAATTATCATTGCTTAGCAGATTTTCAGAAGATATACCTGTATGCATAAACACACACACATATATATATATATATAAAGTCAATTTCCCCACCCAGTCAAGAAGCCCCTATAGACATCTTCAGATCTTCATTATAGCTCCTCAGAATCCAAATTAAAATACGGGGTGTTCATGCTGTCTTCAAAGCATCTGACAATTGTTAAATTTATAGAGTTTTAAAACCACTGCCTAATATCATCTCTGGGCTTTATTTTACCACCCCCAGCCATCTGTCTCGCTCCATCTGTTGTCTCGTCTTCTACTTAGTTTGAAAATTCTTTGGATGGAGATTGTCTTCTTGGCTCTCATTTGTGCATAGGGATCCTGGCCTAAGCATTATGGTAATATAAATGATAGTAAGTAACAACTTCAGTCGTCAATCAGGGAACTATATGGTAATAGAGTTTGACCAACAGAAGGTAACAGAATATTTACAGTACCTGAAAGACTTTATTCCCGGGGCAATTTTGATGCCTTACGAACAACATATTTCTGTAAAGTAATTTTCAAATGTCTGTATAGAAACAGTAAGCATTATTACAACTGACAGTGCTGAAACTGTAGTTTAATTAGTGGGGCAATGCAAGTTAAATCTCCATCAGTTTTCTGAGATTTTTAAAGTTTTGTTTTTCTTTAAGTTTATTGCTGCTGATTCTTTCGGAAAATCTGTTTGTATAAGAATTGGTAATGTAGTTTGTGCAAATATACTACACTATTAGGCTAAGCTATTCACCGGAATAAATCTGGACTGAAGTTTGCTTTACATATACCTTACTCCACCTACTTATACTGGCTGTTTATATGGTTTCTTTTTTCTTTTCCAGTCAAAAAAACTATTAATCATTAAGAAGACAGAGTAGTACATCCCTCCAAAATTAAAGCCTGGTCAGATGTATCTCCATTACCATTTACTCCAGAGAGAGGCTGTCAGATTGCACTTTAATTCCAAGACTTCTATGAAAGATCACCTTAATTATAGGATTCTTGGCATAGCATTTATATTGTCATTCAGTTTGATTGATGCATATTGCAGAGTTGTCAGTCTAAAAATGTATTAAATTTATTTTCAAAATGTATTTTCATTAACTATTTACTTGTTATGCAACTGGAATTTAAGATATGCCTTTTGAAAGAAATTTCTTAAAAATAACTATATATTTTTCATTACAGATTTCGAGCTTGGCTCTCACTGAGAACCTCTCCATGTCAAAATGCTGAACCTAAGGATATTGCTGCAAATTTACTCTTAGGTTTGGCCTCACAATCAGTGCATATATTCCAAGCTCAGCCTTCAGAATCAGAAACCATAGCCTGTGTGAAAATTACAAGAAAATATTTATGTGCATTATCTTCTGAAGTATATTTTTATACCCTAGCTTATTTGAAAATATAAAACTTTGGTATAGGGTAAGAAATTTCCCTTAACCATATGACACTAATATTTTAGAAGAGTTTTGCACAGACCTGCATATTAAAGTAATAGCATTCAGGGTCTATAATAAAGGATGAAAAGAAAATGAAGAACAAAAAAATGTGAACAAATAGTATTCTGAAGGGGAAAAATTTGCATACCTGTTGCTGCATTCTGGTTATGGATTCAGGTGATGTTATGATGATTTTTGCTGTTACCATCCAACTCCAAAAATGCTTATGTACATTTTAGCTTCCCCTCCCACCAGAAATATTCATATATAAAATGAGGTAAAAAAATCCCATAGACTATTACTGTTGGAAATAAATAAAAAAAGAAAGGAAAACTGCTGAGCTAATATATACTTATGTAAATGTAACATATATTTTCAGTAGATAATGTGTTGAAATAACACATCCCAAGCCAGCAGTTATACTGGTTAAGTAACCCAAGTAGGCCAGGCAATTATCTTTCTGAAAAATTTACAGCCCCCTCAAAAGCTGTGCTAAACCTGCGACCTCCAATAATATGCTGCTGGTGAAATGCTTTGTATCTTATGGCTTGAACACTTGACTCACATGATTGCCTCCTGCTCTTTCAGAAACCTGATGCAAGGGTGAAGATAGCAGTGAATAACAGCAAATAGAATTTACTTAGCTCTAATTTCAAATAAACCTTTGAGCTTGTGGATACTTTAATTCTCTGTGGTAAAACAAAGGATTAAAAACTTTGGTAATATAATGAAATGCTAGCCAGTTGAGTGTAGAACAAGTATATAAACTTTATGAATGAGTGCCACTGTATTGACTTTGTTATCTTTCAATTCACAGTAGTGCATCTGATTTTTTCTTTCTGTTTTCCTTGGTTTAATAAATGCCTTGTCAAAACACTTTAGTAGACTGTAAAAAATATTTACAGACTTCTGAGTGCCAACAATATTACTGTAATTATCATAGAAGTGATGTACAGCATTAAAAAAATTCTTATTTAGGAATCTGTTATTTAAATAGTGCAGTTGAAAGGCACAATCAAGTAACTGCCTAACAGAGTCAGGGGAAGAAGGGAATCCACTTCATTGTGTAGGACAGTTAATTCATCTTCTTTACTCTGGAATCCTGCTTGTCACATAAAACTGTGAGGACAGAGCTGAAGCTCAGTAACATAAGGCTTATTAAAAAATAAAATACATTTCAACCCAACTTTTACAGTGGTAAAATACAAATTAATTAGGATGCTGCCAAATGAATTACGCAACTTATGTTTCAGAAGTTGACAATTTTATGTGGACTGAGTTTTAAGTATCCAGCCTGAAGTAAACATGCAGTTTATAGTTATTATTTGCATAGAAACAGCACACAGGTTCAATCACAGAACTAAATGAAGAATTTGCACCCAAAGGGTAGATATTTTATACCCCTTCCTTCACCCCACACCTGCCATCTCAAAAGTTCAGGAACAAAGTCTTGGATTAACTGTTCTGATTTCAGGTATCTATAATGTATGTAAAAGTCAGTCATTTTGACTTCCTTTATAGGCAGTGGAGAAAGCTTAGTATCTTTAGACTGAGCCTCCCCAGACTAACACAGGTGGGATAGATCATGTTAATTCTCTACAGTCAGTGGAAAGACAGTCCAGTTGTCTACTCTGATGTTACCTCTAAAGTGATCTCTCTTAAATATTTCAAAATATAGCACCCTAAAATAATTCATAAGAGATGAGCAAATATTCCTGAAAATCCCTGTAATAATATCATTTATCTTTAAGCTCTAATTCAAATTATCATCTCCAGTAGTTTCTGCTTAATTAACTTATTCTATTAGGAGGAACATGCAATCTATTAAAAAAGTTTACTTGAATTTTTAAAATTTTTTTAACCTGTTATTAACCTACCTTCCTCCCCTCTAATCTTCAGAAATCCAACCGAGATTAAGTTAAGCAATACAAAAAAGCCCCATTTCTTTCTAACTCAGTATTTGTCTAAGATAATTTCCCTTGTCATACTAATGTTTTATAGAATATAAATCTTCAGTGACAATAATCTTGAGTTTTTGAGGCAAGATTAAATGAAGTCTCATATTTATTCTTTTAATTACATATTCCCCGAACATGTGAAGGTATAGACAAGTATGTATAAAGGCTTTCATTTTCCTTTAAATAATAAAATGCTCTCAGTTTTCATCAATATATATGTCTGTCTTCAACATGTCATCTAAATACTCTTCTGTTAGATTTATTTTAATCTCTGTTGATGATTGACTACATTACTTAGTTTTACCTATGATTTAAGAGCAAATACTGTCCTTTTTCATAATGCATGAACAATAATAAAAATAAGAGATTAAAAATCTTTCTAGGATGTTCACTGCCCCTATGATCTGGAAAGTAAGAGAGTGGTTACACTGCAAAATGTGACAAAAAGTGTTCTATCATTTTATACATAATTTCTAAGTAGAGTTGATTGGTTACCAAGCCATATTACTAAGTGATACATAAGGAACAGAAGAGCTTTGCACAGGAAAATACAGGGGACTGGTGGAAGCAGGAGTTACAGATGTCATAGCTTATGATGTTGATCTGCAAACCCATGGTCTTAGATGCAGAGCTCTCCTTTGGCCTAGAAATGCAAGTGAGGAATGCTCAGAAGAAACGTTTCTGAGAGGCTCAACTGCTCTGTTCTCCATTTCAGAAGAACCAAGAGACGTCGAGGCATGGCATCTTAGTCATTTTGGACATTCCACTTCTTTATCAGTGGAAAACACCTAATAATTTTCACATTGTGGGTAGCAGGTGTTTTCAGAAGGTGGAGACTGTAAACTTGTAGGTTGTATTGTGTTGGACTTTTATTTTTCTTTCCACAAAAAGAGATATCTTCATTTAGAGTTTCGTACGAGTATTCATTCCTTCCCAGATCCCATGATCTGACATGTTATTTTTTTTAATTGTGGTAAAGAATTATGATAAAGAAATGTCCCAGAAGAGATTTTACAAGGATCGCATACCTGTTTGATAACAGTGTGCAAGTGCAGAAGGTTAATAGATAAACCATGTTTCTCAGGGTCATTACTGATGCCTCATCCACTGTGAATCCAGCCGTTTATCTTCATACAATGTCAGGGCTCTGTTCTTTCAGGAAACTGAAAAATGCAATGGATAGGGTTATGATCTGAAGTGCACTGTTGTGCTAAAGACGTATTTGTATTCCAGCTTTTTAATGAAATTGTGAAATTATGTCTAATCCACTTATGTAGGTGTGACAGGACTTTTAAAGAGAAGGAATTGATTGTTCCTGCTGGGCATAGTTTCTTCACAGTTTTTCATCTACTTCCCTGGCTGCTAAGAGCCCAAAATGTACATCAAAGCACATTTTTGGGGAATTGAAATTAATCAGAGGCCTTCAGTCTCTTCTCTTTTTCCAGTAATTTGTAATTAACAGTTAAAATTGAGAACTTTATTTCCAAGTCTCGCAGCTTCTCCAGCTAACAACACAGTTTCAAAACTAAATACTGTAGTTGGTAGACCATAGCTGTCCCAGATCACTTGATTTTTCTTTAAGCAACAATCATGTGGTGGGAATCTCTGCATCCATTTGTTTTCCCCCAGTTTAGGCATCATAATATCATATATGTTCTAAACTCTGATTTTTATGTTTCAGTCAACTGTTTCTTTATTCTGTTAGTTATAGCACTCCTCATTAATCTGGAAAATTCTATGTGTATGTGGAATGAGCTACGCTTCATTTAGAAAAAATAAATCTGTCCTTGCTTAAAGAGTAAATTCTGAATTTGCAAATAAAATATTAGATTGATTAAAGAATTGAAATAGAAATTCACACTGAAACATGAAATACTGTGATGTCCTATGGCTACCTTAATTTCAAAAGACTATTGCAAAAATTGAATGTCTTTGATTTATTAAACAAAAATTTTAGAGGAAATAAAAATGCACTGGAGGAGACACTGGAAAGTTCTGGACAAACAACAAAGAGAGGTAGATTAAAGATTGGACCCAAATTGAATATAATGGAAATACAGAACCCAAACATTATTAAAAAAGGAGACAGAAAAAAAATAGAACATATAAAGAGGGAATTTTTGGTGTATCAAAAGACACAACCTTTGGAATTCACTGTCACAAGACATAAAAGTCCTATTGCCTACAAGGCTTATAAAACAAGACTTCTATATTGTACAATTCTGTAACATCCTAACTGACAGCAACACAAGCAAAATACCGTATCAGAACAAATTTCCAGTGTTTACAAGGAAAAGCTAAGGCACAGGAGCAAAAACAAAGGGACCATTACAATATATTTTCATAATTCAGACCTCCAGAAAGAAGAAATGACATCAACGATTACACTGAGAAGTTTGCTTCAACTGAGCTTTTTTTTTCATATGTTTACGTTTAAATAATCACTTTTTTAGGTAAATGGAAAGGGAAAATCCATGCTTTGCCAAAGCCAGTTGGACTTTTGTTGTTGGCTCTAGTGGGGACAGACTTTCAAGTTCATTACTTTTACTGAAAGCTTTCATTAAATTAAACAATAATAGTAATGAAAGATTAAAAAAAAATAAATGGATTATTCTCTATTTTCCATTTCATTATTGGACTATGATTAAAATATTTTGGTTTATCCATTGACGTGGTTATTAAGAAAGGTTAAAGAAGGCATACCCTCTAATGAGCATGAACGGCAAGCTAGGAACAACAGATGAGGAGAAAGCTGAGATTCTCAATAACTTTTTTCCTCGGTCTTCACTGTCAACCTCTCTCCTCACACCTCCCAAGTTGAAGGACCACAAGGTGGGGACCAAGGTGACAAAGTAAGTAAAGTCAAGGTTCCTGACCACCTAAGGAACCTGAACATAAACAAGTCCATGGGACCTGATGAAATGCATACCAGAGTTCTGAGGGAATTGCCTGATGTAGCTGCTAAGCCAGTCTCCATGATATTTGAAAAATCATGGCAGTCAGGTTAAGTTCTTAGTAACTGGAAGAAAGGAAACTTGACACCCATCTTAAAAAAAGGTAGAGAGGAAGACCCTGGGAACTACCGACCAGTCAGCCTTACTTCTGTGCCTGGGAACGTCATGGAACAGATCCTCCTAGAGGCTTTGCTAAGGCACATGGAGGACAGGAAGGTGATTTGGGACAGCCAGCATGATTTCACCAAGGGCAAGTTCTGCCTGACCAACCTAGTGGCTTTCTGCGATGGAGTGACTGTATCAGTGGACAAGAGAAGAGCAATGGATGTCATCGATCTGGACTTCTGCAAGGCCTTTGACACAGTCCCTCACAACATCCTTTTGTCTAAGTTGGAGACATATGGATTTGATGAGTGGACTGTTCAGTGGATGGTCACATCCAGAGGGTAGTGGTCAATAGCTTGATGTCCAGATGCAGGTGGCTGACAAGTGATGTCCCTCAGGAGTCTGTGCTGGGACCAGTGCTGTTTAGTATCTTCATCAATGATATAGACAGTGGGATTGAGTGCATCCTCAGCAAGTTTGCAGGTGACACCAAGCTGAGTGGTGAGGTCAATACACCAGAGGGATGGGATGTTCTCCAGAGGGACCTGGACAAGCTGGAGAACTGGGCCCATGTGAACCTCCTGATGTTCAACCAGGCCAAGTACAGGGTCCTGCATCTGGGTCAGGGCAATCTGCATTATTAATAGAGGCTCAGGGATGATGAGAGAGAGAGAGACCAGAGATGGACTTGGGGGTGCTGTTGAACAAAAAGCTGGACACGAGCCTGCAATGCGCACTTGCAGCCCAGAAGGCCAATCGCATCCTGGGATGCATCAGAAAAAGCGTGGCCAGTAGGTCAAGAGAGGTGATTCTGCCCCTCTGCTCTGCTCTGGTGAGACCCCACATGGAGTACTGCATCCAGGTGTGGAGCCCACAACACAAGGATGTGGATTTGTTGGAGCAGGTGCAGAGGAGGGCCACAAAAATGCTCAAAGGGTTGGAACACCTATGAGGACAGGCTGAGAGAGCTGGGGCGGTTCAGCCTCAGAAGGCTCCAGGAAGACCTTATAGTGGCCTTCCAGTACCTGAAGGGGGCTACAGGAAAACTGGGGAAGGACTGTTTACAAGGGTGTATAACAACAGGATGAAGGGCAATGGTTTTAAACTAGAACAGAGTAGATTCAGATTAGACATTAGGAAGATGTTCTTCACTATGAGGGTGGTGAAACACTGGAACAGGTTGCCCAGAGACGTGGTGGAGGCCACATCCCTGGAGACATTCAAGGTCAGGCTTGATGGGGCTCTGAGCAACCTGATCTAGTCAAAGATGTCCCTGGTCACTGCAGGGGGATTGGACTATGTGATCTTTAAAGGTCCCTTCCAACCCAACACATTCTATGATTCTGTGATTGCCTCCTGATTAGAATTTTTTTAATTAAGACCAAACCTATCATATATGTAATCATGCCACAGAGTACTCTGCTAGCATTATGCAACCAAGAGTAGATCATATATTTATTCATCTTGTTAGATACTTGATGTTAGGCTTGATTTTTTTTTCCTTAAAGTTTAAATACTCTCCATCATGTATCATTCCAGTAAGTGACTGCTTTCTGCATGAACTTAACTTTGTTTTCCTAAGGAAGCAAATGTCTTTCATAAACAATTAATTTTTTTTTGACACAGGGGATGGAAGTATCAATCATATGTTCTTATTTAATTTTTTTTAATTAACCTTTATAGTACGACAACTCCAGATTTTAAAACATTTTTGAAGATAGCTGTATATAGTGTTAATGGGTAATAAAAATAACAATAAACTAGTATGTAAATTAGGCAGATTGAACAAGTCCATGATATCGAACTACTTGGAATGAGGCTTGGAAAGGTTTCAAGAACATTGAGTAATGTATTTGATTACTCCAGCATATAAATCATCTTTAATTTCACCTCTGGTAAAGAAATAGCAGATCTGTAGCAATTTTAAAATAGTGAAAAAATTACTGAACTAATTTGAAAATGAGGAAAGTATTTTGTCAAGCATCTTTGGAGCGCGGAAGAAAAATAAAATTAATTTTCTTACATTTTTTTAATTACTTGTTTCTAGACAGCAAATAGGATGTTACAGTTTAAATATCATAAATTTTCTGCTTATATATATAGATACATTTACAATAATGTAAACCCTAGTTGTTCTAAAAACTTAAAGAATATTCCCATTTAAAGCAGTTTTAATAACATGAAATGTCTAGGAGTATTTTAAATGCAGGTAGGACAAAGCTTCACCTACCATTGCTAAAAGACCATACAAATTTGATTCTACATTCTCAGTTTTTTTCTAAATTAAACTTATCCTTCAGTTACTGGGCTTGACTATACAGCCAGTGAAGTCATAGGTAATTACCTTAAAAAAAAGCCCTTATTTTATTAATTGCTTTTGGTTATATTTGTTGAGCTCCTGCCAAGATACTGACATAGATACTAGTCAAACAAAGAGTTCAAGTCTGTGCTTAGGTCTAAGCACATAGTTTTATCTCGTTAGGATTCTGGATGGATGTGGCAGACTTCCAGCCCTCAGTCTTAATACAGTTGGAAGTCACAATTGGATAAGGAGGAGTTATGCTTTCAATAACAAAAATATTAGTACATAGGGATGGAGATTTCATGTTACCCTAGTAAGAAAGAAAATGAAAGCCTTGGTCACACTCTAAAATTATGGTTTTCTCCTGCAAAAAAAACACGTTTCTGTAACACAATCAGACTTAATCTTTGTCAAAGTGGAAGGCTGGGCTGGCCACTAACTCTGACAGATGCTCTCTGTGATGCCCCCATCAACCTCCCAGGGGAGGATAAAACATAAAACAGGGAGAGAGACTTTGAGATTGGAAAAAACCAAACAAACTGGAGCCAGTTGAATGAAAAAGAACAATATGAACAAGAACAATGAAGATTTTGAAATATAAATACTACAGAATACATAAAATCCAAAATTTTACTGAGGTACTATAAATGAGTGCTTATCATTCTCTGTCACAGAAATACTTCCAAAGACACAGAGAAGGTTCTCAGAAGTTTCTTTGTTTCTAAGTGATTTCCTTACATAGTTTTCTTCTGTCTTTCAGGGAATATGGATGTTATTTTTCACATTGAATTCTGATCAATTATGGTTGCTTAAGAGATAAGGCATAATCTGATTTTTAAAATCTCAAAAAAAAATGGAAATAATATTTTATAGGTAACCTAGGATTTTGGTTACCTCTACATGCTAGGTCAGCTGTCCTTGTCATATCATTTGAAATGAGACTCCACCCTGAAGAAGGGCACTGAATAGCAAAGCAGACTTCAAGACTTTCTCAGTGCCACTCTGTTCTGATACTGGTATCCATGTAAGCCTGGACAATCCATCTGCATATTCAGCTCTTACTGTAAAAAGTAAGAGACATAATTTATTCACAAGGGTTGGGTTATAACATTGTTTTACAAAATACTACATGAGGGAGATTGTCTGTTTTAAATTTAGGCACTCCGAAGTGTTGTATATGCAAAACATTAAAAAAATTTGAGCTGGCATCCAGCTCTGTTGTGTAGATTTATTCTAAATTCCTGTGACTATGCCACAGCTGTGTACATTTGTTTTATTTGTTATAAGAATTATTAAAAGATGCTTTTGTTCGGTAAAGTAGCAGTGTCATCCAGCAGGCACCTTTAATGAAATTTTACTTGGTGCTAGGCAGCAGGTAGAATTACTTAAAACAAATCTTACAAGTTTCTTCTCTGTGTCCTTTTAATGACACTGACCTAATAAATAACATCAAGTAATGATAGCGATTTATCAGAATAAATATCTCAGAAAGTGTTCATTGTAGAAAGTAAAAGCCTGATATAAATTTCAGTGAACTAATGGGAAGAACTTGTTTAGAAGGCTGAATCAGCATTACAGTTCTAAGAAAGCACAGCCTTATTCTGGAGTAGTAGAATCTCCGATCCTGAAGGCTGGGGAAACAGCCTCTCCTGAATATAATTTAATTTTTAAAGGTTTTCTGAAGGTTTGATGTGCATTTTAGATGAAGAATTGCAAGCCTGCATGGTCATAAATATTTTCTTTAATGTTTGATCCGAGAATATTTTTTGTCAGCAGGAAAAAAATAAAATCATTGTTCAAAGGAAATAAAATTACTTATATGTTCAAACTAGTATTATTCAAATCAGTCGGACTGTCATTCAAATCACAAGTCAGAATATTTACTATAATTCTGTACCTGTTTTTTTTCTTTTATATGAGATTATCTAACACTGACTAAGTTATTTCATTTATTAATTTGGCTTGCAATTTGGTATTTAGAGGTAGGTTTCCTTAAATGGGTGTAATTTTATTGTTTCACATTTCAAGCTCTTATTTTTCTTTTAAGCTTTCAAAATTGAATTATTTGAAAAGAGCTGTTGATGTATAGCATCACATTTAACTCTATCTAAAAAAGTACAGACATACAAACTTAACAAGGAAATAAAATAAGAACACCAGCTAAGAAAAAAAAAAATGTGGGTGAAATGAAATAATGGCCAAAGATTTAAAATTACTCACCGGAACTAAAAAGAACAGAATTTCATACATTGTTGCCAATCTATAAATAAGCAATTAATTTTATTGGCTATAGCAGAAGAAATTCCGTGTTTACATGTTCACTCATGTGAATACAGGCTACACGGTTTGGCCCTGAGTGAATACTTCTGAATAAAGAATCCAATAACATGAAGCAGTATCGATGTGGAAGCTAGAAAGCGCTAATAAGCCTTGAATGAATTTGAGGGATTCTTTTTTCCGAACAGTGTCTGTTTTGTAGCAGTTATGCATTTTTAAAAAAAAAAGAATAATGTTTTTGGTGATGAAGATCATCATGGGAAGAAAACTTTTCTTCTAGAAAGTATTTATTTAACTTTTTTTTTTTTTTAAATCCACCCCCTTCTTGCCCCATCCAATCTATGACCTTGTCAGGTTTAATAGTTTTAAACTTTTATTCAGCTGTCATATTCTTGTGTCTCATTTTCCTTGCTAAAAACAAATTGCCATCTGTCTGAATTAACAATATTTTCATTCTAAAGGCATCTTCTCCCACAACATATGTCTTCAATTTCTAATGTGAATCAGAATACTTGAAGAATGTTGTCAACGATCATGCCACCAATCTGATTGAAACAGCCTTGACATTTTGCCAATTAAACCGTAGACTTTAAAGAAAATTATAAGTAGCACTTGTGTTGTTGAAGAATTCAGTAAGGCTCACCAGGATAATGAAACAGAATTTCCTATAATTTTCAGGAGCCTCATGAAATAATAGGAAATTCAATTTTCTGGTTCACTTTTTAAATTACTTTTGTAGTACTAGGGTTTTTTTTTATATTTAGATATATCTTTAGAAGTTTGGGGTTTTTACATCTGAGTGATCAAGTGAATTAAACCAATAAAACATGCATTTGCGTAACTGGAAGCATGCAATAGTATAAAAATGTTCAGGCCGTGGAATCTACTTCTTGCCCTCTAATTGCTGATTCTAAAGTATACACAATCTTCTGTTATCTTCATGGATGGGTTAATCTGACATTTTTTCAGCACTATAAATTTTGGTATTAGAAAACAAGAACTTCTGAGGACTTGGAAGGATGTGAAAGAAAGTTCAAATGTAGATGGAAAGTCTAACAAGATTTACTATTGAGCGTAGAAAGAAAACTGGTTTCAGTTGGAAGAAATTAGGAGCCTTCAGAGGCTTCAGAATTACTGCTCTACACTGGCTTGTTTTCATAGAACTTTAAACAGTTCAGCCCTGCAAGACAGTGTACGTCTTATCTCCTCCATACTCAAATGTTTTCAGTAAGACTAGTTGAAAGTTTTCCATCAGAAGTTATTCTGCGGTGTAAAATTATGTTTTGACCACACAGATTTCTTCCTAAAGAAAAAGCATACTTTTCAGAACGTTTCTTTGGGTGGTTTTTTTTTGGATGGATTTTTTTTTTGTCATTGAAATCTAATAGTCCAACCTTGATAAATCCCAAATGTCAAAGAAAAGATAAATTACGATTGCCTAACAACTCCAGTTTTTTGCAGTTTTCTTGTGTAGATACATCATATATAGAGATCCCATCATCTGGATGTGCAACAGAGTGCCACTTTCAATGTGCACACCTCAATATGCAGAAAGAGGTATAAAAGGACCTTACCCAAACTCAAAGCCTGAATTTCTGTGTGCGGAGTGTTAATTGCAAAGACCAATGCAATCTTCCACACCCAGAGTGGGAAGGAAGAAGTAGTGCTCTAGGCAATTTATAATTTCTCTGCAAAACCTTCCTACCAGCTGAACAGCAGAACTGAGATAACTGACTCGGTGAAGTTATTTTCCTTCTTTAAATTCTAACTCTCTTCCAGTTTTTAAGCTGCTTTGGACTGCTCCATTACTTATTCTCTGTATTTCTGTATGAATATGTGGTGCCTCTGATTTAGCTATTTGCCTTCAGAAGGGGTAGATGTCATTGAATGTGCAGCAAAGATCTATGTACATCCCCTGGGAAAGAACGTGTATTTTGCAAAATATTGGCATATATATTTACCATGGACAAACCTTGGGTAAGGCTGTGGAAAAACAACTGAATTACGTTGCTTGAGACAGAAAATGCAGTTGCATTACTGAGTCATAGTTGCTTTCATGAGATAGTGTGGTAGACCTGACCTGCCTTTCACCCAAAGCCTCGCTTTGTCTCAAAGCTGTAATTTTCTTACATTAGTAGAAATCTTGTACAATACCCTGAGCATTGCAGTGGAGCAGTGTTTAATAATAACTGAAGGTTGATTACAATACTTCTGCACATATACACAAAGGCTTTCAATAAATGTAAAGAGGTAAAATTGAAAAGAAAAAAAATCACAGATACACACAGAAAAAAAAAAGTCAAACAGTATAGAGCAAAAGATGACTTAGAATATGCTTTTATTTCCATTAGGGACAAATTGGCCTTCTTTTCCTGCAGGTAGAACACAGAATATCTGTATTTCTTGAGAAAGTAAAAGCTTTTGTCCATGACTGGTGTAAATGAGTTAAAGTCTCGCATTCTTTAAATCTTAATCTCATTTATTTTAAGATTGTACTAATTTTGACACAATTATTGAGCAAGGACACATAATTTAAAATGACAGTTTTAAACCTCAACAACAGTTTATATGAAGAAACCTTTATTTCATATCTCAATTGAGGTTATCACTAGTCTTTTTTATGGCTTTTTCCTTGCAGTTTAAGATAGATACTAAAAGAAAAAAGGCAAAAAAAAAGTACATATATTATGATATAATACTTTATTCCATGGTGAGAATAACAACCAGGATGAGACTTATGTAGAAATTTGCATTCCAGTCAATGTTCATGTGTATAATCAAGTACTGTGTGCAGTTAAATGAGTCTGTTGTCTTGCTATAATGAATATCTACATCCATCCTAACAGTTAATGAGGAATAAATGACTTATTATCAATGAATAGCAGTATCTAAATAGCTCTGCAACAAAAACAGAATATTAATATGTGTAGCTAAAATAGATCTTAAATGATAATGAACTTACTCAGACTATTAATTATTTTAAAAGCCTCTAGTAAGTTTTATTGCTTCTGGATGGAATTAGAACTCAGCTGGTTCAAGTGCCCTTATACGTCTGCAGACAGAGTTAACAAATGACTCTTTAAAATTGTATCTCAGAACTGAGCAGAAAAGGGCTTTTATGAAATACAAGGGCTGCCATGAAAGACCAGACTGTAGATATCTCCGGTTCAGCTTTTTATTCCCACCAGAAATTAGGTTTACTTACTTCAGTGGAAGCAGCAAAAATTGTCTCTATAGCTGATTGTGCATTAACTGACTCACTTCCTAATCATCAGCTGAGCCTGTGCCCTGAGGCACAAAAACTTATGCCTTTTACTTTCTTTTTCAAAAAAACAATGAGATTCTATTACAACAGCAAAATCTCATTGCCACACGAATGTCAAATTCATTTCTGAATATTTCTAAGCTTTTGGTCTCAGGGATACCATGTTCAAACCATGAAATTGCAACTGTTGAAGAAATTTGACTTGTTCAAGTATTCCTAGCAGTCAGTAGATGAGATGACTGCTTTCTACACGGACTAACAAATCCTGGATGAAGAATTAGTTGTGGAATTTCATTTCATTCTTCCTAATTTTAGGCAAGTTCTCAGCTACTATTTATATCTAGGAAGTTACTCCCGGTGCTTTGCTTGATTCAGGAAAATTAATTATCTCAGGTAGCCTTATTGAAATAATAGAAGGTTAATCAAGTTTTGATTTAACCATCTGATGTCAAAGTTCACATAAAATTTTGCTTGGGTTTCATAATCTGCAGGACACAGTTCTAGGCATGTTTATTTCCAAACTTTTTCACTGAGCACAAAAGATGAACATGGGGAAATTGGTTTAAGAGGAATGATTTTGGGGTAGGAATCATTATGCTAGGTATTTTCAGTGGATTTTCTCTTCAATATTGTGTGATATATATTAAAATTGTTGTATTTCTAGAAAAAAAGACAAGTTCCGCTCTGATGCTGTGAAGTGAAATTTTATAAAGTGGAGCAGCACATGGAAAACATTAAACTTCGTCATAAGTTTGTAGAAGTACACAGGTCAACAAGTCTAAATGTAAATTGTTATATAACAAACCACTCTTTGTAATATGATCAAAACAAAATATTATGCATCTATGCAGCTAATGAATGTGTACTTTCGAGTGTTATACTGGAGCTGAAAGAATCAATATCTGGATTTCAAGTAATGAATGTTGCCAAAGCTATCTAGTTGCCGTGAGAGATTTTCAGACCGTTTCCAGAATACATTTTTTGTTATATTTCTTTTTTCCTGATTCAGGGAAACTCTCAAATAAAAGTAAGGATGAACAACAATTAGAAATTTATTGTTTCCCTCTAGATATTCTTTCATGCTTTTACTTTCACCTGAAATTCGATCTTAATACTGTATTCTTTTAAGACAGGCTATATAGCTATTACACAGACAAATCATAAAGACTGACATGAAGTCTAAACCGAGGTCATCTAAGTCTGTGTAGATTAACTACAGTTTTAGCTCAGTTCTGTGTTCAGCCTGGAATATGTTAAAGAAAAAAAAATCTCTATTACTGATTTTCTATGATCTCTTCAAAGATTCTGCTTTCCTGTGACACATTTTAGCAGTTAAGTTGACAAATACACTCTCACTTTTGCATATTTCTCTTCTTGCATTTTCTCCTTAACTGAGCTAAAACAAATTGGTATTCCTACTTCAAAGTACTTGATGACTTAAAGTACCATTAACAAACCAGTAAGGTGAATTGACATCTGGACACTTGGTGTCAAGATATGAGTAGTTTCTGTTACATCTCAAATCTCCTTATAAGTCGAAGGGAAACACCTGACGTGTAAAGACAGTCTTTTGAAGTCTTAACAGTCTAACTGAGGACTTCTTGTATGTTTAGAAATTATTATTACAAAATGAAAGATTAAATTAAAAATTAATGTGTTCTATTTCATATTTATGTGCATTCATTCGTATATTCGTATATACAATGTTACACACATAATTTATATAATATTGGTTTTATAACTTTTTTTTCTGTATAAATAAATAATACATTTCAAAATAACATACTATTGGAGTAAGGACTTTGTCTAGACTTAAGAATATAGAGTTTGCTCTAAGACACTCAGACACCAAATCTTTTTGAAGAAACATCAGCAGCATATGCCTCACATCTTCTTCCTTGCATATTTTTTAAAGCTAGAAATTAAATCCAAATTACTGAGACAACTGACAAAAAACTTGAGTTTATACAGTAGATTAGTCAAAGACTAACTAAATTCCAGTTCAGCAGAAAAACCCAATTCCGTAACAAAGCCATTTCCTCGGATATGTCTCTGCTGCACTGGTGCTTGTGCAAGGTGTTCTTTGAAATACCAAGGACTGAAGCATTGGTTTCTGAAGAAAAATGGAAACCCAAATATATTTCATGAGGAGCATTCCCAAGATTTGAGGATTTTCTAAGAAAAATACTTAAGCTATTCAAAAAGTATTCTGCATCCCAAAAATATTCACCTCATTTAAAATACCTGTCTATGAAAATGAGTACTTAAAGTATGAGAGTTTCTTCAATAAAAAAAAAATAAAATTAACTGATCTCCAGACAGCCTGTGGGAACAAAGAGAATAGGATAACTGAAACATCTATCAAATCTTATCCTACACAAAACCAGTTTAAGATACCATCAAAACACATGGTAAAACATTTGAAATCAGAAACCCAAAGTTAGTTTAGTTACATTGCACCATATGCTGAACCTTACTTCTTCATGAATGGTGAAATGAAATTGCTTCAAACCTACCAAAAAAAGCTTCCTTCTTAGTTTGTACAAAAAAAAAAAAAAAAGAGAAAATAAAAAGAGAAATTTCAAGATGAAAGTAGTGGAAGTGTTGTTGAGGGAAGGATAGGCAATCTGAATGATACTAAGAAATTTTAAAAGGAGGAAAAAAAAAAAGCAGGTAGTGTAGCAATTGCATCTGCCCTGAGGGAAACTTACCAAAGACCTGAAAAGGACTAGAGTTTTCTAGCCATTAAAACCCAATTACTTTGCTGCAGGTACTTATCTTTGCCTTTTGTGCACTGACTCCCAGCTAATTAGACTTGACCACAGGTGAGACTCAGCTCATGAAGATATAAAGAGAGTCCTGCCAAAGGGCCTTGTGGAATTGTTTCTTTTGGGGGTATTAGTTGGAGAGTCTCTCATTAGACTGGAATACCGCTTAAGGAAATATTCTGAGATTGAGTAAACCATCACAAACCTTCCTTCTGGTGAGTGATACTGTCTGCCTGTATCCTTGAGTGAGTCCTTGTCCCTGTGGGTGAATGATTCCTCTTTTTGCACACCCTTGAGTGAGAGGTTTTCTGTGAATATGTGCACATTTGGACTCATCTTTCTAAAATAGAATGTTATGTAGTGTTATATTCCTTGCTGACATCTGAGCTTGTAATATACTTTGGTGTGTTGGAGTGCTGGGCAATTTCCTGGTGGAAACAAATTTTCAATTTTGAGTAGCTGCCCTGGCTTTTTTGTTGGTGCCTCTGGGACAGTAGGTAATAGAATGGTGGAACCAACTCTGGAACCAGCTCTTAATGTAGGAAGTATTGGTTATGTTGTAAAAAAACCAAAATCAAATTTTAGAATGTATGGGTTTGATGTTAGGAGTAAACAAACCAAAGATGTTTCATATTGATGTTTTCCAAATTTTCTACATCATAAATTGTTTTTACACCTGGTGTTCATTAGACTGAAAGGGTGTATTATTGTGCTTGTAAGGGAAAATGTCATGGTTAAAACAAACTGCAAATGCAGCAGTGCTTTGACTGTAACCTGAAAGCAATTCTCAAGGAAAACAGTAAAGTATATTACATAAAAAGTGATTTAAGAGTAAAGATGTGCTCTTATGCTCATTTAAGTAAGAGCAATAATATGCAGAGTTAGTTTTGGTGTATAAAGTGTTCAAGATACTGAGTCTATTTGTTAGTTTCTCATGAAATTTACTCCTGATGAAATTTACTCCTGAAGTTTCGTGGAAAAAGTGACCTTGAAGTTCCTAAAACGTTAGAGAGAAAATGATTTGTACAATAATATATTGATTCAAATTATCTTTACTATCTAAGGTTAATAAACTTATTTTATTTATGATTTATAGTAACACTAGGGAATCGAACTTTCTTGCTTAAGTAAAAACATAGATCCCATTTTAAAATTTTATCATAAAAATAAAATTTTGGTTTAGTATCTGGTTGTCAGTTACTATCTGTCAGTTATTCTTTTCTACTTTATTCTAAGTGGTTTTCCCTAGAACACTCTATTTCAAATCTGTTTTCAAAGAAATCACATGAAAAGTGTGAAAGCATTTAATGAGCCATACATGTCTACATAAAGTTAAATATACTTTTTATCACAGTTGCATATTTATTTTATGCGATATGTCACTTCATTTGCAGTGAGTTGAAAATCTGAGTGTTGCTTTTCATGTCAAATATGCTTTTCATATCATTAAAAATATCTGGTAGCTAGAACTATTCTACTGTGGCTGAAGCCATCCCCACCCACTTTAATTTTGTATGTTTTTGCTTTGGGCAGAAGTCTTCAGGTATGCTATGTAAGTACAGAGTGATGAGCTTGACATCAATACAATTGTTCACACCTTCTGTAGTAAAGCAAAGTCACTAATTCATCTATGTTTCATTGATGGAGCGCATTCATTTTCTAATTTGTTGCAGGGTTGTGTGCTCTCATTAAGGTTGTCAAATGATACCTTACTTGCATGAAAGTGAGGTCCTTAAGGTCTTTTTTTTTTTGAGAGAGAGAAAAAAAAGATATATATATATGTTTACAGAAGTACAGTTAGTTCTGTGTAACAGGCAGGTGAATCGTAGCCTGCTGGTCAAGTCCTCTCAACCGAAGTAACTACAAAATAACTACCAATGCATAGCATAAGCTATACTGGATTATGCTATGTAATTTTGTGTCTTTTATAATAATTGTAGAGAGGACATTGACTTTAATGAAGGACAAGGAAACATGAGGGGCACATTACAGGATGAAAACAGAAAAATTTAAAAAGATTTTGCTTTTTAATGGAAGACAATGGAAGCTATACTCCCAAGGGTAAGTTTTCTAAAGAACTTAATTGAAGTAGAAAATTAAAGTAATGATTACCAGTGAAGCAAACTTTGGAGTGAACTGCTTTCAAAATTGGATTTACATGTATTTGCAAAAAAATATTCCCATGTTGAAATTGTTGAACTACTTGAAAAATGGCAAAAGCTATCTGAAATAAAGTAGACAGACTGCTTCTGAAGTCTGTAAAAAGCAAAATAATGTTAACAATGTACCCCGAGTCAGGATTCTAGCACAATCTTCTTTTTTTGCTTATCTCACTATGTTACAAACAGCAGGAGCAAAAATGCTCGTTCCAGAAATCCTTTCTGGAAAACCTGAAAACAATAAAAATCTGATGTTTAACCATTCCAGAGGTTGTTGCTTCTGATATAGAATCATGGTGTCATTATGGTTGGAAAAGACCTCCAAGATCATCTTGTCTGCCCACCACTACCATGACCACTAAATGATGTCCCTAAGTGCCACATCTACAAGTTTTTTGAATGCTTCCAGGGATGGCAACTCTACCACTTGTCAGAGCAGCCTGTTCCAATGCCTCACCACTCTTGCAATAAAAATTCATTCTAATATGTAATATAAACCTCCCTGGTGCAACTTGAGGCCATTTCCTTTTGCTCTATCATTAGTAACTTGGGAGAAGAGACCAATACCCACCTCACTACAACCTCCTTTCAGGTAGTTTTAGAGAGCAATGAGGTCTCCTCTCAGCCTTTTCTTCTCCACACTAAACAATCCCAGCTCCCTCAGCCTCTCTTTATAAGATGTGGTCTCTAGATGCCTCACCAGCTTCATAGCTATTCTCTGGAACTGCTCCAGCAACTCAGCGTTTTATACTGTGTGGCATCCAAAACTGAACACAGTACTTAAGCTGTGGCCTCGCCAGTGCTGAGTACAGGGGTGTGATCACTGCCATACTCCTGCAAGACACATTTTTGACACAGATCAGGCTTTTATAACCACTTGGACACACTGCTGGCTCATGTTCAGCTAGCTCTCCACCAGCACCCTGAGATATTTTTCTGTGAGGCAGCTTTCCAGCCTCTCTTTCCCAAGCCTGTTGCACTGCCTTGGGTAATCTGTGACTGAAGTGTGGGATGTGGCACTTGGCCTTGTTGAACTTTATACAACTGCCTTTAGACCATTGATCCAGCCTGTCCAGGTCCCTCTGCAGACCCTCCCTACTCTCCAGCAGATCAACACTCCTGCTCAGTTTGATGTCATCTCAGAATTTACTGATGGTACACTCAATCCCCTCACCCAGGTCATTGATAAAGATATTAAACTCAACTGGCCCCAAAACTGAACCCTGGGGGACACCACTTGTGATCAGCTGCCAGCTGGATTGAACTCCATTCACCACCACTCTCTGGGCTCAACCATCCAGCTAGTTTTTAACCCGGTGAAGAGTATACCTGTCTAAGCCATGAACTACCAGCTCCTCTAGCAGAATGCTGTGGAAAACAGTGTCAAAGGCTTGACAGGTAGACAGTGTCCACAGCCTTCCCCTCATCCACTAGGTGAGTCACCTGATCATAGGAGGAGATCAGGTTGATCAAGCAGGACCTACCTTTCATGAACCTGTGCTGGCTGGGCCTGATCCCCTGGTTATGTGAGCACACTCAAGAAGAACTGCTCCATAATCTTCCCTCGTACTGAGGTCAGACTGACAGGCCTGTAGTTCCCTGGATCCTCCTTCTAGCTCTTCTTGTAGATTAACATAAGGTTTTTCAAGACATCGAACTTCCAGCAAAATTAAATAAGAGCTACTTCCAAGTATCCTTATATAAAAATGTAGATACCTATTCCTTACAGCTGAGGAACTGACTTTCAATTTCATTGCCCAAACACAAAAATTCATGGCATTTGGGATCAAGCAGATGATCAATCTGAAACAAAATATCAGTTTTGCTTTAATATGTGTAAACATAGTATTGAGCTATTACTTTCATTTTCATTTCAAAGAATTTTATTTGGAATTAAATATTTTTATTTTCAAATTTTCTTATTTTTATGACAGCTTGACACAAAGTCAGAGTACCAGTTGCATTTTTTTCATAAAAAAAACTATTCAAAAAACTGCTAAATGCACTTTAATTTTCACTTAAACTAAGGCATCATCATAACTGGGTGAGGAAAGTCTATGGGTATAACATCATGCCATTTATAAGTCAGGGTTTTTTAGTCTACTTTTGAATCAGAAGAAGTGTTAAATGTACCTGTGATGAGACCTTGAGTCAGCTAGAACTTCTAGGTAGATCTAACATTACTGTTTTGCTTAAACTGAATGTAACAACAGCCACATGAAAAGATTAGGAACTTTAAAGATAGGATTTAATATTAAGTTTAAAACTGGAGCTCTCTTTAAGTGGAACAGCCCTGCTAAGGTGGGTGATAAAAATAAACAGCCTTCTTAAAGAAACTGATCCGCTTGTTTCTGTCCTTATAGGACTGGTTCATCTTAAAAGAACAACCATAAAACTAATCTCAGCAGTAAAGTTAGGTTTGCTGTAAACATTAAGAGCTTTTTATGAGTACGTCAATAATAAATAACATAACATGTAAGATGGGTACAAGTATTACCATTAGAATAGCTGTAATAGTGTTTGTTTGTGCTGTTTGGCAAGAAATCATAGCTCTTTCAGATAAAAAAGACACATGGCCAATTGACCTGGATGATTGCATTCCACACTATAGATTATCCACAGATTGGCCAATTATGCAAATATGTAATCATTTGGGATTGAAAGTCGTGTCTAAACAGAGAATTTCAGTGAAGCTGGGGAAATGCATCTAATTCAACCCAAGGTTATTTTTGGAGGGTGTGTTCCTCTTAGAGCCACATGATGCAGAGTGATTCTTCCTTCTTTATGCTTTCGTGGAAGAAATGTTTAGTTCTCAGAACTGCAGGGCAAATTCTTAAGTATTTCACAATTAAAATTCTGGCTCTAAAACTCAAGATATTAAAGGAATGATATTTAAGATATAAGTAATGAGGATACCCATAATTTTGGGGATTTCATTCATGTCTCCTAAATCTATGGGATATCAGCATTGTATATCTACCTTCTTACCTATTAAAGAGGAACATAAACGGCAAAGAAATATCATGCCGTTTGCACAGAGAAGGTCAGTCAAAGTGCATTTGGCCACAAAGTCACATGAATTATTCCTGTGCTCTGCCGGGACCAGATTTACAGGTGACAATAGACATCTATTTGCTCACGTGTTGTAATCAATCTCCTTTTCATAAAATATAAATATTAAGAAATATTTTTTCAAAGCTGTTTACAGAAACAGTATAAGAAGTTGAGAAATATGTCATTGCTAATAATTCATGTTGTTTATTAGATATAGAGGAACATAAATAACAGTTGCACAGTATGACTATTTTCCCTTTTAATCACGTAGGTATAGTCAAATGACTAATTTCGTAATACGGTGAAGTAGAAAAATAGAATGGCCTGATATAAATACTAAGCTCAGAACTAATTTAATCAGTATTGTAGTTAATTTTTTTCTTTACATGGTGTCTTTTGCTATGCTTCAGTTAGTTGTTAGTGTTATTCTAACTAAAACAAATGAAAAGGATAAATGGCAATAGCAGTGTATACAAAACAAGGAAAAGTAACATCAGCTAATCGTAAATAGGATGAAACTCTTATTTTTATCCAGTCAGGGCTAAGGGAACAGGGTACACAGTGTAAATCTGAGCTCATACTCAGTGTTATTGAGAAATTCATGTTCATGCTGTGAACAAGTGAGTCCAATTTCACTTGTTTTGGTTTGTTATCTTTATAAAACTCACTGAAGCTGTTTCAGTGAATGCCATCTCATTACTTTATGTTTAGCTATAGACAATTTTGAGGTATTTTACGTGAAATATATTTACATGAATATGGAAATAAATTGACTTCGGCTTTTGCAAGTATAAGTAGAGAAAAAATTACCTTTCAGGTGTCTTGGTTTTTTCCCATTAAAATGTTATCTCCGTGGTTTTTTAGTGTTCTGATGCTCCCCAGTATATGCTGCAAAGGAAAAAAAACCCGTGGAAAACAGGGTCAAATTACAGATAAAGTGTCACTTAGGCCAGTGACAGCTTTGCTTGCTTGCTGCTGCATGACATCTGCCCCTAAATTTTCAAGGCAATACACAGAAATATAGCTTTGTAACTCGCACTACAGTCAAAAGAAACTGCTGCGATCTGAAACCCATTTCTTTAAAAAAATTACCGAGAATCTATTGGGTGTCTTTTGCAAGTGGTACATATTAGAATTAAGAACAGATCATTACTAAGCCAATAATTTCATCTGTGAAACACATATTGTATCTTATCCTCTGTTATACAGTACAATCAAGAGAGTAAATATTATGCCTGCTTCAGTTACAGGTCCAGGCCATGGCTGACAGGATAAAATATTTACCTTGGACAACCATAATTATTGCCATTGAGAAAAAATCTCTAGAATTAGCAGTACAGTGTATACATGCATATACTACTGAGTAGTCACTTCATACAGTTTTACTCTGTGTCTGGTAAAAAGGTATCCATTACTTTCAGGTTTCTACTGTTTCTTGGCACTAAACAAACTAATTCTGTGTAGCTTGTTTTAGTGCCAAAGTTATTGACTGCAGTAAATTGAGAATAGGAAAGAATACACATATGCATGCACTTCTCTTTATATCGCAGACTTAATGATACATGAAGATAGGAACAGACAACCAGAAGGAAAGAGTTGCAAGTAACTACAAACCTTTCTGGAAGAATGGGAGGATCTTGGTGTTGGAATTTACATGTCAACATATTCTAGCTGGACAACTAGTCCCGACGGTTCTGTAGCATTTAAGTGCTCAAGACTTCAGACAGATTGGGACTATTTACTTAGCTCCAGGTGCTTAGCTAAGGTCTCCAGGTGATGAGTCTCACCACATTGGGATCCTTATGTCTTCTTAGGAAAAGAGCGATGCCCAGGACATGACTTGGGACAGTTCAGCACCTGGGAGGTGCTATTTCTTTCTAGTGATGATAGATTTTATAACCTGACTACTGCACATTTAGTTGCCTTGGTAAGGTGGAATTAATCAGATGTCAGTTTAGACATCTTTAGTTATCTAAATACAATTGAAAACACGGTCTTCCTAACTTGGGCTACCTTCTGCAAGTCATTGGCATATATTTATATCCACAAGAAAATTAATGGGCTTTGAATGACACAAATGATCATTGCTATCAAACTTTAAAGTTTAAAAATCATCAGAAGTATAAAACCAAAAGGTAGACTTATCTACTCTTAATAATCTCTAGGAAACCTTTTACAGCATACAGGGCAAGGTGGTTTTGATAAATGGCAATATAGTGTCCTATATTTCCCCCTTTTGTTCTTCTGCCCAACCTTTTTTTCCAGGGTGACTTGGTTCTCCTATAAAAGTTTTTTTTCAAATAGCACCACAATACTTGTAGTTACCTTTGAAAAAAGAAGAGAAGGAAGAGGAAGGGAAGGAAATTATGAACTTGCAAGTAATTTCATTTTCATTCAAAAAGTTCATGAATCTGACTGTAAGTGAATAAGATAGGTTCAGAATAAGTTGCATTTTTGTCACTTCATGTTATATTATTCTGGTTTGATGTGACATGATGTGATCAAAATAGGCATAAATTAATCAGACATCTACATTTATCTTTTTTTAATCCGACAGAGCTACTCTAATGCTATATTAAGAGTAAAACTACAGAATCACAAAAACTAAAGCTATTTGGTAGATTTTTTTTCTAATTCTGAATCATTATTTTAAAGTTTTATAAACTGAGTTTAAAATATTACTTTATCAAGTCAAAGCTGCTATTTGTTCATGCCTGTGCATATCTTCTCAGGAAAAGTAATGAGAAAATGATTAATTGCATTCACTGTCACATAAATTTCAAAATTAGAAGAGGATTAACAGTAACATTTTCTGCTCTTAACATTTTATAGCTGAAAGAAATAAAAGCAGGAGTTGTAGACTGAAAGAAAAGCATTTGCTTTCCTCTGAAATTAATACTTTAAAATGATAACTACTGGTTCTTTCTTCCATGAAGTGTTCACATTAAATCACGTAATAAAGCAAGGATATACAGTGGTAGTTTTAATACTACAAAAATGACGTGGTTACTGAGAGAACTAGAGTTTTTTGTCCACTTAAATGCAGATTAGTCAATGTTAATCACCTTTGTTTCATTCAGTGTCTATGGGACATATTCTTCTTGCATGCTTTACACAAAGGAAGGAGGAAGCTATCTGACAGTGAAAGGGGCACAAACTACAGTCTGGGGCCACTGCTTCCTCTAAACAGAGTATGTTTGGCTTTAACAGGGCAAGAGAGCATGTTGTTTTCCCATGCACTGTAATTCTCAGGATCAAGGATTCTTGCCTATTCAATATTTGAATATTTCTTTAGTTAAAAGTAAGATACTCTACTGATCTTCTGGCTTTCCAGTTTGTTTTGGTTTTTTTTTTTTTGTCTTTGAAGACTCGATGAATTACATCTGGTCTATGTATATATGTATCTATCTGTCTGTCTGTCTGTCTATCTCTCCATCCATAAACACACATATGTGTGTGTGTGGTTTTTTCTTCTGCTTTTAAGTGCAAGCACAACAGTAATGCATTTCACCATGTGCTCACTGAAAACAAATCAAAGGACGGCATTTACACGCAGTTTAAATAAATCAAAACATTCCCCAGTCAGTGAGTAAAAAGTCTAAGTACAATATAGAACTTGAACAACCTATTTCCATGGGAAAACTGGGGACCCAATGACAATACAGAGAGGCTGCCACTTAATTATAAATGAACTAAAATGAGTGTGATTGATTTAGATATAGGCTGCATCTCTGCAATAAGCTTCTTACTATTCAGATATATGTGGTTTCAGTACAGCTATTGGCATGAATTTCTCCAAAACTCCAAGCATTGAACCTAAACCTTTTTTTCTTTTCTCTCTAGAGTATTCATCCATAATTCTGCCAACTTGAACTGCATGCAGAAACAAGTAATTACAAATTGTACAATTTAGTTTATATATGGGAAATACAGACACAAAACTAAAGTGTTCTATTAAAATCATTGCATTCTGAGCAGGCAACAAATTAGGTTGATTAGTTATTGTGCAAACCTATTGGCCTAAGAAGCCTTCTGTAAATAAAGACAATTGGAAAAACACTGGAGATTCTAAGCAGCCACAATATTAACTTGCTTTTGCATTTCCTCACCATGGAGTCCCAATGTGACTTTGCAGAATCTGCACAGTAAGAGTCTAGTATGAATATGTAAATATGCCAAATATGCTTTAAGCTCCAGTCTGGCATGTTGATAAAACAGAAAGTTATTGCATGCTCTGAAACTGAGCATTAAGCTCTCCACATTTGCTAACATTAATCCAAACTATTCCATGTACTGCAGCTTGAAAGATGTTCAATTAAAACGCATTCTGCCTGGTATAAAGTACCATCATTATGTTGGGAAAGGAAACCTGGAAATATCTGCTAACTTGTTGTATGTGCACTGCCCTTACTCTCACCTCGCCTTCCAGACAGTATTTTCAGAAAATTGCCTTTAGTTATTTAAAATTCTGTCATGAGCTGCTTTAAGAAAAACAATGAAGAGCTGAGCACATGCATAATTTTTGAACACTTTGTACTTTAGGCTACTGAATAATAACTGCTGGCAATGCTGTATTTTGAACATTTATTGTTATTTCCAGGGTGGAAAAGTTTACTTACACATACATACATACATATTTTATTAGACTACGATTCATTGCTACAGTCCACTGATTTGTCTTAAACTAAGAACAGTCACATACAAAGTGATTTTCAGGTCTCAAGTCACAGAAAATAAATTCACTCATGTATTGCTTTGAGAAGAAAATGGTGTTTCAGTCATTCACTCTCATTTTTTAATAATACTCATTAACTTGACTGTGCAGATGAGCTATCCAGACACATTCTGTAATTCTCAAACAAGAAAGGACACATGTAAATATCTGAATTATAGTCTAATCACAGGGTGGTTGATTGCTAAAAATGTCTTATTACTCACATGGAAAGTTTAACTTGTACATTAGCACAGCTAAGTCATATTTGAAAACATTACTTTTGAAAAACTTGTAAATATAGATAAAGACAGGTGTCACTGTTTTATTTCCATAAAAATCATTCTAAACCCCTTGAATTTCTGAATTAGAAAGGTCCTTAAACATATGTTTAACAGATAAATAAGTAATTCTGCTAGCATCCACTTATACTTAACAACAAGCCTATGCTAGCCAATCTTTTGTAAAATAGGCTCACGCCTGGGAGATTTGCACAGCCGAAGATGGAATATTAGAATGAGCACAATTAAAAAGTTGGCAGTATTTTCAATGTCGTTGTTCCTTAAACTCTTGATGATAGTTGTAAAATCAAGTAGATTTTGCAAAAGCATATGAGGACAACAGTCTTGTATGTTGGATCAGATGTTTCACATTTTTGAGTGGTATCTGACAGGGTCTGTGAGGGTTTCAAGGATCTCCAGCATCTTTCTTTTCCTCAACAGTACTTGTGGCTTTCCCAGTATAGCTTGAGAAATGCTTGCTGGGAAAAGACTGAACAAGAGGTCTCTAGGCCCTAGAAACCTGGGTAACTGTCTGGTAAAGCGCCAATCTACTCATGAGGTTGTTGAGACCTCAAGGGTTCTGCTGCAGGAGAGCTCTAGCTCAGATCTCAGTGTGGTTTTGATCTTCTGATCATTTCTGCTTCGCCAGAAGATCCAACCTACAATTGCAGTTCCTGCCCTCTGCTTCTTAATGGGTGGAGTCCCATTGAGCTAGATCTATTATAAATCCTCTCACACGAGACAAATTGCAACTACCAGCTCCTTAATGCCAGCTATTGCACCCTACAAATCTGCTTCTTTTGTGCTACTATAATTTCTTGTACAGGCATAGCCTAAGACCTTTTAAGCCTTGTAAGACATTTAGAGTTGCAAGCAGGCATCTCGATAGACACTTTAATACTAATGTGTATGTGGTTTTATATGTTATCATTTTTAAAGAGATAAGCAGTGCACTATAGCTACTCTGTAATCTCTTTTCAACTTGGCACAAATTTTGTCACAGTTTGGTAGGCTGACTTCAACCTGATTGAAATATGACTCACTCAAAACATGAAATTATCAAACTGAAAATTATGTAAATTATCATCTTAATGCAGAAGTTGATACATCTGGATTATAAGTGAATGAACTTACTGAATTTATTTTCCTAACTGACTTCTATCACCTTGATATGTTTAGTGCCATCTATGCTGATTGCAAAACTTATTCTGTCTGGATAAGCTGACTGGGTACAAGTTTTAAAAATTACAGCTCTAAAGACAAAAAACCTCACTCACCCAGTAGCCCTCTGGTTCTCCCCATCAGAGATAGTACTTCCCTTAATTTACATTTTAATTACTTCAGTGTCATTCAGACATTTGCAAATAACATAGTAGGTGACTAAGAGAGAAAAGTAGGAGAAATTACATAAAATTTTCCATAATGTCAAGCTAGGAGACAGAAAATCTAACTTTACAGATCTGAGCTTTTTGTCAGCTGGCATTACTTGGTTCGCAAGATATTTGGAACATTAAAGAACTGCACTACACTTATTTACTTTGATAAATGTATTTGTATGTCACCTAACAGAGGAGCTAGGTCATGAAAAATATTAATGGCTGGATCTTTTCTGAGTGTGATTCAATCACGTAAGTGGAAAAGAAAACCACACAAGCAAAATCTTTCTTTGTAAATAAGAGAAAAAAAAAGTCTTTAGGCCATTTATCACCAGGTAGCAATGTTCTTTATGCATTACCCTTTATTCCATTACTCAAACTTCCCTTTTTTGATACTGAATTCTGCCCATTACTCCTAACCAATTAAAATAGTGTCAGACAAATATACTTAGTATATGTCAGATCCCTTCTAGCTTAATTACTGTGGGTAACATTTTGAAATATGTCTGAGTTGCTTAGGAACCATTTGAATCACGGCCTGTACATTTAAGACTTTAGCAAATTTCATCCTTTAGTATAAACTGGAATTTTTCATATAAAAAAATGCACTGACTTCACAAAGGACTGCATTATGATCTTCTGTTACTAGCAAAGGAGAATAGAATTAGAAATCAATGGACCAAAACAAATCCATAGAGAAGAAGACCTAAATGAGAGTTAAAATAATGACAAGATTCAAATCCCTAATCTATTTTGGTTCCTTCAAAGAAAGATGCAAAGGAAAAGTAAAGTATTAGCGACAACCAAAACAGAAAGGAAAACTGTACCACTGTGACTCTACTCTCACCATCTCCTGAAACATCAGAATCTCATCTGACAGCACTGATCTGGCTCACGGCTGCACTGAGTAGACCCAGATACCCACAGGTGGTATTGCCACCTCCAGCAGTAGATTCTACCTGGATGTGCTGCTTGGGTTTACTGCCTTTTCCTCAAGTTTCTTTTTAATTCTCTCCTCATTGTATCTCCTTTTTTTCTCATTAGTTTAATAAGTTCTCAAAGTATGCATAGAATTCTACTATGTGTATATCCACTAAATTGAGCATTTTTTGTTCAAAAATTGTTAGCTAACTGCTAACACCCCTTCTTCATATATTTAGCCAGCTGACCACACCTGACACCTAATTTTGTATAGCATAGATAGTAATTTTAACATCTTGATTATGACAGTTTAACAGAAGGAAGAAAAAAATTGTGGATTGAGATAAAGATAGATTAACAGGTAAAGAAAAAGCTGTGCATGCAAACAAATCATGAGGATTGTGCACTACAGATGTCCAGCCGCTTCCTGGTAAGCAAGACCTCAGCACAAGAAACCAACCATTGTTTCAGAAGACAAATACCATAACCATGAATGTCCCTCCTTCCTTCTTCTTTCCTTGAGCTTTTATTGCTAAGCACAACATCATAGAATGATAGAATGTCTTAAGTTGGAAGGGACCTTAGAGATCATCTAATCCAACCTCCTTGCCATGGGCAGAGATGCTCTTAACTAGGCCGGGTTGCTCAAGGCCGCATCCAACCTGGTCTCCAGGGAAGGGACATCCGCAACCTCTCTGGACAATCTGTTCCAGAGCCTTGCCATCCTCATACTGAAGAATTTCTTCCTAAGATCCAATCTAAACCTATTCTCTTTCGATTGAAAACCATTTCCCCTCATCCTATCTCTGGTTCCTTTCAGGTATTGGAAGGCAGCTATTAGGTCTCCCTGGAATCTTTTCTTCTCCAGGATGAACAATCCCAGTTCCCTCAGCCTATCCCCATAGCAGAGGTGCTCCAGCCCCTGGATCATCTTTGTAGCTCCAACAGATCCATATCCATCTTATGGTGGGGACACCAGAACTGGACGCAGTATTCAAGGTGGGTTCTCACAAGAGCAGAGTAAAGGAGGAGAGTTACTTGTCTTGATCTGCTGGCCACACTCCTCTTGATGCATCCCAAAACATGGTTGGCCTTCTGGGCTACATGAGTGCACTGCTCGCTCATGTTGAGCTTCTCGTCTATCAACACCGCCAAGTCCTTCGGGGCTACTCTCAACCCACTCTGTGCCCAGTTTATAGTTGTGCCTGGGATTGACACAGGTGCAGAACCTCACACTTTGACTTGATGAACCTCATGCGTTTTGCACTGGCCCATTTCTCAAGCCTGTCAAGGTCCCTCTGGATGACATTTCTTCGCTCAAGTGAGTCCACGGCACCACACAGCTTGGTGTCATCACCAGACTTGCTGAGGGTGCACTCAATGCCGTCGTCCATGTCGCTGACAAAGATGTTGAACAGCACTGGACCCAGAACAGACCCCTGAGGAACTCCACTTGTCACTGATCTCCACGTGGACATTGAGCTTTTGATCACAACTCTTAGAGTGCGACCTTCTAGCCAGTTCCTTGTCCACCAAGTGGCCCATCCATCAAGTCCATGTCTCTCCATCTTAGAGACTAGGATGTCATGTGGGACAGTGTCAAATGCCTTGCACAAGTCCAGGTAGATGATATCAGTTGCTCTTCCCATATTAACCAGAGCTGTAACTTTGTCACAGAAGCCCACAAAATTAGTCAGGTACGATTTCCCCTGAGTGAAGCTGTGCTGGTTGTCACTGATCACCCTGTTATTTTTCATGTGCCTTAGTACCGTTATGAGGAAGATCTGCTCCATGATTTTACCTGGCACAGAGATGAAGTTGATTGGTCTGTAGTTCTCTGGGTTTTTTTTACTTCCCTTTTTAAAAATGAGGGCTATGTTTCCCTTTTTCCAATCTGTGGGAACTTCGCCAGACTGTCGCAACTTCTAGAAAATGATGGCTAGTGGCCTAGCAACTTCAGCTGCCAGTTCCTTCAGGACCCGTGGGTGTATGTCACCAAGTCTCATGGACTTGTGCACGTTCAGTTGGCCATGGCAAATTCATTGTTTGGTAAAAATGCTGCAGCTGGTTGTCCAATTTCCTTTCAAGATACCAGCAGGAAAGCAGAGAAGGAAGCTGAAGATGCAACAAGCACTTATAGAAGCAGTGACAATGAAAAGAAATCAAGACAATAACCCCTTTATGTAGTCATATGGGTGAGAAATAGAAGGAAACTGCAAACTGGCAAGTGTAGTAAAAATGTTTTTAAAATTGGTAGTCTTTAAAATCAGAAGCAAAAGCTGTCTTCCATAAACCAGCAATATCCTTGCTTCCCTCCATATTTGTTTTTAATGGTTTTCCATATGTGGGACCTAAAATGTCTATTCTCTCCTGACAAGCTCTTAATCAAATGCAAAATCACTACCCCAATAAAGAGCAGACAAATAAAGGAGCCTCATATTATAAAAAGAAAATATCTTAATTTAATAACGATATAAGATACTGTTTCTGGAAGTAAACATTCATCTAGAAACTAAAATATAATGTACAGATGAGAAAGAATTCATGCCCAGATCACAAAATGCCATGACTATAAGGTATAAAAGTCCTTTAGTAGGAGCAGAATATATCATCAGAAAACTAATGAGACATTTGAATGTCTGCCAGAAAGAGGTGCAAGTGTGTTGCACTCAACTGGACAAGGCTTAATAGAGATGGGACCTGAGCCAAGGGATCAGAAGTCAATCAGAGACTATCAGAGAAAACAGAATGAGACGAGGACAATGAAAACACAATTGATGCTAACAAGGATATTGATAAACATACACAAAGGACACTGAAGGAGAATGTGTCTCAGTTATGGCGTTATAAATTACAAGCTACTGTAAAGCTACTTGCACTTACAGAAGCATAATTAAGAATGGAACCTAGCCTAGGACAAGCGTACTCAGCTTTTTAAAGGTCAAAACATCTCATCACACAATCAAAATTACTTGAATTCCCACATCACAGAAGCAACTGATTATGAAGAATTAAATTGTTGTTTTCCAATGATTGTTAGATTTAGGCTAATTATATTCTCTTTAAATAAAATGTGACTTGGGGCACAGTGAAGCAATATAAAGGATTAGTGGTCTAAATCTTTATAGGAGTACAATCACCTTCCTGAAGAGTAAAGGTCAAGGCCAAACATTAGTTTTTGCTCTGTCTGTAAACTGAATCACAGGTCCTACAAAATCTTTATCCTTTCAGATTAAATCTAGGTAAAGGACTTTAGTCAGGCCCACTTTGCATAGCAAAAAAACCCCCAAAATAATAAACTATTCTGAGATGATAATTTGAAGTGGGTTTCTGGAATAAAACAGCGTGCTTGTAAACTATTGCAACAGTAAAACTCACAGACATCAGATCCATGTTTAGCTTTCTTTCCTTTTCCTCTCCCTCCTTTTTATACTTAAAATTGTGTCAGGAAGACAAAATCAGAAACAGGAATAAAACCTATTAATATTACATCTCTAACATTACTTATTCATCTAAAAGTTGGTATCAGTTTTTATTTCAGTTAAATATCATCTCTTTTTTTCACGTTAAGTCACTAGAGGACAGCAAACTTAAAAGACTTCCAGCTAACAGACCACAAGGGAGAGACAAAATAGCTGCCAGGAGAACTTACCTTCGTTACAGCTAAAAGGTGTTTGTTCTTCCAAAACAAAACACTAAAGGCTTTAAAGGCCATGTAGAAAAACTCTTAACATCAAGGTAGATAGAGGAGTGCATTGCAAAAGCCTATATTCTGGGTTAATTTGTAATCCACTTCAGCGATATTTCAGAAGCAAGATGAACTAAAAAGAAAATTGTTCTAGAATTAATATATTTTGTAAGTCTATCCACATTTTGTAGAATCTAGAAGATTCTTTGAGATCTGACTTTTTTTCTTCTGTTGTATTTTTGAACTGCAGTTTCTTGATAATTATAATTATAGGTCTATATTTGGTTCAGGTGGCAATTTTTTTAATAATAGACTGTAATTCTTTCTTGCTTGACTAAAGCAAAATTTCATAAGTGATAATGTAAATGGAAAGTAATAGAATGTACATATTTGTCATGATATTTACAGTCCATTATAATGTTTTTATTTCTTCCTGGTCTAGAATTAATTTTATCTTTTTTTTTTCCTCTTAAAAAGCACATATAGCATTTCTTACATTTGTTCAGTTGTATCAGAGAAACAAATAGCTTCTCTGAAGGGAAAGAAAGGAGAGAAGAGCTTATCAAAAGAGGAAGCATCATCTTCTTTCTGCTTCAAAAAAGAAGTGTAATCTTCTTTCTGCTTGACAAACTCTAAAGAGAATCTTGGTTCACTTTTACCAGTGCCCCCTGATGTCCATGTTAGTATTTTCTTCTTCCTCTTCTCTCTTTGCAGCGGATTAGTGTTATACAACTGCAGGGCATTAAAAGTGGTATGCAAAAGAACCCAAAAAAGAAGCAAGCTAGTGATACAAGTTTGGGTTTGTTTTTTTTTTGTTTGTTTGGTATGTCACATTCTTTTTGCCCTAAAATTTCCTTAGTTGCCTAGAACTTGGTCATCCTCATGCTCAAAATCTAGTTGGCAGAGCATTGGTCCTGTGTGAGACCGTTTGGTACTCACAGGATGGATGTACGTAAGAACTGCCCCCTGGGATGAGGTAGCCTTTATCTCTGTGGCTGCTTGTTTTTTCCATGTACCAATTCCCCCTTTGGGACTGAGAATTTGCTTTCTTTACACTAGATCTTTTGTAATATTTTGCTGAGGAGAAGGGATAACCCATCATGATTTTATTTGAAAAATGTTTTGGGAGTCAATGACTCCACCTCTTTCATACGGATCTAGCAAGCAGAGTGTTTGTCAAGGACAGGGGAGTTGTAGCTTCCATTCAAACTCTGATGGAAGGAGACCCAAAACCACATTACCTAGGGAAGCGAGTCTTCGCTGGGTGTCCTTGGCTGGAGTGGGTGAGTGCACAGGCAGGAATTTAAAAATAATGATGCCAAAATCAAAACAAACAGAAAGAATAGTCCTTTGTGTACTTTAAAGGGCAGAAAACTCACTGAAGGTCTAAGATGCTTTGGTCTTTCATAGGAGTAATGGACTGAAAATAGAAGCAAGGACTTGAAAACTTTATACATTCAGCTTTGCTGAGAGGCAGAAGAGAGCAGCCTGTCTCATCAAGTTTCCTACTGGAAACAGTTCTTCTCCACTCTGCCTCCAGGCCTTCCCAAATGGTAATGCAATACTCTCCAGTGAAAGGCTTTCTGAAGGAATGATTTTTCTTTAGTCTATAGCTTTCAAGTCTGAAAAGTGGGGACAGAATTTTGGAGATCCTAAAGCTTAAGGTCCCTAGGAGATCTGTTCATAGCTAAGATGTCAAGAAAAAACAAAGTGGATGTTTGTGAACTTGTAACAAAGCCGCCGTGAAAAATAATTTCTATAAGCTTGATATCTATTTATAATGCACTGTATTTAATTGATATAAGCACCTCCCCGTCAATTTAATTGCAATATGGTCATTGCCATAATACGTTATAGTAACTAGCTTCATTTTTCTGGAGGGAAAATTGATTTCTCGGTAGTACAATCCTGTTGCAACCTTTGAAATACTTTCACACGCAGGATTTAAAAGCACATGAAGATGTGTAACTTCATTTGTGCTGGTAATATAGCCAAGTTTTCCAAGAATCATTGAATGGTTTGGTTTGGAAGTGACCTTAAAGATCACCTAGTTCCAACCACCCTGCCATGTGCAGGGACACCTCCCACTACACCAGGTTGCTCAAAGCCCCATCCAACATGTTCTTGAACACTGTCAGGAAAGGGGCTCCCACAGCCTCTGTGGGCAACCTGTTCCAGTGTCTCACCACCCTCACAGAAAAGAATTTCTTCCTAACATCTTATCTGAATCTACTCTCTTCCAGTTTGAAAATATTATCCCTTGTCCTATCACTATACTCCCTAGTAAGCAGTCCCTCCCTATCTTTCCTGTAGCCCCCTTCAGGTATGGGAAGGCTACTATAAGGTCTCTCTGGAGCTTTCTCTTCTCAAGGCTGAACAGCCCCAACTCTCTCAGCCTGTCCTTGTAGGAGAAGTGCTTCAGCCCCCTGATCATCTTCATGACCTTCCTCTGGACCGACTCCAACAGGTCCGTGTCCTTCTTGTGTTGGGGGTCCCAGAGCTGAACACAGTAGTGCAGGTGGGGCCTCACCAGAGTGGAACAGAGAAAGAGAATTACTTCTTGATCTGCTGGCCATTCTTTTGATGCAGCCCAGGATGTGATTGACCTTCTCCCTAGTGGTGAGTGATAGGATGAGGGGAAATGAATCGAAATTGTGCCAGGGGAGGTTCAGGTTAGATATTAGGAAGAATTTCTTTACTGAAAGGGTTGTCAGCCATTGGAACAGGCTGCCCAGGTTGGTGGTTGAGTCACTGTCCCTAGAAGTGTTTAATAGAGGGGTGGATATTTCATTGGGGGGCATTGTTTAGCTGGTTGATAGGGCTGGGACAAAGGCTGGACTCAATGATCTTCAAGGTCTCTTCCAGCTGAGACTATTCTACGATTCTATGATTCTGGGCTGACAGAGCACATTGCCACCTCATATTTAGTTTTTCATGCAGCATCAACTTCAAGTCCTTCTCTGCAGGGCTGCTCTCAACCTACTCATCTCCCAGCCTGTATTCCTGCTTGGGATTGGCCCTGGCCCAGGTGCAGGACCTTGTACTTGGCCTTGTTGAACTTCATAAGGTTGGCATGACCCCACCTGTCAAGCTTGTTAAAGTCCCTCTGGATGGCATCTCTTCTGTCCAGCATGTCCCATACCACACAACTTGGTGTCATCAGCAAACTTGCTCAGGGTGTACTTGATCTCACTGTCTGTGTCTCCAACAAAGATGTTAAACAGCACTGATCCCAACGTCAGCCCCTGAGGAACAGTGTATTTCATAAACAACAAGATTTGTGTACATAAAAGAAGGGATATAATCTCAATATTTTTTTTCAAATCTGCCCTGCCCAGAACTATAATTAATAATTGCAATGAATTTTATTAACATATGTGTTTCCATAATCAGTGAGTCATAATTGGTAGCAAATAAGAGAAGATGTAATGCGGTGGTCATTTTTATACAATTTGTGATTTCCAAGAATGAATAAAATAGATAGTGAAATTAAACATCAGTGAAGAACTGAAATGGATGCCAATATGTATCTAGTTTCTCTTCCATTTTTTTTCAATATTTCATTCATTTAATACAATATTTTTTTTCTATTTTCCTGACTCATTATCCAACTGTTTGACATTAAAAGGTAATACTCAGCTGACACTGAATTAAAGCTGAATGCTGTCAACAAATTGTCTTTGTCAGGCAGTTGTCTGAATAACCGTGTAAAAATCTCAGCTACCTCTTTGATGAGTACTGCATGTAAATAATTTAACATAGCTTTAATCCTTGAAACTGTAAAGATATAGGAGAAAGGAAAGTCTTAGGCAGGTTTGAAAACAAGCTAAGGGCAGTATTTTTGCATTCCTAAAGGCATAATATGGCATTGAGAACCTTAAACATGCTAGCAAGTAGTAAAAGCTTCTATAACATTTAGAGAGTTCTGAGAGAAATATGTTTCTTTCCTTGAACTGAAGAAACATGTTCCTGCTATTCTGACACTACACAGGTATGTCAAGGACTTTGAAGGATCATCAAGTACCACAAATAAAAAAATTTCACTATTTAGTATAGTGTTCCAAAACAGAGGAAAAATGTTGTATTTTTTCCTCTAATATATGAAAAATCATTTTAAAAAGATACCCAGGAATTATCTAATTAAATAAAAAATAAGTATAGAACAGGAGGAATGATCAAATGCTAGATACATTTATTTTCATATCCTTCATAGAGATCATTCAGGTCATTTCCTTAGGACACACCTACTTATAGGAACTCCAAGAATTCTTCTGAAGGAGGAGAGAGAAGCAACATCTACCAGAGTTGCTAGTGATAATCACTGACAGAAATTAAACTTCATATTAAAAAAAAATAAAATGTTCCAACTGTATTGCCCAGGAAAAAGTTTACATTTTATTATATAGTGCTCTTTTTTATTTACCACAGATATCACTGATAAAATAGAGCAGAAATGACAATGGCCCTTTTCAACAAATCATAAAAATACTAATCTATGTACAGATATATATTTCTTGTTTAATTATATTCTGGGCCCTTTTTTAGAAGTTGTGATACACACAGATATCTTAATTTATTATCTTTCTGCACGTCTCCTCCATGTTCAGCATACCCTGCTGTCATCTCACAGAAGGAAGACTATACTGTAGAATATCTTAATATCATTCTGCCATTACATTATTGACTGCCAAATAAAGTTTCACAGCCTATAATTCAATAACCCTGCAGTGCCATTTGAATAGCTTTTGCAAGCTTAATGGAGTTGGAACAAAGCTAAAAAGTAGAAATGCTGAATTAATTTACCTCAGTGTCCCATCTTTGGCTGTGGTTGGTAGTATAGATATAACAGCATAAGAAAAGAGCAGCTTCTTTCCTCTTATATGTATGCAGTCCAATAGGATCAGTGCATATTTCAACATTCAGTCAACTTAAAACCTTGCACATACACACCGATAAGAACTAAAATAATGAATAAACTTGGCTTTACATCTGAGTGTGCCCTCATAAGGATAACTTTTGTTCTGGAGTAAGATGCAGTAAAAGAACCAGTTTAACGGGTTAAGATACAGCATAATACATAACTCCTGCAAATGCATTCTGATTTACTTTGAGGTTAGTTCTTGGTAGAAAAATAGTCCTAAGTGTGTAATTTTAGATTTTGCTCAAGTGGTATGTTATGGCCCAGAAATGCTATTTAGTGCTACTACATAATACTTCTGTAACTGAAATATTTTATACTTAAGTAATATATAGGGTCTATGCCCCAGTATACTTCTGTGTAACTATTTGGGAGAAAAGTAGTAAATGCAGTCTCTTTGAAACTGTGTGGATTGCATTCAGATATTTCACAGAAAAAGAAAACTTTTGTGGTTTTTGGAGTGAAATAAGTTGATATTAGGTCTTAAAATGGCCCTACCTTTTTAATTTTAGTTGATATGTGTTATAATATGATGTCAGATTCTGAAATTTTCAAGATTCATACTAAAACAAATTTAAGATAATTGTCAAATGTCAAGCCCCCTGTTAAATAGAACTTCCACGCTAACTTTCTACAAGAAGTTAAAAGGAAGAATAACAGCAAAGACTGAAGAACTTCTTATAGAATTGCAGTGATCAGCACTAAGGGAGAATACTTTCATCAGGGATGTATGTGAATAGGTGATCTAAAATACCACAGGTATAAAATTTTAATTGCACCTGAAAGGTATCAACAACATATTTATTTTAGTGAAGAAAAGTGTATGTTCAAATGCATAATTCACTCATTTAATTGCCTATATTTCCCTTTAGACATATATTTATTTAGAATATTTCCACTGTTTCAGGGAATATATCACTGATCCTATGCTTATTGCCTTCTAGTGTGATACTCTGTTTTTCATATAGTCTCCTGAGGGGACAAGAAAGATGGCTTTGATGTCAGCTTCAGTGATTCCACAGTATCAAAGGCAAGCCAAATTAACGATAACAGTAAAAGTAACCGCAAAACACAGTCCTAGAGACCTGAATTTCACATTCTTAAGCACATGCCTTGCAGGATCGCCTCTCTGAATACCACTGCTAGTTAAAAAATAACTTGATAGTTTAGTTCTTTTATGTAGCAAGAAATATAACCTTTTATGCTGGCTCTGTTGCTAAAGGGTAGCCTTTGAGCAACTGAGAACCTAATGGGAGATATTCACAGTTTGTGATTTACAATTTAACTAGATGAAATGCTCAGAAGAGTGCTTACTAGGATTTAAAGAATTTCAAAAAAATTACCTGGCAAGTTAACGTCATCTTTTTTAAGTTGCAAAACTGTTCAACTTTGCTCCAAAATTCAATTAAAAAAAGCCAAAGAGCTTCAAAGCAAGAAAACAGTATGGATTTCCATTTCAGTATAAGCATAAAATGGTTTCAGAGAAGACATTATGTTTAAAAGAAACCAACAAAACAAAACAAAAAACCTATATCACTGAACTAAACAAAAATCAAATGAACCAAGTGATATAGTTTTTTGTTGGTTTTTGGGTTTTTTTTGAATGAATCGTTTTTAACAAAAGGATGAGTGCAGACGATTTCAATGCTGTCAAAAGTTCTGGAAAGTTTCAATCAATATCCGTACTGGTGGGAAAAAACAACAACCATGTTAGATGTAAAAACTACAGTAGTCAACAAAAGGGAAACTAAACACCATGCAGTTGTGTTCTCTAAAATGAATGAGAATCTTTGACTTGTGGCAGGTAGTCTAGCATTTGAAGAAAATGTTTGAAAGCAAGTTACTTACATAGACTGTAGTTTATAATATATAACATATATGAGCACAGCTCAAATCAAAGGAGTAGCTTAAAACATCAAAAACATCTGAAAATTAGCCAAAGTGCCTAGATGCCTGACCAGGTTCCTGACTTCCAAAGTCAGGCAAATTCCAGGTACACTTTTCAGCCCACACTGACATTTTACACACTTGTGATGTAGTTGTTCTTGCTCTTTATTTGCTTCTAGAAAAAGCTATTAGCAAGAGTTCATTTCAGTTGCTAGTTATCAATGGTTGCCAGTACTTTAATTGTTTGACATACAGACGTATGGGATAATGGCATTTCTAATTTAATGTCTTTTTGCCTAGTTTGTGAGAGAACTCTCCAAGTCTTGCTGAACACATTAGTATTGAGGCAGTATTTTTGGTATTTATCTTGCTTGATGATGAACAACAGGGAAGAGCTTTCTCTGCTTTTTTTTTTTTTTGGATGAAATCCTACAAAGTGAAATTTGAATAGAAAATAATGCAGTTGCAGAACTTTCAAAGAGCAGTAAACAAAATACGAAGAAAGACTTGGAAACTTCATTTGAAAGTCATTGAAGAAGGGTATTATTGTCTTGAAAAGTCTTAGGAAGAAGACAGAAGCTTTTATAATCTCATTTAATTATAAATTCATCAAGACAGTGGTTCAGAATGGTGCCTACAATCTTTTAATTCACTTAATTCAGAATCCCACCCCCTACAAAACGGTAAAAAGGAAGTAAATAAACACTAACAGCACTTTGACAGCAAATGGTGAAATATATAAGCATTTAGTTCCTATAGAAAGGTAGACACAGCGCTACTCTTTCACAGCAAAAATGAGTTGTCAGATAGGTAGTTCTCAGAATGACAGAATTACAAAATAGCTCATATTGGAAAGGACCTCCAGAGGTCATCCAGTCCAAGCTCCTCCTGTAAATTCAAAGCAGGGCTAATCTGACCAGAAGGCTCAGAAACACAGCTGTCTTGTGTAGCACCTTTTCCAGTGTTTGTCTCCCACCATGGTAGAGCAGAAAAATTCTTGTATCTAATCTGGATTTCCTATGTTCAGGCTTGTGGCCTTTGTCTATGTTCATTTTCTATGCACTTTCAAAAAGAGTCTGACTCCATCCTCCCTGTGTCCTGTGCTCAGGTAGCTACACATGGCAACATGATTCCCCCTTCACCCTCTCCTTTCCCTGTTGAAGGTCTCTCAGCTGCTCCGCAGACACCCTTGCACCAGCCCCTAGCCAACCTGGTAGACCTCTGATGGACTCGTGACAAAGTGTCAATATCTTTCCTGTACTAGGGAGCCCTAAATTGCATACAACTCTCTGGATTTGGTCTCGCAAGTGCCAAATAGAAGAGAAGGATCATTTCATTGGACTTACTGCCCACAGGGCTTATTGAAACAGCTCAGAATGTGACTGGCCGCCTGTGTTGTGAGGGCACACTACTGTTGGGAGGTGTTAGAGGATGAGACAATCTACTAACAGAATCGAAAATTTAGGGGGCAATTTTTTATATCTTCCATACAGAAAGCTCACTTGTAAATTAGTAATCCTCCTCCCAAAATCCTGTGTGATAGAACCTTGAGTAACAATTAAACAACATTAATTGAACAAGAGCATACAATGGTCGTTCTTCCTCCTACTGATGTCAAGCCAACCCTCAGAATGCTGGCAACAGAAATGAAGTCTAAGGATTTTAGTAGAGATCACAAGACCGTACTGCACTGAGGGTGACAATGTTAATATTATTTGCATGCACTTGATGAAGCTTTTCAGACTGGAAATTAGTAAAGTTTTATCTGCTTTTTCCATTGTAGTTATCAGAACTAGAAGCAGAAGCATATCACACATCCTGTGCATAGGAAAGAGGTCCTTGCAGTTAGTTTTCTGATCCCTAGCTACAAATATGTGCCATATATATATATTGTTTTATTTAATCAGCCTTAAAGCTTTAAAAAGAAATGTGAACATACAAACAAATTCCAAACAATAATACAGAAGGGGTGCAGATGACCAGAATCGACAAGTGGATTTGAAGATGAGAACCTTCACAGTGGTAAAGCTTTTGAATGTCATTGAACTCATACTCTGATCTAATTTTTTGCTTCAGGCAACAAAAATACTTAGAAGTTTTACTGAGATTTTACATCAGCTCTCCAAGAACAAGCAGTAAAATTTCTTCCAGACATGAATTCAGTAAAGTCATTGATGAATGAGAAAAGCACAGTTGGCCATAAAGGGATGATTCTAAAAGTTTGCCCACAGTTTCAAAATAGTCACATTCTTTCAAGAACAGTGAGTGTAACAGTAACAAAACCAATAATTTCCTACCCAAGAGAGGGAGAGTGGTCTAAACTTCTTTACAAATGGGAATCTTCCTGGATATTTCAGTGGAAAGAATTCTATTCACACAACTGGAACTCAGATTCCCACTGAAGATGAATGCTACAGACACAGATCATGCTGATTCCAACACTTCATTGGGTGGCTTCAAAACTAACGGATAATGATGTAAAAAATGTCAAAAGTGTTAATTTTTTTTTGTCACTTTATGCACTGTCAGCTTTATATTAGCACAAAAATAGTTAGCATTTCATATGAGTTCTTTTTCCAACTACAGTGGTACTGTTTGGAAAACAAGCAGACTTCTCCAAAACTAAATTGACACACAATCAGAACTGTTACAAGCTGTTGTGTGTTAAATGAAGACTATTAAATAAAGATTAACATTTTTTTCTGAAACTAAACTGACCCACAGAAACTAGTTTTAATGTAGTAAAGAACAGTTTCTTGCAAATGTAACTGGGCTGCAACACATGAGTGTTTTGATCCAACATTCAACATCTAAACAATGAAGATGAATGGTATTTCTAGAAAGAAATAAATCCTGTTGTACTGTGCATTTCTAGGGAGTATCCATATTGTTTGGTTATTTGTTTGTTTGTTTGTCTGTCTGTTCGTTTAATATCATTAGGTTTGTTCTAACTCAAGTTCTGAAGTCTTTATGGGATTTTGAAAGCAGCATCAATCCCAGCCCAGACATTATGCCGTGTTTTGCTAAAAGATTAGTAACATAGAACAAAAGTTATGTTTATGGTTAAATTCAGGGCTTACAACTTAAATGCATATAAAAGGTGAAAATGGACAGAAAAGATGTAACATGCAAGAAAGGAATGATATTAATTAGAATAACTTTTTTTCTCTGATGCACTTTGAAAGTAAAACTACAGTTTTAATATGAGGTAAAAGGAAGGCAGATCCAATTGTAGCAAGTGAAATCACTTGATCAAAGAGCTAGGAGTGGAAAATTCTATTTGCAGTAGGATATGGATATAAAAGACTGTATTTGGCAAAAAAAATGGTGTTAGAATGTGAGAAAATATTTTAGAGAAATATATTGTTAGGGAGGACCATGCCTTTGTGATCTTATGAAGAAAAACCTCTCAGCTGTAGACGCTGGATGAAGCTGATGTCTCAGCCGAACAGAATGTTTGATTTATGGGCCTTCTTGGTAGACTGTATTGAGTTGTTTGAAAAAGTGGTTGGAAAAAAAAGCAAGTACTGTGTGGGGAATGGAGAAATAATAAATTTTCCTTATTCATATTGATCGCTGTCTGTCAGGTAGATATCCTGGAGATGTCACAGAACAGGCTGGATTTTCATGCAAGCACGAGACAGGTTAGAGACACGGACGTAGATGGGTGAAATGACATGATTCTTTAGTCCTACATATATCTTCTTTCACTGTTCACTGATGTTAGTCACTTGATCTTGTCACTCAAGGCAAAAAAACTCCCACAGCACAGATAAATTTTCATCATACAGAAACATCTTTTAAGGCCAGAAAAATTCCCTTATCTTCCACCCCCTACTGCAATGAGATGCTAGACACTGAAAGCATGATTCTACACGTCCCACATATCTTGGAGTTGTGAATGATCTTACTGGAGAGTAAATTACCTGCAGTACAGGGTATGACTTCTGTGGTGTGCCCCACAGGGTGTTCTTTTCTCATCACCTTACAAGACCTAATATTCTGTGATTTTGTGAATATTAATTTAAATTCAGAGGTAAAAATGTGTTGTGTTATACTGAATTTAAGAAAACAGTGTTAACATAACACTGTAATAGTGTACTAAAGTTTTGAAAAGGCACGTATAAGTGTATCAGAAAGAATGATAATGTTGTTGAAGCTTAAGATTTTAGATAAAAACTTCTGGCAGATATGTTGTCAAAAGCTCAGGAATCCTAGTCAATGCTTACCGCATGCATCCATGCTTCATTCTAAGGGGAAAAAAACCCAAACAAACCCTTGAAATGAATTTATCATTTATATATTATATAGTAACAATAATTTAATATTTTATATCAAAGTTTATATTAACTGAATAGTAAATCTTATATTTTCTATATAAAGAAAATAGTATCTAATGACTTTGTTATATGAAGCCCTCATTTAGGCATTTAGAAGTTTATGATGAAACACAAAGTTTGCATTCTGTACTTACAATACAATATTTACTTACAAAAGAATGCTACAGATTATATACTAATACAAAAGAATGTCCACTTCTTGATAGCATGTTACAGTCTTCTCAAATATTATTTGTTTAAGTTGCAGATTTTTTCTTTATTTAGGAAAGGAAATAAGCTGAGAAACACCTGGAAAGCAAGAAATGTTGCACAAGTTTCTCTATAGGAAATCTTAAGGACAACCGAATTACTCTGAATAAGGAGGTAAAAGAGTATACACAAATTGTAGTTACATTTTTTTCTTATTAATAAGAGGTGACAGGAGCATATTATGCTACTAGGTAAAGTTTCAGACTTTTATTTTATGACTTGATTTCTGAGAGTTCCATGTAGGAAAAGTGAAACACTTCATGACAGGATTATTTTTTTACTGTCTCCTCTGCAGACACAGATCAAAGAAAGCTGGATTGCTATTTATTGTATTTGGCATCCTAATAAAAATTCTGAATATTTGCATTATTTAATCACCTTCCAAGTTAAACTAGTTTTTTATCCACCAAAATTAGAAATTCATGTCTCCAAGTAAACAAAAAATATAGAAAATTGAATAGAAAAATATAGACATGGCACTAATATATAAATGGATGAATATATTAGAGAGCAATGTCAGTGAAACTGCTTCAGTTCATGTTTTTTCAGCATGTCCATTTTCAGGGGCATACACCATAGTAATAAAATGCTGTCAGCCAGCTTCCAAAACAGACAAGGAACACCTGCATTTTGCTTTTCTGGCGATAAAAAATATTGACCCACAAAAAGTTTGTATTCATCAAAATAAATTTATAGAAAGAAACATTTTTTTTTTTCTGTTATGCGGTAAAAGTAATTTTTATTCTTTTTAAGAAACTGGTTAAACTCAAATGGGAATGCATTTGTTGTATTAAAAATAGACTGTTAATTTCTTACTCTTAGAATATTGTTTTTTATTGTTTCTATTATGCTCACTTGAAACAACAATATGTTGAGGAAAATATAACTCAATAAAAAAGGAGGTAGGAGACACTGCTAAGCTCTTTTTATATTTCAGAAGCCATAACTTTGCAAGGTGCTTTATAGGAAGAAAAAAAGTCAGGGTTCCTGACCTGAAGAACTTCAGCAAGTTTTTAGTACTTATGTAAGGTTTTTGCTAATGGCAGAAGAGAAAGACTGGAAGAAAAAGTTTTATAAAAGTGAAATGCTGAGTTAACATAGCAATGGCACGGGCACATTTACTCATAATTTTGCATTTGCTTTTTTTTATTATATCTTGTATTCCAGAATGAGCTTTCAGGCCATTGTGGTTTTTTTTAAGAAAATACTCATGGGGAAGTTTATTTGAAATTGTTCTCACCAAATACGGGCTTAAGCTTTTAAGGTTTTACCAAAGTTTTCAATCTTGTAAAGTTCAGGTCTCTGAAGACTTTATGCTAATTCTTACATTTAGTATAGACAGGAACTGGATTCTGTAAGTATTTATGCAGACTTTGTAGTCCTTTAACTAGGCAACCAAAGTAAAATGCCATTGGATTAGTTTGTACACCGCTATTTTGTGGGAGGGAAAGCAATAGAAAAAGCCTTATATTTGAAAATCATTTGGTGATTTTTTAGGATGAGAGATTATTTCCTTGGCAGTTATAAAATGTGTAAATTCAGTAACATTATTAAGCTTAAAACGTCATATGAACAAAGTCTTTTTTCCATTGTAATGTCACAATCTATTTGTATATCTTTTTCTGTCCTCTTACATTATTCCCTCATGTGAGGTCAGTACAATTTTCAATGATGCCAACAGCAAATCCTTCCTGGGTTTGAATCTGAAGGGCTGGAATCTCTGACATCAGGAGGGGACTTATCCACAGCTTCTTCAGTGGTGAGAAACTGTTGCCTGCTGTCTCCACATTCCATTCTGTGAGCAAAGAACACCATGGGACATACATCGAACTTCTCTTTTAGCATGCTCTGACAAGCTATATAACTCTGGTCAGCATATGCTGAAATGATGCTCTTGTGAACAATATCATGATTCTTCAATTTAAATAAGAAGTTACAGAAATTTAGCTTCATTTAAAATCAGATCTCATCTCACCATCCTTACTATTCTAATAAAATGATGTTTTCAGTAGTTAGAAAGATAGAATTAGGGGAGGGTGTTTTTTTTTAACAGTTTGGGTCTAATTCTTCATTTTTTTAAAAAGTGAGGACAAGAAAATACTCTTTTCCAGCATATTAAATTCTTCATCAATATCAGAGGGTATAAACACAATAGAATAATAGTTTGGCATAACGTTCTTATGATATCTATGATTTCTGACTCTACTGCTCTAACATATTGCTAAAATTTCTTAGTCCTAGTACAGGATTATAACAAGTGGCTGTAGCGGGAGGAAAAGCCAAAAAAATAACAAGAAGCAAACTTTGCACAATGGGAGATTATCTCATGTGGTCAGCTTCTTACCTGTTCATTTAAACATCATCTTTTATGTCTTTTGAAATGAAAAACATTCATTTGTTCTGTGATGACTGCTTTAAATTATTTCAATGGAGAGTAAGACGCTGTAGTAGCTGTCATCACCATTAAGAAGCAAAACTGAGAAAAAGCAGAAGTGATGTGTGAAATGCTGAAAAGGAATAGATGGCTTTATTCCATGGGAAAAGTCATTAATTAACAAACTAACATAATGATAAAATGAGAAAAATAAGACTTCTGTGGAAGATAAAGAAATTGTTTTTTCTTTTTCTTTTTCTTTTTCTTTTTCTTTTTCTTTTTCTTTTTCTTTTTCTTTTTCTTTTTCTTTTTCTTTTCTTTTTCTTTTTCTTTTCCTTTTCCTTTTTCTTTTCCTTTTTCTTTTCCTTTTTCTCTTTCTCTTTCTTTTTCTTTTTCTCTTTCTCTTTCTCTTCCTCTTCCTCTTCCTCTTTTTCTCTTTCTCTTTTTCTTTGTGTTTTTTCTTTTTTTCTTTTTTTTTCTTTTTTCTTTTTTCTTTTTTTTTCCTCCAAGTTAAATTTCTGGCTAATGAGGATTTACAGCCTCTCATGTGTTTTTAATTGACAGATTGTTTGTAGAAGAGATTTGGGTTTGAATTTGTTTCATCATTTTACTAAAATTCACATTTTCTCTGTGTACATTTAACACTGGGAAGAATAAAATATCGTTTGTCTTTCTTTCTTTTACTAAGATCAGTGAAGATCCTTCTCAAGGTTTTCTTTGAAGCTCATTCTCTTTGGAATAAGACGCTGAAGTACATCGCTTGTCTTCTTAAGAAGTCAAAATCTCTGACTGCAGTACTAAATGTTTTTCTTAGGGAGGAATATAGATTCTTTTGACATTTGCCTATGTTATGTTCTTCTACAGATGAATGAGCTATTATAACGTCTTCCACCTAGTCAATGACAAGCTGACATTTTCTTTTAGGTAAGTACAAACACTTATCCTCTAATAACTACTTAGGTATAGAACCATTTGTTTTAAAAATCTTATTGTTTCATGTAGTTAACACAGACATTTCAGTTTGAAAGAAATAACTTTTGAGAATTGCCTGGCTTGGAACTAGTATGAGTGAAAGAAAGGGATCCACTACAGCATTTGCTCATTATGGTCCTGATAAAGAAGTAGGAAGGCAGCAAACAGAAATAAATTCTTTGTTTATTTAACATGTTGAGACTAACTCCTAAACTAGTGAGTGGTATTTCTGCACATCCAGAGGAAGTTTTAACATCCTGAGTTTGCTGGTTTTCTTCTCCTTTAAATCATTGCTCTTATTTTTAATTTCCAGCCCAAGATAAAGGTGCATCTATATTAGATCAGCAGGTGGCAAAGAACCTTACTCAAAACCTTTGATTCCATCCATAAGTCACACACAAAGAATGCATCTGAATGTTGCAAAATGGGACACACATGCTCTTACCAGCCACTTTTCACAGTTTCTGCAGTATCTGGGCACAGTAGAGTTAAGCACAGATGAAGACACAACATTAATTCTGACTCTGCTAACTTGGTGTCCGAAGGTCAAAACCTTAGGTCTTTTCAAAAGTGGCTTTATTTCAGCAGCTGCTATTACTGGTCTTCTGGAGCAGAACATTAAAAATTGTTTTCCACTAAGATGTCACATACACTGCATCATCTGAATTAAAGGAATAAGCCAAATGTAGGCAGGTTGCATCTAGACACTTGAGAGCGTCCCACGAATACACTGATACTGAATAAGTATTCTGGCCTGCCCTCCCATGCTCCATGCTCTCCACATGCTCCTCTCACCTTTTTTTTTCCTCAGCCATTGCTGTTATCTATTTTTACTCTTTTTCTTACTGATCTCAAGTTCTTTTGGATTCAGCCTTTCTTCCATTTGTCGTTCTTTATACCAACCATTTAGTTCTTGCTTGCCATCGAGTTCAAAACTTTAAGATATTGAAAACAACTATAGAAAAAAAAAGGAAGCAAACAGATAATGCTTATGAACTAGAATGCCAGGATTGTCAGAACAGGAAACAGATCAGAAAATGAACATTTTTTGGCAAGCATAAGTGTAAGTTATTGTCCTGATCCACACTGCTATATCTAAAGATTCTCTTATGAATTCACTGCCTCAGCACTGGGATATAAGCATAACCCTTGCTCCTTTGTTTCTTTACCTAATTCTGTAGCTTTTTATGCCAGAAAATGCTGGTAGATTAGGCGCTGTCATCACCATAATTTTATTCCAGTCTAAAAAAATTTAGATTGCCAACCAAGTATGGGTAACATCCCTGAAAAACCCAGTTTAGTTTCATGTAGCATCATCATCATAGAATGGCCTGGGCTGAAAGGGACCTCAGAGATCATTTTAATCCAACCTCCCTGTTGTAAGCAGGGACGCCACATCTCGACTAGGTCAGGCAACACACGCGAGAACCGAACGGGAATCGAACCCGTGACCTTGGTGTTTCAAGCACGACGCTCAACCCACTGAGCTAAACCGACCCTCAATGCATGCTATTGCATGTTTTTTTTTCTGCAAATCAAGGTGTGTTTCTGACACTTCAACACTTCAACTATCATGAAGTGAAAGTATTCACATGAAAAGATGATCATCAGTAACATCTCTGGCATTGCACCACATAATATACAGCAAATGTCTTTCTTTGTGGAATTGTTAAAGGTAGCAATTGTTGGATTGATTATGCCAATTTATAAAAAGTAAAGTATTAAAATTCCTCTTTATGCATATAAAAATGTTTGAAAAAAAAGTAAGAAGTAAACAAATGAAACAAATTAGAAATATTTCATTGGATATACTCTTCTATGTAGAAATTCACCAAAAGCAGAAAAATCCAAGGATATAAAATCTTAAAGCTGAGGACAGAAATTTTCTTTATTTTACTTGTCTGAACATTATTACTTTCCTTCAGTTTCTTGACCAAGGGAAATAATACATGAGTATGTAAAAACTGCATTTTATGACATAAGCAGAGCACATGAGGAAAGTTTTATGTCCAAAACTACTGAACTCAGGAAGGTTTTTATCTCCTAAGTTACTTTCTCATAGCTCGTTATTCATGTGGAGGTGATACTGACACTCCAAGTATTTTTTTTGTTTGCTTTGTTTTGTCTTATCTTCCTCTTTTTCCTTGGACTGGAGGATGGGGATGCCGACATTATTTTACATGTCCACATATCTCATTCCTTCAGTGTTCAGCATGAAGTTGAAACGAAGTAAACCAAAGGCTATATGCTCTCCTCTATGAGTATCTTTGACATTCAAATTATTGCAATCAAATGCAAGCTCATGATACATAAAAATATAACTCTGGATTGCACATATAAAATCTCTTCAGTACAAGAGTGTGGTAGAACTCATGTCTGATTTCTTTCTCTTTTATCTTTGATTGTAGATACAATAATTCTGGCCATATAGCAGTCTGCTTTTAATCGAGGCTTTGTATGAAATTTTGTATCCTTTGATGCAAGATTTCAAAGCTACAATGTAAGATTGTAAGATGACCAAAAATAACCATAAGAAAACCGTAGATAATTTTCAATGTCTTGGACAGCAATGTATGAACGTGCCTAATTCTTTTGCTGAGAGTTTGGAAAACAGGGGAATGAAATTACAGTGATATGAAATGCTAGCTGTGACTGAAGATAATGACAAAATACCCTTTGCTTATAACAAGAACAGAGATCAGGCCTGTGATAAACTAATTTTTCTTCACTTACAGCCTTTGCTTTCCTCATCAAAGTGATTGGTTTTATTAGTATTTGTGATTCTGTTTTTTTTTCCAAGAGATTTGTTGTTGTGTTGGGGATTTTTTTTACTAATTTGAATTTCCCCTTACCTTTGGTACACACTTGAAGTTCCACTATAATGTAGAATTTATTTACTCTACTAGTCATGCACCAATTTTTCCTTTTAACTCAATCTTATTTTAATATTTCATTCCTATACATCTCATTCCTGGCTCTTAGGCAGGATACTGCAGATAAAGCAGGTTTTCAAATTTCTTGCCATAAGGGCTAAAATGTTTTAAAAAAAAAATGAAAAGAATTAATTATTTAAACTGATATAGCACAAATTTACTGTTTTGGGCATCGCATAATAAATTAAAGATATAAAATTGGACTAAAGTCATAACTGAATAAAAACGGCATCTATTACATGGGGGAACTCTTTTATTTTTGATGTAGAAGCTAGGAGAGGGTGTGTACTAATTCAGCTACTTTGATAGACCACAGCAACCGTCTGCTTCCCCACACAGGCAGACTCACTGTCTACTAGCTTGGAGCATGGACAAGGAAATCTCATCTCTGCCTGTGCACTGATACCTGTCCTGGGCAACACCCTGCTTATTGTGGTGCAAGGTCCTGGGTGGGTTTTAGCGTCTTTGAAATGCTGACGAGAGGAGCACAATCACGGACATTCATTGCTCATGAAGTGAGTTGTGCAGATGTGCAGATCAGGGGAACTGGAGAACAAATTTTAACCAGGTCTCCAAGTTCATGTCAATGTGCTGATCTACAGGGGCCTTTGGGTTGTAATGGCTGACAGGCAAACTTCAGACAGGTTTCACAGTTTAGAGGACAGCATCCCAGAATCTGCTGCTTAGCTGGATGCTCTTAAAATGAGCCCATTTACCAGGCAAATTTGCACAGGAGTGATTCTTGTTGCATTGACCTGATTCTTCACCACCTCTCCTACAGCTAATGAGAGTCTCTGGTGAGTGGCCACCTGTGAAAATCAAGCAGTCAGATGAGAACTCATGAAGCGTATCTGTGTGTATGTGCATGTACATAGATGCACAATGATGAAACTTTCTCCATTTGGGCTCTTGTAAGGATCTGAGGAAAGTAAGGCTGAAAATAAGATTAAGGCTGAGAAATGCAGGTAAAAGGACCAGGAGGAAACTTCAGCAGCAGCAATTTGATATCTTTAAAAATCTGTTCATTCCAAATTCTCCTGCAGAAGTGATTTAGTACACCAGTCACTTTACATAGCAGACAATTGATTATTTCGCTTAATGCAACTGCACTGTGTGCAGTAAGAAAATGCTCATTTTGTTAAATTATCTAAGTTGCCACCATGAAAGAACACGCTCATTTCTTATCAAATTCATTGACATTGCATGTTGACATCTCCAGAGTCATGGCTTTCTACAGTGCGTAAACATATTTTGACCCATTCATTTTTACTGCTTCCTCTGATAATTGATTTAATATATAACACCATGATTGATGCAGGCCTTCAACCAATGTGCAGTGCAAAGATGACAGGATGCAAAAGTCAGAAAGAAATATCAATTTATATAAACTACTGCAGAAGAACATCTTTTTTTCTGTTTTCCCATTTATTATGACAGCATATTAGTCAGAGAGCTACTTAAAATAACTTTTTTTAAAAAAAAAGGATTAATGCAGGCTATCTGCTGCACCAGACCTATGTGATAGAACATTGGTTATAGTGTTGCTGCCTGGCCGTAGTATGGACATTTTAACGATGCTTCCAAAGAAATAAATGCACAAATATATATATTTATGGGCAATTCTAGCATTCTGAGTACAATAGTCCCCTCTCTAGAGGTGCACAGTCCCGCTGTGTCCCAGTGAGCTGAACAGGGTCAAGGTCAGGGCTAGTCATAGATTTCTATGATTCTATGATTCTAGTCCTAGCCAGGGCAAGAGTGAGCAATAGCCAGGTGAAGATGTGGTGACTGGGTGGTTGAGGCAGCAGACTAGGAGTGACAATGGCACATGGCCAGTCATGATCACAGCCACAACACAACTTTGGCAAGTACCAAGTATAAGAACCTCAGATCATATTTGATCCAAGCACTGTCGTTGAATTTAATGATAAAGGAAGACTGTGAGCCTGCAGCTCTACACACTATATCTTCTCTTATGAACCAAGAACAGAGCAAGGAGTGTTGAAACAACTGCTCTCATATTGGTGTATAACACAGCCAGCAAAGACATCTGTCTACCTCCCCCTGAAATTCGTGTTGGGATTTGAGTCACACAGGATATGTCAACTCTTCATAATAATTGCATAAAGAGCGGCTGAAGGACACAATTATTGTGAACTTGGCGTTTATTACCAACATATTGGTTGTAGGATACCAACATATTTAATTATTTTTAACACAGAAGGGACTGGGGCTCATGATTTTTTAATTTCTTTTTACTTTTTTTTTCCTTGAGAAATCTATGATAATGTTTTGCCAGTAAGCTGAAAACAAAGCTTTCAATCATTTTATGTGGCAGAGTGGTCAATAATCTAAATGAAAACATGTAGTTATTGCCAGAAAAATGAGTATATTTCAGCATCTCTCAAAATCCATTCAAAGAAGAATTTAGAATTTGGTTCCCAGCTACTACAAGTGCTCAAGTAGGAAAGTCCTGGCCATTTAAAAATGTGTTAGACTCCTTGCAACAGCTCACCACCCACCAAGTGAGGCCCAACCTGTTCCCAGCTAGTGATCGTGGAAGAAAAAATCACGAAACTGCAATCTTAGAAGAGAGAGACCCCAGAAGTGGGACAGACAGCCTCCTGGCTAACCCTCATTGATAAGCAATGATGTTGTATGACATGGAACATTTCACTGGATGATTTAGATGTCTCTTTGGCCTTGCTCTCTCCTAGCTCCCTTCCTAATGCACCTGCACCCTAGCAAGTCGTGGGAAGTTGAAAAGTCCTTAATTCCTTAACCACTAAAAGCATCAGTATATTATCAGCATTCTTCTCATACCAAATCCCATACTGCATGAAAAACACAGCACTATTCTAGCTACTAAGAAGGGAAAAAAGGGGGAAAGATAAGCTCTATCCCAGCCAAAACCAGGACAGTGGATTCTCATTTTACGGGTCAGCACTGCAAGATTTTATTTCTTTATTTCCAATTGAAAAGTCATCTAAAGTGATCAGCACAGGTATGCTCCATGTTTGATGACCTAAAGTCATGTCATCTCTCCACTTTATTCTTCTCTATAAACATTTCACAGTTCAGATTTGGGTACCATCTCCAAGGTCTGGAAAAAAAAAAAAAATGCTAACAGTGTGCAGGCTGACATTATCTGCTCATAATATATCTATAAGATAGTTAATTTCCAAGCAATGATAGGTGATAAATGTTCACCTTTTTACTCCGGCTTCCACAAAATATATCCCCCCCGAGGCCCTTTCAATACTTTTGAGTCATAGCTGAAAAGGGGTGAACGAACAAATTTGTCAACATTGATCAAAGCTGACATTCAGGTTCCCCTTCTGAGGCCTTCTATGCCATTTTTCCTCACTCTGCTGTTTTCAAGGCTTCTCAGTGTATTTTCGTGATTGGCGATAAGCATTTCTGATGTGCATTTTAGATCCAGCTTTTGATTCACTATGGGAATTTTCAGATCTGAACCTTGTCAAATTAATTTTTCAGATTAATTTTCATCAATAGGCAATTGTCTACTCAAGTGCAATACGGATAACTCTGCCCCGAATATTTTAACATTGCCTATACACTGCTCCAACTTCAAATTTTCATACTAATCAGTGAATACTCATGCAAACATATTCCTTTTAGAAAACTTTGAGATAATTTTCAGTTAAATAGAAGGAACTATTTTTGAAATACTGTAGCTAGACAACAAAACTGTGAATCACATTTGGTAAATTTTTCTGTCTTGAAAAATGAAGATCTGTATCTCTCAAATAGTGTAGCATAGAATTTTTAAAGTTAATTCAGTCACACTGCATGCAGTTTTATATATTGCATTTATATATTGCATGATGTGCAATCACAGAAATTGCATTTACATATTGTTTGTAATGCCAAGATAACACATTAAACATGAGCCTACAATTAAAAAAATGCCTGGCAATAACATTTATACTCACGTTGTTAAATAAGAAAGACAGTAACCCAGGCAATAACGGGCCAACCAGTCTCATGTCTGTGCCTGGCAGGATCATGGAGCAGATCCTTCTGAAGGCTCTGCTATTGCACATGGAAAACATGGAGGTGATTGGTGGCAACCAACATGGCTCCACCAAGGAAAAATCCAGCCTGACAAATCTGGTGGCCTTTTATGATGGAGTAACAGAATCAGTTGACAAGTGAAGAGTAACTGATGTCATCTGCTTGAATTTGTGCAAGGCCTTCAACACTGTCCTGCATATCCTGGTCTCTAAGTTGGAAAGACATGGATTTGATGGATGGACCACTTAGTGGATAAAAAAGTGGCTGGAAGATATCACTCAAATAGCTGCAGTCAATGGCTCAGTGTCCAAGTGGACATCAGTGACGAGTGGTGTCCCTCAGGGATCCGTACTGGGACCAGTACTATTTAACATCTTTTTTGACAGCATGGACAGTGGCATCGAGTGCACCCTCAGCAAGTTTGTTGATAACACAAAACTGTGTGGTGTGGTTGGCAGGCTGGAGGAAAGGGGTACCATCCAGAGGGACTTTGACAAGCTTGAGAGGTAGACCCAGACAAACCTCATGAAGTTTAACAAGGCCAAGTGTAAGGTCCTGTACATGGGTCAAGGCAATTCCAAGCACAGATACAGGCTGGGCAATGAGTGGACTGAGAGCAGTTCTGGGGAGAAGGATTTTGGCATGTTGATGGATGATAAGATCAACATGAGCCAACAGCGTGTACCTGTGACCCAGAATGTCAACCATATCCTGGGAGGCATCAAGAGATGTGTGACCAGCAGGTCAAGGGAGGTGATTCTCCTCCTCTACTCTGTCCTTGTGAGACCCCACCTGGAATACTGCATCCAGCTCTGGAGTCCCCAACACAATAAAGATAGGGAGCTGTTGGAATGAGCTCAGAGGAGGGCTACCAAGATGGTCAGAGGGTTAGAGAACATCTCCTATGAGGATAGGCTTAGAGAGTTAAGCTTGTTCAGCTTGCAAAAGAGAAGGCTCGGGGGAGACCTTATAGAGGCCTTCCAGTACCTGAAGGGGGCCTACAAGAAGGCTCATGAGGGACTTTTTACAAGGACCTGAAGTGACAGGATGAGGGATAATCGGTCAAAGCTGAAAGAGTGGGTTTAGACTAGATGCAAGGAAGAAGTTCTTTACCCTGAGGGTGGTGACGCACTGGAAGAAGTTGTCCAGGGAGGCTATGGCAGCTCCCTCCCTGGAAGTGTTCAAGGCCAGGTTGGATGAAACATTGAGCAACCTGATCTAGTGGGAGATGTCCCTACTATGGCAGGGGTATTGGAACTAGATGATCCTTGAGGTCCCTTCCAACCCAAATCATTCTAGATTCTATGATATTCTTACTTTCTATATGCAGGCATTACATATCAGTGACTAAAGTCTTAACCAAGAAAATGAAATAGGCAAGAAAACGAAATAGGCAAGAAAACCCCGTAATTTAGAACTGCTGTGAACAACATGTAATTAGTGTTGTACAGGTAGAAATCAATCTTATATCTGGTACAAGTTTACACAATTACAATAACGATAATGTGTGTTTTTTATGGGGAGAAATTTCAAAGCAAGCTTTCATATCAGAAAAGACTCAGAAAGTGTGCAAGCTGAAAGATCTTAAATATTAAAAATAAATTCCTAACCATGAATACTTAATAATTCCATCAGTTCAATCTGTTAACATCCACTTACTAGACTAATTACAGTCATAAATAAATTACATTACTGCTAATTACATCTCCCAGTTCCTATTCCTCTTAATTTCCCCCACCCAAGGTGTGCTTCAGTAACAAGTATACATGGTAAATCCAGTTTATGAGCAGTTCAAATATTGGAGGCTTTTATTTAAAAAAAAAAAGACAACAAAAATAAGGACAATAAACATGGGAACAACTACAAAGCAGTTTATAACTGGTTGTGAACATTGTATGATTCTACTTCTGTGAGTAGTCAGCCTGGCAATAAGATGATTTCTCTTCTGTTTTTCCCAAGGTGCTGAAGATCCACATCTCCCACTGATTTTGAATTGCAAATTTGCTTATTCAGCACTCTAAAACATAAGTCCAGCGGTCATTTGGTAGAACATCTGGACAGTTGTTCCATAGCACTTAATTTAATTGGCATGAGAAATCAGCAGTAAAAATGTTCCAACCAAATGCAAAATAGATAAATAGAAAAGTTTAAAAGTTGCTTGGGCAGTTTAGCACTAAGCTAGAAACAAATAAAAAAGCCCTGTATCTTAGAAAGCATATATGTCTTTCCATACCAGTGCATGAACTGTACGGACTACTGGGCTTGTGATAGAGAATAACTAGAATTCATCTACCCATCCTTTAGGTTCAATGCTCTAGTATTGTTACTGTTTTTTTTGCTTTTGAAGACTTGGAAAATCCTCCCTTCTTTCATAACACCTAGTGTGAATTCAGTCACGTTTGCTTTCTCTGAACTGGTCTAAAGATTGAAAATGCCTGACTCATAGTACAAACACAGATTAGAGATTGGGGAAGAGACAATGCTTCCCAGTACTCATGAAGTTATTCTGGGTTTATGGGTGTTACTGAGTGTGAACTTGGCTCACTGAAACTTAATTCACTTAAGTTCCAGCTCTCTACACATAGCATGCATGTGTAAAAAACTAGATGGTCTGTGGGAGTCAGTGTAGGTATTTAAGGAAATATGCAATGGATTTGCAGGGTAGATGAACACTTCGTAGTGAAATGTCAATAAGGTGGAAAATATGGCTTTGGGGCATGGTAACATAATTACAATGCTAATCAAGGACAATGCAAGACTCTCTGGTAAAGTTGACAAGCTTGAGAATTAATCCAGGATTAAGCATTTCAAGATTACTGGTGTCCCAGTGAGGAAAAGCCTAAGAATTTAGTAATCTTTATTGCAGCACTTCAGAAAAAGGAAGCAAAATATTATTTATTTCCCGAATGATACTGGGCTGCTTCACCATATTAATTTGTGTCCAGCCACCTTTTCATAGCTACTCCCAAAACTGGTCCAGTTTTCACAGAAGACCATTTTCTTAAGAAATACCATAATAGGCAAAGGAAAACCCACTTGGTTTATACACATGCATATACTGGTACATCTATTTCCTGCCCTGTGATTGTAAATAATGATTAATTAATGATTGTAAAATAATTATTCCTTTCAAATATACATAGAAAGCTATCCATACTAGTCTAAGTAGTATGTAGATCAAAGTCAGACCTTGGAAACAGGTAGAACAATTGAAGAAATTAAGACTCTGCCCCTTATCATCTATGTATTATTGTTCAACAAACGTGTTATGAGATTGCACAAACAAAACCACGGGGGATTTATGTGTTGTCACTGGTGTGTAACTACCAGGGAAAGGCTAATTACACCTTTTATTTGACATTATCATTCCGCTTTTAAAATCCAGCTAAATTATAACAATTACAAATATGAAACATGCTTACAATTCAAATTCTATGCCTCAGACAAAAGCCAGCTCAGCATTATTTTTCTCCACATTGAAAAGCATGGATTGATGGCAACGTTCCCAGATGAACGTAACTTTTTATTGCTTTGAACTTTTGCTGTGAAGCATCATTTTATTGTTTCATCTTATTGCTTGTTACATGGAAATTGAAGTTGACAAATGGCATGAGTCCAAAAAAATGGAGGACTGTGTTTCTAACCTTTTTTTGCCAGCCCTGCAATAGGCAGCACCTGTATCATAGGAAGACTGAAAAGATTTCCTCTTATTTTCAGCTACGAAAAGCATAGCTCATTTATACTTCAATATGTACATTAGTGAGAAATTACATGATTACATTCTACTGGAGGGACAAAAGTTGTCACTTTTTTAGTGCTATGAAGGCCTAAACTGGCATGACATGCCAGCTTGGTGTAAAGTCTGTTATCGTGTCTGACTGGTGTATGTCTGCATGTCTTTTGTCTAGTGAAAACAGGCAAATATCGACCACAATGATTGTGTAGGATTCTGAAGACAGTTTTCACTGTAGAAAGAAGGGGAAGATGAACAATGTAAAGTTTAATTTCCAAAATGCTGGTATAAATCAAAGTAGAAGACAACACCTATTCCCCTTAGATTAGATTCATTTATTTTATATTATATATAACTTTTTACTTAATTTCAAGAAAATGGGTTAAACGTTTTTGTTTACATTTAGAGGCTTAACATTGGGATTTTAATAAAAATGGCATATGAGGTAAGGAGGTGTAAACGAAAAGGCCTGTTGACAAGTAAGAGGAGAGGTGTGGTTAGTTAGCACACTTACGAGTCTGTGGTCAGAATAAACCAATACCCCTAATTTCTTTAGGCTGCCAGCTGCCAACTGGGAGTGTATTTTTAGACTCTCGGGAAGAAGATAAATGGCTTTAATATGTAACTTATACTCCAAGATGGAATTTCTCCATGTCAGTAACATATTTTTGTCAGAAAATCTGTCAGAGCCTCTACAATGACATGTCATTATTTATGAATCCAGCAGCAGATTCCAAGTATTCATTCTGGCATTAGGCACCACAATGAAATTCAGGATACTTGAGATTTTCCAAAACTTGCCATGTTAGAGTCTTAACATTCTAAAAACAGGAAAGGGATAACTTATCCTTGACTGATTCTCATGAGAACTGGCCCTTCAACAATCAGAGAATGAGGTGTGTCAGGAAAAACAACATAGCTATGTGCTATAGAAGTAGATGAAATAGAATTAGAAACGGGTGTAACGATGTGAGTGGTACACCTGAGTTATATCGCCTTTTTTTGCCTACCCATTATGGGCTGCAAAGCATAGAATAGATTTAAGGGATTTAAAGAAAGATAATTTTGTCATTTTGCAGGCATGGAAGGTCAGAATGATAAGAATACATTGTCCATTCCTGAAAGGTGATTTGGAAAAAGGAAGGAATATGTATATATATATATATATATCACCAAATACATGTACAGAATCTGTTAACAAAACTGTGGGTGGGAGTCAATGTCTTGATATCACATAAGAGATGAAAGGTTGGGGGGGGGAGATAGGTCATACAGACTTAAGATATGAAAGCCAGTCATTTGTGCTTGGTGCAGCAGTGAAGGGAAAGACGGTGGAGAGAACTAAAGAGGGGATTAGCAAGAGCTAATCCTAGCTATGAAGGTTTGTAGGGCTTATGTAGATTATAGTCTGTGCAGTGGTAATGGATTTGTTGCAGAGTGGCACCCAAATGTGTATATTTCCTGCAAATTATGAATTTAAATCTGTCAAGCTGTTTTTTGAGTTACAAGTTGCCACAAAATGCTTTGATAAAAAGCAGCTGCATAGTGAAGGTTATGAGCAGACTTCTGTTATGTGCTGAAATGTTTGTTCTTTCTTTATTCTGCGTATCAAAAATATTTTTAAATTGCTATGGAGCAACAATGACAAAATTGTGTATTCTCTGAAGGCCGATGATTAGGCTATTAAGTTATACATATCTTAAGATAATTCTTTTCTGTTGTTTTATTTAAAGCGTCTGACATCTTCTAGAGTCACTTCATCTTAAAAAAACCCAACAAACTTTCAACCAAAGAAATTTTGACACAAAATTTATGCTTCACTTGCGGTTAAACAAGACTGAAAACTAGAAAATGGCCAGCGCATATGTACACATATATTCAAACACAGTGAATCATATTTTATAAATTATACTCAGCCACAAGAAATGTGTTCAGAGAGAAGCAGTGCTGAGAACTTGCTGGGAGCTTAAAGAGATGCATGTCTCTGTAGGGAATGGTAGAAGTGTGTATTCTTTCAAGTAAAGGGGTTGTCCTTGCTAGCTGGGAGAGCTAGGATGCTGAGAGCCCCGAGTCCCTTTCTGCAGGGAGTAGTTTGGGTGCCTGACACTCTGTCATTTAAACTGCCAGGGTCAGAAAAATTCAGAAACTTACTTGGAAACTTATGTTGGCCCTAACATAGATGTTTGTAGGGGAGCTGGTGACCCTGGAGAGATTCTAGCAGAATACAGCTTAGAGTTATTGCACTCTATAAAAATGAATGTGTCTCTTGCTTTTAAAGGTCAAAAAATCAGAGCACTGTTATCTTCACATTCATCCTCTGTGAATACTGTTTCATGCACTCAAATTCTCCCTTTTGCAAAAAGCAGACTAATTTTCTGAGTAGAATGGCTATTTATTATGATGCCTGAACTGTGCCTTCTAACAAACTCCAAAAAATAAATGACTACCCAACATGTTTTTCACTATGCAACACTATTTTTTCCTCAGTTTAAAGAGTAACTGTTCATAATCTAGATTTCAGACTGAGGTATCCTTCACATTATCCAGAGATTTAACTTGTCAAAGATGAAGGTTTTCTAAGAATGCACAAAAGAAATACTGCTAAATGAAATAAAACCAGATTAATATTACTAGAAAAAAAATTATGCTTACGCAAACACTTCTGGCTTTAATATTTACCTTTAGCTGGGTATCCTAAAATGATAATATGGCAAAACATCTTGTATTTCTCTCATTGGATGTTAGAAGTATACGTGCATTAGAAATATAGTGAAAGATAGTCCAGAAATGTTCTTATTTGCTTGGCCACATCTTTATTTGCTCTTTTCTGGACCAATTTTTGCATGCTTGTCTATATATGTCTTCACACATACACAGAAACACAATGCCCATTTCATTTAAGTTTGTTCACTGCCTCCTGAGAGCTGCTTAGACTAATGCAACATAATTTGCTCTATCCTTTAAAATCAGTTCTTACAGGTGATAGTCCAATAGTTTTTGAGTTTGTCTTTCAATTTGTAGAGTTTTGGACACAAAATAGAGCATAATCTGCAAACGCCTTGTTTTATTGAGGTAAAACAGTTTAGATTGCTGACTTGCAGTAGCAAACTATTGTCCAGTAAATTTAGTTTCCTATCAATTTATTTTTTTTTGTCTCCAGAAAAAAAGGCAGGCAGTAATTGTGTAATCTTCTTAATCTCGTTCTTTCAGATGATCCTCCTTTTTTTGGTTGTAACAGAGCTGTACCTATCATCTGTACTTTCTTTGTGCAAGCCATCTCCTCATTCTTCTGGCTTTCTACCTTGACAATACAAACTATACAATAATCTTTAATTATAGCATTTCCTAGTAAAATCATTCTTTCTTCAGTGTTTGAACAACTGATCCAGTGTCTGCATATTTCCTTTTATTCCTCTTATCTGTCCAGGCCCTTGGATAAGAAAGGAATTTCTGAAAGCTATAATCTGAATTTTTCTCCTAGAGTTCATAGTGTTATTAAAAGCCAAAACAGTGCAACAGTTGTATTTGTACTGCCAATTCTTACTAACACATATCTATTGTGCTCAAAATAATATCTAACCAGCTGAATTCTCACTGGCTTTCAGTATATAGAGTTAACAGTATAGGAAAATAAATAAATTCCTGTCTCCATGATATCATATAGTAAATGCTTTTGTAATAGATATCCAGCATATTTACATAACGATGCTTTCACATGTAAGAAATTGGCAGTATTAATGTAACATTTGCAATTTGGGGAAGCGAAGAAGGATGGAGGACATAACGTGATGGTTTTATTTTCCATTATTACACATTAGGGTGATGCTTTTGCAGCTAGCTTTGCTTCATCGGATTCATTTACAAATGAAGTAAAATGCTGCCAATATGAAAAATTCAGTGTAAGAGATGTAACTCCACTAAACACTTCTTTAAGTGAAAGCCTCACACGCAGTCTAAATACTTCAGAATTTGCTTTCTATTAGGAATAGTGAAAAATAGTCTATTAAAATTTCATTTGAATATGCAAACAGTGAATTCAGATATACTTACTAATCATCATAGCTTTGTTGGAAGTGGCAATAGAGTTGGAATTCTCGAAGAGCAAAATGTTCTCTGGCATTTCTTGGTAAACTAGATTGACAGCAAAATTAGAAAAAGCACATATTTCAACCAAGCTTTAGGGCCAACTCCAGAATGGTTATAGACCTGTTCAGTATTTTCATTTTCTCTTACTAAATTGTAAATCTTTAAATCAGAAGATTCTAGAGGAAAGTATTTAAGGATCTAAGTCCATTGAATTTTTCATGGAAGTCAGCTGGGCTAAGATTCTCACCTATTTTTTGTGTTTTTGAAACCATTGGTTTAGCTCCCCACCTCAGAAGGTGCTATGAGCAGACACAAGAGATTATAGGCTACATTTTTCTGCCTTCTTCTCAGGGATATTTATACTTGAACCAGCCTCAGTCAGAATGTGATAAAGACATGAATCACTTTGTGCCTATTGCCCAATGTGAAAATAAAACTATAAAATGTTTTGTTTAAAAAAAAAAGTTTGACATTTTGATTTCATACTTCCCTCTGACCTTATACAACAGATTTTTTTTTTATCAAATAGAGTGTTTTGAGATAAAAATGTCACTTTTTTATTTGTCAGAATCAAACTGTGTTCTCCTATATTTAGTAAACATGTACATATATATCTCCTGCAAAATCTTCTGATGCTCATTACACTCAACCTTACTGAGTAGCACTGTTGTCACTGTAACAGTAAGCATAGAATCATAGAATCATAGAATTATAGAATCATAGAATGTTTGGGGTTGGAAGGGACCTCTAGAGATCATCTAGTCCAACCCCCCTGCAAGGCAGGATCACCTAGGGCAGGCCACACAGGAACGCATCCAGGAGGGTCACATCCAGCGTCAGAAAGTCAAATGGCACCCACTGGATCCTGCCATGATCCAAAGTCCTACAATGCTTCCTCGTCTAGCATGAGGAATTTACTTTAATAGCTTGGTGTGAAGGACAGCCAAATGAATGTCTCAAACAGCCTGGAACCCAAACAAGCCGCAGCCGCCTGCCTGATGCCTGTTCTGTTGGTGAGGGGTGACCCAGCACTTTCCTGAGCCCCCTGCCCGAGCCCTTCACTGGTGGAACTGTGGGGGCCGGTAGGGTTTGGACCTGGGGCTGCAAGAAGCTGGGACAGGGAGGAGTGACCCCCCCTCAGAAGCCTACACCATTCCCCTGACCCGTCCCTGGTAATTTTTCGCACGGGGTAAACAACATGATGTGGTGGGAACTTGACTGTATAAAAGGTGGGAACCCTGGGTGGCTGCGCTCTCTTCGATGCCACAAGAAGATGGCTGCGTGTGCTCTGGTCTCTTTTGCTCTCTAACAGCTCTGTATTGTGAGGCGTGTTGATGGCGCTAAGTGGACAATTGAAACACGTTGTTAGTTCTTTGTTGATTGATAAATAGAAGTGGTGTTAGGATTATTGGTGTGGTTCACCTTAATCCTGGTCTGGGAACAGGGGAACCTGAGTCACCTTCCTGAGAACTCCGGATGTGACACTTGGATAACATGATGACTGGGTAAATGCTGACCTAAACTCTTCACATTGATAGCTTTACTACTGTTCCTCTATACTGAGCCACCAACATACTCAGTGTAATTGTTTATTCATTTACTCAGATTGGGTTAATTACAATTCCGGGTAATTAATGACTTTCATCTGAGTTCAAAAGATGATGAAATCTCTGTACTCCGAAGTTCTCACTCAGTAAACCAACCTACCTCTTCAATCTGATTCCCATTTTTGGTGTATCAGGGAGAGATTCTATGTACTGGGCGGCAATCGAAGCCAACTTCTTCTCCTTTAGTTAGGTGACAGAATGAATCTAGTTCCATCAAACTATTTAAAGGTAAACTGAGCTGATATTTCATTAAACTGAAATGAAAAAAAAAAAAAGTCATTATAAGAGATTTTTACTGTGGCTTAAAAGAAACTGTGGGATCAACTACATTACAAAATAACAGGAAATAAAAATACATTGATTTTACCTGTATTATCAGTGAACCTTTTTGCATTTAAAACTTTTAGCCTTTTCCCTCATCAGGTTTTTTAACAAAAACGTCAATGAATAAGAATGCAATGGCCTCTATATCTTAACATATGAAAGAAAGCAAAGGGAACAAATTCTTGTGGTGTACACCACCATCACTAACAATGACCATATTAAAATTGAGATTTTCGAACTCTTCAGAACATTATCAGAACTCCTTCTAAGTTATTCTTTATTATTATAGTTACTATTTTGATTTGACTAGTTGAGGTTTTTCATGTTTCTGTGTAACTACCTGCTGTTTAGCTGTAGCTTTCCCAAAGTACGACAAAAGACTTCTGTGTGGTAAATTTAATAGCAGGTACATCACACCCTCAGATTCTGCCAACCGGCAAATTTCATTGGCATTAGATTCTATGCAAGAATTATTCATTCTGGTGCTGTAATGCAGAGCATTCACCCCTCTTTAAGTTACGTACAATATACACCTACATCTCTGCCAGGATGTCTGAACTTATTTTTCACCAACAAGAGAAAAAGAAAGGACTGAAAAGTATTCTCTTATTTAGTATGGCAGGCGAACACATGCAGTAAGTAAAATTCAGTGTAGCGTTGCCTTGTGTTTTATTCTGTATTATCAAAGATTAATTAGCCTATAGCTGACATAGGAAGCATCTATTAGGTGACACAAAGCAATAGAAAATCTAGGAGCCTGTAATGATAGCCAGGTGAGCCCTATCCACTTGATGTGTCTTGTCATTGTCTCTGCCTTTTCAAAGTAATCTTTCTCCATTGGGGGTGGTAAGGGTGATAAAGTGCTGTTCTAAAAATTATGTGGCTTTTCTGTAAGGTCAAACATGGAAACTTAAAGAAAATCACCAGAGTTATCCCTTCAGTATGTGTATAGTTATGCTTATATTCATACATACACACGCACATGCACATATACAAATCTGAGGGATCTGGCCAGTTCCTTTGGAGGTGATGTGGGTTTCCCAGGGGCTAGGAAGAGGAAAGTTTCTCGTGCTACTACTACATGCACATTTCAAATAGTAGATTATCAGGGTGACTGTGCTGCTCACTTGTCTTCTTGCTAACAGTCTGTTCTTCACAACACTCAAAAGTGTTAAGCATATTGGCCAGTTTCATAGTAATTGGAATGTGTGATTTTTCTTGAAAATGAGCCACTAGATGGAGGAGGAAATTGAGGATTACTGCTACCACTGAGGAAAAGTAGGAGGAACTCAGACATTCAATACTTTTTTAGGAAGCAACCAGCCACAATTTCTTTCTTTCCTGCATTGTTTCATAAGAACTAGTCTATATACTCTTTCTGCTAGAATACAGTAAGTTAGGTTTCAGGAGAAAGGTACACATCTGGAAAAAGACTTCATTAGTTCCACTGTCCCAAACACCTGATCATATTTGACTTTCCTTCTTTGAAAAACTTCCTGTAGGTGAACTCCTGCAACCAGTGAAGAAGAATAATGAAAAAAAAATCGTGTTTCACTTTGTTTTAAATTATGACTGTATTCCTCAGAGCAAACTCTAAAAATCTTTGTTTTCATTGATCTTGTAGGTCATGGCATAGCACAGTTGCAATATACAGGAGGGTCAGGACAGTATACTAGCAAGGTACAAAAAAAAAATCCTTTTATCATCAGATATAAAACATAAAAAGGCAGTATTTTTAAGCTTAATTCAAAGACTATCTCTATGAACAAATAAGCTATTTTGTGACAAAGGACTGCTGTATGAACCAACTTAGCCCTTGACAACTTTAAAACCTTATGTACAGAATGTAGTAGCCAGCAGCAATAGGAGCAACAGAATCCTCAATGAGTTACAAAGCTCCTGCTAGGAACTGAAGATAAGAATATCAGCATGACAGAATGTGCTAGACAAGGCACTGATGGACATGTCTGAAACCTATTGAAGAACTCCCACAAGTTTCAGGTCGGGCACTGATTTGCTTCCTTTTGTTCCCAAATGGTTATCTATGAGTTGCTAATACAGCTGGGTTACCCCAGTAAGCAGCTATACAACAACGAGTCTGTCACTTGTAGGATGTGAAGTCATAAGAGAAACAAAACTCATGCTGTAAGTGGCTGTAGGCCTTTCTCTTACAATCTTAATTCCAGCCTCCCTTAAGTTCTTTTTTTGCCAGTGTTAGTTCCCTTCTGATTTATCAGATCAATACATTGGATTGAGCATTTCATAAAGTGGTTCTAAGGAGTACATACACCTTCTACTGCTCGGAGAACCTGAGTAAGTTACCTGTTCTATAATGCAGAGCATTTCCTTTTGCTTTCAAACACTGCTTCCTATATGCTCAGAATAGACAGCTTTATCTTTAAAACCAAAACAGAACACAAAACAAAACCATGGTTCTTTTTTAACAGCTTATCTTTCCTTAAACCCCTTCTTCTGTGATACACATTTTATCATAATCTATCTTTTATTTTTTATTTTGTTTTGTGCCTGATATGGTTTAGGTTTTTTATTATTTACAGATCAAGGTATTTACCTAATCTACTTCAGACAAAACTCTATTTCTCTTGGTAGGGCAAATAATTCTGTGATATGTGGCTAGATCCAGAAATTAAAAGCATGTAAAGTTCAGTGGAATAAGCACTGACCTAAGGAGACAAAATTGAAAAATTGAAATAAATATAAATATTGAAATAAATATAAAACTTCTTTTCTTATTCTAAAGAAAAGTGCAATGTCCTATCTATTCATTAATTCAAAAAGACACTTTTAGCACATCAAGACTGTTTTATGGATTTCCGAAAGGAGTAACATATTGAGGAAAGGATATTCTACAACAATTTGACACATGCCTACTTCTTGGACTGTAGTTAAGCAAACTGTTCTTGTTGTATCCAATTGTTTCCAAAGGCATGAGAGACTAGACATAAAGAGAATGAGATGTCTGATCTGAAAAACAGATCTTTATGTTCAGATACTTCTAGAGCTGAAGAGCAAACCATGATGCTCCCAGGCTAGCAATGTATTTGCTTTGCTACTTTGTGCCTTCTTATTTCTGAAGGAACACTGGAACTGAGTGAAAACCACAGAACACATTGTGCAAAAGATATTCCTTTTGAGCATTAAAGTGGTTAAATTCAGACATACAAATTGTTCACACATAAACTTTCATGCAAGCAATATGTTGTAGTTCAAGCATTAATGAAATTGAAATTACTGTTAAGATGCTCATTTGAAGTCATTATCTGAAAGTGACAAAGCAGGAATTGCCCTGAAAACACTTAAATTCTACTTAGAAATTATTAGGCATCAAAGTTTTTAAAAACCAGTGTTCTGGTTTGAAAATACCAGGATAAAAGTTTTCCATAGCCATACTGGCCTAAGGCACCCAGAACACTCCAGCTGCTGCTGACCCCTGGGGGTGGCCATTACAATGGGGGAGGGGCGCAGCTGTGACTGTGGGGAGGAGAGGGTGGGTCAGGTGACCCAGATGGACCCATCACAGTGTTCCTTCCCATGGTGTTCTGTATAAAAGGGCCCTTCAGAAGGCCATTGGGGCCTGTAGTGCTGCTGTACTGAGAGAGTTGTTAGTGGCTATCATTTTGTCTCGTGCTGTTGGTTGTCTTAGTTCCTGTTTGTTGCTGAAGAACGTCATTGAGTTTTCTGAGTCTGAACAGGGTGGCTGCTCCAAGGTTTGTTTGTTTTGGGGTTTTTTTTGTGGGCTCTCATAGTAACTCCAGGCTCAGGCGTCCCTGTCTACTGCCAAGTCTAGTCTGGGACTTCTCTCGTTGGGTCCTAATTGCCATCTAGAAAGCCTGGGTTCTGTATTTATTTATATCTTTGATTATATTTGCATATTTCTATATAATTCTCCCTCCTCATTATTATTAATAGTATTGTTTTCTATTTAATTAAGCGTTGTTTTCTATTTCTTAACCTCCCCTTTTCCAGCCTCAAAGATTCTCTCCCTTTTTTCCCTGTTATCCTCCCCTGGGAGGGTGGTTCATGGAGGGTGTCTGTCACCTGGTTATTGGTTAAAAGTATGACAAATAGGTTCTCTGTGTTTATCACTGCTGGTTGCCTAGAGTCTAGCAACTTCAGTGAGTGGATATTTCAGAGAGAAATTCCTAAATAAATTTATCCACCTCTAATTTAACATCATATTTCATTTTTTGCCAATACAGACTTTTTTAGTCACTCAAAGTCAACACCTGATAAAGAGCATCTTGCTATTTCTCTGTCTGTTCTTCGTAATGCCAACCAGTCTGCAGGCTGAGACAGAAGATACTCTCCCATGGTAGCCCTGTTATATATATGTGTTGTAATACTTTATGGCATATGTGTTTGGGTTTTTTACTGTATCAGTTCTTATCTTTAGTCTAATAGCTCTGTTCTGTGCACCTTTTAAAGCTGCTTCAAGAGTAGGAACATGTCTCCAAAAAATCTCAGATGAAATTGCAAGATGATTGTGGTGGTTTGACTGTGGCCAGCAGCCAGGTGCCCACACAGCTGCTCTATTACTCCCTTTCTCTGCTAGACAGGGGAAGAAAATATAATAAAGGGCCCATGGTTTGAGATAAGGACAGAGAGATCACCTGCATCTACCTGCACTGGGCAAAACATACTGGATTTGGGGGAAATTAATTAAATTTATTAAAGAACAAATCAGAGAAGAGTAGTGAGAAATAAAAGTCGATCTTAGAAAAATAACACCTTCCCCCCATCCCTCCCTTCTCTCCAGGCTTAACATCACCCCAATTTATCCACCTCCTCCCCCTGTGGCACAGGGGAACAGGGAATGGGGGTTGTGGTCAAGTCATCTGATGTCTCTGCCATTTCTTCCTTTGGGGGAGGACTCCTTGCTCTTCCCCTGGGTCATTGTAGGATCCTCTCACAGGAGGCAATCTTCACATACCTTTCTCCAATGTGAGTCCTCTCATGAGGGACAATCTGTCACAAACTGCCAATGTGAGTCTCTCCATGGGGTGCAGTCCTTCAACGGGAAACTGCTCCAATGCGAGTCGCTTGTGGTGTCGCAAAAGTCCTGCCAGTCAACCTGCTCCAACATGGGCTTCTCTCTCTCCGTGGGCTACAGGCTCTGGCAGCAACTTGGTCAAGTGTGAGCTTCATAGGGGACTACAGCCTCCTTCAAGCATCCACCTGCTCTGACGTGGGATCCTCCATGGGCTACAGGTGGACATCTACACCTCATCACCTCTATAGCTTGCAGGGGGGCAGTCTGCTTCACCACAGTCTTCACCATGACCCAGGGGACTCTCTGCTCTGGAGCCTGGAGCACATCTTCTGCCCCCCCCCCCCCCCCCTTTCTTCACATATTCTCACTCATCTGTCTGTCTGCCAGTTGTTGTGTGGCACAATTATTTTTTTGATATTTCTTAAATATGTCTTCACAGAGGTGTTTGTATCCTATCGCTGCTGACAGGCTCAGCCTTGGCCAGTGGCAAGTCCATCTTTGGAGCTGACTGGCATTGGCTGTTTTCGACTTAGGGAAAGCTTCTAGCAGCTTCTTGAAGAAGCCGCTCCTACAGCCCCCCAACCACTGAAATCTGGCCAGGCAAACCCAATACAGTGATTTAAATATAATTCTGAGTTATAGCTGCATGAACGTAAAAAAAGCTGAAAAGATTGAGTAGCTTAAAGTTCGTGAGACAAGGACTTCAGTTGTATAATTTGGTGTTTTGAATCACCCAAAGCTTGGGAATATTTATATTGAGAACTATGGTGAAGGCCTGGCTACATTTAGACTTAAAGTTACCTTACAAACATAGTTTAATTGCTACTCATGGATTCTTCTACTGAGAAATGTCACAGAGCAGCTGACTTGTTTTGCTTCTGAAAGTTCTTTTGTCTTTCCTGTCCTACAACAAGCATATCAAGTTGAGCTATTGCTTGAAAATGACTTGTCACTAAAGTATTTCTTTGTGAAAGTTTGAAATTACAACAATCATGCTATTTTTTCTTATTGACTTTCATCTGAGATATTGAAACCAACATTCTGTATTTTAGCTGCACTCCATTGTGGTCAAGGTCCAGATTGTCAGATTTTAGGAATTTATCTGGGTCTGCAATTAATTTCCTTTCTTGACAAAACTGAGCTGGGAACTCTTAAAAAACATAGCAGGACTCGAACAATGATCATGTTTTGTTCGAGTAAATAACATATGAGAGGAGATGAGAATTATACAGGAATGAGTCAAGCACTTGCAACAACAGCTAACAACCAAGAATGTCTATTCTCATATGTTTTACAAGAAAGTAGAAAAACATGATGCTTACCCAAATGGCATGAGGAAGAAAATACATTCTTAAGGGTAAACAGACCTACTGGAAGCCTGCTGTGATTGTTACACATATCCAATAAATAATTTTGAAATGGGAATGATATTTGTGAATGATACAAATGTTTACTCAAAGCAGTAGGAATCTGAGGGTAATGTATTAATGAATTGCATGAGTTGTAGACCACTATTTTTCAATTTAGTACCCCATTAACAGGTATATTTCATAATCACTTTCATTTCAGTCTAGAAAAGAAAAAAGAGAGATGAAGAGATTGTTGAAATAATGGAATCTGTAGAAATAGATGTTGTTGTGACTTTTGATTAAGCTAAAACTGAGTGGTTAATTTTAGATATACTTTCTATGATTTTCGACATTTTAGTTTTAAAATTTTGTAAACCTGCTTTTGTGTAATTTTTCTATAGTTTATAAACTCTAGACATTAGAAAAGGAAATTTACAAGGTGTAAGTTGTGTAGTCTCTTTGTTCAGTATCTTTTCCAAATTGGAGAAGTTTCTACCTGTTATAAAACCTATTGGAGAATAACTAAACCACACAGCAACGAGCCAAACAGAACCAAAATACTTGGGGTGGGAGTGGGGGAGGAAGCTCAGTCACTATATGTAAATTAAACCTGGAGATTATGGGTTGGCATTTTAAAAATAAATGAAGTTTATATATATAATGTCTCAATTACTTCAATAAAAGGTATGGTCCTTTGTTATTACACACTTTTATAAGGCCTATTAGGTACCTTCCCTTAGTTATCTTGTCCTCTGAAAAATCTGTCCTTCCTGCATTCTGTACTAGCACACTTTCTTTTGCAGGGAAAAATTCTGAATTATTATTAGAGTTACCCATTAGGTTCATAAAAAAAGTGACTGTATTCTTTAGAAAAATCTAAGTAGCTATATACCCAGACCTTCATATCTGCACAGAGGAAATTAATCCAGTTTTTAATTCACTTAGGAGTTGTAAAAACACAGAACAGAAAGTGATCATGAAAGCCTGTAGTCTATGTAGTCTGTACTGTTGCAGGTCCAATTATACTATCAACCTTCATAACATGTTTTTCTCACTGGCTTTAAAATTCCAGTGATGGAGATACAGACTTTCTTTCTAGGTATTCTGTCAAAGTGTATAATAACCTTTATCATTAGACTTTTTGTCCTACTACCTAGACTAAACCTGCATTGTTCCATTTCAAATCCATTATTCTCACCCTGTTGACAGTGAGCATGGCAAACAGATGATATCCTTCTGCTTTACTGCTATCTTCTATGTACTTGAAGATTTAACATTTCCCTTCCATCTTCTCCTCTAAATAGTCTACATTAGTTCTCATATTCCCTATGTTTTTTTAAATGTCTGACCAATCCCATTGTTTTCCTCCAGTCTCCTAACAATTCACCTACATTTTTCAAATATTTACTTGACCTTTTATCACAGGCACATGAATGGAGGAAATGCATATAGACAAGATTTTCACTGTGGAAATGTCCTGTTATTGAGAAAAAAACATAATTAACATAATTGTAAATTCTTCAGTAGTGTACGTGGACTGCTTTGTACCTCCTTAACTTTTGTTTTCCCTTTTTTTTTTTTTTTGCTAATTTCCTGGGGTTTTTTTTTCATGTTCAGAATTAATTCTCTGCTCTGTAGTATAAAACAACAGGTGAGTTGAAGCTGCTGACTGTGAGAACACTTCTTGCAATACTTCATAGAATAAGGAAGCAGAAATACAGCATTAAGTGGCAGAATGAAGGACGAGAAGAAGAAATTTCAGGCATATGAACTGCCAGGATCATGATAGAGCTTGAGCTGGCTGCTTCCCTGTGGAGCACTGTTGAGAAGCACGCACGAACTCCGAGATGGTGGAAAACGGAATTCACTTTATTGCAAGCAGGCACACATATTTATACCTACTAGCACGAAACACTATTTTTGGGTTACAAACAAGAGATCAGACTATACAGCCAGGGTTGTTATTAGCTCATGTACTCCTTCAATCACTCTCTTATCACACAGGGAAAACAGATTTTCACAGGTCTGTTTTGATCATACTCTCCCGTTCACTCCCATGCGCATCTTGTGTACAAGAAGCACCTTATCTGTTCATTCTCACGGGCAAGCTCTCAACATGAGCTGTACTTGGCTGGTCAGGGTCTCTTTTCATAATTAACAAGCAAGAGTTATGTGCTTGTTTAGGAAAGAACTCAAGGACTAAAGTCTTAACTCTGCAACGCAGTGCTGCCAGCACAGCTGACTAAAATGTAGGGTATCCACAGAGCACTAGTTCATGTTTGTGCCTTACTGGTGTTATGGTTGTAAACCTCACTGCTTACCTGTCCATCAGGTTCCTCACCTGTATGACTTTGATGAAACCCTCCATTCATGGCTCGTATCTTCACCTGTCTCCTGGGTTCTTCTGGGAAATGCCACTGTTCACTCCCTTAAAGGAATTGGTCCCCTGCCTAGCCTAACTTGGCAGGGAAGTCTATAGTGGACAGCAGCATATCCAACTCTTTCATGACTGAAAACAGCTAAAAATGCTTCTTAATTCCCTCCTCTCTACTCCTACATCAAGTAAATCTCAACTTAATTTTGTAGTATTTTAATTAATTTTGTAGTATTTCTTTATTTGAATTTTCTCCTGTAGAGGGCAATATAGAGAAATAAAGATGAAGGAGGTCTAAAACACAATTGTATTTTTACTGTGGTAACTATATTCTGTGTGCCAGTTTGGGTAACTTAGCTAGAAAAGCTTAGAAATATGCAAAACTCATTTGCTAACTAGACAAACTGAATAGCTGCTGTTAAATCTGTATTGGATGACTTATTGAATTTTCAAGCAAGACATCTAACAGGGTTCACATACTCCCCTTCTGGTAGCTGAGATAATCTGATTTCTGAGTGAAGGTGAGAAGCTTATGAATATGAAGAAATATTTGTTTATTTAAAGAGTTACTGATGTGATTTAGATCATTCATTTTTTTCCAACATCAGCTGAAGAAATCTCTCAGAGAGCATCGTAAGCTCTACGGTAATAAAGATATAAGGATCTCAGATTTGATCATGAAAAGGTTTCAACAATGTGAAATAGTAACACTTCTTTGGGTCTGGAGAATCCTAGAAACTCAATAATTCTTAACCCTACCTTTCATGAAAGTTAGGATTTGCTTGTGTGAGCATGTGCAGAAAATATTGATGTACAAACCTTATACAGGAAACTTACAGTTTAATAGTACCAAGAAGAAAAGAGAGTGGGAACGTTTACATTGATCTGCTGCCTTGATATTTTTTTCTTTCAAGTTACTCAGAAAGATTCCTAGAGCTGGCTCAAGATCTCTCAGCAACACAGACAAAATCAAATTTCACATCTCCGTGGGTGAGAACCTGAGAAGGGCTGGAGCAGGGATGCTGAGCTGCGGGGAAGCCGCGGTGAGCTCAGCTGCTCACTCCTGCTCCTGCTGCCTGGCAGATGGAGGTTGTGAGCAGCAACTGCTCCCACACCAGCCACTGGCACCTGCCCACTTTCCAGAACTGTGGCACAGATAAATCATGTACTGGGGTCACGGACATCCTTCCTGTATCCATTTTGCCTATGCCAACAGACAGTCTTTTTCTGTGCATTTGTGTTACATAACTGTTTTCTGCACAGAATTGTAACTCTGTTGTGTGAATGCTGTTAAGAATAGCCATTTATGGAACATGTTATTATGAAGTACAGTGCCAGTTGTGTTGTTACATATTTTTACTACAAATTGCTGCTAACACTAATAGTTTTCTGTTAGTTCTCTCAGTTCGTGTCAGCTCTGTATTCTGGTTTTGAAGCTGAATGAAGAAATGAACAAAAAGTATTTAGTTTCATATGTTTCCTGAAAAAAATCTTGAATGAGTGAACGAAGATTGTCTTTTGTTTCAGTAAGCTGGCAAATTTAAACATAATCCTTTTCTACTGAGACCCATACAAGTTTACAAGCACTGGACGGTTTTGTGCTCTGTGGATGTGGTTTTGAGGAAGTTCTGATTAGAAATTGAGTTCACTTCCACAAGATTAATAATGTCTTATAACTTGTATTTTAGATCCCTCTTAGTTGTGCTTTACATTTACTATTTACTTGAATCTTTCATAACAACCGACACACCCATTACATTTTAGAACAGTTTTCTGTGTGTATGGTACTGCTGATATTTAACATTCCTGAAGGCTTTTCAAATACATTGTTACCTTTCCACAATACCTCTTTTAGTTTGCCTTAGGGTTGAGTAGATCTTTCTGTAGAGCCTGATCTATCGCTGTTTTCTTTGCTATCTTCTCCCCTGACCATGCTGAACTGACCTTAGGACCAATGTATTTTGAATATGGCTTTTGTGTAGGAAAAATCTCTCCTCCCCTGAATTTGGTTTTCGTTAATAAGGTTTCAAAACAATCACCAGCAGGTTTCCTTGATCAGAAACCAAGCAGTTTTTGCATTCTGGCTCTTAATTGCATGTATTGTTAGAAACCTATTTCATATGAGTAGATTGCTTTTGCTAGTTACAGGAAAGAGGAACACCTGTTGTTTTCAAAGACTTTAAAAAAATTCCTTAACCCATCACTGACAGTTTAATTTTTATTTTTTTTTATAGCACAACAAATTCCTTTTTTTAAGTAAATGTATAGAAATATATATTATTTGCCTTGTGGACCCATTAATTTTTCCCAGAAATTAGACTTTAAATGGTGAAGAGAAAAAAAATATCTCAGTCATACCTATTCAAGACTGACTCACTTATTCAAATTCTTAAAGCTAGACATGACGTTCAAAGGATTATGGAGTTATTCAAATAAGAGCATGTTTCTCCCATGCTTTAGTCAGCTATAAAAAGCCACCAGCAGCAGAATTTAAAATTATTACTGGTTTTCAAAGTGATACCCAGTGAAAATAACATAGGCAGTCACAACAGAGTGTGATTGTTTTGAAATGACTCAGTCTTACCCAGCAGTACTGAGTTGTTTCCAGTTTATTTCTGAATGTTTGCCTTCACCAGGGACTAGATATTTGTGAAAGCTGGGTAATGAGTAAGTGCACATACCAGTGTACTGGAAGCAAGAAGGTGAGAGTTTGAGTGAGGCAACACAGAATATTGAAATTTTACATATATCACAGAAACCTATTGGAGAAATCAAAATCATTATTTGAGGTTTGCATGGGTCTTAATTCAGTGTTTCTTTTGCCCTTTTTTTTTTTTTTTCCCCAATAACTTCTTGCTTCACTGTGCACTAACTCAAACAACTGCATCCCACATATCTATTTGCTTTGTTATGGACTGATGGTATTGGTATTCTCTAGCTAGGAGATGTCTTCATTTACTGTCACTGAGTTTAGTCCATTATTTCCTATGTTTTCCATGACCACATTATAAGCCATAACTACCTATGACATCTTTATGTTGTTGCTAGAAGAGTGGAACAGGTCCCTGATCTTTGTTCTTTCTTTCTTCAGCATAGACAAAGTATCAATGTGTTAATCGGCTTTTTAAATTTTGTCTTTCTTGTCATATGCAAACGAGCTTTTAGGGCATGCTGATGCATTTAGATGCAGAACTCCTACATCAAAGTTCTGAAAGTGTAAACTGTGAGCAGCGTGAATCAAAATTTGTTGCTGAAAAGAATATTAATGTATTATGAAATACATATAATATTTTGTAGATAATAAAGTCAGGGAAAAAAAAGAAGATCAGTTACTGGAAATCCACGAACCTTAAAAATGCAAACAAATGTCTTACAATCTAAATGACTACTCTTAAACTGAAAACAAATCAGAGTCATTTTATAAGACCAAAGAGGAAGAATGAACTTCTAAACAATCGCACTTGCATAAGAAATCCATGAAAAAGTAAAAAAAAAGATCAAATGAATACAAAAAAATAACTCAAAACTGAATATTATTAGCTGGGATGTGCAATTTTTTCTTCTTAATGGTCTCCTATTGCATAGGTAATTTATTCTGTCTCTTATAAATAATAGTTTGTAATGTATTACTTTCAGCAAAGGACATTTCAGCAGAGGGATTTCAGCTTTGCAGGTCTCACTCTGACCTATATACTTAAGGTTTTGGTTGATGAGACCTTTAGCAGTGGCTAATACATATATTCTGCAACTATTTAAATAAGTTACATGAGAAATTAATGTAAGATATTGACTTATAAGTTGGAGAATCTTGACCATATGTGCACTCTCTGTTTCATCTTTGAAAAAGATTATACAATTCAGGAGAGAATGGACCTCTGTTTTCTTGCATATCTAGCAAAAAAATAATGTCTGATGCTGATCTAATGTTCAATATAGGAACTCCATTGTACTGCTGAAGAGTGAGTCAATGTGTTTATATACACCTATGTAAATCAACATATTAATGAAACTTTATTTTCCAAATAACTCTGATTTTGATATCTGACTTCATTATTCCCATAGGTGATAAGCATATGTTCATATGTTAACTATCAGGCACAAGCTTATATTTTCATCTTTTCAAGTGTAGTTTTGCTGGTGATGTGGAATACGGGAAAATTAAAAGTAGAAAAGTTGTTACAGTCTGATGACTTTAACAAAGCAATTGGGAAAATCAAAGAACCCCAGTGCCATGAGAAAATGTGGCTCCTGAGAGTTAAAGTAAGTTTTGGTTGATTTTAAAGGAAGTGATTGCTACATCTTTCTGCATATCTCGGTCACAGGGAGCAAAGCAGATCAGACTGGTGGAGGAAACTTCCAGCTTGTGAGTCTCACTGTTCCTTCCATCTCCCCAGGTTCTGAAACACGCCAGACCCATGTCATGCCTGTTGTCTTCCTCATTCCAAAACCAGGCAAATTGCTTGTGGAAATAGATGAAACAACTCCTCTATCATAACACTAACTCCTTCAGCAAGGTCAGGTAACAACATTTACAATGTCTATGACAAAACTGGTAGCTCTTAAAATATATTCTTGTTTTCATTTCTCTATCTTATTTCCTTTCTTTCCACTTAAACTAAACTCACAATTACATATTTGTGTCGTGTGAAACATAAGTATAAAATGAACTAACCAGGACAATTCCTCTTATGCAATACAGTCATGAGTTCATGAACAGAAAGACAAACTAAAAGCAAGAACCTTAAACAGATGGAGCTTTATAAAAATTAGTGAGCAATTGGCATGCTGTAGTTTGCCAGAAGCTAGCTGCAAGTAAGAAAACATCAGAAACAGAAGCTGTAATTTCTTTAATTTCAGTCTTTTTTGTTCTTCTTTGTGCAAAATTGTTTTATTTCTCTTAAAGGGAGCAAGATTAAACTCCGTCATTGACAAGAAAAGAAGATGTCTATTTGACTTTCTCAAAAAAAGTAAAATTTTCTTTCTACTGTCAAGATTGGAAATATGTTTCTTCTTTAAAGATGTCTAGGAGATAAAAAGGAAAGGAGATACAAGACAACATGCATTGAAAATCTCATTTAATCAAATTTCAAGTCATATAACAACTTTCTTAGCTTTCTCTGTAAGCTCAATAAGAGGTTTCTTTTATAGCAGGCTCTTATAGTAGAGGTAAATCACTACTACTAACTTAACGTGAAACCTTAGGTCACACTTATAATTTTACTGTAAGCAAGAGTAAAATTATCAACAATGTTTTTAAAGTAGTGGCCAAGAATCTTCCTATATTTCGTACTTCACTTGTCTGAAGTTTGAATATTTGCACACAAGAACACAATGTTAATACTCAGGTAATTTGTGTAGATAAGAAATCAAAATCTGAAATATTTTTTAGACAAATTCTTCACTATTATGAAGCAAGTGGCATCCTTCTTCTGAGGGGAAAAAAAAAAGTAAAAATAAGGAGAATCACCCCCCTCTGCTTTCCAAGGTCCACCACTGTGAGTGCTTAGCAGGCATAATGTTTCAACTTTGTGCCCCAGTACCTCTCTGATCATGCAAGGCCAGCACTTCCCAAATGTGAAGTGCACTACCAAGCAGCATTCCATTGCCATCCCATTATTGTGGGGCTCTTTATCACTAATACATAAAAGGACAGAAATTGTGTCCAACCAAGAAAAACATTTTGTAACCATTATAGTGCTGTGGGATCAAATATTCACTGTTGAACTGTGTGAATAAACAAACATATAATTTTACCAGATTACATCATGAACACTGACACAGAGTATCTTTGCCAATGAAAGCAATGACAAATTTCTGTGACCAGCTTACAGGTCCTGTGCTACGCGCATGACAAAGTACGTAAATCACAGGATCTATTTAATGGCAGTGGTGGAGATCACACAGACTAAATTCTGCTTTCTTTTAAAAATATAAAAAAAACCCAGTCCCAGTGCAGTGGTGATTGACAGATTTCATAAATGTAGAATAATCTCTACAATTGCCTGAAAGGCAGCTGTAGTGAGGCGGGTGTTGGCCTCTTCTCCCTAGTGAATAGTGATAGGACGAGAGGGAACGGGTTCAAGCTGTGCCAGGGGAAGTTTAGATTGGATATTAGGAAACACTTCTTCACCAAAAGGGTGGTGAAGCATTGGTATGGGTTGCCGAGGGAGGTGGTGGAGCCACCATCCCCAGATGTGTTTAAAAAATGATTGGATGTGGCACTTCAGGAGATGGTTTAGTGTTAGGGTTGGTGTAGGGCTGTAGGTTGGACTTGATGATCTTAAGGTCCTTTCCAACCTTGATGTTTCTATGATTCTAACACATTGTAAATAAAAATCCATCAATTATAGTGTTTAGAACACATTTTCAAATCCTTTTTCATTTAATTCTCAAAAATAATTAACACTCAAAGCCCTGAAGATAGCAAGAGGTGTGACTCACTAAAGAGAATGAACTGCAGATCATCAGTGATCCAAGCGCCTTTTCCATGGAACCGTTTGCTGGGGAGCAGAGGGCACAGGACATAGTGTTCTGGATTTAAGTTACGAAGTGATTTTAATAATTTAAATTCTGATTAGCAATAACAGTCTACATTCTTTATGCAAATACAACCTGTGACCAGTGTTTTTCCTATTAAGGTATTTGTAGGAAGCTATTAGAGGAAGGAACCACTTCAGTTCTTGTGCTTTACTCAGTTACTTTTATGCTCTTCATTTTGACATTGGTTGGAAATAGTGAGAACGGCATGTCACTACTCTGATGACATTTAACAATTGTAAAACAGTTAAGTTGCCTCCAGCGCACTCTTTTGAAATACAGACTCCTTGATGTTCATGTCTAGTGGTCTGCTACCACTGGAACAGCTGATGATATGCGGTAGCTGGCATTATGGTGCATCAAATTATTTTCCCTTGCAGTGGCTGAATCTTAAGAGTTTTACACTCCTAAAGTGCAACAGAAATGAAGCATTATTAATCATTAAAATTGCTTTACATTTTAAGGTACTTCCAGAGTGGAAAAAACACTGTGATTGAGGAAATAATTCATACTCAGTCAACTAATAATAATAAAAAAATGGTGTTTGTTTGTTTGAGGGTTTTTTTCCCCTTCTTGTGATCTGTGCATGAAAAGACTATAAATTCTTTGAAGTTGTATGTCTTGGACAAATATTTGTTCAAGTCTCTTACAAATAAGTCACACTATTCTGCAAGTGTTTGGTGCACACTTTGTTAAATGAAAATGTCGTGGGTTGACCCTGGCCAGCCGCCAGGTACCCACACAGCCGCTCACTCACTCCCCCCTTCACTGCTGAACAGGGGGAGAAAATATTTTCAAGGGCTCAGGGTTTGAGATAAGGACAGGGAGATCACCCTCATTTACCGTCCCGGGCAAAACAGACTCAGTTTTGGGGAAATTAGGTACATTTATTAAAAGAACTAATCAGAGAGGAGTAGTGAGAAGTAAGAAAGAGCAAACAAATCTTAAACAGAACACCTTCCCCCATCCCTCCCTTCTTCCCGGGCTTAACATCACTTCCGGTTTCTCCACCTCCTCCCCCCGAGCGGCGCAGGGGGACAGGGAATGGGGGCTGCGGTCAGTTCATCCGACGTTGGTTCCACCGCTTCTTCACTCCGGGGGAGGACTCTTCACTCTTCCCCAGGGCCACTGTGGGGTCCCTCTCACGGGAGACAAGCTTCACGCTCTCTTCTCCGCGTGAGTCGTCCCACGAAGGGCAATTCATCAACTTGCCCAACGTGAGACACCTCACGAGGGGCAGCCCACCCCTCGTGAGTCTGAGGCGCAGTCCTTCGGGGGAAACTGCTCCAGCGTGAGCCACCCACAACGTCCCAAAAGTCCCACCTGCCAACCTGCTCCAGCGTGGGCATTCCCTCTTCCACGGGCTACAGGTTCCGGCAGCAACTCGCTCTGATGTGGGCTTCCCACGGGCTACAGTCCCCTTTCAGGCATCCACCCACACGGCGTGGAGTCCTCGGTGGACATCTATGCGGTGATCCTCACGGTGGACTTCTGCACCTCGCCCATGGGCTGCAGGGGGACAACCCGCTTCACCATGGTCTTCACCACGGACCCGGGGGACTCCTTCTGCTCCGGCGCCTGGAGCTCATCCTCCCCCCCCTCTCCTTCTTCACTGACCTTGGTGTCTGCACAGATTCTCACTCCTCCATCTCTGTGCCAGCTGTTATGGCGCAGTTCTTTTTCCCGTTCTTAAATATGTTTTTCACAGAGGCGTTCCTCTGCTATCACCTTACTGATAGGCTCAGCCTTGGCCAGCGGCGGGTCCCTCTTTGTAGCCGGCTGGCATTGGCTCTATCAATCTTGGGGAGCTTCTAGCAGCTTCTTACAGAAGCCACCCTGCAGCTCCCCCCCCCACCGCTGAAATCTGGCCAGGCCAAACCAAAACATTCCACCCCTCGCCTCTGCGAATCACATATTTAAGAATTATTAAAATTTATATTCATCACCCAACATTAACAGTGAAACAGAAAAACCAAAGACTCCCGACACCAAAATCAGAACAAAAATCATCACAACACCAAACACGACTAAACAATCTACATACAATCCACCCCTCGTTCCTTCACCTCAATCACAAAAACATAAATTCCCCAAAATCATTTTACTCTTCAACATTGCTCAGTCCATGTTTTGCCCGTTGCCTCTCTCCACTACTGTCCTTATCTCAAATTCCTCCCTTCCCAGGTTTCTTTCCCCGTACGGGCCACCAAAAATGACTGTCGTGGGTTGACCCTGGCCAGCCGCCAGGTACCCACACAGCCGCTCACTCACTCCCCCCTTCACTGCTGAACAGGGGGAGAAAATATTTTCAAGGGCTCAGGGTTTGAGATAAGGACAGGGAGATCACCCTCATTTACCGTCCCGGGCAAAACAGACTCAGTTTTGGGGAAATTAGGTACATTTATTAAAAGAACTAATCAGAGAGGAGTAGTGAGAAGTAAGAAAGAGCAAACAAATCTTAAACAGAACACCTTCCCCCATCCCTCCCTTCTTCCCGGGCTTAACATCACTTCCGGTTTCTCCACCTCCTCCCCCCGAGCGGCGCAGGGGGACAGGGAATGGGGGCTGCGGTCAGTTCATCCGACGTTGGTTCCACCGCTTCTTCACTCCGGGGGAGGACTCTTCACTCTTCCCCAAGGCCACTGTGGGGTCCCTCTCACGGGAGACAAGCTTCACGCTCTCTTCTCCGCGTGAGTCGTCCCACGAAGGGCAATTCATCAACTTGCCCAACGTGAGACACCTCACGAGGGGCAGCCCACCCCTCGTGAGTCTGAGGCGCAGTCCTTCGGGGGAAACTGCTCCAGCGTGAGCCACCCACAACGTCCCAAAAGTCCCACCTGCCAACCTGCTCCAGCGTGGGCATTCCCTCTTCCACGGGCTACAGGTTCCGGCAGCAACTCGCTCTGATGTGGGCTTCCCACGGGCTACAGTCCCCTTTCAGGCATCCACCCACACGGCGTGGAGTCCTCGGTGGACATCTATGCGGTGATCCTCACGGTGGACTTCTGCACCTCGCCCATGGGCTGCAGGGGGACAACCCGCTTCACCATGGTCTTCACCACGGACCCGGGGGACTCCTTCTGCTCCGGCGCCTGGAGCTCATCCTCCCCCCCCTCTCCTTCTTCACTGACCTTGGTGTCTGCACAGATTCTCACTCCTCCATCTCTGTGCCAGCTGTTATGGCGCAGTTCTTTTTCCCGTTCTTAAATATGTTTTTCACAGAGGCGTTCCTCTGCTATCACCTTACTGATAGGCTCAGCCTTGGCCAGCGGCGGGTCCCTCTTTGTAGCCGGCTGGCATTGGCTCTATCAATCTTGGGGAGCTTCTAGCAGCTTCTTACAGAAGCCACCCTGCAGCTCCCCCCCCACCGCTGAAATCTGGCCAGGCCAAACCAAAACAGAAAATTACAATATTACCTGTGTACATGATCACAAGACACGTGTTCTTTGTTCTGTAGGTGGAGGAATACATTGCTTTTAAGGGCTATGAAAATTGGAGATATACTTGAAATTTTCAGTCACCATCTTCCAATTATTTTACTACATGATTTGTAATATTTACTGCTGAGATTACTATCAGAAGTTGGGAATAGTTTAGGTTTCATGTGTTTTTGAAAACAAATAGTAACTAACAGTTGCTGACACGAAACTTAAAAGCAGAAACCATTCAGTTTTAAAAGACGAATAAACCCCTCAATAATAATTACAGTTTAAAGATTATTCTCTTCCTTTCTGAAGAACTCTTGTATTTGGAAATAGGAAATTGTTACAGCTGAGAAAATGGAACCGTAGAGTTAAAAAAACTGTAGGGCTTTAGAAGAAACACAAGATCTTTCCTTTCTTATATTTCTCTTGATGCTGTGTGAACTTAGCTCTTTGAAACACTTGAACTGTTGATGGGAGGTTTAAATTTGCCACTGTGTTGTAAAAGAAGATGGGGCACAACTGAAGTATGTCACCAAATCCAGTTGTTGGTTTGTCTTGTTTCAACCATGGCATTATGTTTGTAACAAAATATTACACTCGTTAGTTACATTAGTTACATGTTGTTACCTTAAAAGGAGAGAGGCAGCAATTCCTGTTGCAAAAAGGAGGCACCAATTTCTGTCGCGTTAAAAGAGGTAAAAATTGGTGTTGCAAAAAGTCACGCTGCCAAACTCCGTGGATAAAGGGGCAAATCAGTTTGGAAGAAGCTAAACCCCCTTGCGTTCTGGCTTGTCCTCAGATATCAGAGGGGCTGGGGGCGGCTGAGCTTAGGTTCTGAGCGATGTCCAATTCATCATTATTAACGTGACACGCCCATGTGTCTCCGATCTGGTGGCGCCCCTGGATTTATTAGGCCAGCCCTCACGAGGGTGACAATATACTCACACTGCCAAACTCCGTGGATCAGTATCAACAGGGACTCACACGGCCAGATCGGAATCAAATACAATTTATTGAAGCAACAGATACACAGATTCATTTTGATTGGTGGTCATAGTGACTGACTGCAAAGCATGTGCAAAAGTTATAGATGTTCTGAGCAAGTCTATAAAGACTTCCTAAGTATCCAAGGGCAGCACTTGGTGAGACCAAGTGTTCGGACCTTACCCAAAGGCGTCCCTATGGGGAGAAACAGAGACTCAGACCTTCAGCTGATCCCAGAAGTCAGAAGTGGTCCATGGTGGTATCTTTCCCGACACCCACCCTCTCTTGGGCTATTTTTTATTGTTTATTACCTTTCAGGGGGAGCTTGAGTGACTCTAGTCATGCATATCTTTATTGTGATTGGTGTAAATTTTCCTCACTTTGCATTTAAAGCTATAGACTAGAAAAATTCAATGTGCAAGTTCAGTGAGGGGTGGCTGCACCTCGGAGGTGGGTAGCTTTTGGGATGGAGGTGTGTTTTGGTATTATAATGAGATTATAATGAGCATAGCTCACCCAAAAGACAGGATCTATCAAAAGATGACAGACTCTTGGCCTGGGATATGAAACGTGCAGTCAACTGGCTCCTTGATATCTCCAGGTTCCATTGTGTTCACAGAGCTTGACCATGGTATCTCTACAATGTTCCATACTCCGTTGGATTTTTTCTTAGAGGCAGAATATTAAGCTACCTTAATGCTACTGACCCTTAAGTTTGTTTTGGAAACCTTTGTGGGGAGAGCTCCTTATTCACTAGCTACATGCTGTCCTGGAAACTTTCTTGATGTTTCGATGTGTGAAAAATGCTATGTAGGCAATTAAGTAATTTTAAATAATTGCCCCACATCAAATGCCATGAGAAAAGGTTAGTTTTTGAGGCTCAAGTGCTCTTGCAATGTTTTAGCCAAGATGGTTGCCTTGCAGTTAGAACTAAAGTTCAGGCAAAGGTGCCTTAATCCCACACACGTTTTGCTCTAAGGATCTACCGTAAGCTGGAGTTTGAAAATGCTCTGGAGCTATGCAAGATGATGGGTTGCCAGAGCCAAACAGTATTCTCCCAGGTATCCCAGAACTCAATGAATGTGAAAGAAGTGAGTTAGTAGCACTCATTACCTTAAAATTGCCTTGGTACCTGAGAATAGTATGTGAAGAAACATGATGTTGATTTTTTGAAAGGGTTCCAAAAGAGATATGGGCAAATACAGGTTTGTAAGCCTGATATCCATAATCAGAAGAGTAATAGGAATTACAATAAAAAGTAGAATTGATGGTGACATGAATTTATGTGATGTGTTAGGGAGGTGTTACTGTTCTTATAGAGAAAATCTTGCCTTAGAAAGAGTCATCTAAAGTGTGAATAAACTTTATTTTTACTTCAGAAAGTTTTTTAAAATTATGCTAAGAAAGCTTTAAAAAATAATCATAAGAGTGACAGTGGTAGAAGAGGGGAGGTCCTTGTGAAAGAGTAATGGTTTAAAATAATAGAAGCAGAAAGGCAGAGGAAATTATATTTTTTTTATAAAGAAGAAAATTTACCAGTGAAAACTCTTCATTGACTTGTAATGGAACTTGTAGTGTGCAATGACTGAATGACACCATAAGTCATCTGGAAATGGGTGTGAATATTGAGATGACACAATTTTGTGATTGAGTTATTCAGGGAGAATTTTGAAGAATTGTGGAAAGCCTTTTTGAAATTATTGACCGGATAATAGAACAGCAGATAAAATCCCATGTAGATTAATATAAAACTAAGGAAATAAGGGAGAAAACATAGGAAACATCCTATATAAAATGATTCTTATCTGATATTTCCAGAGTGTTGGATCCTTGATAATTACTTCAATAACAATAGTATTTCAGTATTCTCTGACAGAAAAAGAGACTAAGCATTAGTAAGTATAAAAGGAGTAGAGAACAAAGTTCTGCTTGCGTATAAATTCATATGTTACTCGTATTGGCTAATGTGTGCTGGTTTTTTGCCCTCGAAACAGACAGGCAAAATGAAACATTCTGAGAAGGGTGATAAGAATAATGAGAAGTTTGTAATTACTTTTATATAAAAAAGTCGTTCAGTGATCCAGCCCTCTTCAGCCTGGAAAAGTTTACAAAGACATAATAGAGGTGTATAATCTTATGAGAGGCATGGTAGAGTATAAAAACATCACCTTCACTATCTCTTTTCTGTAGCAGAATTAGGAGGTACAAAACAAACCTTGTACAAATTTTGTTCAAAACAAAATCGAATGGTACCTCATTGATCGGGTAAACATTCTGTGGAAATCCTCAGCAGAGGATGTCACAGATGCTGTACGGGCCTAAACATTGCAATTTCCTGAAAGAAAATCCATCGAGGATTATTGTAGAAAACATACCTGACAGAGGAGGGTCCTGAACTGGGAAAATGTAAATATTGAAAGAATATTAAAGTATTGTATATGCTCGTCCTGTCTCAAATTCTTTGGGCATATGCTTTTGGACACTCTTGGAGTAGACAGACCTTTAATGTAATCCCAACTAGATGATTTCACATGTTGTCATAAAAGCACAAATGAACAAAAAACCTGCCCTTACAGGGCTTCTAACTTCACAAATGTATTGTGTTTCTTTGAAACAAAGATTTTATAGGCTTCCCATAGTCTTGCTAGTGCAATAAGAGGCATAAAGAAGAATAAACAGAATATTATAGAATGTTTGTTTTCCTCTTTTAGATTCTGATCTAATTCCAATAGAAACCACAAAGGATCCCTCCATTCATTTCAGTGGATATTGTTTTCTTTCAGTGGAAAGATAAGTCCAGACAATGGACAAAATCCTGTATAGGCAATGTAATACTATAGAGATGCATTTACTTGCAGAAGATGTTAACAGCAGCCTGTGCTCACAGTGTTCTTCAAGTACAACAAATGTGTTAATGCGTTAATGATTTATGTGGGCATAGTAAATAGTTGCAAACAAAAGTATCCCTCTGTGATCATTTTCTCTGGCAATGTACGTCAGACATCTCTCTGCATGCTACTTACTGTACTCATCTTCTACTTGATTTTCAGCTTACTACTAGATTAAGCCATTAGCAGCTCTCAGTGCTTGAGAGGTAGCTGGATCTCGGTGTGCACTTAGGAGTTAACAGTTCCTATTAAAAACATTTGCATTTCTTGTAAGGACATATGACTGATCTTATCCTATAAATGCACTTGGTATTAGCTGACATAAAAACACTGAGGAGGTTACCAAAGCCAAAGTACATAATGTGAAAATTAAAACCAAGAAACAAACCCACTTATTTCAAATCAGCATTTCGGTATGTATTTTTCTAGATTTATGTAACCATCTGTAAGACAGTTTATGTATTCTTAGCAAAATACTATGGCAAAGGCTGACACAGGATTTGACTATTGGTTTTAAAGTATTAATAAAATTAAATGATTGAACATCACATTTACAAAGTAGCAGAGAGACAAGTGGTTGGAGAATGTGGAAACTCCACTTAGAGCTCTACATATCTTGCCATATAATTGTAAAGTCACATGAGGAGGAAGAACAAGCAGTTATGATGGATGTTTCTTCTGTGTAGGATTTCTCTACATACAGAACTAAAGTACGCTTTGGGATATTTGCTAAGGTACTTGGTCAAGTCTTAAGGCATGAGTTTAAAGAATAGCTGAAGGATTAGTAGTGCTTTTCCCAAGAAATACAAAATCATTTTCCCAAATCCATTTGTGCTTTTTTTCTGCTATAGTCTTAAGCCCTGAATTTGAGCTTCTTAGGATGTTTTTTAGCTTAATACTTATTCTGCTATACAGGACTCTCAGTTCCCTTATGTTATCCAGTATCAAAACCAATCATAGAAAAAAAAAGAATCTGCTGAAGGAGGAGAGATGTTGTTATTTATATGGAAGGCTCATTATGTACTTGAGTATTTTCCACTGAAGGCCCACAGGAGCTGATGCTTCTGAGAGAAAGGCTATCTGCCTCCTCAGATTTCTTTTGTGCACTGACTGAATTGACATTACTACTGCAATAGTCTACAAGCTGGAAAGAGATCTCCCACAACAGGGCTGCCACTTTTTTTCCCATGTCTTTAGTAAGTTAAACCAGTATACTTAATATCACCACTGATATTTACCACTGCCAGTATGTTATGCATCAAAATGCACCAGATTTATCCAAGATACCAAAATCTTATCTGGATTTTAAATAAATGTTCCAGTTTGCACAGTGTTTTTCAACAGAATTAAAGAAACACAGCTACCCCCACACCCAAAGCCCAGACAATGGAGCTAATACTCTGCTGGAACATGGTTTTGTTTGTGTCTGGTTTATATATTAGAAAATGAATAATTATTGATTGCTGGAGTATCTAACTATTTTTGGGTTAAAAAAAATAATTCTATATTGATTGACTATACCTGAATTTCTAAGAGAACATCCTCTCTTTTAGGAAGCACTATTCATCTCAGCCTTTTCAATTGTACTGATGTGAATCAATATATCTTCCTAGGTTTCCTTGTACAAAAATATTAATCTATGGTGATAAAAATAACATCTATAATGTAGGTACTAATAATGTTTGTGCTTTTAATTATCCAGTGTATTTGGAAATTGATCTTATTTGTTTAGGTCATCTATTGTGACATAACTAAATATATAACGTGATTCAAAACTGAAGTGTAAATGTAGGATTTAGTTGTACAGAGAGGCTTCTGAATAAAAATGAACTCACTTCCAAAGCACTTAGTGATTACAACACCATTAATTTTCATAGAAATATGCTGTGCCAAAGACTTCTGAAAATTTGGATGCTATTTTTTTTTAGGTCACTAGCATTAGGTATTCAAATGTTTAAACATTAATTAAAAACATTGACAATAATCCACAATATTTTTTCAGTCTTTCATAAACAGGTCACCTTCTTTTCACCTGATTTATGTAGTGACAAAGTATCTATGTGTGCACGTACAAATGAAATGAAGGAGAAGAGGAGGAGGAAGAAATCGGCTTGTGAATCTCATTAATTTAGTGATTAGCACAAAGAGAAATTATCCACATGCTGAAGCACAACATTATTTTTTTATGGAAGGACAGAAAGGTTGAACTGGTACTTGGTATGCAGTGTGCTAAGTCAATTTCAGTAGGTGAAATGTTCAACGTTACTCAAAATTTCTTATGTGGAAAAGACCTACAGTATGCTGATATTACTCATCTTTTATCTTGTTCAGTTCACAGACACTGACACGTCAACAATACCATCTTCTATTTTTTTATGTTCAAAATAATAAAAAAATTATTATTCCAGTGATAAACTCAAGCACTTTCTTGCAGAATATAATTTGAAATGAGCAAGTAGTTATTGCGTTAGATAAATGTCAGTAAATCCACTAGCTGCAATCTTCCTTCGGATTGTTTCCAGAACATTTAGCAGAAAAGAGTGACAGTACTAGAGGTGTGAATCCTTGAAAATATAGCTTAAATGAAAACAGAGATGTGCGGTCTTAATTACTGGTGTTTTGACAGAGGATTTTTATTAGTCAAATTTTTATTTGCTAGTATCAGTCTTGTTTCACGTTTGCTTCAACTGTTGCAATTGCAAAATACTTTGAGACAATCTTTCAAGGATTGCATAAACCACAGCAAAATATTTCCTGCAGTAGTATAGAGCCGATCGCCTAGCAGTCTAGGAAGAGTATTTAACTAGTCCATGCACAAGATGTGGACAGGGCTGCCCTCAGAGCTATTTAACTGAGGGTCCAAGTGAGAATAGATTAAGAAAACAGGAAGACTTAAGAACAAAGACTGTCAGTAGTGATTGCCAAGTTCTCCCTAGTTGCTATACCAGCAGGAGTGGGCTGCAATGTCAACCGAGGCACTGGGGGAACCTGGAGCCTATTTCCAGGCAGAAGCAGAGAGGCAGAGCATCCTGGCATCCACATCTTCAGATGGCAACACATCAGCCATTCCAGGAGCAGACGTCTCTGCTGGGAATGGCTGCCACAGCTGTGAAAGCCAGAACTCCCATGTGAAGACCAGGGAAATCATGATGTGTCCTGGCAATGACACTTTGAGGGGTAATTGCAATCTGAGTAGCTCCTCTGAGTAGCTGTGGCTTGCAGCCATGGGGTCATCTGCTGCAAGTACCATGGAAGGATTTACACAAACCAAGGTAGCAGCTGTACCAACATGGGCAGCAGGATCCAAAGTAAAGATCTGAAAGGGACAAAGGTTTTGACATATGCTGTGTTGAAGAAATAGTGTACTGAGTAAGAGGAAAACATGAGTGATGCTCATCAGTTTAGCAGACACTTCAGTGGCAGCAGCAACAACTGCTAGTCCTAACTCCACTAGGGACTGGACACCAGCTGCATGTTTTGCTGCTGATCACAGTCCTCTGAGCCCAGCAATTCAGCCAGTTTTCAGTCCATCTCCCTTCCTACTTATCTAAAATCAATTTCATTTTTTTTTTTGTCTATCAGGATGTTATGGAAGACAATGTCAAAAACCTTACTAAAGTCAAGATAAACAATATCCGCCATATTCCCTCATCCACCCCGTCAGTCACCTCATTGCAGACAGCTCTCAGGTTAGTCAGCTCTTAAAAGAGTTAATAAACCAGTGTGTATATATATATACATGTATATATATATAACCCAGTACCTGACAGAAATCCTGTGTAGAATCAAATGTGATTAGTCATACCTTAAAAAAAATAGATTTTATCCCATAAAGATATGTATATAAAGAATCCCTCCACAGTTGTGATACAAAAAAAAAGAAAAGCAAAAAAAACCCACAAAAAAACCCTAAACCAACAAAAAAAATAATCCAACAAACCACCTCTTATTCATTCATTCTGAAGTCTATTTGTGAAACTTGTTTATTTTGGAGACAAAACCAGTAATTCCTTCAATGATTGTAAACTCACTAAATACCCCGCCACTAATGGCTTGACCAATAAATGAGTTAGGATGGCAGTATTAAATCCTTTGGGCACTCAGCAATTAAGCCAGTATATGCAGATTACTAGACAAAAATTCTTCATCCAAACCCTATCTGCATAAAACATTTTACCATTTTTTTCACTTAAGACATCCAGGAGATCTTCTTGAATTCTAAGAGGGTCTCAAAAGCTCATTTTTCCCTGCAAGTCTGGGTCACCTGACCCACAACACTTTGTTGAAGTGTAGGATGTAGAGTGCTTCAGTGAGTAACTTCTTTTGCAATAAACTTTAATATGCTGTAGAGCATTAGCCTAACAAAACATGACAACAGTTTTGCTTCATAATAATCTTTTTTCTCCATGTGTACTTTTTATTCTTTAACTTGTGTAACTACATACTCCCACAGTTGTTTAATTTACCTGAATCTAACAGGATAATTGTTTTTCCCTCTACATTGCATGCTGACATACAGCATTGTTGAACAGCTGGGGGATAGAATTCTTTGAATATTATGCATGGTTTTAATTAAATTATGTGATAACTGCAAATGTGCTAAATAACTTTGGATTATATTTTCTTATTGTTAGTGATTTTGGCCCACATTCTGCATCTAGAAAAAGTCATATGATACCAGAATAGGCTGTATCAGGAACTGGCCTAACTTGCAATTATGGTATGTCTACAAACGCAACAGAAGGATACAGCATTCTCTGGACACCATTAGCCTACTTACAATTGATTCAGCCTGGATACTGAAAGCAGAGAGAAATCTACCTTCCGTGTGTGTGAGATTAGTTTACAACAAGGGAGAATCAGGTTACAGATTAAAAAGAAAAAAAGAAAGAAAACAAAAAGAAAAAAATTACTTTTTAATTGTAGGGGTGAGGAAGCATTATCCAGAAAGACAAAGACAACTCTGAGACTAGTGGTCCTTAGTAATCGACTGGACAAACATTTTTCAGGAATGACTTGGTTACAGTTTAATGTATATTTGCCTGGAGGATGAACAGGAAGGCTCCCAAACCTTTGACCACTGCAAGGCAGCTGGGTGAAGAAGCTCGGTCACCCACGGGAAGCTTCCTCCAGATGGTCAAAACCATCAAAGATATCATCCAGAATTGGTCACTGATTAATCAAGAACAGAGTTTCTCCAAAGCTTATGAGCCTGAGTGGGATTCCTGAATCATCTGTCAGACTCAGTCCACAGAAAATTCTAATTCTGTTAAAATATCAGCAAGTTGAAAAGTACTGTTAATGTATATGTTTTACCTCATATACTGTTGGAATAAATTAACTTTTATGTTCTCTTATAATATCAAAATGAATTATATTTAGGATGTTGCACAATGTGTTAATGTCAGGAATCCAGATTGTATTTTTTAATTATTAAAAACCTACAATGGATTTAGGCCAGGGCTGTGCAGATCTTGGACTCTGGCAAAACCTGGAATAAGCCCAATCAAGTGGACATAATTAACATTTACAAATGGTGACAGTTCACACTACATTTAACTTATTTTTCCTTATTTATTTTAATGTGACAAATAGCAAAGGAGACTTAACTCCAGCTTTTATAACAGCTTTCCTATTATTTCAGACTTCCTATGCTTGGATAACAGTTTATTCCAGACCCATCCGCCTTCCTTTGCTTGATCCTGCAGCAAAGTCATAGTAATCCTATTGGTAACATTACAGGCTGTTGCTATGGAAATTAATGTATTATCTCAGAAAAATGACAGATGGGTTGAAGAGAGAACAAGCCCATGCTTAAACATTGATCCTTACATGACTAGCTAATCCCTAAACGGATGTCGTTTAGAGAGCAGCTAATTTCAAAGACTTTACTAAAAAGTAATATATGAGTAACCAGAACTACAGAGGACAGAAGGTATGTCAAGTATTTTACTTGGAAAGAGTTAAATTCTCTCTGCTTCATTTCTTCTTGTGGCCCACATTGCTCTTCTCTCTTCATGTTCCAGACAACCTGTAGTCAGTCAGGAACCATCACGAGGTAGCAGCATTTCAGCAGTCTTGTGCCTACAGCTTACTAGCAGCTTCCCCTCACCCCCCATTCTGTGTGAATTTCCATGGCCAGGCAGCACCATGAAGTAGCTGTCATTTGTTGATACACTTTAGATTAAAAAAACAGAAAACAAACAAAGGTGATGTGCATTAGTTCACATTACCACATATCTTCAGTCTTCATTGCTGAGGTTTATTCTTTCTCTTAAGCATAAACAAGAACATTAGGACTTTGTTTGCTCATGGTAGTGTAAATCAGGTTACGTTACGGAAAATGCAGCGTATAGCAAGTGGAATTTGCTCAAGAAGGCCAAAGTAGAAGTTAAGGTTAGAAGGAGCTGGATCTTTTTAGCTTGTAGAAGAGGAGGCTGAGGGGTGATCTCATAAATGTCTATAAATATGTCAAAGGGGACTGTCAGGAGGATGGAACCAGGCTCTTTTCATCGACGTCCAATGACAGGACAAGGGGCAATGGGTACAAGCTGGAACACAGGAGGTTCCACAAAAATATTAGGAAATACTTTTCACAGTGAGGGTGACAGAACACTGGAACAGGCTGCCCAGGGAGGTTGTGGAGTCTCATTCTCTGGAGACATTCAAAACCCACCTGGATGCCTTCCTGTGCGATCGACTGTAGGTGATCCTGCTCTGGCAGGGGGTTGGACTAGATGATCTTTGGAGTCCCTTCCAACTCCTAACATTCTGTGATTCTGTGATTCTTTTCTGGCAGTGTTTTGTTTTTTGGTTTTTTTTTATATTTCTTGACTATGAATAAAGATGTTGAAACAACTGTCAAAAACATATTATTGGTAAATGCTCAGGGAGAAGAAAAAAAATCACCTGCTTGTGTTGCTGGAAAAATGCTGAGAATTAAAAGTATCTTCTCATAATGCTTTGGGTACCAGCAAAATACACTAAATACGAAAATTTATACAAGTAAATCTGTCATATCAGTAGATAACATAATAGTAGTTCAAAATTGTTTTTTAAAAATGTGTGTCAGAACAGGGACTTGATTTAAAATCTTCAGAACTGAAAGCCAATGACCTAAATTATATTATAATATTTTTCTCAAAAAGTGGCAATTCCACAAGGATAGGCTATTATTTGAATTATTTTTTGGGGAAAAAATGCTGCTGCTATAAATGTTGGATATATCTTTTCTAGATTATTGCAATACCTGCAGTACCTGCATTGACCCCTTTTTTGACCTCAAATTCAATCAAATAAACAAGGAAAAAAAATGACCATCCACACCTCAGAGAAACTCTGTACAGCAATAACAAGTAGGATTAGAAAACCTGGGTTGATAGGTCATGCCAGACATCTGTTGTGTAACCACACACATCAAGCTCTTTGATGTCTTATATTTTATTTTATATTTTTTGTAAAGTTAATCAGGTGGATATAGGAGACATTAAATTCTACAGTTTTATTTAAGCATCTGCTAGAGACACAAGTGAATGTAGGAGAATGAGTCCCGATGGACTACGGTTGTTGCTGCTAGGTGAAAGTCACAGATAGGTCAGAGTCATTAGGAACAGGTAATAATCTTGTAATTGAATAAAAAGCAAAGCTGATGTCCAAAGAATGGTGTAATGGGGAAGGCAGTAAGTAGTCGGTTTGGCCTGGATTTTGGCTCCCTCTATGAATAGAGAATTTCTGTGACTTACTTCTTATGTGGTAGTCAAAGGGTTGTTATGTGGGTCAAGGATAACACCAGCAATACTACTTTGATCAGATTTGTAATTTCTCTTTCAAAAGAAATGGTAACATTTGGTCCTGTCAAGGCAGTTCCAATGATCAAATATTTGTGATATTATTAGAAGTTGATTATATACCCTTCTTCCTGGAAGCTAGCATGAGGATCATTTGAATATGAGATAATATTTTTGATAAGCTAACTTGTATGATTCTGCGATTTGAAGACAAAGAGAATTAACAGATGCATCAACAGAAGGAAACAGAAGGAATTTAGTGTCACGAGTATTTATTATGCAAAAGGTAGAGTGCATCCTTCTGCAAGTCATACTCTAAAGCTGCTCTGTATTCCTGAGCAACATTGCCTGGATACCTTTGAAACTGTGATAAGAATGCAAAAGAGGTTTCATGTTTTAACTATATTTCCAGGATACCACAGGAACTCCACAAATTTTCTAACCTGAAGTTACACCTCACAAGCAAACAAAAGGTGTTACTGTAGTTGATTGAAAAATTTATGTTGATCCTCAAGATATTCTCAATGCATCTGTATTTCAGACGTTCCATTTTTAAGGCAAATATTCTATAATTATATTTGCAGTTTGATACATTGAAGCTGTAAGGATCATTCCTATCAATTCATGGAGGTTTAGTTTCAGAAAAGCTCCATGATTTTTTCGTACCGGGGTTCACTGCAGAATAGCTTAAAGAGATCTTTGTTTCTTATCCTTCTTTACATGGCAGAACTTTGACAAAATACATTACATTGAAGTATAAGTAGAATAGAGTTCAGAACAAAGCCCTGAAATGAGCAGAAACATAACAGAAAAAAATACAAAATGAAATATTATTAATCACAAAACTCTAAAAGAGCTCATATATAGAACTATCGGATTACTGTTTGTCACGCATAACTATTTGAGGTGAACTAGGTGCTAGATAACAGAAAGGGCTACAGGCCAGTAACATTGATTTCTCTACTGGACAAGCTGGTAGAAACCAGCTAAGAACAGACCTATGTACATTGATAATTGACACACTGGGAAAGATTCAACAGAACTTTCACTAAAGGAAGTCATGAATCAAAATCTCTTCAAGTTCTAAGACATCTTTTGGATAAAATTGATCAAGAAGGTATAGATTGCCTGGATTTCCAATAAACTTTTATAAGTTACCTTAACCATGGTTCTTAAAGAGACTAAATGGTCATTGCAGGAGAGGGATAGATGTCGCTTAGATTTGTAACACAAGCTTTTCAGGGAAAAAAAAAAAAAAAAAGAAAGAAAAAATAGGAAATCAGAGTTGCAAAGAAGTACATTTTTTTACAATGGAGATACCCCACAGAGCTTTTCAGACATCTGCACTGTGTGCAATACTATTCAAACTACTCATAAATAATGTGAAAAATGGAAAATAGGGAGGTAACAACAGCCTGTTGACAATATAAAATTAGAATTGACTATAAAGAGCCTCCGTAGGATCATAGAGTTATGAATGACTGAGTGACAAAAATGGTAGATGAGACTAAGCATTGATGAATGCAAAGTAATGCACATGAAGGGAAACAATCACAATTACACATATATAGCAGTAAACTCTAAATAGCTATTAACATTCAGGAAAGAAGGTTTAATGTCATTTTGGATGGTTCTATGAAAATATCACTCACTGTTCAGAAGTAGTCAAAAAGTCAAGTAAAACATTGTGGACTATTTGAAAAAAAAAAAGATAAGAAAGTTTTTAGTTATGTTGTCATTTTAATTTCTGTTGGGTCTACATCTTAGATATTGGCTATAGCTTTAGTCATCTACCTCTCAAAATCCTGTAGAAGATCTAGAAATGCTGCAGAATGACAGACAGAACAGATATATAGGAAGCTTCTACTTAATGAAAATTAAATATTCCCTGGTCTTTAAACCCTGAGGAACAGTTGATATATGAAGCATACAGAAAGTTAGACATGTCTTGAAGAAAATGAATAAGCGATTTTTATTCTCTGTTTTTCCTCAGTTTATTTTATAGCTGATGTAAAATTGGCAAAAGTGCTTATGTGGAACATTTTTTCACATATGTGTAGTAGAACCATGGAATTCATTGTTACAGGGAGTGAATATGAAGAGTCAAAAATTATTAAGTGAATTCGTTGAAGAAAAGTCCATGTATTAAACATGGTGCCATGGCTGCAGCCTCAGGAGTGGGAATTCTCAGGGCCACCAGTAACCAGATACTGGAGCCAGAGGGCAGGTGTTCATTACTTCCCATTTTCCTAAATATCTGTAACTAGCCATAGAAAGGCAGGAGAATTTTACTCTGGTTTAGTATGATGGTTTTTACATAAGGGACAAGCTGTGGCAATGGTTAGCTCAAAAGGCTTAAAAGTCCTGATCTCAAATACATGGAAATCAACATCCAGGATCCCATTAGTGCCACCGACTTTGACCTGGACCTCTGCTTTCCTCTTCACCCCGGCATTGTTGTCCCTTGTTTTGAGGCGCAGTAAGAGCAGCGCCCTGTGATTTATTAAGTCACAGTGAAGACTTTAAAAAAGGCTTAAGATGCTCATAGTCCTTCCACACGTCATTGGTGCTGGCATGAATTTCACATAACAGGACAAGTCTCAAGGCCAGCCATGTTCAGTACACATGGGATGTAACATCAAGGGGTGTGACCTTCAGAAGACAGCCTGCCAAAACAGCTCTCTGCCGTGCACTTCCTAACCATTGTGCTTTTTCAGCAGCTCTGAAGAGAGGGTGAGTTAAAAAAGGCTTCAGTATTTAAAGTTTACCAGCATGGCACGGATTATTTTCTCTGTCTGACGATTTTCCATCTGGCTTTCTGACATTCCTCAGTTCTGTTCTTTGTGCCTGCTTCATCTAAGGTGTTTTCTTTGTAAGTGTATCAGACAAATATGTATATTTGGTTCAAACAGGCTGAGGAACACAGCTTTGTAAGCCTTTGCTCCTGTGCCTTGCTCATAGCATAATAGATATCCAGAACTATCACAGGAAAAAATGATACTATAATTTGAAAAGGAAGCTGTTTGTTTCATTTTATCTTCATATGCTCCAAGTATCTCTAATGAACATCTTACCTTAATATCTGAGTGCTAGCAAGTACAAATTAATTTTTGCTTAGAAGGGAACTGAACTGTTTCACTACAAAGACTGGTGTGAAAAGCTCCTCTGCTTTTAAACACTTTTGTAAGAAATTTTTAATATTTTTTTAAAGTCACCTATTGATCACAACTCTAAATTTTGTCCAAAACTTTGAAAGCTAGAAGCTTCTTTCTTTAACAAAACCTGAGGCCCTTGGAATTTGCTAAAGATAGAAAAGCTATAGCTTTAAGAGAAACGTAAACTGTTTCATAATTTAGAAAGAATAAACAGTTTTCTCCCTACACACTCTATAAACAGCTCTCAGTTTCTAAACACATCAGAACATTAATCTCTTTTTATGGGAAAGAACGTTGCTGAGCACTGTGCAGCTCCGCCTTAGTGTAAAGGCAGTGACTTATGTTCTTATCTATACCACCAAATGAAGCTCTCCTCTACAAATGAGTAGGCAAGGACTGAGAGCTACTTTTTGAAAATAATTGAAGACTTCAAAACATATTTTGCAAAATATCTTGAAATATCCAATCCTTTTTCTTCCTGGAGGGCTTGCATAATCAAGCTGACTTCAGAAAAAAAAGGATAACATCCCTTAATTTCCTTTAAACCTGGAAAGGTCCGAGTTTAAACTCTTTATAAACAGCAAATTTAGTAGGAAAACTAAAAAGTGTAACCTTATTTGCAGAACATTTTACCAACCGTAATGATAAGAAGTGGGTTTTTTTGTGCGATTTGTTGTTTGGTTTTTTTTTATTCACCAGATCTGTGCTTGCTTCCTCTGTGAACAGGAATGGTATCTTTTGGTCTTAAATCTCTTTTCTGAGAATAAGGAGAGCTGTTTTGTTTTCTTTTGTCTATTTAAGTCAGAATAGTTGTGACACTGACCAGCACTCCTCCATTTAAAATACCCCAAAGATTTTTTTTTTTTTTTTTTTTTTTTTTTTTATGCAGGGAGGGATTCCTGTAGTGTTTTTCAACACCAACCCTCATATTTCTTTCTCTTTTCCCTTGGTTTCCAGTTTTACCTATCTGCATAAGAAACCTCTGTGGTTTAGTTTTTCTAAACAGATTAGAGCTGTTTACATGTTGCTAAGCAAGTTCAGAAAGATTTAAAATTATCACCGGTTCCTTCAGTACAGTCATGAAAAAAAAGGTGTCTTGTCTTGTCCCCACATTCTCACTCTCTAGTTCCATTGATTTAAACATAGTTGAGTTATACATATTCCTCATGTTGCCTTTGTGCCATTCAGATACATGGAAATACTTTTACTGATTTTTAAAGAGATTTTGTACCAAAAAATAACCATTCAGGGAAAATAAAATATGGACCAGTAATTTTCTATTTTCCTTCTGAATAGGCTATAACCACAAGTGTCTGAACAAGTCAAATTATTTATTTCCTATTAATATGGTTATCTTCTTACCTTCTCAAACATCAATTTGTAGAAGCCTTATGAGTCATAAACTGTGGGTGCCTCCTCCTACAAAGATCCTATTTACATGCATGTAGTATCATGGTGTTAAAAAATAGTCACGGAGAAGGGAAACAGGCAATATGTGCAGGCAAAGTTTCAGAACTGAAATTGCAAAAGTCTTGATGTAGCATATTATTTTTAAACTCAGAATTAGTTGCCTTCACCTGTGAATTTAAATAGCTTATACCTGCATAAGGCAGTGTCAAAGAGTGAGTTTGAAATGCTTCCTACTTTGAAAAATGTGTGTATACCTTCAGGAACTATTGGCATAGTTAATTTAATTTCTGTCTGGGTGCAGTAACTACAAAAAAGTGCTCCTCCTGCAACACAGTTATTTGCATTTATTAATAATAAGGATGCTTTAAACAGAATGATTGGTTCATTATTCCAATAAAATATACATTAAGCCTTCATTCAGAAATGAAGTTTAATTAATCTACTTAGAGTTATAATTTCTGTGCCCATCCAGTGTTGGTTTTTTTTTAAAATATTTATGCACATTTTTCCCTAGGCAAGCAAAGTAGTTATGAACTGGAAATTAATATTATACATTTGGACTTGTCCTTTTTTTCAGAAATCTAATTCACTAACTTGTCTTGACCTAGTGAAATTGCTCTGCCATTAAACAGTGAAAACTAAAGTTGTTTGGATTACATGAGAAGAAATGACAGGTAGGGCAAAGTATCTGAAGAATTGAACAGATTTAGAATAATAAGCAAACATTTCCTTTTTCCATCTTGTTAATAACAGACAAATGAAAATGATTCACTGTTTTTTATTCAAATGATTACATAGCATCATACTACTGCTCCTGATTTGATAAAGCAAGTTATGATGATTGTACCAATTGACTTTGTCAGAAAATTTTTTTAAAAGCTGAAACTATGCCACTAACAGAATTATTTACACAGAAAGGTAAAATGATGATCATCTATAGTATTTTAGCCAAGTCAGACTTGATTAAACTCCAGGGCTCTTCTGATTAAAACAGCATCTCCTTATGTTTTTTTTGACACATTTTTTCTCACATGCAAAATCTTTAACATTTCCCTTCTTAAACACCATCCACCATACAGTCTTCCTTCACCCAGTGTCTCTCAAATCTATATTAGACTTTTACAGCATAGTTTCATTTTACATGAAAGCAATGTGCAAAAAGCATAAACTGTTTTACATAGCACAAAAAAAAAGTCATTTCCTCTTTGTTGTACAGATACATCATTCAAGACAATTGAAAACACAAAATTGTAAGGGCACAGCTTATAGACTGTCAGTTACTGTTGAGTTCTTGAGGCCTGTGGTAGGCTTGACTTGAAAACTACCCTCCTCATGAAGTTAAAAAGCATAAGTTTCATTGACCGTCATTGAGACATACTTGAGCTTTTTTGACTTTAATGTCCATTTTCCTTAATTCAGACTGTGTGTAGTTTGTACTATCAGGCACCAAACAGAGCTCAGATAGAATTACTGTTGCATTATAACACATAGTTCAATGGAATACATCTAAGACTAAAAATAAAATCCACTGATTTCTATGCTCGTATATAGCTATTGACTCTAAATAAATCTAGTAGACAAGTTTGTGAAAATAAGCCCTTCTATATTTGCTGCTCATTATTTACACTCTAAACAAAAACAAAAAAAAAATAGTAGGAAATCCTGGTTAGTTTTCATAATAGATAGAATACATTGAAAGACTTTAAATGAAGACAAGTAATCATTACTGTTGCATGATTCCGGGTTGAGTGATCCTTCCCTTTTAGAAGTCCTCAAAGTAGTTACCTTTAGGTGAAATGAAACAGATATGCTATACCTATGCTGAAAGAGATGAGCTAAAACTTGTCTAGAGGCAGGAATTGTACCCACATAGCCCAGGTATCATTCATGCCACTTTATTTTTTTATTAAGACAGGTGGTTTTTTTCAAGTTGGTGGTAGAAGCTGTATTGGGAAACGGAGTTCTGTAGCGGTAGGAACAGTCAGAAGGTAGGGTTAAAATCAGACTCCAAGTGAAGTTCTGCAAATTTTGGATGAGAGAAAGGGCTCTTAAAAACCAAATTTTAGTTTTTATTTATCTCATTCTCTTTTCACAGTGAAACTCACTTCGCTGTATGGTTGTGCCATACAAAAAAAACAGAGGACACAAATGAGACAGAAAGACAACTGAAATGTCCAGATAACTAAGTATAATGTTACTTATTGTTGATTTGCTTCTTTTCCTTCTCATTCTCCAATTCTGTTTACTCTTTTAAAGCAATAACTTCAAACAAAATCTTCTCCTGTCACTATGTCATGTCCCTAATCAGTAAGAATACAGATTTTTCAAAAATAACAAAACCAAAAATATAAAAATGTATCAAATCACTTCTCCACCACCCAATATGAAGTTACACAGAAACTGGAACATTGCAACAGTTATATTTCTTCTTATGAAGTTGCTGTAGAACAAGGCTGCACATTAAAAATGAAAAGAGGCCTGCAGTAAGAAGTAGGAGGGTCCTACACAACCTGTAAACATTTCTACCTCCCACAATGACTGAATTTCAGTGGTTTTTAGATCCTGAGCTGAGAACATGCCAAAATTGTTTGTTATAACTAAAACCAGAAGGCCCTATCCTTGAGCTCTTGTAATTCCCTTTTCTGCTGCTGCAGTGGAAAAGAAGACTTTATCTTGCCTTAAGATGATAACTGTCAGAGGTGAAATCTCAGAGGATGTATGGCTGCCTTACCCAATAGCACAAAGGACACACAGGCCAATAGGATTTACCTATAAGCACCTGATATTAAAAACCTCCTTTTCCCATCACTAACACCACTTTATCCTGCTCCCTCTGCCACTTTGAGCCAGCTGGGTGGGAAAGGAAACTTGCAGAGTTCTGCTTCTAGTGACTTTGATGTTAAAACTTTCTGAATTATTGTTGGTGAAGCTGCTAATTTTCCAAGTTAGCTCTGGTTTGCACCAGTATGTGACATTTTGCAAAGCAGGATTAAACTTTTTGGGATTTTCTGTCTAAATTTTGATACTATTCAGGACCCGTTTTCTTCTTTATCACTCCTCAGTTACAGTAGCTTCCTTTCCTCTGTCTAATCTGTTTAGAAGTTTCTCTTCAGCTCCTCTCAGTCATTTTCTTCTCTCTAACTGCTATCTAATCTTCCTGCTCACTTACTTTAGACACTAAGAAAAGGATAACTTTCCATGTAATTTGCTGACACATTAAAGGTGAAAAAACCCAGCATTACCTAAGGAAAGCTATAGGCACTTTGACACATTACAGCTTCAATGCAATATGGCATCAAAATAGTGTTGAAAGCCTGTTTTGATGGTGTTTTGAACACTTCATGGAAACAATTCACCAAGCACTTGAAATTAGAAATGAATGAACTTGTTCAGATAGAGCAAGAAGGCGCTAGCAACCTCAGGAAACTTTTCATCAAATTGGAAGCAAATAAAATTTGTGATAGCATCAAATTTTCATTGAAGTTTCTTTTGGTAAATAGAAAAGTGAAACAATAAAGCAAGCTGTTGACAGAAAAGGAAGAAGACTACGTGTACACAGGCACAGAAGTAAAAGTAGTTGTGTAAGCTAAGGTACTACTGGATGAGTTCGATGATACTTTTCAAAATTAATCATGTGGATTAAAGGAATAACTGGCAAAATTTCTTCTTTTATTAGAAGAGGAGCTTTGCTTTTTGGAAGGGAATGGACCTATCTTGTGTTTCCCTGTCAGAAATAAACAATTTCTTGTGACAAAAAGAGCGTGCCAAGAACACTCAGGCCAGGAAATTAAGTATTGTTGCAATGCTGGCTTCATTGAGAAAGACTAAGAGATTACCTCAGTTAATGTACTAGATACAAATTTCCAGTGATAAATTCTGGAAAGATTCCCTTGTTAACTGCTGTAAAATAATAAGAAAAAAAGTATTTACATTCATATCTCTCTATACAGATACATGCTTACATGCGTATACGAATATACCTATAGATATTTATGGATGATCTTGTCTATAGTTGCTGTCAGATGCTTCAGTTGTTACAAGACTTCTTTGGAACGCACTTTCAGGTGGTTTGGCAATGTGTTTGCAAAACAACAGGACACACTAAAACACACTAAAGGAAATGTTTAACTTAGTAAAAGTTATGCATGCAGTTTTTTTTTTCAGATCGTGGAAAGGAACTAGCGTGCAGTGATAAGCCTGCTAATTATAAAGGTGATGAGTCGTGTTGCATCCTGACAGTTCCAGGTAGGAAGTTACAAAATAGCATGGAGTCCTGTTGACATCTGCAAGCCCTGGCTTCTTTAGAAAATGTTTCATAACATGTTTACTATGAAAAAAACTGTTCCTCTTCACAGTCACTACCCTTAGGAGTTGTTGTTGTTCTCGATTCTGTTCCATGTCTGTTGTGTTTCTACAGGACAACTTCAGCCAATGCTCACAGGCTCTGTGGAAGTGCTTATTTTAAGCTCACCCGCTATGATTGCTGTGATTAAGACCAGCCTTGACATACATCATTCTCAGACCAAACTCAAGACTATCTCTTCAGTAATATTAGTATGGTATTTGCAGATACTATCATAACCAGAAAAGTGTTACACAGAAAGAGACTGCACCTAAAACTTACTGCATAAAACAAGAAAACAAAAACATTAATGCCCGATACCCCATGTCCATTCCAGTCACAAAACACTGCATAGGAAGACAATCATTAAGGATTAAAACGTGTGTTCATTTTTCTTCTGTATTAATGTTTTCAGAGTGACCACTTTCAAACACTGTACAGGTTAATTGTTGATTGATACAAATTACCTGATATTTTGTATCAGCTGAGGACCCCAAAACATCATTGCAAATATTCTTATGCTAATTCCAAAGAGCAAAGTAGGATTTTTCTAATGTTGTCCCCTAATCGTTGTCACATATCTTGTGTTTTATACATGTGTCCTTTGAGTGAGGAATCTTGATGGTTTGACCTACGCTATCAGAGTTTCAGCAGTATTTCATTATTGCAAACCTCCTAACCCTCCTCATCATGTAGTACATAATGAAAATACCTCCAAAATAAGTTGTCATCAGAAGTATATGAAGTGTGTGTTTGCACAGGTTTATGTACTTTAAGATGATTATACCCTGCTAGAGTGACAGAAAAGCAGCTCTATTAATATAATTTCTGACCAGGTACTATCTTAAGCGCATTGATCCTGAGAGAAAAAAATGTCACTTAGACATTTCTCAGGAATTAAAGAAAAAGACAGGAAAACATCCCGAAAAGGCCGAAGAAGTGCAATATTCAAGTAAGAAAAATGCAAGGAGAAATGATCCACTGAACAGAATTACTGGAGTTGACAGCAATCCAATTGTATTTTATAACACTTATATGAAAAGAACAGCATATATACAGTCAGATCAATGACCGTTAATCATAAAATGGAAGAATTTAAAGATGGAACTGCCCTGTTAGATCAGTCTGTCCTTTGCCCACGTAAGCTCTCTGAAAAATATTTTCCAATTCACTTTGGAGTATAGAGAATATAGCTCTACTGACATGAATGCTACTGCTTCAGCTTTTACAGGACAAAATGGAATTACTTCCATCGTTGGTAGTTTATTGTTTTGTAGAATCTGTCCTAATCTAGTTTTCGTCTGTATCTTTTGTGACCTTTTAATAACCCAATACGTCTCTACAAGATGGTGGCAACAGATGTCCTAACCACTTTTTTTTTTAGGTGATTATCCTGGTTTGAGAGCCCCAGAACACAAGTTCTCTGGGGCTCCTGGTACTGGGGGCAATCACAGTGGGGGAGGGGACAGCTGTGCCTGTGGGGAGGAGAGGATGAGTCAGGTGACCCAAATGGACCAATCACAGTGTTCCTTCCCATGGTGCTTGGTGTAAAAGGGCCCTTAAAAAGGTTCCTGGGCTCTTTAGTGCTGCTGTGCTGGTGGGGTTTCCATAGGCCTTTCAACCTCTTACTCTGAGCTGCTGGTGTTCCTGCCTCCTGTTTTCATACTGCAGAGGAGCACTGTTTGATGGGATGTGTTGCCTTCCCCCACTGGGTGGGAGTGACACAGCTTGTTTTCTGTTTTGTTTTTGTGTTTGCTTGTGGTTGGTTTTTTTTTTTCCTATTATCAAGGCTCTGGTCTACTGTCTGCTGCCAAGTCTAGTCTGGGACTTCAATTTCATTCTTCTTTGTGACCTTGTTGTCATCCAGAAGGCTTGGGTCATGTATTAATGTATTGTTCTGTGTCTTTGAGTATATTTACATACTTGTATGCATCTATATATTTTGATATCTTCATTGTTACTGTTAGTATTATTCTCTTGTTTTTCATTAAACTGGTTCAAGTTTTTTTTCAGCCTCAAAGTCTCTCCCTCTGTTTTCGCTTTTACACTTCCCTGGGAGGGTGGTGGTGGGATCACACAGAGCATCTGTCAGAGCTTAGTGGCTGGCCCAGCCTTAAACTTTGAGAGTGATGTTGAATTTATTGGTTTTCAGTTATATGATAAATGAAAAAAATAGCACTGTAGACTTTCACTGATTGTGTATTTTGGCTATTCTGTTTCAGAAATAATGCTAATTTTGATGACACCTATTTCTATCTTGATTTCTGCCTAAAATTTTACTTCTCAGTATAAAGCAGAAGAAGACACAGTGTAAGTATTGCTAACAGTACTGCAAAGATGCAACCTCCTTTTAGCAGAAATGTCTAATTCCTTAAGTTTCTAACTCCCTACTTAATTGATTCACAAAGTCATGGTCTCACAAATTCACTGACTCTTACACTTATGAGAAAGACAGTTACCTAGCCCAGGGTGACAGTGGCATAGGCACAGTTGTACTGCATGTGGATCATACAGTGTATATCTGCATGTTATTTTGCAGGAACATGTAAGGTTCATCTTAACAGGTTTTGAGACTTTACTACTAGAATGTAAGATATGGAATTCCATCACATTGCTGCACCACCATGGAAGCATAGCTTCTGATCACATCTGAACCTGTGAAGTTCACATACTTCTGCTTGCAAAAGATACACAGAGACATACACATAAATCGCAATATGTTTCTTAGAGGTTTTGGTTATTTTGAAGTTAGTATTTAAAAGTATTATCTTTATAAGCACACATAAATTTATAGGTTTGATTATGAAGAAAAGAATATGAAATCTGGTCCTTCTGACTTGCTGGAATCTTAAACACATCAATAAAATGGTGTCTGTGGTTGAAGAAGGAAAAAACCACCAAAAACTGCTAAGAACAGCTCTACTGAATCAACAAGATCATCTGCCTCCAGAGAAGACTAGGGAAAGTGTTTCCTGAATGTTCTCCTAACCTTCAACAAGCTGCAAATTAGGGCACTCCAGAGCCAGATGCAATTTCTGTAACCTTTGATGGATTTCTCTTCCATGAAATGATCCAGTCTCCTCTTCAGCCTATATAATTTGTCATAATCAACAATATACCATGGTGAAGAATTCCACAACAAGTGCATCAGAGCACACCACCCTTTTGTTTCTAGCCTGCCTTCTACTAATTTCATTAGAATTTTGATTTTGCCATGTGGAGGAGACAGTTAGACTAACCCCTATTCATCCTTTCTTTGTAGTCTTGACCCCAGTGTTTCTTTAGCTCTTTAGAAATGCATCACCCTGAAGCGATGTTATTCACAAAATGAAAATCCCTACTTAAAGGAATAACTGCTGGTACAAGAATTGCTCCATACCCCACTCCTTCGATCACCTTTCTTTCCTTACTTTGAGGTGTTCCATGTTCTGATTATTTCTCCTCTGCAGATAGGCACCTGGACTGCACACAATATTCAAGGCATGGCTTGTACAGTGGCATAGAAATGTGGTCCCTTTTGTTTTAAACTCCTTACAACATTAGTACTTAACACTTAATTCATTTTTTGCCCACTACCGAGGCGGTATTTTTGCAAAACAATCTATCATAACACCAAGACTTCACTTCTGAGGACAAGGGTCATTTCAGAGCCCATCAGCTTTATGTCAAGGTTTCCCAAGTGTATCATTTTGCATTTAACCCACTCTGGATTTTATATGTCACGTGATTATGCAGTTGCTCCTGTAATTTTTCGCAGTGGGATTTCCTTATTATACGGAATTACCAACAAACTTTTATCACCTCATTATTCAGACCAATTTTCAGATTACTTACAAATCTGTTGAACACTATGTGTCCAAGCAAAATTCCTATTGCCAGCTTGCATTCTGAAAAATGTTTTTTTCACTCCTCACCTCTGAGGCTAAGCTTTTAACCAATTATCGATCCTCTCAACTAATAAATAGTAAATACAATACAATAATAAATACAATATAATGTGATACAATTATTATAATAAATATATTGTAATACAATAAATATAGTATAATATAGTTAATATACCAGCATGATTTCCTTAAGAAATTTTGGTAGACAGACCTTGCAAATTCTCTGTCAGCAAGATTGTATTTACCTGCATAATTAGTGATACTTTCAAAGAACCCCAAAAATATCTAAGATATTAGGTTTTTCTAATAGACATTCTGTTCAGCCTCTGTAAACTGTCCTGGTAATGCATGTCTACTAATGACATTCATTATTGCAGTGTTTGATGAATTTGTCATGTATATTTGTGAGGCTTACTGACTAGTAGTGTTCTACTTAATCCTTTTGTTAGAGCAGGTGTGATATTTGTCTTAGTTCTTAAAACCAATGCTATTTTAAAGATGAAATTTCATAGTACAACTAGCATTTAATCTAGATTTCCTTTAGAGATATTAGGTAAATATATATTAGCAATTGATTACTGTTTAGTTTGTTCAATTTGTTTCATAAGCTCTTATCTAAACACCAATTTTTTACAACCTTTGAAGATTCCTGTAATGCTTCCTATAATGATTCCTATAATCCTTCATCAATCAAAGGAAAAAAATTAATTTAGCTTCTGTTTTCTTTATTCCTTTAACTACTTATTTTATCATTTACTACCTTAATGATCTACAGGAGACTAGGACCTCTCTGGCTAATTTCTTGGTCCTGAAATTTTCATAGTAGTTTTAATGTTCTTGTGTAAAATTTTGTGTCAGGTTTGTCTTGGATATTTCTTATCGTACTTATCATTTAACATCACATAGTTCATGATCTTATTTTCGTCACTTGGAAATGCCTTTGCCTTTTTGAAGAGTGGCTTCTTACTTTTAATCAACACTCTTACCTTATTCTTTCAAAATGATGGTTTCTTTTGGCGTTCGTTAAATATTTTTGAGAGGTAGCAATCATTCTCTCTAGGCTTCTAGTATGGACTTTTAAACTAATTTCTACACCAACTTACATATTTAACCCTCCCGGTTGCTGTTTTAACAAACATCTTCATTTTTCATGGGGTTAGTCCTTTCAAAGATAGGTACAAATGCAATGTATTTTGGGGGGATGGGGTTATTGCTTCAGAAAAGTTTTACTCAAAGTGAGGAAGTGGCTCTTTGTAAAACTCAGAGTCACCTCCTAGATACTGTACACAACCAAGGCAAAGGTATCTTCTCCTGTCATGAACTCACTAATCAACCACTGCATGGTGCCATCATAGATTGTCACCACACCCTAGAGAGGTATTTGCCAGCCTATAGAACAGTAGTTAAAATTTCTTATTACTGTTACAGTTCCTACTTTTATGACCTTTTCATTCCTCCTTGTTGTGTGACAATCAATGTCACATTCTTGGCCAGAAAGTTGCTGTTATAAAACTAATACTGTAGCATTTTTCTTTTATATGCCTTTTATTTTATGTGCATTTCATGTTATGAATTGATAGCATTACTTCACTTATTAATTTCTAAGCTTCCTTTAACATACAGCACAATTCCATCACTGGCATAACATAATCTATTTTTTTCCAGATACTTTGTGTCCTGCTTCTTTAATAGTTAATTGATGTTAAGCTTGGTCTTTCTACCAAGTTCCCAATATGTTTGTACCCATTCATTCATAAAAGTAATTTTTTTTAAACTATGAACCCTTCACAGTGCAGTATGAGGTACAGTTCATCAAGATAAAACAAATGGTATAAAATTAAAATATAGACTAAGATCTTTATTTTAAATATGGATAGAGTTTCAGTTTAGGGTATTGATTCCACTAATTATAAAATCAAAATCTGATTTTAGTTTTTAAATGTCTTCCCATTTTCATTCAGGTCACATTATGACAAAGCTTACCACCTGTTTATTGTTTTCTAAAAGCATATTACTGTTTCCTCATGCCCAAGAGTTCTGTATATTTCAGCATGTTAGAGCAGATGAAAAGAATCTTCTCATACATATATACATTGTTCTTGTTGGACATATTCTGATAGCCATTTTAGTGAAGTTCGATGCCACTGAGAATGTGATGAGCTAGAAATGCAACCTCATGAAGGCAACCTCATAATCCAGCTTCCAAAGTCATAAACTTTCATCTTCACCCCAAATACAGTATCACGTATTTGAACAATATATGCACATGGACTAATACTTCTGCATTATTTTATGCATACATTTCCACAGTATGCAGTGATGCTGGTACACACTAATTATCCAATTAACCAGGTCAGAGAATCCAATTATAAATCCTACCTTCACTCTAAGTGTATAATTATTTTTTTAGGACATGAAGTTGGCTTTACACCTTTGACCCCATGTTGAAGATCCTAAACTTACTATTTTGTCTTGCTAATTAGTCAATACAGACTGAATTTGACCTTCATTAACAGCTTAAATTCTTGTCTCAGCTACTATTTCTCCATTGAACAAAGGAAGAAAAGGTTTAACATATAGGATATGTCAGCTTGGACTTGTTCTTGAAGGTTGCCTTCACTCCAGTTGCAGATGACATGCAGAAACCTTTGGCTTAGCTGCAGTGATCCTTTTTAAGGACATTAATTAAATCACCCTCACATACATGTTTCGTATTGTACTGCTCATCTGCCCATTTTCCACAAAGGTAAACAACAAACTACTGGAGCTAACAAGTTCTTTAACATCTTTGTATTATTTTCAGTCATGCCTTAAGGATAAAATTTGCCTAACGTGCACGGAAGAATCAAAAGGCCGATCTGTGTGCAATGATGGTGACGGAGTGACTATCGATCCATTTCACTTGTAGCTCCTGTACCTACACAGCACTGCACAGCAACACTAGCTGAAGCTTGAAAGGCTCACAGCACAGTTTACTACTGCCTTGGATGCTAACACTGTAACAACAGGACTTCCAGCTTGTAGTACCTTAGCCCTGGTAGGCAGCTCACTCATTCGCTCCCTCAGTCAGATGAGGGAGAGAATAATCAGAAGGGCAAAAACTTCAGGGCCAATAAACACAGCTTAATAGGTGAAGGGGGGGGGGGGGAAATCACAAGTGATGCAAAAATCACTCCAAACAGTGACTACTTTGGAAACTCCCCCTCTATTTTTATTTTTATTATAATGTTATGTAGTATGAAGTGTCCCTTTGGTCAGTTGGGTCCTGGCTGTATCTGTTCCAGCTTCCCCCCCTAGTCTACTTGCTGAGGTAACAGAGGGAGAAACAGAGAAGGCTTTGATGCTGTGCAAGACCTGTTCAGCAACAGCCGAAACACTGGTGTGTTATGAATAGTCTTTCAGTCACCAACCTAAACCCAGCTATGTGTGGGCTACTGCAAAGAAAATTAACTCCATCCCAGCCAGACCCAGTGCAGAGTCTTGGATCTGCAGAGAACACTGATCTTGGCGTAGCAGTGGAGTGCATAAACATGCAGAAAGCTCTCATGAGTTTTAGAGAAAAGTAGCTTGTACCTCTGAGTCCTCAAAAATCTCAGCAATAAACACAATTTTACATCTCATTACCAATGTGCAATAGCTAGGTTGAATGTGGGACTTGAATTCTGTAAAAACACATTTTTGCCGAGGGTCACCTTTTTTATCTAAGGACCATTTGATTTCTTCAGATACAGAAAATATATATAACATAAACTATTGGTAATTCTCACAAATCTGGACTTTTAAATCCTTCATATGAGAAAAAACAAGCAACAACCATTTTTATCCAAAGTTGAAACTGACCTTTTGTTTCAAGTATATAACAATCCAGTTTGATTTCTATTTATTTCTTTGGAAAAGCAAGAGACTGGTTCAGCACAAAAAAAATTATTTGTGCTACATGCTTCCAAAGTTGCTTGTTTTTTTAAATGTTGTAACCCACTGTACAGATACCTTCTTTTTTCCCCCGCATACTCCTTTCTTCCTTTTAAGCCTCCATGAGAAATATAAAAACCTCTTAAGTAATATTTTTCAAGATAGCAGTTAGAATTAGAAGGATGTATCTCAGGGACCTGTTTTTGTTCTAAAAAAAAGGTCTTTTGAACTAAAAGGTAACCATCAGAATGTCCTGTATCCAAAATCTAAACTTAAAAAAAACTTATTCCAGAAAATTGTATCATACTTGATATTACTAATGTTAATTCTTACTGGTATTAATATTCTCACTTATATTTATAACTCAAAAAAATATACCATCTGTCTCGCTAGCCATAGGAGACCAGATTACACTAGCCATAATATGATTCATTTTTAATACAGATCAGTACTCGTTAATTATAATGTGAAGTGTCTACTGGAAATGGTGCAATTATTTCACCAATACTTACAATGCTAGCAAACCTGAGCTTCAGTTTTGTTTTATTTTATTTTGTCACTGAGCTACACAGTCAAAAGTAGTTCTCATTAAAATATAGAACAAAATAAACACACGATTCCTCACCAATTCTGCTTCTCAAAAGGTAAATTCCTCTTCACAGCAGTTGCTCAAAGATAGTTGAGAACATCTAATTCACTAAAGAAAAATCTTTACAGAAGACTTCCAAATCTCACTGTATGTATGACTTCTCCTCCTGTACTTTTCTTCTCATTAATAAATTTTAGCATAGGTGCCCTGAAATGATAAACCCTGCATTCTAATAATACAATGTCAGAATTTTATCCCTAGTTCCTCTTTTCTGTCACTACTGTTTTTCCCACTTCTTAGATTTACGATGGATGAAAGCTCAAGTTATGTGCCTGGCCCACATTTGAGGCAAAAGTTTGAAGTCTTGTCTGCATTTAACTTCTCTACTTCAAACCAGACGAATTCAACAAGTTCAAAACACAGCATTGTCCTTAATTCAATCTTAACATAGCTTAAACCGGCATAATTCCTATGAAGCTGGGACAAACTGATTAAAATGAAGTATGGGCTTGAGAGTGTCTCTGTGAAAGAGCTTCCAAATATAGCTAGTGATCACATCTCTAATTTGTCTGTCAGACTCACGCTAATAAAGCAAAAGAGAATAAAAAGATGAAGAAAACTGGGAGGACAGTTGCATGTCTCTTTACATATTTTGGTAGTTGGAGGAAAAGGGGGCAGAATAGTGAAAAGAGAAAGAGGAAGAGAGAAAGAATGAAAGGGAATTGAGAGAAAATAGTTACTGTGATGACATTAATAGAAAAGGAAATAGAAGATCAGTTAAGGAAGAAACAAATGAGTAGTTCATATTATGTATGAGACACTAGTAACAAGGATCAGTGAAGTTAACATGGAAACCCCAAGGAGAATACAGATGATAATCTTTCTGCTCATTAGTTTCAGGTCCAGTGCACGCCCATAATGTTTTGCAGCTAAGCCTTTACAAAAAAGCTGTGCAAACCCTCCTCTGTGTGTAAGGAAGGTTCTTACAGATCTCCTAAAGGAAACTGTTCCAGCACCAGCAAGATATTGTTCCACATCTGGGCACACAGTATCACAGAAATATCTGGGATGTGCACTGTTTCTGTGCTAGTTACTAGCATTTAATATATAGCTAGTTGACAGGCAGAGACAGAATCCTCATTTTTCATTCTAATTTTGCATGAAAACTTATTCAGATATGTATTTCAACATATGTCTTGATTCATCATCTCTCAATGTCAATTAACATTTTGTTGGAGTTCAGGATTTTCCCTCAAAGAGTATGAATCAAGTACTTGAACGTGTTTTCTTATTGTAACTTCACAGCATTTTACCTTACTCATTTTCATGTAAGATTCAGGATATCTTTGTGTTTCTCTATTATGCATAATTACATTAATAAGTAATCTGTATTCAGTCTATTTAAATTGTTTTTAAAAAAGAGATGTTAAATAACAATCTATCATTTAAAAGGCATGTTAATCGCAGAAGAATAGCTCCACATGACTCATTCATGCTTGAGACAATGAACTTATTAACAAAAGTAACCATAACCATACAGAAACGCAGTATCTGTAGCTAACTTATTATTGCTTCTCTTCATTTAGTTATACTGTAATATATGTCACTATTTCTAAGTTCTTCTTTCTCCATTGAAGACAACCTGTTAACACTCTTACTAGAAAGCACCAGTTTTCACTCAGTACTTTAGCTGCTTTGGAACCAAGAGCATTATGGCAGATTTCTTATGAATCTGCAAATTGTTATTCCTATTAAAAAAAATTATTATACATTATTTCATTTTAATGGCTTGTTGGTTGTATGAATGAGCAACCCTGGAGACAAAATGGGAAACGACGGAATATTAATAAGAAAAAGAGAGTTCAATATGACTCAACTTTTACCTGGGAGAACAACTTCTCTCCTAGGGCAGCTTTCACTAGTATATGATGCCCTGATAAAATTCAGTTAATTTATCAACTGATAATATTTTTCTAGGATGGTATTTTCATAGTATTGGAATCATAGTATAGAATCACAATTGTTTATGTTGGAAAAGACCCTTAAGATCAATGAGTCCAACGAATTAACCTAACACTGTCAGGTACAACATTAAACCATGTCACTAAACACCACACCTACATATCTTTTAAATACCATCAGGGAGGTATTTAACAAGATTCCCTGGGCAGCCTGTTCTGATGCTTGATAATCATTTCAGTAAAGACATTTTTCCTAATATTGAAAGCAGCTTGGTGAGCACGTCTACCAGCTCTCTCAGTACCCTTGGAAGGATTACATCCGGCCCCTTGGGCTTGTGTGTGCGTACATGATGTAGCAGGTCATAAACCATTTCCCCATGGATTATGGGGTCTTCATTCTGCTCCCCATCCATGTCTTCCAGCTCAGGGGACTGGGTACTCCAAGAACAGCCAGTCTTACTGTTAAAGACTGAGGCAAAGAAAGCATTAAGTATCTAATTCTGTTTCCTCCTGCATCCAGTAAAGGATGGAGATACCCTTTAGACTTTCTTTTGTTGCTATTTTTAATTATCTTTTCCGACAGTAGCCAGATCAGATTGTAGTTGGGTTTTGGCACTTCTAATTTTCTCCCTCCATAACCTCCTGACATCCTTATAGTTCTTGTGAGCTGCCTGCTCCTTCTTCCAATGCTTATAAATTCTTCATTTTTTCCTCAGTTCCAGACAATGCTCTCTCCACAACCAGGTCACTGACTCATATTTTGGCACATGGAGCTCGCTCTTGTGTCTTTAAAATGTCTTTCTTGGAGAGTGTCCAGCATTCGTGGACTCTTTGCCCTTCAGGACTGTCTCCCAAGGGACTCTATCAACCAGCCTCCTAAACAGACCAAAGTCTACCCTTCCAAAGTTGAAGGCAGCAGTTCTGCTGACTGCCTTCCTTAATTCTCTGAGGATCAAAAATTCTATCACTTCACAATCGTTATGCTCAAGACAGCCCTCAACCGTGACATCACCCACAAAATCCTTCCCTGCTCACAAAAAGGAACCAGCAAGTTGCTTTCCCTGGCAGGCTCAGTCACCAGCTGTGTGAAGATGTTATCTTCCACACACCTCAGGAACCTCTTCGAATGTTTCCTCTCTCCTCTGTTGTATTTCAACACTGTATTGGGAAGCCCTACATAGTTGTTGAAAGAAAAAAACCCAACATGATGCAGAAGTTTTTATACAATCTGTAATGCATGCTACATAAGTTTATATGTATATATAGAAACATACTCACCCACATCCTGTTATAAATTTTATTTCCAGAAGTACTATGCAAGACATTCAAAAGCCATTTATGAAATAACAGATGATAATGCAGAAGCATTATGCACTTAAGGATATCTGGATCCTGACCACCTTTAAAACATCGTAGTGTTGTTCAGCACCAGGGTAAAGATATGCTGAACTAGTTGCAAAAAAACATCACCACCCGAAGTGATTCTTGACTGAATACTGAAAGAAGTAGAATTTTTTCTTCAAATCATAGCAATTCCTGATCCCTCCCCACAAATGAGAGAATGACAGTTGTTTAATTGTGCTTGTAAAAGGTCTGAAAGTACAGGAAGCAGCTAGGGCAATGTTCCACCATTGCTCCTTCTTTAAATGGCCAGATGAAAGGAGGTTGAAAAGAGCATTTGTTGTTGTATTTTCTTCAGTGGTTGAACCAGTTCACCCATTCTAATTAAGTCACTGAATTTCTGGACAACACATACTCTGTCCTGCTCCATTTGTTCCCTACTAGCATCCAAGTTGAGCAAAACATTTTTTTTTTTCTGTGGAACCATATTCCCTGAAAGCTATCATGCTTTGCTGGATCAAAGCTACTAAATCATCTTGTTTAAAATTTATTGCATGAATTTGTACTCTGAAAGGGGTTTGGCTTTCCAAAATATTCTACACCACATCAGAGACTGTTTTGATTTGCTCTTTACTATACTGTACCTAATCTTACTCTTTATATGCTCATCAGTTTCCTGACCTTCACTCCTCCATTTAACATCTGGCATTATGGTGTTCAGTACATGCAGTGCAAGCTAGGCTTTTGTATTTGTATTTACAAGGGCGTTAAAGGGAAAGCTTTGTGAGGACATAATTTATTTTCCCTCTTATCATCTTACTCTCCTTTGCTCATGTTCTAAAAAGTGTTTATTTGTTGGTTTTTTTACTTTTTTTTTTTTTTCCTTCTGAAGGAGGACACTTATTAACCAAAATGCCTTGGAAGTTTTAGGAAATTTGTGTGATCGCTAGATTAGTCATTAGTCTTGTCAGAGTATTATTGCTGTGGGACTATGTTTCACATCAAAGTGCTATTATTTCAGTGATGTGTTTGTTTACCACAGTAAAACCACTCATACTGATACATTTTCACGCTTTTTTCCTGCTTTCATAGAATCAGAAAATCTTCGAATTCTGAGACAGCCTAAACCATGTAATCTCATCTTTTGCACCTGAACACCTGTAGTGTTAATGGCTACAAGCCAAATGTAAAAAAAACGGATCATAGAATTTAGCTTAGTTTATCATGCCAAATAAATCAGCACAGTAAAGCAGATGCTAACATTTTCTTCCTTAAAACTCCATATTCTTGCTCTCACAGAATCCTGACAGCAGCCATGAATCTGAGCTGTGGGTACAGTTCAGAGGTCAAGGACTGTCTGAGTGAACAGCAAAGAAGTTACAGCCTAGGCTTGATGTATTTTCCAGTTGTATGGCTCATGTTCTCTCTGCTAGAATTTGAAATCTAAGCAGCTATTGATGTTTAGCAGATACTGCTGTCAGCAGGAGATGTATATACAAGAATAACTTAGATATTTTCATTTTAGACAAATCATCTGTAACACTAGCAAGCAAATGAAATCCCTTTTATTAGTTCAGAGAAAAGAATACTGTCCAACAGCTAAATGAGGAAAGGAGAAGCTGTTGTTAAAGTGAAGTATATGTTATCTAAGCTATTTATGTACAACTCATCTAAATAAGGTATTCCAGCTAAGTCTCGTATGTGTCCAGGTGGCGATGATTAAACTGCTCTATCTCCTGACCTGAGAGCCCCAGGACACAAGTTCTCTGGGGCTCCTGGCACTGGGGGCAATCGCAGTGGGGGAGGAGAGGATGGGTCGGGTGACCCAAATGGACCAATCACAGTGTTCCTTCCCATGTGCTCTGTATAAAAGGGCCCCTCAGAAGAGCCCTGGGGCCTTTAGGGTTTGCTGTGTCAGGAGAATTGTTGTTGGCTGTTTGTCGGCTCTCCCTGTGCTTCTGATGTGCCTTCCTCTGCTTTTCATGCTGCAGAGGAGCTCTGTTCAATGGTTATCTTGCCCTGCCCCACATGGATGGGTGAGGCACTATCCCAGTTTGAGCTAAACAGAACCAATTCCGTTCAGTGATTTTTGCTTTTCAGCTCAGTCTCTTCTAAGACGCTGCACTTTCTGAAGGTTGTAGGATGATGTCTACAGTCACTGCTTGGGACTGGTATGCAGAAGGGCTCTTGCTTGTACTTATTCCTGTAGTGACCAGGGTCATTTCTGGAACTCGTGTGCCACACTGGAGTGCTGGGAAGTAAAAGGGGTCACAAGGAAGTAAAGGGTTGCACCTCTGGTGAGTAACAGACAGGAGAGGTGAACAGCAAGGTTATTTCATTCCATATACGTCATATTCTCAGGAGGCTAAAGGTCATCTTCTACAATGGCCGGCATCCAAGGATGACTTCATCTGACCTTCTGCCTTTGATCCTGAGTTCCTAAATCTAGCTCCTGAGTCTGGTTTCCCTCTGCCACTGAGCCTGGGGCTGTCCCAGTACCACCTGCTCTGCAGCATCAGTGGCAATTGTTATCAGGGGGAACATCAGGTTTGATATAAAACTTGTATATAGTTCATTAGTTTTATTATTTCCTTATTAGTACTATTATTGTTCTATTAAAGCTGTTTTAGTTTTCTTTCCCAAACCAAAAGTCTCTCTGCCTTATTCTGTTTTGCTTCCCATTTTGGGCGAGGCAGAGGGATTAGGAAACGTCTGTCAGTGTTCAGTGGCCAGTCCAGCCCTACCCTAACCCTTGACAGGCAAAACTCCTTCTTTGAATATATTTGTGTGCTTGTAGGTATCTGTATAGAGTTGAACATCTTCATTATCATCCTAACTGTTATTTACTTTTATATTATACTGGTTCAACTTTTTTCAAACTTTGGTCTCTGTCCCTTGTTCCCCTGTTATCCTCCCTTGGGAGAGTGGTGGTGATATCACAGAGTGTCTGTCAAAATTTAGTGGCCTTACACTTTGATACTCCATGACATTATTCAAAAGCAAAAAAAGTAACTGCCAGGAACCTAAGTTAAAGGTGGAATCAAATCAAAAGAACTTGTACAAGGAACTTTGTAAAACACCGGCAGACATTTTTATATAACACAGCTTTTCTTGCAATGTAATGCTTGTTTACATCTGTGGAGTTTTCTGTGTGAAAATCTGTTTGAGTTTGTTAGTCTCATGATGTATTTCTAATATTTTATTGTTTCCATCATAATACACTCCAGAATTTCCTGAAGCATTATGATATGCCAAAAAGCATAATTAAGATCATAACTTGAGACCAAAATACAGCATGCGAAATTAAATCCATGCAGGCTTCGCGAATATGTTCACGATACCCTAGGACTCACTCTCTCACTTCTGCTACTTAGCATTGAAAGCACATTTGTTGAGAAGAAAGATATAGTGATACAATTTTGGCAAGTCCGAGTTCAGGAAGGGAATATTAAACAGTTTAAATTGTAGTGATGCCATAGCATGAAAGCAATCACTGAATTAAAACATGGTAAAAAATAAAGTTACTCTCAGTTAGGAAAAGAACAGGAAGGATGACCCGAGTAACTACAGACCGGTCAACCTCACCTCCATCCCTGGAAAGGTGATGGAACATCTTATCCTTGGCGCTGTCTCTAGGCATATCAAGGATAAGAAGGTTATTAGGAGCAGTCAGCATGGCTTTGCCAAGGGAAAGTCATGTTTGACCAACCTGATAGCCTTTTATGAAGACATAACCAGGTGGATGGATGGTGGCCATGCAGTGGATGTGGTCTATATGGACATCAGCAAGGCCTTTGACACCGTCTCCCACAGCATCCTCATAGGCAAACTGAGGAAGTGTGGTCTGGATGACCAAGTAGCGAGGTGGGTCGCTAACTGGTTGAAGGGAAGAAGTCAGAGAGTTGTGGTCAATGGGGCAGAGTCTAGTTGGAGGCCTGTGTCTAGTGGGGTCCCTCAGGGGTCAGTGCTCGGGCTGGTACTTTTTAATATATTCATCAATGACCTGAATGAGGGATTAGAGAGTGTTGTCAGCAAGTTTGCTGATGACACGAAACTGGGAGGAGTGGTTGACACTCCAGAAGGCTGTGCTGCCATTCAGAGAGACCTGGACAGGCTGGAGGGCTGGGCAGGGAGAAATCTTATGAAGTTCAACAAGGACAAGTGTAGAGTTTTGCACTTGGGAAAGAATAACCCTATGTGCCAGTATAGGTTGGGGACTGCCCTGCTGGAGAGCAGTGCAGGGGAAAGGGACCTGGGGGTTCTGGTGGACAGCAGGATGACCATGAGCCAGCAATGTGCCCTCATGGCCAAGAAGGCCAATGGCATCCTGGGGTTTATTAGAAGGGGAGTAGCCAGTAGGTCAAGAGAGGTCCTCCTGCCCCTCTACTCTGCCCTGGTGAGGCCGCATCTGGAATATTGTGTCCAGTTCTGGGCCCCTCGGTTCAAGAAGGACAGGGAGCTGTTTGAGAGAGTCCAGCACAGAGCCACAAAGATGATGAAGGGAGTGGAACATCTCCCTTATGAGGAAAGGCTGAAGGAGCTGGGTTTCTTTAGCTTAGAGAAGAGGAGACTGAGGGGTGACCTCATTAATGTTTATAAATATGTCAAGGGCGAGCGTCAGGAAGATGGAGCCAGGCTCTTTCAGCGACTTCCACTGACAGGACGAGGGGCAATGGGTGCAAGTTGGAACATAGGAGGTTCCAGAAAAATATGAGGAAAAACTTTTTCACTGTGAGGGTGACAGAGCACTGGAACAGGCTGCCCAGAGAGATTGCGGAATCTCCTTCTTTGGAGACATTCAAAACCCGCCTGGACGTGTTCCTGTGTGGTCTGCTGTAGGTGATCCTACTCTGGCAGGGGGTTGGACTAGATGATCTTTGAGGTCCCTTCCAACCTCTTACACTCTGTGACTCTGTAACATAGAGTTAATACTAATAACAACAACAAAAAGGCAAATAAAAGACCAACCCCGCATCCCTAATTCAATAATTTCTTTCAAAAACTAAGACAAAAAGTTCACAAAAATTTTCGCTTGATTTGTATAACTTATCAGTCATGTATAAGCCAATGGAGATGTCAAAAGGCTACTGCACCTATTTCTTAGAAAGGCTGTAATCATCAAAAAAGCAGTTTAAAGATCAAGAACTGAACTTAGAAAAATGGTCCTGTTGCCTTCTAACCATGTGCACACAAAAGGAGGAGATACTAGTAGAAGTCCATTAAGACATCTAAAAAACATAAAAGGTAGATTCCTAAATATTACTTGTTATTTTCCAACAATAACGTGGAGTTAACATTTGAGAAATCTTCATTTTCTTTTGAATGCTCAAAAACCTTCTGCTCTTCAAATTACTGAGAGAAGAGACTGGATATGTTTTAGATACCTGAGGAATGAAGCAAACACATTTGGCAGAGCAGGTCTGTTATCCAGCAAATTAAGAATTTCTCAATGGGACGAGTGAAAGAGTTATTTGCCCAAATTACTCAGGTCAAGAAAATGTATGGGATATTACATTCTCACAGTGGGATACACAGATAAAGATGTCAATGCTTTGTTTGGAAGAAGCTAGATTTACATTGAGTCAGGGAAAGCGTTGAACTCTACAAAGTACTGGCCAAAGCTTCAACAACTCTATGAATTTTGTAAGAATTTCTTTATGTTACACAGAGCTAAAAGGATACCCCTTATATTGCCCTTTTGTCTATATTAAAACATATGTTTGAATTTTTCATTTTATTATTTGATTTTCACGGAAGGGAAACATTTGCCTCCTTGAAACATACATGACATTAATAATTATCAGATTGCACAATGATCATTGCAGTCTTTAATTCCAGACTTCTAAAATAGAAATTGCTAGTCTGTATACCAGTAGAATTCCAAAAAATGCCAAATCCCCTATTAACTAATCCTACACAAATTAGGACCATAATCTGTGCACTGCAAGGCTTTCACTCTGCAAATCCTTATCTGTGCTACAGCTTGCAAATAATTTCTAATGAGAGTAACATGGATTTCACTGCTATTAGACTAACTATATCTTCAGCTGTTTCCTGGTAAACTATCAAGCAAATCCTTCCATTTAATAATGGATGTATCACTTTATGGATATTATGATCTTGTATGAGATTTGAAACCACTTTAGATCCCTTAAGAAAAAAGTCTGTTAGTAGAATCAACTGGACATGTTTATGACAGTGAGAAGCTTTGCTGAACTGTACCCTTAGTTAACTTCATGTAAAAGTACACTAATTTTGCCAAACTGCATGAATTTACTTTAGATTTACACTCATAGGATGTAATTGCACTTGGCATAATGACAGCAGGTTTCTTCTTGACCTGAAGTGAAGGGTTGGACAAGAGGGAAAACACTTGCCAAGTCCAACCTGAGTAATTCCACTCTCTGAGGAGCATAACATAACTGATGATAGATAGATAGATACTATTATTTCCCATACATAACTTTAACTCTTAGGAATTCCAACTTCCATCAAGCTGCTGAAATGAGTTACTGTGTGCAATTCTAACGAGTCCTGACTTAGCAGATCCCATGTGCAGTGAACCTTTAGTAAATTCTGAGCTCTGTTCTAATCTAAACCTGGCATGCAGCACCAAAAAACAAATACCAGTATCCTGATTTTGTGAAAATGGATTTGATTTGTAAAACCAAAAACAAAGCTTTCTGCTCATTCTCAAAAAAAAAAGAGAATGTTTCAACTACCTGGTTTGCAGCCATACATAAATCACTTGGTTATTAAACAGGTTTCACTTACTGGTATGGACTAATACAAAAGAGGAAACAGAAGAAGAGACAGAAAAAGCGCATATTGTGTTGGTATCTTCACAAATTGTGATTTTTTAATTTTTTTTCCTCATTTTTTAACAACATTTTCACCACTAGCTAGCACGATTGCCCCCTCACAAAGGGCTTGCTGAGTTTCAAAATCGCAATGTTTGATTTCGCTCTATCTTTAATTGTGCTCAGACTACTGTAGCTATTGTAGGACCACAGTTAACATTGGTATAAAAGCTCGTTATTATCTCGCATAGACTGAAGCAACGCATTTAGGGTTTTTACTGTTTGGTAGGAGTAAGTACAGAATAGTCCCTTCCAAGACAGAACTCTACAGACAGCAAGGGATGATTTGATTGATCAGGAAGCATAATTTCAGTTGACGCTGACAGTGCTCATTAAGCTTTAAGGGGCTGCACACTTGCAAAACTCAGAGAGATTTTGTGTATTATTAATAGATTTCTTTAAAGTGCCAGACCGTCCAATTAATAAATTTAAGTACACAAGCTTAGAGGTACACTTTGGACAAAACTATCAGGCATGGTTAATTTGCCTGCTTTATTCCTGGTTCAGCAGATACATTCCTTCCTTGTTATATTAAGAGATAAGTTTCCTTTGAATAAACTGTGTGTGTTTATGCATATGTGGGATCTTTACAATTATTTCAGAATAAAAAAAAAAAGTTTTTATACTGATCTAGGTTAAATTTAGCCAAATCTCAAAAGTATTAAAATGGAGACTGTGATTACAGATTCCAGTCCTGATTAATTTATAGAGAAATTACTGAGCTGTAACTGCAATTTAAAATTATATTGGTAATCTTTAAGAAATGGTTATCAGAAAGCCCTCACAAATGTACACTGTAACAGCTAGTAAATTTTTTTTCATTAGAGTATCATCTGCAAACTGCTATTTCCCTTCGTAATTTCTTCCTTTTTATGTATCAATAGATATCACAATAGGTACCCTTAGCAACATATCAATAATCGCTGAGATAGCAAAGAAACAGTGCTTTGCAACTGACCGGGCAATGGGATTTTTTTATCCTATGTAGGTCAATGAAACTCTTGTTAAAATCAGATTTCCTCTAACTACTCCATTTGTCAGTACATACCAGTATAGCTTTACTATTTTTGTGGAAAATCTCTTGATCCATAAAAAGTAAGGTGTGGTTCTATTGATAAGCAAGTCGCCTTTTAAAATACTATAAGAGTAGCTAAACACAAGTTTCCTGTAAGTTAATACTGCAAATGATAAAATGGTAGATTGCTTTATCATAATAGAACCCATTTTGTAGATTACTAGAGAGATTAATTTTAACAACACAAGAATGACAAAATGGTATGCTACAAATAGTGGCGTGACATTTGACCGCAGCACAAAAGAAAGATGTTTCCTAGATGCAAATGAAAACCAAAATATAGTACACTTCAGCACAGAAATACAATTGTGAATAATAACAATATCTGTCACAATACCCACCACGTTAAGAAATTAACTGAGAAGAAATATCAAGTACTACGTATTGAGAGGATACTGGAATTCTTTCTTTCACTGAAGGAACTCCGACACCATATCATGATTTTTTAAAGCAATGTGTTTGAGCCCCAATCAACCACATTTTTATCTCCATGAAGATCTGTGCAGTAAAATATTACACTAAATTACCATTTCCTCTTTTTAAACATTTTTGGCTTTTTATCGCATTTATGTTTGCTTCTACTTTTTTTCAAGACTGATTTTGATTATTTCTTCAAAGATTAAAAATGTGTTTTACATAAACTACAAGTCTGAGTGAAATGTGATGATGGAATGTTTTATGCCAAAACAGTTCATTCTTCATTAAGCTATCGGCCTTGACAATACTCGTAAGCACTGAAAAAAACCAAAAGACCCCAAAGCTGGCCTTTTGTCAGGCCAGTACAAGAAGTGATTTGTTGGAAGCTAGTTCATGAGGGTGGTAACATGATTTCAGCTCTTATCTTGCAACCCATCTCTTTGGTACTTGGCAACTCACAGCACCCCTGCAGGCTCCGGAACGCCCAATCCTAGTTGTTCTCAGCAGATGTGATGTGCTGAGTTCCCTATGCCATATCTAAAAAAAAAAAAAAAAAAACCAAAACAGGGAGGAAGAGCAGGAGATGTTCTGAGCTTTATATTCCTAGTTATGCAACAAGTCAAAATAAAAATTTCAAAAATCAATGGTTTTCTTATTAAATACATTAGTTATGAAGAAGTATGTGCAGCTAATTTTGTTTTCAGATTTGGATTCATTTCAGTGGTGCTGTTCATCTGAATAGCATACAGTGTCAGGCCTTCAGAATGTAGCAAAGTTTTATGTTCTAGCTGATAAAAATATCTGATTTTTCAGAGGAATGGAAATAAAAACTATTTCTCATTTGTGGGATAGAAAAATGTTAGAAAGTTATTTATCTACATTTTTTTTTTCATTTCCTTATTTATACTTGATAATTGCACAGTTACACAAAGCAAACTTCTCAATTTTATCAGCTGTTCACCTCCTGGGCTGTGAAAACAGTGACTTATTGGGGTGTTTACATCTTCAGTTCTTACTGAAATAGTAAGAAACTCCCATAGTTTGACTGTTTGCTAGTACAGACATTTCTGAGCAGTGGGACACAGCATAATGCTGTTAAGATCTTTTGCACTAAGAACGTTCTCTAATAAATGCTCTAACACGTAGAAATCATGTGCACTTTAAATACCGTATGATCCCATAAAGCAATGTCATTTGGTTGGATGGAGCACACTTACAATGTATAGCTCCCTTGCTGATGATTATCTGCCTTGGTCCTGATGGTTTCAGAATTCGATCGGTGATGCGGGAGCTTTTAATTTCTACATCTATGACTCTCAACCAAATGCTGTAGATTCATTAGGCTGATAGATTAAGAAGAATTGTGTCATTCTGTTTAGGAAATATCATGAATTATGGGATTAGACATTGACTCACTAGTAGAGTGTATATTGCATTTGCTAGCCCTTGAAAAACAAGATTACCTTAGATATGGGGAAAATATTCTTTCTGAATTTTCAAAACCGTGTTTGCCCTTCAGAAAAAGACAGAAGACTGAGGGGCCAGACTTATCAGGTTGGGCCTTTTGTGCCTTGGGAAGCCGAGGAGCTGATACACGTGTCTGTCTTATAGCAAGGTCATGGGAACCACTGAAAAAGTACATTGAAGTTTTGAAAACTGAGGAAGCGCTAAAGTGGTGGTCCCTGAAATCTTATCTAAGGGTCAGGGAGTGACAATCTGTGTATGGTTTTACAACAGAACTGTACTGTCCCCCAACAAGGATTAGTACCTTCTGTTTGGAAATCCAAAGACCTCAATGGGACTCAAAGATGGCTTTGGAGAAGTTAATCAAAAAGAGAATTGATTTTCTATTATGCAAAATTGTTCAAAATTTTAATCTGACAGAATTCATATCAATGTTCAATTAACCTCTTAATTATTAGAATACATTCTATGAAGTTGCAGTTAACATCTTGTATCTTTTGAATGATCTTTAGTATTGAAAACAACCTACAGGTTTGTACTGTTTGCTCAGAGCTGCTTCAAATACTCCTCACATGTTTTTTTAACAAGTTGCTTTTTCCTAATGCAAATTTGAACTAGATTTTTTAAAATTAAGATTATTTTTGTCCGTTAAAAAAATTATGCTTTTAAAATACCAGAGATAAACTCTTTTTCATGTTATGAAACAATATTAAAGTAGGAGGAAACCTGAGAAGTCTTTGTTCTGACATATTGCCAACATTTTTTATGTTTTCTCTGATGTTATTTTATGTTTCAAAGATCATACATGATTAGTCTTGTATTCTGTCCTTTATTCTTTTTTTTTGCAGTAAGTTTTTTATTCTCTACTAATTCATCTTCAGTAGCTAACATAGGAGGCATTCCACATCTATGATATATGGCATAATAACTTAATAATCTTTGTGAAATGTGGAAAGTTCATCCCACATTTCCTTGGGATTTTGACAGTAACCATTTTGCTCCCATGTGATCAAAAACACCAATAAATAAAAATGACCTTTTCTGCTCAGCTAAGATGTAATGAAAGCAAAATACTCAGTCTACAAACAGTCAGAAAAATATCCTACGATATACAGCATGCCTTGTGCTTTTAATTTTCGTGACAGAACTGATTTGTTACGAGATGTTTTGTATCGGTAAAGAGAAAACTTCTTTCTTAGAACCCATCTATTTTTCTATCTCATTTGTAAAAATATGCTAAGATCCCAATGAATCAGACAACTGATTTCATGGGTTAGTCAGAGTGAAAATGGCAATTTTGACACTTTATTGTAAATTAATGATGAAAATCTTTTAACACAAAAGCCATAGATGTCCTAAAAGCCCTTCCATGTCTACTGAAAGCAAATTTATAATGACTATTAAAAGGAGTAATGAAATTCTGCCTAAGAACAATATTGACATTTCTGGTTTAAAATGTTATGGCAATTCAAGATAAACTTAAAACAATCTTTTAAGAAGCAAGAAATACATGCATGAAAGTCTGCTTCTGTAGTAGATGCAAGAGTATTACCATATTAAATCAGATACTATTGCCTGAGGAAAGAGCACGTTGTTATTATCTATGACTTTTTAAACTATGTGACAACCTGATTTACATGGTATACAGCTTTATAGTAATTCCAGTTTAGTTAGGACTTTATCCCATTCCCATTAAAGGCAGCTTAATCTCTTATGGGAATCTTAAAGGAATCTGGATGAAATTGCGAGTACTAGGATAAAGCTACAAGGTAAAAAAAAAAATCTTCATTCAGAACAAATCTGAACCGTGCTTAGCTCTCTGATGAAGTCTCAGTGCATGCTCAAATATAAAGTGTATTTATTTGCGATAAAGCATTATGGTGACTTTTTATATATGTTCTTTAAGGATTAAATAAAAAAAAAATAACTCCAAAAACTAAGAAGGAAATCTGTAACAATTTAAGAGATTATATAGAAATTAAGAAGAAAGAAATGATCAAGAGAGACATTTTAAGAACTGAGTAGCAAATGCCCAAGTTACCTGTGTTTTATGTTCTCCTTACCAGGTCTTGCATTACATAGTTCCAATCTGACTTTCTTCAACAGACTGTATCCCTCAAATACTCAAAGCTGACTCTGGAAGAAACACCAAAGTGGGAATCACCTTTTCGTTTCAGCAGTGGTATCACTATTTCTCCTTGGTTTTGCTGTGATGAAAAACATCCTACGTTCACCATTATAGTTCTTCAAAAATGTTAAAGTAAAAATATACAGCTTCAAAGCTGTAATCAGGGATGGTCTATCCAATATGAAAAGACAAGACTTTAAGAAGATGTTAATTAATCCAGGGGAAAAAATAGAGATTTCCATTACAGCCTCTCAGGAATTTCAAGATTTTCATTACAGCCTTAAAAGGAAAAAAAATAGAAATGAAAAATAATATGTAATGTTATAGCACAAGACCCTTATTTTCACATTTGTACATTATCTGTTAGACAAATCAGAATTTTTCATACATGATTTTTTTATCTTCTAAATAAAACACCATGAATTTGCTATGACTTTAGATTAATTTTCTTATATGTAAGCACTGCTTAGTGTTGTTTTATTTGTTGTGAGTTTTTTTCTTCTTTTTTGTTCTTCTTGTTTTGTGAACTAACTGTGTCTTTCAAGATTGCCAGGGAGAATAAGGAGATATACTCAGAAGGCTCAGAAATCATAACTCAGTTAAACAAATGGAGCTCACGACTTAGATCTTTAAATAATTATCTGTTCAGGGATGAAACTGATATGTTGCCAAAACCTTTTAATCAGGTTATTAATGATAACATCTGTAATGGAGAACATTAGAGAACTATTAAGGTTGTAATATATATGTTTTAAATATTCTCAGTTCAGTTTATCTTTACCTACTGTCTTCTTATATTTTCTTTCCATGAAAAGAGTGATAACAAATACAAAGGAATTTACAATCACATGTCACTAGTTGAATATTTTCTTAACATTTTAATTTGGAACCAGTTTCTATGGGTCAATAAAACTGTTTATATAGGGAAAATGATAAAAAAATAGGTATTAAACCCCCTTAGATTGTGGGAGACCCATATAATTTCTGCAGGTCTTGTTACCTCAGGAAACTAGTGTTAAAGGTCAACAAGGATTCTCTCACGTAAGAACACAATTATGTGTTTTAGTTTCAATTAATTGTAAAGGATCAGCAGTAACACAAAATCTATCTTTTAAAAGTTTTTATCATCTAATCTTAATCTTAAAGGTACATACCTTCAACATAATTTCCTACACTGGTCTTTAAAATCCAATAGTTTAAATAAGAGCAAATCAAAATTACTGCAAGATGCCAGAAAACAATTTGAGTGACAGCCCAGAAAAAGTGTAAAGAAGTATTTTGTAGTTTCTTAAATGTATAGTAATTATGAAAAAAACAAAACCAAAACCAAACCCAAACCATATTTGTGAATTAAGTATCATAAGTAGTGCATCCACAAATCCTCCTGAGAAGCTGCTGCTGTGTTTACGAGAAAAAAAAAAAAAAATAGGTCTGCTGTGCGCACTTGTGAGCATTGATAACTTGGAGAAACCTGCTAAAGAAAATGAAATTTTTTTCAGACAATTTTATGTTCAACCTTCCTTAAATTTGGATTTTCCTTTCATATGATCTTCTTTACCTATGTATTACTTTAAGTAGTCGCTGGAAACCACAGGTGATGCTTCTGGCATCTGTTTGATATAAAGGCAATCAAAAGGAAGCGCAAAGGCTGTTGTATGAGATGATGCAGGTTTGGGCTCCACGGATGGAGATGAACCTGACAACAGTGATACATGAGTTCCGCTTGAAAGAAAAAGGCTGAACTCTTGCAGGGCATTTTTGTTTACTCCTACATTCTCGTGAAGATAGGCACACTGTGAGTTTAATATTTTCAGAGAGGCAAAGCTTAATTTTTCCAGGCCTACAGATAAGCAGTGCTACATAAAATAAGAAATCTGATGTGCCATGTTGTGGCCTAAGCCTTGAGCAGACTAGATGATGTAGGTAGTGACTAGTCTCAACTTCTAGGATTCTTAGGTCGGTTACTACCAAAGTGAGAGTAAGCACTGGCTTCTGCTTTCAGAAATGATAGCTTCTCTAAAATCCAGCCAGGCTATTATGAGTTCAGAGCAAATGTCAGAGCACCTTCAGCCCATGGCAATGCATCACCCTTAGGCAGCATTCTCTCTTCAGGTTCACTCTTCTCATTTGTTAAAAGTAAAGGGCCAGGCTTCTTTTGCATCTGGCTCTTTTTTGTGGAAAAATATCGAGCCTTGGATTTTCAGCTTTCCCTTAAGGTGACACCGCTAATAGTCCAGAGGTCTACTCTGGATACATGTGGTTTCTCAAAACCAAAATTAAATACCTCTCTTCAGTAGTTGCACAGACTTCATTGTTATCAGAAAAACTGGTGGATAAGACTTCCACCCTTCCGGAAGAGAACCAAGACCTCTCTTTTCCTGTCCTGTTGCTGGTGATGAAGGTTACAGAAATATCACTGCACTCTAAAGACTCTTTATCAATTCTCTCCCGAGGTAAAGATTTTGCTGACAAAAATCTAAAGTACTACCTTAGTCCTCAAAAGATTTTTGCTGCCTCAAGTGTTTCTCACCAAGTTATAGACATGCAGGATCATAAAGATGTAAAATTGAGAAAGATATTATGAAATCTAGCCAAGTTTCATAACTGGGTGATTTAAAACAATGTTTGTGAAGAGGAGAATAGGAGAGGGGAATTTTTAAAAAGTTGCACTGGTCACAGAAAATCTACCAGCAGCAAACTCGGAGTGTCTTTCACAGCAGATGGCAATCCTCCATTGTGGCAATGATGAGAAATACATGAAGATGAGATTTGTCTGCACAAAATTCACTGTAACACATCAAAGCCCTCCCACATTACTTACACTTCTGAAGCACATTTATGTTCTGAAACAGTAACCAACACAATAAAATATTTAGTATTAGCTTGCAGGGAAGGGGGCAAGGGAACCACAGTACTGTTTCACTAGTGAGTGTCCAGCATGAGCAATTTGAAAACACAGAATGGGAAAAATGAGTGTGTATTTAGCCTGCCTGCAGCCTGATACAGATATATCAGCAAACATGACAAGAGTCTGGTCTCGTGCACGGAGTTAATGGTCTTCCCCACACTCATTGTACAAATACATAAGTGAGAAACTGGTAGCTATACTTCTGCTGTAGATCACTCCAGATTTACATTGGAAAAATGAATTTAACCCTTTCCATGGGTGGGCAATTCATTCAATCACTTTAATGTTTTCTAAAACCTGGAAATGTTGTGGGGCTTTTTTTCCTCTTTGAGACATTTTCTTTCACTCCTACTTCTACTTCCCACACAGTTGTCTGTGTCTGGATGAGACTATTATAATTCTGTCCATGAGCCTGGTAGGAATAGTCAATAGCCTCTAAAGAACTGCCATCTCTGTCATCGTTATAAATCTCTGAAGTTCCTTCTATTTATCTTAAGCAGTGTAAACTGAACTGCAGTAACTGAATTTTTTCCTGTGTTCTCGATGATCCCCTGAACATTTCAGGTAATTTAGAACCCAGAACCTTAACACTGTGATTGAATTTGTAGCAAGGGTTTGACAAGGTTTTGCCCTTTAATTGTAATTCTACTAGTTAAAATTTAGGGAATAAATTCATGCCTCAGAATACAAAATGTCTAGTTATTTGTGAAAGAAAGAAATTTCTCCCTATTGTACATGCCATTTACAACATTTATATTAGTTTTTAAGCATTTGGAGGTCATCACTTTTCATAGAGACAGAATTCAAAACAATATACTGGGCTTGGACTTCTGTGGTTATTCACTGCAGTTTAAACATACAAAGAACCAAGATGAGTGAGATGAAGGTTCACTTAGTTCAGTATCTTGTATTTAACATGAATTATAGAGAAATGCATAAGGAAGAGAAAACTTGCATATGGCACTTGCTTCCCTATTCTCCAACTTATTTGTATTCACATTGTAATAACCATGAATTTAATGAACTTCAGTGGATCTCTAACATAAAATTGTCCAATTTCCCCCAGAAAAGAGCAAAAGCTAAAATTTTAACATGCCTGTTCATGCTAGTTATGGTTGCAGACTGCCATCATAGCTCCCTCGGGCATCTTTTCTTTCAGGAATGAATAGTAGACCTCCCCCCCCTCTTCCCTCAGGTGTCCTCTTATAAAAATAAACTTGACAAGCCTTATTGTCTGCACTCAAACCTTTTACAGTTTTACTATATGCTTGTGAAGGAGGAGAAGCAAGAGGGCCAAAAAATTAGAAAATACATATATAGAGTAGCATGGTCTCTGTTTTAACTGATGTTCCTTTGCCACTGATTTCTAATGTTGATTTTTTATTTTTTTTTTGACCACTCAACAGTGTCAGAATTTCCTATAAAATTATTGTGACTCCAAAGTCCCATGTCTCCATGGGTTGCCTGATCTAGTTGAGAGGCGTCCCTGCCCATGACAGGGAGGTTGAATTAAATGATCTCTAAGGTCCCTTCCAGCCTAGGCCATTCTATGATTCTACGATTCTATGTCTCAATGGAAATGATCACTCCAGTGATCACCTACCATTTTGTATGCAGGTTAGAACTACTATTTCCCTCACATGCATCACACTATATTCACTTATACTGAATGTCATTGGCGGTTTCATTGCCTGTCACTCAGACTCAGAGAATTTCCACTATTTTTCACAAGTGACCTTCACATTTTCAGACAAAATTAGCTTTACTTTAGCAGCAGACTTTGCAAATCCACATGTGAACTTTACCGCTTACACTTTGGCTGTTCATTTTTGTTACATGCTTCTGTGACCAACTTTATTGAAAATCTTTAAGAATTTTGACTGAACAAGATCACTTGTTCTTTCACTTCCGCAGAAAACTGATTGCTTTGTGCAGCTTTACAAGAAAGAGGTCACATCTCCATAAGCAGATCACAGGTACCTGAGTGTGAGTAATTGTACCATTTATTATAGTTTTACTAAATTGCTGAGTAAATATGTACAGTGTTTCCCATGTTTTCCTTGAAATGTTTCTAAGAAAAAGTGACATCACATCTTCCACTCTCCACATGTGTTAAGGAATTTTTAAGGAGATGACACACAACTGATGTGGCTCAGCTTGGAAGCCTTGAATAAATAAATAAATACATGCCATTCAGTCCTGATGTGTGCTAGAATTTATCCTGTTGGAACACAATCTCATCCACCTCTTCTGTTTCAGAAAGATCCCCAAACAAGTTGCCCACCAAGAAAAATTCAGGCATGGGAAGCTATTGTTTCTTTGTGAATTCTAATGCAAAGGGTTCATTTTGCTTCTGGGTACTTTTATCTCCTCTGAGTGGTTTTTTTTTTTTTGTACCTTAATCATCAGTAAGTCCTACAGACTGCTGAAAGGCTTCCTGTTACTGTCAGGTTTAACAAAGGTTTATTAACAGGGTTTTTTTTTTCAATTACTTAGCTGGTCCTCAAACTCTTTTTGGTTTCTTTTAGTGCATTATTTCTACACTTAATCTGGCAGTGTTTCTTATCTTTTTGTTTCATTTTTTCATTTGGACTTGAGCTCAATTTTCTGAAGGAACACTTCTTGTAAGCAATAGCATCTCTTTTCCTTCCTTTTCCTTCTCTCCTGCCCGAAAACTTTCTGTGTAGGTGGTGTTATTTGCCCTGTGTTTCCAATACATCACTCTACAGTAGTCTCTGTAATGTCGGTAAGGGCCTAACTTTCTCATTTGCTTATTAACAAACTCTCTCATTCTTATGTAGTCTTCCTTGTAGCATACCCAAGCAGCATGAACGTCCTAGGTGTCTAATCAGTATTACAGATCAAATACTCTATTTTTTTTTCTATTTAAGTGTGTAGTTTCATTTCATACAGAGTATGGTACTCATTTAGATAAGGTAGTTCGTTAGAATGATTTGATTTTAAGATCTCTTGATACTTAATAAATATTCTTTCTTCACCACTATTTCTGACTGCTACCCTGATGTTCCAGTGTCACACCTACTGACAGTATTCAACCAAGTTTCCAATATGCCTACTACGTCAATGTCTTCATTTGGGAGTAAAAATCCAGGCTTCCCCACCTAATTATTTAAAAATCTATCATTCATGAAGAAATACACATACTATCACATTGGTTCCCCTTTTGCAAACTATATAAACAGGTCTATCTTTTTACCTATTTCGTTATTTGGATTCTCTGACATGTATTTCACTTACACATACCAAATTATCATGTCTTCATCAATAATAAAAGTGCCATTCTGAGGCATATATCTGCATCTCCTTGCTGTTCCCCATCTTTATATATGGAAGACAGGAACAAAGTCTTTGTAAAACCTTCTCTACACATGTATGTAAATGAATTGAAAAAGGAAAGAGTACGGAATATCTTCAGTGCTTAAGAAAGTAAGAAAACCCAGAAACATCTCTGAAGATTGTATAATAATTTTCAACTATTTCCCAAACTATTAGAAATATCTCTTTGCATCCACATGTGTTTATCAGTATTTTGATAGCTTCACAGTCATTAGTCTTTTCATAAAGCATTACACACAGATTTGGTAGCAGTAGATCGAAATAAGAAAATTCATTTTCCGGTATCTCTGCCTAACTCTAACAATAGAAGTTAAGACCGTAAAGATGAGTCCTGCAATTACTGGTATCGTAGAATCATAGAGTGGCCTAGGCTGGAAGGGACCTTTAATCCAACCTCCCTGTCATGGACAGGGACGCCTCTCAACTAGATTAGGCAACACATGGGGACCGAATGGACTTTCCTTTGCTCTAGTTATAAATACTCCAGCCAATTCTAAAAAAAAAATTAAGAGGCTTTTGCTTCTCTAGCCTTTTTACAAAAAAGAATGGTTGCTGGAAGGAGAGGCCTACTCTCTTTTCCTGAAGTCTGTGAGTAACATGACTGACTTGGCCTAATTAGATGAAAACAATAGGGCAAAAAGTTATGAAACCTTTTTCAAATCCATATTTGTTTCTTGATATCAAATGGCAAATGACTTGACTAATGACCTTGAACTATTTTTATAATACTATACTAGTCTAGCTCACACTGGATTGCTGTCAGTCATCTGTCTCTTATTTTTTAATTCACTTTTATAATGTAACTAATATGTGAGAACCCACAGACGCTAAAGAAATTTAACAAATGTTCATGCATTTATAGTGGAAATTTCATATAGGCTATCAAATTATATATTCTATGAGGTTGTTTTTTAATAATATGTCTGTCTTTATTAAAAGCACATTAAAATGAATGAGAGTAAAAGAGGATGTTCACTGAGTAATTATGCTGATTCAAGTGTGCCTGACAAGGCTCTAGAAAAGAAATATCAGCAACTCAGTATGGTACTGTATACACATAGCATAACAGATTTAAATACACATTCTAATGTGTCTAAAATGAGTTTAGAAAACAACTATATCCACTGATAGAAACAGTAACAGTTCATATCCTCTAATACCCATACGAAGTGAAGGTTAGCATATGTTCAGAGAAGATGTGTCAGCAAATATCTTGCTTTAACACATGATTTTTTAAATGCACTTATTCCATCTATAAAGGCAAGTATTCTACTGCATAGTGGAGCAAAATGAGCATGTAAAGTACTATTACAGTAGTGGTTAATGGTATTACTGTCAGCACTATGCTGCTAATTATGTCCAGATAGTAATTACTATTTTACCTGTGCAACGAATGTGTTTCTAGTATGCTAATAAGTTAAACCATTAGTTATGAAAATCAAGATATAAAGTTATGAAAGGAAGAATTAGCCCATATTTTAATAATATTCTAGAATTGCCTTCACTTTTGGAACATATTGTACAACAGTACAATCGTAGATTCTCCTTCTGTTGGGTTGCAGACTACATCACTGATTTGTCCTATACCAAGCAAGAGAGCTAATGTAAAGTAATTGCAACAGAATGACTCTGCTAATATTCTAATATTGACTTTAAGCTCTCATGTGTGCAATAAATGGTTTCAAATTTCTGAGCACGGACATAACGGTGTCATTAACAAAATATTTTAGCATTGTCTTGTCCAGTCTGCTCACTGAATATTCCATATTTGTAAAAAAAGTAAATTTCCAGATTTCACATTCCGTATTGCTGGTAGCTGAGAAGATAAATATGAGATGAATTTTCCTCTGTTTCATACTGCCGTATAACATATCTGAGACCTGACTCATTCAAAAAGTAGATAAACACACTACTTGTTTTTAAGTACATTACTACTATTAAGTGCATTTTCTTTGTAAGTGGATAGCATTCTTAAGTGTGAATGTTAAGCATCTTTTTATGAAACTAATGGCCTTTTGATTAATTATAATATGTGGAATTAATTTTATTGCCATTGTTGGCATAGGATTAAACTATGCAAACAAATGGTGATATGGTTAGATATACTCACATTTTTAGTTCATTTTCTACAATTCTGTAGATTTCTGCCCCTTCCTTTCATAAATCAAGGGACTCCAAGAAGCATGTCTGTGGGTAAGCCTGTCTTAGAAATCTTGGGTCAAAAAATAAATGTTAACAGGGTGTTATATGAAAGTGCTAAATTTGATTTACTATAAAAAAAAAGGTAGAATATAATTAATATTTATTGAAATTATTCTACAAGTAAAGAAAATTTTTTTCATCCATTATAGGCTCATGTAACATGAAATCTTCTTATGGATTTAAAAATAGAAAGGATTTCCCCAGAATCCTTGAATGTAGCAAATATTACCTAGGGATTTAAATTCTCCTCCTTGCAGGCAGTTTGTCCAAGGCCTTCTGTAATATTCTTTAGAGGATTATAAAAATTTGCCCAATCACAGCACACAGGTGCTGCCCAGCAAAATGCTCAGAGGAGGAACTTCTATCAGTTCTTACTGTGAGTCTGCTCTAGCAGAGTATGTATGTATTAACATAACTTCACTCTTCCATTTGCGTAGGCTAATCAGAGAAAAAGTTGTTACTGGTTTTTCTTCCCAGATCAGGCAAATTGACATGATCTTTGGTTTACTAAGGTATTGTTAATGAATCTGCCTCTGGTGTTTATGAATAGTCTTTCATCCTCTCACACTCTTGTTCCACTACTAACTTCACCTATGAGTTATTATTAGCAGGCTTGAGTTGTGTGGAAAGCCTTATCAGATCCTTTGAATTTGTGTGCTCGACCCCTAGGTTTTGGGTTTGTCTTTTTTTTACAAATAAATAAGATAAATGCACTGGGCTTCAAAATCAATGGCATAATGATTTTACCCAAGAATTTCCAAGGTCTATGACACAATATCCCATAAGAGAAACTGCTGAAATCTTATCATTCAGCTATCATTGGCTATAATTCAAAATATCATAATTGATCATTTGATGAAGAAAATAATTAGATATTTTTAAAGGAAGGATAGATTTCTGTTTCTCTTTTTCTTTCATTAAATGACAAGACAGTACTGTAAAAATTTTCATTGTAACTACCAAACAATACAGTTTTGCAGATCTTTTTTTTCATAGTTGTTTCATAGACCTTCACAGAAAAATTATTAGGATGCACCGAGAGATTTTTTAAAACCAACAGTGTAATAATAGATCAGCATGACTGAGTAGTTTTACTTACAGTATGCATTGGTTCAGCATGAAACACAACACATCACTTAAATTGTATTCATTAAAGAGTCTCACATAAAATATTTAAAGTGAGAATAGAAAGCCCTCTAAGAAGCTAAATAGCCCTAGGGGAGAGGAACTATTGCTCGAAATTAGTCAGTCTATCAATCTTAGGAATATCAACACCCCAGAATTCAGTGTATCTGTCAAACAGTATTCAATAAAGGTGTATTAGAAAACAAAGCAATACCATTCTTACATAATTTATTTATTAGGTGGATAACTTGTTTTGAAAATAAATTAAGGAAAATAAAATCCTACATTTGTAGTTCTTCCCTTCCTTACCCTGCTCTGCCCTACCCTCCCAGTTCATTCACACATAGCATTTTTTTTACTTCAAAAATGTACTTTGCTCCCTCTCAGTTGTTCCTTCTTTAGAATCATAGTAGATAGTTTTCATTCTTATAATTTAAAACAAATGCTGATCAACATATATACTCCTCAGAGAGTCACAGACTAGTCACTAACTGAGTCTGCTCATCTTTCAAGTATCAAGGGTGAGTGTCACGAGGATGGAGCCAGGCTCTTCTCGGTGGCAAACAATGATAGGACAAGGGGTAATGGGCTGAAACTGGAACATAAGAGGTTCCGCTTAAACTCGAGAAGAAACTTCTTCTCAGTGAGGGTGACGGAGCACTGGAACAGGCTGCCCAGAGAGGTTGTGGAGTCTCCTTCTCTGGAGACATTCAAGACCTGCCTGGACACGTTCCTGTGTAGCATAATCTAGGCATTCCTGCTCTGGAAGGGGGATTGGACTTAATGATCTTTGAGGTCCCTTCCAATCCCTAACATTCTATGATTCTATGATTCTATGATTTCCTACCAGTAAATTGGAAAGACTCCCTAAAGGATAGAGATTCCATAAGAATGCAGAAATTCGAAAGACCTGGAAACATAGGTTACTGTAAACACTCCATTATTAATAAACAAAATATATAATCTGAATTAGTGAAGATAAATCTTGTGTACGATAATAGCAATTGAGAGCATTATTCTTTCTCATTATATTTTTTTTCTTTTAATTGTCCATTTTTCACCAGCTGAACAGTAACAGTCAGAAAATCATAGCTAAAATTTTCAGTATAAAGTGCTTGCTGTGTAAATTTAAGCATATGCAAAGTGCTTTCCTAATAAGACTAAATATGTATTTTGTTGGTTTGGCAAGACATTTCTTGAAAGTGCAATTTTAATTCAAATGAAACAGAGTTAATTTTGTGTCAGAATTACACCCCAAATCTGCAATACGCTAAAAAACCTCCTCCATCAAATATATTTGGTATGTCGGGATAGAACCATTTAACAGAATTATGGTCTTTTATGGTGTAAAGGAGAGTAGTAGAATTCAGAGGCTGAAGAAATGTAGGAAAAATATTCAGATTTTACCTTTACTGATATGTATTGGAGGTACCTTCATTGAACATAAAACCATTAATTGGGAAATCGTAATTCATTAAGAAGACTATAAAGGTGAAAATTTCAAAGAAAAACTGGGAAAATTAAGAGCTTTCCTTATCCCATTTCCAAGTTGCTAGTGGATAGGTTTAGAGATTATCTGAGAAAAAACAGGACTTATCAACACAAAATCTAGCGCATTTTCAAGCATTCAGGACCTGGGAAATAAAATTATCTGCCATTTCAATACAGTATTTTCAAAAGTTGTGCCTGTTGCTGTTTAGTTTCATTCTCAGATGAAATTAAATCATTCACCAGGACCTGATTTACAAAGTCTGAAAATACCCTGCAAACTGCTCCAATGGGCCTTTCAAAACTGAAGGTATCCATCTCCTACTGTCCCCAACGTTTTCCCCAGTAGTGTTTCTGGCACAACAAAAAAAGGTATAACATTTGAACATCAGACTATGGCAAAGGATAAGGATGTTTTATGAAAATATTTCCAGAAAGAAAATGATAACAGATTGATGGCAGTTGGTTAGAGAAAGACTTTTTTTTTTTTTGTCAAAATCCACTGAACACCACTACTAAGTGGATGACAAACAGTGTTGCTCTGAGGAAATCTCTCTATCTGTAGCAATGTGAACACAGACATGTATGAATACTGTATGAGAAAATAAACAGACTAGTCTTCCGGAAGGATTAAATATTAGCACAGGCTGCTACCTAATGCCCAGGTATGTGATCTGACAGCATCATTGTTTACCCCATATGCCTACTCTATGATGTGAGAAATCATTTACATTGCTTCTCCAGGGAAAAAAACAAACAAACAAAACACAAAAACTTTTGTGATTTCATCCAGTATCGTCTTGCAAAAGGAACATCCATAAACAAGTCCCATTTCTGCTCTAGCTCCCAAGACTCCAAACTCGCTAATCTTTTATGTTGCTTGGGCATCTTCAACATTCATATCATACTTTTGTCAGCACTGCTGATATTCTCCATTGCACTGGTTTTACTGGTTCTTAAAAAAATTTGTTTTCTCTGTCATCTATTTTATGCATTGCTATTCTGCTTCAGTAAACTTTTGTGTGTCATGTCTCCTTATGCTACCAAAGAAACAAATGTTGCTTCTCTCTCCCTCCTGTGTAAGAAGATGACAGCATCAGCATTTATCTCATGTAATAAAAAATGGTGTTGTTTTTAAACTCTGTGTAGGCATAACCTCATCTTAGATAGAGTCTGGGCAATCCCTACATCTTTTAAGCACCAACTTGGAAGCAATCTTTCTTCACATTTCTCTATGTTGCCTAGCACAAGGTAACAAGATACACACTGTATTTTGATCCTGTATACAGTTCTACTACTGTTGATGTAAATACTTCTCCTCTGTAGTAGACTTATTCTACATATTTAAGAAACCAATTCCTTTCTGTAACTGCACTGTATGATTTATGTAGGCTCTTTATGATTCTTACATGTTAAAGGCATGACTCTGATATGCCTATTAATAACAATTTCAAATACTGTATCATCACTTTGTTCATTTGAACTTTGTCACATATATTCTGCTAAACTTCCATTACTTTGTCAGTAAAATCTTTTTGATGAAAGTTTCCATTAAAATTTTCCAACCCCTTGTTTTTCCTTTTTCAATGAAAATAAATTTGATATAAAATGTTTGAAATAAAAGTAATCTTGAAAACTAATGATTATTTTTATTTTAATAACTATTACTACAGACTTTGTGAGAAAGGCATTTTCTTTTTTTCTATGAAAATATATTCTTATTTTTCTTGGGTTTTTTGAAAAAAAAAATAAAATGCATAAACCTATATATGTACACATAGCTTTCCAAATGGTTTTCTATACCTGACTGCTAAAATTTGAAGTATGATAAACTTTCTGGGAAACCATGAGAAACGAGATGTGTAGGTCTCTCTTGGTTCATACAGATGAAAATGAATGTCACACAACATCTACCATTCTACTCAACACTTGTCAGGCTGCACCTGTAGAGCTGTGTCCCCACAATTTGAAAAAAACCTGGACAGAACTGCAGAAGGGTCCAAAAGATGATCACAAAGATTAATCAAAGGTCTGGGAAAACGTGCTCTGAAGAAAGACTGAAGGAGATAGGGAGAAAAGACAACTCACAACGACATCATCACAATATGTTCATTATTGAAGGGGTGACTTGAAGAGGACAAAGTCTGTCTCTTCACCAAGGAACCACATGGGGAAAGACAAAGTGCAATGAATACAAGTTGTACTAGGAGAGGGTTCATCTCAATATAGGAAAGTTTTTGTTTTGCACTGAAGACTATCATAACAACTGAAACAACCTCCTCAGGCACATGATAGAGGTCCTACGGCTGGAGGTTCTCAAGATGCAAGTTAGACAGGTTGCCAGATAATCTCATCTAGGCTACATTTCCACAAAAAAAAATTGGATCAGATGATCTTTTTGAGGTTCCTTCCAACATGAACTGTTCTATGATTCTATATTTACAAAATGAGCTTGCGTATGACTTTGTGAAAAATCCTTAAGATTAGATGTAAGAAATGTTTTTTAGAGGAGCAATTAGAAAATTAGTTAGTAAAACCAACTGCTTGCACACCATAAAATTATGTTATAACAAACTCTACTTTTTGTAGCTGTGTGAAAGAAAAACATGGCTAACTGGCCGTTCGTTACAAATATACAAACTTGAACATTAATATACTCACCAAAATCAAGAGGTGTTGAGAACAGAGAAGCTTTGGAAATCCATCCTTTCTATCCTGCTTATGTGGCAGTGGTTAGTAAGGAAATGATTTTACCTTTCTTACTGCAGGGACATCACTCATCTTTTTTCATTAGGAGCTCAGGAAATAACATATTAGGGGAAAAGAACTGTATTCCAAGAAAGGAATAAGAAGTCAAGAATAAGAAGGTCATAATTTTCATTAGTACCAAAAGAATAAGGAAACGAAGTTCTGTGTTACTAAACATATATGAAATCAATAGTGCATACATTCACTTAATGTGTGAATGTGAGCTTAGACAAGTTTGAAAGCTCAATCCCCAAATCTAAAACACTGTTGAAGGTGTAAATGTGAACACTACTCATCAAAAAGCATGTTCAATAGGAACACTGTAAAGTTTAGCTCTGGTGAGTCTGAATAGATTTTCTTTGCTTTTTTTTTTTTTTAACGAGTTTCCAGAAAAAGTGGAAGCTGAAATAACAGCAGAGTTTGTGAATTAAATTATAATTTAGAATATTCATTCTCTAGTCAGAGCCTACTTATTATTCAAGTTAGAAAATAATCCTGTTATAAAATTGCCAAGGGATTAAATTCCTTGCTACATCCAAGGATTTTTCACAACCAATATCACAGATTTAGAAAATCAGAGTGATGTTATCTAATACCTGCTATGAGGGGGTTTTTTGTATATTAGGTTAATGTAATCTGTTTGAAGTCATATATCATAAATGAAATAATTTCTAATATGTTCTTAGTAAAATACTGCATTTTATCATGTTGAACAGAAAAGCTATATAGTTTAAAATACGAAGGGGATAACAATGTGTACGTTGTGAAGAAAAATGATCAGGAGTTAGAGCATTAGAATGCCAGTAAAATATGAGATGGTGTTCAAGTAAATACATTAGATATTTTTGTAGATTGTTCCTGAAAGACAATTGTGTTTCAACATCCTGCAAGACAATGTAGGTGTATCATGTTCTCTGCGACTAAAATTGTCCTAATGCATTCCTTCTTATCTGTCATTACCCCTATCCCCACAAAGCTTCCAGCCATGCAAGTCCAGTCTACTACTTTAATTCATTTCTATCAACTCAGTTCACCACCATTCGTAGATCTTGTCTTTGTAACTTTCCACATTCCCATAAGCTCGTTTGTCCTTTCCAAAACCAAAGCTCTTTCCGAGCATTTATCTTCTTCCTCCTGATTGTTTACAGTCTCTTCCCAGCTGAAACTCCCTGATATTTCGTCCTTTCTTTCAGTCCGTTAAAAAAGGTACTGGCAAAGTTAGTCTCTGGTTTTCTGACCAGATACATCTTTTTCTCATACTTTCTCCAGCACCTCTGCAGAGGGTATGTAATGTTCAGGCTCAGTCATTTTGTGTGTTTTCAGGCTTTGGCCTAATTCTTCCTAGTTGTCTCTTGTACACTTCTGCTGTAACTATGTGCTTTGCTGCTTGCATCCCTTTATCTTTTGATTCTAGGTCTTGCCTTCTCCTTTGCTGTTCATTTCTGCCTGTAGCTGGTCTGCTAGAGATTTTGTCTTTTTCTTTTAAGGGAAATTGCTCTTCCAATTCAATGTACAAATGTAAAATCTTTCAGAGAAATGCGGCTGCTACTACTTGCAAAATATAAGAATGACGAACGTGAGAGCTACCTACAATGATGTGACTGGATGTGGTGACGGAGGGGGAGAGCAGTTGTTGTATATTCTGACTTTAGCAAGGCTTTTAACTTGTCACCCATAACATCCTCGTAGGACAAAGAAATGGAATAAGATCTAGATAAGTGGACAGAGAGGTGGACTGAAAACAGCCTGAACTGCTGTGATCAGCAGCAAAATGTCCAATTGGAGGCCGTCCCTCTGATTAGTACCCAGAGGGCATACTGATGCCCATAGTAGTTTAACATCATCATTAATAACTTGGGAGATAGGGACAGAGAACACCCATAGCAGAATAAATGATGCAAAACGGGAGGAGTTGATGATAGACCACATAGATGTGCTACCATTCAGAGGGACTTTGAAAAGCTGAGAGAAATGAGTTGAAAAGAAACTCATCCTGTACAGCAAAGGGGAATCCCAAGTCCTACACCTGGTGAGGCAATAACCCAGGCATTGGTACACACTGGGGGATGAGCAGCTGATGGACACCAAGCCCTTGTTGCAAAGAGGGGGCAACTGTAACATTAAGGAAATGTGGTAGGCTGACCTTGTCTGGGTGCCAGGTACCATCAAGCTGCTCTGGTCATGCCCCTTTCTCAACAGCTCAGGGGTAGGAAATACAGAGGGAAATGAAGAAGTTCATAGAGTGAAATAAGGACAGAGATCACTCACCGATTTCCATCATAGGCAAAACAGATTTGACTTTGGGAAATTAATTTCTTGCCAAGAATTGTAACTAAGCAGGATAGTATGAAATAAAACAAAACTCAAAAGGCATCGACCAACCCGTCCCTTCTTCCCAGCTCAACTTCACTCCTAACTCTTTTTAACTCCTTTCCATGAGGACCACAAGAGGAAGAAGTGGGGCAAGGGCTGGTCAGTTCCTAAAGTGTTTGTCTGTTTCTGTACCTTCCTTCTCACATTTTTCTCCTCCAGCCTTGGTCCATTCTACAGTCCTTAGGAAACTTTCTCCATTGTGGGTCCTTCCCATGAGCTGCATTTTTTTGGGAAACTGCACAGTGTGGGTCCCCCCACAGGACAAAACTGCCTGGAAACCTGCTCCAACATGAGTTTTGTGAATGGGTTGCAGTGTGGATATCGGCTCCAGCCATGGGTCCTCCATGAGCTGCAATGGGGAAAACTTGTCTCACCATTGTTCTTCACCATGGGCTGCAGTGATATCGACTCTTGGTTGCCTGGGAGCACCTCCTGCTCCTCCTCTTCCACAATCCTGTGGAGCTTCGAGCATTATTTCTCTCACAGTGTCCTTACTCCTTTCTCATTGCTGCTCTGCAGTTGGTTTTAATCCTTTCTTAAATATACTGTCACTGAGGTGCTACCAACATCACTAATTGCTCAGCTTTGGCCAGCAATGCATCCATTTCAGAGCCATCTGAAACTGGCTCAGCAGATAGGAGGGCAGCTTTTGGTGCCTTCTCACAGGCCCCTTTCTCCACAAAAGCCTTGCCATTCAAATCCAATCACCGATAACAGATCTAGGAGGTGATTCTTACCCTCTCCTCAGCCCTAGTGAGACATACAATGTACATACTGGAGTGAATGCAATGAAGGGCAACATATATGATGATGTAACTGGAGGAAATCTAGACGGCAAGACAGGGGAGAGCTAGCACTGTTCACCTGAAAAGAGAAGGACTCAGTGGAAGTCTTATCAATTGGTTCCAGTATGTGACGGGAAAAAGGAAGGTGGAATCAGGGATATTCTCAGTGGTGTCCTGTGACAGGAAAAGAAGGAATGGGCACAAGCTGAAAGACAAAGGCATATATATTTAAATGTATGGAAAAAAGAAATTTATTGTGAGTGGGATCAAACACTGGAGCAGATTGCCCAGAGAGGTTGTGAATTCTCCATCCTTGAGATATTTAACATCCAACCAGTCATGGCCCTCTGCAATCTGCTCTAGTTGATATCCATAGGCACCTTTCCAACCTCAACCATTTGGTGGGAAATTTACTCCCATATTTGTTCCACATATTGCTTTTTGTTTAGTTTGCTATTCTTCTCTCCTCAGCTGTCTGCTAACAATTGATTTTACAGGTTATTTTGCAAGAAGAATTAATAGGAACTAGATTCCTAGGTAGCTGATTTTGAAAGAAATGTCTCATATCTTTAAAATCAAAACTGTCAGTGTCTTGTGATTTTCTGTATCAGTTAATAATAACAGCAATTATTCCTGGCAAGGGCAAACAAGCCATAATGTTGGCTTCTGTTTCTCTAGGCTTTTCTGGCACAACAGTGGTTTCTAACATCCAAGCACTCAGGCATTACTAAAACTGTTGGGCACTTGTTAAACTTTAGGCTCTTAGCCATTATATTTGCTTATTTGCAAATCTTTGGTGGTTTTGCCAATAAGAGCTGCTAAGTTGCTGCAGTTTTAGAGGAACAGTCCTCAGGTCTGATTCTGTTTTTAACTTAAACATGCTGTCTTTCTGAATAACTTAAGACTGGCCTGAGCTGCCTGGTGCTATGACCTATAGGGAAGAAAATAATGCCTTAATAAGTATAACAGGCTAGAATCAATAGCAGAAATCTCTTCAAAATTTAAAACCAGAAGAAAATAATTATAATTTTCAGATGGGCTGGAAGAAAATGTTGAACTTTATGGAATTCCCTTAGTTCTTCTTCACCCAGTCTTGCAGTCTTAAGGGCAAAACAAGAAGGTGAAAGAACAGTTCTCTTAATACTCCTTCACCTCTTACCTCCTGGCCCTCTAGGTTAGCTTCAATGTGTCATTCTGATTGTAGCAGAACAGCTCCTGAGACATTCACCCCGGCACACCCCAGAGTCACTGATAAGTATTTTTTCACACTGTGGAATCAAGCACTGAAATTGTTTGAAGTAATATATTTCAAAAATTACTTGTTTTTGAAGTATTGTAAAGTAAGGAGGAGGTGTTTACTCAGATAGTACTGGAACAGAGCAATAGATAATAATAAATTGCATATAGGTAGCCAGGAAAAAATATATGCAGGTTTATTGCTCACTCCATAATATCTTAATTCCTACTTAGACTCAGTCCTATCTGGACTCCCCCCTTTATCCACATGATTATAACTCTGTCAGCAATGAAACCACAGAGTCAGATTTCCTTTGTAAACTAATAGCATAACTATTTCAGATTTAATGATCCATTTTTTCTGTGTTAACATCTCATTTTTATATATCCCTTCAGAAGCGTTAGTTAGACCATCCTTACTAAAATAGGTAGGGTAGCATTTTACAATGTCCCATATATCTCACAAGTGAAAATTTTAATCAGTTTTCTTAATATATTCTTTTTACTTTTTACTTTATAATGAGATTACAGTCATAAATATGAAGGATCACTTTAAAGACACAGAAAATTTTATGTGTGTATCTCACCTATATTCTTAAGTCTCCTGAACCGGAAAACATAGCACTTCTTTTTTATACATATGTCTTACAGAAGATGGGTAATATTTCCCCCAGTGCAAATAAAGACAAAAATAAAATGGCCATAGTATATCAAAATCAGTGGGCTCTCTGCACAATAAGATAGCTAAGTTTACATTATAGTGTGAAAGGACTTTCGTCTTATGACACTTATCAGGAGTTATAAAGGGTTGCTACAACTACTAAGTCTCCAGCTCAAAATCTTAGCTTTCTGTTCTCTGATTTGTCCTGAAATACTACAGATAAGTATAGGATGTGCTGTATTTTCACACAAAATGCCAAAATTGTAAAATAATTTCACATATAACAATAAATACCATCCTTTTTTGAAAATTTTACTCCGTCAATCATTTGGAAATACAGATTTTTTTTTTCAAATATATATTTGACAGAAATAGGTAGTATCTGATATATTTTGATCTCATGACAATAAATGCAGAGAGGAAGAATGACAACCTTAGCAGCACAGAAACAATTTCTTGAGAACTACTTTACCATGGACTAATATTGTTCTTTAATTACATGATGGAAGTATCCACAGGTCCACGTATGCAGGATCATTTGCTGTGCAAAGATGGGCTTTATGAAAGCAAACAAACAAAACTCCATCATGTAGGACATGTAAACGCAGGTGGCTGTATTTTTACAGGTTACTGAGCATTTGCTTCTTCCTCTGAAATGAGCCAGTGCCAACATGTGCAGAAGCCGTACTGGTTGGTGCTTAATTTTAGGCACATATGTGAGAACATTGCCTTTCATATTTTTCGAGTAACAGAATGCACGCTGAACTTCCAACCTTTTTTATTTATTTTTGGCTCTGCAGCTACAATGAGCAGACAAATGACACTGATACTTGAGCACAGATCTAGTCATCATCTGGGAACATCACATTTATTTGGTAAAGTTAGGATCCAAGGCAAAGAAAGTCAAAATAGAATTGGGTGGTTGTTCTAGCACTCATTGTTTAAAGCTGATATTTATTCCTCTTTTAGACAAGAGCAGGACAAAGGCCTGAAATACATTCAGGAATACAGTGAGTGTTTTTTCAAAGGGAGGACTGTGAAAGATAACAGGAATAGGTAACATTTTTTCACTTCTTTAGATTTTATTTGGGATAATTTTAAGAAGTAAGATAAAAAATTGATGCTTTCAGAAATAGCAATGCTTTGGAGAAATTATAGGCACAGTAAAGAATTACTACTACTGTGAAGAAAAAACCATGCTGGTTAAGAATTCCTCTGTAATATTGTTGAGCTAAGGAGGGAATACTCATGACTCTAACTGAAGGGCTTAAAACTCATGAGGAACATAAGGTTTAACTTTTGCAGTTTAAATAAATAGGTATTTAATTTACAACAGTATACTGCAAAAGATTTTTCAGGATACCACTCAAAAATTACTTCCCCCTAACACAGTATTACACTTGTAAATAAATGTGTTGAAAATAAATGAGAAGAAAAAAATTCTTCTTTTGATTTTCCTATTTGTCACATTTTCTTACTCAAAGGACTATATCACATCACCCTTCCGAATCGTTGGGTCTTCAAAATTTTTTAGATTTTTTTCAATTTGTTTGAACTGGTACCTCTTACAGGAATATCCTGATGGTAGTCTGTTTTGATCAGACATTTATTACATGTGATATGTTTCGGTGCCTCAGGTAGATTAGAATCATGCTCATCATGCAATTTCAGGATTGTGATGCTTACAATTACAAGTGCAGTATTAATTTATACTCAATATACTTGCGAGATTGCTTACAGCATTCATGAAACTAATCTTCACAAGATATATGTGGAAAATGCTAACAGAGAATCCAGCAGTGGAAACTTTTTAATCAGATTTGCTAACATGGCTCACATAGCTAATGAAATGTGATGATCAAATACTCTCCTCATTATTTTTAACTTTTCTAATTAACTTGTAATGATTTTAGACATTTTAACATGTCTTTTTAAGCCAAATGATATTTCAAAAAAACTACCATCACAGAGGAAACAACTGTACACGAAAGTAAATCTTTAAAAAGTTGTATTTACTTGAGTTTGCATTGTTTCTTTTCAAAAGTCTTTGTAAAAATCCAAACTGGATGAAATCAGAGTTGTTGGTTACTAAGAACCTTTATGTTGAAGCGTACTTGTATTGTTTATCCTTATACAGGGAATAAACAAATCTTTTGTCAAAATCAGGTCAGAATAACTTAGTGGCTATATGAAAAGAAGGGCTAGCTCCTGTATCCCACAACAGACATGGTATCATTTAGAGCTGCTGAGTACTAACGGAATAAAAAATGCTCAGATAATGTTAATTTTGTAGGGCATCAAGATTTTTCAGCTTGCTTCAGGCAGGGAAAAGCCATTCCATAACAGATTTTTTTTAAAGTCCATCTTATAGGAGAAAAAATAGCTTTCCACTGCATTTATATTTACTCTCCCTAGTGCAGGAGTGATTATTTAATTTCAATAACTGTTCTAACAAACTCTGTGAGAGTATTAATAATCCTACCATGCACCAAAGTCCTCTTAATAGAAATATTTTAAAAAATAAATCCCTGCAGAGAGTAGGGCAATATCTGCATATATATTATTATTTCATTTCTAGGCAAAAAAACCCCATAAAAATTAGATTATTTCAGATAACATTTTCATAAATATTATTAAATGAAATGCACAAAAAGCTGGTAATATGGTAAGTCTCTGAAGCTAAAATAACTTCCTGTGCACAGTATGTGTTTATTCTTGGATAGAAATGGACATAATGTCATATTTATAACCTATCACTGCGTGAGGTTGTCAGTCATCAAACAAATAATATGGACTTTTGAGATACATTGAAGAGGTTGGTGGGTGTTAGTTTCTTTCTAGGTTGTATACTATCTCTGTTGACCTCGTTAATGATTAGACGGCGAAACACATTCGTTATGCTGTGCAGTATCTTTGGTGAGTGCTGTGAAAATTTGATATACAGATATAATGACCTTGTTCAAAACACAGTATGATGTGTGTCTAATGAAGAAGTTGGCATATATGTACGCATATGTTAAGAATGTCCTCTTTCAAACATTGTTAATACTGATTATTTTTCTCTAACACCCATTATGGGTGTAGACCACATCACCTACATTCAAATAGTGCATTATTAGATAATAAATCCTGCATCTGGGGAGGAATAACGCCAGGCAGCAGTACAGATTAAGGGATGTCCTGCTGGGAAAGCAGTCCCCTGGAGAAAGACCTTGGAAGTCCTAGTAGATAGAAAGTGTCATGGGAGCAACAATGTGCCCTTGTGGCCAAGAGGTCAGTGGGATCCTGGGATGCATTAAGAAAGTGTGTGTCCAGCAGGGTCTAGAGGTGGTCCCCTCCCCCTCTACTCTGCCCTGGTGAGACCACACCTGGAATATTGTGTCCGAGTTTTGGGGCTCCCCGATTCAAGGATGACAGGGACCTACTGAGAGAGTCCAACGGAAAGCTATGAGGATGATTAAGGGACTTGAAAATCTATGAAAGAGAGATTGAGAGAACTGGGGTTGTTTAGTCCTGAGGAGGCTGAGAGGGATCTTATTAACTTACATAAATATCTGAGGAGTGGGTGTCAAAAGGAAGGGGACAATTCTCTTTCAGTGGTGCCCAGTAAATAGAACAAGAAATAATCGGTTTAAGTCAGAACACAGGAAGTTCCACCTCAACATGAGGAGAAATTTCTTTACTGGTGAGGGTGACCAGAGGCTACTGGTAACAGGCTGCCAGAGAGGATTGTGAGTCTCCTTCCCTGGAGACTTTCAAAACCCGCCTGATGCGTCCTGTGTGGCTGCCCTAGGTGATCCTGCCTTGCAGAGGGGTTGGACTAGTTGATCTCTAGAGGTCCCTTCCAACCCCTAACATTCTATGATCCTATTACACAAATGACCCATCAGAGCTGTGTCAACACCAAAAAAATATTGCAGAACTCAGTAAATTGAGATAGGTAAATCCAAATTTTAATTTATTTCTACAAGGACTAAATTCCAAGCACATTTTATATAACTTTTTTTTTTTCTTTTTTCAGTGTACAGATTTGTGGGTCCTCAGCCATAGCATTGCTGAATAAAATGTATCTTTTTAATGATTGGTTATGCTAAAAAAAAAGGGACAATGGTAAAATTCTACACTAAAAAAAAACAGCTTTAGGGGTTGTTTCTATTTTTTACTTTTATTTTTTTTGTCAGCGTGTACCACCTTAATAAGAGCTATTACTAATTTGTCTAGTCTCACCATAAAAAAATGGTTTGAAATAGCTTGACATTTATGCATTTCCTTTTGACATTATCAGGGTTAATTAAATTATAACCTCCCCATTCATGGAACATGTGAGAGGCAATAATGTCACCTGCTTATAACCTCAGAAGCTGCGCAAGGTAATGTTTACTGCTATGTGAAATGCTTCAGCACCTACTATGCAAGTAATATAGAAAGAGAAAGAAAAACAGAAAATCAGTCTTAAATGATATCACAGTGGCTATGGAGGGAGAGGGATAAGAAACATATCTCTACAGCTGTCTTCAACAGCAACATAACTTCAGACAGTACAGTTCAGTCACTAGGGCAAAGGCTAGATTTAGCACTGCCATCCTCAAAAGAGAGCCATATCTCACGTGAGTAATCCCTTCATAATGGACAAGAAGATAATCACTAATTCCACTTTCAGACTCTTTGTATTCAAGAATGAAAATGTTCAGGTATTAAGCTTCAGTAGTAATTAAGTCAGCACTAGGCAAGGTAAGGGAAGTTAAGAATGATGTAATCATTTAGGTAGCTGTATACTGAGGAATGATTCATTACTGGAACAGCTACGTTTACACAGTACCTTATATATGAGACAGAACTTAAACACCAGGAATCTGTGTCCCCGAGTTGCTGCTCTAAGCCTTGAGGTTTTTTGAGAAAAAAACGCAAAACAAACTATGTTACAGCATTGATCATAGGATTATAGAATAGTTTGAGATAGAAGGAACATTTGAACGTCATCTATCCAAGCCCCCTGCAGGGAGCAGGGACATCTCTAAACTAGATCAGGTTGCTCAGAGCCCATCCAACCTGACCTTGAATGTTTCCAGGGATGAGGCTTCTTACCGTCTGTCTGGGCAACAGGTCACCAGTGGTCTCACCACCCTCATTGCAAAAAAAACCCAAACCCTTTCTTGATTCTTTTCTAAATCTACCATGTTTTAGTTTAAAGACATTTACTACCTTGACCGCATTGCCGACAGGCCCTGTTGTGGCCCTCCTTTGGACTGCTGCAACAGGTCCATCTCTGTCTTATGCTGAGGAGTTGCCACAGCTGAAGACAACACTGAAGGTTGCATCTCACCACAGCAGAGTACAGGGACAGATTCACCTCCCTTGATCTACTGGTAACACTTCTCTTGGTGCAGCCCATGATACAGTTGGCTTTCTGGATGTTGAGCATACGACATGACCTCATGTTCAGCTTTCATCCACCAGTATCCCCAAGTCTTCTCTGCAGGGCTGCTCGCAATCCTTTCAAACCTTCAGCCTGTATTGATATTGGTCATTGCCCTAACCCAAGTACAGAATATTGCACTTGGCTTGGTTGAACCTCAAGAGGTTCACATGGGTTCATTTCTCAAGCTTGTCCAGGTCCCTCTCGATGCTGTCTCCTCCCTCAGAGTATGTCAACCACAACACTCAGTTTAGCATTGTCTGCAAACTTGCTGAGGGTGCACTCAAACCCACTGTCTACTTGATGAAGATATAATAATCCTGGTTCCCAATATAGCCCCCTGAGGGACAGCATCTTTCGCTGATCTCTATCCAGACTAACCTCTGGATGTGACTGCTGGCTCATGGTCCAGCCTGCTGTCCACCTGAACCCCCCAAGTCCCTTTCCCCTGTGCTGCTGGTCCAGCAGGTCTGTCCCCAACCGATACTGGCACATGGGGTTATTTTTTCCAGGTGCAAAAACTCTACACTTGCCCCTGCTGTATTTCATAAAATTTCTCCCCCACCCAGCTCTCCAGCCTGCTTAGGTCTCTCTGAATGACAGCACAGCCTTCTGGTGTGTCAGCCACTCCTCCCAGTTTTGTGTCATCAGCAAACTTGCTGACAGTGCTCTCTAATCCCTTGTCCCAGGTCATTGATGAATATATTGAATAGCACTGGTCCTAGTATCCACCCCTGCGGGACTCCACTAGACACTGGCCCTCCAGTTAGACTCTGTCCCATTGACCACAACTCTCTGACTTCTTCCCTTCAACCAGTCCACAATCCACCTCACTACCTGATCATCCAGACCACACTTCCTCAGTCTAGCTACAATGGATGCTGTGGGAGATGGTGTCAAATGCTTTATTAAAATCCAGATAAACCACACCCACTGCACAATCATCATCAATCCACCTGCTTACATTCCTCATAAGAGGCTATCAGATTGGTCAAACATGACTTCCCCCTTGGCTAAACCATGTTGACTGCTCCTAATGACTCTCTTATCCTTGATATGCCTAGAGACAGGTAAGTTGTTCTATCACCTTCCCAGGAAATGGAGGTGAGGCTGACTGGTCCGTAGTTACAACTTACCAAAGATGATGGAGGGTGGCCTAGCAATGACTTCTTCCAGCCCCTCAGCACCCATGGGTGCATCCCATCATGGCTGCATGGATGTTCAGATTCCTCATTCAACCAAATAAATTACCAACCAAATCGCTATCTCTCTGATTTATAGAGAGGAATGTTATGGGGGAACCGTGACAAAGGCCTTACAGAAGTCAGAGAGATGACATCCATAGGACTTCCCCTGTCCACTGATGTAGTCACTTCCTCACAGAAGGCCCAGTAGTTCCTGGGTCCTCCTTTATACCTTTTCTAAATAAATGGTTCATTTTTTCCAGTCACCAGGGAATTCATCTGGCTGCCATGACTTTTCAAATGCCATGGAGAGTGACTTGGCAACTATATCAGTCAGTTCCCTCAGGAACCCTCAGGGATGTATCTCATCAGGTCCCATAGTATAGCTACAACATGTGTCTCCTAAATGTTTATTAATCGCTGCCAATTACATATTTTTCAAGCTATCCACCACAAAAGCTGAACAATACAGATAAGCATAAAAATTCCAATATTGTTATCTATCTTTCTGCAGTATTAAAAGTTTCTTGAGCATTTTGGTGCATTCCTAACTGAAAGAAGATTGTACATGTCCTGATAAAAGAAAAGTATTCCTACAGAAAGAGTTGTGGATGTTATATCACAGGTGACTATTTCCATTGTAATTTTTGAACCGCTTGCTTCTTGAGTAATCTAGTAAAATTTTCAAGTAAAAACACTTGGGAAATACAGCTTGATTTTATACCTGTTTACATTTTTTGCCTTCTACATTCATTGTATTTCCTATCATTCTCTCCTTCCTCATTCCATGTAATTGCTTAATAATTTCCTGCGGAAATATTTAATTCATGACTTACTGCCTCCTTCCACACTTTTCAAAACTGCATGCCTGAGCTTTCACTTTCTTATGACACACTACAACGCAACTTCAAATCTCTCAAATTAATCTACCTAGGGGCACATGTGAAATACGAAGTTGGGACTGTTGGGTTGCAATTTCTAAATATTACTACAGAGCATTAAGTTTGTCCCCAGTTGTTTCACTTAAATTCCATTTGTTTGAGATGAACAGGTTGTAGAAATTAGACTCAAGATTTTAAAACCTTAGGGAAAAATTTACATAGTGATGAACTGTTTTGTTAAAAAATTTAAAATACCTATGTATGGAAATTTTCTTCAACTGTACAAAAATAGCTGCAAAGCCTCAGACTATCAATATACAGTAAGATAGTGGTATACATTTTTCTTAAAGTTTGTCAGTGGAACAGATGGGCTAACAACAAATAGCCATAGTTATTATATTTGCTGTTGTCAAAAGTTTATAAATATATAATATATTACTTCTTTTCTGAATAATAAAAAAAAAAAAAAAGTCTTTGGCCAAGCTCTTTTTCCTCTGTATTAGGAAAAAGTCCTAAAACATCATAAAGTATTAAAATATCAGAAATATACCAAAATGAACAATAAATTAATTTCCTGTACCTGGTTGTTTCATGAACAGGTGCATTATGGGATGCATTTCACCTGTGTCAGAGTAATGAAAGTCCATTTGCTAGCAACCAGAAAAATATGCTGTTGAATTTGATTCATTGTTTTAGAATCTAGAAAAAACACTTTAAAATACATTTTTTCTGAGTCTGAGAAAATTATTGATGCATTTCATAACAAACAAAGCAAGAAAGACAAAATTTTGTTGTGCACGAGTAGATTTGTCAAATACAGTAACATCAAATGGACCTTTCAGAAAATAATGACTTCAGATCTTACTGTAGTAACAACATGGTAAATCAATTCTAACTTAATTGACTTAATTCCATTGAATCACTCTAAGGAAAACCCAGGATAACTGAAGCAGTATTTGTCTCACAGTTAACATCTCTAGCTTTAAAGTCTATTCCTGGTTCCCTGTTTCCATCCTAAAACAAATATTTTTATTGCCCTTATGTGTTATTTTATGTATTTAGCTGTAAAGGTGGACACTAGTGGGTAATGTTGTCTACCTCCTCCCCGAACATCTGACCTGGACCTCCACTCTTACTCAAATCAAGATAAAGCTATTAAAAGTCTTCTTGACTCCAGGTCAGCCTGTCAATTAGCAGGACCTCTTTGTGTTTTATTACAGAAACTATATTAATCTTTGTATTATAATTCACAAGATCTTAAATTAAATTTAACAATATGTTAAAAATCATGAAACGAACACTACTTGACTGGCACTTCTCAGAGTTCTCATTATAAAAATACTTCAGGAAAACGTATCATTGTGAGAGAATTTACTTACTGCTGCCAGAAGTCAGGTGGTGGGTAAGAAAGGGTTGTTTCAGCTCAGTTAGCCTTATGACAGCATTATCTTGGCTCTTGGTAGTTTCCTAGTGTCTGGAAATACACATGCGGAAAATATCAGAGAATGACTGAAGTTGGAAGGGACCCTCCAGAGGACATCCTGCCCAACCTCCCCTGCTCAAGCAAAGTCATCTAGAGCAATTTGTGCAGGACCATATAAAATCAGAAAACACAGCCTACTAGAACAGTGAATATTAAGAGTCATCAACTATTTCCAGGTCTGATAGCACAGAGAAAACCACTCTGGACAATATCTTTTTAGAACCGAAAATAGTAGCAACACTTGAAAAGGATTGTTCATGGATGGACCGATGCTACAGAACAAAATTTTAAGCTGCCCCTGTGACTACAGATAATATTTGAACTGCTATTTGAGGACAACATGTAAAAAAAAATCAGTAACGAACAATAATTAGTCCTTTACTTCTTTGTTAATCATCAGAGTGGACTTCAATAAAAAGTACTTGGAAGCTTTCATTAATTTCCCTTATTGCATGAATAAAACAGGTAAAAATCTGTTCCTCTACAACAGTGTATTCAAAGCCTTTTCTAGAAGTATTGTCAAATACTTTAATGCAAAAAAAAAACCCTGTTTCCTTCACTCCCCAGTCAAACTGCTAAGACATCAGTATTCAGAAAATAACTAGTTTTACAGAATGTTTGAAAGAACTATATTTTCCTTTGATTATATGCAGACTAACAAGGAAAAAGAACTAACACCTTTCCATATTTTGTAAGAAATAATGGAGGGAGAATTGCATTTTAAAGTCATCCTTCTCTCAACAACAAACTAATGAATTGTAATTAGACGAAGTTCTTCAAAGCTTTACCAGTTTAATATTTTCTTAGGCTTTCTTTAAAACTAGCTGCATCTAAGGACAACGCAGAGTTACTTTTTTTATTTTCTGAATAATAGGTGCGTCTTTCAGACAGTAAAGAATCGTGGTTGACAATCCCTTAATTATCAGAGCCTTCAAGAGATTTACAAAGCCTATTGACTGTTTTTCACAGCTAATTGCATCTGTGTTTCCCCCCCTTCTGTTTTGTTTTTCTTTCAACATGGTGAAAAGAACAGTCATAAAGTTATCTAGGATCCTAGTCAAGGAGCCGCATACTTGAGAAGCATCAGAATTTGGACAAGTGAATTAAAAGTCAAAATGAGTTGTGCCTAGTTGCTAATTCCATCTACCAGTTACTCATCTCTTGGTCTTGGCTAGCTTTTTTTCACCCTGCTGCCTCAAGTTTTTACTGCTGCAAAATTTATGCGTAACATTTCCCCGTTGCTGTTTCTGGGACAGAGAATGCTTATGTCGTGATGCCTACACAGTGCATTGAATATGCAACATGCTATGTAAATGATATATATTTTTAGAGTTTCAAAGAACTTCTGTAGTTAGAACATTTTGAACATAGCTCTGAATTCAAAGAGCTTCCTAGTGATGGGCTCATCAGCTGAATTTGTCACTTATGAAACTTCACCACTGTAGATTTAGGAAATTAGGAAACTATTAAGGATCCTACAGTGCTCCAGTGAAATGGCTGGGAGTTTCCCTACTGACTTCAAATGGGGAAAGGGTCAACGTATAACTGAACTCTTTGAGATTTGAAAAACCATCATTTTAAACACTGAATTCTTATCAGGAAATGATGCATATACAGCATTTTCCTAGGCATGCTAGCTAAAAAATATTTTCTGGACAGGGAAATGTTTATTAGATGGTATTTTAATCAGTTGTGAATATATATATATATGAATAGGAAAACTACATTTATATAAGTATAAATATATATATATATGAATAGGAAAACTTCTAGGACATGAACATTTGTCTCAGAGGCAGCGATTTATGTTAAAGACAATAAGTTGGTTGTTATGCTCAAATCAAACCTATGAGACTATTAAAAATTGTATTTGACAATGAAGTATTATCATTTGGTTCATCTGAACTGAACACAGCAGGCAAGTGAATAAAGCATTTAGATAGAATAGTAGAAATCTAGAAATTATCCTTAGATCTGTCCTGGGCCTTTTAGGGAATATTAATCTCACTACTTGATGATATTATTTTTTTCCCTTGTCTTTATAGTGGGACTAATGTTACTTATATCCATTAAACCAACAATACTTTTTGTGATAAAAAAGCCTTATAGGAAGTAAAGTATACAGCACATCTAAAAATATAATCATATCTTCTGCCTTGCTTTAAAAACAGACTTGCTTGCAGATTATATTTCTGTTTATTGTGTGACCTTCTCTAGAGGACAGGAAATGGTGAATATAAACATGCCTGATTGTCATAGACAATTAATACCATAGTTTCTCATTTGTTATCAAACTTTCATCGTAGGGAGGAAGAAGAGTGAAGGGAAGAGGAGATGCCTATTGAATACATTCTAAATATCAGCATTAAATTACAACTACAGACAAAGTACAAGAGTTATCTGCAAAAGGCTGGTTTGCAACACGCTTTTTTTTTGGAAAAGAAAGTTGGAGGAGATAAACACAAACTTGTAAATTCTCTCACAGCAGGAAAAAATGGAGTTTTTAAAGCACTTCCGAAAGAGTTTCTCTTCTCGTCTGAGTTCCAGGCACAAGAAACTTCACAAATATCAGTTAAATCTACCCTGTAGATACAAGTAGATACAAGTGTTGTGTCATCACTGGATGGATTTCCTTATTACTTTCTTTAGAAGTCAATGCTGTCTGGTAACAAGAGTCAGGTAGAAAACAAAGCTTAAAAGAAATCTTAATTGAGTAGGAAGTGTGTTCGCTTGTCTTCCAGTATCTAAATATGACTCCTCTCACTTAACAGTTTTGCTTATGAACAAAGGGAAATGAAAGTATTTGCAGGTGAGTCGCTAACAATGAATTCATCTTCTTCAACTATGCCAAAATTTAAAAACGCCCTAATCCTTACCTGCTTTTGAAATCTGTCTTCTCTCCTTTCTCTGTCTGTTATTGTTAGTAATATCACAATCCTGAGCATTTTGGTAACTGCAGTAAAGGTATGCATACCTAAGATTAATTTTTTCCTTCTTTGTTCTTACTTGTGTTCCACTTTTAAAATATGTAACAAATTTATAATGAAGTATGTAATTGTTAATATGTAATATTATCAATGTAAAACCTTCTTGGACAAAATATTAAGTATTTACATAAGGGATTTCAAGAAATAAGTTTGTGACTGTAAACAAAACTGTCTATACCTGCAGTACATGGTTGAAAAATAAATGTATGTGTACACTTATATATATACATAATGATGGATATATATATATATATAGAATACAGCAACATATTCTGCCTGTTATTAAGTTTTTCTGACCTAAAAAAAAAAAAAAATCCTTTGAAGTGTCAAGTGGAATAAAAATAGTACTTCTTAAAATAAAATTTCAAACTGTGCAATATTTCGTTTTCAAGGAAATTAATATTTTTTTCTTTTTATTACTAACAAAAATCTTGTCATTACCCAAGAAAACAAAATTACGATTTTACAAGACACTTCTACCATCAAATTTCACTGTCCTGAGAGCTGAAAGCAAATTTCAGTCCTTGGAAAGGCTATCACACACAGGCTTTTCACAAGGCAGATTCATTATACTGTGAAATCTGATTCTTTCCAGCATACTAACGTGCATTTGTAAAAGCGTAAAAGACTGAATGTCTTTGCGGGTAAGTAAAGGAAGTATGATGTTAAATACTGCACTGGTCAATTGGAGGACATGAGACTTTATGATATTATAAATTCATATTTGTTTGCTTGAAAGGTTTTCATATTTAATTTGCGAGAGAGGACATTACTTTTCTGCACAAGAAATCATCATTTCAAAGGCTTTTCCTACCTTTGAGGTAATATTTTTCCTCTATCCCCTTTTTTAATAAAAATTAAATAAAAAACCAGTCATATAATAACTTATTTCCCTGAATACTACTGGTCAGCATGATGCGTATTAACTGTACCACTTGTGTTCTTTCCTGAGGCTTCTTTTTAATAGTTTATCTTCCTCCTTCATTGCCTCAAATCAGTAGAAAAAAAAAATAATTATACATTGTTATTCTGTCCACATCTAAATTCTATAAAGATCAGATATGCCATAAAAAGGGATCATAAACAGTGCAAGAAAGAATGATCCAAGATAACACTTAAAAGAATAAGTAAAGCAAAGAAATAAAAAAAAAAACCCTTGAAGTCTTGAAAATGAAGGTAATATTTTTCAGTTTTACCTTGAAGATCTCACAGAATTGACAGTGTAGAAAAACTGAGGTAACAATTTATTAAGATAAGCTTTGGAAATATTTGATTCACCCACTTGTTCCTATAATCCTGGGTGACTTTTACAGAGAACAGTACAGAAGAAAACTATGACCTTTAGGACTGTATATAAAAATCAATTATTTCTGAGGTTCATAAGTGTCTGAATGCTTTGGGAGTCTGGTGGGATGGTTGCATGATTCAAGATCTAGAAAAATAATTGTATTTAGCCATCTAATACAGTCTGCACTGGTCTTCATCTTCTTACATTTCCCTGTAGTAGGTTTCAAAACTTGTTATGACTGACCAACAGTTGTTCCAAACAGTACTCAGAAAGGTGGGTCATTTGGTATGAATGAATGTGAAGTCATGTTCATGTGTCAAGTCACTGGTCACCCCAAGAGAAATGAGACTAAATTGACAAGTGTCTTACTCAGAAGCATAGAGATTATATGAAGTATGAGTTTTAGTTGAAGCCTAGCTGTGGAGGTAGCATTTCCCCACTTTCTCTGCATGAGTACATCAGAGATGAAAATGTTTGCAGTCCTTAAAATTAGGTTTAACAAAAAACATAAAATCAAATAGCCAGAAAATGATAACTTTCTATCTGCAGAAATTTAGATTTTCTTTGTGAAGAGCTGAAAAAAAAGAAGTAAAAAACAGTATTGTAATTTCTTACTGTATTCTGGCAGGATAGGTCCTATCCACTAGTAGTCCTTCAGGTGGGTGGCAACGTTCGCGACACACTCTGAAATGATGTTCTACAATCTCTCCTGGATGCTGATAAAAGCCGCCTTTTTTCCAGCACCTTTGAGGCTTTATCCAGAAACAAGCTTCTTGATCCTTAAAGAAACTCCTCTCCGAAAGTCTACAGACTGAACGTAGCCAAATACTCTCTGGAAACACACAATCTTCCCATACAGCACAAGATGTTGCCCATCCTGAAGTACCAAAAAGTAGGATGGTAACATGACAGACACTTACCTTTTTTTTTTTTTTTTTTTTTTAATCCACTGTACTCTGTAGAGCATACAACATAAAGTATTTATACAAGCTGGAAAACTGCATCATCCATCACTTGCAGTTGCAGTATCCATCACCAGTCTTGGTTTAGCATTCTGTGTTGAAGAGGAATATGTGTAATACATCTTGATAATGGAAGTTCGAGGAGGTGTTTGGTTAGACCATGACCTCATCTCACAACAGATTAAGTTTGAGGAAATTCACAATAAAGTGTTTCACTGGAGAAAGAAGTAAGTCCAGACTATCATTTTACTCAGGTGTAATTGACAAAAAACGAAGTAGTTCTCCAGGCGTTGTTCACAAGCATGTCCTAGAGAAGGACTTCTAGCCAAAGGAGGTAGAGAACAAACCCCATTGTGTAAAGAAGTGTTATTTCCTATTCTGAGTGAGATGCAGTAGCTGAACAGGAAGTAACTTCTTTGGTTTGACTTTTTTGCTTGAACAAATGCAGACACGTAGAGTGGCCCACCATACTTCTTGTAACTCTCCCCAGGAAAAAAAGTCTAATTCATACCAGGTAGGTATGCCCAGCAACCTTGCAAGGGAGGTCAAGGACAACAGAAAGGGCTTCTTTGAATACATTTCAGATAAAACTAACACTAGAGGGAGTGTAGGCCCACTGCTAAATGAGGTGGGTGCCCTGGTGATGGAGGATACAAAGAAGGCAGAGTTGTTGAATGCCTTCTTTGCCTCTGTCTATACCGCTGGAGACTCTCCTCCGGAGCCCCAGAACCCTGAGGACCCGGAGGAAATCAGGATAAAGGAGGAGTTTGCCTTGGTTGATGAGGATTGGGTTAGGGATCATTTAGGCAATCTGAACATTCATAAATCTGTGGGCCCTGATAGAATGCACCCCCGGGGGCTGAGGGAGCTGGACAGAAGTCATTGTTAGGCCACTCGCCATTGGTAAGTCGACTTTGGGAAGTCATGGGCAAGAGGAGAAGTTCCTGAGGACTGGAGAAAAGTAAGTGTCACTCCAATCCTCAAAAAGGGGAAGAAAGAGGACCCAGGTAAGTACAGACCAGTCAGCCTCACCTCCATTCCTGAAAAGGTGGTGGAACAACTTATCTTGAGTACTGTCTCTAGCCGTATCAAGGATAAGAGGGTCTTTAGGAGCAGTCAGCATGGTTTTACCAAGGGGAAGAGGAGAAATTTGGTGAAATACAACAAGGGCAAGTGTAAGAGTCTTGCATCTGGGTAGGAACAACTCCACGTACCAGTATAGGTTGGGGATTGACCTGTTGGAGACCAGCATAGCGGAAAGGGACCTGGGAGTCCTGGTGGACAGCAGGATGGCCATGAGCCAGCAATGTGCCCTCGTGACCAAGAAGGCCAATGGCATCCCGGGGTTTATTAGAAGGGGACTAGCAAGTAGGTTGAGAGAGGGCCTCGTGCCCCTCTGCTCTGCCTGGTGAGGCAGCATCTGAATATGTGTCCAGTTCTGGGCCCCTCAGTTCAAGAAGGACAGGAGCTGCTTGAGAGAGTCCAGTGCAGAGCCACAAAGATGATGAAGGGAGTGGAGCATCTCCCTTATGAGGAAAGGCTGAAGGAGCTGGGTCTCTTTAGCTTGGAGAAGAGGAGGCTGAGGGGTGACATCATAAATGTTTATAAATATGTCAAAGGGGAGTGTCAGGAGGACGGTGCCAGGCTCAGTCCTCCTGACACTCAAGCTAAAGAGATTCAGCTCCATCAGGTGAAGTCCAATGATGGGAAAAGGTGCAACAGGTGCAAGCTGGAGCATAGGAAGTTTCACAAAAGCATTAGGAAAAGCTTTTTTTTACTGTGAGGGTGATGGAGCACTGGAACAGGCTGTCCAGAGAGGTTGTGGAGTCTCCTTCTCTAGAGACTTTCAAAAACCTGCCTGGACGCATTCCTGTGTGGACCTACTCTAGGTGATCCTGCCTTGCAGGGGGGTTGGACTAGATGATCTTTGGAGTCCCTTCCAACCCCTAACATTCTGTCATTCTGTGAAATCCATTTCACTAAGAAATTCTGTGTTACCTCCATCTGCATAGGGGATTGTTTTGACAGTAGGTAACAAATCCTGTGTCCTGTCTCTCTCATGCTACCCGACACATGTCCAAATACCTTTGTCAGCCACTGCCAGCAGTAGAAGGAACAGTTATTCCAGTGCCTATTCTACCCAGCCAGTTCCTGGTCCCTCCTTTCTGCAACAGTTACCGTCATCTGTTGAACTGCTTGTGATCAGTTTGAATAACACAAGCAGGAAACACTGTTTTGTATACCTTGTTAAGACAGGATCATTTATCTATATACTCTTCCCTGCACAGAAAACTAAACCACATCTCTCCCACCTTTCCCACCTGGAACCTATAGAAAAGAGATGCAGGTTGCTGCCTGTGCAGTGATGAATCAATTCATACACTTTCTGTCCCTTCACAGTGACAGCATGAATTAAACATACGTACAAGACACAGACCGGTTGCCTGGTGCTGATCAGTGCTGGCTGCAGCTCTGGATGTACAGGCTCACTGTCTTCTGTGCCTGGGCTTAACATCGGAGGCATGCTCAGACCACTGCTAGGGTTGCTTTGAATAGCTGTGCTTGAGAACAACCTGGTCTAACTGACTGCTCCTGGATGAGACCTGAAGATTTTCAGCCATGTGACGATCTACAGAATATCAAAAAAGCATTCACCTAACAAGCAGCACTCTCAGATAGTAAGATCAGTATTCACAGTATTTGTCCTAAGCTGGTTCATGAGCCAGAGTAGACTTTCTCAAACTATGGTTTGAGTAGGTTCTCAGGCCCAGGAAGGAGTTAAAAAGCAATTTCTTCATACAGGATTTTTCAGAACTGCAAAATTCTGTTTCTCTGCCTACAGGTCATCCTTCCCCTAGGTCTGGTCTCATTTGAAAACTTCTGAAGATAAAAAAATAATGTAAGAGAGAGACTGCTTTTACCCTATTCCACTCAAGAGGACAGTGTTCAAAGTTTTAAGTCTGATGCCCAGCAGGATTTCAGCAGGAAATGCTTTCTGAACAGTATAACAAGCGTGGAGAAAACACTACAACCTGTAGACTTGTACAGTACACGTGCTCATAGAAAAGAGCAAACAGCTTTGAAAGAAACTGTAATAACAGCCTGCTTATAGCAGATACACTTCTTCTGCAGGTACATCTTGGACAGCAGGTCAGGTGCTCCCATCACTCTGTTTCTAGGATATCAGCTCCCAGCTGCATGATTACACCCCTGAAGTACCAGGAATACACTGCCAACAGAGTTCTACTGAAGCTCTGCTTCAGCCAGTTCCCTGTTAGGTTCTTTCTGACTAAATGGAGTAGGTACTACCAGAAGTCAGACAGCAATAAGCCCATGGGCTCACACAGTTGATCCAAATGTGCCAGGATGGGTTGTTACTAGAGCACGAGGTAGCAGAAGGAGAAAAAGGCCAGCAGTGTTAGAGGATCTGTTGTGCGATCTGTCTCAATAAGAGGATTTTTCTTTCTGCACAAGTTTGAGAATGTGTAAATTACCACAGGAAGACATTTAGGATGGGGGCTTCCAGGACTGATCTGTAGTCTGTCTGACATGGATGACCTCTAGAGAGTCGAAGCAAAAAGCATCTGATAAGGTGGCTGTTGTTGTCCAGTGTCACCTCTTCGCAGAGTCAGAAGAATGGTTTGCTTTCTCCTCCCTGAGTCGCTGCAAGTTCTCTCACGTCTGGAAATGTCAATATTTAAATGATCTGTGTTGATTATACAGATTAGCATGGTTCTTTGTTTCAGTACCTGGCAGAAAATTTCAAGATTCTTCAGAGACACTTATTGCTGGACAAGTGTGGCTCTTGGCTCCAGATCTACCATAATGAAAGCTTGTTAACTTTCTTATCACAAAATTTTAATTATGGCTGCAGCCTGAAATGCCTGGAAAGTCCATAGGAATTTCCCCGCATTGTTTATGTAACAAGTGAAAATATTATCACTTGCTCAGTCTCTCCAGTTCCATTCAGAATGGACAGTTAGGAAAGAAAAATCTAATGTGAAATATCCTCAAGTGTGGTTGAAGTGTTGTCCTATACACACCAAAAGCATATAAAGCTCCTGTATGCCAGATCAGGTCCTACAGTACAGCATAAATATATATATAACTTTGGTTTGGCCAAGAGTTTCTCAAACTCAGTTACAAGTTTGCTTTGATTTAGATGGCCCAGTTGAAAGAGTCTCAGGCAGTGGTCAGCCATATTGGCTGTGATCAGTGAAGTACAAAGTGTTCTTGCCACACTTCAGTATTATAAGGGATTGTTTTATAGTGGTGGTGATTTCTATACCAACACGTGAAATTAAAAACACAGGAAAAATATTTAGACTTTATTTACCTAAAGGCATCCATTGAAATCTATACTGGATAACCCAGAAGTCATATCCCTATATCTGAATTTGATGTTATAAACCTCACACATATGGAAAAATGTTCAAATTATTTAGTAAGTGATCAGTGGGAAAATGTGTGACATGAAATTACCCTTGCTTGTCCTCTGTTGGTATCCTGTTTATCCTGTGAAGTGCTAAGGTAGATGATCTCTGCCTCCATCCTGCCCAAAACATCTCTATGTCTACTGTAAGTGGACTCTTTAAACAGAAGCCTGATATGAAGTTTTAGGCATTATGAAAGTAGGTAACCCACTGAAGATCACATTTACAACCAGAATCTAACAGATAGGAAATACTTGGAAATCTTAATGCACGTGCTGTAAATCATGTTTATATTGCAATATAGCAAATTGAACCTGACAGTGGTCTCAACTCACATAGAAGGGCAGTTCATTTGCAGCTTGAGCAATAGGAGCCAGATTTCTTCTCTGTCCCTTCATATCCTTTCTCCATATTTACAGTGAGAACATATGGGCTTAGAAAAGCTTAGAATACTTCTATACTTTAGGAGTTACCCTTCATAAAATATTCTATTTGTATTTTTTATCACTGTGCTTATGATTATTTTTAACATTTGATTAGATGTACTAAAGAGCAGGGGAAAGATTCTCAGTTAAGGCAAAAATATCACAGTGAAGCTCGTCATGATATAAGATGTATTACACTAAGTATTTAAATTAATATGACTATAAAACAGGTTGTCCAAAATAAGAGAAGTTTTAGTCCTTCATAGCCATGATAAATATAACAGGAAAAATATATCTCTGTTAACAAAGATAATCAGAACAAGATGAAAACTGTTCAGGAACCACCTGCAACCACTGCAACAATACAATTTCTTCAGCTGACTGAACAGAAGAAATGATTTCCAGCTACCATGACATATCCTTGGCTCCCTAATTCCAACCGTCACATACTTGTTTATATAAGGATTAACTTGCAGTAGTTACAAGATCTCCAAGGCAGAAATTTAACATATTCTTCTTCAAACATCCTGATATGCTATAACTACTTTGACATCATGTACATATGAAGGTCCTGGAAAGAAAACTTCAGGCATAAAGTGTTCACAGTAAAACCACTGAGCACTAAGTAAAACAATAAAAAAGCAATGCTGTCAATGCAGGAGAAAGTGAAAATATCTTTAAGGTAGGAAATGTTTTTTCCTTCTCCAGGTTATTGCAATTAGTAAGGATGTGAAAGCACAATTTTTTTTTTCATTGCAAAAATATTAGTTTTCACACTTCAATGCTGTCCTCAGGAACCAACAAAGAGCAAGTCTGAAAAATTAGCTTTAGCAAGCTGTTAGTGTTCTGTACTATCTATAAACTGTAGCGGCATATGTTCTGATAACCACAAGCTATTGGAAATCTATATTTAAAATTAATACTTGCAGAAACAGCATAAAACTTTCTGCAGTTTGGGCAATTTAATTTTAAACTACATACTGATTATGATTATGAATTTCTCTGTGCGCTCTTTGTAGTGTTTAAGTTCATGTTAAAACTGTTTAGAACTTGAAATTTTACAAACATAAAGGAAAACCCCTTCTAAGCCAATGCTAACCTGACTAAAACTAGCATGACTATAGAGCATCATTGTAACTGTTACTCTGATTTTCAGCATTCTGGAATTGCTTTTACTTTTGTAACAGTCTATGAAAAAAAACAGCCAAAAATAAATTTTGTTCATAGACTGTTATAAAGTATTATGAAGAATATTTCTTAGTTTATGGAAAACATTAATTTGAAAAGTTTCCCATTGTGTTTATAATTAATTTTTAAAAGTATTAGTAGTAATCAAAATATATGCTGTATTGCATACTAGCAACTATATCCTATATCAACTCATGATAACAAAAGTACAAAAGACATTTTAAATGCAATTACAAGGCTGAAGGTGAAAAACCACTTTAAAGTATGGAAATTTCATGGACAATACCTATCTAGTCCTGCTGGGTAGTTTCTCTCCAGTGAAGGAATCCCTACATCTGTCTTCAAGGAGGTGAAGTCAGAGGACAGCTGTTTTTAAAAGACAAAAGGAGGCAACTTATTTTTTCAGAGGAAATACAGGTGCTATTTTTCTGCAAACCATCTAAAGAAAGCAAGGTGAAATACCAGTGGTAGTTAGCAATGAGAGAAGGTGTACACATTAGTAACACACATAAAATTCTTACTTGCAATGTCTACACTACATCATTGTCTGCAGGATCACCTTCTCCCATACACAACTAGCATATGGGTAACAAAGAAACCCTAGAGGAGTACAATTTTTTATTTTTTTTTTAAAGAAACATATTCAACGTATTAATAGTGTGAAGTTTCAGAGTACTGTGCATTAGGAAAGTGCATAGATGCTTGTATGTCAGTAGTAGAGGAGAGTTCTGTGGAATAAAACACAGTGGGCCTGTATCCTACTGTCTTATTCCACAGACTTCATTATACAATCAGAAAAGATGTCTTTTCGACCTGAGACTGCATTATTTACCTGCAGCATAATATGGCTATTCTTTCTTGGAGATATTTACAGCATGAAAACATTTAACTGCCTTTTTTTTTTTTTTTCACAGCACAGGTACAAGTTAAAAAAAGCTTTTACGGATGGAGGAATATTTTTAAATTGCCTCCAATTATAACTCTCATTGACATACAGTAAAGCATGTGGTTACACAGAAATCTTTCAGACCTATACAAGAAATTAGGTATTAAAATGAAAAACTATCTTTTACAGAATTTATTTTTGGAATAAAAATTTCTTGATAAGAAGTGCCTGACTCTGACAGCTTGCAGCATTATCTGTTTTCCTCAAGAGCCTGCAATAATGTTGACTTATTCTGTGCCTCACAATGGATTGAAATGGCCAGGAATATCTGAACACTGCAAGGTTAATCATGCAGCTGTAGAGACAGTATTATCCCGAACGGAACCTTTATGGGCAATTTGATTCAATAAATCTTAACCCGATTACAGATGAAAAATATTTGTTAGTGATTATCTAGTAGTATTAATTTGGAATTCTCAGTCATATGAACTCTTTTTCAGGTTTTTTCTCTACCAATGCTTTGACCAGAGTTTAGGATATTATTGAGCCCACCTGTGCATTTTTATTCCTGGTAAACCTTTTCATGTGCTCTAATTCTCCAAAATTGGAAGGCTTTTGAATGACAAAGCTAATCTTGACAAGCCATCTGAACAATCAATTAACGAAGAATTACTGTGCTTGATAACAAGTGTGGGCAGATAACAGAAGAACCCACCTCTGCATTTTCATGATAGCTAGAAATGGAAAACCAAGTGTGGTGCAAAGATATGATATGAGGAGAAGATCTGTTAGAAATGTGAAATTTCATCCATACAAGTACTGATGGAACTTGCACCCTCTGAAGATAATCATTATGCTCCCATTCAATTGTGCATAGTGGCTTTCTGCTTTGCTTAGTCTCCTTGAAGCAAAGGTAATTGGTTTTTTACTATCCTGTGAGCATAATGCAGTACATGACTGCTCTCACCTTATAGGGAGAATGCATCACATGCTGATTGTATTGGCAAATCAGAATCACATTGTGTTAATACATCCAAGGCTAGTAACAGACTTCATCTATTTAAAAAGCTTTGTCGCTCTTATCTGTGCAAACACAGAATTTTCCTTGACCTGGAATATCATGTCAATAATTCAAATATAAGAGTCTGATGATGAATGAAGTTTATACAGTATTTTAATAATCTCATAAAAAAAGAAGGATGCATGTTTTCAGGACTGTTATAGCCTCTTTGCTGGGGATGATTTCTGTTTCACTGTTTATCTGACAAGTTCTGTTGTGTCGCTGTCTATTGTAAGGGATTATATTGTTTCCAAAAATAATGTCATGAGAATTATTTTATAATGATTTTTCATTGGCAATGTTGTAATTTCGAGCTCTTTTTTTTTTTTTTGTGGTTTCTTTTTTTTTTTTGGATGGGGTTTTGATTTTGTTTTTAATTTTCATTGTTTTTTATTTCTACTGTGTCTGTAACATACTGCAGTTGTGGACAATAGAAGACAATTTTATGTTCTCCTTGACCTTCTAAGTGTAAAAGTGGTAGCTTGTGCTTAGTCCCTGACATGACAAATAAATGAAAGGATCTTACTTACGTGATAAGAAATTCTTTGTGGTTGAGATAAGGAAAGATCTCATTTGTAAAGCTATCTAGGTTCAAAAAGGCACGCAATAAGAACACAGTAATAAGGAATAGGATGAGTTGCTGTAGTTCAGAACACAAACACACAGTTTGCATTAAAGGTGGGATGTAGGTATACTTTATTGCCAGAAGTGAAAACAGAGGAACTTCACCTCAGAGTGCTGAAAGAGATTTTGGAAGTTACTCAGATGCACATCGATTTTTATCCACAAAAACCTATTTCAAATTCAACATTTTAAGGTTGTTCCTAATGCTAGTCATAGGGTTCTGGACAGTTTATAACTTATGAACAACATAATCCTGAAAAATACTTTACCGAGTTGTCAGATTCTGATCCTACCACCCTGAGTGAGAAACTGTGCTGCTTAGTACCAGCTAAATTCAATCTCTTAGCATAAAGCAAACATGCTCCATTACGACAAAACATAAGTTGATAACATGCGTGCCCTTTAGAATCCACTTTTAGTTGAGTTACTGGTACTAAGTGTGCATCTACATTTCTCCTTAAACGTAATATGAAGGTGCTTTTCCCAGTAGAATAGTGACATTTTCTAGGTAATTGCATCCAAGTCATATATATTAAAATAAAAAGAACTCAAGACTTTTACCCCCTAGTATTCTTCCTCAAGTAAACTGCTACAGTGTGATGAATTCACCACTCCATCACTTTGGTTTAGTAGCACTTAATGTACATTCTATCAATTCATCTAGCTGCACACACGGTAGAGATGCAGAATATTAATTTCCGGACTATGTTTCTTTCAGGCAGTGAATCTATTGTAGATTAATTCTTTCATGTCACGTGATTAAAATTTAAATGCCATAAATTTTCTCCAATTTTGTGATCATACATTGTTCACATGAAAGCTGTATGGGAAACATAAGTTATTAAAGAACAGTAAACAGGTTATTTCCATTATGAGGACTGTTCTTGTCACTTTTAGTAGGGCCACCAAACAGTGAGATATATCACTGAAGTCATCTACTTGGACAGGGACAGATATCCTTTGATTATACTCTCTGGAGGATACTGAGAAACTTTAATCAAGTCAGCCTTTCTCTAAGGTTTGGGGGTTTTTTAAAGAAAAAAGGAAATAATTTCTCTATTAAGGAACTCTGAAGATTTCCAAATTCTTTGGTCATGTAACTCAATGCTTAAATATCTGTGACTTATTTCAAAACAAATGTGCAGCTGATAAAGGAATGCTTGAAAGATACTCTCTTTAATGAAAGATAGATACCTGCACCTACTGTATTAACTGATTTAATTATAGATGATGTACAACAAAGATCATATCTCAAGAATAGTAAGAGAACGTCAATTAGAGGAATCAGTTATCCTGAACTCTTGAGGGCAGGGATGGAACAAAATCAGCCTACCACACTTCAAAACAATAAAAAAACCTCCACTTAGGAATAATCCTCAAAGTTTACTCTGCAAAGAAGATGTGTTGAAAAAACTTGCTGTAAAAAAAATGTAAGTGATCTCTGTTGTCAAAATTTGATGTGAGGAGGGAAGGGTTTGTCAGGAATAGCCCAAATCAGGGAGGAAGTCAGAGGATTTTTCAGTGCTCAGATACCTGCACTATCTCTGAATAAAAGAACAGCTCAATCTTTTAAGCAGACCTAGGCTAGCTTCTTAGGACTAATCTGGTATCTCAGTAAAGGTCCGCAATGTGCTATACAGACATTGTCTTAGTTGAAAAACAAAGGGCACAAAATCCTTGTATGTGGCTTATATCTCCAGACTACCTTAAAATGACTGCGTAGCACTGATCTGGTGTTCCCTGCCTCTTCTTCTCTGTACCCAAATAATCTCACTGTGGTCAAAAGGCAACACTGACGTACGTAAATGTTAGTTTTAAAAGATCAGACTGTTGTTCTCACTATTGAGATACATTTCATACAAAATAAATTTAAAAAATCAACATGGACCTCCCCTTTCTTTTTGGTGTATATAACTAGGAACAAACCTGTCCTGCTGTATTAGTCTCAAAAGCAGTGCCTCAAGGCATTAGATGGCAGCATACTTGTTCTCTTCACACTTTTGCCTTAAAGTTCCCTAGTACCAGTGTAGCTCAACATTGTTAGCTTGGAAACATAAAACCTGAAAAGAATTAGGATTTTTATCTTGACTCAAGAACTTTACCTGAAATAAATTATAGAGCATAACATTTATAGACAAAATCACAGATGCAGTTACCATATTTTTTTTTCCTATTCAGTCCAGTTAAAATTAAAGTATTGACAGAAACAATTTCTTTCAGGAAAGTGGAAAAGTTAAAAAGGGATGTTGATATTGAATCTGGTTTTCTGCATTTATTTTTACTGAGTAATCCACATCTTACATTCTACAAAATGTTACTGAAACTAAGTAAGAACAATAAACCAAAATAAAATGCCAGATTTTTCTGGTATTTTCTTTAACTTTTCTGTATGTAGAGAAATACATATTGAAGTGCTGAGCAGTGTATTTTTCTGCAATAAATTTCAAATTTTACACAACATGAAGCTGTATTTGTACTGAGGCACTTGGAATACATGAGGTGTTATGTTTTTAACCAGCTTGTCAATGTTCAGTTTCTTTTAAACTCAGTATATAAATGTGGATTGCCTAGCTCAATACAAATTCACCCTGTAAGTAAATTTATATTTTTCCTGAAACCTCAAAATTTGGTCTAAAAAATCTACTTCTATATGCATTAGAATATGAGAATAAAATTCAGCTTTCCTAGCAGCCATAAAACTTATTTTTCTAATAAAACCCCCCTATCATATTTTCCTTAATAAGAGACATCGTTGTTTTTTCTTTGTTACAAAGCCATGGCTATATTTATTAGTGGATACTCTTGATTGGCCTACGTTACTTTTACAGGAGATAACTGTGTGTAGTTTCTAAATGAAATAAACTTTGTTTGTCTAGGAAAGTAATAACAATAATACTAACAAGATTTTTAATAACCAAAGAAGTAGAATCTTATACAGTAGTACATAGCTTAAAAGTTAAAATCATCTCTTATCACCATTAGTATTCTAATTGGAAATGTCTCATTGGCCATAAGGTGATAAGAAGAGGCGCTATTTTTCAGTTCTATTTCTATTTGATTTATAGTATTTTCAGTGAAAATACTGCAATCTATATTTTAGCTTGGACAGCATATTTCTGACAACTTTATATTCAAGATATTTTACAGAATTAAACAATATTGAAAGACAACATTTTAAATATTGGTGTAACATTTGTGGGGAAAATTGCATGCCTCCACTCAGTTGTTCTTGTATTTCTGTGCATACACAATATTAATTTTCTAGCTATTTGAGGCAGTTCCTAAAGTCACGTAAATTAACTCAGGTCCTTTCTACCAGTGGGTCAAAGCCAATTTATATTAATTGAAGTATTAACTCTCAGTGAAGGGAAAAAATTTAGTAGTATTCGGTTGTGGAAATAAAAATGAAAAAACTAAATAAAGAAACATATTTTCAGAAAGATGAGACTGCAAGAAAGATAAAGTGGTGTTGACAAAGCTTTCAGCTGAGATTAAAAGATGTAAGAAAGAAATACAGAACATTAAGAGTAGTGCTAGCTGAAAGACAAATCTAAATCTTCCATCCCACAATCTGCTACAATATTTTGTACTTGTTTTTATCATAAATCTGGAGAAAAAAAAATCAACATTTATGAAATTAAAAAGTATATATAAATTTGACTGAGTTACATATACATGCAGGAGATTTTTGTATCAGCCTTTTTACAAACAATATTTTTTTGTCATTCTTGAACTTCAATTTGCAATTTTAATTTGTTGATCCAAAAACTATATATATACATATATACTGATACATATATTAAAAGGTTACAGCCAGTCAAAAGAAGGGACTGCAGGTGGAGTTAACAGTCAGCAGAGGCTGATTTAAAATTATACCTGTATCAAAAAAAAGGATGGTTCTCCTCCACTCCCCCTCTCCCTGTCTCCCTTTTCCCCTCATGTCGGGTCTACTGTATATGGCCACAGAGCAGATCAGCTTCCTGATCAGACTGAGGACTAATTATTCCACGTAATTCTAAGTCAGATCAATGACACAATGTTCTCCAGCTGGTGGCTGCATTATTGCTAGAAGTGACTCAAGTGAATGAATGGGATTGTGGCCGAGGATGGAGTAGGACCATTGGTCTCTAAAGCAGCACAGCTGATAAGCATAAGCTGACAGTGAAATCGCACCTCAGACACAAAAGAACCAAGAAAAAGCTCTGCAAATTATATTATGTTGAAATAAATAAAGGAATTATCATTCTAAGTTAGGATTGTTCTTCTAATGTAGACAGTGAGTCATTTGAGATAATACAGTCAGAATAAAATTATTGCCAAACTGAAAATTTGAAGGAGCTCTGCATCTTTAATGTGGTAGTTCCTTCTCTCCACACCGGAGTTTGCCTGTTTCTCCTACCACTGCTTGTGTTTTAGTGCAAGAGATCCCTCCACTTATGTCTAACAAAACTACTACTTAGGGAACATTAGTTGCTAGGGAGCAATTGTAGTTAAAAAACAGATTACAAGGTATATACTTTTGTAATTGAAATGAAAGATACAACCCTATTTTCAAAGAAAAAGAAGTGTGAATTTAGACATTTGAGAAAAGGTGAAATTTAAAATGTATGTGGTAAGTATTGTCAAAGTTCAACTGCCACCATTCACAAATTGACATTTGCTTTGAAGATGTTAAGTCAAAACTGTTAGAAAAGGTACCATCCTCTGTATATGATGATTTTAATAGCGTTTGTTAATTAAAAGACAACACTATGCTTTTTTTTTTGGTTCAAATGCAGCGAATAGCTGTCTTAGTCTGGAGTGGCATAAATGCTATAGTTCTACAGCTTGTTACACATTGCTGACCATCACCATAAAAGTGCGATCCACATCAAATCAAGTGCTTTAGACACAATATTTCAGGACACCAAGACCATGTATAAAGTATTTCCTCAGGGAAGAATTTTGAAAAATAACTCACTGGAAAAGAAGTTGCTTAGTACAATTCTTATAGCAACTCACAAGGTTTACACACTTGTCAAAAATCACTGCAAGCTCAGACACCTGTGTGAAGTTTTGAACTGACATCTAGTAGATAATCTGACAGCTATGTGTATGAAATTGGATAACAGCAGCAAGTTAGGAGGAACAAGAAAAACTAAACATATTGGTTTTGTGTTTACCACCAGTAGTTTCTAGGAGTTTTCTTTTGCTACACCAAGACTGTCAACTTCAAATATCTGATTTTAGGGCATGATTTCATGCAGATGTTCTTCAACTCACTTGACATAGCTCAGCCCTTGCCTTGAATTGATTTACCCAGGTGCAGGACCTTACACTTGGACTTGTTGAACTCCATGAGGCTCACAGGACCCCACTTCTTAAGCATATCCAGGTCTCTCTGGATGGCATCCTGTCCTGAAGACATCTCAACCACACCACTCAGCTTGCTGTTGTGTGCAAAGTTGCTGTGGGTGCACTCAATGCCACTATCCATGGCATTGATGAAGATATTAAACAGCACTGGTCCCTCTACAGACCCATGTGGGACACTGCTTGTCACAGGTCTCCATCTGGATGTTGAGGTGTTAACCATTACCCTCTGGATGTGACCATCCAACCAATTCCTCATCCACAGAAATAGATCTTTCCAATTTTGAGAGAAGGATTTTGTGGGGATCATCCAGTTAGATAACATCTCTAACTCTTCCTTTGTCCACTGATGTAGTCACTTGACCATAGAAGGTCATTAGGTTGGTCAGGGAAGACTTGCCTATGGTGAAGCCATGTTGGCTGTCTCAAATCACCTCCCTGTCCTCCATGTGCCTTAGCAGAGCCTCTAGGGGAATCTGTTCCATGATCTTCTGTCCTAGGAGCTTGCCCATATTCTCCCACACACCTTGCCACTCATAGTTATCTGGCTTCAGGACAGGTCTCTGGGTGGTATCCTTAGAAAATTTTGGTGTGACCCCGAGCAAGATGTGGCACACATTCAGAAGACACAGGACGAAAACCGGGAGACACATGCTGGATTGGGTATTCCAAGAATATTCAAAGTTTTCAAAAACTGTTGTGATCAGCTTGAAGGACAAACAGGAGAGAACATTCTCCTCCGCTTCCCCTACAGATTCGGTGCCGTTACTAATGAATTCAGAGAGGAGGCGCCCAAGGCATGGGAATGACAACAGTGCCTCATACAAATACCAGCTTACCCTCATGGCCAGTGATACAATCATATTATAAGCTGTCAGCACCCCGTACAAGAGAATTATGCCTTTGACCCCTTTTCCACAGTTGACAAATACCAGCGCAGGAAGTATATATAATACATAAGGATTCAGCCAATGCCACAGTGTAAATAAATAAAACAACATTATGACCACCAACTACTTGACTAATGTGCAGAATCTTACACTTTACAATTATCATTCACTTAATCTATACACTCCTTCCAGTATAGCCTTTGAGTTCATGGCTTCAAGGTTCCATTCATTGTAACAGTTCTTTAGGGTAGGAGGGAATGGTGCTTGATTGTGGTATACTTCGTCCAAAACTCACGCTGTATTTTTCATGATCTGTGTCCACAGTCTGAAGCTTGAAAACCGTCATCTTAGGGAAGTCACTGGACGCCACCTTAAGTTTCCTTTATCGCTGTCCTTCCCTTGTTTTCATCGTAGTCTATCCTTTGTTGGTCTGGGTCCTTCTTACTGTAATATTAATCGACATGACACATAATAACAGCAGCAGTGATGACAAACATTGGCAGGATAATTTATCAGTTAACATCACATGTTTTAGTCCACTGGCTATTCTCTCCCAAAGTTAAATCCCCTTGGGGTAGACACCGAACATCCCCGTCCCTCTGCATCACCCACCAAGTACACCCAGGTCCCTGAGCAAAAGCAACCCCACGGATGGGTTTGCCTTTGCCTGAGGCAGGGCTAGCCCATACTGTCTTCCCCAACATGTTCCTCATACGCACAACAGGGACTTTATCTCCATCCACAGTAGGTGGGAGTTTTGACTGGGTAGGCCCGGCTTGATTGGAAGATCCTCTATTATTTACTAAGCATGTGGCTTTTGCTAAATTTGTGTCCCAGTGTTTGAAAGTTCCGTCACTCATTGCTCTCAACGTACTCTTTAGCAGTCCGTTGTGCCGTTCAACTTTTCCAGAGGCTGGTGCATGATATGGGATGTGGTACACCCACTCAATGCCATGCTCTTTGTCCCAGGTGTCAATGAGGCTGTTCCGGAAATGAGTCCCATTATCCGACTCAATCCTCTCTGGAGTGCCGTGTCGCCACAGGACCTGCTTTTCAAGGCCCAAGATGGTGTTTCGAGCAGTGGCATGGGGCACAGCGTATGTCTCCAGCCATCCGGTGGTCGTCTCCACCATTGTGAGTACATGGTGTTTGCCTTGACGGGTTAGTGGGACCGTAATATAGTCAACCTGCCATGCCTCCCCATATCTGTATTTCATCCATCGCCCTCCATACCACAAAGGCTTTACTGGAAGGAATGTATAGATTAAGCGAATGATAATTGTAAAGTGTAAGATATGAGCATGACGTAGATGGTATAGAATAAGGGGTGGATAATGTACTGGGTTCAGCTAGGATAGGGTTAATTCTCAGTGAAGGAGCTATCCGGGCATAGGGAATAGCTCAACCAAAGGAGTAGCTAGTCAAAGGGATATTCGATACCATCATGACATCATGCTCGGGGTATATATATATAGAGCGGTCGGGGTGGGGGGCTGGCGCTTCTCGGTTTCCGGTCCGTTCGGGTGGTGAGATCCACGTTACATGTTGCTCACGTTATATTTGCTTAAAATGTTACTGTTATTTCACTATTATTGTTACCATTTTATGTTCACCATTAAACTGTTTTTATCTCAACCCCGCGAGGCTCTGCCTGCAGCTCCTTTCGGGCTCTTCCCCTCACTCTCGGTAGTGGGGAGGGAGCGACCACGTGGTTCCTTTGTTTCCTTCCCGCCGGTAACTCCGCTCGAACCACAACATCTTCCCAGACACAGAGGTGAGGCTGACCAGTCAGTAGTTCCCAGGGTCCTTCTTTCTGCCTTTCGTAAAAATGGGTACAATGGTTCTCTTTTTCCAGTCACCAGGGACTTCACCTGAATGCTGTGACTTCTCAAATACCATGGAGACTGTCTTGGCAACTACATCAGTCAATTCCCTCAGGACCCTGGGATGCATCTCATCAGGCCCCATAGTGATGACTTCAAGACGTGTCTCTAAATGACTATGTAATCACTGCCAATTATATCTGTAATGAGTAAATCTTTTATGATCTTTTGTAAATCACATGTTGATTTTTAAAATGGCTCTATTTCAAATATCTATAAACTGTCTCAATCCATGTAATTCCATTTCTTTTTCAGAAAAAAATATAGAAAAATTTTTAAAAGAAATTATGACAATTTAAGACTCCAGCAAGCTCTTCTGTTTTGTATGTATAAATTGATTCATTGTGGTTAACAATAAAAATGTTTGGGGTGGTTTTTTGTCTGTTGTTACTTTCAGATCACATAAAAAATCCGTGTAATACACCATTGCATGTATGCATTGCAGTTTTACACCAGCTTAATTTACAATCCAATCAATGTGAACCACACCAGAGGCTGTGCTAACCATAGCCTTTCTGACTTCATTAGAGTGACTGCTCATTCAACAATAAGGTTTCACTTGCCAGTAGTCATTCCCTCCAAATCCTTGCAAGCCTACTGAGGATGCAGCCCTATTAATAAGCTGCAATGGGGCCTTGTGCTTACAGCTCTACTCTCTGTTGCACATTATCCACCTCAAACATTGCCAGGCTGTTTAGTTTTTAAGTGAAAAGTCGAGCAAATTACACATTTTCATACTGTATGTATGAGTATCCCAGATGGGAAAAGTGAGTGCCATGTATGTCCCAGGAAGGGGAAATAACACAATCATCTCTACAGCTGCTTGCCAATCCTTCATCTCCATCTTCATTTTACAACTCTCAGTATAAAAAAGAATCCATCTCTTATCCTGAGAATAACGTAATCTTTTCAGTTAAGAGTGTGATTCTTTCAAGACCTCTGCTATACACAGCCATTAAAAATCATTTAATTACAGCATTATCCATGAATTAAACATCACACTGGAAGTATATCTGAAAAATAGATAGTGATCGATAAAAAGTCAACTCCTTTTCTCTCTCACTCTTCCTGTGTCAAAAAAAACCCCTCCAAAACTGAGTTCCACTGCTTTTTGAGACTTATGGAGATGGCGATGGCTTCTCCTATGTTTTGACATCTAAATGGAAGACCAATTTGTATTTTCAGTTCAAACCTTGCCTGCAGCAGCAAAAGCTCAAGAAACTACTTCCCCAATTGTATCTATAAAGCATGTTACTTTTGGTCCCCTAAATACTAACTAATCGGCCTTGCCCCTCAGAAAAGATATGCTATTTCCTGTGTAACAAATTTGATAGAACAACCAGCCAGCATTGTACTTGTTGCTGGACCCAGCAATCCCAGGATCACACATCAACCTCTAGAAGCAGATCTGTAATCTTCTTCTTAAACCAGGGATAACAAAAAAAAAAGTTGCAAAAGATGAACAAAAAAAACCCACACAAGAATGTTTTTGAAAGGGAAAAACTAACCTGTAGCAGTCTAAACAAACAAGTTATCACAAGTTTTCTTTAACACTTTATCTCTGTAAGGCAGGCCTCTTCCTTCAGTCTCAGTACTTGTATAGCAACCTAAAGTCTCTTCCTCAACAGCAAGAAACCTTTCACAGCCTCTTCTAAGCAATGGCAATTTGTAAGCTGTGAATCCTCTCTTTCCACATCTCTTTGAAGATTTTCAGGCTTTCTGAACTACAGGCTCCCATGTTTGCTACATCAGTCCTGTGCTAGCCCACATAGCGTGCTCAGCTGCCATCAGAGAGGGAACCGTCTCTTCTCCCTGCACAGGCTTCCACTCAACCCACATTTCAAGGGACAAGAAAGGGCAAAGCAAGCAAATTCCTCCCCGCTGTCAAGTCACAATCTTTTAACATAAGACATCATGTTGAAGTAAGTAAAACAGGCACATTCTGTTACAGACAGAGAGGGTGCAGGGAAGAACAGCCATTTACACTTTTTAGATGAACTCCCATGCATCTCTCTTTATGCACTTGTGGTCCTGCTACAGAATCAGCCTCGCTGAATTTACAGCTGGTTTTGCAGAGCTCTACTTAATGTAAATAAAAGGAGGGTCAAAACTGACCTAGCAGGATGTGCAATTTTATACTTTAACAGAAGATATTCAGCAAGAATAGGAGAAATATAAGATCGAGGTGGTCTTCTGGATGAAAACTGACACAGTTGAATGATTTGCTGATCATGATTAATGAGTATCTCAATCTGTATGTAAAAAGGGAGAAATTTACTGATGTTGACAAAATGTGTTACTGCTAGTCAGGAGTTATTCCATACCACAGGAGACAGGGTTTTAACACTTCCCAGTTAAGCTTGTCAGTCTTGCTCACATTTTGTGATGCACATAGGAGGAACACAATAAGCACCACTGTCTAATACAAGGCTTATGGAACTAAGAAAAGTTCTTTTCTCAACAGGATACTTTTTTTTTTTTTTTTCCCAAAAATCCCTGTACATCTGGGATTGATTTAGCAGACGTAATATTGGGGTTTAGTACAATCTGCTGCCTCCTAACAGGGAAGTTGGATTCCATAGGTGTTGCTTTATCCAACATGTATATTTCATCACTATGCATCTGTGGCAGGTCTTTTTACGAGGTTTATAAGGCATATATGTAGAACACTGAGCTTTTCAGGGAGCTCACAATCTTCCTATGGCTTCAAAAAGTTAGCTAAAATCGATTCTGTTTTATGTCCTGATAAACACAAAAGTTGATGATGTTTCTATAAATGAATCTTAAAGCCATGTCTTTTTTCAGGAATCATATAGGTTGCTTGGTGTGTAATACATAAAAATCCCTTTAACAAAGACTATAGAAATGTAAGTCTGTATTGGTTTGGCCTGGCTAGATTTTGGCGGTAGGGGGGGAGCTGCAGGGTGGCTTCTGCAAGAAGCTGTTAGAAGCTCCCCGAGTTTGATAGAACCAATGCCAGATGGCTCCAAAGAGGGACTCGCCGCTGGCCAAGGCTGAGTCTATCAGTAAAGTGATAGGAGAGTAACGCCTCTGTGAAAACATATTTAAGAATGGGGAAAAGAACTGCACCGCAACAGCTGGCACAGAGATGGAGGAGTGAGAATCTGTGAAGACACCAAGGTCAGTGAAGAAGGAGGAGGGGGGGGAGGATGAGCTCCAGGCACTGGAGCAGAGAGTCCCCCCGGGTCCGTGGTGAAGACCATGGTGAAGCAGGTTGTCCCCCTGCAGCCCATGGGCGAGGTGCAGATGTCCACCATGAGGATCACCGCATAGATATCCAGCATGTAGAAGACTCCACGCCATGTGGGTGGATGCCTGAAGGGGGCTGTAGCCTGTGGGAAGCCTGCATCAGAGCAGGTTGCTGCCAGAACCTGTAGCCCGTGGAAGAGAGGAATGCTCATGCTGGAGCAGGTTGGCTGATGGGACTTTTGGGACGCTGCGGGGGACTCATGCTGGAGCAGTTTCCCCTGAAGGACTGCGCTTCAGACTCACGAGGGGTGGGCTGCCCCTCGTGAGGTGTCTCATGTTGGACAGTTGGACACCCTTCGTGGGACAACTCACGCCAAAGAAGAGAGCGTGAAGCTTGTTTCCAGTGAGAGAGACCCCACCATGGCCTGGGGAAGAGTGAAGAGTCCTCCCCCCGGAGTGGAGAAGCGGTGGAACAAACGTCGGATGAACTGACCGTAACCCCCATTCCCTGTCCCCCTGCGTCACTTGCGGGGAGGAGGTGGAGAAACCGGGATCGATGTTAAGCCCGGGAAGAAGGGAGGGATGGGGGAAGGTGTTCTGTTTGTTAAGATCTACTCGGGGTTTTTTTCTCATTTCTCACTACTCCTCTCTGATTGGTTCTCTTAATAAATGTAATTAATTTCCCCAAAATTGAGTCTGGTTTGCCCAGGACAGTAAATGAGAGTGATCTCCCTGTCCTTATCTCAAACCTTGAGCCCTTTGAAATATTTTCTCCCCCTGTCTAGCAGTGAAGGGGGAGTGAGTGAGCAGCTGTGTGGATACCTGGCTGCTGGTCAAGGTCAAACCACGACAAAGTCATTAGTATTATTTTATTAAATATATATTACAATAATAAGTATATATGTAAAATTTATAGGTGTGTAAGCATGTGTGTGTATATATGCACATCCTGAGTCAGTCTTCCACATGTCAACTCTATGTAGAGATGCAAGGTATTTTCCATTAATTTGTGTTAACTTTTGTCACCATTTTAGAGGGGAAAAATAAAAGGAATGGCAGAATATTCAGCTCAAATTCACAGAAAACAAGATGCTGAACAGAGATCTCTTATTTGGTGTTTCTTTTACAAAATGTAATGATATAAAATCACAATGTTGCAGACACTGTTACTTGGTATTTATATCACGGAAGCAATAAAAGTCTCAGGATTTTTGAGAACTATTTGAGTGAGCGAGTTTTTGTAATTAATCTTTCCTGCCTGATTGCATTTCTGTTCCATACCTTCCATTTTCAGTTATCAAGAGGCAGTGCACAGAACTTCTACTTACCTCCCAAGTACAATCGTAACAGAGTAAAGCGAAAAATTATATAGACTCAAATCTAGATTATATTGTCATAACCTGTTAAAGCCATGAAATGTTTCAAATTCTCAGTCTATTCCTGATACACAAGAATGACTATTATTTGATTTGCTATGACAGCTGAAAAATGTAGATATTCAAACTGTAAAAAATCTTGGAGATTTTGGAAAAAAAAGGAAACTGGCTCAAACCCCATGACATAAGATATCTAAACAGAAGTCAGCATACAGAGTAGAAGAATTTCAGCATATGGGAAGAGAATGGACAGTCTTACACATCTCGTTTTGTGTCCGTTATCTATTTCTCTCTAAGTGTGTTTTTCTCGGGATTAGATTTCATTTGATGGTTTTTACTTAGTGAGGGACTAAACAGTGATTCTGGCAGGGTAAAGGGCATAAACATTCATCACCACTTATGTTTTAAGAAATTTATTAATCGACAGTGGATTTAGAAAAAAAAGTCAAACAAGTGTGTCCAGCATTTACCAAATGCTTTTTAGATGACTCCACCTAAATTACTGAAATGATGAAAGGTGTAGTTAGAATAGCTATTGCTTAGCACCTGAAAATTACTATATTTGAGGAAATTCATTTTACTTCTTGTTCTTCAGAAGAAGAGAAACTAATTTTTTCCTGCTTGGTACATTTCCTATAAATATGTATATGCATGCAGACATGTATATATTTATACAGGCACAACAAACACAATCCACAATTCCTTTTCCAGAGGATAATCCTATATTTCTGTTTGAAGAAATGTGCTGTTTAAAATCCCATCTTTCCATAAGCATTTAGTGACAGTGTACAAAAGAAACAACCTGCTACACTCACTCATTCTCTCTTGTACATCAGAAATTTTCTGCAGAGGGATGTTAAAGCATTTATTGCTGCTTTATACAAAAAACAGAGAACTAGATCTATGTGCAGCCTTCCCTTTGTACTGCCTGTTCTCTCAAGCTGTGCTTGATATTCTTTGAAATAACTCCAGCATGCCTCAAATACGAAAAGTCATTAGCAGATGCTTAGTACCTATTTAGGACTAAATTACATGTTCACAAAATATCTCCTATGACATCTGAAAAATTCACTATTTCCTGCTCCCTTAATTTTCTCCTAAAAATAGTTAAGCTTTTTTTTTTATTTTTCCTAGTTTAGCAGAGCCATAACTCCTGGAGTCATGTTCTTACACAAAAATCTTGATTTTTTTTAGAAGTGATGGAGTAGAAAAAATGTATTTTCATTTCCTATTGATATGGAGGAAAACTTGAAATTTAAGAAGCAAACACTCAAAAACCTCCATACTTGAATGCTTGGAATTAATAGCGCAGACCTAGCTTTCAAGTTTTAAATTACAATTTTAGCTTCTATCTGTAAACTCTCACAACTCTAATTTCAAAAAACCAAGATGAAATTGGCCAGTTTATAAGCAATTGATGGTTGCTTAAGAAGAAATAAATATGTATTTTGTTCAATCTAGGTCAGAGAAAAGGAAGAAAAACCAGAATAATCCCAGACATGTATTGCATTTCAGACCTGTCTCTCTCTACTAGGATCTTCATTCCTATGCTGTTAATAACAAGAAATCATCCTGAAGAAGAACTAATGAAGGGTAAAAAGGAAGCTGTCTTATCTAGGGATTTAATACAGTTGTATAGTACTGCAAGTGTTTATTAGGCAAACTCCAGTACACAGAACGAAGGTTTTAGGGAAGGGCTTGAACCAACAGCACAGCCTAGCGAGTGCGTATTAGTGAAATGTTATGCAGAGATACAATTCCACATGCTTTCAAAAGACATTGCAAAGGTGATTTTTAAGGTTTTAGTTTCTGAAGACATGCTGTTTGTGCAGTATTGGACTGAAGGAGAAATTGGTTTTAAGGATAAGTACAAACCACACATCCTGGTATATTAAAGTAGCAGATTGAATCTAGGTTTACTCCTGGATTTTACCAGTAAAATTAATTTTACGATGTGCAGAACTACAACCTGGAATGTGAAGCTCAAAAAAAAGCATTTGAACAGTTTATCTGTAAATGTTATTCAAAATTTGAATGTTGCTCCCCTCCCCCCAAAAAAAGATTATGTACAAAAAAATCCCCAAATTGTATTTCATTACAGAAGTATCTTGGAAAGCTTTCAAAGAGATGCCAAATTTTCTAACTGGAAATGTTCCTGTCTGCATGGAAATAGTTTATGCCAATGATCATGTGGCTATTAAAGAGAAGTCTTCATATTATAAAAATTGATATCTCAGAGTTTGATTCTAGTTTCATTTCTTTCAACTAGAAGACTCTAAGTAGTATAACTGATTCTCAGGTTGGAGTCCACAGTAAAAAGTGGGATTGTGGAGTTTAAAGTAGACAGGGAGGGAAATAAACAGGGGAAAGAGAAGACAGAGGAGGAAGAATAACAATTGGCTAAACTGTCAGCTATGGTTCTTATTTAAAATGGATTTAATTATCAGACAGGAAATCAAGAAAGGCATAAAGAGAATTAAAACTCTAATGTTATAAAGTGAATACATATTGTTAACTAGCAAACTAAGGAAAGAAAAATGACAAACTATAAGAAACAAGAAATAGTCTTAGCAGAACTTTGATGGTAAGAACTGTTAACTCAGAGCATGAGTCCACAGGAGATTTGAAGATTATTGGCCAGTTCATGCAGCCACAAACATCCTAATTACAAGGATGCTGCTGGGACCAACTACTACCTGAGGCCAGGAGCATCACGGCAGGGTAGCAGTCAGGCTCCATACACCCTCTGCTTTGCTAGGTATTTCTAAGTGACTCATAAATATCAAAGGGGCTAGTTTGTTTATAACTGAAGCCAGTGTGCAAATGTTCATGTGCTTGGAGCATATCAGGATCATACCTTCAGCACTGAAGTTTTTTCTTTGAGAAAAACATTTGACTACAAACTCTATTAGCATTAAACAACGCTAAATGTTGATTGCATGGCTCAGATTAAGTGACTGTTCATACTTCTGCTGATGTACAATAATTTCCTTTGGTAATTGCATTCAAGTGTATTTACACCTGGTTGCATTCAGAATGTTTTTAATTGTCTTTGGTGTGTTTTACTCTGAGATTTGAAAGCAAATGGGCTGAACTGTGAGGTTCTTTTTTGCACTGAAATTTGATAGTAACTTATTCTTTTATTCTTCGCCTCAAGTGCAATACACTTAATTTGTTCCTAACCACTGAATTGCAATCATGGTTTATGGCTTAGCTAGCAATCTTTAAAGGTTTGATCTAACTTCATCTGCAACTTTCAGAACACATCATTATGCCAGTGAATACCATAAGTAGACAAGGAGTGTGTCCTTTCACTGTTACCATTTGTTAGTGCTATAGTAATATACATCAAACTCCTTTTGCTTCAGGGTTCACTCAGTCACTGCTGTTGATCTGTTATAGATCCCTGTGCTCTCTTCTTTTCTTGAGTCGAAAAATCTTTAAATTTTGGTGTGGGAGGACAGTGAGGGTAGCTTTGATGTCATAGTGTTCCAGAGTGGAACACACAAACCCCATATTTATGTATTTTATTTCCTAGAGCTTTTGTTTAATAATCTTCATGTTGTTTCCTCACTTTGTTTTATATTATAATAAAAGTGTTCATTTAGCATGAATTATCCACATAGAGAATAGATGACAATGGACATGACAGATAAGTTCATAAAATAGCTAGGTATATTTATAGTTTGATAAGTACTGCATATTACACAGCCATTTAATTTTCATTACTGATATTCATATGCTTCCTTCTCTTTGGTATACTGATTCATTCTATTCTAGAGCCACTAAAACAAACATTTTCACTTTTAAAATAACAGCAACTGCAGCAGGTCTTTAAAGAAGCTTAACAAGCAGTCTTTTCTTGTTGAAAATTCTACCTCTGTTTAGAAAAACATTCAAGAACATGTTAAGTCTCATCAGAACCTATATTTTGTTCTGTTAGATAATCAGTATGTACGTGTCACATTATAGTCAACAGGACTTTAGCCTCAGCAAGTTGGTTTTGGACACACACACTAAAGGACAGGAGATAAAAATATTAGATCTTGCCATCGACATAACACCTCCTGAAGAAACTTTTAGTAAGACTTTGAAAACTAACCTTGTAGTCATCATATTTAATTGTTTCTGCACAACTGCAAACTTTATTATGTCCTAAGAGACACTATTTCAGTAACTTCTTCTCTAAGACTATGTTGTCTTATATTTCTTCTAAATGTGTCTGTCATTACTTGCAACAAGTAGATCTCCCAGCTAAGCAGCAGGAGAGTATCAAGTTTCTATGCAGAAAGGCAGGAGCTGAACCTCTCAACATTGCCCAAGATTCAGGATGACTCTGAACGTAGCAGCTTTGTGCTCCGCAGGTGGAGCTGTCTTTTCTTGCAGCTTTATTTATCTTTGTCCACCACTTCATAAGGGTATTTCTGAGTATATTAAGAATAATGGTCCTTCATTTACAATACTACAAAGGAACACAGTGGGGATGGGTTATTGCCAGTATGGCAGTTTCTTTTTTGGTCATTCTGTTCCAGGATTCTGTCAGCTTCATCAATATCCTTCAAGATACCAACATTCTCTCCTTGTAATGCTGTGCAGGTAACCTGGGTTATACTCCTGAGAACCTCTAATTGCTTAGAAATTATGCATCAATAATACTCCTTTAAGTCCAATAGTAAAAGCTACAAACGTAGTAACTTAAACTGTTGAGTTATAATAGGCCTTGATTCTGACTGCTCTCCATGATTAGACTATTATCCTTCAGTTCCATCCACAGTATTGAATCCACCGTAAACCTCAAAACCTTTATTTCTTATCAAGTTAGATAACATAAATTCAAAAACTTCTGTTAGAAATTATCTGGAAGCAAATGTGAACAGATTTTTTACTCTGAATATTCTACCTACATTGAAAAAAAAGTAAAGCATCATGTGTTTATAAATAAAGTGTTATCCAGTAAGCTTTTGTCAAATGGACTCCTAGAGTATATGATAATTATTTTTAGATTTTCATTGACAGATCAGTATCATAGTAAAGATCTGTCATTTTAAAAATCTATAGTCTTCTCCCTAAATCTCTCATATATTAAAATCAGTACAGTTTCTTCAATTATATTTATGGATGAAGGGAGACCACTATAGAAGAGCACTCTGTGCTCTACATATTTTTTGGAAGCTCTAGAAGGGTCCCATCGAGAGCCGGCCAAGTAACGACCGTCACACCAATATGGCTACAAGTCGTCCTCCCTTTATTGCTCTGGACGGCTCAATATATACAGTTAAGCAGTGTCCACACGCCTGCCCCTTAACAGAGTTGGTCAGTTACAGGTTTACATGCGCCAGCGTTTTATTGGATAGTGCCATTCAACTATGCAGGCGGTTCTCACCCCCCCTTCTCCCCCCGGGACCAGCACCTCCAACCAAGCATCTCGCAAAGCTCTCACAAAACAGATAAAACCTCCTCCTCCCAAGGCAACTCCAAGGACAAAGCCTTTGTTTAGGCCTAAGCTGGATTGTCCAAACCTTTAAAGGGATACCGCACCTCTGCTCCACAAGAAATTCCTCTACAGGAAGCAACTTCAATAAACTAGGAAACACTTTTATTTTTTCAATTCACATCCTGTAGAATTATTCATCATTTTCATTGGTTAAACAGTAAGGCAAGAGCTTTAATACTTTGCATAATGCCGGTATCAATACTTGATCATTCTATACAATTGTTTAGAGAGAAGCAAACCAACTGCCTCATTTAATCCCATCAATCTTATTTCTTTGCTTTTACAACTAGTAATCTTTGTGCTACAATAGCATGTTCAGGGAATTAGCTGACAGAAGAAACTATCTAAAAATTGTTTTTAAGATCATCTATGAACATTTAAATTTAAGAGAGCAGTTGCAATATTTATACTAAACCATCAGCCAAGTACTCTATCCTACAGAAACCGTTCATATTACTGAGCATTGTCGTAATTAGTCAGCTTTTGTTTTCAATGGGGCTGAATTTTCCATCTGACAGTTTCTATTCTAACATGAAGTTGTTCTTCCTGGCAACTTTTATAGCTGCTTCTGAGCTATACAATTAATTTGAATTGGCATGAAGGCAGCATATCCTGCCAGCAGTTTCCTCATGGGGATATCGTCTGCGTGGTGTGGAAGAATCCCAACCACACACTGAGTCGGAAGAGATTGCTTTTTCCTCTCTTGAGGGTAAGAAATGACTTTGAAATTGAGAAACTATTATCTCTGAAGTAAGTACATTTTACTAATAATGATAGTACACAGAGATGAATTGTGCAAAACATATTGAAAACTGAAAGGTCAGGGATTTTGATGCATCTAAGATTGGGGAGGGCAGAACCCATGACGTAATAAATGCCGGAACGTGTTTGCAGCTTCCTGTATGTCAAGTTTTTAGCCAATAAACTGATGACAGACATTCTCTGTAATCCTTCCATCACCCTCCCAGGGGAGAATAGCAGGGCAACAAAGTAGAGAGACTTTAAGGTTGGAAAAAAATAGAATAGGTTTGATGAATTAGAAAATTCTACTACTACTAACAATGAGAATGGTGAATTATATATGAATATATACAAATATGTACATATATTCAATGATACAAATGCATATGTAAATATGGAACCTGCACTTTCCCAATGGTGATTAGGTCCCAACCAGAAAAGTCCTGAACTGGACTTGGCAGCAGTCAGGGCTACCTGAATCCAGACAGTCCAACAAAATCCAACCTTGGTGTAGCCACACCACTCCTACAGGAGAAGGCAGAGGAAGGCAACTTGTTCTGGTACACAATGTTGTTCTCCAGCAAGAAAACAGGAGGCAAGAACACCAGCAGCACAGAGAGATATCAAACCGACAACACCAACCCTCACAGCACACCAGCCACCACGGGGCCCTTTTACACCAAGCACCATGGGAAGGAATGCTGGGATTGGTCCAATTGGGTCACCTGACCCATCCTCTCGTCCCCATAGGCACAGCTGCCCACTTCCTCCATTGTAATAGCTACACACAGGCTAGTAGCAGCCTGTGAAATATCTTTATCCTGATACTCTTGAGCCAGGACACTGCTAAAATTTTAAATGATAGGCAGAAGCTTCTACACAGTACAGTGAGGAAGAAGATATTCACTGTCAACCGAGAAAGAGGCAGAGAAAATTTTGACTCATGTTAAAGTCAGCCCTTGACATATTTAGAGACCAGGATGCTGTTGGCCTTCTTGGCCACCTGGGCACACTGCTGGCTTGTATTCAACTGGCTGTCCACTGACACGCTTGGGTCTCTGTCTGCTGAGCAGCGTTCCAGCCACACATCCCCAAGCCTGTAACATTGCTGGGGATTTTTGCAGCCAAAGTACAGAAGCCGGCATTTGACCTTATTGAAACTCATACCCAGCAAAGTATATGCCCGTCCAAGCCATGAGCAATGGGTTTCTCCCAGAGAATGCTATAGAAAATGGTGTCAAAGGCTTTACTAAAGCCCAAATAGACAACATCCACAGCCTTTCCCTCATCCACTAAACAGGTGGCCATATAACAGATGGAGATCAGGGTAGTCAAGCAGGACATATCTTTCTTAAACCTCCACTCTCTCAGCCTGTCTTCACAGAAGTGCTCCAGCCATTTGATGATCTTTGTCACCCTCCTCTGGACCTACTTGAGCAGTTCCATGTCCTTCTTATGTTGGGGGCCCAAGAAGGCTTTATCCCATGGTACCCTACCTTCCTTAAAAGGCCAGAGTCTTCTCTCCTGAAGTCCAGGATAGTGATGCCATTGTGTGCCCTCCTCACTGCTCTGAGGATCTCGAACTCCATTTCACGGTCACTACAGCCAATGCTGCCCTTAAGCTTCACATTCTCCACCAGCCCCTCAATGCTGGTGAGAGTAAGGTCCAGCATAACACCTCTCCTTGTTGGCTTCTCTGTCACTTGAAGAAAGAGGTTATCATCAGCGCATCCCATGAATTTCACAAAAAATAATCTTATGGTACATATCCACATAAATCTGGTTGACACCGATTACTCAGAAGACATTCTGACTGGAAAATTCTCTTTTCCTCTCTGAAACTGCAGACTCACTGTGAAAATGTAAATGCATGTTTTTGTTTGGTTTTTTTTTTGATCAGGAGATATTATACATGACACACAAAGCCTTAAATTTTAAGTTCTGTAAAAGATCCTTTGTTCACTTTACTTTGTCTTTCTGGTCTTCAAATGAAGGCAAGAGCAAAATAAAGCACGACAGGTTACTGTCCAGTACTGGAAGGGTTACAGTTATCTGAAGCAACCTTTGCATTTCACTGAACATCCATCAATATTTTTCCTTTTGGGAAAATTTATTAACAAAAAAAAAAGAATAATGTGACTGCTTGGACTACTAACTCTAACTTAACCAATCAGAGTCTGGTTCTTAACAGGTGTATCTTTCAAAACTGGAAATAACCCCCTTAGCGATTCCTTTCCTGTTCCTGAACTGATATATACAGATTCCAGCAGCTGTCAAAGCGCTGATCTGGAGATAGAAAATAAACAGATGAACTGAAGTGCTAAAACCAGTGAACACAATAGAAATTTTGTTGCTGACTACTATTTCAGAGAAAAACAGAAAGCTTAAAAATGTGTGACATGCCACAATGTTCTAGGGAAAAATGACAATGAAATATTTATGATAAGTTGCAGTATCTCAGCTTGTTCTATACATACAGCAGTGAAAGCAGTACATCAAGAATATAATCTGTAGTTTAGCTACTCCTTCAGAATAGATTCAGATCCTTTTGAAAATCATAGCCTTTTGGAAAATCATAGCCAAATATTATCTAAGTAATAAAGTTTTTGCATCTTAAAAAATCCACTCGACACAGAGAACAAATAACTTTGGATAAGCATACAGATATTTTCCTTTTACTGCAAAGCAAAATAATGTACTTTCTCTTCTATTTTTCAGAGCTGATGAGGTGTGATCATCAAATAGATGGTCATTACTTTAAACATGAGTCAATGATATAAAAGATGATTTGATTTATGCTGACTGAAAATATGAAGCTGCCAATTTAATCTGTTGTGGAGAACTCATCCTCTTGCACAGGAGTAAGTTAACATACAAGACTATGATCAATGATGAATACCGTCTCAGATATAAATTGAATGAAAATATGAAAAATTCAGTATTTACTAACATTAGAATATAAGATGACTTAAAAAAATGCATATGTAACTCTTCTTTGATGATTTTCAAAAGAAAGATAGAGAACCTATTTTAATCATCACAACTTCTGTATTTTCTTTCTTCAAAAGGCACAAGCAAAAAAAGTTGCCCTAAAAATTATTGCTGATCCAAATCTCTATAGCTCACAAATTGTGCAACCCACTTGCTATTTCAAGCACCAATTAAGTTTTATTATTTTTATTAATCATTTTAAACACAGAGGACTATGATGAGTGAACACATGCTACATTACAAATAGATAAACTTATCTGAAAATTATTTTCCTGATAATCACTTCAAATTTCAGTGATAGCTACAACCCAACCTCTAAAGTAAAACAAGTTTTGATCCAGTTAGAGCAAGACCAAACTTCAAAATCATGTAGGTTTCCACATTAGCTATGATAAGGGCAATTATTTGAACTAGTATTTCTGAAAAGAATGGAACAAAAATATTTATATGAATCAGTCCTAGAAGAACATTTTCAGAATATATAATTTTTGGCTAGAGGTTAACAAAATATTTATCACCATACGTCCTTTTTACTGCATACCTTGACTGGATATTCCCTGTAACTCTGCAGAAGACACCTTACGAACCATATCTGCCTCTCTAATCAGAAAATAAGACAAAAACTTGCTGTCATATATATTGACTTTTAAGGTCAATAATATAATAAATCCAGGCAAAACAAAGTATCAGATTCAAAAATTCAGTTTAGACGAGGTCTCAATGCAAAATTTCAAAGGCACCTAAGCATGAGTCAGCACTGTTAAATTACTTCCAGGTGGTTTTGTTAATGGGAAATGAAGGTTTTGGATACAGAGGAAACTTAACTACAGTTGAAATAAATTATGACAAAAAATATTGGAAGGAGAAGCAAAAAGTATTTCTAGAACAGTTTGGGTTTCTTTAATTGATGGATTTATACGTGAAGAGTGTTGATCATACAGTGTCAATATCTATACGTATTCTAAAAACGCCTTCGGACAGTGCTTATTATTTGCCACATACCACAGCACTGTAAGACTTTGGGCACCTAGACATTTTATTGTACAGCATGAGCACAGAGCTGCTGCAGCCTTTAGCTATAAGTAAACAAAAGGCTCCTGCAAAACATTTCTGTTTATATTGCTTTATATACATACATATCATCATTTGAAATAGAAGTACAATATCAAACACATCTGCTCTGCAGACATATCCTAGGAACTAGCGTTAGCCTAGCCAAGAAGTACTGGTACAGGACAGCTCTGTGTAGCAACATTTTGAAGCAATGACCTGCTCTGTGCACAGTATGACATGTTGGACACTTTCCTTGATATAGAACCGCACAGAGACTATGCATGTATCCAGCTACTGTCTCCAAAATTAACCTTAAAATTAGATTATTACTCTACTTATGTAACAGGCATGAAAGTGAATGTCAAAGCAAGCAATTAATAAATTCTAGTTATGTGACATTTTTTCTTGTTTTGTACATTTCGCTGAACACAAAGACTACACTTAAAGGAAGGCAATCTCATTAATGTCACTTACAAGTAGTACTTAGCATGTTGCCCTTAATCAGGCTAGATTCTTTAAAAGATTGGCATGCAGCAATATATAACTCCCTAAAATATGAGTGTCTAATTAAAAAATATAAAAAGGAAAAGGATGAAAGTGCGACATTATTTCTACATCAAAGTCTCTATCATCCTTTGAAAAGAGACCATAGTTCTCATAAACTTTTTTTCTGCAGGTCTATCTTTTCTAATTTTGTTAAGTGTATATATATATATCTGAATTGGAATCTATGCTAGTAAAAGTGTGTTTCAGATCCAGTATATTGCTCAGTAGTTTTCTCAAATTAATATACAAAGCAAATAAATACTAAAAAAATAAATCATACAATCATAGAATAATTCAGGTTGGAAAAGATCCTTGGGATCAGCGAGTCCAAATAATAATGTGTGATGGAGAAGTGGCTTCATTAGAATTTCAAAAAGATAGAGTTCGTATCTGGAAAAAATTTATTACAATAGGACAGAAACTTCATTTCAATAAGGTTTAAAATAAAAAAAAATAAATGGGATTTTATTTTGTTTGGGTCTTCTTTTGCTTTCTCCTGTATAACAGGCAACAGATCTGTGGAGCCCCTTGCTAAGAGAAAGTGGTTGATAGAAGAAGTTTATACTGGTTCTGGAGTGAATTGCACAAATACACAGAAGCTACAAAGCATAGAGAGTCCCTGGAACATTTTTCTAAAGTTTGGTGTTGTCGTGGGTTGACCCTGGCCAACCGCCAGGTACCCACACAGCCGCTCACTCACCCCCCCCCTTCACTGCTGAACAGCGGGAGAAAATATTTCCAAGGGTTCAGGGTTTGAGATAAAGACAGGGAGATCACCCTCATTTACCGTCCCGGGCAAAACAGACTCAGTTTTGGGGAAATTAGGTACATTTATTAAAAGAACTAATCAGAGAGGAGTAGTGAGAAGTGAGAAAGAGCAAACAGATCTTAACAAACAGAACACCTTCCCCCCATCCCTCCCTTCTTCCCAGGCTTAACATCAATCCCGGTTTCTCCACCTCCTCCCCCCGAGTGGCGCAGGGGGACAGGGAATGGGGGCTGCGGTCGGTTCGTCCGATGTTGGTTCCACCGCTTCTTCACTCCGGGGGAGGACTCTTCACTCTTCCCCAGGGCCATTGTGGGGTCCCTCTCACGGGAGACAAGCTTCGTGCTCTCTTCTCCGCGTGAGTCGTCCTACGAAGGGCAATTCATCACAAACTGCCCAACGGGAGACACCTCACGAGGGGCAGCCCACCCCTCGTGAGTCTGAGGTGCAGCCCTTCAGGGGAAACTGCTCCAGCGTGAGTCCCCCACAACGTCCCAAAAGTCCCACCGGCCAACCTGCTCCAGCATGGGCATTCCCTCTTCCACGGGCTACAGGCTCCGGCAGCGACTTCCTCTGATGCGGGCTTCCCACGGGCTACAGTCCCCTTTCAGGGATCCACCCACACGGCGTGGAGTCCTCGGTGGACATCTACGCGGTGATCCTCACGGTGGACATCTGCACCTCGCCCATGGGCTGCAGGGGGACAACCCGCTTCACCATGGTCTTCACCACGGACCCGGGGGACTCCTTCTGCTCCGGCGCCTGGAGCTCATCCTCCCCCCTCTCCTTCTTCACTGACCTTGGTGTCTTCACAGATTCTCACTCCTCCATCTCTGTGCCAGCTGTTATGGCGCAGTTCTTTTTCCCGTTCTTAAATATGTTTTTCACAGAGGCGTTCCTCTGCTATCACCTTACTGATAGGCTCAGCCTTGGCCAGCGGCGGGTCCCTCTTTGTAGCCGGCTGGCATTGGCTCTATCAATCTTGGGGAGCTTCTAGCAGCTTCTTGCAGAAGCCACCCTGCAGCTCCCCCCCCGCCGCCGAAATCCGGCCAGGCCAAACCAAAACAAGTGTCACGTACAACCCCTACCAAATATGAAGAACACAAGGATGACTGCCAAAAGAACAGTGGAATATTATGTATCACTGTTAGCAATTCACCTGTTTTGTCCCAGAATTCTTAGAAAGCCTGTTGTGCTGACCAGGCGAATGCCAGCCAGACTTAGTGGTTGGGTAATGGTAATTCTGCTTATCTGTCACTCTTCTGTTACTTCAATTTCAGATTCTCTGGTGAGTCCTCTTCATGAAAAGGTTCTGGTATGGCAATCTGCCTATCCTTTTCGTGGTGAGTACTCCTGTAAAGACTTAATTTACCTTTTCTGCAGTGTCATTATTTTTTCCAGGAATTCTTTTCATGTCCGTAGACCTTACAGATTCTGGGGGGCTTCTTTTTCCTCATGTCTCAGGAATTCATTGTTGGTTTTGATTCTCTAAATTAGCTCTTCATCAAACTCTTTTTCAATCTAACTATATTTACATTTTTATCTATCAGATGTTTTTCTTTCTTCAGATGCTTCTTACTGCTACCAACCTTTCCCTTTGGTGTTTTGCCATTCTGACCTCCCTTTACATTTTCTCAAGCATTTGATAATAGGTGGTACGAACTGGCACTGTGTTACCAGTATGGTCTTCTTCAACAGTTTCTGCACTCCCTGCAAGCATGTAATTCTCTGAAGCAGCTGTCCCCTTTAGCTTCCTTTTAACAAGAGCTCTCACTTCCACCTAGCTCTCGTTATTAAAATTTAGCAGTGAATTCTTTGGCCATTGATACTCCTGTAGGGATGCTGAAGATATGTACCTTACCATTACTCTTACAGATGGTGCTTCCACAGTGAGGTTTTGAACCAAATCCTGCATTTTACTGAGCCGAATAAAGGGCTGCTTTTCTCTGTGAGCTTGCAAGCCAGCTATTCTGCCAAACAGTTGCTGATATCACCCGTTGTGATTTGGCCTTTGTCCATACAGTAATTGAGATCACCTATTTATTTCATACTCTCCCTAACCTCTCTCAGGATACAGCAGTCATTCTCACCTCGCTAGTTGTTTGGGTGGCAATATAGACAGACCACTACTCTTCTTATTTAGGTCTGGGATTTAAATTCATAAAATTTCTGGTACTTGAAATGCTAATTTTATTAATTTTGTTTAAGTCTAAGAACACTTAAATGTATACTTCTAATTCAAAACCAGAATGTTCTGCGCTGCATTTCCTATAAGTTTGGTAGTCTGATTTTATACTGTTGTGTTATGTCGCGGGTTAGGGCTGGGCCGGCCACTAACGCGGACAGACGCTCTCTAACCCCCTCTTCCCCCCCCCAAACGGGAAGAGAAAAGGGAATGAGGCAGAGAGACTTACAGATGAGAGAAGAAAAAAAGCTAGAACAGTTTTAATGAAAATAATAGAAATAATGGTAAAAAGATAAAAGTAAAGAACTATATACAACTATAGATAGTAGCCCGATATCAAACCCGACTCCCTCCCCCGATAGCAATCACCACTGGTGCTGCAGAGCAGGAGGCACTGGGGAAACCCCAGGCTCAGCGGTGGCGGGGAGCTGGATACAGGGAGGTGGATTCGGGAACTCAGGATTCGGATCAAAATCAGGAGGTTGGATGGAGTCCTCTCTGGACACCGGCTGTTGCAGGAAAAGGGCGAAAAGGTCGAAAAAGGGCAGTAAAAAGGGCAAAAGGGCCGAAACTCTCGTGATCACTCAATTTATACTAGATATGACGTATATGGGATGGAATACTCTCGTTGGTCACCTGACCTGTCTATTACCCCCCGGAGGTGCCACCTTTTACTTCCTTGTGCCCCCCTCTTACTACCCAGCACCCCCAGCGTGGCACACAAGAGCCAGCAGTGGCCTTGGTCACTATAGGAATAAGTATAAGCAAGAGCCTTTTTCCATGCTGGTCCAGTTGGTTGTGTGGATAGGAATATCATCCTTGTGGGTATACCGGTTCTTAATAGCTGTCAAGAGTCATCTCCAGAGGCTGAGACTGTTGTCGTCTTTTGCAAGTTCCGTGTCAACACCTGCGTTTCCAGACAGGGACCCCAGCTGTTTGGCTTCTTTACCGTTCAGATTAAGGGTCTCGGCTCCTTTATCCCAGCGCCGGAGTAACCACTTGTAATATGATTCACCCTCACGACGGCCGAAGTCCTTTCTCACATCTCGCATGTCCCTCAGAGTTAAAGGTTTGACAACTGCGTCTGATTCTGACCCTGAACTATCTGATGACTTCGATCGGGAAGGGCCCTTTCCTGCATCAGACCCATCTGATGTTGGGTGATTTGTCTTTGTTAGATGTTTCTTCCCAGTCACAGGGATACCAGCTTTCTTTCCTGAGTCTGAATCTGAGTCATCTGATGGTGTTACTTTAGGAGGGCTTTGTCCTGGAGTTGTGTTATCTGTTGGTAGGGCAATTGACTTTCTCCAATGTTTCTTTCTAGTCACAGGGGCGACATTTGCTGATACACACTGAGTGTTAAAGGACACAGTGATACTCAATGACTTGCACAAATTCCTACAGAAACGCCACAATGCCAAGAGATTCATGGGCATTAACATCAGAATCAATAACAATTCAATCTTTCGATTAAAATAACTGCATTCGCAATCACAATCACAATCCCCAAAACCTGGTATACTCAGATTAGCAAACAAATTAGTATAATTTCCTAAGGTGAAATTGAAAGTGTAGTTAAAAACAAAATTCATCATCGTGCTCTTAAGGTATTCAGGTATGCCGATCACCCAAATTACTGCAGAATACACCGACCCAAAAAAAACCAGTACAGTGAGAAATCTTGTCATGAAACCAAAACAGGCAAACCACAGAATGATATACCAAATCACACTCGAGAGTTTGGACAAAATTTTGACACCCAGGGAGGAACCCACATTTAAAAGAACATGGCATAACATTTCACTGACCGATAACATGATGTGAGCTGTCCGTTTTTTTCTCCTCTAACCCTTCAGAACCCTCAAAGAAAAGATCTGATACGCTCTCAACTGCGCCGGATGGAATTTAAACTATGCGGGCAATATATCAGAGCCCAGTTGTATCTAAATAGCTGGTAAAATAGTCTGAGCCTGATTGGTGTTTGTTTTCTTGCCCCACGTTGGGCGCCAATAAATCTGTCGTGGGTTAGGGCTGGGCCAGCCACTAACGCGGGCAGATGCTCTCTAAGCCCTTCTCCCCCCCCCTAAACGGGAAGAGAAAAGGGAATGAGGCAGAGAGACTTACGAGTTAGAGAGGAAAAAAACTAGAACGGCTTTAATGAAAATAATAGGAATAAGGGTAAAAAGATAAAAGTAAAGAACTATATACAACTATAGATAGTAGCCCGATATCAAACCCGACTCCCTCCCCCGACAGAAATCACCACTGGTGCTGCAGAGCAGGAGGCACTGGGGAAAACCCCAGGCTCAGCGGTGGCGGGAGCTGGATACAGGGAGGTGGATTCGGGAACTCAGGATCTGGATCAAAATCAGGAGATCAGATGGAGTCCTCTCTGGACACCAGCCATTGCAGAAAAGAAGGACGAAAAGGCCGAAGAGGGGACGAACAAAAAGGGGAAAAAAAAAAGGGACGAAACTCTCGTGATCACTCAATTTATACTAGATATGACGTATATGGGATGGAATACTCTCGTTGGTCACCTGTCCTGTCTGTTACCCCTCGGAGGTGCCACCTTTTACTTCCTTGTGCCCCCCTCTTACTACCCAGCACCCCCAGCGTGGCGCACAAGAGCCAGCAGTGGCCTTGGTCACTATAGGAATAAGTATAAGCAAGAACCTTTCTACATACCAGTCCCAGGCAGTGACTGTAAACATCAGGTGTTATCACTGCCAGTAGCGCACACTGTCTGCACAAACATGCTGCTGACTTCAGAACGTGCAGCCTTTTAGAAGACACTAAACTGAAAAGTAAAAATCACTAAACAGGACTGGGTTTTTAGCTAAACCCAGGACATGTTATTATCATTTTCCTTCCATAAATTTCTGCTTTCAGCATTACTTTCATTTAAGGCAGAGAATACCAGTTTTCTTATCTCAGTTCTAAAGATTCTAACACATATAAAAATGGCTGTATCACACTTCCTGTCTCAAAAATCTTTTCGAATGGCACTTATTTTCCACTTGTCTATTTGGTTATTTCTGTCCTCTGGCCTACCCTTCACCTGAAGATGCAGAATTATCATTACTTCCTTTATCAAACATCCTCCTCAGACGTGTGTTGTCTGACTGTGCAATCCTCTGTGTAGAACTTTGCTACAAATTGCTTAACAGGCTGCTGCTTTGCTGTGAATTCCCTGCGTTCTGTTGAAGTTGACACTTTCTTTTTTTCATTTTTTTTTTTTTGGAACTACCTTTCTTCTAAGCATTAAAGCCTTACCTCTGCTTTCTTCTTTGTCCTGTTTGGAACTGTTGGATCATTTTGGAGAAGAGTACTTTTATAGTTTAGGGATCTTGAAGAGTGATAACTCCCCATGAAATAGACTCCAGGTCTAATCAGCAGGCCTGGTCTGCTGACCAACAGGTCAACTTTATAGATATCTAGGTTCCAATTACTTCATCGATTACCTCTTCATTAACTACAAAGGAAGCTTAGATGTATGTTAATATGTAGGCACTAATATTTTAGAAGTTTTAATCTTGAAATAAATCTAATCTTCAGATTCTCATAGCTCCAACTTTTTTGAAATATTTTGTCCATAACCAGCAACTCTCCAAAAAAGAAACAAATTATTTTCCCCTAAATTCCATGTTGTCAAAGTGACTCTTTCTGAAGGAAAGATAACACAGACATAGAGCAAGCAAACAAATTGATGCTGTGTGTTGTGATTATAAGATGATGAAGGTTCTGGAGTGTTTATATTTTAAAAGGGGAGAAAAAGGGCTTATGAATATGTTTTCATTATTGTGTATTTTAAGCTAGGAATCACACAAAGTAGCACGTAAAACATGACACAAGTGTTGCACAGGATGTGCACTGCAAGTTACTAAGGCACCTTATTACTTGACCCAAACCAGAAGCAGGATGTAATTTCTTTCCCTCCTCTCAAAAATTAGAGATGGAAATTGTCTTTTAACAAGCAAATGCCAAATAATTTTATCCAAATCTAAAATCACATTTTTGCTGATGTCAATAGCAGTGCAGATCAGATTCACTTTATATATAAGACTTTGTCTTTATATCAACATGCTATGTTAAAGAATTCTGATATTATAATTGTAAATGGTTTCCATAGATACACAGAAAAAGACTGGCATATTATGATAAATATTGGATTACGCTGAGACTGCACTGAAGTGTAAATTTTCAGATGACAACATCTATTTTAAAGATTTGCATGGATGAAGAACAAAGAGAAGTTTTTTACAAAATAATAAATTCATGGATGACATAGTATGTTGAGCAGAACATGAAATTAAAATCCTTCTACTTCCAGTACAATTTTCTCCACCAAATTGGAAGAGAGTCTAATTCTAGTCCTCACTGTCCCACCAAACCAGCATGCCTCTGTTTGCCATAAATGAAACATGGAGGAAAAAAACCCTTGTTTTATTCTGGTACAAAGAGATCTGCAGTGAAAAATATAATCGAATGGCCAATATACTTAATTTGTTTTTCAACCTAAACCTGCTTCAACAGAAGGAAAAAAAACAGCAGCAATGCATTTTTTGTATAGTTTAACTTTCATGGGTTTCTGACCATTTTCTTTTGAATGTTTATTCTAATATTGTTATTCATAACTGATTTTTAAAAGATTTTCTTCGCTGTTATTTTATTTGTTTCTAAACCAGTTTTCAAATAAATCAGTATTAGGGGCACCATAAATCAACAGGCTTTGGAAAGGGTCCCTTATATCTAAGTTCTTAAAGTGATTGCATGGAAAGAACAATTATGGACAAACTTCAATATACACATACATGCACAACTCAAAGCTTTAAACAGAAAGAAAGTAATCATGTCACACTTTTCAATCAACACTTTCAGAGATAAAAATGAAACTATATACAAAAAGACACAAATTATATTGTAAATCTTCAATGAATTAATCAATTTTAAATTTCTGTTTAAACAAAGTCTTTCAAAAATCATTATTTTACCACAAGCAAATTTACTCTATCTGTTTTCTACAGAAGAGAGCATTCTAAAATAATGGTATGATACCTTAGAACAAGCAAACGATTTTATGCTCCCTAACACAGATAGGGATTAGCCCTCTCCCAAAAGTCCTGCATTCCCTGCAATTCAAATATTTGCCATAACACTGGCTCACAGCAGTTATACAAGAATGAATGTGAGTTGGATCACAGAACTCCTTAAAGATCATTCTGTGATAGTACTTGGAAAGAATGCTGAAACACATTTTTATCTTCAATGCAGCTTTCTTAACATTAAAAAAAAAAAAAAAGGGTTTATCTGTTTGGAAATAGTTTGCTTTCTCTTAAATAGTCTCATCATATAATGCCACAGATCACCTGCAATTTACTGTACATAGAAGACAATTAAAATTAATTACTTAGGAATGTTATGTGATATGTGAAGATACAATCTTCCTTCTTGTAGTAGATTCCCTTAACAAAAACATATTTTTATAGAATGTCGGGTAATAAAAATCTATTTCCAATATATTTTGTTCTACTTTGGGAAGCACTGAACAGTTGAGCATTTGCTCTAGTGCAACATTTGTTTCTACAGAGGGTGAGAGATGCCAAAAAGAGATTAAATGGGACATCCACGCAGAGCCCTGTGCTCACTCTCTTTGCCTCGAGGCAGCTGAATATATGAAAGGTCTGATGTGAAAGTCATGTAGCTTTTTTACCACAGTGCTGTGCTGTCGGCAGGGCTTAACAAATGAGCACGAGTGCAGTGCCTTTGGGTCAGGGCTGCCTGGTGTCCAGTAGCTTTGGGCACAAGAAAATGGGCTCAGTTCTGCCTGAAAAAGATGCCACAGACGTAGCTGGAGTCTGATGCTGCTGCTGGTTTGATAGCAAAGGAGAGCTTTTGCTTGGATGTTTTATGGGATGCATTCTGGGACCAGAAGGGACTCTGTGTGTGATTGGGTTGCAGGTAAGATTCAGGCTGGAAGGGATATTTTAGACGCACAGAGCTTATGTTTGAGAGTCAGGTTGCTGAGTGTCAGGGTGCAACAAGAACCAGCTGTGCCCTAAAGGAGGTAGAGCTGGGAGCAAGATCATGACTGGCAGGGCAGGGACCTCACCAGCAAGGGCTTATCCCACAGCACACCAGCAAGGAAGCAGGATGCGTCAGTGATGGTGGCCAGGTTCAACCAAGAGTCCAAATCACCAGACTGATCCACAGATGATGAAGCAAGTCTAAGTCTGGGCCATAACAGTGATTCTGCATGTCAGGGTCAGGATTAGCAGGGAGTGTTGCTGGGCTGCTGCAGCACAGCTCAAGCAAGGACCAAAGGTGAGAGCTTGGAAAAAGCTTCAGTACAAAGGAGAGGAAACAACCATCTGAACTTCAGAAAGCAGGATGTGCTCTCTGAGCATTCACACATCATAGAATAATAGAACTAATTGCAGTGAGTAAGGACATTCTTCACGATGAGAGTTGTGAAGCACTGGAACAGGTTGTCCAAGAAAGCCATAGATGTCCCATCCCTGGAAGTGCTCAAGGCCAGGTTAGATGGGGCTTTGAGCAACCTGGTCTAGTGGGAGAGAGGTGTCCCTGCCCACAACAGGGGGGTTGGAACTAAATGATCTTCAACATTCCTTCCAACCTTAACTGTTCTATGATTCTATGATCACTTATTTACTCCATCACTTCAGTATAATCTAATTTATACTTGAAAAGATAACAGATAAAAAAATACTGAAGAAACTCTATAATGTTGCCATGTTAGTACTACTCGATTGTCACTGAAAGTTGTGAAAAAAAGTTACAGCAGGTAGTACGCCATGTTCCTGAGAACAGCGTTGAGTCAGTTTTCGATAGAAAGGAAATACTTCAAAGTCTATTTTATTTCTGGATTTGGTTTAAAATCTTTCTTAATTGCTTATGAAAATATTGGATTAAAGAAAATGGCTGTATTTTAAGGCTAACTAGCAAATCCTATTGCTTTGAATGAAAACCAGAGCTAAGAAAATGCTTAATCTGCACAGGTGATATTGCAAAGTAGAGAGCATCCTGGCTCAGCTACAGAAGATTAGATTTTATAACAGCTGACTCTCACAGAAGAAGAAGCAAAATCTCCACTTTTTTATTTTCTTAATCTAGAGAACATTGCTATTGTTTCTCCTCCTTTAAAATAAACACATTTAAAATAAAACATTAAAAAAACAACTCAGAACATCATATTTCTTTTCCTCTTCCTTTTTATTTTTTATCTGCTCGTAGGATCTTGCATTTGTAAATATTTCCTGCTGGTCTTGAGGTTCCAATTCCATTTTTTCTACACACTCACTCTTCAAAGTAATTCTAATCTACAGAATCACTGTGAAGAGCAAGCCTGTTTGGAAGGTGAAAAACTGTTGGTAAACTTTAAGCCAAAACACTTGGTGGTTCTAAACCAGTAGGGAAAGGAGTTGGCTCTAGGTCTGTTAAGAAATGCTATATTATGCTTTTTTAAATAATCCATTTCCTTCTGTATTCATTCAGTCTTCTACGCATACAATTGTTCATGCCACCTAATGTTATTTTAGGTGATGTACATACTTTAGGAGAATACACTTTATGCTGGATGAGATACTGAATAAAGTACACAACTCACTAACTGTATGTCCACATCGATATAGAAGCAGATCATGAAATTTAACTATTGGTTTGAATTATTGATTTCTTGCTTAATTAACCAACTTCTCCATAATCACTTGTAAAACTAATACATTATAATTAGAGGATGAGATAAGAAATGGAGATTGGTCTCATCAAATAATTATGCTGCTCAGTTTGAAAGATAATGATGTGTTTCCCACCTAATGGGTGACAAAAAAGATAATTTATAATAATATCTTTCTCGTTTGCAGTTGTTTCATTATGTAAAGAATTATTTGCACATTCTCCTGTGTGTGTGAAAGGAACAAATTCTCTTCTGTTTAATCAGAGTTTATCCAGATAATTTGTAGCTGCAGCATGCAATAGGAAGCCTTCCACTAAGAAGCCTCTTATTCAAAACTCCTTTTTCCCGTAGATGTTTATAGTTTTCTGTATGCTGTCTGTGTGGAATGATGTCCACAGAAAGACCAATTTTTCTTTCCTTATTGATTCACTAACTTCTGTTGGCTTCTTGATTTACTGTTTCATCTTGATTTTCAGAGCAAAGTGTCACCACTGGACAAAAAGAGCAAATAGGACAAAAAATTTTAGCATGAATGGCACAACATAGCTCTAATGCTCAGTGCTCATTGGCACTACTGGAAAACAAATGCATTAATTATATCCAATTAATCCAATCTTGATCTCGTCTATCAAGGAAATTATTAACAGTGTCGCACAATTTTAACTTGAATTTATACATGTAAGACATTTATAAGATAAAAATATATAGATTATAAAATTATAATCTATATAAAATTATAATAGATGCTTCTATGTTCATTTATAGCATCCTATAGAAATTTCATAGATTTAGTAAACAAAGTACCCACAGATTTTATTCAAGATTTCAAAATTAGCATGTAGTTCCTAACACAGTATCAGATGTAGAAGTTTAGGTTTTTAAAAAGGGAACTTAAATGTGAAAACTTAAAGCAATGGAGAAGCCATGGTTTTCACCATTTCTGTCACATTTTCAAATGGAAAAGAGCGAACAAGAGGTGAGGGATTCAAGGAGAAAAGGAAAAGAAAGGTGTGTTTAATTTCTAAATTGTTCCATAGACAAAAAAAAATCCCCCACAAAACCACACCAAATCTTTACTGAATAAATATTGAGCAAGGTGAAACATTTTTAAGTGTTTGTTCTTTTCCAGAGACTGCTCCAGTAGTAGTACATTGTTACATCAATCAATTGTTCTTTTCCTTTTTGAGTGTGTTTAAGTATCTTGGGGTTCAGTCAGTCGAAATTCATAACTATGTTCTAGACCACTGAGTTAACTTTTTTCACTCTTTAATGAAAAATGTCCATAATTCAAGTTCAACCTGATAAGATAAGAAGGTTATTAGGAGCAGTCAGCATAGCTTTGCCAAGGGGAAGTCATGTTTGACCAACCTGATAGCCTTTTATGAAGACATAACCAGGTGGATGGATGGTGGCCATGTAGTGGACGTGGTCTACCTGGACATCAGCAAGGCTTTTGACACCGTCTCCCACAGCATCCTCATAGGTAAACTGAGGAAGTGTGGTCTGGATGACCAAGTAGTGAGGTGGGTCGAGAACTGGTTGAAGGGAAGAAGCCAGAGGGTTGTGGTCAATGGGGCTGAGTCTGGCTGGATGCCTGTGTCTAGTGGGGTCCCTCAGGGGTCAGTGCTGGGGCCGGTGCTGTTTAATATATTCATCAATGATCTGGATGAGGGATTAAAGAATGTTGTCAGCAAGTTTGCTGATGATACGAAGTTGGGGGGAGTGGTTGACACACCAGAAGGTTGTGCAGCCATTCAGAGAGACCTAGACAGGCTGGAGGGCTGGGCGGGGAGAAATCTCATGAAGTTTAATAAGGGCAAGTGTAGAGTTTTGCACTTGGGAAAAAATAACCCCATGTGCCAATATAGGTTGGGGACTGCCCTGCTGGAGAGCAGTGCAGGGGAAAGGGACCTGGGGGTTCTAGTGGACAGCAGGATGACCATGAGCCAGTAATGTGCCCTCGTGGCCAAGAAGGCCAATGGCATCCTGGGGTGTATTAGAAGGGGAGTAGCCAGTAGGTCAAGAGAGGTCCTCCTGCCCCTCTGCTCTGCCCTGGTGAGGCCACATCTGGAATATTGTGTCCAGTTCTGGGCCCCTCAGTTCAAGAAGGACAGGGAACTGCTTGAGAGAGTCCAGCGTAGAGCCACAAAGATGGTGAAGGGAGTGGAGCATCTCCCTTATGAGGAAAGGCTGAAGGAGCTGGATCTCTTTAGCTTGGAGAAGAGGAGGCTGAGGGGTGACCTCATTAATGTTTATAAATATGTCAAAGGGGAATGTCAGGAGGATGGAGCCAGGCTCTTTTCAGCGGCGTCCACTGACAGGACAAGGGGCAATGGGTGGAAGCTGGAACACAGGAGGTTCCAGAAAAATATGAGGAAAAACTTTTTTACTGTGAGGGTGACCGAGCACTGGAACAGGCTGCCCAGGGAGGTTGTGGAATCTCCTTCTCTTGAGACATTCAAAACCCGCCTGGACGCGTTCCTGTGCGCTCTATTGTAGGTGATCCTGCTCTGGCAGGGGGGTTGGACTAGATGATCTTTAAGGTCCCTTCCAACCTTTAACGTTCTGTGATTCTGTGATTCTGTGATAAGAATACGAACTCACTTGTAAGAAAGATGTAAGTTCATGACACATAATAAACACATGATGCATGGTACAAACACAGATTAATAGATACGAAGTATAATTAGACAGGTTATGTAATAAACCAAGTTACGTATTACAATCTTTATTTTTTTTTACACTTCTGTGAGAAGACATTTCATTTATAGTTGAAAACTGAAAATAGTTATTAGAGAATCACAAATTGATTAACATAAAAGAATTTACCCTGAGCAGTGTATGGGAAAGGGATCTGGGGGTTCTGTTGGACAGCAGGATGACCATGAGCCAGCACTGTATCCTCATGGCCAAGAAGGCCAATGGCATCCTGGGGTGTATTAGAAGGGGAGTAGCAAGTAGGTCGAGAGAGGTCCTCCTGCCCCTCTACTCTGCCCTGGTGAGGCCACATCTGGAATATTGTGTCCAGCTCTGGGCCCCTCAGCTCAAGAGAGACAGGGAACTGCTTGAGAGAGTCCAGCACAGAGCCACAAAGATGGTGAAGGGAGTGGAGCATCTCCCTTATGAGGAAAGGCTGAAGGAGCTGGGTTTCTTTAGCTTGAAGGAGGCTGAGGGGTGACCTCATTAATGTTTATAAATATCTAAAGGGGGAGTGTCAGGAGGATGGAGACAGGCTCTTCTCAGTGATGTCCAATGACAGGACAAGGGACAACAGGTACAATCTGAAGCACAGGAGGTTCCACAAAATCATTAGGAAAAGTTTTTTGATGGTGAGGGTGATGGAGCACTGGTACAGGCTGCGCAGAGAGGTTGTGCATTTCTCCTTCTCTGGAGACATTCAAAATCTGCCAGGACGTGTTCCTGTGTGATCTACTGTAGGTGATCCTGCTGTGGCAGGGGGGTTGGACTAGATGATCTTTTGAAGTCCCTTCCATCCCCTTACAATCTGTGATTCTGTGACCACGTGCTGTTTCATATTTAGAACTAGCATAAATATTGGTAGTCCAGATTGATCTATATTGCACATGCATCCAACAATGTAGGTTGATAGTATAAAGTATATGTTTTGCTAGATTTGAAAAAACAGAGGCTTCATTCAGTGTGGGAATGGAACCAGATCTGCTCTTTTACATGAGATAGAAGAGAAATATTGAAAAAATGAGATCTGCTTGCAGGTACTGAGCACAAACTTTATAGTTTGAAGGCCAAACACACAAAAAATAAACCCCACATACGAATATAAAGAGACATGAATATTAACAAGTAGATGTTCTATATTAGCAATACGATAGTGATTCAGGGACTAAGCCTAATAGTTGTTCTTTATTTAGTGGACTAGTAAAACTAGCAAAAATGAGGCTGAGAAGGGCCTAAGTGTTCCTTGCAATGCAAATCTTCATCAGTCTTAAATAAAAAGGTCAGTTTAAATCAGACAGCTAATGCAATTAACACAATATTTGAGATAAAGGATGAGATCTCAACTTTGTTAGAAAAAGAAAGGTCAAGATTATCTATGAAATCCTCTAACTTAGCCAAGCACTCTTAACTTGCTCTTTCTATATTTGGGGTTTATCTTACTCCGTTGTAGTTACATTTTTTCTGATTTTCATCTGAATATTTTGTGAAAGCAATTGGTATAAAAACATCAAAGTTATCTGCTGGACCTGGCAAATCCTGTTCTAGAAACATGCAATATTAACAATCTTAGATTCATGTTTAGGTTATCTTTAATAGTGCACTGTATTGAATGACAGGACAAAGATAAAGTGGGCTCTTCATGAAAAAAAGGGCAAGAATTGGAAATAGTCAAATTACCTTTGGGTCTCAGGGAAATACTGAAGCATATTAAACAATTTGCATATATCTGCAGGAAAACAACAGTTACCATGAACTGAAAAGAACAAGTTGCATATATTTTTTCCTTTCTCTGTAATGTGATAACATGCATTGTGAACAGAACAGAACCAACAGCTAAAATATGTGGCAAGTAATAAACCATTTACATTCCTTTGCATTCTATTTTCCTAGGCAAGTTAGAAAAATAATCTCTAGATTAATTCGATAAGTGGCTACTGAAATAGAGTGAAATTATCTGTTCACTGTCCAAAGAAAAACGTACACAGAACAAAGTTTCACTGGCTTCTGATCTATCAGCAATGCTTTTAAAAATGAACAAACTGAAGTAAACAGAAACTGTATTTAGGAAGTCAGAACTGAAGTCAGTTGTATTGCAAGGCTAGATTTGAATTTGCTAAATCAAAGATTGTCAGTAGTCATGTGTACTTCTGTAGGGAAACCAGTAGGGAGCAGTCCTTCAGAAAAAGATCTGTGGTTATGACAGATAGTTAGGTGGATGTGGCTCAACAGTGCCATCCTGTTATTAAATATGTGTTTGTAGATGAGTGCATAAATAGGAAATATAGGAAATAATTAATCAATAACTTTGGTTGAAACAATTTTGTACACAACATCTCAAGAAACAGTCAATCTAATGAGCTCTGAAGAAAAAGATAAATAGAGATCTAGAAATAATGGCCTACAAGAAGGACTAAAAAATATTTCGGTATTTAGTTGAAAAAGAAGACAGATGTTAGTGATACAATACCTGTTCTCAGATGCATTAAAGGCATCAACAGGAATAATCCACAATGAAAAGGGATAAGTAAAAATATAATGGATTTGAACTGCAAAAAGAAAAACTTAGGTTAGATATTAGGAGAAGCTTTGTAGTCATAACAATACCAAAACACTGAAACAAGCTGTCTGAAGAGTCACCACAATTTAAGATCTTGCAAAAGCATATCTGTTAAAATTATTCAAGTATTATTTATCTTTTTTGAGATATGCAGGATGATATAGACAACTTCTTGCGGTCGCTTTACAGATGTTTCTTCTAAGATAGTAGCAAACATGAATAAAATTCATGATTATATAAGGGTTAGAAACAACCTCACAGCCAGAGCCATTCCTCTCTAATTTCTGTCAAAGTCTCTCTCTCATTTTGTTTTTACCCGTTACTTCAAATAAAGCCACTAAGGTGAAAAATGCTACTGTCATAAACTAGGTATCTTAGTAGGCATTTTAAAGAGGAAGCAACAGAATGATCCCTGCTCACTGCAGGGGTGTTGGACTAAATGATCTTTAAAGGTCCCTTCCAGCCCAACATATTCTATGATTCTATAATCAAAAATAAGCAGATAACCAGATAGGCATCAAGGAGAATGAGACTATTATTTTTTTATAGTTGTAGTATGGGAGTTAAAATCAAATACAAATATCAGGTTAATATATTGAGGGCACTCACAAGCTCAGTTTAACCTGTATACAGGAAAAGCAAAAGATACAGCAGAATAATCCTGAACTAAGATCTTTCTCTCAGGAGCCTCTGGCCAGCTGCTATGTCAGGTGCCTGTGAGCTACATCACTGTAGATGAAACCTTTAAAATGAAGTTATTGCTTCAATCCTATCAAATTTAGAAAGGATAATTATCTGAAATGCAGCTCCGAGTGAAGAGGGTCCCGTCGGAGAGCCGGTCAAGACAATGACAAATCCCACTGATATGGCTACAAGTAGTTACCCTTTATTGCTCCAGACAGCTCAATATATACACTTAAACAGTGCCCACACGCCTGCCCCTTAACAGAGTTGGTCAGTTACAGGTTCACACGCGCCAGCGTTTTATTGGGTAATGCCATTCCACTATGCAAGCGGCTCTCACACCCCCCTTCTCTCCCTGGCAAGGCTCTTCACAAAACAGATAAAACCTCCTCCTCCCTGTGTTCCAAGGCAGCTTCAAGGACAGAGCCTTTGTTTTGGCCTAAGCTGGGTTGTCCACACTTTTAAAGTTACACCGTGCCTCTGCTCCACAAGAAATTCCTCTACATCCGAGATCATAAAAGTACATATTATAAACCAGTGAGGCTCAATGTGCAATGGTGTGGAACACCTCCTTGCATTTCTTGCCATACCACTGGGCAGAGAGGCAGGGAGACTGGGAAAAGAAGTCACCTTCATCTGCAGAGTGGTTTCTCAGTCCTTCTCTATTAATTTGGGGGAAGACATTAATAAGCCCACTAGACAGTAACACATATGTCCTTTTTGTGACTGTCACGGTGCTGGAACTGCCACCTTTAGATAGACGTAGTAATTTCTCTCAGTGAAAGAAAAAGTGTTTTGATCAAGTACATACCCTAGATCTACTTATAGAATTTGTAAGAAACAACGCAAGTGTCTAAACTGATTCCTGAAAAAGACCACACATGTTCCTCTCTATCATGAGAGTGGCCTGTGGCGAGTTTCCAGCAACAAGGTGCTCAGGTTTGGTCACTCTATCCAAAGCAGGGTTCTTAGCAAGAGTGGTCGACCTGGATTCAAACACCATGGTGATAAACTAGAAGTACAGCTGCTCACTGGACAGGGATCGTGGCTCAGGAATGGGCTGGGCATTAGGTTCTGGGTGGTGAGCAGTTGTATCATGAATCATTCACTTCGTACATTATTTTACTAGCCTTATAGTTATTATTACTACTCTCCTTCTGTTGTCTTGTTTAAGTATCCTTACCTCAGCCCAAGAGTTTTCTACTTTTTTCTTCTCCTTCTCCTCCCCATCCCACTGGTGGGGGGAATGAGTGAGCAGCCCTGAGGGGCTTAGTTGCCTACTGGAGTTAAACCATGGCAACATTTTACAGATTTTGAGGAAAGACCTACAGCTAGCTTGTCTGGGCAAGTCCATCATTTGACTCAGTGTCAGCTCTATCTGAAGGAAAAGGGTACTTTCACTAATGGTGTGCAGCAGTCTGGAGGCCTGTCATTAAGATCTGTATCAGGAAAAACTATTCATGCATACTTAGTTTGCAGGGTTGTTTTTATTTGAAACTTCAGCATAACCATTTCAGAAGAAAAGCTACAGCTTTACACACTGTCAGAGTGCGTAAATTGCAACAAAACAAAGCTAGGAAAAGTCTAACATACAACATTTTTGTGTGCATCTGTAGTCAGCTTTAAATGTGGGTAAAGAGCTGGTTCTGTACTCTACAACATCTCATATGGACAGGCTACAATTTCATCTATATGATCTTTCTAAAATTAATGCATAAGAAGGAAGTACTTCAAAGCAAATACATTCTATCTAGCACACGATCTACTAGATGAGATTATGTTACATGTAAAGAATAATAATATTTCTTTCCATCATATTAATAAAGATAACTGTCTCAGAGCTGGTCAGGAATTTTCTCTTGGTGCCAAGCTGAAAAAAAACCAACCTGAATCATGCTGAATTAGAGAATAAATCATAACATTGCTTAAAATCTTAATTTCCACAGTTTTCTACTGCACAAAGACATCAAAATAAACTTTATTTCAAATCTTGAAACTGGAAAAAGATGGAGGCTGATTCCTTCTTAAAACAAAGTCTCTACTGTGACAACGTAGAAGCCTTTGGTGTGTGTAAACAAACATCTATCATCTATCAGAAGTCAACTTTTAGAAATAAATTGAAGCTGCACTTCCTAGGTGACAACAAATAAAGTATGACACCTTTTCCCATAAATGTACACTAAATTGTCAAAAGATGTTTTTGGAATAGAAAGGTGGCTTGGAAAAAAATACGAGTTGAGTGAGAATATGGGGTTTTATCCTAGTAAATTGATTAGTAATGAAAAATAAGTTAAAAATTGCTTCCTACAGAGTTTAAGACTTGTAAATGAGGACAGAGCTTGGTTTTATTTAATCAGTGGAAAGGAAAAAAAACCCTACCAAAACACTTGCAAAAACGAATTTAAAGAAATATTATATGTGCAGCATGCAGATTTCACTCACATCTGTTTATTCATTTTCATATTATGTTCTAAACTCTATTATATGTTGAAGATAAAATTCACCCATCTGTTTTAATATGAATGATTCAGTTCTCTGTAAAAATTGTATGCAAACTATAACACATAAATTACCGAGCATATTGGGAATTAAATCACTGTGTTATATGCAGTTAAAACTATTTAGAGCTTCTACATCTGCTATTGACTCTTCTAGAAATGTGCATTATTCTTCAAGCAAAATTTTAAAAATCAACTGAATAGAGCTACCAAAATCACTGCCTATCCCATATGTTGTTCTAACGCAGTATGAAGACAAAAATGTAAAACTGAATCAGTTTAAGACAGAAACAGAAAATTAGCTTCATACTATCTCAGTACTACCTAGAAATACCAGTAATAGTTTATAGTCTCATATGATTTTAAAGCAAAACTACTAAGAAGCCATTTCATCCTTTTTGTCTTCCTTTTTGACTATTCATAAATTAATTCCCACCTTAATCCCTTAATCACTGGCCTTTGGTGTTGTCATGCTAAAAACAGATCATGTCAAGCTGAGAATCTGACAATTACTGACTCTGGAAGAGCTTTGATTTAAATTAATTTAGTATCAAATACCAGGCATCTTGTCTGAATGGTAGCAGGTTTTAAACTGATCGTTTGATCATAAACATTTTTTACTTTTTTTTTTTTTTCCCTTTCTAGGCAGATCTTTAACTGTTGCTGCTGCACAAAGCCAATATACAGAGAAATGTCACTTCATGCTCGTGACAGCGATATGACAGTCACACTGGTTCCAGTCACTCTGATGATGTGAGTTGTTTAGAATGAAAATTGGACCAAGATGATGGACTTTCTAAAAATTGCACAACAAACCTTCCTTGAGCACTATGTGCACATAACTTCAGAGCCTTCTAATGCTAAAGCAAAAAGTTGAGAAATGAGGAAGTTATGACACAGTGTTTAGAAATTGATGTTTGTAAGAACCAAGGTACAGAGCAGCCATCTGCAGAGGACAATTCAGATTGGAAAAAGATTCTAAGCAGAAGAGGAAATATCCATAGAATGTCCCTAGAGTTTTACCCACAGCTCTTTCTTGTATATAGTTTCTGAACTTTATAATCATACTCCTGACATTCAAAAAGATGAAGTATTTCAAATCAGTTTGGTAGGAGAATTGTCCTTTGAAATTCTCAGCTCCTAATGAAAGAGTGGATTTTTTTTTAGAGAAGAAACACTCAAGAGGAAAAGTTTATACAGTTGTTTCTCTAGCTTCATAGAGAATAAGATCTTCCTCCTGCTTTTCAACATGAGAGATCAGTGCTAAACAAGTAGTCCCTCCCCGAGAATTATCTTGCTGGGTACCAAAACATAATTGAAATGGTTAGGTAGGAAATAGTTTTTGAAGCTCTGCAGTAATGTTCCTAGCTCACATACGCTCACTTTCAGTCCCTCTGTCTCTCCATATACATATACATAAACATAGACATAGACATGTACATATACAATTTATATATCACAGAATCACAGAATCACATATATATTTATATATCTACATATGTGTATATATATGAGTATATATGCAAGAGTCTGCTGAGGTACCTACATCCTAATGATGAAAAAAAGCTATTTTTACTGTTTATGAAGTTATGAAGTCACTTGGCTACTATTAAGGATTTTACAATCGTTATGAACGTGCAACAGCTAATAGAAGCTGCTTTTGCTGAAACCTGTTAAGAAAATAGAGATAACCTTGAGTTTTTCTCTCTGAACATGGGTAGAGAAAATCATCATTGTGATAAAGTGAAAATAAAAATAGATTTATATCTGCATATTTTACATTTTGTGCCTTATGAACACTCTTAGCATGTCTTAAATTGAAACACAGTGTAAAACAAGAGGAACAAAGTTACTACCAAGTTAGGTAAAACTCTATGTTCATCTAATTCAGTGCTTTGTTTCCAACAAATGAATCTGTTGATAACCTGACTCTGACACTAATTTCTTTGAAGAGTAAAACAAAATAAAAAAATGGTATTTAAAGGGTAGTTAATATATCCTTCAAAAAAAATACAATTAATAATTTCAAATTGCCAACTAGTAAAAAAATAAAAGATGTGCCAATGTTTTCTATTTCAATAGCTCCTTGCAAATATCAGTTTTACACTCTAATTGCACAATTAAGTGGGCAATTATATTTTCTATCAGTTTAATATTTGAGCAGTTTTAATGACATTGAGCTTCCTTTTTTTTTTGTCTCAGATATACAGAAAAGCAGGTGTCTCATTTACCCTCATTGCTCAAGTGTTCATAATTTCCCATAAAATTTATAGTAAACCTAGAAAAACCCAGGACTAATAGACAACTACAGTAGACTCATTTTCCTAAAAGGATTAGGCTTTGCTTGTTTGCTGGTAGGTTTTTAAATGGTCTCCCATTTTTCTCAGTCTAAATTGTTGTCAAGAGTTAGATGACTAAATGCTGGTCAAACAAAATGTTTTGGTTTCTCTTATTTGTTCTGTTTCGCAATGTGACCTTTGGGGAAAGTCCAGGCATGTGATATACAAATTCATAAGTCCGCATAAATTCAGAAGTGATTCTCAGCATAGCAATGCTGATGTAATGTCCCTTTTAGATCAAGGGTAATGTAGATCTATTGAACAAACAACTGAGCAATTAATTTTTGATCATTTAATAATTGCAATAAAATACTTTCTTTTTCTCACTTTGCATAAATTCCATGGTTATCACAGACAAGATTTCTAACCCAGAGTTTTTTGATATGTCAATTTTGACCTATGTATATTTAGAACTTTAAGATTATTCCTAGACTGTAACTTGACTAATATCACATTAGCAGCTTAATTATAACAGTATCTGATATTACACTAGTTAATGAGTAATCTGGAAATGAGAAGACAATGATACTGAAAAATATTAATACGTGTGGCTTTTACAGACAAAATTATTTACTCTCAAATTTAAAAATATTGCTACCTATGCAATTTCAGTTTCTAAACCTAGATTTCTTTAATCTGAGGTGTGGTGCTTCAATCACACAGAAACACATATATGGACATAGATAAAGAAAAAGGAGTAAAAGGGTAAAATAAAGAGAATCAAAATATAATCCAGACTGGTAGAAGTGATTTACTGTAACAATGAACAAGAAGTGAAGCTTCATAGATGTGGAGAACAAGGAAGAGGAACTTAAATAGAGCTATATTATGTGTATTCAAGCCAAAAAATATTGCTGTCAAAATAAATCTCCACTGTTTCATGCCAGGGAATACTACTGAAAGGTATTATAGCAATGAGAAGACAATTCTTGTACAAAGAACTACACAACTACTATTAACTATGTATAAGAAGAAATTTTACTGATCTATTTAAGCATAATTTGAAGCTGAAATTCCGATCTGACAGTCTGGAACCAATGGAGGTAAGAGCTTACTAGCAGGAGATTACCTTCAGCTTGGTGTCTTGATATGTAAAGTTAGAATAAAGAAAAACAGACAATTTTGGAATTAATTCTTGTCAAATCAATTAGAATTTACTAAAGAAAGAATATTATCTAGTCCAAAAATGGAAGATGAAGGAAGCAAGATACCGGACAGGTATTTTGATAATGAATTCAAAATGTTACAAGTTATAGAAGAGAGCAAGTGAGACACATATCATAGATAAAGCAAAACTCAAAATTCAGATCTATGGTAAGCAAACAGAGGTGTTCATGCTGGGACAACCCTCATGAGCTGAGCTACAGTCATGTACCTGGAGAAAAGAGCAGTTACAAAGACTGTAATTTAAAAGAGTTTGCAAGCCTCACTATATTAGTACAAGGCGAAAAAATAGTTTTTGCAGAAAAAAAGATTGGTTACTACTCTTAAAGCTAACAGGAAATACCGTACCTTCACATTAAAACACAGATATGAATGAAAACTTTTCTCAGGCTGCATACCTGGGCATTTTTTTGACCATAGATCCTAGCTCCAGCACTGTCCAGGAAAACACTATCAAGTACATTTCTTTCAGCTTTATACAGTTTGAATTGCCTGTCTGCATTTTCCTTATCTATTTGTGAGTACGAAACACAGTTAGGGAAAGAGTTCAATGACAGAAAATGAAAGTATTAAAACACAGATCAAGCAACTTCACATAGGAAAAGGATGCAGAAATATGTCATGTAATATCATGTGAAGATGAATTCTTGCAAAAATACCTCACTAAATTGCCAACACAAGTTTTAAAAGTTACTGCAAGTGGTGCTTTGAAACTGCAAATCCTACAATGCCAGAAAAGTTTTTAGTAATACAAAAGTTCTTACTGAACTCATTAAGTGCTAAACTATTTAGCATTTATGCACCCCATCTTCATCATACCTTAATATCAAATGCATTGACACAAAATAGCTGGTTTTGATTGAACTTAATACTGATCTGTTTGACTGAGCTTTTAAATAAATGGAACTTAATTTGATGAGTATTGTGCTGCATTGTGGGGTACTTGTATGTAGGCAGTTATGTAAGTGTGATTTGGTTTTTTATATTACACTTTTATTGAAATAATCCTATTGTACATTCCTGGAAATGAACCAGTACAGAGAGTAGAATATATGAGCTATGGCTGAACACAGATCTGAAGCAGCAGAAATGGATGTTAATTGATGTGCCACAGAAAGTGGGAATCATTTTCTCTTTAATTTACACCTGTAAGGTAGCACTTATAGGAGCTACTTTAATGCTGTGTACACAGTAGCTATTTTTTATTTCTCTCTATAACAACTCTGTTGACTCTGAAAGTTACATATAAATTCTTAAGCACTAATTTAACACTTACAATGGCTCTACTCATTCTTACATAAGCATAGGTTTACATTTGTGCCCTGTTCAAGAAAGCTCTTAGATTTTTGTTTAAGTTTAGATGTGCATCTAACACTCGTTTATATCAATGAGACATAATTTATGTTTCAGTGCTTTTCTGAATCGGAATGATTTCCTAAATTGATACCTTTAATTTCCAGGAATTCACTACTCTGATTATTGACATTAAAGGCAGAGAAAATGAGCACCTTGTCTTTTACTTGAAGAAAAAATACCTTTAGATTCAAAACTTCCTCACTGTATTATATCGAATACTTACTGAATTAAATTATCTTTTTAATGGTGCCTAGAAACAATGGGCACAAATGGACACATGGGAGTTTTCAAATCATAGAATTGTTCCCAGGACCTTCCTATATAAAAAGGTAGAATATCACTGAAATAGTAAGTGAAGAAACAACGTGATATTTCTGTACAAAATTTGGCAGCAAAAAAAAAATAAATTTGTTGTCAAATATCACGAAAACAAACAGTACAAATAAAACATAAACCTGCTAGATTGCAGTCTACCTAATTGTCTGAAAGCATTCCGTTAACAAGATATTCATAAGGTTTCCACAAAAGACTCCCTGTTGGAATTAAAATTTTAACAAAAAAGCAAAATCAAGGAAAATCTCAGTAGGTCTTTTAAACACGCTTGTTCAGCAACACATAAACAGGAGTAAGTTCACTCACACAATACTACAAATAAAAGCACACATAGACCATTTAAATTTGTATTTAAATGTCATTCATTACTGAAACAATATCCATGTCTTGATCCCTCACTTCCTTGTGTCTTTGTGTAGGCATAAATGGCCAATTAAATAATACTGACGTTCTTTCATTGCAGAACATTGGAAGATGGGATCCCTGCAGCGTCTAACAGAAGTGTAATAAACATCTGAGGCTTATTCCTTTCCATTCATCATACCTTCTTAAATTTATATCTAAAAGATGGAGTAATACTTGTGTACTTTATCTATTAGTCCCCACTTTCCAGTCCTCAACTATGATATTCTAGACTTCAAGAGTTTCTTCAACGCATTTTACCATTATTGTTTTCTTACTTCAAATATTTCCTTTGCTTCTATCCTTTTTTCTTGCTCTCATTTCATGTAGATTTTTCCCATGCTCCTCTACTAGTTATTATTCTCTTATCCTAGGGTTTGTTTTTTTTTTTTCTCTGTGTTGGAATATTTATTTTCTTATTCTTGACAGGTTTAAATACTTGTCAGTAAGTAGAGGCATCTTTATATTTTGCTATTTGACCTATCACTGCAGGCATATCTTCAGACTAGTGTAAATTGTGCTACTGTCATTCATATTTTCTTCTATAAAAAGAGAAGAAAAAGTATGACTTGTTCTGCACACTATTTGTCACACATTGCATATGCAAATAACAGAACTATTTAGCAAGGTTTCTGTGCAGAAAGACCTCCTACTAGGAATCTAGTTTTTGTACAGTTCAATTTAGCGCAGGAAACAGTTATTTTGATAACCATTCAAATTTAGGTGCTAGATTCAACCACACTGAATCAAACCTTTGAACCAATTGCTGGAGACTTTTCTACAGAAATGTGTACCTAGGGCAAATAGTTTACAAACAAAAGAGGAGAAGAAATTTAGTTGAAGGATGATAAATAAAGGAGAACTTTTGCCTAATTTTAAGTTAGGTGTTCAATCTGTTAGTATTTTCTGATTATGGCGAACAAACACCACACTGAAACAGAATATTATTGATCACAGTGGGATTTTGTTTTAAATAACCAAAGGAGATTACACAATAATGTAAGATACTCTTTTTCATTAAAAAAACCAACAACCTCTCTGCCTATCCAAGGGTAACATCTTTCTGATACGACTCTGTCACCAAGGAGAACAGCTCCGGTGCCAGCAGGATCTGCAGTGGAGGGCTCCAGCAGGGTGCACAAGATTGTTTCCCAAAATTGTGGAACCTCAGGGGAGCCAAGAGACCTGCCAGGAGCTGGCAGATAGTGTGACAATGGCAGATGGGACCTGAGGGAGGCCAGGAGCATTGGCAGCCAAGCAGCTCCCCACCTATAAAAGAAACCCCTGGGGAACACCAGTGAGCAGTGGGTGGCACAACAGCCAGGGCAAGGCATGGTAGTTCTCACAGGGAGGACACTGAAGTTCTGCCAGGATGGCCAAGGAGAAATGGTCTCCACATGACAGAAAGCCGTGGCCTCTCTAAGCTCTGCACCCACCACAACTGATGCAGCTGCCCAGGCAGAGCTCAGGCAGCGCTACAGGCTTGGGGAAGAATGGTTGGAAAACTGCTCAACAGAAAAGAACCTCGGGTTGTTGGTGAGTTAAGAACAGTTTAATGACTAAAATAAAATATAATAAAAATAATCAAATATTGAATTATTATAATAATATTAATGAAAATTAATATAACAAAAGGTGAAATAAAACCCAAGAAAAGTAATGCAAAATGAGATTGCTCACCAGCTGCTGATCATGCCCAAGCAACAATCCACCTCCCCAACCAACTTCCCCCAGTTTCTATACTGAGCATGACGTTTTATGGTATGGAATATTCCCTTCGTTGGTTCAGGTCAGCTGTCCCAACCATGCTCCCTCACAGCTTCTTGTGCACACTAGCAAAACATGGGACATTGGAAAATCCTTGATTTCCTAGCAACAACTAAAACATCAGGGTATTATCATCATTCATCTTACACTGAATCCCAATCACAGCTCTATTCTAGCTCGTAAAATGTTAGCTACCACAGAGAAAAGAAAATTAGCTCTACCCCGGCCAAAACCAGGGCAGTAACACTCCAGTTATCTGACTTATCTCACCAATTTCCTACTTACATCAAGGTGCTTTTGTGGATTCAGCCGCTATTTTCCGCCTTCTTTTTTCAATGCTACAAATGACCTGTACTGCTGACAGCATCATTAGTATTGTGATAGATAATGTCATGCTGAGAGCACTGTTAATATTCTAATAGATAAAACGCTGGCAGAACTATTTGCTGGAAAGATTAGCTTTTGTAATACTGGAATGACATCTTGGAATCAACCTTTTTTGGAAACGATGTGGTCATTGCAACATTAGGTTTTATTGGATGATAACTCACTCTCAGGAAGAATTACCAGATTGAACAATTTTTCTCTTCTTGGATTATAAAGCTATGAATCTCAAGTTTGGTGAAGTTTGCTAAATATGAGTAAAAAACTCTTCCACCAGCAGCATCTGAATACATCTTACTGTTGACAAAGGAAGTCTGCTCTCAGACTTGAAAGTAACTACTAGAAGCTGTATTACAGGAGTAAGACTTACTCCAGAGATTCTGGGAAGGACAGTCCTGTTATTAACGCTCATTCTTGGATATATTTTAACACATAGGACAGAACATTTTTTCTTCTCTCTTCGATCTTCCAAACTAGTTCTTTGCAAGTTTCAGGCACTCACAGAATAAAAGAAGGGAAAGATGGGTAAATGTGGTCTACAGGCTTCACAAAACAAGCTCAGACCCTGGACTGTTAACCATAGCCAAGACAACTATTTGTGCATGTCTGAAACAGCTGAACTCTGATGACTTTCTAACAGGAGTAATTGCCCATATGATGCTGGGCTTACTCAGTCCTGTTTACTAAGTATCTGTTTGCTTCGTTCCTTTTCAGAAACTTCCGAAGGTCACTGGAACACTGGTTTGCCAAAAAAACGTGCCTAGGTGAGCTCTTCTCCCTCTGCAGAGCACAGCAGTAACACAAACAAGGACAAGCAATTTCAACAGAACGTAACTACTTTGACCTTATGTTTTATTTCTCCACAAATAAGAGAGGCAAACTTGCAAAACTACTAGAAGGAGGTACAACTACCAAAGGGGTAAAAATCTCTGGTTGCAGACAAAAATAGAAAATTTAGCATAATAGAGAAAAATTTTGTGCTTTTTTTTCTCTTCAAGTGTTACGGTAAGCTTTCAGTTGTTTAAAAAAACTCAATTATGTAGGCAGCTATAATGAGACATCAATAATTTGCTCATTTTTTTAATTAATAATGTATGTCAGGATAAAACCTAATATTTCAGTGTCAAAAACATGTCTGTCATTTAAATATTACATACAGGGAAGCCGGTGAAATACGAGAAACACCATGAGGCTAGCAGATCAACGATGTGCATAGTAATTATACCGAAGTGTTTTTCAAAACACTCAAAGAAGCTTTGTATTCATGATAAGTAGAGAAACTGAACCAGGTAAACAAATCAACCAGTTCACAGTATCCTTGATCAAACTAAGCTCTTTGAAGATTGAAAAGTGACTACTGTACTGCTTTCTTAATAATTGTTTATTAAAAAGCTGCATTGGCCTGCTTCTCTGTGTGTCTCCTAGAATAAATACCACAATCAGACGTGATATGAGGAATTCACAGATTGTTGATGTTACACAGAACGTTCTGCCTTCCCATTAGAATGTCAGAAATGTATCAGAAGAGAAGGCTAGAGTTTACTACACCTAGTGGCATGGAATAAAGACAAACTCCTCCATCTGTTACTTTTGTGGTCAGTATTTCCTAACAAATGAAGAAAGACCAAGATTATATGAGAAAACAGTGAATTCTATTTGATTACTTTTTCTGCTTGTTTTTCCTATGATTTCTGCTTTTCTTCCCCATGACAATTCATCCAGGATAATTTCAAATTAATTTTCAACTGAAATCCTTCTCACACTTTTCTCCTTTATCGTATTTTTTCTTTATCTTCTTCTGTTGATGTTTTCACATGAAGGCATTTCTTCATTCTCTAAATTCCGCCCTAAAAAAAAGAAATTAAGATTTCTCTTTTTTACCAGCTACTAGTATGTAATAACTGTACCATAACAAGAGATCGTATATCTGCTCTATAATATGTTAACGCTATGCTGAGCAGATGATTATGATGCAATTAAGATTGTTTTGCTTAAATTTAGTTAAATGAAATGAATATAAATAAAATGAAACAAAAAGGAAAAACATGTTTGGATACACTGCTGAGACTCTGATTGATAAAAATAACTAGCAGAAATTAAGAATTTTTTTCTACATCAATTTCAAAATTCTAAGAGAATTTGAATTATGAGTCTGAATTTTCTTTATGATCCCCCCAAAATGAAACAAAACAATAATAACATAACCTCAGATCTTGGGGGGAGGAGTTGGGGAGAAAAATCAAAGTGTCCCCACCATGAAAGACATAGAATCATCAAGGTTGGAAACGACCTCTAAGATTACTAGTCCGATCTCCCTGTCCTTCCTCAGTAGACTCTTTCTCTTGAACAAAATCTTCCTATAAGCACTCATAGATCTAATTTTTCCAGCCACAGTCAGGATAATGCAACTCTTGCAGGACAGTTAAACAGATTTCATTGATCCTGCAGGTTCTTCAGCTTTTGTCCTATGGAAAAAAATCACAAACTGGGGCTGTCGCAGAACCTGTGTACTAAACCAAAGTTTCTCATCTACCCATCAGATGGAACTTCATTAGTTGTTTACTGGAATGGGCATTTTATAGAAGCATGCGATCACAAAATCATAGAATCATACACAGAATCTGATTGCTCAAGCAGGTCCAAGATTTATGCTGGGAGTCCCAGAGCTGAGCACAGCACTGCAGGTAGGGGTCTCACCAGAGCAGCGCAGAGGGGCAGAGTCATGTCACTTGACCTCTTGGCCATGCTTCTTTTGATGTAGCCCAGGATGTGATTGGCCTTCTGGGCTGTGAGTACATGTTGCTGGATCATGTTCAGTTTTTTTACCCACCAGCATTCCCAAGTTCTTTTCTGCAAGGCTACTCTCAATCCACTCATCACCCACCCTGTATTTGTACTTATTTCCCTAAATAACGTTTCACAGGAAAAATCTCAAGTAGATGATCTGTTTGAAAAGGTTGTCACTGTGGGAAAAGTTCACTAGAGAGAGCACAGATTTGAAAGAATGAGGCAATGTTTTTGAAGGATTTGAAGAATTTGCTATAGATAATTAGATTAACTGAATGTGATGAATAAACAAGTTAATTTTGCCCATACTACCACGTGGAAACAAAGTGCCTATAGGTAACCAAGATCTGTATGCAGAACAATTGTAATTTCAAAATCTCTGTTCTTTAATTTTTTTAGTTCACATTATGTGAAGTTGGTCTGTGTTAGGAAGCTGGCTAACTGTTTTGCATCATCTTGGTTATCTTTTGAATTATCTTGAAGGAATCAGCAAAAAACTGTATCTAGCCTCTCAGGGAAATGGAGTATTATAATGCTTTTTTTTTGAGTTGACTGTACCAAGACTGTTTCATATTCACATCAACCTGGACAATCTGCTGTGCTCAATTAAAACAAATGTAATGTCGTCTGTAGGTACTCATGAATTCAGAAATGAGCTTTTTATTAGTACTTTCCACATCTTAACTGTTAAGAAAATGATAAGTACTCTTGGAAGGTGATCCTGACAGCATAAAATTTACGTTAAATGTAAACCAAAATAAATCTGAAATATCTCGGACGATGTTTTTAAGCAATCTATCATGCTCCAAATAAACTCTTTATTTGATGTTACATAAATCAGTCATTTCAAATTATTTTGGCCAATTGTGTATAGGCAGCAAACAAAAATATATAGTTTAGTAAAAATTTCTCTATTACAGAATATTAAACTGCTAGTTTTTACCTCAAGGCATTCTGGCAACATTTTGGCAAATAGCTTTACTAATAAAACTTTTCTCATAAAAATCAATAGGTACTCATTACAGAAATGTAAATTTCAAGTAATTGTTTCTGTTTAACCTGCTTCTCATCTACAACTGTATCCTTACTCTTAGTAAACAGAAATTACCATCCTCTGTTTTAAACAGGAGAGGCTTATTTAAAGATTTTTTGTTAAAGTGCTTCCTTTCCTGTTTTCTTTTTTTTTTTTTTAAAAAAATAGATGTCCATACAGGAATCAAGTTTCTAATATTCTACCAATATCTGTATGAACTTCTTCATCCTTAGCAAGTCAATATAGTTATATTAATACTGGTTATTCCACAGCTCTTTTGAAAACATTACCTCTAATCCCCAAATCATTTTCTGTACAGAAATGTTTTGTCTACAGTATTTTGTCAGTGAGACAATGAACAAAAAAAGGAAAAACTAAAAAAATAGAAAAAATACCTCACAAACAAGAGCAAAGGATTTTTTTCTTGGTGTATCTTTTGTACTTCTTAGGAGTAGGTACCCATTTAAATTGTAATCACTCTCTCTAGACTGCTCATAGGTCAACGATCCAAGACACGGATCACAAAACCACCAAAAAAAAGAATCTCTTTCGTTTTCTTGTCTACTTCTCTGTCAGCCACTCACATGAGCAAGATCAGGAATGAAGTAAAACTTTCCACAATTGACAAATATGTAGCATCATATAACTAGAGTATCCTGGTGTAACTTTAACCTTTATTGTAAGAAAAACTGTACTTTCAAAAATCTGCATGGTATTTAATACAAAAACTATTTCAGATTAGCTTCTCTTTTACCATATTTTATTCCTCTAAGTTTAAGACTTAGAAGACTAACACTGTGAATGCATGTGATACATCTCCAAGGCTAATATTAACTTGTATCAAATAAACTGGATTTGCATAAAACAAAATATTAATGAAAACCTTTCAAAACACATTGCAGACACATTTCCTTAGTAAAAACATTGCATGTTCCTGTAAGCACCTTAATCAGAAAAAAAATTTATGTATCATAACTGTGAAGCAGAAACTTGTTTCTTATCTTAAACACTACAGATTCATATTTTGAGTTTTCAGTCTTACCAATACACTTTGTGTATCCAATGCAGAGACTCAAATTGTGTTTCAGGGAGTATTGTACTTTCCAACAATAGCTAAATACAAGATAGTTGATTTTATCTTCAATGCTACATAGCCATATAAACATTGGTGAAATTAATAAGATTGTCTACTAAGTGAAAGTAGCAGCATTTTCCACCTACCTTGCACTCACTGCGTACATGTTTAAGCAATTATAAAGGTACTGGGTTGTGAAGAACCTAGTTGTTAGTTTTTAAAATCAATATTTTAATCAATAAAAATTAATCTGTGATGATCAATTCTGAGGATGTAGAATTCATCTCATCTACCCAAGATGTGTGAATACTTAATGATTAAGAGGATATAATGAAGCATCTGTAATTAAAGAAAAGGTCAACACTGTATGAAAACTATATTCTCTTCAGATTCTGGAATGAGAGTTAAAGCACAAAAACACAGGGAAAGTTTCAAGTTGAAAACATCATAACTGATTAATTTATGATAGGTATTGATGCGGTTACCAGTAATTTCAGAACATGTAATTTCAGCGTTATATCAAGAGCACTGTTTCAGTAGACCTTAATGTGGGTAGGGCCTAGATGCAGGTGGCTTCACTCATTTCAATATTATGACACTTCACTGGTATCTGGGGAAAATTTAGGAAAAGAGATTTTCAGTCAGTCAATAATGAGGTTTCATGGTTTTGTATTACAGTGTTTTTTAACACATAGACATCTGTGCTTGCAATATGTGCATGTAGCCAGCACCATACTGTTTAATCTGTGACTCTTGAAATTTAAACTACCAACCTCACATTTGCCTTTCTACCCTGGTAAGAAAAAAAGAAAAGAAAAAAAAAAAGGCATTTTTCTTAGAACTGCAAAAAATGCACTATATTTCATACTCCTGCAGAGAATAAAATAAAGCTTTGGACACACAACAAATCATTTAATTTTGCAGCTAAGAAAGCCTCATGAATATTTTGATGAGAGGATAATGTAATAAAACTACCTATCGAAATGTCAAAAAGTGGATCCACCAAGAAAAATTCCCTCTTCTGAACAACTTCCCTTTTAATACCATTGAATCTTAATCTCTGTTAAAATTTGCCCTGAGAAGTATACTCTTTCAGATAGGGGCTGGTTTACCAGGACCGTCAGGCAACATACACACAGTATAAACTATTTTATCTCTGACTTCAGTCTTGTGGCTTTGAAACCAGATTGCTTTTGTTGTTTAAGTTTAATCTACCTTTGGTGCATATGAAGTCCTCTTTTTGTCTACAAGCACCTGATGATCTCAGTAAAAGAATTCATGGACCCTTCCAATGAAATAGGCAAGCAGTGGAAATGGATGTGTAAATCTCCAAGGATTGGCTTTGCATTTTATCCAATGACCGCTTACGTTCAAAGTAAGTAAAGGAAACATTTAACACAGATCTTACCCACCCTGGCAAAACCTAACCACTGACCTACCAAACTACGAAGACATCAATATTGTATTAAATCCTGCTTTTTAAGGGAACAATATGACTCTCTTTTTGCCTTGAAAGGTTACAGGATTCAAATCAATGCAAGTACCCAAGCAGTAGAGCTTTCTAACCAGTGAACTTATGTAGATGTTTCCTGACAGCCTCGGGGAAAGTATCCTTTTCAAATACACTCCTTTTCAAACTTTATAGCAAGGCAGTCAGCTTCTAGTCTCCATTATGTACTCAGTGTAGGTACCATACTCAGGACTTCTAATTCCACTTCCAAACCATCAAGTCCTTGTCAGTAACCTCTACACAAGTGGCACGGAGAGGGGGCACAGTATTCAATCCCAGGCTGTTATCTGTTGTACCGCTCTTTCTCTTACTGTGCGGTTTTTATTTGACAAACATCATTCTGCAAAGACTAGAAAGCCAAGTTCTAGATGTGACATTCTTTTAATATATAATGTCACCACAAACCTACAAAAGCCACTGTAATTACCACTCAGTAAACATTCTGACTAAATATAAATGCCTTTTCCACAATTTTTCCACAGAATCAAAAAGTTATGTTTGAACTGAATTTATTATATTTAGTTTCATGTCAATGGATACATGGCTGGATTAGTACACTCCTGGTCTTCCTAAATACCTCAGTGTGCATTCCATTCATAAGCAAAATCTGTAACTTAATTCTGAATCCAGGAAACTGAGATCTGGGACTATTTCACCACTGTAAAGGCAACCTCTGTTGTAGTCTGTATAGCAGTATCCAAACATGAAAAAAAATTTATGGCTCAATTTCTATGCAGAAATATCCTCCAGTTGTGTGATTCATAGGAAAATCAATCCAGAGACTAAACACACGTAAACAAACTAGTCTATCAATCTACCAAACTACTAGTGCAACCTTATCAATAACTCAGCTGTCAACACTGCTTCCAGAAATTTCTTTTACAGTGTGCCAATAGATGTAAAACAAGAGAGGTAAGATTTTTTTTTTTCTCCTTACTTGGAAGAAAAACTCCATGAAGTGAAAAATGAAAATGTTACCCACTTCTAAAACCTTCATTATATGAACAGACCCAAAGGTCTCTGATGATGAATAGCTCATTATTTGATCTCATTACCCTGGCATATGCATCCACGGAGTCACTGGAAACTGAGAAGTTGCTTCTCACAAACTTCACAGAGTGTCTGGTGGAGTTCAGCATGCTTGCCAATATATCTACACAGCTGAGGACCTATAACAACGTATTATGAAAAATAACTAAGTAAAAAACTCACAGAAGCAATTCCTTGAAATGACAACAAAGACTCATTGCTGTCAAAGGATATCCTTTGCTTACTTAGCCAAAACTACACTTAGTGGCTGGGCTGTGTATGATATACCTATATATGTGCATGTTCAGTAGTTGAGTTCTCAGTGCTATCAGAATGACCTGCCATGTAAACAGTCCCAAGACACAAATAACATGTTCTAAATGCAAATTTAACACGTGGGCAGGTGTAAAGCAAGCTCAAGACTGTATAGCATGCCCCAGAACACAGCCCAATTGTAAACTGTCACATTTTGATTTCATAAGGTTGGTATATTTAGGAATATATTTTAGCACTTGGACTGTTAAAAGCAAATACATTCATTCTTTTGTTATGTTCTATTGCATGAGGGTGATTTCTCCTTTTTTTTTTCTTTTTTTTTTCCCTAAATGTCAAAGTATTCTTTCTCATTTCTATTCTTTTCTGCACACAAAATTTACTCTTTAGCTTCTTCTTTAATCAGTTAAATCCCATGATGTTTCTCAAGACAAATACACAGCACAAGATTCTTGTCCTGTACACTGTCACTTCAGAACCATGCAGAGAATTAGTCTTTCCTAAACTTACGCTTACATGTGTCAAACAGGTCTTTATACTTAGCCAAGCCTTAGGGAAAAAAAGAAAAATACACATATATCGATTCCTTCACATGAACAGTCACTCTCAAACTCATTGACATTAAGAGAATAATCAGTGACATCAATATTAAAAGGAAATAGTTTAGCCCCACTTGAATTGTAGTAAAAGGTCCTAATGATAATTACCAATTTTTTCTACTCGAATCAAAATGAGACTGATTTTCTGTGCACACAGAAAATTGGTGTGTCACAAATGTCGAATTATAATTTCAGTTACAAAATGGTCTATTTTCTAATGATTTAAAAATTTGGTAATTATCACTAAACATCTATTCATGAAATGAAAAATGCTTTTTCATTATAGGTTTAAAATAAAAAAAATATATGTGCCATTAGCTTCATATTCGATTTGCCAAGATCTTTATTAACAAATGGCCTTACAACAGCAAAACAAAATAATCCCTGACACAGTGCCATTTCATTCCACTTTAGAGTCACAATCCGTGTCAGAACCACAGAACAAGGCACCCTGGATACACTGAAACAGAGTTTTTTCTACTCCTCTCTGTCTCCACAGCTCATTCAGAGCACTGCCTTGTCTTTTCTTATCCCAATCACTCTGTCCATGCTTTGGAGAGTGGAACACTATCAAATTTGACATTGCTGCAGGCCCCTTAACAGAGCAGAACATCAGCAAGAAAATGATTGCGGATGGTCTGTGAATTGAATATATTTCTACAGGCTCAGTTCTGAAGTGAAATTATCATATTTAACTCACTCTCTCCACCAACTACAACGTAAGAGCCATTTTGAGTAGCTGGAGGGCTAGCTGAGTGCTCCACTTGGAAAGCACCAGGGTATGCGTGTGTATTCAAAAATATGCTAGGATGACTAACAATATAAACATGTTTTAATAATGGAAATAGTCTGCATGAAAGATGCCAGTGCTTACTTTCATAGAAAAGTCACAAGTATCATTAAATTGTATAGCAATTTACTTGAACCTATGAAGTAAAATTTTCCTTTTTCCCTTTCAGCAGAGAAAGTAGCCCTGAGTACATAAATCTAAAAGATCAGTTGCCATTAGACCTCTTTTACCAGCATGTCCACCCCTTTCTTATCACAAAAGAATAATCAAGAACAACTTTTTCTTCCTCAGCTTTGCTTACTACCCATTATTTTCTCCGTTTTACTTTAAGCAGCACAACAGAACTACTCTAGATGATCTCTAGAGGTCCCTTCCAACCTCTAACATTCTATGATTCTATCATACTTCATTCTTCAGCAAGTTTTTCGGGCAGTACTTACACAACAGCAGATGTGCCTTGCAAAATGTTTGTGAATTCACTTTGAGGTTGTCTGAAGAAAAGAGTGGTTATATTTGCTCCATTTTGCTGAATGACATCCAAGAATAGATATACTAAACCCCAGAGATACACAATGTACAGTTGCAGGTGCAAGAGTCTAAACTTGGGGAATCTTACTTTAATCACTGCCAATTAACACAGACCTTTTGGTCAGCCAATCAGATATTAGGAGAAAAGAAATCAAATAGCAAACAAACAGTTAGGGAAACACCTTTCCTACCCCTTCTCCAGGTTCAACTTCAGGGAAGCACCTCTTCTTGCATCTGAGTCTCAGCACACCTACACTTTTGCTGTGCATAAAATCATACAGTAGTTTGCGTTCGAAAAGACCTTTAAGATCATCAAGTCCAACCATAGCTAAACCATGGCCCTGAGTGTCACACCTACATATCTTTTAAATGCCTCCAGGGATGATGATTCCATCGCTTCCCCAGGCAGCCTGTTCCAGTGCTTGACAACACTTTCAGTAAGAAAAGACTGCATTGTCACTAAAATGGTGACTAGGACAATATGAAAACCTTAAATCTAAATAATAGAGCTCAACATTTATAAGCAGGAAAACCTGAGTGACAGACTTCAGCTCTCAAGGTCATGGATAATCGTATAAACTTCGTATTCATATCACAGCCTCAAAAAACTTTCTGAAAACCACATTTCCTCAAAATAAAATACCCATTGCAGCAAACATCTGTCATCCGAGTTGAAACAAAGGAGCATTGTAAGGAGTCATAAAACCCATAAAAATGAACTGCAACAAAATAACTGCTTTAAAATAATCTAATGTGTATCATTTAATTTAGGAGTAATTCCCTCACCATTGATTGATAGGTGTTTGTATGCTGTGGTAGTGTAAGAAAAACATGAAAACAGAAAAGTACAAAAAAAAATACAGCAGGAAACTTGAAAGGATTATAATATTTTCCCATTTTTCACCCCTGTAATAATCTTACTCTATTAAATTCAGAATTTCTAGGAATTCAAGAGTTCAGAAAAAAGTAAGCATTTATTCTTAATCTTGAATAAGAAATTAAAATTACTAACATTATTAACATTCACATTTTCTGGCTGTCCTGATCCAAGAAACAGCAATTAGGCTTTCTTTTAGTTGTGTTTTTTTTCCCACTCTTTTGTTTAATGTGAGAATTAGGGTGGGCTGGGCAGAAAAAAAGAACCACATCACTTAGTGATATATGATTTTTTTTTATTATTGATAGCCAGAATGGCTAGAGCTATGGAGATACATGTGTCACCTGCGACACCGGCACACTTCGCTGTCCCACTGGCATAAGACACCAATCTCCTCAGTAACCTAACGTCTTACATTCTCACCCCAGGTCTGTTGCATGGGTATGAATTCAGCAGTGGTTATGTGGAAGGATTTGCCTTTTGCTTCTTTGCCTGTCCAGCCCAGACTACGTTAAACTAGTCTGTGAGAACTGAGCAGATGCCGTCAAGATCCGAGCTCTTTCACATGGATTTTTCTCTATGACAGCTTGTGAATTGATTTCTTCCCAGTTTATAAAATCAAATAGGACAACTGCTAGTGATGTTTTATCACCTTTTGTGATAATAATTGTATTATGTTAGAGTTGTAATAATTTTCCACACCTAAATTTAATATCCAGATGAAAGATTAAGCTGTAGTTAAACTACATTTTCTCAATAAACAGTTGAAAATATTAACTGGTATCAAGTATGAAAGTATTTGCACAACTAAGCAAGAAGTAGAAAATGTAAAAAAAAAAAAAAAAAAAAAAAAAAGAAGGTTGAATATAACTTTATAAACCCAGGGAACAGGAACTAATAAATTGAACATATACTGCTCTGCAAATAATAATGCATAATAAGAATATCTTGCAGTATTATGTTTACTAAAACAGTTAATATATAATAGCAAAAACATGTCAAAGACAAGAAAATTATCACAGACATTCAAATTAACTTCCAAAATAAGTCCTTTTTTGTAGCTACAGAATTTAACTCTGAAGTGCTCGAACGTAATAAAAAACTACTGTGAAGTACCATGCTGTAGCACAGCAGCTGATCCAGAGCATCACATAAAACCCTTCCACTGAAGGGGCAGAAGCATCTCCTATATCTCGTCACTTCACAGCTGCCATGGGAAAAAAGGAGGCAGGAAAAATTACTGTCGATTAGTTGATTCATGGTTACCAGTTGCTTTCTGGTTACATGGGCCTGTATTTGAGTCCTTCATTATCTGGGAAATTAAGGCTGAATCTGTCATTTTTCTCTGCCCCATTAAATAAGATTATAATATAAACTGCAATTAGAAAAAAATTTCCTATTTTTCAGTGAACAGAATAGCAAAATTATACAATTGTCAATCATATGACCTTTCCTCATTATTTGGAAACTACTATACAGAATCCATAGAGGAGATTTATTCAAAATATGGTACGTATGCTGTACTTGCATAACATTCTAAAAATATAATAGCAAAAGAGTAAAAACAAAGAACCTTTTATTAATGCAAATTCTCAGCTGCCATAATAATCTGTCACAGTTCTTTATTCCATTCTTTTTCCTCTGAAATTTCTCCCTAAAACAATATCTTCCTCAAACATAAAATCATCTGAAATTATATCACAGTGCATTTCAACTCTTAATAGATATCATAAAAAAGGCAGTAATTTCCATGGCATTTAGTTGAAGTTAAAATATGAGATCTCATTGAGCATTTATAAAAGCTCATCAAAAATATGTCTGAGACTTCATCAGAGGGTGTACCTTGGATCTGTACTATAGATCCTGGAACAATGTCAAGCAAGAGGCAGCAGCTAACAATAAATCTTGTAACAATAAGTCAGTATTGCTTAGCAGAGAAATAACTCTTGAAAGAACTTCAGTTACCACTTAGAACTGGCAACTAATTGTCTGCAGCCTGTCTACTCATTTACTGCTAGTACCAAGGAGGCTGATGTACTGCATTTGGAATTTATTGACTGCTAAGAGGAGGATTCAGTTGTTTTACTTCCTTGCTTAATGCACTGACGATCCATACATCACAATTTGTATTGCATTCTTTCAAAGTACAAGTAAGTATTTCAAATATATCAGAGATCTAACAAGGTGATTTGAGGCTTGCTCCCTGTCTTCTTGCGATGAAATGTTCTTTTTTTGTGAGCTCCCAAATTTGACATAGGGACTGAATGAAATGGATAGCCACTCATTTCAAAGTTACCTCTTTTAAGCCAGCTATGCCATATGGTGGTGTTCACAACATAATAAGCAATTCTAGGTCAACGCATGTTAATAAGAACTTCAACCTTCTTGAAAGGGTGAGCTTTTCTGTCTCAAACACTGGTTCTAGTAATGTTCTCTCCACTTTTTGAATGAATAATGCAAGAGAGAGAAAAGCATATGAAGGAGCAATCACAGATGCCAATTTATGCTGTCTCTCTCTAACCATAGCACTTTTTAAGTATATATGCCAACTATCTTTAGTCTTGCAGTTTCCGGCAGATAAGAAATTGCATGCACAGCACTGACTGAGCAAACAAGAGCACCATACATTCCTTTTTAAAAGGAATCAACCCATTTCAGAAAAGATCAAAACACAAAGTTTTAGACGGTCTATGAAGTGCTTAGTCCGCTGGACATGTTTCCACTGAATAGCTTGGAAAGTAGTCAATGATTTCTTAAAATGTATTTTTCCTGAAAGTTACTCGTTTGCATCCTACGTAGGTTAAAAATGAATTGATCAATGTCACCTAGGGAGACACTTGCTTTGGACACTTGTTAGAAGCATTCTCTCAAGGTGATTGCAAGGGAATGGAGAACACTTCCTTTTCATGATTTCTAGAAGTAGCAGAAGGAATGACATGACACACACAGAGTTCAAAGAGCAAGTACAGCAATGGTAGGATTCGGACAAATGCATATTTAAAAAAAAAAAAAAAGTGCTTTGAATTTCACATATTTTGCCTTCTATTTTACATATACCATATATTTCACCTAATGTAAATGTTTGGAAAATCCATCTGGGATTTTTTCCAAGAGAACCAATTGAAACTTGTGATAGTGAAAGGCAGCAGATTTTCATCTGGGATAAAATTAACATAAATGTTAAGAGAAGTGCACTTACCCTTGGACAAGTGACTAAGAGGTCCTTAATTTGGTATGGAATCAAACTGAAACTCTTAGATCTGATGTAATGAAAAAGTTGTCAAATTAAAAAGGAAGAGGGTATGAAGGAATACAGATTAAATGCAATAAATACAGGTTTTTTTAGAAAAAAATCACATATCTCTTCAGAACCTGGAAACTAGTGTCTACAAACAAAAATAACCTCTGTTTTTAAAAACAATTCACATACTATATACTGAGGAGAAACACGTTTTATTTTGGAAATAGTACAGGCAATCCAGTCATGGAGAATAAAGTAAACTGTGAAACTATTTGTTAATACTACAATACCACAAAGACAGAAGAACCACTACAAGGAAAACTCACACATTAATTAATTCATCTTTAGTTATTAAATATTTAACTCTTCTGGAGAAAAAAGAAACATATAAAAAAAGAAATTAAAACCAGGAACATCTCTGCACGAAAAGTGAGATTATATATTTTCAAGAGGAAACATATGCATTATAGATATAAAGAGGAAGGGACAACTGACCCTACCAGGAGTTAATTACAGTGACAGCCATTGATACAGGGGAGTTTTCTTGCAACTACTACTCATATATTTTCTCAGATACACTGATGACTTAACGAGTTTTTAATACCTCTTAGTTATTTGCAATATGGACCGTTACCTTCTGCCTATCAACTATCTGTACATTAGAAATATCATTTTACTAAGTAGTCATATTTGCTACCTCTTTTAAATACACCTTCAGTTGAAAGATTACTGCCTCTGTGTGTAGGATAATGTGTGCATATGCAGGCATACACATGGACTCTCACCTGCTCAAAAAGTTTGGTATATTTCAAAGTTATGGTATATTTCAAAGACTAAGAATTAGTTAGAAACATAATTCTTATTGAAATACTTGAGATTCATGAACCTAGAGAAGGCTTAAAAACTGATTTAATAAGAGGCATATGAGAAAAGTAAAATAATTTTCAGTAGCCCCTAGTGTTCAAGAATATTTCAGCTGAGATTTGGAGGGTTTTGTTTATTTCTTTTTTAGGATTTAGGTAATGCAAACACAATATCATGCTAACCACTGAGAATTTATTTTATTTTTGCCCTAGTCCTTTGCAGCACTATCAGAGAATTGAGTATTTTGTTCTTTCTTTGAACTGCCAGTCTCCACTGTAAATCAGAGACTGGAAGCTACTTTAGTCTTTTATTTCTAGCTAGCAATAAATGTTTCCAAGAACAGATAAACATTTAGAAACAGCAGGAATAATGACATTTTCTCCTTACTTCCTTACAAAAGTCCATCCCATTCCATTAGAAAATATCTGAGAAAGTGAACTAGTAAACATAATGCAAGCAAATGATATTGTACAGAGACACACTTCAATTACATTGTATTTGAACAATTCAATTACAATGTATTTGAATACTCAATAGCCTTGAATAAAACCAGCATCTTATTTCAAATCAGAATAAGCTTTTTCATTTGAAAAAGCTACAGTTTGGTCATTTTTTCAGAAAACTTCAGAAAAAAAATTAGGTGTGTAGATCTAAGAGAGGTTTTCTTGGTGCTTTTTTTTATGCGATTTGTTTTAATGGAAATATATGTTGGTTTGTTGTTTTTTTTTTTTTCTGAAGAAGCTGCAAACTTTATTTGCTTCTGTTTTCTTATATATGTTTCCAAACGTGTAACTCATCATCATAGTGGTATCAATGGGCTTATTTCTCATAAATTGCTAATTAATGGAATGCTTCATTGAAAAAATCATGAAGGTATACTAGATCTGTTACTATACTTATTACATCAAGCTCAGTGAAGCACCAAATCAAATATTAGGGCTACTATCTTCCTAAAATGTGACCTAAATGTTAGGGGGTTAAAACTGCTAGTACATCTGTGTCGCGGGTTAGGGTTGGGCCGGCCACCAACACGAACAGACGCTCTCTAACCCCCTCTTCCCCCCCAAACGGGAAGAGAAAAGGGAATGAGGCAGAGAGACTTATGGGTTAGGGAAGGAAAACTAGAACAGCTTTAATGAAAGTAATAGAAATAATGGTAAAAAAATAAAAGTAAAGAACTATATACAACTATAGATAGTAGCCCGATATCAAACCCGACTCCCTACCCCGATAGCAATCCCCACTGATACTGCAGAGCAGGAGGCACTGGGGAAACCCCAGGCCCAGCGGAGGCGGGGAGCTGGATACAGGGAGCTGGATTTGGGCACTCAGGATCCGGATCAAAAGCAGGAGGTCAGATGGAGTCCTCTCTGGACACCGACCGTTGCAGAAAAGGGGCGAAAGGGCTGAAGAAAAGGGGCGAAAGGGCCGAAGAAAAGGGCCAAAAAAGGGCGAAACTCTCGTGATCACTCCATTTATACTAGATATGACGTATATGGGATGGAATACTCTCGTTGGTCACCTGTCCTGTCTGTTACCCCCCGGAGGTGCCACCTTTTACTTCCTTGTGACCCCTCTTTCTACCCAGCACCCCCAGCGTGGCACACAAGAGCCAGCAGTGGCCTTGGTCACTATAGGAATAAGTATCAGCAAGAGCCTTTCTGCATCCCAGTCCCAGGCAGTGACTGTAAACATCAGGTGTTATCACTGCCAGTAGCACACACTGTCTGCAAAAACACGCTGTTGACTTCAGAATGTGCAGCCTTTTAGAAGACACTAAACTGGAAAGTAAAAATCACTAAACAGGACTGTTTTTTTTTAGCTAAACCCAGGACAATCTGTAGTTTGCCATCTCTACTAAAGTAAAAGATTTGTTGTAACAAAACTACATAAAAAAAATCTGATAATCATCCTCCATTGTCCACTCTGTTGCTTCATATAGAGAAAGTGTATGGTAGGGCACACAAGATTTTAAATCTCATCTAGTTAATGTCTCTCTCACGTAAGAAACAGATAAGAGTGGCACATCAGAAAGCTTTTCAGAAGCAAGCAGTTAGGGTGAATGTCTAAAAACCCTAAATCGACATAATATGGGAGAAATTGTCAGAGTGACACTTCTCCATAGTTAATAAACTTGCTGAAAGCCTGAAGAGTCTACAGAAAAAAAGATTTAAGAGTTACTTCGAAAATTATGAAAACGCCTGTGAATGATGAGTAGTAACCGTGAGAAAATAAAGCCAACATGTAACTATAGTACACTAACATGATCACATGTGAAAGTACCAACTGTAATGTTTAGAGACCTGGGTAATGGCTGAGAAAAGGCAAACATGTAAAAATTTGATAAAACACATTTTTTTTTTACATATGTTGCCAAACAACTGAAGTATCAAGAGAAATGAAGACTGGCACATTTCTTGAAATTTTGAAATACAGAATAGATATATTTTTAAAAAGAATAATCATATTCACTGCAAGCCCTTGGCCTTAATATTCCAGGCAGTGTTAATTAAGCAGGAAGACAAATGATCTAACTAGTGTCTGTGGTCTTAACACAGAAGAATTTGTAATTCTTAACTCATATCCTTTCGGTCACTTTTGTATCACCTGACTGCCCCTAAGGTGTATGGCAGAAAAGCATAAAGCCTGGGAAACAAATTATTTTTGGTTCTTTAACAAGCACGTAGGTCTGCAGACCAAGGAGAAAATATCCATGTATTCTCTCGACTTACTTTGTTGAGAATAGTAAGCATCCATTTCTGAAAAAATCACTTCTTGCTATAGAACAGATCATGCTGAAATTTTAATAACAGGTATCCATGAATATGGACTACTAATTTATATAATGAATTATCAACATAGGAAATTCAGCAACTCAACTGTAATTTACAATATAGAATAAATCCTATAGCACATTTATTTTCTTTGCAGAATGTAGGCTAGTAATATGACCTTAAACTTTTAAGCATCATCCATTCTACTTTACATTATACAAGGGTGCAATTTCTGTTGTTTTAATGTCCTTGACTGTTCGTTTATTTTTCACCCTATGATTTATGTAGCGTCTTTGCTAGAAGAGGTGGTATATAATCCTATTGCATTCTCAGCCTCATTATTAGTAATGGATTCATTTTCAGTTTCATGACTAAAACCAGTTCATTATCTGCAAAGCAAAATTATCTTCATATAGATTCTGAGGTAATTGATTTCTCTATTTATATGCTGAAGAGAACCGCACTCACACAAGTTCAAAGTGAAAACTCTTTGTATTCCCTTCCCCCACTCTTTCACAAAATAATGATGTGAAACAACTGCCATTTTCACAAATAATGTAAAAATAATCAGTGATAAAATGAGTTTAGTTACTCCCACTGATGTAATTTGTAGCAGAAAAAGAGTTTCTTATTAGTATAACTTGGCTAAATAATATGGACACTAACATCACAAAAGAAAGTCTCTTCAAACATCACTGGAAAGAAATATTCTATTTATTAATATTTGAAAGTGTTAATACCATTTTCATTCTTTCGTTTTCATTGTTCTCCTCTAAAACTACTTGATCCTCTCACAGCACACAAGATAATTAAAGATTTACAATAAAATTACTGTATACAGAGTACAACTGAAATCTATTTCTCACTCAAAGGGGGCAAGAAGGGGAGGACTAGAACAGAAGTGTTCTGAGCACTTTTGATAAAGTAGAAGGGATATTTCTTCCTGATTTTGATTTTGATTCGTTTCATATCTGGACTGGACGAAGGGACACGAAAAATTTTTTTAGGCTCTCTGATGACGCAGTTTGGTTCTAGATCAATTGTGCTTTCTAAGTGATCAAGTGATCTACATTTGAGTACTTCTGAATGTGTACTAGTATGCATATATAGTCTTCATTTAATTTACAAACATAATAAAGTACCTATATCATTCCACAGACAGCATGATTAGAAGTCAAATAAAAAAATATCTGTTCTTAACTTGCCTGAACAATAATGTAAACTTTCACTTCATTATAAATAAATTTTAAAAAAATCAGGCTTTATAAATATTACTCCGTATGAATGAACAGCTTTTAAATATTTTCCTTTGGGTTTTTTTGAAAAGTATTTTTAAAGTAGTTGAACAGTTTAGATTGCTTCTCATCAGTTATTAAAGTCTGCATTTGATATGAAAGTGTTATGAGATACAGCATAATCTGAAGTAATTTCAATACTAAAGGCATATCAGTCACTCTCACAAGCAGCCTGCATCATTTTAAAACAATCACCATCAGAATGTTCTTTTATTCTCTTTTGAGGAAACAAGGCCTTTGAAAATGCCTAGTTACAATCAGTACTTCCAATTATACTGAAGTAATTAGCATTTTTGTAATCCACATTTGTGTCACTTTCTGAAGAGAAAAGCACACACCTATCTTTTCAGGAAGAAAATTCAGGTGATATTCTCCAGATAGAGAGGATATCTAAATAGTTCTTGAATAAACATAAATCATAAAGAAACCAAGAAAACAGACCTACTGACTACAGATAAAAAAAAAAATATTATAAAAAACGTATCTGAGGATTTTTGCTTTCATCTTCCTCAAGACACAGGTTCTGTACATTTCCAAATCAGCACAATTAATGAGTCTGTCAATAGTCCTGAAGAAAATAGACAAGAAAGAGAGCGGGCAAAAAGGGAAAAAATAAACACATATAACTGAAGACGGGTCCCTTCGGAGAGCCGGCCAAGTTAACGACCATCACACCAATATGGCTATAGATCGTCCTCCCTCTAGAGTACAGTCCCACAAAAGGTGTCCTACTTCACGCCATTCCATGGAACTAAAGATTAATGATAGGTCCTTCATTTTCTCCTGCTTCCAAGCCCATGGGGCTAATACGTCTCACTCCTTTACTTTTTCTCCTCTCTTAGAGAGTATACTAAGGAGGCGAGTTGTCGTGTCCCTTTCCATCGCGGTCTTACCTTGGCAGGGGCTTGATCGGCCACTCAAACTCTGGTCTCCGGTGCCCTTTTGGTCACACCCGGAACTCTCCTGCCTCCAGTTCTCCGGCTCCCAAATCGTCTCACGTCTGATGCTTCGGAGTCTTCCCACATTTAAGCAATCCGCATTTAAGCGTCCATAGAGGGTCCCTGTTCGGGCGCCAGATCTAGAAGGGTCCCTTCGGAGAGCCGGTCAAGTTAACGACCATCACACCAATATGGCTACAGGTCATCCTCCCTTTATTGCTCCGGACAGCTCAATATATACAGTTCAGCAGTGACCCCGCGCCTGCCCCTTAACAGAGTTGGTCAGTTACAGGTTTACACGCGCCAGCGTTTTATTGGGGAGTGCCATTCCACTATGCAAGCAGCTCTCGCCCTCCCTTCTGCCCCCGGGGCCAGCACCTCCCGCCAAGCATCTCGCAAAGCTCTCACAAAACAGATAAAACCTCCTCCTCCCCGTGTTCCAAGGCAGCTTCAAGGGCAGAGCCTTTGTTTAGGCCTAAGCTGGGCCGTCCACACTTTTAAAGTTATACCGCACCTCTGTTCCACAAGAAATTCCCCTACATATAACAGGAATGAGACAGAGACAGAAAAGCAGATATAAGTGGAAAGCAAGAACAAATAGTGTGCAGCTAGAAACTAGGAAGGCAGGAATAGAAGAGATGTGAAAAGAAGGAAAGTTAAAAATCAAAAACCCAAAGACGAGAAAATATTTACAATTTGGATATATCTAGTATATACTATTCAGTCCATCCATGCATATTTACAAAGATACCAGTAATTTCCTTTAATTATTCTTCCCATACAAATTTCTAGTTATAAAAATTCAGAAGAGAACCCTAAACAACATATTTACAGTAAAAATTGGAAACAAAAATTAATCTGAGGGATTTGTATGGTCTCAAAAAAGAACTTAAACTAATAGTTTTCACTTTCTATGTCTTAACTTTTTATTTATATGTTCTAGGATCTTTTAAAACATTTACAGAACATCTTAATGGAAAAGTATAATCTTTCCAAGAAAATTCAGATTCTTGTGTGGTTTCGCCATTTAGATACAATTCTCTAAAATGTATGTACCACCTGTGTCAAGCAGCGAATACAAATACACTGTAAACTACGGGCATTTTATGGAATCATAGAATGTTTTGGGTTGGAAGAGACCTTAAAGATCAACTAGTCCCAACTCCCTGCCACAGGCACGGACGCCTTTCACTAGGTCAGGTTGCTCAAAGCCCCATCCACCCTGGCCTTGAACACTTCCAGGGAGGGGACATCCACAACATCTCTGGACAAACCTGTTCCAGTGTCTCACCACTCCCACAGAAAAGAGCTTCTTCCTAGTAACTAATCTAAGTCTACTCTTTCAGTTTGAAACCATTACCTCTTGTTCTGTTACTCCAGTCCCTGATAAAGAGAGTCCCTCCCCATCTTTCCTGTAGCCCCCTTCAGGTACTGGAAGGCTGCTGTAAGGTCTCCATGGAGTCTTCTCCAGGCTGAACAGCCCCAACTCTCTCAGCCTGTCCTCATAAGAGAGGTGCTCCTGCTCTCTGATCATCTTTCATGGCCCCCTTCTGGACTCACTTCAACATGTTCATGCCCACCTCTCAAGCCTGTCAAGCTCCCTCTGGATGGCATCCCTTCCATCCAGCATGTCAACTGCATCACTCAGCTTGGTGTCATCAACAAACTTGCTGAGCGTGTGCTCGATTCCACTGTCTGTGTCTCTAACAAAGATGTTGAATAGTACCAGCCCCAATACCAACCGCTGAGGAACACCACTTGTCACTGGTTTCCACTTGGACACCGACATATTGAGCACAACTCTTTGAGTGTGACTATCCAGCCCGTTCCTTATGAACTGAGCAATCTATCCATCAAATCCATGATTCTTTAATAGAGAGACGAGGATGTCATGTGGGACAGTGTCAAATGATTTGCACTAATCTAGGTAAATGACATAAGTTACTCTTCCCAGTCACCAACCCTGTAACCCTGTTGTAGGAGGTCACCAAATTCGTCAAGCATGATTTGCCTGTGACTGAAGGATACTAAAACGTGGGGATAACTTGTGAAGGAAGGTAGTCAAAATAAATCAAAATTAAAGCATGGAAAAGCATAAAGAATTTGAGATAAACTCAACAGTAGTCCGAGAAAAGAAGTGACAAAGTTTTAAAATGTAAAGAGGCAGATATTCTAATATTGAAGGGATTGATAAAACAAATAATTGAAAACTGCAAAAAATCTACATCAGCTTAAATGCTAAGGCAAAAAAATACACAGAGTTAGAACGTTTAGAACACATGAATTGAAAATCTAGTCTTACAGCCGAATCACTGCAAGACCAATGAATGACAAGTGTTAGAACACAATTCATTTAATTTACCTGCGGTTTAAAGGATTTCTTTATTTTCCCAAGGGAATTTGTACCTCAGACATACACTTGTCCAAGGAGACAACAGTTTAAATTTTGTTTAATTTTGATAATCTAGATTTGAATATAATATCTCCTGGGTTTTTTTTTTCAAAAAAATATGTCTTTTTGTGGAAGTCAGGAGTTGGAAGGAATATCAGCAGCTAATGTACTTGAATTTTTTTTTGATAAATATTCTTAAAATCACAGTTGTTAATGCATTACAAGAACCTTAGTTCAAGGCCATTCTTAGATAAAATTATTTAGTAGAAAGGTATTTCTCATGGAAAATTGTTGATGAATAAACAAAAAAATTTCAGGATTATACTGCATCCTTAGCAAGCATTAAAATATACTCTCATTTGTCATACATTCAGGGTAGTTTTTCTCTCATGCACATACTCATTGATACAGCATTGCATAACTGGGATTGTGCATACATAAAGAAAATGAAAATGAATCCCCTACATACACTTGAAATACACAGAAAAAAAAAAAAAAAAGCAAAAAAAAAAAAAGCAGAGGCGTTTTACAGTCTCCTTTTTTTTTTTTTTTTTGAATAAACAGCCATTAAATAACAGCAAATTTTGAACTTCAGATTCAGAAGCTAAAAAGAAAAAAGAGCCTTCTCAACAACAGATTTTGGTTGAAAGTACTGAGGTAATTAAAAAGTCACTCTTGCAAAATATAATACTGATGAATGTATGCTATTATTAAAAAAACAGGAGTCTTGTCAAACTCTGTGTCCTGGGTTATGACTACTACTTGTCCCTGCAATGCTAGTGAATATTGAATAACCATTCAATTTATTCCAGAAAGCTCAGGGCAAAAGACTATTCCAAATTTCCTTAGAAACCTTCAAACATCTGAGTGTACTTAACTTTATAGATTTTTTCAGGAAACTTCAAAAAATTAAAGAATGCTAATATTAATTTTAACATATATGTTTCTGTTTCTGATTATTTTTACAGATGAATTATAAAAGTTTGTGTTCATTTTATTTTGCTAAAGACTACTACTTTTTTTGTAAAAAAAAAAGATGATGGAGAAAAAATTTAATGCAGTATTTATTTCACTTTATAAGTCTAAAGCAAGAGTGCTTTATGAAAGTTAAAAAGATATTGAAACAGTTTTGTAAGTTAATATGTATATAAAGCATATGTTTTAGCCTTTCTTTACACTCTTGCAAAATACTAAAGATGCATGCTACTTGTTAAAATACATTTAAAAGTACATTTTAACTAGCTTAAAGAAACCCCACAACCCATGAAATTGTTCATACTCTGTTCATCAGAAGTATGATTCCAACTAACTTCTCATAAGTAAATTCATATGAGGAAGATTTTTATCTCAGAACTTTTATATATAGGCTGTCTTTTTTGTTCTCTATCATTAAAATTTTAGGTAGATTAATATCTGAAATCATATGTTAAATATTTTAGGTATAGATACTCAGAAATTCCAGGACAGAAAAAATGATACTAAAAGTCTCAAAAAGAAATCAGTTCTCCACATCTCCACTCTCTGCCACTGCTTGTAAATACCAACATCAAAGCTTATCAAACATTTTATCAGACATACAAAAAATACATCTATAGAAATCAAGCAAATATTGCCCCGGTGCCACTGCAACTTAAGCTAAAGATTTTTCTTTGATTCATCTAGGTTTTTTGTAAGGATTTTGATAAGTATGTGTTAACCTCTTCTATATTAGTACACTTCTATTCTTCTGTTTTTCATCCCACAGTTGGTAATGTCGTAATGGAAGTCATGTGCACAAATGCACATTTTGCTGGACGTGTTCCTTGTGATAATACAGTCTGAAATAAAAAAAAAAAAACAACACTGAGATGAACTGCTCTCAGATACTGAGAAAATAAGAAGAACATTTTTTCCCACATATTTTTTTCCTCATATACTCTGAGGGAAGTTCCAAATATGCTACACTTTATCACGGTCCACTGACTGACACTAGTCCTCATTCATACTAGTTAATTTGTTATCTAATGTCCTGTTTGCCTTATTAGGTCTTAAATAGTAGTAAGAGTGGAGAACATAAATTAAAAAAAAAAAACATAACCTGACTTTAGTTATTTTTCCAACTATTCCTTCATTTATCTTTTACTGAAGTCACTATTCTCTCTCTTTCCCACTTATTTTTCTCATTATTTCACTCCTGCCTGGTCAGTTTGTCTTTCACCTCCCCTTTTCTCTCTGCATTTCTATTGATCTACTGTTGAGTTTTTGTGGACACCTGCTTTTTGGTTTCCCTTTTGCACCAGATCTTCTTTCACTAGGTGTGGTTTTCCAGTAAAGAAGTGAACTAGATTGTCTGAAGCAGAAGACACAATGCTTTGAAGGCTAAAGGTGAATGATAAGAGAGTGTGAGATTTGGTGTTTTTCATGTACAAAAATTTCAGCATAGAACTCAGCTTTGCGGTTTGATATGCACAGCAGATAAGTTTGTTCAAAAAAAAAAAAACCCAAACTTATTAGCAAGTCTCCTTCAGAAAGTTTCAGCAACCATGGAACAAGTTCTCTTTTTAACCTCAAGATGTAAAAAGCAAAACTAGTTTTCTCTCTAATGAGGACAGGAGCCGTTGGATTAAACAATTAATTTACTACTTAAGCCCCACTGACATTTCTTCACTATGCATCTTGACAACCCTCTCTGTGAACTTAACATCACCTTTGCAAATCCTCCCTGGAGACCAGCATGATCATGATGGGAAGCAAGAAGTGAATACCAACAACAGATGAATTAAAACTAAAATTTCCACTAGATCTAGCAAGTCTTAGCAACAACCAAAGCCAATCCGCTCAGCAAAGCCTCTGCACTTTAGAACAAAGAACTCAAATATGATGCTGCTCAGCACCTGCTTGTTATTTATGGGCTTTAACATATTTTTCATTAACTTCAGACACAAACTTAAAACTTATAGTGTAAAGTATTCTCCCATCCACTTTTTCTTAGGCCTTGCCAACAAGATAGAAACAAAAGAGATGGCAAGTGTACGATAGAAGGAAGAAACAGGAAGTTTTCTCTATGTCTGTCTCTTCCCATAGTCCAACTGGTGTCCTAAATTCAACTTGTTATTAAGTCTTTTATAAAAATGATTGATATATTACGTAAACAATAATAGATTTTTATGAAACTCACTATATTGCTCAAAAAATACATTATAAGCAACACATTACATGGTTCAATTCAAGCAAAACAAAACACAATGCTATAAAACTAAAATTAGCATCTATTTATACATTGGACCTAACACATCCTTCAGATACAGTAAATAAATGCTAATTATTCATGTTGGAGTAGCACAACCAACTTGTATTGTTTGCATAAGTGTTCAGCAACAGAACTTTCATTCTAATTGTTTATCAAAAGCAACGTTTGGCAAACAGGCATGCAGCTAGGCAAGTTTTCATCTGAAAGTAAATGTGTTACAGTTTGATAGCAAATGTGTTCTAGTTTAACATCTACTTTGATTAGCAAAAATCATGTCCATGTGTGAAAGCAATTGTACAAAGAGATTATTTGAAATAAACAAAGCAAACTTGGAGAAATATAAAGAAATCAAACCATCCTGCTGATGGACAACAGGATGACCATGAGTCAGCAGTGTGCCCTCGTGGCCAGGAAGGCCAAGGGCATCCTGGGGTATATTAGAAGGGGAGTAGCAAGTAAGTCGAGAGAGGTCCTCCTGCCCTTCTACTCTGCCCTGGTGAGGCTACATCTGGAATACTGTGTCCAGTTCTGGGCCCCTCAGTTCAAGAAAGACAGGGAACTTCTGGAGAGAGTCCAGCGCAGAGACGGAAAGATGATTAAGGGAGTGGAACATCTCCCTTATGAGGAAAGGCTGAAGGAGCTGGGTTTCTTTAGCTTGGAGGAGGCTGAGGGGTGACCTCATAAATGTTTACAAATATGTCAAGAGGGAATGTCAGGAGGACGGAGCCAGGCTCTTTTCAGCAATGTCCAATGACAGGACAAGGAGCAATGGGTGGAAGCTGGAACATAGGAGGTTCCATAAAAAAATACTAGAAAAAGCTTTTTCAGAGTGAGAGTGACAGAGCACTGGAACCGGCTGCCCAAGGAGGTTGTGGAGTCTCCTTCTTTGGAGACATTCAACACCCGCCTGGATGGGTTCCTGTGTGATCTACTGTAGGTGATCTTGCTCTGGCAGGTGGGCTGGACCAGGTGATTTTTTGAGGTCCCTTCCAACCCCTGACATTCTGTGATTCTGTGAAGGTGGCATGTAGTAAAAGTGAAACGAAGAAACAAATTGAAGAAGACTGGAGAAAATAACATCACTGGAATCAAAAAATAAAAAAAGGAAAGCAAGCTGCTCAGAAACACATATACTGGCTATCCACTTCCTGATGCCGAGTACCTTAACACTCTTTTTTTTTTTTCACCAGTGCCTTACAGAAGCATGGATATGAAAGAGAATAAACTGCTTTCATTAAATGATCTCAGTTGTTGGAAGAGGAGAGAGAAATGTCTCCTTGTACACGTTTAAACCCAAAGAATCCAAGAAGCCTTCTAGGCTGAATTGATTTTCAAATAAAACAAGTATTTCCTTGAATGAGTATCTCAAGTTTGGCTTCGTATTATATTGATGAACATAATGTACTGTATGGTTATTCGTATGACTGGAAGGCACTGAATGTTTCTGAGAGCCCAATTTCATCATTTTGGGCTTTCATAAATACTGAAAAACTACTGTTTGAATTTTATTTAGTGTATTTTGTTTCCTATATACTTTTGCTTTTCATTTTCATTTTGCAAATTGTGTTTGAAAGATTTAAATTTATCCTCCAGGTTTTATTTTTCTCTCTCACATATACCAACCCATTCTGAAAGGCCTATGTACAATCTGAACAAAAGCAAACCAGAAAAACTTAGCTTCGGTATTTTCCATTTTACCTTTAAAACAGAGCAATTAACAAAAACTAATGAGTTCTTTCAGTCACTTTAAAATGTAAAACATCTGTAGTATTATATCCCACCACACTAAAAATATCCTATAAAGTGTGGCACCTGTTATATTTTTTTTTCAAGAATGTTGAGGTGTAAACCAAAAATACATGAAAAAATATCACATACCAGAAAGCTGAAAAAACACCATTCCTATCAAAATACTTAGTTGTTAAAAAAAAAAAGAAAAAGAAAAATTATGTTTTGAAAAAAATGTATGCGTATATATAAATATATGCTAAAACCTCACCCCCCAGAAGTCAGTAGAAAACCTACTTAGGTCTCTATGAACAAGAACTAACCCCAAATAACTAAACTAGAATTATTTTCAAACTGAAAACTATAAATAGCTGTGAGATGTTGCTATAATGCTACACCTGACAGAGCACTTTGCAGTAAGGTCTCTTATTCATGATTTTCTAATCTAAATAATATTCCTTAGACGTAGCTGAACTTTCAGTAAGTCATCCTTCTCCAAAAATCTAGTACTCACAGCCGACCAGAGAGATGAAATATTGTGTTCATTTGAAACATACTTTACGGAACATTTTGCACCAAATAGATACTGAGTATTATTTTTTTTATTATATTGAGGAAATGTCTTTCAGCATCAGGAGACAAACAGTTTAAAAATATAAGAAGAGAAGATTAAGAAAGCAAGGGGTTAGAATTAGGGTAAAATTGAAGAGATACAGACAAAATTAAAGATAACACATTACCTATTTCTGCATCGGTTTTGCTAGCTATGTCTAAGTTAATTTTTCCCCATTCTTATTATAAACACTAAGGGTTAAGACCAGAAGAGCGAACTGGAGTTCAGTCCAGGCTCTTCTATGCCCGCTACACCTCTGAGCCGAGATGGATGGCGTGGGGTCTGGGAGTTCAGCCTTCAATTTAATACAAGCTCATGTCCTAAGCTGACAATACAATTGTCATATTTAGACATCCATATTTGGTTCCGCTAACAAAAAATAAGAATTCTGTAATGACCTTTAAGGTTCAGCCTCAGCGTACAACACATGTTCCAAGGTAAAAGCTTGTTTAATAACACAAACACGACACCTAGCAAGACTTACCATCCTTAACCCAACACCCTGGAACCTACTATTTCTCTTAATCATATGGCCTCCATGCCTGGGTAAACAGGGATTTCTTTTTTTTTCTTTTTGCAGTAACCTCTGATTCCATTTCAGTTAAATCCGACGTTGCATGTGTTCCTTTGTTATTATTCTTCCTTTACAGCAGACACAAGCATCAGTCTCCTTCAACTTCACAATGGCTGACATGGTTTGCTAGCTATGTGATTAAGCAGAAACTGATGCGTTCCAGTAATAAACTCATGCAACACTAAAGAGAAGATCTTGCTATTTCGCTCCTTATTTCACATCTTAATGAACAAAAGCAACATGTACACTGCTTTTATGTTACTCAGCTGTAGTCTTACTGAAAACGGTCCAGGGTTTGCACTTCAGTGTGTTAAGATGTAAATATTTATTTTGATAAGGTGAAGGTTTAAGAGTCTAATGTTCCTCAGAAAATTATGAATAGCATACATTACGCTATACTAGCACCAAAATTTATGATCTTCAGAGTATGAAAATATGTATTACTAGACAGTTTCAGAATTTCTCATCAGTACTAATAAAAATAATTTTGGATACATGATGAAATTCTCAAAAAATAATGATTGGCAAAGCAATGGCTAATAAAGGTTTTCTACATTATAGATATGTTATAGTACTGTGGACATATACAGTCAACAGGCAACAATCAGATCTTATTTCTCTCTAGACAGTTTGACAGAAACAATTTGATGAAATATTTCCCTGAGGCATAACCTCCATTTTAACTCAGTAGTGAAAGTTCAGATCTGGAGATCTTTTGAAACTACATATTTCAATAGTTTTTACATTAAGACAACTTTCAGTCTCATACTGTACTTAATAGAGGTCCAGTAAAAGCAACAGAACAAGAAAATTATCCTTTATTTTAAAGAAATAGGCAAGAACACGTACCTGTAATATTACTTTTTTTTTTTTTTTTTTTCCCCCCGAGGATAAATGTTTGGTTTTAATGGAATTGTCAGTTTAACTTGAAAATGTGAAGTACACTCAAGGATAAAACACAATTTATGTCATAGCCTATTCTTATTAAAATATAACCTTGTGATATGTCGTCATCTTCTTTGTCAAATGAATGACATGTGAAAATTTTAGTTCATAAAACACGGCAGGGTGAGGATGATGTTGAAGCATAGATACAGAGTAGATCCAATGTTTTTTTTTGTTTTAACTGAGTGGGCATCCAATTCCTATTTTACATTACAGGTAATGATGGGAAGTGAGAAGAAGACAAAAAATCATCATGTGAACAAAATTAAGACTAGGCAGAAGGCTGAAGTATGTGACCAAATGTACAGAGTACATTATAAGTTCTGTCCATTCATCTTCTTGAGAAAGAACATACAATGACAAGTAATTTTCATGACATATGAGGAGACAAAGGGATAATGTTTATGTTTCCCTATCCAGAAAATATGGGAAAATCGAAGACAAAAGATCATTGAAAAATTTCATAAAATTTTCTGATTACAACTCTTCTATATAAAAATAAATAAATTAACAGTACAGGCACTATTTTCAAGGTCAACTGATCAAAGTGTAAAAAGTGCACTGGTCTTATAAGCATTCCTGTTTTCATCTTGGAAACATCTGAAAAAAGCCAGTTTATCTGGTAACAGTCTTCATTTTCAAGGAATTTTATGAGCATTATTTTTTTGGTAATAATTTCAAATGAAGTGCATAGCTGAAAAATAAGGAAGCTCTGCAGAGCTCTTTGACTTCCTAAGAGGTTTGTTGATAATCCCTTATTTATTCAGGGAGGAGGCACTTTTAAACACTTCTAGTGATTTACATTCAAGTGAAGCTGGGAATGCAAGAACATATTTGTGTTTTGTGTAAAAATATTTTTAAATTTAAACCAACAGCAAGATCTAAAAATAAATAAAAATACTTAACACTAAAACTAAAGAAGGTTAGAAATTCAGTAAAGATGCAGACTTCAGAAATAATTCAGACAAGTTTTCATATTTCCACTAGAATTCTGCAAGACAAAAATTAGAGAGAAAAGGAACATCTGTGTAAACAGGAATTCAAGAGTGTAATTACTCCCAGCTAGAAAAAAAGAATAAATAGAAAGAAAACAGAAGAAATAAGTGTAAAAGAGATGGAAGGAGGAAGGTAGAATTACAGATTTAAAAAGTTGCTGAGAAAGATTTAAAAGGCTATTAGAAGTGATTTGGGCTTTAATACAGATGTATATAGCTAATGTAGTTATCATTCTGGTCCATTATTTTGATGATGTTTCTGTTCTTTTTGGATTTGACTTTTGTCTTTTCAGTATGATATGGCTTCCACTCCTCCAGTTTTTTCCCTGCAGGACATTTCATTGACAGCTATCTTTTTTCTTCCCTTAATGAGGACTGATAACTCCCCACTGACAAATTTGCCAGATGCTTACAATCTGTAAGTTCCATATGAAGTTTTTTGTACATGGTTCATATTTGCTAATCTAAGTCCCATCCACAGTGACCTTTCTTTGCTTCTCTATGGCTACAACAGGTGATGAACTGAGCTGAGTTATATTAATGTACCTCTGTGGTTCCAGTTTACCTTTCAAATACTTTCTTCTTAAAGCAAAAGCACCTAGCTAAAGACAGAACTACTTCTCAGTACAAGTCAGTTACAGAATCACAGGACTGTTGAGGTGAGAAAGCTCCTCTGGATACTGTCTAGTTCTACCCTTCCCATTCCAGTTCAAAGGATGACCAGCTAGGGCTGTGTTCAGATGTATGTATCTACACCAATGGAGATTCCACCACCCCTTTACTCAACCTGTTTTAGTGTTTAGCTATCCTGAAAGTAAAATGTTTTTTAAGTAGAATGTCTTATCTATCATTTTTTGTTCATTGCGTAGTCATGCTACTGGATAACACTGAGAAGAGTCTGGCTCTGTCTTCTTTGCTCAGTCCCAACAGGTATCTATACATGGATAAGATCCACCCAAGCTTTCTCTTCCCCAGGCTAACTGATTCTAGATCTCTCAGACTCACACATATGAAAGATGGTCCAGTTCTTTAAACATCTTTGTGGCCTTGTCCTGGACTTGCTGCAGTAGTTCCACGTCTCTCTTGTACTGAAGAGCCCAAGGTGGACAGAGCTCTCCAGATGCGGCTTCACCAGTGCCAAATAGAAGAGAAGGATCACCTCTCTTGACCTACTCATGATTGCCTTTCTAACACAGTCCAGGATGCTGTTGGCCTTCTTTGCCACAAGGGCACTTCACAGGCTCATGGTCAGCTTGTTGTCTACCAGTACCCTAAGGTCCATCTCAAAAAAGCTGCTTTCCAGCAGCTTTCCAGTCAGTAAGCCTCCAGTGTGTGTTTCTGTCTGAGGTTATTAAACCTTAGTGCAGGACTCGACATTTCCTTTCATTGAATTTAATGAGATTCTTGTTAGTATATTTCTCCAGTGTGCTGAGAACCTTCTGAACTTTATTGGGTTTAGAAAGTGGACTACATTCTCCGATGTTGAAATTAATTTAGTTTTGTCTTGAAAAACTGCTTGCATATTTTTGGAAACGTGCAATCAACCTAACAACAAATAGACGTTATCTGTATCTCCTTTTTTAAGAAAAACTGAACTCCAAAAAGGTGCCTTTAAGGTGCATTATAAATTGAACACTGATTGATTTCATTCCAAAATTAATTAGTGAATGTTTGAAAGAAAAAAATCATCATCTAGGCCATGAGAATCTTCTCACAGAGTTGTTTTGATTGTATACTAGGATGAACAATCTTCTTTTAGAATGATCAGGTCTGGAACCTTGAAAGCTATTTTTTATCTCTTTTTATCTCTCACAATAGATGTAATTAAATCATCCTTGTAAATGGCATTGAGAAAAGTCAGGACCTCATCAGCTTCAGTTAACTTAGAGATGATAACAATGTTAAGACAATGTTATGTTTTATTTCTCTAGTCACCACAGTAGTCACTAGACTGATAAGAAGAGTTTCTCACAGACAACGTCCACATAGGGACAGGAGAATGTGAAATGAGAAACTGGCCTGATTTCAGCTGAGATAGACTTTTTCTTTTCGATAGCTAGAATAGTGCCACGTATTTGATTCAGTGTGGGAATTGGTATGAGAAGAATATTGATAATACATTAATTTTTTACTTGATGCCAGGAAACTAAGGACTTCTCAACTTCCCAGGTCTTACTAGTGTGCAGGTGCACAAGAAGCTGGGAGGAAGCACAGCCAGAGCAATGAACCGGAACTGGCCAATGAACTATTCCATATCATACAACATCATGCTTATTATATAGATGAGAGGGGCCAGGAAGGTAGGTGCTTCTGGAATTGTGGTTTTCTCTGGGACAGCTAGCCAGGAATGGGATGGGCATTGGTCATTGCATTGTGCATCACTCATTTATATATCCTCTTATTACTATTATCATTATTATCATATTTTATTTCAAGTATTAAATTTTTTTTTTTTTCCTCAGTCTACGAGTCTCACCACCTCTACACCTCTATTTCTCTCTTGCATCCCTGGATGGAGGAGCAGAGAGGAGGATCAGTGTCTGCATGGTTCTTGGCTGTTGATTGAGTTCAAAACACACCAGGAAGAAATAGTTTTAATTCTGTTTTCTTCTTTATCATATATGGAGCAAAATAAAATAAAAAAAAAAAAAAAAAAAAAAAAGGAGAGAAGAGCAACAAACAGTGCCCAGAAAGGAAGAAATACTAATCACAAAATACTGTGGGTTGCCGTTAAAAGGTCATTTGTCAACTAGTTTCACAAAGCAGTATGTTAAACATCCAGAGTTTTACTTACAGTGGCTACCAGATATCTGTGATAATGATTGTCAAATAATCATTGTCATTTTAATGTTTTCTACTATATTACGGGTTAGAAACTATATTTACAATGACACAAACAAATAATTTGTGAAAGTATTTAGTTTTTTTTCAAATAGTTATCTCAGTACAATCTTCATGAAACATTCTGGAAATTCCAGGAAATACAAGATTTCTGCTTATTCACAAGATAAGTAATAGTAGAGTGAAAAAAATCTGCCTTCTAAATGTAAATTTTTTTCCTTCAATTTATTTCTTGAAGAAAGCAATCTGAACAAGAAAACTAATCTGAACATTAAAATTAATGTGTTCCTCTTTCCATGGTGGAGTGTCGTGGACATTAAATTGAAAAGTAAAAATCACTAAACAGGACTGGGTTTTTAGTTAAACCCAGGACATTGAGACTTAACCGAAACAAGGTAAAACAAACCAAAACACATCCTAAAAACTTCAGGGGTATTTCCATTTTAAAATGCCATCTTGCAGAATGTTAAAATTTAAGTGATCTATTTTACAGCAATAAGGTCATTGTGTATCAATAGTTAAATAACATTAACTTATGGCATGGTCAGCAGAAAGAGCAGATATGGTACAGTGTATTAATATATTTAGAGATCTGTTGAAAGCATGAGCTAGTTTAAAAATAAGAAAATAAAACAAGTTTTTCTTTCAACCTATGTGCAGTTCATAATACAATATAAAAATATTTAAATAACAGCAGTTCTAAAAATTAACCAAAGCAGCTAATTTTGGAATTTGCGTAAAATATGTACAGGTTCTGAAAAGAATAAAAATTGTGGGTTTTTTTTTCTGATAAAGCACTGGAGTGGTACTACATTCTTTTTGAAACATAGAAGTCATTGTGTAGTGAATACTCTTGAATTCATGTAAATATTTACACTGAAAACTAGCCATTTCTGCTGCCATAAGGACACCAACAAATAAATGACTGGCAGCAACATAGAGCTAGACAAGTTCATAATACATTGAGTGAACAATTGGCTGACAGGTCAGGCTCAAAGAGCTGTAGAAAATAGGGTTACATCAGACTGGTGGCCAGTTACCAGTGGGGTTCTCCACGAATCGATTTTAGGGCCAGTGTTCTTTAATGTTTTTGTAAATGAGCTGGATGCAGGAATTAAAATGTACATTAAGTAAGTTTGTCAATGATACTAAACTAGGAGGAGTTGTGGAGTCTCTTGAGGGTAGAGAGGCCTTACAGGGAGATCTGGATAGAATGGAGAGCTGGGCAATCACCAACCGTATGAAATCTAAGAAGACCAAGTGCCAGATTTTTCATGTGGGACAGAGTAAACCTGTTTATATTTACAAATTGGGAGATGAGACTAGAGAGGAACTGCACAGAAAAAAATCTAAGGATTTGGATTGAAGACAAGTTATATCTGAGAAAACAGAGTGCCCTGGAAGCCAAAAGGGCCAACTGTGCCCTGAGGTGCATCAAGCACAGCATCGCTAGCTGGTCAAGGGAGGCGATTGTCCTGCTCTGCCCTGCATTGGTGCAGCCCCATCTTGAGTACTGTCTGCAGTTGTGGGTGCCTCAATATAAGAATGACATCAAACTACTGGAGTGTGTCCAGAGGAGGGTGATCGAGATGGTGAAATGTGTCACGGGGAAGACTTATAGGAGTGCCTGAGGTCACTTGGTTTGTTTAGCTTGGAGGGGAGAAGGCTGAGGTGTGACCTTATGGTAGTCTACAACTTCCTCAATGGGTAAGGGGAAGGTGTTGATCTCCTCTCTCTAGTGACCAGCAACAGGACACAAAGAAATGGAAGAAGTTCAGATAGAGTATTAGGAAAAGGTTCTTCACAGAGAGGGTGGTCAGTCACTGGAACAGGTTCCCCAAGGAAGTCATCACAGCACCAAGAAATATCTGGATAATGCTCTTAACTCTATGATTGTGTTTTAGGTAGTCCTGCAAGGAGTAGGGAATTGGACTTGATGATCTTTATACGATCTCTTATCTGGAATATATGATTCTAATGTAGCTAACCCACCGATGTCTTCTACAATATCTACAAATTTAGCTCTGTGTTTCTGTCTTCTAAATCTCCCACTGTCTGATAAGGTTTATTATTTCACATTATTCCATAATTATTATAGTGGAGTTATATATCAATCTGAAGACTGTTTACAAAATGCTGGGACTATTGTGACGTTATATTTATAAGCTCAACTGTGAAGTTCTCTGTATCAAATACAGACTCAAGATGTAGCCTACGAGATATTCTATTGGCTCTGTGTCATTGCAAGACTTTGGAAGAAAAAAAATAGATAAAACAATTCTTCTGCTGACATAAGAATGATATAAACCTATAATCCATTGGCAAAAGAAGTAAAAATACAGTGGGAAACCACTGCAAAGTATCTTGGCACACAAAAACAGATCTTAAAATTGAAAGTAGTATTTAAAATGTGGTACAACTATGAATACATGAGGGTGTATGAATTTATGCATATTCATTAAGATGAAAATGTGAAAAAATAATCTTTTTTATGAAAATAAAGTTTGGGGTATTTTTTGAAAATGAGAAGATACCCAAAGCATAACTAGAATAAAAGCTACAAACATTAAATTAAGAAGTTAAATATTTAAAGCACATAACATACAGTCTAGTCTTTGATTTCATGGTTGCATGAGATTTTTAGGTGTTCAAAAATCTGCTGACTTTTCTCTGACTCTGCTCTTGAACAGGTAATTTATGGAAAGAGGAGTTAAATATGAAATACTTTAGTTAAAGTGTGGAAACCTAATCCTGTGATGAACAGAATTAGAAAATGTATCTGAATACTGGTGCTTGAGCTGATAAGTCAAATGTTGTGAGATTAAAAGTCTTCCAACATTTATGTCATGTTTTCAATCACATATGCAGAAATAAAAAAATAAAAAAAAAACAACAAAACATTCCTTTTACCTAAGTAAGTTATTACTCACCTGTAATGTGGGAGAAAAAGTAGTAATGATGATATGACCAAAGGGTCAAAATGCTTTCTTGCCTCTCTTAACAGATAAAATTTTCGGTTTTCTCAAAATATTTCTCTTTTTCACAGACTTTATAAAAAAAAATAAATCAAAGAAATTATGGTCAACAATAAATTTGAAGTGTTGTTCCTCATAAAATAAAATGTTGTGTTATTTTCTTTCTTTAAGTTTGTGTTTATTTCTAAGCACATTCACGTTAGTGAACATTCCTGTGGCTGTCTCCTTTCCACTTTACTAAAGTTCTCTAGGAAATAGATTTTATGTTTTCTTGTTTGCTTGTTAACTTCTGCAACATTCTGAATATTTTAAGATATTTTCCTGTCTCATATAAGGATAAAACTCAGGACTTTAAAGGTGTAAGTGGGATAAGAAAATACTCCTTCTTTCTCCTGTGTGTACTTTTCGCTCAGTGACTAAGGAATATGTGAAGGAGGAAATAGGCTGAATATCCTGCTGCAAGGAACAAATAAAAATCGCTGGTCATTTGTCTACCTAAAAATGGGTCTATTCCAAAGACGTCCCTAGAAATCATTGAACTTCAAATTATTAACTGAGGCAGGAACTTAAGTCTTTTGCTCATAGTTCATATAAACACTCTGAAGTTATTAATTAAATCTAATTCTTCATTTTCCAGGTTGAAGATACGACATAAACTATCATCCCCTTATTTGGAGAAATCAATACCCATTTTCTTTGGTTATGGTTTTATTGCCTTAATTTTTGAAACATAAATGATCCTTCACTAAAAGTGGATTTTGTATAAATTCTGATATTGATGACATAGGTCACATAAATAACTAGAAAAACTATTTTTTCCCCAAGTGACAGAATCTAATATTTTTAAGCTACAATTATCAAGCTGAGAGGACACGTAATTTCATTTGATAAAATTTAAAAGAACAAAACCGGTTAATAAAATAAGAGAATCACATACTAAATAGTTTCAGAAGAGCTAAAATCAATTCATCTCTTTCAAAGCTATATTTGGAAATACATTAAGTCACAATAATGAATCTGATTCATATCCCTTTGACCTCAATTTTACATTTTGACTTCAAATCGTATTAAAGGACATGTATAAGCACTACTAGATTCATGCTGTCACCTCCTGACACTGCCAGAAGGAATTATCAAATTAAATAAGTTGACTAGGCACCCAAAAGCTTCATACTTATGTACATAGCTATGTTCTTATTAAAGGAATAAAACTTCAGAAATAAAACAAGGGAGAAGAGAAAAATTGTCATAGAATCATAGAATCATAGAATGTTAGGGATTGGAAGGGACCTCGAAAGATCATCAAGTCCAATCCCCCTGCCAGAGCAGGAATGCCTAGATTATGCTACACAGGAACGTGTCCAGGCACGTCTTGAATGTCTCCAGAGAAGGAGACTCCACAACCTCTCTGGGCAGCCTGTTCCAGGGCTCCGTCACCCTCACTGAGAAGACGTTTCTTCTCGAGTTTAAGCGGAACCTCTTATGTTCCAGTTTCAGCCCATTACCCCTTGTCCTATCAGTGGTTGTCACCGAGAAGAGCCTGGCTCCATCCTCGTGACACTCACCCTTGATATATTTGTAAACATTAATGAGGTTACCCCTCATCCTCCTCTTCTCCAAACTAAAGAGCCCCAGCTCCCTCAGTCTTTTCTCATAAGGGAGATGCTCCACTCCCTTCATCATCCTAGTTGCCCTGTGCTGGACTCTCTCCAGCAGTTCCCTGTCTTTCTTGAACTGAGGGGCCCAGAACTGGACACAATATTCCAGATGGGGTCTCACCAGGGCAGAGTAGAGGGGAAGGAGAACCTCTCTTGACCTACTAACCACCCCCCTTCTAATACACCCCAGGATGCCATTGGCCTTCCTGGCCACAAGGGCTCGGTGCTGGCTCATGGTCATCCTGCTGTCCACCAAGACTCCCAGGTCCCTTTCCCCTACACTACTCTCTAATAAGTCATTCCCCATCATATTTAGATACATCCCTTACCTATTGGGAATTTAGAAACTATGGTTTGCCTCCCCTCAGAAAACACAGTGAAACTGGGAAAGGTTCAGAGCACTGCACCAAGAGTGACTGAAGTTATGGAGCTGTTTTCATACAGGAAATAATTAAAACTCAAACTCTTCAACAGAGGAGGAAGCAATTATATGTAACAGAGATCTATATAATCATGAATGGCAAAGGAAGTAACGAAGGATTGCTTATTCACTGTCTCTTCCAAGGCAAGAAATCAGATGCCCTCTAGGCTCACCCTAAGTAGCAGGTTCAAATCAATCAAAAGGAAATCTTCCTATTAAATACAAAGATATGGTCCATGAGCTAACAGATTCCCATGCCATACACTGGTCTAAAATGGACAACATCCTGGGAAAGTTTCACTATACTGCTGCATAGCTCTCTCATTCCGTCTCTAGCCTACCCCTCTGAGAGAGGTCACGAGCCAAACAAATTCCTTGTCTGACCCACTATCATCAACTTCATGTTCTCTCACCACATACACAGATTTCTTCTTCTTTTTTTTTTTTTTCCTTTGGACATGATGTACATACATGCATATAAATAAAAGAACATACACCTCTTTGCACACATAAAAGCTGATAAAGGCAGCACATAATGAGCACATAATGCCTGACTATGGAGCTGACTACATAGGAAGAAACAGTGAAACTATAAATCATTCCTGTATGTGGGAGTAGAAAAGCTAGCAGAAATCAACCTTATTACAAGTTTGTAGATAAGAAATCTCCACATCTGAGCCAGTCATCACAGGCCACTTTCAAAAATACTTTTAGTAGTCACTGGAGTATAAGATATAATGCATTTTGTGTCTGCTTTAGGTTGAAAAAATTCAGATATTCAATTTTCTAAAAATGCCTTTTGTTAATTCATTTGTTTCTTAAAATTATTAATTTGCTGAGCTCCGTTACATTAAAGAATCAAGGAAATCACTACTTTGGAAAAATCCTGATAAAGCTTAAGCAAGAGAAAATACCTAGGGCAATAATTAAAGACATAAGCCCTATTATTTTGAGGAGGCATAAATTTTGTCAGGTTCCCCTGGATTGTGTAATACATGGCACTAAAGAAGAAAAAATGTTACGTGACAGTCAAGAAGGTGGGCAGACATTTTCTTGGACTGGGCATAACAACTATCAAAATACAGAGAATAATTATTTCACTTTTTTTTTTATCTTGAGTCAATTTGATGCTGCAAAAAAAATGACCTTTCTTAACCACAGACAGCTTCTGAGCAGGAAACCTTAATTGCCTTTTTTTCATTCAAATTTATACTATGTTATCATAATTTCCATTTTCATGCAACAAATGCCCCACCTTTCATAGACTAATGGCATATAAAGGTTAAAGTAAAATATAATGAAAGTATCAATAAGGTGCTTTCTTTCTCAAGAGAGCTTAGTGAAAGATAGCAAGAGCTAATGCTTTTAACTCTTTTGCAAATGATAACCCAGGTATCCATAGGCACGTAGTGTATGCATGTAAGTAAAAATTACTACCTTGTTACCATGTTTATGCTGTATTGTCAGAACATCTGACAGTTGTTTCCTAAAAAAACATCAGAACCAGTGAAAAGTGTTTATTTTCTACTCTCTTGAGCATGCAACAAAACTTCTGTAAAATGGATTTGTATCCTAAATTCACTGGAGGAACAAATCTGTATTACTGAAATATTTGAATATCACCTTCAGAAGAGTCTCCTTTTATACAAGTTGCTATCTTCCTCCTGATAGATTTTGCTAAAGTACTGCAAAGATCTTTGTACCCATACATGTTTCTTAGTTACACCTGCAGTATCTTTAACCTATTCAAATGTGATTCTCTGACATTTTTGTTAACAAAGAACTGAATATAGAGAAGAATAAAGAATTTTCTCCACTAGTAAACCCCTTTCCTGCGACACATATATACATATTTAAAAAAAAGACTAAAAAAAAAAAAAGGTTGATTTAATTTCTGTGTTCTCCAAAGGATCACCTTCCTTTTTCACTGCACACTTTGACATAGCAATCAATGATGTAGTCTCAGATAACTGCAATCAGAAAACATTATTGCATCTTGTCTATCACCTCAATTTACTGAAGAAATTTCTGCTTAAAAACATCAAGCTAAAATTTAGCAGAATGTAATTTACCAGATACTGAGTGTTCCCTATTTTATCAGTTCATAACACAGCACAGAGGAGAAGCTTTCATTCTGTTATGAGTTCTTTAGGTGGATTGATGCAAACCATATTTTCAGTGATGGATGAACTAAAGTAACAAAGACCCTTCAGACACATGGAAAGAATACAGAAGAATATACACCATAGACATTATGTCTGACCTTAAAAGTGCAGCTTTTCTTCAGCTTCCATATTAGCTAGTTTAGATGAAAAATATTAAAGACTTTTTACTGCTTCTTAAGAGTCAATTGTCTGCTACCCTCCAACTAGCACTTTCCTAGTTTTCTAAATGAACATTTAGGAAAAACTCATTAAGGAAAGCAATAATAAATATAATATACAAACAAACTTAATGCAGCCACTACAGTCATTGTCTCCCGCTTTCTCCACTGAATAAAATTTACCCATGCATTGGGATAAAAAAAAAAAAAAAAAAAGGTGTTCTGTGTGGTTTTGTTTTGTCCTCCTTCATTCCCAGCAGACAGGGAACTGAAGAACCCCGAGCTGTGTTGCCACCCCTCAATGCATAAAATCCTGGCTGGAAAGAGGACCACTATTTGCAGTCCCAAGAAAAGGTCTCTTCAGAATCAGCTGATGGAGTTGCAGTCTGTTGACAATCCTTACCAAATTCAGTCCCCACAGCACAGGAAACATCCCATGTTGCTACAGGGAGCATTGAATTTCTAAAGCTCCATGCTGAATTTGGTTATTTCAAGTTTCAACCACAATAATGTGCAACCCAACATCTAGCATATCAGATGAGTGTAGCTTGACATCTGTCACTTGCTGTTTTCACTTAAAACTTTCAGTGTAGGCAGTGGTGCTTGGCACTGTTTTTCTCTCTTTTCTGTACATTTTTCCAAGAGTCAATATCTAAAATAGCAGCACACCTTCTAAAACAACAAAGAAACTTAACTTATTTATCATTATTTTTAACCTTCAGATTTCCAAATGCTGTTATTTTTACCTTATTTATTGCCACAGTGCTTCTAAAAATAAAAATTAGGTCTGTTCATTATCAATCATTAATGCTTAAATTTAACTTTATGCTATAGGGTTTTTTTTCAAAGGTGCAAAGAACACACATACCCCAAAAGAATATTCTTATACCTTTAATCTATATATCTTAAAACAATTTCACTGAAAAAGAACTCCTACTCTCTTCATGAAGCAATGGATGGCACGTCAAAATATGTGTATGTGCATCAGGAATGACGAATATCTTCATCCAAAGAAAGTAAAAACTATAAAGGCAGCCAACACTGGGGAAAATTTTCCCTGAGTAAATCTTCAGCAGTGCTGCAGTGTTTAAGAATGTGTAGAATAAACATCTGAAGGCAAGTACAAATTTTTAATCTTTTTGTGGAACCATATTTCTTTTAAAATGCAAAGCCATGACTTCTGTGATAGTGAGCAGGAAGTAGCATCTTTATTTTCAAACATCTCATCATGATGCCAACTGATTTTAGCAGTATCTGAAGGAAAGAAAATAGACCAAATCTTCTGCATGTATTAGAACTGTTGTTTTTTTTCATCTATTAATTCTTTTATTCTACCAATTAAAATTTACTTTCATATATGTTCCTACTACCTTTATTACAGAAACATGGTTTTCTGTTTCATTTTGTAGCTTACTGTTTAAATATAGTGGTTTAATATTTATTTCTGCTTTTCTTCATAATGGTTTGGAAGACCTAAGAAAAATTGAATGTGTAGAAACACACTACTCAGCATGAATTCCTTCAGAAGGAAGCTAGCAAACTACATAAAATCAGGTTCTTATTCCAAAACAAGAAACATGTTTCCATGTAGCAGCAACCCATAGCCCTTTTCCTCTGGCAGCAAATAAAATGTAGCACTTGCTTTTCGGGCATTGTAAACAACTGGTTTCATTTGTCACTCCAGTACTCAATTAACTTCCAGAAAAGTTTAAAGTTATAAACTAACTAAATAGGTTAAACTGACGTTTTCTAGGAAGTAATCTGAAATAAGCAGGCAAAATTTGCTGAAACAGAAATTTTTGTTACAGACACTATAGTGAATGTTTATTAGCTTTGTTCCGAAGAAGACTGCAACATTTAGTGTGAAGAGTATACATCACAACGTTACCTGCACCTCTCTTACGAGGACAGGCTGAGAGAGTTGGGGCTGTTCAGCCTGGAGAAGAAAAGACTCCAGGGAGACCTTACAGCAGCCTTCCAGTACCTGAAGGGGGCTACAGGAAAGATGGGGAGGGACTCTCTTTATCAGTGACTGTATTAACAGAACAAGGGGTAATGATTTCGAACTGAAAGAGAGTAGACTTAGATTAGTTACTAGGAAGAAGCTCTTTTCTGTGGGAGTGGTGAGACACTGGAACAGGTTTGTCCAGAGATGTTGTGAATGCCCCCTTCCTGGAAGTGTTCAAGGCCAGGGTGGATGGGGCTTTGAGCACGCTGATCCAGTGAAAGGTGTCCATGCTCATGGCAAGGGGATTGGAACTAGTTGATCTTTAAGACTATGATTTTATCTCCAGCTCCAGGAAAGTCTGACCCCACTGAACTGCAAATATGAATTAGACTCCACTAACAGTCAGTGAAGAGTCTATTATTCTTTTTAGGAAGCCATTAATAAAGTCTCAATTAACCTGAAATAGAGCAATTCTCCTCCACATAATGGATAAAATTCAAAATTAGCTCGATTCACCCATTATAGCTGCACCATTATGGAAATTTTCTCTTCTGAGTTCATTGTAAACAAGTCACATGAACAGCTAACAACTGCCACTGCAATTGCTGTGTTAAACGAGTCCTCTCACGACTTCACCAAACAGACCACAGGACCACAGCAGCAGGTACTGTTGGTCTCCCCAAATCCCCTTGCAAAATACAGTTTGCTGAACAGGAAGTCTGACACTGTGTGCTTCAGCTGCAAATTTAGAATATGCATGCTTTCTCTTACCAGTTCCAAAACTGCAACCATTAGAATTCATAGTGGGGACACAAGCAATTATAGGGACTGGAGGAGGGGAATCAGGAGAGTTCAAAAACTTCTGAACAAGCTAGATGAAAAATATTTCTCAAGTTAACACCCATGTTTTACTCTTCAAATTTTCTTTTCCATGTTTCCATATTTCTATTTCCATATAATTTTGACCTTGTTTTTTAATAGTCAAAGCTAAAAATTCACTTTCTTGAAATTTCTTGGAGGTTTTAGGTTACTTCCCAAAAGCAAGTATTGGCATGCAATATGGTTTTGTCAGTCAATAAACTTGTGGTATCAATCCACTTGCTTATGGCAGAAAGAAATATACAAGTAAGTTCTTATGCACAAACAAGGTAAGACAATCCAGTGACAACCTTTACAAATCAGATCACATGCATACAAACATATGTTTAATTACGCAGTATGAAAGCAATTGGAGAAAACTGTATGTCATGTGCTAAGCTAAACAGCTGCTAAAAATGAGTTATATTTCTTTCATTTTTTTGTTCATAAAGAATTTTTTTTTAAACATCAAGTAAAAAACAATGCTCCTCCTGGGAAGGAAAAATCTGATCATGCACAACACGGTGTTCACACTTATCTCATTCTTTCCTTCAAATCAACTATGGAATACTGGAATTACCAGTTTATTCCAACTGAAGACAATACTCTTAACTCATGACAATTTTAAGCACACTGTTCCAGTGATATTTCCTTGACTTCAAGATGAAGATGTCAGGGTCTTTGTATCATGTCCTTGAGGACTTTAACAATTTCTTTAGATAATTTGTATTTCAGAAGTTTGAATACTCAGTCTAGAAACAATAAATATGGCATGGAACAAATGTTTTTATGATTATTCCACAAACTGCACAAAGAAGTTTTATTTATTTATTTTACCCAGGGTTCTTAAACCATAATAGCATTGTTTCTTACCAAAACTAAAAATATCTTTGTTCTTGCACAGATTTATACTGAAACCCACTGAATCAAGCAGCTATAATAGGACCTGAGCTACTTACAGCTCAAGCTATTTTAGAGAACTAAATTTCCAAATTCACTTAGCCTTTAAACTTAAAAGAAGCAAGCCTAGAAATTTACTTCCCATCTACATGGCAGAAGATGCTAACATCATTTGAATACAGTTAGCTCAGTGTATGATTGAAACTAAGCTGCAACAACAATATTTTAAAAGTTCAAAGGCTGAGACTTTTGATTTGATATTACCTCCCTCTAGGATTCTCACTGTTTTTTTTTTATTTTGTAGTAAACAACTTGGGATAAGGACATTCATATGAGAAACTTCTTTGAATGCACACAAAAGCTGTGGGAAGTAATTTTTTTCTGTTTCTCCTTTGAAGATGTAATATTACAATTTCACAGAATGTGAAAGATTTAGAACAGTGCATCATCTCCACACAATTTCATTTCACCCTGACAGACAACCTATAATTAATACCATTTTGTCATATTAAATGAGGACAGGATTCCCCTGAGATATATACAATCAACTTCACACTGCTAAATGCTAGTGCCACTGTTCCTTTTGAGGACAGCACAGAACAAAGCCCACTGGAAGATTCTAAATCACAGAAACCATTGACTTAAATTGAATTTTGCTCAATATTTTGAGAACAATTTTGTTTTACTCCGACAGAATATCACTGAAGAGAGTTAATATATACCCTGATTATGCAAATTAATACTCATTGTAGAAACTCTTTAGATCATTCAGTTGGGTTTCACTGTACCAAAATATGGTTTAAGTCCATTCTTTCCCCAATTGACAATGGACAAATTTCTCTAGTTTTGGTCTCAGGTAATCATTTATGTGAATGGTCTCACCTGAAACTAGATGCCAATCGCCTAAAGAATCAGATTCCAGTCTTTCATCTATATGACCCAATACAAGACAGGTACACAAATAGAATTACTTTTATAATCACTGAAATACTGATAAAAGTGAGGTTGAGGACCAGTGTAACTACTTCATCCTCCTCCATGTAAGTAACTCCATTCATGTACCTGCAGACAGTATTTTTCAGTTGTAACTGCACTGGTTTTGTAAAAAAATGTTTACAACAGAAGTGTTTCTTAGATCCTCAGGTACATCGACAGTAACTGTAATTGTACCTTTGTAACTGTTGATGTCAAAAGGGAGTAACTGTGATATCTGAGACTGGTCACAGTTCTGTATAGTGCAGACTGCTGCTTAACGTGGAACATACTTTGCAGTCACCTTTTACTCAGTTACACAGAGCTCATCCTTTCCCACTTGTTTAAGTGCCACTCACTGCTAGAGAGTACAGACATCATTAACATTAAAAAAATATTTAGAGTGAGTTTCAAAAAAACCTCCTATTCATAGAGGTTGACAATACGTGAACAAGAAGCTCTTCTGACGATATCTCTTAAGGTGGTTAAGGGGATCACACAACCACTCCTCAGTAGACTACAAATTGTACAGGGTGATAGCATTTGTGAAACTGGAACAGCCCAAATACCAAAGTGAAGGATTCAGCCAACAACCGAAAACAAACAAACAAAAAAACCCCAACAAAACCCCAAAACTAAACAAAAGAAACCCCATAAACAACTACCAAAGCAGTTTCAGTGGAAAGTATGATTCTCTATACTCTGCAAAGTCATTTCTGTTGGCTTCTCTTCATGTGCTTATTCTTTTTAAACCTTTAGTATTTTGGTTTCTTGACTCCAGAGTTCCTTTAGTTCAATAATGAATTATAATACATAATAAAACAAAGCACAGACAAACCGAAAATAAGCTTCTGACATAGTAAAAAAGAAAGAAATATAAATATTTAAAATAAAAACCGAGGTAAACCTACTTAAGAACACATTACAGAAGAGTATTCCGTTAGTTACCTCATAAAAAAAAAAATAAATCAGAAAATCTGGACAACGGATTGTCCATAGGCAGACAAAATCATAATTTAATACATACTTAGTATATACCTGTTTTATGTATTTATTATGTATTGGGTATTTACTAAAATGAAGATGGAGTTGGGTTTTTAAACACATGCAAAATCCCTGGTATTATAGCCTAATTTGCCAACAGTTAATTTCTGAATTAACTGCTTTACTTTTCTAAGTGCAAAAATAAAACTCTTATTAATGAGCAGCAGGTTAAGTGAGCCTGGTAATTCTAGTCAATTTCCCAGCAACTATTCTTTAGCACAAATGCACCATATATATGTGTAAGGGTACCATAATAACATCCTAATACATGTCATGGATCAATATTTTATTTCTAAAACAGCTTTTTGAATCACTGTTTCTGCTTTCTCCCTCATCAACTGTCTGTTGCCATCCTTCCCTTGGAAGCCCTCACAATCCTACCCTTCTTCAGTTTTTCAGGTAAGACAGTTAATGCAAGTATTGTGAGAAACAAAATCAAAAATAACAAAAGTTTAATTCATGCAGGTCACTTGAGTCAACTTGGTCAATTTCGTCTGGAGTGGAGCAGGGAGAACCTATACATCTCGCACAGAAAAGACATTGAAGGAGTAATCTTCAGCCAATGAGGAGCAACGAGCAACTGGAGACAGAAATGAAAAGACAATAAGATCTGTCTATAGCCCTTATCTCAACAGGCAATACAAGTCCAAGTATGCTTAGAGACTGAAGATCAATACTGGTTTCCACAGCTTAGCCTCATTTTAATGCAACTTACCGTTTAGTATCTATTTTACAGACATAACAACTTAATCTCTGCGTGTAGAACAGTAATTTGACAATGGTGACTGTCCGTTTATTTATTCATTCTTAATGTGATAACCCCATTTGCCAGGAAGCCCTGTGGACCAAAGATGATGCACATTTATGCTTCAAAACCCCTACAATGCTGTCGCTCATATGATCTCTTAGGCAAGCAAATCAAGTCTTAGTCATTGTGAGAATAATATACACACTCCAGTAAGACTAGAAATTCATATCAGCCAAAAAAAAATAGTCAAGCTTGTTGTCATCTTCTGCAATGTGTTTGTAAGAAAAGATGCAGCTGTGGTAAACCATTAACCCCCTCCTTTTATGCAACAGGGGAACACAAATGCATCAAGGCTTAAAGGGTAAGTTCCCTGGATTTTCTCCCTTTAGAATTTTTACTGTAAAGTTATTTTCTGTTTGTAAACTTAAGTGAGAAGTCATATATGCAGTTCTACAGGCACCCCAAATCAGAATAGATGAAGAGTACGCAGTTAGCCCTTCAGAATAAGGAAGCTCCAATCAGATATTTTCTTACGAGTTTCATTCTCACACTGTGTTGCAATCATACATTTCACTTAAAAGTAAAATAAAAAGAAGCAGTAGGCTATGTGATAAACTATTAGTGGGAAATTGAGCACAGTTTTATCCCCTTAAAACTGAACTACCCAGGGTGATTTTTTTCAAAAAAATCAACACTGAACACTGTGAAAATTACACACTGATACTTCACTAAAATTGGTGAGGCACAATTACTTTTCCATATTAAAATGGGAAAAAAAAACCAAACAAAAAACAGAAAGGTTCTGAATAAGGCCAAAATAAGGCTGACAAGCTACCAGCATCCTTCTTAAAAATGCCTGCTCCCACAGACTCGTCTCTACCATGGCAAACATCTGGAGAGAAGCCATGGTCAATGGTCTTAGCCAAAACACCCATCAGTTTTAGTATAAGCAATATATTCTCACACTAATGGAAATTATTTTTATTTTGACACATCGTGCAAGTTTTATTATACCAAGAATGTCAGCAATCTTAGCAATAAGTCCATTGAAATCCTGAAACTACCCAGAGAACTGCCAGGTTTTCTATTAAGAAAATTAAACTCCTCAGAAATAAAAACAATCTCTCAGAATTGATGAAGTTTCCTACTGAAGAAAAACCATTATTACTTTGATAAGTATGCCATGATGATATAGTGGGATACCTATAGCCCAACACCTCTCAAAGTTTAAATCCACTCTTAAAAAAACAGTAAATATCTGAAGGATTGAAACAGGTTTAGGGATTAGGAGAAAGATCCCTGCCTCAGTACAGGAGACCTATGAACCGCCTATACACAGTCTAATCTGTCAATATATAATCATATAGTATATACACTGAGCAAATTCTCTCCCCAAGAGTATGGATCACAAGTTCATAGGACATTTGCAGATGCGTGATCATTGCTTTTTAGCACATGAAATTTTGCTTAATTTCAAAATATTCTCATATTCTCAAATAAAACAGCATTTTAACTGAGCACATTACATAGTTTTTATTTGGGAAAAAATTATTTGATGCGTATTTTCTTGAGGGACAAAGACAACTTCTTAGGATGTGACTTTGAAAGTAATTCTAAAGGTACTGCTTCCCATCTCCATTAGAGAAAGAGCTAGCAGATCTGTGCTTGGGGGTTGATAGAAGCCTTCATATGTCCCAAATACAACCAAAAGCTTTGAAACCACAGCTGAAGCTGGCTTGCATGGTTTGGGGTCTGAAGCATTCTGGCAGTGCAAAGGGGCACATCCAGAGGATATTATGAGGCAGGCCAAGCAATTTCTTAGGAAAAGCACATGGATGAAAACAGACTGATAGACAGAAAGAAGGAAGTTCAACTGTGCCCTTCCCTCACCCAATGCACGTAAGACCACCACCACTACTGCCACAATTCATATTATGGTCTCCTCACCAAAGGTTTTCATAGATGTAATGCAGGTGTGTGGATCTGCACTACCCATCTGGTTTACAGAGAGGACAACTGGAGTTCAGCAGAAAAAGGATGAAGCTGAGACTGTGTTGCAGATTAGTTTACAGAAAGAAAAAGGGCGAACAAAACCAACCAACCATAGCCTCCGAGTTTGTCCCTGTGACCACCAGCCCAAATAACAGTGGAAGAGGGAGCAAAATGTTTTTTTCACAACTGGAAAGATTGTTAACTTTTCACCACACTCATCCTTCCCACAAGTTGATACATAATGGACAAGATTAATGTGTTTCAGCATTTAGATAGTAGACTGAGTTTGAAAAGCTAACAGAGGATGGGGGAGGAAGACGAGGAGGGGGAAAAGAATAAAAAACCGTTTTGACACTGAAAATCATTATAGGAAAATAAGTATGGAATCCAATAACCTTATTAAGAGCATTTTTGTTAAAGTGACTGCACTCTAAGTCAGACTTCTAAGACACATTTATATGTAAATCTATATTATGCCATATCTTTAAACAGAACCACTGTGACAAAACTTACAAGTGTCATAGTCTTTATTTCATTATCAACACAGGCATTATACTCTGCATTTTTTTCACTTCACATTGAATGACAGTAATACAGCAGAACATTACATCTCTCTTCTTGCTCAACACTAGTCTTACACAATGTAGTACAAAAACTAGCTAATAAAAACAAAAAATAAATGAAATTATTGCCTAGCAGCAATGATCCATAACTTTAGCTACTAAACACTGAGGAAAAATAACAGTTGCAGTTAGCGTATAAATATACAGTGAATTATTTCCAAATTTCAGGTTTATTTGCCAGAGAGAAAAAGTCTTGTAATGTGAGTCTGTATTGTATGAAGAACTACAGACAGGAAGACATGACAGAATAAAGTCCAGGAACAGAAATCTGGATTTTCAAAGTGCTATTGTAAATGTTATGATCGACTTACACAATTCTTCTGTTAACATGCAATTAGCATGCAAAATTCTTGCATATACAAGAAGAGTAGGGATGTTCACCCACAATAAACATGAGAAATATTTCAACCTGAATATACGTAAACAGAAATAAAGTGATTCAATATTTCACTGAAAGTCTGAAAAATTAGGTTACCATATTTTGTAATCCCCATGTGCAACTTCTCACTCGTCTGTTTTCAGTTCTCTAAGTAAGAATTCAAATTACAAAAAGGAATGGAATCTAATGACGTATTCAGCTTAGACACATTATGAAGATGTCTGTGACTCAGCAGCACGCAATTAGAACTTCAGAAATAAATGCATACAGTGTATGTGCTTTTGTGCTGTTTTTAATTTTCTATTTTATGCTACAGTGTCTGTGCTTTGTGGTCTGAAGCCTTAATTACAGCTCTTCTCTTACTCAACAACTGCCAAAGAAAGCTGAAAAAGCATTCAGCAATAGTCAAAAGGTATGAGGAGGAGGTAAGAAGTTCTTCAGAATCAAGGAGTTTCTGTAAGTAAGGGAGATGGGAATAATAGTTCTTCAGCAATGAGTTTAATTCTACCTTCCATATGAGGGCATGAAGCCCTGGTTTTCAATGAGTTTCTACAAAAGCTATGGAGCAAGGTGCCCTGCACTGCAGCAAATATCTCCAGAAGTGACTAATACTGTCAACTTTATATGGTGTTCACAATTCAGTCATTTGTCTAAAATTCTCCACAGTTTGGCTTACTTTGGCACGTGATACAATGCTGCTAGCTTAAAAAAATTAAAAAAAAATAATCCAAGAACAAAATAACTCCTCTGCTTAAAGAATCTGTCCTTTTGTATATGTCGTAATTTAAAATCTAGTGAATACGTGTCAATTACGAGTAGTAATAATTAAAACCTACAACTCCAGGAAAGCAGAAGCTCACAAGAGAGTTTCAACTATTTTTGACATATATAAACAACACAAATAAGGAAGGCTTAGGTGTATTTCCGATTTTGTTTAATTTTATAATAAAAAAAATCAAGCTCATGATCCAAACTCTCCCCAATACTGTCACTAAGCAGTTTCTTTTAAACTGAACTTCAAACTACATTTTACTACTGGCAGATGTGTACCTACAATCCTTCAGTGATGAAAACTGAGACTTAACTAAACATCTACACGATAGCATGGATCTAATGCTGTTGGTAAGCAGAGAAAAATTTTTTTGAGGAAGAAACAGTCTTTATACAAGCAGCAGAAGAGCACTCTGTCCCTTTTATCTCTCCATCTCTGGGTCAAACTGACGAAAGAACAGATCTCTGCTCGCTTGTTGCTAGGTCCCTGGCTGACCCAATACAGAAGGCAAAGTGGCACCCACAGCCAGTCAAAAGGCATTTTCACACTAGCAGAGTTAGACTTTGCTGAAGGACTACCTTTAAAATAATAATAATAATAATAATAATAACAACAACAACAACACCAAACCACACACCACACAAACTTCTAAAAAATAAAGTTTGTATCACTCACAAAATCAAAACGTCTTTATTAAGGTCTAAATTTTTTTTTTTTTTTTGGTAATAGTAGGGATGATTTTTTAATAGGGTATCTGTTGATCCGGTTTTTTGAGGTAAATACATAATAGTGACTTCACACTTTTTTCTTAGGATTACTGTTTTTGTTATGATATTATTATTGGGATGCTATTTCAGCTGTCATGCAGACATGGAGTATGGCAGCTTTTTTTAGTATGGGATGAGGAATCTGATTCTACTAATAATCCATTTCAGATATCCAGAAGTCATTACTAATCGACCAGCACATGAGTAAGCCCAACAGTCCCTTCAGAGGACAACAGTTAGTGAAGAGAACCAGCATTTGCCAAGCATCTTGTTTATTCATGTGTACCGCATGTCACAGGTTGTGTTTGTTCTAGAGGGATTAAATACTAGCTCTTTGAGTTACTCAGAAAGATACTGGGGGCTTGGACCTGCCACATGTGAGATTATTCTAAGGAATATCACGACCTTGAAAGCATCAACACTCAACATCATCAGGCTCTTCTATATCTGTTGCTAAATAAATGTAACAGCTTAAAAGTATTCTGAACTTTGTACAAAGTTATATCTATCTCACAGGTATTAGCTAATAAGCTATTGTAACAGCTGTTGTATACATCTCCATCAACTTTACATTTTTTAAGATCTTTTTAGTTAATCTGTACCTATGAAAACATAAATTATTTGTAACAAAAAAAAAAACCAAAACAGAAAACAAAACAAATGCCAAACTAAATTCTGAAACAGCAACAGGCATAGCTAAACACAAAGTGGCAAAACTGTGCAAGAGGGAAAAGGACACAGGTGTTATACTGGGTCAGTCTAAAAAAAAATTTAAAAAATCAAACACATAGTAACACCTGTGCAGCAGTGAAAGGGTGCCTCCTAATACCTCTGCACTGGGAACAAACTACATTTCCAGACATGAATGAATCACTTTTAAGATATCACTGTATTATCATGTCTAGTTTGCTCTCTTTGGCAAGGACAGCATAGTCTAGATCTCCCCTGTGTTTTGATGCAGTTTTATTATTTGGTGGTATCTGGTATAACAGTACATAAAGCATGAATTAACAATTCACACAGCTCTGAGGTCTGTGAGAATCATGTTGAAATACATTATTAACCTTCTCCAGTGTGAAGCTCATGTTGCAAGCACAAGGGTTGTTAATCTGTGAGTGCTGCAGGTATATTTTCTGTTTTGTGGGGGAGATATGTTATGCAATATTCTCTGGATTGTCATCAATGTTAACAGGTTTATGATTTTAAGATCTTAATTTACCATACCATTAATATCTGATTACAGAAACTGGTTAAAATAACCTGACAAAGTATCTATTCAAGAGGTAAACTTACTTGTAAACTTAACTTCCACTTAATTATAAATATGTATGTACAAAAAAGTCTGAATTATTTGTCTTGCTGTTGCATAGAATATACAGAACTGCAGAAAGCCTGTGCAATAAAATAAAATAAAAAAAAAAACCTGACATGTACACAATCTAGTGATATGGATGAATTTTCCTTGCAGTGTATTACCAAAATCACAAGGACTTATATATAGATAGAAGTTATCCAAAAAGATATTACACTACCAATGTACTCTTCCACAGCTGCATCCACTCCTGCTGTTTCTTTAAAGATGCATTTTTATTTTTTTTTTCCTTTCCTGTACACAAACTGTTCCCACATTAGACCTAATCACAATGGAATAATAGATGGTAAAATCCTACCCGTGAAGGCACTAGGCTGCTAGAATCTTGTAATCCTTATGGTAAAATCCTACCCGTGAAGGCACTAGGCTGCTAGAATCTTGTAATCCTTAATACAGCTTTAAAGAAGAGTAGATCTGGAGAAGTCATCTACTGCGCTGAAGCAGTCAGCCAGGAGGATCCAGAAGTCTATAGAAATTACCAAGACTAATGTCTCTTCTGCTCACCACAAGAGTGTGTTGGTAGCAGAATTTCAACTCCATAGGAAATTGTAGAATTTAAGAATTTTTTTCTTAATCAAAATGAAGTATTGAGCATGCTTGATATTTTTTGACATCAGTGTCTCAGACGAGCTCAGTCTGAACTAATATCACTGCATATCACACCTGGGTATTTTGCCACCAAACTCAATGTGCCTCTTGCTGTGTAAAGTCCTTTTGAGCAGTAACTCCTCTGCCAGCTTGAGCAGTATTACAGACTACAGAGTTCTCAGTGTCACAGCAGGTGAGGCAACTAACAGAGACTTCAGTCCTCAATCTCTAGCTCTTACTGAATTTTAAAGGAGTTATTTCAAGTCTTTCTTTATAGAGTTACAAAAACTTTCCCACATACAAGCATATATGCAGGAGGGAAAAATGGGTGATGTTCAAAAAAAAAATCAATTATTATGTGTATGTTTCCTGTATCATTTGAGGCCATAAGGTCCTGTTTAGGACTCCAATAAAATGAATAAGGTACGAGGCTTTTAAGCACAATGTGTTCCAAAATGTACATGAGTTTTCACACACAGTCCAAGAACTCAGAACTCCCATAATTCTCTCTTCATGTCCAATTAGACAGCATATTATAGGACTGATTATATTTTACATACAAGCTCTCTACTGGACAATGACTTTTCCACCCTGTTTATTTTCCCATTAAGCAGTCTCATGTGGGCTTTCTTGGCACTTCCCAGCTGTGTCAGATAATCTTTGCTTAAAGATTCTGCTCCTCCAGTTTGAACAGGCAGACTAGGATTGATTATTCTAAATTATTCAATGCTTCTCTTGCTGAGTGATACTTGTAGATCTGTTGGCAAGATATCCTGGAAAAGGCATTTACAGGCCTTCAGGTGTTCTGGTAGGCTTCCAGACTCCTGATGACAGGCATCATGTATATTTACCAATTGCAAACCTCATGGTCTGATCCTGTATTTTTCATGCATCCAGGACTCCAGCAGCACAGCATTCCAGTCCCTGGAACAAGGCACCTGTGTAAAAACGTCTGTACTGCATTATAGACAATTGGGACTCTACTGATTTTCGTAGAATTTGAGTGCTTTTAGACACATTCTCTCTTCTTGTCTGCCAAAATTCTTTGATTTTTTTTTCTAGGGTTCTCCAGTCTGGAAATTATTTGAGTCCTATTGACATTATCTGTTTGGTTTTAAATGGTCAAAACAAAACAGGATTTAGCACCTGGTTAAAGAATTTGCCTGGAATGATTTTATCTGGAAAGAATCTAAACTTTTCTGAGAAGAAAATATTTTTAAGAAAATCCTAGTAAGAGTTATTTCTCAGAAGCCACCAGAACTTGGCATCATACAGTCACTGTCCTTTTGAAAAACAACTGGGATTTCTCGGGGAAAGTCAAGGAAGTAGGAAGAAGGAAGGAGGGAAGTGTTAATCTGTGTTTTGGAAGGGCTGTTCATTTTGAAATATAGGGTAGAAAAATAAAACTGGAAAAGGTTATAGTAAGAACATTGCAATTACACAAAAACAAAATCAAGAGTAAACAGGTTTAATTATGTGGACCATATACACTCTAAACCAAAATATAATTCTCTGTAGTTTGAAAGTTCCTTATTTGAAATATGATGTGGGTTTCTTTTTGCAGCTATAGTGAAGCAGGGTAAATGAATTTCTGAAATGGCTTTTCAACTTAGGTATCAGTTATAACAAAATCATTGCAGTTTAACAATAATACAGGAAATATGACACATTAATTCAACCAAATCTTAGAAAAAACTTCTCAAAATGTTATTTAAACATTTCATTCATATATCTTGTTCAGTAAGGAACACAGAAAGAATGCAGGTAGTATAAATACACACATTGCTTTCTCCCACTAACACAGTTTTCTCTACATATTTATTTATTTCATTCAGACAATTTATTAACCAGTGTAACAAACAAATTCATAGTAATTACTGATAAGGAAGACTTAAGAGACTCACATAGGCCTTTCCTATGCCTGTACATGTTTGCCACAATATTTTCCCCAGTGTGTGGAAAGTGCCAAGTTTTACCACCTTCATAGAATCATAGAATTGTCAGGGTTGGAAAGGACCTGATCACCCTTTTCCTTTCTCTGTGTACTTTCTATGTATTTTCCAGATTTTAATCTGTCAGATAAAGTGTTTTCAGATACTTACAAGTGGAGATATAGAAAGAAAACCATATATGAGGTACAAAGGTAGAATAATCATATTTGAACAGGTGCACAACACAGAGGTTTTCCAGACAGCTGGTCAGACTCAATTGCACTCCAGGTCTATTAAATCCTGATGCCTCCTAATTTAGCAGGAATACATTATAAATACTAACACATTTTTGTCTAGCTTGGCATCAGTGTGTATGTACTTACCTCTACATTCTGACTAGGATGAAGATTTCTTTTAATGTTCTTTGATTACATCTAAGAGTTTGCAAAAATAATTCCTTTTAGCACAAAAATCATCTAGCCAGAGAAACATTCAATGAACAATTCATCTGTGCCTTTTCGCACACAGTTTTATTTTTGCTATTTTTAATAGCTTCCAGAACAGTAAGATTAAGTATGAACAAGCTCTACACAAAAACATAACTAGAAAACATATCTTCCCCGTATACTTCTAAAAATACTATTCTTTTTGCAGACCTGAGAACCAGTTTCCCAACCAGAAAGAAGTAAACCAGTCAATATTCTGCATTAACTACATTGTTGGAAAGTTTTGATAGATAATGGAAAATCACTTGGCATAAGAACTCTTTATTTTGTCCTTTTTCCTCCCCCAAATCCACCTGACTTCATCTAGTTATGACAATACTTATTTTGAGCACTTTTCCATCCATAGAGTGAAAAGCACACTGGTGAAGAGATCTACAAGCTAGGAAACAAAATTTATATTTGAATGAATGCTGGTGTATGGTTAAAACTACTGGAGAAATTATCATAGGAAATAGGAATTAACACAGGTTGGAGATAGAAATAAGGATTGAGGAAGTATTGGATTCATGGAAGTGACATTTCAATAGTAAAACATCCCAACTTTGGAATAGCAATTTTTCTATCTGGATAAGCATCTAAAAATTCAGTATATGAACTTTATTTGAATAAAGAACAATGATTTGACCAACTATCAGTCATACCATATGTGATCACTCATCTTAGGCCCTATATTCTCTTCTACTAATGTCAACAGTAAAACACTATCAGGAGCTTTTTTAATAGGCTTATTTTAAGTCTCTCTCTATATAAAATTGTTTGTACTTCTGCATTTCATTAAACTGTTCTAGAATGCTAGCTACATCATAGAAAGTTCCTATTTTAATGTGAACAGGTTAATTTTATTCAATATAAAAATTCAGTCTACATGGAATCGTGTAATTAACGCAGAATTGTTTAGCTTAATAAAACTGCAAAAGCATTCAATTAGCATATTGAGATGCTTAAAAAGATTCATATACATACCCTTGGGTATTTTTTATTTTCTAGGTCTTTTTTAAGATTATAGATATTCATATGAGAATCAGATGTTTGCACAAGAATCAAAGGTATTAGTTTCCCATACAGTATTAAAGATTATTGGTTTGTTTTATTACAGTTGTTAACTTGAATATTATATCACAGAAACATGTTTTAGCTTTTTTGATTTGCTTTACTGATTGGTACAAATTAGTTTAAAAAGCAGATTTTCAAGTTATCTCTATTCTCCTCACATTAGCAGTTCTTCATAATGCATATACATATCGTGACAGAAATGAAAATATGCTGCCCTCGACAGGGATCAAAATCAGTAGAGTTGCAGGTTAAGTACACTTCATAGTTCAGTTATTTGTGCCAAGGCTTTACTCATATTTAAGAACTCTAAAAATGATCTGGCAAGAAAGAAGTAGAAATAAGTGATTTTGTGATTTGGGGGGGGGGGGGTGGGGGCAGAAATCAAGAAGTTTGGTTTTGGTGGTTGTTTTTTTTTTTTAACGAAGTCTTCTGTTTGGAAATAAAAACCCTTGTATCAAAGAGTGTATGAACTCTTAAGTTTCAAATCTTCCTCAGGTCCAAATATCTTATTTCTGCAAATATTTCAATGCAGAATTTTGACACTTCAAGTGACATATGAGGTGTACAAAGTCATTTAAATATGTGTAAGTATAATTTACAAAGCAGTTGCATAGAGACACATTTCAGGTCTTATCAAACATTTTACACAGATCTTAGTTATTTTTGTTATGTTTGATACCCACAGCCAACATTTCATCTGCGAATTTGTCTCAAAGCCTCCAAAAAAGTGGCATACAACACAACAGATGCATCAGCATATCTTTGGATAGATTTATTATGCAGCCAGACTGTCATTTAAATCTTCATGATTGTATTGTCACTTACTTATCCGGTTTACATAATGATTTAAAGAATTCATAGCAATACATTTCATTACAAACACTTTTAAGTTCCAAACGAAATGGTTTCCTTGCATTGCACCTATCTATAGTTAGATATTTTCCCATATCTCAAACTATTTTTTCTCTCTAGATGCTCATTATATACACATGCAGGATCAAAGCATTATTTTAAAATTCGACATCAGTTATACATTTCAGAAAGCTAAGAAAAAGCCAAAGCACATGCTATGTTTCTATTAAGAGTTCTATCAATATCTCTTTCCCTCATCAGAGAAAGAAGATTCAGAATTATGAAATTTCGCAGGGGAAGAGCATTTTATGAGTTCACAAATACTTGGTTTGATCTCTGAAACTGAGATGATCTTAAAGGGTCCAGAATTAAAATGAATGATAAATACCTTTACAAAAAAGTCAAAATGTAAGAGAAAACTCCAAACTCTCACCATAGTTATGGCTCACAGAGAATGAAGACCCATAAAACAGAAAGCTGACACAAAACTGTGAGCCAATTGATAAATACTGCTTTCACAGCAACATCTAGAGATAACTTCCTATCAATTAAATAAAATATTATAATTTCAACTCTCAAGTGAGTCAGAAACCTTTCCTAGCATTATCTGCATAGATGTCAGTAACAACACAGAGGCTGCCCATATCAGGTTAGATAAAACAATGGTTCATGTTATGTAGTTACCACAGCTGGAAGTACAAAATTCATGTGTGCTGCTCACAGTCAAAGATAAGTTAACTTGACATCCTCTCCATAAGGACATTGGAACTTCTAAATAATGAAAGGAATATTTTAACCAGCTCTTTAGAATATCAGAGTATAAAAAGGAACCAAGCATACAAGTGGTCAAAGTGTGTCAAGAACACGAGTAAAAATTACACAGTTAAAAAAGGATCAAGAAAGTTGATGACAAATAGACAACAATAAAGACATGATAGCAGTCTCAGACCACGGAAAGTCAACTAAGATATTTAAACTTTCTTGTACGACAGTGCCATATATCACAACTATGATTGTTTTCCCCTGAGCAAAGCCAAACACTTATCTAAAGGAGATGACACAAAACTAAGAAAAAGGAACTAAACAGATCAGAACCAAAGTTAGCTCTGCAAAAGTGTCAGGAAAAAAAACCAAACACAAAATAAACTCCCTACCAACACAAAACAAAACACTCCAAAACAATAATGAAACAGAACAGATTAAAAAATATAGATAATAACAAAATATATAACAGATAAATCAGTGTTAAAAGGCATGGTGATAAAATTTTATCAGAAAAGTAAGTTCCAAGTAAGCTCTTAGGTTAAAAACTTAGTAGAAAATACGCCAATTCAGGGTGTCGTCGTAGAGATGGACACAACACATCTGAGTGGTGATCAAAGTGACTCAAAAATGGCTCCTTTATTATACAAAGGGTGTGCCTTTTATACATAGCCGAAGGTAGCAGAAGAAGGTAGCTTGGCCTTTGCCTATAGGTTAAACACTTGTTGTTCAAGTTCTAATTGGTTAACACTGAGCAGCTTCCAGCTGGGCTCATCCCTCCGGATCTTGAGGGAGAAGGTTCCGCAAACGTGTCCAAACTCAGTACACACAACTTCCCATCTCAAGGGTACACTGGGAATTTGTCAAGGTCAATGTCTTCAACCCATGCCAGGTTTTCAGCAGTCCAGCTGCCGTCTCCCACATCAGAGAATACTTTCAAAACCAGATAAAGAGATAAACATAAGAAAAAAATTGTCTGATCTAGAAGGGTCCCTTCGGAGAGCCGGCCAAGTTAATGACCATCACACCAATATGGCTACAGGTCGTCCTCCTTTTATTGCTCCGGACAGCTCAATATATACAGTTCAGCAGTGTCCCCGCGCCTGCCCCTTAACAGAGTTGGTCAGTTACAGGTTTACACGCGCCAGCGTTTTATTGGGTAGTGCCATTCAACTATGCAGGCGGCTCTCACCCCCCCTTCTCCCCCCGGGGCCAGCACCTGCAGCCAAGCATCTTGCAAAGCTCTCACAAAACAGATAAAACCTCCTTCTCCCTGTGTTCCAAGGCAGCTTCAAGGACAGAGCCTTTGTTTAGGCCTAAGCTGGGTTGTCCACATCTTTAAAGTAATACCGCATCTCTGCTTCCTCTACATATCCCCCTTTTTCTTTTTGGACAACCCAGGCTTCGTCCGCTAGCTTGCTTATAATTTTCTTGATTATACTTATCAAACAACTAAACATAACTAAGCCTATAACAGTTAAAACTGCAATGACCAAAAATGCCTTAACTAAACTCTTAATTCATCCTGTCAAAGTTCTCACACCCATCACCCTAAATCATCCAGACCCGCAGTCACTGGGGAGCCCCTGTTGCAGCGAGGTTTCTGGAGAACCCTCCCAACAATTGGGAAGTCCTACGCAGTGCGTCCACCCGTAGGTGAGGTTTCTGAAGTCGCTGCAAGAGGGTCCAGAACTTATACTATCAAATAAACAACCTTACATAACGTTGAATGCAGGAACATCTGGTGTTGTTTGCTCTGTTGAATTCTTCCCACAGCTTGGCCAGGGCTGAAGGAAGAATACAAGGGAGTCTCCCTATGTATTTTGGTCCTTAATCACACACTTCTAACAAAGCAAAAAGCAGCTGGTTTCTCCGCCTTGCTTTTAGCTAAGAAAGATCACTCTGCTGGTTAGTACCATGAACCTTAACACCTATTATATGGCTTTGATTAGACAGTCTTACACAACCAATATAAGCCTCATTGTTAGTCACACAAAGAGGATACATATTAATACAACAGGTAACATTGAGAACAGTCACATTTTCCCATAATTGCTCTGCCATCAGCCATAAGCATCTTCTGCCAGTCCAATCCATGTCGTCGTTGGTAATCGGTACTTCAGGGTCCCATCACGTCACTGGGCGAAACAGAGGGGTTCAACCGGCAGGCCCAGTGCACGGTCGTGTTGCTGCTGCGCTGTTGAAGTGACAGGATGCTGCACAGCCACATCATGTAGGATCATGCAGTTCCCAGGTCCCTTGTCCGTTAATAATAACAGGACACGCAATCGAACTGGCTGCTTCCCACTCTCCCTCTGTTATAGCGTCTCTGATGACACTGCTCCATCGCTGTTGCAAAGGATCCTTTATGGTTCAAGCTTGAAAATCAGGCTTGGGTGAGGGAGTTGATGGTAATGGGGGAGCTGAACTGGTTTAAGGGTTTCTTCTATTTCTTGCTGTCTAGTTGATAATTCAGCGAGTTTGTTCAGGATCTCTTTCAGGGGTTCATCCTGATCTTCCTTCTTTTCTTCAGCCCCCCCCCCTTTTTTTTTTTTTCTTATTAGCTCAAATATTACTTCAATCACTCTGTTATCACACAGGGAGAGCAGAATTTCCCAGGTCTGTTTTGATCATACTCTCCCGTTCACTCCCATGCATATCTGGTGTACAAGAAGTGTCTTATCTTCATTCTCACGGACAAGCTCTCAACATGAGCTGTACCTGGCTGGTCAGGGTCTCTTTTCATAACTAGCAAGCAAGAGTTATGCACTTGTTTAGAAAAGAGCTCAGCTCAAGGACGAAAGTCTTAATTCTGCAACGCAGTGCGGTTGCTCCTTTTTCTTTTTTTTTTTTTTTTTTTTCCCCACCCAGTCGGGACGAGCAGGGAGTTTCTTCCTTTGCCTTTTTCCTTTCCTGCCCTCCCCCCAACGCTTCGATTGCTGCCGCAGCAACTTTCTTTTCTGCTTGCATGATTTCTAGAGTGCGTATTACGGTTTTCCAAACTGTTCCTAGTTCTTTCGCTTCTTTTCCTTCTTTTCCTCCCTCTAGAGTACAGTCCCACAAAAGGTGTCCTACTTCACGCCATTCCGTGGAACTAAAGATTAATGATAGGTCCTTCATTTTCTCCCGTTTCCGAGCCCATGGGGCAAATACGTCTCGCTCCTTTACTTTTTCTCCTCTCTCAGAGAGTATACTAAGGAGGCGAGTTGCCGCGTCCATTTCCATCGCGGTCTTACCTTGGCAGGGGCTTGATCGGTCGCTCAAGCTCTGGTCTCCGGTGCCCTTTTGGTCACACTCGGAACTCTCCTGCCTCCAGCTCTCCGGCTCCCAAATCGGCTCACGTCCGATGCTTCAGAGTCTTCCCACATTTAAGCAATCCGCATTTAAGCGTCCATAGAGGGTCCCTTGTTCAGGTGCCAGATCTAGAAGGGTCCCTTCGGAGAGCCGGCCAAGTTAACGACCATCACACCAATATGGCTACAGGTCGTCCTCCTTTTATTGCTCCGGACAGCTCAATATATACAGTTCAGCAGTGTCCCCGCGCCTGCCCATTAACAGAGTTGGTCAGTTACAGGTTTACACGCGCCAGTGTTTTATTGGGTAGTGCCATTCAACTATGCAAGCGGCTCTCACCCCCCCTTCTCCCCCCGGGGCCAGCACCTGCAGCCAAGCATCTTGCAAAGCTCTCACAAAACAGATAAAACCTCCTTCTCCCTGTGTTCCAAGGCAGCTTCAAGGACAGAGCCTTTGTTTAGGCCTAAGCTGGGTTGTCCACATCTTTAAAGTAATACCGCGCCTCTGCTTCCTCTACAGTCTGACAAACTTATCTCACAGAATTAGGCTCCTTAACATATTATAGCACAAAGTTGTGAAAGATGCAGTTAAATGATCAGTTTTTGAAAGCTGCAGGAAAGAACAAGTCAATAGAAATATGCTGAAAACCCACAATATTTCAACTTACAAAACTAAGATTTGAATCAGGAAAGCCTCCAAAACAGTGAAGTAATATTTTGAGTATTTAAACAATGAAATTGCATGCTGTTGCAAGACACTATGAAATATGCTTCTCTAGAGATAAACTGTTTTGAGGCATCATTTTAGATAGAACTAAGAAATTGTTAGGGAGAAGCTTATGGGAGTCTATCATTAGGACTTGGTCATGTATTAAGCAGGCATTACAGGAAAAGTAAGTAGAAAAGTACATTAACAAGTAGAGAGGAGCAAAAACTACTTATGGTGAACTTCATGTATTTCAATACAACATTTTTCCACTTCTATCTCAGCTCAGAGTCATTTACAATACATATCTTCAAATCAGAATTTATTTCCATAATGCTAAGGGGATGGAGAGGGTATAAATCAAAAAACTCCACAGAGGAGTCCCAGCATTTTAAGTCTGCCTATGGTATTTTTCTGTCATAAATATTAAATAGTGAGTACTAGCATTTGTGGGAGAAATCAAGTTTCCTTCCTCAAATATACGTAGAAAAGGAGGAATCAAGACATCAAAGATGTCACCAGTGAGGTTACCACACCAGAAAACCAAGGCTCCATCTTTTCCTCCTTTCTTAAAAACTTTTCAAGATCAGACAGGATTACGATCTCTACCCTGTGCTGGGAATAGTCTTCAAGTGTACCTGTGTAAGCCAGCTTAACCGACCCACTTAAAAATCTTATTGGCCTCTAACACATCATCATCACCTGTGGTAATCATGTAAAAAACGAGTTTAATTGTTGCAAAGATTAAATGCCAAACACCAAGTCACAACTGTTCACTGGACAGATGGGAAAGATTATGGTATTTGAATATTTCATTATTAGCAAGACAGGTCACTAAACAAACCATAAATCATCTGCTTACAGGCACATAATTTGATGTAAAAGATGAGAGTATTTTGTTTCTACACCTTGAAATATTTTACCACTGAAAGTCAGCCATCTTCATACTGATAATATGATTAGCATGCAAACTAGATCTCAAAACAAACATAAACACATGAAGCTCAATGCCCAATTTCGTTTTTTCAAAGACACATACATAAAACACATTTGCTTATAATTCTCATATACCATATAGCGAGTATGCATGACGTCATATGTGAGAGGAGTAAAACATTCTTTTTTCTTCCCCCCAAGAGTACAAGGGGATATGGGTATCGTGCAACACCCCATCCATAAGAGCTACACAGCCCCTCAGTAAAACAATCAAGTATTTTACAGAAAACACTTTTAATTTTTAAAGAAAATATATTGAGAGATTGATTTCAAATAAATTATTTAAAATTTTTGTATGAATTTAACAAAAACTAACTGAGATTACCGATCAGTTGCAGGTATAAGGTCTCTGGTACTTAGTGAGATGCAGCAGAAGCCATACACCATTTATAAGCCATGAAACTAGACAACAAGAAGGTACAAATTTGGCAGGATTAGTTTTCCTTGCACAAAAAACAGAGATTTTAAAAAAGATACTAAAACCAAGAAGTAATACCACGGTATATTTTGAAATAGACTTCTATTCTGGGGGTCCTTTTAACACACTATGTTCAACCCTGCTCTAACCTCCATCTAAAAGGTAGAATTAATTGAATTAGAAGTCGACCATTTGATTTGTATTTTCACTACGTGTGGCTTCATCACCCTATCACCCACAAGTTGAACAATCCTATTGTTGCTCATCTTAACTTACACCCATGGGAAGAATAGTAGCACTATAATATCTCATTATGTGTGGCTAGTTCTTGTAAAAGGATATGTATCCATTTACAATTTTACTATTGCCTAGGGCTAACACTGAGAAAACGTACTTACGATTTTTTTGTCCTATTGCTTTGAAGCTTTTGAAAGACAATAATGTTAGCACATCACAGAAAAGAAATACAAAGAAAAGTAACATGCATACTAGAAAATGAGAAAAATAATGCACAGAGGCTGTGGTCCCAGTTTCAGTTATATAGTAACAGAATCATAGAATCATAGAATCATAGAATGTTAGGGATTGGAAGGGACCTCGAAAGATCATCAAGTCCAATCCCCCTGCCAGAGCAGGAATGCCTAGACTATGCCACACAGGAACGTGTCCAGGCAGGTCTTGAATGTCTCCAGAGAAGGAGACTCCACAACCTCTCTGGGCAGCCTGTGCCAGTGCTCCGTCACCCTCACTGAGAAGAAGTTTCTTCTCGAGTTTAAGCGGAACCTCTTATGTTCCAGTTTCAGCCCATTACCCCTTGTCCTATCGTTGGTTGTCACCGAGAAGAGCCTGGCTCCATCCTCGTGACACTCACCCTTGATATATTTGTAAACATTAATGAGGTCACCCCTCAGTCTCCTCTTCTCCAAACTAAAGAGCCCCAGCTCCTTCAGTCTTTTCTCATAAGGGAGATGCTCCACTCCCTTCATCATCCTAGTTGCCCTGTGCTGGACTCTCTCCAGCAGTTCCCTGTCTTTCTGGAACTGAGGGGCCCAGAACTGGACACAGTATTCCAGATGGGGTCTCACCAGGGCAGAGTAGAGGGGAAGGAGAACCTCTCTCGACCTACTAATCACCCCCCTTCTAATACACCCCAGGATGCCATTGGCCTTCCTGGCCACAAGGGCACAGTGCTGGCTCATGGTCGTCCTGCTGTCCACCAAGACTCCCAGGTCCCTTTCCCCTGTGCTGCTCTCTAATAAGTCATTCCCCAACTTATACTGGAACCTGGGGTTGTTCCTACCCAGATGCAAGACCCTACATTTACCCTTGTTGTATTTCATTAAATTTTTCCCCGCCCAACACTCCAGCCTGTCCAGGTCTCGCTGGATGGCAGCACAGTCTTCTGGTGTGTCAGTCACTCCTCCCAGCTTGGTGTCATCAGCGAAGACTGAACTATAGTTCAGACCTATACCAAATTTTGTGTTGTGATAAAAACTACTAAGACCTCAATGTCGTAATTATTTGACTTAATTTTCAAAAACATCTCTAAGAAAATTCCTAATTGAGTTTCCATATATTTTGTTAAAACAAGCAGGGGAGACAACGGATGATAAACGTATACCTCCCTTCTCATTTCATTGATTTTTTTTTCTAATTCTGACAAAATTACTCATTACCAAAATAATTCAGGAAGTGGAAAATGAGGAGGATAAAGGTGAATTCAAGATTATAAAGTAATCATTTTTCCAAGTAACTTAGACATCTCAATCCTGACAGAGCTCCAAGTAAAATTCACCTCATGTATGGGCCTACACCTTTGACTTCCACAATCCTATGAGTAAGAGGATATTTATTGACTTTTTTTTTTTCTGATGGAAAATGTCTGATGAATGAGACACCACAAAATCCTAAAACGGTAGCAAAGACATAGCATTGCACACATGCTTCTTTGGGAGTCCTTCAGCATACTCAGAAAGCATTGCTACAGGACATCACCTCAGGCTCTAGTGATACAACTATCATCCACATAATAGTTTGACTGCATGTGCAAGAGGTCATTAAAAAAGATGGCAAAATACTTAAGAAACAAATCAAATGATGGTATTTGTTTGACATACAATATTAAGGTTATAGAATATTTTTCCCAAATACTTTAATAGCCTAAGATTTGCCCAATGAAATGCATCCATTTCCAAACTTGTCTCTGTAAAATATTATCTTTGGTATCTGACAGTCATATGAAAAGAATCTAACGTCTTGGACTGGGAATAGCTGAAATCCATTATTTGTTAGAAAAGTGAAAAATCTCATCTCCTCTTTAAAAGTACTCCAGTGGAAGAAGTAAAATGGCATTGAATAAGGAGTGATTTACTGTTCGTCCTTTCAGCATAAAGAATGCATCATATTTGCACTGAACCTATTGGAACTGCTGACACGACAGTTAGGATAAAAAACACATTTCAGCAAAAAGTTTTGAATGTTCTGATCAGATGCTTAGTTTACACACAGGAATTATTCGATGTGAAAAAAATTGAAGTAGTGATGGAGAAGCCTATTTTGGATATCTCTTGAAACAGAGGTATGTTTTTTGTATTTTCCCTTAAATACGCATCCTGTAACACAGGAAACTGAAGAGCTCTGTCACTGTCCATATAAATGGAACAAGTGTGTCACCTCATAGAATGCCAAAAGGAGAATTAGCTAAAGAGAGAATGGTTGCCTGTGCCTCAGATAATCTTCAGCAAAAGAGAGCACCAAGATCTGTTCTCTGGGATATTGCTTTTTGCTATTTTACTAACATACAAGCTTTAATGACAAAATCAGAGTGAACAGAACATACTGTAAGTAAATAAAACCACCAAAAAATCACACAAAACCCCCTCCACATTCTAAGAATATAGAAGGCAGTACAATCTCTTCTGACTCTCAGAAGACTGAGGCAAGAGCATCCAAAGATGATTAAAATATTGGAAGCAACAGAATGACAAGGGGTTGTTTTTTTTAGTCTCCTACATATAACAAGGTAGCTGCTTTTCCCCAGCATCAGTCCTTTCTACTACATCTGTGTAAAAACTGTCTTTGATGCCAACAGTTTCCTTCAAGGTAGCTTAGTTTTCCTATTTGCCAACAGTGAAGAGTTTTGGTAATGTATAGGTTTCTTAGCTTTTTTACTTAAAAACCCACAACCTAAACAAGGAAGGATCACAGAAACAGAAAATATTTGATTTTTAAAAAATCAGAACACTCATACATTTTACTAAATGTATGCACCTTATCCATAAATTTCTAGTACAAGTTTTTAGAATGCTAGACACAGAATACTATTAGGTACTGGAGAGGAGTTATATCCTACACGCACATTTGAACAAGATGTCTGGTCAAGTGCAACAGATAAAGCGCAGTAAACCTTTTTCTACAGCAAGATCAGATTTCCAGAGCCTCACATATCTGCCTGCATAAGCATTTCTGGGCAAAGGTACTGGAACAGACAAGCCACATAGTATGGGTAAACTTAACCTCTTGGTTACAGGTGGCCAGAAAAAAATAAGAATGTGAATTAAACAACAGGAGTATTGTCATCCTTAATTTCCCTGTGATGATTTTACTTCTGTTTATCAAACGGACTAAAACTTGTAAACTTATGGTTCTGTGTAATTTAAAAATCTTCTTCTCATTATGAAGATAGCATTTCTTGACAACAATAATATGGGTTGAACCATGATGAACAACCAAACACATTAATATTTATCTCATATTTTTAAATACAACTCACATAAATAAAAACAAGACTTTGCAGAACCATAGGGTGAAATTTTAACCGCGTAAATGCAACAATCTAAGCAGCAAATTACAAGCATTCTTTTGTATATCCTTCAGTTTCTTGCCTGTCAGCTTTATCTGAGTTACTTTGTATATGAAATGCTACCAACACGACGATATAAATCAGGATTTCAAGACAAACAATATAAATATTTGCTAACTTCACTGATATTCATTGAAATGATACCAGCTTAGCTCGTCAATCCTTGCAGGCACTCAAAATACACGCAAATATGTATATCTTCATAACTGATTAATACGCTTCTGACCAGGATGTCTCATAGGATCTCCATCTCCTTTTCACTTACTCACTAGATCCATACTTACCGTGATTAATATAATCTTGAAAACAAAAAAAAATGTTCATACCATAAATACAGCACTGACATAAAGGAAATTACTTATTTCCGTAAGGTTAAATCCACAAATGGAATATAATCCTTTAGGATTCTTTGGTTTTATTGGCTTCTGTCTTTCACAGTCTCATTTTAAAAATTATATATATATATATATATATATAAACAGAACTATTGACTTTATTCCCTAGCAGTGAGTATAAAGGTTTGGGCCCATTGGATGCTATGTTTCAATTTAACCTTCTTAGTTTTTTACTCTTTTCTTTGTTTGACCTCTTGAAATTTGTTTTTAAATCTCCAACTTTCAACTTTAATATTTAAATTCTAGTTTAACATTTAATTTTCTTTAAAGAAACAGATATAGCTGATCCTGTATGACAGCTGTCCTCTTAACCCCTTGATGTAAGATACTCCTTATGATGTAGAAATATTGTTCAAATAGAAGCAATTTAGAATTTAAATCCCTCTCAGTTCCACTAAGCTGTTTGAGTTGCAAAGAGTGCATAGAGCAATATCCTCCCACACTGAAGTGCATTATCAAGAGAAAAGGCAAGGGACATTAACTGGTGAAGCTACAGCTAACAATTCTGGTAAAACAACAGAATCCATTATTTGAACACTTGTCAAACAGTGTTCCTTCAAACCCTGAATTTGCTTCACCTGTATCCCATTCCGATATTTATTATCTCCAGAGCATTAACTGAAAATACTTGCAGAAGCCACACAAAAAAAATGAGTTCAACGTGCATAGTTTTTCACTCACAAAAAAATACTAGCTAAAGTTGATCTTTCTCACACTCTAGGTAGGTTTTGAGTGCAATCGCTATCAATTGTAATTGTGTGACTATACACGTATACATCAATGATAAGGACAGCTTAATGATTCCTGTGTCTATTACCCTCAGTTCAACCCCGCTGGTTTGGATCAGTCCTTGAAATAACTGATTTTATTTTTTTTTTTATGCCAGCTCATGTATGTAAAAAGCTCTTCCATGTGCTCTATCTGTAGTCAAATAATTCATTATATTTGTACATAAGTTGATAAATTCAAGGGCTACATAAATAATAACCGATTTATTCTACTAATACCTACACTTTTATACACAGTTCTGTAAAAGATTTTCACCATCAGATACATTAAGACATAACTTTATACTAAACTTCATGTTTAGCATTGCATGTTTAAGCTGGAACATGTCACTAGACAATAGAATTTCTCAGAACAGGTGAAAATTTCCACTCTTACTTTCCTGTATGAAGACAAAAATCATTTGCAATCCAGTGTCTGGTTAAATAGCATTCATTTTGAAACAACTATGTAACTTCAAAAATGCTTACCCTATGGTGTTACTCCCATCCTCTATAACGGCTATTAACAGTAAAGTGTTATTTCAGCGTAGTAACTCCTGTCTAAGACCTCCTTCTTATTAATTTTTCTTGAGAAATAATAAAATCACATTAACAGGTCATACTTTAAGCTGCTATTTCCTATCCAGCCCTCCATTACTTCCTTTCTGGTAGATTTTTTTTTTAAATTCAGTTCACCAATATGAGTCTCTTTCATAAAGTATTGAGAAGTTTTCATAAAAAAATATTTATTATGCATTTTTAAAATAATAGAACTAAAAACCAGAAACAAGACCTTTCATCTTTCCTGTGACACACGTGTAATATATGCTAGTATGAATTTGAAAGGAGTTCTTGAGGGTGTATGCTCCAGCACAACCCTCTGGGAAGGAACAGTAGCAATGGATGGAGTGGTATGTGCAAAACCTTTTTCTGACCTCCATGAGAAAAGCACAGAAGGCTGGCGATTGCATTGGGAAACTCCTGTAAGGCGACTTATTCTCTGTTCCTGGTGTAACACTGATAGAAGTGACGTGACAGACAATGAAAGACTTGCACGGCATATTCAACTTGCAATGGAAAACAACTGCATGTGTTCACACTGACAAAGGACTAGTTTTTGTCACATTGTTTTTATCTACAGTCATGTCAACATACTCCACAGCTAAAATATTTTCGGCAAGAGTTTGCCTTTGCTTTATTTCAAGTAACCTTGAAGTTCTGGCACAGTTTTCTATTAATAACCAACAAGTGAAATGACACATATTAAAGAGCAAAATGTGGTTATTTCAAGCCTTATGTACTATATCAATGAATCTGTGGCTATACATATTTAAACAACACATTCGACAAAACCAGACAGCAATAGGTCTCAAAGCAATATGATGCAGGACATTCTAATGGGCAGGAGGGAACAGATAAAGGATTTATAAATTTCTGACACTGGCAAAAAGGAAGCCTCTTTAATCCATTATCTTACTAATTTTTAAAAGAAACATTGTAAAAGATCAACTACATTTTCCACAGTTTGGTAAGTGTCTACATTTAACCTGTATCCAGGGCTAAACTGCAGCAGTTGCTCTATCACCTAATGATCCCTCTGCAGCAGAGAAGGAGGATCAGCACAAGGAAAGGAGACCCATGTGTTGAAATGAAAACAGGTTTAGTGAAACATCAAAATTAATATTAATGCAAAGTTCTACTCAGCTCAGTCAGTGCACGGCAGTCACAATGAACAGGAAAGGAGTCCTCGGGAGCAGAATGGGAAGCAAGCCCCTCCAGGGATGGAGAAGAAGCAGGAACAAGAGGACCAGCAGTTCCCAAGCCCAGTAACCCTCCCCCTTGATAATGAGGGTGACGATGATGGGATGGGATACACCCATAAGCCCAGCTGTCCTGGCTTGTGCCCTTCCCAGCTCAAGCTCCTACCTGGCTCCAACCTGCTGACAGCTGCACACTGTGGCTGGGCTGGGATTCCTTCCCAGCCAAAACAAGACAATAAGGAAAGCTTCTTTTCCTGGTATGTCTCTGAACTGCTCAGTCTTTACTGAATTTCATGTTTACAAACTCATTCTTAGTATGTTGATGGACCATCTATTTCTTCTCACGCTCTTAGTTAAGCACATGCTTAGCTGGGCTTCTCTGTACAGCTCTTTCGTCTCCAGAAGAGCAAGAGTTCATTAACATGACTCCTTCTAGCTGAGGTTGGGCAGGACATTTTGCCCCTTTCTCCCATCGTGGTTTGTAGGATGAATAAGGACCTTTTACTGTTAACCATGTTGCAAGTACAGTCATGTTCAAAGCGAATCTATTGGTGCATTTTGTTTAAGGGAATGCAGTAGAATCGAAAGAATTTTTTTCTGAATTTGAACTGTTACAATTTCAACTCACTCAAGCTACCCAATGATTACAACCATCTTAATGGTCAACAGAGACCCATTTCACAATTAATTTACTCATTAATACAGGGGAAAAAGAAAGTGATTTCTTGTTTATATGAAGCTCTACTATGTGAAGTCATACTCAATTTTCAGCTCAAGTTTTTCAGTAACATCAATGTTTTCTTTAAGCATTTTCTTACACTGCTGTTTCCTTTTGTAGTATTGGCTTCAGGATCTATACCTAGGAAGCAACTATTAAACAGAAATAAAGAATAAAAATTAAAATTATGATAATAAAAATTGCTGGCAAAGAAATAACTCTAATTCTAGAAATAGTTTTCAGTTGAATACTGGATCTTGCTGAATTAGAACTATAATTAATAAAACCCAAAATCTTTGAAACATAACTCCTTATGACCTCAGGCTAAAAGTCCTGCTGAACAGCCCACGGAAAAGTGTTGTAGAATGGGAGATGTCTAAACTATTTAGAAATTTATTGAGAAAGAGAAAAAGCACATTCTTCCAACTGAAGAGGGAAACCTTCACAATTCCAAATGAGTGTTATTTCCTAGTTCAGCATGTTTAAAGAACTCAATAGCATTTAAGGAACAGAGATAGACACAGGCAAAAGACTCTGCACTATACCACAAAGATCATTAAATGAACTTTATCCAAAAAATTAGTCACTGTCTTGTGTTTCCATTTCCATTCTGACCTACATTCTTAATTCAATATGGGATAACAGCAGGAACTCTTCATGTAGGAAACAGGTACCCAAAGATGACCAAAATTAAAGCAATCTTTTCATTATTTTCTTCTGATTATTCTTATGAGCGTAATCTAAAGGCATTTGGGACAGGAGGGGAAAAATAAATCTCTATGCTGCAAACATTTCCAATGGTTATGTGCTGATTTATTTTTTACAAGCTTCTCCCTAGAGAAAATACCATAAGCTTATCCTTCTCAAGTGCACAATACCATGAAAGTTTCAGGAAGACCTGCCCTTCTTTTGAGGGTTTTTTTCAGAATGAGAAAACAATGTGATCCTCTGTTTAGAAGTATTTCATAGCACTCTAAAGCTCTGTCAGTCAGTTATAATGGGAACTCTTAAAATGCCAAATGGAGGATTATCTTGTCTTGATTATGATCTCTGCAAGCAGCACAAGTAGAGGAAACTTTAGAAACCAAATACCCTGCTTTCTTTCTAGGACCCCAGTATCATTTAAAAAGGAAAATAAAACAAAACAGAAAGCTTTTGAAAGATAATTTTACATCTAGGTCATAACTGATCTAAGTTTTCCATAACAAAAATTAAATTTTATGTTACATAACACAACATTCTACAAGCTTTATTCGAACAACCCAATTATTAACAAAAGCAAGAGAGGAAACGAAGCCTGCATTTTTTTAAGCTAATGCATTTTTTTTATTGTAATCTGAAAGCATCTGGAGGGAACACTTTTGCATTATAGGAAATTTATTCTAGATTTGTTGGGATTGCAAAAAGCTTTATGCTGCTTATAAATATTTAGCTCTTGACAGTGATTACTGGCCTTTATCCAATGTAGTCTGAGGACACAAGATTCCAAAGTGCATATTATAGTGCTGGAATACAGGTGGTTGGAAAATTAAAAGCGATATACTACTTGCATTCTGTTCCCCAAAATACAAACACACGGCTGTGGTGCAGTGTTACAATGTCACAAGTAAATTATTCCCATCTTCTTCAAAATTAAAAAAGAATTAAAACATTCTAATAAATAAAACAAGCAGATCTTTTTAATTATAAATTCCTGTATATTAAAGTTTGCAAACTCACTAATGTAATGTTTAGTCTAATGTATATTCTACAGAACTATAGAAGTACAAAAACTCTGCATAAGAATACTAAAACCTGTATACGAGAATACAGGGAAATCAAAGATAAGAGAAAACTTTATTTTAGTTGACTGATCTGTTCATTACTTTAACACACTAGAGCATCCTAATATAAAACAGTGCTAAATTTGCACAGTTAAGAACAGTGAAGGTCAGTCTGTAAAAAACACTATGTTAGTGGAAAAGATCCTCGAATGTTATTCTGAAGGAGATTAAAAAAATGTGTAAGTCTCTACTATTAAAGAAAGTGTCTTTTAGTCAGATCTATATTTGCAGACCAGAATAGATTTTGAGCACTTGCTTCACCTACTGCCTACAGTCATAACTGAAGTAGCAGTATTCACGTTAAAAATTCCCATACATTGTAAATAAGCATCAAATGGCATACTCTGGGAAAAAGGCCAAAAAAGTTTTACTTCCCACACAAATAATTCTAGCATCTGAATTCTGAGGCAAATACAGCAAGATTCTGCAATTCCTGTATAATTAATGAGTTATTTTTCCTTGCCTCTGTACACTGAAAGGTGGAGACATTGAAGAACAACCCAAGAAACAAAAGATTAGAAGCAAGAGGCAGTTTAGAAATCTGTATCGGTCTAGGAGTGAATAGCTCTCCTAATCCAATGTGCTAATGATCATATGAAAAACAACACATTACATCAGGATATAAACATGTAATTAAGTCAACATGTAAGATATTTTGAAAAGATAGAAAAGTATCTTTTAAATATTTTTGAGTGTCCACAAATCACATGGAAAATTGTAGTGGGTTTTCATTACACAGAGAGTGAAAAAAAGGGGAACATTTTTACTGAAGCTGTATTGGTTTGGCCTGGCCAGATTTTGGCTGCAGAGGGGGAGCTGCGGGGTAGCTTCTGCAAGAAGCTGCTACAAGCTCCTCTAGTCTGATACAGTCAATGTCAGCCTGCTCCACAAAGGGACCCGCCGCTGGCCAAGGCTGAGCATGTCAGTGAAGTGATAGGAGAGGAACGCCTCTGTGAAAACATATTTAAGAACGGGGAAAAAGAACTGCGCCACAACTGGCACAGAGATGGAGGAGTGAGAATCTGTGCAGACACCAAGGTCAGTGAAGAAGGAGAAGGGGGAGGATGAGCTCCAGGTGCCAGAGCAGAGAGATCCCTGGGTCTGTGGTGAAGACCATGGTGAAGTGGGTTGTCCCCCTGCAGCCCATGGGCGAGGTGCAGATGTCCACCGTGAGGATCACCGTGTAGATGTCCAGCGTGTAGAGGACTCCACGCCGTGTGGGTGGATGCCTGAAGGGGGCTGTAGCCCATGGGAAGCCCGCATCAGAGAAAGTCGCTGCCAGAACCTGTGGCCCGTGGAAGAGAGGAATGCCCACGCTGGAGCAGGTTGGCTGGTGGGACTTGTGACGCTGCGGGGGACTCACGCTGGAGCAGTTTCCCCTGAAGGACTGCACCTCGGACTCACGAGGGGTGGGCTGCCCCTTGTGAGGTGTCTCCCGTTGGGCAGTTTGTGATGAATTGCCCTTCACGGGATGACTCACGCCGGAGAAGAGAGCGTGAAGCTTGTCTCCCGTGAGAGGGACCCCACAATGGCCTGGGGCAGAGTGAAGAGTCCTCCCCCGGAGTGAAGAAGCAGTGGAAACAAATTCAGATGAACTGACCATAACCCCCATTCCCTGTCCCCCTGCACCACTCGGGGGGAGGAGGTGGAAGGGAAGAGGGGAAGGTGTTTTGCTTTTAAGATCTGTTTGCTTTTCTTATTTCTCACTATTCTCCTCTGCTTTGTTCTTAATAAATCTAATTTCCCAAAAATCGAGTCTGTTTTGCCCGGGATGGTAAATGAAAGTGATCTCCCTGTCCTTATGTAAAACCTTGAGCCCTTGGAAATATTTTCTCCCCTTGTCTAGCAGAGAAGCGGGAGTGAGGAGCGGCTGTGTGGGCACCTGCTTGCCAGCAAGTGTCAAACCACAACAGAAGTATACATTTTAAATCTAGGACGCCGAGCACATTTGCAAAAAAAAAAGCCCAATTTAGAGTTACAACTTAACTAAAATTAATCACAAAATCATTCTCCCACATAGCAATACATATCACAGTTTTGCAAAGGTGCCCTCTATATTTCGTATCCGAAGATGAACTTTAACTTTGGCCTGAACACTGTATATAACTCTTTAAACAAGGGACTGCATCAGTCACACACAAAATCATCAGGGAACAGTCACCACAGTGCTAGTAGACTTTCTTGTGATGTGAAATCCATGTGACTGTATTCAGATATATGCATATATAGGGGTAGTTATGTGATTTATGTAGCTTTCATCAGGCCATTTCCCTGCTAGCTGTGGGAAGAGGCTCCAGCAGCGCCATGCGGATGTGGCCATCACGGCTGTAGCTATTCCTGGGGGAAGCCCTGTCTCAGGGCTCAGCCTGAGCAGTGGTAGCTGCCATGTCACAGCCTGCTTGGGCTGGCCTGGGCCCCTGGGTCTGTGCTCATTCCCATCTCCCCGTGGAGGTACCCAATTTCCTGGGCTGGGGCTGTCCCATGCCCCCCTAGCTGCCCTGCTCCCAGCTGCGGCAGTGGGACAGGCCCTGGCTGCTGGACCCTGCTCTGGCCCACTGGAGAAAATCCTGGAGAAATCAAAAACTTAACATATCCATTAATAGCTATAATGAGAAACATCCAGCTTCCTGGATGTCATTTTCCCCCACCATTCATGCTCTCAGTTTCATAGGCCACCATAGCTCCTCAACAAATAACTCAAAATAAGCATAATTGTGGGTGTCACCAGGGCAATGGCAAAATCAGTGCTTGGAATCTGAGCCAGCAGGACACAAGCTCTTCTGTACTCTGCAATTGTCAAAGGACCACGGCAACACTCTTTTTTTTTGCCATAACATCCACCAAGAGTCAAATCAAGCCAAAATACTCTCATTTAAACAAGGACGTGGTGTATCTAAACAATCTCTATCCCTGTCAACTGCAACAAGTGAGACTGGGGCTTAAATAAATATAATGCCATTCTTTTCCATATAAAGAGGGAAATACTAACACTCTGGATGTCAAATTCAGGCCAGAGAGTAGAAAGGTAAGTGTTAAGGGGAGAAAAAGCCTCAATTTCAAAGGGTATTAATGATGATTTAAGGATATGTCCCATGTATCTAATTTCAGGTTTTAATGAATAACTGCCATGAGAAAAATAGTTAACATACAAAGTTCCAATTCACTAACATTGTGTAAAAGGTAACATATCAAATAAGGCTTCCTCTTCTAGATATGCACAGCTTACTTTTTGTGTAGCTCTACTTCTGTTTAGTAATTGAACATGTCTTCATTAGACAAGCTGTGAATGAATAATGGGAAAAATTTTTCTACTATCTATGATTAATTTAGCTACTCACACAAAGTATTTTTCCTCTCACTCACACCATATTAATTGATTTATATCAGCAGAATAAGCAGGAATGCATGGCTTTAGTTCATCTAATCCCACTTTCCAAATCCTTCAGGATAATTTTCATCTCCTACCCTGTTTGCTTCAGCAGAAGACACCTCCAGAACCAACCAAATATTCTCCATCAAATTATATGTACAGTAAGTCTATAGTCAGCAAAATATTTATTTTTTTCTTTAAATAGCTGAAAAATAAAATAGCGCATTAAGAAGACCAGGACAAGAATTAAAAACCTCACCCTAGGGTTTTAATTTGCAAAACCCCAAGATCAGATTAAGAAACATCTAACAGAGAAGTAAGATTTTATAAAGCTTTGAAAATTATTCAGCTTTCAGTGACATCTTCATGGTACCTCATGCTGTAGTAAAGACAGCCTAATTATTTAGAGACACACTACAACTCATCCCAGCTATAACATTGGTGGAGTAATAGCACTATATTTAGAAAATCATGTTTTAAATTAGAATGTATGCACTCATGGTGGGGGGGGGGGGGGGGGTGGGAACTAAACTCAATCTGTATTACATTCCTCTCCCTATCCTAATTAATTCAGTGGAAGAATTTGAGGCTTATCTACATTTCCATTTCTTCCTTCCAGTTCACCTTCAAGAAAGCTACTGAACATTTCTGGTCCTGATTCAAGAAGCTGTACAAAAAAGAAAAAAAAAACGTTTGCATGATCTCATGCATAGCCAAAAATTTAAGAAGGGTGGCAGTTGTACTATGAACGATACTTTCCTTTGGTTAAAAAGCCCATACTTTAAATGTCACATCTTAAATTATACATCTAACAGACAGAGCACTAAGACACTATCTCACTATAATTAAACCAGTGCCTAGTGAGATTTTTATTCTCACTACAGTCATTTATTAGCATGTTTTGTTATCCAGTAAAATCTTCATTATATTTAAAACTGAACAGTCATTTCCTAATTTCAGTCATGAACAATATGTTAGCACAGACTTTTTCAGTCCCTGCTAACTTTTTCAGGTCTTCTGGATTTAAAGGTTACTCAAAGACTCATACTGCAGTCTTGTCCATGAGAATTTAATTGACAAAATACTGGAAGACTGGCCTTACAGTGTGGTGAGAGTAAGTATGGTACGTATGGAATGACGAGTGCTGTGATTTGAGCAAAATGAAACCCCTTGTAATGAAATCTACTTTTTAATGTAATCCTGCTGAGGTTACTTCATAACATAGAAAAAAAAAATCTAAAAATCCTAGTGGATAAATGGATTTAGGGACCCATGCCTCATATGTTACAAAATTAACCAAATCCCTCTAAAACACAATGTCAGGTTTCCATTGCAGAGAACTACCTTGGGCACAATAGTTAGAGAGAACAGCAAAGAAAAGCAAGCCTCAAAGCCTCTCAGATTACAGTTTACAGTAAAAACACATCTTCATCTTCCATTTCTTTATGCTAAAAGAAAATCAACCACCTTTATAAAGCAGCTTTGAGACAGGGTCCTCCTTTGTTATTTTTAGAAAAAAAAATGTAAGATGTTTTCCAGAAGACTTATTTGATTCATGAGCATGTGAGTACTTTCAAGAGAGATAGATGATTGTCCAACAACATATTTTAAAAAATATTTGGGCTGATTTCCCACTCGTGTGAATTTCTTTTTCAGAAATTACTTGGTTTTCCAACCTAGTCTGGGATTTCTGATTAACCAAAGCAGAGGGTTGATGGCCATCTCACTTGATCACTGCCAGCTTTTAAGTGTGGTTATTTTCCCTTCTGAACACAGGAATTTTTCATGTCTAAAAGACATGACCACCTACCAATATTTTAAATCAATAATAGCACATAACACAACATTTAATTTGTTTAAGGAACTAATGAGTGGGAACCCCTAGGAAACTGCCCTCAGGGACAAAGGAGGTGAACAGAGCTGACAGTTTGTTAAGAATATTTTTCTAAAAGTGCAAGAGTTCTTGATTCCAATAGACAAGAAATTAGACAAGGAAGGCAAGACACCAGTACAACTCAGTAAAAACCTCCCGGTCAAACTAAAGTGTAAGAAGGAAATTCACAGGCAGGGGAACCAGGGACACATAACCTGGGAAGAATATAAGGGCGTTTCCTGGGTGTATAGGAAAAATAAAGTGCAGCTGCAGCTAAATTTGGCAAGGGATGTGAAGGAGGCTTTTACAGGTATATTGGTCGGAAAAGGAAGATTAAAGAAAATGTACCCTATCACTAAATGAGACAGGAGAGCAGGTGACAACTGATATGGAGAAGGCAGAGGTACTCACCAAATTTTTTTGGCTTCATCTTTCAATGGTAATCTCTCTTTCAACATCTCCCAAGCCCCTAGAGAGAGACTAGAGGAATGAAGTTCCTTTCGTCATAGGAAAAATCATAGAATCATAGAATCATTCAAGTTGGAAAAGACCCCTGGGATCATCGAGATCAATCATTGACGCTACTCTACAGAGCTCACTCCTAAACCATATCCCCCAAAACCACATCTAAACAGCCTTTAAACACATCCAGGGATGGTGACTCCACCACCTCCCTGGGCAGCATATTCCAGTGTCTGACTATTCTTTCTGTGAATTTTTTTTTCCTAATGTCCATTCTAAACCTACCCTGTTGTAGTTTGAAGCCATTCCCTCTTTTCTATTGAAAAGATTGGGTTCATGACCACCTGAGTAATCTGAACATACCCAAATCCGTGGGACCCAACAAGATGCATCCCAGAGTCCTGAGGGAACTGGCTGATGTAGCTGTCAAGACACTCTCCATCATATTTGAAAAGGGGTGGCAATCAGGCAAAGTCCCTAGTGACTGGAAAAAGTGGAAACATTGCATTCATTTTTTATAAGGGTTGAAAGAAGGACACCGAGAACTACCTCACCTCTGTGCCCAGTAACATTATGGAGCAGATGCTCCTGGAACAAATGTCAAAAACCTATGGAAATCAAGGAGGTGACTACGAACAGCCAACATGGCTACTCAGCAAGTGATTGCTTTACCACCTGTGTCCTGATCATATAGTTTTGGCAGAATACCATTTCATGTCATGATCTTGAAACATTCCCCTATTTTCAGAAAATTATAAAATTGTTGTGATTATGTTTACTTGACAGAATTAAGCTGAAATGTCTCTTCACAAGATATTTACACACACACACACACTTGCACATACGCACACAAATCTTACCAACTGCAGCTGTAAAGTACCCAAACTGGGCCAGATTTTCCCTGCCTTTGCCACTGAAATTGAATCATCTGACAGCTACTGACTAACTCTTTCCCTCCAGAAAATGATGAATGGCACCAAGAACTGTCAGATCTGTAACAAAATTGAACAGTTAAAAGGCTATGTTGGTCAAAACCAAAAGTCAACTATTTCTACGTAAATGTGACTTGCTACTAATCACTCTTGTACTGAAGTTACTTCAACAATGAAAGAAACACAAGTAAAGCATGTGGTCAGGAATGATGTACATGATAAAAAGAAATGTAGTGGAGAACATTCAACTGCTTTTAAAGTTTTAAAGGAGCATAATAAAGAAAACAGAACATACTATAAACCTTGTTGTCTCAATAAAGTGGATTTTTTTCTGGATTTCCTTTTTTTACCCCCCATTTAGAACATTTATTTGAAGTACAAAGTTTTTGGTATGTTCCTGACCAGGCAAAGCTTTTCTATTCCAATTGCCTCTGAACATAGTCTTCTATTTGACAAAATATGGCTGCTTTGGGAAAAAACACTCCTGTCCAAATATCTGATGGCTTTACAGTTGCTCAGAAGGCTGTTGCAAAATCTTTTTGACATGTTTAAGGAATCTCAGTGAGAAATACGGCAATATCAAAGTACCGAAGCCGCAGTCTTCATTAAAATAACTCAATGGTGCTATCACAGTAAGCACTAATGGAGTAAATACCAGCATGTCTGAAACAAAAGCTCGAAACAGGTAATAACTTGTAAATATTTGACTACTGGACTTAGACATTTTTATTTGCAAAACTTTTGAACAAAAATGAGAATGGATCTACTCATTAACAATCACAAAAAGTGAAGTTTCAGACAATTCCTGCCTTTGTTTCTGAAAAGAAATAAAATTTTGTGTGACAGCACCATATTAAATGATTGATTAAAGGCAATCATTTACATTCCTTTTATATTTTCCCCTTGCTTACCAGACTTTGATCAAAAATGTTACTTTTCATCTTGATAAGTTGGAATGTTTTTATATACTCACACTCTCAAAAAGAATATACATATGCATACACATACTGAAAAATCAACAAAGCTAAAGGAGGAAAGTTGAGTGCCATTTGACCTGGGAAAATTCTTTCTATTTTTATTTGTTTTTCTCTCCTTTCATTTCTTCTTCCTACAAAACAGAAAATGGGTACTAAACTTTATAAAAGAAACATCCTCAGAGGGATTTATCAGGAAGATGTTCCTGAAGTCCTGCCTTTTTTTTCAGATTATTCCATAGAGTCCGTGGACATCAGTCTTGATTTTTTAACAGCGTGCACAGAATTTTGCCTGTGAAACTTCAGCATGGACCATGGATATACCTGAGGCAGTATAGGGTACAAATTACTTGAGATCCTAGGAAGAGCACACTGCATCTCAGCTTTCAGTTAATCTTCTGTTACGATCTCAAAAGAGAGAAAGCATCTACATTGCTTAGGAGCAAATGATTCACTTTGCAAAATTGGCATATCCACTGCTGTGCCACCATTATAACACTGTATGGCCCTTTCAAGTGAATAACACAGAGATGGTTCTTAAAAGCTTTTAAGACTGACCTTTATCACTTATCATTTTGGCAGTCAGACATACTACATTTCCAAATGCGACAAAAGTATCTGTAGCTCTATGAAAATAAAGCTCCAATTCCTAGGAAATTCTTTAGGAACTGTACCAATCAAATAATATAATTTTCATTCAAAACATGCTTTTAATGATAATTGCCTAGAGCATTGCTCTCCTCACAAGTCTACAAATGAGAGCACCATATTGTTTCCTCCACCCCATCCTCTCGCTTTCATAAATGGAAAATCTTTTGGGTCAAATGCTTTCCTGCAGGATAATTCTGTTATTCTAAGCCTGCTGGATTAACAGCAAATAATTACATGCAGGTTCCCAAGAAACTAACATTTTTTTCCAGCAATACATTTCTGCATAATGATTAAAACAAGGGAAAGAAACCACATCCTGTAAACTCCTACAAGTTGATATATTACAGGTTTGGATAACTGTGTATAAATCCATGCAATTGTCAAATGCAAGAGGAACATAATTGTCCAAATATGTCAAGTTAGTCCTGAAGATTTCACTTATTAAAAACAACTCTCCTTTATCTGTCTCACATGGCCAAGAAAAAGAAGATAAATTTATCAAAAAATTCCAAACCACATACTACTAAGATCAAGACTTTACATGGAGATACACAAAAAGATAAATAAAATAGGGATATATACAGTTATAAACCAGTATATTAATGTCTACTTCAAGTTTAATTTAAAATGCACTATCCATTAAAAAATATTTTCGGTTTTGGCCCAGTGATCAAGCTTAAAACACAATAAAAGCTAATGACTTCCGAAAGGAAAAAAATGACAAGTTTTCCCTAGTTTCACAGAATCACAGAATGTCAGGGATTGGAAGGGACCTCGAAAGATCATCAAGTCCAATCCCCCTACCAGAGCAGGAATGCCTAGATTATGCTACACAGGAACGTGTCCAGGCACGTCTTGAATGTCTCCAGAGAAGGAGACTCCACAACCTCTCTGGGCAGCCCGCTCCAGTGCTTCGTCACCCTCACTGAGAAGAAGTTTCTTCTCAAGTTTAAGCGGAACCTCTTATGTTCCAGTTTCAGCCCATTACCCCTTGTCCTATCACTTGTTGTCACCGAGAAGAGCCTGGCTCCATCCTCGTGACACTCACCCTTTAGATATTTGTAAACATTAATGAGGTCTCCCCTCAGTCTCCTCTTCTCTAAACTAAAGAGGCCCAGCTCCCTCAGTCTTTTCTCATAAGGGAGATGCTCCACTCCCTTCATCATCCTAGCTGCCCTGTGCTGGACTCTCTCCAGCAGTTCCCTGTCTTTCTTGAACTGAGGGGCCCAGAACTGGACACAATATTCCAGATGGGGTCTCACCAGGGCAGAGTAGAGGGGAAGGAGAACCTCTCTTGACCTGCTAACCACCCCCCTTCTAATACACCCCAGGATGCCACAGAGACTCCGTGCTAGTTCCAGAATATCTCCTAAGTAACCTGTAATAATCAACAGCATGCAGTAGAATTATCAGTTGTTGAACCACATTTCTTGTTGAAGATACTTCTTGGCACCTTTACGTCCATACCACAGCATATTATATTCCCTATTACTTTACACCTCCTGCAGTCATTGCAGAACTAAGTCAGCAATCAGATGCCATCACACCAGTATCTTACTTTTACTTTGGACAGGTAAAGGACTGCAGAAGATACAAGGTGATGAAGGATCAGACATGTTGGGCCCAATTATGTGTTGTTCTATAACACTATTCTATGTTTCTGGAAATATAAAACCTATGTAAACTAAGACAGGCACTTCAGAGGAATATCCCAAGCACAAAAGGTTTATCCTCCACAAAATTACAGCTACAACTTTGCCCGGTTTTTTGGTTTTTATTTTTTTTACATTTTACCTCCATGGGAGGTAAAGGCAAGGATGGTCAGAGAACTGTCAAATTCTGACTTTTCTTACTTATTTCACAGCAGATACATCCACATTATAAATAAAAATTTATCTGATATTTACCTTGCTTAGGTATTTTCAGATGATCTTAAGAACTTGAAGGAGCCAAAAGATTTCAGGATAAAAGTACAGTTTATATGCGAGACTGCTGGTTTCTACAGCAGCAGGGAATAAGTATGGAGCTGTAAACTGTAAGTTATTGTGATGCACTAGTTTACATCAGCTATAGTAAAAAAAAAAAAAAAAAAAGAAAGAGAAGATTGAGTGGAAGATACCAATATAAAAAGCTTGATCCAAGCAACTTCTGTTACAGGGCATTGACCTCTAAAAAAGCTATCATTTCAAATGATGCAAAATTCACTACAGCTGCTTGTGATTATTTTCTCTGCATATAATAAGGAGTACTAATGATGAACAAGACATACTGAGCATAGGCAGAATGTATTTGTGCGATATGGAGGAAAACAGTTGAGTAGTCTTACTTGATATGTTTAATAAATAAGATTACAATATTTTAAATATGAGTCTATTTCAAGAATACACACATGCAGCAGTTTCACCTGTATGTATGTTTAAATCATGGTTAAAAAATAGAATGGACAAAGGAGTAAAAGCCAGATTAAATACAGCAAAGCATGAAGTAAGTATAAATAAACCTCTTGGATTTTACTCAAAGCCAAGGAGAACAGCGAGGAAGAGAAGTTAGTGTCATGAGACAGCAGCGTCATCAATGATATATAATGATGATATAATGATATAGTAATATCATATGATAATATGATAATGTAACATAAAATACTGCAATGAAATGTAATAGAGAAATTACAATAAATTCTATTAATATAATTAATAGAATAATATATAGCAAGTGCAAATCAAAAAGCAAATAATCTAAGGCAAAAGTCATTCCTAATAGGATATTTCCAGCTGCATTAAAGTATGGAAAACAAATCAGTGAACACAATTATGCACATGCGAAGACTTTCTATTAAATAGATAAGTCAGCATGGATTCATGAGGGGCAGATCCTGCCTGACAAATCTAATCTCATTCTATAACAGGGTGACCTGCTTAGTGGATGAGGGGAAGGATGTCGATATAGTGTACCTGGACTTCAGTAAGGCCTTTGACACCGTCCCCCACAGTATTCTTATGGCCAAGTGGGCTGCCCATGGGTTGGATGGGCACATAGTCTGCTGGATGAAACACTGGCTGGGTGGCCGGGCCCAAAGATTTGTGGTTAATGGAGTTAAATCCAGTTGGCGGCAAGTCACAAGTGGTGTCCCTCAGGGCTCGGTGCTGGGGTCGCTCCTGTTTTACATCTTCATCAATGATCTAGATGAGGGGATTGAGTGCATCCTCAGCAAGTTTGCAGATGACACCAAACTGGGAGGGAGTGTCGATCTGCTGGAGGGTAGAAAGGCTCTACAGAGGGACCTGGATAGACTGGATCGATGGGCCCAGGACAACTGCCTGCATTTCAACAGAGCCAAGTGTAGGGTCCTGCATTTTGGTCACGGCAACCCCATGCAATGCTACAGGCTTGGGCAAGGGTGGCTGGAAGGCTGTTTGGCAGAAAAGGACCTGGGCGTTCTGGTCGACAGCCGGCTGAATATGAGCCCGCAGTGTGCCCGGGTGGCCAAGAAGGCCAACAACGTCCTGGCTTGTATTAGAAATTTTGTGACCAGCAGAAGTAGAGAGGTGATTGTCCCCCTGTACTGAGCACTGGTGAGGCCACACCTTGAGTATTGTGTTCAGTTTTGGGCACCTCAGTATAAGAGGGATATCGAGGTGTTGGAGCGAGTGTAGAAGAGGGCCAAAAAACTGGTGAAGGGCCTGGAGAATAGACCTTATAAGGAGTGATTGAGGGAGCTGGGACTGTTCAGTTTGAGGAAGATGAGGCTGAGGGGGAACCTCATCATGCTCTACAATTAATTGAAAGGACATTGTAGAGAGGTTGGTGCTGCTCTCTTCTCACAGGTCATTAGGGACAGAACCACGGGGAATGGGTTCAAGTTGTAACAGGGCAAGTTTAGACTGAACATTAGGAAGAAATTCTTCATGGAAAGAGTGGTAAGACGCTGGAACAGACTGCCTAGGGAGGTGGTTGAGTCGCCATCCCTGGATGTGTTTAAGTGTCGCTTAGATGTGGTGTTGGGTGATACGGTTTAGGGGTGAAATTGTAGTGTAGGGTTAATGGCTGTAGTGTAGGGTTAATGGTTGGACTTGATGATCCCAAGGGTCTTTTCCGACCTGAACTGTTCTATGTTTCTATGTTTCTATCTCTGTCAAATTCTGCGTGAGCTGACAGTTTGTCCTCTAGGTCTGATAGACTCACATTCTAAGGTTCTGTATCTCACACACAGATGCTGTTCAGTGAAGCTTTGAATTTTGTCTATGGTGTTATTTAACAAAGCTTTGTATTTTGTTTATCAATGTAAACTTTACTAAATAAACAATACCAAAGTGTAAATTATACATGTTTTTTCTTTGTGGACTTATAAAGTTAGAATAAAAACTATCTTTTTTAATGTACATACAGTACCTATGAGTATGATATGTAACCCTTAACAATTTCTCTGCTGGAGTTTTTTTTAATCTCACTCATGTGGCAAGAAAATCTTTACTATTCAAAGAAGAGCTATATCGGCAGACTGCAAAACTGAGCAGTAATACAGATTCATTTTACTACAATCCATTCCTCAAGCTAACTAAAAAAAAAAAAAATCAAACACAAAAAACTCCAAGACTTAAGGTTCTGCTCTTTCTGACTTTAGAAAACACAACATACACTTTCAGCAAAATTCATAACGTATCAACAGATAAATCAGATTCTTATAAGTCAGATTAAAGCCTCTGCTGAGTTGATGACTCTTCTGTAGCATCATTTGTAAATTCACCTATTCAATGTTGTTCATCTTTACTTAATAGAGAAGTTCAGTTCAAGTTCAGTCTCTTTCATTTGATAGGCACCACTTAGAGTTTCTTTTGAACATCTCAGACTTTAATAAGTGGAAATTAATAAATCTATTTGATTCAAAATTTAAGCTTTCTATTACCTTTTTGTCCTAACTCTAAGGGCAAAATTATTAGTGTTGGAGTAATAGAAGTTTAAATTTTGTGAGAAGGTAAAGGGTGAAAAGAAGAAGTGTTATAGTATTTCCATATATTTCCATATATGAAAGCAGTTCCATTTTTCATCCACTGAAAAATAAATTATTTTGTCCTTGGAAATACATACCTTAAAAAAAATTCCCCCTGTAAGAAAAGTGCAATGTATTAATTAAAATTCAAATTAGGCTTTCCTATGCCTTACCAATTACACACATTAACATTTTCTTTCCTGACAAAGGTTTCAGTATTACAGGATAACTTTGCAGCTCCCCTTTGTAATGATTACTTATTTACATAGCTGTAGTAGTGCTGGAAAAAGCCCTAAGATAAAATTAGCCCATCCCTTTTCCACGGGAACATTTTATCATTGTTTCTGTCATTCCTGGCAGACAACTATTTAGTTCATTTTTTTTAAAACCCTTGCAACAGAAGACAAGCCCTTTCACGAACCATTCCAGTGCAATGTTATCGCTGTGAGAAACTCTCTGAATGGCAAGTCTGAATCTTGCCTCTTGCAGTTTAAGCCTGTGAGTTCACATGTCATTCTTGTGGATGTCGAAAACAGGCTGTACCTCATGCCTCTTTGCAAGTCTCCTAGGTATTAAATGGTTGTTTTCCTCCTCTCGGGACTTACAATTCCATTTTTCTTCATCACTCACGCTTCCTGGGTCTTGCCTAATTTTCCTGTTTCCGGAACTCCTGCTAAACAGCGTAACTTCTAAGGTGCAACATATCAACATATCAAAACCATTCTAATCCTGTTACGTTGGTGTACAAACAAGTGTTTTGATACCTTTGTACGGCTTTCGTGTACTTTAGGTAGTTGAAGTTTCTTGTTGGTGGTAATGATGAGCCTCTAAAGGATCAGAAATGACCTGGACTTGGATAATCTTGCAGAACTTGAACGCTCACACAAGGCTGTCAAAGCATTTGAGTTACTGATTTTTTTTTCTTTCCTTCCTTCTTCTCCTCCAGCATGAACTTCAGAAAAATAGATGCAAGAGGTGTAAGAAAATACCAAACCCCGTAAACTATCAGATCTAAGGGATCAAGATGCCGTAATTCCTTTTTCAGTGTATATGGTGAAAAATACATGGCAATGAGTTTATGTGGCAAGATGTGGGTCGATGGGCTCTGCTGGGCGGGCCCCTGCGTGTGGGGCCGGGGCTGCCCCGAGCCGGACACAGCCGGTTCCAGCCGGCTCCAATGGCCCCAGGGCAGGGCCCGGCCCAGCCCCTCAGCCAATGGCGGGCTCAGGCCCCTCCAGAAAAGCCTGGGCTAACGCACCACATACTAACATAAAGCTTCTTGTATTATGAATATAGAACTCATTTCAAAAGAACTACATTACAATATAACTGGTTTATATTTTCTATTTCCTTCTGCTTGCTTGATTTTTCCACATGAAAATGAAAAATATCAAGTTTTTTCCTTTTTTGAAGATGCTTTGTAATTAACCATTGCACAACTTCAAATGCAAGTGCTAATAAAGTAATAGAAACCCCATATTTAATTACTATAAACTTACAGTAAAATTATGTATCATTATTGAATCAATTACATGAACTATTATTGAATCAGTTACATGAACTATGAAAGTATGAGACAACATACCAGTCTTTCAGTTCTCTGAAAGACGAATGTTGGAACTCTGCTCTATAAATTGTCTATTTAACCGTCTCTTTGTGATAAAATTTATTGGCCTGTAAAAAATTCCAAATGAAAAAAAGTCAAGGGAACCACAGGAAAGATGTGGAAAACCCACACACAAACTGATAAAGTCTGCTAACAAGCAAGATGATTGACCAATATCTGCTCTCTAATTAGTAGCTTCTTTTTGACAGAAAATCTGTAATTTCAATGTTAAGTTGTAAATCTTCCATTCTAGAGTCTATACAGATCCTTCATCTAGTTTGGTGTTCGCTTTGGAACACTGTTAGTATTATCACATTTTGTCACTCACGTAAAGTAAAATACTTTTGAGTTCTTTACAGGTCTTTATATTATCAAGTAATAAGGAATGCTGCACAAGGAATTGTCATTGTCTATTGTACATCTTTAATCAAGAATTCAAATGTCGATTTGCATTTAGAGTATCAGAAGTATGTTAGCTTAGTCTCTGTGTAATATCTCTGTTCAGTATTTTATTGTTTGGTAGGCTAATCAAGTTTGCAATTACTCTTTAATAGTCTACATTAAAGCAGAAAGTACTTAAAATATGTATAAATTCTGTTAAAAATATCTGTTAAAAATAATTAAAAAAATTTCTTTATATGAATGCAGGTACTTGTCTGTATCACCACATTTTTTTATGCATATGTAAATGTTATGTGTGTTCTCAAGTATAGAATTTTCATGGTTAAATTGAGACTTAAGATAATTACACAGAAACCAAATATAACATTTGAGAGATCGTTTATTCCTCACTGTATGACAGCACAAACTGAAAAGAGGCTGAGGACGTAGTATTTAAATCTAGACTTAGAAATAAATCCAATTTATTAAACATATTGGCAAGTTGCAGTGTGTCTCATAAAAAAGGCAGATTATTACCTTTGAGAGCTTGAATCCCAACTGAAATTTTACCTTGTAAACGTAAAATTCTGTGGCTTCGATATAACATTACATTTCAGGACTTTTTCCTATGACAATATTTTAGTCTGCAAGCTGTTAAAATCCAGAAGTTGTTTTAAAGAATAAGCATTTTTCCAGTAGGAAATGAGGCAGCAGACTCAAATTAAGTTTTGAAACTTCAGCTTGACATCTAAAATATAGAAGAAACTACATAAGGAACAGAGAAAGCAACTTCTGACTGCAGACAAAATGAGACAGAGTCCTTGGTTATTAGGATGAACCAGATGGAAACAGTTATGAGAAATTAGAAGACTTTGCAGTTGTTAGAGTGCATAAACACACTCTTGCTAGAGGCACAAACCACCTTTTGTAATGATCAAAGGTGTGTATTACCAAAGGACAGGAAATGAATGACAGCTTTTGCAATCCTGAATTTTCTGTGGTGGAGGAGAAAGGATAGGCAAAAATGAAGCATTTGTCGCATTTTAAACTTAATAATGGTTGCCCCAGCAGGTGAGTGGAATGAGCAAAGTTTTTTCAAGGTGTTACACTGATATGAAGGAGAATTGTGATCAAAAGCAAAATACGCCAGTGCATTTATAAACTGGCTACTAGAATGCCTGGAATAAGGAATAATAGGGTCAAGCTATCATATTTTTGAATCTTATGTGACTTCTCTAATTTACAACATTCACCCTTTATTATCATATAAAATAAAATTCTACATTAACACACTTTTAAAGTATACTAGTTGATTTTCAGATTTTTTTGTTAATGTTTTCTGTCCTAATCTTTTTAAAATGCATATTGCCCAATAATTTTCACAGCTCTGAAATTTATTAAAATAGTTTAATAAAATAAAGCATCAGAGCAGCAAAGGTGATTGAGGGACTGGAGCATGTCATATGTTCCATAGTATTAAAATTATTATAAACACTGTTTCCTTCCTCTTTTCTTGGTCTTATACTCATGCTTTCCATGCTTACCTGTGTCCTAGGGTTTTGAACTCAGGAACAGGTGTGTGAAGGTTGTTGTGAGAAAGCAGTACAAAAACTTAAAACATATTAGTGTCCTGAAGGATGTAGATCTGTCCTGCCTTTTTCACAGGATGGAGGGAGAGATCTCAAATGGAAAAGAAAATAGTTCTTTTTCAAGGGAATATAATGCTTTACTGAGAACATCAGCATGAGGAAAACAGGTGGTCTAATTGAAATTTTTCCTTAGACAATTTACAGAGAAATGCCTCTTTAATTTGCGCTTTGTAAAGATCAGCATTCTTTCCCAACAGTTAAGGCATGACTAGTGTTCTGAAGAAACTTGGACATATTTCTATCCAAGGGTCTCCGTGCACCTTGATACACACGTATATAACTATTTCTAAAAAACAATCTTTCATCACTGTATGCCTCACCTCTACATGTATGTAGGATGTAAGAATCTACCAAAAGAAAGATACAGCTATGGTAATAGCGACTGTAAGAATGTTCAACAACAATAGCTTTTGAAATGGAAAGTTGAAATATTTTAGTTGGAAGATGAATGACTTGCCTACAAACAGCTATGGTACAACTGTTGCTGTTCCACAGTTGGTCTCCCTGGTCTCTCCAACATACCATACAAGGTATGTTGGCATGCGAACCCCAATTATTGCCCGTAGTTTATTTAACTAAGATACATGAGACATTCTCACGACTTTTTTTTTTCTTATATGATATTGTAGGGGGGAATAATGTAATACACATTTAAATTAATGCCACATAAAATTGTGCAACTTAATATACAAATATAAGAAAGCATCCATTAGCTGAAATAGTCTGGGGCCCAATAGTCTTTTAATTTCTCTGTTATCAACAGCACAAAACTCAAAAGTTTTTTTCAAAAAACATAGTGAAACCAGCAAACAGGAAAAACAGGCCTTTGGGCAGGACAAGAGCAAATATTACCTTTTTCATATTCGAATTCATTTACTGTCCTTAATGATTCTGAGGAAGAACAAGACCAAAAGAAATATTAAACTTTAGTTGCTTCTAATCAGTTGAGATACATACAAACTTTATTGTAGTAACACATATGGCAAATTGTTAGCAGAATTTCCTAGGGAATCTGATTTAGAAGGTCTATGCCACCAATCATACCATGCAGCACCTAAACAACAAGACATACCCACAGTGATACCTTGTCCTCAGTGTTAAGAGAATATACTTAAGTTACAGAATATTTACAACATCTTTCAAAACCGAGCCTCCATTTAGACTTCCACTGTACCAGAAAGCAGCATTTTGAACTTACTGAGTTTTACATGTTTTATTTAGTAGTAGTACAATCAAAACAGTATCAAAGACAAGAACGCTAAGGTTTGTCTAGATATTCAGAATAAGTATGTCTACCCAAAACTATGTCAGCTTTGTGCAGGGTCTCACTATTCTTTTCTGTCCCTCCCAGATGTATTTCCTCTGCTACGGCACCTCTGCATACAATTACATGTACTTTCTTCCTTGAGACAAGAATAGAGTAGGAACGTAAAAAAAACACCCTAATTTCTCCATTCAAGAAACAATTTTTGTCTGCTTTTGTTCAGAGGACAGCAAAATTTCAGTTTTCTTACTTCTCTTAGATGGAAGATGAAACTTCTAAATTGTTGTTCACTGTCTACCTTTGCCTCCATGGTTCACTGATTCCTATTTTCTTGATACTAAGACCTTATGCCTTGCATCTGGCCCACATCTTGCCCTGGTTTATGCCAACCTTGCTCTCAGCTCCAACAAACTCAATGCCAAATATTTTTTCTCCCCACTTTCATTTCTGCATCCTATTAGCTATTTTTCCTTCTGCAATATGGAGCTCAAGAAGTGGTCCAATTTGTAGCTGTGGAGGATGTCATCTAAGCAGGAGTACAGTTACAGAGTTTGATAGATATGTCTCTTCTATTTTTATTTTCTGTATTTCATTTCAGACATCGATGATAGATGTGAGAATTAGATATCAAGCAATGACAGGAAACAGTCAATGAAAGCCTCCTGCAGCACTGCATAACAACACAAGATGAAAAAAATGATCAAGAAGTCTGCCAGGGGCTGGCATGAATCTGACATTACAAACTTACGATGTTCTTAGTCATTTGCCAAGTCTTCCCTGTCCTCAAAGATATTGGCAGTTGTGTCACATACCTGAAATGAGACTGTAATAATTTGGTAAGAAATTCAGTATGGTTAACCGCATTAGTACCCTAACCTGCTCCCTTTTTTCATTGCCTGGCCACTCCTTGCTTCAATATAACTGAGGCCAGGACTTCAGAATCCAACATTATGAAACTCTATTAGTAAGATTAAATTCTCTAAAACAGATTTGAAGTTTTGGCTGTCTTGGAGATCATACTACTTACGGTAGAATGACACTATATTAAAAGGACCTACAACTGTATATTCAACATCAGAATGGCTTAAGGTAAATTGAGTTCAACTATATAAGTATATTTTCTTCAGAAGCAAACATTTTTCATCACCACAGGCAAAGGCAACATGGCAAAGTTTATTCAGAATGCCGGACACTGAAAAATTTCAAGAGAATAAATAAAGTCACAAGAAGCAGATATTAGCATTTCTAAACAGGTATTTCAGTGGAAGCCTCTTTCTAGATTCCTGAGTTGATATGGATGAGGCTATCACTCCACAATGTAATTGTAATCCATACATTTTTATTTTTAATCATTTTATAGAATCCATGACTACTTCAGAAGACATGGTATAATATTTATATGAGAATACAAAGCTTAAATTACCGTGCAGGTATATGGAAAGTTGTCTGCTCCTCATAACTAAAGCAGCTTATTCTGCTTGATCTATAGATTTTTAGTCTTTTTCCCAATGAAATTATATCTGCAGAATAAATGAATATCAGAAATACCTACAAGAGAACATGTTTTTCAGCATTATATAAAAATCATTTTCAGGAAACGATTTTAGAGTAGGTACAGCCAATAAGTGAAATTAAAGCTGTTCCAGAAATCTGTGTAACACACCCTGAATATGCAAAGGGAAAAAAACATAATCCAGATATTTCATAAAATTTTTTTATCTTTGTTAGGGAAACCATTGTGAATCCATAAGAGTAATCCCAATGAAAGAAAGACAGGAATAGAATTTAGTATGGGTCACAGATGATCTGATGTACCATCTACCACAGAATGGCATGCAGACAAAATATATAGAAAGGATGAAAGTCAGTAAGCACACATCTAAAGGTACATCTACAAAAAAAAAAAAAAGGTTTCTCTTACAGTGTTTGTAAATAAAACTTTCAGAGCTGCTCCCTTAGGCAATTTAAAGAAAGTAAGTTATGTCAATAAAAGTATCATGCCAGTGTCCGCCATGTCATGTTAATGTAAGCATACTATATATCAATTCAGTGCAAGCTAAGCTCTCAAGCAAACCTCTCCTGCTCTTTTTCCTTGCAACAGAATTAGAAAAGAACATACATCTTGATTATGATCTTCTTTACATGACAGAAGACATTGAAAACAATATATACACTTCTGATTTATAAATGTAAGATGTGTGTATGTCATACAATACTTCTAACTGAATGTAAGATGTGTGTATGTCATACAATATTTCTAACTGAGATCTATACTTTACTCTTTCTAAGAGGTAAAAATCAATGGATTAAAATTTTGGGCTGTAAAATATAGTTAGCATTTTCCTAAGGTTTATATAATTTTATTTTTCTCCTTAGTTATATGTTAGCTTACATAATTTAAAAAAAAGATATTTTCACCGTAACTAAATTAAAACTAAGACCTGATATACATTACTTTCTTTGAAGAGAGGAAAATGAGTCTACAGCCAAAAGAGGAGTAATTACACTGACTGGTTTTTACTTAAAGAAAAGAAAAAGAAACAACTTTTGATTTTTCAAAACAGCAAAGATTCACAAAATGACACGAATATATACTCAGTGCAGTGACAGAACTCTCAGTGTTCATCCACAGGAGGAAATATTTACAGGATTCACAAGCCAGAGCAAAGGTGAAAGCAGACTATGTGCTCAAGCCCTGATTATCCTTTCATTACAAAACAAAGCAGCCCATATGTTGCTTTAAGACACATCTGCTGACAAAGACTACAACAGAGGTGTGTGGAAGGCAATGTCCACACCAGTTTTCCTAAAACTGTGGAGATGGCACCAGAGACAGTCTCTCTTTTAGTGAGCATAAGGTAGAGGCAGAGTGAGATGAAGCTTTTCTGTGCAACACACACGTGAATCCCTTGATCTATATAGATAAAATCAACTTACAAAAAAAAAAGAATCTAAAAAATAACCACATTAATTGACCCTCAGTCATATCAAAAATTAATGGAGGTCAGGAAGACATACTTGCAAGTTTTTTGGCAGAACTTCTTTTCAAGAGTCCTATTTCTCACTGAATTGTCTCCAATAGAACGATAAAAGTGAATAAAGCTGTGCCAGAATTTAATTTCTTTTCATCATCACCAGAGCTAAAGTGACTGTATTCAGTTAGTCCTGACACCAAGAAGAAACACTATAAAAGTGAAAAGTACAATTATTCAAACAGAAGCCAGAAAATACAGACAGTTCATATGACTGTGAATCTGACCATTGAGATGTACTGCAATCGCAACGCTGTTTAACAGCTGAAAGCCGAAAGCGGCTGGGAGACATCTCTTTGTTTAGAAGCCTGGGAGATTTCAGTGAACACAGATTTACATTCAAATATTTGTTCTGCTGTTTCAGTCACCATGGAGCAGGATATCCCCGAAAGTAAGAGAACTGTTCAACATCAGAATAATGGTATATGTACTCATCTGAACTCATTTTGATGACATTCTTATGTATGCTCTGTTCTTTGTTTTTAAAGAAATTTATTTTCTCCTATAAAAGCACTCGGTACTTCTGAGAAGGAATAATTTATTAACAGCAGTCAGAAAATATGTGTTAACATCAAGTTTCTGACTGGAAGATTGAGCTGAGTTTTCTCTTAATTTTAGCGCATAGATCCAAAAAATGTTTCAGTCTGATCCTAAAACCCGGAAAACCAATTTGTGCCTTTCATTTAAAAAAACTTCATATTTTAATGTACTTGAGTTTTCAAAGATAATACAGAACATCACCACTATCATATAATCCTCTTTTTCTACTGCTAGAACTGGAAAAGCAAAGAAAGCAGTTTAATATTGGATTATACCAGAAACTTAATTTTTATTCCACATTCACCAGTCCTCCACGTGAAGACTAAAAAATTTGTTTCACTTTCATTTGAGAAATATTTTTTTTGTTCCCAAAATCCAGAAAGGTGGAAAACAGCCCATTATCTTCATTTTCCTAGTTTGATACAGGATAATATTTTTTTTTATCAAACTGTCATAGTTATCTGTTATTTAAAAATGACAAGACACAACAATGACACCATGCTGGTACTGTGACGTACAGCAATAAAGGTATTGCAACAAACTCCACATTAAAGAAATCTGACACAAGCACATTTTTGGAAAAGACCTTTGTTTCTTCTGCTCCTACAGGTTTGTTCTTCAACACCTTCGTAAATGATATCGGAAAAGGCAAGGCACATGCAAAAACATCAGTTGAATGATAAGTTTTGAAAGGGTTTTTTTAGGGAGTGTTTTTGGTAATCTTTAGTTTTCTTAGATGTTGCAAAACATGCCATCACAGCATTCTTGATTTATGTACATGCACTCTCCAATTGCTCTATGTAGAAGTTAGCAATGAACAGTGATAGCTGAAAAAAAGACTGTAAAAATTAAGTAAAGGAAAGTTTTTTCTTTTTTTTCCCCCTTTTTTCTTTTAAATCAGAGGTCAGTTATTTACACCACAGGACAAAAAGAATACTTTTACCCCCAAAACAGTGGCCTAAAACTAACAGCAATAATGTAAATACTGAAGAAAAGCTTCCTAATTAGGACTGCAAGTGCACAGTCATATTATTTCTTCCAGTTTGTCTGACAGTCACTAGCGTGATAAGTGAAGAAAGTCAAAGGAAAAAGAACAAAAAGGATCAAAAAATGTACCTGTAGGATATCAGAAATACTGCCAAGTAATGTCTACTATCATGAGACCACAGTGTATTTCCAGATGTATATTCACGATTAAGGCATTAAATGCCTTAAGTGAGTACACTTTGAATCCCATGAAGAAATATGTAGATGAATATAGAGAGGATCACAACACTACAGTGAAGTCCAAATCCACATTTTCATAAACAAGGACTTATACTACCTGGTTGTATCAGGAAGAGATTAATTTTATGTGTAACTCATGTAAAATGAGAAAAAATAATATCTTTTGATAAGTCAGGTTAAAATCACAACTAATAAAATCTAAGATAAAAATAAATCAGATTGTGTAATATGTATCACTATACAGTTCGTCCTGACCTTGGAATCATCACAACTGAATCGTTCACCTGAGCCACAACACAAAGAGGACAGAACCGGCATGTGCAGGGAGCAGAACATGCAATCAATACATGGGCTGGCAGGCTGATGGAATTTTTTTTAACACCAAAATGTATTCAACAGATCAAAATCACAACTTTAGTAGAAGGTGTTGTTTGTTGATTATTTTATTTACACTGACCTCCCAGAAATCTGCCAACCCCACAGTATCCCTTTACAGTTACACACGGTACCTTTAAACATGAAAAATAGGGGGGTTTGGATAAGGGCACTTGTCACTTTGGAAGAGTGGGAACAATTTTAAAGTAGGAGGAATTACAGCTTTCAACATCTACATGCAGAGACAGACGCAATTGCTTATAATAAGACAGTGACAGTAAAGATCCCTTTGCTAAGCAACTCCGAACAATCTGTTTTAAGGAACGATGACATGCCACATGTTGAATTGAAGGACAAGCAGAAATAGAATTTCTTAAAGATAAATGCCTACTGGGAGAAGTTCAGTTAATGAAGGAATGATTGCATATAATGGATTGACAAAACAGTATATATAAATAAAAATTCTGGACTGCTGACTTAGTTGCTCTGTCCTTGTGGGAGTAACTGGTGATCTATGCATTTTATGAGCCATATATATAGGCAAGAAAAAAATGTTAGAAAAGAAGAAAATATGTTAGTGTTTCAGCTGTCTGTAACATACTTCTATTTATTCTTCTTTGCTGTTTAGACTGAAGAAAATAAACTTGTTGTATGAAACCAGTGACTGTAAAGCATGCATGAGTGATGGATGTATCTACCAAGTTGATGAGGAGTGCAAATAACACTTAATCCTTTTGTTTGATATTGGACATGGACCATGAAATGGCATTCAGGACACTTTTATTTCCAATGGGGTAATTGAGAAGTTAGTAAGAGGCTTTATGAAGATTTTTGTGTAGTGAGAGGTGAAAACTGGGCAGCTTTTCACAGTTTCCATTGACCACTTGCAGTTAGACATACAGATTGATATGAGATGGTCTAAACAGAACAAAGAAGAACTCTCGCATTTGCTGAGACAGTGAATTTCCTGCATCCATTGACCTTTACAACTACTTTGGCAGCCAAAATTCAAATTTCAAATACTTCTTGAAAGTATTTGAAATTTCCATCAAGATTTCCCAGTTGCTTTTACATGTATCCCACAGGTTAGACATGGGGAAAAGGAAGGAGATTCCCCCAAATCAGTTGAATCTAACTAGTTATTTTGTACAACTCACGTGTTGACTGCTTTTGCCTTCAATCTGTGATGATTAAAAAACCCCAACCCAACCCAACAAAACAAACAACAAAACAATTATCAAACTAAAGGCAAAACAACCCCAAAAAAAACCTGCTATGAAATGTAGGCTACAGCATAATCTCAGTCTGATGATTCAGTCAATAAGCAGTTACAATCACAGTGCTTAGAAGTAAATTTCATTGTTTTGTGTTTGCTTTCACCCAGCAGCCCTCACCCCAACATGTGATGGAACTCCCATTTGAGATTTTCTGAGACCTTAAAGACTGGGGCTGCAGAAAACATTATGAAGCGTTATAACTAGTGCAAGTTGAAACAGTAACAGCCTTTTAAAATCCCTGTATACTAGTCCAATAATCATCCTGAGTTTCCAAATGGATTAGCTGCATGAGCAAATGTAAGTAAACATATAAATAGATAAAATTACAATAAGGAGACATAATTCACCATGGCTTTTTGTCAAGAACACACTGCAGTGGTGCAGCTTTCAGATGACGATTTTCAATTCATTGCTGCGTTGAACTTCTATATAAATACTTGGAAACATTTATTTAACATGAGATAGTCCTTCAGCTGTACTATTTTAAATGTAAGAGTAAGTGATGTAGAACACTAAATTTTTACCTCTGTATAGCGTTACAACTGATGTGTCATGAATGTTAAGTATTACAGACTCAAAAGATAACTCAGAAAGCTTGATAATGTCTAAATATCTGTTTCATGATAGTACTTTGAAAATGGTTAAAGTTATCAGTGAATCACTGACATTAGACATGTCCCTTAACATTGGATATATGATTAGGCTTGTGGCAGTTGAACAAAGGCTGCTTGAGTTTGGGGGGTGTTAAGAGGGAAGTTATGTTTGATTGTTTGTATTTGGGGTTTTTTTAAGTCTTGGCTAATGAGGACAGAAAGCTTTTCACTGGTTTGGAACCGTGTTCCTTTCAGCATACTGTAGGTACCACACAATGGGAAAGAAATTAACAGGGAGGGTAGCCTCAGAGGTATATTAGTGGACAGAAGGCATAATGAAGAGACAGAAAGGGAAATGAATCATGATGATTCTTCCCCAGGTAATATTTTCCACTGGAGTCTAATCACCCATTTAGTGTTATAAGAGCTCTTATGGAATATGGTGAATCACGTCTAATGAATAGTGATGAGATTCACCTCACTAATGACCTTAGCAGGTGAAAGTGATTTTTAAGCAGAATTGTTATCCTGAGAGATTGATTAAATTGATTCAAATTGCAAATGGTTACATACTAATTTGGTATACATTCTCTTTCAAGTAGCATGATTTAAATTGGTTTTCAGAGCTGTAACAGCAACATCAAGTAATTTTGATTGTTCTTTGCTCAATTCTAGATACTTCTCTAAAGAAGTGGTATCTCAGGATAGTTCTTTATGCTGCACCATATAAAAAGGAAGCCAGAACAGGTTGGGGTTTATTTAATAGCAATTTTCAGAGGGTTTCCTACCGCCCCTTTTCTGGTTTTGAAATGTCAGAAGCTTTTTGCTTTCTTTATCCTGCCACCATAGGATTGCTTCGGAATCTGAACTATGAAAGATGCTCAGATGCTGGGGTTTCTACAAAAACAGATGAGTTGATAAATATGGGATGCATCCACGGGTGCTGAGGGAGCTGGCTGATGTCATTGCTAGACCACTCTCCATCATCTTTACCAAGTCTTGGGAGACAGGAGAGGTGCCTGAGGACTGGAGGAAAGCAAATGTCACTCCAGTCTTCAAAAAGGGCAAGAAGGAGGACCCGGGAAACTATAGACCAGTCAGCCTCACCTCCATCCCTGGGAAAGTGATGGAACGACTTATCCTTGGTCCCATCTCAAGGCATATCAAGGATAAGAGGGTCATTAGAGACAGTCAACATGGCTTCACCAAGGGGAAGTCGTGCTTGACTAACCTCACATAAAATGAGGATACAACAAGGTGGATAGATGATGGCCGAGTGGTGGATGTGGTCTACCTTGACTTCAGTAAAGCATTTGACACAGTCTCCCACAGCATCCTTGCTGCTAAACTGAGGAAGTGTGGTATAGACTCTCGGGTAGTGAGGTGGACTGTGAACTGGCTAAGGGGAAGAAGCCGAAGAGTCGTGGTCAATGGAGTGGAGTCTGGTTGGAGGCCTGTACCCAGTGGAGTCCCTCAAGGGTCAGTACTGGGGCCAGTATTATTCAATATATTCATCAATGACTTGGATGAGGGACTATCAGCAAGTACTATCAGCAAGTTTGCTGATGACACCAAGCTGAGAGGAGTGGCTGACACACCAGAAGGCTGTGCTGCCATTCAGCGAGATCTGGACAGGCTGGAGAGTTGGGTGGGGAAAAATTTAATGAAATATAACAAGGGTAAGTGTAGAGTGTTGCATCTGGGTAGGAACAACCCCAGGTTCCAGTATAAGTTGGGGAATGACTTATTAGAGAGTAGTGTAGGGGAAAGGGACCTGGGAGTCTTGGTGGACAGCAGGATGACCATGAGCCAGCACTGTGCCCTTGTGGCCAGGAAGGCCAATGGCATCCTGGGGTGTATTAGAAGGGGGGTGGTTAGTAGGTCAAGAGAGGTTCTCCTTCCCCTCTACTCTGCCCTGGTGAGACCCCATCTGGAATATTGTGTCCAGTTCTGGGCCCCTCAGTTCAAGAAAGACAGGGAACTGCTGGAGAGAGTCCAGCACAGGGCAACTAGGATGATGAAGGGAGTGGAGCATCTCCCTTATGAGAAAAGACTGAGGGAGCTGGGGCTCTTTAGTTTGGAGAAGAGGAGACTGAGGGGTGACCTCATTAATGTTTACAAATATATCAAGGGTGAGTGTCACGAGGATGGAGCCAGGCTCTTCTCGGTGACAACCAGTGATAGGACAAGGGGTAATTGGCTGAAACTGGAACATAAGAGGTTCCGCTTAAACTTGAGAAGAAACGTCTTCTCAGTGAGGGTGACGGAGCATTGGGACAGGCTGACTGGGGAGGTTGTGGAGTCTACTTCTCTGGAGACATTCAGGACCCGCCTGGACATGTTCCTATGTAGCGTTATCTAGGTGTTCCTGCTCTGGCAGGGGGATTGAACTTGATGATCTTTCGAGGTCCCTTCCAATCCCTAACATTTTGTGATTCTGTGATTCTGTGATCTTAACTTTTTTCTTAAAAATAACTGTTCCTCTGAATAGTAGGATTTTGAAAAAAAAAAAAATCATTTACATTGCATCCATATTCATCAGATCTCTTATGACTGGTTTTGTTCTGAGGTTTTCCTGGCATGAAAAAGTAGAATTTAACTCAGGTTTTATGGCCTTCCCTGTAGTCTTTGGGAGGCTAGACCTGTTCAACGAACTTCCCAGGGCTGGACTGTCACTCAAAAGGTGTAATATTTTAATCTTGTTAGTTCACCACTCAGAAAGATTTTTTTCTGGAGAAGAAAACAAAGAGCACAAAACCAATCTCACTTTATACTAAATATAAAATCTCCACCATTTCAAATCTGTTCATATACCATAAGGACTCTAAAGAAAATAAATAGCACTTCTTTCTCTAAAACTGTTCAACTGCATTTGAGAAAAAAACCAATTATTTTAGTGTGTTGTGTCCATACTATTATTCCTCCTTTGATGAACTATAGAAAGTGCATGGTTTTGTCGGACTGATTTCAAATTGAGAAAGAATTAAAGTTGTAAAACATGCTGAATTTGCCAGTAACTTAGCCACAAAATATAAACAAATCCTGTTTTGCCTTCAGAAGACAGCTGGAAGTGTACTTAGGAAACTTCACCTGTAGAAATTCCAGCTAACATACCACTGATTCCAATCCTGTTGCCAAGAAACGACTCTCTTCTGTCTCCCCCAGTGCTAATCTCTACTTTTAGCACTGCTTCCCTGTTCTCATTATCCATGCAATGCTTCTCTTAAATGTTAAAGCTAGTGCTGAACATTTTGCCAATTCGTGTATCTGACAATCTTGAAAATGTGTATGCTATCTGTGAAACACCCGGTGCACTGGCTGCCAGGTTACAGCAAGTTGAAACTCAAGAGCACTAAAGTATATATGGTTTTATACATGTATCTACATTTTAAATAATTGTTTAAGAAATGAAAAGTGTTTTAAAATGGAACAGTTTAGATTTCTAAGAAGAAATGCTAAAAAGCACTGCAGTAACTGTACTAATTCCAGGACACCTGGAGTATTACTTTTAAGAGTACTTAATTCTGCATAAAATGCATGTAACTAAGTAAACAAGCCATTCTTAATTCAACATCTGAAAAGAATGTAGTCTCTTTTACATTAGATAAGAGAATAGCAATATAATCCAAATAAGTTAGTAGACATTTCAGAAATTAATAATGGTATTTGCTATAGGATACCAGTAAAGAAATTGTCAGTAAATAAAACCTGTCTCTAAAAAAATCTGCCAAAATAAAAATCTGAAACAGAAGATACATCAAATGACTAGTCAATTGACAATTTGGCTTTAGTTAACTACACTGTACTTCAGTAATGTACTTCTTCATTCAATAACCTCATGGAGGAAAATGTTCTAGATTTTAAGAGTACATTATATGGAAGTACAGATAGAAATGTAAAAAAAAACCTTAAGACCTGTTTAAGTTTTCATTACATACTGGAGACAAGCCAGAAGTTTCAGATTCATGTTTCAAAGTTAAATTCATACATCCTTTAATTTGAACAAAGTTGCATTTTAAAAACAAGTTTAAGTCTTTTGAATCAATAATGTTTCATAAAGAATTTTGTGTACTTATTTAGTTCCTTATATCAGTATTGAAATGTAAACATGCCTACAAAATGAAAGTCACTGCTGCCAATATCAGTTCTATGTGATCCTCGTGGTATTCTATGCTTTTTCTCAAGTCCTGGTGATTCTCAGCTCTGACTTTTAAAAGAATTCATGAGTTCCTTCAAAAGCTTGCTAATGTAGATGCTGGTGACTCAGAAAGGAAGAAAATAAATTACAGTTTCTACTCTAAATCTTTGAAGCTGTGGAGGATGATAGCAAGCAACATATATCCATGACCCAGAGAAGTGTTAAGTTACCACTTCTGATAATTTTCTAGAAGAGAATGCAATACTAATTTTCCCTAATCTCCTCCACATTTTTTTCAAAGAAAAACAGTGTTCCAGTTATGAATATCTACCAGGATAAATTTTCAAAACCAGCAGTTTGCAAGACACAGTGTAAAGACACGTTGTCCCCTTGTTTCTTTTAGCTTTGTAATCAGTGAGCATTGTGAATTACAGTATACTTTATCCAAGAGCCACAGTGTGTACTTTTGTTAGAATGAAAGCAGATACAGAAGGAGGGCTTTGTTTGCTCATTACATAGCTGTTTCCAAAAGGGAAGCAAATCCTCAAATACAGCAAGGCTTGCAATGAAATCTGAGTTGAAACTTAAAGGAGAAAAAGAATGATTAACAGTTCTTTGTATATTAGTGAAGTAATTGAAAGTATTTCATTAGTTGTCAGGCAAATGTATTGTTAGTGCCTGCATTTATCGCAGATCACTGTTCTGGCTACCAAGTCGGCAGCATTAGCCGTTATACCTTGTTAGCTGCCTGCCAAATCTCCCTGCTGTAGCACAACTTAACATTCTGAGAATATTAATTATTCATACACATATTTGTCAAAGAATAGCTTTTCAGTATTTCTTTTGATCATCCAAATAAAGTGGATTCATCACACCCTAATGCAAAACAATCTTAGGAACAGCAAAATGATGATCACTGCTCTGCCAGCAGAACATGGATGACAAGAAATGCCATTCAGCAGCTCCAGTTCACTAGGTAAAATAATTTGAATCACAGAATAACTCAGGTTGAAAATGGACCCCAGGAGATCTGTAGTCCAGCTTCCTGCTCAAAACAAGAGGTCAAAACGGATTACTCAGGGCTTTATCTAGTTAGCTTTCGAAGGATGGAAACTGTACGGCCTCTGGGCAGCTGCCTCTGTTGCTTGGCTGTCCTCAGGGTGAGTTTACCTTATGTGCTGAATGAAACTCATGTTTCAACTCATGTTCATTGACTCATTCTCCCAGCATGCACCACTGCAAAAGCCTGTTTTAATCTTCTTGCTTGACTCTTCTCAGTTAGATTGTGCTGGGTTGCCCTGAGGTAGTCTCTTTCCAGGCTGAACAAATACCAGTTGTAATAAGTTTGGCCTTCCATAGGTCCTGCTCCAGTTGCTCAATGTCTTTCCTGTACTAGAGGACCCCAAAACTAAGCAGTGTATCCAAATGGGATCTCATGAGTGCTGAGCAGAGGGGTAGAGTGCCTTCCTTCAGTGTCTTGGCTGTGTGTCCCTGTGAATACCTCCCAGAGTGCTGCTGGCCATCTCTGTAGTTATGGTACACTGCTTGCTGCTGCTCAGCTTGTCTACCAAGACCCCCAGGTCTTTTCTCACAGAGGTGCCCCTGATCAGACAGGCCCCAGTCTATGTCCTTGCACTGGTGCTCCTTGCATGGGCAGCACTTGATATTTGTCACTGTTGCACTTCATGAGGCTTGTCTGCCCCTTCCTCCAGCCTGACTAGGACCCTCTGGATGACAGCTCTGACTTCCTGCACCTTGACTCACCCTGCTAAAGTACTGTTATCTACAAATTTGGTGAAAGTATCCTCCATTACTTCTTCCAGATCATTGATAAAAAGATAAATAGGTCAGGTCCTGATTTAGATCACTGAAGCACTCAATTTCTCACAGACCTCCACCACTTGTCATAGTTCTCCAGGGAGCTTATGACCCATGAACCACAGTCCTCTGAGCCCAATCATGGAGTTAGTACTTTGCCAGCTAGTTGTCTGCCCATTGACAGACAGTAGAAGCCAGTGTCAAAAGCCTTTCTGAAGCTGAGGTAAATAACATTCATTGTTATCTACTAGATAATCTGCTACATGCTCGAGACAATACACATCTAGACCCCCTTTCCTATTAAAGCTTGGACCAGATGATCTTTTTGTGCACCTGGGGTTTCAGTCTTGTCTATGTAGAGTCTCAGTGGTGATCCTGTCAATCTTTCACCATCCCTCATGCTTTACAGTCTGTTCACCTCCACCCACAGCCCCTTCACCAGGTAACAGTTCCTCAGACAGTGTACACTTTCTGTAGGCAAGGACACACTTGTTGCCTTCTCCAGCCATGGAGAGGGGCCCCGGAGATTCCTTACAATTCCAGATCTGGGGAGCTGTATCCTCCCTCTGGACCTACCTTTGCTGTTCCAGGATAGCTGGTCCAACACCCTCTGGTGTGGCACCACCATTTCTGAGTTGTTCCAGCAGTTTCAGTGGGGTTTTTGCTTCTCTGGAGTAAACTTCAGGTAAAAGGCACAATTTCACTGAAGGTAATGAGGCTACAGGTCCTGGGAGATTAGGATCAATATCCTTTGAAAATACATCAGATGAAATACCAGATAGTACTCTCTAACCATGCCCATCCTACTCTTTCACTGTTCATGGACATTCAGCTGCCTAGCCTAAAATAAGTATGTATGCCAAGCTATCACCTTTTATAACTGATTAATCTGTCTGGTACCATTGCTTTTTACATAAAGGGTGTGGGATAAAGGACCCTACTGAGCTCAAAGACAAATTAAAATGTGTATCACATTATACTTATATTAGAATCTTTTGTACATTTTGCCTGAAAGGGACAGCTATCTCTCTACAAGAAATGCATAATTGCAAGTGATGCAACTCCACAGGCCTGCCACAATGAAAGGTTATTTATAGTAAAGAATAAATGACTACACGGCATGGCAGTAGCAAAATATTATTGAGAATTAGAGGAATAAAGCATGAAGTTCTGAAGATGAAAGATAAAAATTAGTCAAGAAATTTAAAACAGATAAAATACAGGAGTCCAGAAAAAATATGAAGTGCAGTGATTGTGAACAAAACGGTAACTACAGGAAAAATGCAAAACTGACAAATAGACACCAAAGTGCTGAGGACATCGGCAGCAGATTTTTCTCAAGAGGTTACCAACTACTGCACACAGTTTTTCATGGGATAACAATTCAAAAAGGACAGTCAAGCTGCTTTCTTTTCAAAAAGTTAACCTCTGAGATGAGTCAGAAGATACTAAGCTAAATTAGTCTTCATACAATAGTATCTCAGTAATGTATAAAACAAAGTCTTTAGTTTAAAATGGAAGCAAAAAGACTACAATGAAAAATATAGTGCCTGTGCTATATTTCAGAGTGTCACAAGTTAGGATTGGGCTGGCCACTAAAAGTGGACAAATGCTCTCTAAACCCTTCTTCTCCTGCCCAAATGGGAAGGAAAAGGGGATGAGGCAGAGAGACTTTCAGGAGGGAAAAATAAAATTAAAACAGCTTTAATGAATAAGGAAATAATAAAATTAGTGAACTATATACGTATATACAAAAAATGATATCAAACCTGACTCCTTCCTCACCCCGATAGCAATCCCCACTGATGCTGCAGAACAGGCAGCACTGGTGAAGTCCCAGGCTCAGTGGCAGCGGGAAGCTGGGTATGGTAGCCAGATTCAGGAACTCAGGATTGGGATCAGAGGCAGAAAACTTGAATGCCGGCCATTGAAGCAAGAGGTTTAAACCCTCATGATCACTCAATTTATAATAGATATAACATATATGGAATGGAATACTCTCGTTGGTCACCTGTCCTGTCTGTTACCCCCCGGAAGTGCAATCTTTTACTTCCTTGTGACCCCTCTTACTTCCCAGCACTCCCAGCTTGGCACAAAAGAGCCAGCAGTGGCCTTGGTCACTAGAGAAGTAAGTATAAGCAAGAGCCTTTCTGCATCCCAGTCTCAGGCACTGTAAACATCAGGTGTTATCACTGCCAGTAGCACACACTGTCTGCAAAAACATGCTGCTAACTTCAGAATGTGCAGCCTTTTAGAAGAGACTGAGCTGGAAAAGTAAAAATCACTGAACAGACTGGTTTCATTTAGCTCAAACCAGGACACAGAGGGTCTGTCTTTACTGATGTTTAAGGTGAGAGATAATCCAAAGTATATTTCTCTATTCATATCATACATTTTTGTCTTCCATCTGGGAGCAGTCCTTGTAGGCTCCAGTGTTGTTCCTAACATCAGCTAAGAAATTGTAAGGATTCAGATGGGGTTTACCCCCTGAAAACACTCATCAAACTCTACTACACACTTCTCGACATCTCATATTTGCCAAGAAATAATTGAGGAAAATGACCCTGCAGAAGAGAAGGGGATCTTAAAAAGAAAATTGTTTCCACTTGCCCAGGCTCACAAACATCAATATTCCTATCTCTACAAACTCTGTCTGGGATTCCCTGCAATGGCACAGTTGTGCACCACCCCACCACAGCTTGTATTTTGTAGTTTCTTCTTAGGTTGACTATCACACTGCATTTGAATGCACCTATTGTACCCTTGAAGTACTCACAGTTTTTCATGGTCTTCTTTCTATCCTGTCCTACCTTTCAAAGTAATTTGAACTACTCTTTTTTTCTTTCTTAGGGACAGAGGAGGTGCTCAGGGCTCCAGGTATGTCCTTTCCCATTCCACTGATATCTTAGAATAGCCTAAGTTTGAAGTCTGTCCCTGATTTTCACTACGTAGAATCCTGTGGTCCAACACAGCTAGCTCCTGTGTTACAAGAATTCCATATTTCAGTGTCATGTGCCAATGTGTTGTAACCTTGATGACCTGCTGCTCTAAGCGTTGTCTCCCCCCACCATTCTTAAGAATATTTCCCTTCTGCTTGTTGCGTCTACACCCAGATATTGCCTCCCAGTCTCCATGTAGAGTAGCTTTTACATTTTTATTACAACTGTGTGCATCACACATAAAAACAATTTTCATAAAAAAAAATCAGTGATGGAGGTCCTGACTGAAGATAAATATAGCAGAATAACATCCAACTATATTTTAACAATTGATAAAATTCAAGGGAACAGAATTAAAACCTTCAATCAAGCAGCATCTCCAGTGTTCCAAATCTCCTCCCCTTGTTTCACCAAATGGTTGATTTGTATACAACACCCAGACATAGAGAATGTATGCAATAAAATTTAGTAATACATGAGATTTTAACATATAATGAAAACAGGTATGTTTACAGTGCTTTAAAACATTAAAAAATATGTTGCGAAATACTGTGTATGATGATGCAAAATTCTTGTGCGGATGCAGGGAGGCCACTATCCCTAGTCTGTCCGGTGTTGAAATATTAAGTCCATATGTGGCAAACGTGGAGGATGCCACCCTAGAGGAAAGAATTTATCAGCACTGAGAAGAACGGTTAAACATTCTTTGCTCATGTGAAATTACCAGAGAAAGAATTTCCATGTTAACAAGCAAAACTAGAATACTGTTTAACATTCAAGGCTGTATTAAAACAGGACAAGTAGTGGATTTGTTAGGCAATACCAGCAATCAGACACTTCTAATTTTACGCCAGGCAGAAATTATTATCAACACTATCTCAAGCCTGAAACCAACATTTGATAAAAAGTTTCTTGAAGGACTTTGTGCAACAACTAAACTGTGATAGATACTGACTAGTGCAATCTGAAACGTCTTCCCTACTCCGTCTTTATCAGCTAAAACTAATTCTAAACCACCAAACCTGGTGGCTATATTGCAAGATGATGAACTTGAACTTGGTGAGGGACAATAAATCTTAGGATCTAATGAATCCTTTCTTAGGTTGTTAGTTTTTAGCTTTAGAAGAGTTTTATAAAAGCTATTTCTAAAATATTAAAATAAATTGTTTTCTTACACGTGGGAAAGTGTTTGTTCACTGTCAAAAAGGAAACACAAAATTGAACATTGACCTAAGGAACAGATGCTATACCTCTCAGTGATATGAAGGTGGTTCTGTTCTGGATGCAGCCATATGAATTATCTTTTACTGTTGCATGTCATGCCATGTTAACTTTTCATGTGCAGAATCATCACAAGGCTGTAGCATCCGGTATTTGTCTCTTGTACAGAGTCAAAGCCAAGAACAAACTGCGGCTTACAGATATGTACCTTTTAACCTTGAACAGTTTCTGTTACGATGAATTGGAAGAACATAGTCAGGAGAAGCATTTCACAGCTAGAAGTTTCTGAGAACACAGTGAAGAGGTTTCACCTGACATCTCTTTTGTGGCTACTGACTGTCATAGATATTGCTGTCACTCTGCTGTTCCCTTCATCTTGCAGGGGATTTCAGAGAGACATTAGAAATGACAGAAGGAATCAGCTGGAGTCTAGCTAAGTTAAGAGAGTCAGCTGAATCTGTTAGAATGGCATTGGAACAAAGGTCTGATTTCCAGTTTAAACTAGAAATAGCTATAAAACTACAAAGAATATAAATTGCTTGTAGATATGATTGTGAGAAAAATAGCACTTAAGTTCAAGGTCAGACTGAAGAGAGAGGAAGTCAGACTTTCAGGGTCCAGCTCCTAATGATACTTCTTTATATTTAAGTAACAAGTGCTAGATAAAGTCTGCTTCTACGGATTTGAGAGAACATTACAGAATTAGATCGGGATTGTATATTTCTACTAGAAACAAGATTCTTTCTAAAAGAAGATGTAGAAATGTAACTAGAATGCATACTTTTGTTCCAGATATATCAGCAACAAATCATAAGGTTTTGGCCCAAACACTAGGCCATGCTCTGAACAGTATCAAAAAAACTGTGGACTACCTGTGAAGAACTAGATAATTCAAAAGTATTCAACAATTCCAGAACTGTTGGTGCCATTACATTAAGAAAGAGCATAGAAAGAAAAATGTCACCAGAATTACCTCTTTATTAAAGTCAGTACTCTAACTCCACTTGAGACTCATGTTCCAAAAATTAGTCACAGAATTTGGTACTGGTAGCCTTTTTCAAAGGCTATTCCTTTCTTTAAAGCTTGGAAAAAGTTTGTTAAACTCCTCCCCTCAGACACAAACAGTTTTCTCCCTTTCTCTTACAGTCTTTGAACATTGATTGTACTGGTCCATTTAACAATAAAAAAAGGAAGTGCACTGGTTCACACTGTCAAGACCTTGCACTTTTGCATGGTGAAGAAGGCTACGTAGGCATGCAGGAAGCTTTTCTGGTGAAAGCTTAGGAAATAAAATGTTTATGGAGTGAGAAAAAGACTTTGATGGAGTTTCTCAGACTGAAGCGGAATTCAGAAAGCTCAGTTTACTTACCATTATCTGACTTATTTCAAGAAATATGAAATGGAATTTTCACTACTTTCCACCTCATATTACTTTTTCAAAAACATAGAAGTTGAAGTTAATGAGAGGGAGCATAAATACAAAGCCATGGAAGTCATGTGATCTAAGTCTGCAAAAGAAGTCTCCGTTTGCTTTCTAGCCTTTACATTCCTGTTTCCCTTCCTATCACTTTGTGCCAATCATAATGATTCAGTCTGTGTACACCTAATTGATCATCTAGCTACTCAGTCATAATATTTAAAATGGCTGTACTGTTAGCCTGATTTTTCTTAGGCCTTGAGGGTAGAGAGGCTCTACAGAGGAATCTAAATAGGCTGGATCGCTGGGCCAAAGCCAATCACATGAGTTTCAATAAGGCCAAATGCCGGATCCTGCACTTCGGTCACAACAACCCCCAGCAGCGCTACAGGCTTGGGGAGGAGGGGCTGGAGAGCTGCCAGGCAGAGAGGGACCTGGGGGGTGTTGATGGACAGCTGGCTGAACAGGAGCCAGCAGTGTGCCCAGGTGGCCAAGAAGGCCAACAGCATCCTGGCCTGGATCAGGAATGGTGCCGTCAGCAGGAGCAGGGTGCCCCTGTGCTCGGCTTTGGTGAGACCTCAATTCGAGTGCTGTGGCCAGTTTTGGGCCCCTCACTGCAAGAGGGACGTCGAGGTGCTGGAGAGGGTACAGAGGTGGGCTGCCAAGCTGGGAAAGGATTTGGAGCATGTGTAGTACGAGAAATGGCTGAGGGATCTGAGGCTGTTTAGCCTGGAGAAGAGCAGACTGAGGGGAGACCTTTTCGCTCTCTACAACTACCTGAAAGGAGGTTGCAGTGAGGGGGGGGTTGGTCTGTTCTCCCTAGTGGCAAGTGACAGGACAAGGGGAAATGGCCTTAAGTTGCATCAGGGGAGGTTCAGGTTGGACATTAGGAAGAATTTCTTTACTGAGAGGGTTGTCAGGCATTGGAAGAGCCTGCCCATGGAGTTGGTTGAGTCACCACCCCTGGAGGTGTTTAAGAGAAGGGTGGATGTTGTGCTGAGGGACATGGTTTACTGGTGTTGATGGAGCTAGGACAAAGGTTGGACTCAATGATCTAGAAGGTCTCTTCCAGCCAAAAATGTTCTATGATTCTATGATTGTTCTACTTTTCTACATTGCTCCAAAAGTAAGCAGCGATTTCTGCCCTTTACTGAAATTTTATTTGAATCCTTTTTTCTTTCCCCCATGCAATTATAATCACTTGTTCAATAAAGTGCATCACAACCACCCTCTTTCCTTTAAGTCTAGTAATTCTACATGTAGGAAAAAGGCCTTGTCTAGCAGAGGCTAAAACTATAGCATTTTTTTTATGTTTTATGTACTAGTGTGTATAAGCTTAAAAAAAAGTAAAGGCTTTAAAATGTGAAAGCTAATGCAAATCTAGACAAAAAAGTATTCTAGTTCATGACAATTTTGAGTAAACTTACCTAGACATTAACAATGAGCGCAGAAAATGTCAAGCCACAGGGTAGCTCCTTCAAAGTTTTAAGCATTTGAAACCAACAGCCGATGAGTGCCTTCTCAATCATACCTGCCACGACAGCGAAAATACACTGATTGAATGCTATTTCATCTCACAATTAGAAATACAAAGAAATAGCCATGGACTAGTTGCTGAAACAGTAAGCTGCAACACCTTTAACAGGGAGAATAGAAATAAGGAAACAGAACAAAAAAAATAAAAAAGAAAGGATGAGCTTATCTGTTCCAGAGCTATCACAGTTCCCACTTACATGTCTTTATCTTAAAAGAATAACTTACACTACAAAGTGCTTTAAGGTCTATTTATGGCATTTTTCATCTGTCAATTACACCTGAGCAACTGACAGTAAGACTGAATCAGTGTGTGTGTACAATATATTCAGCAAACTGAAACATAACGGATATAAGATGAAAAAAACTCAGAAAACATAAAGAAAATATTATGTCAGATAATACCACTGACCTTTTTCTGTAACAATATGGTTTAACTTGATATACCTATAAGTTATTAGTAATGGATGAGAATGGCAGGCTAAGCAAGATGGAACACAGACAGAGTATTTTTATGATATTGTCAATGAAGTTTAGAGAACATGTATAGAAACAACAATACTACAGCAATAATATAGATACACTTGAAAAAAGCATTTTCCCTATGGAACAGACAAAAATTGCATTTCAAGCTATATTAATTAACTCTTAAATTCATATGTTATAGCACAAATTACAGTCATCAGGTTCTTTATTTTGGGAAATAGAGACAGTCACTTTTAGCAATATCTGTAAATGTATTTGGCGTACTATTAATAGCCACCAGTGATGCAAAGCAGAAAGAGACTTAAATGACTACAACAGCTGCAAAACTGAAACTTTAAACCTGAACTTTAAATTCTCTAAATGCAACAACCCAGATTCAAAAGAGAATTTCTTTCCAAATGGATCTTTACAGATTTCCTTCTATATACTGATTTGCTATGAAGATGGCAAAGAAAAATCACAGTATTCTGCTGCAAGCAACTGTATAACAATCATATTAGTGCATATAAGGGAAGATATATATAGAAGGTCTTGACCACTGAGAAAGGGAGCACTTCTTTAAATAATCTTTTCTGTGAGGGTGGTGAGGCGTTGGAACAGTTTGCCCAGTGATGTTGTGGATTCCTCATCCCTGGAAGTGTTCAAGGTCAAGCTGGATGGCACTTTGAGCAACCTGGTCTAATGGGATATGTCCCTGCCCATGGCAGAGAGGTTTGAACTAGATGATGTTTAAAGTCCCTTTGAACCTAAACAATTCTATGATTCTGTGATTCCACGATATATTGTATAGGGTTAATGTAGCAAGGTTTGGTAGCAGGAGTGTGGGGAGGCTGCAGGAGTGGATTCTGTGACAAGATACCAGAAGCTGCCCCCATGTTGGAGAGAGTTGGTTCCAGCCAGGTTTGAAAAGGAACTGCCACTGGCCAAGCTGAGCCAAGAGACAACAGTGGTAGCACCTCAGTGACAACATATGCATGAAAGTGCAAAAAATTCTTTGCAACAGCTGGGAGATGTGATTTAGATGTGACAGAAACAACCCTGCAGATATCAAGGTCAATGAAGAAGGTGGTGGAGGATATGCTCCAGGCACTAGAGCAGAGGTTTTCCCTGCGGCCTATGGAGGATCACAGTGGAGCAAGTATCTACTCTGCAGGCCATGAGGGACTATTGCTGGAACAAGTATATCTGCCCTGAAGAAAGCTGCAGCCCGTGGAGATCCCACACAGGAGGAACCTCCTGGCAGGACCTGTGGCCCCGTGGAGGGGAGCTCACACAGGAGCAGGTTTTCTGGCAGGACCTATGACACCACAGGACACCCGTACTGGAGTAGTCTATTCCTTATGGACTGCATCCCATTGAAAGGACCCATGCTGGAGAATTTCTTTTTTCAATGAAGAGAAATGTTTTCTCTAAGATCACCTTCCTTATTAAATCACTCGGAACTCACAGATAATAAGGATTAACACCTTTTAATTTCATTTTCACATCGTTTTTCAACACTTTCCCGCATTTACTACTTCAAACGTCAAAGTTATGGGATCCTCAATCTAATATCATAACTGCTATAATAATGTTATAGTAAAGTTTGGTATTTCACTCTATTTTAAGTAAGAAAGTTATGTCTATATCCTCTTCTCATTTCTTCATTCTATGCAATCTGTTTTTCTTTTAGACTTTCATAATGGTGCGTAGAAAAATAGAAATGCACAAAGTAAATAGCTAAAAATGAAATAACGTTATTTTGGTAGAAAAATGTTGATATCCTTTTTATCTTCTGGCATAACTATTACCATTGTATTCTTTACTGATGAAATTAATTTTGTTGTAATTGATAACTTCAGTGATTCCAGTTGGTCAGTTTTCCCTCTGTCAAATTTCTGGGAGTTTTAAATAGTTTTTTGATCCAGGAATCAATTCTATTTTAATTCAAACAGAATGCTAAACCTTACTCCTCTATTTTAAATACCTGTCTTGTTTTCCACAAAGCCCCTGTGTTCCTGGTATCTAAAAAAGTCCTGTCAAGACCATGAAAAGTAAATTTTCTCAAAAATAATTCAGACTCAATTGCAAGGGTTAAATATATATATCTTATACCATTGTGTACTAGATATTTTGTGGTAGCTTATAAAACAGGAAGAGCACAAAGTAACTTGTCAAATTTCCAAGAAAAAATTTTTGGTCCTATCCTTTACACCATCTTCTTAATACCAGCTACAATTTAAAAGTCTGTGTCATCAGCAATGTGGAAAAGAAGCATCAGATAATGAAAAATTTGCAAAGAATTTACAGATCAGTTAGACTACGTAGTTTCATCAACAGACCTTCAAAATCAGGAGGAACAAAACCTTGGGTTTCCATACTTAAACTATGATAAAGTAAGCATACTCAGGTGACAACTAAAGATTGAGAAACAATGTAATCGTTACTCAACAAAAGAAACAAGATCGACAAATACAAAAATTTTCAAAACAAACGTACTTTTGTGAACTTTATTTACAATACAGAAAACTTTAACAAACTCTAGAACCAAGAATATGAAGGGGAAACAGGATCCTTCCATCTCAGCTGGAATTACTCATAACTCATCACATTAACTCTCAGTTCCTCTTTTATAAAATCTTATTTCATAAAAATAGCATTTTGAAGACTGATTTTGTCTTCTTATTTCCATACCAAGCAATTGCTTTCCAAGAAAAATAATGGAGTATTTCCAAGGTTTTCTATCAATTGCTTTTTTCCTGAAAATCCAGGATTTTTAGCAGTTGTTGTTCTTCACACTCTCTCCAACCTCACTCACAGCAATTTTGCCTCATCAAAAACGTGTTTCATCAGAAACACAAACACAAATTAAGAAAAAGCAAGACAAACACAAACAAAGAAAATATCCGCGATATAAAACAGACACCATATACAGCTGCTTCAGTCCCCTTTTTCCTCCCTATGAATTTATGTCATCCAGGTTGTATTTTCCAATTTGTGTGAGGATCATAGGACTTACAGTGCACGAATGCTCAGCAACAGAAAGGAACAGTTTACCACAGGAGATTAAACTCCATGAGCCCAGCTGCTGGAAAAGTGGAACGCAACATGAGCCCTGCAAGTAACTAGAAATGTACTTCTAATCACTGAATATATTTCTGAACAGAAACACTTTTTGGAGTGAAAAATCTTAAATGGTGGCTGAAGAGTCATATTTTCTCTTTTTTTTTTTCCTCTTTAATGAGGTCTGCTTTATGTCCAAGAGTAAAGCTAGGTTTGTCCCATTTCGCAAGGGATGGTATACACAGATTTATCACAGAAATTGCCATGGAACAAAATCCTTATAGGCAGCTTGATTATACGAGTGTAACAAATACGCTATCCTGACTCAACCTGCAGTCACTGCTGCTGTGACCCTACTGGCTCTGTCAGCAATGAGGAAAAAAAAGAGCTGTCTTCAAGAATGCCTTCTCAGATACAATGTAATCTCTGATTTTGATAAGCATAATCAATTCAAACTTCCTTCTGATGTTACCAAGATTTTTTTTTTTTTAAAAAAAAAAAAGAGAAAAATATGCAACTTCCTTTTTCTTAGACAGAACTTGACAGTCACTTCATAGGACTAAAATCAATTTTTACTCTTCATAATCCTTAAAAGCAGCCTGTTACTCAAACACACCACACACATGAAGAGACTAATCAGGTGCTGTTATAACATGAGATTGCTGGTGGAAGTGTACTCAAGATTTTCTGGAAGACAATTGTTGGTAGAGGAGTAAGAATCAATCACATCCTAAGAACAAAACATGTTTTTACAGCCTGACCCTGTATCTTTTGACCAAATCTCTTTTGGAGGGGGTATGGTTTGTGAGGAACTAGCTTAAAGTGATTGTAATGCAAAGTGGTTTTCATTATACCGTATATACTTATTTTGCACCAGATAACACTATTCCTAGAAAAATCAGCTAGAGAAATAGAATCTGCACTAATCTTTAGCCAAAAATATATAACACTGAGATATCTGCTTAGTAGCTAAGCAATGGAGGTAAGGAAGATTATTTTTAGTACAAAATAATACAATGTAACACAATTTCTCCACTACACATTGCTAAATGCTATGCTTTACTCCCGCAGAACAAAACTAGCAATGACAGGAAGCAATATAATAGAATTGCTTGTTGATGAGAACATCACAACTGAAAGACTCACTGTTTATTGTACTGAAATCTCTCACTGCAATTAAATGAGAAGAGTATTTTATTTAGTGTCCCTGTAATTTTGTTTATTTTCCACAGACCTCTGACATTTTAAGCATCAAAATATATTAAAATACTTGTGTAATGACAATGTTCATCCTAGCCACTGTTTGGAATCATTTCTCAATAAGTTGCTAGAACTTAGGTGAGAAACAATGGGTTTCAGTGGCAAATAGCAAGAAGTTTATTTTTCTTTTTCAGTTTAAAACTAAATTTATAAATTATAAATGAATCAATGGGAATATATTGCAGCATTTGGTTTTCTTTTGACAGTGAGACATGACATTTCTCAGCTACTTGAAATTTTCTTTCCTCAATACTAATATCAGTTTAAAATTGCAATTTAGGACTGCTGTTTCTTTATCCCAGTGCTGTTAAATAAAAGCAGTTTTAATTTTTAACTGTCACTTACCCCATGTTAATTAAACATAGACATCTCTTTTGAAAGAAAAAAAAAAATCTTCAAATGAGCGCTTTCTCATAGAGAGCTCATGAGATTCCCTTAAAACATTCTTCTTACTAACAGGAATATCTTCAGTGCTGCTTTCATGATTCAAGGCAGAGCAATATATTACTTCAGCCAATCAGTCCTTAATTTATTTTCCATACACAACTGAAAAACAAGGTTTGAAACACTTGATGTGGAGCTGTGCTCTGTGATGAAGTGGAAGAGGTGTTAATTTATTCTGATTGATACAAAAGCTGAAGTGATTCAGATGTGTCACCTCAGGTAGTCCCTGAGGCCTCAAAAACAAGGAGGAAGAGTTTCCTTCTTTACTGTGAGGGTGACAGAACACTGGAACAGGCTGCCCAGGGAGGTTGTGGAGTCTCCTTCTCTGGAGACATTCAAAGCCCGCCTGGACGCATTCCTGTGCGAGCTACTGTAGGTGATCCTGCTTTGGCAGGGAGGTTGGACTAGATGATCTTTGAGGTCCCTTCCAACGCCTGACACTCTGTGACTCTGAGTTGCTGCAGTCCTGTGAATGGGAGTTCCTCATGCAGGTACCTGCACTTTCAGAACAGCAAAATATATGTCAGAAAAACCAAAGTAATTTTAGATGTAATCAAGAACGGATAAATTAGGTTTCCTGAGTGCAGTCATGGCAGCTGACAATGTCAGCTCTCCCAATCTACCAGCACCTCTTCCACCCCCTCACTTTCCCTCAGATATTGTTTGTCTCTTCAAGACCGACCTGCATTATCAACTAATTTAGTAAAAAGGGAGCAGATTGGAAGATCAAAGCAGTAAACAGTGAGGTTTCTCATACCTCTATTAAATGAGCCTTAGGAAGCATTAGGTTTAGTCCCCTGAGAAAACATGCCAATTTTTCACATGTTCAATGCTGTTTTGAAAGAAAAGTCCTGCTGGAAGTGCATGTTTTCTTCCTAGGCTGAAGGGTTCATTGTTGAGAAGCATCACCTGTTTTTCTGGGAAAACGTAGCAATTATTGCCCCTGCCATCATTGCTCTTGTAAAAACCTCACATATAAAATGTTTCTACTCCTGTTTGTGCCATTTTCTAGGTGAAACCATGGTGACAGCAGCCCACTCCTGACAGGGATGATTTCCTGAGTTTCCAGTGAAAGGTCACATTGTACCCAACACCTGGATTTTCTGTGGCTTGAGGAAATGACAATATCTATGTGTTCTCAGCCTTCTATAATCCCTTTCTGCACGCAGAAGTCTTTACAAACAAAAGATTTAAATAAGTTAAACCAGAAGCTAAGTATTCCTTGTTTTCTCAAGAGCTTTGAAAAGTTGAACCACATACCTTATGGTAAAACACTTAACTTCTAGTTACACAGCCTTAATTTCATCTCTTGTATTTATACATTTCTTTCCCTTCCCTCTTTTCTTTCATTGACTCAGAACTTAGACAAACGTAGCTTCTGTGCTACTGATCACCCTCTGTATACCCTTGTTTTCTTCCAAACATCTGCTTTCAAGAATCGGTAGTAAGAATAGACAAACAAATGTAACACTGTGACTGGTTCCTAAGATTTTCTAAGCAGGTTTAATCTCTTTGTATGTTTGGCAACATGAGGAGCCACTAGAATCATAGAATGCACTGGGTTGGAAAGTACCTCTGAAGGTCATCTAGCCCAACCCCACTGTGGTGAGCAGGGACATCTTTGGCTAGATCAGGTTGCTCAGGACCCCATCCAACCTGACCTTGAATGTTTCCAGGGATGCAACTTCTAACATCTCTCTGGGTAACTTGTTCCAGTGTTCTACTACCCTTATCATAAAAAAATTTCTTCCTTATACCTAGTCCAAATCTACCTTCTTTTATTTTAAAACTGTTATCTCTTGTCCTCTCACTACAGGTCCTGGTAAGAAGATTGTCCCCATTTTTTGTATAAGCCCCCTTTAAGTACTGGAAGGCCACTACAAAGTCTCCCTGGAGCCATCTCTTCTCCAGGCTGAACAACCCCAACGCTCTCAGTCTTTCCTCATAGGAGGGGTGCTCCAACTCCCTGACCATCTTTGTGGGCCTCTTCCAAACACATCCCAACAGATCAATGTCTTTCTTGCACTGAGGACTCCAGAGGTGGACACAGTACTGAAGGTGGGGCCTCACCAGAGCAGAGCAGAGGGAGAGATCACCTCCCTTGACCTGCTGGCCACGTTTCTTTTGAGGCAGCCCAGGATGCAGTTGATTATCATCCACCGGTACCCCGAAGTCCTTCTCCTCTCAATCTCTTCATCCTCCAGCACGTAGTGATGGATACCAGTGGTTGCTCTGATCCAAGGACCTTGCACTTGGCCTTGTTGAACGTCATATGGTTCACATTGGCCCACTTCTCAACCTTGTTCAGATCCATCTGGATGGCATCCCATCCCTCGGACATGTCAACCACACCTTTCAGCTTTGTGTTGTCTGCAAATTTGCTGAGGGTGCATTCGATCCCACTGTCCATGTCATTGATGAGGGTACTAAACAGCACCATTTCAAGTGTGGACCCCTGAGAGACACTAGTTGTTATTGATCTCCATCCAAATATTGAGCTGTTGACCACTGCCCTCCGGATGTGACCATCCAACCAATTTCTCATCCACCAAATAGTCCATCCATCAAATCCATATCTCCCCATTTTACAGAGAAGGTTATTGCGGGAGACTGTGACAAAGGCCTTATGGAATTCCACATAAAGGACATATGTAGCTCTTCCTTTGTGCACTGATGTAGTCACTCCATTATAGAAGGCCAGTAGGTTGGTCAGACAAGACTTACCACTGGTGAAGCCATGCTGGCTATTTTGAATCACCTCCTTGTCCTTCATGTGCCTTAGCAGAGCTTCTAGAATGATGTGTTCTACGATCTTCTTAGCACAGAGGTGAGGCTGATCAGTCAGTAGCTCCCAGGGTCTTCCTTTCACTAGAGACTTCACCTGACTGCTGTGACTTTTCAAATATGATGGAGAATGACTTGAGAACTACACCAGCCAATTCCCTCAGAAATCTGGGATGCATCTCACCAGGTCCGATAGACGTATGTACATTCAGGATCTTCAGGTGGTTACAAACCAGTCTTGCTCATAAGGGGGAATACACTTTCTTTGACCCTCCTTTGCTGGCTGATGTACCTGTAGAAGCATTTATTATTCCTTGTGTGCCTTGGCAAGTCCAGCTCCAGCTGCACCTTGGCCTGTAAATGTTCTCATTCCAGACTTTTTCTCCTTTTGTACGCAATACAATGTAGGTATTTATGGTTTATAATCAGACAAGAATCAGGATACATGGTACTGATAAGGAATTAATTTCTAAATGAGATTGAAAGATTTTGAGTAATGTGACAGATTGACTGGTTTGATCTCAGTTTGTCTGTTATATTGTGTTTGAAAAGTTCAGATTGTCCATTAGAAGAGAGATAGCTTTCCTCGTAAACAGATGAGTCTGGAGAAGAAAGCTCTGGAGTGCAGAATGTGCAAAAGGAGCAGCGGGAAAGCGAAAGCTGGTTGCTTGTAACACAAGTAGAGAGAGTACAGTGGGGAACAGGGTCAGATCTCTAAGGGGATGGACAGGAGTCTTCATGGGGATCAAGAGAAATAGGATAAAGGTTTTTGTAAATCAGAAAAGACAGTAAGAAACCTAGCTTGGAGTCAAAGACTTCTGATTCTATAATTTAAAATAGTAGTTATGGTATTTTTACTTTAATATCATCTCAACTCTAAACCATACATATTTTATATATTTCATGTCTTCTTTTGGGAGGTAGCAATAAGGAAAACTTCTCAATGTTTTACTGCAAATAACCTGAAAATAATATCTGCTCTGCTGATCCTTTCTTTTCACCACAGTGTGCCGAAAAAGTCCTGCTTCTCCTAATTTCTGAACCTAATATAGCCTCTTTACAAAGTAGAGCTACATATGCAGAAACATATTGCAAAGACTCAAGAAGTTAATACCACAAATTTCGATATATTCACGTGCAATTTATTTCCATTGCACGTGTATGTCAGTCTTCTAACAAAGCTGATCACAAACAATCAGTTGGGTAATTATTGTCTCAGATATGCAGGTGTGGAAATTAATGTTGAATTTTATAGAGCAAATACAATTTAAAAATACAAATTCTAAAAGAAACCAAAAGCATTTTTTTTTAGTAATAACACATCTCTGACCTCACAACTGATACTAGAACAGGTCTCCCCATAGCAGAATATTTGTTCACATGTCTTAAAAAGAAGAAAATAATATGGACTTGGAAAATAATATGGACTGTCCCAGTTTGTCAAATCCTCTTAAAAAAAAAAAAAAGATTAAATAATGGTTTTGGTATTTCATAGAAAGAGAATAAAATCATGGCACCAAAAAAGAACTGGAATTAAAAAGAAAAGCGTTGTAAAAATGTCAAGTTTGAATGGATGCAAGACATTTAAGGAATATTATTTCTAATATTTTCGTTGTCAAGTAATAAAACATAATGTAAATGTTAATAGGTCACAAATGGTTACCCAGTACTCTTCCTGAATTACTGGACTGTGAAGACTCATCTACTCATAAAAACAAACTTCAATAAGCTTGGAAATTCAGTAGTGAGTAGTTCTTTCAGTAGGTAAGACTAAGGAAAAATAAAAAATGGGAAAAGCTGTCAGTTATTCAATGATATAATACTGAGAGTGTCAGTATAAAATCAGAAAAAAAAAATAGAAAGTTTAGTAGGAGATCAGCTTGGTTAAATTATGAGATTTTATTGGCCTCAGATATAAGAATGAAGCATTTAGAAACTAAAAATTGAGATTACTGAGGACAAAAATAAAACCTAGGCATCGAAGAAAAAAATTGAAAGGTCAAGGCACAAATGAGATGCAATTAGCAAAAGGCATAAGAATGACAAGAAGTCAGTTTCTAAGTATAAGAGGAAGACCAAAGAAAGCATTGTTCTGCTACTAATCAGGAAGGAAAGCTATGCACAGATAACATAGAGAAGGCTGAAGCTTTTAATGACATTTTTACATCAATCTGCAGTAAAAACATCCATGAAAGAGAAGTGTCTAGTATAATTAATATCAGCAACAAAAGGGGTAGATTTCAACATGGAATAGGAAAGACATGAGTTGCAGAGCACTTAGATAAGTTAAATCAATGTGATCTGATGAACTTCATCGTAGGATACTGACTGATGCAATCAAAAAAACTGTTAGCAGTTATCTCTGAGAACTCTTGGAAGATAGACATGGTACCAAATTATCTGAAAAAAAATCCGCTGTATACAAAAGAAGAGTAAAGAAGAGCCTGCAGAATTATATAGCAGTTAAGTCTGACTTCATTCCTCAGAATAAAAAGATTATTTTTTTTATATACAAAAAAAACCACCAAATTACTTGTAAGAAATGTGAAGACAATAAGATGTACAAGAGTCTATGTACACATGTATATGATACAGTTCTTATACAGATGAGAGCTAAATCTGAAGTACATGTATTACTTAAAAAGATCTATACAATGAAGCGAGTAACAAAATCAAGCCTTTAACTGGAGTTTCCAAAGTGCCTGAATGGCCTAGATGATACTGGCACCGATTGGTGAGTGACATTCAGTAGTCTCAAAACCAGAAAAGAAAGGCAACTTATGACATTGTGGTGGCTTTAGATGTTGTTTCATATGAAATCCCATGAGCAACCCACAGAAAAAGAGTAAGGAAACCGACTGTAATATGCAGACCTGTCTGGTTAATTTTCCCGGAGTAGAGTGAGTCTGTTGGTAAAAAGGAGCTTGTTTTGACTCTGATTCATTTCTGGATTATGATTATTTACCTGGATACTTGGACAAATAGAAGCATAAAATCAAGAATGGATTAAATAGTGGAAGCACAAAATACTACATTGAGCACAAATAACCAACAGTACTGGTATGGAATCTAAAACACCTAGAACTTGATAGTTCTCCAGGAAAATATCTGGGGGGTTTGGCAAATGACTAGTTGCCTAGGCACTGACATAATTTGTATCTATGTAATAATTCTGATGTTTACACATCTTCCTACTTTACGCATATTGGTATGGCCTCATCTCGAATAGTGCAGTTTTACATCTTACACTTCAGGACAGATGTAAAAAACATAAGATGGCAACAATTATGATAGAAATTAAAAGAGCTCCTCGGGCAGGACCCTGAGTCAGGCAAGCTTTTGGAATGAGTCTTTGCCTACTTTTTTCTTAAGAGTGAAATCTCCAAAGAAGAACAAATTGTTCTTAAACTCACCACAGTCAGGGATTATTAAGCTATTAACTAGACTTCCCAGCTTTTTAAAGAGAAAGAGATTGGAAATATAAAGGATTTATATGCAACACTGTCTCTCCCAACCCACTTTTCTTTACTTCCAGCCTGATCAGTGACTAAGTAAGTCACAACAATTTGCGCACAGTTCCCTGCGCTCCCTCTCCAATACCTCTGAAAATTTCCTGCCTGCTCCCTGTTTCTTCTCAGCAACTCAGGTTCTCCTCCACCTGCAGACTTCTGCATTTTTCAAGTAACTCTCACGCCCTTCTTCTGCTTGCCACGGCAGCCAATTTCCAAGAGCCTTGCTCTCTGCCAGATTCAGCTACTTCCTGGAAAGAAAGGTGTCTCTTCAGTCTCCAGATAAGTATCTGAGTTAATCCCTCTCCTGAAGGGAGTGTAACATGCAAAACAAGAAGATACAAAGATACCATCTGTCCCATTCCTGTAAGCGTTCATCACAAATAATCTGTTCTCTATTGCAGATATGGAAGAGAAAAGAAATAGCTTTAAATTTCAAAAAGGAGGATTCAGGTCAGAAACAAAACACTGAAACAGATTACTTGGAAGACTGGAGTCTCTTTCATCAAAAATATTTGTAAAAAGAGCTATTCATCTGTCAGCAATAATAACAATATGCTTCACCCACAGAATATAGCCATGGACAAAAAGATTCCCTACAACTTCTTTTTTTTTTTTACAAAATTTATTCAAATGTATTTTGTTACTGTATGACTTTATCAGGTGTTTGTTTTCAGCAGATGTTAAAGGTGGAGCACAATTTTGAATATTCATGATTACTGGGGACTGGGTGAACCTGAAAACCACATAAACTGGAGAGTGATATGAAATCATACGAGCAGGAATGAAACTACTGAAAAAAATATACATTGCTTGACTATGAACTGCTTGAAACTTAATGCTTAGAAAGAAGTTGTGCTTTGAAGTTTTGAGTCTGCTTGACTTTTATACCCATGGGTATGCCTTAAAACTTATCAAACCAATGTGATGTGGAACCACCAGTCTGTGTAGGATATTAGAGAACATTTAAATTCAGTGTTGAATGGGTAGATAAGAGGGACAGTGTAATGTCTGCAGTTTTTCTTCCTGAGAGGTATTTCTCCACCCAAAATTGAGAATATAGGAATAAAATTCAAAAATTATACTAGTGTATTGCCTTTTTTGAAGAATTGAGAAAACGTTTCATTTAAAATTTTTCTGTAGTTGTGCAGCTTAAATTTCATACCACAGGAAGAAAACTGACTGTGGTTTTTGCGGGGTTTTGTGTGTTATATTTTTTTAATTTATGTAGAGACACAGTCATTGGGTTCTTTGTTTTATTTCTTTTATATATTTATTTTTTATTGTTATTTTCCCATGATCTTTGGTTCTATCTCAGACCAGAAAAGGATACAAGGTGTTGAGTAGCAAGATCTAATACAGGGAGAGGGGGGAAATTGTCATCTATGAAAAGCTGAAAGAATGTTTTCTGAGAAGACATTATGAAGAGGTATAATAGTTTTAGTAAATGGAATAATAGCTTTTTATGTGAACGTGGGTCCCATCTTACAGTGTAGAGAAGTCCCTTTACCCATAGCTGTGACACAAACAAAATTACAACAAGGGAAGTGAAGTAGCTCATGGTAAATTAGATGGTACACTTAAATGACACTTTCCCAGTCTCTCTCTAGGTTTCCTGAGTTCTGTCTCTGCTGTACAGAAGTGTTAGAGAATAAAACACACTTCTGGATGCTTTTCTTAAACCAGGGCCAAAATCACTTTAGGGAATTTAGGAAGGCCAGAGGATAACTCAAAAGCTCCCTTTAAGAAGGAAGTAAGTCAGGACATAGGGATTGAAAGGGAACGGCCATCTCTGCTTTGGATTTTCACTCTGCTCCTAAAGATGGATCTTAACTGATAACCCATTTGTTGAACGCCCAGATAAGTGGGTTCCTTACCTCTTGGTGTCTGTTGCACAACTTATGTGTTGTCTCCCAGTATATGATTCAGTTACAGGTTCAGTTTATACATCAATTTGTCTCACCCTTGCTTCCAGAGATGTCACTGAGAAGGTGAGAGACATGGTAAAAAGAGCTTCTCCACAATAATGTACAGAAAATTATTTTACACAACAGGGAATGGACAGGATTGCATTCTTTAAAACTTTCCAAAAGGTGTATTAGGACATATGTTTAAACACGTGAGAGATTTGAGGCTCTGCTTTAACCCTTTTTTCCTCATGTTATGCAATTTAAAAAGTGCATTTCTCTAAATCTAATAGATTTTGGAAGAAAATATATATCACAAACTAATATCACTCAGCTGAGAAATGACTGTCGTCAGCCACCCAGCGTGAGAAGGATTATTATTAATAGAAGACACTAAATGCAAGCTGAGTTCTCAGCAGGGTTATTGCATACATATTTTAATGGACTTTCTGGACTAGTAAAGTGTTCAGGTGCACATTCCTTTATGAACTAAATTATCATGTGGTTTTAGAGACTATATAATGCTTGATAATACTCATGACATAGCTTCTGGGAAAGAGGAGAGCGCAGCTTCACCACCACCCTATCTATAACACAGCAGGACAATTCACACAACCTGTGAGTCACTGCTTCCTTTCTGTCCAGCAAGAGTTTACCACCTAGAGACAGAAAGCTGGCTTTGGCTCTGCAGGTTATTCTGGCAGACAGCGTGCTGGTCCCTCCACCCTTCTCTCCTAATAAAAAAGCCTCTGGATGGGTGGAAAATAGGTGCTCTGAGCCACAGGAAGAGCTGCATGTCAGATGTGTAATATGTACAGAGCTCTTAAGTGACTTCAGACAGACCTTTGAACTGCCAGACTCTGCTTATACATCCAACATCATTTCCTCTGCATTATATCTTGAATAATAGCACAGTAAAAATTCTGGATCGTCATTTTTAATAAAGAGAGGGAATTAGAATTCGCAGTTAGAGGTTCAGTCTGCAGTTAAGGCCTGAGGCAAGAGAAATGCAATCTTGCAGTACTTTGGGGAAAAGTAAATTGCAACAGGCCCTTTTCTGTAACACTGAAAAAAACCTCAGCAGACAGGCATGACCATGGAGGAGCAATGTCAAAGCTGTGTGTATTTCTCAGTAGCATCCACAAGTGTGGAGGGGGAAAAAAAATAAATTAGTTCTTACAAAGGCCTTCTCTCTGTCTGAAGACAAGACCTGTAGGGAAAGCACAAAGGTACAAGGCATAAGAAGAATTCTTTTAATTTCATTTACACCATAACATTTCTGCATGGGTTTAACCAGTCTTTCACAAAATTAGCAAAAGTTACATACTACTCTTAACAATTGTTTTTATTTGCGTGGGAAATTGTTCATTATTTAAAGCTTACTAGAAGTTTAGAAGAATTTAAAGAGAGTTCTGAGATACAAACAGAAGTAATTTTTCATTATTTATAATAGGTTAGTATTTATGTTGCAATTTTTTTTAGAAGAGATCATTTTTGTTCAGATGCTAAAATACGTAATTCAAAGGGCCACATCCTGAGACTGAACAGACATTTATTTTAATTCATCCCAACATGATTCTTCAGATCAGAGACTATTGTTAAATATAAAGTTAAGCTTGTTATTCTTCACTTTCTTCCACGATTTATGGATCAAGGTATCACTTGTTTGGATCTTTTCTAAGATGGAGTTGCTATAAAAGACTTTCACAGGACTTACTTTGTGAAACTGGAAGCCTCCCAAGATGCCTAATCTTGACTAATGGCCAAGATGATGCCGTGTTTGAATTTTAAATGACTACACAGCCTCCTCCTCAGCATGCATTAAGGATCCACTCATGTAGTGCTTATGCACACCAAGTTCCCATGACTTTTAAAGGAATGACATATATGTCAGGACCATAGATTTTTTTTTCCTTTGAATGTGCATAGAACTATTTCACCTGCTGTTAACACAGTTTACCCTTCAATAAAAAGTTTTTTTGCTATGTGAGGGGTATTTTTACTATGTGAGGGATCAGCTGCTACAAAACAATACAAGTTCTGTTCAAAGGAATGTAAGCAGATAGGAGAGCTAATGTCATAAGCTAGAAATCTACTTTACAGCTGGGGCTAACAGCAGTCCTGCAATCAGCATTTATAAGTGTTTCGTGTACTGTCCACAACACACAGAACAGTATAAGTTTAACCATTGTGTTCTTGGCATATCATTTGCTTTTAAAACCAAAAAGGGGATACGACAAGTTTAGTTTCTAGAAGCAAAATTATCTGCAAGTTGGAAAGAGAAGGTGAATTTTACACTACCTAGCATCTTATCTCCTCTATTAGCTAGACCAGAGCTAGTAAGTCCACCTTCCTCAAAGCTCTACAGACATGCAACTTCACTCCTGGTGCTCTCTGTTGGAAATATAAACAGTTCAGTTGAAATCTTTTCCCACTAGGGTCATAAAGCAGAATATTATAGGACAGAAGAGAAGCACAAATCGTAAATCCTCTGTGCTAAAGAGAAAGCTTATGTAGAACACAAAATATGATAAAGCAAAGCTGTAAAATATGTTAACATAACACAGGAAGTTCTTTGCTATTCAATCTTCATTTCTCCTACCCCTTCTCTCTCTTTCACACAAGTTGGCTGAAGTTTGCAATTGATGGAAACGCCTACAGAAGTGAAGAGGTAGGTAATGCTGTTCCAATTATGTGAAAGAATGTCTCTAAAGACTAAATCAGCATTAATATTCGGTAAATATAAATCAAGAATAATGATATCCAAACTCTTCAGATGGGGACTAGAAATCTTGACAGCAGTGGACATGTCCTTAAGGCAACATAAAATAAACATATAGTGACTTTTCATTAGAGAAGTATTTTTTCCCAAGGCCGTCATAAAAGAAAGTTTATTACACTTATTTGGTGGAATAGAGAGGAAAAGTTTTCTAGAATCCAATTGCTTTATAAAATACACTTGATAAGTCATCATTTTAAAATTTTCCAAGGTGTCTATCCTTGCTGATTTTGTTTTCATAAAGAACTTAAGAGGGGTTAAATTTTCCCTGAACTAATAGCTCCTTGAAGGCCTTTGGATAGTGAGAAGTGAATTAACCAACCTCCAGAGTGATCTATATGATGAACAACCTCTAGGGCACCTGAGGCAAGTGAACTCTCCCTCACTGTATGCCAGAGCTGATGTATAACATCATCATTTTTGGGAACTGGAACTCGGCTGCCATGGGGTTATCCTATAATTATTCTGAGTTCTCTAAAACAGTTACTGTTGCCTGCACAAATCACAGAATCACAGAATCACAAAATGTTAGGGATTGGAAGGGACCTCGAAAGATCATCAAGTCCAATCCCCCTGCCAGAGCAGGAATGCCTACATTATGCTACGCAGGAACGTGTCCAGGCAGGTCTTGAATGTCTCCAGAGAAGGACACTCCACAACCTCTCTGGGCAGCCCGTTCCAGTGTTCCGTCATCCTCACTGAGAAGAGGTTTCTTCTCGAGTTTAAGCGGAACCTCTTATGTTCCAGTTTCAGCCCATTACCCCTTGTCCTATCAGTGGTTGTCACCGAGAAGAGCCTGGCTCCATCCTTGTGACACTCACCCTTTAGATATTTGTAAACATTAATAAGGTCTCCCCTCAGTCTCCTCTTCTCCAAACTAAAGAGCCCCAGCTCCCTCAGTCTTTCCTCATAAGGGAGATGCTCCACTGCCTTATTCATCCTAGTTGCCCTGTGCTGGACTCTCTCCAGCAGTTCCCTGTCTTTCTTGAACTGAGGGGCCCAGAACTGGACACAATATTCCAGATGGGGTCTCACCAGGGCAGAGTAGAGGGGAAGGAGAACCTCTCTTGACCTACTAATCACCCCCCTTCTAATACACCCCAGGATGCCATTGGCCTTCCTGGCCACAAGGGCACAGTGCTGGCTCATGGTCATCCTGCTGTCCACCAAGACTCCCAGGTCCCTTTCCCCTACACTACTCTCTAATAAGTCATTCCCCAACTTATACTGGAACCTGGGGTTGTTCCTACCCAGATGCAAGACCCTACATTTACCCTTGTTATATTTCATTAAATTTTTCCCCGCCCAACGCTTTAGCCTGTCCAGGTCTCGCTGGATGGCAGCACAGCCTTCTGGTGTGTCAGCCACTCCTCCCAGCTTGGTGTCATCAGCAAACTTGCTGATAGTACTCTCTAGTCCCTCATCCAAGTCATTGATGAATATATTGAATAATACTGGTCCCAGTACTGACCCTTGAGGGACTCCACTGGATACAGGCCTCCAACCAGACTCCGCCCCATTGACTATGATTCTTTGGCTTCTTTCCCTCAGCCAGTTCACAGTCCACCTCACTACCCGAGAGTCTAGACCACACTTCCTCAGTTTAGCAGCAAGGATGCTGTGGGAGACTGTGTCAAATGCTTTACTGAAGTCAAGGTAGACCACACCCACCGCTCTGCCATCATCTATCCACCTTGTTATATCCTCGTAAAAGGCTATGAGGTTAGTCAAGCACGACTTCCCCTTGGTGAAGCCATGTTGACTGTCTCTAATGACCCTCTTATCCTTGATATGCCTTGAGACGGCACCCAGGATAAGTCGTTCCATCACTTTCCCAGGGATGGAGGTGAGGCTGACCGGTCTATAGTTTCCCGGGTCCTCCTTCTTGCCCTTTTTGAAGACTGGAGTGACATTTGCTTCCCTCCAGTCCTCAGGCACCTCTCCCGTCTCCCAAGACTTGGCAAAGATGATGGAGAGTGGTCTAGCAATGACACCAGCCAGCTCCCTCAGCACCCGTGGATGTATCCCGTCTGGACCCATGGATTTAGGGATGTCCAGATTGCTTAACTGGTCCCTAACCCTGTCCTCATCAACTAAAGCAAACTCCTCCACTGCCCTGACTTCCTCTGGGGCCTCAGGGGAACGGGGCTCCTCAGGGCAGCCTCCGGCAGAGTAGACAAAGACAAAGAAGGCATTCAGTAATTCTGCCTTCTCTGTATCTTCTGTCACCAAGGCACCCACCTCGTTCACCCGTGGGCCTACATTGCCTCTGGTGTTAGTTTTATCTGCCACGTATTTGAAAAAGCTCTTCCTGTTGTCCTTGACCCCTCTCGCCAGGTTCAATTCTAGGGAGGCCTTTGCTTTCCTAGTTGCCTCCCTACATCCTCAGACAACAGCCTTATACTCTTCCCAAGTGGCCAGCCCCACCTTCCAAGATCTGTAAATTCTCCTCTTGCCCTTGAGCTTACCCAGCAGATCCCTGTTTAGCCACGCAAGTCTCCTGGCTCCCTTCCTTGACTTCCTACGTGTCGGGATGCTCTGATCTTGAGCACGGTAGAAGCAGTCCCTGAACGCTAACCAACTATCTTGGACCCCTTTACCTTCAAACAGCCTTGCCCATGGGATTTTCTCTAGTAATTGCTTGAAAAATCCAAAGTTTGCCTTGGCAAAGTCCAGGGTTGCAATTCTGCTTGCTATTTTGTTTCTGCTACACGAGATCCTGAACTCAACCATTTCATGGTCACTGCAGCCAAGGCAGCCCTCAACCTTTACTGCTTCAACCAGACCCTCCTTGTTAGCGAGGATGAGGTCCAGCAGTGCTCCTCTCCTAGTCGGCTCCTCCACCATTTGCAACAGAAAATTATCATCGATGCACTGGAGGAACCTCCTGGACTGTGGATGGCTGGTTGAGTTGTCCTTCCAGCAAATATCAGGGAAGTTAAAATCCCCCATGACAACCAGGGCCTGTGATTGTGAGACCGCTCTCAGCTGCCTGTAGAAGGCCTCATCAACTTCCTCACCCTGATCTGGTGGCCTGTAATAGACACCCACAACAGTATCTCTCCTGCCAGCCTGCCCCTTAATTCTAACCCATACACTCTCAACTTGCTCCTCCTCCATGCCTGGATGGTATTCAAGACATTGTAGTTGCTCTTTCACGTAAAGAGCGACTCCACCACCTCGCCTGGCTGGCCTGTCTTTCCTGAAAAGGACATAGCCACCCATGACCATATTCCAGTCATGTGAGCTGTCCCACCATGTCTCTGTAATTGCCACCAGATCATAATCTCCTGCCCGAACCCAGGTTTCTAGCTCCTCCTGCTTATTCCCCATGCTGCGTGCATTGGTGTATAAGCATTTCAGGGAGCAAGCTGAGCACACTGATCTCACTCTAGGGGGATGGAAGGCCACCCGGTCCTCATAATTTCTAGAGCACTGCCCCGCTGCAATCCAGCTATAACCCCATCCCCCTTCATATCTAGTTTAAAGAACGCTCTATGAGTCCTGCCAGCTCGTGACCAAGGATCCTTTTTCCCTTTGTGTCATTTGAACCCCAGCTTGTTTCAGTAGACCAGGTGCCCTGTAGATCTCCCCATGGTTAAAAAATCCAAAGCTAGACCGCTGGCACCACCCCTTTAGCCAACTATTAATCTGCTGCACTTTGTCACACTTACCACTATTTTTCCTCATAATAGAAGGAATAGAGGCAAACACAACCTGTGCACCTGATCCTTCTAGCATCCACCCCAGTGCCCTAAAGTCCCTTTTGATTGCTTCTGGCCGTCTCTCTACTATCTCATGATTACCGATCTGCATAACCAAAAGCGGGTAATAGTCCGTGGGTTTGACCAGACCAGGAAGCTTCTTGATAACATCCTTAACTCGGGCCCCAGGGAGGCAGCAGACTTCCCTGTGGGTCGGAACTGGGCAGCAGACAGGGCCCTCTGTTCCCCTCAGGAGGGAGTCTCCAATTACGATTACCCTCCTTTTTTTCTTAGATGAAGAAGTCCTAACGCGTGTATCCGAGTGACTGGACAGCCCTATGGGTGAACCCTCCACTGGCTCTTCCTTTGCCTGGCTCTCATTGTCTAGAGCCCCATGCCTGTTTCGCAGGGGCAACCGGGCAGGTGAGGGAGGCTGGGCAGGAATTTTCCTTCCTCTCCTGGCAGACACCTGCTTCCACTCCTCCCTATCCTTTAGGTCCCCTCCTTTTGCCTGATGGCCAGAGGTGGGGGGATATACAGCTCTTTGCGGAGCTTGCTGCTCGCCATTCAGGAACTGACTCCACCGATCTGTCTCTCTCTCCGACTCCCTAATGCTCCTCAGCCTTTCTACTTCCTCCTTCAGCTCAGCCACCAGGCTGAGCAGATCGCTCACCTGGTCACATCGGACACAAGTGTCACTTCCACTACCCTCCATGGCCAGTGCCAGGCTCCACCATTCTCTGCAGCCCGAGGCCTGAACACCCACATGCTTATGTGGGGCCTCTGTCTGGGTGCCCACAGTTTTTCTAACAACCATTGACCTGGTGGCAACCATAGTTGGCTCTACAATACAAAGACTCTCCGGAAAGCTGTGCACGGAATAGTTTACAAGTCTTTTAAGTATTTGCCTTTTAACAAAGACTTACCCTTCTAGGCCTTTTGTTCAGTGGGCAGAGACTAGTCCCTGCCCTCCCCAAGGCTTCTTATACCCTGAGGGCACAGTTAACAGCTGATCACCGTGTTTAAAATCGCCGCGCCGCTGAGGGTGGCTCCGCCCACGCTATCTCGGGTGTCCGCCCTGGAGCTGCCGGTGCGGGCTCAGGTTTGGTTGCTGTAGCCGGCTTAAAAAAATCCCCCAAAAGCTTTTTGCCAGCCTTTTTTTTGCTTAGATTCCTTCCCCAGTGCAGTCTTACCTGCTCTGAAGCTGGGCTCGACAGCAAAATGTGATAACTTAGCTGCTCATTTGTTGTCTTCTAATTTACTCACAGAATTCTTAGCCATGTGGCAATTATGCACACAAAAAAAAAAAAGCAAAGAGTATTTTAGCTATGTTTTTGTGTTTCTAATTAGCAGCAGTTTTTATGAGCATTTCAGTGTTTGTAAATATTGGTAAACATCAGTGCCTACTTCTGTCGCAATGTTATTTCAACTTGAGTGAGCTAATGTGAATCCTCCACCAGTGTTCTCTGAACTAAATATAAAAAAAATGAAAGCTATTTTCCTTGACTGAAAGTTGTAAAGAGCTTTTTTTTTTATTTTAGATTTAAGAATTATAAAGAAAAAAAAAAAAGTCAAAATAAAATGACTGATTTTTTTGTCTACTTTCAAAGTAAAAGTATGCCAGCAGAATTTCTCATGTTTTACACACAAATAAATCTCTTCTGTCATTGAACAAAAATACGTATTTGGTCATACCTCCAGCTTCCCTAAAAATGTATCTAGATCTGTGGATTTAAAATTCCAGCTTAAAGAGTATGATTTTCTTATACTCGTGTTCTACTGTACCTTTAGGCACTTCATCAAGTAGTATGAATTATCAATCTGTATCACATTTTAAGCGTAAGACAGAAATTGGAAGAACATAGCACTTGCATGAAAGCAGAATGGCATGGTGTGTTTGGTGGAACAGTACATCTCTGCTATAAGACTTCTAGGATTGGTTTTGCTGCCAAAGGAATTGGGTGTGGCAATCCAAAAGGATTTATTCAAAGATGTCCGATTCAGATGTTTAGATAATAAGTTTATAGGTTTCATAAGAGAGGTATATCAAATACATTTGTGTTCATGCATGTGAGACAATCATGCTTCCCAAGCTTATTTTCAGCTTTCACTTTATTTAATGTCAGATTTAATTTAATTTAATTTATACTTATTTAATTCTATGTTTTTATTTGAATACCAATATTTTGTCACCCCATTAATGACTATCTTAAATCTTGGGTTTCTATTCATTTAAGAGTTTATATTTTACTGAAAGGAAATCACAGATAGCATAGAGTATGTGCAAATTTTCTTCTTTTTTCCTTTATATTTGAGGAAACTGTGATCTGAGGGCTGCCTTAAAATATCCCACTTTTACCTACTTCACAAAGTAATCCTGAAACTTAGGTAACGGTGGTGCTCAGGTGTTCAACTTTCTAAGTGAAAGGCCAGGTAAAGCAGACAGTTTGCAGGCTCATTTGAAGGAAAGATTTCCCACAGTAACTATGAGGATTGGATTCAGTGATCAAGGTGTTTGTTGTCAGCTCCACCTTCCTAAGATTTTTTCATTCAAGTAGAGACATGGCAGGGCATTTTTCAAAATAATAATGTGTGAAATATTCTCCTTGTGAATTCTACAAATATCATCAATTCTAGTTTTACAGTTCATATCCTCTGAGTTCAGAAAGCTATGGCAGTGCTAGCGCTGGACAAGTGCCATATTGAGTGTTCTTTACCCTTTTGTAGTTAAACCAAGTAAAGGATCTTGTTAAATCCCTCCCCAACAGTTTACCACAGTTTTGACGTACCAACCTTTGTTCTGAGAGCTCTATTCATTTTTCTGTGACCATTATCATCACCAACAACTACTGTAATCCTCTTCCTTTGTGATATTTCTGACCTTTCAAACACCACTCGTGCATTATATATATTTTTGGCCTATTTTAGCTTCTTCAATATTTTTCATAGACTGTTTTACTACCTGTAGAAAAAAACATTAATATTCTTTTAGGTGTAATAGTAAGACTTTTTAACCATTATCTCTTTATCATAGTATTACTACAATTTTTGTGGTGTTACTATTTCCACAGAAGAGGGTGGTTTCAGCAATATACAGGAATATGAAAGGAGGAAAGATATTTAGAAGTGGAAGGCAAGACTAAAACATGGACAAATAATTCAAAAATAATTCAAAACCATTAGGACAGACTTGTTTTACTCTGTTCCCTCTTACAACAGCTGTGCAAAATGTAAGAGCTCTAACTGTAAGACTCTTTAGGGATCATGGCAATTAAAAGCACAGTCCCCATGTCAACATCTTTCCTTCTAGGAAAAAAAAAAAATCTTATGACCATTTAGTTACAGTATCACTTAGAGAAATCTAACATTAACATAGCATACACTTTCAAATACTTAAAACCCCAAAACTAAAATAATAATTTTCAGTTAATCCTGGAGATCCCTCATGCTGTTAATAAGATCGGTTAATTTACCACAATGCTGTGGTAAGTATCTCTTATGTATGCCATTTCACATAGTGAAAGTGTTATTTCTGAAGAAATTGTTTTATTTGTATCACCTATCATAGCTATTCAAAAGCAATTTCCTGAAGTATTTTACTTAAAAAGGTTCAAGATAGCTATTATCTCTTCCAAAAACAGGTACTTTGCAGTAAAAGTATTCTTTGGGTCATTTGAGTTCTTTTGTTTTGGTCTGTTTTTTTTGTTGTTTTTTTTTTGGTTTTTTTTTTCTATTTAGAGAGATTTGGCATTACTGTTGTTTAAACAGGAAAGTGTTGATAATAGAATAATTTACCTTTATACAACCTGATTTTAATGTTTTGTTGTGGAAGATTTCTGCTTCTTTTTGCAAGTTTCCAATTTTCTGTTAAACTTTTTCAATCAAAACTCTGTTTTGCTTCTCAGAAAAAAAAAAGTTTTTTTTCATCCCCTATCTTTCCAGCAGTTAAAGTCAAGTAACAGAACACCTGACATTGTCCCTAGTGATATCCATATTGTATTTATTTATTTTCTTGTCTTTCCATGCTTGCACACAAAACACATCACTTGGTTAACTTGGCACTGAACAGAGTGGAACTGAAGATGGCTTCAGATCAAAAGAAATAGCAGAAAACTCAACTTTGTATAGAGTCATTATTATTTTTCATTAAGGTTCGAAAAGACATAAGATTTTCAAGAACAACTGACTGGCATGGGCCAGATGAGCATCAATATTGACTACGTATGTGAATTACATGAACCTTTGCTGGCAGTTAACCCTAGCGAGCAGCTGAGCTGTGGGACGGGGAAGAGAAAGGGAAGGATAAAAGTGGAAAAACTCATGGGCTGAGGTAAAGACAGTTTAGAAGGGAAAGTAAAAGACACACACACAAGCAAACCAAAACAAGGAAGTGATACACCACTCCTCATGGGCAGGCAGGTCACCTCCAGAAAAACAGGACTCCATCACACACAATGGTTACTTGAGAAGACAAACATTATCACTCCAAATGTCACCCCGTTACTTCTCCCCCCAGCTTTATACACTGAGCATGGCATCAATATGGTGTGGAACATCCCTCTGGTCAGCTGGGGGCAGCTGTCCCGGCTGTGTCCCCTCCCAACTTCTTGTGCACCCCCAGCACACTCACTGGTGGAGTGGGCTGAGGAGCAGAAAAAGCCTTGATGCTGTGTGAGTACGGTTCAACAATGGTGAAAACATTCCTGTGTTATCAACACTGTTTCCAGCATAAATCCAAAATACAGCCTCATAGCAGCTACTGTGAAGAAAGTACATTTGTTCAGTGTTACACACAGACACATGCAGAAGTTATAATATACATCATTGCCTTATATTTCTTTTACAGTAATATGATTCTTCTCTATACAATATTTCCAAACTACCTGGTTGTCCAACAAAAACACAATTTTGAAACAGTTTCCTCTTTGTTTTCTACCTTAAAAGAAGAAACCACAGCCTTATGTAATTTTCATCTTGTATTTCTTCCTGTCCCAACACTCTGTTGGCAAAGACCCAGGCGTGCCAGACACTGACTACTGATAATACCTCGTTTCTTAAATTTGCTGCTGAAGTTAAGAAAGCATGTAGATGCTTCTGGAAGTTCTAGCAACAGCTCACTTCCTTGCTCTCTGGCAAGACTGGTTTTCCTCCAACTTGTAAATAAGTAAAATAAGTAAAGTAAAGTAAAATATTTGTTCTAATGACTGGGTTAGTGGATATTCTGTTCTGTGATAAAAGATAAGGTTATAAAAAAAGAAATATATTTATGGAATTTTGTACTAAAGGTAGTGCCACCACATCTTGTAAGTACCATGTAATTGGTACCATCCTAAATTACACAATTTCTACACATTTCTACAATTTCAACAATTTAACGTTGAATATGATTTTCTTTCAATAAATCAATTTCACTAGTAACTTCAACCTGTCTCTAAAAAAATTCTTCCTTCTTCTGAAATGGCTTTTTATTATTTTTTATTTTTTTTTTTTTTTAATTTTATTATTATTTCTCACTTCTTTCATTGTTCTCAGAAACAGTTTAGTTAGATCTAATGTCACGTAAGTATTTTTTTTTCTTCTTCCTTACTGCCTCTTTTGGCCATGAACCCTGATCTTCAACTGAGGAATGTATTTTCAATATCACTTTCTGGTTTTGTAGATACTGGAAAAATATTTGTACATATATACTTAGATCGGTTGCAAAGATTTTACAAAACTTTTCTGATCTGTATCTAAGATATCATTATGAGTCTTCCAGAGTATACAAGATCCATCACATATAAATAAAGTTACATCATTTTCCAAAATAAAAGAAAATGATTGGTCAAATATGTCTCCAATTTATGTTGATTCATTCACCAGGAAAAATTGTAGTACACAATTCATACAAAGAGAAATGCAAAACATAACTGCATCTATTTCCTGAAGTGCTGATAGCCTGTAAATACCATGGAAGGCTTTATAGATTGCCTTGGATGCTCAAGGCTGATAATAAGGCAAAAAAAAAAAAAAATATTTTGCACTTATCAAGTACTTATGCCAAAAAAAATTCTGAAGATTTGCACCCAATATCTGAACTTTTTAGGCAAATAATTCAGGTGGCAAGACAGATCAAAGTTGTAAAAACACAAAGCATGCAAAAACCCAGATGTATCACGCTACAAGTAGAGAAAACACAAAGGATTATATCTGCATAGTACAAAACTAATCCACGGACAGATAAGGAGGAGCTTCAAAATAACTGAATTCTCTGATTAAGATCACAAAGTTGGCAAAGGAGAACACTAAACTAGATTGAGCTAGTCTACAAAACCAAAAGTAATATGATCGATAAATTTAAGTTAAAAAGACATTTGGAATCTTCCTGTGGAAACAAATTATGGTGATAGCACAAGCAGGTACAAATGTTGCCTATTTCATGGGATTTACTGTCTTGAACACTGGCATTCAGGATCCACATTCAGCTAATTTTAAAATTGACTGAGGATGAAGTTGGCATATTTTTATCAGGACTTGAAAGAGATGACTACAAATCTAATAGGAATGTTTCTTTCTCAATCTGTTGTCTTGAAAAACAGGGACAATATTATCGATCTATCTCATAAGGATGCACTAAGTATTTTCAAGGTGCTTTAGAAATTCCAAGTCTTAGAGTAATAGTAAGAATTACCTTCAATAAAATCAGATAAAGTTGAACAGAAACAGTATTGTGCAAGATGTATAAAATCGTCAGGTCTTTCTTCAGTGAAAAAAACCCACCATAGCAGAAACTCACCAGGCAGCAAGTGTAATATTCATATCAGTGTGAATGTTAAGTTATATATAAATCCTACAACAGAAAACTTTTGAGATTCAAGTAGGTTGCTTTATCGGTGATAGACTGAAGAATGTCAGATTTATAGACAGCTGCACAATCCAGTGTTTTTATTCTTCCTGCAATTTAAAACATTATTATAGAGACTCAAATCTTTGAGGTTTTTTTGATAATGAATCAGATAGCTAATTTCTAAATTATGTAATGAATAAAGTAATGTATAAATAGCATTTTTCATTATCTAATTCCTTAGTCTTCAATCACAGATGACAAATATTCTATCTGAAATCTTTGTACCCATTATCAATTCTCCCTACTTGTACTGTAATATAAATAAAGCTGCAAAGAAGTGAAATGACACAAGGGAATACTGAGAAAAACTAAATGAGCAAGGAAATTTATATTGCTTTTAAGCATATCTGAGGGAAGTCTTGGGTGTTTCCATGGTTATATTCCATTCTGTCATTGCTTATGAAGATTCAGTAAAAGAGTTGCATTTATGTTAATAGAATATTATCACAGTCAACTATCAAAATTATGTATTATATTATTGCAGTCTACAAGGAGAGCAAACACAAAGGATAAAAAGAAAGTGAATTTCTGAGAAATCTGAAGAATCCAAAGCAGAACATACTTTTAATGAAGTCTACCATTTTGCTTGCATAGCAGTTAGTCCTTGTAACTGATTAGACATTATTGTCTCAAAAATGTAGAAGAATCTCCAAAATGCATATTAGACACTGAGATGAGAAAATTTACAAGATTTAATAACTAAAGGTACGTTATTTGCATGAATAACAGGACAGTAACTCATCAAGAACTAACAAGATAATTAAGTTAAATATTTACATTCTCTTTCATCAAGTTGCTGTCAGAATCTGTGCTTCAAAATACAATTAGCTTCACTTTAAGGATATGGAGAAAGGAAAAAGAGGGAAAAGATCGTTTATCAAGAACAGAAACATATCAAGATTTTTAGGAAGGACGGGTAGGGAACTACAAGAGGGAGAGTAAAGCAGCTCCTTTGCCTGTGAAGTGGCCCATGGTGAAATGTTGGTTCTGACAGTTTGCGAGTCACGATCAGAGGGTAAGTAGCAGTGGTGAGAGTCCATCACAAATCTGCAAAAGAGGAGGGAGTGGATGAAGCTTTTTGTCCTCAACCATTAGAAGTCTCATGGTCACAAGATCTGGTTCTGACTGGGAGTTTCAAACATACAGTCATCTGTTGTGAAGAATGCACAGCATAGTGAAACCAATTCAAGACATTCCTGGATTTGTCTGGTGATTCATTTCCAAGACAAGCGTTAGAGGAATTAACTACTCTAATGCTCCACTTGTCCTGGTGCGCACAAATAGGGAGTTCATAACCATGAACTGATTGAGTTCAGAATACAGAGGAAGGATCTGGGAAGGTAAGCAATACATTTTAAATTCTGGACTTACTCCACAGAGAAGCCTTCAGTTTACTTAAGGAATTGCTAGGGGGAATACTGTGAAGCAGATTGTCGTGACGCAAAAAGGTGCCTATGAGAGATGATTTATTTTATTAAACAAACTACATACCCTCATTTCACTGAGAAGAATTTCCCACAGTAGTATTTCTATGATCTATGTCCTTTTCCTGGACAGTGGCATGTAATCAAGGAGCCCAGGACTTTTCCTTTCTCCTTCTTCCTCAGTTTTTTTCTCCCACTCTTCTGCCCCAATCCATCCCAGGAACACTCATTACTTCTCTGGTAGAAGTGGAAAAAATGTGTGTACCAAGTCCCTCTGTATTTTCTCATCCAAAATATTAAATTACAGCTATCTCTACCTAGATGTTTTTGGAGCCAGTCCCATGATCATTTAGCCTACTGTCAAAACTAGCAGGACACCAGCCGGCATCAATCTGAACACCCTGAACACACTGCTGTGCAGTTCTCATGTTAAAAGCCCCTTGGCTTTTGAGTTCTTTTTGAAGCACAGAGAAAATGTAGATATTTTAATTGTGTATCTGTCTGTGCACACTGGGCACACATTCTCTATCCTGCAGTAATTCAGATTACTGATGTATCCAATAGGCAAAAGTAATAACTGCACCTTGAGTTCTAGAAAGAGAAGAAATCTGCTGAAATTTTTGAGCAGGTACAACGGTATTCTTAGGTGCCAGATGAATGCAGTTTTGTTTTTTTTCTCCCAAAAGAGAAGAAAGTTATTTGCAGACTGTAGGTATCATCCCTCAGTTTATAGCAACTCCTCAGAAATCACTAAGGGTACTGTGATGCACATGCCAGAAGAATGAAATAGTTCAGGTGAAAAGTTTTGCTGTGTTCATATGTCAATGCAGATATATTATCTCTTCTTGAGGTCATCTGGAATTGGCAGTTTAAAATTCAGAATAAATAAGAGACTGTGTATATATTTTCAGTATGTGAGTGGTACTAAACATACGCATGAAACACGTTATTGCTCTCATGACAGGAAAGAAAACTGAGTGCAATGCTTTTTCTTCTGTTTAAATATTCTCTTCTCTTTGGAGTTCCTGCTGAGAGGAGAGGAACTGACTGCCCTGACAGAGTAACAATTTGAGTTTAACAGGTACATGGCTTTTTTTCTGGAAAGTTTGTGTTTTGCAAGGATGTGTCACGATGTGTACAAGGGAGAAGGGAATTGTACGTTCTTTCACATTTCAGCCTTTTGCTTGCAACTCAAAGGTTTTTGAGCTGCCAGGTTATTTCAGTGAAAATCTGCTGAAGACTCTTAAAAACAGACTTTAAGGGATCAAGCTATGGAAAGTTACTGTGTTGCTTTCTATTACTAATGGTGCTATAGGAAAACTTTACTGTCAGTGCCTCAGGGCAACAGAAGTGAAATGCCCGAGGCATTCAAATATCACATTTGGTACACATTGCCATGAGCTTTATGATTCTACTTTGAAATAATTCCATTCATTTGTAATCAGCTCTGCTGCACTTCAGGAAGATGGGAATGAAATCAGCTTGCAGACAAATGTGTTAAACAGTGGTGATATAAAACTTTTCAAAACTTTTTATAATAATATGCACTCTTTCATGGTGAATATTGATTCACTGGCAGATATTTTAGTATTCTTATATTAAAACAGTCTTAGGAAACATTTGTATTGAAAAGATGTATCAGAAAAAAATGTGTGTCATCTTTTTTATACTATCTGACAGTAAATAAAGATATTGCTTTGCTTCATTATATCAATCTCTTCAATGCCAGTTTGCAATTATGCAATTAATTGCATAGAAGCAACTTTATGAAGGTGTTAATTATGCACAGCAGACCCAATAAGCTACTCCCATATGGCACGAAACAGTTCTAATAACTTCCATATTCACATATTTCCTTCCTATGAATAAACCTTTTAGACATCTTCACAAGGAAAGGGGAAGTGAATGCATGTTGGTATGAAAAAATGCTTCCACCACCACTAAAAATGCGTTATGATTATGATCCAAAATCACAGCTTTGTGTCTTGGGCTTTATCCCTAAGTTTTGCTGCATTCATCCTGGTGTCACATAAACATCCATATACATAAGCATCATCATTCTGCCTTCAGAAAAAGGATTAACATTTCCCGTGACATTCAGAAAAACTGCCCTGAGCAACTTGCCTAGCTTGAAAAATTTTCAGAGATGAGCACTAATTCAGGGCTGAGATTACTGAATACATAGTGCAATATGATATTGCTGCATATAGAAATGGAATTATGTGCTTATCAATTAACTTCAACCCTATTCCCTTAACTTAGACAAAATAAATCAGTTAACTGATAAAAGCTTTTGTGATCAATGACAGTGAGGGTCAAAGATTTCTCTTACAGTTTTGCTTTTCTTTTCCCTTGAGGTATAAGTGCAGATGTATAGGAAGAAATCTGGCACTATATACACAGACTATATTATAATGACTTTAGTTCATTACACACTTATATAGAACCTGATTGTTACTAAAATTAACAGGCCCTGTCTGGCTTTTATCTACAAAGAGGAAAGCCTGCATGTAAATTGATCAGTGCAGAGTAAGGCTTCTGGAAGTAAGTGGAAAAGTCAGGAAACACGTATTTGGGACTATTGAGTAAAAATTGCATTATATCAGAAGCATTTAAAACCTGTAACTGAACTCCTCAAATCTAGTACCATATAATGAGATCATTCTTCCATTTTAAAAAATGTAGACTTATCATGCAGATAGAGAATAAAAAACAATATTCTTTGGAAGAAGTGGTACTTTCAGACTCCAGTATTCAAAAGAAAAGGAATGCCTTTCTCATGCAGAGGCCAACTCACTAGGACACTCACCTGAGGCTCAGTAAATCCCATTCCACAGCTACGCAGGTCAGACAATGGAAAAACCACCATCAAAGAACATAGCATGCAACTGTTTAAATTATCACCATTTCAAAGCATATATGATCTCAGTCTTTTAATTATATGCTGCCTTGCAAGGGAGGAATTCAGTAGTGTGTTATTCCCTCCTTACACCTCACTACTTTCCAAACTCCTTTTCTACCTGTATGCTTTTATCTATATCAAAATCCTATCTAACACCTATAAAAGGACCTTAGATGTCAAAAAAAAAAAAAAAAAAAAGAGAGACTATTTCAAATTGGTGTGAGGAAATATACCAAGCAGAACATTACTGTAGGCTTGGCCGATGTACTTTTCTGCTTAGCATCTGGTTCTCCTCACTGCCAGGTAGCGGTCTATAAATGAGATGGCCGTTTGGTCTTCCCCAGAACAGTAATGCTTTTGCTCCTGTATTAAATTTCTGAATATCAGAGTCAAATCTAGATTCATATGTAACTTCCTATATAGCAGAAAACAAATGGTGAAAGTTGGATTAATTTCCTTGAAAACTGCAATTTGTTCAAAATTACAGAACACCAGGATGGAAGGGACCTCAAGGTTCATTTGGTCCAACCTTTCCTTGCAAAACCACAGTCTAGATAAGATGGCTCAAGTGACCTGTAGATCAGAATCACAGAAACATGAGGGTTGGAAGGAATCTCTGGCAATCACCTAGACAAATTCCCTTAGTCAGCTAAAGTCAGTTGTCCAGGACCACGACCAGTAAGTTTATTAAAATCTCCAAGAGATTAACATTTCCAGGCCTCTCCAGGTAACCTGTTTCAGTGTTTGACGATCCTCATAGTACTTCAGGTTTGTGTTTAAATGGAATTTCCTGTAGTTCAGGTTTTTGCCAATTGCCTTTTCTCCTGTCACGGGACACCACTGTGGAAAGACTGGCTCTCTGTGATTTTCCCACTCTACACTGCACTGGTGCAGTTCCATTTCAAAATTGTGTGCAGTTTTGGGTGCCTCAATATAAGAAGGACATTAAACTACTGGAGTGTGTCCAGAGGAGGGTGACTGAGATGGTGAAAAGTCTCGACGGTGAGACTTATGAGGAGCATCTGAGGTGACTTGGCTTGCTCAGCTTGGAGAGGAGAAAGCTTCCTCAAGGGGTCCAGTGGAGGGAGAAGTGCTGATCTCCTCACTCTGGTGACCAGCAATGGGACACCAGGAAATGGAATGAATCTGCATCAGGGTAAGTTCGAATGAAACATTAGGAGAAGGTGGGTGGTCAGTCATTGGAACAGGCTCCTCAGGGCGGTGGTCACAGAACCAAGTCTGTCAGAGTTCAAGCAGTATCTGGACAATGCTCTTCATCATGCAGATTAGTTTTAGGTAGTCCTGTGAGGTGCAGGGAGTTCGGCTTGATGACTGTTATGGATCCCTTCCAACTTGAGCTATCTATGATTCTATGACTCATACAAAGTGACAATATGGCCCCTCCCAGAGGCTTCTCTTCTCAAGATGAAACAGTCCCAATTTTTGCAACCTTTCTTAATACGAAAGCTGCTTCAGTGTCTTGATCATTTTATCAGCCCTGCATTGAGCTTGCTCAAGTATGTCTATGCCTTTTTTTGTACTGGGCATCCCAACACTAAAGATGTGTCTCATTAGGTCCAAGCAGAGGGGAGGGATGACCTCCCTTGTCCTGCTGACAATGGCCTTACTAATATAGCTGTAGGAGGCTACCAGGCTGTTTAAACATGATTTTCTCTTCATAAATCCATAGTGACTACTCCTAATCATCTCCTTGTTCTGCACATATTTGGACATGGTTTTGAAGAAAATTTTATCCATCGCCCTCCCAGTGATCAAGGTAAGGTTGAATGATCTGTAGTTTCCCAAATCAAAATATTTTTACAAAATTCTGTAAAGAGAAGTTGCTGAGATTTGCAGTTTAGACATAGTTGTGATCTATAGCCATAAACATGAACTATATACCTACAACACTGTGGTTCTAAAAGTGTTGCAAGAGGAAAGAGTTCTCATTGTTTTAGAATTGTTAAATGTTAAAATTGTCTCAGGAGACAAAGACTTCATTTTAGTCCTATTAATATTTTGACAGAAAGAAGGGTAGAGAGATCTGTGGCTATACAATTGCAGCTTGATCTGCAGAAACAGAGTGACACCTGTACAGATCCAAACTGAAGTTTGACTGAGACTCTATTATGGACTAAAATGTACCTAAATAAGTTGAAGCATGTAATTAAGCTGACTGTTGCTTTACTGAGTTGCAGTCTGAATCAATATTATAGATTGACTTAGCATTCTTGGTATTTTCCCAAATTCTTACCTTACCTTACCTTACCTTACCTTACCTTACCTTACCTTACCTTACCTTACCTTACCTTACCTTATCTTATCTTATCTTATCTTATCTTATCTTATCTGATCTGTGAGGGTTAAACTTACAGAGATTAGAGGTTCATTTCCAAAATCAAAGCTTTTCACTGACATACTTTAGAATCACAGAATCACAGAATATTAGGGGTTGGAAGGGACCTCTAGAGATCATCTAGTTCAACCCCCCTGCCAGAGCAGGATCACCTATGGCAGGCCACACAGAAATGCATCCAGTTGGGTTTTGAAAGTCTCCAGAGAAGGAGACTCCACAACCTCTCTGGGCAGCCTGTGCCAGTGCTCCATCACCCTCACAGTAAAGAAGTTTCTCCTCATGTTGTGGTAGAACTTCCTACGTTCTATACAATAGAACAGAATATAGAATATAGAATATAGAATATAGAATATAGAATACATCTTATGTTCTGTACAATAGAAAGTTTGTCTTCTGATACAGTTAGGACATTTTTTTTTCCCCCTCTGGAACAAGGAAGTCACTGGTTAATGACTTCAGTTTCAGAAGGAGCGGAACTATCTAATGTCTGGTTTACTAGCTATTGCAGTTTCTGTATTTGAAGTGAATATTTCCATATTATCAACGTTTACTATCTGCATGGAGTCTCTGTTATCAGGGTTTGAGCTATTGTGTTATACCACCTTACATATTCCCCCTCTCTCCTGTTCCGTCAACAGCGTGCATGTGACTTCATACTGACCATATTGTCTCTTAGAAAGATGTTTTAAAAACTAGTGATATGTTTTAGGCAGATAATTTTGTGAGTTGATTCCTTTGCTGATTGAAACGGTACTAGGCCTGATTAAAACGACGTATGGAAAAGTATGGCTGAAGAGTTAGGGGACGTTATTAATGTTGGATCCCAATTTATATTGGTTAAGGTCAAATCCTGGGATGTGCAGATTTATAGTGCTTTTTTTTTTCAGAAATTGAATACTCATAAAGGTCTCTCATATTCCCTAGTATTTTCATAAAATACGTTATTACTTATTCATCTTATATTCTGGGATTTCTGAATACACATAATAGGTTCAAGAACTACTATGGAAAAGATACATAGAAAGAGGGATTGCTTGACTATTGATGTCTAAATTAATTTTAATCTGTATTAATTAATGTAACGAAATGGCTGACATTACAAAATGCATATGATAGCATTTAAGCCTTTGTTCATATAAGATTAAAAGCACACAAGCACTCAACTTCTCTTAAACATTTTAACATCAAGCTAGCCTTAGATATGTTTAAGTATGAATGGAAGAACATCAGCTACTTAGTGGTTCTACAACCAAATATATTATGCAAGAAAACTGTGTTGAGTACTCTTTCGAATTAAATACAGAAAAATATATTTCAAAGTAGAAGGTAAACAATGGCTTATACTAATAAATCCTTTTAACGCTCCTGAGTGCATTTAGCAACCAAGGTCAATGATTTGAAAGCAATGTCTTGACCTCTTAAAGAAATTAAATATGAAGATACTAAATCAACTTTTTAAATCACTAAGCGTCCAAATAATTCGAATAGGAAAAATGGCAATTTAATTTGTCAGGTAGACAAAATAGAAGACTTATCCCAAAAAAAGGATTTAATTTAACAGTTAGAAAAAACATCTAAGAAGAATAAATGATCAAGCCTGGGTGGAAGAAGGGATGCTAAGGGTTTTTTTAATGCATAGTTAAGACAGAATTTGCTGGTTTCAGCAAATTCTGGATACTCTTGTGTTTGCATAGTAAAAAGTCTTCAGCGTGGTAATCTTATGAGTTTATAATCAGCAAGTTGTTATTTAGTATGAGCATCATACGGTTATACTAAAAGAGCTATTTTGTAGGAAAGAGAGCACATTTCACTTAACTGCAATTTCCCTCTACCAACAAAACCCACAATTCAGCTTTGTGCAGCAACAACAAGTTTGAAACAGTGGGATCTTTCAGTCTGTCAAATTGTTGTTAATTACTGAATGTTGTTAAAGGAAAACATACTATGCACAGCAAAATAAGCATAACAAAGGGACATTTATAGGCCAATCCAGCTGTCACTGAAATGAGCAAGAATTTTGCTGTTAACGTCAACATGAATAGAATCAGCTTTTTAAATTTAACCATGAACATAAAATGCAAGTCTTCTCTATGCAAGCCATCTCTATGTCTCTCTCTGTCAATCAAAATAATATGATTCCATATCAAGACATAGAAAGTTTCTAGAAATGTGCTTTTGATGAATGTATGCCTTTTAGTGAATTCAAGAGTATGTTCTAAACATTAATTTCTGGTTGCCAGAAAAGACTCTCCTTCAAATTTGTGGGCTGCTAGTTCCCAAACTGGTCCTGCCATGAGGATGCAATCTCAGCCCACAATACTGGAATATTTAATAGTTCATGCTAAATGCCTAGTGTATTACTTGGTGTGAAAAATTTCTTCTCAGAAAAGCAGTGTCCAGCCCTTACATACTTATACAGAGATTTGGGAATAAAAATAGTAAAAAAAAAAATCATCCCATTGTAGCATTTTTATAATTTACAGCAAAATAACATACATTAATTTTTACCTGAAAATTTCACTCTGTTCTCAGCTGTCAGCCAGCCAATTATCTCTCAAGTTGTTCATCCTTCACCTGAAGCTGATCTGTAGGCTGCATTCCTTCCAAGAAAAGAGAGCTCCAGAGAACTACTCCTTGGTTTAGTCACAATACTTACTTAGCCTCATGCTTTACTGGCTGTATTATGTAATGCAAGTGAAATATCAATAGTTTTAAGACATCATAACTGCCCTTGACGTTTCAAAATAGAAACTGAGACATCTCTTATTTACCTACTAACTTCAGAAATGACTTTATATTCTGACCTTAGTGAAGGATGCCAACATAATACTCTTACGTTTCTTTCAGAATAGATATCTCAGAAGATTAAAGAGGAACCCTGAAATGCCAATTACTCTCCCTTTGTTTATGTTTTCTCTCACAGAACTAATGGATTTTCAATCATAAATTTATGGCATAGCATTTTACAAATTACACATACTATAGAGGCCTTTCAGAATTCTGCAGTAATTACTTTTTTTTCTGTTCCTTTCTTCTCCAGCAGCTTGAATTACAATAGAAACCTTTCCATGTCACAACATAGAAATTTAAACCAGAATATAAAATGGCATTTCTGATAGTCTATGCTTCAGTGTATTTTGATTTTGCTAGGGACTCCACATTACATATTAACAGAACAAGTAACTCATTAAGTACATGTGGTACAAATTGTCACTTCTTTGAGATACTTTTGAAATAGAACTGAGTATTAATGGGGAAGACTGATTACAGGCAATTAATTAATAATGTCTTTAATTAATAGAAGACAAATTTAAAGGGAATGATTTTAGGAATAGAATTTTGTTCAAATTGTACCTTGCGGAGATATTCTAAACCAGTCACAAAGATCGTTGTTACATAAATAAGCACTGATGTAAGCAACAAAATCTCCCTGAGTAATTTGCTGCTTTAGATCATAGTGAATATTTCTAAAAGGCCTATCAAGAGGAAGATGACCATCAGCTGATTTGAACAGTGACACGAACTTATGAAAGCAAGGAGTCAGACCCAAAAAAGAAATATAAAAGAAGCACAGAAACTGGAAATGGTGAGACCACAGAGAAAAACCAGCAGCGGTCAGCCCTGGTTTGACACTGCTGGCAGTCACCCCATGGGCAGCACAATCTCTGCCTGGGGCTGATGGTTCAGCCTGCACCCAGCGAGGGCAGCAAGCACATCACACAGTAAACAGGGACCCTCACCTTGGTGTGAACTTGTGCAGTGCTGTCTCACTGGTGATAGGAAGCAGGGGGGAACATGAGCTGGAGCACCCACATATCTCTCAGGAGGTGTGTGCACTTGGGGAAGCGGCACTGTCTCCCAGAAGAGAGATGGTGCATCTAGCCCAACTGTGTATCTGCATGAATACACGTGAGATTAGAACTCTTTGGGGTTAGATATAGCAATATGCTTAGAAATGTGTAGCTGTATTAACATTTTCTAAATAAGTGGCTAACTAACACTGTTTAGCTATTGAATTATTGATACTCATTCTGAATGTATAGTTCAGTGATTGCCAGTTAATTATGTGCTGTTAATAAATCAACAAACCACTTCTGTCCTCATTTAGTTTAAACTATGCGAACTGAGCCAATTTTTCTGAGGTAACGACAAGCTGTTACATTCTAACCACAAACTTTGAACGTTACAGCCAACCACTAGGTACTCTATCGCACATTCTGACAGGTAAAGCAACACCTACTCTATGAATTCATTTTTATATATGCAATTTTTCATAAGTTTTCATCAATAGGCGTTCAACAAACAAAAGACAGATTTATGGTACTAAACCTGAAATCTAAGCCTGCAGTCACAAGGGGTACAGCCCAGTCCCTATAAAACCTCAGTACAACTCCTTGCATTGAGAGAAAGAATCACTATCATTCAAGTGAAGAATTATCAAGAGACAGAGATATTGATAGGAAAGTTAAGGAAATACCGTCATTAAGAAACTTCAAATCCCAACGGAAAAAAATATAGAATCCCAGGAGATTTAAATGTTTCTTCAGTGGTGAATCCTCCAGCTACAAACAAAACCGTAACATTCTCTGTTATGCACATTTCCTATTGAAATTTCAGTAGCAGAAGATCCTGTGGAACAATTGGAAGTGGTGCTTCACTTCCTTTCCCTAGCCAGCAGCAGCAGGGTATTTTTATAACATTCTGTTGAGAATGATTTGAACAGAGTGTAACAAAGGGGAAAGAAGAATACTCTGTTCAGTCTTTCCAGCTTCACTTCACCTAGTGAAATAAGTTAATTATAATTTAATCTCTTTTCAGTAAAACTCCTAACTGTCAGGGAACACACTATTAATGTTAGGAGGTTACAGGTTTGTTTTCAGCAGAAGAGTGTAGAATTACGGAGCATGTGACAATTCAATCTAAATTTGTTGGTTTACTGATTTTGCTGTGTAAGTGGTATGAGAAACAAGAAACTGGGATGAAAATTATATAGGAGACTGTATAGAGCCCAACAGAGATATGTTCTGATGATTGCAGCAGGCCACTTTAAGATGGATCCTCCTGCTCTGAGAAAAACTTGTATATTTATTTCAAATCAAATGACACCTTATTTAAATAAGAAAAATATGGTAATGGTTGATGATAACCGAATTCTTTCTGAAAGTAAACCAGAAAGGATCTAGGTAGTCATTCTGCAAAATAATATATAAAGTCTCAGAACTTTATAAATATAACCATAAGACTGACATTTTGCTAGTTGGGTGTTCAGCTCATTATAGAAATCCAAGAGTTAACTGGTTGTTTTAAAACAATAAAGCTCATACAGAAAACTCACTGTAATAATGAGCTGACACTTTATTACAAATGTAGTTGGTTGCATCTTTTGGTATTCTGTGTACCTGCTTGCTTGATTTATTTTTGCCTTCCAAAGATAATCCGTTTGTTTGCTGTCTTCAGTAAATAACAATATGCAAGTTACATGTGAGTTATTGATGTACCTGTTCCAACATTTAAAATAAAATCCTAAAAAGTTAACTAAAAATCTTTAAAAAATATCATCAAAGTCTCAGATTGTTATCCCAAACCTTCAGTTTACTCCCTCATACCTTTAACTTCTGTTCTTCCTCTTTTTACATATGTATACAAACAGAATAGTGGTCACAAAATGGCAGAAATAAATTCAGAATTTCTCTTAAATGTGCAGTATCTCAGCTGTTTTCTGAAACACTGTCATGGTTTCATGACATCAGAAATCATTTATATTTCACTACAGACCACATTTTCTATTTTTCAGTTATGGAAACTACCCAAAGGTTTGATTTTCCCTCTATTAAAAATTGTATGGCCATGTTTTAGTAATCTGATGAAGACTATTAATGGCTATTGAATCTCCTTTGTCCACTAGCCAAATGTGATATTCTCTCCTACACAATTTCAAAATATCCAGGAAGAAATGTAGATGCATAAACATAAAACATAAGTTACATGATGGAGATTTTCAAAGGACCAGGTGAGCTATAATATTCTTCCGCTGTCATTTTGCTAGAGGTTATCTCCCATTAAAGTAGCAAGCGATTAATACTTTTTATTATTGTTATTTCAGCCTCCCAGTCAGAGAAATACATAGTAATTCTTTTAAACATGTTAATAATGTGATCAAACAAATATTTTTTGAAGAGACCTTTGCCTTTAGCTGCACTCACCGACAAAACCTGACCCTCCAGTCACACATTCCATCACCCAGAAGAGATTATAATGACCACCCCCTCAGATAGCTTCCTACCAATATTCTTTACAGTATTTTCTTATTGAGCATTGTGTTCTCTCTTTATTTTATCATGGTAGTGGAAGAATCATCACAAGAGTCAGTCTACTGAGAGAAATAAGTCATTGATCAGAATTATAATGGTTCGATGGCTGGAGTGAGGACTGAAATATCTACGTAAATGGCAGGCACTGAAACAAAAGAAATCATAGTTCTGTAGTGAACTAATTACACTAAAGACTCTTGAGGTATTAGCCAAGTTGAGAAAGTCTACACTGAAGAAGTATTTAAAATATTCAGTACAAATATCAATTTCCTTAGATACACAAAGCCAGTTTTCTAAATTTAACCTGATAGTTCGGATCCTGTATAGCAACAGTCATTTACTGGAACATATACAGACATAAGGCCAGCTTCTGCTTTCAAGTGTAAAAGGAGGAGGCTATTTAAAAGCTGAAATCCTGCTGGCAGAGACTGCAATAGTGACATATAAGACAGCTGATGGCAAAAATTTAGGAACTCTTATTTAAATCTTTTCTTACCTCTGTCGAATTATGTCACACCAAAATGATTGGGTGTTGGATTACACAGCTGCTCTTTGCCAGTCTCACAGAATTGTGGGGGGCTTTTGCCCCACTTTATACACAACAAACAAATCACATTTTGTCAGACTTACCCCTCCAGAAAGAGCCATTTACAGAAATATTGAGAGTGACCTCTTCTTTGTGTGGAGGTCCTGAATCACATAAACCAGATATTGCTGAAGTCTGAGAGCAGTGTAATTTCATTCCGCTCCCTACACTGTGAAATATAGAACCATTGGTGTCATGAAATCGAAGAAATATAAAAATGAAAGTCCTTACTGATAGAAGCATGTGCAGTTTATATTAAATTAAGAAGGATGGAAACAGATCTGTGGCTTTTGAAGTACATGAAAAACCACAACACCACTGAAGACACCAGCAGGTCAGGGGTGTAAATGGAAATAACTGCTTTAGGGATGGCCTGTTCAGGACCCATACTGAAAACCTGTGTGTCGCATATTTTCACAAAATCAATTTATTTCCAGCAACTCGGGAGCTTTAGGGTTTATGAAATATAGCCCAACTGTCAGCAAAGAACAAGTTTTCTAAAAGTGAAAAAGCTATTGAAGGCCTTGCCCCTTCAAGAAAAACAAAGTAGAAACAAATAAACAAAATTCCAAACTATTTCCTTCCATAGAATAACAGCTGTTTTGTGATATTTGACTCCTGTAAATAAATGGTTATATTTTAATATATATATATGTGTGTATACAAATGTGTATGTCTGTGTGCATCTAGGTAGCATCCAAAGCACACATATTTCTGTGGCCATACAGGGTAAAATACTGATATGGACTAGTGAGAGATTTTAATTCTTCTACCAAGTAAAGTTTTCTAGAGAACAACCAAACACATTTTATAATATCTTGCAGGAACCTAGTTGTAGGTAACAAATGTTGGTATTTAAAATTTATTCCAAACTAAATATTAATAAATTCAAGTTTATTTGAAAACAATTTACAATTTAAAAAAGCTTAAACAAAATTGTTTTTCAGAAGGCTATGTTAAATGTTATACAGTTGAAATTGCCTATACATTATGAAAAGTATGTTAGGCAATATATATCTAGAGTATAGAAAAGAAAAACCTTAAGTATTGTGGAAGAAAATCTGGTTTTAGCCATTCTGTTTGGGAGCTTTACTAAGAACAAGGACAGTTTCATTACCCCATTGGAAGGGTGCAAATATATATTCACAATTACAATACTATCTTCCATGATTCAGATCACTGAATCAGGAAAGAGATACTTGAATGGATTTCTTTTTTTTTTTTCACTAGACTGGCTAATCTCCCTGAGTAGCATTTTTAAAGTCACATGTTAAAATGCAATGTAGTTTGTATTTTGAGATGAAAGTCACTTCCTGAAGCACACAAATCACAAAAAAAAGTTGGGAGTATGCTCCCTCTTACTCCCCAAAACCCAGTTAGAATACTGTCTGAGGCTTCATCACATGCTTACTCTCTTGCAGTGCTTTTTTTTAGAATAGGGGAAGATCAAGAGATAGTCTTGCTGCAGCCTATACAGTTAGGACCTTTAGAAGGAAGAAGCTGCCAAATAACTCTTCAGTTCTGATGGTCTCTTAGGACTGTCTGCAGAGAGTGGAAATATCTTTTAGCTGCAACATTTGGGGCACAGTGCAGCATCTGAATCGAAGGTCTTAAAAATAGTTTGGAAAGACCCCTTTATGCTTGCTCCTTGTCTGTTTTGCTTGCTTCCTCCTAAGTGTTAAAAGCACTCAGCAGTTGAATAAGGCAGCCGTCAATAATTGCGAACTAAAAGATTCAGAGGCTGCAGAAGGGTTCTCATTTAAAGGCAGAGGATGGAGTGGATTTACTTACTCTTGAATGGTGCTTCACGTAAACCAAGTTGAAGAATTTAATAAGTGTTTTATTCCAGACTATGATATATTCTGTATGGGCATTATATTTTTAAGGAAAAATGTTGCAGGAAATCCTGTTCTCAGCTCTTGATAGTATGACGGATACTTAGTTTCTACTGTTCTCCAACAGGGAACAGGAAAATGATCACATGGCCAAGAAACATCTTCTAGCAAGACTACACTTCTCCAAGTGCCAGAAAAGAGGAAAACTCATCAGCTTCTGCACTGCATATTCTCATTCCTTTCTGAAGCAGCCCCCTCCCAACACTTAATCTTAGCACACACTTAATCTGAAGCATACGTGTATTTAATGAATATTTATATGCATTCAACTACAGGCATACACACACATATATGTATATAAATACACTTGTTATTACTTTCTAAAGCCTTTTCTACACATACATTCTTCACAACATTGACCCAAATATTAATTCATAAATGTGATTTATTTAATCTTATCTATTATCAAAGCAATGCAAAGAGTATTCTCACCTGCAAATAACTGCAAGGAAATAGACAGTTCACAGCAGTTGCAGGATCAAACAGATCACTAAGCTTAAATCAGGAGTATTTTCTCCCTGAAAGCATATTTTCAAAGAGGTAAGAGAGATTTCTGGCCTCTATTTGCTAAAATTTTGCTCTTCATCAAGATTAATTATTTCTAATACTTCACTGAAGAAACAATTGTAAAATGCAAATATTTATGTACCACATTCATCCACAGAAACCTTCAATGTAGTTAAAATTTTTTTTTTTATAAGTTATTGAGAAAAATTAGAACTGGCACTCAAATAGGAGCGCTAAATGTGTATTCTCATAAATATTATATATTATAGGTATTTTGGGGTTTGCTTCACTATCACATAAATACACTTGCTTACTGTTTAAATGTTTTGAATGCATTTTCTCAATGAAAAGGATTATATTTTTTTAATTTTGTATTCTTAATAAAATAATTATAATTTTCCCAGTTGCATGAATTTATTTAAATATGAACTAAAAATAACCTCTTGCAATCGATAATTAATAATAGATGTAAGAAAATTGAATTCTGATAGCTTCTGAAGAACTGAAGATGAGTAAAACTCAAGACTCACTGCTGATCAGCTATGGGAAATAGTTTGTTACACGAGCTGTGACCTATTTTAGAAGTGTTAAACTTTAGAGAGCACAGGTAAGAAAGCATTTTTAAATAAAAAGATAAAACAAGACAAAAACATGAGAGTGTGGCATACAATAATAAGCACCATTTGTGCAAAGAGCTTTTGACACTACGGATTTATTCAAATCCCAGTTAAAAGGAGTAGAGCTGTAAGAAAGCAAATTTTTAAAATAACTTCCTATTTGAAAGAAAATGCTTTACCTTTCTAATTTAAGACAAAGAAAATATAAAACCCAAGCCCCAAATCTCTATGCAATACTTGCTTTCTTTGTAATATTCCTATTGCTTTTCTCTTGCTTTCATTTCTCTTTATATTCTGCATTTGCATCTTGGATTTCTCCTTATTATTACCAGGAGAAAGAAATTGCATACTTATGGGCCTATTGTTTACAACAATAGCTAATCATCCGTTTCTGGAAAATAACACTACCAGTGTTCCTGGCTGTGAAATTTGCATTTGTTTCCTGGCTAGTAGATTTGCAGATTTTTGTGAGAAAGAAACTACAGCTCCCATAAGGCAGTGGAAATAGAAAATAGAGTTTAGTACTGGAATTACATTTTAGAAAAGTAAATGCCTTGGTTCCATTCAAAGACAGAGTATGCTTAGATAGGTTGGACAGATGCACAATAAAATAGTTTTTCATTATATTCAAATAATCCTACCACATAATTTAAAAATATGACAATTGTTCTTTTTTTAGGAAAAAAAAAGAAACAGGAAACAAAAATCAATCAGTTCTACTGAGATACATGGGGTTTTTTTAACATATAAGTTATTAATTGCAGTGAGCTTTGAAATATGCTTCAGAAACCATTCAGAACTTATACATCCTGACCAGCCAGGTTTTGAGGCATAACCAGAATCTGAAAAAACATATTAGATATCCCTTAACCCTAGCAATCTTACGGAGTAAACTAAGAATGAAAGTGGTGACAGTACAAACCCAAGCTGTTTTATCCATCAACACTGAACAGAGCAACCAAATTGCATTTTGTGACTGGTTGATGAAATAGGTGTCACAGGTCACAGGGATGACACAGTAACTGTCAGAAAAGTAAGAGGATATTAGATTATCCATTGTCCCATAAAGACAAAATCATTTATCTTTGATAAATTGCCCGGCCCTTTTGTAAAGGGTTCATGGTCACAAACACACAGAAACAGTCTTAGAGGTTACTATTTCTCTTCAAACCAAGATTGACCACACCAGTTATGTAGTCGTTTCTTTTTTCTTTTTAATTCTGATGGCTTTTTTTCAGTAACTGTTACTCTACTCATGTCTACAGTACACAAGCTCTACATGGTTAAAGATGGTGTAAGTAGTGATTTTCTTCAGTAATACAGTAGTTGGTGTCACGATCTGACAGCACAATACTTGCCTAATGTGAGCATGATGTCATTTCTTTCAGTTCTAAGGTTGTCTTACCTGCTTAAAAGACCTTACTGAGTGCTAGAAATTAGTTCTGAGAAATGCAAGAGATTTTTGGTAGCCAGTATCACTTTAATTCATAACAAATTCTGTGTCTTCCAGTCAAAGAAGGCAGACAGAATCTAGGTTAGACACACACTTGCGAACTACACTGACATTCAAGTAATATGTAAAGTTGATGGCTTTAATTCAGGTTTTAAAGAAAATCAATTTTCCACTGACACGACACAGTCTGAGTATGTTTGATTTCTGTGATCATGGAGTTGACCTAAAGCTTAAATGCATGTACTGGCCCAACTTCAGGCCTGGCCTAGGGTTAGGTCTAGGGTTAGGGTTTAGGTTTTATGGTTTAGGACATACTTATGCACACAAATATGGAGTTTGCATCATAGAAACACAAGGCGGGAATGAAACGTCAATATTCTCTTTGTAACTGATGATATTTTATTCCTATCATGTATTTCAATGGGAAGACTGAATGTCACATTTCAGCAATTACAAAATGAATACATGACATTTAAAATATTTTGTGGCTAAACAAGAAAAGAAATATTCACTGTAGTTATATTTTCATTGAAAGTCTGAACAAAAAAACCAAGAAACTCCTACACAAGCAAGAACATAATTAGTCTCAGTTAAAAGTCTGTATAATTTCACTTTGAATATTTGTGGTACAAATTTAAATACATTCAGTGTGACATTTAAGAAAGAAGGGGTCCCATGACTAAAGGGCAAGGAAATAAGGCAGGAATTTTATTTTTTCTACATTGATTTCTAGTGCTGAAGGAACTTGATTGACAATACTGGCAGGCAAAATCCTTAGTATTATCTATACCTTGCTAATTCAGCTAAACTCCTATGTGATTTCAAGGTACTATACCTAAATATTGACCTCTGGAATAGTTCCTGGAGCAAGAAGGTGTCTTTGTCCATCCACTATATGGATTTCATGGTGAGACAAAAGGGAGTTCAATTTTTATGATGATTTTTTGTTGACAAATGCAATGACAAGTAGGATGAAACATCTACATCACTTTCTATACCTTATAAATAGCCACTGACAGTGAATTAGTCACTGGTATGAACATAAGACCTAAAATTGCATCTTCCAGAACAGAGATACTAAGTCCATCATACTGAAAACTTCAAATAAAAAGACTGCAAGGAAATCTGCATCTGTTGTAAACACATTAAAATGAACTGAAAGTCTTCTTCAGAAGTATAATGGAAAAGCAATAGCCATTTTACTGTGTTACTTATTTTCTTAAATGGGGAATACATGGACACCTAACAGACATCCCAGAGAATTATAATGTTGATATATGAGCCCATTAAGAAATCATTCATCAGATCTGATTCTGGTACTTTAGTACACAAAGTTTGCTTTAAAGAGCCATGTTACTCTCCAGAAGGAACCACTTAACTTTAGCATTTCATATTTCTGCCTTTAAATTCCACTTTTTCTCTTCCTGTTATGCAAGGCCATGGAGACAGTCCTCTGAAGATGAGAATTTGAAACATTTGTTAATGACATTTCCTACGAGGACACAAATGTTCTAGACCACATTTATGAAAGACTCACAAGATCAGGAAACAAACAAGGGATTTATAGTAGTACTTAAAAAACAACATTTGCAGTAAATTGTTCTAAGACTATGGTAAGCAGTATTCATTTTTTGTAGCAACAGCAGGTTTAAGAAACCATATTCCTCCTGAACAAAGCTGCAAACAAGTGTTTGTACAACCAGAGAAGAGTACATTCCAGCTCCCCAGCATGATGCACATAGCATTGCTATAGTGCCCCGGAGAGTCTATAATTATTGCGTTTCAAGTCCATTGTGCTTGTTATGTAAGACTGTGTTTTCTTTTTCCTTGTTAGCGTGCTGATAGCAAAGGTTGAATTAACAGTACTAGTATCTTGTTTGTTCATGAAGAAAATATAGCCTCTTCTAGTAAAATCCGTTTCCAGGGAGTATGACTTTATAGATGTGAAGTCAGAGACTTTTTTAATCAGATTTGTTTTATAAAGAATTTCTTAAATCCCGTTGAAATTTTTTTTTTCATATTAATACATCTTACGTCACATGGCCACATACAAGTAATATCATCAATCTTAGGACTTGTGTAATTACATGAAACTATTATCCGTGAAAAGGAAAATCAAATTTCACTCATACCAGTAAATATTCGTATGCCACTGTAATGTATTTTCCGTCTATTCAGAAGAACTGCCTCATTCAAATTCACCTTTTCACACATACATAGCTTTGGAACTTGGAATCTGACTCTTGGCATCCTTCATTGGTAAAAAATAAGTATCCTGTTGACATGAAAGTATTTATTTGAGTGTGATGAGTGAAAAGTGTTTTAAGATTCCTTTAAAAATATTACTGCATGTAATTTTGTCTCTTCAGTCACATTCTTTGATGACAGCATTTTGACCATTTCATTTAAACTGAATTTCTTGAAGAATGAAGACATCATGCAGACTGTAATCTTTAAAACTCATTTGACAGCTGTATTTTTAGAGGATATGTGAAATAAATATTAGAAATATGATGAAAGCTGTACTTCTACATTTTAATTTTGAACTGCAGAAAAAAAATGGATGGTTATTACCAACCAGTTGGATGGCTGGAGTAATAAGTTGATTGATGACCTGATATACCTTTCATTTCATCCTAACAACACTTGTACAGGATACACTAAATTTTAGACAGGATACAGTCTAGAGCAGCGTTCCTTACATTTTAACTTGGTGGCTCATCAAAGCACTCATGAAAATCAGTTTTAGCATTCTAATTATGATTTTGTCAAAGTGATGGACACGAATGAAACTGTGGAGTAATGCTGAGCTCTGTGATTTCGTCAGTGATATTATAATGATGGATGGTACTATTATTTAAGTAGAGAGATTTAATTTAAGTGGAAAGATTTGATTGTATGTTGGATGTCTACATCGACATATGTAATGACTGCACAATTGACACAAGGTATACTGGTCAGTGGTCATGGCTGGAACAGGTAAACTACGTCAAGAGTTTAAGATTAAGAGTATGCATTATAAGGCATTTGAATTAAGAATTAAACTACATGATGTATTCCATTTTATCTCAAAAAAAATCCTACAGTTTATGTTTCATATCAATCTATATTTAGGTGAAAGTTCAGAGAAGATTCTATGAATATTTGATATGCCTTGAATTCCTGTTTTATAAGAGTTGCAGTTTACACCTACTCACTTGCTCAGTTCTGTTTCACTGTGAGTTCAGTCTTCATCAGTAAAACACAGTCAACATCAGCAGAACACAACATTCTGTTTAGTTTGTGGTCCAACCTATACAAATTTAGTAGATTTGTGACTGCAACTGTAACAACATGGCTCAAATGCAATTCACTTCAATGAGTCTGGTTTCAGGTTTTTGCTCTCGTCCTTTCTCATAGTCCAGTTGTTTTCCTGCATATACCTACATAAAAGTATTTGATATAGTAACTTCTGCTTCTCAGTATGTTGAGAAGCATGTTTTACAATTTTAATGATCTACATGTAAATCTCTGCCTACGACTTCATGCTACAGGAGTGTAAATGCTACAGTTGTCATAGGATGCATAAATCACTCATGGAACATAAGATACATGTCTTCTACTATATCATATAACTAGGAAGAGAGGGAAGAGGCTATAAACAATAAATGGGTGGTTGGGGATGGCAGAGGCTGGAATGGTGAGGAAATGTGGTTTTTAAAAAATAATATTACACTACAAAGTTTGAGTACTTAATAGTCAGGTCTATTAAAATGTTATTGGATGTCTTTCCAGCTTTGTGAAAAGTTGCATGCAGAGCTTTCTGAAAGATAAGTATCTTTATAAAGCTGGCTGAAGGACGAATCTTTAAATTCTTAGCAATAAACTAATTAACTTTCAATAATAATTAAATTTCAATAATGAGGTAAATGGTCAAAAGTAGTATTTTCTAGGAAACCCGTACACATTGTAAGCATTTTTTCATTCTTATCATATTTCACTTTGTCAAAAATATTTCCTCTTTCATGAGAAAAACTTGTTTAATGGAGTCATAATGTTGTGAATATTTGCAGTAATTCTGTACATTTTCTGAAACCTTTGCCAGTGAACAAGTTTGTATGTGATGATCAACTCTCTAGGGAGTTTTTTTGGTAATAAATACAGGCACATCTTTTTCCTCATCAATTAATCTTTGAAGATCACATAACTGAGATCATGTACTACACTGGCTGGAAAATCAGTCTGTTGGAAAAATTCTGTACCTTAAAATAGCTAAAATCATTGATCAATAAGTAAAATTTTTAGTAAACATTATGTACAATGACTAACATATTATATCCTTGTCTATCTTCAAAGCACTTTGTTCATTACCTGAAAAAAAAACTGCCCTCCTTTTATTTTCCGTATTTGATCCAGTTTACTTCATTTGGATCTCACCATCCTACAGCTGTTTCCTATATTCATTGCTCAATTGTGCTCTGTTTGAAAGAGCAACAATAATTTATTATGTAATTTGTTATGTAAATAGATATGTAAATAAACAATATGTAAATAAAATTATATGTAAAATAAAATATGTAAATAAAATAATTTATTATGTACTGTCTACCTTTCAGTTTCCTTCTTGAAAATGTTACCACGTGCTTCTACTTCACATGGCTTCCCAACTATTTTCCAATTGTAGCAAAGATGAAATTCATACCACTCAGATATCTTTCAGTTTACTCTCCTTTCTTTCTTTCACATGCTTCATTAGTATTTGTTGCTCTGTAGATATGCAAATGTATTTGACATAGCCAAATTTCATACAGTTTTTGCTAGCCTATGATGGACTGTTTTGTATCATTTCCATGTTTTCCACAGAATCCAGTACCACTGTATCTAACCATGATTCCTTTCAAAAAAATGTAGGAAAAAAACACCCAGACTATTATATTTTATCAACAATGTGAGATAGTAATAGAGTATTTTTTGTTAAAAGGTAAGAGCAGTGTCATTCTTGCTTGCCACACCCTACAGCCTCCAAAATCTCCCCTTGAATAAGCTCCATGCTTCTTCAGAGTAAGACTAATCTTCTCCACTTTCCAGGGTGATAATCATAGAAATATAACACAAAATTAAAATGTGTAAAGGAATGAGACAACTGTCCATTGCAAGTTGTTAGTGTCCTTTTTTCAAAAATTCTGTTACTGTGAACTTGTTTCTACTACTGCAGTACATAAGCTGTGTGCAGATGTATATAGAGTCCTGTACGGTCATTTAATGGCAGTTAATTTGTGTAAGATAACAGGGTGACACCTGCACTATTCTGCAGCACAGCTGGAGAAGTCACAGTGCAAACTGTTGCCATTCACAGTAGGTCTCCTTCCAACCCTGATGGAGTAGCAGTACTAAACACTAGCCAGGTGGGCTGGCAGCAAAGTCTTGTGGCTTTTTTAAAATTTTATTTATTTTAAAATTGGTTGGAAACAGAAGTGCTGAGGTACTGACAGGCTAGCTCCTGCTCTTATCTCTGCTGTCAGAGTGCTTCCAAAGAAGGTTTATCAATAGGGCAGTAAGAGCTTTATATGTGTAAATATATAGATACAAAAATATACTTTGTTTCTGAACTAGACTCAACATACCCACTCGTTAGTTTCCCCAGTTTCCCAGGGCCTAGAAGAGCGAACAAATACGTCCCCCAAAGTCCTTAGCTTTGACATACCTTTTTTCTTACATGCTTAGATGGTTTTCTCTGGGCATTCATCCCATTTCTGTAGTCTAAAAATATTTATCACGCTTATCAGGAGCTGAATGACTTGGAGCTTTTGTTTGTCATTTACAGCACAGTACCTTCACACAGCTGATTAGCCTGTGGGCTTTTCTGAGCACTATAGTACGTTCTGGGCCCAGGATTATTTCCACTAGAAGACTATCCCTTTCAATCATGACAGTATCAGCCTGTTAGCAAGACATATAATAGTAAAAAATACCCTAGGATGCCTATTAGCCCTCAGAGCGAAGACACAGAGTTGACATGTGTTAATTTTGCCTGCCAGTTTGCATCAGTTTGTAATGAACGGATGTGATACATTGTGGTGACATGATGACGAGCATTGGAGCTTTCTATCAATAGACACTTAATCTGCTTTCTTAACGGTTTAACCGAACAGATCCTCCTTTGCTTTCCCCATCTAGAGTGTGATAACATGCATATACACAGTCACTAAAGAAGATGCCAGCAAAGCACAGACACTATGGGATACGGGAGGATGTCTCTTATTTCAGTTCACATGGGCCACTCCATCAGGGATTTCCTAGAAAGAACAACGGTGTGAAACATGACCTCTTTATCATCTCTCCCACATTTTGTATCACGGATGAGCTTTACAAATGTGTCCTTGCTTCTAAAGATATACACTGTCTTGAAACGTACTTTTTAAAATGCGGCTACAGCAGGTTCCAAGTACAGCTCCTGCTATATACATGGCATCTAATTTCTCTCACATCTCTGCAACATTATTAGATGCCTATAAATATCATTAAATTTATAAGCAACTTTTTAAATTTGACTTACTGCAATGCTTTGACAAAGAGCAGAGTGACCATCTTGTGAGGACTGATACCATTACAACAAGCAGAAAAATCTCATCATGGTTCTCACAATTTGTATAGCTACAGAGTTGTCCCTTTTCAAGGAGGCTGCACTGGGACATATATCTGGTCTGTGACAGCAAATGTTTTGTTTTCTGTGCTGCATGCCTGGCGTTTTCTAACTGATCTTTGCCAGTCAAGAACTCCCAATAATTGTAGTGGGTAGTTTTATTCTGTGAATGACACTGGGCTGAACTAGCTGCTGTTTTTTTTCTGGCTTCTATTTTAACTAAGGTGACTGGATTGGACTGTGGTTTTGTTTGGGTTTTTTGTTTGTTTGTTTTCCACTGAATGGCTTTTCTAGCCTGGAATCCACTAAAACCTAGCATTATTTTGCTTTGAGCACAAAGCTTTCATGAAGTCCAGCCAAACCCACTATGTCATTGTCGCAGGCCTCTGTCAGTTTAAGACATTGTCTGTAGTGTTTTTTTCTGCTTGATGCAATTTTAAAAATCCATCATTTTACCACTAAGGTCTTTGACTGCAAATAATTTTATTCAGTTTGTGACCTTTATTTGTCTTTTTCTTGAAAGCTTTTAATGGACTGTGTACTCCTGTTTTCTTTTCTCTCCTTATTTTTCATTTCCAGGCTTGTTCATCTTCTAATATCTACTTATTCAATGTCTCTTTTTTTTTCCTGTTTACTCTTTTTGTTCTTCTGCAGACTATTCCCACCCTTTTGTTCTGTATTAAAGTGTTTAACACAGAGACTGCATGAATTCAGAAGACCTTTCTGCATGCAATGAAGAAGACAGAGATTAATTATTATCAGTTACATAATTTTCATGCCTTGGTTTCCTTACAGTGAAGAATAAGGGATAGGATCATCAAAAATTCCCATCCACTGCCTGTTCAGTTAGGGCTGGACTTTTAGGCATGACTGAAGTTGAACAGGGTATGAATCTCACTGAGATTGTGTGAGCAACAACAATGGTATAATGTAGGGAGTATTTCTTCACTGTCCAGAAAAGATGATTCCCTGAATTCTAATAACCTACAGATCTACATTTTTATTTAACAACAAAGTCATCTGAGCTATGTAGCAATTACTGAAATAATCACTGAAATACAAATTGAATGGTGTATTTACTCAGAGTGAATGTATTTGTATCCCTATGTTAGCATCTGTAAAGCATTATTTATACTAAATATTGTATAATTCTGAAAATCAGGCTATTTTTTGTATCTAAATATAGGTAGAGGACTGTAAAGGAGTTTTCAATAAAGCTGAGTATAAGCACTTAGTTTTCATTACCTTTAAAAAGTTAGCACATATTTTCCAAGGAGTTTAGGTCTCTTGAACTGGGTAGACCATAACAGGCAAGAAATTATCTTGTTCTGAACTCATTTTCCATGATATGTATGTAAGATGTCTCCATTCGAGTTGAAATATTTGTTACCAGGTCATAAAGGTGAGCTCTGTGTTATCATCAGCCATATTCATGAAAGAATATGACTGCTTAATTCTTCTAGTTTTCAATATATTTGTGATGAGCTAGATTCTTCCAGGAAGAATCAGTCCTAAGAGTTAGTCTCTGGTGTTCTTTTTCTCAGTCCTCACTGAATTAGTTATGACAGAGAGACTGCTTCAATGTTGTGGTCAAACTGTAAAACAGAATGACTTACATGAACACGAAAGAGTAATACATTATGACTGCAAAAATTCTGAATGACTGGGAAAATTGTGAGAGCGATATTCATAATTTTTTAATATTTTCAGCCAAGTATTCTTAAACTGATTTCTTCTAATATTTGCAACATATTCAAATTCCCCATAAAATTTATCATAAATTGCAGGTTGGATTCAGCCAATAAATAGCTAGGCATCCTGAACCTATCACAATCTTTGGTATCAGCAATTTGGTTACCTTTGCGTACATTTACCTAAGTTGCTGCCACTCCTCCCGTCTCCTCACATGTTTTTTTCCACGGAACTTGAGGACTCTTCAGAAGGAACTTCAGGCAGGTTCCTGCTGGAAGTCCTAGACTGTCAATAAAGAAATGGGTTGTGGAGTCCTGGAAGGAATCTTAAAAGATTGTCTTGCGCATCCCACTGTCTCAAGCCATGAACAAGTGCAAACTGGTGGTTTCTGACAGATGTTTGTGTAGCCAGATTTTACTGCTAAAAAGATTCTCCAGATGTATAACCTAAACAGTCCCTCTGTACATATGTCATCTGCCATGCATACAGAGAAAATATTCTTGCAGATCTTAAAACTAGTCTCATACCCTTTTGGCGATCTTTTTCAGTCTTCCGGGTAAACCAGCCACATTTTCTATACCTCTTCCCATATGTTCTAGTTGCTGTCCACTGGATTTTGCCAAAGCAACTCCCATGTTTTCTAAAATTCAAATGCATCAAGAAGGCTTTAGTCCTGCTTTATACCTTCCAATGTGGTGTTCAAGTTTGTAGTAATAGCATGGCTTTTGATTAGCCTGGGATCCACTGTAGCTCCTGGTTGCTATCTAACTATTTATCTTTCCTCTATATTTATGCAGCTAATACATTCTACACACATGTAATGTTTTGTAAGTTTCCCTCTTGAATTTCATCTTACGTTTTTCAGTCCATTACTTTCATTTGTCAAAATAATTTTGAATTCCATTCTTGTTCTTCAGTGTTTTGCCTAGCTTGATATTGTTTGCAAATTTAATTACCACACTCTCTATTGTCAATTTCTCCTTCTTGCCCCAGTCCTGTGGATTCCTCACTGCGTGTCTGAAGGCACAAAGTAAACACTAAAAATATTTCTAAAATATCTCCTGTGGCCAATTATGTTCTTATCATGATATTAATGCATATTGAGGTCAAAGATGAGTAATACAAATGAACAACTTATGCACCTAAATTATGTTACAGCATTACACAGAGGGCATTTATAAATACTCATAATGCTAGAAATTTATAGTGCAACCTTATACCAGTATTACAAGTAAGAACATGAAATTATCTCTATTTCTGAACTTACTATGAATGATATCAAAACATTCTAAACAGACATTAATATAAAATTATGTACTTTTGTCATTTTTTAAACTGTGTGGTACGAGTTTAAGGTGTTAATTTCTATGAACTGGTTCCAGGATAATATTCAGTGTTTATCAGTGTGTTAAACTTTCCTTAATAGCGTGAGTATGAAGTGAATAAAACCCCGTAAGCTCCTAAATTGATGGAAATGGCAAAGAAACTTTAGAAATAAACAGATACTATTCATCAAGATATCTTGAAGGTATCTAATCTTTCAACTCTTTGTTTACATCATACATGATCATACTGATACTCCAATACTGTAGTTTGGTTTACTCTTGGGGGTTTTTTTGCTTGTTGTTTTGGGGTTTTTTTAACACATGCTATTTATTTCCGTTCTCACATGACTCTTGTACACTCGTAAAATTGCCAGTATATGCACATATTATCATAAATATCTCTAGTCTGGTATTTCTCTCTGAAAGCACCAAGGACTTCACCCTCAGAGAAAGGCAGAATTAGAATAGTGGTAAGTAATGGAGTCATCTGATCTTAAGGAAAGGTTTTTTTCTTCCCCATAAATTAGATCATGGTATTTCTTTGAAGCAAAAGGGATTACAGCTCTTTTTAAATTTATCTAAAATACCTGTGGATGTTCTTATCCATATACACGTTTAATCCTTTTTTTTTTCAAATCCTCATAAGATCTTGGCTTCAATGATAAGCAGTGATGATCCATTCCACAGCATGTTACGCATTTCTTATTTGTCCCATCTCATGGCAGAATGCCTCTGATTGAAATACGTGGTATGTTTCAGCCAAGAAAGAGATTCTTCTCTATTTCACCCTACCCGCTTAAAGTCTGTCTAATGGACCTTGTCAGTTTTTATCCAATTCACTGAATGACAGACAATCCAGTGCTCCCTCCTTCTGAAACATTTCTAGTACGGCTGGTCTGTGACTAGTTTGCTGTGCCGTAAGAAGGACTTTTAATATCTAATATAATGATGGTTGTCCTATCCAGAGTACACAACAGTAAGGAATGTTACCAAATTTTACAGTAACCCTCACACACACACTGGAAGAAAAAACTGCAAGTGAATACTGCCTCCACTATTTTCCTCTTCTCATTTAGCAAGATGAAAATAGAGCCTTTCCTGCGTGTGTTTAAACACCCTCATTTAAACAAGAAACACAACCAGAAATATGAGAAGTTATGATCAAGGAAAAAAAGTCACTATATTTTTCTAAACCTCAGAAAAGTGGTTTTTAATAGAGAAACATGTAAATGTTTTGAAACATGTAACCGTCACTGTTTGCAAATGGACTTCTTTCATTTGAAGTCATGGAAACAAGATTGGACAAAGTCATAATGAATGTGCATGTACTTTAGTTTAGATCTGTGTTTGAACTACCTTCTGAAAGAAACCCAAAAAATGTTCTAGATTAAATGCAACAGGGTGTCTGAACTGCTGCACTGATAAAGTGTAATGAACAGCTGTAGCCTTGAGGAGGGGTATTACCACTGACCTAAGCAAATTAACAGCCTGATTCCCTGGAAAGGGAGACAATCAGTTGATTGTCACAGAACCTGGGTGGGTCACCTTTCTATCTACAATAAAGGAGAAGGAACGAAAGAAGTACTCACTCAGTGGATCTGATGGTTGTGACAGAAAAATCACATTCTGATTAGAAAACCCCCCCAATCACCTCTATCAATGTAAATACCCAACACCTATTTTAGAAAACACTAACAATAAAGAAGTCCTCCAAAATGGCAACATTTGCTAGGAGAATTCAGGAAGATACTTGGAAGGATAATTTTCCCAACTTTATGATTTTCCCTCCATCTCTCAAATTACTTTAAGTGATCCAGTCTACATTTTAGCCCAAGGTCAACAATAAATACATTGTTTATTTATTACACATAGACTAGCATATGAAGGTATTTCACTATTTCTAGAGAAGGGATATTTTGGCCTGTATTTTTCCTCTTCAAAAAAACCATGACTATGGTTATTTTTATTTCTAAATAGTCATACTCAATAATGGAAATTATCTATTTGAGGTTGCATTCCAAAGACACATACATGCCATTTCTTTCCACCAGTATATTCAAAATTCTCTAGTATACTATAGCTAGCTAACTGAATTGAACTTCAGTTCAAGATTAACTACCGTGTTTAAAACACTAACAAAAGTCCTGAAAAATTTTATGCAGCTTAAAAATTTTGAATATATTTTTACAAAAATACGGTTTTAAGATGCACCGCATTAAAGACCTTCACAGAAATGTCTTTTGCTTATAACAGTATATTTTTAATGTCACCAGAGTTTAAAAAATAATCCTCTTTATATTTTAAAACTATAATTTTTTAGGGTTTCTAAGTCCTGTGTAACAGAATTTTCCATTTTTTTTCAAAAAAAAATGAGACAGACTTCATGGATGCTTCAGTTTTTTTTCTTTCCAGCTTTTGGTAAACATGATTTGAGTGAAAATTTTACTGTTGCTATATAATATACAATTTCAGAAAGCACAAGTATGAAAGCATGCCCAATCATGGATATCTCCAAACAGAAGGGAATTAATAATCTCTGAGTTTTTTGGTTTTATGTAATCTTCAGAGATAGAATACAAGGCCTGAACTGTTAGCAGAATATAGACGAAAAGATCCCAACAGTTATATTTTAAAATAAAATTAAAACTCATAAAACTTATGGTAAATATAGATGCATTTGCCACTCTTTCTATATAGAAATAATCCTACCCATATATATCTAGGTATATCAAAAGATAATGGATGGCACTAAGAACTGCAATAACTCTTTTTCCTCCAACGTACTGCATCCTTAAACCTGGAATAGAGAAATGTAATTTGTCCCATGGACTAGGACAGTTCACTACTTTGTTAACTGAGATGTTCCTTCTCCTAGACTCTAACTAAATTTTGATATCCACATATTAAAACGAAAAGAAAGTAAATCATATAAGATGGATGTATGATGTTGACTTTGTATATTTCTTAGTTAAATTAGCAGTTCAATAACAAACCCTGTCAGAAATCAGGCTTTGAGATTCAAACAGACAAAAGCATGAGAAAGAGGAGTATTACAGTTCTCTTTCAAATTTACCACCTATCACAGTACATCTCTTGTCTTAAATTGCTCTGGCTTATTTGCCTGTCATCATATGTGGATCCTCCGGCATCACTGGGACAGCTTTACCGGAGTAGTGAGGGCTCCTAAAGACTACTCAGCACAGAGGTCTTATGTGAACACGTAGCTGGCAATAGGTGACCTCCTGCAGCATCTGCTGGAAAGGGTAAAAAACTTGCCCCTGAGTTTTCCAAAAGAAAGATCTTTGATGAAAATCTCCTCTTTCCTATAACAGTTTCCTGAAATATTTTACATACAAGCATCCAGAATTACTTTTTAAAGGTATTTTACTCTCTCCTCAAGCTACATCATATCGGTATTTAAGTGGCATATTTTGTGCTTTGGAACAACAGAAGAAATGTGTAAATATTGAAATACGACATTATTTATACAAATTAATCACCGAGTGTCTTAAATGTGACATTATGCTGCAGTCTGTACTCTCACGTATGCTCTGCAATCAACTGCAAAGGAATCCCAAATCTTTACTGGCCTCACATCATAGGAAATATATTCTCATTACTCTAACAAAAAAGTCTCAAAAGTCCCCTCTTCAATCCAAAAATGAATAAAGAAAGCAATCTGTAGTAAATACTCATAATGAGTTATGAAGTGGTGTAAAAACTAGGTTGTAAGTGCCAAGGAAAGGAAGAGGGCTGAAATACTTTGATAAAGTCTGGAATAACTTACTTTAACAAAAGTCATGAACCAATTTATTTGTATGAACATGACAGTGTCTTGAGATAATTTCAGAAAAAAATATATTCTGCAACAGATACAGGAAGAAGAGACAATAACATTCATGCACACAGATCCTCAGTTTGCCAAGAAGGTGCTGACCTGAGTGAAGTGAAAAAACAGATCTTCTACTTACAGTCAGTTTCTTCAAGGAGGTCCCTCCTTAATAAGAGAAATCTCAGGAGAAGATGATGTAAATTCTTTCTCCTCCATGATGAAGAGTTTTCTCAAAAGGGCTCAGAGTGCTCAAAATGCAAGCTTTATGGCTACCATTTCATATGGTGACAAATGCATGACAGGTAACTTTCTCCTTTTCCTCCACAACTATATGGTAACTATGAAGCATAAATGAACACATTCCCACAGTTCTGACATTTCTCCCTTCTACAGGTAAGCACATACAGTTCTCTATGCATTCTAATGATACAAGAATTAAGCAAAGTAGGCATAGAATCAGAATTTTTTTTCTCAGTTCAAGTCTTAAGCTTAGTGACACTTCTCTTATACACAGACTGAAAATAAACTCTCAAAGATCTCAGTGTAACCATGCATCTCTTATTAAATCTTTCCTATCTCTTGCTACTTTCGTCAGCTAGATTTCAATCTTTTTTCTCCTTAATCAACTTTGACTGAAGTTACTGAGATAAAGTTAATGTTTTTCCATGTGTTTCAGAATATACCATAGTTTAAAATACAAATTATATCTAGCCAATTGATTATAAAACAATTTTGAAGCATGAAAAATGCTTTTAAATGGAAACATTGATTAGTGTCTATGTAGCTATTGTTCAGCACTCTCTTGAGTTTGGAGAGGAGGAGACTAAGGGGTGACCTTATTAGTGTTTATAAATATATATAAAGGGGGAGTGTCACGAGGACAGAGGTAGGCTCTTCTCGGTGGCAAACAATGATAGGACAAGGGGTAATGGAATCAAGCTGGAACACAAGAGGTTCCACTTAAATTTGAGAAGAAACTTTTTTCAGTGAGGGTGACAGAACACTGGAACAGGCTGCCCAGAGAGGTTGTGGAGTCTCCTTCTCTGGAGACTTTCAAAACCCACCTGGATGCCTTCCTGTGTAACTTCATCTAGGTGTTCCTGCTCTGGCAGGGGGATTGGACTAGACGATCTTTTGAGGCAGGGAGAAATCTAATGAAGTTTAATAAGGGCAAGTGTAGAGTTTTGCACTTGGGAAAGAATAACCCCATGTGCCAGTACAGGTTGGGGACTGCCCTGCTGGAGAGCAGTGCAGGGGAAAGGGACCTGGGGGTTCTAGTGGACAGCAGGATGACCATGAGCCAGCAACGTGCCCTTGTGGCCAAGAAGGCCAATGGCATCCTGGGGTGTATTAGAAGGGGAGTAGCAAGTAGGTCAAGAGAGGTCCTCCTACCCCTCTACTCTGACCTCGTGAGGCCGCATTTGGAATATTGTGTCCAGTTCTGGGCCCCTCAGCTCAAGAAGGACAGGGAACTGCTTGAGTGAGTCCAGCACAGAGCCACAAAGATGGTGAAGGGAGTGGAACATCTCCCTTATGAGGAAAGGTTGAAGGAGTTGGGTCTCTTTAGCTTGGAGAAGAGGAAGCTGAGGGGTGACCTCATTAATGTTTATAAATATGTCAAGAGGGAATGTCAGGAGGACAGAGTCAGGCTCTTCTCAGCAGCATCCATTGACAGGACAAGGGGCAATGGGTGGAAGCTGGAACACAGGAGGTTCCATAAAAACATGAGAAAAATTTTTTTCGCAGTGAGGGTGACAGAACACTGGAACAGGATGCCCAAGGAGGTTGTGGAGACTCCTTCTTTGGAGGGACTCAAAACCCGCCTGAACGTATTCCTGTGCCGTCTGCTCTAAGTGGTCCTGCTCTGGCAGGGGGTTGAACTAGATGACCTTTGAGATCTCTTCCAACCTCTAACATTCTGTGATTCTGTGAAGGCATCCAGGCGGGTTTTGAAAGTCTCCAGAGAAGGAGACTCCACAACCTCCCTGGGCAGCCTGTTCCAGTGTTCTGTCACCCTCACTGAAAAAAGTTTCTTCTCAAATTTAAGTGGAACCTCTTGTGTTCCAGCTTGATTCCATTACCCCTTGTCCTATCATTGTTTGCCACTGAGAAGAGCCTGGCTCCATCCTCCTGACACTCCCCCTTGACATATTTATAAACACTAATAAGGTCACCCCTTAGCCTCCTCTTCTCCAAACTAAAGAGCCCCAGCTCCCTCTGTCTTTCCTTGTAAGGGAGATGCTCCACTCCCTTAATCATCCCAGTTGCTCTGCGCTGAACTCTCTCCAGCAGTTCCCTGTCTTTCTTGAACTGAGGGGCCCAGAACTGGACACAATATTCCAGATGTGGCCTCACCAGGGCAGAGTTCAGGGGAAGGAGGACCTCTCTTGATCTACTTACCACCCCCCTTCTAATACACCCCAGGATGCCATTAGCCTTCCTGGCCACAAGGGCACAGTGCTGGCTCAGGGTCATCCTGCTGTCCACTAGAACCCCCAGGTCCCTTTCCCCTACACTGCTCTCTAACAGGTCGTTCTCCAACCTATAGTGGAACCTGTGGTTGTTCCTGCCGAGATATAGGACCCTACACTTTACCTTGTTGTATTTTATCAAGTTATTCCCTGCCCAACTCTCCAGCCTGTCCAGGTCTCTCTGAATGGCAGCACAGCCTTCTGGCGTGTCAGCCACTCCTCCCAGTTTAGTGTCATCCGCAAACTTTCTGATAGTACACTCAATTCCCTCATCTAAATCGTTGATGAATATATTGAATAATCTTGGGGAGACAGCTTTGTTTTTTCATTGACAGTTTTTGGGTTTTAATGGAAAGTTTGCTCTTAGCTTAGTAAAATTTTACAAATTTCAAAAGCATTATCTTCAGCTGCAATAGATTTTATAATAAAAGCTGACTTAAGCACTTTTATAACCCACACTTACATTTGGTGTGCAAAGCCAAAAAAGTAAATTAGTTTTAATAGTGTTGAAAATTGATACTTTTATGATGCATAGATAGCCTTCTCCCTCTTCAGGTTCTCCTAAGAAATATGATGACTTTTTTTTGTGAAACATGGTAGTTGTCAATGGATTTATACCTGAAACATAACCACATCATCACCAATATATGACATCATTAAAAAAAAAATACCCATTTGGGCCAGAAATATTTCAATATGAATAAAAGGTAAGTCTGCCCTCTTGAAACTTCTTCTGCATTTTCAGTTGAAAAAGAAAAAATGTACACATGGTCTTCCAGGAGGCTTTAAATACAGACTGCATTATAGTTCTATAAAAAGTGACAGTCTGTATAATATACAATGCAGATTTTTTTTTAATCACTATTATTGTTAAATCTACTTAAGGTTTAATATCTACTTAATGTTTAACATTGGGGAATTGGACTAGATGATCTTTTGAAGTCCCTTCCAACCCCTAACATTCTGTGATTCTGTGCTTCTGTGAAGTGTCCTACATACATGAAGAAGGGTCCCTTCGGGGAGCCAGTCAAGTAACGACCATCCCACCGATATGGCTACAAGTCGTCCTCCCTTTATTGCTCTGGACAGCTCAATATATACAGTTAAGCAGTGTCCACACGCCTGCCCCTTAACAGAGTTGGTCAGTTACAGGTTTACATGTGCCAGCGTTTTATTGGGTAGTGCCATTCAACTATGCAGGTGGCTCTCGCCCCCCCTTCTCCCCTCGGGCAAGGCTCTTCACAAAACAGCTGCACCTCCTCCTCTCCATGCCCCAAGGCAGCTCCAAGGACAGAGCGTTTATTTAGACCTAAGCTGGGTTGTCCAAAACTTTTAAAGGGATACCGCGCCCCTGCTCCACAAGAAATTCCTCTACACATACATATATGCAATAAATTTAAATTTTCTTCACTATAAAAAAATCTACATAAAATAGTGATCAAAGCAAGGGTTTTCATATGTGTGGTTTCATATTCTTCAGGATGGAAAACATACAAAAAATTCCAAGTCGCATGAACACAATACTTAAGTTGCTTCCTTTTTAAAAGACTATAATTAATCTATTGTGTTCATTATATGCTACACTTCTAAATTTCACTTTTTAAAACTAAAGCAAAAATGATACATAATGATTAATCACTCCAGTGTTACAGAATACTATAATCTCTAGTTTAAAGAGCTTGATCCTTCAAAACATCTTTATCTAGACCTGATTATTGCTCTACGATTTGATGACGAGACCTTCATCATATTAGTATGTATGTCATCAAACTAGTAGCTCTATAAATAGTTTTGCTTTAAATAAATCAAAGGACTTTTTAAAAAGTCACACAAATATGTAACAATAAAAAGAATGTAAATGACTAGCAAAATAAGGTAGTGAGGAAAATAATGAAAGTAAACCGGAAAGCTATTTAGAAAGACTTATAAAAGGAAAAACAGTGATATAGGGAAGTACATTTAAACTTTGGTTGAAGTATCACTGGATCACGTTTTTGTTCATTACTCAGTCCTGTGTCCTACTTCTGTTTGATCATCTAATTGAGCACAGTGAGCTACAGCTCAGCTTGGTTTTGGTCCATTTAACATTGGAAACATGTGCTAGACCAAAAGTTAAAGGACATGTTACAGACGAATACAAGCGAGGCCTTGAATCCTGCCAAGTGGGTCAGAATTGCAAAAGGTGAGAGGCTTTGCCTATGCCAATTTCAAGCTAAAGGAACAGATTGTTCATCAGTTCTGTTAATTTCTTGACCTGAACCTTTTTATAAACATACACTTTTTTTATAAAATCTGTTAGGCACTGGTAGTATCGTTGCACAGAAGCCATATGCATTTTTTAATTAAGCAATTACTTCCATTCCTCACTTTTTTAATCTGAAAGTGTTTTCAAAGCTTTATTTGGAAATATGTTGCAAGATACAATGTTGTGGATTTTTTCTTTTCTTTTAAACTGTGAAAAGGTATAGCGGGAGACAGGCAAACAGACAAGAAAATGACAAGACGTGCATTCCTATGACAGAGTAATGAAAGCATTTTCAAAAGGTAGCACAGGGAGGAAACATATGTGCAATTTATAAGGATTTGAGCAGAACTTGTATAAGGAGCTTAACATGTTTTTTGCCTGATTTAATGTACAAAGCAATATGGATTACACATAATAAGCCAGAGGTTTGACAGAAAACTGACTAGTAATGAAAACTAATGCAAGTGCTTAGCCTCCACAAAAAACAATGTTCCTTAAAGCCAGATCATGGAAGGCAGAAAGTACCTTCTTAGAGCAACGACTGTTAAGGTGACATATAAACATGCACATACACACATGCACACATTCAGAGAATACAGTTTTCCTGTACCTGCTGTTGTTAAGCATTTTGTAGAAGCTGCTCAGTTCGTTGCTGGAGCACAGCCCTGGGAGCAGTGTAGCAGCCATGAAATGCAAAGGAATTAGAAGACTCCTGCTATTCTATGGTAAGTGGAATCACCTGCCATGAGATTATGTGTCAACATCTGCAGGTGCAGACTCCTTTCATACAACATCTGGAATTAAAAAAAAAAACAAATAAGCAGAAGATGAACACAGTATTAACGAAACAATACCGTGTTCATATTTCAATCACATTAGAACCAATCACATTAGAACCTTTCCCTTCCCTGAAAATAATTTCACAGGACAGGGATTCACTAAGTGCACAAGTGAGCTTTCAAGTATGATAAAAACAAACACAAGAAGCACAAGTTCACTGTCTTTTTTTTTTTTTAACCCAACAGCATAAGGCAAATGGAGTTCTGGTAGACCATCAGAATCTCAGCAAAGGAGTGAAAGTGTGCAGTCCTCACATTTGTTTCATTTGATATTATGCTGTTGAGCTATCATAAAAAGTTTTGGACCCAGTTAAAGAGTCCACCAGCAGGTATGTGGCAGGACAAGAGATCAGCAAGGCAGTGATCTGTGAGAAGAACTGGAGACACTTGTAAAAGTCATAATTTAGGAGAGAAAAATTGGATAACTTATAATCTGTAGTTGTGATGGAATCTGAGAGCTCAAGACAATGTGAAATGTTAAGGGCATCTAAAGAACGAGGGTAGAAGAAAAGACTAAGAACATGGGTATCCTGAGTATTTAGGAAAACAGAAATGAAGTCACAAATGCAGATTCCTGGTGATTATGCGATATAGGAGGATAAACAAGAGGCATTATACTTGTAAATACTCTTATAAAATCACGGATGTCCAAGAGAAGATGATTTTCATTTTTCATGAAATAAATCAATAGAAAGGCTTCAGATCTTGAAATCCAGACTAGAATATCAAGCTGGAAATAACTGTTAGAAGGTGTCATAAAAGCAGTTTCAGATTAATTGGATGGAGCAGAAACTGAAGCAGTATGATCTATGTATAGATGGGAAAAAGTAATTGGTTTAATACATCCATTATAAATGGAAAGAGTGTGTATATTTGTTTGTGGAGGAGAGCAAAGAAGATCAGCAGTCACATGGGAGACAGGAGAAATGTCTTGAAAATACTGACTGAAAAAGCCTCTCTATAAAATAAGTTACCTGTTTATATGCACAGTCATAGAGTCTGAAGTTCTAACTAACTTCTTACTCTGTGAACACATTATTACCAATATTACAAATGAATGTCATGCAGACATAATGCACTCCAGGCTGTTAAAAACAAGTACTAATGGCTTTCCCTCTAAATATGTTATTGTAGTTTATTTCCAGTCAATATCACACTTTTTTTCTTTTTAGCTTGAGTATTCCTAGAGGCTTCTGTTAGACAAGAATGAAAACATGGTATAGAACTTCTTGATCACCCTAGCAAGGCGTTGCTTGCTTTACTTAATTAATCAGCTGAACACCCTTTCTCAGCTCTGCTTCAAAAAAAGCAAAAATTTCTGTTTAATCTCCAGATAATTGACACAGTGAGTTGATGAAACCTTACTGGTGAGTTACTTTTACAATAACTTCAAATGTGATTATTTAACAAAACTTCAAAAAGCATGTAAATAGTAGTCAGTATTTTAAAGGCAGAAAAATATAGAAATAGCTATCAAATATTTCCATAAAAAAACCCAAGCATTCTACGGAGAACATATAATAGTTGTTCCATGGCAGGTTTATTCATCCCCTTATTCTATTTTTACCACTTTTTACAAATTTGTTTTCTGCATTGGCTTCAGGAGTATCCTTTTTTAATTTGGCTTGCAAATTAATTTCTTAATGAAATTACCATCAAACTATTTAGTATTGTGAGAACCTTGACATTTTTTTTTTCTTTCTTAACCTGTGTTCTTTTTTTTAAATTACCAGTTAAAAGAAATCTAATAGTAAATATTCTAAACCAACTGTACTTAAGGGTGCTTTCAATTTCGTTTTATTTATCAGGTAAGTATGGAGGAGCACATAATGTGTTATTTTCTCTATTCAGTATTTCTGTTCCTCCATCAAGACATCCATCTTCTTCAAGTAAGTTGTTGTTTCTCCCCACTGATGGAACTTTTGCTCTATACACAGTGTTATAAGTTCCACAACAGTAGCAATTACTGTTATTTTATTAATTAGTCATTTTAATTATCTGCATTCCCTGGCAGCATTATACTCCAAAATGTTACACAACTGAGTGGAAACCAAGGGTCTGAAACTCCATTGCTGAACTGACTGGTCATAATAACTTGAGTGACCTTATACACCTGCCACACAACCAGGGTACAAGGTGGGTCCTGCACTTCACCATGTAGCCCAATAATGTGGTACTGACAGTGCTGGAAGAAGCCCATAAGCTTTATACCAAGCTTGGAAGGCCTCAGTACAGAGGCTTGTCAGACTCGTTCTGTCTGAACTTCGCTTGATTTTCTTGTAGCTTTGTTTTACTTGTTTTAGCTGTGACAGCAGTTTCTCTAATTCACCGATGTCTGTGGCTAATCTACTGTACTTTTGTTTATCTTTGTGTGCTACAGTGGAACTGTTAGATTGCAGTAACAAGAAGGCATTCTATCGAGGATGAGATATTTATGACTCTGGTATAATGATGTAGAGAAATACAGACCTCATATAATAACAGAGGCCTTGAGAAACGAAAGCATGAGATGTAGTGTAGAGCAGTCTCATGGTATGAGAAGAGAGGGGATACAGGTTTGGCACTGGAGAACCCAGAGTTACCAAAAACTCTCCAGTGGTCAGTTAAAGAAATACAGTCTCAGGCATGGGTACACCTGGTTTTAGGTATAACAAAGAGAACACAGAAATAATATCTGACGTATCATGACACCACATATATGTAATCTGGATGTAGCATGGAACTGTAAACCAAAAGAGAGAGAAAGCTAAAAAAGCATGTTAGCAAGCATTTGAAAATGTCCCTAAGCAGAAGAAAGGGGAGGAAGAACATAAAAAAAAAAAAAGACAGAGGAGAGAAAGAAGGAGAAGAAACCATCATCATGAACCGACTAACTCCAGATGCTGGCCACTCACAGCAGCAAACTCCAGCACTAACACGAGTGTGAAACCACTGACTTCAGGACCTAAAGGAGCAGAGGAAGGGTGAGCATAACACCAGAAAAGTGCTAGAAACTGAGTTACAGTTTTCATTATATAATTGTTATTACTGCATTTTTTTCTGTACATACTCTACCTGCATTATTATTCTTTTTTTCTCTAACAAACATATCTAGACTATTAAGATCATACTAACAGTAAATTTCTTGCTTTAATTAAGTATTTATAAAGAGTGCCTTTTTTTTTGCCCTTAAACAATATTTTGAATGCAACAATTTTGAATCCGTTATATTGTTTATGCTTACTGGAGGGCTATAAAATCCTATTCTTAATGGAATGAAAATTATGTCATTGCTTGGGATTAAAAGGTATAGGGTTCAATAACATGTGTAAAGCTCTAACTTGTCCCACAGCATATACATAAGAGAGACTTGCAAGAGAATTTGAAATGCTGAGATGTGTACTTGTGGCTAATTATATTTTCCCAGTTTCATTTTTTTTCCTTGCAAGAAGCTGTAGTTCAAGATTATTCCCTGACAAAGCAATCTACTTGTCTATGCAAATGGAGTTCCTGGATATATTTTACAGTTGGGTGTCAGTTCAACTTCAAATACAAAAGCAAAAAAAAAAAAGCAAAATTCTAAACCAATAAATCCGGGATTAATGAGTATTTCCCTCTGCTGTAGTTATGGTTATGTTTAGCCTAATTTTGAGGTTATTTATCAGATTCACAGCCTCAATACATGCCCCTTATCATATATTTTCAGCATTATGCTTCCGCTTATGGTTAAAAGCCTCTGTAAACAACTTCAAATATTTTTATAAAACACAGATGTACAGTTAGCATTTTGAGTTTTTATCGTTAAGATGATTAGGATGTTAGTCAATCTGTTTAACACCTTTGTGAACTATGTTCTAGTTTGGAAAACCAAATCAAACAATATAAATGAATTTTTCAAAGAAACAGAAATGAAGTGAGATAGTGTTTGCATTTCAAGGTTTCTTGATATTGCCAGATGAATAGGATCTCACACAGAAAAAAGAAAATGGGCACAACAGTTTTACAATTTCTTCCTATACAAAACAATGTCTCCCAAAAAAGTTGAATTAAGCATTATGCTAATATCAGTCCATACAGATACACACTAGAGGGAGGGGATAAATTAAGGTAAATCACATTGTAACTGTAGCATCTCTTATTATGTGAACAGTTTCGGTAGAGGAATACTGGATGTTTTTCAAATTCACCAGAACTTAAAAACATAAAAATGCAATAAGCAATCCATCTTTACCTTGTTTTTAATACATCAGTAGGATATAAATTATCATGAGTCTTTAATAAGCAAGCTACCAAAGTAAAAGTTATAGTAGGTAGTACAAGGGCGCTGCTAGCCCAGGGAGAGAATGAACAATGTGTTGTGTCTGGCAAACAGTATGGGATTAGTCTATAGCAGCACACTCATTTTTCTTCACTATTTAGGAGACAGAGCAGCACATTTTACATCCTGAAACTGCAGGTAGTGGAGAGCACACCTGCATATGCATAAGTCTCCACATACACGGGTTAAGTCAGGATGAAGGTTTCTTTTCCTCTAAGACCACTCCAAGTGGAGTTTTCTGTCTGGGCCTGAATCTTCATGTGTATTTAATACAGTAGGTTAACAGATCTCTCACAGTTGTACAAATGAAAAAAGAAATCCCATAGAACTACAAATAATATTCCATAATGTTTCCTGAGGAAAATATGCATTCTCTGGAGGTCTTTTCCTGTCTGCTAAATTTCAGGTGTCTGTAGCAATTTATAAATATCATAACTCCTCATTAAAAAAAGAAAAAAAAAACACAAAAGAAACAGTCATTTACAGTGATAAATGTTAGTCACATAAAACAAGTGCAATCAGCTTGCCATTTTACATAACATATCCACACAGCTCTATCTCACAAAGGCACTGCAGCTGTTCTGTAGGTTAGTTAAGACTGATTTAGATATGCAGTTAAGCAGTCATCTCTAATTCCTCTCAAATATTTGGATTTAATCCCTGCTTGTGTACGGATTCTATTTTTTTTTCAAAATATATTTTTACAGTTGTCCTGGTTTGAGCTAAACAGAATCAACTCCGTTCAGTGATTTTACTTCTCAGCTTGGTCTCTTCTAAGAGGCTGCGCTTTCTGAAGTTAGCAGCATGTTTTTGCAGACAATGTCTGCCACTAGAAGTGGCAACGTTTGATGTTTACAGTTACTGCCAGGGACTGGTATGTAGAAAGGCTCTTGCTTATACTTGCTCCTAGAGTGACCAAGGTCGTTGCTGGATCTTGTGTAACATGTAGGGGGTGCCCCAAAGTAAAAAGGTTGCACTTGTGGGGAGGAGCAGCCAGAACAGGTTACCCAAACCTGACCAGCAAGAGTATTCCATTCTATATATGTTATATTCAGCATAAAGTCGAGGAATCACAAGGGTCAAACCCTCCTATTCAGTGGCCAGTATCTGAATAGGACTCTGTCCGTTTTTCTGTCTTTGATCTCAATCTGTGAGATCCTGAATCCAGTTCCCATCTGCCACTGAACCCAGTCTGGGATTTCCCTAGTGCCTGATCTGCAGTTTCTGTGGGAATTGCTATATGTTATTATGTGACTGTGGAACTATCAATTTTTTTCCCCACTTTTCCCCCTCCTCCTCTTTCCCACCATGGCATATAAAAGCCATATAGCTGCACACAGAATTTCAGAGAAATGTCTCAGTGGAGACAGAAAAATTTAGATATTTTGGTCTCCTTCCTGAAATTCCAAATACCTATTTAATTGCACTGTTGTTTTCTACAGCAACTCTCTTTCCTCTGTTGTACCAAAACCCTGTGAAACACAAAGTAACTGTACCTGAGTTTTCAGTGGAAAAGAATCCAAAATATACAATGTAAAGTGCATGAGTGGAGAATCAATGTACTTCTGGGCTCTCCTGTTACACGACAGATATGGACATATTGGAGTGAGCCCAGAAAAGGGCCATAAAGATCGTTAAGAAACTGGAGCATGTCACAGGAGGATTGCCTAGCCTAGTAAGTCTCAGAGGGATCTTATCAGTGCACATAGAATACCTCCTAGGATGGAGCAAATACGGAGCCAGGCACTTCTCAGTCATGTCCAGTTACAGGACAATGGTCACAAACTGAAACACTGGAAATTGCGGTTAAATATAAGAATAAGCTTTTTTACTGTGAGGGCTGGACTAGATATCTCCACAGGTCTCTTCCAACATAAGTAAATCTGCCAATTTGTAGTTCTATAACGAAAATAAACCCAAATCCAGCAACAATCATGGATAATAATTGGAATATTAAGAATTTCAATCAGAACGAAATAATTTAATCTGCAAATAAAATAAAAGAGCCTTACATATCAGCTTCCAAACTCATGCAGAATAAATATTGACTGCAAGTCTTTGAGAGCTTTTTCATAATTTGATGTAATTATGGTGAGAAATGCACAAGCAAAATCAGCCTGTTTGGTATACTGTAACTGAAATATCATTCTTGCCTGTTAATGTAATGCCACACCTGGAGACAGGTTTGAGTCATATAATATTGTGTATGTGTGTGACTTTGTGTTATTAGTATGTATAAGTATGTATAAGACTCATAAAAGAATGTTATGGAGGTGAGAAACTGATGTATTTTTATCTGGAAAATAAACATAGCACTTGCAGTTCTAAATCACTATAGTGTAAGCAATATGTCAGTACAAGGTGGATAGCTGAGAAAAATCAAACTGGCAAATAAATTATTTCATCCCACCGAAAAATATGTTCTCAATAACATGTTTAGATTTTGAAAACTTGCATTTCAATTCAGTTTTTATTTTTAGAACTCTTTAAATTTTATATTCCGTATTTTTTTAACACTTCACAATTTGGAAATCTCATATAAACAACGTCCATTGAAAAGCATTTGAATTAGCAGCTTGGGCAAAGTGCATTGTTAGTCAAGAGTCATTTTGGTCTTAAGGTACGTTCTTTTATTTATAGTAAGTTGAGCTAAATTGCAGTATCTAGTGCAATTTCTTTCCACTAGTAAAACTCCTTCAGTATTCTTCCTCAAGAGGAATGGACATGATTACTCAAAAAACTAGCCTCCAAATTATACAAAATGTCCCCAATTTGATAAGTCAATCACATGATCCTTCATGTGCTGCAAGAATAGCCAAGTCTAAAATAAATTAAAATAATCAGCATTTTGAACATGGAGTACCATTACTTTACCACAGTAGTCTGAATTCCTCCTTACACTTCTCCACAAATAACTTCTCTTGATTACTGTTCAGAATTAAAATTTCAGTTACTAATAGATTTAAAAAGGATATCAGAAAGAGCAGATTAAGTAAGTCATATACTGTTTGTTTCAATGCAAGAGGCAGAGACAAGTATCTTTCCTCAAATTACCAACATTATGCAGTGGCATTACAGAGAATTTGAAAACCCACCCATATTAGTCATTACCTGTAGACCTAAATAACCTATAGTGCCCAAGATCTATTTCTGTAACCTTCTTAGCTTACCTAGCTGATCAAAGTATGAAATCATAGGCCAGGTGAGATGAACTTACTGGGAAGTGATCATTGATTCTTTTATTTATAATGCAAGTGCTTAAACTGTTGCTTATATACCATCTTGCTTCCAATAGACTTTACATATTTTACTTTAAAATTCACCATCTCAGGAAAGGAACTTGCATTGTCAACAATTTTGTTTAGCACTATTAATTAGTAAAACCACACCCTTCTACAGTAATTATACGAGAGAACACTGCATTCTGGAAATCGGCATCTTCATGACTGAGGCCTGATTGTGTCAAAAATATGTGTCAGCACTCCAAAATAAATCAGTTTAATAGCTGACTGATGTCTTTTTAAAAAATAAGAGCATAATGTAGAGGATGACAGGTGAATAAAGAAAGTTCTATACAGTGTATATCCTTCTAAAAAGTAAGGACCTCAAGTGAGATTTTAAAATACAAATTGGTGATAACACAAAGAAAAAAAAGATGAATCAGTCCAAATATATAGGTAACTTTACTTTAAAAAGATTTTAACATATGCTAGGTGTCAGCTAAAACGCAGAGGAAAATATCAGAACTCTTAGAGTCCAAATGACTAGGTAATAACCAATCAATCAATCAATCATTCAAGACAAGGTTGAGAGAGGTCAGACACATATAGGGTTGCTTTTACACACTGCCAAATACATCGGTGCTTTGAGCAAAATCAGCCAACATGAACAAATCATGACCTATTTCAGGCAATGTGATAACAGTATTTGTTTCTTTCTGTTCCTGAGTGCATATACACAAAACCACCTATGTTCTACTTTAAAACTACTCTATTTTTCTACATCATAAAAACCGCCCTAGTTGTTTCTCCCTAAAGAACATTTAGTTAGATGGTTTATGTGAGCAAGATATAGTTAATGGTATTTTGTCTCCTATACGTGCATAGAGTTCTGTTCAAGGAATTTTTAGATCCAATTAATCTAATGGGAAAGCTTGCCTTTGGGTTCAGGTTTATTTCTAATTCCTGATATGTTTAGAAAATAATAAACAGTTTTTACTCTTTCCCACTGTGAATAGCATTAGTTGCCAGAGCTACCAGAAAAATAGAGCAAGAGATGTGGGAAAAAAGCACCAGTTTCCTCAATTGCTTCTGCTGACCTCAAAGAAGAGCTGCAGGTTTGTAATGGTAAGATGAATGTCAACAACAGCTGAAAGAAGCTTCAAAAGAAAGAGTCAAGGAGCAATTTAAGGCCCAAATGGCTTGCAATTACTTCTGCTAGCCAACATCTACAGAGAGGTTGCTTGTCAACTCCCTAGGAATTGCTTCCGAGCTATTGATTTCATTTTTCCACCTTGTATAACCCATTTCCTATTCTTTTCTTTGCCTGACACTGACATGACAATGGAAGAACTAACAAACAGCCCTCCCCAAATCTTCTTGTTTCTGTCCCTGAAGTGAAAAAAAAAAATTTAAAAAATGCCATCACTATTATTTTCTATGTTATAAAGTTGAAGGGGAAAGTACTGACACGGAAAAATCGGATTTTTCATCTATGGGCTGTGGTGGATAAAGGGCATCAATGTAGTGTTATAATATTCTGAAATAATAGAAAGCCGAGAGTGAATACACAGTAGTACTAAAATATGGAGTGGTAGGTCCAAAGTGAAGAACAGATGCTACACAAGTGCAAAACAAAGCAGTGGAGACATTGGTGATGCATAAAACTGAAAGAAGAAAAGAAGAGTGGCTAACAAAAATACAGTTAAACTAAAAGGACAGAAAAATGGAGGGAAATAAAATATAATGGCAGTGTGATAACACGCAACAAGGCAGAGAAAAGAAGCAAACACACACAACAGAGTAGTTATGTTTCAGACAGCAGGTAGAGTCATGGAAGGCCAGTTTAGCATTACATCCATCCAAAGCCTTTGCTCTAACTGGAAGAAAGTTTGTTAGAGTTCTAACTTTATGCGTGACAAAGACCTGGAACAAACTACTTTATGTCCCGTGAAAAGGCTGAGCTCAAATCTAAGGCAGCTTCCCTTACAGTGTATTTAAGTAGTAAAATAGAAAAGTTTTGGGCTAGGTATGAAAGTTTCTATTTAAGACTTAAGCTAGTTCTCTAACAATTCAAAAGAGAGGTGATTAAATTTTTTTTTTGAGTATTCTTTCAGGCTCTTGTTTTAGTTCTCCTGCTGTAGATTTCAAAATGAAAAGTATTCAGATGCTAGCCCCAACTTTGGGTTTAATACTATTTGGGTTGAAAGAGAAATGTTGTCGCTGACAGAATGGTCCTAGAAGACCCTTTCTGTGAAAGCCATTTTACAGTGTGGTTAGAATTATTCTTCTGATCTAGTGCAGAACAGTTTGACATCAAGCACAATTGCCAGTGGGAAAGAAAAGCACAGAGAAAATAGAAACAGGGAAATCATTCACACGGTATTTTACAGGAAAACTTCAAATAGCTATCAGATAGCACTGGGGCTGTATTAATTCCAAACTCAGGGGTTTTGTGCTGTAACTAGCACTGAAGATTGGTATCTTGTACCAAAGACGGTGAAAAGCAAAGTGACATGTCTGGGCAAAGATAGGTAATTCCTGAAATCCAGCAGCTGGGTGATGCTGTAGGAGCTAAGCTTCAAGAGCAGGGAAACACAGCATAATCAGATCGAGCCGTCACGAACAAGTAACCTCATCTGCAGCAGTTTACTAAAACCAAAAAGTCTTTGCATTAGTATTTCACCAGGTAGTACTTATCCTGCTAGCAGCAGCCAGTGGTCTCGGATGAATTCTTTTCTTGTCACTATCATTTCTGTCTTTGTCTTCTCACAGCATATCTGTTTGAGTGGTTGCCATACCCCCTTCCTATTCATTTAAGCTTCTATTTTTGCTGAGAGGTAGTACAGCACTGCCTGCCTATGCCTCACCCTGCCACAGAGAACATTTCTGCCTCTGGTACATGTCACTTCCTAGTAAAAATGAAACCTCATGCTCAGCTACATCTTTACAGAATTCTGTATGTGACAAGTCAGACTGGAGACAGTGCTCACTGGAAAGGTAGGCAAATGGAGCAGATACTTATGCCCAAGAGTGGTGTGTAATGGTATTTTCACTAGCTAATTCAATCCCTCCTTGCATGCCTATTGAAATCCACCACTGTGCCTTGCATGTACCGGCACCAATTTGCAGCGTGCCCTGAAATCGCAACAAAGGCTGGAGCAGTGAGTTTAAGCATTCTACAGTATGACTGTTACAGCGCAATACAGACAGAGCAACACACTGCAAGACTTCACTGTTCTTGGTAAGAACACAGATTCTATTCCCAGCAACAATTTATACAGAAGTACTATGACATATTCATGACAAATATTACTTCCACAGAGTGACCGCTAGGTATAATCTCCGTTTCTCACTGTAAATTGGTTTTATTTAAAAGCTCATTCTAAACAAGGAGAAATCTTCTATAAGTAGACTACATAAACAACGATCAAGTCATTGTCAGGTAGGTAGCATTTGGATTAAACTTCTAGGGAATTTACCTTCGCCAATGGCAGTTATTAAAAACAAGCACAAAAAATGAGCGTGAACTAGAAGAAGGTACAGTAGCATATAGCACGTCATCACCAACAACATATATTTGTAAAATTTGCTCTTTCTGTGCGTGCAAATCCTATTTCTAAAAACAGTGCACATATAAAAGTACTCATTAAATAAATGAAACTTGCATGTAGGTACTTGCACAGAAGTTTAATGTGAATGTCTGAAGCAATGACTGCCATTTTGAAAATTGACACGAACTACCTGAAAAGAAAGTCAACGACAAGAGTGTAAGGAAATGGATGTGAGATGCCTTAAATATGTTCATGGTGATAGCCATAAAGCTTTTGTACTATTCCCAGGAAGATAGTTCCATTTGTTAATATAGGAAACACAAATTAATAGGTGTTTTGGAATTTGTGAAATCAAGTCCTTGACTGAATTTTTCCAGAGACTGAAATATTCACAAAATAATTAATTGGCAATTTTGTCTCACTATAGCGTCACTTAGCAATCTCAGCAATACCTGTTACCTGTACATGATCGACTGTTTTCTCCACAAACAAGATGACATTATGGGGCATGACACTGTAAAAGTAGTTGCTTTATGGACAATGATTTATTCTTCTTCAGGGTGGAGATTAAACACTTCTTTCAGGACAACACTCTTCCTTTTGGGCTATCTTTAACATAGTCAACAGCCTCTCTCCTTCCTCCTCCTAAGCCTAAGTAACACACATATACAGTTGAAGACACATTTCTGACCACAAATTATCATGGCATTAGAGTCACCTCTGGGATGGAAGAGCTGAATGTGAACTCTGGACATTATGGATGGACGTTTAGGTCACCAGTTAGGACACTTCAGTGAATTCTTGGCTTCCTTGTAAATTTAAACCGAATGGCAAAACTGTGATTGTTTTCAAGACAAGATGATGCCTTCAAATTTTTTTTGAGAATAGTAAAATCCTGACCCAGTTAAAGTCTAAGCCCAAAGGTTGCTCAGTATTTGGCTTCTGGTTTTATTAACATTCTGTAATAAATGTCCAAGGAAGTATTTATATTTGTCTAAGGTTCACTTTATTTGGAATCTTCCATCATACTGGATTTGACCTTCACAAATTCTGTTCCATAAGGGGTGACCTTTAGATTAGCCTCTCACGTAAAGAAGTGACTACGTTATCTGATGCTTTTCATTCTGAAAGTTACTAAACCAAAAATATATGAATAATTTAAAACATGTTATGACTATCCCATTTTATTCATGTGTTCCAAACAAAATAACATCTTTTCTAATATGTTCAAGGTCCCATGAGTATTTTAAATTGCTTATTTCTTAATAACCTTGGAAACCATAAAAGTTTCTGTTATACACAGATTTTTTTCTTGTGTTCACCAGAAATACAAGCACACTTGAAGAGTTTCATGAACATAAATTCAACTTAAGTGTTTTTCTGTTCCACTAAAATGTTAATCATTTAATAGAATTTCAATATAAACATATTCAGACACCAAAGAAACTGGAAGAAAAAAATAGTCTGAGAAAATTGCACATGTTGCTGTTGAGTCAAATGCTGGCAATAATAACACAATGACATATTTTGAATGTGTTCTTTAAAAAATATCACTTTAGAAATATTACAGTTCTGAAGTACAAAAATTAACAGACATAAGTTACACAAAAGTGGTTCTGACTTGATGGAGGGAGAAAAAAAATACACTTTGTGGACAATGATGCATTGAAGGTGACTGCCCATAAAGGCCATTTCGAGATTTTTAAGACCCAGCTGGACAAAGCCCCAGGCAACCTTGTTTCATCCCATAACTGATTCTGCTTTGAACAGGAGGCTGGACAAGAGATCTCCCTTTCGGGTTGTTACCCTTCGGTTCTAAGAAAATTGTTCCTATTACCCAGTTTTGTCTACTGGTGAGAAACTACTATCAAATATAAAGACTCAGCTTCTATCTCTACTCAGATGAGCTCCACTCAACGATTAAATATCACTGGTTTATGAAAACAGGTGGAAACTGCATTGTGTGTATCTCTGTGAGTGCGAATATATATTCAGAATATATATGTTTGAGGCTGAAGTACCACGAACGACTAATTTCTCCACAATATTTTGAAGCGCCATTAAAGTACTGTAACCAAAGACCAGAAAACTAGCAACATGGGGGAAAAGAATTAATTAAATTGGGTAAACCATGAAGTTTATAATTCTGTAATCGACAGTGTACAACACTTCACTCTGGTATTTTTTTACATACCTTGTGTTAATTTGTGTCACAGTCATAGATGACAAGCACTATATAAAATAAAAATAATTATTGTTTCTTAAGTATATGTAGCATCCTTGTTTTGTACATGTGTTTAAAGCCTAGGTGAATGTTAAAGCCTGTGTTAATGTTTATAAATTTGTAAAGGGTGAGTGTCAGGAGGACAGTGCCAGGCTCTTTTCACTAACGACAAATGACAGGACAAGGGGCAGTGCATACAAGCTGGAGTATAGGAGGTTCCACAAAAAAAAGAGAAAAAACTTTTTCACTGTGAGGGTGACAGAGCACAGGCACAGGCTGCCCAGGGAGGTTGTGGAGTCTCCTTCTCTGGAGACTTTCAAAATCCGCCTGGACGCGTTCCTGTGTGACCTACTCTAGGTGATCCTGCTCCGGCAGGGGGGTTGGACTAGATGAACTTTTGAGGTCCCTTCCAATCGCTAACATTCTGTGATTCTAATGTATCACAATGGATCTCAGGAGTTATTTTTATGTTTAACACAATCTCTGTCTTGCCACTTGTCCTGGTTTGAGCTAAAAACCCCAATTCTGTTTAGTGGTTTTTAATTTTCAGTTTAGTCTCTTCTAGAAGGCTGCACGTTCTGAAGTCAGCAGCATGTTTTTGCAGACAACGTGTGCTATTGGCAGTGGTAACACCTGATGTTTACAGTTACTGCCGGGGACTGCCCTTTTATAGACAGTAATTCAACTATTGCAGATAACTTTTGCTTTTGAGGATAACCTATTGCAATGAAGTTCATCTTCCTATTCAGCTGCTGTTACCTGATCTCCCATCACACCTTTTATTAGAAGTTCCAGAAAGAATGTTAGTGTCAATATGCTGTCCAGAATATTAAGCAAATCTGTAAAATATTTTATAAAAAATATGGTGGTTTTTTTGGTCTAATACATATAACTGTAACTATTCCTGTACAGATAGATTGTGACACTAAGGGTGAAAAAGATGCTTAACAAATACAGTATGAGAACTCTTTATTGTATTTATACAGAATTATAATGTGAAAGTGTAGTACATTCAGTTTTTCTGAAATACTAGAAAAGTGATTTTTTTTTTTCTTAGTGAATGCACATGGAGAAACATCAGTGCTATGGGTGTTGATGGGAAGGGAACAGTTTAGTTTCTTGTGGTGCTTGGAGAGGGTACTAAGTCTTTTGGAACTTCAGAATATTTGTCAGACAGAATGAGTTAATGAAGTTCTGGGACCACTGTATGTCAGAGATTTTTCAACAGTGGCCCTGCAGAAACGGTTATTCTACAAACGTACTTGTATACAGCTAGAAAGCTTCCTAGTCTTGCTGCTTCTCCTTGCTTGAAGGTAAAGTACAGGCAAAGAAAATAAAATGTACTAAAGACATTTCAAGTATTAGTTTTTCATGCATCAGTTGCTATGATTGCCAGAGGACTCTGTGAGACAGTAAAATGACCAGAAAAGGTAGCTAAGCCAAGAGAATCTCTCTCTTAGAATACAGTTTTAATGTCCTGAGAGCTCAGGAAATTCTTTTAACTGTTGAAATAGCACCTTTGCCTATTCCCACATTAATGGAGAGCTTCTGGCTTGCATTTGCCAAGAAAAAATTAGACCATTAAAAAAACGTCAGCAACTTTAAAAATACAAAATAATAATACTGTATTTCTGTAAAATGATGACACATCTCTGCTGTTACTTAGAGACATTTTATCATTTTCGTTTACTATATTGCTGTATGCCGAAAGGGTAAATGACGATTGTTGCTCAGTGTATGAACTTTCTGCCTTGTTATGATCTTTCAGCAAGACAACCCTCTGGGCTTGTTTTAAATTCCAAAGAGAATTCCCCAGACAGGTGAAACCAACTGAAGAAAATAAATTGAAGCCTACATTGTAGAGATACCGGGGGGTTTGACTTGGGTAATGAAGTGAAATACAAAGCTGCTATGTTCTGCTTCCAAGTGTACCTGAACTGTAAAGAAAGGTGTGATGTATATCTGAAACACTAATCTAGATAGAAATCTGGATAAAAATGCTAATGATGACATTCAAGTTAAGCTTCCTTCTCTACCAAGTATTCCGTTGGCTTGTACAACAGATACTGAAGTCGGTGCTGCAGCTCCTTAGCTTATACTTCACAGACAAATATTAGCCTGATAAGGCACACTACAACCTCATTAGAAATGTACAAATAATCATTGAGTCACATGGATTCAGACTTAATTCCTGTAGGCATAGTTTAAACCTGGGCACACAGGACTTCAGACTTCATGCTTTCATTAAGACATAATAAGGTTTTAAAAACTGTTAAGGAAGGTGAGGGGTGGTGAAGCGAATAAGTTTCTTCAACCTAATTTTTGGTTTAGGCTTCAGACAACATCTAAAAATCTGTCCAAATACAGCAAAAATATGTAGATTCAGTATATGCTTCTACTTACGTGACTTACTCTTGCAAACATTTCAGAAGACTTTAGTACTTATTCCACAAATGCGTGCCACTGACCATCTGTTTACAAAGGAATGAAAGAACGTAAATCATTATTTTGATAAATGGAATAAAGAAGAAACTTAAAAAAATCCAGAATCTCTAGATCCCTTTTAGACACTAACATTATCTAAGCGTAATTTTTACGTTACATGTATGGACTAGACTGTGTGTAACATGCAAATTGAAGAAATCAAAATCTGCTTTGACTCTAGCCTGATCTGGTTTCAACTCATTCATTAGAATTATGGTAGTAGTGACAACAGCAACTAATAAAGGATAGTAAAACATTTCAACACCATCTGTCATTCATTCAGCAAAATACTGAATTGAACACATGCCGTATTTTACTTTTGTCTCCATTGCTCTCCAGAGCTTTCTGTTTGCTCGTTCCTTCAGCTTTTTGTTTTTATCCTTCATTACCACACTGTTGAGAAGCTTAGCAGTATGTTCAATAACAAAAGAGATCACTTTACATCAGTTTCTAAAACTTGATGAAAAGTTTACCGTGAAGCTAGAAAAAAGTCATTTTCATGTAACTTTAAGTTATGATTTCTAGGTGTTTGCATTCTCTTTCTTCAAGAACAGTATTTTGTTTTGGTTATGAAACAATGCATGTTTAGTTTAAGGCATCAAAGCAAGGTGGTATTGTAACATTTTCTGATTCTCCTACCAAATAATGGCAGGTTGATAGGTGTTTGTACCATAAATTAATTCATTCCCATGGAGATGGAATATAGGACTCTGTATTGATCCTAATCAAAAGTACATATAAGAATTCCAGTTAATCACAGAATCATAGAATGTCTTAGTTTGGAAGAGACCTTAGAGATCATCTAATCCAACCTCCCTGTCATGGGCAGGGATGCCCTTAATTAGGCCAGGTTGCTCAAGGCCTCATCCAACCTGGCCTTGAAGATCTCCAGGGAAGGGGTATCCACAACGTGTCTGGGCAATCTATTCCAGAGTCTGGGCAATCTATTCCAGAGAGCCACCCTCGTACTGAAGAATTCCTTTCTAAAATCCAGTCTAAACCTATTCTCCTTCAAATTAAATCCATTTCCCTTTGTCCTATTACTGGACACTCTTGTAAAAAGTCCCTTTCCAGCCTTCCTGTAGGTTCCTTTCAGGTATTGGAAGGCAGTTATAAGGTTCCTCAGAGTCTCCTCTTCTCCAGGCCGAACACTCCCAGCTCCCTCAGTCTGTCCTCATAGCAGAGGTGGTCTAGCCCCTGGATCATCTTTGTGGCTGTCGTGAAGACAGTGGAGAAGAGCGCTCCCATATTTCTAAAGATGACAAATTCACGCACGTGCCTAAATTAAATTTATTAATAAACAGAAGCGCCTCCAAAATTAAAGGTTCGGGTATCAATTGGAAAAGAGTTAACTACACCACACCCACCCTAACCAAAGAATAATGATCCGGATCCTAATACACTCACCTTATAAAAGATGAGGAGTCTCAATCTCGAGAATGGTACACTCACCTTACACAGATGAGGAGTCTCAACCCCAGGGACAAAAGTCCTTAGGCGGCGTCCCACCTAAGGGCGGAGACTGAGCACCCCTGCCTGTAGAGCCAGCTGCCACGAGGTAACTCCCGCAAGATGGCTGCCAGCACCCCATTTTAAAGTCTCAGTCGAGCTGGCTGTGGTCAATCAAGCCATATTGGCCTCTTAGTGGCTGCCAGCCAACTTCCTGGGAGTGCCCCTCAGGGTGATGGGTCATTTCCGAGCCAGCCCAGGTTTCCAGAAAATTCTCTGAAATCTGCCTAGCAACTGCTGACTCACAGAGGGGGGGCACTCCCGACCAATGGGGGAAGGATGCACCTGCCACAATCCACCCCGTGACCACAGTCATCTCGACTCACCTTGAAGTGGTGGTACAGGCACCTCTTGCCTCCAAGGTTAAAAGGGGGTGCTGTCTTGGTGAGGATTGATCGCTCCAGATCATCATTCCCCAGTCAAGGCCTGGTTTACAATAGAGCATAAGGCATTTTCAAAGTGCTATAAAACGCAGCACTAAGTATATAGCAATACTTAACAAAATGCAAGATAGATAGATTCCTCAAACGTTGAGGTATAACATAATACTTAACAGAATTAGCAATATGCAAGATAGATTCCTCAAACATTGAGGTATAACATTAAACCACCTCCCAAATGAACATCTAACGGAGTTAACAATATGCAAAATCACAACAACAGGTTATTAATGTATGCTGCTCTCCCCACCCCGACAATCCCGAGAGGCTATCCAGAAGGTGGAGAGTAGTCCATTCAGTAGTATCCTCCTTCATCTTCACGTCTCCTGAAGATCTGAGACACAAACTCCTCAGTTATAGACCCTTAAAATGCCCTGTCATAATATAACCTGGCCCAGAAAACCCAAACATATTGAAATCCCTCAGCCAAACAGTTTTCATTGTGGCAACAATTGCCACTGAGTCCTTCCCGTGTTAGTCTATTGAGTCCACATATGCATTCAGGACACAGGCACCACATCCATCTGCTGACCAGCCCAGCACTTCACATCCGTCTTCTTCCGGTAGTCGTACGGGTCTTCCTTCATTGTCCTAAAAGAGAACACAAAAGTGGACCTCAGCCCTTCAGGGCTGGGCTTTCAGGTTAGAAGTCCGGGATTATCCACCTGACACTAATACGGTATGTTTTTCCATTTCTGTCTAGGGCCTCCCAAGCATATAAACCTCTAGGTTTCACCAGAGTCATGGGCACAATGCCTATTGAGGGCAGCTTCACCATGACTGGTTGTCCCACAGATATCTGTGATGGTAACTGGCTTGATGTATTGTCCGGTTCAGAGTTATTATGTATTCTTAGTCTAGGGCTAGCGCCCATGAGTGGTTCTGATAGACAGAACGCTTGAATTTTCAGACTTCCAAAACTTCCCCAGCGGTTATTGATGATGAAAACTGCTTGGGCCAACCGTGTGTCCCAGTTAGATCGTGAGACAGCAGCATGCCGCTTAATCAATCCATTAGTGCATTCCACGATCCCATTGGCCTGGGGGTAATAAGGTGTATGAAACACCCATTTAATACCTTCCCCTTGGGCCCAATCTTGAACCACTGTGGCTGTAAAATGTGACCCATTGTCACTTTGAATACTTTCAGGTGTAGGTAAAACACTAAACCACTCACTCAGCACTCGCACTGTTTGGTCCCCAGTGGCAGCACTGGTAGCTGTAGCTCTTGTCAGTCCTGAAACTACTTCCACTCCTACCAGGATGAATTTCTTTCCATGGGATGGTTTTAATGGTCCCACATAATCCACTTGCCAGGTACTCCAAAGAGCCTTGCCCCATCTGATATGTTGGGCAGGAGCTTGATTTGGATGGTTAGCTTTAAGTCTTATCTGGCATTGTGGACAAGCAGTAAGAATTGCCTCACAGACTTTCATAGATATTGGCCAACCTCGAGATCTACATTCATAATACAGGTCTGCTTTACCTGAATGGCCTCGCTTTACATGTAACCATTCGGCTAGACGATCCCAGTCCTCATCACAAGAAGTTGCTCTGATTTGAGTTAAGTGGTCCACTTGTTGGTTCCACTTGGAAGCAGGGGTTTTGTCCCTTGTATGTCCTTTTACCCATCCCACCTTTAAGGGTCGTGATCTCCCTATTTCCAGTAGGCGTTGCCAATCCTCTGCCCTCCACACTTTGGTGCGGCCTATTTCCCACTGGCTGGACTCCCAGTGGCATACCCACTCAGTGGCACCCATGAAGGTCGCGTAAGAGTCAGTGTAAATGACAGTAGCTCCATTTTCAGGAGCTAGTAAGAGGGCTCGCAGCTCTCCAACTTGTGCACTGCCTTCTCCTAACTCCTCAACTGTCCTCCCGGTATTAATTTCCAGTGCAACTGCTTTGTACTGCCATTTTAGCCTCTCCCGCCAGGCCGATGCATCAGTAAACGACACACACTGTGCGTTTGTGTCAGTCTTAACTTCAGGGGCCTTCTTGGTGGGGGATGGTTTACAAGGCTGACTTAGCATGGCTGGGTCTGGACTTATAGGTTGCTGTAGTTTAGATGTTTTAGTTGAGCCTTCCTTTAATTGTAGTAGCTGACTAATCCCCTCTATATATGCATACCATTTCCTAACAGTGGCCTTTTGCGCTACACCCTCAGGAAGGGGTGTTCCACTGAGGATTGAATTCAGCAGAGGAAAAGGACCTTGCACTATAACCTCCTGGGTGGTACATAACTTTTCTGCCTCTTTAATTGTTCTGGTGAGAGAAAGTACCCCTTTCTCCCAATCTGAGTATCGTAACTCACTTTCTTTGAATGCAGTGGAGGAAAATAGTAATGGCCTAGCTGGACCCTGTGGTCCCTTTTGGAACACATTACAGTAGGAGGCATGAGCAGCAAATCCCCACTCCACTCTCAGTGGGTCCTGTGGGTGTAGAGGGCCTAATCTTTGATAAGTCTTGAGTTCATCTCTTAAGATATTGAGTGCTTCTGTATGTTGTGGAGTCCAGTCCCATGCTCTGTTTTTCTTCAACAGGTTGTAAAGTGGGCGGGCAATTACTGAATAACCTGGTACATGTTTCCTCCAATAGCCTAGTGTGCCCAGTAATTGTAGTTCTGTCCTGTTACATGGGGTTTGCCCTTTCTCTATGGCAGACAAAGTGTCATCAGGCACAGCCGTTGCACCAGCTATCCATAAGGCACCCAGAAACTTTATCTCCTGTCCAGGACCTTGGCATTTGGAGGGTGGAACATCTAACCCATTTTCAGTTAGCACATCCCAAACAGCCTTAGCTGATTGTCCTACTTGCTCTTTGTTGTTTCCACCAACTAAGATGTCATCTATATAATGATAAATGCAGACTCCTGTTGGCATCTCTACAGTACCAAGTAGTTTGGCCAAGGCATTGTGGGCAATTGTGGGCGAATGTTTGTAGCCCTGTGGGAGTCGATTAAACGTATACTGTATCCCTTCCCAAGTGAAGGCAAACTGACGTTTGTCTTCATCCCTTAGAGGGACCATGAAAAACATATCCTTCATTTCAAAGGTAACTGTCCAGGAATGGGCAGCAGCTTGCAATTCAGACTGCCTTCTCTCAAGGTCGCCAAGCAATTCAGTGACAAACCCTGTAGCCGCACTAGGCAGCAGGCACCGACAAACAGGATATAGCAACAGTGATGCAATTTGCAAAATCTCTATCTGCGGTGAAACAGTTTCCCAAGTTTTTACAAGCATCTCTTTCATCTCACCACTTCCGAAAGTCCATACCCTGTTATCAGACAACAAATGCCTGCCTACTAGCACCATTAGAACAAAAGGTATCCACCTTAAAAGGGCTAATGACCATTCCCACAGCAATCGCCAGGAGTAAGACTTCTTATCAGTAGAGCACTGATCTACTACACAGATGGGTTTAATTACACTCTCAAAGTGGGGGAAAGCTGATGCCCTAGAATTGTGACTCATCGCATTTACTTTCAGCAATTCCATCGGCCTCCGACTATGCTTAACAGGTTGCCCGTGCTGTGAAGTCTGGGGAACGCCCAGGGCTGGAGTCTTTCTCCAGGCATAGAGCCTGTTGCTCTCCCGGGGCGAATCCAGTCCACCCCGTGCCGGTACCGGGACGGGAGTTCCGCGTTCTGGGACGGGGGTTCCGGGCCTCACCCCACCCAGTGGGCAGGTTTGGAGGACTCGGCTCCCTCCGCCCCCAGGGTCCGCCCACCCCAGCTCACGGCCGAAGGTGACTAGCTCGTGTAAAAGTTCCGCCCAGCTGGGTACGTGAGCCGGGGCATTAGGGTTCTGTACGTTCCCATCTATAATCCTTTGAATCCTCTCCTTAACCGTATTCACGTAGAGTTTTACGGCATCCGGCAATCCTTTGACCAGAGATCTAAGGTGCCGCGGCTCTACCGGCGCCGCCATGGGAATGCCCTGCTGGCCACGTACGTACATAGCTTGAATACACGCAGCCTTCTGAATAGCCTCGGTTAAATCTGATGGTCCCTTCACTTTAATAATAACAGGCTCTCCTCTCTCTCTCGGGTCAATACCCCCAGCACAAAGCGGCACACGGGACATTACTGACTGATCACTCGCGGAACCGCCAGAAAAATAAACTCCAGGAGCACAGAAAGAAGTCGCTTTCTCACCACCACCACTGACAGGGAAACGCCACCATTCCTTACATTCGATTTCTCCCATGCTGCCACCCCGCCATCCGGGGAACTTCGTCTTAAGGAGGAACCGCAAATTTCCCTCAGCTTGTGCCAGCATTAACTCAATTTTCTCTTCTAACAAAAGAACTCGCTCCCTTTCTTGTTTCAATTCCGATCTTAAACTATTATTTTCTAACTCTACACGGAGAACCTGCCTGTGCAGTTTCTCCGGGCTATCAGCTTGCTCACAGCCGCCCGGCTGGGTAAACGGGGCTTTCTTCACCCCTTCTAAACCAGGGCTCTGGGTGCAACCGTGAGTCAGCCCCCTCTCGTCTGATACCCTGCTCGCTGCGCCAAATAATGTCGTGAAGACAGTGGAGAAGAGCGCTCCCATATTTCTAAAGATGACAAATTCACGCACGTGCCTAAATTAAATTTATTAATAAACAGAAGCGCCTCCAAAATTAAAGGTTCGGGTATCAATTGGAAAAGAGTTAACTACACCACACCCACCCTAACCAAAGAATAATGATCCGGATCCTAATACACTCACCTTATAAAAGATGAGGAGTCTCAATCTCGAGAATGGTACGCTCACCTTACACAGATGAGGAGTCTCAACCCCAGGGACAAAAGTCCTTAGGCGGCGTCCCACCTAAGGGGGGAGACTGAGCACCCCTGCCTGTAGAGCCAGCTGCCACGAGGTAACTCCCGCAAGATGGCTGCCAGCACCCCATTTTAAAGTCTCAGTCGAGCTGGCTGTGGTCAATCAAGCCATATTGGCCTCTTAATGGCTGCCAGCCAACTTCCTGGGAGTGCCCCTCAGGGTGATGGGTCATTTCCGAGCCAGCCCAGGTTTCCAGAAAATTCTCTGAAATCTACCTAGCAACTGCTGACTCACAGAGGGGGGGCACTCTCGACCAATTGGGGGAAGGATGCACCTGCCACAGTGGTCCTCCTCTGAACGCACTCCAATAAATCTATATCCTTCCTACGGTGGGGATATCAGAACTGAGCACAGAATTCAAGGTGAGGTCTCACAAGAGCAGAGGAAACAGGGAGAATCAACTCTCTTGATCTGCTGGCCACACTCCTCTTGATGCATCCCAGGACATGGTTGACCTTCTGGGCTGCATGAGCGTGCTGCCGGCTCATGCTGAGCTTCTGATCTATCAACACCCCAAAATCCTTCTCTTCAGGGCTATTCTCAACCCATTCTGTCTATAGATTATATTTGTGCCTGGAATTGGCCCGACCCAGGTGAAGGACCTTGCACTTTGACTTCTTGAACTTCATGCAGTTTGCAGTGGCCCATTTCTCAAGCCTGTCAATGTCCCTCTGGATGGCATCTCTTCCCTCGAGTCTATGGTACTACATGGGTTGCTGTCATCAGCACACTTGCTGAGGGTGCACTTGATGCCATTGTCCATGTCGCTGACAAAGATGCTGAACAGCACTGGACCCAGAACAGATCCCTGAGGAACTCCACTTGTCACTGGTCTTAATGTGGGCATCGAGCCATTGACCACAACTTTAGCCAGTTCCTTATTCACTGAGTGGTTCATCCATCAAGTCCATGTCCCTTCACCTTAGAGACAAAGATGTCATGTGGGACAGTGTCAAATGCCTTGCACAAGTCCACATCACATGTTATAACATGATTCTACAAATTATCAGTTACATGTCTGTTATCAATATCTAAACATACTCACTGATGGTGAAGAGAAAGTTTTTCTCACACAATCTTGAGTCTACTGGTGAGTTTTTTCCATTATCTCTGCAATCTTTCTTTGGAGAGGTTTTTAAGAAGATCAAGACGCATACTTCTAGATATATCGCTGCTTACATTTCAGTTGATTAAAGATTCTCTTTGTCCCTCATTAACTGAAAACAGTCATGCTTGGGAAGCTTGTGAAATAATGAAGATTACTGATGCTAAAAAATACGAAGTATTTTCAGGAACGTCAGTTAAAAAAATTTCCATCGGTCAAGACAGGTGTTTTCCTAAATGTTCCCATTCAGCTTTGAATTTGGAAAATTCACCAGTATCAAGAGAAATTGCCTCATTTATAAACAATATTTTTAGTACTGCTGCAGAAATCAGAAGGTAGATTTACAGAGACTCTCAGATAAATACAGTAGGGAAAATAAAACGAGGAGAGGTAGACTGGATCACTATCTTAGCGATCGCTGAGAAAAAGGAGAAAAAGCCTGGGGTTATAGTGGTACTCTGGTAATCTAATGTTGGACAGACATATAATTAAGACATAAGTCTCTTATCAGCACAAATAATTTCTGTTATTTATATCCTCCTTTACTAACAGCATAAAGTGACCAGATCTGACATTCGTAGATGAAAACAAAAGTCACCTTAAGGTTGGCTGCCTTCTCAAGGTGCTCTACCTATGATTGGACTTTATAGCATCTTTGAAGCTATGGTTTTATAAAGAACTCATCACCTTCTCCAGGCTGACACATATGTCCACAACAGACTTTTTCTGGAACCCAAAATAGTGTAATTCCATAGTTCTCGTAAACAGGAGGAAATGCTATATTGTCTAAACGACAGGTGAGTCTTCCATTCACTCCCTATCAAGTCATTGAGTTTGTGCCAGTTTATTGCTCTTTAAGTCACAAAGCTCTTGGTTCATTGCCCTTGGTTCATTGTGAAACAAATAACAGATTAGACCTTCTACATTAAAAATCTCAATTTTTAGTCACTTGAAACAACAAAATACTGTGTAGGTTACTGGGTTCGTCTACACGTTTTCCTTAGTATAAGCCTGGATTTTCTCCTTTTTAAAGATCTAATTCAGAACACAACTTAAATCTTTATATATTATGTTCAACCTGCAACGTAACATTTTATGGATTTAGACAACATGATGTGATTTTTGCCACAGGGCTCTTAGGGCACAGTTTACTGCTACACTGTGCACAACAAATATATAAATAATTTACTCACTTTAGTCTATAGAAATGATTTGTTTGCTTAATGTGTTGGAAATAATTTTATGTATTATAGTTGCTGTTTTTATCACTACATGACTAGGATAAGCAAGATCTGTATCTCATTTAGTCTTCTGGAAACAATTTTTAAATAAATGCAAATGTTTGCCTCTTTATTTTAATGCTATTTTTACAAGCTGCCTGCTAATTAACACATAGTTGAGTTTTGTCATGTGAAACAAAGACTTCAGAAGGAAGTCTTTTGATTAATCAGTCTCATTCTCATTTAAACCACTATTTTCAGAGCAATAACATTCATATTCTCAGTAATACACAGCATATAAGAAAAAAGTCATTCATGCAAAACGAGTCAAAAATGGTCGCAAAAAAACACATCTGACCTCAGGACAATATAATAGAATTTTTACACAATCTTTCCATTGTCATCTTTATGCATCCAAGTCAGAAACTTTAAAATAAATCAGAAGAGTTTTTGCCTATCTTGCTTCCTACGAGCAGTATGACAGATTTTTCTTTCTTTACTGGTAAGAATCCCAGACTCATTTCCATATTAAAAGTATTGAGAAACTGAGGTTTCTCTCAGAATTATGAATAGTCTATTGACCTAACACTCGTTAAGTCAGGAAGATCAGAGAGCACCTTTTGTCTGTACAACAGCAATTTCAGATTAAAATAGCTTTCAAGGCTACTAGAAAGCAGACTATATACAGTCTATAATTCACCTGATACTGTTCTTTACCCTCTTGCAAGCAGGCATTTAACTCTTTGCTTTCTCCCTTTCAGTGCGTACCTCCTGGTCTTACTACGCACTGTTTTCAACCCTGCTCCAAGTGAAAATTATTCATTTCTGCATGGCTTTTCTGTGTAACCATCAACAGAATAAAGTTGTAAGAAACATTTTTATCTTTTCATACCCTGTGAGAAGTCAAGATGGTGTTACCCTCCCCCTCTGTGGGAAACAAAGAATCAGGGAGGCAACTGCCTCTTACAAATTGTCTCAAAAGAACTTCTCACATCAAAAAGTGAGATGGGTTTGGAGGCCCATGTCCAATTTTTTTTAATCTCTTTATCATTTGTCAGAAAGTAACTCCTCAATTGACAGTCAAGTAAGCAGATTATTTTTACCCATGTGTTTTTTTTCAAGAAGGTAACTGCTAGTGAAATTTTAAAATGTGTTTAGACTTTATTCTGGGCTTGTAGTCAGGAGCACCTCTTTCACAGCAAATCTCCAGCACAATTTTCTTTCCTATTTTAAAAATCACAAAGTACACCAAAATGGACACTATGTCCAAATTTCTGAGTTTCCATGGTATTTGGAAACAAGCAGGAGAAGAAAAGAATGTTACTGGGTTGCCTGAAGAATCAGAAAGCATTTTGTTCATCTCTGGTATGTCTGCACTTCATTTCTAAAGAGGTCAAAAGAAAGGACTTACTCTGAGGCTACTGCTAAAGCATATTCATTTATAAATTTATTTTCAGTCTTTGCCTAGTACATTTTTTCCTAGGAAAAGAAACAATATTAGCAATATTTAGGCTTGCTCAGCAGTTTTCTTTGCAAAAAACCTTCCCGTATGTCTTATAAGACTACATGAATTCACACTTCTAACAAAACTTACCAAGTGAAGGCAATTAGTATATTTAAAGGCATATCAGAAGTTTGTAGAACCATGTAGGTGTTCAGTTTTAAGCTCACATGCAGCAAGACCCACAATGAGCTTTAACTATTTCTTGCTTGTACTGGGTGGGGCTGACCCGTGCCAGACACATCCAGTTCCAGCCGGCTTCAACGGCCCCAGGGCAGGGCCTGGTCCAGCCCCTCAGCCACGGAGGGGCTCAGGCCCCACGGCCAGGGAGACTGAGGCGGAGAGAAAGCCATGGGGAGAAAGGGCCAAACACCGCCCGAAGGGCAGGAACCAGGGCTGAGGGAAATTAGTTTTCCCCAGGTCAAGACTGTTTTGCCCCTGACAGTAATTGTTAAGGGATCTCCTTGACTTTATCTCAACCCATCAGCTTTTTCATGATATTTCCTCCCCTCTCCTGTTGGGGGACTGAGTGAGTGGCTGGGTGACCAGCCAAAATTAACCCACCACATCACTTCTCCCTGAACATTAATTTTCCGTAAACATTTTGGGGCTATCTAAACACCAGAGTTCATACTATTGCTTGTCACTTCATGCATTCAAATTGCAGCTGCTGTTTTGCTCAGTAGCCATTGTTAGATTTCAGCACTTAAGCAAGAATGAAAAACGACTTTAGGTTCTTGAGGTGGTCATCTGTAAAAAAGGAGAAACATTCAACCATGATCACCTATTAAAAGGCAAGTCTTAGTGGATTCTTCTCTGTGGTAATACAATTTTGCAAAGATGTATTCAGCTGTGTTCAATGTAACATGCTTTTTCTTTTCCTGCAATTCTACACCTCATTAAGGACACAGTTTTCAAACTGGGTAACAGCCAAAGTATGAATGAGGAACAATCTACAGCTTCACAAGTAAGTGATTGTGGGTGCATATACAAATTAATCTGTCAGAAAGAAGAAAAGTAAGACAGGAAATATTGAAGCTCTGAAATTTTAAAAGAAATTTTTGACCAGTTGTAAAATCCCCGGTATTCTACTTTCTTAAGGCATGACTAAAGGCTTCACATTGGTAAAAGATCCAAGGAGACTCAGAGCACCAAGACGTGAAGTTAATTCGTGTAAACACTACTGCCTGATTAAAATCCACTAGCAAAGAACAAAAGTGAGTAGCATCCTGCAAGTCAATTTTCTGTTTGTTGCAGCTTCCCTGACACAAAATTTTGCATTAGAATTTCTTTTATGTTTTCTGTTTCACAAAGTTCAACATTGCAAAAGTATGTGAAGCCACTTACATTGCTTAACAGTTACAAGCAATGGTTTTTGCAGAGCAAAGACTCATGTTTGTTTTTTTTTCCTTTGTAACAGAAGTTAAGTTCAGACAATAACTTCTTGATATTTGTTCTAGGAGGACTAACACTGGCCTACACCAATTTATTTAATCAAATTTACGGCCTTACTGTTTCATTGGTATAATATATGAGTCTTAGAATATAAATTTATCTTCTGCTGCAACCTCTTTTAGTTTGTATTTTTGATAGTAAATACCTTGGATTTGCTGTATGAAGCCTGCACACTAACTGTATTTTAGAAAGCTTTTATCTAATCTCCAAGTATCAAACAATTTCAAAGATACACCATGTGAGCAGAGAAACAGAGAGCCTGAAAGATTTCCTTCCACTCCACAGAAGTGGACAGTTCTATATCTCAGCAAGTTAAGTGGAGGTAGGAGCATTCAAGAAATAAATTGCAGATGAGTGCAGCCCAAGGGCAAATATGGCCAGGAAGCAGTATGGGCAGAGGAATGAATCACTCCAAAAGGGACACTCAATCTCCGTTTCCATTTGTTGCATTCAGTAAGCAACATGCTCACTCTTCTCTTTTCATGATTGGTCCTTGAAATCTGTTCTCATGCAGAGCTCAGTGGTGAGCAGCAGAAAGATGGAGAGAGAGAGGAGTAGGAAGTGACTGCTGAGTTTATCAAGCAGTGGCACAGGGTGTTGGTTCCTAGTGGCTTGATGATCAGCTACCGCTCCTGAAAGACACTGAGCTGCCTTCAGCCTTGCCCATCACTCTTCTCAAATAATTTCAAGGCAGAATGCATTTCAAGACAACTTTAATTCCATGTGAATTTTGAAGCATCTGGAACATTTCTCATCTTTAAACAGAATTATCTCAACCATGGAAGAATTAGTGTTCTACTACGATAAACTAAACCAGCTATGTCTAATTCACATAATTTTCACATAATATCCCCCTACTTTGTAATAACATCATAAGAACAGCCATACAGGGACAGAATAAAAGTTCATGCTGCTCAGTATCCTGTGGAGTACTACCCCTTCAGTGGAGGAAAAAACAGTGCCTGAGGAGGCATTAAAAAAAAAAAAAGACAATCACAAAAGGATAGCTCTTTCACCCCCTCCTTAGTACTCTAAACTCCTGCTATTTTCAGCTCAGGAGACTTTCTGAACAGAACATGGTTCCATACATGTCATTACTTGTATAGATTTCTCTTTCATTTACTTGACCTGTCTCTGCTTGAATCCTAATGGGCCATGAACTGGTGTCTCTTTGTGTATTAAAAATAGATTTTGGCCTATTATTTTCTTCTGGGTGCACACACACTTCAGCAGCTTTATACAGGCATCTTGACTCTCTTAGAAGAACTCACGGTGAAAATGCTCTTGTTTTCATGTATGTAGCACTGGGAGTGCAACATAAAAAGACAAATTTTAAGGCCTGATATACCTGCACCTTCTTTGTAGAGTTAGGTTAATATCTCTAAGAAACTGTTTCTACGGATTTTAAAACAGAAATGTAAACAGTACACACAATTGCAAAAATATGTACTGACTTGTTATGGTCAGAAAATAGCTACTGTTTCTCTCTTATTCAGTCAAAAATTTAGAAGTATGGGAAGCATTCAGTGATTGAAAATGTATTCTACAAAACCGAGTCTGTATTAGAATTAAATGTAGAAATACTGTAAATCTATTTTTCTTATGGCCCCTACTTAAACATTCAGTACTGTACAGAACACTGAAGCAATATCATTTTGGCTATCTTCATTACCTAGGGAAGTTTCTAGCAGGAGGTAGGGCAAGACGACCTCCAGATACCCCTTTAAACATGAATTGTTTATAATTCTGTATGCCTACGTAGAAAAAAAATCCAATGAAATGAACTCAAAACCCAATCAACTTATGAAGAGGTCTAAAAATGCTGATATTTGTTAAGACATTATTTCATATTGTAAATTCCCTGATTTTACTCAGACTAGTTAGTCTTGACACTAGGTAATGAAATTCTGTAGAAGAAAATTTTATTTTGAAGTCCTTATTACTCTAATTAAATAAGACATGTAGGTAGTTGTAAGCAGGGCACAGACTGATGAAATGAATGAATCAAGTATTCAAAAGTAGAGTTCCTAAACAGAATGCCAGAGACTGCTTCAAACAATGATTCAAATTGAATTTCTCAGAAGAAAAGAGCATGCAGATGTCAGTGCAACTTATAATACATTAAGTGAATTTCCCATTTAGAGAATACTGATTTTTATAATACAGGTTTATTAACTTTTTTCTCCATATAAGAGAAAATATTTGAAATTTTAAATGGATGATTGTACAGAAAAGCCACATCAAAATAAATAAATAGAGAAAAGTGAACTCATAAAATGCAAAAAAAATTGGCTACGTTCATCAACCGCACTTGCAGCTTCATTTGCAAATTTCTCCTAGTTTATGAAAGCATACTCAGTATAACTTTTAACAACTACCCTTTAGGAATACTGTGGTTATTCAGCATCACTTTTTTATTAAAATATGTGTGTAGTTTGTTACAAGACATTCTGTTGGATCTCCAAGTTGGCTGAGCATTTTGGAAAAGAATAATGGCCGAAAAATCAATAAAAGTGCATACTAACTAACAAGTAGAAAAGTATCTGCAGTATGCATTTTTAGTACTCTAGACTTGTTAGTGTTTTGTGAATACTATTAGTTGTCCAAATATTATTTGTTAATATGAAACTGACCCAGCTCTTTTATGTGCCACTTGATCTCCAAGCTAAATCTTTTCTGTGAAGGATTATATGAAATTAAAATGGTGCAAAAACTTCATGTTTGCTGTCGTTACAGATGTGAATTGGATGTGTAGCAAGTGCTGTTCTTAAACACTGTTACCTCATTTGGTTACCAGTTGTATTAATTAGTTTGTTCTTTTTCCTTCACACTTGTTTCCTTACTACTATTGCACCACTACTTCTGAAATAATGAGTTCTCAGGTAGTAAATAAGTATCTTGTTCTTACTGAAGATTTGTTTAAATACCCTTCTCTGTCATAAACAGTTTTCTTCAACTTTATTTTACCACAAAATGTCAACTTCATTTGGTAGAGTTAATTCATACAGCTGATCACGTTACTACTGTGTATCTCCAGAGTCCTTTAATAGTTTTGCTCTCCTATTTGCGGCACTGGATGTCACTGTGAGTGGTTGGTTGCCGGTGTTACTTGTTAAATGTATAAAACCAACTATTTATGTAAGTTTTCATCAAGATTTTTTGGTTTAGTTGCTTGCAGCCTGAATGAATATGGCTTCAGGGCTCTCTTAGACAACTTTGCTGTACGTGCACAAGTCAAAAAATCACTCAAGGAATTTTACGTGGTATTTAGTGATGTTAATTTGCTTGTAATAAATAAACAATACATATTTTTTATAGTGTTAATCACACATAAATAACATAAAAGACCCTGGAGTATGTCTTGCATCTTGTTATAGTAAGTAGGTTTATTTTTTTCTTCACATGTTGTTCCACAATATTTGCAAGGAAAGATTGGATGAATACTGGAGGTTTATAATTCAGACAGAATGAACTTTTGGGAAAGGGATGAATAACCAAACAAAATTTTTTTTAAGAAAAAAAAAGGTAATATCTCTGAGTTCATTTACTTTTCTCAAAATTGTTCTTTCCAGGTAAAAAACATTATCAGTAATGCAACATTCTGAAACTAGGAGTTCTGGAAGTGACGCTAATACTCTCTCTTTTTTTTTTTTTTTTTTTTTTTTAATTTCAGCTGCAAAAGTAAATGAATTGTATTCATTCTACAATATTTATCTTGTAAATTTATGTCATGTGAACTCAGTTTGTAATTCCCTTATCTGATTTATACTATAATCTTTCCAAGCAACTCTTATACAAATTACATTTGATGGATTTTTATAAAGAGATTTCATATTATTTTTCTATTAGTTATTAGAATTTACGGAACAGTTTCTCCTAGAGTAGCTGATCTGTAGCTTAAAGCAGCAAGTTCTTGTAGTTTCTTATGTGACATTTTATGAAAGTGAATCAACTACAGCTAACAGAGATGGCACCTACTGTCATATTTAACTTCCCAGCTATCCTAGCACCAAAAAAGTACATATGAGCTGTGAAAAGTCAAATTAAAGCTACTACTGCATAACAGCTAAAAACTTAGATTTCTTTCTGCATAAAATTTAATGAAACAACCCTCCAACTTTTAAAAGTACCAAGCCAAGTTGTGCTATTCCTTATGCAATATGAAATTTGAAGCATGCTCTTACTGCAAAATTCGGTCACAAAAATTCATTACATCTTACACCCACCTTGAACAGTAAAGCAGCACAGCGCAAACTGACAGCTTTTATGTTGTAATTTATTTTAGGTAGGACTTTCTGACTAAAGAGAGTGTGATGGTCCAGCCCTCTGGGACTCTCCCCACTCACCCAGGACTCCACTTATGCTCGCTGGGGGCTGACAGCTCCTGTCCCGGTGACCCCAGCAGGAAAAGTATCCAGCTCCTACAGCCCTGCCCCACTGGGCTCACCCACAGGTCCCCATCGCAGTCTGCCCTCTGCCCATCCCATCCCCAGGGAGGTGCCTGATCCCTGGGGCAGAGAGTGGCTGGAAAGGCCCTGGGTCTCAGTGCCTGACCTCCACAATACCCTGATATAGAGTTCTACCTGAAATTTATTTTTTCTGGTTTGGACTCACAATTAGACACAAGTTGTCATATGTATTCTCAGAGAAGGGTGGCATGAGACAGTTGTTTCAGAGTGTGCAAGACTGAATCTCTATGTTACCTTATGAATTTATCCCCACAGTCACCATCTTTGAAGAACTCTAGATGAAAGAAACTGTAGGATGCTCTAATGTGAGCTGCAGTACTGGACAAACAAGTTGCTGGGGAAAAAAAAAATAAAGAAATGAAATTAATAGTATTTAAGCAAATAAATTAGGGCCAACAACAGTCAAAATGAAACATACAAATGATAATTTAAGAAAAGCTAGTATTTTTTTTCACCTCTGTCAAATTTATATAGTGAGCTGACAAAACATGTATTTGTGCCGTAAGATTATTTTAACAAGTTCAAATCACGTGGGAAACTGTGACAACATGTTGAGTTTTGAGGACATATTTCCAGCTTCTGCAAAAGCAAATGGAAATAGTATCAGTCTTTATTATACAATCTTATTAAATATATAGGCTAAACATCAGAGACTGTTTTTCCACAGGCAAAAGAAATACAGTGAGAATGGGAAGGATGGTGCTATGTTGAAAGTCAGAATCTGGGTGTAGAGTTCCTTGAAACTGCCTAAGTTCTTTGACATTTATGTCTAAAATACCATGAAAAAGCATTCTTCTACTCACTTGTCAACAGTACTATCTATCTTTTAACTTAGCTACTACTCATGGAAGCACTAACTACAAGTCTATAAGAAAAAAGTTCTTAAAGAAAAGTCTTTAAGAAGAAGTCTTTCCTGATTCAGCCCTTTCTATCAGTATGAAAATGATCCCTTGAATATAAACTCTAACTCGGTGCACCCAAGTGAAAGTCATGTAATTCCAAGACAATGCATAATTTTAAATTAATTTAGAGGGGGAAAAAACAACAAACAAATAAACGAAACCAACACTCCAAATCCTTAATGTTCAAGTAGTCTATTTTTTTTGCACTGAAACATCTATCAAGAATTTGTTTTTTACAGCTTGTGAACTTTGATGGACTTATCACTTTAAATATGATTCCTGAAATCACAATCCAGAGACCTTGAATGTGTAGAATTAGCATGAAGTTTAAGCTATGCTTACATAAACACATATTTTTTTTTCAAAATAAAAGTGTTTTTCTTCATTACCTTAAGTAGAACATAATACAGACATCAAAACTAAGGAAAGATTCTGAGTATGAACATAGGACATCAAACAATAAATAAAAATTATACACTACACAATACAAAAATCAAATTAAGGTATTGTCAATCGACGTAATGAGTAAAAAACGAACAACATTAAAAGGTGAAATTTCATAATTAATTTAAAATGAGAATAGATATGACACTAAAGAAAAATTCTGGAAACGTCACTAAGAGTACTTATCTCTGTCCTAGGGCAATTCCACAAATGGATACTAATGCATTTATTTTCAGAGTTAATCCCAAAACCGTGATAACTTTGCTCTGTATGTGCAACAGTTTTATTCACACAGATATGGAAAGTGTTTTACATGTAATTTTATTTCAAAGGTTGCAGCTGTGTTCGCATTGTAGTTTGGCTTAGGATTGTGCTTTCAAAGCGACTGTTACCTTTTCTGGGCTTTGTTCACACCACAGACTTAACTTGGAGCACACAAGCTGGATCCTCTTGAAATAAACATATTGAGAAGATGAATCAGGAACACACCTAATGTGCAATGAACACTAACAGACATTTGGTCTGTTCATCCACACTGGATCTAGTCCAGATGTTAATCCTCCAGAGTGATCACAGTGGAGACACTGGGTTCCAGTAACAAGGGTTCAGTCAATAGCTCCACTCCCACTGCCCTGTGATACTTTCCAATGTATACACACACACACACAAAGACGGATAGACAGCTGGATGCTCACTTAATAAGATTAGGCTCCTACTTAGAAGCTTTTCACACCCAGGACTTGTAGTACCACAGGCTGTCTTTGTAATCTTGTGACTTTTGAGTACTCATTGGAAAACAAAGGATTTCCAGAAATTAAACATGACTTACAATGCACATGAATAATTCTTTATTATTTTTTTTAATTAAGAGCATGCTTATAGAAAAAGCGGTTATTTCGCCTCATGCAGAAAAATAGATTAATATTTTCAAGTACATTTTAGTACCTGCTTTGAACTTAGAAGAATAAAACATTACAGAAAAAAAGTTGAGAGAAAAATATTGCTACTAGTAGTGATGGAAAGAGAACAAATATTGGAAATACTGAAAAAGTTTGACAGGTTTTGGCTATGTGAGCTTCAAGGTAACAACATAAATTTATACCTAAAAATAAAATTAATGAGACCAGTTTAGAAGAAAAAACACAACAAACAAACAATAAAAGCAAACCAAAAACTAACCCCCTTCCCCTGTAAAAAAAAAAAAAAAAAACAGGAAAAAGAAAAGGAAAATAATGAGGAAAATACAATAACAATGTCATGATGTTTTACAAGTTTGCATTACTGATGACCCAAGATGCTGCAAATGTTATGGAGAAAACGTTCCTTCACATTTTGCAAATGAAAAAACCTCAAAGCCAAAACCATGCGTAGCTTTTGAAAGTCATGCAATATTTTTCGTCATAATATTTAGCAATTCGTATATTACAGCTATGATAATCAAGAAATATCTAGGAAAAAGTTCTGAGTAACTAACAAAACAGTCACACTTCATGAGTATGTTTTTCTGACAACAGGTTTGCTCTAGATGGTGACTGTTGCCCCAATCATACTAAAATTACAGTAAAACTATTTTGTAATATCTATGAGAGCCTGAGAATAGATTCAATGAATGGAGTAAAATATTTTGATTTCAGAAAGGATTGCAATGAAAGTAAAAGAATAAAAATCATACAATTGGGAAAACAAAACAAGGAATTGGCTTGAAAAACCTTCTACTAAATGAAGTTCTTACCATTCTACTGCTTACAGACCAGCTGGTTTATCTGTATCTTTATAAACTCTTTTGTTTCAGTGCTATCCTTTAACTAAGTGAAGGTGATGTGATTTGCTACTGCTGTATTTTTGGCTGCTTTCAATCTAAATCCCCATGGAAAGTTGAATTCATAGTCCAAATCCAGGAAAATTGGCCTGTTTTTCTTGTGTCCTGCTGTGGAATGGCCCAGAAATCCAGACCCAAATTCTCCCTGGAAGGCCTGAATATACAATGCAATTCTGCTCTGCATACACACATGCTGTTGGGACTGATTCTAAGTGAGGTGCAAAATTCTGGGCCTCCAACCTCTGACAGTCATTACTATTACCAAGTTGATAGGCTACTTGAAGTGACAAGGATCAGCAATTCTAGAAGTTTACTAGTTGTGTAATTACAATAATGTATTGATATATCATCCAGGACAATATTCCTCGTTCTTGAATTAGAAGGATTTACCATAGGCCTGAGGTTCTAGAAATGTCAATTAATTACTGTGGTGAGAAAATATGTCCTTTGACAGTACCAGCCTGCGAGCTTAGGGCATAGATCTTCTATTTATTTATTAATATATTTGTTTCTCCTAATTGCCTATAGGAAATTTCCCTGCTGAGCAATCAGTAGGAGACACCTACTACATCTCCCTTTTTTTTCCATTCCCCCCTAATCCTCACCTAGAGGCTCTCAACCTTATCATCACTAGCTGTAAGAGCTGCATAATCAAATTTCTCCGTTACGTACAGTGCGACACATCCACCTCACATACTCTACCCACCACTCCTGAGCAGCCTGTCGCTTTCATCCCAGCGCTCCAGTCGTGGGACTCATTCCATCAAGTCTCACTAATACCAACGATATAGTAGCTCTGGGAGCTGACCAACGCTTCCAGTGCACTCTGTTTTTTCTCACACTGCCTACACTGGTGTACAAGCATCCCAGATACGCTTCTGAGCCCTCCATGCTACCAGGAGCAATGTAACTGTCCCCACTAGCATTGTCACCCTCAGGCGATGCCATGCCAACCCTCAGCTTGCCTATTGCCTATGTTGGTACCCCCTTCCCCCATCGATCCTAGTTTAAAGCTCTCTTTATTTAGTCCTATTTGAGTCATCTCCCCAAAATAGTTATCATTAGGTTATTAAAAGTCTTTATAACATTAACCTACTATGGGTAGAAATCAGATGCAGAGGAATTATAATCAGATATCTAGTAACAGATGTATCGGTCACACAATTATGATCTTTATTCTTGTCATATGAAAAGAATGAAGAGAGGAAAAAAAAAAGAGGTAAGTTTTTAAGACAGGTCATCAATATATGTACATCATTACAATAATACAGTAAGAAGAAATTAAACTGCAGTTCAGCTCTACCCAGAGATACTTGCATGTATCCAACTTGGAAGCAGGTGATCACATGTAAACTGAAAAGAACTTCAAGCCTCGTTAGATTTATAGTGATTCCTGAGGCTTGAGATTAGTGTCTCACTGTTCTGATTCTACAACATCTAAGAGAGAATCATACAAATATAAAATAAGAGGCTAAAGCATTCAAATACAAAATAAGAGGTTAAAGCATTCAAATTGTGTTTAACACACAAGCAATTAATTAGAAGTGAAGCATCTCACATTATACTGCATAGAGTAAGTAGTGAAGAAAAGAGGTCAGATGGATAGTCGCTATAGTTAGTGTTTTGTTCTGATGACTCTGGTCAGATAATCTATTTCTTTGCCTTAGGATGATAACTACTAATTTTGCAGAATTCTTCCGTGAATACTCATTACACCATTTTCCTACAGAATGACAGCTTGAGATATAAAGTTTAAGGGAATAGTTCTATTTGTAAACTTACTTATCTATAAAATGAACAGAAAAAGAATGAGAAGGAAGCAGTCAAAATAAATTCCCTTATAAACAATTGTCTGTAGGTTCATATGCAAAGCTTCATTGACTTCAAATAACTTGAAGGAAAAGATTACTTTCTCCCTTTCCTCAAAACTTCTAGTATTACACCAGAATCTCTAGACTATCAACATTTCAGTTCACAGCTTTTATGTTGTATCTTCATTGTCATGCATGAAACCCAGTAGCCTCTGCTCACCTCCTGCATGCACATACTGTTTTAAAGAGGTGAATAACAACTCATACTGCCATAGAGCCTTTAATCAATGAGAAACATTATAATCCCAAATACGTGAAAGTTTACATAGTGAATCTATTACCTGTGAGAAAATATAGTTTTCCATAGCTTAGAAAAAAAAATCAGTTATCGAAGTCCTTTGCATATTCAGAATCCAGATAAGCTGTAAACCTACATAATTCAGATATAATACACTCCATAAAGCTGATGAGGAAGCCATAACAGATTCAAGAAGCTTCCATACTTGCTGCTCCCTGCTTTCTGCTACAAATAAATATTTCTATTAAGAAATGCTTCTGTTAAAAATGAAACATGACCACAGCAGGGCTGGGAACACTGGGAGAGAAATGGGGATAAAGGATAAGTTCAGATTTATTTCTGAATAATTTTTCATGAGGGTTAACAATGTTAATATCAAGTCAGTGCACTGCATTTTTTCTGGTAAATATTTGTACAAGGGTCAAAATCCACCACCACAAGTATTAAATCCTTCAGTACTGAGTGATATGCATGCTAATAGAAAATCCACAATGTGAAAGGAAGAGCCAGAATTCTAACCTTGAACACATACATAAAATACATTCATTGAACTCATTTGAACTCTAAATTGATTTTTCCTAAACATCACTCAAGGCTAAGTGAATTTTAGTTAAAAAGTTACTGTGGCATCATCTGTCCCTCTAACAAGAATGTCAAAAATAGCCTCTAGTCTACTTCCAACTGAGCTCTTCTTATCTTTTGCAGAAACCCATCTGCTTTAACATCTATGAAGATTGATTTTTTTACTGAACATTTTTCAAATACATTGACATTTATTTTTCATACTGTAATATATATGTGCATTAAATTTACCTATTACTTTACTATAAGTGAACCACAGACAACAAAACAAATCTTTTTTGTTATGGTCCATGGAATTCATTTAACTAAGATCTGTAAAACAAAGTAATCAAAATTATTCCCTTCCTTTAATATGTGAATCTCTTAATAGAGTGACTAGCTGCTCTAGTGTAAATTGTAAGGGAGGAAAAGGATTCTCATGGAGATACTGGATCAAATTTAGACCAGCCATAGGAAAATATGACTATATTGGTAATTACATGAACTTTCATTGCAGCTGAAATCAACTTATATTTGTGATATTTATTCTATGATTTCTTAACGCAACACGAAAGTTCTGCCCGCTATCAGGACTAGAGGCAAGGGGCACAAACTGGAACACAGGAGACTCTGTCTGAACATAAGGGATTTTTTTTTTACTCTAAGAGTGACTAAGCACTAGCACAAGTTGCCCAGAGAGGTTGTAGAGGTGTTCAAAAGCCGTCTGGACACAGTCCCAGGCAACTGGCTCTAGGTGGCCTTACTTGAGCAGAAGGGGTTGAACAAGATGACCTTGAAACGTGCCTTCCAGCCTCAACCATTCTGTGATCAAAGGAATGAGTTAAGAGGTTCCGGTAAAGCAAGGTAAACCAAAAATGGAAGGATGTAACAGCATACCTGTCAGCCACATTGTTGCACTGGAAGATCAGCAATGTAAGGATTAATCTCACATTTTTCCCAGATTCATGAGTACATTTTTAACGAAATCTGTTCCTCTGCTATTCAGAATTCTCATCTATAAAATAGAAAGATTATTTGTCTGTCTTACTGGCCTGTTGATTAATTCACATACCTGGAGGCATTTTACAGGAGCAGCTAGAGAACCACTAAATTTATTAATAATAAAATTAATACAATGTAGTGGTAGTAAAACTGAACTAGAAGTAAAAACAAGGCAGTAACAGTGGGAGTAAAGATTGCTTTGAAGATTTGCCTGCCCAGATGAAGATTTGGGGGTTTTCTCCACTACTAATCTCAAGTGTAAAATAAACATTCCTTTTCTGCCGTTGTACACACATCATATATGAAGATAGAATGGCTAAGAAAAGTTTTATTTCAGGATGAAGCACCTGCACATATTCTATGTTCACATTTTTATTTGCATATTCTATGTGTGCTATCTGTTACTCTTAGCTAGGAAGCTACGAGCAACTCTTTCACTCCTGACTACTCGTTGTCTTGTCCCTCTGGGCAATACAATACCTAATTAAACAAACAGTCTATTCTGATCCATCCTTAGTATCTTCATTTATACAATTCAAACAAATCTGAAGATCTCACCACCTTCTTATTTATAATCCTTATTGCATAATGGAGACACACACTCTCAATCCTTTGTTGAGCCCTCACTTTAATTTTTAATTTTGTTAACAGTATAGGTTTAGGCCTAAGATGTAAATATTTAATCAGAAAACTAAAGGCACAGAAACCCCTCCCCTTACCCTTATTTGATATCTTATTTCAGACTCAGGAAGGAGATAAAACAATGTCTACACAACTTCTCCAACACAATTTTCAGCAAATGTTTTCAATATCAGAGATTCAATAGATAAAAAAGACATTTGAGATCAGAATTTGTACCTAAAGTGATCCTTGGTACCTGCCCATTAGTCATAGAAAACACAATGTAATTCGAATTAGCTTAGCCTGAGCTAGCAATTGAGGGAATACTGAGCTAGCAGTTGAGGAAAATGGGACTGTGCAGCCAAGAAAATAGACCAGAAATGACAAACGAAGGGAGAGAAAGCCATTCTAAAGGAGAAACATCACAGAAATAAGGTAGTGTCTCAGTTTAAGATGAGAAGCCCGAGGAGCAGGGCACGACATTGGGGTGAGGAACAGGGATTGCAGGTGAGGCTGAGTGCTTGGAAGCAAAGGGAATCTGTGATGCAGCAGCTACAGAGGTTTACTTAAGCCATTGGTATCAAGAAAAAGTCACTTAACCTTCCTGTTTGAAAAATGTGGATACTACTTTGCAATTGGTTGCTATCAAAATAGTAAGTGTTAATTTAAGAATAATTCATCTGACATTATCTCCAGAACAGTCATCCTGCTTCATCCCTCTCTCAACAACCTACGTTTGAATCTGGGAAAGACCTGGCAAAAAAATAAGATTGCTATAGTGAGTTGAATTTTCCCCATAATTTCTCTGCATTTTTCAGAAACATGCACTTATTATTTTGACCTTATGAATTATTCCAAATATATAGAAGGTAAATCCTGTCTTAAACCTCAAACGGAACACTTTAGGAAGCATTCCTAAGAAAAAAGGTAAGAAATAAGCTCAGTGGCAGCGACTTGCCTGTCAGCACGCTTTAATCACTATGGCATACAAAAACAATCTTAATTGTATGCTTAATGTAAAAAATCAGGTACTAGGGACCAAGATGCACTGTGATGATGAAAATCTGAGCAGTTTGTCTTTGTTTTCTATTGCTCTGCAAGTCTTCTAGATACTTACCATAGTCTATTCTACCCTGTTAAGCCTCATACTCTGAAGAAACACTTCTCTTCCCATACCCAGTCATCTGGTTTACAATGGAAAAGGGCAATCCTGAATAATGGATTACTCCAGCTGCAAAAGTATTAACGAGTCTCATTTTTGCTTTCTGTTCATATACATGAGTTTCCTATCATGACATAGGTAAGAATTTGGCTTTATATCATTGAAATTGCAACCATGCACAGGAATGTAAAATAAAACTAGGGATAAGGGAATCATAATCATGAAATTGAATATTTTCATGCATGAAAACTCACAAACTATATGCAACACATCTACAGAACACTTCTACCATCCTTTTAATAACTCAAGAGATTGAATGATACAAGGCTTTACTGCCTTGGTTTGTGGGAGCTATATAACATATTGGAAAAAAAAGTAGGAAAGACATGAAAAAAACCTTAAAAGTAATGATTTTTCCATTGTAAGAGGTAATACATACTCTTTTTTGAGGGCTGTAATCTCTGTCTCTAGTGGCTGCTATTTTCAGTACCTATGTTTGTGAATGACCCTCTCTGTTACTATTACTACAGGAAGAAGTAGGATAATAGTAAGCAAAAAACTTCTGTGGTGTAGCAATGAAAAAGATGTCATAAAATATGGATTTTAAGACTAGCATCTAGCAAGATTACAGAGATATATTTTGTAAAAGGTATATTAGTATATTGTGGAAGATATTTGTGGTTTGTTGAATAGGAATAGCAAACATACAAATTGACAAAAGCAATGAAAGATGAGAATTTCTGTCATACTGGAAGTTGGATTTTATTTTTCCAGTGCAACAAAAGCTTTCCAAACATTATTGCATAAAACAGAATTGTGCTCTTAGATCCTTTCTGCTCAAAGCTTAACTGTACATCTTGCTATTAAGAATAATTCATTAACTGTGTTAATTGTATCATCCTTTTTCTCAGGTAATTACCAGATTTTCAGGATATAAAACTGTAAAGACCCACTATCATGCACTTGTGTTGCAAAAGGTAAGGTCATATTAATGTGTTCCATAACATTTTTTAGGAATAAGGAGGATATTTAAAAATATTTTGCAACTACTCAGAAGTTTGTGCTTTGTTTTATTTTTCAAAAATGTAATATATTTTTCGTCTGTCACTTTGATAGAAAGTACTTAAACATATATAAGAATTACTTAAAAATTCTTAAAAAAAACCCATGAGCAAACATCTGTCATGTACAGCGTTTTCTGACTTTGACATCAGGGGCTACTTAGTACTCACAAGTGGAAAATCTGTAACAGCTGGAATGATTAAATGATTACAAAATAAAACGCATGATTAACAACACGTACAACACTTCTTCTGACTTCTTTTCAGTAATAACCTTTTATGAATTAACTCTTTTTTAAAACTTTATAAAGTCTGTGTTGATGTATTTTCACTAGGGTCTTCAAACAGATAACTGTGATCTCTACATTTCACTAAACTTTACAATAACCTCCACCATGAATTAGAATTATCTTAGATATGTCACTTAAAACACTTTTGTGCTCTGTCCTTCAGGATGGCCTTAAAATTGGCCTGTTACTATGTGTTTAGCTTCTCCCTGTCCTAATAATCCATCCTTTTGTCAGCTCTTTAAAGAACTATTCACATATTCTGTTGCTGATACTGAAATTACCTAAATATTTTTCTAAACGAGATAAAAGGATTCCAGTGTTTTGTTGGTTTTTTTTTTTTAAGCTGAGACAATTAGATAGTTGAGCACTAAATGATTGCAAGTAGTCACACATTTCCTTCTGTGTGCTTGGTCAGTAAAAACAGAAAATAAATATTAACTGTTAGAATTAATGTTTGCTAAGAGTGGTTTTTTTTCCTTTTTTTTTTTTTTTCCTAAAACTGTCAAGAGAAAAATACACAGGACGCTGTTTTTTCCAGGGGAACCTGAAAATATCAAGTTAATAACAAAGAATTCTTCAGCAGGAAATTCTTTTGTATTGCATTTCTCTCCCTTTATTTAGAAAGCTGCCTGGTTTTCACAAGAAATACACTCAATTCTCCATCAGAAGTCCTGGAAAGTAACACTGGGTTCCTCATTGCGCCTCAGTGATTCCTGAATTCAATTCAACTGGTTCTTGAAGCTAAAAGCAGAATTTTGCAACGTTTTAATGCCAAACAGGGAATTTCAGTACTTTTTCTCATATTGCCAGAGGTATGGATTTCTGTCTGTTCTTGTAGCATCGCAGCTGCAAGTGTCATCTGCAATTAAGGTAGAACTCTAACACCGTAGTGTAATCCCTCCCCTCATACTTTATCTCTCAAATTGAGTCTTGTGTGGAATGCTTAGCACAGATAGACTCTGCTCCTGATTGCACTATCGGTATTATTAATAGAAAACAAAGTACCACTACATTAAGCAGCACTTCATGCTAATAACTAATATCTTAATGCAAATAAATGCAATAAAGACTCTACCCTACTATAATTAATTCCTTGGACATTGGCTATTACCGGCAGAATAATTGCAAGGATTCTATGTAAGGCATAAAAATTTTTAAGGCATCTGTTGTGGTGTGGTTTTAAATAATTATATTCCCAGCCTTCATGGTCTATACTCTCAAAGTCATTCTTTCAGGCTGGACTAACTTGTACAAGTGGTCAGATGTAGAGATTTTAAATATTTCACTATGTGTGTAGATTACAGCTATTTAAGACCTCACATTTCTGACATGGTCCATTGCTGGAATACAGATTTGCATGCTGTCGTATATTCTTCGCTTTTTACAGAACAGACTCTAAATGAAAGAAGGCTTTCTTCTCTTTCTGTGTTCTTCATTAAAAATCAGATTCAAAGCGGAACTGCCTCCTTACCTTCAATTAAGAGGGTAGTCTCATCCCTGGAAATATCTTGCAAGTGAGATTAATTTGCAGATTGCAACCAGTTGCTTGTATTTTACCAGCCATTTCCCAAAAATCTTCTTTTCATCACTAGACAGCAGTGTTATTGAGTAGTAAAAGAAAGGCATTCCTGGGGGAAGGGGGTTGGAGAAAAAAGAAAAAAAAAAAGTCCCAACAGTCTTCTAGAGTTGAATGGTTACTGAGATCTTGGAAAGAACAGTAAGCAATCGGTAGTGATCCCTACCCCATACTGAAAACAGGAGCAGAAACAATTCATTCAACACTCACATGACTCTTCTCTGCATCACTGTTAAAGCTCTCCAGACGATGTCAATTCTTCACTGCTCCCAGTCAAATTACTGCAGTGCTTCACTACTAACACTTTGCTGTCTTCACAACTCTTATCTCTCAGAATTATAAAACTTGTTTCTGTCCAGTATGCAGCCAACATGAGGAAATATTTCAGTCACTCAGCTGAAAAAAAAAAGTAGTATCGTGTCTCTTCTAGCCTTATTTTCAGTCTGAGCACCAAATCAAAGAATCACAGAATCACAGAATGTTAGAGGTTGGAAGGGACCGTAAAGATCATCTAGTCCAACCCCCTGCCAGAGCAGGATCACCTACAGTAGAGCGCACAGGAACGCGTCCAGGCGGGTTTTGAATGTCTCAAGAGAAGGAGATTCCACAACCTCCCTGGGCAGCTTGTTCCAGCGCTCGGTCACCCTCACAGTAAAAAAGTTTTTCCTCATATTTTTATGGAACCTCCTGTGTTCTAGCTTCCACCCATTGCCCCTTGTCTTGTCAGTGGACGCCGCTGAAAAGAGCCTGGCTCTGTCCTCCTGACATTCCCCCTTGACATATTTATAAACATTAATGAGGTCACCCCTCAGCCTCCTCTTCTCCAAGCTAAAGAGATCCAGCTCCTTCAGCCTTTCCTCATAAGGGAGATGCTCCACTCCCTTCACCATCTTTGTGGCTCTACGCTGGACTCTCTCAAGCAGCTCCCTGTCCTTCTTGAACTGAGGGGCCCAGAACTGGACACAATATTCCAGATGTGGCCTCACCAGGGCAGAGTAGAGGGGCAGGAGGACCTCTCTTGACCTACTTGCTACTCCCCTTCTAATACACCCCAGGATGCCATTGGCCTTCTTGGCCACGAGGGCACATTGCTGGCTCATGGTCATCCTGCTGTCCACTAGAACCCTCAGGTCCCTTTCCCCTGCACTGCTCTCCAGCAGGGCAGTCCCCAACCTATATTGGCACATGGGGTTATTTTTTCCCAAGTGCAAAACTCTACACTTGCCCTTATTAAACTTCATAAGATTTCTCCCCGCCCAGCCCTCCAGCCTGTCTAGGTCTCTCTGAATGGCTGCACAGCCTTCTGGTGTGTCAGCCACTCCTCCCAAATTCGTATCATCACCAAACTTGCTGACAACATTCTCTAATCCCTCATCCAGATCGTTGATGAATATATTAAACAGCACCGGCCCCAGCACTGACCCCTGAGGGACCCCACTAGACACAGGCATCCAGCCAGACTCAGCCCCATTGACCACAACCCTCTGGCTTCTTCCCTTCAACCAGTTCTCGACCCACCTCACTACTTGGTCATCCAGACCACACTTCCTCAGTTTGCCTATGAGGATGCTGTGGGAGACGGTGTCAAAGGCCTTGCTGATGTCCAGGTAGACCACATCCACTGCATGGCCACCATCCATCCACCTGGTTATGTCTTCGTAAAAGGCTATCAGGTTGGTCAAACATGACTTCCCCTTGGCAAAGCCATGCTGACTGCTCCTAATAACCTTCTTACCCTTGATATGCCTAGAGACAACGTCAAGGATAAGATGTTCCATCACCTTTCCAGGGATGGAGGTGAGGCTGACCGGTCTGTAGTTACTCGGGTCATCCTTCCTGCCCTTCTTATAGACTGGAGTGACATTCACTTTCCTCCAGTCTTCAGGCACCTCACCTGCTACCCATGACTTACCAAAGATGATGGAGAGTGGCCTAGCAATGACTCCTGCCAACTCCCTCAGCACCCGTGGGTGCATCCCATCAGGGCCCATGGATTTATGAATGTTCAAGTGTTCAAACTGATCCTTAACCCACTCCTCATCAATCAGGGCAGACTCCTCCTTTGTCATGACTTCCTCTGGGGCCTCAGGGGACTGAGGCTCCTGAGGACAGTCTCCAACAGTGTAGACAGAGGCAAAGAAGGCATTCAGCAACTCTGCCTTCTTTCTGTCCTGTCTCCAGGACACCCACCTCATTCAACAGAGGGCCTACATTGCCTCTAGTATTAGTTTTGTCAGCAATGTATTTGAAGAAGCCCTTTCTGTTGTCTTTGACCTCCCTTGCAAGTTTTAACACCAAGGAGGCCTTAGCTTTTCTTATTGCCTCCCTGCACTCCCTGACAGCTGCCCTGTACTCCACCCAAGTGGCCAGCCCTTCCTTCCACAATTTATACACCCTCCCTTTCCACCTGAGTCTGCCCAGCAGATCCCTGGTTAACCAAGCAGGTCTCCTGGATCTCTTTCTTGATTTCCTACCCGATGGGATGCACTGATCCTGAGCCTCAAAGAAGTGGTCTTTGAATGCCAACCAACTCTCTTGGGCCCCTTTACCTTGCAACTCCCTGTCCCAAGGGGTATCCCCCAGCAATTCCTTGAAGAGGCCAAAGTTGGTCCTTCTGAAGTCCAGAGTTGCGATCCTGCTTGGTATTCTGTTTTTACCGCACAGGATCCTGAACTCCACTATCTCATGGTCACTGCAGCCAAGATTGCCCTCAACCTTCACTGCTTCAACCAGACCTTCCTTGTTGGTGAACACAAGGTCCAGCAGCGCTCCTCTCCTGGTTGGCTCATCCACCATTTGCATCAAAAAGTTATCATCGAGGCACTGGAGGAACCTCCTGGACCGAGGATGGCTGGCTGTGTGGGACTTCCAGCAAACATCTGGGTAGTTGAAATCCCCCATGAGAACCAGGGCCTGGGATTGAGAGGCTGCTGTCATCTGCCTGTAAAAGGTCTCATCAACTTCCTCCTCCTGATCAGGTGGTCTATAGTAGACACCCACCACAGTACCACCTAAGCTAGCCTGCCCCTTAATTCTTACCCATAAACTCTCTACTTGCTCCTCATCTGCCCCTGGATGGATCTCAATACACTCCAGTTGCACTCTCACGTACAGAGCAACTCCCCCACCTCGCCTCATCGGCCTGTCTTTCCTAAAAAGAACATAACCATCAAGGCCCACATTCCAGTTATGTGAGCTGTCCCACCACGTCTCTGTAATTGCAATAAGATCATAGTTCTCCAGCTGCACATAGACTTCTAATTCTCCCTGCTTATTCCCCATGCTTCTTGCATTGGTATACAGACATTTCAGAGATTTAATGGAGCATCTGTTACTGTTGCTTGTGCCTTTTACGCCTAACCCTGGGATACTTCCCCTTGGCTCATGTGTAGTGACTCGGGTTTTATCCCCTTCCCCCTTCCAACTTAGTTTAAAGCCCTATCTATTAATCCCGCCAACTCTCCAGCAAGTATTCTCCTCCCTCTCTTAGACAGCTCTACACCATCTATATCTCTCATGCCCAGTACTGCATAAACTTCCCCGTGATCATAATACCCAAAATATTGCTGGAGACACCAGTCTTTGAGCCATGCATTAACTGCATGTACTTTTCTTTTCCTTTCACTATTCCTGTAACCTACTAAAGGGATAGATGAGAAAACTACCTGTGCCCCCAATCCTTTGATCACCTGGCCTAACAACTTAAAGTCCTTTTTAATTCTCTGAGTACTTCTATGATTGATCTCATCACTGCCAGCCTGGACAATCAACAATGGGTAACAATCAGTGGGACTCACCAGTCTGGGAAGTTTTTTAGTAATGTCCCTAATCTGAGCTCCAGGGAGGCATCAGACTTCCCTGTGGGCTGGGTCTGGACGGCAAATGGGACCCTCTGTTTGCCTTAGGATGGAGTCACCAATGACAACTACCCTCCTTTTCTTTTTAGTTGAACTGGTCCTGATGCATGGGTCTGGCTTACTCAGAGAAGTCAACCTTATGGCTCCACATTCATTCACCTCTTCTTTTCCTTGGCTCTCCTCTTCCAGAGCACTGTACCTGTTCTGTAGAGGCAACTGAGCAGGTGAGGGAGGCTGGGCATGGACCCGCCTTCCTCTCTGAGCCAGGACTCGTTTCCATTCCCCCTCATCTCCTTGGTCCCCTCCTTTGACCTGATGACCAGAGGGGAAGGGATCCCCTGTTGCATGTGGAGAATGCTGTTTGTGCATCAGGGACTGGCTCCACCAATCTATCTCTCTTTCACACTCCCTAATGCTCCTCAGCCTCTCCACTTCTTCTTCTAGCTCTACCACAAGATGGAGGAGATCATCCAACTGACTGCACCTCACACAGGCACTGTCAGATGCAGCCTCTGGGAAGCACAGGCTCAGGCACTCCCTGCAGCCGGCAGTCTGCACAGCTGCATCCTTGTGCTGGAGCACTGTTTGGGTCCCCAAAAAAATCCTTTAAGTTTTCCTTGAAAGTTACACTTTTTAGACTTACAAAGATTCTCACTGCTCTTCTCTGAATTTTCTTCATTAGGAAGACATTCCTGAACAGTTGCAGGTATTGTTCACTGGTATCTGTGCTGAGCAGTGTCTGTATCTGCTATCACAGACCTCTCTGATCCAACACTGACAGAGAAGATGATGACATGGATCAGAACTGGTGCAGAGGCAATCTCAAGAAAGATGGTAATTCTCCCATGGGTGCACTTATGCATTTTGTTTCAATTGCTCAGAAGGCTTACCGTGTTTGCTGAGCTTCATTTCATTATATACGTGACTTCTGTGTACATTTTAGTTTACCTTCTACACACTGGTGGTTAGCTGAATGCCTCCTTACTATTGTTACATTGATATTTGCTTACATGGAAGTGCCACAGTAGCAAATCGAGTGTGAAGTGACTTCTCAGGAATAGGGTACACAGATTCTGAAGAGCAGATGATTGCACAGAAAATTGGATATAAAAAAGCTTGGAGACGGGTGGTACAGCCAGCTGCTGGCTGAGACTGGAGGAAGCCTGGGAGGACTTAACAGGTCTCTCACTTGCCACTGATGGTTTTATTTCCAACTCGTTATAAAGCTTCTTTCTTCAATAGGGAACAAAAACTAACAAGAGGTCTCCACTGAGGTACACTTTTGTCAAACTGTCAGTGAAATTCCTGTTAAATATCTTTTAGTTGCATAAAACTATAGCAAAGAAACCCCAAACAATTCTGCCTGAGCTTAGGCTTTACAGATAAATCCTTCTGCATAACATGGTATTTGTGACTCTTTATAGCCCCATATCTAGCTTTGAAAACAGGCTGCCTAGTCATCAATAAATTAGTCTTTAAACCCTCTTTTTCATGTAGTCTTTGGATGTAATTTTCTAAGTGTTCTTGTCAAAGTAGAGGGAATATTTTTGCAAGGACAAGAAAAAGATGTAAATTAAAGCATCTTGGATGATCCTTAGGATGTCACTGGGTTGCATAATTTTTATGCATTTTATTCTATTTCAAGTTAGATGTTATAGTATCTCTTTGTAAAAAAATGCTTAGTTTATTTCTTAATCTATTATTTTCTATTTGGTCAGCATTGTGTTCCTTTCTGGGTTTTTACATAAAAGCACCTGAAAAAATAGTGAAGCTTTTTCTTGAATCTCTGGAATTGTAACAATGCTGAGCAAAGTGGAACAGTGATAAAATTGGTGATTTTCTACTTTATATAGTGACAAGGAGCTTTGAAAAAAACCACAAAAGTAATCCCTACTACTGTTAATTGGAAAAGCTTACTTGTTGATAATAAAGATATACATTAAAGATAGGGCATATTGCAAACCACAATGCAAAAACTTGCTTTTACATCCCTCCAACTACTCATCATGAGATTTAATACAAGGAACTGTAGGGAATAAAGCAGCAATTTAAAAAAAAAAAAAAAGAAAAAAAAAGACGTTATCAATTTAAAAGCTGCAAGACTCCAAGGGCAAATTTTGAAAGGTCAGTGCTGACCTACATAGAAAAACTGAAACAGTAGCAAACACTGGCAAATAGCGTCACTTTCATCTCTGTGGAGAGGCTGAATGAGATTGCTTTGTTACAAACACAATTTCCTGTCAAAATAGGTTTTAGTGGAAAATTTTCATCCCATTTAACTTACAACTAACCAATTGCAGAAGTAGTCACTGCACTTTGAAACACTGCACAGGCAGATGCAAAGAAAGGAGTCTTCATGTTCGAAGGGGAAGAGAGGGTGATATCCGGAAAAAAAAGCAGCATTGTGTTTTACCTCTGATCCCCAAAGAATTGTAATAGTTCAACATTCCCAACCATGACTGTTTCCCTGCCCTTAAATTGAATCGTTTCAGAAATATTGCTAATATTTGAGCTTTGTGATATGCCATTGTCCTAAGCTTCAGAGAACAACCTACATCATGGTATCTAATTGACAAGGTTTTGTACAGTCACTGCTACTACATTTTCCAATGGGAAATAAAAAGACAGTGCATCAGTATTAGTAACAGTTATGAATCAAATTATAATTTTGCAATTTTCCAAAGATCAATTCATCCATCTCGGCTCTTTTCTAAGCATATAGCCAAAACAATTTTTTTAGTCCTCAGAAACCTAATTCTGATTTTATTATTTTTTTACACTTCTTCCCCTTTCTATTACTCTTATAATAGATTACCTTTGTAACCTCTCTCCAGGATTTTCCTAATTGCTGTAACTCATTGCAATCTCCTTAATTTAAAATTCACTGTTAGGCATCCTTCTCCTCTGCTAATAACTTCCTGTGTAGCACCATATCAAGAATTATTACGCTTTTTTTTTCTTAGTAGATTATCCTGTTAAGTTCTTCTAACATAAAATTTGCCTTTAGTGACTAATTTTGTCTTATTTTCTAGTCACTTTCACTACCTCTACACTATGCTTTCCTCTAACACTTCTTAACTGAGGTGAAACAAATGTCTACTGTTGAACAGATCTGTTCCGACTTGTCTTCTTTTAAATGCAGGTACTCTGTTATTAATAATTCCTATGGCCTCATGTTTGACTTGATAGATGTATGAATATTGTCAAGAGACCTGCAATTTCATGTGCCAGTTCCTCCTGTCACAGAGATGATAAAATCATCCCAATTTGAGTGCATTAAGGGAAAGGCAGGCACATCCTCAGGGTGAATAATTGTCCTTGAGCACTTCCCCGCCACATTCCTATCTTCTACGTGCTTCCCTTTTTACATTACATGATAAAACCAGAATTATTGCACTTAATCCTGGTTAGGCAACAATGCACAAGCTGTGGGGCATAGTTGTACAGGGGCTGAAACTGAAGATGAAGCTCCCTGAACATTTCATCCACTTCAAACCTGTAAATTTCCATATTTGTGCTTTCATTTCCACTTCGCCTTTGCTTACACAGAATATTTCAGAGTCCTTAATAAAGACTCACATAAAACATTTACCTTGCTTTGGACATAAAACTAGATTATTCTTACTTCCATTTCTACTAGAATAACTGCACACCTTGTCTATTTGGTTGTTTCTTTCAATATTTTTGTAGTTAGTGACTTCTTGGCAACTCTATGTTTTGCAAATTTTATTTCATTTTAAACTTGGCAATTCCTATTTCACCTATATCTTTGACTTTAGGTGTTTGTTTTCTTCATTACTTGGGGCCTATATTCAGCTCACTTAGCAACAGCCTTTGACAACAATATCATACAGCTGCCCAGTTTTTGTTCTACAAAAGATTCCATCCTATGTGAAAAATCTTTCTGTATATAAATGACAGGTGACCCTGTGAAACAATTCATGTACTATCACTACTTCAAATATTACATTGAAAATTTTCCAATGTATAAAGAATGTTGTGGGCTAAACTTCTTTTCTGGATCCAGAAATGTAGAGTTCCTGTATCTAACTGATTAAATTCTTACATGTTTCCACAATTTTGTAAGGATCCTGGTTCACAGTTATCAAGAATCATATCTGTGAGGACAATGGCAAATATTTGAAATTGCTACCAAATGACTACCAAATACTTGTAGTTCTTCAGGGAGTTGCCATCAGTTCTGAATTCCCAACAAGTTTTGAAATCCTCAACAAATAATACAAATTTCTGTTAAGAGGTATGTGTAAGAGGTTCTGACTATGCTCTTGTCTCCTGCAAATAATGATGAACACACAGGGAGAGTAACACGTTCAAGAAAGGTTTTTCTTTCATAAACAACTGTTCTGTAAGGATTTTCAAAGCAGTACTCTGAAATTTTGAGAACCATATTCAGAATTGGACTCGGGTTCTTTTCATTAAGATACTTATTTATCTGAAAGTTATGGTGGGTTGACACCAGCCAGCAGCTCACTTAGGATGCCTTTCACTCACTGCCCTCTCCCACACAATGCAGAGAAAACAGAAGGAATAGAAACCTTGTGAACTGAGGTAAAGGCAGTTTAATAGGGAATGCAAAATCTGCATGCATAAGCAAAGCAAAAAATTCATTCACTACTTCCTATTGGCAGGTGGTTGTCCAGCCAGTCCCTGGGAATAAGTTGCTTGGGCAGACATTATCTACAAATGTCCTTCCTACATCCCCCTTTCCCTGAGATTTACTGCTGAGCAGGACATCATATTTATGGATATGCCACATTATGGAATATCCTTTTGGTCAATCTGGGTCAGCTGTCCCATCTATGTCTTCTCTTGCCCATCCCCAGCCTATTGGCTGTGTGGGCAGAGTGGGGAAACAGCCTTGATGGTGTGCAAGAACTGTTCAGTAACAGCCAACACACTGGTGGTGTTATCAAATGCAAAGCACAGCACTATAGGGACTGCTATGAAGGAGGGTGATTCCAACCCAGGCAGACTCAGTACAAATGTGGGGAATATTAATTTTTATGTGGATGTCAAGTCCTTTCAAGCAAGAAAGATTCAGGTGAAATACTATAAATGTATCCCATCAAATAAGAGGAAAATAGCTACACAACTGAATGCATACCATTATCCCACTACAATATTCCTTAACCTTGTTTATAAGGTATACACAACTGAGCAATGCTAGACTATATTTTCAACACCATGTAAAGACAGTGACTTAGAAATATCTTTTAAAATCATAATTACAGAAAAGACAGAAAAATCTCTCTACCCCCTTTCCCCTCTCTCACACACAAGTCAAGTGGACTTATCAGAGCAACAGCAAAAAGTCTACCTGAGGTTTTATCATTCCCTACAGAGCTTTGACAAAGTATAAAAGCCTTTACCAGCTGGGTACAAGGTTTAGTTGAACACAGAAGTGATCAGTAGTAATTATATCCAATATGTAAAAAATTCCAAGAGACACCAGCAAAACAGAACCATTTATTCCTCACAGTTATTCTTTTTCCCCTCAAGCATTCTGTTTTTTTGCTGTTCACTAAAGAGACAAAATGATATGAAAATAATTTGACAAGAGAAAGATGGGTAAATATTTATTCATATGGTGTGAAAATGCCCACTATAAGCATAATTCAAACAAGTTTTTAAACAATTATATATTTGATTAAAAAAAAAACCTGATGATCTCACCTACTGGCACACTGAATTCTTTCCAGAGCTGTCTAAAAAAAGTTCAAAGACATCAATAACTTAAAAGCAAGCATGATATCTGAATTCTGTTATCATTATTCCTTTTTTCCCCTGTTGCAACTGAATTAACTTGGAAAAAACTTGTGGAAATATGGGCTGAATAGCAGACTACAAAGTTAGTGAAGAAGTGATTGGACCATCAGGTTCAAATAGCACTGATCAACAGCTCAAAATCTGAGTAGGTGTCACCTTGGGTGCAGCCTTATTGCCACAGGGGCAGACATTGTCTAATGACTCTGACAACCACCTGTAAGAAATTAGAATGCATGATCATCAGACAGACATGAGCCCTCATTGTCCTGACAGCTGCAAATCTGAGCAAAGCTGTACTAAGACTGGGAAGGCTTCAGATAGCATTTACTATTGGTTTATTTAAATTTGGAAGTAGAAGAAGATGGTCTGAAAGAATATGACCTACACATGGTATTGCATAACATTTACATTCATAGAGTTTTTCAGTGCTCCAGCTTTCCTAACGCACAAGTTTTAGATGTATTCTTTGGGATACCCAGCAGTTCAGACAAGGTTTCACTATCACTGACTGGGGTTTTTTTAACACCAAAGCTATATTCCTGCATTTAGCGGTTTGTGGAAACTGATTACATTTTTTTTTTTTTTAAAAAAAAAAATGTATTTCTAGGCCATTTTTCTATCAGACTAAGCTTTTGGATTATGCCTTTTGCTGGTAGTTTCTATATGCTGCCTTTACGTTCTTCCATTGCTTAATGCAGCACAGGGATTTCAACACAGCATGTTCTGGAACAGTTCTCATAACTCCCCTGGACGCCTTCCTGTGTAACATCATCTAGGTGTTCCTGCTCTGGCAGGGGGATTGGACTAGATGATTTTCTGAGGTCCCTTTCAATCCTTAGCATACTGTGATACTGTGATACAATAGAGGACAGCGATGTCAGATATTGATCCAAAGAAAAGATGGCTTTAAATAGCATACTGTTACATCTGCCTCAGCTCTACCAAGCAAATAATGTGGTAACACTCATTTAATTTTCACAAGCTCATTCAGAGGAGGGCTCAAACATATCTGCACATTACCGCATTTAACTTGGTATATTTGCCCTTACGCTTTACAAATGGAAAAAAAAAATGGCTATTGCAGTTAAATCTCATCTAAATCTGGCATAAGGTGTACAAACATTTTAAAACTGGGGAAATATTAATGTAGTAGTTGTATATCTTACACAAAAAAAATAAGTATGTGGCAATTAGACAAGTGTTAAATATCCCTCTTGAAAATATTTCTTCACTAAACCAAGAGCTCCATATCTCAGGCTTTCATAAGGACTAAATGAGACTTCCCAAACCAATACTTTCAGTCACCTGATCTCATAGGCATCCATTTCATGTAACTCTCCTATTAAATTTTAATATGCTTCTGATCTTTTCTGAAGAATGTTATTTTATTTCTCACTTATCTGCCACACAGTTTATACTCATTTGTTCTTGTGGCAATATTATCTTTCTGCTCCTCCAGCACCTACACATTCCATGGTGTGTTGAGAAAGTGCAATAACCTTCCTACCCTTCTCACAAACATCATTAATTTTTACAGTTCAAGCTGAAATCTCAGTTATGGTAACAATAGTCAACTCTGATATTGCAGATAGGAGTTTGAAAGACAGTAAAACAGCCAAGTAAGTGGAAGAAGGACGTGCTGGACTTCAAGAGTGAGGGAAGCAATATCAATGGATTGCTCCCATACTTGATCACCCTTCCTCTCACCTCCCACCAATGTTTACAAAGCCCTTCTTCCATCTGCTTTTTGCCATTATAATCTTTTCACTTTATTTAGTCCACAACAGCATTTATTAAGTTTATGAACTGACACCTCAAATCACTCATGCATAGAACAAATCCAACGTAGTCTTCCACCAACAATTGCAGATCATGTCTTACTTGTTTATAATGAGGCAAAATTTAGAGATTAACTACAGATAGGTAAGAACTGTAGATGACATTGGTTCAACGTCGTACCGCGTCCTTGTTTTCATTGGCACAGACATAATGCTATTGGTATTTAAATATGCCAACTCCTTTTGAAAACATCTGCAGGCAACAGAGCAGAAGGTAGGAAGTGCTTTAATCCTAGCTCACCTGTAGACAAAAGCTGCCCATTTAATTCACACTTCTGTGAAGGTTAAACTTAACAGTATCTCTGGTTAAAAACGGTAATTGTTGTGCACCTGCCTTCATGCATGTTTCTGAACTGTCATTTGCAGAGTGTTCTTGTTTTCTGGTGACAGTGTTTAAAAATCTAAGTTTTCAGAAAATTTTAGGCCAGTCAACACAATTTAAGTTTTAGATATATTGGCAAGTCCAACATCTACATTTGATAATTGACAAATGGATTTCTGATTTTCCTCTATACTTAACAGTCAAAGTTTCCTTAAGTACATATTTTACTGAAAGCCAACATGCAACATTACTAAAACCAGTTGTTTTTTTTCACTTAAAGGTTGTGAAAACTGCAAGATCTTACAGACTCAGCAGGAAATACCTGTAGAATTATAACCTTCACTCATTATCATATATCTGTGATATTCTTTAGAATTACTGCTTCAGTTTCAGAAATTTCAGTGTTGGATAATTCAACTATCCTTTATGAGTTCTCACTGGTTTATTTTACTAGTTTTTCCTGATTACAGCCTATATACTCCCCAGAAGACAAATTTCTTACAATGATAAAAACAGATTACTTACAACATTATTGTCAAAAATATATAAATATACATCTGGATAAAATTTTCTCATGTGTCCGCAAGAATTTTTCTAACTTCTGAAGCTGTGGTGACAGGAAGAGGAAGAAAGAGGTGAAGAATGTAATTCCCTCTTCTGACAATAATGGAATTTGAGTTACATAGAGTGTAAAAACACCCAAACTCTAAAATGAGATTAAATCTGTTTTTCATTGATAGTAAAGGGAAATTGCTGTAAATAGTTGGGGAATATTTCACATTTCAAAGCTATGGGGTTTTTTTCCCATGCCAATTTGTATGTCAAAAAAATGGAAGGCCATCTTTATGTGTAATTATCTCTGTATCCTATTGTCTTTCCTTGTATTCCTTTTTAATATGTATTGTCTTCCTCTAAAAGTTATATTGTAAGATAAGGTCCCTGTTGCACAATTTGAACATTTACAGAACATTAGAATAAAACCAAATTTGTATACCAGTTACAATAAACAGCTTGCCTATTGTTTCTCAGAATATATTTCCCTTTCCCCTTCACTTCCCGAAACCAGTACCAGATATCAAAACCATGCAAAACAATCAGAGTTACCACAATCATCCTTTTGACAGTGCATTTGTAAGATAAAGTCCTTTTAATATCTATGTTTTGAGGCTGTATTTTTAAATGGCCTGAAGAAGTGATTTCCTGCATGAAAAGAGAAGTCATTTTCAATCAAGAAATAACATATTTTGAAAGGAAAAGACAAATAACTGAGTTAGGAAAAAAAAGAGAGTAATAGTAAGGGCAATTTAGATACAATCGTAATTAATAAATAAAGAAATATTTTCCTTGCTTTATCATCAAGTTGTAATCGTGTATGGAGACATTCAGCTCCATGAGGATCAAAGAATACCAGTGAAGTGATGTCAACAGAAAAATCACAATCCTAACATATAAACAATAACAATTATTTCTGTCATTGTTTCATTATTTCATTCTGTATTTCATTCTGTCATTCCATCATTCTGTACACCTAAATTTCTTACTGAAAAAGCTTTAAAATATACTTGGATAAAATAGTTAATTAAAATCTGAGCATTGCACTTATAGAAAAAAAGCGAGTGTACTGAGCCTCACAAACAAAAATGGGAGAGCTTCTGTAATTATAATCCTTTGTGAGCACATAAACTTTAATCTGAAGTTATCATGTTTAGTATTTCATTGGGTTTAATTTCATTTCATCACAAAAAAACCCCAAAACAATTAATTTAATCATTACTAGTTTCTTAATATACATGGAACATATTGTTTGGTTTTCAGTATTTTATTATTCCTACATACTAACTCAGTAAGATTTTATTATTTAAATATCAATATCTGCCTGTCCTGAATGGCTGCTTTACTAGGATACAAGTGAAGTAAAAATAAAAAAACATGTTAGAACTCTAAAAAAAAAATTCCTTTTTTTTTTAACTATCTTTGTCTGTAAAAACAAACTCAAGTGAGAACACTTTTAACATTTTTGTCTCTCTATACAGTAACATTCCTGTCTGTTGCTCAAATACCAGTAAAGGTTCATAAACAGCAAAAGTTTATTTTTCAGTTTCCCGCAGACTTGTAATGCAATTTCCCCATACAAGGCTGTCTTATTCACCAAACTGTTTATCTTATTTGCTTCTTTGTTTCAGCTTTAGGTACACTAGCTCAAACAAGTTGTCACTCTCATGGGTTAGGAATAACAACATCTACATACAACAGATTCCTCCCCGTTTTCAATATCCTAACAATGTTCTGAATATTTCTCTTCTCCCTCTGTTTAAAAGCTGATAAGAGAAACTGATTAAATTACTAAGTTCATAAGGAAAATTGTACATTTATCTGTATAAAAATTATTTTGACTGCAAAAGGGAAATGAAGAGCAATTGAATTTATATTTAAAACATTTTTACTAGTAGTAATCTGAAATACTACTTAGAAAAATAGGAAATATATTAATACATGTTACTTCTTTGATCTAACTATTCTTTTAAAATTGTCTTAACTGTACTCTACTAAAATTTTTAGATGGAAGAAAATTTATACACATCTGTATGCAGTTCACAATGCCTTTTCTTTTTTTACACTCTTTAGGTAAAGAAATAAGAAGCTGAAGTTTCTGTTCCAAATGAGAATGTTAAAATTAGAGAGGGTAAGAAGGAGCTCTGTGGCTAAAATAAGAAACAAACAGTTGTACAAGATTCATGGATATCTTACATATTAGAGCTGAAAACTAAATAATAGTTGTAGTTTTTTCTTTTTCAACACAATGAGAAAACCAAAAAATTTCCCTTCTCCATCTCAAAAAACTATAGTAGTGTGTGAAGAGAAAAAAACCACTCCACAACAGAACAAAAAAGCTGACAGTAAAAAGAGTTAAGAACAGTAAACAGTGTGCCACTCTGTGCGAATGTGTCACTTCACGAAAAAAAAAACAAAGTTAAACCCAAAAACATTGCACTAGCTTATCCTGGCTGTAATAACAATACAATTTAAGCTAGAAATATCATGGATAGAACACAAGCAAGAATTAAACCTCAGTAACGCCTGAGGGTCAAGGGAAAAATGTTTGGGTTTTTGTTTTCATTGAGCTGAAATGGGAAATAACACAATCACTTCTCTTCTAGTACCTCTTCTGCTCTACCACCCACTCCCCATCACCCAGTGCTCCAAGCTGGCAAGTCACTGCTTCTCTAAAGGCATAACATATCCCAGCACATCCTAACAACACATCTCAACAACCAGAGGTAAAAATATGACACGTTTCAAAGTAGCTATGCAAATATTACAGGCAAATAGTTCCTTGTTTTTTTGTAGGCAGCAGACACAAATATAACAGTGTTTGTGGACTATGTTAATAGCTATCTCCCTGAGTACATACCTATTGTCAGAGAACGTTGTTTGCACTAGTGCTATGTGTTTGGTTACATGAAGTGACATATGTCTGAACCCAGAAGGCTGTACAGCAAACAATGCCCTGTCATATGATACGACATATGTATGCACCCAGGCTATGGAGCCGCCACATTAATAAGGGCTTTTCTGACTTAACAGATGAGTTCTCTATTTATGTGATATCTTTAAAAGAACATTTTCTGCTTCTTTAAGCTTGCTTGTAATAGGGAAGCAACAAAATACTGAAAGAGTAGAAAATAAGTTTTCCTGTTGTTGCCTTCTTCCTCTGTTTTGTATTTTTTTTTAAATTCTATCAGCATAATAAACCACATGTGATACTTACCATGTCTGAATTTAATTCAACAACTCTGTAATTATGGTTTCCTAAGAGATGTCATTTATATGATACTCTGCCATTTTCTGAAGTGATGTAGTTAAAAAGTTAAGTATCTTGCAGAAACATCTGATAACACAGGAGCTGTGTGAGCTAATCTGATGCAACTCTATCACTCCCATAGAAATATACAGTAGAATAACTAAAATTTATCAGAGCATTGCAGAGAATATTTTTTTCAGTGAGCAGCAACTCAAAGAAAAGTGAAGGTTCTAGATTTAAATATTTGTACTTTCTTCCAACTCTTTTAAAGTAAACAGTAATACAAACAAGTATATTTCTTGATAATGAACGTGTAATTCAGAAGCAACAAAATCACAGGAAACCACTCGTACTGCTTATTAGGAACTTGCAAACCCCAACAAGCACATACAGCTTCCAGCTGTAAAGTACTTAATACAGCCATAAAACAATCTTCCTACAGAATTATTTTTTACTTTACTAATCAGCTACTCTGAAAAGAAAAGAAAGCTTCTGTTGGTATGCCTATTCCATAGGATTATTTTACTACTTAATTTACCAAGGAGTCACAGTAACTGCTGTGGCTAGACAGGGAGTGTTGTCTGCCACTCTCTGGGCAGTCTATGGGATCCTCAGGTATGGCTTTTTTAGGCAAGGAAGTCTTCGTGGTGTGCTGCCCAGACACATTTTTGGAGACAAAGTGAATGTGCTGCCTCTGATGTCACAGAGATGTGAAGATGATGTCAAAGTTCACTGTTGTTAAGTGTCTTAATCATTTTTTAAAAAACATGAAATAAGTTTCTCATCACAAGCTTATAAATATCATCTCTGCAGAATAGCATAGGAGAAACGCATCAGAGAAGACAAGAATACAACAGAGAACAAAAAGAGAAGAAAAAGAGCAAAACTAATGTTGCTTGGGCTCAGATATAAAACTTTTTTTGTAGTTTTTGCTATGTATTTTTTCACACTCACACTTAAAAAGTGGAAGTGGTCAATCTCTGGAGAGCTGGGTTTCAACAACTACAGAAAATTTGACATGTTGAACATGCTAAAATTAAGATATTCATTGCCCCATGTATCTTCGCAGTATTCAAGTCCTTTTCCAGAACACGTTGATTGATACAAAACACGTTATTCAACACCTTAAATTTTCCCATTTGAGTTATGAATGCGTGCTTCAACTTCATTTGGATGTATCTGGGTCAGAAGAATCCAGCTATTATATCTTCTTGTATCTTTGCACCTTAAGGGACAGGGACAACTGGTAGTACTCAGGATGGAAAAGAAAGTGCTCATGAAGATCTTACCAATGTCTACAAACACCTGATAAGAAGGAACAAAGACAAGGGAGCCAGACTCTTCTCAGCAGTGCCCAGTGACAGTACAATAGACAACAGGCAACAGGCACAAAGTGACAACATAAAATTACACCTGAACACTAAAAAACACTTTTACTCTGATGATGGTCAAACATTAGCACAGGTTGCCCAGATAGGTTCTGGAGTCTCTGTCACTGGAGATATCTAAAATACAGATGAACACAGCTGTAGCTGACCCTTCTTTAGTAAGAAAATGCTGGACTAGATGAGCTCAAGAGATTCCTTTCAAGCTAAGCAATTTTGTGATTCTATGAAATAGTTTAGGGGAAGACAGCAGAAGAATAATTGTGACTGTTTATCAACCCCATAGCAGGAATTTCCTAGTCTCTAGTATTCTATGGGGATTGTGGTAGTGCTTACATTTAACCCATATTTAGGGTTAAATTATCACCCAATGACCCCTCCCAAGCAGGGAACAAGAATCAGGAAAAGAAGACAAGGTTGAAATGAGAACATATTTCATAAAATAGTAAAACTAATATCAATGTAGTATTGTCAATATATTGTCAAGTATGTCAATATAAAGAATACAAAGTTATGCTCAGCTCAGTCAACATACAGCATTCACAATGCATTGGAAAGCAGTCATCAGGAGCAGAATGGCAAGCAATCCCCTCCAAGAACAAAGGCAAGCAGGAGGATAAGCCCCTAGCACTCTCAATCCTCCCCCTTTATAAGGAGAGTGATCTTGATGGAATGTGACACACCTGTGAGCCAGCCCTGGTCAGCTGCCCTGGCTTGTGCTCCTTCCAGCTCAAGCTCCGGCCTGACTCCAAACTGCTGATGGCTGCACATCATGGCTGGGCTGCGATTGCCTCCCAGGACAGGAAGAAAAGGAGCAAATGAAGAGAGAAGAGATAAAAATGATGGGGGGGGCGGGCAGGAGGGGGAGAAAGAGAGGTAGGGAGTGGAAAACTATGAAAAATTGTAGGAGAGGAGAGAAGAAGACAAGAAGAAACTCACAGCAAAGAGGTGTTGAATTGTACTGTCCAAGGCTTTAACAAGAGATGTGAGAGTAATTTAAAAAAAAACAACAAAAAACAAACAACAAAACAAAACAGGGTGGGAACTGACTGTTTTGTAAAACAGACCACAAAATTTTCAACACTTACTTCTCAGGCCTCTGAATAGACTTATGTCTTTAACCCCTGTAGAGAGATTAAACCTCATTCTTCTTACTTAGAACGATTTGTCCTCTGCATTTAGAAACCTAGATGGCACCACCCCCTGTCTTCAAAACTAAGGTCAGGATATAAAGGTGACAGTCATCCTCGGAGAAGAAGAAGCCACCTTCTCTCTCTATGCCAATTCATGTAGACAAGAAAAGCAAACAGGGAGAGAGAATAAAATGGTTACTGGAAGCAGATATCATCGCTGACATTATCTACGTTTTCTTTCAGCATTTGTCAGCACCTCTCATTCACATTTAAAAATCATACTAAGGAATAATAATTTCTATGATGTATCACTATCTGTCTTAAGAATAAATCTAAGAGCAAAAATATACAACTATTAACCCAGGATAAAGGTGATAAGAAACTATGTGTCATTATTAAAGGTAACAATTTGTCTGGTTTCTTCCTGATACACTGTGGAAGGAATTCTGTGATTTTGCCAGCACATTTCTAAATTCTACTTAGATGGTAGGACACAGCTTTCACTGATCCTGAAGCTCATTTGTTTGGTTAATGAGACATGAAAATAATCCTTTACTTCCCCTCCTTGTTTTATCTGCGATTTTATCACTTAATCTGAAATGAAAAAAAAAGAATTTTATATAGTATATGCTACTAAGATATTAAATCTTATTGCTGTTCTCATGCAGATGAATAGCTGTACCGACTAATAGATACCTTAAGCTAACCATGAGTTTCAAGAAGCCAAATTATTAATCCCTCATTACCAAAGGTCTACCTTACACAATGGTAAGGAAAATAAAATCAATGGCTGAGTCAGTAAATATCTTGTATATTTATAATTTTGAGTCAAGTGTGTTGTCCAAGGATAGTTTACTTATGCATGAGTTACATTTTGAATAATACCATCCATGAAAGTTTAGCTACATGTATGTCATGATCGAATAAGCTATGAGGTATATCTTGAGTACAGATTTGCTGAATTCTTTATTTGTAACCTCCTGATAACTAGAAGCTAAATGAAAATGCAAAATGTTACATAAAAATCAGTTTACATTAATATAATCACAGTAGCATTCTTTCTCTTGTTTTTGCCAGGCTGGACTTTGTTTTTTGTCATTAAAGACAGATGCAGAAAGCTATTAAATTGAAGGCTGAGGTATATTCAATGACAGGCAAAGCTCCAGTGTATTGTGAACAACATCTCAGTAAACAAAACTCTTGATGAAATAATTCTGCCAGGTACAGTCTAGAATATGAAAAAATAGGTCCATCTACAGCATGGGTATTTCATCATAGCTTGAGCATGTTCTGAATATTTAATTTATATGTTTTTATTGTTCATGAGAATGTTCTTAAGAAAACATGCAACAAAATAATATACAAAGAACAAAAAAAACCTCTTCAAGTTAATTTTTAAGGAAATATATTTTAAAACTGTTTTTTCTGAAATGTTTTTGCTGATGTTGCTTTAATATTTTTTCTGATTTCTCAATGGCAAAAGGAATAAATATAATGTATTAATAAAATAAAAAAACACCCCAGAACAACCACTTAATTCATTGTTCATCAAACAACTCAACCCAGATGTATTCCCTTATGTAGGAGTTGAATGTCAGAGAACTACTGTATAGATATATTAATTAGGGGAAACTAATCTAAATAGTTCTACAGATACAGTACTGAAAGTTAATACCTAGTAAAAACTCAAGTAGAAATTTCTTAAATCATAGCATATTCTATGTTACATTAGAATCTTACTTTAAAGGTTACTTCCTAGCTAGAATATACATAATTGCTCCATCTGCCAACCCTAGAGCATTGCAGTACTGTCAAAAGTGCCATATGTGGAGAAGTCAGACTGTTGCCCTGTTTATCTAATATATATATTCTGTAGAACCTGTGAAATCAAATGGTAAGATCTCTCAACAGATCTCAAAGTACATTGAGAATGTTTGTTTTTAAATAACTGTAGGTGATAGGGAATAGTTAGAATGAGCTCATCAACTTCACTATTATATCCCAGGAATACTAGTTAATTCTGCTCACCTCTGTAGACCTAAGATTTCTGAAGAGCTCCACACTGAAGAAACATAACTGTCAGTTTATAGTTTGAAAGCACCGTGAGTTGTGGCCTAACTAACTCGTGCAACTTCCAGTCTTTTTATTTCCATCTTGTAAACATTTGTATGCAAAAATTGAAATCTGGAAATCAAAATTGTTAGTCTGGAAGGTCTGGGCTAAAAGGAAATGCTAACTTCTACTTATTCTCTGGTAAAAAATGATGTACAAAGAGCCTTTGTGTCCACCTTTTGCATACAAGAGAACCAGAAGTAGTACGTGATTAATGTTTGAAAGGGTAATATATTTCTTAGGGTTTGCATCTAGCTTTACTGTAAGTCAGGCTATCAGAACAAAATAGGATTTGTAAAATGGAGTTCTGTTTCTAGTCTTTACTCTGGGGGAGAAAAAACCCCAAAACAACCAAAAACTCCACAGGTTTGATAATGTTTCCAGATCTTCTACTCTAAGTAGCTGCGTTTCTATGATTATGGTGACTCTCCTCAAACATAATCATTACAGAAACATGATGTCATTTATTGACAACCTGTAATGCTGCATTATAAGTTCTAATTCAATAAAGCTATTCACTCTACACAAATATTATCTTCCTTTTAAAAAAAAGCTTATAACCTAAGGCAGTAAGTTAATACATATTTGCCCTGCTAATATATTTACAAGCCATTTCAACTACTTTGTTCTTGCATGACCGAGTCATCTGAATACTAACTTTGTTTAGAATGACATTATGAAAAATGCTTAGTTGGAATCAAAGCACTTTTAAAAGACATTGAAAATAGAATCAACTCTAAACTTGCACAAGACTGTCTCCAAAGAGGGAAAGAAAAGAGCATGAGCGTTCAAAGCTCCCTTTCTTTCTTCTGTTAATTCATTCCTGTCAATCTTTATGAACTGGTGTGGGCAGTGAGGAATCAAAGGTTGATATATCAGCATGAATAAAAGCCCAGCACTCCCCTGTAATTCCTAGGCTCCATCCCAAAAGGGCCATCTGCAGTCTATCCTAGAGGACTGTCTCCTGGGTCCTCTGAGAAACTAAAGCAAGGACAGTCCTTTGGTACTCAGTGTACATTCTTGGGTGTATTTTTTCTAGGGAGCATGTGGAAAAAGGTGTTGCACTTGCCAGATGACTTCAACTAGCAAGGTGTAACTGTATTATACGATGCTGAATTAAGAAATGCATAAAACAAAGGAACAAGATATACTTGACTTGTTTACCATTTTTTAAATCTATTGTAAAAGCATTGTTGTGTCCCAAGAGAAGAAATACTGCATTCTAGACTGATGTAAGAAGTATTTGTGAGAAATTTTCATGGATTGATGTTTTATAATTTTACATAAAATCTCTTTCCAAATGCGCACATGGACCCATATATAGACAGGATCAATCTTAATTCTTTCAAAGTGTAGGGAAAAGTTTTCCGCTCTCTAGTTCTTAGACTGTATCCCCCTATTTCTTTTCTCCATGAAGTCCATTTTCTCCATAGGATAAATCTGTTCTTTCAACAGGTTTTAGAGCTGAGGACGATTTGAGTTGTACAATTATGAAAAATAAGCAAGCGTTTTCAGAACACTCACAGTGTTAATGGTGTTCATGGTTTATTTTCTGTTCCATATAGTATTTACTGAATGACAGAAAGACTGATTTTCTTATTTTTCCTTCCCCACAGCTTAGTTGAGAATCGTGAGTTACTGTCACCCAGTCTAGGAACAATAAAGCTCAAACATGAAGGAAAGTAGCTCCATCCCATCACCTTTTTGTGATCAACTCCTTAATTCCTCACCAGTATAGCCAGTAGCAATATATTTTTCAATGTGCAAAGAAAATACCTCTCATAGAAAATGTGTGATTTAGAGCAAAGATTTTATTCTGAAGTCAGCAAAGATAAACAGGAATCTTAGAGTAATACTTCTGAAGTCACACAATGTCACTGTAGAAAAAGAAAATTTCATCAACAATTCAAAGACTTCATACAGATCAGATGAAAACAGTGAGGTAAAAAAAAGAGCTATATTGCTATGAAGACTAAAATTTCCCCAAAATATTACAAAAATGGGTGACTTAAAAATTTTTTTAGAAGAGTTTTTGATTAAAAAAAAAAAGGCTTTTTATCAACTTTTTGTGATTCCCACTGGGTCATATATCACAGAATCACAGAATCACATAATGTTAGAGACTGGAAGGGACCTCAAAAGATCATCTAGTCCAGCCCCCTTGCCAGAGCAGGAACAGAATCACAGATGAATATTATAATATTCTATGAATATTCTGAACATTCTATTAATATTACAAGGTTCTTTGCATTTTTTTTTCTCTTGAATGAAAATATTTTGTGCCTTTTCCCTCTCTTCCTACACCATTTACTTTGCTTTGGGTTGTAACATTTTATATTCTCGTCTCTCCTGACATCTCTTTCCTTCCAGTCTAGACTTTGATAAAATATCCAAACAAGTAAAAAGAAAAAACAACTACGCAGTGGAAAACTTGGGGAATATGATGAAGAGGCAACTACTGGTCCTCGCTCCATAGTTTTATAAGACCTCCTATACAATGAGCATAAGCATCATGAGACTCATAAGACTCATAAAATGCAATGTTAAAGACCCATGAAAAGCAGCTAAAATGAAACATTCCTCCCTCATGCTAAGAGGAGACTTACCAAACCAGGATCTGAAACAGCACAGTGACAAGAACCGGTATAAACTTGTTCCTCGGCTTGCACAGCTGGGATGACCCAAAGTGCTAGCCAGAACCCGTTCCATCCGTCTGGCTAAGCGCATATCCTTCTGCCTAGTTCTGTTTGTTTCTCCAGAATAAAGCTTTCTTACTGTCAAACCTCATAAGCGCCTCACCAGATAAATTTTCTGTGAGCGTCAATTCCCTCCTCCTTCTGTTGCGTGCACTTTCAGGCAAATTCTTCTAGGCAGGAGAGAAGGAATTAACACCAGTTTTGCCACAGCTCCCCTCTTCTGTTGAAGTGAGTCCTTAAGGACAGGACTGGGAGATATTGGGTTTGGTTGGTTGTTTTACAAGAGCCACGAGCAGGGAGAAACAGGCTGAACATACTGCTCTTTTTCCCATCTTCTCACCCTTGCCATGAGAAAAGGAGAAATAAGACAATTAAGTCCACAGCCACTGGGCTGTTTCCAGACTACAGGAGAAATTGTTCCCCTGTCTCTCTGAAAAAGTGTGCACATCCTACCTGTCATTTTGTTGGTCCCCTACGTATGGTTCCCATCTTTTTCAGAAATAAGATAATAATTAAGCCTCTTCTCTTTCTTAGCTGTTCAGAAAAAGAGAGGGAAGGAGTAGCTCTCAGCAGTAGAGCACAGATCAGCTTTAGATTTCTGCAGAAAGGGTAGTGAGCAAAACAGAGGCCTACTGTGGAGCAAAAGTATTTCTATGTGCTTCTAACTATACCATAGACATGGTCCTGTTTTAATTGTGTGAAGATCTGGCCTCAAACTGCTGCGACAGGCACCAGGACCCCTCTGATGAAACCAAAGCACAGACAGAATCTTTCTCAGACCAGAAGAAGGCCTGGCAGAGTTAGAAATTATTTATCATTCCAAATAGCCTGAGGAAGGATAGCTCTCTACCTGTTAGGTAGATTTATTTTCTTACCATAGTAGCAGGGTCATTAAAATGCATTTTAAGTCATTAAGAGAAGATACCAGCATCCAAAGGAACACAAGTATAACCTCTATTGTCATGCAGACGGCATTACAAACTTGCTGGGGAAAGGTTGCCGTACCAAACGGGACTTCTCTCCAGCTTTTAACTTAAAGTTTCTCCTGATTTTCCTGCTAAATGCAAGGCAATATTGCCTTCTGAAATAAAACAAACCTAGCTAATTGAAAGAAGACCTGATCTGAAGAAGAGGTCTCAAGACTATCTTCTTTCAGAATGCTTATTTTTTTAAAGATGTGTGGCATGCAAAACATTTCTCCTGTATTTTCAAGTAAAAATATTTTTCCTAAGAAATTTTTCAATAAAAGTTTACTTTTGAAAAACAGTATTAGTTTAAGAATAAAACAAGGCTAAAGAGGCTTAATGTTAATCAAGTGAAAAGAAGAACAATAAGATCAGCAGTAGGTAAGTGTAAAATGGCTACTTTAACCTTGTGCTTGCTTCCCAAACTTTAACAACTTTCGCTCCTCTCCTCCCTCTCTCTGTAAAAAAAATGTCATGCTGGCAACTGGGAACTTCCAATAAAGTCTTGATAGTGTAAATATTCACTGACCTTTATTCAGAAGAAGTAAATATATAAGGGAGTTAGTTTAATATACATGGTTTACCATATCATCTAGTACTCCCTCCCACCAAGATTTTATTACACAGTATCAAGTCATCATGAAGTCAAAAACATTCACAAGTCAGGGAATGCTAGAATATGGATTGTCTGTAAAGCAGCAATTTAATCCCACTGTGTGTGTCATTATGGTAATTCTTCAGATACGTAATTACACAGTACTTTATTCCATATTATCATACATCGTTCCTGCAGAGGAAAGGCTGTGCTTGGTTAATGAACAGCTAGTCACATTCAGCTCCATTTTTATGTGCAGCATCAGTTACTGCACAGCATTCAATCCCTGTTCTGAACACAGAATTATTAGGTTCTTCACCAACTCTCCTACAAGGATCATCAATATGATGGAAGTGCATTTAATAAATTTAAATTTGTAACAACGTTGTTAATTGTAAATGGTGTTTTAGGGTGTTCATACAGACAGGGGACAGAGACTGTAAAATCTAAGAATTTACTATTTCACATAGCCAATATAAGAGATACAGAATCTAACCTTCCAGATTGCTTTGCATTTTCTAGCTTCATGTATTTAAAATGCATTAATTTCTGTTGCAGTTATCAATTCCTCCAAACTGAGCAGCCAGCAAATGAGAAATACACAACTAATAATTGCCTTTGTTATGGAATGTGTGCAGACTCCTTGTCAGTGATGTAGACAGACCTTCAGATCTTTGGAGCAGTAATGAACTACCTTAACCATGCAGTCCTCTTTCTCTTCCTAGCCACGCTTGCCTCTGCGAAAGGCTGTTATCCACCTGAGCTCCCTCTGAACTCTGAGAGAGGCAGGAGCTATGAGATTGTGCTGCTTAGGACTCCTCAGCTTCTAGCAGGGCCCAGCGAGAAGCAGCTTTGCCAGTATCACTGCATGGGAATGGGAGCTAGGGCTGAAGGGCAGCTAAAATCTACTTTACACCCCAGGATATTCGTTGTTAGGGATGGCAAAGTTGATCCTGAAAGTGTGGAAGGAAACTGAATTTCTTTAAAACAGAATTATATGCAGCCGATTTCTCTGTTGTGGAAGGCTGGTTTAGCCACCATGATCCCAATATTACTTGTTGGTGGTCTGAACCCAGTAAACTTGTCACAGTGAGTTTTCAAATAAAGGAAATCCCAGCACAAGCAATGTTAAATTCTAAAAGGAAGTTATTAGGTAAAAAGCCAGTATAAAGCCAAGCTGCAAGAAAGGGTAAAATGCCCTCTGGCTTGGAACAGTCCTTTTATCGGTTTTGATAATGCTTCTTTGAAGGTGGAATAAAGACTAAGCTTGACAACAAATTCAGAGTAAAGTAACTCACACAGAGAAAACAGGTCATCAGAACCTCTGAGTTGCAGTAATTTAATTACAATATAATTTATTTAAAATGAAAATTCAGATTTCTGATTCCCTCCATTTAAATTTCATTATAATAGAAGAATTTATTTAACAAAAAATGGGAACAATTATTACTTCTAAACTAAATAGAAACAATTTTTCCTCAAATTGGAAGCGAACTGGAACAATCATTTTGAAGTATATATTGAAACTTGGCAGCAAGTCAAAGATTAGATTATTTTCTCATTACTCACTGAGAATACAGGTTTAGCTAAAATATTATTAGTTCTATTAGGGATCTGTTCAGCACATGGATCATTTGCAGCTGCTGAGGACTTCAGGACAGCAACAAATAGCAGACTCTTCCCCGTCTTCTACTGTTGTCTTCAATTTGCAATATGACCCAGCACTGCTTCAGCACCATGGCTCTGTTGCACGCCGCTCTGCTGACTGGAGCATGGACCCGTTTCAATCGGCAAATCCTGTATCCACCTGCATCAGCACCAGCTAAACAGCTCCACAGCTCAGCAGATCCAAAACCAAGGGGGCTGCCTGTATCTTCCAGGTTTGTATCTCCGCAGTAAACTATCTGTTGCAGCAGTGGTGATCTTCATCCCACAGGTTTACATCCCTGTGTATATGTGTAGGTGCTGCTACAACTCTCTCTATGCTATGTGCAGAATAAGTGGAAAGGGAATGCAGACTATTTCTCATTAGTCCCACACCTCAGCTGTACCGAGGACATTCTTATTGTCAGGGAAGCATAGCACTGCAGCCTCTTTCCACATTCTTATCTGCATATGACAGTGCTAGGGTATTTAGACAGAAATTGAAATGACATGCTAGAAATGCAAATGATGTGTAAGCTCTTACATGGCAACAAAAACAGCAGATTAAATCCTTTCACCATCTGCCCCATACTGCCAGATAACCCTTCCCGTTATAAAATGCAGTCTTTTTGACATTTGTGAAACAAGTGGTGCCGGCTGATCTGAATCAACTTGACCTGTAATGATGAAAAATATGTTGGCATGGTTCTCTGATTTACGCAGATCACTATTCTAGTCATTCCCTTTCTTGTAGGAATTTTCAACATCGAATTGATAAAAAAATTATTCCATATTGTACTCATAACAAAACAGGGCCCATTTTCTCCACTGAAAGCTAGAGCAAAGTTGAATACTTTAAAAAAAAAAAAAGGCAGTTCATTATACACTTTGGAGAGAATGATTTAAGTAATTGTATTTCAATTTATTTCAGTAACATGCCAATAGTAAGTTTGTAACAAGACAAAACAAAGATGCTCCTGGACATGTTACAGTTTTGCCATTTCTATGATGTTTCCTTTTTACCACTTTAGTGACTGACAAGGGAGAGTGTACTCACAGACTTAAAATTTTTATTCATGTGTTGATATGAGAGGAAAAGATAGACAATGACAGACAATTGACTTCTTATTACAGCTCTTGAAGTGTACACAGCAGTCTTAGTTCTTGATATGCTGACATGAAATGACCTCCATCTAGTTGTTCCTACTCACCTTTTCCATTATACACACATACACAAAAGTCTGAAGAAAATAATTACTCTTAGAAAACTAAGACAAAAGTGAAAGTCAAGGAAATAATTTCTCTTTTTAGACTATGAAATGAGTAGTACAAGTCTTTCATAATCCTAATCTGAAAATATAAAGATTTTTCACAGCCAAACTAGATTAAAATAAAATATTTTCACTACAATGCACAAATGTCCAAGGTAGCAGGAACATGATAGAATATATTTCTTCATTTGTGCTGAACTGTTTAGAAGAAAAAAAAAGGTTATACATAGCATTATATTTCAGACAAAATTTTGTTTTCCTAAGTAATAAATCATGGTTGTTTGGGGTTTTTTTAGGTGTTTGGGGTTTTTTTCTTATTTTTTAATGAATTTGTAGGAAATTCTCACTTAGGTCTTTGTTATTCTGCATATTTGTAAAAACTATTTCATAGTCCACTTAAAAGGAGAAATTTTGAAATCCACTAAAATTCAATAAACAACACTGAATGTCAGATGAAGATTCTGAAGTGTTTGAAAAGTCCTTTGATTTAGAGATGGGATTTTCAATATTGCAAATGAATTAGAAACACGAGCTTTCACTAATGCATTTTTTAAACTCCATACAAGCCTCTGCTTTTTACGAAACACAGTGATAAAGTTTTCAAACTTACAGAACAGATACTGATCCAAAGTATCTTGTACAAAGTCAGAGTCATCGTCGAATCATGTGCAATATCTTATATCTTGCTACAGGGAGAAGGGAGAAGAACATATAATTGAATCTAATCAGGTATCGTTAATCCAAATAAAATTTTAAGCCTAATAGACCAAAACAGTTAATTACTACAGATAAGCCTTCTTAATAAAACAGTTAAAGTAGTGATGGCAAAAAACTCCTCACGGTCTTAAAGCTGCCCCTCTCCCTGGGTGTTATGCTCACCCCTTGGGTGTCCCTCTGGTGGACAGGGCTTCAATGAGAGGACCCCAATGCTCACAGAGGTGGTCCTTTCATTCTTAATTTTGGACCAGTTTATTTTATACCCTTTCTCAGCATGGCCCATGTCACTGACTGTATCTGACAGCCCTAGGGCACCCTGGGCAAATGAGAGCCACTGTACCAGGATCATGGCAGCCCCACGGGGCCCAGACTCCCAAGGCACTGTGGGGCTGGAGGGCTTCTGTTAATAGTGGCAAAAATCACAATGAGATACACATCTAGCACAAGAATGAGGAAATGTGAGATGAAATTGTTTGAAGTTTCAAAATAAACAAAAAAGTAGGTTGTTCGGAAAACACAATTTCTGGGAGATATTGTGGATACTAAAAGTTAATAATAGTTCTAAAAGTGATTAGCTCCATGATTCAAATTGATTGGAATAAAAGCAAACTACATAGCCTAGAAATAAAAGGCACCATTTGGAAATCAGAAATTCAATGAGCTATATATTGATGGAAGCTGGGACAGTATTTGTGTACTTGTAGTCTGTGCTGCTGTTCTCTTACCCTTAAGTAAGCATCTGCTGCAGTCAGCATCTGTCAGGGACAAGGTAGTTGGTTTGGAACAGTATGGATCTCACCCATTTGTTAAGTCTTTGTTAAGTCTTATAATTTTGAAGGTTAAGAGCTTAACAAGTTCTGTAATAAAAATGTTATTATCATAATTGAAAATGCATTCAAAATACAGTTCTTACAGACTGTCTTCAGTCTTTGCCTTCTCATGGCTGGATTTACAGGATTTTGTAAAAGTAAAATATTTTTTCCCCAAATAATTGTGTCCAGGCTAATACAGTAACTAACAAGACAAAGTCATTGGAAGCAATATGATGTTAAACTATGTGGTCTATAATAAGCTTAACAGAATAGGAGAATTCTGTGTAAAATGAATCACTCATTCTACTTATTCCAGCTTTACACATCAAATTTCCTTTAACTAATGAAGAACTATGTAGTTCGTGATGGAAGGATTATAGAAAAATTAGCAGATGATTGTATTCAAACAGAGGTAAAGATACTGATTAATTACATGGATTGTTAAGCTATTCTTTAATAGTAGTTGAGCATTGTAGAAACCCACTGGAGCAGTTCAAGACCAGCTCCGCGGTTTGGATGGAAGCCCAAAGATGACCGAGTCTGTGCAAGGAACTAAAGGTGAAAAGTGCATAGCGAGGAAGACTACGAGCCTTCCTCTAGAAGACCCCCAATGACCACCACTAGAAGGCACTACGCAGGCGCAGACAGGAGGAGATTATGGAAATGACTCATTTTAATATGAAGCAGGACAGGTTATGCATATGTATAGGCGTATTGCAAAACTTTATGAATATGTAACACTTTAACGTATATAGTCAAGACAGGTGCCGCGTTGAGGTATGCACAGCTTTGACGGATGACCGAACATGCATCCAGCGCTGAGAATAAACATACCTACTTTACAATCTAATTGATTGTGGAGTCTGCATTCCGCAAGTCAGTTCGTATACTTTAAATGTTGGGTACAACAAGCAAAAATTTTGCTCAGTTTACACCACTGAAATCAGTAATAGTACACTGCTGAGAAATCAGCACAAGTAGGACCAGAATGGGGACAAACTTTTAATGTTACTCCAAGTCTCCAAAAGGGAATTTATGTTAGATTAATTTCTATTCCCATTACAGAATATGCAGCTTGTGTGCATATTAATTGATCTATAATATTTCAGATTTATGAGGATTTCTATTCGTCCTAGACATGCAGAGAGAAAGACAAGATAAAACGATTGTGGTTTAATTAGGTTTCAGTGTATTAATTCATCTGAGAGCTATCTGGCAATAACTCACACAGTGCAGGTCATGGTTCATTTTTGTTTCAACCTGACCAAGAGATTGTCATGCGTTGCCTTCATCCACCTGCCCACCAGTCAAGTAACCTTTTCATATGAAGGACTGTCATCACAATGTACTTCCAGATTACTAGTCTTTCACTTAACAGTCAGAATTTTGTTGTTAGCGGTATCCCTAATAACATGGGCAAAACCCAATATATTTACTTCATAATAAAAATGCACACCCGTTAGTCCTTGGAAAATACGGATAACAGTTGTGTTATTTCAACACAAACTGATTTTGCCTTTACCCTGCAAATCATGCACTTTTTGAATTGTCAACCCCTCAAAAACTTGTTTCCCATCTTACCATTTGCTGCAGCACTTCAGAGCACCTTAGCCTGCGAAAATTATTTCTATCTCCCTTAAATCTTTACAGCAAAAGCATTTTTTAACACCTCTGAGCCATAACTGCAAAGAGGCCAATAGAGACTTGTGGTACAATTACACAAATGGGGTGAAGGAAAATTCATGCAAGACATATAGCCTGCAGGCAGGAAAGATGGCTTGGAAAACTAACATAATTCTCAAGAGCAAGCAGGAAGGGTGTACAAGAACAGCCTCAAAGGAGGCTGTGGAAAGACCAGAGAATCCTACAATCACAGAAGAGTCTATCTTGGAAGGGACCTCTGGAGACCACCTGATCCAACCTCCTGTTGAAAGTAAGGTCTTAGACTAATTTATCCAAGGACCTGTCAAGTTAAGCGTTAAATGTTTCCAACAAGAAAGATATCACCACTTTTCTGGGTAGCCATTTGTCCTGTCTGTTACCCCCCGGAGGTGCCACCTTTTACTTCCTTGTGTCCCCCTCTTACTACCCAGCACCCCCAGCGTGGCACACAAGAGCCAGCAGTGGCCTTGGTCACTATAGGAATAAGTATAAGCAAGAGCCTTTCTGCATCCCAGTCCCAGGCAGTGACTGTGAACATCAGGTGTTATCACTGCCAGTAGCACACACTGTCTGCAAAAACATGCTGCTGCCTTCAGAACGTCCAGCCTTTTAGAAGACACTAAACTGGAAAGTAAAAATCACTAAACAGGACTGGGTTTTTAGCTAAACCCAGGACACCATTGTTTAACTCTTCCCACAGTGAATTTTTTTTTCTTACATTCAGAGAGAATTTCCCTGAAGCAGCTTGTGCCTGTATCCTCATCTTGTCACCTCATCCTTGTAAAGGGAACACATCCACCTTCTTTACTTGTCTATTTAGAAGGTAGATATTTTTAAGTACTAAAAAGCTGTGATAACACCCTCCCACGTATCCACTCAGTTCTCTAGGTTGATCAAATCTAATAACTTTAGCTTTCCCTCATATCTAAAATTCTCCAACCTTCCTGTCTTCTTCAAGATGTCCTTGGTGACTCCTGAGCCCCCTCCAGTCTTTTAACATCTCTTGAACTGTGGGGACCAAACCCAGACACAATGTCCCAGCTGTGGCTGAAAGCTGTCAAGTAATCACATCCCTTGTTCTGTTGGCTATACTCTTGTTGATGCAACACAGGATATGGTTTGCCTTAACTGCCTCAAGGGTGCTTTTATGGAACATATTCAACTTCTTGTTAACTATGTTCCTCACATCTCTTTCTGCAGATGCACCACAGCCAGTCAGACCTAGTCTGTACTGCTGCTTTGGGTTCTTCCACCTTTGCTAAACTTCATGCAGCTCTTGCTGACCTAATCTTCCTGCCTGTCTAGGTCTCTTTGAATGGTGGCCCTTCTTTCAAATTCATCTGTCTTATCTCCCAGTTTGCTGTCATCCACATGGATGACATGAGTGAGGTTCTTTTAACTCTGTCATCCAGATCCTTTATAATGATATTGAATGGTATCAGACATCTAAAGAACTCTGCCCATGACTGGCTGCTAGTCCCTCAGAGGTCTGATGGGACCAGAAAAATACTGCAGAATAATAGAAATCTGAACAGGTTTGGATTCCAAAATTAGGATGTCAACAACAGATCAAATCACCTCAGGGCTCAGTATAAAAGACAATTTTGTTTAACAATTTTGTCAGTGATCTGAATGATTACTGGGGATCAAGTGCACCTTCAGTAAGTTTCCAGACACTAAGTTGGGTGGGAGTGTTGATCTGCTTGAAGGTAGAAATGCCCCACAGAAGGATCTGGGACAGACTGGATCAATGGGCCAGGGTCAGCTGTATGAGATTTAATAAGGCCAAGCGCCAGGTCCTGCACTTAGGTCACAACAACTCCAGGCAATGTTACAGGCTTGAGGATGAGTCTTTGGAAAGCTGCCTGGCAGAAAAGGATCTGAGGGTACTGGTGGACAACTGGATGAACATGAGCCAGCAGTGTGTCCAGGTGGCCAAGAAGGCCAACAGCATCTTGGCCTGTATCAGGAGTAGTGTGGCAAACAGGACCGGTGAAGTGATAATGCCCCTCTACTCGGTACTGATGAGGCCACAGCTTGAGTACTGTGTTCAGTTTGGGGGCCCTCACTACCAGATAGACACTGAGGCACAATTGGATGAGGGTCTGGGCTGGCACAACAATGATGAAAGAAGAATGAGAGCCAAAAAAAAAAGGAGGCCCGTTTCAGTTTCAGCTTGCCTTACCAACAAAATCTCAAGCCCGATCATCTCAATCTTGACAATGAAGGATCACAGTCATCAGTTCTAACTATGCTTTCTATGTTCCATGGTATTTTATACTGAAATATAATTCAGTTTGTAAAAAACAATTGCTTTGCAGATGTAGTGATAATGATTGACAGCTACTAAGAATTGAACAGTGGATTGGAACTGTGTATCCAACCCAGAAAAGAGTTGTTTTGAAGTTTAAAACTTATTTGTTACTCTTTAAACACCACAGTGGTATTTAATTTCCTAACAAATATCCAGATTTTACATATTCAGTTACAACAGTGGTCAAACACAACTGTGCAGTGTAGTTACACTGGAGGGAAACTGCAAGACGCAGGACTTTTTAGTAGAATAATTTCCAAGCAGTTCAGGAAGTAGTTCTGTGTCATTTTTTTCTATTTAATTGCAATAGGGATAGAAATGTTATATTGCTGTTTGCAGACAAAATCCCTTACTGTCCCTGAGACAATTTCCATGTTGTTCCTAGACAGTTAATAATGATTCAACATTCTTTTTGTCACACAGAGATTTGTTTTACCAATGAGAAGCAAACATAAACCTATTAAAGCTTGGTCTACCTGCCTGGGGAGCCATTGCCTACAGGTTAAAATATTATTTATAATAAAATTCTCTTTAGGTCTTCACCTGTGTCTCCTTGTAACACATTCTTGCTGAGTCAGAAGTGTGTCACCATAAAAATATGGGTAAAATACATAATATAGTCCCTGTACACATGTTCATTCGTTCCTACAGTCCTATTCATGATCCTGAAGGAAAGACAAACAAGAATATATATGAACTTATATATATATAATAAATTAAATCCAAAAAAAAAAAATGAGAAGAGAGTTCCCTACAATTTATGAATTTGGATGCCAATGTCAATAGATATTGCTGTTTAGAATTCTATTTTACGGGGTACTGTGGTTGTAATTAAACTTAACCTGAACAAATAAGATTCTACTTCATCAGGACATTAGGAAGAAATTCTTCACAGAAAGAGTGGTCAGACACTGGAATAGACTGCTTAGGGAGGTGGTTGAGTCGTCATCCCTGGATGTGTTTAAATGTTTCTTAGATGTGATGTTGGGCGATATGATTTAGGGGTGAACTTGTAGTGTAGGGCCAATCGTTGGACTCGATGATCTTTTCCAACCTGAACTGTTCTATGACACCTCCAAGAGTACATGCTCTTCTCTGACTTTAATTCTAGTTTTATTATCATTTCACTTCCCTATTTAGAAGAGTGAACTAGCTGTACCTGCAGTCTCAGCACATTGCTATGCCAATAGGTACAGCCTATCAGACGAATGTTAACATCTTCAACAGCTTATCAGATGGTGCTCCTTTTGCCAAGTCTCAGTGGACTAAATATTTAAACACCAGTTCTAACCCAATTATCACAAATTCCTGCATTCTGGGACAAAGGTATCTCAGCAATGCTGAATTTACGGTACATCAGATGTTCTGTGTTAATCACAGAAGTATACTGCAATACCTGTCTCAAAGTACCAGAGCAAACAGTAGGAGCCTATCCAGCACAGAACGTTCAAAGAAGAGGTGAGCTGGATCATATTTATTGTGAAATGACATGAGGTGGGAGCATGCATACATGGATGCATTTGTGGAAAATCTAATGCACGGAAAGGTCCTACTACAGTTTAATATCTCACAACATGTACTTTACCTGCTAACATCCCACTGAACATGGAACTGATATAATTTGGTTTTACTATACATTTATTCATGACAAGTAGTTAATTGCCACCTCTGACAATGCTCTGATGTGCATTCACAAGAACATGTGCATGTCTGTGTATTGGTGACCTCTTCAAGTACCACTCTCCAAAGGTATTCTATGACATGAGCAGTGCAGCCACAGATTTGCATTACCTCTTGTGCTTATCTATAGCATGATAGATGGTTAACCAACATGCATTCCCAGGTTTTCAGTTAAGTGAAATCCAGAAGACACTCAACCTCTTCTCCAAATAATGGGAATATGACCTGGAAACCCTAAGGCAAATCTCATTCTCCAGATTCTCCAGACTGCTGTTTCTTGAACTGTTCATACTGGCCATCTGTCTCTGTACTAGCAGATCTGTTCTCTGGTTTCAGCATGAAGGTAGAAAGTTCATGTCATAGCAAAAGACTTGTTCTGTCTCTGAAAATCTGTCTATACCCTAGGGCTGTGTATATGCGAGAAAACATCTCACTTCTTTAAGATAACCTTCCTCAAAGGCAGAGTCAACTCTCTTTCTTACATATTGTAGACTAAATCAACGTGCAATTTCTGGGACTACTCCACTGAAAAGTATCTTTATTGTAGTCTGTTGCCCACAGTTCTTTCAGGCTTAGTTAAGAAAAACATAGTATTTCCTAAAAAAAATTATTCTCCCAGTGGTCTTTTGTGGGCCACAGAAACACTCCTTTTTAAAAGAGAAAGTATTTGCTGCCTTTCTGTGTAAATTTTGTGAGACTCTTCCTGTTTCCTTTTTCAACTCCCAACCTGTGGAATCATCTGAACAAAGCAACCTTTTCACCACCATTGCTTAATTTTTGTCCGTGAAAGGAAAGGAGCCTTTTGACCACATCTTGAGGAAGGCACAGGCAGGTCTCTCTGCTATGCTTTTTCCTCAACACTTTTCAAGTTTGTGAAATACTGAATACATATTTTTTTTCCTTCTTTAAACAGACTTGGGTTTCAAATGTAAACACTGTTGGCTAGACCTGTAATAAAGTTTGTCTGTTAAAGAAATTAGATTTTTAAAAACGAAAAAAGAAATTGAAATGTGGTATGGCTTTTCAATTTCCCCCCCCCCAATAAGTCATATGTCCTTTGAGCTGTAAATCATCTTGCAGACAATATTAATGCTTATTGAAGACTAAAGTAATCAGTATAGCATATGTAAAACCAACTTGAGCCTGAGAAGCTTACCTATAATAACAAAACTAGGATACATCTTCACAAGTATGTAAGGCATCCTCCAACTCTTCCTGTTGTGATTCTTCCTTTCTGTTAGGGATCATCTTTTTTTTTTTACAATCCAGAAACAAAATCTGAATATATATTCATATTTTCTATGCAGTTTAAAAGAAAAAAAAAAATCAAAATATTATTTTAGAGTGGTATTACAGGTTAGGGCTGGGCTGGCCACTAAATGAATGAGAAATGATCTCTGCAAACCCCTTGGCCTACCAAGACGGGGAAGGGAAAGGAAATAAGGAAGAGAGACTTACGGTTTCGTAAAAAAATAAAACATCTTTAATGAAACAGTAACAATAAAAAGAAAAGAAAATGCTATTTGTGGGGGATGGCAGCTGGACTGCTGAAAACCTGGCATGGGTTGAAGACATTGACCTTGACAAATTCCCAGTGTACCCTTGAGATGGGAAGTTGTGTGTACTGAGTTTGGACACATTTGCGGAACCTTCTCCCTCAAGATCCGGAGGGATGTGCCCAGCTGGAAGCTGCTCAGTATTAACCAATTAGAACTTGAACAACAAGTGTTTAACCTATAGGCAAAGGCCACGCTACCTTCTTCTACTACCTCCGGCTATGTATAAAAGGCACACCCTTTGTATAATAAAGGAGCCATTTTTGAGCCACTTTGATCACCATACAGATGTGTCGTGTCCATCTCTACAACGACATCTGGTGACCCCGACGTGTCGACGTGCTGGCGTGTCGACATGTCGACATTCTAAGAAAAACGACGTGATAACAGAAAAAAGGTGAAAAAACGTTTTTTTGGGCTGCAGGTCGACGTGCAGCGGAGACGGAGCCCAGCGTAGCTGAGAGCAGTGGGAGTCTGCTTTGGTCCGGACCTGAAAATTAAGACACCTGGAAAGGTGAGCCGCCGGGAACAGGGTTTAAGAAATATGTGTCAGCATATTTCTAAAGAGGAGGACTCTATTTTGTGCCTCTGGAAAGCTCTTCTTGCTAAAAGAGGAGTCAAGTGTAGTGATTTTGCACTACGGCGTATGTTACCGTGGAGTGAAAAACAGGGATTTGAGGCGTCTGCGTCTGTCGCTTTCAGTGTTTCTGCTTTTCAAGAGGTGGGGCAGAAGTTATGGGACGCAGTTTCTTTAGGATCGACGGATGCTTCTGAGTTAGCTCCTACCTGGCGATTATTGAGTGAGACTCTGAAAGAAATGAGAGCGGAGCGACAGTTAAAAGAAAAAGAATTGCAGGAGATTTCGGGGGAGGCGGCTGCTGGGGCCCTCCATGAGAAAAAAATGGAGGAGGTTGAAGGAAGGATGGAGGCTTTGCAGCTCCCTCCTCCCTCGGACTCTAACAAAAAATCAGATTCGACCTCTCCAACACAAAAATTGTCAGAGAGCAAATGCCTTTCCCCGCAGTACTTTTTAGACAATAAACCAAGATATAAGACACCTGCGCAGCAATTAGCAGAGTTAACACCTGAAGGCAGTTGTGTTGGAAACCCGCCAGCCCCTTTTGATGTGCCTTTTGATGTGAAAGAAGGCAGTTTTTCAACCCAGCCATCCACTGTTGCCTCTCAGTACCCTCCCTTGCCAGATAGCGATAACAGTGAAGATGAAGGGAGAATAGTTCCTCTTCAATCGTGTACACAGGAGGGTGGCCCCGCCTGTCACCCAGAAAAGCGAACAGGAAAGGCAGCCCCCTGGACATTACCCCCAGCTACTGTGACTGTTATACCATGTAATCCCGCGCGATTTTGGCATCAAGTTCGGAAAAAGGCTGCTGAAGTAGGAAATTGGAATTTGGTAGAGAAGCTTAACCTTCCCCGAGAAACGTGCCCTGATCTGGGACCCTCTGACCTTGAAACTGTAGCATATCCTGTGTTTAAAGCGGCACCGAACACAGGGCAGCACGATGAGCACTCTCCCATTGCTTGGAAAGTAGTCCAAGATCTCCAGGCAAAGGCAGCAAAATTTGGCATTAATTCTCCAGAGGTTATGCAGCTTATACGAGTAATCAATACAGATTTGTTGTGTCCATATGATATTGCGCATTTAGCACAAGTACTGTTTCAGCCGATTCAGTATTCGGTTTTTTATTCTACCTGGAGACAATTGGCACAAAAAACAGCTCTAGAAAATATGCAGCTGCCTCAGGGAGATCCAAGACAAGGAGCAGGACTGGATGCATTAATGGGAACTAATGCTTTCGCTAATCCCCAAGTTCAGGCACAATGGCCTCCACTATTATTAGAACAGACTCAGCGGGTTGGAATGTCAGCACTGATAAAAACTATGGAGATGGCCGAGCCACGGCAGAAATATGTTACTATACGACAACAACCAAAGGAACCCTTTTTACAGTTTGTAGAAAAAGTAGCTGCGGCAGTTGAAAAACAAGTTGATGATGAAGGGCTGCGCCAGATATTAGTGAAAGAGTTAGCAAAAGATAACGCGAATGAGGACTGCCAAAAAATAATAGAAGCCTTGCCAGGAGATCCCTCTGTTGCTGATATGGTCTCGGCCTGCTCTAAAGTTGGTACAGTTGAACACAAGATGGCAGCTCTTGCCAGAGTTATTAGACAGAAACCAAAATGTTATGGGTGTGGTCAAGAAGGACACCTCAAAAGTAATTGCCCACAACGACCATTGAAAACAAATAGTCCCAATGCTAACACAAAGGGAGTGACTTGCAATCATTGCGGAAAAGCTGGTCATTTGGCAAAACAATGCAGATCAAAATATCATGTGAATGGACAGCCCCTCGGGAAACGGGAAGAAGAGCGCGAGGGGGCGCGCACAGACACAAGTGCCTCTCACCAAGCCATTTCTCGGGGTGGGTCAGCAAACCTTCCCCTCTGCGACCGCCTCACCGGAAAAACCAGTGGATCGGCAGGGATGGATATATCCACCGCCGACACAGTAACTATTGTGACTAAAGAAGTTACGAAAGTTCCTATGGATGCCTTTGGCCCCATAGGAAGAGGATTAAGTGCTTTACTAATTGGACGCTCAAGTAGTACAGTCAATGGCATTATTGTGCATGTTGGTGTTATTGACGCTGATTATACTGGACAAATTTGTGCTATGGTTTCAACATCATATCCCCCTGTGACTATCCCAAAGGGGACACGAATTTCTCAACTTGTTCCTTTTTTGAGTTCTGTTCCTAATACAGAGCAAAAAAGAACGACGAGACGGAGGCTTCGGATCGACTGGCTTGCCTCAAGTGTTTTGGTCTCAGACGGTTACCTCTCAATGGCCACAGCTGCTTTGTACAGTGACAATGAAAGGACATTCTCCATCATCGGTGCAGCTGTCAGGACTGTTGGACACTGGAGCAGATGTAACCATTATATCTCAACACTCATGGCCATCCACCTGGCCTGTCGGTAACATGGGAATGGGGGTGGTTGGCTTGGGTGGTACTACTCAGACTGTAATGTCAGCTAATACAGTTCTTGTTACTAACCCAGAGGGCCAGACGGCTACAATTCGGCCTTACGTGACATACGCCCCGTTGAACTTATGGGGTAGAGATTGTCTTTCCCAGTGGGGAGTTAAAATTACCACGGATTTTTGACGGGGATCACTGTGCTGCAGGGCGTTCAACAGCCCACCCTTGCCTTGACTTGGCTCACTGACAAACCTGTGTGGGTGGATCACTGGCCCCTGAATTCTGAAAAATTACAGGCCCTGCAGGATTTAGTACAAGAACAATTAGCTGCAGGACATATCGAACCCTCTCACAGTCCTTGGAATACTCCAGTGTTTGTCATTAAAAAGAAATCTGGTAAGTGGCGACTTTTACATGACCTGAGGCAGGTGAATGCTGTAATGACTACCATGGGAGCCTTACAGCCAGGTCTTCCCTCTCCAGCCATGATCCCCTTGGAGTGGGACATAATTGTAATGGACTTAAAAGACTGTTTTTTCACAATACCATTGGCAGAGCAAGACAAAGAGAAATTTGCATTTTCTGTGCCTTCTGTCAATCATGAGGCACCTTCACAAAGATATCAGTGGAAAGTTCTGCCACAAGGCATGAAAAATTCACCAACAATTTGTCAGTGGTTTGTTGCACAAGCATTGTCACCTGTTCGGAAAGCATTTCCGGAAGACTATTGTTACCTTTACATGGATGATATCTTGTTGGCTGCCTCTGACAAAAGTCAGTTAAGTAAAATGGAAAAAATGGCCACTCATTGCTTGCAACAGTTTGGATTGGTCATAGCACCTGAAAAAATTCAACCTGTAGCACCATGGAAATACTTAGGCATGATTGTTACAAATACGCAAGTTATGCCTCAGCCAGTAAAATTGGATGTGCAAATTCGAACTCTTAATGATGTGCAAAAATTAATGGGCTCTTTGAATTGGATCAGGCCATATTTGGGCTTGACTAACTCACAATTGCAATCCCTGTTGGAACTTTTAAAGCATTCACATGATCCCTTGGAACCCAGGACCTTAACTCCAGAAGCAAAAGCAGCATTGCTCTTGGTAGAACGAGCATTGCATGATAAATTTATAGATCGGATCGATTTTTCCCAGAATGTTCAAGTTTTTATTTTGATTGATAACGTAGTGCCTTTTGGTGCTATAGTCCAATGGAACCCTGAATGGCATGACCCCTTGCATATTTTAGAGTGGTTATTTTTACCTTTTCGGTCACGTAAAACTGCTCCCACGTTGTTTGAACTGATTGCTGATGTTATTATCAAGACTCGAAAGAGGTGTTTAGAATTAACCGGGCGCGACCCTATGACTATTGTACTCCTCGTACAAAGCTGGTATTTTGAATGGTGCCTAGCAAATCAGTATGAACTACAGGCTGCTTTGGCTGGGTTCTCAGGCCAAATCTCTTATCATTTGCCCTCACATCCCATGTTAAATTTTGCCAAAGAAGTCCCTTTTGGACAAAAAATCCTTAGTCAACCTGAACCGGTACAGGGTCCTACTGTTTTTACGGATGGATCCGGAAAAACGGGCAAAGCAGCAGTTGTTTGGCTGGATACTGGTCAATGGAAGTCACAAGTAGTTTTGCAAAACAGTTCCCCGCAAGTAACTGAATTGAGAGCAATAGCTTTAGCTTTTACCTTATTCCCTGGTCCCGTCAACATTATTACAGATTCGGCATATGCTGCCAATTTGGTGGCGCGCTTGGACAAAGTTGTCCTTACTACTTCAGACAATCCATTGTTATTTGATGTTTTACTAACACTGTGGAAAACTATTCAGCACCGCAAAGAACCGTATTTTATACTACATATTCGTAGTCATACATCATTGCCCGGATTTTATACAGAAGGTAACGCCAGGGCTGATGCCCTTGTTTCTGCTCTTGCTTTAGGCCCGGTGCCTAATGTTAAGCAACAAGCTGTTTTGTCGCATCAATTTTTTCATCAGGGATCCCGAGCATTGCGACGACAATTTGGCCTGTCTCACTCTGAAGCACGTTCCATTATAGCCGCTTGTCCTGATTGTCAGGGAACTCATACACCCGTGTTTTTTGGCACCAACCCACGTGGGTTACAAGCCTTACAGATTTGGCAAACTGATGTCACTCACATAGATGAGTTTGGACGCCTAAAATATGTTCACGTTACTATTGACACTTATTCGCATGCCATGGTTGCCACAGCTCACACTGGAGAAACAGGCAAAGATGTCATTAGGCATTTCCAAAAATCCTTTTCTATTTTAGGAGTACCAAAGCAAATAAAAACGGATAATGGTCCGGCTTACACCTCAAAGAAAGTTAAAACATTTATTGATATGTGGGGAGTCACACATCTTACCCGTATTCCTCACTCACCAACAGGCCAAGCTATTATTGAACGTGCTCATGGCACACTGAAGCGCATGCTTCAAAAACAAAAAGGGGGAATGGTGAGGGAACCACCACAGGCACGTCTGGACAAAGTTCTTTATGTTCTTAACTTTTTACAGTACAGTGATGACTTTGATACTTCTCCTATCTTCCGACATTTCTCTTCTCTCTTCTCAAAATCGCAAGTTCAAAAAGGTGCCAAAGTCCAAATGAAGGACTTGGCAACAGGCCAATGGCAGGGGCCATTTGATTTGATAACGTGGGGAAGGGGTTATGCTTGTGTCTCTACAGATAATGGTCCTCGTTGGTGTCCTGCTCATTGCGTGCGGCCTGTTCTGGATTCCCGGAAGACCCCATGATATCCCACCAGCCTGGCATGGGACCAACGTTTGGGTGACTTTAATGCACCAACTTAACCAGAGCAGCTTTTGTGTTTCTCTTGCTCAGCCTTATCAGCCTTTTCATACCTGCTTAATAGGTGTGCCACTGAATGATTCAGAAGCGCATTTGTTAGTAGCTCAGCGTGGTATGGGAGGATTATCTGTTACAAAGAAATGTACTGGCAGTATGCAAAATTGCACCCTTGGGTTTTTTGACTGGGTCACCAAGTTACCAAAAGGCAGGGAGCCGGAAGAATTAGAGATTTTGGGAACTCTGACCGCACGATCATGCTTGTATGTTAATAGCACTGGTTGGCATACCAACCAGGGCTGTAGGAGGTCCTTGTACTTTTGGTCGCTTGGCCATGATGACACCACCTATGAAAATGCTATTAAATCACAGTGATTTGCATGCCTTTTCTCGAGGGCGTGTGAAAAGATCAGCGACACTACTGAAAAATTGTGATAGCAATGTGCAACTTTGGAATACTGCAGAACGTATTTTTGCTTCTATTTTTGCCCCTGGTGTAGCAGTTGCAAACGCACTAACAACCTTAAATAAAATGGCTTGCTGGATAGAAAAGAATGCTAATTTAACCTCTGAAGTTTTGTCGCAATTGGCTAGTGATGTAAGCTCAATAAGGCATGCTACCTTGCAGAACCGTGCAACAATTGATTTCTTGCTTCTCGCTCATGGGCATGGATGCAAAGAGTTTGACGGAATGTGTTTCATGAATCTGGAAGATCCTTCGGAATCCATCCACAAGAAAATACAAGATCTACAAGTCATGACTCATCAGATTCAAGAAGACACAGGGTTTTTTGGCATTGAAAAGTTGTTTGGGCAATGGGGTTTGTCAGGGTCTTTAATGTCTTTGGTTAAAACAGGATTTTTAATAGTGCTTGTGGTTGTAATCGTGCTCTTAATGCTACCCTGCTTGATCACTCTGATGCGAAGGGCCCTGCATCAGACTGTTGAGGCAGCGTTTGTAGCTCAAAAACAAAAAGGGGGAATTGTGGGGGATGGCAGCTGGACTGCTGAAAACCTGGCATGGGTTGAAGACATTGACCTTGACAAATTCCCAGTGTACCCTTGAGATGGGAAGTTGTGTGTACTGAGTTTGGACACGTTTGCGGAACCTTCTCCCTCAAGATCCGGAGGGATGAGCCCAGCTGGAAGCTGCTCAGTATTAACCAATTAGAACTTGAACAACAAGTGTTTAACCTATAGGCAAAGGCCACACTACCTTCTTCTACTACCTCCGGCTATGTATAAAAGGCACACCCTTTGTATAATAAAGGAGCCATTTTTGAGCCACTTTGATCACCATACAGATGTGTCGTGTCCGTCTCTACAACGACACTATTAATAAGAAAATTAAATATTTTCAAAACACAAATATATACAAAACCCAATACTGAACTCCCCCAGTGACAATCATTTAAGTAGTGACACTACAGGGCAGGCACCAGGGAAGTCCCAGACTGGACTAAGCAACAGATTGGAACTGGTTTCAGGAACTGGTTTCATGGACTAGATCCAGTAACTCACGGATTGTGATCAAAGGCAGAAGAGCAAACAGAGTCCTTCTCGGATTCTGGACACAGAAGAAGGCTTGATCCTTGTGATCCCTCAGCTTTATACTGAATATGACATGTATGTAATGGAATAGTCTTGTTGGTCAGGTTTGTGTCACCTGTCCTGTTCGCTTCTCCCTGCAAGTGCGACTTTTTACTTACTTACGATGCTTTTACCTTATGGCACCCTTATGTTACACAAGATCCAGCGGTGACCTTGGTTTCTATAGGAGCGAGTATGAGCAAGAGCCTTTCTGCATACTAGTCCTTCATAGTAACTACGAACATCAGGCGTTATCACTTCTAGTAGCAGTCACTGTCTGCAAAAACAGGCTGTTAACTTCAGGAAATGTGGCCTCCCAGAAGAGACCGAGTTGAAAAGTGAAATAAGTGAACGGAAAATTGTTCTGTTCTATCTCAAAACAGGACAAGAAAGGTCCTCTTTCCTTCTTCCTTCGATCTACCTCAAAAAAAACCAACCAAACAAAGGAAACAAAAAATACCTCCACAGTGTCCTGGCAATAGTTGTCCAAAGATTGCTCTTTCTGAGCAGCAGTAACAGCTCTGCTAAAATTGTGTGGTGAAGAACATGGCATGTCAAGAAAGGAAGGAACTGAAATTAGTCCTGAAATCTGATTCTGAGATGCAGAACACCATCACTAAGGAATATTTTGCTCGTATTTCATCTTTGTTGTCCTGGATGAATTCTATGGTAACTACAAAAAAAGCAAAAGAGCAAAAAGGGCTTATGAATGAAACAGGCCACTGATCTTTCCTGATGGTTATAAGCTCCTTTATTTATAAGCACTCTAGTGAAAGATTTTTTTTCTACTTTGGGAAGGTATACAAAACATATTAATAGTTGAAGGGAACCAGTGTTTATAAACACATTCCGATAAAGCTTTCTCAGTTTCACTGCATGTTGAGATAAGGGATGGGAAAGAAAAGCATCACAGAGAAGATGGAGGAAAAATAGAAAAGAGGAAACTATACCACAAGAAGCAATGTTCTGATACAAGGGAAAGCAAAATCGAGAGTATTAATCTTGTTGCACTCCAAAGAAGGAAACGGAGTCAGAAAAACACAAACCATTCCTAAGCTTTTTTCTAATGCACATTTAAGTAGCTTTTCAATTATTGTTAATCTTACTTTCAATTAGAAATCCCTGCATGTATTCAGATACCATAATTTGTCTTTTTGTTGCCATTGTTCTTAAACATAAAAACCAATAAACATAAAAATCCAATAAGAAACACAAGGATCCCTTATATGAATTCACATCTCTCCAGGTAAATGTAGCATAAAACACCAGATATGGGAGATGAAACAGAAAAGATACCTTACAATTCTCCTCCAAAACTGAATTTTTACATTCTATGAGGATGTACAACAGATAGATTCAGAGAGATGGATGTCTGTAATGTAGCAGCCCATCTAGAGATTCTGTAAGGGGATATATTTTGGCTTAAAACAGAATCAAAATTTTCAAGACATCCCATTTTCCAGCCTGTCCACACTATGAAGGTTCTCCAAAATCTTCAGCCTGGTATACAGCTTACATGCTTCCCTCCTGGCCAACCATCAAGTAAGAGATGTGCTGCCATCTGCTTCTAATTCACTTGCATGTTCCAAATAAACAAGATGCCTGAACTGACAAAATGAGTGCCTAAGTCATCCCGTTGATTTTACCACTTGTGTTCAAATGCAGGCTTGTTTTTAAGTACCTTGTTGAAGAAGGACCTTAAAGTGCATTTAAGGAACTAAGAAACCCAGTTATCAATGAAAACTATTATTAAATGCATTAATAAATGGTAAAAGATCAGATAATTCCTTAATATCACATTACAGAGCAAAATAGTTCTGTAAGTTAACTTGGCCTTCAGAAGGGGTGGACTGAAAAAAAAATATGTTAAATAGCAAAAAAGTTTATGCAATTGAATTCTCTCTGAGAAACTGCCCTGTCAGATATGTATTTCTTCAATAAAATGAGTTAATTTTTTATTGAGATCAACATTAACAATATTACCCACTAATGTGTTCTCATTGCTCATACAGAATCCAATTTCTATTTATTCTATGTGGAGGTTACAAGAGGCATCTATTTACTGAAGCCAGTTCAATAACTGAATGTAGAAATGTGTGTATTTACATTTACTCACAGTAATCTATCATTTAGCTGCTTGTACTGCACAGAGCTCGGTTATTGAAATATATTGCTTTTTTTCTATATAATTTTCTGTCTTGTTTCATGTAGATTTTCTATTACATTTCTTGTACCAGGCACCTCCACCCCTCTAACTGCTTCTCTTTCCAACAAACTTAAGTGTTTAAAACTCAATAGGCTCTTTCTCATAAAGATCTACTGGGTAGTTCTGCTCTTGCCCCTCACTTTGTCAAAAATCTGTAGACAAGAATGTGAGGGGAGTCGGGGAGAAGGGGAAGAAAGACATAGCTGACACAAGAAATAATAATAAGAGGAGAATGTAATGTTTAGAGCAATTTGTTGTACATCTGGAAGGTTATTACATGAGCTATTTGATCGCTTGGGTCAGAATCCAGTAAGTACCAAATCAGAATCTTACTGGGCAGGTTTTAATCATCACTGGAGTGCTTGACTTACACAGAAGACAAGAGAAAATCAGAATTATCAGGCTACAGTCACTGAAGTAACCACTTCTACTGTGGCCTGCACACATTACTCCTTGAACCGAAGGGAACAGTGGGAAAAAAGGCTTTTTAGAAGAGTAACCAAACACCCACCTTAAGTGCTGAGTAAAGTGAAGTGTGCTACTACGTGTGAACATACTACACTCCTGTAGTTTCCTCTTTTTTTAAAAAAAATGCTACTACATCACTATCTTAAAGCCAGTATAAACTATTATAACTGCGTATAACCAAAAGTTATATATTTAAGAAAAAAATGCTGCATTAAGCATTTCATCTCAAACTTTTTCACATAGAACTCTATATATGTAATATAATTTCACAGGTGTTGTTTTTTCCTTTTAAAAATGTATTTATAACACTTAGAAGCACGTAAGTGCTGTTATTTATCATGACTCAGTCACCTGATGTGAAATGAAAAGCTAAAGTGATCTGGCAGCAAATGGATAAACAAATGGTTTTCTCAAGCCATAATGCAGATGTGTAAAATTCTGCAGCTGATGAAAAGCAGATAATCCTTTTAAGTTTCATTATGTATGTTTGATCATTCCCTTTGCTGACTTCTCTGTTCTATTAAACTTTTGCCATTTTTGTTGTATCTTGTTTCCACAACGATCAACAGAATTAAGAAGAAACTTTGCAAAAGTTAGAATTCACACACAACAAACAGCATTCAGCTTATATTCTTCCTGCATATTTGAACAAATATTGCTACTTGTGTTTACAAAGGAGAAATCTACCTTTGCCTGGGAAAGGAAAGTATCTAGTTGCATCTAGCTCAAACAGATTAATGAGGAACGCACTTCATATGGTTACCATGAGATCAAGGCTGACTGGGTGTTTTGCCTTGCTGTCTATGATAGGGGAAAGAACTCAGGGAAATGTTGAACTTAGTCACATTTTTTATGGCTCTCCGTTGTATATCTTTATCCAAAACAGACCTGACTTCATCCTTTCTCAATCTGGAGTAAATGAGGCAAAATTCTATTTAATGGAGGTACATTGACATAGAATCGCTTAATCCCATGGCTCCTTAAGGCTAAAATGTCACTATTTCATATTTCTAAATTAAATCTTCACAAAAAGGCAGGAAAAATAGTTAATAAATATAAAGTGAATATTTAGACTGCAATTCATTTAAAATGTTTCTAGTCGGTGACTAACATTTTGATCTTTTTAACAGTTTGTTTTGGTTGTGTTAAAATTATCAAATAGGTTCCAGATAAACAGGTGTTTCACTGACACAAAATGCTAGCACAGTAATAAACTGTTAGGCTGCTCTTAACATATTCCCATCTGACTTTCCTTTAGCTATTAAATTAACTAATCATTTTCTCGTACTACGGGTTTCTAGCTTTGAGTATGTGTTGATTAAAGATCAGTATGCATAGCGGTAGATGATCTGCTTTGTAATTATATCTCTAAGTTTTCTTAGCTGAATGAACGGAGCCTGCTTCTGAATATTGCGAGGGCTTTTTTCTTCTTCCTCGCCTCTTGAGGATTGAACTGACATCCAGAGCCAGGTGTAGTTTTTTTCTAGCAACAAAGACTGAAGGAACTTTTCTGGCAAGAAACAAACTCTACGGACAGGTAAATTATGCTCAACAACACAGTAAATATAAGGCTTTACATCTCCAAGGTCAGTGTTACAGCATGCCTTAACACACCTTGCACAACTGTCTGATGGAAGGTACAGATTCTAATGATAAAGTCTTTTCTTCTGCTACCTGCATGATTTTGTCAATTTCCAAGTCCCTTTCTACACTGAAGTTGCTTTGCAGTTGTTCATGCTTGAGCATGCTTCTTGTTACTAAATCTAATGTCATGACTATTTACAAAAGCATAAACTTGTAAGATTCTTCTTCTTTTTAAAATTTTAATTGTTCTTTACGTGATTCTCCAGTGAATTCTACATATACTAGAAACACAGGAGACTCAAACCCTTGTGAACAGTGCTGTTCATCCAACCCGAATCTGTGCCCTGTACATCAGCAGGCACTCACTAGCCAAAGGTATAAAAGGGAGAACAGATAAAACTTGCAGCTGTGTATTAACATACCATTACTCATTCTACTTAAAATCAACACTTCAGAAATTTGTTCCTCTTGGTTTGGTCTTTAACTTTTGGCTTTTTTGTTGTTTAAAGAGAATTCATGAGTTCATATTCTTCACAATCAATTATTTGTAAGAATGCAAATAAGGTAACTAATATTTTAAGTTATATGAGGCTACAAGCAGTTCATCAAAAAGTGAGTAGATCTACCTAAGTAACTTGGAATTCCATTGATATTTACAATGAAAATTGAAGTAAAGTCTACTCTTACTGCCACTGGAGCCGCAAAATCCACATAGAAGGCCTAAATAAGACAGGAGAAGTTCCTTAACGGTCTGAGAGTCAGCAGTTAACTCCAGGTTAGCTTTAAAATAGGAGTCAAGATAAGTGTCAGACTCCAGGCATTGAGAGCTCCCTAAATGTCCACAACAGTTCATGAGATTTTGCTTATGTTCTGTGAACTGCTGGCTGAAATCAGCATAACTGCCAGGAAGATATTATTGTCACTATTATTCAGGAAATCCTGCTATTAAATGAGCAGAAACTGAAACTAGAAAATACATATTCCAATCTATAGAAAAAAAAAATGTTTAGCATAAAATTTGTAACAAGATGATAGAAAAGTTTCAAGTCACCCAGCAGAAGCATAGTATTATCTGTGCCGGGATGGAGCAAGGACCAGCTGCTTCCTGAGGAAGGGCAAACTTGTCTAAATAGCACCGTGGCTCTGCTCTACAAATACAGGGACCTCATGAGTTATAGCTACATAAATAACAGGACTGTATTTGATGCAGCTTGCCCTAAGCAGGATATCAGCATGTGAGCAACCAATAAATAATACTGTTTGTCAGAAAGAAAACAAAAATATTTTTATTCAGTCTACAGTAACCCCGAGAGATAAGGCTAATTGAAAATTAGTCAGTAAAGAGACATTGTGATAAAACAAGGTCAAATAACCTTCATAGTCATGTCTACAAGATATTCAGAGAGCGATTCTTTTTAAACTTTGTTTCTCAATTTATGTATGAATTGCTTGTGTTCAAAACAAAATACCCTTCCTTCTTCTGGTATTTGCATATTTGAGGACAACCTAAGAAAACAAAGGTGAAATTTTCACATATTTTGGTGAAAATGGCACGCAAACTTTTTTTTTAAAAAAATATAATTTCTTTATTTTTCAGTCCTTTTCTTATCCCTTTCTATATACCAGATATATGATGATGAAGTAAATATATTGAATATCAGTTTCTTTTTACTGTCAAATACTGAGTTACTGTGTAAGCTTCAGGTGTATCTCCATTAATTTTGCAGACACAATTAAAATTTTCAGTATGACTATGCTAAGTTACTTATCAATAAAACAAACACAATCTGAAAGGTACTGAAAAACTGTGGGTTTTTTTCCCCAAGTAATCATGTCTTCTATGCAGTTGAGGCATCTCCTTTATCAAATAATGGGAAATAATGAAATGATGCCCTGAAGACAGTGGCTGTTTGTTGAATTTTTTTAAAACATACTGTGCAAGTGTTTTCAGCAGTTAGCCAGCTTGTAGGCTCTCTTGTGGCTGTCAGCTGAGAGATCCAAGTATATGACAAAGTGACAAAAACAGTTAGCATCCCCATTAGGTACAAAAATAAGACCAAAACAAATTGACTGGTAAAGTGTTGAACCTGTCTCCAGCTATCAGCTCGTAATGATCAGATAGCTTCCAAGGTGTAAAATTTGCAGACAATCTACATAATCTAAAATGTAATTGCACCAATTTAAATATGTGTTAAGACTTCATCCTACGATACTGGGATCTCTTCCGGGGCACTTAAAATCTGAAGAAGCTCATGGATTTACATGGAGTTCTACCAAATTTGCACTGTCCTGACACTGTCTCACTCATATAAATTAATATTAGTTTTTATGTTACAAATCATGCAGGTAGCAACAATTTGTCTGCTTACCAACACATGTTAACCACATTTCTGGACTTTATAAGGATATTAAAAAAAATAAGAAAAGCTGTATTTAGAAAGTTCTAAAATTATAATTCTATTAAAATCTAATACATGTAAGACATGCTTTCAAATGCCAGAGGTGAGAAAATGTGTTAAATCGTTCCAACAGTGGGTCTTACTCTAATAAAAGCAAAATACACAACTAACTTCAAGACAACTAACTTCAACTAACTTCAAGTCTAACTTCAAGACAATAGAAATAGTAAAGTATAGAAATGTAAAAAAGTAATGTGGAGAAAGATTAGCACCTTATCTAGAATTCAAATCACCTGGGGAAAATGAAGTAATACTGTTCTGCAACTATTATGTGAAAAAAATGCCTAAGAATAGTAAATATTTGAATAGATATCAAGATTACCCAAGTGTTGCCTGATCTAGTTGAGAGGCATCCCTGTCCATGGCAGGGGGGTTGGATTAAATGATCTCTAAGGTCCCTTCCAGCCTAGACCATTCTATGATTCTATGATTGCCACAATATTTTTCATTTTTATTGTGATAATTTAATAAACACAGAATCACAGAATCACAGAATCACAGAATGTTAGAGGTTGGAAGGGACCTCAAAGATCATCTAGTTCAACCCGCCTGCCAGAGCAGGATCACCTACAGTAGAGCGCACAGGAACACGTCCAGGCGGGTTTTGAATGTCTCAAGAGAAGGAGATTCCACAACCTCCCTGGGCAGCCTGTTCCAGTGCTCAGTCACCCTCACAGTAAAAAAGTTTTTCCTCATATTTTTATGGAACCTCCTGTGTTCCAGCTTCCACCCATTGCCCCTTGTCTTGTCAGTGGACACCGCTGAAAAGAGCCTGGCTCCATCTTCCTGACATTCCCCCTTGACATATTTATAAACATTAATGAGGTCACCCCTCAGCCTCCTCTTCTCCAAGCTAAAGAGATCCAGCTCCTTCAGCCTTTCCTCATAAGGGAGATGCTCCACTCCCTTCACCATCTTTGTGGCTCTACGCTGGACTCTCTCAAGCAGCTCCCTGTCCTTCTTGAACTGAGGGGCCCAGAACTGGACACAATATTCCAGATGTGGCCTCACCAGGGCAGAGTAGAGGGGCAGGAGGACCTCTCTTGACCTACTTGCTACTCCCCTTCTAATACACCCCAGGATGCCATTGGCCTTCTTGGCCACGAGGGCACATTGCTGGCTCATGGTCATCCTGCTGTCCACTAGAACCCTCAGGTCCCTTTCCCCTGCGCTGCTCTCCAGCACGGCAGTCCCCAGCCTATATTGGCACATGGGGTTATTTTTTCCCAAGTGCAAAACTCTACACTTGCCCTTATTAAACTTCATAAGATTTCTCCCCGCCCAGCCCTCCAGCCTGTCTAGGTCTCTCTGAATGGCTGCACAGCCTTCTGGTGTGTCAACCACTCCTCCCAATTTTGTATCATCAGCAAACTTGCTGACAACATTCTCTAATCCCTCATCCAGATCATTGATAAATATATTAAACAGCACCGGCCCGAGCACTGACCCCTGAGGGACCCCACTAGACACAGGCATCCAGCCAGACTCAGCCCCATTGACCACAACTCTCTGGCTTCTTCCCTTCAACCAGTTCTCGACCCACCTCACTACTTGGTCATCCAGACCACACTTCCTCAGTTTACCTATGAGGATGCTGTGGGAGACGGTGTCAAAGGCCTTGCTGATATCCAGATAGACCACAGAATATTTCAGAATATTCTCTAATATACTGCCATACCTCATATCCTGGTATTGTTTGAGAAGTGAGCTGTGTGGGACAGCTCACTTCTGTGACATCATGACAAAGGAACTAGAAATCTTGAAATTAAAATTTAAAGCCCCTTGAGTACTGTGAGAAAATCTCATCAAACCATATGCCAACAGGCAGGACAGAGTGCAATCTTCATGTGATCATCAGTGCTGGAGACAACAAAGGCTAAGTTCCTTCTCTCTAATTAGATTTTTCATTTTAATTGACTTGGGCTTCTGGTGATTACCTGGCAACTATAGAATAGAAGACAAATAAAGTGACCTACATGCCCTACTATGATTGGCTGGTAGTTCCATTTATGAATTTAAAAGGGGAGACTCACACCTTCGCGGCTGGCTTTCAGTATTGAAAAGATGGACTTTTGGACAAGGTATGATGCATATTATGTTCTTCTCTGTGAGATGTCAGAAAAAGAGACTGGCAAGGGAGGAACTTGCTGTTTTTAGCTCTGTTCCATTTAAGCTTATTTTACCTCTTCTGCTTTTCAAAGACTTAAAGAACTCAATCCTCAGGTGTAATGATGCTTAGATAATATAAATACTCATGCTCAGTAAACACTAAGAATGTCCAGTGCACTAATGAAATCAGCAAGGTTCAGTAGTTTTTTTGCTGTATAGGATGAAAATTTCCTCCTTGAGATGTAACCTATGCAGGGTGTCCAATTATCTGTTGGCAAAGGTGTATTACCTTTCAAAATTTCATTTCACTGCCAGTGCTATATAAACCATTGCCTGACAGTTTTTGTGAGACCTACTGTGGAAGAAATTCACATCTATAGCAAGTTCTAAATAGAAAACAAGTATTTTGCCCCTTGAATTGTAAATGTAAACAGTATTTTGGCAGCAGGTTATCAGGGAGTTTCAAAATACTTTCTCTGCAATCCATGCTTAAATTTAAAGTGACATGCAAGTAACAATTCTTAGCTTCATAGGAAAAAAAAAGCTACAGATTTTCTTACCATATGAGATACAGTAAACTTGTGGGTTCACAGATGGCCAATGAATATTTCTAAAAAATTTAATATGCCATACCAAGAAAGTTTGAAACCAAACTGCCTGAAGTTAAGGTTCTGTATTTATATTTACATCTACAAACCACCAAATACATCCTCTTGTATGAAACTGCTGAGCATGTGAAATTTGAATTGAAGAAAAATTAGCTAAGTGCTGAGCACATTGAAAAAACAGGCTTAAAATACCTCTTTCAGTAAGTAGGCACAACATGTAGTGCAGTACAATTAAATATGTATGAGCACAACTTTAAATGCACACTTCAAAATCGTAACTGACATTTTCTAGCAAAAATATGATTTGCATATTTAATATTCTTTAGATGAAAGTGTAATTGAGGAGGTAACATTTACATTAAACTGGCTGTCAAATAATGATTATTACTAATAGCCTCATCCCTTACGTTAGTTGGCTGTTACATTTTAAAGCTTAGTACAAACATTGACAAACTAGTACCTTGCAACAAGTGCATAGGGAAGCAAGTCTTACTGGGCTTAAATTCTTATGGATATCATAGGCTGTACCTGATACGGCTCACTGAAGAGAAAGGGCAAGAAAATTGCAGAAAGACAGTGTTTGTATGTATGGTTTATGAAAACTTTTCCTCTAGTTTAGTGCTGAATCCCTGAGTGAAGACGAGGACATTATTGGGATCAAGGGTTGAAACTGTTTGATTAAACCATATTTACTGAGACCACAAGCAATTTTTTCAAAACACTGCATAAATACACTATCCCCAGAGTATTCTATTTCCAGAGATATTCATACATAGAATTTTTCCTGGACATGTATTACTTTATGCCTATTTTCATCAGGGTTAGTTTTTCAAGAAAACCAGGTGTGTCCAGCTCTGTGAAACACAGGCAGATGTAGGAGGAAGCATTCTTTTGCAGGGCTGGCCAATTGAGAGGTAAAGTTCAGCTAAGGACATGAGCTCGGCTGGATATGACAGTTAATGAGAGGGTGGCACAAGATACTGATAACTAATACAGGGACCAAGGGCATGGCCTGAAGAGAAAGGCAGAAGTGAGAGTGACAGGAAGAAGCCACAGCAGTTCTTGGGATTGTGCAATTAAGCTGAAGAGGAAGTTCTGCCTAGGACTGTGCTATTTGTGACAAGGCAGAGGCTCAGGAAAGTCACTTACATTGTTTCTCACAGTGACATTTGCATTCTGACTTGTTGTTTGTTTCCAGTGATCCAAGATAAACTGCTACAACCTCCTGAGCAGGATGGTGTCCTGTGACACAGACAGCAAGTAAGGTTTTTGGATGCCAAGCAGTTCTCTGCTGGGCTCCTTTTACATCCTTGGTCTTTGTCTTCTATCCTTCAGATCATGAGCCATATCTGGAAGCTCAAAATCCACGTGAATGAATTTAGATAGATGGTTCTTAGATGGCAGCTTTACCCAGCATTTGTCGGGAATCACACCTTCCTAGCATAACCTCTGCTATGCGGTTGATTAAAACACTTTTCTTGAAGAAGTAGCACAAACAGGGAGCTTGGAAATGGAAGAGTAGGAAGATAGGAGTTTTGATGTGAGGTCCTGATTCTCTGTAGTAAGGTAAGTAGTACCCACAATGGACTGGACTGGGAGAAGCTCTGCAGCAGGGTCGCTGGGGCCTTGTGATTTGGGAGCATTATGAACTCTGAATTGGAGACTTAGATTATGTATCACTATTACAGACATCTTTACCTAGACACGGAGTTCAAAGAAGAGAACTTTCAGTGGAAGATTAGTATTGAGGTGGAGATCATTTGCAAGAACTCAATTTATACAAGTTCAAGGGGCCAGATGTGCTACATTCAAGGGTACTGATAGAGCAGGCAAGTCTTAGCAAGTCTGCTCTCTATCACCTTTGAAAGGTCATAGAGACGTGGACGGTGCCCCTGGTGTTTGAGGAAAGGTAAGTGTAACATCTTCAAAACTCCAGGGAATTACATGGTGTTCAGCCTCACTTTGGCCCCTGGGAAAGTCCTCTGGGAACACATTTCAGAGCACAAGGAAGACAATAAGATAACTGGGTAACCAAGGATAAACCATGACTGACCAATATGATTGCCTTCTGTGACAATATCAGAGTCTGGTGGCCATATGGGTGATGAAATGGGGTCCTTTGCCAGGACACAGTAAGAGCTAACAGTGCCTTCAAGGCCCTGGCATCTTTTTTCTCTCAGTCTGCTCTATACACCAAGATGAAATACTATTCTGTATCTGGGTTTTATTTTTGCTTTGATTTCACTACGAAGTTCTTTTACTGCTTATTCACTTAATATTTTGTCTTGTTTCTAACATGCATGATTAAACATATAAACCCCTACATGTGTCAGCATCTGCAAACAGTGAATAAAAATCTGAAGTCACTTACCAATTAAATTTTAGTCCAAGAGATAATAGTACTTTTGCAGTGCCATGTTGCTTATCCACTACTAAAAGAAAGAACCTCTATAACATAGTCTATAGGAAGAGTTCTCAGAATCTTTTCCACAGGCAAGCCTAAATGTAACTCTGGAGAAAAGACAGCTTTATAAATACCTTTTCCTACTTGTACTCACATTTCTACTGACTATATTTGACCCAGTTTATGTGGGATAGGTTTTTATTTTTGATTTTTACTATGTCTTAACTGCCCACTTCCACATTTTGATTCTAGTTATAAATCAGTTAGTTTTTAGCTTCTCTACAATGTTTTCAAAAAAGGAGTATCATATTTTAAATGAACACAAAAAATGCAACACAGAACCTGAACACTGTTTAAAAAAAGCAGTTGTGTCCTTTTGGTCAAGAGTAAAAAATGTGCTTGAAACAAGGCCTATGTTGCGTGCATGAAAAAACATTTTGCCAGCTGGAACAATGAAAATGTTTACAGTATGTTCACAATATGATTTATTGGAGTTTACAGCTCTGGGACCAGTAAGTTCTCTAAGGTACTAGATTGCCTGCAGCCTACACATTTCTCCATGTTCTTAAATCGTTTCCAAACTACTTTTAAAGTATATTAGATATATTTGCTAAGCCTTCTTGTTCTCTGACAGCCAGAACCACAAGCACAATCTGTGGGATCTATGTGAACAGATGGATGTTACAAAAAAAAAAATAAATTTTTTGTAAATTAGATGTAAGCCTTCTTGTCACCAGTAACAAATGTCACGAGCTATGGCAAAGAAAGAAACGTATGGACATTAAGATAATTCCAAATATGATAAAAAGTATCATATAAATGTGCTTTACGTGCTCTAACATGCACTGAGCTTGTTCTAGTCCATTCTGCTCTTCCAGTTTCTAATAGATCATGATTTAATATTACACCACTCTAACATTTTACTCTGCAGATGGGCTACAGGGCAATAAACTCACTGAGCTGCATCAATCAGTTTTCCAAAACCTTCTAAGAAAACAAATAGTCTGTATAAAAGACAGTCATTCATTGAATAGGTATGGCTTGTATTCCTTGTTTCTAAATTTATAATTGTACATATGCCTCTACAGAACAAATGCTATTTAAGAGCATCACTTATCAAGTAATCCAGACAGTTTGTTTGACTATATTCTCTTCATTAGGTTTCATTTCACTAACTTTTATGGTACATATAAATCTTCCCAGTGGTGACTTTCAGATATATATATTTCCAGACCACAGATAAAAAATATTCCACAGGCCCTGTAGAACCTGTTTGAAAGACTCATTTGATTATGATTTTCTTCAGCTGACAGCTGTAGAGATTTGATAGTTAGCTAGTTCTTAATTTGGTGACAACCAATATATTTTCTAGTCATGATCATCCACAAAAGTTATACTAGATGAAGTTTAAGAAACTGTCATGTTCTATTTTTTTTTTTTCTTATAGGTGTGTCACAGGTTTGAGTCTGGCAGGTTTTTTGCAAAAGCAAGGGTAGATTCGTGCAAAACTTTGAGAGCCTCCCCCATCCTCAGATAGGAGTTGGACCTCCATCTGGCCAGGTTGAGGCCAATTAGCACCTCTGCCATCAAGGTATTTAAGAGGTGACCCCATTATTCTCTTTCTCTCTTTTGGCTTTGTCTTGTTTTAAGCTGTCCTGTCTTTAGTGTTGGGGAATTCTTCTGTTGGAGGAGGGGGAGGTGAGAGGTGAACAAAGGAACGTCAGCCTGAGAAGAAAGAGGGGAACAAGAATCCCAGAGAAGGAGAGGGAGAAGGCCAGAGCAGGACCTTTCCCTGAAGCCCCTGGTGATTGAGACAACAGGAAGGTGATTGCCTGCCAGCTGAGGGAATTGACAGTGGCAAGAACGTCCAGGATGTGTTGGTACATGCAGAGCCCCAGGCGAGAGGGGAGAGAGACCAAGCATCAGCGGAGGACACACCCGAAGAATCCGTGGCCCTGAGGGACTCACGAGGAGGAAGAGGATTGCCTCCTGTGAGGTGGACACCACACAGCAGGAAGGAGAGACTGCGAGGAGCCCTCTTTCTCAAGGAGCAGCTGCCATGGACAACGAATAATGGCCAGATGGACTGCACCCCCCACTCCTATTGCAGTGATAGGGGGAGAGGAGGTAGCCAGGAAGATGAGAGGTGTTGAGGCAAAGTGTATTTAAGAGCGGGTCGTATGTATTCCTCTCACTATCCTATTTCATAAATGGTGATGGTGAATTAAATCTATGTTTTCCTCCACAAGTTGCTGTGGTTCTTTACCTATCATTTTAAATGGTAGATTATTACCCTACCTATCCTTAAACTCAAACCCTTGAGCCTTTTTAGTTGAATTGTCTTCCTCCACATCACTGTGGAAATGGGGGTGGCAGGAGGAGTGAGCTGAAGACCGTGTGATTTTTTTGTCCCGGTCAGCTTGAATCACAACAAGGTGAAATGCAACCGATTGGTACACAAATTACTACACAGCTTTCTGTAACTCTTCTTGTATATGTTTACAATTTGAAGTAGTCCACATAATGCAGAACACCTGAAACAATGCTCAGTAAAAAAACAGGACATGTAAGTTTTACACATGATCCATTATTATAACCAATTTTCCGTAAAAAGGGAATCACAGAATCACAGAATGTTAGGGATTGGAAGTGACCTCGAAAGATCATCTAGTCCAATCCCCCTGCTAGAGCAGGAACGCCTAGATAATGCTACATAGGAACGTGTCCAGGCACGTCTTGAATGTCTACAGAGAAGGAGACTCCACAATCTCCCTGGGCAGCCTGTTCCAGTGCTCTGTCACCCTCACTGAGAAAAAGTTTCTTCTCGAGTTTAAACGGAACCTCTTATGTTCCAGTTTCAGCCCATTACCCCTTGTCCTATCAGTGGTTGTCACCGAGAAGAGCCTGGCTCCATCTTCGTGACACTCACCCTTGATATATTTGTAAACATTAATAAGGTCACCCCTCAGTCTCCTCTTCTCCAAACTAAAGAGACCCAGCTCCCTCAGTCTTTTCTCATAAAGGAGGTGCTCCACTCCCTTCATCATCCTAGTTGCCCTGTGCTGGACTCTCTCCAGCACTTCCCTGTCTTTCTTGAACTGAGGGGCCCAGAACTGGACACAATATTCCAGATGAGGTCTCACCAGGGCAGAGTAGAGGGGAAGGAAAACCTCTCTCGACCTACTAACCACCCCCCTTCTAATACACCCCAGGATGTCATTGGCCTTCCTGGCCACAAGGGCACACTGCTGGCTCATGGTCATCCTGCTGTCCACCAAGACTCCCAGGTCCCTTTCCCCTATGCTGCTCTCTAATAAGTCATTCCCCAACTTATACTGGAACCTGGGGTTGTTCCTACTCAGATGCAAGACTCTACATTTACCCTTGTTATATTTCATTAAATTTTTCCCCGCCCAACTCTCCAGCCTGTCCAGATCTCGCTGGATGGCAGCACAGCCTTCTGGTGTGTCAGCCACTCCTCCCAGCTTGGTGTCATCAGCAAACTTGCTGATAGTACTCTCTAGTCCCTCATCCAAGTCATCGATGAATATATTGAATAATACTGGTCCCAGTACCGACCCTTGAGGGACTCCACTGGATACAGGCCTCCAACCAGACTCCGCCCCATTGACCACGACTCTTTGGCTTCTTCCCCTCAGCCAGTTCACAGTCCACCTCACTACCCGAGAGTCTAGACCACACTTCCTCAGTTTAGCAGCAAGGATGCTGTGGGAGACTGTGTCAAATGCTTTACTGAAGTCAAGGTAGACCACATCCACCACTCAGCCATCATCTATCCACCTTGTTATATCCTCATAAAAGGCTATGAGGTTAGTCAAGCACGACTTCCCTTTGGTGAAGTCATGTTGACTGTCTCTAATGACCCTCTTATCCTTGATATGCCTTGAGATGGCACCAAGGATAAGTCGTTCCATCACTTTCCCAGGGATGGTGGTGAGGCTGACCGGTCTATAGTTACCCGGGTCCTCCTTCTTCCCCTTTTTGAAGACTGGAGTGACATTTGCTTCCCTCCAGTCCTCAGGCACCTCTCCTGTCTCCCAAGACTTGGCAAAGATGATGGAGAGTGGTCTAGCAATGACATCAGCCAGCTCCCTCAGTACCCGTGGGTGCATTCCATCTGGACCCATGGATTTATGGATGTCCAGATTGCTTAATTGCTTCCTAACCTGGTGCTCATCAACTAAAGCAAACTCCTCCACTGCCCTGACTTCCTCTGGGGCCTCAGGGGAACGGGGCTCCTCAGGACAGCCTCCGGCAGAGTAGACAGAGACGAAGGCATTCAGTAACTCTGCCTTCTCTGTATCATCTGTCACCAAGGCACCCTCCTCATTCATCAGTGGGCCTACATTGCCTCTGGTGTTAGTTTTATCTGCCACATATTTGAAAAAGCTCTTCCTGTTGTCCTTGACCCCTCTCGCCAGGTTCAATTCTAGGGAGGCCTTTGCTTTCCTAGTTGCCTCCCTACATCCTCGGACAACAGCCTTATATTCTTCCCAAGTGGCCAGCCCCGCCTTCCAAGATCTGTAAATTCTCCTCTTGCCCTTGAGCTTACCCAGCAGATCCCTGTTTAGCCACGCAGGTCTCCTGGCTCACTTCCTTGACTTCCTAAGTGTAGGGGTGCTCTGATTTTGAGCATGGTAGAAGCAGTCCCTGAACACTAACCAACTATCTTGGGCCCCTTTACCTTCAAACAGCCTTGCTTTAGCTACAAGAGTAATCTGCATCTAAATTGTGATGGTATCTGAATTCTTAAAGAGCACCACTATTTTTTTTTGCAACTCTCCTTGCCTGTTGTCTGAGGAACTGAAGTTATATCACAGTAGCTTGAAAAACGTCAGTTATATTTGCTCTAGAGAAATTGGTAACCGTGATCTAATTAATTGTGTCCTATGATATTTTATTTCTTAGAGCTGTGCCATAATTATGCAACTATACAAACATTTTTAGTCATGGTGAAATGGTAATTTCAAAATTGTTCTGATAACCCATTCAGTATTTAGCAGTCATATGGTATTAAGGAATTTGAATACATAGTTCCTGATTTTAGAAAAGAAACATATGACCAACATCTATTAATTTTTATTTTTTAGTTCTTCAAGGAAGTGGGTATAGTATGAATAAAATTCCAGATTCCAGAAATCTGGTATGTATTTACATATTCATCTCTTGTCAGCTGCAGTAAGTCAGTAGGCTGACATTTTCCTTGAGCAGAGATTCGATGTGAAATTCAACTCATAGCTCTGGTGGACAACAAGGCAGGTTAAATCTTCATGTGCTTCTGTAATGGTTTGATCCTAGTTGGAGGGCAGGTGCCCACCACAGCCACTCTATTATTCTTACTTCTCAGCAAGACTGGAAGGGGGAAAATTTAACAAAGGGCTCATGGGTCAAGATGAGGACAGGAAGATCACTCGCAATTACTGTTACAGGCAAAACAGACTTGACTTGAGGAAATTAACTAAATTTATTAACAATGAAATTAGAGAAGGACAATGAGAAATAAAATCACAACTTAAAAATAACATCTTTCTCCCATCCCTCCCTTCTTCCCAGGCTTACCTTTACCCTTGATTACTCCACCTCCTCCCCCAGGACAGCACAGGTGGACGGGAAATGGAGGTTGCGGTTAGTTCATCAGATGTTGTCTCTGTCTCTCCTTCTTCCTGAGAGTGAGAACTCCTCACACGTCCCCTGGTCCACCTTGGGGTCCCTCTCACACGAGAGAGTTCACAAACTTTCTCCAGTGTGAGTCCTTCCCACGAGAGACAGTTCTTCACAAACTACCCCAGTGTGAGTCATCTCCATGGGGTGCAGTCCTTTAGGAGCAGACTGTTCCAGCATAAGTCCCCTGCAGGGTCACAGGTCGTGCCAGCAAACCTGTTCCAGCATGGAGTCCTCTCTCCACGGGTCCTGTCAGCAGCCTGCTCCAGCACAGGCTTCCCACAGGGTGACAACCTCCTTCAGGCATCCATCTGCTCTGGTGTGAGGTCTTCCACCAGCTACAGGTGAATATCTACATCCCCATCAACCTCCATGGACTGCAGGGAGACAGCCTGTTTCACCATGGTCTTCACCATGACTCGGGGGAATCTGCTCCAGTGTCAGTAGCACATTCTGCCCTCCCTTCTTCACTGAACTTGGTGTCTTCACATATTCTCACTCCTCTCTCTTTCTCTCTCTGCAAGTTGTAACATAGTAGTTTGTTCCTCGCTTCTTAAATACGTTGTCACAGAGGCATTACCACCATCATTGATACGCTCAGAATTGGTCAGTGGTGGGTCCATGTTTGTAGCTGGCTGGCACTGGCTTCACCGGACCTAGGAGAAGCTTGTAGAAGCTTCTCACAGAAGCCACTCCTACAGCCCACACCCACCACTACCGAAACCTGGCCACATAAACCCAATATAACTTCACATATTCTGTTTTTCTCCAAGAGAAGTTGCCTTTGCTCTGTATGCAGTATAGCCACAGGCTGGCATTATAGAGTAGAATGAGGAAGTTACCTTAGGAGACGTGGATAACAGAGTTAGAGCCCCTGTTGTTTCTGGGTTCATATTGGGTTCCATGTTGTCAGCGCCTTTAGGCATAAAGATTGGGCTGAGCATAAAGGATTCCTTACCACTTGAAATCGGAAGTTACACTTCCTAAATAAAAACCTCTTTCTTCCACCAGCTTGTATATAGCTGGTTTTGAGGTATTTTCAGTATTGCCTAGTGTTTTTGTCTACTGTTAAATCACTAATATAATGAGGAAGTCTCACCTGAAAATTTAAAAGCTATACTAACAGTAACAGTTAAAATTTTTTTCTCAGAAGTTTATTAAAATGCAACTGAAATAGATTTTGTTAGTATTCATGATAACTGAAAATCAAGGTGCTTTCAGTGAAAAGTAGGAATCTATGCTGAATTTTAGTAAAGAAGTGACCAATAATTGGTACAGCTGAAGCACATATTGCCATCTTAAAAACTTGATTTTCAAGCGTATATAAGTGGCATTGCACTGTAAATGTTACAACGCTTAAAATAAAAATTCAGTATGGTAAAATACTGGAACCCATGACATATTATTCCTATACTGGGAACACAAGATCCCTATTTGAAAATGATGCTTCTTGACAACTGAGCCAAATCAAGCTTAGACGGATCACTATGCTCTTTACGAAACCGCTATCTTCTAGCTCATTACCATCAGTTATAATAAAACTTGAAAGTTCTTGTAAGTTTTTATTTCATCACTCTTCACGAAAAAAATGTGCAGACATTGTCCTTTCTGATTCCTCTACCTACATCCATCCCAAATGGATGAAACAGAAAGGCAGTTTTGGCCCATTCAATTTTTTCCCTCCAACAGATTTCATCACATACTTACATTATAGTAAATCAACTATTTTTTTTTTCAGTATTGTGGTGCCTTTTTCAGCTGCCCACCCAACAGTTACCTCTCTGCCCTTCCTCGGCTAGTACAGGAGAAAATGAGATAAAATCTCCTGCATCAAGATGAAGACAGGGAAACCATTCTGGGTAAAACGGACTCAACCTAGAAAAAAGTAGTTCAAAGTATTGTCAATTAAAGATAGAGTAGAAGGGTAAGAAACAAACACCAAAAAATAAAACACTTTTTCCCTTGGGCTCTCTTATCCCCACGTTCACCTTCGCTCCCAGCGCCTGGAGCTCCATCTTCCAAGGGCTGGGGCAGAGGGGGCAAGTCGGTTCCTGTGTCCTCCCTCGCTGCCCCTCCTGCCCTCCTCCCACCCTCCCCTCGGGGCTCACAGGGCTCTTTCTCCCAGGGTTTCTCTCCCTTCAGCAGGTTTGGCCCTTGGTCCCCCTGGCTGAGGGGCTGGGCTGGGCCCTGCCCTGGGGCCGTTGGAGCCGGCTGGAACCGGCTGTGTCTGGCACGGGGCAGCCCTGTCCCTACATGCAGGGGCCCGCCCGCCCCAACCAGCCCCAGAATTGCTGCTGCCGCTGCCAGCACTGGGGCATCTATGCCAGGTACAAAAACTTATAAAATGTTCAATATATACCAATGTGTAAGTTTAACACTGCGCTATAATGAATGCCAAGCTGCAGTTTCTAATTTCAAAGGAAAACATAGTTCTGTAGAAATCAGCTAAACAGTATAAATCCTGAATGCCTCCGGATCCAGTTCTCCCTTCTCTCTTTCTTTTCCTCTTTCCACATCCCTCTGCTTTCTCTTTTCTTCTTTCTCATCTGTTCCTCATTTATGACGTGGTGAAAATAGAATTAAAATACTTTGCTTGAGAGTGGAAGCAGAGACAGTCCCGGTAGGACTAGAGAGCTGCTGCCCAGCTGGGTAGGGATGGGGTCAGGAAGGCTGAGGCATGGCTGGAATGGAGCTGAGCTTGGCAAGGAATGCAAAGAATAACAAGAAGGCCTTCTATAGATATGTTAGCCTGAGAAGGAAGGTTAAAGAAAGCGTATTCCTCTGGTGAGCAAGACTGACAAACTGGTAACAACATACAAGGAGAAGACTGAGGTACTTGACAACTTTTCTGCCTCAGTCTTCTCTGGGAACCTGAACCAGTTGAAGATGTCCCTACTCATTGCGGGGGAGGGTGGACCAGGTGACCTCTAAAGGTCCCTTCCAACCCAAACCGTTCTATGATATATGTTGCTTTGATAGATCATATGTTGTTATTTAATAAAACTTAGATCTCTCTATGGTTATTTTATTTTATCTTTTATCTGAGGAAAAAAACCCACAAACTTTCTTTAAACAAAGAAATATCCCTATTAAACACTATTCCAGGATGGCTTTAGAAAATCTTTGCATTTTAAATCTTTTTGACAGCCTCTTAAAATAATCTGGTTATTGGTAGGGTGTAATTACATCAGTCTTCCATCAATTTTCACTTACGCTGCTGCAGTTCATCAGAATTAAATGGATTATATGTGATCATTAAGAACTACTAAATTTAATGCCATATTGGAAGGTAAATCACCTTTAGTCATATTTTAAACCTTGGTGAGAGCTTTAGAAATGGTGCAACTTTAACAATGAAACTATTCAAACTCAGCATTTGATATAGCTGTTTTTACCTGTAAATATTACTGGCTTATTTGAATTTTGATTTTGCCTCTGAACTGAGCAAGGTTCTAGATTCTTGGGGTTTTTTTGGGTTATTTACTGATTTTAATGCTCTTATTAATTTCTGCCTCCCCCTGTCCTGGTTTTTTTTTTTTTCCATCTGCCTCTGGTATATTTTGAGCTGGATTTGATGGGAAAGTTGAAAAGACATATCATAGGGAAAGATGTTGCAATGCTTTTCTTCAGTATTTTCAGCTTGGATGTATTAATCTGTATTATTCAGAATGGTCATCCCAGTGTAGTGGCTGTTGTCATCTTATTCCAGACAGAAATTTTATTTCATTCAAAATGTATGTCTTTTTTGGGGGAAAGAGGCAGCTTTTTCTACTCTTTCTGCTTCACAGCAGGAAACAGTGCATTCTGTCAACCTTTTGCTAGAAAAAGAAATCTCCGTTTCTCTTGATTTTACACTTCTTTTGTTAGATTAAACTCATCCTAGCTTTGTGAATGCTTTGTGAATCTGGGAGCATAAATTATTATGAAGGTAAACTTTGTCTTTGCACAGACATTCTGTTACAAAATTATGATTAATTAAAATTTTTTTGTGCATTTCAGTGTCAGTTCACCAGCTTTTTAAAATCTTTTAAACTATATATGAAAACTAAATGAGTAGAAAGACTGGAAAAACGTAAAATCAAATATCTAAAAAGATGTAAATTTAAATTCAAACAAGGTAGAGAAAATAAGTCATTTTGGGAGAGAAAAATTTAAATAGTGAAATCTACCAACATTTTTTAGATTCACATTCTAAATCTTATATTACCTGCATTTTCATCTTAGACTTGCATTCTTGTATTAGTAAGATTCAGAATCACAATTCAGCCTACAAATTAGAAGGCAAAATTAAATCTCCTTTGTTTGCTGATAGGAACCTATTCCTCTTACATTTGACTTTACCCCTCTTCTTTATTTGGAACTAATATGGAAGCATTTTTTCATTAAATTAATTTGAAAAATGAGTGATACTAATGGGCTATATAATATCTGAAAACTTTTATTGACACATTATTTTTATAGCCTGATACTAGAAAAACTAGAATAACATTGCGTTGGTTCTTTACTGCTTGGGTCTTAATGGTAGCAGGGCTTTCATGCTGCTTTCCAGTATTCTTCAATACTCATATTGAATAAGTGTCTCTGGAGAAGTGTAATGAATTCTTGTACTGGATATTAAATAAGTTTAGTGACTTTAATTATTGATTTTATAGCATATAATTCAATGTAACACACTGAAAATTAGTTAGCTAATTGACATTAGCTGGGATTACTGAAATAAATGATGAAATAATATGTAGACCTAAAAAATATATCTGGCTTGTTATGCTCTCTGAAACAAAAGTAGATAATTATTTCCTAATTACAAGGTCAACAAGATGTCAAAAATGTTTCTGAAGTATTCCTAACTGATACAACATATTCTATTATTTTAATGTAACTGTAACTTTTATTTCAGTTTAAAAACAGATTGAGTGTTCCTTGTCCCTTTAAGATTTTGAATGTGTTGAAAACTTGAAAAGGAAAAAGATGCACTGAGAAGCCAATGCACAGTAAATGGGCAAACCTAGGAAGACAGACTGGTAGTGGCAGTTTGTATAAGCTTCTCACAAGTTTGTTTGTACAGAAGTTTAAATAAAATATTCTAATTTAACACACCACCCTGTCTGAGATCATCATCAATGACATTTGTAAGATCCCATTCCAAAGCTGCACAGAAACACAGGACATCTTTGTGGATCAAGAGGGGAAAAACATTTTGAGAAATTAATTTAGTTCTGATTATACGGGCTCTAGGTGTCACTACTCACAAATCAGACCTAGTTTTTAGAACATAGCAAGTGCATGTATGTGAAAGCACATACAGGCTCACAGTGATGTTACGTAACTTCAGTTTGAGCTACCATCACCTTGTGAACCTTTGTTATAATTTTCTGAATATTTCCACTATTGGTTATCATCCATAAAATGTGCTGTGGTGGCTTCTCATGGCTGTTTGTTTTATAGCTAAATAATTGGATTAAATTTCGTAGCCTTTCTAATTCAGCCCCAGAGAGAACCATAAGTTTGAACCAATCTGTTTTCCATCAGCACTGTTAACCCTTAAAACTGGACATGTGTGCCCTTTAGAGGCCCTCCAAAATCCCTGATGTTAGTAGTGGGGGAGAGATCTGACAGAGGTCTTCTGCAGCAGGCCCAGTGCCAGCATGAAAACTGTAGCCTAAGGCTAGGATGTTTTAGAACTCCTTGCTCTCTGGACAAGCCACTATTGCTGAAAATTTACCTTGCCTTCTTTCACCTCTAATAAAAGGAATTTCTCAACCTTGCCAATGTTTTTCTTCCATTTTGCAAGTTGTTACATGGCTTCTCAGGCTGAAAACTTCCTGCAATAGTTAAAATAATGTATTTATTATAAAATAAAAATATATTTACTAAAACTGATAAGCAGATAAAAATTTGCAGCAGTGCATAAGCCACCATGTGAGTTTGATAAACACACCTTCACTGACTGATATGACACTTTCACAATATTGAACAGGAAGCGGTAGCAATAATCTGTAAAAAGTACCCAATTACTATTTGCAAAAATTCCAATGTATACAATGTAATTTGAAAACCCTTTTTCTCCCCTTTGTGGGCTACAAGTTTGCTAGTAATCCCCATCACTTTCTGCATAGCCTCTGAATTTAAGCAATCTGTTAGCCTGGCAATTAGCGTTAAGACGAAAATCAGTGGGTGACAAACAGTTGTTGCTGTTAGGGGGAATTATCCCATACCTTTTATTTCTGGCAAAATCTTCTACAAACTTTTAATGTATCTTCACATGGGATTGCTCTGTCATTTCAGAAAGCTGACTTGGAATGTCAGAGGGCAAGACTGTGACCTGTGATAGCATCCCATTGTGAGTAGAGCAGAAGTGAACTATTAATGATATTGCTGTCCACGCTAATGTCAAAATTGAAAATTAGAGATGGGTTTTCAGCTTCATAGTTGATTATTTTTTTTTGTGGAAGGCTTGCTGAGATTCAGAAACGTTCACACTTTCAATTTTTCTGCATGATTTGAGCTTATGTATGTTCATAGACAAACACTCTAAGGGCCTGACACTTTTGCTTACACAATTACTTCAAAATTGTCTAATGATGATGAGTGGAACCACTGGCAAAGAGGACAGCTTGTTTATTTATTCATAACAAAATTATTCTCGTGCTTTGAAATTGGGTATATTCCACTTCTCTGTGATAGCTTACTGTTTATTCTAACAAATGTCTGTTTTTTTCCTGTTTCATCTTCTATTTTGAAACTGCACTAAAATGTTTTCTAAAGTTAATGTCTCATTAGAACCTTGGCAGGTAAAAAAGTGAAGTGTTGCTACGGTTCTGTTCTAACACCATAATGCAAAGTACTGCTATAGGTCAGAAAAAAATGGTCAGTTTAATCCACCAGTATTATGAATCTAAAGTGGCAGATTTTGAAATGTTCTAATTATCTTGCCCATATGTTTAAATGTTCCTTGGCTTTAGGCCAGAACAAAATATATTGCAGCTGAAATACTGCTAAATAGAATGAACTGAATATTCTTCATATGAAACCTGAGTCACTGATAGTGATAATTTAAATTCCATCTCTGCCAACTGACAGCCAAATCAAAATTGTTTAGGGGTAGAGTCTGTCTGCCTCAGTGTGGAACAGAAGCATATATAGAAATAAAAAAGAAAAAAAAAAAAGCTGAGCTTTCTCTACCACTTGAGGAGTCAACACTAAGTCTAGAAAGATCTGCTCTTCCTAGAATCAGAAATTCTCCTGCACTACTACTTTTACATAAATTTCCCGGTAGCTAGCGGTAAGTCTAAATAATAGAAAAATGCAGGCAAAGTCGTATTTGATCTTTGTTATATAAGAGGAGGAAACATGCTATAGTCTTTCAGTATGCAGAAGCATAGAAACATGTAAAATAACATGAATATTCAGGAATGTTTTAAAAACACAATGTTGTTTAACTAAACATACAAAAATAGAATTACCACTCAGTTATGAAGTCTAGTGTTCTATATTTGTAAGAAATCTTTTTGCAACTATTTCTTTCATGTTTGTGTTTTGCTATTACAATGTAAATCAATTTTATTGAAATGCAAATAAGATTTTCTTAGGAAACAGCATAAAATAAAGTTTAAGTCAGTAGCAGCATTATTGCTTTTGTTTGAGACTGTACTAACTAGACCTCATGAGGATTGAAATTTTTTACATTGTGTTACTTGTGCACTTTTTTCTCCAGCAATACCCATTACTGCAAGAATGAGATTTTTAATTCAACACACACTGTGTAAAAAGTGAACAGCATAGTGTTACTTTGACCTTTTCAGTGTTCTTTGTTTTAATGGGTGCTCCTGTAGCCTGCTTCCAGAGCTCTTACATCCTCTGAGGATAAAAGAGAAGATGGTCAACCAGTCAAAACATATTACATTTAAAAAGTTAGAGTGCATATGAAGGTTTTATGATGTATTCATCTTCTAGATACTAATTTTACAGGAAATGGAGAATTGCACAAACTCTCACTAAAGAGGCTGTTCACTATTTTGTTGGAAAAGGTCCTTTGCAAATAATTTGCAAATTTAAGCATACTGTCTCATAAAAAACATATTCATTATAATTAAAATACTAACACAATGCGTTTGTTTGAAGAAGAAATGTGTACAGAAGGGTGAAAAAGAAATGTTGAATGTTACAAAACATGAAATGACAAAGCGAATCTCAACAGCTTGATGTCATGGTGGTTAAAAAAGCCTTTTTAAGAGTGGCCTTTCTGTCAGCTTCAAATGCAATTAAATCTTGCCTTATATTTACGGTATTGCTCTGTTACTGTAATGTAAGGAAGAACATTTTATTGCGATGTGTCTCATGTCAAAGGCCCTTTTTTAAAAAAAATAAATTAACAGATTAATAACAAAACAAGTGTCACTTTTGAGAATGAGTTTTGTTTCATCCTAAGGCAGATATTTAAAATGAAACACATTAAATATATTTTGAAAGTACCTGGTTTTATTCACTGACTGGAAAAGTAGTTCAGATTATTAGCTTAGATAGACATGTCAACATTTCAGGCATTAAAATTAGGTCTGAAAAATCAGGTTGAATCTTAGTTTTTTATGTCACAGTTTAGAATATTAGAGCATAGGTCATTGAGTGTAAGTATATTTCAACTCATGCATTTTACTTTAAAAAATATTTGGTTTGTTTTTGCCATTACGTTCCCTGGAGATGTGTTTTAGAACCTCACTACTCTAACAGATAGGAGACTTTCTTCTCATGCCCTGCCTATGCATTTTCTTGACTAAATTTTCTCAATAAATTCTTGTGTCAGTACAGTCTTTGCTTTTCCGAAATGAAATATGAACATGTGAAAGCCTTTGTTCAGGTCAGCAGTCTGTGCTCTTTCTCTTTCTAATGTTTTAAAATGCTCTGAAGTGTCTTTCCATTGTACTTTATTTAGGTGTGCTTCACCATAGCCACTCAGGAATGTCCATGTCACTGTCTTAGATCATTATCAACAAATATTTCTTGTCAGTGTAAATTCGAGTGTTCTTTGATCTTCCCTTTTTCAACAAGTACTATCATCATATTTCAAAATAGTCTGGATATAAATTCACCATATTTCACGTAAGTTTTTCTCAAAACCTTTCAATATTTTGCAAAACAAGTTTAGGAAGTTAACCTCTGGAATTTGTAAAAATTTCTATTTTGCAACAATGGTGGAATGCCATCATCTTTTCACATCAAAGGTTCTTAAGGTCATCTGCAATATTTACTTTGTACCAAGAAACTGTTTCCTCATAGGAATTTAAACTTCTCTTTTTTAAATGCATTGACTTGCCTTCACAACCACTGTCAAAATGATCCATGCTTTATCTTATCTCAAGTGTTTGTGTTGGCTGTGTTTCCGAGTCCTGTTATAACATGAAAATAATAAAATCAAACCTTTACACATAGCACTGCTGTAATTAAATAGATACTATTAAATGTAGATAGAAGGTTTGCTATGGTTTTCTCATGTCGAACTAAATGTAACAACACCTCTAACTCATAGACCATATACACCTGTCTGAATAAGAAAAGTTAGCCTTTGCCAGCCATGTTCTTTTCAGGTAGTGGAACTGGTCTACTGTCCGTCCCCCAATCCATTATACTCCCTTTTTGGAGTCTTCACCTACCCTTGATTTAAATTATCAGGAAAACATGAAAAGATCATATTTCTTTTCTTAACAATGTCAGTTGGAACCACAGGTAACACAGGAGAAATAGATAGTCTTCAGGGAAAATATTTCAAGTATTGTGTGCATAAGATGTATATACGTGTATTATTGTATCTATCAAAGAGTTGCAGTTACATTCCAGTTAATAACCACTGTCACCTTGAGAAGCTTGCTCATAGGTAAGGGGCAAAAATAATAAGAGTTTATTCTGGAAGTAGGCCATGAAGTAATTAAAATAAAATAAAATAAGATAGCATAGCATCACATAAAGTATGATATAATACAACACAATACAATAGAAATTAGGACAGCCAGCTACTGGAGTTGCAGCTTTTGCTTAATAGCAATATTAACTTCAGTTTGTACAATATGATGAAATTTCAAAAGATTATAGTATTCTTACTAATCACCTAAAGAATTACAAGTGCTTAATACCTGCAGTAGCCTCTAATGGACAAAATGTTTTCTGATATGCTCAAAAAAAGATGGAGAAGACAGAAAACCCAAAACTTTCTTATGTTTGGTCTCTCTTTCAAAGTAAATATACAGATCCATGAACAGGAAAAAATAATTAGTGTAGCAAAATGCCAAATGTAAAAAAGATATGACACAACTGTGTTACAATGCATGAGCTGTTCAGTCTAAAGCCAGGCTGGACTGCTACGCTTTTAACAGAATATAAAGTCAACTAACTAACTTTTTTACTCAATACCAAGTAGAAATCCAGATTTTTCATTTTTCTCCTTTATCTTAATGTGAATGTAGCACCGATTAAAGCTCTCTTAAAAGATCAGTGCAGTTCCCTGAAAGGAGACGTGAAAACAACCATCTGCCCAAGTCCCTGTTTTCCTATTGAAATTCAATGGCAATTACTAATATCATAGGTTCTTTGAGTCAGGCTTCAGACTAGTGTTTGATTTCTGAAATTTACGTCTGTTTTCCTCACTACAATACTTTATGCCAAAGAAACTCACGGATGGTGCAGTAATGCTTTTATATTCCTACAGTGTCAACTTAGAGCCAAAACTGGCCTTAAAAAAAGTTACACACCTACATTTGAAACTTATTAGAACTGAAATTGTTTTCTAGCTCCATTAAGTTCTTTAAATCAGGTCCATAATTAGAGTCTAAGTCATGTCTACACATACTTTCAGGGACCGCCAGTTATTTCTTTCCCTCTGACTCAGTGGTTACTATATAGATTTGTGCTGTTCAGAATTATTGCATTAGAGGTGGTCATGTATCTATTGACTTTATGTCTAAATGGAAGAACTGAAGGCTATTACACTTATTAAAGTGTAGTGGAAGAAATGAAAGCAGTTTGACTAGTCTTTCACAGAACTTACACTTCCTCTATCTTGCCACCTTTTACAAAGTATATCCTTAGAATGTAAAGTGTCTCTCAGCTGGATTATAACTGCTACTAGCAGCCTTTGCAAACTATATTCAAAAACGAAATAGAAGGGGGACATTGCCTCTTACATGTTCTGAGTCTTTGGCTTTGTCCTCTACATTTATGCTTTGGACATCTAGATTTAATATAATGATTTAGTTTAGGTTGCTTGGAGACCACAGAATATGGGTAATCTATGCCTAGTGTTCTTCAAAGCTAGAGAAATAGAAAACACCTATTATGTTTGTGAAACACTGAAACTTTAATACTTATTTTAAAATAATTACAATTATTTTTTTAGATTAATAAGTAATTAAAAATCAGTAGCATTTTGAGTAGTCAGAATGTACTGAATGACACCCAAACCTGCAGCATTTGAAACCATGGCTCACGTTGTGCCTACTGACTCTATGAGCTCAGTGAGTGTGTTAGAGCTGGCAGTGTGGTTGGCTGACATAGCACAACAACAGCATGAGTTTGCCTGTGATCACTGTTTCGGAGGTTGCTCTGCATGGTTTTGTTTCTAGGCTGGATATGAGCCAGTTTTGCCTTTTACAGTTACAGCTGAACTTCAAGAAGGAGAAGTTCAGGCATGTAAAGGAAACCATGGGATTTTTTTATTATTATTTTATTTTTATGCAGGTCTGAAAGAAAATACTGGAAACTTGGTCTCTTTTTTGATATATGATACGCAACGAGACTATTTCATTTAATGTAGGGAAGTAATTGAATCTATTTCAGTCTTGCTGGAATTTTATGGCAAAGAATGATACACGGCTTTTTATTCTACAGCTAGATAAGTTTTTTTTTCTGCACACTCAAGTGGAAAATATGTAACTCGAATTCTGTCCAGGTTCTCTCCATGGTGTCTTTACTATGAGTTTCTTTGATAATAGTAACTTTCAAATAGCTTGACATATGTAGATTTATGTTTATGACAGTGAATACAACTTTTATCTTTTTCCAGAGTGTCAGATATATTTGATTACTACATTTTTAACTTGACTATGCCTCTGCATAAATGGGATTAAGTTAATGATATTATATCAAAATAGCCATTAGAGCATATTTGATGATGTCTGTCTCCTTTTCTGGGTAAAATGAAGGTTCATTGATCAAGTAGATTGCAATAGTATCTCTAACATCTAATCTAGAAGTTATCCTTTAATAGTTGATGCAGGATAAACCCTGTGATAAAACATGATGACATGACTTTCAAAACTGTTTTCATTGTAATATATAAAAGGAAAAGAGAACCTGAAAAAGATACATTGAATCAAATTTAGACTTTAACATACACTAAAAGCTTTACTCTCTCTTCCCTGCCCGTGCCATTCCACGATGTTTTTCATTAGCAGTCTTGATCAAAAGGACAGAGATGATTATGTTTGGAACATTAATTCTTTATTGATTGTCTAGCAAAGATGAAAGTATAACTGAGAGAGTATTAGTACCTGCTGTCCTGGGTGAGTGACCCACTGTTATGGATGCTCATTAACAACCTAAACAAAAATATCTAGTGCTTCTTGCATTCAGTGTTTTTAAGTGTCATTATCATCACAGAATCACAAAATGGCTGAGGTTGGAAGGGACCTTTGAAGGTCATGTTGTCCAAGCTCTATTATTTATAACATTTCAGCAATGATACGTGTATTAATCCAGGGTTAAGTTCATCATCAAATGTTGCTTTTTTCCACTGGAATTTACATTATTTTATCTCTAAATCCATACCCTCCAGTAGATTAGATACACTTCTAAATTCTGGTAATTTAAATTTTTGAAACTTGCCCTTGCATTCAAAAAAAAAGAAAATATTTTATGGTTTTTATTAATTTCAACTACTAATTTATTAATCCATAATTAAAATTAATAAATTATCAGTAGAAACTAATGAAAAGTGATACATTATCTACAGGATTTTAAAAATAGCTCTGAGAATTTAAATATTCTATAACTCTATGTAACACTATGGAATGGCTTTAAAAAGCTGTCCTGTTCTGTTAAATTGTGTGTTTTATTAAAAGGAATATCTCACATTAGCAAATTTATTTCCAATAAAGGCCTTTTCAAGTCAAAGCCCAGAGGAGAAAGCATCTGATTCTCTAGAATAATCATAATCTAGAATTATGTGCATTTACAATACAGTTGTTAGTGGTTAACTCAGGCCTCTGAAAAAAAAGTTTTCCAAAAATTAATCACTTATTTTTTTTAATTGCAAAATTATTAACTACTTAAGAAAACTGTGCAGAGAAATTACTTTAAAAGCCTTTTTTTCATTATTAGGGTACTTCATGAGAAAATAGCATATTGCCAGTAGGACAGGACGGTTACCTGATATAGTATTGATAGGAACTGCACTTTTACAAAGTTGCTGGATGGACCAGAAAAATTGATCACACATCTTGTAAGAATTAAGATAGACTCAAGTTAAAATAGCTGAAATTTTCATCTTGCTTTCAAAGGTAAGGTTGAAAGGACTGAATATGTCCGTCTGATTAATCTGAAACTAGGAAAGAGGTATAAATAAGTTCCATAATAGTTGTGTCATGTACTGGATGAATACTTTTCAAATATTTGGATCATGTTGCTAGTTGAGTACTCCTGGAAAAATAGGATTTTTCTTGGTAAGCTCAGTGTGTATTTTCCTAAAATAATGTCTTTGACCTCATAATACAGATATTTTTCAGAACCTTTCTGTCAACACTGAGAGCGAATTTGAGAGGATAGGACGCTTTATTTAAAAACCTTTGAAAAGACACTATCCATAAAACGTGGTTCTTTTAGAGATCATATGAACATGTTAAAGTATCAAAATTATTATGGTTATCAGAGCTTTGATTCTCATCCAAAAATAGTAATGCATTGTAGCCTCTTGGTTTAAATAGGGTAAATATCAGTTTTGCAGACAATGAAAACCTTACTTTTATGAAAATAGGGAACTGCTTCTGTCCATCTTTCATTGCTTTTGACCAATAGAATGTGATATAAACAGTAGGAGTTTTTCTCTTTTATGCTGATTGGGTTTACTGATAGTATCAATATCCTACATGCCTTATCACTTATAATTTGAATAGCAGAGAGGCTCTAGCAGTCAGGCTGCTGAAGGCTATCGTAACTATGCAAAAAGTACCACTCACACTTCTTAACAGCACTGCCATGAGATGACTGCAAAAATGAATGTTATAGTCTCTTCATGCAAATGAGAAGGCACTGTCTGCCTGGAGAAAAGAGGACTGATGCATTGATTGCCTGAATCTCATGGCTGTTCCTTTAAACAAGACTTTGCTTGGAAAGTATAGTTCAGTCACTCTTGAAACTGCAAGTTTCGAGGCAGTACTTTCCATTGGTGGGTAACAACACAATGCAAATAAGGTTGCAAAACTATCCTTCATGAAAGAACAGGGATTTTTATGTCAAGTATCAACATTTTTTTAGTTCAAATCAAAGATGTGATCGATTTTCCATGGAAGTTACCCTTCTTAAAGGTAGACATTTATCAAAGATTTCATTCCTAGTAAAAACATAATTGTGCTAAATGTGAAAACATTTTACTACAGAAGCGTATCTAATGTAGGATTTTGAATTGACATACCATCTTAAGTAGTTTTACTTTGCTTGAAAAGATATCCATTTGGTTTTCCTCGAACAGCATTTTTATGGGTGTAATAAGTGAAAAAAAAGCACCTAATTAAATTCCTTGAGAAGAAAAGTTCTATTGATTTGTTTAAAGTCGTTAATAAGAACACAGTAACTGCCACACCAGGCTATCTGTCATATCCAGAAATGTTAAATTTTATGTATCCTATATTTCTTTTAGGATTGCAAACTGAGGTGCATTATATCTTGATTTTTGATGCCAGCCTGAATTAGTTTATTGATCTGTACTTCAGTTCATTTTAGAACTCTGTTTCTGTTTATTCCCCAGAGAGTCAAATGTTTTCATCCAGAATCTAAAAGGTATTAATGTTAAAGGGCATTACGATCTGTTTTACTACATCAATATGGTTTGGATATGTCGTACCTGTACCCTGTGTAAGAGGCAGTCATCTCTAGGTAACAAAATATTAGTTCAAGTTCATAATAACTTCGAATTACTTGCAGTTAAGCAATAATGTGAACCAAATATGGTTTTGAAATTCATATAGTTACCTCATGTAATTTACATTCGATGCTATATAGAATATGATACAAAGTATCTACTTGATTAATGTTTCCTGAAGACATTATTTCTAATGATGGTCAAAGTTTTAATGAATTAATTTGACCATCATTATGGGTAATATGCCTGAGATGCATTAATTTAAGTGATATCTTATCATATCCTATGCAGAACTAATTCATCTGAATGGGAATTTGGCAAATTAATTCTGGTTCCAATATGGGAAATGAATTGATACCCAGTTTTGAATAAACAACAAATACAGTCTGGCATCCATTTTTCTGTTAAGAGTATATGAATTTTGGGGGAATATTTCTCACAGATTACATAGCTATGTTCCTGCAAGTGTACAAGTGTAAGGAAATATATGAGGCTGTGAATTTTAATGCATAATAAATTATTCTTTCACTAGGACTAAAAAAAATATCTGCAGATTATAAAAGATAATCATGCCTCTAATTATGTAACAGTTTCAAAATCATAAATAATGCTGCATATGTGGTATTCAAATCAGAAAGTAATAACCTGATTTAGAAGTGTCTCCTGAATTAACCGTCTAGCGAAGTTCTGTTTCTGTTCTCTCCAGCAGATTGAGATGTTTCACCTATTAGCTAGCTAACCATATATTAGATTTCCCAAGTTCACAATCATCATGGGCTTTCAGTTCAGAGGTTTCCAATGAAGTAGAGTTTGTGATGGACAGGAAAAGGGCCTCTTACCAGACACTCCTACATTTTTCTGTGTTTGCTTTTTCAGTGTTCTGTGATGCTTTTTAGCATGCAACAAATGTGCAGCTCTCCAGAGTGTAGGGAACTAGTGTCAGAGGTATGTAGGGAAATTAACCTGAGCTTCACAGATTCCTTATACATACGTAAAAGTACCTACAGAAAGTTTCTGACTATATACAACAGCAACTTTTGTCTAAAATACTGCACAAAATCGTGATGGGTTTAAAGTATATTCCAGTTTGCTTTACTTTTGTTTATGAAACGAGTTTAAGGCATATCTCCATTACAAAACACAACTATATGGCAGGATTCTGTTATTATTATTAGTTTAGTTTGTATAAAATAATACTTTAATAATGGAGATCTCAGAACACATATGACAATCAAGAAACTATAATTTTGAACGTATTTTTGCATGGTTGTGAGCCTGGACAATCTATAAGAGCCATTGGAGCAGGGTGAGCATTTTCCAACTTCTTGTTCTTTGTTGAGCTCCATATGTGGAGCATGAAACGGGAAATTAAAGTTCATCATGCCAAAGGAAGGAAAACTGTCCTATTTGCAATAATTTTTAACACCGATAACTGTTGACTTCATCACAATCAATTGCTAATCTTTCTTAAATGTACTCATTCTCCCATATGGAGAATTGGAGGAAGCTCGAAAATCAGAGAAGCTTGCTAGAAGAACATGAGTGAGAAGCCAGATAGGATGATAGAAGGAAACAGAAGAAGAACAGACTTGTCAGATCTCAAGGGCCTATGTGCTTCTGTTTCATTTTCCAGTCTGCTATATCATCAGTGACAGGAGCTACTGCTCTAAAATTGGGACTTGTCAATTTGCACAATCAAGCCCTGAGGACATCTTCAACCTGCCTATGCCTGCAGAGCTTCTGGGACTCTCCCCACTCTACCCACAGCCCAGGACTCCCTTTCAGCCCCCTGGAGCTGACTCTACCTTACCCATGGCCCAGGACCTCAATTCAGCCCCCTGGGGGCTTCAGTCCCTGCCTCAGTGATGTTGTGGCAGTGTGGGTCTCCAGCTCCCCTAGGATTTCTAGATAATGCTTAGAAATTGTAACCCACCCAGAGAATCTGGCATGCAGCACTCAATTTCAGTAGAGACCCATCTGTTGAGGCCAAGAGTTTTTCAGTAGAACATGGGAGATTTGTGCAACCAGATAACCAACCAAAAAACTGCCACCTCAATCAGCAGCTTCTTTGGTGGGATGGCTGACCCTTTCTTGAGTGATGGTGGATTACAGAGTTCTTGTTTTTCAAGCTACTTAGTACTATTGTAGTTCACACAAATGTTTGTACAACTGTATTTATTACTCTTACTAACTACTTGGCACATATGCCAGTCTCTTTAAAAATCTGTTTACTAATATAGTGAGCTTGTTTTTAAGTTAGCATAGTAGTAATCTGACAAAAAAAAATTGAACAACACAAAATTCCTTATTTTGCATTCTGGCACAGTAATATAATACTAATCCAGTAGAGTACATAACATTTTCAACAAAGTTTCAGTTCCAAAAGCTTCTTTATACCAGAATTTGTATAGCTAATACAGAAGGTCTTTCCTGATCATTTGCCACAATAACTCTGGCTCAAAATTCATAGAAGTAATCATGTTTACAAACAAAATTAAATAATAATAATAGAGAAGGAATGTTAATAAATATTAACTAAAGGGGAAAATGTTGTTTAAAAATTACTTATGATCAATAATATCATCATAGCTTTCAACTTTTTGAAACATACACCGAAATATCACTGTCACTACATAGGGTATTTACTTTTGCTTGTTTTGTGCCATCATTCCACCACATGGCAACCGTTGGCAACCACATGGGGAGGACCAAACAGGCAGCCATTATCTCACTAAAGAAAATTAGCTAATTCTGAAGAACTTGCAGATACAGAATAAAGTAAAATGATAGGCCAGCTTTAATTTTGGTATTTTGAAACATTCAGGTTCTTGTTAGTGCAGTTATAATAACATCCTTCTGACAGAAGCAGCTCAGGCTTCAGAAATTTTATAGCATGAGGCGGACTTAAAAACTAAGTGCCTCAGTAGCAAGGAAACTGCAGCAAAAACCAACAGCAGATCTCTCGTCTAGGACAACTGAAGGAAATAATTTTCCCAAGAAACTTAAACAAGGCACTGTGGAGTTTGTCTTCACAATGAAGTCACTGAAAATTGTCTGACATGGAAAAGGAAACCGGAAGAAAATATCCATCCCTCAAGGACACAGTGAGCAGGGAAATTTTTTCAGATGCCTTTTTATTTCTGATGGTCTTATTCTGAGCTTTGTACTTTAAAGAGTGTGATTCTAGTTTCTGAGCAAATTAGCACTTTTTTAAGGTTCAGAGGGCTGATGTGCTCTGGGTGCTTACTTCAGGGAAAAGGTCCAGGGTAATACAACTTAAAGCTCTGGCTGCCAGGATCCATCATAGCACAAAGAGTTCATGTTCATGTATCAAAACTCATATATTTGCTATGAATAAATGAGACAGCAACACCATGAAACTTACAGCACTAGAGCTTATTAAATATGATTTGTAGTCTTGATTACAGGCAGTCTCTGCACTTTAAAGCAAGTGTCTTCACATGCTAAAGCAAATTAAAATAAGTTGTTTGAAAACCAAATTGTACATCATTCCATGGACTTTTTATAAAACTGAGTTATTTGGTAAACATTTCTAAAAATTGGCAACTTTTTATTATATATGTGAAGACTTGTTAACAAAATTATTAATCTTCATATAAAGTGTGAATATATATTTTATTTTCACAGAAATTAAGAAAAGTACTAGTTCAAAAAATCTGTCTGAGAAGAAGAGTATATAAACAGTACTTCAATACATATATAATTCAATTATTAAGAACTTACAAGAAAGTTAACAGATAAGGTTACAAGTAATACCTTTTTTTTTATATTAAAGTAATTTTCTACTTGGGTGGGACTAAATTAGCTGTTTTAGAATGCATCCTTATCAGTTGTTCATACTCTGGAGCACATACTAACACAAATAAACCCAGAGAAGTATTTTGTGTCAAAAAACCCTTCAGCAGCTGGATACTACTGTGATTGGAAGAGCATATAAAATCTCTGTAATAGGCAGCAGAGAGGGAGAAAAGGACATGAGCAGGAAGCCAATTAAGCCTATTCGCAGCAACCAAGCGAAGCCAGGTTTTTCTAAACTGTAACTGCAGATTGTAAACTGATATAAAGTGGATTTTGGAATTTGGAATGAACCATTCTTTCAACTCATTCAACTTGTACTTCCAAAAATAAAAAATTTCAATGTGTTCATCATGAAACTCTTAGAAGATTGAGAGTAGTGCTCCCCACAGTGCTCAGTACTGGGTCCAGTCCCGTTTAATATTTTCCTCAATGAATTGGACGAGGGAATAGGGTGCACCCTTAGTAAGTTTGCAGATGACACCAAACTGGGTGGAAGTGTCAATCTGCTTGAGGGTAGGGAGGCTCTGCAGAGGGATCTGGATAGGCTGGATCACTGGGCCAAGGCCAATCCCATGAGTTTCAATAAGGCCAAATGCCGGATCCTGCACTTCGGCCACAACAACCCCCAGCAGCGCTACAGGCTTGGGGAGGAGTGGCTGGAGAGCTGCCAGGCAGAGACGGACCTGGGGGTGTTGATGGACAGCCGGCTGAACAGGAGCCAGCATTCTGCCCAGGTGGCCAAGAAGGCCAACAGCATCCTGGCCTGGATCAGGAATGGTGTTGCCAGCAGGAGCAGGGAGGTGATCATGCCCCTGTGCTCGGCTTTGGTGAGGCTGCACCTCGAGTGCTGTCTCCAGTTTTGAACCTCTCACTGCAAGAGGGACACTGAGGTGCTGGAGAGGGTACAGAGGTGGGCTGGGGAAGGATTTGGACCATATGTCGTATGAGAAACAGCTGAGGGATCTGGGGCTGTTTAGCCTAGAGAAGAGGAGACTGAGGGGAGACCTTATCACTCTCTACAACTACCTGAAAGGAGGTTGTGGCGAGGCGAGGGTTGGTCTGTTATCCTTAGGGGTGAGCAATAGGACAAGGGGAAATGACCTTAAATTGCACCAGGGGAAGTTCAGGTTGGGTATTAGGAAGAATTTCTTTACTGCGAGGGGTATCAGGCATTGGAACAGGCTGCCCAGGGAGGTGGTTGAGTCGCCATCCCTGGAGGTGTTTAAGAGATGAGTGGATGTTGTGCTGAAGCACATGGTTTACTGGTGTTGATGGGGATAGGACAAAGGTTGGACTCAATGATCTTGAAGGTCTCTTGCAACCGAAACTGTTCTGTGACTCTATGATTCTATACAGACATCTCAGCTTGTCTTGTTTTAGTATCACTAGAGAGTAGAATATGAGATAACTTATTTCCCCTCAAAGCTCTGACCCATGAGCTTTATATAAAATGCTTAGCAACTCAAAAGAAGAAATAATTTTAAAAATATGTTTTTCTTGTTTTACATCAGGGCTGAACATAGACATAAATTTCAAGGGAAACTTAGAATTCCATCAGTGAAGTGCTTTTGTTCCAATATGTTTGGACTGTAAACATTAAATTTGTGAAAAAATGCTAGGCAATGAACCAAAACTTCTTACTCAAAAGCATGTATAAAAAGGGATTTTCCTTTTTGTTTGAAGTCTGCTACTCATTTTTTTTCTGTCAGATTGTGACACCCAATGCTGCTGAGCACTGAATTGCCTAGAAGTTTGTATGATCATACAGATGTAATGCAACAATCAACATCCACCGAAATTTTCAGATTATAAATCGTATCCTTTGTTCTCTGCATAAATTAATGATTCATCAGTTTATAAATGATGTTAACTTCCTAAAAACATGTGACTCCTCACTTTTACACTGAAGATATTTTCCTATAGCAAAACTTTCTGAACTGTACATACATAGGGATACTTAAAATCTACTCAAATTTGATGTATTTTACCATGTATATGTTTTTGTATTTGTAAGCGGACATACAAATACTTATTTTAGACTGTAGTTGTGTCTTGTTCTTGTGTTTATCTGCTAAGTTTTTCAAGGTTTCCATTGCACACTACTGCTAAATCTATTTTCCTGTAAGAGGCTAAACAACTGATGTATAATCTGGCTAGATTGTAAACTCATTCTTACAGTTCAGCAGTCTCTTTTCATAAATACTTCCAAACATCGGAAGTATGTGCTGTCTCGAATACAACAGAGGTGAAGAGCTTGTCTATAAAGTCCCTCTTCCAGTCCTTTTATCAATATGAAATTTATAGTCATAGGTTCAAGAGATCTGCTGTTTAGGATAAAGTGTCCATTTAGCAGCTTTCAAGCTCTTATTTCTCAGAGAAGGTGAGAAATAAATATGCAGGTAGTGTGCACTGCCCAACAATCAAATGCTATCTCATGCTTGTAAACAGGTAGCATTTTCAGCCTGGCCTACGTGTCTACAATCAGATAGTAGGGTCCTGCTCCTCTTGTGGATATACAGTTCTCAGCAAAGAGCCAAAAATCTGAGACTGTAGACTGTAAGGGAGAACAGAGAAGTGAGACTGTGTCTCTCCATTTAAGAAAGCTGGAATAACCTCAGTTGTTCTGGTTTTGCTTTGGGTTTTTTTTGTTTCTTTTGTTCTGTTGTTGTTCAGTGTGGCAGGTTTTTTTATTATTATTACAGGCAGCAGTCAGAGTGCAGCACTGTAAGAGCTCCCTTAAGTATCTTTGATGAAGCTGACCTAGGTAGGGGAAACAATCTACTGCAGAAACAGCATGAAACATCGTTGGCACTACTCTACATTGCTTTTCAGTAAAGTTGCACAATCTGCAGTGTAGGTTCTCTCCGCAGAGTTGTGGCAGAGCAGGAGGGGTGCAAACTAAGTGAAGAGCTTGTTCTGTAGGCTAGTACCAGGTACCAATGAAAAAGGGAGGAGATTCCAAATACAAAGAGAATAATTGACCTTCTTTTGAAAGTATAACCCATGCCTGGATAAACCTGGCGTTATCATACTCCAGGTCTTTCTTGTTTAGATTGCAACAAAAACCACACTTTGCATCTGAGTAGCATAATCAGATGAAAACACATATTTAGTCAGTTAAGAAGAACCAGATAATACATTTCATAGAATCATAGAATGTTAGGGTTTGGAAGGGACCTCGAAAGATCATCAAGTCCAATCCCCCTGCCAGAACAGGAACGCCTAGATAATGCTACATAGGAACATGTCCAGGCAGGTCTTGAATGTCTCCAGAGAAGGAGACTCCACAACCTCTCTGGGCAGCCTGTTCCAGTGTTCCGTCACCCTCACTGAGAAGAAGTTTCTTCTCGAGTTTAAGCGGAACCTCTTATGTTCCAGTTTCAGCCCATTACCCCTTGTCCTATCAGTGGCTGTCACCGAGAAGAGCCTGGCTCCATCCTCGTGACATTCACCCTTGACATATTTGTAAACATTAATGAGGTCACCCCTCAGTCTCCTCTTCTCCAAACTAAAGAGACCCAGCTCCCTCAGTCTTTTCTCATAAGGGAGATGCTCCACTCCCTTAATCATCCTAGTTGCCCTGTGCTGGACTCTCTCCAGCACTTCCCTGTCTTTCTTGAACTGAGGGGCCCAGAACTGGACACAATATTCCAGATGGGGTCTCACCAGAGTAGAGGGGAAGGAGAACCTCTCTTGACCTACTAAGCACCCCCCTTCTAATACACCCCAGGATGCCATTGGCCTTCCTGGCCACAAGGGCACAGAGCTGGCTCATGGTCATCCTGCTGTCCACCAAGACTCCCAGGTCCCTTTCCCCTACACTGCTCTCTAATAAGTCATTCCCCAACTTATACTGGAACCTGGGGTTGTTCCTACCCAGATGCAAGACTCTACATTTACTCTTGTTATATTTCATTAAATTTTTCCCTGCCCAACCCTCCAGCCTGTCCAGGTCTCGCTGAATGGCAGCACAGCCTTCTGGTGTGTCAATCACTCCTCCCAGCTTGGTGTCATCAGCAAACTTGCTGATAGTACACTCAATTCCCTCATCTAAATTGTCATTGATGAATATATTGAATAATACTGGTCCCAGTACCGACCCTTGAGGGACTCTACTGGATACAGGCCTCCAACCAGACTCCTCCCCATTGACCACGACTCTTTGGCTTCTTTCCCTCAGCCAGTTCACAGTCCACCTCACTACCCGAGAGTCTAGACCACACTTCCTCAGTTTAGCAGCAAGGATGCTGTGGGAGACTGTGTCAAATGCTTTACTGAAGGCAAGGTAGACCACATCCACCGCTCTGCCATCATCTATCCACCTTGTTATATCCTCGTAAAAGGCTATGAGGTTAGTCAAGCACGACTTCCCTTTGGTGAAGCCATGTTGACTGTCTCTAATGACCCTCTTATCCCTGATATGCCTTGAAATGGCACCAAGGATAAGTCGTTCCATCACTTTGCTGGGGATGGAGGTGAGGCTGACCGGTCTATATTTGTATCTCTTCACGCTGGAGGCTTTATGCTCTTTTGATACTTCCAGTCAGATACCTGATATCCTGATGTAATGACTGATTCATGGAAAATCAATATTTTCATTTTACGTTATGTTTATGAACATGCAGGAGCTTACAATCTGGGACCAATGACTTGTTTTCATTTATCATTTTGATCTGACATGTTCTTGTGATTTCATCTCATATTTTCACATTTAACACTATAAAGGAATAATCTTGAGTATTTTTCTTCTGCTGAAAATTCATGAAAATTAATCATAATATCTTTACCTTCCTTCACTAGCCCACATGCCTCTTGGTATGTTCTGACCGCTTGGATTCCTTTGTGTTATAGGTATTCATTTCCCCCCTTTTCAGTTTGTTTTTTTTTTTTTTTTACAAAAAAAAGGACACAATCTTAGTTTAGAAAAACAACATATGTTTGTATTAAAAAAAAGAATTAAAAAATTTCAGAAAAAAATGCAAAACTCCTTCATGTTATCTTTTCAATAAAAAGACAGCTGCCAGTGTCTCCAAAGGCATATTGCATACCACTGAATCTTTGTAAAGAGGATAGGATCCTACAAATTCAGAAGTAATATTATCAGTTACTTATATCCTTGATAAACATCAATAAATTATACTTTCCTTTTGTATTCTTTAATGGAGTAAATGTGTTAAGAAAGCAAGCACTAATATCGTATATTTATATGTGCTAGCAATATTCAGTGTTTAGGTATTTACATGCTATTAGTTCTTAAGGTACTGGATAAGACTGGGATATGTGGATGGGTAGGCTTCATGTCTTGCCTAAGACTAACAGGACTGCCTTCAGCCTACAGATGCTGCTCCGCAGGCACCAAGCAGTTTCACAGCTAACTAAGTAGTCTCTTTAGGTGTAAAGCACTGTTATTTCATTCCACAAAGCAGGTACCCAATTAGATTTAGATTTGCTGATAGATAAGTTGAGTTTAACTTAGAAAACTGTGTTATACCTAATTACTGAAGGTACTGCTATCCTTATTCTGGGAGAGATTCTTTGTCTCAATCAATTTCTTTTACACTGCTGTACAAGAGGAGTAAAACTAATCTGCAAGCCCTGACACAGTATGGAAAATTACTAACAAAATACAGAGCTGCTTCTTATATCTCCACAGCATTCTACATAGGGGAAGAGAGCATCAAAAACACATTTTAGCCGAGAGTATAATAACTTGAGCTCAGCCTAATGTCAGCTGCAGGAGACCTCAGTTCAGCTGGAGAGATGCCAGTCAGCTGGGGAGACACTAGTCAGCTGATACGAATTAATGCATGACCCGGAGCCTGAACTGTGCTACAGCAGTTAGTTAATGAGCTGTAAAAGGAGGAATGGAGATAAGGGAAGGTAGCCAGGAGTGTTAATTGCAAGCAATTTAACTCTACCTTTGGAAAGCTCAATGATACCAGCTATTTGTATGATGGCCTTCCACATGAACAGCTCAAAACTGAAAAAAAAAAATTTCTAATGTATTTTTTTTGCTGACATTTCATATCTTCATTCTTGGTCCCTGATTTTAAATGTTGATCTAGAGGGCTGGAATTCAACCACTGGTTTAAAGATTTAAAAAAGCTGGAAACTTACATCTTACCACCCAAAGTAGTTTAAGGCAACCAGTGTGATTCAGAAGTAACCTTGATGGACCCTGTTGTTTGACATGGGGATCATAGTTGCTTCAACATGACTAGAAAAGGCACTAGCTATCCACTTTTGTATAGAGGTAGTTTTGTTTAATAGTATCAATAGGACATTTTGAGTTTAGCAATATCTAAAATTCATACAGAAATATTTTTTTTCTAGAGCGTTCTTCAATTCTATGGCACAGAAGCCCAAAAACCTTGCAGTAGGCATTCTTGTACTACTGAAATTGAATAATTTATCATAATGTATGAATTCAGTTACTATTCACGTGTTTTTCATACCAGTAACAAAGCTGTTAATTTCACAGGAGTTGGGCCTTTCTTATATGAGTACAAATGAGACTAGAATCAGTCCTTGTATATGCAAAGCGTAGTTAAGAAATTAATCCACATTAACTTCATAAACAGCTAAGAACTGTAGATATGTGAAAAACATAAAAATATTAAAACGCCAAGTAAATCTAGCATCATTCTATGCTCCTCTGTGTCAAGCATACAGAATTATGGAACATGTGATCTCACAGGAATTCAAACGCATTAATTACTAAATAAATACAACAGAAAACGGGTCGTGATAGCTTTATTTTCCTAAAAACCACACATTCTTTTCTATATGCAGTTAGAAATACAATTCCTGTTTATTACAATTCAATGCCGTGTGCTGTATATCATACATAATTCTGGGTTATTAAATTCCTGAAGCATGCAATACAATGAACTTAATAGATTTTATGCAAATCATTATATAACAAAGTAAGAGCAGATGGTTCTCATCACATCAGAATTTTTCCATAACTGTTTCATATTTTGTTTAAATTAAACAAAACACAAAGGTGCCTCTGTGGCACCTTACTTATTTTAATTTATTCTACCCCACTGTTTTTCTTGTAGTTTTCCTATTCCTTTTTGTAACATTAAAGTAAAATATTTCTGCTAATATTCCTTAGATATTTAGTTGTTTACTATTTCTGAATTGTGTTGTGAACCTATACAGATACTTTTTATTCCTATTTTTCCATCAGATGGAAATCTATTGCTATCAATAGAGCACATAATTCATGTCCCAGAACTGTCTAGAGGAGAGAAAACAAGCTTTACACTGGGAATCTTAAACTAGTATATTTTAAGCTCTATTGTTATACTATGATGTTTCTATGATGCCTCCCTTAAAACTCACTACTTTTACATTCTCCCTGCCACAAGCAGCATCAGAAGATGACTGATAGAGTAAATCAAACTAAAAGAAGTTACAAAAACAAAAAACAAGTTATCAGAAATAAGGAACTGAGAAAAATAAAATAAATATAACTTTCTTCTGTCCTGAGAGATTTTAAGAGCCTATGTGAGGGTAGTTTCTCCTGATGCCATGTAGAATAAATATCTTCAGATCTTTTATGTCTATTGCAGCAAATATTGCAAAACCGTGATACATATCCATGACTTTGAACTTAGACAGTAACTAAATGTGTTAGTTTTGTAACAAACAACGAATGAACTAAAAGCAATTGCAAACCCATTCTTCCCAGTCCTGTTTTGGACAAAGATGCATGCTATTATAGGTTAACTTTTGGGGGTATATTGACTTACAGTATCACACACTGCAACTTTTTTTCAGGAAAAAAGAAAGTCTTTCTTTTGCTATAGTTGCCAATTCTAGAAACTCTTATTTTGTGAGACTCTCGGTAAGCTTAGTTGCTATCCATCTTTTCTATTACTCTGAAAAAGAATAATGTAATTTAGGGAACTAAAATACTGGGCAGTATACTCCACTAAAAGTGGGTCAACAAGTGCAAGGCCTATAACAAACAGCTGAAATTCAGTACCTTTCACCGTTTTCCCTCTTTCCTTCCTTCTTTCTTTTTTCTTTTAATTCTCTAGAACCATTAGCTAAGAATCATACTATTTCAAGATATATGACCATATAATAATTGGAGAGAGGAGAGAGACACATTCCCAGCTTTGATTCCAGTCAGAGGGCAACCCTGTCAGTGGCCTTGCCACCTGAAACAAAAATGTCTAATTTTCTGACACAACTTTGGTGCAACTACCTATCATTTTTCATATTTTATTAGGATTTTGACTGAAATGATCCTATGTATTCTGCAAAAGGGTTTTACTTTTTTTCTCCATTGCAGCATAATTCAAGAGTATTTTCCCAGAAGCTATGTCTCAGCATCTCAAGTCTACTAAATCCTACTAGGAAGTGGGAAAAGTCATCACCAACAAAGATAATCAACACAAGCTACAGAATATAAATTCACTTGTTTTCAGGGAAAATAATTATTTTTTGATTTTCTTAATATAAGGGAATAATTACGAACAAGTTCAGGGAAATCAGTAATCCCAAGAACTAATTGTGCTGTAAATTCTTATGAGCTCTCATCCTGTTTACTCTGCTTTAGTCCCAGTAGACATCCTACAGTCCTATTCCAAGGGCACATTCAGTTAATAGCACATTAAATTACTGGTCAACACAAAACTAACAGTATTGGTAGTAATAGAACGGTAGGGTCTGAAATGGAGAAAAACACATTACTAAATGGTTTTCCTCTTCCATATCAGGATAAATCTACCTCTAAAAGCACGAAGAAAAAGAAAAAAAACCCACAACCCACAAGGCATATCTGGATATCACAATTCCTTATAACTTTCCTGCTCTTGAATTCCAGAAAGCTCTCAAATATATCCTCAGCCTGGATGCCGGAAGCTGTCCTCTCAGCAGAAATAATACTTTTTCCATCCATCTGTCCCTCCATCCACTCATTATTGGTGCCAAATTTTCCAGCTTCCCCTTAAAAATTGTGTGAGCTGAACTCATGATCACACTGTAAAACAACTCAAAATGTCTAATGTGATATAAAATATATTAGGCAGGTATATAATAATATTTATTGTATAGAAGTTCAACAGGTACTTTTATGTTTTTGACTATAAGTGATTCTTTTAATTAATTAGAATGCCACAAACTTTACATACTGTAAAGAATAAGCAATGCTTATTCTTTCTGTCTTACATGCTTTGGAGGGCTGGTTTAGCTCAGTGGGTTGCACGTCGTGCTTGAAACACGAAAGGTCGCGGGTTCAATTCCGGTTCTGTTCTCATGTGTTGTCTGACCTAGTCGAGAGGTGGCGTCAATGCCCACGACAGGGAGGCTGGATTAAAATTATCTCTAAGGTCCCTTCCGGCCTAGGCCATTCTATGATTTTATTTTATATGCTTATTCTTTTCTATCACTAATTAAGTGACTTAACTATTAGTTAGACAAAAGCATAGTTGTAGACACTGAATTGATCCCAACATATTTCCTGCACATGTGAGAAAAGGACAGGCACTTCCCTAAAGTGTGCTAGCCAAAATGAACAAGACCTCCAAAACATTAAAAAAAGCGCTGAAGATAAATGTTTATGCCTGAAAAATATGTATCGTAACTGTAGGCAAATAAAGTATCACTTATTCAATTCTTGATCTCTGAAGTAAAAGAGGAAATTTTCTGAAAAAAATATTAGTTATTTCCATTACCAATTTGTTTAACAACTTGAACAAGAGAAGTGATAGTATTATTGCTTCCTTTTCAGGTAGACTATTAAGTCCATATTTTAAGAAAAAAGCGGAAAACAATCAAAAGCCTTATAGAGCTCAAAAAGAGTTACAGTTATGTATAACTTGACAAAGAAAGTATTTTTGCAATGGATGAAGTAGTTACATTTTAAAGTTGATTTTCTCCAGAGGAGAAGGGGTATTCATATTCAGAAGCTAAGATTCCTTTTCACTACTGAAGATGAAACACAGCATTTTCCTTTACGTTTCAGAGATGGTGATAAACTCTTCTTTACTTAAGCATAAGTGGAGAAAGACTGTGAGTACTTCTGAAGATTCCACATTAATTCTTTTCATTCTACAGTAATGATTTTATATTTTATCTTGAGTTTCCTAAATACTCTGCTCAAGCTTCAGAATTTAACAGTGAGCCAGATTTTACATTATTTTACAACTTCCCTGATTCTTTTTTGTTCCTTTTATAACTGATTATCATCTATTCCTCTTACAGCTATCAAGTTTTAATACTTTACTACATGCACAGAAGAAAGAAAGAAGAAAACAGTAAAGATATGTATATAATAGCAAGCAGGTTACAGAATAGACAGGTAAAAATCTTTTTGCTTCATGCCATTTATTCATTTTTCCCTGGCTATTAGAACCTTCCTCTTGATTTAAGGATCTGTCCTTTTGTACCTACACTGTCAGATTTCTGTGGTTTTTATTCACAGAGTTCTGGGACATTTTCCAAGTAATAAATAAAAACAAATATCATGCTGGCTTGCATATAGGAAATAGTTTTTGTTATTCTCAGATTTCATATATTCTGGCCAAAATTATTTCTTTTAACAGTAAAGGCAGATGAAAAGCTTCAAAATTGATGGTCAAGTCCCTAAGAATTTATGGTTGTTTTCCTTCAGGTATCTTAGTCAAACCAGTTGAGTCTCTTGAATTTACAAGATTGGCTTGGAAATTTGCAAGAGAAAGCTGTCCCCTGAGTATCGGTTGCATTTCTCATGTTTATATAGTTAGGTCCAAAATACCGCAAGAGCTGCATTTCTTATGGTATCTTTTTGTATACACTTCAGGAAGTACAAAGATTTGTGGAAATGAAAGCATATTAAAAAATTTTTATAACTACAGAAATGGATTAGTCATTGGTTTCCTGTTCAGGTAGTTTGCATTTTTTTACCTGGACCAGTTTTAGTATAGGGTAATTTAAAGATATGAACAGCTGCTGTAATTTCTAGCAATGGTTAGCATAGTCCACGCCAAAATTTATGAGGAAATAAATTAGAAGGGTCGCTTAAATACGGAGAGAGAAACCTTAAGGAAAAAAAGAAAATGGAAAGGCAAGTCTTGAATACTGTGACTACATCAGCTTTTCTTTATTTTTTTTAACTTGAATTTATGCACATATACTATTGTAGCTGGCACACTCTCTTAGTGAAAATACCTATTTCTATCTTAAACTCTCTGCCTCTAACAAACAGGTTTTTCTTTACTGTGGACGACAAGATGACTGAATGTACAACACATGTTTTGTAGAATATTTTTTTCACAAAAAACACCCAGGATTTTTATACAAAGTAATGTTACACCATTCTGTTGAGACTGGCCTTTTCAGAGTTGACATGAATCCTAAACGAAAGTTTCAGTAAATATTTCCTGTATTTTCCTCCCATCTTCCTCCTCATTTTTTTAAAGGTATATCTTATGCTTTCAAACCAGAAAAGAAAAAAATTCTCTTATTTTATTTATGTCTGCTTTATGCAATATGTTTTGAATATATCCAGGAAAACATATTTCTTAAAGAACAGTCTGGGTTTCCTTTAATTTTGTAAAACCATTTGACAGTATTTTATGTAACCTTTAAGTCATTCAACCAGTAATATTTCTATTAAGTAAAAGGAATTCTTTTTAATTTATTGGTTGCACACAAGTGATCCTGAGAAAGTGTGATAAATGCTGAGTACGCTAAATTGCTATTAAAATCTCTCTCCGTTTTCCCAATTTAAAATATCTTGTACAAATCCATAGAAGTTTAAATTTTCCTTCTACTCATCATTTTAATCTGCATATCTGCTTAGGTTTCTGAATACACAAAGAATGCCATGAGGTTAAGATAGCGTAGGAACAAAGAGGGGAGATAGTCACACTAGTCTATCATTGGATTGAAACTAACAAAATATGCTTGTTCCAATGCTTTAGACTGTCAGCTGGAGTCACAACAAGACCAGATACAAATTTGGGATTGATTAGTTGTGCATTTCCAAACCTCGGTTTGGCCAAGCTACAATAAATGAATCATAGAATCATAGAACGACCTATGTTGGAAGGGACCTTGGAGACCATCTAATCCACCCTCCTTGCTATGGGTAGGGACGCCTCTCAGCCAGACCAGGTTATTCAAGGCCTTATCCAACCTGACCCTGAACACCTCAAGGGAGGAGGCATCCACAATTTCTCTGGACAATCTATTCTAGAGTCTTGCCACCCTTGTACTAAAGAATTTTTTCCTAAGATCCAATCTAAATCTATTCCCTTTTAACTTAAAAATCCATTTCTCCTTGTCCTATCGCTGGACACTTTTGTAAAAAGTCCCTCCCCGGCCTTCCTGTAGGCTCCCTTCAGGTACTGCAAGGCAGTTATAAGGTCCCCCTGGAGTCTTCTCTTTTCAAGACTGAAGAATCCCAATCAAGTAAAATTGCAGTCTATGTAACACAGTTACATATGTGGCAGTTATCTGTAACTAAAAAGAAGCTATCTCCATGGAACACATCAGACCACCTTAAACAGTGACGATACTGACAAATTCAATTGTAGTGATGAAATTATAGACATCTGTATGACAAATGAAAAGGCAAAACAGAATTGAAACTTAAAAAAAAAATCTAGAAAACAAGAGTTGGTTTACAATGCAGTTTTCAAAAGCCAGAATAGACTATCATAAACAAAGAATAACTAGACTGAAAAAAAAATTAAACTAAAATGATGGAGAAGTGAAAACAAATAGAGTACAATGGCAAAGAAAACCAAAATAACAAAGGGACTACTGAAAGGACTCAACATTAAACAAGATGAAATGTAAAAATGGAATGACAGACAACAGATAGCAGAACCAATCTACCTATTGGACCCATTAAGAGAGAATATAAAAGATGACAAGATTTCCTCTTGATAAATTCTAAAGCAAATAATACTTTACTTCGGGGTTTTGATGTTGAGTGGTTGGGGGTTTTTTTTGATGGGGAATCTGAGACAGTTAAAATCTTTGAAGAGGAACTGCTGCTTTTTTTGTTTCCTTTTAGTGAGCATGCCAAAGACAGAAAGTTTCCAATCTTCTAAATAGAAAAAACTGCTACAAGTCAACCTTTCAAGAAGACTTGTCATAAAATATAAAGTCTTTTGACTTTTAGGTTTTCAACCAGTTCTAAGGTCTGTTTCTTGTTCTGATGCCTGTTGGCTGCAACTTTGCTGGTCATCTCAAGCTGCTCAGCTGAGACACATGGTTAGGGTACACTGAAATAAACAGTTCTCAGAAAAGACACACGCACCTTACTTCTCTTTCCAGAAGATTGTCTCTGCTTTGCAATGCAGTAGCGAATACAAGGTAAACACTCACATTTTTTTAAACAGATCAGTGACACAGAAAACATATGGTAAACTGTGAACAAGACAGTAAGTCTACCGTCATAAACCACTGTGAGCCTGAACACATTTTAGTATGAGAGTTATAGCAAAATAGAAATCACAGTAAACGCCATCACCTTGTTAGGGAAGGACCCACTGTGCCTTAGGGAAGCTGTTGAAGGATAAGAAATGCACACAGATGAACACAAGCTCTTTGCTGCCTGGATGAAAACACCAAAGGTCACGGGTTCGATTCCCGTTCGGTTCTCATGTGTTGCCTGACCTAGTCGAGAGGTGGCGTCCCTGCTCACAACAGGGAGGTTGGATTAAAATGATCTCTAAGGTCGCTTCCAGCCTAGGCCGTTCTGTGATTCTGTGAATTGAGGTTAACTACAACTGCTTAGGTGCTTCTTGGGGTGGTTATATCTCACTCCCCGCTGAGTCTGGGTTTGTGTTTTGGGATGAACCTCTCTGCTGTAAAAATACAGCAGTAGGACTATGAGTGCCAAAATATGGACTCTGTTAATAAAGCTACTAAATTTAGTCTTCATGCAATCTATTGTAAGGTACCTGCTTTATAATCAGAAGTCCTTTGTTCACAACATTTTATTGTGGTCTGCCAAATGGTTCCTGCTGTCCTAATGACGTATGTAGCATTGCCACCTTATGGGTTTACCCTGACATTTTCATCTTCTCTTTCCGTATTTATCCTTACTGAGTACAGTGCAATGCTTGCTATAAGGACCGAAAATTCTTTAAGATTTTTTTAAGAAAGAGAAGTAATTAACTGTCAAACAACAAAAGCTAAAAAGATCACAGAATCACAGAATCACAGAATGTTAGAGGTTGGAAGGGACCTCAAAGATCATCTAGTCCAACCCCCCTGCCAGAGCAGGACCACCTACACTAGAGCGCACAGGAACGTGTCCAGGCGGGTTTTGAATGTCTCCAGAGAAGAGATTCCACAACCTCCCTGGGCAGCCTGTTCCAGTGCTCGGTCACCCTCACAGTAAAAAAGTTTTTCCTCATATTTTTATGGAACCTCCTGTGTTCCAGCTTCCACCCATTGCCCCTTGTCTTGTCAGTGGACACCGTTGAAAAGAGCCTGGCTCCATCTTCCTGACATTCCCCTTTGACATATTTATAAACATTAATGAGGTCACCCCTCAGCCTCCTCTTCTCCAAGCTAAAGAGATCCAGCTCCTTCAGCCTTTCCTCATAAGGGAGATGCTCCACTCCCTTCACCATCTTTGTGGCTCTACGCTGGACTCTCTCAAGCAGCTCCCTGTCCTAGTATAGTTGAATAGAAACTGAAACAGAAACAGAAAAGCAGACAGGGCTCAAACTTAGTCACTCATTGGAAGGAATTTTATTTCCTACAGTAGTCGACACCTTTCAGAACTTTTGAAATCTTATGAGATATTTTACTCAGTGTGAAAACTGCTAAATTTCTGAATAAATAGTACATGGCACTGATTTTTTTTGTTTAAAAAAACTGTGGTTAGAGGTACTTTTTTTTTTTTCCTTTTTGTCATAATCTATCTGATTAGGTTTAATTAATGCAAAGTTTTTACCTACTCATTGGAACTACGTAGACCTGTAGCACAGTATTGCAACTGCTAGTAGCTGGCTATAAGCTTTATACGGAATCTGCAAGGTTTCAAGATCAAGGTACCTTCTTCACCTTCTTGCAGCTTTGCTTTACTTAGTTTAGCTGTGACAGTAATTTTTCTAATTCACCAGATATCTAAGAGTACTTGTCCTGAGTTAGAGGGGGTTAGAGAGCGTCTGTCCGCATTAGTGGCCGGACCAGCCCTAACCCGCGACAGTACTTTTTATTGCTTCTATTTATTTCTGTGTTACAAAATCATAGTTTTACACAGATAGCTGTAACGAGCAGGTGGTCTATGTAGAATGGCATATCTGTGACTCAAAAATAATGATGAAGTATAGAGAAATAAAGGCCTGGTACAAGAGCAAAGGCTTTGAGAATGGACAGAGGAGCACAAACACGGGAAGAGGTAGGGCACAGGGACAACAATGGAGACCCCACAGCAATAAGCAGCTCTTCAGTGGTCAGTTAAAGAAATGCAGATCTGTACCTAGAGAAAACTGGCCTTAAGGGTAGCAGAGAACTAAGAAATTATATATAGCATACATAAAAGGCATTTGGATGTAACAGAAGCCAAGGAAGAAACAAAAAGATGTAAAAGCATGGGAAACATATAAAAACCATCCCAAGTAGATCTTATAATGATGAGGAAGAGACCATCAACATAAATATCATATTCCTCCTAGAGAAGGACTTGACATGCTGACAAGTCACCCAACACCCCTTAATCACCATCACCTGTGGAGCGACACCACTGCCCACCCAGAGCACTACGAGAAACAGAGCATAGTATCAAGGAAAAGTATAGAAATTAGGGTGTGCGCATATTATAATTTGAACTCCACTACTTTTCTTTATTTTTCTCTTACAATATTTCTTTAAGCTAATGACAATTTCATGGGTTTTTTTTCTTATATATGAGATCTGCCTCCTCTTTGCTCATGAACAATATTTTACAATATTCTGAATGAAACAACTTCAGGCTTATATTGTAGTTGGGGTTCCCCAAAGAAGGGTCCTATGTGAGTGCTATCTGTAATGTTCAAGGAGGCCTGATATAAAGAAACCAAATTTTACTAGAAAGCAGACTCCAGCTTTTTCAGTTTTAGCACAGAATGAATGTGTAAATCACCAACATTTGCTGCCATTTCAAAATTGTTATGACTGACCAAGACAGCCATATACCAGTCAAAATAGTAATGCTGTAAATTAAAATGGACATAAAGATTGCTAGACTTTTACTTGGCTGTCTGTTGAAGGGGTTGCTGAGATACCATGAATATTAAAATTCATTATATGAGATGCCAAACTTTTTGAAACCAGAATAACTGTTCCAGGAAAGAGAGAGTCTAGAATTCTGAAAGAGTTTAGTGACATTTTAGAATGAAAAATGAGATTTTAAAATTTTTCTGCAAAAGAGAAATCAAAAAAAGGAAAAGAGATGGTTTAAAAATAAAAATGAGGTTGAAAACACAGACTCTGAATTCACATCTCAGAAATAAGCCCCAGGGTTTCTAGTTCCATGGCACAGCAATATGGAGGCAAATGAGAATTGAGTTGGAAGCCCAAAAATCTGTGAGGGTTAGGAGCCAAGATTTCAATGTAGGCTGGCAGGAACCCCAACTGCCTCTGTTTCATGAGAAGTTCAGCATGAATAATGCATTCTTGCTTTTCTCTTCACCACCACCCCCCCCCACACACACTTCTTCCCCAATCATATAATCATTTTCTGAATGCAACCTCAAAAACTTCCAGCCAACACTACTATGTTGGAAACTGGAATGCCACTAAGTAATACCATGGTTGCCTTACAGTGTTTTGCTGGGTTGACCCTGGCTGGACACCAGATGCCCACCTAAACCATTCTCTCACTACCCTTGTAAACTGAACAGGGGATAGATAATAGAACAAAAGGCTCATGGAAGCTTCTACCAGCTTCTCACAGAAGCCACTCTGCTACTAAAACTTTGGTTTGTTGTTTTGTGGTTTGTTCGGGGTTTTTTTTTTCATAAATGAAAATGCTCTGGCTATTAAGGAAGTTTTATTGTTATCAACTTAGCTATTATAAGATTTGTAAAATATCACTTTGCTGTTACCAGATTAATAATGCTGATTTAGCAACCTCCATCTGTATGTGCAGGTGTATATAGATTGTATGCAGAATCATAAACTTAGTATCAAAGTTGGCTTAACACCTCTGTTCTCTAGGAAAATCTTCTTACTTGTGATTAAGAGTATTTGTTAAAACCTGATCTAAGGAAGAATTGTGACTGGTTTTGAAGGAGAATAGCAGCTTTGATGTACTATGGGATCAAAGGGAGTAATAGCAAGGAAATGACCTGGTTTATGGACAGTGTGTTCTGTTAACAATAATAAACTAATAGCAGTCCTCTGGGTTTTGCCTTCAGTTAAGTATTTTACCTACTTATATCTAGATTTTTCTTTGTTTTTTACAGCATACTTGTTACCAGCCTCTCTCAAAACATTGAATAGATTAGCTCAGTGAGAAGACAAGGTTATACTACAGGTGTCATATTAGACCTGTCACAGTTACAGGTTTAAAAAAAAATATCCCATGGAATTGCTGAGGTAAGACGCTACACAAACTAAAACACTAACAACATTCTTTTTGGCATATAATGTCTTTTGCAAGTCCAGATGCAGACAGTATATGAATTTCCGACATATACCACAGGAATATAAGAGGGGTTTGTGACTCATGCTGCATTTGTATCTTCAGCATGGGAGTACACAACTTTGAATAAAAAGCGGGAGGAGAGAAAATAATATGTAATTCTGGGATTACACCTTCAGCCCCACTGAGGAAGTTCAAACAGAAATATAGGCATTTTCACTACATAACACATACGTAATGCTTGTTAATTCTCCCAGAAAAGATATACAGTGACTCCATCACATCTGGCACACACAGACCTCACCGCAGCTGTGCAGACCGCCTGTGTGGCACACGCACAGCAGCAAGTTGAAAATGTTTTGCACTGCAGTTGCTAATGAGCATTGGTAACTACTGACACACTGGCAAATCCCTGCCTACTGCAAACAAAATTTCTGCGTGTTGAGACAGAATTGCACTGAAAGGAAAGAGCCCCCTAAAGCAGATAGAATATTTTGTTGCTGTGTTTAAATGGGTTTAAACCAGAATCTTAATGCATTTTCATTTTTAGAAGTATTCAGGCTTTGGGGATCACAGGCGACCAACACCAGCAGAAGAGCGGAGTTTCTATGTTCTGATGGAAATGGGGATTGTGTCTTGGATGCTTGTGTGTGAGGGAAGGAAAAAGGTCTCCTTAAACCTTTCATTACACCTCCACAACAGTTGGGACAATCTAACCTTCTGAATTTATCAACCATTCTTAAAAATAGAAAATAGAGAAGCAAGGCAAGGGATGCAGTGTGAGCATAAAGCAAACCTGACATTAGCCACCACTTTGGGAAAAGTCTGTAAGACATAACAAAATGAGAAATAAAAGTTTAAAATTGGGGATTTGAAGGTTAGGAGGGAATATAATATGGTCACTAAATAAGCATTTGTGCCTGGAATAAATTATTGTATAGTTGAAGAATCATAAACTGAAAAGAAATATACGGTTTCAGAAATTGTTGTAGTTTGAATTAGATGAAAGGGCAGTACTTTCAATAGCCATATAGAATTAAACTTTAATATAGCTTTATTATATTTCAGCTGATGACTCACTATTGTGAATCATCTAACAAACATGTACTAATCAAGCATCTTATTAGTTGGTGATATTTTCTCCTTCACTATTTGTTGAAAATGCAGCAAATAGTTTATGAAAAGAGTAAAAGAATTAAAATTTGTATACATGTATCTCAGATTCATCATGATACGTTTGAAATTTCCAAACTTATCTATCCTTTCTCGTTTTTATATTTTTACCTACCAGTGGTGACTCTGCCTCGATGATGCCTACAGATCACAGAATCACAGAATTGTTGAGTCTAGAAAAGATCTCTGAGATCACCAAGTCCAGCCTACCACCCAATATCACCACAGCGGCTAGACCATGGCACTGAGTGTCCCATCCAGCCTCATCTTAAACACCTCCAGGGACGGTGACTCCACCACTTCCCTGGGCAGTGCATCCCAATGCCTGAGCACCCTCTCTGTGAGGAAGTGTTTCCTGAGATCCAACCTAAACCTCCCCTGACACAGTTTCAGGTTGTGCCCTCTCATCCTGTCACTGGTTGCTCGGGAGAAGAGCCCAACCCTCACCTGACTACAGTCTCCCTTCAGGTAGTTGTGGAGAGTGTTAAGGACCCCCCTGAGTCTCCTCTTCTCCAGCTTATTACCTGCTATTTCTCAAAAATGTCAGCTGAAAAAAAAAGCATACTACATATTTAAATTCTATTAGTGAGGTTTCTATACTGAGAAATTTTCCTCAAATTATATATGTATTAAAAACTAAGCAATTTCAGTTTTGTTTCTTTTTCCCCAATGCAAAGACTAAGGTCATTGCATTGCCATTCTGTAACTACTTAATGTATGTCTTCAGGTAGCTGATGTTTAATAAATATTATAATTTTTTCTTTGCTGCGAGAAACCAACAAAACCAACCAAAATATCAAGTTGTGTTTGAATTAAATACAGTTAGTGTGACAGCATCTGTGACCTCTCACTTTCAGCTGGCTGCTTTCCCTTTTTCTTTGCTTTCCACCACCACCTCTGCAGTCATGATTTATTTCTGTGTTACGTTACATGCCTGTTTTATTTGATGGAATGTGCAGAATGATTCCTCCTAGAGGTATTTGAGAAATATAGATTCAGTATCCAAAACCTTAATCAAATTTTATACATTTCTGATGGGTTTTACTATATAAGGAGTTATAATAATGGCACATGCTATCACGCCGTAGAGCCAGAATATCTCACTATGTTGATTCCATGTTCATCTCCAAATTCTCTGGTTGTGTCTGACACTTTTAAACCCCTGCTACACAGACCCTGAAGGAACTGATATGTTTCTGGCTTGTTAAAGATAATGAATTTCAATGACATAATAACAATGAAATGTGTAATATATATTGACTGTGGTCTACATTTAGAAGATTTGAGCATTATGTTAATTGTAGAAAAAAAATAAATTATAATGGGAGTTAATGGCCAAACCTATAGGCTGAATGCATTATGGGGCACTGAAAGTTAACGATTCAACCTGGCATGTCCTGGTTGTTTTAACAAACCAAAATATCCAGCCTTTGCAGAGTTTACTCTTCTAGTGTGTGAGGGACTGCTAAATGAATGTCTCAAACAGCCTGGAACCTAAACAGGCCACAGCCACCTGCCTGGCGCCTGTCCTGTTGGTGCGGGGGTGACCCAGCACTTTCCCGAGCCCCCTGCCCCAGCCCTGCACTGGTGGAGCTGTGGGGGCCGGTGGTGCGGAAGCTTAGAGCTGTGACTGCAAGAAGCCAGAAGAGGGAAGGCTGACCCCCCCTCAGAAGCCCCCATCATCCCCCAGACCCATCCCTGGTAGTTTTCCACAAGGGTTAAACAACACGATGTGCTGGGAACTGGACGGTATAAAAGGTGAGAACTCTGGGCTGTTGCACTTTTCGATGCCACAGGAAGATGGCTGCTTGTGTCCTGGTCGTCTTTCTTTTCCTTCTTTCTGTTCTAGTCTTTCTGTGGCAAGGCCGCTTCTTTTGGTCACTAAGGGCTCTGTATTGTAGGGCGTGTTGATTGTGCTAAGTGGACGACTAAAACACCTCTAAAACGCCTCGTTCTTAGTGCTTTGTTGATTGATAAATAAGCCTGGTGTTCAGATCTTTGTTGTGATTCACCTTAATCCTGGACTGGGAGTCAGCGAATGTGAATCGTTGTCCTGAAAGCTTGGGACCTGACACGGTGTCAGGGTTTTTTTTATAATAGCCAATAAGGATGTAATTTCTGATGTTCCTCTAACAGTTTTTTGTATCTTGGATTATTTATAGGTTCTTGGATTATTTTATGGGTTCTTCCACAGGGGTCTTTTTTTGTAAACTGAAAACTCAGCGGGTCTTTGACTAAAAAGAAATAGAACCAGAATTAAATTTTATTTGGTGATATATTGTAATTTTCTTCTCTTAAAGCTATTAATACTTTCCATGATGTTTCTTTGAGTAATTCTTTCGTACTTCGAGGTGAAGAGAAATTTTTTAAACAATGTTGTTGACAAGCCAAAAAATTTGATGACACATACTCTGCTTCACTAATTTATGGTAGATGTATGTTTCAACTGCAGCAATATATTTATATCACTTGTATTTTTATGTTTCTGTTACATTCTGATTGATTGCATTTGAGCCTTCTTCAGTGGCAGGATGGGTTTTTTATTTGCTTTTTTGTGACACTAACTATAAAGGACATACACATTCTGAGATAAAAGTATATTCATTTTTTCTCCCTAATAGTTATGTAATACTTTTTAATCTCATAGGGAGGATGTTAGGTTAAACACACTGGATTTTGTAAATGTCGGTACATGTGGTGATGACCTCTGCGGAAAAATCCCACAAAAATCCGCACGTGGCAATGGTAGTGGTAATGGTGGTTTAATGATTCATAAGGCGATTTTAAGGAGCCTACAGTGCTGATTCTGAAGATTCTTGGAGATGTAATGATAGGAATTCACTTATGGAAGCAGGATGTCTGAAAATTAGGTATTATAATGTCCAACAAGGAGGATCCCAGGGCCCTTTTTTGGATCTGGGCCTGATTTTTGTGTGATGTGAGAATGTGACTTACCCAGCTGAAGGAACCTATTAATGACATACACTCTGCCCTTGTCTTTTTGTCATTCAGAATAGTACAGAATAGTACAGAATAGTACATTGTGTTCAGAAGTGACACAGAATCCGTATCAGATAGCTGGGGAACATGAACTGTGAAACAATATCCAGGATTTCTGCTAAAAACTTTACATGAAGTATCAGAATAGGATTCTACTTCAGATAGTTTCATAGTTTTGATTTTACGAAAGATTGTGCTTGCTTTCATCCTTAAATAACAAAGTCCATCCGAAATTAAAATAAGTAATGCTTCAGTTACATTAGAATAAATACTATTGCACTTTCATACGTGTCACCTGAGGACATCTGACAAAAATCTTAAATTCCGTAAAAGTAGTGGTTAAACTCGTATGTCTGTAAACAGTCTTTTCTTTCCTCACCTTTATTTTTTCCTTCTTTCCCTGGCTCTGAGATCTTTCCTTCACATAGATGGCATGAGTGTATGATTATCTAGTACTTTTATTCCAACAACAGTGTTTTATAAGTGTTGATTATCTAAGACAGTTTGTAAATATGAAAATGAAGTATCATCCTCATTTGAAGTTGATTAAATTGCAGAACAGAGAAGTGAAAATACCTAGCTCAATATCCTAACTTAATTGTGTGACAGAAACAGGAATCATAGAATTGTTTGCAAGGAACCTTTAAAGGTCATCTAGTCCAACCCCTCTTTAGTGAGCAGGGACATCTTTAAGTAGATCAGGTTGTTCAGAGCCCCAACCAGCCTGACCTTGAATGTTTCCAGGAATAGGGCATCTAGAACTTCTCTGGGCAACTGTCCTGGGTTTAGCTAAAAACCCAGTCCTGTTTAGTGATTTTTACTTTCCAGTTTAGTGTTTTCTAAAAGGCTGCACTTTCTGAAGTCAGCAGCATGTTTTTGCAGACAGTTTTTTTTGCATCATGTTCCATTGTTTCACCACCCTCATTGCAAGGAAATTGTTCCTTATATTCAGTCTGAATCTACCCTCTTTTAGTTTAAAACCATTATCCCCATTATCCCTGGTCCTATCGCAACAGGCCCTACTAAAAAATCTCTCCCTATCTTTCTTGGAAGTCCCTTTAAGTATTGAAAGGTTGTGACAAGGTCTCCCTGGAGTCTTCTCCAGGCTAAACAACTCCAACTCTCTCACTCTTTCCTCATGGGAGAGCTTCCTATCAATTTTGTGGCTTCTCTGGACCTGGTCCAACAGGTTCATGTCTTTCCTGTGCTGATAACTCCAGAACTGAACACAGTGCCCCAAGTAGGATCTCTCTAGCAGAGCAGAGAGGCAGAATCACCTCCCTTGACCTGCTGGACATGCTTCTTTTAATACAGCTCATGATACGTTTGGCTTTCTGGACCGTGAGCACACATTGTCAGATCATGTCCACCTTTTCATCCACCTGTACCCCCAAGTCCTTCTCCACAGGGCTGCTCTCAATCCCTTCATCCTCCAGCCTGCATTGATAATAGAGATTGCCCCAACCCAGGTGCAGGACCTTCCACTTGGCCTTGTTCAGCCTCATGAGGTTCACACAAGCTCACTTCTGCAGCTTGTCCAGGTCCCTCTTAATGGCATCTTGTCCCTCAGGCATGTCAACCACACCACTCAACCTCATGTTGTCTGAAAACTTGCTGAGAGTAAACTGAATCCCACTGTCCATGTCATTGATGAAGAAAGTCAATCTTTTTTTCATCAAAAAAATGGGTGTGACTAGTGTGCATTCCCTGACATGCTTAGGTTATATGACATGCATGTTTTATGAATGGACAAAAATTCATTGTTCTTGACAGTAACCTACTTCATGTGGGTTTGGTTTTTTTTTCCTTTTACTGTGCCACACCTGACTTGTAACCTCAAATAGCTTGTTTGACATTTTACTTAAAATAATTTCTGTTGTAACATTAATTTCAGTATTCTCTTTCAATTGACACCTATTATGTTATATAAGAATACCTTTAGTTATATGCTTGATAGTTGTTTCAACACCTGATGTAGAACAACAGCAACATTTAAATATTTTACTGTGCTTAATTTTAGCATCACTACTATCCCTCAGGTGAATTGCTGTTCTGCTGTGATTGAATCAAATTCTAAGGGGAAATTGTAGAGTCCAGGGATTATCTTTGTTGAATGAACATGTTGAGATATGGTTCTGAAATCAATGAACTGGAAAGATGTCGGCTCATGCTGGGAACACAACTTAGCTGTATGGTAATAAACACACAGAGAAGGTGTCATGCAAACAAAGCCATAGCCTGCAGCAGCAAATGACAGTTCTCTGAATTACTATCCTTGTCCTTGAGTTTAAATTTGGATATGCTTCAAATCTTTCTGATAAAATGCTTGATACTGCACTCCGAATTTAGCAGATTAATGCCTCTCTGGTTTTGCTGGATAAAAATGACAAGAAGTGCTATGAAACAAAAAAAAAAAAAAGGGGGGGTGGGGAGGGCAGGGAAAGTTCACTCTATTCATTTTTTCCCTTTGGAAACCAAAATGTTGCACAAGTTATGGTATCCCATAGAAATGTCAGCTCTGCAGTCTGTCTGCAGAAGTCTGCATAATTGGGAGAACTTTCACTAAACACAATGTAGAAGCAAAACCAAGTAAAAGGTCATGTGTTATTATTCACTGTGTATTGCAAGAGGGAAGAGCAATTAAAAAAGCCAGAGGGAAAGGCAAAAGCAGCAGCAGTGCACCTAAAGCTCTCAGCAAAACTTTAGAAGTGGCAGAGTGGGAGGATACCATATGTATTGGTCCCTAAGGCTAGCATCTTCAATTTCTGGATCGGATGAATCAAGGTAAAAACAAGAGTCACAGCCTAAGCTATCAGCAAAAGTAACAATGAACTAATGAGAAAGAAAAGCTATTATGAAACAAAGATACAGTAGGAGAAGAATAATAAGCTGTAATAAATCCTTCAAGCCTCCTCCCAACACACTACCATCACCACATACAAATTCTATTATATTACTGTTGTAGATAGGAGGAAGCTTTTTTTCAAAATTAAAGTGCATCTGGCCAGATTCACCAGTATTTGTGGTTTGTAAATTCCTGGATTACAGTTATTTTCAGTTTTCAAATACAATTTAAGAACCTGGGGTATGGAGATTATTGGGTTTTGTTTATCTCTATGCTTACATTTACTACACCTTAGTTAATTTTTCACCCTGGGTGTGAACAGAAATGTGACCAATTGATTGTGTGAACTCGTTCACTTTTCTCCCTGTTGATCTTTTTTACACAGTGGGACAAAGATGGGAACACTCAAAAGGCACTTTTTAAAATCATCATTAAGACATGGAGCTACTAGCTAAATATAACTTAAATAACATATGTATTGGAAGGATTGGTTCCGTTTTCTGAAGCTCACTTTGTCTGGAGTTTCTGTAATATGCTGTAACTATTTCAGAGGTACAGGACTGATAGTACAAAATCTTGTGGGCAAAAAAGAAATACACTTTATAGGTAAAGCAAATAATGTACTGCTGGTATAACACAAATCTTAACAAGCTCATCAGTTAATACTTTTTAACCGAGATCTAATTATTGCAGAAAAAAATAATCCTACTTCTATCAGTACTACAGAAAGTCACAGTGCTAATAACAGTTGGAATAGACACTTCGCAGTATAAATCTCTCTTTCTGGTGCTAGGTTTAACATTCCAGAGCCCTTCTGGTGGTCTTGGGTTGATAGTTTTAGTTTCATTATAGTGTACTGCAAGTTACCAGCATCTAAGTCTTCTTCCAGGAGTGGTGTGATGCTGGTACCTTCTTCCTCACCCTAGGATTCAGTTTGGGTCACTTCATCAGCGTGTTCTTTTGCTGGTGTATGTTTGAAGGTCACTGTTCTTCTGATTTCACTGGCATGGAATCCCAGCCCAGCCACGATGTCCAACTGTCAACAGTCTGCAGTCAGTCCAGAGCTTGAGCTGGGGGCACAAGCCAGGGCAGCTGACCTGAGCTGGCTCGCAGGTGTGTCCCATCCCATCATCATCACTCTCCTTATAAAAGGGGAGGTTTGCTAACCCTATAGCTTTTCCTTCTCTTTCCTTCTCCTTCTCTCTATCCCTAGAGGGGCTTGCTTACCATTCTGCTCTGGAGGACTGCTTTCCTGTTCGTTGTGATTGCTGTGTATTCACTGGGCTGTGTATAACTTTATATTCTTTATATTGACATTACTATTAATTTTGCTGTTTCATTAACTCTGTTTTCATTTCAACCCTGGTGTCTCCTCTCCTTTTTTCAGTCTCCCTTCTTTGCTTGGGAGGGTCACTGGGTGATATAACAACTGTAGCTTAGCCCTGGATATGGGCTAAATGTAGAAAACTGTATGTGGTAAATTTGGCATATCTTATATATGTGTATTTTCTTATCCTGACCCTGGTTAATTAACTCTAGCTCAGCTTTCCTTTATCATTGAATCATAGAATGATTTGAGTTGGAAGAGACCTCAGAGATCACTTAGCTCCAATCCTCCTGCCATGGCAGGGACATCTTCCATTAGATCAAGTTGCTCAGTGCTTCCAGCCTGGCCTTCAACACTTCCAGGGATGGAGCATCCACAACCTCCTGGAAGTTGTTAACTGACATATGTTGAGGTTTTATAGCCGTGAGGCCTTCAGTGCATAACTTTACCCCTTTTCTTCACACACTATGCCTCCACTTTTACATAGCATCCTGTGTTCCGGCTTTCACTATTACACCAGGTATTTATAGCTTTAATAGAAAAATTCCACAGTGCGTGGATTATTTTTTCATTAACTTAAATTTTAGTAGTCCCAGTAGCTGCAATTAGAGCAGCTTTATTTGTTCATTAGCGTATCTGTTATGTTGCAGTTAATTGTTGCAAATACAAATAATAAATTCTTACAAGGTTATTATAAATCCTTACTTTTAATACTTAAAACCTCCTTTACACTGGCCTTTTATTAATACTGTGTATAGGTGGTAAGATAGTTTAAGTTTCAATGAGTTTGTTATTTTTGTGTTTTTATAATAATACCCTGTTAAAATATTTAATTGGCTAATAAGCTCCAAAATAACCTTCTGAATAAGTATATGGTCAAAATACTGCATTTGGTTTTGCTTTTTCCTTTAGCTTCAGAAAATCTTAATGACATACTATTAAGAAAAAGGAAATCTAAAATAAATGGCAATGAACAAGAAAATTTTTTCCAGTAAAATATCATGCCATATGTGAAATGCAAGAGTGACATTTTGTATAGTTTTCAGCAAATTGGTTTGTATTGATCAATATTCCTTATTGCTCCTTGTAGCAAATTATGGTGTGATGAGATCAGCTACCTACTGCAGTAATTTTTTTGTGCTGCAATACTTGATTCTTAATATTTTTTCAATGCACTTTATTGTCTGGGTTTTGATTTTGTTTTTTACCCGCTGGCAAGGTGAGTATATACTCTTTGGTTATCTAATTTTTCATGCATGAAACACTTTCCAAATAAATAACATGATATATTTTAAGTGCTGGAGATGCAGAAATGGTAAATGAAAGCTTAAACAATCAGGACCAAAGCAGGGCAATGTTATATTATGCCTAATAAACTTCACTATAATAACTGTATCAATTATTATCCTTGCATTTTAACTGACAAGGAATTAAGATATCAATCAAATAGAACAAATACTACTATATAGAAATTTCACGTATTCTTCAATGACCCTATATCAAGTGATAACACAAAATTAATTTTTCTTGCATTATCAAGTTTTAGTTATAAATATTTCTTTAGGAAAAGATAGACTGGTGCAAAATGTGGTAGAAGAACTACTAAACCCCCAGATTGACGTAATGAAAAAACAACAAATAAAAGTATAATCAGTGGATGAAATGCCTATCTGCATTTCCGTTTCTGAGAGCAAAATCTTTCAATTATCTAGCATAATTTTGTACTAATTCTAAATTCTGCCCACATGAAAGGTATTTTCTTCCAGAAGGCACTATAATTGATATATTTTTAGATCTTTGTGTCACTGTGTTAAAAATATTGGTGTTGTATATTCCAAGCATCCATAACTCTGGAGTAATGTTTAAAAGAAGCTGAAATCCGTTAGGGAATCCATGGTGTAATAGGGAAAAACTGATACTTAATTATTTTGATATCCTAGCTGGATAATAGAAGTTCACAGAACAGATGACAGGAACACAGACAACAGATGCAAAAGAAAATAGAGTTATGATACATTTGGAGTTTGAAGTAAGGAATGAGTATGTCAGGAATGGTATTATGTTAGTGAGTAATGGTAAGAGACAATGATTGTATGGTTGTGTTGCACAAATGACTAGATACCATATTTACTGATTTAATTATAGTTTTATAATTTACTTGTATAAGAAAATATTTGGATGCCTACTAGAAAGAAACTGAGTATCCACATATTGTGCTCCTCACTATTCACACTGAGACTGCAACTATCTGCCAAAGCCTGTCTGCTTTTCAAGGAGTTCAGCGTAAGTTCATGTGCAGCATTGAACATAAACGACAGTTTTATGTTCATGTAACTGCTAAATTAGGACCTTTGGGTTTTACAGTAATTTTACCTTTCCCTTGAATCTCAAAAATGCTTGTATTGAATTGATTCTACTTTGTAATACTATGTACTAATAGTGCACAACTAGATGTGATTGCAAATTCATTATGAATTCATACCATTCTTCATATTATGTATTGCACTAACACTACCAACGAAGAGGGATTGATAACTTCATTGCCCTGCTTCTTCAGAAATTGAATGTCCTGTGGGCTTGGTTTATTAAAACAATAAAAATAAAATTCTTAAAGAAGACTAGATCTATAAAAATTAAAATAATATATTTCTAATACCTAACAGAAAGCCTGGCAAATTTATGTAAGGTTACATTTTGTGTTCTAAGCCTACTTAAGGACCATGAATTTGAAGCACTCTATTTTTTATTCCTTTTAGTTCAATTAGGATTTGGCTGAAATTCAGTCTCTAATTTTGCTTTCCTTAAAAAAATGTGCCTTTAGCAATAAAAAGAGCTAACCAAATATAAATGGACCTTTAAAACTATTGGAATACTGTAGGAAAGGGAATTTTACAAACTCCTTCCATTTGAAATGATTGTCATTTTATCATAAATAAATCTACTCTCTTCCAGTATGTAAACCAGATACAGCAATTTAATTCTTGCCCTTCCCTTCAGAGGAAAGAGAGAGCTGCAGTGTGTCAGGATCATTAAGTATGTAATGAACTTTTCAAACACAAAAGGAGTGAGCCAGATTATTATAATATACTAGTTAATGATGGTTTCATATTAGCAATTACCAGCAACCATGTCTTTCTGATTTATATAAAAAAGAAATATTTAGGTGTGTTGTGTAATATTTGTACACACTAATTCCCATATGAAAATTCCAAAAGAAAATTAGACCTAAAAAATAAACTGCATTGTTGACATAATTATCAAATGTATTAAAAATTGTGTGGTGCATAATGTTTGCCACCTGTGTGTAAGCTGCTCAGTGATTTACCTACTGACATTAAGTCTGTAAAATATGGGTCACCATCAAAATTGAGAGCACATTTTTGTGGTTATTTAAGGAATTGATTCATGCCATTGATTAATTTTTTTCTTTTTCTTTTCCTGTGTCTCTCCTTTTTATTTAATCTGCATATTATGTCATTAATCTGAAATTCAGTAAAAGGCTTTAGGAGCTTTAGGAGCAGATTTGGGACGTCATTCGTGTGTCTTGCACCTTTACAAAATCAGAAGCCAGGGAATACTTTCCCACAAGATCTGCAGCATTTGCTTTTACAGATCTCTCATCATAATAAAATCTTGCACTGACTCCTGTTCAGTTATAATCACAATATAAGAACAAAGCTAAGCCTCTCTTTCATATATCACATTAGTGCTGTATAAGCCTCTTCACAGCACTAAATAATCAGGTCATTTGTTGGAGAAAAAAATGGTAACAAAATGCTAAAAAATTTGTCAAATATTGTCTTCTGTGATACAGGGAGTAGGGGGTTTTATAGACATGTCTCTTCATTTTATCCAAAATTTCTTGTTTTGTTACCCAGAGATAATAATACTAGAAAACATTTGTTTGGGTTTTTTTTTCTAAAATGAACATAATAAAACAAAATACTGAAGAATTAATCAAGGGGACTGAAGTAAAACAGTGTGCTCTGAGAACCTTATGAGCATTTATTTGAAGATGGCACATTACAGTGCATTGAATATTGAATTTATCTATATGAATACTAATGAAAAATTCACATACGGGCATGTGTTTTGTTTTTATTTTGGAGCATATACATTATTTATTGGAGCTCATTTTTTTATGCTTTTATAGTCAAATACGATGAAAGAAAAAGCGGAGATAGAATTTAGACTAAAACTAAGGCCTGATTTTAGAAAATACTATTTCATTTATTAAAAATGCTACTATATTAAAGTATATTAACCTTCCGAGTCTAAAAATTCATTCTATCCCATTGAATGCAGAGGTTTTCAGATAGCTCAGTGTTATAAGATGCTTTTTTGTTCATTTTTTTCCTTTTTTGAGTCATGTTAATAGTTCAGTATTTTTTGTTCATTCTCATATTATGAATATGAATTAAGAGTAATTTAATTACATTAAGAATTTTAATGTTAAGTGCATGTTAAGTCATTCCTATGGTCTAGTATCTAAAAGCAGTGTGATTTTAGAGTTACTATAAATTACAGCTGAACAGTTGCTTAGTTTTTGTGGCAAAGTTTGGGTCTGGGTACCTTTTTTGGGGGGTGGTAACTTCTTAGAAGTTGCTTACTGTTCACAACAGAAGAAGTATTGTTAAACAGCTGCATTAAAGCAGTTAAAGACCAATGCAGATACAATATTCCCAATTTTTTAAAAAAACAAACCCCACAGTCATTTTGTAGCACAGATAGGTGACTGTGTTTGTACGTGAAGTAGAAAAGCAAAGGGTATTTGTGGTAGAACTGAGAATTATGTCAAATATCTCTGCCTAAAATGTAAAAATATACATAGTACTACTTCATTTATGTTGGTAAAATATCTTACTATAAGAAACATGTAAGTATAATGAATCACAAATCTTTAAAAGTATGTTACTCGAGGGATTGCTAGAGGCAAAGAAAGAAATCATTCTACTGGTACGTCATTACTGGCCAGTTTCTGATTAATGACTATCAATTATTGTGAAAAAAAAAAATCAAAGAAAAAAATAATGATCCCAAGCAGCAGAAGGGAAAAAATTCATCTATAAAGAACATTTGAAGTACAGTGCTATGGAAAAGTCTCAGGGTTTTTATTCATGTAGTTGGTATTATATTATAATCCTTTCCTTGATGTAGTTTTGGGAGTTATCTGCCAGTCATAATAGCTCGAAGACTAAATCATTGTGTGCTGCAGCCAAGAGGTTTAACGTGCATGAATTTCAGAAGGTGGTATCACCACTTACTGCACACAATTAAGGTTATTCCAGGCAACAGCCAGCAGAAGCTTAAACTGCAAAACATAGTGTTTATTTTGTGTAAGCCATGTAAAATTAGAAATATCAGGGAAGCTATTTTAAGTTTCACAAGTAACTTTTTGTTCTTTTATCAGGAATACTTTTCTGTACGCTTCAGCAATACATATCTTGACAGTTCCATGCCATTCCAACTATAAGTTGTTCAAAAAGTAATAAACATTCTTAAAAACAAAGATTACTTAGTACCATAGTTTATGAACTTCTGAAGAGCAGGGACTGTCCCTCTTTTTTTTAGTTAATTTCAATGTGTTTGTGAATAGCCATATATCGGTTAAATATAGGCAGATATACAAGCATTCAGAAATTAATAGAATAAGTAGAAGTTCAGAAAATTCTGATTAGGTCCCTTAGGAGTACAAATCACCCCTACAACATTAGGAACATTTGCAAAATATACAGTATGGTAAAATGTTAGTTTTGTCTTAAAGTAAAAAAAAAATAGTTATTATAGAGATGCTGAACGTACTTAACAAAGGAGATGTTTATAAGTTCTTTTTTCATTTTAATATTAGATTTGTAATACTTAAGAATAGTGTTTGCAAAAAAACATTTACTGAGGAAAAGAAGTAAAAACTAAGTGTATTTTCAATATTGTTGGCACAGAGAAGAATATCACAATAAAACTCATCCTGAAAAGTAAATATTTTTTTGTATTTAAAATAAAATTTCATTGCAAGAATTATCTGACTACATTCAGGTCAGTTCAGATGCTCTGTCTGCAAGACAGGATTGCAGTATAATGAGGACTCAGAACACGATGTAGGAAAATCAGTCTTGAACATTTGATGTTTATTAAGCAGAATGAAAGTAAAAAGAGCAAAACAGAAGTCTTGGGTTGGGCTGAGGCACTTGAGTCCAAAAACACAACCACACCATCCTTTTCAGAATTGTTTTCAGTCTCACTATGTAATGTCATTATTTACTTTCAAGGTTTCAGGAAACAAATTTTTCTAGTGAATATAGCCAGGACTGGACAGCTATTTCTGATTTGTGGCTAACTCAGAACCCAGGAACTAGGCACTGTTCAGCTAAGTCTTTAGAAAATCCTGATCTAAAAGGCAAGCATAAGGCTTATGTGACCCAGTCTGGCAGCGAGTTCCAGATTTTTAAAACAGAACTGAGGAACTAGTATGGGTACCAGTGCATCTTTTTTTTATATATCTTTTACAATCTTTTGTCATTAATTTAGTAATTGAAAAAGCAAGTCTTAGATTGAGTTTTATCTGGAGGAAAAACACTTATTTTGAATGGATGTTAGCCAATAGGATATAGGATGCTAGATATACAAACTTACACAGGTATACATTAATCCTTTCTCTCTTTGTCTTGCTCAAGGGAATTTTATTTTTTTCTATACTACTTTATAAACGGATGGAAAGTGTTTTAATTTTGGACAAGGTAAGTTTCCTACTAAGGAAGACAATTTTAGGGAATGGATATGTAAATGGCTTCATTTTAACAGAGAAATTAGAAGATAGCTGCTTAGGGTCCTAACTACTATGCACAGAAGTGTCAGCTGCTTCTTCCTGCAGTTGTACTTTGCTGGAAAGAAGCTTTCTGCATCTCTTTGAAAGAGCTGTTACGGGAGAGGCTTCCAAATAAGATAGATAAGACAGGGTTGCTGAAGTCCCAGAGAAAATCTTCACCAGACAAGCTGATACAGTTCTATGCTTACAGTTTTCCTTTTACCTGCTCTTTAGTGGCTCAACTGTTCAACCTATGGATTTCTAGAGCTGCCATTTTAAAGCACTTTACTTTCTCCAGAGTCTGCTAAACCTAAGGAACTTTACCCACGAGAGACAGTATGCTGTTAAAGAAAATAAACTAGCTCAAACTTTCTGTCTATCCTTGCTAAGCATGTCAGATGTAACCATATAGGGAAAACAATTGACTTGGTAGGATTCATGAAAGGAAATACCTATCTTCCACTCTAGGACTTTCATGCTATAAAGCCTCACTTGCTGTTGACTACTGAAAGTAACTAATTACTGCAGTCAGCTGTGCTGCAGAATTAGCTCCAGCTGGTGTAGGTACAGACGACTGTTGGGCAGTAGTTCATGGGCTTGTTTATTGGATCAAGTTAATGTTTCTGTTCTGATTGAATAATTTTTCTTATTTGATAAAGACAAAATGTTACTACTTGATTTGAAACATTACTTCCATTGGTAAATTGATCTTTTTCTTTTCATTTAAGCAGATTACAGGACTGCTAAATCATTTTGAAAGAATTTATGATTTGCTGCATGCTTTCTTGCTTTGAAAAAGAAAAAAAGACTTTTTTTTTATCCTCACGTGTTCATGTTTGTTGTGTAAAGGGATTAAGATCAGACTACCATCATGGATTTGTGGTTTTTATTCCCACTGAGATCAGAAAAATTTCCTGTGGGAGTTCAAAGACAAAAGAATTACCTTATGGAAAAAAAAAAAAAAAGGACCACTGTGTCAGTTCCCATAATTTCTGTAATCTAAATGATTACTTAATACTCTCTCTTATGTCTTTATTAATGAATTCTAGTCTATGTGGTTCCCTTAAGGCCATACTCCAGATATTAGATAATAAACAACAGAGGGAAAGTACGTAGACAAGATCCTCTGTCACAGTCCATTGAAGATTGATTCCTACCTCTTGCGTGATTTTTTTCCTAATTTTTCTAAGAACCTAGTTTTGTTGAAATAGTCCGTTGAAACTTTTTGACTGTGAAAAGATATGTCTAATAGCTGAAAAAAAGAAGGGCAGATAAGATGTAATTTTCTTTTTTCTTCTCCTACTCATTCTCATTTCTGGTGATTTAAGAGTCTGAGTTATCCTCGCTAAATATGTTCTATTGAGCTTTTTTTTCTGTCAGTTTTATCCATTTATGTGTGTGTAGCACTTAAGTCTTTCAAAGAGCAGGTGAGCTTATCGCAATAATCTTGGGAGACACTGCTGTGAGATATAACCTAACCACTTACTGAAGGTTAGGTATTAATTAGTCATCCCTTTAGGGTGTAATGTCACAACCATTTGTTTCAATTGCAGCGTCTGCTTGTGCACCACAGTGATACCTTCCCATCACCAGACTGGTCGTGTCTGTACAACTCTTGCAGGTCCCCATGGTGAGGTAGATGAGTGAGTTGATGAGAGTTTACCACGCAGCTGTGACAGCACAAAATTTGGGGTGTTACTAGGACAAAACATCCAATATGTAAGCTAGGAGTGTTACTGGGGAGGAGGTAAAAGGTAAGCTTGTGAAAATTTAGCTGTCATCTTAGCTTGTTCTGTTAATTAGACTTTCCCTTAGTTACTCTGCAGTTCCTTTGTTGTGTTTCTCCTATATGAGGACTATGAGCTGTAACTGTGCCTGTAAAGATTCCCAATGGTTTCATTCTTTCTAAGTAAAATCACTTGGGGGAATACCCTGAGGAATTTGGAGTCATCATTATCTCCTTCTGTCAGAGTGCATAGGGAAAACATGATGGAGTTAGTATCAGGTTTTAAAGCAGACTGAGAAAGAAGGAGGATATGTTATCAAAGAAGCTTAAAGAACTAGTGTATGGTTTCTTCTTAGCTACTTTTTAGGGGTTATTTTGAGTTACGAACTCTGTTAGCTCTCTACTGAATCAAAGAAAATGTGTGATTGCAGAAAATTAGAATTTATTTTAAAAATAAAAATATGATCCAGGGATAAATAACTTCAGTTTAAGCCAAGTTATAGTTTTGTAGCACTACATTGCTAATTCTCAGTTCACCTAGCCATCATTTTCCACTTGTATAACAAGTGTCTTTCCAAATAGAGGTCCCATTTACTTTAGACGTGCTAAGGTGGACTGGGTGGTTGCACAGGTGTAAGATAGCTTCCTGCAATAAAACAACTTGGGTTGTCACTTCTTCCACTTGTGTGAAAACTGAAGAGTGTGTTTTTAAAAATTCTGTCTTCTAATATGTATGAGCAGTAAGAGTATGATTTTGAGCTTTAGTTGTTTCATTTCAATAAAGCAATGATATTGCATAATCTGAAGATCAGTAATTATATCTCAAGGAAGAGAAGAAAAAATCCCAGGTTTTCTGGTTTTGCAGTGTTTATGTACATTGAGCTGAAGGGCTGTTTCATCTGAAGCACCTGCCTTTTTCCACTGTCAAAGGCTGAGACTTTATTATCAATAATATGCGGCTAAGTCAGTGTTCTTTAAAAAGTAGAGGAAGGGATGGCAAATCTGTTTACACTTGCTTTTAAAGTTTTAAACTGTAATTCCAAACAAATTTTTTTTATCATGTTTTTCTCTTGTGCGACCAATGGATTTAGCTGGCATAAAACTCAAGCTGGAATTTGGCTAGGATACTGAAACAAGCATTCTGTAACTTCTCCTAATTAGCATTTCCACCACAATATTTTTACGTGTTTGGGCACTTGGTGTTGTTTTCTTGCACATTTGATATCTTCAGGATGTTTCTCCAGGGTTTTCATAAAAGAAAATACTTTGATGAATTTTGTCTGAATGAATATATGGTGTCTTTAGTGAATTGCTTGCATGAGAGTTTGTGATAACTTCACCCTCATAATTGATGTGGTGTTTGCAAACCATAGGAAATGCCTCCAAGGAAAATATCATAGAGAAACAGTCTTAAACACTGTCTTAATTTGTCTATGATTGAGGTTTTGAACATCTGTTTTCCTTTCAGCTGGTCTTTACAAATATTTTGAAGTTTTGCAACAGCACAATTGATCAAAGTACTTTGGGGGCCAACAAATAAGAAGTGAGAACAAAGCAGGAAACAATGTAAATGGGAAACACGATGATTTGCAAGGTGATAATAGAAGAAAAATGAGAGGGAAAAAAAGACTATAGAGATTCTTCTTTCCAATATGTGTGGTTTCTTGTTCCTCAGTAGACTTTTCATATAAGAAGAATATAAAATGAGAGAAATATCAAGTGTTACTTTGTTTATATTGTGGCATAAATATTTGGTTAAGTGATACAATAATTGTTTCTTTGGACAGATAATCTACTGTTCTAATTTATATCTGTGGAAAAAAAAATATATATAATTAATGTTAAATGGTGCCATGTCTATAAATTGCTTTACACTCTTGGAAATGTATAATTTCCCAATATATGAAAAAAAATTGAATGGGAAGAGCAAAAATTAGATATATAATAAAGGTTTGCAAGTGATTAGGCAACTAGGTTACAAAAAAAAGAAAAATCCATTTTATTAATAATCACAAGAATGGATTTTATAACAGCCAAATAACTTCTTTAGTTCAGTGAGGGCATATGTCAATCACATATGTAATGTTCTGAAACAATGGTAATGCTTTTTGTAGCTCCTAAGTGATTCTTTCGTGTGAAAGCAAAATCTGAATCCTTTCTGAGAATAGGAACTGTTGAAACAAACCAGAATACCAATGAACCTTTAAAGCAGAAAAAAAAACCAAACCATGTATTATCATGTTAGGTGTTTTTATAATTTTCTAATGTTTTATGAGGGTTAGGCAGTATTATTCCCAAAAATACAGATTCTTGAAGGAAGCTGCTCTGATGGGAGTGTAACATATGGGGGAAACATAGAAATGGAAAATTAAGTCTTTTTCATAGTGCAAATTATTTGTTAATAGTTATCTATTTATAAAGAATGCAGACAGCATCTTCTCTCAGAAAGATAGTAGGCTTGATGATGATCTTTCGAGGTCCCTTCCAATCCCTAACATTCTATGATTCTATGATAAAAAGCGGACTGTCTCAATTTCTATATCAGTGCTTGGATACTCAGAGAATTCTGCTCCTCCAGAAGTGAAGACTTACCACTGGTACTCCAATTATAGTCTTGTTTTGTCATGTGAGGTGCAAACAAGTTCCCAAACACTGCTCTTGTGCATTATTTTTTTCTGCAGTCAGTGTTTCAGAAAAGCTTTCAGATCATGTAAGTTGGCCATGCTCAGGCTGTACTCCTGAGCTGGTACAATGGTGACCAGGCTTCTTGTGCAAGACTCCTGCTGACCCTGCAAGGAGGATTAACAGAATCAAGTCAACGGTCTCACTTTCTGCCAGCTGAATCCTTTTAACAGGACAGAATACAAAACTGAGGGGGGAAAGCACATACTCACCATCAAAACCAGAAATCTTGAATGTCAATCATTAAGACTCCTAATTAATAGTATATTTGGACAATTAGGTAATAGTGTATTTAGAAAGATAATCACACTCAATTCACCAGCAGCTCCTGTGTATAATGTAAACTGAGACTGTGTGCAGCCTCACTATGCAAAAATTATTTAAATTTCCCCATGCTTCCAGCAGCATCAAGTCGGCATGTGATAACACATTTTCCAGATGCGCAGTTCCTGTGAGTTCTCCATAATTAATTCCAGGCAAAGTCAGCCACAGTAGTTCAGATAGCTTATACAGATATTTTGAATACTTGGATGAGCTGCATTGTCATCAGGATAGGACAGGTGCTAGCTTCCATGTCATGCTGGTGGTGTACAGTGCAGAATGGCCCCAAAAGGAAGCCAAGATGATATCTCCAGACAATTACTCAACTGAAGGCCTAACATATACTTAACCTCTCAGTATATTAAAAAAAGTTCCTGCAACCCTGTGGCCCATAGTTAAACCTTGTCACTTGGGAGATTATATTAAAAATCCATCCTAGTTTACAGTAAGAAATAACACAAACGGGTAAAGTGCAAAGATTTGTTCCTGATGGTAATGTATACATCAGTCATAAAAATCAAAATCAAGAAATATGAATTCAGTTGGTTAAGATGTTCTGCTTTGTTACACTTTTAACAATGAATCATTTAATGTCTCTGTCTCCCTTTCTCTCCTGGAAGATGAGGATGAAATCAACATCCTTTGAACTTCTGATACATCTGCATGAAAAAGGTCCTTAAATGAAGAATTATTATGCATAGAGAAGATGAGGTATGAGTTCCGCTTAGGATCAAAGGCAAAGTGGGACTGTGAATGTAAGGTTTTGGATCATTGCTTTGTTCTCATAATCTGTTATTGAAATTCCCCCACCACCATGTGGATGCGTACCAAGGGGCATTTAAGGAAATCTGGAATATTTGATAATGATCTGTATGCCCTTGAAAAGACTATTACTACCATTAAAATTCTGGTGTCTCCCTTGAAGACATTATCTTTTCTCTTTGGAACAGTACATGGGCAACTGCTACATTAGCTTTCTGTGAGAAACTATCTCTCCTCTGCCTTATCCAGGCTGACATCCTTCACATTGTAATCGATGATAATGTGAGAACAGGATGTGAGGTGACGAAATGTACTCAACTTCTGGAAAGGGCTTTCTGCCAGCCTCTGAGTTGGCTAAGGCTTGATGTGATTCATCAAGCAACAATTAGAGTGTGGATTGGATTAGGAATGATTTCTTAAGTGATGAATTGGGCTGAGTAAATGGCTGTCTCCTGTGTGAGCCCTTTTCATTGTTCTGAATAGAGTAGAATGTTGGGAACTCCTTTGATTTAATTGGATATTTGGTGGGTTTCCTAGACAGCAGTGTCTAGATTTGTACACTGTCATGGAAAGCTCAAGATTTTCCATACCTACTGCTCTGTACTTGAAAGTTCTATGTATTACTTAGATCATATTTATAATCGTCTTTTTTTTCTGGATGATGAAATATAACGAAATGAGACAGTTGGACAAACTGCTGAGATACAAAAGGAAAGAATTTGGAAACATGGTAATTTCGATTTTATTTTTATTTATATTTTTTTTCTAAGGAAACAAAATGCTACTCTCTTGCTTGTAAAAGCCTCAGGAGACCAGCACGTTTCATACAGATATCTAAGTTGTTTTAGGGATTGCTAGCAAAGTGTAAAGTTTGAATTTTACTTGGCTAGTCCAATTTGAATAATTCTAACTCAGTCCAAAGTAAACCTCTAATGTGAACATATTCTTAAAATACATTAATTTCTATGTGTAGGCATATAATCATGGAAAGTATTCTAATAATATTTTACAATTTAGCTTATTTTTGTTATATTATTTCTATTCAATTTTTACATATAAATATTTGAATTAAATTTTCTTGCTAATGAAACTGCCTTGCATATTAACATGATCATTATCTCTTCTGATTAATTACATACTTTCTTACCAACAAATAAAGGAAAAGACAAAAGATGATAAAAATGGCATGCAAACCCACAAAAGACCCTCTCAGTTTATCAACACTGGTATTTTCATTGACTTTTCTTCACCCCTTTAAGCAGGAATGGCTTTTAGAGAAAGAAACTGAAATATTTTGTTATCTTAAGCTGTATTGCACATTTACGCATAGTACTGAAGTGAGTTGTAGTTGTCGTCCAGTTTGCTGTAGATGGTAGTGACATTCTTTCCTGTGTTTAAAGATACTGTATGATATATCTTAAATTCAGACAAATTTAGAAATATATTGTATTGGTGACACTGAAGAGTACACGCTTGTGAGAAATATTTTGATTTTATAATTATAAAGATTTTCTCCTCTTGTTTTGCAGTTCATATGTATGCATATTTCATACTTAAGTGAAAGGGAGGAGAGCAACTGACATCACATAAAATAGGAAATGAAAGGGAATAATAGCTGTTGTCCCTTCCCTAAAGGAGTGACACATCCTGAGTATCCTAGATTTCTTAGCAGAGTTACTTTCAGTCTAATAAAGATGAACACGATGACCTTTAGTTCTTCACACCTGATTCCCTTATCAATTGCTTCCACAGGCCTGGTTTATTACGCCTCTGATTTTGCTATAAATGCTTTCCTTAGGAAAACAGCATAACAGAAATCTTCATATCACTTAAAAACAAGTTTGGAAAATAGATAATTTTTTTATTGTCAGTTTCAGAAATAAAAGGCAAGCACAAAATAATAAATCTGTTTGCTAAAACCACTTACCACTGACTGTTAGTTACATGTGCTAAAAAGAAAAATACCAACAAAAAACAGGAAAATACGCAGGTTGAGTGCAGATTGCACAGATTAGTCATACAGATCTATGGTAGCATCTGCGCAGTTTCATTCAGAGTGACCTTTATTTTCTTTATGCCATACATTGATACTGACTCTGCAGCTCAGGTACAGCAAGTAAGAAAACACACAGTAGGTAAAGTCTGCCTTATTCATATAGTGTACAGTATAATGTTCAGCTACATGACACATAACTGTTAGATCATGATGGCATAGCTCTTATCTAAATTAGACTTACTACTGGCACTGTGGTATGTCAACGAGACTTTTTTTCCGAGGGTTGGCTGACTGGCATCTGTAATGTGAAAAGACTTTGATAAATCCTCAAAAATGGTAACTAAAAATTAATCTTTGAATTGCTGAACATTTCATGTTTTGATTTCTGTCTTTTTTTTTTTTTGGAGGGAGAGAAGAACATTTAGGTGAATATGGAAAGAAATGTAGTTTTGGAGTTTACAACTTTATATCTGTGATATTATATTCTGATTTAAATTTTTTTAAGCTTATAACACCACTTTGCATTCAACAGCATGCAACACTTCTGCAGACCCAGTTGCAAATCTATCTGCTGTGTGAATTGGTAATGGGACATTCAATCAGCCTAAAACAAATTCGTTCTACACAGAATATATTATAAGGCAGAAAGGAATTCTGAAGTCTAATTTCAGCTGTAGCTTTTTGTTTCAATTCTGTTTTGAACTGTCCTTACTGCAACAGTTTTTTACTGGCTTTTGTAGCTGGTAAGGATAACTGGAACTACCTAGCACTGTTACAGAATATATTAATACAGAGGGGAAAACCAAATCAAATTTCGCTTCTTGACTTGAGAGGTCACTCGAGGATAATCATGGCAACGTTTGAGGTCTATTTATTTAGTACTAACGATACTCTGTACATTTCCAATTACTGTAAGACATATTTTGGTAGGTTACTGGGCATGACTCTTTTATACAAAAAGAATAATATGTAGATGTGTTGTTCGCTAGAGAATATTCTATAAAAGTCTGCAATATAATTGTCTTTTTTGAGGCAGGATACTATTTAATCATTCAGGTTCCTCTTAAACACACAGGAAAACTTTGCCTGTCCCACACATTTAGTGTAACGTTTATGCACTGGTGTTTCAGGTGAAAAGTCAGCCATATCATTCCTAGTTAAATTCTTAATCTAAGAAGATTCCTAGCTGTATACAGCTTTACAATTGTGCAGAGAAAAGTGTTCAGCTGTTGTACTGCGAAGTTGTTTCCACAGTGAGCAACCAAATAATGATCGTATGTGAACAGCATAATATATATGATGATTTTAAAGTATTTTTTTGTGCTTTGTGTTTCTGTTTCTCTCATTCCCTCACACCTTCAAAAAATTGTAAATTTAGAACAAACTAGTGTCACGTTTCATGCTGAAAATATATGGTAGGGCAATGTGCTTGCACTTACATCAGATAGCTCCGTGGTTATTCCCTTTCTCTGAATACGAAAGGTCTGCTCCATCTCCTGACTGGAGAGACCTGATCCCATCACTGTGTAAAGTGAGCAAACTATAACACAACTTACTGCCAGTCTACCACAGTTGTATTTCCTTTTACTGCAAATGTATGGAAAAAAAAACACACCCTCTGTAGAGGATTGCATGACCTATTTGTTGTAGCTCAGATTAAATCACTTACCCTGACAAATATTTTTTTCATATTGTCTTCATTAAAAAAAAAACACCTGAAAACAAAGTAATCCAGTATTAATGTGTAATCATTCTCAGTATTTGAATTTTTTTTAAAGAAAAACAGGTTCTTCTGAGAATCCTCAAAATGTACATAAGTTAAAATGATGGAAATATAAATGTCTGGTGAAGAATTTAACGAATTTGTGTTCAAATTATGTACAGTTGGAAATGTGTTGCACAATGCAGGAAACAGGGAATCCTCCAAAATTACATTAATGAAAGATCAAAGCAGCACTTACACTAGAAAATGAGCTAGAAAGAAAGGAAATACATATGAAAAATACTCTAAAGATTTGATGCGTGTGAGTGACATAAATATTTATGTTTTTCTTTGAATTTGCAGAGCTTTGCAATACCCAACCCAGAAGAGGAAGTATTTAAATCTCCAAACTTAATGTAGTTATTCAGTACTCTAAATTGAAAAACAAGCTTTAAACAACTTAATGTTGGTATTGTTTGTACTATTTTTTTTTTTATTTTTTTTACCCAGCTTAGGCTCCATTGCTTTAAACACAAAGGTGACCTCCCTTCAGATATCATGATAATGATTCTTGTGTGTGCTCAAACCTCTCAGGCATGTGAGATCTACACAGCTACACACTGGTGCAGTCCAAAACTGGCAGTTGCAGGGGCTTCATTTGTGCTCCCATTGCCCTTTCATTCTCTTTTGTACTTACCCATCTGGCGTGAGCACTTGCCATCCTCCCTTTCCTTGGCATTAGCAGCAGCCTGCATACCTCTCCTTTGTGCAGTAGGGAAAGAGCTGCAAGGGGAGGAAGGATCAGCATGCCTCCGAGGCATAACCAGTGTCTAGGAGGACTGTACTAGCCAAGCTCTGAATAACTATTGAATAAGCAGGTATTCCTAATCTCTTTCATGGAAAAGACAGAAGGCCAGATGGTAATGGGTCTTAAGGGTGTCACTTGAACTGTGCAGGACTAAACTGCGTCTTACCAGTTTGGTTTTTTAACTTGTTATCAAAGTGCATTCTTCTCTCACAGAACACTTTAACATCTAGGTAACCTAGTTTATGTATTATTTGGAATACAATACAAGGGACTGTTTAAGCTGCACAGTTAGAAACTCGGAATTCAAAGCAATTCCAATTGCACCCTTAATTCAGTTAAGTACAAGTGCCTTTGTCAAAGAAGCTGTAGGATGCAGAGGGACTAAGACAAAAAGATGACATAAATGCTGTCTTTAAGGAATGGCTCCTTTTTTTGGTTTTACTCCAGAGGAATTACTGCAGACACTTGGTTAAAAAAAAAAAAAAAAGATAAAAATACTGTTCATAAAGGGACTGAGTGACCAGTATTGAATAAGGACATCATTCAGATTTGCTTTCTGGTCAGTGTATTATATATTCACTGAAAGGAGAGTTTCTGTAGAAAATTTAATCATGTCACTTAAACTGTCCCATAGCTTGCCAGCATGTAAGCTTAACTGAAGGTAGGTAAGTATTGACAAGGGTATCTCTAGATTTTGAAGGCTTTGTTTTGCAAGCTATGATAGTCTCTTGGTATGGAAACAAAACTAAAAATTTCTGGTTTACTATTAACTGGCCTTTCAACTTTGAGCTATTTGACTGACTACCTTGCAACACAAAAGGAATTTATTAGGGTGAAGATCTTTGTCACTGTAAGTATACACAAATAAAAGTTGAAGGGAAATTTGTAAAACAAGCAGGCTATGTATGATGTTTAATATAAAAGAGAGAAAGAGGAAACTAACTTTTTCCCTGCTATACTGAATCTGCTACTCTAGTACAAAAGCAATTTTCCAGAATACTTCAATTCTACTAATTTTGATAATTCTTCACTGTGTTAAGATTAATGGTATTATACAATTTATACAAACATTTTATACAATACTTCTACACAACACTTTTCATAGTGAGTAATCCTAATATGTCCCAATATGGAAATAATTTAGCATTACTAAACTGAGATGTCTGAGAAAGCTAACTATTTTATAAACATTCTCAAATTACTCAGAATTTTCCTGCAAGTCACGACTACTTCAGAAATACTACTTTGGTAATTTACAAGTGCACAGCAGTCCCCATAATGATGTTCACGTTTCAAATTACGAGTATAGGTTTCTCATAAGCCATGTATCAGTGGCTAAATCTATGCTACCTTTTGAAATACAGGTATTAATGAACAAGTTAAATAAGTACTATGTATGTATGTGCGTACTGGAAAGGAAAATCAAGAATTTTAAGTCAAGTTTCAAGGTTTTACTCCTGTATGTAATCAGGAACAGATATTAATTCCTAGTTGAGATTTAAAAATTTTATAAGGCTGTATATAGAAGACTTGTTATCTTTAGGTTTCCATTTCTAGCAAGACCAGTAATAATCATTATCTGTTCCGAAAAACATGTATTTTATCACAATATTTATAATAGACAAATCAACAGGGCTGGATAGTATAGAACAGTCACATAAATTATTCAGATCTGTGTTGAGCTTCAGTTAAAAAAAATATATAATTTTCTTATACTTCAATATCTCTGCCCAAGTTAAGATCTAATACTTTTGGTGTCCAACAGAAAGCTGACTTTTAAACAGCTTTCTCTTGGAATACATTTGCAAATGAACTTACAAAAATGTCTGGCTTTTGGGGATGATTTAAGAGTACCCTGATGAGTCAAACAATAAAATATGACACGGAGAATTTAAACTAGGCCAAAACCCAGATATTAGTTCCATAAATTCTTAATTCAGAATTTGAATCTTTAAAGTTAATATGTATCTTGAGTAGACTTGTACTTTCACAAAAAAAAATGTTGCATCATAATACATGCAGTTTTCTGTTTTAGTGACATTGGTCCTCAATAAAGTGTGTATTTCATAGCCTGGAAAGGCAAACATGAACTCCTTTAACATGATCTACCTAAAACTAGGACACCTGCATTCTGCTGCTATCCATATAAAGCAAAGTTGTTACTCTAATGTTAATTAATATTTTTCTCCAGTTAACAGTTTCTGCAAGCCCTTTATCTGAGATCACTTCTATTATATATGTAAAGGTCATTTATCATTGCAGCCAAAGATTCTGAAAATGTGCAATATGTAATTTGAGACAAAATGATGACTCAGTCAGGTGTTTTTTCTAATTGTTGTGGAATGCCCTAAAAAAGATGGAAAAGGAAGTATCAGTTGGGGTAGAGGGGTGGGGGGGGGGGAAGGGGAGAAGGTAGGAAAAGTAAATAACATTTCATTGTCTCCCTTGCAGGCTGGAGAAGATTCCAGGTCTTCCAGCAGTATATGGTACTTCATAGAATAAAAAACCTGAGGGCAGTGGGCATGGTGCTCCCGTAGGAAAATGTTAAATAGAGACTTGTTTTTACAAGCTTCTGTACATAAATAATATGAAAAGGAAGTATTTTTAACCAGTTCTCTTATCTAAAATTCTCTATCTAAATATTTTCTATCTAAAATTCTCTATCTCATCTAAAATTCATATCTAAAATTCACTTTATTTACTTATAATTACGTGTATTGTAGTTAAACCTTTCCTACGTTTCTTGCTTTACATATTTTTTTTAATAATAAATGTCAGCATAAGAAATATTTTATGGGTTGGAGCTCTTTAAATTTATGTAAAAACCAACGGATACCTTGAAAATGTCAAGGAGAGACTAGTGAGGGTTTTTGTAATCTGTAAGAGCAAGCACTGGTAGTATACTTCTCTTCTTCCCTATTCTTGGCAGAAAACACTGGCCATTTACTCATGGGTGTACGGAAATCTCGATCTTGCACACAAATTATTGACTACTTATTCTTAATCTTCAAAGATTATATTCTTGTGCTCTAATTCCCTATGGAAACATTGTCGGGTAACTAGTATAACTGAGCATGTTTCATCCCCAGCGGGTTGGACAAAATTGCATTGGGGCAAGGCACGTATGTATTTCTACAGTATGTATTACATAGGATAAATGTGGCCTGCACATGCTAAGTATTTAGATACGATTAGAAGAAAATATCAAGGAATTTTACCCACTGCCATATTTATTTAAAAACTATATGATTCTTTATGAGCCTAAGAGTTAGGTATTCATTTACACTTGATTCTGGCTGTAGAAAGGAAATCTATGATGCACCTTTGAGGTGTGCTTCCAACACAGACTTTGCACATTCTTACCCAAAAGAATTCAGAGCTGGACACTAGCTACATGACATGTAGGGAAAGTAGAGCTGCAAGTTGGTCCAGTGACTACCATTGCTGAGGGGGTTGAAGGAAAGGAAAGGTATTTTCCTTACTTGAACCACAGAGATCGCAAACAGATGAAGTAAAACATTCAGAAATTTTTGTGGAAAAGTGGGCAAGCAAGAAGGAAAGTTGGTGATGTTGGAAGAATGTGTGGTATGGACCAGCATGCTGGAGCAACAGCTGGGAAAAAAAAAAAAAAAGAATGTGATTTTGAAAAGCTTTGAGTGTTGGAATGGGAAACTGGATATTAGCTTTCTGTCCACAAGTTAGATTCAAATTGAAAAAAAAACAAACCCACAACAGCAACATCACAAGTAAAGTGGAAAATGCTGTGTTTCCTAAAATAAATTTTCTGGCAGCTTGACTCCTGTTACAATCCTTTGTGGGAGTTATATTCAGTTGTGCTTTTTGTGTATAGTTAAAAAAACCCATATGTTTCCTTCTAACTTTGGAAGTATGTATTTTCTTTGTAAAATGGGTAAAATATTTTAATGGTTAAATAATATATATAGCATTTAGAAGACGTCATGTTTTACCTTTGTATTGCAAAAGTAACAGGTTTTAGTTTTTTTTTCCTCTAAAGTTCTTTTATTATGTTGATTATTGTTTTCAAGTTGTTCTCCCTTAAAAAAACTGACATATATATTCCAAAGAAAAGATTTTCTTGCTAACCAGGATTTCATGAGGGATTTTCTTGCTAACCAGGATTTCAACAGAGGGACCTGGATAGACTGGATCGATGGGCCCAGGACAGCTGCAGGCATGTCAACAGAGCCAAGTGTAGGGTCCTGCATTTTGGTCACGGCAACCCCACGCAACACTACAGGCTTGGGGAAGGGTGGCTGGAAGGCTGTCTGACAGAAAAGGACCTGGGTGTTCTAATCGACAGCCAGCTGAGTATGAGCCAGCAGTGTGCCCAGGTGGCCAAGAAGGCCAATGGCATCCTGGCCTGTATTAGAAATTGTGTGACCAGCAGAAGTAGGGGGCTGATTGTCCCCCTGTACTGAGCACTGGTGAGGCCACACCTTGAGTATTGTGTTCAGTTTTGGGCACCTCAGTATAAGAGGGATATCGAGGTGTTGGAGTGAGTGCAGAAGAGGGCGACAAAACTGGTGAAGGGCCTGGAGAATAGACCTTATAAGGAGTGATTGAGGGAGCTGGGACTGTTCAGTTTGAGACAGAGGAGGCTGAGGGGGAACCTCATCATGCTCTACAATTAATTGAAAGGACATTGTAGAGAGGTTGGTGCTGCTCTCTTCTCACAGGTCATTAGGGACAGAACCACGGGGAATGGGTTCAAGTTGCAACAGGGCAAGTTTAGGCTGGACACTAGGAAGAAATTCTTCACAGAAAGAGTGGTCAGACACTGGAACAGACTGCCTAGGGAGGTGGTTGAGTCGCCATCCTTGGATGTGTTTAAGTGTCGCTTAGATGTGGTGTTGGGTAATATAGTTTAGTGGTGAACTTGTAGTGTAGGGTTAATGGTTGGACTTGATGATCCCAAGGGTCTTTTCCAACCTGAACTGTTCCATGATTCTATGATTCTATGTCCAACCTGGAAAGTACAAAAATAATTAAATGAAAGTATTTTTAAAATATTTTTATATAATATAGAAGAGAGAAATGCCGATATTAAGAACAAAATCATTTAGGGGATCTGACTAATTTAAACCATTTTATTTTCTAATTCTCTTAGTCACACAGAGAACAGAATAGTTATTGCATTGTCACAGTGCTATTAGTAAGTTGCTTTTCAGTAGTAAATAGTAAATGTTTATATCAAAGTTAGTTTTCAAGAGGATATTTCTGATACCACAAACTCCTTAAAGTTTTGTAATCAGAATGTAAGCCTGCTCTGGAGAGGGTTTCCTCTTCTGGGCTATAAGGCTAGTATAACTTACTTGAAATTCAAAAACTTTATTTAGAAAGAATTTTCCTCTTCTGGTTTATTTTTTTTTCTGTTACTATTGCAAAAAAAAAAAACACCATAGCTGTTGTGCTAGCAATTATAAAAATAAAAGCAGAATTAAGAGATGAAAGCTTTAGTGTTATGTTTGATTTACTTTTTGTACAAAATCAGAGAGGTGTGCTGCAGGGACGGGGTGAATGAAGGCTGCTTGACAGTGTGTCCTAAATTAAACTGCAGTGCTCCAGCTCTAGGGTGATATGTCAGTCTCACTATGTTATTCACAAGAGATCATGGAGAGGAATGGGGATTCCTGTTCCTGTCAGTTCTAATAGGATGGATGTGGCAAGATTCCAGGTGCGTGCATTGTACATTGACAGCACTGTATGCATATGAGGGATTCTAAGCCAAACAGGTAGAAGAGTGGGAATGGTCTGAATACGTGTTTCTTGTTCCGTAGTAGTACTTAGTAGTTTCAGAGATTTTGTCAGAAAAATGTCAATAATTTAATTAATTTTGTCATAAAAATGTCATTAATTTAATTAAAGAACCTTGAGGTGAAAAAAAATCTGAAATGTTTTGCATGGAAAATAATCACTATAGCAGTAGGGAAAACAATTGCAGTTCGAAATTGTTTTTAACTTCAATTCCTGAAGTGTGAAGAAAGGAGTCAGACTACTGAGAATTGAACTTTCTGGGCTGTTAAGTGGGAAACATGGCCTGAAAACAAGAGCAGCCTAATCAGATGGGACAGAAATGTGACAAGAGAGAATTGAACGTATCTACGAGGTGAGCCAAGGGAAGTGTTTTGGGTTTTTCTTCAGAACTGTGGAAACTTAAAAATAGAAGAAGGATACAAAAGGTGTGAGATTTTTTTTTCTTCACTGGATGAGACGAGGAATAACTTATGATTTAAAAGAAATGGGAAGGAAAAAGGAGTAATGTATATTGAGAGGCAATGGAAGCAGCAGTATTTTAGAGGGAGGGAAGCATTTTAAAAGGGGAAGGAAGTTAATTTCTTGATGTTGGTAGCAGAAAAACTAACCAGTAAAGACATTTAATATTTTTTGTGAAGTGTTTGAAAACTGATAACACTCTGGAAGTTATAAATTAGACTTTGCCACTCTCTCAAACTAAAATGTCACTAGAATACTTAATAATTATTAGAACCTGACATGCATAAATTCCCTTAATCTTTAGGTAATTCCCTCTGTTAACATTTTCAACTGGTTTGATCCTTTAACTTTTCTCCTTTAAAACTAACATTCAGTAAGGTAGTTGGGCAACAAGGTCAATATTACCAATGTCACTGTGACATTTGATTACATAAAGTCTTGCCTGGCTTATCATGAGAAAATTCTGGATTCTCATTGCCAGAACTTAATTAATTCTCATCTTTCTAATTTAATTGCCTTTTCAAAATTCAGCTTGCATTTTAATTATGAGTAATGTTTCAGAAGTTAAATTCTGCCTAGATTGTCAAAACTATGGAGACTTGTACATTTTACTTGTATTTTCACAATGCGTGTTTGTAGGCTGGGTATTTTTTCTTTTCGTTATTTCCTTTCACAGGGTGGAATGTATTGTGTGATGTAAAATCTGAGTTCTGTTAGGGTTTGGAGGCTAAACAGATTAGATAACAACATCACAGTTTTAATTTGTTATTGTTCTACTATGAAATAAGTTTGAGAGAATTTTATTTCATGCTTCCTTTCCATGCTATTATCCCAGCTGCCTTATTGTCTTATCTAGATACCAGTTACCTTAGAGAACCACTTAAAATGTGTTTTTTGCATTGTCAATTTTATTTTTAGTGTGGAGTGCTTGCCTGTTTTTTGTGGTTTTTTTTTTTTTTTTTTTGCAAGTTACAATTAAAATATGAAATTATATTCTATTCTTAATTATAAAGGATTTTCTTTTCTCTATGAACAAAGTATTGTGTATGACTTCTGCATAATTCTTGCAGAAATCAATGCCATACGTTTTAGTTTAGAAAAAAGTCCCTAAGCGAAATAGTCACATGGAAAGTCCTGTGTCAGTGGGCAGGCTATGTCTGAGGCCACAGGATGAACTAATGGCCGTTATCTGCAACAAGAAATTTTGGCCTTATTATCACCCAAAGGTTTGGATTCATGTGGGATTGTTCAGCCTGGAGAAGAGAAGGCTCCGGGGAGACCTTATAGTGGCCTTCCAGTACCTGAAGGGGGTTACTGGAAAGCTGGAGAGGGACTTTTTATAAGGGCATGTGGTGATAGCAGAAGGGGAAATGGTACTAAACTAGAGCAGGGTAGATTTAGACATTAGGAAGAAGTTCTTTATTACAAAGGTGGTAAGATACCAGAAAGTGCTGCCCAGAGAGGTTGTGGATTTCTCATCCCTGGAAGTGTTCAAGGCCAGGCTTGATTAGGCTTTGAGCAACCTGTTCTGATGGAAGGTGTCCCTGCCCATAGCAGGGGGGTGGAACTAGATGATCTTTAAGGTCCCTTCCAACCCAAACCGTTCTATGGTTCTGTATTGCATCATGAATATCACCAGTCACATGGAAGTGTTATTGTATATTTTGCTTGACTGACCGCAGTTTTCAGTTCACCTTTGAGCTATGCAAGAGTTCAAAGCTGTAATTTATTAGCATAATCCATGCTGCTGTCACAAAAAAACTTCACTATTCAAAAAAAAAGGAACATTGTTACATTAGAAGGCAGCTTGTGGTTTAAAAGCAGTACCACTTGAAACTACTATTGGAGAGACAGTATTAAACTTTTTTTCAGACTGCTGAAGCTTTAAGTCAGTTCAAAGAAAGTGGAGCCAGACTAACACTAGGAACAGTGAGAGTTTCCTGTAGGACATGTCTAACCTAGACAAGGAAGGTGATAGACTCTGTCTCTTCCAAAAATTCACTTAGTTGCACAGCTAAAAAAGACACAGATTTCACTTTGGTCCAATTCTTACTCTTAAGATGTCCCTGAACAACATGTCCCTAAACAATGACCTATCTCAGAAAACTGTGATCTATAAGTGCATTTAACGTGTCCCTTGTAAATAGCAACATTGCAAATGAAGTTAGTAAAACTGCTGAGAAAGATCAAAAGTTGTACTGAATCAGTCTGAGTCAAAAGTTCACAAGGAATCTCAGAAATATCTGGAAAACAGACTAGGAAGAAGCTAAAGCTCTCTCCTCCAGGACTGTTAAGCTTTTGATATTCTTGAAATGTCACTGATCTTGAGATCAGTAATGTATTTATTATTATTTTATTGTGTTCCATTTTACACAAAAATAAGCTTACTCTTGTGGAATCTATCATATATATTTCCCACTGATACTTAAGTGTGAGTTTTACATCTACAAAAAAGACAAGAATTTTGGGTTCTTTAAAAGCCTCAGAGCTGCTTGACATTGTTCCCAAACCCCGTGTTTACCAGAGGTCAAAAGTGTGCTGACCGTCCAGTGATTCATTTCATGTAATTATTCCTAGCATTATTAACTGCTCCAAGCAGTCATTCCAAGACTGGTCTGTATAACTCATAAACAAATAGTGTTGTCCTGAAACTCGTTTGTTTGCAAGACTTCTGGAGATCTACCAGAGCAATCTGTGTTCACAGCAGGTCCAACTGCTGAAGGAGGTAGATGTAAACAGCAGTTAAATCCCTTTTACACTTCCTTTTTTATTAAGGCTAGGCAAATCTTTTCCTCACCCGTGTGTCTCTTTGCTGGAACCACTCCAGTGCATTTTCTCTTTTGAAATGGGGAGTTCAAAACTAGAGACAGTTTGCAGATGAGGTCTTGTAAGTGTCTGCTACTGAACTCAAACATCCACTTCAGTTAATGTTATATTTCTACTAACCTTAAAAGCCAGTATCACCATTTATTTGAAAGACTTTTGTATATGAATGTTTTCTGATGATTCAAAATAGCACTTACATTTGGGTAGACAGAGAAAAACAGTATAAAGACATGGAATAAGAAATGTCACAAGTGACAACTCTGAGTTGCTAATATAATAGCATAAGGGAAGTTAATCTCTGTCTTTAGGCTTTAATAAACCTTAAACTATTAAGAGGCCTTTTTAAAAGTGAATACAGAAATTGAAGAGGTGTCTTTGGTAGATTTTGCATTGCCTAAATAAATCAACCATTTTAAGAAAAACTTTTAAAAATTGGATCTTACCACAGTATCATTTTTTTTTAATTGCAGGAATTACTTTCACCTGTTCGGTTTTGTTTTTCCTTTTGTAGACAAATTAATCTTAGAGCAACATACATAAAAATTGAATAGAAGCAAATTTGTAGCAAATTCTTATGTAACAGTGTCAGCATTAACATTTCAGATTTATACAGTCCTTAACTTAAGGATGCTGGTTGGCTGACACAATAGTTATTCTTGGTCATTTCAAGAAAATTGCTAAATGGTGACCAGACAGAAAAAAACATTGCTATGTTTTTATTATGTTAAAGTAGTTCCATTTCTTAAGAGTATTGCATCTGTTGGAGGAAAAAAAGATCAACAGAAAAGTGTGTATCTTGTAGCAACAGAAAAATCGGAAGAGCCAGAAGATTTTAGAGGAAATAATATATCTTTTCAAAAGGATTTACTGTTAACTCCTTGTAGTACTTCACATATCCATAGTGGACCAGTAGGTCATAGAATGTTCAGGATTGGAAGGGACCTCTAGAGACCGTCTACTCCAACCGCCCTGCCAGAGCAGAATCCCCTAGGGCAGCCACACAGGAACGCGTCCAGGCAGGTTTTGAAAGTCTCCAGAGAAGGAGACTCCACACCCTCTCTGGGCAGCCTGTTCCAGTGCTCCGTCACCCTCACAGTAAAGAAATTTCTCCTCGTGTTGAGACGGAACTTCTGATGTTCTAACTTAAATCCATTATTTCTTGTTCTATTACTGAGCACCACTGAAAAGAGATTGTCTCCTTCCTCTTGACACCCACTCTTCAGATGTTTCTATACCTTAATAAGATCCCCTCTCGGCCTTCTCAGGACTAAACAACCCCAGTTCTCTCAGTCTCTCTTCATAGGAGAGATATTCAAGTCCCTTAATCATCCTTGTAGCTCTCCTTTGGACTCTCTCCAGTAGATCCCTGTCTCTCTTGAATTGAGGAGCCCAAAGCTGGACAGAGTATTCCAGGTGTGGTCTCACCAGGGCAGAGTAGAGAGTGAGGACAACCTCGCTAAACCCGCTGGACACAGTTTTCTTAATGCACTCCAGGATCCCCCCCAACCCTCTTGGCCACAAGGGCACACTGCAGTCCCATGGACAACTTACTGTCCACTAGGACTCCAAGGCCCTTCTCCATGGGGCTGCTTTGCAGTAGGGCAAGCCGTAATCTGTACTGGTGCCTGGTGTTATTCCTGCCCAGATGTAGGACTCTACACTTGTCCTAATTGAACTTACCGAGGCTCCCCTTTGCCCAACTTTTTAGCCTGTCTGGATCCCATTGGATAGCAGCACAGCTTTCTGGTACATCCCAGTTTTGTATCATCAACAACTTGCTGAGGGTACACTCTATCCCCTCATCTGGGTCATTGATGAACTGGACCCAGTACTGATCCCCGGGGGAACACCACTGGCCACAGGCCTCCAGCTTGACTCTGTGCCACTGATCAGAACCCTCTGAACTCTGTTGTTGAACCTGTTAACAATCCACCTCACAGTACAATCATCTATCCCACATTTCTTGAGTTTTCCTACAAGGATCAGTTTCCCTGGACTGTTTTCTTATATATTGTATATATATACATATAGGTATACAGAATACATATTACACATAATGAAAGTTAGATCATGAAAAGCAGAATAGGGACATTTCTTTCTTAAGGAATGATTTAGTAGCATTATTTACTTCCTTACAGGAGAAGGAATCTTTTTTTCTTAAAGAGCAAAGTTTTCTGCTTAAGGAAGTAAAATATTCCTGGGGATAATTTTTCCATTTTCCAAATTCAAGATACATTGGCAAGAATTGGAGATTTTAAATAAAGTTTCTAAAGCTGATTACTGTTGATGTAAAGTTAGAATTATTTAAACTGTTTCTCTTAATTCCTCTCTCTTTCTGTCATCTCTCCCCATATTATCTACTGTACGTTTCTTTTTTTCAACCTATTGTGCCGTAAGAGTGAACAGATGTGTCGTTGATGTGTGTTAAATAAATGGTTTCCATCCATTTCCTCAGATAACGTAGAACTATCAGAAATGCTTAAATTTCTCCCACATGCTTTAGATTCATTCAAAGCTAGAAATACTGAACATTGTAACATGTTCAATCAGCTAATAAAATATCACAATTTGAATTAGAAACCATATCTTTATTTTTTAAATGGTTTGAGATAACTCCATTAGGTACTTAGTTTTGGAGGTTTGATATACAGTCAGAAAAAAAAAATATCACAGGATTTCTCCTACTTGTTAATATTTCTTCTTTGCCTTCAAGTAGTTATTTTTTTATTTCAGTAGTTTTTAGTTCTTCTAGGTTGTTGGTTTTGTCTTTCCTCCTGCCTAGTGTTATTTAACTTGCGCATTCCCATGAAGGACAGCATTTGCTTCTTCAGCAGTTACAGTAGGCACGTTGCCTTGTGTTGAAATTAGAGCTAGAGTCTCAAGGTCTGTCTTCTGAAACTTTTGTTTGCCTCATTGAGCAGAATTGAATCTTCTCTACTTAAGGAAGTTCCACTATTCCAGGTTATATTTCAGTAAAGCAGTACAAAGGATTAAAAGTCTTTGGGAATCTACCTGTATTTTAATTTAAGGAAGAGACTCAGGGAGGTCTGCCTCAGATCCATGTATGACATACGATGCCATTGCAAGTCGTTTGTGTCTGTGAATCACTAAGATCATTGTTGTGCTGCATAAGCATAACATTTGAGATTGAGAATTCCAAAAGAATTTTTAGATGGTTGTTTGAAATTGCAGCAAAAAAATATCCATCATTGGAAAAAACAATGCCTGATTGAAAGGGTTTGGATAAATGCTCAATGTTTATGCAAGTGGTTAGATTATTTTCTTCCTGTGTTTGTAGTATGTATCTTCCAAATTTTTGCAAGTCTCATCCAAAACAGATTTCTAATCATTTTCCTTTCCTTCCAAAAAAAACCCCCAAACTCTCCTTGTGTAATTTTTTCATGTGGTGTTACACATTTTTTTAATTTTTGTTAGTTTTTTTTTACATTTACTTCTGTATAAAGGAAAAAAAGAAAGTCTGTGGAACACTTCTTTGCATTTGTATTTGTTGCTTTGGATTTTTTTTATTTCTTTTGTCCTGAGATTAAAATGAACCTTTCATGAGAGAAGGTGTTCTTCCTACTCAATGCCAACTCCATTCAGCCCCTCCACAGTATCTCTTTGGGATGGTTGGTATAATTCAGAAAATTGCTTTACCTTCTGCAATGCAGAGCAGTACGATTAAAGTTGAGAAATCACTTTTAGGGAACTATGCCACTATTCTGAATTGGTAACTCTTTCTCTTTGAGTGTCTTGTTGCCACATTGGGATAAAAAAAGAGGTCATATACAGCCAACTATATATGTGGCAGAAAAATGGAAAACCTGGCAGGCCAGAAGCCAAAGCAGGACAATAAATGAAAATATACTTCTCCAGTAGGCTTATCTACCCTATTTTATAACCTAGGTTTGGTGGGTATCAACTTCCCATTGTGACACGTTTCATTTTCTTCGATTTTGAGCAACATTCAGTAGCTCTAATGTGCATAGATAGTTCTAGTTTGATAAAAGAAGAATGAGGGAGGAGAAGTTGCCAGTAACAGTGTAAATATTTTCCCTTTGGTTAGAGGGTGAGAGATTCTGCATTATTAAATGCACGAATAACTTGCTGGTATCAGTTTTATTTCAGTTTTGTAATTTTTTCTCTAAATTCCAGAATATATGTCTCAAGGGACTTTAAATACCCTAGAGTACACTGATGATACATTGAAAAAGAATCTGAACACTGACAGCAGTCTTTCCAGCTAGCTTCAAATACAGGAACCAAGGACTTGTCCAAATAAACTGTCAATAACTATGTACCATGGTTACAGAAGATAGTCACTGATTAAGCAACAGATAGCTGTGAGTATTCTTATTCTATGTCACCAGTAAATATTCTCAGAAAACAAAAATAATCACATGGTTATTAAGATATACAGTATTGGTCTTTTGGGGAGCAGATTTCTATGTAACAAAAATTTAAGTGAAAATATCATACTGAAGTTGCATATGTCCATAGTTTAAATGGAGTAATTTTTGCAATTCAAAACCAAAACAAAACAAAACAAGCAAAAAAAACACAACAGAGGCAAGAGAAAAAAGTTCTTACTGTCCTAGTAAAAAGTTACTGTTTCCATAGATAGAAATCTGGTGACTTTTGATAAATATGTGCCACTCGAAACTTTTTGCCTTCAACAAAATAAAACCAAATTTTGCGTGTGGGAGAGGTGAAATATCTTTTTGGTCTTTTTTAAATAATGTAATCAAGGTTCAAGTATCTTCTTCCTCATATTGCACACGATCATTAGTGCCACTGTAATATCAATACCCTGTCTACTGTGGATGGTAGCCTACACTATGCAGTACAAATCCAGGCAATGATTAGTGGCAAGTAGTGGCTGGTGGTGTACACCAGCGTCCTAACCTGTTTAGGTTTTATTTAGCTGTTATATATTTACTTGAAATTCAACTTGAAAAATAAATTAGCATGCTAGTACTACAAGTTGTCTCCTGGGTAGACAAATGATAGATTTTTTTTTCAATCATTACTGAATGAATACCCTAATAATGCCTCCTGTCAGTTGTGCTTTGTAGATTTCATTTCTCTCTCCCCCCTGCCCCTGACAAAATCCTATATTACTGTCTGGAATAATGTTCTTTGAAATTATGAAAAACACCTGACAAATTATATAGGTACTGCTTCCCTACTTCATTTCAGCTGTAATAGCGTTAAGGCTTTTCATAACTAATGGCTCAGTCTACTAAAGTAGACTGAGATAAATATTCAAGATCTCTTGACTTGTTAATGCTTCTTAAATAAAGTTGTGCATCTGTCAAGGGAGAATATATATTTGTTTTGATCATTCATTCTGTTCAGAATTCAAACTCAGAACTGAAATAAAGATGTTTGTGAGCTAAGAATGATTGATATATGATAGTGGAAGAATCTGGCTTCAGAGACTCAATAAACTGAAGACCTTCTAGAGGCTACACTGACTTAAACAATAGAAAATAAATTATATTTCATAAGGATTAAGTAATAAATTATTTTTTTAAGAAATAATTCTTTGTATTGGTGTAAGATTTAAGAGTTCGTAGGAGGCTAATTTCCAGTGGATTTTTTCCTTCTTGACTTTTTAAGCTAAACTATACTAAAGATTTAGTGTTCACTCATCCTTTGTTTGACACAAGAAAATGATCATTCAGGAGGGAGGATGCAAATGTCATAAGAAAAGTTTTGCTCAGCATCTCTTGTGACACAATCATAGAATCATAGAATCATAGAATGTTAGGGATTGGAAGGGACCTCGAAAGATCATCAAGTCCAATCCCCCTGCCAGAGCAGGAATGCCTAGACTATGCCACACAGGAACGTGTCCAGGCAGGTCTTGAATGTCTCCAGAGAAGGAGACTCCACAGCCTCTCTGGGCAGCCTGTTCCAGGGCTCCGTCACCCTCACTGAGAAGAAGTTTCTTCTCAACTTTAAGCAATCAGGTATATACACTCCCACTGCCATTGGCTGCTAGGTGTTTCAGTCTCCCCTTTGTTTTTGATAATTAATTAATTTTGATTAATTAATTATATAGTTTTTATAGATATATAATTAATATTTTTTTCCTGGAATAAGAATGATTTAGCATTAACCACTTTTTGCATTACCTGTGTACCTCTAATTCCTGCAAGGTTTTATACCTTTATTTTACTTTAACCTGATGTACAGATCATATAGGTTCCCACTCCTCCATTCCAAAATCTGCTGACATTAATAGGAGTGTTTTATTATATGTGCAGTAAGGTAACTTTTTTTTGCATACAATTTCATGTATTACATGTGTATGGATGTGCATGTACATAACCATCTTACTTTATGAACATAATTTTTTTAATGTTTCATGAAATAGAATCTTTGTAAGAGCTTATGTATTCCCATGATTTCTTCTGTAAACTGTCAAAATTATATGTAGCATAAATTTGATGTGTGCATATGTATCCAAATAACTTAAAAAGTGTAGAGGAATACCTTGAAAAAATGAGGGAAAACCTCCTCTGGACAGTTTAAGACAAATTGTATATACAGCTAGCTGTGTTTTCTTTGATTAAAAAAAGAAAAAAAGTTTAGCTTATTCAGAAACTTCATTTTACCTTCCACCTTGTCACTCACCAAAAAGGTTTACTTTACTCAAAACTGTGTATTTTTGGTTGTTGAAAAGCTGTGAGTATTTTCTTCTCAAGATGGGAGTGTATATCAAGATGCAGTATAGTCTGTATTTATCTTCAGTTCCATACTGAATCCTGGCTTGTTTCAGGTTTTAAACTGGAAATTAGTTACTGCTATATACATAATCATTCTGACCAAGCATTTTTTTTAATTCCTCACTCTTTCAGTTAACTGGTGAGAACAAAACCTAATACGAGTTAAAAAAAAAATCATGGTCACTTTCACATACACCTGTTTCCTCTTCTATTCTTGAGAGAAAAAACCCACAGAATCATAGAATACCAGGTTAGAAGGGATCTCAAGGAACATCTGACCCAACCCTTCCTGGCAAAAGCACAGCCTACACAAGATGTCCCAATACCTTGTCGAGCTGAATCTTATGAGTGTCCAATGTTGTGGATGCATCCTTTTAATCATAAAATAAGAAATATAGTGCCTGTATTGGTTTTCTGTAGAACACACCGATGTAACAAGTGCTTAGCCGTATTAACAGACTTTTTTTTCACCTTTTTTCACTTTGAAATGAAAGACGAGGCTTTGGGGCATGTGTAACCTAGCCCTAGCCTATTGTGTGCAACTGCAGGTATCCTGTATGGCTGACTAGTAACTTGGGCCTCTGTGAATAACAGTTAGAGAATTATTGTTACAGAAAATGCCACAACTATAATAGTTTAACCAAAATAATAAGTTCTTTTGACATGCAGAAGCTCTCTCAATTCTGATTCACATGAAAAGGTAACAGCATCTAAAATGAGAAACACCAACTGAATGGTTCATTCATTCACACACAAGAAGTAAGCCTGTGTTCCCTGTTTACTTACTGTTCTGCTTATGTGTTGCTGGAGAGAGATGGAATGATTTCTGTATACTTGTTTAGATTAGAAGTGCTCTATTTTTTTTTTTAAATCAGTGCATGATTTAGATTAAGACATGCCTTAAATTTGGTTAACATGTCAAAATTTGACCCTCCTGTGTTTTAACAAATACATCTGTTGTAATATAGTTTCCCTCTGCATCCCTCTTTGCTCTTCTTTGTCACCGCTACATAAAAATCCAACAGAAGTTTTGAAGCAGAAACTGGATGGTATTTCTTCAGAAATGAACTAATCCATGTAGTAGAACTGCTCATATTCAAGGTAAATCGATAATAAAATAGACTTTTTTAAGGATTAGCTTGCACCTGGTTTTGTGAAATCTTATTCAAAGATGGAAACTGTGGAAGGGTATTTTCTAGCTTGAAAATAAAGCTAAATGCCAATTTCAGAGCTTATAAATAATACTAAGATCAGTAGATTTTTAAATCATTAAAATATGCCACATAAATTACTGTTAAAATGCTGTTTTATTTTTCTTTCTATCAGAGTATGTTCAAGGTTCCTTTTTGAAATTTTCTAAGAAAATGAAAGTGTTTCATTTTTAAACATGTACCACAACAGGGATACACAGAAAACCAAACAATGAAACAAACTATATCTTGATTTGTCTATTTATTTATGTGAATGTTCTCAGTATATCAGAAGTCAGTAGGTACACGACTTAAATGTAGTATCTCTGTCATATGACAGAGATTAGCCTACAAGGCTAACTCCGTAACAATACCTGTCATCTTTTAATAAAACACAATGTTCTTGCATCTCTCCGTTGTTATTTTCTCAGAATCTGAAAGGACATTCCTAATTTATACCTTGAAAGTAAAGAATACTGATTCTAAAAGGACAAACTTCAGAATATGACTGTAATCTCAGCGTTGCTTTTGATATTCTGGGTATTTTAACAAGATTAATTTCTGTCTTTTTTTATCTGCAAAGACTTAAAGAGAGGAATAGGGAATTAAATTCAAAATACCTTTGAAATATAGCATGCTACTATAAAGTAACATAATTCTACTTTGTCTGTATGATAGGAAAGTTAGACCAACAAGGCATACTGCTTTCTCTGGAAAACCTGCCTTTCTGTAAGCCTGACCCAGAAAGAATGCCATTTTGAGAAAAGCAGCAGGTCTCTAATGAACGCAACAGTTGTCTTATTTTGTATTTCTTCTTGCCTTTCTGGTGATCCATGACAGGCTTGTCTAATCCTATCTTTGCAGTGACCTTGACTCTGTAGGCTAGAAAGTTTTGATTTGATTTTTTTTTCTTTTGGTCAGTATTTTCTTCCTATGTTTCTTGACACAGTGAAAAGTTAATCGCTGCTCTATGCGGGCACTGTTCACATTTCTCTCTGTATAGGTTCTCACTGTGGAGTAAAAGATTGTTCTGGAATCATTCCTGGGTTCTGGGTCTTTTGACATTTCAATGGGGGTGGTGACCTTTCAATGTTGTCAAACTTACTACAAACCTTAGAGTTGCTCTTCCAGTTCCAAATAAAACAAAAATCTCAAAATGTTCTTATAAAAACCCCACAAAACAAATGTATTTTAATACATTTTGTAGAAAGCATTTGTGTGCTATAACTCATTATTGTTTATTCCTATAATTTTTAACATCCAACTGCTTTCCAATAACATGGTGCAAACATTAGCATGACACTTCTTACAGTTCTTGGGAAAGTCAATATATATAAAAAAAATAAGTAAAATTATAATTTGGTACTACTTACTGAAGTTATTTTGTGTTCTTCAATGACAACTGAGGTATTATTTCCCATTATATTTCTGTCAATATTTTGTGGAAGGCAATTCTAATTTGTGGATATGTGTGGCTGGTAACGGAAGTTTAATTGGTTAAAAGCTGGACTTACCCAATTAGGGCAAGAAGCACAGTATCATATAAGTTTCCAGACAAAATTAGCCTGCAATGCATGATTTTCAGTGGAAAAAAAATGGTGAGAAGCTGAATGATTAATTATGTAAAAGAAATGCAAGGAAACTCTAGCTTTGCATGAGCAATTTACAAATTGAAGGTGAAATATATTCATTCTGTAATTAGTATCTCCATCGTTGTGATGAACACAGATAAAATGATTGGCAAAAATTCACAAAACACATTGATGATAGAGATGGAATAGAGGTGATTGTCTCTAGAAGTTGCCATATGTATTTGCTGTTAGATTATACAAACTTTATGGCTTACAACTTATTGTAAAACACTTATAGAAGGAATTTTCTGTTGCTATCAGCTCTTACTCTATTTTTTTTTCCTATAGGAAACCCACTGATAGTGAGTAATGTCCCATGCATCATCTTACAGCTCCTGAGTGCACTGTATTTTCTATTTGGCTGTCCCGAGATCTACATTTGAAGAAATTACCTTTTTTCTTTTACTTAAAAGCAAAACTAATCAAGAGCCATAGTAAGCTAAAAATATTATACCTTAATATTCTCTTATTCAGGGTTCTGTTCTTTTGTCTGCATCTCTTAATTACAAATTCTGCCTATGATATTTATGACAAAATTAACATTAAAAAAATATTTTCTAAGTCCTAAAAAAATTGTGCTAACAGTCTCCCATTTTACTAATAGTCTCCTGTACGCCTTTCTTCTACCTTATATCTTCATGTTGTACTGCATAGAAGTACAATTAAAAAATGCCAGAACATGGAATTCTCGAATCCTTGCTTTCTTGGGGATGAGAATGTAGCACAATAAATGACTTACCAAGATAGTGTACCTAAGCTTATTATCTGATGTCCGGTTTGAAGATCAGAGAATCATAGAACATTTTCGGCTGGAAGAGACCTTCAACATCATCGAGTTAACCATTGTCCTAGCCCTGTCAATACCACTAAACCATGTCTCTCAATGCAACATCTACCTTTCCCTTAAACACCTCCAGGGGTGCTGACTCAACCACCTCCCTGGGCAGCCTGTTCCAATGCCTGACAACACTCTCTGGAAAGAAATTCTTCCTAATATCCAACCTGAACCTGCCCTGGTGCAACTTAAGGCCATTTCCCCTTGTCCTATCACTCGTCACTAGGAAGAACAGACCAGCCCCTGCCTCGCTACAACCTCCTTTCGGGTAGCTGTAAAGAGCTACAAGGTCTCCCCTCAGTCTCCTCTTCTCTAGGCTAAACAGCCCCAGATCCCTCAGCTGTTCCTAGCACAACATATGCTCCAAATCCTTTCCCAGCTTGGCAGCCGCTTCTGTACCCTCTCCAGCACCTGCATGATCACCTCCCTGCTCCTGCTGGCAACACCATTCCTGATCCAGGCCAGGATGCCGTTGGCACTTTAGGCCACCTGGGCACACTGCTGGCTCCTGTTCAGCCGGCTGTCCCGCAACACCCCCAGGTCCCTCTCTGCCTGGCAGTCCTCCAGCCCCTCCTTCCCAAGCCTGTAGCACTGCTGGGGGTTGTTGTGACCGAAGTGCAGGACCCGGCATTTGGCCTTACTAAAACTCATGGGATTGGCCTTGGCCCAGTGATCCAGCCTGTCCAGACCCCTCTGCAGAGCCTCCCTAACCTCGAGCAGATGGACACCTCCATCCAGCTTGGTGTCATCTGCAAACTTACTAAAATAGCTATAAAAGACTGTTGACTGTTTTGTGTCTTCCTTGTTTAAGTTACTTTTATTTTTTAGGACACTTTCTGACTACTTCATAAAATATCTTATTGAAGAGAAATATGTCTCTAGAAAAAGTGTGTATTTAATTTTATTCAGAAAATTTCCTTTTATGTATCAGTGTATTTTTCCAAGGGTAAGAAAGAGTTTGGTTCATTGTGGTAAAAAATACCTATATAAAATCCAGAGATGTTTTACATCTACTTTTGGAACAATATCAAAGTAACAATTCCTAATCTTGAAGTAGTAATGTAAAGAAAACAATTCAGATCTGCTGTTATCAAAATGTATCTAATAAAGCAAAAGTAACATTTTCATTTTTGCTTTTGCCTGAAAATGTACAATTTTATAGAAAAAAACCATAAAGCCATACACAAAAGTAATATAAAATGATCTTAAAGCATAGGTTTAACAGTCTTACTATATTACCTGAAAGAATTTCCTCTCGTCTCATTCTGACTAAGTCATGCAAACCAGCAAGGAAGCAACACACTGTGTATTAGCTTTCATACTATTTAAGGACAACCAAATGTAACAGATTTATTTGTTTATAATTTTAAACTCATCTGGTTCCATAGGCAGTTTCCTGTGCCAGCATTTGTTCATCCTTTTTTATTTTGGCATTGGAGGTTATGCTGTCACCTAAGCAAATTTCCCCTTTTCTCTCGAGTCTGCCAACAAGGTTGCTACCCTAATTAGTACCGATAATGATTTTTATGTGTGTTTATTTATGAGGTGGGTACTTATCCATTGGGCAGTTGTCCATGGCAATAAACTGACGTTATGTAAACCACTAACTGGACTTTAAATGATGAAGATTCTTCTTATTAGCTACAGACTAAATTTTAGTAAAAGGTACTTGCATAGTCATGGCCTTGGTTGTCTGTTTTGCCTATTCTGATTGCATCCGTTTCTAAAGTGAGACGTGCCTGTAGCCATCGCGTGGTTTTCGATCACAATATGCTGTTATTTGCTTAATAGTTGTCTTTTGACAATTAACAGAGAGCTTAGTGATGAAAGATCTGCAAACAATGTAGACCTTGATCTTTTAGGAATCAGTAAAGGAAAGATCAGCTTGAAAATGAGGTATTCTTGTTGTGACACTTCAGTAGGATTCTTCTACCGATACTGAAAAATTAGATTTAAAGGCTTGAGGAGGGGCAACTCTGTCATCCAAACACGGATGGGAATGTTTGCTGAGTCTAGGTAATTTGCTCCTAGGTTTAGAGTTGAGTTCATCCCTACACTCTGAAGTCTGTCCTTCCAGGTGAGGACAGTCATTCTTCTGCAGCATTTGTCTCTTCTGCACCCCTTGTCTCCTGCACCCCACTGAAATACTAAAAGCATGAACTCTAATCTAAGGTGCTATTCTGTAACTAAAGCTCTACATGTCTTCTCACTGACCTGAGTCTGGTCTTGTACTTAGAATAGAGCTGATGATTTGACTAAACTTTCCAGAAAAATAAAAATATGTAAAATAGGTGAATACAGAGGTTAGAAAAACAGTTCTGTTTGTAGATATTGATGATGGTGGTTTGGCAAACTATAATGAGTGGTTTCACTTTGTCTTTCTCTCCCTTCCTTAGAGAAGAATATTGATATTCCTGCAGCAAAGATGTTTGTGCACCTGGGGAAGTTTAAGACAGGCTACTATGACGTGTTTAACAGCAGCTCCGTTGTTTTAGCACAGATCCAGATTGTCAGTGAATTATCTGGCAATTTTTTGTTACAGTGTAATCCTTCCATTTTATGGTAGCCTACTGCTGGGCTTTGTTTCCCTTAATTCAGAGTTAAACATACAGATGAGAAATTTTTTGTGATTGGGAACTTAGGGTAAATTTCAATGTTAACAAAAGATGCTCATTTTTTTTACTCTGATGCCTTGTTTTATTTACTACAAGAATACTAAAAATGTCTTCTGCTGTTTGATATGTATCTTTTAGCATCCATCTATGCAAGATAGGATTTTTCTGTTTAGCATGGGACTTTTAACTTTTCTTCTCTTTTTGTTTTCCTTTACTTCTGCGCTAAAATGCATCAGGAACACTGTATATTACTCTTCACAGTGTTCGCCACCTTGTCAAGTTTCCTACCTTTATGGTATTTATTTATGTGTGGTTTTTTCTCCTTTTTTTTTCTTTTTTTTTCCTTTTTTTGGCAAACACATTAACACAGTACAAGCAGCTACTGTAATTCGCACTTATGCTATACAAAAAACATCTACAACATGATCATCGATTTACTCAGATGAGGGGGGAAAAAAATCGTAAAAAAAAAAAAGAAGAAAGAAAAGAAAAAGGTCGAAGATTTATTTTCCCACCTATTTAGTAATTCATTTATTTATTTCCATTTGTTTGGAAAACCTGATTCAGAAACATTAATAACTGGTCTGTGTTGCAAGCACAACTTCTCTATGATTATTTATCCTATTAGTACAAGTTCAGAGGAAATTGAAGAAGGACATATATAGAAGAGAGTTCTGGTAGTCTGATTGGTCTGATCTGATCTCGTCATGATCGAACTTAAGTGGCAGAGGGCAGAGCATTTAATACCTCTTGGTGCTTAGCTCTTGAAAGCCAGCAGGGACAGTAATGTCCTTAAGGATATCCTCCTCGAGAGAAATTCATTAGCTGTGAAAAAGTCAGATCACCTGACAGTGCAAGCAGAAAGGAAGAAGAAAATTGTAGCCTTTAAGATTAAGAAGTCATTGTATTGCCACAGAGGATCAGCCTACACAACAGAAGACAAAAATTTTATTCCCAGTTCTATCATGGACCAATTTTACATTATTTCTTTTTACTCATTGTCTCTCTTGTTTCTTTGCAGACTACCTGATTACACTTGGGGACTCACAAGATAGAGTACTAGCTCCTTGAAGTCCCTGTCAAAACATTGAGGGCCGGTTTAGCTCAGTGGGTTGAGCGTGGTGCTTGAAACACCAAAGGTTGCGGGTTCGATTCCCGTTCGGTTCTCACGTGTTGCCTGACCTAGTCGAGAGGTGGCGTCCCTGCCCACAACAGGGAGGTTGGATTAAAATGATCTCTGAGGTCCCTTCCAGCCCAGGCCATTCTGTGATTCTGTGAAATAAGCAACTTGAAAGCTTCTGATGATGAAGTGAGTAAACACTGAAGATATTTTCCTGGCTGGGAAAGGCATTGTATTAAGACAGAATAAGCCAAAGTGGGAACAGTGTAAAACCTGTATTTGTCTTCCAGTAGAAGAGAAACACAACTCTACAACATACTTGTATCGGCTTGTTTGAGTTTGACACACTTGTAACAAAACATAAAAAATCAATTGTTACTGATACTTTCTGCCTCCCAGATGAATGCTTTAAGCATAAAGATTAAAAAAAAAAAATCTGCTAATAAACATGCATTCCATTGGAAACAGTTCTTGCTGAGCATCCTGACTGCTTCACGTTCCAAACATATTTCTCAGTTAGAATCTGATTTTGCACTGAGGAAAAAAAAGAATGCAGAAGGCCTTCCTCCTCCTGACAATAAAACTACATGTGCACAATTCCTACTGTCATACTGTGCTCTAAGACATGTGCATGTCATTTACATATACTTGAGTAAAAAACTTGTTAAAGAAATGATTTTATTGAAGTTCTACAACATCTCAATTCGATTTATGCTTGATACAGATGCAAATTCTTGTTGCTTGGATTTTTGACCAAAAATTTTGGCTTTCAATCTGTCAGTTCTGGAATTAATGCTAATACCTTTGCTCACATAGATTGTGTGAGTCGTTTAATATAAAATTGACCCTTTGATAATGATGGTAATAATTGAAAGGATGCCAACTTCCCAAAAACAAGAGAAAATCACATGTGCTGTTCATACCAATAGTCTAGCTAAAGGTAAGCTTTTATCTGTTTCAGCTCTTGGATATCTAGACTTCACCAGATTAAAGTTGGTGAATTTACTACCAATCTCAAAGTCCTTATGTCTAGATATTGCACTATGTCTTGGTCAATTTTTATATACAAGTATTTTGTATGCATAGGTAACTTGTGGGTTTATGTATGATGCCTCTAAAAACACTTGCATGAGATAGCTGTAACCAGAATTTGGAAGTATTTGATTTGCATATTGTTAATCTGATTTGCTTTTGGTAAAAGTCCTAAATTTGGTCTTACTGCTTCGGTAATATTTAAATCCATGTATTTCAGGTGTATGATCTAAAACTCATGGGTTTCCATTTGAGCTGTGGTAATGAGTAAGTGTACAGTGAAGTCCTCCCTCTACCTGTTGTCAAAAGTTGACTGAGTATTGCTCAGATTATCTAGAATAGGTAGAAATATTGCTAGAAGTATTTGGAATCAGATCTCAGGTTGATCTTGTACCATGCAACAGGTGACTTATCATTATTGCTATTTTTGGTAGGAGGTGAAACATTCAATATCATATCATTTCTCTCTTGTTAGACAACTTACCTCTCTCTAACTGTTAAGTTTAACCTTGTGCAGTTACAGATACCAAAGAAGAGACTGTGAAAATGTTTTGGTTTGCAAACCAAGAACTGATATCTGAATCAGTGTTAATAATAAAATAACAAAATATTTCGCAGCCTCTGCTGTTCCATAGTTTTATATTCTCAGTTATAACATGAATTCTAGTCTGAGCTCTACTAAAGAGGTTTTTCAAAACAGAGGTGGAGTACAAGCATGGTGCTGATTTCTATTACAAGAATTTATAGTTCAAAACTTAGAAGTAATAGAAAAGACTGCCAATAGGACTCCTGACTTGCTGGTTGCAGGTGGACTTTGAAATTGCAAACCATTTAAGATGTTAGGAAAGAATTGGAGATGTGGGGTGATTGTTTTTGTTGTTCTATTTTAATTTTTCTTCATCTTATTTGTGCCCTGTTAATGTCATTCACTGTGAGAGAGGTTCATTGGAAAAAAGCATTTTCTCTAGTTTACTGGTTTTCGTATTGGAAGCTTGACTCATATCAGGGACATCGTAAGAAAGAACTGGTCTTTTCTTTATTTCACTTGTCTTCTGCTATCCTAACCTTAAGGTGTACTTCTTGATAAATAAGAAGGTGGTGTAAGAGTAGCATTTCTCATAATCTGTTAAAGCTGAAAAGAGAATTAATGTGCATCCTGCTAATTGCATCTGAACACTTCAATGAATAAGGAGCTTAAAATGTCCCTAAGTCTCTCTGAATCCAAATGTGATATAGCTACAGTGTTATACACATGTTCAAATGTAGGATTTCTTTGTATTTTTGGATCTTTTTCTGAGCAGGGTTATGCTTTACTGTCTGCTTTTATCTACAAATGTATTTCCTGGTGTTATTTAGACTGAAAAAGTATGCTTAATTTGATTTTGTTCTCTGTAGAAAAATAACTTCTTTCAAGTGTGAGCAATTGATCTAAAGCTGTTTAGCAGTTTAGCTCTTCTTAACATATCACCATCACATTTGCCAAATGCAAAATTGATGTATTTAATCTGTGTTCTTCCAGATATGTTATCAAGGGAGGAGGGATTTCTTGTGTATTTGTTCGTTTATTTGCAATGGCATATACATGCACAATCTTATTTACATGTAATGGGATGTTTAAGCCAGTACTAACAGAAAAATAATATATTTTATTTTATAGTACTATACAGAAATAATACCTTTTGTCCAAATCAGAGGATATCTGTTTTATCAAAAGGCTTCTGCTTGGCTATATTAATACAGCATTGTTTCCATAAAGCACCCTGTCTGTGCTGCAAAAAAAGACGATTGGCTATTTGAAGAATGCTACCAATAACCCATAAAGATTTCTCTGTATGGTTGTTATAAATTTTTTTCATACTAGTTAGATAAACCATAGACAAGTTTGTATACAATATAGATGTTTTATTGACATTCTTCATAGTAATATCACCTTTTGTGTGTGTAGTCTTTTGTATGAATTATGGTCCATTTATACCATATTTATGGATGTTTTCTAGGTAACTGTAAACATTTTTAGTTTACTAAAATTCACTTGTAGCATCAGAACATTTGAAAGCCCATATACAGGAACAGGAAGGCAGATGATTTATAAAAACAGTTTTAGTTGATGCCAAGATATGTGCACTCTGGAATAACCGCCATGAATGAAAGAATGAGTACTAAATTCTTTGGAGGCAGCTATATACTTCTGGTTTTCAATAGCTGGAAAAGAATATGTGTTTGGGTTAAAATGAGATGCCAGAACTCAGAGAACTCAAACAACTGTCTTTGGTTCTTTTTCCATCACAATAGATCAAAGGAGATTTATAGCAGAAGTCAGGGCACTGCAAGGCAATGCTGAGATTGTAGTGAGAATCAGAGGCAATGATGTTCTTGTCAGAGCAGGAGTTGCAGTTGGTATGGACATTACTGAATGGAATGGTGATGTTACTTTTAGAAGAGTTAATATTTTGGACTGGGTACTGCTCTGTCTAATTTTTTTATTTAATTTTATTTTTTGACTGTGAAATATTTAGCTCTTGCTTCCTTCACGAACAGCTTTTTGTTCCTAGTACTATGTATGTGTTCCTCCACAACACTCAAACATGGGAGCCTCTGCTCCTTTATTACCATCACCTCTTTCTACTCTTTATAACTATTCTTACCCTGTTGGGGTGTTGTGTCTTTTTGGTTGGTTTTTTTTTTACTTAGCCACCATTTTATCTTGTGTTGTCCATTCTTTCATGTCTTCTTTCGAAAAAAAAATCCCTCCGTGTAGGATCTGTTCTCATATTTTCGTCTGTGTGGTCTCACGGAATCACAGAGTGGTTGTGGTTTTAGGAGACCTCTGGAGGTCATCGTGTCCAACCCACCTCTGTTCAAGCAAGGCCACCTGAGCAGTTGCCCAGAACTGTGTCTAGGCAGCTTTTGAATAACTCCAAGGGTGGAGACTCCACAACTTCTCTGCACAAACTGTGTCAGTGCTTAGTCACTCCCATAGGACAAAAGTGTTTCCTGCTGTTCAGAGGGTACCTTCTGTGTTTCAATTTGTGCCCAGTGCCTCTGGTACTGTCACTGGGCACCACTGAAATGATCTTGGCTCTGTCCTCTTTGTACCTTCCCTTCAGGTGTTTATATACATTGACAAGAACCCCTCTGAGTCAAGAGTTCTAGTTCTCTGAGCCTTTCTTCATATGTGAGGTCCTCCAGCTCCTTCATCATCCTTATGGCCCTTTGCTGGGCTGTCTCCAGCGTCCATGTTTCTCTTGTACTGGGGTACCCCAGACTGGACACGACACTCTGGGTGTGGTGTCACTGATGCTGAGGAGACGGGAAAGGCCATCTCCCCTGATCTGCTGGAGATACTTTGCCTAATGTAGCCATTAGTCTTTTTATGGCAAGGGCACATTGCTGGCTCATGTTCAGCCTGGTGTCCAGCAGAACCATTAGGTCCTTTTCTGCCAAGCTGCTTTCCAGGTGGTCAGCCCTGGCAAAAACTGGTGCCTGCGGTTGTTCTTCTCTGGATGCAGGACTTTGCACTTCACCTTGCTGAACTTCCTGCCATCTCATTTCTCCAGCCTGTTGAGGTCTGTCTGGACAGCAGCACGACCCTCTGGCCTACCAACTGCTCTTCCCAGTGTTGTGTTGTCTGTAACTTTGCTGAGGGCACGCTCTGCCCCATCATCCAGATCGTTAATGAAGATGTTGAATGGAAGTGTACTTGTTGTTGTTCCCTGGGATATACCAATAGCTAGTGGCCTCTGACTAGATACCTGCTACATTCATGGTCACTTAACGAATAAATAATAAAAAATTCAACTACTGATGTGTGTTCAGTCATTCTAAAAGAACACTACTAAGATTTCACATTCAAATACGCAGAATTTAGGAAATGCTAAAATTATTTGCTTCTCCTGCAGCTAACATGTTGTGTTGCATAATAATCATGATATTTTGCTATATTATTTTATTGAAATCACATATTTTCTTAAGTAACAACAATTTTGTTTCAATGTCTTTATTCAGTGTTGGTTTATGCCTTTAAGGCACACTTATCCTGTTTTTGTATAACCTTCTAAAGGACTTCTGTAGGGCTTAACATTATGATAGTGGAATGTTTTCCAAACATTAGCTTAGCCTCTCAGTAAGTGTCTGACATAGGACCATGTTTACTCTTTTCCACAAAACGGAATGTGAGGTGTAACAAGTGACCATAATCAGAAGTGCAGACTGACTTAGTGACAAAACACAGAGCGCCAGACTTAATTTTTATGATTTTCTTTTCTTCTTATTGTAGCATAGCCTGTGCTGAAACTGTGTTCAGCACCTCTTTATATTAGGTCTCTTCAGTCAGAACCTTAGAAATAACAGGTCATAACAGTAACACACTCATGAAAGAAATCTGGTTCAAGTGACATGTTCAGTACCATAGAGGCATAGGTTGCGGAGGATTAGATATGGTCTCATTTTAAAAAGAATGTTTTCATTACAAAAACTTGTATTTTCCCCTTCACTCAGCTTCATTCACTACAATAGTTTCTAGACAACTGTTGTTGTGCTGTAGCTTACCCATAGACTAGTCCGTCCTGTGCAATGAGGAAGAGTACTTCAGGGAGTGTATGAAGGGAGGTGGAAAGTAATAAGAAGACGTGCAATAAATTGGTTTCTTTTCATACGTGCACTATAATTTTTTTTTTAGTTTGCATTATACTTAGATAATCAACTCTGGCTTTTGTTAATTTTGGACTACTTTGGGTTTATCATTAGGTTTCTGGGTACTGCATGTGGGCCAACACTGAGTGAAGAGGTTACCAGTAGGTTCGACAAACATGAGCTGATAGTGATACTTAGGAATATGGGTTCCAATCCCAGATTTTTTTCTTTCTCATCCTTCTTGCACCTTGTTGACTTTCTACAAATGCAACTGTTGGCTTCTGGGATCTCTATCAAGTTTGTAACCAGAAATGAAAAGCAAGGAAAGCATCTCTGCTTGGAGTGTGAGTACCATACTGGACCTATCAATTCAGAGGACAAAGCTGCCTATCTTGAAGACAGAGACAGCTAAAGGAACCCCACAGCCCCCCAAGATTCCTCATTCAGTCTCTGTGTATTCCTGTCGTTACCCCTATTCTGCAAGTTTCTTCCTTCTTGCTTCTTTATTAGAAATACATCTTTTTTCTTTGCTGGCCAACAAGAATACGTCCTCCAGCCTCCACTCCTTCTGCTCCTACCACTTTGTCTGTATTTTAATGCTCCTTGACCTAATCTGTCCCCATTGGTAAGTTTCTCTGACTCAAAGGCCAGCTGTACCCTGTGGAGTTTCACATTCTGCCTTCAAAGTATGAAGGTTGTTTTACTCCTGTGACAAAATTCCTGCTGTATAATTTTTCCTCATTCTCTGAAATCTTGGTCTCATTCTGGTTGAAATGTTTTTAAATGATTTCTCCCTGAGGCAGACCATCAGCACAGAAAATTTAATCCTAAATAATCTGTTTGGTAAATTTATAAGCAACTATAAAAGGACTCTTCTAATGGGAAGTATTAGGCAGTGTTAAAAATAGGTTATGATGCCATCTTGTTTTAAAGTTACTGTCATGCATGCATGAGTATATGGTTGAATAACTGTTTTGCCTTATATATCCATATGCTGTCAGTGTTATTAAATACTGTCTACTATACAGTTGACCATACCAGCAGAAATAGGAGTTAGTGACAAAGTACGGCTTTTCTAGAGTTAAACCTTAACTCGCAAAGTTAGTCCAATTTAAGGGTGCAAGTGTGACTTGCAGTAACTATGCCAGAGTAAATTCATATATCTCTAGGATGAGATTGGTTCATTCTAGCAGAAATATACTAAAACAGTCTGCAGAAAAGCGAGTAAACACACATTCAGTAACTCTGAAGTTCTTGTTCCTGAATAATTCCACTAGGTCAGGTATTTTCTTTGGCTTCACAATTTGGCTTAACTCTGTGTGTGTGTGTGTGTGTTTGTGCACACGTGTAAATGGACTTGTGCATATATACACAAATTGTCATTTATTTTCCACTTCATGGTTAAGTAGCAGAGGACAAAATGCTAAAAAGGACCTTAAGTTTTTAACTTAATTTTCAACGCTCACTACTTGGTTCATCATCCAAAAAGCAGCCTAGTTTTAAAGAGCTGCTTCGCAGACATATATATAAATTTTCACATATTTGTGTCTTTCTTCATTATAATCTAATTTATATAATCTAATTTATCTGAGCGACTTTCATTCTAAGACAATCTTTAACTTTCTGCAATAGGGTCCAAGCCTAGATTTAGTATTTTAGGAGGAAGAAGCACGGCTGGTATAGCCATAGAAGAATGTTCCATGAACTTTACCTTCAAATCAGCGTGAGAGGACTTGCCCAAAACGAGAGAATTTTATGCTTCTGGTTTTGCACAAATATATGGGTAAACTTGGGAAACAGCGCAGATGTCTCAATATTGTCGGTTCCACATGGATCACTGGGAACTGTGAATTTATCTTTAGTGTACCATCAAATGGTGGCAGAGATTAGGAAGCTTGAGTTAGATTCTGCAGTCTCCTCCTCTTCCGTGAAAGGACTTCAGAACGAAGGTCCCTGAAGACCAGGAGCAGAGGGACATACAGCAATTCTAATTTTCATATTGATACAACAATGGGAAAGGGAGAAGGAAAGCAATGGAATTTTTTTGGCAGATTCATTTTGCATTTAGGTGCCCAAGTACAGCCAAAGGCAATGAACTTCATTGCCTTTCCTTGAATGATTTAAAACCTATCATGGTGGATAAATTTTTCAAAACCAACTAATTTCATATATGACAGTAAAAAGAGATTCCTCCTACCCCCTGGCATTTTGCTGCTTTGCTTCTTTCTATCTCCAGATGATGTGTTCACATGCTGGTATAGCATGTTACTTGAATGCTGACTTGCTCATCTGCCAAAACACTGTGCCTAGATGATGGGTCATTGCTGTTCCTACTGGTGGCTACAGATCTGAGAAATGACAGCAGTGGGTTACATTAGGAAGTGATACTAGGCACGATAAGGATCTTGCTTTTTTATTGTGTTATCAACAGATAGCAGCCAAAACCAAGCAAAATAGTTACCACTGAGCAGTCTAACAACAGCTAGTGATTCACCTACTCCTGTATTAGATTTTCTAATAATGACATAGTTTTCATCGCTACTTTCTGCCTCACTCCCAAACACATTTTTCAGTTCCTATTTGGCTTTTTTTTTTTTCTAGGAAGACTTTTTTTACAACCAGAGAAAGTCCTTTATGACACTTTTTAGATAGAGCAATACTGACATCCATTGGTTTATGTCTTATGTGACTATTTGTTAAATCTCTCTTAACTAATGTACACATAACCCTCTACAGTATCACAATGAAAGGATTGTACTTGATATGATCCAAGGAGGATTGTGCTAAGTCCAATTTGCTGTATTAGAAACATGAAACCAACACAGATTAACTTGATGAAAAGCAACACACCGCAAAATGTGAAGTTCAAATACAGTGACTGAAATAAAATAAAAACAAGCATTGCAAGTATCAACTGGGGAAAAACCTATTAATGGGGGATTAACTGTGACGCCGGCAGTTTTTTCGGATAACCTCTGAAAATGTGAAAATGCCTAATATTATATGAACCTGTCTTCTTGTATATTAATCATAAAACTGGTGAAGCATGAGGAAAAAGGTTTCTAATCTAAAAGCATAAGCAGTTCAATGAAGAAAATAACTACTCTCTGTGGTTTCATCTGAGCCCTCTGAGGTTGTAAATTAAGTTGGCACCACGCTATTTGTTTTTTTTAAAAAGTATATATATAAAAATTTAATAAACACTGCAGTAAGATCACCCGTAGTGTGGGAAAGTGGTTATATTTAATCCGGGAAAATATACACCACAACGCGTTTTCAGCATTCATTATCACGACAAGCTAAGCAGATGAGGCAGAGAACCATTCTGTGATGGAAGGGAGGGCGACGGGCTTTTAACAACAACAAAAAAAGCGGAAAAAAAAAAAAAAAAAAAGCACTCCGCTCTTCGTTGGCTGTACCCTCCCACCGCATTCACTTGCAAATCGCTGCCTGCGCTCCCCCAGTCCCCCGCCGTACCAGGGTAAGTGCTGCGGCTCCATCGGCAGCTCCTTTCGCCCTCGGAGGGAGAGGGAGGGTGTACGTGGCCGTGCATGGTGCCCGAGCGTGGTAGTGATGGTGAGCCTTTTTTTTTTTTTTTTTTTTTTTTTTTTTTTAATCAGGAGCTCTGAATGAAAGCCAGTCAGAGGGAGAGCTTCCCCCCCCACCCCTCCTCCTTAGCTTTGGTTCCCGGCTGTCCAGAGTTAAGTGATGCTGGGAGGAAAAGCCTGAGTTAGATCCAAGTAGGATCAGCCTTAGAAAATAACAAGAGGAAACAAACAACAAAAGGACTGAAACAGCTCGGTTTTCAGTTTGGTTGAGGTGGACACCACTTTCTCAGAAGCAGTATAAAAGGTAGGAGCCTTTTCTTGTTTTTGTTCCCCTAAGCTCTTTGTAGTTGTAGTTATTACTGCATGACTAGTATGATGTTTAATATGTAGAATTGTTCTACTATATACAACTTTTTACATTTTATACATAACGCTTCAGGAGTAACAAGACAAGGGATAGGAAATAACTGCTGTGTATTCTCTCTTCCAAGTAAACTGATACTGTATTTATTCAAGATTGAAATACTATTTTATTTTTATTTTCCACTAGTCAGCAGGCTATCTTTTGAGCAGCAGTTTCCATCTGTATTCAGTTCTTGCAAATTCAGTGTGGGAGAGGAACAATACTACTTGAAGAAAGCACGGTGCTTCTTAGCATAACTGTTATGAACATTATATGGAATATACATATATGTGCCCTCACTTTCTGTACACCAGTGCAAGTCTGTTACAGCTTCTGCTGCTATTTGTTCTGCCCTGAATTGGATTTCAGAATAATTATACACACTCAAAGCAAATGCTTCTTACGAAGGAAATCCCTGTGGAGAGGGACAGCAGGGTGGATACAGGCAATCTTTCTAATTTCTATTCAGAGCTATATATGCACAAATAGGAAAAATATTGCCAGGTTTGACATTTCAGTAAAGAGGGGGCGGGGAGAGAAGCAAAGAGGTAGAGTGAGGAAAAATTTAGCCCGCACCTGTGTGAGCATTTATTGTCACTGCTGCAATAAAATCCATATTTGATGTGGTGGTAAATTAATGCAGCACAATGCAAGTCTAAATCCATGTTCGCAGCTACTAACTATTGATGGCATTGTCAGCTGCATTAGAAATTTGCAATAGGCTAATATGGTACATGATACTAGTTGCAGCTGTAAAAATCTAACAGTCCTTCAGCTTAAGAGAACACATCTGCACGTGCAATCGGTGGCAAATAGCAACCAGCATTTTAAAACTGACCTATCATCTCCGTTGCTTCCACACAAATGGAGCTGTTGCCTATAATCTTCATCTTTCATTACAGTAAAAGCCTCTGTATTATCCCAACTGCACACCCGTTGCTTTTAAGGTATTTTTTTTGAATTATACAACTTGTTGTGTATGCATGCGTGTGCATGGGGTGTGAGGAAGCAGGTTTGTAAAAATATTGTGCCTTTTTTTTTGTGGTATTACTGGAGAGGGAAAGCAGGGAGTGAGGGACTGGAACATACTTCTGGATCACTATATACATCCTTTATAAATATGTCATTTACTGGGAAAATTAAGAGTCTGGGACAATAATTTATTTATATTTTCTAGTTACGCAAACTTTTATATTAATTGGTTACTTTTAGAATGTAATAGTAGCCTGTGCTATTTTAGAGGAGATGAAAGAATGGACTTAGGGAACTGGGAAAGGCAAGTAGAAAAGACAAGCTGTCTTTTTTAAGAGTTGAAAACCAGCTTTTTTAGAGTCACTGTGGGCTTACATCATATGAGGAATACTTCTCGAATTATGAAATGGTAATCTAGTTTGTGCCTGAGTCTTCTCTTATTTTTATATACTTTGTTAAATAAAAGCATGAATGGTCATTTCAGTAACAGCTTCTGTTAATTTTAGCTTAGTTTTACGTCCATATTTGGTGTGTTCACAAGATGATCTTAGGACTTTTGCAATGTCTGAGGAGTGTTGATTAGAGTACAGATATTTAAACTTGAAACTGCTGCTCATGATTTGATTCTTTGTTAGTTTGGGTAGCATCGGAGAATATGTCTTGGTTGCTTGCTTTGCCAGGAGTTTATAATGCTTTGTAACAGTTCATAGAAAAGAAAATAGCAAAATATATCTTAACAGGACTGCACATAGGACCTTATATATTCTTAAACGGTCTTGTTGGCTTTACATTACAGTAAATGAGTGTAGATATACTAAAACTTCATACTTGCATGTTCTCGATAGACAAAGGATCTGCGAAGAAACTGGTGAAATACTGAAATGTGCTCACAGTAGACACTGTGGTTACTGTTCTTTTCTGTGCTGAGCTGTAGTTGAAAAATGCATAAAAATAATGTTATGTGTTAGAGCAAATGAGCTCATCCTTAATTAAATGTAGAGAGACATTCGTATACATCTATACATGCACACCAGGATATAAATTTCAGCTAAGTAATATTTATTTTTTTCCTTGTTAAATAATTGAATGTAAAAGGCAGAAAAGGTTAATTTGAAAATATCTACCTCTGATTCTGAGAAGGTAATTTCCTGATCTCAGTGTGATTTCCCAAGGAAATAAGTGAGTGAAACAGAGTCTGTCTCATCTGGATAATTCTGTACAGGTGACTAAGTTCCTGCCTGTTAACCATATTTTTATACCTTATCACACCACTAGGTTGCAGAACTAGTGCATGAGGTCAAATTAAGATAGAAATGTTGTTGAGTGGTAGCAATGGCATGAAGTTGCTGACTATTATTGTAATATTACTTTTAATTCATTCATTATTATCACTTAAAATCAAGTTTGTAAACACCAAGGTATCTTAATTGGACATTATGATGTGTCTTTGTTCATAGGTTTGAAAAAAATCTGCTGTATAGTTAATTCTTTGATATTACGTAGTAGAGAGAAATGGAAGGAGATCACTGATTACTTGGGCAGAATATACGGGTTTAGAAACATCTTGTGAGCGCTTTAGGTGAACCACTTAACTGTATAATCTGTATTACTGTTGTATTTGCTGTGGGCTTTTTAATAACATGCTAATTGATGCATCATATACTATAAAGGAGAAAAAAAAATGAAATTCAGATGTAAAACTTATTTAAACTGCTCATAAGAAAATATGCCAAAGTAAAACATTATAAAGGGTGACTTCACTGCACATTAGGATGTCATACCATCACACATTTTCAGTTGCTCTGCATAATACGTAACTATCAATGAAAGCTCATACAAACTAAAGGTAGAGTTCACAGAAAGCTTGGCTGGCTATATGACACACGTGACACATCCTGCACCCTCAAATTGACTAGTGTGAACACTTGCTTTTGGAAAAAAACAACCTTACTTCCTCTGCTGCCCATCTTCTGGAATAAAACCTGAAAGCAAGAAGCGATGAAGAAACAATGGTATTCTGAATTCTGTCTAGAACAGTGTCTCCAAATCTCTCCTTGGGCCAAGAGGAACTCCTATGTTCAGTGTTTCTTGCTTTTCCTTCCTTGAATTTACAGCTCTTCAGCTTTGCGTCCTTGGCATGGCGACTTCTGTATCTTGGCTGTTTCTGTGAGTTAGCAGCTCTACAACAGAGCAATAGAAAATAATCCTCATCTCTGGGGAGCTGAGTGTGCTACAGTTATATGGCTGTATTATTACATGCAGGAAAAAAAATTAACTAGACCTGAGCTCTATTGTTTGGTTGGTTTTTTTTTTGTTGTTGTTCTGTTTTCATCTGGTAGGAAGCCAGAACACCACCCAATGAAAAAGCTGTTGAGCTTACACATTCTGTTTACTGCTTTATCAGTCTAATTTTTTAGCATGTGGAGGATCCGTCAAAAATCTGCCAGTTGAAGTTTTATACATGTCTTTGTACACGTGATCTTCCTGATTGTTAAATGTCAGAGCCAGTTACCTCAAGGTGTGTGTGTGCGTACAGTAGAGGCAAAACAGGGTAAACTTTTCTCTTGTGCAGGGATTGCATTCTACTAAGCAGAATACTGTACAACGTGTTGCTTAATTTATACCAGCTTTTTATTGTTTCACCTTTTCTGTAAGCTCCCACTATCTTTTCTTGACTCTACTAACTTGTTTGTCGGGTTTTTTTGATAAAGAAGTGTGTCCAGCAAAAGGCATACAGTTCTAGCAGTATCTCAGAGGTACTCCCCAGCTTGTACTGTCACAGGGCATCTGAACTGGGATGTAAACTCAAGTCAGCTCGTTGGAAGTGTGTAGTACTCTGTAGGAACAGGTTGCATCAGGGGAATACAAAGACTTAAGAAGTTAACTGGATATAATGAAAATCAACATGGCAGGTGTTCTTAATATTGTTTCCACATGCACATCATTCTTCACTCAATGGTAATTTTTTTTTTTAATTTATAAGTTTATTATAGCATCTTTTAATTGTAGCACAAAGTGAACTTCGAATCAAAAAATTAATTGAAAATAGATGTTTCCAGAATTTTGTTGCTCAAAAGCTAGAACTGTGTTCTTCTATGTTTTACAAGAATAAAAACCCACTCTAAAATATTTTCTCTTGAGGAACTGTATTATGTGATATATATGTATGTATATATATGTATATTTTAGGATTTTACTGTTAATTTTACGTCACTTGCCACATTACAAATTAGGCTTATTCTGTTATCCTATTTCAGTGCTTTGCATTACAGCATAAAGAACATGTCATACCATCACTTAGCTCAATCAGAGAGTGATCATCGTGAGAATTACATTAAATTTTAAACTCTGCAATGCTATAAAATCCAAATTTTTAAGACATAAAGAATAGTTACCAATGCAATTTACAGCACTATGAGCAAGGTTCAAGAAGCAATATCCAACAGGACTGTCATGTTTTTTCCCCCAATATTAAAATAAAATATGTATAGCTGAACTGTTGCTGTGTGCTTCTGTCTACCACAGTTAAGTAGTTCACATGGTATTTACACCTGCTTAATGAATGAGAAAATTATCTTGTTAATTCTTATCTATCTTAATAGTAAGCACGAATTAAACTGAGATAAGCCTGTGTCTAGGAAATGTAGATGCTCTGCATTCTGTCATTGATTCCTCTAAATATCGCAAGTGTACAGCTGATTTTTTGCATCCATTGGAATCAAGAGGGTTTTGTCTGAAGTTTTTCTTGAGTATCTTTCATATCTTACAAGATAAAATATGTGGACAAAAACTTTGAGCTTTTAAGTCAGGGTGAGAAAAGCTATAGCAACCCAAAGTATTTATGATTATTTAGGGATAATATTCAGGTCTGAGGGCGGATGGTCAAGTTTATCTTGCTACTAAGATTTCTAGGAAAAACTACCCCATAAATGGATAAATTCTTTTCTGTTACAAATAGTCACCTGCCATTTTCCTGATGTCTTTTCCATGGTGAGTGGAACTGGGACCATAAATTTGCATAATATCCAAGATGCAAGTCTCAGTCAATATCAGTAATGTGTCTGTGCATAGTGTTAGCATCCTTGTGTTTGTCCCCTGTTATGGGGCAGTGGAATCTCCAGGGCCAAAGCTCCTGTAAGCCAGAAAATGTCCTTGTGCTGGTACTGCTACCACAGATGAAGTCTCCTAAAAAGGGATCTGGACAATCTTGAAAATAGGTAATGAAAGATGGGGAAAAAAAAGAGACCTCCTTCCTCTGGCATTTTCCTGACTCTGTCCCCATGATTTATTAGGCACAATGTAGATTTATTTTCTTGATATGGTTATCATTCTCATAGTAGTCTTTTAGCGTTACTGTCCCTGACTACACCTTAAAATGCTGTCAGGTATGGCCTTGACAGACATATATGGACTTGAATTATGAATTGGAACTGTGACATGTTTTATCCACAAGTTCCTATCTTTTGAGGGAAGGACTGCAATCTTTTCTCCATCTTTCTACACCTTTAGCAGAAAGGAAAAAGAGAGAAATGTCTATCTAGCCTTCTTGTAGTCTTGACTGAAAAATATGGATAGTATTACTGTACTTAATTTGAAATTTAAAAAAATGACTTCTTTCAATCCTCAGGTTTTCTTTATTTTTTTAAATGCATACACTTATGTTTTCATGTTTCATTCTTTGTTAGATAAATATCTGAGCTTAAGCATGTCAGTCAAGGTATGAATCTAAAAGTTTCTGTTTGGGTCCCTCTCTGTTTTATGGTACGTGAGAAGATTCCTTGATACTTTATCTGTGTGTCACCAGAAAATCAGTTAAAGGTAGACTTAAATGTAATTGTTTTCTCTACATCATGAAGATAATAATACATTCACTGTGCTAATTAAATGGATAAGATTTAATTCTTAAAATAATGAAGGATGTGTGTTTGGTTTTGGTTTTGTTTTTTTTATGTTGAGGCTACCCAGAAGATGACCTGGATTTTCAGTAGCAGACTGTCAGTTGTTAGAAATAATTGCAAAACAAAACCGAAGAAAAATAGAAAGAATACAAATAATGGAAAGAAAAAGCAGAATGTGTTTAAAACAACAAAAAAATGCCCAAATATGAAGGAAGAGAATGATAATATTTCAGTTCACTCTTTCTAACTCTAAGAATAAAGTTTTAATAAATTATGCAAAGAACCTTCCCCTCAAAAATTGGCATCATGGTATAGATGGTATTTTCATAATCAGTACAGATGTCTTCTATTTTTTTTTTTGAAATTTCATTTAGTAGGGGGAGTATTTTTACATGTCACTACTGTTGTATGTTATATTATTTTGCATTATAATATTGATCCTGCAAAGTAAACTGTGTAGAGCTACTAGCCTGCTCTCATGACTGTCTACTTAAAACATCAAAACAAAACTAGTTAATCACAGAATTGACCAGACTGGAAAAGATCTTTAAGACCATTGAGTACAACCCTTCACCTAACACTGACATGTCCTTGATTAAACCATATTGCTAAGCACTGTGTCTACAGGACTCTTAAATACCTCTAGGGATGGAGACTCCGCCACTGTCCTGGGCAACTCATTCCAATGCCTGATAACCCTTTCAGTACAAAAATTTTTGCTCATAACAAATCTAAACCTCCCCTGGTGCAACTTGGGTCATATTCTTCTTGTCCTATCACTAATTACTTGGGAGAAAAGACCGACCCCCACCTCACTACAGCCTCCTTTCAGATAGTAGTGGACAGTGACAAAGTCTCCCTCTCAGCCTCCCTTTCTCCAGGCTAAACAACCCCAGTTCTCTCAACCGCTGCTCATAAGACTTGTGCTCTAGACCCTTCACCAGCTTCATTGCCCTTTTCTAGACAAGCCCTAGTACTTCTTTGTCCCTCTTGTAGTGAGGGGCCCAAAGCTGAACACAGTACTTGAGATATAGCCTCACCAGTGCCAAGTACAGGGTAACTGGCCGTTGGGTGGAGTCATGTAGTAGTGAATTACAGCCAAATACATAGTTTATAGATTGATTTTTTTTTTTCTTGTTTTAAACATCAGAATCTGTGAAATCACTATCATAAGGTAAGGAGAATTTCAGCAGAGATCAACAGCATTCAGTCATTGATCAGCAGTCTTTAGTCAAAATAGTTCTGTATTAAGTGGTAATAATGTAGACTTCAATTTATGAATTAGTTACTGGGGTATACCCAGTCATTTTGCAGGCATGTGGAAAAATTGGTCCTTTCTAAGATTAGAAAAGCCTGACCTTTAATTATACTGTAAAAGATAATTTAAGATCTGCTTAAATATATTACATCCAAGTTCCCTAAACATGTTACATGTTTCCCACTTCCCAAGGCCAAGTTTTAAATAGTATTTTTGCATCCAACTTTTGTTTCCCTTTGGGATAACTTCCACAGGCTTTTGGCAGAAATCTGTAGCGTCTATAAAAGTATAGGACATAGAACACTATTGTGAGTACTATTTCAGGGAATTGTGATTTCCCCATCCCTTTTAGACAAAGTTTTTCTGTCATTAGCATGGCAAGATACGTTCTTTCCCAAGAGTAAGAGCATGATGCTCATGGTCAAAATATCACTGAAGGTGACATCTTGATTAACTGAGCCCCAGGCTTATTAAGTACATAGGGTTCTCTATGAAACTTAGTACTTGGGGGTATTTTATTGACGGTTGGTGATAAAGAACTTAAAAGCTTGGGTGTTATGTGTACTAGCTAATGATTACATCTAAATGGCAGATGTAGAGATAGATGGATTTTCTTATGTAACATTATTTTTTTAATAAAATATATAATTTTTTTCCTTGCTTATGCAATTCCTTCAAATTTCTCTTCTTAGATGCTTTCAAATGAAGTAGTACTCCGATTTAACTAATTTAAAAAATCCTTCTTAAGGTGGAAGTGTGTTACTTTTTTCTTTATTCATATTATTTAGACAGTCTTTAACCATTTTGATGATCAGAAGAAACTCATCTCTTCTAAAATTTAAGTGCGTGTGTGCAATATATGTATGACATGGAAAATTAATACAAAATCATACATTTCTTCTTCTTACTATCCTTGACTAGCAAGGCATCTGAACCCACTCTGAAATAGGCTATTTGTGAATATATTCTAATTGTAGCTTAGTTTTTCCTAGCTTCTTATTTGAGGTCTGAATAATGAGAATTAGGAAAAAAACCCAAAGACATAGGATATTATAGTAATAATCCCATTAGAGTTTTGATAAGCATAAATCTTCAAGAGAATTTAGGAATCTTTAATGCTTTTAAAAAAGGTCACTGGGCTTGACTTGTTCTAAATCGGATGCCTAAAAGTTTGTGATAAAGAAGGAGAAATCAATTAAGATCTGAAATGCAAATTTCTTTTTAAAGTAATGATATAATTACAATTCATTACATTCAGGTGTTTAAATTATACTTGTTATGCTAGTATTTTAGAACAGAACTCACAAATATCATCCAGAAATAATTTTTTTGGGGTTTTCATTTCTAACAACCCCCACTAAGCTGAACACAAATGATAAAGCTCAAAGTAATTCAGCTTTCTAAATTACAGGGCCAAAACCCTCTGTGTTAACACAGCAGCAACTTGCTGCTAATTTTGGGGTTACATACATTCAGGAGAGGAAATAAATACCCACCTTTTCCTTCCTCTGTGGCTGTAGCCATTGAGATCCAACCAGTATGTACTTAATGTTCATAGGGTCAAGGTGTTTTGCCACTTGAACAGCCTGTGAAAGTCAGATCTAATGAGATAAAAGCAGCTTGGGTGGATCAGCTCCCAGTTAAATGGTTTCAACTCCATCTCTGCAAAAGTGTCAAGACAGTTATGTCTTAAAGGTGTACATGTCTATGGGGTCATTTCAGTGATGTGACTGATTCCTTGCTACTCTGGATATGGTGCTTGGAGTCCATTTCTAGCTCTAGCGTATTAATATGCTCCTTTCACTGAAAAAAAAGGGCACACAAGTAAAATCATGAAGAGTTCAGTGCTAGAAAAATGGATTTCTGAACTATTTTAGAAACTATTTTGCTATCACCGTAATGGATTAAAACTGAAGTATTGGTTTTAGGGACAATGAGATGAAAAAAAAAATGGTGTCATAACAACATGGTGACTGAAAAAAAAAAAAGAATATTTTAAAGGATTAAATTAAATTCTATGTAAGTAACCAGAATTCATCTCAGTGATTCTAATGTGTAGTGAAGCACTGACTTCTCAAGGGTAATCCATTAGTGCTTTAAAATATATGAGCTAAAATGAAGTGATGTACAGAAAAAAAAATCTTTGAAGGTAGCTTGATAGGTTTCTGTCCAATCACTGACAATGAAAATGATGATAATACTAACACAAAAATAAGTCTTTTATAATCTTGACATTGTTCAGGGTCCTTGCTGTTTAAAGGAAACAGTTATAGTAACATAAAGAAATTTGCTGGTGAATTAGTTTTGTCTTTTGAGATACTTGGTTTCTTTCTGTCTGAAGGCCATCAACATTTTTTTTATAGTTGTTTTGTTGGATTTTTGTAATAGATAAATGAAATGCACTGCACGAAATAATTGCCAGTCAAGTAATTATGATTTGAAATGTTTCATCCTCTACAAGGCTTTGGGGTTTTGTTTTGGTTTGCTTTTATACAGTTACTGTGCTCTGTCTGACCTGTTCCTGTCATATAATACTATTCTTTGTGAAGGATGAGGTTTTGGTGAAGGAACAGAGAAGCATTCATTTCACAATGAGATATCCTTGAAGCTAGAAATACAATTTCTTCAGTATTTCTCACGTTTTATTCCACACAGAATTTTTAAGGTTTCACTAAATTTGAGATCAAGTTGTTGTTTTTTTAATTGCAATTGAGAGAGAAAATTGAGTGGAGTAAAAGAGTAGTTCTTATTGTGTAAATTGTTGAATTTGGATAAATTTTCCTTAGGGGAGACTGTAAATTGTTAATGTGTTAACAGTTATTTTTTTCTTGTGTCTGTTTAGTTTTTATTCACACATTTGTATATGTTCTTACTTTCCCGTCCTAAACAGGAAACGTATCATTCTAAATGTTCACTACTTATTCTTTGCAACTTGTAGGAAAGTTAAGCCTTAGTAAAATAATTTTTTCCTCCATATTTGTTAACTCTGTGGCAAGTCTCTATGTTTCAGTAGTTTGTCAAAGTAAGCAGAATGATGTTCATACCTGCTAACCATGTCGAAAGTCAAATATCGATGACTTTTTTTTCTGGCAATTCCCTGAGAAGTTTCTTAATTTTTTTCATATAGGAACCGTAGAAATGCAGATATTTTTAATCTTTTGGTGCCATCTTGTGGCAAGAGGATAATCATCTGAAACCAGGAAGTATTACTCTCTAGCCCACAGTTTCTATGCCTACCAGCAAAATATCTTGCTTTGATGAGAGATAATGTATGTATGAATTCTTACAGTGATGGTAAAATAGCAAACAAAGTCATGCACAGGACAAAGTTCCCTTCGGTTGTTTCTTTTATTTTTGATCTTTTCAAGAGCACTAATATAAATATTGATTTGAGAAATCTCACAAAAATAATTGCCACATAGAAATAGATTTTTAGTCTGTAATGCATTAGATCTCTGTAGAATACTTAAATACTTAACTATTCAAGGCAATTGTCAATAGATTTTTATTGCATTAGTGCATTAGATCATGGTAGAATGCTAGCTCAAGGCAGTACTCACTTCAACATCCTGTAATGTTTAACACAAAACCGAGGTTTGTGCTAACATACTTGATTTTCATTTTGTATTTTGGTTTTGGCTTGGGAAATTTCGTAGCAGCCTACATTCACAAAAGCAGTAGCAGCATAGGAATGCTGTTTATTTTCCTGATGTTTTCATTGGGATTCAGCAAGAGAGTCATCTTGATTCTGTGCTGAATGAATACTAGTTTAATACCTGTTAGGGTTTTTTAAGGTAATGCTTGTAGATATCTGCAATCAGTACAGATCACATTGTCACTCAATTTCTTAAAGTTTTCTATGTGATAGTCCATATTTTCTTATTTATCTATGACTTCCAGTCATGCTGAAAATTTCTATATACAAAAATTTACTCCCTGTCAATAGCTGGAAAGAAAATCAAGATGTCAGTCCTGCTTTTACTTAAGCTGGTGGTTCTTATTCTTTGGAAAAGTAAGGATAATTGTACTCTTTTTTTTTTTTTTTCCCTAGTCATTGAAAATTAACTGCAAATTATAACTTTGTGAATTATTGTAATACTCTCTTTCAGACAAGAGGCATGAAAACGCATAAAGATTAAAAGTGGTCGTAACTCAGAGATAGAAAACAGGCTGATATTTTGAATTTCTGTCCAGTACTATAGCCATACAATAGTTTTGATACTCTGTCCTCCCAAATGAAGGAGGAAATACTATCAATCAAATGAATATCAAATGGGAATGCTATTCAAGATCTCACTGTTGAAATGGAAGTACTATTCCAAATGGATATTCTTGCATTATCAGATACTTCCATCACTTTCTGTACTGATTGCCAGTAGTGCCTTGTTGTGTATTATATCCTTTCTGAACTATACAGAAAATAAAAATAGTTGTTAATAAAAGGTATGTTTCCTAACAGTTATATGGTATATTTTTAAATACTCGTCACTGGAACGTGATTTTTAATAAGCACTCACTAGCTGATGTACAGTTGTATGTTGAGTCAGCTTGTGACTGTTGATAAATCAGTCAACAGCTGAAGTGTTCATTTGGGACCGTTACAGATTGTATGTTTTCTCTGATTAGATTTAGCTGGGTTAGCTAGAGAGAAAACTCTTGTTGCCTGTCAACAGCAATGGAGAGAATAATAATAACATTAATGTAATAAGATATAGGATTTCGACAGTTTTGAACATGTATGGGATGATGTATTTGTTAGAGTTTTTACTCATAATCCCAGTAAAATTCTTTTGACAATTAACATACTTGAATACCACTCTCTCTTTGTGTATCTTTGGTGCCTTCTGTAGTATGCTTTGCCTAAAAGAATAAAGGGGCAGGTGAATTAACTAAAGAAGGAATTGCAATTGCTCATTCCAGTGAATTCAAATGGTGTGAATTCCCTTAGAAGGAGGGCATACCGAAATGTGTCCTAGCCTTTTTGATGGAAAGGTATGAAACCTAAGGCATGACTCTAAATAATATTGGTATACATAAAATTATGGTTTTATGACCTTTATAATATGTTAATACCAATTAAATTGAAGTCAAATATACGATTTTACCTTTTGCAATCCATATGAAAAAGCTTTGTTTTTCATTCTATTATTTGCTTTACAGGTCTAACAGAGACATTTTCCAAAACTACAATTTCTAGGTCTCATAGAGTTTACATTTTCTTACATTGAAAAATACAGTCAGTATTCAGTCATTAAACAGTCTTTTCTGACATTTTAATGTAGCCTGCGAATGGTCTGTAAAAATGAAATCTTAAAACGCTTTCTAGAAAGTTATTTTTCAAAATTGCATCTTCTTAACATCTTATTCTGGATGAATACACATTTGTGTATACATGACACTGTAACTTCAGTGTGGTTACATTTAATGCAAACTGAGTGAAGAATATTTTAAACAACAGTCAAGAGAGGAAAGGTAGAATTCTGTTAATAAATATTAAAGGTGGGTTTTTAATTTATGGTGTTATTTAAATGTATTTACTCATAAAAGCTGTAGGTAAGGCAGGCAGCATGCTTCACTTGAAAGATGGAATGAGACAGGCAACAAATCAAGCACAGATGCAGAAAGATGATGTTGCATGTCATAAGTTACCAAAGAGAAACTGTCCAATCAAAAATGATTGTGTTTATGCAGTGCAAAAAGTAGAAGTGTGATAAGTGAATGGACATTGTGGAGGAACAGACAGGGAGTTTCTTGGATTGATTGCTATGCATACGTGAGGCACTTCAGAAAATTCAGTAAATGCTCATTTGAATAGAAGAGTTCTGAAATTTGGTAGGAAGATGTTGTAAAGGTTGTATCTCTTAATTCACCTGAGAATGTGTTGCACCAGCCTTAAAAAGAATGAAGGAAGAGGCCATATGCAAAAGAAACATGATACTCAGTGATAGAAGAAATAATGGTTTGGCCAAGGATTTGAGCGGAAATAATGTTGACGGGAGATTAAGAGAATTTGCAGTGTTAGTGGATGAGAGAGATGTAAAATAAATGCGAGGGATAAAAAGTGAATATATATAAGAAAGTGTCTTGGAAAGATTAAATGATCCAAAGTGTCAATGTCTCTCCACTGAAATTAGAGAGGGAAGAGGAAACGTGGTCAATTAAAGTGATTTTTTCCTATTTGTGGAGCTCCTGGAGGCAAAAAGAAAACAGAATCATAGAATGGCCTGGGCTGGAAGGGACCTTAGAGATCATTTAATCCAACCTCCCTCTTGTGAGCAGGGATGCCACCTCTCGACTAAGTCAGGCAACAAGTGAGAACCGAATGGGAATCGAACCTGCGACCTTTGGTGTTTCAAGCACTATGCTGAACCTACTGAGCTAAGTAGCTAATGATTTTGTGATTAGAGTCAGGAATGTCTGGAAATCCGTGTAGTACCATTTCAGAATATGTTATTCAATGAAGAGTAATTGCTAGAATTTCTTCATGTCAGTAGCCAAATTCTTTGTATCCTCTCTGCAGATTACACCTGCTGTATAGTAGATTTTCCTCCTTCCATTTCAGTGTGCTTAATTTAATTAGAATTCTAGGTAGGTAAGTAAATACATTATTTATGCTGGAAACTGTTAGATACTGTATACCAAGCGGAGACTGAAAAGTGTCTGTCATGGAACTTGTCTAGATGATCAAAAGGAAAAAAGAAGGGTTTTAAAAACTGTTTCTGGAGTTAGTCTGTCAGATGAGATTGAATGCTGATCTGTGGAACTTGTATGTTTAGTGTGGTCTCCTGACTGTCAAAATTATTTATGTCTGGCATGACTACCAGCTATGCACCTAGGCTGTGGCAGCGAAAGAAGGAAATTCATCCTGCTGTACAACTGCAATAATATATAACTGCCATGTTTCAGGATCCGAATGCCTAGAGAAATTCTAAACAAGATATAAAGCTCCCAATGGCACAGGATCCCAACAACCATGGGTGCTGTTCTTACATACAAGACGTAGGTGTACCATCTTTTCAGACACCTGCAAAAATGGTCTGAAGGAGTGTTTTGCTCCTTGCCCTAAATATTGCAATCTCCGAAGGACAAACTAGAAAGTGCTATTTAAACTGGAAAGAGAATTGCTGAAATAACAGTATGAATATACAAATAGACAAAAATTATATTTTATTGGACTGATATGATGAAGTCTAATTGTTTCAGAAATAAAACTGTATTTTCCTGAAATGGATTTATATTCAGCACCTTTGATGCAGAGCGAATTGTGAAACACTGGCACAGAGAAGGCTGTCACTTTTAGGGATTGCAAAGAGAATTTGAGAAACAAAAGACAAAAGAAATTATAATTCCTTTAAAATGGGAGGAAAAAGTTGTGCCTTAATTTTTTTCCCTGATTTAATAATAATTTGATAATAGCCTTGCACTGTCTTGTGCAGGAAAAAAAAAAAAGTGTTCAGGGAGACAAAACCCTGTGTCTCTACAACTCTTTCTCTCCAAACACCAATCAAGTTCTCCTCAGCCAAAAGACAAAATCTCCAGATACTCCAGTACTCTTAGGGAAGCCTTAGACCTGGCCACAGCTCGTTTCTGGATCCTTGGAATTTGTGACACCTAATTTACATAAGAAAGAAATGGTAACAATAATCAGCTCTCCTCCTTTCTCTTGGTTACTCCATGTTGCTATCCACAAGAGTTTTATGGTTTTTGTGCTGTGAAAAGACCATACTCGTGTCTCTCTTGCTTTTCATTTAAAAAAAAAAAAATCCTCGAGGACAGTAAATAAGAGTTAATTTACACTGCCTCTTTCTGTGCATTTTAGTACTTTCTCTGAAAGGCATTTTGGTTAACAGCAGCAGTCAGGTGCTCTTGTCAATTAGACTGTGCTTGAAATACTGTGTACTTGTTCACGTGTAAGAGCCATGCATTTGAGGAACTAGAAGATGCAGGGCTGGACAGCACTGGAGAAACTCCTCATTGTTGGTGGATTTCTGATGCGCTCTTCCTAACTGTAGAGAAAGAATCTGCCTGCAGGGAGAATTAAAAGCCACATCCTACTGTGTATTGCAGTATTGGAGGATGTACTAAACTGCAGAAGTTTGAGGGCCGTGGTATGTTGTTAAACTACTGTGCTTCTGTGTGTGGGAGACCCCAGGATTTTGCAAATGACTTAAATTTGCTCTTAATTTCCATTACCGTGGACAAGATTTGATCCTATATAAGTTTTAGCCCATTTAAATTGCTTTTAACACTATGCAGACATTTATGCACTCGTGTATTGGCCAACTTAGTCTTTAATCAAAGCTGTTCCTTCTTCTGAGACGTTAGTTTCATAGGAGAGAATAATAATAAAGTGACTCTGTATTTCTGAGACAACCTAGATGCTAGCCATCAACCTTGTTGTTGTCTCAGTCTGTGTTTAGCAATGCTGCGTTCAGGATTTCCATTTTTTTTCAGACATTTTATTAGTTTCCTGGATTTTAATAAAAGGATAATTTTCACCCCTCACATAATTCTTAAAAGGCAGTGATTTTTTTTCATAACCTTTTAATGATGTGCAACGCATATTTGTCAGGTAGTTTATTTAATAGATTTAAAGACCAAGATGAGCATTCTGCTTTAGTAATGGAGTGCAGAGGACAGTTGGAATGAATTACATATAGAATACATATGATCAGAGCTCGTCCTGGAGGAAAAGTGCAAAATGAGAACTTACTCTGAGGTGATCATTCTTATTACCGAGGAATCACTTAATTGCACTTTTGCTTAAGGGTGCATTAAGTAGAAATTTTAATATCCAAAGCAATGTATACAATTACATGTTTAACAAAATATCAACATTCTATCTCACTAAAAAATACTACAGTGTTGTAAGTCAAACACTGACAAATATTTTAGAATTATTAAATCTTCAACATAAGACTGACATAGAATTATAAGAGAAATCAAATTGTAAGCTTTGATGTCTCTGCTTTCTTTATACACATATTTTATTCCTAATATTTTGATGCTTGTTATTTTATCCTTTAAGTATTTCTGTTCATAAACTTTCTGAAATTATAAGCAATATGTTTGTAATGTTTCTTATATGCTGAGTTGCCATCCCTGGAGGTGTTCAAGAGACGGGTAGGTGTTGTGCTGATGGACGTGGTTTAGTGGTGTTGATAGGGCTAGGACAAAGGTTGGACTCAATGACCTTGAAGGTCTCTTCCTGCCAAAAATGTTCTATGATTCTGTGTTGCCCAACTATTATTCAGGACTTGATGACCTGCTTTCTTTCTGTGCTGTGCAGGCACTGATATTTTGGTGTTCCTTCTGTGTGTCATGTTCTTTGCTTACGACATCTTATGTTCGTTGCATCTCACTTTTTAAAAAAAAACCCACAATATATATGAATTCTGACTGGTCATATAAAATTTCTCTTCCAGTGGGTGGCAAAGTGTTGTGTCTTTCTTTCAGATATACTCCTCCTGGACTGTATCACCAGGACCCACAAAAATTGGTTAAACTTTGATAGACCTAGTTTGATTAGCAGTGCCCTGAAAAAAACATGTCACATAAGAGACAATGTGGCACACTAGGAAGCAGAAACATTAAAAAATTGTTCATGCATAAGTGCTCGTGAAGTCCTTTTGCATCTGTCCATAAAAATAGATTATCTCTAGGTATCAGTACACACATCCAGATATTTCTTGGATACTCTATGATACTTTGTATATCCTTGCAAATAGTTTGTGTGGTTTTTTCCTTGTGTTTCTTCAGTCTCTTACTTATTTTGAAACATGGGGTTTATGGTATACTGTGGAACTTTTAAGAATATCCAGTGCTATGAACAGCGTTGATGCTGTAGAGCTGTAGTTCCTGAATAATTTTCAGTGTATAATGGCTATTATTTATGAGACTTTAATGATAAGGAAAAGACAGTTTTTATCACAAATCATTTTTTAGCTATTGATATATATGTGACATACTGGGGTTTTCTGAATTGGAACATTATTTGTGCTTAGGCATTGTCCTCATATCTATTTATGCACTGCATGGTTGTGTACAAAATAGCAAGGGCTTCAGTGTCATTGAAGGAGGCTTTTGGCCTTCATTTTGCCTATGCAATACATTATAGTTAATGAACGTAGAAACCCCCACAAACTATATCCACTCCATTTAGCCTGTAGTCTTCTTAACTCCTGGAAATTTTATACCAACAGTTATACGAACAGTTGGGCAGCATACGAAGATTATCTAGTGAAATATAAAATAATTCAGTTTCATAACTGATGCTTTTTGTTTTGAATCCAAATTGAACACAAATCAGTGTTCAATCTAGAGCAGGAGCACTGTTGTTACCACTATATACCAAGTAAAACTTAAAAAAAATAATTTCCTGATGTATTTGAGATTAGCAACTGGTATATAATACAGTTGTGAGTGTACAGATGTTGAGAACAGCATTCTCTCTTGGTTTCATCTTGGGAGCTGATCTTACTAATTGGGCTGCTTTAGGTACAACCACTGGGGCCCTTTCTTTACAAAGAAACCCTGGTGGGACTTGGTTATCCTGTTCAAAAACATTCCATTTGCCTTGAGATTCTGTGCTGTGATACTCATTTGTGGAAGAATTGAGGAAAAAAAGTGTTCATGAAGGAGAGAAGCACCAGGAAGTCTGAGCTACTTACTGTGAGATGAAATGTGCAACCTGGGATACACACAGCGCGTATTGGGTCATATAGTTCTCTAAAGATGTTCAGCTTTCCCTGTGTAATGCTACACAGGAGTAAATAGCAGCTTTCAGTACTAGGAGCTATGTAAACTGTCTAGACTAGCTGCTTGAATTTTCTTGCTCTTTTGGAAGTATTTGCATGGAACTTTTTTGTATGGAAATGTTGTCTCTTAGAGACTCACGGATAACAGGCATAGCTCACAGAGGTTTGAAATAATTTACCCTAACTCACAATTTGCATTACTTGAAGATTTAGGAATAGAAATTCTTTCTCCCAGGTTCATCCTTGTTCACTAGATAGGTTTCATATTAGTATGCTTAAGTAAAAAAACATGAAAATATATATTAAAATAAATATGAAAACAGAGAGTAGTCTTGAGACACTTCAAGGCTGATGAAGAAGTAGTTCACCAATTTAATAAAACGTTAATTATTTTTAGTATTTTTTAAGAGTTTTTCTCTACATTAAAAAAATAAATAAATATTTGATCCTCTACTTCTTTCCACCACAGCCTCTTTGGAAACACAGTGTTTTATGTTTGATGAAAAATTACAGTATTATAGTAGAACTAAGTGTGATTTAAAATGGCTGAAATATCTGAAAGAATCAAACATTATATTGGAGATAGGTCATCCTTAATAGCAATGTGATTACAGTTTTCATACCATTTCTCCTCTTTCAGACATCATTTCTTCTGCATACTTGAATCATTCCATCTTCCTTTCCTTGAAGACACAGCGGGTAGATAAGCATTAACCATTGTGTGCTCAGGCCCTTGGGCTATGTTTCCTATTTCCAGTGATGTTAAAAGGTACTTCTGAAAATCCAGTAGTCTAAAGTGACAACTCTAAAAAAGCAAATGTAGGGCGAGATACTACTAAACAAAATATGAGTAGGCATTTAGTTTTTTTAAATTATGTTTAATCCCTAGAGGACTGTGGAAACCAGACTGCAAATATTACTTAATGTTGAATCTAGGTTAACAAACCCTTTTATTACTTTTTTAATTTCACAAACTAGGGTCTGTGTGATTAAGATTGCCTCAAAAACTTCTGTTTTCCTACTTTGTTCAGTTATGTGGAAGTGTAAGTTATCTCAAACTATAAGTAATATAATAGCCTTTTATTACTTTTTTTCAGTGTAAATAAAATAAAGTTCAGGGTTGGTCTTCTGGGTATAACACTTACAAGATTAAGGATGAAGGGAAGTTAATCTCCAAGACAGTCTTAAGAGATGAAGTGTACTATGTAAATGTGTGCTAGTTCTGTCTGTAGCTGTAATTATCATTAAAGTTACAAAAAAAAAAAAATCATTCACTGGGCTGGGTTTTGCGGGGTTTTTCCTAACTATAAATCATCTCAACCATTACTTCTTGTCATGTTCAGTAGATATGGCTAACAGATTGTCCCCTGTCTCGTTTACAGAAGTCTTACATATTTGAAAGTTGTAACTTGTTCTCCCTTCTCGCAGACTTTTCAGTGGCATCGGTTTGCTCATTTGTGCCAGGGTAGTCTAGACAGTCCCTCTTTTACCCTGACTTCTTCATACCGCTCTTAAGGTGTAGTGTTCAGAAATTATTTTATTGTTTTAGCTGAGCTCTTCCTATTGTTACCTGAACAGAGCAGATACAAGATTTGATTTATTTTATTTTGATTTATTTTATTTTAGTAGTGATCCTCCTTCTATATCAGTGTCTTTTTTGGATCCAGATGATGCTGTTAGATCACATTCAATGATCTGTTTGCCTCACTAGCATTAAGATGGTTGACATTTATGTATTTTTCTCTGTCCACAAGGCATGATAATTATTGAGTCATAGAAAGAATTTAGAGCGGAATTGGAGTGGAAAACATATTTTTAAATAAAAGAATTACTAATTATTCAAAAAGTGCTTCAGACAATTTGTGTTCTATACTAGTAGTAAATTCATTAGGCCCAGTGCTTTAAAAAGCTGTAATTTACAGTGAGCAGTAGGTGGTCCTTGAGCAAGCCTGATGCTCACACTGAGGTGATTTTATTTTATCACCACGTGAATGCACTGATACTGGGTTGATCGGTTTTCTGAACGTCTTGTCACTGAAAGAAAAATCTCGTAACAACAAGGCAAGCTGCCTTGTCCGGTTTCGTTCCATCCCCAGAAAGAGTTCACATCACTTCCCACCTGGAAATCATTTATGGATTTCTCCAATGTCTCATGTCTCCTGGGTACAAACCCAGCTTGTTACACATCTAATAGGGTCACATCTAATAGAGACTGGCTGTTCTCATCTAAGTTCTTAATTAATCTTTGTCTTGAGTTTTTCCTGTTTAATGTTAAGATCATAACATCTTGCTGCCAATACTAATTGTATTAGCCACCTGCCCTAAATGTATTTTTAGGAACAATGCTGCTGAGAAAAGACACTGCCTTCTCCAGCTTCCTTCACTGTATCTGTAAAAGTACTGCATTCTATCCATAAAAGTACTCTAACTCCATTGATTATTGAAACAAAGTTTTTTATCTTGCTCTAGTTGCTGATGGTCTTACAGAATAATTACATCCTAGATGTCTGACTTCTTTTGTCCCTCGACTTTGTCCATTTTACCTCTTTCCTTTCCTCCTATTCCTTTATACTCATATTTAGCAATACGATGTATTTTATATTTTTGACATGCTTGCTACGCCATGTTAAGAATGAAATTGCAGTGGTGTAGCCAAAGTCTGTTCTTTACTGCATTTCCTATCCTACTTTTGCACTGGAAAAGCTTTTGTTTGTGTCATGTAGTTTCTTTCAAAAATTGCTTCCTCCTTTGGTCTTCCTGTCCTTCCTGCTTATGGTATTATTATAATTTTCCAGTCATATGTGATACTTTATCAGCTCTCTATTATGCTTATTACACAATTTTCAACTTCTAAACCAGAAGACTTAAAGAATTTCTAGGTTTGCTCAGTGTGCTTTTTTTATTAATGTACAGATGGGAAAGACATTTGACAGGTGAGATGACTAGCACAGTACCTTCCTTATCCTTTCTGACTAGCTGTCACCTGCTCTTTATATCTTCCTTGCCCTTGGACTGGTTTCCAGGTATTTCCTGTTTATACCTAAATTACATGTTTATGTTAGCACACACATATTTCACCTTACTTCAAAATCCTTTTTACTAAGTAACTTATCTTCCTTTCTTCCTTCCTTCCCTCCAGGTCCCATAAGAAAATATTCACGTTTATCTAATAGCTCAATGAAAAATGTCCCTGAAAATGAGGAATCCAGAGCAGTCCAGGTGATACAATCAAGTCATGAATTTATTTCTAGAATATTATTCTATAGAATTGGTTTTTCTTTCTTAATGAAAAGAAAGTTGAAAGGGTAGTGAGTAAAAGGAGTTTGCTAATGAAAAGAGCAAGAGGTTGTTACAGATGCTGATACTCCGGACAAAACTTGGATACACTGGCACAGATGAGCATTTGTAGCAGAATTTCAGCAGTTGGCATAAATAGAGCTCTTGGGGGAGAAAGTTTCCAAAGTAATTAGAAAAGTTATGGAACAGGATTTGGAAACACATTGAAGCACAGAGGTATTGAAGAGGCTGCTGCTGACACACGTGCAAAAATTTCAGCAGTATGAAAGTGACTTTATATCGTACTTGGTCTATTGCCATTTTCAAACACCGATACGCCTTCTAGAGCTGGTATATTCATTGTGGTTTGGGTTGGTTTTATCTTTCCTATCACAGAGCCGCCTTTTTTAAAGAGTTGCACTAATGTGATGAACACGTTGCAAATTGGAAGGTTTGTTCATAGGCAGAGGAAAAATTTACAGCTGAGTTTGGTCTTAGCTCATATAATAGTTATTAGAAAATACGTATCTATTTTACTTTTTAGTAAAGGTAAGGGAAGAAATCATTGCTTGACATTTTCTCCAAGTTTTGCTAATGTGTGTATATATGTTTTACAGCATCGTAGTTCTGTGCTTCTCATCACTTCAGAAAAAATCCTCAGTTTCTTTAAATATGGTAATATACACTTCAATCACATTGTTCTCTGACTGACACCAGTGAATATCTTCAGCAAGTACATTTCAGTCACTGAAGTAGCTGGCTTTTTGTTACTGAAACCAAGAACAGATCCTTGACATTCTTGTAGTAACATAAATACAACACTTTCATTAGATTTTTATGCTAGCCTGCCTTTCTCAAACAAGTGTTTGGGAGAGGGCTAAAAGAAATACCAGTGGTAAAATGAAGATATCAGGGAAAAGAAAAGATAGCTGTTAACATACCAGTGAAAAATCCATGTTCAAATTACAGGCTAGAGCAAGTAACTCATGAATGATGCTGGATGGAAATTGCAAAAGTGAACAGAAGTAGTTATAAGAAAAAAAAAAAACAAACAAAAAACCACAACAAACAAAGGAGTCGATGAGATGTATTACCATTTAATTTATGTGACCTTTACAGGCTGTTAAGAATCAATTTTAGTTCCATTTCGGAACCATTGTTCTTTTTGACCTTAATGAATGGATTTAAGACCTCAAGTAACCTTCCTCCTGTTCTTGTCTAAAGTCCTAAACTTCTTGTAATTGCTTGCTTTACTGTAAAGCAAGCTATAAATGGGAATAGGAAGCTTTAAATGTTTAGCACTGCTTCTTTCCATGCTGACACTAGCATTGGGTCCATGCATTTTTCTTGACAGGTGCAACAAATAACGTTTGTAGCTGTATGACAGAGATTCAGCTTGACATAAGCCTTCCAGAAGTGAGAAGCTGGATGCCGTTCTGCAAAAGTATCAAGGCAGATTGGATAAACCAGTAATTCTTTAGCTCCTAGTTAAGTCGTGGTATGCTTTGGACAAAAATGGATTTACTTCCCCAGGAGTGATTTTAATCACAGGTGGTCAACATTTCCTATATTGACACTTCCCAGAATATTTTTTTGTAGAAGGTATATGAGTATATTGTATCTATATGTTTAATCTTGTATCTGTACTTTGTGGATTTATTTCCTAGCCAGCTTTTAGATGATAGCATTAGCAGAAGATACAAAATTCAGATTTTCCTGATGACTGCTACCTGGGAATGGCAAGGAAAGCTATTACAAGTTGTTCTGTGATCTTCTATAGTGCTTCCCTCTCTGCAATGGATTTGAAAGAATCTGCTGGTAAAAATGTACAGGTCATCTGTTTCTTGTTGTCCTGAAAGATTAGATTTATTTAAGATAGCTTTCTGTGAGGGAAAAAAAGGATGGATGTTGAAGATTCACGGTGGTAGGTAGCAAAGCACCACACAGCCGCTCCCTTAGTCCCCTTGCAGTGGGATAGGGGGTGATAAAGGGAAGGATAAAAGAGAAAACTCAAAAAGGCAGTTTAACAGAGAAAGCAAAAGCTGCACTCACCAGCAAAGCAAAACAAGGAATTTGTTCACCACTTCACATGGGCAGGTAAGTGTTCAGTCACCCCCAGGAAAGCAGGGCTCTGTCAAGTGTAATGGTTACGTGGGAAGACAAATGCTCTAACTCTAAATGTCATCTTCCTCCTTCTTTCCCCGGCTTTATATGCTGAGCATGATGTCCTATGGTGTGGAATATCCCATTGGTCAGTTGAGGGTAGGCGTCCCAGATGTGTCCCCCCCAATTTCTTGTGCACCCCCAGCCCACTCACTGGTAGGGTGAGGAGCAGAAAAAGCCTTGATGCTGTGCAAGCCCTGCTCAGCAATGGCTAAAACATCCCTGTATTATCAGCATTGGTTTAGTCATAAAACCAAAATGAGGCCCCATACAAGCTACTGTAAAGAAAACTAACTCTATTTCAGTCAAAATCATTACAGTGGGGAAATGAATTGAGGCCTTCTAGTTTATTGCTATGCGTCTAGTGGGATTTAAGTGGTGAGATTTCTTTGGTTTTTTGCTATAGCTGAGTGAAATTGTTTTGGAGAAATATATTGTGTGTAGATGGTACTCTATGCCATTCTGTCAACAACAAAAAAAAACACAACAAAAAAAAACACCCAAAATTTAAAAATGGCACCCAATGCAGGTTGTATTCTGTTAGGTGCTGACAAATGTTTTAATACAGTCTGTTGGATGGTCGTTTCAGAGCAATGCTAGTGGTCATTAGGGAGGGGGAAAGAAGGACAGTCTTTTGTCAAAAGAGTCATGACCAACCTGCTTGGGTGCCCACAAGTTTAGACCATTTCAGTTTTCAAGTCCCTAAATACAATAATGAGGTTAGGCTGAAATTCATGGGTAATTGGATCTTTTTGTGATTGTTACATGAAAAATTAGGTCTTGCAAGTCTCAAAATACATTTTCAAGATGTGTTAGCACCTTAGAAATTATTGATGAAAGCACTGTTTTATTCAGGTTTTTTTTTATGTGGTTCTTAGAGATACTAATTGGTGTTGCAAGCAGAAGGCAGGAGCTGTGAGAAATTGCCAGAATGCAGATTAGCAACAACTATAATAAAATATTCTACTTGGCTTTGATTTTTTTCTTCCTCTGAGGCCTCGTTGAATGGCATGACTACTGGGCAGCTGCCATTCCCTCCTGCCTTTTTTTACTATGTTTCACCAACTGTGAAAAAGTCTACAGTATTGAAAAATTTCAGTGAGAGGGGCTGTTAGAGATCCTAAGACCTGGTGCTCAGAACAGTCTTCTGGAGAGGAATGGCCTTGGTTAACATCACTGCCTGATTAGTTGCCATCTGTACTGAATTTGTGAGTGATTTTGGAGTTAATGAAGTCACACTTTTGAGAGAAAATATGCTGCTGGAAGAACCGTACAAAGCCTACCTTTTAAGCAAATCCTTCTTTCTTGTGTTAACAATTTTTAAACATTTGTACTATACAATGATTAACTTACATATAGCACCTTATGGGCTTAATGCCATGATACAGGACAAACTGGGGTAAAAGAAGAGAATATTTAATGCCACAACAAGACATGAAACTTTCTCTTCTTTTTTCTTTTTTTTTTTCCTTTCCTTTTAAAATGTGCTTTCGGCCTTGCAAAAAAAAATTCAAAACCTCAGATGCAGTAGACTTTTATTATCTGTTATCTCTGCTTGTTCAGGCAGTCTGTGCAGACCACTGGAAAACATCTCAGATGAATTCCAAAGTTTGGGAAATTTCCCATATATTCTTTTGTTCTCTTACTTTTGCAGCTCTTAAGAACAAGTTTATCTATAAATACATGGTATTATTCCAGACTTTAAGTTCAGTCATAATGTCAGTTCACTTTCACTTACGCTGTGTGATGTTTGCTCTCCAACCTTATCCACACAACTTCACTCAATACTTCATCTGACACAGTTTTCTTCATTTGGGACAGAAAAGTAGGTAGGTTTTGGTCACCTGTACATAGGAAACTTTGCTGTTCCAGTGATTTGAATTTCAATAACTTCTTTCTGGAGAACAATCTCTCTCCTGTATATCTCTTTAACAATTCCTTCTACATTGTATAATTTGTTCTCCTGTTATTTATCAGTCTTTGGCATTTATGCTTTAAAAGGTTACCAACTTCATCTTTTCATATGTAGTGTCACAAATTTTAATGCTAGCCAGCACCAAGAGTTAAATTAATTTTATTCATATTTGAAAGTGACATATGAATACCTCTTGGTCTGTATGTCATCTCATGTAATAGCATGGGTAGCTTCTGTAAAACATTGTTAGACTTCCTACTGTCTAAGGAAGTTCTGCTTGTTATTCAATTTTCTAGTTGTTCAACAGTCCACACTGAATTATGGCAGTGCTTTGTTACTTGAGTTACACAACAAAATAATTTCAGAGTTTTTATAGCTCTTCAGCGCATACCTTTATCCTATAAGTTGAAGCTTAAACCATTGGTTTTTTCTTGTCTACCATGCATACAGCCCCTCACTAGCAGCTGAATGTCTTCACTTGATTAGTAGTTGATCCAGTAGCATTCATAAACTTAATGTGACCAAACTGAAACACAGTACATAAGTACAGGATATAGAACAGAAGCCTTTCAGAAAAGGATAACTGAAAGACCACTCAGTACTGTACCTTGAGACTTCAGATAATGAAATTTCCCTCCTTGCCTGTAGCTTACTTGCTCAGCAATCTCAGGTGATCACCTTTGCCTGAGTTTCTTACTCATACAGTCTAGAATAACAGACTAGACTAATACAACAGTATTTTATTATCCTTCTCTGCATTTTGGTTAAAGCAGTAATGAATGCTGTAAAGACTGCTAGTGTTGCTGTAACTGTAATGATCCAAGGACTTACAAATGTGATAAAGCTTTTCTGTTAAAGGTGAAATATTTTACTAGCCTGACCAGTTGCATTTGGAAAAAAAATGTATTTTTTCAAGCATTGAGGCCCTTCTTTAGTTCTGAAATAGGAAAAAAAGTGAACTTTAAACAAAAGTTGAGGATAATTTCTCTGGTTTTAGTTAGCTATCAGTTACATGAACTCTGTAAAGAAAAATATATGTACATACATGTAGTTGTCACTAATGAAATCAGTGTCCTTCCCATGACAATTTAAGAGAAAAAAAGAGAGATTTAGCTCTCAAAGGAGAGAGTGAGTTAGGTAGTTTATGTCCTGTGGATATACAGAGGTTGGAAGGGAGAAGAGGGAGATTGTAAAGTTCAATAAAACCAGAAACTCATTGGAGTCCACTGTTTTTGGCTTCCAGCTGAATTTTGAAGTTCTATTCCAGTTTTATCTTTGAGGGATGTTTTGTCGTTTCTCTTGAAAACCAGGAGTGAAAGACCAGAGATGGAATGACTGTTTTGGAAAAAAGCATGTCTGCTGTAGCAGCTAGGTGTACCTCTTCACCAATTACCTGTGCAAGTTCGTTCCAGTGCAAAGGGGTTGCTGATTTCCACCCATGTATTTAATAGAAAAGTGTACAGCAGTGTGTGAAATGTGTTACATTATGGGAAAAAACACTTGTAGAATTCAGTGATCTGTTGCTCCAGAGGTGTCATCTTGTTGTGAAGAGTTCCTCTTCACATTATTGAGGTGGGTATTGCAAGTGTTCTTCAGCAGATTATTTTTTTTTTTTTCCCCCGAAATAATTTTTAAGTATTCATTTTGTCAAGCTGTGTTCTACATAGATGACATCTAGACTAGAAATGTAGGCACTTCCTTATTGGCTTTCACCACAAACTCAGTAACCCTCTTCAGACCATCTCTGTAATAGTCCTATATCAATACCATTTTCTTAGATGCTATAGTCAACATCGAAAACCATAAGCATTAAACTACAGCATACAGAAAACCATCAAACTAACTTATACATCTTTGTATAGCCAGCAACCACGAAAGACATTTCAAAAGAAGTTTTACCATACAAACATGTTCTTAAGTATCATCAGATTTGTTTAGAGAGCAAATTCTGAAATGTACAGGTTTATCTGACTTTTCCATCTAAGCTTGCTAGTCCAATAGAATTTGTGTTGGCCTAATGTCTCTTAATTTGAAGACTCAGACTGTAACAGAGATTGTGTAAAGGGCAGAAATATACAAATATTGTAGGAGATATTCAGAACACTCTTGATAGAAGTGTGGAGTCCAGGGTGAGCGTATGCATTATTTCATTTATCTGACCAATGACTACCTCTGTGTTCCTATACAACAGTGCCAGTATAGGTATAAAGGATGTTTGCCGAGTCTGAAGAACTCTCTGGGTGTCAGTATAATTATCATGCTGGTGGAGTTTTACAGTACACAGAAGCATTCTTAAGAGAAAATTTCCTTACTTCCAAAGTTTCTAATTGACCCATGTCCATCAACAGTTTATCATGCCCATACATGACACCTTATTGTAAGGGTGATGTGTTACTTAACAGCAGGTATCTCTTTTCAAAACTAGTCAAGGCACATCCTTTTAATTACTGAGATCGAAAATTCAACTATATGAATTTTTATTGTGTGATTTGCAGGTCTGTATGGTAATTCTGGTGTAAAAATAATTTTGAACAATATTAGTTGCAGCCTGCAACTGTACTGTTGCTCTGTACTGTTTTAAAGCAAGCTCCATTTGGGAAAAAATGATCTAATTAGCTCTTACCATTGTGCATGTATTGTACAACTGATAATTTCACACTGCATAGGCTATATTAAATATTATACCACCTAAATTTAATACCTGATGTTCAGTACTTCATCATGTTGCAAAGCCCTGTAGATGGTATAATGTTCAAGCCCGAAAGGCTACAGATTGCTATATACTATGCATATATGTGGTATATGCTTAAGAGATTTCTCATCACGGTTTAACTTTTAAGCCAACTTGTAGATAAGGTATAGAGGTGGCATTGTAATTCTGACTCACTAAAGACTTTTATTCTAATTAATATAAGAGAGACAATCATATTTTAAGACAGTTTTTTTCAAATATATGATCTTTTCCTGAGGATCTGTGAGCTTCCATGAGAGGTGGTGGCTTCCGTTCCCTCCTGTCTGCTAAGAAAGAATGTAACCCTCCTGCTCTCATGCAATTAGCAGGAATGTGACTATCTGTGCTGCAGGCACTGGCTCTAACACAAGTTTGAGGAATCACTGTATAGACATCAATGAACACTTTATTGAATTATACAGTTTCCTAAGCAGGCACAGTCTCTCAATGCCCCAATTCTTTATGCTTTAGTGAGCTGCCTCTGCTCTCTGAAGCTGTAAGGTTCTGCCCGAGCTGAAGATATAAACTCCTGATGAGATTATGGTGAGTTTTTAGATATTTGGCACTCTTCTGTGCTTATTCTGTTTCTCTAATAAGGCTTAGAGTTTGCTGGCAGGTGAAGGCAGTGGATAGCAATGGCTGGGAGATCTAAAATTCCACCTGCCTTGAAGGAAAAGAAATGTCTTTTTCATAACCATTCAGCATTATTCATTGCAATTCACCCTGTTAGGAAAACCCTTCAGTACAGGGAGAAAGAGTATTAAGTTCCCAGGTCTAGATATTCAATAATCTCTCAGTTTTGGCTCTTGGCAACATCCAGACAGAATTTTTCTGATCCTTTCATTTCCAGAAAAATCATTGTCTGTCAAAGATGGAATGTAATGAATAAGAAAAAAGAAAACAGGGTGTTAACACAGTCTCTTTAGCATATGCTCTTCTGTCTAAATTACAATTTTTCAGTGAAAAATCTTTCTTTGATAAACCACTATTTTCCTCTTACTCCATACTTTTTCAGAGAAGAAAATAGCATTCTGGAATATGTTGTTTGCTGCTTCCCATCGGAACAGGTCATTGTCCTCCTCTCCACCATTACTCTTGTCTCCTCTTCCCCTAGCACATATGATAAGTATCAGAACAGGTTTGGTTTTTTAAATTGTGAGAAATGGGGGTGTGGTTTGGGTTTTTTTGTTTGTTTTTTTTTAATTGAGTAAACAGAAAGAAATAAAGGGAAAAAAAGTATAATCAAATACTGAAAAGCTGTATTTGGGGTTGTGGTTTTTTTGTGGGTTTATTTATTTTTTTAAATACACAGGACTGCCTTCTTAGAAGCAAGTTTGCTAATAATGGAATGTGGATGTTTTAGAAGGCAGAGTGGCCATGGGCTAAACACAAAGGGGATGATCATTTAGGAAAGAGTACATGGGATGAATTCAGGGTGGAGTAGGAAAGAGGTAAGTTTACTCTCTCTGGGAGAGCATAGCATAGAATTAATGGGATAAATGCAACTCTAAAATCTTACAGAGGGAGACTGTTAGGACTGGCACAAACCTTATCTAAATGGGAAGGAACTGTGTGACTGGAACTGTAAAATTTGATGTGGCAAAGCATGCTATGCTGGCTGGCAAGCAAGAGAATTTGTTGCTTTCAACCCACTGCAGCTGCTTTTGAGGTGAAATCAAATAAATGAAGGTGGATGGGGGTGAGCTGGAATGAATAATACATATTCATGTACAGGAGAATAGCATGGCCACTGGTAATAGTGACACCAGACATAGGAAGATATAATGAGAAGAAATAATGACGTGACCTAAGATAGGAGCTCAAAAAGGACCTTGAAAAGATCTTGAGAAATCTTCTGGTCACACCAGGTCCAGGCAGCCTATTTCTGAAAGCAGTTCACTCAGACTGTTCTTCCAAACCTTCAGTCACATCTCACTTCAGCTGCTGACTACGCCTGCAAATATATTGGAAGTTTTTCTTAATACTTAACCTAAATCACCATTTTTGTGATTGAAGTCAATTGCTTATACTATCTGTGATGTGCATTGAGAATAAGTTATTATTTTCAACAGCTTTTCTGAAAAGCGGAGTCTTGCCACCTTCTTCATCTCCTTTTCTTCCTATAGGCTAAGCAAATAAGCATAGTTTTTCCTTTTCTCAGAAGTAACATTTTTTTCCTAAATATTTTGTTGCTAGCCTGGTTTCTGATTATTTACATGTTGGTGCTGTGATGTTCAAACCTGGACGCAGCATTTGAAATGAGGCTGAGTGGAGAGGAAGCATTATTTCATACTTCTTAAGAATAGTATTCTTGATCACATATCTTCTTTTCCTCTTTTTTAATTTTTTTAAGTGAGTGTTAAAAAAAATCTAACATATTGAGATTGTTTAGAACTCTTATAGTCTTATTTCTCAATTATTTCCTCCAGAACTGTGCTGAGGTAGTTTATTTCTAGGTGCATCCTTTTATTATTTTTTTCCCTTCTTTTTATAAAATCATGTTCTGTATATTTTAGATAATTTCCTTAATTTTGGGGAAATATTTTGAATTTGAATATATTTTTTTCAGTTGTGGGGGGGAGTTTTATGTGCTCCATCAGTTCAATAAATAACCTAACTATTTATCCAATTTATGCAGAAAAAGTACTGGGTAGTTAGCAAGGCCTGTGAAAGTTAACTCATAATCAGATATGTAAGAGTGATCTAAAAGGGAGAACAGGATGCGGCAAAGAATTAAATGCTATGGAGACCTCACAGGGTGTAGTAATGATAAAAATTTAAATAACCTTTGCATGTCCACAAGTCACCTAGTACTTTGTTACTGCTGCATGCATAACTTCTCTCTCAAAATTTTAGGGACAAAAGTAAAATAATATGTCTAAGTAGAGGATTACTGTAATAGTGCACTATTCCAGTTATCTTGCTCTGAGAAAGAGTGAACTCACCATATATAGAGAGCTAAGAATTATTGTTAGGTATCAAAGTAATGTAATCAATACAGAAAAGCCCCACTAACAGTCAAAAATATTGTGCAAGATAACTTAGTAATATCTTCTGCCTTTTCTCTAGTGTTCTGCTTGCAATTTCAGTTACAGAACCACGGAACTGTTGAGGCTGGAAAAGACCTCTGAGATCGTCAAGTCCAGCCTATGTCCCAACACCATCACATCGGCCAGACCATGGCACTAAGTGCCACATCCAGCCTTTGCTTAAACACCTCCAGGGACAGTGACTCCACCACTTCCCTGGGCAGTGCATCCCAGTGCCCAATCACCCTCTCTGTGAGGAAGTGCTTCCTGAGATCCAATCTAAACCTCCCCTGATGCAGTTTAAGTCCGTGCCTTCTCGTCCTGTCATTAGTTGCCTGGGAGGAGAGCCTGAGCCCCACCTGACTACAACCTCCCTTCAGGTAGTTGTAGAGAGTGACAAGATTCCCGTTGAGTCTCCTCTTCTCCAGGCTAAACAGCCCCAGTTCCCTCAGCCTCTCCTCACAAGACTTTCCCTCCAGTCCCTTCCCCAGCCTCTTTGCTCTCCTCTGGACCCGCTCCAGCACCTCAACGTGTTTCTTGCAGTGAGGGGCCCAGGCCTGCACACAGCACTCGAGGTGAGGCCCCACCAGTGCCGAGTACAGGGGCAGAATTACATCCCTGCTCCTGCTGGCCACACTGTTCCTGATACAAGCCAGGCCTTCCGGGCCACCTGGGCACACTGCTGGCTCATGTTCAACCGGTTGTCAACCAGTACTCCCAGGTCCCTCTCTGCTGGGCCACTCCCCAGCCACTCCTCCCCCAGTCGGTAGTGCTGCAGGGGGTTATTGTGGCCAAAGTGTAGGACCCTGCACTTGGTCTTGTTGAACTTCACACCATTGGCCTCTGCCCATCGACCCAGCCTGTGCAGGTCCCTCTGCAGTGCCTTCCTACCCTCCAGCAGATGGACACTCCTCCCCAGCTTGGTGTCATCTGTAAATTTACTAAGGGTAGACTCAATCCCCTCATCCAGGTCATCAGTAACGATGTTAAATAGGACACCACTGGTCACTGGACACCAGCTGGATGCAGCACCATTCACCACCACTCTCTGGACCCGGTCATCCAGTAAATGGGTCCAATGCCCCACTATGTCTTAATACTGAGGGTTTCAGTCTTATGAAGAATGGGGAAGGATTACGGTGAGGCATTTGCAGATCTTTACAGGGACAAGGACAATGTTCCCCAAAGAAGGGGAACTGTGGGGAGTTAATGACTTTTTTTTTCTCATGAGTTTACTGTCTGCTTGGGGTTATTTTATCCACTTTATCCATTTTTTTGATATCACATTTACTGAACAACCAGTGGAAGGCAGACTCAATCTTTAACCTTCCACTTTGAAGTCAGTATAATGCATGTTAACTTACTTTTTTAGTAATGGTTATGATTCTTACTGTATAAATATGCTTAAAAATAAGACAAAAGGTATGCTTTTATGTAATTTCTCTGTTGCTTGTATTATTAGTTAACTCTTGTGGGAGAATTTACAATGCTTGGCATTTCCTTTTCCTTTGTTGGCTCTGCTTGGTTTTCAGTCTTTCTCCCTATGAACTCTGAAAATAATACAATAAATTCTCGTTTGAGTGAAGTACTTTTGACTATTGGGAAATATGATTATTATTGCTAATTAAAAGACATAATTTCTGAACTATTAGTTGTTTTCTTTAGGTTAACATCAAGCTATGCATAGTCAATTCAAATTCCTTAGTGGATCAAGAGTTGTAAGACTTCATAAAGAGAGTTGAGTTCTAAAGTTCAAAGGTATAGCTGACTATTTTGCAAATTCATGTTAGAATTTAATAACGCAAAGTGTGGTCATTGTAGTGTATAAGTCTTCTGCTGAAGGCTACAAAGTAAGCAGCTTATTGACAATTTACCAATTATCTCCTTAGTTCAGAACTACACAATTACATTATAAATGGCTTTAGGCAACTTCATTGGGATAAAATAGATAAAGCAAGGAACATAAATCCATAATACAAGGAATGATGAGATTAGAATCCATCAAGAATTTATCATTTGAAAGACCTCATTTGTTTGCTTAAGTACTCGTAAAAACCTTTATAAAAGTATTGTCTTCTTTTTCCCTCAAGAGATAACTTGCACCTGTAAGTTACATTTAGAGAGGGAAATATTTTGTAGTATTTTGAGTAAAAGTCTTTTGCAAAGGTGTCTGTTTAAACTACTTTATCATACTCTCTAAAGCATTAGAACTTTATTCTTGTTTTTGATAAAGAGATGGCAAACAAGTTTAAACTAGCTGAGCTGGAAGTTCTTGTGAGGCTCATTGAAAATGCAGCTTTTTCTGCATTTAGCTGCCTTCCTACTTCTATTTTTACTAGCTTGTTGAAGTCTTCCTATTATTTCAAAAGCTATTCAGAGTTTTGAATTCAGTCTGTGACATCGTAAGCCAGGAGGTAGAGGTGTAATGAGAGGCACCTTATAAGTTACCTACTTCAAGGAGGAGACTAATATGGTAGCAGTTGTGTCTCATGACCGATGTCTGTAGCCACTTTGAAAGAGGGTCTAAAGGCCGTGGTCATAGCTCTGTACTGATGGCTGAAGGGGAACCAAAGGTTTGGAGAAATGGGGCAGAAAATAATTTTCTCACTGTCACTGTATATAAATATATCTCTATTGACATCACCATTGCAGAACAAAACCAAACCAAGAACAAAATGTGTTCCAGTGTCTTCCATTGTAATAAAATTAAACACTGTTCTCATAAAATTCCAGTGTAGTTTAACCTAATTCATTATGAAGCATCTTCAGTTCCAAAAATATGTTTCTTTTGTATAAATGGTAAAAAAAGGAATGTAAGACAAGATTAGAGATGTGAATAGATAATGGCAAAACTGAAACAGAAATGGCAAAACCAAAAATGGTATTGCATAAATATCTTCCTTTAAATGAGCAAGTTGAAATATTGCACAACTAAAAATCAGCTCAGGTTTGACCACGCCTAAAAATACAACAAAAATTATACAAGACAGCTATCCCAGATAAAGTATTTTTGCTCTGGACATGAGAGAGGTTTACTAAAATTTGTTTATAAAAAAAAGAGAGAAGCTTGTGATCCATATTACAGTTTTTACTTTAAATTTAATTCTGCTGACTTCCAAAAGGAATTACATCTTAATGCAAAAAGACAAATAGAGAGAATCATTCACTAAAGAAATAACACCTTGTGTGTAAAAGATCAACCTCTTAGCGCAAATAATAAATGGAAGTCTAAGAAGTATATCAGTTAAAGATATTCATGGTCTATCTTATGTGTTCATTAAATCTCATGTATTTCAAATGGTGTGAAGTATATTTTAGTATTATTGGGGGGGTTGCATGACTGAACAAGCAAAATGTTTTCTAAATTTTGCACAAATTACAGTAAAAATAACATGAATACAGTTGGAATTGTATCAAAATATTTTATCTAATTTCTGAGAAATATAAATATGATTAACTTGAGGAAAACGAGAACTGCTAATTGCTTTAGAATTGCTAGCTGAAAGATAATGGTGAAATGATTAACAGCTTCAGTGATGATTGATCCAACTGCACGATACTAGAGGTTCCAGGAAAACTCATCAAAAATAATTCCAAAACAAAAACCTGTATAAACAAGAGCAGAGATGTGCACAATGCTTCTCTATAGTAAGTTTAATGTAATTTTGAAAGACATTACACAGAAATTTGGAATCGGGCACATATTTGTAAAAAGCTTTAATTTTATTTTTTTTTGTCTTCTGTTGTTCAGAAGAGATCTTCTGGAAGAAGGAGATATTTGAAGAGAGAGAGTGGTGAAATAGTTCCATTTAAAACTATTTAAAGCTGTTTAAAATAATTCCAGTTCTTTAAAAAAGAAATACTTGAAGATAGCAAAACTGTTACAATTCTACTGAGTTCTCAGACCCTCTTATAATATAAGATTTTTCACCAGAATTTAGGCATTTTTTCCAATTAGTTTTCCAGAGAATTAAAAAAAAAAAAAACCAGATAATAAATTTATCTTCCTCTATGACTGTTCAAGGCAAGGTATCACAGAACCTGAATGTGCAGTGTATTACAGAACTCAGTCTCCTGTCTATTTTCTGTAGTTATGTATACAAAAAGGTTTCCTTCATCTAATTCTCTTCAAACATTTCCATTATTCCAGTGCTTTTTATTTAATTGTTATTACTTCAGTCTGTTTTTCTTGTTTGCTAACTTATTTTTTAAGCTAAATGTCATTGCTTTAGTGTAGATTACCATCAAATTCATTACATTTAAAGCAGGAAGCCTTAGTCCAACAAGAGTCTCAAAGGACAGAAAAGACCTCGCTGGTATGTACATCCATTAAGCAGCCAGGCTTGCCAAGTCCATGTGCATTAGCTACTTTTGTAACTTTAACAAATTTCATCTGAGCTTTCATTCTTCTGACCTAATTTAACAAGAAGGAAATTCAATAACAACCCCTAATATTGAAGCATTATTTCCCAAGAGGAATTTAACAACACTTCTGCATCAAATAATAATGTGTGAATAATGGAGTATATATACAGATGGCAACAGGAAAGTGAAAAAAGAACCAAAGAAACCCTACACACAAAAAAGGGCAAATATTATATCTCTTTTTCAGAAAAATCCCAGTAACTTTCCAGTTTTGGGGGAAACTGATAATGTCCTGAATTTCCAGTTGTGGTCTTTGGGAAGAAATATTTCTAAGTGTCTGAGAATAAATCATTTCCAAGTTGGAGCACCACATCTCCAATCTGTACATGCTAATAAAATTCAGCCTACGCTATTAGTGTTCTATATTAGAACAGATTGTTCTGAGTTGTATTCAAAGTTAACGAATCCAGTAAATGTCAAAATTTTAGGAGAGAGGAAGAATGGGTAAATGAAATGATACATAACCTGGTGTTTATTAAGAGAAATGGAAATGAACACCTGTGAGTTACTGTGAATAGCCTTGGGGCTAAAGTCCTTGAAAGCAGTAGCTTTGAGAAGTTCTTTAGTCTTCCAAATATGGGAGGAGAGGGGAAAATGTTCTTTTAATTGTAAGAAATCACTACATTTCATATGCTTTCCACTCTAAACCCCTGACATTTTATTGCAAACTCTTTTAGTCAACACAGGCATCGTAAGTAGCACAATAACAAACTGGAATGTAAAAAGAATTTCTGAAAGTTTTACTTTGAAAAATAAAACATATTTTAGATGATAGTGAGCTATAATGTAATGTTATTGAAACCAGAGAACACAGGGAATTGCTGTGTGCAATGTTACTTATCTATCAGAACCAGGAAAGAGGAGAAAAATGAACCCAGGCTTTTTACTACTTCGGGTTTGTGCCAGAACATACAAGGACCTGCAGTCACCATCCATGCATTTTGTTTTCTGTGGGCATGCTTAGAAAAACACCAACAAACTACCCTGGTTAAAATTTGCACAAACTATACCCTATTAAGAACATAAATCATCAGTTTTCGTGATTTAGTGAAAGAAAACGTTAGCAAATGATTTCGCTAGTAAAAAGTGTTACTTTCTCAATGCTGGTCAGTAGTGAAGAGAACCTGGCTATATTTCTTTTGCTGAAATAATCACAGAATGCTGGGAGTTGGAAAGGACCTCAAAAGATCATCTAGTCTAACCCCCCTGCCAGAACAGAATCCCCTAGGGCAGCCACACAGGAACGCATCCAGGCAGGTTTTGAATGTCTCCAAAGAAGGAGACTCCACAACCTCCCTGGGCAGCCTGTGCCAGGGCTCTGTCACCCTCACTGTGAAAAAGTGTTTTTGTCATGTTTTTGTGGAGCCTCCTATGCTCCAGCTTGTATCCATTGCCCCTTGTCCTGTCATTGGACATCCCTGAGAAGAGCCTGGCTCCAGCCTCTTGACATTCCCCCTTGACATATTTATAAACATTAATGAGGTCACGCCTCAGCCTCTTCTCCAAGCTAAAGAGACCCAGCTCCTTCAGCCTTTCCTCATAAGGGAGATGTTCAACTCCCACATGGTTTTGTCAGAAGAAGGAAAAACCAAAAGAAAACAAAGCAAAATTTAAAAAAAAAAAAAAGTGGAGACAAACAAAAGACAAGTCAGGAGAAGCCTGCCTCTTTCTGAAGTATCACTTCCCACAGTGAGTTTCATTTCAGTATTTTCCAAAATCACTTATAATACTTGCAGAACAGGCCCTCATTTTTTGAATACTTCCTACATTTTAAGGATACATTTGCATTGCTCCATATTGCAAGATCATCTTGAGAACTTCTTCTGTTTAAAAGTTTGTTTCTTCTCATGTTGTATTTCTTCTGATGCATATGATGTTCTCTTTTGGCATTTAAAACACCCCCAAACTGGTGTTTTACCGTTTCCTTATGGAAAAAGGCTGAACCGGCTTTTCGGTTCTCTTGATAGTAAGGGTAATAAAACACTGGAGTTCTTGTAAATCAAATCAGGTGGAAAAGGTGAAGTAAAGGCAGCAGTATTTAATGTGTAAGTTTCAGCATTATTAATCCCCTAGTCTGTAGAATTTTGTAGATTGAAAGGTTTCATGAAACACTCATCTCAGGGCACTCGTACTCTTTTTTTAGGAAGTATTTTGACAGCAGCAGCTTCCTAGCGTATTCACAACGTTCTCCCTATCCAGATAACCTTTATATTCCAAACCAGGTTGCTGCTGTATCTGCAGGGTATAGAAGCAGGGATGCTGAACACCAGGGAGTGAATGCATGTCAACTCACATTGTCTCTTCCCTGTTTACTTTCAGGATTTTGTTACTATGTACAGTTCGGAGAAGAGTTGCTGGAAACTGCTTGACTGCATCAGCAACTAGGGACATAAAAAGCAAGCCAGGAAAAGCAGAACTCTAGACTCTGTCGCTCACTGGCTTGAAGAGCATCAGCAGTGGAGAACTATGACAACACAGAAAGTCGTGTTACTTCTTTTGCTCTGGATGTGGCTGCCGCATCCCTGCCGTACAGAAATTCTGTTCAGAAGGACTCCTGATCTCAGACCCAAAAACTTTGTGGGCCGTGCATCAGGGAATGATGGAAAAGCAATCCACCGCCAGAAGCGAGGCTGGATGTGGAACCAGTTTTTTCTCTTAGAGGAATATACAGGATCTGATTATCAGTATGTAGGCAAGGTAGGTTTCTTCTTAACATTTTCATGTCGTTGTCAAGTTTACTTATCTTTCTGCAAAGCTCTAGTTGTCCATGTTTTATTCTAAAGCACAAGAAGTAGATTTTCAGGCAACATGTTATATATTGTTTGTCCTGGTATGATCACTAAATTAATATCGCTAGTTAAAGTTATTCAGAAATATTTGAATGAAACAAATTAAGACACTTTTAAGAAATTTGTTTGCTTTACCACATCGTTCCCACCAGCAGCCCACTCACTACCTCTTCTGTATCAAAACATGATATTTTATAATTCATTATAAAATTATTTTTCAACTCTTTATCTTTGAATGTTTCATGTTTCATACAAGATAAGACATTCTTTTTTGTGCTTATGTTTGGAGAATGCAACGTATTTTGAAGAAAAAATATTCTTACTCTTTGTTTCCCTGATTTTCAATAAACTAAAGTGAGTGAAATTCATTCAAAATCATGATAGAAATGAGGTGGTTAGGAAGTGAACTACGATAAAAATCAGCAGAGCTGCACGTATGACTGCATAGCATACTGGATGCATACATAAAGGACACTGGAAGCATCCTTTAAATTATTTTCAGTTGATACAATGCTTTTCTATGTGATTTATTGAAAAATATGTATAATGCCACAATAATATTCAAACCAGTACAAAGAATTAATTCAAAATGGTAATTAGCTTGGTGGTGGAAGCTAGTGTCAGCAGTAGTAGGTACTGGATAACACCAGTTGTTGGTGATAAAGACAGAAATTTGATTTTCTGTAATACACGTTTTCATTTTTACGTAGTTTTGAACTTGTAAAATACTTGAAAATCACAAAACAGTTGCGTTTGTAAAACACCTCTGGAGATCTTCTAGCCCACCCCCTACCTCCTCAAAGCAAGGTCAGATAGAGATTACTCAGGACTATGTCGTCAGTTTTTACATATCTCCAAAGGTAGAAACTCCACGATCTCTCTGAGAAACCTGTTCAAGTATTTGACCACCCATTCATTTAAAGACAATTTCCTGCATTTCAGTTTGTGCTTGTTGCATCTTGTCCTGTCACAGGGCACCCCTGAAAAGAGAATGGGGTCTGTCTATCTCACTCCTTCCCATCAGGTATTTATGTAAATTAATAAGCTCTTCGCTGAACCTTCTCTCCTCTGGGCTAAACAGTCTCAGCTCTTGCAGCCTCTCCAGCTTCTTAATCATCTTAGAGGCCTTTTGCTGGACTCTCTCTAGTAGCTCCACACATGTCTTCTGCTGGAGAGCCCAGAACTGGACACAGCACTCTAGATGTGTCTCGCCAGGGCAGAGCAGAGAGGACAGACAATCTGTCTTGATCTCCTGGTGATGCTTGTCCTAAGGAAGCCCAGGACTGCTGTTGACCTTCTTTGCTGCAAGGGCACATTGCTCGGTCATGGCCAGCTTGCTGTCCACAAAGACCCCAAGGTCCTTCCCTGCAAAACTTCTCTCCAGGCAGTTTGTTCCCAGCATGTACTAGTTCATGGGATTAACATATTATAAGTTGTTTCTTGAAAGGATTAAGAGTGTTGGGGCATTTTAGAAAGGAAATGCTTAATAAATTTATTAAATTTAAATGCTAAGTAAAAATTTAAGAGTGCAAGCTTGTGAATGAGCAAACTGCCTTTTTGTTTCCACTTTTTATTTGTTGCTTTGATTCTGTAATTTTAGCACTAGCATTTGAACAATACAGCCATTTCCAAAGCATGTTGAAAGCCTTGTAAATAATCCCTATATTTATTCCGTAGACATATCAAGTGTAAAGTCACGTCTCCCAAGTGTTCCAGAGTATCTAGGCCACTACCACAGTCCAAGCCAGACTGATAGCTTAGGAAAATTGACCTTGCCCACCAAATAAGAATTGTTGGAGTATCAAAACAGTATGCTCCTGTATTTGGAAGTGTATTGCTCCCAGAAGTCCATGCTTTGCAGGGAACTCTGAATTTAAAATTACTTAGGCTTCTTCAGAAACATCCTGATTATTTTTTTAATTGCATTTTTTAATATTGATGATCTTAAATTATAAAATGTGAGTGCTGTTACTTAATAGTTGTCTTCCAGTCATCACAAGTGAAGAAGGCTCTTTATAGGGAAAAGGGTTAATGGTTTTATAGGCTAACTTATCTGCATTAGAAAAAGGGAGACATTGATAAACACAGAAGTGCTTTAGCTGAGAGAATGTGTTTGTAAATGGGAAGTAATAAGTAAAGATGACTGAAATGGCAAATAAAGAGAACAGAACTGAGAAGAAAATTAAGGAGCAGTTAAGACTGCATGTTCACATTTTTTACTCTAGTTAGAGCAAAGAAGTTGCTAATCTGAGTAATAAGCAAGTTTAAAATTAACCTGAGTGTATAATGTTCCCTTATAATAATTTCTGACAAGTTTGGGAAAAGAAAATGCATGTAGAACAAAGATTATCGTAGCGTTGTATTTGCATACAGTTTTACACAAGGAATTAAAAAGAAACAGATTGTATCTGGAGCTAAAAAATTGGTTGTTACACTAGAAAATGTTCTACACTCTGATAGCCTAAATTCTCAAATTATTAGAGAAAAAAATTTGTTACTAAATTCACAGTACATAAATTTTAAAGTAGCTATCTCTTTTCCCTGGTGTTGCTGTCACCTTTCCAAAGGCCACCTGGGTCATATAGTCAAAATGCTTCTGAATGCTTTTATCTGATTTTTATCCAAAGCCAAAATTGCTTAGGTAAGTGGGTGATATAAAATACCATCTTCCCATTGCAACATATTTGAAGATGGTGTTTGGAAATTATGTGAGATAATAAGAGCACAAGTTAGAAACAAGAGGTTCCACTTAAATTTGAGAAGAAACTTCTTCTCAGTGAGGGTGACAGAGCACTGGCACAGGCTGCCCAGGGAGGTTGTGGAGTCACCTTCTCTGGAGATATTCAAAACCTGCCTGGACGCCTTCCTGTGTAACATCATCTAGGTGTTCCTACTCTGGCAGGGGGATTGGACTAGATGATCTTTTGGGTCCCTTCCAATCCCTAGTATACTGTGATACTGTGAAGTCAATGTTTCATGGTCAATGGCTAAGAGAGAATGTTTGTCATGGAGAGGTTTCAGTTAAAAGTACTAAGCATGACTTTTAAAGCTGACAATAATAGAAGACAAGCGTGTCAGTGAAAGGTAGTATGGTAAATGCAAGCCATGGATGGTTTAATGAAAAACTTGCAAGTTTTGATACAAGAGTGAAGAATATTATTTGACTTCTCTATTTTACTTTTTTTACTCACTGATAATTGAGTGCAAGACTTTTAGCATTTTGCTCCATTTTTGTTTTCAAAGAAGAATAAAAGAAGATGCATTTTGACCATAATTTAGAGTTAGAACCTGGTAGGTCAAGCTGTGATATATGTCAAAGGGATTTTGTGTGTTTGTGTATTGTTTTGATGAGCACACTTTGAGTTGCAGCTAAAGCAGACTGTTTTCTGTGTGCGGGAGGTGTCTACGACAGTAGTGGTGGTATTTACAATATAAATAGGTCATGGAATACAGGTTTGGTTCTGGCATGAATTTGATGAGAACTTAAATGATAATGAAATTGTGGCCAGCATGGGCCTACTGGTCACTGGAGTGGGATTTTCCGCTTTGAAGATAATTTCTAAAAGATGCAATTCTGCTCTGTGCAAGCAGAAATTGCAATAACATCAATCGGTGGGAAGATTTTGAGGGAAAACAGCCTGTGTTGTGGACATCCTTCCAGCAGGTGTAAAATCACCAGTAAGATTCATTTTGCTGCCTTGAAGGAGCAGAGTTATATCTTTCTTGGGTGGTTTCCAAACTCAGAGTTTGTACATGATTATGTGTTGCACTTAAAATGGCATCATGCATCAAAATAACATAAGAAACAGGGAAATAAGTTTAGTCTGAACTCTCCAGTTCCTTTCAGTTCAATTTCTCTTTCCATTTTAAAACTGTATCTGCTTGTCACAAAAAGATACTCCAAAAAGGAAAGAACTGATAAAACCTAATTTATTTATATTCAAAGCCGTAGCTGAGGAAAAGTAAAGTCCACTTCACAGTGCCTTTGTTCACTCAAGGAATGAAAAAAATGTAATGAAAAGGGAGCTTTAGAAATGTTTGACCTATACTTTGTTTGACATGATAAATGTATAAATAGCCAATAGTTTCAATTTCAACAGCAATGGAAAGGATAATATTTTAGGGACTTTTTCCTCCTCTTTTGATTTTTTTTTTTTTTTAAATCAGATGCAGATGACCTTTCAAATATCCTATATAGACAGATAGCAAGAAAGAGCCAGAGGTAATACTGAGAGGAAACTGGTGTCTTGCAACAAAAGACCCATGTGGGAGATAGCTCTTAGAAGTTAAAAGTTGGTGTTTACCCATTTTAAAACATCTTCCTGCTGGGAGCTTTTCCTTATAAGAGTGCTTTTGTCTTTGAAGATAATCAAAAATAAGCTGAACCAAAAAGGCTGTAATGGCAGGTTCTTTCAAACCTTCTAATGCCTCTGTCTGGAGGCAGTAAGTAACTATAAAGCCAATGTACCTGAAGTCTCTGGCTGACAGACTAGGATTTGTTTGCTGGAGTAAACAAATATCATTGTCCAATTCATCAGTGTCACCTCCTCAAACTAAATTATTTCTGTTTCCTGAGTCCCTCAACAGCTATTGATTTCAGAGTATTAGAAGAGGACTGTATCACTGATAAAAACATTGCTCTCTAATTTGACGATATTTTGGTCTGGAGCAATTTTAAATGTGCAGCCATAAATAAATTCATAGACTCTTCAATTCTGAGAACAGAAGCTGTCTTGTCTTCATTTCAAAGTTCCAATTCACAGACCATCCAGTTGCCTGAAACACAAGTGCAAGGTACCTTACATGCCTGAACATACCTAGCAACTTAGGAAGGTTTTAGTTAATAGGTGGCTTGACATGCTAAAAGGCATGTCCGAACAGAGTGTATGCAAGCATCTAGATGAAAAATATGAGCTGAAAGAAGGAACATTACCTTCTGGGATGTTCATGATATTGTACTTTTGGAAAATGTGTCGTTACAAACGTTGCTCCCTGCACTATAAGGTTCACATGGCTGGGCACAAAAAATTTCTGCAGGAAGAAATTATGGACGCTTCCAAGAATACACAAAAATCAAAGAAAGCCTCAGTGCTGCAGCTCTGTTCATCTCTTCTCTTACACTTTTTCTAGTTGCAGAAAAGCCATGCTCCGTTGTATTGGCTTATGCTGATACTCTGTGCCGTTCTTTTATTTTGTACATCTGTGCTCTTCAGTCCAGTTATGCTCCATGGATTTAGCATTATTTACATGCAGACCCACACCAAATTAGCCTTCCTTGGATCATTTTTATTTAGGCAAAAGTATAGGTGCTCTCTCTGCTTCTGAACTTTTATTTTACTCCTTCGAGTCTGCCCTTTTCAACTTGCCTACAGATATATACATCTCTCTCAAAGCAGTAGCAGGAAGACATGAACATAATAAGTTTCTTCTTGATATGAAGTTGAGGGTAATCATACTGTCCCTCATGGCAAATACTTCAAATTCTATTCCACTATATATATATTTTTATATATTATATACTATACTTCTGAATTATTTTATTGCCCAAAGAATAGCTGCCCTTTCTTAATAATTCTCAAGGAAATTATTAAGGCAACAAGGTTGGAAATAGAGGCTGGACTTGATGATTTGAAATATTTTAAGGTGAAACTGCTGGCGAAAAAAAAAATACCACAAGAGTTTTTAGTGGAAGAACTTGGAAGATTCCCATTCTGAGTATTTTGTAAAGTGGCTGCATGACACAGTAGAGATGATCATGCAGAATACTTTGTCTTTTTGTCATCTAAAAATGGCTGAGTAAAGACGCAACCTCTCTTTGCTCCCGTTTAGTTTAGAAACTGTTTTAAGCTATGAAAATGCTAGTCTGGGTTTTCTTCTTGAAAGGTTGTTTGGTTTTTTTTGTAATTATAGATAATTTAGAAGTACATATGGTACAATACAGTGATTAGTAGAATAAATTACACTTGATATGCAGAGGCGTGAAATAGCAACAGAGATTTCGTCCTTCTATATTAAGAACCCCGTCTTCCAATGAGAACTTTTGCACATCTTTCTTTTGTTTGAGGTGTGCTGTTTCATGTGAAATATACATAAACTAAAATTTCTGAATCTTCATGTTTATGACTTCTAATTCCATCACAAAGGAGATCTTTAGGAAGTAGAAACATTTAAGAAACATTATTTTTGAGTGAATATAATAATTAAGAACTATTACTACCTAGACAATCACATTTATAAATTATATAGCTTAATGCTAAGTGATAAAAATTACATTAATATATTAAATTTTGAAGTGGGAAAAATGACTAATGCAATTGTGTAAGAAGTGAAGCAAAAAGGGAGAAAAAGAAATGAGTTCTATACAAATGTAATGTTTTAAAGGCAGGAACTTAAAGGATTGTGTAATAAAACAATCCATTTTGAGGAAGGAAATGGAAAAGATAGAGTAATGCAATGTTCCAGGCCACATTACTAAAATTAAGAAAAACTTTTATTGAAGTATATGTACTTGTGAAATATTAAATCAGTGTGAAAAATAGAATACATGAGCTGGCAGATTCATTGCAAGGCCATTCTTGATAATCTTTGACTGGTCATGGTGACTGGAAGAAGTACCTGCAGACTGAAGGAAAGCAATCATCATCCCTATTTTCAAGAAGGACAAGAAAGGCCTCAGGAACTACAGGCCAGTCAGCCTCACCTTGATCCCTGGGAACATGATGAAGCAGCTAATGCTGGAAACCCTTTCCAGGATTATTAAGGACAAGATCATCAGAAGTAGTGAGCATGGCTTCACCAAAGGAAAATCATGCTTACCAACTTGATAACTTTCTGTGAGACTGGAGAAATGAGCTGACAGGAACCTCGTGAAGTTCAGCAAGGTGAAGTGCAAAGTCCTGCATCCAGAGAAGAACAACGCCACGCACCAGTTTTTGCAGGTGGCTGACCACCTGGAAAGCAGCTTGGCAGAAAAGGACCTAATGGTTCTGCTGGACACCAGGCTGAACATGAGCCAGTAATGTGCCCTTGCCATAAAGAAGGCTAATGGCTACATTAGGCGAAGTATCTCCAGCAGATCAGGAGGGGTGGCCTTTCCTGTCTCCTCAGCATCGGTGACATCACACCCAGAGTGTCGTGTCGGGTTCAGGGCACCCCAGTACAAGAGAAACATGGACGCTGGAGACAGCCCAGCAAAGGGCCATAAGGATGATGAACGGGCTGGAGGACCTCACATATGAAGAAAGGCTCAGAGAACTAGGACTCTTGACTCTAGAGAAGAGAAAGCTCAGGAAGGGGGATCTTACCAATGTATATAAATGCCTCAAGGGAGTATGCAAAGAGGATGGAGCCAAGATCATTTCAGTAGTGCCCAGTGACAGGACCAGAAGCACTGGGCACAAATTGAAACTCGGAATGTTCCTTCTGAAGATCAAAAAACCACTTTTGTCCTATGGGGGTGACTGAGCACTGACACAGGTTGCACAGACAAGTTGTGAAGTCTTCACCTTTGGTGTTATTCAAAAGCTGCCTAGACACAGTCCTGGGCAAATGGCTCCAGATGGCCTTGCTTGAGCAGAGGTGGGTTGGACATGATGACCTCCAGAGGTCCCTTACAACCTCAACAATTCTTTAATGCAATTGCATGTAATGATTTAAACTATAACTTCTTTACTTAGTAACTGGCATATAGACAGGATTTTTCTTGAGAATACTATTCTCTAGAAGAACTAATTTCATAATTTCCTAAAAGGAGAGATATATTTGATGGGCAAACAAAAATGTGAGTTGCATTTAAGGATTTGTACATATTTCACCTCTCTCACAGACCTACCTTTAACACCTTGACTAGACTGGTAGGGTTATAACATATTACCCCATCTCTTCTGGACTAGATATCTATTGCATGAATAGCCCCACTGATCTCACTGGGATACAAAATGAAGACAAGATTGATCCAAGACATCTTCATCCCTCACTGTTTGGAATCCTATAATATTAAATATATCATCAGTTCAGATTCATCAGTAGTTTCCAGAGACATATGAAAAATATGTATACTCTCTCTTTACCTCTCTTCCTTTCCTTGAGATTAAATTTAACAGTAATACTATATTATCATGAATATCACTGCTGGGAGATTATTAAAATATCATCTTAATTTTTTTATTCCTTAATTTTGATATAAACCCTCCACCTTAACTGACATTTCTCACTTCCTGGGTTGACATTGTCCTTCATTTCTACGTGATATATTTGTTGTTGCCCCTAAGTATACCTCTTCCCAAGATACATATACTTTAGAATATTCATGAGGAGAAAAAGAACACAAAGTAAAGGTAGAAAATATTTACAGCTCTTACCAATTTACATGTTCCAGTGATTTCAGATGGAAACAAAGACAATCTTATTTAACGTTTTTAAGTGGCCTCCAGCAGTAGCAATAAGCTAAGCATCAGTGTTCTTAATAATGTTCTGCATTTGTTTAAAAAAACTGCAATACTTTTTATATACAGTGCAAATTACACATTAGTATATATAAAAATTAATGCTGTTTTGATGGTTGTTTTGTTAACAACTAGGCTACTTTAGGAAAATATATAAGCTAAAATAAAAAAAAAATCTTGTTAACAAAAAGAAAAAGATTACCTAAAATTGCTTCTTAATTACCTCTTTGTTGTCATTAATACAGAGAGCATAAGGATTAGTGGCAACTTTAAAAAAAAAATATAAAAAAATCAACAGGTAAACCCCAAAACTTTCAAATATGTAAAAACTGTTCTTAATTCAGTAAATGAAAGCTATGTATTGTTTTAGCATACTGGGCCATTTCCAAGGCCATTCCTTGGTGGAACAGAGAGTTTGTTTTAGAAACTACTTAATCCTTCATAGAATATTTAATACAGATTTTTATTTTAGTCCAGAATCAGCCAAGCAACCTAAAAATATGTATGTTAGACTGCAAAGTCTGAGGAAAATCTTATTACATATATTTCCATCATGAGACCATAGGTTAGTGTACAGGGACTACTTGTGCCACATCAAGCTGGGTAGGAGTAGATCAAATAATCTTTCCTTGTTTATTCCGCTTTTTTAACAAATTGGAACTTGAACAGTAGCCATAGGTCATGATTAAGTATTATTTTTCCCCTTGAAACCAAGAATTCCCTTCTGCCTAGTCATACCCAGTCATCTGCAGGAGGTATTAGGCAAAGCTGCCAAGAAGTAAGGACACGTCAGTTTCAGTGACAGTTCTTTACTTTCTGTCTTCACCTGATGTAGGGACTGTTGTATTTATTACATTAAAATTGGAAGAGAACATGCATATTGACTTATGCAACAACTCTTTGGTGTATAAAATTCAATTAGTGTGTAGTTCATGTTAGCTCAATGCTTGTGTGTCTTCTGGAGTGGAAGCTGCAACAGTCTAATGGAGTGGAAACTTTCTCTCTGAACATCAGCTAAAGACTTTGGCTTGAGGAGGTTTGTTATTGTCACACTGGCTCACTGCATCTATATAAGATTCTCTGCTGCTCATACGATGTGTTGTAAGAAAAAACAAACCACAAACCACCTTTGTCAACTAAAATCCTAGATTTTGCCAGTGACAGGACCATCCACTTTCTCCAGATTATGAATCCTCCCTTTAGAATAAGCTACGATAATGGGGAAGAGATGCAAGTCTAGTGATGAAAAAATGCCTTTGCTGCATGATTATTTTGTGTAAATTTAGAATCTTGAAGATGATAACACTTGGTAGTGATGATTGTAGGGAGCTGGGCAAATAATATTTCTAATCCTGTGACAGATACTGCCTCGCCAGAGATGTGTAAAGGAACCCTACAAATATTATTAATTCATCTCTTACCGTATTAAAACATTGGTAGGAGCAAACAAAAATCTTCCACAGCAAGCATCTCCTGTAATCTTTCTCAATAGAAATGGGAACAGTTATTTTCATCTTTCCTTTGGATAATGACCCAAGTTAAAGTAAATATAATCTGAAAATGCAGTGCAGCCTGGAGTTTTTAATTTCTGTTTGTTGCTTCTTCTCAGCAAGCAAAAGAATTTCACAGCACTCCTCATCTTGCTTTATTTGTTATGCTTCCGTATTAGTTTGCTCTCCCTTTATCTTTCCCAATCCCACAAAATTTTATTTTTAAATGTGCCTTTTTCTTTTCTACCTCTCCTATTTTAAATAACACACAATAACACAGGACTAGCAAACTGACAACATAACCCAGTGAGAAAATTGTGTGACATGACTCATTAAAACTTAGTTCAAATTCTTGCATCACTGAAGAGAGTTGCTTTAAATGTTACCTTAAGGATAAATTGAAATAAGTAATCTCTGGTGAGCAATATCTGGCTCAAAGCCATGACAGTTAAATCTGGCAACCAAGAGGATACTGCACAGGACATCAGCTAGTCTGAAAACCTTCTAGAGTAAGTACAGGTAATTTTAAACAACTGCATCATTTAGAAGTTCAGTTGATGATGCTTAAAATAAAGACCTCCATTGTGAGATTTCTATATGAATTATTCACTGCTGATTTCAGATCACATCTGCCCACTGTTGTGATTATGTTTAGAGAGACTATCGTTATTATTCCACAAAGTATCCAATGAAGGTGCGAATACGATATGTGCTGTAGAAAACACAGAGTGAAATTGTGCATGTTTCCATAGTGTATTTAGGCATCGCACAGCTAATATGATTTCTTAGAAAAGTGCTAACAGGTGACAAATTGCACTGAAATTTGTTCTCAAAATTAGAAGAAATTCAGGACTTTATTGAATAAAAACTGAAAGAGTAAGTCAGGAGTATACTGAGGTCTCATATTGCAATACTTGGATTAAATTGAAAGGTTGGCAGATACATTGGAGGAGAAAGTAGAAAAAGCATTTTCTAGAATATGCAAATAAAAATGGCTGTAGTTCAGTAAATACGTGTTTAGTGAGATAATGTTGGAATAGTCTGTCATTTGGTAAAGGCTACAAAAACCTGCATGGTCTATTGCAAAATCTCCTATGCATCATAGCATATTAAGATAAAAACCCAACCTGAAGGGCACTAATGCCTACAGTAAGAATTCAAACTGAAGGCTGGTTTGTAAATGCAGTCATATTCTAGTCTCTAGTTATCTAATAATTCAGTCACTGACAATTCAGAGAGGGACTTTTGAATCTGAAATGCAAATAGTAATAGGTGTGACAAATCTTAAAGCCTTTATCTGGCATTGTCATTAATCATTTCAAATTCCAGAAGTAATTTCTATGATAAAATGGGTCTGACTAACCTAATCTGCGCCATGTCTTTCACAGTAGCATCTTCTGACTTTTTGGTGCAAATTGGATTAACACTTTGTACGCTATTAGAAAAGAGTTCACAACCTTTATATTCATTCAGGAGATTTCAGACTTGTATGAGATTCATAGCAGGGGTAAAGAAATTCCACACTCCTGTAAATGACAGGTTTGGTTTGAATCACTAGAAATCAATTAACATAGCATTCCTATGTTTTAATTTTCAAGTAATTTTTGAAGTGGTATTATTATGTTCATCTAAAGCCTTCTGAAAGATGTTTTCAAAGATCTTTTACAGATCTAAAAAAAAATTGAGCTGAATTTGATTGTAGCTTCTTTTCATTAACTCATTTTCTTTATGGTTGCATTTACCTTGAAGAACAAGGCAATATATATTAACTAATTTTGGTTTTATTGGATTTGAAGAAAAAAAATAAATCCATCTTTTAAAAGCTGATTTCCTCTCTGGCTTGAATTGTTAACTCACTCTCTTTTTTACATACTCGCATAACACTCCAGTTTCATAGAATCAGAATGTTTTGGGATGGGAGAGATCTTATTTTGTTACTCTCTGTAAATGTTAATTATCTTCTGTTTAGCAATACATTCCTTTTTTCATTTTTATGAAATCCTTCTCAATTTAAGTTTGTTCAATCAGTTTAGGTAGATGACCAAATATATAAAATTGTCTTTCACAGTAATTGCAGTTACTGTATGATGAAACAGGGCTATATAAAATAAAACCAACAGACATTCTGATTTTCTGTACAGTGAGAAAAGCTCCACATAAAGTATGTATACCACTGACAGCTGAAAAGGAAAGTATTTCTGTGGAAGAACAGCAAGAAAATCACTGAAACAAGAGTTTGCAAAATACCAGGGACAGATACGAAAACAAAACCACTTCTTCACAGCTGATCATTTAGTGCAATAAAATTGCTAAATGAAACAGATGTCTCTCTATTTCCCAGCTTGGATGACATGAATCACAGATGCCCATTAGCCAAAATAACTATAGGAAACACTTTATACTAAAAGTAGCAGAGAAACATTTCACAGAAATTTGTTTCATGCTAGAGTAAAATGATGAAACTTTGCAGTGCTGGTCGACACACTGCTCGCACATTTCAGAGCTGAGTAACGGTTCAGTGTTCAAAGCTGTCGAACACACAGGGCAGTCTTTAGCCATCTCCATCCCCTAACATCATCTGGATTGAATTATGAACTAAGAAAATTAAATGAGAGCTATTCTCTTCCCTTACTTATGTGTATAAATACACATCTTCACCTTTTTTTAATTCTGTCTGGAATCCTTGTTCATTGTATCTATAGTTTTCCTAGTCACCCAAGAAGAACTGAAATGTCATCCTGAATCTGGAGGTTTTCTACCATAAGGGTGGACTGTTCAGCATATACATAAAACTTAAAGTGGATTGCCAATTCAAAGAGAAATTGTTAACATTTTTTAGAAACCGCTAATAGCATAAAGTGTTCTTTTAAATAAGCAGGTTGGTATTCCTCATAAATATGTTACTCTAAAGTGCAACTATCAGATTCCCTAAAAGCCTTTATGTGGATGTCTCAAAATCTTACATTCAGCTCCCTTTTTATTTTTTAGCTAATATAGGTGAGAAAACAACATTGTGAGTTTGAATTTGGTAGAGGTAAGAGATCACCGATTTTGTGAGTGGTGCAAAAATAACATTTTTCACTTCCAAATCAACTCTAAAAGAATCTTGAATACACACATAGCTACAGGAGAAGTAAAGAAAAATCATTCATAGTACCTTACATATTAAACAAATGCATGTTAAAAGACATTTACGTCCTGAATTGGATCTAAATATATTGTTCAAAAGCCTCATGTTTTGTAGTGTAGGGCTTTTCTTTATTTTTTGATTTGTTTCTATTCACAACTTGTTCTTCTAGTGCCAGGCAGCATACTCGTGCACCAAAAGGCAGTTACTGGGATTGTTAAATTATTTTACAATTCCTGGCGTGCTTTTGCTAAATATCGCTCTCCAAAATAATTTCCATGCGTATATTTGTCTAGATACTATTCCTGGTAACTGTGTTCATGGAGTTATGCTATCCTGGAGATAAAGAATGTATCAGAATGGTTTTTGCCAGACTCTGCTGTTTTCTGCGTTAAAGAACTGTCACTGCAGCCTCAACACAAAATTGTCAACTTCTGTAATAATTTATAATACTGAATCTGACTTGGGAAAGCATACAGAAAAATTGCAGTGTGCCCATTTAAAGATTTTTAATTTTTATCTTCCAATCTTTCTTGCTCAAACAGGCCTTTATTTTGTATTTCTAGTGTATATGTTTGAAGAAGCACAGTCTCCTATAACTGCTTTTCACTCTGCTGTGAAAATGTTATATCGAGTTGTCATGAACCTCCATTGACTTCTTAGGGCCAAAACATTTTTGAAGATAAGGTGGTATCATAGGAAGACCTGAAGAAGAAAACACTTAAAATGTTTTTGAGGACTAGTTACACTAAATGACATGATAAAATGGGCCACAGCCTGAAAGATTCTGTCCAGTCCCCTAAAAAGAATGTTACTTAAAAGGATGAAAAGTCACAACTCCAGTGGATCATCAAGAGAGGAGAATGAGGTATTAAAGTTCACGGTAAAAATTCAATCCCCAAAAGGGGAGTGAGAAGGACTTAATCTTAATTTTGAAGTCAGTAGAGAAACAGAAGGAAAAGAAAGCAGAGGATTTATTTGCAAAACATCTCTTTTAACACGTACTTTACCTTTTTTTTTTTTGGTGGAGCTTCCTATTTCTTTCTTTATTATAGGAGTAAATAGATTAAGTAATAAGAACATGTCTAATCTGTACATTTACATTACAAAAATGTAAGCAAAGTTTAATTTATTATTCACTGATAAATATTTACATTGTTTCTCAAGGTTTATTTCTGAAAACCTATACATAGACAAAGTTCAGAAAAATTATGGTTTTCTAATTTTCTGTCATAAAGGCTTTGATTCAAGTTTCCACATGATCCCCTTCTGTTCCATATATTGAAAGTGTGTGGGAAACATTCAGTGTTTGGAAATGTTTCATGACAGAGAAGTTTACTATTTGACTTCAACTTATCCCACCAGTCCACTGTCTGTGTTTGATTAGAGCACAAAAGGCAAGGAAAGTCAGGTTCAAAACTCTAATAGTTCAATATTCTACTTCTGACACTGACTTAAAACAGATGCTATGGAAGACAATATGATGGCACCGAAGACAAAAAAATAAGAAATATTTCTCTCACCACATGCCACATGTATATAATGTTATTCATGATCTGAAATGTGAGCTTAAATTAGCAAAATAAAGGTTCACACGACTAACTATGATTTTAAAGAAGTTCTAATTGATGTTGTTAATGTGTTTTCAAATAACTATTTTTAGAAAGGAAAAATTGAACGAGTTCTCAAACTTTTAGGAACATCTTGATGATTTTTGAGTGTGATTTTTAAAAGGTCTTTACATTTGCACTTCAGTTTTGTAATCAGAGCTTCTACTTGTTTTGATTCTTCTGGTGAACCCAAAACTAAAAAAAAAAAAAAATACATTTCATGGTGAAAATCAATCTGAATGACAGATTCTTTCAGTGAATTATGAAATCAGTGAGATTGGAAGGAAATTTCCAGCAAGATGATGAGAGAAATTATAGTAAGCGTATCCAAAAGACCAAATGAGCCAGTGACATTACTGTACTAACAAAGCAATATAATTGAATAATTTTTTTTTGTTATGGAAGTCAGTCAGTACTACAGGACATTAATAGATGAAGTTAAGCTTTCTATTACTTACATAACAGGTATTAAATCAACGCTGAATGCTTAATAAATTTGTTTCTTTCTTTTAAGCTGTTTACATTAGTTGATGGAGTGAAAATTATAATGACTTAAAATGCAGTATTTTCCTGTCCAGGAGAAATATAAGTAATATAAAAAAAAAATTAGTATGACATAGAACCAGTTGTTCTATTTTCCTTAATTGTCATGTATTCTGCCATGTTCTTTATCTGCTTAGTGAATTTACAACTAGCACAGCAGGTTGTGAATTTTTAATAGGATCTCTTCAAGGAAGGAAAAGGTCAGTATTAACATAAAAATCTTCTTTAAGAATTGTGGTGAAAAGGTTTCTTAGCAGAGAACAGGTGTTGCTGCAAAACTAAAATCTGCCACACATTCAAGTGAAAAGATTCTCGTACTTAAGTTAGGAAACAAATGCCTCAGTATTACACCATGGCTGCCAGTCAGTGGGGACTGAAAACTATTTACCTTGTTGGTATTAAACATTTGTTACATGCAAAATGATTTAATATCTAATAATTTAAAAATATTTTTAAAAACCCAGTTTTCATTATTTCTAAATAGAATGCTCTTATTTTTCTACCTTTTCAGCTTCACTCTGATCAAGACAAAGGAGATGGATCCCTCAAATACATTTTGTCAGGAGATGGGGCTGGTACTCTTTTTATAATTGATGAGAAAACAGGTGACATTCATGCTACTCGGAGAATTGACAGGGAAGAGAAGGCCTTTTACACCCTGCGTGCCCAAGCTATTAACAGAAGAACTCTGAGACCAGTGGAACCTGAATCTGAGTTTGTCATCAAAATCCACGATATCAATGACAATGAACCAACATTTCCAGAAAAAATTTACATTGCTAGTGTTCCCGAAATGTCAGTAGTGGGTGAGTACTTTGTGCTGAGGCACGAATATCTGCTCTGTGGTAACTGGTGAATAATTTCCCCATCCTCTGAAAATTCAGTCATGCACAGAATCTTATGTGGGTTATGCGTTTTTCATTTTGATTTGCTTGTACAAATATTGGAATTGCACTCAGAAACAGACTTTTATGATTTGAGAACTGTTGCTACTTAGATTCCTCAGTGGTGATAGGAGCTGTCTCCACTTTCTCTCTTTCTGTGGCTGAGAGGAGTTAGGTGTTTTCTCCTTTGGTGTTGATGCACTGCCTGAAGGTAAACACTCTCTTTATCCTCTTGCTTTTTTTTAGTGTATGGACAAATCCTCTTGTGTTTTCAGTTCCTCCATTCAATCACTCATAAATGGCAGCTTCCAGAATATTAAGCAGCTGTTTGAGTTAGTCTTTCTTCTCTTTGCAATGTATTTTCAGTGTATTTTCAGTTCCTATCTTAACTACAAAGTTGTGGCCTGGATGATGCCAGCTAGACAGATTCATAAACAATAACATTTTGGAATATGGATTAATGGGTTAATTAGCACATACAATTCATTAGAAAGTGGAAAGTTTAAAAATGTATAGTCCCTTTTTAAAACTTAATATTCACTTATTGTTTTCATAAATGTAGATATAATACTAATTTCTAAATATTCAGAAAGCACACAATAACTTCAATACCTCTTTGGGCTATTATTGTTATTTTAATTACTACCACTTCCTGAATTAGATCAAACAGTGTTTTCAGATGTTTTGCATCTTTTAGTTTCTTGGGCTTTGGAAAATATTAAAAGAGAAAGAATATATGTACATATATTTAAAATTATTGAAAGAGAATGGCCCCAGGAAAGCTATGCAGCAATATGTGGAAGCATGATGCCAATAATTTTCTGTTCTTAATATTTCAATCTGCTTTTAGTTTGTGATTAAATAGTTTTTAAAAGTCTCAACATTTAGCGAACGGTTCTTGGTATAAAGGAAAAAAATAAATAAAAAAGAGGAAGAAAGTTCCCTGAAGCTCCCTGGCACTGGTGGTAATCACAGTAGGGGAGGAAGGGCAGCTGTGCCCATGGTGAGGAGAGGATGGGTCAAATGTGTCACATGATTGCATAGAGCTGTACTGGAAGCCCATCAAACTAGTCCATATAAAGAGAACTGAAAAGTCTTCCTCCTTTACTGTTCCAAAGTAGAACAAAATGTAATACTGATTTATTAATTTACTGCTCAGTACTCTAGAATCATCCACTTCAATAAGTGCACACAATTTTAGGCAGAGCATCTTGAAAGGGCTTTGCTGCATTTTTCTAGGGAGGCATATGCCAAGATTACAATAGGGTTGAAAAAAAGATGTCTTATAGCTTCCACTTTGTTTCTCGTTTTCTTTCTAAAAATTTCAGAAGGCATTGCTTAAAATATTCTTGAAAAGATTTTATGAAAATTACACAGTGTTTTCATTAAATACTATGCTATTATACAACGTTGTTGTAATGTATTGATTCCTAATTTTGTCAGTCTCAATTACATAGATTTCATCTTACTCTTCAGTATTCTCAGACATCCAAAACATAATTTCAATGATTGTAAATTATTCAAGATGTGAGGTTCCACTGCATCCACTGTATGTCCACATAGATCACAAGTTTTGGAAATGCAAAAACATAAGAAAAAGATAAAATAAGAACAATATCCAAAAAACTACACTAATGGGTACAAAAACAGCTTGAATGTATTTTGAGAATTAACCCCGTATTTTGCATAAACAGTTGTGCTGAAAAGAATAGACTTTATTCTGTCAATAAAATGACCCTAATTTAGAGAATTGAAAGTTAAAATCTACCACATTCTTGGATTTTATAAATGTGGTCATTCAACTGCTAGACTGCTGACTACCTGACAGGCAGAATTGCTTTTAGCTTTACAGCTGATCCCTAGAGGTTTAAGTTCATCTGTGGTCCATGAATCATAGAATCATAGAATCATAGAATCTTAGGGATTGGAAGGGACCTCAAAAGATCATCAAGTCCAATCCCCCTGCCAGAGCAGGAACGCCTAGATAATGCTACATAGGAACGTGTCTAGGCAGGTCTTGAATGTCTGCAGAGAAGGAGACTCCACAACCTCCCTGGGCAGCCTGTTCCAGGGCTCCGTCACCCTCACTGAGAAGAAGTTTCTTCTCGAGTTTAAGCGGAACCTCTTATGTTCCAGTTTCAGCCCATTACCCCTTGTCCTATCAGTGGTTGTCACCGAGAAGAGCCTGGCTCCATCCTCCTGACACTCACCCTTTAGATATTTGTAAACATTAATGAGGTCACCCCTCAGTCTCCTCTTCTCCAGACTAAAGAGCCCCAGCTCCCTCAGTCTTTTCTCATAAGGGAGATGCTCCACTCCCTTCATCATCCTAGTTGCCCTGTGCTGGACTCTCTCCAGCAGTTCCCTGTCTTTCTTGAACTGAGGGGCCCAGAGCTGGACACAGTATTCCAGATGGGGTCTCACCAGGGCAGAGTAGAGGGGAAGGAGAACCTCTCTTGACCTACTAACCACCCCCCTTCTAATACACCCCAGGATGCCATTGGCCTTCCTGGCCACAAGGGCACAGTGCTGAGTGGATGATGTGGTTTTATATAGTATTCCTCAAAGGTGATTCATTTCTTCATAACACTAATTTAAGAAATTAGGGTGTTTGGCTTGATGACAAATTGTATCCAAGTCATTAGTGTGCCCCTGCAACCAAAAGGGCCAACCGTGCTCTGAGGTGTATAAAGAACAATGTCACCAGTGCGCCAAGGGAGACAATTGTCCCGCTCTGCACTGCATTGGTACAGCCTCCCCTTGAGTATTGTGTGCAGTTTTGGGTGCGTCAATATAAGAATGACATCAAACTACTGGAGTGGGTCCAGAGGAGGGTAATCAAGATGGTGAAAGGTTTTAAGGGCAAGACTTATGAGATGTGGCCGAGGTACTTGACTTACTCAGCTTGGAGAAAAAAAAGACTGAGGGGTGACCTCATTACACTCTACAACTTTCTCAAGGTGGGGTATATAGAGAGAGAGGTGCTGATCTCCTCTCTCTGCTGACCAACAATAGGACACAAGGAAATGGGATGAAGCTGCATCATGTGACGTTCAGATGAGACATTAGGAAAAGGTTCTTCACAGGGAGGGTGGGCAGTCACTGGAGCAGCCTGCCCAGGGAGGTGGAATTTAAGGAACATCTGGATGATGCTTTTAGTCATAGATTAGTTTTAGGAAGTCCTGTGAAAAACAGGGAGTTTGGGTCCCTTCCAACTTGAGATGTTCTATGGTTCTATGATAGAACTATTCATCAAAAGTCTATAGAATGCCTGACACTCCTGCTACTGTGTATCCACACTTGATAGTTTACTATCAATCACTTTATCAGGTGGGAAGGTTGGAGCACTAGACAAGCACAAACATTACTTTAAGAAAACTTTTATTTTTTTGCTAGAATTTTTTACAAATTATTTAACTATATAGAGAACAATTGTTTATTAATATGATTGGTAAGTGGTAATAGCAAAATGGGGTGAGTAGCGTATGAAAAGGTATGGCTCTTTTACCACCAAGGGTGAAAGAAAACCTGCTGCAGACAGATGGTAATATTGATCAGATGTCATGTCCTTTACTGGAGAGGACAACACTGGAATTGTTTATTGATTCCAATTATTGCAGAAGTTGCCATCATCTTTTACATCCTTTAGATGGTATCTTTATAATTTGACCATACAAGTGATGTTTGACACATTAGGTACTTGTTCTTTATTTTTTACACTTTACATCCAAGCCAGCCTATAATACAGCTAGTAACGTGCAACTTAGATTTATGCCTTTGGGGCCTCTGGTATGTTGTTCTGAGACTGCATTCTCAAGACTTCTGCTATCTTCTGGTGCCTACACTCTGAATCCCCTGACTGGATATCACTTTTGCAAATGGCTGAGCTTAATCTTATCTCTGCTCTAAGAAGTGTCAAAGAAATAGTCAACTATTCTGTAGTTTTGCATCTGTGTTGTCTATATGTACACATCTGTGGTTCAACCACAGTGGTGAGATATCCATATTAATTCTGTATGCCCTCATTTAAATATGAGAAAGACAGATGAGGTAGCATACCATACTACATAAGTTTACTCATTTGCTGCAGTTAGACTGTATAGCCCAGATAAAGTTCACAGCTATTGAGTTTCTTGTCATATATTTTAAGTTTCCCACATATCATTCATCAGTATGCTACCATATCTGTTAATAACTGAGTAAATTGCTAATCACCAATATTTCTTTCAGTTTTCAGAACTGCAGATGAGTATTCTCCTCTATACACCTTTTCCTGTGGATTTTACCTATTGGTAACTTTTAGTCAAGCTTTCAGAGCTTTCTGCTATTTAGACCTTTTTTTTATCATCATGTTCTCTCATTTGTTGATGTTTCTCTGTTCCTCTGTTGTAGCTTATATATTCTCTAATCATTCCTTATCCTTAGCCCATATTGCATCTTCAGCACTGTTACACAACACCTGCATCAATGCATACTAGTAATAAACCACTCCTGCAACATATTAGTGATAATCAATAATAAGATTAGCAAATTGAAACAGGGAGAACAATTTCCAGAACTCTGATGGAGTCAGTTCAGTGAAAAGAAGAAAAGTGTAATTTCCCATGAAAAAGCCTGAAGTATAATTAGCAATAAAACTTAGCAGATAGTGCTCTAGGTAGCCCAGTAAAGCCACCATCCAATTTATTGAAGATTAGATAACTGGTGTTAAACACAACATAAAATCAATGCCCTTTGCTCAACATGCCTGACCAAAAAAAAAAAACAACCACCAACATAAACACACACTGAAAAGGCCTAGATAATAACATATAGGAGGGATTAGGGAATAATGTGACAGTTGACCATAATCCAAAGTCTCTAGGAACATAGTATAATATTTCACCTAGAACCGTATTAATAACTGTTGCAGTTTTTTCCCAACGTTTCAAAGAAGAAAATCAAATCCAAAAATATTAAATCAAAGTTCATAACACTATGAAATACAAAATTGGTTCTTGCCCCATGTCAGGCACCAATAAATATGTTGAAGTTAGGGTTGGGCCAAACACTAGACTCTGACAGATGTTCTCTGTGATCCCACCAGCACACACCAGGAAGGATAACAAGGGAACCAGGAGACAGATTTTGAGATTGAAAAAAACCTAATACAAGCAATAACAATAAAGATGTTAAACTGTATGGAGATATTCTACAAGAATACAAATATATTCAAAGGTACAGGAGAATACATGAATACAGAACCCGCTCCCTTCAGATGACAACTAGGTCCTGAACAGAAAAGTCCCAGACTGGATTCAGCAGCAGATGGGAGTGGCCAAGCCCAGAGTCCTGATGACAGTCAAAAAACTCAAAAACTCACACCAAAAAAGACCACAAAAGAAAAACTGTGCCACTCCCACCTGAGGTGTAGACCAAGCAATACAACCTGTCCCAACGAACAGTGCTCCTCTGCAGTGTGAAACCAGGAGGCAGGAATAGCAGGAGCACAGGGAGCAATGAAAGACAGCCCATAGCAACCCTCCTACCACAACAACAGTAAAGACTCCAGGGCTCTTCTTAGAGGCCCTTTTATACTGAGCACCTGGGAATTAATGCCATGATAAGTTCATTTAGGTCACCTGACCCACACTCTCCTCCCCATAGGTGCAGTTGCCCCCTCTCTGCCATTAATGGTGATTGTGCCACCTGTGCCAGGAGCCCTAGAACTTTTTTTCTGGTGTTCTCAAACCAGGATAAGCGCTATTTCTATGCTCTGTCGTGCTCCCTAGGTGGTCTTCTGTGCTTTTGAATTAGAGATGTCAACGTATGCCTCAGAAGTTGTAACTTCCTTCTGGGTTTGTACATGAGCTCCAGGTTGGGTGTCATCTCTACCTGTTGTTAGCTTTTTGGCTTTCACTTCAGAAACTATTTGGAGCTTCTATTGCTTGTCTCACTCCCCAGGCTTTTTGTACACTCTGTTATTGGTGCTGTTCCACCAATTCCCAATGCTTAGTCCCCTCTGCTGTAGCATTTGTCTTACAGCACTTACTTCTTGTTCCCTGTTAACAAAGATTTTTTTAAAAATATTTTTTTATATTTGTTTCACCAAACCATTTTGCATCTTCTTCTTCCATATCAATAATATTGATATTCATAGTATGGATAATAAAAGATTTTGAAAATGTTTAGATTTCTTATGAACTCCAGTTTCAATCTGCAAACAAATCCTGCTGTAAGGAGAGGGGACAAAAACACAAGTTGAATTTTTTTTTCTCTGAAAGGAATATCTTAAAAGGAGTGGGAATATCAATTGACTTGTTTCCAGGTTATTGTTTTCCAGGTGGCAGGGGTATCATATAGTCAAAGACCTTCCTGATATCGACTTCTCTGAATACGCAGCCCTCTCCTCTTCTTCTCTATTATTCTGCCGCATTAAATAGTTTATTTCAAGGGAGAACATGTGTTATTATTTCCTCTCTTTTCTGCTAAAACATGCAGAAAATTTCTATTAATTCAACTTATTATTTGTATGGATAATTTACTATGGAGGGTACTGTCTCTGGTTAAATATAGAACTTGGGAGTAAGGAAAAGGAAGTATAAGTTTGAAATTCAGCTCTACAGTGGAAACACTTTGGATTGTTTTTTCAAGTTAATTATCTTCAGGGATTCTTATCTAATATGTCTACATCATAAGTGCATTGTGATGTCAAAGTCATTAATACTTGTATGATGTTTAAAGATGCTTGCAAGGAACATGTCAAAAAGGGCCAAATATATTAATTACTACTATACCAGACCCAAGGGAGATTCAAACATTGTAATTAAAATTCTTCTAAAATATGCCTTCTGAGAACTACAATAATCTGACAAATCACTTTTTATTTCTGAGCCTAGCTCACCACCATATAGTTTGGTTTATCATACAGTAAAATTTACAAGTATACACAGAGAAAATTACAGAAATCATGTGTCTTATTAACAACATAGCTGGTTCCATATTCTCCAGTATATTATCATCCTGAAGTCCAAGGACTCTTACCAACTTCATCACGAGCAATCTGTACCTATGTAAAAGACAAAGCGAAGCCCGTCAACTAGTGGTGATAAGTCACACCCACACTGTAGTTTCTAAGCCCTGGCACAACTGGTCATCCTCAATGCCTGCAGATGTATTTGTAATATCAGTGGTCTTCAGTGACTTCAGGAACTGAAACAAAGGAAAACAAGGTGATGGTTTGGCAGCTGCTGTGCACAGCATAACTGATATACTGATGTACTGACACAGTGATATCCTGTTCGCTGCTTGACATGGTTTCTGTCAGATTTGATCCCTCAGTGGAAGCCTAGAGAGCATGTCTGTCTTCCATTTCCTTTTGTGAGCAAGGGCCAAGATCAAGCCAGCCTTTTTTCAGCAGTGCTAAGTCATAGGACAAGAGGTAATGGGCACAAGCTGGAGCCTAGGAAGTCCCATCTAAGCATGAGGAGGAACTACTCCTGAGTGTAGCAGAACACTGGAACAGGCTGCCCAGAGAGGTTGTGGAGTCTCCATCTCTGGAGACATTCAAAACCTGCCTGGATGCCATCCTGTGCAGCCTACTCTAGGTGAACCTGCTCTGGCAGGTGGTTGGACTAGGTGATCTCCAGAGGTCCCTTCCAACCCCTACCATTCTGTGAGTCTGCATCCTGAAAGGCAGGCAGAAATGTAGAGGTGTCCTTGCATGATTCCTGCCAGGTACTTGACCGGTGGCTGGCCAGCAAGAGCCAAAGAGCAGAGTTGACATTAAAAAGTGATGTTCATCCTGACTGCTTTTGGGTCACAGGGTGGCCATTACCCTGAGCACAACCTGCTGAGTAAATCACACTGCGTGACAGCGATGGAGTTAAGGAGCCCAAGCCTCTTCCCACAGAGTTTGGAAGGAACAGGATCAAATCTACAGTTTTCAGAAGTATGTGATAGATTTTTATTGGGTATATGCAGCCATGCTCATTGCAGCTAGACAGAAGGATAGCTGATACAATTTCTTCTGTTCCAGGTGTATGTGTATTAAAATAGCATTAGTTAATATATTATATGTGCATTAGGAGACTCTTGACTAAAGCAGAATTAGACATACATTATTACATTGCAAATTGGATTTTTATTTAAATTTAAAACTATTAGACACATTCTTCAGTTTTTATCTGAATTATCCTTCCAAGTTGATTCTGCATGTTTTTTTAAACTAAAATGAAATAAAAATCTCATACAATTGACCTATTAATAAATACTACTAGGTTAAACATATGAAGGAAATGTGAAAATTAGAAACAAGAAATAATTCAGTTACATGTAATAGAGACAAAGTATCACCTTTCATGGGTTTGCAATGTAGACTTTCCTGATTAATACCTTGTGCTGTTGTAATAGACACCTTGACAGTGACTGTTCTCTGTTTTTATGGATATAAAATGGGAAATCTGAAAAGTTCTCTTGGACAATGCCACGTTGATCGGTGTACTTGGTGGTTTGATGGTTTTTTTCTTTTTTTTTTTAACTCACAGTTACTGAACATGATTTGTTTTTATCTTCCTTTTTACACAACATCTCTATTTCAGAGCAAATATTCCTTAGGAGCAAATACACATTATTGCACTTCAATTTGCTACATACTAGGATGGTCCAAAAAGTGCATTACAGAATCAAGGCAGTACTCCTCAGAACTGAAATATTTTCAACAAAAAGGCCTCTGTGTCTTTTAAGAGAATAGTTATATAGATACATATCTACAAATCGAGTTCAGCGTGGCTGGAGATGACAGACATTTGTGAATTGAAAACTGATGAAGTTTTTAGGACAGCTCTATCGCTCTTACATTCATTTTTAAAAGTGTTCCGATTTTCAGTTTCAGTCCTAGACTAGATGATCACTAAAGCAACTGTTAGTACAGTGGAAAGTATTCATGATTTCTATCTTATTTTTTCATTATATTTCTTCAGCGATTTTTTAAAAAAAGAAATATTTTCCGTTCAAGGCTTCGTTCTGTTAACTTTGTTCAGTGACTCGTTCCATTTTAGTATCGGAATATAATATATATTATATATAATATAATAATATAACCAGTATATTTGCCTATTATGCCTTCTTTATAAGATGCATGTACTTTTACAGACTCACTGGATCAAGTGCTTTGTGATAAAACAGCTGAAAACAACATTTCTGAGAATTCATCTCTGATTCAACAGTCGGGCATAGACTCATTCCACTGATACTGTTGCTACTGTTCATGATTGATCAATTGGCTTGTTGTCATCTTGTGAAATCCCAAACAAACTGAGGAAGCTTAGGATTTACTTCTGTTTGCCTTTCTGTTTATGTTGCAATAAACATGTAATAGTCAAACTATGAGAGATTAAACAGTTCTGCCAAGTGCCTTGGATTTACAGGTGCTTTATTTTACATCTTTGGACAAAAATAATAAAAAAAAAGTATGTAAATATGAAATGATTGTAGCTGGGTAAGGATAAGAATTGAGCTCAATCACAGCTATTGTTTACCTTTGCTAATTACATCTTAATCATGCTTGTGGGATTAGGGATGTTTATTCTACAATTTATGTAGAATTTGATTCTGAAATAGGCAGGAATGTACCTGAAGTTGACTGTAAGGTTGTAAATATATTTGAAAAAGTACAATCGACATTAACTGAAATTTTCTTTGGGGTCTGCTTGAATGGAAGTTGGATGTTCTCAGATCTCCACCTCGTACCATGTGAAACTAACTTGATTTTGGATGTTTCAGGTACTTCTGTCGTGCAAGTTACAGCTACTGATGCTGATGATCCTTCATATGGAAACAGTGCCAGAGTAATTTACAGCATACTTCAGGGACAACCATATTTCTCTGTGGAACCAGAAACAGGTCAGGAAGATTGTCATTATTCCCTTTTACTATAAACTGTAGACTTTGTCTTTAAAAATCGTAGATCACCTAAAAAATAGGTGTTAAAAATAATTGAAGTGAAATATTTCTTTGTTTTTTCCTCATAATTTATAATTTTTGTAATAAGCATTAAAACTTATGAGTTGTTAAAGCTGACACTATGAAGTATAGGATACTTTACAGTGGTACTATCGAAGCTTAAGCATATAGGTAATTATATTTCTAATAAAGGCAAGAATAAAAGTTTATGAGGACATAAAAAATGTTGGGTTTTTTGGTAATAATTATTCTACTTCAACTAATGAAAGATGTTCTTTCTACTCATAAACCTTGTGCATAAATACCTTGAATCATTTTTAACATGAAATATAAATTGGAAAGGGAGCTGTGATGTAGAACTAAGGTTTGTTCAACAAAGAGATAACCTGTACTGAAGACTATCTATAACACTTACTACGAGAAATCTGTACTTTAAAACACGAAATTAATATTTTAGAAATCTGTTTCACAGACTACTGCACATCAAAAAAAAAAAAAAGAGAGATTATTAACAATATTTTTTTATTTATTTAAGGCATCATCAGAACTGCTTTGCCAAACATGAACAGAGAGAACAGGGAGCAGTACCAAGTAGTTATCCAGGCAAAGGACATGGGAGGCCAGATGGGTGGATTATCAGGGACCACCACCGTGAACATCACTTTGACTGATGTCAACGACAATCCGCCTCGATTCCCCCAGAGTAAGCTACATTTAATAGTTGCCTTGCACTGTAAGAGCTTCAGACTAAAGAGTTAAGCAATCACCATCTGGTTTAATTTAGAGTAAATCTAGATTATGTGGCACACATGAACAAAAGGCTTATGTACTGATTTATTCACTGTTATTAAAGCAGTATATTAAATGTTACAACATTTGTTTGTTAGGAAAACAGTTACATGGTCAAATATAACTGCAGCAAGCCTGGAATACTTTCCAGTATTATGGCAGGGTATGGTAGGTGGACTCATAAGAGCATTAGAGCGATGTCGGTTTTTTTCCCTTACCTATTGCTTAAATCCTACACACTCCCTAACTGGAAAAGAATACATGTAGTAATTCTAGATATGCAGAAATATTTGAATTGTAGTATCTACTTAAATATTTAATCACAAAGAATGTGGAAAAGAAATTACTTGAGGGGAATCAAGCAGATTTGTACTTTTTCAGTCATGGTACTACAAAACCTAATAGAAAATTTCCTAAAGTAAGGTAGATGGCATTTAACTTTGTGGTTGTTTGGGGTTTTTTTACAGCCTGAGTCTACCAAAGCTTTTTACAATGTTTTTTAACCTCTGAGAGTACAGCTATCAAGACTGTGTCCTCAAACTCAAATATAGAACATTCTTGGTCTCTACATAATATGAAAATGTTAAACTGTGTAACAGCAAACTTGTTAAAGTTTAAGCATTTTAAATACATTTGAAGCCTTTTGCATGTACAGAAGTAATATGTGCAAGATGGTTTGGACATGCTTAATAGATAAAGGATTCAGAGTGTGCTCAACACCCATTTTCTGTTTTGTATAACTACTGAATCTAGTAGTTAGTGATGATCAGCCTTCAGGCTCAAAATAACAGAATCAGCTTCAAATTACTTTGATTTTAACATGCTCTTCGTGACACAAATGGAGTATATAATTTTATTAAGTTTAATATTGTAGTTAATATATATGTGTTTAGCTAAGATGTTTGTCAACATGTGATTTCATATACACGCTCAGAATAGAAAAATCATGAACAATTGACTACCTACAGCTCGTGCATTGCCACACAGGGCCTATTCTTGACAGAATTCATTCTTAATTTGTCATTTTTTGTTCTTTGTATTTCTACAACTTTTTGATTTATTATTTTTCTTGTTTCCATTTGTATATATATATATATTATAGTAATTCCAGTGCTGTTTAGCTGATGAAAGCTGTATCGTTCCCCTCTGGCCCTATTGAGGAAGACTATTCAAAGAAGTGTCATGTTCAAAGCTAATTCCAAGAGCTAAATTTAAGACAACACATAAACATCGAACATGCATATTTATGCTCTTTTTTTGTTTTGTTTCTTAAACAATATGCTAAATTACTACTTAGAAGGATGAAATCAACTTTCTAGACTATTTTTACATGACTTATCTGGAAGTCCAGCATCATATTTGAGTCAAATGAGGATCTGATGTAGCATCCCAGACATATCTCTACATTTTCCTATTGCCAGTTTAAATCACATGACCTTTGTTTTGAAAAAAAAAACTTTTAGTTTTACTCTCATGGTTTGTTTTTTTTTTTTTCTTATTTTGTTTTATTTTGCTTTCTACTTCCTCTCTGCCAATAGCTCTGGTAGATATAAATGTATGGAAAGAAAAACGAAAACATTTATAAAGCTCACTCACTTTACTAGATATGTTGATATAAAAATAGTTATTGATTTCGAAAAAATCTTTATATTTAATCTTAAAATGCAGACAGACATTCTAATGATTCCTGATTTTAATAGAGTTCAGTGAGACTACTGGATACTTATTAAGTTGAATTATTCTTATTCTTTTCCATTAATGAAGAATGGATATGTATTAAGTTCATGAGACAATCATTTTCATGTCGGACTTATAAACTACCAGCAAGAATATTAAAAACTCCATTATATTTTCACAGGACTCAGCATATTAGCTATATGTTTTAATAAAATGCTTCATAACATGTTAAACTTCTCCCACAGAAAATACATATTAGAATTGTGGAAAACGCTACACATTGTATTTTATCATACCACAGAAAAGTCATTAATTACTTTCTTGTTTAGATTGCAGAGTAAGGACTCTTCAGAATATTTGTCTCCTTTTAAACCACTCCTGAAAACCATGCAGGCTGTCCTCCTGAGAAAATGTGATAAAATTTAAAATGTTATCAGGATTCTGCACAGAAAGGCCATCAAACACCTCAGATACTGAGTCTCTGTTTCAACTGTAATATTTCCAGGTGTTCTCGGAAGTAAGGAGTTGGTGTTGACCAACGATAAATGGAAAAAGTGGTTTATGGACTTAGGTGCCTGACTCTGACTGAAATTCCGTGCGTCTGATTTATGACAGCCCTTCTCTGAGGCTATGGCCTGTATTACTCTATAAAAATATTTACCTTGGCATTACATGTCTATTCAAGAGTAAACTGAAAGAAGGGTAAACATGAATAAGCTTGCTTTTTAATCCGTTATGACTGACTGAAGTATTTTCAGACAGAGGTGTGTAGACTTTAATCTTCCAGCTCGTTTCCAGTCCCCATAGTATATGGAAAAGCTTTTCCTTTTCTCTGTCCTCCCATTTTTATTCCTGACAGATGAATGTGAGAATATTACCCACTGGAGTAAATACAAGCAGTGAATTACTCCCCATGAGGAAGAAGTGAGAGACAGCAGTTTTTGTAGAATTATAGAATCATAGAATGGCCTAGGCTGGAAGGGACCTTAGAGATCATCTAATCCAACCTCCCTGTCACGGGCAGGGACGCCTATCAACTAGATTAGGCTACTCAAGGCTCTGTCCAACTTGGCCTTGAACACCTCCAGGGAGGGGGCAGCCACAATGTCTCTGGGCAATTTATTCCAAAGTCTTGCCACCTTCGTACTGAAGAATTTCTTCCTAAGATCTAATCTAAACCTATTCTCCAAGAATATTTCTAGTTTGGTGTAGTTTGCTTTCTAATACAGTGTCTAAAGCTCCACTGTATCCCATATTTAGTCCATGCATTAAATGTCTTCAGTGATGAAAATAATAAAACGAGGTGTCTCATACTATATATAAATGGATAGGTTAGACATAAAATAGTCTTTCAGGAGAAAGGTTTCTGGATGTTTTCACTCTCTGTTTCCAGTACATTATTAGAAATTCAAGATACGAGCTCTTACCACTTGGTAGACTAAATTAATGAGTTGGATAATGCAGTGGGAGTCAAAGTAGTGTCCACAAGGCATAGCTTGGGGATGTAGTTTTAAGCACTCCAGAAAAAAAAAAAAAAAGTCGGGAATAGCTGACATACCATAAACCTAATTATAACATATAAATATTAATTGGGGAAAAAAAAGTGGGTCTTTCACCATAGTCTCACACAGTACTGAGTAAATACTAAATGGGAGCAGAGGCTGTTTTTTCTTCTGGTTTTTCAACCATTAGGCGATTACAGAGAGATTATATACTAACGTAGCAAAGTACACAGATTTAGGTATTAGAGAAAGGTAATGAAAATGTCAGAGCAAATGCAAGGTAAATCACTAGATTGAAACATGTAACTGAGCAAAAAAAAATTCATATTAATAGAATGTGGAGTATATATGGCCATAAAGTATTAATTCTGCTGCTGGCTGTCAGTTTTGTATCAAAAGCTGCCTAAGTGAAATTGTATGTATATATGTATATATTCATATACTTTCCATACAACATTTAATTACAAATTATACATGGATGTGTTTTATTTTTTGAATTTTTGCTCTATTTTTAGGTTTGGGAAACTATAACATAACGAACAGAAAAAACAGCTCTGTAGAATGATAGTCTCAAACATTCCAATGAGTAATAGAAGTTTTTTTCAATGACTGTTCCCAAACCCAAAACCAGCTCCCTATGTCACTCTGTAGCTTCCTTGTAAAATAGTCTATCAGGAGACACTGATAATCCTTACCTGTGCTTTCCTGAAGATGTGACAAGATCATGTTGCCAGTGGCCTTCCTGTGCTGACCTGCCACTGCTCTCTCCCCACGATTCTTCCTGATCACACAAAAATAGCAACTCCCTTTATGGACTTCTCTGTATTTCTTATTTGTAATGAGGTATATATATGTGCTGCCTTTTGGGTTGCCTGTTCAACTTTTTCCCATTTTTTTACCACTTCCACTTGCGTGTTGCTATTAACTGAACCATCTTTTTTACAGACTTTACTTCAATAGAGCTTTGGTGACATAATTTTCATGTTTGGAAATACAGTTGTATCTGCATTCATTTTAAAAAAAAAAATTGAAAATTCTTCATAGTGCATTATGTGTCCCATGTGTTTTCCTACTCTATGTTCTGACAGATGGGACCAAAGATCTCAAGGTTTATTTAGAGTTTTCACAGTAAGTGAAACAGGAAATAGAATACTAAAATGCATAGCAAGATATTTATTTCAATTTATAGCAGCATGCCTGAATGGTTACTGTTTTATTTCTATGTGTTTTTATCAGCTGTATGACACCACAATAAAGAGGTAAAACTGAGCTAGGAAAAGTACCACAAAACCAAAATTGCAATATTCATAAGCCTTATTTAAGTGTGAATTAACTGCTTTAACAAGTATACGCATACCTTCTGTTTATGGATTTTCAAAAATCTACCCCTGCATTAAGATGTCATTCTAATTTATTTAATATTGTATCTGACTATGTAATTTTGAAAGCTGAAATGTCAGTCTGCTGCTTAGAATTGGCCATCAAAGTCAGAGATTCTTTTCTTTGTATTGCTTACATGACAAAATAGATGAAAAATGTATCCCAAAGATTCACCTTAGATATTAAAGGGAAGAAAAGCAGAGTGAAGCCTGAAAAAAAAGAACACAGAGCAGTCTTTCCAGATGATATTTCAGGAACAACCTAGACAAAAAAAAAGTACAGACATAGTTGACTCTTCTGTGAGATACGAGAATAGAGGTAATTTTCAATCCTATTTTTCTATTATTTTGTTTTCAATTTTCTACCTAAAGTTTCCCTCTGCGTAGTTCTCTGCCTCACATTTTTCCATCCTCCCCGTATTAAACGGCAAGTTGTCTACAATGAAAGATCCACAAAAATATGTAATCAGCTATTGTGTGACACAGTTACTTAGTGCTTGTGTAATGGTTTGTGGGGCTCCTGAGCAGCTCTTTGTCTCCTGACAGGTACCATCCACCTGCGCATTCCCGAGTCCTCCCCAGTTGGAACAGCCATTGGCAGCGTCAAAGCCACGGATGCAGACACTGGAAAAAATGCAGAAGTAGAGTACAGAATTATAGATGGTGATGGGACAGATATGTTTGATATCATGACACAGAAGGACACGCAGGAAGGCATCATAACTGTGCGGAAGGTGTCTATTAACCACATTCACTAACTGGTTTTGCTGTCAATGTTAGGCCACAGATGTCTATTGCAAAAAAAAAGAGCTCAGATCATGAGATGACACGTTCTAACTGCTTAACATTTGCAAGTGTTCCCCATCAGTGACTGAAGGGTACCATTTCCCTTTAAGATGAACTGGAAATAACAGGGTACTAAAAACAGCTGAGATGCAGCATAGGTTTAAAGTGCTATTGCCAGCAAAGTACATAAAAAAAAAAGAATCACCCCCAGTGTGTTAGTACGAATTATCACTGTATCTTCAAATAGACTTCTTTGGTATTTATGTAACCTGTTTTCTTCAGCAAGCAATGCGCAGTTCACTTGCTACTGAGAAACATCGGTTTTCCTTACCTAGGAGCTTCTCATCAGCTTAGGTGACCAGACTCACCAAAGCTGAGCTGGAAGCGATACTGCTTTGTTCCTGTTTCCGATATGTCAGCTGGTTAACGCATGAGCAGTGAATAATGATGGTCTCCCTGTTTCAGAGCTTCCTTTCGTTCTGCCCTCTGTCTTGCATGTCAGAGCACTTTCAGAGGTGCAAGATCTCACGCTTAGAAATGCCGTTCTCCTGCTCCTCAACCATTTCACTTCCCAAAGTCCCTCAGCCCTTGTCTTTGGGATTTTGAGACGCATTTCTAAAGAGTTCAGGCAGCATTTCTAACATGAAGCTCTGTTTATAGTACCTTTTAAAACAAATCTCCTTTAGCACAGAGTAACAAAGTAACTGCTACTATAAAAAATCTCCACGTCTCCTGATAATGGCAACCGAGGAGAAGAAAGGTCCTGCCGTGATCAGACTGCATTCCTTTTTAGTCTCAATGTTCTCCTTATGCTTATAGTCAGCATTGTATTATATCTTTCTTGAAAGAAATGGAAATACAAAATTTGGGACTCAACATTCTTTCCTTTACCTCTAAGTCTGTGAAGGTTTTTCTTGAGATGGTCAAACTTTTTTCGTTGCTTCAGATTCTTCACACTGACTGCTATTATATTAAATCAATTGAGTTTGGAAAAAACAGTCTAATAACGGTTTTAAAAAATCATAACTTAGAAGACAGCGGCTCCAAAAATGTCACCAATAAATACTAATGAACAAGATCTTCTCATTTTGTCATTAGCAATCTGACAGATTTTGCAATGTTCAGGATGCTTTCTTGTACTGATAAATAAGTAATTTGTTCAGATAGCACTGACAACAGCATTAACTAGCAAGGAAGAAGATCTGCTAAGTTTCTTCATTTATGAAAATATTCTATTTTTTACTTAGCGACATTGATTGTTTTACAAATAGCTGGTGTTCCTTTACTCAGCCCTTATATTACCAAATCTGAATTTAATATCTGCTGCAAAAGAACTCTTCCTATACAAGTTCTTGCAGACAAAAATAATTGCTTTGCCACAATTCCATGTATTTGAGCAACAGTTTTGTTCATTACTGGTTATACATCGGAATACCTGTATAATTCACACATCTCATATGCACATTTTCCAGCGTAGCCTGAAGAGACATCCAAACTGGATGTGACTGTACTAGTAGCAAGTTAACTGCATCTGCATGGTGCACCCTCTGGCAAATTAAGCTAGCTAATTAGAATTAAACAGGACTAACATGGCTTCTTTGCTTTCAGGCTTGAAGCCAGCATCCCTTAACAGCAGCGTGCTGCACTTTTTACACACACCAGTAGTCTCAGCTCTAGGTTAAACAGCAGCAATGTCTTGCATTTCTCAATTATATTCACATGTTCTCCCTTCTGCTGTAACTATTTTTTTAAAAGAAGTTCGGGGCAGTGGGGGAATCTCATTCTTTCGCTGGACTAGGCTGTTATTCTGGCATCTTTCATGATCATTAATTTGTATTTAAAAACAGTTAGGCAGAAAAAGCAAGTCTTCTACCATCCGTTTTGATGAATGAAAACCACCAGTGTGATGTCTCCCTGAGATTTTGGGGGAAGTTAATGAAAGTGTCAGAAAGGTAAATTCTCAGCTTATTCATTTCCTCAGTATCATTAATTAGCTAACACTTTTCATGTGTGTCAGGTAGAAAAATTTGAAGGAGTAGAGGTTCTTTTCTATCCAAAACGGTTTCTAATTATAACCCTGAACCTTTCCTCCTTTCATTTTAAAAAAAATAACTGCTGACAAAAATGTCAAATGTATTTCACCGAAAACATCTCTGATGTTAGATTCATTAAATTAAATGGAAAGGGACAAGATTGAGCTCTTACTGTTTCTCTAGAGAACTTTGACATACCTCCTTAAAAGAAACCTACCACATTCCTGATATTTAAGGCCAGCTATATTGGATTGACAAAAACAATACTCAGGCCATTTTGAGTATCCAAAAGTTTATAGTACTTCCTGAGAAGTATAAATATTAGGTACCTTGTTTTGAAATGTCAGTATTTCAAGTCTGTGTTCTATTTTAAATGCTTATATGATTTTTTAAAATCCATATTCTTGTAAAACAGCTGTAAAAAATCATTAAATAATTGGTAAATTTGCACTGAAAATCTTTTTGTCATTGGTGCTATGATAACAGAATATTTAGGAAGAGAAAGTTCCTCTAAAACCAGTGGAAATTTCCTACCAAAGAAAGTGATCTCTCTGTTGTGGAAAATTTGAACTTTATAGGGATTCCCCCAACCCAGGGTAGGATCTGGCAAGGCTCGAGTCCTCTTCAGTTTCCATTATGTATATAGGTCAACATTTATAAATATTTAATGTAATTTAATAAACTTTATCATTATCTTTATTTTTAGCCACTAGACTATGAGACGAGACGTCTTTATACCTTGAAAGTGGAAGCTGAGAATACTCATGTGGATCCACGCTTCTATTACCTTGGGCCTTTCAAAGATACAACTGTTGTGAAAATCTCTGTAGAAGATGTAGATGAACCTCCTGTCTTCAGCAGATCTTCGTACCTTTTTGAGGTGCATGAAGATATTGAGTTGGGGACAATAATAGGAACGGTAATGGCACGGGATCCTGATTCGGCCTCAAGTCCAATAAGGTAATTCTCCAGTCTCTGTAAACAGATCATTTGCTAAAGAAATTAAAGAAATATTAATACAACATGAATTTTCATGTACACATTTTCTACTAATTTCAGTTTTCTACAATTTCAACTAAATTGAGCACTTGGCTCAATTAAGTACTGTAAGTAAAACCAGATACAATCGAACTTTTCTGATCACTCATAAAAGTTCACAGAAACATGAACGAGTGTTTCTATCACACTGTACAAGTGTACTAGAAGACTTTTTTCTTAATTTGGCCCAATTTTTCAAGGTAGTTAGATAAATGGTCTGTGCTTTGCAAAATCCTACATTTAATTCCAAAGGTTCAATACTACATTTGAAGACAGCAATAAATACTGAAAAAAATGGAGGAAAGAGCAATTTTCTGATTCTAGTTTGATGTTCTGCCATATTGTGTTAGTAGAAGTTTTGCCTGCAGAAGAATTGCAACGATAGCAACACAGAGGGTCCTTTAACATCAGTATATTCATGAAAGTGGAAGTTCTGCATGTGAGCTTATATTTTTATGGAGGTTTGTTTGGTTGGTTTTTTTTCAACTTGATCTCTAGTAAATTAGTATATCCTGACTTGTAGAAGCAGACATAAAAATATTTTTGAAAAGCTCATAAATTAGTTGTCAGTCTCAGTCTGAAGGTACAGTACATCAAAGAATTTTCCTGTCAAGATTAAAATAATTCCTTAATTATTATTTTGAAATTCTGACTGATTTCTTATATATGTCTATAAAAGCTTAGATGATCAAATATCACACTATTGTATCATATTTATGAAATTCTTGCAATTTTCTTTCCTCATTCTGTGGAACTAGCCCTGAGAATTTTCATACGCATTTATAGAAACTAAATATGTGTTTTCTCAAAACTGACCTTTGTAATGTAACATATAGAACCTAAAATCTGTATTGACTTGTGAAACATATGCTTTCTTTCACTTCTGTCATTTTGACAATACTTCTTTTTTTATCATGTTCAGGTTTTCTTTGGATCGTCACACTGACCTTGACAGGATATTTAATATTCATTCTGGGAATGGGTCCATCTATACGTCTAAGCCACTTGACCGTGAGATATCACAATGGCACAACCTCAGTGTTATAGCAGCTGAGATCAGTAAGCCAATTTGATTTCTTTCTCCCTGCAGTTTTCCTTGGCCTGCAAAGTTACAGCTGTGACGTCACGAGCAAAACCCTTCTTGCTTCCCCACTGCCCCTTTCGATTAGATATTCTGGGAAAGTAAATGGGAGCAGCTAAACCACAGCTGTCTTCTCATTGCTTTTTTCCTCACCTACTTCCGTCACTGACCTTTAAGACCCAAATTACTTCTGAAATGATACCTAATGAAATAATAAGACTGGATTGATTCTGTTTTCTTCCTTTTCTTTGAGGACAATGACATGATTTTGCTGTTAAAGTACAGAGTTCAGGATGCTAATTTATGATCTTGTCTCTATCGTTTTCTTCATTTTCTTAGAAATAATTTCATTATCTCTTCCTATGGTATCTACACTTACAGCTCTTGGAATCAATACATCTTAGAAGTTAGATTCAGTTTGACCCCTAAGCTGTCGTGTTTCTCAGACTTTTTAAAGTATCTCTCTGTATATATTTTCACATTAAAAATACAAAGAGGAAAGCAGAGATTCTCTTACACCTGCTACATTATTGAGATTATCTAATTATCTAATCATCCGATGGAAAATTTTCTAAGCGACAAAGGTCTGATCTTTTACTTGCTTTCAAATTCACTATTTTCTTAAGGTTAATTCTGTATCAGTCAAAAAAAAAAAAAAAGAAAAGAAAAAAGATGCTGATCAGCAGCGAGGCTTGGCTGCCAAGAAATGCACTGCAGAGAACTAAATGGAACATCATGTCCGGCCAATTAACTGCTCTTAGCCTGCCTGTCCCCATTTCTGTAGTCCAGGCTAATAGGCTGGTTGTATTGAGCACACCCAGTAGCTGTACCTTTTTTCTATACTTTTTTTTCCCCTCTCTTGCGATGTATTGCTCTGAGCTTATAATGCTGCTCAGTGCTATAAGAATAGTTTTTAGAAGCATTTATACAATGAAAAAAACCTCAGTATCCTTGTACTATTATATCAATGCTAAACTTATTTCCTTGTTGGGATGCATTGAAAAAATTTACTTTCTGAACCTAGCTGGAGTAGCTAGCATTTTCTAAAGAGGTATATTAGTTTTGGAGAAAGAAGTGAATGGGTAGATCTAGGTCTTTAAATCTTTTGAATTATTTCCTGTAAAGCACGACCTAATGGGAAAGCTGTGTTAATAACAGAACTTATTTGGAAAGTTGGTACAAAAATCCAAAAGGCTATGAAAAATGGTGCCCTAAACCTGCCATTTTAAATAATTCAGGATGTCAAAAAGTTTCACATCACACTTGCTGGCAAAGGTGTTATTAATAACAAGTGAATTTAGTGCCAGCTACTCCTAAATGCTCACTGTTTTATTTGAAGAAGCTTAAAAGAGGAAAAAAAAAGGAATTTTGAATCATCTCTATTGTTACTTATCCCATTCCATTAATGCTGCAAAATCATATAGTGTTTAGTTATGATCTATCAGAATTCCAAGACGTGGCTGTGCTTTTTCACTCCTAGGCATTATTTCAGATACCTGGTATGGCAGAACAGCAAGTGAGGACAGGGAAGTTTGTGCCAATATAGGTTGGGGACTGCCCTGCTGGAGAGCAGTGCAGGGGAAAGGGACCTGGGGGTTCTAATGGACAGCAGGATGACCATGAGCCAGCAATGTGCCCTCGTGGCCAAGAAAGCCAATGGCATCCTGGGGTATATTAGAAGGGGAGTAGCAAGTAGGTCAAGAGAGGTCCTCCTGCCCCTCTACTCTGCCCTGGTGAGGCCACATCTGGAATATTGTGTCCAGTTCTGGGCCCCTAAGTTCAAGAAGGACAGGGAGCTGCTTGAGAGAGTCCAGCGTAGAGCCACAAAGATGGTGAAGGGAGCATCTCCCTTATGAGGAAAGGCTGAAGGAGCTGGATCTCTTTAGCTTGGAGAAGAGGAGGCTGAGGGGTGACCTCATTAATGTTTATAAATATGTCAAGGGGGAATGTCAGGAAGATGGAGCCAGGCTCTTTTCAGCGGCGTCCACTGACAGGACAAGGGGCAATGGGTGGAAGCTGGAACACAGAAGGTTCCATAAAAATATGAGGAAAAACTTTTTTACTGTGAGGGTGACCGAGCACTGGAACAGGCTGCCCAGGGAGGTTGTGGAATCTCCTTCTCTTGAGACATTCAAAACCCGCCTGGACGCGTTCCTGTGCGCTCTACTGTAGGTGATCCTGCTCCGGCAGCGGGGTTGGACTAGATGATCTTTAAGGTCCCTTCCAACCTCTAACATTCTGTGATTCTGTGATTCGGTGATTCCTGAATTAACCTACACTAATGAGAGGGAATTCTCAATAATACTGGGATTTGGACATTTGGCAAGGGGGAGGTTACTATTCTTGTTTCTTGACCTAAGATCTGAAATTCTACAATTGTATTTTTTAAGACAATATAAATATAAAAACTCCGAAACTAATCAATTCTTTACCAGAATTTTTTTTATATACCCTCATTGGCTTTATAGAAATTTCTCCCTACTTAATAAGGCACAAGAGAGGAAAGTCAGACTTGGGAAATTTTGAACCTATGTGTGCACAAAGTCAATAATGTCTTTTCTATTAAAACAAACCAGATCACAAATTAAAATTCGAAATCAAAATCTAACAGCAGAATAATCCTCTTGAGCCCACCAAATAATGAAATTTGTCATTAGAATAGTGGGCATACTTTTCATGTACTGTATTTGCATGGATTATTAACAGTTTCAGTAAAATCCTAATTGCTCTTTAGTTACCAATAATTTATTTATCACTCTAAGCAAAAAGTCTCTCTATTTTTCAGGGGCCTGATTCTTACCTGGCAGCAGTTTGTATGCTAAATTTTGACCAGTTTCATAACTAATCTTGCATGTCTATCGCTCATGAAAATTGGAAGGAAGCAAGAAACTTTTAGAAGGAAAATAAACCCTTTATTCTTTTCTCTTCTCTTGTCAGACAACCCTAAAGATACTACTCGTGTTCCCGTCTACGTAAGAATTTTGGATGTTAATGACAATGCCCCACAGTTTGCTGTATTCTATGATACTTTTGTCTGTGAAAATGCAAGAGCTGGACAGGTATGCCTTTAATAAACACTTCCCACTATCCAGTTTTGCTAGAGCACTCAACTGTAGAGCATTCTTGCCTGTTGCTTGAGAGAAGTCATGCCTGAAATAGCTTTCAGAATGTTAAAAATGAAAGAAAAGTAGCTCTGTAGGTGAGGCTTAGAGTCAAATATCAATATATTACAGCAGCACCAGTATGTGAATCACTCCTTTACCTAACTCTGTGCTACTCTTAAAGCCTGACTAGCTATGTCCCTGAGACATGATGGTAATCAGTTTTGCCATTATCTTCACAAAGTAAAATGTTATATGTAACTAGTAAGAAGTTTGATCTATGTTTTCAATAACTCTTAAACAGCACAATGCAGACGTATTTCAGCCTGTACTGATGGTGATTACAGACATCTACATCTGTCACACTTTTCATTCCGTATTATGAGACTTGTCTTTTATTATTGCAGCACTAACTTCTGAAAAGAAAATGCAAAACATGCGATTTTTTAATGGATAACATAATATTTTGGTTTGCCTCTTAGAGGCTACAGAATGTGTACTTCAATTAAGTGAAATGACTGCACTGCTCAATAGGTAGTTCCTAATAGGGAGCTGCTTATTAGAACAGTTAAAAACCTGTTTTCCTGTTACAGCACAGCACGTCCCAGAGCACAGTAGTGCAAATAATATAAATCCTTTTAAAAATGGTAGCAGTCATACGACAGTGTACTCATTTTAGCGCATTTGAATATAACATAGGAGAAATGTCAGCTTGTATTAACTGTTTGAGTCCTACCGGTGTGGCATTCAGGTTCTACCCCAAATTTCACATTCAGGTTGCTACTCTTCTTTCTAAAGTAACATCAGTTGGAAATTAGACCAAAGGATTTAAGGCCTAAATTTATAATGAATGAAATAGCTAAAGGTACTGAGCAAGGTCATTTGTCTGCTACGAGAGTTATAAAAGAATTCAGGCAGTACGATAAATAGAAATCACAGGCTAAACATCCAAAATTTTTGACAGTTGTAGTGTCTTCTGTAGATGTTAAAATAATATTTTAATCATTTTCAGTATCAGATATGGATTAAGAATTGGCAGAGCACTGAATTTTCCTCTTCCAGTTTCACAAAAAAAAATCCTCAGTAAAAAAATTCTAAATACCTTAATCCACAAATCTTTCTAGTCTGAGGTTTTAGAATCTGTTCTGTCCAAGTTACTAACTATAGAAAGTAAAGGAAATGCCTAAGAACAGTTTACATTTCTGTGTAAACATATTTTGAGGGACTCTATTTTTCTGAGCTATCTAGAATATTGAGGTCAGTATAACGTAGAAGTAAATACAAAAGTTATTTCTGCGTTACTCTGGTTTTCTGTTTATATTCAGAAAAGGCTATCATTTAAAAAGTTGAAAAAAACGCTGTAATTGTTATGAATAATGAATAAGAAGCTAAATAAATGTACATATCCATAAATGTTTATTTAAATTGTTATAGAGCTCAATAGTGTCTCCTTTCTCAGAAAAAAATAGTGCCAAGTTTACAAAAGGGCTATGACTATAAACATTTTTTAAAAAAATTCCAGTTGCTAATGATTGTTTCAAGAAAACAATTCACAGAAAAAAAGGAAAACACAATGCAGGATAATCTATTTGAATGTAATTATATTCTTCTTGCTTACTGGTAGATTATAAATAAGACTTGTTATTTTGGAATTTAATCTGTCCTGAGAGATTCAATCTAATCGATCTATACTGAACATGGTTTGAGTCCTCCCACATTTATGCTATTTTTCTTTCCCTTCAGGCTTTCATAATTACATTTGATCCATGATCAAATCTAAATTTTTTATTCAATCACTGGAACTATTATGATACTTCATCAGTCACAAATTCTGTGGTATTCATTTAAATATTTCCTATCTGCTACTTCTAAACATTGTAGTGAATAGTACAGTTTTCTATTTTCTTTATTATCCCTTAAAATTTCAATGTATTCAATTTATATAGAAGAATATATATAAAATACATATATATACTTACATATATAGACACGCATCATATTCATTCTATTCTATTCTATTCTATTCTATACATATATACACACAAATATATGAGTATGTATAGCAAGAGAGAGAGAGAGAATTTTTTAAGAAATGTGATTTTTGGAGTCTGAGTGACTCAAGGGGCCTGTGATTGTTTCCTGCCTGCTATTACTGCTAATGTCAGATCGTACCACAACATTCCAAACAGTGGGAATACCCTGTTCCAAAATGCTCAAGCTACAAACAAGCAGCACCCATGGCAGAATGCCATTTTCATTGTGGTTGTTCTTTCAATGTCCACAAAAACGAGGACAATCTCGGTCTGATGGCATAAATGGGACACAGGCATTGCTGTGGGTTATACAGGGCTGACTCAGAAGGAGTTGAGGGGAAGAAAGGAGCAAAATGCTCTGACTGCGCCAGCCGTGTCCGCAAAGAAGTTCCACTGTCCTCCACCCCCAAGGTGAGAAGAGCCAGGAGCTGGAGATCTGGACAGATGGATTCCCACTGGTTTTGTCAGCTCCCAGCTGCCACACGTCTGGCAGCTCAGCAGCCAGCCTCCAAAGAACCTCTGATGTAAAAGACAGCAATCAACGTAGAAAGTAGAAGTCAGTCCTGCTTTAGAGAGATTTTACATGGAAGCTGAGTGGTTTTTTTCTACATATTCATTTTCCCTGTAGTAATGATCAGAGGAGTGGCCTTTCTTCTCCCTTTGTACATCACCTGCCAAAACTAAAGAAGGCATGAATGGACCTTGCACAGCAGGCTGGTGTCCACCTAGCCATGCTCTCTTTCCCTAACAGGACAGGAGGAAGGAATAGGATGAAAAAGAAAATGGGTTATGATGAAGTTACAATTGCTGACGAAACAGGATTACCATAGGGAAAATTATTTAAGTTTACTGTCAGTTAAAAACAGGGTAGGATGGGGAGAAACTAAGAGAAAGGAAATAGAACACCTTCCCTCCATTTCTCCTTCTTCCCACTTTATTCCTGACTCCTCTACCTCATCTCTGCTGCTCCTTCCTCCTCACACTTTTCCCTGCTCCAGTGCGAGTATGCCCCATGGGCCGCAGTCCTTCGGGATAAATCTGCTCCAGACTGGGGCCACTTCCGGAGCTGCAGGGAAAACCCTGCCCCACCAGGGCATCTCCTGGGGCTGCAGGGGCATCTCTGTGGGGTCCTGGAGCTCCTCCTCCTGCTCTCCCCTCAGGGCATTCACACTGTAATATACATAAAGTTTATAGATATAAATTTTTAAGCTACTAAGTAACAGACATACACCAAATCCCATAGGCCTTGGGTTAACAGTCCTACACCATCAAGGGTGCCCAGTGATGTTCCGGTCCTTTCAAAGATTGTGCCGTTTCTCTGAAGGACCTGCTGCCTGAGTCAGAAGTAGGAAGCAGGCAGACACAGCATGGTTCCCTGCAGCTTTCAAAGCCCCCAAAGTAATGAGGAAAGCTGTATTTTCTATCTGTCTGGATCTCCAAGCATGCTGCCTAGCAACTGCACAAAATAGAAAGCTCGTACAACACATCTCCCATGGTTAGTTACAGTGCAAATTACCCCCATCACTTCTGTGCCTGCAAACAACTGGATAATAACTGGATAAAAATTGCAGAGCCGTTGGATTTACCCATCAGACAGTGGTACAGTCAGCTTCAAGTGGTTAGATTTGTGAAAATAATGAAAAAATTGAGCAAACAAAGACCCACTTTCATGACATCCAGAAGATGCCCCAAAAGGGCTGAGACTGGAACACTGGAGGAATAAGACACGGAGCAGTAAGACAACAATACAGTGCATCAGTCTTCGGAAACACTTTCTGCTGCATGTTCCATTTGCATTAGGAAACAAAAGAGTCAAACACAAAGAACTGTCTGATACAAATACTATGGGATGGAGAGGTCTGACTCCAAGCCAAGTCTTGATTAGACAAGTTTTGGAGAAGAGGCAGAATCATTAGAGTCTAAATGGCTAGTCTGAAAATTTCGTGAAGGCCAAGTTCTCTGTGCCACACTGTGACCCTCGGCGTCTCCTCACCTTCATTTTTATCACAGCTGGTGAAATAGAGGAAAGTGGAGGAAACAAGTACAATAGAATGGTTTGGTAAGAAAAAAAGAAAAAAGAAGAAAAGAATGCAGCTGAGAGTGATTTCAGACCTCAACATACTCTCAAACAGAAGTTGTGATAACTCTTTTTCTCAAGCGAACAATCAGGAAGTCAAATACATCCTATTTAGGACACCAAAACCTATGTCTGCATGAAAGATGGAGAAGGCAAGCAAGAAATCACCAAAACAACCTATATCATTGACTATGACCTACATCTGTACTTTCCGCCTTGCTCATTTGTGTTTTTGTGTCCATGTGTTGTCTGAAGCTTGCTTCATGTACAGGCCTTGAAGGAGCACGAGAGATTGTGGGAAGATGCTACTCCCTCAGAAGACCAAAGGCCAACTCTAAATAAACTTCATTCACACTGGGCTCCCAGTGAGGTGAATAGCATGTTCTTTGTGATGACAAACATGAGGAAGTTGACTGCACCAATGATACCTGAAGGAGAACTGTCCAGGCTCACACAGAGGATGACGAGTACTTGCTCACTTGGAACATGCTCGTGGCCTCATATGAAAAGGAGCTAGTAATGTACTTCCAGTGTGAATTCCCAGTAATATCCTCAATGGCAAAACATATTTGCAAATATTTTAAAAGTTTAGGTTCAAATTGAGAATAGCAAAGCAAGTAACGCTTTTGTTGGTGATGTATTTTATGATCTAATTTAGAGGTGCTCTAAGTGTAACTAAACACAGTTTCACTTTTTATTACGTTTTGCTCTTCTACTAAGTTATTGCACGTTTGTGTGAGAAAACAAATTTAGGGAAAAGCAAAACTCCAGTTGAGAAAGCAAGCTGATGTCATAAAAATCAATCCAATCTTTGCCTCTTTGCTGCTGTATTCTGGACAGACAAGAGAGAAGTTAGGAGTTAATCATGCACTGGTTAAGGCAAACAGAGTACATTGCAGTTGTTGATGTTAAAGATGATCAGTCCTGATAAAAGCTCTGATATGAAGAGAAATGGGTGCATTTGTAAGAACTGGAAGAGGAAAAGCAAACAGGGTTTATCAAGTATGCCACAGGGACGTAGTGTTAAAAATTAGATGTAATTCTATGCTTGAAAAAACACTGCAGTTTAAAGTGATGGATCAGAAATGAAGAATAAAAATGACCTAAAGATTAACCTATTTTTGGAAGTTAAGAACAAAATTGAACATTCACGCATGCATGCACAAAAATTCAGCTATAGGTACATTTTTTATCGCTATGGTGTAAAAAAACTCCTCCACTCTGAAATAAAGCAAGAAATGTGTCAAAAATTATGTTTTGTTTGGGAAATAATATTTTGCCACCCTTAGGTATAGGAACATCAGTGAAAGAGCCACACATGCATTTACCTGGCAGATAAATGCACATTCATAATGGGCTTTCCATTATTTCCCCAAAAATACTCAAACTTTTTCATAGGCATGGCAGAAAGCACTGAGTGCAAGCATTGAACTGACCAGATGCCGTTTATTCTGAAACTGAGACACCGGATTCTCATCCCACTCTGAAGTCGTGCATCTGTCAAGTATGCTATGATGTTTTATGAGAGTTCAATTATATATAAAATCTAACTGGCATTTTTCATCTGAGGAGTCTTATTGGTGTATTTCTCTATAGTAAGAAATAGAAAAGTCTTGTTTTAGAAACAAATGTTTTTTATTTTGAAATTCAATTTGAAACTTTAACTTCCCTATCAGAAAATCTATTTGATAAAATACAATTTTTATCACAAAAATATAAAACATCCTCTGAAATCTTACCTTAGCTGTTGATTTAAATTTGAAATAGTGAATCAGAGAAGAAGAATAAAAACAAGCTAGGCTACAGATATAACTATTTTTGACAAATTTTGACTTTCGTGTAGTTACAAAAATATAGAAATATATATTGAAGAAAAGAAATAGAGGAGGACTAAGGAAGCAGCTGGCCTTTTTATGCATGTACATGTACCACCAAGTTAAACGCATGAATGTTTTAGTTGGAAAAACTTAGATTATACACTTGTTTAACATTTGTTCAGTTGATACATTCTATAGATAAAGTATTAAGTCAATATGTGTATAGCCTGAATATGGAGTCAACACTTCTAGTCTTCTTAAAGTAATCAGACAGCTCTATCAAAAACCTAGGTGTATTTTGGGTTTTTTGTTGTTTGTCTGCTTGCTTTTTTTCCTACAGCTTATTCAAACCATAAGTGCAGTAGACAAAGATGACCCTCTTGGTGGACAAAAATTTTTCTTCAGTTTAGCTGCTGTTAATCCCAACTTCACTGTTCAGGATAATGAAGGTAAAATTCGTGCCTGTTCCACAGGAGGAGTTTTACATTTGCCATCTCACATACATTCTTGAAATACATTTGCTTTTGATGTAGAGAACTCTTTAGGACTGCTGCTAGCAAGAACGGTAATTCTAACAATGTTTGTTGTTTAAGGCTACTACATTTTTATCTATGTAAGAGAGGCAAAAATTACCATGGCAAAAATGTGATAAAACAAATTATAAAGAAAATCAATAAAAGAGTTGGTTTGGGGGTGAGTAGCCAGATGAAATGCTTGACTGAATGAGAAAAATAGGTTTCCAAAATGACTTCAGCTGACAAGTTCAAATTTTTCATTTTAGCCTTTTGTCACACAGTTGCAATTCCTCTGGTCTTCTGTTTTGCTTCTTTTTCACCAGTAATGAAAGAAACGGTTCTGAGCACGTAGCCACTTTGGCTTTTGTTTGGATCCTTTGTCAATTTTTCTTTATCATGGAAAATTTTCAAATGATGCTCTTGGGAAAGGGGGAACATACACCCATTTTAGCCTTCGCTTTCGGTATGACTAATTGAGAGGGTTCTAGATTACAGAAGAAATAAATGAGGGGTAACATAGTATCAACCTTCAAATGTGTTAAAGGCATAAAGGCAATGGGAATAGTCCTCCTTTCCTGATGAAGATTTTCAGGAAGTAACAGGCTGCAAACAAGAACAGAGAAAAATCCTAACAGTAGGGAAAGTGAAGAATTGAAATCAAATAGTTTGGCTATCTTATAAAATCCCCAGCAGCCAAGGTATCTTGTGGGCTATCAAGCTGGTAAAGGATTCATGTGTCGTACGAGGAATGGCTGAGGAATCTGGGGCTATTTAGTCTGGAGAAGAGGAGATTGAAGGGAGACCTTATTGCTCTCTACAACTACTTGAAAGGAGGTTGTAGCGAGGTGGGTGTTGTTCTGTTCTGCCTAGTGGCGAGTGATAGGACAAGGGGAAATGGCCTTAAGCTGCACCAGGGCAGGTTCAGGTTGGATATTTGGAAGAATTTCTTTACTGGGAGGGTTGTCAGTCATTGGAACAGCCTGCCCAGGGAGGTTGTTTAAGAGACTGGTAGATGTTGTGCTGAGGGACATGGTTTAGTGGTGTTGATAGGACTAGGACAAAGATGGACATGATAATCTTGAAGGTCTCTTTCAACTGAAGGTGTTCTGATTGATTCCATGATTCCGTGATTCTATCTGAAGATCCATCAGACACACAGTTTTTGATGTGGAGTGAAAACAACTAACATACAAATATACCAAACCAATGAAGAGATGCAATAAAGAAAAACCTTGTGTTTCACATCATGGAGGTCATGAAAAAAACATATAATTTACTATTTTAAACAAATATTATATCATGATGACTAGGTCCTGATTATATAGAGGTATAGACCTTACTATTTCTTTCCTGCCTTTGATTATTTTTTTTCTTTTTGCATATGGGTTATTTTAATTCAATGTGAAGTTGGCTGGCAAGATAGATAACCCCTTAACCTCAAGAGATCCACAAGTATGATGAAAATTAAATTTTCCTCCTAATGGACGACTAAATCTGTATTTTTGCTCTTTTGGACAAGGAAGTAAGCCACTCTAGTGTTGGCTCCCACTCTCATGTCGTGTCCCTAGCAATAGAAGAAATAGTCTCTCCCTGTAATTTGTTCTTTCTTTTCCTTTCCTACCCTCTGGCCACTCAGTGAACAGCTTTTGATGCTGAAATATATCACATACAATTAAGAGCTGTCTGCTACAAATACAGTTTAGTAAGTTCACTTCTCAAAATTGTGCAGGAATACCTACCGTCTTTCACATTTTCTGAATTCCTAAGACAGCTTTTACCCTGAAAAAAACTACTCCATGTGCTAAGGTACATAATTCATTGTTCTACGGTATGTTGAAAGTGTTTTCATGTGGAAAATCTCATACTGAGTTTACAGATAGCATTCCTATGGGTGTTGTCACAGAAGATCCATAGAAAGAATCTTTCAGAATAGAGTGCTTGTTGAACAGTGTGAAGTGGAAGGTTGTTTTTTCTCAGTTGGCCACTTCATTTCAGTGCTTCAGCCCTGAACTAGAACTGTGTCACGCACCGCATGCATTAATCTATAAAACATTTTAAGCTTTGAGAAATCCTCTTTTCAGATCACACTTAAAGGTGATGCAGAGGCACAGAAGAACGGGCCAGATGTACATAAAAAATTATAAATAGCTTTCTAACCAAATGGGAATGCCATTAGAAAAAGAGTGATATCACTATGTTACTGGGAACGGTTTCAAAATGCTACTAGTGATATAAAATATGATGATTTGCATGTACTAGAAAAAATACCTTTTATATTCGTATACTCCACAACAGTGTATTTTAATCATCTAGATAACACTGCCAGGATCTTGACAAGAAGGAACGGCTTTAGTCGGCATGAAATAAATACTTACCTTCTACCCGTGGTGATATCAGACAACGACTACCCGATCCAGAGCAGCACGGGCACGCTGACCATCCGCGTGTGCGCCTGCGACAGCCGGGGGAACATGCAGTCCTGCAGCGCCGAGGCCCTGCTCCTCCCGGCCGGCCTCAGCACTGGGGCGCTTGTTGCCATCCTCCTCTGCATCGTCATCCTGCTGGGTAAGAAAAAGAAACACGTCTTTCCCACTATGAGCAGATGCTTCAGGCCTGAATTCCTTCTCATGAAACTATATGCAGGCTGGTAAAGTTAATCATTGTGGATTTTGCAAGAATTCAACTGCAACTTAAAGCAAAAAAAAGAAAAAACAAAAACAAAAACAAAAGAGGCAAATCCTGTTTGTCTGGAAATTGAACTATGTAAATAAGAATTCAAGTCGCAGACTGTTAAAACTATCAGTGTGCAACCAGAAGCCCATCTTTATCATCCATTGACTGGAAAAAAAAGATCAGAGAGAAGGAATAGCATAATCAAAAGTCACTTTCATGTCTCTAAATTTAAATTTTTTTTGAGACAATGTCTCTGTCTTATTTAAATAATTGTTTAAAGTCAATATGAAGTATATATTTCACACAGAATATGCCACTAAATAGTATTTTTTCTATTCTATCCAGAGCTTTCTGTACTGGAATTAAAAAAAAAAATGTTTTGCACAAACTCCATTTTATAGTTTTCAAAATATCACTGAAGACCTCTAATTCACCTCAAAACCAGTTTTTAGCAGTATACTTTGAGCTTAAAATAAGAAAAATAATAGACCTGGCTATTTTAAACCTCATTAGAGTTGCAGAAGGAGCATGTAGCCAAGCTCATGGTTCTGTGAAGCAGAGCACAGAATGTGTGTACAAAATAGCACATTCTGATATAGACCTTACTGTGCTGCCGTAATACCGATAGAGATGTTTAACCATTTATCAGACAGAAATGGATTGCTGAAATGTGCATGGAATCAAGCCCTTGTATGTGGTGGATTCGCTATTAAGAAACTGTTAAATAGAGATCTTTACGTGTTCTTTGTTTCTCTCTTTAAGTGATAGTGGTGCTGTTTGCTGCTCTAAAAAGGCAACGAAAGAAGGAGCCTTTGATCCTCTCTAAAGAGGACATCAGAGACAACATTGTGAGTTATAATGATGAAGGCGGTGGAGAGGAAGACACTCAAGCCTTTGATATTGGCACGCTGAGGAATCCTGCAGCTATCGAAGATAAGAAGCTTCGACGAGACATTATCCCTGAAACGTTATTTGTACCGCGGAGGACTCCTTCAGCACCAGACAACACAGATGTCCGAGATTTCATTAACCAAAGGCTAAAAGAGCACGATACTGACCCTTCTGCACCGCCGTACGACTCGCTTGCAACCTACGCCTATGAAGGGAATGATTCAATAGCTGAATCCTTGAGCTCCTTAGAGTCGGGTACTACCGAAGGAGACCAAAACTATGATTACCTCCGTGAATGGGGCCCTCGGTTTAACAAGTTAGCTGAAATGTACGGTGGAGGGGAAAGTGATAAAGACACTTCTTAACCTACAGTAGGCTACATTTTCCTTTCCTTTGAGCGGAAGTAATTTTACAGACAACTTCTGCACTCAACAGTATTTAACATTCAGGAAAAATTTCCTGCCACTCAGCACAATGGTTTCCTTTTGAAATTTGTTTTTAATTTTGTCCATTAATGTCATTCATTCTTTCTAGTAGGATGCCACTTGGAATATATACAGCATTTTATTTAATCACACTCCAAGAGCCAAAGCTATGGAAATTCAGTGTTGTCCATTTTAGTAAGTAAAATAAACAATACCTTACCTTCAGAAATTTGAGCAGGGTGATAAGCCCTTAAGTAACCTCATGTACAAGCCGCTTCTGTTAGGTACATGTCCTATCCTTGCAAGTGCAGCTTTTAAGATGGCAAAGAAGAAAAAAACGAATATGTCCTGTTCTGTACATTAAAATTTAAAAAAAAAAAAAAATGTACACGTGGTGTTAGTGTAATATGCAGCTGATTTAAAAAAAAAAGTTTGTGCAACTTCATTTCATCAAATTCTATCTGCCAATGTTTTATATTTATATTTTTGTATTTATTTTTAAGAAATAAACCAGGTTTTACAACTATGTTGATGCTTGTCTGCCTGTTCTGGCCACCAATTTCAGGCTTGAAGAGAACACAACATTTCTCTGATGACAGCACAGCCAGTTGCTATTACTTCTGTGCTGCAGTATTCTCCACACATTTAACACAGTCTGAAGTGCATGTGCTCACAGGGAGAGCATCAAGTTATAGGCCTAACTGCTTGTTCAGAAGAGCTACTTCCTACAGTTGTCATGTTTAAGAGAAATTTTGTTTTATTCTTGAGCTGAACTAATGATGTTCTATTCTAGACAGATGAACTACTGTTTTGGCTCAGCTTGAAGTACCTTATTCTATAAACACACTCTCACAACTAATCCATCCAACGACAAAGAATTAGTTTCAAAAACTGAGTTTATTTGTTTTGTAGTTCTCTATTTTGAATAATAATGAAATCCTCAGACGTGATGTTTAACTGCAATGGATAAAGTGTAAAATACGTTTAAACAAACATTTTTAAGCACCACCTTTTTCTGAAGACAAATCATTTGATGACAAACGACTATGTGTTGTCTTGCAGCCATCTGAGGGTAACCTAGTCTCTTCTAAAGCTGTCAGGCTGAAGGCTGATGAAGTGTCAGTAAAACTAGCACTCCCTCTGCCCAATTTACTGAGTTTTTTGATAGCGTTGGAAAAGTCTAGTAAAAAGAAACCTGAGCAACTAGCCAACTGTAACAGAAATCATGTTTTAGCTATCACAAAAAAAAAGGTATCTCAAGACATTTTAAGAGGTCCCTTTTTTCTTTCAATCTTTAGATCACACAGATCTGTTTAGTAAACAAGCACTGTGATTTTGAATCATTGCGGTGATGAAATAATTTCAGAGCAAAAGCAGGATGCACTGGGGTCTGTACTCACTGATTTATTGTGGAAGAAACACATCTGAAGGACAATCCCTCCTCTGTTTCTCTTAACTTTTTACTGACGTAAAATCACCAAACACTGGAAATATACTAATCCTTCTAAAAGTGCAGTGCTGCATTCTTATTTCATCAGATATTTCTTCTCCTTAATGGAGTGATTAAACCCAATGAAGTTGAAAGCTGAACACAGTGCCATTATGCAAGCTATTTTGGTGCAACTGCGACCAAATTTTTATTGACTTGTTATCAAGTTAAACTATTTGATCCATTAAGAAGCTGTGAAGATTATGGATTTTTCTTCATTTGACTCAATAACACTTTCATTAACTAAGGAATTTTTATATTCCTTAATAGAAAATAATTCTGAGAATATTAAGAAACATCTTAGATAATCAGCATTACAAAGCTTTACAGTAGTCTTACAGACAATACAAACAGTTGATCTTCTTTATGATTATCTATTTAAATGGATCTAATTTTTTCTTCCTTCCTAATCTCCATTTGCCTTTCAACAGCATGTAATAGGAAGAAACAAACAAGCAAAATTCCATTATATACACAAATAGCCAAAAGGCAGTCTTCCAATATTGTTTCTGTCTGCAGCAACACTGAGATCAGTGACAGGCTGCACATTTAACTGAGTATGTATTAGGACAGAAGGTAAAATAGGCTGTAATACAGCTGTGATCTATCTCTTTGTTAAAAACACAATTTTGGTTGAACATGTCCAGCCAACACACTTACATATAGTTCAATAAGAATTTCTGTTTGTTTCCAGAAAGGAAAACCAAAAACACACAGCTCCCTCACACAGAAAATGTCAGAAAAGAATATTATTTTAATTTGCATTACAGTAGTTATTTCTGAATAATAATGATGTGGAAACATTTGTCTATCACTACGTTTAAGGAAGTTATTTTGTGCTCTGAACCTAATGTTTACAATTTAATCTGGTAGGCATTATTAAATAAAATAGTATACACTGTGGAAGTATACATGGAGAATATATAAACACACTACTAAAATTATTGTAGAACTAGTTGTCCTGGGTTTAGCTGAAAACCCAGTCCTGTTTAGTGAATTTTACTTTCCAGTTTAGTGTCTTCTCAAAGGCTGCACGTTCTGAAGTCAGCAGCATGTTTTTGCAGACAGTGTGTGCTACTGGCAGTGATAACACCTGATGTTTACAGTCACTGCCTGGGACTGGTATGTAGAAAGGCTCTTGCTTATACTTATTCCTATAGTGACCAAGGCCACTGCTGGCTCTTGTGCGCCACGCTGGGGGTGCTGGGTAGTAAGAGGGGGGCACAAGGAAGTAAAAGGTGGCACCTCCGAGGGGTAACAGACAGGACAGGTGACCAACGAGAGTCTTCCATCCCATATACGTCATATCTAGTATAAATTGAGTGATCACGAGAGTTTCGGTCCTTTTTTGTTCGTCCCCTTTTCGGCCTTTTCACCCTTCTTTTCTGCAATGGCCGGTGTCCAGAGAGGACTCCATCTGACCTGCTGATTTTGATCCGGATCCTGAGTTCCCGACTCCAGCTCCCTGTACCCAGCTCCCGCTGCCGCTGAGCCTGGGGTTTCCCCAGTGCCTCCTGCTCTGCAGCACCAGTGGTGATTTCTATCGGGGGAGGGAGTCGGGTTTGATATCGGGCTACTATCTATAGTTGTATATAGTTCTTTACTTTTATCTTTTTACCATTATTCCTATTATTTTCATTAAAGCTGTTCTAGTTTTTTTCTCCTCTAACACGTAAGTCTCTCTGCCTCATTCCCTTTTCTCTTCCCGTTTGCGGGGGGAAGAGGGGGTTAGAGAGAGTCTGTCCGCGTTAGTGGCCGGCCCAGCCCTAACCTGCGACACTAGTATAAATGAACTTTTGGTTTACCCCTCGCCATATCCATGAAGTTTTATTTCCCAGTACATTTTAGGAAAAAAAAATCCATTTCAGCACTATAGGTGTTACTGTGCAAATAGCATTTCAGTGTACAAATCTGTAACACTTTACTGTACAAATACCTCAGCCTAATGAAAGTGGGCGTAGGAACATGTAGTCACCTGTGCAGATGAATCATAAAAAAGTATCGAAGTCATGATTCATTATATTTAACTTATTTTAGGAACTGGATCATTTAAGCAACTGAGTCTAGTCGTTAGTATTACACACAGTCACAGAATAGTCCACAAACAACGTTCTGCACACATTCCACAGATGAGCCACAACAGCTTAGTCAAATGTAATGCCATGTAGCAAAAGATAAAAACTGTATCAGATGTCACCAAAAGGGAGATGCCATGGGAAGGCATATCCCCATGTCTTTCTTACACTTTCACAATAGTGAAGAATGGGAAAGTGAAACTCCCAGACAATTCGAAGTGGAAAAAACAAAAAACAGGCTACTTACTTCCCAAATAGTACCTGCTAAGCACAGCCACATGAAACTTCACAAAACATGTAGTAAACAAGACCCTTATATTGTTTAGTCCTAATGAATTTTCTATAATGCCACAGAACCACACTAAAAGAGAAAATACGTTATTACAGTATTTCAGATGGAACCTACAAGTGACTTACAAGAGAGACAAATTTTTAAAAATTCAGAAATACACAAAATGTGTTGAAGTCACTGAACATCCAGGAAACAGCTCGTAGAGTCTGTTGTAACAAACTATTTTATTTGTCGTTTTTTTAAAAAGATATTTTCTGCAAGAAGGTGTGTGCAAGACTATATGTTAACCACAGTGACAAAAAATATTTCATAGGGCCTTCAGGGAACTGGTCGTTGGTAAGAACTATATAAGCAGACTTAAAAAAATCCACCAAAAATGGAATAAAACAAGAACCTAAATCAACAAAATTCTCAGACTGTACATTAGGTCAATATCCACCAGCTGTCATAGCCGAATATATATTTTCACTCGTTCAGTGTTAAAAGGTGTCACATTTTAACCATTTATCCTTCAACCACATTTAATACTATTCCCAGGCCAAACTACTTATCAATTACATTACTCTCTCTCAAGAGTCTTCTCTTCATTCCACTCACTGATTGTCCATAGCAACCCTGCTGCCCTTGAATCAGATTTCCTAAGTTGTTTTTTTTTTTTAGTTCTTCTTATGTTACCCATCACACAAAGTTTGAAGAAGCAAATTTGCTACATTATTGTCCTTCCAATCTCTTCTTATAAATTGTTCCTACTGAAGTAACTACAAAACTACCTGTGAAGGGCTACAGAGCTGCTCACTACACTAATAACGAATGGTGGAGACAAATCCAATCATCACTCCAGGTTGTTTCAAATTGGTTTGACAGTGTTCCTCAAAATTTATCCAACATCTGGGAAGAAGCAAATACTTCCCTTTAGCCCATCACTAACTTGTCAAAAGAAAAATCCATGAACTTTTTAAGAAGCTGGTTATAAGCATATCAACAAGAGAGTTTAGCCTCCCTTACTTTTTGTCGAATGAGTGAACTAAAGATCTGACTATAAAAGTTACCAGAAGCCTTCAAACACTGCATTATTGTTACCAGACTCACTTGAATAGCACAGAAATCACCCAACAGTAATCTGTTCACAGCAAGATGAGCAGTTAGATGTTCAAGCTAAAACAATTTCACTTATTCGTAACAGTGTTATCTGTTATGTCCATAAACATTATGTAAATTGTAAACATAAGGAGATAATAGCAAATATAAGGAGACATGTTAATATTTCTTTTTTCCCAACCAAATGTCATGGGCTTCTCTATTGTCTCTTCAGTTTTTCAGAGGCTTATTCAAACTGTATTTTAATATGGTTGAACTGGCAGAAAAGTCACTTTCCACATAACCAAACATGTAAAATACAGTAATAACAACATAGGAATCAATAAACAGAGTAAGCCAGACAGAATTAATTCTTGCATTTTTTCTTTTTGTCTTCTCCTCTTTAATGCTGTTTTTGTTTTCATTTTAAGGAAATATCATCAACTATGAAATCAAAATGATAAACTAATGTTTTTTAAAAAAAAATTTTCAAACCAAACATTTAACTTTTGAGAAAACTTCATTGTCTTTAAGTTGAGGTCAACTTCAGTAAGCAAAGAAAAATAAAAAACTTTTTGAAAAGAAATATGACAAATATTCTTTCTTTGAATTTTGGCTACAATTCAGAGATGACATGTAATTTGAACATGTACTTGGAAACATACTACTGAATGTTTCCATTAATGTTTGCGAAACAATATTTTGATTACTAATTAAGTATTGGAAGGAAAATACTTTCTAAATAAGCTTTAAACCCATGTTCAGGTACTGTATGTGGAAACTGTCAGAAAACTTCTCTTATACCTGTCCTTTTGAAGGAAATAAATTCTAATTATATAATAGTCAATAAAATGCCAGTACAGTCACAAACACTACAGCAAATCCAAGAAATTAATTGATAATAACTTCTGAAAGGTTTTGGAAGTCATGACAGTGCCGAAAAACTTTGACTGATGGAGGAACTTTGGTACATTTAACAAAGGTGCATAAAGAAAGTCTCCATCACAACACACATCTCTAGTATGTATGCATTGCCCCTCATGAATTTGCCAACTGTATCCTGGGCTGCATCAAAAGAAGAGTGGCCAGAGAGTCAAAGGAGGTGATTCTCCCCCTCTACTCTCCTCTGGTGAGATCCCACCTGCAATACTGTGTCCAGCTCTGGGCCCCCAACATAAGAGGAACGTGAACCTGTTGGAGTGAGTCTAGAGGAAGCCACAAAGATGGTCAGGGAACTGGAGCACCTCCCTTATGAGGACAGGCTGAGAGAGTTGGGGCTGTTCAGCCTGAAGAGGGCTACAGGAAAGATGAGGAGGGGCTCTTTATTAGGGACTGTAGTGATAGGAAAAAGGGTAATGGTTTTAAACTGAGAGAAGCTGTGGATGCCCCCTCCATGGAAGTGTTCAAGGACAAGTTGGATGGGGCTTTGAGCAACCTGGTCTTATGGAAGGTGTCCCTGCCCATGGCAGGGGGGTTGGAACTAGATGATCTTTAATGTCCCTTCCAACTCAAGCCATTATATGATGCTATGCATTTCATCATCATTACAAAGAATTAAAGTAATAAACACTTGTGATTTTTGGCTGTTTTCCAGATAGTGTGGTAATCTCTTGTTCACAAGGAAAGAAAGTCTGAAGGTCTGACCACCTTCAGAAACTTCATCAACTTGCTATACGTCAAGACAATCACATGCAGAATTTACATTTATTTTATTTTTTTTACATGCAGAAGAGGGAACTCCAGATTTCATAGTCTGCTAAGATATCTAGAAGGTGTTTGACAAGGTTTCTCATTAAAATTTCTAAAGAAATTAAACTGCCATAGTATAAAATGGAAAGCCCTCACCTGGGCACACATGACAGGCCTATTTATTTCTCAAGTATGCCTTAATGCTATTAACATGAGTGGCAATAAGCTTTATTGAGGATGCGTAAAATCAATCCGAGAGAAGGTTTGAAGACCTGTAACAGGAAGACCAAGAGAACCCTTTCTCAGAGTTTTTTGGAAAAAATACCAGAACAACCCACAGAGTTAACAAGAAACACAGTCTGCATAAAGTTTCAGCTTTTTAGCTGTTTGTCATCTCTGTCCATTTTAATGAAGACAAAACACTACTATGATTACATTCATTAATTTAATTAATGTAAGTGAAAGCAATAGATACAGTCCATGTAAGCCCACTGAAAATAACTCCTCATGGTCATTGTCAGCTCTTTACAAATTTATAAGCCATTTAATGCACAAACAATTATCTTATATAAGGTATTAAGGGAAAAGCAATTAATATTTCAAGGGAAAATGTCAGGCAGGAGAGGAGGCACTCTAGTTTTTGCCTAGCACCCAAATGCTGTGAAAATGAATGAATTTAATTTGCTGCAACTGGAGTTTAAATAGAAATTCATTCTTTATAAAAGAGTGCAAGCTGAACAATGAGTTTCATTGATTTTTATGCAGTGTTGTTATAGGACAAAGTATTAAAAGAGTGTAACAATAAAATATTGCTGTATTACTTGCGAAGATGGCAGATATTTCTTTCTATCACCAGTTTGGCTTTATTTCTTCCATGTTAACAGTGGATGCACTTCAAACAGTTGAGTTCTGATAAGCACAAAAGAGTCATTCACAGCCTAATCGAATGTTTTTAGGCACTAGTCCCTCTTGGTGCCTTCCACTATTCGACTGATGATGTTAAATAAAGTAGACCCCTAAGTCTGGTAGAGGACATTGATATAACATGAGACAAATTTCATCTAATTTTGTCAGCATCTAATCTGAGTTAATCAGGACCATCTAATTTATAATTTATGAATTTTTCATCTCTGTCATAACTGTGGTGAAGTTTATCACACACAATGAAGAGAACATACAGAGATAAAAATAAATAAATAGATAAAATCTTCCATTAAGTTAATTTAATGACATCTATAATTGTGAAGAGAAGTGCCATTAATTTACTTCAGTGGTATCTATCCCAGATGAATAAGGAGAAAAACAATATACGGAGAAAAGACAACAAAACTCCTCATGTGTTGCCTGATCTAGTTGAGAGGCGTCCCTGCCCATGACAGGGAGGTTGGATTAAAATGATCTCTAAGGTCCCTTCCAGCCCAGGCCATTCTATGATTCTATGAAAACTCCAAAGCCTGTGACACTGCCCTTATTCATAAAAACAATCAGAAGCAGTAAAGTGGGTTTTTACTTCTCACTTTCAGAAAACTCATTCAGATTTGAGATTGCCTGTATCTCTGCCTGCCATTGCTGTGACTGAAGGTGACCAATATCTCTGTCTGACATTGATATATTTCAGGGAAAACGCTGCTGTTAGTATTTCATAATTAAAAATCAGATGCATATTTATTAATTGATTTTAATATACTTAGTTACAGGTCGCTGTTATATTAACCAGAAGACTTATGAAGATGGCAATAATTATACAGACATGGTCCATTTTGTGATCTTTTTTGTTAGAACTTTTCCTAAAATGTGTACATTTCAAAAATATCACCTAGGCCACTAAGGAGAGATTCAAGATACAGCTGTCTACAGTATGTTCTATACACTCAAATATTTCGGCCTCTGAGTGAGAAGCCCTGTATTTCCAATGTCTGTGCAAGGTATCATCTGTTTTGTTGAACATGCCAAGTTCAGCATGTTTTAGTCATATTTTCTCGAGTATACTTATATAGAGAGCCAAATACTCAGTAAGCAACAATGATATTTTTACAACATGAAAAAAAGTTGTTTAAATATTATAATATTGCCTAGAACTTGTATCAAACTGAACTCCTGACTCCCCGGTAACTGCATATGGCATTCTAGAAAAACATATTATAAAATTGTACAAGAATCCAAGAAATTATGTCCTAACATTTCCACAATACAGGTGTATCAGCTATCTCCAACAAAGAGAGCTCTGATCTGCTCTCTTTATTAAAGTGTATCTAGTTCACGTTACAGCCTGTTATTACAGGTATCAATTTTACGAAGATGAAGTAGTTCAAGAAATGTCATATAGTTTTGTGACTACATAAGACTATTATACCACTAAGAGAGGTATAGGAAAAAGCTTTGAAATGTTGAATTAGAACACTTGAAATCTCTTCTCCAGACAAAATCATTTTACAAATACAAAATGAATCACTGAAAATTAATTCTCACCCTCAAGTAAGCAACTTCCCAGTCACAATATTTTACTTCAGCACTGTAAAAAGCGGGAAAAGAATGAACAAAGACAGGGAAAAAATGTTTATATTAGCTTATTCAAGCATTCCTATTATGCTCTTTATTACCTTAGTGAATTTTTGCTTTACTGTAACAAATCAGGACATGCTGAAACATTTCTAGACTTTTTCAGTATAACTGACGTGCCAAATGATTAAATCAAGCAAAGAAAAGAAGTAAAATGACAAAATACTCTAATGTTATATTTAGAAATCCAGAGACATTTTTTTTTTAATGGGCTTCAAATCCTCCTATTTTGATTTAGAGGGCCGGTTTAGCTCAGTGGGTTGAGCGTGGTGCTTAAAACACCAAAGGTTGCGGGTTCGATTCCCGTTCGGTTCTCACGTGTTGCCTGACCTAGTCAAGAGGTGGCGTCCCTGCCCACAACAGGGAGGTTGCATTAAAATGATCTCTAAGGTCCATTCCAGCCCAGGCCATTCTATGGTTCTATGATTTGTGGGTCTTTCATCCTCACCACTCCAAACGTGTTTTTTTGTCAACTCAACCGATGTTTTAAGCAGACTCATATTATGCAAAAATGCTGCTGTACTGCTTTCACCATAATGTTTTGAGCTCAATTACATAATGATGGTATTAGTTAATTCTACGGGAAAGATTAGATTGCTAGAATAATTGTTGTTTCAACATTTATTCTACATCTTTAAGTATACTCAAGTGCTAGAGGTCCTATAGTAGAATTATAAATGCAATTCATAAAATACTAGGAAGAATGAGAGAAAAGACAAATTTCAGATGTTGATTTTTCATACTAATGAAGTATCTGTAAGAATGCTTTTTTAAACAAAAATATTTCAAGTTCATGTTAAAATAACATTATTTTCATAACAGAAGTTCTCATGTCCCACTCCCATATTGCATCTCTCTGAGATTCTATTAAGAACTCAATACTCTTACATAAACTGTAGGCATAGCAAAAAAATTGTTACTCTCTTTAGCATCTCTTCTGGGTTGGAGTTTCAGAATTGTTTTAGCTCTTTTTCATCTGGTAATGACATCCTGCTCAAGACCCTGAGAGACATTCTTGGTCAGTCAAATACTTTGTTTGATGCCTGAGTCTCTGAATATTCATTATTTCCATGCAAAACCATTGGGAAAATTCACTTTCTACATGAAGGACTTACATTATTTTTTCAAATACCACAATATGAAAATACGATGGTGTTCAAAGCTTTCCTGAAACCTTATCTTCTCATTAAATCTGAGACTTTCTTTGTTGCGGCATTCAGTCTTAAAGCCAGGCCATACAATTCCTCCAAGGAAGCTAGATCAGCTGTTACAGAATGCTACGAAACACATATTTTTCAGACTGAGACAAAATGTGATTTTGTGTAGCATCTCGTCTTTCATAATATGCTTCCTAAAATATGGCAATAGAACACCTGATTTAGCAAATTAAGCCTCTGCCATCATAACATTTATAGCAGTGAAACTGATGTCATTTTCCTACATGCAAATTTTGAAAGAGAGTAAGTACATTTCAGTGAAGTTATTTCAGATTTTAACAGGAAAGAAGGAATTCTTGGCATGCTTTTTTTTTTGGACAAACACTAGAGATTTTTTTCTTTAAATATCCTTTGTTGGCAAAATTCTAAGTAGTAGAGGAAAAATAGCCAGGAATTTTCTTTGAAAAGTACCTATCCTTATTTCCTTTAACCCTTTTGAAAAGATCTTTCACACCTCATTTCTGTAGATGTTATACCCTCTGAACTGCTCCTTGCTTTCATGCTTGTTGGTTATCTCAGACATTTTTCACACTACTTCCTTTTCCTGGCAATGTGTGAGGGTTTACATTATAAAAGGAATGGTATCATCTTGTGAGGGAGGAGTTCTTCTCTCTTAAAGTCAACATCTGAACTCTGACTTTCTCAAACACCCACTGCTATGCATGCTGTTGCGCAAGGTTTGACTGCCTGTGAACTGTTTTCTTTTTCTCTAGGTCATTTAATAGAATTTGGCTAAGAACCAAACAGATGTGATCAAATGCAGGAGGAACCTACTAATATACAAAGCTAGCATAGCGGAAAATCTGAAATATTAATATGAAATGTTTCTTCCAAACTTATTTCTGCCAACCTACAATACTCTTGTGGAAGGCTTTGCTTAACTTGTGATTAAACACAAAGCCACCCCGACAGATGGACATGGAATGTTGGTGACCAGAGGCCACACATGCACATCTGTCATTGGGTGAGGTTCAAGGTTTTGTTTTCCTTTTTTTTTCTGGTGGGGAGATGGAATAGCTTTTTCAGCCAGGAATGTGAAAATTGGGTCATTATTAGTTATGTATAGAATATATGTTCTAAGACACTAAACTGTAGACGGGGGTGGGGGGTGGTTAATGTAAACCAAACCAAACATATGTTGCAACACTGGCAGTTGCCAATGTTTGGAATAGATACTTGGAAGCTTTTGTGCTCTAGTTAAACAAAACTTTAGTTCTGTTTACAACTGAAAATTCTCCATCTTTCTTGACTGCTCTTGGGGTTTTTTACAAAATAGTCATTGATCGCTCCTGATATGAACACAACTATACAAGTATGAAATGCACGTAACTCAGTAATTAAAATGACCAAGTTCAACTTGGTTATCTTCAAACTGTTCGGGTTCCAGGTGTGAGTCCTGTATCTCCAATCCTTGTTTTCACATCATCCTGCTTTTCCAAGTGTTAGCAACATTTCAGCAGAGCGGGGTAGAACTGTACGTACCTATTTAAGGCTAGAAGTAATGAAAAACTCTGGTATGCTGATGGTGTTCCTCTTAGATGTAGCAAGTTAGTGTGCCTGTGCCAGCTCATGCACACATTTTGCATAGATTCAAAAAAAGTGTGGTGATAACTTGCAGCCTTCTTTAATATCTCTTCAGGGATCAGGTCTCAGTAAATGTTTGAGATATGTGTAATAGTCAGAATGTGACTCGTTTGGAGGAGCTGGCTTCTCAAAAAGAGGAATCTTAATATTAAGAGTCATAAGCTAGATGTATGTTCTTCATCATTTTGAGTATTTAATTTTTCTCTCCAAATGTAGATAAGACAAAAGTTTGCAGAAAATGTTTAAGCACAAAGAAACCAAGTGGACTTAAATGACAGCATAGAAGGCAGCAGACGTGATTAGGAGGTTTCAACTTAGTCCAAGGTCCACCAGAAAAGGCTGAAGAAGTTTTTGGATGATTAATGTGTCTGCATCAAGCATTAGAAACCAGTCATTAACCCCTTGTAGGTCAGGTGGGGACAACTCCCATTTTGATATATAGGAAAGTAACGTGTTAGCTCAGAACACAATTTATTTTAATTATCATGTAATGAACAGCTATGCTTTATTTTTAAATTCTGTTTTTATATCTACGTGTGTGTGATATATCTTTTTATGTTTGTTTGTATATATACATGTATAAGAGAAATTCAGATACTATTCTATATAACATATTTCTGCCTTCCGTGTTGGTGGCACCATTCGTTAGAGGCTGCTTTTTTTCTGGTCTAACACTTTTTCCTTCTTCCTCCACTGGCTGAAAGTCTTCACTAAACCACAGTATTTCTTTCTATGGACTGTAGATCCAGGAACAGCTGTGAGATTATTACATGGCAAAGAACCTTCAGTTTTTCACTTAAATCCAGTAGTTTAAAGTTAGCAGCATCTAAATATTTCCTTGAAGCATCAATCTCAGTATGAACAATACATCTAATTAGAATATCCAAAAGACCTTTGAATTTTCATCTGATTGATAACACATTAGTTGAGTGAGAATTAATTTTAATTTCTCTTTTAAATATATGCATCTTTTTAGCAACTAGAGACTTCAGTTTCCAAACCTTTGATTGCTTGAAGCCAAGTGTGCCAGAGTATATCTTTATTGGGCTGTTCTTTGAAATGATAGCTGAAGACTTAGACGTGATTTTGTGTACCCTTCCATTATTGTGTATCAGGATTAATTCTGCTAATGCTCATAAGAAACAGTAGCATCAACCTTTTGCAAGAGAAGTCAACTCCTTTAAATTCTTTCTACTTGAGCTTTCATCTGGGTCCTGAATTTTCTTCTTCAGTACAGTATTTCCTTCACTGTACAAAGCAATTTCTAGGACTTCAGAAAAAAATAGAAGATGCAGAGGTTAGATTTAGCAGTCAGTGGCAGTCTGAAGATCTCTGTGGACTTATAATTCAGTACAATATGTGCTCATTATTCTGACCAACAAAATAGAAAAATAAATGAGTGTTACAGAGCAAAGTAAAGTACTTACAATAAGTACTTGACTCTGATTTTCCAGTCCCATTTAGAAGGACAAAGACTATTAAAACCAAGCTCCAGAGTAATCCATCTGCAGTTTTCCAATGGTACTGAAAATTGAAAAATATGGCAAATTCTTTCAAGTACACGTGTGTCTGTGAATAAACACATTTAGGAACAACAAATTACACTAGAATAACACAATATATAGATACAACCCTCACAAGAGGTCAGAATGCTGTTCTGCCCCATGAAGATAACATCACAGAGTATGTTGATAGGATCTAAAGTGAATAAAATTGGCCTAAAATTTATATGAACAGAGCCACGGTTTTTAGTCTGATAAAAGCCTAGGAAATAACACATGCTTGCATGTTCTAATTGTGAATAATGATTAAATGAGGCAAATGGACACGGAAGCCAAATACCAAAACACCACTAAAAATTGAGTTTTCACTTGCATTATTTCAAGCTAGCTGGCCAAGAAGGCCAGTAGCATTCTGGCCTGTATCAGGAATGGTGTGGCCAGCAGGAGCAGGGAGGTGATCATACTCCTGTACTTGGCTTTGCTGAGGTCTCGCCTCAAGTCCTGTGTCCAGTTCTGGGCCCCTCACTGCAGGAGGGACACCGAGGTGCTGGAGAGGGTACAGAGGCAGCTGCCAAGCTGGGAAAGGATTTGGAGCATATGTCGTATGAGGAACAGCTAAGGGATCTGGGGCTGTTTAGCCTGGAGAAGAGGAAACTGAGGGGAGACCTTATTGCTCTCTACAACTACCTGAAAGGAGGTTGTAGCGAGGTGGGGGTTGGTCTGTTCTCCCTAGTGGCAAGTGATAGGACAAGGGGAAATGGCCTTAAGTTGCATCAGGGCAGGTTCAGGTTGGATATTTGGAAGAATTTCTTTCCAGAGAGGGTTGTCAGTCATTGGAACAACCTGCCCAGGGAGGTGGTTGAGTCACCATCTTTGGAGGTGTTTAAGAGACAGGTGGATGTTGTGCTGAGAGACATGGTTTTCTGGGGTTTGTAGGGCTAGGACAATGGTTGGACTTGATGATTTTAAAGGTCTCTTTCAACCGAAACTGTTACATGATTCTATGATTCTGTGATTCTAAGCTACGTTGTCCATTTTGACACACTGTAGTTAAGGAGTGGATTCCATACACTTTGGTCCATTTAATACATAGGCAGGAAAAGACTGTCAAAATCAAATGCATTAAAGTGCAATGTAGGCCCAGTGATGAATGAGGTGGGTGCCTTGGTGACAGAAGATACAGAGAAGGCAGAATTACTTAATGCCTTGTTTGTCTCTGTCTACTCTGCCAGAGGCTGTCCTGAGGAGCCCCGTTCCCCTGAGGCCCCAGAGGAAGTCAGGGCAGTGGAGGAGTTTGCTTTAGTCGATGAGGACTGGGTTAGGGACCAATTAAGCAATCTGGACATCCATAAATCCATGGGTCCAGACGGGATGCATCCACGGGTGCTGAGGGAGCTGGCTGATGTCATTGCTAGACCACTCTCCATCATCTTTACCAAGTCTTGGGAGACAGGAGAGGTGCTTGAGGACTGGAGGGAAGCAAATGTCACTCCAGTCTTCAAAAAGGGCAAGAAGGAGGACCCGGGAAACTAGAGATTGGTCAGCCTCACCTCCATCCCTGGGAAAGTGATGGAATGACTTATCCTTGGTGCCATCTCAAGGCATATCAAGGATAAGAGGGTCACTAGAGACAGTCAACATGGCTTCACCAAAGGGAAGTCGTGCTTGACTAACCTCATAGCCTTTGATGAGGATATAACAAGGTGGATAGATGATGGCAGAGCGGTGGATGTGGTCTACCTTGACTTCAGTAAAGCATTTGACACAGTCTCCCACAGCATCCTTGCTGCTAAACTGAGGAAGTGTGGTCTAGACTCTCGGGTAGTGAGGTGGACTGCGAACTGGCTAAGGGGAAGAAGCCAAAGAGTCGTGGTCAATGGGGCGGAGTCTGGTTGGAGGCCTGTATCCAGTGGAGTCCCTCAAGGGTCGGTACTGGGGCCAGTATTATTCAATATATTCATCGATGACTTGGATGAGGGACTAGAGAGTACTATCAGCAAGTTTGCTGATGACACCAAGCTGGGAGGAGTGGCTGGCACGCCAGAAGGCTGTGCTGCCATTCAGCGAGACCTGGACAGGCTGGAGGGTTGGGCGGGCAAAAGTTTAATGAAATATAACAAGGGTAAATGTAGAGTCTTGCATCTGGGTAGGAACAACCCCAGGTTCCAGTATAAGTTGGGGAATGACTTATTAGAGAGCAGTGAAGGGGAAAGGGACCTGGGAGTCTTGGTGGACAGCAGGATGACCATGAGTCAGCAGTGTGCCCTTGTGGCCAGGAAGGCCAATGGCATCCTGGGGTGTATTAGAAGGGGGGGTGGTTAGTAGGTCAAGAGAGGTTCTCCTTCCCCTCTACTCTGCCCTGGTGAGACCCCATCTGGAATACTGTGTCCAGTTCTGGGCCCCTCAGTTCAAGAAAGACAGGGAACTGCTGGAGAGAGTCCAGCACAGGGCAACTAGGATGATGAAGGGAGTGGAGCATCTCCCTTATGAGAAAAGACTGAGGGAGTTGGGGCTCTTTATTTTGGAGAAGAGGAGGCTGAGGGGTGACCTCATTAATGTTTACAAATATATCAAGGGTGAGTGTCACGAGGATGGAGCCAGGCTCTTCTCGGTGACAACCAATGATAGGACAAGGGGTAATGGGCTGAAACTGGAACATAAGAGGTTCCAGTTAAACTCGAGAAGAAACTTCTTCTCAGTGAGGGTGACAGAGCACTGGAACAGGCTGCCTGGGGAGGTTGTGGAGTCTCCTTCTCTGGAGACATTCAAGACCTGCCTGGACACGTTCCTGTGTAGCATTATCTAGGCATTCCTGCTCTGGCAAGGGGATTGGACTTGATGATCTTTCGAGGTCCCTTCCAATCCCTAACATTCTGTGATTCTGTGATTATCCAAGTAGTGAAAACCTTTTGCTATCAACCTCACTGAACAAATACAACCCTTCTCGAATTTGTGTTCTTCTCAAAAAGACAGTAAAAGGCAACTTAATTAAAGGAGAGGCTTGATGATCAGTGTAAGTTACACGTTTGGAAAAAAAATTTTTAAAAGGGCACTGTTTTTTCATTCATGAGAGAGGGTATAAATATGAGAGTCCCAACACAAATGGAAGAGTTCTTTGTTTTCCATCCTCCCAGAGACATTCGCCTTAAAGTCATAATTTCTCCTTTCTTCCCCATTCCGTTCTACACTCCCTACATCAGGTTTTAGGGAAGGAGCAGACTCACAGAATTGATTAGTCTGCTGCATGTTCATGGGGTAGCTCCAGGTGACATTATACACACTGTGGGAATACAGATATCTTAAGGCAGTTCTGCACCAGTTCTGTCACAATAAGATAAATGTAGCAGTACTGCCCCTGGGGCTTGTACGTTTTTCATGGTACCTGAATGATTAATATCAGTTGATTAGCTAGCACAAAGCATTCTAAGTAAAATGTGAAAGAAAAAGTAGGCTAAGCTTGTACCTTACTTAGGATCATCTCAGCATCTCTTCAAAATTAGATTCATTTATTACTTTCTAGGGCACTTTCTGCACCTATCCATTCACAGAGTCCCTACTATCTCTTGTCTGCCAAAAATATATTTCATATAGTTTGCAGATGTCAGAATATTAGTGTATATGAGTGGGAAGATTACAGTTTCCTTAGTATTATTACAAAATTAATATTTTAGATCAAAAATCAAACATTCACTGACTCGCTCTCCCCAGTACTATCAGGTAGCTCTCAATTACCTATAAGAACTTTTCAATACTTTATATTCTGTCAGCCTGTAAAAGTATGAAATGTAAAGTGAGGACACTGTGTAGGATATACTTCTCCACTTCTCATCTCTTCCATGTACATTCCAAAGTGTTACATGGAATAGATCCTTTAAATTGATTGTCCATGTGCAAAATCACCTGGCACTGCCTGTACAGCAGCTACTAAAGTCATGCTAGTTCTGTGATATCTGAACAAGTATCAAAGTCTTCTCAGCTGCCATATTCTAGAGAAAAGGTCAAATGAATTCCGGTGAATTATGTAAAATCCAGTTGGCAGCCAGCACTTCAAGATTATTTATGTTGCTGTTTGCAACATAAAAGGGATAAGAAAATAAATTACCTGAGGTTTCAGTAAGTTAGAAAAGAATAAAGGATTGAAAATACAATAATTGTACTGTGTATGTAAGATACTGGGGGTGTATATTAAAGTGACATCTTTATACACTTTTACTAATATTAAAATAGTTTAATGATTATTGCTATATTAATAAGATATGTAGATGAGCTTCCTAATGGTTACTGCAATATTAATAAGATCTACGCAACATTTCTGTAATGGTTACTGCATTTTAATACGACATATAGAGGATGTTTGTTAGATGGAAGGTTATTAAATACTTTCCTGACTATAGAGTAAGTTGTTACAATGCATACTCTAAGGCACACTAGAGAGATGTCACTGATTATGTGTAATAAAGGAGATCTATGTAGCATCCTTACAGATGTTGAATATTTTTACTACAAGACAACTTAGGTTACTAATTTTAAAATAACTTCCTTTAAAAGTATCCATGTTTTACTAATAATACTAAAATACACTAACATTTTGTCCAGTCTCGAAGCACTAACTTTTTTTCTATGAAGAAATAATATGTTAGAATATGTTTCAAGGTAAATAAAAACAGGCATTTGCAAACAAGACTCATGCAAAACAATGAATGAGAAGAAAATAAAGCAACCAAAAATTCAATCCCACAAACTTTATAGTTATTTAGTGAGAGCAATCTAAAACCAAAATGTTGATGAACGTTTGACAGTTGTATGAAGTGTATTATTTCAGTTGAGTTCAGGAATATTCATTCAGTTTTGCAAGAATAAATCAAAGTAATTCTTTACTAATTTGCTATGTGTACTGTGGCAGCTTTTAAAGGTTTCTTTCAGATCTATGGTCTCTACACTATAGATCAGTGAAGTAGATATGAAAAAGCAAAGTGAGAAAAAAAATCACTGGTATAAGATGGAAATCTTGAAACCAATCAGTGTTTTTCAAGATGCTCACAGTTGAATTTTTTACATATTCTTTAGATTGCTTTGTCCAAAAGTCTTAATTAATGAAGTCTACAAATATAAAAACGCAAGAATGTGGCAGAAAGGACAAAAAAGGCTTCACATAGCTTTAGTTTCAGTGCCTTTTTTTCAGAAGAAAAGGCAAAATTAGATGCGCAAACTAGGGGCTTGTTTATGGGGAAAACGGTACCCTTCTCAAAGACAGTTCAGGATTTTTAATTGGATCCTCCACCTTTGGATAAGTCTAAAGAGTAAGTGAAAGATCACACAAGTCCTTTGATTTTTCTTATTTGACAGCTCACATCTTGATTTATTTCAGCATCATGAAATGATACACCAAAAGATCAGACAGTGTCCAATGCGAAGGAATAACACACCACTTACACCTCCTAATTGGAAACCCCAAGATGAGGGATGTAATCTTCAGGAGCTGTAGGTCTTCAAACTCTCTTTCAGTGTTCACAGCTTCGTGCAAATGTTTGAGGTTGTGAGTTAGCCTGAAGCCATTGCTCAGCCTACTTAGGTATCCGTCCTCTTTAAGGGCTGAGGCCCTGTCCACTCTAGAGTACCAGATTTTGTCTGGTGTGATCTATATGCCTTAATATTGCAAGAAATTTGAAACCAAAGTACTGGGGGTCTAAGGTTCATACCTATCCCAAAGTCCACGCTTTGCTGACTGATGCTACGAGAGGCTGAAAAAGCCAGGTCCGCATGCAGCAATCCTGCTCTTCCCAGAAAGAATTCTGTTTGCAGTACCGCTTTGTAACAATATGGCCATACAGTGGCATGTGGCATGAGAGTCTCCTTGCTGACTTGATCCACCCTGAGGGAATGGGTAGGAACTTGCCTCCTGTGCCTCCAGAGGCAAAATGGATGATAGACTAGCAAGTACATAGTTATAAGCCCTCTTGTTGAACAGATTTCCACAGAGCACATCCTATGTGGCTTCCTTTCTAAGGTTCCTTTTCTAAATGAAATAACAGAGGTAATAATTCCCCAAAGTGTAGCACACATCCTGCACCTGGGTTGGCCACAACACTTATCTGAGAGTATTCAGGGAATAACCTTCCATTCAAATCTATCCTCCAAAAGAACCTTTTTCTCCAGTAATTGTTCAGAGAATCAGCTTGTTGATGAAAGTACATTTATTCCCATTACACACATTCAGCAAATGTACAACAATGAAATTACCTGAAAACTAAAACACAATGAGAGTGGGAACCAAATAGAGATAATTACAGCTTCTTAAGTATCTCGTTCATCTGTATGCCTTCTTCACCAACATGTGTGTAGAATAATTTGAATTCTTCATAATTATGACCTTTACACCACATTCAAAGAAGTATAGTAGGTAAGAAGTGTAAGTAGGTGAGACCGGACCATAGTAGTATATTTTTGCAACATCATATTATTCATTGCTACAGACACAAAAGCACTACTTTACAAAACAGTAAGTACAAACCTTAGACTTCCAGTAACTGTAAGAACAATCTACTGCTTGAATCACCCTTCATGTAATAATGTAGTACTTCTGATACGGTTTTGGTTTTATTCCTGATGATTTTTGAAAGGTTATTATGCAGTTTTATGGATTGATCAACAATAAAGGGATTAGATATGATGACCCTACTCATATTTTCAATCCTTTATTCTTTTCTAACTTACTGAAACCCCAGGTAATTTATTTTCTTGTCCCTTTTATGTTGCAAACAGCACTTCAAGATTATATCTTCCTAGCTTATGCTAGTAAGCACTTAAACTGACAATCTGAAAACTACTTAATTATTTACTCTTTTTATTAAAAATAAACAGCCAGAAAGAAAACATTTTAAAGACAACTGTTAGGTATAGCTGTAGGCAGTATAATGTGCAACAATGTCTCCTGGGAATAATTAATGAATTAAAGAATCCTAATTGCTAAATAAGACAGTTGTGGAGTGAACTTAACAGCAGAATATGGTCCATTTGACACTAGCTAATCCTGTAAATTATTTTATGACTATGACTGACAGGAAGAAACATCCTACCTGTAATTTCTCACTTTCCTCTATTCTCTTTCCTCTGACTTTACCTTGCTTCACCCCAAAAAGAAGAATCAGACACTTCAAAGGTTGTGTTTATTAATTGCTGAAAATTTAATTGCTGAAAATTAAGTCCTTTTACAGCATCTAGTATTGGCTATTAAAATAATAAAACCTCATAAAATCACTAGTCACTGCTGAAAATCTTGGTTGGAGGCCCAGGATCATAAAATCATTCACATGAAATGAAAGTTACCCTTCTTATTAAAGCTTCATTGTGACAGACTTCACATTTCACAGCAGCTCCAGTATGGATTTTTTTCCTAGTAAAGAAGCTGTTCCAAGGGCAAAGGAAATATGGAAACTTAATTTCTTAGATGTGACAAATGTACCTATACTTCTCATTTTGCAGAGATCTTGTCCCTCCTACTTGTATTTCCTCTATTCCTTACACTACCTTATCACAGTACCCACCTTTTTCTTTCCTGATCAAGAGACACCCAGTAACAGATCAGGTATTGTTCTTGAGGTCACATATGGGTCTGTTTTCTATTTGTCATACAACTTTCTAACTTATATGAAGTTAATTCTCTTGAGAAATTTGGTTGTAACTGTGCATGGGTTCAAAAGCTACAGCAGGAACTAAAAGGTAAAAGGCAGACACAGATCTCTCTATTCTTGTTGCTTTAGAAATCCATCAAAGGTTTCTTACGATAGAGCTCTCCCACCAAAAGTTAATTTTACACCATTCTAAACAGCATTTAGACCAAATTGTAAAAGTTTAATTATCTATATAATAACTAATTTCTGGATCCAAGCTGCTCTTCTTCTCTTTCAGAGATATGGGACTCATGGGTGTCCATTGACAGGACAAGGGGCAATGGGTGCAAGCTGGAACATAGGAGGTTTCATAAAAAGATGAGAAAAAACCTTTTCACTGTGAGGGTGACAGAGCACTGGAACAGGCTGCCCAGGGAGGTTGTTGAATCTCCTTATTTGGAGACATTCAAAACCCGCCTGGACGCGTTCCTGTGTGACCTACTGTAGGTGGTCCTGTTCTGGCAGGGGGGTTGGACTAGATGATCTTTGAGGCCCCTTCCAACCTCTAACATTCTGTGATTCTGTGATTCAAGTAAATCAAATCTTGCAATGATCTCTACCTCAACAAAACTAAATACATTTCACAAACAGCACACTTCTATCCTATACAATCTTTACAAAAAATAACAATTACACTTTCTTTAGTAAAATATAACAGAAAAAGAAGTTATCTTTACCAAGAGAGCTGTGAATTTCATTGTTTTGTTGGTGGAAGGGTTCACTTAATTTTCATGACCCCGATGACAGCAATTCATTTCTTAAACAACAGGAAAAATCCCGGGTTGCTTTGACAGGTTCTTCATACTTTGGCAGGTTCTTCATACCCCAGTGTATCTAGCAATAAGACTCACAAATCTTAATCAGTCCCTACATTTGCATTCATTTTGACTTCTGCATCTCACCTTGAGAGCTGCTCCTGAAAAAAATTAAGTTTAATTGAAGCAAGGTCTGCAGGACATTGTTTCCGGTGTGTATTTCCCAAAATGAAAGGCTGTGACAATCTGATTGAAACTTATCTGAAGTATCCTCTTTTTTCAAACTTTTGAGAGAAAACATATAAAAACATCTGACCAAATAGAAATAGGAAGAGAGCTGTCATGTTTTGACACTACTAAACGTAGAAATAGGCTTAAGTCTCTAATAAAATATAATTTTCCTTTCCATTTATACATCCACAGCAGAAAAAGAAGTAACTTTTGTGACTCTGGTTATTATTGTAATCAATACCAACATACAACCTCAATTTTGTGTGTACTAACTAATTTGCCACAGAACTAGTCTTGTATCGGTTATGCCCTGGATTTAGCTAAAAGCATCCCTGTTCCCCCAAAACTCTTCTAAACCTTCGGAGAAAAAGACCAAATGATGGAAATCCTACTGTTCTTCAACCAGATACAACAAATGTCTGGTTGCTTGTAATGATTTCCCAAAAGCTTTTATTTCCTTCACAGGCACAATAAAACAAATTGAAATAAAGATTTTGGCATTCATATCTAGGGAGAAATGCATTACTGAAATTAAAAACAGTGTTACTGAAAAATATATTCATATAAATTGTTTCAAGTAATGAGCACCATTACGGAGAAGAATTTAATGTCATAGTAGAAATATGAAGTAATCTGAATGTAATGGAGCTGGACTAAAGTAGAAAACGGATTCAGACCTATCATATTCAAGTCCAGGCATAAATGCTTTGCAGAATAAGAAGAACTCTGGGTTCAAATTTTAGCTGCAAAACCTACTTCTTAAATATTAAATTGTATTATAGTAATGATATTTTAAAATGTGAAGGACAATAGAGTAAAAAGTAAGTAAAATGAACTAACATACCAAAACCAAGTCTGGAATATACTCTAAAGCTTTACTGTAAATTGGTTGTGAAATACAAAATTAAAAAGGAATGTAACTGTATTTCACCAGTTTTCCAGAAGTACATATTGTTTCCTACGGTATTTTTCCTGTATAGCCTAGTTTTACTGTGCCAGACACAGAGTCAAATAACTAAAGGGTATTCACAGATTATAATGAGAGCTATGAAGGGATGGGGCAAAAGAAGGAAGAACGAAAAAAGCAAGCAATGTTTTCCACTCCTACAAAGATCCTTGACAGAGGTTACATTGAAGAAATGAATCATGAACATGAAGAACTAACATTAGTATCCTCAAAGTACACCAAATTACCACTTGAGATTACAAAATTATCCTGACTTGTCTATGAATGCTGTCTAAAATAATTTTTAAAAGAAAAAGTTAAGAGCTTAGCAAAGGCCCATGAGCCTAAAAGCTCAAAAAGGAATTAGAAGTCTTTCCATAGACATAAGCAATCTGTTAAAAGAGTAGATTCATTCCCCATAATTTTACTCTCTATTATTTTGACTAACACTTATGTAAAAAAGGACAGGAGAAAAATGTGTATGATAAAAAGATGAAAATTAGCAAACTTGTCTGAGAAAGGCAATGTAAGAACAAAATCACGATTTAATCAATTTTTATTCTTAACTTACAAGCATTTACATACAAATACCTCTATGGAACCAAACCATTTGATTGTTATTTTTGAATATGTCTTATTAATTGCTTACATTTTTGCAGGTCCAAGACCCAACCTTTAATCTAGAGCAATAATGCTTTATTTAAAACATACAGAGTCAAAAAAAATGTACCTCAGGATTTAGATTATATTAGTATATCAAAATAAACTATCAAAAATGGAAGATTTTTTTTTATCATAAGAGAAGCAAGCATTATTTCATAGAATTCTGATTCTATGATCATTTTCTTCAAATACAGACTGTTTCTACTAAGTCATAACACTGTCTCTGTAAACAAAACTGTAAAAAAACCCCACACAGCTAAAATAAGATCCCAGAGTAAGATCCCTGAATTTAATAGAAGATTCTGATAAAGCAGAATAGTCATAAACCGAACTTTTTTGCAAATCACTATGCCAGTAATATCAATGCTGTTAACAAAGCCTGAACTGCTAGTTCCTTTTAGTCTTTGATTCTTAATCTCAGAAGAGCCAAAATGAGCTGGAATATATTCCATAATTCTATGAAATTTCATGTATGCCACTAAATAATTATTTGAACAGTTACGTGCCAGTAAAGTCCTAACATTAATCTCATATTGTGCTGGTTGGGCCCTGGCTGACAGCCAGGTGCCCACCAAAGCCGCTCTACCTCTCCCCCTTCTTAGACAGACAGAGGAGGGGAAACGTATAACAAGAGGCTCATGGGTCAAGATAAGGACAGTTTAATAAAGCAAAAACACAGGCCATGTGCGGGAGCAAATGCAAACAAAAAGATTATCCTCTACTTCCCATCAGCAGGCGATGCCCAGCCACCTCCTGGGAGGCAGGGCTTCAATATCCATAGCAGTTGCTCCAGAAGGCAAACACAATCAACAAATGCCCCCCACACATACTTCTTTCTTCATTCTCACTTTTATATCTGAGCTGATGTTATACGGTATGGAATAACCCTTTGGTCAGCTTGAGTCAGCTGGCCCAGCTCTGTCTACAATCCCAGCCTACTGCTGAGGGGAAATGTTGGAAAAACACAAACTTGACGCTGTGAGAATGCTGCTCAGCCGTAGACAAAACACTGGGGTGTTCTCAACACCCTTCTGGTTATGACTACAGAGCATGGCACTGTGAGAGATGCTGTGGGAAAAATAAATTCCATCTCAGCCAAACCCAGTATACATATTTATAGGAGCTTTCTGACCTTTACCTTACATCAGCATTAGTAGTTCTGATAAGTTTCCTTAATTCAACTGCCCTAAATTTTACGGTGAAGAAAATGAAAGTTCTTGTTGCATGTCTATAATCTTGCCAAAAATTGTGGGAAGTAAATATTGGATATAAGGTAAGACAAGAAGGCAAAAATGAAAGTGCCATATTTTCAACACATGTACCCTATCAGTAAAACAAGGAAAACAAGTCACACAGGTACAATGATAGTAAGAAGTTTTCTGTATAGTTCTTTCTACACTGATAGCCTTCAGCCTCTAACCTCTCACGGTAGCTCTTTCTCCCAACAAAAGGCCTGTTGTCCATTGCCTGACCCTGCTCCAACTTCTGTAAGGACTTTCTTGTACTGTAGTTATTTGAAACAGACTATTAAACATCTGTAAGAAAGACTATGAATGAAAATAAGGTATTTTCATTCTGCTTTTCTGCACTCCACTGAATACATTTTCTAAAAATATATTTAAAAATAAAATCTTCATAAACACAGAATTACAGAAAATTACTTCTTAAATGCAGAATGGAAAACTCCCTTCATAATAACGGGCCACGTGGCTATCTGCACACTAGCCATCTCAGGACATTATTTGGCTGTGTAGTGGTTTGACCCTGGCTGGCCACCAGGTACCCACACAGTCGCTCTCTCACTCCCCCTTCACTGCTGAACAGGGGGAGAAAATATTTCCAAAGGCTCAGGGTTTGAGATAAGGACAGGGAGACCACCCTCATTTACCATCCCGGGCAAAACAGACTCAATTTTAGGGAAATTAGGTACATTCATTGAAAGAACTAATCAGAGAGGAGTAGTGAGAAATGAGAAAGAGCAAACAGATCTTAAACAGAACACCTTCCCCCCATCCCTCTCTTCTTCCTGGACTTAACATCAATCCTGGCTTCTCCACCTCCTCCCCCCCAAGTGGCGCAGGGGGACAGGGAATGGAGGTTACGGTCAGTTCATCCGATGTTGGTTCCACCGCTTCTTCACTCCGGGGGAGGACTCTTCACTCTTCCCCAGGGCCATTGTGGGGTCCCTCTCACGGGAGACAAGCTTCACGCTCTCTTCTCCATGTGAGTCGTCCCACGAAGGGCAATTCATCGCAAACTGCCCAATGTGAGACACCTCACGAGGGGCAGCCCACCCATCGTGAGTCTGAGGCACAGTCCTTCGGGGGAAACTGCTCAAGCGTGAGCCACCCGCAGCGTCCCAAAAGTCCCACCGGCCAACCTGCTCCAGCGTGGGCATTCCTCTCTTCCAGGGGCTACAGGTTCCGGCAGTGACTTGCTCTGATGCAGGCTTCCCACGGGCTACAGTCCCCTTTCAGGCATCCACCCACACGGCGTGGAGTCCTCGGTGGACATCTACACGGTGATCCTCACAGTGGACATGTGCACCTCGCCCATGGGCTGCAGGGGGACAACCCGCTTCACCATGGTCTTCACCACGGACCCGGGGGACTCTCTCCGCTCCGGCGCCTGGAGCTCATCCTCCCCTCCCCTCCTTCTTCACTGACCTTGGTGTCTGTACGGATTCTCACTCCTCCATCTCTGTGCCAGCTGTTATGGCGCAGTTCTTTTCCCTGTTCTTAAATATGTTTTTCACAGAGGCGTTCCTCTGCTATCACCTTACTGATAGGCTCAGCCTTGGCAAGCAGCGGGTCCCTCTTTGGAGCCGGCTGGCATTGGCTCTATCAAACTTGGGGAGCTTCTAGCAGCTTCTTGTAGAAGTCACCCTGCAGCTCCACCCCCGCCGCCAAAATCTGGCCAGGCCAAACCGAAACAGGCTGCCCAACCCAGGGGCTGTGATACTTAAACCCCAGGCTTCACACACACCTTCATCATGGGGGTTCAGATCTGCTAAATTAGGAGCCTCTTGTTGCCTGTACAGGTAATGGCGGCAGATATATGTCTCTATGGAGTGATCCATTGTCTAGTTGGAGTATGTTTACCATTACTCACTGCCTATATAAAAGCCTTCGTGCTCTCTGAGGCACATTTAATACTTCTACATTGTACCGTGGCACACTGCTGCCTACAAGGACTATCAGGCAAATGGATGTGCTTGAGCAGAAGCCTGTCAGAACCTTTACAAGTCATCCCTGTATCCACATGGGATCTGGAACATCACATCAGCTTCTGAAAGTGAGGAGGAGGAACAGACAACATTTTTGCTACTGCAGAAGCTGCCTAGGAAATCAGACCAGACTTGACTGGGTTTTGGACCAGTCAGGGATGAGATTCTTTCTCCTCCCTGCCTGGTGAAACTTGACCGTGGTGCAGATAGAACTGTGAAAAAATTATGAGGTTTAAGAATTTTAGTTTGTAACTCACAGCTGAAGATGCTTACCTTGAAGGAAAGACCTAGGATTTTAGTCCCTGATGCCAATGCTTTTATGCATTTTATCCAATAATTCTCAAATAAGAATTACATGCATTTCCAAACTTATGTGCAGATACCAAGGAATGATGTGCCTTAAAATGACAGACCCAGAATTATTTCAGATATTTTTAACAAAAAGGACAAAATTCTGCAGGAAGTTCACATCAACATACTAAACCATAGAGGAAATGGAAAAACCTCAATTTTAATTCATGAATTTCTCTTCAAGGGCCTGTCCTCTGAAGGTTTTGATCAACAGTCTTCCCTTAGATGACTGATTAAAAAAGAGTATTAACAAGCACGCAAGATATATTGTATGAGTTTACCTGCATAAAGATGACAGAAACGGTGAAGGAAAGAGCAGTAATATGAGGATAAGTGCACGTGAACATGTTAAAAAGCTGGACGAATTTCAAGATACATACCGCGTCTGACAAAATAAAGTGACTTTGAACTGCAATTAATGTAAGGGAATGTTCTATTAAGAGTACTGTAAAACATTTGCATTCCTAATGTAGCCATTTAAACTTAGTATTTCACACAACTGAAATTAGCATAAGGTAAGATTTTCTTGAACTTTCTTAATTGTGTGTGGGATGGCTGTTTGTTTTAAAAAATGAAGATGTTCAGACTGAAATGATATAGTATAAAGAGCAGCAACTTAATATAAAATACTAGCAAAGATATTTCACCTGCCACTGTATACCTGGGAAATTGGAGATAAATTTCAAATAAAGAAAAGAAATACATTTCAAAAGGGAAATGTAGAACACCCAATGCCTGTAATTATACCTTGGTTAGCATCACAGAGAAAAAGAATATATCTAATACATATTTAAAAAATAGTTTGTTGTCTCAAACATCCATAATCTCTAATGTGCATTATTCACTATCAAATCCTTATTTTGACATTATAACATACATAAATTTGTGTGATTAAATGAATTATACAGAAAGAGTATAGGAACACTAATATTTTATATAAAAATATTAACATAAATTTGGAGGTAAATAACTACCACAAGGTGTTATGCAGTTCACATTTCCAATTGGGTCTATAGCTGTTGGGCATGCAGTTGATAGCACTGATTGGGCATCCATTCAGAGAATACAGTAGCAAAAGAAACATTTTTGATAGAGCTCTTTGTTCCAGTCTTTAAACATATTCACTTACATCCAAATACAAGTGATAGAACCCACAACAGCTGAAAAATTTTCCAATATAAGGTATTTGTTGGCTTCTTAAAAGGACTTGTAAAAATACTTTAGCACTGTCATTTGAAGAGGTCAGATTATTGGCAAGAGACAAACAAAATGACCTAATCAAATTTTTCTGAAGGAGACAAAAAAAAAGTTAAAGGAATTAATCAGGAAATCTTTCAGGATCACTCTTCATGAAATTAGATGCACACACCAATAAACTCATATTTTTGGAGTTTTTTTCTTTTTTCCCAAGACATAGCTAATATACTAGTTTTTAGAGACAACACTGTACATTAGTTAACAAAAGCATGAAAACGCCTTAAGTGTTACATGCCTACTCCACTTTCTACTCTCTTCAATGGAATACTGCTTTTATTACGCGGAATTCTGAATCATTAAACAGAAATTGAATACATCATATGATTTACACAGCTCTAACAAACCATAAATCCATGGATTCACTAATCCATGCAGTTTATTTTGAATCTTTTCTGCAATTCAAATATTGTGAGCATTGCGACTACTGCAATTTAAATCTAATGTCTGATTGCGGCATCAGGAAGTCATGGTTTCTTAATTTTAGAAAGTTTACAAAGTACAGATCTCATGTCTGTTTCTAGAAAACACACATATCATAGATCAGTCAGATGCAGAACCATAATGCTGCATTAATCTTCCATCTCAAGGGCTATTCATGTTCTGTATCTTGTTACATATAAATAATAGAATTCAAGGGGATGAAATAGTCTATTAAAGGGATAAATTTATGAAAGAAACTGTCAAAAAGTATGTTTGATTTTTCATCTCCAACTGGAATCCAAATCATCTCCAAGCTGGAATCCAAATCATTGTTCATTGCTGATTTGTAAAATAAATAACTATGGTGATATTTTAAATCCATTATAATCACAACAGAAAGCAAAGATACAGTAGCACTTCAGAATAAGTATTCCATCTTTATTTTCTACCTTTCTTATTAAAATTAATTACGAACAGATTACAATTTTTTAGAAGTAATAAAACTGATGTTGATCATAATAAATTTATTTTTAGTAATGGGAAAAGATAAGGAAAAACAAATCTAGATATATTTGGACTAAAACCAATCTCTTTTTAACTTCTTGCTTTTATTTTAACAAAGGTAAATAAAGTTTGTAAATAAGCACAGGATATATTTCATTACACTTCCCTACACAGCACCACAGAATGACAACAAATGCATTCACATGAACAGAAGAACTCAGATTATTAGATACATTTATAATGTTCAGCCATTGGGTTGTCTGCAGTTACATAATATCTGGTCTGATTCTACATGTTCTTGCAAGTTATTCATAATATTTATACATTAAGCGTTACATAAATTTAGGAGTATATTCAGTACCTCTCAGTAAGCACTCAGATTATTATATAATGTCTTTCAACCATCCTATGAAACTTGTATTCATTAACATTTGACTATGGGAGTCCCACCAGCCATCTGTTAATGCCTGGTATACTAAACGCAATGGTAAATAAGCTGTGAGAATTTCTTCACTGACACAATAAGAACTGTGCATTACCCACCTCATTATATAGCCATACTATTCCAATGTCTTTAAGCAGGATATTATTCTACACTTGTGTTTTTTTCTTCACAACTGATGAGACTTTTTCACAGTGTATAACAGTTCTATATTAATCTATTAAAATTCAATGGCTTAGTTCATTATTTGAAGAATCTTATGAATTAAAGGAACATTAGACATTCCTTCTTCCCTTGTCCTTAACACAGTATCAAAATCTACTTTATTCATTTAGGGTACAACATTAGAAAAATGTAGATTCAGATATGATATGTGGTATAAACCAACTTCCTATGTATGTAAAGATTTTATAACAGCATTTCCAAACTAAAAGCCTGACATTCATACAGTAATACATGCATAATTTCCTCCTTGCATACCACATCCTTGAGAGGAAAGTAATTTTAAAACACAAGGTCAGAGAAATATCTGCCAATGTCACTAAAAATATAAAGGAGAAAGGCTAAGAACAATCACAGACAGCAATTTTACAATTTTCTACTCAACATAACATTTAGCACCTAAAGTTCATTTTCACACAGAACCAGGGAAAATGGTAACAATTCCTTCTCTAAGAGAGATAAATTCTAGGTAGAGAAACTTTTGCACTGATTTATTGACTACCATTTCTCATTGGCCAACAAAACAGTTGGAGCCACTCTTCCAGGACCAGAGTATCTTCTCTATCTGATAGACGGTATGACCAGAACAACTTCAGTCACAGCAGGAAAGACATTGAACAAATTGTCAGCTTGATTTATATACAAGCCGTCAACAGCATCTGGGTTGCAGTGCAGAAGAACGATGGACAACAGATGTTTCTAGAAATGCTCCCATCTGCCCTATCTGAATACACATCCCTCGTGAAACAGCAGGTTTTGATGGCTACAGGAGATCATCTTGCTCTGATTTTTCAGGTCTTGATCCTCCTTCCTATAACACATAATCTCATCCAAATTATAAAATAACCAACGTACAATCACTTCCTGAGTTATTACTGAGTTATATTCATTCTTACTACTACCACAGAAAATGGTAGAAGAGTATCTAAAGAGGATAGTGTATTTTCCTCTCTTAAAAAAAAGCAATTTTATGCTTTTTCCAAAATCAACTGTTCTTTATAATATAAATTCTATTTGTGAAAAAAATCAAATGCTTACTGTGCCTTATATGTATGCATTTACTTATAATTATATATCTGTGTATCTATATACATATAAATGTGTATATGCATATACACGTACATGTATGCACATATACAGAGAAAGAACAAGAAGCTCACAAAAACTGTTATTGTTCATACTTAGAGAGAATGATGAAAAATACGTGATGGTGAAAAAACCACCAGTCATCACCATAATTTTGCAATATGGCCTAGGTCTTTATTGCAGTCTTAATTATTGCTTAAAGTTTCTCTAAGTTAATTTTGCATACTGCCGTATAATATACAGTCAGTTATTTTTTATGTATATAGAAATTAGACCACCATGTGATAAAAATACCACAGTATTCAAGAGAGAAACATCTGAAATTTATTATCTGAAAATATTATCTAAAGACAATCACTTTATATAACCAGCCAGATTATATATCTTTGGCAACAGAGGTGATACTAAAAACTCCCATTACCAGTTATGAACAATTTTTGAAGCCCTGTCCATAAAGTGCTGGTACGCTGTTAAACATAAAGGGGAAGGAGGGAGAATGGCGTAGTATTGAAAGCTACTGCAGTGCAGTACCTGAAGACTTTCAGTGGGAATGGAAGTAAAAGATGAAAAAAGTGAACAGGCATCACAAAAGCTAGTTACAGCTACTTGTCACTAACTAAGAAATAGAATTTTTATTAGATAAGGTGATTCAAAGATTCTACAGATGATGCAAAAATTAGAAAGTATCTGAGTGCTTCATCCTGTTTAATAGTTTTGCTTTCTTAGTGTGATTTTGTTGCTTGCAAGTGCAAGTACAAATTTAAGAATGTCCCCTCCTTCTGCAAAACATGAAAGCAATATTCAACACTTCCTTGTAATTTTTTTGAAAGAAGTTTGTACTCACAAGTTGATGAAGGCATCAGAGAAGTAAAGAAAACATTTTTGTGAAATAATACTGATGTCTACTAGACTACTTTTAGAAGATGATTGTATAACAGACACTTTCAGATAAAGGAACGTTAATGCAAAACAGAGCTGTCAGCTCATTAAGGGAGTTGCTCTTTTTGCATCCCCTCATACAGTATTAGCTAACAAGTGATGGTCTTTAAGAAAATAAGTGAAAATGTTGCTTCTCATGCATTAGAAATAGAGAACAAGTAATACATAAGAATTGAAAACCAAGAACATAAGACAAATGCTTTAATCTCAGAATACGAATAGGTTCCTGGGTAATTTGTAGCTTAGCTGGTTGGCAAATATACCGAGCAAGGTCAAACAAGGACAGAACATGCATTGGAAAATGTGATATAAAGGTATGTGGTAAACGATACTATTATTTACAAAATCTAATCCTGCATTGTGAAACACACAGTAAGGGTATGATTAAGACATTCAAAACAAATTTGCATAAAATTACAGAATAGTTTACTTGGAAGGAATAAACAATTTGCAGCTTTCCCCACTGCCTTTTAATACAAGCCTTCCTCTTTCTGTCTTCACGAACACTGACTCCAGTGCAGAGGTGCTGCCCTTTGGCTCCTCTGTGCTGGCGCTGGCTGGAATGGAGTTACCTTCTCAACAGCAGCCCATATGGCGTTGTGCAGTGCATTTTTGGCTAAACCAGAGTTGATAACACACCAGTGTTTTGGCTCAGCAGTGCTTCCAAAGCATCAAATCTGTCTTCCCAATTCTACCCCCACCCAGCAAGCAGATCTGGGCACAAGAGATTAGGGAGGGGGACACAGCCAGAACAGCTGATCCGAATTGTTGCTATCTCAAACCATGAGTCCTACCACCTTCCTTTGGTTCCACTCCATCCCGCAGGAAAGTGGAGTGAGCAAGAGGCAGGGTGGGTGTTTGGCTACTGGCCAGGGTCAACTCACTACAAACTCAGATCAGAATCAGTGGAAATTAGAACTTAATTTTTTATTCCTCTGTATTTTTATTTATTGTATCTTCAACTGCAAAGTTTGTGGGGTTTGCCTGTTAAATCTACAATCATAAATGGCACATGCTGTTTTTAATATATGTAACAATTTATCCCTGAGGCTGTATGAAATGACTCTTCAAACTAAGTTAAACAATTCCTATACATAAAAGCAATAAGCTACATCTGTGCACTAAAATGAAAAAACAGTTTGTGCAACTGTATAGAAAAAAAATGTGTATTTTTCACATTTCCAAGCATCCACAAAACATTTGCATTCAATACTGACCAAATATGGCACCTAAAATAGACGGAAATCGCTTACTTTTGGAGTAAAACTGGGATGGCAAGCAGTAACCTCAGCTATAAATTGGATGCTACAGTTCCAGATCTCCAAAAATGGAGATAAGTGGGTAAAAGATAGTCATTTCCTTCCGAAGATTATTTCACCTCCTCCTGTCAGCTGCATTTCCTGCTAAAATATCTCTCGCTCACTTATTATACACTTAATTCGACCACTCATTCTATGACAAATCAATGCAAATTACACTTTTTCTGACTATACCACTATTTATCCATCAGAATATTATTCCAGGATGACTGTTGTACTCACCCAGTTGATGACATGGTTGGTGCACACTGGTCTGTAGATCCTAGAGTAAGGAAGCCTAAAAAAGAGAAAGACAAAGAGAAGAACTGACAGAGAAAGGTGGTGGAAGATATGACAGGAAACACACACAGGAAAAAAATAAGTTATCTGTAAGAATTAAAATCAAGAAGATAGTGGTTTAAGACAGCCTAAATCAGAAATAATTAGAACAGACTTTCGACATACTATAGCACCACTGTCTCTCATCCAAACCAAACATCCATCTAGTATTACTTGGAAACCTAATAAAAGATGAGTATAGTACTGTGAAAGTTTAACAGGATAAATATGGTTTAGTATCTCTCAGTAGCCGTTTTACGGATTGCTAGTAAGGAACACAACACGTTTATTCTCTTCTGCCTGATGGCAAAAATGCAAGACCTTTTCATGACAAAGGCACTTGTGCTCGTCAGTGTATGCACTGGTGCTGTGACTATTCTAGGGATCCTTCTCCCATCCCTGTTTCTGGATGCAGATGACCTTCCCCAACCTTAATTGCTGAACATGACTGAAAATCAAACAGCTACACATCCATTCTTTTTTTCCTCTCCTCTTGCTCTGCTTGATGGGAAACCTGACTGGAATCATTACTGGAAGTAATCAACTTGTCAGTCGTCTCCCTTTGACAAACCTCTTTGTCCTTGAATGGAGCCAGCTTGTTGGTTAGAAAAATTACAGGTCAGCAGTGGAGCCCTTAAAGCTTTCTGAGCTGCTTCTGAAGACTGGGATGAAAAAAAGGAGCAAAAAAGCAAAAGGTTCCAGCTAGGAACTGCAAATACCAACCTGGTATAAATCCACAATAAACATTAATAAGAATTCATACACAGAATTCTGCATTTTTTCACAATTTATCAAACTGGTATCAATAAAGATGTAAAAAACATCAGGAAAGACAAAGACAAATGCAAAGATCTGCTAAGATAGCTTAAACAGGCATTTCATTGCATCCTGATATCCCTTCCTTTCTCTAAAATATGTTGATTTTCAAATTTTAAATAAGAGCTAAAATAAATCACTAGTGACTTTTGAACATGTGGAACGGAAATATTTCTGACATTTCAATTTACAAATGAAGTAAACCATAATGCACAAAATGTTTTAATGTATTGTTAAATTGCTCATTTGCTTCCATTTGCTAGACAATAAAAACACTTAAAATGATAGACTAGCATGTAACATTATTATGTCAAAAAGCATAATTTCCTAGACTGCATTTTACATGCAGTTTTAATATCTGTCATGCATTAATTATCAATAACCTGTCTAATAGGCCAAAGAATGAGATGACTGAGGTGGGCATAGCAAGCTGCACATCTGCATACACACACACACACACACACATATATATATAAAGTCCTTTGATCACTGCATTGAAAAGTGCAAGGAGATATATTTACTTTTATTTACAATAAGTCTATCTCAAGTTTGACTGGTGAACTTGAAACTGAAGACAAGTACATAGCTCATTTACATTTCAATCCAAACTAGGCATAGGGTGGCAGTAGTAAATAATTTTTCAGGAAAGATAAAATCAATAGTGACAGTGCATAGAAATTAGATAAAAATGGCAGATAGATTAAAAAAAAGATGTACAGAATATGGCTAAACCCTGCAAAGATGTTGACCCTTCTACCAAATGCCACTGTCAAATGTTGGTCTTTCAACACAGTCAGAAAAGAATGTTTATCTATTCTATTACTATCAAACTGGATAATGAATTTGTAATGTTAAAGATATTTCTGCAAATCCCAGCTACATATTACCTCAAAGTATTTTAGGATTTCTTTATTTGCCTTTTAAAAATGATCTCTGAAATACACTCTCTTTGGTAGGTTTGCACTAAGTACTTAAGATGGGGGCAATGGTAGTATCCAGATTATGTGCTAAATTGTATTTAAAGTTACTATCAAAAAAGAGTACTAACCAGCAATGTTTCTCAAGAATTCAAAAGCTTCCAGTTTTATTGGATCAAGCACTGTGAAACCACTCTCAAAAATCTTTACATACACTGCCCCTAGAACAAAGCTTCTGCCATCAGTCCAAGTCTTTACTACTTTTCTTCCTGCAGTGTTTATCATATTTCAAGTTCAAACACTGAAAAATTCTCTTTTCTAGCCTTAATCTTATATTGCACTGATACGAACAGGATACAATGCTGCTGTGTGAATTTCATTTCCCTAATTCATTGCTTTTAGGGTTTTGCCATTTCATTATATTCTCCTGTAATTCTCTTTATTCCTAAAAAAAGACTGCAAATTATTCATATTCCTTTGGCAGGATTCTTCAGCTAACTCCGGATTTTTTTTTTCTGATGTCAGAGTTGAGGTTTCCATAACGAATCTCAGCAGTTAAGGGCATTTGTTTTCACCTAGAGATAACATTATCAAAAATCACTGTTGTTGCACTCTTCTTATTATTCAGAGCTTATAAAAGATGGGCTCTAAATAACATGGCAAAGCCAAACAAATTTTACTCAGAAGTCTCTTTTCTTGTACTGCATTCAAGGTTAAAGAAAGAATATACCATCTCTCCTCAGATGGAGCAGGCTTCATCCAGAGCTTTCAGGCCACAAAAAAAGTATTAAACAGAAGCTAGAATATCATAATCAGTGCCATAACAATTAAATAACTTTAATGCAGTGCTGCTTAATAAGTATTTCTGACAATGAACAGCTACACAGAATAACAATATCGTGTAAAATACGAACTGAATTTCTGTACAATGTGAGATAGTTCTCAAAGTGACCAAGAATGGGAATGTATGGATTTATGTAGCTGTGAAATAGTGCTAGTGTTAAAGCTTGTTACAGATGATTAACTCAGGTGATTTGAGCCAATGGCTTATTGTTATACAGCTGGCTTAAACACACATACCTACAGAAGCCTGAGTGAACATGGAATTGTAAGATCAGCCAACTTCAAAATGGATTTGAAATGGCTGAATTCTCAAAAGGAACAAGGGTGACCACAAGCAGTGGACTTCAGAAAGGTGTGCAAAATCAGTATGATAGGATGGAGAAATCTAGAAAAATACATCCCAAAGACAATTGCATCAACTGTGCACATCTTTGGAATTCCAAGAGTCAATAAAACTGCAATGATATGAAAAAAAAATCTGAAACCTGGGTTTAATGAAATAAATGTCTGGCAAATGTTCTCACTCTACCAGAGTATATATAGTTGGGCTATCACAGAAAGTCATATCCAGTAACTCTGATTAACAGCAAAGGGTTTGACTTCAAAGTCAGTAGCTTAAAATTTTGAAAAATAGAATGCAACAGCACTTTAAATTTGATTTTAACTACATTGTGTCTACATTGCAGTGACTGTGGAGTCAGTTTGTCAATTGGGACAGCTTCACATTAGCAGAAGTATGAAATATTTCTAGTGACTCACCATCGTTCTATTCTCTGCATACTTAACGTAAGCATTTTTAACTTGTAGGTATATTAATTACATAATAATCTAATTACAATAAACTGGCCACAATAAATTTGTGAAGACACAACTGTTGCGTACTACAAGGTACAGCATGCTTAAAACTACCATATTAAAAGGTCATTCTCTAATGAACCTGGATATTCATAAGTTAATGATCACAACAGTATTTATTCAGTACAGTGTAAATGGTACTTTTTGTACTGCTCCAAGTCTTATTATGAGACTGTGTCTCGAAGATTTAAAGGGTAATTCATATTTCAGATTATATGCACAAATAACTTAACGGTGATCTGCAGTAAAAAGTTGCAGATATTTTTTGATATTTACAGCTATTTATTATGGAGCATATTTTACATATTTACTTCTGCAAATATGAATATCAAAGGGATCTGTGGTCCTAATGCCCTTTTTATTAATAAAATTGGTGATTGTTTTTAACCTATAATTTTCAAACTTTCAAGACATGTAATTTATTTTTATTAAACAGGAAGTTTATTAGTTAAACAGGAAGTTTCTTCCCGTTTAATATGCACAGTTTGTGGGTTATTTATTTAAAATACAAGTTCTTTCTCTCACACCTCTTATCTGAGTTTGTGCTAAGCATTTAGGAAAGTAACATTTCATAGTATGTAGCACAGTCACATCGATTTTGCTTTGTACATTGTATTCATCTCTGCAATCCATATAATCCACTTTCTAGCTGTCTGCTTTTTTAAGTTTTCCTTCTTCCATGGCTGATACTGAGAGATAGAAAAATGGTAAGAACACATTTGTAACTATTCTTCCAAAACACAGTACACTGTTTCACATAAGTAAAAGAATTTTTGGACTTGTTTTTGAGCCAGTTCATTTAGCTACGCTCTCTAAGAGTAATCCTTGTATGTGACCTTATCAAGACACATTTACATGATTTTTTAGTGTTATGTGCCTTACTTTAAAAGACCATACCAAACCTTACAGATCAATGACAGAGATTAAAAAAAAAAAAGTTTGTCAACAAAGAATACATGAAAATGAAATCTGAAGAGAAGTTTTACTTTCTAAGAACCAACACAATTAGAAGACAAACTTTTGTGATAAACGTACTTCTCTCCTCACTGGAAAGCACTGGGCTTTGTCAAAATGATAGTTAATGATAAGGTATATATTCACCCTCCTTCTCACAGCCTTTTCCTTCTGCAGCTAATCTGTCTGCTTTCTGTTATATATTTTTCTAAAAAAAATACACTGTGTACAGAAGTTAGAGGGAATACAGGATATCAGGGTTGCACCAAGTTGGCTTGACATAAGATTCTCCTCTGCAGAAATCGGACCATTTCATCAGCAACCACGAGACTGAAGCACGCACCTTTGTCTAAGTTCTGCTGAGAGTTAACAAACTGCCAGCTGAGAGTGCACAGGTTTGTGCGTGGTGCATTTTGCTCATACCTCAGTTGAAAGAGTTCAAATAGTACAGTGTAGTCCCAGTTTGCAGCGAACATTGTAGTGATCATGTTCTTGCTGAGAAGAGAGGATTCAGAGAAAAATGAATAGCCACTGTTCAGGTAAATAGGTTAACTCGATAGTGGACACTCTAAAGCATTATTTTCTCTTAAATATGCAAGACGTAAAGCTTTTGAGTATCAGGATCATTAAATCAGACGAAAATGGCACATCTCAAATGAACTGACTTTTAAATCTTTACACTAGTTACAAAAAATACATATATAAAAAACAGCATGTTAGTTTGGAAAATATCATTTGGGCCTTTAATTAAGCAGCAATTCAATAGATGATTAATATGCCTCGAAGGCTTTTCCTCAGCATCTGTACTATGTAATTGGAAGAGGAGGACAGAATATTTGTTTCTTTACTTTCCTCCTGCCTGCAACAAGGGAACATAACTACAAGCTTATATTTGTTATATTAAGTAATCATTAAATTTTGCTTCAAATTTCCAACTGCAAATATATCTGTAAGTGCTTCACTGCAGTCTTGAGCTTGTCTATTTGTGCCTTATAGCATAGTAGGATATATTTTAGTTTTCCCTAGCTGCTGCTTTTTTTTTTTTTCTCAAAATGATAGTGCAGATAATCAAATATTTAAGAAAAAACGGAGAGCTGTAAAATATATACAAGTTACAGCTGGAGGAAGAACATTTAAGCTCTGAGGCGTCTTTTAAACTACACCAGAACTGACATTTAAGAGGAGCCTTTTCAAGAGTACTTGTGGGATATACGAGTTTATAGATTTAAGCTGCTGTGGCCCATGTTTCTGAAAATCTTTACAGGGAAATTGCATGATCTTTTACCACCTTCAATTCAAAAAGAGAAACAAACACCACACAAAAACTGCAAACTTGGGATGTAAACATCTGAGTGCACTTTTAGTGAGTGAAGTAGTTGTGGTGGAAGATTCCATGTACATAATTACTGCTAAGGGAACATCTTTACAGTTTGAGGTGCCAAAACATACAGTTTAAAACCTTTTATTCATTGGAAGCTGCCTCCCATCCTAAACTAGAACTTCAGGATTATTTTGCTTCAATAGTACAATACTGAAGTATTCATTTAAGGTATAGACTCATGCATCTTTTAAAAATCAACATTAGTGTATTTAACTTTCAAATAAAAATCTGTGGTTTTATTTTCATTTGGTCCAGAAGAGTTAAAAAAACCCAATGTGTATCCTAGATCCTTTTGCTGTTTAAGAGACCTGTCTTTGGACATATAAAGTAAACATACTGCACATGTTGTATTATTACATGGGAATTTACATGGGATGTTTTTCTTCTTATCCATGAATTAAAGAAATAGCAGCAATGTAATAGTCACTTACCAGTACATATCATGCAGTCTGGGTATGGAATCTGCATGAACTAATTAGGCTGTGTAATTTCCAGTGGTATACTCCTCATTCATCAAAATACATTTGAATATCTTAGCCCATCAGAAAGAAACGTTATTTTCTTATGATCATTCAAGAACAATTTCAATATAATTGGCATTCTATTAAACAAGAGCTGGAAAGTATATCATATTCTATTATGATTATCACTAACAAGAAGATAAAAAAAGAACATAACACTGACAATTCTCAGACATTTTATCACTCTGGTAACATCTACAAATTTCAAGTAAAGCAACCTAATACAATAGCGGCAAAAATTACTAGCAAACAATAACCCAGAACATTGATCAAAATTCTAACATACACAGATGCTGCCCAAACTGTTACTTTACTTCAGAAAATATTCTTCCTAAAACACACGAGGACTATAATGCTGCATTCAGTAGGCAGCTATTTTATCTATACAATCTGCATATTTGATTGAAATGTGCTTTTATCCTGTTACATACTGACACCATTGATATCTAACTGCAAAAGGCCAAACACTACCTTGACATTTAATTTTAAACTGGTGGTCAGGAAATAAGACAGGTGATTCAATGAATTTTAATACACTAGACTATAATTTAGAAGCATTTTAATATTCAACATTTATTTTTATGGTTTGCTTTGAACTTCTTCACAACCCTACAACACATTATTTGTTCAAGGAAGGGTGTTACCCTTTACTTCTTTTATAAGTATCACAATACTGATATAAGCACTCAATAGAGCATACGATCATTAATAAAATGTGGCAGGTTCAAACAGTTTTGCTTATTACATTGTGTAAGAGGCTTCTTTATGACTCTAAAAGCTCACACATTTCATCTTCCAGATCAAGTACAAAAGCACTTTCCTCTGTTTCTCTCCTACTGTGCAATCTGACAGATTCATGCTGTGCCCAAACACCACTAACACCTTCTCCCCTCCAGATATTTCTCCTAGGTTTCTCCACTTCCATGGTTACCTTTCCATTGCTTCTTTCTGCTCTGACACACTTTTTTTCATCCACTTCTACTAAATTTCAATCTCCTCTCTCTAAATTATTTTTACTCTCTTCTTCCGACTCAAAAGCTCCCTCTTAGTTTTTTTCTCGGATATTTCCCTTTGATCTACTCTCTGTGATTTTCTACAATTAAAGCCTCTGCTTCTTTATATATGCATCCTTCATGCTTTTGGTTTTGGTTTTTTTAATTAAAGAATAGAGGGCTTTTTTTTCTCTTGCTGCACAGACCTTAAATAACTCTAAGGAAGGACTTAAGCTAAAAAGGTCTTGAGCTGGCTGGTCACTGGATCCTGTCAAAAGAGAGAAGAAAACTCACTTCTTTACAAATGAGTGGCAAAAAACCCAATCAAATGAAAAATTCCAATTTTTTCAGGTACTTAGCATCCTTCTATCCTTGAAAAACTTAGCATCCTTCTATTTCTTTGTCCAGTTCCCTTCACCCCCTGAAAAGAGGAAAAATCTCCAACTTTCTTGTATCTATGGTCTAATGTAGGATGGGTATCATTAATTCAATAGTTTCCCCTATTTACTTTTTAAGACAAAAAGAAATATTTAAAATTACACTAAGAAAACAGAGACTGACAAACGCTAAGTAATAAATTTTTCTTCAATAGTTCCACCACTAAGAGTCCGACAGTAAAACAAAACCCCAGAACTGTTTTGTCTCATGTTGTAAAGAAGGCAAACCCAAGAAATTATAATCTTCTTCAGATGCTTTGAAAATGAGTCAGCTGTCATAAGCAAGCTTTTAGGATCTGCAGATGTTCATTCAGAGATTTAGGCATCTAATCTTTTGTGCTGTATTGTGGTTTCTGTTTTCCATAGTTGAATTTGCATCACCTATTTTCTCTTTCAAAAGATGGATGGAGATATAAAACCAACTAACTTAAATAACAAAGACTGAATCACAAGTGAGAGAACTTTTCACCCGACAACTACAGTTAGGTCAAATGAAACAAGACATTAATAAAAGCTTTTGTTTTTCAAATACAAGTCTCTGAAACACAAACAACAAGAGAAACTACAGAACAATTAAATTTATTGGGACTTTTGTGTGTACATCCAAGTTGTGTGTTCTACAGCCTAAAATTCCTTTGAAAGACCTTGAGCAAAAAAAAGGTACAGGTCCCTGAATAGGAACAAATATCCTGCTTTATCAAGCACCACTCATTGAGAATTTACCACGAATGCATTACTGCTTATCAGTATTCAGGATCACATTTCAGAGTATGTTGAAGACTAGAAAAATCTATCCAGAGATGGAGTAGTAAGCAAATGAAAAATGTTTTTGAGTCTATTCCAGATAGAGCTCTTCCCCCTCCCGTAATTACCAATTTCACTAACATTTTAACAATCATTGAAAATAAATTCCTGAACAACAATTATTACTACAAAAATAATACTACTACAGTAGTTACTACTACAATTATTATGCCAACAATTATTATAGCACCCTACATCTGCATAGGATTTACACAGCATTAAAATCTCAAGAACCTCAAAATCAGCAAATCAAATGTGATAATGCTATTCATAGGTGCAGGTGTGCTGACTTTCAGCAGAGCAGTCATGTGAAAAAGGCATGTGGGATTTGGTGTCCAGTTAAGACATAGTTGCTGAGGTTCAATGTGCATCAGCTCAGGAAGAGAGACTATTAACAATTAAAAGTTTCATGCCTTAATTCACACTTCCAAGTTTTTAAATATTTTATTTTACTTACATAAAATTGGGTGTGATTCTGACCAAAAGTTTGGTAGAGACACAGGTATTGCCTTATATCTCTTTATCAACTGAACCTGATATTTTACTGCAGTTCTTGCCTCTCTGCTTGGCAGATTAAAAAAAAAAAAAGATTTGCAGAGTTCTTCTCAGCTGAGACAAATAGGAAGTTTTGATAGGCAAGAAAGACCAAAACCATTGATTTCTAAGAAAATTCTCTCCCTGTTTTCAGAAAAGCTAAGTTTCTATTCATAGTGGTTGTAAAGAAACCCTATAAAGGCATGAAATGAGGAGCTGTTATTGCTGCAGCTGCTGTCAAAACTTAAAAGCACTGTAAGCACTACATGTTTTCAGTGTTTATAGGAATTGTGACTGGCTTGCACCTAAGAAAGGAAGGTTTGTAAAGAGCACCACAGAACCTAACCTTGGATCCTCTGGGCTCGACCCCTCTGAGTGGCAATTCACAGTGGAGGCACACTTCTTTCTCATGCTCAGGCTGGGGGAGCGAAGCCCAAGCAGATTTTCCACCTGGGGGTCTCAGTCCTGTCTCCAGACAAGAGAACACTAAGATACCGAGTGGAACTAGCTGTGCATTTAAACAGGTTTCTACGGGAACTGAAGAAACACAGTAGGCGAAACCAAAGAAAACAGCATCTGTCAGAATGAGACGAGATAATGTGGCAACTGCTGTGACCACACAGAGATTTAGCCCAGAGAGTCCAAGAAGGATCAGGGAGGGCAGAAATGCTTAGGAGACATCCATGTTCAAATAATCATTGCCAAGAAGACATAAAATATGCTAGATCATGAAAAGAAATTACTGAAATTACCGAAATTGTGGAAGGCAGAAGCTGAACAGAAAAGCTATTTATTTAAAGAAGAGATTAATCACAAGTTAGGATGCACAGCCTGTGACCAGCTCAGGTTAGGGGAAATAATAAGTGAGAGGGTAAGAGGGTAAGCAGAATTAAAATAGGGTAAATATGACCAATTCAGATGGACTATGTAGTGAACTAGTGGCAAGATGTACCAAGCATGAAGTACTTAAAAGACATGAATTGAAAGGAAAAACATGATTATATAATTGGCTATTGCACTTATTATTTTTATTAAGACCATCATGTTGGCAGTTATACAACAGACTGCTGAAGAAAGAATATATAAGAACTAATAAAAGCTACCTACCAATATTTCAAAGGAGTGAATAGCATTCACAGACACGTCTCTTTTTTTTTTAATCACCGAAAAAATCATCAAAATATTTTTTTTCATTGATCTTCTAGAGTAATTCCCTTTGCTCTTCTCAGTGTAAGCTTTTGTTAGCAGACAGAAATCAGCAGAAGAAAATCTCCAGTACGAAACCCATTGGCCCAATAAAATGTCACCTTATAGCAAAACAAAAAACTTAATTTGTCTCCTAGCCAGTGATACCTGTTAACAGTAAAGGAAAACATTGCCACAAGTCACCAGAAGATTTTAAAAGAAAACATTACCTCACATTACACTTACAAAGGGAGTATTCCAAATTCAAAAGGTCATTGTGCAATAAAGCTAGTCATGTTAAGCATGTTTCTTTTCCTCTTTCAAGTTTATAAGTAGATTAGAAAATCAAAAGCTTTCTACTATTCCTTTACTACATAAAGCTCACAGGTAACTGACACTGATGCTGTCTTCCTCACATGATAGACCTCATTGTTGTTGTCTTCCTTTTTACTATGTTATTGCTTTAACCTCAATGCACATGCCACATTTCTTAAACAATAGAAGAGGGTATTTATGTAAAGAGAGAAGGGGCAGAATTCTATCTGAGGTGGTGGTGAAGCATTCTGATACAGCTTTTACATGAATGAAAGTGGCATATAGTGTTCTTTCAATAACCAGTAGCCACTAGAAGATAAAGTTATTGTGTCAATTGACAATGGTGGGGTTTATCCATTGCTCTAAGGTTAATTACACTGTCTTTGATGAAATATAAAAAAAAAGATTCTAAAGGACACGTTGCTAGCCAGCAACTCAAAATCTATTTCTTTCAGGCTTTGCATTATTTTTACAGAAACAGAGATATTTTAAAGGACCTGTTACTTGATACATCAATTAAACTATCCTCTATTATTGTGTATTTTTTTTAAGTCAACAAATATTAAGTGGTTGTGTTTTTGCATTCTAATCCAGTCAAACTTGTGATCAAATTGAAGAAGGAATCAGAGAAACACTGAAGGTTTCTGTAAGTTTTTTGCTTTATATTCCAAGATATCTCTTAAGATAACAGTTCTACGTCTGAAAAATGTGACATTTCTAGCATGAGGAAAAAAAAATAATGAAAACCAATCTGGGAGAGACTAGCTTTTGAAGAGGGAAGCAATTGCAACTGTGTTAGTGAAATAAAAATGGAATATGAATATTAAAACTTGTGTCTAACCATTTCTTTGCATTGAAATATAGGTCAGTTTAGCAAAAGAACTTCTACAGTGCAAAAAAACCCCAACCCTATCCTGAAGAGAAACACATGGATCACAAGCTCAGTAATGCGATCTGGAGCCTTTCAGTTTGAGGTCATGGGTTCAAACGGAGACCAGTTGACAACTGGCCAAAAGGCAATAGCAGGTAAAGACCTTTTGTGATGTGCTTGAAATGATATAACAATATCATATTAGTTTCTACTGGATGAGTATTGATAACTAAACAACAAAAACTCAACCAACCAAAAAAAATAAAAAAACCCCAAACCACAAAAACAAACCTGAAAAACTGCAGACTTCTCATTTTCCTTAACAAAGAAAGATCAAAGACTTAGTCAGTATAAAGAAAATACATTCTCTTTGAGCACTCCACACTCAAGACATAACTGTTACTCTGTTTTTGTTTTGGAGACATCACAGAATTATAGAATGGTTTGGGTTGGAAGGGACCTTAAAGATCATCTAATTCCAACCACCCCTGCCATGGGCACGGACACCTCCCACTTGATCAGGTTGCTCAAAGCCTCATCCAACCTGGTCTTGAACACTTCCAGGCAGGGGGCATGCACAGTTTCTCTGCGCAACCTGTTCCAGTGTCTCACCACCCTCACACAAAAGAACTTCTTACTTCCATCTAATCTAAATCTACCCTCTTTCAGTCTGAAACTGTTACCTCTTCTCCTATCACTATATTCACTGATAAAGAATCCGTCCTTTCCTGTAGCCCTGTTTAAGCACTGCAAGGACACTATAAGGTCTCCCTGGAGCCTTCTCTTCTCGAGGCTGAACAGCCCCAACTTTCTCAGCCTGTTCCCGTAAGGGAGGTGCTCCAGCCCTCTGGTCATCTTTGTGGCCTCCTCTGAACCCGCTCAAGTAGGTGCATGTTCTTCTTATGCTGCCAGCCCCAGAGCTTAACACAGTACTGCAGGAAAGTCACCTCCCTCAACCTTCTGGCCACATTTCTCTCGGTGCCGCCTAGCTTTTTTGATGCAGATCAGCTTTCGAAAAAATGTTTGTAAAGCTGTTATATTTTTAGAGACTATGTTGCACCAGTATTTAGACTCAATTTTTCACCATCTGATCACCAGCTTCTCTACTGACATTAAAGTGTACACATTAGTCATTAGTGGATTTGGGATCATAGTTAAAAGTTAAAATTTAAGTACTCCAGATGACAGCAAGGGATTAATGAAAGCCTCCAAACTGCATCCAATTTGACCAACACACACAGATTTTGATTTTCAAAAAGTAAGATTAGATTTTTAAAATAGAAATGGAAGGAGTAAAATCCAAGTTTTACATTGCATTAAAAATTTGTTGGAATCTAGGTACAACGTGACTCATTCTTTGGAGCTGCTTGTCTTTATCCATTGATTATGGTAGGACCCAAGGACAAACTCACTTCTTTTTTAGGCATTTAAAGCAAATACCTGAAGTCTTCTCATGCAAAGTGCATAGGCCTTACATATAGAGTGCCAATTTCAAGAACAAGCAGCCGGTAGCATTGTTCTCCATAATAACTATATTTTATTACTTAAATTGAATAGATTGCTTTTTCAAAGCCCTTTTAACAATTACCATTAAATCTCCTAGAGAGATAGGAAATACACTCACTGCAGAGTTACAGAGGTTTGCATCTTTTCTGAAATCCTAGTTAACTTGAGCCTTTATGTCTGAAGCCCTTACCAACTCAGAAGGAAAACACACCTTAAATTATCAATACAATTTTCACTCAATCTGTCAGTTGTGGATCTTTTTTCTTTAATAAGTTGTCTAAAGTATCTTGCAGGCTGTGTTATTCCTCTTTGATGTTACATCAAGTGAGGAAGATTAAAGTCTAGCTTGAATTTATCACCGATGACATTTCTGTGACTTTGGACCATCAATCCTTTGTGATGGGACGATGTCAGAACAAAGTCATCACAAATTATGTAATGTCACTCCACCTAAGCCACAGTGCCAAATAAACTGATGAAGCATGCTGTTTTGGAGTCTATATCCTTCCATAGGGCACAGTTATAGCTACATGTCTTTGATTTATAGTTCTCCTGAGACGATGAAATTCAGAGGGACCAAACTATCCTGGACTGATCATTCTATATCCTGCATGATAACTTGATCCTTTAATACACTGAATAACCTCAATTTCTCAGGTATAATCCCCTTCTTTGGTCTTTCAGGATTCGTTAAAAAAAGTTATAGAAACAGGGAGGAACTGAGCAGGAATTAAGGAATAAGTGTTCTATGTTTGCACTTTTTATGGGCATGCATTTAAAATTTTATTTGTCACTTATGATAGTTAACAGGGGACAGTTTAAAACCCCAATGGTAAACAAAGTAAACACAAATTTCCAAATTGAGTCTTAAAAATACCAATAGGGAGACATCTGTACCTAGACAGCTATTATCACAGAGGTGAAATAATTGTTTTTTACATACAGCATTGTACATTGACACTGATCCCACTGCCCAGCTCCCTGCTCAAATCTTCACCAAAAAAAAACAGCCTGTTTTTTTTTTCTGAGGATATAGGAAGGTTTGTTGGCATTTGTGTCTCAATGAACTACAGAGAATGTGTACTTTCTCATTGTATTTCCAAACATCAGCAAAGGTAATTTTCTAGTAGTAACAAAAGCAGCTGCTACAGAGGTGCAGCATGACAGAATGCCACAATAGCAGCCTTGGAAGAAGGCTCTGGGACACAAAACAACTTGGAATAGATATGGGGAAAAAACTTCACAACAATAAAGTTTAAAATGTTCATGTGCATGGACACAAAGAATGGACTATTAAAGTTGAAGACTGCAAAAATTAGAACAGGGGAGTTCCACTGGCAGCTTAGGGATGACTTAGAACAGATTTCTACTAACTGGTCATACATAGAGCCCAATTCTCTGGCCATCATCCAGGAAGAGTATTGGGTCCTTTTCCAACAAAAATCTGGAGTAAACAAGAGGAGGATGGGAAAAGAGAGAGTCTGACAGCAAAAATTTTATGAGACATTATTCATTACCTTTTTTCATGAAACAAACTACCTATCAGAACTGCCAATAAAAAGAAAAACCTTCCGGGGACAGGGAGAACTTCTATTTCAAAATGAGCAATCAAATTATCAGAGTCTTTCCACTGGAAAGCTTCAGTGGATGACTAACTGCTGCCTTCTGCTCATTACTTCTCTCAAAAGATGAATTGAGGTCCTTTGTATTCTCTGGTAACTGAAGTTTCCGTTTTGCCTTTTCTATTTTTAAGAAGTAGTTACAGATGAAGAGAAAATGTGCAGCAGTAATAGAGCCACATCAGGAAATATCCTCCTCAGCTGCTGTTCAGAAACATTTGAAATGCCTTCTAATAGAATGCTGCTTGTCCCATAACATTTGTAAGTGACTGTGCTTCAAATGCAAATTTCTTCATTACATTGAATTGCATTAAATTCTATAAGTACTCTGCTGCACATATCCCCTAAAAACAATTTGCTGAGAAAATAAAATGATGTGGTACGATGATATGCATCCATTAGATAATACCTGAAAATAGCTTTAGAAACATATTTCATTTCAGTTGCTACTTAATGATTTAGTTTTAGTGGGTAGCTTATGGATTCAGCCATTCTGGTGCAATGAACTAGAATCATCTTCAGAGCAGGAAACTTTATTAGTTTGATTATTATGCCAAATATGACGAGCACATGTAGATTTATAAAACAAGAAAAAAGTTACAGTCCATTGACTATGCCCTTTTTCAGCCTTTAAAGGCATGAACTAGAAGGACATCTCAGCACTGTTAACAGCAGTTCTCTTCCCAGGGAGTGCTTTATTAATATATTTAGTAACAGATAATATGCAGATACTTTCCGACAATGTCCAAGTCCTAACTTTGGGATGAGACAACAAAATTGAGGCTGAAATCACTCATGCTCATTAAAGACTCCTTTATAGCCTACTAAAAAATGAGAGGTGTTAGAATGGGATGACAAAACCCCAATGCCGCTAATTACATCCGTTGTCTAAACTCACTAGAAATACAGATGAAGTGGTCTCCATAGATTATTTGGAATTACTGTGGATTTCTGCTCAACCTATCATGCCAGCAACTAAACTGCCTCTCACATTCAACTCTACATAAGGCCACTGGTGAAAAATATATTCATTAAATTTAATTCTAGGCAACATTTTGCTCTTAGACAATCCTCTACAACTTCACTGCCTTCAAGTTCAAATCTAATGCCCAATTCAACTTGCTAACATTTGCATATGTACAAAAAAAGATGGATAACCTTCACATACCTTGACCACTTGGCAGAGATCATGTTAATCTAATAACAGGTAAAACAATATGGGCTCCAAAACACAGCAGTTTGAACAGAAATAATGCAATGGCAGACTATTTTCCCATGTCTGACAATTTTTTTTTTAATTTACATACAAAAACCTACATAAGGACTGACCGATCAAACACTTTTTCTGTCTTCTCTTAAAATACCTAAGTAATGCAAACAGCAGTTGTCCTCAAAGGCGTAATTTTGATCTGTTAAAAAATAAATTACAAAACCTAATAAAACAAACCACCAACATATTAATATTGCTAGAAAACAACAACAACAAAACTTCATTCATTTATCTTCTACCTGTGCAGGCTTTTTGGAGCTGGAGTATTTCTGCAATAACAGCAATGTTACTTCTCTGAAGGTGTGAGTACCCATTTCTGTGATATCAGAAAAACATACCATTTTTTTCAGAGCTGCAGCACAACAGGCCCTTCTCGATGCCATGCTCACTATCTCCCACACTGTCTTTTCAGCACCCATGTCCTGTGCCCTAATTCCTGGTTCTTCTTGTTTTGTGCCCAGACCCCTGAAAGCACTGTGAGACAAGCAGTGGAACTCAAGTGGTGCCAGACGCTGCACAGAAAGAATAACATTACCTAGTAAATATTTAGCATTAATTTCCATGTTGACTTCCTTACCACAAGGTACCTGACTTGTTTCAGTGCAGTGCAGCAACTCCTATGAACTCGCCCATGCGATTTTTCACATGCAGTTTTCTGCGACTCATTTTCCTATGTGTAGAAAATATAAAACCACTTAGAGCACTTTTCTTAAAACATGAAAGTGTATGATTTTAATAAATACAATGTTTCTTTTTCTAACAGTATTTACAGTAGAATGATTGGCTTCTTTCACATGTAAATTTTATTTAGTTACCATGAGACACAACTCCTTAAAATTACTGAATAAAACCCTTGTTGCTGGGGAACAATCATTCCGCCACCAAGAGAGTGGGGCTTGTCACGAGAAAGGTCTGTGACTGTGAGAGGCACATACCCCAGCTAAGCACTTGCTTGTTTCAGAGCCCTGTTAGGGACTTGCACTGAGTGTTCAGAACCCCACTAAGGACTTGCACTGAGTTTTCAGAGCCCTGTTTAAAGACTTGCACTGAGACAATTTGCAATTTACTAACAATAGGTAATTTATTGAAGCAACAGATACAAGATTCGGAGTTGCCATTGATAAATGTACTCTCTGCAGTAGTGCTAATATATGATAATAATGCTAGCAAGATACTATCCCGGGTATTACACACCAAAAGGTGGAAGGGCAATTCTTACTAAGAAGGCGTCCCTGTCTTGGGTGAAGGAGAAGGAGCACAGCCCGTCAACTGCCTCTTCCTCTTCTGGGATCTTCTCCTCCCAACAACACACACCCTCTATGCTCCTTATATACTATCTTTCCCCCCTCCCAGGGTGGCATTCAGCATGATTTGAGTGAAGAGTGGGTGACTATAGTCATATAGGGATATTAAGGTAAAAATTTCTACTCTGGGCCATGTGGCCTTCAGGATTTTGTTTTGAAGCAGCTTATGTATTTGCAGGATGATGTTCACACCATCAGTCTCTGTGCGGCCTTGCTCTTTATCCAAAACAGGGCCATCCCGGCATCACAAGACTCCCTCCTTCGGCTGGTTCTCACTGTGTAGGTCTTGCTTTTCTCCTTTCTCAGGGTCTGCACAACAGATAAGCGAGCACCTGCATTCAGCAAGTCTGAAACCCTCAGCCTAAAATATCACAGGGCTTTTCTCACTAGAAAAGCTCCAACAGGTAGCATATGTAGGTGATGTCTCTAGTAGCTCTTTTTTTTGAAGAGCAATTGGAGTTGAGAATTTTTTAATAGAAGGGACCTCCTGGATCAGGGTTTATACATTTGTGATAGGCACATGACAGGTAACACCAGAATAGCTACAGGTGATACGTTTTGCAACACACAAAAATATTGTCATCATGAATGCAGGCGAAAGTATCTCTCCTTAGTGGCACACAATTACAAAGCAGAATCTGTTAAAACCTGCAGACTACTCCACATCCTCAGGTTTTCAGAAATACTACCCTAGGTACAGGACAATGATAAAAGTTTAATTATTTAAGTGAGGGTTTTTTGAATCATTGTTTGAATATATGTCTTTACGAAGCAGAGCTTAATAAACCAAGATATACCAAACGAAGCTATATTATATTTTAAACTGAAAATAAACCCAGTGCACAAACCCAGTATACAAATGTAGCAGTGCTACCACATTGAATACTTGAGTATTTCTTGGCATACACCTGTATATTCTAAAAAATCTCCTGCTTTAACCTCAGGGTCAAGAAATAATTCTGACAGGAAAGAGAGATCAGAGATGTACTTGCAGTGAAAGCAAGGCTGCACACGTTTCACATCAGTAGACAAAAGACATAACTCCTCTTTTTCTTTTTCTTAGGTTAGTGCTTGTTTGTATAAGCCAAAGTACTTAAACTTATCTTGTGCTATAAGACAGCATATAAAAGCAGTCTTTAAGAGAGAACTCTCACTCCACAAAGTGACAGATATCATGTTGTTCACAGCTGTGTTATTTTTCCCCCTATCTGGGCATTACTATCACACCTAGAAATCTTATCTGGGAAGAAAATTTTACTGGAGAAACTGAGAAACCATGAGCATTTAATTTTGGTTTTACATCTTGTTAATTTTCATGACATTTTAGAGGGAACAAACAAGGTACTATTAGCCACAAATCCATCCATTTCAACACCACCGTTGACACCATGATTTTTGGTGACTGTAATTATAGCAACTTGATCCAGAGCAAAAACTGTAAAAAAGCAGAGAACACTTCACTAAAAACTAATATTGAGAAAAGGCAGTTTCACCTGTGGAGGCAACATACAAACTGAGTACTGAGTGACACAATGACATCGTGGAAATGTTGTGTTCCCTGGAAACCACTAAGTATTTCCCCTGAATATTTTGCTGTTTCTTCATTTCTCTGCCCTCTAAAGGGCAGTCTGCAATTCTTGTGGAATGTAATCTTACTACACAAAAGCCTTCTTATAGTTCAAAGTATCATCTTCAGAATTCTAGCTGTTATTCTTTGAGAGGCCTTTCACAACTTCATTAGCTCCCTGCACTATCACAAAGATCCAGTTTAGCAATTACAGGAACCGTGGGTTTGGTTACTGGAAGTGAATGGAAAATTATAGGGGAACACCAGTGCAGAAGAATTTGCATGGGATATTACTGCATGAAATGGTGCTGAGCACAGCGATTGATACCCATTCTAACAAAATTTCATGATGTATTTCTGCAGCTGAAGAGATTCTAGAAAATACATTCCCTGGCTGCCCCATTTGAAAAGTTGATGTGAACATTATGTCTAATTCAAAGAGCATTGCAAACTATATGATTGAATTTTCATTACTGTGTGTGGAATGAATATTGCCAAATATCAATTTTGAACTGCTGGCAATATATTACTTAGATTATCAGTGTCATTTCACATTCACAAATAATATATGAAGAGTGGGTTAAAAAGAAATGCCACAGAAGTTTCACAGAAAGATATATCTGAATTTCAGGTTTTGCTTCATTGTGCCTTGGAAAAACAAATCACAGTTCTGTATTGTGAGCTTTGCCTTACATACTGTTTTATTCTCACACACACAGGCTTATTTAGACAAACTTAGTTATGCACAAGGAACGAGACAAGTGAAGGACTAAATATATAGTGCATTTTATTTTAACTAAAAATAATACGAATATTGCTTAGGAAATTAAGTAGCTTTTTTTTCCCCTCATTATATGCAAATACATGTTTAGACTAGACAAAAACCTAAAAGTTACAATTTTGTGTTTTAAAGATGTGACAATTCATAAGTAATAACCGAAGTCTCCAAAACAGCCCTTTCACTCTGTTATCTTTTGGGGTGAAAACTGCAACAAATTGCTTCATGCAAAGGTTGTGCTATATGGCTTAACTATGTTTCAGAAACTAATAAGCAAATAAACAGTTTCAGAAAGTGATAGACAGCTAGGATTTCCTCTGACTTTTCCTGTGACTGTAAGTCATATACCCATTTTAAAATAAAAGTAGTTGGGTTTGATCTATTTCATTCAACAACATTTTAGTAGAGGCTTTTAAGAGCCTTGCCTATAGGAAGTTTAATTCTTACCGTATCTACTGACTGGAGACCAGAAGGCAAGGGGAACTGGTAGGGTCCAAAGACCAGTTAGTTACCATGCAGGAATTGCATATACACACACACACACATCTGGAGTAGTGAAAGAATATAGTGGGAAGAAGCTAATGTCTAAGCTGGGTAATTTATCCTGAAACACTATTTACTCATACATCTACAACAAAGCTTGCCAAACCCTGCCATCTAGAGGAAAACAACCACAATATTCTCTTACACAGAGCAAATGTTTCAGGTTACAAAAATGCTGTGCAACTACTTCTTTGTACTCCATGAAGTCAAATGCACACGTATACATGTTAAGCACTGTATTTTCTCTTTGATTTACAAGTCACACATAAGTCCTATTCTTCTTTTTCTGTTTCAATTCAATAAATCTTGCTATCCTGTGCAAGCTCTTAACAGTGCGTGACTGAGGAAGCAGGCAGTGTAACATCCCAAGAGAATGAAGTTACAACAGTCACAGCCACTGTGGTTACAACCAGTACTGAAATACAGAAGACAACCATTAAAGCTCTGGAAGAGGGAAAGCACTGTTCCAAGCTCAGCAAGCTTCTTCAAATTAACAAAAATAAATAGGAAAAAAAAAAAAGACTAATTCTTTGGAAGTACAGAATTAGTTACTTCATTCACCAGCCCAAATTAAAGTTGGTAATCTGCAAGTTGCTGTTTTCGTGTGGTGTTATCATTTGGTCCAAAGCCATTACAATACATACACCTGAGATTTGAAGAAAGATAGATAAAACAAGACTGGGTAAAACAAGGCATTTCATAAACAGATGTGCTCCTCTCTGTATACTTCAGTAATTCCTTAAAAGAATGGCACCATCTCTGAAGGAAGAACTCCAATTTCCTAGCAGAAGAGAGAACATTTAAGGGAAGTAGCTCTACATGCTTACCCTTGTTCCTCTGGTCTTCCTTAAGCCTTGATGTTAAACCAAAGTCTAAGGGAAGATACTGAGTTTAGTCCACCAAGTATGACTTTTGTTTAATATGATTGTACAATTCCTTGGATTGAAGAGCTTTTCCAAACAAATTAACATTTTAACAGCAGCGTTGAAAAGTTTTGAATAGTTCTGTCTTCACTGTTGAAGTAATCTAGAAACCCTTGCACCACAAAATAGATGGACTTTGTAGGTTTCTAAATGTTGAAATAATCTTAAGCATTTGGCTGTGCATTTGCATCATTTACTTTTGTACATCAATTTCAGAGCAAGCATTCCATGTTCTTTGGTGTTCTCAAGAACATTCAGAATAAAAATCATCTGGATCTCCTACGGTCTTCACCCTTTTCTTTTTCTTTTTGCTGACATCTCACTTCAAAAACTATTCTTAGGTTTCTCAGAAAGCTAAAAAGTAATAACTGTTTTGCATCGCAGGCTCTAATGCATCTGATAGGTTTGCTCAACAGTCTTCTGGACTATTGTTAATGTTTTTGTAGTTCAGCCTGTCTCTGATGAGAAAGGAGAGTAGCTGCCCTGGTGGAAGCAGCAAATAAACTATATCTTGTCTCCGTGAGAAGCATGGCCTGAATCTATTCATATGCTGTTTAGCTGACTGTCTCTTAAATCATCAATTAACTGTCAATTAGCCAAAGAACAAATTTTCTAAATAATTCAGAATGTAGCTGTTTGCCTAGAAATTAGTAGTTGATGCAGTACAAAAATGCTCAGAAATTTTAAATTGTGACAGTATGGCATATTGTTACATAATGCCTCTCATTAACTACGAAGAATATGAATATGATGTCTTGGGTATATGTATCACCCTTCAATAACAAACAAAGATGAAAGTCTTCTGGATACAAAAATAAAACACCATGCAAAATACAGAAGTATTAGATAGAAACAAGTGGAATACTTGTTTCAGTGCTCTCAGAGTCAGAAAGCTCCCACAGAAACTTCCTATTGCTAAATCTAGGCTGAATTTACGAATTATTAGCAGTAAGAGAAAATACTACACCATAAAGCATTGGGAGACTAAAGAGGTCTGGAAAAAGACATTTTGTTTTACACCTTTATCATCAAAATACCCCAATAAGACACAAAACCTTTGCATTGAAGTGAGGTATTCAAAGTAAGGATACAAGTTACACTGTTGTTTTTGTTTATGGATACATAGTCTAAAAGAAGTTGGTATTAAACAACATACCACTTATGCTTTCATTTTTTGAATCATTATTTACTATATCAATGATGGATACAGCTGTGTTTCAAAACCCGAAGTCTGAATAGACAGCCAGTCAAAGTTTTTGTAAGCAGACTTCTGATTCCAAATGTTATGAGAATACACATCAACTGTAAATAGCAAAACTAAGCTGAGAGGTTTAGTTTTGACATGCTTTCGTTCAAAATTAAAGGTATATGAACCACAAATTAGAGAGGTTAACAGAACTGGCTGGTAGGGGTGGAAGAAAGCACAGCATTCTGTAACTTGATTGCTTCCACTCTTGCCCCCTGCAGAAAGACTCCAGCCCCAGATGCTGGTGCAGTAACGAGCACCAGTGTCTCCTCTTCCGTCACCAGCTCTGGTCACCAGCCAGCGTACTCTGCCTGCTTCAGTGACCTAATTCAGTGCTGAGTTCCAAATGTAATGTGCACCACCAATCATTTTTTTTCACATGTTCATGAGGAAGGTGCTCCACAGTTCAGTCTTACATGACTTCCTTCTGTATGTGGGTATTTTGCTTCCTCATTTGTCTTCTAAGGAAATGTTAAGGAAAATTCAACCACAGTTAACAGCTGATCTGGTTTTCCTGTGTCTAGAAACTGAAAAGAATATTGCTGTATTGTCTGTCACATATTTTGGTTTTCTGCTTAATCATTACTCCAGTAATTTTCCAATAACTATACTTTTTTTTTTTCTTCATTCTTCACACTGTCACTGCAAAACTTCTTTGGTGTTCTCTTTGTTTTCCCTTAAATAATTTTTTTTCTCCTTATTACTCTCCTATTTTAGATTTCAGCTTCTTCCTTGGTCCTCTCACATGTTGTTTTTCAATCTGACCCTGTGTTGATTCATGTGCATACAACTTGATCTTTTTAACTACTATGTGCTATCTGAAAGTTTCTGTCTGAATTTCCCTCCTTTCATTATGAAACACAGCTGTTTACTATATGATCTTTTTCTTTTCTCAGCAAAGGTACCAGAATGTGGAATTTCTCTATACCTTAATTTTAGTAAAATTTTCTCGTGTCACTATTGGACATCAACTGCCTTATGCAAGGAAGTTATTATGGCCACAAATGATCATATAATCAATACATTTTGCCTTCCCAGCAATGCTTGTTGCAAGGACAAGGGATTTGTATTCATCTACTTAATTCACATAATGCAAGGCTAACATCAGTATTCATATATATCTCTCTAGCATGATGATTATTAACTTAAACCAGAAATTTTTTCCTACATTTTGATTCAGAAGAGGGCCAGAAAAAACAAGCTCATACAGCCAAAATATCCCAACGTAAGAGAGGTGATGAATACAGACCTTTGCACCTCATGATGGAACACTGCCTAAAAAACTACACTCCTCGCACAGAACAAGATTGAGCACCCATCTCTCCCCAGTAGGACAAAATTCCCCCATTACTCAGTTCCCATGAGGAAGGAACATGTACAAAAGAACTTTATTGGCATCCATACTCCTGGTCCTCCACCTTTCTTTCCAGCATGCTCCTATTGTTCTTATGCTCTCAAATCCTCCTCTCCTCCAGCTGATCAGCTGAGTCTCACCAAAGCTCTGTTTTTTCCAGCCACCTCTTACAGCAGTCTTCAAACACCTCTCATCCATTCCAACCCTCTACTCTTTTACCCAGTTCTAACTCTTTTCCCTCAAATATTTGCATGTAAAGTTATTTCTGTTTAAAAAATATTTCACTCCTTTTCTGATGTTCCTGCTTAACTCAGACCTTTTCCTCCTCAACCCACTGTCGCACAAAGAGAGACCCTTTGATGCAGACTATGAAAAGAAATTCACATGGCCAAGATTACATGCCAAAGTGGAACACCTGAGTGTTGACTGCTTGCCATACACTGGTAATTGCATCACCCTATTCCTGGGGCAGCAGCCTTGTATACATTAGCTTTAGCTTATGAGCACAGAAAAAGAAATAATCTTCTCTTTCCCCCAGAACACATCTGAGAGATGTTGGAGTCAACATTTTGAAGTTAACAGCACATCCCTAGCCAAATACATTGTTCTTGCACTGGATGCACATTAAGTCAAGTTTTCAGTAATACACTTCACAAATTACCTATTAACAGCAAATTAATATTTGTGCATTGTTGCTTCTTCATTTTAATAGAGGATCAGACAGGAAAAAAAAATCTATCTGGATTTTCTTTCCCCTTCTCAGTAATTCAACTAAGCTGGAAAAGGGCTGAGCAACTGTCTGAACACCTGAGCTGAGACAAGGCTTCATCCTGCACTGGAAACAGTATCCTTTCTCTTGGACTTCACACTCCTCCTCCTAGGAGTCAAAAGAATCAGTGGATAATGACAGACATGAAAAGAAAACAGGTTTGGGTTTGTTGGTTTTTTTTTTTAGTTTTGGGTTGGTTTGTGTTTTGGGTTTGTTTTTTTTTAAATCTGACAGATTCTTTCATTCTCTTCATTTGGAGTGGTTTGATCAAGGCAGACACAATTTCAGAACCTGAATTTCAGTTGTGAATGATTGGTGCTACTTTTTATAGATATACCAAACAGATCCAAATTGGTTTTGAGATGAAGTCTGGCCTCAAATATGCATTTTGTTACCCAGATTCTGTTAATCTTCAATACAATTAATTGAGAATCTTTTAGCCCTAGCCATTAAACAAATTACTCAGCCTGACAGACAATCACATAGATACATACTTCTCTCAGGATGAGAATGCTTTCAAATGTATAAGTTTTGAGAGATATTGTAAGAATAAACTAAGTAAATGAAATGAGTATGTTAACACTGAGCTACCTCATTTCAACCTGTTGAAAAGATTTCTGCTCCTCAACTCTGTACAGGTTAGTGCTCACATTTTTTGAGGTTTTCTACCATACAATTTCTCATGCCTTTAAAAAGTATGTGTTTAAATGTTGTAATAATTACAATTTTAAAATAATAATTGACCAATATGTGTAATTAAGTTCTATAGATAGAAAAAGCACACACTTGTTTAAGACAAAAAAAAATATTGTTAGTGATAACCAATTGCAAATTTCAAAGACTTAGAAAAATACATTTTTCTCGAGTTATATGCCCTTTATATTCATCAACCCTGATCATACACTACAGATAAATGAATAATTCATAAAAATCAAAAGATTTTGGTAAGGTTGTAACAATGAACACAATAAAACAAACAAACAAGGGAGAGGACCCATCCTGTATGAGAAATTAGATTTTATATTCAAAATATCTGACTTGTAACAGCTCAGAGCACAATAGCAATTACTGATGGGAACTTAATTGTAATGCTGAGCTTCAGTGCAATCACAGTTAAGGGCGTTCATTTTATTTTTTCTTTCGCTATACAATTGGATAAAACAAATACTTCAAACCTGATTTAATAAGTATTTTAATATAATGTCCTAATTTTTTAATTTCTTACTGAACAGTACTTAACACCTCTTCAAAATATTCTCACATAAAATAATTAATGTAAAATACCAACCTGCCCTAAAAAATATTAACAAATTAAATTAAAAATTGTGAAGACAATCAAAACAGAGCACTGACATTAATGAAATTAATACAGAGTTTAAAATTTTTCAGTTTCTTTTCCCTGCAAATTTATAACTGGAAGATACATCCTTGTGAATATTAACATCTAACTAATCTACTATTACATTGAGGGGATTTTTAAACAAAATGATGTGATATATTACAGTCTTTAGCTTGTGAGCAAAAAATCTAACTCATTCTAGAAAAAGATTTATAAGAGAGACTGTAAAGAATCAACAGTAAGATGTGTAAAACACTTGGATTTTGAAAGCACTCAAGGAAATTTATGGTCTTTAATGACATTTTTCTGTAATATACAGAGTCTTATTTGAAATGCTTTTTCTCAGTTGTGTTTGCCATAGATACACTAGTAATAATAAATATGAAAATCCATCTCTAATGAATCTGTTTAAGCCCAACTAATAAAGTACATAAGAGTCTACTCCCAGAGATTAACACGTTTGATATATAAGAATTATAGAAAAGCAATGATATGCTAAAAAGCTTTATAACATTTAACAAATATTTCGTGCTTTCAGGAAGTAACAGAATAGCAGTACTGATGAGTAATCAGTGCTGTAAAGAAAAACTACAGCTTGCTTCCCCTCATTATTCTACTGAGTTATCTTATTTCATAATTATGAGGGCTATGTATTGGCAACAAGAGGAAAATCCACAAACTTTCCACAGACATTCCTTGAAGTCTCACTTTTGACGCTTCAGGAGTGACACAGTGCCAGGTGCAATAGCAAATTTTTCATATTTTCTTGCTTACCACAAACTCAAGAAATTTATCACCCTGGTAAACCTCCAGCAGCTGTTCACAGAAGTGACCACAGTATAAAATAATCCAAATAGTGCATTGGAAAAAGAACTTCAAATTGATTTGTGGTTTGTACAGTGACACCAATGCACCAACAATGGTCAAAATGTTTGAGTTCTTTTTGCACATCATGTTTGACCATTCGTAGGAAAGGCTGTTTTCTTGTAGTTTCAACATGTTACTTTTAATGATGGTTTATGTTGTCTTTTACTGTTTTAATTGTGTGATCAGGCAACAATGTTACCCATGTTTACGCAAAAGAACCTTATCTCAACTCTCCATCTTGCCCAAGAGTCAGTTTGCTTCTTTTCCTCATGAAAGCTCTCCTGATTCTGCTCTCCTGTTTCTCAGCTTCTCTCATGCTTCTTACCCATTTGCTCAAGTCTGTTTTTGTGCAGGTTATTCAAATTCCTCATTATATAGAGGAGTATGAGGCATATCTGGTTCAGAAATACTTTTCAGCGCTTTTTGTTCCCCACAGAATTGTTTGCATAAGTTCCTTACACAAAAATCCCACATTCAAGGTTGCTGTATTGATTTTCAAAGCATTATAGCTTTGGGTCTTAGCTGTTTGAAAGATCCTTTCCTCTCCTCCCATAATTTCTCTGCTCTGTTGAAAAACAGAATGTGAGGGTAAACATTTCCTGCCATCTGGAGGAAATACAGTTTTCATGGGAATTTAGAACCCAGCACAAAGAGTAGTTCTAACTTAGCCTATCTCCAAAACAAAATGTGAAGCCTGCATCCTTCAACACAGGTGCAATTACTCATCTTTACACTTTCACTACCACTGTATATATATTTTTTGAAGAATAGATAGAGAATGATCAAATCTAGACTACTCCCATAGTAATAAAAATACTGGATACTTGCTGGAAAAAAAAAATCACAAAAACCTTTGAGGTGTACTTGTGGAGCCCTTCTAAAACGCAGTAGGTGAAACGCATATGTGATGTATAAAGCAGTCAAGTTCACAAATCTACTGGTCCAGGGAAAGCTGCATTCATAAATCAATGACAGGATTACATACACCCACGATAAAAATAGATATCTCATCCAGAAAGATGTAGTGTATCATATATTCTTAAGCATTGTGGGTCTGAATTCCATGCAAACTGCTCGATCAAATTCATGAAACAAAAGGCTTGTTTTATCTGACTGATGATCAGAGCACTACGTAGGATAGACATACCAGAGGAGTTGACAGAATGGATATGCTATGTAAAATTTAAGATTAATTATATTACTTCATTTCAGATAGTATATTCTACAGCCTCTGCACACTGGTTGAATTTCTTTTCAAGATATAATCAGATTTGAAACAGTTCAGCAAAAATGAGGGCATTAGTAGTCCCATAATTATTTCCAGATGATGCAAGCTATTTAATGCAGAAGATATATTTCAGCCCTAGACAATTCTTAAGTGAAATTTTCATGGATATATTCCCATAATCACAGACTTAACAAGCATATCAAAATTGAACATTCAAGAATACAGTAACTTTCAGAAGGGGATTAGAGATTTTTAAAAAAAATTTTGTTATAGATAATACCATTAGTTAGCCACTACTCAAATTCTGCTGTATTTGCCTAAAATTAAACTGTCAGATATTAAAGTAAGTTCTTGTTCAGCAACATTGCTGGTCCAAAGGCCATAAAATTTAAAGAAAAAGAGGAGTGGGGAAAGGACTTAGAATCAAAATGCAGACTGTAAGAAAACAGCTGTTATTACTGGTGGGAAGGTATTAGTATTCCTCAAGATATGAAGTTTCAGAGAATAAACAAAGAGAGTAAATTCTCATGCATTCATCATCCATAATGTTTAAATCAGTGTGAAGACCTCATTCATAGCCTCTTTTAAAAAAAAAAATCTTTTCTAAGCTTTTCCACACTCCACTTCTGGGACACCAGTGTACCAATTGTCACTTCGAAAAATATCTTACACCCTTTGTCAGCTCTTAGTTCTCTATGGTCAATAGTACCTATACTCAACTGTTAGTCTCTCTTTCTTTTTTTTTTTTCCGATTCAATAATTGTCATAGTATGCCTTAATTTATTTTAAATCCGTATAATTTATAGCCCTTTCCTTTCTCCAAACAAAAGATTCTCTTTAAAGGCATCTGAAGTTAACTGTCACTTTACAAAGGCTGAAAGATTTCATTCTTTTCTTGAATGAATCTTCAGTTTGAAGATTTCTTTTAATGACTCTGACATGGTAATTCCTCTACAAATATGACTTGATCGAGCTACGTGTGCTAGTATGCCAAAGGAGATCTCAAAACTTCAGAAGCAACTGTATTAGCACTTACTTTCACTCCATAGTCTGGATTTATACCAGAGTGCACACACACAATCCTAGTCACACGCTATGACTTTTTAATCTTCTCTGTCATGAGAGCTTTTTTTCTCCCTTCCTCATTTAGACAGTGTACTACTAAAATGTTGATACTGTGAGGTAGGAGTTGCAATTGCTGGATATCTCCCAGGAATAATATCAAAACCTCCTAGAACTGCTCAAGATGACAATTAGGTCAGTATCTCCCTGGAAATTTGAGACAATTGAGCCTCTTTATAGCTGTACAATTATGTGAGTAAATAGATTAAATACTCAAACTACTCAATTGAGACAACAGATTTTTCATTGGCTTCCCTCCCACTCCAGACATAGCAAGAGGTTTATGGCTAGACATATGCTTCAGCTAATTAGTGTCTTTACAGAGCTGCGTGCACACAAAGGGATACATAAAATGCTACAGATGAAAACTATAAAGAAGCAATAGATTAAAATTGAAAATAAGCAACAGTGCAGTAAATAATATTTAAATACTGTGAGATTTTCCCATCTCAGGTAACTAAAGAAAATTTCACAGAACTTTTCTTCATTCTTATATTTGAGAGACTTATGGAAATGTATTGTGGTAAAACTATTGAGAAGTTATAGAAAAAAAGTTACAGATTACATGCTAGAGAGATTATTAAATTGAGGAGAATTTTTCTTGTATAATAAACAAAAAAAAAAACAAGCTACAGTTTCAGCAAATTACATGCAGGAAGGAAAACCAACAAAAGAAGAAAAATGCCCAACTTATACAGTAAACACTGGCAGTGTCAGATTTACACTGAGTAATATAATCATATACTGCAACCGCTACATCTTTAAGCTGGTAACATGCAATTGCATTGATTATGGGTGGGTAAACATAGTTCTAAGAGAACAAATAGAAGAGTTAAAGATGGCCCTACATCACACTACATTACCAGCATGAACTAAGGATCATTACCAGTCTCAATAGATAAGCAATGATAAGTATTGCTAGAAGAAGAGGTTACTAGGACTTTCCAAGGACATGGAATACAGACACACCTGCAATGATCAAGATGGGTACAGAGCTCCCTAAATGTAACATGAAAACTCATATTAGCATCCCAAAATGTAGCAAGTGTAGTAAGCCCAAATTTAAAATTCAAAAATCAATCCCTTATTTTCAAAGAGAGAGGGAAAGGAAACAATGTGTCCTCCAGAAGAACAGTACCCACGAATGATGGTGCTCACTGTCAGAAAATATAGTCTTCACTGATTTTCTAGTAGTATTTACCACATAACTATGAGGCAAAGAGGGTTATTGAAAATTAAATTTGAAAGTCTCAACTGATAGAAGCTGAAACCAGTAGAGGGCAAATTCTCTTTTACTTCTGCAAATAAAAGTGATGAGATATCTGACCAAGATGAGTAAATTAAACTGCATTTTACAGATGTATTTTACGTCGATAACAGCGAGAATTTAAACACTGTATCTAATATAAACACTGAAATATCTGAAAGTAAAGCTTTCCATTACATGATAGATAAGCAAGGTAACACATTGTGTCCACTACTGAAGGTTTTTTCAAAAGCATGATCAGTCTCTCAATTTCACCCAACGTAGAAAGTTTATGCATTTACATATCTAAAATGTTTTCTAATGAAATAACCAAATTCAGCCAGTATGGAAAGAACAACATCGGCATACACATCTGTTTAAAACAATGCATCCAAAAAATCTCCAAACTTAGAATAGTATCAGGTATCAGATACTCCCTCTAAATGTATATATAAACATACAGGAAGCATAGTACACTTCACTGCTAATCTACAAAGGAAAACCAAAAATTGAATTAGAGTATATTACACATTGTCTTAACTAGTTTCCTCTAAAATCAACCACAAATAAGAGTCTAGTACAGCAATTCCTAACTGAAACACAAGCTATTTCAATGCCTCCCATCCAATGATAAAACTTGAATTTCATTACAGTACATTTCTGTATATCATACTGAGATTTCACCATTTCACCCATCGCACAGTGAGATGCTTCTCACCCATGAAGCTCTACTGCAACTACTGCTGTCCCAGCCAGTCCTGTGCGGCCAGGAGCACTACATACAGTCTGTCCTACCAAAAGAAGAGTAACATTTGTGTAGGTATAGTATTTTTTCTATTATACACCTGCATATGCTCCATCTGTTGGAAGTAAGTTGAAGGTCATCTGCTGGAAACAAACAGTGTGCCTAGACAATATTTTTTAGTAATTAGTTACAGGAAATTGTGCATGGAAACTTCAGACTTTTTATGACTGTTTCATATCTTTTTTTCTTTTGTAGCAAATAGACTTAAGCCATGCCATTCATTCATTTTTTACAAAGAGAATTGTGTAATCAAAATTAAATATATGGATCATTTTGGGGGCAGGGAGACATTTGTATATATGTATATAAAAACACATGTATGGTTTATAACATATAAAAATCTGGAAGGAAAAATATTTTAAAAAAAATTACAAAATCCAGCTTTGCAGTAATGTGTAAAGAGAAAAAAAGATAGATTTCTCTATGAATAATGAGTTAAAAGTAACCATCCTGTAACAGGCCGACAGATATTGCTTACAGGTTTAATTAAACTTCACATCATTCTAATTTAACATGACAGCAACGCTAAATGAAGAAAACTGCCAGTCACTGTAAGGTACATGAGATATTGTAAGATCATACTCTCCTCTCATAACTGTATGTTCCATGCATCAGGAAAAGAAAGATGGCTCAACATGGCCAGTTACACAACAATAAAGATTTTTTCTTGTGTTATTCCCATTTTATTATCATTATTTCAAGAGAAATACTTTGATTCTGAATATAGAATCCAGTGGTCTTTCCCTCTGTGGATAAAATTTGGAGTCAGCTTTAAATGCAGCTGACAGAACTTTGGCTAACATTCCCAGATTTTGCTGCCTAAGCACTGCATTTAATTTAAAATTTGCATATAAGCTAAACTATACAACTATGAATCCATTCCTAGAACTGAAGTTAATTCCAAAATTAAGATTAGAAGAAAAAGAAATCATACCATTGGCCTTGAGATACTGATGGAGTAAAGTGGGTCTTTCGTTACTGTTAAACCTGGGAATGTTCCAACATCGAGCATGCAGGGGCTGGTCAGTTGACAAACTGAGACGTCTGTGCTAACTGTACGCTGTGCCAAGAGGTATTCATGATCTTGTTTGGCCAGAGGAAGGCAGGGAAAAAAGCACTGCAAGAAATGTTTGCATTTGGTAATGTTGAATTCTTTGTGAAGGAAAGGAAAAATGATGGTACAACATGAATGTTTTTTGCTTTATAAACTATTTGCTATATAAATGATAAAATTTGAGTTGGATTTTCTTCAGCTTAGAGCTAGATTTGAAATATCCCTTCATATGTGTAATGTTTTGGTTCACTGGAATTATTTTAATTTTAAGTGATGGCAATTTGTATAGTCATAGCACATTCAGATGAGATAGTTTGGTTTCCAGACTTTTCCTTCAAAATAGTAAGCAGTGGATAATGGTGTCTGCATCCAGGATAACACGAGCAGACATAATGTAACTACACAAACACCTAAGAGGTAACATTTGTGTGGTGTAAAAAAATGTCGTTGGATAAACAGAAACCTCTTCCAATAAACTGTCTTTTGCTGTGTTTTGGGCTTGATAAGTAGAGTAGGGGAGGGATAATGCTGCTAAAAAGCCTGGTGCTTCCTATTTGATATCATTTACTCTTATTAAGCCATTCCAAAATCACACTAATTTATCATGAATAGAAGTCATCCCTGAATGTGTATTAATCCAAAGAGCTTGTAATTCCATATATGTCTGGAGAATATATTTTTGTTCTTGAATAATTAAACATCCTAACTCTTTGATTGGAGAAAACAATATAGCTATGTGAAGGAAAGGAGAACAGGCTTTTCTGAAATAACAAAAGCTACTAAGTGGCAAAGACAAATGTAAGGCTAATCAGGATCTTGAACAATAAAAATATTCAAACATATATAGGCTTTGGGATTTAAATATTTTATTTTGCTAAATCCAAACCATATTTCTTTTCTAGCTATCTTGGGATTTGCTCCTGAGATGACAGTCTTGAGCCTTCAGTATGCTTGGTTTGTCCATATATAATCAAAGAATACATTCCAATGTAGAACTCAAATACTTTATGTAAAAGAACCCTTGCCATCACCTGCCTAATGAGTAACAGGCTATATAGTGAAATCTGATGTCTTTTTTTTTTCTCCTTATCAAGGAAATGCAATCTGAACATCATATCAGAACTAATTGCTACACACTCATATTAGCTGGGAGACCAGCTGCAAGCCTTGGGCAATGCAATTCTGCTCATCTAGCCATTATCTTGTCTTTTTGTTGTTGTTTTAAGTAATGAAAACTAGCTGACAGCAGACACCAGCATTGACAATTGCTGAAAAGAAATTAAATTAGGATAGATTCTTTAATTAATGAATAAATTCAAACTGACTTCTATGTGATACTGTCATGAGAACTGCCAACTTGCTGAACAACTGTAAATTATAAATGTCATGGACACAAGAAAAAACAATATATGAATTGCATTAGTAAATCAAACTGAAGTAAGTTTGCAATAAAAAAAAAATGGGAAAGAAATACTGAGAGCATTGGCAAATTATTTTTCTGGAACATCTTAGAAGCACAGAAAAACATAACACACTTTTAACAAAATCTGCAGAATGCTCCAATTGTGAAGAATTGTCACTAATGGCAGAATAAGTAAAAATAGCCTCACTGAAGTAACCCTGTGTCCTCCAGATGCAGCAACAGCTGATTCTGTTGTTGCTTTACATGCATCTTGCATGCATAAGCACTCAAATTTTAGGTTAGCTTACGCTTCTCGCAAATCTTCATCGTTCTTTTTCCCTAAGTGTGCACAATCCCAGCTATGATCGGACAGACAGAGTTCTGATGTGGTGATGTTGGGTCATAGGCTGGACTTGATGATCTCAGAGGTCTTTTCCAGCCTCAACAATTCTGTGATTCTGAAGAGATGGTAATATGGAAGACGCACCAGGCAGCACCTGTTATGACCTGGGTACACTGCTTCCTTCTGCCATGCAAGTAATTTGGAGAAGAGCCCAAATAGTTAATATGTTGGCCTTAGTGGAATTAAGGTAGGGGCATGAGGTTCCAGGTATGAGTTTTTTAACAACTTTTGGGGATTGGGCTGTCTTTACTGAATGAAATCTGCATTCCAGTTCAGTCCACATCCATTTTTCTCACTGAATTGATAACTCACAAAAGGATAATTTTTCCTGATACATTACATGAGACTGAGCAAAAAAAATTCTGGAGTTAAGATCAAATTAGGAAAGCAAGTGAGAAAGGCAGATCACGGAATACCCGGAACAGACAGCCAAACACGGGCTACATACTGAAACTGCTCTTACCCTTATCCCCTTTTGTTGCTACAACTCTAGCAGGGAAAGGGCAGTGTTTGCTCCTTTTTCACATATTCTCGTGTGAATGAGTAAGTACATATGCATATCAAATATAGAAACTATTTGGAATTTACAGACAAGGTGTGCACTATGTCAAAGATGATATACTTAAGGAAATATAATAAATCTAAAAATAAATAAAACAATGATATCTGCAAAGTATATATGCTATATTATTTTGAGGAAGTAAGTATTTAAGAAGAATTATTATTTTTTTTTCTGAAAGAAAATGGAAAACACTAATAGTGGAAAAACTGGAACAACAGTGGGTAAGAAACTGGACATGAATTTCCCATTAAATATATCAGCAAAGGGAAATTGACGTCTACATTTTACTTAAACAAATACAATTTACTGTAATGTCATCCTCTAAGAATTCTTAACAGAATATGCACAAATTCAGAGAACTAGAGAAATAATGTAAGATTTGGGGATTTTTGCTTTGAAATATATTTTTCAATTCTCACATTTCCATCTTTGAATATTCTGCTATTTTCTTAATTTACTCTATATTTTAAAAGGTTGTTAAAAAAAAATCTTAATTTTTCCCATCACTGTCTCTTTAGTTAAGAGAGGCTACTTTTTCTTCTTATATTTATTATCTCTCAGAAAGGCCTTGGCTCTTATAAAATCTCTGTGCAAATCCATACTGCCATTGAATATTGGCATCATTATGGATGAACAGTTATTCAGCAAGGAATTTGGAAGATCAAAAATATGTTCTACGATCACATTGATTAATCAAATTTTAAAGGGGCAAATGTAATTTGCATTTGAACAAATATTACATTGCCTGTGCTATTTGATCGGTCCTACTAATCAGATGTCAACCAGCCCATTTTCCAGACTGGAGTTATGTTCAAGTACTCTTTCATCCACTCATGTAAATTTGAGTCTATAATCTTTACCTCTGCTTTTCTTCATTTTATGAAATAAATGTATGGCTAGATTTAAAACACACACAAAAAAAAAGTCTATGCCTGAAAGGCATCTTTTACCAGACCCCACTAATCAGTAGAACCTATTAACATGGGTTCTTAAAATAGGCAATGGTTCGGGAGAATTATGGATCTTTGATCAAATGACATTGCTCATAGCACTTTCAAAAGACACATTTGCATGCTGAACCATGAAAGGTTCATACATTTACACAATAATCTGAGAAAGAAGTGACACAGTTGTCTGTCACTATTTTGTAGATTTATGCTGTTACCAAAACATTTCAAAAGAGTTCACTAGCTAACAGCTCTTAAATCAAAACTTGCATTTGGCCCACTATAACTGAAAAAACCAGCCTTTCCCTTCTGTTTTCCATAACTTCTGTGAATGTACTCAGTTCTATCACATAAGGAGGCACGGTTTTCAGGGTGCCATTTTTATACTAAATTGCTAGAAATCAGTCCTAATGTCAAATACAATACTTCAGGCCCTTTGCATATACACAGTTTTCTGTTCTAGGTTACATACACTTTTTCCTGAAATGTAGTTTTGCATCCACCTAAGACAAATTTGTACAGACCAGTATGAAGTTCTTAAAATCCTCCTCGAACCAGAATAAATTTCATTTACGCTATTGCAACTACCCTAATACAGACTGAAACTAAACCTCAACTGCAGTATCACTCACTGAGGAAAAAAGTTGTATCTGAGTCAAAATCCCAGATTTACCAAAAAATGTCTTATTAAGCTTTCAGTTTATGGAAAAAAAAAAATAAAAATCTACAATTTGTACCTCAGGTTTAACATCAGCTTAGAATTATAGCTCAGTTTCAAATTAACCTGTTCTCAATTAATTCAAGGGGTCATTCATGATGGACTTAAAGAACTCAGATTTTAGCTACTTTCAGAACTTCAGGAAACACAAGACTTTGACATCAGAGTCCCTCCAAATGAAGGACTTCAAAGCCAGATGTGTAAGTGCATCTCTTCAATGAACTCTCAAAGAGCATCATTTACATTGTTGAACTCAGTGTGTCCTCAGGTAAGACATTTTCTTTTTATTTCCACCCATGTTGCAGGTGCCCCACTCTATTTTTATTATTTTTTTGCAGGTCTCTTATGCTGTGGTGCTGCTGCTCACCAGTCACTGACCTTCCCTGTCCCTGAAGCATCTCCTCTCCCCGAAAACAGCTCAGCAATCCTCACTTGTGGCTCCTCGTGAGTTTTCAGGCTGAGCCAAAAGACAGCAGACAGGGCAAGGCAGACAGACAGCCTGCCCTCTTGCCCACGTGCAGCTGCGCGCCTTTCAACAAAACATAGCAGACAACAAGCTGAGAGATAATAAACAAATACAATCCCCAGCCGCACTCACACAACTTTCATGCAGATTTGTGTTAGGCCTTCCCATCTCTCAGTTGCCAGAATAATTAGCTCTATTTCAGAATCTTACTACTCAGAAAGTGTATGCCGAGTAACAACCTAACAGGACACAGACTTCACCATGATTCATTGCTATATACTACAGAGGATTTTGAATTATCTCACTGGGTTCAACATCTCTACCAATCATCCTGCAGAGAGCATCCAAAAGTGTTTTTTAAGTCTATGAAGTTAAGCCCTATCTATGAAGTTAAGCCCTATAGTCTGCATTTCATTGCAATCTGTTGCCTTAATCAGTTCATTTTCCTAAAAATCCTTGAATATTAAAGACCTGCAGCTCATTTATTCCATCTGTCAAAACATTCACATTTGTGTTTAAAAACAAACTTACATCTAAACCACCTCAAAGAGCACATGATGCCCCATATCACATCCTAGGTCAAAGCATCCCTCACCCCTACCACAGCAAGTACAGATCAGAAAAACCAGGAAGAAAAAGTTTATGAAAAAGGCCTGATCTATGACAAAGAAAGTTTATGCAAAGCCATAACAATGACTTTAAAAGCATCATGGAAAATTGAATGAGCAACTCAAGATAGGTAAAATATCACAGAATCATAGAATGTGTTTGGTTGGAAGGGACCTTTAAAGGTCACCTAGTCCAATTCCCCTGCAGTGAGCAGGGACATCTTTAACTAGATCAGGTTGCTCAGAGCCCCATCAAGCTTCACCTCAAATGTCTCCAGGGATGGGGCCTCCACTGCCTCTCAGGGCAATGTGTTCCAGTGTTTCACCACCCTCACTGTAAAGAACTTTTTTTCCTAACATCTAATCTAAATCCACTCTGCTCTAGTTTAAAGCAATTTCCCCTCATTCTATTGCTACATGCCCTTGTAAACAGATTTATTTATTTATTTCTCTTTCAATACATGAGATTAATGCTGATTTTGGTCAAAATATTTTTTAGACCTTTTAAATGGAGTATTTTATAATGAAAAATATTTGTATATATTTTTGTATTTATATTGAAAATTGTCATCACAACAACAAAACACAGAAATAAGAAAAAGAGGGAGATGCACAACAGACCCTCCAATTGTAGGGACAGAATAAAGTGAAGATGACGATTGTTAGTCTTGGATGTGCTTACATTCAGAGGTATTGGGCTGTCGCTTAAGAATCCAGTCTAGAGAGTCTTCATGATTGCAGTTTTTTATCCAAAACCAATCAAATCATCCTGCTTCATTGCCAGGAAAGCAGAAAAGAGAACAAAACTTCCTCAAATATCTTCCTAATTTTTCCACGAATTTTAATTGTCAACCCAAGGCAGGTGGTCCCAGAAGTAAAAAAGAAGAGATCAAGTAGCTCCAAGGTACTGTCTTCCCACTCTTCCTTCCTGCTAACATCCCGCAGCAGAACTGCCTCTGGACTTCCCCTACCACAGAAAGGTTCTCAGCCAGCCCTTACCAAATGAATTCTGTACAGGTGCTATCTAATTTCCGAGAATCATTAAAGTTTTTCAGTGCAATAATAATAGAGCTATAGCATATATTCCTGAAATGCCTCTGATTTAAACTAACACAACATCAGAGTACATATGACAAGAATAATCCCCAAAGACACAAGGCCTTACAAGAAGGACAACCTAGGCCATTCACAAAACCTTACACTGTACTCGTCCAATCATAGCCATACACTTTGCAGTACTAAATTTCTGCATTTCAGCAGTAGCAGCATTCCATCATTTAGTCATTATCTGTACTTTTTTTCCCTTCTCCATTCCAAGGGAGTCACAAGATTTGCTCATCAATTTATTTTATTCTATCTGATTTTTTGAGATTTGAACCTTTAGGACAAAATAGCCAGCCTATAATTATAACCCTTAGGAATAAGCTTAGTTTAATTGCTATAGTCTTATCATTAAAAAAAAAAAAAAAAAAAAAAAAAAAGACCGAAGCCAACTTATAAAAGGTTTCCTCTTATTTTAGTTAAATTAGTCTTTCAGAACTGGCATTGTACACTCCTCTATATATGCAGATTTATTTCACTTTGACTTACACAGGCTAGAAATATTATTTTCTGGGTTTGAGAATCATAGTTCCTACTTTCATGTCATACACCTTACACATGAAAATTGAACCACATTCCTGCACTGTTTTCTTAATTCTAAGAGGGACTTCAAAAGATTTGACGTGTACAATAAAATACTATTCGTATAAGGAAATAGTAATTTGTATGTAACTTGACAGTGATGCAGCTATAGGGAATCTGGCAGCGTATGCACCTGCAATACACCTGACTGAGTAACGCTATCTGTTAGTGGTGTGGAAGCTGCATTCTAATGCTTTTGGAAGCAGTTATTATCTGACTGGTAATATCTACATAGCAGAACCAGTACAGCACACGGACCAGCGTGTTATATGCAGTCTTTCTGTAGATATTTAACCTCTGAGCAAGGCAAACAATCACTACAAAAACAATCCCTGTACCTGACCAACAAAAAATTCCCTCTTCCCCTGCCTTGCATGCCAGCTGCAAAGAATCATCATAGCCTGAAATACTGAAGACTTCAGAGTCTGATATTGTTTCTCTACCTCATTTGTCCCTTTCCCAGTCGCTGTTAGCTGCTTCTCATTCTAACCTCAGAGATTCCCAGAATTTTTAGCAGCCAAACTCAAGCACGCTCACAAGTTCTTCTTTTACTGCCCTTCTGAAATCCATTTCTTTCCTCAACTGCCATTTCTGCCTACACTCAGTACCAAAATTTACCAATTTGTATTTTGAAAACTCAAAACTGTGTGCACGCATAAAAGCTTTATAATTCGTCACCACACTTTCATAAGAAATACAATACGGCATACATCTAATACAAACGAATGAGCTCTGCATTGCCGAGGTATTGTATGTTTCATTGTTAAATCTACTCAGAATGGTAGTCTGTGTGATGAGAATGGATAAGGTTTTTAGAATGTTATATATAACACTGATGCTTGCTCTAAATGGTGAAACAATATATACTATCCACAGTATAATTATTGCAACCTTGTTCTTTGTACTTATAACAGGGATAAAACCAAACGAGCCTCTGCTGAACTTCCAGATATCATTCGTAGCAAATAAATCAAAGCTCCTTATTTTTGGATCCCAAAACAATACTCACTAAACAGGAAGGTACAGTGTGTCATCTCAGCTTGATCAGTGCATGTCCACAAAAAATATTTTCAATTCCCATGTTACCACTTCAAAAAAAGGTTGGGTTTGCTGCATTTAGGAAGGTCACTGGAGCAAATAAACCCCCCAAGCACTTGGTAATCATCTCATGAAAAATAGGTTATTTTTCATTTTTTCTGTACATGTTTTTATGGATATGTATACTGGACATAATCCTGCAATTTCAGCCAAGGAACAAGCGTATTAAAAACAATATTTGAAAACAAAAATCCTTTAAATTCTCTCAAATAGATAGAACAAAAATCAATTTTAAGACATAATTAGCATTCTATTTGATTTTTAAATGGTTTCTTTTCAAATATAAACATGTGTACTGCTATAATAATCAGTGCCATAATTAAGATACCATTAAAGGTAATTTCTCAGATGACAGAAAAAGGGAGATTTTAGATTTTTACAGGGCATTTCAAAAATCACATGCTAAAAAAAAAAAAGATGAATCTCATTACGTATTTTTGCATTTTGCGGAAAAAAAGATAAAATTCTACTATTGGTTCTGCAAGCAATTAGGGTAACTTCATTATTTTCAATAGAATAATACTCACATGTCAAAGTAAAATTTGGTCTTGAGAATAGGACACAAGGCTGTGCAGTGTTTAGCCTACTCTATTGTAAAACAACATCCAGAAAAATAATTTTGACTATGCTAAAGCTCATCGTAATGCTTGTTCAGCAGTGAGTCACATACCTTTTATTACAGGACCTTCTTAAAATAAAAAAGCTCTGAGTATTTCTTCTACTGAAGGGTTCATCACATGTTTGTCTTCAACTTTCAGCTTTCCAGCTTTTGTTATCAAGAGACAAAACAATTTTATTTTATGACAGATTTCTCTATTTTTTTCCAAAAAGTTGACTCACTTAAAGCAAAACCAGGCATAAAACTTGCTTGTCTTTTTTGCATGCAGGAGCCTCCTGAAGTCATGGTAACTATTTAAAGCAAAATTTCTGATGGCTTCTACAAATCCTGAGTACATAAATTGAGTTTTTAGATTGTACAGTTGTGCTCATTCCAAAAAAGATCTATAACATATTATAGATACTTTCAAAATGTTAAATGACATGTAGCAATCATATTCTCTCTAAACTCTATTCAACAAAGCTTTGTTTGATTAACAAGGTATTTACTAAATTTTCTAAATTTAAAAGGACTTCACTACAGGCCAAAGCAATCAAAAGGATTTTTGGTGCCAAAGACAAAGAATCATCGAACAGTTGGGTTCAAAGGGACCTTAAAGATCATCCAGTTCCAACCTCCCTGCCATGGGCAGGGACATAACCCACTGGACCCGGTTGCTCAAAGGCCCATCCAGCCTGGCCTTGAACATTTCCAGGGAGGGGACATCTACAGCTTCTCTGGGAAACATGTTCCAGTGTTTCACCATCCCCACAAAGAAGATTTTCTTCCTAATATCTAACCTACTTAAGCAGTCTACTGTCTTCCAGTTTGAAACCATTAGCCCTGGGCATTTATTACTACAGTGCCTGAGAGGGAGTCCGTCCCTATTTTTCCTGTGGCCCCCTTTGAGCACTGGAAAGCCACTACAAAGTCTCATTGAAGCCTTCTCTTCTCCAGGCTGAACAACCCCAACTCTCTCTGCCTCTCCTCTTGGGGGAGGTATTCCAGTCCTCTGATGATCTTCATGCCCTCCTCTGGACCTGCTCAAGCAGATCCATGTCTTTTTTTTTTTCTTTTTTTTTTTCTTTTTTTTTTTGCTAGGGGCCCCAGAGTTGCATACAGTTCTTCAGGTGGGTTTTTATGAGAACAAAGCGAAGAACCGCCTCTCTTGACCTACTGGCCACTGAAAAAGTCTTCTCACACTCTTAAATAAAAGTCTAAAAAAAAAAACCATGTAAAGATATAGCATAAATAAATAAGAATAATATAAAAAAGGAACAACATAACCAAAACCTCATTGTTACAGCTTTACATCAGAATTGCTAGAAGATATTACTATTACATCTGCTTCCTAACAGCAATTGGTACCCAAACGCAGAGAGCAGATTGTTTGTACTAAATACACAACATCAAGAGGCTTGTAATTTCAGGTGATCTCAACAGACTTTAAGCATCAGGCTTATGTTTTTAATAAATTAGCTTTTGAAAATTAAAAAAAAAGACATATAAGAACTACACGACTGTTCATGGTTTACAGTATTTATGAGTTTATTGATCCGCAGTATGCTGTCCCTTAAATCATTTTCTACAACTAAAGAATCCTTAACAACTTCCATGAAAGCCAGTCCCTTCCTCTGGCAAACTCTTTTGCCTAAGTTTTCCCTTATCAGTCACACTTCGTTTTTGACATGATGCAGTCACAATCTGGTTTTGATTTGTTATCCAACTTTTCCCTTATTATTCATAATACTCTATTTGTGTTTTCCATCACTGCTAACAGCAAAGTTTTTAGCCTACAGTCCACACTGGTTTTCAGATTTCTTTCCTAAGTAATGATGGTCATCAATGTGTGCAACGGTAGAAAATTTTTATCCATGTACTTGAAAATTTAGTTAAACAACTTGATTCTACCTGTTATTTTGTATAGCAAATCACTTGCTATCATAGCACCTTTCTATAAGATTCTATGCGAATTCTAAGTTTCAGATCATTTATGAATATATTCTACTTCACAATTGCCTTTGCCACACATGGGTACCCTACATCTCCTGTGAAAAGGAACCATGTATTCTTACTGCCTTTTTCACCTGTCTTTCATGATGTTATTAATCCATGATGTTATTAATCCTCCTAAGGAAAAGAGTTTGACATAAGAGACTCCTAGATAGGCTCCTTGAGAAAAAACTACTTAAAAAATTCATAAACCTGTTTGTGATTCACGATTTGCTGACTCTTCCCAAATAGATTAATTCACATTTGATCAAATGGCTATATTCTTTATAGAAGCTTCTATCCATTTATGTTGTCTAGGAAGCAATCAGTTCTGGCAAGTACATCTATTCTTACTTCTTTATAATGTTTACAAATTCATTCTAAAATTCTTCTCCTTAAATTTGTATATTATATCTGTTGCTATCAGAATGATCTCTGCTCTGATAATCTTTTGAGATTGGTTGTGGTAAAAAATAACAAAAATAATTTATCTTTTCTGTTACAGTTTTTAAAGCCTTTTGTACCATGGTCATACTTACCTTTCTACGACGTTTGAAGAAATTTCTATTTTTAGCTTTTATGCCTCTACCAAAAAAAGGTCTTTAGTTTTTTTTGCTGTCTTGATTATTTTTTTTCCCTATGATGATACATTTTTTTGTAGTTTGTCTTTCCTGTTTCCTTTGTTTAGACATGACACATTTTGAAGGACATCCTTTTCTGTACATTCATCCTTAGAATTCTCTATGGTCACTGTTAGAGAGTTCTTCGCTAGTTAAGAATTTTGTACTGTTGAAAAAATTTTGCCTTTCTATCACATACTGATGTAAAATTTACCTACTCTGTACAGAGGTTATTGAAAGTGTCTGTGTGTACATCTGCAACCTCTCTAAGCTTCCGTAGCTTTTTGTAATAGCTGACTTACTCCTGATCAATAACGACCCTGTCCTCTTCCTACATATATACAGATTTGAAATCCCTTTAAAAAATAAAAACATTTAGTTTGACTATATAGTTTACTCTTTATCTCTTTTATACCAATACTCCTGTACAACTTTCTCTGTCATTCATTCATAACTTGTACAATTCTCATATTGCAGAAGCTTGAATGTAGCAGAAATTTACCAGAATGATAGCAGAATTTGTGACCACTCCTTAGAGGAAAATCCAAATCCCAAAGATGCAACCTAAACTTAGTTCCTGAGTAAGCCTTTTATATCAAAATGCATGCTATTACACCACTCGTCTGAACTGTCAAAAGACTGATCCGCTTTTTCCTCTCTTGCGTTTTTTTAATCAGGTACTACAACATTCCCTGACTTCGTCATTTTACTCAAATATTAATTTTATGTATTTAAATACTAGATACAAAGTAAAACTTGTATAAAAAGGAAAACAGAATATAAGCATTTTTCCACTATTAAAGTAATGGATTACTAATCAGGAAATTATTGTTTTTCTCTTTTATAAGGTCTCTGAAATTATTTCCAGGTTATGCGGCGTAACTTCAGTTTGGATTTATCTCTTTAAGTGCCAAAGAGGTTTTTTTTTCCCAACAATCTATTCTTAAATCTTCATTTGTGAGACCTCTTGCATATACGTTTATGTTCCTGTCACAGATCACATAATAATTCAAAATAATTCTTTACATAAAATATTTCAACAAATACAAAGGATATGAAGCAAGGATATGAAGCTAAAAGGCTTTTAACAAGCAGCAGCAATGAACTATGTAACAATTGCATCGAGAGATGTATATGTAAGCACGTTGCAATCATTTGAGTGGAACTTACCTCCAAGAATGGAATGCAAGGCTACAACGAGATAAAGAGGCACAGGGTGCCTCGAGACTGCAGACTTTGCTTGTTAGAGAGAACAAGGGAGTAAAAGCTATAGTTCACCAAGAGGATATGGTGAAGAAGAGGAGTGGAAGAAGTAAACAACCACCAGATATCTCTGAAGCCCACCAAGAGACTATAACGCGCATGCAGGATTGGTTGTGACATACATTAATAATTTCTTGGAAATAGGAATATGTTTGTATAACCTGCATATAAGCTATGCATATGACTCGCTATGGCGCGCACATTAGGCAGAGCGATCCCCTGTGCGTGCAGTGCTGCAATAAAGAACACCTACTTAATTGTCACTAAGACTACTGAGTCCTGATTTCGGCCTTTTCACAGCATTAGATACTTGATATATTCACCAAACACCACCAATAACTTCTAACCCCACCCCTACATAACTTTAGCTCACACCTTGTAAGGAAAAGCTTATGACTGTACAACATAATGAGGTTACCAACAATGTATAAATTACTGCTGTGAAAGAACTATAGTTTGTGAAGGTTTTTATAAGCTCTCTCCCAAATAAAACTCAATAGTTTTTTTACCTACTTCAAGATGGTTGACGTACACAATGTAACACTAAAGACTCATGCTACAGGAGTAATACTACAGAAAGGTTTTTGTGACAACTTCACAGATACATACAATGGAATTTCAGGAATGTTCCACATGTAAAAATATGGAAAATAATGATAAAATGGTCATCAAATTACTCACACACTTCTGCTCTCCTTCCAAGTTCTTCCAGCTACAGAAGCTGTCACCCGCCCTCTGAATGGGACAGTAAGAAACTGGAAAGATTTGTGCCAAGGCTGGAGCAAAAGGGCAGGATCAAATCCTTGCAAAAGAAAGGGTTTTACTTCAAAAACTTGTATATCAAAACTGTCATTTCAGGAAACTGTGACCATGGGCTTGACTCTGGAATATGCCTCATCCATTGCTTACAGGAAATATATTTAAAAGTGCCCTGTGTTAGACTAGTCCCAACCTGTGAGCAAATCTAAATCACAGACATACAGAACAGATGATTGAAAAAACAGACGGGAATTAAGGAGTAAGAATATATAGTAGAATGATGTACAGACTGTTGAGATAAAATACATTTTCTCAAATCACCTGGAAGCCATGAAAACTGCTAAAAATTACTCTGCAAACCTATGAGACTGTCTCAGACCTGTTAACAGCTAAGCTGTAGAACCAAGGAGTAAGCCTGGAAGAAGACAAATATTTGCAGTATTTTTGAAGGGAGAGAAGGAGAAAAGGACACAAGAAACTGTAAATCAGACAGCGTAACAAATGAAATTCCTAGGAAATAACTGGAATAATAGAGCTTAGTAGTCTGGGAAGAAATCGTTGCAGTATATTTCAAATATGAGAAAGATTTTAATCCTGTCTTATGAGAATTTCTCAAGAATTTCAGGGTGACACATTTTAGATGAAAATACTTAAAAGGTGAGCACAGAATTAGTTATGAAAACACTCAAAGCCGATCAATATCCTTCATGAACTTGGATGGTTGTAGCCAATAAGGTTCTGCCAGTGTACATCTTGTTGGTACTGCTATTCAATGTATTTACAAAAAGAAGAGTAGAAAATATTTGCTTTTGCATACGGAAGAACTTCATGAATTTGGAATAAAGGAGCAAAATACAGCAATATTTGAAAGATGAGGATTTATTTAAAATAAGATGAATCTATATGTAGAGAAGAACAAAGAATAATCATTAGTTAACAATAGTGTGAAGTAGCTTTTCTGAAAAAAAAAGCAGAGTTTATGATGAATTACTCAAACTGAATATGAATCAAGATATTGAACTATATATTAGCAGACACAAATTAAAGAATTACAGAACAAGCAGTCTGAACAATTGTTTTTTCAAGAAAGATGGCAAAAGTCCAGAGGACAGACAATTGCATATGTTAAGGTCTATTGCAAAGATTTTCTTCTATAATTATCTCCATTTTAATGATGGAAGCTCAAGAAAAAGAATTCCCCAAGCAGGAATGGGGAGGTCATAGGAATGTCAGATAAGAATCCCATTCCCAAAGAGAAGCTTTAAAGGATCATCCTCAGAACAGACTTATTCAAATAAGTCATCTGCAGAAATCTATCATGTCATCCCTAAGTGGGTGAGATACATCTTAGTTTCAGTAAATGTCTTCAGAATGCTTCATATAAAATCTAACTAATTCTCAAAAAACCCCCTAGGAAATAGGATATGAGATTGGAGAGAGTTTTGCATACTTTTTTGCATGCAGATTTATACCAGGAAAAAATGAGACTATTTCTACTGCACCAGGGAAAAAACCAAAACAATCCGCCAAAAAATTCTATTCTGTCTACAGATTTCGGTAATCTAAATAAGAAAAAGGCATTAAAAAGGTTATTTAAACAATAGCTATTTTAATGCCACTGTTATTTTAACTGTTATTTTACGTTAAAAAAAATTAGATTTTCCTCAGTAAATTTGCTAACACTAGATGTGGATTCTGAGTATTTATTTCTCTAAGCAATACACAGAAAGATTTTTGTGAGCATTCTTTCACAGTGCTGATGTTTCCAAACACAGAACTCGGTAGTTCCCAAATGTACTTTTCAGATTATTATATTTTATAAACATTTGTCTCCATTTTTTCACAGTTAAATTATACATACCTGGAAAGATCTGAGGTTACTGTGGGAAACCAAATAAGATTAATGAATTATTTTTGCCCTATCTGATGCAGTGTGGCTTGTGGGGGTTTTTTTTGTTTGTTTTTTCTCTTTTATTTTTCCTCTTCCCCCAAATCCAGACTATTAGTTTTAATTAGACAGTTAAGTGAATCATTGTTAGGATCAATAACATATAAACATTTCATTAATTTCTTTCACTATCCAAAATAAGCTTTCTACATTTGTTACAGAAATGTATTTTTAACAATTATAAGGCTTACTCAATTCTTACTGAATTATCAGGCTTCCACATTAAACAAAAAGACTAGATAAATTATGCCCACTCCTTAGTTTACTGCTAAACAAGATAAGGAAATGTTTAGTGGTCTAATAACTATTTATATTTATGACTCATGCATTTCTCAAGATATTTTTTGTGAGTTGGAGCTATTAATTGTCACAGATAAGTTTTTTTCTTCCAAATTGGGAAAACATTTTCCTGTGTAAAATAAAATATATTTTCTGACTTACCATCAAAATAAACAGAAGGGATGTTATGACACCTCTCCTTTTGATATTTTATGATTTCTGAATTATTACTGATAAATCTAAGATTTGAAAAGCTTTTCCACTCCTAAGCTTAATAAAATATTTCATTTGGACCAGAGAAAGGTATTAATTTTCCAAATCAGACAAGCCTCCTATTTCTCTAAGCAATACACAAAGATTTTTTTGAACATTTTTTCACAGTACCGAAGTTTCCAAACACAAAACTCAGTAGTTCCTTCCTCAGAAGGGAAAAGATTCAAGTGCAAGCCAGAAAATACTTAATAAATGTCAGTGGAATTACCCTTGCTTTACAGTTGTGGGGAAGAAAAAACATTACAATTAGTTTAACCTGAAGGGTGGCTCAACATTTAACTCCATGAGGTTTGCTTTGCTCATTCTTATTTAAACATGAGTCTCTGAGCTATTTTAGGTTGCTGGAACATGAAATGGCACAGTGCGGACTTCTTTGTGGAAATGGTGATTTCTACGGGGAGTAATGATGAGAGCACTACCACCAACACCGTGCAAGCTGTGAAATAAGTCTAAAGGTAAATAAAGAGGTTCAAAAGCAAGTTTAGAAGTTTTTCTCAGTTCAATTTTCTCCTAGATTTCTACAAGGAACTAGAGTTCTCAGCATTGTTTCTCTCCAGCCTTTTAAATACCATGTATAACTCAGAACCTGTTCATTTAAAATTCTTCAAATTCCTATTATCAACGATGACATTCTTTTCTGAAGATTGTCTTATCTGGCCTTTCATTTTATACATTATGGAACATCAATCAAACCAAATTTTACGTGATGAGAGGTCAGGTTAACCTTGACCATGAGTCTGATGTTGTACATCTGAGCTCTGGGAAACATTAAAAAGAATGGGGGGGGGGCGGGGGGGGGGGGGGGTGGTGAGGAGTAGACTGCAAAGAGGACTTTTTAATCTGCTGAAGCTTTGGAAAGCTTTTAAAAGAAGATATACAGAGAGATAAGGAACAGGGAAGTGAGAGTTTCCATTAGAGCCTGAGACTAAATTTACATCATGTTTTGCCTTGAGTTTTAAAGGGAGCTAGACAGTTTATTAAGCCCCAGCATACCCACTAACAGGTGAATTGGAGAGCAAAGCTTTTAAGCCCACTGTCCTTTCTCAATGCAGAGGGTACTCAGTCATTGGACATTGCATACCACACATTCCGGCAAAAAAAAATTTAGAATTTCTAATTTTCTGATTTCTAGTCCCAACATGAAATAATCTAAAATAGGGGAAAAATTGATTTCTTATGTATAATAAGCCTTTATGAAAAGCACTGTCAGTGTTATTCAACATTGATAAGCATATCCTACCCATGAGAACAGAATGTAAATGTCTGAATATTGATTTATACCCACTGAAACCTGCTTCAGGTTGTAGCTCTTAGCCTGGGCTACCCGGCATAACTTAGAAATATTCGCACTAAGCAAGTCAGTATAGATAATTCTCTATGTATCTATAAACACAGATACATACACTGAAAAATACAGATTTCTATTTTATATATGAAACTTTTTTTCTTTTAACATGTATGCTGCCTTTTTTTTATTTCAAAGCAGTAGCTAAAAATGGTTTTTTAGTAGTGATAAAGCATATTTCAATTTTATGCAACTCAAGTCCTAGAGAGATTTCTATGCAATATCAGTTTGGATTTTTATTTCAATATTCAAGAGTTCATCAAGACAATGCTATGGTCAACACAATCAGAAGAGAATTTGCACACACGGAGTAGAGCAATATTTCACACATGTACTAGAAAGTAAGCTGTATATTGCACAACAATAACACCAGAACAATGAGAGATTTGGCACATCCCAGGAAAACCTTGGGAAGTTCATGCTTCGGTTGTTCCTCTTAGATGCTTGTCACTAAGATGATTGAGAGGTGCAATACAAGACATGCAAGTACTGATTGAGAACTGGATTTGTTTTGACTACAGAAGAAAAGATTAAAGGAGGATCTTACTGCTGTCTTCAAATACTCAGTATATGATTGCAGAAAAGTTGGAATCAGCATTTTCTTGGTGGTACAGAATAAAAGAAGGACAACGCAACATCTGCCAAACACCAGAACAGGTTGCCCAGGGAGATCTAGGTGAAGACTGAGCCACCTAATTGAACTACAAAGCCAGATCCAACATCAAAATCAATCTTGCTCTAAAGGATGGGTTGGACTAGATGGGAGATACCTTCCAATCTCAATTATTCTCTAATTCGAGCCTATAATACACACATCCCTTTATGCACTTTGTATTCCTTCCTCTGATTTTCTGACTACTCCTCCCACTCCTCCTTTCTGCCTTTTCATCCGAACTTCAGACATGAAACAACTTCATTAGCTGTATCAAAATAGCCAATAGTACAAAATAGTAAACATGTGATACCTATCCATGAGGAACAGTTGTAATTACTGACTACAGGTAGACAGCAATTAGTTGTATCTTTTGGATTAAGTTTGTCATCTGTTCTGAGATGACAAACGAAAGTGAATTACCTGCAATATTTAACAGACTGTAATATGCATATAAAACATATGCTTATCTTAGCAAGTTTTTCAAGCTCTATTAGTATCTTCCCTAGAAGCAGGATGAAAAGAAAGACAAAAAGCTAGAAAATTCTGCTGCTTTCAATTGTACATGAGTAGCAAATCAATTACAAATGTAGAAACGTAACACTATAACATGAAATTTGTTATAAATCTGAGGATGTATTTCAGAACTGCAAAGCATAATTTCTCAGATTGATTTTAACATTACAGTTCATGTATTATATCAGAAGCAATAGTTACATGCATGTTCTGGGCATCTTCCAACAACTATGTATAAATATTTATAGTAAAGACCCCATATCTTCCATAAAGAAGTGGAATTTACAAATATTCTTGTTACAAAGTCAACTTTGCAGTTACTGCATTGAATAAAAATGTTATTTTGCTCTTTTTTAGTCTAAGATAGATGTTTTAATGGTAGAAAAATAACAGATCGCTTTAACGTATCAGGTTAAATCAATGTAAGATTACTGGAGAAGTGCATTTTCTAACCTCTCATGTGGAAATGTTATGCAAATTATTTGTAAATGTGAAAGCCTCGAGAGCAGGGCTGCATTAACAGCTCCTATTACAAAAGTATCCTCAATAATTTACAACTCAAAGGCTGAACTGTATAAACTGGCAGAATAAATTCTAAAGTAAATGCAGAGAGCACCCTCTTCTGGAGTAAATAAAGCATTTACAACTCTTAACAGTGAAGGCAACACACTGAGTTTAAGTTAAATAAATATTTACACATGCAACAAGCTTAGCAAATCGTTCTGTGAGCAGAGTAACTAATGAAGCAGGGTTTCAGACAGATGGGTGGACTATGTCTCTCTGCACATAATCTTCCCAACCTTGCCAGCTCTTCCTGCATCGGCAGCATCTGCTTTCCTGTGCAACATGATACGCAGCACTCTTCACAGAAGCTCCTTTAAAGAAAGATTTCTTTTCACTGAACAATAGCTACTCACACTCCAGAGAGTTCAGAGCTATGTGCGTGGTCAACCAGTACATGTGACGTTTGGCAAACTGAGCTGTTTCTTGGAATTGCTAAAGACCTAAAATGCTTGTTGGAACTGTTCAACAGATTAAGAAGCTACTGGAAGTTTAACAACAAAATTCAGGTCTACGGCATTGTATCAGGTTATCAGACCAAAACCAAATGGTATAAAGCAGGTAAACTGTATCCAATTAAAAAGGAAACCTGATATACCAACTAGCAGCTTTGCAGAAAAGAGCCTGGGGTCTTGGAGAACAGCCCGACCACAAGCCAGCAATACATCCATGCAGTAAAGGGAGCTGTCAGCATCCTGGGCTGCAGCCGGAGTGTTGCTGCCAGTGGGTCAAGGGATGGGATTCTTCCCCTGTGCTCAGCCCTGGGGAGGCACATCTGCATTGTCGTGTCTACATCGGGGCTCCCTGGATCTAAGCAGAGGGTTTCAGCAAGTGTACTAGTTGAGATGGAGGTAATTTTCTTAATAGTAGTTTACATAGTGCTCGGTTTAGATTTGTAATCAAAACTGTTGATAATACAGTGATGCTTGGCTGTTGCTGAGCACTGTTGCACAGCACTGAGGTCTTCTCTGTTTCGCACTCTGTCCTCTCCTCTCCCGGGCTGGGGGCAAGCAAAAGTCTTGGAGAGGACACAGCCAAGACAGCTGACACGAGCTGACCAAAGGGATATTTCACACCATGTAACATCAGACTCAGCAATAAAACTTTGAGTGTGGGGTGTATTTTTCCAAGGTATCATAGAATGGCCTGGGCTGGAAGGGACCTTAGAGATCATTTAATCCAACCTCCCTGTTATGGGCAGGGATGCCACCTCTCACCTAGGTCATGCAACACGTGAGAACCGAACAGGAATCAAACCTGCAACCTTTGGTGTTTCAAGCACCACGCTAACCCACTGAGCTAAACCGGTAGTCGCTACTCAGAGACCGGCTGAACATTAGTCTGCTCATGGGAGATGGCGAGTGATTGCTTTTGTACCATTTTAATTTTCCTTTTTTTTTTCTTCACTTATTAAACCGTCTTTATCTCAACCTACAAACTTTCTTGCTTTTGCCCCTCTGATTCTCTCCCCTATCCTGCTGGTGATGAATGAACGAATGAATGAAAGAATGAGGCTAATTAGTTAAATCTCCAGGTGTGCCCTTCTGGTGTCTCAGCTACTTTGTGTTTCTAAAATATCACACCCATGAAGACAACTGACCACAAAATTCCTCTCTACAATCCCATATTGATGATTTACCTTAAAAAACCACAAGTGAAAACTGGTATTCCAGGCATGTAATGACCTCTGACACTATTTTCTAGACCTATGAATTAAAGACAGAAAAAAAGTGAACATTATCCCTCTATATCACATCTTGAAGACCCCTTCTGTAGAACTTCTTGTTTAATCTGGCAGTGTAACTCCCATATTCTAACTCCACGCTGTCAATAGCTCACAGAGTACAGGACTTGCTAGCACAACACCCAGGTACACAAGCACATATACTCTCCATTTCTGTCTGAAATTCCCAAGTTTTAAAAGCAGGCAGATTTTTCAATCCAAAACGGGTTTGACATTTGCAAAATAAGTCAATTCTTAAACTACTATTTTTCAGTATCATTTTCTTCACAACCTCTCATGCAACGTAGACGCTTTTAAAAGGATGACAGAATTATCACAGAGTTATTGCTGTGTTCTTGTTCTGTTGAGCTATCAAGATGAAATCAGTTACAAGGAAATTTCAGATCTATCTTCTCCATTAGAGGTCAGCAGAAGACCATTTATCTATACAGGATCTGAATGGTTCTCATTTCTTCTGGAAATTCTCGGTCATTAAGCCAGCAGAGCAAGAAAAAATGAATTTGACATTATGGGTCAGAAAAAGACAAGTCTAAAGTTCATAATCACTACTGCCTGTTCCACCTGGAATAATTTCATTGTAGAAGACAGTTCATTTGTAGACAATTCAGATCACTTACAGAAATTGTGACATATAATCAAATATGTCATGAAAACTAACGGCAACATTGATTCATGCAGAGTAGACAGGTCTAAGATCCTTCTTATGCAGTCAAACTGCAATGGAAAACTCAGAATTCTGTGGCCTCTTTCGATGGTTTGGGTTGGGGGCAGGAGGAGGCAGGGCGAGTCTAGCAGTCAAGAGGCTGTGAGTTACTTCATTGTCTCTCCTCACATTTTTGATACCACTGAAAACTCACCTTTACCTAGTGCACTTTCTAGATTGGGTGACTCCACTTTCACTTTTTTTCAAGTATCCCTTTCTAAAGAGACCATTTCACCTCACTTATCACAGAAAACCATCTATACAGCCACCACTCCTTCAAGCCTGAAATTAGTCACGGTCTTCATATAGTCACTAAGAAACCTTCATGGGTGTCGTCCAATCAGAAGACATTTAAGATTATGAGATATTTTTCCTTTAGCTGTTGTCCTAGGAACTGTATTATGTTTTCACCACTGAAATTAAAGCTATCACTGTTTTGATCAGAAAGGGGAATTCCTCTAGAACTATTCTAACATGGATTTGTGGAGGAATGAAGGGCAATGACATCAGGTTATTATAAATACTGAGGTTCATAATACACAGTAAACTCTTCTCCCAAAGGCCACACTGCCATGAACTCGCCTACAAGTCATGAAAGATGGAAAAAGTTCAGACTGAGTTCAAGAATGCATACAGGGCAACATTTCTTAAAATGCCAAAAAACCCCTAACAGTATCTGAACATACTATTTGGGGGAAAAAAAAAAGTCATAATACTGAAATGAAATCATAAACTGAAATGTACAGATATACACACACAATTCCCCACCCTGCTCCCGTTTTCAGGGAGATTTGAGGTTCCCCCAAGACAATTTAAAAAAAATAATAAAATTTACCTATGATATATATTACGGCTGGGTTTTTTTCCATCAAAACTAGGTTCAACTATAGCCAATCCTCTAAATAAAATTTTCAGAGTATTAGATTTTCTACCAAAGCTTATTTTTGAAGAATATTAAGTGGATATGCTCTAGTGGAAATAATCTAGACCAGGATTTCGTAATCTGAGAACAAGAAATCCTTTGAGGGTTATAAGACTGCTTCAAGAGGTTGAGGCCATAATTACTAGGGAAAAGAAGAATATCCAGGCAATTCCCCAAAGGGTTGATTTTTTTTTTTCTAGAAATGAGTAGAAAGTAATTTGTCTTTCACCTCTACTATATTATTCTAGTACAGAAATCATCATCTCCATGTGAAATGTTTCATAGCAGGTTTTTTTGAGGTTTTTTTTTCCCTTGCATAACCACAGCAGGTAGTTTTCACTCTATACATACGTAAAAGCATATAATGTAAACACTGACAAGGAACTGATAAAAAATAAACTGATCATTAAATTAATTATAAACTTGCACTTCTATCTGAAAACCAAATCCTCCTTCCAGGGTTTATTTTCACATTAAAGTGTTTTCTTTAATAAAAGGAAAAACTGGAAAGACAAAAAAAAAACCAACTTCCCAGAGAAAGTAACTTTTCTTGTACCTTAAATGTTAATATACTCCATAAGATGTCATTGCAGAAAAGTCAAAGAGAAAGTATAATTGCCACTTCTCGTTTCAAAATTCTAAATGTAGTCCTTTTCCTTCAGAAGAACATTTCAGGGCATATTCACAGGTTTTCAGGATGCCCTAATGTATTATATTCTCTAGACAGTAGAAAAATATACCAAAATATAAAATCTATCTGAAATATTCAAATGCTAGATAATTTTTTTTTCTTTTTCCTTCCTCTAAAGGATGGCATATTTCAAGAGGACCCAGTTATGACTGGTCCAGTACTACTGACATTCATGGTCCAACTGCCACAGTAAACCCTCATTAATATCAGTGTGGGGAGAAGGGGAGGTCACAAGCAAGGTCTTCTGTCAGATGAAGTTCATGGTTAGGGTTTCTTCCTCTCATCTTCTGGCAGGATTAGGATGTCATTGCTTTCTTCCTCCTCAACCTGGGGCTTATTTGGGTTTACTTCTGTCCTTCCCCTCAGCACCGCCCACACCCCTGATGGTACCACACAGCTCCAGCTTACCCCAGTGAGATGAGTCACCCATCACCCATCACTAGCAGACCAGGGTGCTCAGCACCACCCAGACCAGGACCTAGCCCTGCAGGCCTCAGGGGACCACAAGGCTTCTACTAAACATGTCAAAAAAATCCTATTTACAGGCTATGCATGCAGATGCCACACTTCATTCTGTTCTTGATGGAAAACAGAACCACAACTACACTTACAGTCTAAGTGGTGGTGTCTTAACCCAACAAGAGCCCTGCTCTCAGCCACCACATCTTTCAATTACAGTTGCATGACTGCATCTATACTGTGTCCTGCTTTCATCTGCTTCCACCAGTTATCCTGACAGTCTAGAATTTTTGAAGATTTTGGAGAAAGAAATCCTAAGGAGCTTTAACTTTACAGCAAACTGGAAGCCTGTGCAAAGGAAATACAACTGAGCTACAAACCTCAGCTCCTCAGAAAAAAAGCATATAAAAAAGGTTCTTGTGTACATATGTTAGGCTGTCAAATTCTCTTTCAGGTAAAAAAAAAAAAAATATACACAGACTCACAGACACATACATCCTGACAGATCAGTTGATCAAATAACTTTTATTTTGGGGCAAAAAAGGAAGCTATGTTTTCTTGCCATCTTCTATGTCAATAGATTTATTTCCAATGAAGAACATAGATTTACAACATAAATATATCTTCTGGAAAAAATAATTGCAACTAATGGAAAAACACAGGAAAAACTGAAGGCTAAACTGTAGTTTCATAGAATCATAGAATCATAGAATGTTAGGGATTGGAAGGGACCTCGAAAGATCATCAAGTCCAATCCCCCTGCCAGAGCAGGAATGCCTAGACTATGCCACACAGGAACGTGTCCAGGCAGGTCTTGAATGTCTCCAGAGAAGGAGACTCCACAGCCTCTCTGGGCAGCCTGTTCCAGGGCTCCGTCACCCTCACTGAGAAGAAGTTTCTTCTCGAGTTTAAGCGGAACCTCTTATGTTCCAGTTTCAGCCCATTACCCCTTGTCCTATCAGTGGTTGTCACCGAGAAGAGCCTGGCTCCATCCTCGTGACACTCACCCTTGATATATTTGTAAACATTAATGAGGTCACCCCTCAGTCTCCTCTTCTCCAAACTAAAGAGCCCCAGCTCCTTCAGTCTTTTCTCATAAGGGAGATGCTCCACTCCCTTAATCATCCTAGTTGCCCTGTGCTGGACTCTCTCCAGCAGTTCCCTGTCTTTCTTGAACTGAGGGGCCCAGAACTGGACACAGTATTCCAGATGAGGTCTCACCAGGGCAGAGTAGAGGGGAAGGAGAACCTCTCTTGACCTACTAACCGCCCCCCTTCTAATACACCCCAGGATGCCATTGGCCTTCCTGGCCACAAGGGCACAGTGCTGGCTCATGGTCATCCTGCTGTCCACCAAGACTCCCAGGTCCCTTTCCCCTGTGCTGCTCTCTAATAAGTCATTCCCCAACTTATACTGGAACCTGGGGTTGTTCCTACCCAGATGCAAGACCCTACATTTACCCTTGTTTTATTTCATTAAATTTTTCCCCGCCCAACCCTCCAGCCTGTCCAGGTCTCGCTGGATGGCAGCACAGCCTTCTGGCGCGTCAGCCACTCCTCCCAGCTTGGTGTCATCAGCAAACTTGCTGATGGTACTCTCTAGTCCCTCATCCAAGTCATCGATGAATATATTGAATAATACTGGTCCCAGTACCGACCCTTGAGGCACTCCACTGGATACAGGCCTCCAACCAGACTCCGCCCCATTGACCACTACTCTTTGGCTTCTTCCCCTTAGCCAGTTCACAGTCCACCTCACTACCCGAGAGTCTAGACCACACTTCCTCAGTTTAGCTGTGAGGATGCTGTGGGAGACTGTGTCAAATGCTTTACTGAAGTCAAGGTAGACCACATCCACCGCTCTGCCATCATCTATCCACCTTGTTATATCCTCATAAAAGGCTATGAGGTTAGTCAAGCACGACTTCCCTTTGGTGAAGCCATGTTGACTGTCTCTAATGACCCTCTTATCCCTGATATGACTTGAGATGGCACCAAGGATAAGTCGTTCCATCACTTTGCCGGGGATGGAGGTGAGGCTGACCGGTCTATAGTTACCCGGGTCCTCCTTCTTGCCCTTTTTGAAGACTGGAGTGACATTTGCTTCCCTCCAGTCCTCAGGCACCTCTCCCGTCTCCCAAGACTTGGCAAAGATGATGGAGAGTGGTCTAGCAATGACATCAGCCAGCTCCCTCAGCACCCGTGGATGCATCCCGTCTGGACCCATGGATTTATGGATGTCCAGATTGCTTAATTGGTCCCTAACCCAGTCCTCATCGACTAAAGCAAACTCCTCCACTGCCCTGACTTCCTGTGGGGCCTCAGGGGAACGGGGCTCCTCAGGACAGCCTCCGGCAGAGTAGACAGAGGCAAAGAAGGCATTCAGTAACTCTGCCTTCTCTGTATCATGTGTCACCAAGGCACCCACCTCATTCATCAGTGGGCCTACATTGCCTCTGGTGTTAGTTTTATCTGCCACGTATTTGAAAAAGCTCTTCCTGTTGTCCTTGACCCCTCTCGCCAGGTTCAATTCAAGGGAGGTCTTTGCTTTCCTAGTTGCCTCCCTACATCCTCGGACAACAGCCTTATATTCTTCCCAAGTGGCCAGCCCCGCCTTCCAAGATCTGTAAATTCTCCTCTTGCCCTTGAGCTTACCCAGCAGATCCCTGTTTAGCCACGCAGGTCTCCTGGCTCCCTTCCTTGACTTCCTACGTGTCGGGATGCTCTGATCTTGAGCACAGTAGAAGCAGTCCCTGAACGCTAACCAACTATCTTGGGCCCCTTTACCTTCAAACAGCCTTACCCATGGGATTTTCTCTAGTAATTGCTTGAAAAATCCAAAGTTTGCCTTGGCAAAGTCCAGGGTTGCAATTCTGCTTGCTATTTTGTTTCTGCTACATGAGATCTTGAACTCCACCATTTCATGGTCACTGCAGCCAAGGCAGCCCTCAACCTTTACTGCTTCAACCAGATCCTCTTGTTAGCGAGGATGAGGTCCAGCAGTGCTCCTCTCCTAGTCAGCTCCTCCACCATTTGCAACAGAAAATTATCATCAATGCACTGGAGGAACCTCCTGGACTGTGGATGGCTGGCTGAGTTGTCCTTCCAGCAAATATCAGGGAAGTTAAAATCCCCCACGACAACCAGGGCCTGTGATTGTGAGACCGCTCTCAGCTGCCTGTAGAAGGCCTCATCAACTTCCTCACCCTGATCTGGTGGCCTGTAATAGACACCCACAACAGTATCTCTCCTGCCAGCCTGCCCCTTAATTCTAACCCATACACTCTCCACTTGCTCCTCATCCATGCCTGGATGGTATTCAAGACATTGTAGTTGCTCTTTCACGTAAAGAGCGACTCCACCACCTCGCCTGGCTGGCCTGTCTTTCCTGAAAAGGACATAGCCACCCATGACCACATTCCAGTCATGTGAGCTGTCCCACCATGTCTCTGTAATTGCCACCAGATCATAATCTCCTGCCCGAACCCAGGTTTCTAGCTCCTCCTGCTTATTCCCCATGCTGCGTGCATTGGTGTATAAGCATTTCAGGGAGCAAGCTGAGCACACTGATCTCACCCTAGGGGGATGGAAGGCCACCCGGTCCTCATAATTTCTAGAGCACCGCCCCGCCGCAATCCCAGCTATAACCCCATCCCCCTTCATATCTAGTTTAGTTTGACTAATGCAGATTAAAATCCATGGTAGAAAGCACTGTATATTTGATGAGGCAAGTATGAGGCTCTAATTGCTGTGCTTGTGAAATCTCAGACCAAAGAGAATTGCTTTTTATATCCATTTCATTTGCTTTGGGAAACACGCAAAATGTTCGTATAGTATTGTTCTATGGTAGATTACATTCTATTATCCTGCCATATTGCTAGTCTTACTCTGACTCGGATATATTTTACCTGAATGATGCTAAAATAATTTCTAATAGAAAGAAATAAGAAAACAAACAAGTCCCTCCAAATAAGTTCCACTGTAACTCATCAACTAGGGGATAAAAATCTCCGATACAACCCAACACACTACGAAAAGCACATCATGAGTAAAAGCAATTATCTAAAGTAATTTGATATGTTTACCAGCTTAATCCGTTATTTTTGAAAAGCCTATAAAAATTTAAGAGGAGTGTGCTGCCTTATCAGCATTGACAGAAAATGGAGGCAGTGTGCCTGCATGTATTAACATAAGTGATTAGACAGGATTCACTGTCAATTATTATTTTTTGGCACAATGGTAAGCTGTTTTTTAAGTTCTGCCATCATCTATTTTCTATTTCTTGTCAGTGACCTTTCCACATGGTGAAAAACACAGACTTGTATACAAAAGAGTAAAACATAAATTACAAACCCCAATATTTATCAATTGTTTTGGAATCCAAACAAGTTACGAAAAGCAACATTACTACACACCTATGAAAGTTTTACTGTAGCCTCAACTTTTAAATTTTTAAAAAAGGTTTCTCACACCAATATAAAAAGGTAGCACTGATCTGGTCTGATACAACACAGTAGTACTTCCAAGTAATTATAGCAAGTGTACAACATAGTAAATTATTGTCGTTGTGCATACTAACCATGTTCCATCAGTCTTTCTCCTTGCATCCATCTCAGTTCTGCCACAGAAAATGGTCCAAAATCCACCTGCTTTATTAGGCTGAAGATGCATCACTATGACAGAATATTTTTTCTTCAGTAATATACTACATGTTTCTCACTAATCACATCACAAAGAGAACTGGCATCATATTTCAATTCCACTGGCAGTAGTGTATGTTGCAGACAAGCCTGTCTGGCGTAATCATTTTCCCAGTTATACTAGGCTTGCTGGAGCCTAAAATAAAAATATTTGACCTTTTCTACAATTCTGTGCTTGCATTAGGTACTGAAATATGACACGAACATTATGAATCTAGTTCCATGGCCTTACACAGCAAAACTTCCAAGGACAGTGAGATAAATTTTCTATGTTAATACCACAACAACCGATTTCATTCCCTGAAAACTGTTCTGTTTTGTTGTTTTGTTTTTTTTTTAAATAGAATGCTTTTTCAGACCTATACTATCCAGATCACTCAAACTGCAATATAGAGAATGAACCGTGAGAATTACATCCTTCCTGTCCAGTCTTGCTCTAGTCGAGCTTTCAGCAATGATGCTGCAGGATTTTGCCTAACGTTGATATCTGACTGGCTTGTGTTTGCTTGCTTCCACTGCACTCCATCATTATGTGTGTAGCTGGTTCTTTGCAATTTTAACCCTTAACTACAACAGACTTGCTATGTGCAATGGCAGACTGCTGAATGCTACCTCTTCTGTGTCATGGCTTCTTGTGTGCTTTGATCCTTCAAGAAGAGCGACTAGACAAGGTGATGTGGGATGAGAGCAGTGATATCCCTGGAGACAGTGAACATACACCAGAGCAGTTTCCATGTTGCTGATCACTGCTGGCAGTCAGTGCACAAGCAGCCAGACCATAGCTCACGTAAACACATGACCAGTTGAAGGAATCAGACAACTCCTGTGAGGACAGGAAAAAAAGATCTAAAGGGAATTTTGCAGAATTTGTGATAACCCAGTCAGACACTGCATAGACTGAGACTAAGCCTAGAAGCACAGTCCAGATTGTAAAGATCCATGAGAAGTCAGGCAGTTGTTTATACAGACCTTTTTATTCTATTATATTACACAGTTATCTTATTTAAAATGGCAAATATGGTGGCTTACATTCCAATTTTTGTGTCTCAGTCTTTGGGGGTTCCACTGAGAAACATTTAAAAGGATTGATTTGTAAGCTCTTGTTAACTCCTTATTTCTTCTTAGGCTAATACTGCATGGTACATACAGCTATACTGGTATGACTAAGTATCAGTACACCCTCACAGCCGTCTCACATTTCTCATTCCTGTTTCCAGTGTTGCTGTAAGGGTGGCAGAATAATTTTTACCGCCTTAAGAGTGGTAAATGAGTCTCAATTCAGAGCACTGAAAACTCACCCCCCACACCCACAAGGAGCATGCGTGCTAATTTACGTGAGATGTGAAGATAATTTTAATATACTGGTCCAGCAATGAATGAAACCGTTATCACTAACCAGTAAAGGTAGAAGTAGTGGCAAGTTAGACATGTTTATACTAATAAGTTACAAAATAAAGATGTTGCAGTTTTTCGATGCGGTATGCTAGTTTCATCTAGCATCCAAACTTGGCCAACTTTGTTAATAAACCAGTGTTGGCTTTCTAAACTAGCATTCAGTTTATAGAGTTTTTTCTTTGGAGTTGCTGCTTTCAGCAACACCAGAACAGAAGGTAACATTCTGTGTCAGACCTGCAGATGACTTCAGATGTTTATGTCTTAACTGTTCTCCTCCCCATCCAACTTACTCTTTTTCTTAGGCATTTCTGAACAAACTTTTCAAAAATTTCTAAGGGATTTCATCCTACCTTTTTTAATTTCTATTATACACACATGATAGATAGATTACATGGCTTGAGAGTTTTATTTGTAATTGTTCAGTGCAAACCTAAAACTAGTTCATGCGTCTGAAGAGTAAGGATCTTCACAACTTCCCCAGCCTTTATAAAGAGCATGCAACCAGTTAGAAATTCATAGTGACTGCAGGAGAAGGAAGGATTTGGGTCCTTGTGAAAGCATTTGAGAAAGCCAAACACATTTGGGGGACAGGAGTAGCACAGAGCTAGGGGTAACAAGAGGAACAGAAACCACTGAGCTGGGCATCCATATTGCATTTCAGCATGGTTTTGTAATAAGGACTGAAATTCTTCATGGCCATATCTACTAACTATTTAAGACAAGAGCCTACACGCTACTAGAAGATAATTCGAAAAATAGCAAGTCACAATCCAAACTAAAGTAACTGGTGTAAGAGCTGGAGATTACTCATCAAATTACTCATCTTTCTTACACACTCTCCATTACTTATCTAAATGATCCCTATGACACAGCAATACACATGCAGTCATTGCAGACAGAATATTTATTTCATTTTCATAGCCAAGTCTATTTTAATTTGTCCTTTTATTTGGGTAAGTCACAGGCAACTTCTCCTCCTCAGAAGTGAAGCTCTAGCCAGAGAAAGTCAAACACCTTTGCTTAACCTACATACTTTATCAAATAATGTTACTATTAATTCCTATCTACCCAACCAAGTGTGCAATCAGTGCATAAGTTGATGGCTTAGAAGAGGCAAGAGCTCTCAAGACTCAGAACATTCCTGCACTACCTTTGTGCCTTAAAAACCTTAGTGTCTTAGTACATATTGAGAACAAAGTAAAAGCTGAAGTTTTAGTTTGCATGTCGGAACTCACAGATGTTTATGCTTTAAAAACCTGTGTATTCCATGTATAAAACTGCTTATAAAAGTACCAGTACTAGCATGCAACAGACTAAAGCCACGATTTAGGTATTAATTTGTAAATTCTATGTAACAGCAGAATACTAATTTTCAGTGTGTTGCAGTTTTAAAAATATCCATGGACTGCATTATGTCCAAACGCTGATTTTTAATGCACTGACTAGACTTTGAAGGATACAATGCTTCACCACCTCTTTGGTAATTGCCTGAAGGGCAGTAAGAACATTTTGCCAGACTTGTGTTTCTCTCTCTCAAAACCTGTAGTTTCATTTCTGTGATAGCTGAAAATGTGAAGTTTGCCGACTCTGTAAAATGATGTTGTTTTTTCAAACGTCACACCAAAAATTCCTTGCAAGCATTTGCTGCTAGCAAACAAATGATACCCCAGGAAGAAACAAAACACTCTGCACTTGCTTGCGCAAGGTTTTCCTCTGCTTTCCTACCCCCACCCAGTGCATCATTCTAATTACTGTAGTGCCCTGTGGTGCTGAATATTGTAGGTTGATGGAAAAAAACACTGAAAAATTGTCAGGGACAGTAGAATTAAATGACTCTATGACCTTTCAGTGACATGCTATCATAAGATGGTCATAAATTTGCATGCAGGCTGAAAGGCTCTTAAATAAGTTCTTCAAAGTTATTTATATGAAGTAGTTTTATTTTTAAATCCTACCATTTCCTTCAAGCAGTTTTTCATTATTTTTAAGGAAAAAAAACAAACAAGACAAATGTTGCTAGAGCGCCTATGAAACAATAAAAATAATCCATTTGAAAATTATTTCAGAATCGAAATATTGTATGTTTTATTCAGGTTTAGTTATATTTTTAGTTATATTTTAGTTACATGTTTGAGCAGGAAGTGATTTTAGTTTTTAATTGTTTTTTGTTTAGTTTCTTTTAAAAAGATAGTACACCACTTGTCATTTAAATGAACAAAGTAATGAACTGCAAATGGAGAGAACTCAGTGAAGCATGAGACGATTTAGCAAAATATTTATACATCTCTCATAGATTCTTATTTCTCTGGAAAGGTTGAGTGTAAATGTGACATTTTGAAATGTGTGACTGCACTGAAAACTAAATCAATCACAAGTCATTTATCACTTAGTAATGAAATTTAATGTTTATCTTCATTCTCATTTAGAGAGGTCTTGATCCTGTAATTATTAGCTTTGAGTCTGACCTTCGTACTTTTTCCAGACAATTAACTTTTTTCTTGCTTACATCTGACCTAGATAAGGATCTGTTCTTCTGTAACAAATACATATTTTAATAAAACAACACAAATTCAGCCATTAATATATCATAGTATTTTTTAAAATGGAATTTCACATCATCCGGCGTATTTACTGAAGCCCAAGAGGTATTGTCTTGCTTCCACAATGGAAATGTGAATCATTTTAACTACTCAGATGTGTTCCAAAGCTAAATCAGAGAGGAGAGGAACGTAAGCTTTAAAGTTTTTATGGGACAGTGAATCCAATTTCCCTTCATTTCAGTTGAAGTCCTAGCCTGAAACTACAGATTACCTGTCTCAGAATCAGCAATCACAGGCTGAGCTCCCTTCTGCTACAATTGCAAAGAATACCTCTGAAACTTGTCTTTTGTAACACAAGAACATCCCCCATCTCCACTGAACACACCTTTTCCTTTAGAACTGTGAACTATACATAGCATTATAGGAAGGTAGTCAGATGCTCCAAAATTTGCATGTGTATTGCTTTGATTCTGCAGTCAATAATCTATGGAAATACATTGTATAGGACTGGGCTTTTTTTTCACTTATAAATAATGTCAATAATTGGAGGGTTAATTTATATGTTTCCAAGTGTTTGCAGAAGACAAAAAGAGACAAACAAAAAATAATTAAGATTATTATCAATCTCATCTGGTACAAGCTCCAAAGGATTAATAGCTTCTACTCTGTTAAGTTGAATTACCTGTATGCGTTTCATCTCATGGGATTCCTAAGAATTTTTGGTATCACTGAATGTGGTATTATCTCGTCCTTCCCCATCCTGAAGTTCCTATGTTGCATTTGGGAAAAGAAATAAGATAGGAGGAAGTTTATGTCTAAAGCAGCTTCAGAGGGAGTCAGTTTTTGGATTCCTTACCCAGTTTTACAAATGACAATTTCTGTATCTTTGTTCTATCCAGAAGCTGCTCAGTAGCATGTTGTGCTATCCTGCACCTAGCTGGCAATCTTCTCAATGCATCCCTGTAGAATCTTCTGTAGCACCATTAATATTAACATCCCAAGAAATGGTTAAAAAAAAAAGTATAAGATTTACAATTATGATTCAAGCAGTACAGTTCAGAGAACTAGCCCTAAAAAGTGAGCATTCAAAGATTAAAGTGATAGCTACCTCCAAGTTGCTGATCCACAGAATAATTGTTCTTTTACATACAGCCTCTCAGGGATGTGGGTGAGGGAGAGGCTGTGGCACCACACAGTAACACACGCAAACTCATGATAGTTTGACAACAGATTTCCTACTGTCTTTCTATTCTTTCAGAAGTACTTCCACTTACATTTACAAGATCCAAACCACCTTTCTGATTTGGTAAGTTGTACTCCTGAAGATGTCAGGTCTGCAAATAAGATAGTGGCTTCAGCATAAAAGTATAAAGCAAATTCAGGTCTATATAACAGAATTTCCAGGGAAAATCAGGTGAACTTCTTGACACACTTTTCTCCTTTCTAAATCCTCTTAAAGCATTTATTGAACACAAAGAAGCAAGGGAAATGCATACATGAAAAGAGCATGCAAAAGGAAATATGAAAAAAGAGGTTATCAGATAACGATGGCAAGGGACACAGTAAAACATTAGGAAGAGAAAAAACCCAAACATTTATGTCAAAACCCTAGAAAGTAATACGTCAAAGGCAACTGAGCTACTGTGTAGCGTGAGAATACACAAACCTGGAAGTGATTGCACATGTTTAATCCTATTCAGTAACTGCATTTAAATAAAAAAATAGCTAAGAAAGCTACTATAATTAGTCTCTCCCCAGAAAGGGATTCTCTACTACTAAGTATTTATACTAGAGTTTATGGAAACATGCCCTAGGCTTTGGAATACCAATGAACAGATACAATTATTAATAATTAGAAAACCTTTGGATTTAAGAGCTTTTCACGGTTAAGCATTTTTGGTTTTGTTTTTAAGTATAACTTTGTGTTAATCATTTAAAAACATTACAGATATAAGAAACCCTCTCTAACAATTTATCCAGCATTTTACACTTCCATAAAACACTCCGGGGTGCCCATTACTCTACAATATCAGCATGTATATTAAGCTCAGTGTAGGTGAGCTGTGTTAATATTATGCTTCAACAGCACACCCTGGAGCGTCTTATTGCTTAAAAGATGGAAAGGTCAAACATTTACAGCATGCTATCATGTTTCACAGAGCAATTCTACATTATCATTCTCTGTTACCTCATCCTTTTGGGAAAAGTCATTGCAAGAGAAAAAATAACAAACACTATTCAATTAATCCAGGTTTATTAAAGTACTAGTAATGCATCATAATCTTGTTCTCTTTTGGTAATAAGGTCACATTTCTTATATACAGTGTTAGCATAAATTATGTACCAGTAGAAAATCCAGTAAAGCCTCCAATCAAAAAAATCTAACTAGATATTAATCTTTTTAAATAAAATGAAAAGACTGACTCTTGCAGAGGCTGGTATGTTTAGTGCAGAATACATTAAGCTTAACAAAAACAAGAGCTGCATTGGTATAGCAGAAATAGAATTTTAGATCAGCATCAGCATCTCACTACACATCTTACCTGGTTTAGTACAGAGACTTTAGTCCTAAGATCCTCTCTGGGTAGCAGCAAGCTCCTGTAGAGCTGAGCAGAAGAACCTGCAGCCAGGTTGCATGTAGCATGATTGTCCTGTGAGTAACTATATACTCGTCGTATCTAAAACTGGTAGTCCAGTAGTAACTTTGAGTAATAAATATCCAAAAGAAGGTATTTGTTAGCACTTCCTCTACTTACTCCGCTTTTGATGAATCCAACCGGTCCTGTCACACAGCAGTTCTATATACTATGAAGCTTGAGGTAACGCAAAATATTAATCCCCCTGAATCATACTTCATCTTCGATTGCAGCTGAACAACATTTGACTAGTCCTACAGTTATCAATCAGGAAAAACTAAATACGGATTTTGAAAGCAGAGTATTTTTGTTTAACACACTAAAAGCTCTGGTTCTTCCAACACCCCAGCTCTCATTCCAGAACAAAAGAGATTTTCTCCAGTTACAGAGAGGGGACACTGCTTCTACAGACACACAGCATGACCAATTTTTTGGTACGAAGGCTTTTCTAGAAAGCATCAGATCCTTTTCCTCAGCCTACTTTTCCTGACACTGAAGGAGCAATCATGCCAAGATGCCCTGTATCTCTGTAGAAGTATTTCTGGGAGGTTCCTAAAGAAGGCTGTAGGTACAAACTGCCTTCTAAATGTTACTGAAACAACCTTTCCTCCCTGCAAGAGAACAATTCCACTTCAGCAACACCACCTCAGATTGGCCTGTAAGATACCTCTGAAGTCTGATTATCGTTGAAAGGAAGCAACCCACCCAAAACAACACAAACCCACAACCAACTTGAGTTGTTGCTTACCGTTCTCCTGGCATTTTTTTCTCTGAGGATCCCTTTCAGTTCTAGATCCCAGTGCTGCTTTCTTCTGTTGTTTTGTTATAGTCTATGGCAGGCAGAGGAGAGCACAACCACACTGGAAATATGTGAGAGTTTGTCTCCAGCAGTGTTGCCAAACATGTGTGCTGCAGTACCTCCAGTAGTGATTTTTTTCTGGTTTGGAAAAAAAGGAAAAGATCCATTTAAAAGTTAAAATAATTATCGACCCAAATTCCAGAGTATCACCTAGAAGGGAAATAAAAATTTCTTTCAGATTTAAGTAGTGCCAGAGAGATACTTATTTTGGATAAAATTGTACTTCGGTTAGAAGAATGCAATCTTCTTCATGATTATAATAAGCAGTACTGATGATGGTATCAGATAATTTTGAAGTGTAGAAAGTTAGTTATGAGTATAGATTTGTTTAAAATTTCTGTAAAGTGGCCCCAGTAAGGCAGATTCCTTTGCCTCTTCAGGCCTTAACCTCAACATAAAACATTTTTTCAGCAAATCCCAGAAGCTTCCTCTATTGGAATGGATTAAAAAGATTTATATTTATTTCATGCAACAGTACTTTAAGTGTTTCACTTATATGCTGCCATTATTTCTTTTGGTTTTTATGTCTTTTTTAGGTATTCCTGTGAAAAGCAACTACACTGTGTGTTCACATATAAGTAAAAAAAAATAAGATAAAAATCAAAACCCTCCATTTTCACACATCTTTGATCCTTTTTTTCACCACAAATTGGGACTTTTTCAGGGACACTGAGAATAAATAGACCATGAATGCTGTTGCAGACTTTTTAGGACAATAAATTATCAGTATCAATTTAAAAGTAATTCATCAGTAAAATGTCTTTTTTTTTTTTTTTTTCCCCACACCTTAGGGGAAATGTTTCCTTTGCCTGGTACACACAGATTAAAAAACCCACCTTCCTATTTCTCCTAGTTTTTGTGCCCTATCTGAGGCTTAGGCAGGCTGCTACTACCCTGAGACCAGCAGAGACCACAGCTTCCCTTCTTCCTGCCAGCGCACTTGCTTCTCAACACACAGTCACAAAGAAATAAACCAGAATGCAGGTTTAAACACTGCTGAATCCAACTGACTGCTGAGAACACTGCTTTAAACACTGCTCAGAAAACACAGCAGATATTTATGAATGAACCTTACAAACATTTTCCTTGAAAATTCCCCTTAGTTTATCAATCACTTAAGGCCTTCTCTTGCAAATATGCCTTTTGCAGTGCTATCAGTGACCTATGACTCCACTGCAACATAGGCTCTCAGTGCAGAAAAAAATCCCCTCCAAAGTTAGGAGTGCACAGAATTTATGCACTCCTAAGTAAACATTTTTTATTTTTGTAACATTCAAAAGTAACACAGCAACTTAATCAAACAAGTGCATGTTGAAACTTGGACCAGCTAAAAGAATTCTTAATTACAGTAATCATGCTGCCACTGTACACAAAGCAGCCGTATGACCAACCTTGAACTGCATAAAGCCATGCAAGTTGCAGATTTGAAACTTACCTTGACATCAGCTATGCCTTCTTAATTCAACAGGCAAATCAGTATAACAGACACTATTTGATTTGTCACGCAAGTATTTTTAAGTAAAAATTTGAGATATTTTGTCAATGATAACACGACAGTGATCTCGGTCATTCTGTCTCCAAATTCCCATCTAAAGCCTCTTATATTCTATATAAATCTCTAATACATTCTAGAAAATCTCTTCTCTCTCTCCTTAGAATCAACATCAATGCTTCCTGGAATAAGGCAGCATTGTCGTATTTATGGGCTCTTTCCCACCACGGGAGAAAATTTTCAAGTCCTTCTCAAAGCTGAAAGTCAAGTAGCATCCACCATGATAGTGTTGACATAAAAAAGTTATCATAATATATGTTGACATTACAGTTAACATCACGTATGTTACAGTTATTAAAGATCCAGTGGTCATTTTTTGAGTATTTTTGGTTGTGCAATATACTAACTGAAGAGATGTAAGGAGGAAAGTAATTCTCCCACTTCCAAAAATCTTCCAACCATTAATGCTCAGCAATCTACAGATTACAGAATCTTTTCCATATCTAATCATTACTCCTTAAAGACAAAGCAGGAAGTAAAATAAATAAAAAGAACCTTGGTATTCATAATTATATAACAAGTGAAATAATTGTTAGTAAATAGCAGTCCAGGGAAGCTGTTGCATCTGGTCAAAGAATGATGAAGATACATAGTAGTAAGCCCTAGCAGTGATAAAAGAGCTCTCTAATTGCAATCAAGGGGGTAAGTGGCAGTTTGAAAGTTTGATTAATTAAGCACAAGATTTCAAGGCAAATTAGCAAAGCATCTGAAACTTCATTCTACAGGTAAATAATGATGACTTCCTTCCTGTCAAGAATTTTAACTCCACATCTTGGAAAATGGGGAAGAGAAATTGTTTTCTATTTTAATTTCTAAGAACTTTTTCCATAATACTACCCTCCCAGCATCTCCCCACACAAAAGGGATTAAAATAATACTTTCAATTGCAAGTAAATTGCTCCCTGAGTCTGTAGCAGAAATTAAGCTCTTCATTAAGACACTATTAGAAAATGCTGTGTGAAATTAGATAGCATCTGGAAGTGAGAGGGCAGAGAATAGCTTATCTCTTAGCCATCTTTCAGAAGATTGGCTGTCTATTGAGTGTCACACAGATGTTAACAAAGCTCAGGTAATTTTCCTTTTTACACACAAAATACTGAATGTGTGCACATTTAAATGGGCATGCCCAAGGTGTTAAATAAATGCACAAAAAAGCTTTTGGCCTTGAAAAGTTCTTTAGTCGTACACCAGGTAACTAACACCTACCATTATTAGAATCCTTAATAATACCAAAAATAGCATGGATCTTATTTTAAAACTTTCTTAACTGAAAGAATGTTTGCTGTCATAGTCATCCTGGAAGTGGGAAATTCTCCGTGTTATTACAAGAGGCAAAACATACAATTGTTCTAAAACACAGGTGGAGTTGAGCATGGGAAAATATATAATCATTCAATTCTTCAAAGGAAGAATACAATTTCAACAGAACAAAGTATAATACAGGTTTGGATGTCAGTCAGGAACATAATACTACATAACTCAAGAATTCTTAAGCTTTAATCAATATTCATTTTTAGAAAGATGAGCCAAAATGTGCAAACGCTCACTCACAAAACGTAAAACCCTCCCATTCGAGGGTACCCAGAAAAGGGATCACTCACACACAGGAACAAGGGCTCATTCAAGGATATATCTAGACAGTAGCACTCACCAGAGGTGCTGGGAGAAGGGGTGTGTGGAGGACAAATACCATCCTCCAAGAAAAAACAAGTTTAAGCTCTCTGGAGGGGGTCTCTGTATACCCTGTTGAGTTGAGTCTCACTTGTGAGCACCCCTAATTAGCCGGGGGCCAGCACAGGTAAGCACCTGCACTAAAGTTATCAGGTTTTAACTGCTGGAAAGCCCAGTGGGTCTTTAGCAAGGCTTTGTTGGGCAGACACAGTTGGCACAAGGCTGCAGCAAGGTAGACATCTGTCTCTTCTCCCATATAAAAAGTGACAGGACAGGAGAAAATGGTCTCGAGTTGCACCAGCGGAGGTTTAGGTTGGAGATCAGGAAAAATCTATTCACCAGAAGGGTTGTCAAGCATTGGAACAGGCTGCCCAGAGAAGTGGTGGAGACATCATCCCTGGAAGTGTTTACAAGGCACGTAAATGTGGTGCTTAGAGACATGATTTAGTGGCAGATTTGGCAGTGTTAGGTTTATGGTTGGACTCAGTGATCTTCAAGGTCTTTTCCAACCTAAAATGATACTAGGATTCTGTGACATCAAAGAGAAGGATTATTCCTCTCAGTTCAGTGTTTCTGAGAGCACCTCAGGATGCTCTGTCCATTTTTTGGCTCCTCAGCACAGGACAAACTGGAGGGAGTTCAGCAGAGAGTTTCCAAGCAGGTCAGAGCTGGAGTACTTGCCACGCAAGGAGAGATTGAGATTCTGGGGCTTGTTCAACTCTGCTTAGGGGGAAGCACGAGCAGCCTTCGATATCTACAAGGAGTTACTGAGAAGATGTACCCAGATTTTCTACAAAGTGGGATAAGTTACACAATCATATAAATAGCATAGAAATGCACAAAAATAGGTAATAAAATTTTCTTAGAGACAGCATATTCCCCTGGAATGTATCTCTAAATTAGCAGAACTTAAAAAAATCTGATCTGAAATATTGGTATGCATTTTTGCACGCAAACACATTAGTGTTATTTTTCTTAAGAAAGTTGGTATTTTCCCTAAATATTTTACACAGACAAAACAGTGGTACTAATAAGCAGAGAGAAGATACAATGGAAGAAAACATTCTGTAGTGGTTCAAAAACCAGAAGTAGGCAGCTGTCATTTTCATTTTTCATCACACTATCAGTACTGCTCTTCAGATTTTCTTACTTCCAAATCTCTAGGTTAACTTTATGCTTGCTCTTCTAGATGCTGATATTGCTTTCTTCCTCAATTTATCTGCCTCATCTTTTACTCTCAGAAAGTCAGAAAGTCTTTTATTCCACCATATCAAATCAACTGATGGGTTACTGACGCAGCAACCAGTTTTCTCCCTCTATTTGGCAGATAATATCGAGAGGGACAGAAAGGAATTACTGTGATGCAAGGACAGAAGAGGCATTTAGCTGTCTCGATTTGCTACGAAAACCATCTGTAGTTGTGTTGTGGAGATCAAATAGTTTATTTCAGAAAGAGATCTTTTTATTTCAGAAGTTTATTTGTCAAAAGTAGTCAGTCGGGATCTACATTTATTCATGAGGGTTAAATCTCCAGACCGTTGCTTATTAGTGGTTTTTTCCTCTCTTAGCTCTTTAAAAATATTAATTTAAATCATGAATTAATATCATAATTTAAGACCTTTCTTTTTTAAGAGCATCATCAGCATTTTCACATTTCTTAGCAGAAGCACAGTAGCTTGTGGCTAAATTATGAACAGAAGAGCACAGAAAGGTCAACTGACTAAAAATATTTGTGGAAAGTAGATTTTATCACTCTGATCACAAACTTCACCAAAAAAAAATAGTATTCAATCCACTTTTTAGGTGAACTACATGCTTTCTCGTAGGAACAGAAGTCAACTAAAGCTAGATATTTTAGCAAGGCAGGCTTCAGAATTGACAGTGAGGCATTAATATTATAGTTTCAAATTTTCAAAATAATTACATACTTCAATATCCTAAAGCTAGATTTTTAATTGTTTGAGATACATCTACAGTAAATGAAGTCAAACTATGCAGAAATATTTGTTCTTACAAGTAAGCTGCGACCATTTGTTTCACCTGATGAAGGCATCCAAAATTCTCTCTGGAAAACTGAGTTACGCCCTGAAAGTGCGGGCAAAAAAATACCCTGGTGGTATGTGTGCGTGTCTGTGTAAAAGCAGGGAGAAGATGGAAGAAGAAATGACGTGATGCCTATGTCCAACCTAGTTCTAAAAACGTATAGTAAAACTAATTTGCAACTACAGATGGATTTTAAAGGTTTCTATATTAAAATACTTGTACTGGATGCAGGTGCCTGGGTGCTGACAGTGGGGCCTGCTGATATTTTGTGGATGTAATCATCCTTCCACAATATCCTTTCTATTAACAAGCCAAATAGCAAATATCTTATTTTTTAAAAACTGTTTTGGGTCATTTGTACAGGTGACCATTACAGTCCAATAAAGTAATGATAATATATGACATTTTACTCAGGCTTTCATCTGAAATGGTAAAAGCTTAAACCTTTGCATAATCCTCTCACCTATTCCCCAAAGGTTTAAGTACCTACCTGAGTATATTCAACACTCAGAAAACCACAGGGCAGAGAGCTTTATTTTATCCCAGTAACTAAAAGCAACCCCATCCCTCCAGAGATGGAAAGAATTTTAAAAACATTTCTATTCAACCTATCATATATGAAGCACTACTTTAATTATTCTATTCCAGAACAGCTTTGGCTACTTTCCTGTTATCCACAGTCATGGTACTCTGATTCAGGTTCAGCACATCTCCTTGAATGCAATATCAACTTCAAAGGAATAGCAAGCAAAGTTTACATTTGCATATGGGACAGTGAGATTTCAGAGAAGAGCTTTCTATGCTTACAAGTAAATGGATTATATTCATTTGAAGATGCAAATATTTCTTCTGGAGTATGAAGCTTAAATTCACAATTTATTCAGGAAAACTAGGTTAACTACAGTGATTCTTACTACACTGTATTTTCAGTGAAGACATAATATCGCTGTCTCATAGAATGTGCCTAATGCTCAGTGATTTGAAAAAAAAAAAAACACATTTAGTGAATAAACTGATTGTAAATATATTTCTTTCCAAGTTGCAGAGTGTTCCTTGACTTATTTTGTTTTGCTTCAATGCTTATGTAGAAATAGGCATACTTCATTTACTGTCTAAATTAATTATAAAAGTATCTGACACCCTTATTTGCTTTTCTTTAATGAAAACAAGTAGAAAAGCTTTTGTTTCCTAAAAGTTCCATTAAAATGTACATTAACAAGAATCAGAAGATACTATTGAAGTATGAACTACAATATGATCAAATTTGCTAAAGGAAGTCTGAAAGTATTTGAGGGGGAAAAAGGTATTGATATAACAATGCACTGAAAACTAAAAATATAAAGGTTTTTTTTTCCTTCTGTCTGTGGCATGAAAATATAGCTACTAGATGCATATCTGGTGCAAATGCAAGATTGAATAAATAAGAGAAATAAGAGCTGCATCAAAAAGAACAACTCCCAACAGGTACAGACTTCACACATTGTATGGGCACTTAACCATGAAAGAGGAGAGAGTGCTGTATGATGTCTGATTATGCAAACCCTTTTGTTTTCCCAAATACTAGGAAAGAACTGTAGTCACTTCAGCTCAGCACAGTTGAAATCAGGAACACCCATAAGCAGGACTGGTGAATAGATCACATACACAATTATGATAGTGATGTAATTGCTTGAATTCAGATAGGATTGGAGTGATAATTCCATCTGACTGACATGTATTCATAACACTTAAGAGCCGGACAGCAACACAAGTATTTGTCCTAATTCCTTGTTTAGTATGATTCTCTGTTCTTAAATAACTGTTTTCTAATATAATTCATTTTCAAATAATTTGAAGTCTTTAAGCAGTATTAGTCACAAACATATTTTAGGATAAAATCGCATAATCTAGAAAAGGCTACTGCAGTTTATTTTCATTTTAGATCTATGCAGAAATAGAAGCAAACCTACATGCAGTTTTCATCACACTGGTTACTATTTTGGATGTCCTATATCTGTTAGTCATCACATAGTCAAAATAATTATGTAATTCCTTTATCCCCTATGGTCTTACTGTTTGGTTTGGCTTTGTATTTTGATTTCATTTGTTTGCTTGTTTGCATTTTTATATATAATATGTACTGTCTGTTGTTATTCCTCGGTTCCCCTAGGACTCAGTAGGAATAAAATGAACACTAAGACCAGCAGCACATATACCTGCTCCCACGCCTCTTCACATGTCCTGCCTGAGTTCAGGACAATGGGAATGAATCAGGTCTGTCAGCTCACTGGTTTCTGATGTAATATTCAGTAACTAACTAGACAACAGGGACTTTCTACTTCAAGTCCTGAGTCGGTATCTTCTCAGATAAGCATTGTGCACTCCCGAAGGAGAGGCAGATAAAGCAAGATACGTTTGACATTTGATTCTGTGTTGGGTTTAAGTAGCAAGGTTGAGGCTGTAGGGGTGAATTCTGTGAGAAGAGCCCAGGAGTTGCCCCCATGTTGACAGACCCATGTCCAGCCACCTTCAAGACAAACCCAGCCCTGGCTAAACCTGAACCAATTAGAGATGGTAGTGGCACATCTGTGGTTACATAGTTTAGAAAGAGTAAAAAGTTCTATACAGCAGCTGTGAGAGAAGAGTGAGAAAAAAGAGAAACAACCCCGCAGACATCAAGGTGAGTGCAGAAAGAGGCGGAGAAGGTGCAGAAACCGCACAAATCCTAGACTATCTATTTTTAAGTATCAAAAGTGCATTCAGTGCTGCACCTCAAAAAAATCTAACTTTTTGATGCATATAGAGTCAATAATTCTTCAGAGACAATATCCTAAAAGAGAATAATAAGGTGTGCCTTTTTCTGGGCAGCAACAAAAAAATATTTCAATAGCAACAACCAATTACTGGTCTCCTAGTTTTAACACTGGACCTAGCTACTGCTACTGAGTGTATAATGTCAGGAAAAAACTCCATGTTTCTGTCTTGTAGCTCTCAGACTAATTAGCTGCTTGTGCTTTGGCGATGTATCTCCTTGATTGCCAAGAAAGGCTGACATGCATACAATGAAGTGCATTTTTTCTAGTGTGTCAGATATACTTACAAAGGATCTGAAAAGCAAAGTGGATGTGTAATACTATCCTGTAATACAGCAAACATATCAGAAACAATACAATATATTCATTCTCTTAACATTAAATATGCAGTGTGTGCTCTAGTTCTTCTGACAAGCAAATCTCATCACAGCTTTAAAATGTGTCATATAGGGGGAAAAAAACCCAAAACATACAACTAGTTTAGAGAGCAAGAGGAGGTTTGTCCTGTAGGGAACAGGATGTACCACTTGCATTACTGAACACTTGAATCTAAGTACAGATTTGCAATTGCAGCCCCTCTTTCTCTGCAATTACTCAGGACTTAAAGCTACTTAGGGTCTTTAGATTACTAGACCAGTACCACAGATCCTGCAGCAGTGGCTGAACGATCTGCTTGTAAAGCTTTTTTTAGTTATTAATTGGCTTTTTGACTATCTTTTTGAGCATTACCCCATTCTCAGATGAGAGTTCTAAATGTCTCCTCTGCAAGGTATTAGGTAGGCTACAGGTAGCATGTCATCAAGTGCTGAACAGAGACAGAGTCCAAAGGTCAGGATTTCATCTAGAGGAGATCAAGCCCTAAAAGTTAAGGTCAAAAATTCTTGTGGATTTTAAGTCTATTGTTAAACATGACCAAGGTGCCTGGGTACAGAAATACTGAACTGCTTTTTTTGAGAGAAATACAGTATCTATGTTCTCTACGGTAATCATATAATGACAGATAATGCCATATTATTGATGCAGTTAGCCAGTATTCATGGGGAATCCTAGCTGTTTAGGATAGATATATAGGATATATATAGATATTTAGATATATATAGATATTTAGGATGTCATTTTATGCCAGATGTCTGTACTTCTACTTGCTAAATCTATATACATTCTTCTTGAACTGAAGGACCTTGTTCCTATATGCAGCAGTTCTTATGCTTCTCCCTCATCTGTCGTCGACCATCTGGTCAGAGATTTCATTAGGAAGTGCAGTGACCTTATCTTTTTTTTATGAAAAGAACTATCCTTAACCATACCACAGTATACAACAAGGATAAGTCTAGTTTGTCTGATGTTGACTAGATCACCACTTTTCCAAGTGCTTTTACTGATCCTAGTGGTACCAAACTTTTCTTTTACAGATACAGAGTTCAGTCTAATGTATCAGCTGGTAGTCTTTGTAAGATAAGTGTGAAGAAGTTACTAGATGATGACCACAAAGATAATCAGTGGTGGCAGAAAGGAAGAGTGAAACGCTGAGTAAAACTGAGCAAACACTGAGTAAAAGGTAAAGGAATGAGTGAGTCCTAAGAAAACTTGCTAGGATACCTAACATAAAACTGCCTGAAGTCTGATAGATGCAGAAGTTTGCCCTCAGCTTGGAAACGTTACAATGAATTATCATTTTCTACTAGGCAGAGGAGTATGAAGCATAGAGAAACAAGTCTTTGCAGCTATAAAAATTAAGCTGAAGATCTAAAACAGTGCTGTAACTCTGTACTGTTTTCTCATCATTACTCAAAATAAAGGGGATTTACACCTTGAAATAACCTAATGTTAAAAAAAATATTCTATCCACATCCCTGAAACATTGACAAACTCCTCCACTAGAAATCTTCTAAGTCGATTCTAGAGTCATTACAGGAACAAGATGTATAAGGAAAAAAAAATATGTATTTCTTCTATAATTTCATGATTACATTTAACATTCAATAAATGAAATGATTGTGTACCTTGTTGCACTGGAAGTTCCCTTAGTTCCCACCAAGAATGCTGTTTTGCTTAGTCTTCAGAACTTAAATGCATGTTTTTCACATGTTATTTGTCTCGTTGATTAACTTGTCTTCAGTTTACCACAAGTACCAGGCATAGTTAGAACTACCCCATGTCTTCACAGTACCCAGCTATTGACAGTTCAGCACACTGCTTTGTGCACGGCATTCTCCACAGGAGTTAGCCTTTAAATGTGTATTCAGATGCTGTCAGAAATTCACCCAGGTATAGCAGAATAGCTCTTTTAATGAAACACCCTACTGCCATTTCAGACTCAGGTCCTCCACCACACGCTTTCTTTCTATGTGCCTCTTACTATTTATACTGCTTTCTTCATTTATCAACACTGCAAAGACGTCCTCCCTTTACTAAGTCTCTGACAACTGGATGTAGTATTTTTCTTTGGGATGTGTATACACAAAGGCCCTATGTGAAATTTCAGACTGTATTATATGAATCCTTCTTTTCTAGCTCTTATCAGAGGTGTGAAATTCTAATGTAAGCTACCATCTGCTTCCTTGCTCCAGTATCTCCAAAATACTGATATCCAGAGCAATACTTGATAAACACTATGATTTTAGCTCAAATTATTTTATCTTGGATTATTTTGTTTAAGAAGCTTTAGTCACTGATGAATGAAATAGGTAACTGCTATTAGCTGAAAAAAACTAAATATAAGCTAAGTTTACACTGAAATTTCAACCAACTTATAGCAACATAGGGGGCCGGTTAGCTCACTCAGTTAGAGCTGACAACACCAGGTTCCGGGTTCGATCCCCATTCAGTCCTCATGTGTTGCCTGATCTAGTTGAGAGACGTCCCTGCCCATGACAGGGAGGTTGGATTAAATGATCTCTAAGGTCCCTTCCAGCCTAGGCCATTCTATGTAAACATCAAACAGCATCAGGATATCTGTCATGATAAAATAATGTATATGCTAAATACATCAAAAGTCTGCAAAGATAAGATAAAGCAAACACGATTTGCCTGACAAGTCATAAAACTAAGCGAGTCAGAAATCTAAAAGGTCAGATTTTACCATCAACCCCAGTAACCAGGAAGTGTGACCTCATGGTAAGAATATGCTGTAAACTAATTGCAAATGTATTAAATTCAACAAAACACCTAAAATGCCCAAATTAAATTGCCAATTTACATAGAATTAAACTGATAAGGAACAGAAAGTGCTGAGAATTGTTTCAAGGAAGACCATCTGACAGAGAGTGGAGCAGCAAATTTCTGCAAACTCTAACAGTATGACTGCAGGTAACAAGTGGAAAGCCACTTGTGATCTATACATGTCTCGTCTTAAAATGAAGGGTTACAGAGCAAGTAAGTCAGCAACAGAAATAGAAAAAAAAGGTATATGCTTACCCTGAGGAAATTGGAAATGCATTGGTTCAAATCACAGTCCACCCTCCCACCGAGGATGCTTGAGAGGTGTCCCCAGTGGACAGAGGCAACTGCCAGCAGAGGGGTTACCTGGGATGAGGGGACCCTGTTAACTGCTACACAGGAAGAAAGCAATACTGTATTACACAAACAAAAAAAAAAACCCACACCAAAATAACAATCATGTAGGAAGGATCCTGGTTGCGTAAGTGTGCATATCCTATGTGTATCCAAGACATAAGAAGAACTGAAATGGAATACAACAGAAGAACTTAGAGGGCCGGTTTAGCTCAGTGGGTTGAGTGTGGTGCTTGAAACACCAAGGTCTCGGGTTCGATTCCCGTTCGGTTCTCACGTGTTGCCTGACCTAGTCGAGAGGTGGCATCCCTGCTCACAACAGGGAGGTTGGATTAAAATGATCTCTGAGGTCCCTTCCAGCCCAGACCATTCTATGATTCTATGAACATATTTTGTTTAACAATAGAAAGCAATGTAAACAGACTTGAGAATTCGCCTTCCAGTCTGCAAATGATGGACTGCAAAAAAGAACTGAAGATTCAGAAGATCCTGAGCAAAAAACACCCTGGAAAAATGAAAAACAAATCAGGTAGATGAGTAGTTCTTTCATTAAATAATTCACTGGTACCTACTAATGTACAAGTCATTCAAATACATGCTCTTTTTATTTCCTGATTTGACTGTTACTTACAAATTGCATATAGTAATCCAGAGACCAGGATCTCTTTCTCATCATTCTTCAAGCCTATGGCAGATGTGAGAGGTGTTCCCATTCTGGATGAGTGGGAATATTCAGTCTTGTCTACAAGCCATAATAAAACCAGGAAATTGACTTTTTACATGCAATAAAGGCTGCTATCCTCAATATGAATATTTATACAGTACTGCTGCGCTTCATATTTAAGTTGTTGTGCTATAAGAAAAAATAGAAAACAGATGGTGGTGCAAGCAAACCAGGCACAGAAAAACTGTGGGGTTCACAAAATGTTTTAAAATCAGATTTCAAAGGTTCTATGCACTGGTACCTTTTAAATAGTAGCTTGCATAAGACTTTGAGCACTTAGCTTAGTTTGTGCTTTAAATCCAACCCATCACTACTGTTATTTCCAGCACATAAAATGTCAACAAATATTCCTCAAATTGCTTGTTAAATAAACAGCAACATTTCTGAGACTGACAACTCCATTATTAGCTCTGTGTTTTTTCATTCAACTCCTAACAGATAAACTGCCTCCCTAAACCAGCCCTCTGAAAATAGCAGCTTGACCTACTGTAACAAAGACATGCAAGTTTTAGCAATTACTTACTTAAGTATGATTTCTTATTAAACTGCGTAGTACCTCTTTCTTCTGGTCAAAAATATTCTATACATTGGTATCACCACTCCCTTTCCAGTAGTAAATAAGTCTTACTAATCTGCCTGACTGTAATTTAAATATAAGGCAATTAGGAATGATAGAAACCCCAGCTAAACTGCAGAGAGATAACAACTGCAAGTTACCACAACAAAAAAAGGTTGAGATAGATACATAAAAAGATAATGTATCACAGCTTCCATATATGTGAACAGGGTACCTCTTCACCACTAAATTTTACATAAATGCATCAACTACCAGATCACTCAAACTGTTTACTCAAATATGAGTAAATGTAACTTTACCATGACTACTGCACGTGATTTTCCGTAGGTGCTGGTATTTTCTGCCTAGCCTTAACTAAGGAAATTGATTATAAAATGAAGGCAAAAGGACAGCAGGATCTAAACCAGACTGGGTTTTTTTGGTCTAGACTTCTGCAGACAGCTAGATAACCAGTAAGAGCTTACAGTTTTCTTCTTTTTCATCATGGTTGTTATAATCACATTGAAGAGTACAGAGGCATAACCTTTATGCTTATGAAGTTAATTTAAAATGAAAGCATGAAACAGTGAGTGGAAAGTCTACAGGACACAGAAAACTGGGTTTTTGAAAGAAGTTCTTCACATGAATCTCATAACACTGAAGTAAATCTGAATATCGAGATGATGATTCAGGAGTAGTTTTGAAGGTCACAGTTGCATAAAACCCATTAAGGTTAGAAATCATTAAAAGCTTCTCCCTCCAAGAAAGTTTCTAGCTTTACAAAAGAAGTCATACATAGAAGAGGTAGGAAGGCAACTCTTCCCTCTGTAGCCACAAATGAAAACCCAAAAACAAACAAACAAACAAACCAGCAATCAAGATTTTCAACTGCAGTTATTTTTGAGAAAAAATATAACGTGTTTACTCTTAGAAAAGATAGGTGTATTTTCAAATTTACAAACAGAAACCACATGAACTCCTCTGGCTGCCTTCTCATAAACTGTAGTTTCTCTGAACATACTTTCAGCCACCTACCAGGGGCCTCACAGATAATCTAATAAAAATTATGGATAGTCATTTGCCTTGCATCATTAAAATGAAATGGGATAAAAACGAGACTGAGCTTTGATGCTGTCTACTCTGAAGTAAAAATTGCATCAGTGAAGCATTAAGGTGTCACACGAAACACAGGGAAGAGCATTAAGTGTCAGAGAGGCCTCTGGGAATAAAGAATTTTCTTCCGGTTCTCAAAGGGTCTCAAGAATAGCACTACTTAAACGCTATAGTGGAAAATCTCAACCAATCACCAGGAGTGATACAACTATTTTTTATACCTTGCTGATCAGAAAAAAATAAAAATACTACAAAGGACTATAATTTGACTTGTTTTCTTCACCCACTTCCTTTACACGACGTGGAAAGATCAAATAGCTTGTCATTGCTCCAGTAGCCACTAGATGTCCACAGAGTCTAATAATCTAACACGGTTTGCCTTGTTTTTTAAGTGAGGTGCAAAGAAACGGATCGGAAGCTTTGTTACAAGCATTTGTATTGACATATGCTTAAGCAAATGTATCCTGCTTGGCTCCATACGAAATCCAATCTAATCCAGTCCAAAATCCAATCAACTTAATGTAGTGGAATAATAGCAACAATCCCCACATGCACACATGAACACTTTCAAGTTCACACATGTACATGTAGCTAAACATGTTTTAAGTGTAATTCTGGAGCTACGATCTAAGCTTCCAGCAGGTGTCAAAATAAGCTGAATTTCCTTGCCTGGATGAGAAGTGAACCTGATCAAGTGGTTACATTTGACTGTGAAAAGGCTAGGATAATTCTTCCTTTTGCTACTTCAGTATTTGTGTGATTTTATGCAATAAAAGCCAATGAGAAGAGCTGTGGCAAATTTGCCATGATCTACATAGCATATGCAAACGGGACACTTTCATTGTCCATGCTTTCTTTCTTGAGCATCTTGCTTCTTTATGACACATCTGTGTCTTGCTGAGTACCTTTGTCTACTCCAAGTTGAGAAAGCTGAAGCTTATTTTTACTTTTGTGCTAATCTGGGAAGCTGGAAGGAAAAGAAATAGAATTTTCCCTATGAGAAGAAAAAGAAAGCTCAGTACTCCTTCATTCTGACAGGAAAGGGGAGACTCAAACTTACACTGCCAAGAACTAGAAAATTAATGACCCTTTTTTCTCTTTGAAGTTCACTGGCCCAAATATCAAGATGAGCATATACTCTGATGACAGCCTCCTCCTTCTCACAATTGCACCAATTCAAGTGGTAACAAACCTCCTCAGATCTAGCTGTTGTCAACAGATGCCTCAACTGTTTATCAAACAAAATAAGGAGGCCACAAAAATGTGTCCTAGTTTGAATCTCCCTCCACATTTTGAATACTTCTTTTTAAAGCATTCGGATTCTGAACAAAATTATTGCTTCCTATAACAAATCAAGTTCCAGATAGGAAAACTTGCCAGTCCTTCATCTACAGTATTTCTAGATCCATTTTTAACTGTTGAATTGCTAAATGAGAAACCTATCAGAATTTTGTAATACTTCTAAAATCAGCATTATCACTCTGGTAGTCAACCAAGTATTCATTCCACAGCTGTTTCAAAGAAAAGCTGATTAGAAACTCTTGGGATCCAAATTGTCTAAATGCTATTCACTTTATTCCAAAGTGCTATGGTATATTACAGGGTTTTTTTTAATTGTGAAATCATTAACATGCTTTCAATTTCCCATCAAATATCTCAGTCCTCAAAAAATGTATGATTTTTTCCATATCTAAATAAAGCCAACTAGAAATGATAGGCTATGTAAATAAAAGGGCATATATAACTTTCAAACAATGAGTGAAAATGTGAGCCCTAGATTTCTTCAGGACTTTTGAATAGTCAGACACTGTATCTTAGCAGGTGCACACAATGCACTTCAGAAGAAAACTCTCTGCTGTTTCTTTCTGAGTTGTTGCAGCAACTATTCCTATTTCTAAAATTTCTTTGGAGCAGAAACACACATAAGCATAGAAGCATCACAACGCTAGAGCAGACAGAAGGAAAAAACCACAAAACTCAGAGCAGACAAAATAAAACAAAAAAAAAATGCTTTCAATCTACTGAGCTATCAATCTGTCTTCTTTACTAATAATTACTTGTGAAATTTAAAAACAGGTAAGGTAACAAAGGGGAAAAGAAGACTGATAACAAAGCAGAACATAAGGAAAGATTCAAAGATCTTGCTTGTGGTCTCTGAACTTCCTAAAAAGCATTTTCAATTTGAATTTGGAATTAAAATGTTAAACTGCTATGATGTATTTTCTCTGTCTCGCTTTTTAATTATTATTTCTAAGTCTCACTCATAAACTCTGGCTTTTAAAGCATTTCACTTGCTTCAGAAAATTCAACAGCACTGACTTACCTGACTACGGTTATTTTTGCTATCATCAGGATTACAGGAGAGACAGCTGTATTGGCTCTGCTCTCTTGCACCACTCTATTGTTTTTTTTCCAACTGAAACTAAAGATGCATTTATATGGAAGTTGCAGCTCAAGTTTACAAGCACCAAAAGTTTTTTGGTTTTTTTTTTTCTACAAAAGGTTATGCTAGCATGAACTGAAATAGCTCCAATATAAAGGAATTTGGAATTCATCACTGTACTGTATTTAGTTTAGCACCCTTGAAGGTAAAGGTTTTGACAAACAATATCTAAGCAGCTTTCCAGAACACACACTGATTCCAGAAGAGGTAACAATAATTATAGCACAAGAGATTAACTCCCTAAAGAGGAAGCTGGAAGGTGTGACAGAGGGGAAGAAAAAAAAAAAAAGAAAAAAAAAAAAGAAAAACAAAGAAACTTCCCCAAAAGCCTCTTAAAACACAACGGTACAAAGAATGACTTCTTCAAGTACCAATAAGATGACGACAGGACTTGGAAGAAGCGAAAAAAAAAGCACTGATGGAAAGCAGTGGTTATTGCAGCAACTGGTCTTTTCCAAAGACTACAGAATATTTATCCCTTTAATGAAAATCTGACAAATATGGGTGGTTATCAGACACATCTCCTATGTGCTGGGTTTTGTGTTCCTATGCCAGAAGAGTCTTGATCTTGCCAAATGGAAGGGCAAAGCTGTTATTAACATAAATTCTGCTTCAGAGGCAGCTGTTCCACCCAGAAAAGAAGGTTACCCTGTTTGTCTTGAAATTCGGTTGCCCTTTGTTAATTCTTTCATGGTAACCCAGCTTGTCAGAGCCCTGGCAAGCTGGTATATAAACATACATGCATGTGTATTTGTACATATGTGTATATGTATATTTACACACACAGTTTTCCAGTAACACATCTCCCTACAGCAAAGGCCTCACATGATGTTGATAAACTTCCCCCTCAAGGCATAATTTCCATCTTCAAAGAGTCACAAACAAAATCATTCTGTTATGTCTGTTTACACATAATGGGAAAAGCAGAGTGGATTGTAAATTCCCTCCCATATCCATAAGAATAAATGGCAAAGGATGAGCTCTATAAATCCTGTCTCCTGTTTCACTGTCTCTAAATTACTAGACTGTATGTGACTTTGCACTTACCATATATAATTCCTGAAGAGCCGAGACTAGCAGAGCAAATTTTATTTTTAAATGTATTAACGACTTTATGTATGCATGTGTGCATGTCAATCAAACCATAAAGTAATCAGTACAAAGACACTATTATTTTAATTATATAGTAAAAGACTAATATTATAGCCATCTAAAACTGCTAGATTTCTCAAAGAGCTGTACAGCACTGCATAATCTGTAGCAATTATCTTCATCAGGCAATAAACCTTTCATCAGCAATATGGTACATAGTAAATTATACCAGGAATGCACCTCCAGAGAATGACAGGTTGACATACACAGCGTGAAAAAAGAAACAGTTACATGGACAAGTAAACTTCATATCTGGCAAAAGAAAAAACCAAACAGATCCAGACACCAGTGTTATGCTGGACCATCTCTAGTGTAGTGGGAACAGGATGGAATTGCATGATCAGGTTTCCTTTGCTTTTCCTATTTTAGAAATCTTAGAAACTTCACATCCCAAAAGCAAAACACAAAAGGGCTGCCTAGTCATCACACCTCACTCATTGTATTTGTTCTTTGAAAAACATAAGAACAGCTTGCACTTCCCCATCCCTTTCTTTTCCTAAACACCACAGAAAAAAAACAAGACTTAAAATGTATGGCAAGAAAGACTTGTCATCAAAAAGCTAGGGCTGTCTTAATGTCTCTTACTCACTACTTAAATATGTCACTGGGAGAATAAATAAGAAACACAGAGAAGAAACTATCCAATCCAACTTGCCCATTTTGACATTTATGAAGAAGAGTATGAAAAAGCACAACCAGAATGAGCTGTACATTCTACTGCCTAACACTTAAGATATATAAGGAGGTTGCTATTAGTGTGATAGAAAATGATTCCGTAATTCAAAATTACAAGACAATCCTAGTTTTTATCTTAGCTTTCTTTTAATGGCACAAACCAATCACATCTGAAATGTGTCTGGATGAAACTTAAATTAAGGCCATTTCTATTCATTACAAACTCTTGCTTTTTTTCTGTGAAAGAGCTGCTATCAGCCCCAATTAGATGGAGAAGGCTGGCCTAGATTGCTCTGGTGTCACCTGTGGCTTATGTGACCTCATTATGCATAAAGTCAGCACGGATATTTTCTGAAATCAACAAAACACTGGAGTTTTTTCCTGCTTGCATTGTGGCTGATAACTTTAGCATTGGCCAGCTTAGAAGTATCTGTGACAACTGTGAAATTGACATCAAAGTATTCAAGAAAATGAAATGCAAAGAAAATTGAAAGGCATAGGATTTTCAGCTACCTTTTAAGAACTCTATTTTGTTTGCTTATGACATCTTCAGTTATCACTACATGTTTAAAGACTAATGTCTAGTACACTTCCACGGAAGATTCTTTATAAATAAAGTCAGTACTTGTGCTGTGTCAATGACATAATGGATTTGCAATGCAGAAAAATGTGGGGAAAAAACCCTACAACTCTGAAATTTTTGGGTGTCAATCACAAGACAAGTAAATATAGTGCTACTATGCCATTAAACATTAATAACAACAAAACCAAGTTACAGGGAAATTATTAATCAAGTAATATAAAAATCATGATGAATGCAAATAGGTATGGTATAGTTTAGTTTATCTTATTGATTTGTTCTCCTTGACACTCTCTCTCCAAGTATAAGAACTTAAGGATGTTAGAAAATGGTTGTGAATATAAATAAAGTCTAAATCTAGACTGAGTCCTTATTTAGTTCCTTAGAAACTTTTACTATGAATTTATGCAATCTTTTGTTATTTCAGGGTGCTTCTTGCCTGTCCTAAATCATCCATGCCACAGCCTATTCTCAAGAAAGATGAAGAAGGTCTGAATAAAATACCCTCAACTTTTAGAATTTCCTATTTTTTGATACAAGAATCACCATATACCCAAACCATATCCTGAGAAATAACCAGATTAAAAAAATCCAAACAAGCTCATTTTTGTAAAAGAGGTTTCTGTCATAGACATTTACATATCAACAGTTTGATTTAAACAAGGGATTACTAAGCAAAACAAAATCAAGAAAGCAAGGTATAGTAAGAAATTAGATAATTAATAGAGGAACATTACTCTGAATAATCAGTGATGCACATAATGTTGCATTTCAGAAGTTCTTGCTGGCTAAGGGCAAAGCTGACTTAACTGAATGCTTTCCTGTAGATTTGCTTGTGCTATCTTGACATGCAGAAGAAAGATTGGTAAACAAAAATGTTAGTAGAAAAATAAATTCAAGTCAAAGGCTATAAATCTTTTTAGATAATCATTCTATCACCCTGTATATAATGGGAGAAATTGTGTTTGAGGAATCCTAAAGTGGAAAGTTTCATACCTGGAAAAAAATGTTTTGAACATTTTTAAGATCTGTAAGTTAAAGTAACATAACTAACCACACAGGTTACTGCAAGGAAGGGAGAAGACTGATTATAATCTTATTTTACAAATTACAATACAGTCTTAGTTTATATTAGCACCATCTTTGGAATCAGTGAATTGGCTTCTCATCAGATTTATAACTAGTTATATTATTGTTTTGGTTTGGCCTGGGTGGATTTTGGCGGCGGGGGGGGGGAGCTGCAGGGTGGCTTCTACAAGAAGCTGCAAGAAGCTCCCCAAGATTGATAGAGTCAATGCCAGACGGCTACAAAGAGGGACCCACCACCGGCCAAGGCTGAGCCTACCGATAAAGTGATAGCAGAGGAACGCCTCTGTGAAACACATATTTAAGAATGGGAAAAAGAACTGCACCATAACAGCTGGCACAGAGATGGAGGAATGAGAATCTGTACAGACACCAAGGTCAGTGAAGAAGGAGGGGGGGGAGGATGAGCTCCAGGTGCTGGAGCAGAAGGAGTCCCCCGGGTCCATGGTGAAGACCGTGGTGAAGCAGGTTGTCCCCCTGCAGCCCATGGGCAAGGTGCAGATGTCCACCGTGAGGATCACCGCATAGATGTCCACTGAGGACTCCACGCCGTGTGGGTGGATCCCTGAAAGGGGACTGTAGCCCGTGGGAAGCCCGCATCAGAGCAAGTCACTGCCAGAACCTGTAGCCCCTGGAAGAGAGGAATGTCCACGCTGGAGCAGGTTGGCCGGTGGGACTTTTGGGATGCTGCGGGGGACTCACGCTGGAGCAGTTTCCCCCGAAGGACTGCGCCTCAGACTCATGAGGGGTGGGCTGCCCCTCGTGAGGTGTCTCACGTTGGGCAGTTTGTGATGAATTGCCCTTCGTAGGACGACTCACGCGGAGAAGAGAGCGTGAAGCTTGTCTCCCGTGAGAGGGACCCCACAATGGCCCTGGGGAAGAGTGAAGAGTCCTCCCCCAGAATGAAGTAGTGGTGAAACCAACGTCGGATGAACTGACCGTAACCCCCATTCCCTGTCCCCCTGCGCCGCTCGGGGGGAGGAGGTGGAGAAACCGGGATTGATGTCAAGCCCGGAAAGAAGGGAGGGATGGGGGGAAGGTGTTCTGTTTAAGATCTGTTTGCTCTTTCTCACTTCTCACTACTCCTCTCTGATTAGTTCTCTTAATAAATGTACCTAATTTCCCCAAAACTGAGTCTGTTTTGCCCGGGACGGTAAATGAGAGTGATCTCCCTGTCCTTATCTCAAACCCTGAATCCTTGGAAATATTTTTTCCCCCTGTTTAGCAGTGAAGGGGGAGTGAAAGAGCGGCTGTGTGGGTACCTGGCGGCTGGCCAGGGTCAACCCACGACAATTATGAATTGTTTTAGAGGCAGCATACCAAAAGACGTGGACAAAAATAATGTTGCAGCACTTTCTCCTGGCATGAGCTTTAAAACTTGATTACTCCCGTGACAGGAATGCAGTATTTTAAAAAACAACATGTTGCCGTTAATATTACACCTACACCTCATATACTCTAGATCATGTTCTTGAATAAAAGTAGCAGCTGAGAGCCAGAGTTGTATACCAAGTGACCTCATGCTCTGAAATAGATAATGTAATAGCAGAAGCAATCAAAAGAATCTACCAAGGAAGACAATAGTTAATATAGAGAATTTCTTCCATAATTAGGAAAGGCAGCATGTGCAGCCAACAGAGAAATGAGGCTTTGGCAGTTCAAAATAGCTGCACTCACACTGGCTATCTGAATGAAAATTTATTTTTCACTGGCTGTCAGAAAAACAGCAAAAGCATTCTAGGAGCTCATGACTATGGAGTCAGTAGTCTGTCATGGCCAAGATAAGGTGCACTTCCATAGTCAATTCTTTCTTTATGTAATCAGCCAAATTCTGCAGTGTCTGTGTAGAGCAGATCACTGCTTTAAAGCTCCAGAAACGCTGCTACAAGTCCCATAGCAACGTTTCTCGAGTAGGAGATTATAGCTGTTCTATTTATTAGTAGTCTAAGTCAGGAATCTCCGAAGTATACTTACATGGTAAGTACAAACTGAATAGCTATCACAGCCTACAAGAAGTTCGTAATGACGCTTAAAGGCAATGTTAAAAATACCTTGGAGAGACTAATCCCTAAAATGATGCTGGAGGAGTGAAAAGCGTAACTTAGAAAAGCTGGAGAAGAAAATGCAGCCAGCTGTGACTGCTCTCTGCAGAATAGAAAGGAAAGACTTTTGGTTTTGTTTTATATTTTTCCTAGCACACTACTTTCCGCTGCCCAGCACAGATGTGCAAGCTTTTTGCCCCTTCTGTGCAAGCTTCACAAGGCAACCGCCCAACATTCTTGGCCTTGGACTGGCAGGTGGTTGCGGCAACTTTGGAAAGGGGAAACACCTGCCAGCCCAAGCTGTTCCAGAAGGCCTGGGAATTGGACTGTTTCATCACAAAAATTGTAATGATATAGTACCTAAACGAGAAAGACTATTGAATGGCACATTTATCTTTCTTAAAAGACTACAGTCAGAATCACACAGATCAGATTATTACCTATCAGGAGCTATTAACCATATGCCAATGCCTGGCAGTGTATTTATTCATTACAAATACAAACAACAGGAATTGACAGAGAAGCAGCAAATTACTAATCTGATCATTGTTAGCAATTCAATACAGGTTTTGGGGTATTCTGACAATGTTGGAAGAAGAGTAAGAAATCTAAGTCTGGGGGAACCTGCAAGCCAAATGAAGTTAATCTGTTACTATGATTCTCGAAGGTAATGGTAGAATACCATTCTCACAACATCTCAGCTTCTCAGATTTTACTAATCTAAAGGCAAAATTCTGACTTCCAGAGGGACATGCACTTTCTCTAGTGGTGTCTCCTGGACTGACAATATACCTGAAAAACCAAAGTCAGGTTCTGGATGGTGGCACAGGATCTAGAAGTCCAAGGATTTCCCATTCAGTCATGGATATGTCAGGTGGACTGAGTTGGGTGGAATAACAATATTGAACTTCTCCAGACAGAAAATATTATACTTGATTTATCTCTTCAAAAAGAATATAGAAGGAGTATGTAAACATGTGGAATTGAACAGAACATCCTACTTGATGTCTTTGCAGCCTAACATAGCACTCTGAAGAGGAGGAGGTTATCAACAGGTTTGGGAGAGTAACTAGTCATCCATGTCTTCACGGTGGACAGATAGTCCCAATAAATGCATCCGTTCTACAGAGGCCGTGAAGACAAAGCTGAGAGTAGCATTTCTCTGATTTTCTTTTACAACTGAAACATACTCCCAGGACTAGGTATGTTGAAAGAACAAAGTCCTCAGTGTTAAATCGTTCCTTTTGCAGTAACTTTTAAAACAACCAGTAGTAATTGTGTAGAACTTTAACTTCTTACCTCCTATGACCATTATCAGATCTGAAATATGAACATTCCCAGTATGAAAGTTTTTCTCCAGAGCCAGCATCTTACCGGAAGGCTTCTGAATTCTAGTGTCTCCTTCAGGCTGAAGAAATTACAATTACCTATAGGATCTATGGTGCTAGTCTGCAAGAAAAGCAAGCTGTTTTAGTGGAAGTTAATGCTACAGTCAGACTTTTAGAGACAGACTCCCTTTCCAAAGTTCAGAGTACTGGTTGTGACCTTTTGGACATGACTGATTCTCTCATCAAACACAAATCTACGTTGACTTTAGTAAGGCATTTGACATTGCTGCCCACAGCATTCTCCTAGAGAAATTGACTGCTCTTGCCCTCAACGGGCATACGCTTTGCTGGGTAAAAAACTGGTTGGATGGCTGAGTCCAGAGAGTCATGGCCAGTGGAGTTAAATCCAGTCGGAGGCCGGTCACAAGTGGTGTCCTCCAGGGCTCAGTACTGGGCCCAGTCCTGTTGAACATTTTCATCAATGATCCAGACGAGGGGATAGAGTGCACCCTAAGTAAGTTTGCAGATGACACCAAGCTGGGTGGAAGTGTCGATCTGCTTGAGGGTAGGGAGGCTCTGCAGAGGAATCTAAATAGGCTGGATCGCTGGGCCAAAGCCAGTCCTATGAGTTTCAATAAGATCAAGTGCCAGGTCCTGCACTTCGGTCACAACAGCCCCCAGCAGCGCTAGAGGCTTGGGGAGGAGTGGCTGGAGAGCTGCCAGGCACAGAGGGACCTGGGGGTGTTGCGGGACAGCCGGCTGAACATGAGGCAGCAGTGTGCCCAGGTGGCCAAGAAGGCCAATGGCATCCTGGTCTGGATCAGGGATGGTGTTGTCAGCAGGAGCAGGGAGGTGATCATGCTCCTGTACTTGGCTTTGGTGAGGCCTCACTTCGAGTCCTGTGTCCAGTTTTGGGCCCCTCACAGCAAGAGTGACACTGAGGTGCTGGAGAGGGTACAGAGTAGGGCTACCAAGGTGGTAAAAGAATTGGAACATGTGTTGTACGAGGAACAGCTGAGGGATCTGGGGCTGTTTAGCCTGGAGAAGAGGAGACTGAGGGGAGACCTTTTTGCTCTCTACAACTACCTGAAAGGAGGTTGTAGCGAGGTGGGGATTGGTTTGTTCTCCCTATTGACAAGTGATAGGACAAGAGGAAATGGCCTTAAGTTGTGCCAGGGGAGGTTTCGGTTGGATATTAGGAAGAATTTCTTTCCAGAGAGGGTTGTCAGGCATGGGAACAGGCTGCCCATGGAGGTGGTTGAGTCGCCATCCCTGGAGGTGTTTAAGAGACGGGTGGATGTTGTGCTGAGGAACACGGTTTAGTGGTGATGATACAACTAGGAAAAAAGTTGGACTCAATGATCTTGAAGGTCTCTTCCAGCCAAAAATATTCTACGAACCTATGATTCTATGAAAGAATATTTCTTTTAAGCTTTCAAACACGTATTAGATGCTACATCTTATCAATACACAGGACTGCTGAATCAGAAGGGGCAGCTCACAAACATAATACTGAAGTCAGAGATTTTGATTACCTAAATACAATGGACCTGCTACCAAAGGTTCCATTACCATGCAGCATTAAGAAACATTACCAATGCTCACAATTTTATTTATTTATTATTTTTTTCAGTCCTGAAGGGACCAGCGACAAGCAGGTGATGCCATTAATGCAAATCTTTCCATTTGAAGTCTATCTCCGAGTTGGATTTCCTTGGAATACTGGGCCAACGATAGTCATTCCCAGTCACGGCACTCCACTGACTACTTAATAAAATATATTTTTTAAAAAATAATAACAAATAAAGTTTATTTAAGCTTCTAGTTGTCAGATTACCTGTGCAATTCTGAATTTTCAACAAGTATGCATCAATTCTCCATTTAGTTTTTTTAAACAAAATTTATAAACCCCCTTTTCAGAATGTGCATACATAGAGCATACATGTTATGCATATTAAAATATACTTCCTGACTCAATGAATTGATATTTTCAACCTCAGTATAAACAATTATGTTGCAAACATTCAAATCCAGAATACTAAAGAGTCTAGTAGGATTATCTGTATCTTTCTTTCTTACAGTTACAAAAATGAAAAATGGATCTTATTACTGAACTTTCTCAGCAATAAAACTGTTGTACATTTAAGCTTCCAGTGGAAGTTTCGTTCTTTCACTTCTGCTGTATTCCATGATCCTTGGGAGAAATACTGACAGATTTTGTTGTCCCTATTTCCTTCCATCTAAAAAGACTGTATTAATATAAGGAATCTGGAAAAGAAAACCATACTTGCCCTCAAGAAAGTGTCTGATGTGCTCAGTTCTTGACCTATTGAAGTCATATTAAGCTCACTAGCTTTAGCAGTCATCTTCCAAAACGCATATATTTTATTGTTTCACGCTTGTGAATCCAAACTCAGAATACTTCAAGTTAGAGAGCAAATTTATTTCTCAGAAAGAACAAAAGAAAGTTTTAATAAAGTATTCATTGGTCTAATACCTTTTTGCCTTAGAGAGGCCTAACCTTTAGAGCCTAACCTGACCATAGCGATTAAATCGAATGAACACAGGTGGTTAATAGAGCTGATTATGAACATAAGCCCCACTCATACCTGCCTTTATTCCTTATTCCAACTCATTTCTAAGAATTCATCATTGCCAAAAGAAAACGAAACAACCTTACTAAAACTGTTTAATACTATAAATAAAATGAGTAACTGGGAATACATACAGTGTACTCCACGTTGCACATATAAATTACAGAAATAAATGTGTACCTCTCTCCAGTGTACTCTGAATGGGAAATACAGTGGTTAATAATTTCTTTTTTGCAGACCTCTACCATATAAATGTATGAAATTTAGAAAGTAAAAATGAAATATCTCATGATCATTCAGATATGCATATTTACAAATACCGGTTTTTTATGAAGGTAAAATCTGTAATGACTGTTGCGGGTCATAATGAAATTGCTTTGCATTATACCTAAAAATCTTCAGTACTGCTTAATCTCAAAGGACTTTGAATGTTTAACTGAAAAAATATTCTAACAGCTAAAACTCAAACTTTTCACCCTAACTTGAAGTTTTCATCACAGAATTATAACAAATTCCTTAGTAGGGTCTGTGGAATGCTAGCGTTCCACTTTTACTACTAATATAGGTTTTCTACATGAAGCTACCTTGGTTGTACAGCCCTGCCCAGCCAGCAGCTTGGCAACACCCTGAATCACAGAATCACATACAGCCAAGTATGTCCCAAAGATGTGATATAACACACAGCAGCTGCAGAAAATACAGAATGCCCAGACAGCAAATGCAAGATAGAGAGCTTGCTGAGAGATCTGCTACTCTGTGAAACATCTGGAGAAGACAACGTCAGTCTCCTGAAGTGTAGTACAGTTTTATAAACCTTGACACATCGGTTAAAGTTGTGTGTGTAATCCTAGACTCTTTTTTTAAGAGAAATGTCTTGACATAAATCTCCTTTATTTGACTTTACCAAATACATTATCGATCAGAATAAGGCTATCTGTTCATCTTTGCTGTACTCAAGAATGTGATGATTTAGTACCCTCATGAAAACCATCACATCTTCGGCCTTTTCACATCTGTGTTCTTGCTCCTGCATTGCTCCTGTCACCTCCAATACCAATACAAGAGTGCTCATGCAGCACAGGCATGATGAACCTTGCCACTGAACTTTTCTTCTAAAGAGAGTTCCTAAGAAATCCACAGAAACTCAGCAGTAACAGCACCCAAAATGGGGCACAAAGTGGATCACAGCAGGCAATCTTAGGCAATCTGAAGAGCAGATGCACTTGGACAGAAATCTCATTTTAACCTGTGAATGACTGCATGCTGTTGCACCAGTTCTTTATAGGAAAACAGGATGTCCAATGCAAGGCGAAAAGCATTTGAACAGAGAGGTCCAACACAGAGAACATGTACTACTATTAAAACAACAACTTACACCTTATTAGAGCCAGTGAACTATTAAAAAAAACCCAAAAAAAAAACCCCAAACCCCAAACAAACTGTTGGGTTATTCCCAAAATACTATTATCTTATAACTTGAGAACTCCCATTGTTGCTTTCTGTTGAATTGTTTTGCCAGTTGAACTTTGCATAGAAGACTTTACAATGTTCTTTATTGTGCAATCTTTATTTCAGTTCTATTTACCAAAATTGTTGAAGGTTTGAGTGACATAGAGCACTCTTAAGTTGTGGAAGCAAAAGAAGAGCCAAGAGCCTAGGTAGACCCAGTAAAGAGAAAATACTAAACTCCTCATTTTTTGAAAACTTAGTTTTGAGATGTCTGAGAAAATTTGGACAAAATTAGTTGGTTGTAAAAATGATACAAATACGCTTTCTCTGCTGAGATACTGCAGTACCTATTGAACATCAGTGAGATCAACGATGAATCCACTCTGAATAAAACATATACCTTGAACAAGCTTCCTCTCCTCCAAAGGGGCAATTTAAAACTGCTTGAAAGGAAATTATTTAGAGCACCATCTTGTACTTCCACACAGGATCTAAATCAATATGGGTATTTAAATTCCATTTCTCATAAAAGATCATGACTCTGAAGCGCAAAAACCCAGCAAAATTATTTTTAGATTTGTAGTAACTGTGTCATATAAACACAATCAGAAAACAAGTGAACTAGCAAAATGCACATTTGCATACTAAGTATACATTTACATAAAGGCTCAAACATAAATTGCAAAAGAATTAACACGTAAGATGAAGGCTATTTGATAATCGGTTTCATTACAATGCATGGATTTTTTAAGTCAAAATATAAACAAGCCCTCCCCTCAAAACACCAAAGAAAAATCTAGTTTCAAAAGGGACTTTAGGGCACTGGGGCGGATGCTAGAAGGATCAGGTGCACAAGTTGTGTTTGCCTCTATTCCTTCAATTATGAGGAAAAATAGTAGAAGGTTTGACAAAGTGCAGCAGATTAATACTTGGCTAAAGGGGTGGTGCCAGCGCTCTAGCTTTGGATTTTTTAACTATGGGGAGATCTACAGGGCACCTGAAACAAGCTGGGGTTCAAATGACACAAAGGGAAAAAAGGATCCTTGGTCATGAGCTGGCGGGACTCATAGAGCGTTCTTTAAACTAGATATGAAGGGGGATGGGGTTATAGCTGGGATTGCAGCGGGGCAGTGCTCTAGAAATTATGAGGACCGGGTGGCCTCCCATCCCCCTAGGGTGAGATCAGTGTGCTCAGCTTGCTCCCTGAAATGCTTATACACCAATGCACGCAGCATGGGGAATAAGCAGGAGGAGCTAGAAACCTGGGTTCGGGCAGGAGATTATGATCTGGTGGCAATTACAGAGACATGGTGGGACAGCTCACATGACTGGAATGTGGTCATGGGTGGCTACGTCCTTTTCAGGAAAGACAGGTCAGCCAGGCGAGGTGGTGGAGTCGCTCTTTACGTGAAAGAGCAACTACAATGTCTTGAATACCATCCAGGCATGGATGAGGAGCAAGTTGAGAGTGTATGGGTTAGAATTAAGGGGCAGGCTGTCAGGAGAGATACTGTTGTGGGTGTCTATTACAGGCCACCAGATCAGGGTGAGGAAGTTGATGAGGCCTTCTACAGGCAGCTGAGAGCGGTCTCACAATCACAGGCCCTGGTTGTCGTGGGGGATTTTAACTTCCCTGATATTTGCTGGAAGGACAACTCAGCCAGCCATCCACAGTCCAGGAGGTTCCTCCAGTGCATCGATGATAATTTTCTGATGCAAATGGTGGAGGAGCCGACTAGGAGAGGAGCACTGCTGGACCTCATCCTCGCTAACAAGGAGGATCTGGTTGAAGCAGTAAAGGTTGAGGGCTGCCTTGGCTGCAGTGACCATGAAATGGTGGAGTTCAGGATCTCATGTAGCAGAAACAAAATAGCAAGCAGAATTGCAACCCTGGACTTTGCCAAGGCAAACTTTGGATTTTTCAAGCAATTACTAGAGAAAATCCCATGAGCAAGGCTGTTTGAAGGTAAAGGGGCCCAAGATAGTTGGTTAGCGTTCAGGGACTGCTTCTACCGTGCTCAAGATCAGAGCATCCCGAGACGTAGGAAGTCAAGGAAGGGAGCCAGGAGACCTGCGTGGCTAAACAGGGATCTGCTGGGTAAGCTCAAGGGCAAGAGGAGAATTTACAGATCTTGGAAGGCAGGACTGGCCACTTGGGAAGAATATAAGGCTGTTGTCCGAGGGTGTAGGGAGGCAACTAGGAAAGCAAAGGCCTCCCGAGAATTGAACCTGGCGAGAGGGGTCAAGGACAACAGGAAGAGCTTTTTCAAATACGTGGCAGATAAAACTAACACCAGAGGCAATGTAGGCCCACTGATGAATGAGGTGGGTGCCTTGGTGACACATGATACAGAGAAGGCAGAGTTACTGAATGCCTTCTTTGCCTCTGTCTACTCTGCCGGAGGCTGTCCTGAGGAGCCCCGTTCCCCTGAGGCCCCAGAGGAAGTCAGGGCAGTGGAGGAGTTTGCTTTAGTCGATGAGGACTGGGTTAGGGATTGCTATTAAGCAATCTGGACATCCATAAATCCATGGGTCCAGATGGGATGCATCCACGGGTGCTGAGGGAGCTGGCTGATGTCATTGCTAGACCACTCTCCATCATCTTTGCCAAGTCTTGGGAGACGGGAGAGGTGCCTGAGGACTGGAGGGAAGCAAATGTCACTCCAGTCTTCAAAAAGGGCAAGAAGGAGGACCCGGGTAACTATAGACCGGTCAGCCTCACCTCCATCCCCGGCAAAGTGATGGAACGACTTATCCTTGGTGCCATCTCAAGGCATATCAGGGATAAGAGGGTCATTAGAGACAGTCAACATGGCTTCACCAAAGGGAAGTCGTGCTTGACTAACCTCATAGCCTTTTATGAGGATATAACAAGGTGGATAGATGATGGCAGAGCGGTGGATGTGGTCTACCTTGACTTCAGTAAAGCATTTGACACAGTCTCCCACAGCATCCTCACAGCTAAACTGAGGAAGTGTGGTCTAGACTCTCGGGTAGTGAGGTGGACTGTGAACTGGCTAAGGGGAAGAAGCCAAAGAGTTGTGGTCAATGGGGCGGAGTCTGGTTGGAGACCTGTATCCAGTGGAGTGCCTCAAGGGTCGGTACTGGGACCAGTATTATTCAATATATTCATCGATGACTTGGATGAGGGACTAGAGAGTACTATCAGCAAGTTTGCTGATGACACCAAGCTGGGAGGAGTGGCTGACACACCAGAAGCCTGTGCTGCCATCCAGCGAGACCTGGACAGGCTGGAGGGTTGGGCGGGGAAAAATTTAATGAAATACAACAAGGGTAAATGTAGGGTCTTGCATCTGGGTAGGAACAACCCCAGGTTCCAGTATAAGTTGGGGAATGACTTATTAGAGAGTAGTGTAGGGGAAAGGGACCTGGGAGTCTTGGTGGACAGCAGGATGACCATGAGCCAGCACTGTGCCCTTGTGGCAAGGAAGGCCAATGGCATCCTGGGGTGTATTAGAAGGGGGGTGGTTAGTAGGTCGAGAGAGGTTCTCCTTCCCCTCTACTCTGCCCTGGTGAGACCCCATCTGGAATACTGTGTCCAGTTCTGGGCCCCTCAGTTCAAGAAAGACAGGGAAGTGCTGGAGAGAGTCCAGCACAGGGCAACTAGGATGATGAAGGGAGTGGAGCATCTCCCTTACGAGAAAAGACTGAAGGAGCTGGGGCTCTTTAGTTTGGAGAAGAAGAGGCTGAGGGGTGACCTCATTAATGTTTACAAATATATCAAGGGTGAGTGTCACGAGGATGGAGCCAGGCTCTTCTCGGTGACAACCACTGATAGGACAAGGGGTAATGGGCTGAAACTGGAACATAAGAGGTTCCGCTTAAACTCGAGAAGAAACTTCTTCTCAGTGAGGGTGACGGAGCCCTGGAACAGGCTGCCCAGGGAGGTTGTGGAGTCTCCTTCTCTAGAGACATTCAAGACCTGCCTGGACACGTTCCTGTGTAGCATTATCTAGGCATTCCTGCTCTGGCAAGGGGATTGGACTTGATGATCTTTCGAGGTCTCTTCCAATCCCTAACATTCTATGATTCTATGATTCTATGATTCTAGTTGAGTAAGTTAATTTCATGTTTAGATGACAACAAAGGCTTTCCAAACATCCCATCATTTGGTTTGGATAGGCTGTGGTGAGGCTAGAACTGCTGAGAACATTCAGCCCAAGAATGAAGAACAGAGGAGACACTGGCATCTGCAGTAATTCAAAATGACATTTCCTGATGTTTTAACATTCTTGCAGCACACAGTACATTTGATTTGAATACGCAAACTAGGGGTCCTGCCTTCTGTATGAGTTCCCATTTTTTGTTAGTTTAAGCAGCACAAAAAATAATTTACTATACAGAGCCAGAGGTTATTACTTTTAACTCACTTCACTGTCAAGGGTTAGGGCTGAGCCGGCCACTAGACAAATGACAGATGCTCTCTATTAACCCCTCTCCCTTCCCACAGGGGAAGGGAAGGAGAATAACACAAGAGACTTATGGATTGGAAAAGAAAACTAAAGCAGCTTTAATAAAACAGTAATAATACTAATCAGGAAATAATGAAAACAATGGAAAATATAGAAACATATACAAAACCAATATTGAACCCAGCCCCGCAATGGCAATCATCACTAACACTGCAGGGCAGGCACTGCGGACTCAGAATCAGATGGGAACTGGACTCAGGAGCTGGGTTTGGAAACCGGATTTGGAAACTCACAAAGGCAGAAGAACGGACAGAGTCCTCCTTGGATGCCAGCCACAGAAGCAGAGGGTTTTATTGTGATTCCTCAGCTTTATACTAAATATGACATATATGGAATGGAATACTTTTGTTGATTATCCGTCCTGTCCATTCCTCACCAGAGGTAACACCTTTTACTTCCTTACGACCTCTTTTACCTCGCGGCACCTCCAACTGTTACACAAGATCCAGTAGTGACCTTGGTTTCTACAGCAGCAAGTATAGGCAAGAGCCTTTCTGCATACCAGTTCCTGGAAACAACTACAAACATCAGGCATTACCACTTCTAGTAGCAAGCACTGTCTGCAAAACCACGCTGTTAACTTCAGGAAGTTTCTGTCCTACAAGGGACCTAGCCAAAATTAAAATTACTGAACAGAATTCATCCTTTCAGCTCAAAACAGGACACTACACTCACAGAGACTTTGTTATCCAAATGATATCAAGGAAAGATCATTCTAAGATCTGAATTCATCATTTGATCAAATGTTTAAAAGTACACTGAACTTTTAAAACTAGGTACTGCTCAAGAAAACATTAAGTTTCATACTAAGATTATATTAATATTCCCTTAGACATAAGTGCCAGTTTATTCTATCTACAACATATGCAAAAGAAAATTGGTCAGATCACTAAAAGACACATGGGAAAAGCAATCTGTGCAGATAAGATTTTTTCATTTAAGTGATCACAAAAATGAAATGTCTTCGTACACATCGGGAGTTATCACAGACATGTTCAATCATGCTTTGCAATACTGAATGATATACTCATTTTTATACGAACCAGTAAGATCTATGGCTTGTGTTTAGTACTCATTTTAAAAGGTACTAAAACAGAGCCAATCATTGTACAAAAGATGAAGTGACAGTTTAGGAAGAAAATGTGATGAAATGGTAACAAAAGAGGGCCTTTACTAACCACAATGTGGTAAGAAATGTACTTTAACAATAAGTGAGATATCAATTTGTCAAAACTAAATGATAAGAGCTGTTGAACTGGAACCTAATTCATGGCTGATAGTAAATGTGACGATGTTTAGGAAAATAGTGTCTTCTATTAAACTGTTAGAGATATGTCAGAACTCTCATTGCTTATTCAACATTATTGGATGAGTGCAGATAAATGAAATAAATTGCAGAATTTTCCAAAGTTTCCTAAGATGCTTGCTTATCCCTGATGCAGTTTGTTACACCGACTCAGCATAATCTTAGTAAACTTTTGACCGATGGGACTATTTCAATGCAATTTGACACAGCAATAAAGCCCCCAAAGGAGAACCAATTCCCCACAGACTCTGTAGAGACAGAGCAAGTCCTTGCAGTGGGAAATGCAAGAAGAATGCAGCCATCATATGGGGTTTGGCAAGAGATGTTGACCATAAGGATGCAACAATCCACACAAGCAGAGCCACTTTCGTCCTCTGTTCAGCGGTGGAAGCTCCAGGCCTGAGGAACAGCTAGGGTTCAGAGAAGAGAAGGTAGGAAAGACACCCTAGAGGATGTAGAGCACATACACGTAAGAAATGGGACTTCATTAGTTCAGCTGCCTTTGAAACAATGTTCTGTCTGCTAAAACATGAATAAACTACAACTGACCTTGAGAAGGAATGCTCTGGGGGAGCAAAAGACATGGCATCCAAGTGTAAAAATATCCCATGAGAGCTTCATATATCCTGAAGCAACACAATATACCAGATATAAACATGTGCACTGTTTACTGCTTCCAGCAATGGAGGAAGAACACATTAAGGGGGAAAAAAATTAGTAAAACCTCAGAGAAACTAATTTATATTGCTACTCCATTTGCAACAGCCTCTTTCTGTAATTATTCACTCTGATCTTCTGCATCTAGAAGTTTAGACTGAAGACTATGCCTAAGATAAAAAGCCAGTTTAAAACGTGTGAGGGAAAATCAGATGCACACTAGCAAAAAAAATTCTGAGTAAATGAAAACTACTCATTTACAGAGAACAATTTCACACTGTAAACTACTTCGACTTGAAAAATTGCTTTTATTTAAAGCTGAGAATGTAAAGGTTTCCCATCTTCACTGTTGTAATTACAGAATGAAGAGAGATCACTAACAATGCAGAAGGCAAGCACAAGATATTTAAAATTATTATTTCTAAAAACACGCATTCAAAAATTGTAAAGGCTTCCTTCTAAATTATTATTCCCCTCAGTTAAGCAAGGGAAGAAGTGATTTGGGAGAAGGCAATTAACACTGGCAAACAAACCAAATTCATGAGCTGAACTTGCCAAAAAAATGATCAGCTGAGTTAATTGGTAGCTACTTACCAACTTTCTACTGTCAGTTATACCAATGTCAAGTATGCTAGTAATTTAAATATTTGCTAACATAGGAACTTATCCACTAATTCTAAACATCTTTTATGAACAAACAGTCATCTATTACAGTTTCATCACAGTAGACTGGTACTCCTAATTACAGTAGATCACATCCTATTGTCTAAACAGTCATGCATTTCAATGTTACAAATGAAAATATTTGAAGGAATCTTTCTCCGCCTTGCAAATCCATTCACGTTATTAATAAATACAGAACATCCTCTGAAGGAATATAATTTCCCTATTCAGTTTGAAAGAACTTATTTTTTACTTTTCAACTAGAAGTCTGATTTTTTTTCCATCAGGTAGAAGCAAATATTCAGAATCTATCATTATCAACTGGAACATTTTATGGTAAGTTTTTTTACCATATTTTCATAGAGATAGCTTGCAGACTGATTGCAAGTCACACATATATTGTTTGCTTTTGCAGCAACAGCATGGGTGAGACAGAGGTAGAGAAAATCTAGCCCAAAGTGACTGTAAACCATTTGAGTGATTTCCCTACAGTAATTCCTCCACCACCTACTTCCTTTTCCTTAATTACTTCACTACCTTCCTTAGCTCTTACTCCCCTCCCAATATAGAAAGGGAACTGAAAAAGAATCTCCCTATCTACCAGACAGATTCAAATCTCTCCCTAGCACAACTGCTCCTCACTGATTGCTCTTCAGTGACATATATATGTGACAGGAATATATATATTAAAAGCCAGTATTTAACAACAGTTTTGTGTACTTAAAGTTATATGTATACCACAGAGCATTATACAATCTGGTAGGTAAAATGCATTTGTAACTACTAAAGCTGTACTAAATTTTGCTGTCCTGAACTAACAACATATATTCAGGAAATCGTCAAGCATTCATTCATGTTTTTAAGAAAAGCTGAATCAAACCACACCTCCAAGGCCTGAATTCACAGCAATACCATATCCTGAATGAACCATGGTAGAACGGTTTAGCTATTATTGTTACTACTAAGAAGATCCTCAACCTTGCTAGTGGCTGCTTTGCCCTAGGCAGAGGAGCCAGCAGAGGCTCAGCGTGGTATCAGAACCTACTACCAAGCGTAGCCATGTCCATGTTACCACGCTTCAAAACACACAATTTTTGAGAGGTAGAGCTGTAACCTTCTCTTCAGTTCCCTGCTTTAAACTTGCTGCTCCCCACACAGAAGTTCAGCTGCTAAGGCAAAGATCCAAGATTCAGCTCTGATGTGACAAAGCTGCATGACCCTAGCTCACATTTCACTAAAAATTGTTAAATAGCGAGAAAAAACTAGGAATGTTTGGAGAATAATAAGCTAAAACTCCAGACAGAGGTTAAATTGAATGAGATGGGGATCATCAGTAGCTGAAAGATTCCAGAAGAAAAGGACCAACAGAGTATGATAAAAATTATTTAAAAATAAATATAGGAGGAGGCTATCTGGAAAACAGCTGGCCAAGTCATCAGCATCAGAGCTAGTGGCAGACAGCAACTCAGAAATCGTGAGAACACTGGAGACAGTTCTTCCCCTCCTGACCAATACAGGTGAGGAAGGTCTCTTTAGATAGCTTACTGGTAGTGGTGAACATACAAATGCTGAACTCAACAACTCATTAACCCTTGACTATCTTTTGTGTACACGTGTCTGCAGGTAAATAGCTAATTTGTATATTTAAATTGTGTATATTCTGGCTGCACAGTCTCTCTGTGCTCATCTCTGTGGGAGATACGCTCAGGGAGATGAACTCCTTTGCTTAGGGACAGAGCGTGACAGAGAGAGGGAGACACCACTGGAACCATGCCTTACCTCCCTGGGACAGGCCCAACAGGCAGACAGGACGCACAGCATGGAGGATTCCCTGTCCTCTCTCGGCCTGGCTGGACGCAGTGACTCAAGAGACAGGGGTCAAGGGCAACAAGTCCCTGCCCGGTGCAGCTGCCTCCACTCCTCTGCAACTGCCTCACCCTCCCAGGTGCCCTCACAAAATAGGTAAGAGGCTCTGCAAGCAGAAACAGTAATGAGAATGATGGTTCACCCAGCTTGGAGGAGTTGCCAAGGCCTACATTGGCCTATGCTCAAGTCAAAACTGCTTCCATAAAGAAAAAAACATCATATGTATTTGAGAAGTGGGGTTTTTTTTTTACAGGTAAAGGTTCTAACACAAATGCATTTATGAGCTGTAACTAGTATGAGTCTTCTAAGATGCTGTTTTAATATTTGACGGCATTTAAAAAAAAAAATTGATACTGAATATAACTTTTGAGAACAAGTTTAGGGACTGCCCAGGTTGTGGAGTCTCCTTCTCTGGAGATATTCCAAAACCCACCTGGATGCAATTCTGTGCAACGTGCTCTAGGTGACCCTCCTTTAGCACGGGGGTTGGATTAGATGATTTCTAGAAGTCCCTTCCAACTCCAACAATTCTGTGACTCAAAGCTGCTTTTTGGTGGCAAGGTCTGGTAGAAAATGTGTTGCTGGGAGTTCAGAGTAATGTTCTCTGACCTGACAGTAAACGCAATACCCTTTTACATCAGGGTAGCTTGTTGAAAACTTAGCGACGACTTTGGTGCTTGCTACAAGTTATATGAACAGCCACCACCGCAACACAATTTTGAAACTAATCTGCAACAAATCTCAAATTGTAGTTCAACAGATAAGCCTACAAAAAACCCCAAATATACAAAAACAACAGAAAAAACCCAAACAAAAAAGCAAGAAAGAAAGTTACTAGAGAGGTGATAACTGAACAATTTTAGGAGTTTCAAAGATGTGTTGTATTCAAAGGTTTGTGCAATGTAAATTGCAGAAACAGTCCGGAAGGCTATGGTCAAATATTCACAAAGCTCAACTCATAACAATGAATCTGTAACAAAAGATGCATGACAGACACTGACTAAAACTTTTAAACTACTTCTCAGTGTACCTCTCTAGGGGATGGCCAGGGTGAGGGGCTGGCGGCCGCAGCAGCAATTCTGGGGCCGGCTGGGGCAGGCCCCTGCGTGTGGGGCCGGGGCTGCCCCGAGCCGGACACAGCCGGTTCCAGCCGGCTCCAACGGCCCCAGGGCAGGGCCCGGCCCAGCCCCTCAGCCAGGGGCACGCTGGTTGTTGTTTCTTTCTCAGATTGCAACAGTGCATTCTTCCACTGTATCCCTAAAACCTGCAGCGGTGACATATTGGACCTGTAAGTGAAGTCTTAATAAACAAATAGTTCGAACCTTGCCATGTGTATTGGAGCTGTGAGTGGAGTTCAAATGGATCCCCATCCAGAACCTCGCAGACAGGTCTCTCTGTCACAGACACGAATACCTGGAGTTATCCTGGGGGAAGAGGAGGAAGACATGGAAATTACACTATAATGACACACAAATGTGTAGAGAGTTCAGATGAATATGTAGAAGATAACCTGCCTACTTCCTCAATAATAAAAGACCAAAAAGCCAGGAAATGTTGTAGCCTTGTATTTAGTTTGAAATTTTTTAAAGATTTTTTTGTCCTGTCACACTGAGCTTTAGCAGATACATCTTTCCAAAGGAATTTTAAAGTTTTGCATCAGTGGATTTAGTTAGTTAGTTAACTACATCTGTTATCTGTAAACATTGCAAATTTTTTGAGTTTTAATCACAGCTTGTCAATATTCGATCAATTGATTTTAATTTTTTTTTAATTAACTTTCTCTGAGGACAATATTCTAATCATAATTTTACTCACTGACTAAAACACAATTTTGTGCTGCTAATTATGATAACTCCATTCTTAAGAAGAGGGAAAAATACATGTGTTTGTTCATTCATTTATATTCATTTACATTCATTTATGTGCTTTGCCAGTACTTTGACTATTACTATTTAAAGAATTCCATGTGTCACAGTAATAAAAAAAATGAATTACTTATATAATGCAGATTAACAGCATTTATGTAAGAAAATGAGACATGAAACATGCAGAAGGAAATGGACACTTTTTTTTTTCCTTTAAAAACAAACAAGAATACCCAGCAACAAAACCCAGCTGCAGCCTGGAGTGTTGGATATCTTATAATGTCAGTAGGAAACAAAGTCTATTAATTTTCAGCATGTTACTGCTTAGCAAAATACAATTGTCCCATCAGTGGTACCAAAGGGAAAATTTCAAAAAAAAAGAACATAAATCAGCTATACTGGCAGCTTAAAAGTTGAAAGAGAAACATCACAAAGATCATTGCTAGTGACTTGGAAAACACATGATAATTCTAGAGGATCTGTAAACACTCGGAAGAGTAAATGAAAAGAGGTTTTGAAAACTGCTGATGGGAATTCATCAGAATGAATCCTCAAGTTACATAAACTCTATCTACCCTGATTTGACAGCATCACAAGGAGGGGACTTAAGAAGAGAATTACCTCTTTAAAAGAAGCAGCTAATGCTGACAGCAGCATGTATGGGGCTCTGTAGGGCACTTTGATCTTTCAATACCTCACGTACATGCGAGATAATTAAGCACAGAACATACAGCCTATTGCTTATAATGCCATGCTACATTTAGAAATACACCCAAATCAGAAACAAATCCAAACATTCCAAGTCTATAAACAGTCTCTAATTTAGTGGCGGGCTATCTTTACTTTTGTAATGGGCTGAGAGAAAAGTAGTGATTTTAAAATGTGTATTTTTGCTGAAGAGCCATACTTCAGCACTGATATCTGAACCCATCTCTAGAGGAAGAAAACCAGTATTTTCCTCTGCTTCTGAACAAGTCAAATAATTATTTTCCCATTTTAATTAATCCCATTTTAATTAATCGCTTACATGCATTCGATTTTTATCTTGAAAAGTATGTTAGGATTAATGTTAATTAATATAAAGTACTTGAAAGTATTTACGTTAAAATCCAAGAGAAAATGATGACAATATTAGAGATCAAAATACCTACTGAATCAAATTGTAATCTCTGCGAGTCTCATAAAAATTTCAGATGTTGTATCTTGATGTCTGCTATTGTGAAATGCAAGCACATTATAACTAAAACAAATGTACTAATAGGTGTCAGAAAGTATGATCTATGTTAAGTTTCTGAAGGGAACTAGGCAGGCTGCTAGTATTTTAAATTACCTGATCTTGCCAGGCTAAATGGAAGACTTCTAGCAACTCTAGTCTTCAGTTTCTCTTACCATTTCTTCTCCCCACTAAAAAAGTAAAATTAGAATAAAAACTTTTCTTACCTCCATGATCTTTTAGAATCTAGGAAAAGGAAAAAATCTCTGTAGCAAGGTTAACAAATGTATTTATTTGTTTATTTATTTGATTTTCTCTTAGTAATTACAGTTGATTACAATTGAACAAGTCACATACTTAGTGTGTTGCCTGACCTAGTCGAGAGGTGGCGTCCCTACCCACAACAGGGAGGTTGGATTAAAATGATCTCTAAGGTCCCTTCCAGCCCAGGCCATTCTATGATTTCTATACTTAGCATGTCTAATCTTTCACTTTGTGTAGAAGAACTCAAAGACACGACACTGGCACAGGTTGCCCAGTGAGGTGACTGAGGCTCCATCCCTGGAGACATTCAAGGTCAGGCTGGATGGGGCTCTGAGCAACCTGATTTAGTCAAAGATGTCCCTTCTCACTGCAGGGGGGTTCGACTACATGACCTCTAAAGGTCCCTTCCAGCCCAAGGAATTCTATCATTCCGTGACTCATAGTGGGTATTTCTTATGTATATTTTGACTCTACAGTTGAGAACTAATGACTTGCTGTTTTCATCTGCCAAGATGTCACATTGTGAAAGTCTCTGAATTGCCTCCTTCTTTAAGTCTCCAAACTTTACTGTTTCTTCTTCAGCACCAGAACTTCACTTCCCCAGCGCAAGGAAGACCTGCAACACAGAGAGACTACTTTTTGTTCACCAGCTGCCACCTGTACCCCTGGAGATGCAAGAAACAAGAGCTGGTCTTTGTGCAAAGGGTATTCAAGTGCAGGATGCTCACATACATTTTGCTCACATTGATGGAGCTATGCTGAAGCGATGAGAATCAGGCCCTTAATTTACAATAGTCCAGCTGCGATTTCAATATCAGAGTAGTGTAGATATTTTTTCTCCCTGCACAATATTTATTTTCCTCCTGTCATTAAGGAATCATTTATAGGTCAGATTTGCCTTTATGTTTCAACTATGCTACAAGCTCAATGTAAAATTGACTATATCAGTCAACTGAACAAACCTAAAGGATACAGATATTTTGATTTTGTCAGTACTGGCATATAGTGTAAAACTCCTAAAAGAAACTAAAAATTAGTTGCAAAATGCACAATGGAAAAGGATGTAAAAGTCAGAGAAATGGATTTATGAATTCTGGGCCAATTGAGAAACAGAGGTTAAGAAAAATGATGAAGGAGATTTCTGCCATTTCAGATATGGAGAAGGTAAAAATTCCTCCAAAGCTTCAGATAGATTCCAAGTGACTTAACTGGGTATTCCTAAACAAGCATGTACAAAAAGTAGGGCCACTGATTTATCTTTTTGCTAGTGTTTTACTACACAAGATGCCTACAAAAGTACTTAGCTGCAAAATAAAGTGCCCCTCTTCATTATTTTTGTTTAAGAAGTATAATGTTAGTTAAAATTGTAGTTCTACATAGTTTAATAGCAAAGCATGTTTACTGCCTACATTTTGTTTATACTAATTTCATAAGTTTTCAAACGCTCTACTACTGTTATTTCATTCCATGATATTTTGACAAGTTCTAACTTGCTGGAGAGCCACGCATTTCATTCTACTAATTTAATCACATTGGACTTTGATAAACAGAAAGAAAATATTTAGGTTGGATGCAGCTTAGCATCAAAACTAGTGATTACAAAACTTCTAGGGAAGCTATTACCAGATGTTTTAAGTAACTACTTCAGAAAATACTTCAGCACATACCAACATTGTAATGAAACTTTGCCATCAGTGCTTGATGGTAGCTGGTATTGTACATGGGCTTTTTGCAAATGCTCTTTGTGGAAAAAGAAAAAAAAAAAGACAATTTACTTTAGCGTAACTGCTGAAGAATGGCGATCTGAGCTTGGTCCTTCACCAGCAGCAGCAAAGAACCATGGCAGCAATGGCACCTTTGACAATGACCACTTCCTATGCAATCTTGATACATAAGTAACACAATGGGTTATTGCCAACCTTAAAAAACAATTATAAGGCCTCTCCCTAGATAAACTAGAAATTACATTTTCTATTCTGTTTTCTGCTTTTTCAGCTCATCTTTGTTTCTTTGCTAGAATGCATAAGAATACGTAAATATTTGTAATGAAAATACACAAACCAGATAAAACTTCTTTCAGTCTTGTCTCACAGCATCGGAGGCTTGGCAACATCCTCATCACAATTTTCAGACAGTAAATCTCCTCAGTCTTCTGGTTTCTAGTATGCTCTTTTTGGGTGGAAGAAGCAGACTACTATATAATACTACTTCCAAATATAATCATATTAAAACATGAAGCAGTTCAGTGCTTAAATTGCATTCAGAAAGATATTGAACCATTTGCATCTCCTGCAAAGAACAGGTCAAGTAAGATTCCTAATATGAGAACTTTTGCAGTTTCACTGCAGTAGGGACACTGGACATTTCAAGAGTGAAAAGGCTTCTTTTTATGTCATATGAGCTTTTCCTTTAAGTGTCAAAGTCCTCAAAGCTCTGACGTGTTGCATAAGTTAACAACAATGACAGTACCATTACACTAGTGGAAAAAAAGAATAAATTATTTGAAAAATCCTCATAGTAAGATGCAAATAGATAAGCCTTAATGAAAACAACTTTAGTTCCATTTTTGTCCCCTCAAGTTGATTTCTGACTGTTAGATTAAAATTCAGTAATCCATATCCCTATCGGTGTAATTTTAAAACAAAGAGTCTCTACAAACAAACAGTCTCTACAGTATACTCTGTAATGCTCTTTCAGCAGACAGATTTCACTGATTTAATATAAGGCAATGGCTGAGGTGCTGCAGTTAAACCCTCTGCTGCTATGTGCCCCTTGAAAGAATGAAGTTCCCAGTCTGATGCACAAAGTGAGGTTTATTAGGATAAGGCACTTAAAAAAGTTAGACCACCCTGCAAGTGGAGATTCTTCTGCTTCTGTTCCAAACTCCTTACAATCTGCCTAATAGATATCACTCAGTCTCCAGGGTAGTATCCTTACCTGGTGTCCCAATTTAAGAGGAGGTCACTGAGGCATGGGCCAGCCGTTACTTCTAAGGGGAAAAAGGTAACGATACCTGGAGGCCTGTTTGGAACCATTTCTTCTAATGTTCAAGATGACTGAACGGTAACCAGCTGTGTGAACTCCGTTTGCATTTTTCCCTGTTCTCAGTGTTGGATAGGAAACAAGTTTTTCTGTATTCTAGTACAAGAAGCTTTCATGTTAAGCAGGTAAGAAAGAATTAGAATCAAGCCAGTAGTAAGTGTACCTGTCATTATCACAGGCCTAGCACAAAGAAATGAAAGGATATAATTTGCGATGCCTATCACATTTTAGAAAGTGCCCTACTTGCCTGTTGACACCCTACTGAATGAATTATGTCAACAGCAGCAATTTTATTCCACTCCTCCAAAAAGAATAAGCAGCAAGGTACTTAATAATCTGCTGAGGGAAAGAAACTTCAAGCCTGTTTTGCCTTTACAAACAGAAAAGCAACTTTGAAAAGTTTCATTGTCTTGCAAGAAAAAAATAAAATAAAATGAAGTTATACCACAGTAAGAAGGAAAAATACCAGCACCACCAGATCGTTAAGGTGCTTTAAATACACAGTTAACATCTTCAATGTTTTTGTGCATTTGCAAAAATAAAAAAGCAACCAAATTATGTCTGGTTTTGTACAGAGTAATTAATTTTGTATTAAACCATTTTTAAATATGCCTAAAACAGATTCAAAGGAGTTGACACTCAAATACTTGAGTAAGAAAATTATTCCTACACAAATTTCATCAAATAATTAAATCATTTTGGCAAGTTTTACGGCATTCCTTCAGTTATTTCAAAGCCTCAGGCTGCTAAACATCATTTCTGAGAGCAATGGCAATTCATTGAACTAAGACTTGGGCTTTGTTTTTCCACTCTTTGGTTTTATACAAGGTCTATTACTGAATTCTACCTCAAACATTTCCTACGAGAATTGCTTTATTGGCTATTACTAGTAGAAGTAGTGAGGCCACTGAATGTTTCTTTTAAATCAACCTCATCTGATTTCACCAAAACTTCTAAAGAAAAACACCTACAAAGATTTTTTACAAGGTAACAATGAGGACTATTAATCACTACAAGTAAGAGATGACATTTTTAGAAGTACTGAAGAATTCAAAACATTACTCATAAACAAGCAGCCTTAAACAGAGTAGTGAAGCTATCTACCAGCAACAGTCTCTTCACACATCCTCACTCTCCAGCACCACCTGCCTCCACATCTCAGGTAGGTGGACACAGGTGCCAGCAAAGATCATGCTGGCTGGATCTAGGTGACCCCTCTTTGGGGGGCTCCCACAGACAGGGAATGGAGCAATAACAGCCCAGGGCTGTTGTGGGACAGTTGTGGGACAACACTTAACAGGAAATATTTTTTAGATTAATTTCCAAGGAGATAAGAAGATAATCAGTAAAAATGCTAGGAACTGAAGTTTTTTGTTGACAATTCACAGTCAAGCAGCTGTAAACACACCAGACACACTAAAATGATGAAAGAATATGTTGTTAAGCGATCTAAAATTCTAGAAGCAAAAAACCACTAAAACTGACATTAGAATCTATGGAAGTATTGTTATGAGCCAACCTTAAGAAATGAAACTGAAGACATGTAATGGCTGTTGCAGAGCAGAGCTATAGCAAGTACAGAATCTTGCTGGAGCTCTCTCTCTGGAGTTAAGAAGTGGTTTCAGCTTCCAGAAATTTCTTAGCTGAAGACAGTGTCTCACCAGTAAGACAATATTCTCTGTTAATAAATGTTTATCAGCCGTAACCCAGAGTTCCATCTAAACTGCATCTTGCTCTTTTGATGCCATATTTGACAAATGAGTTTTGATAATGGACCTCTCAGAAGAAAGCTCTATACTGAAAAAGGATAGCAAAAGCAAATGAGAACATTCAATTGCAAGCAACAGAGACTAAACTCATGTGGAGAGTGACTAGCTAATGCAGAGAAAGCTGCCCTTTAAGGGTTGTTTTGCTTCTCTCATTGACATGCCAGTTCTACCCCTTAATCTGCCAGGCCACTTCTGCAAATCTCTCCATAACCGAAAATTCAATTAAAAAAATGAGATTACACTGCATCTTTTTCACCTGCTAAATGGAACGCGTGTGCTCATTTGCACGTTTTAGATAGCTTTATTTCCCCTCAAGATTTCCTTCAGAGTTAAACTCACATCAGATGCCACAATGAGAGTTTGATTCTACAAAATCTAAACACACCATAATCCACTTTTGAAAGCCCCACAAACAACTAAGCATTTTCCATTCTGAAAAACAGGTTTTCTGTTCACTCAGATGATCTCCTTTTCCTTTAAATTATATTCACTTCACAAAGGTCATGAATTAGAACAGGTAGAAGTATAAATCCATGCATTCAGCAAGTGAGAGAGCATTCATGAATCCTGCATCAGCAGATTGCATGCTTCCATCTGACACAAAGTACGACCTTGAGTAAGTGAGTTACACCCCAGCGCAATTCACTCACCCAGAGCTTTGATGCCCATGTAGACACACTCAGCTTGAGTACTCACTGTTCCCACTGCTCTCAGTGTTGGGAAAACTCAGCAGCTTGGGAAAAAACAGACCCTCTGACTACAGTGACGCTGGTCAGCCAAAACCCAAGTCACCTTTGGAAAATGTGGCCTTAAACTTAAGGATTCTCAAAAAACATAGAATCACAGAATCACAGAATGTTAGCGATTGGAAGGGACCTCGAAAGATCATCAAGTCCAATCCCCCTGCCAGAGCAGGAATGCCTAGATTATGCTACACAGGAACGTGTCCAGGCAGGTCTTGAATGTCGCCAGAGAAGGAGACTCCACAACCTCTCTGGGCAGCCTGTTCCAGTGTTCCGTCACCCTCACTGAGAAGAAGTTTCTTCTCGAGTTTAACTGGAACCTCTTATGTTCCAGTTTCAGCCCATTACCCCTTGTCCTATCAGTGGTTGTCACCGAGAAGAGCCTGGCTCCATCCTCGTGACACTCACCCTTGATATATTTGTAAACATTAATGAGGTCACCCCTCAGTCTCCTCTTCTCCAAACTAAAGAGCCCCAGCTCCCGCAGTCTTTTCTCATAAGGGAGATACTCCACTCCCTTAATCATCCTAGTTGCCCTGTGCTGGACTCTCTCCAGCACTTCCCTGTCTTTCTTGAACTGAGGGGCCCAGAACTGGACACAGTATTCCAGATGGGGTCTCACCAGGGCAGAGTAGAGGGGAAGGAGAACCTCTCTCGACCTACTAACCACCCCCCTTCTAATACACCCCAGGATGCCATTGGCCTTCCTGGCCACAAGGGCACACTGCTGGCTCATGGTCATCCTGCTGTCCACCAAGACTCCCAGGTCCCTTTCCCCTACACTGCTCTCTAATAAGTCATTCCCCAACTTATACTGGAACCTGGGGTTGTTCCTACCCAGATGCAAGACTCTACATTTACTCTTGTTTTATTTCATTAAATTTTTCCCCGCCCAACCCTCCAGCCTGTCCAGGTCTCGCTGGATGGCAGCACAGGCTTCTGGTGTGTCAGCCACTCCTCCCAGCTTGGTGTCATCAGCAAACTTGCTGATAGTACTCTCTAGTCCCTCATCCAAGTCATCGATGAATATATTGAATAATACTGGTCCCAGTACCGACCCTTGAGGCACTCCACTGGATACAGGCCTCCAACCAGACTCCGCCCCATTGACCACAACTCTTTGGCTTCTTCCCCTTAGCCAGTTCACAGTCCACCTCACTACCCGAGAGTCTAGACCACACTTCATCAGTTTAGCAGCAAGGATGCTGTGGGAGACTGTGTCAAATGCTTTACTGAAGTCAAGGTAGACCACATCCACCACTCTGCCATCATCTATCCACCTTGTTACATCCTCGTAAAAGGCTATGAGGTTAGTCAAGCACGACTTCCCTTTGGTCAAGCCATGTTGACTGTCTCTAATGACCCTCTTATCCCTGATTTGCCTTGAGATGGCACCAAGGATAAGTCGTTCCATCCCTTTCCCAGGGATGGAGGTGAGGCTGACCGGTCTATAGTTACCCGGGTCCTCTTTCTTGCCCTTTTTGAAGACTGGAGTGACATTTGCTTCCCTCCAGTCCTCAGGCACCTCTCCCGTCTCCCAAGACTTGGCAAAGATGATGGAGAGTGGTCTAGCAATGACATCAGCCAGTTCCCTCAGCACCCGTGGATGCATCCCGTCTGGACCCATGGATTTATGGATGTCCAGATTGCTTAATTGGTCCCTAACCCAGTCCTCATCGACTAAAGCAAACTCATGAAAAACTCATGAAAAACATCAAAAAGGACTAGTAATTAACCCTATAAAAAGTCTCTGTAGCCCAGTAAATGTGATTTTGGCCATGATTAGCAGAAGCACCCAGCAGCTTCTGGGGCTTCTGGGGCTTGGTTCCGGTGGCATTGGTCACTTCAGCTTCCTGAGGGTGAGTGACTTAAGCCACCCCGGAGTGAGCCAGGGCTGTGTTATATCATCTGGTGAACAGCTGTCCTGCTTCCCTGGTCACTCAGAAAAACAGATGGATTGTCATAACAAACCCAAATAGGCCTCCAAGCTGAGGAGGAAGAAGGTAGTGATACCAAGGTCATGGTTTTTATTGGCAAAGGAAAGGAAGAAAGCCCCACCATGAACAGCATATTCCTTCTGTCAAGGACTGGTGGTAGTTTTCTTCTCAAGAGAGTGTGAAATGGCCACCCTGAAAATCCAGACGACCACTGAATGGCTGAACATAACACCAAGGAAAAAAAAAAAAGAGAGAGCTATTAAGAGGGTGTGCTTGGTTTGAGCTGTTTGCGTGGGTGACTAGCTTTAACTGTATTGAGTCTCTTCTGTATTAACTACTTATTTTGGACTATTAGACTATTAAAAATAAAAATTCTTAACTCTATATACATTATATGTTCCCTTTTGACCATAAAATGATTTTGAGTGTGATGGTTCTCAACAATGGAAACAGCTAGGTGAGCTTTGCTGAGAGTAGTATACACCCACAGAGGTCAAGATGTGTGCAACAGGAGATGAAACTTATTTATAATACTGTCTTCATTAAGATTGGTATTGTAACCACGCATTGGAATTAATTTTCATGTGGACAAATACTCCTCCAGATATTATCTAGCACTCTTACAGCTGCTTCCTTACCCAGCTGGCACTCCCCAAAACAGCATTAGCCATCTTCTTCCATGCCATCTTCATTGGGCCATGGACAGAAATTATAGCATTGCTCTATTTGTCCCACACTGCCACTTCAGTGATTTTTGAATCTGGAGTTCTCATCACAGCAGTCCTGTTACGCTAAATGTTTGAAAGACACAATGTTAAATTATCAGTGTTAAAAACTCGGGATCTGTGACGATCTCTTACCCAAGAAATATGCTTTGAGATCTTCAGTGAAAGCAGTACATTAAAATGTTTCTATGCAGCATGCTAATGCTTGAAAAAAGCAATAATTTCTTCTTTAGAATAAGCTGTGATTGTAAATAATGATAAAATCCTAGTCAAAGCAAGCAAGCCTCTTTGCTGTGATTGCCCAATTAATTTGTACACCACATCTAATGGGCAATATTGCTAAGAAAATACTCAAATTCCTAGTTTTCCATGTCAGAAATAATTTGAAACAGCTTATTGTTCAGTTAATTTATTGCTGTTCTGGTTTTTAGAAGGCTACCTCTGCATCCTAAATAGTGTTACAGTATCACATGAAAGTTTATTCTTAAAATACTACTTTCTAGTCTTCCCTCAACTCTCAAATAATTGAGTTAGAGCCTATTGTGCAGGCTTTTAATTCACAGTCAATTATTTTTTTTTTCCACCTGAATTGTCTCCTGCAACCCCCTAGACTGCAGATTCCATTTCAGAAAAGGGAACATAGGAGACTAAGGCATGTAGCAAAATATACCTAAAAAGGTAGAAAATAACTTGTGGTGTGAAAAGCACAGTCGAAGGAAAGCTAGGAGTCTCTGCTGCTGAATTTTAGATACCCTCAGGGACAGAGTTCTCAGGTTTTTACTTTTTATTATTCTTTTCTAAAGTTTGGATTGCAAGCAAAGATGAGGAAAAGCAAAAGTTTCTGCACTGTGACTGTGATACAAAAAATACCTTTTGTTTGTCTGTTTGTTTTAATCCATGACCTATACAATTTGACCTGCAAGATACAATGATAAAATCTTTTATTCAGCAGAAATTTAATCTCCAAGGATAACCACGAAGCGGAGTACATATATCGACAGAGACCTGTGGAGACACACTAGGCATATCTAGATAAATAAGAATAACATAGAATAGAGCAGTTTCATTAAACTAAACTTCAGTGTACAAATATTCTAGTTCAGTAATCTTTGTGTTACATTCCAAGGGAAACAACTCTTATTCACACATCTTCATTTCAAAATGATAAACTGCTATGGAATTGTAATATGTACTTGATTTTCAATAGCTAAAACTGTGTAAAAGCTCTGAATAATACACTTTTTGGTTGCTATAAATTTATTAAAAACTTAGATGGGGGCAGTGAAAAATTGAGCAAAGAGTCTTTTCTAATATTCTATTGATAAAGTATTATTAGGTGTTGCATCTGATGTTTGGAGCATTAAAAAGAGATTAAGTGTTTCATCTTTTCAAAACGAGGACTGTTGTATAATATTGGCTTGAGAGAGAGACAAAGAACTGAAAAAAAAACTTCCATTCAAGTTCAATTGTCTTCTGTTTCATTTTTATAGTTCAAAAGTTAAATTACACAGGCGTTGGTTGCCTTTTTTTTTTTTTTTTAGTGTGTGTGTGTGTATCTCTTGGAAAGAAGACAGGAGCAGCCTCAAATAATTTCTTTAAAAAATAGCATGATTCAAATGCCCAGTTGAATTGAGAGCTAAGCCTTTTGATCACATATTTAGGTGCTTCAACAACAGTCATTTACCAGTCAAAATATATGCAGAAAGACAGAGAGAATAGTGTTGCAAAATGAAGCTGATTGGTCAATAAGAAAAGCTCAGAAGCAGTTATTTCTGAAATTCCACCATTATTCCAGACGCGGATACAAAGTGAATTACGGGACTTCTTGAGTCTAGCAATCAGAGCCTGAATCTCTTCCTCTGTCTGACTCCCACATTGTTCTTTGGTGTATATTTGATGATGTTTCAAAACAGGAAAGTTCCTTAGCTAGGAACAGATTGATCCAGTTTCCATGCTTTTGGAAGACTGAGGATCAAAAGGCTGGTTTAGCTCAGTTGGTTGAGTGTGGTGCTGAAACACCAAAGGTCGCGGGTTCGATTCCTGCTCGGTCCTCATGTCTTGCCTGATCTGGATGAGAGGTGTCCCTGCCCATGACAGGGAGGTTGGATTAAAATGATCTCTAAAGTCCGTGCTAGCCTAGGCCATTCTATGATATTTTTCAATATGATTTAGCTCTCTATCCAAACAACTGTACATATTTGAAGCTGTGCAAAAGAGTGCAAGATGCACAGAACAAAAAAGGTGAGATAATATCCCAGTGTGTGGCATCTTGCATCCTTTTCCAGGGCTATATTTTATCTCATAGCATTATCTGATAGTTGTTTAATGTAAAATATGCTAATACTCCAAGATCTAAGGGGAGAAACCAAGATCCCTCTGCCATCTAAAAGAATTATGTACTGAAACTAGTACAATGTAGAATAAATAGGAAGGAGTTCATGCAGTTTGTACCCTAAGCAGTAAGTTTCTTAAGCGGACTATCAAAAATATATTAAATGTAGGGAGAGTTTCCTCCTGATTAGCTTTCCACTTAATAATGAAGTTTCTTCCGGTATTGATTTAGAAATTACTCAGAGAGCTAATACACAGCTGGAAGAAGGATCGTCTTCACTGTAGTGAGGTACTGCAGTAACTACAATCACTCCACTTATGTCAAGGAACTTTAAAAATCCCTTCCAATCCAGGACAAAACTCCAGCAGAGCCTTCTCAAAGAAATCACAATGTTTTTAACTATTTCTATTTCAGTTCATACTACGAAATGTTTCTCAAGTGTCTAGAAAAGGAAAAACAATAATAAACAAGAAATTGTGCAACTGAAATTAGAAGCTGATGACATGACTCAAGAATGTGTGGAAAGGCTGACCGTATTTGGAAAAGTACTTCTGATTTTCTTGTCAAATTTGAGCAACATCAAGAACCTCCAAAGATATGTTCCTTAGGGATAAGAGGTGAGGAGGAAGAAATAATCTATTTCTCCCCCCCCCCCCCCCCCCCCAAATTAATGACACTATTTCTTAAACGGTCACAGATTTTTTTTTTTAAAAAAGCCTTTCCTTGTAAATTCTGCTGCTATGATGGCATCACAGGGTAAAGTGCATTATAACATCATAAACCTCTACCTATTACCATATGGCAATTTCACAGCTGAAATTGTGAATAATATAGAATAAACTTTTCTTATAAGGAATTAGGATACCAGCAATAAAAGTATCATTGTAATGTAACTGAATCCAAATTCAAGTAAAATCACCATCAGAAGTCTGGTAGGGTCTTCATGCATTGCTTGTAAGTCACAGAGCAGAGAAGTTTTTGTTTCAGTCCCATTATTTTTTTCTGGAAGAGTTGTGGTTTGTTTTCTCATTTTCGCAGCACGTACATCATGATATTTGATATTTCATGTCAGGTTTCATCAGTATGTTGGCTCACAGCTGATGCTGTCAGACCTTCACATATTTTTTTCTTTTGAGAAAAGGATTTTAAACAGTCCCTGTTCTTGCTCCTATCTTTGAATTGTAGCTCATTCTTCCTGAAAATGATTAAGGTTACATGATGTTGTACACAATGCCATATATAATCCTACAATTAAAATATGTGCCTCAAAAAATTTGACATCCAGAAAAGCTCACTGGACTGTTACAGGAAAAAAACAGTGCTTACCCAAGCTCTGAAAAATATTTCTCAGTTTGAAATCCAGGGCTTTTTCACACAAATATTTTAGGCTCATACTCGATAGTCCTACATCACAGCCTTAGCTCATTAACGAATTACTACTGATGCACAACAGCAGAGCAGACTTCCTATGTGAATATCTAAACCAAGTTGTGTTGGGTTGGCCTGGCCAGATTTTGGTGGCGGGGGGGAAGTTGCAGGGTGGCTTATGCAAGAAGCTGCCAGAAGCTCCCCGAGTTTGATAGAGCCAATGTCAAACGGCTCTAAAGAGGGACCCATCGCTGGCCAAGGCTGAACCTATCAGTAAAGTGATAGGAGAGAAATGCCTCTGTGAAAAACATATTTGAGAACGGGGAAAAAGAACGGGGAAAAAGAACTGCACCACAACAGCTGGCACAGAGATGGAGGAGTGAGAATCTGTACAGACACCAAGGTCAGTGAAGAAGGAGGAGGGGGGAGGATGAGCTCCAGGTGCCGGAGCAGAGAGTCCCCCAGGTCCGTGGTGAAGACCATGGCGAAGCGGGTTGTCCCCCTGCAGCCCATGGGCAGGGTGTAGATGTCCACCATGAGGATTACCCCGTAGATGTCCACCCTGTAGAGGACTCCACATCGTGTAGGTAGATGCCTGAAGGGGACTGTAGCCCGTGGGAAGCCCGCATCAGAGCAGGTCGCTGCTGGAACCTGTAGCCCGTGGAAGAGAGGAATGTCCACGCTGGAGCAGGTTGGCCGGTGGGAGTTTTGGGACGCTGCGGGTGGCTCACGCTGGAGCAGTTTCCCCTGAAGGACTGCGCCTCAGACTCACGAGGGGTGGGCTGCCCCTCGTGAGGTGTCTCACGTTGGGCAGTTTGTGATGAATTGCCCTTCGTGGGACGACTCACGCCCAAGAAGAGAGCGAGAAGCTTGTCTCCCGTGAGAGGGACCCCACAATGGCCCTGGGGAAGAGTGAAGAGTCCTCCCCCGGAGTGAAGAAGCGGTGGAACCAACGTCAGATGAACTGACCGTAACCCACATTCCCTGTCCCCCTGTGCTGCTCGGGGGGAGGAGGTGGAGAAACCGGGATTGATGTTAAGTCCAGGAAGAAGAGAGGAATGGGGGGAAGGTGTTCTGTTTGTTAAGATCTGTTTGCTTTTTTCTCATTTCTCACTACTCCTCTCTGATTGGTTCTTTTAATAAATGTAATTAATTTCCCCAAAATCGAGTCTGTTTTGCCCGGAACGGTAAATGAGAGTGATCTCCCTGTCCTTATCTCAAATCCTGAGCCCTTTGAAATATTTTCTCCCCCTGTCTGGCAGTGAAGGGGGAGTGAGAGAGCGGCTGTGTGGGTACCTGGTGGCCGGCCAGGGTCAAACCACGACACAAGTGAACCACCAGGTTCTATATTTGGTACTCATTTGCATTGGTTAATATGAGTACAAACTTCTTCCACTGTTTTGAGGAGGTAAACACATCAGATCACGTAAACAGCAAACCTCATTAGCAGACTTAGAGAGGAAGCAATCCAGACACAGTCCAGTACTTGGTATCCTTCAAGTGTGCATGCTGCTGCTCTTACTGAAGCACAGGTTCCAGGCTTAAAAGACCTAAAATGGAACACAAAAGAGCATTGCAGACACACAAGTATGAGAACTATAACCCCAAGCACCCTCTAACTCCGTAGAACCTAAAAGCCCCAATCATATAAGTCTCCGTGATTAAAACTCCAGATACAAAGTTCTTCTTTAAAACATAGCTAGGAAAAGATTTCTCAGGTCTTGAAACGTTTTCGGTTTTGACAGAATTTTAGACACCTCCATGAACCTGTAAAAGTCAAGAAAAGTTAAGTGCCTGACTAAAATGAAAATCCCTCTGTTTCAGAGGAGGCCAAAGTGTATTAAAAATACTTTTCCTCTGCATTTTCTGCATCTGCTTATGGTGATGCCAGCTCTTCAGGCTGAATTTTTGTACAGGAGCTTATGTGTCCCATCCATTAGTAACATGTAGCCTAACATATAACACCTAGCATAGTGGCTAACCTAACATATAACCTGAAAGTGGATCTATGCCTACAGATATATCAGTCATTTGTAAAGCCTTCAGTGAATGTGCCTAATGGCTCAGCATTACTGTTAGGTACTGGTATCCAGAATCTAGTATCCTTACCCTTCTATTTTTACTGGGTGCAAGCGATGTGACTGTTCCTCTCAAACTTCACTATATGCTTACGTAACCTAGTTTCTGCTGTTGGTCCTATTTGCAAGATTTAAATGCCAGAAGTTTTGAAGTCTCTGGAGTTCCATTATTACAGTATTTGATTCCCAAACTTCTAAAATGCATCAGATGACCTAGCAGAGAATGGTAAAAGCAAGCAAGAAATCAAAAAATATTACGACAGACAGGTTTTCCTATGAAAAAGGGCAACATGGTTATTACAGTGAATTACTGTGATTGGAACACTCTTAAAGCAAATGTAAGTCTTTTGAGTCACTACAGCAAACTGTACTTTCTCGAATGGAGGTAGTTCTTACACCTCAGTAGAAAGGTTGATCAGTAAAGCAAAACAAATATTCTATATGCTGTGCAGCCAGGGCAGATAATATGTCCCATTTGCCCATCTATCCCTTAGCACATTTAAAGGAGCTAAAAATACTTTCCTCCAGCACAGGATGTGGTGTACTGTATTAACCAAACTCCCTCTGCCACATAATGCAGCAGAGAAGCTAAGTTTCATGTCCTTAAGAGACCATACCCTTCCTTTATTATTTGGAGAAGACATTCTTCTCAGCAAATGTCAGGCTTCTGTAAAAAGATCCCATGCCAGGTAGGAGATCACCTGGGGCAAAGAATCATGTGGCTCCAACACAGATGAAGTCCTGAGCATTATGAAAAACTGTAGAGTTACACTGAAGTCTTTGGGAGTGCTATAACCTTGCTCCAAGAGAAGACAACTGTTCCCTCCTGGGGGTAAATACTTTCAACCACTTAACTAGATTAAGAGATAAATGGACAAATGGGTGCTTACAGACAATCTACAGTGCTCACAGGCTATATTATTTTTTGTTTCCAACTCTCATTCTCATTCATGCAGTCATTATAAACCCCTCTTCAGCTGCAGGTACCACTTGGCAATGAGTACTTCACTCCTCAAGACCAAGTTACAGCAAAAGTGCCAGAAATCTTCATACTGCCATCTCCCTTCCTACGTGATCCAGAAATCACTCATTGAAGAACAAACTGCTCACCTGCCCACCATCCCATGCAAAACTGAATCCAGACCTGGCAGCTATCTTCCAATACAATGTGCAGAGATAGGTCCAAATTTTCTTCCAAAATAATTATGCTTTTAATAACAATAGATGTCAAAGTTTTTATTAGCACATGAACAGAGGAAAACAACAAATGTCTCATATTGTCCCCTCTGGATGTTATACAGCTGTTCAGCATCTATTCAGGTGCTATTCATAAAATTTTAAGATAGGAGTGCCTGATTTGAGTCTTCATACAGTACAAAAAAGCAACCAACATGCGAAGCCAGGCATTTGGCCAGCCATAGCCACATGCAAATACTTGATCTGTAATTGCAATCAAGACATTTTCATGCATATAATTATGTACATACACATCTCTCTGAAAATCATTCACATTACCTTAGACTAAAATGTTATCAGATCTCACAAATTAGGCTCACTGACATCTGGCCATTAAAGTAGATGTTCTAACAGAAACTCAGCAGAGCCAAGCGATTTAACAGATTTCTGCTGTGTGGGGTCTATACCAAGATAAAATCCCCTTAAGGAATCAAAAGGCACTATGCTATTAGTGATGATGTATCTCAAATGAGATTTAAACGCAAGTCTTACAGATCCTTTTGTTGCTAAAACCCGCAAGTGATCACTTTCAAAAGTTATAAAGCCCTGATTCCTCGCACAAACTCCCTATATTCCATTAATTTACATTTTATAAATTTTCCTGTGCTTTTCAATGACATGTAACATTCATGGCTTTTCTTAAAAGCCTGTGTAATGTTGCATTCAGCAATTGCACTCCTTCACTGTCAGAGACAGCTGTCCTTCAGAGGTAGATGAAATGCTATTTGCCTGTAACACCATCAAGATTATTTGGGAGGCAAAGTACTAAAATGTATTGCTACCCTCCTCTCATAGTTTATGAGATACTATTTTCACATTTATACTACTTCAAATTATATTCCCTACTCATTTACCCTTGTAACCCTAACTTGCATATTTAAAAGAGAAAAATGTACAGGGCACAATACAGTATTCAATACATTCAATATAGAAATGAATAAACAGTGCTTCTCATTAGTTTTCAGAATTTGCTGCATTAGAAAACAATAAACCGCTGTATCTGGAAATACCATTTTTCTTCATGTTTAGTAAAAACTCCTGTACTAATTTTCTGGGCTATTTAAATTTAGTATTTTCTACTCAGTCATGCTTCCCAGGGAAGGAAGAACTAATTTAGAAGAACGGAAAGGTGCAATGATTATTTCCAGTAGTCTCCTTGGAGGAGAAGAAATGTACATGGTATCACCTGAGTAGGTGGATGATCTTGTGGCTGAGGTACAGTAGTGGCACGTGCTAGCTGAAAAGGATACCTACGTGACAATTCTCCACTTGCATTGGATTCAGATCATGGCATTAGCATTGGCTGGAATGTCTGTCTGATATATGTTGTCGCGTGAAAGGTATGTGGCTGTGAGAGGCACGTACCCCAGCTAAGCACTTGCTTGTTTCAGAGCCCCGTTAGGGACTTGCACTGAGTTTTCAGAGCCCCACTAAGGGCTTGCACTGAATTTTCAGAGCCCCGTTTAAGGACTTGCACTGAGACAATTTGCAAGCTAACTAACAATAAGTAATTTATTGAAGCGACAGATACAAGATTCGGAGTTGCCGTTGATAAATTCACTCTCTGCAATAGCGCTAATATACGATACTAATGCTAGCAAAATACTATCCCGGGTATTACACACCAAAAGGTGGAAGCACAATTCTTACCAAGAAGGCGTCCCTGTCTTGGGTGAAGGAGAAGGAGCACAGCCCGTCGACCGCCTCTTCCTCTTCTGGGGTCTTCTCCTCCCAACGACACATACCCTCTATGCTCCTTATATACTATCTTTCACTCCCCCCTGCCCCCTCCCTGGCGTGGCATTCAGCATGATTTGAGTGAAGAGTGGGTGACTATAGTCATATAGGGATATTAGGGTAAAAATTTCCACTCTGGGCCCTGTGGCCTTCAGGATTTTATTTTGCAACAACTTATCTATGTGCAGGATGGTTCACATCGTTAGTCTTCCGTGCGGCCTTGCTCCTTCGCCAAAACAGGGCCGTCCTGTCATCACAAGACTCCCTCCTTCGGCTGGTTCTCACTGTGTAGGCCTTGTTTTCCTCCGTTCTCTGGGTCTGCACAACAGATAAGCAAACAGCTGCGTTCAGCAAGTCTGAAACCCTCAAGCCAAAATATCACATATGTGTACTTTCATGAATTTCTGGGGGCTAGCAGGAAAATTAGTCCAGTTGCAGGTTCTGCTCCTACATATTTCATGTGGGAAATGCTAAATTATCTGAGAAAAGTGGAAGACAATTTAGATACAATGAACGAGACTTACCTGTGTCGTGCTCTCACTTACCTGATCTTGGAACACTCGGGAAATATTAAATTAGTTTCTGGAAGCAAGCCTTTCTTCCTCAACTGTAAATACTTGTGGGATGACCAAGAGCATACCACTACCCCTCCCCTTCCACATATTGCTCCATGAGAGCTGTCTGGAGAAAAGTTTTATTAACTTTGTACTGGACCTTAAGACAGGGATTCAGTTTTTCTATGGCTGCAGTGTGGGCAGTTACACATTAATTCATCCCTTCAGACTTATGGAGACAAATTGCTGTTAAACTCAGAAGGATCATATCACAGTACTATTTGTCCTACAGACTTCAAGGGGAGCCTCTAGGGATCAGCTAAAATGTGGACAACTAACATTCCATCTGACAAATCCCACCATAGGAATCAAACTATATTCTCTCATTTATTTAAGGAATGCTTCTCTCCTTGACTTCCAGTTTCAGATTGTCAGAGAACTGGATCCATTAAAAGAGCAGTGCTTAACTTTGACACATTTGTGTTTGGCTTGTGCATCGTCCTATCAACAGCATTCCCAGAGCAAAAGCAATTGCGTTCTTAACACTGTCCAAAAATACACATATACATTCCCTTGATGGAGCTTTGTTTTTCCTGACTACCTCAAGAACCAGGTAATATTTTTGCTACGTAATCGTCAGCATTCTCCAGGAAAAATTCATACAGTTCCTGGTCTTGATAACATATGAATACAGGACAGCTTCCATACCTCCCTTATTGCTGTATTGTTGCAGTCTATAGAAAAAAAGTACTAGGGGTCTGGCCTAAATATTTTTTTATCCCCCTTCCCCATCCAAATTCCAATACACGTATAACCAGTTATATTGCAATTATTGCATGTAGTTGTGTCTTTTAGGCTAAAATCCTGCATTAAGACACCTGATGTTTTCAAAACAACTTCCTTAAAATAAAAAGTCACATTTGTTTCATTCTCAGCTACAAACAACCAAGTGAACTGGTGGTTCCCCTGTGGCCACAGTACGGAATGCTGTACTTATGTATAAGATTATTAGCTCTTTTGGGTTGTTTTCTTGATTGTAACAAATAGGTAAACAGTAAAACTATGCCAGAGATCTTCAATTCCTAATTATCAGGAGAGGAACTCACTGCGATGTCCATGATGAATCACAATCGTGGCTTGTGCAACTTTCATTACCAACACACCACATGACGACTTTTTACTGTGAAGTAAATCAAACTAAATTTGCCTTACAATCAGTATAGATATCTTCTGTTTAAAAATAACCTATATGCTTTTTTTGCTTGTAATTTTGCTTTGATTCTTAGATGCTCCCATCCAAAAGTAACAAAAGACCTTGAAATTATGTGAATTATGTGGAGACTTGGTGAACGTCACCCATTCCCTTTCAGTGAAATACTAACAAGGCAGCAAGTTATACCTAACAATATGTGATATCAGACTGTATCAAATGAAAGTTAAAGAAATGATGAATAAAATATCTTTAAGCTTAATACCCTTCTAGTGCCTCTTGAAGCAGCCATTGCCAAATACATTTACATCTGTGCATTATTAACCAGCCGCCTCTCAGGAGCCACGGAGTGTTCACGTTCTTCGCAGGATGCCATTACACATCGACTGCCTTATGAGGCACTTGGTCTTTACATCTTGTAACTTTAAAATATAACTGGCCCTATATGAAAAGCTATTTCTGTAATGCCAAGACATTTGTATTCCAATGCAAAGTGCCAGTTCACTACAAAAAGGCCATGTATACCATTATGCACCAGCTGCCTCATTTAGCTATTTGCAGTCAAAAATATAATAAAGCTCTTTATCAGACGTGCAAAAATGAGATTAGAATCTGGACAGTTTTATGCTTTAAAGAGTCCTTCCTGTAACTGTAGAGGAGCAATGTACTTGTAAGGATTCACATGCAGAGCAGTAAGTGGAAAGGTTGTTTATTAGAGGTCTCTGCTTACTTTGGAACATAAATGCTCTCTATTCTGGGGTCTTTAAGCAGATTTTGTGTGTGGCCAGAGACACAAAGTGTGCATAGAGAGAATTAGTACACAAGGAGAGAAGGAAGACAGAATGGCAAGAAAAGGCTTATAGTATGGTACCCACCGCTTCCACCTCAAACATCCACCTCTCCAACCAACAAAAACCCCACAAACCTAAAACATCTCCTTTGCTTAAGGTTGATGGGGGGAGGCAATCTGGAGGGAAAATGAGTACAACTGATGTATGAAAATTCGAAATAGGTAGCAAGGGACTAAATGTCATTGAATTATGAATTATATTATAACTGTTTGTACTATCCTACTGCCAAATTTTAGGTCTTACTCCACCATGTGGTGTCACACAGTTTCAGCATCTGGTCATTCATCACTTTGTTACAGGAATTCATGATGTAATTCACAATACACAAATTCATAACTATTTGATGATGGTATCAGAAGCCCAAACAGATGTTGTGGGTCCATTTAAAATACAGCAATAAACATCATTTTGCAAGCATGCTGCGGTTCTGGAGGTCTAACAGAGTTGCAGATTTATAAATGGGCACTTACATTTTACTATCAGCTGCTGGATCTTTTCCTTTTGGATGCTGACTGATGACATGTAGGATGTGATCATAAGGAGTGCACTTACAATATTATTCACATACTGATAGCAGTCATCATTCAGAAAACGAATGATGTGCTACAAGATGAACTGTGTCTCATTTCATCACCAAGATTATTATATACTGAGTTAATGTACCAACAAGAATATCTGTGGGGTACATAGGCAGTGTGGAGACTCCCCTGAACTGATCACCTTGTGTTTTCTTGCAATACAGCTGAACATAAAGCTTACAAAGATTATGTGTTATGTTGTCCCTTGTTGAAGTAAACAAGCTAATGTAGCATTATAGACTTTCACTTTTAAGAAACACAGAAACAAGCATAATATGTGCGCTTGAATAATTAATCAAGAAGGACTTACAACTACCTCTGCAATGATGACTGTTGCCTGCAACTTGAGGAAGATGGGACAAGCACGGAAGATGACAGAAAACCATCCAAAAGGAAGACTACTATATTTTGTGCAGCTGTATTTTTAATGTATTCAAGAGGATTGCTTAATTATTATTATGTACAGGGAAACATATACACAGCATCAGCTATGATTTTATATTCCATCTATCTGTATATGCAAGCAGATAAATAGCACTTTTAAAGAAATAACTGCCACACAACATCCCTTTCAGAACCATTATATAATTGACCAAAAAATATTACTTTACTAGAAAAAAAAAATCAATACACCCCAGCCATTTTTGGGTGGCTATTTCTGAATTTTGATACTATATTGTTCACATGCTACTGCTTTTTGTACAAACATAATAATTAATTCCAGTAATATACACCTCGAAACTTATGGCTTCTGGAGATTAATAATACCAGTGATACCCTGTGACTATTACCTTTCATCTTCATCTAAGACTTAAAACAAATTTTTACTCGAGCACTCTGCTATTCACAGCTAATGTTATCTCCGAAAATTATTTAAACCATAAAATGACGTTTTCTTCTCAAAAAGAACTAAAGAGATTTCTATCAAAAGAGCTAAAACCACAGAAGCAGAAACTGTTATGCCTTTCCCATATTAGATCATCATTTGATCATTAACTCATTCGTTCAAAGCATTTATCAATTGCTATGCAAATACCATCTCTATCCTCAGCTGCCCCATGATACCAGCCCCCATTGTGTGCAAGATGTAATTTCAAAGTAACTTTATCATTATTTCTCCTGTGGTGCCCTCTCATTTGGGAGGATTTCCTTCTTATACATTGACTCAACTAACTCATTATCCACTCCAGCATCTTTTCAGTAACGCCAGTAGAAATTTCGGCAAAAATTAGGCTGCTGAATGACTAATGTTATCAGAGAGCCCCTTTAACCACTCTCATTCAGATATATCTGCTGTTCTACACTGTGACATATCACAGCTGCAAGTTCTCTGGAGCTGCTTGTTCAGTGTGAAAGGCACAGCTCAGTGGCGTTCTGGTCATCAGGGATGGTTCTTGAGGCTCTGACTCTGCACATATGTAAGAGCATCTTCATTCCTGTGCTGTGAGAGTACAAGCCTTTCCTATTTTCTCTTCCTGTCTTAACTGCCTGCCACCTTCCTCTCAGAATTTGCAATCCAGTCCACCTTCTTGGTTCAGAAACATAAACCTGAAAACTTGACTAGAGGCAGGCAGACAGGGAACAGTAGGTGAGCTGTTAACTGGGAAAAGCCTTTGGTCATGCGGACTTTAGAAAAACAGAATAATCAAGCTGATAAACTGAGATTTATCAGTTTTATGAAGGTTTGTTAATTGAGGTTAAAAAAATATTAATATTACTCAAACTTCATAAGTAGTTTCTACTGAAATACTGCAACATCACCACCATCTTCTGAGCTTTGATGCAAATAGAAATCCCTGTTCTGAGTTTGCTATCAGTTTACTTAGAGATTAACAGAGACCAAAAATAATTATTTTTCCCCCTAGGATTAGTTCAAATCAGTTATGCTAAACTGATAATTAGAAAATTATTTATTTCAGCAGAAATCAAAAGACAAAAATTAACATTTTTCACTTCTGTAATTAAGGCAGTACTGTTACAAAGGCAGACCTCTCTAAAACTAAGACTGGCAGAGAAATTATTTGGCAAATGAGCCGAACAATGAAACCATTTTTGAGAAACCTTTAAAAATAAATAATCACATTTACATAATTATTTTATATATGTATCCCATAACACATCAGAAGTACCTTAGTCCTCTGACTAAAACATCGCTATCAATTCCACATTTACAGTACATAAAAAAGGGCCTGAAAAATATTATGATACTTTATTTTAATTGAAATAGCCAATTACAAATGTCTTATCAACTCTAATCACCCTTCTGCCACAGACACTGAATCATCTCATCCCTAAATTCCCTGCATTCAGTCAATTAACAGAAACTCAATGCTGCCTTCTGTGTCAAAGGCAAATCTCTCCAGACCTTCCTAAACTTAAATTATTCTTATTCAGTACCTACACTACAAGCTCGAGTTACTACTCAGGGTTTGGGGCCATTCACTTTGAACAGATCAACTTTCTCCTCAGAACACTATAAGAATAACTGGCCTCAAGAGAGTACTCTGTAAAAATATTTTCCTGTGTTGGGGTACTTTTGCTCCTGAATGAAATAAGGAACATGAAAGGCAACAGCAGAAAGGAAGAGGGAAATTTTTTCAATCTCAAATTTTGACATTGGGTACCTACCACCCACAAAGAACTAGAGGCAGGATGAAATTACTCTAGTTAAGTATTTTTTCACATCATTTATGAAAGCTCAGTTTACAAAATTTAATATGAACATTATCAGAAAATTTGGATGGAAGCTTTATACTCAGGATTCTGATCCACTCCTCTTACCCATTATAAATGTCTGGGTAATTACAGTGATAAATCTGAGTAAGGTTTCAAAAGCTATCATTGAAAACAGTGAAGATTATCATTATGCAAGGGCTTAATAACAAAACAGCTGGATGTAGAAAAGGGACAAGAAGGCTGGTCTATTGTAAAAGGCACTTTGCTGACGCAAGGCAATTGGCCCACGTTTTGGAAAATTTCTTACACATAAAGGAGTAAGCATAAATTCCACTGAGGCTGTGTAGGATCATATTAATGTAGCAAAAATCCCAGTCATGCTACAGACTGCTGCAGACGATATGGTTTTGATAACACAAAACAGATCCAAATCCCAGCTGGCTAAACAGCAGCTCCAGCTACACCATGTGGGGATTCTGGCTTGCGCGAATGCACGATGCTCTGTGTGTCTTGGCTGCCTGCATTCGGAGCCATCTGCGAAGCAGGCAGGAAGCCTTATTGCAACTCCCTACGCCAGCGTCACAGGAGCTCTGGCGCCAGGCTAAGAGAGTTTTAGATCGACAATCTGCACAGCTAGCCTAAGTGCAGGCTACTTTGGGCAAAAATACTCTTTTGGTTTTGCTCCTCTAGGTAAAGCAATGACTAGATCTAAGATGTATGTTACAATAGATGGTATGCGTATGAGTTGGAACAGAATGGTAGGGACTGGAAGGTACACAGATGTATTCCAATATACACGGAGTGTATAGACACTGTGCCTGAGCATGCATCTGCAAAGTATACCTCTTGGTACGGTCAAGGAAAATTTTTTGGGTTTAAGGCCACTTTGGCAGCTACGAAAATCCACATTATAATTACCATACAGAATACTAGTATACATGTCAGAAATTACAAAAATTGAGTAGTCTATGTGTGTTTCTCTACTCTGTAAAAAAATAAAGTTCTTAATGAAAATGGACACATCTGCTCTTGAGATACGGGTATCTGGAAATCTTACCATAAACATATGATATAAGCTGAAAATCTCAGGCCCCTTTCAAGTACTGTCAGAATTTTGCTTTCCTGAACCACAGTTTTGCACTATGATTAGTAGAATGCAAAAATGTTATACAACAATATCACTAATCGTGTAGTTTTAGCTATGTCTGTGATAAATCACAAAGTAGGCTAAACTTATATTGGATTTTAATGAGAAATTACACTATGCTTTTATGCATACAGTATTTGGAGAATATGATTTATGAATTTGTTTCAGCTATTCTATTCAACAAAATATTCAGGGTTATTAAAGAAATTCCTGTAAATAACTGCTCAGATAAGAAGCAATAAGCATGAGAATGTCTTTTTTTCACAATCTCTCATACTTAAAAAACTCTTACATTTTTCCCTGGCCATAGATCTATATTGTTTCATTTAACTGTACTTCTTAGAAATAATTTTGTAACTTTTTGGCTGGGTTTTTTAAAACAAATCTCGATCAGGTTTGTGTTGTATCAGACACTCTTACAGTAAAACAACTTCTGTGAGTTTATCTGAAATGTTACGGTCTGCTAGCAGAGTGGATAATATCTGTCTCCATACACTGTCCCAGGCAGATTCCCTCAAACCACCTTTCTTGACTGTTCAGACTGGATTGACTGAGGGGTTTGTTTTGGTTTTTTGTTGTTGTTTGTTTGTTTGCGGTTTTTTGTTTTGTTTTTCCTTTTCAGCTGATTATGCAGTACAGAAGCCATACTTTGGCCTAAGGCACTGTGGGAAAGCTAAATTCAGGTTGCAGGAAGGTAACAAGCAGTTTGCTGGTGGACTTGGCAAAGCAAACAAAAGTGAAACCAGAAGCATCTTTAAACAGCACATTCATTTATAAGGGAAATTGCTGAAGGCTTGACTTCTAGGCAAAAGCACTGTGAGGCACAGCCTGAAAATGAAGCTGAGTGTGAGGCTGAGGTTGAGGGGAGGAACAGCTAACATTTGTTCTACAGTGTGGCTGTACAGCCTGGGTAAGGGAGAAATCAAAAGCAAAAAGACAGCTGTGAAAGCACTGGTTTGTTGATCAGAGGCACTAAGAAAGGCAGGGGAATTAAGAGAAAGTTGCTTCTGGAATCAGGAAAGACTAGTATGGAATAATAAAATAAAATCCCCAGTACGTGGACATTACTTCCGTGCACTCTTCACTAACAACTAAAATGTCTGCAGGTAAGTTCTAGCTTTAAAAACAATAGCCTGGTTGATCCCCTTCTAGTAAAACTTTTCTTTTCACATCTATTTTTGAGTTTTGCTTTTTTTTTTCATTTCTAGCTAAAAAACTCCAGTGGAATAACATTAGGTATGGATAGAATAAGGTCTTGACCTGGAAAATACAATAAATTTTATGCAGTAAGCAGCAGTATATTTTATGACAAAATCCTTCTGCTCTTATGGTCTTTCCCAATAAATCTGTCAGTAAATGCTTGGCCAATGGTACCAGTAAAATAACATCTGCATTATTTCTGCTGCTCTTGATAAATACTGACAAGCCGTATTTATTTAAAGCATAACATGTTTACATAGCCTATCCATTAGCAGACAACTTCACTGCTCACTGTTCTAAATGGCAGTGCACAAAGCTATAACACTTCTCTACCTATGCGCACACAAGGATATAAAAGCGGAAGAAAATACGTGATGTTCAGGGCCAGTCATAGGGGATAGACTAGCTGCAATCCTGGATCTATCAGTCTCCAATTTTCTATACATTTGTGGCACATGGTTACTGATTTCGGTGTCTCCGAAAGGCCTCAGCTATGAATGGAGTTTTTCCCCAGGTTATGTCTTTGTAGGAGGGCATGCTGTTCATTTCTGTGGATTCTATCTTCTCTGTTAACACTGGGTCATCAAGTTGCAACCTTTCCTTTATTCAGCTGTCCAATTTAACACAATGTTAAAGAGAGTCATTTCCAAGATCTTGGCACTCCTGAAAAATGTTGAATTTCTCCAGCGAGTTCAAAAGGTGGAGAAAGAGCTCCCCAAGCACACTTAAAAATGTACAGCTAGCGATCACATTGTCCTTGTATCTGGAGAAACAAAAACTAAACATATACACGTGCATTTTGAATGAAAACCCATCCTCAAAATCCCACAGTGCTTAAAATTTACGCTTGCAGTAATATTTGGATGGAATTATTGATAAACAACATTTAAAAGTTTAAAACAGGCTGCAGGCAAAACCTTTCATCTTAATTTATAACAATTAAATACTGTAGAGGGAAAGCGCATATTGCGGAAAAAAAAAAAAAGCTGATGAATTGCTTTCATAGCTATTTAAATACTGAAGTGAAATTTGGTATTCGGCAAGATTGAAAAGCCTACCTACTCCCTTGCACATTCCCTGTCAGCCTGACACCTCTCGGTGTCACCACCCAGTAAGACGCTGTTTTACCACTTGTCATGTCATATCTGAGTGTCTCAGACTAAATCCTGCATGTAAGAGGTCTTTCAAGCAGTATTCAGCAGGTCAGCCTTGCTGGTCAGCAGCAGCCACAAGCAGAGCCAAGGGCAGTGGTGAGGCTCTGAAGGGTTTGCAAAGAAGCAATGTGATGGGAACGGGCTGACGCAGGTGACGCCATTTGCGGTGCAGCTGTGGGAGCAAGGTGACAAGGCGCTGTCGGCTGGCAGGACTAGGCAGGCTGCCTTGGAAGGCTGCTGGGGCCGCCCGCTCTCTGTGGTTGCTGCTCTGTTTGTGCAGCAGCTGCAGGCTCTGCTGCCAGCTCCGCTGGGTCTTTGCCTAACGGTCAAGGCTGCTGCTGGGAAGCGCTGGCTGCAGCTGGGAATGCTTCAGCTAAGGGACTGTGGACAGACACAGCCGCCATCACTGCAGCGAGTGGAGGGAGACTCACAGGGGCCTGCCAGTGCCGCTCAGGACTGAGCAGGACCACACGGCGACGGTGCAGCAGTAGTGTCAGTGTGCCGCAAGGCACGTGCTCCAGTGCTGACTGATGCCTTGGCACAGCGGAGGCTCTGGCTGCTGCCTGGATTTGGTGCCGCAAACCAGATTTGGGGGCTCTTCTGTGGGAGGTGTGCTCTGTGGTTAAGGCACTGAGCTGCCAGATGAAGAAGCAGTGGGGAGACCTGAGAAACTGCGCAGCATCAGGGAGGCTGAAGAGGATGTTGGAAGGTTCTTTCCAGAAAAGCTGTGGAGGCAATAGCCTGAGGCATGTGAGGCAAAGGAAGAGCAGCAGAGAGGTTCTCCTTCCCCTCTACTCTGCCCTGGTGAGACCCCATCTGGAATATTGTGTCCAGTTCTGGGCCCCTCAGTTCAAGAAAGACAGGGAACTGCTGGAGAGAGTCCAGCACAGGGCAACTAGGATGATTAAGGGAGTGGAGCATCTCCCTTATGAGAAAAGACTGCGGGAGCTGGGGCTCTTTAGTTTGGAGAAGAGGAGACTGAGGGGTGACCTCATTAATGTTTACAAATATATCAAGGGTGAGTGTCACGAGGATGGAGCCAGGCTCTTCTCGGTGACAACTACTGATGGGACAAGGGGTAATGGGCTGAAACTGGAACATAAGAGGTTCCGCTTAAACTCGAGAAGAAACTTCTTCTCAGTGAGGGTGACGGAACACTGGAACAGGCTGCCCAGAGAGGTTGTGGAGTCTCCTTCTCTGGAGACATTCAAGACCTGCCTGGACACGTTCCTGTGTAGCATAATCTAAGCATTCCTGCTCTGGCAGGGGGATTGGACTTGATGATCTTTCGAGGTCCCTTCCAATCCCTAACATTCTATGATATGATTCTATGAACAGCTAGTGACCAGGGTCAAAGAGGAGGAAGGCTGTCAAGACAAAGAAGGCTGTGACTTCTGGCAACAGGAGAAAAGCTCCTGTTCCATCTGCAGATCTTCACCTTGAGCGTACATATAATGCTCTGGGCACTGGTTAAGGACGAACAAGATCCACTAGGAGGTTCACCAGAGCAAGCCGAGCCTGAAAGAGGTAAAAAAGCATGTGGTAGTTACATGTTTACATGAGACTCCCTCCTTGTGGGGAATGAAGGCAACCATCTGCCAACCTGACCTGATTTTTCAGGAGGTTTCTTGCTTAGCAGCGGCTCAAATCCAAGATGCTACAGAAGAAATGTCAAGGATTGTCTGGCCCTTGGACTACTGGTCTATTCCAGAACCTATTTAGTACAATCTCATAAGAAATGTCCCTGAAGGGAAAGAGGCCAGGAGATCTGGTTGATTTTCAAGGAAAGCATCCTCAGAGCACAAAGATTAATTTTACATAACTGAAGCAATGCAGTTAGTTCCAAATCTGTTACAGGAAATTTGGTGGATGCTATAATATTAGCAACTGTGTTTAGAAAATGATATTAAGAATCATTTATTTACAGAACTTCTAGGCTAGAGTGCCCTCTTTCTGCATGTGTGAGACAAAAATTGATGGAGGATGCAAAAAGTTCTGTTTTCAAAACTTCGCTAATGTTGAAATAAGAGCTCAACCTCCTTCATCTTATCCCAGGCAAGCTATTCCTTTATCACAGTTCAAAGCCTTCTGCTAGTAATATTACGGAAATTAAATATTCCTTTGATTTTTATACCCATTACGTAGCATAATGTGTGTCCTACTTTAAATTTCTTGAGATCATGTTTGACTTTTACATTAGAAAAGTAGATTTGGTTTGTATTACTTATGACCTGATTTTTACATTAGCAAGTCCTCTTTGCTTCTTCCCTTTTCTTGTTTTGTTCTTATGCTGCTAGTTTGAGGTGGTTTTGGCTTCTTAGGATCTAACAATTCAATTTCTAGTGAGAGAAAGGTATATTCTTACAATTCCAGTTCTAATACCGTCCTCCTAAGTCTTAATTTCCAATTAAGTGACAGGATGAGAGGGCATGGCCTGAAACTGCGTCAGGGAAGGTTTAGGTTGGATCTCAGGAAGCACTTCCTCACAGGGAGGGTGCTCAGGCATTGGAATGCACTGCCCAGGGAAGTGGTGGAGTCACCATCCCTGGAGGTGTTTAAGCAAAGGCTGGATGTGGCACTTAGTGCCGTGGTCTGGCCGATGTGGTGGTGTTGGGTCATAGGCTGGACTTGATGATCTCAGAGGTCTTTTACAGCCTCAGCGATTCTGTGATTCTGTGATAGGACACAGTTTCAAGAAGATTTTTGTGTGGTTTTGATTTCTGGTTTGTTTTTTTTTTGTTGTTTTGTTTTGTTTTGTTTTTTAAATATGTTATTTTCCATTCATCTGATAGTTTAAGCATTTTTATACGCTTATGAACCTTAGAAAGCCTGGCATGATTTAAGGGATTACAAATCTTCCCAGGCATGGTTTTCTTGCTTATCTGGAATTTATCTAATTCTAGTTTTAATACAGAGGCAATTTGCTATTTGCATTTTCCAAAAGGCTTATTTTGCTTGCAATAGTACTTCAATATACGTGGAAGAGACTTTAAGTATTGGCCTGATTTCCTGCTGGACAGGAGATCCTGTACGTCAGGTCTTTGTTTGGGGCAGCAAAGGTTTACAGAGCTCCAATGTATCATTAAATAACTTGTGTAGAACCTCAGCCTTGGAACTGGCTTATTCTTAAAACATATAATTCTCTCCAGTTGATGAAAGGGTGGAGGATATCAATTAATACTTGCTGAGCAAAAGACTATACAAGAACAAAGTGTACCGGTTAGTATGTCATGCCTTATTATGAGTATGTATTCAAACTCTTGTACTGGGTAAAGAGAAGGTAGTTTGCTTGGTTTTGTGTGAGTAAAGTAAACTATCAGACGTCTCGCACAACGTTCTGTTCAATTTTCATTATTTTAAATACTCATAAGCGTTCCGAGTTTACTGTAATTTTTCATGGTAAATACATCTCCTGGCAATCTTCCTGCCACTCTCACTTGTGATCTAATCTTTACACATCTTTCCTGATCATGCGACCAGCCACAAGGGGTCTGCAAAGTTGCTACTGCCAACGACACTGGTATTTGAATGCTCTGGAGTATCTCTCTCTATATCTTTAAAACTATATATCTGACTTTACAATTTGCCTCTGAACACTACTTTCTATGTCATTTTACGGAAAGTCTGGACAAGGAAAAAGGAAGGGCAAGGCTTCTCAACAAAGATAATACCTTTTATTAAACCAGCAAACATAGCTGGAAAAATCAGACAAGCTTTCAGGAGCTCTAATTCTTCCTCAAGTCTAAAACAAATTGAGATTTCAAACCTAGGTACCTACTGTGAATCATAGGTTAGCAGAGGTTTAGAGGAACATATATTCTTTAGATCATCATCTCTGAAAGAAAAGATACTTGATATACCTATGACTGTTAGAAAAGGGACAGGGGGGAAATGGAAGAAAGAGAGAGGGAGAGAGAGAAATAGTAAGTAGTTACCTCTTAGGGGAAAGAGAGTAGTAGTTCATAATTAGAACACAAAGAGAATAATGGATTTGGGATTCAGTGAGGACTACAATGTGTTACAAACCCATTAACCTTACTGAAGTTGTGGGGTTTGGTATCCAGTAGAGTTAACGATTTTTTATTCCAGGGTTTATTTTTGCAGGAAGTTTTGTTTCCTTTGATAATGAGACCCAAGAGATAAGAGCTTGAACTGTCTTCTGAGAAATTTCCTGCTCTGGATGTTGAGAGGATTTTATTCTTCACTGATTATCACTCAGGATACATTCCTGTAGATGGTGACGGCTTAGTTTTACTTATATAGTTACTCTGGTGCTACTTAGTTCACAAAACAAAGGATATTAGATTCTCAGAAGTACAGGTATAGAAATGTGACATTTCTGTTTTAAATTGTTTTTAAAGTCATCCAGTCACAGTGGCAAATTTATGCATCCCATGCAGGAATATCCTGGGTTGTCTCAGTGTACTTCGGACTGCAAGGGTTCCCTTCTGATGGTGAATGGAGCCTGGAAAATGCCTGGAAATAGCGATGGAAGTTATGTAGAGAGGTATTTATGTGACCTAATCCTTATTTTACACAGACATTTTATAAATAAATATATTATACAACTGTTATGTGATGTATGTATACAACTATGTTATGTAACATAGTTACATAATTTCATTATACTTGGGACAACAGCAACCAATCAAAATAACAATGTATGAAAAATAGAGAAAGGGTTCATTTCATGCAATTACCTCAAGTGTCAATGATGTATTTTTCAGGTTTTTGAGAAGTTATGAAAATAAGGTGAATGAGAAGGCAATTCTTGCAATGGAAAGCCTGGGGTATCTGCAATGGCAGGTATACCAACATCTGTTCTAAATCATAGAATCATAGAATAATAGAACGGCCTAGGCTAGAAGGGACCTTAGAGATCATTTTAATCCAACCTCCCTGTCATGGGCAGGGACGTCTCTCAACTAGATCAGGCAACACATGGAGACTGAACGGGGATCAAACCCGTGACCTTGGTGTTATCAGCACCACACTCTAACCGAGTGAGCCAACCAGCCCCCATGGTTAAACAAACCTATTTGACCAGTCATTCAGTAATTGATTATTATTATGAACAGATTATTAGATTAATAAACTTCGACAAAAACCCATTTCTAACTTGCCATCTTTTCTAAATCAGAGTATGCTTGAAAATTCTTGGTTTATTGCATTTGAAAATAAGAGCTTATTTTGATCAGCTGCTAAATACTGTCAAAATTATTAGTATAACAAATACAGCTGCTCATAGGTAAACACTTTAGCCTGGTATATTATGTAAAATATTGCTACTTCATGTATTATTTTAAGAATCTATCAACAGTTTACAATCAGCAAGTAAATTTACACTATCCTTAGCACTAAATATATAGAAATTTCAGGAAGTCCAAGCTTTTTAAGCATAGCTGGAGTTAGATACTATATCCACACAGTCACAGTATTCCCCCTGTAACTGGCATAGGAAGGTTTGAGTATCACTAGAGCAATCTCATTCCGAATTTCTAAGTTATATAGTACGGGGTCAATATGACGAGAAGGGATACAGTTCAGGAAGAGCCAATACTGTATTAGATGGCTAAACCTCTTGTCAGAGGTATTGAAAGACAAGCCTCATGTTTACTGTCACAATAGTTTGATACTGATACTGAATCATAGTCACTCTTCAGGAAAAGAAGATATTTGATTATGAAACCCTCAGGTAAACCGTATCTGCCATCTTTCTGTGCTTGAGGCACTGTTGGTAGGGCCACAGTTTGATAAATAGGAACCCAAGGAAGAATGTATGTGGCCGTGTGGTAGCTGAAAGATCTACAAAACTTGTATGTTGAAACGATCAATAAGCTTCCCCATGTCAGAGCCCATAAAAAGTAACCTGCCTTAACAGCTACTGTCCTACATTTTTTGCTTTCTAAATTATGGAGGATCACCAAGATTTCATATGATATTTTAATACAGCTTTTTTAACACATCTGTTGCATATTCTCATCCATTTGCAATACACTGATCTGTGATTAACCAATATTTTTAAGCTGAGGACTAAATGACATTCTAAAGAACAGAGATCATAGGTGTATGAAATGAGCTGTAAAGAATGCTGAGGAATGTTCCTCATGTAGTGGCTGTCAGGTTAGTTCTAATTAAAATAAATAAATGAAGTGAAATATTCCCATGTATCCCATATCAAATGTGCAAGATACAAGACTTATTCACAGTATTAATTATCTCATTATTTCAGGGCCCAACAGCTAAACATAATGGGATGAAACTGAGTATGTAAAATTTTTTACTACATGTTATTTAAAAAATTGCTACTGTTAAGGTCAAACTACTTCCAAGGTGATTTCTTAAGACTAGGTGACATTCACTGCTCTTCCATAGACAACAGTCGTTTAACAGTAAAGACACAAAACTAGTCTCTTACACCTAATAGATGTTCTTAATCTCTGAAATAGCTGAGAATGTGCATGCAAAAGAAACCAAAGTACCTGTAAGTTATGTTAAAATAAACTACATTGACCACACATAATGTTATTTTGTGTGCAATAATTCCTTTCTAAGGCAGAAGAAACAGTCTTTCAAGATTTTATCTATAGAGCATAAGCTCTGCTGAGTATTAAAACAATGATGAGATTTTCAATATGTAAAAACACATTGTCAGGTAAATATTTCTTACTGATTAAATGGTTTCTTATACATTAAAGTCAGATTCCAAGAGCTCTGTTTTATTTCTTTCCATTAAATGTAAATTGAATTGGGATTGATTGGTTATTGTTAAATGGATGCTGAAGCTTAATCTAAAATGAGACAATCATTTCATCAGAGGATAAAATAATGATATGCAGTATAAGTGTGCCACTATAAAGAATAGAGAAGAGCAACTGAGTGTCAAATCATAGAATCATAGAATGTCTGGACAATTTTGAGTCTTTTTTTTAAAGAGGAAGTAGAAATGGAATATCACAGACATTTATAACTAATTATTGCTAGCACAAAAAAAGCATGGATTAAAAAAGTGAAGTTCGCAAAAAAATAAAGCTTCTGGAGTGAATACTAACATGTAAAAATTACACCTATAGCAGTAACAAATACAAAAATGAAATTACATGGAATATGAATAATTCTTATGTTAAAAGAGTTACAGCCCAACTTTCAGATTTTTTTAAATGTGCCAAGTTGTTTACATTACATAAATGTTAAGAGGCTTCTATCCAGAACATTTTAGTTAAAGTTGAAAAGCACACCATGAAAAGAACTGTTCAGTGAAATACTAAAATTAACCACAAGTAATAAGCCATGAACATTTTACTCTTCCCCCTCATCTTCACCTCTTCCCTTATCAGCCAGTTTGGAGCCCGTTTATTACCCATAGTAGTAGTAAGGAGGAGTAGTATGGAGGAGGAGAATCTTACATTGCTAAATTCACTTAAATGATTTCTTGCTCAATCATTTAGGGTTTGTATCACAGAAGCACGGAATGTCAGGGGTTGGAAGGGACCTCGAAAGATCATCTCATCCAACCCCTCTGCCAAAGCAGGATCTCCTACAGTAGGTCACACAGGAATGTCAAAACCAACCACAGAGCCTGCAGAGCAGTACTTTGACAAGCCTGCAGCCACACATACCCCTTACCAAGTGGACTTAACCCAGAACCACGCTACTTATTTTTTTTGCCAGATATATCCTATAATTCCATCCAGATTTTTGTATAAATTGGACTCGCTGATTGTGTGTTGTAACATTTGAACCACATGTATGGCATTCCTTCTTGTACTTCTTAGGGGCTACGATTGCTTTGCTCAGTATTTCCAGGCACCATGCACGCAAAAGAAAGAACGGGTGGAGAGAAGGAGCAGAGGTGAGACATAATGGCTGGTTAACAAGCCCTGACAGTGCTTCTGCATCTCTGCAGAAGAGGACAGATCCGTAACACTCTAAGCCAGTCGGCTGGTCCAAGTCACTCGTCCCAAGATGATGCTGTGGCCCGCTTCCTGCCAGCCTGACTATGTACCCACTGCACAGCTGGATATTAAGTTTAACCCAGGATTAGTGAACTACTGGATTTGCTGTCCTTTCCACCTAGATATCTGCATTGTTATTTAGAGATGAATTATTACTAAAGCTGCGAGTCTGATGTCTGTTACCATACCCAACAGCTGTAGCTTGGCAGGGCCACGTTAAGCCCTTACTAAGGATTGACTAGGGAAGGCACTGGAATTCTAACCACTTGGAATCCTTTCATAAAGATTAATTATGAAATCAATGGTGTTACTCTTCACAGTAAGCTATGCTTCCAGCTTTTTTTCTGAAGTCCACAGAAAACTCACTAGCATATATATTCTTTTAAGACAGAATAGATAGTACAATGTATAAAACCTAATTTGAATATAGCTACAGGTCAAGTCATTCATCTAGAAACAAGATGTATAGACCAGATCTATGGTAAAGATCATAGAAATGTGACTTTGAAAAGGTGAGTGTGAAAGGTCTTCATAAATAATTGAACAGTGTTTCTCAGTGACATGTCCTGGTCAAGACAGCTCATATTGTTCATATCGCTACACAAATAAATGCAGTCTTGGAACAAGCTTAGAACAACACAGCAAGATGAAGGGGTAAGAGTTTCCACAATTTATACATTCGATATGTCAATATGGAAGCACTGTCACCAGTTTCAATATTCAGACTTCAAAAGGATGTTAAAATATTCAGAAGTATTTGGAACAGAGACAGAATTATTTGAAGTAGGGAGGAAAAAAAAAAAAGTTGTGCACTGAAAAGTTTAAAACATTCAATACACTGCATTTATCCAGGAGAAGGAAAATCTATAGATGAGAATCTACTGGAAGTATTTCTGATATAAAAAAGGCCTATATATTTTGAAAAAAAAATGCACAGCAAGATCTTGTGACAGACAAGGTGCAGCTAGAAACAATTATGTGTTTACATTTTCTACTACTAACGATGGAAAGGAGGAACACCTTATATCCTGTCTAACCTTGTATTCTTCCTTGCTCACAACAACTCAATTTTTGTCTCTCTTTTAAAATGGTTTTCTGCTCAAGCAAATATGGGACATAATGTGAATATTATTAAGTATAGTCCTATGATTTGTTTTATACAGAAGAAAGATTAGACAATTATTGATTTCTTCTGAGTCTATTTTGAAATGGGAATAAAAACAGAGTAGCCAGTTCAAAGTGTAAAGGTAGACGTATTTTCTCCAGAGATACAGGTTCAGTTCAAAGCTTTTAAATTGGTCTCAAACAGGCATCTAAACACTAGATAACAAAGGTGATAATTACAAAAAACAACCCAACAACTCTTAATCTAGATACTACCTGGAAGACATGAAAGAGATAGAAATGAATTCTTGAATTTTTCCATGAGATATAATATACACTCAGACCTTCAAAGCAAAGAGATTTGACAGATAATTCATATTTGGCCACATTCAGAGAAGACTATGTTCCTCGTTATGCCACTTGGCTCAATTTGAATAAATAAACTTAAATTCAGTTCATTGTGCCTGAACTGGAAGTAGAATATGAGTTAAGAGCATTAATTGAAAAAAAAAAAAAAACAAACTAATATAATCCAACAAAGTGGGACTGAAGCCAAATTTGGGTACTTACAGAGAATAATATCCAGTGGGAATAGTGCAATGAACTTTATAGATACTTATTGTCTACCAGCCTCTGGACATCCCTCTCCCAAAGCTAACTTCCCACAACACCTCAGGGAATAACGTAAAGGTTCTTTAACTGGTTACAGAAAATCTTCAAGTTTATCACTATCATTCAAGTACTAAGGGTAGCCTTTCTTTTTCATCTTGGTTCATTTTCCGAATAGCATTTATGAAAAAGAGCATACCAAACTTTTGTTCTATGCTCTCTGCAATTTTCTGTAATAGTCTGAAGAATGAAAATGCTGAATCTTTTATCTTTGGGTAAATACACTAGTTTTCTGTTAGAACTTTTGGAATGATAGAGAAGAAAATAAATTCAAGTTCTGAGATACTAAAAATCAGTAATGCCTTATATTCAAGGCTCTAAGGTGATACCATTGGCTTATTAAAGTGTCTGCTTTTTTGGATTATTTTTTGTTTGGTTGGTTTTGGTTTGGGATTTTTTTTTGTTCCTAGTTCTGAAACAACAGAAAGACAAGAGGTAAAATACTCCAGTCATTATTTAAAAATATGAGATATGAATAACAGGAGCTGCAGCTAAGACATAACTGAATCATTGAATGATAACCCACAACCACAGAAATGAAGTTGCAATACCCCAGGAAGATAAATCTGAAAGACCCAAAGAAGACAGCTCAGGCTGTCACTGCTGTGGCCAGCATGCTGATGTCCCAAACATGGCCTGTGGGTGCCTCCTGCATAGAGAACTCTTCACAACATGGTGAGCATTCTGCTCCAAGATAGACAGGAGCTCTTCAACATATTTTCAGTCTTAATTTTGAAAGGAGATCAATCATTTACTTCAAGCTGTACACAGATAGAACTGTTACGTGGATTTTAGCTGTTATTTAATGCATTGCAGGTTTGAATCTACAACTCACAAAAACTCGAAATAAAATATGTGAAAAAAAAATCTGTAAAATCTGGTCTGGAAAAGAGGCTATCAAAACATTCTCATCCTAAATTGCCAAAGATGAAGTACTTCTGTTATCTCTTGACAGAACTTCTGGAGCTCTGTAAAAACATAATTGTACCAGATGTAAATCAGATGAAATATGTATTTTCATCAATTTAACAAAATAGAGAATAAAAATGTAATAGCTTCTCCTCATTTTGTTCCCTAGTGTTGATCAAAGCCAGTAACTGCCTGCCAAAAAAAAGAGTGCAAGACACTATTTTGTTCATCCTATGTACTTTTTTTCACATTAAGTAATATTTCTACATGTCTTCTTATTTTCAAGGGATGAAATCACATTAGTCCGTGTCATGGCCCTTACTGTAAAAAACTGGAAAGTCAAGGTCCATTTTTGCAGTTAATTTCATACTTAATTATTTGTGTTTTCATTTCAATGCTAACAATATGAAATAGTATATGGCCCATCTTCTGCTTCTGGGGTGCCATTATGATTAGTTGTTCTTAGATCTGGGTTGTTTCTTTGCTAACTATAAAATACAAATGGCTTCATTCTGAAATTTATTTTGATGCTGAAAGCAAAGAGGCAGAATTCCTCAGTGAAACGAGTGCTACGGATTTAAATCCTATAGTCCTATACAAAAAGATTCTCAGATGAGTATGCTAAAATACAGTTAGATCTGGCAGTTACTTCCTCTCTTATCAGAGTTGTCTCCTGTTGACTGAATCTAAAATCTAACTGCTTATGGACATTTGTAATACATGTGGATCTGTACACATGGATCTCATGACCTCTATTTTTTAACAGTCTGTTCAAAACAAAAAGTGATGCAAGGGAATTTAATAAGAGAAATACAGCAGCCTATTAAGCCTTGAAGGAGAAGATAATGAATAGGTATGTTAACATAGGCACAAAAATTTCTGTAACCGAGAAACACTGTAAGAAAAGGAATGAGTGGAGGTATTTGTGAATTTGGCAACAGATCTTGGCAAGAAGTGAAGTTCTTTTGATCATTTCCTACTAAACTGCTTCCTTACAGATCATATACTAATATCAGTAAATCATAGGTTGAATAATAAATCCTAGTGTGAATATTCCCTTTATTACTCTGTTAATTTTGAACAGCAAAAAGAATCACTGCAATGAACAAGCCCTACACACGTTTCTGCCTCCTTGGACACAGACACCAAGATGTGTAATGCAGAAAACCAGAGACTACGCTTTTTAAGCCAGCAGCAACCAACAATGGAATTTTTTGTAATAATACTTAACAACTTAATTTCACAAGTTACTGGACAGAACAAGTGTTCTACAGTAATATAATGTCAAACTTCACCTCAGATACAAGGGAACTTACGTACCATGTGCACAAATAGTAAGAAAACAAGGGAGTTTAGGACTTCCTCAGAAATATAATCCTTGTGCTAGTACATGGAATCTACGCTAAATAAAAGTATTTTCCAGAGGGAAAGTTTGTGGATCAAGTACAGCAGGATACCAAGCAACAGGCCATCAAAGGCAGAGAAAAATCCAAAAGCAAAACTGAAAAAACCAACCCAATAAACAAAGGAGAAGTGAGATAGGATACTCCCAAAAGGTCAATACTGAATTAAGTCTGTGAATTCAAATTTTAGTTGTAGCTTGAAGTCATGGTGGTGACTGTTCTCACGTTAGTGTGTGTATGAAAGAGGTTAGATAGTAAAAAGGTAAAATGATCAGTAAGAAGAAGCACGTATCATTTTTAAAGGAATTCTTAAGGAATTAAAAGGAAGAGTAGTGGTCTGCAACTTCTAGCTATGATGTACATATTTACTGTATAAAGCCATCTAAGCATGAGGGGACTGGAGAACGGAAAATGTGGAAATTCTTTCAAAGGGCCCCCTGGGGAACCACAAACCAGTAAGACTGATGTCTGTTCAAGGCAAATTAGCAGAAACTGTAAGAAAAATGCAAGTAGTGGACTGTTGTATAAATTTGACATGTTGAGGAATAGTCAACATGATTTTGATATAGGATGGCCCTGAGTCTCTCACCCACTGAAGTTCTTCAGTGGAATCACAGACTGAAGGGACCTCAGGTGGTCTCCAGCCCACCCTCCTGCTCAGAGCAGTTTCACCTGTGAGGTCAGACCAGGGAATTCAGTCAGTGAGTACATGGACAAGGAAGGGTCATTTGATATATTTCACAGAGGCACTTAGAAAGTTCATTCATCATTCACCTAAGGAAACAGCCATGAGGTGAAAGATCTTTCAGTAGACAAGTAACTGGTTAAGAGACTGATAGGGACAGCAGGAGCAGATGGTCAACTTCCATAATGGGCGAATTCACAAAAGGGAGTTTAGAGATATCTGTACTACAACCAATGCTTACATTAACATTTTTATGAATCACCACGGAAGAAAGACAAGTAGTGAGGTGATGCTGATACTATCAGATTATTCAGTTTAGTAGAGAGCTAACAGTGAGTAAGTCCAGCCAGACTTTAGGAGGATCCTTCTTTTTGAGGGCTGGTGCCTGAAATGAAGAGCTATCTCCACCTCCTGGATGCTTTCTTATGCTTTTTAAAGAAACTGCTGGAAAAACAACAAAAAGAAAAAGTAGTTCCTGATTCCTAGTTTTACTGAGCATAAGACAAGATGGGCAAGGTAAAGACAGAGACCAGAAAGGCCTGATGTATCTGGAGGAGAATAACCTTTATGGCAACAAAGATAAACTTCTGTTCTTTCAGGCATAAATTAAGCTTTCCAATACGGTCACTGAATGAGCTATAATGCAACTCTGTGAGGTATTTCCACTGAAACTTATTTCAAGGCTAATGACCTTAATGTTCAGAGTTAGCAAGTGAAGGGGTTCCTTACATTCTGCGTCACAGATGAGTGCTTTCTAAAATCTGCTCATTTACTATCATTTTTACTAGGTTCTCTGAACTCCACAAAACCATACTCAGGAATAAGCAAGGGAAAATTTACCTATGTACATCCCTTTCTGTGACACTAAGCTTGCTATCCTTCAAAAGGAGAAGTCAGTAAAGCTGAGCCATGCTCTGATAAAAGAGATGGAGGAAATAGTCCATGCATTTGCGCCTCCCAGCTAGTCTGCTCTGCTCCTTGATTTTGCATGGAAGAAGCAGGTGCATTAGGAAAGGGGGAGGCACTAGTTACTGTGTTCTATTTGCAATGGAAGTGGCAACCTCGACATGCAAAGAACTGTCTGATTCTCCTTAGACTTTTTTTTTCTCACAGACTCTCAGGGCCCTGTTGGGTCTAATAGGCTTTTCTGGCTACAACTAACTTCACCTGCAGCCTCCCCACAGCCCTGCCCATGGGCCCAGGAGCCCCATTTCAGCTCAGCCCAAGGACGGTCTGAACTGCACCACAGGTGTGCTTGTCTCTGGCCTGTTTCTAAACTGTTGTTTGGATTTCAGGGATTGACCCAAGACCTGGCTTGTTCACCTGATACTGACCTTGCTTCACATGATACTCACTGGGCTGCTGACAGAACCTGTTGCTGTCACCGCTCTCATCAGGCTCAAGTGCTATGGGATGGAGCAGGCACTGCCTGGCCTGTGCTGGGGTCAGCCCCAGCTCCCAGCTCCCTTCGTTTAGTGAGCAACCCTTGCAGCTCCCCGACACAAAGAGTAATCTTTTTATTTTCCAACTTCCAAAGGTATTTTAAGTTGTTGAAAATAACAACAGAAAAAAAAAAGAAGGTCTGAGAGGGTGAGCTATGTTTCCTTTGGCAGTTAGCAGCAATTCAAGGATCAAAAAGGTAACTGCTGCCTTTCCTGCTGACAAGTAGTGCTTTGAAATTTAAGGTTACAATCAATAAGAAAAAAAAAAGCACTGCAATCTCATAACTAAGCACATCACTTCTTCCACTAGCTTCGTTTATTCCTTCAGCTCCTAAGAAATACCATTGTATTTATTCTCATAAGCAGAGGACTATGTGCTCTCTATCAACAGAACTCTTACCACACAAACAGTAAGTGCACTTCTGCAAATAAAAACACTGAAAGAGTCTAACAGTTTAACAAGTTGCAACCAGTTGCAACTCTTGCAACCAAAAGCAACCAGTTAGTGCATCTCCTTTAAGCTCTATAGTAAGGATCCTGACATTTGAGGACCTGATAGATCCTATTAGAAGGTTCTAACAAAGTCTTTCTTTGCAGTTTCAAGCTCCCAGGTCCAACATCCAGCTGTAATTACTTGTGCTGTTTATAATGAAGACATTCTTCCTGTTCCTTCAGTGGAAAAGAAACTAGCCAGCTGCTCCTTGTTGTTTTCTTCCAAACATAGTGCATAGCAATATCCTTCTTTCATCCTTCATTTTGAGAAGTTATACAATCCTCTTCTCATCTCTTCATGTACAAGTGGGTCTTTCTTCAGCTGGTCACTCTAATAATTCTTTTCAACACTTGTAGTTTGAATGGTCTTGTTGATCAAGAACTGCATTATGATGGAACCTGTCTACCTTACTAAAAAATCAGTTTTGAAAGTGATCAGATTAATATCTCAAGTCATAGAATCATGTGACAGTTTATTTAGTTATATGCCATATTCTGTAGATGCCACATTATTTTCCATCCTTCATCAGAAATCTGTCCAGTCAGGAGCAATGTATTATTAAAAATCCTAGCTACTGAATCTGAAGATTCAGCTTGCAGTTTTATGGGTTTTGGTTTTTCTTTTGAGAGGAAGGTGAAGCTGGCTTCCTCTTGCTGCTTATAGAAGGGCAGCAAGAATAGATATCTTGTAGGGTCATAGGTTCTGAAGAAGAAGCAGATGAAAGGAGAGCAAGAGTGCATGAGAAAGGATGTGGAGAAAAGGCCAAATGGAAGAAGTCAGAAGTTACAAGGCATGAACAAGCTGAGAGCAAGGGTCAGCACAAATTGTGTAAGTGGAAAGCTGAGAACACCAAAGGAAAGCTAAGAGTATACTTTAGACATTTTGTCAATAAAGCCAAGTTCTTTTGTTCTGCTCCAAAGCTTCCCTCTTCTCACTTCAGGAGCATTCTGGGCTCAATAAACTCTGTTCAAGCATTACAGACAGGAAAGCTGCTCTAAAGTTTTGTATCAGCAAGGAACACAAAGCAGAAGAGTCATCAGGTACTCTGATTTATTTTCAGCAGACCAAGTTGCTTCTCTCACCATTTCTATCATTCTGATCAGTATATTCTAAGAAGTGAGATGCAATATTATCCTGTTTCCCACAGATTTTTTTTTCTAGATCAGATTTTTTAAATTTTTTTTTTTAACTTCACCTCACTGTCAGTTAAATCTCTTCCTACAAACCTGCTATAGTTGATGACTGTTCACCTAGCTAGTTTGACACATCCTGTCTTTGGGCAGAATTGTTTATATTCCTTGCCATTTACACCCTGGACTTTACTAGAAGTGAATTCTGGATGATTTTGGAGAGCTATTTGAAGTTCTCTAATTACACTAGAATTGTTACTTTATCTGCATAACTTTTACTATTTTTTTCTTTTAAAAAAGAAAGCTTGCTTTCCTATCAGGAAGAGGCATGTTACACTTTGTTAATTATAAAGGAACTTACTGATGGAGCCAATAAAATGAAACATCAAAGAATACACTTGATTGCGAAACATCAATGAAAGAAATACAATTCAATTTGAAAACTCTACACAATTTCTTAAACCAGAGCAGAAAGAGCTGAAATGAGAGCATACATTTTTCTCCTAAATGAATATTTTTAAAATAGTTTTCTCCATATTTTCAAGACTAATTTTTCCTATTTCTATTTGGTGATATATAAATGTTGCATTTAAATGAAAATACGTAGCGTACACAAAGGTAAAAGCAGATTCAAAGCATGTCTTAATAAGCACTGCAAGACACAATATAGTTTCATCTGTTACCTTTGAGATTATAAATCACCATGTGAGTAATGTACACAACGTGTACTCTTCTAATATAATTGTTGCAGAGCTGAGCTTTTAAGCTGTGAGAAGTGCAAGTGGATAAAGTCTAGAGTAGGCATTGAGGACAGGTCTGCATACATTTGTGCTCCATTCCCTGTTTAGACATCTTCATTAACAGAGGAGGAGTTGCTGAGCAAAAAGAGCGTACTTCCTTCGTGCACAGAAGGACCTGCGTGTGTGATACAACGTTTGACTCAAAACACGCTTTGACTTTCTTAAATTTGTTTTTCAGAGCATTGGTTGTCACCACATCATCAACCACTACAGTCTTTCAGCTGAACATGATATTAGCATCTAAAAATACAAATCTGCAATGATACAAAACTGGAAAGACTGATTGAAACACCAGATGGTTGTGCCACCTTTCAGAGGGACCTCAAGAGACTGGAAAAATAGGCAAACAACAACACCCTTGTGACGTTCAAAAAAAAGAAAAACAAGTTCTGCACTGTGGGGAATAACACCCTGCACCAGTACATGCCGGGGACCAACAGTCTGGAAAGCAGCTTGGCAGAAAAAGATCTGATGGTCTGACCATGAGCCAGCAATGCACCCTTGTGGCAAAGGAAACCAGCAGCATTTTACAGCTGCATTAGGAAAAACATCTCCAACAAGTGAGGAGAGGTGATTCTTCCCCTCTAGTCAGCCCCAGACACCACACCCGGAGCACAAAGTCCGTTTCCAGGGTCTGACGAGACAGACATCCACTTGGCCCTGACAAGACAGACATGGACTTCATGAAACGACTCCAGCACAGCTCCAGAAACATGATAAAATGAGGATTCTTCATATGAAGATAGAGACTGAGACAGTTAAGACTTTTCAGCCTGGAGAAGTGAAGGCTCAGGGGGATTTTATCTACATGTTTAAGTACCTGTTCTGGAAGAAGAAGGAGTCAGACTCTTCTCAGAGGTGTCCAGTGAATGGACAAGAAACAAAGAGCACAAATTAAAACATAAAATTCCATTTCAGGGAAAGAAAAAGCAGTCATCTTTTTTATGGTCAAACAATGAAACAGGTTGCCCAGAGGGCTTGTGAGTCTCTATCAGTGAAGATATTCAAAACCCAACTGGACAATGTCCTGAGTAACCTGCTCTAGTAGACACTGCTTTGAGCAGAGAGCTGGATTAGATCATCTTCAGAGGTCCTTTCCAACCTTAGTGGTTCTGCGGAATCAAGCAGAAAGTAGTTTCTCAGGAGTGATCACAGCAACACAGTGTCACTTAGGCTGGAAAAGACCTTTTAGATCATTGAGCCCAACTGTTATGCAGCAATGCAGCTCCACCACTAAACCATGTTACTAGGCACCATAGATCAGATCAGAGAGTCCCTAGAAACTAAAGTAATGATGAACCTCGTATCTTCCTTCTCCACGTTTTTTTTTTCTTATCTAGTACAAGCATATAGTAATATGCATAAATATACATTAAAATATGATCCAAACCCCTAAAAAGCAAGCTACATAGGAGAGATACGAAACAGATAATTTAATATAGCAGAATGTGATTAGATATTTTGGTCATGAGTGTGGTGTAAAAATCTGTATAAAGTAGAGTTCAACCCCTTTTGTTTAACATTATGTAATTATCTAATTTGTGTTTAAAAATAAAGGTGAGGGCGAGGACATTACTCTCTACAGTAGTTACTATGCATACTTATTATTAAAAAAAATAAATCTCAGTTTGCACCATGTATTACATGGGTATGACAATACATAAACTAAGGATCCCAAATGCAAGCATCTACTTTGGAATCTTCACAGGCATAATGCTTTTATTGATGAGGATTTGATAAGAAAACTCGAGCTCTGCAAAGCAAATCTTCCAGAAGAAAATAGCAATTTCCTTTTATTTGCATTGAAGCACATACTTTACACACTTTCACATCCTGAATTCTGTATCCAGGTCTAATAATCAGTCAAAACAAAGCTGCTCTACTCAAGAATGTTATTTGTTATTTCAAGAAATGCTTTATTTATTTTCTGACAATACTGCAGAGCTCACTTCTGAAAGGAAAGCGCTGCCTGTAGGATGCATTAACATCTCCATTTTCTGCATGTTTGCTCACTGTTACGTATCTAAGGTAGATAGAGGGAAGATGGCAGATAGGAAAGGGTATCCTCCTGTATTGTTTCAAGTAATTTCATGAGTTTAACTCATGAATTCATGAGTTTAACTCATGAAATCGAGGGGTTCCTAGGGTACAAAAATAAAGTAAGCAATAAAGAGTGCACAATGCAAAACAACTGCAAAGCGGTATTTATGGAAGCAATTGCGGCTTCCTCAGAAAAATACTGAGGCGAAATTCTATATAAAAACCAAACTTGAAAGGAACTTTGAACCTTTGTTTCTTTCATTAAGAGAGAAAAAGGACGGAGAAAGAGGAGTACCAGCAGGTAGATAAAGTTGGTATAACATGAAAAATAAAGTCTTTGGTATGTGTTGCTTAAAATAACATTTTAAAGACCAGTACACATGGCGTTAATGGAAAGCAGATGTAGATATTTAAACTTTACATTATGAAGTTTTACTCAATTATTTCTTAAATATGTTCTTTTAAAGATTTACCTGAACACTCATATTCAAAAGATACTCAAGAAAGGGCTTTTTAAAGAAAATATAAAACTTTTACTTTTTATATCAGTGGTGATCTAATATTTTAAAAACAAGCACTTCACTGCATTTTATTCACAGGGACTGAATTCAGGAGGAGTAGGGGGGTGCTGGAGAAGAAAATATAATTATGCTTCTCCACACCCAGCATACAAAATAACCTTCATTTGATTGAAATGACAAAATAAAACACTACTCAGTTAATTGTGCAGATGTTCAAAATAATTTTTAACTTTATTGAGACATAAAAAAATAAAAAACCAAGGGGACATTGAAATTTTTTTTTCCAGACAATTCCAAAGCTTTTTTTTTGTCTTTATTCTTGTGCTATCATGCAACTGAGCCCTGTGAAATGATGGTATTTGTTTTGATGGGGCTATTTGTGCCTCCCTCACACCATGCATAAGCTAGTTGTAGTTTTCTTAGCTCAGTCTCATTGCTTTGCATGTATTTTCCTCAGAGAATTACCATCTTATCCATTTGACCTTTATTAAAGCTATCATGGGGTAAAACTTATCAACCTGTCAGAGCAATTTAGGAAGGGTTTGTCTTTTGCCATGTTTATACTGTGTCTCAGACGTTGAATAGAATGATATTTCTAGTCCATTGCATTGAAATAGGTTTGTGCATGCTATTCCTAGTTACTTATAGCATCTCCATCGCAGAGTGGCTGTGGTTGCTCAGGTGCCCAGTTCTTTTGGTGTACATCCCCAGATTAATTTTTGCTCCTGTAAATCCTTTCTGTTGCAATAATGTCACTTGAAAGTTGACATTTCTTCAGTCTTTAAGTAAATATTTTATTCACTAAGCTAACATGATTGCACGTCTCCTTTTCACTAATTGCATGTACAGAGAAAGGCTGTACCCTACAACTTTGGCCCTTATCACTTCACACTTCAGAGAGATTATATTTAAATCTATCAAAACAGATCTGAGCACTGTAGAAACTTTAGGGAGATGGGATTTCTTCTTTATCTAGTATTTCTATAATTACTATTAATTATTCTCTCTCATTCTCCAAATGTTTTCTAGATTCTGCTGTCCTTCTCATTTATAGAACCACTTAACTTTTCAAGGCACAGTATCCAAAATGCAAAATAAAACCCTACAAAATAAAAGTGAAAACAAAATGTCAGATCACAGAATCACAGAATGTTAGAGGTTGGAAGGGACCTTAAAGATCATCTAGTCCAACCCCCCCCTGCCAGAGCAGGACCACCTACAGTAGAGCGCACAGGAACATGTCCAGGCGGGTTTTGAATGTCTCCAAAGAAGGAGATTCCACAACCTCCCTGGGCAGCCTGTTCCAGTGCTCGGTCACCCTCACAGTAAAAAAGTTTTTCCTCACATTTTTCTGGAACCTCCTGTGTTCCAGTTTCCACCCATTGCCCCTTGTCCTGTCAGTGGACGCCGTTGAAAAGAGCCTGGCTCCGTCCTCCTGACATTCTCCCATGACATATTTATAAACATTAATGAGGTCACCCCTCAGCCTCCTCTTCTCCAAGCTAAAGAGACCCAGCTCCTTCAGCCTTTCCTCATAAGGGAGATGCTCCACTCCCTTCACCATCTTTGTGGCTCTACGCTGGACTCTCTCAAGCAGCTCCCTGTCCTTCTTGAACTGAGGGGCCCAGAACTGGACACAATATTCCAGATGCGGCCTCACCAGGGCAGAGGGGCAGGAGGACCTCTCTTGACCTACTTGCTACTCCCCTTCTAATACACCCCAGGATGCCATTGGCCTTCTTGGCCACAAGGGCACAGTGCTGGCTCATGGTCATCCTGCTGTCCACTAGAACCCCCAGGTCCCTTTCCCCTGCGCTGCTCTCCAGCAGGGCAGTCCCCAACCTATATTGGCACATGGGGTTATTCTTTCCCAAGTGCAAAACTCTACACTTGCCCTTGTTGAACTTCATAAGATTTCTCCCCGCCCAGCCCTCCAGCCTGTCCAGGTCTCTCTGAATGGCTGCACAGCCTTCTGGTGTGTCAACCACTCCTCCCAATTTCGTATCATCAGCAAACTTGCTGACAACATTCTCTAATCCCTCATCCAGATCATTGATAAATATATTAAACAGCACCGGCCCGAGCACTGACCCCTGAGGGATCCCACTAGACACAGGCATCCAGCCAGACTCAGCCCCATTGACCACAACTCTCTGGCTTCTTCCCTTCAACCAGTTCCCAACCCACCTCACTACTTGGTCATCCAGACCACACTGCCTCAGTTTACCTATGAGGATGCTGTGGGAGACGGTGTCAAAGGCCTTGCTGATGTCCAGGTAGACCACATCCACTGCACGGCCACCATCCATCCACCTGGTTATGTCTTCGTAAAAGGCTATCAGGTTGGTCAAACATGACTTCCCCTTGGCAAAGCCATGCTGACTCCTGCTAATAACCTTCTTGTCCTTGATATGCCTAGAGACAGCATCAAGGATAAGATGTTCCATCACCTTTCCAGGGATGGAGGTGAGGCTGACCGGTCTGTAGTTACCCGGGTCATCCTTCCTGCCCTTCTTATAGACTGGAGTGACATTCGCTTTCCTCCAGTCTTCAGGCACCTCACCTGTTACCCATGACTTACCAAAGATGATGGAGAGTGGCCTAGCAATGACTCCCGCCAGCTCCCTCAGCACCCGTGGGTGCATCCCATCAGGGCCCATGGATTTATGAATGTTTAATTGTTCAAATTGATCCTTAACCCACTCCTCATCAATCAGGGCAGACTCCTCCTTTATCATGACTTCCTCTGGGGCCTCAGGGGACTGAGGCTCCTGAGGACGGTCTCCAACAGTGTAGACAGAGGCAAAGAAGGCATTCAGCAACTCTGCCTTCTTTCTGTCCTCTGTCTCCAGGGCACCCACCTCATTCAACAGAGGGCCTACACTGCCTCTAATGTTAGTTTTGTCAGCAATGTATTTGAAGAAGTCCTTTCTCTTGTCCTTGACCTCCCTTGCAAGTTTTAATTCCAAGGAGGCCTTAGCTTTTCTTATTGCCTCCCTGCACTCCCTGACAGCTGCCCTGTACTCCACCCAAGTGGCCAGCCCTTCCTTCCACAATTTATACACCCTTCCTTTCCACCTGAGGCTGCCCAGCAGATCCCTGGTTAACCAAGCAGGTCTCCTGGATCTCTTTCTTGATTTTGTACCTGATGGGATGCACTGATCCTGAGCCTCGAAGAAGTGGTCTTTGAATGCCAACCAACTCTCTTGGGCCCCTTTACCTTTCAGCTCCCTGTCCCAAGGCGTTTCCCCCAGCAATTGCTTGAAGAGGCCAAAGTTGGCCCTTCTGAAGTCCAGAGTTGCGATCCTGCTTGCTATTCTGTTTTTACCGCACAGGATCCTGAACTCCACTATCTCATGGTCGCTGCAGCCAAGATTGCCCTCAACCTTCACTGCTTCAACCAGACCTTCCTTGTTGGGTGAACACAAGGTCCAGCAGCGCTCCTCTCCTGGTTGGCTCATCCACCATTTCCATCAAAAAGTTATCATCGAGGCACTGGAGGAACCTCCTGGACTGAGGATGGCTGGCTGTGTGGGACTTCCAGCAAACATCTGGGTAGTTGAAATCCCCCATGAGAACCAGGGACTGGGATTGAGAGGCTGCTGTCATCTGCCTGTAAAAGGCCTCATCAACTTCCTCCTCCTGATCAGGTGCTCTGTAGTAGACACCCACCACAGTATCACCTAAGCTTGCCTGCCCCTTAATTCTTACCCATGAACTCTCTACTTGCTCCTCATCTGCCCCTGGATGGATCTCAATACACTCCAGTTGCTCTCTCACCTAAAGAGCAACTCCCCCAACTAGCCTCATCGGCCTGTCTTTCCTAAAAAGAACATAACCATCAAGGCCCACATTCCAGTTATGTGAGCTGTCCCGCCACATCTCTGTAATTGCAATAAGATCATAGTTCTCCAGCTGCACATAGACTTCTAATTCTCCCTGCTTATTCCCTATGCTTCTTGCATTGGTATACAGACACTTAAGAGATTTAATGGAGCATCTGTTACCGTTGCTTGTGCCTTTTACGCCTAACCCTGGGATACTTCCCCTTGGCTCATGTGTAGTGACTCGGGTTTTATCCCCTTCCCCCTTCCAACTTAGTTTAAAGCCCTATCTATTAATCCCGCCAACTCTCCAGCAAGTATTCTCCTCCCTCTCTTAGACAGCTCTACACCATCTGTATCTCTCATGCCCAGTAATGCATAAACTTCCCCGTGATCATAATACCCAAAACGTTGCTGGTGGCACTAGTCTTTGAGCCATGCATTAACTGCATGTACTTTTCTGTTCCTTTCACTATTCCTGTCACCTACTGAAGGGATAGAAGAGAAAACTACCTGTGCCCCCGATCCTTTGATCACCTGGCCTAACGACTTAAAGTCCTTTTTAATTCTCTTAGTACTTCTATGATTGATCTCATCACTGCCAGCCTGGACAACCAACAATGGGTAATAATCAGTGGGACTCACCAGTCTGGGAAGTTTTTTTGTGATGTCCCTAATCCGAGCTCCAGGGAGGCAACAGACTTCCCTGTGGGCTGGGTCTGGGCGGCAAATGGGACCCTCTGTTTGCCTTAGGATGGAGTCACCAATGACAACTACCCTTCTTTTCTTTTTAGTTAAACTGGTCCTGATGCATGGGTCTGACTTACTCAGCGAAGTCAACCTTATGGCTCCACATTCATTCACCTCTTCACTTCCTTGGCTTTCCTGTTCCAGAGCCCTGTACCTGTTCTGCAGAGGCAACTGGGCAGGTGAGGGAGGCTGAGCAGGGACTCGCCTTCCTCTCCGAGCCAGGACTCGTTTCCATTCCCCCTCATCTCTTTGGTCCCCTCCTTTGGCCTGATGACCAGAGGGGAAGGGATCCCCTGTTGCATGTGGAGAATGCTGTGTGTGCATCAGGGACTGGCTCCACCAATCTATCTCTCTTTCACACTCCCTGATGCTCCTCAGCCTCTCCACTTCTTCTTTTAGCACTACCACAAGATGGAGAAGATCATCCAACTGACCGCACCTCACACAGGCACTGTCAGATGCAGCGTCTGGGAAGCACAGGCTCAGGCACTCCCTGCAGCCGGCAGCCTGCACAGCTGCATCCTTGTGCTGGAGCACTGTTTGGGTCCCCACACTCCTTCTCGTGGTGGATTTCTGTCTGGTGGCAACCATGATGGGGAAAAAAAGAAGAAAAAAAAAAGGAAAGAAAAATGACCCAAAAAAAAGTAGAAAAGAATTGACCAATAACCAGTCCTTTCACCTCTTATGCCCAGGGTCTGCAATCCTCGCCCTCCCTGAGCCACCAGTAACACCCCCCTGTGCCCCCACCAGAGTCTGGCAGGTCCTCCCCTCCCCCACGCTCGCTCGCTCTCCAAGAGTCAGACGCTGAGGCCGCTTTTGAGTTCCGCGTGCTGACGGCTTCCTCCTCGCCTAGGTCACTCGCTCGCGCCTCGCGAGATTCCCTCTCAGTTCCGGGTCCCGCTCTCTCTCCTCGGCTTCACCGTCCCCGGCAAAGCCCCCCCACCGCCTCAATCCGCCCAGAAATCAGAGAAAAAACCGCTCTTACTGCAGCAGCTGCCGCTGCCGCTGTCCGCGCAGTCCGAAGGAGTCAGCCGCTCAGATGGCAGGAAATACCCGATTGTCATGTTAATAGAAGGGCTGCAATGATTTGCTGCTTTAATTACAGTCAAAATAGGTTTGAAGCTGTAATATGATTAAGAATAACGACTCAAATTTCATTAATTTTCCCTGACTGATCACCTGTTAAGAATTCTCCTTTTACATAAAGGGTGGCTACAAAGAAGATGGAGGCTCTTGTTTCACATGGAGCCACATGGAGAAGACAAGATGGAGCAGACGCTTCATCTCAGTGTAGAATCATAGAATCATGGAATGTTAGGGGTTGGACCTATAAGGACGATCTAGCCCAACTCCTCTGCCAGAGCAGGATCCTCTAGGGCAGCCACACAGGAATGCATCCAGGTGGGTTTTGAAAGTCTCCAGAGAAGAAGACTCCACAACCTCTCTCAGCAGCCTGTTCCAGTGCTCTGTCACCCTCACAGTAAAGAAGTTTCTCCTCATGGTGAGGTGGAACTTCCTGTGTTCTAACTTAAACTCATTATTTCTTGTTCTATTGCCGGGCACCACTGACCCCTTCCTCCTGACACCCAGCCCTCAGATATTTGTATATGTTAATAAGGTCCCCTCTCAGCCGTCTCCTTTCAAGGCTAAACAGCCCCAGTTCTCTCAGTCTCTCTTCATAGAAGAGATGTTCAAGTCCCTTAATCATCCTTGTAGTTCTCCGTTGGACTCTATCCAGTAGGTCCCTATCTCTCTTGAATTGAGGAGCCCAAAATTGGACACAATATTCCAGGTGTGGTCTCACCAGGGCGGAGTGGAGGGGTAAAAGAACTTCCCCAGATCTGCTGGACACACTTTCCTTAATGCACCCCAGGATTCCATTGGCCCTCTTGGCCACAGGGCCACATTGCTGTCCCATGGACAACTTACTGCCCACTAGGACTCCAAGGTCTTTCTCCATTTCCAGCAGGATGTCCCCTAATCTATACTGGTGCCTGCCATTATTCCTCCTTAGATGCAGGACTCTACACCTGTCCTTACTGAACTTCATGAGGTTCACCTCTGCCCAGCTCTCCAGCCTGTCCAGATCTCGTTGGATGACAGCAGGAAAGAAGTTTTTTAGAGGAAGAACAATCATTCACCTTAACCACCTCCCCAGGGAAGTGGTAGTGGCCCCATTACTGGAAATTTTCAAGATATAATTGGGCAGGGTGCTAGTTGGGCCATGTAAGTTTTTTTGAGGCCTCTTTCAACCCCGGCTGTTCTATGATTGATACCATTTTGATATTGCTAATTAATTAGAGGACTGCCAATAGATTCTCTTACCTTTTAGTTATACAAATGCAAACATTTCTGCAAGTCTTGTAAGATTCAGAACTCTTAGTTCCATTTCAATTTCCTCCAAAGTTAAGAACACAGAAATGCGTAATATTACACAAAAGTCACCATTTGATTGATATTATGTTTCTATAAATCATTTACTAGCTCTGCTAAATAGTTTTACATGACTGCCAAACCAAATAGTGCAATGTGTTATGTGAGGCTGGTATTCCAGACATGCTATAAAGCAAAAATCTTAAATAAATGATACCAGATGGCAAATCCAGCACCACATTGTCTTCTATTACTCATTTCATGTGCAGAATAGTTGTTTGATGTCAGGATTTCAAATCGGCATCAATAGGCTAGAAGAGGTGTCAGTTCCCTCTGAAGCATCCCCAGAAACTGAGGAGCTTAATAGCACAGGTAAGTGTGCTGTCGTTGCTATTTACAAGAGGGTACAAGTTTGTACTAAGCTCCCAAAGGTCACAGGACTTGCATTGGTTTGTATGAACTTGTCCTAGCCTGGCTGGAGGTTTGCTTTACAGTGCATTTAGCTATAACTGTAATTATCTAATGACCAAGTGATGTTACTATTTTCATAGAATTACAGAATGGTTTGGGTTGGAAGGGACAAAAAAGCTAGTAAACATAAAATTGGATATATCTCAGTCTATCCATATAGTGTAAATATGTAAAGACCACATTAATAAACATACTAGATCCTAGAATGAGTAGGAAGAAGCTATGCAGCCAGCAAAGAATCAGCGTATGATAACTGAAGTATCTGAGCCAGAGTGAGTCACTCAACTTAGTGTCCAGAAATGCACTGCCAGATAAAATGTAGGCTGGAGAAAGTTTGTGTATCATTTTAATTGGACAGAATTTGTACCAAAAGTATTAGTATAATTGCAGCAGGGATAATAATAATTCTTAAATTTGACTATTATTTAGGCAAGTCCTATGAAGGATGTCTGACCCCTCAAATTTCAGAGAGAAAACTAAGAGACAAAATGACTTGCTGAAGATCATATGGAAGACGGAAATCAAACAAAGCACCTTATCTCTAAATTAAGACATAAATAAGTTTGTCCTCAGAGGTTTTCCTTCATAGTTCACTGTGAATGATGTGAATGGCACGAATGACAAAACACAGTTTTTCAAACATGAAAAAATACAGCATATAAAATATCTAAATTTGCCTTGAATTTTAATCTCTGATTAATACTCATTGGGAAAAGGAGCCAAAGTTAAGCCAGTTCCTAACTCTCATTAACACTAACTGTGAAATAAAGCTAAAGGCAAATTAACTCTTGCCATAATCTTAAAGAAACAAAAGTAGCAAGGCCAAAACCAGATTAAAATAATTGATTAACTATGTCAGTCCAAGGCAATTAAACTAGAAGGATTAGAGGAGTCTGTTGGCCCTAGATGCAAACAGAAAAATAATTACAATATTCATAATTCAGTATATCATGGTTATTTTGTTTAACTGTATTTCAATAATCAAGTTATATCAGAAAAAAAAACACAAAAAGATCAATTTCTTCTACACACAGTTTGACACACATAAGATACAAAATACATCTGACTATAAAAAAGCAATAAAACCGTAGGAAAACAGTTCAGGTCTTGGGGTATTGCTTACTACTATTTTTTTCAGCTACTTCTTTAGGGTAATTGACAGGAGGCATTACTATCCCCTTGGAGAGCAATCAACTCATATGTGTGGATTACAGAGACAATGACTGCCAAGGTTTGCTGACAGACTTTAAGCCTCTGCCCTGAATCTTGCTGTTCCTGAACCAGTCTGGGATCCAAGAGGACACAAGCCCATGCGTGGGCAGGCTGGCTGGTTGGCTTCGGCCAGTGCCTGTCTTGCCCCTGAGCTGCCATGGCTGCGACAGAGCAGCTCCTGCTCCTCTAGGTTTCCCTGGCTGCTCGCCCGACTCTCAGGCCACCACCCAGCTTGTGCTCGCAAAAGCTCTTGTGTGGCAGCCCCAGGAGCCGATCGGGGCTCTATCCATCTGGAAAAAAATCCGAACAAGGGCTGTTCCCTGTATTATTTGGTTGTCCCAGCTCTCTGATACAGCCAACAAACTGTCTGCCATGGCAATATTAAAAGAAGTGAGAAATGGGCAGGAAGGAGCTACATGGGATAGAGTCAGCCAGGAGCTGTGGCTTTTGGCAGAGTGCTGTGTAAATGCAAGTTAGGTGGCATTTTTGAGAGTTGTTCCTATGGAAACTGCACAAGTGTTACTTTCATGAAGTTTTACCACCAGGAGTTATGCATTTATAACTCCGCCAACATCTCCCTCCTCATCCTTCTGGAGAAAAGCGAGCACCATTAAAAATAGATTTACTCACTGTAACAGCGAACCAATTCTGGAAGTAGCTGCTTGTATAGAGTTCCCACCCACAGACAGATTGTAAATTATTTCTCTGAAGAATACATGAGTGTTTTGTGATTAATGGGCTATTTAAATTTTTACATCTACTGGAGGAGTCAGGGCAACCAATTCTTGTGCATAACACACTTAGTTTTAGACATAACCAGACTTAAACCTCTGTTTACAGATCCATTCCTGTTCAAACCACACACTCCACTTTATTTTGAAATAAAGATGCATTCGTATTTCATACCTTCATCATAAATGAGAGCAATCTGAAATAACTTAGTTTTCCTACTCTGCAAAGTGCTGCCTTCATTCATCTCTGGCTATATATCCACAAGAGCAGAAGTAAAGAAAAGAAGTATCAAATTTGAATGTATTAAGGTGCACCTGACAGGTTTAGAGGGTGTGGAATACTGCAATATCTTCCATGGAAAATTAAAACAACTCTGGTTTTGTCAGACTGCACAAGGGAGACTTGTTGCAAGATATTCCATGTTTGAACTGTACCCATTCGACTGCATATAAGAAAAAGTCAACAGTAGCCACCACTATAAAAAATTAAATAAATTTCTTACTCGGAAAAGTACTCCAAAGTTTTCCTTTTACCATGTGTTTAATTAACACTCTGTAGTCATGGAAACTTCAAGCACCTGTAATTGTCCCTCACAACCATGTTTAATAGTCTGGAAATAGCATGTCACGATTTTTAATTTCTAATCTGCTCTGAATTTCATCAACGTTCTTCATCAGTAATGTCTCCCCCCACCTCCTTTGCTCTAAAGCCCACGACGTGTGAAACTGGTGTTCAGAGCAACAGCTGCTGCGGGCTTCCTTGCAGCCAGCTCCTGCCAATGCTAACCTCTGATTCCACAGCAGGTAATCTCCACAGGGCAAGATCACAGGCTTCTTGCCTTCCTTTTCCATTCATTACCTGTGGCATCAAGAGCCCCATAGAGCAATTCCCTTTCTCTCTTACCTGGTGTTTTGGAATTTCAAGTATTTGCTGCAATTTAGCAAGGATGTGCAGCAGACTGATTGTCACAGAGCACCACAAAAGGCAGCTTTATTGTTCAAATAACAAAGGATCTTAACCAGAAGCTTTAACCAGCAAAGAAGGGAAAGAAAGGATGTCAGATCTCCTTCAGTATTTCCTTTCTAGTGGAAGTCCAGGGAGAAAAATACATGGGAGTCCCAGACATTTAGTGAAAGATGGGAGCTGGGCTGACAGACAATTCCATCGAGAGTAAAAGGGACAAACTAGAAAGTGTGTATATACTTGTAGGCAGAGCTAGTTTGGGGGATGAGCCCTTTACAAAGTAAAACTGCCTATTAAAAGGAACTCCAGTTGGCATTAAGTTAGAGGAAAGTTTCCTCCAGCTTGGTTCCATTAGACAGATGTTTGTTAGCTGAGGATGAAGGGGTGGATAGCCTGTGCGCTGGGACCAGAGCACTGGGATCACAATGGGTATCTCTGTACTAGACTGTAAAGAGGCCTCATGAGATCTTTCGAGTTTTGGTTTAGAATTCTATGCCTTTTCTTAGGGGAGGAAAACCTAGTTCCTTTACTCCTTAAATCTATGACCTCAATGAACAACTTCAGGAGATTATCTATTACAGAAAGCTTATACTTTCAGACTTTGCTACAGGTATCCAGCCTAGTCTGATGCAAAAGCATTATCTGCCTTGTATCACAAGTCACATATTATTGTCAACATCCTGCATGGTTATTTTTCTTAAGAGAAAACATGCTGTTAGTTTTGTGCAAGGAACAGTTGCTAAATGATTATTATTTCCTACAGATTGTACCATCTCATAACAGCAATACATTTCTTTACGACGAGTGAATAAAATGCAAGAGAAGGCACCCAAGTTCCATCTCAAATAAATGGTGAATCTATTAAAATGTGAAAAGGCGTTAAAAATATCTGCAGTCTCATCATGGCTGCATAACATTGTGGAAAAGGTCCTAGCTTCTCCCAAGCTGTACACCCATAAGGTTCTACAAATGCTTTAAAGCAGAATAATTCAGGATTGCTGCTGGAGGGCGTGGAAGCACCACGTACTCTATAGGGGAGTTAATCTACAGATAAGTTTTAACCCTGCCACACAGGTTCGTTGCAGTTGGATGCTTAATATAATGCAGATTGGCATGGGCTAATTGGATGCACAAAAGAACATCACTCCTTTCAGTGGCAGTTGGTGTTTTATCATGCTTATAAAACTGTTAGAAATGTTATGATCCTGAAACCAACTTCTTCATATTTATTATTTTTCAATCAAAACTACATTCTCTAAATTCTGTAGTCTTCTTAAAAAGCATGATTTCCTTCTCTAAGAAGGTTATCTCCCACAAAAATTCAGTAATACTTTGCAGTGGTGCAGTCCTTGCTTTTTTTTTTTCCATGAAATGACTCACTTCTTGACAGCAAACTTAGAACCTGAGCTGCAGGTTCACTGGCATGTTCACAGGTGTGGAAGAAATATCCTCCTTATCATGAAGTGATTTTTAGAGATTATTTGTTGGGATCACGAACTACATTTCTTATAGAAAATTAAAAGGCTTTTTCTATTTATGAAGTGCTGCAGTTGTACTAGTGATTCAGGGCTAGTATGTAGTGAGAATAAGGCAGACCAGTATAACAGGACACCAGTGGAAAGCGCAGTGGGGGTACATGAGCAACGACAAAGACATTGCCCCATTCACACAGCTACTGCAGCTGATATACAAATGGTCAGACTGCTATGACTTTCATGCTACATTACATGTAGAGAGCATCAAGCCCTAACAGACATGGAACTCAGCTTCTGATTTCTCTCACTGCAGCACCAATCTAAGTCAGCTATACTGATTTTTATGGAATTTCTCCAGATTCAGGAGACTAAAACCAGAAGGAAGTCAGACTTTCACATAAAGGTTAAGACTATCCTGATTATTCTTCAAGATTTTAATTTTACTTACTTTTCTTTCCAAACGCTAGAATTTGGTATTTATTAAACTTAAACCAGCCATCTTACATTAGTCTACTCTGAGTTTCTGAATGGGGCTGAGATGTAAAGGCAGGAGGAAAGAAGGATGGCTCTTACCCTAAACCATAATTAGGAAATGCCTTGTAGTCTAAAAATAGCTCAAAAAGATGAATTGTACAGGATGTGCCAACTCTCCTGTTAAGTCAATATGCTTTGAGATCCATGGGTAATAAATGAATTATGAAACTATTTCCCCAAAGCATTTTTTACACTTTTCCATATAGCTTTATGTACGGGTGGTCACAGCTGGAACTACCTGAGATAAACAGCTTATGCAGCGTTGAGTTGCAGGTTTGTGGGGATCAAAAGCTCCTTCCCAAGAGAATGACACAATATACTACAATTCCCACCCCACAAGAAAGTGCAATCTGGCTAATGAGCACGGGTGACTTATGCCCTTGGAACCCACCAGTTCAGTTTCCTGGAGGTAAACTCAAGATTGCTTTTTTCACCATGTTTTAGAGAGTCTCCAGCAACACTATAAACAGACAAATGAGAAGTTTTGTACAGACCTGTAAATGTACATTTCCGGGCCCACAAGACCAATTCTTGGTCCTCACTTAAGCTCACTTGTGCCGACCAACAACTCAACGGTCTTTGTGTATTGCTTTCTACTAAAAAATAAATGCATTCCTCCTGAACAAAAAGGGAGGCAGCTCATATTCAGCCTCCCACAATGTCATATTCAACAGGAGACAGAACATAATAGCAGAACATAATTATGTTACTCCCTTGAAAGGGGGAGTCTTTCTCGAAAAATCAAGGCGACAGCTGTGCAAAGCAAAACATCTCTAGCTGTCTATGAATGTATTCTCCTTTAAAAATACACCCCTGTACAGAGACAGGTCAGTTCCCTTAAGTCTACGTAAGAATTCTTTCAATGAAGGCTTTGTGCTTAGCCTCAGCAGATCCCCCGACACAAAATTTTGAGTAACACTGCCTTTAAAGCCTTGCTGCTACATGGGGAAATTTTACTGTATTATGAGAACAAGATTTTGCCTACGAAGTAGGAAGTAGTAGTAGTATTATGAAATTAGATGTTAGAGCTGTATTATATTAATGATTAATACAGAGCTTTGCTAAGGACTATCATAGAGCATCTCAGGCTTGCTCAGGGACAAAGCTTTTAGAGTGCAAGGCACAGAAGGCAAGGACAGAAGCTGAGTGTAGATGGTAGACTCCTGTGATGAACCAGGAAGGGAAACATTAGAGGTAGCAGAAAGGAGAGGAATGATCTTTTCACCAGCAAGGGATTGTTCATTTTAACCCTGGAGGCCGAGTTTGCTGGACAAAGAGGCAAAGAACTGCAGGACAGAATCCACCATAAAAAAACCAATAGTAGGACAGAAGTTTATTTTCAAGGCTTTTATTTAATCTCCCTCATCCAAGTGTGAGGGACTAGATAGATGTCTCAAATAGTAAACAAGCCAGAGCCGCCTGCCTGGCGCCCGTCTGTGTTTGTGTGGGGAGACTCAGCGCTTTGCCGAGCCCCCTGCCCCAGCCCTGCACCGGTTTAGCTGTGGGGGTGGACAGGGCTTGGAGCTGTGGCTGCAAGAAGCCGGGAGAGGGAGGGGTAACACATCCCCCCTCAGAAGCCCCCATCATCCCCCAAACCAGTTCCCGGTCTGTGGCGGGAACTTGAACTGTATAAAAGGGGACCACCCCGGGCAGTTGGGCGCTCTTCGCCTGCCACTATAGGATTGCTGTGATCGTCGCTGGATCCAGGGCTGGTGATCTTTCCTTTCTCTATTGCTTTCCTTCTCTCTCTTTCTAGCTTTAGCAGGGAACTATCTATGGCAAGGCCGGTTTCTTTTGCTTATCAATAACTAGTTGTTGTGCAGTGTGTTGATTGTGCCGAGCGGGCAATTGAAATACCTTGCTGTCAGGTGATTGATAAATAAATTGTTGTTTCGGATCCTTGGTGTAAATCACCTTAATCCTGGTCTGGGAATTAGCGAACCTGGGTCAACGTCCTGAAAGGTCAGGACCTAACACCAAGTGATTCTGAGTTTTCTCCAGGGTAACTATCTTGTCTTGGATTATTATTTCTGTTTTCATATAAACTATAGTATTAGAGATAGATAATCTTTGTTTTGTCCCTTAAAATAGGAAAGCTTCCTTCAATCTCTCATGAGTCATATCTATGGACTGACACGCAGTTAAGGGACAGTCTGATGCTTTCCCAGTTCTGACACTGTCATTCACTACCACTCTCTAAAATTTTTCTGTTGTAAAACTTTAAGGTGCAATTTAGGGTGATAAATGGGCAGCAAAATTAGAGAAGGTAAGAAATGCCCTGCTGGTCAGACCTGTGGCTCTGTCTGACAGTGGACTAGCACATACCAGTAAGGAGGAGCATGAAAGCCTTTCTGCTTTCTAGAATCCATTCCCTGAGATACCTAGTATCCATATAGGTTGGTTTAGAGATGTTAGAGGATACCTCCCTGGCTGTTCTCTTCAGCTTTTTTTATAGACCTGCTTAACCCTTTCTGAACTTCTTAATCTTGCCTGGCTCTGCATTCGGCTTCTCCATTCCTCCATGATAACCCTTAGTCATAGGCTCTCTCAACCTTGTCCTCTCCAAAAAGATCTGTAGTCTTTCTGGTTCCTCACTGAAAGGCAACTGCTACATCCCCGTCATTTCAGTTGCTCTGATGCTACTATACCCTTTGCGCAGCGTGGAAAGAACTACTTGCAGCAGCCAAGAATGTGGATGTACCAAGGTACCATATACTGGCAAATAAATCTCTTGTTTTCAGTACCGTTCCTGACAATGATGAAAATTTTACTGGCTATTTTGACTGCTGCTGCTGCACACACAGAAAGTGACTGTAAATCATTGCACATTAAAACCGTTTCCAGTGTTGTAGCTATTAATTTCAAATCTAGCATTAATTTGATTTTAAAGTCATGTTTTTGATTTTTAGAAGTCCTTGAGCACTGCTTGACAGTAACATGACTGAAAAAGAGTTACTCTATCCCAATGTCTTCCATTTGTACCTTTTTATTTTCCTGTGCTAGTCCTGAGACAGCTGGACAAGGTGAGAAATTTGTTGTGTTTTAGTCACCTGAAGATTCTACTTCCTACTGCACATGAGTTCTGCTGGTGCAAAGGCAGGAGACAAAGAAATAAATTATGTGGAAAAAAAATAGCTACTGAAAGACAAAAAAAACCCAACCTTTCCTTCTTAAACACATTATCTTAAAAGAATATGTTTGTGTGTATGTATAAGCCTGAGAACTTGAGGGACACAGTGGCTTAAATTGAACATAACTAAAGTAAACGTAGGACATGCCTGGAAATAAGTTACTATTTCTGTTTCAGAGCTAAATGCAACCAGAAAAGACCAAAAAAAACAGTAGAACTTTTATCTGGCTGCAATTGCAGATCTTGATACTTTGATCATAAGCTTGCTGAGATTTCTTTATAGCTCCCAGGTGAAAAGCACTGTTTACCTAGGTACCCAGCAGATACACAACAATATGGAGAAAATCCCACCTGCTCAGAGCAGGTCTAACGTGAAGAGGAGTGGTAGGACTGTGTGCTTAAGCAAACTGTACCTCATGTAATGCAACCGCACAGAGAATCAGCCGTTACTCCAGCAGCATGAAATCAAGTTATGAGCACTAAGCACTTGCAAGGCTTCCTAACTGGTGATGTGTCACACTAGAAACAATACACTATAATGCTGTTTGCTATTTTAAGACTGGGTGTATTTAGCTGATTCTTGTATTTAACATCTGAACTCCAGCTGTGCACAGCAAGTCTTTAAATTACCAAGTGCAAAGACTTTGACAAGTTCTGTCTTGGCAGTAATAGCACAGAATGATCACAGAATGATACAGCTTGACTTGTATTTGGTATTATATTAGTTCTGACCTAAGATCACCCACAGAGCATTTGAAGGATATGCGGAAACAAGATTTAAAGCATGACTGCATTCCACGTTGCTACATTCATAAGGGATCAAAGGCTAATCCTGCCTTTAGCTGCTCTGAATAAAACCAAGATACAAATGTCAAATGTCTTTACAGACTAACAGTATGTCTTTCACATTTACACAAATTCTAACTTGTATATTCCATTATTTAAGCTGTACTTCTTTTAAGTAGCAATTCTTGATAACAAAAAGCCTGTGGTAAAACTTTCACTTACAAATGAATCCTATTAATAAGTAGACGGCCTGTTTGGCTTGACAGGATGAGACGTGTACTGTGCGAGATCAGTTTCCCACATGGTAAGCTTTGTCACATACTCTGGCTTTAAGCAGTTACATTATTTTCTGCGTCACTAAAGTTAAACAAAAATGTTAAGAAAAAGCTGTCAACTGTGAAAACAAACCAAAATAAAAAAAAAACAAGCAACCAAACATGATTTATTGTTTCACGTGGCAAAACATTACTAGAACAATGAGGAAGGAGTCTAGACAATGATTTATTTTATATTCTGAACATACTTAGTGTAATTCCTCAGTAGGAACAGTCTTTTGCATGTCTTCCACAATGTCCCCACTATAAAAATAAAAGCATAAAATGTTTAAAAGGACTTGGGAAGATCAAAGAAATTAAACCTAGTTTAAATCATTTGTATTGTCATCAGTGGTTTCCACGCTAGGTAAAATAACTGGCATCCATTTCTTTCTAGCTAAAAATTATATGCTGCTCATGTGAGAAAAGGTGTAGTGAAGTAAGAGTAGAACTGCGTGACTTGAATGGCACGGAATTACAAAATTGAGTATATATATATAAAAAATAGCTGAAAACGGATACAAAGAAAATACTATTTTCATTACCAATTTCCACTTTCATGTATAGTGTGCTTACAGCATGGCTACAATCTTATCCAAGTTATCACAAAACAATGCTGTTTAGTCTAAGGAATAGACCAGCTTTCAAATACACTGAAATCAGAGATGAATGTGAGACACATAAGCTTTTTTTTACTTCTGTTCTGAATGCAGTAAAATATTTCACATCATTAATGGTCACCAACAATTGTATGGAACTTTACATGTGTAAAAGAATGTGCATAGAATTTTCATGAAGTCATTGATTCATGCAGATCAGCTTTCATGATATTTTAGTCCTATTTCGTAATTTCTTTCCACTTTTTTTTGTGGCAAGGTAATTGTTTAATGACAGAAAAATCTTGCTTCTTATCTATGTTCATTGTATTGAAGATTCTGAGTGTAAAACAGATTGATTCTGTTTCAGCCACTGATTTTCAAATAAGCTTGCAGGATTTGTAGAGAAGTAGCGCTCTATCAACATGAGTGTGCATCCCTCAGACACACCTACAAAGACACAATATTGCCTAACGGAAAGCATCTTCCACAATGCCCTAGGACACTAGGTCAGAACATCAAGCTCTGTAACAACCTTGGCATCTCTGCAACCGGCCGTGAACTCGACAGTGAGAAGAGGTCACAGTTTCATTTCCAGACATCAGCAAGACCCATACATAGTTAGCACCAGTTAAGAACTGGTAGCACTGTTCTTCAGATGACAATTATTTGGGTTGGAATTGAGAAGAAAAATAGCGAATGCGGGTTCTGCTAAATGAACAGTTCAAGTTGCTTCTAGTTGTTGTTTGCTTAGCTGGTGCTTTTTTTTCCCCTGCAGTCAGGAAGAGGCTGAATATTATTAAATCTTGTAATATGTGTCCATCCTGTCCTCTACCAAGAAAAGCAATATAAAGATGCCTGTCTACCCTTTTCTATCTTGAGATGAATCTCTTCTTTACTACCTTTGCTATGAGAGATCCAATAACAGAATAATTTCTTCAGGCAGTGTTCCTTTTTAATGATCAAGGGAGTAATTCTAAAAGTGGCTTTTGTGCTTCAAAAGGGCAAATGGAATTGGGATTCAGAAAAAAGTTTGGGAACTGCAGGTTAAAGCATTGCTTTTTCCCCACTGCCCTCAACCACTTTTACCATTTGCATCTGTGCAGAATGAGTATGAAGTGTTACTGCTTTCTGACTATATGCTCTCCCCATGCATGTAGAATGACTCATAGAATGACCAGCTAGATTAGTTCTTAATCCAGTTCTCAGGTGACGGTGTCTTTTCTTTCTCCTAGGTCTAGAAGTATTTACCATGCTCATCATAAAAGCAAAACTTGCTGTCTCCTCACATTTCTGTAAAAATCATGTCATGTCTTTCAAGTGCAGTAGCAAGGAGCATGAAAAATGATGTAGTATATTTTATGGACTGTTTGTTATGCTTCATATCTAAATATTTTTAAGATTAGCTTTTTGAACTTCAGTGAATTACCAGATGCTAAAAAGCACAAGCATAAAGTGATGACAAAGATAAAAGCAAACCTGCTAGAAATAAAAAGGTACATTAGCCCTAGTGATCAATTTGAGAAGAGAAGGAGTTATTATGAAAACTGGCATGCAGTTGTCTGGCCCAGTGACTATGTGCCATCTTCCTCTTCTCCGACTTATAACTAAAGTGATTAGAACTTTTCTAGAGGATAACTTCAAGGACATAGATCATTCTCCCTGTGAAGTTAAATACAGAGCAGGATGCAGCATTTTCTGCCATCCTAGGAACTGGATATCCAGGCTTTCTTAAATGCCTGATGAGAATTAATTTCCTTTTTAAATTTAACTTAATACAATTTTGTAATGTACCTAGTCCTTAGTTTATTATCATCCGTATTTCAATCGTGTCTTGAGGTTTGCCAGCTGTCATCTACCATGTGAATTCCAACACAGAATATGCATAAACACTGGCATGGTCCTTACCTATATATATTCAGTATATTCACAAAACTATGTATTTCGAGGGTTTGTTGCGCTTTCAAGTCATGCAAACCTTCTGTGATTTGATCCCCCTCCTGTTTCCAGAGGAGCACATAATTGGTGAAGTGTGACACCCAACTGCACTGGGAAACAGGCTTGTAAAAGCTGTAGGTGTCTGCAGTGATTGTTTTTAACAGCATGAGCAACATCAATCCCATTTAAAATTTCTCTACTTAAAATAGTTCTATTTTTTTTCTCCACACTCCTTTTCTAGGAATAAACTCATTAAAAAAAAAAAAAAAAGGACATGTCTTCCTTATTTCTTTTCCTCTTTTGAGTAATTTTAAGCAACATTGCACTGGATGACAGATTCTTCTTAAGAAGTTCTCTTCAACCTTCCACTCTATTATGGCAAGGCCACACTGCAGTGCCGCCTCAACCTTATTATTTCACGCCAATTCAGTTCTGTGAACTCCTCACAACAGTGAAGAAAGGAGTTAGGTTTTTCTTCAGTTTTCTGACGATGTAACTAGGAAACAGCTGTTTTTATCAGTGTTTTCTCTATAATACTGATGTCATAATTAACTATTAAAGCTAACTAGTTTTGAAAACAATGAGGATTCATCAGTAAAGCAGGTGGTCCGAAGAGAGAGGTTTTGTGCTACCTGAGTAATAGATTTCCCCAGTGTTTTTTCCAGTGAGTAAAACTATTAAGTCACTCAGCAGACCAATGTTTTCCTGCATGTATGATTTTTATTTATGATCCAAAACATATTCTGAAGGAGTTAAAGCTAGGGCCAAAGCCTTTATCTCACAAATGATGCTATGAATTTCTTTGATTACTATCCCAAATTATATACAGCTGTATTTAAAACTGAAGTTTGAAGCATTAAGCACCTGATAGCCTGGGTTTACATAATATGTTTCTTGATGAGCTGCTATATACATTTTTATTATGTTATGTGCCTCTTGCCTTATCACACTCTAAACGCATTAATTTCATTGCAGCTGTTCCCATACAAGAGAAAGTAGACGTGAGCCTGATATAGTTTCCAAGCAGTCATCACTGATTTCTAATCATATAGTTAAAGACTATATAGCCAGTTTTGTGATAGTGTCCAAGAAATCGCATTGCTAATATATACCACACCATAATATTGGAATCTGCTATAGTTTGCTTTTAAATACAGAGATGTAAACCATGGTAGTTTTTATAGGGAAGTTTGAAATCACTTCTTTTGTTTGTGTGAGTGTGTGTGCATGCAGTTTCTATTGCATTGTAAATGCTTACACACTTCTAATAAATTAACCAATGTATTTAATGAAATGTACATCATCATCAAAGCTTCTTCATGATTTGACAATGTTAAGCTGGATTCTAATTTCATGTAAGCAAAGAAATTATCTTAAGAATATGTCACAACAGGCTCACTATTATGTGTTTTCTATAGTAAAAGACTGCATATTTAAATTTAAAAACATTACTTAGTTTTTGGAAAAGTATTTGGAAAGTACTTTGCAAAGTATTCCAGTGTTATATCAGATCACAGTGTGATGTATTAGCTTGAAATTTGGACAAAAAACTCGTGTTATTCAGAATTACAAACTTGGCTTAAACCATTTTCTGGTTCTTAAAAGTGTGAAAAGAATATCAAGACAGTATACGTTCCAATTTGAGGCAAACTTATTTAAACTTACCTGGTTCAGATTTTCAGAGATCTTCTGTATCATTTCACCCAATTTTTAGGGTCGCTCAACCTCTTTACCCCTGAAAAAAATAATTTGGACCTCAGAGATTAGGTATTTAAATTGCTGAGTAATGCCTAACCATAACGGAGCTCACAGACATTTCATACCCTTACCAGTCATTTACGGAAAATACACGTTTATGTTATGCTTTTTTTTTAAATTACAACTTTTTCTGTGGCAGTTCAAGAGGACAACTCCACAGGCATTATTTACTTATACACTGATTCAGGACAATGATTTAGAAATAATTTTTTCCTTATTTCCAGGAAAACCTTAAATGGCTATCATAAAATCAGAATATCAGACTTGAACAGAGTGAAAAATAAAAAAAAAGACACAGCTTTATTATTAAAAACCTATTGCTATGCTCTATACCATGATAACAAGTATGACAAAATGTACTCCAAGTATCAGCTGATTCTACTGAAAACTGGGTTTAAATGTCAAAATATTTAAAACTAATCTACATCTCATAACTGACTACACTTTTCTTCCATGTCTGCATTTGAGTAATTAAATTTTACAGCTTTTTATTCAGTAGCATCTGTTTCATATTTTTGCACTGTAGTTAAGCTATCAATTTTTGGCAGTGTAATAACCCTGTTGAGTCAATAGCTCCTGTTTGCTGTGACATTACTGACTCAGAAGCAAGTTTCTTGTTTTGCTTGTTTTACAGCACATGCACTTCATATACATGACCCCTGTTAGCTGATAGAGCATATTAATGAGAGATGTACCTCACCTGCTCTAATAGAGTACTGTCCGGTGTTACCCACTTAGTGGAGACCCTAGGAAACCATTTTTATAACATTAACTGGAGATAGCGGTAAAGTGTATCAACTGATAGAGCACTGCTGCCGTATCTTCCAACATATCTACAGCTTGAGTACCTCTTTAAACTGGATCAGGTTCTATCTGTCCAGGACTGTCGCAAACTTTCCATTTTATTGTTCTTTAGACATAGCCTGCATGCACTTCAGCGATCTAAAATCATTGAATCACAGAGTGATTTGACTTGGAAGTGACTTTCAGATTACGTAATTCCAACCCCCCTGCCGTGGGTAGAGGCATTTCACTCAGGTTGCTCAAAGCCCCATCCAACCCAGCCTTGAACACTTTGAAGGAGGGAGCATCAGCAACTTCTCTGGGCAATCTCTTCCACTACTTCACCGTCATCATCATAAAATAAAATCTTCCTTATCTCTAATCTAAATCTACCCTCTTTCAGTTTGAAACCATTACCCCTTATCCTATCACTACACTCCCTGATAAAGAGTCCCTCCCCATCTTTCCTGTAGCCCCCTTTAACAACTGGAAGGCCGCTCTAAGGTCTCCACAGAGCCTTCTCTTTTTCAGGCTGAACAGCCCTAATTCTCTGAGCTTGTCCTCACAGAGGAGGTGCTCCAGCTCCCTGATCATTTTCATGGTCCTCATGATCCACTCTAACAATTCCCTGCCTTTTTTGCTCTTTGCCCTTTGTTCTGGGTGCCCCAGAGCTGAACACAGCACTGCAGGTGGGGTCTCACCAGAGTGGAGTAGAGGGGCAGAATCACCTCTATCCACCTGCTGGCCACGCTTCTTTTGATGCAGCCCAGGATATGGTTGGCTTTCTGGGCTACAAGTGCACATTGCCAGCTCATGTCCAGCTTTTCATCTCCTAGTATCCCCACAGGCCTTCTCCGCAGGGCTGCTCTCAATCTCTTCACCCCTCAGCCTGTATTGATACTGGAGATTGCTCTGACCACCTAGCCAATTCCCTGTTCATCTAATAGTCACCTATCACATCCATATGTCTCCAATTTAGTGACAAGGATGTTGTGGGAGACCATGTCAAAGACCTTACAGAAGTCAGAATAGATGACATTGGTTGCTCTTTCCTTATTCACCAGCACAGATCAGGCAGGCGTGATTCGCCCTTCGTAAAGCCACGCTGGCTGTTTCTAATCATCTCCCTATAATCCATGTGCCTTGGCACAGCTTCCAGGATTTGTTCTATGATCTCACAGGGCACAGAGGTGAGTGGTTCCCAGGGTCCTCCTTTCCACTCCTCATCAGAAAACAGTATCAGAGCGATATTCTGTAATTTGCTTTGGATTTCATGCCTTTGAGTGCCATGATTTGTCGTTGCTATTGTACCTCATTGAGCAGTGTATTGAGCTAATAAAAAACCTACAATGCAGTGGATGTCTTACTGCAAAAGCATCCTCAGACCGCTAAAATTTGTCCTCAACATGTCAAAAAGTAATGTTAACGTGTCTGACTTACAGGAAAAACTGTGCAAGTAGAATGCTAGCATATCTCTGCAGTCTGTGATCTCTGTGATACTGACATGTTGACTACGTAATTTGAATTACATGGAGGGAAGAAAAAAAATGTATTTTCTTTAATTTCAATTAAACTGTTGAAAACAACTTGTGTAGTTTCTGCTTAAATAGCAGTCATCATACCCTCCTTTACTGCTAATTTAAATTAATAGAGCTTACCAGGCAAGACTAATTGAAATTGCAATCTGTATTTTAACAGAAACCATCAAAACCAGAACTACCAGCTGGAGGAAAACATTAGAGATCTGTAACATACATAAAAATTATTTTTGCCTCTGAAGAAATGCTTATAGTTACTGAAAGATAGTCACACAGAGAACATGGAATGAGGAAAATGTTGTTATTATGTTTATCTTTATGTATTTTATATTTGACAGAACTATTCAATGGTTTCTGCCCTGTCCTAGGTGGAGAAGTAAAGCGAGGAAGAAAGAACAGGCATGCAGTATTTGCTCCCCTGCATATCTAGGTTAAGTTCCTGGTGCCAAGGCTCCCGGGCGTTTTGAAAGCTGTTACAGTACCATTAATTTCACTAATCACACCAAAGACAAATGCGTCAGATACAGGTGGCCCACAGGCCCTGGACAGCTGTCCACAGTGAGAACTGGGGATAACAGATGCTTCAGCTCTTGCTCAGTTTATACTTCCACTGCACATACAGGAAAGCATCCTATGCATCTCTTTCCTTCCAGACAGAGTACCTCCAGGAACAGCCAGCAGTGCTTTGACTTCATCTTTCCACAGCACCAGAATTAGACTGGAACAGTTTGGCCACAAGACTAGAACCGCAAATCAAATTAACACTGATGCGAGTTACATCAACACGCAAATGACGAGGCATTTTTGCCTACTGGTACCTGAAATCTATACACCAGACAAAATAAGAATGCCGTCCATGGTGTTAAAGGACACATTGTATTTTGTATCTGAGGGAAGAAAATATTTGGGGGTTCAAATCTTTTTACTATTTGCAGTTGTATACGAACAAAAGTGCAGATATTTTTCTCCTGGGAAGTTCTGCAAATTCTGTAACAAATTAGCAGATGAGGTCAACACTCACATTAAAGGTTTTGGGTTTGAATACTTAAAAAATTACTTTTCAGATCAGCCTCTCTGATTCAGAAATGTATATTTTTAATAAGACAGGCCTCAATATCAAGGCTATTAATGTACAGTAACTTACAGGCTTTGTGCGAGCCTTTCCTACAGTCAGAAAACTAGTATGGATCTTGCCTCACCCATTCAACTTCAGCTTTGCTTGATGCTAGTACGAGCTAAACTGTTTCAAGTATCCATCTCTTTCAAGCTAGGTAGAATTAAGTAAATGATTTACATCTCTTTGGGAGTGACAGAGGAGGCTGGCTGAGACCAAGTGACAGACACACTGAGGAAATCAATTCAAGAAGAGCTAAGAGCAAGTCTCACAACCTGGCAGTAACTGCATTTTTACATAAGCAGGTTATCAAACCCAAATCACTTCTCCGGAGGCTTCTTTTAGAAATAAACATTGATGCTGGCTCTAACAAAGAGCTTAAAAGGTTTTAAAAAAATCGAGTTCCTTATTAAGGAGATTGCAATTTAACTATAATTCATTGTAGACTTCAGCTTGTTAAAATGGACTTAAAACAGTTTTGCATTGAATAATCATGTTTTAATGCAAAAGGCAAAAATTATATTTAATGAGAAGACTACTGCCTGTCAAACCCTGGAATTGGTGGATCACAAGTCCCAAAAACCATATAATGTGGTGAGGAAGAACATTCCAGTGTGAGATCAACAGCAGTTGGGAGGAAACTTTCCATAGCCAAACAGTAAGATCAGCGTATCTGTTTAACATAGAACTAATCAGACAAGCAAGGCAAAACTGTGACTGTTCTTTGTTTTTACTGAGAAATGGAAAAAAAATATGATCACAGTTTTCTGAGATTTTTAGAGCCAGTCCACGCATTTCTATTATAACAAATTATTTTACATTAAAAAAAATAGCTGCTTGCATTTGAAATTAAAGGAATGCCGATATGCTAGTCACACCTTAAACACTGAAACGTGGAAGTGCTTGCTGGTAACAGAACTAAATTTGTATTTATCATTGTCTCTTAATTCCTCTCACCTACACGAATTTTGCAAAATTATTTCTGAATCAAGAGAACTTTTAATCAGAACATATTTCTTAACGGTTACATTTTAGATTTGTTCCACTAAAACACACGGGGTGATTATTAGTCTACTCTTCACATAGAATGTTCTGCTTTAATTTTATGTGATTGCCTTCAAACATCTTTATCCTCTTCCTACACTCTTCTAGCAAGTTCTTGCTTGCTTGCTTGGATCTTAAGATGCACACTGCTAGTTTAAATGCTACTTCTCATTTATGACTCTCAACCAAAATGTCAGGGATATAATTCAGATCCCTGATTCTTCTGTAGAATATGCAAAACATTAACCCGCCCTTAAGCAGGTTCATGGTGTCATCATCGTCAGAACCACCTGACTATTACTAAAAATGAAATAATAATAATAAAATTTCCCTACCTTAATATCTAACTTGCCCCAAAAGAACCTGCAGAATTTTTTTAGTATGAATTCACATCCATTTCCAGTATTGACAAATCACACTGGACACAGTTCTTCTGTTTTATTTTGCCTTGCATACCTTTACATTCCTGAGTGCTAGTCAGTTCTGTCACTAGATTTCAAAACATGATGTCAAGTCATTCTTCAGAAACTACACTGAAATCCAATGACATTCTCTGTTTCTTTGGTATGTAAAACAAAATCTAAATTTCTCTGCTTTTCTAGTGCTCAAAAGCAGTTGTTTATTGTGTATCACATGCCTGTAACCAGTTTCACTTTTGGTTAGTATCTTACCCATTAATTTGTTTACGTGGTCAGTATTTATGGCTCATGGACTTGCCATGATTAATAAGCAGTAGTTAGTGTATCTATCTCCATCTATTTTTGTGCAATTCACTCACTATAAGATACTCTGTACAATAAATATATATATACATTTATAATTCTAAAATATCATTGCAGTAACCATGAAGGTTACTATCAATTCTACAGTTAATTGCAAGATTCATATTGTTTGCAGATTCCTTGTTTACTTTCCTTCATCCACATAAATTAAGAAGCATTCCAAGTAGACCAATTATTAAGTAATAGTTTATTATGTAAGTAGTGGGCAAGATCAGACACAAGTATTTTTAGGTCATGAATTTTAAAGGGAATACACAAAAGCGTTCTGCATTTTTTTGGAAAGCATTTGATATAGTTCAGTAGAATTTTGTTTGATATCCAGAACTGTGTTTACACTGGGAATAGCTGGCAAAAGTGAAACTACCACGCTGTTGTTCTATTTTGCCTAAGACTTAGTACATCTAAAATATAGCTTTGTTTTCCATTCTGTAGTCACTTGAAAATGATCTTTTTTTTTCAAAAGGCTTTCATTATTTACGGATTAAGTAGCACACTTAAGTCTTTAGGAATATTTGATATTTAAAATCTTAAAAATATTCTCATTTTTTAAGGTTTCTTAATTTCCATGGAATGCAGTGCTACTGTTCAATGTCCTCAACATTACGTAACCCAGCATCATACATTTTACCCTTGAGACAACCTCGTTTACTACCCTTGCCTCTCTTGAGCTTCAGCAGAGTTGAGTTCAGTGAACAACTGTTCCACTTGCAGCCTTCTGTGTCCGTGGACTGTGCAGTTTTCATGCTACAGCATTAAGACAGTACTACCTCATGAATGAATAGGGGCTGAGCAGTAGAATAATTTAAAAGGTTTAAGATTTCACACAGCATCTCTTTTTTTCCACTGTCACTACTTGTCTCACATGTTGGTAACAACTTGGGAAGTAAGAGGGTAAGTAAAACTCAAACATTTGTGGAACAATACACTGGGAAGATGTGAAGAACCCTAAGGGACGAGTATTAGTTGAAAATGTGGAGATCTCCTTCCATCAATTCATACAAGATGCAAAATTTTCAAGACCTGACCAAACTAAAAATTTTCTTAGGAGGCCCAAATCAGGAACATGTTAACTGACAGAACAGGCTCAAATTGTTAGGAAATCCTCAGCACATTCCCAAAATGTGGCTTCTAAAAGTTGTCATTTATTGATTTCCCCGCCCCTGCCCCAGTAATGGCTTTTTGGTCTCACAGAAACTTAAGCCAACTTACTTTTTTTTTTTTGCCAATGCTTGATAGAAACACCTACTAATATTCATACCTAGAAAAACTGATTAAAACCATGACAAGGTTTCATTTTCTGACTTGAGTATCAAATTTGAAGGTATGTTTCAGATGTCAAGTAAAATAACATACTGGCTCGCTGTTTTTTAGTTATCCTAGCAAGAGATGTACAGCAAAATGTGTCCCACCTTCACAACTGGATCTGATGCCAGCTTAGGAATTTTACCACTAAATCATCTCTCAAAGTAACTTATATCTACTTCAGTATCTTGAAAATTATAATCAGCTCCTCAGTAAATCCCAATTAATTAATCCCAATTAATTTGGCAAGAACCTAAAGCACTATGACATACTGAGAACAAACTCTTTTGCAGTTGTTCTATTTCATTTCCCATAACCACCATATGTGATTTACTCTATGCTGATACAGTGTCATTACCTTTGGTTCTCCTAACTGGACACTAAAATACAAAATTCCTGCAGTGTTTCACCACCCGCAAAACAGGCATGTTCAAAGCGCGTATTCCAGTTTCCAAGAAATTGCAGAGGAAATTAGAAAGGAAATACACGGAGAAGGGCACAAAGGGCAATGTGATTCTTAATTTTGTAAACAGCTTTCTTCCAGTCTTACGTTAAAATAAGATGCCAAATAAAGTTACTAGTTGCAAATATGACATGAGAAACACAAACTGAAAAGTATTTTAAACTTGAAGTAAATTGTCCCAGTGGAATAAGCGGCACTTAAGGTCAGACTGCAGAAAATCCTCATCTAAAAACATCTAAAAGGTATTCTCAGGCTGCTAACAGTAGTAAGTGTCACCTTCGCATTAAGCTGGACTGTGACTTTCCTTGCTAAAACACTGAGAGAAATCTAGAGCATCTAAAGAAGAAATGCAAAATTTGTTTAGTTAATAATTTTGTTCATTTCTTTTGGAGAAACTGCTGCAGTTCTTCTGCAGTAAGGGGTGTGCATGTGGAGGAGACCTGAGGAAGGTGCAGTGCTTAGTAATGAATTCTTAGTAGCTATCCAGACGGCTATAGTGGCTATGATAAAAATAGAGAAAAAACATGGCATCCACAGAGATTTTTGCAATCAGAAAGATTTATCTGATTTCATTCCTGTACAGGTCAAATTTAATCTCCTTTATCAACAAAATCAATCTTGCATAAAATGGCAAACCTGTTAATAGCAAAATATGCATAGATAATGGTGTCCCATGATCTAGGGAGGGAGGAATTCCAAGTAATTATTGATATTTGCTATTGGGAGGAGAGGAAGCCCTGAAGTCAATTACAATATGGCTAGTTAAAGTTACCATCAGTTGATTTTGTAAGTTTTGAAGAGTCAGTTACAGAACAGTAAAATAAGAAAAAGATTCTTAGAGAAGCATTACTGCACAATATCAACATTTCGTTTCTCTCTCATGACTACCTTTTTTTCTACTATGTCTTAACATTGTTTGAGTAAGTTTTACCTTGTCTACCACTCATCTTGCAACAGGAAACCATTACATATGTTTCGATATAATACACGTATTTCTCACTTTCTCGCAGGGAGCAGCCTGCCTTTGCCATCTGCAGCTAAACCCAGGACACCATCACCTTACAGGACCAACTTGCACAAACTGTCACTGAGAGGATGTTTAAAAACCCTTACTTATTAGGATCTTCTAAAGAGGACAGAGTCGAAATTACCTTCCAAATTTATCCCTAGAGAAATGACAGAATGAGCAACATATTCTACCCACTTCCATTACTTCTCTCTTCCCCACTTACTCATTCCCAACAGAACATCCTTTTCACAGCTTTTAGAGGCTATGCCATCTTCCACCATCACGTACCAGAGAAGGTTGCATGAAAGCTGTCGCAGTCAGCTTCTAGCAGTATTCTGAAAGGTTTCTGCAGAAATAGTTCATGAATGTGGAAAGAAAGCTGAGAATGGGAAGCCTGAGCCAGTTAGAGCTAATCTATTACTTGAAAGTGTCGGCGGCAGCAGCAGCAATGTTATCTGCTGTTTGCAGCAGGACTGTGAATACATGTCATGTCTGGATTCCTACTTTACCTACCCTTGGACTCATCTTAAGAGACATGAACAGTTTGACTTTATTACTGTGATTAAATCAATACACTTTAAAGGATCTTTAATTTCTGGACACTGTAGTCAGAACTGGTCACACGCTGTCAGCAGACTAGACAAAACTGAATTTTGCTGTCTGAATGAGAAAGGCAATGCAAATTTTGGAAGGAGAATGACAGTTGATAGATCTTTCTCCTTTCTGCCCTCCAAGAGTACAAGGCTTTCTTTATCCCTGGAAGAGGAATTCATGAGGGCCATACCAACAACAGTCTGCAGAGCTGAGAGATTCAAAGCCTGTTGTACTCCCAGTAGTTCCACGGAGTTTACCTGTTGCTGTGCCAGATGTACTAGCAGCGTGTTGCTATTTCGAGAAACTTCAAACTTTTGCTAAAAAAATTGGCACGAGGCTGTGTTCACCGGCAGCAAGACTGACAAGACTGCCTGCTAATGAGGGTGTTTTCTCACCGTCAGTAATCTACCTGGGACAGGTAGTTGTCTATTGCAATAATGCCAGCCTAGCTTCAGTCAAAAGGAACAGGACTTTTCTGCTATTCAAGCAGAACATGACATAATAAATACCAGAATATTTACGTCAGACTTCAAAATCAGTTTGAATTTTGCTAATGCATTTACTGGAAGACAAGGAGTAAATTATTAGGTGACAATTAATTACATCTTCCTTTTTACTCAATCTCTTCATGAGGTAAAATGGGCTACATTTATGGGTAATCAATTCTTAAACATTAATTTAGTTGTTGTTTCAATGCCATTTTGTTTTAACACATACAATCTAATTCAAAGCAGTTGAAAGAAAAGTTCAAAAAGCTGTAGCTCAATTATAGGTCTAAAAATAATGCTGAAAACTAGGTTTGATTCAGTTAGAGGTTAAGACAAATAAATTTAAGTTTCCACAAGCTGTATGTGTATGCAAGGTCTCTAAACTTACCCTGTGGCTGACACTCTGGGCCCAGTGTGGCTTTTTAAATACACTCATCTGCTGAGATTTCATAGCGGATCTCAGATATGTCCACCAGGATACACGATATAGATCATACAGGCCGTTCACACCTTTCTGCAACAGTAGCCAGCAGCCAGACAAAATCCACTAGCAGGGCTGGAATGGCACTGCCTGCCTCTGAGGAAATGGTGTAGAGCTCCCGAGGGCTCATGAGCTGCACATATTCCCCAGGACTGTAAGAGCTGTCATGACAGTGATTGACAGATGTCTTTAATAAAGCTGCATGAAAGAAATGGAGACATAATGCAAGGGAGGTTTGAGCACAGAAATGGTTAGGAGTTTCCAAATGCATTTTGCTTATGCAGCAAGCAAAAAAAAAAACCTATCTGCTGACTGGGTGGAACACTCTTCCTGCAGCTTTCTCAAGGATGCCAGATTGGAAAAAGAGGTCTGGAGCACTGGGCTACCGTGCAAAGGAAATTGAACAGAGGAAATTATATGACAGAAACTTGATACAAGTTTTAAAACGGTAAACAGTGAGTCCTGCTCTATGAGCATAACAACCCAACAAAACAGTACTGTCTGAACATCATCTGGACAGAAAGCAGTTTAGTAGAAAGGGAACTGGGGGCCCTGGTGGGCAGTAAACTGAATACGAGGCAGCAGCATGCCCTGACAGCAAGGAAGGGCAACAGCATCTAGGTCTGCATTTGGAGGAGTGTTGCAAGCAGGTCCAGGGAAGTGATCTGTCCCCTCCCGTCAGCATTTTTGACACTCCCTCTGGAGTGCTGTGCTTTACCACAAGAAAGACATGGACCTGCTGGAGGAAGTCCAGTAAAGGTTTACCAAAGTAATTAGAGGGCTGGAGCACACAACATATGAGGCTAATGGATGTGTTTGGCCTCAGGAAGAGCGGCTAAGGGGCAGGTCTCATAGATACCTTTAACAAACTAGTGGAAGCAGGCAGAGGATCAGAGGCAATGGAAACAGTTTACAACATGGGGAACTCTAAACAGACACAAGTAAATCTATTTTCATCATGAGGGTGGTTAAACTGGCTGCCCAAAAGCTTGTAGAATGTCCATTCATAAGTACATTCAAAAGTTGAATGGAAAAAGCCTTAATGCATATGCTGTAAATTGAGCAGGAGTTTGGACACGATGGCCTCCAGAGGTTTCTTCCAAGCTAGGTTATTTTGAGATTAATAATTCTATGGAAATAACAAAGAAAAAATGTGAAATAAGTGTAGTAATGTAATGAAATCATGACTTTTGTATTAGTTTATGGATTAAGGAAATAATAGTTTGCAAAGTTAAACTGCAATATTCTAATGGTAATGAGAGTTTAAGAGTGGAGACTTTTTTCCTAATGCATACTTTTAAAAAATAAATTAAATGTGCTTGACTCCTTATCACTGGAAATGCAAAAACCTCCAGACTTTGCAAAAAAGAGAGTAGGCAGACTGTTACAGGCAGCAAACACAGAAAGAGTGTGAACTATTAGCAGTCTTGCCAGCCTATGTTTTGTGGGATGGGTCTGTCATTGCTGCATTGCACAGATAATTCTGTGTATGTGTGCACAAGGCGTAGAACTTCAGTGTAATTCTGCTCTCCTGTACATATAGAGAGAAGAGATAATTTGATGAAATACAAACCAAATTAACTGTTCCCTCTGCACAAGCTAATTTTATGCAAAAGCCACTATATTTAATTATATGCTTTTTAAAACTAGCTTTACAAGTATCTTGAAAATAATAATAATTAAAAAAAGGCATTTTTCCCATCTGCTGTACCTATTAAAATCTATCAGGTAGGTAGATCTGCATTTTGTAAGATGCCAGGGGCAGAGACACAATCTGTCAAGCACAGCCCATACTAGATGTGGGTTACACAACTGTTAATCAAGTTGACAAGCATATTTTTGGAAAGTATCCTGAACTATTCAAAGGGATACAGGTTGATCTCCAGTATAACGCAATAGGGAAAAATGGGCTCAAGAAAGTAATACATAACAATAGACTGAGCAGGGTTCACCAGCATGCATATGGAAAACACACGGATTTGCTGAAAACTGACTTGTATATTGCTAATTTCAAGGATCTGGTCTCATCTTCACTACTTCCTTACATAACTGAATTGTTCTTCTGGTCTGGTCCTGGCACATAACTATACTGACACAAATAAAAACACCTTCGTAGGTTTCCACAGTTCATCACTCTGATCTCTTCTTTAAGTTGACAAAACATAAGAGATACTTGGGGAAAATAAAACATATGTGGGGAAATGTGGTAACTGCCTGCAGAGCAAAAATATATTGCATAAGTTAACAGAATTTGATGTTTGTCAGATTTAAAGAACTCTGATATAGCATTAGTCATCTTAACACAAAACCACTTTTTTCTTAGTTGAGCTTTAGAAAGCTCTTCTTAACATTAATCCTAAAAATGCCCAGGATTCATTGTTTTTATGCCTAGAAAATTATTTGCTTTTTAGGACAAGAAGATGTGGCAGTAAGATCTTTTAGTCTTCTCAAAGAATTTGTGCAAAGTTACAAATTAAATAAAGTTTGCTTTTAGCTTCAGAGAATTTTAATCCCCATCCAGTTTGTTCATACTTCACAATTTCTCTATCCACTTGCTAAAAATCTTTGTTTTTACTAAGAAAAAAAATCATTAAAAAATTTTACTACATCTTGTGAAGAACTCTGCAGCCCTATCTCAGGGCACATATATCCCTGTTTTAAACAGATTATGTATCTCCTCCAGTAGCGAATTAAGACCTTGAATTTCAAGTGGCTTATTCCTATAGACGCTAAGTAAAATGAAGTAGATGCACAAGTAGGAAACTAAATTCTTGTTAGAATGTTGTGGAGAGAGATGCAAGTTATTGTCCTCATGGAGGACAAAACCAAAGTCCCAGGGCTTTTGAAATAGAAGGCAAGTAAAGAGTAAATGCAGATGAAATTTACAGGCAGGCAGGTAGCAGATGACATGCTGTCAGAAGGAAAGTGAAAAAGGAGTTGCTTTTTTTCAACTTAAACTGGAACCAAAAAAAAAGCAGAGTAATTTTCAGTGTTAGTTAGTAAAGCCTATTTTAGGAGATGATAAAGGCAAAGCTTGAAGCCGCACATTATATTTTCAGAGCTTTTCTCTGCTGAATATAAATTACATTTAATAGCTTTATTTCACACATATTTCAATTGACTTGGGGGCATGGCCTGCAAACAAATTGGCAGTACTGACTTTATAGCCTTGCATCTCATGCTCCTCTTAGCCACTAGGATTCACTTTAATCATCTCACCTCATTGTCCTAGAGAAATATTATCAGACACGGAAAAAATTGCTGGCAAGGCTCTGAATTTCAGATCAATATTCATCACCGTATGTAGAATGCCTTGACCAAATCCAAGAGAAAACTTCAGCACTTCAAATTAATCTTGCAATCAGTTTTTACACACAGAGCAGAGTTATTACTGGGTTCCCCAAGTCAGAGTCTTGAAGAGAGGAAATATATTTGCAAAGGCAGACCTACTGATTGGTTAGTTAGTAAACTCAGTGAATATGAAGGGCCAGCAATACACGGTATAAAATTGCCTAAGTGTTGCTTGCAACAAGAAATTTTGCTTTTATATTTCCTGCATGCAGTTGTAAGACATGATTCCTAACATGGAATTTATGAGTTAACACCTCTGGTATGTTAAACTTTTTGAAAACAATCACCAGTAGAAACAAAAAACCCTGAATGATTAAAATTATTGACTCAATTAAAGAAAATTAAAATATTGCTGCTGAATGAAATAATATTCTGAAATCCATTACAGTGAAATAATTTAATTTCATCTGTTGTATAATGTAAACTTAGCAAATAATGTATATATGCGGAAAAATGATAATTTCACAAAAATAAGTTTTCTAGTTGAAATGCCAGCAAGTTTTATTTATGAAAATATTATGCTTTCTCTGGACTATTACCGAGCAACTAAGTCTCTCTAACAATCTTTCCTCACAGTTATAAAGGCCTCCAGAATATACTCACAAATTAAAGGAAAATAAACTCTGCAAACAGGAAAAAGTTAAACTTAATTCAAACAAAAAAAAATAGATATTTTCTAAGGTATTCGGTTTGTGTGGCCAGGTTTTGCTAGTGGGGGGCTATCGGGGTGGCTTCTGTGAGGAGCTGATTTTTGATGAAAATACTTTACAGTTCTTATGAGGCAACACTTTTAATACGGTCTGATCTTTGATCCCTGAGGTCTTCTGTCCCTCACTTCTCTCCCTAAAGATCTGAGGCAAGGTTGTTGCCTGTTGCCTTATTTTTCATATCTTATGGCTAAAGTGCATTTTCCTGTTGAAATGACACATACGATTGCCATCCATTTGTTACAAGAGTGCAGATCTTCTACTGAAAGTTATCTTTACTGTAGTCTTGTTGCAAACATATCCGCTTCAGTGCTCACCAGCTTTTTGTTGTCGGTCATGTCCTGTTTCTAAATACATGCCTTTTTTTTTGTGTTGTTTTTTTCTGACTTCCCTCATACCAGTGTTGTACAGATCTCTGTGGAAGGTGTTTCCTCTCTGCACAGTCTTTCAGACAAGCACAAGTGTAACTGTCAAAAATGACAGTGTAAAGAGAATCATGGTCAGATATTCTTAAATCTCTTGACACAAGTGTGTTCTTCACAGGGAAGGTTTTTGAGCACAGTTAAGTGCATAGCATCTTAACCAGAAAGTTGTTGGCTCAAAAACTATTATTTCATGTGTTAGAAATCTGTCAGTTGCTTCTTCTGGATCTTTTGAATGTTATCAAATTGTGACAAAAGCACTCCTTAGTTTTAGCCTCTTAAGTTTAAGCCTCTTATGTAGAACTGGAGAAGACTATAGCAGTATTCTGCTTCCATTTATCTAATTTCTTAAAATCCAGATCTGTTCTGGTGCCTGCATCTTCCAGTGTTCATTTCCTAACACTTGTTTTTCTTGTTGCAGATTCTGCAAATTCTTCTTTATTTTGACGTGAGACACTGAGAACCAGGACACACCATTCATTTTTAACAACCACTAGGGCACATGTTCTGATCGCTCTTGGCTCACTTTCAGAAAATTCCACTAAGGAAGAAATCTCAGCAGCTCTCCTTCAAAGCTGTCATTGAATCAGAGCAGTCCGGCTACAATCATCTCAGAATTTTAGAAGATATGTACACTGTCATTCTTTTTTTTTAAAAAAAGCAAAACCATTTACCTTCAGCATCTCACAGTATTTTCTCTTTTCTCATTCTGCTACGCTTTTTGTCTCCGGTTATTTCTATATATGGATGAGAATATTCTAGTTGTGATGTTAGCAAAACTGACAGGAGGGGAATAATTTAGTTGCTTATAAGGTAAAGCACATTCCAGAACTGAGCTTTATACTTCCCTTTTTATTTTTATTTCCTTTATTACAATATTGTATCATTGACTTGATTTGCAGTCCAGTAAAGCTTCCAAATCTCTTTTTACAGCAGTACTATGAGGCAACTATCCTCTATTTTTATATCTCTCAATTTAATTTTTCCTTCTGTTTTATATTATATTGCTTTTCTCTTTTGTTAGGTTGATCTTATTAAATTGGAGTCAGGAACGATTTTGACAAGTTGATTCAGATCTGTCTTTGAATGTGTTTACTCTTTCACTGGTTTGGTGATATCTGCAAGATGTCAAAGAACATTTCATACTCCGTTGTCTGAATCATTCATGACAACAGTGATCTGAACTGGGTCCACTGCAAGCCCTTGCAAGAATCTCACATCATATGTTCACACAGTCTAAGTGAATTTCAAGTATGTATTAACTGAATGTGACTTTTAACCTGTTGTGCACTCAGAGTGTTTTTTTATCTAGGCTGCTGAACTTTGATTTTACCAGAAAATACTGGAGAGCAGCATGATTTTAGAGGAGAGATGTTGAGTGACTACACTTTCTTCAATGGATAGAACTCTACTCTTTTTTTTTTTTTTCAGTGCTAGAAGTACGTACCCCTTATCCTGTATCTTTTGTTCATTTCTTTTATTGGCTTACCACATGCATGCACTGAGACTCTCCGATACATCCTTTCCTTACTGCCTCCAGTACTTTCCCTTTTACCTTGTGAAGTTCTGTAGCAACCAGTCAAGTACATCTTCTAACGAAGGATTACTTACAGACCGTAACTTCAAAACTTGTTTATGGAAACAACACTTGAACTACAGCACTGTTGTTTCTTCAAGACCTGATTCCAGTGCCAACCTTTCCTTGGTAACTCAAGTTACTAAGACTAGCCTAAAACTAACGAAGGATCATGAGGTCCATACATGTACATGTCCACATATCCACTCACAGCTATACATACATACACATAGACATGGACACACTGTTTGTATGGTTAAGGGTTGTTCTCGTTTTGTAACCAAATTTGTAGCTATGATATTTCCTTTTGGCACACTTAGGCTTTGTACTAACAGCACACATCTATTTCAAAGTAAAGAAACATGTAATAAAAAAAGGTCAGAGAATCGGGCAAATCCATTAGGTATCAAGGTAACCTGTCTTCTACTTGTGTGAAGTTTTAGGTTTCAAGATTACATTAATACAGATAGAGTCTCATATTCTACCACGTCTGACATTCGTAACTATCCTTGTGTTCTGATTCTGTGTTTCCTCCCTCTTTCTCCTGGTTGACACCAAACTCTGGTGATTAGTCTATTCAAGAGAACACCAGTGTTTTCACTTTCTCCTTCTGAAATGAACTGTGCTTAAGGAACTAATTTTTCATGTATAGAAACTACTGATTTACCAGATGCATTTGTTAGCCTGGGTTGTGTCATAGGCCATGGCTTGTTAAGTTCTATCCAGTGATTGTTGGTCAAAATTGTTACAACTGGTTGCTGTAATAATAATTCCCACTATAATGCATAGGGCTGTTGCACCATAAGGATCAGTTATTCACTTACCATCAAATAATTATAAAACTTCCAAAGTCCTATGGTACTAAATTGGCTGACATGAATCAGTGTTCTAGAGTTTTTCAACGTCCTGAAGGATCTGCACATCGCATGGGTCTGTGGAGGAATCTTCCCCTTTGGATTATCATTCTGAAGTTACGGTACACGGTTGGCCACCAGGCAGATCACAGCTGATTATAGTTTGTTGTTATCGTATCAAATTGGGCCCTTCAAATTGCAACCCTTATGATTCCATTAATGATATGGCAAGTTCACACTGGATTTTACCTCAGTCTGGTTGGTTTCTGTTGCTCATCTTCACTGAACTTATGCAAGAGTCACCTTAACAATTAATATAAAAAATAAGGTATTATTTCTTAGGATACTTCAAAATTTCATCTTGACCTCCCTGTAATTACATATAAAACACATTTTCTAACCACAGTTTATCTTCAGTTCAGCTTAAGTTGAAAACTTACAATAAGTGAACATATTCACTGAAATCAGAGGACCTAAACAGGAAAGAATTTAGTAGTCGAGCTCAGGAAGGCCTAGGCCTAGTTTTTGCTTTTATATTATTTTGTGCACTAACATCATCCCTTACATTAGCATGTATTTCACATCCTCAATATTGCTTAAATCTTTTGTTCAGACTAGGCCTATAAGGCCGTATTTTTCTGGTTTCCCTATGAGGTCACATGGCACTGTGCAAAAAGCTTTAATAAAGTAAAGCGATCTCATCTACTTTGCTCTTATCCATTACACTAAAAGCTGCTATGTCAAAGGAGGAAATTACATTGTTTTGACATGATTTACTCTTGAGAAAGCTGCGTTGGCTGGGTTGTATCACCTTTTTATTTTCCTGTAGAGTGCTTATAAATTGGTTGTTTAATAACTTCTCCTAGTATCTTTCCACATACTGAAAATACTATGACTGGTCAGTGATCTCTCCAGTTTTTCCTTTCTGAAGCGTACATTATGGTTTGCCTTTCTTCAGTCCCCCAAGACATCTCTCTTCTATAAGATCTCCGGGATAATGACTAAGATACTACTTCGGCTATTTCATTAAGTCCTCAAGGTTTTGTTCCTTTCCTCTGCCACTACTCTGCCCATCTAATGACACCAGGTTTGTTTAAATACCTTTTCCTATGTCATTTTATTTTGAGTTCCACTATTAAACTACACTTGCTGATGGGTCACAAAGACAAAGATAACACAGCAATGAAACTATATCCTTCTTGAAATTCTTCTGGCTTATGATCTTTTCCCTGTGAGAAATATTAATTTTCCTTTCTTGTCTTCACCTTATGATTTATTTATAGAATCTTTTCCTGTTTACCACCTATTTTGTATCTTAATCTTCCAGGTTTTGTCCCTAGATGATCAAGCTGGTTCTGTAGACTTCGGCTTAATTCTGTAGTTTTGCTTTCACATTCTGTATGACATCCTTTCTTTCTTCACACTGCCCCCGAGACTAACAGAAATTCTGGTTTAGGTATATTTTATTTTTAATAGAGTTTTCTGCTGCCTTTTCCTGTTCCCCTACTTCTGGAAATCTCCATTTATTCTCAGTAACTGCAAATTATTCTGTATTTTTTTTCCATGGAAACTCAAATCTTGCCATGTCACTCATCTGAACCCAAAATGAGTGGAAACTTCTGGAAATAAATCCTTTAAAAATAATTTTATTATGATTATTTCAGTCACTTTCTTCCCTTCTTTTTTAGGTGAATTGTGAACCTGATCCTCCTGTGACCAACCCCGGTACTTTCAATCTTCTAATCCTCAGACACCTCCTGTCAGCTGGAATTCATATTGGACACAGTGACCTCCTAAACTTAACTCCCGTTTCACATTCTCCCCAGTGCGTTCTCTAACTTCTGTTAGAAGTTATGTCTGTCTGTGTCGCTTTCTAACAGGTACTAGATAATTAATGTTTCTCTTCATCACTAGCTCTCACTCTCTCTGTTGCCAAAAATACCTAATTCCCTATCTGTGTTATGGTGGTGTAAAAATGTCTCTATCATTACAAGTCTTTGTTGTTTTCTTTTTATATTCATCCAGGAAAAAAAAGTTGAGTTTCTTCATCATCAGGTCTTAGAACAAATATACCTTTCTTAATATTTAACTTCCTCCCATTTTAGTTCTGTATTTGTCCTCTTAAATTCCAATCCTGTGACTTGTCACGAGTGTTTGTAGTACCAGTCAGGTTGCAGCTTTGTCCAAATACGAGTCTGCCTGAGTTTTGCACTCTGATGTTTAGACACTACAATTCATTTTTCTTCCTTTTCTCCTTTCCATTACTAAAATGTAGTAATCAATTCTCAGCTCCTCTGGCTAGATAAGAATTGTGTTTTACCTAGCAGAGGGCTTTTACCACCAGCTCCCATCAAACAACTTCAAGCTACAATCTCTAGTTCATTGAACTGACGATCTCCTCTATTGTATGGTGGTTCTTCAATATAAAGGTTTTGTGATTTGTTAAAATTTGGGTTAGTTAGGAAAAAATGAAGCTTAGGTCATAAATATATGGAAGAGTGATTTGCTCACAACGCGGCTAGTGTCTGGTTTCTGTTCATTAAGGAATAGGGCAGTGCACCCTGTGACACTAAAGTGTCAACCACTGTGACTGGAATGTGTTTTCACTATATAGAAAAAAAAATTTCATACTTACTGCCACAAAAACTTCTCACCTCTTTTACAACAGTAATAACTGTAATAATTGTTACCACAAATGAAAATGAGCAAGTTTTTATACAATACTTCTAACTTCATTGTAAGGTTTTTCTGTATTTAGGTAAGTTTGACTGTTAGTAAATTTTTAGTTCCATACATATAGTGTGTTCTTCCTCTAATGGTTTTGTTTACAACACCTTCATGTAACTTTCTTATTATTAAAAAATTCAGAGTTTGTGGATATTTATGTAGAAGTTAAAAATCTTGCCTAGAGTCCTTATCTAGAAAATCTGATAAAAATAATTTGTTGCTGTCTAATTTACTCTCACTTCCACAGCTTTTTACACGAGTTTTATACATATATATAATACATGTATTCTATAAATACATATACAGACTATATATATAGCACACCTATCCAATATATTTGTGCTGCTCACATAAAGATACCGTATCAAGAAGTGTGTTTGTCTTATTAAATGTGTGTCTAAACAGAGAGCTGTTCATCACGTCTTTCCAGGTTAAAATGATTATCCAGATTAGAAATGCCAGGTAGGAAGATCATGAGTGCAGCATGAAATGTTAGTTGGTTCAACCTGAACAACTAGGAAATACCTGTCAGATTACAAAGAATGTCCTGTCTGAAGTCCTTTCCAAGGGCCACAGGTTTACCTTAGCTATAAGTCCTATTCCTAAAAGTGAGAAATCCAGCCTTGCATGTCCCTTTGTCGCATGAGTTTTTAGAAGTTGAGCCAAAGAACAAAGGGGGAGCTTTCAGCAGTGTTAGTATATTTTGTTTCACTGCCTTTTTTTTTTTTCCCTTTCCTGTTGGGATAACTGTTACTAGAAGAAAAAAAAGCTTGCTTCATTGAACAATAAAACAAGAAAACATTTCTCTTACAATTAATGGCAGCTGCAGAACAGATTTGCCTCTCAACGCTTCTCTGTATGAACAGTATGCCTATAACTGTCTTATGAAATTTACTATAATTAGGCTGTAAATCTGCCAGTCATTTTAATGTAAACAGATCATTGGGGAATATAACATCAGGGATAAAACCACGTGGTCTTCTTAGTGTCTCAGAACCAAATTCATTACAACATTGTCAAATACAATCTAAAATAAAATTGACTTAACTGGTTACTCTTCCTGATGATTAGCCTTCATTTTGACTGTACTGTCATTTTAAAAAAAAAGGTCTAATGGGTAGCACCAGTATTATCAACGTTGTCACTTGTAAAGCTAAGTACAGTACAAGTCATAACAAGATAAACAGCAGTATTTCTGATAGGGGATGTAGCAAAGATGAGCATATATTTCAGAAAAGTCCATCTGAGCTTTGTTCTGCTACCTTAAGAATCATCTTCATCCTGTCTGCACTTGCAGGCAGACTAAAACAATATATGCTAGCCTTTAAGAAAGCAGACCTGCAATTACCAAGTCATCCAAAAGTCTGTTGAATTATTTCAGATACTTGATTATTTTATTTGCATGAGAATTCCAGATGGTTGCAACCACTAAACTACTTGCTGATTGCTTCTAATGTTAAACTGGGGCAATTGACTCATACAGGTATAGCTCAATTACATAGTAATTAATGTAATTTTTTTTGGGGGGGGAAAAGAACATCTTAGTAAAATATTTCTCAGTGAAGCACAGGAAAACATAAATAAATAAAATCTGGAACAGATTTTCCATCAATATATGTATGCATATGAGAATTTAAAGAATAATGTTTTTAAAGCAGATTGAGCTGTGATGTTAATATAAATCAAGTATTACTTGCAGCCTTTTTAGTTAACCACTTGTTAATGTCTTAGTCAAAGATCAGTAAGAGAATTGCAGATCAGTTTGGTCTTGCTACAGCTAACAGTTGCAATGCAATTGTGTAATGTATGTCAAAGTTTCATTTACAAAAGGATGTTCAGGTTGCCATGTGTTAAAAGTCAGTCCTAGACCAGAGAGAGGTTCTGCTCGTATTTTTGAGAACAAAATTAAGACTCAGAACAGAGTCAAGTGCCCAAGAGCTTTATTTGCACAACAACTGGTGAATGAGTGCAAAACAGGAAGAGCGAAAGAGGAGGGAAAAAGAACTTAGTTGTTACAGCTACGATCACAGAGCTGAGACGTTCTGGCAGTCTGATCCATCTGCAGAGCGAAGAAGGTAGAAGAGTGGTGAAGGAAAAGAGCCAAGGAGGAGAAGAGCCAAGCAAGGAGTAGTCCTTTCCTCCACTTTTATCATGTCATCTTAATATGTATTCATTTGTCTTCTGAGAATCTTTTAGCATATTCCAAGAGCTGATTTTCTTAACTCTACCTCCCACCAGCAGAGGTATGCATGCCCAATACGGTCAGCAGGGTGTCTCAAGTCAACCTTGGGTCTGGGCGCACGCATGGAGGTTAGGTTAAGTTTCTTGGAATCTGCTTTATATGCTGTTTCTCAGAATTCCCCTCATGTCCAGGTCTGTACAATGACAGGGAATCTCTAGTCTGGCAGTCACTCCGTTGTTATGTCTTCAGTGGTTTTGTTTCAGCCATGTTGACACAAAAGACCAATGCAGTCTCTTACACCATGAAGGACTCCAGATGAAACTCCTAAATTTTAGGAGTTGGTTAGGGCCACAGATTGCATTTTTTTACCACAAAACCAGAGAAATAATATAACAAAAGACAAAAAGTCGAAGTACTGGAATATACTAATGGCTTGTAAATCTATTCCAAGTACTTAAGGACAGACTTCATTTTCATTTCTGAGCAATTCCACAGGAGTATATACTTAGCATGTAGCTCTGATACCTCAAATCTTAAAATTGACTGAAGCGCATACAGCTAAACCTCTTTGGCCAAGCTTCTGGGCAACAAGGACTGATTTTAGGAAAGGAAGTAGAGTTGGGGGAGACAGACTGAGGTGTTGTTTACTCTTCTTACACAACACAGAAAGGAGGAACAAGCGACTGAAGTGTCTGTGGAATTTGTGATTGCAGTCACAAAGTGTGTGGTAGGAGGTCTGTCTGTGCATCTGTCATTCACAAAATCATTTTGATAAAATGTTTTTTAGATGACCCCGATAATACACGCTAATGTTCTGCTCTGTATTCAGTATGTTCTATCTGCTTCCCATTTCTTTCAAAAGCATTGTAACTAAAAATGAGACTAGCAATTAATTTGCATATATAAAGTTGCACTACATAAGAATGCTGAAGTATTTTCACATAGAAACATTATTTTCAAAATACTCTAGTGGTGTACATTATTCTACTGTGAAGTTTAGGTCTCCAGAACTAGAATAAAACTGGGAAGTCATGTGACTAGTCCTAAGAAATTGCTAGTACATAAAAGCACCTGATGCACTTCATGCCTGTCTTATCACATGATTTACATTTGAGACATCTGAAAGGATGCAAATAGCTTGGTATCCAATATCCTGACTCTCCAGGACATCATCGGAAACTGAAAAGATCAGGTAAATTCTCTTGTCTGATCTTTTTTCCTTTTTGTGGCTCTGTGACAAACTTTTTTTGTGGTGTGTGATGTGCAGACCCTCCTGTAATCTAAGATATTACGTGCTGCATATGGTGCATACATGTAGTAAGACCACTCTGCTTTGTAGTTTTTATTTTAATTTACAGAGCTTTTGCCCCTGTCATTATATCCTTCCTTAAGAGCACAAAGGTAGTTCAGGAAATCACCCTTTTCAAAAATTCAAAAACGTAACTGCTAAAGTGCTTTATAGGATTGTATATTAGTCTATGAAGGTCAACGGACATTTGCCTTTCTTAGTGTTTTTCTTTCTCCAGATTCACCAGTTACAATTTCTATCTATATCTCCATGTTCAGCACAGTAGTATTGTTGTCTTCTTTTCATGTGAAAAAATCAATTATTAGTGACACTAAATGTTGGGAACTTGAGTTTTAAGAAAATCAGCACAACTCCTAGAGGCAGAAACTTCTCAATTCACTGTCTGAAGCCAAAAAAATTAGGATAATTAGTCGGACTGCTGAACAAGTGATCATTGCTAGTCTAGATTTTAGGTTCTACAAAGAATTAACCCTTCCTTGGTAGTGTAAATTGATAGCAACTCCACTAAGACCCTAACGCTGGGTCTCTACACAGTTCTAGTAAGATCCCACAGAAAATTTTTTCTGACGGACAAGATTCTCTCACTGCTTACTCTTTCTGTGTGCTTGCCATTACACACGATCTTAAAAATATGATACAAATAGTCTCTCATCATTAAAAAAAATGTACTTTCTGCATCAGGGGGTTCAGTAAGTACTTAATCTAACAGTTTGTAGGATCCAATAGCATTTGTTTCTGGGAAATAACTTCACTGTATTGCATAGTACATATAATTTGCAAATTTTTATTGATGCAAATGAGATTAAGTGGTTAGGTTTGTACTTTGACTGGACTGATATTTCTGTTTATATAATATTGCTTAATCCATATACAATCTAATTTCTCCTTCATTAAAACTGTGTATCAGCCTTTTTTTACATACACTGACAAAGCTGCCTACAACAGATTGGTGTATTGATGCTTTACTGTCCTTTTACAGAATGTTCGAGCTACTGAAATCAGGGATTTCATCCTAGAACTTAATCTGACCTGTCGAGACTCCTTAAAAAAATAAGAAGTTATATTAGCTTGCACATTTTGCTGAATAGAAATCCTTATGAAGTCAATGAAAATTGGACTGCTGTTTCAGTGCACACAGGCATCCTGAAAATCCTGGTAGCCAATCCTGTATCTTGAAGTAGACTGACAGATTTTCTCCAGTCTTTTATAGGCTTTCATCAAAGTACTGTCTTTATATTTGCAACCATTTACGTAGTAATGGATTTTTAATTTGAGCGGAAGAATTTTTTGTAGAGTTTGTGCTACTAGATCTACATTTTAAAGTACATGCCTAAGTAGGTGCCATATATTATCATTGTGAAAACATTCTTTTCAATGAAAGAGAACAAAAAGTGATACAAAGAGCACAGGAAACCTCAAAATATGAGAACCTTACATATCTATATATTAGATATATACTGAAAGACTATTCCTTATATCCTTAATCTGCCTGGAATCTGTAATACAAGCACTGAACCTGCTTACAGGCAAAATGAAGGAAGAAATCTTGTTATCAAATTAAAAAAAAACACATGACACAAACTGTATAGCAGACATAATGTTTGGTTCTAATCTTCTTATAACAGTGTTTAAGATTGTTTGGTTTACATGGTAGTAAGTAGGTAGCAGAATGAAATGGATTATATATGCCAGGAATTAGATAACAGAATTAAATTAATCAGATAAAAGAAATTCAAGAAACAACATTTTTTCTTAAAGCTTCTTTTATTGCCAATATGTTTAAAAACAACTTAATAGATTATCTGAATAATCTACTGAGAAGTGATTGCACCAATTTCTGGTATTGTCCAGAATTGTGTATTGAGGACTGATAAAGCTGAGTCATTCAACTCTTAGTAACTTCTTAGAAAAGTCAGTGTACAATAAGGATTCCAGTATGAAGTCTGGTTGAAGATAAAGTTTCTAGAGATCAGATATTAGTGCTTCAAGAAGACCAACTGATATCCGTGAAAATCCACTCTCAATAAACAGTGACAGACTTAAAATTCTTAAAACTCAAGCTGAGAGGTGAAGCTGCAGTGAAGTCTTGCTTCTTGTGCTTCCCTCCAAAAGGGAGCAATGCAGGAGCAAGTAAACCAACACGATATTTATTAGGGACTGCAAAAGAAATGTTATTCAGTGTAGTAAGTCTCCATATATAGCTCTGGGAGCATAAAAATAAGAAGACTCAATTGGACCGTGTATAAATTTGTATCTTGTTCTATGAAGAGTTTGTCATAGAGAGCAATTCAGTGGTGCTCTATGAGGAAGAATGTTACTATAAGGTAACTTCAGTAAAAAAAAAAGAGATTGTGCTTACATATAGGATATCTAGGAAAGCAAAAGGTACAATAGGAACTAGAACGTTCGCAGCAATTCTGGACTACTCAACATAAAGATGGGTAAACAGCAGAAGAGCAATCTGTATACAGAATGGGTGCACTTACATAAGCTCAGTTTTCAATCTGCTTGGCAGCTAGCCTTGAGCTGTGATTACTTTTAAAGGTTTCCAGTAGAAGTGGGTAAATTAAATAGAGAAAAATGACGCAAAAATCAATAAGGATGCCATCCAGGCCAATGGCATTACCTGCAGACTTTCTTACCACATTCAGTCATTTTTGCACCATCAAGTCCTACATCAAAAATCCTTTTCTATGCTGACAATCATAAGAATTGCAAGAGATGTTCCTTCACCAAGGAAGCTTACTCCTTCAAAAAAAATGCTTTTGAAGTACCATTAATGAATAAATTTCATCTAAAAACTAATATTAAAGCACCAGATTGTCAAGCCATTTTTGTGCCTAATGCTGACTGGTTTCAAGAGCAATTTAGTATCTACACAGAAGTGTTGCTCAAGAACTTGCAAACTCGAAGTAAATGGTAAATTGATCACTTAATGCAAGTACTTTGAGAAACTGATCCCTAGATGTGCTTGGGTAGCAAAATCTAACCACAAAATAAACACACGGTGTACATTATCCTCAGATAAAAGTGTATCAGCTATATCTAAGGAAATCTGTAGCAGATCTTTGCTCCTTTATAGTAAGACTACTGTCAATACTTGGAACTATCTTGTTTAGATATTTATCTCAAAATTTATGTTGCAGCCTGTAATGTCAAAACTTTGTTGTATAGAAGAGGTGCCAACCTTACAACATCATGAATTGAATTGTATATTTTCTCACTCCTACTTTGAAACAATGCCTTGGAAGTTCTCACCTATGATCAAATTGACTAATCGGTAACTAATCTATCTGAAAAGAGAAATGAAATTAACTAAAAGTCACAGATTTTACTGATAATTACTGCTCTATCAATGAAAAAGACAAATATAATGCATTTTTTAAATGATGGTAAAATATTTGGTATTTGCTTGAAGAACTGATACCATTTGTAGTTCCACAGGAAAACAATGATCTGCTGTGGTATAATACAAATACTCACCATGCCATTCCTATGCATATTTAACAGAAAAATAGATGGGAATGCTGCTTCGTTAAAATCCACTGTCTGTCATGCAAAGGTCACCTATTGAAATGCAAACTTTATGCCTTTTGTGTGAAATCACTGTTCCAAACAAACCCATGGAATTATGTATGTGGTTTTATGTCTGTTTTATTTCTTCATATCAAGCACAAACATAAATAGTAATTACGGTATAGCTGAATGGTGACTGAAACCAGCAGTGTGCTCAGATCACAGGGCTTTTACTGTGGGTACTGTGTCATGGCATGACAAATAGTACCACGTGGAGCTATCTTACTACAGTGTGGTAGAAAACCCAACAACAAAGACACAACCATGAACAAACTTGATGTTCTTCTATATCACTGGTATAATAAGCAAGAGTTGGTTTTATACAAGGGTGTATTAGATATTAAAAAAGCACTGCTTTTGCAGGCAAGACTGTGCCTTATAGCAAATGGCTGTATTGACAGTGGTAGGATAACATTTGCGGCGATAAACAAAGTACACTGCTAAATCATCCCGTGGAAAGTATAGCACAAATATGTGCTTGCAGACAGCACTAATCCCTCTACACTTCCTTCCACTCTGAAAATCAATTACTAAAGCACCTGTCTGAAACAGCAGTGGAATGACACTGCATATAATTGAACTAAAAGCTTTTGACTGCTTACACGGTGAGGAATTTCAGTGTCTACACCATCAGTTGATTGAGCCCTGCAACTATAGCCACATCAACTGTCATGTTTGATCTGCTCAAAATACACATCCCTTCTTTTAAGTGTTAAACTGCCCAAGGACTGTGATGCAAGTATTTGCCAACACACACAGGTGTTGCGGAAGTTACCCTTCAGCCATGCTGCATTGACAGAGTAATATCAATGCGACTGCAAGTAACATGACTCCTCCCCAGACACTGCTGCATTCTCACCAGGGCTAATTATGTTTCCTTTCTTACTCCAGAGGCCCCCAAGCATGTTGAGGTCACTCCAGCTGAGGGTGGCAATGTTCAGACACATTCCTATTCCTGGTTCTTCCCAGACCTGTTAGTTAATGCTGTCCCACCTTGTCCCTGATGTCAGACTAGCCTTGCAGCCCAAAGAACAGGGAAAGCCCTGCCCCATCCGCTAGACAGCACAATCACTAGACTAGATGAGCAGCACCTCTTCCCCAATAGGACAAGAGGTAATGGGCACAAACTTGAACACCGGAAGTTCCATCTAAACATGAGGAGATACTTCTTTACTTTGAGGGTGACAGAGCACTGGAACAGGCTGTCCAGAGAGGTTGTGGAGTCCCTTTCTCTGGAGATATTCAAAACCCACCTAGATAGAATCATAGAATCCTGTGTGACCTGCTCTAGGTGAACCTGCTCTGGCAGGGCGGTTGGACTAGATGATCTCCAGAGGCCCTTTCCAACCCAGAGGCCCTTTCCAACCCCTAACATTCTATGATTCTGTGTGATTTTAAATTTCATTGCTAGGTTTTCTAGTTTTATTATTTTTCAATAGAACAATGATGTTTTATTGTATGTCCTGTTGGCAATTCATATGTTAATTGGCTTTCAAATCTCCTGTTGTTAGAAGAATCTGCTGCTTTGCCAGAACTATTGATTTCAGTGTATGGCCCCTGCCTTGCTGTGCTCTGCTTAATGAGCTGCTTTTCCATAACTCTCACCGACCCCAACGCCCCAGCAAAACCCTCAGATTTGCAGATGCACTTACTTCTTCAGACACTTGACAACAGCTCTAACTAGCATCCACCTTTTAACATTCTGCAATTTTCTGCAATTACCTTTTTCAGTTTTAGCAGTTACTAAATTGCCCCATGAAAGCAAACTTAAGAAAGTATGTGCAATTTCATACTATAAAGAGGAAGCGGTACAATAGTTAACGACTTAGATTTTTCCTAACAGATGCTGAGAAACAAAAACAAAAGCAAAGATGCCTTCCTCCACGCCTGCATCTCCCCAGGCTCACCTGTGGCTCATCAGCTGCTTCCAACTCCTGCAGCTCCATCGCCCGAGGGCCGGGGCCGGGGCCGGTCCCCGTCCGGTCCCTGCAGCCCCTCTGTGCCGCTCCTCCCTCCTCCTCGCTGCCCCTCCTGCTCTCCTCCCGCTCTCCCCTCGGGGCTAGCAGGGCTCTTTCTCACAGGGTTTCCCTCCCTTCGGGCAGCGTTTGGCCCTTACTCCCCGCCGCTTTCTTTGTGTCTCTATCTGTGTGCCTCCGCCCGGGGCTGAGGGGCTGGGCCGGGCCCTGCCCTGGGGCCGTTGGAGCCGGCTGGAACCGGCTGTGTCCGGCTCGGGGCAGCCCCGGCCCCACACGCAGGGGTCCCCCCAGCCCGAACCGGCCCCAGAATTGCTGCTGCTGCCACCGCCGGTAGTGGGGCACCTGTGCCCGGTAGAGCACCCAAGTTTCTAAATTTAATTTTCAATATAATTTTCCACATCACAACTGCAAAAGTATTTTATTTAAATAAATAAATAAATAAATCAGCTGAACTAAGTTTATGATTGAACTAACGAGATGCTAGCATCACTGTTAGGTGTTCTTTGTTTTGTCCTCCTTCTGCTTATCTTTGTGGATTTTCTAGTACCTTACTCCTGAGATACTGAACGGAACAACATTTATTGAAATGAGCATCAAGGTCCTCTTGAAGGTGTTTTGGGCATGTGTATGCTTTTCTCATGTTTGTAATAGAAACTGGGAGGTTCCGGAGTCTCCTTCTCTGGAGACATTCAGAACCCTTCTGGACACGTTCCTGTGTGACTGGCTCTGGGTGATCCTGCTCTGGCAGGGCGGCTGGAGTAGATGATCTTTTGAGGTCCCTTCCAACCACTAACATTCTGTGATTCTGTGTGATTCTTCAGTTCTTTCACTTCTTCTTTCTTAATAAATGCCTGTGCAACATTAATCCCTCCAGCCGGTTTGTTCTTACTTCCATTGTTAGAAAGACTTTTTCCAGTTTGTTTGGTCAGTCTTTGAATAACTGTTCCTTCTGAAGTTTTGGCAGGTGTTCCAGCTTCTTCATCTTTGCTTTCCTCCGTCCCATCCAGACTGCTTTTATCAGAAGCCTTCTGAAAAGCTCTGACTTTGCTGCTCGACATTTTTGACTGCTTTTGCAATAGTTGTGGTGGCGGGTCAGGCTGTAGGTTATCATGATGTGTCACTGGTGGACTTGATTTAGATTCTTCAAGATGCTCTACAGTAGTGTTCACTTCATACAGTTTAACATTTGCAACTGATCTGGTGGCCAAGTATTTTAAATGCTTGTTTTGGGTAATAACCATGGGTTTGTATCTTTCCTGAAGGATTGCAAACACAATTACTGAACCTAAGAAATGTTTAAAGCATCTGTAGTAAACTAGCCCTAGAGAGAAATCTCCACCTGCTGTTACTTGCATCAGTTTAAAGATTCAGCAGTGGTTTGTGGACAAACTTGTCTCCCTTCTGTATTTTAATTGTGCATTACTAATGTGTTAGTTTATAATTTAAGTATAATAGCCATAATTGAGTCTTCAGAGTTGGAGTCATTTCACATCCAATAAATCAAATGCTTTTTTAAAAAAAAAAATCCCATTACAAAAGAATCTTTTGCACCATGTTTGGCTTTTCTTAAACAATCAAATGATAATCAGATAATGTTTAAGCTTTATTGACTGATTTTTTCCCCCTCAGTAATCTTTCAGTGTTCATCAGCAACAAATTTCTTTATGAGAAAAATGCTTTTTGGATTGATAGTGATTTTAATCCATATTTTGTAAGCCAAATGACTTATTTTACCCTATTGCACTAAGCAATACACTTCAAAATGCAAAAATCTCTACACTTTGTTCAGTTAATGGCTTTCTCAATTCTACTCCACATGATTTTCTGTGGAAAATAGCAGGACTTAAATATGACATCTGCTTGATGCTGACTTAACTTGCCTATAGCCTGATCATGAATCTGAATTTTTAAAGATCCATGTCGTGGTTCAAGCCAACTGGGACAAAAAAGCAGGTGTTCTCCAGCTCACTCCTCCCCCCATTCTCATTTCCACAGTGATGTGGAGGGAGACAAATTCAACTAAAAAGGCTCAGTGGTTTGAGATTAAGGATAAGGAGGGTCATATTCTACCATTTAAGATGACAGATAAAAGAACCAGAGTGACTTATGAGGGCCGGTTTAGCTCAGTGGGTTGAGCGTGGTGATTAAAGCACCAAAGGTCGCGGGTTCGATTCCCGTTCGGTTCTCACGTGTTGCCTGACCTAGTCGAGAGGTGCCGTCCCTGCTCACAACAGGGAGGTTGGATTAAAATGATCTCTAAGGTCCCTCCCAGCCCAGGCCATTCTGTGATTCTGTGACTTGGGGAGAAAAACCACCACCACCATTTGCAAAGTAGGATAGTGAGAGGAATACATCAATAAAAATGACCCGCTCTTAAATACACTTCGCCCCCACACCTCCCACCTTCCCAGCTACCTCCTCCCCTCTTTCAGTTCAAGGGGGGCAAGGACTGGGGAGTGCAGTCCATCTGGCCATTACTCATTGTCCATGGCAGCTCCTCCCTGAGGTAGAGGGTTCCTCACAGTCTCTCCTTCCTGCTGTGTAGTGTCCACCTCACAGGAGGCAATCCTCTTCCTCCTCGTGGGTCCCTCAGGGCCACGGATTGCCTCGGGTGCATCCCCCGCTGATGTTTGGTCTCTCTCCCCTCTCGTATGGGGCTCTGCATGTACCGACACATCCTGGATGTTCTTGCAATTCCCTCAGCTGGCAGGCAATCACCTTCCTGCCATCTCACCCACCACGGGCTTTGGAGGAAGGTTCTGCTCTGGCAGCCTTCTCCCTCTTCTTTTCCTCTGGGACTCTCCTGCCCCTCATTCTTCTCAGGGTGGCATTCTCACCTCCCCCTCCTCCAACAGAAGAACTCCCCATCATTAAAGACAGGACAGCCCAAAACAAGACAAAACCAAAAGAGAGAAAGAGAATAATGGGGTCAACCTCTTAAATACCTTGATGACAGAAGCGCTGATTGGCCTGAGCCTGGCCAGAGGCAGGTCCAACTCCTACCTGAGGGTGGGGGAGGCTCTCAAAGTTTCGAACAAGTCTACCCCCACCAGACTCAAACCCATCACAATCCATTACATCATCGTTTTGAAATTATCGTTATGCACAACAGCATTAATCCCACATCTTTTTCTTTTCCTGTGGAAAACCGTGTAAGGAAAATAAGATGCTGATTCAATAGCTGCCCATGTTTGAGCCAGTAGTCAGCTACAAGATCATCTTTAAGGTGTGTGGACTACGACATGTTTAAAAAAAAAGGAGTATATCATAGAATCGTAGAATGCCCTAGGCTGGAAGGGACCCTAGAGATCATTTCAATCCAACCTCCCTGTCATGAGCAAGGATGCCTCTCAACTAGATCAGGCAACACATGAGGACCGAATGGAAGTCGAACCTGCGACCTTTGGCATTTCAGCACCACGCTCAACCAAGTGAGCTAAACTGGCCCTCGTATGGACATCAGTAGTGACATTCAATATTTTTTCCACAATCCAGTGATCTCCTCTAATTGTTCTGCTCTTCAGGATCATGAAACATGTTAAGTCCAGGAAAGTCACCATAAAATGACAGAGACCTTCTGTAAACTAGCTCTGGGGTTTTGAGATATATTCCTGTAAGACAGAACTGAGAGATGATGACTGGTTGGCTTAAGAGGTAAAGCCTTTTCTACATCACTTTCTAGATATTGCAAAAGGCATGGAGCCAATATGTGGATATTCATGAAGAAGAAGGATGTGAGAAGAGATTCTATGAAGAGAGGAGGAAACCAACCAACCAACCAAATCCAAACAAAACCCCACTTTAAATGCAAAGTTTTAAATACAAATGACCAAATACTAAAAAAATTGCATTCCAATTACTTGTTTCAGCTTGGCTGAAACACATCACTCTTAAAGATTATGTAAATGAATACTAATACTGCTCCGTATAGAAATTTTGAGAGGAGGGATGTTTATTTGTGTTTATTTTTGCTGTGGAGTTCATCTCATTATTTAATGTTATTTTCAAAGGAAAGTAATTCAGGAATAATTTTGTGAGGAATGTTAATGTTATTTCTGGGGTTGTAATAAGGAATGTGACAATATGTATCTACTTCAATAATATATTCAAATATAGTGGTTTATCTGAATGAATATCAGGCTATCCTGTCTCATGAGAAAAACAGTGACCTTTGTCTTGCTGTGTTTTAATTGTAGAAAAGTAAATATTGACCTCTTCAGTTAATACCTATCTCTAAGTTAGTAAAAGATTATATCACTTTCATCAGCCACCTAAATTAGCAGTACAGAATCTCAAACAAACATTTTTATCACCAGTTTCAAGTGTCTATTTAATACTGCATAATTATTTTTCTGTTTACGAAAGTATTTAAAATTTCGGCTGCCTGTTTAGAAGTGAATTTAAGTGGCAAAAGGACTGTGTGCTGATATTTTTAGTAAAAAAAAAAACCAAACTGAAAATTAGTATTTTTTAAAAGGCACATATGCTACAGGATTCTACTTTCCTAACTCCTGAGTTGTTTCCAAATGCTGTTTCAACAAAAACTCTGTGTTCTAAGTAGAAAGGATTTTAAAATCACAGAACTCTGCCATCATAATCTTTACTTGTAATTGTTGAAAATGAACAATCAAAGAACCAAACGAACCTGAAAATGGTTGCCGTGACCTGAATTGCAGGCAAGATAAACAACAACAGGTGTCTTTGCGTTTGGAAGGAGGTTTGGATTTCAAAACTTCCCACCTGCATAGAGATCCCAGCAAAAATCCTATCCCATTTTTTTGCAAAGCCTGTGTTAATAAATCACTGTGCATCCTGAAATTCAACAGACCAGGCATATTTCTAGCTCCCTCCAAGTCTGAAAGATTTATATAACTGAATCCCTGATCTGTGATCGCAACACTTCACTGAACTTCCATGCTTTCTAAAAAGTATAATTTGATATTTTATCTGTTTTAAAGTTTTCTTCTCCGGAAAAAAAATATTTATGTGCACTTTGAAATATGATTTTGTCAACTGTATTTGTGCTGCTGCAAGTTTGGTGAGATACCTCTCTTTCTTCAAATTGGCCAAACACTCTGTAACTGATGTCTGTTCAGAAGTGCCCTGGCTGGTTTACTTCAATGCGAGGGATCGTTTTAGTCTAACGACTTATATTATTACTTTTCTTCAACCATATTTTTATGCTAATTATTTCTAGCTAGTCATCTGCTTTTGAATTATTTTTGAGAAATACTGCTTTTGTCATAAAGTGCAGTTGTGTTCTTCAAATCTCTATAGTGTGCGGCTTGATTTCCTTCATCTAAAGAAATTAATCATAATTAGCTTTCTTGAGTCTTGATTTCACAATTAGTACCAAGCTTTTCAGACATTGTCCTTACGTTTAGAGTGCCCATGTTTAACTTTTGGACTAAATCAGCCATACCGCCCTGCTGTGAGAGAAGATTGCATCTTGTTCGTTGGCCCATGCTCTGAATGCAGGCTGGGGCAGGCACTGACTGTTGTCCTGCAGACTTATTTGGCACTGCAGGCAAAAGAGACAACATTGTTTGGCATTTACAGACTGCGCATGGATGTAGTTTATTAATTGAATGGCCTGGGTTGTAAAGGGTATTCTTTAGCCATGTTTCCTGAAAGACTATTTAGAGTTTGGCAGCATTATATTATAATCAAGTAGAAATCTTTGCCAGTGAGCCAACTGTTGTGATCAGCATTATGGACACAGAGATAACCATATTGCAAATGGCAGCAATTGTTCTTCACCATTCAGTGCTGAAAAATAGATATTGGATTTCCTGTGAAATAGACTGGGAGAAAGGAGAAGATGTGATGGTTAAAAGTGACACTTCTAAGTTTCTTTGAGGACAGTCACTTGTCAAAGAAACAGCAGTAGCATGGGTATGGCATTGCAGAGTTCTTGTTTTTTGGTTGTTTGATTGGTTGATTTTTTTCCTAATGGGACAGGGTAGAGTTTTTATTAATGACTTGGTCTTGATTCTGCCTTCCATGCAAATTATTTGGCTGCAGCTGATCGGCATAAAGATGGAAAAATTAAATTTCATATGAGTAGGGCTTTTTGCTTCTATTTCACTTTGCTGGGTGCCGTTTTTTTTTTTTCCAGGAATGAAGCAAATGGTACATTTCCAGTCATTCAGCAAATCATACATATATTGCTTTGAAGCTATTGTTACTGACTCATTTTAGAGGAAAACACTTGCCTGTACTGAAAACTGCATTTCTTTGGAACAGTTGTTGCTTTTTTTTAATGTAACAATGTAGCTGAAGCTTGGGAGACAACACCTAAACCAGAGATTGTCAATACGTGACATCTACGTATTCCTCCCTTAGACTTTAAAACCCCACCAATGTGTTGTTAAAACCTTATGTTAAATGCAAGGGAGATCTTAATCATAAAAGAATATTCTTATACCAGCCCGAGTTTTTTGTGTGATACACTGTGGTTCTGAATAATTTTCTAAGCAAGTTAAAATCTCTTGAAAATATTTTCACAATTGAAGTGCTGACATAGTCTTCAGTGGTGTGATCCGTAGTAGTGCTAATGCGAAGAGGAAAAAATCCACAAAACCAGAAAATAAGTGAAAAGCATATATCTGTACTTGCATTTCCTGAAGGGATGTCATAAGTTGTTGGGTGTTGCCAAAGTGCACTATTTTTCTTGACATTTACTTTGCATAAAAGAAACTGAAGTCATCTCATTTCCAGCAATTTTAGTCAGTTTCTACTCATGGCATAGCACATTAGCCTGTCAAGAAAAACCACCACCTAGCAGCTCGAGATATGCTTCTAACATTCATTTATGGGCTTCTACTAATGGATATACGCCATCAAGACAGAACATAATGATGTGATGGTGTGTGTCTGTGAATGTCCGCATGGGCACTGTACAATTGCGTTGCTGAGTGTATATGAGACTTTTGATTTTATAAGTGATATAGAAATGTACCTATAAAATGGACTTTTCTCCCCTTCCCCAAATAAGTGTTATGTTGTTAACACGAAGGAGTCTGGCTGTTTGTCTAAAGTTCAATTCCTTGTTCTCAGAATAATTTTTTCTGCAAGGTATCTTATTTGTTCAGATAAAGAAGGACAAGAGGCTATGTGGGCTGAGTATTTGAGAAAAACTTTTTCTAAGCTGATGATTTTGTTTTCCCTTATATTCTAGGTCTTTCACTTTTGACCTGAAAGAGTTCTCCCCTGCGTTCTGACATAAGGCTGTATTATCTTGCAGAGGGATAACCAGATCTCGGGCAAGAATCCTGCAGTTGCAAACAGAGCAGCATCTGACAGCACCGTGGTTTGAACTATGCAGAATTAAACCTTACTGCAGATAATTGCAGTGAAAGGATTAAACTAAAATCTAAAACTTTCATGGAAAGTTTGGTGTGTAATGCGTGTGTGTGCATGCACTACCTGTAATCATCATCAGTTCCTCATCTTCTAGTTTTTCTCCTTGTACTCTGATGTCTGGCTCCTTATTTGTTTGTTCATAGTTGCAGAGAATACGCAGAGTAAGTATTTACTAAATATCCCTGTGCAATGAGACAAGGAAGAAGACTAGGAAAAGAAGAAAACAGACAGGAAGAGTAATTAAACCATAGGGTATTACCTGAAGATACAGATGCTAATTGAATGTGAAAAGTCAGTATCATAAAATGCTTATGCTCTAAGTTTGTGAGCCTGCCTCGTGTGAATTAGAGCCTGCTGTAATTCTGAAGATGCAGACTGAGCTGAGTGTTCAGGTTGCTAATAAATTATTTTCTTCCTAGTGTCTGGCTTTTGAATCTTTACTAAATATTAGAAGCAACGTATTTTCTACCAAACCAATGATGAAAAAATTGTTGCCTTCATGACAGTAAGCTTTCCAGAAGAACTTAGTAGAAGAAAGTCAGATGGTTTAAACAGTTGGAAATTGCTGAGAAAAACTAATAAAGCATCTGACGTGTGGTGACATTTGTCCACATGTTGAGAGTATTACAGGTGTTTAATGCTTTCTGATGGAAGAGAAGTAAGTGGATTGGTGTGTTCATTATAATAGTTACCGGAGCAAAGTATGAATGATTCATGGATTCATTGTACATATATTTTTTTTTCCCTCTTTGTATTGTTGGGAGGGGGTGTTGCATGAAAGAGTTCAAATTTCCACAACTGAACAGTAATCTCAAAGACATAAATAGAAATGTTTTCTAAGCTGATAATGTCTTAAGGCCACCTTTCTACAACTATATTCAGTAGGAAAAATATGTTAGGATGAACTCCAGAACAGTCTTCTGAGTGATTCCAGAGAAAAAGTTCACAGGGGAGGTTTTAGGCTATGATTTTGGAGACCATGTCCATTTGCTGATGTAGGTTCTCAGACAATGCTTATAGGAATGGGTATAGAACTGATTCCTTTTGCTGAAAATAACATTGTAATTACAATATATTTGTCTATTTTGTCTACATTTCAAGCAGGCAGGTTTCTATAGGAAGGTTCTTTTATGCAATATCAGGGCTTCTGCCAACTTGTGTGACCATCGTATCACATAAGAAGCCCTGTTCAGGCTTACAATACCATATTCTTGGAATAAACCTGCTTGGAATAAACCTGCTAGAACGGTTAAGTGTGAAAGATGTTTGAAGAAGGGCAGCATGCCAATATTCTCTTCTGATATTTTAGCAAGTTTCCAAGTGGAGTATTTGGAGCTTTTTATGCCAAAACCAAACACTCGGAATGACAATTATGGACATTGGCGATTAGTTTGCTGTTTTGCTTTGCAAAAGCAAATGAATCACTTCAGGCAAGCTGAATGAAAATACATGATTGCTCATCTAATGAATCTTACTTTTGTAAAGTAAGACCACCAAAGTAATTTCAAATAGTTTAACCACTTTTGCTGTATAACACCACAGTTTTGAAAAAATCATAAATATAGGCATCTGAAGTAAAGTTAACTTCAAACCGTGCTCAACAAATGTAATAGGGATATTTAAATATTTGGAAAGTAAACTGAGAAGAATATTCATCTCTTGTATTGTTTCATGATTACATCTCAAAAGGCAGTATTTGTTTGATTGGTTTTTTCCATGTAATTTAAGTTCCTGCTTATTCTTAAATGAAAATTCCAAGTTCTTTTTGGACTTATTGGTATACAAAAGCATTAATATAGTTGAGAAATGTCTAATTCCTTTAGAAGTCCTTATAAACAACATATATGAAATAGAAAACTCTCCACTGGTAACTATAAATATGTAGGTAATTACTGTAGTCTTAACAGGAGATAATCTTCCAGGATGCATATTCCCAAAATGGGGAGCTTGGGTATCCTTAAGATGCATATTCTTTGTGTTGGAAATAGCTTTTCAAAAAAAAACAATAGCCTTTCCTGTCTTTTATGTGTGCAACTGTAGTAACTTAAATGAAAAATACAAATGCTGAATTGTGTACTTACTAAGTTTAAGAGAAAAGTGTTGCTTTGAATAATATGTGTAAAATACATGACTTTTTTTAGCTGCATACTAAACCAAAGTTACAGTGCAGGAGTATTTAGGTCACCTCAACAGGTGAAAGTAGGCTGCCTGAGCCAAGAACAGAAAAATTTAATCAGACTGGATATATCATTGATAGATTATGATTAACAGCATTTCTTCTGATGGAGAAAAATCTTAGAGTAGATTTTCAAAAAGTACTTTAAGGAAGATTAAAGTGCCTCATTATATTAGGATCATTAGAGATTCCAGCTGTTAGCAAATCAAGAGTGCATTCCGCTGATTTTCAGTGCAACAGTTGATATTTCTTTTGGCTTTATTTTCAGTTACATGATGTTCATTACTGTATACGGATGTTCAACCTTCACAAATTTCTTTTTCTGAAATAATGAACTTACTGGCTTATTCCACTTCAGCTAAGCAGTTAGTATTAGTGACAGGTTTTGTCACAATATTTGTCATCCGTATTGCACTATGGAGCCTATCCAAATTTTTTTTGCTACTACATGGTGTTGATCACACCAACTCTTGGCTCGTAAAGTCTATCAGATTTTATACTATGAGGATATTAAGAAAACATTTGACTTTGCTGCTCTTCACACTGTTAATCCTTTTATTCTCTATTATCAGACTCCACAGTAGTGCTGCAAAGCCCTGTCTGCTAAGTCACCATGTTATGAAAATTGCAGATAGGCATCAGCTCTTGCAGCTATGTTGAGGTGCTCTGCTGTGCCTCGGACAACAATTAAGCCTGGCTGAATGAGGATTTGAAGTGACAGATACGATATGCTTCTGTTAGGAGCTTTGTATTGAGTGACAGATGTGGTATGCCTCTCTCAGGAGCTTGGTATGGAGAAAGTGTCCAGTAATGGGATGAATTGTGTAAAAGTCATCAACTCCTGTCAGTGCTATTATAATTTTATAAATTTTAAGTGTTAACATTTTAAAACTGTGTACACCTACTGTTTAAAAAAATAAGCAAGGACAAATACAGGCTGTTCATATATTTGCTTAATTAATGTATTGGAGAATTTGCAGGTATTGTGGGCATGAGTTACATCCTTTGCTGAAAATGAGCCTGTATCTCTTGAACCTGTTGTCATGAGATGTTTGTACAGATGAGATTGCAATCAAAATAGCTTTTATGCCACATCGTTTGTCATCAGAGTAAATAACTAGTTATAGAACAAAAGTTCTGGAAAATTAAGCTGTTGGGAGATAGTCATATGAGCTGATAACAGCAGCTGATAACATGCAGCTTTGACTTGTGAGGTAGCTTTAACTTGTCAGATTCACTGGGTCAAGTGCTCACTTCTGAACTATCCATCTAAACTTCTTTATAATTAGTGGAAGGAAAGAGATGCTCAAAGTGCATGACTGATTTTATTCTAAAGAAGATGCTTGAAAGAAGTTACAGGTTTCATGTCCTAAAAGTATGAATTTAGTTTTATTGACTGAAAAACTAAAGCAGCTCTCTCACAGGCAGATGTGTACACAGTAGATAGCGAAATCTCTCCCAAGTGGTTAATCCCATCCAAAGTATCAGGCAATGAGTTATCTTATATTCTGTTTTAAGCAGAGTACTTCAGCTGCAGATCTCAAACAGTTCTCTATTTCGACATTAAAAATACTTCTTAAACAAGAGAAAGAATTTACCCTTCATCGTGGGATAAAATGATCCTATGCTAAAACAGCCCATATTCAGTGAGAATTCTGTCTACTTACTGAAATGTTTGAGTATGACTCCCCAATTCCAATTTTTTTAAAGCCTTGTGGATACCAGAAACTAGTAGGTCGTTTTGAAAAACGAGAGTTGTTACAGAAAAGATAACATGCATTTGGACACTTGTTAACTGTTGTACAATACAAGGGTACAAGTGAAGTGGAAAACAATTAATGAAAAAGCTAAATAATTTTTTACACAATGCTAATTATTTTCTGGAATTCATTGCTACAAGCTATGAATTCCACAAAGTTTGGAGTATTAAAGGATTAATTCTTTATTAGACTGAGAATACACACTTAGATATGATAAAGCCCCTCAAGAAGAGGAGATAAAGTTATTCATGTTTCCAAGCCTAACACAACTGGGAAGAAATTTCCTGTCTAGTTGGATTAAATTTTCAGTCAGGTTTACCTGCTGCTTAGCTAAAATGATGATAAAGACTGTTTTCTACCTTTTTTGACAGCTAAATTTTGATTAATGTCATATCAGGGAACTTACAATTTTAGTTATGATCTAATTTTATCTAATTGTTTACTACACACAGAGAGGTTCTTTATCTTTTTCTGAAGCATTTAGAAGTATTTGGTACTGAACAAAATCTTTACCAGATGGACTGTCAGATCTGACATGGAGATTACTGTATTTTCACCAAACTAACCCAAACTGTGCTGAAAACTTTGTAAGAGGAGCATACTTTGGAACAAAGCCTATTTAGAGTTCACTACTGATTGAAGTTTCTCTGTAGTCTTTATGTAAATTAATTAGCTTGATTTTAAGAGTACTGTACTTTATCCCTTCATGAAAATCCAAACACTTGTTTTAGCTTATCTTTCTCACCAGCTACATTACAAAGTTCAGTTGTTTGGGTTTTTTTCTTCTGAAGACTAGGAATTGGTGTTTATTCAAAAGTTTATTTAGTGTCATGTCATTATTTAAAAAAAAAAACCCACCACAAAACAACAGCAAAATGAGAGAAGACATGTCTGTTCACACCAACAGCATCTTCTACCAAGACCAGAATTTATCAATCGTATCCAGTAAGTTAGCTCAGTATGTCCTAGCCAGGCATTCAGATTTTGCTACACTGAAAATACCCCATATTATTATTTCCTACTTTCTAGCTTTTTATATGTCACATACAGCTGGTGACATTAAGCTCTTGATCCTTCTGTGAGTCTTCATATTCTTCCTTTGGAAAGAAACAGGTGTACCTGACAGCAGGCATCACATAGGTGAATGATCAAAGATTATAGTTGTTCGTAAGTGAAAACAGGGAGGATTACAGAAAGCTGATAACATGCTAGAGTGTAATTTTAATTTTAAATTAATACAAATACATGCAAAGTGAAGATTACAATGACTTTTAAACCTGAATTAACAGTCTTGACAGTCTGTTATTCACGCACTTAAAGGTAAGATTTGTAATGTAATAGTTGCTGTCTTGCTTCAAAATTAATGTTTTGGGTTTGTGGGTTTTTTTTATTTGTATCTTTTTCTTGGTTACTTTCCTTTTCAAACTATGGCATACAATAATCCATTATCAACAAACAGATGCACACCCACGTGCTCTTTCAATATACTATTATAGTGAGTGGACGATTACAACTTTTCTGGCAGTTCTGGTTATTGGTTGTAGATATTGCAATCTGCATGGAACTCACAACTTCCTTTGCTAAAAGGTTAACACCCAAAATGAGGAATTCTGTGAGTGTTTAACTAAGCATTTGACTTAGACTTGATAGTTTAATAGGTGCTAAAGAAAGGCTAGGGCTATTTTTATGAATCTGTAAAGATTTTGTAGGAATACGGAAGTAATTAACATCCTCACTGAGGGTGTGAGTTTCCCCAGAATGAATCTCCTTTCAAAAAATCTTGAAGAAGGGTCCCTTCAGAGAGCCGGCGAAGTTAACGACCATCCCACCAATTTGGCTACAAGTTGTCCTCACTTTATTGCTCCGGACAGCTCAATATATACAGTTAAGCAGTGTCCATGCGCCTGCCCCTTAACAGAGTTGGTCAGTTACAGGTTTACATGCGCCAGCGTTTTATTGGATAGTGCCATTCCACTATGCAGGCGGCTCTCACCCCCCCTTCTCCCCCTGGGGCCAGCACCTCCAGCCAAGCATCTCGCAAAGCTCTCACAAAACAGATAAAACTTCCTCCTCTCTGTGCCCCAAGGCAGCTTCAAGGACAGAGCCTTTGTTTAGGCCTAAGCTGGGTTGTCCAGTCCTTTAAAGGGATACCGCACCCCTGCTCCACAAGAAATTCCCCTACAGAATCTTCTGTCTTTGTTGTCCTTATAGGTATCAAATATAAGATAAAAAGAGAGGCAAATACTGTAAGGCAAATATTTATTTTTATTTAAACCGCAATAATAGACTTTTGGGGGAAGTGATGTCTGTAGTCAAGTTTCTTGCTTTAGATATGAAGATCAGAGTTGGCATCACTACGTGGTATTTAAATATCTGTCATCCATCAGCTTTGAGAATTTTGATTTAGCTTACTGGAGAAATCCTGACCAACTCAGCGTGTCACCAATGCACTTCTCTGTGCATTTCTGATTTTTCTTGAATTTCACAGCTATTAGGTACTATTTTTGTAATTGAAATAATATGTAAACTATTTTGATTCATTTTCTAGTTCCTAGTTGCTGAGTTGATCAAAGTGTTGGAGACACCTGGATGTGCTGACAAGCTTTATATAATTTCTCAGTGACTGAGAGATTGATGAAATTGGGTTACCAAAATGTAGGTATAAATTCTTTCATTAGACTGCAAAAAAAGACTTTATCCTACTGTTATATAATTTCCTTTGAATTTATATAGAAGTTGCAGAATCATGAGGGATGAAGTTATGTGCAGATTATTTTTGTTAAAAAGCTGTTGTTTGCTCACATCTTAGTAAAATACATTTCACTTGTAAGGGAAGTACTTACGTATATTCAGCCAGTAGCTTTGATAGAGGCAACTTATCTTTTACCTAGTTCCTGTTATATTGGCTTCCCTCTGCATATCTGTGAAGTACACTTTTTCTGGATAATATGAAAGCATTAATATTATATGATTTTTCTCCCATGAAGTATTCTAGTGCCATTCAAAATGCAATAGATTTTAAGAAAAGATTGCCAGAAGTTGAAAAATTGGAGATTAGGAACAAAATTGGATGCATTTCTATAGTACTATCACGTCCAAAAACATAAGAATATGACTAAACAGTAGCTTGTTATCATGGCAGTAATTTAAACAAAGTTATGATGTATGTTTAGTTTGTTAATTAGTGACATGGCATAATGTCAAGGGTTAGGGCTAGGTGGGCCACTGAACACTGACACATGCTTGCTAGCATTCTCTCTCCCCAAGCATGAATGGAAATGGAATAAGGCAGAGAGACTTATGGACTGGAAAAGAAAACTAAAAATCTCCCCTGCCAATAGCAATCCCCACTGATGCTGCAGAGCAGGCAGACACTGAGGAAGCCCCAGACTGAGCTCAGCAACAGAGGGGAATCAGATACAGGAGCTGGATTTGGAAACTCAGAGTTGGGATCAAAGGCAGAAGACTGGACGGAGTCCTCCTCAGATGCTGGTCACTGAAGATGAGGAAGAGGAAGTGAGTTTAATCCCCATGATCCCTCAGCTTTATGCTGGATATGACATATAAGGAATGGAATATTCTTGTTAGTCACCTGTCCTGTCTGTTCCTCCCCAGAGGTGTAACCTTTTATTTCCTTGTAACCCCTTTTACTTCCCAGCATCCTCAATGTGATAGACAAGATTTAGGACCTTGGTCACTACAGCAGCAAGTAGAAGCAAGAGTCATTCTGCATAACAGTCCCTGGCAGTAACTGTAAACATCAGGTGTTATAGGTTCAATATGGCAGACACGGTTGGAAAGAACATGCTGCTAACTTCAGAAAGCGCAGCCTCTTAGAAGAGATTGAGCTGAGAACTAGAAATCACTGAACAGAATTGGTTCTGTTTAGCTCAAACCAGGACATACAAACACTGAGAGAACAAAGTTTGCAAATGATTGGAAAGGTTATTAAAGCTGAAAGAAAACTGAAGAAGCTGAGGGAGTAAATTAAGTGAATGGGTACTATGAAACTGAAATTAGTGTTCATGAAAGCAGTCCTGTGGGAGGAGGGGGTGACATCCTATAACTACATAACTGGTACAGAACTCAAAATTAACTGCATGCACTTCAGAAAGTGATCTAGTTACTGAGTTGGAAAACTCACTGAAGGTTGATCAATGAGCAACTGCAGTTCAAAAGTAAAAGCAAAATGCCTAATGAGAATGTTCAGTCTGTGGCTGTGTTAGCTATATGAAAAGCAATATAGGGTATTTCATTTTAGAGGCCACTGAAATTGCACTGAGAGACTCACTATGAATGTGATGAGAAATGGATGAGATTGTGTTTATTTTATTTTAATCTGAGGAAGGAGGTGTATAAGAAGCAGAATAAGAATGTAAAATCAGAAACAGTTTAAAGAAGTTAAAATTGGACAAGGAGGCTAGAAGAGCAGTAGGATGGCAACCTATCATTTGGTTTACAGGCTTCTTCCACTATTTATCTAAAAATACATCTTTAGAATCAGGGTGCTTGTGCGGGTGTTACAATGTGAACTTCATTAGGCAGTAAAGGGGCATAGGGACATGAGAGCTATGGAGGTATTTCAGGTGTGAACTATACAAGTAGAAATTAAAACTCAAACTGCTGGAAGTAAAAAGCTGTGTTGCATTTGCCTGGCCAGATTTCGAGGGAAGGGGGGGGCATGTATAGGGGTAGCTTCAGCAAGAAGGTGCTGGAACATTCCCCTAGGTCTGATAGAGCCAATGCCAGCCGGCTCCAAAGATGAACCCACTTCTGGCCAAGGCTGAGCATACCAGTAAAGACAGGTTAGGAATGCCTCTGTGAAAACATATTTAAGAGGCAGGGGGAAAAAAAGAACTGGGCCACACAACAACTGGAAGGGAGAGAGAAGAGTGAGAGTATGTGAAGACACTAAGGTCAGTGAAGAAGGGGAGGAGAATGTGCTCCAGGCACCAGAGCAGCGAGTCCCCTGGGTCACGGTGAAGACCATGATGAAGCAGGCTGTCCCCCTGCAGCCCATGGAGGTGACAAGGTGTAGATGTCCACCTGTGGCCCGTGGAGGACCCCACAGCGGAGCAGGTGGATGCCTGAATGGGGCTGTGACCCCATGGGAAGCCCATGCTGGAGCAGGTTGCTGCTAGAGCCTGTAGCCCATGGAGAGAGAGATGCCCATGCCAGAGCAGGCTGGCTGGAAGGACTTTTGTGACACTGCGGGGGGACTCATGCTGGAGCTGTTTCCCCTGAAGGTCTGCACCCCATGGAGAGAGACAGTTTGTGAAGAACTGCCTCCCATGAGAGGACTCACATTGGAGAAAGGTGTGTGAAGATCATCTCCCATGAGAGATACTCCACAATAGGCCAGGGGAAGAGTGAGGAGTCCTCCCCTGGAGGAAGCAGAAGTGGTGGAGACAACATCGGATGAACTGACTGCAACCCCCATTCCCTGTCCCCCTGCACCGTTTGGGCAGAGGAGGTGGATAAACTGGGTTTGATGTTAAGCTGGAGAAGAAGGGAGGGGTGGAGGAAGGTGTTGTTTTTAAGATCTGCTTTTATTTCTCATTACTCTTCTCTGATTTCTTTGTTAATAAGTTTGATTTCCATAAATTGAGTCTGTTTTGCCTGGAATGGTAACTGTAAGTAATCTCCCTGTCCTCCCTCAAATCATGGGTCCTTTGTTATATTTTCTCCCCTGTCTAATGGAGAAGGGGGAGTGATAGAGCAGCTATGGTGGACACCTGGCAACTAGCCAGGGTCAAACCACTTTAAAAGCACAAGCAGATTTTGGTTGGATGAGCGTTTGAATACTTCTATGAACACACATACAGGTTTAGTCAGAAGGGCTCTCAATTTATGAGTGGCATGCAGGTCTAAGCTCTTAATCAGGCAACCTCAGACAACATCTTACTTCATGGTATATGTTGAGCTAACAGTCATGTTCTGGATGAGCAGATTGGGGCAAAATTCAGCACAAAAACTGAGCAGACTGACAGGGAGAAACACATGTTACCAACGAAGAGTTCTTTCAAGATATATGGCCAGTAAGCCTGGAAGACACTTTAACTCTGCATTTACATTCTCTCTGAAATAACCTGATCATTTGTCCATATTTTGTGTCCCATGTCAGTCTGTATATTGGCTGACTATAAAATAACTTCTCTGAAATTAAATTTCAAGATGTCTTAGAATGGCATTTGAGTTTAATGTGAAAATCAGTTGCTGATTAGTAGGCTTGTCTGAAGAAAACAGTACATTTCTGTTCCATTAGTTCCACAAGCTCTCCATCTGCTTTTGAGAAAAAAAAAAACTGTTGTATGTGATTTTTGTTGAATCATCTCTAGTTTCAAATTACTGATTTCTAGATTGCTTATTTTAACTATTTTGTGAAACCTCGTGAAACTCTCATGCAAAACACTGTGTGAAACTAGATTTAAATTTGACCCTTGACATAAACATCATACAGAAATGAGGGATCTGGCTCTTCAGACCAGCTGAGACCATCCAGATCTCAACAGTCTTTCAAAATTATACCAGCCATCATTTCTTTTTGTAGATGACAATAAAATATTCAATTGAAAATGACAGTTCACAAGGACGTTTTTAGCTGCTGCTTCATCTCAGAACTAAAATTTTGTGTAATAAGTGAATAATCATAATTAGAATCCGTGGCTGATTTTGAAAGTTCTGTCTTTCCTTGAAGACTTGTTTAGTAATAAACAAATTTAAAGAGAATATTCTTCCTCCTTTTTAATCATGTTGTAAAGTTTATTTTATGACAGATCACTGATACTGTTTGCCAGCCATGAACATTGGCCCGTTACTTTCCTCTTGGTATGCACCATTGGTTTATACGCTAGTTAGAATGCAAAGCCAATTTAAGCACTGTTGTAACATCACATGAAAATGGAAATGTTTTATGAATAATGAAATAAAGGAAATGATTACTCAGCCTGGAATTTTAGAATACTATATCTGTCTTGTAGCTCAACAAATCTAGCTATAATACAGCTCTTTAATGTGTAGAGACACTTGTAACAGAGTCTGCTGTCCATATATGAGTAACAAGCTGAAATGTTGCTCTAGAACCTAAAATATGCCTGAAATGTGGAAAGAAACCCAGCCTCAGTTAAAGCAAAGATGATCTGTGGGCTGTACATTTCCTGAAAAAAAATTTAAAAGCAGTAGAAGAAAAAGGTCTGACTTGGTAATAGAAAGGATCTTTGTTTGTTTGACTGATTATAAAAGACTTTCACACAAGTGACTAATCTCACTTTTCAAAACAATATTTTACTATTTGGTGCTCTGAAGAACTTAGTTACTTATCTTAGCTGTATTTTTTTTTCTGTTGAAACTTTGGTGTGGCCTTCAAGGAGTATAGCCAAAGAATATGTAAACCAACCATTTTTGTGTTGGCTTACTCCCTTTTCATAAGGTTCTCATATGTGTATGCATTTGGTTTTGCTCTGTGTAGAATCTTCAGCTCTGTTCTCTTTATGACATGAAAGGTAACTTATAATCTGAGTCAAGCTCTGATATGCAACTAATTTTACATCTCATTATGACTACAAAGCTATAAAAACATGAAAGGTCATTTAAAAAGCTTCAGATTAATCAAACTTTTGTAGTTAAAATGTTAAGTATGCCCTTCTCACTTAGAGAGCAAAATGTGAGTCATCTTACTGGAATCAAGAATTTCATTTTAAGGATGGTATAAATTGGTGCAACTTCTGTGCCAATGCTTCCTTGCTACCAGCTGTATTCTCCCTCTTTCTACAATCAAATTTCAGTGAAAATACCTAAAATAAAAAAATTGAACAGTTACAAGAACAATGAAACACTTATCAGCACTGGTTTTTAAACAGTTGACACATCAGTACTTCATGTGTTGTACACTACTCTTCTGAAAACTTCTCTTCAATTTATTGGAAAAGCTGTTGGAAGATTACCTACTGCTGTACACTTCCGTTATTTTTTTTGTTGAAACAGATACTTTCATGTAATGCATATTCACTAACAGCTTACGGATTTAACAAAGATTTGATCCCTGTATTTTCCTTGATGCTAGGATTATTGCGTCCTACGAGTGTTAACTGCTCCACAGACTATAAGAAAGAGACTCCATTTTCTTCACTCAGCTGGGTGTCAAAATAAGGTTAAATGGCATCAGTCTAAAAGATGATGCAGAGCATTAATTAGTTTTTCAGAGAAAGCTTTCCTGTGAGTAGTTTGCCCATTATCTTTTGGTTATAAATGAGCCTTGAACACATCAATGCATAAATGACAGCAGAAAACTTCTATTTCCTTTTAGAGTTATTGGAGTAAGTTAGCTTTTTGGATTAGAAAGAGGGTCCTTAAAGATCAAAAGCAACTATCCATTGGAGGCAAACAGGCATAGGACGCACAAATTCTTTTTTAATATTTCAGAGCAACAAAGGTTTTGGTATAGATTTGTCAAACCATTTTGAATCTATTCATGATATATTTGAAGAGGTAACAGCACGAAACTTGTCCTACCTGAAATAGCACAGAAGAAGTACGGGGAAAAGATAATGTATTTGTTTGTACCAGATACTAACTTGTATGCTCTTCTAATAAAACCTAGTCAAGATAACTCTGCTTTCCTCTTGTTAGCTGCAGGAATTCTATTAATTTTTGCAGTTCGGGAGTTAAAAGATTTTTTAAAGATGTAACTACATCTTAACAATTACATGTTTCTTCCTTACATATGCCAATAAAGTCTATTAAAGAATTTTTACGTTGCTTTTAAATTATTCTTCCATTTCTATGAACAATGGGAAAACCTACACAGTTACAAGAAATTTTAACAAAAATGTCATCATACTTGTTGCTTCGGATGACCTTGTTTTTATAACACATATTAAATTATCCCAAGTAGTAGTCAAAGGTGTGATTTGAGATTTATAACTGTGCTGTATCTAGTAAGACATTCATATAGATTCCTGAGCAATGCCCTGATACTCATTTTCTCTTAGAGATGAAAAGTCAAATGTTCATTCTAGGGCACCTGCAGGTCAGTCAGTCTTACCCCTGTGCCTGGCAAGATCATGGAGCAGATCCTTCTAAAAAGTATGATAGGGCACACGGAAAAGAGATGATTGGTGACAGTCACAGTCAACATGGCTTCACTAAGGGCAAATCATGCCTGATAAATTTGGTGGCCTTCTAGGATGGGATTACAGCATCGGTGAATAAGGGAAGAGTGACTGACATCTTCTACCTGGAATTCTGCAAAGCATTGGAACTGTCCTGCACAACACCCGTGTTTCTAAAACAGAGAGGCATGGATCTGATGGGCAGACAACTCAGTGGCTGAGGAATCGGCTGAGTTTGTGGTCAACGGCTTGATGTCCAAGTGGACCCCAATGATGAGTGGTGTCCCTCAGGGGTCAGTACTGGGACAAGTATTATTTAACATCTTTGTGGGGGAGACGGACAGTGGGATTGAGTGTGCCCTCAACAAGTGTGTGGATGACACTAAGCTGAGTGCCAGCTCTAGAGGGAAGGGATGCCATACACAGGGACTTTGACAGGCTAGGAAAGTGGGCCTCTGTGAACCTCCTGAAGTTCAACAAGGCTGAGTGAGGAGTATATTGAGAGCAGCCCTGTGGAGAAGGATTTGGGCATACTGGTGGATGAGTAACTGAATATGAGCTGGCAATGTGAGCTTGCAGCCCAAAAAGCCAGTCACATCCTGGGTTGCATCAAAAGAAGTGTGACCAGCAGGTCGAGGAAGGTGATTTTCCCCCTCTACTCTGCTCTCATGAGACCTCAGCTGAAGTACTGTGTTTGGCTCTTGGGCCCCCGACATGAGACATGGATCTGTGTTCCACTAAGATCCTCTGCTGCTCTCTACCACTTGAAGGAGTAACGTTCCAAATCTGAGGCACAAAGTGAGGTTTATTAGGATAAGACACTTAAGGAGACAAAAATTACACCACCCATTGAGTGGAGACTATTCTGCTCCTACTCCAAACTCCTTATAATCTACTTAATAGGTATCACTCGGTTCCCAGGGAAGTATCCTTACCTGGTAAGTAAGAGGAAATCACCAAGGTATGGGCCAGCTATTCCTCAGGAGTGCTCAAATTGGGCTTCCAAAGAACAGTTTATACACCCTTCCTCGTGAGTTTCTGTGGGCACTGCCCAGTGGCATCATGTCACTGTTGTCATGCAAGCTCGGGGCTTGCAACTGGTGAGCAAATTTGGGCCCAGCACAAGAGCTCAGAACACTGACTAAAGTACTACCACTTGGTCTGGACTTTCTCCTCACAGCCTGCTTGAGCAGGTCCAGAAGGGGGCTGGAGCACCTGCCCTGTGAGGACAGGCTGAAAGAATTGAGGTTGAGCCTGGAGAATACAAGGCTCCTGGGAGGGATATAGATTTGTTGGAGTAAGTCCCAGGGAGGGCCACAAAGATGATCCAGAGGCTGGAGCACTTCTGCTATGAGGACAGGCTGAAGGAGCTGGGATTGTTTAGCCAGGAGAAGAGAAGACTCCGGGGGTACCTTATAGCTGCCTTCTAATACCTGAAGGGAACCTACAGGAAGGCTGGAGAGGAACTTTTTACAAGAATGTCCAGTGATAGGACAAAGGGAAATGGATTTAAATTGAAGGAGAACAGGTTTAGATTGGATCTTAGGAAGAAATTCTTCAGTATGAGGGTGGCAAGACTCTGGAATAAATTGTCCAGGGAAGTTCTGGATGCGCCCTCTGTGGAGATGCTCAAGGCCAGGCTGGATGAGGCCTTGAGCAACCTGGTCTACTTGAGAGGTGTCCCTGCCCATGTCAGGGGGGGTAGATTAGATGATCTCTAAGGTCCCTTCCAGCCTAAGCCATTCTATAGTTCTGGGGTTCTATGATGATCAATTTCAGCTGAGACATTTTGGGGGAGAGGAGAATTAGCCATTGAGTCACTGTTGTGAATTATTATTATTATTTTCTTTGCTTGGTAAGTTAATACTTCCTAGGGGGGAAAAAAAAAAAAAAAGCTTATTTACATTTTCAATCTGGTTTTGAGAGCACTGGAGCAAGAAGTGGACACATACAGTCTTGTACATTGATTTCAAACAAATTTGATGGTAACCTTGAATAGTTCTGAAACAGAAGCAACACAGTTGACCTAAAACACATTGATGCAATCCACAGAAAAGTGACATAAAAAAATCAATGTATTTAGTTCTCATTCCAGGGAAAAAAAACAAAGTCCTCATCGTCTTTATAGGCTGTCTAGGCTCTTCTGGCTTTGCATAGATCAGCATTACTTCTGTACACAGATGTTCATTTTATGCTACAAACAGGGTGGCAGTCAGTCAGGACTAGCCATAAACAAACACTGCATCGGCAAAAAAAAAGGTGTTCTGTCACTAACAACTCACTTGAAAACATACTACTCTACACCCTAGGACCTGCCAACAGCATATGATTGTGTGCAGCCAGGGCAATATCACACAAGTACAGAGCTGCTGACGTAATCATACCGTCCTCATATCCAGTCGCTTCCTATGCATAATTCACAATGCTTTTTCCATATAGTTGATTATTGTTCCCAGCAGGGTTACAAATACAACAAGCAAACTCCCCTGAGTCCCGATATATATGAGAATGCTGTTACTTAAAGATCTCTAAGAATAAAACTTGTTTCGAGGGCTTGAGGCCATCATATAATTCCCTAACAACATTCTGCTGTGCAGAATCTGCCTCCTCTTTCCATCTCACTCCTCAGAAGAGTTGGTGTGTGCCCAGGGCTATCGGTAAGGGTGGTGTGCGGACCTTGGTTGGTTGGCCCCACACCCAGCAACTCTCAAGCAAGTGTTCCAATGAAGTATTCATGTTAATCTAAGTTACGTTAAACTGCGGGTGGCCAGAAGCCACATCTCCCTGCCAGCCCCTCACTGTCCCTCCTGCCCTCCTCCCGCTGTTCCCTCAGGGCTCGCAGGGCTCTTTCTCACAGGGTTTTTTCCCTCCCTTCTGGCAGCGTTTGGCCCTTACTCCCTGCGGCTTTCTTTCTGTCTCTCTCTGTCTGACTCCCCCCATGGCTGAGGGGCTGGGCCGGGCCCTGCCCTGGGGCCGTTGGAGCCGGCTGGAACCGGCTGTGTCCGGCTCAGGGCAGCCCCGGCCCCACACGCAGGGGCCCGCACGCTCGAGCCTGCGCAGTGCGGCTGCCGGCTCCGGGGCACCCGCAGTAGGTGCAGTGGATACGTAGAAAATCGCCTTTGTTTACTTTCTTCAACAAAATATTTAAAAGTGTACAAACAGTTTGCCTCTCCCTGTTTGTTGCCTGTGTGTACTTTTTGTGGTGGGGGTGTTCTAAACTGACAAGTCTTTCGGGGACAGCCGTACCCCGATTCACGGCACCACACCAGGTTACCAACCACTTTGCACAGCAGTACAGAGATACCTGCATTCTGCAGTGTTCTCACTTGGTGATAGACTGTAAATCAAACACGTTGAAGATGAAAGGAACTGTTTCTGGGCTCCACCTGTGGCAGATTCGCTCTGGAGCTCACCACCAGTCCTGCAGGTCCCGCACAAGGTGTGTCACAAAGCGCTGTGGAGGATACTAGAAAAAGGCTGTGAGGTGAGGTGTAGTTCCTTGGTAGCAATTATCAGAAAGATTTCAAGAAAGGAGCTTCCAGTGGTTTCTATTCTTGTACCTCAAAAGTTACTATGATTTTTGATGCATTTATTTAAAAGCTAGATACAGGATGGTAGAATTAATGAGGTCATAACACATGAATGTTCTCCAGAAGGTGTTTGTAAGTCTTAAAAACTACACTCTTGAGAACTTTCTTCGTAGAGAAACTGAGAAAAGACTGAGTAATGTTATTGTTAAATAAAATTAAGACATTTCCAGTGCAGAATACCAAATATGTCTGGGCTCTGTAGAATAAATATTGCTTTCAATAAATGTTTAAGCAGAATAACATTTCATGCTTTCATTACAGAATGCCCACACTCAGTAAACTTTAGAAAAATAATTTCAACTTTAATAGAAACAAGTGTGTAAGTGAAGTTTTAGTAAGTAAAGAGGTGCTGGAGGTTAAGAGGGTAACATGTTTTTGATTATGATCAGTGCCTCATTTTCTGTCAATTAAAAAAAATACCATAAATGTTTTATGTAGTCTGTTACTGTATCAGTTCTTTGGTCTTATCTAGTATATTTTGAATATAATTGAGACTGAGTCAAAAACCTTGACCTGACATTGTGGCTGAGCCTGAATAGTACAGTTGCATAATGTTCAAAGAAATAAATAGCTTTGTAATACACAGGGGGTGAATATTTGTTCTTTAAAATTTGTTTGATTCTAGGCTTCTTTTGGGAATGACTCTACAGCAAAACGCATGATCTCCAGTTCGAGGCCTTTGTGACTGTCACTATCATAGAATCATAGAATCATAGAATGTTAGGGATTGGAAGGGACCTCGAAAGATCATCAAGTCCAATCCCCCTGCCAGAGCAGGAATGCCTAGACTATGCCACACAGGAACGTGTCCAGGCAGGTCTTGAATGTCTCCAGAGAAGGAGACTCCACAACCTCCCCAGGCAGCCTGTTCCAGTGCCCCGTCACCCTCACTGAGAAGAAGTTTCTTTTCGAGTTTAAGCGGAACCTCTTATGTTCCAGTTTCAGCCCATTACCCCTTGTCCTATAAGTGGTTGTCACCGAGAAGAGCCTGGCTCCATCCTCGTGACACTCACCCTTGATATATTTGTAAACATTAATGAGGTCACCCCTCAGCCTCCTCTTCTGCAAACTAAAGAGCCCCAGCTCCCTCAGTCTTTTCTCATAAGGGAGATGCTCCACTCCCTTCATCATCCTAGTTGCCCTGTGCTGGACTCTCTCCAGCACTTCCCTGTCTTTCTTGAACTGAGGGGCCCAGAACTGGACACAATATTCCAGATGGGGTCTCACCAGGGCAGAGTAGAGGGGAAGGAGAACCTCTCTCGACCTACTAACCACCCCCCTTCTAATACACCCCAGGATGCCATTGGCCTTCCTGGCCACAAGGGCACAGTGCTGGCTCATGGTCATCCTGCTGTCCACCAAGACTCCCAGGTCCCTTTCCCCTACACTGCTCTCTAATAAGTCATTCCCCAACTTATACTGGAACCTGGGGTTGTTCCTACCCAGATGCAAGACTCTACATTTACCCTTGTTATATTTCATTAAATTTTTCCCCGTCCAACCTTCCAGCCTGTCCAGGTCTCGCTGAATGGCAGCACAGGCTTCTGGTGTGTCAGCCACTCCTCCCAGCTTGGTGTCATCAGCAAACTTGCTGATAGTACTCTCTAGTCCCTCATCCAAGTCATCGATGAATATATTGAATAATACTGGTCCCAGTACCGACCCTTGAGGCACTCCACTGGATACAGGCCTCCAACCAGACTCTGCCATATTGACCGCAACTCTTTGGCTTCTTCCCCTTAGCCAGTTCACAGTCCACCTCACTACCCGAGAGTCTAGACCACACTTCCTCAGTTTAGCAGCAAGGATGCTGTGGGAGACGGTGTCAAATGCTTTACTGAAGTCAAGGTAGACCACATCCACTGCTCTGCCATCATCTATCCACCTTGTTATATCCTCATAAAAGGCTATGAGGTTAGTCAAGCATGACTTCCCCTTGGTGAAGCCATGTTGACTGTCTCTAATGACCCTCTTATCCCTGATATGCCTTGAGATGGCACCAAGGATAAGTCGTTCCATCACTTTCCCGGGGATGGAGGTGAGGCTGACCGGTCTCTAGTTTCCCGGGTCCTCCTTCTTGCCCTTTTTGAAGACTGGAGTGACATTTGCTTCCCTCCAGTCCTCAGGCACCTCTCCGTCTCCCAAGACTTGGCAAAGATGATGGAGAGTGGTCTAGCAATGACATCAGCCAGCTCCCTCAGCACCCGTGGATGCATCCCATCTGGACCCATGGATTTATGGATGTCCAGATTGCTTAATAGGTCCCTAACCCAGTCCTCATCGACTAAAGCAAACTCCTCCACTGCCCTGACTTCCTGTGGGGCCTCAGGGGAACGGGGCTCCTCAGGACAGCCTCCGGCAGAGTAGACAGAGGCAAAGAAGGTATTCAGTAACTCTGCCTTCTCTGTATCTTCTGTCACCAAGGCACCCACCTCATTCATCAGTGGGCCTACATTGCCTCTGGTGTTAGTTTTATCTGCCACGTATTTGAAAAAGCTCTTCCTGTTGTCCTTGACCCCTCTCGCCAGGTTCAATTCTAGAGAGGCCTTTGCTTTCCTAGTTGCCTCCCTACATCCTCGGACAACAACCTTATATTCTTCCCAAGTGGCCAGCCCTGCCTTCCAAGATCTGTAAATTCTCCTCTTGCCCTTGAGCTTACCCAGCAGATCCCTGTTTAGCCACGCAGGTCTCCTGGCTCCCTTCCTTGACTTCCTACGTGTCAGGATGCTCTGATCTTGAGCACGGTAGAAGCAGTCCCTGAACGCTAACCAACTGTCTTGGGCCCCTTTACCTTCAAACAGCCTTGCCCATGGGATTTTCTCTAGTAATTGCTTGAAAAATCCAAAGTTTGCCTTGGCAAAGTCCAGGGTTGCAATTCTGCTTGCTATTTTGTTTCTGCTACATGAGATCTTGAACTCCACCATTTCATGGTCACTGCAGCCAAGGCAGCCCTCAACCTTTACTGCTTCAACCAGATCCTCCTTGTTAGCGAGGATGAGGTCCAGCAGTGCTCCTCTACTAGTCGGCTCCTCCACCATTTGCAACAGAAAATTATCATCGATGCACTGGAGGAACCTCCTGGACTGTGGCTGACTGGCTGAGTTGTCCTTCCAGCAAATATCAGGGAAGTTAAAATCCCCCATGACAACCAGGGCCTGTGATTGTGAGACCGCTCTCAGCTGCCTGTAGAAGGCCTCATCAACTTCCTCACCCTGATCTGGTGGCCTGTAATAGACACCCACAACAGTATCTCTCCTGCCAGCCTGCCCCTTAATTCTAACCCATACACTCTCAACTTGCTCCTCATCCATGCCTGGATGGTATTCAAGACATTGTAGTTGCTCTTTCACGTAAAGAGCGACTCCACCACCTCGCCTGGCTGGCCTGTCTTTCCTGAAAAGGACATAGTCACCCATGACCACATTCCAGTCATGTGAGCTGTCCCACCATGTCTCTGTAATTGCCACCAGATCATAATCTCCTGCCCGAACCCAGGTTTCTAGCTCCTCCTGCTTATTCCCCATGCTGCGTGCATTGGTGTATAAGCATTTCAGGGAGCAAGCTGAGCACACTGATCTCACCCTAGGGGGATGGGAGGCCACCCGGTCCTCATAATTTCTAGAGCACTGCCCCGCTGCAATCCCAGCTATAACCCCATCCCCCTTCATATCTAGTTTAAAGAACGCTCTATGAGTCCCGCCAGCTCATGACCAAGGATCCTTTTTTCCCTTTGTGTCATTTGAACCCCAGCTTGTTTCAGTAGACCAGGTGCCCTGTAGATCTCCCCATAGTTAAAAATTCCAAAGCTAGACCGCTGGCACCACCCCTTTAGCCAAGTATTAATCTGCTGCACTTTGTCAAACCTTCCACTATTTTTCCTCATAATTGAAGGAATAGAGGCAAACACAACCTGTGCGCCTGATCCTTCTAGCATCCGCCCCAGTGCCCTAAAGTCCCTTTTGATTGCTTCTGGCCGTCTCTCTAAAATCTCATCATTACCGATCTGCATAACCAAAAGCGGGTAATAGTCCGTGGGTTTGACCAGACCAGGAAGCTTCTTGATAACATCCTTAACTCGGGCCCCAGGGAGGCAGCAGACTTCCCTGTGGGTCGGATCAGGGCGGCAGACAGGGCCCTCTGTTCCCCTCAGGAGGGAGTCTCCAATTACAATTACCCTCCTTTTTTTCTTAGATGAAGGAGTCCTAATGCGTGTATCCGAGTGACTCACCCTAGACAGCCCTATGGGTGAACCCTCCACTGACTCTTCCTTTGCCTGGCTCTCATTGTCTAGAGCCCCATACCTGTTTTGCAGGGGCAACTGGGCAGGTGAGGGAGGCCAGGCAGAGATTTTCCTTCCTCTCCTGGCAGGCACCTGCTTCCACTCCTCCCCATCCTTTAGGTCCCCCCCTTTTGCCTGATGGCCAGAGGTGGGGGGATATTCAGCTCTTTGCAGAGCTTGCTGCTCGCCATTCAGGACGTGACTCCACCGATCTATCTCTCTCTCCGACTCCCTAATGCTCCTCAGCCTTTCTACTTCTTCCTTCAGTTCAGCCACCAGGCTGAGCAGATCGCTCACCTGGTCACATCGGACACAAGTGTCACTTCCACTACCCTCCATGGCCAGTGCCAGGCTCCAGCATTCTCTGCAACCTGAGGCCTGAACACCCACATGTTTACATGGCGCCTCTGTCTGGGTGCCCACAGTTTTTCGAACAACCAATGATCTGGTGGCAACCATAGTTGGCTCTACAATACAAAGACTCTCCGGAAAGCTATGCACGGAATAGTTTACAGGCCTTTTAAGTACTTGCCTTTTAACAAAGACTTACTCTTCTAGGCCTTTTGTTCGGTGAACAGGGACTAGTCTCTGCCCTCCCCAAGGCTTCTTATACCCTGAGGGCAGAGTTAACAGCTGATCACCGTGTTTAAAATCGCAGCGCCGCTGAGGGTGGCTCCGCCCACGCTATCTCGGGTGTCCGCCCTGGAGCTGCCGGTGGGGCCTCAGTTTGGTTGCTGTAGCCGGCTTAAAAAAAAGCCCCCCAAAAGCTTTTTGCCAGCCTTTTTTTTTTTTGTTTAGATTCCTTCCCCAGTGCAGTCTTACCTGCTCTGAAGCTGTCCTCTGTCTTAGAGCTGTGCGGGGCAGTGCAGAAACACCCATGCTAACTCCAAAAAGAAATTGGTGTAGACAGGCCTTTGGTAAGAGGAATTATCTCTATTAACAGCTCTAGTTTATGCCATCAGAAAACTATTAAGACCCTTGTCTGTTCTCCAGTGCAAAGAACTTCTAGCTCCTGTGTTTCAGTCTACTGAGAAGAACTCGTAGCTGGATGAGTGCTTCTCTAACGCCAGATGAATCTTTTGTGGCTCCCTTCCATGTCTTTTTGTCTTTGGCTCTGTGTATCTACCAGGTACTTAGAGTTTCTGTGCCTAATACTTGCTAAGAGTTATGAGTAGAAGAGAGTGCCCAGGTCTTCTACTTTTTGAGAAAGTTGGGAGGTAACGTGGGATGGAGGACAAATGCTTCTCATTTGTGCCTATATGGAAATAGTTCTTTGTGGCCTTATACTCCAAACTTCCGAGCACACTTTCTCTTTTGTTATGGCAAAAATGGAAGTTGCTTTCCTGTTATGTGTTTTTTGTTTTTTTTTTCTCTATGCCTCTCAGGATTCCTCTTTGTGTCTCTGTCAAGCACACAGAATATGTGGTGGGGAAAGTAAATAATTTATGCTGGCACATACACTTCTGCACAAATATGTGTATTGGCAGAAGCGAAGAGGCAATGTAAAATGTGGGTTTAGGGTGTTATACTAGTTTTGGCTGGGGTACAGTTAATTTTTCTTCATAGTAGCTGCTATGGGGCTGTGGTTTGGATTTGTGCCGGAAACAGTGCTGATAGCACAGGGATGTTTTAGCGATTGCTGAGCTGTGCTCACACAGCATCAAGGCCTTTTCTGCTCCTCACCTCACCAGTGAGTGGGCTGGGGTTGCACAGGACATTGGGAGAGGACACAGCTGGGATAGCTGTCCCCAACTCACCAAAGGGATATCCCACACCACATGATGTGCTCAGCATTAAAACTTGGGGGGAGGCTGACGGAGGCCAAAGCTGGGCCTCGGTCAGTTGGTGGTGAGTAGTTATTTTTGTTTGCATCACTTGTCTTTCTTTGGTTTTATTTTCCCCTTTCTTTGTTATTTTTTTCTCTTTTGCTTATTTTTTTTTTAAAAAAAATTGTTAAACCGTTTTTATTTAAACCCACTGTTTTTCTCATTTTTACACTTCTGATTCTCTTCCCTCATCCTGCTGGGGGAGAGAATGAACCAGCAACTGTGTGGGGCTGAGCTGCCTACTGGGGTTAAACCACGACAGGTGGTTTAACATGTAAGCCATGAAACTTTGACTTTCTTATTGCCAGATGTATTTTTTGAGGATGATTTCAATACCCTTTTATTTTTGTCATTGTGAGTCCAGAAGCCTTTCAAGATTAAACTGCAATTTCAAGAGTATACTGTAGTCATGATCAGATTCTTTGTAAGCAGATTTTCTGGGTTTTTAAATAGGCACTACTTGTGTAAACTCAGTTAATAGAGTTTTAGTTTGCTCCAAGAAAGAGGTAATTGTGAACACAGTATGTGCCTTGGTTACTGGTCTAGTCCCAAACAAGCAGAAGAGCTCATTTTACTAACCCAACTGTGGATGTTTTACTGCCTTATGTGTGACTGTTTCAGTCAATTTCAGTTAATTCCAGGTGTTGCTCAGATTCGATGAGCTGTTAAGTTTATTGTCTGAATGGTATCAGTGGAGGTGGTTACAATGTAGACAGCATTGTACTGTTGAAAGTAAATACTTTAACATAGGAAAATAAAATTAGTACAGATTTTGGGGATTTTACTGGGTTGTTTTTTGTGATATATGAAAGTGAAAAAATCAATTCCTGTGTACTGAAAAAAAGAGAAAATATTACTTTGGGGCAGATATTAAATAAGTATATTTTAAAATGCAGATATATATAACAACTGGGATTTTGCAAAGACACCTATCTGCCTTGGTGACAAAATACATTTCTCTGCCTACAGAGGACTGGGTTTTATTCATGGCCGTATTTCAAACAGAATATGTGATTACATGCAATTTGCTGTCTCTGATGTGTGTCCCTCACATCATTAATATAACAGCTACCATTCCTTTTTGACAAGATTAGTAGCAAAATTTAGAAAGAAGCTGAGCCTGATCACATTTTTGGAATATTTAGTTTGGAGTAGCTTTGACCATCCTTCTGGGTCTTTTGTAAGTAGGTGAAATTTCACCAGCTCCCATTTACTTTGTAGATATGTGAGCTGTCGGCATGAATAACAAATATTCCATGGTGATGTAGCTTGAGCATGAGATACTGCAATATATATGATCAGTTAACTCTTTGCTTCCTACTGTAGCTTGATGAATACAAACAGGTACACTGCTGCCCTCTAGGTCTTGCAACATCTGGATCTCTCAGTTCTGCAATGCATTTTTCAGTTACAAATATCTACAAAAAATAGCTTTTTAATCAAGAAGAAACAGGCAATACTAAATGTTGAAAGTAACAAGTATCCTTGTGTAAATACAGGCTGTCTTTAAGATTCACTTTTGTTTTCACTTTAATCTGTGATTGGATGTATCTCTTCATCCTTGATTTAAAATTTTTTAGTGTTATTCTGAATTTTAGACATTTAAGCGAAGTTTTCTGTGACGTAATTTGTTTAAAGTTCAACCTGTTGCTAAAAATTAGTTGCGTCATATTTGAAGTGAATCCATATATGCAATGCAAAAGCTTAGTGCCTCTGAAAAGAAAAAAATGTGGTTTGGTCTTGCTTTTTAAATATCTGCTGAATTAAGTTAAAATTCTCCGTTATGTTTGACACCGTTGACATCAGATCTTTCGGAAAATTTTAGCTGTAGCATTTCTAACGGAGGACACCAATATGAGTTCATCTCTCATCTTGTTCATTTCAAATGTGGTTTTGTGACAGTACAGTTTGCTTGCAGACAATATGCAAGTACAAAGGCAAGTTACGCCACAGAATTTTGTTAATAGAGGTTTTTATTAGCCAGTCTAAAAAGGAAGCTGGAAATAAACATCAATAATCACAGAACACAGTATTAAACATAACATAGCAGACTCTTGCTTGAAAACTGGTCATTATTAAGTCCCTGGATTTCTGGGAAGTGTCTCGTGATGGCAAGTGTGACATGGTTGGTACAATAGCACCACTCAGTACTTAGCTAGTTGTCTGGTGCTTTCACTTATATTGCCCCAAAGAGATAAAGATAAGAGATAAGTTTTTAAACTGATTTTTTTTTTCCTTCTCAAGAAAAAAAGTATATTAATGACGTATGCTGTTTAGATTTCCACCTGCTGTGTCTTAGATTAGCAAGAATGAAGTGGTATATATAAAATTTGAGAAAATTAAATGGCCTAATTTGTAACTCATTATTATATGGTAAATAACTAGGATAATAACTAGGATATTTTCTGAAAACCCTCACACAATGGAGGAAAATATCCTGTTAAGAATCCTGTAATTTTTCAGCGGTGTTTTCAGCAAAATATTCCTATTGGGTCTTCTTTGAACTTTGTGACCTGGAATTGTCTCTCAGACCTTACTACTGTCATGGCACAAACTTGAAGTTTGACAAGGACAGGTAAGACACACGGAGGGGAAAATCCTCTTGTAGATTACTCACTCATTCCATATTCATGGATCCTGTTCACTTCCGTTGAGACACTTCTTCCATGTTTATTCCCAGTCACCTTCTCAGATCTCAACTTACTCACTTCCCTTGTTATCATGATAATTTTCTTCCACCACATGCACTATCCATAGCTGAGATGGTTGGTAGGACTTCCCTTCCCATGCTGGTAACTACATACTGATTTCACTCAAGCTGCAAGGTAAATGGAAGACATATAGGACACAGTTAGGCTAGGACTGAAATGGAACTGCACTACACAAAGTTGGTAGCACTAGGTACAGCAACTAGATTTCTGCCAATAGAACTAAAATGTTAGATGTGCTATGCAAAGCCTGTAAATCACGCTGTCTGTGCTTTATATAGATTTTTCTTATATATGTGGGCCTGGGAGTAGCCCTTAACTGACTACATGAGCAGAGCTGCAAATTTCATAGTAAAATTTAGTCTGTTTATACTTGGGCTGGTCCTCTGTGATTTTAAAATACAAGGTATTCCAGTCACTCTGTAAAGAAGTGTTAATCAGCTGCTACCTAAGGTGATTCAGAATTCAGCAACTGCAAAACTTATGATTCCACTACTTTGAAAATTAATTAATTTCTACTTTGTGTATTTTTCTTTCATGTTTGCTTTATAAGAACACTGGGTATTTTGTTTGTGTAAATGTTCACAGAAGAAGCACTTTAAGTTAGTATACCCAACTTCTCTGAATGCATTGTAAATATCAACAACAATCCATCAATAACATTGTGATTAAAATGGAGTGTTGCTAAATAATTGTGTTTGAGTCATCTTTCCATATTTGCCTATATGTTGTGTCTTGCAGAGCAATTAAAGTATGCAGAGTATTTTTCAAAGCATCCTCCTGCTTGAAGAACGGCAGACAATCTAACTTCCTGTGGAACAGTTCAAGGGTTGTTTTGTTGTGGTAAGTACATTTTTCGTTTTAAGGCTTAGAATAATGGAATAAACTATATATATTGTAGTTTATCTCATAAGGAGTGTCAAGCTTTTTTAAAAAAACACCACATATGAGAAGCACTGTGTACCCTAAGCCTGGTCTTGTGAAAGGAACACCACAGGATGAGGCACAAAAGCAACTGTATGGAAGGACTGGATGCTGATACTCAGACACAGATCAATATTTAATGTGGCTTTCAGAACATTCACAGTATTCTGAAGAAAAAATAATCATTAGACTTGACACATTTTCTCCTGCAATTGCTAATGCTGTTTAGGTATTCTTTTTACTTTCTGAATAATATGCCTCTATTATGGTTTAGTACAGAATGTCCTAGACCTGCTACAATTGCTGTGAGTCAGATTCTGCCATTGTTGTGCATAATATTTGCTTGATGAAAAATAATCCCGTTGCTGGTATGGGTGAAGTTCTTGCCATCCAATTTAAGACATCTAGTGTCTGTGTCTGAATTAGAAGCCTCATTAGTATGCCTCTTTGAATGTACTTGGAATACAGGCTTGTGCCTCTGTCACACTGGCTGTGTGCCTAAGGTATCTGTCTAGGTAACTGCAAAGTCTACTGATTTATTAGCAAGGGCTTTGATCTGCAAAATTTGGATAGAAATAAGCACGTTGATAGTTTGGAAAAAGAAATGCATTAACTAGAAACAGTATTTTTTTGGTTGTAATAAAAGTTGTATACCTGGAAACTTTTCATCCGGCGATAGGTTTGGATATCAAATACTTCTGAAGTTCATTTATATTCAGATCTAGAAATGTTTAACCTGATGCTTGCCCTTAAAAGATTCTCTGTACATGTTTTCCATCTTCAGATCTAATATATATTTTCAGTGCCCTTTTGAATGTTTTTCACTAGAGGTTTTTAGCTATTGTAGTAAAAAATACCATGTGGTATCTTACATTATACTGCACGTAAAACATGTAACACTTTGTCCCAAGCAATCTGAGCACCTGTGATATGTAAGATAGCAACAGAAAACATAGAGTAATAACAGAAGAAGAGCAGTAAGGACACTGATACACAACTCTGAACACAAATTCTTCAGCTTTTTCTGGTTTGATAGCTGGATTTGATCTTGTTTTAAAGAATTTGGCTGGAAATGGGCCAGCAGTGGAAACAAGGTAAAAACTAAGAGATGAGAAAAATCATTTGAGGGCTGAGAGCTCATGTAGCTTATAAATTCACAGAAACTGTTTTATTTGGGAAGAGCAGTGTTTGCCAAGGAAGCAGATACCTAGGAAAAAAATGTCAGAGGCTAGTCCCAGAGTTAGGATTTGGAAGTTTTTTAGCCCCTGAAGAAAAATCAAACTTAGATTTGGTGTAGAAATGAAGAGAAAGCAGGAGAGAACTCAGAAATACAATAGAAGGGAATGTTTCTTTATCAGTGAAACAAATTATCTATGTACCTGTAATGCAGTTTTTGAAGCTTTTTGTCATGGTGTTTGGTACTGTCGGCAAGGGTGGTGATATTTTGGGGAGGGGTTCATTAAAGGGCTTAGTTAAAGTAGGATTTTCCAGATTGTTTGGGACTGACTTTATTAGGGAACATGTGTCAGCCTCTGCAGTATGTGATGAAGAATGATAGGACTCTTTCAAGTGGAACTGAGTGGATAAGACTTTGAGGTACAACTTCTACATGAAAGTAAGTTGATTAGAGAGTCACTATATCAAACCTGAAAACACAGGGTATGGAGACATATGTCTTGAAATATCTGCTTCCTATAAAATTAGACACAGACATTTTTAACACTGTTTCAGTTTAGGAAATAATTCCATTTATGCTTCTTATTTCCAGGTGACTTACTTAGTAATTAATGGTGTTTAAGTAGTACTGTTAAAGATGCACTTGGCACAATGTGAGGAGGTTGTAAATTCCAGATTTGCATTTCAAGTAGTGACAGGTTAAAAGTATCCATTCTAAGTCTGCTCATGCCAGTTCCACTGACTTTTGGTAAGACTTTTCACTGTTTGCATTCCAAAGTAACAGTTACTTTTACTCAAGAAAAAAAAATCTTATGCAGATTCAGTTGTATGCTTCTAGTCGAGTAGGGTTGTTCCTCTAAACATTCAGAAAAACTGCCTATTTGCATGATATTCTTTGTCCTTTCTTCGGCATCCCTGTTCAGTCAGTGGTCCGGTTCAGAGAGACTTGATAGGTTCAATCAACATTGTTTAAAGCAAAAATATCTTCTAACATGAACAAAGTTCTTGATGTGTCAATATGGAGTGTCTTCCCTGAGTAAGTATTAATCCTAGCTAATCCGTCAAAACTGTACACTTAATATTCTCTCCTGATCTACAGTGTTTTTCTAACAACAGTAAAACTTTTATCCTCATAATACTGGACTTTAAAGACATCACCATAAATCAGGAGATAAATATTTGTGTGGTAGGTTCATCATTCCAAGTGATTATCTTAGCCTGTGATGGATGTGAATATACTGATTTTAACAGAACACATACCTGTAAGCATGAATTGAATGACCTGATACAGTGACTGGGAAAAAGCCCTGCTTCTTCTTTTTTTTCAAGTGAAAATGTAATGTTTGCTTTGAAAAAATGGTTGTCTTGAAAAATGTGGCTGTTGCATTCGAACTTTTCAGTTTGCTTCAGTTAGACAAAAATGATGAATAGACCATACACTCAAGATATAATTTCCTTATTCACTGATTCTTTATGAGAATAATACTTCTATTGTATAGCTGTATAAGCTAACATCAAATGAGAGTAATGTCACTCAGGTGAACATTAGAACGTGGATGAATCCCTACCAAATGTGGTAAATAGTGCAGGTGAAATAAAAAGGCTTGACCTTTATTAAGTGATTAGAACATTATCTCACTGCCAATATACTTTCCCAAAGGATTCTATCTGGAAGACTAATTTGTTAGAGACAAAACAGGTACATTTGAGTTGAGAAAATATTTTGGTATATGTCAGCCAAACTTTTACCTCTTTAAGAGGATAAACTAATATGTCACCTGCTTCAAAATCCCTTACTTATTACTAGCATCTGACTCTTGCTTTTGCCTTTTTTTTTTTTCTGTACACATCATAACCTGAAGTGCTGAAAGAGCAGCTGGAAGAAACTAGGGCCAGATTCACACACTCAGGCTGAGGAGCACATTAGCCAAGGTGTGAATTTCAGTAAAATTACTCATAGAATAAAGAAGTAATGTCATCCGAGTGAGAATACAAATATTCTGCAATAAATCTGATCATAATTTGCCAACAGCAATCTGTTTACATTGTTGTGCTTTACAGAATAACTAAAAAAATTGCATTCTGTTATAGAAGTAAAGGGTATACCATAAAACATTATTTCTTGGTATCAGTAAGCAGTAACGGTTGGAGTGCGCAGAACAGATCAGATATCAGGCATTTGATGACTGTGATAAATGACAGTTACTGAATACATTCAGAAACATGGTACAATTGGAAAAGTTATTAAATGGGGTCTCCTTTTTTCTTATTAACAGGATTTGGTCCAGGAGCAATTGCAATGAATGTTTCCCTACTTTCTGACAAACTGGTCCTCACAGCGCTGAGACAGACATGAATTACCAGGTGCACATAATGGGATTTCCTCTGATCAGGTATTTGCTCTTCTGGTGCTCTGCTTGCCTGTGCTTTATCAGAGCCTGCACCAAACCTCATTCCACAGGAATTAAGCTTGCTGCTGCTGCTTCTCTAAAGTTTGTCCTTGGCAGAGCATATAGGCTTTAACCCATAAGGCTTATTATGCTATTCAAGGTTAGGAAAATAATCACTGTAGTATCAATTAATGAAATAAGAAGGAAGCCAGTTCTAATTTAGGCAGCTCAGGAAAAAGATATTTTGATCAAACACAATTACTTAAAAAATGAGTCAGAGAAGAGAATTGGGTCTGTGCCCTTTTTTCTGCTTCATTATGGAATATAACCAAGGTCAGTAAGTTTATTGTCTTTAAGTAAATGTTGCCTGTGTTCACATTGGAGATTAAAAAAAAACAAACTAATCTCTTTCTTGTAGTACAAACTCACTAATACCTTTGAGTAGCAGACAGATTATTTCAGTTTCAAACATCACGTAACCCAGATTAAAAAATGTTCATGTGTCAGTGACGTGAGTCATGCGTAGTTATGAGTATTGGATAGTTATTACCTGAGATCTTTGCAAACACCTCTCAACTTTTTCTGTAACTATTACTGTGTTGGTTGTAGAATATCATTAAGCAGAACCTGGCAAAAATGTTGAATATGGCAATGAGACTGACACCGACTAAGGTGCATTTCATATGGGATCTTAGTTCAGGGTAGTGTGCTCACTCAGCAGCACAGTCTGTCAGTCAATTATAGTAAGCCTAAGCTGACGTAGCATTTTTACTACTACTAGGTTCTTTTTTGTATTACACTATAGTAGGCCTCAAAGTATATAAAAAGCCAGGAAGTTCAGACCTGGCCATGGATATACATAGGATACACATAGCCACTCAAATTTGTAGCGTGTAAACAGAATTTCATATATCTGTCATGAAAAAAGTTACACCTAGCCTGATTTTCATAAGCAGCTGAAAAAACGCCACACTGTAATATAATGACATTTGTACAGTTTTGCAGAAACCTATTCATAAAAGGTCTGAAGTTCTCCAAAAATTGAAGTGAGACTTCAAATCCATATTTGGCATACTGCTGAAAACATAGTTGTCATCACCTTTTACTGTTTGCAGCCAGTTTTGAGACTGGTCTGTAACTGGTCCAATAATTTACATGCTTGCTTCTTAGCTAACCTGAAAGCTTTTTCAATTGATTGTACTGTGTTGAAAATTTTGTCTTCATTATTCATCGATGACTTGGATGAGGGACTAGAGAGTACTATCAGCAAGTTTGCTGATGACACCAAGCTGGGAGGAGTGGCTGACACACCAGAAGCCTGTGCTGCCATTCAGCGAGACCTGGACAGGCTGGAAGGTTGGACGGGGAAAAATTTAATGAAATATAACAAGGGTAAATGTAGAGTCTTGCATCTGGGTAGGAACAACCCCAGGTTCCAGTATAAGTTGGGGAATGACTTATTAGAGAGCAGTGTAGGGGAAAGGGACCTGGGAGTCTTGGTGGACAGCAGGATGACCATGAGCCAGCACTGTGCCCTTGTGGCCAGGAAGGCCAATGGCATCCTGGGGTGTATTAGAAGGGGGGTGGTTAGTAGGTCGAGAGAGGTTCTCCTTCCCCTCTACTCTGCCCTGGTGAGATCCCATCTGGAATATTGTGTCCAGTTCTGGGCCCCTCAGTTCAAGAAAGACAGGGAAGTGCTGGAGAGAGTCCAGCACAGGGCAACTAGGATGATGAAGGCAGTGGAGCATCTCCCTTATGAGGAAAGACTGAGGGAGCTGGGGCTCTTTAGTTTGCAGAAGAGGAGACTGAGGGGTGACCTCATTAATGTTTACAAATATACAAAGGGTGAGTGTCACGAGGATGGAGCCAGGCTCTTCTCGGTGACAACCACTGATAGGACAAGGGGTAATGGGCTGAAACTGGAACATAAGAGGTTCCGCTTAAACTCGAGAAGAAACTTCTTCTCAGTGAGGGTGACGGAACACTGGAACAGGCTGCCCAGAGAGGTTGTGGAGTCTCCTTCTCTGGAGACATTCAAGACCTGCCTGGACACGTTCCTGTGTAGCATAATCTAGGCATTCCTGCTCTGGCAGGGGGATTGGACTTGATGATCTTTCGAGGTCCCTTCCAATCCCTAACATTCTATGATTCTATGATTCTCTGTGCTATCAACATCTACAGCATTTGTAGAGTAAGAGAAATAATGGTACCATTGATGTTTTTTACGAGGCAATAATAATGATTCTGGTGAAGTTAAAATGAAGGGGTGTAATAAAAGAAAGGATGTATGTCCAGGAGTGTTATGGTGTCCATTTTTTTTTCTTATCCTGACTGAAGGAATATCTCTTTTTGAGCAGACAGATTTTAAAACTGCTCTTCTGAAAGGGGAAGGTAAAGAAAAGGGCAGTGTGTAGTAACAACTAGTCTGTAACTCCAAAAGAAATCTTTCTGAGCTAGATGGAAAAAGGTGAAGATTACCATGTCATAAATTCTTAAAGACTCTCATTTCCTTCAGTGTTGTCACAAAACTCTCTGTGTTTGTTGAAGAATGAGGAAATAATAACTTGAAGTAGCTGGAAGCTGTCACCGCCGGCAAGGGTGCCAGTTACGGTTTTTGGAACGCTCTCTTACTACACCATCTGGATGCCTTTAGTACAAAGTCCAAATACGAAATCACATGAGATCACATTTGTAACAGACATGCTTGTCTGAGAATTTTGCGACATTTAGGTAGTGCTTTTTTTCCTCTGTGCGGAAAGACTATATTAAATCCTTAATTATATACACATAAATGGGATTTATCATCTTTCAATAGCTCAGTTCTCCACTTGCTCTTTCTTAAATATCTTTAATGGTACATGTGATGTATATGACAGAACGCCTCACCGTGGTTTTAACACGCACTGTAACACTGTGAGAGGTGTGGGGAGAGTAGACAGGAATTGCTTTCTTGATCTTTCCAGTGTAAGAGCTGCACTCTGTATGCTGGAATCTTACTTATCATTAATGTTTACACAAATATGAAATATTTTACTGTCTGGTAGTAAATTGTTTGCTTACATTTTCACAATACCCTATTTTCTGCTGTTTCTAGAGATATGTAATGGAAAAGCTAGTTCATTTTCAAAGCTAATGTTCATTTCAGTTGGAATTTTTTGATCAAATCTTACCAATTCTTCCCAAAGTATCAACTGTTGCTAACAAGAAGTAAGAATCTGTGGCTTTGCGTTACTGACGACTGAAGCCTTAAAAGTAGTTGAATACTTGGTGACTGAGACTCAGATCTGTCTTTTACAATCATGTGTTATAACAGTGTTTTTTGCAAGAACTTGTGCAATTTCCCTGCTCAGACTCTGTCCTGAAGTTAAGCTAAATAAGTGTGCATGTTAATGCACTGTGCTAGGGTATTACTGCTGAATTTTCAGTTACACAAACAGGATCATAATTTTTACCAGTTCTGCCTTTTACCTCTAGTCCTTCCTTATGCAAAAGCAGAAAAAATAAAACATTGTGTACTTAGTTACTCTGTTTAATTTTATCTTCATGAACTTCTAAATTAACTCCTTCTTAGATAATATCATTGTTAAGGGTCTAAGACAGCATAAAACTTTGTTCAAACTTTATTTTTTTTCTGTATGTTTCTAGGTCACCTAACATATTTGGTGGTAAATACAAATGACTAAAATTAAGGCCAGTAAAAAGAAATCACTTCTACCTGTTTTCATTGCTGTAACTAGAATCAAAGGGTTATTTATGTTTGAGTGTTTTGCTTGGGGAAATACAATCTTAAAAGTATATGTGGCTTTTAACTAAGAAATAATTCACTAATAAGGCTTGTAAATAAAATCACATACAGGATATCTTAAACCAGAAGACATTAGGCTTTCTCGAAGAGCCTTGATGAGCTCAGGGTTGTTTTCCAATTGTTTCAGTTTTTCTTGTTTTAAACAATCTATAGTCAGGACACAGGATGGTGTGTGAGTGTGTACTCACTTCAACGGTACGTGTGATTGTGGTCTAAACCTGTATGTAATGGGACAGAGTCTGTTCACAAAAGATAATCTTAGCTGTAGTTCCTCTGAAATCAATACACTTTTATTCGTTTAGGCCAACTGAATACCCAAGTAATTATACAGTAGGTGCAGTATCGGTAAGGCAAAAGAGGAAATGACTGAGCTGCTTGTAGTCTAATGTGACATGATGCTTTATGAAGAAATAATATAAAGCAATGCGTAACTCATATACATATATTTCTGTGTCTAATTCTGACAGAACTGGAAAAAATTAGGTTTGCAGATTTGTGCTTTAAAAGCAATATAGTTTTACTTTAGAGTCACAATCCTGAATTACTAGTGTATCCTACTGTGAAAGTAGAATTTCAATTTTACTGGAATTGCACTTAAGGTAAAAAATAAGAACGTAAGATGTCATATTTCTGTGCTTTACAACGTTACTTTTTTTTCTAGAAAAAAAAGAAGCAGAGCATTTTTTGATACATTTCCTGCCCAGGTATTGAACTTTGAACTGAATATTTTGTGAAAGGAGTGGACAAGATATGCTTTTCTTTTGCCTCTAGCTTTTTCCTTTGTATTTCTTTTGCATGAGATTTTTTGAGGAATGTTGGAGAAGCATGTCTTTGTCTCATTTATCAACTATATTATAGTGACTGAGCATCAGTGGAGTATCCAGAAATATCTAATACGAATCAGACTATGTGATCACAGTATTTAAAATAAATGCAGTATTATTGTGAGAATGAGGGTCGTTTACAATGACACCTGTGACTGACGCTTCAGTTATGAGGCTGTCCTGGTTTTGTTTGTTCTTACTAATTTCTGAGCCCTATGCCTCAGTCATAAGCATTGTTTACTATACTGTATGAAACATTTTTCCGCGGACAGGCAAGAAACTGTATTTTTCAATTATTTTTATTTATTTTAAAAAGAGGAAAAATAAAGGAAAAAGCAAGGGAAAAAAAAAAGAGAAGGAAACAGTCTAAAGGCTTAAGTATATTTTGAGTTTTTGCTCCTTGCTTCTCATGGCTTCAGCAGCTATCAAGATATCGGCTACTAGCTGGTAGACAATAGACAAGTCCTCTGGTGTGTTCAGATTTTCTGTCCTCATACTTAGGCAATGTTAGCTTCCAAAATTAATATGGAAATTTATCTTGAGTCAGGAAGTGTCTTGTAAATGTCACTTTCAACGTCCTTAAGTTACAGGAGAAAAAATAATGACCTGTGGTTTTTAATGCCAAATGAAATGAATGGGTAGGAGAGTGAGATGCTAAGTGCCTCTGAAAAATCAGTCTATCGATCTCTGTGCACACTGGCTTCCAGAAATGTAAAACAGGAACAGCAGGAACTCCCTACAAGTTGGTGGACTGAGGCATAATTCACTCATATTTCTAAGATGCTCAGGTACTATGGTGATGAATACTCATAACTACAATAGTAAGTAATAGAAGTAACCTGAATTAATTATTAATTTCTGTGATGGTCACTTCTCTTTTCACTTCTCTCTGTTGAAAAGGACTAAAATTTAAGTGTTTTTAAACACTAAAATAATTGCTATTTTACTTCTTGAAAAATGCAGTTATATAGAGTTTAAAAGCTGACTCGAAAGTATTTGTGACTATGTCAAAACCTTAAAATTTTTCATCTTCATTAATGTGTAGACAACGTCAATTAACAGTGCTGATAGCTGTGAATTTCAGTTATTAGATTTACATTAACAAAATAAATGCACACATTACTAATTTTTAATTTTCATTTTAGTCTCCAACTGCATCTTTTATTAAAGGCAGAAGATGAAGAGATTTACCTCTGGTTTAATCTGTATTTAGACATCATGTGCAACATCAAATCAAAATCTTCTTGTACTTTCTTACCCAGGTAAAATCTATAATGTTATCTTGAAGACAGCCTCTCAGTGATTTCACTTTTTATGCTGTCTTTTCATATTTACTTCTTCAGTGAAAATTGTTATAGAAGAATTATAGCACAGAAGCGTGGAATTCTTCTGTTCACCAAAAAAAAGGCAATGAAATAGCTTGGTGTCACTGCATAGCAACAAGATGGACTTGGAAACAAGATATGTCTGTAATACGTAGGGCATATTGAAACAGAACCTCGGTCTGGGAGTAAAACTAGTAAATGCCTGGGTGAGAGATAGGGGCCAAATACACAGAGAAAGCTACTGTCCTTCTTCACATCTACATCAAATGCCAGTTTGCATTTTGTTACTAGTCAAGAAAACAGGGTCCTTGCTTCTGTTTCTTCCTTGCTTGAGTGTCCTTCATCCTTCCTACTGAGCACTACCTAGACATGTTGTCTCGCAGCCTCAGAGACATGAACTCATCTTACCTGTAACAACACAAGCCATTTACATTAGCTGGAAATGGAATTAATCAGCTTGCTAGGGCAGTTCTAGTTGACTTTTACACCTTTCAGTTTCTCTCTCCTCTCAGGGTATAGCTGGTCATTAATAATCTTTCCTCTGGGACTAATAAGTTGGTATTGAACCGAAACTGCAGAATTCTCTGGCTGCACAGCGTGGCAACAGCTTTAGTGTTTTAGTGCAAAAGGTCAGATATTCTTCATTTTGGAATGCAGTGCACTTCAGTGATGTTATATTTGGCTTCAGTTACAGATGGCTTCCTTTTTCAGTTGTGGCAGATTATATTAAATTTATAGCACTTAAGTTGTTTGTCAGTAATCATGTAAATTATGTGACAATTTTGTGTCTCTATTTCTATGAACAATGAAGGAATAAAGATCTTGGCAAATATGCTATTTAGTATAGTAACCATCATTCTGTAAGAGATGTCTGCAAGCCTACATCATTTTAAAGCAACTACAATATGTGAAAAGACCTTAGATTTTACTTGTAGAAAGGCATCCAAATGCTTAACTCTGCTTGTTCTGCACCTCTAGTCTCTTGTTTACCTCCAGCCTACTTGCTGGGATGGGAGAAAGAGCCTTGAAGGTTTAGCAATAATCAAAACATTAGTGTTTGCTCAGCACTGTTCTATGACAGATCAAAGCACAGCACCAGACTGGCTGCTGAGAGTCAACTCCATTCCGGCCAGAGCCCGTGCAGTTGGTGTTCTGCAGCAGGACAGAAGGCTCTCTGGTTCTTTCTCTTGTCCTGTGACAGTTCTTTTGGTTTGATGCTTGTTGCATTAAAAGGCAGTTGGTACATGTAGAGTGTTTTTATAATGCTTTTTCTATTTCAGTACCTGCTGTTAGGAAAATAATTTTACTTCAGCATGGGGCCTGCAGAACTGTGAATGACAAGGGACAAGTTTTTTAAGGTGGTATCTTCATTAAGTAGTGTGTGCTTTCTGAAATGGTTTGAAAGGATAGTTGCTGCAGTATGTCACTAAACATAAGCAAATACTTTATAAGTAACAGCAGAATTTTCTTTTTTATCAGTTCTCTGTGTATCATTAAATACACATATGAACTAGCAAAAATCATTGAAGAAGAGTGACACTTCCCCCTCATCCCAGCACAGAGACAGGGCTGCGTTTCACAGGCAGAGGCAGGCATGGGTGAGGGAGGTTGCTGGGCTGAGCTGGAAATGCTCAGACCCCAGGGAAATCAAAGGGGATATTCTGTCACAAGAAGGTGTGTTCAGCTTGCTGGCCCATTATCTAGTGAGTATGCCATGCCTACAGCGTGACATAAACTATCAGAAAATTTAAACGCATTTCTTCTTGCACAGTGGCTGCTGCAAATAAAAAAAAAAAAAAAGAAAATGGAAGACCTAGGTGATAAGTAAAATTCTAATTGTTATAAACCTTTTTGTTGGATCTGCATTATGTACCTTAGAACTTTTATTCTGTCTAGATATTCTAATAAGAGATATGGTATTCATTGTTCATATTTAGTGTTAACCGTAAAACAAATTTCTTTGTCACAGTTTGTAAAGTTTAAAGTTAGGTGTCAGTCCCTAAACATACCGTTGTTAAGCGTTTTCTTTTTATGTCTGTCTTCCTCTGTTTGTCTGTCTCACAAATCCATACCTTGTTTTGCTGCTTCCAAAAGACTTAGCTGCCAACAAGAGCCCCTAGGTTTCTTAGTTAAACTTCGCAGAGAGTTTAACAAGCTACGTATTACAAATCTCCTTAGAGAAGATCTTGTTTAGAATTACACAGCTTGCATTTGAATTTGTAATGCTAAAGTAATACCAGCTTACAGGTTTATAGGAATAATAATAAAAACATAAAAGAAGCTGTGTGAGGAACATCACTTTGTCTGAAGTAAAAGCTGCAGTTTGGAGATCAAATGTCTACAGAAAGATGGTCTCTGATCAAACAGGAGGAAATCCCGAGTTAAAGGATGTCTCTTGCTAAGTGTCTTACAAGAAATACTCATACACTTGCATAGCTAATCCAAAGTGCCAAGCTTCAAAAAGACGTGACAACACAACACATGGGCTGTAACTTGTTAAGATGTCCATAAATCATTACGATGTAAATAATAAGCTTAAATGAATGCACGGTTGTCAATTCTATAGGATTAGCAAGTTCATTTGAAGAGTTTAATTTAAAAGGTTCATATAAATATCCCTAAGGCCTGGCATTAATGCACAAGTTACTCTGCAAAGCTGCTTTTTAAATTGCCAATGACAGCAAAAATAGATTTTTTTTTCTTTCCTTTGGATAAAACCTTTATACAAATGACATAAAGTCTACATGCAATGAGGACTAAGACTAGATCTAATGAAGAACTCAAGTACCTACAATTTAAGTGCCACAGTGACTTGATGGTTAGCATCTCCTCACTAGAAAAACAAAATCCAGAAAGAGGCACTGGGTTTCTTACAAATAAATATGGCATTCAGATTCCACAGCATTGTCATTTGAAAATCTAGATGTTCATCAGGCAGTAGTAAAGCTGTAGAAAAAATATGTCATTAGTTTTCATGCACTCTGAAATCAGAGGCTTACAGGAAAATTGCTCAGGCAAGATTGCACAGGGCTTTCTCCAGCTAAGCCTTGAAGATATTCAAGAATGGAGACTCTGGGCTGCTTCTTCCCCTGTTTGGCTCTCCTCAGTGTGAAAAAGATTCTCTTTACCTCTAATCTTGTTTTCCCTTATGCTTGCTGTCTCTCATTTCCCCTCTGTGCACCACTGAGAAGAGTCCAACTGCATCTTGTTGATAAACAATTCACAGGTACCAGCAGGCCACATTTAGCTCCCCGCTGAGGCTGTTTCTTCTCCAGGCTGAACAAGCCCAGGTCTCAAGCCTCAGCCTCTCCTCACAGGGCAGATGCTCCAGATCTTGGCCAACTCAAGGGCCCTCCCTCCTTCCTGTGCTGGTGGGAGCCCAAAACTCCAGAGTATCCATATGGGATCTCATGAGTGCTGAGCAGAGGGGGATAGTCCCTCCCCTCCCTGTCCTGGTCTCATCCCTGTGAATACCTCCCAGTGTTCTGTGGGCTGTCTCTGCCTTCAGGACACGCTGGTGGCTTATGCTCAACCACCAGTGTCTTCCAAGGCCTCCAGGTCCATTTCACCAGCCTGTGTCCTTGTAGCAAGGCTTCCTGGTCAAGCACTGGCTTTGTCTTTGTAGAATGTTGCAGAGTTCAGACAGGTATTCCTAGTACTAGGAGCTGGCTGAAGCAATACACCTAGTATTATTTCTCAAAAGACTGAGAATTAAAAAAACTCATTTAAAAAAATGGATGAACCAGCAATCCATCATTGCTAGCTCTTCAGGAGTATTGAACTGCGGTCACATACTGTCTGCATTTTCAGTGTGGCACCTTAATTCTGTCTAAATCTCATTTTATATTAATATACCTTTTACTAAATGATCAATGTCGTCTTCTAAATATATGCCTTTGCAAAAAAATGTTTGATAGACCCTATTATGTTCAAACCAATTCCAGCGCTATACTGCTTGTAATTTAGGTCAAGTGTTTTAGGATGTTTTCTGTGTTGTTTCTTTATAGTTTTGTTTTTTCTAGCAATGATGGTTTTCCTCAGACAGTTCCCTGGCAAGGCAGATTGACTCTGGTCAACCTCAGCTATCAATAAACTAGGATGGAGCATTTCTGTGTCCACCCTAAAAGCCAAGTACAAAGGATTTAGCCTTACCCAGGAAATTTATTTCCAGAGTTATCCAGAAACAAATGAATAAATATGCTGCCACTGCTCAAAGTAATGAAAAAGGAAGAAATTCTGTGAATTTTCAAAGCCATTTTTAAAGCAAAGATAAGCCACAAGATAACCTTCCAAAAGAAACCTAAAATACTTATGCTGGAATTAAAATGATCTGGCTGTTGTTGTGCGGTCAAACAGTGTATAATGTAAATTAGAATAAAATTCCCTAAATCCATAGCCAGCTGACAGTAAAAATTGTATTTCTGTACTCTAATGGCTAATAGAACATTGAAATGTGACTTTGATATGAGTTTTAGTAATGTTAAAGTTTTCTTTATAGTTTGGGGTTTTTTTGGCTTAAAAGCTTATTTGAGAGCTGTAACAACATTCAATTAAGGTTTTTTGGGTTTGTTTTCTTTTTGTAAAGGTGAAGGTAAATGTTTAAAGATCTGCTCTGAGACGATTTTACAAAGGAAAGAAAGATGGATTAGAATGAAATGATCGAATTATAAAATGGTGGAGTCTTTTTTTCATTAATTTTAGCAGTGTTGCCCTTCTCTTTTCTCCTGCTGAAAAAAAAGCTGAATGTTTTTAGGCTTTTTGTTTTACTTAATACTGAAAATAGCTCAATATATTTTCTATAGAGAACATTTTATTTTGTACTACGTCATGTTATGCTGGACTTTGCAGTTGACATAGGTATAAGACATACAGTTGCAAGAAAAGTATGTGAACCTTCCGGGATATCATGGTGTTCTGCATTAATTTGTCATAAAATGTGATCTGTCATCTAAGTCAAGAGTATTGACAAATAGAACATGTCAAAAATAATAACACAAAACCAATTCTGATCTTCCATGTCATTAGGAAAAAAAATATATCTCTTAAACTTCTTCTGTGGATTGGAATCCTCCACAAAGAAAAAAAAAATACTTTGATGTCTCAGATATCACTATTTTTCAGGAGTAATGCTGCAGAGAAAAATTATTCTTGTTAAATATGTACTGTGACTTTTTAGATGTAGCCTTCTGCCATAATTTTTTTGGAAACACTGATGCTGGTTTCAATACATGATAGATGAACAGACCATCACCAGATTAACAACAGGACTGTGAATGATCAAGAGCATGAGAATGTAAGACAGTCTATTCGCATTAAGAGCAGTGCATGCTACTCTTTTTCTAGTCTCATTAAAGCTGAAAAAAATAATTCTTTTCAGGGACTTCACTGCGATTCACATACCATCAACTGTTACTTTTCATTGACTCAACACTTTTGTGGATAGCTGTTATATCTACTGAATCTCATGAACTTGTAATTTGCTACTATATATGAACTGAACTGTGTTCGTTCTTAAATTTTATATTCACACTTATTTTGTCTTATGGAGGTGACATGACACATTTAAAAACATTCAATTCTTCCTCTTATTTAGTGAAGTCTCTGAGATACCCTTTTAGTTTCATTAGATTTTAACAAGAATTTAAATTAAGTTTCAAATTGAACCAGAGCCTATATTCGGCATAGATACTTCAAGCTCTTGGAATAACATTTTTAAGTTTAAATGGTGCTTAATGATATATTTAATACAGAGTGGTTATCAAAAAAAGGATGATGTCTTTTTTCCTTAGTGTCCTGAGGCATAGTGTTCATACTTCCATCAGTAAAGATGGTCAGACAGCTGAATTATTTCTTCTCTTAATAGACATAGTCTAATATTTAAATAACCTGCATTGTAACTAATCCATTATTTCAATTATTTATTGGCGTATTTGTATGTGTAGTAACCTGCAGTGATATGACGCAATAGTTACATAACTAACAGAACATAAACATCCTGAATGAAAGAATTAATCATTCTGATCACTTGAAAGTCAATAGAAACTATTTTCTTTCAGAATTTTTCTAAATGCAAGATCTAATGTATTTTATATTTAAAGAATGTTATAAAAGCAAACAGACAAACCAGCCCCACTAAATTATTTTTTTGTGAGGTTTGCAAAAACTGCATTTAAGTTGAAACTTGGTAGGCTGGACTTTCTTCTGAACCACTAAGTCATGTAACCATATATTAAGCATAGGGTTAGTCCTGCTGAATCACTAGATTTTTTTAGCAAAAAGAGGATTACACAAATGAAGTTTAGCTAGCTACAGCTTTGTTAGCTTCACTGTTATGTTAATACTTCTTAAAAAGTCTTATTCAGAGATTTTTTTGCAGTGTTGGATACTTTGGTAGGACTGCTATAAACCTTTGTCTCCCTTCCTTTTTATGCAGTAGCAGAATCATTATGGGATTTCTAGACATGCCTCCCTTGTATGGTGGAGAAGGAAGTAATTCTCCAGTAAATTACACATGAGAAGTCTGACATCCCCTGTGAAGGAATGCATTTTCCTAATTCTGTTTCCTCTTCTGGGCAGTTAATGACGGAAGACAAGCCCTTGTTTTAGATAAAGCAGATCATCCACATTGACAGTATAATTTATTCTAACAAATAGGTCTTCTGCGTTCCCCCCGCCTCCAAAATAAACTCTTTTCTTAGTTCACAGGGAAAAAGAAACAGATTGGTGTGTTTGTACGTGACATTCAGGTGAAATGAGTATAAATATCATCATAAAGAGTCGTGTAGACTGACAGCACTCGGATAAGAAGCAGTCGATACCTGTATTTCCCAACATGACTCATTCTTCTTCCTTTATGATTCCAAGGAGTTCTTGTTCGTACAGTTTTTCTGTCATCAGTCACCTTTCTTACTACCATATTCTCTGTCATCCAAACAATACATGTTTTTCTCATTATAGTTTGCCTTCATACTTGCTTCCTATAGAGTTGCATTTTAGTTGCCTAATATTAAATTAAGCTTTATGTGTCTGTCATGCCCAATCAGTTTCATAATTACAGAAATTATTTCTTTGTATGAATGGCTGCCTGAAGTGAACATGAGAAATGGTAGAATTTCTGAAGATATAGAAGGTTTCCCACATGTGACAGATGTTTTTACTTGCTCTGATATTTTATATTACAGAGAGAAATACTAATCAAGTCCTTTTTTTATCACATATTGTGATTCAAGCAGGCTGTCTATACTCAGACCAATCATTTTTGAGTCTATTAAATGTGATTTTAGCAAGGAGGGTGATTTTTTAATTTTTATAAGTTATTAGAATGCCTGTAGTTAGTACCTCTGGGGATGTTCATAAAAATAAATTAAAAAAATGCCAAATTTCTATTTCTGCCAGGCTCCCACTTTTCCATGATGTAGTGATCAGCTTATTCCCGATTCTGTTCTGCAGCTCAGAGGTTGAATCACAAAGAATGTACGCATCTCAGGTACTGTAAGATGTATTAGCCAGGTATAAATGAGAAAGTATCACGTGAAGGAAATACCATTTTAAGGAAGATGTTATTATTTTCAGAATTATTCCCACATTGAACCTGCATACTATTTCCCCCTAAATTCAGGAATAATTTATGAAGGAGACCCAAAGCTTTTTGATATCTACTAGGTTGCCTAGTGCTAATGTGTCAGAAAACTTCTCATGCTTTTATTCTTTGAAATGCCCAGATTTTTCAGTGCTGCTAATCTAAGGATCAAACTGAAAATGAGTTTCATCTCACTGGTTTCCCAGCCAGGTTTCTACTTTGCTGTTTCCCATCATCATCTCATTAGTAGAAGGGTTTGTGCTTCGCACGGTCTTTTCAATCAACTTCATCTCCAGAGAGGCTTTGGAAACATCCAAGTGACTTTTGTTAGCCATTCACCTCTTTGGAGGGACACTGAACTGCAGAGAACTGAGAATTACCACTATTGTGCAGACACGTCTCCATGTGTGTGTGTGCTTACGTGTGAGTGTTTTTAAAAAGTCTCACTTAAGAAATTATTCAAAATGCAATATCCAAGCTCATTAAAAAGAACTTCTCTGCTTCACTCTGAGCACAGTGTTTGCAGGCAAAGCTGAGATTTGACAGTCTCTGTTCTGTCAAATGATCTGCACTGTAGAAGAGGAACAAGAAAGTTATCTGCAGCTGCAGGCTGACAGGCGACATAGACAGCCCTAGCTGCCCTGGCATTTTGGTACAGTACTGTGTGCTGACATGACAGGAATGACAGCTGATAAAAAACCCATAATATAAATTTATTTGCTATTTTAAATCGAGTAATTTACATCTGTTACACGTCAGCACATTTGCTTTTGTAGGAATTTGCTGTGTGAGCATGTATTATATGCTCTGAGATCCCACACCAGCCAGAGCATTGAGGTAGAACTGTGTATTTTCCTTAAAGACACCAAGAAACATCAGAAAGCTGTTCGTATTAAATGATGTTATATTGAAACATAGTCTATATTGAAATTAATTTTGAATTAAAGTAAATTCAGTTTTACTAGTAGATGCAGCTTCTGAACGTTATTTCCCCCCCTCTGTCTTGGCTCTGCATGTTGTAGTGAGGCAAGTTATCACCTTCAGGCTTGCTCTTATTTATCAAGTGGCAAGGACATCCTAGGCTGTAAAACCCTCACACAATCATCACTGGGTCTTTAGGAAAGTCTGTTGGTTTTTACCTTGTCACGCCAAAGTTTGGCTCATAGCTGCTCCTCATAGTTTTCCCTTACCCGTTGTGCAGCAGTGAGAGCCAGCAGATGCAGTCTTTCTCCCTGCTTTTAGTCAAATATAACAGTAAGTTAACAGTGAATCACTCAAACAATTACCTTGATCATAGGAAGCAAGCCCACTGAACCTGCTGAGTGTACTGTTACCCACCTGCCAGCTGATAGTGTGCAGACAACTTAAAAAACAAGAAAGGGAAGATATTAGGAGAATTCCTGCAGCAATTTGAACAAGTCACTCCTCAGCTATGTCGTAGCCAGCCAACATTACCTGCCAATCTGAAGAATTTCCTTTCAGGGAACTTTTGAACTTCATATTTGACCTTATTGTTGCAATGAAGTGATACAGAGATCAGCTCCTTTTAATTAAAATGCATTCCTAAAAGTTAGAAACAACTGAAATAGTTTAAAATTAAAAGCCCCTGAATGTGGACTCTCATACGTTTGCTTTACATAGCCACAACTAATTCAGTCTCGTTACTCATTATTTTCTTGAGCATCCAGCAATAACTTCCTTATTGTAATTTCTGACAATGCCAGACTACATGTATTGGTAGCTTTCAGATTGCCCTCATTGCGAGACAAACGTTAGATGCTCAGTTTTTCAAGCTACCTTTTTTGGGTTGTTGGAGCTTATACTAACAAACTCAATTAAGGTATTTGTACATGAGTAATTTCTTTGAGTTTCCTGCTCTGAAAATTCATTGAAAATAAAACCTATGCAATATGCAGAATACTTGTAAAAAATATTTCCTCGCATACCTGACCTTTCTAGATTCTTCAACTTCTATTCAAAATTTAGTTGTGAAATGAAGTATGGTTTTCACTAGAGAATTCCCGGTAGAAACTAATTTCCACCCTCTTAGCGTCTCTTGTGAGAGACTCTCAGATACTCTAATCTATACCCTAGGCTAGACCGAAATAACAGATGTCCTCTTCTGTACTCTTTTCCCTTTGTTTCTGAAGTTAACAAAGACTAAATGCAGCACTTTCAAAGATGCAAACAGAAAATAGGCTCACAAATTGCATTCATTCCCAACTGTCATTTTTTTGTCATCAGAGTTATGCTCCCTTCTGCTGGATCTAGCTGAGGCTGGCCACATGCCTTTTCTCAGGATGTCTGCTTTGGCTCTTCAGCTCCTGCAGACAGAACAAGCCAGGCAGCATAATGTTGAAATTTACAATCTGCAAATGTTGGAACACACTGTTGTATATTCCATAATTGAAACTGTTACTGTGTCCTGTATATCCTGCAACCTTTTTGTACATGCAGCCATTGTTATCTATTTTCTATAAAATATTATCCACAAAGGTTCAGAAAGTTTCATTAGGGTTGCTATAAAAGTCAGCTAAACCATGTTTTATGTCTTCTCTTAAGTTGAAGTATCTTGCACCTAATAGAAAACACTTTGTAGACCACTTGCTAAACGAGTGTGCATCAGACAAGCAGTATAGGTAATTCATTTTTATACGGAGTGATGATATTAGATGAGTTAGAAGCTAATACATCTTCAGCTAATGATTTTTCCTTTGTTTTCAGCACATGAACCATTATTTCATGCATATTTTTCTATCTCTGCAAAGCATCTCCATCTGCATTTGGACTGAGGTTATTTTTATTCAATAGAATGAAATGCAGTCTTCCATGCACAAGTTTTTTGAGGGACAATGGAGATGGATTGCAAATTAAAAATTGGGAGATAAGAAACGTACATCAGGCAAAGAGGCTTACATGTAGGCTATGATTTGCAGAAGAGAAAAATAGTACAGGATAATTGAGATTGGTCATTAGATGTACAGTCTCATGAGACATGGCAATGTGTTTATCTTTTCTGGGGTAGATAGTATGAATCAATCAAATGTAAGAGGAGTCAGGCTCACTTTTGCAAGTTAAATTGCAGTACAAATGACCTACGAGATGTCCCAATCAAGATTTTTCATCACAGGCAGGGCAAAAGCAGTGGGATTTTGATCCTGCTGTAATTCCTGCTTTTGTGAGTACTGAAACCACTTAAACTTTCCCATGCCCTGCTCTGTGTGATATTCCAGTATATTATGTTAAACACAACTACTTGAGTGATAAATTATAAAGTCATAGTCTTTCTAATAATTTTCCCTTTTTTTAGGCACTAATCAAAGATTTCATATATGACAGGCAGAAGTGGAAGGGGAGAAAGAGGAAACTGCACACAGGATAAAAAGTAGTACTGGACAGCCAGCTTGAAAACACAGTTCACAAGTTTGTACAGAGACATTGACCCTATATAGTATGATCTCCACCTTGGCCCCTATCCCGTTCTGTTTCTTTGAAGTCTATGGTAGCACGCTGATCAGTTTTATAACAGGAGCAGTACTGCACGCACTGGTACTTATTGAAAATCCCATCATGCTTAGTCAGTAATTTTTTTAAAAAATTTGTTTATTGTGGTTACAGTACCTTATATCTATTTTCAAAATTAGCAATGCCATGATAGTAATTTATTTTGAAATACTTCGTTTACTGAAAGAAGTGCCCAGTTATATTTTGTTAGCACAGAGTTTTCTAGTGATCAGTTTAATCCTGTAAATCCTGAATATAGACAGGGCCTATATCAGCACAAGCGCTCACTGCTGTCTTAGCACTTCTGAGGTGAAGGCTACTTTAGGTAGAGCAAATAACCTCCCTAGTGCATCAAAGAAAACCTGAGGTATAAAATAATTTTCCAAATATTTCAGAGCGAGGTCTGGAAGTCCTTTCAAAAGGCTTTTCATTTCTCAGCTGCCACCCTGTGTCAAAAACTTTAATTTTACTTAAGGGTGACATGTAATTTGGCACCAAATGACCTTATAAAATTTTATCAAAAGGAAAAGCAATACAACTGGATTCCCTCAAGTAATTTCTTTGAAGCGCTTTTAATATAATGTTCATCTGAGGGGTTTTTTTGCTACTTTCTTTTAGTACAACTTTAGCTGGGACCATGTTAAATTGATGCTAGAACACTTTAATCTACCGTAGCTCAAGCATTCACTTATTCACTTAAACATGTCATGTTCTACTTTTAAAAGCCCTGTAGAAATATATATGTAGAATGTTTCTGCTCTGTGTACACCTTCTTTGATTTGTATATTAGAGGTAGCTGAAACCAGACTGATGAATACATGATGATAGTGTGTTGCAACTTGCTATCTCAGCCTATGGAAATATAAGGACTATATCTTGTTCCAAAGTTAGAAAACTGGAAGCACATCATCCATGAATAGTTTCTTCTTTGTTAAGTCAAAGAGTTTAGGTCAGGCTCTGAATCTTTATTTCCCTTCTTCCTGGAACGGATGCAGAATGACTGAGATGGAAGAATTTAGTCTTGAAGACTTCAGAATCAGCCTTTCTGCCACCGTTATGAATGAAGATCCACCAGGAAATTTTGAGGTCTCTAGTTCTAAAAGCTGACTTTTCACCTCACATTTGTGCTGAAAGTGGACAGAAACTCTGACCAACTCTATCATTCTGATAAGCTTTGTGACTTATATCCTAATGATATAAAGTCTATTATAACCCAGTAACTGTAGCTCTGTCATCTGTAACAAAAGTGGGAAATAAGACAACTCTGGATTTTGTGTGTGTGTATATAGAAATATAAGCACATATGCATCTGTATGAGTGTTAACAATTCACTAAGGAAGAGTTTCTTTTGATCCTGAGGTGGGGTCAGTCAGACTAGTGACGGAAAGATGTACTAGAGAATTTGAAACCTTGACAACTTAGAATGTTAGAGAAGAAAGACTTGCAAAAGAAAAAAAAATACTACATCATAGCAGCAAACACTCTGTCCTATGTGTCTCTGCAAGCTGTGTTAGCAAGTCTGTTCATTAAAGAGCAGATGAATTTATTTTGTTTCACACTACATTGGCTTATTTGGCCATTTGGCTTATTGACTTAGCACTCTTATATAATAGGCTCTCTTTTGCAGGAACACTGTAAAAGAGATGAGAGACTTAAATTGACAGCTGAGAACAAATTCAAATGTGATTAAAAATGAGGAGCTGACAAGCACAACACTTTCTGAAAAACTTTGGGGAAGAAATTATGCCTACCAACCTGGTTAGGGCTCAGAGTGTTTTGGTCTTGACCTCTTGGAAGTAGATAAATAAGGAAAGCAGGAGAACAGAACAAACCTGAGCAGGTGCTTATGTGGTGAATCTTTGTTCACAACTAGAAGACATTAATGTCATGCCTGGCTCAAAGCCAAGAGAATGATTCTTTGGTCAAAAACTCCCAACGTCTAGACTTATAATGCTAATATTCTGTATGGTCACTTTCTTTGTTGCTCAAAAACAGTCTTCCGATTTTACAAAGCTTTTGTAAAAAAATCAGATCAAAAACTGACATTTTGGGAAAAAAGAACACATTAGCACTGAAATACTTTATTTCTTACTTGTTGTTTGTTTTTAGGAGAAAATTTTAGGAAAATTATATACATATATTTTTAGTAAAATTATATATTAAATCACACTTCGAGAATTCTGTAGTGATGTATATTATTACTGTGAGCCTGGCCTCATATGCAGTAACACCTAGGTAAATGTCAAACTACTTGACATTCCAGGTTGAGTATTTGGTGTTGGAATGTTTTCACTTACAGTGTTTAATAGCCTAAATCCCATGAATATTGTAACTAAAAGGACCTTAACTTTGGAGATAAGAGTAATTACCTTTCTGAGTAAGTTCAGATAAGAAGACAGTTTTAAAAAAGCTTCAAGGACTGGTTGAAACAAACAAAACAAAATTAAAAACCTTTAAATTCCAATTTTATTTTATAAATTCATTCATATAAGAATTGTTTTATTTGTGCTTAAACAAGGCATAAAACCTGATCATAGAACCCTGTTGCCCTCTAAAATTATATGGAAAAATAATTACAGTGTTGTTGCAAAGAATACAGAAAATCATGGACTGTACTTTTCTTACTCACTGGAAGATGCTTTCAGAAAGAACTTGAAGATAATAGTCTCATCAACATTTATAAACATTTATAAATCTACTTAATATAGAAACTAAGTTTGCATTCATGAATTTAAGTTGTTTATATTTTTATATTAGGAGAATAGCCCACTTGCATTGAATATAGAACCTGTGAAGTGTTCTTGCAATTTCAAGTCCAGATTTTGAGCATCTGACTCCTAATTGGGAAAAAATCTCTACATACTAGTGCTGTCATCTTCTTTAATATCTGTGGGGATATTTTTTTTAAAAAAGAAAATCTAATCCATTGTTTTAATTTATTTGTAAAAGATGACACGGGTACTGATAACTAAGAAAAATCTAACAAATCATTTTAGTTTGTTTGTAGAACATGACATGGGAAGTGATGGCTAAGAAAAATATATTCCAAAAAAATCATTATAGGAATTTTGTTTGCCCCTAAATATTCACCCTCTTCAGTGGTACCATGTACATCACTTCCAGAGAGGGAGTTTTTTTGCTCCATATGTGTCAAGCTCATTCTGAAGGAATGCAGCTGATGTATTTCCTGGCTTTTTCAGAACAAAAAAAAATGGGCAAATATTTACATATTCTTCATGATAATTAGTTATCCCAGAATCATTCAGTAATAATATTTCTTCATAACCATATGTCAATTGTTTAAAACTAAGTAAAATTTTAAGTTAGAACTTACCTAGTTCATCAAATTTATAAAAAAAGCGATTTAAATTGCATAAATGTTATTAATTGCTTCATGTAGTCAAATTTAAATATTAAATATCAAATACATAAAGTGGATATTTAATACATTCAGAAGTTATTGATTGTACTTAAATTTTTCAGCAGCAATTCCTTGAGAAGCAAATATTTTGGACAGCATCACTTGAAAAGCTCTTTATTTTAATAATAATAAGGGTTTGGCATTCTTGCTTGTTTAATCTCTGACTCCTTAAATATGTTTGAAGTTCTGTTACTAATGGGACAGCTGTTTATTACTCTTGAAACTGCAGTTATATTAAGTCGAATGCAGATTAATTTAACATTGTTCAAAGAAACACCTAGGCTCATTTAGGCATATGGCAAACAATAGTAGCCTCCATCTAACATAGTAGTAACCTATATCTAACCAAATGCACATTCTAGGTGTACAGAAAAAGTAAAAAACAGAATGGCTGGGTAAAGAAAAATGAACACTGTTAGCAAAATCTCAAATTAATTCTATTAAACAATGTAGTTTAAGTCCAATGGAATTACGTATAGTCCCGTGCGTAATTTTTTTGCTCGTTAGTACATACACATGCATGTACATTTATAAATAAATAATTACGTGCAAGAAAAAGTTATATCTGTAAATCAAAGGTACACTTAAAAAGTAAAAACACAAGGAAGTGCGCTAGAGAGGGAAATCAAGACAATCAAATTGTAAATGCCAGAAAGAATTGAAAGGAGAGAATTACATAGAGAATTAGTGAGAGATGTAAAAATGAGGCAGTGAAGGAAGAAAATAAGTCTGGCATTTACTGTAGTTCATATCACTTGATAAACTTGTAAAGTAAAATCCTAGCTTGACTGGAATTAAAGCAAAGCTCCCTCTCTCTCTAACAGAATCAAAATTCCACTCCCTATGGTTGTGTTCTTTAATCTGTACTATGTCATTCAAACACTCCATGACAAAATTAACCCCTGATATAATTCAAGTGAAGAAGAGGACCTATGTACAGGATGCATTTTCTTCCGATCTTTGCTAGTTTCCTACAACATAAATGTAGTTACTCAGTATTACAAAACTGTATTGAGATTGATCTCCTGCTCATTGGCGAAATAGCAATAAAAGAATTTTACAGGCTTTTCTTCCTTGAATGATTAACCTGGTCATACTTCAGACATATGTGTAGGATTATTAAATCAAGAAAACACTAACATTCCTGTAGTCTAACTTCCAAGAAAAAATACCAACCTAATAATTAATTAGGTTACAAACTGAGTACCCTTTGAGATTGGTACTCAGATGAAAGTGATCATGTTGCTGAAAATAAGGATTGAAAATAAGTGGGAGCAGAAGTGTAACATGTAAAAGAAAGGACTTTTAATGAGAGGGGAGTTAATAGCTCGTTATAGGAACAGTGCAGAAGGGACTGAGTTATGATACAACCATGGTATGAGGCAAATGGGGTGAATAAAACAGAGCTGTCAGTATGCCGTTGTAGAAGACTAGTAGTTAATATTGCTAAGTAAAATTCAGGTTTAAATTTCTGTAGTAAAAAATAGCAAGAGGAAATCACAACTATTTGGAAAATTTCTCTTTGCCCATCATTGTAAAACTTTATAGAAGGTAGTGTCCATGCTTTCCAGCAGTACTGCTATTGAGATCAAAGTAAAGCTTTACTTTTTGTCCTTTTGAACAGCTCATCATTATAAGTAGAGATTTATAGGCACCAGGATTCCATTCATTACTTTGTTTTGCACACAGCTGCCGAAGCTAATACTCTGAAAATGTTAATTACATTGGTACTCTAATAAGGAGGTTAAACTTGTGGTATATACAAGTTATAGCTAATCATCTGTATTCTGTTGGATTGTTTGTTTTTTAAATTAATGAATGCAGCAATTTAAAGAAGTAGTTTCTTTAACTAAAAAATTGCATTTTTCCTAAAGTATATCTTCTTCACTTCTGATATGTGCTAAAAATTGCTGTTTGGGAGCGGTCATTTGAGAGGAATGTGCATTGCTGAACCAGATTTCTTAGGGCAATTTGTAGCACTTAAAGATTTTCATTTACATTTTTAAAAGGAGATTTATAGCAACAATGCTAGTTATTTTCAAAGGTGAGTATTGGCCTATTTCTGACAGAATTGTCTCTAAGAAGGTACCTGCACTTTAAACTAACCTGTTCATCTCTATACTAATACAACTCTTTCCTTATAAAACAGAGTAAAAGAGGAAATTAAATTTCTTTTTTCTTTGTAGTTATTAAGTCAGAAAAACTGATTGAAGTTTTTGAACTATGCAAAGACTATTAAAGTAAGCGTGACTTATTTATTTACTCATAAAATATGATTTTGGATATATGACGGGGATTTACCTGTCCTCAAATGTTTTCCTTTACCTCAATTGCCTGTAGTACTGTGGATTTATACCTCTTTCTCTCACATCTTTTCAATGTGCAAATTAATTAAGTAATGTTAGAATATTTCATGGAAGAAAAAAGTCTTTTTACCTTAATTTTTTTTTTGATAGACAGATATTAGAATCCATCACACAGTTGTTAGAATCCCTCACATGTACGTCACTTCTTTTTCCAAATGGAATAGATGACACTTTGGAGTATTATGCAGAATATCTTGCTTCTAGAAATGCTACAAAAAGGTCAGCATGAGAACTGTTAATAAGGTACAAACCTTCTTTAATCTCTCAAAAGTAAGGGAGGTAATTGAAAAAATAGCTCATTGTGGAATTTTTAATCAAATGTAATGTATTTACCTCTGCCAATCTGTCAAAGTACTCATATTTTACTAGCAATTTATTCCGAGAAAAATGATTTCACTGAGCATTTTATTACATAGAAATTCAACATGCTGTAGGTGAAGTAAGAATTCTTGGCTGGTGTGGAGCTATTTTATTACCTTCATGATTGTCTCAGGTTCCAGCATGTGATGTTCTCTGAAATAAGAATCCTGCCTACAGACAGAACATCCTTTATTATTCTCAGAGTTTATAAGGTCATTTTTTTTTTTCAGTTTTCAAAAAAATCAGCAGCTTTTGAACATCTTTGAAGCCACATCCTGTAACTGATGGTGGTATAAATATGTCTAAGTGAAGTACATAATGTCACCAATTAAATGCTGACTTCTATTTGATTTTTAAAATGGAACAAAATGATTTCACAAAGACTGGTGATAATAGTGACTCTAAACCAGGGTCATATATGGGCTACTGGAGGACAGAACCCTCTGAATCTTTGAGAGGCTTAAGAAATTGCAGCATAAAACATCCCTGATTAAGGTAACGCTATTGAGATAAAATTTGAAGGCCTAGTTCACCATTAATGTCACTCCAGTTTTTTATCAGTATAAACCAGTGAAATCTATTGACTAAAGTTGATGTATGTAATCTCCTTTAATTTAGAAATATTTATTACATTTTTTATTTCTTTTTTTTTTCCAGTGCAGAGACTGCCAGCCTTATTAAAGCCTGTTAACATTTTGCCAATTACTTAACAGGTTTTAAACACTGGATAAATTTTTATTCCAGTGTTTAAAATGAAGCACTCCTTGGACATTTTCTGACTACAACACTTTTAACCTGTGCTGCTTTCGGCTGGGGTAGAGTTAATTTTCTTCACAGTAGCTGCTATAGTGCTGTGGTTTGGATTTGTGACCAAGCCAGTGCTGATAATACAGGGATGTTTTATCCATTGCTGAGCAGGGCTTGCACAGCATCAACGCCTTTTCTGCTCCTTACCCCACCTCACCGGCAAGTGGGCTGGGGATGCACACAAAGTTGGGAGGGAGCACAGCTGGGACAGCTGCCCCCAACTGACTTAAGTGATAGCCCACACCATGGGATGTTACACTCCACAATAAAAGCTGAGGGAAGAAGGAAGAAGAGGGTATTTGGAGTGGTGGTGTTTGGAGTGATGATGTTTGTCTTCCCAAGTCCCTCTTACACGTGACAGCCCTGCTCTCCTGGAGGTGGCTGAACACCTGCCTGCCCACGGGGAGCAGTGAATGAATTCCTTGTTATGCTTTGCTTGTGCACGCAGCTTTTGAATTACCTCTTAAACTGTCTTAACACCAACTCATGGGTTTTTGCACTTCTATGCTTTGAATTCTCTTCCTCATTGTGCCGACAGGGAGTGAGTGAGCAGCTGGGTCGTGCTGAGTTTCTGGCTGGGGTTAAACCACAACATCACCTTCACAACACTTTAATGTACAAAGGTATCTGAACAGATGAGAGCAAGTAGTCTTGCTCTTAGTCCTGTGCTATGAACCAACTGTCTGTGAACGGCACCAGTTCTCACAGCTATCTAACCTGATTAGCACAGTAATGAAGGTGAAGAGGGGTGTTTATATTCTCTGTGGTGTTTGGCAGCACAGTAATATAGTTTGATCCACCAGATCACAGCTGGCTGAGATTAGGTCTCTTTCCAAGTAACAGTCCTTTTTTGCTGCAAGTGAATGTTTTCACCTGAAGAGAATAATACCGAGTAAGAACACTTTCCTCTCACTATTGCCTTTCTCTTATTTTTTTCCTTTCTTTCATGGAATCACAGAATCGTTTATGTTGGAAAAGACCTATAAAATCATTGAGTCCAACTGAGATATTTATGTATTTTATAATTACACATGAAAAATATTGTTAGAAGAGTATTAAACATTCAAACCTAATTCTTGCTGACAACCAAAATAACTCTAAAGCTAATAACTTGCTATCCATCTACACCCATGATAGCTGGAGAAATAGGGCAAATTATGGGATAAACCACCTCATCATATACTATTTTTTCTTTAATTGTGGACATCCATCCAGGTTATTTAATGAAACAGAGCTTAAATAGAAAGAATAAGATTCATTACAGACTATAGCATTGTGTGTAGTACTTTTTGTAATAAATAAGCACAAAAGAATTAAAGAGAGGTTGTACATTCTACCTCTACTGGAACATTTCAGACCAGATGTGCAAAAAGCCCTGATTCCTATTTTCCACAGTGGATAATAAATGTATAAGAGCACTAGGACAAAGAAATTACATGATGACAGTTTTCCAGTTTAGGAATTTCTTGAGTTCGATTTGCTATCTATGTGTAAATAATCCTTGTTTTTATTTTTTAAAAAATTATTGTATGGATCTCTCTAATTGCTTTTGCAGTTCTTCAGTGTTCCTAGCAATAGCATGATAGTGAGTTTCATGGTGTGATTAGATCCAATGTGAAGAATTACATAATTCAGCATGTTTTGATTGTCACTTCTCAGATTCATGTAATATACTCTGGTGTTTTTATCAGAGGTGAAAAAGAAGTCCCTCATAGTTCTCACACTTTTCTAGACTGCTGTCTATTACTACCATAGTCATCCTTTGTTTTCTAAAAAGTGGCACTCCAGCCTGGCCACTCCACAAACATCAGCAGTTTCATCCCTGTGATCACCATTGTTACTTTCTTTGAGCATATCCCAATTTTAGTATATTCTTCTTGAGATGGAAGCACCAAAGCTGCAAGAGATGTTCAAGCTGAAAGTTGATGCAAAGTTGTAGGGTGGCGTTTTTTCTTTTGCCCTCTAATCCTTCCTGGATGATGTAGAACATTCTTGTACCTTCTGCCTAAGGTTTCCTTGCTGCGTGGCGTTCACCAGCTTGGAGCCACTCTTGTGTTGCATAAAGTCAGGTTTCTCATTTTAGAGGCATGGCATTTTGTATCTCTCTACCCTAAAATCATTTGCCATTTTATTATGGAATTTTTTGTATTGTGAAATCCCTTGGCAAAATTGTTCCTACCTTGAATTCAGAACTGTCAGCAAGCATTATTATCTCAGCAATGCTAATAGTTCCAGACTCTTCCTACTGATCTACTTAGTACTGACATTTGACTTAATCTCTTGGAGTCCCGTAAAGCTGCCTAGAATCTTTTCTAATAATTGACAACTCATCAGCTGTCTTAGTGTAGAACAGCACTGTGCAGTTTTCAGAGAAATTTCATGTTAGCTCAATAATTCAGTTATTTTACCCTTTGGGAGTATTTGCTGATTAATATCTGATCCTCATGATTTATTACAGTTCTCACTAGCTTCCACTGAATATCATTTATCAGCAAGTTTTTAATTTAAGCTAGAACTTCCCATGGGCCACCTGTGTTCTGGGATGAGAACTTGCCTTTCTGGTCCTCTTGTAAAAAGATTTCTTACTACTTTTCAGACATTTGGAAGCTGGTCTTCCATTTTTTTTGTTCACATTTTTTTCTTTGTATGGACACAACTTAATCTTTAGGATGGGTGCTGAAAGTAACAGAAACATTAAAGTACTATTTGTCAAATGTACTTGGCTATTCTTAATTCTCAGCTTCCCATTTTCTTTCCTTCTATCCTTTAACCTAAACATTTCTCACAATCCTGCTCAGACTCTGAGGTCCAGGCTGCTTCTAGGCACCTGGTCTTCTCCAGAAAGGCTCAGACACTCTTAGTCCTGGTTTTACCTCACCAGATGGGAAAAATGGGATCATCTCATGGTATCCGTTGGCCAATAATAGAAGGGGAAACCTTCTTGCTGATAAAAAGGTAATGGTGCTTAAGGGGAAGCATAAGTAGATTAAACAACAAAATATCATACTGATGTTTATGAAAAGCTGCTAGATCTGTTATGTAAGCACACTAATACATGCTGGCTAATTTTGAAATGGAGCTTTAAATGAAAGTGATTGTGTTTCTCTCTACTTAATGCCTGTCATAAAGGAAATAAGAGATAAGGAAAAAACACAAAATAAATATTTATATTATTTGAAACTGCATTCAGGTTTTCTGGATTGCTTGCAATATTTGTAAGCCTAATCACCATATTGTGAAGTATGAGTGACTTAGATTAGAAATCTGATCATAATATGCATATTTTTTATTACTGCCTAAACATAAATCTAAGGATTATTTTGCTGACAAAGATGTCTGTTTTGGCTTTGAAATTTGTCTTAATATAAATACTTCACAATGTTACTGTCAGTAAACTTTCTTCACTAGAATAATTGCAGAAAGTGATAAAAATCGGGATCACACAGAGTTGAAATTAAGTTATTAAAAAAAAAGATCACTGTTTACCTAGCTGCAGATAGGATACCCTTTGTTTACACTTGTTTCTTCATCTCTTAATCCATACAGAGCTACAAAGGAAAAAACAGCTGCCAGAATCAAAATCTGAAACCCTTATGATAATGCCTTACCAGCAGACCTCAAAATTAGCAAAACCCAGTTCTGAGCAGTAAATTTTAAATTGAGAGACAGTTATGGACAAATTCATATGTAATGTTAATTATAACTTCTGGCTTTAGGAATATTTTGGAATATTTAGGAATTTAGAGTTGCACTATAATGCTTACATGTTTATGTTGTTACTTTTATTTGAATTGTATACATGAGATAAAAATGAAGATATTAATTTATTTCTTATCTTTACCTGTTGATAGCGTATTTGTCAAACCTTGGCTTTGGAAGAAGGGATCATAAATGTCTTGGGGATTTCTTACTAGATGAGATGTATCTAATTTTTTTGCTTCTGGTTTTCTTAATTATTATTTTCTTAATTAAGTTTTACATTGGAGTTTTTGCTATCCTGGTTCTAAAAGACACAGAATTTTGTTGGTGACCAGTAATGACCTCCTAACAGAGTCTGATTAAGCATGAAAAAGAAGTGTTTCCTTTGTGGATTATCTTTTATGTACAGAGTTGTCTTTGTGCAACTGCTTATAAAAGAAAAATCTGTATTATGCATAGAGCTAGAATGAACACAGAAAAACATTTGGGATACAGTGCCTAGCACCTATTGTAGGCGAAACAGAAAGGAAGAAATGTTAATGGGTGGCTTAAAGGACAGCAGAGATATTTTTTAAGTGTTTATCTTAATGCATTTAGCTTGACTAAGGAAAAAGTTGTTTAAACTTTTGTTTCAGTACTCAGTCTCAGTTCTCTATAAATGAGGTGAACATATGTAAAATTACGAAGCTGATGCTGGGAGTTACGTTCCTACATTGGGCCAGTGAGCGAGAACTGAGAATAAATGGAAATAGAAAAGGCCCTTCAGTGCTCAGTTCTGGTAGATTATTATTGAAATTATCTGCAGAGGCATTAAGCCAGGTGTTGGTGAAAGAGAGGGACTAGAAGGAAATAGGGGTGTGGTGGTTTGACCCTGGCTGGTGGCCAGGTGCCCACACAGCCGCTCTGTCACTACCGCTTCTCTGCTAGACAGGGGGAGAAAGTATCACGAAGGGCTCGTATTTGAGATAAGGACAGAGAGATCACCCGTATTTACCGTCCCGGGCAAAATAAACTCGATTTTGGGGAAATTAGTTAAATTTATTAAAGAACAAATCAGAGAAGAGTAGTGAGAAATAAAAAAACCCAGATCTTAAAAAAAATAGATAAGTAACACCTTCCCCCCATCCCTCCCTTCTTCCCAGGCTTAACAACATCACGGAGGTGTTCCTGTCCTATCAGTACTCAGAGGCTCAGCCTTGGCCAGGGGCAGGTCTGTCTTTGGAGCTGGCTGGCAATGGCTTTATGAGGGGAAACTTCTAGCAGCTTCTTGCAGAAGCCACACGTACAACCCCCCCACACACACACCAAAACCCAGCCAGGCAAACCTATACAAGGGGTATTCTTGAAGATGTCTTATACACCAGCATAGAGCTGGGAGTCTGGAACTGTTTCATCTCTGCTCTCTTTGGTGCCTGGGCTCAGGAGGGGCTGGGCAAGCTGGTGTGTAGGTGCCCATGCTTGAGATGCATGTACTCTGTTCGCATTCTGGAACATTTGCACTGTCCTTTTCCCTGCAGAATACATGGGTTTGGTTATAGTTTGGTTTCATGTTCTTTTTCTTTAAGCTCTGCAAGGGTTTTAAAATCTGCTTTGTGTGTTTTGTTCTTTTTTAAAATAAATCTGTTTGCCATAGAAATTAGAAATTACTATAAATCTATAAAACATACGACTAATTTTTGAGCAATGCAGTAACAGTAATACAGACAGGAAAATGAAAATACAGTAGAACAAATGTTTCTTGGTCATGGAGTAGCTTTTTCATTTATAATTTTTGTGCTTGTAGAAAAATGCTGAATAGCAGCCTTGGTTTTTCTTCTTCTCATGTCAGTGTTAATGTGGTCAATATTGCTGCCTCCCTTCTCCCTAAACATGCGGAAGGAGCAATGCTACTGGTTCTGTGTTACATTATTTTGGTAGCAATAATGACTGATTTACTTGGTGGAAAATTGTCAGGTCTCTGTGCAAATTATTAAGAAAAACAATTCTGTATGATTAATATGACATTGCAAATATGGCTTAATAATAATTTAAAATTACGGCTTTAGAAAACAATTGTTTCTTTACAGTTCTCATTGACAAAACCAACTTGCCTCTTTATATGAGGGAACATTTCACAGAGAGTGAAATAAACACACAAATTTAATAGCATTTTAACATGATCTTTGCTTTTGCCTCAATATTTTCTACCTTTTTATAAAGTTAACTTTTATTGCAACAGACGGGAAGAGTCTGAGGAGAGAGGATGAAATTTTCTGTGAATGAAGCTGCAATGCATTTTTCAACATTTGCAATTTAATCACATGACATTTTTCCTTCTTCATGAAAATCAGAAGGAAGATGAACATATGTGAATACTATCTCCTGAGTCTGAAAAAAAAATCTAGGGAGTGCTATGCTTATGTTTAGATGCTGTACAATGGAGAGAACATTAAACTCACTCTGCTTTTCTGTTGAACATTGCAGGATGGTCTTGTAGTGAAGAACCGTCTCTTTCGTGGACACCCACTCTGAGCTTGGATGGCTAAAGCACCCCTCCATGCCTGTCTATTTCCGATTTTAAATTAATGGTGTTGGTAAGTTCCCTGCAAACACAAGGTGATGTTAACCTATATTTACTAATGGCACTGTTTCCATATTAATGGGATCACTGAAAGAATATTTCCTGTGGAGCACAGTCTGAGTCTCATCTGGGACAAGAATTTTTGCATGAGCTCTTGTAAGAAAATCGGCAATACACTTACAGCAAGGAGAATCAAAAATGATATCACCTTAATTTTTAATTTTTTTTTCCATTCAAGCTTCTTAGCTTTACTTTGAACTTATTTGAAATGTTAATAACTCCTCAGACTTATTTTTCCTGATTGTGTGTGTGTGTGCCCTATGCTGTCAGGAGGACTGCAGTTAGACAGCTGCAATTAAACTGGTAGCTCTGATAAACTCCAGTAGCAATCGGATGAAATGTCTTAATTGCAAAGTGTGAAAACAAGGTGGTTTGTTGTTTAGTCGTTTGTTGGACCTAGCGTAGGGTGTAATTATTTAGAGTAAAAATATTTTATATTAATGTAGTTATTGCTTTAGATACAACTTTGCTTATGAATCATCTTCCATAGCTTACATAGTGAAAAAAAAAGTGGCACCTAGCTTTATTGCAAAAAGTTGGTCTCTTCCATCTTTTTCTTCTTTAATAGCCAGTGAAAAGTGAAAAGAAAAACTTTCTTTGAAAAGCAATAGAAATATGAAGTTCTGTTTTGTTAATCATCAGTCTGGTTTGAAATGTCATAATTTTTTTTTTAGAACAACATTTGAGTTTTGAAAAGGAATCTTTATGATTACACGGAACAATACCAGCTCTTTCCTCCAAACTATTTGGTCTTAATTAGCTCTCAAGTAGCTGCTGTGAATCCAACTTAGGAAATTCTTTATTCACTTCAGCGACATGAAGGAAAAATATCCAGAATCTTTGTATTACTTTCCTTCTTTTCTTACTATGGCTGCACAATTTCTAATGGGACTTTGGCAAATAAATGGGCTTAGTATATGCAGCACTGACTGTGATGCAAGGAGATAACATCTTTTAACCTGATTGTGTCTGTTGAAGATCTGGGCAGTGTAGACAAAGGGCTTATCAGGGCTGACTTTGTGCATTAAAAAAAATATGGCCAGAGTCCAGTATTCTGCAAAAATCATCTGGCATGGGATTTTGAGAAACAGAGCATGTTATGACATTCTTCTGGCTATGCATCCTACTCGTGGAGCAGGGTTATAAAAATACTCTGAATATAATCAGCAATTTAACAGCGTAGTGCTAGTTAGCTGCCCTATGTCACACCTCTTTCTTTCAAGTGCAAGGACACAAAGCATGAAAGCCAGAACCACTGTTCAGAACCATTAGTGAAATATTTGTAAGCATTCCCGCTGGGCTTCCCTTCCCTTTGTTAGACAAGTTATTCAAAAGAGAGTTTGAAAAGAAAAAGTCAACTTGTTCTCTAAAACCGAATTTTGTACGTTTTCGCCTAGGGCTGAATGAGAAGGTTTAGAGGCAATCGAAAAAGATATATACAAATGATGATACTGACTTTTTAATACTGATGAGGTGAATGCAGCTGTAAGAGAAGCTAATGAATGTATTTTTAATACATTTCCTTGAAAGGTAATAAAAATCCTTGTTCCTTGGTAGAATAAAAGTGCTATTAAAAATATTGCGGGGAGAGGGAGATTTAAATAAAGCTGAGACGTCACATTTGGTAGAAGGCTTAATGGAATATAAGAGGCTCAAAAGGTTATAAGACTGAGAGAAAGTAGATATTGGCAGAAGTTTTATTCAAGTGTTAGAAGAAATACAGCATCATCAAAACTGAAATGAAGAAAAGGTCTACATTGCTAGGATAAGTAGAGAAGATAATTACATTAAAAATGTATTACTGTGTGAAATTCAAACTGTGATCATATATAATGGAAGGCTTTGTTACACAACGTGTCTGTGGCGCCTTTTGATGCGTTAGGACAGGAGAAGCATAAGGAAAGCCTAGAGCAGCCAAAGAAGATGCTTTGCTAAGAAGCAGATACATCTCTATATTAGAAATAGTGGCCACGTTTGGTTCATTAAAACCCATCGCTTTGGAGGGGAATGATATATGGAACATTTCACCTATAGGCATCTCTGAGTCTGGCTTTATGAGAGTCAGAAACTGAATGTAAATGTTTTCCCTAAGGGTGATCCTTCCAGTAAGGCTTGATGTCTCTCAGCAGAGCAGTGCAGAAAAACTCTCACTCGTAGTCACCGTGCTCTGTCTGAAAATCATACTGCTTTTATTCCTCCCACTTTGAGTGCACCTGTGCTAGCATTTTGGTTTGGGTCAGGAGTCACTTTTTTTCCTGTGAATCTTCTGATTCACACTAATATTATTTTAAAATTGAGTGATCTTGGAGTTCACGGACTGTGTTTCTCTTGATTGATGCTAAACCACAGATACCGCTTCAGGAGCACACGTGACATGCTGCAGCCACTCGTGGACATTCAGCCCATGGGAATAAACTAAAGTGAGAGCAGTGTGCACCCTTGGCCCTTTCATACAGCGCAGGTGCTGGTCTTCAATGTCAACAATTTGCTCCTGTTGGTACATACTAGTTACTGAGATAGACAGCCCTGGTGTTGAGTAATCTAAATCTCATGATTTCAGAACGTGACCAACCAAAAAAAAAAAAAAACACGAAAAAGGCTTTAAAGTAATGGCATTTAGTAAACTATTGGGCATAGTGTCCTGGTTGAACCCCAACCAGCAACCGAATACCAGGTAGCTGCTCTTTCACTCCTTCCCACTCCCTGTGGAATTGGGAGAAGAATTGAAAAAAAGAGCAAAACTTGTGGATTGAGATAAGAACAATTTAATAACTAAACTTATGCTGAGGGATGTGGTTTAGTGGTGTTGATGGGGCTAGGACAATGGTTGGACTCGATGATCTTGAAGGTCTCTTCCAAACAAAACTGTTCTATGAGTTTAAATAATAATAAAATATGATAATAATGATAACCTGAATGAAAATATATATAAGAAAAAGAGAGAGAAATAAAGCCCAAGAAAGGAGAAGTGATGCACAGTGCTATTGCTCACTGCTTGCTGACCAATGCCCAAGTAGTGATTCATCCCCCTAGCGAACTCCCTCTGTTTCTATCCTGCGCATGACACTCTAAGGTATGGAATATTACTTTGGCCAGTTTGAGTCAGCTGTCCCAGCCACGCTGCCTCCCAGCTTCTTGTGCTCCTGCACAATAGCAAAACATGGGAAGTTGAAAGGTCCTTGATTTCCTAATAACAACTGAAAACTTTGCTATGGTATCAACACTCTTCTTGTACTGTATCCAAAACAAGACAGTATTCTAGCCACTAAGAATTAAAATTAGCTCTATTCCAGCTGAAACCAGTACATGTAGTTAATGGAAGTGGCTATCAAATATTAATGTTTGTCGTTAAATCTTACAATTTTTGTTGCTTTATTAAAATAATGTCCTCATTCAGAGTTTTTCTTAATATCTGTGAAAAAACGTTGACCATAAGTATGTTCTGGAAACTTTTGATAAAAAAGGCTTATTTCATGAGTAAGCGCCCAATTTTTTTCCTCATTCTATTTTAAAAAAAAATAAACAAACATCATCAAACATTACTGGAGCTGTAAGCACTCTGCCTACCTGATGGAATGAAAGTCTGTGTAATTTATCCTAGCCTTTTAGTAGTGATTTTGTTTGCTAAACCCGTTTGACCATTTGTAAGTCTGCTTAGAACATACCATATTGAACTAACAGTGAATAGATACAAATTGCATTAGTTTAGTACATTGGGGTAAACAGGACATGAAGACCTTACCGAAAGCATTTGTTATATATTGCATAACTGATGACTCTGTAGTAGATGGTAGAACTTATTTTGGCTCAGCAGGAGCTGCATAGGACAACTGAATAACAAGTGCAAAAATGATGTTCAAATTACTTTTTCTCTTGACCTTTATACATATTTTATCTTGTTTGAGGAAAAAATGAAGAGCAAAGACATCTCCTCATAAGGGCGTGTAAAAATCTCATAATTTATTCTTTTTTTTTTCAGAGGTAAATATTTTGTCTTTATCTTATCAAAAGAAATTAAGGGGCTGTGAAATTTTAAATGGGGTTAAACCCTGTGAGCCGTACGGGAAGCAAAAATCTCCCTAGTTAGTGAAATGGTCTTAGAAAAAAAATAACTAAATTGCAACTGAAGTACCTTCGGGATACAGATTAGTGAATCCCCTGAAGTAAATAATATATAATTTTACATAGCAGTATTACTAAATCCAATGATAAAACATAATGCAAGCTCATAATATGAATCTTACCACTCATCATTTAAAAATTGCCCAAGCAGTTCTCGTCAGTCTTCAAACTTTCTCAAATTTTTTTGTTTATTCAGGCCTCTTTAAAATACTGACTGTGATGCTGCAGAAAGTAAAATATGACCAAATAATTTAGCAGATGCTTTAATGTAGTATTCATACTAAGTTCTAACTAATTGTGGTGGGTTGACCCTGGCCACGTGCCCACTCAGCCACTCCCTCACTCCCCCTCCTCAGCTGGACAGGGTGGAAAATAAGATGGAAAAGCTCGTGGTTTGAGATAAGGACAGGGAGATCACTCAAAATAAAGGAGACCTCCATTCTGAATACTCAGAAATGTATTGCTTTTATCGCTATGAAGTTTGGGGTAGTTTTGAATTCAGGAAAATAATTTACCATACAGCTATGGTAATAATGATCACGTATAAACTGCATCTTGAAGAGTGACAGAGGTGTGTTTTGGGACTGGGTATATTCTCTTTGCAGAACAACAGCCAAAATAATCTAAGAATGGGTCTATATTAGGAAGTCACCAACCCTGCGTGCTGTGCACGGGTATGGTACGACAAAGTTCTTCAGTTCTTTTCATATCAAATAATGAAAATACTTTTTAATTCACAGATAAAATATAAAGTTGGTCAAAATGTGTATATACAGACTCATGTGGATGAATGCTTGCAGGTTTGTGGTATAACTTAGCAGAGCAAAACTTTTACCTTAATATTCAAGTTCTGCCTTGAAGATGACCCAGTTATTGTACCTGCTTCTGTTCATGTGCCAACATTAATTTTTTTTCTATGTAAGTGATCATTGCTAGGCATAAAAATGATAGGAGAAACTAATCTAGCTGTCTTTACTAGTATCACTTTTCATCTGTGTTTATAGAAATCTCATCTCTTTGTAGATGTATTAGAAGACAACTTTTCTGCTGATTACCACTAAAGAAGCTGTAGTTGACCTACCACTTTTACAAGATATTGCTGAATCTCATTCACTGCTAAAAAGGCTACTTAAACTTTTTTTTTCTAAGAGCTGAACGCACACTGTTCCTGTTGAAGAAGCTCAAACTTTCATTATCTCTGTGCTTTTAGGTTTGCTTTCTCACTGCTCTTATTTCATTTTAAGCAATCAGATTTAGCAGACTGCTACCACCCTTAGGTATTATGCTTTACTCCTCCACTCATTTTGCGTTCTGTATTTTATTATGCTAGTATTTCTGTTTGCTGCCCTGGAGGAATTTCTTTTTCATTATTCTGACCAGAATTTGCTTATGTGTCTGTATCTGTCTGTATTAAAAATTAATGTTTAAAGCATCTGTAAATAAGAGCAAACCATATAGCTCATTTCTGGAATCAGCACAGTGACACTGAGCACACACTGAAACAGGAAACATAAAAGTGAGCATTTAAGGTAGTTCCATAAATGAATTAATAGGATTAATTGGCAAAATAACACCCAGCAAATGATTTAATAAAAAGATTTTTTATATAGGAGGGAAAAGGCCCTAACACATGACAGCTATTCTGGGAAAACTTCCAGGATACAGAAGTTTTTCAGGACGGTAATGGAGTGTGGTAAATACCAAGCCAAAGAGCCAGCCCTTCTCTGCCCACACATGACTTTTTAGAAGTCTTAAGCCCTGACAAAAGTACCTGCAGAGAGTATAATGATCTTCCCAGAAAGAGAGAAAAGACTTATTTAATAATCCATTAAAAAAATAGTGTGGAGATTGATTTTTTTTCCCCTTTTTTCTTTTGAAGAACTTTTCAAATTGACTATTTTGTTTTCAATGAGCTAGTTAAGCATTGATACTTTAATTAATTTCTTTAATTAGTAGCAGATTTTTTCCCATGCTGAAATGTGTACTATTAGTAGTAATCAGATTTAACTTTGCATTAAGTAGAAGCTATTTCATTTTCTAATAGTTACCAATATAAACATTGTTAGAAATATTTGCATTGAGGTATATAATATCTGTAAACACACACTTTGAAAAGTGTTTGTTCTCTCCTGTAACTACTCGTATGCTCTTGGACATGTATTTGGCAGAACATCTTAAAAAATTTCCACAATGAAAACGTGTTTTGCTTAAAATTTGAAGTTTTCTTTTTGTAAATGTTTGTAAAGAAAGCCCCAGACTCTTCATATTGGAAAAGCTTTACCCCTATTTTGCTGCTCTTCTTACAAAGGACACAGTGGGTAAAAAAAGGCCCTGTTAATGATATGGCTTACTTATGCACACTTCCTGAACAGGAAATCTCCATTCAGGAGATTTGCATTCTCTTCTAAAGAACTCTTTTAAAATCATATTTGTCTTACAAAGACTGTTTTGTAGAGATAAAGATTACATTTGTGCTAAACTGCTTTGAATTTCATTTATTTTATTCTTCTTCAAGGAGCCTAGTTCTTGAAAGAGATGCGCATATTGATTGCTAGTGTGCTGACAAAATAATTTGTCTGTTTACAATCCTTTGTTTTTTATACATTGGTAACATATGTAGGTCAGTTCAAAAAGTTGTTAAATGCTTTACCCAGAGAACAAATGCAAAGTATGGAGGAAAAAAAAAAAAAAAAAAAAAAAAGAGAATTTAAACTATGGCAGTAGTTATAAAAGCTCCACTGCAGAGTGCTTATAACACATTCGCTGTTTTACAGTTGTGGACGTTGCTTCTGTTAATAGCTGAGACTCATAGTGCTGAAGGAAGAAAAATCCTCATAGTATTTCTCTGAATTGCTGGAATACATCATTTGATTGGGTAACTAGTAAAACCATGAATTTATGACTTTCTTCAAATGTTTCAAGTACAAGAATAATTTTAAGTGTACCCAAATGAATGACTGGATATGTTTACCATTATATTTAAAATTATTACAGTAAAATAACTTCATCTGTTACTGTATATGCATTAGCAGTGCGGCTTTGCCTGGCACCAGGTTCATTCCAAATTTCTGTCTTAAATGGTGCTAGTACTATGCACGAATTCTGATTTTCACATCTGGAGTCTGACTTTCAGTGAAGCTGAGCATGAAAAATTCTTCTTGTTTTGCTCAGACCAGGAATGCTCAACAGTTCCCCCAGAATAATAATATGACTAAAGTCACCAATACTGAGGCATCCAAAAAGAATGATCCTGTGGAAATTGAGGCAATGAATTCCCTTTTTGTCTTTTTTTTATAATGGGTAGCACAAATATTTCCCAGGGAATTTACAAGGTCCTATTAATTAATACTTATTAATTTATTTAAAATCCCTGAAGAAAGACATTATGGAATTGCAAAATATTATTATTCCTTCTTCAAAGTGTGAGCTTCATTCCTTATTTTACAAGTGGAGCATTCTGTCTGCTTTTCTGCTGGCTAATTGCCAAAGTGAGAAGCTTTTTAATTACCTGCTAGAGTGACAAGGACCATTAGGAAGCTTAAGGTGCAGCTTCTCTTTGAGAAACTGGTGCTTCCAGTCTACAGAGGATTATGTGTGCCATCTACTGCACATGAGTCAGTTAATGATTTGAAATTTCAGCTACAGAAGGGAAGGATGAGCCATCATGACATAATGTTAATTGATTCCTCTAGTTGTAATGAAGTGACTGATAGCACTATATTCTAGAATTAATGCTTCAGATGGATTGAAAATATTAAATTAGTATTTCTTTTAAAGCTCATTTTGTATATCTAACCTCTGATAATGATTTTTAAATTGTTGCCACTTCCTGCCATGTATTGATAACATTAATTAGTATCTCAGCAAGAGCACAGAAATAACACACTTGTCTGAGCATCTTTCTTATGTAAACAGAAACTTTATTCATTCACCATGATACTCATATTGACAATTATTTCTGTTAATATCCTAGAACATAATATTTCTGTCTTACCATTTCCAACTATGCCAAAGCACTCTATGTACATGTGATTTTCAACTGAAATGTTTTGAGATATCTGTGTATATATAGAGTTGCCCCATTTGACTTATGCTCTTTACTTAGTATTTGCCAATATTCAAGAAAGAAGAGAAAGATGGAGAAAAATCATATCCTACCTTGATTTGTGGGTGCCTGAATATTTACAATCTGGCCTGTGTGATACTGAGTAGTAAGAGCTGAGTATATTAGCATAACTCATGAAATCTTCTTGTACCTATTTTTCCTATAGGTGAGACTTTTTGGTTAAACAGCAACATCCTTGATTATGTGCAATTCAGATATTTCAGTAAACTCTGTTATTAGTCAGTCAGATGGAAAAGTTAATTATGAATTAACTGAAATCAGGAATGCTTAGCCAATAGTAAGACAAGTCATTTATATCACATTGATTTATTTGGATCTCTCTAAATATTACTTGCTATTATAAAGGAGGAAGAATGGGATATGAATAGAATAATCAATCAGTTGCTCTTGAATAAACAGTTGTAGAAATGATAGCAGTAAGCAGAGGTTATCACAAGTACATTTAGCAGATGCAGGTACTAAGATGAGATGAGGCTGGGAGCCCCACAATCCACAAAGCCAACCTTTCCAAGCCATCAGCCAGGTATTATTTATCATCGACTTTAGCATAGTTATGCCAGGCAAAAGTTTGGTCTATGATGCTATTTATTAGCAAGTGTATAGAACCCTTCTTAAGTGGAATAGTCCTTGAGTTGTATTTTGACAATTGGTGATGCAGTGGATGCTCTTTAATAAATTTGAAAATGATACTTAGTGCCTTGAGTTCTGGCCAGAACTGCACTACACGGAGGTGACTTCAGTGGGAATATAAACTACAGAGCAGTGTGAGCTCATGAGTGCCAGAAACCGCTGTCCTGACTTAATTATTCCCAGCTATTTCCTACTCTGGTGCTCCATTTCTGGAGCCTGCACCAGAAGGCAGGAGCATCCACCCCCATGGATCCCTTCTGCATGGAGACCACTGCTCCTTTGGCTCTTGCCTCAGCACAGCGCTCTTTATCCCCTGGTCCTGCCGCCACAGCCTCTTCCTGTGGGACTGTCCTGTTCCTTTTGGCCAACTGTTCACGTTCCCACTTTCTTTCAGCCTTGGGATACTTCTCTCTAGGCTGAATCTCCAGTGTGTCATGGTTTGACCCTGGCCAGCAGCCAGGTACCCACACAGCCACTCTCTCACTCCCCCTTCACTACTAGACAGGGGGAGAAAATATTTCCAAGGGCTCAGGGTTTGAGATAAGGACAGGGAGATCACTCTCATTTACCTTCTCGGGCAAAACAGACTCTATTTTGGGGAAATTAAGTGCATTTATTAAGAGAACCGATCAGAGAGGAGTAGTGAGAAATGAGAAAAAGCAAACAGATCTTAAAAACAGAACACCTTCCCCCCATCCCTGCCTTCTTCCCAGGCTTAACTCAATCCCGGTTTCTCCACCTCCTCCCCCCGAGTGGCGCAGGGGGATAGGGAATGGGGGTTACGATCAGATCATCCTACGTTGGTTCCACCGCTTCTTCACTCTGGGGGAGGACTCTTCACTCTTCCTCAGGCCATCGTGGGATCCCGCTCACGGGAGACAAGCTTCACGCTCTCTTCTCCAACATGAGTCATCCCACGAAGGGCAATTCATCACAAACTGCCCAATGTGAGACACCTCACGAGGGGCAGCCCACCCCTCGTGAGTCTGAGGTGCAGTCCTTCAGGGGAAACTGCTCCAGCGTGAGTCCCCCGCAGCGTCACAGAAGTCCCACCAGCCAACCTGCTCCAGCGTGGGCATTCCTCTCTTCCACAGGCTACAGGTTCCAGCAGCGACCTGCTCTGATGCGGGCTTCCCACGGGCTACAGTCCCCTTCAGGCATCCACCCACACGGCGTGGAGTCCTCTACGCGGCGGACATCTACACAGTGATCCTCACGGTGGACATCTACACCCTGCCCATGGGCTGCAGGGGGACCACCCGCTTCACCATGGTCTTCACCACAGACCGGGGGGACTCTCTGCTCCGGCGCCTGGAGCTCATCTTCCCCCCCTCCTTCTTCACTGACCTTGTTGTCTTCACAGATTCTCACTCCTCCATCTCTGTGCCAGCTGTTGTGGTGCAGTTCTTTTCCCCGTTCTTAAATATGTTTTTCACAGAGGCGTTCCTCTCCTATCACTTTACTGATAGACTCAGCCTTGGCCAGCGTCAGGTCCCTCTTTGGAGCCGTCTGACATTGGCTCTATCAAACTTGGGGAGCTTCTAGCAGCTTCTTGCATAAGCCACCCTGCCGCTCCCCCCCGCCGCCAAAATCCGGCCAGGCCAAACCAATACACAGTGAAAGCAAAAAGCTCTCCAATAGGAGAAGGGTCTTTTCAGAGTGGCACAATGTGGAGGCTGGGGAAAAGAAAACTCTGACCTAGTTTCTCTGACCTAGCTATTTAACAAAGAGTATTGCTTGTCAGAGCACTATTGACGCAGCATGATGTTAGTCTTTGATTGAAGCTTGTACCTATTAATAGGACACAAAATAAAATTTGTCACAGCTCAGATTATATGATGCATTCTCTGATATGAGGATGAAATAAAGCAAAGGGCCCTTTCCTTTCCGTTTTTTTTCCTTTTTTTTTTTCCCCTTTTTTCCCTTCTATTTTACTTTATTACACTGTTCCTTGACGCTTCCTGAGTAATTCTGGTATTTTATTTCTGGTATAGCTGGAGGTGTCTGCCCTCAAATTAATTCATATTTGAAGGACAGAACACTGCTGTTATAGATTAACAAAACGCACTCAGCCCAGTCACACATTTGTTTCACTTGGACCTGGTAGGGTATTCAGTAGGAGCATTCTCATGGGTTTTGGAGGAAACTAACCAGTCAACCTGGTTGCACAAAATAACCGCACATGAGGATTGTTGGGAGGATTGTACACTGACTGGTTATGTTATTTCTTAAAATCCTGCTCCCCATTGGCAGATCAAAGAGTTATTTAAATTTTACTTTTTCTGGTAACAGCCTGTATTGGAAAAGAAGACTCCTGCATTGCAAAGCACATCCTCTGCTATCTCTGTGTCTGACAGCACTTAAATGAAAAATGTATAAACAGTCTCTAAAATACTTTTTTTCCAAGCAGAGAAAGGGAGTACTCATTGCTAAAATGGGGATTCAGGCAACTCTTGCCAGTACTCTCTGCATGCCGTTAATCCCGCGTTCCAAAAGTTGTATTGTAAAGTAAGTTTGGATTTCACAAAATGACACTTCCTTTTGGTTTAATTTAACAATCCTGTTTATTGACATAGTGATATGTCAGAAATTATTAAATGGGAACCTTCTTGTCTGGTTCTGGTGTACAGAACCCTTCACAAGTGCTTTTCCTCTTCTGGACATGCCATCAGACATATTTTCTAGATGGAGAGTGTAGTGTTAGCATCCCGGTGATCATCACACGGGTCCTTAAGCCAGCCAATGGCAGGTAAAGGCTAGAAGCAGGAGGAAGCTCCACAGGTAAGCTTTGTCTAATTTGTTCCAAGTTGGATGCGGGATGTGTGTGTGAGGAAGGCTGCTGTTCAGTTGTATGCTTGGCATTTTTTGTTGTTGTTTTTAACCTCAGGCAACTGTTTGCCTTTGAAAGCACATTTGCAGGTCAATTTTGCCTACCTAGTTTCACTGTCACCAATCTGCACAGTCAGTGAGTCCCATCTGGATCTCTGTAGGAGATCTAAGTGTTTTGTTTTATATTGTTTTCTTGAATCACAAATGATCTTACTTCTGGGGCGACTCAATATTTGTATCACTGCCCTTTCCTGCCTCACATGTCCCTGAAATATCTTTTACAAAATGTTTTAAATTCAGCTTCCCCTTTGATTCTATTATCCAATTTTGCTGCTCACAGAGTGTAGTGAGAGATTCTGCAGCAAGTTGGCAAATGGTATCTAAATCAAGGCAGGAATGAGATTTCAGTGGGTAAATAGATTTTTGTGAGATAGAAAAGACATAAGAATGAGGGGACATTTTCTTTTTGTCCATTCCCATCTGTTCTGAAATAAAATACGTACAGCCTTTGTAAGTGCAGGAGAAAAATGACTGTAAAGGACATACAGTATGTTTTAGGGGGGAAAAAATCGTGGGTTTTTTATTTTTTTCTGCACAGGAGCTCTTGGTGGTAATTTTTAGCACCTACATGGAATTCTATTTTTCTTCTTTTCAGGTATAGTGAGCGACATTTCAATAGGAAATAAATAGCTTATTACTTTGTGGGTCAGGAAATAGCTAATATAGAGATTGTTGACTGGAGAGATGAAGCTTCTCTATATATGGATAGAAATGACTTGTGTGTCATTATTCACTTCATTCTTTCTGTATTAAATTATTTTAGAAGCATTTAATTGAGAGGCTGTTTTTCTGCAGCCATTTTTATGTGATGGAGAACCTTTCTTTTGCAATGGAATTATCTTTTTAGTCTTGTAAAGGAATCTTATTTTGCAAAAATTAGCTAGTACCAAACCTGCCTCTTACCACCAAGTTGGTGTTTGAGTTAGGTGTGGAAATGAGAGCATAAACATTTTTGTTAATGGAGCAGATAGATGAAGCAAGTGATCTAGTTCACCGGTAGCTTTCGAATTTTCTCCACTAGCATAAGCAAGGACACAGGTTACATCCAGTTAGCCCTATGAATCATGAAAGGAAACGTGGGTAAGAGTGGTCTACCAATGTTGTCAAGGCTGGGTTGGGGATGGCTACTAAGAAACTGTGCCAGTAATGTTGTGAAAAGATTATAGAGCTGGAGGGAATAGAAAAGCAGTGCTGAATTCAACAGGAAATGTCAAAAAGTACAAGAAGGAGTAGAGGTGGCAGGAGAGACAGGATGGAAGGGAACAAGAGACACAGAGATGCAAAAAATACTGAACTCATAAGCACAGTGTTCAGTCATTTTTCTTTGGATTGAGGTTGCTGAAGCTGCTGTTCCTTCCAGTCACTGACTGGGAAATAAAGGCACAACCCCAGCACATAAAATAGTCAAGTCATGTTGCAGAAAATCTCCATTGTCGAGACAGTTTTCAACCAGGACACTGAAAGATTAATAAGATATTTTACCTCAACAATTTATAATCTGTACCATTACTATACTTTTGCTTATAAAATATTATTGTCTGAAATTAAAAAAATCCCCTCAGTCACTGCAGGGAGCATGTTGTGATATTGCATTGGCATTTTCCAACATTAGTCCGTATATGTCATAGTAAAAGCAAAAAGAAAAAAAAGACTTAAAAGTATTTTTGCATAGTCAAAAAATTTCATCAATGCACATTTAACCAGCTGTGGAAATGCATTAAACAATCTGTCATGAAAAGGAATAGAATTTTTGCCTAGACGAAGAATACTAGCTGTATTATAAAACTTAATGCATGATATTTTTCTGGATAACAGTTGCATGGAATTTAGGTTCACTAGGCTTCTCTTGATACAATGCAGTCATCATATTCGGTATTGGTGTAATTGGAACATTGGAGACCCCTTTTTAAACTGATATTTTGACACTCTAGGTCATCATGACAGCAGAATCTGAAGTGCTAGCTATGGAAATAATGCAGCAATATATTTCAGTTTAGAAATACTGTATTTTGTTAGCCCAGGGTTTTTTCCTGCCATTGCTATATTTAAATGTTTTGCTACTCCACCTGATCCACACTCACTCATGCATGCAAAAACCATTAAATATTTTCTTGCCCCATATTGTTTGCTGCCCTTGGCAAACACCTGTTTTTTTCCATATGGTAGAATAGGCCCTATCAGGATGAGTGTTTCCTAGCAATCATTATTAGACTCTTTTAACACCCGCCCTCCCAAGACCAAAAAATCCCCACAGTCTTAGTTAAATGATTACATTTGGGGTTAAAGTAATTTGGAAGCTTCTTTATCTACTCTTTTCTTCTGTACCTTCATGTAATAATTAGAGACATCCTTTGCAGTAGTTAATAAATACATTTGCTTTTCCAAGAAGTGAGGTTTAAAACATCTGTCCTAAAAGATCAGATTTTTGCAGTGCTCCAGAGTAACTCTGAAAATGTTCTCTTACTTACCTGTACTCCTCATTAAATTTTAATTTCACTTCAGAGGTTGCACAGATTTCTAACTTCCGTGTTTTCTTATAATGTTGAAGAGCATTTACATGACAAATGAACATTTAAATGAGGTTAGAAGAGACCTTGCTTAACTGGCACTCGCTGACCTTTTTAGCTTTCCAGATCTTATCTTATCTAGCGGTAGGATGCTGCTTGTGCCACAGCCCTCGCCTCTAACGTGCTGGAACCTACAGCTCATCGATCGCTGTGTGTGCGGTGAGCCGATTGCTCCCTCGTGTTTCTGGATTTACACAGCAAGGTCCACGTGCAGGCTGCAACATGGCTTGATCCAAGAAATGCTTTAGGAAATATAGCATCTTGCAGCGGGCACCTTTAGCAGTCAGCCAGCTATAGCCGAACTTGAACAAGCAGTTCAGATAGGTGCTAAGGTCACAGCAGTGTCTCCTTGAGTCTTACATGAACTTCCCTCTGCATCTAGAAGGTATGTTTGGAGCATCTGGGAAATGCAGGAAAACTTGAACTAAAAGAGGTACTTTGTGTAATCGTCTTTAGGTTAAATTAACTACCTCTGGTAGTGGTAAAACATTAACTGTGTAGGCTATTTTCGTCACAGGGTATAAAGAAGAGGTAATAGCTTGTGTGCAGATATAAATGTAGCACTTTAGAGAGTTATAAAGGTTACAAGGTAAGGTGGTGCCAACCCTGTTTTTCAACTGTAGACAGAAAAGCCAGTCAGAGCCCAAGAGAATTCTCCTGAACTTTTCTTTTAGCACAAAAGGGCCATAAGATTACCCTTGCTGAGTAGCTAAAGCTTCCTTATGCTTAGTCTTAATGACAGTCTCCTGCTTCCCCCAGTGTGGAATTTTATTGGGGCTGAATCTGACAAAGAGTACTTAGAGGAAGACGGGGGAAGAAGTCAGAGAGCTCTACTCTAGAGGCCTTTGCCTGGTAAAGCATTCCTAGGAAAACAGGTAAACTGAGACAGACCCAGGAAATCCTAAGGATGGTGCAGAATAGAAACGAGTATGTAAGGGCATCAGACTCTGGTCCATTGGAACACGTATCTGTGACTTGTTTGAGCAGGTACAGAAAAAACCTGGTAAGTTATAAATAACTCAGGCTCCTGTGTGAGGCTGCTTTTAGGTGGTAATGCATGGATTGGAAAAAAAAAAAAAAGATTCTAGTTGTAAAGTAGCAGACTTTAATGAAGGTTCTGTCCTAAATCACAATATAGTATGAAATTGCTTCATATACGTTGCTAAGATACTTCCAGGGATAGCTTCTGAGTTCATAACTATGGGTTATATCACTTGGTACTATCCATAAATTACCTAGAGCCAAACATGTGAAGAGGTAAGGCTGGAATTATATTATTGGACTGCTGCAGTCATTATTAACACTAACCAGAGTAATAGGAACACTCTCTCTGTCCCTGATTAACAACCTAGCTTAATAGAGTCATAGATATTTCTAGCAAAGCTCATCCGTCACGCGTATACAGAATTATAGTGGTTCTGTCGCTGTGGGTAACTAGAACACTGCCAATGTGCCCTAGCTGCATCATTTATGAGTGTGACAGAGTTTAGAACATTTGTTACAGTTGTGGTGATGTACCAGGGTCTCAGATGGCTGTAATCATTGGAAAACCAACTACAAGACATGTTCAGTGAGGAAGATATGGTGTATCTCTTTCATCTGATACTCAGTTCTGAGAAAGCAGAGGTACACACAGGAAGACTAAAGAATTAATTGTCTTCATTTGTGGAACTACAACACGCTGAGATTCTTCCCTTTGCCCTTTCAACCTTGAAGAAGGAATGAAAAGGAAAATGAGCTGATTTTACACTGATAAAACCCCTGGCCCCACCCTGCTTTGGGGACACAGGCTCTGGGTCTGGGTGACACTGGCCACCCCGACTGCTTGGGTGTGAGTGACTCTCACCTTCCTGGGCTGAGCTTGGGTTGTATGATGCCCTCTGCCCTAATGGCACGAGCAGCCATGGTCATTGAAGGAGACAAACCGCAGCCCTGGGTGTTCCTAGGGTGGGGGCAGCTGTGAGTTCTGGCCACACTGCCCTGGCTCCCTGGAGAGGGCAGTGGAGTGTGATAAGGAAACATATAACAAAAACAAACCCAAGTAGACTGTGGTGTTAAGGGGATCTTCTACTATGAACATCAGATACTTCTTGACAAAAACCTCAGAAAGCGGATGGCTGTTGCAATCCATAAATGCATGCAATCTAAGTAAATGCACAGAAATGCAGGCGTAAGAGTATGAATAAAAATTTATTCTCTGATATTAGTTTCCTCAAATTGCTGCAAACTAGGGGTTGTAATTTTGGTGAACTCTATATTCTGTCTCTGCTCATGAGTACAGCTAACTCATGATTGTGGTTAATTGATTAGTAATAACTAGTTCCCACTAGCACTTGACAAAAGACATCAGTGTCATTAACTTCGCTTTGCAGTCAGTGAAACTGAAGCACAGAAAGTGATTGCTGTGGCCCTAGTCTGCTGGGGTCACAACTAATCCATACTGCTTAATCATACATGTTGGGGTTAAAAAATAAAAATTTAAAAATCTTGGTGGAAAAAAACAAAAAAGATTTTAAAAAAGCCATCAAAATGATTGACGAGTTTGTTAAGAATCATGCACTGTTTACTACATAAACTGTTAGAAAATCAACTCTGAAACTGGAAAGTCATAATGAAATTCAGAAGCATTCTTTAGTACCATAAGTGGTACTCAGCATCAAAATTTGTATTTGGCAAACACCAAATCTTTGGGTAAAAAAATCCATTTTGCTGTCATTCTGTAAGTACTAACTAGGTACTAAAAACCAACGACTCAAACCAAAAAAAAAGTGCAATTAATTTTGAATCTGAATTACATACACAAGCTGGAGCAGTTTTCTTTCTAAAGTTATACAATATATTACTACACAGCTTGGCTTGCTGCGACAGCCAACCTTGCCCATTGTATTTTGTTTAAAGAGAATTTATTTGTAGTACTGAAACCTTCATGATTTCTGGGCTTAAGGAGGGAAATTTTTTGTTTGTTTGTTTGTTCCAAGAATGGGAGAGAAAGGATGACTGTGAATCTTAATGATAATCTGAAAGCTTCAGATTGTTTGGAATGAATTCCTTTGTAAGAAAGAAAAATTTATTGTATTTTTTCATCTTCACAGAAGTTTCTCTGAGAAGTTTTTTTGGTGGATTGTTTTTTTTTTCAATTTCACATTTGAAAGTGGGATGTTAATTTGGCATATGCCTTAAGGACAAGCAGCCAAATAATCATCACTTTGACTTTTAGACAGAATATTGCATTCTTCCCACAAAATTGATTTTTTTTTTCCCCAGGAAAATCAGATTTATTTCAGCTAGAACGTGTAATTTGTAATGCCTTTGGGGAAATTAAGAAGTTTTAGGTTAAGAAATAGCAGCTTCAGAAACTGGAGTCAAGAGGAATGATATGCACATGTGCAGGGAGGTGGAGATGCTGCTAAGAGAGATGGAGTGTTTGAAAGAGGATGTTAGCACAATCACTGACAAACTGAGAGTACTCTTGAACCAAAACTGCATGCATGAGGTCCTGCTTTTTCGGCCTTTTCCAGCTCACGGGTTTGTACACGTTCTTCTGGAGGACTTTTTCATGTTAGCTTAGCCCAAGTTTCTAGTTCCAAGCCTGTATTTTAAATTATTTTCAAATTGATATACAGACTTACTCTCCCGGCAGTGAAATATTTTATTTTATTAAATTTTAAAGCCAGCTCTTTCAGCTGCCTGTTTTGTACGGATGGTGTTAAGTCTGTCAAGTGAACACATTTTTATCCATTCCTCGGTGGCAGAGAGAGCTAATTAACTGAAACTAGTGATCTAGGTTGAAGATGGAAGAAACAAATCTGTGGAAAAGTGACTGATTTATTTAATTATACCTTCGGTTAAATAAAGAAAAAAAAAACCAGTTCAGTGATTAGGATTTTAACTTGAGTCTTTACATTCCCAACTTTGTGGAAGACTCACTGTTTCGTCTTGAGCATGGAATTTAATCTCTTAGTCTTCGTTTCTGGTTCTTAGAGTAGAAAAACTAAAGTTTGTCTACATCAGATACTATTAGAGAGATACATAACCATTTATATACGATTATTTATACCACATTTATACCACTATTTTACTACATTTACATACTGCTACATTTATATACCATTGCTGAATCTCAGAGAAGCATTGAAAGACATACAGGTACGTATAAACATATAGAAACAAACACCACACATTACGTATCTTCATTCTTACCAAAAGCAGTATTTACACATGGGTGGAATTAATGGGAAAACTGTTTACTTAAAACTTTCTATGCTCTTCATTCCCTTAAGCTTTTTTTGCTTCCCTTACTTCTTTAGACACAAAACAGACATAGAAAGGCAATCACATTAGCGTTTAGAAGATAAGCTTGTTGTGTGTGTGCATTTATCATGAAGAAAGCTTCCAGGCATTATCACAGAAAAATACAGAATGTATCAATTTATGTATAAGTACACATTTTTCCACACATAGTTTAAGAAGAGAAAAACATTTTCTCTTCAAATGTAGTTAAAATTATGATGTTATAACTCTATCCATTTCTGGCTCTGATGTGCATACCTATAAATCCATGGGAGCTGTCTTTAAAGTCAGTGCTAAACTATTTGTATGTTTATCTAAGTGCTCGTTCCAAAATTATATTCTTTGTCTTCTCTTTTCCCTTTTACAACTTCAAATGTAATTCAGAAAGATCGCATTTTTATTTCACCCTCTTATTAGCTTTTTTTTTTTTTTTTTAAAAAAAAAAGCTAGTAATACATAGGCAGTGGGTTTTTCCTTCGGTCAGACTAGAGTAAGAGCAGAAGGGCAGTGTATAAACCAAGATCGATTTTTCTCAGCATGACCAATGAGTACCATGGCAGAGACTCTTAAAAAGTGGCGTCCTGCATTGAGATGCCTTTCGGAAACATAATGGTAATCTGTACAATTTCAGAGTAGCCTGCAGGGAAGAACATTGTAAAACCAGTGAAGTGCATCACATGACAGTTATTTGTACTGTAGAGCAACAGATTAATCCCAGATAACATGCTTTAGATGCACATGCCACATTACTAAACCACCCGAGGAGAAGAATCAGACAAGGTCAAAGAGATTTCAATAAAGTGGAAGTGGTGAAAAAGTTACCAAAAACAAGTATTAAGCTAACTGCTGGCATCTGTTTGTTCCCTTGTACTACAGCAGCATTTTTGTCTCTCTTCATCTGGTGTGGGAGGAAAAAGCTTGAAATGCAGCTGTGTTAATCCCAGCCTAACAGTACAGGAATGCAGAGTTGGTATCAAAAGCAAATCTGTTATATCCTTGCACTTTAGCATTTTCCCACAAAATTACGTTACCTTATTTTTATTTTTTCAAAGTCATATTAGGCATGGAAGGAATTTTTCATCTTCACATTTCTGGACCAGTCTGTAATCCTGTGTCATGGCCATGGCTGCCTACATACCTTGTCCCATTCGGGTCAGGGCTGTATCCATTGCTGTTTGCTGTACAATAGCGTGCTGTGACAAAGGACACATTGTCTGTCTATGACTATATATGTGAAGCCCCAAATGCATCGTACCTTCAGAGGAAGGCTCCAGAAAATAAGAAATATTTTAAAAGATCTGCGAAATAGAAGGTAAATCTCTGTGGCTGTTGTTTTAATGGCACGGCAGCATGTGTGGGAAAGCAGTCCGTGCCAGTGATGATGTAAAAACAGTTAGACACTAAAAACTCCCATATTTTGATTTGACTCACAGTCATTGGGCTAGATTTTGAATCACAGTTATTCCCTTTACTCTAGAGACCAAAGTATTGACAAACAGAGATTTTAATTTTCTAAAGGTTTAAGCAGTAGCATGAACGAGGTACTCTTCCCACAAGCTGAGGAAAGGAACTGAGTCGGAATAGAGGTGTAAAGGAAGTTCAGATAGCAAAAGCTGCTTCTGGCAGCAGCTCATATCTTGTTTTCTCGGGACTTTGGCACAGGCAGAGTCAGGAGCAAGCAAGCACATGGCAGGTTTGTTTTGCCTGACAGTAAATCACACCGTGATATGTTCAAGTGTTTATTTTCCCTGAGGCAAGGGATCACCTCCATCGAGTCTTGGTTCATGCGCGGTCTTAATCTGAAACATAAATATTAAGAAAATGTATGTCAAAGTTCTGGTATCACTTTAAATATGTTTTGCTCAGCTAACAGTTTCATATGTAATGTAAGCACTTTCCCCTCCCAAACCTTCCTCTACCCATTTTCTGAGTTACACTTTGATTTTATAAAGATGTGTATTTATGTGGGGTTTTTTCTAAATATTTTTATTTATTCTCACCGAAGTAAGTCCAATAAATGTTGAAAAATATATAGAAATATTTTTTATATCTGAATAGGTAAGGAGAAAATAGAGAATTTTTTTTAGATCATACCTTTGCATAGAAAATCTCCAACTGTAAATACCATTAGAGGTAATACCATGATTCTTAGTATTTATCCCTTTACCTGCAATGTTCAGCCTTTTGATTTGTGTTCCACTAACCTAATACCTTAAATAACTCTGAGCATTCAACCCCACTTCCCTGAACCTCAGACTGAAAGCTTCAATCAGGTACCAGGTAATGTGATCTCAACACTTACTAAAAAAGACCCCAAAACTGCTGAACTAATTGTATAAGACTTTACACAGAGAGTCTATGAAAACTTCCCAGAAACACTGTTCTGTGATTTGTTTGATTTCCCTCTTGCCTCATGAAATATTTAAAAATTGTTGCAAATTTGAAGAAAGAAAGAAATAAAGATGACAGTGCAAAGGTGGCCTGCAGCTATGTATGATCTCGTCACATGAATGAATTTAAGTGCGATCAGGGTCCTCTAAGAAAAGCCTCGAGTCAATAATCCCTATTCTATACTTGGAAAACGATGTATATGTCTAGCTAAAAGACATTACTTTCAAGAAATTTTTGACCTAAAATGGAGTGTGACAGAAGCAGCTAAATGGCTTTCTCCGTTCCGTTCCATGTATTAGTTTATAGGCTCTGACTATCATCTCTACTACTTAAAAATGGCCATAAAACTTCTGAAAAGAAGCGTGGAAAAAGGAAATTGCAAAGTAATTTTTTCCTGAAAATAATATTCTCGTATCGCAGATTTTTTTATGTGCTTGTACAACTGCCTGTCACTATTTCTTTAATTTTACATTGTGTTTTAATTCCGCTTGTTACCTCAGAAGTCTTCTGGATAAAATAGGCTGAAAGTGTTTTAAGCATACCTGATTTTATCTGTTTGGCTTTGCTGTCTGCTAGTCTGCTGTTGGGTTAAGGAGATGATGCTCTAAGATGTTTTTCATGTTCTATGATAGGGACCAGCCTGTTAGAAAGTGTTTATTTGGATGGTATAGCACAAGTTAGCTATTTTACAAGAGGGTCTGGATCAATAAATTAAAAACAAACCTGGGAGGATGATGCAGGAAAGAGATTTCTCATCAAAAATTTCATTATGATTTGTTTATCCATTACTTCTGTAGTAAGCAGTGATCCTATAATTGGTAAAGTCCAAAAAAGGAGACCTTGAAAGGTCCATAATCCGCAAATCAAGGTGGAGGAAACTGGATGTATTGGCAAATCTGGAAGCAGGACTTTGAAATCATAGATTGATATTCATTAGCAACAGTAAGGCAGTCTTTAGCAGCAGATTAAATGTGAAGAAGCAGATTGTTTAGAATTTCAGGACTAGAGGCAGGAATACAGAGGTTGCAGGTCTGGTGTAACTGAACAAACTATGTGCAGAATTAGCAAATGGAAGGTATGGAGTTGCATCAGTGCTTGCCCTGATTTTTCATAGCTCTTTTGATAATCAGCTACCATGGGTCTCAGAGCCAGCTGACTGGACTAGATGGATCTCTAGACTGACCCATTTGTATAGCTTGACCTGAGGTTGAGGCTGCTGATGTATATTTATTTCTATTCTATTTCTATGTGGCATATGCTGGAATTTCTAACACATAACCTTCTAACTACTCGTATATGAAAAATTGAACCATAATTGTTAATTCTAAATTTCTGTTAAAATTTCTAAATAATGGCAACAGGCAGAGCCAGGTTAGGCATTAGGCAATGTAGGGATGAAGAGGCACCAAAGGGACTGCTCTGTATGAGCAAGGGAATTTACATGTTGCAAGGACTTGGGATTCCACTATAGAAATGTGTTTTACAGTAGAGGGGAATACTCAATTTAAAAGGATAGTCCTGAACAATTTCATTTTTACTACTGTAAACAGTGTGCCTGTCAAACAGAAGAAGGAGAGGCTTAGGCACATAATTAGGCAAGTTATTGGTGTGGCAGAGAATCATCCAGCAGAAGCTCTTTCAGGGGAGAGCTCTGCAGTCATTTACAAGAAGACTTCCTGTCTGAAGTCTGTAGGAGGGCTGCGTGCATGAGGGATTCAGAACAAACTCATAGCAGGAAAGAGCAGAGACAGGAAGTGGAGTGTCTCTTGTTTGCTCACTAGGAAAGACCTAAGGGCAAGGAGGATCAATACAGCAGGAGAACTGGAGTTAAGAGGAGGTTTTATGAATTATTTCTCAGATTCTTCTGCTCTGAAAGAGAGAAAGTCTCTAATTTTCTTGTCTCAAGGCTTTTTTTTTTTTCTTTTTTTTCCTGGCAAATATCAAGCATGTCAGCAGGCATTTTATCAGTGCTTAAGCTAAGTCTGCAAGAATTTGAAAAGGTATAGTTTTACTAAGGTATTTAATCTCTCAACTTTTTTTCTTTCACCAAATTAGCTCAAGGTCAAAAACCTAATCACATCTTTTTCCCAGTCCTAGCGATTCTTGCAAGGATGATTAAACGTAAAAATCCACCACATTTTTTACTCAGATTTACTCAGTACGTTAAAAATAAGCGTTGGTCATCATCTCTAAACATATCTTCAACATCTGAAGTGCAATAGGTGGGCATCTCATATGTGTATCTATATTTCTTCTGTGTGTGCATGCACATGTGTGTATTTAAAGAGAGAAACATTTCTGATATCCTTTGGTTATTTGAGCTATTCTAAAGGTATAAGGTATTAGTAAATTCAGCATAATTTAAAAACATGTCAAGCACTTTAATTGAAAACAAAAAAGTCTACTTTCAGTGATTTTTAGACTTCGAAGATGAGATTATTTTAATCTGCCTTTGGCATCTAGATTTCCTCAGTAATCAGTAGAAACAGGTAGATGCACACTCGTAAGTGCCGATTTTATTTATTGTTTATAGGAGGAGTTTAAAGGAAAAGATTAGACAAAACACTTAAGTTTTATAGGTGATATTAGTTCTTTTGCAATTGCGTTCATCTTGAAAATGGGACTACACATTTTTAAAACATGACATTTATTTGTAACATTAGTAGTGATATAGGCAATAAAACATGCTCTATTACGAGTTAGAAAATAATAGCTTTTCTATGTGCATTGTTTTTGTTTATGCAAATTGTAAACTCACATTTCGTGTTATGCGCCACTTGTAACTTGGGAACACTTATGAATTCTCATTTAAGGAAAGGAGACAAGGAAACAAAATAAATCTTAGAAAAAAAAAGAAGAAATGCCAAAGAAAAGAGTGATGGAAAAGTCCTTCAAAAATCTCTTCATTTATGAAATACTGGAGTGTCACAGTGAATTAAAATAAAATAATTTAGCTGTAATGAATGTAATACATCTGTAGTACTCTAGAATTAGAAGAAAAAACAATAGAAATTAACATCAAACATACCTTTGTTAATTCATAAATTCGTAAGTAGGAGTGGAGTTCCTTAGCATTAGTTTTGTGCAGCTCAATGAAACGGCTGTTCTATCCACGCTGTAAAGAAGGGCATGTTTTGCACATATTTCATCGAATTGCTCTGTTTTTAGGTAGAACAATACTTCATGCAATATTAATGTACAGCTTGTTCTATCTTTTTAATTAAAATATTATTCCCATCTTACTGATGTGTCATAAACATGCATAGAATCATAGAATGGCCTAGGCTGGAAGGGACCTTAGAGATCATTTAATCCAACCTCCCTGTCATGGGCAGGGACGCCTCTCTACTAGATCAGGCAACACATGGGGACCCAACGGCGATCGAACCCGTGACCTTGGTGTTATCAGCACTACACTCTAACCGAGTGAGCCAACCAGCCCCCTTGCATGCTTATGTTTGTGCATTTTTTTCCTTTATGGAAGTTCACCATGGGAAAACATTCTGGCAGCTATACGGTAAAACAAATGTGAATCCAAATTCGGCTCCCATTGAAAGCCAAGTTTACCTCCACTCACTTTTCATGGTTACATCTACCCTTTTGTCCATGCCCTAAGTAAAGGATTCTCTGAAGTAATGCCTGCTTTGGGAAGCACCTGGTAAAGCTGGTGGTTCTCAAACAACCTGAAGGCAGAATTCCTGGCTTTTGTCTGTAATTCCTTCAATGGTGCTAAATTGCTGTTGCCTTAGAAATGTGCTTTACCTGTGCTCCTTGAGTTGCTGTGTCCCAACTCACAAATGGGATGTAGTAGGAGAAGTAAGATGACAAAAACTCAGCTGATATGAAGTGTCTTGCAAACAGGATCTAGGAAACTGGGAAGTTGCAGTTGCTTGTTACCTTTATCTGGTTCTGTTTGTGGTTTGTTTTTTTTTTTATCTAATTAATATGACTAAATTCTCCATTCATATGAAACTCTTCTTGTTTCTTAAACCCATGGTGAACAGGATTATTTGTAATCTGGATTGTTCATTAATATGATAATGATAATTTAAAATGAAGCAATCAGGACAGAAAAAAAGTTTTCCTCATTAGTACAACTGTTCCTCCATATTCACCATCCCATTTTCAGTCAGCTGAATTCCTGATACAATCAAGGGCAGTTCAATACCTATGTCTGAGTCAGGCCTGTAAGTATTGACAGCAGGAAACAAATAAAAAGAAATTATGCAATAGAAAAGTTTAATTGGTGTTAAATGGGTTTTAGCTATGCGCTAGCACACGAAACACTGCCTCAATTAGGGCATTTTGCCACCTTTTCCCCTCGGTCTCTCTGCTTTCTTTGTGACATATGTTCGTTTAGAGCTGTGGTGATACAAGAAAAAAAGAAACCCAACAAAAAAAAAAAACCTCCAAGCTGAGAGTGAGATGGTAACACTGATTATTTCTTCTTGAATACTATATCATGCTTTCAGATGCTCATTTCAAGCATTTGATCTTTAAGCAATAAGATTGTCTGTGGCAGGTTGATGAATTACAAAAGCTGACATTCTTCATTACAAGTCCCAACAAGCAACGACCTTGAGTTTTTGGAGGCACTCCTTTTGCTGGAGATGAAATATTTTAGTGGTTCTATTTATAATAGGTACAAACAAACAGAATGTACCAATTCTGTGCTACTGTGTATTGGGAGTAGCTGTATGGACAGAAGTAGAATACAAACTGATAAAAGATCACAAGCTGTTCTGCTGCCATACTCCACCAAGTCAGAAGTTCTAGTACATACAACTGTCATTGAAGAGATAATGTAATTATTTCAAAAAGAGTTTCTAAATAAAAATTCTTTTCAAACAACTATAATCCATTTTTAAAGGGGAATTTTTCAACAGTTAGATACTTCCTCCTCTTTAGGGAAGAGAAGTAAAAAAAACAAAGACATACGAATTTTTAGGCCACTGTAAGATTTCCATTTGTCCATATGGCAGTGGACTTTGTACTCACATTGGAGTCTGGGGGTAGTTGTAACAATGCGAATTTCAGAGCTAGAAACTAACTCTGTCCAAAGGGCGAGTTTGACATAAAGTAGTTCATCACTGAAATGTCTGTGTATTCATTTTAAATGCATGTAATTCAGAATTTAGAATAATTGTATCATAAAGCTTTCAGTGCTAAGAAAAACCTGTCGAAGTCTAAGAGCTTTGTGGCTGGCCAGTCACTCCTATCTAGGACAGTCACTTCCAATCACAAAGTGCAAAAAGTGCATCAAAAGAAAATGAATGTTGGGGGTCTTTCTTTAATAATGTGCATGAATTAGAGAAGCAGCAGTTGTTAAAAGGCTTTCTGTGATCTGAGATGTGGAAGACTGTGTTTAACAACCTTCTATGTATAAAAGGGACATGGAAGTTCTCAGTAATACCTATATTTTGTAAAGAACTAGAATAGTAGGATTTATTTAAAACACTGAATTAATTAGTAAATAGAATCTAACAGGGCAAGAAGGGGTGAAGAACAGCTAGAGCACTTAAGAGAGTGGGACCAGCTGGTAAAATAGAGTAGGAATAAAATTGTGACATAAACCATAGTAAAATACAACCTGATGTGTGCCTTCCTTCTCGGTAAATCTTGAATATCCCAAAAAGTAAGTAAGAAGAGACAGCTAAAAGCATGAAATCCAGCTGCACGAGCAGTTTTGTCATTAGAGTAGAAGTCCAAATAATAGCTATGATTTATGAATTGAACCTTAGCCTCCTAATTACTTTCTTGTTTATGTTTTATTCCTTTACTAAAATTTGTGAGTAGGGAGAATTAGTTCTATGAGTACAAGAAAGTTCAGATTAATTTTGCCATGATGTGAATGATCCATGTTTTATTTAGTGACTCCCTAAATTTGATCCTGACATATACTCCTGCGAAACAGCTCTTGCTGGAAGTTTACATATAAATATCTCTATATATGATGGTATAGATGTCTTCTATATTTTCTTGCTGAAAAATACGGTAGCTGGTCATAAAGTGCAACAGAAGGAAAATAACTTTCAAATTTTGCGTAATATTGAACACAGCAAAGCTATTCTTGCGTCTTCAAATTATCCATTACATTCTGGATGCAAATGCATGCATGTAGCTCTTTTCAATTTCACTGGAGCCTGACTCATTTAAGAAATGAGTATTATCCTGTGTACCAAATTTAGAGGCATTCGTGTAATGAGCTGAATACTAAACATGCATTGAATCCTGGGAATTTCTGCATGCCAAGTGCCTGTAGAAATACTTTTTTGTATATCTGAAGATGAAAGGTAAATTTTTAAAAGAAGAAAATGATCTCTTCTGTCTAAAAATTCTATTCTTATAAAGACATTAGTAGAACATCTTGAACAATACAGTAAATCATATATTAATCTTGGTATTTATACCCAGCAAATCCTCCCTATGTTATTTAATCTGAATAGTTTGAGTTGCTTCCATTCCCCTACTTTTCTGCACTGTCACTAGCTCACTCTGATAGTCAAGACTTTTGGCCCAAGTCCATTATCCTGTTCATATTCCTCTTTATAATGCACCACTTTGAGAGGCAGCTGCCTGCCAGCCTTGCTCGGTTCAGCCTGCACAGCACTTTGGCTCACCGTCAGCTGCAGTTCAGGTCCTGTGTGGCTGCTTGTTGTTCTGGCTAAACATAGATGCTTACCAGTCAGTTGTTCTTAGCAAAAGCCTGACTTTACTGAAGATTTACACCTTTTCTGTGTTTCTGTGTGTAATTGGTTTGTTTAGGTTTGGGTCTTTTTTTCCCTCTTGGATTTGTTACTCAAAGACTGTTCAGAGTTTTGGAATTTTCTGTGAGCACACACAAATACAGTTTGATTATTCTGAGTTGGCTTATTCTGGGTTCTAATAACTTCTCTTCAACCTGAAATGTCTGATATTACTCTAAACTAACTGCCCTTAGGAATTATAGCAGCTCAGTTGGATGATTCTTCCTAATGATGCAAATTACAACTATTATTTTTTACGTAAATGTAGCAAAAGGTAGTTTTTTGAGTGGAACTGTTCTCATTTATTTCAAAAAGATAGCACCAAGATTTTATTCAGGAATTAGTTTCTTTTTTAATATTGTTTCATCTGCTTCTTTCAGTCACCTGTGTGTACATACCCATGCATGCACATGCTCACTCACATTTGTAGTATTTCCTCTCTAGTGCATCACATAAAGCTACATTCTAATCAGTAGTTTTCATTTTGTGTTAGGAAAGATTTTGATTGTTTCTTGTTTGATTGACTCACATACTTTGAATGAATACACTTTTTTTCTGAGATATCACATCTGTACTGTTGAAGTAATAAATGCTGAAAAGGATGAAAACATATAGGGCAATTAATCTAACAACGCAATGCGTCATTAAAAGAATGTTGTTTTGTGAGGGCTTCTTTTGCAATTAATGTGTTTTAAGCATGGAGATAGTTCTGTATTTCTGTCTGGCATCTTGCCTACAATTCTGAATTCTAAGCACAGAAGGGTTTCTAGAGATATTTCTGTAGAAATTAGAAGAAAGATTACCATCAGCGTTTTGGAGAAGACCACTACCTGAAGGACAGTGGAGTTTCTCTGGGAAAAGCAGACATGTTTGGCAATGACTCAGTCCCAAAGATTGAGCATCTCAAAGCAAGGGGAGGGAGACCAGAGGATTTGAAGAGGAAAGGAAGGAAATTCATTCCATTAATTACTCATTTCTAAAATATAGCCATTGAAGGATCCAGTAGAGGAACAGATATACAGTCCTCCAAATTTGTCTTCTGATGCAAAATTAGTAAAAAAGATCCTAGCTAGTACTAAGATTTGTTCATCTGTCAGTACCAGATAAATATAGATTATATTATATAACTAATGTGATTATCAAGACCATTTTGATACTTAGTTCTCATCGATTGCCATGTGAAGTAGATGCAATAGGCAGAACATGGTATTTCTAGCAAAACCAACATCCTTTATTTTTAGTTTTAAAACACAGTTGAAGCTCTGGTGCTTGTCTTTCACCCATATTCCATGGAAGATGAAACAATTGCAGGGTATAAGATAACTGACAATTGTAGACAAATGCAAACTTTTATGCCTACCATATCCAATTCAATGTCAAATTGATGGAATTAACAGGTCGATGATGCACATTTCAAGGATGTAGCATCTTCTATTTCTTTTCAGTTAGTGGTGTTTTTAGATTCAGGGTGAAGTAGATGACTTGTTGCATTTCTTTCTTCAATCCTATTATAGAATTACAATGAAATAAATAAGCGGTATTAACAAGAAATGATACTACAATTTGAGCTCTGCAATGCCATGGTTTTGTCTAGCAGCTTAGTAATGATATGCTTTCCATCCTGCTTTATAGCTACAGTAATTGAATTGCAGCTACAGAGAATCAATCCACGGTCTTAGGAAGAAAACTTGTTAGGAAAACAAAAGACAGTAGGGAAACTAAAGAGTAGGGTGTGCACAATGAAACTTAATACAGTTTAATGGCTTTTAAACCTGATAATGGTTGCATTCTGCAGTGTGAATAGAAGGGAGGATCTCTATGAAATTGCCTTGGAAACTGATTCCTTTAACTTCTGCCAGAGAAGTCTGGGATATAAGAGGTCATGACTGTTACTGAAATGTTTTGACTAGCACGAGGAACTTTAACTTTGCACCCGCTTATGTGAGAGCAAGAAGTGTGATCTAATAGTACATCAGTTTTTTCCAAGTTTAATTATTGGTCATTATCCATTTCCTTATTCTTTGCATTTCTAAAATATCAATGACAGCAAGTCTGATAATCTTCCTGTACCTTTTTGACATAGACTGCCAAATTCCAAAAGACATGATAATACAAATTCAATACATAACAATATAGATTCTTTTAAAAATAGCATGAAACGATGCCAAAGTTCTTTGCAGTTTTTTAGTCCTCTTCTCACTACCTTGATAAAAAAAAAAAGAAGGGGCACTTCAGAATTAGGAAGAGGTTTTGTCTGATCTATTATGGTATGTAGAGACATGGAAAAATGCATTTCCATTAAGCATACTTGTTTGAAAATCTTCATGAAGATCATCTTCATTTACATGGAAGCATTCCCCAAAAAAAGAACCTCCAATCACATTCCACTGCAGTAATTAAATAATAAATATGCTAAAAGACTCTGTGTTTGAATTAAGTTCTCCTGATGCTACAGCCAGCTTCACCGGTCTTTGTAGAATAGCTGTATGTACACCAATTTAAACTGCAACAGAACCTAACTCTGTTCATTGCTCATAAAACTGTCCCTTTTATGAAGATAAAACTTTTCCATGAATAAAAATATGAAACAATGCCAAAATGCACTTTCAAATTGGGCTTAAATTTCAGTATACATCCATTTTATATCAAGATTTGATTGGTTTATAAAGGTACACAATGGCAAGGAATGAAAGAATGGCTGTGCTTCACTGAAGGAAAAAAAGGCTTTTTTTGGTAACTGCCAAAGCCTTTCTAGCAGTGCTTGATAACATTAATATCCCCTAATGAAAATTGATTTTGTTTATGTACAGTCATAATGGATATGGCCACATAATTACTATGTGCTGACTGCTAGTTATTAATTAATTATTGTATTTTCTTCTATGATTTATTTACCAGAAAAATTCAAGTCTGAGGCAGCATCTGTTTTCCAGTGAAGTCCTGCTTTGACTTAATTTTACAGCTGAGCAGAAAGGTGAACAAAGAGCTTGAGTAAGTTGCCCAAGGTCACCAAGACTGCAATCAGCCTTGATTAGAACCAAGCACAAGTTATTTTTCAGTCTCATATTCTAGTCACTGAAGCTGCTGTGGTTTTGGTTTTCAACAGTTGTTGCTGAAGTTACCAAGTGAGGACATGGTCTTGGATGGCAGCAAGGCAGGCAAAAGTTTTCAGACTTTCCTTAGACTTCCCTGAAAACTTTAGTGTAAAAGAAGAACAGTTTGAATGTAAAAAGAACTTAAACTCCACATTTTCACCATCTTTTTTTTCCCCCTTTTTTATGTGTGTAAAGAGGTTTGGAATAATGACAAGACCTGTAACAGGGTTGCCATGGTAGACTAAAATCGATCCAGTGACTGCAGCTTTAGGGTTGGTACCATCCATTCTGCTTCTATAGTGCTTGTCCCTGCCGCTAAGGCAGATGTAGCTCCTGTGCTACTCGATCAGTTCCTGAAGTACTGTAGTCTTCAGCCATGTGTATTAAAATGAAGGAAAATTGTTTGTTTTGCCTTGATATGTCAAGTTGAAAGTCACAGAGGTTTAGCAGCATCTCCATGAGCTGATCAAGTGCCCTAGGTATGAACCTTAATTTGGAAAATTGACTGTGCGTTTTTCGTGGATCTTGCAAGTAGATGATCTTAGAGATCTTTTTCAACCTTAAAGATTCTATGATTTGGCACCTCCCGACTCGTCTTGCCAGTCAGACATTTGCCAGACTCTCTGTGCAGAGTGCCTTCAAAGTGACATTTCTCTTTGGAAGTTGGAGTACACAGGTCACGCTGTTTGCCTACCCTGCTTCGGGAAAAGGAAAGAAAAAGGGAAAGGGAAAGGGAAAGGGAAAGGGAAAGGGAAAGGGAAAGGGAAAGGGAAAGGGAAAGGGAAAGGGAAAGGGAAAGGGAAAGGGAAAGGGAAAGGGAAAGGGAAAGGGAAAAGCAAAGGTAAGGGAAGGTAAATATGTTCTGGAATATGCTTTCTGGCTGTTGAAAGGTCTGTCTCCTCTTTTCATTCCTTTTGATGACTGGAAAGTTACAGCATACATGACGTCTGTTGTTTGTCCTTCTAGTCTTTTCATAACACCAGGTAAGCACATATATAGTGATTTGGATTCAAGTATAAAGGCTTTTTTTTTTTTTGTAGGGTACTTTATTAATGGCAATCTAAAAAATCGAAAAATTTTCAGAACAAATTGTTTCTTAAATAGCTTAAAGATGCCATAATGACCCAATGAAAAAAGACTCAAACCAAAACTTCATCACAGAACCATTTAAAGAGATTCGTTAGAGGTGTAGGCTGAAATGTGTGTCTTGAAGGGTTAAGTTAGTTAATTCTAGCTAACTAAGAAAGCTTTTTGATTTGGAATACTTAGCATATTGAAGTATTTGTTTATAGAGTACCAAGGTAATAGATTTTAGGAGTGTGCCTTAAAAGGTAGTGAAAGAGACCAATAAAAATGGACAGTAGGAGGAATGACAGTAAACAGTCATGTTATGTGGGTTCTTGAGTCTCAAAGTTCTCTAAAAAAACCACTGAGAATAATTTTTAAAATCTGTGTTCGTCTATAGGAGATGGCCACAGTACCAATGGCTATTAGACCAGTACCTGAGACTATGACTTCATAAACAGAACAAAAGTATTTTTCTGTTTGGGATGATGACCCCAGCTCCCAACTAAAGCCTCCATAGCAGATGTAATGCCCATATTTTAATATCTGACTAATAACTGAAGTGTTCTTTGAAAAATTAATATACTGCTGTGCCTAAAACTACTATCGTGTGGAAGGAAAGCTAAAAGATACTGCTGAGCAAGCAAAAGCATGGTGCTTCCAGAAGAATCAGAGTTAGTTTATGTTTTATTTAGCATCTTTCTTAAGCATTTTGTTGAGAAAATATATGGCACAACACTAAGTTTCATAATACTAAAACAGAGCTGTCCCATATATTGGCTATGATGAAAAAAATAATGCAAACAGAAAGACCAGAAAAACAGAAATTAAAATAGAATTGATTCAGGATAGCATAGGTCGCTGGTCAAAAGGAGTATGAATTATGCCACAGGTCATTCATCTTATCACAGTGGGTGGAATGACAGAGATTGGAACCACAAGTTGAAGAATAGAGAACAACCTGAGCTGAAATTTGGCAGACCATTTAATTACACAGAGAGGTAAGGTCAGTTATCTTTCACTTGTTTCTTTCAAGTCCCTACTTCAAAGCATTAACAAGCTCCTATGTAGAGGCCTGAAACAAATGTAAATACAGATAGCCCTTGGAGAATGCTAATGCCCAAAAAGTCCCAGCTGAAAGAGTAAATGTAAAAGTAAAAATATTACTTTGTTGTATGATACAACAAAGAAAATAAGGTAATATAGAAGCTGGTATCCATAAGTATCACATACTGTATAGGAATTATGAAACTCCTTCCATTGCTTGATTTTATTACCCTTATATACATTGCTCAATGCTTTTGTCTATATTTGATCTTTCTGAAAGCAGTTGTGTATAAAAGAACACCTAGGCTTTATACAAGCTGATAGAGTTAAATAATGAAAAATAATGCCATTACCTCCTCAAAATAACAACAGGCACCACTATTTTTCTAAATCTGTTGAAAGATCCAAGCCAGTAAAAAACTCAAAATACTGTTAGAGAGTTGAGGAGTGACTACTGAGGGAAAATTTTGCAAGAGGACATTGTGTGTAAGGAATGGCTGAAAGAAAACGTGACATATTGTATTCAGCAAAGTGTTAACTCCAAAGAATAAGGAAAATTATTTAGTATAAGACTTAGAGATAGGCATGATAAAATGAAATCCGATAATGAGGAAATACAAGATTGCCGTGAGAAAAATTGTCACAGCAGTAGGATTTTTGGAGTGGTCTCCAAAGGCATTGATGTGGGGATTCAAATAAAATGTCTTAAAAACACTAAAAAACCATACTATTGGGAATTGTACCTACATTTGCTGAAATAAGTAATCTAAAATATTTTCCAGTTGTAACATGCCATATAGGCTCATAGTGGTGCACTGGCACAAGTCAGGAGCGATATGAAAATCATATTAATAAATCCTTTCTGACAACTACCGTATTCCATTGTTTACATGTGCCTCTTCAACAAAAGCATGAGTCAGATTGTTTGTTTCTTGGTGGAGGGAGAGGAAAAGTTACTATGAAAAATTAGGTGGAGCTTTAGTAGACTGAGATTTTATATCCTTCCTTCTCTGAAGTCTGGAGTTACCAGGATTCCATGTAGGAGGATGCATTTAAAGTGCTTCCCTAAAGTAAGTAAATTACCTTCCCAGGATTGTGGGATGGTTTTATGGTCCATCATGTTTTGAACTCCATGTTCAATTGCTGACTCCAGGCAAGACTTTTTCCAAATCATATACTTAAAGTTAGCCTCCTAAGTCTGTATTTAAGGACCAAAAGTAAGGGGCCTTTTTTTCTCCCTAAAACTTAAGAAAAAAAAAAATCAGATCTCTTGATACAAAGGCAGATGCTGTACTTCTGATAATCTGTTTCTTATTTAGCGTGAATTTAGGAGCCTAATGTCAGGCCTGTGCAGCTCCATCCACACCTCAACAGCTGTGGCGCGATGCTGTTGCCATCATTGGAGGTGAGCCAATTTATTCCATCTGGGGACTCTGTCCCCTACTACTAAAACTACTTGGCAATTCTCCACTAGAATGAAGTTTGAGTTTTTTCTTCTTGGATTTTTCTTTTCCTTTTTCTGGTAGCAAAACTGTCACTGAATGAATGCTAAATAAATCAAGTCTGAGATCCAAATCAGTGTATTTTTCTTTTATCTAACGTGATTCATTGCACAGTTCGGCATCCAAGGGTCGGATCACCCCGTCTGTTCGGGATAGGTACAGAAGGGACAGTGCAGGTGTCCAGTATTTGTGTTGTATTTTAAACTGCTGCTGCCAAGCAGATTGTCATTTAAATACAGGCTCTCAGCTGCTGCTACTGACTACTGTCATTAATACCATAGCTTTGAGCACTATTTCACTGTTGCAAATGTCTCTTAAATTAGTTTTCCTCCATTCTGCTTCGTTCCTTTAAAAACAACACCAGTGGGTTTTATTGGGAGTTTTGAAAGCAACTGGCCTCCATGGCATTTATTAGTGTCAGCAAGGAACAGACTTTGGTGGGCTCCTACAGAGAAGTTAAATAGCTTCAAACATTTCCTATCAGCTTAAAGCACTGTGCTCGATGGTGCAAGCACACTTTACTTCCTTTGTCTTACAATCACCCTGGGATATCCATTTCGAAAATAGATTTGAATGAACTTGAAAATTCAGGATAGGCTTGACTGCCAATCTGTCAGACCCTAAAAATAATAAAAAAAAAGTAAAAATCAAGTGACAGCTCAGAAAGGCAAACTACTTGGCACACTCTGTGCCCAGCTTAGTTTTTTCTCTCTTGTCAGCCATCAATATTTGTGTTTAGTGGGGAAAACCTGGCCAAATTTGAGGATGTAAGAAGGCACTGCTGAAATCAGAACTGCCACAAGTCATAGTTGGGCTTGACTTTTGTTTCATTAAAGATTTAATTGGAACCAAACTGTGCAGTCACAAAGCTCATCAGTGCTTCCTGTTCACAACGTTAAAGAATCAGATGTTCAAACATCGCAAATTAGTGAAGAGCATGTTTACACTCTGCTCCCTTATTACTGGAAATGATTATTTGATAAACAAAGAGGCGCAGCCAGGAAGAAACGCCAGCGTTTGATGACAGATTTAGCGTGCCTTGGTGACTGCACCTTATCCCACTGTGTGGACCGGGAGTGGTGCTTCAGTTCCTACTCTTGAAGAACTGATAAATAAGAGAGCAGCCAGCTGCCTCTGAGCTCTGAATTAACCTCAGAGCAGAAATTGGACAGGACTCTGACTTTCTGCCGCTGCTCTGAACCAGCGAGCTGACGTCTGTGCACAAAAGGGGAGCTGGTTTGCAACACACAGAAGAGCAGAGGCCAGAGCACCTTTGTAGACAGGACCTTCACTGTGTTCAGGGCAGGTTGTTTCCCACACTGAGAGAAAGCATTACTCACAGGTAGACAGCAGATGTTCCTGCTTTCATTTTGGTGGAAGCTGTGTAATACCACTGGACTGTTAAAACCATAATGTTCCCCTTTCAAATCTTACTCGGTCCAGCTATTCTGTGTGGCTGTCCAATGAAAATTAAACTGAGAAAAATAGTTTTCTTTTTTCTGAGGCTTTAAAGGGTCTGGCTTTCCCTTGGGAACAAGTGTAATGCTGTGAGTCAGAGGAGTTTCTACCTGTTTTAATTTCAAACAGCTTGTAGCTGGAAGACGAACAGAATAATAAAAGTCTGATACAAAGGTAACAAATTCCAAGAGCTCAAGAACAACTGAGCAAATTTATATTTCCATAAAATGGCTTCTTAGCTGAGATCAGGACCAATATGCAAAGTTGCAATTTGGTCAAAACTTACACGTGAGTAAATAAAAGAAGGGATGAATAACAGTAGAAGTTATAGTCATCCGTGGAATTACTAACTGGGAATTCATTAGATTATGTATTTCTAATAAGAAAATATTAATTTAGTAATCAGAGATGGTAAAATTAATTACTGACTCTGACAGTTTTATTGCCAGTGGGATTGCCATGCAATTGTTGTACACTAAAAAAATATGATTCTTAAAGGTATTTGCCAAGTCTTCTGTATTTAATTGCGAAGTCCTTAAATCTATTTAATTGGATGTGCTGAATCACAGAGGGAATAGATTTAAACCCAGAGACAGCGGCAACAATTGCAATTTATGTGGCTCCTGTTTCCTCTTAAATGTGATGCAAATGATTTTAGTAATGCCTGCCTGTCAGTTGTGGGGCGAATACCCCTGTGTCAGAGCACCCAGGGACCACCTGTGGGAAGCCTGGTTGCCCTGAGCATTTCCTTACTGATATGTTCCCAGACTCCAGCTCAGGACCTTGCCCTTACTGCTTGGCCTGAGCAGACCCCGGGTTACTTCTCAGCTCTCCTTTATCACTCTGCAGAACTTCAGAATATCATACTACTAACCCGTGGGTTTTATTAATCGTTAATTCATAATAATTCCATTAAAACATTTCATTAAGTCACCCCCCACCCACCCAGCTGGCTTTTAACAATTTTATGGCTTCTATATTTTCCTGTTTTAGGAATCAGTGCTTTTATTGTCATTTAATTATTGATGACTTCAATAACATCTGCATTGGCAGGAGTGTGCTGCTGCTGAGTGCATTGGCTAAAATGTTTCCTTTTCCTTTTCTTTAGAGACTCCAGAAGCATCATGAAAGAGGTAATATAAAACTGGCAATACAGGATACTTCTCTACTAAAATAGACCAATGATGCTGGACCTGCTTTCATCCTGATGGAAGTAAGAGGACTATAATGAAAAAATAGTCTATTTTCCCTCTTTGAACCAGCTCTAGCTTTAGCCTCCTAACGTGCTTCCCAGCCTATCATGGTTGTCTGTGTGAAAAATATTCAAAAACATGGGAAAAATATTCAAAAAGATGGTTTATAAGTATATATCCATATCATTGCACAATGTACGGTGGTCTACATTCAGCCTTTGAATCCACAAAATTCTTAGGTTTATGTAACAAAACCTAAGGTCTGTCTTCACATCACACTGTAAAACTAAAGCCTTGAGCAACCATTTTATTTTCAAAAATACTGATTATATGTTACACACTTAGCTTACTTTCCCTGTATGTATCTGTAATGTTATTGCTGGTGGGACACCAGCTCCAGTGGTCCCAGGGCAAGGCACAGCCCAGACCCTCAGCCACGGCCAGACTTGGCCCCCTCGGCCGGGGAGGGGGGACACAGGCAGAGAGAGACGGAAAGCCACGGGGAGAAAGGGCCAAATGCTGCTGGAAGGGAAGGAAACTGTGAGAAAGAGCCCTGCGAGCCCTGAGGGGAGAGCAGGAGGAGGGCAGGAGGGGCAGTGAGGGGCTGCAGGGACTGGCCCAACCCTCAAGAGTTGGAGGCCCAGGAGTTGGGAGTGAAGGGGGGAAGGTGAGCCTGAGAAGAAGCAGAGAAGACGGGGAGAAGATGTTTTAGTTCTGGTCTTTTTTTTTCTCACTATCCAACTCTAATTAACTTGGCAGTATATCACATGAACTTAACTGAAGTTGAGTCTGTTTTGCCCAAGATGTTAACTGGTAAGGAATCTCCCTTTCTTGTTCTCAACCTACAAGGTTTTCCATGTTACTTTCTCCCCATGTCCCGTTGATAAGGGCAAGGGAGAGAGCAGTTGAGTGGGTGTGAGGCAGCCTGCCAAGGTCTATCCACCACATTATGAAACTTTAACTTTATAAAATTATTTACACATTTTTCTTTTTCACTACTTACTAAAAAAAAGGGACATTAATTTGTGTCTTACTATTACTGAGAACTATGCAGCATGTGAAATCTTCAGATGGTGTCAGTTTCTGTAGTTTCAGATCTGTTAAAAAGAGGTATAGTTGTCTACAGGGACTAAGAAAAATTTCAGTGGTGTTTTATTCAAATCTTTATTTCCGGCAGAGAAAAATATATAGAATGTATATGAGTGAGTATCAGAGAAGTTGAATCCTGATTTTGTGTGTTTGTATCGGTGTTGTCAGTGGCTGCAGAACTGATCAGTTTGTACACATACTAATGTACAAGTGTAGGGTATGGATGTGTGCAGATTAACTTCACTGGTCTGTCACCTCGTAAGAATGCTTACTTTCGGCAGCTCCAAAGGCCATGCCACTACACACTTCTCCAGCAAAGGCTGGTTCCTCTAGGATGTTTAACCTCAAAGAAGAGGACAGTGACAGCTGCTTAGTACCCTGAAGCCACACCCCGAGGGCTGCACAATGACTCAATTAGTAAAACCCAGACCAAAACCACCCACTTGTCCATGTCAGAAGCAGGAGATATCAGAGCTCTTTGTTAGATATAACTTTGAGTTAGATCTCCAGATCATACTAGTGAGCTGAGATCCTTACAAGCACCTCACTGGACTGCAAGGGGCTTACATACTATTTTTTTTTTTTTTTTAAAATCCTTGCTGTGCTGAAATTCATTAAATTTGATTTGATTTAATTTATACCTGCATGTGGAAGTGCCACTCAGCCATTTAGCAGTTTAGATGCTCTGGAATCTCCCTCCGATAGATTATTTTGTTAGAAAAGATCCTAGTAAATTCTGTGGACTTGATAAGGAGAACTTGTTGAAAAGCAACAGAAAAGCCCAAGGCCCGAGCAGAGTCATGGACAGGCAAAAACCAGCAGCTGATCAGTTAGTCTGCAATTAATTCAGTTGTCTAAAGGCTACATAAGCAAATGGCTTAGGTTTAGTTCTGATTGCTGGAGCGCTTTGCTGTCTCTCTTATGGACTTCCACAGTGCCTCACCTGGATACAAAAGAAAGGAGGAAGCCAAATTCAGATTTTGTGAAAACAGTAATTTTTTTATTGCTTTTCTTAATAAATGGCATGATATTTTCTTTGAAATCACATTCTTCTTTGAAGAACAGACTCCTTCCCCCAGTCTTCTCTAGTTTCTTTAAATAGAAGAAAGATAGAGTGAAGCTGTCTTACCCTACCATAGGAATAATCCAACTGTTACAAATTAAGGGGTTCCAAAGCTCTAAACTATCATGAGCTTAGCCTATCTAGAATTTGGATACCTTAAAAGGACAGCATGTTCACTATTAATCTATGAATGAAAACTCTATATTACTTCCTCACTGTCTTCATTTAAGTGAGCTATCATCAGATCAGGATTCAATGTAAGAATTTCTTCAGAAATAGTAGTAAAGTTATAATTTTACAGTTTTTTAACTTCCTACTCAGAAAACTGAATTAAGTCCAAGTTTACAGGGTTCACTTCTTTCCACGCAGTTCTATAATGGTCACAGTCCTTGAATAATGGATGTTTTATTGCCATTTTAAATGAAAGGGGAATTGTTCCCTATTTTGGTTAATTATATTGTTACAGCAGAAAACATGGTTTACTATTCTTTCACTCTCATCAGCTCAATAGAATATTAAATAGTTATTGACTTTGGAAGAGGTGAACCATCATGATTTATTTAGCTGAGAAGTAAATATTCAGCAAGTACCTACAATTAAGCTTTTGCTTGTGTTCTTCATTTACAGGAAGTGTAGGTGATAAAAAGAGGCTTATGAAATAATTCCATCATTAGAGCCCAATTATGAACTGATCTAAAGAGTATCTGAAGAAGTGTAGTTTGTAAGTCAACACAACAAAGCTGACTTTTAACAAAAATAACAATAACGAAGCACAAAATATTTTTTTCCCGTCTTTATGATCTCCAATTGTAGCATTTTTATTCCTGCCAGACCTAAAGAATCTAAAGGAAATAGTAAAAGGATGCACAGACTCTGCTCGTACAACATCAAACTACTGTTTAGTGTTGTTCGGATGAAGCAATAAGTTATTGCAAAGTTGACATCTCACACTTTATAGGTTTTTTTGGGTGTCATTTTTCAATCAGCCCTTATTTATTAAATGGGAAAATAGCCAACTGCTCTTTCTGTTTCACAGCTCCAGGAAAGTACTTTGAGTATTAACTACAGCAAAGTAGTAGTGTAATCTTCAGGCAACTTGATATACAAAAAGGACATATTGCACTCCTGTATTTTCCTCCTTCCTGTGTATATGTTCAGAAAAGTACAGTGCTGTTGGAGAGTTTGGATGCAAGTGAAACAAATTGTCTTTCTCAGGAGAGAGTGTTAAAAGAATTTTACTAATTTCTATTTACAGTAAAATGGAAACCACCACCATTTCTGATGACAAAGCATGATCTGTCAGTTCTTCTAAAGCGCTAATTGTAAATGTGATTTGAACTGATTCAAGTCTTGCCATAAGTCATTTACATAACTATGAGCCTAGTGAGAGGATGAGTGTGAAGGAAAAAATGTTTGTCGTTTACAAGAAGTTTGTAATTTTTTTCCTGCTTATCATAGTGTTCCAGGCATGCAGAATGTAATTTAATCTATACTCAAAAAAAATAAATAAAGGTATCAAATGAGACCGTTAGGGAACGCACTGTCAGTACCAGAGGGTAGGTATGCCCCAACCTACATCCTGATCCTCCAGACTGTGAGGTATACTGGACAACAGCATAGCTTCCTCCCTGCCCATACACCTTTTCCCTCCCAAAGGATGAGAACTGCTCTAGCTCAGCCCGGTTCCAACATTGAGTTCAAACACGTCCAGGCACTAGGAGGTACTCTTGAGTCCTTTTCTGAAGCAGCCAGTGTTTTGTAGGGCTGGAATGTTTTGTTACCTCACAGAGGAGTGGCAACTACTGTTTGTTCCGTCGTAAGTATTATTCCTCCCATGGACAACTTGTGCCACCCAAAGTGAGCTTGAAATCAGGTAAATCACCTACTGGTTCTCTTGCTGCTGAAATTTCTTTGAATCACAACTTTGAATATTTTATGCAGAAGTATGCAGCAAGCATGAACTTAGTATAGTTGCTCTTACACTTCATTTTAATTATCTGATTCTTCACGTTTCACTGAATGTGTAGGAATGGTGTTGATATTCCTATGGCAGTAACGACTTAATGGGAAATAAAGCTAAAGTGTAATACAATTCCTGGTACAACAAATGTATATGTCAAGCACTTATGTACTAAAATGATTCCATTGTTGAGGTAATTGCTATACATTTTAAATATACTTAGAATGGACAGTCTCATAATATATTACTTACAATTTTACAGTGATTGTGTGAATGCTCACTACCCTGCATAGAGGTTCATTCATACTACATGAAAAATCTTGCTTTAATGAGAACAAATATTTCTTAAAGAATTTTTAGCTAGATAAATGGAAAGACATGCAAGCTGTCCAGAGGCTAGGTTGTTTTCTTACTTCTATTTGGAAAGAGCCAGAGAGGAAGTCAGTGAACTGACTTTTGTTTTTGTTTGAAGATGTATTTAAGTGACTAACCCTTTCCTAAAGATGTCCTTTTCTTCTTCAGGGAACTTTTTCCACTCCCAGCAGCATACAAAGTTCTAGGCCAGTGCTTATTTTTTTCCCTTTGACTTACAGGAAAAAACAAACAAACAAACAAAAAATAATACAAACAAAACCTCTCTCAATATTGGTATTTTGTTCTGCTCTGGCTACTGTACATGTGAGTCTCCTGTTACTGCCCATGTGAGTTATCCACACAGGGAATACAGTGAAAGGCTTTCTGAGAAAGAAATTGCTCAGAGATGATTAGCTGTAGCTGCTGAAGTACTCCACAGGAGTAATCAAGCTTTAGTACCAGCCTGTTCTACCTTTCCTAAACCTGTCATTCTCAGCAACTGCAGAAGAAATGAATTTATTTAGATAAATAAGGGGGATATTTATTTAAATAAACATGAGAGGAAACAACTCGTCTTGTATTCCTTTACTGCAGTGTTTATGTCGCTGTCAAAGATCAAGATGAATTGTCTGTCCCTTTGTCACATCTGTGTACTGAGGCTTTATTGAAAGAAATGTGTGATTGTAGTAAGATGTTACTGGCTCTGCTGCTGATCCATCACTACAGTTTTAAAATACAACAGACACCTTTCCTCTGTTAGTTGGTACTATGGGCTGTGAAGGGACATCCAAGCATTTTATACTTAAAATTTCTACTTGATGTAATAACTAACACCATCTGCCTCTAGGTCACGTACAAAGTATCGTTAAGTGGTAGGTCTGAGCCTTTAGCTGGAATTCTGCAAAATTTAATAGCATGTAAAGGAGACTGTCCTTATTTCCCTTTAAGTCACAGAGAACAGAACCATTCGTATAGAAATTTCACTGCTGCAGCTTTGGCATGATGAAAAAAATGCAGCCATTCAAGGCTTGTTCAAAATGTGTGGTGTGTGAATGGCTAAAGCAGCAGACTCTATACCTAGTTACATATATCCAGTATGACATTTTATCTTGGGTAGTATGAAACAGAACATTTTATATCTCTAAATTTACTGTGATTTTTGTGACTCATGACTAGTAGGTTTTTGATTTTTTTTTGAAAATCCACACATTTCTTTTCAAAATGAAAATAGTGCCTGTGGTTACTGTCTTGGTATGGTTGTCATTTTTCCACCTCCAGAATGATATGACCTGCCCTAGTAACCCTCATGCATTTATTAATCAATGTTCCTTTTTGATGTGCCTTGGTTTAGCATGATTCAAATTATGATACTAATAAATTAAAACACATAACAAAAATTAAAAGCACAAAAAACAGTGTTAGCTGCTGTAAGAAATCTGTTGTAGACTTTATAAGAAACTTGAAAAAATACAGATTGAACAGGGTCCATGTTGAAGGAAATTGCATGATAAAAGAAACAAAGCAAACACCTTTATTTAACCAATTTACTTTGGATCAGATTTTTTTCCAAGGCTTTTTTTTTTTTTTTCTGAAAATGACTTTGAATTGTAAATTGTTAAATTTATATCCTGCTAGATATTTTTCCTTTTGTTGTTGTTATTAATACCATATGGGAGGGCTATGTTCAACTGAATTTCTTTATCAATATTCTGGTGACCTAGACAAATTCAAGGGTTTTATTAAGTGAGTAACTGTTGAATAGTCAGTCAAATCCTGAAGCAGTGTTTGGTGAGAGGACCTGCTGCTTTTTAAGAGAGGTTGAAAACCTAAGGTATGTGGAGACCCTAATTAAAGCTCAGGAGAATTTTGAAGTCAGGAAAACTCAGAGCAGCAGTAAAAGGCTACTGTAAAGTTTGTGGTCTTAAAGTCTAACATTAACTATATCATGCTGAAGTGGAGCATAAAATGAGAAATGTCAATGTCTGATTTTAACAATGCCTGAATCTCAGGAGAGAACTGAAGCAGAAGACACCGAGGCACCTAAGAAATCTTTCTTGTGTGGCAGTGGCTGTTCATTTTTGTTATTCCTACTAATAAATTACAAAGCTCAAGCTTTGTAACTCTTCAGAGAACTTCAGTTTAACTGCTTAAAGGAGACACTGAATCAATTTGTGGCCCAGGTTTTTAAAGTAATCTAGTGTCAAGAATAAGCACATAGCTCAGTTCTCAAGAAGTATTCAGGTATCTGAGGGTCAAGTGAAAAAGCCCAGAATGAGGCATTATTGATGGATCAGATATACAGGATAGTTTTCTTAGACCATGGCCCAGATTTGGATTTCTGGCACACTGCTTTTTATTGATATAGCCCCAGAGGAGACTCCGAATGGCTGGTATGTAAGTGTAAACCAGCTAACAAATACTTGTTCTACAACAGAGTATGATGAGCTAATAGGATGCAAAAGCCGTGATACTCACCTCTAAATAGCCTTTAAGGAAAGATCCTCAAACTAGACTCCTCATTACAGAAGAAACTGAATATCTGTAGTAAATTGGCATGGGCTAGATGATCTCTACTTCTTCCTGTTTATTTAGTGAAATAATAACAACATATTAACTGTCCAACAGTGGTAGGTACACATAGCGTGTGGTTTCCTATTACAGTGTACCTGTTGGGTTGTTTTCTATGGCTATTGTTATATAAACCACAGGAGATGTTTCATTTCAATGAAAATAGTCACTAGCACTCACATTTCTTTTCATGTTATTTAACATTTCTTTTATATAACCTATATAAAATTACAAAGGTACTGTTTCTCAAATAGAAAAATATCCTGTCTTTCCACTAGTTTGTAATGTTACTGAGACTGTCATTCATTCAAAGTTCACTTTTAAATTAAACAGCAAGGTGCTAAAATGAATATATTATAATAATTGAGCTTTCAGTTTACTAAAAGTAGAAAGTGTGAGCGATGACCAACAAGTAAACCATAAAGAACTTTCTCTTACTGCCTTATGTATCTCATTAGTTTTTTTACAGCTTTGGCAGAAATTTCTCTGCCCTGAACTGACTGACTTACTGACTTCTGTCATCTCCTTCCTATACATTCAGTCTTTTCACTGTCACTTCATGCCTGCATTTTTCATGATTTTTTTCTTTTTTTTTTTTTTCCTCCTTCTTACTTACTTCCTCCCATTACATTTTTCTGGTTCATGACAAAGTTTACAAAAAAGGAATGTCATAGAGTCACAAGAAAATAAAAAATACTAAAAAAAGCTGCCTAAATGTACACCCAGTCAGGTACCTTGTCTCTGAGAAGTTTTTCCAAAAGGCACATCAGCAGTCTTCTTCAAAATATTTTGGAAGCTGAAATTTGGAACTTACTGATATCAAGCTTGGTCTTTTAGAATCATGTTAGTGACTTTTTTCCCTCTTGCCTCCTTTTTAATCTCTGCATTGATATGTCAAGCGCTAAGGGAAAATTATAACAGTGATGATAAAGATAAACTTGACTTAAAAGGTTTACTATAAAGAAACTTGTAACAAAAAAAAAATAAGGCACCTGTGTGTGAAAGCATTATGTGTAATGACCAATATCTAATTATAATGTAATTACGGTTTTCAAATGAATGTAGGTAGTTTTAACCTAAAATATTGTCAGAGAAGTAGATGTGGAGATGTTTTTAACATGTCCCAGTATAGCCATTACTTTAAGTATTACTTTTCCTGTAAATGGAACTGCCATTGTGCACCAGTTACACGATAGACATATGGTTGTAATATTGTAGTCGCAAATGTTCATTTGCAACCATAGGTAGTATTTTAATCTTGCTTTGGCATTTTCAAACAATTTCCTCCACATCTGCGATCATTATGTGTTTAACCTAATTTGTAGCATTATCTCTGCTTTACATCCTATTATTTCAAAAGCAGTGGAATCTGGCCTGGAGACAATATGGCCAATTTGTGTTAAAGAGAGAAACATATAACATCGGCTGCTGTCTCTGTTCCCTTAATTAGACTGCAAGTACCATGTTACTGACAGCCTATGACTAGGGATGCTGAATGATTTTCCACATTATTTCTGCCCCCCCGATACAGCACGTTCATCAGATTCTGTGGGGAATTCCAATTCCTTAAAATTATGAATTCCATTTCCTCAGTTTTTAATTTCTTCCTCTAGATTTAGCGTAATTACAAGAGCAGATTAAGTACTTTATGAACTGCATGGATTGGATAGCAACTAGCTGTAGTTTCTCCTCTTTACTGCAATAGGAAGATACAGAGGATGGCATTCACTGAACAGTAGGTCAGTCATTACACATGTAAGCATGTAGAATGGAACTTCTTCTTCACCCATGAGCGTTCATATGCTTTCATACTTCATCCCTTGCAGGTTACCTCTCCTGAAGTGTTTTTTATTTGCTATTAAGAGATACAGGAAAAGGTCTATGCATTGTCACGTGCTTACCTTTTGCATTTTATACTGAGGGCTAATGTGTTGCTTTTCAGTTTCTACACCATATGGCTCTCACTGTATAGCCAGATGAAAACTGGAAGAATTTGTTGTGTGTGGGATACTTGAATAACATCACATGAACATGAAAGCAATTATTCTGTAGTTTTATACACCCACACATACTTGAATTCTGGATTAAGAACAAAAAGTTGAGTATCAGTCTTCAGGAATCGTAAAATTGCGTTGTTCTGTCCCCACAGTCATACTAGGAATAGTAAATAACATACATTAAAACAATATATATGTGAGAAAGCACAAGACATTGACATCCTGAACACTGGGTTCATTACGGTGGATTTGACCTTTTTGCCCTGGTACAATGGAGCTGGTTAAGCCCAACTGTTGCTGTAATCCTTTCAGGTGTTCCTTTGCTCCACTGCCTGATTTACTGCTTGCAGAAGCAAGAATCCCAAGAGAGAATCCATTCAAAAGAGACTACAAAAATAAATAAGACAAATGGAGGAATGAACTCAAGCTTGCTTACTGCTAAACCCTCTCTGCTTCTGTACATCAATAAGTAATAGACAAAAATGGTAATAGTACTGTCATATTTTTATGAATAAAAGTCTGCTACAAGTGGATGACACTAAAAGCTCCGCAGTGAAAAAGGGCTTAGATAACACAAAGATAGTCTCCAAATCATTGGAAAGCACTTGGCAATGTTTTCATAACACTTTGATAAAACCTTGCTATTTGGGTCAGCCTATTGTCAGGCAAACATTCAGCTTTTCAGAAGTAGTTTTATAAGCCGAAAAGAAAAATCACAATTGGTGTGGCTGGCTTGGCAGTGTCCAGACATGGTGCTGTGCACTGCCAGAGGCAAGGAAACCCCTCTTCCTTCCTTGCTTGTTTCAAGCATTGTTTGTTAATGTAGTGAAGCATTCCTTGTATACTGTAAAACTGTTGAATTCAGAAGGTTATTTAGCTCCTGTCTCTTGGAAAAAAATTAGCTACTTCTGATTGGCTACCTTTACAGAAATCGATGACTGCAATTTTTGTCTGAATTACTGCTATTGTTCTTTTTTTCCATAAGACTGTTAAATAGGACTTGCATAAATCTCTTACTAACTGGTGGAGCTGGAACAGAACCCAGAAATGAATGCTAGCTGCTTCTTGGCAGTAGTGTCACAACAAACAGGATTATTCTTAGCACGCAATCCAATATTCAGTGTTAGAAGTATTTATCTGCCACTACTTCAGGTTTTAAGTAGAGGCAGTGGTACTAGATATGGATCTGTACAGCAATCTGGAGATTACTCTCCTCCATTTTTTTTGCTATGTGGTTGATTCTTCTGATCTTGAGATAGAGAGATCTCTGAGCAGAGCAGATGCTCTCAAGAGAATATTGTTCTGAAGCGTGTTAAAGAGGTGTGAATATCTACATGCAGAAAAGCAAATTATGCCAGAGAGATGGTCTCTGTGTGCGTTCTTCATTCTTACTTACTGCTAAAATGGCTCTCAAGACTTCTCCTGATTTCTGCTGTTTGATGGAGGTTTTAAAATAGTGCAGCAGTGTTATGTGACAAAGGGACAATATTTTTGCTTGTAGGTATTATGTTTGTCAGTTGGCTTCTTAGGGATGGACAAACAGGCTATTTGAGAGCTTGAGGAATCTGAAAACGTATAGGACTTAATAGAGTTTGCTGGAAATGTTTAGATTATCATAGCTTTTTCTACTGTCAAACCTCTGTGTGACCAGTGTATCAATAACACAGGCATAAAATTACTGCAGTACTGCCTCAAGAGTAGTTTGCGTGAGGAGAAAGCATAGTCACAATCAGGCAGGATTCAGTTTAAGCTAAAAAGCGCAAGCCAACGTGAGCTCCTTCCACAAACAGTCTCTAAGTCCCTGTGCTGTGCGCCACAACAGAAAATATGGAGTGGAGCGCAAGGACACTTGAGCTGGTTTTGTACAGAGCCATTCTTGCTCTGTATTCCTTAGTGCTTTAAGCAGCGATTCAGACTTAAGTCAAATACTGTGCAAAATTACATTAATTCAGGCCAGCAAGGCTTCATGAAATCCAGAGCACAGTGCAAAGATAACCAAATTGGAGTAAGAAAAGGCAGTCAGGCCACTGTCCAGGTTTTTCCTTTGTTGACGGTAAGCTAGCCTTCATGGTATCAAGGATTGTTGACTCCTTTAACTACCACAGAAGTCAAATGAAAAAAAGTTAGGCTGATGCCAAACTTAAGCAACCTGTTGGACTACATGATAGGAACAGAAGAGACATATCAGATTTCCATTTCTTTTATGGTAGCTCTGAGACCCACAACTCTCCTTTATAGGCTGGTGTCACATGTGGTCTGCAGCTTGAAGAAATATAGTCTTGGGAAAGCGATTAGTCTGAGACTAGTTGTTTGATAAGGCAGAGAAGAAAAGGAAAATCAGCAACTCTTATTCTAGTGATGGGTTATTTCTGTTCATCAGGAAGTCTTGATAAGAAAATAGGAAAGAATTAAACTCTATATCTAAATGTGAAGTTTTAGATATAGATAACTTGCCCAAAATCTTTAATGGTCTGTGGTCTATCATGAATATAGATTTTATTTTACCCAAGTCTTCAATTTCATTGTGACAGTGTTCTTACTCGCTGTATACTTATTTGGCCAATTATGCATGTTGATTTGGTGAGTTACTGCCTTAATAAAATTGATTAAAAAGCCTTAATGAAACACACATCTGGAAATATTTAATTTATCTGACACTGCTTATAAATAATTAGGGCAAAATCAACACAGTTAGCTAAAAATACCCAGTAATGAAGAGCAGACATTAGGATTTATTTTCCAGTATGCACCAATGAAGCGGGCAAACTGACCACAAAAACGATGTTCGTTTTGTGAAAGCAAGGAGAGTAGATGATGAAAAATTGCAGGTACGTAAAGCTGTTGCTATGGTGTTCAGTTCTTGCACTACTATGCCTGGATTTAGTGCCTTAGACTGAATTACAAAATCACATATTCTAAATGCTGCTTATCATTTCAACAGAGCCTAGGAATAAATGACAGGAAGTGCATTACCCATCCGAGATGTGTAAGAGCATATGAGCAAAGATCGAATTCAGGCTTTCTAAAATGCTTGCAATTTTTTAAACTGTCATTTGTCTCTCCTAACGTATATATCCAGTATGTACCTCAAAGGCCTGAGGTGGTGTTTGAAGACAAAATTCAGTAGCTGTGAGCAGTTCAAGTTAGTGAGAACATCAAGAGGGAAAGATATACAATACATTTATATGTCTCATCAAAGTCTGTGCTTTAAAGAAGAGGGAGAAAAAAGAAAGCAATAAAAAAAAAATGTTTAAATACCTCTAGAGTAAAAAACACTCGGTCATCCCTAACTTTCCCCTTTCCTGGAATCTAACATCTTCTGCTCTCTTGACCTGTCCTTCCTCGTTATTACTTTCATCCCTTCCACCTTTGACTGCATTTATGTCCTTTTCTTTCTCTCTTTTCTTTTCCCTCAATCTTTGGCCTTTTTCTCATGATCCAGCCTCTAACGTTTGCTCATTTTGAAACAAAGAAAAATCTAGTGCAAGTTTCATTATCTTACGCTTTAACAACAGCTTCATCCTGCAGACTGGTCTTCATAAAAGCCATCTTGCCCTCTCCAGGAAGGTACTTTTGCAGAGCTGATATTTATATGCTGTCATCCAGGCTAGCTCACTTTTTCTCTTGATCTTCTTCTCAGTGATTCCCCAGTTTCTGTTGCATCAGGTATACATTATGTGCCCTTACATCAGCTCTCCCAGTGATTCCCTGTCCCAAAACTCACAGGGACACAGATGTGTGGGCATCAGATGTGAAAACGCTGAGAAAGTGGGCAGGGTAAGTCCATTTTTTTTTCTAAGCATCCATGGTCCTCCCATCAAAAGTCAGACATATTTATAATAAGTTTGGAGCTCTGCAAATGCAGGTTCATGACCCCAATCCTGTTTTGGATAGTGTGAAAATGTTATCTTAATCTATAATTTAATTTCTCCTGACGTGTTTTCAATGGGCTCTCTCTTCTGCATGGTGGTTTTGATCAAGACAGCAGACAAAAAGTAGTTTCACACTAATCAGTAGAAATACAGATTTTGCCTAATGTATTCTGAAAATACCAAACTTTAAAAATTGAATCACAGATAACAAAAATCTACTGAGATTTGAAATGACACTATGTAATTTGAAGATAAACTAATTTAGCAGTGTAGATTAAAAATATTAGATTTTATCTGGCCAATTATGCTCACAGCTAGGGACTTCTACAGCAAAATAGTCTAATATGATATAATAACTCAATCAGGTTTAGTACTATGGTAGTCTTAGCAAAAGCTTGTGTGAATGTTTTGTAGAACTATAATTTTTATGTTTAATTGTACAAAAAACATTATAATGTTAAATTAGCTATGCCCTGACTACATCTACATATCAGAGAATCTCCCTATTCCTTTTTCAAAAATCCAAATCTTGAAAGAGATACCAGTGTCTTTGCCTGAGCAAATGAAACTTGACTGTTTCATTGTAAAGTACTGAACTGTTAGTTATAAAGAAACAACAAGGAAATAAAAATAAGAAAATTAGGAGGGGAGAGAATAAGAAGTATGCAAAAAGGTGAAACACTGACAGTCTCAGTGAGTTAGGAGATAAATATTCTCATGTATCAGAGTAAGGGGAATTAAAAAGGGCCCTAGAACTTGGTGTAATAATCCAAAGAAATGTAATTAAGTGATTACTGTTTTCATAGCAATTTTGACAATATAATAAAAACATGTTAAGGAAATTGCATTAAGCAGAATAGTGACAGGATAATTTCAAAACCACCTGGAAATCTGTTTAATTTGCAGAGTATATCGAGGTTCCAGTTTGCTAAGATCACCACTAAGACTTCCCAGTTTTACATGGGATCTTCCACCTAGTGCAGTAAGTGTAACATATAAGCAAAAGAGAATTATTTTTTTCCACTTATGTTTATAATCTCAGCAGCTCAGTTTGCACACTGAGAAGGTGGAAGGACTCCCTGGAGATCAGCTTTTATGTGCAAGACACTGACATCTGCACTTTCTCTCTGGGTTTAGGTTTCAGGAACAGTTAGCACAGTGTTGTTCCATGTGACTGTAGCAATATGTCATGTTCAGCCTCTCATGCTAGGGTATCGATCAGAGGAAGATCTTTATGGAGGTAAACACGAAGCATCAGAGACACTCTCTTACCAGGTCCCATCAGGAAAGGGACTGCCAATTCAGAAATGAGTTGTAATTGTGATCTAGGAGGCTGCAGCTTCACAGTGCTGCACGTACTTGACTAAGAGATTAAATATTTACAAGTCAGTGAAAAGTGGCACAGGAATCAACTTTAAGGCGACTATTGAAGTCAGAAATTGCTTGGAAGTGCTACAGTGGCTCTATTGGTCAACCCAAGGAGACAATCAACTTAGATTGTTTTCTTGATCCTTCTTCAAGGCAAGTGTAGATGCAGTGGCGGTGTGTCTTTGCCATGTGCGTGGTGCCATGTGTCTGAGGTGATCTGAGGCTTGATGACTGAACAAGATACAGTCTTGTTCTTTTCGTCATTTAATGACCTACTCTTCAATGCTCTGACCTATGGAGACAAAATGTGAAACTAAACCACCTCACAGAGTTGCAAAGTTTGTACTGGCAGAGTTGACAGGTTTTGGTACAACAGGATAGAAACTGCCTACACAATTATTTAGGTTTCAGTCACTAATGCCACTTGTGTTATCACTGCAGCTTTTCCCTGTAAAGTGCCCATAAGGGAGATTTCCTCAGTAGAAACCAAGGAAATTCATCTTCCCTTTACTCCTGTCAGAGCCCTGAGTGGATTCCCTCCCTTCTGCCTCTCCTGGTTTTGGGATGCCTGGGCTCAGAGTCACATTTCAGCTGTCTGGCCTTGAGAGAGGAGTGCTCTTCCCCTGCACCCAGGGGCTACCTTGAAGCCCTGGCCATTAACCCTTCCCCTGCCCCGGCCACGGGCACCACTGCCTTGGGCCACTCCTCCAATCACCCCGCCTGCTGTGCTATGAAAATTTTATTGGTGCTATATTAAGAAAATTTGAAGTGTTATGAAATACAGTGCTGTGCTGGCTTTCTCAATCTCAAAACTAAGTGGGAAGAGATTGCTACTGAAGTCATATTGAATATAGATGTAATCTGTAGCTCAGAAAACTCATTGATTTTTGAAAGCTGGAGAGTATATTGAGAAAAAAAAAATCATTACAATGTTTGACCTCTTATTATATCTTTCTCTAAGCATCCTGTTTTTAAACTGTTACACACAGAGTGAAATAGATCTTTCTACTTGACCTAGTATTGGCATTTCAGTACTTTATATGTGGTAGCCCCAGTACACTGCTGCTGATCCTGTGGAAGTGCAGAGATCACCTACCAGCGTGGAGATTAGTTCCTAAATTCAGCTGTCCAAATACCATGTGCTTCTTTGACCTACTCTGATGATATTCTAAGTGTGGCCATTCCGTACTTCTCCTTTGGTCATCATATGTCTGTTGTGGTTATTTTCCTGATTCCTCTCTCTGTGAATGGCCATCTACTGGAAGTGCAACAGAAATATAAAATTCTGAAAAATAAATACAGAGACTTCTTGGCTAAAATAATGAATGGTAAATGATGGCTGATGTTTTTAAACTTGTATTGGCTCAGTATTTCTTTATTTTATATTTAAAGTATGAGGGAGGTAAGAATTTCAAATGCAAAAAAGCGACTCCAGAGCTCCTCTCCCACAAGCCGGAGGAGGAGAAAGTGAGAAAAGGGAAAAAACTTACTTGTTAGGAAAATTTCCTATAACATCAGTATGTATAAATCTTTCCTAGAATTAAATGATTTATCAGGAAACTGTAGAAAGGCAAATTTGCATCCTCTTTTGTAAGAGAACTTTTTGTAATATACTCACTGACTGATACTCTATTCCTTTATATTCAAGGAATAGAAAGGTTTTGCATGCTAAAAGGATTGGGTTTGAAACTTTTTTTCTGCCTAAAAATATCACTGTTACATGATAAAATTCTTTTCTCCCTTATGCTTGTCTCATTTCTCAGGTAGCAAAGATGGGAAAGAAACCCCATAAAAGTGGATTGTGATCTAAGACAGAACTGCACTAACAAAATGTAATGTTTCCAAAAACAAGACTTTTGTTGACATCAGACATGAGATATGACTCTTGCTTCTTATGCAGTTTTAATCATAATAACAAGTCTAGAGGCATCATTCATTAAGCTTGTTTTTCATTCCACCTTGACACTCTTGTTTATAAAGTTTATAAAGTTAAAACCCCAATCATTTCTACTCAAAAGTTGAACCTTTTCTCATAAAGATATACTGGAACATCTGTGCTAGCCAGATACTGGTCTAGCACCATAGTTTAAATACTCTGTACTCTTGGCCATACACAAAAACATAACATTTAATTTTCCTGTTTGCTACAATAACCTTCTGAAAAAAATCAGAAGAAACTCTGTTTTATCAAAAAGAAAAAGCCCCAGTTGACTCAACCCAAAGTTCAAAGACAAAAGTCATCTTGGAAATTTTGACTTTTATTTTGATTCAGGAAAATAGTTTCTCATCATGGACATATTAACTTGACTGAAAAACTTTAACTTTCCTAATGCTATTCTCCCGTTACTATTCTAGTGGAAAATTTTAATAAAATGAGAAAAAAAACCCTAATTCCCTGCTTGACCAGTAGGTTGGACTGGATGATCTCAGGAGGTCCCTTCCAACCTCAACCGTTCTGCGATTCTGTAAAGTTTTATGAAATGGTTTTGGCCTTTATATCTGGTACCACGTAATAATTGACATTATAATCAATCTCATTCTCCAAAGGTTAGATGTCATTAGCTGTGTGGATGGGAAATTGAATTTTTTCTTGTGATTTCACAGGGCAGACATCCAGCTTCTTTTGGATGTGCATCTATATTTCTTATCTATTTGCTTTGTTTCTTATTTCGTCTATAGTCTAACCTGTGGGATTGCAGCTGTTCAATCAGCATTTATAAATATTTGCTCAACACGAAATATTTTGTAGATTTTTTTTTTTGAAACGTAAGTCAGATTCTTCACGTTTCTTTCATGGCTGTGATTGGTGGTGATGAACTGCACCTGATAAATAGGAAACTGGGAGAATGACAAGGAATATGGAATCTTCTGCAAATATGAAAGACATATTTTTAGAAGTTTAGTGTGTGCTGGGTAAAATTTACTGGCAATCTACATTTGAACCAGAACTTGTTAACTGAATTGTGTTTTACAGAGAACTATAACCATGGCAAACCTCACAAAATCTGGATTAGAGCGGGTTTAGTACTAATTACACCTTCAGAGGTCTAATTCCAGAGGTCTAATCTGGAATCTAACCAGAGTTTTAAATGGTGTGCAGAGATATCATTGATCATTCCGCAGAGACTGCATTCAGTTCCCTCACAACAGAGCGATATTCATACTCCAGCAGGCTTACTGGATATACATGCATATATATGTGAATATCTCAGACAGTAAGGAACTACAGTGCTACCTCTTCTTAGTTACTGTCTATTGTCTTGCTTTAAGTAATGCAAAACTTCTTGTAATGTGTTGTTAGCTTGGATTCCTATTTGTCTATGCTTTCCTTGTTTGTTTTTTAATTTCTCCTGCAGGCATTTTCTTTTGCCTCTAGGTGTTTCCTGGATAAATCCATTTTACCACGCTGGTGGCATACCTGATTTTCAGAGTCGACTATCCAGCTACATCTTTTGCATCCAGCTACATCCTCAAACACTTGACATTTATGTTTGGAAGTGTCAATCATTTCATACATTTTTATGGATGGATTCAGCATCTGAGATTCCTCAGCTCCCTCCCATTTCTGCTTTCTTAGGAAAAAACCTAAATGTAGAAATATGAACCATTTCCACTAGTTCACAAGGAACTTCTCATTCAACACACGTGACATTTGCAGTATTCAGTGAAACTTTAGGGCAAACATAAGTTGTGAACACACTTCTCTTTCTTCTTAGATCATATTAGAAGCATGTAGAAGTTGCACAATTTTTGAAGTTTTCCTTTTCTGACACATTTTTTTTCTCATTAAAAAGGCAAAATTATCTTTTTCTTCTACAGCAAATGAAAAAATAACTTCAACAAAATCCATCTCTTCATTCACTTTACTCGTGGGAGCCATCCCATAATTTTCAGTTTAGCCTACTATGGTGAGTTGCTTGACTAAACAAAAAGCTGAAACACAGGTTATCTAATGCAAGGTCCTTTAGCAAGATGCCTTCTGCAGGAAAACTTTTGTATTAAAAAGAGAACTCAAGCAAAGATTATACAGATAATTTTCACATACAGTTTAAGGGATACTATGCTAGTCCATTCATGCTTTTCTTAACATTAGCACAGTTGTACTATATATATCGTTATATAGATATAGTACTATATCTAGTCCATTAAGCTGTTTCCAGTGACGCTTATTAACAGATTGTGAAAAATACTTCTGTGGGATTCTGTCCTAGCCTCAGGCAATCTGCAGCTCAGGGTCAAGTTGAACCAGAGGCAATATTTGAATTTAATAATCTTTGTCAGATTATTTTGAACTGCTTTTCTAATCATTCATATTTTGAAAAATAATTCCCTGTTCTTGTATCTTTATGTCCCTTTTTTCTATTCAGTTCTTTAAAAATTAATGATAAAATAAACAAGCAACCTCTTTGAGATATATAATTTTAAGAACATATAACTGTGCTGTCATTTTTTTGAAAATTTAACTACTGCATTCTTTTTGCTGTTTTGCCCCTGTTCTTTCCTCTGTAAAATTGTAAGTTGCAGAAAGGCTGTTATGTTTGCTGAGTCCTCACAAAAAACATTCACGTAAATTAAGCTGGACTAACAGTAAGGAAACAGCACATGAACAATGATCACAGTGAAACTTGTTTGCCAGATTAAGACCATAGGATTGCATCTTCAGGGAAAACGTCCCAATAGTGAATAACTTGAAACTTGTTCCACAGTTTCCAAGTGCCTAGCCAAATTTGGAACTACAGGTGCTAAAATGGCATTTGTCCTGGAAAACAAAAGCCAAATCAGTGTATTGTAATATGCAATATGTGCATATGTGCATATTCGTTATGGGCTTAGTTAATCCATCACCCTCTCTGTTTCTGTTTCTATCCTTTTTCTAAGTCTCAAAAGCTTTTTCATGTCTCAATGTTGTTTTTACCTGAAGCTATAGTTTAGAGGTAAGCTTTCATGCAGGTGTAACTGTTAATCTCTTTACTTTTCCACAAGAGATTATAAATTACTACGTGCAGTTAATGGGGGCGAAGAGCTCTTTGAAGAGCTTTTGTCTATTCCAGTAATAATGTTCTTTTTTTTCTAAATTTACTGAACTCATCCTAGAAGATCTGGCTAAAATATGAGTGTAGGGACTTTTCTTGCTTAGACTAATTTACCAGAGAAAAGAATTTGTTAATATTATCCATTTTCTCTTCCATTCAGTTGTTCTTATGGTAGTTGTAATATACCAATGCTTTCAGTCTTTCAGTAGCACAGATTTGCTATTGCCTAGACTATCATCCATCCTTTAGCATACTTAGATTTTTCTACGATTTTATCTTAAGACAATGCTTCTAAATCTTGGTCCAGACATAACTTCTAGACTTTTTTTCTGTTTAAACTTATCTTTAACTTCTCTTGAACATTTCTGCTACTTTCTTACATGTTTCTAATTGAAAATGTGAGACAAATGAGATGAACTTATGGTATGTCCTGTATGGCTTTATATTTTAGCAAGGAAGTCCCATCGGGAACCAAACTGGACAGATTGAAAGGGTTCAAAAATGGCTGTTGTATATGTATTAACAAACAATTTTTGACTGTGAGCATTGATTACACTTTTTTGATTATGAAATTATCTTCTACCAAACAAGCGAAAAATGCATGCCAAAAAGGGAGACAAATGCAGAGCACTTCTCTTGCTAAGGTTAAAGAGCACTTTCCATAATTGAGAAAAGGAAAAAAAAAAGATTACATTTAAACCATTTAATGTATTTATATGTTAGTACTAATTATGTTGAACTGAGAATGATATAGTGAGGTTAGGTTACAAGATCACCATGACAACTAACTTCTCCATATAGATCTGAAGAAAGCCGTATATATATTTTTTTTAATATACCTGACAACGACAGTTAAAATACTGCAGTGTGGAAACATAAAAGAATGTATTTGAGAAAGACGGTATATAAAATGTCATTTTGTGATCATTATCTGAACCCATGTCTGTCCTAGAAAGTAGATTGTGGTCTGATACTTAGTCTGCTATGTCCAATTTTCCAACTACTTGCACTCCTAAGTATCATTTTATATTGTAAAATGAAAGATAAATATGTCAAAAGAGCAATTTGAATTTGAAAATAACAATTTAGGGCACAGCAGTGTCTGGTTTATAGTTTTCAGTCTGTAATCATTGTCTTCTGATTACCAAACTCGTATTTCCATGTATGTCAAATTTTGGCTCAAACATTTTCTTTTGCTAGCGCTGGACAAAAAAGAAAAATAGTTGATGATAAATATATGACAATAAAAAAACACTGGGAAACTCTATAATGTGCTAAGTTATGCTATTTTATTTTTCCATTTGTGCATTAACACACTTGAAGCTAACAGCTGAATTCTTAACTAACATGTACGTCATATTTAAGGTCAATGGAAACATTGTGCATCAGTCTTAGGATAAATCTTGACCTCTAATAAATACTTGGAATCCTTTTTTTGAAAGTAGTAAGACAGCTAGCTGTATGTACTCCAGAGGAAAGACTCTTTTATTTTGCTTACTGTAATAGAAATTGTTCTTTCCCAAATACTAAATTTAAAGATAAGTGTAAAATAACCAAAATACCAAAACTTGACATTCTTTATATCAATGTTAGAGTTCCTGAACTTAAGGTTTTTCTGTCTTCTATTTCTCTCTTCCAGGCAGTACTAGGAACTTTTTTTGTTTCTTAACCTTAATGCAGACTGAGTACTCCTTCAACTATTGCTTGAAATAGAAGGCACTTAACTTTTATAACAAATGTGGCAGGGTATATGGGATAACAGCTCCTCATATGATGGAACATGATCCAGTTTGACCTACCACAGCTGTCATGTTAGTGCAAATTGAAAGAAATACCACATTGGGGTTAAAAGCAGCTACAGGCAGATAATTGCCCATGAAATGTGTGCACTTCCTATCTCCTGTGGATTGATGAGGAAAAAGAATCCCTTGAATCTGCCAAAACACCTCTATTATTAGACTGATGGAATAAAAAAGACTTTATGAAAAAGAAGCCTATTCCAATATTTAGCTCCAGCTGAAAGCAATTGTTTTCAAATGAATGAACTGATTATGTTAGCAGTCTCTACCAATTTTATTCTCTGCAGTCAAAACTATCATGGCCATCACTTTACTTTCAAAACAGATCATCCTTGGTATCAAGGTCCTTGGCAGTATTAAAGAAATCGTACTTTTAGGAAAAGAGGTTTTTCTTGAAGAATTTCTCTGTTGTAATAAATATACTTAACAGCTTGCAGCAGTTTTCTCTACAGTAATATGCTTCAGGTTTCTTTTTTCCTACTTAAGTACTTTTATGCCAAGTAAGTGAAAACCGTAACAAGAAAAAGTAGTGTTTTAACTTGTGGGAAAAATAATTATGGCATAACAGCAATATCCATCTGCACGTTTTGTTTAAGCTTGATGAGTTAAAATATTCTTCAGAGCAGGTAAGACTGCACTGGGGAAGGAATCTAAGCAAAAAAAAAGGCTGGCAAAAAGCTTTTGGGGGGCTTTTTTTAAGCCGGCTACAGCAGCCACACCTGAGGCCGCACCGGCAGCTCCAGGGCGGACACCCGAGATAGCGTGGGCGGAGCCACCCTCAGCGGCGCGGCGATTTTAAACACAGTGATCAGCTGTTAACTGTGCCCTCGGGGTATAAGAAGCCTTGGGGAGGGCAGGGACTAGTCTCTGCCCATTGAACAAAAGGCCTAGAAGGGTAAGTCTTTGTTAAAAGGCAAGTACTTAAAAGGCCTGTAAACTATTCTGTGCATAGCTTTCCGGAGAGTCTTTGTATTGTAGAGCCAACTATCGTTGCCACCAGGTCAATGGTTGTTAGAAAAACTGTGGGCACCCAGACAGAGGCCCCATGTAAGCATGTGGGTGTTCAGGCCTCAGGCTGCAGAGAATGCTGGAGCCTGGCACTGGCCATGGAGGGTAGTGGAAGTGACACTTGTGTCCGATGTGACCAGGTGAGCGATCTGCTCAGCCTGGTGGCTGAACTGAAGGAGGAGGTAGAAAGGCTGAGGAGCATTAGGGAGTCGGAGAGAGAGATAGATCGGTGGAGTCATGTCCTGAATGGCGAGCAGCAAGCTCTGCAAAGAGCTGAATATCCCCCCACCTCTGGCCATCAGGCAAAAGGGGGGAACCTAAAGGATAGGGAAGAGTGGAAGCAGGTGCCTGCCAGGAGAGGAAGGAAAATCCCTGCCCGGCCTCCCTCACCTGCCCAGTTGCCCCTGCAAAACAGGTATGGGGCTCTAGACAATGCGAGCCAGGCAAAGGAAGAGTCAGTGGAGGGTTCACCCATAGGGCTGTCTAGGGTGAGTCACTCGGATACACGCATTAGGACTTCTTCATCTAAGAAAAAAAGGAGGGTAATTGTAATTGGAGACTCCCTCCTGAGGGGAACAGAGGGCCCTGTCTGCCGCCCTGATCCGACCCACAGGGAAGTCTGCTGCCTCCCTGGGGCCCGAGTTAAGGATGTTATCAAGAAACTTCCTGGTCTGGTCAAACCCACGGACTATTACCCGCTTTTGGTTATGCAGATCGGTAATGATGAGATAGTAGAGAGACGGCCAGAAGCAATCAAAAGGGACTTTAGGGCACTGGGGCGGATGCTAGAAGGATCAGGCGCACAGGTTGTGTTTGCCTCTATTCCTTCAATTATGAGGGAAAATAGTGGAAGGTTTGACAAAGTGCAGCAGATTAATACTTGGCTAAAGGGGTGGTGCCAGCGGTCTAGCTTTGGAATTTTTAACCATGGGGAGATCTACAGGGCACCTGGTCTACTGAAACAAGCTGGGGTTCAAATGACACAAAGGGAAAAAAGGATCCTTGGTCATGAGCTGGCGGGACTCATAGAGCGTTCTTTAAACTAGATATGAAGGGGGATGGGGTTATAGCTGGGATTGCAGCGGGGCAGTGTTCTAGAAATTATGAGGACCGGGTGGCCTCCCATCCCCCTAGGGTGAGATCAGTGTGCTCAGCTTGCTCCCTGAAATGCTTATACACCAATGCACGCAGCATGGGGAATAAGCAGGAGGAGCTAGAAACCTGGGTTCGGGCAGGAGATTATGATCTGGTGGCAATTACAGAGACATGGTGGGACAGCTCACATGACTGGAATGTGGTCATGGGTGGCTATGTCCTTTTCAGGAAAGACAGGCCAGCCAGGCGAGGTGGTGGAGTCGCTCTTTACGTGAAAGAGCAACTACAATGTCTTGAACACCATCCAGGCATGGATGAGGAGCAAGTTGAGAGTGTATGGGTTAGAATTAAGGGGCAGGCTGGCAGGAGAGATACTGTTGTGGGTGTCTATTACAGGCCACCAGATCAGGGTGAGGAAGTTGATGAGACCTTCTACAGGCAGCTGAGAGCGGTCTCACAATCACAGGCCCTGGTTGTCATGGGGGATTTTAACTTCCCTGATATTTGCTGGAAGGACAACTCAGCCAGTCAGCCACAGTCCAGGAGGTTCCTCCAGTGCATCGATGATAATTTTCTGTTGCAAATGGTGCAGGAGCCGACTAGGAGAGGAGCACTGCTGGACCTCATCCTCGCTAACAAGGAGGATCTGGTTGAAGCAGTAAAGATTGAGGGCTGCCTTGGCTGCAGTGACCATGAAATGGTGGAGTTCAGGATCTCATGTAGCAGAAACAAAATAGCAAGCAGAATTGCAACCCTGGACTTTGCCAAGGCAAACTTTGGATTTTTCAAGCAATTACTAGAGAAAATCCCATGGGCAAGGCTGTTTGAAGGTAAAGGGGCCCAAGATAGTTGGTTAGCGTTCAGGGACTGCTTCTACCGTGCTCAAGATCAGAGCATCCCGACACGTAGGAAGTCAAGGAAGGGAGCCAGGAGACCTGCGTGGCTAAACAGGGATCTGCTGGGTAAGCTCAAGGGCAAGAGGAGAATTTACAGATCTTGGAAGGCGGGGCTGGCCACTTGGGAAGAATATAAGGCTGTTGTCCAAGGATGTAGGGAGGCAACTAGGAAAGCAAAGGCCTCCCTTGAATTGAACCTGGCAAGAGGGGTCAAGGACAACAGGAAGAGCTTTTTCAAATACGTGGCAGATAAAACTAACACCAGAAGCAATGTAGGCCTACTGATGAATGAGGTGGGTGCCTTGGTGACAGAAGATACAGAGAAGGCAGAGTTACTGAATGCCTTCTTTGCCTCTGTCTACTCTGCCGGAGGCTGTCCTGAGGAGCCCCGTTCCCCTGAGGCCCCACAGGAAGTCAGGGCAGTGGAGGAGTTTGCTTTAGTCGATGAGGACTGGGTTAGGGACCAATTAAGCAATCTGGACATCCATAAATCCATGGGTCCAGACGGGATGCATCCACGGGTGCTGAGGGAGCTGGCTGATGTCATTGCTAGACCACTCTCCATCATCTTTGCCAAGTCTTGGGAGATGGGAGAGGTGCCTGAGGACTGGAGGGAAGCAAATGTCACTCCAGTCTTCAAAAAGGGCAAGAAGGAGGACCCGGGTAACTATAGACCGGTCAGCCTCACCACCATCCCTGGGAAAGTGTTGGAACGACTTATCCTTGGTGCCATCTCAAGGCATATCAGGGATAAGAGGGTCATTAGAGACAGTCAACATGGCTTCACCAAAGGGAAGTCGTGCTTGACTAACCTCATAGCCTTTTATGAGGATATAACAAGGTGGATAGATGATGGCAGAGCAGCGGATGTGGTCTACCTTGACTTCAGTAAAGCATTTGACACAGTCTCCCACAGCATCCTTGCTGCTAAACTGAGGAAGTGTGGTCTAGACTCTCGGGTAGTGAGGTGGACTGCGAACTGGCTAAGGGGAAGAAGCCAAAGAGTTGTGGTCAATGGGGCGGAGTCTGGTTGGAGGCCTGTATCCAGTGGAGTGCCTCAAGGGTCGGTACTGGGACCAGTATTATTCAATATATTCATCGATGACTTGGATGAGGGACTAGAGAGTACTATCAGCAAGTTTGCTGATGACACCAAGCTGGGAGGGGTGGCTGACACACCAGAAGGCTGTGCTGCCATTCAGTGAGACCTGGACAGGCTGGAGGGTTGGGCGGGGAAAAATTTAATGAAATACAACAAGGGTAAATGTAGGGTCTTGCATCTGGGTAGGAACAACCCCAGGTTCCAGTATAAGTTGGGGAATGACTTATTAGAGAGTAGTGTAGGGGAAAGGGACCTGGGAGTCTTGGTGGACAGCAGGATGACCATGATCCAGCAGTGTGCCCTTGTGGCCAGGAAGGCCAATGGCATCCTGGGGTGTATTAGAAGGGGGGTGGTTAGTAGGTCGAGAGAGGTTCTCCTTCCCCTCTACTCTGCCCTGGTGAGACCCCATCTGGAATACTGTGTCCAGTTCTGGGCCCCTCAGCTCAAGAAAGACAGGGAACTGCTGGAGAGAGTCCAGCACAGGGCAACTAGGATGATGAAGGGAGTGGAGCATCTCCCTTATGAGAAAAGACTGAGGGAGCTGGGGCTCTTTAGTTTGGAGAAGAGGAGGCTGAGGGGTGACCTCATTAATGTTTACAAATATATCAAGGGGGAGTGTCACGAGGATGGAGCCAGGCTCTTCTCGGTGACAACCACTGATAGGACAAGGGGTAATGGGCTGAAACTGGAACATAAGAGGTTCCGCTTAAACTCGAGAAGAAACTTCTTCTCAGTGAGGGTGACGGAGCCCTGGAACAGGCTGCCCAGAGAGGTTGTGGAGTCTCCTTCTCTGGAGGCATTCAAGACCTGCCTGGACACGTTCCTGTGTAGCATAGTCTAGGCATTCCTGCTCTGGCAGGGGGATTGGACTTGATGATCTTTCGAGGTCCCTTCCAATCCCTAACATTCTATGATTCTATGATCTGCACCTATGTGCAGAATCATCAGGAAATCAAGGGCTTTTTTGTTGTTTTTTTTTTAATGAAGACTTTATTTTTTCTGTTCTACTTTTTCTTAGCTTGCTTGATAAAGTGTTTAGTACTTTAATTAGTATGCTCAAATTTAAAGGATTGTTTTAGTATTGCAGAGCATTGCTGGGACCAAGTTGATAGAAGATCTAGTTCTGCTTCTGTTTTGTTGGTTATGGTAAAATGAAATTAAATCTGATCTCCAGCAATGACCAGAACCTACTTAATTCGTAATACCCATTGTCTAAGGTGAAAATTAGATTCTGGAATAATCTTTCAAATTATGTTAGCAGATAATTCTGCTTCTTTGAGTGCTGTAAAATTTCAGACTGATGAAGGTGTAGTACAGGAGAAGAAACAGCTGCAATGGTGTTCAGTTCCCTCAAAGCAGGATCAGCTATGCTGTGTATCTATGACATTCTTAAAAGCTGATAATACATGTTTCACGTCTCTATTGAAGCATATGCTAGTGCTTACTTATCACTGGAAACAATTTTACAAATAATTGTGTTGTTAAAAAAGTGTTAAAGGTTTGTACTGTTACTGGAGACAGAGAAAAACCAATTAATTTTTTCTCTTTGAAGCAGCAGATATTTATGGATTATCACCTCTATCACTGTGCCTTCTCTAGAAATTAATCCTATTCTTTCAACCTTTCTTCATAAGCAAAATTTGTAGATCTCTCATAATTTACTGCTATATCCTTCATTTTTTTTCTAGACAATTTCTTACAGTCTTTACAGAAAACTCTGACCTTTTTTTCTGGTATTTCAGATCTCTCTGCTTTCTCTTTTTGATTCTTTGTAGAGCTTTTAATGTGTGGATAATTAGCCAACTTTTAGTTATCTCCAAAAGTTCTCTTTTTTTTTGCTCTGTGTGTCCTAGAGGTAAACAGAGGATTTTGGTCACTGGGAGAGAGCATCACATTTATTTAAAAAACGTGTGCAAGGCTGCAGATTAAAAAGATGTTAGACATAGCAAAAAGCTGACTAGTTTATAGAAGAAATATGGGTTTTCCAGATGACAACCTCATAAAAGAAGAGAAACCAATGAAGAGTAGGGGCAATTTCTTGCTCATAAAGAGGTAGTATTTTTTTCCACTCTGTGTAAACTTGCTTCTTCAGAAGATATGCCTTGACATGCATGTAAAGAGAGGATTTGCCAGCACCTAAGGAGTAGTTAGAGAGTTAGTGGTTAAAAGCTCCCTCTTTGAGCACAAAATGTGGCTGGAATATGCTGTCCTCATAGCAATTCCTTCAGCATTTGATAAGGTAGTCCCTGTGCCTGTGTTAGCCCTTGTGACTGGGTACAGCTTGCTAAAAAAGCAAGGGCTCCCCCAAACTTCACTAAGAAGAAAGGTCAAAAGGACACGTGATGCTGTTGGAGACAAGGGTCATGACTTGAACTACAGCTGCTCTTACATCAGCGTGGGGGCTCAGGGGTGGAAGAAGTAATGTTTGGTAAAACCTTAGGAGAGAAAGACTAAAAAGCTAAGCAAAAAAAGGGTACTTAAGAGATAAACCCCTCTCTCCTGAATTTAGACTGACTGGAAGATGTCATAAGTTAATGGAGTCTCTGCTTCCATGCCCACATCTCACTGCAACCTGCCGTAGCCCACTAAACCCCTGTTAATCGCAGCCAGCTCTCCTCGCCTTTCCTTTCTTTGTACCTGCTCTGACACTGTTGCGAGAAAAAAGATTTATGTTGTAGGCCTAGAAAAATTCAGTTTTGTCTGCACTTTCAAAAAGTGCTAAGCCAGCTCTGATTTTTTCAGTCATGTTTTAAGACCATCTAATTAAGTGTGACAGCTATCTGATTACAGCTGGTTTTCTCTTATGTTGACCTCTTGTTAAAGCTACATCATTTAAAACTCTCTTTGATCCTCTAGATTTTGAGATACGTACAGCATTTTTCTTGACTCTCTCAACTTGTTATCACACAGATTGTGATCAGGCATGTTGATTACAGAGAATATATGTCAAATATAGAAATGTCATACTACAGTGACATTGGGGTCTTAATACCTTAATTAGCAAGTCAATTCTAAACTCTGCTTTTTCTGAAACTCTTCATTTTTAAGTTAACCTTTAAATGGAGTACTAATCTGTGTTTGAATGACAATTGCAACAGTTTGCTAGCTTTCTTTTTGCAACACCATTGCAGAGTCCTTAGCTTCCCAAATTTTAATCACCTTTGCTGAGTTTTAGTGGTGACTATGAAGTGAATAATTTATCATACTCTAAACAGAGGAGAGGAAGCAGAGTAAATGATCCTTCAGAATTAGATTTAGAAGGTGACTTTAAAATCTTAGGGGATTGCCCAATATATTAAGAGTAGTCAAATATAAAAATTAATTAGAGAGGTAGAGCCTGGTTTCATGTGTTACATGTATATTTTAGGTCAACCCTGACGGAGGTTTCATTAACATTTGCTCATTTCAATGCATTTGTGTTTTTAAGATTTTCTTCTTTATATTAGGTCTGCTTCTTCCCTTCCTAGATAGAGGTAGGACTAAATACACTCAGATAAAACAAATACAAAACCATTAGTGAAAGGGCACTTTTTTGAGCAGTCAATTAGAATAGTCTGATCTATTTAAAATCTAGCCAATTTATTTTCCTTACACATCGAATTCATTAGGACAAGGTAGAGAAGTCGAGGACTCTATTAAGATCTTCTGAGTTTTTTTTGCCTACAGAGACTTTTATTTATCTTACCTTTTTTTGCTTATCTTTTCTGTGTAAATACTGCTCCTGAAAAAGCATTTTTTTTTCTTTTTTCTTTCCTCTTTTGTATTGCCAATTTAAAATAAATCCATAACATTAAATTACTTTAAATCTGTGCTGTGGTATACAAACATATTTGTATTATGTTTGAAAGAAAAGTATGTGAGATTATTGTACCTGAGTCTTGGCTGTTTGGTATTATTTTTCAGGGTATCGTATCTCTCTTCAACAGAAAAAATGCTAAATCTTCCCTCACTACAGCTTTTTTTCTAACAAGATATTGAATTCAGTGCTTTTTTTGATGGTAAATATTAGGTGGCTTAAAAAGAAGTCATTTATATAGCAAAGTTGTGCTCTTGCAGATAGAATCATAGTACCGTGGTGATCAACACCCCCAGGTTATTTTACTCTGGGCAGATCTCCAGCCACTCCTCCTCAAGCCTGTAGCACTGCCTGGGGTTGTTGTGACCTGTTGCTGGCCTTGCTGGCGCCATAGCATTGCAGCCTGTGTTTAAGAAAATACCTTAGATCCTTAGATCATTAAGGTCAGTCTGCCCTTGGTGTGCTTCCTTGAAACAAAACAAAGTCATAAATCTTTCCAGTTTGTCATGGGGGACAAAGGCACTGGACATCTGCAGATGCAATATCCTGATAGATTAAATATAGGTATATTAGATGTAACCGCACCAATCAGTAACTGTTATAGTAGCTAGAATGTAATAATAACCAATGAGATAACAGAAAATGTAATGTACTGAGAGTTGAAAGAGTATAAATGCTTGGTAGAAAATAATAAAGTTGAATCTGCTTGTTCACGCTCATATTGAGTCGTTGCCTGCAGTTCCTGTTTCTCCAGCATGAGGCTCCCCGCAGTGACCCAAGTGCAGGACTCAGCACTTGGCCAATTGTTGAACCTCATTCAATGGGCCTTGGACCATCGATCCACCCTGTTCAGGTCCATCTGTAGAGCCTCCCTACCCTCAAGCAGATCAACACTCCTGCCCAACTTGGTGTCGTCTGCAAATTTACTGAGGTTGCACTCAATCCCCTTGTCCAGATCATTGATAAAGATATTAAATGGAATTGGCCCCAACCCTGGGCCCTGAAGAACACACGTTGTGACCAGCCATCAGCTGGATTCAACTCCATTCACCACCACTCTTTGGGCCTGGCCATCCAGCCACTTTTTTATCCAGAGAACACTACAGCCATTACCAGCCAGTGTCTCCAGGAGAATGCTGTGGGAGATTGTGTCAAAGGCTTTACCAAAGTCCAGGTAGACAATGTTCACAGCCCTTCCCTCATCCACTACATGCATCAGCTTGTCACAGAACGAGATCAGATTAGTCAGGCAGGACCTGCCTTTCATAAACCCATATTGACTGGACCTGATGACCCGGTTGTCCTTTATGTGCCATGTGATGGTACTTAAGACAATCTGTTCCATAACCTTCTCTGGCATTGAGGTCAGGCTGACAGGCCTGTAGCTCCCCAGATCCTCCTTCCAGCCCTTCTTGTAGGTATGTGTAACATTTGCAAACCTCCAATTCACTGGGACCTCCCTGCTTATCCAGGACTGCTGATAAAAGATTGAAAATGACTTGGTGACCACTTCTGCCAGCTCCTTCAGATCCACCATCCTTGGGTGGATCCCACCTGGCCCCATGGTCTTGCATGTGTCTAAGTGCGGTAGCGGGTCCCTAACCATTTCCCATTGGATTATGGGGGCTTCATTCTGCTCTCCTTCCCTGTTTTCCAGCTCATTGGGCTCCGTACCTGGAGGACAATTGGATTTACCATTAAAGACTGAGGCAAAGAAGGCATTAATTACCTCAGCATTTTCCTCATCCTTTATCACTGTGTTTCCCACCACATCAAATAAAAGATGGAGATTCTCCATAGCCCTCCTTTTGTTGCTAATGAATCTGTAGAAAATTTATTTCTTGTCTTCTGTGATTAAATTCTAATTGGGCTTTGGCCCTTCTAATTTTCTCCCTACATAACCTCACATCATCCTTGTAGTACTTCTGAATTTCCTGTGCCTTCTTCCAAAGGTCATAAACCCTCTTTCTTCTCTCCGAGTTCCAGTCAAAGTTCTCTGTTCAGCCAGGTTGGTTATCTTTCCTGTCAGTAGTCATTCTCTAGTCAAGTGGATGTAGGGTAACTACTCCTTTTGTTGAATTATTTTCCTCTTCTTCCAACCCCAAATAATTATAGCTTATAGAAAACGTCTACCTAGGACAGCAAATTCTGTTCTTAGGCAAGGGTGAATTTTTGTGCCAGCTGGAAAGCTGGAAGAGGCCAGGTTGGAAAAATTCTATTAAAAAAAAAAAATCATGTTAATGGCAAGCAGTGAGGGAATCCACGTGTTGTGAGGATTGCTTGGGAAGGGAATCAGTGCCCTCTTCCCATTTTGTGGAAGATTAAATCTCCTCAATATGTGAGCTGAAGTTTCTGGTGTGATATTTCTGTGGAGAAATATTTCGTGGCTTCACCTGGACTGTTATTTTTCAACCTATTTTCAATCTGAATTAAAATAATTTAATCTTGAATAACAAAAAAAGGGTCAGTGTTTTCTTCTATACCTGTAAATTGCCTTCGAATTTTACCTTTTGAAGACAATATAAAACTGTTTTTTTCTTACTATCTTTAGAACTAAGGCAAGATTGATTCCTCCAATGTTAGGTATTGTACTTAGGTTGACAATTCTGGAGAGTTGCAATACGAATTAGCATTTGTTTAGAAATAATGTGCATACCTTCACACTGTTTTTAGAATTAGATTTTTGTTTATTTAGAAGGGATGAGTGAGACCCTTTATTTGCTCTTATCAGTATCACTCCCAGTAAAGCTAACGTTTGATTGGGAGAAGGCCTTAATTTTAGAATCTCAACTCCATCAAATTGTTTTGTAAGTCAGTTTGCCCTAGAATTCAATAACTCAAATTAATAGTAACCATAATTGCTTTTACCAAGAAGTCTTTATGATTTTCTTTCAGAAAGAAAAGCAAAATATGTGGTTTCTGAAAGAAATAATTAATTGCAGCTCCATAGGAAACTATTTACATGCTTTATAGCTCAAGGCTGAAGGCTCCCTTTGACAGAGTGTGTGCTACATTACCAATTATAAATAGTGTTTATTATAGCTTATTTGAATGAAAAATGTAGCACTAGGAGTGAGATACTGGAGCTATTTGAAAATTACATGAACATTTCCATTGACTTCTGCTAGATCTAAAATTTCATACAAAGTCTGAGTCAACTATTGAAACTCTGAATAGAAACTTTCCTGTAGGTAGCCTCTGGGAAGATGCCCACATTCTGCGGAACCCTAATGAAATTCCAAAAGAGTCCACAGTTTAATTTGATATTTTAGAATACCTATGATTCAAGAAAATAACATTGCCCGTTTTTTTTGCCATTAAATAATTTTGAGGCAAATAGAATGTGTGGTTCTTAATCACTTTTAAAAACTCAAAATAGTGTATCAAAATGGCCTCGAATGTTTTCTTACAGGAAAATAAGCCAGTCAAAAAAGGCAAAGTAAATGGAGTTAGACCAGTATATGTCAAGTGTTTTAATGTTCTGTATTCATGTGGTTTTACAACCATGGAAGTCTATACAACACAATTAATCATGAAGTTCTGAGCAATTCAGATCAAAAAAGAAGACAAATTTTTATTGTGGCTTAACCCCAGCTGGCAATTATGCATTGCACAGCTGTTCACTCTGTCTTCCAGTGGGGTGGGGGGAGGGAGACAAACAAGAGATAAAGTCAGTGTAATAGGACAGAAAAGGAAGGGAAATAATAAGGATCATAACAGAATGTACAAAACAAGTGATGCCTAATGCAGTTGCTCACCACCTCCTGGCTGATGCCCAAGCCACAGTGTTCCCCGGCAAGCTTCCCCTGAGTTTATATACTGGGTATGACATTATATGGCCTGGAATATCCCTGTGGCTCATTTGGGTCAGCTGTCCTGGCTCTGTACACTCCCAGCTTCTTGTGCACCCCCAGCCTCCACCAGCAGGACAGCATGAGGAGGCTAGAAGTTCATAACTTAGTATAAATGCTGCATAATAACAACTAAAACATCAGCATCTTATCAACATTATATTCATCCAAAATGCAAAAGACAGCTGTACCAGCTACTAGGAAGAAAACTAAGTTTATTCCAGATGAAACCAGGACAATTTATTAAAGTTAAACTGACTTTCTAAAATAAAAACAATGCAATGCACGTTGAAAAACTTGAAAAATATTACCTGCCATGTGAATGCTGTAATGATTATTTTGTCTTCTAAAAATGTCTTCATCAGCAAGTGTGTTGAATGTATGAGTCAGCATCCCAAGTCTTGTCAGCATTTCAGTATTCTCCTTGTAGAATCTCAGTAGGCATAAAGCAATGTTTTCTCTCCCTGGCTTGCGGTTTTAACGTGAAGGAAAGGAGTTGCACAAAAGAAAAAATGCAGGTGAAAAGAAAATATTAATTGCATCAGCTGGAATAAACTATGGCCAGTCAAGATGGCTTATATTTTGGTGACACAAAGCTCTAGAGTATTTCAAGGCTATGACAGATTTTGAGGACATATCAGTTAAAGGCTTTCCCTACTGTGGATAATATTTTAATATATTTGAATTAGGTTTTGATTTTTTTTTCTGTTCAGTGCAGTGAACAGATCAAACTTCCATGTCCGTAAAATGAAAACTTTGGTAAAACCAGAAGAAACCACAGGTAGTATCTGTATGTTCTGCAGATAAATAATTTTTCCTTGATTAGTGTTGAAGCGTAGGTCTGGGCTGGCCAGTAAACTTGACAGATGCTCTCTGTGATCCCCCACCACCCTCCCAAGGGGAGGATAACAGGGCAACCAGAGAGAGAAACTTTAAGGATAGGAAAAAAAAATGGAATCAGTTTAACAAAATAAGAAATAATACTAATAATAACACTGAAGATGTTGAACTATATACAGACTTATACAGCTATACAAATATATTCAAAAATACAAAAATATATGTCAATACAGAACTCGCGTCTTCCAGATGGCAACTAGAGCCTGAGCAGAAAAGTCCTAGACTGAACTCATCAGCAGATGAGCACCTGAGCCCAGAGTCCTGACGACAGTCCAAAAAAAAAAACAGAAGAGGAAACTTTCATACAGGAAGCAGGGGAAGACAATCTGTCTTGACAAACACTGCTCCACTGCAGTACAACAGCAGGAAGAGTAGCAGCACATAGAAAGACAACAAACAGTTGATGTCAACTCACCCAACATAGCAGCACTAAAGGCCCCAGGGATTTTCTTAGGGGCCCTTTTGTACTGAGCTCATGGGAAGGAACACTGTGATGGCTCCATTTGGGTCACCTGAGCTGTCCTCTCCTCCCCACAGGCACAGCTGCCACTGTCCCCCACTGTGATTGCCTCCAGTGCCAGGAGCCCCAGAGAACTTTTATCCTGGGGCTCTCAGGCTGGGATAATTCAAGGAATAGCCTGACCAGCCAGGGGCATAGCATTATCACAACAGAAGAGACTGTTTTCAGTTTGGCAGTGTACTCCTGTGGGAGTATTTTGATTTCAAAAGTTTACTGGGGGCGTATGCCAGTTCTGTGCTACTTTACTATGAGAAGCAACCCTAAATAATAGTCTGGTCATTGGTAATAGATACAACAGTTTCATCATCACTGAACTCAATTGCAATTGTTATTTATTAATGTAAACTACAAGTTTACTAATGCCAACCTAGCAGACCATCCCTGAATTTACAAAGTACTGCATGCTCATTATTAGCATAGGATTACTTAATATCAGAGGTAACTGTGTCTGGAAACCTCTGTAACTCATAAAAGCATTTATGAAAGCATGTTTCAGGAATAGCATTTTAATCTTTGCAACACAGGGAAAAATATACTAATGCTCCCCACTACACTGAGAAATGGAAAAAATATTTTGAGAGACTGAAGTTATATTGGCATTTACGGTTCAAGTAAATATTTTGCCACTTCTAAGTCAAGGACTGTGTTTCTCATTTTTATTTCCCAATAAAGTAAATACTGAATTTAATATGAAGCTACCATACCCACAAGGTAAAGAGGCTTACAGCAAAATTAGATTGTAGTACAGGGCATGATTCAAACCCAGATCTGTGATCACTCTGGTGAAATTCAGTGATGCTAGAAGTCTGCATGGGGTCTGAAGCTGAAACCCCAGATAATGGCCTGGAGTATTTTATAATACGAACCATGTTCATAGCACCATGTGAGAGTGCAAATAACTTCTACAGATACCCTATGTTTCTTTATACCTGTTTGCTTAGAATATAGTCTCAAGGAACCAGTATTATATGTATTACTTCAGGGCTTTTTCTTTTCTGCTTTTTTTTTTTTTTTTTTTTTAACTGCTGGACCATACTTCAAAGCATAGAGGAAACTGAAGTGACTAGGAAGTTTTTTCTGAACTTTAACTTCAGCTTTTACTCATGGTTTAGATTTTACCTGCATGAATTTTATCTATGGAGAAGACTTAGTGTACACTTCCTTGATAATTTTATTTCTAAAACAATAATGTCTTGCTTTAGGAATAAACCTGTGCATTCTGCTTAACGGGAAAATATGGCTATTTCAGTTGAAAGGAAACAAGTAAATTTTATGCTAAAGGGTGACTGGAACTAGTATAGCAGTCCTAATTTGAATATGAGTATGTATTTCAGTATAAAGTTTTGAGATTAGCTGAGGAAGAGGATACCAATTCTGTGAAATAGAGTATGTTCTTAGTAAAATGAGTACATTATGAGATTTTGGGGGCATATTTTTGTAGTTTATGATGTAATTGATGAAATAATGATGAATATGGTAATTTAATATTGTACATCAATGCCAGAACTTAGCAGCATGAATCCTGGTCCTTGGGGCAGGAAAACCTTCGTTACCTAACTGGATGTGTTACTCGAGGAATTTAAAACCCCCTTTTTTTTTCCTTTCAGCCCATACTAAGCAAGGGAAATGGACTGTTATAGATAAACATAGGTTAGTTAAACTGTTTGTGTATTTGTTAAAAGCTGTTTATTTAAACTACTGCAATTTCAGTAAGTGCGCCTACTGTCTCTTAGCTACTGCTTGTACCTGTATTGACAGAACAGGTACTAGAAGGACTGATTAGGACAGATCACAGTGCTCCCCCTGCTCAAAACCATGCCCCCACCAAGCCAGAAACAACACATAGCCCTTCTTTTATGCCTGTGCATTTGTTTTGTCTGTGGAAATGGAGGTATATTTTTCTTGAATGAGTTTGTTTGAAAACATATACATACAGCATAAAGTAAACCTTAGCAAAGAACAAGGTAAACATTACTTGTTCTGCTTTTTCACATGACAGCATCTCATTTATTTATTGCCGTGTCTTTTGCTCTCTCACTAATTATAAAAGTGCCTGTAAAAAGATCTTGAAACCTTTCATGTCAGGAAGCAGGCTCCAAACAAAATTTAATTTCAAAGCAGCAACATAATTGATCTGCCCAGCTGACAATTTCTTGAAGATGTTGAAAACAATTGGAAAGTATCTTGAAGGCAAGTGATTCTCTACTCAATAATCATTGTATGTTCATATTCTTAAGCGAAGTTTTGTTTCAAACTCAGCTAGCCAGCTTCATAATCTCTTCATACTAATACGCAGAGAGTGAGCAGAGATTTCCTTCAGCTGCCAAATAACAGAAAAATTTATTTGACAGGGTGTTGAAAATGTATTTTAGTAGAATATTCAGTATTGCCCTTGTACTTTCTTAAAGCAGTCCTAAATGTGTAACACTGGTTAAAATTAAAAACACGACTTTGGCTCTCTAGATAGACTTTCTTTAGTAACTTGGCCACCCTGGCAAAGCTTCTTAAAGCAATCTTAATTTTAGTCTTCTTCCAATAGCTGACATTCAGGAGACCCCAAGCATCATGACTTCCCGCCTCCAGGCCTCCACACAAAATTTGCTTTTATCAGGTTCTTCACTCATCTCCATACCCGGGGGTATTCAATAAAAGGAGAGATGGGAATTCGTGATGCTCTTTTCTCTGTCTTCCCACACATTCAAGGTGAACCAGATCACGAGAACTATCCTTGCCTCTTCCTCCAGTGAGAACTGGAACATTTCAAGACAAATTATGATTTAAAATACAGACGCCTTGGGTATACTGTTCCTGCATTAATGGGCATACTGTTCAAAATAAGTAACAATGTAAATTGGTATAATTAGCTCTTTACAAATATTGAACTGAAAACAGCATTCTCTAAATATGTCTATTTTTTCTTCTATATACTAGCAAGTTTCAGATTTGAGTTGAGGTCATACAATTTCATTTGCCACCACTTTAGGTGTTTTTAAAATAATAAAAAAAAAACCACTTAAGAGGTCCTACATAGAAAAACATCCCAGCTTGCTTTGGTGTATGAAAATAAATAAAGAAACATAACTTACCTGATGAGCAATTGCATCTCAAGTAGTGATGGAAGCCAGCTGAAACTATCAAAATCGGGGAGGATGAAAAAGGACTGATAATGAAGAGGTAGGCTGGATTATTTGCTTGTGTTGTTTATATACTACAAATGTGTTTTAAATCTAGTTAAGTCATTGTGAATGTATCAAGGCTGTATGTATCTTTAGCTTGTTCTAAGTTTTTAGAAATTCTTCAGCCCATATCATGCAGTAGAAATCAGGAATAAACAATGTAGACTTCCTAGGTAACTGGTAGTTATGACTACTCTGGTTTTAATATATCACACTGAACTGGAATACATAATTGTGTATTGAATATACTACTATACGCAATGATTGCTGTGTAGACATCTATGAAATACGATTGTAAGGTGTCAGAAGTCAGAAAAAATTTCTGTAAATTCTTTTGGGAAAATTTCCAGTAACAAAGGAAAGCCCATAGTGAGTCAGGAAGACAAACCTTCAAGCCTTAAATGACTAAAAATATAATATTTTTTTGGTATCTGATTTGTGATAAAACATCCAGTATTCACGAAGCCATCACTGACCTACTAATATTAGTAATAAAATCTTGTAACAGATTGTTCTTTGTGTTGATATGTTCACTATTATTATAACCTTCCATCTTCTTAATGTTTTCACTGCTTTTTTTTTTTTTTTTTTTTTTCAGTGAGGCCTCAAAACCAGACCTAGTTTAATTACAGCTTCTACTTCTTTGAGCCAGGCAGAGTTTCTTCTTTTTTGTTTCTGTTGCATGATTTAGTTACTAACCTAGACTTTAATGAAATTCTATCCGTTATTAATCTCTAATCTGAAAGTTTAGAATTTACAAGATAGCAGAATAAAAATCGTAGAAGTAACACAGTATCTTGTCTTCTATAACTAGTTTGTCTTTATGGATTTATAGGACATGGCGTTATGGCAACAAGAGAATTTTCAAAACCATGGCAGATTGAGTACAAGAGCCAGAGTTCCTTGAAACTGAAATAGGCCAACTGAGAAATACTCTTTATAAAGCAGTGTAAAATTATTCGGGATACTTTTATTGCACAGGAACTGTGAGCACTAATAAGTCAGGATTTATGTGTTTGATATAATTGGCCATTAAAATAATCACATGACATAGTTTAGTATAAGTAACAAAAAATGATTCGCTATCCTAAGAGAATTTCTGCCAACATAGTTTCCTATAGATAGAGACTATCTTATCAAACAAAAACTCCATGTGGAGCTACTGTATTTTTGGCTACAAAATTTCATATAATATTACTCTTTAGATTCCTGTGGAAAATGTGTACGTAAGTAGAAGACTGAAAAAACCCACTAACTGATAGAGTGGGTATGAATAGAGAAGAGTGGAAAGAGGACTTTTTAGAACATCAGCTCCTTTTATTAAAAGAGAAAAAGCAAGAAATGGCAAGCCTTGCTGTTCATTGTCCAATAGCAGTTCCCTCTATTTTAGCCAAACATTCTTTACAACATTTTGAAAACCTGCTAGTTAAAAACAAGCAAAATATTCCATTAGTAATTATATGCTATTGACTTTTCCCTGTGCTTCTGTAATAATACAAATGACAGCAAATAAAGTCCAAGCCAAACACCATCCGGTGGTAAGTAAACATTACTTCCAGTTTCCATTCCTTTTTATTTGGAAAGTCTAGTGCCTAGTTTCATAATTCTGTCTATTGCTGACATAAGTTCTGAAGTACGAAGCTACATGTTGATCTGAGCCCTCATTTCAGAAGATAGGAGTAAAATTAATTTTTAGCTTTCTGCCTGACAAGGTCAGCTAATAGCTACAGTACTGCTCTTTGTACTGTAGTTGAATATTTTATATGATTATATTGAATACTATGAAAGTTGATAAGCAGTCTACAAATGGTGGCTAGCTTCTCTCAAGCCACACAGAGCAAATCAAAATTCCCAGTCTGTGGAATTTTTAATTTTGAAGTTAATTGTATGACATGAAAAATACTAGAAAATCACAAATACGTAAGTGCCTATAGTAAAACTAATGATTTCCAGTCTTTGAGTGTTTCTGAGATGTATTTCTTGGACAGTCTTAATAAATGCACTGTGTCTGGCTGGGATGGAGTTGACTAGAGTCCTGGAGTTTGGATTTGTGGCTAAAAAAGTGTTGATTACACACCAGTGTTGCTGAATAGTGCTAGCACAGAAGCAAGGCTTTCTCATTTTCCTGTTCTCTGCCCCTACAGATAGGTTTGGGCTGGGCAAGAGTTTCAGAAGGGACACAGGTGGAACAGGTGACTTGAATTGGCCAGAGGGATATGTGGAGGTTTAGGCAAATTTCTGTCAGGTCATGAAGGCAAATATTTGTTTTAGACACTTTAAAGAGTTAGGAAATTATGATGAATATGTAATCTGGGTTGCTATCTAGCACTTTGATCTGTGACTTGATAAGAGTCTAGATCTGTTCAATGCCTTTTTCTCTGCCCTTAGGCTGTAAGGTGAATAGACTAGAGCTTTTCAGAATTTGATCATCTAGCAGACTTTCAGAACACACAAAAGGAATTACCTGTTTGTAGATTTAGAAAAACTGTTGGAGTAATTAAGTTATATCATAGTTATCAGTGAATTGGTCTGTCCCTTGGCTGCTGTGTGCAGTTCCAGTGAACAAAGACAGACAGAACATTCTTCTCTGTGAGCGCTGAGCAGGCCTGATGTGAGACAGCTTCAACTTACAGGCTGTGAATATCACCATTGGTGTGATTTTGAGGTTAATTTAATAAATTTTCAGCAGGACTTCATGTATGGGGCTTGGAACAATGTTCATTAGTTCAAATGTTGCCTTACTTCCACCTATCTTACTTTGCATTGGTCTATAGAGAGAAATTTTTAAAATGTTACATTAAAAACCTGTGTGAGACAACACAGTTTCTGTGTGAAACATGGATGTTTTCAACTGTGAAACAGGCAAGTTTTCAACAGGTTAAGAGGAAGTTCACAGTAGGTTGAAAAATCACAGTTAAGCAGAAATAATAAAAATAGCAAAGTCATGACTGATGATGGAATAAATTAAAACTTGTATTAATAACTTACAGTGATGACCAAAGCATATGCAAGTAATAAGACTCTGGAAGAAAGTGTGGTCAAGGTCAGTGCAGGTAAAGTACATGAGACATTGGTAGTAAGGGTTCAAGAAGCTCATGACTGATTTTACACCGTTTGCGTTAGATCTATGTTTAACTCAGGCTTTGAAGTTTTGCAGATCTATCTAAATGAGACTACAGTGTCAAAGGCTAAGTTTGTATTTACCAGCTTAAACTTGCCCTATTAATAATATGCTAGGAAACTCAGATCTATGCAAACAATAATGTCTTATGAAAATGATTTGGTGATCTTGTTGAAAACTCTACCTTCTGAAAGCAGCAGTCAAATAAAAGGAATTACTGTAAATGGTCTGTATTTATTTCTTACCATTTTAATTTTAAAATGTGAGTTTTCAGTTGTATTCTAATCAATATTTCTGTGTTTTTGAGTTACAGAAGAACAGCTGTTCTTCTTTGGATACATGCCCAGTGTCAGTGTCCAAAATGAAGCTTTTGGCATTATTAGCAGAAAATTACAGGTAGCTGGACTCTACTCTAAAAAGACAGGTCTAAGTTCAAAATAAGTGTCTTTAGTGTGCAGTGTAAAGACTCACAAGACCAAGGTCAGGGGAGGTAAAACTGAAATAGTAAAAATAAATCGGAGGATTAGTGGTAGATGCTAAGGCAGCCCAAGAGTAGGATCTCAGAGATATCCATAATGCATTTCACTGCAGCAGACTCCAAATTTAAGCTACCAAACTTCAGTAAAGTATCTATGTGTATTTTTGTGCAGTGGCAAAAGATCTACTAAGGAGACTGTTTTTGTTGTGAAAAGAACTTTTCTCATGATTCTGTTAATCAGTTAACTGGTTATAGTGAAACATAGGTAGCACTTCCATGGTGTGAAACTACAAGAAAAAATCTGGTGATCAACATCTGTTTTGCTAAAAGTGAGGGAGGAGAGACACAAACACTAATGCCAGAGTTTATGATTTCCATGTTAAGCACAGTGTGCAAGGGACAGCCAGAGGTCCCTTGGGTTGGATGAAATAGATAAATAAAGAATGTAATAAATTATAATCACCACCAGTGACAACTGAGAATAAATCCCGTAAAGCTACTTTACCATATATTCATTCTGCCAGAGAGACTTTCAAGTGTCATATAAGAGGTGATCTTTAGACAAGAAAATAGTAAAAAAGAAGTTAGTAACTTCTTATTCGGAATCTTCCCTATTTATGTGAGTGTTATCATTAAAGCTAGATGTGTAGCATCAGCTTCTCATTGATGAGACAGCTCATGTCAAGGGCAATCATATTAGGCTGTGTGTCTTTTAAATGTACTGTTCCCTTAACTAAAATAGCACATTCAAGGTGAGAAAAGAAAACAAAGTCAAGTCTATTTTTAATTCTGATGTAAAGAATAGTCTATGGTTTCAGGGTGCATAGAAATAGATTATAAACCAAAGCCGGTGACAAAGAAGTGGCTTATATGTGTGCATGTATACATATATACAAATATATACACATGTATTTATTTTCAACTTCGTACATCATTAAAGCAGTAATCTTACATGTCCATACTGTCAGGGGTCCCAAAAGCAGCTTTATTGTGTTAGAAGTAAAATTACCAGTATATCTTGCTTTAAGATGCAAATATAGCATTGTTGTAAATGACTTATTCTTCCCTGAATGAATAATGAATATACATTAGAAGTACCATTTATATATATATAAATATATATATATATAGTGAATATACATTAGAAATATCATTTAAAGTCTTCAGAAATTACTGGCTGTCCTCCCTCATTTCATGCACCCAGCACCTTTTTATTCTAATCATCTCTGCCAATAGTTTTAGGACAAGGTTATGTGAATTACATCTAATCTCCTTAATTACCATGGGAAAAAAGATGGAGAAATAAGCTTGCTGGTGTAAGAGCAAGATATATTGCTGGCTAAAAAAATATACTAAATTGATTAAATATAAAGTTAGTAGGAAGAAATATTTAGAAAAGTAAACCCCTGTTTCAGTTAGTTTTATGTAAATTAAAGCCTAATTTATTTAAATCAAGCTACTTTAAGAAAATATGCTATTACTAATTATTACAGTTAAAATCCTTCTAAGAGCAAAAAAGCAGCGCACCTTATATATGAAAATAAGGTTTTGTTGTTAGACTAATCAAAATATAACATGAAGTTATTACTTGTCCAGTTTACTGATATAACATTAGTTAACAATACAGTTAAGATTATTATGCGTAAACTTCTTAGCATCTCTGCCTTTTTCTTTACCATTATGCTTCCCATTCCAATATCATTTCAGATCTTGAGGTCAAAAGTACTAGACTCAAGCAGGGAAGGCAAGAAGTTATAAGTCACTACCATCACTAGTCCTGAATTCATTATCAACTGGCATTTTGTGCTAGCAACAGAAGAAGTAGAAATGTTTATGTTCCTTGTTCTTGAGAGCCGTTTAGGACTATTTTTTTTATCGTTTTGTTACCAATCTGCTTTCTTTTTCCTTGGTTCCTAGCTGAAACTTGGAAGTTGCCCAGTACGTTCCCCAAACCCTAATAAACAAAAAGTGTGTCAGGGCTCTGAGTGTCTTAACTGATCTTAGTTATTCTGACCAGCCTCATCTGGGACAGACCCACACCCCCAGCCTCTTCAGTGAGGTGGTGGGAGCTTTTTGCTCTATATGGTGATCCCTGAGCGCAAGTGACAGTGATCAGGCAATGATCACTTAGCTAATTATTGTCTAATGACTGAAACAAGATAGCAGCTGCTGAGGCCACCACAAACTCAGATAAAGTGTGAGGATCCTGCCTTAGTGAGTTGGTAAAAAGATTGTAACCTTTTAGTAGAAATTGCAGAATCCATATTGTTTTGGATAAACAAAGTACTAAAGTTTAATAAATGAAAAGCCTGGGTGAAATGCTGTAGGACTGGATCTGATCTGTGCTGATATGGCCTTGCCTGTGGACGGGTGAGGTAAAACAGTATTTTTTTTTTAGCTGTGAATGGTTAGAAAAGTGATCTGCGTTGCTTTCCATTTCTTGTGTTTTTAGCTGAAGTGTTTGCTCTGCTGTTGAAAAGTCTACAGACTGTGGGAAGTGAGAGTTCATAACAGTGTCTATCCACTGCCTCTTGCCTTAAAATGCTTCTGGAAGGTCTTTAGAGAAATGCTGGTTTTCACATACAGTTTCTGAAGGACTACAAATCAGGCTCCTGTCCTAAAATTACTATTTTTGGCAGCTCAAATAATTAGTACCCCTGATTACTTCTTCTTTGTGTTGGAACTATGTTTACTAGATATGTCTTGGTGATAGCACATGGTATTTCAACATTAAAAAAAAAAAGGTAGTGAATCATTCCCTAGGCTGTGTATGAGTTCTTAGCTTGTGAAGTAGAGAAATACAATTTAATGAAAGAATTTATAGGGGCTTTTTCTTGCCACTTGGTTGTGGTTGTTGAGATATTACTTTCAAAAACAAGATATCAGGGCTGTCCCATAAATGACATGTTGGCGGTGAGATAGCGGAATAGTTCATCAAAGGTGCATGAAAACCTGTTATACAGATACCATATGTATAAAACAAGAGGAGATAGGAGGAAAGTGTAATATCTGATGCCAATAAAAAAAAAAACTGTTGTGAAGACTGCATCAGTAACTTTAAGAAGGTAAGTGGCACAAGCAGCTGAATGGAAGTTTTACTAAATCTGAAGTTTAATTTCACTTCAAGTGAAGAGCTGGTCTAGAAGTTGCCTTAAACCCCAAGGATTTTAGCTTTACTCTCTGTACTCATTAGGTCCATAGAAATTCTGTTCATCCTTTGTGACATGTATGAGATGTTGTTTGGCTTCTTATCTCTGGATACTTACAGGTTGTCTGTGGGTGGGGGAAACCCACCATAATTTTACAGTTTTCTAGCAGCTTTGTGAAGAGATATAAAGAAACTAACAGAGCTGAATTATTTAAACAGCTCTACTGCTTCTGTGTGCATATTTACTTCAACCAATATTGTATAGAATTTGGCATGGTTAAGCTTTACTAAGACACACTGAGCACTTACCACTGAGAGGAAGTGCATTTAACTAGGAAATGATTACAAACTAAAAGCATGTGCAAAAATAGATGTGAAATAACTGAGCCTCTCTAATAAAATATTTTCTAAAATCAGAACTCAAGTGAAGAAAACTTAGATGCTGATAATGATCAACTTCCTAAAGCAGAGCAGTCATTAGTTTGTGCATAATGAGTTCCAAAAATCAAAAGCAAATTTTCTATCAGCAGAGTTTCATCTAAGCATAAAACTGTCTGGTAGATTTAGTAATGGTGGTAAAAATATTGAAGCATCTTCCATTTGTAAAACTAAAATTGAAAGTGTCTAGGCTCTCATTATATAATTTCAAGTTCTTTAGCGATCCAGTAACGTGGCGGTACTGGCTCTGAAGAGAGCTATAATGTGAGCAATTCACTTTGCAGGAAGAACAACTTTACATATTGCTTTTTAAAAGTCTGTCTTCTGTCATACTTCATAAGCAGGGGTAAAAAAAAGCAAACCTGAAGAGCAAGCAGATACTAGAATTATACTTTTGCTAAGGATGCTGGCTGTCAAGCACAGAAACCCAGGGGAAGCATGTACTGATGTGGAGTCTTTGATCAACTGTATAACTACTCGGTTTCAAAATTTCAGTGAATGTCTTGTATGCGTTCTTTTTTTGAATATATTTAAAATCGTATTTAATGAATAAGTGCAACTAGACTTTTCATCTAACTGCTAGTAGTCTGGTTATACGTTTAGATTGATCTTGAACAAGAATTTTGATGTTATTCAAAAGGATGTGTTAAGGATTTTCTAATATTTTGTCTTGCCATACTGACAGTATTCAGGTCTTAATTCCACCAGTCTTAATTATTGCCAGCTGAAAGATTTCATGTCACGACAGTATACTTTAAGTACCTTTGCTTTTAAAACACATTGGATTCTCAGCTCTTCTAATTATTTAGGACCAGTGGTGATTAAGCTTCCGAATAATTGAAATTCAGTTGGTTGAAAACACACTTCCTTAATTTGCCCCTTAGCAACTCTCTAGATAGTATTTTACAAGCTTCTTAAACAGTAGTTTTTATGCATCATTATAGCAATTTCATTGTTTGGGGTGGTGGTGGGGAAATATTTCACAGTAAAACTAAAAAAATGTGCTGATCAGACAAGGAAAACTGGCTGTAAGAGACTGATAGAATTACTTGCGTTAGCTTATTGCAGCCTTGGCACTATGCAAGCCCACAGTTGTGTTTTGCCTTTTTTTTATATATTGCTTTGCTTGGAGCACATAGAACAAAACTTTTCATGACCGTTGTTATTTGCTCTACTCTCCTCAGAACATTTACAGGTTTCCTAAAAACATCAAGATACAGAACAGTTAGATTCTGTTATGGTTGTACATACCAGACCTCCCAGCCCCAAACGGCGGCTGTGGGTGCTATTTCAAATGCAAGATTATTGGCAAATACCAGAGATAGTTTTACTCCCTGTTGTACCTACCCTTTCAGCCTTTGGGTTTCAGCCAAGTTTTCAAGCTTTTTTTACTTCTGTTTTTACCTAGTTATGCTACAATGTGCTTTTCAGTATTCTGTTCAGGCAGGCTTTTTAAATTAAACTGTCCTTTCAATGCTTTTATAAGGGAGCAGCAAAGAGCTGATAGAGTAATTCTTATCTCACATATATCCTGAGTGCCAGGTGTAGTGAAAATAAGGTTTATTATGAAAGTAAAACTATATTAAATAACTGAGAAAGGCTACAGCCAGGGCATCTGCTGTTCACCTGGGCAGCATGGGTGCCTATATGTCAGAAGACGTAACAGGACAACTAGTAGTGAAAGACTTCCAAAAGCTAAAATTTGGGAAGTGTAGAAGCTTTGTTATAGCTCAGAACAGTGCTGAATGAAGTTTGGGCTTATGTTAAAGGCAACAGCAAACAGCTAGTTAAACTTATGCTGGAAAAACTTTAATCCTCATATCCAGTTATCACACAGGCAGGAATTAATACTGCAGTAGCAGTTATAGAACAACTTCTACCAGAGAAGCTTCTGTCTTGAACCTTAATAGTTTGTTCATTTACCATCTTTAAATTGTTCCCTTTTGAACTACTTTCAGTAGACATACTTACTTTAAATATCGTGGCAGGTCTAAGTCATGGTGTGCTATGACAGAAGCAAAGTGAAATACCTGTGTGTAGAAGCAGCTGTCAGACGTTTCCATTTTCAAGTACTAAAATGATGAATGCGTTAGCAGTACAACTTAAGATACCCTTCCACCTGTAATTCTTGAACAAATTAATACTGTTTTTAAAGTGTGCGTAAAGCACTGTGCTCTGCCCGCCCCTGGAGAATTACTACTGTGATTGTGTATTTTGCTTGGAAAGTGGATGAGGAACACCATGACAAGAAGCACAGAAAGAAATTGTTCCCAAGTGTATTACAGTGCCCATGACCAGAGACAGTTATGTGATGGAAAAGTGTTGCAGAAGCATTTCATTGTACCTAATTAATGTAGTTAGCTGCTTGATAACATGAGAAAATGAGTGCAAAGAGAATAGTGTCTGAGTGTTACCTGGGGTAAAAACTTTAAATCTAGAATGACTTTGTATGGCAAGAAAACACACCGTATAGAATCAAATGTATCTGTTTAATTGGTATCTGGTGGCTTTTGTAAAAGTATTGGAATATAGATTGCCTGTGTGTGTGTGTGCTTTGCTGAAGATTTAATGTCAACAAATAGGCAGGATTCTATCTCCTTCAGAAAATTAGCATGTTGGCCTTAAAAGTATCATTTTATCATTTATAAACAGTTTTCTCCTCCAGTTTGCAAGTTGAGGAACTAGGTCATGTGTTGCTCAGAAAAATACAGTATTTGGATGACTTGAGGCTTAGCTGCTTTTTGTCTGCTGGAACTCAGGTAGAAGATCCTACCCTGGTTTGAAATCAGACAGACAAGACATACTATTGTACCCAGCTGGCTAAAGAACAACGTGGCTTTACAAGTGCTTTGGTGGAGTCTCAAGTTGTTGGTAACTTCTTTGTGGAAAACGGAAAGATAAGCTTGAGCTGTGTTTTGTGTTTTTCCAAAACAACCACTGAGAATTTAATACGAGATCACTAGGATTTTCTGCCTCTGAAGTACTCAAACTACAAAGAGCGGAGGCCAATTTAAATGTAAATGTGACATATACTGTGGTGATCAGTGCAGAAACTCTGTGGGAATATAGATCCTTTAGAGGTGTCACTAAAAGTACAATGGAAATGTGGCTTCTTGAATGATAAGCAATTTAAATATTAAGTAAGATTTTACTATTAGTGTCGTTGAAACTGGATGTCAGAGCTTTGGACTGTTATTAACCACTTGAAAATGCTGCCAAAGAGAAGTTTACCTATTCATTTTGGTATAATGTGTTAGCAAATTCTAGTGAGCTTTGTTGCCTGTACTTATGAATTGTTCAGTGACAGCTGATAAAACCTGCATTGTTTTCACGCATCTTGAGAGATTTGTCTAGGTACCCACAAAGCCTCATGGCCATTATATAGCTATCTGCAAAGGACTACCTCCAATAACCACAACTTCCTGAACCACTGCAACTGATCCCTTCCAAGATGAAACTTTTGCTCGTACCTCACACCAGAGCTGGATCCAGATCCTTGTGGCCAAACTCAGCTTTGGGATGGGAAGCCCCTCTTCCCATGACTTTCTGTTCTATGTTGCTTACCTAGCGTATTTCTATTGCTTTTTATGCATTTTGTAAAGGGTCCTTCAGAAACAACCAACAACCACAATAGCTCCCATCTTTTTTGTGCTCTTTATTATATACCTTTCTAACAGGAACCTCTCCTCTAACCATTAATGCTTTTTCTCTTACATGTTTGTGATCAGAGAATGTGGGGTTTTTTGCAATCACTTATCTTTAATGAGAATTATTATAACTGTGTGGCATTTCTGCCTATGTTGTCACAAATATTATTAGCTTTATACTGTTCATTTTAAATGTTTACCTTGGGTATATACAATTACATAATTAGTATATGCATCATTGAAAACACTTAAAGAGCTAGCTTGACATTTTACCAATTAAGTGCTAGAAAAATATGAACTAAAACACCTTAAGTGTACAAGTTTTTCAAATAGCACATAAATGGTGATAAAAGGCAGTCTGAGGTGATAGACTCATTTGAGGCTATAAGGTAATTAGTGAGGTCCTGGCTAGAACCACAGAACCTAATGATTTGATGAAGCTGTCTTGTGGAGAATCGATCTCTCGATTTTTCTTGAAACTCTAAAATAGTTCTCATTAAGTGCTGGTTCATTTAGTTCTTTTTATGATATGTTTCAGTCTTCTGTCTATATTTTTGTAAAAATTAAACACTATTATCTGAAGGCATGGGATGCTGTCAGTTTTCTTACTACAGTATAGTCGAATGGAAAGAGTAGGAGAAATACTGACTCAAAATACCTTTTTTTAATTTCTAAGACATGAAATTGAATTTACTTCTCTTTTTAGGGAAGTTCTCTAGCCTTCATTTGAACCAATGAGACATCACTTGATTCTCCATGCTTTGGAGAATGTCCTAACCAGTAAGCTGAAACAATTCTACTGTTGAATCATAAAATAATGAAATAAATATGTAAAATCAAAAAGCCTTAGAGTTCCTACTCTGACATCTTCTTCAAATCTTAAGTGATCCACAAACATGGACAGCCCTGGGTCAAATATTTTAGGTGAGGAGAAAAGATGATATAACCCTTCCTTTTTCAGAGCTGATGTGTCTTACAAAGAGTTATGTCCAGAATGGCTATACTCTGGATTGTCTCACACTTTAATTTTTTTTAAAGTCTTCTGCTTTTACTGTAAAAAAGTTTGATTGTGTTAAGTGGATTAAAATGCTTTGCTCACTAACACAATCTTTGTTAGAAAAAAAGACAAGAAACAAGTTTTAAATGTTTATGGGGTGTTTTTTTCTCTTTTTGCCACTAAACTTAAAAAAAAAATTAATTCTGAATATATTATACCAACAGATGTTCTCACTAATCCTCTGACAAATGCAGATTCTTACTTTAAGATGTTCTCGTGTCAAATGAAAGACAAATCCGTACTTTACACTCTCAAGTGTTTTCTATGTAAGGTATACAGTGCAATCCTGGAACTTAATATATATGTTCATTTTTCTATACCTTCCCCAAAACTCAGTCCTCACCAGCGTTTGGCTTCCAGGAAGCTGTGTTACCATGAAGATGCTTCCCTTCTGATTATTTTTTTGTTTTCTTTTCTTGGTTTGCTCCTGTCTTTGAACTAATAGGGATGACTTATTTGAAGGCGAAAGAGAAGAGGCGCTAACTTTCCTGTTGACATTGCCTGATGTGACATACAGCTCGTATGTGACCTGAGGCCCTCATCTTGAATGGCTGCATTGCTTCCTCTTTACCAGGCTCAGATTGGGGCTGACCATATAGGTAAAGGTGTAACAGTGAATGCGACAGCATCTCTGAGAGGAGAAGACAAATAAAGAGGAGGTTTTTAGCAGTCTGGTCTATCAGCTCTCGCCACAATACCTGCGAGGGCGTGGTCAGTGGACATGGAATTGTTCTGTGATGCTGTAACCATAAGGTGCAGATAGAGGTGGCACTGGCAATGTGTGCAGGAATGTCTGTGTCTGCTCTGCATTTCCTGTGGAGATATTTTAGCTACCTGCAACTAACCCAAAATATCTGTGGCGTTATGCTGCATAATGCAGGAAAACAGATATGAAAAGCAGTATAGCTGCACAACATTGCTCTGTCTGAGAGGCTTCCATCTGAGATCCAGCCTTATAAAAGTATTATATAGATGAGGCTATATTCTGGAATTTGAGCTAATTAGAGAACCCTTTGAAAAATCTAAGTTGTGCGGTGCAGACTGCTTAGGGTAATCTGCATATATTATGAGGTTATGAGGCTTTGATATCTAGATTATTTGTCCTTTAAGCCAAGAAAGACGACTCCTCCATGAAAGAATTTAACTCCATCTCATACAAACCCAATGCATTTGTATTAATTATGCTCTTATAACAAAATGCCCACATTTATTGACCTAGTTCACTAAACAGCATATGCTTTAAAGGAAAATAAACATAATTTTGTTTATTTCAAATGCTTAGATTTTTTTCAAGGAAAGGCCAAATGAAGTCTTTAGGAATAGTATTCAGAAAGAGTCAACACACAATAGGAAATAGAAGTTTAAGATTGTTACTTGAAGCAACAAGTCTGGATGTGTAATTTGTACATGAATTTGTTGTACTTTGATACAAATCAAAGTAAAGGAAAAATAGAAAATATCATAAACTCTAGGAAGCTATGTGCAAAATAAATATTGAGGTAAAGCCCAAATTATGTGTGGAATAACTTAAGAGCATAAAAGTGCACTCCTAAGTGTTTTCCAAAGACCTTGGACTATGAAGAGCTTACAAAGAGTGCATAAAGCTAGTTGATGATGAACACGCAGAAAGAGGACTTGGAAGGCGAGACCACAGAAAAGGAATTGTGTGGGGACTTTTTGCATTGCTATTCGTCACTGAGGAGCTTGGGGACTTCCTTCATTGACACCTTGGCTTTCATCTGTCAGAAAAGTGTTTGGTAGAAAAGGTTATGAAGTGTTTAGAGAGCATGAACAAGAAGAAAGTGTAATGACCAGATGATACTCAGCACAGAGTTCTGAAATAAATGAAATTGCCTACCACAATTCATCGTTCAGCTATCTCCAGCTTAAAGCTACAGTGGCATTAGAGGCTGGGAAGTGGCTGATGTGTGGCACCTGATTTGGTGGTGGTTTTGCTTTGTTTTGTCTGTTTGTGGGGCTTTTTTAAGGTCTCAAAGGTGATCTAGGTGACTACAGGCTAGTGATGATGCTATCTGTGCAGGGCTAACTAATGGAAACTTCCAAAAAGTAGAATTACTAAACATAGATGAATAAAATATGCCAGAGTGAATATGATTTAGTACAGAGAAACTCCCTGCCTCAGGGGTTAAAAAAATTAGGAAAGTAAAGGGAAGTCATGGATATCCCTTTGTTTCAAGTCTGAGCCACAAATTACTGGAAACTACAGAGTACTCTGGGAAATTATCATTAAATGACTGTGTTATTGTTTCTTAGCCATGCCCTTTTGGATACCATAAGAGGGGCAGAAAGATTGAACTACACAGATATTTGGTCAGATTTGTTAGAGGTCTTTTTTTCATGGTGAATCTGATGATGGAAAAGCATCCTGTGCTGAGCTGGACTTCTTAATTTGGTCAGAACCAATGTCTACTGCTGGTTAGTATTCTATATTCTTGTGTCTGTACTGTAGCCCAGATGAAACATAGATATTCTAGAATGAGAAACAAGTTATAGATCTACAGATGGTATGCAGAACAAATGTATGAAACTTGCACTGCTATTACATTAATCTGATTTTAATATGCCAGAGTAGTCTGATTTCTGAGATAATAGCAAGCATAATAGGTCAGAAATCATTACTTCTCTGTGGGCCTTGAGAAACCTATTTGTCTGTGATTTAGACTCTGTACTTCAAAGTAAACTAAGTGATTGCATATTAATCTCAATAACAACTAATGGCCTGTCATGTGCAAAGCTGAATAGATATGAAATATACATATTGCAATGAAAACGGATTACAGAAATTGGCAAATAGTTTGATACTGTCTGTTAGAAATAAACTACTGTACCAGGTTTGGTTTTCTTGCACATGGGAATCTAATGAGTAATTTCAGCTATGCAACTGCTGCTTTTACACAAGTAGGTCTGCAAAGATATAGAGTGTATTGTAAACATTTACCATGACTTGAAAAATGTAAATTGTAGCACCTGAACTGCATTTGGATGTGTATTATGAGTTATTTGAGGAGTTAGTCTCATGAGCATATGCATGTTTCTTTCAAATCTTGTCAGCTGAATTCAAAGTGAATTTCATAACAAAGGACTTTTTTTTTTGTCCTGTTCTCAAGGAAGGGGATTATTTTGATAGCCATGTTCCTATGCAACCTAGCTCTAGTCAGGTTTGTTTTAACTGTCCTTTACACTGCACATGTCTAAAACAGGCATTTGTCAGTATGAGAAATTGTTAGTACCAAACTGTGTAACTTTATAATTGGCAGTGTGAAAAAGTAATTCAAAGGTGGAGCTCAGGTAATGGGACTATGGAATACGATCCAGAACTGTGCCCTAATTTTTGTGCCTGAGAACCCCTAATGTGCATATTGATGCAATGTTTTCGATTTGTATTTAAAGTCCTGTACATTATATTTCAGACTGATTTAATTGGATAGCTCACCCAGAATGACAGTGAACAGCTACTGTGACTTTGCTGTTCTTGGTATTTGAGAACAAGGAAATTTTCCACCAACATAAATCTTGCATCCAGGCAGAAGCAGTGCTGTAGTTATGGCCATTCAGCTATTCTGTACGGCATCAGGCAGCAGGGTATGAGGTAGCCAGTGCCAGTAAAAGCGAATTCATGTAGCCTAACTCAAAGCAGCAAGGCCAATTTCTTATTGGGATTAATGGTAAACCTCCAAGAAATGCTCTTCAAATACAGTGCAATAGGATGCTACTTGAATGCTATGCAGAACACTGATTGTACTGATTACTCATCAGTTCCCAAAAAACCTTTTTCAGAAAGACTCTTCTGCAGAGAGTTCAGACCTCTGTAATTTGTATGACCTTACTCTCAGCTATGGCCAATTTATCAAGCAGACCAGATCACTTTGGATTTGTAAATATTTTCAGGGATCAATTTGCATTTGCTTTGATAAACTGTTAAATCTTAGTGAGTTTAGAGCTGTTCTTTGAAATCCTACTTGGAACATATCCTCTTTTATTATTATTTCCTTGAGCTTCCTGTAGCAAGGAATATATATCAGTTTTTTAATCTACTTAGTATGTGACACTTTTTTTACATGGGTATTTTCAATTGAAATACTATGCAACAATAAGGTAGTAAGTAAGGCACTAAATAAATGACAGGAAATAGGTCCTGTTGAACTAGCCAGGTGTATCTTTAGCAAAAGTAATGTTGTGGGGTTTTCCCTCTTGACTGACATGAATTATATTTTAAACCTTTACATCTCTAGCACTTTTATTAATTCTTTATTAATAGTCTTGTGTGAGCCATTCAGTATTTCACCCAGAATTAGGCTGACAAGCCTGAAACACAGGTTTCCTCATTTATCTTTTTATATATAGGCAAAATCTTAGCTCTCATCTGTTGATCTTGGAACTTGGTTACTGTGCCAAGCGCTGTTCAACCTTGGCATTTATGCTCCAGCTTCCCTCTGGAAAGAGGATGTCTGGATGCAAGCAATCTGGGTTGCTGTTGCATATCCATTCTGTGATATGATGTCACCCCTCTTCCCAACTTGCAAAAAAAAAAAAGCATCTATCATTTGCTTGAAATGTAGCTGTTGTTTCTGCATAGAAAGGCACATAAACCATGTTGATTGCTTTTATTTCTAACTCATCAAATATACACAAGACACAATGCTTTCCCCTTCCTATTTATTTACTTTGATAATTATTTTTTTTTATGTCCTTTGCTTCTTTTCTTATTCTTTATCACTGATTTAGAACTTTCATACTTACTGCATTCAGACATTATGTATGTGTTCTGGGATTTTGTTAGAGTACTGCTTTTTTCCCCCCATGAGCAACGTACTGACTTTTTTTCTTAAATTTGTGAAGCCTTGTTCAGGATTATGATTTCTAAAGCATCTAGTCAAGCAATGTTAAATAACTCCCAATTATTATTCAGTTTCACTAATACTTTGATTTGACCCATTTGTCTCCATATTCATGAACATAGTTTGAATGTCTTTTAATTTGTAAATGAAAACAAAGAATGAGGCATTTGTCAAACACAAATGCATAGCTTTTCAGAAGTGGCTACAAAAGTGTTTATTTTTTGTTATTTTTCTTCCTTAAGCAGAAAGAGTAATGGCAAATATTTTGCTTGTATATTCTGCAGCATTTAGGCCTTTTGAGTTTAAGTTCATGCAAAAAGTCCAAAGAATACATAAAGTTGCAGAAAAAGAAATCTTTTTGTTGAAAGGTACTCCTAATTGTTTTATAAACCTTCAGAGAAGAAGATATATAGAATTCTGCCTCACAGCTGCAAGTGGTTAAGCATCTAAAGTTTCCCGGTGAGGTGTACCTGTGTGCTGTGCTCCAGTGCCCTCCTCACTGCGGCTGGAGGAACACAGACCCTGGGAGGCTCTGTGTGTTTCAATTTGGAAGCTGGCAACCTGGTATTTTGCTAGTGTCGCTTCTTCTGTCTCACACATGATGGCTCTTGAGTGAAAGAATTTAGCATGTAATATGTGGAAATACTCTTGGTCAGAAAAGTCTTAGTAGAGTAAGCTGTTCCTAGGGAGGAACTGTGTCTCCCGCATCATCACTGTAAGAGGCTGAGGCAAAGTAAAAGTTTGTGAGTACAAGGCGGCACTTGTCATGGCTGGTATGCGCAGTGACTGCAGCAGAAAACTGCACGGCACAGCATTTTCTTCAGAATAAAAAAAGTGCCTATATGCTGAGAGAACCTGCAAGGCAATATGTAACAGCATCATATGCAATGTAATGAATTAGTCGTGTGAAACTATTAATCATACTCCTTTCACCACTTGCTCTCCTATTAATCCATTCCTGCCAGAAATTTAACATTACAAATTCCTCAGATGTTTCATACACCTACCACTGTTTAAATTAATCTTAGGCTTCCTCAAGTCTCCTTTCCCTTCAAACTATCTCCTTTTCCCAAGATGTGAAAGACAGGAAGATTCCCATAGGAGGCTGATTGTTCTAAATGTTGTAGGGGTCAGTTCTGGCATTAGAAGCCCAGAATTATTTCATGCTTAGCAGTGCATGACTAAAATAGTTAAGCTTTGTAAATTTGTTACTAACTCAAAAAGGGGGGGTGGGGAGAAATCAAGATTTCTCTATTTTATGGATGAGCGGGTACAGCACAAAGCTGTGACATCCTTAGTACTTTGCAAGAATCTAAATTCAAGTCAGGAGCTGGAAGTAGGTGTCTGTATGAGAATAATACCAGGTGGTATCTATGATAGTCTGCTGACCTTTGAAGAAACTGAATGTGTACCTGGATGAGGTTGCTGATGATAAATTCTACCCGTTTCTTGAATTCAGGATAACTTACATTAGAAAAATATTCACATCTCAACAGGATAATACTGAAACACCAACAAAGCAGAACTAAGACCAGAATCTGATGCATCTGGAGGGTGATTTTTGGTTTTACTGGTTTTAATGTGGGAGTGTGGTGGTGGGTTTTTTTTTTTGGTCATGCTTTTTATGGGAAAATGGAAGCAATTTTATACATTGAATATGGTAACAGAGTTACAAGCTCATAGGCAAGGGTTGGAAGGTACCTCAGGTAGTCTCTAATGCCTTGCTTAATGCAGGGATAGCTGCATGGTCGGATCAGGCTGGTCAGGGCCTTCTCTGATCTGGTCTTAAAGACCTCCAAGGATGGAAACTCCACAGCCTCTCTGGGCAGCCAGCTCTACTGCTTTACTGTCCTTGGGGTGATTCTTTTGTTGTGTTTTGTTTTTTCCCTTTGCATCCAGTCTGAACCTCCCAGTTTCAGTTTATCACTTTGAACCTTTCTATAACATCTCCTGCTGTCTTTCCAGTAATGCCCTTGTAGATCTGGGTGGGGTGCTGGTTAGGTCCCACAAAGGCAGTCTCCAGGTTGAACAAGCCCTGGTCCCTCACCCTCTGCCCACAGGACAAATGCTGCAGCCCTAGGCCGCCTTGGTAGCCCTCCACTGAATTCCAGCTCACTGGTGCCCTTCCTGTGCTGGGGGGCCCAAGGCTGGATGCAGTAGCTAGAATGAAGTGCAAGTGCTGATGCCCTGGCTGTGCCTCTGTGAATGCCATCCAGAGTGCTGCTGGCCATCTCTGCAGCTGGGGCACACTGCTACCTCGTGCTCAGCTTGTGCCTGCCAAGGCCCCCAGGTCTCTTCCTGCAGAGCTACCCTTAACCAGATGTGCCCAGCCTGTGCCCTTGCACTAGTGCTTCCTGCCCAGGGGCAGCGCTTGGCTTTGTCCTGCTTAAATTTCATTAATTTCCTATTGGCAGACTCCTCTGGCCTGTCTACATCTCTGTGGGTGACAGCTGTGCTTTCAAATATATGGACTCACTTGCACCAACCTGTCTGCAAACTTGACCAGCATGTCGTCTGTAACCTTCTCCAGGTCATTAATAAATCATTAAACAGGATCAGTCCCAAGCTGGGCTGGGGAGGATGTTGGCTGCTTGCTACTGGTGGATGACTCACTCACTGCTACCTCCTGAATCCAGTAATCCAGGTTTTTGCCCATGTGTTCTTGTACTGACCTAGGCTAGAATGTTCAAGCTTCTAAGAAAACTATGACGGACTGTTCAAGCTGAGGTAACTGACATCCTCATGTCCACAAGACCACGCAATTTATTGCTTTTGATATCGAAATGAATGATAGCATTTAGGTGAAAACTGAGACCTTTCTATTTGGTAGAAATGTCTGGCAGTACAAAAATAACTAACAGAGCAATCCTTTTCCTTTCTGCCAGTCCTGATGAAGAGAGCGTGTGGAACTGATTCATGGAAGACCAAGGTGGAATTTACTTAGAAAAACAAAACAAAAAAATACCACCCAAATCCAAGACAAACACTACTGGTGCTGTCCTTCCATGCTGCTTTGGTGAAATAAGAAAGGGGAAAACAGGGCCCTTGAACTGGAAAATGCATTTTTATGGTGTTTTCATTGAAATGAATATTTTTAACTGAAGCAGTTAGGATTAAATCTGATGGAAAAACTCAGGAAGCAAACAAAAGCATTTGATGTTGCTTGAGATACAAATTACTGCCAGTGTAGTTGACTCAGCTGGAAACATCTACAGCTGCTAATTTTTCTGGGTGCCCTTGTTAGCTCATAGACAGAAGGGGGCATTTTTAGGACAGCTTTTGTCCTGATTTAGACATCTGATCTGTGAGGAAATCATGACTTAGACGCAATAGGCAGTATTGACCCTCAAAGTCTATAAAGGGAGCTCAGAGTAACTAGCTTAAGAGTAGTCATCCACATTGGGGTTAAATGAGGGGATGAGGTTGTTTTGCTTTGAAACATCACTTGATAAGGCATTCCGGTAAGTTCTGCAGCTGATGTTGAAATTGTCCATCAGAGAAAGATTTAAGTATCATAGAATCATATAATGGCCTAGGCTGGAAGGGACCTTAGAGATCATCTTAATCCAACCTCCCTGTTGTGGGCAGGGACGCCACCTCTCGACTAGGTCAGGCAACACGTGAGAACCAAACGGGAATATATGACTGTAGAGGAATTTCTTGTGGAGCAGAGGCGCGGTATAACTTTAAAAACGTGGACAACCCAGCTTAGGCCTAAACAAAGGCTCTGTCCTTGAAGCTGCCTTGGAACACGGGGAGGAGGAGGTTTTATCTGTTTTGTGAGAGCTTTGCGAGATGCTTGGCTGGAGGTGCTGGGCCCGGGGGGAGAAGGGGGGGCGAGAGCCGCTTGCATAGTGGAATGGCACTACCCAATAAAACACTGGCGCGTGTAAACCTGTAACTGACCAACTCTGTTAAGGGGCAGGCGCCGGGACACTGCTGAACTGTATATATTGAGCTGTCCGGGGCAATAAAGGGAGGACGATCTGTAGCCATATTGGTGTGATGATCGTTAACTTGGCCGGCTCTCCGAAGGGACCCTCTTCATCTGGCGCCTGAACAAGGGACCCTCTATGGACGCTTAAATGCGGATTGCTTAAATGCGGGAAGACTCCGAAGCATCGGATGTGAGCCGATTTGGGAGCCGGAGAGCTGGAGGCAGGAGAGTTCCGAGTGTGACCAAAAGGGCACCGGAGACCAGAGCTTGAGCAGCTGATCAAGCCCCTGCCAAGGTAAGACCGCGATGGAAATGGATGCGGCAACTCGCCTCCTTAGTATACTCTCTGAGAGAGGAGGAAAAGTAAAGGAGCGAGATGTATTAGCCCCATGGGCTCGGAAACTGGAGAAAATGAACGACCCACCATTAATCTTTAGTTCCACGGAATGGCGTGAAGTAGGAGACTTTTTGTGGGACTGTACTCTAGAGGGAGGAAAAGAAGGAAAGGAAGCAAAAGAACTAGGAACAGTTTGGAAAACCATTATACGCACTCTAGAAATCATGCAAGCAGAAAAGAAAGTTGCTGTGGCAGCGATCGAAGCGTTGGGGGGAGGGCAGGAAAGGAAAAAGGCAAAGGAAGAAACTCCCTGCTCGTCCCGACTGGGTGGAAGAAAAAAAAAAAAAAAAAAAAAAAGAAAACGGAGAAACTGCACTGCGTTGCAGAATTAAGACTTTCGTCCTTGAGCTGAGCTCTTTTCTAAACAAGTGCATAACTCTTGCTTGCTAATTATGAAAAGAGACCCTGACCAGCCAGGTACAGCTCATGTTGAGAGCTTGTCCGTGAGAATGAAGGTAAGACGCTTCTTGTACACCAGATGTGCATGGGAGTGAACGGGAGAGTGTGATCAAAACAGACCGGGGAAAGTCTGCTCTCCCTGTGTGATAACAGAGTGATTGAAGTAATACTTGAGCTAATAAGAAAAAAAAAAAAAAAAAAAAAAAAAAAAAAGGAAAAAAAAAAAAAGAGGGGGGGAAGAAGGAAGATCAGGATGAACCCCTGAAAGAGATCCTGAACAAACTCGCTGAATTATCAGCTGGACAGCGAGAAATAGAAGAAACCTTTAAACCAGTTCAGCTCCCCCACTACCATCAGCTCCCTCACTCAAGCCTGATTTTCAAGCTTGAACCATAAAGGATCCTTTGCAACAGCGATGGGGCGGTGTCATCAGAGACGTTATAATAGAGGGAGATTGGGAAGCAGCCAGTTCGATTGAGTGTCCTGTTATTATTAATAACGGACAAGGGACTTGAGAACCGCATGATCCTGCATGATGTGGCTGTGCAGCATCCTGTCACTTCAACAGCACAGCAGCAACACGACCATGCACTGGGCCTGCCTGTTGAATCCCTTTGTTTCGCCCAGTGACGTGATGGGACCCTGAGGTACCGATTACCAACGACGACATGGGCTGGACTGGCAGAAGATGCTTACAGCTGATGGTAGAGCAATTGTGGGAAAATGTGACTGTTCTCAGTGTTACCTGTTGTATTAATATGTATCCTCTTTGTGTGACTAACAATGAAGCTTATATTGGTTGTGTAATCAAAGCCACATAGTAGGTGTTAAGGTTTATGTACTAACCAGCAGAGTGATCTTTCTTTAGCTAAAAGCAAGGCAGGGAAACCAGCTGCCTTTTGCTTTGTTAGAAGTGTGTGATTAAGGATCAAAGTATGATTTAGGGTGATGGGTGTGAGAACTTTGACAGGATGAATTAAGAGTTTAGTTAAGGCATTTTTGGTTATTGCAGTTTTAATTGTTATAGGCTTACTTATGTTTAGTTGTTTGATAAGTATAATCAAGAAAATTATAAGCAAGCTAGCGGATGAAGCCTGGGTTGTCCAAAAAGAAAAAGGGGGATATGTAGAGGAATTTCTTGTGGAGCAGAGGCGCGGTATAACTTTAAAAACGTGGACAACCCAGCTTAGGCCTAAACAAAGGCTCTGTCCTTGAAGCTGCCTTGGAACACGGGGAGGAGGAGGTTTTATCTGTTTTGTGAGAGCTTTGCGAGATGCTTGGCTGGAGGTGCTGGGCCCGGGGGGAGAAGGGGGGGCGAGAGCCGCTTGCATAGTGGAATGGCACTACCCAATAAAACACTGGCGCGTGTAAACCTGTAACTGACCAACTCTGTTAAGGGGCAGGCGCCGGGACACTGCTGAACTGTATATATTGAGCTGTCCGGGGCAATAAAGGGAGGACGATCTGTAGCCATATTGGTGTGATGATCGTTAACTTGGCCGGCTCTCCGAAGGGACCCTCTTCATATGACTGTTACCATTTCATCATAGCTCTTCAGGTTTTCATTTGATCCCTAATGCAAATTTAAAAGCTTTGGTTATGTACATTCCCATAAGCCACCAATCTGACTATTAGTAAAAGCTTTTGATGCCACATGCTCTGAGTGGAGAGCGTGAGGGAGAGCTACTGCACACTGACAGGCCATAGAGCAGCAGTAAGAATAGATTGTGTATTGGGCTTTTCCTGGCTAGGTTTTTTGGGGGGGGAAGCTGTAGGGGTGGCTTCTGCAAGAAGCTGCTAAAAGCTTCCCCTAAGTCTGATAGAGCCAATGCCAGCTGGCTCCAAAGACGGACCTGTCGCTGGCCAAGGCTGAGCCTATCAGTAGTGACAGGACAGGAACACCTCTGTGAAAACATGTTTAAGAAACGGGGAGAAAAAAAACTGTGCCACACAACAACTGGCAGAGAGACAGAGAAGTGAGAATATGTCAAGACACCAAGGTTGGTGAAGAAGGGTGGGGGGAGGATGTGCTCCAGGTGCAGGAGCAGAAAGTCCACCTGGGCTGTGGTGAAGACCACGGTGAAACAGGCTGTCCCTCTGCAGCCCGTGGAGGTGACGGGGTGTAATTGTCCACCTGCAGCCCATGCAGGACCCCACACCAGAGTGCGTGGATACCTGAAGGGGTCTGTGACCCCGTGGGAAGCCTGCACTGAAGCAGGTTGGCTGGCAAGACTTTTGTGATGGTGTGGGGGACTTGCGCTGGAGCAGTTTCCCATAAACGGCTGCACCTCATGGAGAGACTCATATTGAGGCTGTTTGTGATGGATTGCCCCTCGTGAGAGGACTAATGTTGGAGAAAGGTGTTTGAAGATTGTCTCCTGTGAGTGGGACTCCTCGATGGCCCGGGGAAGAGCGAGTCCTCCCCTGGGTGAAGAAGCAGTGGTGGAAATGATGTCGAATGAACTGACTGTGACCCTCATTCCCTGTCCCTCTGTGCTGCTTGGGGAGAGGAGGCGGATAAGTGAGATTGATGTTAAACCCAGGAAGAAGGGAGGAATGTGGGAAAGGTCTTATTTTTTTTAAGATCTCTTTTTATTTCTCATTACTCTTTGATTTGTTCTTTAATAAATTTAACTAATTTCCACAAAAGCGAGTCTGTCTTGCCCAGGATGGTAGATGCAGGTGGGTTTTCTCAATAGCTAGAATAATATGCTATCTTGCAGTCCTTAGACTGTACCGGAAAAAAAAATAGATTTTTATGAGCCATCCTCAGATACTGAAATCATTCCCCCTGTTAAGTGGCAGGATGTTTTATTTGCAAAGCATCTGGGAAAACTACAAAATCCATACCAGAAGCAATATGAGCTTAAGTATAGAATAGGATTTTTGTTTTGTTTTGGAATTACATGTTTATAGTAACAACATTTCAATAGCTTCATGGTGGCTGAGGAATAGAAACATAAGAACAGAGCTGAGATCTTACCTTGGGGTCCTCTGATCTCTCTCCTGAGATTAGCATATGCTTATTGCTCTCCTAACCTTACAGCTAAAGTCTGTTTCTATTTAAGAAAATATTCTCGGATAATTACACATGAAAAGTAGTGTTTATTGCATGATTTGCACAGTATGTTGTACGTGTATATCTATCTGTCTATGTATATAATCTTGATGTTTTCTGTACAGAATATATGACCTTATCTGCTGTATTATTAGGATTGATTGATAAACTAAATTGCATAATGTTGAGTAGTTTAATGTTGGGTTTTACCCCATGGAAGTACAGGAAACCTCCAAGTAGAACAGCTTGGGGTATTAACACCATAAATTGTCAGTGTGTTGACAACCTGAAATAGTTGAGAAAGTGTTGTAGATTGTGGAGGTTTTTTTGGGTTTTGTTTGTTTGTTTGTTTTCCCTCTGCATCAGCCAATTTGTGTCTGACAGAGTTTTTTAATTGAAGTCGTTTTCAATCTTTTGCATATTTTCTTTTTGACTAAACTTTTAAAGATTTATTCTTTGTATGTATCCTACTGGAAAATGCAGTGGAAATAGGACCCCTTCTGCAATTTATTTGGCTCAGAGTTATCTTCCGAATCTTTACTGCAGTGTTTGGGACTTTTTTAAATTTTGTCGGAGTTCCAGTCTCTTCCAGTCTCTTGATGTAAGCTTTTTAAATTTTTTTTTCAAAATGTGAAATTGTGTTGCACTTCAAGATACGAGTTTCTTCAACTATAACTTCCTGAGGTGTTTTTTGTAGTACCTTTTGCTAACATTTCTAATTTAGTACATTAACTTTACTCAAATATAGATGTTACTTTTTTTCTTTGGAAAAAAAAAGTGAAATTAAAGGTGGAACAAAAAATAGCAAAGAAAAAGGGATATCTGGATGACAGGTCAAAGGAGAAAGGTGAGGCTAAGGGGAGATACGGAAAACTAATAATTACATGGAAAACTGAATTGGTGTCAAAAGGGCTGTGATGCATTCTGCTGTTTTAAGCACTTTGCTGGAGTATTTGGCTATCAAATACAATTATAATCTGAAAGATGCCGAATAATAGACTTGAATTGAAGGATACTGTCTTACGGCAGTGACTCTCTAAAATACCCTTGGCTGACAAGCTGAGAGACCTGTGGTTAGATTTGCTGTTCCCTGGCCTCACTCACTGTGCAAGCTCACCTGTGGACTGGGGAGTCCAGGTGTGTTTTTTTTCTCATTCATCCACCACCAGCAGTTGGCATTTTTCTTCTTTCTTGCTCAAGGAGAGTTCACCTTACACCTCTAGTTCTAGTGGCTTTTGAATGTATAGCAAGCAAAAAGACTCAAACCAAACCCACAATTCAAAAGGAGATAATCTCTAGGGTTTTAAAGTCAAATTTGGTACAGGCATAATAATACTAGCAAGCATTCATTTATATTATAAAAGTATGGTCAGACTGACCAGACCTGTGACATTTGCTTTGCTATCAAAGCATTCCTGCATGCGAGCTTGCATTGGCACAGATTCTCAGGGAAAGAATGTGCTGTAATAAGACTTGTAACTATAGGAACTAACAATAGGTGACATCAAAGCCATGTTGAAATTGCTTGATTTGCTTATAAACTTTGAGTAACCGAATGGTGAAGAAGAAACTGTGCTGGGCATCGAGTCAACAAACACATTCAAGTAAGAAAAGGTCAAAATGAGTAGTGATGCAAATGATACATGTCTTTAAATTCACAGGAAAATTAGATTCATTTGAAGAAATGAAACACATGGAAACTTGTAAAACATCCTGGCAGTATCATGTAGTCCAAGCTACTCTTGGGACGTAAGCCACAATCACTGTTCCATTTTCTTTTTCTCTGTGAAATTACTATCTCTTAAGCCTATGTGTCTGAATACTAAAACCAAATTATTTTACATGTAATCTTAAGATTGTGTTTGAGTATATAGTCTTCAAGCTTTTCAAACTATTAAAATAAAAAAAAAATGCCCTTTCATCTAAAAAAGGTTTCTGTTTCATAGATCCAAGGTTATAAACAGGTTATTACAATAAAAATGCATACCAAGATCTGCATATTAAAACTCCAATACCTATTTTAAAGCTCTCTGATCTTGTTTAATCAGCAACATAAGAGAGGCCAATTCTCTTGTGTGTTCCAGTTAGCTGAATGTTATTGCTTAGATAAACTGTATACTTATTCTGGTTAGGTTCATGTTTATTCATTGAGTCAAAGAAATTAGAGATAGAAGGACCTCTGAAGTTGTCTTTGGGTGTAGAATTGTTCTCAACAGGGTATAATCTAGTTATTTTTTACATTCCAGCTTTCACCAATTCAAGTATTGGGGTTTCTGCCACTACAATTTAACAATTATTAAGCGATGTAACAGACTGGGCTTTGGGACTAGAATAGTAGAGTGCTCTAATACATTAATGCTTGTGCCACTGTGTAGTAGCCAAATGCAAAACCGTACTAGTGTTGGAGTCTCTTCTCAACAACCACCTTGATAAATACCTGTCGAAACAAATTACTTACCACCTTTTGTTACTTTCACGTGTACTATGATCATTTTATTAAAACAAGTCTCTTTTCATACTGGGGTGGTTCTGTATGGTAAAAATATCTCGGCCTGTGCTGAGGTCTCTACAGCACTTTCAGCCATATTTTTAAGTGTTTCAATAGCATTTAAGTGGTATAAAGACAATGTGCTAGCTTTCAGTAACAGATAAGTTTAATTCTGCTGACATAAAGCCTATATATTTGCCCTACTTTAATGGTGGCGAGTAGGAGGGGAACACCCAAACCCACCACTTTTTGAGAAGGAATGCCACACCACAACTAATCATATTTTATGTAATACGTTGCATCACTTTAATGGAATTTCTGTCTTGACCAACTATCTGAAAGGACAGGGATAATGATTCAAGAAGTACCTCTATTACAGGGGACTTTTGATACAAGATATTATCGGCTCAAAAGCCTCTTATTGAGGTGATCTAACTGGTTTGTAGATTTAACGCTATGAATAATCTAAATGCATAGATAAAATGAGAAATAAAAACGACAAAACTGTTTGCCTTTAAAAGAATAATGTAATTTCCTGCTCCTAAACCATAATTTTAATGGAGTTTTCATTTTGATACAATAAGGTCAGCTGGACATAATAATAATCTTTAGCTTCTGCCCTCCTGGTATCTACAGCAGTGGAATAAAACCTGTGAACTCTCCTGCAGGAGGTGAAACTAAATTACCATAATGGTGCTTTGAGATTTAAGTGATTGTGTGGAGAACTGTGTTTGCGGACCAATTGACAGGATTTCTTGGAAGCCCCTGTCCTTTATGGTGGAAAACTATATTTTGCATGGTGGTGGGGGAGCTGGCTGCTCTGTGGGGTGCTTCCAGCTTCCCAGTAGTGTCCTCAAGCAGAGCTTGTGCAGTACGTATGCAATTCAAGAATACTTTACAAGGGAAACTAATGTAAAACCATAGTAATACAATGTCTTAACAAAAGGAAATGCAGTTACAAACAGAAAAAGGTCTCTATGCAGTTATGAATAAGCAATAGGCGAGAAGAAATGGGATGCTCAGCAATGTTTTTCTAGAAGATAAGGCAAATTAATGGGCAATAAATTCCCCCCAAATGCACAGCTTTGTAAAGCTTTCAAATTTTAATAAATCTCTGAGAAGTCAAGAAAAAGCTAAAAAGAAAAAATGGTCATGCTGAAATGACAGCACATTAAGAAAAATGGAGAGGCAACAAATTGATTTGGTCTTATCTACTGTGAGATGTGAACAGGGCATCTGTGGACTAAATGGGTCAATGTGAATGCAGGAAACAAAGGAAACCAAGTAACTTGGAGTAGAATGTGCTGCCTTCAGTTTCCAAGAGAAAGAACAAGTTTCATGCTGTTTCTGTCAACGTTTGAACAGTTCATTATTTGAATACAGTGCAAAAATACTTGCAATAACAGTAAATTTGCAATGCAAATTAGAGGAAAAAATGAATGTGCTGCTGTGCTATGAAAAGTTCCCTTTTATTTTTTTCAAACGTAAGGCATCACAGGTTTATGTGCATAGGCTGACAATGAATTGGAAGGTAGTAGACGAGTTAAGAGGGGGAGGAAGGAGCAGAGAAAAAAGCCTAGCCTTGGACTCAGAGAGAAATAAGCAGCTATACCAGAGGATATCAACACTTCACCTCTGTTAAGTTTTGCTGAATTCATACATAAAGTAGAGCATGAACACCAGATTATAGCATTATAGTACACTAATCAGATTATTGCGGGTGAAAACAGATCTTGGCACATTAAGTAATCTTTTTTTTTCTTATACTTGCCACTTTGGGGATTACGTGATTAGTATAGAGAAACAACTAAGAACATCCATTCCTATTCATGATTAAATACTTCAGGAATTGGATGAATAGGGCCTCAATCTTCTGTAGATTACATTTTTCACTGCAGAAATGAAAAAAATACTGTTAACATAATCTAACAGACCTTGTTACAGTCTATATTGCTGATTCTTTACAGGGGTCAGCACTAACTAAATCTGAATGCTCAATCCAGAACATTCTTATCCTCTTTATTTTGGCAATACCTAGATCTACCGAGATATATCCAATTTTCCTTCTTTTCATATTCTAGTAATGCCTGATGAGAAGACTGAACTGTTGAAATGAGTTACTAGATCCCTAGTCCTCTCAAGTAGTTAAGAATAATAATCCAGCCCATCTCATGCTACTGTTGTAACACTTTATGCTCTGTGAGTTGCAGTGTTATTACTGGCCACGTACTGATTAAGCACTGAAGCTCTGGTGATACCCTGTAACTGCCTGCACCTAACCAGAAGTGATAGTAGTCTCCAAACTGAAGTCCAGCTGTGCTGAAATCCTCAAAAAAAAAAAAAAAAGGTGTTTTTGTGATTGTCTTTCTGAATTACATAGTTCTCTTGAAAGGTGCAGAGACTCTAAATGGCAAGTTTGTGCCAGTGATAACAGGGATCTGATTCATTACTGAATTTAAGTCCAAATGTTCATCGACTTCTAAATCTGACTTTTCAAAACTGGCATTTTATTTCAGTTATATTATTTCTTAAGGAGAGTAACACTGAAAATATCAAAGAAGCTGTTCTTCTTTCACACTAGGGAAGAAAGTACTAACATCTACTCTTGCTTTTCAGGGTATGCCGTTTACTTTTTTAAAACCACGTACTTAGTCTGTATTTGTTACTATAATGTTTTATTCTTTACAAAGTGATTTGAAGCATTAACAGTGGAAATACTGTTTAAACATAAAAGTACTTTTAACAAAGCTCAGTAAGATATTCCCCTGGCATGAAGTTAATTCTTCATCACTTGTGAGTGTCTCTTTTTAGATAATAAAAACAGATAACACATTAATGTTTAAGGATATCCTTAAGGAACTAGGATAGAGTATTTTGAAGAAGTTTCATTGCTCTAAAAAACCACTGGTTTAAATGATTTCTAAGGCATTTCAAAGTAAACAAGTAAAAAAAGGCTGTTCCTGAATCATTCAGACTGACTCAAAGTTTTCTTTCAAAGATAAACATAAAGTAATGCTCATCTTTGTGGTTTGCAGCAGTTGACCGAAAGGGCCACTGTTCAGAACAGAAGAGAGGAGGCAACTTGTTAAGCCTGTGAGGTGGGATAATGCAAGAGTCCCACTCAGTGTTTCAGTTTTTCCATTTATGGTGGCTGTCTGACACCATGGACTTCCACCTGTACCAAGCTAGCTCCTTCTTCTGGCCTTTTTCTTGTACTACTGATTGTAACAGACATGCAGACCCTACTTAAAGAGTTGTTTAGGCCTCCTAGACGATTCAGAGGAATGCTTATCGATTTAGAGCCATTAAAGAGGCATCACAACAGAGTCCTGCCCTGGCCCTGACCTCTCAGCCCACTCCAGTACCCATCCCAGTCCCTGTTCCCATTTCTTCATGGTGGGGGGGCCAGGGCAGAGCTGCACCATCCTGTGGGCACCCCCTGGCCCCACAGGTGTTTTGGAACATGTAGAACAGTCCTGCAACAACTTCAGGAGCTGTGTCACAGTATTCTCTTCATATAGTACTGGTTAATAGAACTTATAGCTGCCTTCTGTGCCTAAAGTAGTAAATAATCAAATGTCTTTGGAAATGGAAAACTCTTCCTACAAGCAAACACTGCTGTCTTCTTCACAGTCTTTCATTTGCTTGTCATTTAGTTTGCAGAGCTGACTTATAATTTAGTTATTATAGGCATAATTTCTTTGCTTTAAATGATGTGTTATACATCTCAGCATAAGCTATGATAAAGTCTGTTTTCTTCATTTATCAATAAGCTCAGTGAGCATCCCAAAGGTATCCTGCAATCCCAGAAATTCAACTATTTCCTGCAAGGAAAAATAGCTCACGTATCCTGATTATATGATCGCCTTCCAACAGACAGGTAGATCATTGGGATTACTCACTTTCTTTTAATGAAGCTCATGCTTTTTTGGTGCACATGCAGAATGTAGTTTCCACGTTCATTTATCTTGCTTACTTTTTCTCTGGTTCTAATGATTCCTCCTTTTATTAATAAATGCTTCTTTTGATAGTTTTTAAGAAAAGAAACAAATCTTTTCTGTGGGAAATCTTTACCTTAGCACTTGAAGATCTTTTTAGCAATGTAAACAGCTCTTCTAACGCCTTTCTGGCAAGAAAGAACAATTGTTTCCTTAAAAATACTCAAGGACGAAAGATTAAGGAAAAAATAACGGAGCAATGCAGGTTTCTTGTTCAGAGTATGGAGTAATCCTGCTTTATGAAATAGAAAGCAAATCTGATAAGGTTATGAAATCTTTAGACATATGTTATTCCCTAGTGCTCTTCAAACAGGGTTTAAACTGCTCTGCTGTTATTCAACCATGTCAAGACTGTACAACAGCTTGCTCCATATGCCACAATTAGAAGATTGCAGATGGACAAAGGTTGAATGAAATAAAACTGGTTAGCTAATATTCTTTTTAATAAAGATGTATTCGTGTGTTTTTCTCTGAATTCAGACTTAACAGTGAGGCATAACCATCTATTTTACTTACTCAGGGCATAGCACAGAATATCATGAGGCAAATTCAGAAGTTGGAAGTCCTAATCCTTGATCATTTTCATATGTGGAGGCAGTCTAATATGGCATGAATGTCTTCTTTCCCAGCCAAGAAAGTCAAATCAAACACAAGTTAATCTGGAATATTCTTTTTTTCATGCCTCTTGAGGTTTGCTGAAATTACAATGAAAGCTTAAATAAGGAAGGAAATTCAGAGTAACAGCATGAGCAGAATGTCAGCTAGATATGAACTGAGGAAAACTGTCACCACTTATCATCATTTCAGTTATGTTCATCAGTAAGTCTGAAAAAGAATTAAATGAAAAAGAATAGATACTTTTGGAACAATAACTGGGTAACAGATATACTCAAATAACATGGGAATAAGGATGAATATGTAATTTTATACTGTAAAAAAAGTCACTCAAGCATTAAAGTTTACCTAAGTAATGGCCTTTATGGCTCAGCTTAATACAAACTAATTGCATGGTATAAAACATGCTATATCAACATCTTAGTTTTTCATCAGTCTTTGAAGCTTTTAGTTCATGTTCTTTTATCTTCCTAAACTGTAATACAAATTAATAAATTTACCTTTTATATTGATTTTAAATTAATTTTGGGTTTTTTTTTTAATTAAGCATTAGCAAATACAACTTATCTGTTCAAAATACAATCAGCTAGCTTTTTTCTAGAAAACTAGGCCCTCCCCTTCCCTGTTATGAATACAAACGTTAGGCTGTATCCTATTAATGTGTTGACAGTACAATTTGAATTTATTATGTACTGTGAGAAGCAAGAGAATTTTTGTTCTGAATGACAGGAGCAAGAAGTAACCTGTCCATAAATTAGCAAGGGCTCATCATTGCAGCCTGTAAAGTCACAGAGGGAAGCATTGTAGTGTTTGTTTGGGTTTGCTTCTGGACTGTTATTATATTGAGATAAAATACATTAATCAGTCATGCTGATTATAAGTAGATAGTTGATCAATCTAAACTGTTTGTTCTGCTAAAGTATGGGAGTAGTTGAAAGCAGAACACAGCTGAAGTTTCATTTTTGCAAAACTAACACACCAAGTAGCTCCTTTCTTTTTTCATCATGAGGCATTAACAAAATATTTGATCCATTTTTCTTTTTATTGCATTGCAAACCTTATTCTAAGAGTTCTTTAGCAGAATAATAATAACTCTGGTTTAACCTTTAAGTATGTTGGGAAACTGAATGAGAAGGTAATATATCTTCTGTCCTCCGCAGAGAAAACCTCTGCACATGAACTCTAGCTGTGATTTCTGTCCTAAAGCATAATGTAATTAATTTTACAATTGTTTTCTTCATCGTATTAGTAACAATACAGATCATTGGTGTGATTATGTTCTTGTTTTTAAAGACTAAAAGTGCATCTGCTATTCTTATGGGAAGTGCAACAACTTAAAACAAATGGATTCAGAATGAGAGCTGTAATGACAGCAGAAAATGGTGGATTTTTAAAATTTTTTTTCTTTTAATGTAGTGGGAGGAAATAATGACTTTTGTTTTTGTTCTTGACTAAAGGCCTGGTGGTTAAAAGCATTTTGTGTTTTATTGCGAAAGAATTTATGTATCGGAGCTTCACAAGCTTAAATGAATTAATCTTCATAACTCTGCTGATCCTTACTGTGGCAGCTTTGTGGGTGTAGAGAAAATTGAGGCAGAGCACTTGATCCAGCTTCTGTGGTTTTCAGGGCATGAGTCTCAACTCTAGAATCTGATTTAGAGTATGTGAAACTAACACTGTGCATAACTGTGTGGTAATGACAACGCTAACCACCGGTTCAGCTGGAGATACCTGGAGGAAGGGTTGCTGCTGTCTGTGCCCCCCTTTGTGTGGCACCTCCCAATGGAGGGCTGGCAGCTCCAGTGAAGCACTGCGGGAACTACTGCACAGCCCGTGTGCCTCTGTATCTTCTGTTTTGTGGCTGTATGTACTAATGCTTAAAAAAACCCAACAAAACAAACAACAAACCTCCACACAACCAACAGAACAGCCCCCCGTACATGCTCCCTGGTGAACACTGCTTGGAAAAGAGGTTGAAAGAAGGTTTCGGTGGATACAGCAGAGTAACTGCAGTAGCAGTATTTATGTGTCGTTACTGGCTTTGAGTGAATAAATATCAATTTGCATGCCCATTATGAGATTTTGCAAGCATAATGTGTGCAAAGCATTTATGTCAGGCACAGTGAGTATGCCTATAAATCTTGAAAGTAAATGTTAAGAGCAAAGACATGTTTGAAGTTCTGAGTATATGGGGAAGTGAATTGCTTAATAAGCAGCACAGGGCTTGAATGCTTGCAACATTATTTTCTTTAGGTCTTTGTACTGCTGCTGTCAGTGTTTGAACTTTTCTTACAGTCTCCTAAGTGAAATAGCTACCATTTTTAACATAAGGTCTATTTTCACTTTCTTTCATCTCCCTCTTGGAAGAAAGAAGGGGAATTAGCTGTGCATTTAAACGTTTTAAAGAGTATGACAATTTTACCTGTTGTTGACTGTGAGCAAGTCAGTAACTCCATGACACGAGATGTTTGTGGATAATCAAGCAACGTTCCTTCCTGGAGTATCGCACTGGTCCCCACCCTGCACCCTCCATTCCCAAGGCAGAGCTATTTGTGGAGTTGTATTGTGATCTGCATGAGGGAACAAATCTAGGTTAAAAAATGCTGTTTAAATGTAGATTATCTTCCATACTGTGTAGTGTTGACTTCCCCCACTATACAGATACACAATAATAATCTAAGAGCAAGAAACTTTGTGAAGAAATACCAGTTGCTGTCAGAAATAGTGTTACCCCTAAAAGTTTTTTTTTGGCTATGAAACTGTCATCTTGCTGAAGGACTTACATGAAGGCTCTGCATATCCCAGCTCTGTGACTATTATGACTGTATGCAAACAAGGGGATCTAATTACCACTTTTCCCTAATTACCACTTTTTCAGCAAATAGAATTAAGATGAGAAGTAGCAATGCGGAGAAAAGTAATCACATATTTACATTAATGTTTGATTAAGCTTGGGAGCCATTGAACCGATATGAAAAAATGTGTAAGTGTAGCAATGCATATATCTATACAGCTTATGTAAAAAGAAATAATTCTGGCAGCTGAATTCATTGCTGTCATTTTTATAAAGCTGAATTTGGCAGACCATCCAAGAGGAAATTGCAATGACCAATAATAACAAGCATAATAATGAAAGAAAGTAAGAGGATTATTGTAATATTCCAATTAAAAAAAAAAAGACAGAATTTCAACATTTTGTGAATAAAAGGCTACTGTAAAAGGGAAAATGTGGCAAAAAATCTTTGTTCTAAACATAGCAGAGTCTTTTAACATATTTGCCCAGAGCAATTAAATTAAATTTTGTAGCATATGTAACTGCAAGCCAAGAAACAAAACTTACGTGTCATAAATCATTCAGACAACTAGGTATGTTTAAAATGTGTAAGTACACCACAGTCCTGAAAAGAAAGAAATCACATAGTAATAAAGTGAATAAATACTCTACTAATAGGTAAAGAATTCTTGTGACTTAAATTGCAACTTTTAGCACTCTGAAAGAAATGGAAATACTAAGCACTTAGCTGATCTTAGGCTTCGTACTTTATAAGTATGCACGGATGTTAAATATACTGTGATGTACTGCACAGATTAAGAATGTAGCATGCAGTTTGAAGCATTAAAACTACAAATGTAAGAGCTGATAAGAAAGTAAATGGTGGTCACTGAATTTTCTTACAAGCAGCAATTTTTTTACTAAGAATTTTCAGGCTCAAGCAGTTCAAGATGTAGTGCATCACAGGAGGTCCTGGAATTGTTTGGTAGGAGAACAGTGGAAGCTTCTGAGAAATCTTGTGTAGTCACTGGCCCATGTTTCTTTCTGTAGGAAAAATATGGAGAAATGGAATAGCTGATGTGCAAACTATTTCAGCTCATGTTCTCACCACATAATACACATTTTTTTGAAAAATTATCCATTGACGACTTACTCCTTTTTTATATGTATACAGTTGTAGAGGAATTTCTCGTGGAGCAGAGGCGCGGTATCCCTTTAAAGGTGTGGACAACCCAGCTTAGGCCTAAACAAAGGCTCTGTCCTTCAAGCTGCCTTGGGGCACGGGGAGGAGGAGGTTTTATCTGTTTTGTGAGAGCTTTGCGAGATGCTTGGCTGGAGGTGCTGGCCCCAGGGGGAGAAGTGGGGGAGAGAGCCGCTTGCATAGTGGAATGGCACTATCCAATAAAACGCTGGTGCGTGTAAACCTGTAACTGACCAACTCTGTTAAGGGGCAGGCACGGGGACACTGCTTAACTGTATATATTGAGCTGTCCGGGGCAATAAAGGGAGGACGATCTGTGGCCATATTGGTGTGATGGTCGTTAACTTGGCCAGCTCTCCGATGGGACCCTTCTAGATACAGTCATCACAGAAAATGTCAGACTGAATTCATCATATTATCTATTTTAATAAGTGGTCAAAGAAGTTAGCATTTACTACTAAATGAATACTGTAGAATGCACCACAAGCATTTAATTTTTGTCAGGCCCTAGAGATCAGCTTTAAATAACATTAACTATTTTTTGGTTTTCACCTTAACATTTACTATCCCTCGGCTCTTTTTTAAAACTCTTGTTTTGTATCCAATAACTGTAAAATACTGCAGAAAGCTACATGAAAGCACAAGTTTAGTATATGATGCTTGACCTGAAGACCTGCCAACTATTGTAAAAAGTCTGTGCTGAAATGTGGTTCTTCCATTGTGTTTTCCACTATTTATGTGACCTCAAGCCACACTCAAAGTGAGCAAACCCTTCCTGAAGTGTCGCTTGTACTCCCTTAAAATCACTGACAGCAAAACTCAAACTAGTTAGTATCTCCTTTCTCATCTGAGAAATAGATAGCAGGGGATATTTTTAGAAATACGTAAATTCTGGAAATAATATGAAATAAGGGTCATCCTAACATCACGCTTCAGCCATAAAGGGGAATATATATGTGTGTTCCTTATAAGTAGAACAATTCACTCTCCCTTTTCTAGGCTCTACAGAGGTGCCTCCCTGTCTCTCTTGATACAATAAGACACCTTTCTGAAGTTCTATGAATCATAGAATCATAGAATCATAGAATGTTAGGGATTGGAAGGGACCTCGAAAGATCATCAAGTCCAATCCCCCTGCCAGAGCAGGAATGCCTAGACTATGCCACACAGGAACGTGTCCAGGCAGGTCTTGAATGTCTCCAGAGAAGGAGACTCCACAGCCTCTCTGGGCAGCCTGTTCCAGGGCTCCGTCACCCTCACCGAGAAGAAGTTTCTTCTCGAGTTTAAGCGGAACCTCTTATGTTCCAGTTTCAGCCCATTACCCCTTGTCCTATCAGTGGTTGTCACCGAGAAGAGCCTGGCTCCATCCTCCTGACACTCACCCTTGATATATTTGTAAACATTAATGAGGTCACCCCTCAATCTCCTCTTCTCCAAACTAAAGAGCCCCAGCTCCTTCAGTCTTTTCTCATAAGGGAGATGCTCCACTCCCTTAATCATCCTAGTTGCCCTGTGCTGGACTCTCTCCAGCACTTCCCTGTCTTTCTTGAACTGAGGCGCCCAGAACTGGACACAGTATTCCAGATGGGGTCTCACCAGGGCAGAGTAGAGGGGAAGGAGAACCTCTCTCGACCTACTAACCACCCCCCTTCTAATACACCCCAGGATGCCATTGGCCTTCCTGGCCACAAGGGCACAGTGCTGGCTCATGGTCATCCTGCTGTCCACCAAGACTCCCAGGTCCCTTTCCCCTACACTACTCTCTAATAAGTCATTCCCCAACTTATACTGGAACCCGAGGTTGTTCCTACCCAGATGCAAGACCCTACATTTACCCTTGTTGTATTTCATTAAATTTTTCCCCGCCCAACCCTCCAGCCTGTCTAGGTCTCGCTGGATGGCAGCACAGGCTTCTGGTGTGTCAGCCACTCCTCCCAGCTTGGTGTCATCAGCAAACTTGCTGATAGTACTCTCTAGTCCCTCATCCAAGTCATCGATGAATATATTGAATAATACTGGTCCCAGTACTGACCCTTGAGGGACTCCACTGGATACAGGTCTCCAACCAGACTCCGCCCCATTGACCACAACTCTTTGGCTTCTTCCCCTTAGCCAGTTCGCAGTCCACCTCACTACCCGAGAGTCTAGACCACACTTCCTCAGTTTAGCAGCAAGGATGCTGTGGGAGACTGTGTCAAATGCTTTACTGAAGTCAAGGTAGACCACATCCACCGCTCTGCCATCATCTATCCACCTTGTTATATCCTCATAAAAGGCTATGAGGTTAGTCAAGCACGACTTCCCTTTCGTGAAGCCATGTTGACTGTCTCTAATGACCCTCTTATCCCTGATATGCCTTGAGATGGCACCAAGGATAAGTCGTTCCATCACTTTCCCAGGGATGGAGGTGAGGCTGACCGGTCTATAGTTACCCGGGTCCTCCTTCTTGCCCTTTTTGAAGACTCGAGTGACATTTGTTTGCCTCCAGTCCTCAGGCACCTCTCCCGTCTCCCAAGAATCTCATGGACTTCCTATTTTGTGGGTCAGAACTTTTTTCCTGTTGGAGGTTATTTTAATACTTTGTAGCAAAGGAATGCTCCTATTCTTGGTTTCTCTGCACTGTTCACTTCAAGGAAATTATAAATAGGCCAATCTCAGAAGTATCTGAGATGGAGCTGGGAAACTATTTATCTGCTGGGAGGGGAAATAAAAAAAAATAAAAAACTTAGAGATTTGGTAGTTTTCTTTATGGTTCTCTCTTCCCTTTGTAACAGCATATAGAATTCATCCAACTCCTGAGGAGTAAGTCAGAGAAAACCTGCCCTACAGCACTGCTCATGAGCTCTATAGTTCTTCTCAGGGTTCATTAAATTGCCTGATCTATGAGAAGACAAAGTGTGTGCCCAGTATTTCTCCCCATTGTTGAGTTAAGAAAATTGTGGTCTGCTGCTGAAATTCTGCTGAAACTCTCTTCAGGTGTTTTGTTGTTCCCCACCCCCCCCCCCCCCCCCCCCCGCCCCGTACCCAATCAATGGAAGCAGGACTGTGACGTGAGAGAAACCATTTCTGATATCCAGAGCTGCATGTGAGCCGTTACTGACTTCATAACAGCTGCCTGTCAGGCTGCTGGCACAGTCCCACTCGTTATCAAGTCAATGGTTTTTAAAGCAGCCTATGAGTATCCCAGGAATAACAGAATCCTTATCTCATATGAAAAAACAGTGTTGCTTTTAAGTGAAACTGAGACTCTTAGCTCTTAGAATTATTAAAGATTTCTCATTACTTAATGCTGGGTTAGAGATACTGCTTACAGATGTGGAGTTTGGCTAGATCCTATATAGGCTACCAAAAGTCTGAATTCATCTGTAATATTGCAGCATGCAGCTGAACAGAGCATATTCATACACTTTTTTTCAGTTGACAATAAAATCATGTATGCTTGGGAAACTGTTGTGTTCAAGGGCCTTAAGGAGTTTCAGGAGGCCATTCATGCTTTAAATGTGATCTCAAGTAAAGCAGGCAGGTACAGATTAAAACAATCAACCAAAAAAACCCAAAGCAGTAACAAAACCCAACCAAAATTTTACACATAATTAAGCTTATGAATTGATCTAAAATAACATTCCTTGTTTCTGACATGTTATATTAATGCATCTTGTTAAGTTGTTCTTAACATTTCTTTCCTATGTGTCGAGCTCGAGTATAAACTGTGAAATCACCGTGTCTCTCTGAATGATTATTTGTAAATTTCCTCTTAATATCTCTCGTTTTAAACGTCAATATTTGCATTTCTGAGAGTATGCATTGTAACAAAGAAAACCGTATTGCTTAGGGTAATGATAGGTTCCTGTTTTCCAAATTGCTTTTCCCATGACAAAAGTGTTACTGTAGAATTCATAATGCTGCTTTCTGTATAGCAACTAATTGTACTCCTGTGTCGGGAATATGCATAAGTGGCTTTTTTCTCTTTGTATACAAAATGAGTAGTTTTCTCATTTTCTATTTACCATCCCTAAAAGCAAAACCACTTTCATGTTAGTGCCTTAATGAAGCAAGACAGACAGTAGTGAACCTTACATATTAGGATTTTCCAAGTTTCCTGACTCAGGGCCTTTAGATCTCTAAAACTTTCTCCAAGCAGAGGTGGAAGTTATCCTGTGGTTTCTACTGGTCTTACTGCTAAAGTTTAATAGTTTTTTTCAGTCTCTGTCCTGAGAGAAGAAAATGGAAACTGAGTATTAATCACATAGTATATTAACAAGAGGTCCGCATCTGACTTGTATTTGTGCCTTTCAAAGGCACTTTGCCAGGTACAAAGCTCCTCCTGAGTGAGACTTCACACTCATTGCTTTTTGTAGGAACTTAACTTAAACTGTGATTTGACATCATGGTTAAATAACTTCTATTTTTAGGGACTCTGTGGAACTAATTTTAACCTCGAAACTTGAGAAATAATTCAGACATTTGAATCCTTAAGATCCTATTTCTATAAATACTCGGAAAATTGTAAGCATAGACCACATAAACATGTTTTCTGGGAATTCCTGAGTGGACTACCTTCTCATTGAGATCTAGAAATAGTTCACTCAGAGGCTCAGCATTTATTTTAGGCACATACAAGAATTCTCTGTTCTCAGGAGGATTAAAAAGCAATACAAAGCAGGTCAGTGTTAGAGTGCAGAAATTAGGGTATCCAGACAAGTGGGGAATATCTCCAGCCATACGTTCTTTGAAATGGTGGTGTGATAAAAGGCAAGTTTATTTTCTAGCAGCTGTGCATAACTTATGCTTTTTTTTTTTTTTTAATATGGAAGTACTAATAGAAGATGGGATTTATTGCTGCTCTGAAAGACTGATTACATAGTTGTGAAGTGACTTCTGATACTGAGAATTAAAGGTTGTGTGGGAACTTGCCAGACTAAGCATTGTCAGAAAGTTGGGAGAGAAATCTATGACTGATGGCCTTAATTGGATAAAAAATACTTCTTTGGGTTTTTTGTATTTTTTTTTAAAGAAAACTCTTACTGTAAATAATGAATACTAAAGAAATTATAGTTCTGAAGTGCTAGTTGTGTTTCATGAATAGAGTGGGAGGCGATAAGAATAAACCCATGCAGATTTAGCAGCTGAATGAAAAAATACATTAGAAGCAGTATTTATTTTTTTTTTTCATCATGATATAAGGGCCTATTTTCATGCAAAAAATATGATCTAACTGTGGTCTCTAGGTCACAATTTGATTAGAACAAAACGTCTGTAAGCCTTAACTTCAAAGTACTGGCCAAGCAGTCAGTATTTTCATCTGAGACTACTGTACAACATTGGTCTTTACTCCTAAGATGTTTCTGCTGTCTAAAATGAGGATGCAACTAGCTTATTCATTGTTATTACGTATAGGGAGCTATTTTTGTATCGTAGAATGTTAGTGATTGGAAGGGACCTCTAGAGATCATCCAGTCCAACCCCTCTGCCAAAGCAGGATCCCCTAGGGCAGCCACACAGGAACACATCCAGGTGGGTTTTGAAAGTCTCCAGAGAAGGAGACTCCACAACCTCCCTGGGCAGCCTGTTCCAGTGCTTCGTCACCCTCACAGTAAAGAAGTTTCTCCTCATGTTGAGGTGAAACTTCCTGTGTTCTAACTGAAACCCATTAAGCATTTGACACAGTCTCCCACAGCATCCTTGCTGCTAAACTGCAGAAGTGTGGTCTAGACTCTCGGGTAGTGAGGTGGACTGTGAACTGGCTGAGGGGAAGAAGCCAAAGAGTTTTGGTCAATGGGGCAGAGTCTGGTTGGAGGCCTGTATCCAGTGGAGTGCCTCAAGGGTCGGTACTGGGACCAGTATTATTCAATATATTCATCGATGACTTGGATGAGGGACTAGAGAGTACTATCAGCAAATTTGCTGATGACACCAAGCTGGGAGGAGTGGCTGACACACCAGAAGGCTGTGCTGCCATCCAGCGAGACCTGGACAGGCTGGAGCGTTGGGCGGGGAAAAATTTAATGAAATATAACAAGGGTAAATGTAGGGTCTTGCATCTGGGTAGGAACAACCCCAGGTTCCAGTATAAGTTGGGGAATGACTTATTAGAGAGTAGTGTAGGGGAAAGGGACCTGGGAGTCTTGGTGGACAGCAGGATGACCATGAGCCAGCACTGTGCCCTTGTGGCCAGGAAGGCCAATGGCATCCTGGGGTGTATTAGAAGGGGGGTGGTTAGTAGGTCGAGAGAGGTTCTCCTTCCCCTCTACTCTGCCCTGGTGAGACCCCATCTGGAATACTGTGTCCAGTTCTGGGCCCCTCAGTTCAAGAAAGACAGGGAACTGCTGGAGAGAGTCCAGCACAGGGCAACTAGGATGATTAAGGGAGTGGAGCATCTCCCTTGTGAGAAAAGACTGAAGGAGCTGGGGCTCTTTAGTTTGGAGAAGAGGAGGCTGAGGGGTGACCTCATTAATGTTTACAAATATATCAAGGGTGAGTGTCAGGAGGATGGAGCCAGGCTCTTCTCGGTGACAACCACTGATAGGACAAGGGGTAATGGGCTGAAACTGGAACATAAGAGGTTCCGCTTAAACTCGAGAAGAAACTTCTTCTCAGTGAGGGTGACGGAGCCCTGGAACAGGCTGCCCAGAGAGGTTGTGGAGTCTCCTTCTCTGGAGACATTCAAGACCTGCCTGGACACGTTCCTGTGGGGCATAGTCTAGGCATTCCTGCTCTGGCAGGGGGATTGGACTTGATGATCTTTCGAGGTCCCTTCCAATCCCTAACATTCTATGATTCTATGATTCTATGATTATTTCTTGTTCTATTACTGGGTACCACTGAAAAGAGATTGTCCCCTTTCTCCTGACACCCACCCCTCAGATATTTATACGCATTAATAAGATCCCTTCTCAGCCTTCTCTTGTCAAGACTAAACAGCCTCACTTCACTCAGCCATGTTTTCATAGGAGAGATGTTCAAGTCGCTTGATCATCCTCATAGCTCTCCAGTGGACTCTCTCCAGTAGGTCCCTGTCTCTCTTGAATTGGGGAGCCCAAAACTGGACACAGTATTCCAGGTGTGGTCTCACCAGGGCAGAGTAGAGGGGGAGTAGAACCTCCCTAGACCTGCTGGACACACTTTTCTTAATGCACCTCAGGATCCCGTTGGCCCTCTTGGCCACAGGAGCACATCGCTGTCCCATGGACAACTTACTGCCCACTAGGACTCCAAGGTCTTCCTCCTTTATAAAGTTTTTAAACTTTACAGGTCATTTTTGTTTATGTGATGCCTTGCTGCAGTTTGAAGATAACTGCTTTTGACAGAAGAATAAGTTTTCTACAAGGATTATTTTTTTCACAAAGAGTTTTTGCTTTCTGCAGGAAAAGATTAGCTGGGGCGGGCGGGGGGGGGGGGGGGGGGGGGGGGAGTAAGCCTGCAAATGGATATTTTTTTCCCACTCTCAAATCCACAGATCCATAAATACCCAGGGCAGAAAGACTTTGCAGCTTAATGCCAACGTGGGATGCTATTTCATTCCTCCTTCACAGGACACTTTCCCAGTCGCTCTGACACGTACATCTCCTTGACTTGTGCCATGAAATAACTGCGAGTGCACTGCTGAAATGTCTGTCCACATGTGCATTCAGTCTATTATTGCCTTGGAAATATTACTGAAGAAAAAAAGAAAATAAGGATATCCACCAATCTCTGTTTAAAAAACCTCTAAAAGTAAGGTGTTGTGTTTTTTTTTTTTTTTAATATTTCTCTTTTTTAGACTTACCCACATAGAGAAAGTAAGAAGAAATGGAAGAAGAAACTTTGTCTTTATACAAACTGTGCAATGCATATGAGACCTTTAGAAATTTAAAGAAACGGTTGGGTTTATCTTCTTGATGCATTATATGTTTTTGCTTCAGGAATTACTCACATCTCATTGCTAAACCTGAGAGCAGATGAGTTTGACTTTGTCTGCTGTCAGTTCAATGACTTTAGTAATACGTTAAAGACTTTAATGTGACTGCACTGAACTGCACAGACTTTAATAACAGCTTTTGAAAACAGTGATGGGTTTGGTCTCAAGCTTGAGTTGTCACTTAGGACTGGAGTCTTGTAAACAAGTTTAGCAGATGTCTGTGTAATCATTTCATTCATACAATCTACTCGGCAGAAGTACTTGTTTCTCCTCAGGAAGGCTGTTTCTGTGTAGGCATGCAGTCGTGCAGTACTCGCCCATGGAAAACCACTACATTTGACACAGCATTTGAAACAGAAATGGTGTAATCTTGGCAATGAGAAGATAACAGGAAGTTTAAGATATAAATTGTGTTTCTAGATTTAATTATATTTCCTCCTTTCCATACACTTCTGTAAAGACACTTTGCAATTCATAGTGTTAGTACTCCTTTAATGACTTATAACTTCACTGTGCTTGTCTTCATCAGCCAACATCAGAATGAAATTAAGATTTATAACAAGTTTCTTCTGATTAGTTTAGTACTTATACCAAAAATGCTTTTAACTGTGGCAAAATCGGTGGTTTGGGGAAGAGAGAAGAGAAATAAACAATTAGAAGAAATAAGAACAACGTAATGTTGCAGTGATTTAAGATCTTCATGTGCCACACTGTCATCTTCCTTGCTACTAAAAGTTCCGTCCAGTAAGAAAGTATTAAAGTAATATAATAAATCAGGATATTAGAGAGCTTAGCTTTTCTGCGTGGCATTGATATACAGTGATGTACTTAGGGCCCTGACACCTGCAGTGCTGCTGCTGTGTGGCACTCCAGGTGCAGCTGAAAATTCATACACTTGTCATCATTTTGTTCCTCTGAATGATCCAAGCCCCTTATCTGAATTTATTTATGATTTTCTTCAGTTTGTTATGGACACTTAGCACAAAGGTACAGACTGACAGAACCATTATAAAATACATAAGTATAAAATTACTCTTCTGTATTGGAAGTATCTTTCTCAGCAGCAGTTAGGTACAGTTAAGTCTCTGAATATATGAGACCAAGTGGATTTATACACAGTAGTCTGTGACCTTATCTTCAGTCTAGTATACATGTAGTCTAGTCTGTATACATTAAGCTTAGTTTTGGCTTCAGCAAAACTGTTATGGTTTGGCTTCAGCAAAACTGTTATGGAGCAAAGTTATTTGCAGTTACTGTGGAACTTGAGTCAGATCTTCCCCTGCAGTGGCTTCACAGCATCCTGTTCAGCTGTGGCTGCCCACATACCTGCATGCCTGACAGTACAAGGCTCTCCCATACAGAAGGAAACCTCTTGGTACTCAGGTGGACTTGCTAGTCTTTGAGAGAAATATATGGAGGAGCAGGGAATTGGGCAATCAATCATCTGGAGATCAGACTGTGTTTGAAGAGAGAGAGTAGAAGCAGGTTTCAAATGAATTTATGCAGTAGCAGAGGCTCATTGCTGCTGATTGGGAACAGCAGAACCAGTGGACCAACCTCTAAAAAGGTTGTGTCTTAAATGTGTTGGAAGTGAATGGAAGCAGTAAATACTACAGAAAATCAGAGTAAGTCTTGGAAAAGGGTCACATAATGATATGAGCCTTAGGAAGTCCAATGACAAAAATCTCAGTCTTTTACTAGTAGTATTTTTCAGTCAATAATTATCAGAACCACCACTTATTTTCCACTGGAAATAAAAGGAAAAAGCTCTAATTCTGCTGCTGCTATACCAATTACAGTAAAGAAATATGAAAGAAGTCAACACAGGTGAAGTCAAACCTAGAATATGACAAATAATTTATACAAACTGCGTGCTTTATTGCTAGTACTAATCTTATTTCACCATTGCTTACATGCATAGTGTGGATTTTCAACCTTGTTTTCCAAATAATTTATGTGCTAGCTTGTATTGTCAACTTGCTATACATAAAAATAGCTTGTGCCTTTGTAAACTTGTCTTGGAATACTTATTTTCATGCCACTTTGCAGTGCCCGGAATGCTAGTTTGTGATATTTTCCCTGTCTAACTACTTTGTCTTCAGCTCCTACATGCACTGGCCTGATCACCAGCACTAGGGAAAAAGTTTACACAGCAGGAGATAGTTACAGGAGAGTGGAGAGAATTGCCCCAACAGCTACCTTGATTGTCCAGTACTTTAGGAATAACGTGCCCTTGAGAGGAGGAAGTAGGAAGTTAAATGATTGATTCTTGTTCTTAAATGATTGATTCTTGTTCTTGCTTGACTGGAGGAGGTAGATATTTCCCCTTCAGGAGCACCACTATCTCACTTGGGAGCCTACATCAACAGGATACTGCTTGTGCAGCTGAACTTCTGGGAATCAAAGTGTACTTTTGCAAAAGACGCAGGAGGAGAGCCACGTGTAGGACCAGTGCATTGTCTTTGTGTTTGCAGTGTTCAGGAACCCAGGCAGGTCACTTCCAAATGCAAGTCATAATTTTCCTGTTTCACTAGAGGAGAGGGGATAGTCAGAGAACGTTGTTAATATGCTTCTGCTCCAGATTGTACACAGGCTTAACTGCCCAGTTACAGCTGTTGTGCTTGGGGCAATAATAGTGTAGTTGTCTGGAGGTGAGTTGGAAAGGCAGTCATTTAATATGGTGAGAGGTAAGATAAGTGCCTGCGCTTCCATCCAACAGATCTGAAACAAAACCCAGGTTTTGCCAGTGAAGTACTGGATGCACCACTGGAAAAGCCTTGTACAGGTTCATGCTATCTTATCCCAAGGAACTGACATCATTTGCATTTCCTTCTGAAGATCTCCTTCCTCGTTTCACAGAAGCTATGCATTTCACAGTGGGTAAAAGGGAATTCAGTGACAGATTACGGCTTGGAAATTATAAGGTGGAGACTTTTTAGGGGTGGGGAAAAGGGAGAAGGAATCGTACAAAACCAAAATTCATTTCATTAAAATTCCCGCAAGTTTTTAGGGATTTTGTGGACGGTTCTGTCAGCTTGACAGCTGTGTAACACAGGATGTTGAAGCAGATTTACATATACAAAGATGTAGTAGCAAGGTTGATACCTGATACTACTGGTCTTTGCAGATGCAAGGCAGGAGACCCCCAACACGACAAGAGCTGCGGTAAGGGACAGTAATGCCGCAGAGGCTCTGGGAGACACTGCCAGCACTGCGGAGAGCAGGCCCCCAGCATTGCTGAGGCTGTGAGGTACCATGGCACCACCCAACAGAGCTATCTCATGTCTTTTCTGACTGGTGTTTGGGGCAGGATAGGATGTGGCCGTGGCACTATTTGACCTCTCCAGCTACTTAGTGCCAGTGGCCTTAAGCAACTAGAATGCAACTGGAGAGCATTTGTCAGAAAAACTTTAAGAAAAAGACTTCATACTATCTGTTTTCTTCAGTACTTTCTGAGGGTCATGTCCTATCTGATTCAGAGTTAGCATTGTTGTCTTGCCAATATCTAGTTAATCAATAGAAAACTATTATTTCTGAAAACTTTATTAAAGAGGAAAATGGTAATTGGTTGGATAAATCAATCTCCCTCCCTCTTTGACTTTGACTTGCATCCTGTAGCTTCCAGAATTTATAAGGCTCAGATACCTCGGCAATACTTTCTTGTTTGTCCTATTCCCATTTGCACCGCATTTGAATCTGTCTAATCTGTGTTCCACACAAGTACTTTATGACAGTGCTCTGGGAAAGAGAGGCCTCTTTGAAGTACAAGAAAAAGAAACTTTTCTGAGAATTTCAGTGCTGAGGCTATGCTGTTACCTCAAATTCTGCTGTAATGTGGAAAAGTGAACTTTACACTGAAGGTGGTTGTATGCTACAGGTAGAGTCAGGGTAATATAAAAGCGGGCAACAAATTTGTATTTCTAACACTTAGAATAGACAGCCCTGTTTGTTTTCCATGGCTATAAATTTGTCTCTCTGTCCTAGATTCTTGTCAGACATAATGAAGTTCATCATGCATGCACACAAAAATCATGCTTACAGTACTGCTGCTTTTGTAATTTGTGTGGTTTTTGGTTTGGGGCACTTTTATTTTTTTGGCCCTATAGTCTCACTCCTGGAATCATCAACTAAAAATGAAAGAAATATTTCTACAAAGAAAGCAAGCACTTGAAAATAGAGCATTTGTTGTGGGGTTTTTGTTGTTTTTTTTTTTCTTCCCCGAATATCCTCTCACACCTTCTGGGTTTTTTTTATTCTCTGTTCTGATGCCTAAAAGAAGAAAAAGTGTCTTGACAGTGCTCTTTTGGGGCTTAACTCCCTTCTCTCTCTTCCTGTCAGTTGCTCTCATGCTCAAGTCTTGGATCACTCCTTAAAGCAAGAGAGAAAATCTAATTACAGAGAGCATAAAAGGGATACAGTGATCCGGTTATGATGGTTTCAGCACTTTTTGCTTTTACTGCAATGTTTTTATTATTATTTTTAATTCAGTCAAGGCTAGTGCTTTGAGCCAGGATTTGCAAGGTGTGCTGTGACTGTTGTGAGACTATGAAAGCTTTTGACTGGTGCTGAGGTTATTCTGCTCTTAAGGCAAGGACTCTAGTTCACGCCCTGTGATGAGCACAGCCCCTTCAGCTCTTGGAAACTCATCTTTTTCACCTCGCAATGAGGACAGCATGACAGTGGTGGAGGAGTCACTGCATCTCTGTTTCACCCTCTAACCGAGGGGCACCACTGCGGTCTTCAGATGTGCATCTCCTCGGTCCTGCTGTTTGAAACTGCCATTTGTCATCGCTTGTCTTACAGCCCTTGGGGCCATACCCTGTAAAAGGCTCAATACTTTTAATTGCCTCTGAATTGACTCCTCAGCTCTGGGGAGATTCCCTTGGCTTGCAAATTTCTTTTCATCATCACCTGTTATTTCTCCATCAACCATAAAGGTTGCTAGGTGATACCAGCTTTTACTCGTTGAATCCAGTCTCCATACATACTGTCAATATGAAGGTGAAAACTCTGTATCCTACAATCATTGGTCTTGAGCCTTTGAGTCCCCTGAGCTTTTCTGTCTTTAGATCGTTATGGGAAGAGCATCATAATTAAAATTCTGTGAATAAGCTATGATGAATAATTTATCATACAAATTCCTCTATTTTGTCTCTTAGGAATATCTCAAAGTAAATTGACTTCTGTTTTGGGTTTTTTTGAGACTACTCCATTGTCCAAGGAAGCATTTCTCTGTCATGATTAATAGTCAACACTAATTTCATCTGCTTCTGTTTTGACTGCTTAGTCTTGATTGGACAAACAAGTCACATTGGGGCTTACCGTTGTGTTAGCATAAAGAAACAAAATTTTTTCCATAAATGTTTTGCTGTTGCAAAATTTATGAGAAAAAATAATGCTTTTCACGTGTTCTGAGTGACAGAGATATCCCTTTCTATAAAACAAAAACCAACTAAACCACTAAATACACATGATGTGTCTGGGTTTACCAGAATACAGATCTTAGTACAGAGACTGGGCTGTTTCAAGTGTCACTCATGCAAACACACACAAAAAAATATAATTATTTCTTTTGATCTGACATTAATGCAATAAGAATCTTGTGTAAAAATACTATAACACTAATTTGGAGATTTTTTGGTCAAACATTACTTAATGTTTCAGTCTAATTTCAAAATAAATTGTTAATTTTTAATATTTCAGTCTTAAAAAATAATAACTTCTAGTCCAGATCACATTAATTTTTCGCTGTCTCTTTGCTGTGATACAAACTATCACTTGGTATTTAGTGTCAGTTACCTGGTAAGCGTGTGTTGTGGTTTGACCCTGGCCAGCCGCCAGGTACCCACACAGCCGCTCTCTCACTCCCCCTTCACTGCTAGACAGGGGGAGAAAATATTTCCAAGGGCTCAGGGTTTGAGATAAGGACAGGGAGATCACTCTCATTTACCATCCCGGGCAAAACAGACTCAATTTTGGGAAAATTAATTCCATTTATTAAGAGAACCAATCAGAGAGGAGTAGGGAGAAATGAGAAAAAAGCAAACAGATCTTAACAAACAGAACACCTTCCCCCCATCCCTCCCTTCTTTCCGGGCTTAACATCAATCCCGGTTTCTCCACCTCCTCCCCCTGAGCGGTGCAGGGGGACAGGGAATGGGGGCTACGGTTAGTTCATCCGACGTTGGTTCCACCGCTTCTTCACTCTGGGGGAGGACTCTTCACTCTTCCCCAGGGCCATTGTGGGGTCCCTCTCACGGGAGACAAGCTTCACGCTCTCTTCTCTGACGTGAGTCGTCCCACGAAGAGCAATTCATCACAAACTGCCCAATGTGAAACACCTCACGAGGGGCAGCCCACCCCTTGTGAGTCCGAGGTGCAGTCCCTCGGGGGAAACTGCTCCAGCGTGAGTCCCCCGCAGTGTCACAGAAGTCCCACCAGCCAACCTGCTCCAGCGTGGGCATTCCTCTCTTCCACAGGCTACAGGTTCCAGCAGCAACCTGCTCCGATGCGGGCTTCCCACGGGCTACAGTCCCCTTCAGGCATCCACCCACACGGCGTGGAATCCTCTACACAGTGGACATCTACGGGGTAATCCTCACGGTGGACATCTGCACCCCACCCATGGGCTGCAGGGGGACAACCTGCTTCACCATGGTCTTCACCACGGACCCAGGGGACTCTCTGCTCCGGCACCTGGAGCTCATCCTCCTCCTCCTCCTTCTTCACTGACCTTGGTGTCTGCACAGATTCTCACTCCTCTGTCTCTGTGCCAGCTGTTGTGGCACAGTTCTTTTCCCTGTTCTTAAATATGTTTTCACAGAGGCGTTCCTCTCCTATCACTTTGCTGATAGTCTCAGCCTTGGCCAATGGCGGGTCCCTCTTTGGAGCCGTCTGGCATTGGCTCTATCAAACTCGGGGAACTTCTAGCAGCTTCTTGCATAAGCCACCCTTCAGCTCCCCCCCCCCACCCCCGCCAGAATCCAGCCAGGCCAAACCAATACAGTGTGTTTCACTGACATTTTATCCTGCTTCTTTCCTTCTTTCTTTGAAATCAGATTCTTGGATGATAAAATCAGTATAGGGATACTGTCTGCAGTGGAGGTACACTACTTCATACAAACAGGCAGGGGGAGGCAATTCATATGATCAACCTTCTCAAATTAGAAAATGATCATCTGCGGGAGGGACATATCCTGAATAAGTGTAGCACTCTTGGGGGAGGTGGCCTTAACAGGCAGCACCCAATCTGTCACATGAAGGCATATCACCTTGTGCACAGCACTGCGACTGCTCTGCCTCTCCCTTACCATGCCTGGAATAATGAAGCTGTCTTAACTTCCTGATTCACCGTTGTACATTGGGGTATAATTAGATCCACAGCTTTAGCAGCAGTTTGCGTAAAGCACCACAGTTTAGTTGAAATCAAAGGATTTTCTGACTTGGCTGTTTTGCTTATAGCGCTGTTTCTAGTTGTTGGGATGCTTCCCTCCCCCCACTCCGCATTTTCTGCTTTGGATTATACAGTGTTCATGTATAAATGATATCCAGTATCCTCACAGTTGAAGAATCCAGTCATGTACCTTACAGACAAAACTAGTGCATGATATCTATTAATTTTCTATAAAGAAATAATCCCAAAATGAGCCTGAAAATGTCTTCTAAATACCTTTAAAAAACAATCATCTCCCTTTCCCTCATCATAGCCAGACTCTAATATGTTTTCATGATAATTTAATACATTTTGTCAGGAAAAAAAGTGTTTCAAAACGCAACAGCAACTTATGAGCATCTGAAGGTGTGATTTTTGTTTAGGTTTTGTTCCTGTTGTTATTTAAGCCTAACTTTTATGTGAGCTCTCAGCAGAAACCTAAGAAATGTCTTTAGAGGGAGTAGATCTGAAATGGTTTGGAGTTTAGAGCAGAGGTGCAATAAAGAAAACTTCTGAAGGGATGAACATTGCTATCCATAACATGTTTTAATTTCTGTGGATGGGCATGGAGATAGTGTATGTCTATTCTTCCTTTCCATTGCCTTGAAAACTTAGAAAACCTTTGTATTTATATTGTTATGAGTAATATTTGGTAAGACGGAAAGAAATTATGAAAACACAGGAGAATTTTAAGTGCAGACTGAAGCAGATGTTTCAAATATGGCAAATGTTATTTTAGTTTTGTTATGTTTTCCTTTTGTGCTTTTTGAGATGACAAGACCAAAATATTCCACTGGGCAGATGGGTGGCACTGTGGGGGGCCACACATGCAGGTGAGGCCTGCACCAGATGCCTGGAACTGGGACTGCTTTTCTCCTCGAGGCGGCGAGGCACAGAGCACGCCAGCTGCGGGGCGAATGCTCGCACACTTAGAGATACTTGCTCTGATTTTCTCATGGAGTACCTGGGAGCTTCTGCCTTGTTGTAGCTTCATGGCCAACCCACTGCCCGTGCAGGCCTCAACCGGAGAGGCGAGGTGAATTTTTTTTAATTTTTTTTTTAATCTGAGATGACTGTCCTTGAAACCAGTGGTATATATGGCACCAATTTGCTGTAGTGGTAGTGTGGTTGTCACCTCATGAAGCATTAGCCCTTCCATGTGCCAGAAGAAAATTTCTAATTTTTCTATAGAGTGTTTTGGCGAAGCTGGGGGGCACTGTGCCAGCACAGCTCCAGTGCTGCCCCCCAGCACGAAGCACAGGTGTTCGTTTCTGTACGAAACACACTATTTGAACAAGTGCGGTGTCAGTGTCTTAATTTTTATGCCAGTTTGATTTACATCACCTTAACTATGTATCATCTGAACTGCTGATGATACATACTCGAGTTGGATAGGATAATTCTGTCACAGCGCTATCTCGTTGATTCGTTGTATTATTGTGGTCTTTATGGTCTAGAAGTTCAGCCTTTATGAACTGCAGACTTGCAGTCTCCAGCAGCAGTCTGAAGTAAGTTTAGATTTCCTGCTTTTAACAGAGCAAATTGTTTATAGCTTGTTTATTTGTTTGGTTTTTTTCTCCTTGAGGTTATTATTAGTATGACATATTTTCGCTCAGGGAGGCAGACTTCTCCTTCAACATACATGGCATCCAGCTGGAGAAATGATGGACCAGACTAGATCTGCTTCGTCTTGATGCTTAAGCCTTGCAGTTAACTTACCTGTGTGTAAAGGCTTGGTGTGAAGGGATGTTAACAACATCAAGTCTGCTGCACAGCTCCTTCATCCCTGCAAGTGTTGGACTATTTCACAAGGTGGTATCTTCTTCAAATACAGAATAATGTTCATACTTTGCAAGGTGAAAGGGGCTGGCAGAATTATAAGAAATACAGACTCACCCAGAGGAATCCAAGAGAGGTCTTGGCAACATTTACTCTGAATCTAGGTTAGAAATGCAGCCTGCATTGCTATATTTGGTGCTCAGTCACATTTATTTCTTTAAAACCTTCATGAATGTTTTGTTTTCAGACATAAACTAACTTTCCAGAAGCAGACTGGCAGAAACACTGAGTAAAACATTACATTTTGAAACTGAGACATGAAAGGTGTCTGAATAAAAAAAAAAAAAAAGGAGACAAAGAACTTCAATTTTACTTTGCAAATACCAGTTGTACAAAAATGTAACTGAATCTTTCCAGCTCTCTGAAGTTGAAGACGACCAGGAAAGCAAAAATGGATTTCTACTTTACTTGACACAGTTTGCCTTCAATATTCTAGAAAGTAACCTGAAGACTGCTAAATTGCATGTGACTTTCCCTTAAAGACCTAGAACTAGGGCTTGCTGAAGACTTATGGCAGTGTGGCTCTTTTTTTTTTTTTTTTTTTTTCTCCTAGCTGTCTGTTTTAAAATGAATAAAATACAGACCCAAAGGCTTTCTATTAGACTTTTCCTAGCCCTATCAACACCACTAAACCACGTCCTTCAAGGCAACATCTACCCTGGACTCAACCACCTTCCTGGACAGCCTGTTCCAATGCCCAACAACCCTCTCAGTAAAGAAATTCTTCTGAATACCCAACCCAAACCTCCCCTGGTGCAGCTTAAGGCCATTTCCCCTTGTCCCATCACTCGCCACTAAGGACAACAGACCAACTCCCCCCCTCTACAACAAGTAGAGAGAGCGATGTAGCACAGAGCAATGAGGCCTCCCCTCAGTCTCCTCTTCTCCAGGCTAAACAGCCCCAGATCCCTCAGCTGTTCCTCATACAACACATGCTCCAAATTCTTTCCCAGCTTGGCAGGCCTACTCTGTACCCTGTCCAGCACCGCAGTGTCCCTCTTGCAGTGAGGGGCCCAGAACTGGATACAAGACTCGAGGTGTGGCCTCACCAAAGCCGAGCACAGGAGCATGATCACCTCCCTGCTCCTGCTGACAACACCATTCCTGATCCAGGCCAGGATGCCCTTGGCACTTTAGGCCACCTGGGCACACTGCTGGCTCCTGTTCAGCCGGCTGTCCCGCAACACCCCCAGGTCCCTCTGTGCCTGGCAGCTCTCCAGCCACTCCTCGCCAAGCCTGTAGCGCTGCTGGGGGTTGTTGTGGCCGAAATGCAGGACCCGGCACTTGACCTTATTGAAACTGATGGGATTGGCTTTGGCCCAGCGATCCTGCCTATCTAATTCCCTCTGCAGAGCTGCCCTACCCCCAAGCAAATCAACACTTCCACCCAGGGTGATGTCATCTGCAAACTTACTAAGGGTGCTCTCTACCCCCTCGTCCAAATCATTGATAAAAGTGTTAAACAGGAGTGGCCCCAGTACTGATATTTTTCTTATGGCATTCAATTCTTCAGCAGTTTCTTCTGTGCATATAGTAGGTTGAAGAAAAGAGCTAGCTAGAGATAAAAACTTTGCTGAACTCAAATTTTTGACCCTCCTACTTCGGAAAATCTTTTAGATCTTTTGTTGTTGATTTTGCTCTCTTTTTCCTTTGACATTATTGCAGAAATTATGTATACAAATGCTTTTGGAATGTAGGAGTTTTATATTTCTCCAGCAATTATGCCATATTGCAGAGCAGTTTATGCTAATGCTGTGTTACTTCTGCATGCAAATAGTTGAAATGAGAGCACTGAAATACAACTACTTACAACATGGATCTCCACTACTAGTTTTCCACTACACAATGTGTCCTCATCTTTCAATGTAAATTATTCTGCTTCTCTTGCATTTGTCTACCTCTATTTCACTTGGCTGTGTGCCTGCAATTATGGTGTGAGTGAGCACGTGTCTGCATTTGTGGGCTTCTAAGTATGGGGTTATATTTTATTGAGACTGTAAGGATTTGCAGAAGCAAGCAATACATTCTATAAATGTAGTTTCTTGGGGATTTTGTGCAAATTCCAGATGCCATTTGAAAAAATCCAGCATTTATGTAAAATGTCTAAAGCAATGGGAATCACCTCATATATGCTTGATACAAAAAAAGTAACTGAATATGCAGTACCTTGAAGAAATATTTTGGTTATAGTAAAAACAAACTTCCAAAATGAATTACTCTTAACCTCTACCAAGTCCTAATATGCAAAACACTCAATATGAATATTCTGTTGAATAATTTTATATAATACACTGATTATACATGTCAGTACCTTATCACGTTATATTAGCAACTGTAATAATATAGCATTATATAATTATGCAGTATTACAGGCATGATACTGGTGCTGTAATAACAAAACCTGTTTCCACAGCCCCTGTATTTTCCTTGGCTTTCTGGCATTTATTGTTACTTTTTTTGATTCATTACTTCCAGAGATGTAAAAGCACTTACTTGTAACATTGGGCGAGGTTAAAAACAGTCTTGGAGACAAAAATATAACAGCAAAAAAATACAGAATGGGCAAATATGTGGTAGCACTCTTTAGTTATCAGTTAGGGTTTAGGTAAGCTAATCCTTAGCTGTGGGAGTCAGACAACTGCCTTAACATTGTTCTGCTCTTGTAATTGCTTTTCAGAGGAGTGGCTGTGGCTGGGTACAGAAGAATCTAATTTAGGAAGATGCATTATATTTTGAGTTTGGTTCAGGGAATTAATTTTTTATTTTGTTGGGTTTTTTTCAGTTCCAGGTAGTGGGCTTACAAAACCCTGGAAGGTAGAGGGGGGAAAGAAAGTATATTAACCTATATAGGGCAGGTAAAACTCTGAATGTTTTCGAGTGTACCAGTATTCAACACCTGATAAGCTACAATGTGTTAATAAGAGTAAAAAAAAAAAAGTGATTAGAGTTTTTTTTCTGGATCAGATTTTTTGGTACACTTTGTGTTACCTTCTTTCATCAATCAGTTCATTACCTGCATTGGAGTGGTCCTTTATTTAAGCCAGTTAGATTTGAGAAGAGGCTGGGAGTGTCCCACCACCCTACTTGTACCCCAGTTTGGTTGCAGCACTTAACAAGGAACACCTGGGTCACAGAGAAATATATTCTTTATATAATCAATATTTTGCAATTTTTAATTAAGAACTTCTTGTATCATAGTCCAGAATGTAGGACTTACCGTGCCAGGTGAGTGATCTGGCCACCCCAAATCATTATCACCATTCTTTTGCGTGGCCCAAATGATACTTAAAACAGAAACAGACAGCATTGAGGTCGTGCCATCTCCACAGTGGGTGTGAGGTTGGTGGCTCAGGCACTGCTGTAGGACAGGCAAAATGTTTCAAATCTTCTCTGGCAAAGGAGAGAAATTAATAACATTCAGGGTGACTATGCATGTGCTGTTAGATGAAGCTGTGCCAGTGTCACCTCTTCCTTCGGATGTCCTTTTATACGAAAGACTAATTCTTTAATGTATTTTAAAAAAAAGAACCCTGAAAGAACTCTGGGTGATTATTCAGAGCTGTGACTCCCAAGTGAAGAGCAACCAGTGTAAAGTATCTAATTGTTCCTGAAAGGCAGAGGGTGAAAAGCTCCATCGTGGATGCTTTTGTGTTACTTTGGGAAGTTCTCTCTCTGCACATCAGTTCTGAAGATTGCATTCCGGTTTATCTGCATTTTCTATTAAGAACTAGTGAAGAAGCTGTTACTTATATTGGGTCTGGAATCACATCAATTGGAGATATAAATTGAGATTGCTTGTGAAGTTAACTTAGTCTTATAAATTTTGTGATTCATAGATGTGGGTAATTCCAATACCATTAGCAAGAATACCTTAAAAGCCATAGCTTGTCTTGACTTCGAGGCCTGAAATGTGTAATTGATTGAATCTACGGAAAGTACGTTTGTAAATCCTGAAGTTTACTTTTTCCACTGGCTAGGGTTGTCCTTTCTGCACAGGCAGTGGAACCAGGAGCTTGTATCCTGGGTGGACTAAAGGGACATTGCCTACATGTGTAGTGATGGGGTTAGGAAGCCTAAGGTACAATTGGTATTGGTGAGGAATATGAAGAGTAATAAGAGCTTTTACAAGCACACAGTCTCAGAAAGACGTGGACCTGTTAGAGTGGGCCCAGAGGAGGGCCATAAAAGTAGTCAGAGGGCTGCAACCTTCATATAAGAACAAGCTGAGAGAATTGGGGTTGTTCAGCCTGGAGGTAGCTTTGGAGAGACCTTTCAATACTTACAAGTGGCTTATGAGAAAGAGAGAAAGATTTCAGCAATGCTTGTACTGACAGGAGGAGAGGCAATGGTTTTAAACAGAAGAAGGGTAGATTTAGATTGGATGCAAGAAAGATGTTTTATTTTATGGTGCATGTGGTGAAATACTCAGGTTGCCAAGAGAATTTTTTGCGTATTCCATTGCTGAAAGTATTCATACCCAGACTGGATGGTGCTTTGAGCAACCTGATCTGCCCACGGCAGGGGCTTTGCAGTATGCGGTCTTTAAAGGTCCCTTCCAACTCAAACCGTCCTATGATCCTAAGGTTTGGACTCTATGATCCTAAACCACAATCAACAGAAGCTTTCTGCAGTAATTCCTATGAACATCTGAAAGTTGAGTGTACTCACATTCAAACTTATTCTCAGCAGCAACTACTCATCATGCACCTTGACTGCATTTATGAAGTTTTATTTGATACCATTTTGTTGATACTTTAGGGAGTCATACAAGCATAAAATAAAGGAAAATAATGGTGAGGAATCTCTATTCCTTCAGCTCAAGCAGAGAATTAGTCTTATGCTTTCTCAGCTGTGGGTCATCTTTATGAATATTCATCAATGATTTGGATGAGGGACTAGAGAGTACTATCAGCAAGTTTGCTCATGACACCAAGCTGGGAGGAGTGGCTGACATGCCAAAAGGCTGTGCTGCCATTCAGTGAGACCTGGACAGGCTGGAGAGTTGGGCGGGGAAAAATTTAATGAAATATAATAAGGGTAAGTGTAGAGTCTTGCATCTGGGTAGGAACAACCCCAGGTTCCAGTATAAGCTGGGGAATGACTTATTAGAGAGCAGTGTAGGGGAAAGAGACCTGGGCGTCTTGGTGAACAGCAGGATGACCATGAGCCAGCAATGTGCCCTTGTGGCCAGGAAGGCCAATGGCATCCTGGGGTGTATTAGAAGGGGGGTGGTTAGTAGGTCAAGAGAGGTTCTCCTTCCCCTCTACTCTGCCCTGGTGAGACCCCATCTGGAATATTGTGTCCAGTTCTGGGCCCCTCAGTTCAAGAAAGACAGGGAAGTGCTGGAGAGAGTCCAGCACAGGGCAACTAGGATGATTAAGGCAGTGGAGCATCTCCCTTATGAGGAAAGACTGAGGGAGCTGGGGCTCTTTAGTTTGGAGAAGAGGAGGCTGAGGCGTGACCTCATTAATGTTTACAAATATACAAAGGGTGAGTGTCACGAGGATGGAGCCAGGCTCTTCTCGGTGACAACCACTGATAGGACAAGGGGTAATGGGCTGAAACTGGAACATAAGAGGTTCCGCTTAAACTCGAGAAGAAACTTCTTCTCAGTGAGGGTGACGGAGCCCTGGAACAGGCTGTCCAGGGAGGTTGTGGAGTCTCCTTCTCTGGAGACATTCAAGACCTGCCTGGACACGTTCCTACGTAGCATTATCTAGGTGTTCCTGCTCTGGCAGGGGGATTGGACGTGATGATCTTTCGAGGTCCCTTCCAATCCCTAACATTCTGTGATTCTGTGATAATTTGGTATTTGGTCTGTAGGCTGTTATACTGCAGTCTGTTCTGTCCTGTGCTGATGTGGATGTTTTCACAGACAGTTACAGCAACATCCACTGAATGAGAGGGAAACCACATTTCCTTCTCTGGCCTTAGCCCTCAAATGCAGAGGAGTAATAATAATTTTTAAAAAACTGCTGCTGTTTAATACCTAAAATGAGTTTCTACCGCAGAAAATTTCCAGCAGCAAGAGTAGCAATTAAACTAGGCATGCCCCCTTTATGTCATTCAGGGACTAAACCAATGAAAAAAAAATTAATTTGCCTTCTCTGTGCTTCTTGTGCTGTTGGGTTTTGAAATTATTAGTCATGTAGTCAGCAAACAAAATGGCACATTTACACAATAGGGAGATGATAACTGTTTCAAAGAGCAGAGAATCTTGCCCGTCAAAGAAATGGAAACAGTGAAATTTGACTAGTTTGCAGTGACCTGGGGTCTCTTGGTCTTGTCTGCATTTATGTGTATGTACCATAATTAATGATAGCACATTTCATAGTGTATCCACAGTACTAAGATAAGGTTCTGTATTACTGTATTCAAATTTTTCCATTTGTTCTTTTGCCTTTCATGATTTAAGACAAATATATGTTATAACAGGGCAGAGTTCGTAATAAATACTGTTCAACATGCTGTCTATGGATGTGATCAAAGCACTGAACAAGGAATTGGAAACTCTCAAACTTCATCTCTCACCTCTCTTTTTAGGTAAGCAACTTCTCTCTGTTTCTCCCATGTGTCACCTAGGGAGGAGGATGACTCTTACAAGCCTCACCAGGTTGTTGTCAGGATTAATTACAATGTTTGCAAAATGCTTTGAAGATAAAATGCTAGGTAAGTGCTAAGTAGTATTTTTATTCCACTGGAGTTGGAGTAATGTCAAAGAGAATGTCATCTTCAAAGACATTGCTGTCAGATCTAGAGTGCTTACAGGATGGATGAAGGTTATTTAATTTTGTCTGCACATACTGAAATTATAAAGGTCAATATAATCCTTTCTTTAATCAAAGTAATAGCTTGAATCTTATATGATTATTGAATAAAATAATCAATTTTTGGTTATATGGTGATTACAGAATGGATGGATTTCCAAAATCTGCTAATTAGAGCCATTATTAAACAGTAACCGAAACACATGCCTGAGGGAAAGCAACTGCTGCTTAAATGTTAAAGAAATGTACTTTGGCGGGGGGGGGATGGGATCTCAAAGGAGAAGCTATTGCAACTGTTTTGAAGAAAAGTTAGGGACAGGTGAGGAAAAGTGTAAAACAGCAGAGGAAATGTGAAACTGAGCTTCAGCTAGGTTAAGCAATGCCTTGAATAAGAAATCAAAGACTTTAGTGTTTATGCTTTATACTAAACCCACTGCAGTAGTATGGTCTAATGATGGACCTGATTTGTTCCCCTTACAAATTTTAAAAATATATCTTTCAGTTTGACTTGCGTAAGTTTTGCTTTCATTTTAGTTTCATTAGAGGTTTTATTTTTAGTTGATTTGTTTTAAAATTCATATAAGTTTGTTAAAAATAAACATTTTCTTTATCACCTTAAAACTTACTCAAAACTGAAATGTGATTGAGACTTACGGACTTTATATGTTTTGACGTTTCTACAAGCTTGAATTTTCACATCTTGCTTCATGATCACAGCTAGGTTGAGAAGAAATTCTGAGATCTTGACCCTCAAAGCCATGATTCATCAGATTTTAAAAGCACGTCAACCTTTAAAGGCACTTGAGTTTGTATTTGACACAAGTAATTATTTATTTTAAGAACTGGAAAGGCATTTATTTCTTTAAATAAATTAGTTCAGAAATGCATCTTCAGAGCTATTATGTAATCTTGTTCTGTATCTTTTGCTCTTTTTCTCATTCAACTGCTTTTCAGACAATAAAGCAGTAAAAGTATTGGATTTAATTTTTAAGTCTGAGTGGTACAGGACCCTCGTTTTCTTCAGTGACTTGCCCTGTGGATGAGAGGTCTCATTATTTCACGAGGTTCAAGCATAAATATAAGAAGAAACTATGTAATTAGTAATTGGTGCAAGGCACAGTTCATGAAAATCATGGCAGCTATTGCTGGAGCAAGAACACTAGTTTAGCTATATCTTTTAACTGCCAGATTCAGGGATGTGAGCTGTCATTCAGAGATTGAATAGTTGCAAGTACAGGGTAGAATAGTGAATAGAAGATAAAAGCAGAATAATCATTGTCATAAGTAATAATCAGGCCTTAAGAAGTGCTCAGCTTTGTGAGAAACTTGAATTCAAAAGATGTTGCATTGAGAGACATGTTTAGTGGTGTTGATAGAGCTAGGACAAAGGTTGGACTCAATATTAAAGGTGTCTTCCAGCTGAAACTGTTCTATGACTGTAAGTGAATTGTCCCGTCAAGTGGCTGCTCACAACTTGCAAGCAGTTCAAGTGCGGTTCCAATGCCACAGCTGCTCGTTTGATCCGTGGGGTGGCTGTGAGTCCACGAAAGCTTTTGAATACTCTTAGCCCGCAGCCATAGGAGGAAGCAGGACTGCTAAGGCTGACCTTGCTTTGAGATCCAGAAGCACAGCCAATCTCAGCCTCTAGCAGAGAAATGGGATCTGTTATGCTCGGGGACAAAATCCTCAGTCTGAGGGTTCTATCTGTGATTGGTATCCTGTGCTGTGCAGTACAAACAGAAGATTTTGTGAGTTCTCCAGTATGAAGATCTTGCTGTGTGGCTCGTAGGGCTGGGCATGACTGGCTGTAGGTATCTTTGTATTCAACTGTGGGTTTAACTGTCCACATTCCTGATTACAGAGTGAAAAGTATTTACTTTCAGCCCAGAGAAATTCTTCCTAACTACTCCTCAGGATGTAAACTTTGTCTTAAATTTCAAGACAGATGAGCAGTTCTGGTGTGTATATGGAATAGGTAACTCGATCGTAAACCACTTTTGATCAATAATTCTCTGAAGCAGTTTGATGGGCTGTAAATGTAGAATTGGCAAGATAATGTCTACTGTTACAATTAAATCTTGCCTCTTTGTGCATGGAATGAAGTGTGTTTAGGACAGTGGTATCAAAGTGGTATCAAATAAGCCCTCAGTACAATACTTAGTTTTAAATAATTGTTTTGCGCACACACACAAAAATATTTCACGTGACTTAGTTTGGTATAAGATACTCAGTATAAGTTCTGCCTTGTGAAAACTACCACCTTCTATATAGTGAAACTAAATTACTACGTGGTTCTTTGGTATAGTTCATACCTAGCTGCTGTTTTTTCCATTTAGGGAGTTGTTGGGCTTAGCTTCCCTCATCTCACATCTGTAACCTTCATCTCCCTGTACGTCTTCTAAAGAATAACTTCTCAGAAGTCAGGTTCCAAGTAGTACCAGCTCCTCACCTGACCTCTTTTCATCATGTCAGGAAGAAACCCTTTCTGTTCTACACCTTCCCAAATGTGCTCTTGCCTTCCTCTATAAAGGCATGCTTTCTCCTTTGGTCAGAATTGGTCTTAAACTGCAACAGCTCAGATTTGAGGGTTACAAGCTTCTTGCATTCAGTAAATATACGTATCTCCTGGACAAGCAGTTATCTTTTCTGTACTTTGCCTTAAGTAGTCCACATTCAGAGTAGTCTGCTGTTGATATTTGATCTACAAAAAGAACTTTTTACACTTTGAATTGTCATGTGTAATAACACTTTTTTTATTTTTTTTTAAGAAGCTTCTTTTAAAACTTGTTTTCACCTCCCCCACTTCTTAATAACTTTATTTTCTATTTAATTCACGGTTTCTTTATCAGGTTTCTCTTCTTCATTGTTACTCCTCATAGTGCCTACTAGTTTGACTTTCTTTCCCTTCTCCCCGAATTTAAGAATGCCTGATTTTGGATCCTACTGTACACTCTTGGCTTGGAATATAGCTAGTTGTGGAGAGCATTTTTGTATCTGAGAAACACCTTCACTGTGGTTCACCAAAGCTTGTTTTAACACTGTATTGAATCACAGAATCATAGAATATCCTGAGCTGGAAGAGACCTATGAGGATCATGCATTCCATTTCCTGACTCCACACAGAACAACCTAGAAGTTAAACCATACGTCTAAGAGCATTGTCCAAATGCTTTCTGAACCCAGCTAGCTTAGAGCCATGACTGCTTCCCTGAGGAGATTGTCTGAGCATCCTTCCAGTGAAGAACTTTTTCTTAATTACCTCCTAACCTGCTGGAGTAAGAGGAATTACACAGTTTCCAAGCTAACTGCCTGATCTGTGTACTGTTAGAGTTATAAACTGAGCCCTGCATTAGATTTTTCTTTCATTTGTCTATCTCAAATGGAGTCTCTAAGTGGAAGTCTGGGGCTGTGCACTTCACTGACATTTCATGCTTCCTGCAGCCCCTAAGCTGGACTTTGAGTTGTAATCCAAATGTTTTGTGAACTTGAAACCTGATGGTGCAAGCAGATTTGGGGATTTGGGATTATGTCTGAATAAAGAATACTTGTGCCATTTTCTTCCATGAACATGAATAGTTCCATCCACAGTGGCACAGAAGGACAGTATAATTCATTTGGTCATTGAAGACTGACAGAAGAAATATATTCTTGAAATTGTGTCTCGGATAACAATCTCCCTTAGTTTATACTTTCACCTTGCCTTGTGAGTACTTTCAGCATGTCTCCTGGCTTCCCAGCAGGCACAAGCAGAAAGTCGTGCTCACAGCACAGTCTCTGCTGTACGTGTTTTTTGCAGGCAGTGGCGGTCACTAATAAATCTTGCCCATGCTCAGAGCAAATACCAGCTGTCCTTGCTTGCTCTCTGAACCAGCTGGATGGAAGCCAGATCTAAACTGGAAGCCATGTAGCTGTGTTAGCGTGGCACTGAGCCCCAGTGCCACATGAGCCTGAAAGACCTGTCTCCCAGCAAGACTTATTAGCTCAAACTCGGTGCCATATTAATTGTACCTCGGCATCTTCTGGTCTGCTGCTGGCTCACATCCAGCCGGCCTGGGGCACAGACAAAGGCAGTCTGCAAAGGAACTACCTGTAAAATACCATGTGGCTGCAACCCATGTTTCCTTCCACAGCAGTCACCCTTCCTTTGCCTAAACTCTCTTTCAAATTGGGCTGCAAATGTGTAGTAGAAGCTTTGTGCTTAGAGGCTTATCCCTCTAAGGAAATGGCTCTTAAAAGCCAAGGAATATTCTTTGGTAAATATATTCTTAATAAATAACCCCAGCTGTTTCTTCAGGAACTCTTATCTGTTGATGACTTTCTTTTTGATACTCGGTTTTTCTCTAGTCATTTGGATTCAGGTGAAAAACTGTATCCTTGGTATACATGAAAAATTCATATTAATTCCATATTAAACGTCAAACTCCAAACTATATTTAAGCCTCTGTGCATTTCAGAGAGATATTTTAGACTGACTGTTTAAGTGCTGCGGAACATACTGTGTTGTACTACATTTTACTGGTATAGCATTTCTTAATTAACTTTTGAGTTGCAGAAAATCTCATAACAACAATTTTCAGGTATTGCGTAGTGTATTGTAGCTATAATATTTATTATTGGCATATTAAAAGAAGGCAGGAAGCCTAACTAATAACCACTTTAAGGGGATCTTTTAACTGCAATATCACAAAGATTGTTCAAGTAAAAACTCTGTTTAGAACTTGAACTGTTATTTGCTTTGAAAGGTCTTCTGCATGCTGAGTGAACTCAGAATTCTAAATGTTTGTTTCTGCATTTCAAACAGCATAGCTTACTATACTGATGAAGTAGCCACAAGGTAATTTTTACATTTCAGCAATGGAGATTTTATCATAATATCCAAAAGGCACATACTGTGTTGCCATCTGCTTATTTTTTCTTATTAAACTGAATGAGAGATCAAACTTTTAAAAAAATGTTTTCTTTAAAATATTTATCAATACTGAATGTCTGTGCATGGTAAACAGGGATTTATTTTTATTTTAAAAAAATGTATTTGATAACTATGTTTTGTACTCATGTTCTTAACCCTTAAACACTATGTGTTTTGCCCTTTTCTGCTTTACAACATTGCTTTTGTTTTTAAACTAGTTTATTTGCCAGGAACAAGCACATATTGAAAAGTGGGAGGGGGGGAGAACCAACAAAAAATCCTGCCGGATGTCAAGGAGACAATAAATGAAGGCTCCTGAGACAGAGGGAGAGCTTCTACAGCCCGGGATAGAGGGATACCTTTATTCATTATGAAGCTTCTAGTAGAAAAAGAAGACTTCAATATTTATAAATGTGATGGTAGACATAAAGACCAACAATCGTGCCTGGTTTCAAATCATGCCTGTGGAAATCAGTCTGTCGGAACTTACTCAGTGAACTGGCATTTTACTTTTCAAACATTCTAGCAAGAGCTGGGGATTTTCTTGAGGGCATGCAATTTTTTATTGGGTGTTCAATGAATACCTCAAAAAATGTCTTCTCTCTCACTCTCCAAATGGATAGTTTTTACTTCACCTCCTTTTCTCTTTCTACACAATTTTAATCCCTATGACAAGACAAACTTATGATTTACTGTCTTATCAATTCCTTGAGCAAAAAATAGCTTTCTTTTGTCTGATAAGCAGTGACTCAGGATAAGGCATAGAAGAGTATCTGTTCTTGAGAGCTGATTTTCTGACTCAGTGCTGGTAAATACACTTTGGATTCATTGCACAGCTTTGTGGGTTGTTCTGCCTTTTGTATAGGTGTCCAAAGGTAAAAAGAAAAATAACCCAAACATTGATAGGCTGGGCATTTAGCTGCACTTCAAAGTGAGGCCAGGACTATCCGTTTCTGAAGTAGTTCTGCTGCACGTCCAAAAAAAAAAAATCCATAATGGCAGGGTGCAAGATGCACATTTCATTAATAAGACACATAAAGCATTCATAGATTTACTTCAGATTGTCGGGTTCATGTAAGTTAATAGAATACCATTCCTAAGCCTCTACTGTGGATACAGAGAATTGTTAATAACCTTAAAATGGCTTCCAGAAGGGTAGCAGGTTCTTTTTATAGATATATTGTTTCCACTTCAGTGGCAGCTAAAATATTTTCTCACATTCTACTATTTGCGTCAACTCAGGTATAGGATGAACTCGTCTACAGAACTGCTTAGGTCAAACAGGTGATACTTGGGACTTAGAGGAGACTCTATGGAAGAGCAGGATGAGACAGGAGCCACACTCTGGGGTTTCTTAAGTGACACCACATGTGCAGGCACCTGAATTGCATCCTTTACGAGCAAACATGATAAATTCTTAGCTGCTGACAGGAATGTTCAAAGGTAATAGCGAGTGTTGATTTTCAGGGAGTCACAAAAATTAACCCTTCTCGCTTCCTCTTCTCTGCTTAAAAAAGAGCATGTGAGGGGTTTGTTAAAGCATCTCGGTTTAGCCTTTTAGTTTAAAAGGGTGGTTTGTGGGTTTTTTTCTTTTTTTGTCTTTTTGTTTTCTTTTCAGGGTAACTGTTTACTTATGTCATAGTTGTAGGTTTATTTCTGATTACATGCATCTTTCAGCTAAAAAAGGTCTATACAAGCAAACAAGTTTATATTAGGGCCTTGAAAACTCTCTCTGTGGTTAAGTACCAGAAATTATCGGAGTCTACTTTTGCATGGCGGAAACAAGGAATGTAGAAAGTGCATGCATCTCTGTTATACCAGTGGTGGAACAGCTAAGGACTGTCTCATTTCTGCTCTTCCTAAGTCCTCAATTTCCAAGTCTGAGCTTGGAATCACAAGCTGTCATAACAAATTACTGTCACACAAATGGATACTTGGATTAAAATCATGCACCTGTTTAAAATTACTCTCCAGTGATTTACAATGCTGAAAAACTGATGTGATGTCCTTCATCACTGTCCTGATAAACAATCAGATTTTCTGTGTGGAAATATTTATGCTCTCCCATTGCACAAAACTCTGAAATTGGTCTACAATTACTAATTTTAGTGGAGATTAGACCTGTTAAAACTGAGGGAAATATTGAATGTATCTCCCTGATGCTTCACTCCATCAGTTAAGCGGCTCTACCTTGTCTTTCTTCACTCCCTCAATTAATCAGCTTTACTAGTTCTACTCTTACCCAGTCAGGGCTTTTTTACATAAATCTTGTCAAACTACAAGAAAGTAATTTGGCTCCCGTTAACAGCAACTATGATATTTGTTTTGCACCTTCAAAAATTTGAGCACAACTTTCTTCATTTCATCAATTCATTTTTAAGCAAATAAGCGGTTATAGTGGACACTTGAAGGAATTATTGAGATTCTTTACTTGTTATGACCTCTCATCATGGACCTGGATGACTTCTTGGCTGTGAGTAAGGTCTTGGGTAGTCTGCTCTGGAGATCTTCAGTCACAGAGGATGTCATGGGTTTCCCAATCCTTTGTGCATCCATTAGATACTATGTTTCAGAGAAAATAATATCCTACTTCTGTAGCAGATATACTGAGAGTCAGATATTTTATGGACCTAATATTTTCAAAATTATCTAAAAAGGCAAGAAATCTGGTTCCCTTGGTCAGCCTTGAAGGTGTCAACGTTAATAGCTTATTCACCAGTTAACAGTCCTTTCATCCTGATTGTTTCTAATCAGTTCTTCCTCTAAATTCACAAATTGATTCAGCAGCTCTGTATCTACACCAGTAATGAAGCTTGCAAAACATGAGATTTTTTCTTCCTATTTTGGATTTTACTTTTTATTTTTAGTATGATGACAACATATGGCAATAAAAATCACTTCTAAGGCTCTTTGCTTAGTATAATCTCCCTTCTTTGGTTTAGGTGTCTAGAACTATAAAATTACCAAGTATTGCTTGCATTCTTATTTCTTCAATATTATATAATTATGTTTCTGTAGAAGCAATATCCTTGAATTTTTAGGAAGCAGGTCAGCATTTGGGAAGGAGATATTGTATTTGAGTAAATTATTGAAGATGATAAAATATTTTTACATTTATCTTTACATTAAATACAAGTCTTCCCTGTCCAGCTTCCCTCCTCGTTGTTCTCTGCATAAATGTACATGAATACAATCTATGAAAATATGACTTTTCAATGCTTGTGTTATATTTTCCAGATCCCACTTTTATAAGCATTTAAGGAAATATGAACCACAAGACTAAAACTCGGGTCTTTGTGATAATTTCGAATAATCTGTGTGGAAGGAGTTTCTATATATCAAAGCGTCACTTGAATTTTTATGATGTATTCCCTCTTGTTAAACAACAATCTCAAGTGAGAAATATTTTATTGACACCTCTAAGGAACTTCAGCATTTCTCTACATCTTATAGTTAAAAAGTGTATTTAGTTCAGCTGGCTCCCTCATGTTGCCTTAGCAGGAGAAGGTACCATTTGTTAATACTGATTGAAAGTATAGCTTTGTTAGTAACTTTTAATAAGGTTTTGTCTCTAATGACAGAATAGAGCTGAAAGGGATGACAGTTTACTGTGTTGTGTAGCATAGTTCTCTATAATATAATTTTGTGAATTTGGAGAAAATCTAAAGCTTTATCAAGAGTTCAAAATAAGAAGTAGAATGGAAGATAATGATGCCATAAGAGGAGATTATTAAATGTGGCATTAGAAAAGGTGAGACAAGAATTGGAATGCCACTGTGATGATCTTTTCCACTTGATGACAACTGATTTCACTAATTATCACCAGACAGCTGGGATCTCTTCAGATTGCATAGTCCTACCCCTCCTGTTCCGTGCCTGAAGTTATCTAAGACCTCAAAATTTAAAATTGTCATCTGAAAAATCTTTAGGACATGCAGAGTTGCTGTTCAACATTTAAAGGAGTTTATTAAATTGGTTTATGCTGCTTTTTCTATATTCTTGGAATGTTATGAATTTGATGTTGCCAGGTATCTTGTGTGCTTCCAGAGGATCAGCTTCAACAGAATACAAGCCTCTGAAAACTAATGTGAGATTCAGTTACAGGGTGATAGAACCTGTGACGTGTCCCTTCCAGAGGCAGGAACTCATCTCTGGAATTATCTGCGTGCTGTCTGCTAACATTGATTGTGTTAGACACATCTATATTCATTGCAGAAGGATTAGCCAGAAGAATTTAGCAGAGGGGAGACTGCAAAAAGGTGATCCAGGAAGTCTGGCTGATCTTTTGTGACACAAAATATTCCAACAGCCTTTTGCCCCTTTCAGGATATCAAAGGAAAAGGAAGAAGAGTATATATTGTTGAGCCATACCTCATTTCAGTTGCTATGTATGTGAGGAAGAGAAAGGTGAAGTTCTTACTGCAGAGGTGGTAAAGCGAGATACTAGACACGTGAATGGACCATGTTTAGCAATGTTGTAGAAATAGGAGGGAGTGAATTTGACCTTTTTTTAGCAGTTCCCTAGCTTCTCTGCTGAACTCTCCCTACCGTATTTTAGTTAGCCATTAATCCTTTAAAAGCCACTATCACATGAATAATTTCTCTGGAGGTTTAGGGCTTTGGGTTACATTGGTTTTCATTGAGGCTTGCTCTCCTAAGTTTGTTGAGTGGTGTGTTTTGCAGACGCTTTGTTGTTTTGTTTGGTGTGGGGTTTTTTTTTTGGGGGGGAGTGGGGAGACAGAGCAGGCTGTATGCACATACATTGTTTAACTGGTTTTGTGCTCTTCCTTGGTTATGTAATCTAAGACGTGTGTTTAACTAGATGCACTGACTCATGTAGCCAGCCTAGCCAAGCAGTCTTCTTGCTTGCCACTTTATCTCAACTTCAGCAACCTCCTTCCTTTGACAGTTTATTTTAATTCTTCGTTTTTCTTGAATTTTCAGGGGTTTTTACAGGTCTTTCTTCAAACCCTGATTCAACTCACATTGAAGTTCATATCTCTGGACAGAACTGTGTGGGGAAAAGCAGTTCAAGTCTACTTATACAGTCTTCCTCCAACAGGACAGACATTTTGTACCCCTCCAGATCCCATCAGTTTGGGTCGACAGTCTCTCACACTTCTTCCTGTTACTACACTCTGTTCCTGTTTTCTTGTATAATCTGCCCACTCTTCTTGAAAGTTAGCCTTCACTGTGAAACTATTTTTAAAAACAGTCCATGTTTTCTGAGTCAAATTATGATGTTTCTTTTTCCCCTGTTATCCTAAAACAAAATAAAAGCCAATATTTCAGTCATTTGTGGAATTGGTAGTATGCCTGTAGTTCGTTCTCAGAATATTGGGAAAGACTGTTACTGAGAGGAGAGGATGAATAACAAAGGCATATCCATACAAGCAAGCTGGATTATATGAAAATTGACCAGTTTTAGGTAGCTTGTGTTTGTGTTTCAAAACTGATAAATGAGAACTTTAGCACCAAAACTAGTGATTCTGGGAAGTTTGATGAGGCAAAGAACTACCTCCAATGAAGGACGTATATTTAGATTTTCCAATATGAATTTAAGTAGAGATTATATTATAGGAACCCCTTGTTCAAAAGATTCATGTTTAGATCTCCAGCCTATGCAGCAAATGTCTAACTACTGGAAGTTTCCAGTGGAATCTAGATAATCAGAAGTTTGGCTTATTGGTGCTGGGTATCTACTATTTTAGTTTTATTTCATTAGAAATGGATTATTCTGGTGAAGCTAATAGAAGGATATTTTGTGAAGGTGTATGAAGTTCCAGAATCACCATCTATGATCTAGGCATTTCCAGAGTTAAATGTTTAGACTTGGGAAGGCTATAATCAAAAGGTATTGCTATATGATTGTTACTTGTTATATATCTTTTTTCTGGATATTCATTTTTTGTCCACTTTTACAGAGCACTTTGTTCCCACCCAATACAATAGGTCTTACTAAGCAAGTGGATTTTTAAGAATAGCTGATCTTTAAACAGTAAGGACTTCTCAACCTTAATTCTAACAAAACAGGCATTTTATCATAACACTGTTTGCATTCCACTGAAATCCACAGGAAAGAAATTGCCTCATTGCTGTCCCCTACTTGGAATCCGAATAAATAAACGATACATTTGGCCGTGTGTGCTTTCTTAATCTCAGGGACTGGTGCTAAAAGAAGAGGTGGCCTGCAATCAGGAAGATATTTTTGGTTAAAAGAACTGCTGCATGAAGTGCAGTGTTCAGAGCTGTAGTGTCAGAAGCAAATACTTATTGATTCTGACCTCTCTTCATTTATACATCTTACTGATCAACTCTCTGATAATGCTGCTCTGCCCGATGCTGGAGCATGGGATTCAGAGTAAATAGACCTGCCAGAGTAGGTTTCCACCATGATTGGATCGAAGGCCTGGGAGTCATTCTGCAATTTCTTCGCCATAAAAGTCTTCTCAGTGTCTGTTCGACTTTGCAAAAGGAAGTTACACTTAGGCTGCTCTACAGCAATATTTCAGTTTTACTTATTACTTCATGTTTTCATTGAAGCTTTCTTCATCATCCTCTGGGCACAACCATTTTAGTCCTTTAAAGTACCTGTTAAATTAACATATTTTTCAGGAAAACTTGCTCTTTTAATTTTCTAGACCATTTTGCATTTAAAAGACTATATATGTGGAGGTTATTCATAATGTCACCCCTTTCAAAAACCAGACTGATTTAATTCCTTTGGTTTCCAAGACAACAGCCATGGCTTTCTTAAGCCAAACATGGCTTCTAATTAATGTCATCTAAGTACCTGCAGGCATCATTCCTGGTCTGTAGTCTTTTGTGTCTGATCTAGTCGAAAAATGTCTGTACTTTCTGAACAAAGAAAAGATAGGTCCATGGTGTGAAAGCAAGCGAACAGATGAAAGTGAGAATAATTATAAAACTAAACCAAAAAAGTGATACTGATTTTTTGGGGTTTTTTTTCTCCTCCTTTCCATACTACCATTGAGAAAGTGAAAATGGGTCCTTTCCACTCCTGCCTATCAGTTGCTGTTCTTCTGTATAGCACTGAATGACAGTTATGTTCAATTTTCTGTGATTTTCCTTAGGGTTTTGAGGGGAATGTCTGTTCCCTTGCCTACCTGCTTCTGAAAGAGATTGTGTCAACATCTGGAGTGCATACCCAGAATATTTCCATTGTTTCCTTCATTGTATGAAGCAGGCAAATTGATGTTTTGTTTGGTTCTCCAATTGCTTTGTGGAACTTTGTAGAGAGTGCCTATGGTGGAGGTTGGTTGTTTTGTTTTGCAGCACGGTTTGATTGCCTGACAATGTCATTTGAATGCCTTGCTTTCCCATCTTATTTGGATCAGCAAAGTGGTGATTGTTTTTACCTTTGTTTTATTTTGGTTTTTTTTTCTGTTAGTAGTTATTCTGTTATTCTATAGTTAAGTTTACTGTAGAAGAAGATATTTTTTCTGTTATGACATTGTGGTATTATGTTTGGATGGTATAGGCCCTCAAGAAGCAGATAATTCAGCAGAGTATGCCAGTGTGACCATCACAGAATCACAGAATGTTAGAGGTTGGAAGGGACCTTAAAGATCATCTAGTCCAACCCCCCTGCCGGAGCAGGATCACCTACAGTAGAGTGCACAGGAACGCGTCCAGGCGGGTTTTGAATGTCTCAAGAGAAGGAGATTCCACAACCTCCCTGGGCAGCCTGTTCCAGTGCTCGGTCACCCTCACAGTAAAAAAGTTTTTCCTCATATTTTTCTGGAACCTCTTGTGTTCCAGCTTCCACCCATTGCCCCTTGTCTTGTCAGTGGACGCCGCTGAAAAGAGCCTGGCTCCATCTTCCTGACATTCCCCCTTGACATATTTATAAACATTGATGAGGTCACCCCTCAGCCTCCTCTTCTCCAAGCTAAAGAGATCCAGCTCCTTCAGCCTTTCCTCATAAGGGAGATGCTCCACTCCCTTCACCATCTTTGTGGCTCTGCGCTGGACTCTCTCAAGCAGCTCCCTGTCCTTCTTGAACTGAGGGGCCCAGAACTGGACACAATATTCCAGATGTGGCCTCACCAGGGCAGAGTAGAGGGGCAGGAGGACCTCTCTTGACCTACTTGCTACTCCCCTTCTAATACACCCCAGGATGCCATTGGCCTTCTTGGCCACGAGGGCACATTGCTGGCTCATGGTCATCCTGCTGTACACTAGAACCCCCAGGTCCCTTTCCCCTGCACTGCTCTCCAGCAGGGCAGTCCCCAACCTATATTGGCACATGGGGTTATTCTTTCCCAAGTGCAAAACTTTACACTTGCCCTTATTAAACTTCATAAGATTTCTCCCCGCCCAGCCCTCCAGCCTGTCTAGGTCTCTCTGAATGGCTGCACAGCCTTCTGGTGTGTCAACCACTCCTCCCAATTTCGTATCATCAGCAAACTTGCTGACAACATTCTCTAATCCCTCATCCAGATCATTGATGAATATATTAAACAGCACCAGCCCCAGCACTGACCCCTGAGGGACCCCACTAGACACAGGCATCCAGCCAGACTCAGCCCCATTGACCACAACTCTCTGGCTTCTTCCCTTCAACCAGTTCTCGACCCACCTCACTACTTGGTCATCCAGACCACACTTCCTCAGTTTACCTATGAGGATGCTGTGGGAGATGGTGTCAAAGGCCTTGCTGATATCCAGATAGACCACATCCACTGCATGGCCATCATCCATCCACCTGGTTATGTCTTCGTAAAAGGCTATCAGGTTGGTCAAACATGACTTTCCCTTGGCAAAGCCATGCTGACTGCTCCTAATAACCTTCTTATCCTTTATATGCCTAGAGACACCGTCAAGGATAAGATGTTCCATCACCTTTCCAGGGATGGAGGTGAGGCTGACCGGTCTGTAGTTACCCAGGTCATCCTTCCTGCCCTTCTTATAGACTGGAGTGACATTCGCTTTCCTCCAGTCTTCAGGCACCTCACCTGTTACCCATGACTTACCAAAGATGATGGAGAGTGGCCTAGCAATGACTCCCGCCAGCTCCCTCAGCACCCGTGGGTGCATCCCATCAGGGCCCATGGATTTATGAATGTTCAAGTGTTCAAACTGATCCTTAACCCACTCCTCATCAATCAGGGCAGACTCCTCCTTTGTCATGACTTCCTCTGGGGCCTCAGGGGACTGAGACTCCTGAGGACGGTCTCCAACAGTGTAGACAGAGGCAAAGAAGGCATTCAGCAACTCTGCCTTCTTTCTGTCCTCTGTCTCCAGGACACCCACCTCATTCAACAGAGGGCCTACATTGCCTCTAGTGTTAGTTTTGTCAGCAATGTATTTGAAGAAGCCCTTTCTGTTGTCTTTGACCTCCCTTGCAAGTTTTAACTCCAAGGAGGCCTTAGCTTTTCTGATTGCCTCCCTGCACTCCCTGACATCTGCCCTGTACTCCACCCAAGTGGCCAGCCCTTCCTTCCACAATTTATACACCCTCCCTTTCCACCTGAGTCTGCCCAGCAGATCCCTGGTTAACCAAGCAGGTCTCCTGGATCTCTTTCTTGATTTTGTACCTGATGGGATGCACTGATCCTGAGCCTCGAAGAAGTGGTCTTTGAATGCCAACCAACTCTCTTGGGCCCCTTTACCTTTCAGCTCCCTGTCCCAAGGGGTTTCCCCCAGCAATTGCTTGAAGAGGCCAAAGTTGGCCCTTCTGAAGTCCAGAGTTGCGATCCTGCTTGGTATTCTGTTTTTACCGCACAGGATCCTGAACTCCACTATCTCATGGTCGCTGCAGCCAAGATTGCCCTCAACCTTCACTGCTTCAACCAGACCTTCCTTGTTGGTGAACACAAGGTCCAGCAGCGCTCCTCTCCTGGTTGGCTCATCCACCATTTGCATCAAAAAGTTATCATCGAGGCACTGGAGGAACCTCCTGGACCGAGGATGGCTGGCTGTGTGGGACTTCCAGCAAACATCTGGGTAGTTGAAATCCCCCATGAGAACCAGGGCCTGGGATTGAGATGCTGCTGTCATCTGCCTGTAAAAGGCCTCATCAACTTCCTCCTTCTGATCAGGTGGTCCATAGTAGACACCCACCACAGTATCACCTAAGCTTGCCTGGCCCTTAATTCTTACCCATGAACTCTCTACTTGCTCCTCATCTGCCCCTGGATGGATCTCAATACACTCCAGTTGCTCTCTCACCTAAAGAGCAACTCCTCCACCTCGCCTCATTGGCCTGTCTTTCCTAAAAAGAACATAACCATCAAGGCCCACATTCCAGTTATGTGAACTGTCCCACCACGTCTCTGTAATTGCAATAAGATCATAGTTCTCCAGCTGCACATAGACTTCTAATTCTCCATGCAGCGCCGCTGTAATTCACAGCCTTTAGGAGTCTCAGTCATATCAGGTCATAGCAGTCCTGAACTGAAAGTATCGATTTGATGTCCCTTCAGATATGTTTTCTGTTCTGTGACTCCCAGCTTAGATCAGTGCCATAAAGACACACTTGGAGTCTGTTGGAAGACAGGTATTTAGCAACTCCAAAATGTACAGCTTCTTTGGACAACTGACCTGTGAAGAGAAAAGGCGGGGCAAAAGCTACCTATGGCTGTCAGCAGCTCAGCTCTTGTAGCAGAGAAAGAAGGCTGAGCGACTTCCTAATCAGTTCATTAATTCTTTCCTCCACACAAATACAAAAGCATGGTGATCATCATGAATTTGGATGCCATAAAATCATTTGAGACTGGGCAGGTGAAGGATGCAGCATAGCTCAGAACGTGATGGTAATTTGACTGATAGCTTCCTAAGGCACAGAGAGGAGAGTTGTGAGCTTTCATCTTTTTTCACGTATTTAACAGAATGCAGTGAATAGGTAGTTCAAAATAACATCCTGTATAGGCCATACAACAGATCTAATTGTTCACTGCTTTATGAGCCCAAAATTCTATTAAAAATGGATAAGAAAATAAGTTAATTTCTCTTTCTGATAGGTTCCTCTTCTATTTGTGCTTGCTTACTTGCTTTGTTTCAGCAAAATAGCGGATTCTATTAGTCAAAGCTTTTAACTGCTCTCCACTCACCCCATGCCAGGGAAGCCATGCATTTCCATACAGAGGGCTTTGCCTCTTTATTACTTGCTCGGATGTGAGCAGTAGCCCCTGGAAAGGACTAGAGTGAACCATATAACATCATTACTATTAATGGGCTCAGAAAGCACAGTCCATGAACATACACTAGTTCAGCTTGGGGGGAAGAAAAAAAGTTTTTACCACATCTCATTCAAATGATGAATGAAAATGCTGCACCATTTCTACAAGACAGATGAACACTCTGAGCTGAAGAAGGTTGTTCAGGCAGACTGCATCCATGAAACCTATGACTGCAGTATCTTTCTATATCAGTATTAATAATGCTTAAAATGCATTCCTGAATATACACATCTGCTTACAGATCTAGATAGATTTGGAGGCATGTCATGCTTTGTAGCTTTTTTCTTTAACTAACAGATTAGTGGAAATGGCTGCCATAGTTCAGCTTCATAACTCCACTAATGGAAATTGAAAAAGTTTGGTTATAGTTTGACAAATGTTCCTGTCTACATTGAATCCTCTGAACCATAATAATTTTTATCTAGAGGTGTGCCAAAGTGCTTGAGAATAATTTGGGCAGCTGGTGAACTGTTAACCACTAGTTCACAGACAGAACTTTCACCTCTTCCTTTCCTTCCGCTTCAGTGAATTTGGCTAGAAAAATTGGTAGCACAGCGGGGGAGACTTTGCTTCTCTAAAAATTTGGTTTTGCCTTTTAACATACTGTTGTACTGTTTTACCTTTTAACATACTGTTGTACTGTTTTACCTTTTAACATACTGTTGCACTGTAGTCACATGTGTTGACATACGTATATGGTTTGCTACTGAACTGCTGAGATGGTAATATAATACCACAAAATACACAGTATTACTTTGATCTGACTGAACTGGTGATGAGCTGATTTCTGTGAGCTGTGCTTCTATATTCTCTTAGCAGACCTGTTCTGGATAACGTTTTGAACGGTAGAACTTACTGTAGTTTCTGACTAGCAGAAATACTACGAAAAAATGGCAACTTGGGAAGCAAACACAAATGATGCAATGGAAAATTTCCCATTCCTTGCCCTGTTGGCATTCCCAAACCTTGACTCAAAAGAATTATTGCTGTTACATAGTTCAGTCTCAGTTTGAAGTATTTTTCTAGTTTCTAACATTGTCTCAGTGATTTGCTGCTCATTGCAATTTGTGGAAAATCAGTAACATCACCTGTTTCGTTTTATAATAATGTTATAGTATAACATTAATCTCCACAGAAAATGCTTTAGATTGTCAAAGACTTCTGGATGTGTACCTGTATTAAAGAATTAAGAGCATTCGTGAAAGAATATTTTTACCTCTGCATTGTTTTAAAAGCAGATAATTCAGAGCAATCCCAAGCTCCATTATAGGCTGGGCAGTGATTGACTTGAGAACAGCCCTGAAGAAAAGGACTTGGGGGTACTGGTGGAAGAGAAGCTCAACATGAGACGTCAGTGCACACTTGCAGCCCAGAAAGCCAATCGTGTCCTGGGCTGCATCAAGAGATGTGTGGCCAGCAGGTCAAGAGAGGTGATTCTCTGCCTCTACTCCATTCTCGTGAGACCCCACCTGAAGTACTGCGTCCAGTTCTGGAGCCCACAGCACAAGAAAGATCTCGACATGCTGGAACACGTCCAGAGGAGGGCCATGAAGATATTAGAAGAATGAAGCACCTCTCCTATGAAGACAGGCTGAGGGAGTTGGAGTTGTTCAGTCTGCAGAAAAGAAGACTCTGAGACCTTATTGTGGCCTTCCAGTATCTTAAGGGGGCCTACAAGAAAAGCCCTCACGGGCTTTTTAGGATGTCGGGTAGTGACAGGACTAGAGGGAATGGATTGAAGCTAGAGATGGGTCGGTTCAGATTGGATGTTAGGAAGAAGTTCTTCATCATGAGGGTGGTGAGACCCTGGCACAGGTTGCCCAGAGAGGTGGTGGAAGCCCCATCCCTGGAAGTTTTTAAGGCCAGGCTGGATGAGGCTCTGAGCAGCCTGATCTAGTGGGGGATGTCCCTGCCCATGGTGGGGGGGTTGGAACTAGACAATCTTTAAGGTCCCTTCCAACCCTGACAATTCTGTGACTCTAATTCCTAAAGGCTATTATTAATACAACTAAGAAATATATAATTTTGTGGAAAGTAGTCTAATGCAAGAATGATCTGCTGAACTGCACCTCTGCAGTGTGTGGGCTAAAGAACACTTTGTATTTATTGGGAATCTAATCAGTGTGTTGCCAGTCTAATCAAAGTACTAGAGACAGTTATCACTATGCTGACTAAAATGATGCTAACATATAATATTACAACTCATTCCCAATAATCATATTTTTCATAGTGCTGTGAACAAGACTTCTTGTTTCTACACACTGGGTGTTATGCTCAGCCTTCCAAAGTGTTTCTATGGCAAGTTGTGAGCATTCAGGTTCCTTTTCTGGAAGGAGGAAAGTGTTGATTTTGGGGAGTTCTCTTCTTCCTCAGACTTTGTCCACTTGGGATTGGTTTTGTATGATTTCAGTCCGTTGCTAATGCTTCTTTTCTTACCGATCCACAGATTTAATTATGCACTGATTGCTTAGTTTCTTTACACCTTTATCACATGTGGTTTAATTTATTTTAGAAGTAAATCCTTGCAATTTCAGAAAGCTAATCTAAAGCAAGTTAAGTTATTCTCAGGATCACAGAATTGCCTAAATTGGAAAAGGCCTTTAAGATCCAACCATTAACCTAACACTGACAAGTTCTCAACTAAAACATATCCCTAAGCACTATGTCAATCTGACTCTTCAATACCTCCAGGGATGGGGAATCCACCACTGCCCTGGGCAATCCATTCCAATGCCTCATAACCCTTTCAGTAACGACATTCTTTTTAATATCCAGTCTAAATCTCCCTTGGTGCATCTTGAGGCCATTTCCTCTTTTTCTATCAGTTGTTACTTGGTTGAACAGACTGATCCCCACTTCCTGCTGCACCAGCAGGCTGTGTGCTGGCACAGCTACAACAAGCACAGATGACGACACAGCCCAATAAGTCCTGAGGCCTTCTGCTGGAACTGGTATGGAGCCTGTGGTGCATTACTAGCACTAGCGATATCACATCACCTGGGCTTGCAAGGGTACTGTTCTGAATACATGGGAATGTACTACAACGTCATCCTGGGGCTCCCCATTCCCAACTCATTCTTCCAGGCTGGAGTAAAATAGTTGGGGAGATAGTGGGCATTTCCTCCTATCCTCCTTCTGTAAAAAGTTGGTTTTCAAACCGAAAATTTTAAGTGACAACAAAACTTGAAAGGTGTAGTTCTGTGTGGCTTCAGAAGATGTTATCTGGGGACTTAAAAGAACAATGAGTTGTATTTATTCCTTGCTTTGCCAGAAGTAGAGATTAAGCTGCATGTACTTCATGATGGGGGGGAGAGGGGAGGGCTCCAAGCAGGGAGATTTGCAGAGTGAACATTAAATTCACAATGTTCACGACTTTGGGCCTCAAACTCTCTGCCTGGAAATGCTGTAACTTGTTGTGTAGTGGGCTCTGGAGTACTGTGGTTTATGCACCTGCATGCACACCTATGCTTATGTGTCGCTTCCACCAGATATAATGTCCTGACCTAATAATGCTATTAACAGTTTAATGCACCATTTTATTGCTGGAAGATAAAATTTACATTTGTGTGTTACTTAAAGGAAGCAGGCAAAATATTTCAACTTTAATAATTCTATAAACAAAATTCCAAAGACCTTCGGACTTTACAATGGCAGAAGTCCTGACTAAAGAGTACACTCCTTTTTCAGATGGCATGAGATACAATAGCAAAGATTTTCTTTCACCCCTGATGTTACCAGATCTAAAATTCTTTTATGAAGACGAACATCCTAGCACAATTCAGGAATGGTGGCTCCTGCTGATTTGCAACTACCTTTCCAGGTTTGAAAGGCCAAAGGCCATTTTTTGAGGGGTGGTTTTTGGTTGGGAAGGATGGGAAGAGAGAGGTGGCACCAAAGCTAAAAAATTGTACAGAAAAATAATGAAAACTTAAAATTTCAAGTCTGGGGCTTTTAATGAAAACTGTGGCCTCTAGGCAAGCTTTGATGGAAATTGTTTTCTACAGAAACAGAATCAACATTTTCTGGTGACCTTTACTGAATATTTTCAGCAAGATTCACAGAGCATTTAAAGACTTGTAGGGCTGTGGTATGTGAGTGTGATTAGGAAAAAGATACAAGCTACCAAAATGACAAAAATAGATTTAAAAGATATATTAGGAACACAACAAAATATGTTGCATTGGATAATATCTGATAAAGATTTCTTATATACAAATATTTATAGTAAATAGAGCAATAAAAAAATTACTTCTGATTAGTTCTTATTAGGCTAGAATAATTATGTTGTGAATAAGATTTTCAGTTGAGCAAGAACATATGTTCTAATTGTCAGTGGTTCCATCAGCTATTTGAGCCTGAAATCATTTGAGGGAAATTTTGACAGATGTATCTTGTGGAAACAATTTTTGAAATGTCATATCAGCTTCAAGCAATTAGCTTGAAATTGAAGAATACGTATTAAATTAAGTTTATGCTTTCAAAGTAGCCTATAAATTCAGAAGGGAGTTGAATGAAGAAGTATCTAGAGTAAATGATGCTGGTACTGTCCACCTCTTCAGCAAAATGTATCAGGCTCAAACAAAGAGATAAAATGATCCAGTATTACAACAGGCTGAAAGTAGTTCTTCGTGGATGGCAAAAAGCAGCAGCACAAATTCTTCCAAGTATAAAATTATATTGTGACTACATAGATTAAATTGCTGCATAGGATGGGATTCTTATACAAGGACACTGCTTTAAAATACCATATAACACAAGATATTGCTTTGTTGACAAACGCTAAGTGCAGGCTGTCATGACTGTCTATATATTAAGAGGAGTTTGAAGTGTTTTACAATGTCCAGGCATGAATAGTGCCAGCAAATGTTAGGTCTCTAAGCCAAATGTGATGTACTCAGAAAGTAAAATATAAAGCGAGCGAAGCTCATGAATTTCTCTCTTAAACTGGGATCAAACTCCTTACAAATGGAGTTAATTAAACAGAAAATATTACCCATTAAGACAACAGAAATAGCTCCAAAATAAATAAACAATAATTTACAGTTGTCATTAAAAAGCTGCAGTGTAACATGCACTATGAAAAAAAAGTTTTCTTATCATGAAATTCCATATGAATTAGGTGACAGATAATGGCTCGCTTTTTAACAAGAATGCATTCAGATATGTCTCTTTGGTATGTCGTTCAAGTATTTCCTGTTAATTTCTCTCTATGTGTAGACAAATGAACTAAGAAAAAAATTAAATATAGCACTTGAAAACAACAAAAATTAGTGAATTAAATGACAACTTTTATGCAAGAGAATGTATTAGCTTTATCAATTTTGTCAAGCTTTATTGCAATTACCAGTTCATAAAAGAATGCATTTTAGGGCTAGAATGAATAAATTCCAGTCTAGTCTGAATTCTATACTTGAAAGTTTTTATTACATCCAGGCATTTGTGGACATAGAACTTTATAAATAAATCCAGTCTCAAATATATAAAGTAATGGCTTAGCCACAATATTCCATAGCATTTTTTTTCCTTCGATCAACCAATCTTAAAAACATGTTTCTGAGCTATTTGTGCTATCATGTTCTGGCAAAACAGATAGAAGGACCCTCTAAATTTATTATATTTTTAATGCATCAGTGTTTACAGACTGATCAGTACTTCTACTAACCTTTCACATCTTTGATAAGGTAAATATATTGATCTCCTTTGATCCCTCGCTCTATGATGATGATATATGGATATAAGATGTAATTAATAGCTAAAATATTGGTGATGAAGCTCAGCCTCAAAACTTTTCTTCTTGGCATAGTTGAGAGCTTTAACTCTTTAATAAATGAGAACAGACTTACTGAATATTTGATTCTTTGCATGACCGAGTCTTAATGCTGTGTTTTCTGTCATGCACTTGTGCATCCTTGGTATTTCTTCATAGAAATCCTCTGCATCTCTTCATCAAAACCAAGGGGCCACGTTTATTTTCCAGGGCTACAACTTGCAGGCACTTCCTGGTTTGCATCAACATGAGGTTGTGCGTGGAACAGCTTCAGGCCACGGCCTGAATTACATGTTAGTTTCTTTTTGCCATTCCCTCATGTACAGTGTGTTTGTATTATTTCTTTGCATGCTGTGTTTTGGGCCCCCATTACTGCTTTACAGATTTACAGAGGATTAAATCTCATTTTACAGCCCACCCGTGGCTGAGGGGCTGGGCCAGGCCCTGCCCTGGGGCTGTTGGAGCCGGCTGGAACCGGCTGTGTCCGGCTCGGGGCAGCCCCGGCCCCACACACAGGGGCCCGCCCGAGCCTGCGCAATGCGGCTGCCACCAGGGCAGGTCACGCCTGGTACAGAGGCATGAAATCAAGTTCACATCCACCAGATACTCGTTTTTCTTCCTCAGCCTCGTGCTGTGTTACCTCTCCATCGTACAGCACGCAGGGAGAGATGGATTGGAAAGCGGTATGAGGTGTGTTTTAGAGGATTTTTTCGTGGCAAAAAAAGAGGAACTGTTGGTACATTTAACTGTTTGCTCTGGACAGGTCTAACTCAAAGTGGAATAAAAATGGGATTGAGGTATACCGAATAGTTTTGTCGACTCGTGAAAACTTCATGGGCTTGTGATAGTTTTTGGTCAATATTTTGCCATCTTATCTTGATTGCACACCCTTAATCTCCCAGGTCTGTGCGTTAAGGAGTTGACAGCTGGCGAAATAGAATCATACAGTTTGACGCTGTTGTTGTTTATACTGATAAAATATTTAAATTGCCTAAAGATAAAATAAAAAAAGAACTTGAGGCAGAAAGCAAAGACAAAGCATATTAGTTCATGGAAGCCTCAAGTTTAAGTTTCCGTGTGCTTCACAAAGTCTCAGGGCATCATGCCCGGAAGGTGTGACCGGGCAGTTACCTGCGGCACCCACGGCTGGCAAGTCCAAGGTTAAATTATCCTTGGTTTCTCTTGCCAATTAATGGTCAAAAAGGTTTTTTTGAAAAACATCAAAATAAAGGTTGATAGTTTTGCACGGATAAAAGCATGTACTTTGAGGAAGCTCTTGTAACAAGACTGAAGGTTGGATGATCGTTTAGGTTATGTGATTTCTCAGCAAGGTTATTTGTAAAAGAGTATGTAACACTTTAAAAACCTGGAAACAGAGCCACACGAATAAATATATGTGACATTAATTCTGCTGCCTGCTAACCGGAAGAAGTCACCTTCAAAACACTTCTGGAACAACTAAGACTGATCAGCTTAACTAGACCCAGTGTCTTATCCCAACATACCATACTTCTGCAAGTATGCGATGATAATCAGCTAAAAAGCTGTTAAGATGCCTGTCAGTTGTGTTTGTGGCTTGCCCTGGAAATGTCTCTATTTATTTTACAAACTACACTTCTACTTTTTGTAATGCTTGTTATTTAGGTGGTTGGGTGATTTTAAAATGGAGGAAAAAAAATATGAAGTGATTTTCTTTCTTTACAGAGGACAAAATGTGCTGTATGTTGCAGCACATTTAATATGATGAGAATACATAGTATGCGAATTAAAAGCTTACTGAAATTTTATAGGTGAGTCTTGCATTGTACCCATGTTAAAGTTCTCTTCAGAAGAATTCTGCTCAGAAGAAATGTAGACTATATGATGAAGCATGCTACTTTTAACTAAATGGCATATTATTGTGGCTAGATCATTTATGAAGGCTACAGAAAACAGTGCTCACATTTACAGCATATAAGGTCATTGTTAATGTTATATTGCATACTGATAGTCAGATATGTAGTATTCATAGAATCATAGAATGTTAGGGATTGGAAGAGACCTCGAAAGATCATCAAGTCCAATCCCCCTGCCAGAGCAGGAATGCCTAGATTATGCTACATAGGAACGTGTCCAGGCAGGTCTTGAATGTCTCCAGAGAAGGAGACTCCACAACCTCTCTGGGCAGCCTGTTCCAGTGTTCCATCACCCTCACTGAGAAGAAGTTTCTTCTCGAGTTAATGAGGTCACCCCTCAGTCTCCTCTTCTGCAAACTAAAGAGCCCCAGCTCCCTCAGCCTTTTCTCATAAGGGAGATGCTCCACTCCCTTAATCATCCTAGTTGCCCTGTATTCTTAGGCGATGTGTAATGAGCAGTGTTTGCCAAATTTTGTTAATGAATCCTGAACAGAGTAATAGTTAATCTAAAGGATGAAAAGAGTGGGTGAATAAAGAGAAGAAAAAAAAATATTTCTCAGTCTTTTTTCTGCGTGTAACTGTTTTCTTGACTCGCATCACTCACTCTTGGCTCACTGATGTTACTTGACACTCTCTGGTCAGCCAGAACATTTTGAGAATGTCATGTTTCAGCTCAAGGCTTGAAAATGGTTATTTATGTATCTTTCATTTCCAAGTGGACAAACATGAAGTTAACTGCCATATTATTATACATCATCAGTTTACAGTGCCGGCCTGTCTATATCCTGATAAACAGAAAGGACAAGAAATGGTCCCTGACTGCAGAGTTGAGTAGCCTAGACTGGCTCACATTCGTGCTGCTTGGAGCTTGCTGTCCCTAAAATGGACTGGCCACTTCCGTATTGTGCAGTGCAGGCCTGTCAGGCAGCTTTCCTCTGGCCCTAAGATCTAACTAATTTTGGCATGTTTTTTTTTCAGTTCACAGAATCATAGAATGTTAGGGATTGGAAGGGACCTTGAAAGATCATCAAGTCCAATCCCCCTGCCAGAGCAGGAATGCCTAGATTATGCTACACAGGAACGTGTCCAGGCAGGTCTTGAATGTCTCCAGAGAAGGAGACTCCACAACCTCCCTGGGCAGCCTGTTCCAGTGTTCCGTCACCCTCACTGAGAAGAAGTTTCTTTTTGAGTTAATGAGGAACCTCTTATGTTCCAGTTTCAGCCCATTACCCCTTGTCCCATCATTGGTTGTCACCGAGAAGAGCCTGGCTCCACCCTCGTGACACTCACCCTTTATGTATTTGTAAACATAATTGTGTCTGAATGAATGTTAGACTTGTGTTACTGCTTACCACAATGCTTTCTGCAAAACACATGAGTGGTGTGCTATAAAGCTGAGATTCAGTATGAAGACATGCTATGGGTTGCAAAAAGTCAAAACTTACGTAGTCTCATTCATTCTGCTTATTGAATCATACCCAGAAAGTATCTGTGGTGAGAGTCAGAACAGAGATAGGGAGCAAGCTGTTAATTGAGGAACAGGAGTCCCATGCTTCTCTTATTCTTTGGACTTTGATTTAGAAGTGTAGATGTGTATAGTCACTCTGAACTGGCTTCCTTTGCCTTGTATGTCTCTGAAGACTTGACTGTGGATTAGGTTCAATACTGATTTACATATTCTTTTCCACTGATCAGCTCAGCGTTTTCAGTTTCTGAAACTTAAAGTCTGATTCTATTTTTCTACCTCTTTGTCTCTAGAATAAGTGGAAGGCTGAAGGCTTGCTCCTTAGTTATCACTTGTAATATGTACCTTGTAAGGAGTATCTATCCTGGGTGCCTGTTTTTCAGTTATAGCTGTGAACACTGTCTTGCAGCTTTTGACATTTAGGTGGTCATAAGGAGGTTGAAGGTTGTTTGGTTTTGATATTTTTGTTTGGTTTTTGGGGGAATTTCTTTGGGTTTTGTGGGGGTTTTTTGTTTCGCTTTTTGTTTTTTCAAATAATATCTCACAATAGCCCTGTTTTAAATGTTGCAGTTATTAATCAAGTATTGGACTGATAGCAATGTGTTTAAGTCATATATTTTGCAAAACATTTGAGCTTCTAGCAATTTAGTTATGATGCACTGACTCTGTACTGCAGCTTCTGTACTCTAGCAGTGCTATCTGTGGATAGTAGGTGTAATAATTAAGAATTAATGTATGTTTTTGAATAGCTATTTGATTCAAGGAACCAAAACTCCTGTGACTACAGCTGCAGACTGTTTGTATCTGAATTTTCTCATTTCAGGTTCCCTGATTTTCTCTATATTATGTGCCATCAGTTGAAGTGTATAGAATGTAGTTCTTGATGTAAGTGCTCTAGTGTATCTGCTTCATCAACTTTTATTTTAAAGTTTTAGGAAGGACCTGTCTGACTATTTTGAACCCTGAAGTGGTGAGTATGTGAAAGTGTTTTCTCTCTTTCTTTTTTTTTTTTTTTTTTTAGCACATCAGGAGCTATATGAGTAATTCCACATTATAAGTTACTGGAGATATTAATCAGTTCTGTAGTTTCTTCCATGTTCTTTTTTTTTGTATCATGTGTAATCAATCTAATTTGTCATTAAGATTTTTACTACCAGAATTTTCTAGATACCTCTATGACAGGACAATTGAATTCTGTCAACTTAATTTTATGTTCTGTTGAAGGCTTCCCTGTACTATTAAAGACATACTGGAATCAATCTTTAACATTTCACTGCCTTTTTATGTGAATGGTCCCAGAATTGGGTTTAAAATCTGACATGTTTTTGGCAATCCATTTCCTGCAAAATTTAAAAACCTCAATATTATAAGTTTTAACGTCACCTTTACATCTCTTGCACATGCTGCAGTAGGACAGAGACCCAGCAGTTTAGCTAAAGCTTTCCTGTGTATTTTGGAGCAAATACTGTCACGGCACTTCAGCAACTGTGCTGACTTGTAGAGTGTAGTTTGCAATTACACACAGCTCAGTTCTGTTGAATATATTAGGAATGTACTTCTCTCTTGAAGATTCCTCATGAACGTTTTTCTGATTGTACACTGTGTGCTGTTTGTATACCATGCTGCTTTTTCAGCTCTTTCGGTGCTTTTTCAGCTCTTTCGGTGCTTTTTCATGTACTTTCACAAAAATTTTTTTAACCTTTGCAAACTATGACCCTATTACCAAGGCAGAAAACTGCTCAAATCTGTTAAGTTCCATGTTATGTCCATTTTTTTCCTGCAAACGTAGTTCATCTGCATTATAAAGACTCTAGGGAAGTGTTCATGAATATCTTTTGCCCCTGTGTATTGCTGTGTATCTTTGTATTTCCATCTCGTTCCAACTGATGTCTTGTCTTCCTATCCAGACTTGTAATGTGATGCAACAGTGCTATGCAGCTTGTAAAATTCTTCTTTATTTAAAATCTTCTGGCAGTTGTCTTCTCAGTCTCTGATATTAGTTATGAGCTGAACTTGTGAAATTAGGATTTCACAAGCCTTCTCTTATCCATCTGTGATTAGTTGATGTAAATGCTGCTATAGCTAACTATGAAGTTTTTACCCTAATGCATAGAGAACTCAGTATTCATATGACAGCCTTAGCCGACTCACAGGTAACTACTGTTATGATTCAGTGTAGACACAATGAAGTCTAAGAATGTACAAATGCAGCCTTTTGTTGTAGGTATTTTTTCAGTAAAAAGTAATGTTTTGCTCTTGCTAAGAGCTAACATGGCCCCACAAAAAAAAAACAACAGCAGCAAGAGTGTTTTCATGAATCAGCCATTTTTGTTAAAAAGGTGTTACAGCAGAATAGTATTGACAGGATCTATTTCATCTGGATGAAGATATGGGGTTGCTTCTGCTGATTGAAGAATGACATATCATGATACAATAAATCTGTGATTAACAGGATGGCAATGACTGACCTTACAGTATGTAAATGAAAATACATAATGTATTTTCTACATTATTAATTCAATTTGGGAAGAGCATAAGATGTGAGAGCAGGTGGATCAGGAATCCTTTCTCAGCATTTATCTGGAAATACAACTGGATGGAATTTCTTGTGATAGGAGAGAGCAGGGAAATGTGATACATGAATTTCAAAAACAGGATCATAACCTGTCAGGCAATGATAGCAGTGTGCAATATTAATATATGCATCTCACATGGGGAGCTGATAAATGAGACAGCCTTGTGACAAATCGCATAGGCATGTAATAAATAAGTTTACCGCATAACTCTGCAATTTATCAGATGCCTTTTCCCATTACCTGCCTACTAATCCATCTCTCAGGGATTTATTTTCCCAATGCAGATTCCTCAGCCGATCAAAACACCCTACTTCTTTTAAAGTTCAACCTGCCAAAAAAAGCTTCCTTCCTGTTCTCCCTACAGTGATGCCTACAAGCACATAACGAGCTAACCTGGGGTGCTGAACAGTTAACAGCTTTGCTACACATGAAGATGTCCTCGCAGTTCTAACATAGAGTAGTTCTCAGCACAGGAAATGGGATACTGAAAAAACATTTCCCCCACTTCGCAGTGGACCATAGGACTCTTTCTTGTATTAGAATCTGTTACTTATATATTTTAGATGATTTTACATTTCTAGATGTTTTTCTTTCCCAGTGCAATTAGTCATGTACCACTTCAGGTGTATTTTTGCAGATGTAAGTATAAATGCAGTCATCCAATTTTAACGAATGGGACCAACTAGCTTTGCCCGCTAAAGTAATGTTTCCAAGTTGATAATAAACTTTTCCAATCTCAGTAAGTCTGAAACAAAACCAGTTTCTAATAGTAAAATATACTTCCATCTTTCACTTCTGCTTTCTTTTCACTGAGAAATTGCTTCTAGAAAAACTTACAGCCACAAGCCTGTATGAATTACTGATTTTAAATGTGTTTCCTCGCAATTATTACAAATGAATGTCATTTAACAGGGAAGGACATGTTTGAAAATGAGCCATCTTAAAAATCTTTAGGCAGATTATATGTTTTTTCTAAGTGATGTGACTTGTAAATGTGGCCTCTTTGTCACAAAATTGTAGGTCTTTTTCAAGGTGAGGTTCATGGGAATTTTTTTAGCATTTACGTTATTTCAGAAAGTACGGATACTTTTTTTTTTTTTCCCCGTTTTATCCAGAGGGGTTTTCCCCCCCCATTTTCTTCAAAGATTCCTAGGAAGTCTGTCATAGTGCCCTGCCTGGAAACACAACAGTTCTCTACCGGCATTTTTTCCCCTAAATGGCATTGTGAAAATTGAGTTAGTTTTAGAAATTGGTGACAAATGTTTCAGTGTCCCATTTTAAGAAGTGTTGTGTGTTACTGCTTGCTTAAAGAAATACAGTGTCCAAATGATGGTCCACCACTGCTGTAGCGAGGTCACTCCTATCTGGCAGTGTTTACACTATACAGGCATTTGGTCAGCAGCGTTAAAAGGTCATGAAGTGCATAAAGTTTTAGTGTGGGACAGGGAGGGAATTCACTCACGTAGAATCACCTATATTGGAAAAGACTTAAGATCATCGAGTCCAACCATTAACCTGACACTGACAATAATGAGGTTATTCCTGATCCTCTTGCAAGCCATAGACAGCTAAAGCTTGATATGATTCTTGGCGTACTGTTCCTCTCATCTCCCATTTGGCTAGGCTGCTGTACTGTAGACATATTTTGTTCATAGCGGTACCAAAATAGCTCCTTCTGGCCAGATATAAAGTAAGTAGAAGATGTGATCTGATCTTCCAGAGGTTTTTTTGTGCTTACATAGTTTGTTTTAATTCATAATGTCTAGGATCAATACCCTAAACGCAGTTAACTTCAGTGGAGGTGGGCTCCAACTAGCTTCTGAAACTCTGTAGTGCTTGGTCTGTAGTGTTCATAATTCATGAACTCTTGTAATAACATTCTTTTTTTAAAGGCAAGTGAATGTTGACAGAGGTGCGTGCTGCATATGATCTGCAGACCTCACCCCCTCGTGAACTCAGGGATGGCTGGCTCCTCTATACATGGGTTTCCTACTTTGAAATCAATGTATGGGAGAGATGGATTTAATTGCAATATAGCATAGAAAACAGATGAATTGAGTACTCACGGAACACAGTTGCACTGCTGTGCTCCTGGTTTAAGCTAGCTGAAAGACCAAAGTGACTTGCCTAACTTTTAGAGGGAGTATTAGTATGGAGAAGATCAGAAAATCAAAACTAATCCTCTTGTGAACTAGGCTGTAGTAACTATTATACCATCCTCCTTCTGTGTATTGTCAGTTGTAAATTACGAAAGCTTTCTGTGTCCTGGGATACAGCTCATGTTTCTGTCTGTTTCTTCAGATTTGTACATATCAGAGTTGGTTTATATGTTGATTTATGTGGAGAATTTAAATAACAAGAAACGTGATCTTGTAAATAAGTTATTACAGATTTCAGTTAGGGCTACTTGTGAGGGAAGAAGGTAATGTCTTTTTCTTAGTGTGCCATTTATCAGTGAGCGCAGTGGCTCAGAGCAATTTTGTGCTCTTCTTGTGTCCCAGGCGTCCTCATACAGATTTTCGTTTCAGCTGGCACGATGGAACCCTGAAATGCAACCTGATGCTGTGTCTTGATAGGCTGCTGTTTATTAACTCTCTAGGTATTTGTTCCTACAGCACAAGGGTAAAGAGAAAGTTAGGTCCTACAAAACAATCCTTACACTTCTTTGTTTCTTTCAATATCCCATGAGCAGAAGTTAAAACTTTTTGATTAAGAATATTTCATTATTGATCAAGAATCTATCTCAACAGGCTAAGCCTTAACCAGGGGTATTGCTCTGCACTAGTGATTCCTGAGGACACTCAACAGCAATAAGGAGATTTTTTTTTGCACACCCTGAAATCTTCAGTATAGAGTTAGAAGGCGAATGATCTTCAACAGCTGATTCTATATTAAATAATTTGTGTGGAGAAGAAAATAAGAAGGGTGTTTATATTCAGACCCATCAAATTTTAGTATCTGTAGCAATCAGTAAAGTCTTATTAGTGGCATTTCAAAAGATGTCAAAAGCATCAGAACCTATTGCTTTCTATTTGTTATGAAAGGTGGCACCAGGATCTTCTGGGGTTTTCGTGAGATTTCAAAGATCAATAGTTTGTCATGTATTTTTATTAGTTTTTCTGTTATTTGTAGATACTGGAAGGGCCCTGACTTTGATGAGAATGAAATATGTTTAGTTCTTTTAGCTACTGTAGACATGAGGTACACTGAGAGAAAAGCAAATCAATGCTTTCTTGGATTTTATTCTTCTCTTTAAACTACCATTATTTGAAGTGGCACAGAATATCTAAGTACAGATATTTCCTTCTTATTTTCTTGTTATTTCTACTGAGTCGTCCAAGATTCACTAAGAGCAGCAGGCTTCTGATAGAGGGGAAAAAAGAAGCAAAATAATTTTCACTGAGATAATATCCACTTGTACATTTCATAGCCGTGCAGTCCCAAACAAAAGATCTTACTTTGAGCATTTTCATTCAAATTTTATATAGCTATGTTTGTAACAAATTGTATTCTTGCAGTTTTATCTAAAAAACGTAGTGCACCTGATTCACTGGATAATATGTGAACATCTGTAGTCTACAACTCATGTAATTTTTCTGATTTGGATTTTGGAGCATAATTTGCATATATTATTTATTTCTGGGCTTCTGAACTAGTTTATATCCTTGGAGGTTTTGGATCTTTATGCAGAAGTATTTGCACCCTAATTATTTTTTCTCTGCTGCCATATTTTGCATTTGTTCTGTCATACTCCTTTAAAATTAAATGAAAAAGTGATGAATGACATTAATTTTTAAAAGTTTAAAATAAACTTGTTCAGATAGTGAAATGTACCAAAGTATGAAGGGATATTTTTGTGATGTTACTTCATTGCATTTTTAATATCCCCTTGGCTTTACATTTCATAGAATGATTTGGGTTGGAAGGGACGTCAGTGATCATCTAGTTCCAACCCCCCTGCCCTGACAGGGATATCTCCCACTAGATCAGGTTGCTCAGTGCTCCACCCAGCCTGGCTTTGAACACTTCTGGGGATGGAGCATCCACACCCTCCCTGGGCAACCTGTTCCAGTGCCTCACCATCCTCAGGGTAAAGAACTTATTCCGTATATCTAGTCTAAACCTACACTCTTCCAGTTTCCACCCATTACCTTTCATCCTATCACTACAGGCCCTTGTAGAAAGTCCCTCCTGAGCCTTCTTGTAGGTCCCCTTTCAGGTAGGGGAAGGCAGCTATAAGGTCTACCCAGAGCCTTCTCCAGTCTGAACAATCCTAACTCTCTCAGCCTGTCCTCATAGGAGAGGTGCTCCAGCCCTCTGACCGTCTTGGTAGCCCTCCTCTCGGCTCACTCCAACAGCTCTGTGTCTTTCTTGTGTTGGGAGTTTCAGAGCTGGACGCATTACTCCAGGTGGTCTCTCACAAGGGCAGAGTAGAGGAGCAGAATCACCTCCCTCAACCTGCTGGACAAACATCTCTTGATGCCTCCCAGGATACAGTTGGCTTTCTGGGCCACAAATGTATGCTACTGGCTCAGTTAGTATGGATATTTTAAAACAAATAGATAAAGATTTTAATAGCATATTTTATATGTTCTTACTTGTTTTGTTGGTAGTACTGTAAGAGATATGAAGGGAATAATTCTGATGCATTCTGAAAGTAACTAAAAGTAATGAAGAGTTTTGGAAAATACAAATCAATATCTGAATCCTTACCCTTTAAAGTGCCATTTGTATGCAGTACGTTTTGTTAATACTGTATTCATAATAATGTAAAGAAATCTTATTTTGCTGCCTGGGAGCATGGAATCAGATTTAGCATTTATTTAAGCTACACTTCACTTTTATGACTTGGGGGAAAATAATGCATATGTGCATTAACACATTTGTTTACTTGGGTGGGAGAGGGGGTAGAGGAGCAGATTGTTCAGTTTTAAAGATGAATCATCTGTTTAGCTCTATAAAATGGTATTTTTCGTGTCCAGTAGCATGTGTAGAAGTACCATTTGTAGTGGAGAACAGAAAGAGGTGATAGCATACGAGGGAACACACTGACATGTCCTTTCTTCTCGTACTAATAAGATGGCTCTTGTGGATGAGATTAGCATGGTATTGAAGGGGGTTTTTTTGGGTGATATAATGAGATACAGCCACAGCAGTATATTTTTTAGGTACTTATGGGGTAAAGTGGTAATGGCTCAGTCACTGCCACTCCACATAAATAACTAGAAAGAATTATTTTCACAGAAAAAGACTGATGACAGCACATGCTACTGGAAAGTTGGGAAGAGGATATGTTGGCAGTGGGATAAAAGGTTCATACCACTCTGAAAGTAAGACTGATCTTTAGTTGGTATTGGCACATCTGTTTGAATCTGTGAAGTGGGAACAAGGAGCTAGTCATAAGGTTTCTTGTGAAAGAGTTGCAGCTGATTATTTAACTCTTTCTGCCACAAGGAAAAAAAAAAGCCAAGAAGGCATTATGGTAGCTCTATACTAAATATGGCATTAAGAATAGTTTGGATGAGAAAGTAGGTGAATTTAAGCAAAATATCTTTATTATGAATATACGAGTTAATTAGAAAGAAAGAGTACGTGATGAGTTTTGCTAAAATTTTTCTCTCACTGGATAGTGATGGAGGAAATAATTCTTAGAGCACTATAGCAACGCTTTTATTTTTACTTTTTTTAATACAAGAAAAATATGATCTCTCATAAGAGAGAAATACATTCTTCATTTTTGACTGAGAAATGTCATTTAAAGAAAACAATTTTAGTTAATACAGGAATGTGACACAGAATCTCTGAAGTAGCTATAAGTGAGATACTGATTCTGTTCTAGACAAAATTACACTGACCATGTCCTCTGTGTGAATCATCAAAAGGACAGCACCAGGGTCTCTTTCCATACCCATTTGAATTCTTTGTAGGTGGTCATCTGATCTCTCAGGGTCATCTGTATCAATCTCTACTGAAACCAAGACTAAATTAAAAGTGGAATCAGATAGCTTAGGGTATTGCCATCAGATTTTAGTATGTTTAAGGGTGGAGATACTGCAACCTCATTGAACCTTTCCCAGGGCTTGACCAACCTCAACATGAAAAGTTTTATTATCTAATCTGAACTTCCTTCACTACAATTTTTGAACAATGATTATGTATTTGTGATATACCTCAAAGAAAAATCTGTCTTTGTCTTCTGTAATTACCTGTCAGGCATCTGAAGACAGTGATCAGGTCTCTGATCTGACACCTGTTATGCCTGAGGATGGCAGAACACTAAGAAGCACTGAGTTTTATGGAATCATAGAACTGTTAAGGTTGGAAAAGACCTCTAAGATCTAGTTCAGCTGTTGACTCAACACTACCATGACTGCTAAAATATATCCTGAAGTGCTTCCTTTACCAGAACTATCTGGTAGTCTACAACTGATCTGAAGAAGAGAGGTAAGTAACTGACTATTGTACAGAAGCATCTAGCAGGGTCACTACTTAAGAACACTCGATCTGGATTCTGCTGGATCCGTATCAGAGACATGTTTACTGATTCTACATCCTAATATTAAATCAGAAAATAAAATACAGGTAATATAAAAATATCTTCAGAAGGAACATTATGAAAATGAAGATCTAATTTGAGTGCTAATATTTAAAGAGGAATTAACACTTCATTCTCAATTCCTTTTTAGCTCCCTTGGTTGAGTGTGGTGCCGAAACACCGAAGGTCACAGGTTAGATTCCCGTTCGGTCCTCGTGTGTTGCCTGATCTAGTTGAGAAGCATCCCTGCCCATGACAGGGAGATTGGATTAAATGATCTCTAAGGTCTTGTCCAGCCTAGACCATTCTATGATTCTATGATTCCTTTTGCACAGGGTGGTAGGAAAGTAGTAGAAGATGGCATTCACTACAGTAATTGCTGAACTCTCTAGCACAGATATAAGCCTGTGTATAAAGTAGGATGAACTTATGGACAATTGCTGTCACTTCTAAAGAAAAACACATGCATTTTCAAGTCAGAGTATTTGTGGATGTAGCCGATAATACTCTTCAGGTACTGATGGTCTCGCATAGTATTTTCTTTTTGCAACGTTTTGATGCTGCCAGGAAACACTTTCTACAAATCTGTAAAAGTTGATTGTTGACATTTTGCCAAGATAAACACATTCATCTTGGACTGCAGAGGAGATCATAGTGTGAAAAAAATGATCATGATACTTCTAATAGTTGGTGGATTATAGTGTTAATTCTGAGAGCAAGCTTCAGAACATGCTATAAGAAAGCACTCAAGGATCCTCCTAATTAGTATAGAGAGATCATTCCAAACCTGTCAGAAAAAGCTGCTACTTAGTCCTTTTCGTTAGTCTGTTCTTCAAGGATACTGTATTGATTGGGCAGGGAGGAAGTGTGAAATACTTAGAAAATCCCTACGTAGGGAACAAATAATGCAAAATTATAATGTGTCTGTTTTACTGAAAGACTGTTTCCTTTCTTCCTTACCTCCCGAAATCCACAAAAGAATTTTCAAGTTGCCTCTCAAGTTTCCAGTAATTTTTCTTTTGCACGGAAATGCAGTTATATTCTCACTCACACCTGTTCACAAACTACACCAAGTCAGACAAGTATTCAATCATTGATTGCATTATGTGCTGAAGACATGCAGATATTTTTCAGTTATCTAGTCTCCAGAATTATGGATATCACTTTTAAATACAACCATTTCCTTTAAACAATATCATATATGGTATCTTTCCTTAACAAGAGAGATACTTTGTTATCTCATATATTGACCTACTGTTCTAGATACCTTAAAATATGAAATTCATTGTGTAATTAGTGAAATTAGTAAACAATAAGTAAATTTATTTTACTAAATTTCATTTAGTAAATAATTAGTGAATTTTAAAAACTGGTAATCTGATCATCAGCAGACAAAACAAACTGAACTTTTGAGTCCTTTGCTTAGTATTTCTCTGTATGGTTGCCAGAAAGTAAAAAAAAAAAAAAAAAAAAAAAAAAATAAATGTTATTTCTGTTCAGTTACGTAGCTTTGAAAAATTTTTTAAGCACTAAGGGCAGAGCCCTAATGACTTTTATGATTCCTGAAAAGTAAAAGGGGAGAAAAGCAGCTGGTCTTTGAAATCAAGGAGAGTGAAAAGGTGATATATAAATTGTTTGTAGGGAAGAATCCAAGATTTCTGGATCTTCCTTGTGTGAGCTGTAGCCAGTTTACTCTAGAAAAATGTGCAATATCCTAATGTAACATTTTTCATATGATAATTCATACTCCTCTGTTATGATACAAAAAATATCAGTCTTGGAAATATCCTGGCTCCTGGAGCCAAAGCTGTAGGGAAACATCAGCACAGTATGAAGTCCTGACTAATTAGGAAGGGGTTATGACAGTGCATAACTTCAGAAGGAGGAGAGTGAAAATAGCTTGGAGTATATTTTGTTATGTAATAACAGAAGGTGATGGATTTTTTGTAGTTACATTTATACTTTCTTCTAAAAGGTTTGGTTAAAATAGCAAATTATGGAACTTCTGTTGTTTTGGGGGGTTCCCTTTCTTTCAGTTCTTGCAGCAAGATGAGTTTATATTCCCTAAAAATGTTGTGTTTTTTCCCTTGCTTTTTCATTGCCGTGAATGTTATTTGTTTGTTTGTATAATTTGCTTAGAAAAATCTGTTCATCAGGTTGTTTGGTTTGACTCTGAATATCACAGGCTTGAGATGAAGAACCTCATCTGTAAAAATGGGAGCAGGCAATAGAGCTTTCTGTGATGTAGACAAGCTGTAGACTGCTTTTAAATATGTCATCACTGGAGGTAAGTGCTTTGTTTTGGGTACAGGCATCTGGATGATGCTTTGACCTGAGGGGTTTGGATTATTGTGAGCAGGAGCTCTAGCCAATCTGAGGGAGCGGTTCTATGAGGATGGAGGCTTCTGCATTGTGAACGTGGGTGGTGTTTTATTGCAGTACTGTTAGACAAGTTGTAATAGTGCTGTAAACCTCGTAAGGCATGGAAAGAAAATCTATAATTGTATTAAATCACATTTCTGTGCCATTTGCTGAACCATCATTTTACCTTGATTCAGAATATTGTCATGTTTCACAGAGACTGTAAATTTGATAATGAATGATCACAAGTTTAGGATTAGCCTACTGCCTCCCTACCTTGAAGTCTATGATTGTGTCCTTACATCCTGCCTTGCTGAATGAACTGCATTCCTTTCTAGATTGTGTCCTACGCAAATCACACCCCCCAGCTTCCTACACAATTTGGCTATTAGGATTACTCTGTGTATAGACCATTCTGTCTATTTTCTACTAGCTTTTCCTTGGCCCTAAGTGGAAAAAAATTCTATGCCTTAGGAGTTTGAAATTCAGTTTAGATCTCTGCAGCATTTTTAGTGCATGTACTCTTTTAGCAAAATGAAAACACCTTAATCTAATCTAAGTGTGCATGTAAAATCTGCATTTCTGTTTGCTGTAACTCCAAAAGAACCAAACTGTAACTGTTAGAGAAGTCATCTAGTCCATTTCTCTGCCCCAAAATTTGAACAGCTGTACATAAACTATTTGACAGGTGTTTAACCTACTTGAAACACTCTTTAGCATTTAATTACTTTACATTATGTGTGGGTCTCTTTGGAGTTGTTTTCAGTTTTGACAGCACATCTGGAAGGGCTTTCTTGCTTTTTCATTTAATTTCTTCTTTTCCTATCATTAAAGACAAATCTGAATGTCCCTTAATGAAGAACAGTCAGTGGAAGGAGTGATAATTGTTTGATTTCTTCAGAAGAGATGCACTGGGAAAAATCACATAGTACAAATTTTCTGAAAAAGAAAAAAATGGTATATAAATATGAGGAAATCTGTCTTCAAAACACTATTCATTTACCTCTATTTCAGAACTATTTATATAATTCTTAGCTTTAAACATGGACAATTCAGTCATACTCTTCTTTCAAAAGTTATTTCAGACATGTTCTACCTCTTTTTTTGTGTATGTAAACCAAGGAAACTCATACATTTTTCTTTTTATGTCTTCCTTGCTTGCCAAAACCAGTTTTTCTTTCCTCCATTTAAGCACATCCTTCTACCTTAGTCTTTTTGTTTTCAATGTGGGGAAAAGTCTTTATGCTGTGCCATTTCCTTCAGCTTTGAAGCGCTGCCAAACTTCTACTTCAAAGCTGTTTCAAGGCTTCAGTTTTGTTAAAAAATCAGCATGTACAAAGCTTTTAGCAACCCACACAACAGTTTGTTTTTTAAAGTATGTCTTTATTACTGAAGAAAGGTTAAATCTGGTGATTCTTAGAATGATTTCTGCAAGTATAAACTTTTTTCCAATGTATAGGAAATATCTTCAGACAATGTTATTGTCTGGAAAATGTTTTATCATTAAATTAAATAATGAAAAATTGAGGAAATTGATGAAAAATTATTTTTACCATGTAGTTTTCCTTTTGACTTGTATTCTGTTTCTAAGCACCTGAAAATCCTGTTGAAGGAAAGTTCCCAACTGATACCCTAAAAGTTTTGTGATGTAGATCCAAACTCCTGTGAAATTTCACTGGAATTTTTGAAGTCGTATTAATTCTTTTATACTTAGATGGCTGTAAGAGATCACATATATCAAGTTTAAACACCGGTAGTTCAGGCTTTATTTCAAATTCTTTTTTATAAGTATATTAAAAAGGTTAATGCAGAGAACAAAGATGATATTACTTCTGCTGCAGGTACATGTATGGAGATAAATGGAATGTGACCAGTTCTTCCTTACTAAAGGAGGAGTCCTTCATGAACAAGAATTTTATGTTTGCTTAACCAGACTTTATACACAGCAGTAAACTGAGAATGGTCTGATGTAGATATCTGAATGACTTGCACTATATAACCTGGTGACATAACCTGTAGTTTGATTCCAGCTTGGCTTTGTGAAGCTTTTCCTAGTGAAAAAAAAAAGTTTGGTTTTGACCACAGACATACTCTCAAGATTTAAAATGAAAGTGTGGTAGTCTGTGGTCTGACTTGGTCAGAAAGAGAGCTGAGAATGAAGAAAAAGTATGATTCTGGATCCTGAATCTCATGGTTCTTTATTAGCTGTTTGATTATCTTTTTGGAAGTGGCATCTTAGTTTTTGAATTTTTTTATTTCTTTTCCTAAATTTAAGTGCTCTCTCCTGTGTCTTTTTAGCAAAATAATGAAAAATAGAAAATAAAGAAATGTTGAAAACTGCTTCTTCTAGGATATCAGCTAGGTATCAACTGCAAAAGTCTTACCCCTGCTTACAGTACTTGAATGAACTGTACTGGTCAGGTCCATAAAGCTGTTTTCTTTACCACTGACTTAGAATGCATTCTGGGTTACTGCAGTGGGTCTGCTTACTCCAAGTGAATGAATGCTATGAAAGATTTTAATGAAGTCTAGCACTCTCTGTTTAATGCTGAATGGCCTTCTGTGCCTGATTAGATTATTGGGAAAGTAAATGGATGATTTTCACTTTTCTGTTGCACTTAAGTGAATTCTAGTGTGTATTGAAGAGAGTTATGCACAGGTTAAAATACACACTGGTCATTGTCCTTAGTGGCTTTGATCTACTATCTGAGCTCTGATTTAAGAATCATACTGCATCTCACATAAAGTGGAAAAGTTGTGCAACCCAAGTGCTGTTTAGTTTCTTTTTTTTTTTCCTCCTTTTTTTTTTAATGTACATTAAGGTATCAAGTATTACTGCTTTTATCTCAATAAACTTGTTAAGCACATTACAAACTTGCACATACCCAAGCAATGAATACGAGATGTTTTGTGACCAAATAAACTTCATACAAGCTCTGCCAAAGTGACATTAGACATTGTTGCAAAATCAGTGAAGCTAAATAGCTGTCTAAATTGTGTGGTAAAAAAAAATAATGAGGAATGCTTTTATGTCTATTAACAGCTAATGGAAAAATCAAAAAACAGCTTCAGTCTATGTGCCTGATGTGGCAGGAATCAGTAAAACATGCTGACTACTGGATCAACACAAAATACGAAGGACTGCTTAGTAGAAAGCAGTAAAATCTGAGAAGTGTTCCAGATAAACTGGTTGTCAGCTATTTCCATGCAACAGGGTTTTATCTGAACACTCAGGACAGAGACGTGCCAAACTTCTGTCTGGAGGTATACCTACCTTCCAAAAGTCAGTCAGTCAGTATTTTCAAAAGTAAAGCACTTCTTGATTTAGACTGTCAGGAATACTATCTAGATCTAATTTCCATTTATCCAGACTCTGATTAAACTGGGAGAGTACAAATTACACAGAAATGGCACTTTTGGAATGAAGGCTGATTGCAGTGTAGTACTAGCTCTTCTAATCCTCTGAGACAATGGAAATAGTGGTCAATGGTAGTAGCAAAGCACTAAAAAACATAGAAATTATTTTCATTTTTTCATTTTTAACATTTTGTTTGGTGTAATTACCTTTAATACAACACTTGCATTTAAGAACAAAAAGTTGCTTTGAGAAAAAAAATCCCAAGCTGTCTATATATTCAGATTTATTTCTGGTCAGATAGATTTGTCAAAAATAGGTCTTGTGTATGAAAAAAACAATTTTTAACGTGTCATACTTTTTAACTAAAAAGGTCAAGAGAAATTTTCACCATTCATAGTGTATTCCTAGCGAATTATTAATTCAAAGTATGTTTCGGAATGTAGACACAGCCATAGACTTGGGAGACTACTTTGACTTTTCACTCTTATGAAAAAACAACAAATTTTGAAGTAATTTCCTTTAGAATAAATATACTTCTCCAAGTGTAATTAACTGCACAGTAGAATATATGTCTACCTCACTCGCTTGATGGGAGAGGTGGTTGTTTGGAAGGGACTGTTCATGCTTCAGCCCTATGGTGTTTGCATAATGAGTGGGGCAGGTCTCAGAATAATTGTGTTCAGCTAATAAACAAGACATGTATCTGCTTAACTCTGGTGCTTCAGTGGTCTCAGCTATCTTCCTTTCTCTTGGTATTTTTTACTTAATGTGAAACTCTGCGAGAAGTGTAACACTGTATAGGATGTGTGACAACTTCAAACTTAATGCTGACACTTTAAGTCCTTATTGCCCAAGAGCTACTAATTTAATTAGAGACTGCTATGCTGGAATTAGTAGAGAAATAAAATACCCCTTCAGAGAAATTTCGTTGAAGAGGATTAAGAGAACAAGTACAAAAAAGAAAATTACATCCACAAATCTGTTTCTCTCCACTGACTACAAAAAGGAGTGTAGGATGACTAGCAGAGTTGGACATGTCTAATTGTAGACATCTAATGGTAGCTGAGACGATCTCCCCTTTCTAATTTGAAGATTAATGTTTGGTGTGCCTAGTGGATGGTTGCTTAGTTTTAATTTAGATGCTTCCATGTTTTTATGTGTTTTGTTTTTGGTTGTTTTTTTTTTTGTCCAAAAAAACCTCTCATTAAAAGGCCAAGGAATATGGAAAATATTGGAGTTCATTGAGGCACCTATTTTTAAAGTGAGGCTTCTTTTCAAACAATTGAGTTTTATGGTTAGTGACTTCTGTATTTACTTAACTTTTCATGGGGTTTTGTTGTCATGATTTCTACCTCTATTTTCATTACTTCTAAAGATCTCAACTATTAAAAAGCGTTAGTGGACTCTCTTGAAAAACATAATTAAATATTATCAGTTATGTATACTCTTCTGCCTGAGGCCAGTGAAGAGTAAAAATGAGGGGGAAAAAACCAATTATTGTATTTATATTCTAAATATATTTACTTCTTCTACCTGTCCCTGAATTTTTCCACTAGCAGTGAGACCTACCGGCATGATATTTAATTGAATGTGACTTTCCAAAATCATATTTGTGGTAATTAACATACCTCTGGTTTTGTACTTACATGCAAGAGACTGTCATGCCCTTAACCAATTGCAGAACTAAATAACATATTTTGCAACTCACCATTACGATTCCAGTTCTAAATACTCTGTAACAACAACTTGTATTTAAATTACAGTATTAAAAACAATATTGGTAAGTAATACTGTATATAATATAAAAATAATTATAGTTATGATGTTTCTTAAATCAGTAAGAACCAGGTTACTTACTAAAAATGAAGAAAGAGCCTCTGTTACATCTGATAATTTGATTTTGATCTCATTTTTCATTTAGATAAAATACTGTGAATTTTGAGTAACCCCACTGAAGTATTATGCTAGGGCAAAAGGACAAGGCATGGAATCCTAGGTTTCACATTTCAGAATTATTTCAAATGGAATGAAGCTTAGGCCACTTCTCTTAAAAGGCTACCTGAACTCCAAATATTGCTGTCTTTCCCGCTCATGAAGCAGAAAGCTCCTGCATTTGATAACCAAATGCTGATTTAGATTGTCTTTTTTTTTCCTTAAGAAGTAAAGATCTACGATAACTCTCAAAGATAAAAGCAAAACAAATATAAGCAGCTGAAGCAGGTAAAGCTATGCTTCCATGGGCCTCACAAGATCTGTTAAAATTGTCTCGATAAAATTAGGATACCCTAATTAAACCCATCATATGTATCAAAGAATAGTGCTTTTAGGTATGCATATACAGTAGCTAAATAAATTTTAATATATTTAACATTTTAATAACTAACCTTTTATTTCTCTACCTATGCAAATAAGATGAGATAGCTGAACTATACCCACCTCAATTCTCTTGCTACAGATGGTCTTAATGTTATCAGATGAGTAGGTCAGGAACTTCTCCCCACCCCACCAATGACCTACAATTGACCTGCAGTAAATTGCCAAATCAATGTGTATTTTATTGCAGATTCGCTGGAGATCTCTGTCCTTAGGCAAAACCTTTACACACTATAAATAGACTCTGAGTACCTCTTTATTCTTGTTTGTGAAGTGGCTGCAACTGTAGGAGATGATGTATAGTTTAAAGAGAAGCTGTATTTGAACTCCTTTCAAACTACATTGTGGCATGAAGCTCCCGACGGTCTTGCCTAGTGGGTTGTTGCAGTCTGGGCCGAATCCACTCCCCCTGCAGCTCCATTGACAGCAGCATCTTACGAAGTTTAAATTTAGCTGAGGTACATATACATGAGGTGCATACATAGCACTTACTGCACCACATGTGTATATGAGGCAGTCAAACCAATGGCAGCCCACCAGCCAGGATAATTTTATATATCCTTTGCCAATGCTTGAGAAGAACTGCTGCTGGCAACGTACACGTGGTGTGTAACAGGGAATGTGGAGGCACAGTGCCCACCATGTCTGTGCAGGACTTGATGCCAAAAGGCAGGAGGTTGTCTTACTGTGGTTGATGGTAGAGGTGGTAAAAGATCCCTCCCACAAGAAAACAATGAATCTTTTCTACAGTACCTGAAATAATCTATGTGACACATCAGATACAGCAGCATTTACTTGTTCTCTGCTCTTCTTACTTTTTTTTTTTTTTTTTTTTTTTTTTTTTTTTTTTTTACTTTTCCCCAGCACCCCAGCTTAGTATCAGAGCTCTTCACTGTCTCCTGGCTAAAAGGACTTTCCATTAGCAAATATTAGAAACTATTAGAAAATAGTTTCATCACATCATATAGATTTGTGAAAATACTGAAAAAGCTGACACTGAAAGTTTGCATTTTCTGGTTACTCCTACGGGATACCTTTGCAAATAGAGAAGAGTCGTGCTGGTTTCATTAGGTGTGTTCTAGTGAGCTGGTTTTGTGTTTGGATGTGGACACACTGATGTCTGTGTGTGTGGGTCCTGCTCACTGAGGAACTGTGTTGGCCTATATTAGTATAGCATTGCTTGGAGAGTGGAGGCAGTTAGTGAACAGAAAGGGATGAGGCCAAGTTATTAAACTTTATCGTTAAATGTAGATGAGCATTTGTTGTAGGATGTAAACGGCCGATTGCAGATAGCCTTGCATTCACCAAGCCCGTTTTCCAGCCTAGTTGACGACTCTCAAAATGGAGGCACCTTACCGTGATGCCAGGAATTCATTGTTGGCATAATGAATTTTTTTAACTATATAGCTAAAATACTGTGAATCATTATTATTATTAGTTGTTACATTGTAGCATTCAGTGGAAACTAACAAGCCCAGTCCAAGTCACCTAGTTATTACAAAATAAATCTCCTAAGAAAGATAAAGGTTGCTATACAGAAACATCACTTCTGGTGAACTTCCCTATCTCTGGCATTGAGCTCACTCCTTCACTGCTTTTCTGGGTCCCAAGGTTAGTGGTTTCAGTGGGGGGGGTGGGGTGCTGTGTTAATAGCTGTGAGCATCCTGAGATATTAACTGCAAAGCTGTTCAGGATAGAATAGTTCATCTTCGTTTGCTAGAATTGCACGTTCCCGATTTCTAAGTTTGCATTGCTATCGGTAACCAGCCTCTGGTGAGTTTTTGATACCCTTGAGACCACTCTCTGCTGTCTAATTCAAGGCTTTTGCTATTGCCTCTTGCCTGTACTCCTTTATGCTTCATCATTATTCTGTGGTCATAGGCAGGTTATTGTACACAGCATATCTACTTGTTATTCTTATCTGTGTCAAAATTTCTAACAGTAGACATAATACCGCACAATTAGGCAAAGCTAAGCAAAACTAAAACAAATTAGGCAATTCTTACCTTGTCATTAGGTGGTTGCTGCTGCAGCTAGAAAAGCCGAACAAAGTTCCAGGCAAGCCAAAACAAGGCGAAGCATAACAAATCCTGAAGCCCTTGTTAGCTGAGCACAAAGCCTGTGACCTGTTATTAGCAACCATAACACTCTGTTTACGAGTCTGCAGGATTCACATGGCAATGTGTCTGAGCTGATGACCCCAGTGAAAAGCAGCTGCCTACCTTCTCTAACAAAGCTCATTCGCACTTGGTCGATCTCAAGCACTAACGGTATAAAAGCCTGATCGCGTATATTTTCCTGTTTTGCTGTGCATCGTGCTGAGTGCAGCATTGACCAATAATTATGAAAGCTACCACAAATTGTGTCCTGTGAAGATCTAGTTTATGATACTTTAGTCTGTGTGAATAGAAGTGACAATGTGGTGTACCAAAATGTCAGCAGAGATATGTACAGTTCGTCTGATTTTGCCAGCTTTCTTGAGCTCAAAGGTTCTGACTCTCCTCCCACGTTTTGCAGAAATTAGGTTTTATCTACACAGAACCATTTGCTGGATTAGAGTTTCTGTTTGGTTAGCAGTTTTTAAATAAGTGTATTTTATCAGCACTGAGAACTGACAATATTGTTATTACAAGTTTCATAAAACACCTGTGCAGTCATGAGTAGTTATATCCTTCTGGCATTATATTGATTTACAGATTTTTTTTTTTTGAGAGACATTATACATCAAGCATAGGGAAGTTAACAGAAAAGTTGTTGTGACTGATCAGCTGGCAGGTTGGTGCAAAGTACGGATGAGATACAGTTTCAGTGCTTTATATTTCACAAGGGTCTGCTTTCCAAAGGACTGAAGATCAGTCCTTGCACTCTAAAGCTTTTAATCACCTAGACTGGGAGAAGATGTAGGCTGCCTTTGAACTTCTTGTAGTGCTGTGCTTCCATGTATGAAGCAAAACATAAAAATGTTTTTGAACAGTTAATAAAGTTGTCAAGATGGACTGCACAGAGAAACACTGTGTGTTTCTCTCTGCACAGAGAAACACTGTGGGGTTGTAGCTGGGCTTGCCACAGTGGGGCAGCACGCTAGAATTGATGAAGATTGAATGGCCTCCTATAACCCTAGGCTGAATTCGGCGTGTTCAGCTCGTTCCCTGAAATGCCTGTATTCCAACGCATGCAGCATGGGGAATAAGCAGGAGGAGTTAGAATCCTGTGTTCTATTGGGAGGTTATGATCTGGTGGCAATTGCAGAGACATGGTGGGACAGCTCACGTGACTGGAATATAGTCATGGATGGCTATGTCCTGTTCAGGAAAGGCAGGCCAGCCAGGCGTGGTGGTGGAGTCGCACTTTGTGTGAGAGAGCAGCTACAATGTACTGAGTACTGTCCAGGGACAGGTGATGAGCAAGTCGATAGTCCGTGGGTCAGAATTAAGGGGCAGGGTGACAGGTGTCTATTACAGGCCACCAGATCAGGGTGAGGAAGTTGACGAGGCCTTCTACAGGCAGCTGAGAGCGGCTTCACAGTCACAGGCCCTGGTTGTCGTGGGGGATTTTAACTTCCCTGATGTTTGCTGGAAGGACTACTCAGCCAACCAGCCTCAGTCTAGGAGGTTCCTCCAGTGCATTGATGATAATTTTCTGATGAAAGTGGTGGAGGAGCCGACTAGGAAAGGAGCACTGCTGGATCTCATCCTCACTAACAAGGAGGGTCTGGTCGAAGTGGTGAAGGTTGAGGCCTGCCTTGGCTGCAGTGACCATCAGATGGTGGAGTTCAGGATCTTGTGTGGTAGGACCAGAATAGCAAGTAGAATTGCAACCCTGGACTTTAGCAGGGCAAACTTGACCTTTTCAAGCAATTGCTAGGGGAAATCCCATGTGCAAGGCTGCTTGAAGGTAAAGGGGCCCAAGATGGTTGGTTGGCATTCAGGGACTGCTTCTTCAAAGCTCAAGATCAGAGCATCCTGACACGTAGGAAGTCAAGGAAGGGAGCCAGGAGACCTGCGTGGCTAAATAGGGAAATACTGGGTATGCTCAAGTGGAGGAGGAGAGTTTATGGGTCATGGAAGGAAGGGCTGGCCACTTTGGAAGAATATAAGGCTACTGTTAGAGGATGTAGGAAGGCAGCTGGGATAGCTAAGGTCTCCCTAGAATTTAACCTGGCGAGAGGGGTCAAGGACAATAGGAAGAGCTTTTTCAAATACGTGGCAGATAAAACTAACACCAGAGGCAATGTAGGCCCACTGATGAATGGAGTGGGTGCCCTGGTGACAGAAGATACAGAGAAGGCAGAGTTACTGAATGCCTTCTTTGTCTCTGTCTACTCTGCTGGAGGCTGTCCTGAGGAGCCCTGTTTTCCTGAGGCCCCAGATGATGTCAAGTCAATGGAGGAGTTTGCCTTAGTCAATGAGGACTGGGTTATGGACCAATTAAGCAATCTGGACATCCATAAATCCATGGGTCCAGATGGGATGCATGCACGGGTGCTGAGGGAGCTGGCTGATGTCATTGCTAGATCACTCTCCATCATCTTTGCCAAGTCTTGAGAAACGGGAGGGGTGCCTGAGGACTGGAGGGAAGCAAATGTCACTCCAGTCTTCAAAAAGGGCAAGAAGGAGGACCCGGGTCAGCCTCACCTCCATCCCTGGGAAACTGATGAAACACCTTATCCTTGGAACTATCTCAAGGCATATCAAGGATAAGAGGGTTATTAGGGGCAGTCAACATGGTTTTATCAAGGGGAAGTCATGCTTGACCAACCTCATAGCCTTTTATGAGGAAATAATTTGACACAGTCTCCCACAGCATCCTCACAGCTAAACTGAAGAATTGTGAGCTGGACGATCGGGTAGTGAGGTGGACTGTGAACTGGCTAAGGGGAAGAAGCCAAAGAGTTGTGGTCAATGGGGCGGAGTCTGGTTGGAGGCCGGTATCTAGTGGAGTGCCTCAAGGGTCAGTACTGGGACCAATATTATTCAATATATTCATCAATGACAATTTAGATGAGGGAATTGAGTGTACTATCAGCAAGTTTGCTGATGACACTAAACTGGGAGGAGTGGCTGACATGCCAGAAGGCTGTGCTGCCATCCAGCGAGACCTGGACAGACTGGAGAGTTGGGCAGGGAATAACTTGATGAAATACAACAAGAGGAAGTGTAGAGTCCTACATCTGGGTAGGAACAACCCCAGCTTCCAGTATAGTTTGGGGAACGACCTGTTAGAGAGCAGTGTAGGGGAAAGGGACCTGGGGGTTCTGGTGGACAGCAGGATGATCATGAGCCAGCACCGTGCCCTTGTGGCCAGGAAGGCCAGTGGCATCCCGGGATGTATTAGAAGGGGGGTGGTTAGTAGGTCGAGAGAGGTTCTCCTTCCCCTCTACTCTGCCCTGGTGAGACCCCATCTGGAATATTGTGTCCAGTTCTGGGCCCCTCAGCTCAAGAAAGACAGGGAACTGCTGGAGAGAGTCCAGCGCAGAGCAACTAGGATGATTAAGGCAGTGGAGCATCTCCCTTATGAGAAACGACTGAGGGAGCTGGGGCTCTTTAGTTTGGAGAAGAGGAGACTAAGGGGTGACCTTATTAGTGTTTATAAATATCTAAAGGGTGAGTGTCATGAGGATGGAGCCAGGCTCTTCTCGGTGACAACCAATGATAGGACAAGGCGTAATGGAATCAAGCTGGAACACAAGAGTTTCCACTTAAATTTGAGAAGAAACTTCTTATCAGGGTGACAGAACACTGGAACGGGCTGCCCAGGGAGGTTGTGGAGTCTCCTTCTCTGGAGACATTCAAAACCCGCCTGGACGCCTTCCTGTGTAACATCATCTAGGTGTTCCTGCTCTGGCAGGGGGATTGGACTTGATGATCTTTTGAGGTCCCTTCCAATCCCTAGCATACTGTGATACTGTCTTTTCTGAGAAAACTGAAGGGCACTCTGCATAACTAGTGGGGAAGTGAAATGCTTGGCACCTGAAGGACACAGGTATTTATGTTGGAAGTGTAATGCAAACAGCTAACTAATAAGGAATTAATAAATCTACCCTTCTGTCATCGAAGAACTGGAATGATGCATACCAAGATGAGAATTTCACTCCTGTTTGAAACCATGCAAGATACTCTGTAAGGCTGAAATTGGGTAAAGCAGAGTAAAGTGCAGTGGAGGAAAGGTGCAGAGAAATGACAGGGCAGAGAAGCAATTTACTGAGAGATAAGAAGACAGAGAATTTGCAAGGATAAAACAGAGTTCATGAGGATTTAGGACTGTCTTATTTTTTCCTTCTCACAACCCCAAGCTGAATTTTCATAATTCTGAGGCTGAATTGTCACAAGGAACTTGCATGAAAAAATTTTCTTTCCCTAATATGTTTCTAAGAAGACCAGCTATGTTCATACTTGACTGTCTGTCCCTCCTCTACAAATTTGACATGGACTGTACTGGCAACTACAAAATCTTTAGGGAACCTGAACAAAAAACCTCCTTGGAGAACTTCAATTTGATTTATGTGGAATAGATTGGTTGGCACCAGCTACTGAAAACTGAGTTTTAAGCACATTGTGAGAGACAGATTGTCTTCCAAAATTCTGTCTTTTGAAGCTGGGCCAGCACTTATTATTGGAACTGCTATAATTCATGAGATGATCTCAAGCATTTTCCTCTATGTGGAAGAGATTTCAGTAAAACATCTGAGAATTCATGTCCTCTCTTCTCCAAGTCACTGATGTGAACAAGAGAATTTCATCCAAAGGCCATTGCCATCAATCGCACTAAAGTGTCTTCACTGGACACTCTAAAGAGCGCTCAGACTCGGATAATCTCTTGTAAAGAAGTTAAAATTAGGTTGCTGAATTAGTGATGCTTCGTAGCCGTGGTAGTCTTTTTAGGTATATAAGAAATTTATCTCTTGAATAAAATACTGTTGTTTGGTTTGTGTTATGCATGGAAAAACAGATGAACTGTGTCTTATATGAACCACTACTAATGTTTAGCATTAACGTAATTCAGAATGAAAAAAATCTCCATGAATGAAATTACATAGAATGTTCAAATTTATTGAAAAGAGATGAGGTTAGTTCCATTTCTTTAATTTGATTTATTTTAAAACACATTTTTTCATATTTTATTCCAATTTAAGATGAAAGCTGTGAGCATTTCACATTACAAAGGAATATAAATCTAAAATTTTTTGTACTGTTGTACTTATTGACTACAAAGGTTCTAAGTAAGCCAATTTAAATTAAAAAGTACATACAGTCAAAAAAACACAAACCACAACTTCATATGTAAACTTAAATTCTTGAAGATTAATATAATCTAACTAGAATAGCAATAGTTGACTTATTATGTACTTTGCATTGTGATCAAGAGAAATTTATTCTATATGAAGAAGAATTCTACATAAATTATATGGCGTCCCTTGTAAATCTGCTGAATTAGGGCTTTTTATTGCTGTTGGTCGTTGATTTGTTGGGTTTTTTTCTGAAGACTGTGATTCAAGTTCATTGATACCAGTGGAAAATTCCTTTCGTTTTAAAAGGCTATTAGATTGAGCACTTTCTCCCCTAAATTACTTTCTGTATATAAAATGAATTGTGAAAAACAGTCAGTAAGGTGTTCAAGCTGCAAAATATCTTCAAGCACATTTCCTACTGAAGTATATGCTGATTCTTTAATGGGATACTTGTGTCCTTACGTTCTATCCTGAAGCGTGTAAATGTCTTTAGGTGCCAGACCTTTCTCCACTGCAAAGTTTAACTGGGCTTTTAATTGAGTCCTGCTCACTTATGAAAAATTGCAGCTCAATTTATTATTGCCTTCATACTGGTCTAGCCGGCTTATCTCGGGCTAAGGGCGAACATCAGAGTTCAACTTTTTCTCCATCTTATAACGACGTGCCTTGCAGGGAAGTTGCAGTTTAAACCACTGCGATGCAGATGACAATCCTTTAGTCCAGCCCTACAAAGTTCCTCAAACAGATCCTCATAAAGTCCAACAGAAGGGAAGTGAGGAGTAACTCGACTTTCTACAGTTTGATTAGTCACAGGGTGCACTCCTGTGAGGCCTAAGAAAAAGCACAAGCGAATGCAGCACAAGAAAAGACGGAGAATGGGATGTGCCCTTTTTAGCATTTCACTTAGGAATGCTGACACAGATTACAGGATCATTTTATTTATACCATTCATTGCCATGTAGGGTATTGTTGTTATAAGTGTTGTCTGTCAGTTGCAGTGTGGTCTGTGATCCTTTAAACTATAAATATTTGGAGGACTACATAAGAATGAAAATGGAACAGGAATGAAAAGATCATGCAAAATGTGATTTTTATGTTTTTTTCCCCCCTAGATGTTGTTTATCGATAGTGTAAATGTATTGTTGAGCAGATGGTATTCATCCTATAGAAAGAGGGAATGAAATCTAGTAAGTATTGCTTTCGTCTCTAGTGACAGTGAAGAGAAGCAGCGGTAATATGCCTAGAACCTTTCCTCATATGTCCAGTTTGGATGATCTAATCTGCATGTAAGTGCAGAGTGAAAAAGTACAAAACAAGATTGAGCCTCGTTCTTAGTAAAGAATGCAACTTTCTGATCAGATTTGGCTGTGGTCTGATAAAATGTAGTCCGAAGTACTGGGTTAATGTAAAATTCATAGTCTGCCTGACTTTACAGTCTGATGGGAAATCTGGTGAAGGATATGACATTTAGGAACTGATGTGGAAATACTCTTTGGTAAGAACAAAAGGCTACATGTTTATCCTGCATTTTCTATGGTTTTTTTTCTTGGTTCATTTCTGTTTCCCTGGGGGGGAAAAAAAAAAAAAAAGAGGTGAAAAAGCTGTTTATATACCCAAAGCAGTTCTTGAACATTGCTTGCACAATCCGGTTTTCTTCTCAGAACATGCAGAACATGTACCCTACGTGCCCTTTCTGTGAAACTGAGTAGTGCTGTTGAAGATGGTTGTTTTGATATTTTTGAAGATGAGTTTTGATACACCATGACAATCAGATTATTAAGAAAGGATAAAGTTGGATATCCTTGTATTACAGTGCTGTTTGAAGAGACATGCACAGCATAAAAATAACTATTTTAATACAGTCAAAAGCAGGCACCGATTTAAACGGTCTAGTACCTGATCTGATGTATATGTTGTGATCTGTGTACTGATCACCCAAACCTATAATCAGTTTTGGATATGCATTGATTCAAATGATGCTTATTTAGGCGCTTGGTGTTTGGAGAAACTTTTTCACCTGTATAGCTAGTTATTCAGAAATCTATTGTGCCCTGTCAGACTGTAAAGAAGCTGGTAGGCATTTGCAAATTCTGTGTTCAAGGAAAGACTTAAAAGATCATCAAAGCAGAAAGCATGCAATATGCCGATTTTCAAATGAGGACAGACTATTAGAAATATCAGTCTCATCTCAAAGCAGCAAGATAACTTTTCTCCAAAACTGAAGAAGACATGAGGTACACCCACCCCAAATCACTCTGCTTAGAAACTGGATTTGCAGATACTACGTCTTGAGACCAATCAAGCATTTTCTTTCAGAAATATGTATATAAACATTGACATCATATAAATACAGGTCAGAAGTCTCCAAATTTAGGACACAAAGAGATGAGAAAAATTCTCTCAGAAAACATTTTAGCAGGTGGAAATTAAAGCAGCATTAAACTGCTGTCCATTCAAGAAATCCACCATCCAGGACAAGAAGACAAATGCTTAATAGGTGTCTTTTCAGACAATAAGCAAATCAGAAAACACAGGAAGAAAACCCTTTAAAGCATTCCCAGGATGTGGACATGATTTCTTTAAAACAAGAATTGCAAAATTAGGATTAGAGCTGGGGAGAGGGAGTTTTGTTCTAGGCACTTTGGGGGATTCATCTGTTCCTTGTTCTCACAAACAGTACAGGCATCTCCTAAATAATTTCTTGTTTAGTTTGTGCAGTGCTGCGTCGTAAGTATTAGGAACCACTGCAACTTTAACCTGACACTGTTACTTTGACTTTGGAGCTGTCTTTGCATTGTGTATTGACAGAAGGAAACATTTTAGGAAAAAATCTGAGAGAAGTTTAGATTGAAAGTTTCTCGCATGCAGAGTACTCAAAGAGATGTATAAAATGGAAGAGTACCAAGTTGGGGAAAATATGCCCACACCTATCTAGTTGTTGCTGCAGCTGCTCCTGTTGCTCAGACAGAGCAGAAAGAGAAACTGGAAAGAGTTGTGGGAGGAAAGCAAGAGCGGAGACACATGCACAGGTGGGTGTGGGAGCTGGGAGGCCAGGGCGTGCGCTGGGGTTTTGTTTGTTTTTAGTGTCAAAAGCTGATGATGTCAGAAGCTGATGATGATTGCTGCCTTTTGGGTGCATAGCTTGTCCCGTGGCTGGTTCATCAGGAGTCGTTATCTTTTGTCTCACTATCTGGGTGTCTTATGTCTCCTGTTCTGTTCTTTAACTTCCTTTTGTCATCTGTTACAGATTAATTTTTTGTTATAACCTGAGTGTTGACTTTTCTTTGTTTTAATTTGTCTTAAATTTCACAGATTGAGTGTCCCACAGTATGCTGGGATGTTGATCCTGTGTTCATCTAGGTGCCATCAATATATGTCTTTTCTTACAGATCTTCCTCTCCAGTTTGTTCATTCTAGTTTTTCTGCATGAAGAAATTCCCATTCATTCTCTTTTTTTTTTTTTTAACACTTCTATTGCAGTTCTCTACAATCATCCTTGAGAAGATTTTCTGTTGTTGATGTTAGGATATCGCACTTTAGAGCCAAATACACAACATGAACCCAGGGAGAAGAAATTAAGATCAAGAGGATCAACTCCAGGGATTACAATAATCCGACATGTGAATAGATCTGCTCTAGCACAAACCTTGTGACTATGCTGACAGAAATCTGGAGAGCTAGAAATTTAGAAGATTTTTAAACTTCGTATCCTGATTAGACTACATATAAGGTAATTCTCAAAAACATGTTATACCACAAATTCTTCCTCTGTTAGACTCCCTTTTTAAATCAGAGATAGTATTTGTGGAATGAAGTTACATTCAGCATGAATAAAAATGCCAGAATCTAGACCTCACCATGAAAGAAAAGTACTTATTTTTAAAAGCTGAGTTAATATCTTTGATTCTAAAATGGAGTAAAACTGCTACATGTGAACTAAATATACAAGGATATGATTTTGGCACTGTATGAGGCAGCAGTGATCAAGACCGTATTTCAAATACAATGAGCAGCTCATTATAACAGAGGTATTAAGGAAATGAGGCAGCAAAGGAAAGGGTAGGAAAGGGCATTCAGAATTGAGACTCAAGGATTTTAGTTATTCAGAAGGTTAGAAAATCAAGGTTCAAATTCTTTAGAAGGAGAAGATTAAGAAGAGACCTCAACCAGCTATGCAGTGAAGAGACTGGGGAGGACAATTGATACACGATTATTCAAGCTGGTGTCAAGTTGAAGAACCAGGCAGCAAAAGCTTAAGTCAAAGAATGCAGATTGCTTGAGGAATTCAAGATGACCTCTTCCTCAGCTAGAATAATTCATAAACAGAAGAGCAGTAGGAGACACTTTTAAACAATGTGTGATACTTTCATAGATATTCTGCTTAATGGATTCATTGACAGCACTTTTTTAAAAATAAATGGAACCCAAACAAACAAAACACTTCCCAGAAAAAGGATAGTAATTCTTAGGAAGTAGAGGAATAAAGAAAGATAATATAAAAGATAATGTTGCCTCTTAAGGTTACACACTTGTCTTGTACCCATACAGAATTTTCATTGCTCTCTGGGGTTTCTCACTCTGACCCTTTTGCTACTATTGTTAACTAGGACAAATGTAATGGTTTTGCCTTTTAGTTTTATCGTAAGTCTTGTTATATTTACAAGATTTTATGCCATAGAGTCTAGCAGTTAGTATAATTTAAAACCACAGTAAAACTCCTGAATGTTTAGAAAGTCAAAATATGACCTGTGTTGCAGTTTTTTGTATTTTAAGCTACCGTTATGACTCTTGGATGGTTTTACTCAGATCTTTAACACACTGAGTATTTGCAAGAATGCGAAAACTTTGTTGATTTTTTTATTAAGAAATAAAGCTGCGGTACTTAAATTATAATGATCTGTACATGTGAAACTGGCCATTATGTTTGAAATGCTAAGAATCTCACAGTGCTTCGTTACAGTTCCTTTCCCCCCTTTATGTTCCATGAGGTTTTTAGTTTCTTTTGACTCTGAAGAGCTTCTGTTATTTCTGTCTCCCTGTTTGTTCAGAGGTCATTCAGCACCAAGAAATCTGGTAAAAGATTTCTTCCTTCAGTTCTGCCTTCTTGCTGATACACTGAGCGAGATTAGCCTCTGAACTTGAAGATCTTGCACAGAGCTATCAGTCACTAGTATTTCCATGTGCAGGTGATTCTTTTTGATAAGCTGCATGTGGAGATGATAGAACTAACAAGAAGAAAACAGTTTCCATGTCTACTAAGTTCTCCATGTTCAGTTTATGTACCAAAGCGCACTAAAATAGTTTTAGGTGTGTGCACCAAATGCACCTTACACAGGGTTCAGTATTTCTGTCAGGACTTTCTTATGAACTGTAGCTGCATTCTGCCTGAAACGTCTGGAACACCTTGGAAATCATCTTAATAGATGTACTTCTGTTGCGATGGATCTGTGTGAGAGTTCCATATGTCCAGCCCAATCACAAAAACTGTCTTCTGCCAAGCTATATGTCATCCACACACTTCAGGAAAACATCTAAAATCCTTTTCTTGTTTTCTCCTCTCAGGCAAGAATCATAAGAAAAAGACGAGTTGTTTGTGAAAAAATAGGACATTGTGTAGCCCTGTCTTACATAAAGAGAGACTTGGTTAAGAATGCTTTAAAAGTCAAAAATATTTTTCTCACATAGGTTGATTAGTACACCAAAACTTTATGTAAGCTTTTTTTTTTTTTTTTTTTAAATATGGTGTATGCTCATTTACTACTAGGTATGCTCATTTAGACTGGTTTTCAGATTTGTATTTAAAGCAATAGGCACTTGGAAATACTATTGCTTTCCATTTGCAGAGAGAGATTCCTTAACATTTATGGTACTCAGAATGTGTATGCTGTCCTTTGGGACTGTATTCAATATTGTTTGCACATCATGCACTATTAATCGATTTTGAAGGTAAAAGGGAAATACTGAGTGATGGTTTTGGTTTTTAGTTTTCTGTATTTAGTGATTCTTATCTTCCTGAAACTATAAAAGGGGAAGTTTAGTTGGAACAACCTATTCAAAATCAAGCCTTTTCCCTTTTATGCTTTCAATGTTTTTATATACCTTATACTTGTTAAAATAGGTCTAACTTACCTTACCCTTCAAATACAGAAAGAAATAGTCATGATTCGTGGATCATAAACATTCATTTGGCACTAATACAATTGTAAATTTTCTGTGTAAAACAACAGGTAGGCCACTAGTAGAATCACTCGCCCAAAACTAACTGTCATTATTTAAAATTTCTTTCCTCTGTCAGCGTATTGCACAGAAGTCTTGTGGGAGCTTTGTGTTGTTATCTGACTTTCCATGTTGGATCCTGTGGTGCTAAGCAACTATAAAATAAGATGCGGACCTTGACGATTTAACAGTTTTAGCCTTTATTCTTTTTAGACAACTCATCCAAGAGATACTTTCTCAGTGCTGTTAGGAACTATTCCAGCTCAGTTCATTCCTCTATTTCACAACATTTACTTTATTCACAGTAATGAACTTCACTGAGAAATTTTTTTTTACAGATGACAAATATAGCAAACATTAAGTCATACTTTAAAAAAGATTAAGTTTAAATTCACTGTTGCGTTTAACAAAACTTCCTGTATGATTACCGGGTTGGTGGCATCTGTTGACAAGAACGGTCAGTTTGGGCTTTATCATGTGCACTCTGAGCTGAACAACTGGGCTTTTTTTGCTTGAACTTCACATATTTCATTGTTGTCTGTTCTTCACCAAGAAGTTCAAAACCATACCTGACAAAAGAGAGACCAGGTAAATCCATGTCATTTTGTAATTATTGAAGCTACTCCAGCCAAATAGAATAGCTTTATAATATTTTCCAATGATGCAGAGTTGTAGAACAGATGTTTTCTGGCAGTTTCATTTGCTTCTAGGAGACATTAAAAAACCTATTCAATTCCTCTGCAACATCTCATAGTAAACATAGTAACTACACACTCACTGAAATTCTTTTCACCTAGTTGTACTTTGATATGCTGGAAGAAAGAACAGCCTGGTAGTATCTGGTTACATTTCTAATTTCTTTGAAGATGGCCAGATAAAAAGAAACACAGTGAACTGATAGGAGGTTTGACAGAAATAATGACCGCTGATTGCTGAAGATTTTTTTGCCATAAAACATATGGTAAGTTTATATTTTTTAAGAAAATATTTTGTATTAATTATGTAATCAAATGTGTTGATCAAAACTGGTGTAGTTGTTACAACAGCCAGAGCATTGGAGTGCCTAGATAATAAAAGGACTGAAAATCAGCTGAGAGTGACAGTAGTGGGAGGTTGCATTCAGATCAAACATTACATTAAAGTTTATCTGCATGATTCAGGGGCTTGCAATGGGTGATAAAACTCTCACAGCAAAGTTCACACAAAGTACACGGTTGGTGCTTCGAGTGATATTTCTTCTCTCTTTTTTTTTCCCCTCTCTCTCAGAAGTGGAATTACAGATTAATTGACACTAACAAAAATGCTTGCTGCAGAACAGAAAATAATGCTGAGTTCACAAAAGCCGTTTGCAGTTGCCTTTCAGAAACATAATGCATTCCTGTAGAAAATGCTGTTTTAATGTAGCATAAAAATACAATTTAATCTCTAAGCAGGTGTGACTGTAAATGGGGAGAAAGTAGTTACTCTTGTTTCTTATAATCAGTTTCTCTAATTATTTTGCTTCATTGTAAGAATTATAGTCTTTATAACATCAGAGCTAATTCATATACCTAAAACGGATTATGATATTTATCTTTTTATGGAGAAGTAATAATTACACATTTTACATTAACGAGTAACATTACTGGTTAGATTTTTCATTTCTGAAGTTAAATAACTAAAATGTTAGATATGGGATAGGACAGATGGTTAAGTGGGTAGAGCATTAAATTGCTGGGCCATGACGGTGATGCAATACTTAAACAGAAAATATTCCCCAATCTGATCACCTATGAGCATACACATTCCTTCTTTGGCCTTTTTTTTGGAAAGCTAAGACGTGCTTATAAACCATTTTATTTTTCTGTGTATGCAATACCTTTAAACAAATGAAGGTTGTAAAACCAAACTCTGAAACTTGTGAAACAGGGGAATTAAAATTTACTCATTAAACTCTATTTACCTTGCGGTAAATTCGTTAATGGCATGAATGCATGCTGGTTTTGTTCTTAATAGAGAATTTATTCACTTTTTCTCTTAAACTTTCTTTATACATTATATTATTACTACTATATATAGGCCTTATTTAATTTATCTCATCCAGCCTTACAGAAAAAACAAAATTAGTGAATATACTACAAAGTATCAACAAAGATTTTTCTCTGCTTTGCACCTAATAATCTGTGAATTGCCATGGATATCTGGAAGATTGATTGTTGTTATTAGTATTCCAGTTAACTGTTAAAGAATCAAGAAACAAATATTATGATAAAAAATGTTCAGATATACTTGCAAGGTTAAGGTAACAAATCTGATACATCAGTATCTGGTTTTTCAAAATTTTCACTATACTTTTAAAATAATTAGATGTTACATCAGTTTGAGGCATGTTTATACTGGCCACAGTTGCAATTGCAGTAGTAATACTATATTATACAGTATGATGGGCAAATTAACAAGGACTAGACAATTATTGACTTCCTGTGTGGTTTCTGACTTAGATCCTTACAGTTACTTAGATGTTTAAATCCCATCAATGAGAATTATTAGGCTTCTGACTAGAACTCAGGTTTTTACTTTTGAAGATCTAGCATAAGTAATAAATCTTATATTACTCTGGGCATTGTAGAAGGGAGAGAAAGAAAATCTGCTTGTTCTGGATCATATTCAACTTCCTTAATGTGCTTTGTCTGAAAGTTTCTGCCTCATTCATTTTAAATTTTCCAATATCTACAGTATATGAACTACAAATAAGCATGTGGGGGACAGCAGCTGGACTGCTGAGAACCTGGCATTGGTTGAAGACATTGACCTTGACAAATTCCCAGTGTACCCTTGAGACGGGAATTTGTGTGTACTGAGTTTGGACACGTTTGCGGAACCTTCTCCCTCAAGATCCGGAGGGATGAACCCAGTCCGAAGCTGCTCAGTGTTAACCAATTAGAACTCGAACAACAACTGTTTAACCTATAAGCAAAGGCCATGCTACCTTCTTCTACTACCTTCGAGTATGTATAAAAGGCACACCCTTTGTATAATAAAGGAGCCATTTTTGAGCCACTTTGATCACCGCTCAGATGTGTCGTGTCCATCTCTGCAACGACATAAGCAGGCACTTCTCACGTATTTTTTTTGAAGGAAACTAGTTCAATGAAGCAGCATATACCACGGGCAAAGAGATAGAATGAAATCTGGAAATACATCACAACATGATGTAGTCACTAAGTGACAGAAATTAATTTTCTCTGATTTTGGTGAATGTTATTCATCCTCTTAGTGGTGTTTTAACATCATCTTTTAATATAATGTACATATTAATGCTCTTTTATTCTTATATTTCCTTTTATTCCTATATTCCTTATTTTTTGGGCTACTGCAGTACCTTGAAACCTTGCGTAAAGCATGAGGTCTGCAACGGTTAATGTTTCTGAGGAGAAGACATTTACAAAGCTTAATATGTGAGAACTGATTTTGTCTGTCTGCTCTTTGTAGACAATGAATTAAAACTGATTCTCCTGACCTAGTTGCTGAGGTTTGCCATACTCCTTTCTTTGTCTTCAGTGTCCACTTACACTGTTGTTTCTCTGGAGAGGTAAAAGTCTAAGGAGATAAAAGGGTCAAAGAGATGGAAATATCCTGGTTTGGGATAACTGGAACTTTATGCCATGCAGAGATGAAGTGACTGGTTTAGGTTTTTAGAAGAAATCTGTAATCAGGCTAGAAATAGGAAATCAGATCCATTGAGTTCCAAAATACACGAATCCCTTTTATGGCAGTGCAACCATCATTATCATGCTTTCCATGGCATGAATTTTTAATTTTCTACAGAACCATTAGAATAATTTTCCCATTTATGTTATCTTTCTTAAGGGAAACTAGGAGGTGTTCTGTAAGTGTGAGGCTGTTCATCTACTTAGCAAGAGTCAGGATTAGATATGGAAACTTCTGTGATATTGGCTCAAGCCCTGTTACAGCTCCAGTGAATTCACAGCAGTTATAGCAGAGAATCAGTATGATGAGCGCAATTATATTTATTAATGGGAAAAATGTTTTTACAAAGGGTTATATAAAAAAACAAAACACAACAAACAAAGCCCACAAGCAACCCAAAACCTGAAAATCTACCTTGCATATGTTACCAGTCTGTGTGCCGATTTGGAGCTCAAAATTTTCAAGCATCATTCTCCAACTTGAGCAGACAGTGGCAGATTGTTTTTCTTAGAGTGATCAACAGGCCTGAAAAGGATGTTTTGCCCCTCTGAGCAAGAGATCTTACAGTCATGAGACAAGCAAAACATTCTGGGAAGCATGATTCCAGCTTTGTTATTGCTTGTGCTGGAGAGGGAGGAACTGTGCTTGTAACCAGGACAACAGCATCTCTTGGCCCATTCAGGTTTGCTTGGCTGTTCCTAAGTAGTACAGACAAGTGCATAAGTCAGTGTATTCAGCCTCAAAGTCAGTGTAGGTTTCTGCGAATCTGTGTCACTCATTCTGTAAGAGGAAGATATGATATTTACCATCTTCCAAGCCACATCTCTCTGAAATTTTGTTGTGTAATTTAGACAGTAAAGAGGATGATATTGAAAAGCTGCATCTGCTTCTCAGCCCTAGGTGTTATTTTTTCTGTCTACCGATCTATTTCTGAGAATGGAAGAAAATATTATGTATCATTTTATAATCAAATTCCTATTGACATCAGCTGGAACTGGTGATTTTTTTTTTTCCCTGAGATTTGTACCTAAATTTAATAAGCCTAGGTGTGTGTTTCTTCTCCTCAAGAAAATCTGAAGCCTACTAAATCATTACAACTCTTTTCTGTTTGTCCTATGTTTGGAAATTTCATGTTCTATTTCTATTCTATTTCTAAGTAATATTTTTATGGAGAACCCAGCACCCTTATCCAGTATGTAAGATTTCCAAAGTTGTACTGGGAGAGGAATAGGTAGGGAAAATACTTAGGGTCAGGCAAAGAATAATAGGAACATTATAAACTAGATATGAAGGGGGATGGGGTTATAGCTGGGATTGCAGCGGGACAGTATTCTAGAAATTATGAGGACCAGGTGGCCTCCCATCCCCCTAGGGTGAGATCAGTGTGCTCAGCGTGCTCCCTGAAATGCTTATACACCAATGCACGCAGCATGGGGAATAAGCAGGAGGAGCTAGAAACCTGGGTTTGGGCAGGAGATTATGACCCGGTGGCAATTACAGAGACATGGTGGGACAGCTCACATGACTGGAATGTGGTCATAGGTGGCTATGTCCTTTTCAGGAAAGACACTGACAGAGGTGACGCTGGGGGGGGTGAAGATCGCTCCTGACGACCCTCACGCGCATGCGCTGAACAGACGGAGGATAAGCAAAGCGGCTCTTGGAACACTATAAAATGCCACCGTGAACAGCTGTTTTTTGGAGATCTTCCCCACCGAATCGAAACAGGCGGACCTGCGAGACGTCGCTGGATCTGTGGTGGTAGCTATACTTCTTGCTGTTCTAAAAGTTTTACTGCTTTGCTTTTCCTTTTCCTTATCTTTCTTTCCTATTGCTCTCTAGTGGTTATTAGTCAATAAAGGGTTTTACTTTTGTGACATCTGACACCATTTGTGTCTTAATTTCACCTTTGCGATCGAAACGAATCACCTTGACCCTAACCTCTACCAGGTATAAGCGGGTCAAGACAGCAGCTGAGAGCGGTCTCACAATCACAGGCCCTGGTTGTCGTGGGGGATTTTAACTTCCCTGATGTTTGCTGGAAGGACTACTCAGCCAGCCAGCCACAGTCCAGGAGGTTCCTCCAGTGCATCGATGATAATTTTCTGATGCAAATGGTGGAGGAGCCGACTAGGAGAGGAGCACTGCTGGACCTCATCCTCACTAACAAGGAGGATCTGGTTGAAGCAGTAAAGGTTGAGGCCTGCCTTGGCTGCAGTGACCATGAAATGGTGGAGTTCAGGATCTCATGTAGCAGAAACAAAATAGCAAGCAGAATTGCAACCCTGGACTTTGCCAAGGCAAACTTTGGATTTTTCAAACAATTACTAGGGAAAATCCCATGGGCAAGGCTGTTTGAAGGTAAAGGGGCCCAAGATAGTTGGTTAGCGTTCAGGGACTGCTTCTACTGTGCTCAAGATCAGAGCATCCCGACACGTAGGAAGTCAAGGAAGGGAGCCAGGAGACCTGCGTGGCTAAACGGGGATCTGCTGGGTAAGCTCAAGGGCAAGAGGAGAATTTACAGATCTTGGAAGGCGGGGCTGGCCACTTGGGAAGAGTATAAGGCTGTTGTCCGAGGATGTAGGGAGGCAACTAGGAAAGCAAAGGCCTCCCTAGAATTGAACCTGGCGAGAGGGGTCAAGGACAACAGGAAGAGTTTTTTCAAATACGTGGCAGATAAAACTAACACCAGAGGCAATGTAGGCCCACTGATGAATGAGGTGGGTGCCTTGGTGACAGATGATACAGAGAAGGCAGAGTTACTGAATGCCTTCTTTGTCTCTGTCTACTCTGCTGGAGGCTGTCCTGAGGAGCCCCGTTCCCCTGAGGCCCCACAGGAAGTCAGGGCAGTGGAGGAGTTTGCTTTAGTCGATGAGGACTGGGTTAGGGACCAGTTAAGCAATCTGGACATCCATAAATCCATTGGTCCAGACGGGATGCATCCACAGGTGCTGAGGGAGCTGGCTGATGTCATTGCTAGACCACTCTCCATCATCTTTGCCAAGTCTTGGGAGATGGGAGAGGTGCCTGAGGACTGGAGGGAAGCAAATGTTACTCCAGTCTTCAAAAAGGGCAAGAAGGAGGACCCGGGTAACTACAGACCGGTCAGCCTCACCTCCATCCCTGGGAAAGTGATGGAATGACTTATCCTTGGTGCCATCTCAAGGCATATCAGGGATAAGAGGGTCATTAGAGACAGTCAACATGGCTTCACCAAAGGGAAGTCGTGCTTGACTAACCTCAAAGCCTTTTAGGAGGATATAACAAGGTGGATAGATGATGGCAGAGCGGTGGATGTGGTCTACCTTGACTTCAGTAAAGCATTTGACACAGTCTCCCACACCATCCTTGCTGCTAAACTGAGGAAGTGTGGTCTAGACTCTCGGGTAGTGAGGTGGACTGCGAACTGGCTAAGGGGAAGAAGCCAAAGAGTTGTGGTCAATGGGGCGGAGTCTGGTTGGAGACCTGTATCCAGTGGAGTCCCTCAAGGGTCGGTATTGGGACCAGTATTATTCAATATATTCATCAATGACAATTTAGATGAGGGAATTGAGTGTACTGTCAGCAAGTTTGCTGATGACACCAAGCTGGGAGGAGTGGCTGACACGCCAGAAGGCTGTGCTGCCATTCAGCGAGACCTGGACAGGCTGGAGGGTTGGGCGGGGAAAAATTTAATGAAATATAACAAGGGTAAATGTAGAGTCTTGCATCTGGGTAGGAACAACCCCAGGTTCCAGTATAAGTTGGGGAATGACTTATTAGAGAGCAGTGTAGGGGAAAGGGACCTGGGAGTCTTGGTGGACAGCAGGATGACCATGAGCCAGCACTGTGCCCTTGTGGCCAGGAAGGCCAATGGCATCCTGGGGTGTATTAGAAGAGGGGTGGTTAGCAGGTCGAGAGAGGTTCTCCTTCCCCTCTACTCTGCCCTGGTGAGACCCCATCTGGAATATTGTGTCCAGTTCTGGGCCCCTCAGCTCAAGAAAGACAGGGAACTGCTGGAGAGAGTCCAGCGCAGAGCAACTAGGATGATTAAGGCAGTGGAGCATCTCCCTTATGAGAAACGACTGAGGGAGCTGGGGCTCTTTAGTTTGGAGGAGACTGAGGGGTGACCTCATTAATGTTTACAAATATATCAAGGGTGAGTGTCACGAGGATGGAGCCAGGCTCTTCTCGGTGACAACCACTGATAGGACAAGGGGTAATGGGCTGAAACTGGAACATAAGAGGTTCCGCTTAAACTCGAGAAGAAACTTCTTCTCAGTGAGGGTGACGGGGCACTGGAACAGGCTGCCCGGGGAGGTTGTGGAGTCTCCTTCTCTGGAGACATTCAAGACCTGCCTGGACACGTTCCTATGTAGCATAATCTAGGCGTTCCTGCTCTGGCAGGGGGATTGGACTTGATGATCTTTCGAGGTCCCTTCCAATCCCTAACATTCTGTGATTCTGTGATTCTGTGATTTTTTAATGTTGGTATTGGATGGATTTTCATGTCATTCTTTCATGCTGATTAATTCTATACTACACAAATGAGAATTTGGGACACAATTCTAAAATATCTGAGTTCTGCTATATAATGTGACAGGTATTAAGTCTCAATGAAATTTGATGGCTCTAAATAGAAAAGCTTAAGTGCTTAACCTAAATTCTGACAATAGAAACAGGTATGTAAACTTCTTGAGCACTTTTAAAAATGTTATCCCTTTAGTAGAATTAAATTTATACAAAACCAGTGATACTCAAATTAGCAAGGTTACTATCCAGAGCACTGGTAGCGTGGTAGGATAGTCACAGAATTTTTTGTTCATCATAGGATGAACCACAGAACAGAAATAAGAGCAAATGACTCACTATGGATGTGATTTGGAGGGTACTTAAGAAGTATTTGTTCCCTTCATCATGTGAACAACCAGGTTAGCGTCAATTATAATGCTAATCTCAATAAAATGCCTGTGTGTTTAAGGTTTTGTATAATTTTTTTCTATAACAACTGCCAGTCTCGTATAAAAAGATGGAGTAAAGCGCTGAAATTGTTCAAGTTTTTTTTCTGGCTGTTTATGAAGAGTGTAAGAAATTATGGGATCGGGAGAACTTTTTGACATGTAGCCCTTTATATATAGCAATGAGATAAATCTTTCTTAACATCTACCTGCGGAGTTGTCCCACTGAAGTGAATGAATTTGCACTGCTGTGAAATTACTAAAGACTAAAGAAAGAATGAAGTCCTATTCCTGTCGTTGATGTATCTGATAAGTATGCTATTCAGCACACTTGTTATGTGATTTGCCCAACCCTAATAAAAAGTCCCATCTGTTTTGTCAGGCCTATGAATCATAATGCCTCCTGCATAAGTCATCTTTCTGAATGTCTCTTGGGATTTTTATTTTTAACTATAAAAGAAGCCACAGCAATAAAATGCAATAACTGTGTTTTGTGTTTCTTTTTTATTATAATTACCTGAAAATACTTTTTGCATCATAACAATGCAATAATTTCTCATGCTATTTTATTATGTTTCGAGAGCAATCATATAAAGTGCACAAATTGCCATTAGGCTTCCGTCCCCCATCTTCTCTATATTAAATACACCAATTTAATGTTTCCTTAGTCTTTTCCAGAAATGCTGCTTCTCTGGATTGACTGGAGTGTTTATTTTAGTAGTATCCTCATTTCTAGGCAGGTTATCATTTGTCAGATGTTTGTCATTCTGTGGTAACGAAACTCATGGTGACTCATCCAATACAGAAACTCTGCATGTTCACAAACTCTTTCACTAAAACCAAAAATCCATTTAATTTAATGCTTTTAAAATCCCGGCAAGGGACCCAGGTACTTACTTGCACATGCCACTGCCCTTGAAATAATAGCTGTATGCCTAACTAAAGGCCACCTACATAGCTGTATAACAAGGAGGGGCAGAAAGAGGCAGATTATGTACATTAAAACCGCTTCGAGTAGATACGGTTTCCACCTGTAACATTAATGAAGCAGAAACAGCAAAGATTTCATCCAGGGACAGCAAAGCAACTTGTCAAAGCACCGAGAGGCTGCAATATGGGGGAGGGGAGCCAGTGCTGGCAAGCACAAAGGGAAAGGCTCTTTCATTTTTTCCTCCTTTTTCCCTGAAGCAAAAACTTCCATATTTTGTCATATGCTAATGGGAAGAATAGGCAATATGCCTCTAGTGTTTTAGTGTGATAAATTAAAAACTGCAAAAGCATAGTCTTGTGTTTTCAAAATGTGTCTTTTAATTTCTTCATTTCAGTTGGGTTTTTTGGTCTTTTTTTTTCTTTTTAATGCAAGCACGTGGGTAACTTAGGGCAGATGTTACGTTTGCAGTGTTAATGTGTGCCTGTATATATGTTTTGTATGGGCTTCTGTCTTTCCAACCACACAAATCTATAATACAAAGAAAAAATGTAAAAAGCATTTATCTAATTAATAGGATGATTTTACATTTTTCATGAATAATTTTCATTAGGGGAAGAATTTGTTTATGTCTTCCATATGTCTGCTTTTGGAGGAAACAGATTGTGAGATCCTATAGGTAGGGTTTCCTGAGTACTTTCTAGCAGCCTCTAAAGTTTTCATTTCATGAGGTAAATTTCCTCAGGTTTGAATTCTGCTAAAAATGCAGGGCTCATTTTCTTTTTGTCTTTTAAAGAAGAAAACTCACCACGCCATATTTTTGCAATCTTTTATGAGCTGTTATGGAGCCTCTGTGAGCCTACCTTATATGAGCTCAAAGTCAGAGAACACCATGATAAGCTGCAGATACTTTCTCTTGGAAAAAGTAAAGAACAGAATAGACAAAGCTGTAGCTGCCTTTGCATGCTTGTCTGAATGTCCAAAGCTGCTGTTTCTCCCACAGAATTCGATTTCAAGAAAGAAGGGAAGGAAGAGAGATGCTTATTGCCTGTGTGTGGGGACCGGCCATTGTAGGAACTATTGCTGTATGTGATTGAAGAAGGGAAAGAAGAAACAATGCTCTGACTGAAGCATGCTTGCTTCTTTGGGAGTATTTATGTGCATACATGTGTGGAGAATTGGATAATGGGGGAAAGAAGAACTTCTCATGCATAGTCTAATAGAGCCCAAACAAATGCTCCTGCTGAGATTTACCAGTGTAAGATTTCCTGTATAAATCAGTAATGCCATTTCTTGTGTTAAAAGCATGCGGCTGTTATATTTTTCTGTATTGCTGCACAGCTGTAATACTGGGTTTGGAATCAGAGGCTTAAATACAAACATCCTGCTGTTGTTTTATTTTTAACCAAGATCTGTAGTCACAGCACAAGAGGCAACAGTTATAAACTGGAAGAAGGTAGATTTAGATTGGACAGAAGGAAGAAATTTTTCTTTATGGTGAGGGTGGTGAGACACCAGGACATGTTGTGGATGACTTGTCACTGGAAGTATTCAAAGTCCGGTCATCTGGGGCTTTGAGCAACCTGACAGTGATAGATGTTCCTGCCCATGGCAGAGGGGTTGATGATCTTTGGAGGTCCTTTTCAAACCAAACTATTTCATTATCTTAATTTTTATGATTTGTCTTTTCCATAGGCTAAGAGACATTGTGATGAGAAGGAAAGGAATGTGGAGAGCTTTAAAACATTTGGAAAGCAAACTGCTTCCAGAGCCTACAAATGCCTAAAGCATGAGCTTCAACCCCACGGCTCTCTTGGGTAACCTGCAGAGGATATTTGTGAACTAGAAGAAAAACCAGGCATCAATAAGATAACCAATGCATGTTTCATCAGATAAGCTTCCCAGAGAAAGTGCATTGAATGAAATTACCTGTGCCTTCCTGAAAATGAGTTTATATGTGTGTACCTATCTTTTCATCACTCTATAAAGATTTTAATGTGGAAAAATATAACTAAGCCAATTAATTCTGTATTTCAAAGTGCTGAAAAACACTAGACTTTGGTTCTGAGCAAAATAAATTTTCTTTCATTCCCTTCAGCTGAATATTTATGCTATGTCTTTACTCCTCCCCAAAAAAAACCTAAAACACAAAGGAACTTTTCTAGATGTTTTCTCTCTACACTTTTCTGTGAATGCTGGCTGACTGTAGTCCTAATATATAGCTATTGTATATCTTATGACTTTAAATAATTAGAGGAATAAATTATTCTGATTTAGCACATACTCATGTTTATTGGTGGAGGTATATTTTCTTGTCTCTTTAATATCTAAATTTCTCATAATTTTTTTAGGTGAGGGTAGTCCAGTGAAATTTTGAGTGTAACATACAAACCCATTTTTCATTAACTGATGATTTACAGTGATTTTTCAGATTCTTACAATAATTATTGCAATGAAATGCAGAGCAAAATCACATACATTGTTACCAATAAAAAACTTTTGAAAATATATTTGCATGATGTAACATTGAGTACAACAAATAACAAAGATCATTAGAAGCAAAACTAAAATCTCTTTAAACATAATTACATTTTTATTGACATTCAGTTTGCCAATGCCCTCTCTGCTTGAGCTTTGTTTTATACTAACATTCCACACATTTTAAGTAAACGGAGACTGGGACAGTTTCATCGTTGCTTATTGCAGAACATAGACATGATTTAAGCCAAAATATTTGCATTTTAGATTTGCGTTTCAAACATTCCTGTTAGGCTGAATGCAATCAAGAGTGTGGAACCATCACTTTGGATTAATTTCTACTTACATTCAGTGCCAAAATACAGGCTATATGCTCAATAGTAAGAAGAATAGCTATCCTTGAGGTATATGTATGACTTCCATTTTTGCAATCTCTGCCTACCCAGTCGATGAAGTGTCAGAAAAGATGGCCCCTGTCTTCCTCTCTCCACAGGTATCTTCTACTGTCAGCCTTTAGAGCAGGTGTTTTTACAGTCCTTGGCTCTGGTGCTAAAGCCAGATAAAGAAGCTCCTGCTCCTTCTCTAGCCTCTGTTACTGCTGTGATGGTTGTGTTAATGTTGCAGTTCATAGACTGTGTTACACATCATATTACCTAAAGGATCTATCTTAAATATAGCCTCAAAGGTGGGTTATTTCAATTGTTATGAGTTGCATTTTTTTGATTTACAGTGTGAGCTCCATAATGTCTGTATTGGTGCAGATGAGGTGTAGAAATGAAGAATTTGGTGTAGGAAATTTTTAACTGGCTTTAAAGCAATCTATGTTGTGAGTCACAAGACTAACCTATTCAGTCCATTATCAAGTTACATACAGCTTTGAAGAGACTACCAATGCAATGGGCAGTCTTTTTAGTACTACTTAAAATACATTTTTTCACCTTCATTCATATTTTTGAGTAAGAGCAAAGAATTGTACTGGAAAACATAGTACTAGAAGTGGCAGGATTTCATATTTTCTTTATAGATTTTGAGTTCGGGTTTTAGTTTTCTCCTTTGATTATATGTGTAGTCATTATCTAGGAGCCATATTTAAGCCTTCAGCTACAAAAGTCCAAGTCCATACAGACATTTGTTAGAGCATCATGCTAGGCTAGGTTAGGTTATATTTTTCATGTGGGAGAAAGAGTCCCAAGTGGTGTTGGATGACTAGAGATAATAGGGGTCTATTTTTTTTCATCTCTGAGTCACAAATGCAAACCCTAAATAAGCTCTCAAATAAATCCAATTCTACCCTGTTAAAAATTCTGAAAAGAATTGCAAAGATTTACATTAAAATTATTTTGAGAACAATGTAGATTTATTAATTGGGAAAAATACTATTCAAACAGTAATCCTTAAGACCAGACTGCTGTGACTTTTCAGGACATCTAAGTATTTTCTTGGGAATTACCATTTAAAACCAGATTGGTTTCCTATGAGTAATTCCCTCTTTGTTGGCAACTGCTCATTCAGTGGCAGCACTTTTGATCTGCCTGTTGGCTGACCAGCAGTGTGTTACAACAAACGTTTTTCAAGCAGGATAAAAATCACTAACCACTGAATTGTAACAGAGAAGATGACTGCTGAGGAAAAAAAAGTGCTAAAAACTGCCACCAATGTGATACCAGAGACATTAAAACTCTAGGGCACAGGAAAATTGCCTTACAAAAAACCAGAAATATGAACAGTCATTTTTAGGGGTAAAAAGAATGATAGTAAGTACAGTAGATATTAATTACTCTTACGAACATATCATTCACTTAATAAATTAACTCCAGCCCTGTATTTAACTTTAGCTTTGTAGCTGCAAAAATATGCGTTTTGACACTTTTCAGATAATAGCCATGTTTCTTTAAGTATATGTGTTATATGCTTTTGCATGCTAAAACTAATAAAGTTGCAAAGAAACAAAAAAATAAATACATGGAAATGGAATAAAGCAATTAGAACAGTCTTATAAGAAACCTGACAAAGAGAAAATGTACCTGCTGGAAAAAAAAAAAAAAGTCAGTCTCTGAAAAAAACCAACTATTAAAATTAAACCATAAACTAATACACAATTTTAAATCACACACAGAAAAGTAGCCCTAGGTATCCTTTCAATGCATACATGGAACAAATTTATGTCTAGTATAAGCGCTTATATTTTTCCTTTGAAGAATGGCCTCTGAAATACAGAGTTTAAACACAGGGAGACATCTTAGCAAGAATAATTTCCCTTCAATGAAAAAATTTATTTGAAAGAACAGAAAAAATATTGCAGTTTGTCTCTGTGCCTTTTGAGATGTTGGAAACTACATTCTTATGCCACTGATTCACTGGTGTTTAACATAGCTTCTTTAATATGACTTAGTCCTGGTAAAGGATCACAATCTCAATGTATTTCCACATCTACATGATCCATTAATATGAAGGTCAGTTTCTGCATAAGTTGGTGAGGGGAACAATATTAGCCTGTGTAACTGCTTGGTAGGCAGCAACAGTGGATCAACGAACTATTTAACTAGGCCCCTTTCCCAAAGAGTAAGTTTTCATTTCCTTTTTAAACTGTTGATATACATTCTCTCTCCATAAAACCTGAGAACATGAAAATCTACAACACAAATATCCTCTTTACAACTGTGGGATTTTTTTCTAAGATGCCTCCACACATTTGGATCAATCTGTGAACTACATTTCTGAACATTTTATTTAAATATGAGAGAGGATGGGATTAGGCCTGTAATGTGCTCTCCATTTCTTTACTTTTTTTTTTGAGAAACAAATAATAAAGAGCTCAAATAATCCTCAAATATGCAGGCTGCTCTAATAGCGGATGATTGTAAAGAAGGTGACACAACTAAGTCGTAGATGTCTAGAGGTATTTTTTATCATGTATTTATTCACGTTAGAAGAGCTTTTTGAAGCATGCTGCTTCATGCTTTGCTGTCAAACATGCTCATGAGCAGAGAACACTGGGATTTTTGCATCTCAGCAACCCAGAAATCAGCAGTGGAAATATTCCAATCAGGTTTTTTGTTTTTGCTTTGTCACTCAGAATGAAAAGATCTGCTCTCTACTGTGCAGCGTAACTACTATGAGAGAATAGTATCAGTTGCTAAGAGTTCTCACTTAAAGCAGTCAGACCAGATTTTTTAATTTTTATTTTAAGCTTGGCACGTTGCAGTGAAAAAAACAGGAGAGGAATAAAAAATACTCTGTGGTTCTTGAGAATACTGTCATTGTTACATTCACTTATTCTAGTGCTTGATCTTCATAGAAACTGTTTACTTTTAAAAAAAAAAGCATTCAGCATTAGTCTGATGTAGGTGTAATCATTATGGTTATTAAGGAATATATTGATTAAATAGACAGTGTAAGTTAAATAACATCACAGTTTTTACCTATCTGCTTCCTGCTCCCGAAGTACAACATTGCAATAGCACGATCTTTATTACAAACCACTTCATTCCATGATCCAGTTCAGCAACTTTTTTTTTATACAGGTTGTTATTCAGTAAAGGTCACATACCTTAGTTGGTAAATGTTATGCACATCCATCATTTTTAGATTCAGTGAAGTTCATGTATGTGTACTTAGTAGTTAATAGAGAACCAATATTGCTGTCAGTTTTAGTTTGCCAGGACTTAGGAAACTATCTGCCACAGTCACACTGTATTTTTTATCCCTGTAAACCCTGAGGATGTTTTATCTCAGTTACAATACCATGGGAGTGGTAAAAGTTTTGCTGTCGTTCAGTTCGAAGGTAAAGATGTTATTCGAAATGCCTTGGTCTTCTTTTCAGCCCATCCCTAGTAAATCTGACATTAAAGTCTGTTGAAATATCTCCACGGTATCTCTACCATACAAGAGATTTAAAAATAATATTTAAGGAAAAGACAGCACTAAGGTTAAGCAGATTTGTTTTATAGATACTAGATTCTCTGAAAATTTGGTGATAATGATTTTACCCCAATTATATCTGTTCATAATTGTACTCATTCAGAGTAAGAGCTAGTGATAAAAAAACTATCATCCAAGAAACCCTAATTTTGTTCCTTGCTACAACACAGACTTGCTGCATGACTGAGCAAATACTTAAAGCAGCTTTGTGAAAGTATTCAGGGTAGCTAGGGGAGGTTTCACAAACACAAAGTTACCCAAATTTTAATACTTTAAGATAGCACCCTTCAAGTCTATCTGTTTTATTAGCACACAGCACTAGTTAAGAGTGCATCCTTTTTTTTTTTTTTTTTTTTTTCTGCTGTGGAAAAGCGTTCTCAGATCGTGCTTTTGGTATTAGCTCTTTGAAGGGCTCAAAGGATTCTAATATATACATATGCAATCTGGAAAAATAGTTGGCAATTTCCCTCACTGAATGAACTATCTTCAAACCTTTTCTACTTAGCCTTTCTTTAGTGGTTCTCAGTTTCTCTGATTGGAATCTCTCTGAAGTCAACAGGTATCCCTTTTGACCTCTTCATGTAACACACCTTAAAGCTGTAAAAGTCGTAAAAGTTCACTTCAGTCCAAAAGGTGATCAAATAACCCACCGACTTCCCCAAGGACTGTCAAATACAGAGGTAACACCTTTGTAGGAATGTTCTTCACCTATAAGTGTTGCAGACCAAAAAATCTGTTTGGAAACAATAGTAATTCACTTATATACCAATAACTAAGCATATAAGTCTTTTATTAGTGGTTTCTCAAGGTATCCAGCCTGAATGTTAGGCAGAGCTCCAGCCTGTGCAGTAATGAGATGTGTGAGGAGAGTGTTCAACTCATTATTTCAGGCAGTGAACCACAAGTACTGAAAGTTATGGACAAGCTGAAATTTTCATGGGTTGTCAGTCCCATCTTTCTACAATGATTCATCATGCAGCTTTTCCAAACATCATCTTTACAGATTTGAAGAAAAAAAGGAAAAAAAAGAAGGCCTAGATGTCCCTTTGGTTTGACTTAGTGTTCTTACTTTTGTATTCCTGTATCAGTTTCAGCCTGTGGTCTTCTAGGTTGCTATTCAAATACTGGCAGCTGTTTAGAAGTGGTTGTAGTGTGGATATCTTCATGTCTGTAGTCCCGGATTGCCTTTCCGTTTATATTTCTTTATTACAGGGTAAGATCATTGGCTATAGTCTTGATCGTCTGAAATTCTTGTGTTTTCTTAGAATAACTACTAAGAAATGAGGAAAATTGACACATCACGTGTAAAATGTCAGACCACATTCAATGTAACAAGCACTGTGAATGATGTTGCCATGGCTAAATCGGGAAATACGTCTGAATGAAGCTTCTCAGGTTACCTAAAGGTTGTCTTGCTATTACAAGTCTGCTGATGAGTTCTGTGCTAGTCTCAAGGGATGAAACGTGCTTCTTCTTTACAGGCTTACTAACTTTTCTTTACTGGCTTTATCTTTGCATTTTTGTTGATGTATACAATGCAGCTTACCTTCCACGTGAATTTACTGAGATATATTCTCTCTACACACACAGCTGAACAGAAACTACAGTGAGGTTCTCCCTCTTCCCGCACCTCTATGTGTCAGCTCTTATAAACTCAGTGCAGTAACATGTCTTGTTCGGTAAGTTTTTTGTGCCTTCCTGTATTTATCCATCCACCACAGAAGGGTTTTATTGTACATCCTTTAGCCTTTGGTCACAATCTTCCAGCCTGTTACAACTTCATATTGTTGGGATTGCAAAGCTGCTGGCTTTACAGTGCAGCTGAAGAGAAGTGGGTCCAATAGTGTGACAGTAAATATGGCAGCTAGATGGTTGGCAGCTTTTTTTATTGCGTAGTATGCATATTGGGAGGTGTCTGTGTCTGCTAGAGTCCCACTGTAGATGCTCTCTTCTGCCGCAGGTGTGTAGTCTGTATTTACTCGATACGGTGCGCTTTTTTTTCCCCCTAATGTCTTGCTAAATTGCTGAGCATTCTTCCTTTTGTGTTTTCTATTTCTGTGCTCTTGACTGGGCTATCCGTCTTGCCTCTCATATTTTTTAAGTTTGACTGTAACTTTTTACTAGTAGCTACAAATACTTAGACTGAGGCAGTAATGTAGTGCAGATATATTTGACCTACCATGAAACTTGTCAGTAATGAAACTGAATAGGATAGAGGTTACACAGACCTGAGCAGTTATCCAGATTCTCATGACATTTTTCAAGAGTGCATTGAGCTTTATGTTGTGGCGTCTTTATGGCTGTGTCTCTTGCTTAAAAGTAACTTTACTGCATCTATTTTTTTTTATTTTGGGTGATTCAGTTGCACTTGGTTTTTTTTGGAGGATGTTTGCTTGTTGTATGTAACTGTTCTGCTAGATCTCTTTCTCAGAGCCATCTCTCCTGTTAGATGATTTTCAGGCTTTCTTCTAGCATCAGTCTTCCTCAGAAAGAAATACAAAAGACTCTACCTTCACCAACTTACCCTCCTCTTCCCTTCATAACTCTACATACAGACTGATTTCTTGGTACCATTTACAATATTTTCTTTTCCTTCCTTTCTTTGAAGACTAGTGTACAGCCTTGTCTGAGTTCTTCTGTTCTCTAGTCTGAGTTTCTAAATGCCATGTAGTTTGACTGCTAATTATTTTTTCTTTTAGTAGATCTCATTCTTCATAGTTGTCAATACCATGTTTCACACATGCATGCTAACGTGGGATTTTTCTTTTTTTTTTCTTTTTGGAGCATTTCTTATGAAACTGTGGCTATTAAAAGCAGAAGGGTGTATTCACTCTCCAGCAACCTCTGCTCGTCCATGCAAGTTCTATGCCATTAGCCAACCCTAATAAGAAGGAGAGGAGATAACTGTGAAGTGAGAATTTATAGATTTTTATGGACTCTTTTGGATTCCTGGTACCAAAGTTTCAGAAAATAGGAACAGCAATCAGCCTTTCACATTAAGGAGATAAGTAAAGTACCTGGACACATAAAACAATGCTTCATACAAGCCCCTGAATCTGGGGAAGATTGAGAATTTATTGTGTTAGAATGTGTTTCATTTACAGATTAAAATTAAATCCAGGAATGTAAGAGTTGTTTGTTTGGGTTTTTTTTTCATAAGTTCCCAGCTGAGAATGTCACTGTTTCAGGTTAATAGAAGAAGCCACTGTCTGTATTGTTTTTCCTAAGATAAAATCAGAAGAGAAATGTTAAGTGGAAGTTTGGGGGAGAGAAAGACACACACAAATTAATGTGTCCTAACTCAGGACTAAGCCTCAGCTTCATCCTGTTTTGTTCTACCTGTTCTTTCCATTTATGAGACAATTACTCTATTGCAGAGACAAAGTGTAACTAGCACCCCACTTACAAAATATTCAATTATAGAATAAGAGAATTAAAATAAGATGGAATGAAAACGGGTACTAAAATTAGAAGACAACTAGCATGTCTGGTCCTGCTGTTTTCTGAATGAGAAGTGTGTGATGAACATCTGTCTCTTGGTTTATTTTATTTTATCATTGCTTTATCATTGTTTTTGATTCTTTCAGTATCAGTGCAGACACGGATTTTGTAAATCCATTCAAATACTTAGGTTTAGCTACTGTAAAAAAGAAATGAAGAGTTTATTTTTTTCTCTCGCATAATAAGAATTCAGTGTCATAGATCTAACATTCATCTTGAGTCTTCTTCATATTGAATAGTCATAGAAAAGATTCTTTTTGTACTCAAAGGTATTTGCATAGAATTTTGAGAGAAAATTGTTATCTCCATCTGCAGTGGCCCCACTGTGCAAGGTATCGCAGTGCAGGCTTCTTTTCACCAGGTTTTTCTGGTGGCACCTGCAGTATTTGGCACAACAGACAACAAAGAGAAAAGAGACAGAGTATGCACTTTGAGTGTCTTTCCTTTATGGGTATAAGCACTGTCCTTAAAAAGCCTTTCTAAAGAGTACTTCATTTTCATTTCATTCGATAAGATTTTTTGATGAATCAGTTCACAAAGAGAGCAAGGATAGACCTTTAAAACTGTGTTCATGTTTAAAATCCAACTTTACGTTAAGCTCTTTTTAGGGTTTGACAGTGTTTATTTCATTCCTCCTTTACAGCCTGAGTTGGAAATGCTGGAATACCATAAAACAGGCTTGGACAAATTTGATAGTTTCATATCCAGACCTAGAGCTTCAGTACACTCTTGACTGTAAACATGCCTCTCTCTCTCCCCCAAATTACTGCCCTTCTCTTTATATGCTGAAAAGGAGGAGAATTCCTATTCTGCATCTCATTAAAGACTTCATGCGCTAGCTTTCCAATTTCCCCTGTTCCCTTTATTTTGTGTTGTCATATTGTTTGACATCTGTCTTTGCCTACACTCTGCTGGCCCAGCACTGCTTGCTTCAACAACATCTTAGTATGTCTCCTGCGTATAAAGGGCTTTTGTGCGCAGCTTATTCTGGTCAGTATCTCCTAAAAGAAAAGCTCCCTCAGCACAGTGTTTACAGCTACATGAAAGGGATTGCAGATTATTGTTTTAAATATTGTATACACTGCAAAATATTACAGTGATGGAATGCTGGTAGGAATGCCAGAGTTACCAGGATTTTGAACTGGAATGAAGTTGACAATGTTAAATGTAGAGTAAAAATTTTAATGCAAATGTTTTTGTGAATAATGCTTTACAGCATATTATAGGAAAGAAAAACAAATATTTTTCCTTATTCTGAATTTTTAGAAGAGTATCTGTACAGAACTTTGCCAGAATTAATATTTTTCCTTGCAGTATGTCATTTCAATGAAGCAGCGTTTTTGGATGGAAAGCATTTCACTAAAAAAAAACATAATGAACTTGATCTAGTTGTGGCTGAATAGAAAAGCCTACTAAATCTAGTTTATATGCTGGCCTTATACCAGTCAAGTGAGTCAAGAGCATAGGTCGTGCCATATTAAATGTATTTTGAATCGAGCTGGATTTCTGTAAAAATTTTCTTAGAATTTTAATTGAAATAGTAGACAGAAGAAATTGAAAATCATTTTGCCTGATATCCTTGACATTGAAAGATATTTTGTTAATACTTCTGCTGAAAATTTTATTGATAAATATTAAGCTGAGGATTACATCCATTTATTTATGAAAAGACATTTTATATACAAAATGAATTTTACATTTACTACCTAGGCATGCACATGTGCTTTTCTACCATGAAATATTCTGGTAGCCTGATGTCTTCTTTCCAGAACTGCTTTTCATTTCTCCTAAATGAAGCACTTCCTATACAGTCTTTACTACTCTAGGGATCACATAGATACTGGATGCCACCCCAAATCGTGCATTATTGAAATTGGAAATTCTAGAGAAACAGTGTGGATTTTTTAATCTTTAGCCCGCACCATAGAATCATAGAATGGCCTAGGCTGGAAGGGACCTTAGAGATCATTTAATCCAACCTCCCTGTCATGAGCAGGGACACCTCTCAACTAGATCAGGCAACACATGGGGACCGAACAGGAATCAAACCCGCGACCTTCGGTGTTTCAGCACCACGCTCAACTGAGTGAGCTAAACCGGCCCTCTAAAGATTCAGGAAAAATTATTAGGAAAATTAATCACAATAATCAGAATCCAAGGAAAGATGGTCAGTGACCTGCTGTTTCATGTAGACACACAAAAGTCTATGGGGCCAGGTGGGATCCACCCCAGGGTACTGCGGGAGCTGGCAGAAGTGCTCACCAAACCACTCTCAGTTATTTATCAGCAGTCCTGGTTGAGCAGGTAGGTCCCAGTGGACTGGAGGTTAACAAATGTTACACCCATCTACAAGAAGAGCTGGAAGGACAACCTGGGGAATTACAGACTTCAGTGCTAGAGAAGGTTATGGAGCAGGTGCCTGAAGAGGCTACAGGAAAGCTGGTGAGGGTCTGTTCACAAGGCTGCATAGCAACAGGATGAGGGGCAGTGGTTTTAAACTAGAGCAGGGTAGATTTAGTTTAGATATTAGAAAAAAGTTCTTTACAATGAGGGTGGTGAAACACTGGAACAGGTCACCAAGAGAGATGGTGGAGGCCCCATCCCTGGAAACATTCAAGATCAGGCTTGATGGGGCTCTGAGCAATCTGATCTGGTTAAAGATGTCCCTGCTCACTGCAGGGGGATTGGACTAGATGACCTTTAAAGGTCCCTTCCAGCCCAACACATTCTTTGATTCTATGATCTTGAGTGCCATCATGCGACGTGTGCTGGGTCCTCCACTTGGGCCACAAAAATCCCAGAGAACACTACAGACTTCGGGAGGAGTGGCTGGAGAGCTGTCCAACTGAAAAGAATCCAGAGGTGCTGGTTGACATTTGGCTGGACACGAGCCAGCAGTGTGCCCAGGTGGCCAAGAAGGTCAAGAGCATCCTGGCCTGTATCCGTAGTAGCATGGCCAGCAGGAGCAGGGCAGTGATTGTGATTGTCCCCCTGTACAAAAACTTGTGTTCAGTTTTGGGCTCCTCACTACAAGAGTGGCATCAAAATGCTGGAGCTTATTCAGTGAAGGACAACAAAGCTATATTCCCCTTCCTATCTTCCTTTCTTGCTATATGCTCAGCCCCTAACTGTTTGGAAGAAGAGGGATAGAAAATAGGAAAGGGGAGAGGAAGGCATCTTAGAATAAATATCTGTTTATTGTAAACTGAAAATTCAGTAGTCAGACTCCGAAGGGCACACTGTGGTTTACTAATATGGTAGATTAATATATGAAGACAGTGGAAGTTTGGTCTTTTTACCACCCGATTGATAAAATACCATCTTTGCAGTAAAGAATTTGTAAAGCTTTTTATATAAACACATTCAGGAAGGGCCTTTATGTCAATATTAATCATAGAAAGGTTTTTGTATCAGCATAACTTTTAAAAACTGTTAAAACTAAATCTCTTTCAATGTCGTTTCTACATTTACTATGAGCTGTACAGCATTGCTATCCAAGTAGACTCAGCAGTCGTATCTAAAAGGGTAAATCACAAAATACAAAAGGAGCCACTCCTCAAAATACTTGAAAATTGACCTGATAGGCAATAAAAGGTATTTTAAAAATAGTTACTACTCCAGTGCAACCAAAAAGTTGCAGTTTGGCCTGCTTCCTCTTTGGTTCCCAGACTGGTAGTTTTGCTCTTTGACTGTGGCTCATAGTAAGGAAAAAACACTGGCTCAGCAGCACTGTGTATCTTTCATGATTCCTCTCGATTTTTGCAAAAATGTAATTTCTTAGGGCTTGGGTTTTTTTCCATTCTAGAATGTTTATTTGGTACATTCTTCAGATAAAGGGTTTTTGAAAAAGAACAAAGGCACCACAAGCTAGGACTAAGTAATGTTCCTGTTTCCTCATTTCTCCATCCTCAACTTCTGTTGTATCTGCTTGAGCTGTGAAACACTGTTCAGCATACTGATCTTTGCTTCCCTCCGGTCCTTCCCGTAACAAAATTAATAGAGTAACAAAACAAAACCAGCATGATATCTGCAATGACGAAGTATTGTTTGTTGTTTCTCTTGCCTTACAGGCTCTGAGAATATGATATGCCTAGTTTTTCCAAGACTTCTACTCTAAAGACTGCTCACTTGGTGTAGCATTGGGGAGATAGGATGCGGCATCGGGAGGAGGTGAGATTGTGCTAAGTATAGAAAAAAGGCTCAGATCTTTATGCTGAAAGAGGGGAAGCAATAAGAAAGGATGGAGAGGCTGTGGTGGTGCCACAGAAGAGGAATGAAAAAAGGGAGTTGTGATGACTGAGTAGAATGTTATTCATGAATATAAGAACATACAGGTTTTACTGTTGGATGATAGGTTTCAAAACTGATGCTCACTTCTCATACATCCTAAAACCTTTCTACAAATGCAGTATCTGCAAGGTTTTGACAACCTCAGTGCTACGGATATTTAATAAATATCTTTCTAGGACCAGATAATCATTGTTTGAGTGCCTATTTGAGGCTCTGTATGAATAGGACCTCCTGTGGCAGTGCAGCTCCTTTGAACTCAAACACAGGGTTGCCATGACATCATACTTCCAAAGAAAAAAAGATTGTTCAATGCAGTTCTGTTCTGCTCACTCTAAATTATAAAGCAAAATTTAAATAATACCTTTGAGTTGATTAAGAAATAGTTTTTCTCTACTGAGGAACTACACAAGTGTTTGTTAAATGTAGAACAGACCTTATTTTACCTAGAGCTCAGTTTACTGAAAAGCTAAATTAGAATAACTTTAAGTTCATTTAGCAACATCAAAAGGGAAAGAATATAGATTCCTGACCATTTCGTTTAGTCATGATCCTGCTTACCTGGATTTCAGCAAAATGTTCGGCACCATTGCCCACAGCCTTCTTTAGACAAAGGGGAATGACACAGATCAGTTGGGTAGTCTGTGGAGGTGGGTAGGAAATTGGCTGGCAGGTCACCAGGTTTGTTGATGGTACCAGACTGAGTGGTGAGGTGAATACATTGGAAGGGTGAGCTGTCTTACAGAGAAATGAGACCTCGGCAAGCTGGAAGAGTGAGCTTGCAAGAACAGCGTGAAGTTTAAAAAAGTCAAGTGCAAAGTCCTGCAACTGGGACAAAATAACGTGTGGCTGGGGAGCCACCATGCTGAAAGGGGCCTGGGGGTCCTGGTGAACAACAAGCTGAACACGAGTCAGCAGTGAGTTACAGCAACAGAGGCAAGTTGGATCCTGGGCTGCATCTGCCCAGGAGTTACATTCCTTTAAAAATTATTCTGTGTGGTCTGTTCTGCTGTTGTTTAATTTGCTTTTTCTTTTTTTTTTTTTTTCTTTTTCAAGGACATACATCTTTGTTGCTTGTACATAAAAGAAGTATTGTTAAGAAAATTTAAAATTAACATTCTTTATCTATACTATAAAAATGCTACTTATAGAAGGAACAGAGATGGCTATTGTGGTAAATCAGGTTTAATTGATCAAAGTTTAAGATCAAAAATAATATTTTAAAATAATATGCTTGATTTATTACTCTTCCCAATGCTTCTGTAGGCATGCTAGAGAAAGAAGTTTATAATATGCAACTTCCAAACCCAAAAGGAAATTGAAAAAAAAAATTAAGTAATATTTACTCATCCCTTAAGTATTATCTAACTGCTTGAATTCTTACCAATAAACTTGTTGACGAAAAGGATGAAAAGGTGTTTTGCAGTTCTTTGCAGGGTAGGCAATAAACGAAAAGTTTGCCCAGACACAGAAAAAGATACAGATAGAATGTAACACTCTATGGAAGTGGCCCCCAGGGAGTCCCGCTGATGTTACAGATACACTTACAGGTGCAAGGACCTGGCAGAATTACTTCCAAATTTGAAGTTTATCTTGTAGGTTTTATAGATAATGACTTGGTAAAATATATCTTAGTTATTTTATTGCTATTTCTTTTAAGCAAATGGTAAAATAATGAGTTATAAAAAGATGATGAAACATTCATATTTAGGTTAATGTTACCGATCGCAAGCAGTAAGTGCTTGGAAACCCCATCAGTTATCATCATCCATTACTTTTGTGCCTTAGTGCAGCACCATGTGTCTTGTGTGTGCCGGCTGGTCAGAGGAACTGCTTTCTTCATGTAATTTTGGGTGTTGTAAGCAGTAAGAATAAATAACAATTTCATCAGCATTTCTCATAAGGCAAACAAATAGAGAACTGTAACAATTTACTTTTTTGTCAAGTGTCGCGTGAAAGGTATGAGGCTGTGAGAGGCACATACACCGACTAAGCACTTACTTGTTTCAGAGCTCCATTAAGGACTTTCGCTGAGACAATTTGCAAGGTAACCAACAATAGGTAATCTACTGAAGCGACAGATACAAGATTCGGAGTTGCCATTGATAAATGTACTCTCTGCAATAGCTCTAATATATGATAATAATGCTAGCAAGATACTATCCCGGGTATTACACACCAAAAGGTGGAAGCACAATTCTTACCAAGAAGGCGTCCCTGTCTTGGGTGAAGGAGAAGGAGCACAGCCCGTCGACTGCCTCTTCATCTTCTGGGATCTTCTTCTCCCAACAACACACACCCTCTATGCTCCTTATATACTATCTTCCCCCTCCCCAGGGTGGCATTCAGCATGATTTGAGTGACCATAGCCATATAGGGATATTAAGGTGAAAATTTCCACTCTGGGCCCTGTGGCCTTCAGGATTTTGTTTTGAAGCAGCTTATCCACTTGCAGGATGATGGTCACACCATTAGCCTCTGTGCTGCCTTGCTCCTTAGCCAAAACAGGGCCATCCTGGCATCACAAGACTCCCTCCTTCGGCTGGTTCTCACTGTGTAGGCCTTGTTTTCCTCCGTTCTCAGGGTCTGCACAACAGATAAGTGAACACCTGTGTTCAACAAGTCTGAAACCCTCAGGCTAAAATATCATAGTCAAGGCTCACAGATTTCTCCAAAATGCAATATGATTTCAAGGTTAACTGTCATTCTTGCCCTCCAGGTTGCTTACGTTTAAAATTAGTAAGCATAGATTTTCCATCATCATGAGACTATACAAAGTAAGGAGGTATAATGACAAGATGCAACTTTTTCCATTAATAATCTCAGCACAAATAGTGATTCTAATGGATATTTTCTTCAAGTTTAGTACTGTTGCTGTGATGCAGATGAGGGGCAGCAGCTGTTAAGAACTCTGCGAACTGCAGAGATTTGACAGTGGAACTAAGCAAATTCTTCCCCGTGTGATTGCAGGGGAGCTGTACAAACCTTCTCACAGGGAAGCCGTACTGTTTTTTTTTCAGCACAGCACTCTGAAAATTTGTAAGGTGCAAGGCATCTCACGCCATATATAAACTATGAACTGCATTTGAAAATACATATTTTTCTGCAAAATTCAGCATTTTGAATACTTTCTTGGTACCTGCCACCACATATTCTTTTGTTGAACTGAGATTTTGACAACCTTCCTGTGAATGAGTGTCTAAATAGTGGCACATGCAAATGAGGGAAGAGAACATGCAGACTGCGAAATAACAGAGTATTGCCTGTTGAATATGTTGAATATGTTGAATATATGACTATTGAAATCTACTGCCTGCAAGAGCATAATAGCCATGCTAATATGTACAGTGACTGAGAGTAACACTAGTGGAGACTTGGATATCCACTGTTATCTTAATTTTGCGCTAGTAATTCACACAGTGTGCCTAGCACCTCTCTCCAGCCTCTTGCTGACCAATCCAAATGGAATGATCTAGGTGGTATCTTACGTCTATGTCTTCCCCTCACCCTGTATCCTGAGTAGGGCATCTTCTCTCTTCAGATGATACCTTGTACAGGTAAGGACTGTGGATTAGTTAGAAAAAAAGTATAGAGACAAAGATTCGTGAATGGAGAATTTTGTGGGACCCAGCAGTTTATCTTGGAGATTGTATAATTATGTCTGAGAATTGGGAGGGAAGATCTTAAAGGAGAAATAAGTTGTCTGATAGGGACAATGTCAAGGACACCGAAGGCAAATATTCAGGGCTGGGAAGAGGTCAAAGAATGCTTTGTTCAAGGGAAGACCATGGGAGTAGAACAGGTTGATATTCTGTGGAGGGATGGAAATCCAGACCTGCGAGCATGAATTGCACCAGAGATTAGTTACAGGCGTGTGCTGAGGTCTGCAATTTGTGCTGGGTTGCAGAAGTGCAGTGTTCCATGTTTTAGAAAAAATCCTGCCTTTCCAGGTATGTTCTAAGAAATGCTGTAGAAGGAGTCTTAATATTGTTCGACAAACAGCAGTCACTCACTTAATAGCAGAATTATTTGTCCAAAAGAAACGATCTGACAGAAAAGTTCAGGTAAGTAAAGTTCCACAGGGAAAAATAGGATGGCCAGCAGGCAGAGGGTCTGTAATAAGGACCGCCTGTTATTTAAAAAGTCCTTGTCCTCTTACCCTGGTGATTTATTTATTTATTTATTAGGATTCACAGTATATTGTTGTTAATACAAAGTAGGGGAGAACACATTTAAAGACAGGTATCTTGGGAAACAAGAGGGGGAGGAGTTGAACAAGTGGAAGAAATACTAATGGTCTTCAGAATGCACTAGTCCTTAAAGAGCACAGAGAAAGTAGGCAGACTGTAACATCTCTTGTGACAATTTGGGATGTTAGCAAGATCCTGGGCCTTCCAGGACTTCCCCAGTGGTTCATCCTCTGTGATACCTCATCTAAATAGTGGAAGAAATGGGTGGATGGGATATATGTAAAGCTCCAGAGTGAACCTCCTTACAATCTTCCTGTAGGCTTGACCGTGCTCCACAGCCTGATGATCACAGATAATGTATCAATGCCTGATTTAATGATTTTCTAGAAACCGAAACCAAGGCTAAGTCACAACTAAGATGGTAGTCTCAGAAAGGCACTTACTAACAATCCGTATAATTCTTTGTCAAGAGAATAACAAAGAGACCCATATACTTTAATATCCCTTGTTGATGAGATTGCCTGGCACATCTAAATAACGATGCTGAACAGGAAGGACAGTGTATATATAAGCCACCCCCATGTTCTTACCACTGTAAATTTAACCGTGCTACCTTAATCTCGCTGGAATTCACTCCTTGTTACGGTTTCTAGATACTTTTTGACTTCTTTTTAAGTCTTGCTTTAAGGTATTTCCACCAAAGTAATCGCATTTTATTTTTATTTTACTCCACCACTTCCTTTGCGTGTCACAGAGCTTAGCATTTTGTATTTCTGTTGAAATAATCTCCCTCTCCTCCATACATCCCTCTCCTCCAGCCATTTAGCTTCTCATGTTCTAACTTCTTTCTTGAATCATTGGGTGGTTTTGCCTGCTGCCTTTGTGTGGCAGATTACTTGGCAGCACAAGAGGCCTCTTAGTTACGTAACAGGAATAAACATTAAATTTGTAAAATGCCATGCAACTTGCAGATTTCTAAACCTTATGGAAGAGTTCACCATATAGCATCTGTTAATGTCAGTGGAAGTAAGGAAACTAAGTATTTCACTGGCTTTGAACAACCTGTCTTATGTTTTAATTCAAATTTCTATGTGTGGGGTTTTTTACTAGTTTTTCGAAGAGCCAAATTCAATAGAGAAAAATAACAGTTAAGGGTCTTGCAGAATACTCTAGGGCCGACACAGAAATGCACATGCACTAAAGTTGTTTCTGCTTTGAATAAACCTCTTGATCATTGCTCATGAAACATTGCCCTTTCATTCTCTTAACTGAAGACTATTCAAGAAAGCTTTACCTCAGTTTTCTAGAGCCACTCATTGTCTTATAAGGTTTAAGTTATGTCCAAATCTTTGCCAACTGTACATAATTTATTGTTTTTATCAAGTATAATATGAGCGTGATTACATGAAGAGTTAAATGCCTTTCTTTTTTTATAGTAAAATATCCATGTAGAAATTCGCTTCATTTTTTTCATACTTCAAATTCTAGAACAGAAAGATCATTAGATGATGAATTACAAACTCATAATTATTATGCTTGCACATATACGCACACACAAACACACACAAGGAAATCTGAAGTACTAGACATGGATAAATTGGATCTTCCTTTGTTACACAGAAATTATTAAATCATTGCAAAACTAAAAGAGTGTGTTAATATGAAGGCATAAGGAGTCAGCAAAGGCAGTTGATTTAATTATTGTCAGTACAGTTGTTCTTTTGACAGCACAGTTTTTATTAATTTCATATTTTTACTATATTAAGGTCATAATACCTTACTCAATTGGCATATCTATAAAAGATTTCCAGGAATCATCATTTATTTTTTTTTGTTTCTGAATACTATGCCTTCTGTGTAATTTTTTACCCCATGTATACCCGAGTGTCATCAGTGTGATTTTTTCTAATTCTGAAATCCCCTTCTTGCCATGTATCTAGTATATGACAAAACTTTGAATTACTTCTTAATTTCAAACTCTGAAATATCTTTTCCCCACATTCATAAACAGTGGGGAAGCTTTATTAAGTAGAAAAATGTGTTAAAAGGATTACTTCCTACTTCTTCGTAGTAGATGGAGTCCCATGATAAAAACATAACCTCCAAGTCTGGAAAACCCTGGGCTTTGTGTAGGGGGAGATTCACTCATAACGACTTATCTTCTCCTCAGTTTATGTCTTCATTTCAAGCAATAGGAAAAGAACAATTGTAGTGAGTGCAGTAAATATAAAATTCAGATCTGAAAAGTAAAGTTAGTGATTTGCTCTCAGACTTAGCAGGGAAAAAATTTGAAACTGGGTGGTTTTCTTAGATTTTGCAAGCTCCCTTGCTCTTACAAGACTCCAGATCCCAAAGGTTTTGTCCCCACTGGAAAACAAATTTTCTCAGCTCTGTAATTTCTGCTGAAATGGGGCGTACATGTGAGAGGGATCTGCCTATTCTGGGATTAGTACGATAAAGTTGTACTCTTAATTGCAGTGTTTTGCTTTGCTTTGATTTTACTTTCTTCACTGTCTTATAAGTGTGTCTGGCTTTCTGTTAATTCTAACAAAATCTGCCACCAAATTGGGATGCAGATAGTCAAGGGGTGGGGGGGGAGAGAAGGAGAGAGGGAGGAAAAGGAGGAAAGGAGGGAGAGAGGAGGAAGCAGAGAGAGATATTCAGAGGTCCTGTATAAATACGGCCATGGAAATAGAGCTAGTTGGGATTTTTTCTCCTCTCATAAAAAGATAAAGAGGTTTTTAGCTCCTCCAAGGCTTATTGGCTTCTCTCTAAATTCAACTCTGGCATGGATTTCCTCCCATCTCTAAATGTGAAATGATTCTTCCCCCAGGACAAAGGCAGAGAACACAGTACCTCTGGGTTACTCTGTTTCAAAGCTTTTCATTTACATTTTTCTTAGACTTTCAGCAAGTCCTTAGAAAGGTCTGATTATTAGTCTGGATCTAATTATTACACAGGAAAGAACAAAAAAAAAGGATATATGTGAGCACAAAACATGCCACCAACAATTATAAGAATTATAATGCCCATGCTCCTTGATTTCTACTTTTTTTTTTTCTGTGGTCTATGCTCACCCCTCTACTGCTCCTTTTGGGCCTGACTGTAGGTGGCTTCATTCCGGTGTCAGTGGTGGGATGTTGCCATGAGCCATCAGCATCTGGAGTCATTTGCAAGGAGGAATCTTGTGTTGAATCAGATCTGAACTTACTGTATACGGTGCCTTTTATGAATGTTAGATACTATTTCTGTGATCTCTTTGCTTCCCCTAAAGCCAATTTTGTCAAGCTCCAGTCTGAATGAATTTATGTGATGACTCGAGAGTTGTTTATAACTGTAAATTTCTGAGATGTTGCAAAGTCAATAGAAAGCCTGTGGTCTGTTACCTATAGCAATACTATATATTACAGGGCTACAGGGTGACAAAGCTCAAGCTGAAGATACTTTTAAAAGTGTTTTGATATTGATGATTGCAATTAGTCAACTGTATTGTAGCTAATAGAGCATACTATAAAGTATGTTGACCTTGTTTTTTATTTCTCTGTGACAATGCCTATATAATTAGGCTTTACGATAGAAAATAAACATGCATTTATGTCTTATCCTACTTCGAAGATATTTGTGACTTGGTTTTATTCTGAATTAGATAGCTGTGGTGTAATTAATTCCATACTGAAAAGAAGAAGGGTAAAAGTAATATATGGTTGTTTGGATATTTTTAGTTGTGAAATCAGTAATTGTGCTAGTGTGTTCTCCATCTGGGCATATTCTATGGAAATATATTGAAGTAGCATGTTTGTGAAAATTTATGCAACATTTATGTGATATTTTGCCATATACTAATGATACACATTTAGCTTGTATTTGTTCTTTGACTGTGTTCTGACCGGAAAGACTGTTCTAAGTATCCCAAAATGTTTATTTAGGTCTGATATATTAACGTCTCAGATGAGAAGGATGATTCTGTTTTGCAGGAGGAGACAAACAGTGGCTTAAGGCTGACAACAGGGTGGGCCTTGCTGAAAGAGCAGAGTCCCACATAGCAGGTCTAGTCACTTCACTTCAACCATGGCAGTTGTGTGGCCAGAAAACTGCTCAGCTGATGTAGGGTGTTGTAGTCAGGAAAACCACCACTGAGAGACCCAGGCATTTGCCCTCAGATACTGGGCATCACCTTCCTGCAGAAAATCAGTGATAAGATTGTGTGTCCACAGCCAGGGCAAGGTGAGGATGCCTGGAAAAGAGGGGTCATGCAAGATGGGGCAGGGTAAATTATCTCAGTGTCTGCATTGGAAGGGGAGAAACTTATAAATTCAGATGATGAAAGTGTTTGCAGAGATCCTGATTTTGATGTAAGGTGTTTACCTTAGTGGCAGGCAATTTTGAGTGTTAAGCTGTGTAAACTTTTTATCTCCCAACAATAATTAACTTGTTCAGTTTTTTCATTGCGCTTAATCATAGGTTACCCCTTTTGCCACATTCATTTCAAACCTGAAGAATGTGTTTACTTCTGTAACAACTCTGTTGAGTATGTTGTGTGGTTATGATGTATGAAGTGACACAGTACTATAGTGACTGTATTTCTCTCCATTTAATTATAAAAAGGAAAGGCATCTTCCTATGTTAGATTTTTCTATAGGTTGCATAGAAGCAACTTTTGCCATTAACCAGAAATTTTGAATAGATAGATACGTGGTTGGGATGATTGCTTCAATGAAACATAGGAGTTCAAAAAATGAATGTCTTACGTCTTCAACTGGACACTTTCAAATAGTAAGCAAAATATAACCAATATTCAGTTTTGGTTTTTAATGTGAAAGAGTTTATTTGTTAATTCTTATTCACCTTGCTCCTTATCCTATTTTGATTTCCCACTTTTCATATTTTCTTTCATATTGAGTGACGTCTGAGTCCAAGACAACTTACCATGTTAAAAGAGACACTGAGCTGGGAAAAATGAATTCAAGTCATAGACTAAATTTATTCAAACTTTTTCATTCATTTTTTTTTAATGTTTTAGATACATCCTTTCACTTTAGATATTTTGCAGTCTTCACTTTCTAAGTCCTTGACCAAACTATAAGAATGTGTTTAATGTGTAGTTCCTACTGAGTTCTATATATTTCCCTAAAGTTCTATATATTTCCTATAAAGGCATAGAATGTGTTGGGCTGGAAGGGGCTTTTGAAGGTCATATAGTGCAACCTCCCTGCAGTGAGCAGGGAGATCTTTAACTAGATCAGGTTGCTCAGAGCCCCATTCAGCCTCACCTTGAATGTCTCCAGGGATGGGGCCTCCACCACCTCTCTGGGTGACCTGTGCCAGTGTTTCACCACCCTCATTGTAAGAAATTTCATCCTTGTATCTGGTTTATTTTGGTTTAAAACTATTACCCCTTGTACTATCACAACAGGTCCTGCTAAAACAATTGCCCCATCTTTCCTGTAGGCCCACATTAAGCACTGGAAGGCTGCTATAAGGTCTTCCTGGAGCCTTCTCTTCTCCAGGCTGAAGAGCCCTAACTCTCTCAGCCTCTCCTTACAGGCGAGGTGTTCCATTATGTCTGATAATTTTTGTGGTACTCTTCTGGACCTCTTGCTTGTGCTGAGGACGCCAGAGCTGGACACAGTACTGCAAATGGGGTTTTACTGCAGCTCAGTAGGGGGCAGGATCAGCTCCCTTAGCCTGCTGGTCACTGTACTTAAGAATAATAGCTAAACACATGCTGAACTATTGCAGTGCAGCAAGATTTAGCATTTTTCTAGGATTAGTTTCTATCTGAAAACAAAAGCTGTAAAGTAGACTATATTTAATTGCTTTCCAAAGTTTTTGTGAAAAGGATTAAATGTTTATTTAATATATATATATTTTATGTTGTTGGTAGGAAAAAGAAATTTCCAGCTAAGTACTACTTGAAAAAGAGAGCAATATCTGAATTTCTTTCTTGCTATTAATATTTCTCTCTCCCTGTGATTGTAAGAATGCAATCATCATATATTTTTAATATGTTCATTAGCTAGTTTGCTGAACATTAAAAAAATCCATTCCAGAGTTTCAAGGCATTGGTTATGCATACATACATACATATGTCATGCATTCAACAGGATTTGTGTCTCGTGAAACTCAGTGTCAGATCCAGCCTTCTGCATTGGTGAGTGGTATCATAAGTGTTACATAGTTTTAAGAAAATGTATATGTCCTATGAAATCATGCTCATCATCCTACAATCTTACTACTACTGATAAAACTAGTTCTGATTTACTTGATTATCTCAGTACGTTCACCAGTAAAATTCCTGATGTGAGGTGTTAAGAGGGATCTAGTAGTTTAAAGGGCTTTCGGCATCAACTGTGGCTTCAGCTAGAAGTGTGGTTTATTCCATCATCTCTGTTACATAACATGCAAGCTAATACAATGGATTTGCATTCATCTCCTTGACCCACCCTTGTATAGAAGAAATCAGGAGAAAATATCACCAATATAATTAGTTTTTACAGCAGTTTTTCTGGCTGTTATTTGGCCTCCATAATAGAGGTGTGTTTTATTCCCTCTTTGCATATTCATTCATGTTCTCAATGAAATGGCATTGCTCTTAATTTGCATTGGCTAATCAGAATATTTTTGCAGTTTTGACTTACCATGCATAATACAGCAGGCAAGATACTTACCATATCTCTACTAAAAAGCCTGTACCATGAGTTTAATCATGCTATTTAATTGCTAGGCTTAATTTGAAAATAATTGTTCACAGCAATTAAGTAAATGCCCCAATTTCATTAACAGACTTCCTAATTAGAAAGTACAACATAAAAGTGGTAATGTTGCTTCATTAGGCTTGAATTACTGTTTCTAATACTACTTTTTTACTATCTATACAATTTCTTTCTGCAGTAGGGTATCTGTCTCATAACTGGTACTAGATTTGTAAAAAATTTCCTGGTATAACACATTGTTGTGCCAGCCAAGTGTGCAATGATTTATGAAAAGGGAGATTAAAGTCTATATTTTAAATTTTAAGTATAGTCTGAAACTTAAAGAAATCTGCGATATAGCAATACCTAATCAAGTATGTAAGAGTTAATTGCTCTGAAGAGTAGTAAGACAGTTTTTCCAAAATTTAGTGTCTCAGCACATTGGCCACTAGCTGTATAAGAAACAGGAAAGAGAAGGAAAAAGATAGTATATGTGGCTGCTAATAAGATGTAGCGATGACAGAAGTAAATGGCAACATCACGAGATTATGACATGTCATTAGTACTCTTTAACTGTCAGAACTATTGTTTCTTTCGAACTTTGAGGAATCATTTCACTTTTTTACCATAGTAATGTAACTGTACTCTAGAAGGATATTTCTATTTCAATGGAGATGTCTTTGGTGTTGAAACAATTTCTGGAGAGCTTAAGAGTAGTGAGGAAAAAGTTATCACATTAAGACGATTAAGAATAATGATGATAATGACACCAATGTGTGAATCCTTGTGAGATTATTTTTGTAGAATGTATTAAATAGCGCCTACCTGCCCAGAGTGTCATCCTTTGCTTGAGATAATTGCACTCCTTTCTGTATATAAAAATTTCAATATTCAGCAGCTTCATCATGCTATGGAGTGGATAAAGAAAAATCTGGAAGAAAAAGTTGCATATAAAAGCAATAAGAAGAAAATTAAAAGGATGTAGCAGTACATAAAAGCAAGAAATAATATAGCCCTTGCTTGTTTCTGAGCTTTCTCTCAATTTTCTTTATTTTTATCATATTGTCTCTTGCCTAAAGTATAAGGATGTTTAAAAATAGGCTAGCAAGTAAAACATGTTGATGTATTTCTTGTGAAAAAACAGCCAGTTGTCTCATGTGCTGATCATTACTAGATATATGTATCATTAACAATGTCTATGTAAGGATAGATTTTAGTGTTGGTAAAAATATGCATATAGTTAGGGTTTGTGTTTTTTTTAATTTTGGATTGCAACATCTTGTCTCATACGTGCACAAGTATGCATATATCCCCACAATGCACCCCTTGACCACAGCAATCGTTACGGAAGACAGAACTTTAAGATCCATGGAGTGCTGGTGGGAACAGCTCTTCCTGCCATTAATTCTCTTTAATTGTTAATTAATACTATTCAATGCAAGACCCAATATCAGCTGGGGTACATACACTAATCCTTATATGTGAGAAAGGGACTTTATTTTTATCTTTTCTTTCTGGTGAAATGCTGCCTGCTCGTCCACACCCTGTTTTGATAGCTGTTTACAGTTACTGATGTGCACTAATAAAAATATAAAACATGGAGGATTATTCAACTTATTTTTCCTCTTCCAGGCTAGACTAAGTAAACACAGAAAGTTGCACAATTTATTCTTACATTACTGAGTTTTAACAGCCTTCAAGATTTGACCTTTGTGCATGTCCTAGAGTGTTGCCATTCTTTTGTTTCTCTTTGCTGGTATTCATAATGGGCAAGGAATTGCTTGTAGAATATCATCAGCCAGATATGCATATATTCGTTGAAGCCTTTATGTCATGACAGAAAACTTATGATAATTATCATAGCATAAAGTGTCTGTCTCCCTGCTTGTGCATTTTCATTTGCTTATTCATTGTTTCTTTATCTTGGAACTTTTAAAATATGGGCCTAACTGTGTCTCAGTAGTTGGTCTGTGAGTGCAGCTAAGATTCCACGTGAACAGACACCACTTCTGTAACACTTTCTATGGCTCTTTAAGCAGTTTACAATGCTGTTTTCTCCCTTCTTCTCTTAGGCCCGAGCGCATAGATTCTTCCTTACATGATTAATTGTGTAAGAGGTGAATTGCAGAATCAGGCCTTGTCCATGTGTACTTGCACTCACTCAGAGTTTAAATTGTTTTGTTCTCTGTATTTGTTGACAATTCAGTCAAGGTGAACAACATTACAAGACAAAGAAAGGGAAATAGTAAAAATAAGCCAGATGTTGAATGTGAAATGTAGAGTTGAATGTTTTCTTCGGTTCATGAAAAAAAAGACAGAAAAGGAAAGAACTTTTCTTGGAAAAAAAAGATGCAAGTAGAATATTGCGTAATATTTAAGCACACGTTCATAGGAAATGGACCAAAATGTAATCAGGTTTTACTACTTTTCTTCTTATTTGCGTTAAATTTTGATTTGGGTGCTGGAAAGGTATTTTATGATTTCCATCTTTTTATGGTACATATTATTTGTCATCTGTGTTACAGAGTTCTGGTTTTGGTGGCTTTTTTCCTCATCAAAATCAGATATTGTGAAATGAGAAATTTAGGGGGGGAGGAGAACCTATTAATCTTTTGGCAAGTGACAAAGTTGTTCATTTAAATTTTGCTTTAGAACAGGAATGAAAACCAAATTAAAAGTAATTTGTGTCTTCCCAGGGAAATCAGTGAAAAACCGTTAAATATGAAAATGGTATTTCCAGTAGGGGGGACTTTCTGAAATCACATGTGCTGATATGTTAAATTGAAATTCAGACAGCTCTCCTGGACCCCTCTTCTCTTTCATAACTATATTCCAGGATATTCTTCCAAGAAGATCGCTGACAGGCCAAAGTCTGCTCTCACAAAATCCATGGTTGTGATCCTGCTTTGTCTGTCTTGCTCCCTTCTCTTGGGAACTCTCTTAAACTCCACCATCTCTCAGTTACTGCTGTCAAGGTTGTCCCTGACCTTCACATTCCCAGCCAGTTCTTTCTTGCTTGTATGATGTCCAGCAGAGCATCTTCGCTTATCAGCTTCTCCGTCATCTATGTCAGAAAGTTATCATCAGCACAGGCAGGAATCTCATGTATGGCTTGTGCCCTGCTGTGTTGCCCCTTCAACAGATATTGGAGCACCATAGCTAATGGAAGCTCAGAATTGTATGAGATGCTTTGACAGTCTGACAAAATTTGAGATTCTGTCATTTTCTTTCTTGTGGTGCACCATGGGAAGCATAATGGGAGCCAGGCAGTTATGTGACTTTTCAGTCACGTACTTCATCAACAGCACAGCAGGCAGAAGGTGCCACTTGCGAATTATGACTACCTAACCTAAAGAAAAAGTACTCTATGCCACTAAATGGTCACAATATGAAGCAGTTCAAGAAGACATATTAATTATGGCATCTTCAGTTGGCTTCACATTGCAAATTACTATTGTGCTGTCAAACAATTTTTATAGCACTTTCAGTTCTGGTAACTGACCTGGCAGTAACAGTAGTGGTAGGACACTAAGGACTTGCTCTCCTTGGGTCAAAGTTGTTTAGATTCAGTGCTGTTGCTGTGAGAAGACAGCTGCAGACTTTGGCTATATGGCAATTGCTGTGGAGTGTCAGGATGACACGCAATTTCCCTGAGAATTTATCTGATGCATCACCAGCAGACGAATATGAAAATTTCTGTTGCCCGTGATTGCTACCATACAGAAACATGTTTTAACTTTACTATACAGATAAACGGGTCTGTTATGATGAGAGAATCATCACTTTTTAAAAAATTTCATGGGACAAATTACATAATTTGCCATGCTCAAGTTGAACATTACTTTGATCACATAGGTGTCCCAGCTATACAGAGAGGAGGAAACCTAATTCCCTTTGGTTTAGCACTGTTTAGAAACAATGCTTTCTCTGATTAAGGGTATATTGTGGAACTCACGTCTTTATATGTATTCGTTCCTCTGTTTAGCCTTGAAAATATCAGTGGTGTTGGTGCTTTTCTTCTTTTGAAGAGATTAATATACCCTTTGCGGCTTTGGCTCATGAAGTCTTTCCCTGGGTGATAAGCATTGGCACAAATAATTATTTAATTGGCACCTGTGTACCGTAAGGTAAAAGTTGAAAGCATGTTTTTTTGTAAGATGGAAAACATGGTAACATTGTCATATACCAAGCCAGCATTTTCTGTGCAGTCTACACTGAACTGTAGTTGAATGTTACATTTTCCTCACTACCTTCAAGATCTAAGAGTTTGGGAGAAATCTGAGGTCTCTCTGAAGTTCTTGGTATGCAGATTTCAGGATAGGTAGCTGAATATCACCCTTGAGATCTTACTTGCTCAAGCTATGGCTGTTAGTATTCCTAATTTTAAGATAAGGTCTACTGTTGATATTTTTATCTTACATCTTACTGAACTTGCAAGGTATGGTATTTTGCATGTAGGAGGTTTGACTTTGTATAACTTTAAATTATTTTTTATTAATCATAATTCTTTTACATTTTAAGTTAATTCAAAGTTAAGTGTGTCTTACACAAAAAAAGGTGTCAAAGATTTATAATATTGTATTTTTGAAGCAGAACCTGGTGAAAAAGAGCTTACAGCATAAACTAAACAAATTCTCTTTCAAACTTGACTTGCCTTTTAAATATTTTGTCTTTTTCCTTATGTTAATGTGGCTTTCTGCATGGTTACTCTTTTACTGTGTACATTTATACGCCAGTTTAGAAAAACTCCATTTGGGAGTTTGATGATGGGCTTTTAGAAGTAGTTGCTATCAGATCACTGTCCTAGTACATGGGAGAAGAGAATGTTGTTCATTCAGCACTATGAACTTTGCCACTTCCAGCATGCTTTGTTATCCAATGGTAATTGTAAATGAGGTGTCTTTAGTGTTGGGGTTGGTTTTGTGCTGTAAAAGCTTTGCTGAGTTGGATTTTTAATTCACTTTTCCTACCAAGTCATATCAAGATTTTATTCAGTCATCATGTCATTTCTCTGCCCTTGTCCTGTACAGACAAAAGAAACCCATTCCACACACTTTAAATTCTCCAAACATCAGCCCTTTATCTTCCCTGTTTTCTTTTCATATTTGGCAGGTGCTGGAAGACTCATAAAGATTTTATTCTTCATGGTCACCCTGATAAATATGCTGGGCCTGCAAGAAATACAGAAAAACCCAGAAGTTACTAAGGGTTTTTTTGTTTAGTTTCCATGACAGCAAATAATTTTTTAAAAAAATAATGTCTCAATTTTGTGTTTCCTTCCTTCTGGTTTCTCCCTGCTACTAGTGAAACTGTATATATGTTATGCCTTTTACTTCTTTTGTATTTTGGTGCCCTACTTGTTCATATAATGCCTGAATTAATTTTGTGGACTTTGCCTGGAGAGCTTGGCTGCAGAGCCTTTAAACACTGTAGGAGTGCACTGACAGCAGGTAGCTTAGATGAGCTGGGATAGGGACTGCACTTCTGTGGGAGTGTCTTGTGTCAGAGGACTTGGAACTGATTTGTGAGAATGGAAAGTAGAAAATATACCAGAAAAGACTGAAAGTACATTAGCAGGATATACAGCAATATTTTTACGAATACTACTAGACTAGAAAAACAGCTGTGAGAAGGCAGCTCTATAGCGTAAGAACCAGAGCAGAGCTCTGTGCCTGAAATCCCATGTTACATTTCCTTGTATGAAAGATACACTGTACAGTAAGTTAAATTTGGCAGTTATTTTCTTCAGAATAATGAGTTACCATTGTTGTTCACCTCTTCAGAGAATCACAGAATGTTTCATGTTGGAAGGGACCTTTAAAGGTCATCTAGTCCAATCCCCCTGCAGTGACCAGGGACATCTTTAACTAGATCAGGTTGCTCAGAGCCCCATCCAGCCTGACCTTGAATGTCTCCAAGGATGGGGCCTCCACCACCTCTCTGGGCAACCTGTTCCAGTGTTTCACCACCCTCATTGTAAAGAACTTTTTTTCTAACGTCTAACCTAAATCTACCTTGCTCTAGTTTAAAACCACCACCCTTTGTCCTGTCACTAAACGCCCTTGTGAACAGACCCTGTGGGCCTCCTTTAAGGACTGGAAGGCTGCTATAAAGTCTCCCTGGAGCCTTCTCCAGGCTGAACAACCCCAACTCTCTGTCTCTGTGCATTTATATTTGTAGGCAACTCTATCCCATGAAATGTGGCCTAAAAGTTTACCGCTAAAATGGTGGTAAAGTGGCTACATAAAATGCATCCAAAAATATCTTAGAAAATGCTAGGATAAAAAGCTGTGGAATATACCTCATACAGTGCTGATACAGTGCTACGAAATGTACCTCATAAAGTGCTATGAAACCTGTAATATCCAGGGCCCTGATCAAACTGTGAAGCAAATTAATTTGAATGGTACCTAGTTTTACAGTACTCAAATATATTTACTTAGAAAGTAGTGTAATTCTGATCTCCCAGGTAGAAGTGAAAGAGGAAGGACAGCTCAAAGTCATCATTTTGAACACATTAAGAGAAGAAAAGGCATGACAGGGTGATTGCCTAGGAGTGAGCTAGACAAGGAATTATAAATAGACAGAGAGAGTCAGAGAACATTATAAAAGGTATTGTTCCTGTGACAATATAAATCAGTTCCTCAGGCTGACCTAAATGCTGTTTATCCTCTTCATGCAGGAAGAGAATAACCTTAAAAACACCTGTGTGTATCAGTACATCATGGATGTCTCATTTGGCAAGAATTACAGTTTAGGCAGTTATGCTTTATTATTCATATTACATATAAATAGGAAAAAAAAATGGTTAATGTAAAAGACACTTTTTAGACTTCATTCACAAAACACAGTGCCTGTGTTTTGTGCCTGTCTAAGCTTCCTTAGAATCTATTTTTAGAATGTACTGAGAAAAAAAATGATGACTTTTCAGAGAGATCTCGTTGTCAGTATGATAATAGTATTTATGTCTGAATTTTACTGTTCCTGTGTGCACTGTTCACAATAAAATCAGGCTTGGCGATTGCATTTCAGGTCAAAATTTTTCCTTGCTTCTTTTAATATGGACAAGTGATATAAGCATTTCCCTGTGATACAGATTTTATTGTTGTCTTCTGAGGAGCTTTCTCTGCCTTGTTCTTGTTCCTGCATTGCCAGTTGTCCTAGGTGTCACTCCTCAGTACACTTCCATTGTAAGTGGCTTTGTTATCCCAGCAGTTAAAAAGGTTTCCTAAATAATTTTCTCTCTCTAGAAAAAAAGAGTAATCCAGGATCTCTGCTGATCACCAAGGAATTGCTCGATGCATGCAATAAAATTCAGTATTACTGAATATTACAGAGAAAAACTGATCAATTCAAATGGTTTAAGCTAAATCAGAGTAGAAGCATTTATTAGCAACGAGTAATTAACTGGTAATGAATGAACTACCCCTTCAGGATCAGTGTCAGGAGTACAACGGATAGATCACAACAGTAGACATTTATGAGATATTTAAAAAGACCTACAAATTCATAAACACGCTTCTATACCTAATTTCTCCCCACCTTCCCCAAACTGTTACATACACAGGGCGTTACCTGTGTACTCCAGTGATGAGTAGTTACCATAAACTGGTCTCAGTGCTGGCTGCCCCCAGGAGCTGCCACCACCAGGCTGCTCGGCATCAGCCGGGGCACCACCTGGGTCAGCAGAGCTCCCTGCACTAGCGTTGTGTGTTTATTATAATCAGAATGTATAAACTTCTGTAGTAGGCCTTAAGCCTGTTAGCCAAAGGAAGCAAATTTCAGTTAACTACCTACATTAACCCAGCAATTAAACTTTAGCCAAAAAAAACCCCACCCTGTAGCCTAAAAGCCCGCCCCGCACAATGTAGCAACAACCTGAGTTTTGAAGGTGCGGGAGTCTTGAAGGGTCCCTTCGGAGAGCCGGCCGAGTTAACGATCATCACACCAATATGGCTACAGGTCGTCCTCTCCTAATTGCTCCGGACAGCTCAATATATACAGTTAAGCAGTGTCCCCGCGCCTGCCCCTTAACAGAGTTGGTCAGTTACAGGTTCACACGCGCCAGCGTTTTATTGGGTAGTGCCATTCCACTATGCAAGCGGCTCTCGCCCCCCCTTCTCCCCCCGGGGCCAGCACCTCCCGCCAAGCATCTCGCAAAGCTCTCACAAAACAGATAAAACCTCCTCCTCCCGGTGTTCCAAGGCAGCTTCAAGGACAGAGCCTCTGTTTAGGCCTAAGCTGGGTTGTCCACATCTTTAAAGTAATACCGCGCCTCTGCTCCACAAGAAATTCCTCTACACGGGAGGAAGTATTTTATACTGGGGACAAAAAGGCTATGTCATGTAGGGAACTAGAAAGCTTATAGGCAGTATCATGAAATGCACGAAGCCAAATACCCAGAATGGATTTACATAATACTTAGATTTAATTTCATGATTGTCTGGGTTATCTTACGAAAGTTTATACGTTTTGCTTTCTGTTCATTGAATTTACGATTTCAAAAGGTGCAGCTTTGGCAAAGCTGGAGAATGAAATCCCTTTATCTGCCCGCTGAACTAGTTCAACTCTGGAAGTGGCTGTACTTATCTGTTGGGCTTTAACCAAGAGTAAAGAGCTATTCAGGACCGAAGGTGGTTCTGTTTCCTGAGACCACTGACAAGAATGCTAACCGGGATGCAACTTTCTGAGCCAGCAACTTCAAAGAGAACTGTGCTTTTATTTCAGCAAAAGTCATGGATGTATAGCCAGCAATTTTGCAAAAGGCCTGTTCTTTGGCAGTACCCTAAACTATCTTCTCCTAAGTGCTGTCAGCAGAAAAAAAGGATCAAATGTGTAACCAATTAACACGTGTTTCTGGGACAAATTCCCAGCCAGAAATCTGAAAGGTGCTTCCCTTGAGGGCCCTTGTTATGCTAGGCTTCTAGCCTCACAAGTGCTGAATCTATGTACAAGAGCAAAAATCAACTGTCTGTCAGAAAAGATACAGAATAGACATGTATAAGCTTGTAGGATACATCAAACTGCTGAAGATGAGGGAGTATATGATATGTATATGCACTTGATTTGTGAGAATATGGTGGAATTAAAGTCCTCTTAAAAGAAAAGGTAACATAGATCTAAGGTTGTCCAATCTGAATGAAATATCAGATGGTACCAGACAGTGAAACAGATGTGTGTAGTTCTTTTCCTTACATTGGATGAAGTTCTTTAAAATGCTACTGCCCCCAGACTCTACCTCGGAATTGTTTGTTTTTTCTCTGAAGATGGACTATAGAAAGGCTTTTGTGCTTAAAATCTTGTGCTTTTATTTTCCCCCAACTATATCAGTGTGTCTATCTAAAAGATACTTTTCTCCCAAACAACCTCGTCTTTTTATCATGCTAATACTTAAATAGTCAATCAGTGGACCAAAGCACCTTTGTGGCAGACAAAAGGTGGAAGACAATCCATGCCTTGAGGAGCAATTCTCTGGGTATGGCAGTGATCTTATTGTGTGTCAGAATACAGAAAAACATTATTCAGTATCATAAATGTTATATATGGCAGTCACTGAAAAAAAATGTTTTAGCTGTGGCCAAGCTTTTTAGCTTGTCATCTCCTCTCCTCAGAGGACATGGAATTTAGATCAGACAATGCATACAGGCTCTATTGCTGTGGCCTCAGGAGGTGACCTAAAGATGTGAAAAATCTAAGAGAGGAGATGCGTAAGCAGGGGAGCAACAATTTTTCTCTAAGTATAAATGCGATATTTTTTAAATGTTGAATTAATATTTAAAATATTATATGCTGAGGCATTAAACCACATTTTTAAGCTCTGAAACTGTTGTTTCAAGTGAAAAACATATTTCAGAGTTTTATACTTGGGAAAATTTGATTGCATGTTTAAACAGAGATGCAGTGATACTGTTAGTTTTTGTATATTTTCTACATCAAAAAAGCTAGTTACATACTATAAATACTAAAGTCTAACAAAATTATATTCTATTGATAAGTAGCAGAATATATGGCACAACGACAAATAAGAACAAAAAGGAAAGTATAGCAATTAACATTGCTTAATGCATTACTAATCACCATTTAGTCTTTTATTGTTAATAAATGTAGCTTCACAAGTTCAGGATCATACAACTTTGACATGAATTAAATAAAAAAAAAAAAAAGACATGGTTTTAAATTAATTTGTGGATCCTTGTATGAACCGGGAATGGTAAAGTATAATTTTGTGGCCTATTGTCTTATCTTAAGAAGTTCTCTGAAGTCTGCGGGGCTCTCTCCTGAGGTGTGTGTCAAGAGTGTATGTATGATTCTGGAGCCTTTACACAAATTAGTAAGTGTAATGGAAGCAAATTTAACAAAATATTACCTAAAAATCTCTACTGTGGTAGTCCAAATATACAAGCATAAGTACACTGTCCGTGGTTTCTAAGGCAGAAGTTGAGAATTATTAAATAAGTAATGAAATATGAAAGAAATTGAAGCTACATAATGTTATGAAAGCGAAAGCATGTGATAAAAGTATTTGCTGCTGTCAAAGACAGCATTCAGGTTTCTGGATAAATTTACTAGGTGTTACTTAGATAAATTAATTTATATGAAATCTAATATCAAAGTGGAACATAGCTTGCAAAAGTGAAGCCTATGCCAATATTTTCACTTTACTCCCCAGAAGATTTCTGTATTAGGTAAATTGCACTTTGCATTGACTCACATCAATTAGTCAAAACTCGCTGCAACACTATAATAAGGAAAGCTAATGACTTTTCAAGTTGCTGGAGCAGTCAGGCAGTAATGAGGAATAAAAAGAATGCACATAAAAATTATTTTTGTTGATTTTAGGAAAAATACTCAAGTGTCATCTAGGAAATGTGGATGGATCTTGTCTGAGGGGCTGTGGCAAATCGATTTTGCTCAAATAGAGTTGCAGAATGCAAACACAATAAAATCAAGAAAACTACCATGAATGCTACACTCAAAACTATGTATCAAGAAACTCATGATATTCCTTGGAGAACAAATTCTATTTCTTTCACTACTTCATCTTCTGTGGTAAATTGGATTCCTGTGTTGTTCTTAGAGACTTTGGAAACTTAGGAGTGCCAGTTCAGTAAGAACTCTCCTCCACTTGCCCATGCTGTGTCATCTCACACTCATCCACCCACGCAAGCTGGGATGTGCCACATAACACCAGGCATGAGGTATCTACACAGCTCTTATGTTACGCATCTTCAGCTGCAGCATCGTGGAGACTCTAATGCCCTTGTGGCTTCGTGTACTCCTGCTAAGCCTCGCGTGAAGCAAAGGGGTGGCATTTAACTCATCATACGGGGAAAGCTGCTATATAGAAACAAGGCATTAACAAACTGTAGCAGATTATGAAACAGTAAATGCAGAAATAAATACGAATGGTGGCTGATATTGTGGGTAGCAAGTAAGAAAAAAAGCTGTCATCAATCCATTCCATTCAGTCACCTTTGTATTAAATACACAATCACCTGCATAGCATTAAAGCAATGGTCTGTGAGTCCTAATTTGGAATGGTAGAGACTAACAAAAAGACGTACAAACATCAGATTTGGTCAAGTAGCTGTGACCTGACCCAGCCCCAAATTTCTGAAACCAATTAATCCTGACATCAATGAAAGGTGACTGATGGTATATCGCAGCTGGTCTACATTGTGGGGGATCCATCCTGATTTTCTGCATGCACACCCAAAGCTTCTAGTCACCCGAAGTTTTATCACTCTCATGCTTCCAAAAGGCATGGCAAGACTGTCAGAATTAGGAGGAAACACTGAGTCTCAGATTCCAGAAGGAAAAGAGATGTAGCTGGAATGGGAACGTGAGTACACAAGGTATTATCAAAGATTTCAGTAAATTTGATCTATCTTTTAGGTCTGAATCTTGATCATGGAGTGAATCAATACTTGCACATGTCAAAAATTGAGACTACAGATATGTCTAAGCCTAGATCTTTGTGGCCTACCCTTTTTAAGGCACACTTATATTTGTAGGCAGTACAAGTGGGAAGCAGCATACCCAGATTTATATTCACTAGCCTTAGGTACTCCACTCTAATAATTGGGTACCTGCTGGATATGAATCAACAGAAGATAACTTTCAACACATACTCAGAGCAGACGAATGTGCTTTCACACTAGGCAGCTTTGGGAATTTGCACGATGGCTGTGGCTGTAGTGGTGTATGTTTTATTTTAATGGAAAGAAGAGTTTTGTTAGAAGGCTGAGACTTCAGTTGCTGCATCCTCTGCAAAACACAGTAAATCACATACATACAGCTTTGCAGTGAGATGGAAGGCAGGTGAGGAATAGGCCCAAGAAGGGTTTTTTGATAGTCTGGAGATATTCAGCAGAGAAACATCTAGGCCAACTCCATTCTGTTGTGATTATTAGGTAATCCATCCCTTCATATAACCAAAAGGTTAACACATCTCTGGAATAAAATAATACTCTAAACACTAGACTGTTAACTACATTTTGTTATGAAGCTATATCTCTCACTCCCCCAAATGCTCTACCATTTCTGTAGCAACACGCACAGCCTTGACAAATCAGTGGTCAGGACACCAGTTACTGCCTTGGTTTTCACACACCTCTGTACGGTAAGGGAGCAGCCACAGCTGTGCCCTATCAGGCATACATAGGAAAATGAGGCACCACCATAAAACGTTCTCCCAGGAGATGTCCAGGAGGGTGCAATAGTTGTGTTTGAGGGGTGGAGAGTCCCTACTCCTCTGGTAAGCTGAGTCTCACTCCCTGCCTCCTCCCCCCCCCCCCCCCCCCCCTTTTTTTTTTATTTGTGAATTTTTGTTTTAGTGTTTGTTTTGTTGTGGATATTTTTGTCTGATAATATTTATTGTCTGGCTGTCTCAATAAGGTAATGTGCTTTTTGACTTTCACTTTGAAATCTTGTTCTATTGCAGTGATGGCCAATGCATGTTTGTGGTGGGGTTTCATTTGCATCGTTAAGCAAAGAGGGTTGATACTGTCTATAAAGACTGTCTGTGGTCTGACAGGTGAATAACAAAGTGTAATTATGTGCCTCAGATAGCTCTCCTGGCAAAAAAAGCGAAGACAAATGTTTGCTTTAGAGAGCTGTGTAAATTAAGACTGTTGGCTAGAAAACCTGTGAAAAGAAGGTGTTTTTTTATCCAAGAATATCTTTTATCAAGAATATTAACTATAAGATCTAGTGAAGGAATCTAGACTTTGTACCAGGTTGAACTTATACCCCTGTGTTGGGTGGACCTGATCTCCTGAAACACAAGAATATGGTTGTCTGAATTTTGTTTTAAGAACTCCCAGTTTTACCTTGCAGCAAAGCCTAATCTTGCAAAGTGGTTGCATAAAATAGAAGCTTGTTCCTAATATGTTTTATTGCCATGTGTAAGAGTTGAAGTCCTTGTGACTGAAGTTTAGCTGTCTGGTAAGCATTAAAAGTTCTTTGATGTTGTTTCTGACACTGTATTATTACAGATAATGAGACTGAAGTATTGAGTAAGGAAGAAATGTCTGATCACCTACACAACCAGACTCTGAACGCTTAGAAGAAGCAAAGACAGATGGCAGAAATATCCAAACAGGTGAGTTAGTTTCACTACTTCTGTGCAGCATTTTCTGTTAGCTGATAATCTCTATTAAATTCTGCAAAAGTATGCCAGGGTTTTTAAGGGAAGGGATGATATAGTTATCACATATGGATCATACTGACTGGCTTACAGATATTTTTTGTTACGGTGTTTAGATACTTTAAGAACCCACTTTTTTAACATATCTGAATACCTGCATGGAATTAAGCTTTTAAGTGTTTTTCAATATCTCTCTAGGCCTTGCTTTTATGTATAACTGGTAATATTGTTTTTTTCAGCTCCCTCTGTGCACTGAGGGCATCAACCTTCTTAGTAAAAAGAGAAAAAAAAAAAAAGGGGGTCCCAAACAGCAGGGATGATTGCTTTTATATAGCTGTAGCCATTTCCTTTAGTAAATGTGTTTGATGTTACTTCTCTGTCCTATAGAGTAACATAAGGGTTGTGTCTTTTCTTTGCTCTCAGTCTTCTTCTGGAGATGCATGAGATGTGTTCTCTTCTCATGTTGGTGTGGACTGCATCAGCTGTGGACTATGAACTAGCCTAAATACAGCTGTTGCCTAGAAATCCTGTTATACCCAGGTTTAGCCCAAACTATATTGAACACTGGCGCAATCATGTCTGCCCTGTCCATACATGTGACAAGTGAAAGATGGTAGTGCTTCAACTGTGTGATGTATGTTGTGTTTGTACTTTGAGCATATGTTTCCTCACTATGTAAATGCTAATAACTGTATGCTTAGTTTTCATGCATTTACAGTATCCTTGTAAAAACATCTTATTTCTGTAATTGATTTGCATTATCTCTGCTAGTAGTTATTTTCCATTGTATTTTTTACAGAGAAAGAACTGTTATTGCTCACTTTCTTCCTACATTTGAAGTTGTTTATGCTTTCTGCTTTTTTTCACTTGAAGCAGAAAAGGCATACAGATACATTTGTAGTTGCTTGGCCGGCAAGGTGGGGAACAAGGGAAATGCTGAGGCAGGATGAATCCTTGCATGGTCAGTCACCAGCAGTGTAATGTTTCTTTTGAAAAAGTCAACATGGTGTATATTGTTTGCAAGTGACAGTTTACTGCTGTTATGCTACTACATGGAAGAGGAGGAGGCTTGTGATCTTCCAGATGATTTGTATATATGTGACCTCTAATGAGGAAAAAGTGCTCCTTTGCTGTAGAGCTGTGCCTAGAAACTTAGTTGTAGAATGACAGGACACGATTGTTATTTAACACTGTGTGTCTTAGCCTTTTTTTAATTGCTAGTGTTTTACTATTTTACAGGATTGTAAGGGACTAGATAGATGTCTCCAACAGTAAACAAGCCAGAGCCGCCTGCCTGGCGCCTGTCTGTGTTTGTGTGGGGAGACTCAGCGCTTTGCCGAGCCCCCTGCCCCAGTCCTGCACCGGTTTAGCTGTGGGGGTGGACAGGGCTTGGAGCTGTGGGTGCAAGAAGCCAGGAGAGGGAGGGGTAACACATCCCCCCTCAGAAGCCCCCACCATCCCCCAAACCAGTTCCCGGGCTGTGGCGGGAACTTGACTGTATAAAAGGGGATCACCCCGGGCAGTTGGGCGCTCTTCGCCCGCCACTAGAGGGTTGCTGTGATCGTCGCTGGATCCAGGGGTGGTGATCTTTCCTTTCTCTATCGCTTTCCTTCTCTCTCTTTCTAGCTTTAACAGGGAACTATCTGTGGCAAGGCCGTTTTCTTTTGCTTTATTAATAACTAGTTGTTATGCAGTGTTGATTGTGCCGAACGGGCAATTGAAATACCTCGTTGTCAGGTGACTGATAAATAAAATTGCTAGTTTGGATCCTTGGTGTAAATCACCTTAATCCTGGTCTGGGAATTAGTGAACCTGGGTCAATGTCCTGAAAGGTCAGGACGTGACAAGGATCACTATGGAAAATATTTTATATGTATTGTGTGCTCTTTAAACAAACTGTTTAGTGTGCTCATTAGAATAAGGCATTAGAATAAGGCATCTAAAATTTTCTTTGTGCTTCTTAATCAGCTTCTACATATTTGTTTAGTACAGGAGCCTAACAAATCTGTATTCTTGATCAGTGTACTATATTCTGCAATAGGCAGCTAGTCACCTTATTGTCATGATATTTCTTCACTATTAAGAGACTCAAGCTCAACAGAGAGGATTTCACAGTGATGTTACAGGCTGGACAATAAGATTCTTCCTTATATGCAGAAAAAAACGTGTGGAAAACCAGACTCTTACAAAATATTTGACAGAAAATTTGATTGAAAGCACACATGAATACTCTGTCATAAGCATAGCTAGAATTAACAGTTTTCAGAATTTTGGAATACAGCTTTCATGGTTTTTTTAGCAACAATTTTTACTGTTATATCTGGAATATAGCCTGGACTAGCTGGATTGCGTTCCCTCTTGCTAGGTAAACACATGGTTTATTTTCTAAAGGTTAATATGACTACCTATCATGAGTTTTCTCCTATCTGTTAGGCCCACATAGAGTATAATCGACTCTTGGGCCGTGGATTCTTACAATCTGAAAGGAGGCATTGAAATATTTTTATTTCAATTTGCCACTTTTCAGCTGGTGAAACTTGGATGAGAGTATATCAGGACTTAGTATCCTATAATGAAACTCAAATTTTTATCTCATTCATAACAGCTTATCAAAGATGACTGGCGATGTTCTAGATTCTAATTTAAATAACATATTGCAGGTGGAATTGAATGAGCTTAATTGAGTTTCTGGAGCAGTGTCTTCAACACTTAAGAGTTAGACTTATAGATATGGTATTGTTGATGATACCTTCTAGAGATGTTGTAAAACCTCTAAGAAGCCTTTAGTTTTGTGGTATAAGTGTTGGAAATGCAGAAATAGGGTGGGTGGTTTTTTGTCGAGGAAATTTAATCCACCTTTTTAAAGCTATTTACTTATGGAATTGCTTCTTCAAGACTTCAGTTTCAGTTTGCTTATTTCAGTAAATACTAGTTTGTGAAAAGTGTTGTGATACTACTGGCTGCATTACTTTGCAGCCTAATTAGCAAGCTGCAGATTCTATTTTTTTTTTCCCAGTTCTGAACTCTTCTGAAAACATGCCTTGATTGTAATACTGAACCTTTTAGAAAATGGAGCTTTAGCAACTTCATCTGCAGCTGTGGCTGTTTTAGTTTGCTTTGGATCAAAATCCTTTTTCCTTTTAAAACACTCCACTAGGCTTTTCTTGAGAATTTTTTTACCTGTTTAAACTGTCTCTTGAAGTGAGGGGGGGGAACACATCACTTTCAAGGCAGTCATATCAACACATCAAAGATAGCAGAAAAAAATAAAATACTTTAGAGTTTTTCGTCTATATAGCCCATATAACTATTGAGATGTTTTTTATGTCACTGACTTAATTTCTAGAAAGAAGTGTACTATCTTGTGGAAACTTGTACTTTCTACTTTCTCAGTATTGACAGAGCTTTCCAGTTATGTTTAATGCAAAAGCCTGACTGTTCTTACATGGTAGCAACTACAAGGACATGCCGTTTATTTGGGATGGTGAGGGAAATCCCCTCTTAGATATATAAAAAAAGTTAGGCATAGCAGGTCCCTTGATGATACTAAGAGAGAGGCTTTTGACTAAAGGCAGCACTGCAGCCTTTTACTGAAGCTGTTGAAGCAGTGTTTTCCAGGCCCTCCGTGGCAATATCTTTCTTTCATTTTTTCTCATGTTGTTATTCCCAGACTGTTGGTCTTGTGCTCTGCACCTGCAAACCCTGATAGTATTGTTGTGGCATGTTCATAAGGCAAATGACTGCTACTGATAGGACATTCATTTCTTTCTCCTCTCTAGTCTTTTTTTCTTGTTCTGTAGTTTTGAGTTTATGCTACGTAGTGCACAATAACATTATATAGTCCTTTAAATAACCTATCATTGTGCAGTATTTATTAAGGCCCTTTATGCATAGATTAATGCACAACACATGCAAATCATCAGCATACTCCAATTGGAGCTAACAGCATCATTAAGCAGGGGCAGTGAGTAGGAATTTTGCACAGGTTCTCAAGAAACATCTTGTAATAACCCAAGAGAACTGTGGTGGAAAATAATCCTTTTTCATTATTAGAATCTAATGCTTAGTGTACTGTCACTTGAGACAGTGGGTGCAAGTGCAGGTACACTGAGAATAAACTAACGATTAACTGTTTTCTTGTTCTCACTACTGAAACTTCTGCCTTATGTAGTGTGAGCACTTAAACACTTCTCTGTCAGTGTCTGGACAGCTTGAGATGATGTGAAATAGTAAAACCTTGGTCAAGTAGTTTATCTGCTTAGCAAAAACCAACAACCCAAACCCAAAATCTCCATTCTAATTAACATACATCACGGTTGGTGAAATTTCTAAGCACTCTCTGCAGTGACCTTTATAAGGGAAAACCAGTTTATTTGTGGGGATGAGTTGGTTGGAGAGGAGACCTACATAGCTTTTTCTTGCCTGACTTTGCAGTTTTCCCCACACATTTTAGATGCCTCAATTTGTCACAGAATCTACTTCTCACTCTTTATGTCATATTCCACATGCTAGGCTTAATGCATTCTGTCAAAGCACCTGCACAAGTTCAACAAATAACTTCTTTGTCATTGCATAGAAATATTTAAAGTTCTAAATATTTAATGGATAAGAAAAATGTTCTGTTCCAGGAAAGGATTGAAGGAAAACATAAATTAAATCTATTACTGGTACAGCATGCCAGCCAAGCTCTAAAACTTTTGTGACTTGAAGACGGGGAGAAGGGAGGATGCTGCAGTGAGATTCCACAAGCCGTGTTCTCACTGAATGGGGGGTTTGCTGTTTCACAGACATGGAAGAAACAGTGTCTTGGTCATGGTGTCTTACTTCCCCTGCACAATAGCTGCTTCAGGGTCAGGTTGTTAATCTCGTAAATGTGCTACAGGCTACCTGTAGAGTTAAGCTACCTCATGGAATGAAACTAATTCTTCAGCTGGCTGCATGAAGCATATATTATAGTCTAATCATAGTTATAGCTGGAACTCAAGGTAAGTGGAAATTTCTTTTTTTCCCAGTCTTGAGTCCTTCTCAACAAGTAGATGTCAGTAAATGTTACTATGCTTCCTTAAATAACAAATATTAAGCTTTTCAAGATGTTTCTACGTCAGTATTTTTCTAACAGTATTGCAAGCCTTTTGGTAACCAATTCAAGGAGAAGTTCCATATTTAAAACAAGGCTTTTCTCACTGAGGTCTGTAATGAGGTGTATAACCAAATAACACTGATTACTTGGGTAACCTATGTCTTCTTGGAAGAGTTTCAGTGCTTCTTAAAGCTTGACTACTGACCAAAATCAGTGATTACTGACCTAGATTTAAAAATACTTGCAGGACTTACCAAGTGTCTACTGGAGGGACCAGGAGCCTCCAGGCCAGCTACTGGAGGCATCATAAGGCCCTAGGTATCGATAAATGTGTGTGTCTCTGCATGGGACATCTGGAGACAAGAGGCTCCACAGACTGCCTGCTGGGCAGTGTCCAAGGCTAGTTACTGGAGGGAGCTACGTGTGTGTGTGTTGGGATGTTTAAGGGGCAGGCTGTGTATCAGCAGCAGGAGAGGTGCTGGAGGCCTTAAGGGTTTGTATGTTCAGGTGCCAGCATATGGGGCAGCTGCCGGATGGACTTGGTGTCTGTAACTCTGGAGTCAGCATAGATTATTTGTGAACTTGTTTTATTTTTCCACTTCCAGTACTCTTTTTGACAAATATGACAACTTGTGATGTTTGCAAAATTCATGAGTTTTTTTTCTGCTTTAGACAACAGCTTTTGTCTGTAGTGATTCCTTAGTGCAGTATGTGGTCTTCTAGAAGTAGTAAGGGAGTAGCAAGGCAATAGTAAGGAAACTTCAAAGAAAGCAATGGAGTATCCGGACTGGAAAAGGTAGTCAAATCTTAACCCAAGTGCACAGCTCTTCTTGACTTTCGTTGAGGGTGTTTTATCGAAAACATACTGAGTTTGTCTCTTGGCCTTTTTGACCTTGTATTTATGTGCCTTTTCTCAGATTTATTTTAAGTGTATGGTTTTCTTCTAGTTGATTGCCTGTTCCTTGAACATGTATGTGCTTATATTTTTATTTTTTACTAGTTTACAGTACTTTGTAAAGCTCAAAGCTAACTATAACAGTTATTTCAATATGAGAAATAACCTTAATGTTACAAAAAACGGAGCATTAAAGAAGTACTGAAGCCAATAAACAGTTGTTTCCTGGTTCTACTTTCAGGAGGCTTATTTTTTGAGAGTGTCCTTAAGCAGTTTGGTCCATTGAAAAATTATTTTTTAGGAAAGTGGCTTTCTCTTATTCAGTCTACTTTTATCATGTATCCAGAGATGACTGTGCTGTCCTTGTTTAAGGACAATAAATGTATCTTATACAGTTATAAGGGGGCACCTTTTTGCAAGGCAGGATGAAACATGAATTTTCCAAGCACTTACAGCTTTTTCTCCCTGTGCTGCAGATGAAAAATAAGATCAAATCTAAAATTGATATTCTCTTCATGCAGAAGAACAGGTCTGCAGTTCTGACCTCTGTTCTTCATTGCTTAATCTTTTTATGAATAGCCTTAAAACACTTGTCAAATTTCTGATTCTTAGATTATGTAAATGATTTTAGTTATCTGTGCGATCCTAGGCTTTAGGCATCTGAATGTTGGTATTTGGCTTTGAGATGCGTCATTTTGGCTGTGCTTTGGTGATGTGCTTATGCCTATATTGATAAATTAATGCCTAATGAATGCAGCTGTACTTTGTCAGCTAGACTTAATTGCAGAATGTTAAACTCTCAACCTTTAAAAATAAAAGCTGGTTTGTATACAGCTATTTTAGGAGCAGTTTCTGGATGTTGACAACTCCTGAACTGTGCCCAGAAGTAGTCTGGGAGAGCACTGGTTAGTCCAGGCCAAAAAATATGCCAGGCAGGGCTGTTGTAACAATTAAAAGGATAGGTAATTGAATTTCAGTGCTGTGGAACATTTTCTAGAGCTTCTTAGTTAAATAGTATAGGGCTTGCCAATTTAATAAGCTAGAAAGTTTTTAGGTTTTGTAATAACACTACATTTCAACTTGTCAATAACTTGAAAATTGGCACTTAAGACTGCATACACAAGTTTTGCTTTAAAATAGAAAAAATATATTGGATTTGCTTTATACTGCATAAAGCATATATAATATATAAAGCATAAATAATTGAAACAGCCTTGAACAGTCTCTTCTGTTGCAAGTTAACTAATAATTTTATTGGAGTAGAACATTTCTTTTTTTTTTGTTTGTCTTATTTGTTTTCTGTTAATATTCTGTTTCACTGCCTTAACTGCTGGTTGAGACAGTTTCAAAGGATGGGGTGCTAGGCTAAGAGTTGGAGATGAGTAGCTCTAGATTCAGGATCAACCAGTGTAGAGGACATTGCAGATACCATCTTCGTATTAATCAATCTCCCCTCTTTTGTGCTGGCTGTAGATCTTTTGAGTATCTTTGTAGGAGCAGGAAATGAATTCAGAATTTGTGGCTTTCAGCTGCCAGTATCTGACAACATACATTCTCTCTAAACCAGTGTTCAAACACATTTACCCATTTCTGTACAAATTTCAAGTTTTTATATAGCGTGCATTCATGTTTAGTCTTTAAATGTTCACCAGTGTTTCTTGAGCATGTAACTGGTGCAATTACAGCAAAACATTGCAGCAAATAGTCTAGAGATGGAGCTGTTGTAAAAACTTCACTGTACTACAAGATTATAGAGGAGAGCTACTGTGAGTGTTATACTGGTGCTGTATTTACTTTGTAGAAAACTGGAAAATATTGTCACTTTGGGACTTCGGTGTCTTGACCAGTTTGTACCATAGAAGCTTGTCATCTCTTCTCTGTATATTATAAAGACATTCACTTTTCTCTTTTCAAGGGAATAATAGGAGATTATTCTGTTTAATTTTTTTTCTAAGTCTTTGATATACCTTATCCAAAATTTCTGTGGAGAGTTTATAACCATTCTTATTCATAAACAGACAGTGTGGGCTGATGAATGTCTGGCTTTCGGTTAGCTCTCCAGTGGACCATCAACTATGAGAAGCAGAATGTTTTGAAGGAGAATAGATTTGCAATGCAATGCAAACCTCAGCCACCAATATTGTTTTCTGACAAAGGATTTCTGAAGTGAGAAAAAAACCACTTGAGGAGAGCTATTTAAGAAAAGCAGCAGAGAAAGGAAAGATTTGAGCACGGGTTTATGAGTGATTTAAATATGCTATTACAAGAGGCAATCAATCACATATCTAGTGCCTGTACCAGCACTCATCTGGCTGAAAACTAGGTGTGTTAAAATGAAGTAGACTTGAGCTGTTTCTCTTGACCGAAAGCAACTGTACAAGGGACAAGCAAAAAATGGAATATGCCAGAAACAGGCTGCTGCAGTGCCCTCTTTAGGCATTCAAAGTGATTTTGCATGTACAAATCTAGGCATGTATCTGCAGTAGCTCTCTATTACAGACTTATGTATGCACTTGTTATGTGTCAGCCCTTTTCCTGGTTGCTGTCAATCTTCTTAAACTTGCCCTGGGTGCCCTGACCCCAAAATTCTTGCCTTCTGCATTCCAAATGCATAGGCAATGCGTAGAAATCACCTAACCAGAGCTGATCTCCTCTCCAGAGATTGAGAAAAATGTGAGAGAGGGGAATGTGTCCTTAAAGAAGGAGCAGGTCTGTTTGACACCCAGGATTCAGAGCTTATTACGTGAAAAGCTACATCAGGGACTGGCTGAACAGAGTACTTGAGGAGATACTTGCAGCAAGGGTCTGGAGCAATAACTTTTTAATCTATGCCTTCAAGGGAATTCTGGTTTTGTGTTAACATTTTGTGGAAAGGTATAGGAACAGTCCAGAGAAACTCCTTTAGGTTTTCTGCATTTAAAATTGCTTATGTGCAACTACAGAAGGTAAATATCTGCTTAGTTTACAGATGGTTGATTTTCATTCAGCAGAATTTGACTGTTGTCAAAAAACAGGGGAGATGACAAAGGAAATGGTATTTTGCAGCATTGTTGTACTGAAACTTTAAAATGCATGCAGTAACAAAATAGAAGTTGTTACATATCAGCAAGCAGTGTCGCAGTTTATTACTGTATACTCTCTTTAAAACGTGTTGGCAGTTTCCTAGTCAGACTTGCCAGCAAGTTATTCAATACTTCATGTGAGGCCTTTGTATTACCAGAGTATAACAATGATTTAAGGAGTAGTGGCATTTAGCATCACTGATCTTAGGATCACTAATAATTCTCTTTGTCATAGTAGAAAAATTGTTAACTATATTAATAGATTATCTTGCAGGTCCTTCCTGATGATCTGACATATTGTGCAAAGTAATTCATTAGAATTGCCCATTTTCATTTTTTTGCCTTCCAAGTCTATTAGATAGACTGCAAAACTGTATTTTTAATGGTGGAGACTGCTTAAATGATGATTGTTTTCAAGGATCTATTTATTAGTGTCTTATTAGCATATCTTTTTTTCAGGTATCTCTCTTGCTCATTTCAGCAGTCAGTAGGTGGGGATAAACAGACTGAAAACCCAACAGGATAAGTGATGCTCAAATGTGTTAGAGGAATGGTGACATCTTGAATTATAATGGGAACTCTGTATAAGAGTGACTTAATGGAAATACAATATTTGATAAGCCAAACTTCAGTTTGTAATGGCCAGCTTTAAGGTGATGCCAGAGTTATTCTCTAGTATAGGAAGGTGTGATTTATTTATTTTTTCCCTCGGGATACATTATCTAACAAAGCCATGTGAAATAGGTCAGACGAAATATGTCTAAATTTTGTCGTTATGTGGAAGAAACTTTCACATACAATTTCTGACTAATAAAGCATAATAAGGGTGTTACTGCAATAACATAAATTTACAGGTGTCCACTTGTTTCATTACAATTTGAGACTGTGTTAAGAAATAAACCACAACACTGAATAGTCTTCTGTACACATCCAGCCCATTAACACACATCAAGTGTCCTTCAGCCTTTTGTTCTGGACATGTCCCCCGTTGGACACAGAGTAGGGTGAGTGGGGAAGGGATGGGGAGTTGGAGATGCTTATATACAGGATGGTGCTTGACTGAAGTCAAATGGTATACTTGATCCTGATTTAAGACCCTTATGTTACTAGATTATTGGATAGTGTGATACTATACCTGCAGCAGTTTCTGGCTCTATTAAGAGTAGAGATTCTGTGCTCTTTCACAGGGGGCAGAGGGCGACCAGTGAATGTGTCTTGCCAGTTCTTGCAAGAGGAAAAAAATCTCATCTTTAAAGCCCCTAACAGTGAAATTTTTTTGCATGCCAGTCTTGTCAGGTTTTCCTCTCTGCGGTAGGAAATGAGCTTGGAGGAAATTGTCTTTGCTGTGGAGGATCAAGCAACAAGTATGTTTAAGGGGTAAAGAAGTGAAGCAAGAAGGAAGTGTGACAGAAGAATGTATCTTAACTTATAACATCTTGGCCTTTCCATTATTTTACAATATTAAATTGTAATTGCAAAGACTACAAGTCATGCTACAGGCATGACAAGGGAAGCCACCCAAAACCCTGACAATAAAGAAATTTCCAGTTGAAGGAACGTCTGTCCTTAAGAATGGAAGTTATTCACAGTAGTCAGAAAATGTAAAAAAAAAAAAAGGCAATTCAAAGTCATTCTGACTTTGTTTGCTTGTTTGCAGAGTTCTCCCATGATAGACACGTGTATAGTTCATTAAGTTCTCCTTGCAGCAGAGAAGCTCTGTTCTTTTCTTTATGTGCAACATCTTTCTGTGACATTAGCAGAGCAAATTGCATTTTTTTCAAAATACTTAGTCCTTTATTCTATACAGCTCAGTGGAAGTAAAATTTCTCCTGGTCTTTCTGAATGCTTGTAACTTGGAGGATAGAGAGGGGATGTGGAGAAAAAGCACACTGTTTTCTACCAGAGGCTTGAAGCCTGCCTTTGAGAAGCTGTCGCTAATTCTTACTACAGCTACCAGCCCGTACGTTTAATTGCCAACTCAACAGCAGGAGGAGGAGGCTGCAAAGCCAGGAACTGGCATTTTCAAGCCGTAAGCCTTGCTAGAACAGCTGGTTGCTGTCGCCTTTGATGTGGATAAAGGAAAGAGTCTGCAGCTCTGGCAGCTTTTTATTTACTTTTTTTTGTTGTTGTTTTAAACAAAAAGATCTAAACACACTGCAGGTTGTAAGATTTGTCATGTATGTCAATCCAACTTCTATTCAGACCACCATTGTGGGACAGGAAACACCTGTGTACAAATGGTTTGACAGGTTAAGCTGCAAAAGCCAGCAGGATTTGAGTTGGCTCAACACTACTGAAATTATTCCTAGCACAGTCTCAAGTCCTTAGACAGATTGGCCTCTGTTGTAAGGGCTCTCAGGGGGTTATCTTAGCCCTTAAGGCAGGAGTGGAAATTTTCTCTAGGACAGAATTAGAGTTAAGTCTGCATATACAGGAATATGTTCTGTTGTGTCTAGTAAAGGTGCAGTCTGTCTTCCTAAAATTCTGTGGTTTATGTAATCTGAAAGGTATATTTCCATGTATAATATACTCACATTGCCATTCCATGTGATTTGTAGCATTTTACCCATCTGAACTTCATGTGCTTTGTTCTAATTATGCAGTATTTGAAAGCAGGAAGACCAGAGGCAACTCTTGAGTTGGTGTTTTGGCCAGATTCTGATGTCTTCAGGTCTACTGAAGATGGCTCAGACCTTTTCTATTGTTTTCAGTGAATTATGTTTTGAAGGAATCTAATTTGTTTCTAGTAAGCCTTGCATGTCTTTTCCATTTCTGTCCAGTAAAGCTGATATAGGATAAAAAGCAAAAATCGGTGTCAAAGCATGTGGTGGTACCAGTTCAACAGGGGAATCCAAATAGATTTAAACAAACTGAAGGAAAAAAATAGGAAAATAAAGTAAGCTAGGTGACATTTGCCACAAGCACTGAAGGCTCAGAGGTAAAACAGCAATCATATATTTGATGTAAAATCATCAAGGAAGGGGTGCTCTCATCTGTCTCCTGTGATCAACTAAAACATTCTGAAATAATTAACTGGAGAAAGTAGTGACTTTGTAAAATTGTGTATAATTCACTGACTTTTGTAAATGATGGGAAACTGCTTCAATGATTAATTTTTATGGAGTGTTTTTTACCACAGCAAAGGGGGAAGAGGGTAAGCTGAAGGGAGGAAAATACCAATTCATGTAAAATACTAAAATACCTTGGTGCTACCTGCTTTTCTGGGTATGATGTGGTTGTCCTGAATATGGAACACAGTTGCTTGTGCATTATGTATCACCCTGCGCGCTCTCATTCACCACAGCGTTGCATTTGGCTCTAGATTTAATACTTTTTCTTCAAATTTTGTTTAAATGTAATCTTTACAGGAAGGTACCATTTTAAGTAAACTTGCCTGATGCTCACTAGTCTTCTAGACCTTTCTTTGGTAACTTTGTTTTTATGGAAAGGGCAGCTGGTGGAATAGTGCAAGAGAAAGTTATTTTTGCTTAAACTAATGAAAACTAAGAACTGAGGAAAACCAGAAATGTTCAAGAAACAATCTCCTGAGAATCAGACATAAGAACAATTTTTTTGCTGACCATGATGAGTCAGACAGAACTCTGGGAGTGTTTATTGTGTTACAAAGAGGACAAGAAAGAAAAATCAAGAGCCAAAAGAATTAATTAGAATAATAACAGAAAGGATTATGCTGCTACATTTGAAGATTGTTGTTCTTACTGGGTGGTCTCTCTGCATTTAACCATTCTCATGCATATAAAACTACTGTTTCGATTTGGGTCATTTTTCCTGAAGGTTTTTATAACAGGAACTTTCTTTGAAAAAGATTGATGATATAGAAGGTGTGTATCTGTCTTGCCTTTGATCTTGTCATACATCTGCAGTGAAGTTCTGTGTACAGCAAAGAGAGTGTAATGAAGGTTGTCTGAATTACAGCAATCAGGTGGGAGTAATCTAGTGAGGATCAATATGATGCAGCTCAGAATTTCCCTAAACTTATTTCCTTGAGTTGCTGCTTGTCATGTATTCTTTTTTACTTTATGTAGCTAGTCCAGCCTGTTATTGGGATTTCATTGTACCACACACGTGTGGGAGTTCATGGGTTATACAGTTTTCTCCTTGTTTCCTAGGATCTTGAGTTCTGGACACAAGTGAGTGAAATAGCTTTTTTTTCAGAAAAAAAAAAAAAGGCAAGACCACAGTGAAAGCTAACCTTTAGTGGGCTTTGAAAGGGAGAAAAGAGAAGACATTTTTTAGGTGATGAGGAAAGTAATTTTTGTTTAAAAAAAAACAAAACAGCAAAACCCAACCAAAGCAGTCAAAACCCTAAACAACAAAATAACCCACTCCCTTCCCAGAAGAGAGACTGTATCATGCAGAACACCAAGATTAGGTGGGGTATATGGTGAGCTTTGTGTGCCACCTACTCTCTCCTTGGAACATTATTATTAAAATGTTGCTGTGTTTACTGTACTTCTTTCTTTTGACAGCATCTCAAAGTTGACAGTGGTATACTCAAAATATTAGCATGTAACACTCAACTTTTCCAGTCAGTGTGTCAGCAGTAAACAGCTGAATATCTCTGATATTCTGCACAAATAAGTAGAGATATATGAAATTTAGTGAAATGCACTCAGTCAGATGCAAGTAGTTAACAGTCCTGTCCAGCACAGAGACTTCCGTGGGATGTCTGAGTAGCGATAAGCACTAGTGACACTAGCTAGCTCGTTATAGTCGTGGCACTTATTTGATGCTTATTCAACACACTTTTAAGGAACCCCAAGCTACATTCCAGTTAAGACCTAAACTATTAAGCAGACATCACTTAACTGTGTCCAGCTCATCCTGTTGGCTCTCAGAACAATTACATTTGATAGATCACTTATTCCTGTAAGTCACACAGTAAGCGAGTAAGAAATACTTAAGAGTTCCACTGTTTCTGCTTGTATGAAACTCTTCAGATGAGCTCAGGCACACAAGTGAACTGTTGTGAGATGACAATTAGCTCATCTGTGTGCATGCTATGACAGCACTGACCTTACAAGACTACCCAAGCTAACTCAGCTTAGGATCTGAAAAAGGAGCGCCAACTCAAATCTGTTTCAACAGAAATGCATGTATTTAGCATAAGAGGTAATTTATTGTGTTTGATCTCATAACTGTATTTTCCAGAAGAGAAAACAAGACGATTCCTTTGCAAGATGGAAACTGATGTATACAATATTTTGAAATGCAGAGTATTTCCAGAGTAAAAAATGTATGTATTTTGGAGCTAGATATAACAAAATAAATTTAAAAGTCTTTCTTACCCTTATCACTTCTCAGCAGAATAATCTGTCATTGTTTCCAAAGAAAAAGAATAAGTTTTAGGTTTTTTTTTTTATTTTCCTAATTTTTGTCTCTTTATGCCTTCTTTTCAGCCCAGATTTTGTTTGGATGATTATTGTTGACACTAATGTAGCATCTTACTCAGAAGATCAAAGAGAATCACAGAATGTTGGGGGTTGGAAGGGACCTTAAAAGACCATCTAGTCCAACGCTCTTACCAAAGCAGGATCACCTGGAATAGGTCACACAGGAACGCGTCCAGGAGGGTTTTGAAAGCCTCAAGAGAAGGAGACTCCACAGCCTCTCTGAGCAGCCTGTTCCAGTGCTCTGAGGCAGCATTATCTTGATACAACTATCAATACTACATCCTTATTAAGCACAGAACATGTTTAAGATAGAGGATTCTCAAACTAAGTTAAGCTCTTTGCCACTAACCATTGAAAAGGGTGGTCTTTAGTTGTATTGTGCAAATACTAATCTGTATGTATCCCGCTTACAGGCAGTGTCTCGAGACTTAAATATGAAGGAAAAGCTCTAATTTTAGTGGCTTTTGAGTACTAGTGATAAAAAAAATGATTAGTTTTCAAGAGTTCTTAAATATATAAATACTTAATTGTTCACCAGGGATAGATTTCCAAATTTGAGTAAGTCATGCGATTTGAAATTATGTTACAGGGTACTTATTGCTTGTTTCTGGACAGAGAGTTCATAGAACATTTCTCAATAGAAAATCTTGTTAATTTGTCAAACGGTAAAGTGACAGAATGAAAACTGGATACTTGCACTCATGTGGAGACTGGAGCTCCTGAAGGGTATGGTCTAACGAGACTCTGAACTTTCTTTGTCAACAACAAGTAAAAGCCATAACCCTCACAAAACAAAAACAGCCCAGCAACCCACCAGGTGTAATCAGCATGTAAAGTCTTACCATGACTATTTTAACTATCACTGAAAGATCAGATTAATAATGCGTAAGAGCTTAATAATAAGAGAGAAAAGTGTAGGCATTTTGATAAATTAGAGTTGTCATTGAGCCTGTTCAAAGCTGTAGCCTAGAATATTTAAACATTAAGGTGTGACCACTTCTGCAATTTCCAATTCTTTGACGCTTTTAATTTTTCAGTACTTTGCTAGTGATCTGGGTGATGGAATACAAAATAAAATGTTATGTTCCTGAACTGAGAGACTACACGCTTGAGAATTGAAAATGTTAAAATTGCAGTTAATGAAAAAAAAAGCAGGGTGCAGAATTTGGGGGGAATATATTAAAGCAGGAATTTAAAAATTGCACAACTATAGGATGTCAAGTAAATGTTCAGGTCACAGCTGTTCAAAAAAACCTCCATAGCTGATCTCTAGCTGAGCTGTAACCCAGGGAAATCCTGCCTTTCTGGGAAAAAAAGTATATACTATATTCTGGTGTAATTGAGCCTACAGACTGTAAGGCCTTTTGAACTGATCCTTCTCTACAGAGTACTGGCAAGATCTTGGCTTCTGTCCAGTTCTGAGCTTTGCGCTGCACAGTTGGAGAAAGCTCAGAGGGAATAATAAGAATGATCATAGGTCTGCTAAACATGGCTTACAAGAAAAATAAGATTTAACTCGTGTCATCATCTTTAAGAGGAGAGTCTTAAGTATATAAAACACAATTGCAAAGAGAGATGGAGTAGTCCTTTGCTATGTCCATGATGAGATAAAAGATAATGAATTAATGAAATGGTAAGGAGGATTAAGGTTAGATATTTTAAAACTTGTCAAAATGCTTAACTGGGGAGGCACTGGAATAAATTGCTTGGGTGTAGTTTCTAACGGTGGAGGACAAGTAGATAAGCAGGTCTCAGAAATGGTGCAGACAGAATGATGCCTTAAGGTAACGGAACAGAGTTAAATGATCATGCATTGTGTCTTTAAACCCTGTAATTCTATGGTAATGAGGAATAAGTATGTCAGACCTTTAGCTTTAAATAATAGAAAAGCTTTCACTTACCTTCCTCCCACACTTGAGTCAAGGGTATTAAATCCTGCACCTTTCAATTTCTCTCACTCTCTAGTTGCTTGTAACCCTCTCTGACTGTTACTTCAATCTTGAGCTCCTACACCACTTGTTTGTACCAAGTCTTCAGTCTTGCTCATACCTTTCATCTTCGGCTGCAGGCTAACCCTTGCTAGCACAGTAGGAACGTCCTACTGGGGAAGGCAAGGTTGATGGAGTTTTTGTTGGGCTTTTTGTTTGCTTTTCCTACTGCTACTTTTCTTTCCTCCTTTGCCGTGGATTTCAGATGAATATTTATATACAACAGTAGTGACTTTGGTTAACCTTCACACATCTATCCTTCACACATTTCTGTTTTAAGAACTTTTGTGGCCTATAACTCCAGACCTTCATCTTTGTTACTTGGAAGTTGTTCTCTGCCGGTAAAATAGTGTCCATCTTGCTGGTTCGAGAAATTCAGCTGAAATGTGCACAAACCAACTAAGTTTCTAAAGTAGAAGGTGGTGTTTCTCATAAGGTATAGGGTGTTATCAGTCCAGATGATCTAATTGATCTCTTGCACTTCAACAAAAACAATTATGTAGACTAGGCTAAGATTCGGTTAGTTTTCACTTGCCATGGGTATTGCTGCATTTGTTCTTTTAATTAAGTACTACACCCCACCATTGTATACCAGAAAGATATAAATCATCCTAGGATCTGTAGTCCATTAAAGGTTAAAAATATATATGCAACATGAGAAGTGAAGGTGACAAATGTTATGCTTCTGGGGGACTGGATCCCATAGCTCATACACCACCTGGTTACAAACGCTGCTGTCTGTAAATGACAAAGGCTTTGATTCTGCTGCTGGTATTGAGTGGCACCTTATTGTGCAAGCCTTTCTGCTGCCTTTCTCACATTTCCTTTGCTTCTAAAGAGAATCTCGGCTTCTGTGAATTTGTCTTCCTCTGCTTTTATAAAACTTCTTTAGGTTTGGCTGCTTCAATCCATTAGACCACTGCATGACTTATGAACTAAATTGTCTTTCATAACTACTTATTATGAAATGAGGCTTTAAAAAAAGATGTTTACTTTCTAGTAGATTTAGGGAACCTCATAGCATTTGTAAAGCATTTTCAGTCCTGAGATGAAGGTAATGCTGAGAAATTATAATTACTGAGATCTATGCTCACATATTAAAGTATTTGTATTGCAGGAAATTTGATTAACTGAAATGTGAGTCAAGTCCCTCTCCCGGATCTCAAATATATATTTTTCTTCTCAATTTAACTCACAGTTCAGTCAAAAAAAAACCTGACTGAAATGTTTAAATTTTATGATACTGAGTTTATCCCAGGATATTTTATATTTTTAGGAACTAGTTATAAAGTGGAATTACTGTGGATTTGACTAGCTGGAAAAAAAACATCGGACTTGTATTTTCCACTTCCTTTCTTCATGGAGAACACCACTACCAATTCTTAACTTCATTTTGTAAGTCTAATGTCTTTGTGTGGAGCAGTAACATTTATATTCCAGGCAATGTGTAGGACCTGTCATTCTTTGGAAATAGTTTTAATTAACTCGTTCTCCACCTTCAGGATCATATTAAGTAAACAAAAACTAATAAGTTTTGTTACAAACAGCATATAATCCCTTTCACTGAGTTACTCTGTTTGAGGGGAAAAGCACTCTTTTTTTTCCAGGCAACAAAGATACACCAGTAAAGATCAAAAGCTTCATTTTTTTTTAATAAAATGCAATAAACCACCTTGATAATTATGTAATTCTACGTATTTATAACAAGTATGAAATTCTTCATTTCTGATGGTGTTGCTGGATTTCCTGATGTTTTTGAACTAATTTCTCAGTCAGTGAAGAGGGGATTAAGGATTGCACAATTTGTTACCTGGAACAACAAAGCAAGAACATAATCCTTCTTCTCTGGAAGCGTTTCAGTGATCTCTTCTTCCTCCTTCCCACTTCCCCCCTGACTCCCCTTCTGAAGTTATGCAAGTGCTTGAATGCGATACTGTCTCATAATGTGATGTTTCAGTAAGGAGGATTGTATGAAGTATAATCATTGGTTCACTCCAACTTTTCCATTTTGTTTCACTTGCTGTTACTTTGTTCTTACATCTGGGATATGTGTATCCTACCTGACTTCTCTGTATGTCCCTGTAAATTAATTGATAGATGTTTCTTCCATTCTTTCTTGATTGTGGCTCTAGTTGTCAGAATACTTTAAGCGTGGAAGAAGTCATCTGTCTTTTTGGTTTTGTTTGTGTTGTTGTCTTTGGTTTTTTTTTCCTCTTCCTCCTGACTTCGCTGCTATTTGTACTGTAAATACACCAACAGAAATAAAAATCAGTTTAGGAAATTCCAGAAACATGGTCAGGAATAGTTGCGTCCCTAAAGGGCTGTAATTAATAAAAATTGATGACTGGTGTTCATTATGAACTGGAGGATTGAAACACAAGTCATTCAGGTATAGCACTGCCTGGCAGCACAGAGACTTAAACTAAGACCTTAAGAGAATCAGATGTCTCACTCCTTTTACTGTTGGAAGCCATTCAACTACACCCAAAAACTCAAATACAAATTACAATTTTTTTTTTTTCAGATTAACACATAAATTCATCCTGTCAATGAGTGATTTGATAGAATCATAGAATGTTAGGGATTGGAAGGGACCTCGAAAGATCATCAAGTCCAATCCCCCTGCCATAGCAGGAATGCCTAGACTATGTTACATAGGAACGTGTCCAGGCAGGTCTTGAATATCTCCAGAGAAGGAGACTCCACAACCTCTCTGGGCAGCCTGTTCCAGGGCTCCATCACCCTCACTGAGAAGAAGTTTCTTCTCGAGTTTAAGCGGAACCTCTTATGTTCCAGTTTCAGCCCATTACCCCTTGTCCTATCAGTGGTTGTCACCGAGAAGAGCCTGGCTCCATCCTCGTGACACTCACCCTTGATATATTTGTAAACATTAATGAGGTCACCCCTCAGCCTCCTCTTCTCCAAACTAAAGAGCCCCAGCTCCCTCAGCCTTTCCTCATAAGGGAGATGCTCCACTGCCTTAATCATCCTAGTTGCCCTGTGCTGGACTCTCTCCAGCACTTCCCTGTCTTTCTTGAACTGAGGGGCCCAGAACTGGACACAATATTCCAGATGGGGTCTCACCAGGGCAGAGTAGAGGGGAAGGAGAACCTCTCTTGACCTACTAACCACCCCCCTTCTAATACACCCCAGGATGCCATTGGCCTTCCTGGCCACAAGGGCACAGTGCTGGCTCATGGTCATCCTGCTGTCCACCAAGACTCCCAGGTCCCTTTCCCCTTCACTGCTCTCTAATAAGTTATTCCCCAACTTATAGTGGAACCTGAGGTTGTTCCTACCCAGATGCAAGACTCTACACTTACCCTTGGTATATTTCATTAAATTTTTCCCCGCCCAGCCCTCCAGCCTGTCCAGGTCTCGCTGGATGGCAGCACAGCCTTCTGGTGTGTCAGCCACTCCTCCCGGCTTGGTGTCATCAGCAAACTTGCTGATAGTACTGTCTAGTCCCTCATCCAAGTCATCGATGAATATATTGAATAATACTGGATGGTTGAAGCAGGGAACTTGGTGTTTCTTTCAAGTGTCAACAAGGTCTGGTTTCTGAAAAACTTGTCTTTAACATGGAAATAACATAGGAAATAATTTTGGAAAAGGAAAACGTAAAAATAGTACATTGTGAGGGTTATCTTTTATTATCAACATATGTTAAACAGATGTTTCTTTAGGAATGTTAAAAAATCAAAATAGTAACAATTTCAGGTGAGAAATTATCACTTGTTAGCACTGCCTGCAGGCTAGATATGAAATGCCAAGTATGCATATGTAGAAACTAGCTTTGTGTCTGAGATGTTTTACTAAGCACCTGATAAGAAGCTCGGATCTCTGTAAATAAAACCGGTGGTGACACGAAGTCTTATTAGATAGAAGTTGCTGCCTTGCTCTACAGTTACTAATGTGGTTATTGTGCATCAGTGACTTGTGAGGCAACACAAAAAAAAATGGGAAAGTATGTCATTGTTAGCCTTTTCATTATCTATTAGCAACATATTTCAGATCAAGAGACTGTATCACATCCTTCCTCAACAAATGGCTTTTCAGCTGAAACTCATTTTGGCATGAAGTCCAAAGTAGCACAGAATTAAATGTAATGCTAACCATGAAATTGCTATCTCAGTAATTCAGCTTTTATACAACATGGATGAATTTAACCCCCAGCAGTGCTACAGGCTTGGGGAGGGGTGGCTAGAGAGTGGCCAGGCAGAGAGGAACCTGGGGGTGTTGATGGACAGCCAGCTAAACAGGAGCCAGCAGTGTGCCCAGGTGGCCAAGAAGGCCAGCGGCATCCTGGCCTGGATCAGGAATGGTGTGGCCAGCAGGAGCAGGGAGGTGATCATGCCCCTGTGCTCGGCTTTGGTGAGACTGCGCCTCAAGTGCTGTGTCCAGTTTTGGCCCCGTCACTGCAAGAGGGACACTAAGGTGCTGGAGGGGGTACAGAGGTGGGCTGCCAAGCTGGGAAAGGATTTGGAGCAAATGTCATACGAGAAATGGCTGAAGGATCTGAGGCTGTTTATCCTGGAGAAGAGGAGACTGAGGGGAGACCTTATTGTTCTCTACAGCTCCCTGAAAGGAGTTTACAGTAAGGCGGGGGTTGGGCTGTTCTGCCTAGTGACGAGTGATAGGACAAGCGGAAATGGCCTTAAGTTGCACCAGGGGAGGTTCAGGTTGGATATTTGGAAGAATTTCTTTCCTAAGAGTGTTGTCAGGCATTGGAACAGGCTGCCCAGGGAGGTGGTTGAGTCACCATCCCTGGAGGCTGGATGTTGTGCTGAGGGACATGGTCTAGTGCTACTGATAGAGCTAGAACTCAATCTTGAAGGCCTCTTCCAACTGAAACTGTTCTATGATTCTATTAATTGCTTGAATATCTGGTGTTGTGTGCTGTGTATTTTGTGCTATGTTGCCAATGCATACGTTGTAAAACAGAGACTATCCACTAAGTCTCCCAATTTTTTTTTAAATTATGAAAGAGCTTAATTAATTCTTATGAAGTTTATTTCTTTAAGCACTTTAAGATATCAGTAAGATTACTGAGGTAACTTTCTTTTTTATGAATCTTCCATGATTGTTCTGTTGGTCTGAAACAGGGAAGAGCACCTTCATGATTACTAACAATTTTGAAATAGATGCTATTTCTATGACTAAGTAGGGTTTTGCATCAGCAGGTGTCCTCTTCATTTGGAAGTTCTACACTTCCTGTAAAAGAATTGTGAACCTGATGATGGGGGGACCTCATCATGCTCTACAATTGCTTGAAAGGACATTGTAGAGAGGTTGGTGCTGGTCTCTTCTCACGGGTAATTAGGGACAGAACCAGGGGGAGTGGGTTCAAGTTGCAACAGAGCAAGTTTAGACTGGACATTAGGAAGAAATTCTTCATGGAAAAAGTGGTCAGACTCTGGAACAGACTGCCTAGGGAGGTGGTTGAGTTGCCATCCCTGGATTTGTTTAACTGTCGCTTAGATGTGGTGTTGGGTGATATGGTTTAGGGGTGAACTTGTAGTGTAGGGTCAATCGTTGGACTCGATGATCCCAAGGGTCTTTTCCAACCTGAATTGTTCTATGATTCTATCATTCTGTGAAATACAATTTCAAATGTGCATTGTTTTTATTAGCCTCTTGATGGAATTTGAAGAAATCATAGAATCATACAATGTTAGGGATTGGAAGGGACCTCGAAAGATCATCAAGTCCAATCCCCCTGCCAGAGCAGGAATGCCTAGATTATGTTACATAGGAACGTGTCCAGGCAGGTCTTGAATGTCTCCAGAGAAGGAGACTCCACAACCTCCCCGGGCAGCCTGTTCCAGGGCTCCATCACCCTCACTGAGAAGAAGTTTCTTCTCGAGTTTAAGCGGAACCTCTTATGTTCCAGTTTCAGCCCATTACCCCTTGTCCTATCAGTGGTTGTCACCGAGAAGAGCCTGGCTCCATCCTCCTGACACTCACCCTTGATATATTTGTAAACATTAATGAGGTCACCCCTCAGCCTCCTCTTCTCCAAACTAAAGAGCCCCAGCTCCTTCAGTCTTTTCTCATAAGGGAGATGCTCCACTGCCTTAATCATCCTAGTTGCCCTGTGCTGGACTCTCTCCAGCACTTCCCTGTCTTTCTTGAACTGAGGGGCCCAGAACTGGACACAGTATTCCAGATGGGATCTCACCAGGGCAGAGTAGAGGGGAAGGAGAACCTCTCTCGACCTACCAACCACCCCCCTTCTAATACACCCCAGGATGCCATTGGCCTTCCTGGCCACAAGGGCACAGTGCTGGCTCATGGTCATCCTGCTGTCCACCAAGACTTCCAGGTCCCTTTCCCCTACACTACTCTCTAATAAGTCATTCCCCAACTTATACTGGAACCTGGGGTTGTTCCTACCCAGATGCAAGACCCTACATTTACCCTTGTTGTATTTCATTAAATTTTTCCCCGCCCAACCCTCCAGCCTGTCCAGGTCTCGCTGAATGGCAGCACAGCCTTCTGGTGTGTCAGCCACTCCTCCCAGCTTGGTGTCATCAGCAAACTTGCTGATAGTACTCTCTAGTCCCTCATCCAAGTCATCGATGAATATATTGAATAATACTGGTCCCAGTACCGACCCTTGAGGGACTCCACTGGATACAGGTCTCCAACCAGACTCCGCCCCATTGACCACAACTCTTTGGCTTCTTCCCCTTAGCCAGTTCACAGTCCACCTCACTACCCGAGAGTCTAGACCACACTTCTCAGTTTAGCAGCAAGGATGCTGTGGGAGACTGTGTCAGATGCTTTACTGAAGTCAAGGTAGACCACATCCACCGCTCTGCCATCATCTATCCACCTTGTTATATCCTCATAAAAGGCTATGAGGTTAGTCAAGCACGACTTCTCTTTGGTGAAGCCATGTTGACTGTCTCTAATGACCCTCTTATCCCTGATATGCCTTGAGATGGCACCAAGGATAAGTCGTTCCATCACTTTCCCGGGGATGGAGGTGAGGCTGACCGGTCTATAGTTACCCGGGTCCTCCTTCTTGCCCTTTTTGAAGACTGGAGTGACATTTGCTTCCCCCCAGTCCTCGGGCACCTCTCCCATCTCCCAAGACTTGGCAAAGATGATGGAGAGTGGTCTAGCAATGACATCAGCCAGCTCCCTCAGCACCCGTGGATGCATCCATAGATTTATGGATGTCCAGATTGCTTAATTGGTCCCTAACCCAGTCCTCATCGACTAAAGCAAACTCCTCCACTGCCCTGACTTCCTGTGGGGCCTCAGGGGAACGGGGCTCCTCAGGACAGCCTCCAGCAGAGTAGACAGAGGCAAAGAAGGCATTCAGTAACTCTGCCTTCTCTGTATCTTCTGTCACCAAGGCACCCACCTCATTCATCAGTGGGCCTACATTGCCTCTGGTGTTAGTTTATCTGCCACGTATTTGAAAAAGCTCTTCCTGTTGTCCTTGACCCCTCTCGCCAGGTTCAATTCTAGGGAGGCCTTTGCTTTCCTAGTTGCCTCCCTACATCCTCGGACAACAGCCTTATATTCTTCCCAAGTGGCCAGCCCCGCCTTCCAAGATCTGTAAATTCTCCTCTTGCCCTTGAGCTTACCCAGCAGATCCCTGTTTAGCCACGCAGGTCTCCTGGCTCCCTTCCTTGACTTCCTACGTGTCGGGATGCTCTGATCTTGAGCACGGTAGAAGCAGTCCCTGAACGCTAACCAACTATCTTGGGCCCCTTTACCTTGAAACAGCCTTGCCCATGGGATTTTCTCGAGTAATTGTTTGAAAAATCCAAAGTTTGCCTTGGCAAAGTCCAGGGTTGCAATTCTGCTTGCTATTTTGTTTCTGCTACATGAGATCCTGAACTCCACCATTTCATGGTCACTGCAGCCAAGGCAGCCCTCAACCTTTACTGCTTCAACCAGATCCTCCTTGTTAGTGAGGATGAGGTCCAGCAGTGCTCCTCTCCTGGTCGGCTCCTCCACCATTTGCATCAGAAAATTATCATCGATGCACTGGAGGAACCTCCTAGACTGTGGCTGGCTGGCTGAGTTGTCCTTCCAGCAAATATCAGGGAAGTTAAAATCCCCCACGACAACCAGGGCCTGTGATTGTGAGACCGCTCTCAGCTGCCTGTAGAAGGCCTCATCAACTTCCTCACCCTGATCTGGTGGCCTGTAATAGACACCCACAACAGTATCTCTCCTGCCAGCCTGCCCCTTAATTCTAACCCATACACTCTCCACTTGCTCCTCATCCATGCCTGGATGGTATTCAAGACATTGTATGAAGAGGGTCCTGTCGGAGAGCCGGTCAAGACAATGACAAATCCCACTGATATGGCTACAAGTAGTTCTCCCTTTATTGCTCCGGACAGCTCAAGATATACAGTTCAGCAGTGTCCCCGCGCCTGCCCCTTAACAGAGTTGGTCAGTTACAGGTTCACACGCGCCAGCGTTTTATTGGGTAGTGCCATTCCACTATGCAAGTGGCTCTCACCCCCCCTTTCTCCCCCTGGCAAGGCTCTTCACAAAACAGATAAAACCTCCTCCTCCCTGTGTTCCAAGGCAGCTTCAAGGACAGAGCCTCTGTTTAGGCCTAAGCTGGGTTGTCCACGCTTTTAAAGTTATACCGCACCTCTGCTCCACAAGAAATTCCTCTACAATTGTAGTTGCTCTTTCACGTAAAGAGCGACTCCACCACCTCGCCTGGCTGGCCTGTCTTTCCTGAAAAGGACATAACCACCCATGACCACATTCCAGTCATGTGAGCTGTCCCACCATGTCTCTGTAATTGCCACCAGATCATAATCTCCTGCCCGAACCCAGGTTTCTAGCTCCTCCTGCTTATTCCCCATGCTGCGTGCATTGGTGTATAAGCATTTCAGGGAGCAAGCTGAGCACACTGATCTCACCCTAGGGGGATGGAAGGCCACCCGGTCCTCATAATTTCTAGAGCACTGCCCCACTGCAATCCCAGCTATAACCCCATCCCCCTTCATATCTAGTTTAAAGAACGCTCTATGAGTCCCGCCAGCTCATGACCAAGGATCCTTTTTTCCCTTTGTGTCATTTGAACCCCAGCTTGTTTCAGTAGATCAGGTGCCCTGTAGATCTCCCCATAGTTAAAAAATCCAAAGCTATACCGCTGGCACCACCCCTTTAGCCAAGTATTAATCTGCTGCACTTTGTCAAACCTTCCACTATTTTTCCTCATAATTGAAGGAATAGAGGCAAACACAACCTGTGCGCCTGATCCTTCTAGCATCTGCCCCAGTGCCCTAAAGTCCCTTTTGATTGCTTCTGGCCGTCTCTCTAAAATCTCATCATTACCGATCTGCATAACCAAAAGCGGGTAATAGTCCGTGGGTTTGACCAGACCAGGAAGCTTCTTGCTAACATCCTTAACTCGGGCCCCAGGGAGGCAGCAGACTTCCCTGTGGGTCGGATCAGGGCGGCAGACAGGGCCCTCTGTTCCCCTCAGGAGGGAGTCTCCAATTACAGTTACCCTCCTTTTTTTCTTAGATGAAGAAGTCCTAATGCGTGTATCCGAGTGACTCACCCTAGACAGCCCTATGGGTGAACCCTCCACTGACTCTTCCTTGGCCTGGCTTGCATTGTCTAGAGCCCCATACCTGTTTTGCAGGGGCAACCGGGCAGGTGAGGGAGGCCGGGCAGGGATTTTCCTTCCTCTCCTGGCAGGCACCTGCTTCCACTCTTCCCTATCCTTTAGGTCCCCCCCTTTTGCCTGATGGCCAGAGGTGGGGGGATATTCAGCTCTTTGCAGAGCTTTCTGCTCGCCATTCAGGACGTGACTCCACCGATCTATCTCTCTCTCTGACTCCCTAATGCTCCTCAGCCTTTCTACTTCCTCCTTCAGTTCAGCCACCAGGCTGAGCAGGTCGCTCACCTGGTCACATCGGACACAAGTGTCACTTCCACTACCCTCCATGGCCAGTGCCAGGCTCCAGCATTCTCTGCAGCCCGAGGCCTGAACACCCACATGCTTAGGTGGGGCCTCTGTCTGGGTGCCCACAGTTTTTCTAACAGCCATTGACCTGGTGGCAACCATAGTTGGCTCTACAATACAAAGACTCTCCAGAAAGCTATGCACAGAATAGTTTACAGGCCTTTTAAGTACTTGCCTTTTAACAAAGACTTACCCTTTTGTTCGGTGAACAGAGACTAGTCCCTGCCCTCCCCAAGGCTTCTTATACCCTGAGGGCACAGTTAACAGCTGATCACCGTGTTTAAAATCGCCGCGCCGCTGAGGGTGGCTCCGCCCACGCTATCTCGGGTGTCCGCCCTGGAGCTGCCGGTGCTGCCTCAGTTTGGTTGCTATAGCCGGCTTAAAAAAAAAGCCCCCCAAAAGCTTTTTGCCAGCCTTTTTTTTTTGCTTAGATTCCTTCCCCAGTACAGTCTTACCTGCTCTGAAGCTGGGCTCCACAGCAAAAAGAAATTACTTTCCAGCAAAAAAGATTTTCAGCTGGGTTTGAAAAACTTGCTCAAATTCCCCAAAAAGGAATTTTAAGAATAGAAACGTTTAAGTGTCTTGAAATAAAACCAGTGTGTAAACAGTTTTACACTTAATGTTTACCATAGCAAATAAATTTACTCTTTTCTAGTTCATCTCTCTACTTGAAATTTACTCTCTGTGACAAAATTAAGTGTCCATGTTGTTTGCTAGAAGAAAATGTACTGACATTCTATGCCTAAACCAGAAGCTGAGGACCAGTCACTCCAAACTCATTTGCACACCACTTACTTTTTACTGATAATGAACTAATAACAACCTAAGAGGCTTGCGTCATTTTTAATGCCCTGATTGATGAATTCCCCATCAAGTGTTACAAGTAACCACCAAAAGGAGAGTTGTACCCTTCTCTGGAGTAAGGATTTGCTAGTTTGAGGAGAGGGTTGCCAACCCTACAAAAATTTTGTAACTGAAGCCTTCTCTCTTTTTAATTAAGAAGTTGAGCGAGAGGAAGGAAAAATACTTTAGGGTGAAAGATTTAATCTGCAAGTAGGAGTTAAAGAGAAAACTCAGCTCTAGAACAGACATCCCTGCTGTTGCCACTCCCACACAAGAGATCGGAGAAGGAAGTTCCTTTGCACTTTCCTTATGAGACTATCTTGAAGGTCTCTTAAAGCACCTGATTGGGTTTTTTTTTTTGCCTCATATAATTGCCTAAATTAAAGGAAACCTGAAGCCCACAATCCTAATTCTGACCCTTCCTTATCTGGTGTGCAAACGGATAGGACTGAGGATGTTTAGTGATATGTTAGTGCAAGAATGCTATGCATAGACTCTAATTTGTTTTTATAAGTGTTTATAATTAGTTTCTCTTTCTTGTTAAACATTTGGGTTTATTTGCATTTTTCTTAGATTAAGCTGAGTGTTTTTCAAGTTAATTGACAAAAACCCCCCACTTCTGACATAAGGATGTGCTGAATTCATAAACTACCATCGTCAAACACTTTACAAAGTACCACATGTCTCTAGCACACACCCTGCCTTCACACCATTGTATTTGAAGAGTAAATGGATCCGTGTTTGTGTAGTAGGAGCCTGATTGACAGCTGGCTCAAAAGGATCTGAGGGGTAAGTTTAGTATTTGCTTCTAGTAACACTAAAGGCTTTGTGGCATGCAGTGAAATACTGGACTATGTACTTCAACCTGACAGTCATGATGATGGTATCACATTCATGTAAGGTAATTGATTAATAAAAAATTTAAAAAACAAACAACAAAAAACCCACCAAATTGAACTCTTTGTTAATTAGCGACCTGTCTAAATATCTTTACTTTTTATGAAGTACGTAAGGTCTGAAGTCTGGACTATATTTTTAAATATAATCAGTACAACCTTGTCTTGTTTTTTTATTTTCAGAAGTGGACCATTGCTGTTTCCTAGCAATCATTTTTCTTTTGTCCTATTGAAGTCTTGTACAATCTGATGAAAAAAATGCGTAAAAATGCAAGAATTGGATCTCTGAACTGAAATTGGGTTTCATTTGGTGGTGACTGACTTTGGTAATGCTCAGTAAAAGACAGAAGAACTTGTAGCTACAATTACACAAGATGTGGTGAATGAAGCCTGAATCATCAGATACAACAGCTCTGATCTGAGCTTTGAATTAATAAGAGTACTTTGTCCTTTTTCAATATCTGTTCACTTTTTTTTCAGTTCTGTGACAATCACGGCTTTATTCTGACATCCTGTGATAATCTGCAATAAGGTGATGGTGCATCGTGCAGGGGGAATTAGAAAAATGCAATAATTTGTTCTAAATTTGCCAACTCTTGCTCTCAGAGTATACAGATGTTCTTGTTCTACTGGAAGTTCTACCATTGCTATACTACTTGTGTATCCATTGTATTTATTGTTTAAAAAATGCCAACATAGTACTAGTGTACAAGCTCAGAGCATTCTATATTGTATGGTTTTGGAATTTAAGTAATAGCTTTTTTAACTAGACAATTGAATCGTTTTTTTTTTTTCTTTTTAATCACCTTATAGCATGCCCTTAATAATGCTTGCTGTCCTCTGATATGCCAGAATCATCTTTGTTTAGAAAGTCTACTTAAATAAGGAAACATGACTCAAACCAATAAAAGACAACAGTTTGTAGCTATAGAGAAGTTCATGTTGTTGCTAATAAGGAGCAAGGGTCTTCATAGTAATTGTGCTTTTTCCTTTTTTGAGAAACTATAATATCTTCACTGTGGAATTGAAATAGTAAGATCCAGTTTTGAAAGGTTTATATCTCTCTTCAGTTGGCTGGGGAAGCCTCAGGAGTATGTCACAATTACTTTTTGATGAGCTTTTGCTGAATTCCCCACTATGAATACGCTGAAACCAGTGAAAATGTTGCTGATGGCAAATGCTGTGCATCTTGCCCAGTGCAGTCAGTACAATACAGGATTATATGTTCCTGTGGAGATTTATTTGCTTTCTGACATTAGAGAACACGTATTATCAAACTGCAGCAAGATGTGACTTTTGTAGAAAGGCTGAAAGCTGAAAATCCATTGCTTAATTAATTGGAAGATTAATATAGGCTAAGGTCCTGATCATTTCTTGGGAGGTGATTTAACAAGTGGTAGGTGCTGATGCCTGCTGATTAACCTCAGGTGGTTGATAATCCTTAGGTTAGTCCTGCTTTGAGCTTTCATTTCTGTTGTTAATTACCTTTTAAAATTATTAAGCACCTCATGTGAGTTTAAAGACACTTTCAGTCATTCTACACCACACCAGGCTATGCCATATCTTTAAACATAAGTCAGTAGTTACTATTTCATCAGGCAAATTAAATGATCATTTCTTAGTATTTATTTAAAAGGCAACTCATCTTCAAAAGTAACTAAAGGCAGCTGGATTTGCCTGGCTATGTGATTTTGAACACATAGACACAGAACTTACTATCCTAGTTAAGCTTGAAACTGATTGTAATACATTTAACTCTTTTCTTCATTGCCAAAGAATTTGGCAAGGATCTGAAATGCAAATAAAATAAACAGCACACATCTATGGAATACAACTACCAGAGGCAGGAACTGAACTTGTTTCTTGATTTGTTTCTGACATGAGTTTTATTCCTGGCTTTACATGAGGATTGTAGACACACTACAGTAATAGTTCACTCTGAAATCAAGTTTTGTTAATAACTTAGTTAATTTCCAGACATGTATAGTTTTAGCACTAATTGTCATATATATAGGTGGTTCTAGCAAGGTCCTGGAGAGTTGAAACAATTTTTGGTATACGTTAAGCAAAGTCTGGTAAGGGTGAAGATATAGTGTTGTTGGTAGGAAACTCTAAAGCTCATTCTGATATTGAGTGCACTATGTCTCACCAGTATGTTGCTAGGAAAATTGTCAATAAAATTGATAACAGCCTACCTCTCATTTTAGACTTACACAATGGAGAAAACTAGTATCTTTTTCCTAGCTGTTCTAACTTGAATATGAGTAAAAATTGAGATCTCGATTTCTAGGGTTGTGAAAAAATGGCAAAATGTTATTTACAGCTGTTACCCCTAAAAAGCTGTTGTGGTTTAACTTAACTGCCTGCCCATTTACCCCTACTTCCAGCACCTCGGTGACTGGATGCCAACCGGATCTAGCTCCATTCAACACCACTCTTTGGGCCCAGCTGGATGGCTGGACCTAAAGCGCACACATGTCCAAGCCATGAGCAGCCAGTTTCTCCAGGAGAATGCTGTGGGAAACGGTGTCAAAGACTGTCTTGAAGTACAGGTATTCAACATTCACAGCCCTTCCCTTGTCTGCTAAATAGGTGACCGTGTCACAGGAGGAGATCAGACTGGTTAAGACGGACATAAACCCATGCTGGCTGGGTCTGATCACGTGTCTGTCCTGTGCATATGGTGTGATGACGCTCAAGGTCATCTGCTCCATGACCCTCCCTAACACCAAAGTCAGACTGACAGGCCTGTGGTTCCCAGGTCCTCCTTCTGGCCCTGCTTGTAGATGGGCATCATGTTGGGACCTTCCTCATTAGCCAGGACTGCTGAAAAATAATTGAAAGAGGCTTGGTGAGCACTTCTGCCAGCTCCCTCAGTACCCTGGGGTGGGTCCCATCCAACCCCACAGACTTGTGTGTGTCTAAATACTGTAGCAGGTCACACACTATTTCCTCTTGGATTATGGGGGATTTGTTCTGCTCTTCCTCCCTGTCTTCCAGCTCAGGGGCCAGGTACCTGGAGCAACTGGTTATAATTACTATTAAAAGCTTAGGCAAAGAAGGCATAGCGGGAGAGGAAGCTCAGATTTTTAAGTGCTCGTTTTTTCAGGTAGTAACAGTCAAACAACAGTAAATAATAAAGTGCTAAATGCAGAACACGTAAATTTGGCATTGAATTAAGTTTGTCAATATAGCTAATGTCTCCCTGTGTTTCCTCTGTAGTCCTGGCAGACTATTTTGAATTACTCTGGGCTAGTCTTTTCATGGTCGTTCTCTTTCCATGGGAGGAGACTAGGAGACTAGCCAGCAAAATTAATTTCTGGTTTTGACTGGCTACGCTTCTGCTAAAGTGGGAGGCACAGATATCCTCAGTAGTTGCAACTCCTTTGAAGGAGATGTGGGAGAGAGAACCCGTTGTTTGGGAGGCCCATGGATGTTCTGCACTGGAGACTTCCTTCTAGTTTTGGTCCGGTTTGTCTAGTGATACAAGTTCCCTTCAGGTGTGGTGAGGGAGGAACATATGACACTTTGCATACTGGGTTTTACGTTTTGAACAGGGCTTGCAGAATGTTACGCTACTGCACATAATAATAAACAAGTGTTACTCTGTCATCGTCACTCTTTTTCTCCTGCAAGTCACAACAGTTGTGGTTTATTTAATGCCAGCTATAGTTTTCAGCTGTATAAGCTCATATTCCAGGAGTCTTCTTGGAGAAAAGCATATACTTATGATAGTTTAGGAAGTTTTTTTTTCATTGTCGTATTCTTCTTTTATGATTAGCCTGAAAAAGGCTGGTGGAGTGGATATAGATAAGCACAATCTCTTACCATTCTTAAAGCCAGAGAAACAGCAAATCTGTTCTGGTAATAAGTCACTTTAGTAATGTCATAGTCTTCAGCGGAGTCAATTGTGGCTGGAAGTTATGATAGAGGTTTTACAGCCAGATTTCATTGGTATGGTTTTTGGGTCATTTGATTTCTGAGGATTATTTAAAAGTTTAAGGCTCGAAGAATTTGAATGCACTAGGACTTGATAGGGACAGACAGTTCTCTGTCATCAATACCTGGTATTTACTTGGATACAGCTATTAGAAATTCAGATTTAAATAATCAAACATCTAGCAAACTGTAACAGTGTAAGTAAACTATGAAGGTAGGACATGATTTAATCTCATTTTAATGAACATTTTCCCCAGTGTCAGCCTTATCTTCATTATTTAACTACTATAGTATTAATAACTTCAATTTCTTTGTAGTGTTCAAAAATTACTTGGCTGAATAAATAGCTTTCTTAACTAGCTAATTAGAGTGTGACTGAACAAAGTTTAAATATTGGAATTTACAGCTTTTGAGGCCCAAGAGGCAAATATTTATGTTTTCTTACTATATTTAATGCTCCTTCATAAAATAAGATTATTACTAAAGTTTAATTTCTGAAGTAAACAAGTTCTCATCAAGACAAAACAAACGATACTGGAAACCTGGTGCAGGGAAAGAAGTTATTCCCTGTTGAATTACAGAGTTAATGAGGTATGAAAATGATGACATTTAATATCTTAAATGAAAGCTGCTTCAGGGAATGCTTCAGCACTTTAAACTGATATCTCATAATTTGATCTCACCTGGCTAATCAAATATCATAGTATAGCTGCCAACTCTTCAAACTTTTTGAGTAAGTTTCTGGTACTGCTATCAAATTTGGAGGTAAGAAGATGATAAGACAATTTGCAATGATAAATGCAACAATTACAGGCACTTGCAATTGGGCCATTTTTATGAGCTGTAGTATTTCTGCACCTTAAAAAAAAATCATTCACTTAAAGAACATAGTAAGATGAATAGTTCTTCAGTTAGGGACATTAAGCTACCTACTTGGCCTTCATTTTCTGGCATTCATGAAATGTAAGAGGGTGAGATCCTCAGGCTTCTGTAATTGAGGTAGGTATCACGTGATCCAGATACTCAAGATTGTTTCCTGTCTGTGGGGGGAACATGCCTAAAAGGTTTTGCTAGCATAGTTTCTTAACCTAAAGAACTCTAGTTACATGATTCACACTGTATACTGAAATTAGCTAAAATGAAGATAGGTTTAGATGCCTGCTTGTATCTAATTTATAGGCACAAAGACCAGCATAGACTGTTGTGGGTAGGGCAGGAGGCATGAGGGCTGGAGAACATGATGAAGAAAAGCATCTTGTCTGCGCAACTAAGCACTGATATAAAGCTGAGAGTTTATATGTGGATGATTTACCTACCATGTTGCCAAGGGACAAAGCAGCAGGTCCAAAAGAATGTTGGTTATGGTGCTGGCAATTGGTATGAACTCATCGATGCACCAAGTGATGCTTTTTGATCTGTACAAAGATTTTTATTTTTTTAAAAGGTCTTTTAACTGTAAACTTTAGTCAAGCAGACCCATATGGTGACCCCTTCATATTAGTGAAACACATGTTCTTAGCTTTCCAAATGGATTAATCTTTCCAACTATTAATATTCATCATGCTAGGTTTATAGTTCTAGACCATCTTGTTATTAGTGAAACATTTAAAAGACTCCTGAAAGAAGAACTGGGGTTATTTTTTTTCAGTAAGTTTAAACTACTATAAAGAAAGAGAAACCATGACAAGGAATTTATTCCTTGATGGGGAAAAAGGCTAGAAAAACATTCCTTTAGTTTTTATAAAGGCAGAAACTGACCACATTTCAGTGTTTCCTCAGCTGCTTGATTATTGGAAGCTCTGTTTATGATTAATAGGTAAAAACAACACTGTGACTTCAAATCACGACTCTGCGGAAGGATTTTGTGGATCCTTCTACTTTCTTGCTAACTGAAATTTCCAAACTTCTATTCCTACTTAATTTGAAGATTCAGACAAACAATCCAGTGCTGCTTCCTAGAAAAGATATAGTATGGAACGAAACTAATACAAATACATTTTAAACTTATTTACAAGCATTTCTTGAGCACTTACTGCTCCATGAAAAATTTTGCAGTCCATCTGGTTTTGGTAGTTTTCAGAATTGACTTGGGCTCATATATATGCTAAACGTGGAATCTTACTACAAATATCATACTTTTAAAACAGATAGGCAGTTGTGGGAGGGGGTAGGAATGGTTATAACTGTCACACATGAATGGTTTGACCAAAAGTGCTGACCAAGGGCTGAGAACAGGATCCACATTTTGACTTGCATTCTAATCTTTCCTTGGAGTATTCCCATTCATTTCATTGTTAGTGTGATAGTTAAGTCCTGTGTAACTTGGCAATCAATGTGATCAGGGGCATAGAACTTGACAGTATTTCAGAACACTTTTTCTTTACCTTGACAGCTACCTGCACATCTCTAAGAACTTATTGATATAGTATTTTAATGACTTAATTCACTTCTAATGGGTGAGAGAAGTGCTTGCAAAATACAGTAGCAATTCCAGATACACCTGACATCTCACGACAACACAACTAATCAATATAAAAGCAACTGAGACAACACTGTTCTGGCACTGTAATAAGCTCCATCCTTTAAGTATATAGATCCCCTGTAAACAGTTGGAGGTCAAATTTTCAGTTCTAATTAAAAATAAACATCATGGTCCAATCATCTACATCTCAAATATTGACATTTTTTTCCAAGAAAATATCTGTTTTTCACACTTTCTTCTGAATGTTTCTTCTTGCACAGTTGGAAAGATCACTGTGGTATAGGAAAACATGCAAAGCAACCATTCTATTTTGTGTTCTCTGTATATGTATTAATAAAACTGCTAGATTAAACATGTTTGTTTAATCTATCCATAAATTGGATATGCAGTTATGTACCCACTTACATGTAAGAAACCAGCACTTAATAGCTGGGCTTAATTCCACTCAGAATTTGTATGTCAGTATTAATTCCTGTCTCAAGAATATGAAATAGTTAGTAGAATGGTTAAAAAATATTGCAGAATCCTTTTGGAGGAGAACTTGAATAAAAGCAAAGAAATTGCATATTATTATCCTACTGCTTAGAAAACCGTGCTGTCTGTGCCACAAGTAAATTTATTTTACTCCTGCTGCTATTCTGTTTTCAGGAGTTTGTCATGTTTTTTTCAAACATTTTCAGTGTGAAACTGGGTGTACATGTAATGCTTATTTTAATTCTTGTAGTCCTAGCATTTAGCCAGGATCTGGACTGAGACCAATGGGGATGTCTTAAGGGGTGGGGCGGAATACCATTCCCACACATCAGCGACTTAAAGCTGTTTCTACCTTTCCAGTATGTTCACGACCAGACAGGAATTGCTTCTAAAATATCTCCCACACAAAAATCTCCTATGCTTTTTGTCTAATGCTCAAATATGAAAAATAACAAACCTGATAACATATATCAAAAGATGGCTTTTGTGAGAAAGTTATGGCTTGTTTATCTTTCAGTCTGCCTTCACCTCCTTGTAACAATTATTCTAGCTGCATATCTTTTCCTCCTCTACACTCTGATTTTTGGTTGAAGGGGAGCTTTTGGACACATTTTGTTTGCTGTAACTTCTAATTATAAGCACTTCAAAGTGGTTGTAAAAGATCTAAACGAGACTTTGATATGCTACTTCCTTGCATTGCAGTTTTTCACTGGTATCTGGTTTTATTAATGGGGTAAAGACTTGTTTTTAAAATAAGTCTGTGAACGTTTATTGCTTCTGCTATAAATGACTCAAATCTATGTGTGCAGTTATGTCCGGGAGTTTGGGTACATCTGAGCAAACCTTGCCCGTGTGCTTAGGTAGATCTGGTAGACTTCAGTTTGATCTAGGTAGACCCAAAGGTTGGCCTGTTAGGCATCTCAATTTCTTTGTCTTCCTTAGTAGAACAAATGCATTATCTTTAGGAGTACCATAAACAAGGCTTGGTCTATATGCTGGAGTGCTTCCTCATGTTTAGCAGGAATTACGGAGTCTAAACCTAGAGCACCATAACATTAACATGCAAATACTTGGGAACAGAGCTTACAGATAAATTAATCATTTAATTTCAATAGTGCTTGGACTCTGGACTGCCATAATGGCTGCGGCATTGTAAAATCATCTGCCTTCAAATATGGATTGTGGAGGTGGTTGTGGATTCCTCTACTGTACAAAATTGTCTGTTTAAATAAAATTCTCCAGATTGCAGGATGAACAAAAGAATGTCCTCTTTAATAAGAGGAAGATGAAGGAGGGAAACTAAGCCACAGGAATGCTTTCTTCCACTAGAATACAGTTAATAGAGGTGAATAAATTTTATAACTGTTAATATCCTTAAACTTGAAAACTGGATTTTGAAGTCAGAGACTGTGGAATCATTCACTCATCAACTTTAACAATCTAACGTCAGGAACCTAAAGCAAGACATCTGTGCCCTTTTTAAAATTAATTGCTAACAAAAAGCCTTTCAAATGAATGAATGATTTTGAGAAGCAATCTCACACAGGCCAGGCACCTGTGTAATGCTATGAAGGAGCTTCATTTTTGTCTCTATTTAAAGTATTTAAAGCTGTGTGCATATCCTTTCTTTCAGATATATCTTAAATGCTGAACTCAGGTTCTGCATGTTTATCATAAAACTCGAGCTGTGACTGTAATGGAATGATCCCTCCCCTGGGGAAAACACAGAACCTTCATCTCCTCTGTGGACATCAATCTTCGCTGTGTTATGCATGACCACACTTTCTTCAAAGTGCATGCTGTTAGTGTACATCATTCACAGCACTGTAAGGAATTAATGGTCCTCTTAAGGAAGTGCTTAATTCATACACTTCATCTTACAGCTAGTCTGAAAGAACCTATCCATTCAGTTATAGCCCTTCTGACTGCTTATACTGAGGGCACTAGGTGCAAGTCAGTTTAGAATTTTAAAATGTATCTGTCTAAGATCATTGGAAGATGGTTGGATGTAGAATTCTAAGTTAGCTGAGTACTTCAAGCATTAAATTATCTTTAAAACAGAACACTTAAGATACCCTTATGACAGAATTAAAAGCAATGAGGAACTGAATAAAAGTACACATGAAGGCTGCTGTGAATAAGTTGAGATGGTCTGGGAAAATAGTATGGGAGCAGGTAGTTTGAAAAGTTAACATGTTAAGAAGATTTCTTGTGAAAATGTGCATGTTGAGGATTTTCTTCTGGAAATCTGATTTTAAAAAACCAGCATCTTTTAAAATCTTATTTTATTCAAAAGATTTCTTCACAATATACAATAAAATATGATAGTGCTTAAAATACAAAGTAAAGTAACTTATTAGTAAAATTTTATGTGTGGAAGACAGGCAGTAGGGCTGTTTAAGGATTCTGGCCCAAGGGTGTGTTTTAATAGAAACAACCCACTTTTCACTGTCTTTACCCTACGTGTCCTCTGAGCTGAGAGAGTTGGTTCACAGAAAGCTAGATGGGTGAAGTTGGTTATTGTGCTGTTGTAACCCTCAGCTTTGAGGAGTTATGCTGCAGTTTGTGAAAAATACAATCTATAGTTTACATCACTATAGTATTTCCCTTCACCTATTCCTGGTTTTAGACATTTGTTGTTTAAATACCAATCACTAAACAACCTTCCACCGTGGCACTTACAGGGCTACAAGCCCCCAGGATCATGCTCTTTGCAGCACAGTTGCCCCAAGCCTTTCAGTGCTGTTAGTAGGCACTCTGCTACTTTAGAATAGTCTAGGACAGGGGCATAGTAAAACGGTGAAGTGCCCTTACAGATAGAAAGACCAGCACAAGTGGTAGGAAGTAGGGTTGTGGGTTTGGGTTTTTTTATTAATTGCCTGTAATTTTGACTTTTTCTTTGGCAATGGAAAAATAGTTGTTGAGTTTTAAATGCCAGTAAGCCTAGTTTCTGTTCCGGGCTGTACATATGCTGTTTGTCTGGCCTGCTAAGGAAAGACAGACATCCAATATTTACTGTTTCAATTAGGCACGTATTTATTGTCAAACTCTATTGAGTTTCCCTGCTGTTGGCTCGGAGATCAGACAAAACGGGCTTTACTCCCACTCTGTGCTCCCGGACCTCCTATATTCAACCCACTTTTCCTTTTGGTTTTTAGAAGTCTTTGGAACATGGCAATCTGCTTATTTGTAATGCCATAGAATTTTCACATTATGGGACAGTCTAGGCCGAAATGTAGTTGTTCAAATATTACGTCAGCAGAGGAAAAAAGGATGCTCTCTGAAATCCGTTGTCTTTTTGGTGTAGTCTCTTAAGTAGTTGAGCTCTAGTCTTTGGATCTCTTGGAAAACATGACCATGTATGACATGGGTTTGCTCTTTTGCTCATTAAAATAAATGTGACTTCATAAAATTGTTTTAGAATAAAGAAACTCTGGTCTGCTTGGTTTTAACACTTAGTCTTCTCATATCAAATCAATTGTTGGAACCAGTGCTGAGGAAGCTGAAGCAGAAACCGACAGCAAATGTTTACACACCAATGTATCGGATAATAGAAATCATAGAACGCAACAAGTAAAAGTGAATGATTAACATATAATCTATTAACTTTGTAAGGCAAAAATAAACAGTCATGAGAAGAAAACATGAAAGGGACAAAACACTGTCTTGTGCGTGAGATGTGTATAACTTTCTGCAACAACTCTGCAACAACACTTGCCTAACTATCTGCTTTAGTTTTTTTTTCCTTTTTTTCCCCCAATAATAAAATGGAATGAAAGGGTGTTTGCCCTTACGTTATGTTTTTCATCATTATATGGGATCATTTTCTTTCTGTTAATAGAATCTCTTCCACTGAAGTAAAAAAAATATATTGAACACCTGGTGAGTAACTTATTATCCATAGGAGAGTGCTAAAGGTGTTTTTCAGAAGCTCTTTTGGCTGAAGAACAAATAGAAATACAATTTAGTGTAGCCATTGAAACATGATCATGTAAAAATGCTATTGTCATGAAATATGGTATATAGATAAACTGACAAGCAATAATCTGTGAGGGTTTTTCATTGGTCCTTGTTAATTTATGCTAATGTGTTTTTTGCAACTATTTATGGTGAGATAATAGTGTTGTAAGATAAATATTTATACATATTTTCCATGTCAGGAAACGGAAAATAATCTGATTCTAAAAACTACAGTAAAGAAAAATTAGCTGCTTCTGCTTTAAAACAATTTAAAGAGTGTGGTATATTTAAGATTTCTAGTGCCTCGAAAATGTGAAAGAAGCAATCTGATTATTATGCTTGTCATGTTATCATTCTCTTTCATGTTCTGCTAAGTACGTTACTGGAAACACTGAATAAAAAATGCAAACAATATGACTAGAATGGCAAGCTGTTATATTTTGTTCATTGCTATAGAAAGCTGCTGCCTCACTTTAATATGGGTTGGTGGTTATAAGGTACAGAATGGTTGTTGAAATAGATATGTCCTTGTATGAACGGCAATGAAAACCGAATGCCTCTCTCCTTTACTCGGCTCTGGAACTATCCTGCAAAATTGCTTTAAACATTTGGGTGGCTTTGTCAACACTTAATGAATTTTGGCCATCATAAATCTCAGATGCCCTCACTGAGTAAAACCCAAAATTATTATAGTTTCATAGCCTAAGCTGCCCTTGCCATATGGTGAGTGCAAATGTTTCTAAAGCAGCAAATGTTCTGTCAAGGGTTTCCAGTGATGTTTTGATTGGATTGCTCTATTATCTGAACACGTCTGCCAAAAGAAAGCACCTGCACAATGAAAAGTGTGCAGAAGCTGCCAGTCTGTAGCAAGGGAAGGAAAGTGAAGCATGTAGTGACAAGTTAGCTGTCATCAGAAGATATGCTGAATAGGTTATGATAGGTTCTACTGCACACCTGTTAGCACAGAATATCTCTTGGAAAAAAAGGAGGGAGGGGGGAAGTTCTGTAACTGAGCTAACCTAGCTCCAGCAGCTTTCTGCCCTTGAAGATGCCAAGTTGTAGCTTAGTGTACTGTAACAGCCTACAGCTTAAACAAGGGACTCCTCAGTGTCTTCTTAGCCAGACCTTTCCAGAGAGATTATCAAACCATAACTGGCACGAGGCAGTAGGTATGCTCTTTTTCCATATTCAGTTTTGTTTCAGTTCTAGGATGCCAATGCCGTATGCAGATTTCTATTTTCTTGGATGATCTGGCCTGGAGCATATAATTCACTTACAGTAGTTGATAGCTGAATATGCAAATGCATTAAAGAACTGACAGAAGTAAAATTATTTTCCCTCTTCTAAGTAGGAATACTTGATGAGGTCCCATTGCTACAGTCCACTTTACTGGACTGCACATCACCTTCAAGTATAGACTAAAGTTGATTTGCACAGAAAAAAAAATATTCACATGAACATGTGACAGCTGTTATCAGTTATGCATCTAAGTTTACAGATCATTAGTATTTTTGTTACTGAAAAGAACATACAGCTATACTCCACCGATTCTTCTTAAGAAACAGTGAAATTCAATCTTACTAGTGGATAGAAGTGTGCTGTGTTGCTAGGACCTGATCTCTCTGCAAATCCCTTGACTCAGCCTTTATATTGTAAATTTTACTGTGTACCGTCATGGAACTGAGGAGAAGGAAGTGGTCTGGAGAGATCACTCTCAGCTCAGGGGAGCAGAAATGGTCCTCACCAGTAGGAAAAATAAAAAAAAAATAGCAACAGGAATGGGTGGACGTTCGGAGAGTCCTCTTTCAGTAAGGTAGACTAGACCTGAGTAGGAGTACATTAAAAATCCAAGGAAAAAAACTGGGGGGAGATAGTATAGGTATTGGTATTGGTATTAACAAGAGCCTTTTGGGATGAATTTTTGATTTTATTGCCACTGTAGAGAAGAATAAAAATCTATTAATGGATTTGAAAAGCTCCAATTTAAGTTCAATAAAGCTTAGCTGTCCTTCCAGACATATCTTTGCATATCACAGCTCTAAATTTTTCCTATATTAAATTTTCATCAAAAGTAATATGAAGAACTTGAGTACAATTTGGTGTCTTAACTAAAATATTATCTCAGTGTACCTGAGCTCCTACCCTCCAAAGAGCAAATGTAGCTGTTTCAAAGATGCTATATAAAATCAGTTGTGCACTGTCCAAAATGCCAACTGTTTAAATGCTTTGAAAGACTTACATTGTAGACCACGCTGTAACAAGCCTTGTAAAAAGCTTCTTCAGTCTCAGGACTTGGATTGTTGTAGCCCTCAGCAAAGCATTCTGTTAAACAAGCTAGTTCAGAATTCCTAGAGCGTGTGTCTCACTCCTGAAAAGTACAGTTCAGAATGAAAACAAATGTGAGAAAAATGTGTCCCTTTTTGAGATCTGTCTGACAGAGGCAGGGTGGTCCCTCCTACTAACGTTTCCATAATCTCCAGAGAGTGGAAGTGATATATTCATTTCTCCCCACCCAAAATATGCTTTGGGTATTTAAAGACTGTCCATTTTGTCTTTTCTTCATCCAGCTCTGTGTATCCTTTTATAATTCACATGAGTCTGAAGTTGACAAAATAGGAGAAAAAAACATGATACTGTTTTGCAAAACCTTCTTTTGGATGCTGTTGTCTTCAGTCCACACTTGCCTAATATTTTCCTTCTCCATTACTGTACTACTACCCAAACCCAGTCATAATCTCATGTGGCACATTTTTACATCAGTGATGTATTCTGTGCATTATTGCTATTTTTTCATTTTTTTTCCTGCACCTTTATAGCTGTTACTTTTTCTTCATGGATACAGAGGATGATTTAGGGTTTTCAGAGAGCTTAAGGCAGTGGAACTGGATATTTTGGGGGTCTTAACCCTGTTCAGTACTGAAATTCATAGCTTCCATTCATTTTCCACTATTGTCTTACCTGAAGGTATTTCATATAGCAGAAAGGCTCAGAAATAGAGTTAAAAATGCTCTGGGACCACAGTGCCTGGAATGTGAAGGACATGCAAGCAGATCAGTAACGACTGTCTTGTAGCTGGAGTACCTCTTAGTTACCACTGGAAAATTTTACCCCGTGCATGAATGAACGACAGGAGTAGGATTGGTAGGAGTATTGATCCTGAAAAAGCACTAAGTTTTCCTTCTTCCTGGAAAAGTGGAGATGGATTGAATGAGATGCAGTATTTTCTTCTTTTAAATCTGCATTAATTTCATTTTTGCACATCACCTAGAATTTTTTTCTTTAGCTGTGTATGATTTGGGGCAGTGGGGAGTATGTATGATCTGGTGGGTAACCCACCTACCTGCATGTTGAGTAAGGGAAACACCTCTGACAGGGTGGATGAATTTCTTTGATGGTCTTGACATTTTCCGTGAAGCAATAGAAGTTAGCTACTGGGTCAATAAAACAGATTATTTTTGTATGTGTGTCCAGAGATAAAAATGTCATGTTTTGTTTACGCATACGTATTTGTTTTAAGAACATAAAATTGATACCAAAAGCAGTCTAGGTACGGAAGACTGAAGCTCTTAGAGGCCACTGTAGTACAGGCTTTTATTAATGTATGATTTGAAGAAGAAAGCTGCTACAGTACGTATCTTAAAGCAGAAGAAACCTTTTATGACTATTGCTGGATCACCCAACTGGCACACCTGCATGATGAGCCCTGCATTCTGGTGCTAATGCAGCAGTCTAGGCACCTGGTGACTGGTGATTTTGCTGTTGCACTTAGACATATTCGTCAAGAGGCAAGTTTGTATTAGAACCATGAAGTGTAAAAATAGAAAAATTTAGACTGATTTTCCTCAGATTGCTTGCTATGCTTGTTTTTGTGAGAACAATATGCAGAAATAGGAAAAGGTTATTTCATCCTCTCACTCTTTAATTCAATTATTCCCTAAACCTCATTGTGTACTTCAAAAATAAATTAACTCAAGATGTTATTCTGCTCTCCATCTGCTGCATTTCTGTAAATGTGTGCCTTCCACTCCCAGATCAGTTTAAGTGATTTTTTTTTCTATCAAATGCCGTGGGCTTTTTTTTTTTTAATGCCTCTGTTTCAGAAATTGCTTCATAAAGCATGTGAGTCTTCCTATTTATTTTTTTTTTTCTCTTTTCTGAAAAAGCAGCCACCAAACCTCAGCTAATGGCTGTTTTGTATCTGTGGTGCTGTAGCTTTGTGTTTCAGCATGCTTTTCATTTTCTGCCTGTGGTCTGTGTCTTGCCTGCAGAAGATGATGTGTGATTGTAGAGCAAATGATCAAAGTACAGTTGCATCATTGCTCGTTGATACTGAGAGGCAGAAAATTGCAGAAAAGGGTACTTAAAATAGCTAGATCTTTCTTACGAATTCAGCTGTTTTCCTCAGAGGTAGACATTCCCTTCCAAAGTATTCTTTCTTTGGTTTGATCAGCTGCTGCTGCTACTCAAGATGTCAACACTAATATTAGCTATGTTAAATAAAAGGCTGAAAATGTCTTTCCATCACAGAATTTTACCTCTCTGCTCTTCCTAATATATAAATACAGCTTTAAGTTCAGAGGAAGAAATAGAATAAAGTTGTGCAGATTTATTCCAAATCTCCCAAATTCAAAATCCTGAATTAGTAACATAGCTGGGTACCTGATAAACCAATAAATCAAAATTGCACCTTGTTGACAGGGGCTCAAGAAAAAAATGTTAGATGTCACTAGTTGAAAAGTGGGGACTGGACAGAAGAGCCACCGCACTTTTGCTAAAAAAAAAATTTAAATAAAATACAATAGCACTTTTAAACTTTTACATATATAAATACATGTTTATATTGAAAGTACATGGAAGTCAAGCAGGCTTTTATTGGCTTAAGGGTAGCCTTTCAAAGATTTTCTCCAGGAGGTCAAAGAAGTTTATATGATTTCCTTAAATACAGTAAACAAAATTTTATTTTGTCAGGCTTAGAGGATTCTTTTTAACCAAGTCTAAATTGTGATTTGCAACACAAATCTTCGTCAAGAACAAAGCAATTCAACGGCATTGATGAGAATATTGCTGATGCCAGTTCTAATTAGTTTTAAGAGGCACAAGCCTCTTTATGTGACAGGCTTAAGCAGTTACATTCCAACAACTCGGACAGTCTCCTACTTTGCATCTAAAACTGAATGAAAAAAACATGGACTTCAAGGCCTGTTGTTTTACTATTGTTTTACTATCTAACAATAATTTAATTTTTTTATGTGCCATGTGATATCCATTATTTCTCAAAAAATAAACAACTGGTTTAAAAATCAGGAAGCCGTAGTACTAGTATGTTTATTTCTAATTGCAGTCATAAATGTTTAGCTTATTTAGTCAATTGCTTTTTCGTTTCATTATGTGACTGACATTTGTTATGAAGAAATTAACTGCTTTTATTTGGAGATTATTTGGGGGATATTTTAGTATAAGATTTGTATTCAGATGTGAATCTTTATTAGAAATGTTTACTATAAGGGAAGTTACACAGTTCACGTTTATGTAACTCCAATTCTAAACTACTATTTTATTGTAATTTCTGTGCTTAGCCACCCTAGATTTTAATCTTTATATTTAACAAATGAAACATGGAAATACTTTTCTCAAAAACTCCACTTTCCCTCAACTATACATTTGTATAAATGATAGAAACTTTATATATTTCTAAAATAGAGAGGTTTAAGGAAGGCTAAGGTAACCTGTTTACTTCCTCTCAAAGTATTCTTACAGCAGCTGTGCTTCTGTATCATTGTATAACTTTTTCCGGAATTAAATTGTGGAGTGAGCAGACAGAGGCTGTGTTTTCTCCAGTGGTTGGGGTGAATGGTTCTGTGTGGAGTTATCTCCCTGGGGATGTGGTCAGAAAGCAGCCATGGGCTTCCCTGGAGTGAGCAGCAGGACTGTAAGCTGCTTGCCTGAGCTCTGCTTTTAATGTATTCTTTGAGCCTGAGCAAGCTCCTTACTCTTGCCTTTGTTTTCCTCTGACATGCATGTTGTACTTGTATACCTTACAGAGTTTTTTGTGTTTCCGTTGCATTTTTTTAAAAGTGTTTGGCATCCTTAGAAATGCAAAAATTATCGAATCTCCGAGATAGACATATCTATCTTGGTACCTTTATGCTGCTCTGATACTGTCTTCATAGAGACAAAAATTGAACAGCTGTTTACGTTTCAAATGAATATAGTGAAACTGAGTATACGTGTCACTCTGATAGTTATCCTAAAAGAAAAAAAAGGCCAGTTTCATGCCACTGCTGTGGTACTTAGTGCAATCAGTCTTAAGAAGTCCTCTATAATCTGTTTGTCATTCCTGTTAGCTGAGGTTTTGAACTTTGACTCTAAGGAGTAACTGAATAAGGTCTTACCTCCTCAGAGAAGATGACTGCTTTTAGAAGTCTCCGTCATACATTTCACGGTTTGTCAGTTTTTTATCGTGCATGACTCATGAGATTCAGAGGCTTCTAGCTGAGTTGCAGCCGAGAAGTTCTAACTGTCATAGGAAACAATATTTACTGGTAAGAATCTAGAAGCTGCTCTGGGTTTCTTTGTTAAAAGTAGTTGAGGTTAAAGAAAAAGAGACTAGTTTCAAATAAGTTCACCCACAAATATGCTTCTTACATCTAGTTTTCCTCCTTGACATAAGGAAAATTTTATACTGAGGAAAGAATACAGAACTTTTTTGTATTACTGCTGATTTCTTAACATAAGATAATATAAATGAAAATACCTGAAGATTTTTACCTATTATCTTTTGATAATAGGCTGCTAAAAAGTCCTACTGGCACAAGCACCATGCAAATTTTTTCTGTTTTTATAAGTTATGTAGCAAGCTGTGTTAGAAATTTGACTTCCAAGACAAAAATTGCCCACCCAGAGGAAACAGGAACACAAAGATTTGATCAGGGACACATATGTTATTTAACTTTTCTTGAGTCTATGCCTGAGTTTTCCAAAGCAGAGCAAGAAGCACTCTGTAACTGGAAAGTTCAGAAGTCTGATCTGTTGGAAGTCACATCTCTTTCTGCACAGACTGTACAACAGAAGTGTGATTCACCATTTTTTATCCATCAGACCAATTTCCTGAGAAAGCCTGTTGATATTGTAAGTTCCTACTCTGTTGTCACTTTGACTGAGATATTCTGTATCTCACTGACGATTGAGTGATTGTCACTGATAATGCATCCCAAAGCATCCTCTCCAAAAGGGGAAGTGCTGTGAATTTTCAGTTGTTTTCAAAAGCTCTTTTCAAACACAATCACTGAAAAGGAAAAAGTTTCCTTTCTAAAGCTTCACTGCCAAACTCCTGGTAATTCCCAGATATGATGGATGTGAAAAACCTACTAACTAAAATTTCTGCAAGTGAATGTGATCAATAACATGTTATGAAATTATTGCATTTTAGTAGAAAAATATATCAACATTTCTAGATGTACTTTAGATACTATAAAAAGCTAGGAATAGCTGAATGAGTGCAAATACAACATTATTCGGTTTAACTGTTTCATATTCCTTCACAACACACCACTTTTTAAGACACACAGAAAAAGCTAGTTTATACACTTATGCTATGTAGAACTTTTAATGAATTGCAACATTGACTAACAAAATTCAGTAAATTCAATGTGGTTATAGGAAAGTGGAAGTAACAAAACTTTTTTCCATTGCCAGTAACAAGTGAGGACTGAGATAATAAATGTATTTAATATAATTAATGAGGAAAATATGGGATGCTGCAGGCAAATTAGCTAACGTGGATGAAAATCTTGAAACTGTATAATCTCGTAGTTATTTTAACCCAACTCTGTTAGTTTTCTTTTTAGCTGGGAGACTTCACAGTGTTATACCAAGAAGTCAATAGAATCTTTAATCGATATGTTGGTAAACTGAGAAAAAATCCTGGATTTTCTTAGTAGCCTGTCAAGCACACAGTAGAGTGGAAATGGAACCTGCATCTTCTGAGTCCTCTCTCTTGATCCAGTGAAAGGTATTAGTTATTACCTACGTTTAAGACGCTGATTTGTTCTGTTGTTTAAACTTGCTGGTTCTGCCTCACTTTTGTTGAGGCTCTGTTTCAGGCATTAAGTGACATTTCAGGTACCATGTGATTTACATTAACTTCTCTTCAATTAACTTTGATTTTCATTGATCTGTTTATACACATACAAAAACAGGTATGAGAGGCTAGTATTAGGCCATTAAGGCAAAAATTCTCCATCTACAGCTTGACTTCTAAAACCCAGACTTAGGAATTTAATGACTCTATAATAGGTTTTGGTAACTGTGAAAAGCTCTGGTATCTGTGATGGGAAATCGTGCAGGATGTTATTAGGTTTTTTTAATGGTCTCCTGAACCTAGATGTCTGATAAGAAAATAATTAGAAACCAGATGGAAAGACAATTTTCACTGCATATGCCTTCAGACCAGGCAGAAAAACGATTAATCGGATGCTAATAGAATATAATGGGGAAAGTAAAATTTTGCGTGGTGAGGCTAATCCAGACTTTCTTCAGTACTAAGGAATCACTGAGAATATATGGTAATGTGCCCATGTTGCTAGTTGAGCATGACAGCAAATTGTTTGACAACAAAGTAAGAATACTGGAGGACTAAGTAGTCAGCCAGTTTCAAGTGTCCAGTGCAAAATTGTCTCAAGAAAAATCAGCTGTGAAAAAGGAAGGTGTCCTGTGCTGAAATCACTATGTCCAACAAGCTGTGGGATGAAATCCAGATGTAGGAAGCGAATAGCATCCTGCTACAGTGAATAGACAGCTCAGGAGAGAGCTGCAGAGATGACAAAGAAATGAAGAGGTGAATCCCTCCTAATTGTTGGGATTCCTTCCAGATGTCATCTCTCACAGGCACTTTCACTGGAGTAGTGGGGGTAAAAAAAAATGCAGCAGGTGACAAGCTATGAAACTGTTAGCCATAGTGATTAAACTGGGAAGGAAAGGGAATGACATATTCTATCAAGTAGGTTGCTGGGATGCTCCATTAGCACAATTAACATCGGGTTTTTTTCATAAGACAGGGTCTGGTATATCACATACACAATACATATATGAGTAAAACAGTATGTTGTCTTTAAGTTCCCCAGGCAATAAATTTCCCCATTCCACAGACATTGTAAAATAAGGCAATCTTGCCCTAAAATGGCGAGAAAAATGCAGTAATCATGCAAAAGTAGAATTTGTCATCAGGTGAATCAAATTCTTAGTAGCAGAGGTGATCAGAAAATCCCATGTTTAAGAAGCTTTAAACAACTGAAGCTGATGGGATTAATGCACTGATTTAATAGCAGGATGAGGAGATAGAATGTTCAAATCCTGGCAAACAGAATAATAACCAGACAGTAATCCATAGGTTGAGAAACTTATATTGTGAATAAATTATTTTAAAATTCATGAAAATGAAAAACCTGTCCTGCAAAATAACATTTCTCCCCTACCAGCCTGAAAAGTGCTTAAATGAGCTTATGAGCAGAACTTATTGTTGTTATAACCATAAAATAAACAGTTATTGTTGTCAAATGCAGAAATTTCAGATCTCTTGTGTAACCCTGCAGTTCCTAGTAATGCACTTTTTGTCTTAGCAATTACACCACTTTCTGTACTGCAGCAGTTAATAATTCAGACTAGGGATGTTGATTTTTGGTTTTGTTTTTTTTGGGAGGGGGTTGGCACTTTCTCTACATAGTTCTATGATCTAACTTTTCTGACAAGATATAGAACTTTTCCCAGCTGAAGTGTGTGCATCAACCATTTTGGGTTTGATTGGTGTGTAACACCTCCACTTGAAGTTTTAATCTTCCATGGATCAGTTTTCTTCCATTGGTAGATGAAAATGTTGCTGGCTTTGTATCACTGAGGAAAATTTTAGTTGCCTTTCTTGTAATTTTGTGTTTTATTGCAGCACTTTAAATTAAATATAAAGGTCACACAGTCATTCTGCAGAGAAATCCTATACGAAGGAATCATAAGGATTATTACATATGACAGGAGTCTCCATCCCACAAAGAAATGAATTCAAGCAGATAAACCCCTGAGATGTTAAAAGAAACCCCCTTTTCTATAGGACCTATAGTGTGATATGCCCACTGCCAGTATGAGCCATGCAAACTAAATTGAACAACAAAGCATTGAAAGCTCTAGATTCTTCTATAAAAGCCTTTGACAGAGCTTCTCCTCAGTAAAAGGAAAACCATTATTGAATTAAAAAGATACTCCTCTTAACATGTGTAGACACTAATGGGAAGCATTAGTGGTGTTTGTTTTCTTAAGAAAAAGATAGTTGAATGTTTAATGGCTGTGGAAATGAATATATGATAGAGGAAACAATTACAGAGTTGGTGAGAGAGCAATGACTGGAGGAAATGCATTACTGAAAAATTTTTTTCTTTTATGACTTTTTTTCTTTTTAAGACTTTTTCCTGGAAAAAAAACCCAACTACATAGCAGAAAGATCTATATACGAACAGTTTGAGAAAAACGTGTTAAGGCTGGATGGATAAATATAGCTTGGTTTCTATCACTAAAAATATGTATTAAAATTACAGTTTGTTTAATTCCATAGTTATTCTTAATTAAAATATCTATTCTGATTCCAAGAGAATCTATGAATATATAATTGGTAATATAAGATTTGGTTTTATACATTTTGTTCCAATATTATACATTTCACATGATTATATTTGCATATGTTAATTTTAATGAAAGCTAATCATTATGGAAGTAGGATGTGAAAGCGCATAAACACTGCAAAATTATTTACAATACCTGAAATAATTTATGATTTGTGTTTTTTGTAATTTATGCCATAGAGATATAGCCCTGGATGCTAGTTTATTTTGCATTAAAGAAACCCAAAATTTGGTTTTGGATTGGAGCAACCTTGCGTTTTGGCTAAGGCAGTATACTGGGAATCAGAAGATTTTGTGGGTTTTTTTTTATATTTTTTTTTTAAATACTATTTCTTTGTTCCCTGATGTCAAAAACTACTGTGTAACCTAAGTAAGGCAGCCAACTGGTGGCTCAGTTCACTTTGCAAAATGGGCATAATACCATCTTTCTTCAATCTGTCTGTTTGTTTTTATTAAAACCTTTTTATTTTCCTGGTTGCCTTTTCTTGTACAGTTGTACAATGCTTAAACTGTTACTCTTATTTACGTGGGAGCCTTTTTTTTTTCTTGAAATTTACCACCTCGAGTGGGAAAGGCACAGCCTGTTTCCTGGTTTGGACTGTTACTGGGAATATGGGTTTGGGCTCTACCATCTACTGCCAAGTCCAGTTGGGGACTTTCTTTTCCGTTGTGGGACCTTGTCATTGGGAAGGTGTAGGTTCTGTATTAACATACTCTCTTGCATCTTTGAGCGTATGTGTGTTCTTGTATGCCTATAGTTTGACATCCTCACTGTTACTGATAGTATTATTCTTTTTTTTTTTTTTTCATTAAACTGCTTCAACTTTTTGGTTGTTTTTTTCAACCATAAAGCCTCTTTCCCTGGTTCCCGTTATCCTTCTCTGGGAGGGTGGTGGGGAATCATAAAGAGCATCTGTCAAAGTTTATTGGCCAATCCAGCCTTAAAATTTGACATCAACCATTCTTGAGAAAGGCATGTGGAGGGTAATTTTAGATTTTGAAAAAGTCTCTCCTTAAAACAAAGGTGCCTGTAAAAGAAAAATGTGTGATATTGTGGACAGGGCTTGCTAGTAGAATTACCTGAGTGTAATTGTTGTTTAGGTATTCAACAATTCCGGACATCCTGTCCTCCTCAATCCAAAAGATTTACTGAGCCACAGTACAGCTTTCTTGAAGGCAGTGGAAACCTAATTCACTAAATACTAATCCTAAATGACCAACTTACGTGTCAACTTTATGGCAGATCCATCATCAACTTTTGTTCTGCTTTACAACACCAAATAGTAGAGTAGGTTATAGATTGAGTAGATTATAGTCATCAGCTAAGATGTATTCACAGCTATTTTGTTTTGCCAGAAGAGCATTAAAGTACCTGAAGTACATTCTCCAGTATCTCTTTCCTGTCAGTCTTTCATTTTTCTTCCACAACCACATCATCCCTCAGAAAGACATTTCATATGGCTTCTCGTTATTGTTCTGCTTAAGGGAGCAGAAGGCCCGATATGCAGACCGGACCTGCTGCACAGGGAGGTCCGTTGCCTCCCAGGGGTCAAGAGTTAAAGACATAAGGAGGAAGCTTCCTTCCCTAGTATGGCCCTCAGACTGTTATCCCCTTTTGTTGTTTCAGATAGGCAGGGATGAATTAGGAAGAACCACTCCAAGGACAATGAAGAAGGACTTCAAAGCCTTGGGGCCCCTGGTCAAGGGATCAGGAGCACAGGTCATGTTCTCCTCTATCCCTCCAGTTGTGGGGAAAGATGAGGGATTAGGCAGGATGTACCAGCAGATTAATACCTGATTCCAAGCCTGGTGTGTCCGACAGGGGTTTGGGTTTTTTGACAGCGACTGGATTTACAAGAGGCCAGGTCTGTTAGAAACGCATGGAAATAGCCTATCCCACAGAGGGAAAAGGGTTTTGGGAAGGGAGTTGGCAGGGCTCATAGACAGAGCTTTAAACTAGGTATGAAAGAGGGTGGGGGTGAAATCAGGATCACTGAAAAGGAGCCGGAATGCAATATGCCAGTGCTTGTGGAGGAGGAATGTACTAGCAAGATCATACAATCTTGTAAATTAGCAAAGGATCAAAATGTCATACCAAGTTGCGGGCAAAACACAAGGGTTGTTGAGAGGTTGATTACTATGGAAACATCTGAGTATCACCAGGAAGGTATTAGGGCTTCTCCCATCCAAAGGGTGACCCGACTGAGGTGCATCTATACTAATGCACGCAGCATGGGTAACAAACAGGAGGAACTGGAGGCCATTGTGCAGATGGAAAACTATGATATAGTTGCCATAACAGAAACATGGTGGGATGACTCACACAGTTGGAGTACTACGATTGACGGATACCAGCTTTTCAGAAGAGATAGGCGAGGTAGGAGAGGTGGTGGGGTGGCCCTCTAATGTTGGGGAGGGATATGAATGCTTAGAAATTAATCAATGTGATGACAGAGTTGAGAGCGTATGGGTTAGAATCAAAGGAAAAGCCAATAAGACTGACATCATCATGGGAGTCTGCTACAGACCTCCCAGCCAGGATGAAGAAATAGATAAGATACTTTATAGGCAATTGGGAGAAGTTGCACAGACTCTACCTCTTATTCTCATGGGGGATTTTAACTTCCCAGACGTCTGCTGGAAATATAATACAGCAGAGAGCGATCAGTCCCAGATGTTCCTGAAGTGTGTGGGAGATAACTTCCTGACACAGATGGTGAGGGAACCAATGAGGGGAAGTGCACTGCTGGACCTGCTGCTTGTTAATAGAGAAGGTCTTGTGGGTGATGTAATTGTTGGAGGCTGTCTTGGATGAAGTGATCATGTAATGCTAGAGTTTTCCATTTTTGGTGAAGTAAGGAGAGGGATCAGCAGAATTGCCACCTTGGACTTCCGGAGGGCTGACTTTGGTCTCTTCCGGTCCATAGTTAAGAGAGTTCCTTGGGAGGATGTTCTGGAGGGCATGGGAGCTCAGGAAGGCTGGGTATACTTTAAGGAATTAATTTTAAAGGTGCAGGAACTAACTATACCTAAGTCATGGGAGACGAGCTGATGGGGAAGGAGACCAGCCTGGCTGAACAGAGAGCTTTGGCTGGAACTTAGGAACAAAAGGAGCATTTATGGTCTATGAAAGAGGGGACAGGCAAATTATGAGGATTACAAACAAGAAGTGAAACTGTGCAGGGAGAAAATTAGAAGGGCCAAAGCCCACCTAGAGCTAAATATGGCCACTGTGGTGAAGAATAATAAGAAAGTTTCTGTAGATACATTAAGAGTCAGAGGAGGTCTAGGGAGAATCTCCATCCTTTGTTGGATGCAGAGGGAAGCACAGTGACCACGGATATGGAAAAAGCTGAGGTGCTTAATGTCTTCTTTGCCTCAGCCTTTAACAGTAAGACCAGTTGTTCTCTGGGCACACAGCCCCCTGAGCTGAAAGAAAGGGATGAGGAACAGAATAGGACCTACATAATCTATGAGGAAATGGTTATGGACCTGCTTCATAAGCTGAATCCTCATAAATCTATGGGACCTGATGGATTACACCCTAGAGTGCTGAGGGAGCTGGCGGATGTGGTTGCCAAGGCACTCTTCGTCATCTTTCAGCAGTCCTGGTTAACTGGGGATGTCCCAGTGGACTGGAGGCTGGCGAATGTAACGCCCATCTTCAAGAAGGGCAGGAAGGAGCATCCTGGTAGCTACAGACCTGTTAGTCTTACCTCGGTGCCAGGAAAGGTGATGAAATGAGTAGTCTCAAGAGCTATCACAGAACAATTAAAAGCCAACAGAGAGATTGGACCCAGTCAGCATGGGTTTGTGAAGGGCAGATCCTGCTTGACAAATCTAATCTCATTCCATAAAGGCCTTTGACACTGTAGCCCACAACATCCTTATGGTTAAGCTGGCTGCCCATGGCTTGGATGGACACATATTCTGCTGGGTGAAACACTGGCTGGATGACCAGGCCCAAAGGGTTGTGGTCAATGGAGTTAAATCCAGTTGGTGGCAAATCACGAGTGGTGTCCCTCAGGGCTCGGTGCTGGGGTCGCTCTTGTTTAACATCTTTATCAATAATCTTGATGAGGGGATTGAGTGCACCCTCAGCAAGTTTGCAGATGACACCAAGCTGGGAGGGAGTGTCGATCTGCTGGAGGGTAGAAAGGCTCTACAGAGGGACCTGGACAGACTGGATCGATGGGCCCAGGACAACTGCATGCGTTTCAACAAGTGTAGGGTCCTGCATTTTGGTCATGGCAACCCCATGCAACACTACAGGCTTGGGGAAGGGTGGCTGGAAGGCTGTTTGGCAGAAAAGGACCTGGGCATTCTAATCAATAGCCGGCTGAATATGAGCCAGCAGTGTGCCCAGGTGGCCAAGAAGGCCAATGGCATTCTGGCTTGTATTAGAAATTTTGTGACCATCAGAAGTAGGGAGGTGATCATCCCTCTGTTCTGAGCACTGGTGAGGCCACACCTTGAGTATTGTGTTCAGTTTTGGGCACCTCAGTATAAGAGGGATATCGAGGTGTTGGAACGAGTGCAGAAAAGGGCAACAAAGCTGGTGAAGGGCCTGGAGAATAGACCTTTCGAGGAGCGATTGAGGGAGCTGGGACTGTTCAGTTTGACGAAGTGGAGGCTGAGGGGGGACCTCACAATTACTTGAAAGGACATGGTAGAGAGGCTGGTGCTAGTCTCTTCTCACAGGTCATTAGGGACAGAACCAGAGGGAATGGTTTCAAGTTGCAACAGAGCAAGTTTAGACTGGACATTAGGAAGAAATTCTTCATGGGAAGAGTGGTCAGACACTGGAACAGACTGCCTAGGGAGGTGGTTGAGTCGCCATCCCTGGATGTGTTTAAGTGTCGCTTAGATGTGGTGTTGGGTGATATGGTTTAGGGGTGAACTTGTAGTGTAGGGTTAGTGATTGGACTCGATGATCCCAAGAGTCTTTTCCAACCTGAATTGTTCTATGATTCTATGATCATATACGTTGCTATCTCTGTCCTTTTCCTCTAACTCATCTGTTCCTATTTAACACACTAACATCTGTCCTGAGAAAGAAAGAAAGAAAAATGTTTTGAAGTCTCCCTCCCAAGGACTGGAAAGTGCTAAAGGCCTTTAATGGCTGGAGATGTGCACTAGTATGCAGGGAGGGAGCTGATGCTGGCCTGGACATGTGAGGGAGATGGGTGAAGGAAATAACTCTTCTGGAATTACGGGTGCCAGACTACTATAGGAACCAGGTGACAATATAATAAAATGTGAGAGTGAAGTAGCCGAACCCTCCTTCTTTCTATATTCACACTGTCATATGCATATTTGGCAGTATTTTTAAGTGTTTTTCTGGATGAAATGAAAAAATGTTCGGTAGTATTGGATGCAATAGAGAAGATAGATATATGATCGTATTGGGTTGCTAGAGACGTGCAGCTTTAATTTAGCTGTCGTTAGAGGAATTAAAGTTTCTATTCCAAGAAGTGTGCGGCAGTTCCCTTCAAAAATGTCTGCTGCATTTCATCGTTCTCAATGGCACTGAAATAAACTGACATCTTCCAAAAAAGTCCTCTGCCTCTTGTTATTTCCCCTGAGCAAAAAAAGCTTGGAGGTACTCAGGTGCTGTTTGCTGCCAGGAGTCAGAGTCACATTGAGAAGAGTGGGAGGTAACAGCCATCTTGCAATCAGATAGACCTTTATGGAGTTTCCTTTTTGGAAGACTTCACCTCTGACTCTCTGGTGTTGAACCTTAAAAACACAGAATAGGACACTAATCAAAGAAGAGTTATGAAAAACATTAGTTGAAATTGCCAATAACGGTTGAACAAAGCCTTGAAATATTTCCGAGTCTGAACTACAGAGGTTTTTAGAGTATATGGGATACTTGTTTTTCACTTTGCTCACGGGCGGGAAAAGTTAAGAGGATTGCACACAGCACTGCTTTTCCTGTAGGCTCTGTGTGCTATTTAAAGGTTTATTTCTAAATGAATATGCTTTTCAGTCAACATTTTCAGTGAAAATAGGCATGTGATGAAATCTCGCCAGATCTCACAAAGAGGGACAGGGAGCCAGCAGTGTTTTATCTTATTACCTGACTAGATACCTGTGTATTCATTATATGGGATATAGTCTGACTGCTCATGAACCAGAAGGGTGCACGCTGCAACCTCTCCTGTTCTGCTTCTGGTTTTGGCTTAGCTCACCGTCTGCTTTTACAGCAAACAGCGCTCACAGGCATTGAATTTGGGCAGGACTGTGCATGTGTATGGCTGTGTTCAAAAGATGTTATGTGGCCAGGGTGACAAAGGCCTATTGGGGTATTATAGGCCCGTGCTTCTTCCCACAAGGCAGTTTTCTGGTTGGTTTTATGTGCTTCTTGGAAGACTGCTTTTAGAAGCTTATCTTTTTTGCTGTTCTGTATTGGAAAATTGTGAAGAACCTTTAAGACTGAACAGCTTTCCATTTCCAGAATGGGAATTTTATTTTTTTTTCAAATTCATCTGAGAGTCATCATTTATTTCAAATAATATTTTGCTCTGTGAAGTGAGAAATGACTTGTCAGAACTCAAGAAATGGTAGTGTATTGGCAGCTGACTGTATGGATGAAAAAGAATAAAATGTCCTTTCGATATACAATATTGAAAGCTAGTATTAAAGATAGAGCTGATGAAACACCAGTGATGACATATTGGTTTACGTAATTTTGCATTATGTGTTAATTTCTGGATAGTTTTCCGTTTATTTAATGGTCAAGATGGGATATTTTCTGTATGGGCATTCTTTTGTACTGTGGCTGAATATTTCATGCCATTTATTATTACCTGAAAGTTCTTATGGTTCTTGCTTTTGATTAGAAAAAAATACTTCACATCTGTACACATAAATGGAAAAATTTCATGATCAGTAATACACAAGGCGATTGGATGGGATTAAAGCTTGATTGTCTTGATACACACTCACGAATCTTGTCATTATTTTCTTGTGTCCTTAGTATTCCTAGGATAGCTGTCTATAACTTGACTCTTTTCAGATGAGATGAAGCACTGTGAAGTGAAATGTTGATATGCAATTGCTATATCAAAATACGATAACATGGCATAATGTGACTTTACACTCAGATTTTGTTAGAAAAAACCAGCAGTTATGTTAGACCTGACCTGTGACTATCTTAGATTTAACTGTTACTTCTTGTGCTGGAAATCTGTGTTGATTAGTGAGCAGTAATGGGCTGTTGCTTGTGGGCTTCTGCCCAGGGTGAGTGTATATATACTGAACAAAAAAAGTCTTTGTAAGCTAGAGGCCATCTTCGATGGCAGCTTTTTCAAAACTGCTTAGATGATAAGCACAGTACTTCTGTTCTTCAACAAAGGGAACAACGAAGTCTTTTGCATGGCTGATAGTAAGGAACACCCAAGGTCAAGTTTCCTATAGAAGACTAGACACATGAAAGGCTTTTCCATAATGATATTAGAGATGGGAACTGTGTTAAAATGTGAAGACTCTCTTATCTTTGAACCTCATTTTGGTTGTATTATTTAAGGTATTAAACTAGCTCTATGTGCCAAAGGAAGGAGTTTCTAATTTACTACATCCAGCAGTCAAATGACGTCGTTTCCTTCTTAAAGGCAATTATTATGCTGTTGCTCTGGTGATTCTGTCTAATGAAAGTTTTATGTCCCACTGGCCAACTGGCCCTGTGCAGGCAATGTTCAGAGCTGGCTGTTTATAAAGCAGACTGGCTGAATCCATGCAGAATAGAGCTAGTGGGATAACTCTGCGTGAGGAATACATATTGGGCACTTTTGTATTTAGTCTTCCATAAACCTTTCTAGTATGTGTAACATAAACAGTATTTCTCTAGTTTGTGCACACATCATGCATTAACTTTGTGCTGGGCCCTAGGTACCACCAGTAATCTGTTACTACTCATGTGACAGTGGTGACAACAACCTGTTGTTTCCTGGCACTTGTTCTGCTGTGATCCTCTGCTCCAGCTGCTTAAATTAATCATATTCCTGATGGAAGAGACATTCTTGCTGTTTCAGGTTGAGGAACCTAATTTTTCAGGGTGATGCTAGGCAAATTGCTGTAAGATGGGTATAACCTCTAAGAAGTATTATTCCAAGGTCTACCACACATAGAGGAGACAAACAATATATGTGTGAGGACCCATCATTCAGTGTACGTTAGTAGTGAAGCAATCTGGATCATCTCTGTGAGACATTTCCTTCCTGTGCATTAGAAGCTGCTGATCAGGGAGACAACACCCACTGGTGGGACTAGGTGTAGTCTTTACCTGAGGTAACAGCATTTAAAAGATATAAAATACACACATGTGGAGGTCTCCTTAAAGGTGCCTTGTTCTTGCTACAGAGCACAAGCTCAGTTTCTTAGAGCTAATGTATCAGTAAAAAGAAAGTTGCCATCAGAAGTCTTTCAATATTTGTGCTCTTTTTAAAAAAGCAAAATAGAACTCTCTTAATTTCTCCTTTCATGTCACAGATGAGATCTACTTCCAGCTCCCACGCTAGCTGTAGCACTAACTAGGAGACTGACAAAGCAACCGCTGTGCCTGCTGACGTGTCCTGAACTGACAGAATGGATTTTAAAATGTTAACTGCAAAAATTTAAAGTGCATATTATGTTACTTTTATACTATTTCTCATCATTTTGCGTATGGAGTGATGAATATAGTGTGATGTATTCTGCTAAAGAGAAATGCTTCTGCACTAGGATGGGGATTCGTCTATATGTCATGTAATTCTGGTGTAATTGCTACACACCAGAGGAACACAGGCTCGTAGCCCTCAGTACCTGCTACAGCAGGGTTGGTTGGCTAAGCTCAGAACCTCAAGAGAAACCCATTGAGGTTTGAGTCAACACATGGGCTAAAGATATGTGAAAGGGGAGAAATTTAAAATAAATAAAAGGAAGTCAGCAAAGACTCACAGGACACTGTTAATGGAGGCCAGCATACTAGTGCTTAGCCTAGCTCATTAATCCTAGCTATCTTTTTATGTGAATTAGCCAACAAATCATTGAGTTCTGCTTCGAGGGAGCTGGGGCTCTTTAGTTTGGAGGAGACTGAGGGGTGACCTCATTAATGTTTACAAATATATCAAGGGGGAGTGTCACGAGGATGGAGCCAGGCTCTTCTCAGTGACAACCACTGATAGGACAAGGGGTAATGGGCTGAAACTGGAACATAAGAGGTTCCGTTTAAACTCGAGAAGAAACTTCTTCTCAGTGAGGGTGATGGAGCCCTGGAACAGGCTGCCCAGGGAGGTTGTGGAGTCTCCTTCTCTGGAGACATTCAAGACCTGCCTGGACACGTTCCTATTTAGCATAATCTAGGCCTTCCTGCTCTGGCAGGGGGATTGGACTTGATGATCTTTCGAGGTCCCTTCCAATCCCTAACATTCTATGATTCTATGATTCTTAGATGATGTTTACTGTTCTCCTTAACACATGAGAAAACTTGCCCAAGCCAAAGTGACACATTGTTCCCGTCCCACAGAGGATCTCAGAACTATCCACTGTGGTCCTCTCTGGTCTGCATGGCCTATACTCACAGGATGCACAAGACTTTGTGTGCGTTTGTAGATTGTAGAGGTAGTATAGTGATCGGTTTTGATATGCGTGCAGAAGCACTTTTCAAGAGATTTTAAAAATATATTCATTACAAATTTCATATTTATTATACAGTGTCGTGGTTTGACCCTGGCCAGCAGCCAGGTACCCACACAGCTGCTCTCTCACTCTCCCTTCGCTGCTAGACAGGGAGAAAATATTTCGAAGGGCTCAGGGTTTGAGATAAGGACAGGGAGATCACTTTCCTTTACCATCTCGGGCAAAACAGACTCGATTTTGGGGAAATTAATTACATTTATTAAGAGAACCAATCAGAGAGGAGTAGTGAGAAGTGAGAAAGAGCAAACAGATCTTAACAAACAGAACACCTTCCCCCCAACCCTCCCTTCTTCCCAGGCTTAACATCAATTTTGGTTTCTCCACCTCCTCCCCCCAAGTGGCACAGGGGGACAGGGAATGGGGGTTACGGTCTGTTCATCCAACGTTGGTTCCACCGCTTCTTCACTCCGGGGGAGGACTCTTCACTCTTCCCCAGGCCATTGTGGGGTCCCTCTCACGGGAGACAAGCTTCATGCTCTCTTCTCCGACGTGAGTCGTCCCACGAAGGGCAATTCATCACAAACTGCCCAACGGGAGACCCCTCATGAGGGGCAGCCCACCCATCGTGAGTCTGAGGCGCAGTCCTTCAGGGGAAACTGCTCCAGCGTGAGTCCCCCGCAGCGTCACAAAAGTCCCACCAGTCAACCTGCTCCAGCGTGGGCATTCCTCTCTTCCATGGGCTACAGATTCTGGCAGCGACCTGCTCTGATGCGGGCTTCCCACGGTCTACAGCCCCCTTCAGGCATCCACCCACACGGTGTGGAGTCCTCTACACGGTGGACATCTACACGGTGATCCTTACGGTGGACAACCCGCTTCACTATGGTATTCACCACGGACCCAGGGGACTCTCTGCTCCGGCACCTGGAGCTTATCCTCCCCCCTCCCCCCCCTTCTTCACTGACCTTGTTGTCTTCACAGATTCTCACTCCTCCATCTCTGTGCCAGCTGTTGTGGCGCAGTTCTTTTTTCCCTGTTCTTAAATACGTTTTTTTCACAGAGGCGTTCCTCTCCTATCACTTTACTGATAGGCTCAGCATTGGCCAACGGCGGGTCCCTCTTTGGAGCCGGCTGATATTGGCTCTATCAAACTCGAGGAGCTTCTAGCAGCTTCTTGCAGAAGCCACCCTGCGGCTTTCCCCCCGCTGCCAAAATCTAGCCAGGCCAAACCAATACATTCAATTTCTGTTCTATTAATACTGGAAGAAATGTTACTGTTACTGTAATCTGCACACCTGATCTAGAAAAGCTGGACCACCTATTATAGAATCATAGGATGGTTAAGGTTGGCAGGAACCTTGAAGATCATCTAGTTCCAACCCCCATGCTGTGGGCAGGGACACCTCTCTCCCACCAGACCAGGTTGCTCAAAGCCCCATCCAGCCTGGCCTTGAACACTTCCAGGAATGGGGCATCCACAACCTCCTTCGGCAACCTGTTACAGTACTTCACCACTCTCATGGTGAAGAATTTTTCCTTATATCTAATCTGAATCTACCTTCTTGCAGTTTTAGGCCATTGCTCCTTGTCCTATCACTAGAAACCCTTGTAAAAAACCCTTCTCCAGCTTTCCTGTAGGCCCCTTTCATGTATTGGAAGGCTGCTATTAGATCACCCCGGAGCCTTCTCTTCTCCAGGCTGAATAACCCCCGCTCCCTCAGCCTGTCCTCATAGCAGAGGTGTTCCAGCCCTCTGATCATCTTTGTGGCCCTCCTCGAGACCAACTCCAGCACATCCATGTCCTTCTTGTACTGTAGGCTCCAGAACTTGATGCAGTAGCCCAGGTGGGGCCTCACCAGAGCAGAGGAGATGGGGATAATTACCTCCCTCAACCTGCTGGTCATACCCCTTTTGATACAGACCAGGACAGGGTTTGCTTTTTGAGCTGCAAATGCACACTGCTGGCTCATTTTGAGCCTCTCATCAACTAACACACCCAAGTCCTTCTCAGGACTGCTCCAAATCTGCTTTCTGCTCAGCCTAAAATTGTGTTTGGGATTGCCTTGACCCAGGTGAAGGACCTTACATTTGGCCTTATTGAACTTCATGAGATTGGCATGGGGTCACATCTCAGGCCTGTCAAGGTCTTCCTTTGGATGGCATCTCTTTCCTCCAGCATGTCAACCACTCCACAGAGTTTGGTGTGGTTGGCAAACTTGCTGAGGGTGCACTCCATCCCACTGTCCATGTCACCGACGAAGGTGTTAACACTGGTCCCAGTACCAGCCTTTGCAGGACGCCACTTGTGTCACATCCCAAGCCTTCAGAATGATGACTCCAGTTCACTGATTCCCAGGCCAGGATTAAGGTGAACCACGCCAAAGGTCGGAACACCATTTTTGTTTATCAATCACCAAAGAGCTAACAACGATGTATTTAAATCGTCCACTTAAATCGACACACCCCACAACAACGAGCTATTAGCAAGCAAAAGAAACCAGCCTTGCTACAGATAGCCTTTTGTCAAGACTAGAAAAGAGAGAAAGAAAGTGATTGAAAAAGGAAAGATCACCACTGTTGGGTCCAGCGATGACCGTGGCACATACAGCCATCTTGCGGTAGGCTAAAAAGCGCACAACCACCCAGGTTTCTCACCTTTTATACAATCAAGTTCCCACCACATACTAGGAACAAGGCTGGGGATGGTGGGGACTTCTGAGGGGGGTTTACCTCTCCTGGCTTCTTGCAACCACAGCTTCAAGCCCTGCCTGCCCCCACACCTTGGACAGTGGGCTGAGTCACCCCCGCACTAACACGATTGGTGACAGGCAGGCGTCTGCGGCCTGTTTAGGTTCCGGGCTGTTTGAGACATTCATCATAGAATGGCCTAGGCTGGAAGGGACCTTAGAGATCATTTAATCCAACCTCCCTGACATGGGCACGGACGCCTCTAATCTAGATCAGGCAACACATGAGGACCGAACGGGAATTGAACCCGCGACCTTTGGTGTTTCAGCACCACGCTCAACTGACTGAACTAAACCGGCCCTCAATTCCTCTGTGTTTCTGCCCAGTTCATTTAGCTGTCCCTCACAACTCGTCACTGGTCTCCACTTGGCCATTGAGTGTTGATCGCAATTTTTTGACTGTGACCATCTAGCCAATTCCTTATCCATCGAATGGTCCATCCATCAAACTCATATCCTTCCAGTTTAGAAACCAAGATGTCATGTGGGACAGTGTCAGATGCTTTGCACAAGTCCAGATAGATGATATCAGTTGCACTTCCCTTATCCACTGACGCTGTCACACCTTTGTAGAAGGCCACCAAGTTTGTCAGACACAATTTGCCTTTGGTGAAGCCATGTTGGCTGCCAGCAATCACCTCCTCTATACCCGCGTACCCTAGCAGCTTTTCCAGGAGGATCTGCTTCATTATCTTGCCAGGCACAGAAGTGACACTGATGGGCTTATAGTTCCGCAGATCTTCCTTCTTCCCATTTTTGAAGATAGGTGTTATGTTTCCTCTTTTCCAGTCAGTGGGAACCTCTCCAGATCGCCACGATTTCTCTAATGTGATGGAAAGTGGTTTAGTGACTTCATCTGCCAGTTCTTTCAGGACTTGTGGATGGATCTTGTCAGGTCCCGTGGACTTACGCATCTTCAAGTTCTTTAGATGATTCCAAACCTGTTCTTCGCTCACAGTACCCCAATCTCTGCCTGTCCTCTCTGCAGCTGGTGCAGTGTGGCTGGAGCCCTTGCCAGTGAAGACTGAGGCATAAAAATCGTTTAGCACCTCAGCCTTTTCAATACCCAGCTTGGTCGGCTGTATAGGCCAGAAACTGAGCTTGTATTGGAGTCATATTGTTAAAACTTGCTTATGCTGCCACTGATTTAGGAGTTTTAGAATTGAAAATTATTTTAAAATCTGTTTGCCTTTCTCTACTTCTTCTCCCATCTCAGTTGCAAATTTTAAAGCATTTTAGTAGAATTCACCCTAATTATAAAGTATCCTGTCTTTTAAATTATTTGGCATTTCTTAAAAAACACATAAGTTAGCTGAATTGTAAAATACTGTTTTGAATAGACTATAGTCATACAAAAAAAATAATTGAATTACTGACGCTGTCAGTAAGTTATTCTATGTAAACACCATATGCAAATTTGCTGTGTGGAAAGCAAGCAGGTTTCTGTTCAGCTTCTGATGTTGTGCTGCCAAAATATACAAGACTAGCTTCTCAGTCCATCCTCTATGCTTACCAACAAACTATATAAACATCCTTCAGCGGTAAACTTCTGTAAACTAGGATTTTTTCTGTTTTCTAACGGAAACAGTGTTGCTTGGAGGATAATGAAGGATACAGAGCAATGAGAGAAGTCAGTATTTGACATCTGGTTGACTGTTTGCTGTGATAAACTATTACCTATTTGTTTATCTAAGTAGGTTGTAAGACTTGCAGGTTTACTTTTGATAACGTGTGGGAAGAGCTGGAATTGGAGACAACTCACTTTAAAATTATGCAAAATAACCAGAGTTCTTTTTTCAGCTGCTGATAACAAAGTCACACAATCTCCATATTCCTTTTCTCTCCAGTATTGAGGTAGGTAATTATATTTATAGCAGTTATTGCACTATAAAGTATGTGTGGACACGTGTAAAACCTCTAAATTATTTCTACTAGAGATCGATGATGTTGTACAAATTGTTTGTTAGTACGCAAGAGCTCATTAGAAAAGTTCAAACATACAAAGGTTGACTAGAAAACAAAAATAATGCATTTCAGGTTTATTAATTTGCCTTTTGCTTAAAAACAAACTTGAAGTTTCTGAGGAACCTGAAACCTGAGCGGTGCACAGAACATATAATATGATGATTGTATGATAGTGCAATTCTGCTGGGGAGAGAAATCCACCCTGTAAAGAATGCCAGTGAATTGATCAGAAACTCTGTATTCAAAGTTTGCTTCATTACAGCTACGTCTTCAACAGCTTAGCATCTAATAGGAATTACAGGACATTACTTAGGAGTTTTATCTTCCTCAGAGGAGATGGTTAGCATTTCCAGGAACAGGCGATCAATATCATAGATCAAGACAAATTTTGCATAGTAAATCAAGTGCGGTTAAATGAAGAGAAAATAATTTTACATTAAATATATTTTAGTGATAATTCTGATGTTATTTATTGTTTCAGGAAAGCATATCTTTTCATCTTTCAGCCTCACCTTTCTGTACCTCTTGGATTTTACTTCCAGATCTTTAGTAAACTCAGTTGACCTCTTAACCCTGCAATTTACTTCTTACTTCTATTTGAAATATGTTTTCTCCTTTCATACTGCTCACAAAAAACGTGTTGTCTGTTAATCTTTGTTGTTGATGATTTTACGCAGGCAGATGTACTTTGTTTAAAGATTGAATCAAACCATGGCTAGAAAAGAAAGAATCTTTAAAGGCTTAGTTTCATAAAGCTGGCAGCCAGACCGTCCAATGTCATTATTCCCCCAGAAACCTCCCTCTGCATTTACTGAAGCAGAGGGCCCAGGGGAGTGGTGGACTCATTATCCCTGGAGGTATTTAAAAGACCTGTAGATGTGGTCTGTAGGGATGTGGTTTAGTGATGGGCTTGCCACTGTTAGGTTTATGATTGGACTCGATCTTACAGAACTTACCTGACCTAAACAATTCTATGATCCTAAGTTTTTTGGGAGTTTTCCCCTATTTGGAGCTGAGAGATGCTGAGTGGGCAAGATTGCTGTGGGATACTGGCTGTGCTGTGAGCTGCTCTGTGAACGGGGCTGAGCATCCCGTGGTGCACAGCAGCAGCAGCTCTGAGCCGGCCACTTCCCTGTGTCCCCCTGCCTGGAGCAGGGCTCCTCGGGAGGCTCTTGGCCAGGCTTGCACAGAGGAGTGGGAGATGCCACAGCTGGAAGCTATTCATGGAAGTGAATAATTTCCTGACTGTGCTCTAGAACAGAGTCATGGCCTTGGATTTTGTACTGTTATTTACACCTGAACTAGTGTCACTGCTCTAATATGGTGACGTTTTAAGCTCTTTCTGGACAGCCACATGGAAGTTCACAAAATAAGAAGTAAATCAGGCTCTAACTCTGCAAGCTCAACATTGTTCTTTCTTCTAATTACATTGCAGTTGAAATAAGAGAAGGCAAAATTAGACTTGTTCTGTGCCTTCAGAGGTTCTCCAATTTTACTGGATTAGCCAGGTCAGTCGCTGTTATTTGGCTTATTGTGCCACTGATAATATTTTTGCTAGACAATTCAATGCTGCAGTCTTACAATAGGACTGATTTGCCTACTAAACCTGAAGTTCAAAGCTTGATTGATTTTAGAATATTTTCAGTGTTCTGGAGAGGAGGATGGTCAGAACTGTTCCATGGATAAGGGAAAGGGGCAATCTTATGAAAGTATTTGGATTAAAACGCTAAAATGGTGTTTCAGGAATGACCTATACTTTTTTTTTTTACTGCAAAAGTGAATATTTTGGGAAAATAAAAGTAGATCAAAATAAGGAATTTAAAAATAAAACCCTTTTGAAGGTCTGCTGCAGTTGCTGGTAGAATAAACTGCTTTGCTTACAAATGCATATTTATTAGTTTCTTCTCCCGAAGCCCAGCATGAAACAGACAATTTCTTTTTATCTGATGTCAGTAAAAGTCATAAGAATTACAAGTTTCACTGTATTTTCTAAATACAGTATTTCCTTCCTATCCTTGTCTGCGGAAACTCTAGCCAATACACGGATATAAAAACAATTCTAATTTTTTTCATTTATTAGTTAGTGTGAGCCTATGATTGCATATGTATAAACACATACACATTACATACACATGGTCTGTACAAATACAGAAAACGCCAAGGAAAATTTTTTTTAAACCATGTGGGGTTTTTTGTTTGTTTGTTTGTTTTGATATTTGCAAATCATAAGCTATGTTAACTTGGCTAATGTTCTCAGCAGATTCCCTGAAGAAATTCAGAAAATTTATATAGTGTTTTGCATGCAGGAACTCTGTAAAATTATGTAAGCTTCTGTTCCTGCAGATGCTTTTGGAGATGTGTGTTGAGCACTCAGATTGAATGCAGTTAGGAGTGTGCACACACTAAAAATTCTGGGCATGTTAAACCTCCTCTAGACAAGAGCTAAAGATTGATGTTTTATTTGTCTTCTACAACCTTATGTATATACATAGAGAACATAGAATTAGTGACTGGTGGTTTTGAGACAAGAAACCGACATCCTTTTCATTGCTCTTTTACTGAACATCAGGCTGCTGACTGTTCCTTCTTGCATGAATGAAAATAAAACATACAAATAAACAAATTAAACTATTTGCCCCCTTCTCTGTCTGCAGGTAGCTAGGAGCCCATCCAATAACAGGTATTTTTAAGCAGCACAGAATCCTAAATTATGCTGGTTTTTCAGTTCTTACAGGATTTGTTGTCAAGCAGATGGGACAGACAAGATATAACTCTCGTTTTATGCAAACTCATGAATCTTGTTGAAAATACAAGCAGAATTTAAAACTGTCTATTACTGTGGTTTTGGAATTCTTTGAAATGTATAGTTAATAATGTAACTCATCTGTAAAATCACAAGCCAGTTCTGTACCAGCTAAAAAGCATGGATAGAAAATTAGGCGTTAAAAGTATAGCCACTGATTCAACATGTGGAAATATTGTGAAGCTGGTTAAAAAAAAATTAAAAAACAATCCTGAGGGAGGAAATGTGAAAAAAATAATACTGAAGGGCATAAAGTTGAAAACAGATAACATGTTGACAAAAAAATTTAATATGACCTGTACCAAAAAAAGGCAACTGTGACTTTCAACTGCTTTCACCAATACTATGAATTAGAGAAGCAATAAAACTTTTTTAACCTCAAAACTTCCTTTGCAACTTGATTGTTGCCTTAAATTTTTTTTACAGTATCCTTCCAGAATGTTATTTATAAAATGATTCAGGTTCAGAAATGACCAATGAAAGTTGTTGGGAAGAGGAATGAATAATATCCAGAAGGAGAAAATCAAAAAAACATCCAACATGGAGAAGTATATGTTTCATTTAATTCTAAGAAGCTCATATATAGATTATCAGGTATTAGCATACATAGTTAAAATATTGAAATATTTTAGCAGATTAGAAATTATTTTAGGTAATCTGCCTTTTTTTCATGGGAGTACATGTGCAGAGATATTTAGGAACTCAGTTTGATGTCATTATTCATCCTCTACTGTCATAGAATATTTTACTTTATACCATCTTTATGTTGAACTGCCTATGGAATAACAGGTGGGCTTTTCTTCACAAACCTTTTATTCTACTTGAAAATTCCTCTCTAGGGAGATAAAAATTATTACCTCCATCTGACAAGAGAAAAATCATTCAAAGCATCCACATTTGGCATTTCTTAATCCCAGATGACAAAAGCTTTATTTTTTCAAGTAATTTACCATTTTGAATAGCATTTAATATCTTTGAAACACTTTAGTGATAGCCATGGGTACTCATCAAGCTCTGTCACAGAATCACAGAATCACAGAATGTTAGGGATTGGAAGGGACCTCGAAAGATCATCAAGTCCAATCCCCCTGCCAGAGCAGGAACGCCTAGATAATGCTACACAGGAACGTGTCCAGGCAGGTCTTGAATGTCTCCAGAGAAGGAGACTCCACAACCTCTCTGGGCAGCCTGTTCCAGTGTTCTGTCACCCTCACTGAGAAGAAGTTTCTTCTCGAGTTTAAGCGGAACCTCTTATGTTCCAGTTTCAGCCCATTACCCCTTGTCCTATCAGTAGTTGTCACTGAGAAGAGCCTGGCTCCATCCTCCTGACACTCACCCTTGATATATTTGTAAACATTAATGAGGTCACCCCTCAGTCTCCTCTTCTGCAAACTAAAGAGCCCCAGCTCCCTCAGTCTTTTCTCATAAGGGAGATGCTCCACTGCCTTAATCATCCTAGTTGCCCTGTGCTGGACTCTCTCCAGCACTTCCCTGTCTTTCTTGAACTGAGGGGCCCAGAACTGGACACAGTATTCCAGATGGGGTCTCACCAGGGCAGAGTAGAGGGGAAGGAGAACCTCTCTCGACCTACTAACCACCCCCCTTCTAATACACCCCAGGATGCCATTGGCCTTCCTGGCCACAAGGGCACAGTGCTGGCTCATGGTCATCCTGCTGTCCACTAGACCCCCCAGGTCCCTTTCCCCTACACTGCTCTCTAATAAGTCATTCCCCAACTTATACTGGAACCTGGGGTTGTTCCTGCCCAGATGCAAGACTCTACACTTACCCTTGTTATATTTCATTAAATTTTTCCCCGCCCAACCCTCCAGCCTGTCCAGGTCTCGCTGGATGGCAGCACAGGCTTCTGGTGTGTCAGCCACTCCTCCCAGCTTGGTGTCATCAGCAAACTTGCTGATAGTACTCTCTAGTCCCTGATCGTATATTTTGACTATTTGAAGAAATGCAACAAATGTTGGCCAGTTATGTTAAGTACTCCGGGGAAAACACATTGTTTACTATTGCATAGAAATTTGGAAAGAAAACAGCACCTACTTCTCCAGGACAAAGGATGACTGCCTGTAGCTGTAATGTTTTTTCTCTGTTTTCTGGGGGTTTTGTTTCAGCTTCTTCCCACTGTAAATAAAGAGTGCGATAATTTTTTTGTTCCTTGAAGGCATCCCGGTCTATATATTGCAGACGTGAAAAATCTGCAGAGAACTGTCTACTGAATCCTAAGAAAAACCTTCAGAAAAATAGCCATTAGAATTGAACAGGTGATTTTAATTCTAGTCTTGCAAAATTTTGTAATCCTTGGGTTTGTGACGTTACTCATACATCTTCTAAAAATGAAGAAGGCAAGAACCTACAAGCAGAGCCTGGGAGAGAGAGGAGGGATGGTGAGTGCCTCAGCTTCAGCTTATGGGTTGGACTAGATGATCTTTGGAGGTCTCTTCTATCCCCTAGCGTTCTGTGATTCATGCTGCCGTCCAATAACCACACACGCTTTCCTCGTGCCTGCCTGCTGGCTGGCACCACTGAGGCCTTCAGCTGCCACAGCAGCAATCTCTGAGAAGTATCTCTTTTTTGATATGTGCAGAGAAGCAAGGTGAGCTGAAACAAGCTCTAGGTAGGCAGCCTGCAGAGGCAGAGCCTTAACAAGAGTCTGCTACAGAAATGCTCTGCTTAGGTACCCTTTACCAGAGGAATCACAAAAAGGTACATCCCTAAAAGACTGACGACTGAAGTATTAACAAGGTGAGGTAAATATCTATGATGGGAAGCTTCAGCATGTGTGTATGATGTTTAACAAAATTATAATCAGCTGGGAATTTATCCAAATATTGGAAAACGTTATGCAGGGTTAAGTATAGGTGAACTAACACGTAAGTTGAACAATGATTTAGAAAAATATATAAATTCTGCAAATGAAGCTGAACCTTAAGTATTAGACAAGATTATGTATCCATATCTTTTCAAGAAAAGGACAAGTATTAGGATAATCTATATTATTTTAACCTTAAAAGTGAGTCTATTAAGCTATTTTTATGACTTCATTTTAAAATAAAACTGTGCTATGTAAGGTCTTATGAAGAGCAGAAGGAGAAATTCAGCACTGTTCAGAGTTTTGCCTTTCACACATTTCTAATGCTGCCAGGTGTACTGTTTTTCTAAGTGACATTATGATGTGAGTCTATTGCTGCTTCTGGGCCATGGCATATGAACTGCCTCTCCAGCACTGTATATGCCTGGAACTGCTTAGGGAACGATTGTTATAATCATATTCATTGTGCATTAGAAAAGGTATTTAAAGGATTAATCTTGATTAGTCAGAATTTCTTTGTGGGAGACGTTGGATGATTACATTAGTAGCTATCTGAAACATTCTTAACTCCCTTGGCTTCTGATTTCTAATACAAAAACTTGTTTATTATGGATAAAGTGCTCTATTCTTAACCTATATTCATGGAAATCTAGAAGGCATAAAGAAAATAAGAGGCAGAATTCACTTCTGAGTAGCATCAATGTAAACATAAGTTTCAGAAGTGCTAGGTTAGTTTAAGACTTTGTTCAACTTTTTTTTTTTACTCAATGCTGTATGCGAATATCTGCAATTATCTCAATTCACTAACATATTAATGTAGAATATCTCATGCTTTCATGTGCCAAACATCACCCAGTGAGGAAAAGTTACTTAAGAGGAACCTGACTAACTCTCAAAGTTTGGTTCATCAGTGGCAATTTGGCGTTTTTTCACTTAATGGTTTGGTTCTGTTTATAGTGTGGGGGTATGACTGTCAAGAGGATTTCTGTAAAATGAAACTATGCCTTCTTCCAGGTGTCTGATGAGCTAAAGAAATATCAACCCTAGCATATTTATAGCTCTAAATAAGAAGACCTTTGGCCATCACTGTCAACATATATAATACTTGCCTGGAGCAGTATGAAAAGGCTGTAAAAAGAAAATAGGCCTACTAACACAGCAGCTGATTCCAGCTGTTGCTGACAAGAGCCCTTAGTACACACAGCAACGAGGTGGCCTTCATTATGCCTTGGAAGAATTCTGGGATTATGTTGAACTGTGACGGACATCTTACTTAGATACTAGTATTCATTGGTTAACTCTTCAGAGTCTTTTGGCAAATGACAGAAGAAAAGTGTTGAAATTTTGCACCCATCAGTTCTCAGAGATTATGATTATTTTACAAGATTTACTCTTTGTTAGGAATTACATTAATATGCTTGGTAGAGTGACTGCAATGGGTTTTTTCAAAAAATGCACCAGAGTGGGATGGGGAGCGTAATTCTTAATTGTGTGAGTATAAGAGATTTCTGGTTTTTCAACTGTCAATTTTCCATGAAATTGGATTAAGATATTTCCAACAACTAGCAAAACTGCACATGCATTACATTGGCTTTTTATCACCTAGAAGCAATGCAGTAGATTGTTATCTGGTTAAGGAATATCTAACTTGTTGATCCCATCAATATCCTTCTGTGAAAGTCTGTGTAAAAAACATTATCTTTGAGAAGTAACCTATTAACTATGGAAATGATTAGTTTGCTGGCTACTGGCTGCCAGAATCAGACCATGCTCAGATCAGGAAGTTTTTCTTTTATTCAGGTTTCTTCTCTTTTGTACTGTCAGAAAGTTCAAATAAGATACAGTTTCTGAAGGATCTGGTGAAACGTGTCTTCTACAAGTTCGAATTGCCTTCTTCATCACATTGAAGAGCACCTGACAGGCATAATAGAGATGCAAGTTGCGGTGTCACATGTGTTGTACATACCTAGAAGAAATTTTCATCTTCATTTTGGAAACTTCAAATTAGCACACTCCTTTTTAATATGTTTTCTAATTTAAGCATCATGGTATTATTTTAAAAGAATTTTTCTCTATGTAGAATTTCTAAATAATCTTGCAGAAATGTCTAGAAAATTATCCCCGGTCACTGTGCTCTCAGTCTTGACTGTCAGGTGTCTCATGTGACAAGTAAATACTGCAAAATCCTAGAATGTGATTTTAGGAGGAGTCAATGGGGAACACTTAAACAGCTGTTCTGTAATTCTTGCAGGTGGTGAACTCGTCACCTCAGAATAGAAGCTGTATTTCAGAGCAAGGGTACATGGATCAGATGATGTTGAGCTGTCACTTAGGGGCATAAAAATTCACAAAAATAGTATTTTATTTTTAAAACTAAAAGCATAACAGCTTTGTCTTTTCTGCTTATTTAAAAATGAATACTTCAGAACTTTTGCAATTACTGAGGAAAAAACTATTTATGAAATAAAAGGATTTTTCATGCATGAAATAAAAGCTGCATAAATTATAGTAACTAATCAAGTTAATTCCAGAAACCATGTATCACATAGCTCATATTGCAAACAAAATATGATACTTCTGTCTGGTGCACCAAAAAATTAATAATCTTTACAAACGCTTTTCCCCTTTCCAAAATAAACTGAAACAGAAATTTTAGAAATCTTCTATAAAAGGTAATTATTCTTTTGCCAGATGAGGTTCTTAAAAACAAACAAAATGGCAGAACCCCCCTCTGAAAAATGCCGCCAAAAAAATCCCCCAAACACCAGCCTTACCCTTTAAGCAGGTAAGTGAGACAGCAGAGTCATAGCAGATTCTGCAATTATTCTACCACCGTGATTTGTATTTAACTTGGCAGACAAAGATGGTAAGGGTAGGGAACGTGACAGAAGAGTAGGAGGGTGAAACAGCAGCAGACAAAGTGTGAGGGAAGAGAATTTGTAAGCAAATAGGCACAGAATGGTGGGTTTATAGATCCATCTCTTTTAAGAAGTTCTTCCTACATCTTATAAAATAAGTTTTTCCTGCTTTGGCAGAGCTTTCATCCTAAAATATGCACCTGGATCCTGTCATTTGGTTTTCCTGAATGGCGTTTGGTGAAACAGGGATATACAGCACCTGGGTCCTTCCCTTAGCAAGTCTCAGTGTAGCAGTAACATTAAGACTATTTTCTGATTTCTTTTCAATGCAGTAGGCCTTTTTTTTAACCTCACCTTTTTATGTAGTCTGTTCTGTGATACCCTGAAACTCATAGGTCATACTTCCTCATTCCAGTTTTTATCAATAATCATGGAGCTTTGACCCAAAGCTTCCCCTTCATTTGGGTAAGTCAGCAATGCCCATTTTGCACAATCCATTTTATTAAGTGGATACACTACACGCTGTGAGAAGTGCATTGCAGTGATGAGTAACATGGTAGAATCTTAAAGAAAACAATATTTTTGGGGGCTGTTTTGTTGTGAATACTTAACTAGCTATGAAAGTCATGCATCACTAATTGTTGACCTCATTCTGGTGCTATTATAGCTGGAGTTACCTCACTGTATGAATGGTCTGAAACTGGATGGGATAAGAGTTATTAGCATATAACAGCCATACTAACACTTTTCTGTGTAGGAGGAAGAGCTGCTCTGGGAGAAGTATGTATTCCCACAGGAATTAAAGATTGTTGTGAATGTTACCTGTTTCATCTAAACAGATAATGGTGTTCAGAGAGGAGGGCACTGCTTTGATTGTGCTTACTAGAACAAAAGCACACAACAACATAGTTTGCATATTAAATACAAAAAAGTCAACAGTACGCCCCTGTAGTGAAGAAATACAACTGCTTCTTGGGCTGTCTCAGCAAGTATTCAGAAAATCAAAGGAAGCAATTCCTCCTCTCTGGCACTTAAAAGACCATATGCAAAGCACCATGTCTGCTTTTTGGCTCCACAGTGCAAGACAGTCTGTGGCATACTGTCAGAGAAGGCCAGAGTGATAAAAGGGCTGAAGTACAACAGGAGAGACAGAAAGAGGAGGATTTGTTAATCTGAAGAAGGGAAGAATGAGAAGAGACCTTATTGCTGTATGGCGGTACCTGATGAAATGGTACGGAAGAAAAAAAGCTGGACTCCTCTAGAAAGTATGCAGTGGTAGGACAAGAGACAACAGAACCAAGCTGGAGCTTACTAAAGTTTTATTAGATATTAAGGAAAAAAGAATTCACTGTGGGCACGGTCTGACATTGGCACAGGTTGCTTATGGAAGTTGTTGGATTTCTATCCTGAAGATACTCAGAACAGGATGAGACCCTAAGTGACCTGGTCTAAATGGACCTGCTGAGAGCAGGAGGATGGTCTTAATGACCTTCTCAGGTAGTTCTCAGCATTAGAAGTCTTACACATGAAAGATTCTATGAAAGATATCAAACCACAACCTAAATAAAATACTCCAGTATGTGAAAAGTGAGAAAACACTTGAGAATTTTGCATCCAAATTGTCTAATGTATGTAACAGATGCTAGTATTTGGGTCACAAGGGGTAATATAAAACCATTAAAATATGTAAAATAGTAGATAGGTCTACCAAACTTCTTGGTAGACAAGATTATTTCTTTGGCTATCAAAGTAGCCAAAGAAATAATCACTTATTTGGTTCATCTGAGATGTTTTAATTGTAATTGTGCTTGTCATTGCAGTATAATTATGTTGCAATTGATCATCTCAGGTTAAGGTTCTTCATGGTTTCTGTACTGGCATAGTATTTTATTTGTCAGCTACAGCATGCAATACATTATGACATGACTTAAAGCTCTGCAGCATAAAAATATAAAAAGCCAGTCATCCACTCTGATATAATTTCTATAGTGCAAAACATTTTTTGTTTCTAATTTAAGCCTCAAAAACCAAATACAGCATATCAGCTGTCAGTCATGACTTGTGTTAATATTACTTCCTAAAAGAAACTTAAAGGTCCAGAAGTACCATATTAATTTTGTTGTAAACAGTTGTTACCTTGTTTTTTGATATAAGGTTATTAGACTTCCTCCATAAACCATATTAAAAGTGCACTTCCAAAATTGTCTTTGTTTTAACAGCATACTTTTCATATATTGTTTCTTTTCTATCATGATAGCTACTACGACAATAGAAGATAATCTTACACATTAAATCCTAAAACTAACAGATCAAGTCAGGGTAATTTGAATGAAAATACAGCATGGAAAAATAATGAAATTAGAAGCAGCTTCTCTGAAAAAAATAAATAGCCTTGCAAGAAATAATTTCAGTATTTGTCCTCTTATATTATGGCCATGATCACAGTATCTAAGCATCTCACATATGTTTGTCCTCATATGCACATATTCAGAAAGAATTGTAATGGATGTTGTTTGCTTACTTCTTGAGCGATTGTCCCCAATCTACTGCAGTTCTTAAGTTCGTGGTTACAGCAGCTACAGTATTTATTTTTTTTTCTTGAAAGATTGCATATTTATAGAATCACAGAATGGCCTGGGCTGGAAGGGACCTTAGAGATCATTTTAATCCAGCCTCCCTGTTGTGGGCAGGGGTGCCACCTCTTGACTAGGTCAGGCAACACGTGAGAACCGAACCGGAATCGAACCTGTGACCTTTGGTGTTTCAAGCACCACGCTCAACCCACTGAGCTAAACCGGCCCTCAATTTATAAATTTATAAATTTTTATAAATTAATTTATAAATTTATAAATTACTGATACTTCCAACTGACAGTGATCCAACAAGGAGAATTACCTTACTTGTGAAGATGCTAGTGGGGAAAACTTAGACATCCACACAAAGAATCTCAGAGGTGAAAGGAATTTAGTAGACTGATTTTTAAAACTATCATTGTTGATGTACGACAGGATTTTTTTTTTCTCAGAAAATGTCACGTGATGCCTACATGAAGCTGCTAATAGTCTAAACGGTCGTCATGTGCTCTTGCCTATAACAACAGTTCCTGTAGCTTCGTTGTTTTCTTGAATATCATATTCCATGAGATATTCAGTTAAAAATTGTGCTATCCTGATAGTTTACTGAAAAGTGAAAACCCACATGATTTAGAACTGAAAGGTGGTTTTGATTTGTTTTCTCTCTGTTCAACTAGCTGTGACTAATCATCAAAAGCTTTGGACAGTTTTAAAATCAATGCATTTATAAATAGAATAAAAGGCAGCTGTTACAGAAATGTTTACTACAGATTTTTATTAGAATTCAGTAAAGGGAATAATAAATACAAATTTAAGTTAAAGCCAGCATCCACGATTCATGTGAGAACCTCTTTTTTTCTTACCATTACATAGAGGTTTTTTTTATGCAAAGAGAGCACAAGGTTTTCAGTGGAAATCAGAAGTAAGGAAAGATTTTTAAATAAGAAACTATGCATTGTACAGTTCATTCCTGCTTAGTTTAGTTCTTCTGCCATTCTAGGTTGCTTATAAGTGCTATATATTATTCTTCAATGTGGTGCCTGAGCAAGTAGGGAAGGGAAGCTTGAAGTATTTGTTGTTTGGAATAACTGTTTTTAGTCAAGTCCTGCAAATCGGCTTTGTGTCAGCATTCAAAAATTGTTATTAACAACTGTATTGTTTTCATTGCTCATATACTGAGGGAATGTACTTAGTTTGCATATTTTATAAACTGAAGAAAATAATAAAGTAAAAAGAAGATAAAATCAAGAAGCACTCTATGTTTCTAAAAGCATTGCCAAAAGGTTCCCAGCCTTGACTGTTAACAAAAACAAAAACAAACAAACAAACCCCCCAAAACATAACCATCTGAGACGCTTAAATCTCAATATAACATCGTCATTATCAGCCTGAGGAATGCCGAGTGAGAGATTGTGTTTAGTAACTTGAGATGTAATTAAAAAGCTGTGAGATGAAAGAAATGAAGAAGAACAATTCTTACAAAAAAAAATCTCTGAACTAAATCTTAGATGTTGACAGAATTTGGACTAAATACAGCTGAGAAGTTATACTTTCTTTGAACACAGTATTTCAATCTGCATCAGCCATATAAAAACCATAATTGTGTATGAAAATATATATAACCATTTTTCTCTTAAGACCTACCCACCTCAAGCAGGGTAGACAGGTATTTGATATTTTGAAAAGTATTTTTTGAAGAATTATCTTTATATTCAGATCAGGAACTCTCATGTTTGTTGTTGCAGCAGTTGAAAAAGGAATTGTGGGGTCTCAGAGGATTAACAGTGTGTTAATGAGATGAAAATGTCTTCCACTAATACATTAGAATAGTGAGCCCCATTTCTTAGATTTTCAATTCAATTAAATATTCAGAAGTGAGTTGAGAGGAAGGTGAAAGATCAAATTTCTTACAGAAAAAAGAATATTATTCTCAGGGCACAAGTACAAGCTTCCTGTGTTCTTCCACCCACAAGAGTACCATTAGGTTACCTCCATCCAATTTTCATTTCTCCTCAAGTTGCGTGTGTCATGGCAAAAATTATCAAAAAGACAGCAATGTCATGGTATCAGATACTGTGGCATGAGTAAGGCTGGTAAGTCCTAGTGTGAAAGTTGCCTGAAGCATTTGCTTTTCTCCCCCCCCCCCCCCCCCCCCCCCCAATATTCTCAGTTGCTCATTTGTGAGCATAAAAGATCCTCGTAATCTGTTTCATGAATGCTTGAGTCTTTTTTCTTTTCCTTCACCATTTATTTTCTTAATTTTTCTCTTTCACTGTGATTTTTGTCTTTCCCTGTTTCAGATAGGTCCATCCAGTGGTTATATTTAAATTAACTTCAGACCACAATTATTGATAACAAGTTAAGATGGGTTTTTTTCTTCTCTTAGATAAGTTGTAAAAGGACAGTGGATGAGATTTTAGACTCTCCACCTGAATAGTACTCCAGTATTTCTGAAAGAGTGGTGAGAAATACCATCCTTAACAAATAAGTTTGCCAGCTGTTATATATTGATTTTAATGTATTATTTTAAATGTCACAATACTATTAAATGATCTTAAGTTTACTTTTCACTTCCATAACACACTTATGGAAGAACCTGTCTACCTTATGTCTAAATGGCAACACCATTTCAGCCTAATTACAGAGAGTAATGTCTTTATTATGCATGCAGTCGCTTTCCAAGCACCTATAATTCTTTGAAAATTTAATAGTGGGAAAAAAGTTGGAGTATGTAAGTCCAATGTTTCAGTGTTCTGGAAAGAAATAGAAAGAAATAGTAACAACAATAAGGCTGGTGCCTGCAATATTTTTCAGAACATAAGTTTGTCTCAAGAGGAAGAGGAATAAAAATCTTAAAGTTCGTCAGAAAAAGTATTCATTATTTCCAATATTGAAAAGATGAATATTGGACAGATTTTTCTCAGTATTCATTTTTTCTTGCTCTGAGTCTTACTGAGGTGTGCAGATACTCAGATTGTATACAGAAATTCCTTTAACAACTTGAAAATGAGAAGAAAGACCATCTGGTGTTACTCAATCCTAGACATTTTACAGCTTAAGGAAGATATTTAGTGGCTGCCAGGAGTGTTAAAAGTTTTTTTTTAATCCTGATTTCTTTGCTTGAAAAGTAATTTCAGTGAAACTATTTCCTTGAAGTCCATACTTGTGTCAGTCAGTATCTACTTTCTAAAACAGCTCAACCCTCTTAACGCTACAAATCGTTCGCTCCAAATGTGGACTCATTTCACATATAGAAAACTGGTGCTGACTCCAGAATTTTAAAAACCATATAATCCATCTACCTTTATTAGTGGATTATAGATGATATTGAAGCTGAACTGATAAGAATTAATAGGTCTTTAGTGCATTTTATAAATCACAGAACTGAATCTGTGTGACAGTGCTGCTTGATTTTTCTACTGCTGTGATATTCGGGTTTTTGAAGAGCAAGTTTAGATTGGAAATCTCTTCAAATGTAAGAAAGATAGAACGTGTTAATATCCCATGGCAGAAAGAAAATGTTTTCTCCACTTAAATATTGCCACTTAACATTTTATGAAATGTAATAGCCTATGTTGCCCAGATGGCTTTCTCCCCTGGTACCTTGATTAAATATTTACTTCGTTTAAGAGTCAACAGAGGACAGAAAAATCTCTGAAAATAAATTTTTTAACATTCTCTAAAGGTTCATATTAAAAAGGCATTTTAAGCAGAACTCTATAAAATGCACTTTATTTGCATGAAAAAATTTCATATCTTTTTCTAAATTTAGATGGTTGCACAAGTTTGGATTTTCAATTATTCATTTACAGATATTTGTGATGCACAAATATGGAGAAAAAACCCTACTGACCTAACAAAAAAGAAAAAAATCCATACCCTGCTTCAGATAGCCTAAGTGCCAATTAGAAATTACAAACATGGTTAAGTGATTTCATTTGCAATTTTTTCTTAAACAAAATGATATGCAAGGTTTTTGGAAGGAATTTGTGTGAGGGAAATCTGCAAAAGAGGAGTATTGTTGCAGTAGCATCTAGATTTGTATACAATAGGTTAGGTTCCTTTTTGCTTAATTACTCATAAATGGACATGATGTTCCAAACTGTTAAGAAATTTCATGGAATGGAAGGAATAAAGTATCCACATTTATTTAGATGGGAAATACTTGCATAAGACTTGGTCAAAAATGGGCAGATTGTCTGTAGGTAAGCTGTAAGAGAAAACCTGTTCTTTCTCTAAAGGATTTGTTCAGTAACTGTTATCAAAAGACTAGATTTCTTGGTGCTGTGGCAAAATAAAACACCAGTTCTAATCTGAAGGCATCATTTATCAGAGGTTATTGTGTGGCTTTACCTCTTTTCCGAAATTGCCAGAAGGCAAAATTTTTCTTTGTATTGGATTCGTTTGTATTGTTGTGGTAAACATAGAAGTGTGGAAGGAATCACACCAAAATAATCAGGGTGGGGTTTTGTTTGTTTGTTTTTTTCTTTTTTAACACAATCCACAGAAAGATAATATGATAGCAAGATACATTTCCAACGTTGTGCCATTGTAAATCCTAAACAAAAATTGGTATCTTTCAAGGACCTGAGCTCATGAGGTTAGTCATCTAACATAGTCTTACTAGCTTTAATATTCTGTGTTTTTAGGATAAGTTCTTGTACCATTTTCAATTTTAAGAATTGGTAAATTACTGTTTGACATAATTACTTGACTGTAGGAGCTACATCTTTAAGAATCTGATTTACTGCAGAGAGTAAAAAAAAATTTATTCAAAGCAGGACAAGAGATTAAACTATCAGTAAGTGGCAAGTTTGCTAATCCAATTCCCACAATTTATATGCATTCTATCCATGTATTTTTTTTAAAAAATAATTAAAAATTAGATACAGTAGCCACTGTGTTATCTTATTTTTTTCTTATGGTGCATGACGTGTCTTAATATTTTCCACCTTTTCACAAAGTTACATTTTGGAAGTCCTTATATGTTTCTCATCTGTACTTATGTAAGAGTGAATTATGCATTTATTATATAGGACAGAGCACTGGAACAGGCTGCCCAGAGAGGTTGTGGAGTCTCCTTCTCTGGGGACATTCAAAACCTGCCTGGACACGTTCCTGTGTAACATACTCTAGGTGACCTTGCTTTGGCAGGGCGATTGGTCTAGATGATCTCTAGAAGTCCCTTCCAACCCCTAATATTCTGTGATTATGTGACCATATTACGTAAATAAAAGGAAAAACAAACTTCAGAACAACTTTCTTCTAGGAAATTGGAAATTTGAAATGCAGTGAAGAAAAATACTAACCTGAATATGGGGGACAAAGCTGGGTGTGACCTGTTACATTCCCTGTCATTCCAGTCACCATCACACAGTAGTCTTTAGGTGCTGCTCTATCACTGTTTTAGCTTGGACCCAGGGTACACATCTGCAGCAAATCCCCTAATGGTCCCCACTTGAACGGGCTTTTGGGTGTACTCTAGGGCAGCCTCTCAGGAACCCAGGCCTTTTCATGTGAAAGAGGCAAAAGATAAATCTTGGGAAAAAAATCTGTCCATAAGCAGGGATTCTTTCCTTGGAACATATTAGACCCCCCCCCCCTTAAATTAATAGATTTCATAATTCTCTAAGATTTCATAGTTCTCTAAGTATCTTTTTTAATACTTTGGTACCATTTTTTTATGGACTTCGCAAACTCTAGTGCTATAGATTATTTTCATGAAAGAATTGCTTTAGTTGTGAAGTAACTGGTGTTTCAGAATCACAGTTGTCTTTCTGTAGATGCAAATTTGAAAAAAATCTAAAAAGAAGAAGAAATAATAGCAGAAAAGTTTGAAAACGACTTTATAGTGCAATAGAAGCTCAATTGCTGTTGCTTTAGGGAACAAACCTTTTTAATGTTTTTTGTTGTTGTTGTTGTTTTGTACTTGGTAGGGATGCAGAAACTGAAGCTGTCATTAGCAAGAAGGTGGTCACAACTTGCACACTAAAAAAAACACTGACAATAAAAAAGATAGTATTTTCATGTAAGAAAGTGCTAGTTCTAAGAATCATTATGTAGTATGAAGGACAGGATATCCAGATATTTTTTTCTCTTCTATTAGTAAAAGAAAACAAGAAAAAAAAAAGATCAATTGTAGGAATACCTACAAGAGTTACAACAAGAAAACGAGCACAAAGAGAATTTGGTAAATGAAACCATCTATACTAAGAATCCATTCTGAGAAGTTGGTTACTACTGAGACTTAATTAGCAACTGGGAGAAGAACCAATTATACAAGCACAGGGTGTTAACTAGGGAGACTGAATCCTGAGATGCATCTTTTGAAAAGGTTCTATTTTTATACACAGAAACTGTTTTTGCTTTTCTTGTTTGCTTTCGAACAGTAGTCAAAATACTGAAAATTACTCCAACAACTTTAGAAGTGAATTTTATTTTTTGACTGTCATTCAAATTTTAAAGGAGCTTATAAATATATTTTAACATACTTTTCTCTGGAAAATAAGCTAAAAAACTTAGGAGAACATGTTTTTTTCTAACCCACACCCTGTTTTTCTGTCCATGTCGTGGCTCCTTGTATATGAAAAATACTAACACATGCTGATCTCTCTCTATGTATAAAGCTATATGTAGACCCAAGAAACCAGAGTTGCCATCCCTGGAGATACTTAGAAGACGTGTAGATGTGGTGCTCAGGGACATGGTTGACTGGTGGATTTGGCAGTGCTAGGTTAATGTTTGGACTCAGTGATCTTAATGGTCTTTTCCAACCTAAACAATTCTATGATTCTATGACCTGTTTTGGTCTCTTTGATATCACCTGCTCTTCTTACATTGCTATAGCCAGGTACATTAAAAAAAATAAAAAGGCAAGATGAATTAAAAAACAGTCATACAAAATCAGCAAAATTAGTTCAGAACTCTTCATATCTGTTAAATATTGTATGTACCCACCTTTTGAATGTGACAGTGACCCAGTTTTGTATGTAGTTTATGGCAGCAGCCACGTTTAGGGTTAGATGGAGCTACTGTTTAGATGAGGAAGATTATGGTCTGGAGAAAGGTGAAGTCTCATGTGCTTGCTCTCTCATCATGTGTTCCAGGAAAAAAAAAGTCTTTTAATGCATTTTACTGGTAACCTGATACCTCCAACAGTTATTAGTCTGTTCATCTCCTCAGAAAAACTGTCCCTGGCTGTAGTTAGTAATAAACCCAGATATAGTTAAAATCTTGATTAACCATTAGCATGTCTGCTTAAATAATTTTTTGGTTTGACTTGTTGACCAGAAGAACAACATTGCTTTTCAGTATTAACCTCCAAATACCTTAGGTTTTTACAGTGTCTTATTGAAGTTGCATTTATTTCTTGCTCATAATACCACAGATAACTTCTTGATAAGATTGTGTCTTTCAGATTGTCATCGATTATGTGTATTTACACTGAATTAAACTTGCTGTCATAATCATTCAAGAGAGCAACACTAGTGAAACTGACATTTTAGAATACCTGCATCTAGAAAATCTGTTTCTGATGAGATCTACATGATTAATGTAATTTTTTTTGGTATGTGAACCGTAGAAATCCAAGATTATTTGAGATAAATGTAAGTATTGACTTCTTTGAATATGAAACGAGATGATGTATTTCATTGTGAAGTTATCAAAAAAACCCCCCACTTAATGATTATTTGAAACAGAAAAAAAATCTGAAAGATTTTGTTGTAAACATCTGAAACAATAATAATTGTTATTATAATACATTTATCCCAATTTTATTGAGTTAAAAATATTTGCTGAATTCTACATGGAATCCCTGTGATTAATACTGATGTAGTTGTTGTTTCACTTTATGTGCATATCCAGTCCACAGCTGCCTTATTACTAAGTGATGGGAAAAGGTTCAGACTTAGAACTGTTGTATGGCTGGTGTCTCCACAGGTCCCAAAATTCTAATAGGTTGCAAAGTTTAGGAAGTTCTCTAGTGCAGCCCTCGGTTTCCAGTGAGGGCGACATCTGGATGCTTAGCACAGCAGACAATAAAATTTACTTGTTTCCTAACATGCAGATTTAAAAATATGCATAGTAATAAATATAATTCTACAAAATACACACTAACAAAACACTAGGTAATAAACTGGTACTTCGAGATTTATGTGCTTTATTCCCTTGTAACTACTGCCTGTCTGTATTTAGAGCTAAAAATGGCTGTTCACCTTTTAAGGTTTTATAAAGGCCCCTACTCATTTTCTAAGTAAATTATTTTTCTGTGGCCTGAAGCTACTAACAGTACCTGAAGAATTAATAATAGTGTTGGCACAGGTCAGCTCTTATCGTGCCAATTCTCTCTCACACTGAGCTCACGCGCTAATAATACAATACTTGCAACTCCAGCGGGTTTTATTACATTTGCTGGTAGTGATGACGGTAGAAATCTTAAGTGACTAGAGAAAGAGGAGGGCACTAAAAAAGATATAGCTAAAATGCATTGATAATCAACACCACCAACAAAAATACATCCTTAAGTGGAAATTTTCAAGACTCCAGCAAAAAGCCCTTGGGAGAGTTTGGGTTACTAGGTTCATCCGTGTTTCACTGAAGGAATTTAATTTCTTCCTGTGAGAACTTGGTTAAATTAACTGATTTACCTACCTGACAGAAACTTGAAAAAACAAAATAACAAATCTAATGTTAGTTCAGAGATCTTATTTGGCTCCCGTTCTGTTTATCAGTGATTGCATTGTCATCTTTTTACCAGGTTTGAGAAGTGATATTCCAGCACAGATAACGGGATGGGATGGTTGTGTTTTCTTTGTTTACTTGTCAGAGTTTGCAACGCTGGTTTGGAGAATGGATTTAGAAGTTTTGGGAAAGATCTGTTAATAGGGCTGAACACTTTTTGAGTGTTATTTGATTTACTTTTCTTTCTCAGAGTGAAACTGAGGCCATGCCAGGGTCCCCTTATACAAGTCAATAAGCAAAAATCTAAAAATGGGATTATAATTGTAGAGCTCACAACCTAAATAATAATCTGATGTTTCCATGATGTCAACTTAAAGTATATGAGTGAAATTTTATTCCTGTTGCCCAACATGTATTGAAGCAGTAAGAAATGTGTATGAATATAATTAGCATTAGAAATTAATATGTTTTAAACTAAAATTTTAATAAAGTATAATTTTGTAGTGATGGACATTGTGTTACAGTTAAGATGCCACAGTTATTAATTTAACAAGTAAATATTTACAGACATTATTTTTAGGAGAACATAAGACAAACTTCTCTTGAAACATTCAGCCACTTTTCATATGAAAACATGCTGAAAATTCTTTTGGTGAGTCTTAGCTAAGCTTGTAACTGTTTGGATTTTTTTCTCATTCATGAAAAAATAATTCTCAAGATCAAATTAAATCTCATACACACACTAACAACAGTTTGTTCACTGCCGTCATTTCTGCCCTATCCAAATTGAAGGAATGAATACTTGGCAAAAACCGTTCTGGCTCAGTTTAGACATGTCACCCTGACCTTAGTGATACTACCAGGATACCTGTAGATAGTACAGGCTTCCAAGAAAGATCAACTGCAGTGAATTAGAAATACATGAAAGCAGTGCTTACATATTCTGATACACGCTAACAGCAGGTGGTGCTCTACCTTTAAATTAAAGGCAAACTGCAGCTCCCCCCACATATGCATGGATATAAAAATATGGTTCATGCCAATGAAGGCGGATGAAGCTTGAACCGTATTTTAGTATTTTTTTATATCTGCATAGATTCATGTAAATGTGTGTATATATGGTATATGCTATTTCTGATTTAAAAGTTCTCGCGAGAGATGTCCTCTTGTCTCTGTGAGGCTTTACCAGGCTAGCAGTCAGGGGTTAGCGTTGTGTAACTTGCTGCAGTCAGAATGAGTCTTCTCAAACGTGATGCTCCTCTTCTGCAGGAGAAACCTGCAGGTTATTTTTGTTATGCTTTGAAGCCTGAGGTAGATAAGTCACACAGAGCTACCCGCAGTGGAACAATCATATCTGCAATAAGCTTTTCTTTGGTATCACTGTTGTATTTCAGTGCTAGCCCTACTGAAGGGACACGGATGTGTTATGTGATTTTCCTTGGAAGATTCTGGGTTTCCCTTCTCAAAGAATTTCAACCCATGCTCCAGCAGTACACTTTAATTATGGGATAGTGCAGCTATCTCTGTAGAGAGTTGTGAGAACTACGTATTGTAGAGCTGAAGCTGAATTTTAATGTCTTTGACAGAAGTAGTTTAAGTAGTAAATTACAACAAATGACCATATTCCTAGAGATCTTGCGAAGATATCTCGATGACCAGTGAATCATATGAAGTATAAACCAATTCATTTAACATATCTGAGGAAAGGGCTTACAGTCACACTAATCAAAGGCACAGAATGTTATAAAGCTATTGAGATAATGTATACTACGTAGTTTCATTTCTGCATAGATATAACTTCACTGGCAGACAAGAGGTTCAAGTAGAATACCATATATAAAAAAGTCTAGATGCATTTATGAGACTAATAGGCAAATTCTGTGACCTACTGGGTTAAAAGACAGTAACTAAATCTGTGAATTTCCTGGGTTTATGTTATTATGAACGATGACTAAGAGAATTGTATCTTGCTCAAAAATGTTTCTGCTGATTCAGATCTACCTAAGTGATTCTGTGCCAAGCTGAAAAATACTACTACCATTACAATGACACTAAAGCTAAATGAAACCCACAATATTTATTGGATTCAGTGTGCAATCAAATGGACATATGGATGAATGTTATTGACAACATAATTATCACTGGAAACTGGATGTGTGATACACTTATTCTTGAAATTTAGAGAGCTTTCAGTGTTATTGACGGAGAAACAAAGGATAAATTCAATAAAAAGAAGTAGTTTTTACATATTGGGCTTAAATTGCATAATGCATGATTATTGGTTTGTAGTTCGAACAAAATAAATGCATGTTAAGATCAAAAAATTACTTTCTAACATAGATGAAGAAAATAAATGAGAATTCTTAACATTTCTGTAGCTTTCCAATATATAGTAATTATAAAAACTATTTTGATTTTATAACTTTCCAGGACTGTTGCTAGTGATTTATTTCTTTATTTTGGTAAGATTAAAAATAAGGAGGAACCAAAGTAAAGACAATGTTTTGTTGTGGGGTTTTTTTTGCCTTGCTGCACATAGCTGAGACTTAATTTGTTGTTTTTATAGTGTTTATCATCCTGTGCCTGTATGGTAGGTACTAACAAATGAGCATGGATTGGAATCTCATAAAGGATTTGATTGTTTTTACAAGGTTTCTCTTAAGCATATATAGATTTGCACGTATTTAAATTGTCACTTGATCTTTGGATAAAAACCACTTTTTTGTTTACAGTGGATATTACCTGAATATTCATTATGTTAGTTCCAAAGTGGGTATTACTATGGAAGTATGTGTACTAGAAGGAAACATCCTGGTTTTACTGATGTTAAATTCATAACTCTGCAAAAGGCTCATTTAAAAAAAAACCAAACCAACAACCAAAAAAAACCAACCCAACCAACATGTAATATGCAAGCTTTACTCTGCCTCCTTTTAATAATGTTCTTTTCATCATATGTTAGACCTTGTTTTAAGTTAAATGTTTACTTAAATGCCTCTTTGATGCCAATGTTTTATTGATCATCTTTTATTGATCATCTTGCAGATGATCAACAAAATATTATTCCATTAAAATTTTAGAAAATATTTGGAATGATATCATGCTTGCAATAAATGTCACCGAAGTTCACTGCAGTTCTTTTGGAACAAAATTGATACAGTCATTAGCAGGGAAACCCAGAAACAGCTTGTACAGCTTTAGAAGTATGTCTGTCTAGACAGCAGATGAATGGAGAAGAAATTCTTCCTGCATTGGCCTTGAGCAAACTCTATACTAAATCACAAGTAGTTATATAAGCCAAAACTGCAGTGACCAGACGTTCTACATTATAATTTATGTAATCATGACGTGTTTACATATTATAAATAAACATATATTTTATTTGTGGGATACTCTGCAATAGTAAAATGTGTGACTCATGGAATGCCAGTAATAAAAATATATACCTAGAAAGAAATATCCTTACAGAAAAAATAACAATACTATTCCTCTGGCTTTCATTGTGTGCTATTCCTGGCAGAAAAAAAAAAGCTTTAGCATAGAGCTGTAAATCTGAGCTCCAGTACACTCAGCAAGATTTATGGTTGTGCCTCAGGCTGACAAGAACTGTGAGGTGACTCTTCCTCTTTGCACTTGCTTCCCCAGTGTGGACCAAAAGGCTGAGTTCTTTTATAGGGAGATCTCCCTCTCTCTTCAGGGAATTTCAATCAGCTAAAGATACTTTGAAACACAGTGACCAGAGAGACAGACAAAGCCCTGGCACTTGCTTCTGTCTAGCAGACACCTAGAAATACAGCAAAGTTGGGTGAAGGCTTTCTCTTTCTCAGGACAAGGGAGCTCCCCTTCAGTAATGTGATGGCAAATATTTACTCTGTTAGATGTTCACACTTGCAATCAAAATATGTCAGGAACTGAAATAATGGCATATAACTGTACACTTAATTTGTATATAGTATAGCTTAACCCACAGCAAAAGATTTCAGATAAATCATGCTACTTCACATTTCTGGCCAGCTTAGAACATATAGTGTGTATGAAAGGTAGCTCAGCTCATGCTTGGTAAGCCACAGTAACTTGATTCATTATTAATTTCCTGGGAAGCTATAGCACAAATTGTATGAAGTTGCATAGGTTAAAATCTCAAGTGGTTTTAACAGATTCCTGTTACAATGTGCTCAATATACGACTGTCAGCATATTGACATTTGCAAGTTTTAGCTGAAGTCTGTTTGAACCAGCTTCAAAAGAGAAATTCTGCCCAAGACTGGTTGTTATGAATGATAAAGGGATACAGCAGATATTGGGAGCATTAGAGGAAGGGGACAAACCTCAGGAGTGAAGCAAGGAAGGTGTCAGCACCGTAGTCTATAGATGTTGGCATGGACTTGATAGAAACCTCAGGGAAAAGGAGTGAAAAATAGCAATTTGAACAGCTGTTTCCACAATGTGCCAACATAACCTTGATGGGAAGTAAAAAATGGAGAGACCGGATTGTGTGCAGCCAGTGCTTGAACCTGGAAAGGCTCCCTGAAGTCAGCACACCCACAGAGTCTGGTGCCACGCCAAGCCGTATTGCATAGGGGCCGTGAGGATAAAGCAAGTAGGAATAATCATAAGGAGCTCAGAGCCGCAGCAATCTTACTGAGCCATCTCTGCCGCTCAGCTCTAAATGTCTGGAGCATTAAATATTGAATAGCGACATTGTCGCGGGTTAGGGCTGGGCCGGCCACTAACACGGGCAGACGCTCTCTAACCCCCTCTTTGCCCCCCCCCCCAAACGGGAAGAGAAAAGGGAATGAGGCAGAGAGACTTACGAGTTAGAGAGGAAAAAAAACTAGAACAGCTTTAATGAAAGTAATAGAAATAATGGTAAAAAGATAAAAGTAAAGAATTATATACAACTATAGATAGTAGCCCGATATCAAACCTGATTCCCTCCCCCCATGGAAATCACCACTGGTGCTGCAGAGCAGGAGGCACTGGGGAAACCCCAGGCTCAGCGGCGGCGGGAGCTGGATACAGGGAGCTGGATTCGGGAACTCAGGATCCGGATCAAAATCAGGAGGTCAGATGGAGTCCTCTCTGGACACCGGCCATTGCAGAAAAGAAGGGCGAAAAGGCCGAAAAAGGGCCGAAACTCTCGTGATCACTCAATTTATACTAAATATGACGTATATGGGATGGAAGACTCTCGTTGGTCACCTGTCCTGTCTATTACCCCCCGGAGGTGCCACCTTTTACTTCCTTGTGCCCCCCTCTTACTACCCAGCACCCCCAGCGTGGCACACAAGAGCCAGCAGTGGCCTTGGTCACTATAGGAATAAGTATAAGCAAGAGCCTTTCTACATACCAGTCCCAGGCAGTGACTGTAAACATCAGGTGTTATCACTGCCAGTAGCACACACTGTCTGCAAAAACATGCTGCTGACTTCAGAACGTGCAGCCTTTGAGAAGACACTAAACTGGAAAGTAAAATTCACTAAACAGGACTGGGTTTTCAGCTAAACCCAGGACAGACATGCATTCGCTGGAGGGAGCTTCATACAAAGCATACATGAATTCAACCCCACTAAGGCAGCCTCTTAATCTGAAGACAACGGCAGGAGAAAGGTGTTTTAAAGCATAACGTACTGTATGTTTTACCGGTACCTGTGCTCATGTTCATTGTTCACTTGCGTAGTTAGTATCAGAAGTCCAATACGCAGAAACTGTCTGTGACCTGAAAAATCAAATAGGGGACAGCGGACTGGGAGATGCTGCTTCCTGGGTTTTATCTGAGGGCTAAATGACTGGTTTCTTCATTCATCCCAGCAGTGACTTTAATCCTTTCTCAATTGAAAAACTGCTATCATTTCCACATTTGCCATGTGAGATGCTGTGTTTCATTACACTTGATCGGTTCTGCCTCTGGGAGCTTTTCCATGTCTCACCAATTGGAAATCAAAAGAGTAAGCAAAACTTGGTCAGTGAGCAACCATTTCCTAAAGATTTCGTCTTGATTTTTTGTATGTTTGTAAAATTCATTAAGTCATTCAGAACAGCCACACAGAAGTTACTTTAGGGAGTTTAGGGAAAAGAGAAAGCAAGCTGTAAGCTATCTTTATTACTAAAATAAATAAAAGTTCAGAGAAATTAATGTTTACAGCCCTTATATGATAGGCATAAAGTGATGTATTAATATACAACTTTAGGGAACAATTAAAAAAACCCAAACAAACCATTGCTCCTTTGCAAAATAGAAAATACTCACGTTTACTTCTCTGTATATAACATATGGGACCTGGTAGTAAATTGAGAATATTACACATGGTTAATTTATCATGTTAATTTGAACCCATTTCAAAATATCATTAACTAGCTTTTCATTTACCTTTAATAAATATAATTTACTTTTTCTCTGGAGTCATTAATGAGCCTGAGACACCTTAAAATCAATTGGGCTTTCTTCTAGTGGGACCCCTTCTTCTCTCGCTAATTTTAATAAGAATCCTGATTTTTTTATTTTTTTAACTGGCAAGTTTTCTGTATTCCCAACTGCCCCAGAGCGCAGGCAGAGACATCTGGCAGTCAGCCTGGAGGAGCAAGAGGAGGGGCTGATGGGGCACTCAGGCTCCAACCACTTGCCAGAGAAGCCAGTGCCAGTTTCACTTTGCCCCTGCCGCGAGAAAATTAGTTGTATAAAAGCCTTTCAGGCAGGTGACAGGCAAACGACTCTTGTTTTTTTTTCATTTGTATCACAGTATGGGATTTTTCTAGAAATTTACCTCTGTCTCCCTACTCCTCTCACTAATTTTCAAAAATGATCCCAATTTGCACCATCAAAAATACCTACCAAAAGCATAGATGGAGAAACAGATGGAGACGGATAGTGTTGGAGAGAAGATAGGAGGCTGAATAGCTTCGTATGGTTGATTGGGTGGTTAATAGCTCATATCACTTCATAGTATTAGACAGTAGCCTCGCCAGATAGACTGAGAGAACTGAAAGATTCGTGTGGTGGTGGTTGGAGGAAGTGCAGCACAGGGTTTCAGGAGTGCTGTGCACTTACAGAAAAAAATGCTGAATAGTAAAGAAAAAAATGTAAATAATCTTTAGAAGGACAGCCAAATCATACAATGTTTTGACTCCTCGATCTGACATGATTATTTGCTAAAACATGTCAATTAATGGAGTCAGTACAACTTTTATTTGTGGGACATGAATATAGTCCTGTGAATGTAACAAATAGGGTGTAGGAAGGAAAAAAGCAAAGTGTATTGTATAGCCAAGAGGTTAGTGGGGCACATTTGTGTGGTTCTGTCTGAGTGATCACCCCTCATGGGTGGTTGGTGCTCATTAAAAAGGGACTGAAAAGCATTCTCGAGAAAGGAACAGATCCACCTTCATAATTTCTGGCATCTGAAACCAAAAGACAGTTCTCTTTATTAGAAGGTGAAGCTGTTGCAAACTTATGATTTCAAAAAAAGAGCAAAGCCCCTCGTAAAGGTCTGAGCTGAATTAAATGTAAGAGAACTTCAGAAGACATTAATTTTGTTGCCATGCTAGTGATCTACTAAGAAAATAACAACAGTGCCTGTGAATGAGTGCAAGTCTGTGTGTGCCCTAAGGCATGAGAAGCAGAGCAGGGCTGATGTAGCAGGCAGAGGATGTCTCCCGGTGCCCTCAGCAGTCTGCCCAGGTCTCTGGTGGCCAGAGGCTATCATGGGGATTGCATTGGAGGTACCAGGGTGTGATTACAACAGTTTAGTGAAAGAACATTTATCCATGTTTTGTCACATTGCAGGCTTAATCAGTAGCTGTATATCTCTCTCTACACCTAACCTTTCTCATTTCACTCTTAAAACGCACACTCCTCCAGAAGAATTATACTAGAACTGGAATTTGGAAGACTCGTTACCAAAAGGGCCTGAGAATGCACTTGAATTGCAGTAGCAAGTTGTTTGAACAAAATGGAAATGTTTAATGAGGTCATTACACAGGCTGACACTGTATCAGAAGTAGTGTGGCCAGCAGGACCAGGGAAGTGATCATACCCCTGTACTCAGCACTAGTGAGGCCGTGCCTCAAATCCGATGTTCAGTTTTGGGCCCCTCACTACAAGAAAGAGTTTGAGGTGCTGGAACTTTTCCAGAGAAGGACAATAAAGCTGGTAAAGGATCTCTAGAACAAGTGTTATGAGCGAGCGGCTGAGGGAACTGGTGTTATTTAGCCTGGAGAAAAGGAGGCTGAGGGGAGACCTTATCACTCTCTACAAGTACCTTAAAAGAGGTTGTAGTGAGATGTGGATCAGTCTCTTCTGCCAAGTAACAAGTGATAGGACCAGCAAATGGCTTCAAGTTGCACCTGGAGTGGGTTAGACGGGAGATTAGGAAAAGTTTCTTCACTGAAAGGGTTATCAAACATTCAAACAGGCTGCGCAGGAAAGTGAGTCACCATCCTTGGAGATATTTAAAAGATGTGTAGATGTCATGCTTAGAGACATATTTTAATGGTGAGCTTGGTAGTCCTATGTGTATGGTTAGACTCGATCTTAAAGGTCTTTTCCAACCTAAATGGTTCTATGACTCCATATAATTTAATTTATCCTCAGTGTGCAGTTGTTTAGAAAACAAAGAGCTACATGAACCTTTCTTTGCTATCTAAAGTTATTCCTCTTTGTCCTGGGTTTAGCTAAAAACCCAGTCCTGTTTAGTGAATTTTACTTTTCAGTTTAGTGTCTTCTAAAAGGCTGCACGTTCTGAAGTCAGCAGCATGTGCTACTGGCAGTGATAACACCTGATGTTTGCAGTCACTGCCTGGGACTGGTATGTAGAAAGGCTCTTGCTTATACTTATTCCTATAGTGACCAAGGCCACTGCTGGCTCTTGTGTGCCACGCTGGGGGTGCTGGGTAGTAAGAGGGGGGGCACAAGGAAGTAAAAGGTGGCACCTCCGGGGGGTAACAGACAGGACAGGTGACCAACGAGAGTATTCCATCCCATATACGTCATATTTAGTATAAATTGAGTGATCACGAGAGTTTCGGCCCTTCTTTTCGCCTTCTTTTCCTGCAACAGCCGGTGTCCAGAGAGGACTCCATCTGACCTCCTGATTTTGATCCGGATCCTGAGTTCCCGAATCCAGCTCCCTGTATCCAGCTCCCGCCGCCGCTGAGCCTGGGGTTTCCCCAGTGCCTCCTGCTCTGCAGCACCAGTGGTGATTTCTATCGGGGGAGGGAGTCGGGTTTGATATCGGGCTACTATCTATAGTTGTATATAATTCTTTACTTTTATCTCTTTACCATTATTCCTATTATTTTCATTAAAGTTGTTCTAGTTTTTTTTTCTTCTCTCACCCGTAAGTCTCTCTGCCTCATTCCCTTTTCTCTTCCTGTTTAGGGGGGGAAGAGGGGGTTAGAGAGCGTCTGTCCGCGTTAGTGGCCGGCCCAGCCCTAACCCGCGACAGATTTATTGGCGCCCAACGTGGGGCAAGAAAACAAACACCAATCAGGCTCAGACTATTTTACCAGCTATTTAGACACAACTGGGCTCTGATATATTGCCCGCATAGTTTAAATTCCATCCGGCGCAGTTGAGAGCGTATCAGATCTTTTCTTTGAGAGTTCTGAAGGGTTAGAGGAGAAAAAACCAGACCGCACACATCATGTTATCGGTCGGTGAAATGTTATGTCATGTTCTTTTAAATGTGGGTTCCTCCCTGGGTGTCAAAATTTTGTCCAAACTCTCGAGTGTGATTTGGTATATCGTTCTGTGGTTTGCCTGTTCTGGTTTCATGACAAGATTTCTCACTGTACTGGGTTTTTTTGGGTCGGTGTATTCTGCAGTAATTTGGGTGATCGGCATACCTGAATACCTTAAGAGCACAATGATGAATTTTGTTTTTAACTACACTTTCAATTTCACCTTAGGAAATTATACCCATTTGTTTGCTAATCTGAGTCTACCAGATTTTAATGATTGTGATTGTGGATGTGAATGCAGTTATCTTAATCGAAAGATTGAATTGCTATTGATTCTGATGTTAATGCCCATGAATCTCTTGGCATTGTGGCGTTTCTGTAGGAATTTGTGCAAGTCATTGAGTATCACTGTGTCCTTTAACACTCAGTCTGTATCAGCAAATGTCGCCCCTGTGACTAGAAAGAAACATCGGAAAAAGTCAATTGCCCTAACAACAGATAACACAACTCCAGGACAAAGTCCTTCTAAAGTAGCACCATCAGATGACTCAGATTCAGACTCAAAAAAGAAGGCTGGTCCCCCAACAGATTCAGTATTAGAAAGGTTAGTTACGGCCTGGAAGGCAAGTCATCCATCATCAGATGATTCTGATCCAGGACAGGGTCCTTCCCAACCGAAGTCATCAGATGGTTCGAAGCCACAAACGGACACAGTTGTCAAACCTTTAACTCTGAGGGACATGCGAGATGTGAGAAAGGACTTTGGCCGTCGTGAGGGTGAATCATATTACAGGTGGTTACTCCGATGCTGGGATAAAGGAGCCGAGACCATTAATCTGAACGGTAAAGAAGCCAAACAGCTGGGATCCCTGTCTGGAAACGCAGGCGTTGACACGGAACTTGCAAAAGACGACAACAGTCTCAGCCTCTGGAGAAGACTCTTGACAGCTATTAAGAACCGGTATACCCACAAGGACGATATTCCTATCCACACAACCAACTGGACCAGCATGGAGAAAGGCATTAAGTTCCTGAGAGAACTAGCAGTGAGAGAGGTGATTTACAGTGATCCACAAACAATCTTAAACCCTGATCAAATGCCCTGCCACAAACACGTTATTCAGATGTTTGTGAGGAGTGCCCCACCAGTGTATAAGCACACCTTGTCAACAATGGTCTGGGCATTAGATGGAGATGGTCAGGTACCAACAGTGAGTGAAGTGGCCAACAAAGCACGACAGTATGAAGACAGTACTGCCAATCCCCAACAAATTCAGATTGCTGCCATGGAAAAAATAATCGAGGAAAACAACAGATCACTGGAGAAATCAATTGGGAAAGCGATTGAGATAACAATGGAGAAAACCAATGAATCAATTGAGAGAGCAATGGAGAAAACCAATCAAGCAATTGAGAAAAACAGTGAATCATTTGAGAAAAACAATCAATCATTAGAGAAGCTGATTGAAACATTGTCCAAGAGAGATGACAGACCTCAGTGGAGCCGTGTTGATGCTGTTAGAAAATACAGACCTTCAAGATCAACTAAAAATGATGGCAACTTGTCACGGAATGACTTGTGGATTTTCCTACGTGGATATGGTGAGGACATGAGAAACTGGGATGGAAAACCTACTTCTGCTCTACGAGAACGAGTATCCAATTTGCGAAACACCAATAGAAGACAACAATCTGCCACGAGAAGGAATAATCGGAATGTAAATGTAGTTAATACTGTGAATCAAGTAAACCCCGTGAATCAACCTCAAAATTAGAGGGGCCCTGCCTCCAGCCAGGTGGAGGAGAGGGACAACCGAGTTTATTGGACTGTGTGGATTCGGTGGCCTGGCACATTAGAACCACGAAAATATAGAGCTCTAGTGGACACCGGTGCACAGTGCACTCTAATGCCATCGAATCATACAGGTACTGAAACTGTTACTATTTCTGGAGTGACGGGTGGTTCTCAACAACTGTCTGTATTGGAGGCCGAAATGAGCCTTACTGGGAATATGTGGAAAAAGCACCCTATAGTGACTGGTCCAAATGCCCCATGCATCCTTGGCATAGACTTCCTCAAGAAAGGGTATTACAAGGATCCAAGAGGGTATCGATGGGCTTTTGGCATAGCAGCTGTAGAGACTGAGGACATTGATCAGCTGTCTAGCTTGCCCAAACTTTCAGAGGAGTCTAGTGTTGTAGGGCTGATGAAAACTGAAGACCAACAGGTACCAATTGCTACTAAAACAGTGCATCGACGACAATATCGTACCAACCGAGACTCTGTAGTTCCCATCCATAAGCTGATACGTCAGCTAGAAAGCCAAGGAGTGATCAGCAAAGCTCGCTCACCATTTAACAGTCCTATCTGGCCTGTCCGTAAGTCTGATGGAGAATGGAGATTGACTGTAGACTATCGGGGCCTAAATGAGGTTACACCACCGATGAGTGCTGCCGTGCCGGACATGTTAGATCTTCAGTATGAGCTGGAGTCGAAGGCAGCTAAGTGGTATGCCACAATTGACATTGCTAATGCGTTTTTCTCTATTCCTATAGCAGCAGAATGCAGGCCGCAGTTTGCTTTCACCTGGAGGGGTATCCAGTACACCTGGAACCGACTGCCCCAGGGGTGGAAACACAGCCCTACCATCTGCCATGGACTGATCCATACTGCCCTGGAGAGAGGTGGAGCTCCGGAACATCTGCAATACATCGATGACATCATTGTATGGGGTAACACAGCAGAAGAAGTTTTCACAAAAGGTAAGAAAATAATTGAGATTCTTTTGGATGCTGGTTTTGCCATAAAGAGAAGCAAGGTCAAGGGACCTGCACGAGAGATCCAGTTTTTGGGAGTGAAATGGCAAGATGGACGTCGACAGATCCCAATAGACGTGATTAACACAATATCAGCTATGTTGCCACCAACTAACAAAAAAGAAACACAATCCTTCTTAGGTACTGTGGGTTTCTGGAGAATGCATATTCCTGGTTATAGTCAGATTGTGAAACCTCTTTTTGATGTGACTCGAAAGAAAAACAAATTTCAATGGGGCCCTGAACAGCAACAGGCCTTTGAACAAATCAAACAAGAGATTGTACAAGCAGTAGCTCTTGGGCCAATTCGAACAGGGCAAGATATTAAAAATTTGCTATACACTGCAGCTGGGGACAATGGTCCTACCTGGAGCCTTTGGCAGAGGGCACCAGGAGAAACTCGAGGTCGACCCTTAGGATTTTGGAGCCGAAAATATAGAGGCTCTGAGGCCAACTATACTGCAACTGAAAAAGAAATATTGGCCGCATATGAAGGAGTTAAAGCTGCTTCGGAAGTGATTGGTACTGAGGCACAGCTTCTCCTAGTACCACGAATACCAGTCCTAAACTGGATGTTCAAGAGTAAAGTTCCTTCCACACATCATGCCACTGATGCTACATGGAGTAAATGGACTGCCCTAATTACACAGAGAGCTCGAATGGGTCATCACAATCGTCCAGGACTTTTAGAGGTAATCGCAGACTGGCCACAAGGTAAAGACCTTGCAATGCCCGCTAAGGAGGTGGTGACACGTGCTGAGGAAGCTCCACCATATAATCAGTTACCAGATAATGAGAAGCAGTATGCCCTATTTACTGATGGATCTTGCCGCCTTGTAGGAAATCGTCGTAAGTGGAAAGCTGCTGTGTGGAGTCCCACACGACGTGTTGCAGAGGCAACTGAGGGAGAAGGTGGATCAAGTCAGTTTGCAGAGGTAAAAGCCATCCAGCTGGCCTTAGACATTGCTGAACGGGAAAAATGGCCAGTGCTCTATCTCTATACTGACTCATGGATGGTGGCAAATGCTTTTTGGGGTTGGTTAAAACAGTGGAAGCATAATAACTGGGAGCGCAGAGGTAAGCCTATTTGGGCTGCTGAACTATGGCAAGACATTGCTGCTCGGCTAGAGAACTTAGTTGTAAAGGTACGCCACGTAGATGCCCATGTGCCCAAAAGTCGTGCTACTGAGGAACATCGACACAATCAGCAAGTGGATCAGGCTGCTCAAGTGTTCCAAACAGACTTGGACTGGGAACATAAAGGTGAACTGTTTCTAGCTCGGTGGGCCCACGACACTTCAGGACATCAAGGAAGAGATGGAACATACAGATGGGCTCGTGACCGAGGGGTGGATTTAACTATGGACGCTATTGCGCAGGTTATCCATGATTGTGAAATATGCGCCGAAATTAAGCAAGCTAAGCGATTAAAACCTTTGTGGTATGGGGAACGATGGTTAAAATATAGGTATGGGGAGGCCTGGCAGATTGATTACATCACACTTCCTCTAACTCGCCAGGGTAAGCGCTATGTGCTCACTATGGTGGAAGCAACTACCGGATGGTTAGAAACGTATCCTGTGCCTCACGCCACTGCCAGAAACACTATCTTGGGCCTAGAAAAGCAGATCCTGTGGCGACATGGCACTCCGGAAAGAATTGAATCAGATAATGGGACTCATTTCAAAAACAGTCTTATAGACAATTGGGCTAAAGAACATGGTATTGAATGGGTATATCATATTCCTTATCATGCACAAGCCTCTGGGAAAATTGAACGATATAATGGACTGTTAAAAACTACTCTGAAAGCTATGGGAGGTGGAACTTTTAAAAACTGGGACAAGAATTTAGCACAAGCCACCTGGTTAGTTAACACCAGAGGATCCATCAATCGTGCTGGTCCTGCTCATTCAGAGCCTTTGCATACAGTAGAGGGAGATAAAGTCCCTGTGGTGTATGAAAGGAATTTGTTGGGGAAGACTGTCTGGGTATTTCCTGCTTCGGGCAAAGGCAAACCCATTCGTGGAGTTGCTTTCGCTCAAGGCCCTGGAACTACTTGGTGGGTGATGATGAAAGATGGTGAAGTTCAATGTGTACCTCAAGGAAATTTAACTCTGGGTGAGAATACTCGATTTAATCCTGTATGATGTTGTTACGTAATACTAATAGTGTTCAATAAGTGTTTTTCAGAATAATAACCAGTGATGACCAGAGCTGACCTCATCGAGTGACATCCAGCAACTGAGCTAGCCTTGTTGAGTGACATCCAGTAACTTCTTCGAAGTGAACCTACAACCTGTGGACACGAACTGTAACGAATCCCACATGAATTTTCCTGCCCTGAGAGACTGCTATGATGGATGGAACCCACGATTCTGAACTTTATGAACTTACTGAACTTTTCCTATAAGTAGATCATTAGCTCGTGATCAGTATGACGTAAATGGTATGGAATAAGGGGTGGAATGTCCTGGGTTTAGCTAAAAACCCAGTCCTGTTTAGTGAATTTTACTTTTCAGTTTAGTGTCTTCTAAAAGGCTGCACGTTCTGAAGTCAGCAGCATGTGCTACTGGCAGTGATAACACCTGATGTTTGCAGTCACTGCCTGGGACTGGTATGTAGAAAGGCTCTTGCTTATACTTATTCCTATAGTGACCAAGGCCACTGCTGGCTCTTGTGTGCCACGCTGGGGGTGCTGGGTAGTAAGAGGGGGGCACAAGGAAGTAAAAGGTGGCACCTCCGGGGGGTAACAGACAGGACAGGTGACCAACGAGAGTATTCCATCCCATATACGTCATATTTAGTATAAATTGAGTGATCACGAGAGTTTCGGCCCTTCTTTTCGCCTTCTTTTCCTGCAACAGCCGGTGTCCAGAGAGGACTCCATCTGACCTCCTGATTTTGATCCGGATCCTGAGTTCCCGAATCCAGCTCCCTGTATCCAGCTCCCGCCGCCGCTGAGCCTGGGGTTTCCCCAGTGCCTCCTGCTCTGCAGCACCAGTGGTGATTTCTATCGGGGGAGGGAGTCGGGTTTGATATCGGGCTACTATCTATAGTTGTATATAATTCTTTACTTTTATCTCTTTACCATTATTCCTATTATTTTCATTAAAGTTGTTCTAGTTTTTTTTTCTTCTCTCACCCGTAAGTCTCTCTGCCTCATTCCCTTTTCTCTTCCTGTTTAGGGGGGGAAGAGGGGGTTAGAGAGCGTCTGTCCGCGTTAGTGGCCGGCCCAGCCCTAACCCAACCTGTTTGTTGGAGAAATTCACCTGATTTGGAAGCTGTAGCAATAAATCTATAGTATTGGCAGAAACCTATTCATACAACGTGAAAATTTTGCTACAAGTTCTGGAGGAAAGTCAATGTTGCAAAGTGAAGTGTAAAATTATTCCTGTCTCAATGTTATTTTTGAGTCATATATCTCTGCCTTTTATGAACAGCAGGCATATTTGGAAGAATTATGTCTGAGTCATAAATCCCTATTTGCCTGGGACATGACTAATAGGTGTCTTTAGCACAGTAAGATGATATTACTGTCTTAGCTTGCAATTTTTTTAACCTCTGAAGCACACAGGACAGATGAAGTTTAAACAATATGATGACGTTAATCTATGGTCTGTCAGAGTATGGTTACCTCCCTCCTTTTCTGGTCCATTGGTTCCAACCAGCAGATACAGTAATTTATATGAGTCCCCAAATTTATTTTTTCAGTGTTTAGCAAGCAGAGCTAGTGTGGTTGCTTTCACAACCTGCCGGTTGTCATGATCAGTGGGAGAATGGGAGTGAGTCAAGGGAAGGGAGGAGAGGGAGGAGATTGTGTTTGGGCATTCCCTCACACTGCATCCACTGGGGCTGTGACCAGGGAAAGCAAAAGTCTATTTAAATTAATAATACTGCAAGATCTTTCTGCTGTAGCTACTGGGTGAGGGGGGGCTTATCTGTTTGTAGGCAGTTACCGACCCCTTGTGTTGTGAGCAGCTGTACGTTTTGAGTGCAAGAAAATCATTTTCATGACCGGGTTTCTGCTGTTCCCATTGTCTTGTAGAAAAGACAAAGAACAACTAACACATCTAAAATATTAATATTTAATATTCGTGAATATCTATGCTAGTCTAAAGTCTGCCAAGCACTGCTTATGAACAGGTTCTGAATTTTACAGAAGAGCTTATTAGAGTGCTAGCACCATCTACTCTCCATACCTTTACTAGCTATTTGTCGTTATCATTATTATTAGCTATTTATTGATCTGTGGTAGGTCACACTGTGCACTCCTGCACAGCGTTATGCATGGCTAGACTAGTTGCCCCAAAACTTATGCCTCTGCAAAAGTCAAGGCCTCTTAATGTATGTATATATGCAGAATGCGTTACAAGATACACTGATAAATGTCATCATATGTAACAGGAATGTGTTCATTCATTGTTATACACGGGAGTCCCCTGAACATCCTCAAGTGTTTCTGACATTACGTTACCTGCAACATTAATTTATCTTGGCTGGACAATGTGAAAATACTATCCAGAAGTTTCTTTGTGAAATTTTGATGTGGTTATGTCTTTAATTGTTTGCTCTTCAATATTCCTGATATGCGATTTGTCACTTAAATCACATGGCATTGTATTTGCTCAGTCATTAGGCGGCCTAAATGCTTGGAAGAAAATAACTGTTGAGGAATAATGGACGAGGAGTAATATATAATGCATCACTGAAATGGAAATTAATCAAAATTTATGCAGAAATTCACAAGCCCTTCAGCAGTCATCCACATTTTCTGTAACTAAAATGGTAGCTGTCCAAGTATTTACAAACAAATAACACCCTACCCCCTCTTATGGAGCTAGCTGATAAGATGTATTTGCTAAAATTTCAACAAATTACACTTTGTGGTGTTCGATCAGTTCTAATTAATTCTAGATGTTCCTTGGGGCAAATTTTGTTCAAATGAACTGATTATTAGCAGTGATGAGAATTGGATGGTGAAAATTGTATCCTTTCCTACAGCCTTCAGGAATATGAGAGCAGTTGCTTGGTTATCCAGGGATCTGCTGGGCAGACTCAGGTGGAAAGGGAGGGTGTTTAAATTGTGGAAGGAAGGGCTGGCCACTTTGGTGGAGTACAGGGCAGCTGTCAGGGAGTGCAGGGAGGCAATCAGAAAAGCTAAGGCCTCCTTGGAGTTAAAACTTGCAAGGGAGGTCAAAGACAACAGAAAGGGCTTCTTCAAATACATTGCTGACAAAACTAACACTAGAGGCAATGTAGGCCCTCTGTTGAATGAGGTGGGTGTCCTGGAGACAGAGGACAGAAAGAAGGCAGAGTTGCTGAATGCCTTCTTTGCCTCTGTCTACACTGTTGGAGACCGTCCTCAGGAGCCTCAGTCCCCTGAGGCCCCAGAGGAAGTCATGACAAAGGAGGAGTCTGCCCTGATTGATGAGGAGTGGGTTAAGGATCAGTTTGAACACTTGGACATTCATAAATCCATGGGCCCTGATGGGATGCACCCACGGGTGCTGAGGGAGCTGGCGGGAGTCATTGCTAGGCCACTCTCCATCATCTTTGGTAAGTCATGGGTAACAGGTGAGGTGCCTGAAGACTGGAGGAAAGCGAATGTCACTCCAGTCTATAAGAAGGGCAGGAAGGATGACCCGAGTAACTACAGACCGGTCAGCCTCACCTCCATCCCTGGAAAGGTGATGGAACATCATATCCTTGACACTGTCTCTAGGCATATCAAGGATAAGAAGGTTATTAGGAGCAGTCAGCATGGCTTTGCCAAGGGGAAGTCATGTTTGACCAACCTGATAGCCTTTTATGAAGACATAACCAGGTGGATGGATGGTGGCCATGCAGTGGACGTGGTCTACCTGGACATCAGCAAGGCCTTTGACACCGTCTCCCACAGCATCCTCATAGGTAAACTGAGGAAGTGTGGTCTGGATGACCAAGTAGTGAGGTGGGTCGAGAACTGGTTGAAGGGAAGAAGCCAGAGAGTTGTGGTCAATGGGGCTGAGTCTGGCTGGTTGCCTGTGTCTAGTGGGGTCCCTCAGGGGTCAGTGCTTGGGCCGGTGCTGCTTAATATATTCATCAATGATCTGGATGAGGGATTAGAGAATGTTGTCAGCAAGTTTGCTGATGATACGAAGTTGGGGGGAGTGGTTGACACACCAGAAGGCTGTGCAGCCATTCAGAGAGACCTAGACAGGCTGGAGGGCTGGGCGGGGAGAAATCTTATGAAGTTTAATAAGGGCAAGTGTAGAGTTTTGCACTTGGGAAAAAATAACCCCATGTACCAATATAGGTTGGGGACTGCCCTGCTGGAGAGCAGTGCAGGGGAAAGGGACCTGGGGGTTCTAGTGGACAGCAGGATGACCATGAGCCAGCAATGTGCCCTCATGGCCAAGAAGGCCAATGGCATCCTGGGGTGTATTAGAAGGGGAGTAGCAAGTAGGTCAAGAGAGGTCCTCCTGCCCCTCTACTCTGCCCTGGTGAGGCCACATCTGGAATATTGTGTCCAGTTCTGGGCCCCTCAGTTCAAGAAGGACAGGGAGCTGCTTGAGAGAGTCCAGCGTAGAGCCACAAAGATGGTGAAGGGAGTGGAGCATCTCCCTTATGAGGAAAGGCTGAAGGAGCTGGATCTCTTTAGCTTGGAGAAGAGGAGGCTGAGGGGTGACCTCATCAATGTTTATAAATATGTCAAGGGGGAATGTCAGGAGGATGGAGCCAGGCTCTTTTCAGCGGCGTCCACTGACAGGACAAGGGGCAATGGGTGGAAGCTGGAACACAGGAGGTTCCAGAAAAATATGAGGAAAAACTTTTTTACTGTAAGGGTGACCGAGCACTGGAACAGGCTGCCCAGGGAGGTTGTGGAATCTCCTTCTCTTGAGACATTCAAAACCCGCCTGGACATGTTCCTGTGCGCTCTAGTGTAGGTGATCCTGCTCTGGCAGGGGGGTTGGACTAGATGATCTTTAAGGTCCCTTCCAACCTTTAACATTCTGTGATTCTGTGACATGAAATAAGGAAGTGATCTGCGTATTCAGGTATGACACAGAGATTTTCTGCTCCTAGTAGAAAAGATAATCAGAAGCTTTGCATATTTAAAACTTTTTTTTTAATTATTTTCCCTCTATTTTAGCTAGAAACAGAAATACAAGATAACACTGTAGCACCCTCAAATAGAGACTGCGGTTTAGATTAGACATATTAACATCTACCTCCAGATGAAGCACACTGGTGGTTATTTAGTTTAGTACCAGTTAGGAATTTGTATTCTTCACTTTGGAGGATGGCTTTGTGAACTTTGGGCTCTGCTTGAAGAGGAAACAGCATCTTGAGGTACCAAAAAGTACACACTGAGAGACAAAGAGCTGGAATGACAGCAGCTGTTGCCCCCGGGCTTATCAAGCTGAGCACTGGAAAGGGTGATTTTATCCCTGTGCCATGGAGGCCGTCATTTCTGGTGTGAACAACTAACATGTAACATTCGTTCTTAAGCAGTAATAATTGTAGGCAACGTGCCACAAATGAAAGGTGTGCTACTGCATCTGCCAGTCCTTGAAGGCTACGAGTGGTAACACTGGCTGTAAAATTTAGGCAATTATTTGAATTCTGCTTAATTTAGTTATGATAAAGTTCTTTAATGGGAAAATGTGAAAAATAGCAGCTATGAGAAACCTGAAAGGAAGAAGTTGATTGTTTTTATTTTATTTCCAAAGTAACAACTTCCGTTTTACTGTGCTTAATTTTGAATAGGTGTTTAGACGTGTTCAGAGTGTGGATTCCGAAATCCAGAGCTCTGGATTTCTCAGACACCATTATATAATGAGTGGCATTATCAAACGTGCCTCAAAATTTCTTTAGATATTTTCCTTCACTGTAATTTCATGCAACTTTTCTACATTGGTGATGTCTTTTGTAATCATTCTGTGTTCTTAATACGATATCGTTTTTTCACAGAATCCCACAGTTTGCACATTTTTTTCGTGTTTTCATAGGGCCTATCACTTTTATGTCACTTGTAGTCAGGAATGGGATTTGGCTAAGACAAGAAGATAGAATTGTTCAGTGCTTGAAATACACCTTCTGTGGAAAGCTAATTTCCTGTTTTAAGAGAAATTAAACTCCTGGTGTGACTGCAGATGTTGCTTTATGCTACTTTTAATCAAGGATATTTGTTAAAACTAAAAATATCTTTAGGATAAATATTATTTGTCAAATCTTTTATTTTTTTTTATTAAAAAGGTTAATTTTCTTTCAGAAAGCTGATCTTGTCTCTGATCTCATCTCTGAACGTCCATTGTACTCTATTTACCAGAGAACTATCACATTGTAATCTCTGCTCATAATCAAACTGAGTTACAAGCAAATTGCATTGCTGAGTGCCTAGGTCAGAAGATTCAGTATCAGGCTCCTAAGTTGCTGAAACCTTCCGTCAGGAATTTTATTATTTTTATTGCACGTGTAATCACAAGGAAAAGCAGCAAACAAGCCTCCGGAAATTTAGCTTGCAGACAGTTTTGAGATTCTTAATAGAAATGTGCGTCAAGAGCAGTCTAAAGCAATATTTCATGAAAGGTTTCTGAAGAACCACTGAAATATTCAAAGTGTGCATTTTGTAAGTTATTACTGAGGTAACAAGGGACAAGTATTTAAATTCACATCTTTGAGGTCAAGTGGAGAGTAGGTAACTTTGCGGAAAATTTGAAAAAAATTACCTTTTCATTTTGACATGCTCTGCATATACTATTTTCTCAGTGACCAGTAAGGGAGATAAAAAAGAGGAAAAATTTCCATGTTAGTTAAAATGTATATACACTACAGAGTCAGTGAAATATCATAATCTTGCCAACAGTAGCTGTCTGTTGGCAATATGTATCTGCTATGCAGGTTTCTTTTGACAAAAGTTTGTATAGGACCAATGAATTATAGAAAGTACAAAGTGTTCTACCTTAAAGATCTTTATAAAGGCAAGGTCATATGGTGGTAAAGTAGGAAGCAGAAGAGAAATACAACTTTGTTGTCAGATTTTTGTTTTGACTGGCGTATAAAATTATCATCTTAAGATCCATGAATATCACATCAGACCAGTAAAGAAGAAAAATTCTGAATTCCCATACCGTTATGTTATAGCATTTTTACTGATTCAGTTGATCTTTAAATATGATAATATTTTAATATGATAGAAGTTGGATAGATGAATTTGTGTATCCCTTCCAGTTGTCTAATCAGCTGAAATTAGCTATGGAGCTTAGGAACAAGATGATATCTCATCATTATTTATTGTCATAACAGAAGAAATTGAATGTGTTTATTTAGTTTCCTCCTATGGAAGGTTAACAGTCTGATGTAGGAGTACTCTTCTACAATTTCACTGGAATACCAACAGACATATGTTCTATCCAGATTAAGTTAATGCTATTTTATTCATTGATACTCAGACCTATTTAATCTACTGTTTTTCTTTCTCCATTGTGTTTCTTTATATTCAGTCTAATATTTCTGGAATGTGCTTCCCTCACATGTTTAGACAGCAATGGCAGCATGAAATTTTTTAAAATATTTCTGCTATTTCTAGGATAGAAAGTCTCAGTGCCAGACTACCTCTTTTTATTCTTTCTTTCTGAGAATAAGGTATCTTTTCACATTCCTGAAAGAGTGACAGTGAGTACAGAAGAAGAGATTTTTTTAGGAGCTGAGTGTTTTTCTGGCAGCTGATAGTTGTGATAGTTTGAAGAGGCACTGACACTTAGCCAAATAAAAAGTTTTTGAATCCTCTGTTAGATTTATGTTTAATTTTACTGTTTGTATATCCATTTATGCCTGCTTACTACATGCTTGCAGTGGTGTGGCTGGCTTATTTGTATCCGTAACAGTTTTTTATGCTTCCATTTTCCAAAGTTACAGAAATATTTCTGCTGAGAGTAATAAAGCAAAACCAAAAAGCTGCTCAAGAGCTACTATATTTCTTCTGTTTTAGAAATAAAGGATAGCTGATGCAGTCCCTAGTGAACGTTTATGTGCATCTTGGACTTGTCGTTTAAAAAAACCTAACCTCTTTCTTCAGAGAGACATAAGTTTTGCTGCTTTAACCGCTGCTGTCAAGACAGACATTGTCCATTATCATATCAGTGATTTTTGAAAAATTTTTTTTGCCTTTACGGAGATAGTGTTGGTCATTCAAATCTTTACAGGCTGTTGTACTTCACTGTGTTTCTCTGCAGACTCAGTGAAGTGCATAGTACATGATTTCACTGGTTAAACACATCTTTTACTAGAAGAATGTAGCTAAGAATTACCGTCAACCATTTTCTCCAGATTTTTCTTATCTTCAAACTTCATTAAAACACTAAGAACATCAGGACAGCAGAATGCTAAAATGTATGAAAAATTCCAAATAAAATATTATCTTTTACACCAAAGCATATTTCTACACTCCATGCCTGCTTCTTACTTACTTTCTGGTTTCAGTTTTTCAGGTATTACTTAGGCAATATTACCATGAGAGGTGTCCCTGCCCATGACAGGGAGGTTGGATTAGATCATCTCTAAGGTCCCTTCCAACCTAGGCCATTCTATGATTCTATGATTCTGTGATCATTGTCTGGCACTAGTAAATTAATACTTTGTAGTAGCAGCTGTCTCTATTAGCTGCTCACTTGTTCTCATTGCTTAAAGCTACGTTTAGAAGAAAAGTAGAATAAAATAAAAGGGAAGTAGAAGGGAACAGATGGACACTGAGATAGTCTACCCGTCCAGTTCGGGAAAAAACAAAAGAAATGGATCATATATATTCACAAATCACATATTCTGTGATTTTTTTTCTGTGTACAGTGACAACCTTTCCTGAAATAAACACATGCAGTAGCAGTTCCTTGTGAAAAGAAAATATAGGTTGCCACCCACCAAAGTGCTATTCAGCCCAGTCAAACACTAAGAGGTCTCAGCTTTCACTTGAGAAGTCACAGAGCAATGTACCTATGTATGTGGGATTAAAAAATGAGTGGCACATCCATTTTCTCTCATCTTTATAGCACCAAATATTAACCAGTCCTGGGAGCAGGTATCAGACTAGAAGGAGTCTTTTTTTAACTACTTTTTGTAGGATTGTACAATAACATCACCACACACTTTACTACCTTGCCTGCAACTTATTTTCATTTCTGTTATGATAAACGAAGTTTGCCATAATTTTATTATATAGGTTCAGTGTTCTGAAGCAGAATGACAAATACACATTTCATAATTCAAAATTCTCTTTATTGTTTCACATTATGCAACAATTTCATGTCTGCGTGAAAGTTGGGCTACACATAGCATTAGACCTCAGGGAGAAAAACAATTAGTGAGCAGGGGCATTCGGTGAAAAAAATACCTACTTGCTTCATAACTCTGTGTTGAATTTCTTATTCACTTGAAAACAACTTCTTTCAGTAGCAGCAGTACTATGTGTTGCTGGCTCAAAGTTCTTTTCAAACTGCAGCGTTGGAAGAATTGACAAATATTTCAAGATTTTTCTAATCTAAATTTTAGACCAATTTTTCAGTATTCTTCTGAAAAAATAGACTGTTCAAGTGTATTTTCAATTAAAAAATGGAATGAGAAAATGGACTCTTTTGTAATATTTGAGACAAGATAACATGTTGTTTCTTTTGTTTGTATAGTGTGTGTGGAGAAAGAGCAAGGGAAAAGAGCAAGCACGCAGCATTTTAGAAACAAATAAAAATTCCATCTGCTTCTTCAGTTTCTTAGTTATATGTAAAATTAACAGAATACATAGTAGTTTCCTGTCTGTAGCTCCTAACAGTGCTTTCAGTGATCTACAGACAATTCTTTTTCATGCTGCAACACTCATCTAGACCATGTCTGTTGCCACTTATTTTTGTTCCATCTTTCAGTGTGCTTTCTTCTAACGCACTTGGATGCTGGAGTGAGCAGTCAGTGTAAATATACAAAACTTGTGTGGACAGTACTGAAAGGCTGTTGAAAAAAAAATCCATAAAGCATTTTAAAAATGTAAATAAATAAATGAATTTAGAGATAACAATTTGCACATGCTACAATACTATAACGATACAGTTTAAGCTGAAAAATAGGTAGTTCTTCCTTTCCTGTTTTCTGTAATATGAATGTGGATCTGTTCTAAGCCTTGAAAATGTTTCATTGGTGGTTTTTTTTTTTGTCAGGAGCTGTGAAAGATCACTTGTGAATTTTGCTTTTATTCCCAAGCTACTGGTTTGGTTTTGTTTTCATCTAGCAGCAGTAGCCTATTTTCAGCAAGATAGATGGATGCAGTAGCCTATGTACATCAGCAGTAAACAAGGTACAGAATCAAAGACATAATTCCCAACTAATAGATGTTTTGTGAACTGCAAACATATGTTTTGTGCACGTAGGCATTGGAGGTCCCTTGATGTTTCTCGGGCATTTTTGTGAAGAACACTGAATGAAATACTACCATGCTATATTGTACTCACTTATCCAGTAGCAGATAAATCTTGCCACCTCCAAAAGCCTTAGAAGAAGAGAGCAATGAATTTCACGGTGATGTAGAGGTATAACATGGAAGAAAAAGGAAGGGCACTCTGTCGTTCAGGCTGAGGGGTGCTAGAGCACAAACTGGGTGTGATTAGACTAGAGGAAGTAGGAACTCGGCTGAAATTGCTGCCTCTCAAAGAGAGTGCCGGAATACCTACCAAGGCAACACTTCATCCCAGCATACGTATGCTCAGGCTCATTGGGTTTTTACTTAGTTGACTGCTAGGAAAACAGTTTTCATTGGTTGGGAATTACGTGGCACCTTTCAGTGCCTCAGTACCAAATACTTAACTATGAAACATATCTACTCTTTTGAAATAGCTTCCATCTTGAGGAAAGAGTCTGTATTCACATTTCACACATTAGTGTACTGAGATAAGCAAATGAGGAGACTTGTTGAAAGTTGCAAGAAACTTGTAAAACAGAGTGTTGATTTTGAGGTCATAATAATGGCATTTGGTTTCATCAGACGATATTAGATCACTTTAAATAGGTCCATACAAAATTCATACAGCTCTTTTTAAAAGGACTTGTAAACCAGTATGTGCTATGACTTTTTAAATGAAAATCTAGACAGTTAGTTGTAAATCTGAAGGTTGATTCTCTGCCTCACTGTTCCAGTTCAGTGCTTTTTCACTTACCTATACTTTGTCTACAGAAAATAAGTCTTTCCTCAGTTTTCTTTTTTTTCTGTTAGTTCTTGAGATCCAATTTGAGGTTTGTGCAAACCTCATGAGGTTCAACACAGCCAAGTGCAAGGTCCTGCACCAGGGTTGGGGCAATCCCAAGCACCAATACAGGCTGGGTGACGAGTGGTTTGACAGCAGCCCTAGACCTGCTAGAGCAAGAGGAGGCCATGACCATCTCCCCTGTGAGGACAGGCTGAGAGAGTTGGGGCTATTCAGCCTGGAGAGAAGAAGGCTCTGGCGAGACCTTAAAGGGGGACTACAGGAAAGGAGGGGAGGGACTCTTTATCAGGGAGTGTAGTGATAGAACAAAGGGTAATGGTTTCAAACCAAGAGTAGATTTAGATTAGACATTAGGAAGAAATTCTTTTCTGTGAGGGTGGTGAGACACTGGAACAGGTTGCCCAGAGAAGTTGTGGATGTCCCATCCCTGGAAGTGTTCAAGGCCAGACTGGATGTGGCTTTGAGCAACTTGGTCTAGAGGGAGGTGCCCCTGCCCATCTCTAAGGTCCCTTCCAATCCAAACCACTCCATAGTCCTATGATCTATGCGTATAAATTTGTTATTCATATGTGAAGTACTAGTATTAAACGCATGATGGAAATGAGGGCTCCTAAGTACACAGTCTCAATCTTAGCCTAGGCAGACTCATACTTTTAACAAATACAAAGAACAGTTAAGCTTGCTGTGTTTTTTGAGAGAAAACTAGTTATCAGTATCTTTGCCTGTATATATTATCTAGATAAGTACATAAAATACATGGCAAGATCTTTTAAATAGTTGCCTTAGAAATTAAAACAATGACAACAAAATGTAACATTGTTTTAAAGATAATGCCTGTTGTTTTGGGAAAGTTTGTATTGGAATTTACAAAGAGTTATAGGAAAATAAATTTACGTCTTGGAGACAAATTCAGTGTCTTGTTAGATATGCAGTAAAATAAGAAATGACTAAAAATGGATTACATTAATATGTATGTATTTATAACTGAGCTCCTGTGAAAAAGCTTGCAAGATTCTAAGGTTTGTGATAACAATTTACAGGGGTGTACTTATCCCCCCCCCAAAACTGATCGCTTTCTAGAGCACAATTTCAGCAATGCTATCAAAATATACAATGTGGAAATCTTAGCATTTAAGGAATGTAAGTCAATATAATGCATTATTTAAAAGCAAACTTTTTATACTTAGAACTGATTTCCATTCTATGGTAACTACACAGTTCTCAGTGACATAACTTTGTTGGTATTTCCTATAACTTACATTAGCCTTCACAGTCTCATTTTGATGATCTACTTGGAGCTGGTGATGCTAATTAAGCTCATATACAGCCGGCTTTAACAGATGGACTTTACCCAACATCTATTGACTGACATCATAACTGTATGATTTAGCTATATGATTGTGTCTGATTTATTGCTTTCATGAATGTATCAAAATGTGACCGTTTTACTGCAAAGTGAGATGAGTACTTGTTTGCGTGTGTTGGCAGTGGTGGTAGGGAGGAAGACTAACTGAATTAGTGGGCAGGTGTTGAATGGAGAAGGATTCAAGAAGACTGTCCTGATGCTTTGTTCCAAGATTTCAGGAGTAGGCTAGGCAAAGTGCGACTTGGTGCTGGAATCACCAGCAAAGAAAACTATTCAACTGGTGAAATTTATTCTCCCTTTCTTACCAGTATTTATGTTATTGTCTAAAATACAAGAGTAAAAAAAATCAACATGTCGACAGAAAACATTCAAAGAAATGGTATAGACTGCAAAGTTGAAAAAATTAGGTTAATAGATATTTTAAATTGAATAGTTTACAAATTAATTTTGGTGCAGGTTGGGTTTTGTGTCTTAAAGACTTATCTTCCAATGAATAGATGGATTAAAAAAACCTACAATTTGTGGACATATAGGCATTATGCAAAGTAGGCAGTTTGAGTGAGCCAAACTTGGTGGCAGTGACATTGGCAAACTGAAAACTTTGAGGAAGGATGTCATAAGAAATATGATAAGTTCAAAATGCCTTATGCAAACATTGCATCTTGTTTTGTCTCTCAAATATTTCCTGTGTTATCGATGACTATTAAAGATTCATGCCTGGACTGTTATATTCATAGTGTCAAGCTGCACCAATTGTGTCTGAGACTTCTCTCTCATTTTTTATTTAAAATGCAAGTTCTTTGGAGAAGGGACTGACTGTTATTGTAGTAGCACGACAGAGAGAAGAATGGCATTGACCCTGCATAAAGGCAGCGCTCAAATCTGAAGGCATTACATTTCTAATAATTCTCAGTATGTGCCTTACCAGCACTGAGCACAGCAGCCGCATTGTACCCACTATTAGCCATTTAATTTTAGGAAACAGGAAATCTGTTGAATAGAGAAGAGAGTGAAGCAAAAAAAGAGTGATCAGGATGTAGGGAGCAAAAAGTCTTGTGAAGAGTGATGGAAGGAATGGGGATTGTTAGAGATGACATACCTGTATTTCATATCTGCACAATATGAAATATCATAGCAAAAAGGAAGAGGATAATCCACATTATACTAAACCGTAATATATGTAGAGCAAAACTCAGAGGATGTACATTTTAAGCAGACAGTTGTAAGTTAAACATCTGGAAAATATTTCTCTTGTAAATCTAGCTAAAATGTGGAGGAGGCTAGTTGAAAGACTGTGAATTCTCTATCCTTGGAGGTTTCTAGATACGGATTAGACATCAGCCGGCAGTGACACCTCTGTTGCTGTCTCTGCCTGGGATCTTAGGGAGGGGCTTCAAATACTATCTAGCTCTACCTGTGGTAATGCTGGATCTCTGTTTGGTTTCTCTAGGTGTCACCATAACATTATGTAATAGTAACTCCAGTAAAAGCAGAAGTCTGATGGCTACGTGAATAACTGATGAACAAGGTAGGGCACCAATTAAGAGGTAGGTTATTGTTTTATTAATGCGATGTACTGGTGTAAGGTTAAGTAGGTTCAACTGCAGAAGTTTCAGTAACTACACAAATTCTGACGGGTTGATTCTAAGTGTACAAGTAAAAGTGAGCTTTCTCTTTGAATCTTGTCTACAATAAGGTTGCGTAAGCAAAAAGAAACTCTCAGGCAAAGACTGCTTGCCTGATATTATGTATACGCAAATTTAAATATTTATTGATATAGAAAGCTCACCAGTGAAATATCAGATCTCTTTTTATGGAGCACTTGTGCTTTTAATCCTAGTTTGACACAAGAAATTGTGTCAAAGAAATTGTTCTCCACAGAAATTGCTAAACCTTCATTTCTACCACCTACGAGTCAAGTGAATAAGTATCTGCAAAATAAATTCAGTTATTCACATAAATGTGCTTCCATGAGGCTGTAAAGCTGAAGTATTTTGGCCAGAATGGGAAATCTTTCTTTGACCCCATAATGGGTATTTGTGCTGCCTGCATCTTCTTAACAAAGGTTTTTGAAGGATGCTAGGAGCAATTCTGAGCATCTAGCTAGAGAAAGGAAAGGAAGAGGCTTGAGTTATCTGGACAAATATTTAACTAATTTGCGGGGGAATTAGGGGCAGGATTCATTCATGTTTACTTCTAGTGACATGCAAGGACATTTTTGAAGAAGGAGGAATTCCAGATCCTCTAGATGCATTTTGCTCCATCCTACATATTGTGTACAATTTTCAATTTTAATAAGTGGTCTCTCATAAATAAGTAGACCTGTCTCTACTTCAGAGTGAGGCTAAGGATTGAGCTCTTCATACATTAGTCTTTTTAAAAACAAATGGAAATTTAAAACACACACACGTTTCTTTATGACCGATAAATAGGGGAAAATTGGAGATTGAAATTAGCAATTTAACTCTGTGGCTTTGCAAAGACTTGTATGTTTCGATGTAAATGACACTGCTCCATTTTTTAGGATTTCTTTTGAATTTTCAATTGCCAAATACTAAATAAACTGTAAAGCTAAAACAAGTGATCATTTAAAGCAAGATTTTAAATGTTGCAGTGGTTTTGCAGAAAATATTAGCTTTATTATTGGTATTTTCCATTTTAAGGGAATGCCTAGAGTTAATGAACTTTTTTAAGCCACCTCTATGTTGTCATAAAAGGAAACACAATAACAAAGTTTTCCTTTTCAACAATTAATAAGTTTGACTACAATAAAAATTATACTTGCTGGTGATCTAGTTTAAAGTATATAATATTATAAACCCTTCTTCAGTCACTACACTTCTAAAGTACAGTAACAGTATCTTGAGGGCACTTCTGTGGCTTATTCATATGATGGACATGAAAAGAAATAATTCAGTTTGTTGAGTCTCTAAGAGCTATTTGAATCTGTCATGACACTCAGTTTTCTCCGCACCAAAAATAGGACTTCATGAGTTGCCTTTCCGAAGAACATTGTAAGAGGAGAACCTAGTGGCTTTGGTAATCTATATAAACAGCTCTTAGGGCATGCTGAAACTGAGCCTACAGGTCACACGAGTTATCCTAACAGACCAGAAAGGGCCCATGAGCCAGAAGCCAAACCTTACAGAACTGTGTAACACAGGACAGGGTTCTGATTTTTGGCTTTGGACACGGAAAGACGAGTAGACGAGAAGGCTTCACCTACTCGGTGATAGCTGCTTTGTGTTTCATGGTACAGTTATCCCTGTTTCCTTATTTGACTAAATTAATGAAGTTGCTGCCTTCCACTTTAAAATCCATGCATGTATTTGTAATTCATTTGCCCATCTCTGTCAACTGAATATTATGTTATATATAGCAGCGCACTCTTATCAGCTGAATTGAGGAAACCTAAGTGTGTTTTTACTGGACAGGCTGTCTAATTTGCAAGTATAAACTTTAGGATATCAAAATGTTACAAAGATTACATTGTCCATACCAAGCGTGCAGCATTAAGTCTACATGGCTGACTTAGCTCTGTGTTTGTATATTTCTTCCATTTTTTTTGTTCAAAGTTTAATGTAAGTCCTTTTTAAATGTTTTATTTTGCGGTAGTCCATGTAGCATATCTTTTAAAGTTAGAAAAACAGGCACTCAGACTATTTCACAACAGTTCTTGCCTGCAAATAAACACCAAGAAACAAACAAGAAGGAGGCACATTTACTGTGAGGGTCTGAAAGTGAAATTATTTCTTTCAGTGTAAAGCATTCAGTATCCTTGATGAAATGAAAAAAGGCTTATCCATTCTATAAATTTTAGCACTGGCCAAAAGAAAAGTCTCGTCTTCAAGCATGTTATCGTGACTGTATATGCCACAATTTAAGTTTTTTTTTTCTTGTTTGATTGTAGTTCAGACCTGCTGTGGTCAGAAATACAGGAAGGCTGTAGGAAAAAAAAGAAAGATGATATGTGGATCATAAATTGCAGTGTGTTTTCTATCTTTGGTTGTTTTTTTTGATTTTGTCATATGCTGTATCTACTAGATTGCAAACATAGCATCCTCACAGCCAGTTTGATTGAAGGTTGAGGTATTTTAGGTTTTCTCACTGAACGTTACCCAGCTTGAAAGAGTCCAGGTGGGAGTATTTTGGTCAGTCAGAGCTTTTCCCGATGCAAAAAAAAGGAGCTCATCCAGAGCTCCAGAAGCATAGGGTGGTTTCCAAGCAAGGGGTTAAAACTACTTTTCACAACTGATAAGATTTCAAATGCACACTGTGTATTTTTGTGGGAGGGGGTTACAGAAAGGGAATCCTCAATACCAATTGGCTGCTCGCTCTCAGCTGCAGTTGAGCTCAGGCTGCTGCTGAAGAGCAGTATTGATCTGAAGGGTAAATGTGTAGGGAACCACAGAGAGAGGGATTCAGTCGTTTCTGAGAAGGGAGCCAGCCTCTTCCAGTAAGAAAGTGGTTTCTACCTGTTTCTGCCGCCCGGGAGATCCTTTGTGAATGAAGGGGAACCCGAGGAAGGGCAGTTTGTTGCCACAGTGATTCCGAGGAAGAGGTACGGCTGCCGAGCGCGCCGCGGCTGCTGCCCGTGTCGCCGGGTGCTGCTGCAGCCTCCTGTAGCAGGTGAGGCGGCTGTGGCTGGGCAGGAGGAGGGTCTGGCTTTGCATCGCGGCGCCCGGGGCTGGGGCGTGGGAGCGGAGGGGAGCCCCTAAAAAGAAGCGCTGCACAAAACCCCCCCGGCTCCACGGAGGAGCCGCTGGGGCACACTCGAGGAATCCGGCCTGGTGGAGTAGCAGCCTCTATTTCCGATCTCATCCCGGTTTGGAGTGGCAAAACTTCAGTAAGTTCTGAACAAAGTGCGCGAGCCCGCAGTGCCGAGGGGGAGAGGGGGGCGGCGAAGGCAGAGGAAGGAGCTGCCCTTCTCCTGCCCGCTTTGCAGGGGTCCAGCCCGCCAGCAGGTCGGGCAGCGGCTCCCAAAGCACAGGTGTGGGTGCAAGGAATTTGGTTGTAGTGGGTGGTAAGATCAGTGCTGATAAAAAGGAAGATGCGTCGTGCCAGATGGACGACTTGGTTCAGTTGAAAGGGAAAAATAAATAAGTGATGGGGTGAAAGCTGTGGGACCGAAAATGTATATGCCATATCTCTATGTGGGGCTTTTTTGGTGGGTTTTTTTGATTGTTTTTATTTTAAACACTGTCTTTTGTGTATGTGAGGGAAGGCAGGAATGTAGGGGCGGGAGGGGGGAATTTCTGCAGCACTGACCTTTAAAGTGATAAGGTTCAATTAAAGGAAAGAAGATAAGGGATGTGAATTTGACTTGAAGCAACTTTGAGAACACCTGAGCAGCCTCCTCCTTTAAGAAGAGCACTGCAGAAATAATTCAATGGTGAGAAGTAAAATTTAGCCCTGACAAACAACATTTCCAAATGCAAGACATAATTTATTATTGTAGCATTTCGAAATGATCTTCTACAAATTAGTCATGTGATGAGGAGTAGAACATACATAATCCTTATACAAACAATGGTGTGTTTGGTTCTGAATTATAAATCGAGCTGCAAGTGTGCCTATAACAGAAATGTGTGAAGGTACTTGTCTTGATAAATATTTCATGTAGTTTTTTACTGTGAATGGCTTTGTGGCTTTGGTATTTCAGTTCTAAATATCTAGTCTGGGTTAAAAAAGATAACATGTTTCTGGTATTTTAAAATATTCCTTTCAAAGCATACTATGGTGGTGATGGACTTTGTGTTAATTTCTGTGTCTGCTGAGTGATGGTTAACTGTTTTCTTTTGTATCTGCAAGTATCTATACAAAGCTAGATAGCATCAAGAATAGTTGGTTAAGGGTAATTTTTTCCCTATTTTCAAGTTCAAATATAAATCAGAAAAAGCCTAACAATTCAGGAATACTAAGTAGGTCTTATGATAATGTACCTTTGACTGTGTATGTGATCGCATTTTAGATACAAAATGCATCAGGATTAAAAATGTTTCTGTGAAACCACACTTTTAGGGAATTCACAAATTGGTCAGGATGTCTTTATTTCGGTCCTCTGAACATCTTGTTAGACTTTTCGTTGATTACAGCGTGTATTTAAGAGGTTTCAAGGCTTCTTACAAAATACTTCTGCAGATCTGAAAGCCAGATGGTTACACTGCAGAAGTCACAAGCAGTTAATTGCTGAACGTATTTCAGTGCTCCAGAACATATCATCACAGAGACCAAAGGCTTCCATCTCATCTGATCAAAGTTACCCGATGTTGCTCTTTGCTGAGATTGGAGTCCCTGTTAGAGGTGGCAGGGAAAGCAGATTCTCTTTTGGGGAAGCAAGAAACAAAATGCTTTAGTTTGAAAAGACTTCTTGAGAAAATAATTTATTTGTCTTTCTCACATCTCTCACATATATGATGTTTTCATCAGGTTTATTTCACTCGTATTAATTTGCTCCCCCCTCCCCAACTGTTCTCAATGTCAGATCTGTGGTATTTGTGTACCTGCTGTGTTGAATGGTTTACCAGATAGAGACAATGTGGGCTCCCACAATTTCCTTTCTATTCACAATATGTAGTCAGAATTCCCTCAAATATGTGAGAAGAAATACTGTTTCAGTTGCAGAGACATACAATATAGAAAATATAACAGAATAGCAAATATAAATGTTACGGTTGTCTTGCTATATGCAGTTTCTCATTTTGTACCCATCAGTTGGAGTTTTGTTCTTCTGAAGAAAAAGATGACTAGTAATCAGTATTCAGAAGGAAAGCAAATGCTTATTTTGCTGTCTTTCAACCTTAAATAACCCATTAGTTCAATAGTAGTGCTTCACATGATTTAAAAATTTTATAGGCTATCAAATTCGTAAATTACTTTTCTTTAAGAAATTTTTAGGCTGACAGCTTTTTCAGTATCCAAATTATTTTAAATACTTTATTGTATAAGAATGTTTTAGAAATTAGTGACACCTGTGTAAGATGAAAATCAAATGCTATTTCTGTCTTTTTGGCTTTTATCTGGATACTACTATCACACCCTTAAAGGTGTGGTTATAAATGCTTCATAAAATGTTAAGAAGTTGTGTTTAAGTATTTAAACGGTTACCACAGAATTAGAGAAGTGGGTGAGTTACTTGTAACTTTGCAAAGCATTCCCATCAATTCTTTCAAATATTCTTATAGCCATCCAGAGCTCAGGTAAATTGCCTTTAACATGCTCTTAGGATCTATTAACCTTTCTAAATCATATTTCTTCATCATATTAACCTTTCTAAATTATTTAGACGTGCACGTGCAATGTAAAGCGTTACAGTAAACCTGGGAGGGTAAACTCAGGGTAAAAACTTGCACTGCCTTCCTTTAAAGAAGCGCGTAGGCAGGGGTGTGGGTACACCGAGTTGCATCTGCCGTACACACAGCCACAGACAGACATGCAGCCGCCTCATTGGTAGAGAGTGGGGCTTCTCTCACCATACGCCGTTGCAATAAAACTGAATCAGTACTCATAGTTTCCGATGCATTAACTGGCTGTCAAAATGTTAAACCCAAAGATTATTTGGAACACATTTTTCTCGTTAGGCATAACTGATCATAAGTACCAACTTGCTTGACGTGAGTATATAAAAAGGATTTCTCCACATACGTCATTCCGAAGATGACAGTTTCTGTCCAGGAGTACATCATAACTTTTGCTCCTGAATGTATTTCCTGTGCTTATCTTTGTGCATTTAGAGATCATAAGGTACGTGATCACAGAATCAAACAGAATTGTTGAGGCTGGAAAAGACCTCTGAGATCATCAGGTCCAGCCTATGACTCAACATCTTTACATCTGTATTCTTATTTTCTAGCTATATTATAATTACCTTGAATATTTATCACAAAGAAACAGAATCTGTTTGAAGTTTGGATATATTTACTTTACAAGCTGTATTTTGGCCATGGATTCTACTTCTGATTCTAAGAATATATATCAATTTTTATATACCAATATAAGTTTGATAAAAGCTATGACTCTGTTGCCTGTAATTTAATACCAGACAACATAGCTAATAGTATAGTTGTGAGTACAGTGTGAAATCATTTTCTGATGACAGCCTGAATCTTAAGTTACGCAGTTGTCCAATTCACAGTCATGAGGTTCTGAAAAATAATTGCTTATATGTATTTCTATTAACCAATTCTGTCTGGTTCTTTTAGGAATATCAAACTGTTTTCTGAATATTTTTCACAATAGTGACAAGCAGTGATGCATGCGTGCATGTAGTGAACTATAAACTATAAGTAAAAAAGCAAAGATAAACAAATTGTTGAATAACTCCAGCAGTACTGTCATTGTCTTGTGAAAGGCTAAAAAAGGAAATATGGTCAATTACATTTTAGTGTAAATACATGAAGAAAAATATTTTTACAAGATCTAAAGTATCTAAATTACGTCATTTTAAGCAATAAAATATGTTTGCTGCTGAGTAAAATGGCCACATTTTAATCTCATTTCTACATTGTCATGTATTTCTGACAGCTGATTTGATTGAACCTGTATATTAAAGAATGTTAATAAGAAGAGGCAGGTGAGAAACAGAGAGCAAGAAAAAAAATAATGTTGATTCCATTGTGTCTTTTATTTTTCTTAATTTAACCATGTGTTTTCATGTGTTAAAAGAAGTAACTAATACCTCTCCATTTATCTCCTCCACTTCAAATCATATGTATTTACCTACAGCATCAGTATACTTGTTGATTTCCAGGCTATTCATTTACAAGGCACTTTGAGGGATCTTGAATGGGAAAGTTGTTATATGAAGCCAAGTAGTATTCTGCTCTTAAATGACTCATAACAATGTCTCCACTTCAAGCATTTCTCTGTATAACAAGTTTGGGGGTGTTTATACATGCCCTTTAAATGGAGGCATTTTTATGAGACATTCTAAAAAGTGAACAGAATTTGAGTTTATATAGCACATACCGATTTTAAGGTATCACAAAGAAATGAATTATGGTGCATGGTGGCAGCAGAGACTTAATAGACAAATACTACTAGGAGGGGAAATTGCATGAAGTGTTATATTTTCTAATAACATGTTATGAAAAATACCTTTTTTTTTTTTTTGCTTTTCCTTAAGGAACTTGTCGTGGGTTGACCCTGGCCAGCTGCCAGGTACCCACACAGCCGCTCACTCACCCCCCCCTTCACTGCTGAACAGGGGGGGAAAATATTTCCAAGGGTTCAGGGTTTGAGATAAGGACAGGGAGATCACTCTCATTTACCGTCCCGGGCAAAACAGACTCAGTTTTGGGGAAATTAGGTACATTTATTAAGAGAACTAATCAGAGAGGAGTAGTGAGAAGTGAGAAAGAGCAAACAGATCTTAAACAGAACACCTTCCCCCCATCCCTCCCTTCTTCCCGGGCTTAACATCAATCCCGGTTTCTCCACCTCCTCCCCCCGAGCGGCGCAGGGGGACAGGGAATGGGGGCTGCGGTCAGTTCATCCGACGTTGGTTTCACCGCTTCTTCACTCCGGGGGGAGGACTCTTCACTCTTCCCCAGGGCCACTGTGGGGTCCCTCTCACGGGAGACGAACTTCACGCTCTCTTCTCCACGTGAGTCGTCCCACGAAGGGCAATTCATCACAAACTGCCCAACGGGAGACACCTCACGAGGGGCAGCCCACCCATCGTGAGTCTGAGGCGCAGTCCTTCGGGGGAAACTGCTCCAGCATGGGCCACCCACAGCGTCCCAAAAGTCCCACCAGCCAACCTGCTCCAGCGTGGGCATTCCTCTCTTCCATGGGCTACAGGTTCCGGCAGCGACTTGCTCTGATGCAGGCTTCCCACGGGCTACAGTCCCCTTTCAGGCATCCACCCACACAGCGTGGAGTCCTCGGTGGACATCTACGCGGTGATCCTCACGGTGGACATCTGCACCTCGCCCATGGGCTGCAGGGGGACAACCCGCTTCACCATGGTCTTCACCACGGACCCAGGGGACTCCTTCTGCTCCGGCGCCTGGAGCTCATCCTCCCCCCCCCCTCCTTCTTCACTGACCTTGGTGTCTGTACAGATTCTCACTCCTCCATCTCTGTGCCAGCTGTTATGGCGCAGTTCTTTTTCCCGTTCTTAAATATGTTTTTCACAGAGGCGTTCCTCTGCTATCACCTTACTGATAGGCTCAGCCTTGGCCAGCGGCGGGTCCCTCTTTGGAGCCGGCTGCCATTGGCTCTATCAATCTTGGGGAGCTTCTAGCAGCTTCTTACAGAAGCCACCCTGCAGCTCCCCCTCCGTCGCCGAAATCTGGCCAGGCCAAACCAAAACAAACTGTTCGCTAAAGGGACTGGAGTGGAACATTGTATATGAAAGTTGGCCCCTCTTTTTTGTCTGTTTTAGATTTCACTTTCCTTAAAGACTGATGAGGAGGCAGAGCTACGCTCTGCTGTGGTGCATTAATTTCTCTCTGTATATTCACTCCTACTGATCTACAGTTAGGAGCTGTATGACATTTGTAAGTGGTTGTGTCATAGCAGTGGAAGTACCGTTGAGGTATAGTTTCCCACGCACACTATTTTGTATTGTGATACTACCAGATTCCATAGAGGAAAACTGACAATGTATTTTTAAGGTAAAAACTAGGGTAAAGGAGTGCAGATTCCATCATCCCTTGTTAATACAGGCTGCTGTTCAGACACCTCAATTTAAGAAAGACTGTCCTCTTTAGGAAGCCATTTAAGAGTCTGCCTCATATTAAGAGGTAATTCCCATGTACACCAGTATGGTTTCAAGAAGCTGCTAAAGAAAGTACTCTCTGAAATGTACTACAAGATATTAATCATCTTTCATTACTGAAGAGCCTACATTGTTATCGAATAAAACGGGAGTAAAACATACTGTCTTGGGCGCTTTGTTTTATTGGATCCTCTTTCTTAATGTTACTGTTCTTCATTGTTTTACCTTGACTGATTTGTTTTCTTTTATCCAGTGAAAATTGTTGTGGATGACTCAGAAATAGCTGTTTTGCTAAACACCAGAAAGGGGTTGCATTTCTCTGGCAGATCAAGTGAACTTTATGTCATAGCTTGTTTTGAAATCTTGTAGCAAACGTTTTGCTTCATTTTTGCTTTGCATTGTGTTTCTTTGCATTGTCTCAGATTCTTACTATCTGCAGCACAATCTCGTTACAAACTGAGCTTTGAAATGCCCTGACCACAGCTTCAAAGTAGACACTTCTGTTGCATTTACTTTGTTTCCCACTGTCACTTACCAAATGACAGATTTTCTCCAAACATCTGGCTTCTAGTAGCAGACTCAGAGGTGACAGACTATGCAACACCTGCATCCACTGAAGTAGTCTCTTTTTCAGTTCTGTTTCAGTTATGTCTTATAAACCACTGAAAACTATGACAACAGCCTGAAATACAATGGGACTTGCATGGAATTAGAGATGAACCTTGGAAATCACTTGGGCTAGAGGAAAACACTTCAAAATAACAAAATTACTCTTATAGAGAATGAGTTAACGATCTGATGGATTGAACTGTGTATTTAAAAATAATTATGGTAGATAGGGAAATGATAGTATTGAAATAGATTCTTGGTTTAAAATACTTAGTGAGAAGAAGAGAAATTAAACCTAGTGGAAGTTAAATGAAACTTCATGGCTTCAACTTTCCTGTCATTGATGGAAATAGCCCTGGTTCTGGTCTTTGTCAGAGAAATAAAGCTGCATGATTCACTGAAGAGACAGCTCAATGAACAGGCATGACAGACTTGATTCATCAGCATCTTTCCTGTTGCATTGCAGCAGTAATTATTTATTCCTGTAGAAATTGGCTTCAGTTTTGGTTGATCCTCGCCTCTTTGGGAGCACGGAGCAGGAATAAAGCTGGCTTAATTTTGATTGAAGACTCTCCCAGTTGCAAAGATAGTAGTTAGTACTGATAGTTCTGTTATTGGCACATAGTAGGCATTTGGCCAGGCAGGGAGTGTGGCTACCATGTTGCTGCCCTGCTTATTATAAACCTGCTGTAAAACTCCCTTTGGAAGCTGTGGTTAGTATGATTCAGGGAGGCTGTGAAACTGCACCACAGATTTCCTTGGAAATGGGCCAAGAGCTGGCAGAATGGCCTGTGTGTAACCCTCTTCCTTCAGATGTAGGCTTTGTCAGAACAGAATCTCCTATGAAATTTTTGTTGTCTGATACCTGCACTTGGTTGGGCTGATACAGGAAAATGAAGAATTAATTAATCATTAGTAACGTGTGATCTTGATGAAGGTTCACTTAAGTGAATCACCAAAGTGTAAGGCATGGTCTTGAATGATTTGTTTCATACCAGTCTGTCGCTGTCCCATTGTGTGTTTTCTGTAACTGCTCGTAAACATCAGGTAGCCTCCTGCAGACCTAAACCCATGCTTTTGGCCCACTGTCAGAAGAAGAATTTTCACACACAAGCATAAAGATGAATGAGAAAGCAAATCTGAGAGCATCTAAAGAAGGCCACTGTGTGGCTCAGAAGCACATGATGTTTCAAGGAGTTAAGATGTATATTCATGGAAGGCGATGTTTCACTCCAGTACATAAGACCTGTAATAGCCACCTGAGCTAGGCAGAAGGAAATAAGTAGGAGAGTGCCTATATTTTTCCAATAGCTGTTCCCTGGAAGGTGTGTCAAGTATCTTTAAAAGAAAGACACATTCAACCACATACAACTTCATGAGGATGCATTTTACCACGTGAAACTTCAAAAGTATTTCAGATTGTGCTTTTGTGTCAAGAAACCTAAATTTTTACCTGTTGGACTAGTTGAATTTTGCTAACGCGTGAAAACTGGGTGCTCTCACTAGTGCCAAAGCTGGCCAAAGACTGTTCTTGACTGCACATACAGATGGATTTACGGTGTATGTAGATGGATATGTATGAACATCTATAGTGAGGTCTATAGAAAATGTAGCATATAAAAACTATTGCTATTAATTCTTTTTTTTTTCTAATAGCATCTGTTCTCAAATATTAGTTCTATCCATTTAGAAATTAGTATTAGTAACAGAGAAAAAACCAAACCAACTGAAACACAAAACCAACAAGATTTTGCTAATGTTGAGTTCTGAGAACTCATTCACGTAGTCCAGGAGACAAGACTTTTCGGGTCAATGTGACTATTTCTACAGTGTGTGACTCAAAAGAAGAACAAATATCAGTGTCATTTGCTTGACTGTGACAGAGAGAAAGGATGATCAAAGAATAGATTGCAGCTTTTTTGTCCTGTGTTTCTAAGTTTTGTCAGAAGGAGTTGTGCTGATTTCTGTACGCTCTTCTTTAATTTATCAGTTGCCCCCTTATAATAAGAAAATGCATTTTTATTCAATTACTGGATTAAATAGAAATCAGGAAGAAGTGGCCTGTTTACAGTCCTAACTGTTTAATGGTAAATAACTTCTACCTATAAAAGTTGGTATGTTATTCAAGTTTTATAGAAAAGCATATTAGATTACCAGGCAGATTCCAGAAATAAAAGTATAAGAAAGACTGTTTCAAAGTCAGAGAAGTGTCTGATGCAGTAGGTAGCTCAGGTGTCTAACATTCAGCAAAAAGCTGTATGTGGTTCATGGGGACTTCGTTATTATGCACAGGAAAGGTATTTCACTGGATTTGGTTCCCAAGGTGGTAGAGCGAACCGAATTGTTTAAACATGAATATGAATGTTCTTCTTGATGCTGTGACTAGAGAAAAAAAAAAAGACTACTCTTAGGCTCTTGTCAGTAAAAGCAGTGCCTTAGTGAATTTCAGTCCATCAGGTAAAAGTCTCAGAGGGTCTTGAAGAAGTATGAAGGAGATGAGTATATAATTTGAGTACATCAAAAGTGAAGTATGCCGCAACAAAGAAATTAGTGAAACAGTGTGTAGAGTAATATTTAGTAATTTATTCTTGTACACCTTTAGGAATGTAATCAAAATTATTCTGTGTGAGTGCCCTGGAATTCACAAGAAGTGCAAGGCAGGCTCTCTTATAACACCTTAAGTATAACGAGAACAGTGACATAACAGAATCCTGTGGGAAGTAGTCATGGATATTCTTTAATATTTCAAGGTCAAAGTGAAGAAAGTGGAAGCAAATAATCTGCCTTTCCTAGAAGCAAATAAAAGTGCTTTCAGGTATTAGAATGACTAATGTCTCCATTGTTGAGCAAGTTCTGCTGCATATGCTGCTCCCAGATTACCCATGCAGTTCCTGGAGCCTTCCTCTCAGGTGCTGAGTCCGCTACTACCTTTGCCAGGCAAAACCGGCTTGCTAGCATTTGCTTAATAGTCTCATTTACTTTCCCCCTCTTTTTGCAAACAATTGCTGTAACCTTTATAGCTGTAAAGATAAGAAGGAAAGATATTTCTGCAAAGAAATAAATGGTTCTTGAGTTAAACTTTATTTCAGGAAAATTTAGGTGGAAAATAATTCCTTCTTCATTTATGATTCAACAGTCTCAAAGGATGGTGTCCGTTATTCCTTGTTGCATCCACAATTAAATCAAGCTGCCAGAATGCAGTATGAAAAGGCAGGGGGGAATATTTGAAAGGTTTGTCTTAACTGGTTCTGAAGCTCAGTCCTGTTATCTAAACTGAACAGTGAAGAACTGGTATTAACACCTGGACTTATGTCTATGCAAAATCCGGAGTTCCTAAAGCAGCAATTAAATGGCTTAACGTTGAAAACCTCCTAAGCTGAGTTCTGAAACTCTTTTCTGAATTGCAATGTTAATTTGTCATATAATGCTGATTCAGACTAACTGGGAGTGCATTAATTTTCACACTGTCCCGAAGTCTTAACTCCTTGTGCTATAAAAGTTTGTGAGGAGTAAAACATTTTGAAATCAGTGATTATTCTCTTCCTTCTTCAAGACAAAGCTTAAATTGAGACACACATAAAAATATCTTTCTGTGTATGTGTAAGTAAGTACATTTCAGTCAAACCTTCTAAAATTATTCTTGTCTAAATATTAGGTTTTCCCTTCTTTCCTACCTATCTTTTAAGAATATACTTACAATCTCAGTCATACTCAGGCTGCATGTTCCGATAGAATATAACTCCTTGGAGCATTAACAAATCTCTCAGCTTTTAAATAGACTGTGACCTATTCATTTACAGGGCTGCTTCAATAAAGCAATAGCTCACTTAGGTTAATGACGGATCATGGTGTGATTCGATTTGCAGAGTGCAGACTTGCCCATTGTCCCCTAATGTTTGTATGGGTCATGTTATCACATCCAAATAATGATTCATGCCACCCCTTGTTCCTGGAGATAACACAGTGATTACAGGAAAGCTTGGCATGCTAGTACACAAAGCCTGCAGGGTTCTGTTGGCTGCTGTTGAATTATTTTTTTGGCTAGAGTATGATAAAGCAGGAAAGGCTCAGGTTCCTCTGTGACTCTGACACCTTCCTCTTGTGATTCAATTGGCCATCTGGCTGAGCAGACGGGCTGGACATTAGCAGAAATCAAATCTGTCTCTCTGTGTCTTTTGCTTCTTGCTTTTTTCTTTTTTTCTGTGATGTATGATGACCCTGACCTGCTGTGAGAGATTATTTGCAAGTTGAGTGCCTTATGATATTTTTTTTTTCCTCTCAGCTTGAGTATCTAACATGAAGATGGAACAATTTCCAACAGGAAGACATATCAATACTTTTGTATTGACTGTAGATATCGCATAGGAGGGACTGGGGTTGGTAGCCATATTGGGAAAGGAAAAAAGGATATGTTTTCTAGTTGTGAATACACTGCAAGTATCAACATAAAATTTCTTTTTCCAGTGTTGCCACACTGTCATTTACTCGGAAGAGTTGTCCTCACTTAGGCACAGCAATTCAAAACAGTCTAAGTGATTGGATGAGGAGTGAAATTTTAAATGTGCTTGTAAATGCTTGTAAAATGCTCAAGGTTTATTTTTACTTCTCATTTTTGGGGATGATCTGGGTTTTCTTGCCTGGCACTGCATTTATGCTCAGTGACCATCAGGCTGCTCATTGGTCCAGCTGCTGACATACACTGAATCTTGTTAAATGCTTTCAACAAAACTGTCATAAACCTCGCTAGCACAACCACTTCTAATTAATATATACTACAGCTAAAACATGAACGGGCGGAAGAATGATTTCCTTACGTTCTCATACACAAAGATATAAGACCTAGGGAAAATGAAAAAAATGAACTTACTTATTTGTTACCGACTGCACATGCAACATTGATAAAGAGAAAATTGCTGGAAGAAATAATGCTGTTCTTCAAAGGAATTAATTTTGTTATAGCTAAATTTAAAGAGTCACCAACAGCTTCTCTAAGGAGAGAGATTAGTTGTACATGACTCAAGAACACTCCTCTAAGGGAAGCCACTGGTAATGATAAATCCAAAAGGGAAGCACCTGTTAACATTGTTTTTTCACTTTCTCTGCTTCTAGACAATGACAAATACAACCACAGTCAACAGTGTCAAGTAGTGATGCAATATTTTAAAATATGCTTTTTCTTTAACCCTTTTGACTTCTTTTCTCACCCACTCACAAATAAAAAACTACACTTCCCAAACAATTCAAATACTGTACAGGGGGATGATTACTTAAACCAGACATTAGAAATAGAATTGTATGTGATTAAAATAATACTGCTGTGTTGACCTGCTGTACATGAACTAAGAAAAAGATGGGCACTTAAAATAAATGAGTAAAGCCATTTTGTTACCTTGCAAGAGATTTGGCTCTCATTATATAACTTTTTTATTCTGCTCCAAAAGCGTTATACAAGGACCTCCCCAGAAATAGTGCCAAGGATCTCAAGACTCTAAGCAGATTTCAAACCTAAATTAGATTTCCCAGCTGCTTAGTGGTATATACTCACAGTGAAATAGTGAAAAATGGCTTTTGAAATGTTTACTACATTAAAACTCTGAAGTTTTGCATATTTTAATTTGCTGAGAGTTGCAGGAAATTTAGGACTCGCAAGTCCCTTGTGATAGTTGCCTGAAGCATTAGTAGAAAGACATTTTCTGCCTTTTTCCTCCCCTTCCATCAACAGTGTAATGATTTTTGAGGATCAATATTGTATTCCTGTGTCTGGAAGCTTAAAGTCATGCAATCTTACTTCTCTCAAGTGTTTTTCCTCCTTAAGCATTTAAGGATGACTGAACTTTGAAAGGATATTCAAACTCATAATTTGCAAAGACTGAAATCCAAGGTCCTACACCCTCCTTCCCAACTCCCATTTCAAATGATAAAAGTATCAAAAAAATTTAGTGTTTTGATCATATCTATGAAACATTCAGAGTTAGTTTATAATCTGAATACTATCTGTCTTTTGAACTTTGTGGACTAATGCTAGGACATTTTTTGCAAGCAAAGCAAAAATTGTCATTCAAACCATAACCATAGTTGTAACTATTTCCTAGTAATTTTACAGAAGAGTAGTTTTTGTAATGAAACATAAAGGCCTAACATTTCAAGATTTCAAAGTTTGTGTTAATGCTGATAATTGTAGATTAAGTTGTCTGCCAGGTATAATGCAGAAGCATGGGATTTTTCCATTTTGTTTTTATTTTTACCTACATCTTCAGTATATAAATATGGCATATCTATATCACTATGTGCTTATGTTCTTTGCATTGAAAACAGTGCAGTGAAAAAGATGGCCTGCAAGAAATTGTTGATTCTATTGTTATTTTTCATGTAGCCTAGTGGAAACCACCCCTAGAAAGAAGAAATTGTAAATGTCACCATGACAAAATATCTGCATAGGAATTTGTGAACTACTTTATTTATTTGCTGTGTGAAAATATATGGTGAGAGTACATATGTAAGTCATTATTCTTTTTATCATCTTCAAGAGAATAGAGCTAAGGTTCTGGTTCCTGTCGGTATTTCAGATGGAAAAAGAAGACCCTCAGGAATTTAGGGCCATAACTTCCTTCCATTGCATTCTCATTCTCAAGTAGGAACTAAGTGCTCAGATTTTATTGTGGATTTAAGTTAAGCCACTATATAGGGACTGAACCCAAATGGGAAGCAGTGCAAAGAAAGAAATTATGCTTTTTTTTATGTCAAATGCAAAGTGTAAAGCTTTTTTTTTTCCTTTGGAAGCTGTCAAATATCTCTTGTCTATGTCTTACCTAAATACTCATAGACATGTAAACTTACCCCTGTCATGACGGTTAAGAGGCTCATTAGATCTACTGTAAGACAGAATACCTGACAGAAAAAACTGTCTTCCTCTCAAAGCCTCTCCTGAGGGTTGCTTTATCATGTACTTTTTCCTCTGTAAAGAAAAGACTTTTCAAACTTTTGTAGACTTAGTTTGGAATTATAACGTAGGGTTTTCCTGTCAAATTAATTTCAGATTGCAAGGACAATGTTTATTTCTGCCTCAGATATAATTTAACAATTCTGAGAAAGACTTGATGCTGTGGTGTGTTGGTAAAGGGAATGGATAAGGTAGAAAAAAAATTACCTTATTTCAGTAACAGTAGTGGTTTTCTAATGATGGTTATTTCACTTCAATTCGCTTATTTATTTATGTAATATGAGAGGCTAGTCAGCAGGTAGTGCTGTAGGTAGTATGAATTATGAGGACCAGCTTATTTTGACACTAGGTATCTAGTGCTGATGTCCTGTCACAGAATCACAGAATGTTAGAGGTTGGAAGGGACCTCAAAGATCATCTAGTCCAACCCCCCCGCCAGAGCAGGACCACCTACAGTAGAGCGCACAGGAACATGTCCAGGCGGGTTTTGAATGTCTCCAAAGAACGAGACTCCACAGCCTCCCTGGGCAGCCTGTTCCAGTGCTCTGTCACCCTCACTGTGAAAAAGTTTTTCCTCATATTTTTGTGGAACCTCTTATGTTCCAGCTTCCACCCATTGCCCCTTGTCCTGTCAGTGGACACTGCTGAAAAGAGCCTGGTTCCATCCTCCTGACATTCCCCCTTGACATATTTATGAACATTAATGAGGTCATGTAGAGGAATTTCTTGTGCAGCAGAGGCGCGGTATAACTTTAAAAGTGTGGACAACCCAGCTTAGGCCTAAACAGAGGCTCTGTCCTTGAAGCTGCCTTGGAACACAGGGAGGAGGAGGTTTTATCTGTTTTGTGAGAGCTTTGCGAGATGCTTGGCTGGAGGTGCTGGCCCCAGGGGGAGAAGGGGGGGTGAGAGCCGCTTGCATAGTGGAATGGCACTAGCCAATAAAACGCTGGCGCGTGTGAACCTGTAACTGACCAACTCTGTTAAGGGGCAGGCGCAGGGACACTGCTTAACTGTATATATTGAGCTGTCCAGAGCAATAAAGAGAGGCCGATCTGTAGCCATATTGGTGTGATGGTCGTTATCTTGGCCAGCTCCCCGATGGGACCCTTCTAGAAGGTCACCCTCAACCTCCTCTTCTCCAAGCTAAAGAGACCCAGCTCCTTCAGCCTTTCCTCATAAGGGAGATGCTCCACTCCCTTCACCATCTTTGTGGCTCTGCGCTGGACTCTCTCAAGCAGCTCCCTGTCCTTCTTTAACTGAGGGGCCCAGAACTGGACACAATATTCCAGATGCGGCCTCACCAGGGCAGAGCAGAGGGGCAGGAGGACCTCTCTTGACCTACTTGCTACTCCCCTTCTAATACACCCCAGGATGCCATTGGCCTTCTTGGCCATGAGGGCACATTGCTGGCTCATGGTCATCCTGCTGTCCACCAGAACCCCCAGGTCCCTTTCCCCTGCGCTGCTCTCCAGCAGGGCAGTCCCCAACCTATACTGGCACACTTTCCCAAGTGCAAAACTCTACACTTGCCCTTGTTGAACTTCATAAGATTTCTCCCCGCCCAGCCCTCCAGCCTGTCCAGGTCTCCCTGAATGGCTGCACAGCCTTCTGGTGTGTCAACCACTCCTCCCAATTTCGTATCATCAGCAAACTTGCTGACAACATTCTCTAATCCCTCATCCAGATCATTGATGAATATATTAAACAGCACTGGCCCCAGCACTGACCCCTGAGGGATCCCACTAGACACAGGCATCCAGCCAGACTCAGCCCCATTGACCACAACTCTCTGGCTTCTTCCCTTCAACCAGTTCCCGACCCACCTCACTACTTGGTCATCCAGACCACACTGCCTCAGTTTACCTATGAGGATGCTGTGGGAGATGGTGTCAAAGGCCTTGCTGATATCCAGATAGACCACATCCACTGCACGGCCACCATCCATCCACCTGGTTATGTCTTTGTAAAAGGCTATCAGGTTGGTCAAACATGACTTTCCCTTGGCAAAGCCATGCTGACTGCTCCTAATAACCTTCTTATTCTTGATATGCCTAGAGACAGCATCAAGGATAAGATGTTCATCACCTTTCCAGGGATGGAGGTGAGGCTGACCGGTCTGGACCGGTCTGTAGTTACCTGGGTCATCCTTCCTGCCCTTCTTATAGACTGGATTGACATTCGCTTTCCTCCAGTCTTCAGGCACCTCACCTGTTACCCATGACTTACCAAAGATGATGGAGAGTGGCCTAGCAATGACTCCCGCCAGCTCCCTCAGCACCCGTGGGTGCATCCCATCAGGGCCCATGGATTTATGGATGTTTAAGTGTTGAAATTGATCCTTAACCCACTCCTCATCAATCAGGGCAGACTTCTCCTTTATCATGACTTCCTCTGGGGCCTCAGGGGACTGAGGCTCCTGAGGAGAGTCTCCAACAGTGTAGACAGAGGCAAAGAAGGTATTCAGCAACTCTGCCTTCTTTCTGTCCTCTGTCGCCAGGGCACCCACCTCATTCAACAGAGGGCCTACATTGCCTCTAGTGTTAGTTTTGTCAGCAATGTATTTGAAGAAGCCCTTTCTGTTGTCTTTGACCTCCCTTGCAAGTTTTAACTCCAAGGAGGCCTTAGCTTTTCTGATTGCCTCCCTGCGCTCCCTGACAGCTGTCCTATACTCCACCCAAGTGGCCAGTCCTTCCTTCCACAATTAATAATACCCTCTCCTTCCACCTGAGTCTGCTCAGCAGATCCCTGGTTAACCAGGCAGGTCTCCTGGATCTCTTTCTTGATTTCCTACCTGATGGGATGCACTGATCCTGAGCCTCGAAGAAGTGGTCTTTGAATGCCAACCAACTCTCTTGGGCCCCTTTACCTTTCAGCTCCCTGTCCCAAGGGGTTTCTCCCAGCAATTCCTTGAAGAGGCCAAAGTTGGCCCTTCTGAAGTCCAGAGTTGCGATCCTGTTTGGTATTCTGTTTTTACCGCACAAGATCCTGAACTCTACGTCCATGTACGTCCTGTACGTCCATGTACGTCCTGTACGTCCATGTACGTCCTGTACGTCCATGTTGTATGTGGCAGTTTCAGAATTCAAAATTTTTACTGTTATTTTTTGTCTTCCTGTTAAAGTCACCCAACTGCAGCAATAAGATACTTATTAAAAAAAGGAAATCATAAGTAAATGTGCAGATGTAATTGTCCGCCTTTTATAGATGGGGAACCGAAAAGAAATGTGCTATGAATTAGCCAGGAGTCAATTTTGTCAGCCTCAGGATGAGCTGTAGGCATCCTGGTCAAAACCTTCCTGAAGGAAATATCTTTCTAGTGAGAATTTGATTTTTAGCTGAAGAAAACATTTTCCAAACACAATTTGCTTTCATGAAGGAAAATTTAAAACAAATAAATAAGTAATTGAAACTAAGTACTCCCCAGACAAATGCATGAAAATGGAGAGCATTTAAATCAGACGGATTGCGTGAGACTGAAGTTATGGTTGTTGCCTCGTGCTCCTTCTCGCTGGAAGACAGAAGCACTGTGTGCATTTCCCCCACATGATGCTTCACAGACTCGATGGTCTTACTCACTAAGGAAGGCTCTGGTCTGTGTAACAGCATGGGGAATTCAGTAAACAGGAGCAGAGACAAGTCCTGTTAAAACAAGGCGAAGACTACAAATCTTGAACTCCTCCTGTCATATGAAATCAAGGAAATGTTCCAACTGAGGATCTTTAGCTAAAATTGCATTTTTTTTTACTTTCGTCCTTTTTTTCTCTGAAAAGCTGGAAGTTTTCAAAAAGCAAAGCCCAGTATTCTAGAAATTCCTAAACTGTCTTCTTTACTGCTTCCTCACTCCACATTTTGTGCAAAAGATTTAAGCCCTCAAAGTATGTTTTATCTCTTGCTTGTGAACTTAATAATGTGGAAAGCTGTGTTTATCCATCTTCCGTATAGAGGTATTCACTTCTAATTTATTCAGCAGTTGGTTTATTCTGTCACTTCTTCACTCCAGATCAGGACTTACAGAAGGACTAATCACACCACAGACTAAATTGTAGAAGTTTAGGAGCTGGGGACAATTATTAGGCCTTAGTTGTCTGACAACCTAAATAATTATTTTAACATCAAGCTCTGACCCACTTCTACACTTAGTTGAAACACTGCAGACTGTTCTTGTAGCAGCTACGGCTGATTATTTTCCATCTTTCCTTGAGGACGTTTATCAGATGGGTAGCTTAATGTCAGTGCCTTATGATTTCTTGACAGCTGGCCATAAAATCTGATAAATGCTCCTGCCAACAAAGCAACACGTGGGTTCCAAAAAAAGTTTGCAAATTCTAATAATGTAGATTATTTGATTGATGCACAGTATGCAATTTAATTACAAAAATAAATGAGGAAGAGGAAATTTGTCACTTCCCCATTCATTATTCCTTAATTAGTCTGCAACTAATCAGAGTTTCTGATTGGCTAAAATAGCTTCAGATATAATTTACTGCACTGCCATTACAGTCGGATAAGGAAAGCATGATTATCTCTCACTGCCAAAACAGCACAAAAGAACGAGGAAACAAGATGAACCTTAAAATACTGTAAACATTACCCTGTCTGCAGTCTGTCAGCTTAGTAATTTATTACAGCAGATGAAATGCTTTGCTTGTAAAATGACAGAGTACCTTTTTTTCAATATGCAATATTTATGTATATTCTGTTTCTGAGTACCAGAGTAGATCAGTTCTGCACCTGAGACCAATGCATTTGTTTTGGTTTTGGCTTGTGTACATGCATTCTGTGTACTTTGCTTAACATCAAAACACATCAAATGGGCCAAATAAATGCTGATAATAACATAGCCCTGAGGTTGTTACAGCTTCACTCTGGAGCCTAAATGTGGAGTACAAAATTTAATTTAGGTGGGTTTTTTTTTTTTCCCCTAAGTCAATTATATTTTACCAGTCTGGTTACTCTGTGATGTCAGTTGTGCACTTCTAGTACCTGCATTACTGATCTATGATTTAATGCATGTATATTAGTTGAAGAAGACAGGACAGAGAGAGAAAGTAAACTTTTCTTATTATGTACTTATATGTGCTATTTTCTTGCAGGGGTTACATCAAGCTAGCTTATATCCACATGATATGTTCAGGCATTTGAAAAGAATATATACATTTGTTTATGGGAATCTGATAACTATGCAGGCAAAGAGAAGAGGTGCAAGGGGTGGAAAATTCTGATTAGTCGAAGTTAGTTCTTCTGAGGTCCTGTCATTGCTTCAAAACATTTTGTATGCCCAGGATGGAGGAAAAGTGAGATAGCAATAAGGATATCAAAGCAGAAGATAGTGAAGTGCCTAAGGAATGCTTTTGGGACATAAGAAAATAATATTTATATCCCTATTTGCCTTGGCTTCAACCCAGCTCTCATTTTAAGTAACTTGACCTCCATACTACTATAGTCCAAGTCTCTCCTAGGAAGTTATTTAAACTTTTATAAAAAAATTTAAAGATTGTTGGTAGAGGCAAGAGTTCTAAATGATTCAGTAGCAGAGTGGGCAGAATACTTGCCCACACTTTCAGAGATAGGTTGGGTTTCTGTTCTGAATTGGGTCAAGCAGAGACTTTAAACCTTGGTCTCCCTAAATCTTGGATGAATTACCCTCTGCAATATTAGCTGCTCTAAAACTTCTCTTCTGACTCTTTATGGATAATTCAGTATTTTCTGTGAGGAGTGGGAAGTCTGAAAAAGTTTAACGGACAAAATGTACATTTAACCAACTCTTCATGCATTTTTTTTTCCACAAGTTCTAATCTAGGGCATGTGTTTTGGCTGAGTTTATTTCCAGTTTCTTCCTCTATTAGTGTAGACCTAAAATGGTTCAAGAAAAAGAAAGGCAGACAGTGAGAAACAAATCTGTTAAGAAAGGTCTGTAATCTTAAATCTGTCTCACAGTACAAAAACTCTTGAGGTTATGGCTAAAAAATAACCAAGTCATTGAAAAGTCCTTATCTGCTTGTAATACAGCTGCACACAAGAGCAGCTTATGTGGCTCACTGAGGGCTCAAGCAACAAGTCACAGACTCATTTTTATTTCTTTTGATTCTGTGGCTTATAATTAAGCAGATGCAACCTGCAAGCCCGAGTCATGTACAGCCACCTTTGGTTTTTACTGCTGCAAATAGCATACAAAACTGACCCATTCACTCATCTATCATCAACAAGGAGCCACTGAAAATAGCAGAAAACTGTGTATTTGTCTCTGTTTATTTCTGCAGTAAGGTTGGTTCTTGTGTTCTTCTTGAGGCAAAGCTTGTCCATGATGTGCAGGGCATCTTCTTTATGCGTATGTGTGTGATCCCAGCATTCTGATAGTGTCCCTTTTTTTCTTCTAAGCTATTGATAGTATGTTTTTAATTGTACTTTTTCTTTCTTTTGCATATTTTTTTTCTTCTAAGAATTTCTGTCTCTTCTGGTCTTTCTGTATCTTCCCTTCTCTCATTCAGGAGAGGTAACATAGCTCAGTGATGCTGCTATAATAGATTTGAGGATCTTTCTGCTTCATTCCGAGAAAGCTGGGTCACATCTGCAGAAAACAATAGTACTCAAATTTGTCAGGTACAGAGAAGGAAGCCTAACGCTTTATGTAGTGCAGAAAGAGCTGGAATATTTTTGTAGTGATCTGCATTTGCATCATATTTGTACCTCAGTAGATGTCTCTGCTATTTGACTGCACCTCTATTTTTATTTTTCTGCTTTATAGCAATACACATTGCACCATGGAATTGAGGATGTGAAGACACATTCTGTGTCTCTGCATCTTTGTATGTAAGTACAAGAAAATCTCCATGTAGTACGGTCTAATCTATGAGAAAATTATTTAAAGGAGCAAAGTGGAAACTCTTAGATATAGATAATTAATATAAATGGATTTCTACAGAAGTTCTGAGAGGATTTTTTTTGTGCAAAGCTGAATCTTAATTCAGAAGACTATTAAAGCATATTATTATGTCCCCTTAACTACAGAAGAAATACTTTGCTTAGACTTTTTTGTTGTTGTTGAGGCACTTGAATAATTAGGCAACCAGAATAAGAGAAATAATACAGCCTCTTATCTAGAGTCTTCATATGCTTTTTAAAAAGGTACAGAGTTATTTTTATTGCATTTGTTCACTTCAAATGCCTCCTGTCTGACCTTGGCAAAACTTGCAGCGAGGACTTTTACGAAATATTTTTTAAAAAAATTCACGTGTTTGAAATTGCCACACAGATTCAGACATCTCAGCAATCTTTAAAAAAATGTGCTCTGTTTTATTTGTTGAAGTATTTTACTTATTTCTGTCAAAGATACAGGCTCTGTATTTGTCCTGTTTCACAGTAACTTTTGAGTGCTCTCCAGGTGCTGCACTGTCTCATGACAAACTAAAACAATAGCTTTGCAAGTGATGCCATCTGCCTGCATCCCTTGAAATATGTTAATCCTTTTCCAGGGCTACTGGTTTTCATTTAACTGTTTCAATGACCATATTACATGCAATTCTATTCCTAATACTGCAAAATCCCTGGCTGTAACTGGGGCTGCAGAGCCACTTGGGATCTCCTGTGTCACATCTCTGAGACAGTGACTGCCACAGCAGGTGGATTCCAAGGAGGTCTGTGGCCTTCTCAACCAAATAGTGCACAGCTAACAACTGGTTCCAGTAGGTTGACTATTTCATTGTTTCTTACTTTAGAGAGGCTTTGTATAAAGGAATAAATAAATGCTGTTTCCCATATTGATAAATAGGGTGGGGCATGAAGGTTTTAAATAGGGAAGATGGAGAACCCGGTTTTCAACACTTGACTATGTGAGTGGAGGCTGCACAAAAGTAACTTAGCAAGTTTAAAATTGCTAATTGAGCATTCCTTAAGATACTTCAGTGAATGTTTTTCCCCAAGGAAAACTATCCTCACTTTATTTTTCTCCAAATCCTAGTTTTCTGAAGGTGGCTTGATCATCATATGGAGCATGTTTTTATTTTGACCTGTGTAATGTTTCATTTGTTTATATGGATAAAACCTGTGGTCAGTAACTTCAAATGTAAGGTGTTAGTCAGTCAGAGAAAGAAGTAACATACTTTTACTGGTGATATCTTTAAAAAGTTGGAAAACAATTTCCAAAATATATTTGACTCTATATTGAATTAAATGAAATGTGTAAAACTGTATCTAATAGTTCCATCTAGCATAATTGCTCGTAACATAATTACTCTTACTGTTTTTCTGTATGCTGAAAATCAGATTTTGTCCAGTTTCAGTTTAATTGGAAGACTGCAGCTGATTAACTTCCTTGTGCCTACGAGTTCTTCCACAGTGAAGTCCCTGTGACACCAAACAAAATATATCTAATTGAGCCAGCTGCCACTTGCCATGTCATCCTGTACACTGGCTTTTTCTGAAAATACTGTTCTGTAACCTGAGGTGGAAGCGTGAGACATGTAAGCAGCTAGGGATAATAACGCTTAGGGACAACAATGATCACAGGCCTAGTCTACACATGTGTTGGTCTTTTTACCTAATTCCTTGTGCATCTGTGTGCACGTGAAAAATATTAATCCCTGCCTGGATGGGAAGAACAAAAGAAGGCAGACTGATGTCAGAAGAAAGTGATGCCACATAGGTCTCAAGTGTTCTGAAAGCTAACGAATGTGTTAACAGTAAATTTGACATGTAGAGAAGTAGCCTTAAACAATTTCCCCTTTCTAGCTCCCAAAATAATTTCCCTGTTAGCAACTTCAGTTTAGCCCACTATCTTTCAACAGAATCTTTAACATACTGCTGTGGTGGCTTTGTCTGGTCTTGATAAATTGAAAGACCATTGGTTTTGGCCTCTGAGACTCAAACACTGTGTTGTTCTAAGTATTCTTTCTCAAGCAAGTGTCTTCCACTGCCTTCGGGAAGATCTAACTTAGTGACCTCTTCAAATTCTAAAGAACATGCTGGCCAACGAAACAAAAGATTTGGTTTGGAAAGAAAAGTTTGGTATATGAAAAGGAATATAAGGTGCTCTCTGCAGAACAAAACTAATCATCCAGTAATCTTTTTAGTGTTTAAATAACTGAGACTTTAATAATGTTAAGCATTTAAGCAACAGCGATATGCTGGCATTCAATTACAAACTCAGTGTAATTTCTCTGTCTTTACCCTCTTCCCTAGTGAATTCAAATTCCTGCCATGAAATCCGTATGTGTTCTTAAAAAGCTGTGCTTAGATTCCTTAGAAAATGAGATTTAGGCGTCATTTTTTTCTTTGTATATTGGTCTATGTATTCTCCTATTATTTTTGAGCTTATCTAACATCTTTAACTTGATTTTACAGAGAGTTGGAAATAAAAAAAAAATAAATACTTTCTTACAGTGGGGGAAAATTGATTTAGAGGCAGCATACATCCTCTAGGTCCAGGAGCTTGTTCTGTTTAGCTTGTCCAAAAGCTGAGAGCAGCCAGCTGACTGCTCAGTTTACACTTATTCTGAGAGGCAATCACAGTTCATGCTGTTTCCTGCCTGTCTAGTGTTTAGAGCCAAGCAAAAGTGGGTTAGGTCACAGGTAAGGCTCAAAAAAGTACTGGGAATATGCCACAGTCATCATTACGTACAAGAAATGGGACTCAGTCACAATAACAGATCAATTGAACGTCAAACTTTGCAAATTCCAAAATTCAAGAAAAAACACAGAAGAGATACTTTGATATTCCCATGTATCTTTTTATGCCTATAATTACCACAGTTATGTCTACCTGCCTTCGTTTACTACAACACTTAATTTCCCCCAAAAGCACTTTTTCCGTACTAACAGGTTTCTTTTTCCTTTTTGCATTGACTTCATTCATTACATATTAGATTTAATTATGTATTTCCTATTCTATTCCTATCCTACCTCCTAAATAATTATTACCCATTTCTTCTGTAAGGAATACATTCAAGATCACCTTCCTTATTTCATTCTACTTAACTTGTTCTTTTTATAGAGTTATAGAGTGATAGAGTTATCCTCTGTGCACCAGCATAAGATTTTTATAGGTATTTCAGTATGTGTTGCCATGCAAATGTGAAGGTAGTTAAAATAACTTTCTTAGTATGCTTATTATTAGCAGCAGGCAAACTGAAATTCTGGTTTTGGTACTTGTTAACATAGCTGGTATAATATTCTTCTGGAGGGGGCAAGTGCTGAGAAAAGGAGAGGTAGCAATGAAGCAGAACAGATGGTACGGCAAGTAAGAGAGTAACTGGGAGGGTGTTTGTGCAGGCATAATGTCTCAGCTGGCAAATGCTGTGCTACAGCTCTCCTGAAAGGGCAGTGACGGAATAAAGACAGGCAGACACAATAATAAACCGACGGCTAAAGAGCTGCTTCTGCAAAAGTTTCTGTTCCCTTAGCTGGCGTGGGGGTGGAAAGTGGAGAAAGTTGCCAAAAATTGTCAGTATTTTATTATCTTTCTCAATCTTTAACTTGTGCTCAAGGCATCCAAAATTGTCTTACTCGTTGGGTTTTTTTTAGCTGTAATGTTGACTATGTAGGTTTTAATTATTAGTTATTATGTAATGTTATAAGGAGGACCAAGATGCATTTCACTCCTGTAAACAGTAACCTCTGCACACATTGACTAAGTACATGTGTGCAGTGTTGTCTCCGGTAAAAGAAACCAACAAAAAAAGCATTTTAAGGCAGTTAACCACACAATTACTAAGAATTCCTGCCCTTTCTGGAGCAATGCTTTCTAAAAAATATCAGGTCAGAAAGCAAAGCCACATGAAAAAAACTGGTAACTGCTCTTCATCTACCAGGCATAAATAAAATCCTTTTCTTATGCTGCTATACATCTTCACAAACAGGTGAAATTTGTGGTATGGATTTACATTTCTAGGATTGTCTTTTTCATACGTTGAGAAGTGCTTAAAATGAAGTTAATTTGCAGGGTAAATATCTAAGTTTTTGTCAGGCCCTGTGTTGTTGATATGTTCTTACCCTATTATTTAACATTTCAGAGTTTAGAATTTGTGGGTTGCTAAGCTGGAGAAATAGAACAGGTACTCAAATGCCGTAGAGCTACAATGTGCTTTAAGTGTTGCTTGGATGGAGAAGAATTAAAATACATCTGGCACTGCACCGGGCAGATAAATGTGACCACTGCTCAGTGGCATTAGAAAATTGGCAAAAAAAAAAATTATATCTGAAAGTTGTTTGAGGTTTGGAGATTTTTTTGGCATTATGTGTTATTTTATGTGAATTTCCATTACCTTGAAATAACTGCTGCTAAATGACCACTTAAAGCTTAACATTATTGAGAGGTTCTCCTGCCCCGCTACTCTGCCCTGGTGAGACCCCATCTGGAATATTGTGTCCAGTTCTGGGCCCCTCAGTTCAAGAAAGACAGGGAACTGCTGGAGAGAGTCCAGCACAGGGCAGCTAGGATGAATAAGGGAGTGGAGCATCTCCCTTATGAGGAAAGGCTGAGGGAGCTGGGGCTCTTTAGTTTGGAGGAGACTGAGAGGAGACTTCATTAATGTTTACAAATATATCAAGGGTGAGTGTCACGAGGATGGAGCCAGGCTCTTCTCGGTGACAACCAATGATAGGACAAGGCGTAATAGGCTGAAACTGGAACATAAGAGGTTCCGCTTAAACTCGAGAAGAAACTTCTTCTCAGTGAGGGTGACGGAACACTGGAACAGGCTGCCCAGGGAGGTTGTGGAGTCTCCTTCTCTGGAGACATTCAAGACCTGCCTGGACACGTTCCTGTGTAGCATAGTCTAGGCATTCCTGCTCTGGCAGGGGGATTGGACTTGATGATCTTTCAAGGTCCCTTCCAATCCCTAACATTCTGTGATTCTGTGATTATTAGAACTCATGACTTTGAAAGCTTTTGGATGATTCAAAATACAGAATTTGATCCTGTGTTTATTTGCATTGTTTTTTGAGTCGTGACACCTGATGATTCTATAAAAGTAAGATTCCAGTTTGGGGCAGTGCAAATGACAGCAAAACCAATTTGAGGTCACTTTTGCTTTGAATATGGCTGGTTAAAAAATGAAAAGTAAAAGTCTTCATCGGACAAGCAGCTGTGTTTTTCTGTGCTTTTATATTACAGTTCCCAGGATAAGGATTTGTCTCTCGTTATGTCATCCACTAGCCCTAAAGTCAAGTCCATAATAAATAAGTGAATCCACAAAGAAGGCAGGGAAGCTTTCTTGGAAGAGGACACATGGAGAACTCAGCTTAAATCTGTCTTTCCTACAGAGATAACAAAAGTAAGATACAATGTCTATGTACACTTTCATAAAGATCTTAAAACACTCGAATGGCCCTGCTTCTCGGAGTTGCACATCTCACTTCCCTAGAAAGATACTGAAGAAGGCAGCTAATTAACCTACAAAACTGTCTACAACAGCTGTCATACTTTTTTTTGTACAGCAGTACATACCACTTTATTCACTGATACTTGCACACCCTTTGCTAAAATGCAAAAGAAATACCAAGTGGCAGCTAGTACATGGTATGTCCATTGATCATTCTTAATCCACTGGGCTTTGGCGTATTAAATGTGCAGCGTTGGAATCAGCAGTGCAACTCCGCTACTGGTTTTATATCCACATCTGTGTGTACATGTTGTTCATTTGTGGCACTCAACCTCAGAGAACTCAATACTAATTTCATAAAACACTAATTGTTCAATACTATTTTGATATTATTTTGAGAAGTGATTCTCCCCCTTTCCTCTGCTCTTGTGAGACTCCACCTTGAATACTGCGTCCAGTTCTGGTTCCCCCACCATAAGAGGGACATAGAACTGTTGGAGAGTGTTCAGAGGAGGGCCACAAAGGTGATCCAGGGGTTGGAGCACCTCTGCTACGAGGACAGGCTGAGGGAGCGGGGATTGTTCAGTCTTGAAAAGAGAAGACTTCGGGGGGACCTAATAGCTGCCTTCCAGTACCTGCAGGGAACCTACAGGAAGGCTCGGAGGGACTTTTTACAGAAGTGTCCACTGATAGGACAAGGGGAAATGAGTTTAAGTTGAAGGAGAATAAATTTAGATTAGATCTTAGGAAGAAATTCTTCGGTACGAGGGTGGCAAGACTTTGGAATAAATTGCCCAGAGATGTTGTGGCTGCCCCCTCCCTGGAGGTGTTCAAGGCCAAGTTGGACAGAGCCTTGAGTAGCCTGATCTAGTAGAGAGGCATCCCTGCCCATGACAGGGAGGTTGGATTAGATAATCTCTAAGGTCCCTTGCAGCCTAGGCCATTCTATGATTCTGTGATGGTTTTAAATTTCCTATTTTTTCCCCATTTGACCTATTCCATAGAACCTTCCTGCAGCTTTTTTTGTTTTTTATTATAAGAAAACTTTTCTCTCCTTTCTCAAAGATCTCTCTCAGTTTCTCCACTACGTATAGCAGTGCTTCCTCATTTTTGATGTGGTTCAAGATCTATTCATATATAGAACAGGGACCAAGTGACCTGGTAGACCTTGGGGAAAGAGAAACTAAGGAGAGCTTATCCAGAAAATGAGCAAGGAAAGCAGACAAATAATTTCTTCAACTGAAGAAATTATTAGAGACTGTTTTGGGGCAACTACACAAAGTTTTCACTTTCACAGGTTCTTGGCAGTAGCTGCCCTAGTTTCAAGCAGTATGAAGTGTCTGAATTTATAGCTAGTGTGAAATTATGCTCAAATCAGCAAACAAAAATATTAAGTCTGCATCATTCCTAAGTGCTTCAAAATCTAGAGCTGTGAAATAGATGTTTAAATACCTAATTTTAGACGGTCTGATTTGAAACTGGACCTATTATTTGTATATGTTTTGAAGACCAGCTGACATTTTATGACACCACTTTAAATCTCCCAACATTTCAGACAGTTTCACAGTGCTAGAAGGTATGAGATTTGAAAGGCTCTTTACTTTGTAAGAAAAACATTCATTCTTATTTCAATGAAAGCTGCAATAAATTTGATAGAAGTAAACAGATTTGAAATGTAATAAACTGACAATTCACTAGTTGTATCTGAAATATCTGGCCATGAGTAGTCTAAATTACAAAACAGACACAGTTTTTCAGTGTCAGAGAATATACTTGGGTTTTAGCTGAAGGGCAGCTAAAGGGTTCTTTTACCTGCTCAGACCAAACTATTATTTTCTGATACAGTAAGGACCAACATAAAAGTCAGTACTATATTAATTTTCAGATGAACAGCAATAACACTAGTAAATGTTATTGGCTGTTATATTAAAAGTTAATAAAAATTGTCTCCTCAAATACAACATTAAAGACTAACAATGGTAAAATTGAGTGTTTTCAGCTTCAATATGAATGACAGCATTGAAGCTACCACATCATGAACGAACTTGGAACGTTTAGGAAAACAGAGGAGAACTTGCAATGTACAGTAGCTCACACAGATTAGTCATGTTACAAAAGTGTGTGAGGAATTCATGCAACATAAAAGAATTTCAATCAAGGACTTTTTTTAATAGCAAAGATAAATTCAGATTTAGATTTAAAAAATATTTATAATTTGTCAAAATTAAAACTTCCAAAAAAACCCATATGTTGAATTTGTTTAAAAAAAGGTATCAAGCTGACATTTTTTTATAGCTTTGTTTTTTGTTTGAGTTTTTAAAAAATTTTACCTTTCTTGTAGAACTTTAAGTAGAAGATGAATATATGGCACTTGGGACAGCAGAGATTTTGTGAGTGTGTTTTTGTGTAAGAACTTACGCTTTTGTTATAAGTGATAGTGATATCAAGTCTTGAAGTTGGCTTTCCAGTAGCCTTTGAATAGATGAGCCATTCACACAAGAGAGCTGGTTACTCAGATAAATAATTCATATATTTGGACTACTCTAGCAAAAGCCTTCTTATCTGTGCTAAGTTCTTGTGCTTAGATAACTTCTTAGTGGAGTTATTCAAGATAAAATTGCACATTTTGACAGTGAATTTTTCCAAAGATTTTGCTGTAACTCCACAATGAATTGCAGAGTTGAGGTCAAGATGATACGAAAACTCTTTAGCAGGATGGTGTTTGCCTTGTGTGGTAACTCTATAATCACATATGTAAATAATGGTTTAAAAGAAGTTGTCTTACTAAGAAAAAGCAATGACATTTAAAAAGAACCCTATAAATGGCAAGGCAGAGGAAGTCTCAGGAAAACGTTGATCTGTTAACTGTTACAATCACAAATAAAATTACTAGAATGAAAAATAATTAAAATGAGCTGTTTTGTTTAACTTCCCTGATATTTGCTGGAAGGACAACTCAGCCAGTCAGCCACAGTCCAGGAGGTTCCTCCAGTGCATCGATGATAATTTTCTGATGCAAATGGTGGAGGAGCCGACTAGGAGAGGAGCACTGCTGGACCTCATCCTCGCTAACAAGGAGGATCTGGTTGAAGCAGTAAAGGTTGAGGGCTGCCTTGGCTGCAGTGACCATGAAATGGTGGAGTTCAGGATCTCATGTAGCAGAAACAAAATAGCAAGCAGAATTGCAACCCTGGACTTTGCCAAGGCAAACTTTGGATTTTTCAAGCAATTACTCGAGAAAATCCCATGGGCAAGGCTGTTTGAAGGTAAAGGGGCCCAAGATAGTTGGTTAGCGTTCAGGGACTGCTTCTACCGTGCTCAAGATCAGAGCATCCCGACACGTAGGAAGTCAAGGAAGGGAACCAGGAGACCTGCGTGGCTAAACAGGGATCTGCTGGGTAAGCTCAAGGGCAAGAGGAGAATTTACAGATCTTGGAAGGCGGGGCTGGCCACTTGGGAAGAATATAAGGCTGTTGTCCAAGGGTGTAGGGAGGCAACTAGGAAAGCAAAGGCCTCCCTAGAATTGAACCTGGCGAGAGGGGTCAAGGACAACAGGAAGAGCTTTTTCAAATACGTGGCAGATAAAACTAACACCAGAGGCAATGTAGGCCCACTGATGAATGAGGTGGGTGCCTTGGTGACAGAAGATACAGAGAAGGCAGAGTTACTGAATGCCTTCTTTGCCTCTGTCTACTCTGCCGGAGGCTGTCCTGAGGAGCCCCGTTCCCCTGAGGCCCCAGAGGAAGTCAGGGCAGTGGAGGAGTTTGCTTTAGTCGATGAGGACTGGGTTAGGGACCAATTAAGCAATCTGGACGTCCATAAATCCATGGGTCCAGACGGGATGCATCCACGGGTGCTGAGGGAGCTGGCTGATGTCATTGCTAAACCACTCTCCATCATCTTTGCCAAGTCTTGGGAGACGGGAGAGGTGCCTGAGGACTGGAGGGAAGCAAATGTCACTCCAGTCTTCAAAAAGGGCAAGAAGGAGGACCCGGGTAACTATAGACCGGTCAGCCTCACCACCATCCCTGGGAAAGTGATGGAACGACTTATCCTTGGTGCCATCTCAAGGCATATCAGGGATAAGAGGGTCATTAGAGACAGTCAACATGGCTTCACCAAAGGGAAGTCGTGCTTGACTAACCTCATAGCCTTTTATGAGGATATAACAAGGTGGATAGATGATGGCAGAGCGGTGGATGTGGTCTACCTTGACTTCAGTAAAGCATTTGACACAGTCTCCCACAGCATCCTTGCTGCTAAACTGCAGAAGTGTGGTCTAGACTCTCGGGTAGTGAGGTGGACTGTGAACTGGCTAAGGGGAAGAAGACAAAGAGTTGTGGTCAATGGGGCGGAGTCTGGTTGGAGACCTGTATCCAGTGGAGTGCCTCAAGGGTCGGTACTGGGACCAGTATTGTTCAATATATTCATCGATGACTTGGATGAGGGACTAGAGAGTACTATCAGCAAGTTTGCTGATGACACCAAGCTGGGAGGAGTGGCTGACACACCAGAAGCCTGTGCTGCCATCCAGCACTGTGCTGCTGGACAGGCTGGAGGGTTGGGCGGGGAAAAATTTAATGAAATACAACAAGGGTAAATGCAGGGTCTTGCATCTGGGTAGGAACAACCCCAGGTTCCAGTATAAGTTGGGGAATGACTTATTAGAGAGTAGTGTAGGGGAAAGGGACCTGGGAGTCTTGGTGGACAGCAGGATGACCATGAGCCAGCACTGTGCCCTTGTGGCCAGGAAGGCCAATGGCATCCTGGGGTGTATTAGAAGGGGGGTGGTTAGTAGGTCGAGAGAGGTTCTCCTTCCCCTCTACTCTGCCCTGGTGAGACCCCATCTGGAATACTGTGTCCAGTTCTGGGCCCCTCAGTTCAAGAAAGACAGGGAAGTGCTGGAGAGAGTCCAGCACAGGGCAACTAGGATGATTAAGGGAGTGGAGCATCTCCCTTATGAGAAAAGACTGAAGGAGCTGGGGCTCTTTAGTTTGGAGAAGAGGAGGCTGAGGGGTGACCTCATTAATGTTTACAAGTGTATCAAGGGGGAGTGTCACAAGGATGGAGCCAGGCTCTTCTCGGTGACAACCACTGACAGGACAAGGGGTAATGGGCTGAAACTGGAACATAAGAGGTTCCGCTTAAAGTCGAGAAGAAACTTCTTCTCAGTGAGGGTGACGGAGCCCTGGAACAGGCTGCCCAGAGAGGTTGTAGAGTCTCCTTCTCTGGAGACGTTCAAGACCTGCCTGGACACGTTCCTGTGTAGCATAGTCTAGGCATTCCTGCTCTGGCAGGGGGATTGGACTTGATGATCTTTCGAGGTCCCTTCCAATCCCTAACATTCTATGATTCTATGATTCTATGATTCTATGAATGTTTAAAGTGTGAATACTATCAGAGTTTTTGATGAGGTGGATGAACTGAGAAGGTACTTTTGTTAGAACAATATAATGGCATGGCCAAAATTCTTTTCTGTGCTTATGAAGCTCTTCTTTTTTCACACTTGCATAATAAAATCTTTCTTCTGACAGAAAATGCTACCAATAAGAAAATATGGCCAGTCAGAAAATACTGGTTTGGTTTGAGTGGGTTTTTTTAAAAAGATTTTTTTTTTCTCCAAAATGATTGTATTTCAACAAGGAATTTCCAAGAAAGTGTTGTCAGCTGTGGGATATCCTATGAGTGTTACAGCACAGGCTGTGTGTCGGTCTGGGGATATGCAGGAACCAAGATGTTAATCTCTGATACACAAGTCATAGGCTGAAATCTCGGTTCTAGTTGGCAGAGCAAGGATTTCCATTTGCATCAGTCATCTGAAAGAGGAGACTTGAAAGGTAGTATCATAAACATCAGAAAGCAGAGCGTATTTATTTACAGGATGTAGTATGTACTATATGCATAATTTTACTAGTCTGGTAGCCCTTGGTTAATTACTGCATTGCCAATAAAGCTGCATTCAGCTTTCATTTTTTACTCTGTGTGTTATTCATGGGACAGTTGTGGATTCTACAACTGTATTAACTCACTACCATACTTGTGAGGGTACAAGCACCTAGTGAGCACTGGGATAAAAACCAGCCTTTGTCATTTGATTGATCTGTCTCGATGAGAGTGTTTTGACTTGAATGAAAGCAGAAAACTGCAAACCTCTTACTGTCTTGATCTTCAAGCCTTCAAAAGTAATTTATCCTCCAGTAAATATTTTGACAATGATAGTACTTTGAGGCTTTATCGTTAACCAGTCCAAATCAACATGCCCATCCTATGTGTAATGTGTTGTTGGAGGTTGAAGATATCTGGATTTTACAGAGGTTTTCCTGGGAAAAAACAAAACAAAACCAAACTGTTGCATGTTTACTGGGATTACTACAAGAAGGACTTTGAAGTATTTTATATTGTTAGGTTTGCTGCTTCGCTGTCTTCATCTTCATATTGACTATTTCTTCCCTGTGCAACATCATAAATAAACAGGAATAATTTGTCTGAAGTAGGTTTGTTACATTTTTTGATTTTGGAATAATGCTGTTGACACTGATGACCTTCTGGTTAAACATAGTTGGAGATGGAATGCACTGAAATGTTTCAACGTTAATGAAGTTTGGAATATGTTATTTGTAATAAAATATTGATTATCAATTTTTGTCCTGCTTCTCAGATATATGCACTGGTAATGCCAGTGGATTAAGTTGACTGTACTCCTAATTCATCTTTAGATGTGCATTGTGCAATGTAAGTTTACACCTTTTCAGGTGCTGCAAATCTTTTCTATAGAAATAAAAATAATTGTGGCAAACTAGCAGCAGCCACTAAAGGTAATAAAGAAGTAGAAGAATTTAAAAAAAATACTAGAGAACTCCTTTTTTTCTAATTAGAGTAAGGGATTTTTTATTTTTAAATCCTCAGAAAGACATTTTTAAAGTTAGGATTGACTTGTGCATGGTTGACTCAATAGGTTTCATTGGCAATACAATAAAAAATAAATCTCAAGTATTCATTGCTTTAATTTCATCTGATTCCTTTGCTCTGTCCCTTCATTGTTATGGTATCTGGATCATAGATATTCCACAGATCATAGCTGAGGTATGGTGTCCTGTAATAGGGTTATAGGACTATTTTGAACTAGTAAAATAAACTACGTAGTAAGATAAACATTTTTACTTCTAGCCACACATGGAGTGTGCATGTCCTGAAATGGAAGGACCTGAAACTTATATGAAAGAAGCATTTGTCCTGTGGTCTTAGTCTTCACTGTTTTTTTTCCTAATATAGTATCTTTTTTTTTTTTTAGGTTTTGACATTCACTTAAGGAAGTACAGCTTATGAAATTATACTGCAATTTGTATGATCTTCCTGTGAAGTGCATCAAATGCAGATTATATTGGAAGTGTGCTGTTAGACTTCATAAATGAAATTTTTTCTGCAGCTGTATTGAACTTAAGATCTTTACAGACATCTAGACAGGGAAAAACTGCGTGGAACATTAACTTTTTTCTTTATCTTTTTTGACATTAAAGTGCACTGAATATTTACAATAGTTTCAAAAGAAGTTATACATAATGTGAACTTTCCAACCATTGAAGGACAAAAAAAAAATTGAAGTATATATGAATTATTCACTTAAAACTTTATAATGGAAGTGCTGCTAGAAAATAACACGTTCTGTGTGTGTCTGCTGATAAAATATAAACAAAACTGATTCTAATGAACTATATGAAGAAATATCAAAGGTGGCTGACTTAAAAGAAGACCTTAAACAAGGTCTGCTAGGAAGAGGTTTCTTTACATCATGGTAAAGAGGATTTAATTTACTCTTGATTAACAAGGGGAGATAAGGCCCACTTTACTCTTGTTTTCAAAGAAAACAAATAGCTTGACTTCCTTCAAGGCAAAGATCTGTTTGAATCATGGTTTGTCTTATTTTATAACCTGTCACTATGTCATCTGATTTCTTGTTTTACTTTGTTTTATCTTCTCTTTTCTGCATCGCTTACCTTTGTGATACAGTATTTAACTTATTTATCATTTTTGTAATCTAAATTCCAGCTCCTCTTGTATCATCTTCCTTACAAGATCAAGTGTAACAGTGAATGCTGTGATTAATGTGCCTATTGTGCTTGCTCTTTTACAGAGTGTAGTTGCACCAGGGCATATGGCACGAAAGGTCAGTGATACTTGAACTGAAACATTGATTAAAGTGCTGAAAATCATCTCTGGACAGAGATGTTTCTTTCTGAAATCAAAAGAACAGTTTGTCATTAAGCTGTCCTCTTCCATTCTTGTAACTGAGCTATTTGTTAACCCCCTAACACATAAAACTAGGTTATATTAGATTGAAATTTACATTTAAAGAAAAAGTGAGTTAATTCTCTAAGATCTTCTCTGTTCCATAATCCATTTAATGTTTTGCAGTAAGACAGAGTTGTGTGAAGGTGGTCTCTTCAGCCAACAGAGCTATCTGGACTAATATTGTTGTACTGTGTGGTATTGCATTTTAGCACATTTACACGCTACGGAAAATGAATTTATGTCCTTTACATTAGTTGTAAATGCTATCACTTTTCCCCTCCCAAGGCTTCTGGGAAAAGCATCATGGGATCACTGAGAGTGATATTTGTTTAGAGCTTTCAGAAGATGGGGTATTAGATTCAAAAGATCATTAAAGATTAAGGCATGACAAAAAATTACAACTATGTGAGTATCAAGATTCAAAATAGTACTTTTTTTCCTCTGGGATGAAAACTGGTGGGTGAAAGAACTATTTTGCTGTCTTTGTAATTCTTTCCCAGCTAACAGTGGAAAACCATTAAGTGGATGGTCATTTTCTACATTTACCAGTTTGATTTAGAATAACTTTTTTTTATGAAATCTCCTGAGAAATAGTATGCCTTTTTCATTACTGGACACAGAGATATTTATAGTGATGTTTTAGAAATTCACCAGCTTCCATTAACTTTCTTGGGTTTCTTAGGACTCCTTGGTTAAAACTTTTTTTCACTGCTGTTTTTTCTTTTGTTTTGTTTTCTTCTGTAACAGTCTGTATGTTCTTGGTCATTTTTGTGTCTAGAATATATGCTGTAAAAACAATGTTGAAGGCTATACAGATACTCTTTTCTCATCTAATACTCTTCATGGTTACCGTATCTTTTTTTTTTTTTTTAACCTCTTACTTTTTGGTAACTGTGTTCTCCAGTGATATTCTCCATCTTAACATATAGTTTGTACTTGTCTTCCCATGTAGAGTATGCTGAGTCTTTTGATAGAAGCTTTAAACCACAGATTTGTTAAATTGATTAATTTATGCTGGTTTACTAAAGCTGAAAATTTTTGGGGGGGTGAATGTATGAATCAATTATGGTAGGAAAAAATCCTGGGTCTGTGATAAGTCTGAGGAAGGCAGATTCTCTTACCTGTTAAATGACCAAAAAGCCATAGAATCCATTTCACTCTTTGCTTGGTCTACTGGTTATGCGTATTTAAAATCAGAATTGTTTAAAATTCATACTGCCATGCAGAGGAATAAAAAAGGATTTTATTATTCCTAAGAAAATGTTTGCAATTTTGAATTCTCTCTCATGATGCTTCAGTTAAAAGATCTTTCAAAAAGTAGATGGAGACCTGTTGTTTTGAACTTGCAGCATACTGCATGGTTGTAGTAGAAACACGGAACATGAGATGCTGGTAGAATAGGCAGTAGAATTTAGAAATCCTTGCTACTCCACTGGTTGTATTAATCACCAAAATATCTGCCTTTTAGTTATTTACAAAATCGCAAGCATTTTTCTGGAATGAGATGACTGCTTGTCCAGGCTGGCCCAGCCTTAAACTTCAACACTGTTGCTTGCATTTTTCTAGTCATCTTTCTTGATTTCTTTCAGTTATTTAAATGTTTTAGAAATCTCCACATTCTCCACAAATGGCACCTAAGTATCTTTTCAGTAATTTTTCTGAAGTATCTATAATAAATATACCATCAGATTTATTTTCTTGCTGTCACTTTTTTACTCTTACCAAATACCAATAATACACAGTACAACTGGTTTCACTAATACCTTTCATCAGTATTTCTGAAGTTAGCATTTACTTATTTTCCATTGCATATATGCTCACCTGTGTGTCTGCCAGGAAGAAGTACATTCATACAGTGCATACAAGAGTTTTGTAGTCAAACTAATGCTAAATTCAACTGGATCCCTCATCAGGAAGTAGCATTCCAGTGACAATGATATAGCACAGTGGCTCCTTAGCATAGGAAGGATGGCTTTCTGCCTCAGTGGAGAGTTTCAGAAAGCCTTAGCTGAAAATATAGATGTAGCTGAAAGCCTGTTAAGAAAGGGTGAAATGAGAGAAGACTTCACTACAAATGAAAATGAGCCTCAGGCTGGGCAAAGCCTAGAAATGATGTGCTAAGAAACACCATCTCTTTCTTCCTGATACTTGCTAAGATACTAATGCAGACAGGAGATCCCAAAATGTAGTGGGAGGCAACAGACAATTTAAAAGTTGGCCTCAAAAATAAGAGGAGTCTTCCAACGGTTATTGATGCCAGCCTGCTGTGGCACAACTTAGGGGCAGTGGGGACTGTAGAGAGTAGGTTTTCAGTCATGATGGGCAGAAGGAACTATTCTAATCAGTGGGTCTGGTTTGAGCTCAAAAGCAACCTGAAATGAAGGACTCCCTCAGATTAATTACTATTTCCAATTAAACACTATTCTTGATATACAAATTCCTGGTTTGGATAGTTCTCTGCAGTGCTTGGCCAATGGATCCAGTGGATAATTACTGCCGTTATGAAAACAAGGTTGTGCTTCATTTGCAGGCTACATTCAGCTAACATTAGCTTCCAGACAGTGGTTGTTTTGTTGTTGTTGTCTTGGGTTTTTTTAATAACTTTATTTGCTAGAACAAATATTCTTGTATTGTCAAATGGAGAACAGAAAGTTAAAATGATACTGGATACCCATGTCAACAATAAAATAAAACAGTGACTGAAACAATAAAATAATTAAATCTAGTCCAGCAGAATAAAAGATAACATGTGTGGTAACATTGGTCTAAGATAATTTCCTCTCTGAATCTCCTTAACTCTATGCACATTTTAACACTGCACCTATAAATGTGACGATATTAAGCTAAATGTTTAAAACATTTTAATTAAAAGCACAAAGGAGGATTCAATGACTATGTAAAATCAGTGAAGATCAAGTGGAAAATGGAAAACCAAGACAGATTTTGTTTTGGATTTGGGACATGTAATTTTAGTTGCTTCCTATCCCTAAGTGCCATAGACTAGAGGAGTCAAATAGAACATGTAAAGACATTTTTAAAGAAGCTGAACCAAGAGAGAAACTTCAAGTTTGTAGCATAGCTCTCCTCTTTCTCTTCTCCAGAAACATAGCCTTGAGTGTCTTAATATTGGCTGGTACTTAAACAACATCCATATTACACAATGAAACTATCAGATTATGAAGTTATGTCTTACACAAAAATCTTTTTATAGGATATAATATTTCAGCAATATTTTGTTTTCTTATCTGATGTGACTTACAGTTTTACATAAATCAGGGATATTATAAAATCAAAGCCATGAAATATTGTGTCAGCCATGAAATAAGTGTTTTTGAATCTCTTTTATGAATGCATTAGCTCTAAAAGATTTTCTGCCACAGAATGCTGCGTAGTTTCAACAAACATCTCTATTTTTTCATTAATTTTCTTCTATCACATGAAATTCATGGTCTTTTCTGAAGTTGGACTTAACTGCACAGTAGACATTTCCCATATAGGTCATGAGCACTTTTGTGGTTTTTTAGATTTTATCTTCCCCCCCCATTAGTTACAGAATGATTTTTCTGACTGTGAAGTCACATGTAAGCTTTGTGTGGTACTGTCCTCCTCTCTAAGCTTTCTGTAATTTTTAAATTCATGAAGTCCTTAGTTACAGTGCTTTGCTTTGCAACTACAGCAAGTGGCATGTCCGAGTGGCCTCATGCATGAGCTAGGGACAGAAAACATTCACTTTAATCTCTCAGGCTTTGGTATTCATAATGCCCTGGTTATTGTAGTTTTATCTATTCACACTCTAATGAATACATTTCTCCGAGATACAGAGGAAGTACCTCTGTTCATGTTTTATGGGTGGGTGTTGAAGCGTTGCAAAAGAAGTGATATATTTTGAAAGATAATTAAATTTTGCTTTATGTGACTTTCAACACTTAGGTCTCTGAAGTCAAGATTCCAATAAACCCTCTTAATTCTCTGGGCCTATTGTTCCTTAATGACTGGCTGGGAAGTTGACTAGTGTAAACACCTTTCTTAAAATTTGTATCTTGATAATACAAATAATAGAATTTTAGTGAAATTGTGCTCAGTAGTGCACAGGCGACTGTTAAGGAGATGGTTTATGCTGTTAAGGAGGTGTTTTTCTAAATATCTGAGACCTTGCAAAGTTGAACATTTAAATACTTTCAGCATTCTGGAGGTGAGCTATCTTTCCCAATATCAAATAAGAGGAATGTGTTGTAATATTTCAAATTGGTCACCTTTGGGACTTTTTCTTTCTCCCTTCTCTATGCATCCATGCCTGGAATACTGTGTGTGGATTCACAACTACCAGTGTATTCATTTTTTACTGTAATAAAAATGTGGGGGGAAAAAAATAGACTTATTATAAGTCTTTATTTTCTCCTTAGTTGCACACTCTAGTTTTCCTGACTGGCTCTTAGGATTGAATAAAGGTGAATTACAAAGACTTTCATAAAAAATAGTGTGCAAATAGGAAAATATACATATAGGTGTTGTTAAAAATACTTCTGCTGTGAGAATCTTATTCGGTAGCATGGCTTATGCACCCTCTTTGACTAGAAGAAGAAAAATCAAAGAAAATTCTAAGTGAATTAGAGTGAATGTCATATCTTACATTTGTGATATGACTTTTTCAAAGAAAAAACAAAATATGTTGAGCGTTTATAATGTATTAAAGAAGTAATAATTATCTTAGCTAAATTATAACTGGTTAGTTCTTAATGTAATTTCATTAATTACTCATGCTAAGTAAAAGATCTTTTTTGGAGAAAATTTTTCAGAAAGGGATTTGCATTATAGACATTTTTATGTGTTGAGTTCATCCTTACATAGTACTACGAACCTATTTTATTTTGATTTGCAACACCTGTCCTTTATTCTGACTATAGTTAAGTAATTTTCTAGCAAGAATATGAGAGGGTACAACATAGTTGTCCAACTACCTGGATATCTGTCTGATATAGACAGAAGCCAGAGTGAAATGATCGCTAGAGAGTTATGTGGATAAATTGGGGAGGTGAGAGTCTTTTGTGCTGTAGGGAAAGCGTGCAAATTGCTAGGGCTGGTTTATGAGCTATCGCCCACTTCCCACTGAGGATCACATTTTTATTTCGGTAATAACAAGGGTTCAAAAACATTTAGTTTCTCTTTATAACTCTTACTGTCCTTGCGGAGAATTCTCAAAGCTAGATTTTGAATGTTCTAGCCCAATCCTTGCATTTCAGCCGAAACTCTTCTTAAATTATCCAGTAATGCAAAGAAATTACAAGATTCCTGTACAATGTGTAGAGTATATCATTATTTTAACTGTTTCCCCATAGGGGTTAATCTACCCTTTATATGAATTAAATTTTGTTTTATATGAGGAATGTTTTTTGTTGCTCCATAGAGCCCTTTTTTGTGCAATATAAAAGCAGTTATCAGTGTTGCTGATGAAAATATCAAGGTCTTATTTGGTATATTTAGGAGAAGAGAACGTTATCAATTCCAATGCCATTTGGTAGAGTTAGTATAAATGAAGCATTGTGGTGTTGTTTTTCATGGCTAAGTGACATCTTGCTGCATTTTCAATGGTATCCCCTTTTTCATGCCACTGCGTGAGAACCCAGACTCTAGTGGAGGTCAGCCTGGTTCATGAGCTACTAACAGATAAAGCAGATGGAGATGTTTTACCTGAAGTAAGACGTTCTTTCATGTTCGTGTGTGTATTTGTCTCCACAGGCATGATAGCTACCAGTAACAACACTGGATCTATTCAGAGAAATCAGTTCTTAAAGAAATAAGCAGAGAGGAGTGAGGAAAAGCCATGCTACCAAGCAAGCGATCTGTTCATACAGTTCATGTCAGCAAAGCACTTATCTTTGGGTGTTTAAGTATCTTCTAATTTAAAGCAAGCACTTAAGTTTTCCTGAATTTAGACTTCAGAAAGTAGAGTGAATAAAACAACTATCTTACCTAATGCCTTCGACTCAGTTAGATCACTTCCCAGTTGTAAAACCATCCACGTTTACCATTAGGGATTATTTTTGTGGAGGGCAGTAGTGCCAATAAGCTGCTAATGATTGCAGGACCATTAGTGTCACTGTAGAATTAGCAGAATTCTGGGCTTTCAGAATTGAAAAAAATAAAAAAAAAATATACTTATGCAAGAGCTCAGGAGAGAGAACACTACCAGATGTAATGTTGAGAAATTATATTTGCATAAGGTCTTGGTTCACAGTGTTTGCAGATGTGACAAGGGCAAAATAAATTATTTAGACATGCCAAGGTGAGGAGAGGACCCACATTTATAACAGAATACTTAACATAGAGGACAGAAAACCCAACCAGGGAAAAGAAGGTGCCCTTTCAGGACAAGAGACTCTAAGTATGAAAAAAGAAGCACAATAATGGCTAAGAAGGAAAAAAGGCACTGAAAGGAAAGAAATTCTTTTGCGTGAGTGGGAAGCAGCTATAAAAATACAGAACCTAAAAAAAATAAGGAACTTCTAAGTTTATGAGAGCAAGTTAAAATAGTGAAATGTGATACTGTGAAGTGGAACCAGGAAGCTAAGATTAAGACGTTGTTGCAAAGGTTTAAGTAAGAAATATATATAAGCAAATTCTCTAAAGATGAAAACATTGCACTAATAAGAACAGAAAAGGTAAATTAACAATAAAATTACTCCAGGTTACAGAAGTCCCCTAATGCTTTAGAAAATAAGATATTTGACACACCAGCAGACTGTAAAAAGAATAACTTTTAAAATGGGAAGTGTTCCGAGAATGATGAAAACAGTGCAGGATGGTAACATTGCAGACAGCAGTGATTAAGAGTGTCATTTGTTGAGATTTCAGCTATTTAATGTTTTGTCCTTTCTTAAAGGATAAAATTTCAGGACCTCAGAGTGCTGATTGCTTGACTGACAAAAGCCAGCCAGCTTAGTCACGACCGGGAGTTGCACTTGTTTAGCCCTGTACTGGTGACCCGGTGTTGTGGTTTAAGCCGAGTGACCGGCCGGGAGAGACAAAGAACCACGTGGTCGCTCTCTCACTCGCTCACCCCTGCCGGGAGTGAGGGGAAGAGCCCGGAGAGAGCACGAGGCGGAGGCTCGTAGGGTTGAGATAAAAACCAGTTTGTTTTAATGGTGAACATAAATGGTAACAGTAACAGTGAAATAACAGTAACGTTTAACCAGATGTAACGCGAGTAACATGTAACGCGGATCTCACCACCCGGAACCCAGCGCCGCGCCGCCCTGATCCAGCACCGGGAAGAGAGAGAGCCCCCCACCGCCACCAGCCCCCCTCTATACACCGCGAGCATGACGTCAGGATGGTATCGAATATCCATTCAGCCATTTTTTCCCGACTAGCCCTTTTACTGAGAATTAACCCTATCCTAGCTGAACCCAGTACACCCGGGAGGATCTGAAGTCAGTCCCTGTGTGGTGCAGAGTTGTTAAAGCGTTTATGGTGAGCTCAGGCTGCAGCTGGTGACTCGGTGCTGGCTTTGAAACTCAGGGCTCAGGTCACGAGCTTGATAAGGCTCTACCTAAATGACATATAAGTAAATTGTGTCTCTGTGTTTGATCACATCAACAGTTGCTTCAGAAATACACTGAACACTTGAATGCAAGTTTGCGTCTGTATGATCTGAGGCGTTTAAAAAGGTGTTTTAATATATCTGCACATAATGTGATTTTCAGTTGAGACAAGAGTGATCGTTATATTTATCCCATTGAAAAGAATGGACAGAATGAAGGAAACGTAAATTTTAACAAAAAACCATGAAGTAAAAAAAATATTAGAATTCCCTCTCCAAGAACTGTTCAATATTTCAGGTTCATCTCAGTGTTCTATCCCTTTTAAGTAAGAAGAAATATCAATTGACAGAAAAAAGGTTGATAGGTTAGCCTGGAGCAAAATGTTCTTATTTTTCTGGATGTTCCACTGCATTGGAGAGACAGACAGCAGTATTTATCTGACAGCTCTGCTTTTCTCTTTTGCCTAAAGCGGAGTGAAAATGTGGCAAGAAGGAACTATAGAATTCTCTACTAATCTTCCAAAAACTGCTGGAAGCCTGCTGATTCTCAAACTGGAATATTTCAAAGGACTTTCTGACTCCAGACTAAAATCTTAGTTAAATCTGAATCAAGATTTAACCTAGAAGTTTTGGCTATTGTCTTATCAGGATGGGGAGCTCTATTTTGTGGGGTGGAAACAGACTTCCACTTTGTTAAAATATAGAAGATTAATACTGATAAAAGGAGCTGCGTCAGCTCCTATATAAACAAGTCAGTTACACAATATTACTGACACACTGAAGAATTTGGGTGAAGTGCACTGAGAATCTTTACTTCGTGATTCACAGAAGAATTTCAAATCATTACTTTTCCTTTACAGAACAGTTGTATTCAATCTTTAAAAAGATGCCAAATGCTTCACATGATCCATGTGGATAAAGCAGATGTACTGAGTGGATATTAAAGAGTAGTGCAAACAGGAAACGGTCAATAAAAAATAAATGACATCTAAATTATTTTGTTAATTATTATGTTTAGGAGTTTTAAATTGCTGGCATTTTGGACTTACGTCGAAATGGATTTCAAGCTTTGCAAGGATGAGTGTAGGCAAAATACTACACATCTTGTTTCTAAATGAGATTAAAATCTCTGTGCATACAAAAAAAATGAACTTGTTTAGCAGAACCAATGATAATATAACCTTATGTTGAATTTTCTTCTTTCCAATCAAAAAAATCTTAGTTTCACAAATTGCAGTATGAGCCCATTCAATCAACTAACATGAACTCCATCTACATGGAAATTATATGGTTTACCAGCGGTGAAGATAGCCTGTCAAAAAAATAATTTACCTATTTAAAATTATAAAAGGGATTTCAGGTTTAAATTAAGATAAATATAATTATTCCAAGTGGAATTTTGTCTGGGGTATTCTGGTTTATGTAATCAGGAAAAGTGCCCTGCAAGCTTCTCTGCACAGAATTAGTAATTTAACTAAAAGATGTTATTTGCTTCAGCACGGGGCTTCCTCACACTCAGCTGTGGGAAGCGTGGTATGGTTTACAAGATGTTCTTTCAGCTGAATTACCAGCGCAATTTGTTGGATGTTGCAGGAATACTTCCCTCATTCAAATATTTCCTCATCAGGACTTCCTTGTCATTCCATTAGTATAAAAGGATGTGGCTGCAAGCCAAGACAGAAAAAATCCTGAAAAACAGGGATCCAGGAAGCACTGGATTTAGACTCAGGAGTGTAGGTATGCATGCACAGTGAAAATACCAACACCTGAGATACAGAAGTAATTTTGATATATACTTTATTAGGACACTAAGTGACAATACTGAGTATATTCAGCTTTAGTGAATCACAATTTACCAATTTCTGATAAATTGAATATACAAATAATTTTGCTTTAGCACTCATGCTTATCATTGGTTTATTATGATCTCTTTCAAGAACTACATATAATTCATATCTTTCTTTTCAAAATGAAGATATATCACAAGATTATTATCTGGCTACATGAAGGAAATGAAAATGCCTGATCTACCTTTAATAAGACTATGTTTTATCGAAGTGTGTGCACATATACTTGTAGGCATAATTTACATGTATGTATGTGTGTATATATAGCATGTATATTTGTGTGTAGTGTACAAGGTTGAACATAGATGTGCATCCCTGTGTTTACATGTATTACATATACGTATCTTCAAGTGCAATAATGTAAATGAGTGAGCAAATAGGCGTATGATTTTGTCTACAAAGCAGTCGTGTTCAGACATTGAAGTAGCTTCCTGTTAGCTAAATTATTGTAATATTCCAAACTTGCAAATCTGTTTTTTGTTTCCTGGTGATGTGCCAGTTTCCTATCTGAGGAAAAATTTATAGCCACAAGTGGTAACTTTTCAGTTCAGTTTATGCATAAATTTACTTGATCCAAGCTTGATTTTCAAATTTCCCACTGATCTCTCTACTTCTCTATAACTATAAATCCTTCCATCTTAATGATCCTCTGTTATCTGTTGGAAGGTAAGAGGGAGCTGTTAGGGAGTTTGGGTTTGGTTTTGTCAGCCCCTAATCGGTTATGTGGCCTGACCACATGAGCTGCCTATCAAGGTTTTTCTGATACCAAGAGTCACAGGACACACTTCATACCATGTAGACAGGCAGAAAAGAAATACAGAAGCACTTCAGAGAAAGCAGGTTGGAACTAGATGGTGTTTAAGGTCCCTTGCAACCAAAGCATTCAATGATTTCCCAAGGCTTATGCTACTCTGAAGAATGAGACATGGTTAAATTGGTCCAGACATTAAATGCAAATATTTAGCCTACTGCCAGGGCAATGGGCAGTTTGGCTATCAGCAGTCCTTGTTAGCGCATTTCATCTCAGCTGTGAGCTGGATGACCCCGTTGCCTTTTGTCTGTTCACCATCTTCCTTGTCTGATGTTAAAGCCTTGACACATGACTGAGCTACTCCAGCTGCATGCAGCCAACAGCCACTGGATATTCACCTCTGAACTACTGTTAAAGGGGAAGAATTATCTGCAGACAGAGCATCTTTTTAGAGCAGCCGTATCTGGGAGGACTAAACATTCGCCCAACATAGTATGTCATCTCTAACACGGGCCAAAAACTGAAGTGCAAAATAGGGTAAACTAAACAGATACAGAAGCAAACAGGGTGAATGAGATTGGAAGGTACCTCTGAAGATCCTGTGGGTCCATCTCTCTGCTCAGAGCATGGTCAGCAAAAGCAAGTTGCCCAGAACTATATCGCATTAGGTTTTGAATGTCTCCAAGGATGGAGGCTCCATAACCTCTTTGGGCAACCTGTCCCAGTGTTTGTCCACCCTCACAGTAAAAACATATTTTTCTTTTTGTTTGTTTTGTGGGTTGATTTTTTTCCTTCTTAAGGTTTGAATGGGATTTCCCATACTTCATTTTATGCCTGTTGCCTCTTGTGCTGTCACTGGATACTACTGAGAAGAGTCTGGCTCGTTCTTCTTGACTCCTTCCATCAAATTATACACATTGATAAGGTCTCTCTGGGCTTTCCCTTCTCCAGGCTGAACAGTCCTGGCTGTCAGCATCTTCTTCTATGTCAGATGCCCTGGTCTTGTAATTGTCTTTGTGGTCTTTGCTGGACTTCCTCCAGAAAATCCGTATCTGTCTTGTACTGGGGAGCCAGACCTGCACACAGTACTCTAGGTGTGTCTCAGCAGGACAAAGCAGAGGGGAAGGACCATTGACCTGATGGCAGTGCTTTTCCATATACTGCCAAGATGCTGTTCATCTTCTTTGCCTCAAGCACACGTCTTCTGGCTCATTATCAACTGGTTGTCCACCAGAACACTCACATCTGCCAGGAGACACTGCTTTCCAGATAGTTGTCTTCTTCTGTTCTGATGTAGGATGTCATTCTCCCAGGTGCCGGACTTTGCAATTTCCATTACTGAACTTTGTAAGCTTCTTGTCAGCCCATGTCTCCAGCCTATTGAGGTCCCTCTGCATGGCAGCATGATCCTCTGGTGCATCAACCACTCTTCCCAGTTTTTTATCTTCTCTAAACTTGCATCCATCACCCGGGTCACTGGTGGAGATGATAGACAGTGTTGGTCCTGGTGTCAGCTCCCGGGGCCCATGCTGCTCCATCCTCACGGTTCAGTTCACTGACTTCCTGAGGCATATGCGCTTTCTATAAATTTAGTAATTCTGTATGTATGAGTTTCTCTGTCGTGAACTTTTCCTCACCTCTTTTAAGCAAGGCACTCACTAGCAGAGTTAACTTGCCCAGATGTCAGTGATACTCGGGATTTTACACCTGTCAACACAAAAACACAGGAGGGTCAGAAGGTTGCTTTCAGTGCACAATAGTGACATTATTTTTTCTAAGAGCCACTTGGTTACTGGATTTTTGTAGTTTATTTAGTGTCAGACATCACATAGTCATAGGCTGGTAAATCTATTACTATTTCTAAGGTGAAAATGTGACAGCTTGGATATTGTGGGATATATTTTGACAAATACTGTCACAAATAGCAGCTACTGTATTAGTTCATGAGAGTCTCATTTATTGTTAGCTTTTATTAAATGACTGCACCAAATTTAAATAGGATTTACATTTTTAATGTAGCAGTTATGAAGAAAATTTCTTCTGGAAACCAAAAAAAAAAAATAATTCCCTAGTTATTTTGTAACTTGGTCTGTGTTTCACTGATGCTTTTTCCAAGACACTGACAAAACAATAGAAATTGAAATCAGTTTGTTGGCTCAATAATTTTGAAACTCAAATTTTAACTAAATGGTGTAAGTGGAATAAAGTTTATCAGACTCTTTTAATTTGATCAAAGTGCCTGTTCAACCATTAATGCCCTGTCTAGAATCCAGGCATTTGCTTCACTTTCTCACTTGAGTTTTGGGAGGAAAAATACACTATGTTGCTATTGCAATGTGTAGGAAGCATATAATCATCCATAATAAATACAGATGACTCTGAAGGCTGGTGGGACTTCCCTGTTAAAGTTTTGCCAATAGCATCAAAACCAAAATAATAGTAAGAAATTACATCTCTAAACATAGGATTATAGAATGGCCAGCATTTTTCTAGAAATTAAAAATTATCTGAAAAAATTAACTCTATGTCCCTTTATTTTTCTACATTTTTATCAGCTTTTTGTTTAACCAGTGAACACTTGTCAGAAGCACAGTAATATTATACTTTGTCATAGAAGTCTGGTTCTTTCATTGGTTCCTGTTTAAAATTTGTTTATGCACTGGAAATTCTGTGGACCTGATATTGTATTACTGAAATACTTGATTTAACCCCAGGGGTTTGAAATTGTACAATATGAGAGAAAACACTTCTCTTGGGACTTTTCATGGGTAGAGACAGAGGAAAATGACAAGGAGAGTCTTAACGTATTAAGAGCCCTTTTAAAAATATTGGCTAAACCCACTAATGTCCTGAATACTTCCACACATTTGTTCTTATTTTCATGATATGATAATGGTGATTTGGAATGCATGTGATTCCACGACAGTGATACATGTGATGCAGCAACACCACAAATCATAGTTTGTGATACCCCTTGACCTGCACCTTTTTTTGAGCTATGGTAAATTTCATGGTTAGATCCCACTATTCTGTGTCCTAGAAACAAGGCTGATCTGAGATCATAATGAAAACAAACAAACAATCTTTACCTTGAACTCTTTAAAAAAAAATACTGCAGCAGATTCAGTGGCCCATGATCTCTAATAGTTATGATTAAATAGCAACCATTGCAGAAGTCATTAGTACTCTGCTAGTACAATAGAGACTACTGCTATATAGACCAAACCAGTAGGCACACTAATCTTTAAAAGTATTTTAAAAAGGTCAAAATTTTAAGAATTCTGGAATATATATATTTTTGGGAACTGCTCAGTCCATTTGTACATTATGTAATGTCTTGTTTTACTATTTTTCTTAGAATTTCATAGAATCATTTAGGTTGGAAAGGACTTATAAGATCATCGAGTCCAACTGTAAACCTAACACTGCCAAGTCCACCACTAAACCACATCTACACATCTTTTTAAATACCTCCAGGGATGGACACTCCACCACTTTCCTGGACAACCTGTTCCAATGCTTGACAATCCTTTCAGGGAAGAATTTTTTTCTAATATCTAGTCTAAACCTCCCCTGGCACAATCTGAGGCTGCTTCTTCTTGTCTCATTGCTTTTTACTTGAGAGAACAGACCTCGCTCCAATCTCCTTTCACATTTCTTTCATAGATACAGCTGGATACAAGCAAGTTGTGATTGCTTGGTTTTGCTGTAAGTTTAAAAGCACCTTCTAGTTGTGACATCTGCTATGTTAGCAGTATTTCTACCTAGACAGGAGATATAGATACAGATGCTCTATGTAGATAAGAAACACAAGAGATAACTATGGTTTTTACAAATATTTGAAAATGTATGGCAAGACTTATGGCTCGTTTAATATTTTGGAAAGAATGTACCTTAATCATGCGTGTTCCCTAAGAGATATACACATTTATACTTCTGCCCAGATTTCTACTTCAGTTCTCTTGCCACTACACTCTGCACCACACTGGTGCTTCCAGGTCCTGTCTCCAGGGCTGATGTGTTGTGGTTGCTCACTAGACTGATCAGCTCAAGGTAGAGGGTACTTGTTCGCTTGGTGGCGGTTCCTAAGACTCAGCCTCTCACCTGGCCTTAGCCTTCTGGCCCACCAGTCAGGAGCAGTTGCACTGTTCCTACCATCCAGTCTTTAGATCTTGCCATTCCTTATTTTAAGGAAATACAATTCTTCTGAGAACCTTCTATCATCTGGACAATAAACAAAGACCAAGAATCTTTTGAAGAGCTACTCCTACTCATGCCTTTGAGACCAAATGAGGTGTGATTTTACTATCTTTATGACCTAGGTTCTGCTAAGCTGAGATCAATGAAAAACTACATATCCTTATTTCTGGAAGATGAAACATTTTTTTTAGCTAATACTTTGCCTGCTGTTGAGCAGTGTTGCTGTAAGGTTTAGAGGTGTTTAGAAAATAATATTGTGCTTGTATGCTTAACTACAAGTACTTGTAACAATAGTAAAGAGCTGAAACTCAGCAGAGTGCCTTTTATTTGTCAATTAATATACAATTTAGGTGCATTGTATGGCCGAGTGCTTTTACCAGCTGAAGTTTGTATTAATAGACTAATAAAGCATACCCTGGTGTGTCTTATTACTGTTACCAATTGGCTCTTTAAGTGTCAATTAATTTATTTAAACTATGATTTTTAACCAATTTTTCACTTAGAATTACTTTTTACTTCATAAAATGAAAATCATCGTAGTAGTAAAAGGATAGAATAGGAAAAACCCTATTTTACTGACATGGTATTTTTTCATTCATTATGTGTTATTTTAAAAATATTCTCATTTGCAGTGCCCTGTCCTTTATTATATTTCAACCTTATTATCTTTTTTCTTTCCTGGCAGACTAGCTCTTCTTTCTCCCTTCATTGCTTTTCCAGTTCTTCACATATTTTTCTTCATTTGCATTAAAGCAGAAGTTCTCTATCTGATGCACAATTTTCCCTGTTTTGATTTTTTACCAGCAACCACAATTATTGATATCTTTTAAGCCACTGAATTACTTTCATGGCTGGCTTTTCAATGTTTGAGTTTGGTTTTTGGTGGTTTGTTTGTTTGTTTGGGTTTTTCTTCTTTTTCTCTAAACTCCACCCCTGCAAATATTTGAAAGAGTTAGATTGAAGTCACTGCATGTGTCATAGGGATATGTATCTTATGCCAAGATGTTAGTTTATAGGATTGGAGTTCTGTTAATTTAAGAGGTGGAAATTTCTCAGTCGTTGAGATGTCCAACCTAGTCATTTATTCATTGAATTTCTGTACGCTTCTCTTAATTGTCTAGAGGTCTTGTCTTAAAGATGTCCTTTAAGAGATATCTTAAGCTTTCCAGATTCTGTAGGGCTTATTTGAGAGACAATTCATAAAAATGTCCTCAATGAAAATGTTAGTAATGGATAGATGAAAACTCAGTGCTGAATAGACAACTGTTTACTTGTGGGTTGCCAGCCCATCATGGCTTAAGGAGATACGCTGGGTATTTCAAACCCTTGCAGACTGTATGATCTGTGCCCTTTAAATTTTATGAAAGTCAATTGTAAAAAATGTATCATGTATCTAGGAAAAACATTCCACTTAGGAAATTGCTATGCAGCAAAATTCTCGTATGTCTGACCTTTTCCTTGGTTGTATAGGTGTCACCATAGAGATATAATAAAGTGCAAACTGCCAGCTACTTTCTAGCTACTTTAAGCAAAGTAATGATACTGGTGAAATTTTAATCCTTATATACTTCAAAGAAGCATTGGAATTTTTCTCTATAGAATCAGTGTTATCAGGATTAAGACATTCCCCTTTTCACACAGTTTCTGTCCAATTCTGTTAGATATTGATATTGGTACTTGCGGGTGTCAATCCAGGTATTGCAAAAAGGAAAAAAGTGGGTGCCGTTATCATGGATGTCAAAAAAACTTCATGATGCCATCTAAGAATTTTAAAGCCTTTTAAAGTCCAGCTACAACTTTAAGAGCTAAGTTGGGAAGTTTCATTTGTCTTTCTACATGAAATCAAAATGGAAAGTAGATCATTTCAACATGTCTGAAATGCTAATGAGATGAGCAGCCAAACTTCAAAGAAAATGTCATGTAATTCCTGAGTCCACCAGCTACATCTTTTCTTAGGCAGCTTGGCTGCTGAGAGGCCTACCTTTCACCATAGAGGTAAATTATCTCTCTCTGAAGTGCTACAGCCAGGTAGGAAGGGCAATCTTTCTTTGAAGTTTGGCCACTAGCACTTCTTTCTCAAGGAATTGAACTTCAAAGAGAGGTACTGTTTCCCTTCCTTTTGGATGTTGCATTCAGTAGCATGAGAGACGCAGCTGCTCTTTGTGTAGTGTGGAGGGAGAAACATTCTTTTAAACAATATTACTGTATACATATTAAATTGAAGTTTCAGGTTAGATTTTCTGTGATGGGATAAGCTGAATAGTGACTAGGAAGAGCTACTAGAGACTTTTAACTATATAATTTACAGTATTCTTAAAATTAGTTCAAAGAATGGGTACAAGAGACAGAAAATATCAAGATGGTAATTTTCCTCACTATCTTTCAGTTTTATTGACAGGAGGGACTAATGCTCTATCAAAGAAACCATAAAATCCAGTGACAGGCCATCTAGTCTAGCTTTTACATGTTTTACTCTGTACCAGTTTGGTGTTTGTAGTAGAGATGGTGGTTAGATGCACCTCTGGAAGCCATCCAATCTTTTGCTCTCAGGAGGACTACCACCAATGGATCACACCATCTGTAGCTCTGCCTAACACTTGGAAGGTGCCAATGATAAAGAGTGTGCTGCCTCTCTAGCTGATGTGTTCTAGAGCTGTAGTATCCTACTATTTTTTTTTGGTAGTATTTTTATTTTCTGTTATCTAATCTGAATCTTTCAGGCTGCTGAGAGGTTTTAGCCACTTCCCCTTAAACTTGGTTGTCTGGGAAGAGTTAGGCTGTCATTTTTGTAACTTCCTTTTAAGTACTTGTAGTTTGCTCTTAAATTACCCTTTACCTTAGCTACTCCAAATTAGACAAGCCCAGCTCCCTCAACCGCTCTTGGAGGTCATGAGCTCTAGGCTGTCTTGGTAACCCTCCACCTTTTACACCTGTGGATCCCCAAATAGATCACAATATTCCAGGTGTGGTTTCACTGAGTAGAGTGGGATAGATGATCTGCTGGCCATAGTTCTCATAACGTGATTTAATGTGCTGGTTGCTTTATTTGTGATGAGCGAACACTGTTGGATTATATTCAGTTTTGTGTCAACTATAACATCCGCTTTCTTTTCAGCTGGTTTCCATGAGATGGTAAAGCTATTGTAACCACAGCTGGTCTGACTGATACCAAGCAACCCCAATACCATGTACCAGTGCAGTCAAAGAAAGAGGAGTTTGTCATTCATACAGCTAGCTGGAACATGTCCATTTAGACAAAGCTTAAGTGGTGCTCATAAGCTTCACACTTTTCCTTTGCATGGGAATGTTTCTTACCATTAATAATGTCCTGAAATATGGAAGAATGAACTCCAATTACAATGATGGAGAGAGCACTAGTGTCTTCAGAACCTCATGAATTATCTTTAGAACATTTTTCTCTCATGATTAAGCAATTATAATCTACACTCACAAGGAACAGACATCCTTGAAATATTTAAGGATTTTGTACAGAGTAGATGAGCTATAAAATTACATAAGATCTTTCACAATTGGACATTTTCAAGTAACTTCATGGAGGGATGTTAGGAGTAACTTGAAATTTTAATACTTGTTGTAGTACTTAGGAACATCAGTAGGAAAAACTTGTTGACTTAATAGGTCTGGAGAGAAAGCTAAAATACTGATACATAGAATTGCAAATAAAGAACGGTGCAGCCTCAAGTCTCACCACATATTTCAAGATTAGTACAATACAAAACCAAAACAATAGCCACAGATTTGAAATGAAATATAACTAATTTGGTTCCAAATAATATTCCAGAGAGATTGCTTTTGTTTATTATTTTGTTTGTGTTCTACTGTGACAATAAGAGTTTTATCACTGTGTTCTATTGTTGCCATAAAATATCCCCAGTGTCACTTGAGTCCTTTTATTCTCTCTTACTCTCGATCATCTTTTCCTACCTGGGTGATTCAGGTTGGTTTGACAGAACCCCCTGTAATCAAGACTCTCTTAGAAGTGCTCTTAGAAGGCTGGTATAGGTCTTCTGGATTTGAGGGTACTTCATGAAATTTCAACATTAAAAAAGACTGCAATCATGGTCATTGTAAACAGGAAGATGGTTATTGGAGTGTGTGCATCTATGCTGCTAAAATGAAAAATAAATACAGTACTGTTCTGTTGCTCTGCATGGAACAGCCCACATCCATGTTGGTGAGTTTTCTTAGCCACCAAAATAGAGTGACCACAGGCAAACTGCTATTGGTAGTGATATTTACTGTCTGTTAAGTTCTATTCCATGTCTTCTGTTCCATCTCAAGGAATTACTTGAGAAAGTGTTGCTTAGCGTAGCCAAAACTTGGATGAGAACCATTATATAGTGATTCAATAGAATAGATAATTAAGCACGTGGGAATGCTCCTTGACATTGTTTAATTTAGTAGAATAGACATGCCTATTTTTTTTTAATGTTTTCCAGAATAAATAAGTGTTTTCTTTGATTTTACTTAATTGTATTAGTACTAATTTACACAAACATTTTGATCTCAGCCTGTGTGTCAGGCTTTCCTTGTTGTGGGTAGGACAGATGAAGCTGCATTGTTTGGCCTCGGAATTACTCAGAAATCTTGTGTGGCAAAAGACTGCAATTACATTTTCTGATAGAAACTTTCTCAGCTTTTTTTTTTTTAAATTGTATTTTATTGTTTGTTTATGTGTGTTTTGTTTTTAATTCTAAATATGTCAGTGCTATAGGTGAAGGAACCTAGATAAAAGAAGAAAACAAAATGTTCCATTTGTCTGATCATCTGACTAGAGCATGAGTCAAATATTGTAGTTTGTTTTCCTACAGTGTTTAGATTTTGTATGCAGTGTTTCATGACAGTTTCAAAAAAAAAAAAAAGGGATTCATCAAGTTATAATGTTATTATCTGCCAGCTTTCAAGAAAAAGGAAATGAAAACAGTAGAGCTGGCTTTTCTGTTGGATTTAACTGTAAGGAAAAAATGTAGGGAGGTATATGAAGTTTATCCATTTCTCTTAAAGGTGTAGTGGATTACTCTTGGCTAACAGGCAAATGCTTACCAAGCTGCACGCTTCTTCCTTTGCAGGACAGAGAAAATAAAATGAGAAAATTCATGGGTTGGGGTAAAGACAGGTAGATTGCCTAACAGTTAGTGCTACAGGCAAAACAGACTCTATTTATGGGAAATTAATTTAATTTATTGCCAGTTATTAAAACAAAAAATGAACATAAAAGTCAAACCTTTGCTTCTCCTTTTCTCATGCCCAACTTCTCTCCTTCACTCCCAACCCCTCCCCAAGCACGGCTGAGAGGGATGGGGGAGGCCGGAGTGTTACTGTCCGTACACAGCAGTCTTCTCTCTGCTTCTCCTTTGATCTCCCACTTTCCCCCTGCTCCAGAGTGAGTTCTCTCCACAGGCTGCAGTCTTTCAGGATAAAGCTCTTCTAGCAGATTGGAACCAGTTGTTTCCTGTATAGAGTAGCCCCAGTCTCTTCCCACAGGAGCCGTCCATGTGGTCCAGCCCACTACTAAAACCTTGACTCATATACCCCATGGATAAAGAGATCCTCAGCAAAGTAAAATGTATTATCAGTTTCAGTCTAAATGGTACTTCTTATATATCGAAGCACTTCTAACATTGTGCAAGAGATGTGAATGAAGCCACTTCAAATTAAATGTAACATTTTATTGCCATTTAAGGGGAAATAATAATGCCATCATGGTTGCAAAGAGTTGATGTTCTAACACCACACAGCGAACTATCAGTAGAGATTTGACCTGGCTTACCCATGAACATTTCTCTTGAATTAGCCAGAATACAAGTTACAATTTTTATAAAAATTTAGCCTTTCACATCAACTGTAAAAGACAGATGATATCTCCTTTGAAATTTTTTTTTTTCACAATTATTTAAATAGCAGGGTAAATTTGTATGAAATAAATGTTTTGTAGATGATGCACATTTTTTATTTTAACTCAGATTTATATAATGGAAAATTCCTGTCCTGATTCTTCCAGAAACTATATGCCAGTTTATCCCGCAATTGTCATGAAATGCTACTGAAAAAGACAGACTTTATATATTTACCAGACTGACAATCTGATTATTAATGACACTTTTAGACAATAATTTTAAGTTCTTCATAATTATTTTGCATTTGATTCCTTTACCATTTGAAGGACAGACACTAGTTTGAGATGTTTGCCCTAAAAAGCCCTCAAAGTTAGATAGATTTACTGTTAGTAATGTCAATGTTTTATTATTGGTGCAATATATTGTACCACTCCATCAAGTGCCTTGCTAGGAAATGAAGCAATGTAATGTAACAGATATTGTTTGTGAAAAGCCAGTTCTCTACAAGAGGTGGCTTGAAATGTGTGCCAAGTATCATGAAAAACAAACCAGAGCAAAACAACACTGCATAAACTCATGCTTCCCAGGATGAACTTTACAGCACTGACACACACACTGGGTTTTCATTGTCAGGGATCTTACATTGCAAAAGTCTCTGCCTCGTAACACTAAAGCTGTGTCTCAGAAGTTCTCTCATTAATTCTTGCTTGAAGCAGTATAATTAAGACCTCACAAGATGTTCCTTGGTAAAAGATGAGTATTTTTTACAGGAAGATAGAACTCCAGCTTGGCTCCTAGTACAATGGACCTTTAACTCTCATAAAACCAAGATGTTGCCAAGTAAATTGGCTGCTAACGCTATCAGCACCCTGCAGTGCTTTTGTTAATTATCTTGCCATAGTGCCTGACGCAGATAGCAATCTTTCCAAAAGAGCAGGCAGATTTAAAGAGGCAGAATTAATTAAAATTGATTTGTGCAGTCTGTCATGTTGAGCTCTGCTGGGAAAATTTTCTTTCCCCTCCTCTGTCTAGTTCTTGCAGTAGTAGTACATGAAACAGGTAGTCGCCTCACCTTGGAGTACTAATTACGGTGAATGAATGCGATTTGTCTGCTGTGATAGGTAATTCATAGGATGAGAAGACATCAAAATTTAGTTCATGTGAGTAACACCCAGAGGGAATTCTTTCTTCCAGCTTTCTAGGTTCGTAAGAAGGAGGACTAGAAAGCAAACTTCAAGGTCATAGTTTTGCAACTGAAGGTGTATTTTGATTTATTGTGTCCAAAGACACAGGGCTGTAAACCTTTGTTGCAGATAGAATAGAAAATGGTAGTGTAAGACTAATGCAAGAATGGAAATACTCCAAAATTATATAGAGAAATACCAAAGTGAACAGTGAATTTATTTCCTATGTATGAGCTTCATTAGCAGGGAATGCTACTCAAGAATTCCTGAGCTTTTTTATCCAGGTCAGATTTTATGTAGGATTGTTATCATATTTATAAAACACAAAACATTGAACATTAAAAATAACTTTGAAGAAGACAACAGATGTTTCTTTTATAGAAATTTGTCTGTCACACTGGCAAATAATGGGTGTAGGTGGGCAGAATTTATGATTTTTAAGTATTCAAATGAAGTCAGTCCAAGCTGGATTTTCAAGAACTTACTTTTTGAAGAATCCACGTCTTGAAATGTTTTAGATTTGGCATATGTTTTGCAGTCAGTTTTTTCAACTGTGATTTATGTGTCAAAGTAATTTTTATTATTTGGCAAGGTGAGATAGGGCTATGATGAAGGTGTAATGTATAGAAATAAGTTTCTCCTAATATTAAACACCTTTTTTTCAAAGTTATATTAAAAAAAATATGTATTTAAAGTAAGAACTATTTATTATAGAGGAGGTTATGGAACGGGACTTGGTAATTTTAATAATTTTTTAAAAATTTTTTCCTGGTTCTTTTAGGCTTCGGAAAGCTTTGCCTGAGTTTCTGGTGCTGAACTTGTGAATCAGAAAGATACCTTGATCTAACTTTGAAGGATTATAATTTGTACATTTAGATAGAGTATTTTAAAGAGAAAATTGCTTCCGTGCAGCAACTCCTTAATGAATCGGAAGTTGAAAAATATATTTAAGGTGCCCACAATAGTCAAAAACTGAGACAACAGCTGAAATATTAAGTGGAGAAAGAAATACGTCAGGCAGAACACTCACCTTGACAATGATTTATTGGATATATTTGCATAGTGAACTTGCTGTTGGGCTTATTATATAGTAGAACATCAGTTTCTTTGGAAGATATATTACAAATCCTATCTAGAGATATTTTGTCGTTTAGACAGCAAATACCTGATTACTTTTTGAACCTTGTAAACTTATCTTTGTCCTGTTCTGGAACTCTGCTTTCTTATAGTTTATTGAGTATCTAGTAATTTACATAACATATCCTTCTTTTGTTTTTCCCCCCTCTTGTTGCCTTTCTTGACGAAATAACTCTTTGGTTGTAAAAACCTCCAAGTGCTTATCAGAACACTCACAACAACAACAAAGTGCTTGCAACTGTCTCTCAGTATGTCATATAAATTATCTTGACAATTTCATTTCCTCTCCTTTTTTTTTTTTTTTGAGCTGTAGCCATGAACAATCTGCAAATACAAGGCATTTCAGATATCACATAAAAAAAAAAGTTTAAGCAATCTCCTGAATATTTTGGAAATGCCACTCTTATTCTCTTATTCCAGGCCCAAATTTGCTCACAACTCATAGAATGCATGACAATATGCTTTACTATTTGTGTTGGTTTCCATAATAATAACAGAAATTATACCCAGATTTTCTGTGACGGATTTCTTCAGAAGATGTCTAAGCAATTTACATAGATAGTCGGTAAAGAGCTGCAGCATTTTAGGAAACATGTCACATGGGAAAACACCCTCACATATCTTTTTTTCCAAGAAAAGGTCGTGGGCAATTTTCACACACTCTATGACTATCTAAACATAGGAAACAGGTATTTGAGATACTGTTTTTGCTTTGTTTCTATTGATAAAAGTCAGAATGTATGTTAGTACCTGGAATACAACTTTTAGAAATCAAATTAGACTTAAGGAGTAAAGTACTAAAGTTAAATTTCTGTTACAGCAATATACTCAAAGTGATGGTGGCTTCTTTCTCACTTCAGCTGAACCTAGATGTTCTTCCTAATAATATTTCAGCTCAAATAGAAATTATAGCCTTGGTACAGAAATTGATGTGTGAGGTTTTGATGAGGAATGCTCTAATCTAATCTCAGAATAATAAAAAAATTTAGCCTAAAAGTGGCCTCAGAAGTTCCTTTTATCCAATTTCCTGCTCAAAGCAGAACCAACATTGAATATCTCCGACAACAGAGAATGAAAAAGCTCTCTGGGCATATTGGTCCATCATTAGCAAGCATAAACCTACATACTTCTACATACTTCTATGTTTCTTTTTGCTTATTTATTAAATACCTCTGTGAATTTTCCTCCTTGATAAGACACGACTCGATCAAAAAAGGTGTACAAATCATTTTTTCAGAAGTATGTCCTCAGAGAATAGAAAGTTATTTTATTATAAAATAAAATGTTTTGTTATGTAGGGATAATTTTTGTCTTGAGAAGATGAAGTTTTCAGCCAACATTTTTAGAAAAATTAAGTGTGTGGTCTGGATTTTTTTTTAACAACGCTCAATTCAAGATCAGAACAGGTGTGTGGTAATCTCTGTTTGATAATTGCAGTTTAATTTTTATTTTTTACCTGTCTTTTACAAAAATTAATAACTATGTACTTTGAAGTCTTTGTATTTTATAAAAACCATCTAGTAAGTGATAAAATGGTTTGAAGAAGTTATTGATTCTTCTAATATGATATTGTTATCTATCAGGATAATAGATACTAGCAGTAGTTTAAATGCTTAATATGAAAAATATTTTACAAAATGAAAATTTGATAATATAATAAATCTAATTGTGTTATTTATAGACTAGATAAGGTTGAAAAGAACCTTGGAAATCATCTAGTCTGATCCCAGTACTCAAGGGAGGATCATCTAAAGCAAGCTGCAAAGTACTGTGTCCAGTCAGGATTTGAATATCCCCGGGATATTTCCTTCCCTCATATAACAGATGCTTTAGTCTCTTAATCTTCTTTGTGACCCCTTGGTAGATTTTCTCCAGTAAGCCCATGTCTGTCTTTTACTGGGGTGGCCACAGCATTCCAGATGTATCTCACCACAGCTGACCAGAGTGGAAGGATCACCTCCTTTGACCTGCTGGCAACATTTTTTTATATGCAACCCAGTATTCTTTTAGTGCTCTTTGCTGCAAGGGCACATGGCTGACTCCTGGTCAAGCTGTTTTCCACCAGAAGCCCCAGGTGTTTTTGTGCCAAGATGTTTTACAGTGAGTTGGCCCCTAGGCTGTGCTGGTGCATGGGGTTATCTCTCTCCAGGTGCAGGACTTGGTGATTTCTGTTATTGAACTTCATGAAGTTTCTGTCAGCATATATTTTTCCAGCATGACTCTCTGGCCTATTGCCCACTCCTCACAGAGTTGTGTCATCAGCAGACTTGCTGAGGGTACATTCTGCCCCATCGTTTACGCCATTAATGAAGATGTTTAACAGTATTAGCCCCAGCATTGACCCTTGGGATCAGTCACTCCACTAGTGACTGGCCTCCAGCTGGAGACTGATCACAATTTGTGCTGCTGATCACAGTCCTTTGAGCCTGTCAGTTCAGCCAGCTTTTTATTCCACTTCACTGTCCATTTATCTAGTCTGCACTTCATCCGTTTGTCTATAAGAATGATGCTGAAGACAGTGTCAAAAGCATTACTCAGGTCTAGATAACATCATCTACCACTTTCGCCCGAATTAGTATCTTGTCATAGTAGTTTTCTATTCTTTTAAGTAACTGGTGCAATTTTTAATCTGAAAAATCTATAAAATTGATTGGTAATCCAAGAAAACATTACTGTGTTTAATAATAATAATTGGGGAGCTTAGAAGTTATGTTGTATTGCCAAAGCAACTTTTTAACTGAACTTAGCCAGGTTCTGATGATTTTAAGTATTTTTAAAATCTCCTGAAGGTTCATAAACTTTCATCAAGAAATAAGTTTAAAAAGTTTTTTTTAAAAACTAAAAAATCCCTTTCAGTAGTGTAGACAGGTGTTTGAAGGTCTGAAAAAAAATTTCAATTCCTGCTAAAGCCCAATGAAACCAAAAAGAAACCACAAACAGTTAACTGAATGGAAGAATGAATTCAACTTGAGAAGAAGATAGAAGGGCTTCTTATCATGTCGACAAGACAAGCCATTATATTTGTAATAGATTGGCTGTACAGAAGCTCCAATTTCTGAAAACTTAGCCGATGACAGTACTAAGATAATACAAATAACGACTTCTCGTTTTATTCAGATCAAGACTATAAGAAGAGGGGATTCCTATTTTTGTCAACCATTTTCCAGTGACAGAAGGAATTATAAGAAACATTCTAATATATGTGAATAACTGAACTGATATTAAGGTAGAACTTAGCAGATGTTAATATCCATGGCAAATAATTTCAAACTACAGAGCTATTTAAATTGATTGTCTTAAACTTCTTTATTTGCTTAAAATATTTCTATCTTGATTTAAAATATTTCAAAGTATATGAGAATCTGATTCTTTAAATAAGGATGAGAGAAAAAAAGGTTTCACGTCAAACCTACTAATGATTAGGTGTTGCTGTATATTACTTGTATGTAATACAAAAAGTGTCTTCAGGTGGAGGTGTTTTCCAGACTTCTGATTCTTTAATTGTTCCTTTTTTTTGAGTTAGTGCAAGCAGATACAAGGTTAAAACAGTGAAAAAGAAATGGTAATTATCTCAACAAGAAATGGCAAGCTACTCAAAGAGAAGGGATTGAGAAAATGAAAGCTGTACTATCTATACAGTAATAGAATTCTACAAACCACATGAAGCAAATTTTTCAGATGATATAAATCAGTATTGACCCTTTAAAATCTGTGAAGTTACATGGCATATATCAGCTGAGAATTAGGTTTTCTTTATTTTTAGGAAAATACTACTGAAATGCCCTTACAGATTGCAAGTTAGCTTCAGTTTTTCAACCAATCTTGGCAAGATTGGTTTTGGGAAACCTGTGCTGTATGTCTTTGCTGGCACTTAGGAAAAAATTAAGACTAAACCAGGGAAGGAATAGTGTCCTTAGTATTTCATGCATGTGAAACTTTACTGGAGTTTTTTGATTCCCTAGCAGTGCTAGTAACTAAATCCAAATCTATCAAGTGCCTTTGGAGAAGTCAAATTTGCTTTCCTTTCTGTCCTTGTTTCTCTTATTTACTCACATTCATCATTTTTGAATGTGGGTTTTCTCTGACAAGAAATTACAAGGGTTGATATGTAAACAGGGTTTTGCAGTTACTGCAAATCTGAATTGCTGGGAAACAGAGACCTTTGATTCTTCAGAATGATCCTCAGGTGAGCACGTGCAATAATCATGGCAGCCCCGTCTCTTGCAGTGGAGCACATAAGATGAGGACAGCAGCTTAAAAGCCAGAACAGTCATGGCTAAATTTACTCATCTATTTATCTTTTTAATATCTATTTATTGTCGACAAGCAAGAAAAGATAAATGTAGTCCTAGTGGTTGTCATTTCTAATGACGTTCCGGGCACACTGCTCCCTTCAGTTTTTATAACTTAAAATTTTTCTTGCTCTGCACTAATGGCATCAAAGTGGAAGACCAATAACAATAATAATAATACAATATTACAATATAAGAAATATTTTAATTAATGTTAATAAATATAATATAATATAATATAATATAATATAATATAATATAATATAATATAATATAATATAATATAATATAATATAACATAATATAATATAATATAATATATTATTATTATATAATAATATTTTTCATGTTAATTGAGGGAAAAAAACAACCACGACCCAAGCACAAATGAACAGTGAGCAATTGTTCCATACAGAAATCTCTTTATCATATCTTTATATGAATAGCTTTTAACTGGGGTTAGAATTGTGACTGGGACATACCTAGGTAAAGTGAATAAGAAGTACATTATTCTGTATGTCAACAACTACATTAAGGTCCTAATGTATGTGCATTTACGATTCATCTTCTGGACAACATGGCCTCCAGATGTCCCTTCCAACCTGCACCATCCTGTGATTTTGTGATTCTCTGAAAGGGCCAATAATATTTAAAAAATATCAGTAGAGTTCCTTTTAAGGATTAAAGGCAATTTCCTTTAAGCATTAAAGGGAACAGTGAATCCTATTTAGTCCTCTATATTACCTTACAATGCAGCTACTTTACCTTAACTACATCCTGTGAAAACTAATTAAAAATTCCATCAATTCACTTAAAAAAGCTATCCTTAACAGCAACAGAATTAAAAAAAAAAAAAAAAGTTAGTAGTTATTAGGCTTTCTGCACTCCAGAATGTCTCATTATTTCTTTTAGCTAATACCTCTTCATGAATTTATAGTTACAACAATGTGGTGCTTAACAGAAGAATCTGTTACACGATAAATAGAACTGCTTTCAGATTTCTTACAGGAAAAATTCAAGCTTAGTCTTTGGCAATTTTATTACTTACATCCACTACTTAGTCATAGTAGTTTCTGCTCCCTCATGCATAAAGTCTGCCGAAGTAGGAGGTTAATGATTCTTGAGTTATCGATAAAGCTGTCAAATTTTAAATTATCAGCTATTAATGTTGATGGTGGTATGTTAACAGAGCTTTCAACTAGAGCAAATATTGAGAGCATCATTAATGATATAAGGATCAACAGTGAGCAGTCTAGGTCACTTGGAAAAAGGACTGCAAAACAACTGTTTTTTAATAGATTTGAAAAATGTATCATTTTCTGTTCCTATATCGATCTTCTTGGTCTTTGAGAATATACTCCTGTGGGTGCAATAAAAAAAAACACCCTAAACTCCACGAAAACTAACTTTTAGATACACTTTTATAACATCAAATAAAAATACATGAACCAATAAAGCAGTATAGAAATCTAAAAGGTGAACTTCTAAGTCTACGCAATGGACCTGAAGGTGATCTGTGAAAGTTTACAACCCAGCAAGGGGTATTTATCTGGAAGCTTTTCGTGCCTGTATTTACTGAAGGAAAACAGACATTTACCTTAAATCAGAGGTTATTTAATTAGCCTGAATCCTTTATTTAAAAAAAAATGAGCAACCGAAGACATGAAGATATGAATTATTATGTACTTCCAGCATCATGTCTGAGGGAGGAGATGTGTTTTCTTATGGTCTGAAACTGCGTCAGGGAAGGTTTAGGTTGGATATCGGGAAACACTTCCTCACAGGGAGGGTGCTCAGGCATTGGGATGCACTGCCCAGGGAAGTGGTGAAGTCACCGTCCCTGGAGGTGTTTAAGGAGAGGCTGAATGTGGCACTTAGTGCCGTGGTCTGGCTGATGTGATGGTGTTGGGACATAGGCTGGACTTGACGATCTCAGAGGTCTTTTCCAGCCTCAACAATTCTGTGAGTCTGTTAACTGGCAAAGGCAAAAGCAGCTTTACAATACCTAATATATTTTTTTAATATATATTAAATGTTATTACACCAAATTACACCAAATTGTTCTGCTGCAGGCTTTTATATCAGACCAGGGCTTATGAAGCCCCTGCTCTGCAGATTATTTGTGTTTTAATAATATTGGGCAGTAGGGTAGGTGCTTGTACTTCTAGATTCAGGCAGTTTCAGTTAATCCCTGTTGCTGAATATCTAAAAGCATAATGATGTAAACAGTCATCTGATGGAAACTTATGCTTGGGACCTCTTTTTACAAGCATTTTTCTGAGCTACATAACCAGGACTGTTATTTCACACCCTAAAATGAATTCAAAGTCCCACAGTCAAATTGTCTTTTGAGAAATGAGATCCGCAGAAATGCAGTGTGGATCCTTTAGTCCTTGTTCACTGTTATCCAAGGAGATTTGCCATGAGCTTCTCAGAGTCTCCTGCCTGATGTCCACCTAACAGACCATTGATCATCCACAATAAGGTTTAAACACCGAAGTCCTGGTGTAGCTGATGAGTGTGGTGCTCTTCAAAGACATTACACAGAGTCTTGAGAACGTTACCACTACACTGATGTGGAGCTGCCCCAGTATTGCGTTAGCTGCAACTCTCATGGCAGTTAACATGGTTACTCTGCTTATTGCTCCGCATTTAACTCTTCACATTTTCTGCAGTATGCAGTAGGCATACAATATGTTGAATAATTGTTTAAGGGGGGAAGAAAACTACCCTGAGCAGCACTGTTTACATTAGTTGTCTGTCTTTCTTTCCTCATCCATTTCATCAAATATGTAAAATGTTTTGGCTGACCAGCTAAATGTGAGGTACCTCTGCTGTTTGGAACAGAATCCTACAGAGAGATTGTTTTTACACAGTGTCTTTACAAACTCTGCATGCTTAAGAGTTTGCAGGATAGCATTCTTGCTACTCACCAGAGCCTTGTATCAATGAATGAAGAGAAGGTTGGTTTGAAGAGACAAATGTTCCAGTAGTTGTAGTCCATGAATATTCTTCCTGGTAAAAATTACTACTTTTTTTCCTACAATAACAAGGAAAATTTGTAAAACCAGCTTTGTCTCTTAAAGCTAACTGAAGGCTTAGATATGGCTATTAAGTACCCTGTTTGTAAATCAGGGAGATGGGAGAGATGGAAATTTAAATCTTGTATGTAAACACATTTATTTCTTTATGTAATAATTCCTATTGACTATATGTATTGACTCTGGACTTCTTCCTTTCCTTTACCTTTTCTGATATTTGCTAAAAATGTAGAATCATGTCAGAGTGTGTTATTTAAGGTCTTTTTCTGTGATCTAAGGGAAGATTTACTGTTTTGTGGCTCTTAGTTCACAGGTGCTGTTTTTAAAAGGTAAAGTATTAAAGTGCGTATTGCAACGATTTTAAATTCTTACGGTTTATATTTTGAAGTGTTTGATAAACATTTTCATTTCCCTTTTCCAAGTTTAAGTAATTTGTCACAAAAAATAAAGGCGATGGCATGTACTGAAAAATGTTTCTAATTAGCTCGTAAAGTCATCTTCTCTAAAGGGTTTAGGACTCTCTCACAGGTCACTTGTTGCTTTATTTCTCTCGTTCATCTTAAGTCATCTTGACATTTTGCAGTGCATTATTTTTCACACACCTTGAGGCTCTTGACCTGATCCTAGAAAGAATATTTTTCAGTAAAGAGGGGAAAAAAAGGACTTTTGTTTTTGATCAGATGATCTCTAGCCACCTGCCTTACTGGTACATGAACAACTGCTGTGTAATACTTCTGTGCAAGTCTGTGTCCAAAGACGGTGCCACACAGACTTACATTTTTTTTAAAAACTGACACTTCTCATTGGTGCTTATTAATAAAAAGACAAGGTGACCGTATTATTTTCTGTCTTTTTTTTGTTTTGGTTTTTTTTTTTGTTTTGGGGCTGGGGCTAGAGATAATTGGCACACTTCTTAGCCGTCTCTGAAGACCAATTAACAACAGGGAGCCATGTACTGTGCCAGTCTGAGTTTCAATTAAATGTCTGCTCCAGGAGGAGCTAAACTAACACGTAGATGTTGAACAGCAGTTACACTATTGATATAGCTGAGTCCACTGCCGAGGACAAAGATTTGCTTCATGACAGATGGCCTAGTGCTCTGGCAATTAATACATTTTTATGACTTTTAAATCTTTCTGACCTTTCGGTTTTCTGTGTCTGCATCAGTAGGGCATAGTTGTATTAGTGGAATGGAAGTTTAAGGACACATGACACCTTTTCAGGAACTCCGTTCTGCTTTTTTTTTTAATGTATTCTGTTGACAGGAATTGTTGACTGTTGACAGCCCAATTTCAGTCAATCAGGACTGCAATGTACTAATTCTGGACTGTAGGGAAGATGATGATTTCTGGTGAGATCTTGTTGTTAATATGGCTGGGCTGCACCTACTTTAAGAAAAAAACCCACATTCTTAGAAATTTAGATTTTATTTTTCTGCAAATTTGTGAAAAATCTTCAAAAAAAATAACACTAAAATCTGAAATTAAACCCCTGTCATCCATATCAGCCTCTTGGGGATATCGTACATACATGTTTCAGACATCAGTAGAAAATTAGACAATTCAGTCAACTTCTATTTAAAACAGCCATAAGGTTTGGGAGTTAATTCAGCTCACCAAACTTACGTGAAATCCACTGACTCTGTTGACCAATGAAATTTTCCACACCAAAATTGTGTGCAAAGACTTCAATACCTAAACTGGCGTGCCCAAAAAATGAATCTACTTTCCATCTGAAATGGTATCTAGAAGTAAGACTTTGCTCCTATTAATGGAAAATTTTGAAATAGCTATTTTTATTCTGATTTTTAAATACTGAAATACTACATGTAATAGAACCATTGTTTTATTAGTGGATCAAAGTTGAGGTCTCAGTTTTATATTTTGATTTGTTAAAATGGTTCTTCTTGTTATTACTTGTTACTATTTTACTGTGCAAAAGAATTTTAAAAATGCACTAAATTAAAAGCAGTAGAGGATTAGATGCCTTAACATGTTTAGGCAGGCACAAATTCTAACATAAAACTAATTTGAAAAATTTTCTATATGTGCTGACAAACATAAAGCCCTTCCAAACAGTTGAAATATATCTTACAGTAAAATTTAGTAATAAATAGGCTGCTCTTACTTTTAGCTAACTTTAGAGTCCTGCAGTCTAATTTACCTTCCTTGGGAGTTCTCCCTGCTGTTTTAAAAAATTAAATCTCTGGACTCTAGTTATAAGAAATATTCATAATTTTGTTACTTTCTAGCATTCTTCCCTGATTTACTCTCCTTCAAATGTCTTTCTTGTGGGAAATTTTCAGTGTGAGGCAAGAATTTATGTAGATTTTTTTCAGAGAAAAATAAAACAGTGAATAAAACAGCGCTGAGGAATCCTCTCCATCTTCCTAAGATGGACAAAGTGAACTGAGGGTTTAGGTATTTATTTTTTGTTAAAAGTCAGACTATTCAATGACAAGGAATTGATACTTCCACATTGTCTACGCTGAACATAGACATTGCTTGTTATTTGTAGGCAGTCTAAAAAAATAAATCTAAAAGATTGGCTCAAGTGTGTATTTTGTTGGATATGCATTAGCTCCCTCAGTTCCCAAGCAGGCCTTTTCTAAACCAGTTCACAGTTCACAAGGGAATACCATGTGAAAAATATTGGGACCTTTTCCAGTATAAGAACAGATAAACTTTGGGTGAGTATTTGACCATCTAGAGATAAATGGAAGGCTCACCAAGGAAGCAGCACCTTAGAATTATGCCTGCAGTTAGAAAATAGGATGTATTCAGTAAATAAGGGTGATTCATTCTCTTCAGAAACTTCAGGTGTACTGTAAAACCTATAATTATTCCCTCCCTGTCAAAAATTGTGTGTTTTTTAAGCACACAGCTTTACAAGTGAAACGAACATTTTTTAATATCTCACCCCACGTGAGCAAACTTTTCACTTATTTGGAGAAATTTACTGTGCTCTTATGTCAGTGTAAATATATGGATCTTGTGGTTGATTTATTTTTTCTTTCAGTGTTCTTAGGTAAGGAACCTGTATATGGGTAGAAAATTTCAAGTTTTGTCTTTCAAATAGTGTTTCTCTATGGTTTCCATCAGTGTGTAGAGATAACTTTTTTCATGTCTGTTACTTGCTTTTTAAAAAGTTACTTCTAGTCTTGGCTTTTGTCTTCCATAGAGTTACAGTTTTGGGGATTTATGGGCATGTAAGAAACCAAGAAATATGCATTTTACTTTCTATTTAAGTCTTTACTCTTCATAGCAAATGATTATTGAACTGAACAAAACAGTTTTTATTAATAGCTTCGTTATAATTTTATTGCTCACAAAACACACTAAGCTGACAGCACTCTAGACTTATACCCTTTGTTTATCCAGGTATAAGAACAGGATCATTAAGTCCATGCTTTTCATTAACCCTATTCAGTGAAACTCCAACTCCATTTAGGTGTGTGATACCTTTGGGACAGAGAGTGTATAACGATCCTTAAAGCTAGTTCAGGATATATGCATGGTTGATATGCTTTTATAGGATTTTATCTTCTTTCTCCTCTTTCTCTTTCAGTCTTCTTTCTCACTTCCTCTCTTCCTTTCACCCTTCCCTTTTTCCTTTCCTTTTCCCTTTCCCCCGTAAAACAAACGCGATCCCACACAAAACTTTGCACAGTTCCTGCAACCTTAATGAAATAAACCACATCTGCTAGCCACAATCTACAAAAGGGGCATAAGAGAAGACTCAGGGAACTACCGACCTGTTAGTCTAACCTCAGCTCCTGGAAAAAATTATGGAAAAGATTATACCAGGTACTTATGAAGGGTATTTAGATAATCCTGTAATCAACAGGCACAGTTAATATGGGTTTCCAAAGGGAAAGTCCTATTTCACTCATCTGATGTCCTTCTAATTTGATATCCTTCTAATTTGATATCCTTCTATGATGGGGTCACCCACTGAGTGGATGAAGGAAAAGTGGTGATTGTAGTTTTTTGGTGGTTTAGCAAGGCTTTTGATACTGTCCCCCACAACATTCTCCTGGTCCATCTCTGGGATGAGTATCTGGGCTGAGTTGACCATCTCTGGGATGAGTGGGTTCACGGTATGCTGGTTGAAGAACTGACTGAAGGGCAGAGCTCAAACGGTTGTAGTGAATGCGGCAACAACTAATTGCTGACCAGTCACCAGCAGTATTCCACATTGTTCAATTCTAAGGCCAGTTCTGTTCAATATATTTATCAATGATCTGGATGCAAGAGATGAATGCACCGTTAGCAAGTTTGCTGATAATACCAAACTGGGAGCTGCTGTTGACTCTCTTGAGGGACAAGATGCCTTGCAGAGGGAGATAGATAGATTGGAGCATTGGGCATTGATTTATCAGATGAAATTTAACGAGCTGAAATTCTGGGTTCTACAGCTAGGATGGAGTAGCACTGGTCATGAGAATAAATTGAGGGAGGAGTGACTGGAGAGCAGCCCTGAAGAAGGGATCTGGAGGTGCTGGGTGATGGCAGCTCGATAGGAGCCAACTGTGTGCCGTGGCAGCCAAAAGGGCCAAACCCCATCCTGGGGTGCTTCAAACATAACATGACCAATCAGTCGAGAGAAATGGTTTTTCCACTGTATTCAGCATTGGTGCAGCCTCTTCTTGAGTACTGTTTGCAGTTCTGGGCCCCACAATTTAAGAAGAATGTGGAGATCCTTAGTTTAATCAGAGGAGGGCAACAAAACTGGTGACAAGTCTGGAAGGAATGTCCTGTGAGGAGTGGTTGCAGTTTTTAATCTTCTCTAGTTTGGAGAAAAGGAGGCTAAGGGATGACCTCTTTGTTCTGCAGCTTCCTGAGGAGGGCAAGTGGAGGAGGAGGTGCTGATCTTTTCTCCCTGGTATCCAGTGACAGGATGCCTGGCAGTGGTTCAAAGCTGCACTAGGGCAGGTTTAGACTGGACGTTAAGAAGCATTTCTTTACTGAGAGGGTGGTCAAACACTGGAACAGGCTCCCTGGAGAAGTGGTTCATGCCCCAAGCCTGTTTAAGAAGCATTTGGACAATGTGCTCAATAACATGCTTTAACTTTTGTTCAGCCCTGAATTGGTCAGGCAGTTGAGTAGATGATCATTTTAGGTCCCTCTCAATTGAAATATTCTGTTCTGTTCTGTTCTGTTCTGTTCTTTCTCAGTCAGATTTTATGCTTGTAGGACATTTCACTTGAAAAAAAAAATGTGGCAGTTAATCAATTATGCATACAAAAACATTTTCCCTTGAAACACAAGGTAATGGTGCAAATACATGCTTTTAAATAATGTTGAGCAAAATATCAACTTCAGAGGAATCTGAATATCCCATTCTTCAATTTGTTACTACTCCAGTATTGTTTTTGAGGCTGCACTTGTTTTGAGCTTTAAAAATGTTACGAACAAGATAAGCTGAAATATTCAAAGGCTACATCTGTTCAAAGCTTACAGATGGTCTTTTGTGTTATCGCTGGGCTCTGTATAATTATATGTGACACTGCTTCTCAGGGAGGTATTGCAGTGTACAGATACATTACAACTGAAATGTTCCAAGGGGCTTTCCTTAATACTTATTATTATCTATTCCTCAGTGTATGCACCATAACCTGAAGAGCAAAGATTAAGTTCTTGGGCATTGATTTGTACTTATTGCAGAGTCTCTGCAGTTGAAGAAGTCTGTCTTGTTAGGTTAAAAAAATACTAAAAAGCTTTCCTCTCTTCCTGCACAATTTAACAGAGAAAAAGGATTTACTTTAAGTTTTTCAGACCACACTACAGGAGATTATTTTTTTGATATTTGCATAAAATGCATTAGATAAATGTTAAAAATGTGCTTTCTAGCAACATTACCACAAACCTTTTGGTTCGTGTTATCTTTCTCAAGTGTCCTTAGACTTTCAAGTTTATCTTCAATGAGCATTCCTTCTTTCTGCCTTCTTAAATAAGCTAGGAGTCTTAGAAATGCTTATTCTATTTAACTGCAAAATTTCCCTGGTTTGCCCCACAGAATAAAGATGAAAGGGTTAAATACAGCAATGTGAATATGAAGTTGGTTGAAGAAGGTTGTGGAATTTCTTATGGATGAGACATATACACCTGAGTATTGAAACAAAAAGGAAGAGAACTGTCTTGAATTATTTATTGTCCTGGATTCCAACAGCTCTTTTCTCAGAAAAGCACTTTTCTTTTGAATAAATAACCAATTCCCAAAAGTATCCCTGGTACAGTTGAATCTTATTAATCCTAATATGAAGGACAGGGAGACTTTCTTTTAAGCAACCAAAACACCATGCAGTATAGGAGGGAAAAGTGGCAATATTGTAGACAATTTTTACAGAGAAAAAAAAAAAAAAAAGCTGTAGTATATTGCTTAAAGTGTATTAGACTATTTTAAACTTCCGAATCCATAGATGCATAGCTTGAATATTGCTAGTTTTCCTGGGTTTTAATACATTTTTGTACTATGATGTGCATGAAACCACTCTTGTATCAGTTCCAAGGTAACTAGTAAATATGTCTGTATTGTTAATTACAAAACTAAGTAACACCAGGACAACTAGATAACTGCTTCTGCTTTTTAAAACAGGGCCTTGCAAATAAATGTATAATCTGCTGGAGGTTTAATCTTTTAATCCAACAAATTCTCAGTACCTCTTCACCCTAGAGTTTTCTGCATGCATCAGGATGAGAACTGAGCAGTTTTTATGGTCATTATTTCTAAAGCTTGCTGCAACTTCATCTGTAAATAGAGTTTTGCCCACTTAGAAGTATAGGAAAAGCAAGCTTTGGCCAAATCATGATTGTGGTGATTTCTGTTAATTTTTTATTTAGTCCTTACTAAACACTCCTTTTTTTGAATCCTAATCATATCTTAGAGCAATTCAGCTCCATTGGAACTATGAATAATATTAATTGAAGTACAATTGGAATCATGACCTCATGAATTAAAATGGCTATTTTTCAGAAAATTTGTCTTTTATGTTTTCCAGTGTAAAACTTTTCTCAACAGTCTATATTCAGCAAATATATCATTAGTATAGCTTTTCTTAATTCTGGTGACTCTGGTGATATCCTGGACATTAAAAAAATAAATAAATTGCGTGTTCCTGTTCATCCTCTTCTGTGGAAATATTTTGAAATAAATAAATGCTGTCCTTTAGTTTTATCCTTAGAGATATTACAATTTAATAATAATAATAATAAAAAAACCAACCCCCCCCATAATTTGCTGCATTTTTCCGTTGATCTTTAACTTCATTTACTTTTCAGAATGTGAATCCCCATAAATGCCTTTTAACATTAAGCATCAGATGATATGAAAGGAAACCCCTCTAAGTGTATTTATTTTTCATATGGCCATGAAAATGTGCAGTTAACAGGAGTAATGCTGACTTAAATAAAATGAGTTGTACAGTATGAACTTCATTCTGCTAAATGGCCCCATTTTTTAAAGATCAAGTTTTTTAAAGTATCACAGAGGTTTTTGACTCAAAGTGCATAATGCTTTTGAGCATAGTGCTTTATCTTCTTCATTTCTGTTTAATATGTTTATGTAGACTGCATAATTTTTTTTCAGGAGTGAGACCTAAAAGGGATATTTACTTTTGGAATGGGGCTGGGTGAATGTTGCTGTTGTTTCTCTTTACTTAAAATAAACAAACTCTGATAACAAAAAGCAGTATTAGTAACTAATAGCTGGAGAGAGAAAATACACCAACTTAAAATGCCATCCAGGCAGTTTTAAAATATGTTCCAAGAAGATAAAGCAAACAAACAACAGAGAAAAACAAATAAATAAAACACACTTTTTGCAAACATTGATGTTTGAAAACTGTTTCTGACATTTACTGAATATGGAAACTCAGTTTTCAGTAGAAGTTAAAGCAACAAGCAAAAGTGTTTTACATTGTAACCCACTTCCTTTGAGAAGAGAGTATTTACAATGGAAAATGGTCAAATCAGATCAGATTTTTAGGATCACAGATTGCATATGAACATAATTGCTTTGCTGTTGCTTGCTATTCTATCGACTTAGGTAGAAGCTTGAATTTTTCTTTGTAGGCAGACTTCATGGCAGCAATTTATTCAATTGTGATCTTTTGACCAGTTATTTTAATATATTTTAAATAGTACTATGCCAAAACATAGATAGAAAATCTTAATAAACCCAAATGCTATTGTCTGATTTCCTATAGATACATTGCAACATTCTCTGAGAATATAGTTTGCTTTTAAAATACCTATTTCTAGATAAATATCCTTAAGTGTGTTGAGTTTTCACTCTAAGAACCATTTGTCTTCTCATACAGTAGCTGAGATCAACAGAAGAATGTAATTTCCAGATATTCAAGTTATGTGGGACAACCTTATTTCCCCTTGAGTATCCTCGTAAATAAGCAAAAATAATCAAAAAAATCAGAGGAAAGCTATAATCTTTAAATTGAGGAACTGGTAGTTTGATTAGTCAGTTAAATCTGAATCATTTCTGTAGTTTGATGATTTAAGCAAATATCAAAGGCTTATATCACATATTAGAATAAAAAAATTAGACAACTCCATATCTTACCTGAAAAACTGTTGACCAAATTCACAATCCTATGGAAAAAGACCACCTTCTGCTGAAACACATAAAATAGGAAGCAAGGCTCTGCAGAAATACCTTTCTAGAAATGTCTCATGCCTTTATAGACTACCTCGAAGAGAGAATAAACAGTTTATCAATGAAATCTGCATATTAAACTCATTAGGGTGAGATTGTCAACATTAGTCACAAAAAGAGGAATAGGAACCCAAAAGTTATTCGAACAGAGAAAAACAAGATTTAAGTAATCCTGGGGACAGAAACAGTTCATATAACTGAAGAAAACAAAGTAGCTCATTTTCAGCTGAAAGGCAGTAACACTGGAAAGAACAAGGCTCGGTGTCATCACAGGGGACAGTAATATTTCCATGAGCACATCAGGAAAAAGACAGCAGGAAGATTATTGAAATGTTGGGCTTTTTGCACAGTGGTAACATTAGTAATGACAATAATAGACCTTTGGATATGGGATCCAAGTGTGACCACATCCTGCTATGTTACTTGGATTGATAAGTATTATTTATGCAGTTAATATAACATGGTTCAATGAAATAATAGGGACAGAAACAAATAAAGGTAGAAAGAATGGCATTTAATTGCAAACATAATTGCTATTCTGTTTAGGTACAAGCCTTTTTTTCTCTAGAAGTAGTAAAATGCATGTCTCCTTATAGTTTAAAGGCTGCAAACCTTAAATATCTGTGCAGATCAATCCTGCTTAGCCTCCCTGAGCAAAGGGACTATTTAGTGGATATTTTTCATTTTGGATTTGGATGTTTCTAGAGAGAGGATATAATTATTTTTGTAGTACGTTCTTAAAATATGTCTTCATTCTCTATGACCGTATCTATGAAACAGCTAAATTTTCAGCATTGAAAGAGGTAGTTCTCCTATATTACTTTGCCACCACACCTACCAAAGAAGTCACATGGCCGGCCTGCCAAGCAGGATGTTGTTCTGAAGACAAAGATGAGACATTGGCACAGTGGCATATAACCACAAGTAGGAGTTATCTGGTTATTCTATGATTGATGGTGCATGAGAAGAAATATTTGTAAAACCTGAAATACTATAAATTTTTCCATTTCTGGCAGCACTCATTCTTGGCTTTAGATTGGCGTTTTTGTAAAAGGATCTGTCTAAACTGCACTATTACAAGGTCCTTTCAAGTGTGAGTATTGAATCTTTAATATTATTGTTTTGCTTCAATCAATTTTATGTGCTGCATCCAACCCAAATTCAAACTAAAGTTGTGTATCATGCAAGTCGAGTTTGAAATCTCTCCTCCAGAACTTGCCATATCCCAAAGGCATCTCCAGACTTCAGTCTCTGCACCTAGGCAGTTTAAGCAAAAGAGAAAAAATTACCGCTTGGAGTCTTCTGCTAAAAGAACCACTGAATGCATAGGTATTTCCCTCACTAAGAGAGCAACTTTAAAATAAGTAGTTAAAATAGCTTGTGGCACAGGTTACTCCTCTCATAGGTCTGATACTTCTAAAGGAAAACCTAAAGATGGTTTCCCAGCACTTGCTTCTTTGAATGAAACAAAAGTGTAGCAGCACGGTCTTTGCTCACCACTATCTGGAAGAGGCACTTCTGGGGTTGGTGTGAACAACAGCCAGTCGTGACCTTCAGGAAAATTAACCCATTAAGATTAAATGCAGATTATTTGTTACCAGTGGAAAAGAGAACACAGGAACCAGAGAAACACTTCCAGTTTCTTGTCCTAGGTAAAAGAAATGGGAGAAGGTGAAAACATAAATTGTCTTATGCCTAGTTATCGCAGGTGGAGGATAAAGAGCCAAATATCACAATTCTGTAAATCTATTATGAATTATACTTATTTCCTGTGATGGTAAGAAAATTTTCTAATTTTCTGCAAGTATTCCATCTGTGTATGTATCAGGTCCCTCTGGTATACTCCTGTGCTGGAAGGAAAGGCAGTACAGGAGTCTTTTAGTTTATGCTGCTCTGTACCATCTAACAAAACCTGAGCTTCCCCCACAGAGTGTCTGTCACACTGCCTGCTGCTGCTGGGTGCAGGAGGTGATGGCAGCGACAAGCAGGTCCCTGTCTCAGAGACACTGGCTGCTCCATGCAAGTCAGGCAGCCCCAGCTGAACAACCTAATCCAGAGAGATCAAAGGTTCAGTCACTCTAAGAATGAAAACACAGGATTAGAACAGCAAAGTGTAAGCAAGTTTAACTATTGTGACTACTAGTGGTCCTGCTCTAATATTGTTTTCTTGTTAACTTTTAAACTTTTCCACAAAAAACCACCAGTCTTCTACCTGGACTGATCGTGTAGTGAAAGCATAATACAGTTACAAGTAGTGCCCTAGGGCTCTCACTTTAAGACCTGCTGATTGCCTCAAGCAATAGAAAACGAATATAGACAGAAGTTCGTATTTGGATACTTTTAGTGTGCTTTTCTTTCTTTGAGATCATCTGAAATATTTTTTTATCATTTTTTTGCTGAGAGTTATAGTTATCAGTCGTTAATAAATGGTTCTTGGTATGAATTTAGACATAATCATTCCTCAGAAATATAAAATAATCTTTTACGTTTAGCTACAGTGTGTGGCACAGTGACTACTACCTGTGACCCCAAAGTGGTATCCTGGAGTATAGGAAGAATAATGCCAGAGGCATTTTTAGTAGATTAGAGAATGACTACAACCTATTTTGCTGAGTTGAGGGTATCTGTTTCCACAGACTTCTTTAATGAAAAGCTCTATGAAATAATACAACTTTTAACAGTGCATTGTTTGATCTGATGCTTTTCAAAATATCATCACTACAATAATTCAAAACCTAAGATGAATTTAATTGTTATCTGTGTCTCTACCACCTGGACAACCTAAACCATTCACAGAATCAGAGATTCACAGAATCACAGAATCATAGAATGGTAGGTGTTGGAAGAGACCTCTGGAGGTCATCTAGTTCAACCTCACTGCTAGTGCAGGATCACCTAGAGCAGATTGCACAGAAACACGTCCATGTGGGTTTTGAAAGTCTCTAGAGATTGGAGTCTCTACAACCTCTCTGGGCAGCCTGTTCCAGAACTTTGTTATTCTCACAGTAAAGAAGTATTTCCTCATGTTAGGTTCAACCTCCTGTTTTCAGGTTTGTGCCCATTGCCCCTTGTCCTGTTACTGGACACCACTGAGAAGAGTCTGGCTTTATCCTCCTGACAGCCACCCTTTAGGTATTTATAAGCATTGATGAGGTCCCCTCGCAGCCACCTCCCGGCTAAACAGACACAGTTCTCTAAGCCTTTTCTCATATGCTCTGGTCCCCTCCTCATCTTAGTGACCCTGTGCTGAAATCTCTCCAGCAGTTCCCTGTCCTTGAACTAGGGAGCCCAGAACTGGACACAGTACTTCAGGTGAGGCCTCCCCAGAGCATTCTAATGAGAAAAGAGTGTCCTTTGTTATTTTTTTCCCTTATTTTTTTCCCTTTTGATTTTAGCATAGCTCTAAAAAATTTAGGTATTTAGAAGGGCAATATGGGATTTTTTTTCCAGTAAACACTATTGATTTTCATATATATTTTAAATATTTTTCTGCAGTTGAGAATCTCGAGTCTTAATTTGCGGTAATATCCCTAGAGAAACAAACTGATTCGTCTTCTTTAGATCTAATGAGCAATAACAGATTAATATGTTTTCCTGGCTTTCTATTTAATTTGTTGCTTAACTCTCATTTTCTTATCATACCAAAATGAGGTAGAGATTAAAGCAATGATGAGCCCATGTAAAAAAAAAACAACGCTCTACTTGCTGAGGTTAATGGTTCTCAGTGGTTTACAATTTACATTAGACTGGTTCTGTTTACCTCATGTAGGTTTATTTATAAATATACATTAGCATGACTCTATTTATCTTGACTGTAACTGGGAAAACTAGGAAGTGATTCTGTTTCTGCATGCTTATTTACCTAGAATGATTGTATCATTATCAGTTCCTTACTCACTTTGGGTAAAATTAATGCACAGAACTGGGTAAAAAATTTTGTTCATTGACATATGTGGCATTAAACCAATGGAATTATTTAATCCATCTCAGAAGTAGAAGCATGGGCTTACAAAGCCCAGCAGCTGTGACTGTACATGGAATTACATGCACATACATCCAACAGTATTCAATTTCCATTCTTGGACAGTTAAATTAGGAGCAATTGTAATACCTCCCATGAACATAGGGGATACCATCCATATGGGCTCATCATAACCAGTGCCTGTTTTACATGGCTATCATGCAGTTTCAGCTTGTCAAATTGACATGAGTTCTGGATACCTTTTTACTTCGGTTGTACAACAAGCAGGCTAGCTGAGATGCTTTCCTGAATATTTTCATGAGTATTTTTGTTATTTTTTCTTTTTTCTCGATTATAGCAAAACACTTCAATATTTCCAATTTATGATGTGTGATTTTTTTTTATTTATTTTCTGCTTGTAGGGTTTTACATGCAAATAAGCTGCATGGGGTAACATTAAACAAGGATAAATGGAATGAAAACTGTAGTCTCTTCTATTGAGAGCAACAGTTTTGAACATCCACATATATTTTTAATTCTAAATTTTCTTTTAAAATTCAAATAATTAATATTTGACCTTAAAAACTATGCAAAATAAACCTAAGATTTCTTGATATTAAACTAAATGTTAAGACCTATATACTTTTGTGCTCAGAATAGATAAGAAGTATGGCTACTTATCATTAGTAAACCCTTGGGAATAATTCCTGGGTAAGCCAATAATTAATTTATTAATATTCCTCGTGTTTTCTCCTTTTATACATGACATATTTTTTTAGCCCATAGAGTCAATCATGAAATTCCTAGTCAGACATGACTCAGAGAAAAACCTCCTACTGAAATATCTAGGATTTCTTAGTAAAGATTGAATACAAGTATCTGATTAGTTCCTACAGGAATCAGAATTACATGGACAAATGAATGTATGTTTCTATCCAAGTTCTGTAGACTTCATGGATAGTAGAAATTCAGACTAAGATTGATGTTTTCCAGGAAATGCAACATATTCCGCAGATAACTGCTTTGTATTCTTCCTATCAAGAAGCAGTTCAGAGTTTTATCTAACACATTAGATGTACTTTAATCTTTTGTTTGATTGCCAGGGTGTGATCTGTTAGCAAGAACTTTTATTTGGCAACAGGAATTACTACCTCCCTCCATATCGTTTTTTATATGTAGTTATTTATGTCTCTGGCTTCTAAAGAGTTGCACTAAAGATATTTTGCCAACGTCTGACAAAAAGTGTGGTAAAACAGATATGAAAGATTTTGTTGATATCTAAATACTTTGCATACTTATTGCATCCCCAGCTGTTACAACAACTTTTCTCAAAGAGAAAATCTGATAAACATCATTGCATGACATGATTATATTGGTTTAGCTACAGCTTTTCCAATGAGATAAAAAAAAAAGGTTTAAAAATAAAAGCTGAAAACATGACAGAGTACTTCTAGCACAACTTTTCATATATCTCATCCCTTTATAATATCCAGTTGTTAAATGAACTTTGTACATTTCAAGATTGGCTATTTAGTAGTTGTATTAGATATCCAAATTCTCCCATTTAACATTCTTCTGTGAAAGAATACTTCTATCTTTCAGTATTCTAAGAAAGCGTAAGTAAAGACTTTCGGAGAATTGATGAAAAATACCCAGCTTGGTAACCGAGACTGTATATTCTGAAACAATTCAGAAGTCTTTCCAAAATAAGCTTTCTTTAGAAAGTTAATGTTAAAACACAGTATTTCTTTTATTGGAAACATTATCTCCCAATCAATTTAGCTGGCGGAAACAGAAATGAAGTACATGTGGTGAGTAATTACAGGAAACTAATAGAGCTATTTCTGAAAAGTAAGCGTATTACCTGCTGAAAGATAAAAAATGACAATAAGACACAGCACAAATGAGTGATGATAATAATCTTGGTCTTGCTTCTGATCTTTGTGTAAGCTTGCTATCAAATTAACCGTGAATGACAGGGTACAATGAATCTAAATAAAAACCTTAGATCCATCATTAGAAAAAGAACAAGTTCTTACGTACTAAACTGTCTTTCTGACCAATGTTTCTGAAAGATTTAGAACTTCTTTCTCTTATTTCCAATGCCCTTCCTTCTAGAATAAGAAGAAAATAAACCCAGTTATTTGGAAGATCTTGAAATAGTTCAGTAAAATATTTGTATGTCCATACATGTATGTCCGTAAATACCATAATACAATGGTATAAAGAAGTGGAGGATGAAACACCTTTCCAATGTTTTCCACCATTCAAGAATATGGGAACATGCCATTGTAGTTTTAAGCAGGCTTAAAGCAAACAAAACAGGTAGCTATTTTTTTGAAGTGTGAGATTAGAAGTAGCTCTGATTGCCTCAGGATATTATTAAGGCTAAAAGTATGTTTAGTGGCCACGCAGCAGTGACCAGTAACAAGTGTCGCCCAGCCACAGTCTCATTTTTAGGCGTAGTCTTAAGTATTTAATTACTTCTCTCAAGGAATTAGCATTTTCTATGCTGTTTCTTCTGCTCCTTCCTGCAATGTCTGTTACTTATCTTCAGGATTTCAGGCTACATAGACCTTTCATATGGGCCATTAACAGTCAGTTTTATGTTCACATTATTCCAGCTCTGCTCTCTGCCTAGTTTCATTTAGCTTTTTTCCCCTACTTAAGATCTCCACTAGAGCCTGAACATCTGCAAATTCCTTTTCCACAGTTAGATTCAGCTTGTTCCTCCCCAATGTGTCTTGTTTCTTTCTTGCCTCAGCCTTTTCTCCTAGTGAGAGAGAGCGTAGTGGCATCCTTGCCTATTTTCAACTTTAGCATGATATTGGATGTCCTGCAAGTGCTTTTGGTTGTGCTTCTTCTTGTCTCCTTCAGTTTTGGCGTAAGCTTTGAAAAGTCTGTGTAGCAGGTGGGAATTAAAACAAGGATTTCCATAATGCCAGTGTAGTGGAACGGAATCAGGGGAGCCGCTAAAATACTGTGTTTTTTTCAGGTTTGGTCAGGCTCATCAGTCCTTTGGTATCATGGGCACTGTCTTGAGACTGAACAGGCCAAGTCATTTCGGACCATTTTAGGATTTGCAGCTCTGCAGTGGGACAGGGCGCCCGAACAAAAGGCAACCACTATCAACCAGCAGCCCAGTCAGACAGCTGAGGCTGATTGAGGCAGCAAGTACAACTCCTGGACAACATAAAATATAAGAAAATGTTCAGCACACCTACGGCTCTTTGTACGATTAGCAAAACCTGAGACAAGAAACCAAACAGGTTTCACGTGAAGTACAGTACTAGTTTTTTTCTTCTTTAACAGGTTGTTCTTGTCCTTGATAATTTATCTTGCTCTCCCATGATGGGAAATATATACACATGGAGAAATTAATCTGCACCCTTTAGAGAAGAGAACAATATTGTTTTCTGTGTTGCTGTTTATGAACCTTGGAAAACTTCTAGAGGCCAGGAGGTGTCATGTTTTGCTTTTTCAACAGACAGTAATTAAACCAATGGAATATTACCAGTTCTTCTGAGAGGATTAGCAAGCATTTGAGTGCCCAGGGGATAGGACTTGTTGTTTGCTACTAAATTCTGTGTTGCTTTCTGTGTTCTACTACCTAAGCCTGACATTTCTTTCATTATTTTAAGATGTCAGTTTTTCAAACGAAAGCTTTGGCAGTATCTGCATTGCTTTACAGATGGATTTTTGGAAAACACAGATTGTATCCCTCAGCAAGTTCGCTGATGATACGAAACTGGGAGGGGTGGCTGACACGCAGGAAGGCTGTGCTGCCATCCAATGAGATCTGGACAGGCTGGAGAGCTGGGCCAAGGTGAACCTCATGAAGCTCAGTAAGTTCAAGTGTAGAGTCCTGCATCTGGGGAGGAATAACACCAGGCACCAGTACAGATTAGGGGATGTCCTGCTGGAAAGCAGCCCCATGGAGAAAGACGTTGAAGTCCTAGTGGGCAGTAAGTTGTCCGTGGGACAGCGATGTGCCCCTGTGGCCAAGAGGGCCAATGGGATCCTGGGGTGCATTAAGGAAAGTGTGTCCAGCAGCTCTAGGGAAGTTCTTTTCCCCCTTTACTCTGCCCTGGTGAGACCACACCTGGAATACTGTGTCCAGTTTTGGGCTCCCCAATTCAAGAGAGACAGGGACCTACTGGAGAGAGTCCAGTGGAGAGCTACAAGGATGATTAAGGGACGTGAACATCTCTCCTATGAAGAGAGACTGAGAGAACTGGGACTGTTTAGTCTTGACAAGAGAAGGCTGAGAAGGGATCTTATTAACGTATACAAATATCTTAGCAGTAGGAGTCAAGAGGAAGGTGCCAGTCTCTTCAAAGTGGTGCCCAGCAATAGGACAAGGAATAATGGGTATAGGCTAGAACATAGGAAGTTCTCCCCAACATAAGGAGAAGATTCTTTTCTGTGAGGGTGATGGAACACTGGAACAGGCTGCCCAGAGAGGTTGTGGAGTATCCTCTGGAGAGTTTCAAAACCTGCCTGGGTGCGTTCCTGTGTGTCCTGTCCTAGGTGATCCTGCTTTGGCAGGGGGGTTGGACTAGATGATCTCTAGAGATCCCTTCCAATCGTAACATTCTATGATTCTATGGTTCTGTGATTCCCTTCTCTCTGGAAGTTAAGATTCTTGCTATGGCCTGTGAGGAAGCTGCACATATGTACATGACGGCTGTCCTATGTTCTCTCTCTCACAACTTCCTTTTATAAGCGAAAGAAATTTAATACCTCTTCTGTCTTCATTACTATGGTTTTATTTTCTATTTTTTTCTCCCCTTATGTTTTCCTCGCTTATTTTGATTTATTTCTGCTGCCTCTGAATCCTTTTATCTTTCTACTATCATTCTCCTAAATTTTCTTTTTTTTTAAAATATATTCTGTATTACTGTAACCTAGAGGGTTTAGTTTAGCCGTGTAATCAGTTTATAGGAAAAAAAGTTTTGGTTTAGTTCCCTTGCTTTTTTTTTTCCTTTCACAGAAGTTGAAAATGAGTATGATTATGATGCAGATCTTCTAAACAACCAAATTTGTTCTGAGCCAAATAAAATACTTTCCAAAATCAGTCTGCAGATCACTTCTCAGCCTGTCATTACTTTCACATCTGCTGCTGATAGAATCTTCTGCAATGTAAAATGCATGCTTGAAATGAGCACTATACAGAAATTGCAGGACATAAAGAAATATAATGAATGTAGCAGAACAATAAACCCCACTTTCAAATGCCGTTTATGGGCTTAATCCTGCAAGCTGCTTGGAAATTTCAGGGAACAAAGGGTAATCTGTACTGCTGAGGAGGTGGTCAGTATCTTACCAGACCAAGATCTATAAAACTGTGACCTTTCCCAAAAAGTACCAGTAAGAAAAATCTTTCTTCTGCTAAGAAAGAGATCTTACAGAAGATTGAAAAAAAACCAGGCAGATGTACTGTTATTTGAAAATACTTCTCTATTCAGCTAAAATTCAATAATTCTTTGGAAAGTTTATCCACCTACTATTGGCGTTTTGGATGTTGCTTCAATTTTGAAAAGTTTAAAAAGTGGATTTTTGTATCTCAAGATGATTTATGAAAAAAATACAAATCAGTGGGCAAGGTGGTCACTGAAGCCAAAGTTCTGTAGCAAATTTGATCTGAAGTCCTAAAATCCTTTCTAATAATGTGCAGACATTCTTGTAGCAAAAGTAGTGTGATTCCACCATATCCTGCTAAAAGAAGAATAGGTCACTATTCCATTTCCTTTGTTTCTCTCCGGAAGGTTGAAGTATCTGCTCATTTGCTTCCCATATTTTGTCAATTATATTCTTAACTGTGATCAGATCATGAACACAAGTTGCTTATATGTTTTCTGTCATACTACTAGCTGCTTCATAAATCATAGTAATAACAGTAGTCTCATTTAATTCTACATTAGCTTTTCTATCATAAGTCTTTGCTTTCATTTGTGTTTAGAATTGCCAGAATTTAACTAGTGGGGGTAATATACTTCATGTTTGCTATCTGCTTCAGGCTTACTTCTTGTGAAACAAACTTCAAGGCAAAAGTTTTATTAAGAAAATATATTAAGAAAAAATATATTAAGAAAAAACAATATCTGAGCATTACTTATGCCCCCTCCCCCCCCAATTCCATTGCTTCTGGGTGTTGGCAAATTATTTTTGAACCAGGACTAATTCCAGTGTCTTTCAACATGAAGGTCCACCAAGACCATCATCTTAGCAACTGCATTATAAGGAAATACTTTTCTAAGACCATATGCAAAATAGAATGCAGGTCCCAGTTGTGTCCAATATATATTAGGGTGCAGTTAGATTTCTGGCAGGGGTTAAATGCTAAGTGGTCTAGTAGTTTGTTAGACTTTGTTCAGCAAAAACTATATATGAAAAAATACGTTGATGAGACTCTATGTTTTAGTTCAGATTTTTCCACTGACTGTTGAATATAGAAAGTTCTGCATTGTTTAGAAGCTTTTCCCTTCTGAGTTCAGGAATCTTTTCCGTTCTGAGTTTAGGAAGCTTTAAGTATTGTTTTAATTGATGATACTGATTATCATCTCAGTTTTTTCAGATGTCAGAGTTCTACAGATTGTTTCTTGCAGAGATGTCTGGGTTTATAATTGGCCTGGATGATTTATTCAGCAACAAAGTTTGGAGTCTGTAAATATGGCTGCACTGTGAATAATTCCAAGTCATACTTTTAAAGGACAGAAAAATTATTTGAAAGTTCTGAGAACAGGAGTCCTCTGCCCATACTGCAAGCAGTTATTTATACTAGAGTAAAAGGTCTGTCAAGCTTCATCTATTGTCTGGCTGACAGAGATTTTCAGTATAGTGTTGCTACCGTACGGTATTAATTCAAACGACAGAAATCTGCGTAGGCTGCCTAAAAAAGTCTATTGGGTGGAAGAAGATGGCTATCAGGAGAACAATATAGTGAACCATGGAAATATGTGAAGGGGTGATCTGGGAAAAAAAAACGTGTTGTTATGTGAATAGCACTCTGCCTTGTGCCAAAAGCAAAGCTCCATCCTCGTCCCTCTTCCTGAGCTACCAGCGTGACACCAGACAAGAAGAAAGAATGCACATACAAAGGGACAAGGCTGCAGAAATAATCGAAAGAGAAGTATTTTCGTATTTCTGTACTTCAGTCGTATCCTTTGCATTCTTTTCATACATCATCGAGCCTCTTTGCATGACTCGAAATGAATCATAGAATCATAGAATCATAGAATGTTAGGGATTGGAAGGGACCTCGAAAGATCATCAAGTCCAATCCCCCTGCCAGAGCAGGAATGCCTGGACTATGCTACACAGGAACGTGTCCAGGCAGGTCTTGAATGTCTCCAGAGAAGGAGACTCCACAACCTCTCTGGGCAGCCTGTTCCAGGGCTCCGTCACCCTCACTGAGAAGAAGTTTCTTCTCAAGTTTAAGCGGAACCTCTTATGTTCCAGTTTCAGCCCATTACCCCTTGTCCTATCAGTGGTTGTCACCGAGAAGAGCCTGGCTCCATCCTCGTGACACTCACCCTTGATATACTTGTAAACATTAATGAGGTCACCGCTCAGCCTCCTCTTCTCCAAACTAAAGAGCCCCAGCTCCTTCAGTCTTTTCTCATAAAGGAGATGCTCCACTGCCTTAATCATCCTAGTTGCCCTGTGCTGGACTCTCTCCAGCAGTTCCCTGTCTTTCTTGAACTGAGGGGCCCAGAACTGGACACAGTATTCCAGATGGGGTCTCACCAGGGCAGAGTAGAGGGGAAGGAGAACCTCTCTCGACCTACTAACCACCCCCCTTCTAATACACCCCAGGATGCCATTGGCCTTCCTGGCCACAAGGGCACAGTGCTGGCTCATGGTCATCCTGCTGTCCACCAAGACTCCCAGGTCCCTTTCCCCTACACTACTCTCTAATAAGTCATTCCCCAACTTATACTGGAACCTGGGGTTGTTCCTACCCAGATGCAAGACCCTACATTTACCCTTGTTGTATTTCATTAAATTTTTCCCCGCCCAACCCTCCAGCCTGTCCAGGTCTCGCTGAATGGCAGCGCAGCCTTCTGGTGTGTCAGCCACTCCTCCCAGCTTGGTGTCATCAGCAAACTTGCTGATAGTACTCTCTAGTCCCTCATCCAAGTCATCAATGAATATATTGAATAATACTGGTCCCAGTACCGACCCTTGAGGGACTCCACTGGATACAGGTCTCCAACCAGACTCCGCCCCATTGACCACAACTCTTTGTCTTCTTCCCCTTAGCCAGTTCGCAGTCCACTTCACTACCCGAGAGTCTAGACCACACTTCTGCAGTTTAGCAGCAAGGATGCTGTGGGAGACTGTGTCAAATGCTTTACTGAAGTCAAGGTAGACCACATCCACCGCTCTGCCATCATCTATCCACCTTGTTATATCCTCCTAAAAGGCTATGAGGTTAGTCAAGCACGACTTCCCTTTGGTGAAGCCATGTTGACTGTCTCTAATGACCCTCTTATCCCTGATATGCCTTGAGATGGCACCAAGGATAAGTCGTTCCATCACTTTCCCAGGGATGGTGGTGAGGCTGACCGGTCTATAGTTACCCGGGTCCTCCTTCTTGCCCTTTTTGAAGACTGGAGTGACATTTGCTTCCCTCCAGTCCTCAGGCACCTCTCCCGTCTCCCAAGACTTGGCAAAGATGATGGAGAGTGGAAGACTAGACCCATTTTTATTAACAGTAGAAGGCCTCATTTAGGGGACGTGATACCTTGTTATTAAATTGTAAACAAAAAAGTGTGATTGAATTGCTATATCCCCTAACCTGTCCTTCTGTGTTACTGAAAATTTAGAGGGTCATTTAAAAGCAAAGCCAGCAGGAGCCAGACTGAGTTTATGTGGGCTTTAAATTACAGCAAGCAAATGTAAAAAGAACAAAACAGAAAAAAAAGCTTTAGAAAAGAATAAAGTCTCTCCAGAGGCAGTGATGGTATCTATAATTAGTAAAATTGGTAATGGCACTTAGTCTCAGTGAAGGACACATGCTGCTTGTATCCCCATTCAGTCTAATAAAACATAAGAAACATGGAATTTAGTTAGTTAGTTATTGTTCAAAATTGTATGTGGACACCATCCATTTGATGAGTGGAGGAGTATCAGTAGAAGGAAAAGGTATCAGCATGTAGCTGCCAGGGAATGTCCTCCTCTTAGACCTCTTTAGAAAAAAAATACATGTGCATTATAAATGCACACAAGCATCAGCAGAACACACTTAAATTCCCAACAACAGAGAGTTAAGAAACTATTAAAAGTTTTTACTTTAAAACTTTTTCCTTCTTGCCTTAGAGTTGCCTGAGACTTTCAATATAATTTGGGTTTCAAAAGTAGGCACATTCATTGGTCACAGATAATAATTATTCCTTAAAAGACTCCTTTACTAAGCTTATGCACAAGATGTCTGAATTCAGGCTGCACAGAGCATATTACTTCTGGGATTCCCTGCCTTCTCTATGCTGAGTTTAAAAACTTTGGAGTCCCTGTGTATTTGTTGTACATTAGTTGATATACAGAAAACAAACAAGCAAAAGAATACTCAAAACCCAAGCAATCAATAATTGTTTTAGAGAATTAAGCTGTTTCACGTTTAGGGTCACCAAGTGTTCAGACCATCCGATGTAGAAAATATCCTTTCCTTCCTGCATTCATCAACCTAAGCTGTTGTGTAGACCGACCTCTGAACAGGTCACCTATCAGATATCCAAGAGGGAATTTAGCTAATAGTTTTTGTAGTTTAGGATTACAGACTCTCAGGCTTTATGGATTTCTGCAAGAACATGTTGATTATATATGCTGTTTCTTGCCCTTTCCCCTGACTCTTTATCTAATCTTTTGTGACCCAAACCTCTAACTCCGTGCTTTCTTCACCTTTATTCCGTGCTATTGCATTTACATTTCTTACCAGAGCACTGCATCTACATCTGAGTCCTGCTGCCTGCATCACCTCATGGGGAGTACTGAGAAGAGAAAAAAAAAAAAAAAAAGACAGTGTAATAGGCCAACATCTAGTTATTATATGGAACCAAACCAAAATGGCCTGTAAGGCAGAGAGAAGAAATGCAAAAATGGAGGCATATGACAAACCCAAAAAATAGATAAGTGAGTTTTAGTTGGTAGGGGCTGAATGGCTCATAGAAAAAATCAGCTCTGAAGGAGAAAGACTGGAAGACCAGGGCTTGTTCAGCTTGGAGAGTAAATGGCTTCGTGGGGATCTAAGAGCAGCCTCCTTGTACTTGTGGGGAGGTACCTGAGAAGACAGAGAGAGGATCTTTATGGAATTGCACAACCAGAGGAGAAGAGGCAATGGTCATAGATTGAAACAAAACCCTGACTTTTATTAAGGGGTGGGAGGAAATCACTGTGGGAACACTTAAGAAATGGAAGAAGCTGCCCAGAAAAGCTTTTCAGTCTTGGTCCTTGGAGACTTTTCAGGACTTGACCAGATAAAGTCCTGAGCAGCACGGTCTGACCTCACAGCTGACCCTGCTCAGGGCATGATGGAGAGATCTTGTGGGATCCCTTCCAACACAAATGAATCTGTGAAATGGTGAACAACAGGGAAGATACTGTCCCAAAGGAGGTCTGGGAGAATAACATAGTCCCTGTCTCTATTTATATCATGTGATGAGAGTGAACAGAAAGAGGAAATGTGTGTGTGTGTGTATACATATATATATACACACACATATTTTGAGTAAATTCAGCCTGAAATTAGAAGATTTCGAACTGTTAGAGTTGTGAAGGTTTTGGAACCACCTGCCAACTGACAGTAGTGAGGCCCAAGACTAAACTAGTTTTATCTTACAACTTGATTCCTGTACTGAAGAGATTGTAGTATGTGTCTGCCTGCTATAGCATGTCATTCCAGTTCTGCAGCTAGGCAGATCTTCACAAGACGTGTTTTGCTGCTAAGAAAATTTCTTTGTTGTGACCTAATCTTCACTTCCCAGTGGTTTCTACAGTTTCTCTGTAAAAACTTGACACAACAGGCTTTTAACATCCTCTCTATATAGTCAGTCAATTGCAGATGTTATTAGGAGGTAAGCAGAAGAAACTCATACATATATCAAACAGAAAAGTAAATCTTGCATCTGACAGTCATCCTTAGTTCATTGTCATAATTTTCAGCTTGGTAGTGCTTTGGAGATACAGGCTGCAGGGACTACTGCTGCATTGTAGTTAGTGTTGAAGGATTCGATGCGATTTGGTTGATATTGTCTGGATTTATTTTAATGTTCTTCCCTTATAATTGAAAGTGAATATAGTAATTTGCAGCATTTTGAGAGTTCTTTAACAAAAGTCTGCTCCATTTTCTTCCTATTGATATATCTGATTTCTAGGCTTTCAGATTAAGTTCTGGAAAAAAATAGTTGTATTTAAACACTTCTAAAAAATAAAATTCTAGATCCTTTAAAGCAAGACCTCTCAAAACTTGAGATAAATGCAATCAAAAGATAAGGAGAGAGAGAGCATGAAGAAATTTAAGTTTTTATTATCTTCAGATTTCTGTGCTGTACTTATACATGGAGTAAATTTTTTAAAGAAAAACCTAAACCATCTGGTAGCATAATACTTGGATAGTGCTTCATGTCTGTGTACTGGGTGTACAGAAAAGCTTTGATTTACACAATGTCTTTCTGAAGCACATGAGATACACAATGCATAATTCATGATAGTGTGTCTTGGCAATGGATGGCAGTCTCAATTCTGATGTTAGAACCATTTTCCTTTTTCAAAAGACTGTGACTCTGTAGGAATGTGATTACAGTTAAGTGCACAAATGAGTGTCAGATATAATGAGAGGTTGTATCTCTGTCTTACATCTCTGTTCTGAGCATGTTGTTTTAGAGCAGCCATAAGCTGAAGGCCCTCATGCCAGGTAATGAAGTGGGAATGACTGACATTAACAGTGTGAGTGGTGGATAAAAAATAAATTTGAGAGGAGTTTGTTCTGATGCTTTGGACATGTTTTAAAAATAAGTTTTAACTGAGTTTAAAAAATCATAGCTGTAGAAACCCCAGAAGATCAGAGCTTTTGAGTGTGAGACGCATTACTTCATAAATGAGTTATACACCTAGTTCCTTCCACTTACTAACTTTACATTCTCTTTAGTTTGAGGAGCGTATATGGAATTTGGAATGGTCGGAGAGATGCATTTTAGAACAAGTATGCTCTGCACTTGAACGACCTCTTGGCTGGCAGATCAACAGAAGGAATGATTCCCACCAGTGTGCTTTGAGTGGATCCTAAGACTAACTCCAGTGGCTGTTGACATAAGATTAATCCTGAAGTGACACTTGCAAGGGTTGTCCCATTTGTTAAAAAAGTGATACCTTTCACTGTGGAGAGAAGCGAATGCTTTTTCCACACAGATTTATAGGATCATATATTTTCTCAGTGAATCTCACTGTTTGTCCTCTCTTGAACCCTCTCCTCTCTAGATTCTTTTTGATGTTTCTATTCACTCCAGTGACGGGAACACCTCCTATAACAAATGTTCTGTTTATGCCTTCTCTTGTATTATTAATGGAGTCGTTACATAAAATAAATCCAACCTCTGAAAAATGCAGTAGCCTAGCAGATTAACATCTAGACTCAATGCGTTGCAATGCCCTTCAGTATCTTTTGTCATCAGCTGCAATGACATGGTCTTCAATACTTCCTAATTGTCCATAACATTTCCACATATTTTTCTTATCAAAGATGGCTTTGAAAAGCAGCCCAATAGCTGAGATAGATCAGAATCATCAGTAATGTAACCTTCTTCCTGAAAGGCTGCGCAGTAACAAAACTGTAAATCTTTCATTTAAATTAAGTACAGCACAAGCAGCAGTGAATGTATTTTTTTTCCAACCACTCCCGCCTCTCTCCCCAATATGAGCAACCTTGAGGGGCAATTCTCCAAGTCTATTTGGTCTTTGGCTTCTCTTGTGAAATCACTTACAAGACTGCATATTAGCTTGCTAATAATAGTGAAGCAGACAGCTTGTACGTGAATTCATGAATACTTTTCCCACTTGTTAGTAAACACCTTTGAAGTCATCAAAGTTAGCTAATACAGGTAACCTTGTGCATCTAACACTAACATTTCTGTATTAGCTATCTCCCTCTTACTGCTCTACTCAAATACCTTTTTGTATCTTTCTTATTTTCCCTTTTTATTTGAGGAAATCTTTGGGACATGGCTGTGTCCTATTTCTATGGCATCTAGAAAAATGAGTCTCAGGATGCTGACTGGGGTTTTTCTTCTAGTAGAATAACATGTATTTCACAGAATGCAGCATGTAAAGTAATTACTTTCCTAAGATGCATCAAAGAAAAAAATATAATCTTACATTATATGGCAAATATGAAAAAATAATCCCAAAGGTACCATCTTTTTCATCCTTTTGCCTCAACTGTTCCTGACAGAGTAATTTCAAATCCTGTTAAATACCTCCAGTGATGCAAATCTCAGAGCTTCAATCTAACTTAGCACTTAATTATCTTTACAGTTGAAGGTTTTACTAATATTGTCCTTGTTTTGGCTGAGGTAGAATTAATTTTCTTCCTAGTAGCTGGTAGAGTGCTGTGTTTCAGTTTTAGTATGAGAACAATAACACACTGATGGTTTAGTAGTTGCTGAGTAATGCTTATCCTAAGTTAAGGATTTTTCCGTTTCCCATGCTCTGCGAGCCAGCACAAGAAGCTGGGAGGGAGCATGGCCAGGACAGCTGACCTGAACTAACCAAAGGAATATTCTGTACCATAGGACATCATGCCCAGTATAGAAACTGAGAGGGGTTGGCAGGGAGGGGCTGATCTTTCTTTGTGCAGGGACTGGCTGAGCATCAGTCAGCAGATGTTGAGCAATTGCATTTGGTGTCACGTGTTTTCTTTTATTTCTCTGTATTTTTAATTCCTTTTAATAATAATAAAAACAATTATTTTTATACATCAGTTATTATTATTGTAATGTTCTTACTGTTTTACTTCTTTTTTCCCAATTGTTTTCCCCATCCCAGCAGAGAGGAGAAGGAGTGAGCAAGTGGCTGTGTGGTGCTTAGTTGCTGGCAGGGGTTAAACCACAACAAATGTCTAATCAAACTTACCTCTTTGTGTCCCATCACCAGTAGACATTAGAAACACGTTATTCATTCCTTGTGTGCAACATCTATGTAAATGTGTAAGGCAGTTCATCTTGTTCCTATTGTAAGTCGTACACAGTGCCCTTTCTCTTCACATTTGTAATCAGTCTTTCATCAAATGTTTATACATCTTTGACCTGAAGACATGGTCTCCAAAATTCTACATACATGGCATTTATACATCTGACCACTGAATTAACTTTGTATTCCTGAATTCTTAGTATGATTTTTTTAGTATGACTTTCTAAATCCTGAATTTGTAAATAATGGTTAGTAAAGCTTAAGTGTCCTTGCTTCTTGCACTTTTCAAATTATGATTGCTCTGAATGAGATGGAATTTTCATGAGAGGAAGTTCTAGTTGTACAAGTCTGGAAGTCAAGCACTATGAAATTACTTGGATTAGCAAACTGATCTATTAGCTATAGTTGTGTATCTCCTATCCTCCTATCCCACTGGTAGATTTATCTTTGTGTAACTGAGATCAGAATCTTGAATAGAATTTTACAAAAACAGTTTTTCAACTTTGATTAATGTAAGTCAGCCATTATAATGTGAAGTGAATATCTGTCAATAAATCAAAATTCAGTGCGGTGCACTATTAAGCATTAATCTCCGTAAAAGAGTTGCTTAATTCTGGTAGTCATACATGCCATTTACATTAACTACCCTTGTCCAGGGTAACATCAACTAAACCCAGTGTATCAGTCACTAAAGTCACTTGAAAATATATATGTGTTTGATGGAACATTAATAGATCTGCTTACATCCCACAAAATCTATAAATTTGAAATGTTTTCTTACTGGGGAAGTAACTTACACAGAATAATTAGATCAGTCTGGCTATTTTGTTGGGCAGAGAGCAGGCCCAATTATTTCACTCACTCAAAGTTTAGAAAATTCTGTTTAAACCAGTATTTGCCAAGGGTAGTATTTACTAAGTTTAATGCCCCATGAAGCAATTGGGTTTGTGATAAACCAACAGGTTTGTGGGTGTTGCTCGGTACTCATGAGAGTACTCACCTGCTTCCTGAGTTCACTTTTAGGCTTCCGATACAGGGACAATACTGACAGATCGGAGTGGGCTCAGCAGAGGGGTCCCGTGCTGGCTGGGGTCACCTCACACTTGTTCTGTGAGGAGAGGCTAAGGGACCAGGGCTTGTTCAGCCTGGAGGGATGGCTTCAGGGTGACCTGATGGCAGCCCTTGTGCGACACCTGTGAGGGAATTACTAAGAAGATGGAGCTGCGCTCTTTACAGCAGTGCCTGGTGGGAGGACAAGAGTCCACGTGCCTAAGGTGAAGCAAGAGGGGATTCGACTGGCTGTGAGAGGAGGGGAGCACCTTTCCCAGAGGCGTTGCTTAGTCTCTATCTGAAAAATTCCAAGGAGTTTTTCAAGACACAGCTGGATAAATCCCTAAGCAACCTGATCTCATTCTGTATCTGGCCCTGTTCTGACATCCATTCCAGCCTGTATCATTCTGAGAATACAAACTATGGAAGATTTGGTCACTCTAATTTTTTAACTTCTTTCACAATAATATGAAAATGCAGTTGCTCAGTTGCTTCTTTCTTTGTTCTCTGAATTTACTTCTGGTGAAGTTTAAATATTCCTTATTATTGGAATTTTTTTTAATTATTATTTTGCAACTACTTTTACAGCCTTCTTTAGAGATTAGTCAGATTCATGGAACAAGTTAAGGAGTTTATTGTGGCATTTCAGTGTGTTTGCCTGAGATGGTGAAAGATGAATTGTTAAGGGCATCATAAACAATTGCATTTTCTCTCTGTATTGGTCTCTGACTTGTATAGTTCTGAAAAACTGTTGAATGGGACTTTTAACAACTGGGCATCATTCATTTCTGAATACTTAAATTGACTGATCTGCAGAAGCCCTGACACGTAAAACGTGAAGTTAACCAGAGCTGTGTTTTAAAACTTTGAGGTTATTATGAGAAATGTTCTGAAAAAAAACATACGGTTGATGAAACAGTAGATACTTCTGACAGTCTTGTCTATTTTCACATTTGTAAAATGAAGTTCTACATCCATATCACATTGAAAAAATGTTCATATCAGTGTTTCATTATCTTGTGGAAGTGAAGAAATAGTAAGAAAGAGCATATAGAATAAGTACCCCATTCATTGGATGAGACAGGGAGTCTGGAAAACAGCTTTATGTGATAATGTCATAGTGTGTGCAAAGTGGAAAATAACAAATCAAACAGTTCAGCTCTTAATATTTCTTAGTTTTGCAGTCTCATTTTGATTTTAAAAGAAATTATTTGAGACCATATTACACAATTTTGATATAAAAATCAGTCCTATGATCAAATAATGGGAAAACTCACTGCCAGTTTAAGAAACTGGTATCTGGATTGTGCAGGAGTGGCTTGGCTCCATTGTGTCAGCATCGAAAGCAAGCTTCTTAATAGCAACATCCAAACCTCCTTTTTTCCTTTGCTTTCTATTTTGGTTTCTTTTACACAAGGGGAGATTCAGGTGCTCACACCTCATTCATACCCATGTCACTACTTCGCAAGTCAATTCACTGTATTATCTTTCATTTCGATGCACATCTTGTATATTTCTGCAGCAGAATGCACAACTCTCTCTCAAGGAGAAGAGCATATCAAAGAAAAAGCAAACAACAGAGACCATCACTAGCCACACATCACAGGTCATTATTATTACTGCTTTGCTGTCAACTTGTTTTTCTCTCGGTCTTGTCTCTCCTTCTCAGTGGATAGAGAGCATCTGGCTATAAAACAGAAGTTTTTGTTTACAGAGAAATGCATTTATGTATTAGAAATTCTTGTCACTTATTTTCCCCACTGTCATCAGCCAACTACCATCTGTCCAACAGTGGTGCAAAGCACGCTGGAAACAATTTTTTGGCAGGTATATAATTTGCAGAAAGTTTTTTTCTAAAAATTACAAGCTAAAGTAGAGATACTGATGTTCATATGTATAATCTGCCACCGCTACGTTCTCTGATAACTAACTCAAGACCTTTTAAACAATTGGTATAATTGAGTTGTTCCTTGTTGCTTCATGGTTATGGTCAGCTCAGTCTCATTACTGGAAGGGAAGTCTTCAAAATTCTGCAGAAAAGGAATTAACCATTTTTTAATATATGTTGTTTATTTCAGTGAACGGAAATAAAACCGTGTTCTCTTAGTCTAGAAATTCATATGGGTAAAGGTGTATTGACACTGTACTATTAGATAAGCATAGTGATACTTCGATTTCAAAGGAGTCTTGCCATCTAATGCAGCAGTCAAAACTTGTTTTCTGTCAGAAACTTGCTTTCTCTACATCTACAAAATCTCTCTCTAGCTTTAAACCAACCAATAAATAATATACGCTTAGTCCATTTGCATTATGTCACCTTGAATCTTTTCTTTCTGATAGTTTAATGTGATCTGTGCTTTTGAGTTTCATGTGTAAAGGAGTGCCGTACAAATACGTATCACTTGGAGATACATTTCACTGTAATGTTTGCCCAGTAGTAATACTCTCTCCAAAGTGCTATATTAGTTTAACCTTTTTCCATTACTGAATTCACCAATTATCTAGGAAACAATTCAGGGCTAACGTAAGGTATTAGCTCTAATATTGTTAATTTTAGTTTATGTAGATATGAATTAGGGACCTAATCCCATATCAATATTGAGAATAAATCATAAAAGTCAGACAAATTGCAGCTCATCAGTTTTCCTAAGATGTGAAATTACCCCTTCTTGGTAGTTCTTTGGGAACAACCACTCCCAAGGAGGATGAGTAGAGGTGGGATTTCTAGCCTTGTTCCTTCCTGTGCTGGACTGAAGTAAAGGCTGATGCATGATGTAGAAACATTCACGTGTCACCAGCAGAAAAAAACAAAACAAACAGACCCCAAGGAAGAGATCGTCGTTCTTTACAGCAGATGCTTCTCTGAGGTTGCTCTTCAGATGAGTCAAGAGAAGAAGTTAGCTCATACTCTGACATCCTTTAGTTTTCCTACAATCTTTCTAATGCTGTGCCCATAAAAACTATTCCATAGCTGGCAGCATGCAGCTGAAATAATTAAGATGATTAAGGGAGTGGAACATCTCCCATATGAGGAAGGGCTGAAGGAGCTGGGTCTCTTTAGCTTGGAGAAGAGTAGGCTGAGGGGTGACCTCATTAATGTTTATAAATATGTCAAGGGGGAGTGTCAGGAGGACAGAGCCAGGCTCTTTTCAGTGGCATCCATTGACAGGACAAGGGGCAATGGGTGCAAGCTGGAACATAGGAGGTTCCATAAAAATATTAGAAAAAACTTTTTCACAGTGAGGGTGACAGAGCACTGGAACAGGCTGTCCAGGGAGGCTCCTTCAGAACTTTGTGTCTGAATCCCCATGGACTTGTGAACATTCAGCCAATACACCTGGGCCCCTACAATTCTAGTGTCTGCAATTATGAATCGTCACTACATATACAAGACTACTAACACATATATTAAATTAGCTGTAAACATTTAATAGTTTGAGCTGATGCAATATAGTGAGCATCGATGTCTGCAGTCCTTGGTGGCTCATTAAGGTCCAAGTGGTCAGACTTGAGAATTCATCAAATGTTTTCATGCAGTTCCCCTGCTCCTGGAAAGAGGAGTGTCCTCTGCTCTGGATTCTGCTTATCTTGTTTTGTCTTGCCACCTCTCGTGTGTGCTTAAAATGAACCCTACTTCTAGGAATGCTCGTAAGAAAGGTACCACAGAAGGTAACTGAGAAGGAAGGAAAACAATATAACTGTAAATGGTGCAAACTGAGCTTTTTCTTCATCTCTATATGAATAACAGAAAGCCACATTTTGGCATTCTGCTCAGGAAATTCTTAAGTCTTTCAGCTATTAGTATTTGCCAAGGCACTTTGACTCTCTGTTTCTTAGTTAATTGTATTTATGTATATTCTTTTTAGTTCACCTGGTTAAAAACTACTAAATTTAATTTCTTCTACTATATATTCACATAGTAATAGCTAAGAACTTGCTGGTTGAGACATATGTCTCGCAAGTCTCTGTATATGGAAGTATAAAACACTTCCATATATAGAAAGTGCCATTCAGCTAGCAAAGATGATTTATTACGATAGACTAGAAGATTTATGTGTCATTGTAACAGTGTTTTGTGGTCTTACAAAATGATTTATTTGGTACACTACATTTGAATTTCAAAAGTAAAATTATTTGGGTTTCTAAGAAATGTGAGCAAGCTAACAAAATAGCTTAGAAATAAAAGCCAGAATTTGAGCCAAGAAATGAATCTGGTTTTAGAGAGCCAGGAACTGTATCTATCTTTAGACCTTTAAGAATAAAACTATAGCTTCCAGTCAACCTAAGGTACAGAAACCAAAATTCAAGGTAAGAAAGGTTGTCTCAGTCAGCAAAGAAGACACAGCTGTTTGCTACGGCTCGTAATATCTGTCCCCCAGATCCTAGAAAATGTTCTTCCCAGTGAAGTATTTATATATTAATATATCATAGAATCATAGAACATGTCGGGTTGGAAATATGCTTTAAAGCCATCTAGTCCAACCCCCATGCAGTGAGCAGGGACACCTTTAACTGGATCAGATTGCTTGAAGCCCCATCTCATTATGGTAATATCAGTATATGAGGAAATGTGCTTAAATGATGTTCAGAAAATTTTCCTGAAGACTAAAAGTAAGTATGGAACAAATATATGAATGTATATGTTTAAAAGAATCTGAGAGTATTCCTCTTTAGACACATTTTCCATTTTCTGTAAGATTGTCTGAAATTAATAATACTTTTTATACATCTATTGCCTTCTACTAGATGGAAGCTAGAAAACTGGTAGGGAGCCCTACTTCACCTTTACTACTTCTTCTTTGTTTGCTCTATCAGGAAAAAGAAGTAGACCTGGAAAATAAACTAATAACCAAAAATTACAGTCTGAAATATTTGGATGTCCTAAGACGAAAGTGGTATTAGTTTAAGTAAAGTGCAAGTTTTTATTTTAATTCAGTATATAAACATGGTGAATTTACAAGGAGAAAAGGTCATCCAATGGGCTCAAAACATCAGTGTTCTACCTGTGTTTCACTTAGATTTTAACTCCTTACTAAACTTCATCCTCATGTTTGTCCATAAAGAAAGGAGAACTACAAATTTCTTTCATCCATACTGCTCAATTTCTATTTTACATTCTTTAGGCAAAGGCAATTCGGTGAAGTAGTACCACAGGTTTTAAGTTTTGTGCAGAAACATTGGAGTGTTGGAGTTTTGGGTTTTTTTCCCATTTGTTTGTTTTTGCGATTCGTTCCACATACAAATTCTTCACCATGAGAGTGGTGAAGTACTGGACAGGTTGCCCAAGGAAGCTGTGGATGCCCCATCCCTGGAAGCGTTCAAGGCCAGGCTCGATGGGACTTTGAGCAACTTGGTCTAGTGGGAGAGAGGTGTCCCTGCCCACAGCAGAGGGGTTGGAACTAGATGATCTTCAACGTTCCTTCCAACCTTAATAATTCTATGATTCTATGATACAAATGAAATGCATGAATGGCAGAAGTTCCCTTATTTACTTCAGTTTATTGCCTCTCTCACACCTTACTAGATTATATTTGCTCTAACTAAAGTCACTGTTTTAACACTTATTTAACAGTGTTGACTGAAGGAACACCAAATCCGTTCCAGTGAGGAGGGCTGATTTAGCTACAAATCACTGTTCCAGCACCAAGATCATTAATCAGCCTCAGGCTAGATCCATTATGTGGGTATTCAGCATAGAGGAAATATAACGGCTCCGCAGAAGAAACATCACTATCAGATTATCTCTGACTCCCTGCTGGAGCAGCAAATTACTCTGAAGTAATAATTATAATACAGTAGTAGAGGTTTAATTTCCAATAAGTGCTGTCTGTTTGAGGGATGGCAATCTCACCATAGCTCAGAGAACAATAGATCATGTTATCAGCAAGAACAAACTCGGGTGAAATTAAGTATATATATATATATATATATAAAAAATTCATTAGTCTCCGAATTGAAACAAAAAGTAGCCAGAACTTTCCTAGCTAGAGTTTTGTGAGACAAAAAATCCTGTTTATTCTGTTTGCTAAAGCTTTCCCTTATTAAGTTATCAAAGAAACATGTTTTACCTGTAAATAAGGCCTGATTATGCAAACTCCAGCCTTCTTTTCAACAGTCATTTCTGGGACATGCTCACCTCTGTTTTAGGGTATATGTAAAGGAAGAAAACAGGAATGTGTGCTGTGCCTGAATTGTTTAGTTTGAGTAAACATAGCACATTGATTTTGATGCAGTTACACCACTTTACCATAGCTGAGAGTCTGAACATCTACGTGTATCCTTAAACCTGGATATGAAAGGATTTGATTAGTTTTCACAGTGACTACACACTGCAAAATGGAGTTTTCTCTGAGAATCAGCTACAGCTATTTTTTGTTTCCTTCCCTTGTACCTCTGTGCTGATACTCATCAATTTGGAACTTCTCAAGCCAGGAATTGTATGCTCAAAAGTGTTTCAAGTTCTCATGATGACATTCTGAGGCAGTAATATGAACTTTGTACACAACATGGTGCCTTTGAAATACTCACTACATCTCTGAACAATGCTGTTGTTTGAAATGAGTTACTAGAAACTTTTTAAAAGCTCGGTATGTGATAACTGCAGAAGTGTTCCAGCAATGACTCAGTGTAATATATTAATTTTCTCTACTCTATGGTTGTTTGACTTGGAGATTTGGAGGAGACATAGGAATGAGAGAAACAAAGATGCTAGACTTCAAAGGAAGATGGGCAAAGTGGCTTTTTAAATGTGAAGATTAAAATATTTAGCTACTAACTATTTACTACTGTAACTTTAGTTGCAAGTTTTGCTCTGTCTTGCCATTTTAATCATCCATTCAGGTCCTTTACACAGAAAAAAAATGAGTTCCTAGGATCTGGGGCTGAGGAGTCAGGTTAAATAACCTCAAGCAGCTGTTGCATGCCTGCCATCTTCACTTCATCTGAGACCAGAAATGGCAACAGAGACAGTGTATCTCCTCTTCCGCTAAAGAATAGCTTGGTTGGTAGATTTGCTGCCTCAGCAGAGGGAGCCATCTGCTTCTCTGCACATAAACAGACTGGCAAAAATTGTGCCCCAGAGATATGTTTCCAGACGGGGGGCCAAGGTAGATCAGCATGGAAAAAGCCATTGCAGATGAGTTCCCATAATCTCACTATAGAGCAAAAATGACCACTCTGATTCATCTCACTGCATTTTGGAATGAGAAAGTGTTTTGTTTTGTTTAAAAAAGTTACTTGTTGTTCTGTAGCAAAATTATCTGTAAGGATACTTGTTCTATAAGACATATCTACTTTAAATTCAAATCCTGTTTAACCAGGCACATTTTTTCCTGTAGACAAGCGAGTTTTGGAGGTAAATCTGATGCGTTCAAGGTTTCTGAGTTCAATAACTTCTTCTCTTTCTGTCTATTGTATTGATATTTAAACTTTTTCATTATTAGCTATATGTCATCATGTACTCTGAGAATGCTTCTCCAATTTCACTCAAGTGTTGATTTATGGAATTCTTTGTGATTGCGTTGTAACAGTAAAGAGACTAATATCTTTTAATCCTGTAGATTTCTGATTTCATTTATACGTCTCAAGAATGTCTACACTTGGAGGTTCTTCCTGTTTCTTTCATCAAAAAAAAAAACAACCCACATACTGTCAAATGCAGAATAAATAAAAGCCACAATGTTTGGATTTAAGCTTTTATGGCAGAGTTTGGGTCCAGATCACTAAGTTCTGCAGAATTTGCATTACAGAATTGAATTCATTTAGTTCAAAAAGGAATAGGCTTCTCAGTTCCACTGAAAGGGAGGGGAGGGGAGGGGAGGGGAGAGGAATCATAGAATCATAGAATGCTAGGGATTGGAAGGGACCTCGAAAGATCATGAGGAGAGGAGAGGAATTAAACGATTGGTTGCTGATGTCACAAGGATGTATTTATGTCACGGGTCTCAAGTATGTGGGTGATCTTCCACATTAACCCAAGCCAATTTAACTGCTGGCTGCAGAACTCCTGCCTTTACTCATGGCTCTACCTTCCAGCCCCATTGGTCACTGGACATTGAATTAAATATTTTCAGGAAAATCAACAGAATTCTACATCTCCCTCCCCTCCCAACAGCAAACAAAACTGACATAAAGAGTATGTACTTGCCACACTGCTGCTGCAGCCCTAAGTGTCACAAAAGGAACTGTAATTGGTTTGTATATTTTTCTTATTAGCTTTTTCTTTTTACTTTCATTTATTCAGCTGGCAAGTATGTTTGCTTTACCAATGATCACAGAAACTGAGCAATTTGTGATCACTTGATGACTATGCTTCAAAGTGCAGCCACTTGCCATATGTATTTTAGATTTAGTTGGGTTACCATGCTACCTTGACCATTGCCAGGAGCTAATCCAAATTACACTCTGTGGTTCTGTACTGAAGGTTATGCTTCAAACCTCTGAATCTGGCAAAGGTATGAAATCCTCCCTTGATCTATTGCTGCTGGTAACTAGCAGGGTTCCTGCCTTTCAAGATGGGTCAGTTATATCAGTCTATAAAAATGTGCTTGCAAAGGTGAATATTCCTCTCTAAAGGTGCTTGCTGGTTTTGTTATGTGCTGGAAGATTTAAATACCTTTCTCTGAAATGTGTACTCTTCTCTCAAAAGCCAGACTTGAAAGATTTTCCTCTGTTGCACTATTTAGTTAGTGTCCCTTTGTATTTTTGGCGGAAGTAGAGCATTTCTCCTGTTAAAGGGGGCTCTAGAAGGGCTTTTAAATCCTGCTACGGGCCATGATTTACACCCCAGCACTCCCTGAATCTGCTCCAAACAATACTCCTGTTTCAGAGCTCTGGGAAGGGTAGACTTGGTCCAGGATTTCCCAGGCTGTCTGAGGGTGATTTTTCATCAATAAGTAGAAGAGATAAAAAGGCTGGAAGTAGAATTCTCTGGTGCCATTTTGAAATTGTGTTTTTCAAAGATTTTGGTACCTCTAGTACAGTTTCTTGGAAAACACTACCACAACCAAGCAAGATGTAGAATAGGAGATAAAAATATACTAATCATAAAATTATTATATGAATGTATCAAGGGCAGTGAAAGAAAAAGCATTCCATTTACAGTTTTTGGACTTCAGTCTAGTCTAATGGGGTTTCTTGTCTTTGAATGCTGCTATTACTATACATATTGATACACTTTCAGAATGTGACAAATTAGAAATATAACTTCTGTTTTGATAAAGGAAAAGAAAGGAGGAAATATATTGAAACTAAGAAGTTACCATAGTTCAAGTGTTGTTTTAGTTGTTTTGGGTTTGTTTCTTCTTAAGTAAGGAACGGAAGATAAGATAGGGAAACATAAATTTCCAGAAAAATAGTTCATAAGACAAACAACAAAGAATTATTTTTGTGGGAGTGTAGTCTGCTTACAGATATGAATGGATTTGAGATAATTTAGTAACAAGCAAGTAGTTCTATTCTAAATACATATGAAAATTAATTCTGTATTCGGTTTGACTACGGCTGTTGCTTGACCGTCTGAAAGAAACCAAGACCACTATCTGCTTTTTGAAATGACTATCTGAATAAAATATCTAAGTAGTCAAACCTAGTTCTACTTTCATTGGATTTAGTCCCTGAGAAAAATCATACAGAATTTTCTTTTAAAGCAATCAGTTTTTCATTATGGCATATTCTGATTACTTGGCCAGGAATTAGTACAGTACATCATGAAGCAGAGAGACCTTTTAAAATTTTAATTAGTACTAAGCATCCTGATAAGAGTCCCAACCACCACAACGCTGTCAACAGCAGGAAAAATATGACTAGGTATGGAGCTATGTATTTTCTGTCTTGCTGACCTTGATGTGATCACCAATTTGCAAATTGCACCACTTTTCTGTAATTCCTTTATTGCATTTTCTTATTTTATTGGTTGTGATATTCTTTCATTTATATTACAAACGAGAGAAAATGATAACATCAACTGCTAAGGTACAATAAGTTTAAATTTTATACACTACATTTTTTATTCAAATAGAAAAAAAACGTATTTTCCTTGGTAAATTACTGGTGATCCTATTAGCCACACAGAAGGTGGTTAAAACTCCTCTTCCGTGTTCAGAGGGCCTTTGTCATGGCTACAGCACCTACTTAATTTACACCAAGTTGACAATAGCCCCAAGCATCCTTTCTGCTCATTTCCTAATGGTCAGGCTAAAATGCTTCTTACCTCTCATTCAGTGAGAATTACCTGTAGGCTATAAACTTTGAGACAGCTGGGTGGGGTGCTGTTCACACAATCATAGAATCACTGAGTGGCCTAGACTGGAAGGGATGTTAGAGATCATCTAATCTACCCTCCCTGCCATGGGCAGGGACACCTCTCAACTAGACCAGGTTACTCAAAGCCTCATCCAGCCTGGCCTTGAGCACCTCAAGGGAGGGAGCATCCACAACTTCTCTGGACAATTTATTCCAGAGTCTTTCCACCCTCGTACTGAAGAATTTCTTCCTAAGATCCAATCTAAATCTATTCTTCTTTAACTTTAATCCATTTCCCCTTGTCCTATTGCTGGACAAACTTTTTACAAAAGTTTGTAAAAAGTCTCTCCCCAGCCCTCCTGTAGGTTCCCTTCAGTTATTGCAAGGCAGTTATAAGGTGCCCCTGGAGTCTTTTTTTCAAGACTGTTACAGACTTTGTATTCCCCAAGAAATCCATTTGATGAAATTTATTTTTTGAGAACCAAAATTGTCTGGTGCAGCTTCACATCAGCACAAAGAAGAGAGAAGATAATGAGATGAACATTTGCAGGAACATAAGATGTGACATACTCTCCATACTAAAGCCATTGATTATTGTCAGAGGGCGTTTTCCGTAATTGGTGGAAGAGTCATGTGTTTTCTTCCGTATCAGGAAAGGAATTGCCTGAAATATTTATCATGACTTAGAATAGGAATATTTAGCTGCTCATGGTGCCAATTTATTTGATTAGATATCCTACTCTATAGGACTACTTAGGACATTTTCTTAGGGTGATTCTAGGGCAGGTTGAAATAGGCTGTGCAAGCACAGCTGAGCAATGACTAAAACATCCTTGTGTTATCAACACTTTTGATTACAAATCCAGACCACAGCCCCGTAATGGCTACTATGAAGAAAATTACTTCTACCCCAGCTGAAACTAGCACACAAGCAAACTCTGTTTCTTGATTTATTTTGGGGGGGTTCATCCCTTTAAATAGCCACAAATAAAGTTAGAGATATTTTAATGGAGAACATTTAACTAAAGCAGACTTGATAGCTTGTGGTGGTTTGGCTCTGGCTGGAGGCCAGGAGCTCACCAAAGCCGCTCTATCACTCCCCTTTTTAGATGGACAGGGGAGAGGTAAGATGTAACAAGAGGCCCGTGGGTAAAGATAAAAAGCAGTTTAATATAGCAATTGCAAGTGCCATGCACGGAAGCAAAGCAAAACAGAACAAAGATTATTCTCTACTTCCCATCGGAAGGCAATGTCCAGCCGCTTTCCCAGGAAGCAGGGCTCCAGTACGCATAGTGGTTTCTCCGGGGGACAAACACAAACAGCGAATGCCCCCCCCCACTTCCCTCTGCCTTCTCGCTTTTATGTCTGAGCTGATGTCATATGGTATGGAATATCCCTTTGGTCGATTTGGGTCAGCTGGCCCGGCTGTATCCCCTCCCAAGATGTTGCTCACACCCAACCTACTGTTGGGAGAACGTTGGAAAAAAAAAAAACCAAAAAACAAACCACAGCCTTGGTGCTGTGTGAGCACTGCTTAGCAGTAGCCAAAACACTGGGGTGCTATCAACACCCTTCTAGCTACCGCTCCAAGAAACACAGCACGGAGAGAGCTGCTGTGGGAAGATTAACTCCACCTCAGTCTGACCCAATACATAGTTCTTCACTGTAATATATGACTGTATTTCAAATATAATAGTCTCTTTCTATATATATATATGTATACTAAGTTTGTCATACGGTTACTGTTTTTATTAGAAGAATCAAAGTACTTTTTAAGAGTGGTAGGTATTATATCCACAAGTGAAGTTTGGTGAACAATAAGCAAGATGCAAAATGATCTTTCATACCACTGTTATCCAATTTACAAATTCATTGTATATATAGTGTAGCTATAACCCATTGAAAGCGTGGAATACTGTATTTTATTAGGTATTATATCTTCATTCATACATACATCATAGTGTCTGATTCTCTGATTTTTTATTTGAGAGGGATTGAAAGGAACTATTTCAACAGACATTGACCTATCTCATTTACATTTTCGCAACATCCTATCTAAACTATATACTTGTCTTCCATCTTGCAACAAATACTGCTTTGGTTTGTTTATCCAAAAGAAACTCTGAAATGTACTTCATCTAGAATTAGATTTTTCTTAGTATAGTCTCCTGTGTAATGAAGGCAATTAATACTTCCCTGTTGACCAAGTTTTTATTCTTCATGTCCTTTCACCCTCTCGCCGCCAAAAAAAAAAGGCTTACTTTTACTTTCTACTATTTTTTCATCTTAACTAGAATTCTTATAAAAAAATGACAACACAGAGAACAAGGGCAAACAATTACGCACCCAGGAATGAGATTAAAGTCTAACTCCTTTCTGAATACCTTCATTTTACTGAAAATCAGGTGAAGTAAACATAGCAGAAAGCTTTCACTATGGATACTAATGAATTAAACCAAGACACCTGATGTGCTAGATCAGAGAAAAGTAATTACTTCTTGCCTGTTCTTTTTACCTGCAGAGGGGGAAACAGCTGGGAGCAGTATGAGAGGTAATGGCTGTACGAGGAAGCAGCAGGCAGGTGGTGGGGTGCATAGGTTTTAAGTTGGTGGAGACAGTTGTGGGTGTTTCTGGGATTTTCTATGTGTTGCTGAACATGTTTCTGGTGAGTTGAGGTGCTCTGTATAATTGTTTCTAAAGTCCTTTGTCTTCTGTATTGGGAGTTGTTGGGCTGCTAGGAGAAGTTAGTGTCTCTTGATTTCTGTGTGACTGAGGTTTTGGTGTGAGAGTTTTTCATGGAGAACTGCTTCAGAGGAGCCACGATGATATTACTGAGCAGCTTGAATATAGCTGGTTTTGCTTGGTGGGCTTGTAGGAGACCTTGAGGAGGATTTCCTTGAGAATTTGGTTCTTTAAGCTTTTAGTTGAAGGCTATGAGTAAGGAAGGTTCAAAAAAGCTGTTAAGTTCATATGAGGGGGTTGTTAGTTGTGTTTTGGATATTAATTTTATTGAGATGTTTTCCTTATTGCAGCAGGTTCTCTTACCTGCGTTGTTAGCTATGTAAAAATAAAGTTCTGTGTCTGGGCCTCGGAAAATTACTATAATTTTCATGGGTACATTACTTCAGTGGCTTCCATTTCTCTTCTTTTTTTAAAATATCAGAAGGATTGAATGTAGCTATGTAGATTTGAGATCTGGTTAGGTTTTATTCCCTTCGTGAGGACTGTACACCATGTATAGCATCAGTTCTAAAAGCTATTAAGTGTGTAAGCAGATGTTCAGTGTTTGACCTTTTTTTTTTGAAAGTACTGCGTTTAAAAAAAAACCCAAAACACAACCAATAAACCTAAACAAAACCAAGCCAAATACAATCCCACAACAAGCCACAACCTTCTCTTTTAACAAAACACTGATTAAAACCTGAAAGTTCAATGCGAAGACACTGACTTCTCTGTTTTTAAGCAGCCTGTATGGAATTCTTGTTATGAGGGAATGGTGATTCAACTCAATATTTAACTGTGTGATTAAATCCTATTAATTTCAAAAGTAAACATATGCTGAACTAGCTTGATTACTAAAGCGTTTTGTAAAAAAGAAAATCTGTATAATGTCAGTAGTTTGACAACATTAATTGGATGGTGCTTTGAAAAACAAGTACATACCTTTGTGTCTTTTTTTAATCCATAAGAATAACTTCTTGCAGAGAGTAATCTCTTGTGTTCTTGGGCTTTTTTGGCTTAATTCTGGGAATTGTTTTCATGTCAGCCTAGTGGATATTCTGCAAAAACCCCCTTGGTTCCTTCTGAAAATTCAGACTTTAGCTGTAATACATGGTTTTAGACTGCACTGTTGATTCTGAAAATGTTCTTCACAAAAAAACCCAGACTACTATTCTAAAACTTTGGTGTGCTGAGTGAAAAATGCATTAGGGATTCTTCTAAGTCATTTCATGTTTCTTTGTTTTTGTGCCTTCAGTACTTGTAAGAACATATCAAGCTCCATAATATTTCAGAATGTGTTTTTTTTCCAACTTTGTGTTAAAAGCATTCCAAACTATAATTTTGGATATATGTATGCTCTGTTCTCAATTTTTGGTTTTAGTTTCGATTGAAAAACAAAAAATGCAACCACATCACTCTGTTCTCATTTTTAATTGCTGCTTTCATGTATCACTAAATCTATAAATGTATATCCACATTATACTAGTACCAGAACATACCAGAGCCTTTTTTCATGCACACGTTGTCCCTTTTGAAACTCTCTAGAATTTTGTCTTTGGTAAAGACTGCTGCTTTTATGTCAAAACTTCTTAAAATCTTAGTTACTAAAGAAGCTAAAATTATTTTGCCTTGAGATGGTATCATGTGCAACTTCTGTGCAACTAATCTTATTTATTTATTGTTAATTGTATTTCATGTTATGTCATCATGAACAAAACACAGTCCAGTTTCTGTTGCTAGTCATGTAGCCAAATTATATTAATCTGGAATTCTGGAATGCTGCTGGAAGAGAAAAGGCCTTCTCACAAGTGTGTTAAATAACGTTAATGACAGCTTAGTCCTGCAGGGTGTTCAGCTCTACTCAGGTGAGAGTCTTTAACTGTTGTGGCTTTTTTTCCAAGCCAAAGTCTCAAGCTGTAGATAAGAATTTGTAGCATAAACAAAATCTAAAAGTTGTAACTTAACATACATATTCTAAAATCAAATTAAGTGACCGTATCTGAAATGCCTGGGACCTAAAGCTGCATAAAAATTTTAGGAAGTCAGAGAGTAACTGTCACAATCACTCTTTTTCTGACCTTTGTGTCTCGGAAGCAACATCTCTTCTGAGTAATCATGGATAACTAGCAGTACAAGAATTTCTTTACTTGTGCTCAATATGTTTTTTTTAAGATCTTATGCTAGGATTTAGTTTTGTTACCTAATCCTAATTTTTGGTTTTGTTACCTAATAATATATGTTATCCTTGGAGTGTCTGATCAGATTGTACAGTCAGCTGGGCTTTGATATTGACAATTATCATAGGAACCAAGCTTTAGATTTGTTCATAATTAGAAATGAGTGTTTTATTATATCTTTGCTATATTCCATCCATATTGTGAAAGAATAATCATAAAGGGGTAATTAGGAAGAGAGATGTAATTTTATTAAGCAATGTCCAATGATGAGACTTTTGGGCAGTGGATGCAAGCTGGAGAATAGGAGGCTGCACAAAAAGATTAGGAAAAACTTTTCCCCTGTGAGGGTGACAGAGCAACGGAACAGGCTGCCCAGAGAGGTTGTGGAGTCTCCTTCTCTGGAGACATTCAAAACCTACTTGGACATGTTCCTGTGTGACCTACTCTAGGTGAGATGATCCTGCCTTGGGCATCACATATTTCTGTGATCCTGATTTTTCATCTCCTTAACAAACACACCCTGTTTGTATGTAGAAGAAAAAGCTCCAAAGGGTAAATAGAGTCTTGTCTTGCGTTTTGTGAAACCTAGAAATGTAGCTTTACATAGGTGTGAACTTGCACTAAATGTTTTGTGAGTGCAGAGACATGTATGCAAGTCATTAAGTATTAATTTATGTGGCTGCCTAGCTGGCTACCCTACATTTGAGACAACATCTATGTATCTTCATTATCTGTATGCTTTATGGCATTGCCTGCTGATTAACTTTTATGTTCAAGACCTGTCCCTTTCAGGGGAGCTATTAAGAGGTTCTCCTGGGCTTCTTGTAGTGCAATTCCTATACATGCTCCAACATTAATCTGCTGCACTTTAACATTATAGGAAACTATAAATTTAGAATAGATATGATTTTTCATAAGCTGTCTGAGCTAAAATACACAGTGTTGGGCTTATTTCTAGACAATTCATCTGTTCAGAGCTGTTGCTGTCTCTTTCAACTTTTCTATAATATAATACTGCAACTCAGAAGGTAGTATCATAGAATCATAGAATGTTAGGGATTGGAAGGGACCTTGAAAGATCATCAAGTCCAATCCCTCTGCCAGAGCAGGAACGCCTAGATTATGCTACACAGGAACGTGTCCAGGCAGGTCTTGAATGTCTCCAGAGAAGGAGACTCCACAACCTCTCTGGGCAGCCTGTTCCAGTGTTCCGTCACCCTCACTGAGAAGAAGTTTCTTCTTGAGTTTAAGCGGAACCTCTTATGTTCCAGTTTCAGCCCATTACCCCTTGTCCTATCATTGGTTGTCACCAAGAAGAGCCTGGCTCCATCCTCGTGACACTCACCCTTGATATATTTGTAAACATTAATGAGGTCACCCCTCAGCCTCCTCTTCTCCAAACTAAAGAGCCCCAGCTCTCTCAGTCTTTTCTCATAAGGGAGATGCTCCACTCCCTTTATCATCCTAGTTGCCCTGTGCTGGACTCTCTCCAGCAGTTCTCTGTCTTTCTTGAACTGAGGGGCCCAGAACTGGACACAATATTCCAGATGGGGTCTCACCAGGGCAGAGTAGAGGGGAAGGAGAACCTCTCTCGACCTACTAACCACCCCCCTTCTAATACACCCCAGGATGCCATTGGCCTTCCTGGCCACAAGGGCACAGTGCTGGCTCATGGTCATCCTGCTGTCCACCAAGACTCCCAGGTCCCTTTCCCCTACACTGCTCTCTAATAAGTCATTCCCCAACTTATACTGGAACCTGGGGTTGTTCCTACCCAGATGCAAGACCCTACATTTACCCTTGTTATATTTCATTAAATTTTTGCCCGCCCAACCCTCCAGCCTGTCTAGGTCTCGCTGGATGGCAGCACAGCCTTCTGGTGTGTCAGCCACTCCTCCCAGCTTGGTGTCATCAGCAAACTTGCTGATAGTACTCTCTAGTCCCTCATCCAAGTCATCGATGAATATATTGAATAATACTGGTCCCAGTACCGACCCTTGAGGGACTCCACTGGATACAGGCCTCCAACCAGACTCCGCCCCATTGACCACAACTCTTTGGCTTCTTCCCCTTAGCCAGTTCACAGTCCACCTCACTACCCGAGAGTCTAGACCCCACTTCCCCAGTTTAGCAGTAAGGATGCTGTGGGAGACTGTGTCAAATGCTTTACTGAAGTCAAGGTAGACCACATCCACCGCTCTGCCATCATCTATCCACCTTGTTATATCCTCGTCTGTGGTGTTAGATCTGTGCTTCTGAAGGCTTTCAAATGATTTAATGGTTTTTATTGAAAATATTCCAGGGAAGTGCAAGGAGGGCGGGAACAACTATTTTTTTCCCCTCATTTCATCTGCAGTTGAATTCCTTGGGATGGTTTTGGCGTGTAGCATGCTGGGATAGAATTGTAACACTTTTAAAATAAGAGATATTAAATCCTGCTGCTGTATATATGTTTTTAGTGTCCCAGCATGTAGTTAGATCAGTTGCACCCTTAACTACTGTTGTACTGTGTGATGTTGCATAATGAGAATATGATGCTGCTACAGCTATTGGCCTTTCATTACGGTTGTTGCTGAATGACTGCATTCAGTATTCTGTATTCCACTCCAGGGAGTGCTGCAGACATGCTTTCTACAGATTCTGCATCTTTGTGAAAAACACTTGAGTCTTCCTTCCATACAATGTGGGCTTTAAATGGTCACATATATGAAGCAATAAGCGCCTCATCAAACAAAGGAAATCTATAGAGCTTTGGTTCTATTGCCATGAATATAAACAATTTTGAAAAGTATCAATGTGTTAGTGAAAAGTATTGAATATATCAAAAGTGACAAAGTAATATTGAATATGTTTTTTTAACATGCTTATTTACCCTGTTCAGGATCAGAGAAGGCTGACTGAATTACTCAGTCCGACAGGATGGATCCTACAAAGTGAAGGAAATAATTCCCTTAAAAAAAAACCCCAAACAAACCTCTTGGTGAGATAACCAGATAGGGGAACCAAAAAACCCTACTGAAAATCCAAGCCCCCTCCAAAAAAAAATTAAAAACAAAACAAACAAAGCAAAAAAAACCCCCAAACCCTGAAAATACAAGCAAACCTGTAGCACTTGCTGAAGGTATCAAAGCAGCGAATATGTTGTGCCCAGAGGCCACAAACATGCAGGGAAAAGTGGATCTGTGAATGTCTGGGAATTCCCTGACAACCTTCAGGCAATTGGTAATGCAGATCCAATTCTCTAATTATTCTATTTTGGTATTGAGTTTTTATGTGTGTTCTTAGTGCTAATTGTTGACACAGACAGCTTTTTTTTTTAATCTTAATTCACTTTCAAGGTTGGTTGAACATATAGTTGCTTCATTTCCAGCATGGGCTATTTTAGCTTTCCTGGGAACTTGTTTACCATGTGTTTTTTTTCCTCAATTAAACATGATTGTAGAGCAAGTCCTTCTTTGGAGCTAGATATGCCAGCTCCTTCCTCTTATTTCTTAGATTTTCTCCATATGCTTGCCTGGTACTTTTTCACCCCTATGGATCTGTTTGTGGCTAGTGCTTTTCTGGCTTTCCAGGTGGCTTGAACCTTTATCCTCCTCAGAGATTTTACATAATTTAAAAACCCAAACAAACAAAAAAGTAGAAGTTGAGAAACAAGAAAGGGTGAGAGTGAGTCTCAAAATACTGGAAACTTGGAGTATGTAAACTGAGTGGGGAATAAGCAGAGCTTCCCCAGCAGTTCCCTGTGATCCCATTAGGTATCCAGGTGCTGCCCCAGGGATCTGAGAACAGGAGCAGATTCCATCCCATGTTCATCTTGCTTAAGCTCCCTGTGACTGTCTGGGCCAGAGCTGGGAGGAGGAGCCTCAAGGAGGACCCTTCCTGCTCCCTCACTACTTCCAAAAACTACTCAGCTGGAGTCTCTGCTGCTTTTCTGCTTCCTTTGGTGTGTGTAGAGGAGAGGAATTACAACCAAACTACGTGGCTGACAGCAGCAACATCTCTGGATTATTTGGACATTTTACCCAGTAGTTTCTCTCCTTTGTTTTATCTCACCAATCTTTTTGGAAGTTTAGGAAGAACTTTCTTTTTGCTTCACTGTGCGGAAACTTCAGTTTTAAAATGTAGCTATGTGTGCAGTCAAAGTGTTTATCATTTCTAGGGAAGAAATATTTGAAGACCAATGAATAGATTTGTCTTTCCTTCAGACCTCTCCTCTGTTCTCTTATGGTCATAATAATGTAGTTTAGACATCTGAGCTAGATTGAAGTTTGGCAAACTGCCAGAGCTAGCAATGGTAAACCATTCTGCTGCATTCTCCAATATACTGCATTTCGAACTGTGCTCAAAAATGACTTAGATATCGACATAGAAAGGAGGAGAGTTGAGATAAATTCTAGTCGTTATGGGGAATAGATGAAATATCAAAGTGGAGACTGCTAAAATTTCTTTGGATGCACTGTTTCCATTTGTTCAGTGAGAATGGTTAACATAAATTTCATTTATGCTTTTGAAAATATCAGACATCCGTTCCGAGACTCTTTTGCTTATGTTTGCCTATTTCTTCTGAGCTGAATCTCTGCAGAACTAACTTTTTCAATGTAATCATACAGTGTTTGCATTCCAGACATCCAACAACTAACTTCATTGAATTCTCTGTGGTGAACTCCAAGTCTCATGTGGAAAAAAAAAAAAAAAAAAGAAACCTTTGGTGAAGAATTCAAGAATGAGCCTGGGAGTTTGTAATCCTCTGTTCACTGGGAAGGTCTTCACATTTCAATAGACAAATTCCATTTTATCTGTAGTCATCTTGCTTGTTTTACAGCAGAAACAAGGTGGTGTCACTGGGAAATCTCATCCATTTGCTAGCTGTTTGCTTTTCCAGATCATTAACTGCATGCGATTTTTTACTTAGAAATACCTGTGGTTGTTTTGAGGAATAACTTTAAAACTTTATTTCTGATTGCTTAATTAGTTTCTAAATCAAGATATATCCCCCTTAGAAACCTACCTAGTACACAGCTGGTGACAAACCTGATTAATTAATATTCTTATGTGTAATTAAAAAAAATTAACTCCTTTAGGAAAGATCTAATTTTTTTTTAAAAACTGAAGTTAATTAAGCCTAGCTTCATCTACTCCCTCTTCCCTGTTTGTGTATGTTTGCAAAGAGTATCTCTATTGAACTAAAGGAGTGAGATTTTCCCCCCCTCCCCCCATCCCCCTCCTTCTCTTGCTGGAGCCATGCTGGCTTGAGTCTATCAAGTTATATTTATCCAACTGTTCTGCCATCCTATCTTTAATTAGATTCTCTATCAGTTTACTCAGTAATGGGACAAATCTCACCAGGCTGTAAATTCTATGTTCTTTTTTAGTAGCATTATTTAAAAATAGGTATTGCGTTGTTATTTTCCCCACTATTCGCTAACAGTTTTTCTGTAAGGATATTTTGCAAATTTCTTTTCACTCTGTTTGGGGTTTGTTTTTTGTTTTTTTTTTTAACATGTTTGATACTGTAATTTGTTCTCAGTCTTTTCCTGAGCGTCACTCTATCTTCACAGAATCACAGAATGTTTTAACCCTCTTTTCCTGTAGATGATTTTTTTTTTTTTCTGATAGGAAGTGATTGGTTTTAAACTAGTGAATCAAGAACTACCATGCATGTCCATAAAGTATACTTAAGAAAAAGAGCCTTACTGTCCTTATTGGTAGGGAAAATAATGTCATCTTCTTTCAGGAATTTGCTATCTTAACATTATGGAGAGGTTTTACTTCAGTGAGAGAGAAAGCAGTTGAACTCTGTACCTGCATTACCACTTTCTGACAGCACTTTTGTTGGCTGCAAGCAACCAAAGACGGGAATTTGGGGAACTCCTGCTCTTTGCAGGCTTTGTTTAATCTTGATTTGTTTAATCTTGATTTGTTTGTTTTGGTTAAGTATTTTTTATGAACTGTCTGTTTTAGAAACAACTTTTGTTGCAATTATACAGCTTTAAATTCAAGGTTTCTTTAATGAAAACAATATTTTTACTTTGCAGGTAAATTTCTTAAAAAAAAATTTGGGGACTAAAGAGGTTGTATCAAATTGCAATTAGAGAAGTAAAAACCTAGATATAGCTTAATGAGTAAATAAAGAGTTGGGTAACGGTGATCCCTTGTAAGAGGTTTTAATGAGGAAAATGGTCTTTAATCATCTCATGATTATGAAAGAAGAGGAGTAATCTGTGCCACTTTGATGTCCTGGCAAGGTAATTTACTGTATTTTATTTTCTTGCTGTGAAAGTGAATAGCCTCGTTCTGTACCCACACAGCAATCTGAAACATCTGGTGTCTGCTGTATACAGAAATATTTATTTATTTATTTATTTAAGTATTCATCCCAAATTGAGGGAATGGAGAGTGTATGCTTTCTACTGCTGATGCACAGAAACAGATGAGGGGTTGCGGATGTGGTTAGAGATAGGATTACTGCAAGGTATGTTTTGTAAGCACTTTTCAGAGAATCTTTATGCTTGTATTTGAAAGCTGTTTTTTCTGGGGAGTGATCTAAAAGCTGGGACTGGCTGTCTGGAGAAAAAAAGAAAACACAAAACAGTAACCCACACTAAATGCTTATCTGCCGCCACAGAGCATGAACAGGTTTTGAAGTATTGTGACCAATTTATTTTTATTTTTTTTTTTTTCAAAAATGGTAATACTTCTCAAGTCTAGAATGTCTGTGCCCTTATGAATGCAAGGTGTGCCATGCTGTTCCCACAAGGAAAGGCTTATGTATGAAGCTGAGTATTCACAGAATCACAGAATGTTAGAGGTTGGAAGGGACCTCAAAGATCATCTAGTTCAACCCCCCTGCCAGAGCAGGATCACCTACAGTAGGTCACACAGGAACGTGTCCAGGCGGGTTTTGAATGTCTCCAGAGAAAGGGACTCCACAACCTCCCTGGGCAGCCTGTTCCAGTGCTCTGTCACCCTCACTGTGAAAATTTTTTTTCTAATATTTTTCTGGAACCTCCTATGTTCCAGCTTGCACCCCTTGCTCCTTGTCCTGTCAGTGGACGCTGCTGAAAAGAGCCTGGCTCCATCCTCCTGACACTCCCCCTTAATATATTTATAAACATTAATGAGGTCACCCCTCAGCCTCCTCTTCTCCAAGGTAAAGAGACCCAGCTCCTTCAGCCTTTCCTCATAAGGGAGATGTTCCACTCCCTTCATCATCTTTGTGGCTCTGTGCTGGACTCTCTCAAGCAGAGTATTGTGTACATAAAACATAAAAGTATTGTGTTTTATACTATCCCAGGCATGAGCTGTAGGCTCTTCTCTGATGGACATTCTCTGTTGTGACCACAGTTTCTTATTCATTACTGATCTTGCCAATCATGCTGATACAGTTGTGTTTCACTAGTACCAGTACTTGTTAAAAGCCCCTAAAGCAGTTAATAGATAGCCAACTCCTTTCCTACCTGAGCACTCAGCTGTTCACGGCACTTTCTTCACACAGTAAAATGTGTAGGCTGTGAAGCCTGTAGACTCTCCCTTCCACATCTAAGTCACAAACGGTAACTTAGAAACAAAACATTTTTTCCATAACTTAAGTGGTAATTTAAATTATTTTTTCCCAGCTGACTTACAATTACACAATAAAGTATTATATAGGTTTACTTTTTTTGTGGTTCTGCTTAGTCACATCCTTCCAGTGAAAGGGTACAAGTGTCAATGGTTGATAGCACCTATTTCTGATGGTATTTATTGATATCTAGTTCCATGGTGGTTGCACAAGCACCAATCTCTATGTGATCAACACCTTGTTTGTTGCGAAGGGAAAAGAACTTTATCTCCTTTACTTCAACATTATTTATGGATCGTGATCTGCAGTGTTTGAGATGGAAGCAGCTTCCAAGTCAGATTCAGGGAATGTAATGGTTATGATGGAAATTAGATAGAAACATGAGATTAATGTAAATTTTGTTAACTTACATATTTTCCATCAGTACTGGTTTGTGGTTTTTTTTTTTGTTGAGGGTGTAAAGGCATTTTTTTATTACTCTTCAGAGTCTGATATCAGCAAAACCCTGACAATGAAGAAAGTTTTGCAGTCACTACTGCCATATACGTTTGAGTTTTTTGTCTATACAGTATTATAGTCTCCTGGTTGCTGACTGTAATTGTAGAATTCTTCTAATTCTAGCAAAACCCAGTGGAAAAAAACCCAAACAACAAACACGTCTGCTTTCAATATTGTCTGATATCAGACTACCTGAAAAACCTGTAAAGGACATATTTATTTTGTGATGATGAGATAATGTCAAGTAAGGTTTAGCCTTTCAAATATGATCATGTTTTTCATTAACGGACATGTAAACAGATATGAGCAGTTATGTGTGCTAGTCACAAGAAGCGCTCTGATGCATTGACTGTATGTCAATGCAAGTTGCAAGGGGAAAAATGCCTAATACTCTAGCTTTATGGATGATTTCACCATCATGACTGGTTCTAGAGCAGTATTTAGATGATGGATTTGCTGAAACACTACGAAAAAAAAAAAGAGAGAAAGAGGATAAAGGAAAAAACCCTCAAACTACACAAAGCTGTGTGTAGATCCAGACACATTGTGTTTTGTACGTTTCTTCTTTTGCCCTATGTGCTTTGAAAAAAGGAAAAGACCAGCTCTGCAGAGTTTGGGTTGAAAAAGCAAAAGCTGTGTAATGAGATTGCTGCAGCTATCACAGTGTGATTCCATTGTACTGCTGTGTCCCTGTCCCACTTTTCCAATAAGTTGTAATAACCAGCTGACAATGCAAATATCACAGCATGTTGTCTGAGAATTATTCTGATGAGTTTGTAACTTGCAAAGGCTCCCCTCACTCTCAAGCAGTGAGTCCTTCTCCCATAGCTGTTATTTTTCCCTCATACTCTGTCATAAGAGATACTGAAATTGCAGTGGCCATAGTTCTGGTTCAAAGGTGCTTGTAATAGCTTGAATTTGTTACCTTTCAGGAGTTTTTGGGAGCATGCTATTAATAAAAAAAAGTATGTTTTTCCAATCTTGTCTTTCAGAATATCTAGAACTAGGTTTTTAAATCGTCATGTAAAGCTTTGATTTTAAATTTTGCGCAAAGATAAAAATGTATGTTAAACCAGTATAGGAGCATGCAGTCTCCATATGTTGTCAGTAGCATGTCTGGAATATGATAATCTCTGTAGGGGCAAAAAATATTCTTAAATTTTAATCCTTGTATATGTGGAGTTTTGTGTTTGGTTGAGTGGTTTTTTCGCTTGACTGTTTCTTCTGTTTGTTTGATTTTGATTCTTTTCTTGTTTCATTTGGGTGAGGTTTTTTCCTCTGACTCACAGAAATAGCAAACCTGCTCTGGAAATTTTGTATGTATATATAAATTTTTTTTTTTTCCTAACCTGTAATAAACTTTTTGTCTCTTCGTGCAATAATGATTTCTATGTAGTAAGTCATGGAGTTCTTTTCAAGGTGTTTGTTCTTGTACTGTATGCTGAAATTCTGTATTCTCTGATGTGATAAAAGTATGAGACACTGACTCTAATGTAAAGCTTGGAAATATGTGCTAGGCTTGTGGAAAAATTGAACAAAGAAAAGATAAAGTATACAGATGCTTAGACTGACACTTTTTTTCTTGAGATCTAGTTTAATGTTTGGTAAGAATTATTATGTTTCAAGTCATCACAGCATTCTTCTATATATGCCAGGGTGAAGGACCTACCAATACTCCTAGCATCTTTTGTGAAAAATTTTTAGACTTCAGATACAGGAACTAGCTCTTGTTTGTAGTGTGATCATGTTAAGTTTCTTCCTTACATCTAGTTTGAATCTCCCCTCCTTTAGTTTAAAACCAATGCATTTTGTCCTATCACAACAGGCCCTAAAGAAAGATCTGACCACAATGATGTTTTCTGCTGGAATTATATTTGGGTTATTAACAGATAAAAGGGAAGACTATTGCTTCATTTATTAGAACATGTTAAAAAAAAAAGGTTTTACTGGGGAACAGGGTTTTTTTTCCTCCTCCTTTTTTTCAAGATACATTTCTGCCAACAAACGGATAAAATTAGTTGAAAAAATATACAAAGAAAAAATGCTTCTCAACCAAAATATACAAAGAAGCTCAGTAGAACAAGCAATTTAATTGAGAGAGAAGTAGTGGAAAAAGAACTGGTAAGAAGCCCTCACGGTTTGTGATGTTTCTGAAGGACTGCATATAAAAAGAGCTCCCTATTTTATAGAAAGTGTTATGGGCACATCTGAAACATCTCAGATAAATGTTTTATTGGATGAATCCCATTCCAGTGGTGCACTCTGGCAGCAGGGGTTATGACTGAACTACAGCACATGCCGAGATTCAGTTAACTGTTTTGGAATCACTGGGCTGGACTGTAATTACCTACTGTAAAAGTAGGAAATTGTCATGCTTGGTAACACTGGAAGCCGCATCAGCAGGAATTTGTACCTTGAATGCAACAGAAAATCCAAGAGGCTCGTATAGAGGCAGCCTTTGTTGCTTCTGACTGATAACGTGCACACCTTATTTGAAGGACAGGACTTCATTCTAAAATAGACCAGTAGGAGCAGTGCAATATATTGCTACTTAATAAGTAGATAATTATCACTGGCTATTAGTGTTCTGTGTGTACAGACATTATGCATCTATAAATTTTGGGTACTTATTCCCCATGCTATTGAACAGAGATAGAAGCAAAGGTGCCCTAGAGACTGCTCTACAGCTTAAATCTTTGGTATTTTGTAGCGGGTAGTAGAAAATTGCTAAGGGTACTCTGCTCCTTCCCTGTAGCTGTCTCTGGTATTTCTGCTGACTTGAGTGTCTATATCACTAAGCAGAAAGAGTTCTTACATCTGAATTATGTTCGGTAGCTAATACAGAATCTGTTCACAACTGCCTACATTATGATGCGTGGCAAAGAATTAAGTTTTCAGAGTAGCTTAGTCATTGATTCACAGGTAGAAGGCTTTCTACGTTATTTGCTAAGTATTATTTAACTTCAAAGGTGTAGAATAATCCCTGAAAAGATGTAAATATTTTCAGTTAGAGTGAAATTTTCAAAATGTAATTACAACAGTTGAAAGTAGCAATAGGTATCTGACACTTCAGATCTTCATGACTATTAATTGTGTTAGAATGACAGAGAAGTTTTCAAATCACAGCTAGCATCTCGCTTTTTTGATACCAGATACTGTTGTGCATGTATATAGTAAAAGGTTGCTTTTATTATGTAGAAGTTTTGAGTTTAATTGGCAAGCAAAATGTAAATTAAAGTTAGCAGGTCTTTCTTCTAAACCTTTCTCAACTAGGTTACCTACTGTTATGCTTTCTCAAATGAGCATATATACAAACCCTAGAGAATCAAATTGATGTTGCCTATTATCTTGGTAAGGATGTTATGTACCTTTATGAAGCACTGCGTATGGATATCTTAAAGTTAATTGGTTCTTCAAAGCAGAAGTGCTTTGCCTTTTCACTCGAGAGGAAAAACTTGGGATAAAACCCTGACTTCAGGATAGTATGGTTTCCTTCTCTTGTTATTTGTCAGTTGCATTAAGATGGATTTCCTCTTGTAAATGCTACTGTAGTCTAGGGTGCTAGATAAAATAGAAGAACTTGCCATGCTGCTTGTGCTTTCACATGTTTTTGATCTAATGAAAAGTTATTTATCTTTATAAATAATGAAAGCTATTTTACTGGAAGTGACTGATTTCCAACTGAGCTTTGAGTGACCTTCAGGCTAAATGAAAACAGGTATCTATATATATAAACTTATATTGTTGTTTAAGAAATCATGTCTGTGGTCTACAATAGCTGAAAAAAGTAAACCAAAATTAACTTGGCCTGTTACCAGCCAAACGTACACCTTCAGCATGACATGTACCAAAGAGTATTCTTCAGAAAAGTTCTTCAGGGAACAATGGCTATGGTGTGTTCCTCCTGGTGGCGGGATCATGTCATTTAACGGTCCTTGGCCTTCAGTGCAAGTGCTGTACGATGATATACTTGGACTATTTTCCTTCTGATTTCTAGATGTGGTGGACTTTGGCAAAGCTCCCTGTTCATTGTAATTAAGTTAGAGGTGTATAGAAATCCCAAAGAGAGCACCTGAGGACTGTTAGATGAAAATATTTGGTGCAAGATCCAACAGCCTGAGAGTTGAGGTGAGGATGCTGCCATTCCTTGTCCCTAGGTTCAGCTAGGAGTGAGGCTGTAGGTATATTTCCATGGGCATGCACACACAGAGCACAGAATATATACTCATGACTGGACACTCAGCACCAGTGGTCTCATCCTGCTTTTCTCTCTTGCTGGAAAAGATGCAAGTAAGGGGGCTGGTTAGCTCACTCGGTTAGAGCGTGGTGCTGATAACACCAAGGTCACGAGTTCGATCCCCGTTAGGTCCCCATGTGTTACCTGATCTAGTTGAGAGGTGTCCCTGCCCACGACAGGGAGGTTGGATTAAATAATCTCATAGGTCCCTTCCAGCCTAGGCCATTCTATGATTCTATGAAGTCCATAGGTGAGAACATGTGTATATATACCAGGTGGATCCCTCCAGCAGCTGGATTCCATTTTTTGAGTCTAGATTCCAGCATTACTAGTTGCTGGCAGCTGGACATGCAAGCTCCCTGAGGCTGCAGCCCTCCAGTTGCTGATACAGACTGTGGACATGTGTACACCTGTGTGTGTGCACCACCGTCCCACCCCACCCCCTGCTCTGAATTGGCCAGAACTTCCCTGGTCTTACAGCTCACCCTGTGCAGTTATTGCCCCCAGAGACACACAGGTGCTCTCACACCCAGAGCTGCCCTCACCTCCTTGCTCCCAGGTCACTTCACCTGCTCACCAGCTCATCTGGGCTGATCTTTGCTAATGATCACGTGCTCACTTGCATACCCATACTTGCTCCAGTCACTGGCACCACAGACATGGGCTCTCCAACCCTCATGCACACAGCATGGAACTTTCTCACATAGGAAAGGGGTAGAAAGATCTTTAATAAAAAGATAGGACAGGCTATGCTGGTCAAGGACAGGGCATGACCAGCCTACTATTTACATGTCACTAGGCCTTTAATATCCCCTTACCCCTGTATTTTGCCACTCTTATTGCTACCCAAATCAGCTCTGCCCTTTTCTCACCTTTGGTTCCTCCCCTAAACATTGCATAATAAGTTCTATGACCCTGAACTTCTTTTCCTTGTTATCCTACGATGTGCCCCACCAAGCAGCAACCCTCTTAGTGTGAAAGGTGATCTCCAGAGCTGCTCCTGATGACACCTTGTGATGGCTTTCACACTTGGACAATGAGGCTGAAACTCTGATGGCACAGCCCTGGGACGGGCTTAGATAGGATGTTTGTTCCTTGGAGGTCCTGCCTGCATTTGTGCTTCTTTTGTGTTCTTTTGGCTTGTGGAGGTAGACCTTTGATGGGCTTACGGCTTCTGGGATGGGCCTGGGAACAGCTTGAATAGGGTATTATTTGGACTCTTATTCCTGCTGTTGTGTTTCTGTGGTCCATTGTGCATCTGCAGATTATAGCTTTATCACGTCACCTAGCATTAATGAATGCAGTATAACGCCTTATCAGTAATAGGCTGTGTTTGCTAGTTCTTTTGTTCTCTATATAATAGAGAATTACTCTTATCCAGTTACAATATATGTAAGTCTCCAGAGAGGAGGATGTTCCAAGCTGGAATAATTGTAAGTTACTGTAAGGTTGTTTTGCTGAGAACACTGTTCTTTGTCTTTGCTTTGTCCTTAAAATACTCTTCATAAGTGATCCTTTTGACTTCTATTTTTAAAGATCATTCTTCAAAAGACTCAAACTGTAGCAGGCTCATATTGAAACAACTGACATGTTCTTATCTTCCACAAATTAGTATGGAGAAGAGGAATTAAATTTACTCTGTTCTCTTTACTCTTCCCTAGCTATCTGTTTGGTTATTTACAAGGTCATGCTGAGCTTCCCTAATTGTGGAGTTATTCTGGCATGCTGGTATTGTTTTATGGACAGGTTTTGCCTGGGATAATGTCAGCAGGAAAATGTGTTTAGACAGGCCTGTGATTCAGAGCTTACAAGGGATCAGCCTCTAGTACACAAAGCTACCTGTCACTGTCTGAGCAAGATGAAGCTGAATGGGCCATGAGAGAGTGATGGGTGTTCTTTATCAGGGAATTTAGACCTCTCTGAAAAGTGTTAACTGATTGGGAAAATTGGCTTGAGGGTGTATGCCCTGCAGATGGAACTTATCTTGCTATGTTGTATTTGGTCTCTGAGGTCAGGGACAAGGTGATAGTCACTGGAAGAGGAGCTTATTAGTTAAATGCTCTTTTGGCTAATGCAGTATTTTAAAAAGCGATGCCTCTAGATTTAGAAAAGATAAAACAGTCAGCTGATGTGCTGTCACATTATTTTAACTGTGAATATTGAGTCTTCTCATTTTTCTCGTCTGTTTGGGCTGGGCATAAGAATTGGTGAGTTGGTGAATGGCTGGTTCCCTGTTGATTACCCATAAGGAAGTGCATAATTTTATAGGTATAAGCCAAAGGAAGTACTCAAAAGTACTTGCTGGAAGCGCTTTACGTGCTGAGCTTGAGTAATCTGATTTAGCTGACTGGGGGGAAGTTGAGATGCAAAGCGCTCATTGGTTGGTGCCAGGTCTCTGAGATATGTGTTTCAGTAGCTCTGAGGATGCATAGATACTGCCTCCACTTAATTTTATCTATGTGTTGCTGTTCATGTGAGAAGCCATGGTGAAAGTCTTGGGGAAAAGCAGGCTGTATCTGAATGAAATCCCTTTGTAATTGTGTTTCCCAGGTCTCCTCTTCTAGCAGGTATTATGGCATTTTTACAGAGGGAGGAAAAAGAGTTGTTAGAACAGCTGCTTATTATCCTGTTTAAATCTTCACAGGTAATAAAGTTCAGTACCTTTTCAATGTTTTACAGTCTCATGTCAACAAAAAGTTGGAGTCCTGGTGTAATTTTAATATTCATATATTCTGATAGATGCTTATTAATGGGTTTCTTCTTAACTATCTCATAGCAATTTGTCAACAAGCAGGGGTAAGATTTAGTGATGGGTGTTACAAAATGAGAATATGAACATAGATCTCAATGTTCAGATCAAAGGATTTCTATGGCCTTAACTTTTTTTTTTCCATAAAGTTGTAGAAAAAGAATCTCTTTCAAGCTTAACGCATTGCAAATTAGCCATTATCCCAGCACTTTTATGGGTTGTCTTGTTAGCATTTTAGCTTGTAAGCAGACAATCTGTGACTACCTATACAGTATACAGATGTAGTTACTTTTCCTCACCTTGATGGTTATATTGCTGTTGTCTTCTTTCAAAAAGTTGTTAGATTGTCTTTTAAAGTTTCATGTGATTAACCAAGTATAGCTTTAACAAACTGCTTTTCAGTATTGGGTAAAAAAGTTCACAGAATCATAGAGTGATTTGGGTTGGAAGGGGCCCTAAAGATCATCGTCTAGTGGGGCACCTTCAACTAGACCAGGTTTCTCAATGCTCTGTCTAACCTAGCCTTGAACACTTCCACACAGGGGGCTTCCACAACTTCTCGGGGTAACTTGTTGCAGCATTTCACAACCCTCGCAGTGAAGAATTTTTCTAATGCCTAATCTAAATCTACTTTCAGTTTGAAACCATTGCACTTTGTCCTATCATTATGTTCCCTGATAGAATCATAGAATCATTGAGGTTGAAAAAGACCCTTGGGATCATTGAATCCAGCCACTAACCCTACTCTACAAAGTTCACCCCTAAGCCATATTCCCCAACACCACATCTAAGTGACCTTTTAACACATTCAGGGATGATGAATCAACCACCTTTCTGGACAGCCTATTCCAATGTCTTGACTACTCTTTCTGTGACATTTTTTTCCTAATGTCCAGTCTGAACCTACCCTGTTGCATTTTGAAGCCATTCCCTCTTGTTTTATTGCTAATTACGTGTGAGAAGAGGCCAGCACCAACCTCTCTACAACATCCTTTCAGGTAGTTGGAGAGAGTGATGAGGTCTCCTGTTAGCTTCCTCTTCTTCAAAATAAACAGTCCCAGCTCCTTCAATCGCTTTTCATAAGATTTATTTTCCAGGCCTTTCACCAGCTTTGTTGCCCTTCTCTGCACTCGCTCCAGCACCTCGATATCTCTTGTATTGAGGTGCCCAAAACTGGACACAATACTCAAGGTGTGGCCTCACCAGTGCAGAGTACAGGAGGACAATCACTTCCCTACTCCTGCTGGTCACGCTGTTTCTAATACAAGCCAAGATGCCATTGGCCTTCTTGGTCACTCGGGCACACTGCTGGCTCATATTCAGCCACTGTGGATTAGAACTCCTAGGTCCCTTTCTGCCGGACAGCTTTCCAGCCACCCTTCCCCAAGCCTGTAGCGTTGCATGTGGTTGTTGTGGTCCAAGTGCAGGATCTGGGACTTGATCTTCTTGAAACTCATACCATTAACATTGGCCCATTGGTCCCATCTACCCAAGTCTCTGCAGAGCCTCCCTACCCTTGTGCAGATCAACACCCCCACCTAACTTGGTGTCATCTGCGAACTTACTGATGATATGTCCTTATCAAGATCATCAATAAAGATGTTAAACAGAGTGGTCCCAACACTGAGCCCTGAGGAACACCACTTGTGACTGGCTGACAGCTGGATTTAAATCCATTGACCACCACTCTTTGGGCCTGTCTGTCCAGCCAGTGCTTTATCCAGCAGATCATATGCTCATCCAAGCCATGAGAAACTAGTTTTTCCAAGAGAATTCTGTGGGGAACAGTGTCAAAGGCTTTTTGAAAGTCTAGGTAGACAATATCTGCAACTTTTCCCTCATCCAATAATCAAGTCATCTTGTCATAGAAAGAGATCAGAATTGTCAGGCAGGTCCTGGCTTTCATAAACCCATGCTCACTGGGCCTGATCCCCTGGTTGTCCTCTATATGGCATGTGGTGGCACTCAAGATTATCTGCTCCATGACCTTCCCTGGTACCAAGGTGAGACTGACAGGTCTATAGTTTCCCAGATCTTCCTTTCTGCCTTTCTTGTAGATGGGTGTTATATTTACTCCTTTCCAGTCCATTGGGACCTCCCCAGTTAGCCGGGACTTCAGGTAAATAATGGAAAGTGGCTTAGTGAGCACATCTGCTAACTCTTTCAGCACCCTTGGGTGTAACCCATCCGGCCCCATAGACTTGTGTGCATCCAGGTGGCATAGCAGGTCACTGACCACTTCCTCTTCAATTGTGATGACCTCATTCTGCTTCCTCTCCCTGTCTCCTAGCTCATGAGGCTGGATGTCTGGGTAACAGCTGGTTCCACTGCTAAAGACTGAGGCAAAGTAGGCATTGAACACCTCAGCCATTTCCTCATCCTTTGTCACCATGTTTCCCTCTGCATCCAATAAAGGATGGAGATTTTCCCTAGTTCACCTTTTGTTGTTAATGAATTTATAGAAATGTTTTTTAATTATCGTTAACAGCTGTAGCTAGTTTGAGCTCTAGCTTTGGCTCTCTGAATTTTCTCCCTGCATAGCTTCACTACATCTTCACAGTCTTCATGAGAGACCTGCCCCCTCTTCCAAAGGTCATAGGCTCTCCTCTTGTTCTTGAGGTCCATCCAAAGGTCCCTATTTAGTCAGGCTGGTCTCCTTCCCTGCTGACTTGTTTTTCGGCACATGGGGACAGCCTGCTCCTGTGACTTTAAGACTTCCCTCTTGAAGTATATCCAGCCTTCCTGGGCTCCTATGTCCTTCAGGGAAGCCTCCCAAGGGACTTTGTCAGTCAGTCTCCTGAACAGGCCTAAGTTTTCCCCTCGGAAGTCTAAGGTGCCAGTTTTACTAACCCCTCTCCTTGTTTCTCCAAGGATTGAAAACTCGGTCATCTCATGATCACTGTGCCCTAGATGGCCTTCAACTTTTACTTCCCCCACAAGTTCCTCCCTGTTCACAAGAAGCAGGTCCAGGAGGGCACCTTACCTAGTTAGCTCCCTCACCAGTTGTGTCAGAAAGTTATCTTCCACACACTCCAGGAACCTCTGGGACTGTTCTCTTTCTGCTATATTGTATTTCCAGCAGACAGCTGGGAAGTTGAAGTCCACAATGAGCATAAGGGCTAACAATTGTGAAACCTCTCTCAACTGCTTATAAAAAATTTCATCTTCTAATTCATCGTAGTTGAGTGGTCTATAACAGATTCCCACAGTGATATCACTCTTGCTGGCCTACTCCTGATTCTTACTCATAAGAACTCAACCCTATCATAACCTTCACTAATTTGTATTCTTTCATATGTCTCCCTAACATAGAGGGTCACTCCATCGCCTCTTCTTCCTTGCCTATCCCTTCTGAAAAGTTGGTATCCATTGATTGCAGCACTCCAGTTGTGGGGGTCAACCTACCAGGTTTCTGTGATGGCTACTATATCATAGTTTTCCTCCCCTTCTTTCCTGCAGGCCTGCTTCGGGTACTGGAAGACCGTTATAAGATCTCCATCAGATCCTTCTCTTCTGCAGGCTGAACAGCCCCAACTCTCTCAGCCTGTCCTTATAGGACAGCTGCTCCAGCCCCCTGATTGTCTTTGTGGCCCTCGTGGACCCACTCCAATAAGTACATGCCTTTCTGATGTTGGGGGCCTCAGAGCTGAGCATAGTACTGCAGATGGGGTCTCATGGGAGTAAAGTGGGAGAATCACCTCTCTTGACCTGTTTTTCTATATGACTAGGGAACTGGTCCACCCAATTAAAAACATTTTCCGTATTTGAGTGAGTTACTGTACTAAAACTTGATCTGTCAGTTGTGATATTTATAATAGACATGTCTATGGCTATTGATATAACTAGCATTAGCAGTTTCATGGGTCGATGTAGCATTTTCAGGGACTCAGCTTATATGGTGGCAGTACTGCCATCTTCTGAGTATTCAATGGGTACTAACAAATTCTGTCTTTGAGAACATCAGTTAGAAAGGCTAAAGTGATGCCTTCTGAGCATATTCCAGCCACTAGAGATTTTATAAAAATTGGAAGTTGTAAAATTCTTACAACACTTTTACAGAGAGCATTATAATATTCAGATGGTTTGTTAGATTTTTTTTAGGAATTAAATCAAAACAGACTTTCTACAACTTAATATTATACTGCTTTAAAACACCTTCCATTTTTCTTTTTTTCCCCTCATCTCATTTAACACTTCAAAAACAGTTTCCAAAACTTATTTTAAGATGAGACCTTACCTGTAATGAAAAGGAAGTCAGGGTGCCATTAGCAAAAGATACCTTGAAGAGATCTCAAGAGGCCGTATGTCAGTTTCCCCTCTCAATCGTTGAAAACTGAGATGCAGTGTACTTGGATATTCAAACAGCCACTTGCAGCATACCTGTGGTTTTTTCTGCTGAAAACTTAGATCAGCTGTTAACCATAGCACATGTTCCAGTAATTACTGTTAATATACTTCAAAGATAACAGCATAGGAAATTATGTAGTACAAACACAATTGCAAGCTTTAGTGATAGTTTGTAAAAACACGTATATGCTTTAGGTTGTTTCTGCTTTCATTCTTGTATGGAGGTCATAACAAATTAAATGGTCTCCAGAGGTTTTTTCTCTCTGCCTGAGAGAGCACGTCTAATACTCCTGCGCAGCTTTCTAATTCTCCATCATTTGCTTTCCCTTGAGTATGAGCTTTTATCCTGTAAATATAGGAGTCTTAAACACTGAAACTCTTCTTGGTATTACTTCTTTTTCCTCCATATGTTTTATGCACCGAGTGTCTTGTAGCTCAGTGTAGCTATTGTTTCCAGCACTAGCACTTGACTTCAGAAATAAGCTGTGCTCTGACTATGAGGCACAACTGCAGCTGTGCTCGTGTTTGCTTCTTACAACGAGTGCTGGGGAAACAGAAGTGTTCCCGCCTTCCCAGAGGTAAACAGACTGGCAAAGCAATGTTGTGTTTGGATATGAAGTAGTCATATGAGGTAGTCCTCTGCATGTCACAAGATTGACATTATTAGTTCATGGAAAAACTCTTGTTATTAAGGTTAGCAAAGCTGAAGTGTGCAAGATACTTAATGTGCTTCAGTATTAGAGAGTGTACAGAATTGGACAGGAACATCTCTTGTGACTTTTCCAGACCTTTGTAGCTGTAACTATACAGATAAACTTTCCCCTGCCATCACTGTTGATGCATTTTGTTTAAAAAATGTTTTTATTCCCTAACATTAATTAGATCAGGTTTTTCTGATTCCCTATGCAACTATTTATTGTTTCTCATACTTGAGACAAAAATGAATACCACTTGAAGATTTTATTTTTAATTTAGGATAACTAGTTAGACTTGCCTGGTTTAGTCTTAGGTCATTATTTTTGCCAAAGGAACAAATCTATTTAGATAAGAAATCTGGTCATGATATCAGATATGTTGATGAGTGGCAAATGATATTCAGATCGAAGGACCAAGTTGTTCTTTTTCTTATATTCATGTCATGGTTAGATTATTAGGATATGCCAAACACATTTTCCTTTGGTCTGTATGAAACCAGAAACCTAGTCAAAAAACTGGCAAAATAACAGGCTGGACTGCAGTTGGACTTGTCTCATTGTCTATCTGTAGAACGACAATACCATCACCACTAACTGAAGGAGGCCAGGAAATACTTCAGGGTCGCACTCTACAGAAATATTGACAAGTAATGAATAAAAAAAAATGTTTTGGGTTAGAAGATACCTTTAAAGATCACGTAGAACAACCCCCCTGCTATGCACAGAGGAACATCTTTCACAAGATCAGGTTGCTAAAAGCGCTGCCTATCCCAACGTGAAACACTTCCAATAACGGGACAACCACAGCTTCTCTGGTCAACTGTTCCAGTGTCTCAACACCCTTATTGAGAAGAACAACAACAAAAAAAAACAGACCAAAAATAATAATAATAAATACACCAAAGCCCCCAACAAACAAACAAAATTCTTCCTTATCCAGTCAAAATCTATGCTAAATCTACCCTCTTGTAATATTATTGTAGGTCTTGGTAGAAAGTCTCTTTAAGTCTACCATATAAGTGCCCCCTATACATTGAAAGGCTGCAATAAGATCTCCCTGGACACTTCTCTTTTCCAAGCTGTACAACCCCAACTCTCTCAGTATTTCTTTGCAGAGAAGGGGTTCCAAACCCTAGCCATTATTAGATTTACAGATATGTTATGTATTAGGAGATAGTAAATGAAAAATTGTCGAATTATTGCATCGAATGTACAACACAGACTATACTATGCTTCGTTGTTATCTAAGTTATCAGGAGAGTCAATGGATCACAGAAAATATCTTTATTTGGATACGTGTAAAGCATTGTGAAAGAGAAGAGCTTTTTTTGCCTGTTTGACATCTTTCCTAGCGGCACAAAATCCTTCTGAATTAAATTATGTTAATCATGATTTTTTTTTATATAATTTGGAAAATAAATAATGTAATCATGCTACAAGGTCAATTGGTAAGCAGTAGAAAATCATCTGCTGAGTTACTGTTTAAGTGGCACTGACTACAAATGTATACAAGTTGTTATAGCCTTTAGTTGGATTTAGAAAGCAAGCAAGCATATTAAAATTGCACCCAAGTAGTTAAAATGGGGATTTCTTGTGTACAGTTCTTTCAGCAATATTAATCCATTTCAGGGTTGTCAAGGATGCCAGCAGGAGAAATAAAGTTTCCCTCAACATACTGGGCGAAAAATTGGAAGATCTTTCTACTGCTATTCAGGCAAGAGTTGTTTTCCTAAGAACACTTCAATAAAAATACAGTGCTTTTATCTTTTGTAGTCTAAGTCTTACAGAGACTTAAGCAGCTACCTGTTTCTTACATAGTTTTCCTCTAACACTTTACATAATTTTCAGTAAACCCCTTGGTTTTGGTATGATTGATTGTCCAGCTTCTAAGTTACTATTTGTCCAATGGCATCCAGAGGGTACCATGAAGAACCAGCAATTCTCATAATAGGCTGCTAGAAATCTTGCTAAATGAAGTTAATTTTCCCGTACATTGCATGAATCTGTTTGTAATGGTAGTTTTCAAATTGCATCATTAACATGGCAACACATTATAATGGCTTAATCACTTTTTGTCTGTATTGCACTTACGGCACTTTTCTGGGCTATTCAGCTATTTCCAAAAATTGATACCGAACTCCTGGGAACCATTACTTGGTCAGTGAATTCTTACAACATACCAGTTGATATGGCATGCAGTAGCATGCCATGATTTTTCAAGTGGTTTCTTCTGATATTTTGCTTGTGTTTTGCAAGGTCTGGTAATACTTTTATTAGAAATAAAGTCTTGTAAGAATAATTTTTCTGTTTTGCTGATGATATATCTGCTTTCTTAAAGCAAGATATTAATCCTAAAATGAAAAGGGTTTGGGTTTTTTTGGAAAATGTGGAATTTTTTTTTTGAGGGGGGCCTCTGACTTTGTGTTTGCATGCAACAGTCTGTGGTCTGTAAACATAATGAACAAATGAAACTGGGTGTGATAGGCTCTGGAACAGCCCTACTTGGAAAGAGGAAATTAACCAAGTGCTAGGAGTCCACAATTTTTCCAATGTTTTCCATAAACATAGTTGTAACAATGCGTTAAGAAAACAAACATAAGCTTCCAAGATGATGAGGTACCTAAGAATAACAATTATATGCAACTAAGAAAAAGCTCTTGATTGCGAATGAGAAAGAAATAGACGTATGATAATGAATATGGTAATGATAATGAAGAACCTGCTCCAAGCATATATAGAGAAGAGGGCATTCCATTAAAATAAATGAGGATTATGAGCACAGTAAATAGTTGATGTGTGCACAGCTAAAACTGAAGACAGGGTACAAAGCTGACTCTTATGCTTAAAAAAAAAAAAAAAAAGGGCAAGCATCTTCTAAAAGAAAGTAGCAATTCTCTTGGTCTTGCTTCCTGCCTGATACAACAGTAAGATTTTTTTTTGGTTTTTTTTCTTTTAAAATAGTGATTTGGATATTTTTTTTCATGCTATAGTCACTAGTGGGGCAGGATAGATGAGATATATGAATTCCTGACAAATCAGTGCTGCTTCTTATAAAGCTATTTCATTATTTAGTTGTTGAAATCTGTGACATCTCTGTCTAGTTAGTGTCGGGATGAGGTGGTAGGTACAACTTTAAGGAGATTTACTGTCAACTGCTTTCTTGACATATAACTTGCTCCCAATACTTTATTTTGACTGTACATGAGAATAAGATGACTCTTTCTCAATTTCAACCCACACAATAGAAAATGGAAGAAATCAGATTTGGGGTTTCTCAAATCGGTAGACTTAGATAAATCTGACACTGGTCCCTCACACTGCAGAAAAATCTCACGCTGCAAACCCAAACAACTTAATGTTGATGTCTTTCATCTGATAGTAATTGTCTCTCTTATCTATGGAGCATGCATGATTGGACACCTATTCAGTGTCCTCCTTGTAGTCCTTCCCTGTAATAATGACTTTTCCCCCAGTTACCTTCTGGGACTGGTTTATTTAAGCTTCAGAGCATTTGTACCACGTAACTTACTGCTCACGACTACGATGCCAAACCTTCTTGTTTGTCTGTTGACAGGGTTCCGTTCTGGTTATTGCTAAGGATGTTTATATGAACTCAATATAACTGATGCCATTCTTGCCACTATTCATATCTGCATGTGGTCTAATTCTATGCAGAATTAAAATTTATGTATTTATTTTTTTTAACCAGGAGTCTAAAGAGTGTTAGATGAGCTTATGTGGTCATGTAGATGTGCTAACATATGCTTCTGTTGAACTCCAGTCTAAGTGAATGTCACTTTTTAACTACAAAATTGTCTATAATTAGGATTCCAAAGTTACAAATGAAAGCTTAAATTAGTATTTATAATTTGTTATGATGCTCAAATTATGTTTAATTTATAAAAAAATATGTATGTGTGCATCTTGGGTTTGCAGCATACTGTGAAAATTTGGGAGTAGATATCAAAAGTCAAGATTGAATTTGTTAATTCAAATTAAACTTGTTTTCATAATGAATTGAATCAGTAGCCTCAGCCTGGACTTTAGGGCTGAGTATCACCCCTCTTTATATGAACTTAATTCACCAACTTGCTTTCATGACAGTACAGTAAACAGTCCTATGGACTGACTGGTTCATCAATACGTTCATATCCTTCAATAATGGAGAAATAACATGACTATACTGCTGTATTATTGGCTCTTGTTGTTGGCTGAATACTTGCAACAGGAGGGGTAAAATGTAAATGAGAATTAAGCCTGGAGTAAAAACATAGTATGTAGTGGGGTGCTTGGATCTTTTGCAAATAAGACCTGGCTAGCAATACACATGTCTGTTTGTGTCACTTTAATTTCAAACACAAGTAGATACATGTGTGCACGTGCATAGGTTTAAAGGAAACAGCTACACTAAGAAACCAACAAAATACTTTTATAGCACTGCACTAGGAGATTCCAGTCATGTGCTGCTTGCCTTAAAGTTTTCACCTATCTTCTGCACTTCTGGAGTGGAGGCACTTTGTAGTGGCAGACTGTACTTAAGCCTCTTTGTCTGTTAAAACTACTTTGGATTAGTTAAGATAACCACCAAAGTCAAAGGCTCTATTTCTTCCTATATATATATATATGCTTCTGCATTACAGTCACAAAATAATTCAGATTCAAAGTGGCATCATAAAGTCACTTGGTCCAACTTCTTGCTGAGAGCAGGATGAACACAGAGTTGAGACCAGGTCTTGAAAACAGTTTGGAAACTCTACAACCTCTTTGGGAAACTTGCTCCACTGTTTAATTACCTCCATAAAGATTTCTTCCTTCCCCCCCCCCATTCCCTAAATCACAATCATTTTGTTTCAATTCACGTTCATTGTTTCTCATTTTCTAGCTGTCTCCGCAAAGAACTCCTTCTCACAGGGCAGGAGCTCAGCTTAGTCTCCCGCCACTGAATTTGCCTCAGTTGTTCAACGTCTGCTTTGTACTGGGAGTCTGGAACTGGACACAGGATTCTCAGTGTTGTCCCACTAACACTGAGAAAGGGGCACTAACCCGTCCCCTCAGCCTCCTGGCTCTTCTCCTGGTAACACAGACCACGGTGCTGCTGACGTTCCCTGCTACCAGGTCACACTGTTGGCTCAGGCTGAAGTATAAACATGCTTCCTTGTAAGTCTCTTGGGAATATCAAGTTTGCCTTGTTGGCTCAGACAGTAAGGTCAGAATAGTTTTCTTGGAATTAACCAGTGTGCAGTATTTCAGGTGGAAGTAGGGAGAACCATGATGCTCTAAATTGGAGCGCTCTAAATTGGAGCACACTAAATTCTCTGATCACCTTTCTGCTTGGCTTTCACAGCTGCTTGACGAAGGACAAAATGATACTGGCTTGCATAAACTGAATCTTTGACATCTTTTCATTGCTACCAAAAAAAATATGTTTTGCCCTTCTGTGTACCTCAGATGTTAAAAATAGTAAAAATATGAGTTCTTTGTTTTTCTTTTAAGGGGGGAAAAAACAAACGAAAACCAGCACATTTGGGCAAGTATCTAGGTTAAATTATATCTCAAGGGATATGACACATCTACTTTTGAAGTTATTTTCACACTTGCAAATATTTTTTTGAAATTGCTTCAAGACCATGGAAAAGTCCTCTAAGATTTACTCAGAAGTAAATTGAAATTCTTTCTTTAGGACTCTAACAGAAAATGAGATTATTCCTGACCTTTTTTTTTTTTAATTGCTTTGCTAAAGAATATGGAACAATACTCTTCCTCAACATTCTGTAGATTACAGTAAAAATAAAACGCTATTTAAAGACTTTCTTCATAATGGAGAGAATCAACAAATGCTTTTTGCTACTTTTCAGGCTGATTGGCTGCTTTCAGGTTGCTACTTGCAATACATTTCATCTGTTACCATAGAAGAAACTCTGCTAAAGGCAGAAGTAAATGTTTAGGAATAAGACTTCTATACCTAGTTTTGGGGCTATTAGCTCAGCTAAAAATATCATACCCATAGAATTTCTCTCTTAAAGTTTTTGAGCCCAAAACAACAAGGAGAATTTTAGTGTTGAACGTATAAGAGATTATCCTTGAAATTAAAAGGACAATTTATTACTTTAGCGACTTGCTAAGTAATAAAATTTTATATGCAAAACAACTGTTTAATCTGAATTGCAGTTCACTACCGATTGTTGATATTCTTTTCATGATTTTCAGTGATAAAAATCATCATTTGTTAAATCTGCTTGTAAAACTGCTTTAATTTTGCATTTGTTTTTACTTGTTAAATTGCTACATTCATATTGGCTTCTTTTGGCAGTTGCGTTTATCTAAGTGTGCTGCCTTCTTTTTATTAATTATATTTCATTTTGAACTTCTGATGGTTCTTGTCTTCTTCCCACCAGTAATCATAAATTCTAAAGTGGTGAAAAAATTACTTGTAAAATTGCTCTCCTTTACTGGGGAGCTAACTGATTTTTATGTAACCATGTTTAAATGATAAATCTTACCTACCTTGGGCTTCTGAAAGAGCCCAAAGCCAGTCACAACAGATTTTGGTAACTTACCTTGAATCTTTAGCTTCTAAGTGTTCGTCTTTTGGGGCTAAATGGGATGATCTTGTTAGAATTGAAGAGAGAAATAAACAAGATTTTTAGTCCCTCATGTTCTCTTCTAATACTTTCCCTTTCATAGAGGTCCAATTTTGAAATCCTGCTGTAACTTTACTGTAGTGCGTCTAAAACTTTGTGTAGATGACCTGAAATTAGATTTCAAGGGACCAAAAAAGAAACAATATTGGTTTTATCTGCGTTTTACTCTATCTGTACAGATGTCTATTTTGCATATTTATAGGCTTGTGATCTGTTTACATTTTTCTGTCTCACTCTGTCAAAACATTTATATGTAAAGCTTGGTTTCCTCCAGCATATCTGTCTATCTCCACCTGTTGTACAGAGGCAAGTATAAGGGAAATATGAGAGGAACTACAAGAGGAACTTGTAATAAAGTGTAGAATAAATGGTCACATTTCTGTGTGTAATCACTCTCTCATATGAAGGAACACTGTTGATTGTACATTCTCATCCCTCACACCTTTGCTTGCTGCTCACAGAAAATAATATTGAAATATTCTACAACTCTCATAAAGACGCAACTACTGATAAGCAACTCTGATCTGTGATGCAAGAAAACACCTAAGTATGTAGAGTGTGGTGGTAATACTGAAATTTAAGTGGACCGGGGGCGGGAAGCTAGTACTAAAAATTACATAACTTATTTAGGAATATTGATATTGAAACAAAGTCCAACAATTTAGGCTAATTTTCAGGTTTTAAGGCTCTGGAAACTATTCAAGAGCTTGGCTTTTGAGAGGCTTTTAGTGTTGTAGGTTTGTGTTGGTTTGGATTTTTTCATTTGGTTTGGTTTTGCTTTTGTTCTTAACCCAGCAAGAAACTTGGAAACTTTTCCTTTTTGTTTGTAAGCCTATGTTTTTGTTTATAAGAAATTCTTGCTACTGGCAGTCAACAGATGTTGGCATGATATGAATCAAGGTGTGTAGTATTAGATAGCTTCATGTATTTGGACTTGAGGAAGCTACAGTATTTTTGCTTATTTTTTGTTTTGAAAATCCTATATGAAGTTTACCTGTAAGTAAATACCTTATTTTTTTTTTCTTTTGTAGGTACTTTTTAATCTGTATACTAATTAGTACAGTAGATGTCTGGTAAAGGAAACCTTATAAAATGGAGAAAACTAAAGAGGAATTTTTCAGCATGTTTAGTTGCTTGTGTAGGCAATGTTACGTATTGAACTATGCAGATCAGTTCAAGACATGGAATTCAATCATCTGCAAAAAAGCAAGAGGACATGAAGAAATTAATCTGACTTCTTCACATTTCACTAAAGTTATGTAATTATTGTCAAACTGCTAATAACTATGCAAAATAAAAATAATGGAAAAGCATTGCCTCATGAAGTGTGAGAATAAGTAATATTTCACCATCACAATAATAATTGATGCAAATGTATTGGGTTTACTGTTTATGAAGTAATAGAGTAGCAGTAAACATGGGGTAGACTGATAGCTGCTGATATGAACACAAACAACTAGAAAATAATTAATCTTTCTGTAGACAGAATACTGTTCCTGCACAGTAACAAGAATTAAGATTAATCTTAATGTAGAAAGGAAATTCTGCAAATTTGCATGGTCATCACTATGCCTGGCTTATCTGCCTACAGGTGCTGGTAATATGCACAAGAACAAAAACCTTACTAAAAATAATATCCTTAGACTTGTATTACAGTGTGCACATACACCAAAAATTTTTATGCTTGTTTCAAGATGTGCACTAGGTAAAATTAAATGCCATTATGTTTCATTTTGGAAAGAAAAGACACCACGTTCTCTGACATTTTCAGTGTGTGCCTATGTGCTTCATGAGAACCTTGCAAAATTGCTTTGAAATATACAGCTCAAGAACAGAATTTTATCGTTGGCTATTTACCATGGTTATAAATATGAAGAAAACAAATTCTGCCTTCTTTTACCATTTTAAAAGATTGCTTTTTAGAGTGGGTAGAGACCTGTTAGTGAGGAAAACGTTTCAGAGTAAGTTGTGTGTGTTTGCAGGCTTGGCAGAAATCATACTAGGAGTAACTGCCTATTTTCAAAATCAAGTGATTGATGTTCATCTAATACACTTAGGTTTTGTATTTTATTCTTTTTTAGATGTTATCCAGAGCAGACCCTTAAGAGGTTTTACTGAAACTACCAGCTTTTTCCTGAGAATGCCTTCCTAGGAATGTATGTGGATGTATGCTCAAAACTGCCAATGAACACTAAGGTAATGAAAGGAAGGTAAGATGATGCTTTTAAACTAGTTTCCTTTATTTCCCTTAAACTTATGGTAGAAAGTGTCTTTGGTAAGTCATTTTCTATTGTATGGAAACTGGAAGGTAAACTAATTATTTTTTTAAGGAATTCTCAAGAAGGGCTTAAGAGATGATTACAGAATGCTGAGAGATAGATTAGCTAAAAACACCTTGTAAGTGGAGGAAAAAAAGCTCCTTGAAGCTAGTATTCATACCATGAACCTGTCCTACAATTCGTAGTCAAAATTACAATTAAAACCCCCCAAACCCACAGATTACATAATTTCTTGTCACAGATGAAATATTATAAAGCCAATTTAAAGTCTGTCTTGACATAATTAAGGTATATACCTATAGTATATTAGTCTAACCAGGATGTATCAGAAGTATATGGCTATTGCATTTGTGAGCATATTGCTGTGAATGAGAAATATTCCTCACAATTTATTGTACTTGATTTTCCACTAAACACTCTTCCATGTTTTCCCATGTTATGCTTCAGTAGAAAAGATCCAAAAGATCATCTCGCATCAAAAATCTCTGACTTGATATAGGACTAGCCCACCAGTTCCTTGATTAATGAAAATAAGCTTGATCTCTATCTTGACATACATTTAGCACATGAATGTTATTAAATATGTGCGCAATATATAGCTAGTGGTTCAGAGTGGTTGGTTATACTGTGGCTGTGCTACAAAACTATACCATATGAACAAGGTGTCTTGTTGCTTGGGTGACTGCAGCCTGCTCTTGTCTTGTGCTTCTTGGTGGTAAAAGCATAAGAAAGGTACGTGTGCACTGTTGACAACACAGAACTGTGGTTGCAGCAGTACCCACACATCTTCATTACTAGGCTTTCTCCTACTCACCTTCTGTTGACTCAAATGGCTGTTTGGCTGCTTCTTAGGGGAAGACAGCTTATCTTGCTCTTGCCATTGACCTGAGATTCCCCTCTTACCTGATGCTGGTAGCCTAAATGTTCATGTCTAATCTAAGTTGTGTATCTAAACTGCCTTTTAAGTCACGTGTGTTGCAGTAAGGACTGTCCTATTTGGCCATGAGGCAGGAAGAATTGTCCTTTTGGTTATGCTTCTTTTTCTCCAGTCTAAAGACCTCTGACGTCAACTAAAATGGAAAGCTGGGAGACGGTACAAGCCAGCTCTTACTGCTCTACTGACTTTAGCTTATCTTGTAGGTAGGGCCTAGATGCAACTGTATCAGCTGGTTGGATTTCTTGTCTCAGGTGCTAGTGATCAGCTAGCTTCTTTCTTCCTTGACTTCTAGTACTTCGTGCCAATACAACAGGAGAAATTTCTGCTAGCAGACAATACATGGACGTATCAGTGTGTGTAATGCTTTCAAGACTGTCATTTCTTAACTTTTCACTTCTTTTCTTTTTTTTTTTTTTTTTTTGAAACTGCATTTACCAGCCTAAACCTACAAACTGCTGCTTTGAGATATTTGAGTTGTCCCACATTTCATCAGATACCCATAGGTGCTTTGATCTGTTGTTTTGGAGCAGAGCAGTTAGCAAGACCAGCATCTAAGGGGAGAAGGCTGAAAGGAAAAGGTGTTATTAAGTGATGCTGCCTCTCTTGTACTCCATGAACAGGTTTCGTTAGCACCAAACATTTCTTCAGAGGCTTTTATTTGTCTTTGCTTTGCGATATTAAAGATGAAACTAGCAAAGAATTAATGATCAGTGTCATGATCTTTCTCTACTTCTTTGTTTGTTCTAGTTTGTACTGTCTGTCTCGACCCAAGCCAAAGTGGTGACTGTGACCATTATTTTATCTTTGCTTTCTCCTGCAACAGTTGCTTATTGACTCTGTTTTGCCATAAACCAGAGGTTTGTAATGAGTGATAGAATTTTCTAAAACTAGTATAGGCTCAGAGAAAAAAAAAAAAAAAAAAAAAACAGTTTACAATGACTTCATGGCTTTAATTTTCTTAAGATAAAGTATATTACTGCTAAAATCTCGTATATACGCAACCTTTCAGTCTGATAAATCAACAGTAGTCCAAGTAATCACAAATTGGCTGAATAAAGCTAATTAAAGAAGCTGAATCTATATATATACCCCAATCACAAAATGGACGTGTTGTATGTTGTCTAATCCCATGCACTGCATAGAGCTTCTTAGAGCTAAGAAGTGTTAGATGATATCCTTCTGAAAACTCTAACAGTAATGTTAGAGTACACATGTCCAAGATGAAAAAAATAATTCTATTTATTAAAGATTATTTTATCATTAGTCTACCATAATTGGCTTTAAAGAGTTAAGACTGTATAAAAAAAATGTAGCATTGGAAGAAGACATAAAATTGTATTTTTGTGAGATGGTGTTTGGAGATTTCTTCTGATTCTGTGGTAAACAATTCTTACAATACTGAGTCATTTATCTTTAAGTAAAAAAAAAAAAAAAAGGAAGTTAGGGAATTCAATATTAAAATATAAAGTCTCCTTAATATGGTTGAGTCATCCCTATGTCATAGAATCATCATAGAATCATAGAATGGGCTAGGCTGGAAGGGACCTTAGAGATCATTTAATCCAGGCTCCCTGTCATGGGCAGAGATGCCTCTCAACTAGACCAGGCAACACGTGAGGACCGAACGGGGATGTCTACTGGAGTACTGTAAAAAGAAGTTGGAGAAGTAGCTGATATAGCTCTAAGCAGAAAAAAAAAAAGGAAGTTAGTATAGCTTAACATCAAATGGAGAGTATTTTGTATGTATTTAGTTTATTCATTCTGAAGGCTTATTTTCCTTTGTTTTTTGTCTACTTTTTGAAATCACCTTTAAATTATTTTTCAAATTAAAATTATGTTAACTAGATTTATTCTTGAAATCTGCTTTTGGTGACTGCATCTTGCCCGCAGTTCTTTTCTGTCATCAAATCTGTTCACTCTGTGAGAAGTTACAATTCTCAGTGGGTTGAACGTGGTGCTTGAAACACCAAGGTTGCGGGTTCAATTCCCGTTCGGTTCTCAAGTGTGTTGCCTGACCTAGTCGAGAGGTGGCGTCCCTGCTCACAACAGGGAGGTTGGATTAAAATGATCTCTGAGGTCCCTTCCAACCCAAGCCATTCCTTGATAATATGATGATAAAAAGAGCATGGAAGATGACAAAGTATATAAATTCTCTATGGTAAACCAGGCTAGCACTTCTATAATTCTGTGTTATATCAATATAATGTGTATTTTGAACATGTATTGCTAGCCAATGACGTTACCTACAATTCTGTTGTGATCTGACACAAAGGAACAGCAGCTGGAACACAGTAGATGGACTAAACTAGTATGAAAACTATTACTATACTTTTTGCTATTGCTTAGCTAAACTCTGAAACTAGAGTGCGTCCATCATTTCTGATACCACTAAATTTGTTAAACAAACAGGATGCACTCATAGGAGAGGCTACAATCAAGGCAGTTTTAGCTGAAGTGTTACCTACCCAGTATCTGTTAATTCCCTAAATCATTCTATGACTTTAATGATAACATTATAACCCTGGAATTAATTTAGTGATTGATCCACATATCCTTAATTACACTATGAAGGAGTGGAACTCTAATTGTCCATGGACTAGACTATAATCAGTGATGCATGCACTTGAGAAGACAAGTCCTGTCCCAGGTGAAGAATCTTTGTGGGCTGTGGGTATATTAAAGTAAAAACTGGCCAAAAAAAAAAAAAAAAAAGAAGAAATAAAAAAGCAAGCAAAGTGCAGCTTGCTCTTTGCCTCTGGAGGAAATGCAGCTGAGAGGCAGAATCCCAGTGGGTGTGCCAGGCAGGTAGGCAGTACCTGCTTGGGTCTTCAACACAGGTATGACTCCTATTTTAAGCTATCTAGTCAAAAAGGGAAGATAGAAGGAAAGAAAATGAAAAGCTTCAAATGTCACGAGGACAAGGAAGAAAAAGACTAGTGGGGAAAGAGAATGAGGGGAAGTGTAGGCGCTTGTAGTAAATGAAGCTTCATGGACAGAGTACAGTGCTTACTGAAATGTCCACTGCAAGTCCACAAGTTTGGAAGAAGGCTTAAAGATGCATTTATTGTTGATCTACTGCTGCATATAGAGAAGTCAAGAAGTTATCACTAATTGTGCACAGATTGTATGCTCAATCTTGAGCTACGTACGTCAGGTATTCACCCTTTCTAATGCAAATTCATACCAAAAAAAAAAAAAGTATATCCAGGGGTTCATTTGCAGAAACTTGAATTGGTTGCTTATGAGAAAGAAGTTTGTAGAAGATGGATAATTACTTACAGTATGGTATGCATAATTGTTGTTTTACCAGCTCTAGGGGATAAAAAGGTAAGGAATTCAGACAATTCAGACCTGCCCTGATTCAGACCTCTTCAACTACTCGTTTGAATATCCTGCCGTGAAAAGTATCTGTCTTTGTCCTTTTTCTCAGCAGCTCTAGGATGTATATGTGAAATGTGAACTACAGGTGTTGGAAGAAGTCTGAAAAAGTGCCCAAATATTTATTTATTTATACGTTAAAGCAGTTGGAGAATTTGAAAGAATGAAAGCAGTGTATTAATACACAGTGCAAGAATACATTAATCTGTCTTACTAAAAAAAGTCAGTATTATTAAATACTGCTTGATCAAAATCATTAAAGACTGTTTTGAACTTGTTTGCTCCCGATGATGTCCAGAGAAAACGAATTGCATTTAAAAAAATTAAAAATCTGTTGTTACTTTCTGCTACCTGGTTGCATAGTAGGTACAAAAGCTGCATATGATTTGTAATTTGTCTGCTCAAGAAATAGATAGTATACTGTATTTGAAAGACTGGCAGTAGTAACCTTGACAGTAGAGGTTGCAATGACATTGTTACTATGTTGCTACTAGCAATATCTGTGTTATATGTGATTTAATGAATCTTGAATTTTGAAGCTTGCTGCTCTTGCAGTGCTCCTTGACATTTTGTGAAAATGGGGTGGGACTATTAACACAGTTAGACAGCCAGCCCCCTCCGTGGTCCCAATGTCCTCTTCTCCAACTTGATTTGTCTTTTTCCCTCTGACGACGAGAGCAGCAACACCCTGGTGAAAGAGAGACGGTGTGGAGGAGTCAGAAACTCTGGGCTCAGTTAATCCTATCTTCAAACACATAAGGCAGATTCACTGAAATACTTTCATGAATTAACTCAAGTGCTTAATTCATGAGTTTCTTCTTCATATGGATCTACCTTTTCCTACTACAGTTACCAAGTTGGATATTGCTTAAATTGTCATCCTACTAGAGTTCAGTCTGTCTCACTGTTTGAGACTCTTGATTTCTAGAAGGTTGGCTGGAAAAAAGCTTTTGCTGGTGAGCTCAAGCTACAGTGCTCTGTGTGGGGTTTTTTTGATGTGTATGAGGTTTGTGAGATTTAATCTTTACACTTTGATCTGTTTAGTGTGCAAATGTCAGCAGTGCTGAACAAATGAATGTGCTTAATGCAAGATTGGAACTTCGGACTCTGTTCCATTCTCTGGACTGTATATATAAAAGTCAGAACACCTCTATTTTGTCTGTTTTGGGCATCTAATAATTATACTGGGGTTGAGGAGGGAGAGAAGATGGTGCTCTTGCCGTAAGTCACTAGTGGTATCTTTCAGTTTAACCTCTGTCTTACCTGAAGCCTGGAAAGAGTATTGTTTGACTATAAGTCCCCAACGCTCGCAAATCGGATATAAATCCAAAGCTCACTTGTTATAAATGAATTGTAGACCAATGAAGTGAAATATCTTATGCCTTACAGCCCCATACATAGTCTGTGTGTTATTTATAAGGTTCCGTAATTCTACTTTTGCAAGTCTTGGAGGGCCTAAATCCAAGCCTCATCCTGCTTCTTTCTCTGTCTGAGCAGGATGGAGGCCTATTACTGGAAAATATATTTGCATACGTACAATGTGTCCAGCAGTTGTACTCAGTCTGCCCAGTAGCTCCTTGTGGTTCCCAGTATTCCCAGTTGCTGGCACCTGGATATGTGAGCCCTGTGGCTTGCAGCCCAGGTGCCATCAGCACTTGTGGACTCCTCTGCAGGCTGGTAGCTAGTCCTGGATCCTTATTAAACTTTCCAGGTGCCTTAACCAAAAGAGAGAGAAGCATACACATAAACGTATGTGTGCACAGATAAATGCATATCCACACTGATGTGGGCATATGTGCTCAAATGGATCTTGCCACTAGACTCCATGGTCTTTTCAGAAGCTCTCCGGGACTTCCCTGGCGTTTGATCTGGCTTGATCTTTGCAGGTGATCACACACTCATTTGCACACCTGCCACTAGCTCTGGCTTCTGGCACCATGGACATGTGGGTCTGTGACCCCTGGTCCCACTCTGCTTGATGCACTCACCTCCTTCCTCCCACCTCATCTGTGCACACAGATAGAATCCCTTGCCCAGGGAAAAGTTAGAAATATTCTAACTATAGAAGAGGAGACAGACTGCACTTGGCAGAGATTGGACACAGCCAGACAAGGATACTGACCAGCCATATGTTTACACGTGACCAGCCTCTTTCATCCCCCTATCCCTCTACCTTCCCATGCTTGTTCCTTCTCAACTGACTTGGATCTCTCCTTTTCCACACTTTTTTTCTTCGCCTAAACACCCCATAAGTCTTATGAAATCCTCAAATGCTCTTGTACTGCATTCCATAATGTCTCCCACATCTCTGGGCAGGGATTCCCTACCTCCATCCAAAAGGTGATCTTCAGAGCTACTCCTGAAGATTCCCTGTGATGGGTTTCACACCTCAGCAATGAGGCTGAGGCTCTGCTGGGACAGCCATGGGAAAGGCGCAGAGAGGGTGTTTGTTTTTTGGGAGTCTTTGGTTTGGTTTCCCACCTGCATTTGTGCCTCCCTGTTCTCCTCTGGCCTTATAGAGATAGACCTTTGATGGGCTGGTGGCCCATGGAAAGGGCCAGGGAGCAGCTTGAGCAGGGTGTTATTTAGGCTCTCCATCCTGTCATTGTTGCTCTGAGCTCCTTTGTGTTTGTGGAGATGATCTCTTTTAATCATATAACCTATCATCAAGTCTAACCTGAATGACAGCTAAATAATACCAGAAAAAAAAAAAAAAGCTTCTAACTACCACTGGAAACCAATCTGCAGTGTGAGTACTGGCATGTATCTGGAATTTTCAACTGATTTTAGGTCTTTATGGGACTACTAAAATGAAATGGTACTGAGTATCAGTCTCTTTCATGATGAGTGTAGTTTGATGCTTAACTTGAGACATCTTAAAATTACTTGAGCATTTTGGAATATTTTGTTTGGTGCTGTCCTGCGTTTAGCTAAAAAACCCAGTCCTGTTTAGTGATTTTTACTTTCCAGTCTAGTGTCTTCTAAAAGGCTGCATGTTCTGAAGTCAGCAGCATGTTTCTGCAGACAGTGTGTGCTACTGGCAGTGATAACACCTGATGTTTACAGTTACTGCCTGGGACTGGGATGCAGAAAGGCTCTTGCTGATACTTATTCCTATAGTGACCAAGGCCACTGCTGGCTCATGTGTGCCACGCTGGGGGTGCCGGGTAGTAAGAGGGGGGCACAAGGAAGTAAAAGGTTGCACCTCCGGGGGGTAATAGACAGGACAGGTGACCAACGAGAGTCTTCCATCCCATATATGTCGTATCTAGTATAAATTGAGTGATCACAAGAGTTTCGGCCCTTTTGTTTGGTCCTTTTTGCCCTTCTTTTCTGTAATGGCCGGTGTCCAGAGAGGACTCCATCTGACCTCCTGATTTTGATCCGGATCCTGAGTTCCCGAATCCAGCTCCCTGTATCCAGCTCCCGCCGCCGCTGAGCCTGGGGTTTCCCCAGTGCCTCCTGCTCTGCAGCACCAATGGTGATTTCCATGGGGGGAGGGAGTCAGGTTTGATATCGGGCTACTATCTATAGTTGTATATAATTCTTTACTTTTATCTTTTTACCATTATTTCTATTATTTTCATTAAAACTGTTCTAGTGTTTTTTCTTCTCTAACCCATAAGTCTCTCTGCTTCATTCCCTTTTCTCTTCCCATTTGGGGGGGAAGAGGGGGTTAGAGAGTGTCTGTCCGCGTTAGTGGCCGGCCCAGCCCTAACCCACGACAGGTGCTTATTTGGTAGGTGTTTGGGTTTTTTTATTTTATTTTTCCCCTTTCTCCACTAGTAGCATTCATAGGATAAAAGTGATAAATTAGAATTATCTAGAGGAGAACAACAATTGTAAGTGGGAGTACCATCAGTTGTAACTTCTGCTGTCAAAGACTCATCAATACTTTCTATATCTTGACTTTTGGGGGTGAGATTTATCAATTGACTCATTCTCTGATACTATTTTTCAATAAATGTGGTTTATAATATCATATTTATCATGCTTTAGCAGTAATTTGGGTCCCAGTGAATTTCCGTTCGCACCAGGTAGCAAATAGCTTTCACATTTCGGAAATGTTTTACCTTTTGTGTGGCAGATAAAATATTGGATATGTTAGCTTATTTGGTATTTTAGGTGCATGAGGTTAGTGTAAGATTAATAGGATTTCATCATGCATAACTGTAAAAACAATAATAAAAATTAGTGGAAATTGTAACTAGTTACTGGAGATTTACTTAGACTGTGTAAAGGACTTTCAATTTGCTACTTAATCTGTGTAATGGGGGTGTGTAGAGTATCCTGTCACTTTTCTACATAGTGCAGTGCTGTTCACAAAGGTAAAGGGGGGGCTGAGGTTACAGAATATTACTCTAATTATTATTATGTGGTTGTTGTCAGTAAGACTTGTAGTGTGAGGATGAGGTTGATTCCAACGAGTGTGAAAACTTCTCACATGTACCCGCAGTTCTGTTAGTTCTTTTCAAATATAAGTTGGGTGAAATGGAGCATATTGGTGAAAAATGCTGTAAATTCATATGCTTTGCAAATGTCAAAAACCACTACTGGATATCTCCTTGCAAATTTTTGTGTTCTTTTACCACAGCTCTTCTCTCTTAAAACTTGTATTCATTAAGGTAAATTTAAATCTAGCTTTTTTCCACACAGTATATATCCAGTTGGCGTGCCCTGCCACCGCTACAAACCCAAATGTGTGTACAGCGAGAAATGTATCATGTCCCAATATTGTTCAGTCATACAGATCTTTGATACCTATTGCCATTATTCTCTAACAAGTGTGTTTTCCGCGCATGAAATACGAGGGCAATTCTTTTTTTTGTTCAGTGTAAATATACCAATTGTTAGAAATAAGTCCAGATTTTTCAAGATTGCATGTTGCATCTTTCTCTCTTCTTGGGTGGGAAGAACATTATCTACCTGTTCATGTTTTTGTTGCTACATTATGTAAGGAAATGAGCAGAGATATACAAACCTGTGTGTAGTTCCTGAAGGTGTAACTGATGATCAAAAACCACCTGGGGAAACAATTCTAAATCAACTTGTAATTCACGTTCTCAAAAACCAAAAGTATCCTGAAAATGTAGTATTGCTCTGGAAAAAAGCAGTTCTTTACTGAACTGTTGAAACATCAGCTTGCTTTTAATAGAAATTGTGGACCTGGTCAAAAATTAAGAGCTATTTGAAACAGAATAGATGCATTTTATTTCAAAGCTGACTAAATTATAGTAGTTACTAGTGTGAGTCACTGGTTTAAAGACAGAAACACCAGCATCAGGTCTGTGAAAGGTGATGTGAGTTCACTTTGCCATGTGTATCATCAGCTGGAGCTGTGGCAGATTTCTTGCAGGTATAGGAAGCTGGAGCATTTGTACAAGAGTTCTTGGGAGTGACATGTGTTGGCCAGGTCAAGTAACTTGATCTTTCAATTTACCGCAATTCTCAGCAGCTGTTACTCATAAGCAAAAAACATTTGTAAAGCTCCCTAAATCCATTTGTTTAGCTGCAGACTAGAGGTGGCAGGATTCTGCTTGAAGTATGTGGTCAGCAGTTATGTTACCATGATATATGATAATGAGTTATCAATGAAATGGAAGTAAAACAGGTCAATAATCTATAAAAGGCAAATTTATTGCAGTCGCTTTAAGAGCTAGAAAACCAATTTAAAGAAAAAGAAATCTTGAAGAGCCCCAATAACTGCTCTCTTTGGGTTTTTTGTCTGTTTGATAAATAAATGTTGAATAGTGCAAAGTATGCATCTGAGACACCCAAATGCAAAAAGTATTTAAATGAAGCTAAATACTGTAGATTGTGATATGAACATAAATTGATAGGACAGGATGAATACTACGTATATCTCAAAATTCTGGTTCCCTGCTTTTGCATGTTAGAAGACCAGTGGACTTTGGCGATGTCTGGGAGTTCTCCTTGCTCTGATAGAGTCAGAGGGGGTCCTTCTATCCCTGCTAAATGCTGCTGCTTTTTTCTGTTCCCATTATTCTTAATATACCAGCGTATGTACCCTTGCACACAGTGAGTGTGGATGGCCGTAAGATCAATATACACAGGAATACATCACCTCTAGCTGTTCACACACCACATACCAACAAACAGCACTCACATAAGCATGAGCTGTACATGGCTCAATCCTGGTGGCACCAGCTATACAGGCTTGAATTTGCACAGAGAGGTCTCTAATAGCTTTCTTTTTACTTGTGTTCACACCCATATCCAGTCACAGACCTATATTCTCTCTGGTCTTCATTTCCTTGCTTGGCTAGGCAAGCTTGAAATTTGCTGGGGTCTCACGTGTGCCCACAGAGTAGAGGAGACACTCATGAAGAAAGAGTTTGGAATAGAGTTTAATAAGAAGATAGAGTGAACTGCCATGTTCAGGCATCGTATTTACACCTGCTTGCATACAGTCAGCTGCTTTCAGCCCCCCTTCTCTCCTCTTTGCTCTTCAGGCTACTTCTGGTCCACCTTGATTCCTCCCTTTTTTATCCTTCTCTCTTTTTAGATAAACAACCTACCTCCAATTTCTTTTTTCCCTTTAGGACCAATGTTGCTACATCCATTCCCCATTTTTTTTTTTTTTGGGTGTGACCTAAAGTAATCTCAGACTCCTTGTAGTTGGCTTAGCAAGATGCCTCTCATGGAAAGTTTTTCCATTACTACCCATTCAACTGTCTGTGAAGTGTGTCTGTTTCTCCTATAAGTTTCCTTGAGCTGTTTGTGAAATTCAGCTGTTCTTCATGGTACTATGTGTAGTTTTTATTAAATTCTTACTATGGCCTCTCTTGTGTCCAGCAGATTCTCATGTGATGTTCAGGAGTTTCTCTTGCCCAGGAGTTTCTCAGGTAGCTTAACCTCACTTCAGCGCCCAGTTACCTACCCACATGACTCAACATCGCAATTGTTCTCTCTTCTTCCAGAAAATGAGTTGTAGCCTCCTTTGCCTGCATTTCACCTAGTTTTCCGTTCAGCTTACTGGAGTAGCCTATGCTTAAACTCAAGGAGACATTCAAGCTCTCATTGAACCAAAAAGTTTTTAATTTCTTTTTATTTTTCTCTGTTAAGTGGTTGTAGTATCAAGCATCTTTGTACAAAACCAGTATCTCGCTCCTCTGCTTAACTGCAGTACATGAATTCATGTAGACTGGGAAGACTGACTTGCTGCAAGGTGGAGTTGGAGGTCTGTCTAGAAATAAAGAATCAGGAAAACACAGCTGTAGTTGGTAATTCCTATGAATGCATAGGAGAGGGATCCCTTATCTTGTCTGCAAGTAGGAATGAACTTAAACTTCCTCTAAGTCATCATCCTTATTGTCAACATCCGTGAATTCCTTGGAAATAATAGAAAATCAATTGTTAAAGGAGACCAGTAATGTTGCTAAATGCTTCAGATATTTCTGTAATTTTAACTTTGCATGGGGAAAAAACATCTGATTTCGCTTGCCTACTTCTTGATTTTGATAAATCCAAATGAAATAAATTCAAATGAAATTCCAAAATAACTACCTGTTAGGCCTTCAGTGACTTTTTAGTGCATTGTAATAAACAAATTTTAAAATAGGAAATCTAGAAAGTTGTGACAGAACATTCCTACCCTTTCTTCATGCAACATCGGCCAGAATTGGGGAATTTCTGAAGAAATACTTGAGACTGGCCTCTGGATTTTATGTCAGTCAGTAACTGGCAGTTAATGTGACACTATTAAGAAAGACTTGGGCTCCCGAACTTTGTCACAAAATAGTGCCACCAGTATAATTCAGACAAAAAAGCTCTTTCTATGCTGTAACCCAGACCATTTTTAATGAGTACTTGGCCTTCCTGGGATAAGATTATTAGCATTATCGTAGAGGCAGAAAACACTGGTAACTTTAAATGAGAGTATCTTATTCTTTCATGTAACAGCCAGCTAATCCTCTCAAGTAATGATTGTATGCTGCTACTTTTTTAGAGTGTATTTGACTTGATGCTTTTAAGTTAAATGTGATCTTTTCCCTCAAGTCTTTCATTCTCCTGTGTTTTCATTCAGTTCTATAGCCATTTGTTTCTGTCAGAAAAATGGATCTGTAGTTGATTGATAAACTCACTTAACTATTGGATGAATGACACAGTTAACTATATTTCCTAGTTGCTTCGCTTACTGTTTTGGATATATTCTTGGTATTTTATTCTCTAATTTGTGTTGCTTCATAAATTAGTCTTTTTTTTTTTCTTCTTCTTGCCATGTTTTGATCAATCTGTGGTATAATTTACCACTAAATGAAAAGGAAATATACTGTAGTTGAAGAATATGAATAGCAGAACAATATACTATTAGTTTATTACACTGTATTTAGTAGAAAATTGGTAAGTTACTAAATTCACAAGGCAGATAATCAACTGTGATATGCATTAGAGCAATGAACCCGGAAACACTAATACTGTGTTTAACAGTGGGATTCTCATTAGAACTGAAGCTAATCATTTGTGTAGCTCAGTATTAACTAACCTCAGCAATAGTCTACCAGACCAGAACCCCCCTGAGAGAAGTAGCGATTGTAGTCCTTTACACTCATAGTTATCACCTTTTGAAAATAACAAGAAAACAAACAAAACCGAAAAAAAATTAGAAAATTTTAGTAATAGTGGTAATTCACAGTAGTGGAAAGGAAATGTTAAATTCTACCAGTGTGAAGATCAAACTTGTTGGTCTCAATGCCTGATATTAGGAGTTATGAGTTAGATTAATAAAACTTGTGGGAAGTTGGTTGTTGTCAGTCTGTGTAGGTACAAGTGTAAAAAGTTTAAACAAAATCTGAGAGTTGAAAGATTCCCAATTCTACTTTGATTCTTGAAAGTGCGATAGTGGAATTGGTGTTTGACTTGCTTAAGAGCTCACAGCCCTTTTGTACAGGACAGTGAAAGCACTGTGATTTCTTACCTTGCATTCCAAATACTATGTGCAAAAGGGAATACGTCACAGATCTGTTTATAGCCAAGAATTTTTACTAGCTTAACTGCAATTGTAATCAAATTTACATAGAAAACCCAATTATTATCAGTCTATTTTCATTTATAATACTCGTAGTCCAAAAATAACACAGAAAAGTCTCATTAATACCATCTTCAAAATGGTTACACAATCATCCTGCTGTTCCTTGGTGTTAGGTCCACTCTTCCCATGTCCCTGTGTGCCCTGACATTGAGAGTTTCAGGTTTGCTGGAGCAGAGAGGTGGTGAGGTGCTGTAGCACAGCATCGGCACCTGGGAAACACTTGGCGCTGGTGGTGAAAACCACTTGCTCCTTATATGAGAGTCTGCAAGGGGTTATTTTTGTAGTGGAGGGATGACATTTGAATATCCTGAAAGGTTTCTGAATGATCCCTTTTGAAAATGTCTGGGTTTAAGCATCCATGGGAAAGGAAAAGCATTAAAGTAGTCTGGAAGGACTATGAGATGGTAATGCCTGTGGCACTCACAAGCTTTGTGTACATTCCCTAGCCTTTAAATTCTTAGGTTGTTTTTAAGCACTTGTTTCTGTCTTACTTGCTGACAGAGGGTATGTTTGTGGATGCTGATTACTTGGGTTTGGCCTTACAAAACCAAGCTTTCATGTTTAGGACTGATGTTTGCTCTACAAGCTTCATATATTTTCCTAGCGGTAGAAGAGTGATAAAGAATTCTCAAAGTATTGCATAACTTCTTAATTGGTAGTAATAGTTGGAAAAGAGTTTTGGTAATTATGAAATTTCTAGGACTTGAACTAGCTCTCTCTGAGTCTCTCATGGAGTTTTAGCTAGTCTAAACACCTGAGTAGTAAGAACTCTGAAAAGGTGATTCAAAGAAGGAAACAGCTTTCTCTCCCCTCCCCACCATGTTTATTCTTCAAATTAAAAGTATTTTTTTTAGTCCTGTTAGTGGTAGTCTGCCACAAATTTGAAAGTAAGACACAGAATATTTTACACTTCTGTTCTTAATAGTAGATTCTTTGAGTCTTGATTATTTCAGAAGTCATCACACCTGATGATTTTAATTGTAAGGTTTCCAATAAATTGTAAATTCAACTGTTTTTCTAAACCCCTGGCTTCTGAAAGAAAGAAATGGATGAATCTTAGGTTTTGTTAAGAAAGAATATTTTTCTGATGTCTGTAGTTGAGGAGAAAACTTGAAAATACGTTCTGTATGGCAGAACTATAAAGACAGTCTGAGAAGAAAAAGCCTTCACTCGTCCCCTTTCTTAAAGACATGATCTCTGAACAAGCAGGCTGTACAACATTTCTGATTTGTAATTTCCTTACTGTGGTATCTGTGGAAGCTTATATTGCTGCTATCACTTATGTAATTAGTGAGACATCTTCATACTTGGAAATTATTGGCTTTCTACACTGTGCATTTTCTTTCAAGTTAGGGCTGCGATTGTATTAAAATATTGAAAACAAATGTACTTTTCAAAATATCCCTCATATTTTCTTTTTGATTAGCAATGAACAATACTGTGTTAGATACTGGGGTTTTTATAAGTACTGTAAGTCATCTTTAAATGTCTATTTTGATAGTGATGAAAATCAGGTGAATTTACCTTGCAACTTCTGCTTTAGTACCAGTATCCATGGAGCTGGATTGCTTCATGCTCTTGTAGGAAACAAATGAAAAGTTCACTTTCCTATGGCCATGACTTTTATCAAATGTTAATTGCTACTCTACATACTTACTTTTGACAAGGTCAGAATCTTGGAGTATATTTGCCTGCACCTCTTCTTTAAAATGAGTGCACTGAAATACTGAAAGGCTTCCAGCTGAGGTTTAACAGAACGCCAACTAGAGCAAGGTGAGGCTTTTCAAAGAAATTAAAATTGAACCTGCAACAGCTGGAAATGAAGGGAAGTGGAATTAGTGTCTCCCTGCTCATTCTGTGCTTGTAGAGTTGGGCTTTTTCCCCGTGGCCTTGCTTGCCAAGTGATTTCCAGTTCTTCACACATCCATTGCTAGATCCTTAGATGAATCACTTTGCCTGCCACCTGTGAAAATGTGGCAGTACATCTGCTCCCTGTATTATTTTTTTTCAGGAGTCTCCCAGCTTGTAGCCTTTCTGTAAGTTCCTTCTGTGCTGTGTTGCTGGTTTTGCCTGTCTTGTCTTAGACTGCAGAAAGCATTCTCTGGCTGAGCATCCTCACTTGCTCTCACGGCCATCTCTCCACCTATCCAGCGTGTCCCTCCTAACGCAACACACAAGCTCAGCAATTCCTATGTGCATGTATCTTTCCAAAGACGAGTATGCATTGGATTATGAATAACTAGATAAAAAGGCGCTATCCTTCACAACATGTAAAATGGACATCAGACAAGTCCAAAGACATGTATTCATCATCATTCTTGAAAGTTCCTGAGCTGTTTTATAGCGGTTAAAGGTAGCATTGTTGCAGTGTAAAGTGACTTTCTGCCAAGTCTCCATGTAGGAAGTGTGGAGTTATACCCCGTGCTAACATCTTTTGGGACAAGATGAAACACTGAAGGAAACATCAGACAATATTGTTACAGGAAAAAATGTTTACATTAGCATTTCTAAAAATGTTTATTAGACAAACTGCCTTTATGTGCTTCATGATGTGGTGGAGTTTTTTATTTTTTATTTTATCCCCTTCCCGCCCCAATGCAAAGTTGGTAAATGCTTTGGCCTCATAAGACACTGTTAGTTGGTTCAGCAAAACTGATTTTATTTATACATATTCCATTTTGTCTGTGTGTATATATATATGTTTATGTATATGTAAAGAGCACTTGGAAACTGTCTAATTATGCCTACTGCCGAGTACTGGCGAATGTCTGAAAATACCTCTGCATGTTTTTATGCTCAATTTTAACAGTAAGTACAGACTATCTGCTGATGTCTTATGGAATGCTGTTACCTTGTCACTGCAGATAGTGTCTGTTTCATAACTTGTTTAAACAATGCTGCATAGAGTATTAATAGTCAATGTAGGACATGTTTTAACAGTAGTTTCATTGCAATGCATGTGCTGTGAAAATAAAGTTATTATTTTAGGCTGTAATCAGAGTTTGGTCCTTTCCCAGGGAAGACAACTTGGTAACTGGCAAGATTGTCTAGTCTGCTTGCCTTAAAGTTCCTTATTTGTGTCTGAATTTTCATATATCCCACCTGCACAACTTTATAAGTTGTTATGCTTTCACCCTGTGATGCATTTAGATGCTGTTTATCTTGTGTATATTTGACACAAATAGACATGGTCCCCAGGACAACTTAGGCCATTTCATTAGTAAGGTTTTAGGCACTTGCCTAAAGGAAAAGTACTGAGGAAAGGTGTTGAGGACAGGACTGTGCAGGGCATCTCCAGCCACCCTAATGCTTTCTTTGCCAGTTACAACACTGCTGTTGAGCATCAGTACAGCGGGGACATAGGAGATTAACCTACTTCTCATGTTAGGGGCATTGCTATAAGCAAAACCAAAATGCAGTTAGTTTTTATTGATACAAATATTTTTTGTTTATGTTCTTTTGAGGTTAACTATATAATCTTCAGATGCAGTTTCTTAGGGCTTAGCTCAGCTCCAAATCCAGTACACTGGAAAAAAAAAAAGCTCTAGTAATTTATTATTTTGTCTCTATGTTGTATATAGCTAGCTAGAGTTGTACTGAGGTACTTGCACGTTCTGACTGTGATTATTGCATGGAGACTGTGCAATAAATTAATTGTATATATAACTGAGGGCCTGAATGTCAAGCTATACAGAGCTGATTAAGAACTTAAGCCCTGACAGCATGTGGATTTGTTAAGTTTTAAAGACTTGGAAGTAAGTTCCCTTGTTAGGTAATGTACTTTTCTTGGAAGTAATTGTTTTTCCTTCATGAATGTATGAATAGTAACTGTTTAGTTAATTGGGTCTCACCTCTATCGAAATCCCACTGTTCAACATGCTACTGATCAGGTTACATAAAAAATTGCTGATCAATATTGTCAGAAGCAGAGTCAAACCAGCATGGCGATATGACTTTAAAGGAGTATCACCAACTGGATGCATATGTAGACTTTGTTACATTGTGAACAATAAGATCTTGCAGAATAGAAGATTAAAATCTTGATGTTCTTGGATTCTAAGGTGAACTAATGTCTTCTACTCTGTCCCATTTTTTCAATCTTAATTTGCACTGTCAAATCCAGTTTAGAAAAGCAAAAACATCCCAATACTATATTAAAGTGTGATACTGTATAGTGTATTGTATACTCTAACAGGAAAGTGTATAAAGGCATGACATTCAAGCCACATTCTGGCTGTAAATGTGTGGCATACAAATTAGAGTTGTCCACCCTTGGGGAACTCCAGCTATAAATTATTTTTATTTTAGGATTCACTTAGCAAATTTTTATTTTAAGTGATTCCTTCTTTACCATCACAACGTTTGAGTTACTCTGTAATTAATTTGATGTTTAGTTTACATGACTGCTAAAAATTACTAAGACTGACTTTACTTAAATACTGTACACCTAGTGTACAGCCCCATGTTTTGGTAACAGAAAAATTTGCACCATGTATTCTGTTCTAACGTGGAGTTAATTTTATAAAAATATTTGAATGTACAAAAAGATTCTCAAAAATATTTCATGTGTTTCCTGAAAACTGTACTGTACTGTGGTGTTTTCCAGACTTTAAACATTTCTGAGATTATTTTTTGACTAGAGGTAGAGGTATGAATTCAATATAAAGGGAGAGTCTAGTTTTGGGTAAGAGTAACTGGGACAAATGGAGGCTGATATTCAGATTCCAGCAATCTTCAAAAAACTTCCCAGAATGCTAATACAAATTTATGTTGAGGTAGTTCATTATAAAAATCTTTCAGATACTTTTATTTCTGTAACATTAGAATACAATTTTAAGACTGAACTATGGCAGAAGAGCATAAAGTTTTATGTTTAAGTGCAGCATGACATTTGATGGATGTGCAAGTCAAGTGTCTTCTGGAATAATGAATTATGTTATTTTCATTGTTACAGGAAACCTAAGTATGGAGTTCTCAAAATTCTTCATGAGAGTGGCGTGAGCGTGGGGGAGGGGAGGACCTGCCCGACTCTGGTGATCTGCGAGCACGGGGCGGGTGTTACTGGTGGCTCAGGGAGGGTGAGGATTGCAGACCCTGGGCAGAAGAGGTGAAAGGAGTGGTTATTGGTCAATTCTTTTCTACTTTTTTTTTGGTAATTTTTCTTTCCTTTTTTTTTTTCTTCTTTTTTTCCCATCATGGTTGCCACCAGACAGAAATCCACCACGAGAAGGAGTGTGGGGACCCAAACAGTGCTCCAGCACAAGGATGCAGCTGTGCAGGCTGCCGGCTGCAGGGAGTGCCTGAGCCTGTGCTTCCCAGACGCTGCAACTGACAGTGCCTGTGTGAGGTGCGGTCAGTTGGATGATCTTCTCCATCTTGTGGCAGAGCTAAAAGAAGTGGAGAGGCTGAGGAGCATCAGGGAGTGTGAAAGAGAGATAGATTGGTGGAGCCAGTCCCTGATGCACACACAGCACTCTCCACATGCAACAGGGGATCCCTTCCCCTCTGGTCATCAGGTCAAAGGAGGGGACCAAAGAGATGAGGGGGAATGGAAACGAGTCCTGGCTCGGAGAGGAAGGCGGGTCCCTGCTCAGCCTCCCTCACCTGCCCAGTGGCCTCTGCAGAACAGGTACAGGGCTCTGGAACAGGAGAGCCAAGGAAGTGGTGAGTGAATGTGGAGCCATAAGGTTGACTTCGCTGAGTAAGTCAGACCCATGCATCAGGACCAGTTTAACTAAAAAGAAAAGGAGGGTAGTTGTCATTGGTGACTCCATCCTAAGGGGAACAGAGGGTCCCATTTGCTGCCCAGCCCACAGGGAAGTCTGATGCCTCCCTGGAGCTCGGATTAGGGACATTACTAAAAAACTTCCCAGACTGGTGAGTCCCACTGATTATTACCCATTGTTGGTTGTCCAGGCTGGCAGTGATGAGATCAATCATAGAAGTACTAAGAGAATTAAAAAGGACTTTAAGTCGTTAGGCCAGGTGGTCAAAGGATCGGGGGCACAGGTAGTTTTCTCTTCTATCCCTTCAGTAGGTGACAGGAATAGTGAAAGGAACAGAAAAGTACATGCAGTTAATGCATGGCTCAAAGACTGGTGCCACCAGCAACATTTTGGGTATTATAATCGCGGGGAAGTTTATGCATTACTGGGCATGAGAGATATAGATGGTGTAGAGCTGTCTAAGAGAGGGAGGAGAATACTTGCTGGAGAGTTGGCGGGATTAATAAATAGGGCTTTAAACTAAGTTGGAAGGGGGAAGGGGATAAAACCTGAGTCACTACACGAGTCAAGGGGAAATATCCCAGGGTTAGGCGTAAAAGCACAAGCAATGGTAACAGATGCTCCATTAAATCTCTGAAATGTCTGTATACCAATGCAAGAAGCATGGGGAATAAGCAGGGAGAAGTCTATGTGCAGCTGGAGAACTATGATCTTATTGCAATTACTGAGACATGGTGGGACAGCTCACATAACTGGAATGTGGCCCTTGATGGTTATGTTCTTTTTAGGAAAGACAGGCCAATGAGGCGAGTTGGGGGAGTTGCTCTTTACATGAGAGAGCAACTGGAGTGTATTGAGATCCATCCAGGGGCAGATGAGGAGCAAGTAGAGAGTTCATGGGTAAGAATTAAGGGGCAGGCAAGCTTAGGTGATACTGTGGTGGGTGTCTACTACAGAGCACCTATCAGGTGCTCAGGAGGAGGAAGTTGATGAGGCCTTTTACAGGCAGATGACAGCAGCCTCTCAATCCCAGGCCCTGGTTCTCATGGGGGATTTCAACTACCCAGATGTTTGCTGGAAGTCCCTCACAGCCAGCCATCCTCAGTCCAGGAGGTTCCTCCAGTGCATCGATGATAACTTTTTGATGCAAATGGTGGATGAGCCAACCAGGAGAGGAGCGCTGCTGGACCTTGTGTTCACCAACAAGGAAGGTCTGGTTGAAGCAGTGAAGGTTGAGGGTAATCTTGGCTGCAGCGACCATGAGATAGTGGAGTTCAGGATCTTGTGTGGTAAAAACAGAATACCAAGCAGGATTGCAACTCTGGACTTCAGAAGGACCAGCTTTGGCCTCTTCAAGGAATTGCTGGGGGAAACGCCTTGGGACAGGGAGCTGAAAGGTAAAGGGGCCCAAGAGAGTTGGTTGGCATTCAAAGACCACTTCTTCGAGGCTCAGGATCAGTGCATCCCATCAGGTAGGAAATCAAGAAAGAGATCCAGGAGACCTGCATGGTTAACCAGGGATCTGCTGGGCAGACTCAGGTGGAAAGGGAGGGTGTATAAATTGTGGAAGGAAGGGCTGGCCACTTGGGTGGAGTACAGGACAGCTGTCAGGGAGTGTAGGGAGACAGTCAGAAAAGCTAAGGCCTCCTTGGAGTTGAAACTTGCAAGGGAGGTCAAAGACAAGAGAAAGGACTTCTTCAAATACACTGCTGACAAAACTAACACTAGAGGCAATGTAGGCCCTCTGTTGAATGAGGTGGGTGCCCTGGAGACAGAGGACAGAAAGAAGGCAGAGTTGCTGAATGCCTTCTTTGCCTCTGTCTACACTGTTGGAGACCGTCCTCAGGAGCCTCAGTCCCCTGAGGCCCCAGAGGAAGTCATGACAAAGGAGGAGTCTGCCCTGATTGATGAGGAGTGGGTTAAGGATCAGTTTGAACACTTGAACATCCATAAATCCATGGGCCCTGATGGGATGCACCCACGGGTGCTGAGGGAGCTGGCGGGAGTCATTGCTAGACCACTCTCCATCATCTTTGGTAAGTCGTGGGCAACAGGTGAGGTGCCTGAAGACTGGAGGAAAGCTAGTGTCACTCCAGTCTATAAGAAGGGCAGGAAGGATGACCCGGGTAACTACAGACCGGTCAGCCTCACCTCCATCCCTGGAAAGGTGATGGAACATCTTATCCTTGACGCTGTCTCTAGGCATATCAAGGATAAGAAGGTTATTAGGAGCAGTCAGCATGGCTTTGCCAAGGGAAAGTCATGTTTGACCAACCTGATAGCCTTTTACGAAGACATAACCAGGTGGATGGATGGTGGCCGTGCAGTGGATGTGATCCATCTGGATATCAGCAAGGCCTTTGACACCGTCTCCCACAGCATCCTCATAGGTAAACTGAGGCAGTGTGGTCTGGATGACCAAGTAGTGAGGTGGGTCGGGAACTGGTTGAAGGGAAGAAGCCAGAGAGTTGTGGTCAATGGGGCTGAGTCTGGCTGGATGCCTGTGTCTAGTGGGGTCCCTCAGGGGTCAGTGCTCGGGCCGGTGCTGTTTAATATATATATCAATGATCTGGATGAGGGATTAGAGAGTGTTGTCAGCAAGTTTGCTGATGATACGAAATTGGGAGGAGTGGTTGACACACCGGAAGGCTGTGCAGCCATTCAGAGAGACCTGGACAGGCTGGAGGGCTGGGCGGGGAGAAATCTTATGAAGTTCAACAAGGGCAAGTGTAGAGTTTTGCACTTGGGAAAGAATAACCCCATGTGCCAATATAGGTTGGAGACTGCCCTGCTGGAGAGCAGCGCAGGGGAAAGGGACCTGGGGGTTCTGGTGGACAACAGGATGACCATGAGCCAGCAATGTGCCCTCGTGGCCAAGAAGGCCAATGGCATCCTGGGGTGTATTAGAAGGGGAGTATCAAGTAGGTCAAGAGAGGTCCTCCTGCCCCTCTACTCTGCCCTGGTGAGGCCGCATCTGGAATATTGTGTCCAGTTCTGGGCCCCTCAGTTCAAGAAGGACAGGGAGCTACTTGAGAGAGTCCAGCGCAGAGCCACAAAGATGGTGAAGGGAGTGGAGCATCTCCCTTATGAGGAAAGGCTGAAGGAACTGGGTCTCTTTAGCTTGGAGAAGAGGAGGCTGAGGGTGACCTCATTAATGTTTATAAATATGTCAAGGGGGAATGTCAGAAGGATGGAACCAGGCTCTTTTCAGCGGTGTCCACTGACAGGACAAGGGGCAATGGGTGGAAGCTGGAACACAGGAGGTTCCATAAAAATATGAGGAAAAACTTTTTTACTGTGAGGGTGACAGAGCGCTGGAACAGACTGCCCAGGGAGGTTGTGGAATCTCTTTCTTTGGAGACATTCAAAACCACCTGGACATGTTCCTGTGCTCTCTACTGTAGGTGGTCCTGCTCTGGCGGAGGGGTTGGACTAGACGATCTTTGAGGTCCCTTCCAACCTCTAACATTCTGTGGTTCTGTGATTTTATTTTCTTGTTGTTATTTTTACTTCTACATTCTTCTGTAGATTAATTTCTGTCTCTCCTTTTAGTCTTACTTAACTGTAGTGTTGAAGGCAGGACAAGCAGCATATTGGTTTTAGCTGTTGAGTTCCAAAGCCAGCTCAGGCTGGGTCACTGTTGTACTTGCCCAGTTTTTCCTGTGACACTCATCCTCCACTGGTTCCGGTTGTTCCTGCTATAGTAGGTCCTAGAGCATACAACTAAAATCAAGGGTTATTTTCTCCAAAAGTTAAATCTCCTTGATATACACACTGGATTTCCTTATCATCTTGCATTGTACACCAATTGCACCCAAGTCCTCTAGAGAAAGCAATCCCATGAATGTGGTTGCCTTTTCCAGAGGGAGGAGCAACCCATTAACAACCCACTCAGTTCTGTAGGTGAGCTACAGCTACCTTTTATCTTTCCAGAGTCCCTGCTTTGTTTGGGCAGGACCAGGTCAGATAGCAGATCCTCTAGTGCTAAGAAGCCAAGTGGCTTCTCTTAAATTTGCTGAGGATACAGTTTGCTTCAAGATTTCCAAGGCAGGCAAACACAGCTTGGACATAATTTTTCAACTCCTTTCAATCTTGAGCTGTGTTTTCCTTATGACTGCTCCTGGGTATTGCAATTGTTAGCTTGATCTTGTAGAAAAAAACAATTCCATGAAGAATCACCTTGTTTTGTTTGTTTGTTTTTAAAAGAATTAAGAGTTCTTTATTGGTTGCTGATGTAAATTTCATGGCTGAATGAACCTAATGGGAACATGCACAGCCAAGTGCATGTAACCTAAACTACTTATGTTTTACTGTTTCACTACAGGTTTCTAAATCTCTCTGATAAAAATCAAAATGTGGGATTTGGTGGGTTTTTTTTGTTGTTGTGTGGGATTTTTTTCCTTTATTTCTTTTTCTAAAAAATTAAAGCCATCTTTGATTGTGATAAACTTTTCATAATACATCCAGACACTCATTTAACCAGAGTGCATTTCTTCAGACAGGGGCCTCAACAATGAACTTCCGTTCATGTGTTTTTGACCACAAAGAGACACTCAGCATCTTAAATCTTACTACTGCTGCTCTGTAGATGTGAGTTTGTTGATTTGGGATGTTTTTTTACATACACTGTATACAAGCTGGATTCCTCAGTTTATTAATTTCAGCAAAAGTCTTTCTAAGAATCTGACCCAGGTAGAATGAAGTTGCTCAAGGAAGCTTGATATGTGTTCTTGCAAGTCTTGTAGCAGAGGATGAGATGCACTTGTGGAAGTAGCGGTTTCTGGGGACTGGAACACCCAGATGCATTATCGTGTATCAGCTTTTAATTTATCAGGGGCTAGGTAGCAACTGATTTCTGCTGGAGTTCTACAGGCAAACCAAATGTGCCATTAATTTCGAATTTCTGCCATCTTTCAGCAATATCCAGTAGGTGGCAGAAGTACACAAGGAATTTGTATAATCCTTTTCTTGTCGGAGTTCTTTTATGTTTGAATCACTTCAAAGATTTTAATTCAAATTTAGTCCAGATCATTAAAGTACTCTCACTCCTTTATGCGTATGTATCTCCAAATTTTGTCTTAATTAGGGGTGGGTGTGTGTGTCACTTTTTATTTTATGCTCTTCTTCCTTCATATTAGTTGGTTTCTGTGCTAGATTGTAGAGAGGAAACCAAAATATTTTCTGTCCGTATTCATTAGGGAATTTTCAGGTCATCCACTGGGAACAGTGGCAGGTAATCCTTTCTCACATTGCTGTACTGTGGGATAATAATGTAAACATGGCTTTTGTCTAAAGAGATAATTGTTTTTCATGAGGAATCAAAACTTAACTCTCCATCCTGCATCTTTTTTATAGATCAATTGGTAATTTATTTATTATTTATTTACCTTTTCACTTTCTTTAGTATTCTGTGAGACTTCCTACTATGACTTTGAGCTTACAGTTCCTATTTTGCCTGATGGCAGGAATGATTCCTTTTGGGCACGTAAGGCTGCTGTACTTAATCAGACCAAAAGCCCTAGAAGCTTTAATCAGAGCAGAAGCCCTGGAAGCTTCATACATGTGCCATGTGAGGCTGATTTAAGGCTTTAAGAAAGGTGGGGAGGCTTTCACTTCCACTTCTGCTGCCATTTGATCTTGTGTGGTTAACTGTCTATATATTGAATATATACTTTTTCCTCATTGTCTTCTCTCAAGTATTTAGTTTTCTATTAAGACACAAGGAAGTACACAGAGAAGACTTTGGGTTATAAATTTATTTTGCATGGCGCTGTGGACAAACACAACACATTAATTATAAAGAACAGGAAAAAATGCTTTAGTGTCTTATTGCAGATATGCAGTCAAGGCATATTGGCTCTCTACTAATTTCATATTTATCTGCTATTTGTAGAATTATCTGCATGTTCTCTGATTATCAAAATAAGAAAAAAAATAACTATTCTCTTGGTAGTATGTAACTGATAAAAGTTTGAGAATATGTAGCAAAATGCAGGGGAGGAAAACCAACATTTTATATGAGCATATCTGTCCAGCATAAATGCATTTTATTTACACTAGCCAGGGCTACTTGCTTCAGAAGCTTCTTTGTCTCAGATCTCATTTTTCATGCTAAGAGACAAATATGTTAGCCATATGCCATCATTTTAGATAAGGAAATAGAGCTAATCTAGTTTTAAGAAAGCCAGTCGTTATGAGAGAAAATAAATGGAAGGAGGTCACTGAAGACCTATCGTGGAGCTAGCCTTTAAACACTTCTGCAGAAACTTTTAATCATATGGGTGAGCTTCACAGGCTCCTTTTGTAACTGAAAAACTTCAGAGATGAAGCTGTAGATGTGTTTTGTGCTGCCCCCCTTGCGTAGCAAAGACATGGGGACTACTTGGATTAATTGCAGCATCAGGCTTCTAAAAAATGTGTTGCCAAAACAGATCCCAATCTCAAGTGTCATGTTGCTTGGCTTGTAAAAATGTGAAGACAACTATCATGCTGTTTTTAATTTACTCCCTTGGCCTGTAACTATGATAGTCCCTGTAACATGTCAGGAATGTTTCCCTTCAGAATACCAATGCGAGGTACAACTGTAGTGGCTGCTGCTGCTGTGTTTTTCCTTTCTGTTCTTTACTTTCGTATGAGTATCAAGTGGTGGTTTCTTGGGCTGCTATCTGAAATAATTTCTGTGTTTTAACTTGCATTACTAGGTGAATGTTGCTCCTTTAAAAATTAGGAAATGTGGGAGGGGTCTGAATATGGTAAGTTTTAGAAATTAATATAATGCACTTTTTTAAAGCAATATGGTTCTTTGGAGTAAGAAGAAACTACCTCCCAAGTGGTCTAAGAACCCCATTAATAGATACTAACCTTCAATTGTGTTTCCTTGGTACTTTTGCTTTTAAATAAGAAAAGAGTCACACAATTTGCTATAATAGGTTTTCTGCATAATTTGTATTTGCCTTAAACATCAGACAAAATGCCTTTTAAGAAGACAACATTAGCAGTTTTAAACTTTAGTATATATTATATAGTAAATATATATTTTTACTACATATTTATATATATATTTATATTTACTAAATATATATTTACTATATAACTGCATTAGCAGTTATAAGCTTCAATTTCACAAAAATGAAACAATATAATTGCATCTAATATTTTTGTTTTCTTTTATGATGCTAGGCACCCAAAATTACTTGATGTTTCCTAAGAGAATGTTGAAAGAAAAACTCCATCCTCATAAATCCTTCAGGAATTAGGTTGTTGCTTTGGGTTTTTTTTAATGGAATTGAAGAAATCATCTATACCAGTCAGTAACAAATCTTCCAGCTAAAGCTTTTCCTGACATTAAGGATTAATTACTGCTAACTCACCTGTTTGTCTTCTGAAATTTCACTTCATGTTGTGAGAAAACAATGGTATTAAGTGTTAGACTGACAGTTTTCCCTTTCATACAATGTAATGCCCCACCTGGCAGTGCTAGGTTAAAAAAACACTTCAAATCTTTATTTCAGCCCTTCAGTTTGTGTGTGTTTCTATAGGACATTGCTCTCCTGGATAGTCACTGTGGAAAAAAATCAATGTCGTCTCAGGAAACTAGAGGTGTTTTGGCATGGTGTTTTGCATGTCATCTTGCAGATACGAGCCAAATCTAATTTGAGTAATAAGACGTAAATATTAAGAAATACCAGATTTTATTTTTTTTTTACAGATAGTAGTATTTATCTAATGTGTACCTGAGCACTGTGTTATATGTAAACAGATGATTTTGAAGTTGAAATAGATGATTTTGAAGTTGAAATGTTTAGTAATCAGAAGGACAATCTGTTTTGCTAGCTTCATTTGTGCCTGAGAAAATGGCTATCAAATAGAATATTTTTTTTTTAAGAAATGTTTCTGATTTTTACTGAATTTTCTCAACTCCCTTTTCAAAGCAACCATAAAAATCCTTGAGTTCTCTGAGGAATTGTCATGGCAACTTGCTGACAAAAGCAGTGTTCGTACTTCACTTTTTGTTAATTTATCATGTTCTTCACAGTACAAACAAATAAGCTCAGGTCAGTGTTAACAGGGTTTTGAGAGCAGAAGTCTTTGCTCTTTCCCTGGTGCCCAACACTAGGAATTGCCCCAGGAAGTGTCTAGTGACTGTGAGCCCTCCTGAAGTGCTGGAGCTGGCCAGGCTGGAAAAGAGTACAGTGAAAGCACTGTCCTCTCCTACCAGTTGTGGCTGTCACTGGCCACTCTGATAAAACAGTTTCATTCACCACAATGGCAGTCTCAGGTTTTTACTAACACCCTGACTCTGAACTAAAATAGAAGAAATTGTTTAAAAATAATCAGATTTAGAAGGAAAAGATTTACTGTAGCCAAATTAAACCCTTGCTGATGTGGAATAGTCTTCTAGTTGAAGCACTGCCTGTCACTTTCTTTTTGAATTTGAGCTAAGTAAATATGTCTAGAAAAATTGATTGTATAATAGGACAACGCCAAAATGCACTTCTGAAACTAATTTCCACAAATAAGATTGGAAGGTTTTTTTTAAAAAAATAAAATATTCCAGGTAATCTCTAGAAGTTTTGTGGGTTTTAGAGTAGCTTTTTGTTCCTTCAGATGATGACAGAATAAAGATGTTTTTCTTTTTTCAAGGTTGATCTTGTATTGCCTGTATCGTAAACATCAGTGACTTTCACTTCCCATCATGGATAATAGGAAATGATGATACACTAATAATCCACTGTGACAAAATGACAGTGTTCTGGTTGAAATCCAGTGCACTGATTTTGTTCTTTGTGATTGTGAAGTGGCTGAAATTTGTGTTTATCAGGCATCAGGGGCTCTAGGACTGTTAGTTTATCAACAAGATGCTCTACAGAATAAGCAGACTTGATTGGCAACTGCCACAGATTGATGTATGTAAATTTGCCTCCTTAGGACCAAACTTTGGTAATACTGATAGATTAACAGGCAGGATAGATCCCTAATGCTGAGAAGGTTTATAGTGAAATATGCATAGATAAAATGAGCAGGTGCCCCTTTTTCTGTCAGTAGGTGAAGCAGAAGGGGGTGTGTGCATGTTCTGCAGTTAGATTGCTACAAAAGTTGTGTATTCATACATTAAGAACAAGGTTAAAAGACTGACAGGTAGCTAAACTGAAGAAGAGAAGAACTTATGCTCACTCCACGGTAAAAATTATAAGTAAAGTATGAGTTAATGTCTTTGAAATCCCCCGAGAGCATCAAGAAGGGGCCTGCAGGTCAAGTGCTTGAGGATTCCTGGTCACCAAGGATGGAGCAGCTACCCAATAGGCCAGATGTTTGGTTGCCTGTAGTGTAAATTGTGTAGGGTTTACACATATTGCCTTACACATATTCCCTTACCTAGCTCCAAACTGGGACTAACAGCTAGAAACTTAAATGGAGTTCCCAAGTAATCAACAATTGCCTACCCACAACTGGCCAAAACACATCCATTCCTGGCTCTTGATGTGTTCTTCGTTGTTAGCGAATGATGGAGTTAGTTGCCAATCTTGGTGTCAAGGGTGTGTTCCCATTGCTCCCAGTCTGGGTGAGAGGTTTAATTGAAAGAACAAAACATATTGTTGCACAGAGAAGAGAAAGAAATCAGAAGCAGGGCTATTCTCCAGGTCTTTGGTCTGTTTCAAAACCATTCTCCTAAAGTTAGAAACATTAAAGGACTGTTGCCTCCTTCCCCTATCAAGCATTCTGTGAGCATCGCTAATGTGTGCATTGCTCGAAACCAAGAAGCAGCTTAGGTTAGTATCTACATTTTAGTAGAACTGCAAGACATGCCTAGTGTCTCATTAAACACATCAGTTTGACTTTCTAGCCTCAGATAATGCTATTACTGGCAGTGATGCTTGCTTCAGTGAACTAGGAAAACACAGAGAAGAGCGTGATTTGTTTTGTTTGTTTGTTCTGCTGTTCCAGCTGGATTAAGCTAAATTATTCTCATCTCAATGACTTGCTGCAGATATAAAAGGGTTGCAGTTCTTACTCTGATGAGAAACAAGAAGATTACCTCTGCTCCAGAATGCTTACTTTTTTTTTTTTTTTTTCCCCCCTTATGCGTAGTGTATTCCTCCAGTGTTTGGTAGTTAAGTGAATCATAAAGTTTTCATGCTCTGCAGTGGGTATATTCATATGCAAAACTACTACTATGTTGTCATGAAATTGTAATAGGACACAGCACTTGCCACAGCTGTGGACTTTTTCACAACCATCTGAATCTCCAGGTGTGCCCTTGAACCGACAATAACAAAGTGATGTGCTACTGTCATACCTTTACTGTATTTTATAATCTCACTGTCTGGGCAAATTGTTTTGTAGGAAGGAGGTAATACCTGTTCTGAAATTTTCCCAACATTTACATGGTTTTACATGTTCAAAATTCCATCTGAAAACATACAAAGCATAGAAATACAGATGATATATAAAGCACTATTGTATGGATTAAAATGATAAATTTCAAGAAAGGAATGAATTATAGCTCAGATTAGTTAAAATATTCTATGAAATTCAAAACAATGCTTTTATATTGTTGAATATAGTTTCTGGCTGCTCAGTTATTTGTGTGTCAGCGTAAATAATAATAGCCTGCAATTAGAACACCAGCATTTCTCTTTGTTTGCAAGGAAGGAAAGAACGAAAAATATCTTTCCTGCCATATGGAAAATTCACATGTGGAGACTTTTCAGTCTCCATCAACCAAAGTAGTTACAATTGCATTACCTTTGTTATTATGTTTTGAACCAAAATAGTCATTGAGAGTGAAATTCATCTTATGGGAAAGATCAGCAGAAAGCCCTTTGTTGCCACTATGTTTTTAATATAGTTGGAGAAGGCAGCAGATAAAAGGAATCTTGGGTTGCATTTAGAACTGTATGTATTCCCTCTCTGCTAAATCTGTATAGTTGAGGCTGTTGGCATCATAGTTGAATAGACTTCGGCTGCCACTTTTTCAGATACTCTGGAGGACATTTGGCTTACTCCACCCACTCCACACCACTGCTCAATGAGTTTGAAATCTCATTATCTTGTAGGAATCATTGCAAAGGATTTTATGTTCACAGGTGTTTTTTTAGTACTGTTCAATTTAATAGACTCCAAAACAGAAGAAATTTAATTTGAAAGAAAAGAGCAGATTTGGGGTTTGGTGGGTTGGTTTTGGTTTGTTTGTTTTTTGGTTTTTTTTTTGCTTGATTTGTACCGATCTGCTTAGGCATTGGATGTTTTGGTAGGGTTTGTTTAGGGTCTTTCTTTTTATTGATAACTAATGCAGCAGGTGAAACAGCGAGCCTGATTTTTAGCTATTTAAATTGCATGCTTATTATCACTACACAACATTTGTACAAATTCTGCATATTTTTTAAAAAAAATTCTTAAGGAAACTCTTTGTAAGATATTTTTTCATTTATAATATAGGCATCTTTAGGTGTGGGGGAAAATTTTCTAGTTGTCCTGGTTTGAGCTAAACAGGACCAATTCTGTTTTCTGATGGCAGGGAGGGAGAATCAATATTTTCTCTCCTTTTTTCTCTTACAAATAGACATATTTAGCCACAATCTGCTAAGAATGGAAATGAGTTGTTACTTAAACTAGTGTTCTTTCTGTAGTTGCCATTTCTGCCCTTGAGACTGTGAAGAGCTTATGTTTTTGAGACTGAATTTGAGTATTGAGTCAGCAGAGTTTTGGTTCTTTCCTAACTTACGTCCACCAGCTTTTGGAAGGATTTAGAAAGTTAGTGCACAGCCTCTTCAAAATAAGATCTCATACTTGCACATGATACTGTACGTAAAAAAAAAAAAAGTGTATTATGTAAGTATCTTGGGCTTAGCTTTTATCTGCAGAGCACAGCATTTTTACTTTACTAAAATACTTACCTGTAGAGCAGCTAGTAAGACCAGAATCTCATAGATCATGTTGTGAAATTGCTAATACTCAATAAAGTGAATTTTGTGAATGTGGATTTTAAATTGTGAAAGTTAATGATGCATTTTCTTCTTTCAAATGATGATGTTTCAGGACTATAGAATTGCCACTTGTCAAAATGTAAAGTCTTCTGAGATGCCCTTTCTTGTATTTATGATTTTTTTAATTTTTTTTTATCAGAAAATTTTATCTTACAACTTACAAATCACAGTCATTTGGTATTTAGGTCTGTTACTGTTTACCTGTGTTGATGAGCACAGTAGTTTCTACATAGTTTGCTGTTATGATATTAGAAAATCTGTTTTTCCTGAGCTGCTCCAACCAAGCAGTAGACTGACTCCTTTGAGAATCTATAGCTTTTATATTGGCAAAAAAAAAAAAAGCTTTAAATACTGTATAATTTTGAAAAATTGGATGTAGAGTAGAAACTGTTAATACCATGTACTAATCATATTTTGACCAGAGTTAACAGCACAATACAATTGCCGAGGAACACTGCAATTGATACGCAGAAAGCAACACCAGAAATTCACCAGGTGACATCTCTATTAGTAGCTTCAGAAATAAACTTACCAAGTATGTTACTCTGTCTGAAATTTTACTTGCCAAAAGCAACCGCTTAAATTTAAGCTGGAGTGTCCACTGGGGAAAGCCTTGTAAAACAAAAATGAGGCCCAACACCCCCAGGAACAATCATAGCTAAAGAAGCTGTGCATGTAATGGACATGTAATGGCACAGTAAAACGCTCTTAAACACTCAATACTGTCATTACGTTTAATAGAAGTGCTAGAAGAGTTCTTACTACAGAGGTGAAAGAAAAAATTTTGACTTATTGGAAGACATAACTGACAATCAAGTACTTTGAACAGTGACTTTCTTTTTAATTTTAAAATAAACTTTCTAATATTTTTGTGTCCCAATAATACTGAAGTATTTAATTATGTGTATTTGTGATGAAAAAATGAAATTGTAACATTTCAAAAATTATTACTTAATGCTTTAAACAAATGGAAAGGTCTGTTATCTGCAGTTGTACAAAACCATTTCATAGGAACCATCAGCCTATTAGAGTTTCTCTTATAGCGATCAGGCTGTTGGAGTTTCGTAGCTTTAGAATAGGGCAAAAATGTTATGAAATCAATTAATGATGATTTTTCATGATAAATACTGTGTAAACTGTATACTCGGCTTCATTCTGCCCCTGGACATACCAGCTGTTCACAGCCATACTCAACAATTAACATCAGATTAATTTCAACAATTGTATTTGCATTATTTAACTTAGGAAGACTGAGGTGGGTAGCTGTTAGTATCATAGCAACCATGATTTATTGTAGCTATGGTTAACAACATTGTTTTTTGGAAAAAAAAGAAAAAAAGAAAGAAAAATCCCCAAACCCAGGTGGTTCTGTGCCACTACCCGTAGCTACATCTTTGTAGTGTGTTGTGCTACTAATTTAACTGTCAGCACTGGATTCTAATCCAAGACATGTAAATGGACGGACTACATGTATACGTTGGAACATTTGGAAAAACTTTACATGCACTTCTGGGGAAACCCCCTGGGTTCTGGTAACATCCTGGGCAACCCCTGGGCTTCTGAGAAATAAAAATTAAATGCAATGCAGTGAAAAAGCCTATGTTTGGAGGAAGTCTTCGTAAGAAAGCAAGCTGCTTTGGTTATCTCAAGCTATGGAGGGATAATAAAAAATAAAAAGATGTCAAATCCTGAGAAGTTTGTAGAATGCAACGCAAAGTTGCCATTGTGCAGGTGGTGTTCAACCTCTGTTCAGAGAGCTCATTCATTCCTCTGCATGAGAAATGCGTTCTGGTGGCTTCAGCCACCCCAGTGAAACTGAAGTGGGCTGCTTGTTCATTCAAACTTCTTTTGAGTAGTTCTGAGGACGGTACAGAATTACATTGTCACACCGCTGTCAGAATGGTCTTTGGTTTTGGTACTGTTAATGGAAAAATAATTTGGGGAGCAGAAAGTGTTTGCATACACTAGAGAATGGCTGTCCTTATGAATTCAGCTCGAATCTGTTAACTAAGCTTTTGCTACTCTTATTATGTCCTGTATTAAATGAAAACATATGGCTTCATATTACGTATCATTTAATGTTATTTGATCTTTACATAGCCCACGTGATCAATGGAAATAGCTTTAGAGTGAAAGCAAAGCCAACATTTTTCACTTTCTTACAGACTTAATATTTGTATCAAGTAAATCAATTAGAATTACTAAAAGGCAAGGAAACAAAAAATAGCAGTGATAAATGTGCTAAATTTAAAATAAAACATAATGAAAGTCTGTTATCTGGTGGAAAGAAATTAGATATGTGTACATGCATTTCTGAGAGTATGTGTGTGTGAGTAGGTGTGTAGTGAGGGAATGCTGAGAGACTAAGAAAGTACCTGTTTGTTTTTTCCTTTAGACAAATTATGTTCGTACAGCCATTAACCAAGTAGACATATGGCATCATTTCACAGAGGAATTTATGTATAGCAAATTCTTCACCAGTTCCCTGTTGTTCCTGAAAAAATGCATTCAGCACAAGTGTTCTGTGAGCTATTCCAAATGCAAAATATGTAAAAATATTTTGAGAGGTCATGATGATTTTGTTCTGAGAAGTAAACTAGATATCTTTAGAAATAATCTTAAAATTTTCTTTGCTTTTTATTGTTATTTTGTTGTTGTTTTAGTAGAACTTTAAAAGGAACTTCTCGTTTCTCCTGAGGTGTATATGTGATATGAAAGGGGACGGGGAAGACCAAAAGCCGTCTAAGAAAATCGTGATATTTTGGATCTGGACATAGTAATAAACTGGTGGCTAGTATCACAGTCAGTGAGAATGATGCTAGGTAATCCTGTCATCCTTACTCTTGCACTAAATGACATCTTTATGGGTGAGAATAGCTGGAGTACAGAAGATGATATTCAGAAAGATAGTTACCGATTCTTTATTCCAACGATTCTTTGAAAATATTGGATGTCTAATCAGTAAGACTAAACACTTGTATATGTCATATTGGGATCTGGATGTTTGAATCCACATGAATTCCAATCTAAAAAGTCAGATGTTTAAGAGGCCGTAAAATAATACTCAGTGTAGTGACAGAGTTCTTTGTCTTCATTTTTAATTAAATCTTGAACAGTCAATATTTAATTTTTAAGTGATATTTATAGTGATAATTTTATTATGCTTTTTTCTTGACTCCTATCTGTGAAGAAGCATCTGTAGGATGGAAGTAAATGTCAGAGCCAAAGGCTTATTTGATTAAACGATGGCAATGGCATTAATCTTCAAAAGGAAATCAAGATAATAGATGGGGCTGGATGGACCAGGAGATTGATAATTGGTTAGAAAGCTTTTGACCTTTGAGCCAGTAGTTCAGATTCAAGCCAAGTCAGTAGTGACTGAAAATCATTATACTCTGATAGCAGTGCAATTGCCATGTGAAATGGGTGATTGGTTTCATTCCAGTTCCTAGTGAACTGGTACTCTTACTGCAAAAATAGCTACTCCCATTGTCAGGGCTTTAAGGAAGGAAAGGATAAAAACTGCTTTAATATGTAACCCTCAAAAGTATTTTGGGAGGCAAGGAAGGGGAGAAACTGCAGTCCGCTGGCATATTGAAAGCATCACAAATACTATGAAGCTCTTGTTAAGGAACTAAAATCTCTGGATTCTTGTTTTCTCCATGTGACTCAATACAAGTGAAAGTTTTTTACGTTACACAAACTTAAACACCTTTATAGTGATATTTCTCAGTTATAATAAATTGAATTGTTTTGGCTATTTTCAGTAGGAAAAAAATGTGTGGCAATAGAGATTTATTTATTTATTTATTTTGGCAGTTTGCAATTCACAGAAAACTGTTAAGCAAGTAGTTTATATGTATTTATTTGACCTTGAAATTGTGCTTGACCGGTTCTGAGTCAATGGATGATGCATACTTGAATTGAGCTACTAAAGATTTACAACTGCTTGTCTGTGTCACTTTGTGTTTCTCCCTCCTTTATTGGATGACCTGATGTTAATAATTAATACCACCTGAAACCAATATAATTTATTCCTGTAAGAAATCATTTAGCTTGCTGGCAATCTCAGGAACCACAGAGAGTCATATTAAAATGATGGAGGATTACATTTGTCTACCTCTTACTCTTCTGAGTAGAGCTTGGTCACATTTACCATCTCCTTTACCGTCCATTTCCTTTAACTCTTTTTACCTGTGAAGAATGTGGATTTGTTGCTCACACAGGCACACTTCCTGAGTGATTTTTTTTTTTTCTAGTTTACATGTTTCTTTAATCTATTGAGTTCTCTGCAAACTGAGAGGATGTTCTGTCGCTTGAGCACATGTGTATTGCCATGTCTTTTACATGGTTTATGCTTAAATTATTAAGGTTTTATCTATTCTTGCTTGTTTAACTATTTTCCTTTCTTTTAAATCACTGTAAAATTAGTATTTGACTGTCTGACATTTATTGTCACTGTACAGTATTAGGTTTCTTATCTGTAAAACACCCACCTTGCCCCATCTGAACCTCCTTTCAAATCTGGAGTATTTAATATATAACTTGTGTCTCATTTTATTAAATAGCCACTCAAGTTAGTAGATTTTACTAGTAGATTTCTTTATTGTCTTTGTTTTAGGTCTATAGTAGACAAAACATAGAAAATAAAAAACACACTTAAATGACCACTTAAAACTCAAATAATGCTCATATCATTCGAAGTTTTTTCACTCTAAAACGACACTGTTTCAGAGGTTGCTGCAGTGTTTTCTCCAATGAAAGAAAGCTGCTTTAGAAACTCTTTGGATTTGTGTAGAGTCTTTCTGAATCCTTCCAAATGCAACTTTGTAAAACACAAAGTACTAAAAGGATGAAAGGATATGATAATTTTAGGACTAAGACTGTTGGTTGTTTTACTGTAACTTGTGCATCTCCCTTAAACTGCCAGCAATGACATGAAAAAACCTCCATCTACTGCAGCCAGAAGAAAAAGGAAAATGCAGGGGTGGTGCAAAGATTTAACCTGCAGTGCTGTAGTCCCTGGAAGCTTTACTACTTAATTCTATCACAGGAATCTCAAGCTTCAGCAAAGGAGTTGGTGTTGCTTGTCTTAATATTGATTCTTGAATGAGTAAACATGAAAGCATTATTAGCTGTACATTATTACATAATTGTGTTTGAGAGCGTATTTATCAAATAAGCCCAGATGGAAATGTTCCTCTTTACAAAATTGTCTATTATGGTTTTGAAGAGAGGTTAAAAATTGCATGGCATTCTTGTTTTTCCAGTGCATGTGTGACTGCCAGATTTATGTTAAACACACTCGTGCAGTAAAATGTACAGGGAGAAGTGAGGGATAGAAAAGCTTTTCACTCTGTGATCAAGTTCTTTCTAAATTAGTTTGCATGTATGTGACAGCCCCATATTTTTGTCTTGCGTGAAAATGTTTGTTCATGATGAATAATTGTTGATGTAAAGGGAACATGAAAAGAAAAGCAGGCCTGGATGCCAGCTTCACAAATGTCTCCAAAAGAGGAACAGTCACCTTCATCTGCAGTTGCAATCCACCTCCTTCCTGGTGGCAGCAAGTGGGCACAGACAGAGAAGTGCTATAAAATTCAGTCCACATACAAAACCAAAAGAGAGCAAGGGACCATAATTTCGTGCAGTGCAAGTTAGATGAATAGCAGTTTAAGATTGTACTTGAAAAAATATCTGTAAATCTAAGTCAATGGTACTGCACCAAATATGCCCATTTTGTATCACTTGGTACTTCCTGCAGTTTCAGGGATGAGAACAATCCTTGCAGCCTTAGCTTTGTTTTGTAAATATGTTCAAAAACTTCCCTGTGGACACAAGTATATTCCAGCATACTCAAATGGCAACATAGTTTCCCGTCAGTCTCCTCAGGCTAAACGATTAATCCAGACGGTATGTTACAGTTCTCATGCTGTACTTTTCCTCCAGCTAAGTAAACTGGGTATTTGCAGAAAAGGTTTTTCAAATTTAATCAATGCAACGGAGGAAAAAATCAATAAGGTTTACAGAACCACTCCAGTCCTTATTTGTAGTAAGAGTCATTGTGATCTTTCTCGTTACCAGTGTTTTTGGTAAGAGGTACCAAGCAATAAATAACTGGGGCTGTATACTGCATGATAACAATATTTTTAAGGGAATGGGCACTTTCAGTGCTAATGCTGAAAAGCTGGATTCTTTTTTTTTTTTCCCTTGGCTTTCCAAACTTTCCAATTTTTCTACATTAGCAGACTCAAGACATCTACAATGTGTTGTTTTAAATGCATGCTTCAGCTGCTGTTTTTAACTCGTATCAAGTGTTATTGATCCATGAAGTTAATATCACTGCTATCAAATTCAATTCAATAACATGAACTAACACAGAAAAGGAACAGGTTGCTTTCTTCTGGTTTGGGTGTTTTATTTTCTATTGGCAGTTTCTGAGACAGAAGCAGCTTGTATATGATTGGGGTTCTTCTCGGACTTATTGTTCATTTTTTGGTAGGTTTACTTATTTTTTAATGTAAGGGCCACAAGTAAACCCTTGAAAAGAAAAGCAAGTGTGGTTCATCTGGTGAGCTTGGAGTGAAGCATGTGATTTAAGTCCCTCTTGCCTTATTGAGAAAGTAAAAAAAGAATTGTCCCATTAAGTGTGTAGGTTTGTTTCCAATGCTTCCTCCCTCCCAAATATGATGAATTTAAAAGGTAGAAGAGATCATCACATCCATCGGGTCTGAGTATTTGAATAGAACCAGCTATTGGAGTTGGAGTCAATTGCTCCTACAGTAAATTTATTCTCAGTGAAAAAATTACTGGGGCATATGAAATTTGTGGTTGAGTGGCAGTAATAATTTCAGAAGTATATACAAATCATTATTGAATAAATACTTCTTCCACTGAAGTGAAAGGAAATGCTGTTTTGTGGAGTTTTGTTTGGTTTTGGAGTTTTTTGTTCCCCTCTACCCCCACTCCCCAAATAACGTACTGTAGCTTCTTAAGGTACTTAAAGTGGTGGCGGATGGTACTGCAGAACAAAACATACATTTATGAATATACAGTTTATGTTGTAGTGTACTATTAGCTTTTGTTTTAATGTTTACTTCAAACAGGGCGATATGGGTTACTAATGTCTGTATGCACCCTTTCTGTGCATAATTCATCTGCAACTTCCGTGTTTGTAAATTTCTAAAAGCCTTAATCTAATGTTTTGGCACAAAGTCGTTAGTATGTTTTTCTTTAGTAGCCCCTTATCTTGGATAAGAATACTGCCTGGTATGTGAAAGACTGCAAATAGATACAGGTTTAGCTGTTTGTCTTCTATTGAGTTTTCTATGCTTTTATATTTTTGTATCTGGATCCCATCTCTCTCTCAATATCCCTTCAGTCTTGGGTTTGAACTCCCTTGTTTTTTAATTTCCTTTTTCTCTTCTCCTATTTGTTCCTCTTTCTGTCCAGGAATTTCTGTATTCAGAAATTCCAATATACGAACTGAAAAAAAGTAAAAGCACCAAAGAACCCTCCAGATTTTAGTCCTGTTGAAATAATAGGAAACATTTTCTAGCATTTTCTGTTTGTTATTGTGTTCCTGATGATCTAAACATTATATGAAGACTTGAATAAGAATGTGTCTCAGCTGTAATAGGAACCAGTTCAGGATAGGCTGATTATGGAAGTTGTCTGTGAGTTACAGACTTTGCACTTATGAGAAAAATTACCATCCTGCCATATATGATACTGATTTTTACCATTATGGTAGTGACAAATTGGCTGCAAAACCATTGTGAAAAGACCGAGTATTATATGCAATGTCCCTAGCTCATACTATCGCTCCTCCATCCTTTTCAAAGATATCTTTCTATGTTTATTTTCACACTGTGATGAATGATAGCTGACACAAAAGAAGCGCAGCTAAGGCAATGCATACAAATCAGAGCCATAATATGGTGTTGTGCAGTAATGTCTACTGGCAGTAAAAATCCCACAATTTTTAGACAGCTATAAGGAATGGGAGCAGTCTAATTCTGAATTTTTGCTCACTGGGGTCCAGCAGCTTCAAGAGGCATCTGTGTCTCGCTCCTCACCTTGCCATATTCACTCAAGAGAAACAAAAATAGTGCTGTGTGGTAATTATTTCTTTTTCTTTATGCTAGATTGCATTCTCTAACACACTCCCTGTTGTTTTTGTTTGGTTGGTTTTTTGTTTCTGTTATTTTTTTTCACTCTCATAAGAAACAACTGTTGACAATGTCAATTACTTTTTTGTATGCTTTTTACAGACTATAGTGACCCAATCAGTTGAGGGATGTGGTGAATGAGGCCAGCTAAGGTTTGAACTCCACTGATGTAAGGTCTTGGAAGATGTGGCATCACATTTACAGGTAGGCTTTTTGAAAACTCTGCAGATGACTCCTACAAGTTTCTTGGAAATGACAAAATTGTAGTCAATTCATCATGTTAAACATAACAGATTCATTTCTCACGTTCCAGTTATTTTTTTCTTTTCCTTTGTTCTTTGTGTGTTAAACACAGATTAATTTTAAGTCCATGAAACCAAGCGGGAGAAATTCAGGTATCTTTGCTGTGAATCTCAAAAATATTTGATAAAATTTAGAGATTGCACTACTGTTGACAAACCGACTATTTACAAATGTCTGTGCTGTATGCTACCTTTTTCAGGCTATTTCAATTTAGTTGTAGATTGAGGAAAATAAAAGCACCTTTGCAGTCTGTTCTGCACATCTTAAAGGACAGAAACTAATTTTCTCTTTCTGAGCCTTATTTTTATGATGCATTTTTGTTGTAATTGCAGGGTGTTCTTTTTCTCAAATGGTATTTGTCTCATTTCAAAGGCATACCTTAGCAAAACCTCTTTCACAGAGGTAAAAAAACAATGTCATAGGCTTCCTCACGTTTTTTAATGTACCACTGTCTAATTCAGTTGTTGCTTCTGGAATCCACTACAAACTGTTAAAAGTCCGAATTAATTTGAAGCACAGCCTTCAGAAGATAGCAGTTGTTGAGGTTTTTTGAGGGGTTGTTGAAGTTTGTTTGTTTGTGGTTTTGGGATTTTTATTAGCAATTTGATCTATGAAGCACTGTACACTGGAAAAAAAAAAGTACAGGCCATATGATTAAGCTCAGTGATAGTCCATATATCACAGCTTTGCCGAGTGCTTACTGTGCACAGTTGTAGGCATACCTAGAGCAAGGAATATTTGGATACTGATTACCCTCTGAAGTTATATGGAAAAGGTAAAAGCTGTGGAGAGTTGTTTAAGACTGGTTGTGGCTTAAATTCAGTGGAAAATAAAAGCTTGTATGTATTTTGCATCTTAAAAAAAAAAAAAAAAAAGCTGTTTCTTTATAGCAAGACATTGTTCTGTCCAAATTTGCAGTTTACAAAGTCCTTGATTTTGATGGATAATGTACTTTTATGCTGCCCAGTGTGGTTGTGTGGCTCATACAAAAGACAGGTTCTTTAACATGTAACTGTATTTTGGCAATTGTGTGATATATTTTATGTAAATACTTAAAAATTCAAGTTTTATTTTTGCCATAAAATTCTGATGGAAACTTTGTATCCAAAGTTGGAAGTGTCAGGAGCCTAGTTTTTTATCTCAAGCCTCCCTATACTGGTTGTTCTTTGGGACAAATAGTACAAGAAATTTTTCAGTTATATACCTTCTCTGGGCTTCTGACATAGTCAAAAGGAATTAGGAAATCGAGATTATATCTCAGTGACTCTGCCAAATATGTAAAAAGAGCTTCTCTAATGTCAGTGCTATCAGCCCTTGTTATCTTGACTAGACTTTCTGGAATTGTGCCAAAGGAGCCTGTGATGCGACTGTCACTTTTGCTTTGTAAAACAGTTTTTGGATGATATATTGCCATGCACTTTGCCTTTAAAATGTTATTTTTTTTTTTGACGCCTAGATTGTAATCAAAATTGCGTTTTGTTTCAGGGTATTGAGGTAGACAATATGAAACTGTAATGAGAAGAACAATAGAAAGCAAGTAATGCACAATGATTTTATTAAATTTTATCTGGATCTTCATGAGATCAGCACTTTGTGGAATACCTTCTGAGAGCACCTGTGTGTGGACAAAGATAAACTTTGGCATGCTTGGCTTATGTCTTGATATTGATAGTGAGTTTATATTCTCACTGTGTATATTATGAAGTTTTAGACTGTAAGATTTTAAAATTATAGGCATGTAGTTAAAATTCTGGCTCAAAATTTTTTGGGGGGGATAGGTGGTCTAATTCTCAGTCTTATCATATAAACTCCACAGATGACATTATTTTAGATGCACAAAGGTACATCTATACTGTGTATAAGCACAACTTTTATAAGGGTTAGATAAGCCTATGGAGGTTTGATATTTCAGTATTGGTATATGTGCATGTATGTAGAAATGTGGAAATCAACATATTAATGAACATGTATTAGAGCAACAGCCAGCTATATTCATCTCAGAATGAGTTTAAGTGCTCAGATATTTCTTTTAGCTACAGACATATATATTAAGATGAGGAAAATAGGCTCTGGATTTGTGAACTTTGAAGAGCTTAACTACAAGTTTGTTTTGTGGGTTATCTGGCCTGTCCTTTGTGGTCTGTTCCCTCCCCTCCTTTTCGCTGTGAAATTTTTTTATGTTTGAAAGTGTGCATAGCAGACAGTAATCCAGGTCACCATAATATCATCCAGCCTAGCAAAACAAGTGTGATAAACAAGATGGGAAATAAAAATCCTTCAGTTGTTATCAAAGAAATACTACAGGAGAGATGAGGAAGCAGCTTGGCTGTGGGACAACAATCCATAATTTACTTTGCAGATGTCTCTGTAACTTCAGCAACAGGCAGAACAACCGCACAGTTGTAGAGACTCTAGGGAAAGGATACTCAGAGCCTCGTAAATCATGGTAAGAATTAAAAGCAATGAACGTTCATCTCCTTAACCTCATAAAGCAATATTGCAAAGCCAAGGGTTACAATTTACTGTGCATATAATCTTTGTTCAGGGATAAAGGGTGTCAACTGTTAAAAAGCCTCTTTCAATTAACATACCTCTTGAGATGGGACAAAAAAAAAAATTTCAAAACTGATTTTTAAAGAATTGCTGCTGTTAAAGCAATACTTAACATTTCCAAGGGAAAAAAAAAAGATTCTTGGCTGAACCCATTATTTCTAAGCAAAACAATAGTTTGTTTCTTATCCCTGATCTGGTTTTAATGTTAATATTTATAAGTTTGAAAGCTTTGCTAAATAGACACTGTACAAAAACAGCCACTTTTATCATTGTAAAATGGAGGAGTCTTGAACAACTCTTTCCCTTGCCCAACTTCAGCTGCTTTTTCAAGTGTAGTAAATATTTGACCCAGATTCCTTATCGTGATTAAAGAATAACCTCATAATGAAAAATTGTACCATGTATTCAGTCTGCTAAGTAAGCGCTGTTAAGACTAAATTTATCTATTTGCTTTGGAAATGTTGCCAGTATACTTGTAAATAAACACTTCCCATGTCTTAAAAATATTTTACTTCTGTACTCAGAATACTAGTCTAGAGCGACTGAAAAGACTTGAAAGGGAAAAGAATGTCGTGAGGATGTCCTTTGATAGTCCTTTTCTTTTTCTCCCTTTTTTTTTTTTTTCCTCCTGGTATGATATGCAACTCTAAATTCTAGACATTTCTATCAGGGAAAGGAATACAAGAAAATACTCTTTAGCAGAGTCCTGTACTGCATCAGTGAAAATGCTGATGAACAAATTTTGACACTTACTACAAAGAAAACAAAAGAATGTAAGATTTCTGTAGGTTTGATCCAAACTAATGGAGAGGAACTGAAGGGGAATGTGGAAATAGAAAGTGAGGCTCTTCATGAAGCAATTGTGTTCAGGAGAAGGGAAACGGCAAGATTAAAAATATATGCTTCCCAGAAGCAGATTTCAGTGAACTCGGATAATCTGTAAAATCCTAAGGAACATAAATCTAGGGAGTTAAAAGAACTGGTAGTTCTTGAAATAAATGTTTTTCATAGTAAGAAACTAGTGAGGAGAAGAAAATCTGTCATCAGTTTTTAGTGTTAAGTATTTTTATTATTTGTTCAATCTTTTTCTTTATCTGTGATTAGGAGGCCATCAGTTAATATCAGTGACAGTTGTGTGAGTTCTCAGATTATATAGCTCACTTGGTTGTTACTTATTTTCCATTTGTTAGAATGGGATGAAACTTACCCCAGGTTACTTACAGAGCTAACTGGATCTTTCTCTGACATACCTCAAAGATATCTCAGAGCTGTTCCACAGAACACGAGCAAGATGGATGAAGTGTCAGAAATTTGAGTGGTACAGGATGCAAAAAAAAGGAGATAGAGAATTAATAAATTAATCATCCTAACAGGGAAAATAAACTATTTGTAATCTAGGTGGCAGAAAAGTGTAACATAAAGTATTAATTTACCAGGAACAAACTATATCCTTTTGTTAACAGGATAATTGAACTTGTGGTTATAGTAAAATACTAGATATCTACCATATGGTTAGTAAGATTTCCTGTAAGATCTCACATAATATGCTTTAGACAAAATTCTACGGAGTATACACAAAGGCAATATAAAAACAACACATGGAGAGCAGTTACAAGTTCTGAACAGTCTGAATACTAGTTTTCGGTAGCTTGCTTGTTAGTAGAATAAGAAGTATGATTACTAAATTTGTATACCATACCTTAGTAGGTTTAAGAGACAAAGTATAACATCATCTGCTGGTATCTTCTTGATTTATTTTCTTTAGAGCGAGACATGTTATTTTTGTCCTTAGCATGACTGTATTTCCATAGGCATAGTGGTTTTTTTTCTAATTGTCCTTATGAGTCGTCCTCTCAGCTAAAAATAACTGATACATTTTGTGAACATTGCTCTGTCTTGTTCCATCCTGGATGTTTTTAAGAAATACTTTAATAAACTTGTAGTCTTTGGACTTGTCACTTTCACTCCTTTGATCTCAAATATGTATTCTGTCAGTTGATGCCAAGCTCTGACATGTACTTAGGGAGGCTCATATAACTATGTATGCAATATTAAGTTAATTTTTACTTATTCACAAGCCTGTTGGGATGCACTCGTGTGTGCTGAGGAAACTGGCGGAAGTCATTGCTAGGCCACTCTCAATCATCTCTGGTAAGTCGTGAGCAACAGGTGAGGTGCCTGAGGACTGGAGGAAAGCAAATGTCACTCCAGCCTTCAAAAAGGGCAAGAAGGAGAAGCTGGGTAACTACAGACCAGTCAGCCTCACCTCCATCCCTCAAAACTGAGAGGAGTGGCTGACACACCAGAAGGCTGTGCTGCCATTCAGAGAGACCTGGACAGGCTGGAGAGTTGGGCGGGGAGAAATTTGATGAAATGCAAGACTGTACACTTGTCCTTGTATCTGGGAAAGAACAACCCCATGTACTAGTAAATGTTGGGGACTGACCTGTTGGAGAGTAGTGTAGGGGAAAGGCACATGGGTGTCCTGGTGGACAGCAGGATGACCACGAGCCAGCACTGTGCCCTAGTGGCCAAGAAGGCCAATGGCATCCTGGGGTGTATTAGAAGGTGGGTGGCTAGTAGGTGAGAGAGGTTCTTCTCTCCCTCTCCTCTGCCCTGGTGAGGCCACATCTGGAATATTGTGTCCGGTCCTGGGCCCCTCAGCTCAAGAAGGACAAGGAACTGCTTGAAAGTGTCAAGCGCAGAGGACTCTCCAGTCCAGGAGCTGGGTCTCTTTAGCTTGGAGGAGACGAGACTGAGGGGTGACCTCCTTAATGTTTATAATATAAAGGGTGAGTGTCAGGAGGACAGAGCCAGACTCTTCTCAGTGATCTCCAATGATAGGACAAGGGGCGACGGGTGCAAGCTGGAGCGTAGGAGGTTCCACAAAAGCATTAGGAAAAGCTTTTTCCCTGTGAGGGTGACAGAACACTGGAACAGGCTGCCCAGGGAGGTTGTGGAGTCTCCTTCTCTGGAGACATTCAAAACCCGCCTGGACGCGTTTCTGTGTGACCTACTGTAGGTGATCCTGCTTTGGCAGGGGAGCTGGACTAGATGATCTTTCAAGGCCCTTTACAACCCCTGACATTCTGTTATTATTAATAATACTCCAGAATACAGCAGCTTAAAGACCTTTGCATTAATTCTGATCCTTCTGAAGTCTGCAAGATTTGAATCATCTGGTTTTTAATGATGGAATTTGAAAGGGGTCTTCAAGCATTATGCCTTTGGGACCCTTTAGTAATAACTTTAAAGAAGCTAGGCTATTTTGAAAGCGAGCTTATTAAGTGTTTGAAAACAGTTATGAAAAAAACTTATTTCAATTTCCTTGTTTAAGAAAAGAAACTTTAAAATCTGTAAAAATATAATGCATTGCATAGATCAGCATTATAAACCAAATTAATCTGTCGTTCAGCTTCAGTCTTCAATAGTGTTTTGATATGCTTCAGTGCTTTGAATATCTGGCTTCAACACCTCAGAATAGTTGGGATTTTAAATATTATGAGATTTTTGGATTGGGTTTTAGAAGAGAAAAAATAGATACGATGGCTCTGAGAGTTGGAATAATAAATGCTGATGTTTTCTTTGGTGGTTATCGTGATTAATTTAGTGGGAATTGTCTTTGCCCTCTTTTAATTGGTATTTGTTTACTGATTTTATTTTCAGATCTTAATGTGTTCTGTTGCATTAATACTGCACTTATTTATTATCTTCATTGCCTGTCCCTTTCTAACCTGACAAAACATTTCTAATGACACCGAGTTAGTGGATGAAAAGGCCACAGTTCTGAAAAGAACTGTGCTATGGAAATGGTACTTATGAGTTGGGAGACACTGCTTTTCCAGTCCTCTACTTACTGCTAAAAAATAAATCCACAAAATAGCTTAGTATTTAGTAATATATATATATATATAAATAAATGTATATATATAAAAATAAATGTATCTCTGAATAGAAATGCTCTAATGTTGAAGAATGATGTTCCAGAGAGAAATGTCTTTCAGATTATATTTTCCCCTTGTACATTCTTATCTTTAAGATAGAGTTGGCCCACCCTGTGATTGACATATTTCTGTCTTAGAAGTTTAAATCTTTAAAATTTTTAAAAATGGAAGACATGTGTGTGTAGTTTGAGGCTTCTGGGTAACTCAAACCTTTGGAGGCAGACATCTTGTTATAATCTTCATATTCCATCATTATTAACAGAGAGCCTTTTCTAGAGAGGGCTTCCTGAGTACTGACAGAAGATCACAATCACAAGAGAACTAGTTTGTCAACTGATTTTAAGCCAGGCTTATAGCTGCTTATAAAAAATGCTGTAAAGTTTTACAGGCCTCAGGCAACACCTTCTGTCATCTCTTCAGGATAGTTTTATTTTCTGATTTATCTCATGAAGATAGTACTGGAAATATCTTACTGGGCATCATTTCTGTGGTGATTTTCTCAACCTTTTTTTTCCTTACTTTAAATATGTGAAAGCTCATTTAATTTGTAATATTCCATTTGTGATGTTTCATTACTCTAGAAATCTATCTAATAAAACAGAAGATGCGGGGAGACAGAATTTGCTTAGGCATCTACCATGCTAGGTAAGAATGATGCAGGTGCTGTGAAACTAAATTTCTGGCTTGGATACTATTTGTACATAGACCTTTTCTTTCTATAATTTAATGTGAACTTGAAAATTATATCTTTCCCATCACTTTTTTTTTTTTTTCTGTACCATAAATGGGAGCTACATACACACTTTGTCACTCTCGTAAAACACATCATACTGCATTTGTGAATCCTGGACTGCATCACCAGTTAGGGGTGCATGATTTATGAAAACTATTAAAGTAAAACAGTGAAGGAAACAGCAGGCTATTTAGTAAAGTGACAAAATGTATTCTTTATTTAGAAATGTTAGTTTCTCCTAATGTAAAAATCTTACTATTTTTAACAAAACCTTCTGTAAATTGTCTGATGTTTCACAGACATAGATCATGCTCTTTTAAGAAAGCAAGATGGTCAGGTGCTGGTTACAACTGCGTAGCTGGGACTGTGAATTTTGTGGTCATATGTACCTTTCAAAACTAGTTATTGGTTTGAAATCCTTCACATTTCAGTGACAACTTGAGATAATTTAAAAATACATTAATTTTCTGGGCATGGGTCAGTTTTTACCCTTTTTAACAAGCTGATTGAACAAATACCCAAGTTTTGAAGTTTATACCTGATTGAATTGTGACTTCCAAAAATGGAGTCTAAAACCAATCCAGTGTAATCAAGTTCTTAAGGAAATTCCAAGTTTGCTTCCCATGGTTGAAATGGAAGAGTTAAACTAGACGTGTGCAGTATTTTTATTCACTTGAAACAAGTAATAGAAAATGGCAAATTGTTCTTACAGTGCCACAGAAATAGCTGCTTATAAAAATTGCTTATAAAAGGTTGCAGGGAAGACAATGTTCTGGAGCTGTAAAGTTTTTTTCAGGAGTAAAGCTTCAGTTTTGAAAAAGAGGGTGGTGGAGGTTTTGTTTAGGTTGTGTTGTTAGGGTTGTTTTTTTTTAAATCAACAAACATATGCATGAAAATATTCATACTACTAACCGAATCTTAGTATTTTTTTTTTATATGTTTGAAAAGTGCTAATGTTTTTAAAGCCTGGAATGAGTAGATCCTAGCAAAACTAGAATCTATTGATTTACATAAAATTAGGACTGAAAAATTAAAACCTATTGAAGTCTTAACTATTTTGGAAAGAGGCCTATGACGCTGGAGAGTCATGACATGCTGCACTTGGAAGCAATTTATACTGCTACCTTACCAGTTCAGCACCATGCTAAAACTAATTACTTTTGATGAAGATGACTTACTAGGAATAAGATTACATTGGACTGTCATAACAATTTGCCTTCAACTTCTTACTGAGTGTCCTTATCTGGTACTGTACTGTGTGGTCTGAGCATCTGCTTGCATTCCACTCCCAGCAGGAAGCATGCCTTCAGAAACAGCGGAATGTGGAAGAATAGTGAGATTTACAGGGTCAAATTATGAAAGCCATACAGCAATAAGAGCCAAAATATCAAGCTCACTGTCTTGAGAAGGTGTTCAAAGAGTCGGTGGAATTCGGTTCAGCTGCAATGTGAAGCACTTGCTTTACTCAGTGTTTGGTGCAGTCAGAGTAGCACAGGTTCTTCCCAGCCTTAATCTCATATTTAGATGAACACTATCAAGAGTCAAGTAGGAGTTCAGTGTACATTTCACACAATTTTTGAGTCTTCAAGGAGACTGTCATTAATCAGAAGCTGTATTGATGAAGTTTTTTTAATCTTTGCCGTTGAAATATTGTCCTTTTTTGCCCTATGGAAAATGGAATAATGTGTCTGGTAATATTGCTTTACTATGCTGATTGCATGTGCTCTGAACAGTGAATTGATATTAAACCGTGGACATCAACCAAGATCAGTTTAAGTATTTCCTCCTACTCTTCTCTGCTGTGTCAGCTTGTAGGTTCAGAACCTATGTATACATGAAGGGCTGTAGAGAGAATTCTGCATTTCTAAGCAACCCTTGCAGGGTTTACAAGGGTAACATGGATACTTCAATATCCTGTTATTCTGGGCTTATGAGAATCTTTAAAGGTGTTTCCAGGCTTTTTTTATCTATTGCCATCTATTTCTTACTCAGGGACTATGTTTGGTAGTGGGTGACAGGACTGCATTTATTTATCTGGTATGAACATCAGTAGTAAGTGTATGGGAGCCTTGACAGAGCTAGATTCTTCAAATCTGTATTTGCATTGGTAAGCCTGGCAGTGATCTAACAGTGCTTAATGGTATTACTCACATAAGAATGAGCTTTTGAAGGAATGGAGCTGAGGTTTTCAGTTATCCCTTTTAAGAATTACTTAAATTGGTATTTCCAGGATGGGATATTACAGAAATTGAGATTATTACAGTCTGCTGGGTACATACAACATGCTATAAAAATCTAAGTCAGACTTCATGGAGGAAATACAGGTGTGTACAAAATGCTGTAAAATAGTCAAGTCCTTATTTTACAAGATCAGGAATATCTGTTACCCCTAACATGAAGTACAATATTAATAATGTTTTTGTCTATACAGGGGGATTAAGCACGTAGAGACTATAGTCTTTTAATACATTACGCATGGCTTGTTCTTAAAATCAATATTGACTAAAGATCAATGACAACAGCGTAGCAATTTTTACTTTCATTATAGCTTGGAGAAAGTTTTTTTTTTTTTAATGTAAATTTGAAGTTTAGCTGAAGTAAGACACAAAAGATGGCATTTGAATATGAAAGTCAATCCAAATTGTGGTTGAGTTGCCTTAAATAATAACAGGGCTTTTTTTACATTCGAATATTTAATTGTATAATGGCATAACTCAGAATGGTATTTTTTTTTATATCAAGTATATTTTCTTCAATTTTTTTTTTTAAATGCAAACTTGAAGTAAGTGTTATGGACAGGTACTTGTAAGTAATTACTGTGTCTCTATTTTTGCTCGCCCATCTTGGGACATCGTGCTGCTGCCCAGATTTCAAAAAAATTGTCTCATTAGCGACTTGCAGCACAGACCTATTGAATTTGCTTCACAATGCCCACGTCAAAACCCAGGCAATCTAAATTCACTAATGATGTGAAATAAAACAGAACATTGTTACTTCCTTTCTTATATGCATTGTTCACCTGACAACCCCAAAAATATGCTGTTGTAAAAGATATAGATGATCTGTTATGTAGCTGTAATATTAACACAAAATGCTTCTAGTTTGCTGATGAGTGATGTAACTTAGACCATTTAGAGTTCTAAAAATTGGAAATGAGAGCTAAAAAAATAAATAGTAGAAATGCACAGATCATGAATAAATTATGTCAAGGCTTCCTAATCATATAGTCTAAGATAGAGGAGAAACAGTAGGTGTCATAAATCCTGATTAAGTAAGGATTTTGGTACTGTTTCACATGGTATTTTAATCTGTATTTGATCTCGATGGATTAGCAAAGAGAAAACACTAAGCTGGTTGTAGAACTACTCTTCATGATGGCAGAATGGCTTACATTCCAAATGAAAATATGTGTTTTGCTGTAGTCTTGGACTTGGCTTTATTCAATGTTGTCACTAACCTGATGGGTGATGAAATAGAAATATGTATTGCTTATGAATTTTGTAACTAAATCTACCATCTACAAAACTGATGGAAATTAAGAGTCTTTAGAGGCTAGACTTGGAATTCAAAATAACACTGAGAAATGGAGAAGTAATCATCAAATGTTGTGGTGAAACTGAGATGAATGAAACCTCCTTGTGCAGAAATCACAAGAGACAAAATACAGGCTGAGGAAAAACTGGTTAGAGAACTACTCAGGGGCAGAGGAGTTACAAACTGATGATGACTGTAAAATCATGAGAGGATGGAAAGTGCAAAATCTAGAACATGATTTTACGACTGGAGAAGTGCAAAATTTGCACACATCTTCAAAAAAGATTAAAAAGACAATACAAGGAACTACAGTGTGGACACCCCATGTTAGCTTCTGGAGGAACCATGAAATTCTCCTAAAGCCTCTGTCTGGGCCCCTGAAGGAGAAGGTAGTGATTCGGAATAGTCAGCATGGATTTACCAAGAGGAATTTATGACTGACCAACCTAATAGCTTTCTGACATGAAATGACTGGATTTGTGGACATGAAGAAAGCAATGGGTGTTATTTGTCTTGACTTTATTAAGGCTTTCAGTACTGTGAGTGTTGAACAACTACACTCTGGGCGGGTGGAAAACTAGTTGAATAAAAAGCTGATCAGATCATTTGGACCAGAGAGTATTTGTTAATAGATCTTGTATTGCCACCTGAAGCCCTGTGACAAGAGAAGTACCTCAAGTGTCTAACCTGGGGCCAGCAGAGGTGGCATCTGACCTGTATTCATACGCACACAAACAGGAGAGAGAGAGGGGGAGAGAAAGGATTATCGTCCTTCTGTTCAGAATACAATGCAAGAGAAACATCAACTACCTGAAGTGAGATCAGCAGAGGATCCCCAAGGTGGATCACTTGTCCTGTGAGGAGAGGCTGAGGGGTCAGGGCTTGTTCAGGCTGGAGAAAAGACTGCTTTGGGAGCAGCTTACCTATGCCAACAAGTGAGATTGCAAGAAGATGAAGCTGGGCTCTTCACGGACATGAAAAGGGGAAGATGAAAGACAACAGGTGTAAGTTGAAACAACTGATGTTCACACTGGATATTAGGAAAAGCTTTTTAACTCTGAGGACAGCCAAATTGGAACAGGTTTCCCAGAGAGGCTGCTTATTCTTCATTCCCAGAAATACTCAAGACCAGAGTGGATAAAGCCCTGAACATGCTGTTCTGACCTGACAGCTTACCCTGCTATGAACTGAAAATTGGACAAAACATGCCCTGATGTCCTTCCAGCCTGAATTATTCTGTGATTCTATACGTAGTTTGGGAGACAATTTTTGATGTCTATTCATCTTGAGTAATGCTTTTGTAATGTTTTAGTCATTATACTTGGAGAAAAACATAAAGAGTTTCCCAAAAGAGCAGCATAAATGGTTTAAAAATAATACATGAGACATGAGAGAACCTTTCAATAAATACGGCTTTAAATTCAAAAGAAGATAAGTTGGAATAAATTTGAAATTTTCAGTTGACATAAGCTTTTGAAAAGGGGGAGAAAAACCTGTTGTGCAGATTCAGGACAACTAGAGCAAGAATTAAGTGCTTTTTTACTTTATAGCGAGAAAGACTTGGATTACATATAATTAAAAATCTTAATGTCAAAAAACCTACTGAAATAGACTGTACAGGAGAAGCATGAAGTCTTCATTATTAGAGACATTTAAGAACAGAAGCATCTATCAGAAACAGTGATTTCTGAGAGTAGAAAAGAGAACATTTGAATATATTTCATATTGTGTATGCATACACTATAGTAAAATGGTTTAAAGCTGCTTTCCTGACTTCAGGTCCCTATTGTTTGCGGTATAACTGGGAGGTAATTTTTTTTAAAAACCGTTAGACAGTGAGGGTGTCAGGATTTGTTCCAAGACTGACTCAGCTGTCAGCTTCACTACTTTTCTCTGTAAGATTTATGTCAAGTCATGTTAAAATATAACAGTACATTTTTTACATGCATCTTTGCACAAAGCACACAATTGCTTCTAAATCACAGCAGCCCAGTTCTAACATTTGCAGTGTATATCTTTAAATGCTTTTAATGTAACACTGTTATGATGCCAATTTTCTGAAGCTCATTTAAAGAGGGAAAAAACAAGCCATTTTCATTTTTCATAGTTTACTTATCTGAAATAGGAATAAGAGCTGTAGTTGCGAGAGAGTTGGTTCTCTGTTTTCTTACATAAAGAGGAAATTTTTCTGTTAGCTGTGTGCAAAAGTGGCAATAGTCTGCTCTGAAGTATATGTATACACAGCCTGAGGAACACAGTCAACATAAGGAATGCAGTCTCTTCTCTCCACGGGCTGCATCAGATACCAATCCTAATGCAGCACACTCCCTTGTCTTCTCTGCTGTGCTGCCTGGTACACAGAGACCAAGGTTCCTTTCTTTCCAAAACCATACCTTTTTCTTTGCAATTTGTTTGTGCTTTAGGAAAAGTAATAGTAACATGAAATGTTCTTGCCCTGGACAATCTTGTGTTATATTGAGAATTTAATGCAGAAATTTTGAGTCTCCTCATTTGTGTAGACTGAGAAGTCAACTCATGATGGGCCCAGGTGGTCCTATTCATTTCACTTGTTTCACAAGTTAAACCGTTCAGTTTCTACCATGCAGGTAGGTAGCACATATTTGTCTGAAATAGGGGTTTCTGATGCTGCTTTTTTCTCTTGACTGTTCTTTTCTGGAATGCAGACAAGCTGGAGAGATGAGATGTAGTGTAGACTACTAGTCAACCTATGTGGAGATGAAGCTGAAGGCTCTAATTATTGCAAGATTAAAAGCTTGAAGTGAAATATAAAGGGAATAATCTCCCTTCCAAATCATTAGGGTTGCTAAGGGCTCGGCAGGATGAACCTCAATTTTCGTTTGAGTGCCCCCTGAAGCAGACACATTATCTTATGTGTTGACTGGCAGGGGGATTGGACTTGATGATCTTTTGAGGTCCCTTCCAATCCCTAACATTCTATGATTCTATGACTGAATCATGTTAACCAAGTAATTTTAGAACAGAATAAACACAGGAAAGAAATTGAATTTTCTTACAATATGTCTTCTGCATTCTGGTTGTTGGTTTTTTAGTGTGATATTTTCCTGCACAGTCCTGTTGTATCTTTTGTTTTCAATCACACCTCACAGACCTTGTTGTGAACCAATTAGAAGCAATTAAAACCTCGTTTTAATTGAAGACTATGTAACTTATAGTGCTAATTGACTCATTTGACCCAGTGACAGAGGGACAAAATAAAAAAGCTGAAATACTATAATTTGTTTTAATTTTCTCTTGTGCAAGGTGCCATGCTCCTCTTGGCATGCCTTTTGCATTGTAATTGTCCTTGGAGTTGGGGGGGCTTTGTAGTTCTCTGAACCCTAACTCTAAGCAGAATATCAGATATTTATGGTGGAGGGGAAGGTCCTCAGCTCTGCCCATGGCCCAGAGTAGAAAGGTGTCAAGGGGGCAACCTTGGTGCAACCTGTGCTCCTCTGGGCATGTCTTTTGCGTTGGTAATTGGCCTTGGAGCTGGAAGCTTTGCGGTTCTCTGAACCCTAACCCTGTGAGATCTCATATATTTATGGTGGAAGGGGAGGTCCTCACCTCTGCAAACGGCCCAGAGTAGAGAAGCATCAAGGGAACAATGTTGGTGCAGTGCCGTGCTCCTCTTGACACGCCTTTTGCGTTGCAGTTGTCCTTGGAGCTGGGGTCTTTGTGCTTCTCTGAACTCTAAACCTAAGTGTTAAGGTGTCTCAGATGGTTTCTCTGTGAAAATACTACGAAAAGACTGTGAAAATACTACGAAAAGACCTGAATATTTCCATGCTAATGGAGAGCTGTCACCTTCCTTTACATCTGTGCTTTGGGATACTGCCTGTGTGGTGACTGTGTGATTAATGCCTGATGACACTAGAAGGGAAATGTGTTTTGATTGACTTGCTCGTTTTTCAAAGTGTTACCAGTTGTATTTAAATCTGTGACTCACGGGATCTCACTATTTGAGTTTTGCCTCTCACCATTGATAGTATTATGTGTATACAATTGGTAGGGAGAGTTTCACGGACCCTTACTATTCTAATTGTCCTATCTAATTACCATGAAGGACATCCTTATTAGACCAAACTAGGAAATTTCTAGTTTGTACTGAATTTTCTTTCATTCTCTTATCCAGCACATTTTGTTGGATGTCAAGTTTGTGCTATAAATCACAGACATTTTTATTGTGTATTTTATTTAAGAAGCATTTTACAGTGGTTTATTTCTGTTAGTAGGTGTGATAGTGGCTCTGAATTTAAATGCATTGTTTATTATTATGTAAAATATTGTTGTTATGATATGCATTTTGCGGGCTTTGCAACTAAGGTTGTTGGTACTGTGGTAACAAGTGTGTTACAGGAAATTGAAATCATTAACAAACCCGTAAGGATGCTAGTTTGGATTGATTCTGGCTGTAATCTCACTTATGAAGAACTTTGAAATCTGCATTTAATTTTGTGTTCCATAATTTACAATTTCAAGATCAGATGGCCATGTTGATATCATGAGCCTGACAAGTGGTATGCAGTGAAATACTATTAGCTGAAGCTCACTTAGCTTCACCTGACATATGGGGATTTGCATAAGCTCTTCTACACTGAACTGGCCATATACTTTTGTAGAAAATGTTTCCTGATACTGTTTCCTGTTTCTTTGTTAATAAGGGTGTGAGTTTTTTTTTCGTTCTGAAAGCTGAAATATCTGTATCATGCTGAGCAAAGTCTATACTTGCAACTGCTACAGATGTTTGAGAGATGAGTAACCTCTCAGTGAGATTTTGGGGTATTGCTATTAAGAAGTAACTTCTGATACTTTACTTTGGCTCTCCCTCTCATTTCAAATAGTAAGCTCAAACAGACTGACACAGAAGTTTTTTATTCCTTAAAAAAAAAGGTAAAAGACAGATAGAAAATAATTTAGGTGGAAATTCATGACTAGGCTTCACGAACAAAGATATGGGAAGATCTCTACCCACACTTACTACAAGTGCGCTGATGGCTAAAAAGACCGACGTGGGATAGTCAAGTCCAGTTGCAAAAGACACAGGGGAAAGTCTGCTTAGGCAGTATTGGCGAGGCATGGTTCTTTCTGCGTTTTTTCTCCTCGAGACTAATTCTAAGTGCGTTCTCAAAGGAGGCAGCAGCGTTTAGGTGGAAATGTACAAAATATCTTGAATTTGAGAGAGGAGTAAAATGTTTAGATCCAGAAGTCACATAGAATTTCAGAATTGCAAATAAGAGTGGGAGAAGAAATCTTGAGTAAATCAAAATTGTCACAGTAAAAAAACTCATCTTTTTGAAGTCTGTATTGAGTCCTATGTTCTTCCACAATGCCATGATCTTTCAGGGACACTCATACAATAATGTAATGACTAATTCTTAGTAAATGAAATATGATTAAATTGGAAAGTAGAACATAGAAGTGCTATGTGCTTACAATAGCATTCAATTACCTTGGCACTTCATTACCTGGAAACGAATGGACTAACAGATCATTAGGATCAAGTAACAAGATAGAAAATGACTGTGACAGAAAGGTGTTTTATATTGGATATGAGAGAGTTATTCTGTGACTGAAGCAAGGAGGGGGCTAGAAAAGGTTACGTGAAAGTGCTAATACTCTGAGGAAGGTTCTATACAGAAATCTAAATGAGAAAAAACACATATTAAATGAGGAATACAATAGATGCCAGCTCTGCCTATTTCTGTATCCCTCCAGGTGGATTGGTAAGAAGCTGAAAAACTTTTGGGAGCAAACATGCAAGTTTTAGGAAAAGATGTGTTTATTTATGTGATCAGCTGTTCATATGAATGAGTGTAAAGGACCTCTGTGGGTGAAAAGGGGGTATCACACACATGAAAGTGAGGCAATAAGATGGCTTGCAGTAGCAGTGCTCTACGGTAAACTTTAGAAAAGGAGGATTCATTTTGCAGTAATATGTTTGGTTTTTTCCCTCTAATGTACATTCCTGTTGTCCATCCACCCATACATGTACGGATCAGTTATAAGGTGTTGATTTATTTCAATACAATTTTTCATAAGTTTATAACATTTTACAAAGCTATTGTAGTGTGTTCAGCTGTTTGTGGAAAGAAGTTATTTTTGTTACTGATTCATTTGTGGTGGCAATGGAGATAAATTTGCACAAGTTTTAAGAAATTGGGAAGGCTAGGATTTGAGGATAGATGTCACATACCTTCATAATGTTGGACTTCTGGAGCATGTGTGCACTCATAACACTTTTACAAATGATCTGTGTAAAAACTTCTATGAATTTTCAAGCTTTAAAGACAGTTTCTGGTTGCTTTGACCACTCTTAAAAGAAATTAATAAAATTAAGGTAGTTATTCCTTGAAATCAAAACATGAGGTACAGTTTTGACAACTTATAGGATTACTATGTGAAATCTGTTTCCCATCTCATGTTTTTTTGCTACGGTGTATTTTAGACAAGTAGCTTTTCTGATCATTTTATTAATTCTTTGTTCTAGTTGGTCTTTCACAGAAGACAGAATGCCAAATCTTCCCGTGTATTTGGTAGTGTTGTTCTTCTCTTAAGACTTTGATACAGAAATGATTGACATTTGTCTTTTCATATGTAAGGACATTGCAGGGGCCTGTGGCTGTCTCTGTGTGTGTGGTAGGGCAAGGCCAACATTTTAATATATGTACTGAAGACTGACAAATTGACTTATTTACTCTAATTCAGAGATATCTTTTGGTAGTTGATAATAAAAAGAGTTGAAAAGTCTTGTACAAGTTTCAAGATCATGTATATTGGCTGTTCATGGGATTTTTTTGTCAACCTTGAACGATTATGTAGTAGACAGGCCAAAGTGACTGTGGATATTATTGTAGTATTATGTTGCACTTTTAAAGATTTCTTTTGTAACTTGTTTTCTATAGTTACACATTCTAACAATAAGAATTTTCAAGTGTTTCTTAGTGCTATGGTGAAAGCTGTTGCATAATCTGTTGTGTTTATGTGACTTTTTACACTTTTCAAGCCAATATGAAGACTTGAAAAGCTATTATTACATCAAGTTTGTTACAAGTAGTGCCAAATAATGGAAAGAAATTTTTAATCAACCTATGAAGTTCCCTTCCCATTTGGGGAGGGAGAGAGGTTAGAAAGCATCTGTCAGTATTCAGTGGCCAGTCCAGCCCTAATGCTGGGTTAATCAAAAATACCTTTGCATTATTTGGCAGTATTTGTAACAAACTTGATGTAATAATAGCTTTTCATCTCTTCATATTGGACTGACAAAAGTGTAAAATTATTTTTTTCAATGGCTTTGTTGCTATCATAGTTATTGTCATGACCCATGTAGAGAGAGAAGCTGATGTACCAAAATTGTGTCAGTAATATTTAGATCATGACCACTGTATTTTTTCTCTGTGTGTGATGACAGTAGTTTCCCGAATATGTAGTCAGTATTAAGTTTCTGCTAAACTTCTAGGATAAAGTCATCTTGACTCATAGGTAGGGTTAAATTTCAGGAACCTGACTATAGAAACTGCTTTTATAAGGAGTCTTGGAGGCATGGTTAAGATTTACCTTTTGTACTTAAATAATTGCTGAAGCATATCAATACTTGTCATATCACATGCTTTTAACTTACAACTGTTAAAATGTAAATTTACTTTTGTTTGGCAACGTAGATTTATAAAATATCAAAGTATCACTTTATATCATTCTGAAGAGTAGCTGGAAAGCTGCCTGCCTTAAAAGAAAGGACCTGGGGGTGTTGGTGACAGCTGCCTGAACCTGAGCCAGCAGTGTGCCCAGGTGGCCAAGAAGGCCAACGGCATCTGCGCCTATATCAGGAATAGTGTGGCCAGCAGGAGCAGAAAAGCGATCGTGCCTCTGTACTCGGCACAAGTGAGGCTGACCTCAAATCCTGTGTTCAGTTCTGGGCACTGCATTGTAAGAAAGACTTTGAGGTGCTAAAGTGTGTCCAAAGAAGGGCAATGAAGATGCTGAAGGGTCTAGACCATGTCTTGTGAGGAGCAGCTGGGAGAACCGAGTTTGTTTAGCCTGGAGAAAAAGAGGCTGAGGGCAGACCTTATTGGTCTGTACAACTACCTTAAAAGAGGTCATAGAGAGGTGAGGATCAGTCTGTTCAGCCAACTAACAAGTGATAGGACAAGAGGAAATGGGCTCAAGTTACACCAGGAGATATTTAGGTTGGATATTAGGAGAAACTTCTTCACTAAGAGGATTGTCATCACTGAAACAGGCTGCCCAGTGAAGTGATTGAGTCACCATCCCTGCAGGTATTTAAAAGACAGGTGGCTATGCTTACTGATGTGGTTTAGTGGTGGACCTGACATTGTTAGGTTGATGGCTGAACTCGATGTTCTTAAAGGTCTTTTGCAACCTAGACAATTCTATGATTCTGTATGTTATGGATTATGAAAAATGGAAAATCTAAGCAGTCCCTCTGGTAAATAGTTAAAATTTATCAAATTATAGCTGCATGTATGCTGGACAGGAGAAATGCTAGGTGAGTAAAAGGGAAATGTAAATGCCTGTGTCTTTGACATCTGTATGTGATGTTATACACTAATGATATTAACGATAAGTTGGCATGAGGTTGGTGCCATTTTGCAAAACCATATATGGATTGGCTGTTAAAGGGTGCAGTCTTCTATGTGTATATTGCTACTTTTTATAGCTCTTTGTTTTTCAAAATCTGATATCAAAGAAAATAATTCTACAGTTCACTGATCCAGCCTAGGGATAAAGAGACTTCACTGAGTTGTGAAAGTCTGGAAACAAAATTATATGCAAGTAATTGATAATAGAATTTTAAATTAAATTTTTATTTGGTGCAGTCTCTGCATGAAAGAATTTTCAGAAAAAGTGTTAAAAAAAATAGACAACTGATACTGCTTGCTATTGCACAGACAAACTGGAATTTTCCTTTCTGAGATATTTTGTGAATTCTGATGTAATCTTTAGAGAAATACAGAATGGGTACAAATTCCACTCCATTCTCAAGTCCAATTATTTTACCAAATGTTTTGCGTTGCTTATCACATAGTCCTTAGAGTAGAGTTTAGATCTCTATTACTGTAAGAGGTTTACTAGGTCTTACTTATTCTATATCACTCTGTTCATGGATAAATAAAATTGTTATTTTGTAAAATATAAAATTCGGCAGTACTTGAGTAGCATAGCCTGTAGTCTGAGATATTCTACTAAGCTGAAACCTCTCAGGCAAAAAATAATCTATCTTTTTCATGTTTCATGCAAATTAATCTGTTAGCATGATATATAAAAGAGGCAGCACTACTATTCATACTTGTGATAATAAATCTAAATGAAAGTTGGCATCATTGCTGTACTGGCTATCATTGCTGTCCTCTAAATGTGAGAACATCTCGTTTCAAGGATTCTTTAGGTGAAGGTAGACACTAAGTGGTCCAGAGCAATTCGGGCAATTCTGTATGACTTCAGAGGCACTCGAGAAACGTAACTGTGAAAAATATACATGACTTTGGGTATTTATGGGCTTATGCTTGGATTTGAGGGTAAGACTAGTTAACTTGAGAACTCTTTCTAAATGCTGTCTTGTTTCTTTTTTTGTGTGTTTGAGTCTTGTTGTTAGTTCTGTATTTTTAAGAAGGGAATTTTAGCATTATTTATATCATTGCAATGAGTCTATGCAGTTAAGGTTCATAGCACTGATGTTTGTGAAGGGGAATTAAAACTTGGGCGTGTGGCTGTAGGAAGTGCCTTTATTTACTCTGTCAGTCACTTTGTGTGGGGTTTAGTATCTGCCACTGACACTTTCTGCATTTTATATAAATTTTTTCTTACTCAGTTCCAAGATGCTTTTGCTTACTGCAGTAATTCTTAGCTTCTTGTTTGTTGGCTAGTACTCTGTACTCAGTCAAATACAGTTTTAAACTGCTCTTGGAGTCTATTTTCTATCTTACTACAGGGACATGTATTTGCATGACACCTCTTTGTGTGTCCCTTGTAACTGCCTTTTATTATTGCCTCAAAGGAAGAAGTATGCATAAGATGTGTTAGGAACGAGAAAGCAAAGAAGAACAGAAGAAAGGAAAGTGTCAGAAAAAGGGAATTAAGAAGATGGGGAAGCAATGGAAACATTAGGTTTATTAGGAGGTAGCAGGGGGTGAGGAAGGCACTCAGAGGAAGGAATGGACACCCAATACTTACCAAAGCATTGCTTTTGACTTTCATATTTGGAAACATTCTACTCAACCTCCAGCATGACATGACACCTTAATGAATGCTACAAATTTACTGGCCATTAATCATTATCCTGTTGTGATGTGTCACTGGGACAGAGTCCATGACTTGACACCATGAAGTTATTGTCCCAAGTAAAAACCCCAAACAAGTATAGAGGAAATAAAAAAAAAAAACTTTCCCTCTTGCTTTCTTTTATTTGTAGGTGCTTAAATAACAGTCTTGACTCTGTAGGTGGGAATAAGGATGGGTATGGGTGTTGCCATATGACATGTAGTCATACTGTGTTTCAAGTAAGTGTAAAACTTTCCTTATTTCTGTCGTTGTAACTACTCTTTTAGTTTATTTTTGTTAGAAAATGTATTCCTCATCTTATTATTCCTATAAACCTATGTCTGGTTTGTAACTATCATAGAATTCTTTAGAAAGAATGTATTCTTTTTGAAAGAATGTATTTTAGCTTGAATTAATATATGCTTTTTGTGTTCTCTATTTCTGGAATTTCATAGAAGTCAATGTAAATATTTTTTATTGATGGGAAACAGAATTAAGTGTGGTTTTGTAAACTGTCTTCTCAGGTAACACTACAAATCTAAAAAAAAAAACCCCACAAAACAAAACTATAGCCAAACCCCCTCCCAAACAACAAAAAAAAATGGTACAAAACTCTAATTTCCATTCCTCTGGTATGGTGTTAGTACAAGCAGATAAGCTAGGCAAGAGTGCAGAATTTCAGAGCTATTATAATAACAAGCAAAATCCATTTGCTAACTTCATCAGATAAATTAAAATCATGATGCCTTCGCTCAAATATTGTTCACGTTCAATGACTGAACATGAGCCAGCAGTGTGCCCAGGTGGCCAAGAAGACCAGCGGCATCCTGCCTGGATCAGGAATAGTGTGGCCAGCAGGAGCAGAGAACCGATTGTGTCCCTGTGCTTGGCACTGGTGAGGCTGTACCTTGAATCCTGTGTTCAGTTTTGCACCCCAAAAGACTTGAGGTGCTAGAGCCTGTCCAAAGAAGGGTAACAAAGCCGAGGAAGGATCTAAAGAACACATGTTATGAGGAGCAGCTGAGGGAACTGAAGTCATTTAGTCTGGAGAACAGAAGGCTAAAGGGGACACCTTACTGCTGTCTACAACTAACTGAAAGCAGTAACAAGTGATAGGACAAGAGGAAATGGGCTCAAGCTGCACCAGGGGAAGTTTCAGTCAGATTTCAGGAAAAACTTCTTTACTAAGAGGGTTGTCAGGCACTGGAACAGCCTGGCCAGGGAGTTGAATCACTGTCCCTGGAGATGTTTAAAAGACATGTAGATGTTGTGCTTAGTGACATGATTTAGTGGCTGACTTTGTAGGACTAGGTTGATGGTTGGACCTCTTCATCTTAAATTTCTTTTCCAACCAAAACTATTCTATGATTCTGTGAAAGAGATTAAACTTTTTACATGGCAAATACCAGTCTGGAATCCCTTTTACAATGTTGCTCTTACCACAGCCTTAAATAAAAATTGTGGCTCATTGCTTCATTGAAATAATAAGAAACCCAAACCCCTTTTACTTCTAATGTTCATTGTGTAGAATTTAGATAATTTCCAGAGGATCTGAAAAATCTATTGTAATCTTCAGCAAGTTACAAGCAGAGAATGAAAAAATGAAATAACTGCAAGTTGAGAGCTTGAAAATAAATCAGAATTAATTATGTGAACAAATGAATTGACTGAGTTTAAAGACACAATTATATGACAAATTATGTTGAAAATTGAAATTGCTCGCTGAAGTAGAAGCAGCTCCCTAGAGGCTGGTTATGTTGTGGAATACTATCACAAAAAGCAACAATGTAAAATGGCTTTGTCTTACTCAATAGATTTATGTATGTGGAGAACCAGTTGGCTTCCTTTGCTGTCTGAACTTTAAATTTTGGTGGCTTGTGCCTTAGCACTGAAGTGCCAACCCACAACCTTGGGAAAGTAGGATGGCTCTAAATTCAGATTCATATGATGAAACTCACTATTAAAGTTCATCTATGATCAACATAGATGTCCATGAATGCCATTTTAGCTTCTACTTTCAAGGGATTGGATAAGCATATTCATTTCATGTTGCACAGGGCTTTTAATAAATCAAAAACCTACCAATGAATCTGGCAAATAATCTGAGATATAAGATATTGTTTATCTACTCTGTTAGATTTAGTGATGTCACCAACTCTGCTTAAAATAGATTTAAATTAGATTAAATGCGTCTTTTGGAGTAGCTTTTCGTACTTGCATATGTAGAAACACTGAAAAACTTAGAAATGAAACACGTTTATAGCTGAATTGAAAAAGTAGTCGCAAAATAAATGCATCATAAGCTGTGTCTCTTAAGTTGCGTGGCTCTTCATGGCTATACTTTTTGTTTTCCTCTTTAGGTATTAACATGCATAAATGTGTAGTACTTATCTATATGTGTATCTGTATCTTTGTTTCATGAAAATGAATTATTTAAGTATCTAAAGACCACAAGGTAGTCATTATAATTAGTGACTTTAAAGCAGTAATAAGAATGTAAATGAAGTGAAATCTTTTTTTCTTTATAAGAAACATGAGAAGAAAAATATGTAATGGTGAAATAATGTGAAGATGAAACCTTTAGGAAAGAAATCTAGTTTTGGCATTCTGAGTGAGTATATTGTAAATGGCTGCAAACAACAAAATTCAAAGCTGTTAAGTAGTAGGTCGATTTTCTACCAACCCTTGGTTACCTGGGGTTTTTTAAGTATGTTGTATCTTATGGTAACAGTCTCTCATATAGAATAAAGGGAAGGAGGGTTCAATGTGAACAAAGGGCTCAGGTCTCTACATAATAGGAGTCACCCCTTCGGTGTCTGCCGAATTGTGTTCCTCTTCCACCCTAACACTTCTTTAGCTCTGACTATCAGATTCTAGCTGTTCTTTCAGATTAGGTAATATAATAGAAAGAAAGAAAGCAAGCAAGCATGAGAATAGTGGGCAGAAGGAAGACCTTCAGGAGGAAGGTCTTCTGCTGTTATAAAGCATGCCTTATGCTATAATGAAGGACTGAAGGGGAGAGGGTGCCAAACTGTCTTTTGGTCCTTTCAGGAAATGAGATTTGGCAAAGGAGACAAGAATATAAAGCTCTTCCAGCCCCATGCAAGAATTCCTTTTTTGTCATGTCAAGGCTCTGAATGAAGGAAGTTCATAAGAGGTCAATTAAAAATGGGCAAAAGATATTAAATCATGCAGAAATCTGAAGATCACAATAGGTGGGACTTGTAATTTTAGGGAAACTGTTGTTTGTTTTTTAATTAATAATGGGTTTGGGCACCATTCAGTTGTAACTACTTCCGTAGTAACTTGTCCTGTACTTGAAGACTAATAGGATTACAACTGAAAGAGCTAAAAGTTTCTTTTTACTTCAAGCCACATATTCAGACCATTATTTAGCAAGCCACTTTTGTTTCAAACTTAGTGTAATTGACAAAAGGAAGCAACTGTAATTTCTCCTGTCCTTTATTCCTACTGATTGAAGCATGATCCTTAAAAGATTTTTTTTTTCTTTTTTTTATCCCAATCTCTGATTGTTCTTGGCCTAGCTCAGCTTGGTCATGTCAGATATGAGTCACTTCACGCAATGATTCAGAATTCTAATTCGAAATACATAGGCTTTGTTGCAAGTGTAAGAAATTCATATCTGAAAATTCATAGTCAGGATGTTTTATGGCACCTAGGTAGGAGAATGCTTTGACCTCACTCAGCAGCTGAAGTTCAGATGCATCTGATTATACCTGAGGAGGCATAAATTGAGATAAGAATGGTCAGGAAGAAGAGCACTAAGTCCCAATTAAAATAAATACCTCAATTAAAATTAAAATAAATAAATTAAATAAAATAAATTAAAATTAAATAAATTAAATTAAATAAATTAAAATAAATAAATTAAATTAAAATAAATACCTCAATACCTCAATAGCAATACCTTAAATACCTCAATAGCTTGAAATATGCAAGATATGCAGATTTCAATTCACTGACTTAAAAATGTGAAAAACGTCGGTTATGTCTGGCTGATAAGCTCTCATAGGTCTCTAACCTTGCTAATGGCTTCTGTTTCTTTCAGGCCAACGCAGGTTTGCAGTAAAACATGGTAGAGCCAAAAACTTCAATGAAGTTCCACAAACAACTTTTTTTGTCTTCCTTAGTATTTTGAGCAGTTTCAGGTGACACTGGAAGTAAGGTTTGTTTCTGTCATAGGAAAGTGTTTGTACTTTACAATCAAATGTATGACTTATGAAATAAAATGCCGTGTAACAGTATAACTGTAGCGACAGCAGCCATGGATTTGCAATGAATCAGCTATTTTAGAATACTTCTATGAGGATTAAGTGCTTTGTAATTCTGAAAAATTTATGTTAATGCAAGCAAAGGCATCAGTTTCCTGGGTCAAAATCAAAGGAATCATAAATAAGAGGAGCACATAATGCAACTTAGAGCTGAGCAAGGGGTTGCTGTCTGAGTTCCTTCCTATTTGTATGTAAGCTGCAAAAAGGTAGTTGTAGCGAAGATTATGATCCTGTTCAATTTTCTTTTTGAAAACAAGATATGCCACTTAATATTGTAGTGAACACAGGGTTTAACACATCTTTAACTATATCAGGTTGTTCAGAGCCCGATCAAGTCTAACCCTGAATGTCTCAGGAGATGTGTCCTCCACCACCTCTCTGAGCAACCTGTGCCCGTGTTTCACCACCCTCATTGTAAAAAGTTTCTTATATCAGGGTGTTATTTTTACATGAAGTACCACACCTGAGGAAGGATTCTACTGCCTGGCACTTGTTTCTGTTGCAAATGCCTCACTAGGATGTTTTAGAGTGCTTTAATGTCACAGTCTGAGCTTAGATTCAAAATATTCACCTCTAAGTTTGTGGTCTGGTAGAATGATTGTTTATATCAGTAGGCTGAATACCCATGTTGACATTTCACTGAATACTTGATTGTGTATGCTGAATGTTAGCGAGAATGCTAAATGGCATTTTCTGTATCAGAAATTGTTCTGAAACTGAAAATGAAGCCATATACTGGAAATGAACTTACACACATGGAAGGTTTTTTGCCTTTTGTTGTTGTTGTTGTTTGTTCTGAATTGAATATATAGAGCATAACTTTTGAATGTATAGCTGTACAGATCTCTTTCTGGTCACATACCAAAAAAACACATGACATTACTCCTGTCTTTCTGCAGCAGTTTGATACATGAATGTAGAACCAGTAGGAACCTTTAGGGTCACGTATTCTCACATGAACAAACATGGGTTCCTGTCAAGTTTTAATTATGGGTACTTTTACCTATGTCAATATTTCTCAGAAAGAATAATGCCCTGAAAGCAAGACGATGTGCTGAGACTTGATCTGTGTGCAATGAATGATGGAGCATATGCACACCATCTTGAGGCTCTGAAATTATAATATTGCAATCTATTTATTCTGATTCTTGCCTGAACAATAAATCCACATCTGACTTTTCTGTCTCCCATCAGTAAGAATTTGTGAGTGGACTCACAAACTACTTCGAAACAGACCAGCCTGTGAAGTGTGTTAATCCATAAGTTATGTCTGAGTAACTAAAACCGTGTTGCAATTATGTCAGATACCCTTGCTTGTCCTACTGCAATTAAAACTATACTTGAGGGCAGTCTTCTGCAACAAACAAGAAAAACGACCATCAATTCTCCAACATACTCTTGCCATTGCTGTATCCAGAAGAAAGAGTTACAAAATGTTTTGAGAACCGAATGTGCTCCTTAGATTAGAAAAGAAATGTGTATTAGCTAACTGGAAACCTTTTTCAGGCTATTACAGATGTTTTACAGCACATGCAGGGAGAATACACAAAAGGGTAGAGCTCAATAAGAGCTGGAACTGACCAGTGTTGTGCTAGACACCAGGAAGGAGTATTTTAAGTACATTAGTTACTACACTAGAGTAGGTCTAAAGAAAACATTGGATTGATACTTGTTGAAGATGGTCAGCTGACAAACAGGGATGAAGAAAAAGCATTCAATGCCTTTTTTGCTTCAGTCTTTAAGAAAACTGGCAGATCTCAGCCTGCCCAGTCCCCTAAGTCAGAGGACGACAGGTGTTTTAGGAACAGTAAAGAAACTATGTTGTCTTTTAACAATGCGTCAAAAAATTGAAGCTAGATGGTTTAATAAACGATCAATATTTTGAGGAGGAGAGTAGATAGATTTTTGAAGCATCCCGGTAGAATGCAGACGTTGTAAGACTAAAATGTTCTTGAATCTTTCATACTTCACGTCATAATGATATAAACCCACTGATTAGAGAAATCTGTTATTCTATGCTTGCTACCTTCAGAACTTCCATTTACTTGTTAGCTTGGGAGATTAGTAAATTGCTTTTTTAAGTTAATAGGCAAGACATTTAATACAAATTAGTCTAGCATCTTCCTGTCTCCGAAGATGATCAAAATCAGGCAGTGAAAAACAGGCTGTCTTATAAACGATCTTTGAATTACAGTGCAGCTTCTTATGCCTGTCAAATGTATGCATATTTGATGCTTCAAAAACTACAGATGTTCATGGCCATATTGTGCTTTATAATTTTGCCTGTGCTTAGTAAACAAAATCTACAGTAAAGTTATAGAACTTCCTTTCTGTGGCTTGTACGTTTGTATCTGGCACAATGTATTTTTTCTCACGTAATCGAACTTAAATTATATATAGATCCAACAATCATCAGTACTAGTTTTTCACTGAATTGTCTACATGATATCTGCACAAGTCATAGAGATGTTTATTATAGGTTCGTCTATTCAAGCATATATTATAATCAATGTCTTCATGCTTTCTAAAAAATTGGAAATAACAGTGGTCCATTAGCCACTATTAACTTGTGTAACTCTTCTGATTTCACTCATATACTGCCTGTGGTTTGAGTTTCATGTCCACGTAGCCATGTCGAAGTTATATGAGAGATATGGGTGTGATTCAGAAAGCTTTTGTGTTCTTATTAACAGGATATTCTGAATGTAAAACTCCCTGGTGTATACCAGCGTGCTGAGTAGAGCTTTGGTGGTGTGGTTTTGTTTCATTTTGTTGTTGTTGTTTTTTCAAAAAAAAGACATATGAAAATAATTTTAAAAGGTAGGGTTTTATTTAAGGAGAAAAAAAACCCAGAACATACTTAAATCCAGTAGCACTTCAACATGACTCCCAACATATTTTTTGCTGAAATAAGGAACCTAGTGTGTTCTGTTTTGATAGTGATAGAGTCAACAAACAATGAGCAAACCTTATTGAAAGAAAATCCTCAAGAAAATCTTGGTACAGTAATGCTGTCATGGTTTTTGTTGTTTTAGATTCTCATCTCAAATTTTATTCAATTGCTTCTGCCATATGATATCAAGGGAGTGTCATTCCTGTAGAATTGCCTGGTACAAACTGGAAAAGATACGTTGTGTGGAGTTTCTACGTGCCTTCAGAAAGTGGCATAGCCTCAATTGCTAAAATGTGGTTTTATAGCATTAGAAGATAAGTAAGGAAAAGGAACCAAGTTACAGGGAACACTTCAGCCTTTAGTGACAGAACTGTTTTCCGCTGAGGACCTTCTGCTTTCTCAGATGCAGTAACTGGAACAGATAAGAATTTAATTCTACTGCTAAGGGTGCAAGTAATAATACAGGTAATAATTACAGCAGTGAAGTTAATGATCTCATTTTGTGCAGGCCTAGATACTGTAAAATGCTGCTGACTATTACCATGATACATCAGATACTCAGTAATGGAATTTCCTTAAGCTTGTCTCTGGTAGAGAGAGAGAGGAAACAGTGAAGACAGATTAGAATTTTTGGTACAAGGATTGTATTTTGACTATAAAAGCAAAGTCATATGGACAACAATGTGTTGTGGGTTTTTTTCCCCTTTATATATGTAATTTCAGGCTAACTGTCTTCACAAACACCCATCTCAGTCTTATTTTGGGAAAGAATAAAGAGCTGAGATGAGATACAAATTTTTCAAAAATATCTTCATTTGATTATCTTCATTTTAGAATTTGCCATCTGTTTAAAAACTGTGGTTTATCCAGTACTGAAGGGTAATTATGGGCATTTTCATACCTCTGCATTATTATTTATTTATTATCTAATTCTTATCTTCAGGAACTCGCAGAGGTTCTCAAGCTGTGTTCAAGGATTACTAGTGCAGATATATAGAAGCATAGGAAATAATATATTATATTTTATAATATATAATCTATAATTTTATAATTATATATTTATAATATAATATATTTTAGTTGTCTTTAGTATTCCAAGGTAAGTGTTGAGGTCCATGAGAAATGCTCCTCCTAACATGCACCAAAACCTTTTAATGTAATTCAGGAGAAAATAATAAAAAAAAAATTTGGAATACAATAATTTCTGCATGGATAAACAAAACTAGCATCCTATCTAGCTCGATATGCTACTGCCAGAATCAGGCTCTTGGAGCTCTGATTCTGGCTTAGAAAGGCATGAGATTAAATTAAAAATCACAGGAAAAAGCAAAATTAATTAAATAGAAGTGGCACATGCATGTATATCTATTTTATAGGTATACATTAGTAAATGTTACACATGCTCTAAAATACATTTTAGAGAGTGTTAGTTAGCCTTCAGTTCTGGAAATAAAATTTAGATAACCAAACATTTTCTTCAATTAATTCTTCAGCAACTGTTCAAAAAAAAAATAATAAAATTTTCTTGACAAAACTTAGCAGATACCTTAATACTCTTTCTCAAGATTCATCCTTATGCAACCATTGTGTTGTAGTAAGTAGGAAAAAATGTTCTGCATTTCATGAGACAGGAAACAAAACTATAGAATTTTCATTGTTAGCTCATGCATTTATGTTAGTCATAGTGAAAAATCGCTGTCCAAGTGAGCTTATACTACAGGCTCTCAGTTCAGTAAAGCATCTTTGTACAGGTAAATTACCACCATCTTTGTTCAAGTCTTACTAAAATAAATATACTCTATCTGTTAAACTGCTCTGTCTGAATTGATCCTATATAAACAGAGGCACCATGCACAAGGATAAATAGCGGAAAGTTGAAATGATCTGGTCAAGGGTAAACAGCTGGGCGGAAGTGGAACAAAATCTCCTGTAATCTTAAAATTTTATTCTGTGCTGTGTTTTCATCCATGTGCCTGTTCTTTCTAAAGTGAAAGGTCAAGGAGCAAATCTGCGTCTTCACCTACAAATAACATGAGGGGAAAACAGGCAGGAAGGAAGACATCTGGTCTTAAGAACTGAAGAAGAAAAAATATATTTTTTTTAGCAGAGTCAGGCCTAGATTTCTATTGAAAGCTTATGTATGTTTTTCCTCAAGTATTTTTTAATTACATTTGCCATTATATTAAGAATTGACACAATAACCATGAATGACAGACACATTATATGTGTTCCTAATGTATATATTGAAGACTAATGTTTTTATTCCTAATAGTGATTTTCTGAGAGAATTGAGAGAATACAGGTGCATCTGAAGCATTGTTGTGTGTGCGGGCCTTGGGGAATTTGTTGGATTTTTTTGTTTTTGCAACAAAAACAAAGACCACATACAATGATTCAGAAGGAGAACATATTAAATGATGGTGTAACAGTTTCCTGTGTTTATTCAGCATCTAATTAACACAACAGTGCTGATCTATAACTAGGGTACTTTAGTAGTACAATAACAATAATAGTGATGATGATGGCTAGTTTAGAAAGTGCGGGAACCTCAGCAATGGTAAATTAATGAGTGCAAAACTTACTAGAAGATTTGTCTGGAGTAAAGAGTAATTAAACATTTTCATTCTTTTGTGAGACCCCACTTCAAATACTGCCTCCAGTTCTGGTGTCCCCACCATAAGAAGGATGTGGATGTGTTGGAACGAGTCCAAAGGAAGGCCACAAAGATGATCTGTGGGCTGGAGCACCTCTGCTATGGGGGTAGGCTGAGGGAACTGGGATTGTTTAGCCTGGAGAAGACTCCAGGGGTACTTTATAACTGCCTTCCAGTATCTGAAGGTAACCTGTAGCAAGTCTGGAGAAGGACTTTTTACAAGAGTGTCCAGCGACAGAACAAAAGGGGAATGGATTTAAATTGAAGGAGTAAAGGTTTAGAGTGGATCTTAGGAAGAAATTCTTCAGTACGAGAGTGGCAAGACTCTGCAATAGATTACCCAGAGAGGTTGTAGATGCCCCCTCCCTGGAGATGTTCAAGGCCAGGCTGGGTGAGGCCTTGAGCAACCAGGTCTAGTTGAGAGGTGGAGGGGGGGAGGCAGGGAGGTTGGATTAGATGATCTCAAAGGTTCCTTCCAACTTAAGACATTCTATGATTCTGTGATTTAAAAAAGCATGAATCTTTGCATGTGTTACATATTTTTCACTTGCAGACTCTTAGCACAGTATGTGCAGTCCATATACAGGCATTTTGTTTCTTTGTTTGTTTGTTTTGTAGATTGAATGCTTTTTAGCTTATCAGTTACTGCCTCATTGATCTGTTAACCCCCAGAAAACTATTGCTGTTTATAGAAGTAGTCAGGAAATGGTCTGTTTTCAAAGAAAACAAAAATATGAATTTTCTTTAAGTATTGTTTTATTTGGTTTTAATGAGAAGCAAACAGTATCTCACTAATACTGACATTCAGAGAGCTCTGTGGGGAAAAAATTCGTTTAGAAACCATGTAGCAGAAACATTGTCACCACTATTAGATACAAGTTAGATGGTTATTCTGCGTGATCTGTAAATCAAAGTGAATTGTAAAAGGCACTTGAATATCTTATTAACATGTTGTGATAATGTTTGGCATTCACAATTCAACAATACGTTAAGGTAAAAAAAGAAAAGGTTCTCATTCTGTGTTTAAAAGAATTGCAATTTCCTACTGTAATTATGGTAGGAATTCTGGCAGTCCACTTTTATAGCAGGTGATACTGTTACAGGATTTGTAATACAGAGATGCGAAGATATTCCTGCTTTGAAAGGAAGTTTGTAGACAAGGTTGAAGGTGTAATCAATAAAATACCAGATATGGATAGAAAAGAGCATTATTCATAATGTATTCCACTGAAGTCGTATGAATACTAAATATATACTTAGTATTGGATGTGGGTTTATTCTGTGCTTTTTTTTTTTTCTGCTGTGTTAAAAATCCCTAGGACTAATTAACCTCAGTACTTTAAATGTCCAATGTATGCTTTCTTTTGTTGAGGAACCCTGACATTAAAATAAAGACTCCAAACAGGAGAAATCATTGTTTGTACATTATGTTAAAGCATATGTACTATCTGGTCCTTTTAAGAGGTGGTTTTGTTGCCACACCAGTTAGATGTGAATAGCTGGTTCATCGGGTCAGAGACAGTCCAGCTCTTAACAGCCACAGTTGCACTGTGTAATGTGCTCTACGTCTGGCATTGCTTCATGGAGAGGAAAAAAACCATCTACTTTCCCCTTCTTCCCAATGAGCCCTGAATTCACACAGGGGTCTTAAGGCTAGTGCTTTTGCAAATAGTTTGCTTTATTTCTGCAGTTGTTATTTGCAGTGACACACTCATTCAGTAACCTTTCCTCCTCCTCAGTCTCCTTCCCACAACTGCACATGTCCAAGATAGATGAAGTTCATAATCTCAAGCAGAGTTATTCTACTATTTTCTTATGTGTGGACCATTGCATGGAGCTGTATTTTTTTTTTCCCAAAGCTACTATTTATTCTTGTTGTTTATTCTCTCTGCTTTTTGATTCAGTGTCTGGTTATTTATTTTTTTAAGAAATTACTGATTTCCTTTCTTAATTATCTGGCAAGCAGAGAGGAGGACATGGGCATAGATAAATAACATTCTTACCATGTAATACGATTACCTAGAGCTGTGAACTCACTTTTATAAGTTAGAGAACTGTTGCCTTCCATTTTCTAAGACTACATCAGTGATATGTCTGTGTACCAGAAACATCATTGTTTACTCCTCAGTAAAACTCATTTCTCTCCTTCCTGTTATACTTCAGCCCTACTTTCAGTATTCCATGACAGAATCCTCTTATTTGATTTCCCTTCCACAACCCCAGACATTTGAAATTTTCCAAAGACTGATGTTTTTATTTTTTTTAAAACTGTATGTGCTTTTTAAAAAAATGATCCACAAAAATCATAGAATCATAGAATCATAGAATGTTAGGGATTGGAAGGGACCTCGAAAGATCATCAAGTCCAATCCCCCTGCCAGAGCAGGAATGCCTAGACTATGCCACACAGGAACATGTCCAGGCAGGTCTTGAATGTCTCCAGAGAAGGAGACTCCACAACCTCTCTGGGCAGCCTGTTCCAGGGCTCCGTCACCCTCACTGAGAAGAAGTTTCTTCTCGAGTTTAAGCGGAACCTCTTATGTTCCAGTTTCAGCCCATTACCCCTTGTCCTATCAGTGGTTGTCACCGAGAAGAGCCTGGCTCCATCCTCGTGACACTCACCCTTGATATATTTGTAAACATTAATGAGGTCACCCCTCAGCCTCCTCTTCTCCAAACTAAAGAGCCCCAGCTCCTTCAGTCTTTTCTCATAAGGGAGATGCTCCACTCCCTTAATCATCCTAGTTGCCCTGTGCTGGACTCTCTCCAGCAGTTCCCTGTCTTTCTTGAACTGAGGGGCCCAGAACTGGACACAATATTCCAGATGGGATCTCACCAGGGCAGAGTAGAGGGGAAGGAGAACCTCTCTCGACCTACTAACCGAGTCCCTGCCCTCCCAAAGGCTTCTTATACCCTGAGGGCAGAGTTAACAGCTGATCACCGTGTTTAAAATCGCCGGGCCGCTGAGGGTGGCTCCGCCCACGCTATCTCGGGTGTCCGCCCTGGAGCTGCCGGTGCGGCCTCAGGTGTGGTTGCTGTAGCCGGCTTAAAAAAAAGCCCCCCAAAAGCTTTTTGCCAGCCTTTTTTTTCCTTAGATTCCTTCCCCAGTGCAGTCTTACCTGCTCTGAAGCTGGGCTCGACAGCAAAATGGCCTTTACCACCTGATCACCGTGTTTAAAATAGCTATTTTTATTCCTTAAGTATGCAAAAGATATAAACCCAAAATTGGAAAAACAGTAGGATGAAATGTTTAAGAAGATTTCACCAGCTCTAGTCTGAGTGAAGATGCTGAACTAGAAGCACAAAGGTAAAGAATGATAGAATATACTTGAAATAGCCTGTATAAATCAAAAATTACCAGAATATATTTGCAGGCTAGCCATGTGGCTGATGCTAATGTAAGAAGCAAATTCAAAATATCCTGCACATATTCTTCAGGAAAATTCACTGAAAATTAATTCAGAGAAGTGTAGAATCCAGTCAGTAATGACTCAATAATTTCAAAATGTTGCTTTCTTTTGTTCTTCTTTTTTTTCTGAATTCCAGTGTCTTTTAAGTGCTCCTCATCCGGAGACACATATTTTAGCCTGCTTGCCCTTTGCATTCAAAATTGAAACATTTCTTTTAGGTATCATTCTTTTCAGAATGGGAAAAATGAAGAACTCATTTCACTGCAAAGCATTCATAGTTATTACCTTCACATTTCTATGCAGAGTTTACTGACTATTGAAATCTCAGGCTTCTACTGCCTTTATTGATGACCTCTAGTCTCTTTTTTCTTACCACCCCTTCCCCCTCCATAATTTATACTGTGGCAGGATGATGTTTCGTCTTAGTTTTTTGCTCTATTCTTTTGCTCCCAATTCCTGGCAGTGATTTCTTTTTTTTTTTGCTGCCAAACATATACATGTCTTCTGATCAAACTCTCCTAACACCAACCTGTTCCTCCTTATGGTAAACTAGAGTTCATTGTTTTATTTGTGGAAGTAGATTTATTTCTCCCCACATGCAATTTCAAGTCTAATCTTGTCACTCCATTATTTAGGCCCCTAAGATCCTTCAACAATTCTTTGCAGTTGTTCTTACTTTCTTAAATAGCTTAATCAGCAAACCAAGTCCTTTGACTGTTTGCCTCTCATCCACATTATCTGTGAATATGTCAGATAACACAGCTGCCAGAAATGGTTTGAGCACAAGCTCTAGAGGGAATCCCATTAGTGACTGCCCCCTGTTGTGCGAACTAGCTCTTTACTCCTATACCCTTTGCGGTTTTTTTAATGGTCCATGTAGTGGCTGCTTAGTTGTCTTAAAAGCCTAAGGTAAGGAACTTTATCAAAAGAATTTTGGATGTCCAAGGAAGATGCAAGAACTTGTTTACTCTTACCCACATGTGCTGGTAAGTCAGGTGACTCCAAAAAACCTTGCAATGTTGGCTTCTATAAAAGCAAGGATTGTTTTCCCTTTCCAAGTAGACAGTATTCACCCAGATGTCTACATTTATTTATTTATTTATTCATTGTAATACCTATTAACAAGTCTGAAGTTTGTTAAATAATTCATGTGACTAACATCCACATTTGCCTCTTTTCAGTCCGCAGGTAACAAGTGGTTTCCAGTGGGAGGTTATACATCATCATTAGTATTCATTTTTATCTTCCTTGGGTTATTGTTAAACTCTCAAGTGAATATCTTCCTTTTTCTGGCAGTGTGGTTATTATGCAAGTATTATATGTTAGTAAATATTATTATTACATTCTTTATATATGCTGGCCCTTTAATGTTACATCCATTTACGTATAGGCCAAGGACCTAGACTTTTTACCTTAGACAGCTTTTTATGGAATTCCAGGACTAAATTATACCCACTTAGGGAAGTAGGGAATGGTGTGGGGAAAAAGTAAAGAGACCTTTTGCACACACACACACAGATATATCCAAACCTATAGCGAGAAATAAATGTGATGCTATGCTCTCTTCACTCATGTTATTGTTGTAGAGCTCTGATATGTACCCTTCATAATTTCAGTTATTTTTAATGACACACAAAACAGTAGAAAACTAGTTTGAGGGTCTAGCTGTAGCTAAGAGAGCCAGTGCTGACATATGGGAATAAAATCAGTTCCTATGCGTTAATCTTTTCTTTGATGGAGTCATTGTATTCTGGAGTAATTTTCTGTCTTCAGGTATAATTTAGGCAGTGAACGTGTTTCTTTATACACACACCTACATAGAAATAAATATACATGTATATCAGTTAAAGAAATGAGAAGTATTTAGTGAAATGGTAGTATTGAATCTATTGCACATTCTGCAAAAAAAAAAAAAAGAGAAGTTATTCTTTTCTATCCTAAGTGGATTGTCTCCGCAGCCTCATAAAGATGAATTCACTGTTTTATTTGTACTTTGTGCAATGAAGCATGAAAAGCTTCAAGTGAAATCAGGGTCACAGTGAAAAAAAAAAAGAGGAAAAAATCAAGTTTATGCATTATTTAACTAAAACATTAATTTGCAAAGTGCGAAAATACAAAATGTCTTTGTTTTGCTCATAGAAATAATGGAAGGAGGGACATAAAAAAGAAGTTTTGAGTCACAGTAACTGAGAGTAACTTTGCAACACTGACTAGCCAACAATAAGCATCCTACTTTCCCTTGCTAGTGGGTTAGAAAATGAGTTTTTCTCAGCAGTCGTCTTTTTCTAAAAAAAAAAACATGTTTGGAAATACACAAATTCCATAGAGTGCTGGATGATTTATAATCATGTGTATTTGTTCTGAATTCCAACTTTGCAATTGTATTCCATGACTTCAGGAATCATTTTGTTGTTTCACATCAGGGGTAGGCTTTTGGTCATTAAGCACAGAATGCTTCAATCTGGTAGCTGATTTCAGGTTCAAAGTACACAATGTACTTATTTTGCAAAATAAGTAGAGAATAAACAGTTAAATCTCTCAGTAAACCTGAAGGCCGACTTTGACACATGAATTATGTAAGAATTGATGTAGAACTGTTGCAGGTGGCAGCTCTGAATGAAATGAGAAGTTTGACGTAGGTAACATAAAGGCAAAACCAGAGTCTTAAATCCCTTAAAGTAATGCTTTTTTTTTCTGTTGTTGTTTTGTTTTGTTTTCCATTAGATACCTTTTCACAGCACAAATCACCTATGACTTTTACCCTGTATATCAATCTAGATGCTATGTACATGTTTGGATTTTTAAAACTGGATAGATGTAGTAATCCCAAAATTAATGAATAAGGTTGGAAGGTAGGTAAAGTATGCAGAAGATACTTAATCATATTCATACTGTATTAAACACGTGTTTCTGTATGTGTACCAGTTAAGCATCATATCTGAAGAAAGCAGCACATTCACATTAGTGCTTTATTTCAATATTTTGTGTAAACATGTGGAAATTGTAAATGAGCTGCAAACTGAGTAAGTTTACTAACTTTTACTGCATGAACACATAACTTTCAAGACCAGCTAATGATTCTAACAGAAAAGTAAGGAAGGCTAAAAATGAAGTTCGAAGGCAATCTAAAGATTGTCGTTTTTTAAAAGTTGTTATCAACGAACTTGAATAACTAAAAACTTTAACCTGTAGTACTGTATTTTTAACTATTACATTTTTGGGAGCTGTCATTTACTCCATATTTTTGCAGTTCCAAACAAAATGAAATTTTACTAGAATGTCTTTCTTAAGAAATAGTATTAGTGCCATAGATATTCTTCTTGATCACAGAATCACAGAATGTTAGGGATTGGAAGGGACCTCGAAAGATCATCAAGTCCAATCCCCCTGCCAGAGCAGGAACGCCTAGATTATGCTACATAGGAACGTGTCCAGGCAGGTCTTGAATGTCTCCAGAGAAGGAGACTCCACAACCTCTCTGGGCAGTCTGTTCCAGTGCTCCGTCACCCTCACGGAGAAGAAGTTTCTTCTCAAGTTTAAGCGGAACCTCTTATGTTCCAGTTTCAGCCCATTACCCCTTGTCCTATCATTGGTTGTCTCCGAGAAGAGCCTGGCTCCATCCTCGTGACACTCACCCTTTATATATTTGTAAACATTAATGAGGTCACCCCTCAGTCTCCTCTTCTCCAAACTAAAGAGCCCCAGCTCCCTCAGTCTTTCCTCATAAGGGAGATGCTCCACTGCCTTAATCATCCTAGTTGCCCTGTGCTGGACTCTCTCCAGCAGTTCCCTGTCTTTCTTGAACTGAGGGGCCCAGAACTGGACACAATATTCCAGATGGGGTCTCACCAGGGCAGAGTAGAGGGGAAGGAGAACCTCTCTTGACCTACTAACCACCCCCCTTCTAACACACCCCAGGATGCCATTGGCCTTCCTGGCCACAAGGGCACAGTGCTGGCTCATGGTCATCCTGCTGTCCACCAAGACTCCCAGGTCCCTTTCCCCTACACTGCTCTCTAATAAGTCATTTCCCAACTGTTTTGGTTTGACCTGGCCAGATTTCGGCGGCGGGGGGGGGGAGCTGCAGGGTGGCTTCTGTAAGAAGCTGCTAGAAGCTCCCCAAGATTGATAGAGCCAATGCCAGCCGGCCACAAAGAGGGACCCGCCGCTGGCCAAGGCTGAGCCTATCAGTAAGGTGATAGCAGAGGAACGCCTCTGTGAAAAACATATTTAAGAACGGGAAAAAGAACTGCGCCACAACAGCTGGCACAGAGATGGAGGAGTGAGAATCTGTGCAGACACCAAGGTCAGTGAAGAAGGAGGAGGGGGGAGGATGAGCTCCAGGCGCCGGAGCAGAAGGAGTCCCCCGGGTCCATGGTGAAGACCATGGTGAAGCGAGTTGTCCCCTTGCAGCCCATGGGCGAGGTGCAGAAGTCCACCGTGAGGATCACCGCGTAGATGTCCACCGAGGATTCCACGCCGTGTGGGTGGATGCCTGAAAGGGGACTGTAGCCCGTGGGAAGCCCACATCAGAGCAAGTTGCTGCCGGAACCTGTAGCCCGTGGAAGAGGGAATGCCCACGCTGGAGCAGGTTGGCCGGTGGGACTTTTGGGACGTTGTGGGTGGCTCACGCTGGAGCAGTTTCCCCGAAGGACTGCGCCTCAGACTCACGAGGGGTGGGCTGCCCCTCGTGAGGTGTCTCCCGTTGGGCAGTTTGTGATGAATTGCCCTTCGTGGGACGACTCACGCGGAGAAGAGAGCGTGAAGCTTGTCTCCTGTGAGAGGGACCCCACAGTGGCCCTGGGGAAGAGTGAAGAGTCCTCCCCCGGAGTGAAGAAGCGGTGGGACCAACATCGGATGAACTGATCGCAGCCCCCATTCCCTGTCCCCCTGTGCCGCTCGGGGGGAGGAGGTGGAGAAACCGGGATTGATGTTAAGCCCGGGAAGAAGGGAGGGATGGGGGGAAGGTGTTCTGTTTAAGATTTGTTTCTTTCTTACTTCTCACTACTCCTCTCTGATTAGTTCTTAATAAATGTACCTAATTTCCCCAAAACTGAGTCTGTTTTGCCCGGGATGGTAAATGAGAGTGATCTCCCTGTCCTTATCTCAAACCCTGAGCCCTTGGAGATATTTTCTCCCCCTGTTCAGCAGTGAAGGGGGGAGTGAGTGAGCGGCTGTGTGGGTACCTGGCGGCCGGCCAGGGTCAACCCACCACACCAACTTATACTGGAACCTGGGGTTGTTCCTACCCAGATGCAAGACTCTACACTTACCCTTGTTATATTTCATTAAATTTTTCCCCGCCCAACTCTCCAACCTGTCCAGGTCTCGCTGGCATGTCAGCCACTCCTCCCAGCCTGGTGTCATCAGCAAACTTGCTGATAGTACTCTCTAGTCCCTCATCCAAGTCATTGATGAATATATTGAATAATACTGATCAACTGAAAAAGTTGTGCATGTTCTTTCTGTCTGCATATAGACATGTTTGTAACTATACTTAACATAAACTTGTTCATTCTTTGGGAAAGATTTTATACAAACCCATTTATTAGCATTAAAAAGAGAACAATTGTACTACAATAATATATGCTTTTATATGTTAGGGTTTGCTGTTCTGCTCAGTGATGGAAAAAAATGAAAAGGATATTTTTACTTACAGTTTTCTCAAGGAATACTTAAGTGCTTTGGACTTGCTAAAACACTATGGAAAATTATGTTTTGAGAATCAGTTCATGGGCAGAGCTAACACCAAAAGTAGTGGTAAGTAGTGGTTCAGAATCAGAAATACTTTCCTCTGCATTAAAATTTAAGACACTTGTGTCTATCTATATCTACTAAAAATCTAGCCTAGGGCTTTATATATAAGGAAAAGACAAGGAAGAAAAGTTCTCTTGTGCTTTGCAGTTGCTGAAAAGAGAGACAAAAATCAGTGAATGTTCATACTTTGGTCTGAAACATTCTTCTGTATGTATAAGTAAGACAAAGATCAACACAAAGTATGTTGAACAGCTGATTAGAATTTGTTGTCTGCCTGTTCTGAAACAACTTTTCCGTCTGTAAATGCTCACTTACTTTTGAAGCGATGGCGTTTTTTACATGCACTAGAGGACAGAAAATATAATGTGTTTTTAAATTGTCCAGGTACTCCTTGTTCCCTCTGAAGTGCTTTCTCCTCCACCATCTATCAGGACATTTGTAAAACAAATTGGATTTTAGGATTAAAGGGAAGTGAAGGGTCAGAAATAATGCTGTGTGCATAATCTGACTGCTTAAGTAGCCCAAGCTGTGTAAACAAAGCAAATTCCAGATCTTTGAAGAAAAGAACACAACAAACACTGACTCAATGTATTTTGTATCTACTTGGCCAACTCAACTGTGAAAGCCGCTGTCTGTCCAGCAAATAGCTAAGAGCAAAAAGGAAAATGAAATTCAGTGCTTTCTGGGTAGGTTGGTTTGTTTATGAACAGGACAGGTAGCTCAGGGTGAGACTATCCTTGAATACGGACCAATGACTTGGGAGTCAGTCAGGTAAGTTTTTCTAGCAAGACACACCAATGCTATTGGTGGGATATAAGACTGTAAATTGATAATAAGCACCATGCTTGAGCACACAGGAAGAGGTGGTTTTCCTCCCCAAGCCTAGAAGGCAAGTGAAGGAGACATCATGAGGTAGCAGACCTAGCAGGGTGCAGTGCGGTTAGGAGATGAAGATGGCAGCAGTGAAAAAAATTGCAACATTGAAAAAAGCAGTCATAAAAGTAACGCTTTATTTCAAACTAAGAGATTTGGCTCAGAAATAGTACCACAGTGCAGAAATTCAAGTTGAGAATTATTTGCGAATGCTGTTCCATAGCTGAAGTTTATATTTAGTACTTCCACTATACACATACTGGTAAGTTAGGGCCTCTGTCAAATCAGTGTGTGACAAGTGTGTCATTAGAGGTTTAAAACAACTCAATCAGCTCCTAGAAAAAATGACTCATTGTCAAATGGTTGACATTCTTGTTTAGCTGTTACATGAGTGGTAAAAACTCATGCGCTATAGCCATTTAAATGCAAGAGACAAATTAATGCTTGTTTCTTTATTGAAAATAAATATTATTGGGCTTTTTCATGTTCTCACCAATGTATCATACTTATTTCCTTTATTTTATTAATTCCTGCTACCAGTGTTTTTTTCTTATGTTTTCACAAAAGATGCTAAGTGGTTGTTTTTTTGTAATCAGAGATGTCACCCTGTAATTCACTTCTAGTTGTATTCTCAGTGAGTTGTTGGTCTATTTTCTGTTTTAAATTCAAAGGTACTCAATCACTGATTTTACATATTCATGCTGTCTTTATTTAAAGATGAATTCATCAAGCACCATACTAAGAGTAACTTGTCTGCCAGATGGTCAACTTTCTTGCATGCTGTGAAACATGAGTTTGTTTTGTAGGACAAATCTGTTTTCCCCTTTGAGGTTGCATAGTGGTTCTGTGGTACTTGTAACAATCTATTACACAGAAAAATAATATTTAGAATATGCTCACACAGTTATAGTGAGTTGATTTTGTTGGTTTCGTTTTGGGGTTTGGGGTTTTTTTTTTGAGATATAGTAGAAATAAGGAAATCTTGAATGCCTTTCTGAATATGCCACAGCAAATCACCTACAAACTATAGTCAGAGACCTGTCTAGTTCGTCCCTTTAAAGGCACTAACCTCAACAGAATGTCAGAGCGTACACTGGTGTGAAAGGCTGCTCTTTCTATACCATATCTAGTTTTATGTCCAAATTTGATAAAGGTAAACTTGGCTCGTTTCCAGTTGTACATTCATCTTCAATTTCTTCACGTTTTGCCTGTTTGTCCTCAAGTGTTCCCAGCAGTTTTTCAGGAAATTGACACCATAGACACTTAACTCTTTGACATGGAGTGAAATAAGTACTCAGCATGACAAAGAATAAATTCTTCTTTCAGTAACTTATTTTTTTCATAGATGCTACCAGTTATTAACTGAAATTAAAAATAAAATGAACAAGGCTCAAGCGCTGGTATATTATCACATGGAAACTAACCTTTAAATAACTCCTGAAGCAACCTCTGCACTAACAAATGAATGAGGGCTAAGTTGTCCTATAGGGAGGATTTTGAAGTCCTCTTATCTTATAAGTTAGACTAGGGAACCAGTTCACCATGAGAGACAGGATTTACAGAATTGAGACTTGGTCGGGAAGGCAGTTGTGAGCTATGTGCTGGCATCATGCATCACAAAATGGGAAAGAAGTAATAGCAATCATTAAAAGCAAATAATACTAATGAAAAGAGTGAATAAGCGTGAAATACACAGTTATGGTGCACTTCTGCATTTTTTTTCAGACTTAAAAATGTCTTACATTAGGAAGCATACTTTTTTTAAGTAAGGACTTGCCCATTTTTTACTGACTGGAGCAGTGCAAAAGATGGACATTTCAAGTAAAGCTCTAATGACAAATAAACTAACATCAGTAAAATAATTTAAGAGTACATTTTTTGGGGAGGATTTTTGGCACTTGTGAACAAAGGCATATGGAAAAAAAGTCCTCCCAAATACATATATTTTATTAGGCAGATTACGAAATGATCTAGTCACATCTGTATTTTTAGCGTTACATTTAAGGAAAGAAAAGAAAAGAGAAAAGAACTTCTAACATCATAATTTCAAGGCACAGATCATGATCTGCAAATTTTTTATTCCTGAGTTCTAGAAGTACGGAGGTGACAGTACTTAATTGGAAATGATCTGAAAAATAGGAAAGGGATTTAGAGTTCACTGTAAAAAGTAGATTATATTGTTCTTCTATAGAGGCAACAGCAAGAAGAGGGTTAAGATAAGTAAAACCAGCATTGTTCTACCATTTTTCTCTGCCTTCGAGTACTATACCTGTTTCTGAAATTTACTGTCAGTTCCGGAGACATATAGGGATGGAATAGCATAAGTAAATGAAGATCAGAAACCAATTCTGATCATAAGAGAAGAAAGTCAAATGCAGCCATGTTTTGTTTTTGGTTTGTTTTTTTTTTAACAGAAAGTAGCTAGATTTAAAGACCCTGTACAAATATCTGAGGGGTGGGTGTCAGGAGGAAGGAGACAATCTCTTCTCAGTGGTGCCCAGTAACAGAACAAGGAATAATGGGTTTAAGTTAGAACATAGGAAGTTCCACCTCACCATGAAGAAAAATTCGTTTACTGTGAGAGTGACGGAGCACTGGCACAGGCTGCCCAGAGAGGTTGTGGAGTCTCCTTCTCTGGAGACTTTCAAAACCCGCCTGGTCACGTTCCTGTGTGGCTGCCCTAGGGGATCCTGCTCTGGCAAGGGGTTTGGACTGGATGATCTCTTGAGGTCCCTTCCAACCCCTGACATTCTATGAGTCCATGACAATATTCTAGATTGTTATGTGTTTGGATGGAAGCAACTGTCTACGTGCGATTGTTGCCAAAATGCAGAGTTTCACAAAATAAGACATTTAAAATTTCAAATCCTTTCTCGTTAGAAATCACTGTTTAGTTTAGTGTTATGTTACATGCTTTATGGAGACCACTGGAGACTATTTAATATCAACCATTTCATGAATGATCCATTAGGGTCAGGCATCACAATGACTCCTGGGAGAAGTATGCATTTATATCTCTGCCATTTCCACGCTCAGCTTTCTATCCTGTTGGGAATTAAGAGCTGTAAATTCTCCAGACAGCCGTGTAGTCAGTGGGAACCTGTGGTAGGATGTTGGCTGCTGTGCTCTCCAGCCTGCCCACTGTAGAAGGACTCCACTTCTTCTTTCGGAGAGGGTTTTGATCACGGGCTGACTGCTTTGGTGTGAAAAGGACAAACTGCACTAAGTCATGCTTATCCTTTTTATGAGACCAGACTCTTTCTGAAGTTTGTGGTGTTGTATGTGAATAGCATTGTGCCTCTTCCAGAATACCTTATGTCCCATAGCACAGCCATCTTCAGTCATCTTTGTTGATAATTTGCTAGCTCTAGAGTGATATTTCTGCTAATAATGAATTAAACCACATCATCTTCCAAATAATTACAAGTTCGGAAAAGTTCATACTGAGATCCAAATTTCAAGTCTGACATTTGTGGCTCTTTCTTGAAGGGCTGGCATTTTCTGCAGGATGAGATGCTCTTTACAGCCTAGGTGATAAATGTGTTACCAGTCGAAGGAAAAATAAGAACGAGATGTGTAATTGCAGAAATTATAATCTAATGATGCTTAACTCATTAAAAGTATGCTAGATGAGAAAAATGTTAACTATTAAAATTGAAAATTACATTTTGTGACAGAAACTAACCAGTAAAATACTGGATGTATAACTGTTTAAGCAATTATATTTTTTTCAACTAAGGAACAAACAATAAATAGGAAGAAAAAAAACCAACAAAACAAGAAGAAACCCAGTAACAGCTTTCAGAGATTTTGGAAGAAATTAGTCAAATGGACATCAAATCTCACTGATGCTGAAGATAAAAGGATCTGTGAATTTATCTATGACAAATTAAGAATGGCATAATTTTTTGCTCCAGTTTTCACATTTTCATTTTGTACCTTTTTGCCCATACGAACTTATGAATTAGCTTAAAGGACATTTTTTTAAGTAATATTTGTCCAAATGGTGTGCCTGTAGATCAAAATCTCTATGACTTTCTCATTAGGGGAAGTAGGAGAAGTTTTTTAAGCATGTCACTGTGTAACAAGTTTCTCATACCTCAGATCATCCCCACGGGCCCCTCCTGGGCTATTTCTAGCGCTTCAGTACCTTATAAAGTGCATCTGCAGAAATGACCATACTGTTGTATAAGTGATTTTGCAGACAGCTTTACCTGAGTCATACTTCCTCTGGAATTTTAGAACGTCTTCCCTTTACTCATTTACACCTGAGATCAAGTTGGTTTTTCACTTGCTTCATTATACTGTATGCAAAAATCTGGTTATCCATCCTTAATTTCATCCCAAACAATTTTAGAGTACTCTCTTCTGCACTGGTATGACATGTATTCTTGATGTGTACCTATTTTACTAAACAGTCTTAATTTCTTTGTACAATTGCCTCCTCTTAGAATTGAGATGCCACTGACTGTGTCATCTGCAGTTGTCAAGAATTCCTTTTTTCAAGATAACTCATGTAACTATTCATATATATGTACAGAGTACATTTTTTGTTTATTTTCTGAAGGACCATATTAAAGTATTTCAAGTTGGTTATCCCTACTTTATAAATTTATTTTGATATCTATCATTGAGAGCATATTGATATTATCATAGGTTAAAATGGTGCAGAGACAATGAACACTGTCAATGCTATTATTTTTATTTTGCTGTTTAACACAAATGGCTCCAGATACTTCAGGGAAGCTGAAAAGAAGAAAAATTGGTTTATATTTTCCTGTCCATTAAAGAATGGAGACATCAGCAGTCTACATATCCTGCAACCAGGAAATCTAAGAGACAAAGCTACTGTAGACGGGCTGCTGTTGCTTTTATCAGAATTGTACTAATATTCATATAAACTAACCCTTAATAATTAAAATAAAATAAGTAAACCTGCCTTCTCCCATCAGGGAATTGAGAAAAGCACCATCTGTCAGTGGTTAGGGCCAGCGCTAACCCTTGACAGCTATCAAGTTTAGTTTTGTTTTTTTTTAAGGTAAAATAATTGTTGATAAAGATTAGCAAAGAAATTTCTCTAGAGAGATTAAAATTGATTCAGATCTGTAGGTCAGCTGTTGTGGATGTTATTTTCAGACAGGATATGACAATGTCTCTATTTAAAAGATCTAATAATCTGCATTAGAATGCAGGTTTCTAGCTTGGCATGTGCTCAGCCTGAGCAATTTCATTGATTACTGGTCGTAAATTAAAATACAGTTCCAAGATTAAAAAAAAAAAAGAAAAATGTAATGACTTTTTTTTTTTTACAAAAACTTGTAAAACCAGGAGAAAAACTATAATCTATTTATGTGATTTTTAGGTGTGTGAATTTTTTCTGTTTTTCAAAACTGTAGAATATTTACTTTGCTACACCTTTATCTGTTGATATACGCGGGTTACATGCAAACAGGTTAATTATTGATTGCCATGACAACTTTCTATTAAATCTCTAAGCCTAAAATAGATTATAAAATTGAGTAATCTCAGTAGGGGTTTTTGCCTACATGATCTAATAACTGGGCTGCATAGTAAGAAGGAGTACAGCAATTCTATTATTAATTTACTGAGAGTAAAATAAGTGTGAATGTGAATGCATTTACAGCAGATCAGAAAAGTATTTTATTTGCTAATCTGTCTAATCAACCATGGTTGATTGTATGAAGAAAGAATTCCCGACTCAGCTAAACAAAGGTAAAGGAGAAATCAAGTACAGAGTGTATATGTCAATCACCCTATATGACACCCTATATGACAGGGGTTTTGTTCAACTGTGTAGATGATACGACATTGAAATGTTTGTCAAACACATCTCACTACCAACAAGATGTTCTTCCAATGGACATAGGATAGATTTTTTTAAGAAAGTGCTGATGTGCCCAAAAATAAAATAAGCAGAAATATGTTTAACCTGACATTTGATAAAAACAGTGCTGTACTAAATCAGTAGTGTTGAAAAGAGATGTGTTCTGTGGGGATAGTTGCCAAACAGGTAAGAGTTTGCATTTTGTAATGTGACATTGAATAGCACTTTCTACTTACTTTGCTAGATGCTAATATAATTAATTCAGTTTGCCTCAGCTACAGTTTGATCCATTGACTTTGCTTAGTCTGAGATCAGAACACAAAACTTTTTTTTTTTTTGATACTTTTGCTGTACTTATTTTTTTCACAGAGATGTCCAGGAGATTTCATTATCTTTTTCACTGTGCTAATAGCCTTTATTAAACTGGACTAGCTAGTGCTCGTTGCAAACAAGAACGACATTAAATGATTTCTTTTACCTTAAAGTTTACACAGCACATACAGATGATGTACCAGGGTGGCACTGGCAGTTTTCTTCCAAAAAAAAATGCAGTAGAAGTTGTTCACTACCACCAAGTTTGAAACATTTTTGATTGGAAAAAAAACACAAACAAACCAATCACAAAAACCTCAAACCAGAAGGAGGAAAAAAGAAAAAAAAAAAAAGTAGAGCCATACAGACTTTTATTGCCAGCCTAGCAGGTGTTATTGATCATAATATTGCTTGCATCAAATTCTTTTGGCTCAACCTGCTTCTAAAGGCACTTGTCACACTGAGTTCTCATCTGTCCTTGTCAGTTCTCCTTGTTTCATTAAGGTGCTGCCTGTGAGGTAAGGATAGGGGAGGAACGCTGCACTGCAGTTTGATTCCTTTACAACCAGCACTGCTGGCTCTTTGATAGTGGGCTCTTAGTGGACTGTCATGCCCTGATATTAGCAGTGAACTTTCCTTGATGGAGGTAAATGGATCACAGAAAAGATCAAAATACACTGTATTACAAGTTCCAGTAATGCAAGTGAATGCAGGTGAAAAGAAAAAACAAACTGCAATTTGCCATCTTCCATTTATGACAACTATTGCTTGAAATATATATTAAACTCAGGGACTTTTCTATGTACTTGGAATAGACAGTTATTTAGGAATAGATTGGTTTTCAATAAGCCAGATATTTTTTCACAAGTAAAGCTGACTAGGAAAGCCTTTTTAGTTAATACTCAATCGCCAATCAGTTTCACAAATTTTGGCCTCTTGCCCACAAATCTGTTAACAAATGCAGGATTTTATTCTGTGTAAGGCTTGTGAGGCTCACAACTGTGCAATTAAGGCAAAAACATTGAATGGAAAATATAGCAGTCATTTCTTCAGAAAGTATCTTGTATGTAGAGTTTAGCAAATTAAAGGCTTGTCATTCTTATATATTACTGGCCATCAAATATTCTAGACTGCAGGCTTATTATTCAGACCAGGCTAACCATTTTGCTCCACTGCTCTACACTGTTGCTGTCATTGTGCAAATAAGACTTTCATTTCAGTAAAGGTTAGATGTAGATAAAGAACTTCAGATAAGTATGATATATGTTAATAAGTATGTTGAAACATTGCAGCTCAAAGACAGGAATGGTTGTCAATGTTCAATATACGTGAAGAGGTAGAATCATGCATCTTTTTTTCCTATTTCCACACTGAATAAGGCTATAAAGTCTAACCTTCCTAGTTCCTTTTTTGTTGTGGCAAAATACAAAACTGATGTGCTGCCAATGTTCCTTCCCCCCCCATCCTTAGTATAACCTTTCTTGTACTCAACTGAACTGTTGCTTGCCTTTGATGCTGATCTAGCTCACTTGTTTCCTTTGACTCTCTTCTACTTAGCATAATGCATGACAAAGATATTGAACAATTAAACCATACCAATAGTCATTTACCATCTACTCTTGCTTGCTGAGGCTGCCAGGATTTGATCTACTGGAGTTGTGTCTGTGATACAGAAGAATGAAAAAAATGAGCCTAGTTATTTATTATCTGACAAATATTATCAAAAAGTAATCACTTTATTACTGTTTTATGTGATTTAAATAGAGCTTTAAGCAAGCAAATCTCTCTCCAAGTCTACAAACATGAAAGAACGCAAATTTGAATCAAGTTTGGTGGTAAAAAACATTAATATAAATAATATTCAGTGGTTTTCACTGTGATAACTCAATTGTTTTCATCCCATAAGTGAATATTACCTCCACCACTGAAACATTGAGTCATATATGACAACTGTTGTAATAAGTGCAGTAGCAACAACGTAGAGATATGACCATATCTGAGTCAAAGAATAGGAAGAAATAGAAAGACTTGGTGGGGAAAAAATACAATATTTTTAATTGAACTTGAACCAAATAATTTATTTAGTCGTATTATTTAGTCATATTCATGTCTTCATAAGAGAACAGCAATGCTTGATTTGTTTTCTATATGTGACATTCCTTGAAAAATCAGATCTGACATACAGTCTGTTCTTTTAGCCCAAAGAAGCTACTTTCAAAGGCTAAGTATAAATGCAGTTTTCTAACCCTAAATAAGCCGGACTGAGAAGATGATCCTTTTATTCATAAGCTTCTAAGAGTGATCTTGCCATTATGTTGTTTTCTACCCACTTCACTTTAGCCTACTTCCTGTATTTCCTTACAGAAGAAGGACCATGGTTCCTATTATTGTATAAAAGATTTTCAAAATAGAATAAATATTCTTTTTTCTTTTTCCATCCTTGATGTTCCTCATGCACTTTTTCTTTTTTTTTAAATGCAAACCTCAGTTCATGATAAGAAAATTCATCCAAGCTCCAGAATTTGTTCATGTGTTTTTGATGTCCAGTTACTGGAAAAGAAAAATTAGGTTTAATTTTAGGTTTTGTTTCTGATTAGACTAGAAGGTGGAAACAACTTATTGTAGCTTGGATCTCATAAGACTGTGCTATATGTGAATTGTTCAGGAATAAATCTTGGCACTAGTAATGTCAAGTATCTTACCCTTAACTTCAGCAAGGATAAACAGTTTTTAGGCTGTAACAAACAATGATATTTATGACATCCTATCTATAACTTTTCTGGAATTGAGTCTATGCCTCCTGAGCTTCGGGTGTTGGTAGTGCTGACAATATGATCCACCTCTTGGAAACTTTGTACTGTGAGAAAAATTCCCAAGAGCTTGGCAAACTACAGACTTAAAAACTGTGTCAGCACCTAACCTGTTTTCTAGCTAATCTCTTAGTGCAACTCTAACTGTAATTATAGACACTTGAGAGTTTTAATGATTTGTGCCTTGGATGTGTTCATCCTCTCTCACTAAAAGGCGAGGGATCCTCAGGTTACTGCCTGCTTGTATCTCTGAAGGCCCAGTTCCTGGAATGGCCCTGACTATATGACATATAATTCTAAAGATAGCTCACCCTGTCTGGGTGAACTCAAGCACCAAGGAGAAATTGTCTCTTTGTGTGGCTTGCAGATATGGCCTTGCGGGCGGATTTAGAGCACATGCAGTGTAGGCATATTCCCATCAGCATGCTCCCATGCTATTTACAGCTGGCCTTTCCATTCTGGCTCAAAGAGTGGAACAACTGGACCAAGGTGCTCTTGCAGGACTGTGGAACATTTTTTTTAAAAAACTTTTTTTTTTTCCCTTCAGCTCAAGGGGATATGAGTCTGATTTTCAAAATAAATTTCAAAACGCACCATCTCTTTTCATCTATGAGACTGGCCTTGGCTGAAAGGAGTGAGGTCACTGACAGAAGTGCTGAGCATCCCGTTGGGTCATTTTGGCAGTTGAGAGTATAGCCTTTGATGCCATAGATAATTAGTCACAAACCTAAAATATATTGTTAGATACAAGTTTTAGCAAGGATTTTATTTATTTATTTATTTTTGAAAGCATGCTTTTCAAATGAATTATCTTATCAATGGGAAAACATTATAGTCTTTTAAATACTTTGTCTAATCCTTAGAATCTTCTAATTACCTGGCTAGTAAGATTGCTTGACAACATTTTAGTTAAGCACGAGAAGAACTTGCTAACTCCGGTTTGTTCGTTTTGCTTTTATTTCTAACAATGAGGGTAAATGAGGTTTTGGAGAGAATGACAAGCAGATGCTACCCTACAAACTTGTAGTGGGAAGTAGTTTCATTCGACCCCATGATATGTTAAATATGGTTACATTAATTAATAATACATTATTTGTATTATAATGTCATTAAAATGCATGCATTTCTTAATCAGTATTTCTAAATCTGGTGCATTTCTAACAACTGGATATTTATTTACTAAGTAATTCACACAGTTGCTATCTGACTATGCTTTTCCACTGTACTTCATGATGAACTAAGAAGAAATTTATATTTCTGCCCAAACAGCTTCCTTCCATAAATTGCATTCTTAATCTTGCTGATGTTACAAACATAAGGAAAAATATATGTGAAAAAACTTAGCATCTGCATTGCTTTATTCATCTGCTCAGGCTCTAACACTATTTCTAGCAGCTCAGATTTCAGAAAATGCATAGGTTCCTTCAAATTACAGCATTATAAACATTTTCTGCCTTACTGAATACCACAAGTATAAAACCCCTGTTCATCATGAAGACTATTCGGAAAGTAATCAAATCTCTGTCATTGTCAAGGTCCATGACTCGAGGACAGAGACTGTGGTATGGAAATGTGTAATGCAGCATCTTCCAGTGTAAACAGGAATTAATCTTTGATGTATTGAGCATATTAATCATTATCCAAATAGCAATTCTACAGTAATGCAGCTGGAAGAGGCCCGAAGAAAGGAGTCCATTTACCATTAAAGTGGTTATTGATTGAAGGTTAATGTTGTGTGTCTGGGAGATCACTTGGCATCCTTCTGGTAATCAAATAAGTGCAGAACTGAATGACTAAACTGCTTGGCTAGCTGTCTGTTTTACTTAATTCGGGATATCAACATTGATTGTTTAAAGTAATCCAGGCCCTGAAAATGTTTTATGCCCCAAAAGCTGCAGCTCTGTGTTGACTGGAAATTGTCATATATTCACACTTATCTACTAGAAGAAAACTAATTTTTTTTTTTTTTACCTTGTTCATATTCAAGCTGTAAACCTCTATTGCTTACGGTGTTTTAAAGAAGATTTCACAGCTGTTTCTCTGTGAATAGAATGATTTATATACTGTTATATGGTACTGTACATTTCTTTGTGATATTCATACAAAAAGAGAATTATGAGGTTGGATAAATGCTTCTGAAGGATGGAGAGATGGAGGTAGCCCAGGGAACATGCTCAAAGGAGAGAAGGTTCAAGTCTTCTGGGACTGCATGGGCAGCAGCTGTGGAGAGCATTGGGTTAAGAGCCAAGCCAAGAAGCGAGCACACAGCACAGGAGGCACAGGAAGGTTGCTAAAAACAGGCAGCAAACGTGGAGCCATCTTCTCAGTATGAAAAAATGAAAAAAAAAAATTCTTAGGAACACAGACAGACTGTGCATAGATAGCCGCAATCCCAGAAAGCCATGGAGTTACTGAAACAAAGGTAAGGCTGAGGGTGAGAGCTTACGCAGCTATGGCACAGTTGGAAAGGTTTTCCTTTGTTTTCTCTCCGACTAGTCATTGTTTTCTGTGGTTTCAAAATAGAAAGGAAAGAAGTAGACCTATAATCTAAGCACAGAAATTAAAAGGCTATGGTCCCTAAATGCTCAAGGATATTACAGGAATTAATTCAGCATTTTGGCGCACGTAAATGGAAAACCCAATTAAAGTCTGCATAAAGTAGGTTGTGCAAATATCATACCAGTCTAGGAGTTGACTGGTCAACTTCTCAGCTGATATTTCATCTGCTCTGGTATGTTCTCAGTGGGCTGATGATTCATTTCTCTATTTTTCTACTTTTTTACTTCAGCTTAGGCCTCACTTTTGCTCCTCGAGGACCAGTATGAATTGTGGTCCAATCTTCTGGAAACATCATTGGTGAATGCCTTGTGTGTTACTGTTAACAGAATGTGCAATTAATTCTTCCAGAGAAAGAAAAGCGTGTAAAAAAATGATTCCAAATGAATAGTTTTTGATGCTTTTTTGTTGTCTGGCCTGAATTTAAGCTTTTAAGCTTATACTAAAACCAGTGGTGACTTAGAGATGATAGCAATTTTTTTTTCCCCTCTTATCTTTTGTGGTATTAATAACTAGTCTGTACAATGTAAATTTCAGTTCCAGTGTAACTTTTTATGAGTTTAATTGTTGCATGACATAATTTATAGAACACTAAACATCAGCCTGAATAAAGAAGCTATTTTTACTTGCACAGTAATGAAGCCTCTCAAAAATGCTGAAAATAATCAACAAGGTAATTAGACTTTCTGAATGAACCGAGGACTATATGTTGATGATTCTTGTAATTTAGATCATATGCTGATGAAAAATATAGGAGAAAATTCATAATTGAAGGCAAACATTCAAACAAGAAAAAAGAGAATAAATTAGTATAAAAAAGAAATTAAAGGAAAAGGAGAAAGAAGTTCTGAATGGAATTTACTCCAGCCAAGATCATTGTATAGGAGGCAGAAATGCACTGCATTAATGTCTATTGATTCAGGCACAATGAAGTTTCTCCCTGTTTTACTGAGCTATATAAAAGCTTTCCTTTATATAAAGGCTATATAAAGGCTTTTCCAATGGACAAAGTAGCCAGATTTATGCCTAAAAGAAAGTGTCTGCACTAAACATCATCTCCTCTTCTGTGTACTTTGTTGGTCAAATACCTGGTGTCAGATAGCAATTTGTACAAGTAGCCTCCGAGAGTGTGTTGCTTTCAGATGTCCTGTAAAACAAGCTGTTTGGGTTTCTTCATAAGGGAACAAGATTGTAAAGATCAGAAGATACTCTATGGAACATTTCTGGTATCTGGTATTTTTTTAAAGCAACCTCCATCACTTTTTTAAAAGTAGCTTGTCTTTCTAAGTATCTAACTTCTTAGGCAGACTATTTAAACAAAACAAAACAAAGAGAATTAAATTACATTTGAAAATATTGAGAATAACCCTGAACTTGGCCACTCCCTTTTCCTTGCTGCATCTGGTGACTGGCTGCTAGGGCTTCATGATTCCTGATATATGGCCTCTATTTTCGCACACTTCCTTTCCCCTTCATCGTAGCTAGTTGCCCCCTCTTCTCCCTCCTAGTTAGGGCAATTCTGGATCATGCTGCCTGTCCTACTTTTGTGCAAGCAGGCTCCACGTGAAGAAAACGATTTCCTCTGCAAGTGGTTTGTTGGTTCTGCAGCTAAACACATATGAGAACAGAAGACAGCAGACACAAGAGAAAGTATTGCGATGGTACCTAGAAACTCGAAAGGAAGAGCATTGTCATATAGGCAGTATTAACATACAAAAGAAGTTATCCTTATTTAGAGGAATTTTTAATTTCTTTACCATTATGATGACATTTGATAATATGAGAATGCTTCATAAATAAGTCCTGGAAAAATAGAGTATTAATTTGTAGAAGAAATAGGAGAAAATTCTGTTGGGTGATTTTTTTTTTTTTAATTTTAAAGGAAGAAATAGCTAGTTATTAATATAAATTTATCAGTGTTCTGTTTGCTTTTCTGGACAAAATTTCCTACACATACAACTTTAAATTTCTTGTATTTTGTGCGTGGAAGCTTCTGCTTGCTATGTGTGTATTTTTTGCACAATTATGTGTTACTCATTTCTCAAGATATTGCAATATATTATATTTCAACTGTTGGGTTTGATCATTACCTTTATGCGTGAGATTCATTTTGCTGATTGTGAATGGTGTGAATCAAGAGCAGATTTTAAACAAGAACATGAAAGTTCATTTTTTTTAATGCAGTAATGTTATCCTGTGGCAATTTGTATGTGTTCTTGAGCACACTCTTTAAATGTGCATGATAGTCAGTTGAACGAAAATGTGATTTATTTTTCCTTGGCAAGTAGTAGAAGGCTCTGATAGGGTGCACTCAGCACAAGGACATGGACCTGTCGGAGTAGGTCTAGAGGAGGGCCACAAGAATGATCAGAGGGCTGGAGCACCTCCGCCGTTGATGACGGGCTGAGAGAGTTGGGGTTGCTCAGCCTGGAGAAGGCTCCGGGGAGACCTTATAGTGGCCTTCCAGTACTTAAAGGGGGCCTACAGGAAGGGTGAGGATCGACTTCATTTTCAGGGAGCGTAGTGTTGGGATGATGGGTAATGGTTTCAAACTGAAAGAGGGTAGATTTAGATTAGATGTTAAAAAGAAATTCTTTACTGTGAGTATAATGAAATACTGAAACAGATTGCCTGGAGAGCTGGTAGATGTTCCCTTCCTGGAATACTCAAAGTCAGGTTGGATAGGGCTCTAAGCAGTCTCATCTAGTTGAAAATGTCCCTGCTAATTGTAGGGGGGTGTACTAGATGACCTTTAAAGTCCCTTCCAACTCAAACTATTCTGTGATTCTATGATATAAGAGTATCTTTATAGCAGATAAAATTATTTTCTCCAACACTTTTATTACATATGCCTTGGGCAGGGACAGAGCTCTGGGCTGAGGGAGTTGTAATTTACAGACAGAATGAATGGAGAACAAACCCCCTGAGATTGCAGAGTCATCACAGGAGACTTTGGCCTGTAAACTTCCCTGCCAAATTTGAAAATGACAAATTTTAACCTAACTATGAGAATAAACTTGTCCTGCTTCAAAGACATTTTTGAAAATGATCAGTTATTACATGGAAAGAACTTTCTGATCTGTGGCACTCTTCCTCTGTCTTCTGCTTGATACAAAGGCATTGGTCACAATCTTGGTAGCTGAGAGAGTTGTTGCCAAGGGAAAAATTATGAGTGGTTAGTGATTCAGTTTATCCGTAGCTCACATACTGCCTGTACTGCTTTAGGAGAAAGCGACTGCAAGAAGACTCAATGTGACTCAATGTGTGATTAGTAGTATTTTTGGTCTTGCTTTTTTTAGGCAGGGGAAGATGTCGTGTTAATAAGATCAAAAGCATTACGAAAATATCCATATTTATTTATTTATTTATTGCATAAAAGTAGTTAGGCAAGAAGAGAAAGAGGAGGGAAAAAAAGCAAAAAAAATGAAAGCAACTGGGTTTTTATATATATTTTGTGTTTATTTTCTCCTTTTTCAATTTTCATTGTTAAAACATTCTTTACTTTTGATTTTTCTCTCACCTACTAGTTTTATTGTTGCTATGGTCTTATTCAAATTCTGGTTTTATAAAAAAAAGCCTTTGGTAGTTCACACAAGGAATACACCAAGAACACGTACTTCATTATTAAAAAAAATTGTCTGAGTGGAAAAAGATAGTGTAATGCCCATTGCACTACAGGGATGTTTATCAAGAAAATTAATAGAATGTACAAAGGCCTGAGCAACTTTATTTCTTTTTGAAGTTAGATGTGTTTTAGCAAGAAGTTAGGCACATAGCTTCTCTTCCAAACTATATTTTTTTCTGAGAAAAATCTTAAATGATGTTGATAGGGATCATATTTATGTATTTATGATGGTTTACACCAGGAAGTAAAAAGTTGCATTTACCGTATCTGCCTTTGTCTATCAATACATACGTTATTTCCTTAACCAATATTAATAACCTCCATGCTGTAAGTTCCCTAATGAGTAGGGTGATGTTTAGCTGTTAGAATCCTGAAGTGAATATTCTCTTCCAAAACCTAATCTACATATAAGTCTTGATAGGATTCCTGATTTTGTGTAAAGTAAGAGGATATTTAGAGGCCACATTTAAAAGCCATTGAAGTTGGTGGAAGTCATTCAGCTAATTTGGACTCTGTAGTCAGTAAATGTTTTGCTGGAATTTGAATTTGTTGTCTACCTCTGTAAGAATTCTTCCAGGAGTCTTATGATTCCTACTGCTTCTGCTTTTCTCAACTGGTTAGAAAGGAAAAGGAAACCTGGAATCCTGCAGAGAGTGTTCGGTTTCTTGCAATAGTACCTGTTCTGTTGACTAATTGACTCTGTTCCACAAATGAATCTTGTTCTCTCTAGATGATTTTACAGTGGTGAGAGCTATAATGAAACAGAGTAAGAAATATACTGACAAATGAGATTCAAAATTGCCTGCATTTTGGTGGAGGAAAAAGAATATAAACCAAATTTTGTTCTGAAAATATTTTAAGAAGGAACATTTGAAGTGTACATGTAGGGTACAGACACAAGAGAATAATAGTAGTGAATGAACATGAATAGCTGGAAAGTCACCTGTAAGTATTAGCACTAAACTTGTTCTTGCCTTAAATTCTTCTTCTTCACTACTGTGCTTGGAATTGCCCTCACTGCTCAACATTTCACACAGCATTCTACTGGAGAAGCTGGCAGCTCGTGGCTTAAACAGGTGTACTCGTCACTTGGTTAAAAACTGGCTGAATGGCCGAGCCCAGAGACTTGTGGTGAATGGAGTTAAATCAAGTTGATGGCCAGTCACAAGTGGAGTACCCCAGGGCTCATTTTTGGGGCCGCTTTTGTTTACCATGTTTATCAGTGATCTAAATGAGGGGATTGAGTAAGTTTGCATATGACACCAAATTGAGTGGAAGTGTTGATCTGCTGGAGGGTAGTTAGGGTCTGCAGAAGTATCTGGACAGGTTGGATTGATGGACAGAGGTCAGTTGTATGAAGTTTAACAAGGCCAAGTGCTATGTCCTGCACTTGGGTCACAACAGCCCCGGTAGCACTGCAGTCTTAAAGAAGAGTGGCTGGAAAGCTGCCTGGAAAGTATCTGGGGGTTCTGGTGGATAGCTGGCTAAACATGAGCCAGGAGTGTGGCCAAGAAAGCCAACGGCATCCTGGCGTGTATCAAGAATAGCGTGGCCAGCAGGACTCAGGGCAGTGATTGTGCCCCTGTGCTTGGCGCTGGTGAGGCTGTACTTTGAATCCTGTGTTTGGTTTTGGGAGCAGCATTATAAAAGAGACATTGAGGTGCTGGAGTGTGTCCAGAGAAGACAACAAAAGCTGGTAAAGGATCTGGAGAACATGTTATCTGAGGAGTGGCTGAGGGAATTTGGATTGTTTAACCCAGAGAAGAGGATGCTGAGGGGAAGACTTTATCACTCTCTCCAGCTACCTGAAAGGAGGCTGCAGTGAGATGGGTATTGGTCTTTTCTCCCATATAACTAGTGATAGGACGGGAGGAAATAGCCTCAAATTAGGCCAGGGAATGTTTAGATTGGATATTAAGAAAAAATTCTTTACTGAAAGAGTGGCAAAGCATTGGAACAGGCTACCCAGGGAAGTGGTGGAGGCACCATCCCTGGAGATATTTAAAAAATGTGTAGATGTGGCACTTCAGGACATGGTTTAGCGTCTTGGCAATGTTAGATTTATGGTTGAACTTGATGATTTTAAAGGTCTTTTCCAGCCTTAATGATACTATGATTAGTTTGTCTGAACTACATTGTTTTCTATTAAGAGTGCCACAGAACTAATGACACAGAGATATTTAGTGAAGCTGCCTCTTAAAATTCCAAAATGGGAGTAATATCTCACAGCCTATCACTTACAATTTCTGTCTTGCTGTATTAATGAATCTCAAACAATGTTAATGCACCTGGAGGACATGAGTCTCAAAAGCCCAAGTGCAGCATAAAGGAAATGGACATTCATTTGAGTCTTAGAGCCTCACTGGGCCTTAACAGTTATAAACTTGGCTATAAATTGACAAGCAACCTTGTTTGCCCTTGGGCTCCCTGAAATCTACAAGTAGTTTTTAGTGTTTTGGGAAAATAAGTGCTTTAATGGATTGCTACTCATTTTAAATCCAGCAGTGATACTGTGTTCTGTGTACTTACTTGTGTTGTTATGGTATACAAGAGGAATTTAAGCCTAGTGGCTATAGATTTTCCTAGTAACTCAACCATGCTTCTACATTGCTTGAATATTGACCAGTTTCCATTAAACAGTTACCATTGTGTTGTGTTTTTTTTTTTTAAAAAAAAAGGAAGGCTAGTAAATCAGTATGCAAAACCTTTGCCGAAAGTAACAAAATTTGAAATACTGATGTCTTTTTCTAATGTGAATTTCTGCCAGTCTGTCCTGCTTCTCCACACTCTGAGACAGGTTTCTAAAATTTTTTAGTTACGTAGAATAAGCTTGAATTAGGATGTTCTGTAATACAACAAAATGGTTAGAATACAAGGAACCTTGTCTATCACCTAGTCTATCACCATTGTCTCTTTTGGAAAACAGGAAAAAAAATACTGTGGAAAGCAGACGGAGGGATTTGTCTTCTGTGCTCAGATAAGTACTCTAGTATAACCTTCAGGTAGCCTGCAAATGTTGACATGCTTCTTAGTTTAGAATTTAGCCATCAGTTAGTAATCAGGTAGAACTGAATGAACAAGGACTATGCAGACAGAAGAGAGTCTTTTCAATGCTAATGCTTTCATGTATTAGCTTCCTTTTTTTTTTTTTCTTCTCTGACAACTTTCTGTACTTTTGTCCTCTGCCAGAAGCAAATGAGAAGTGATTTCAATTGACAGTCTGATAGTATATCAATAAAGAAGAACAAAAGCACTAGAGGTTTCACGTAAAAGTAGATTGTTTCCATTCCATTCAGATAATTATCACTAGTCCATCAGAACAATTTTTTTTTCCATTTTTTTAATAGGGAGGTGGTGCCTCTGTTCATTGGGTAGGGTATTAGAGTGGAATAGTCTTCTCCTGACTTTTTCCTGGGCTCTGGAATTTAGGAATCAAGAAGGTAATGATGCTCAATGTTTATACACTAGAAGTCCTGTGCAGTACAGCTGGAATACTAACAGTTAGACTTTGAAAGATCTTTTTCATCTTGTATTTATGACACTAGCTTGTAACTCAGCTTGGTTTTGGCTCTACCAGAGACATTCCATATGAATTTTGACAAGTTGTTTGGCTAATCTTTGCCTACGTTATGCATTTTACACATTTAAAATTATGTGGTTTTTTCTATTTGCTTTGCAAGCCTTGTACTGCAGCCCACAGTGCTTGTGAATAAGAGATGTGCTTGTGAAGGAAACTCTTGTCAACTGAAATAATGCAAGTAAAAATAATAATGAGATTTCAGGAACCAGGCTCGTACCAGACCATCAAGCAAGGGTGATTGTAAAGGACCTCCCTCTGAAAGGAGCAGTCATAACAGAAAAAGGCATAAATTATATTGTACAGGTTTCAGAAAGCTTTTCCTCTTCAGAGAGATTTTTATGGAAAGTTTCACATATCGTATTTTAATTAGCGACAGATAAGCTGTATAGATGAAATGTAGAAGTGTAGAATATCAGCCTGTTCTAGAACTAATTCCAGGTTTCTGTGTGTTTTGCTGAAGGAAAATCTCTTCATAATTATGAATTCTTCAACAGTTTACATGGAAGAAAAAGAATTGTTTGTAGAACAAACAGAAATAATTCCTGTTGTGAATGTCCGTTAGGCTACTACTAAAGAAACTTCAGGAACAATAGCCCCCAAGTCTTTGCTGCTTCTCTTAATGTAGTCATAGAAGATCTATATAAGCAGTATGAAAATTTCTAGGCCAGGATGTTGAAAATCAGTGTGCAATTAATCTTAACTGCTATACTATCCCTCAAAATGCTCCAATGGCTAGAAAAGAACAGAATTGTTCTTTGTCATATGCTGAATATCTGAGAAAGACATACTGAAATCTAACAACAAAATAAAAAATATAGATGCAGGATCATCTCCCTATCACCACATTAATTCTTAGTAATATGCTTGACTAAGTAACAACAAGTGGGGCTTCACCCCCAATAGCTAACACGATATTTATGCAAATGAATATGTACAGTATTTGATATGCACCCAGTAATATAAAATACAGAAACAGTTTACATATTGTTCCTTTTGTATCCTTCATTGTCTTCGTAGTTTCTTTGGTCTTATTACACAAATTTGCTTTTAAATGACAGTAATTTTCCTTCTACTATATACTGAGGGTTTGACATCTTATTGCATTTTAAGTTGATGTAAAACTGGTGAAACCAATGGTGGTGTTGCTTCTGAGAAAATGGAAGAGCTCAGGAGTAGACTCCTATTTTTAGATGTCTTCGAATTTTTGTCTAGGTTGAGCTGTGCATGGTAGCAGTGTGAAGGAAGAGTAGGCCATCAAAATACAAGGACAGATGTGGTAGAAGCTAACTTCTACATTTTGCATTCTGATAACGGGGTTGATGGCTCTTTTCAAAATTTGCATGAGCACAGACACAATTAGTCTGTATTATTGAGAGAAGAAACAAATGGTTAATTTTAGCTTCATATCCTAGAGTGTTTGTTATATAATACCTACTGAATTTCATTTGTATACTTTATGCATATATTTATTACGCTGAAAGCTGATTACCCAATTTCTTCTACAGTCTTTGAAGGCACTGTGCCAGCCCTTCCTAAAGTTCGCAAGCATATTGTTTTTGACAGTCAGGAGAGTTTGAGATTTCTGTATTAATTACTCTGTTTACGTAAAAATGAGCTTTATATCATTTGTGTATTCCTATTATATGAATTTTAGAAATTACAGAGTAATTACAGCAATTGCTTAAGCTGCATGTGGTGTCTAATTTAATTTAATAAGATGCAGCTACATCATTTTTCACATATCATAAAACTAGATGTGTGTGACAGTGAAGTCATAATCAACTGTTATAGCAGTATACATAGAGTTCTAAAAGCATTATTTATTTACTTAATGATAATTATTTGTACAGTTAAGAAATATCAGTATGTTTGTCTCCATACGTAATGTGCAAAGTATGTGAATGATTGCTTCTTCTTACTTTGTTCCTTTACGCAAAGAAATGCATATTACCTTTTTCTTCAATGTAGGTCATAGCCCTTACCAGTTCTAGTCTGGAAATATTTGCTGTGATCTGTGGTAACGGGTTTTAGTAAGCTAAAAGGAAAGGCCATTTATCAGACTTGACAAGTGGTGGCTGAATAATAACTTTCCTGGAATGCAGACGCTTTCCTGAATGTTTAAGTGCTGATGGTTTAAACATTACAGCTCACCAAATTTTAATTGATTTGAGGTTCACTGATTCACTGACCTCTAAGTTAGTGCCAGAACACACTGCGGTTTTATTTTCTTTCAGCTCCCTATCCAGATGGATTTACAGTCAAGTATTTGATCCCCTAATGTTGTAAAGGTACACCAGAAATGTACATCTAGTCAAATATGTAAAGTCATTCTCTGAGTTAGAGGCACATGATCTGTACATGCAAAAATACTGGTTTCAACTGTGTGAGATACATGAAGCGTAAATATTGCTTATGAAGGGAACTACTTGAGTAAGGAAACATAACTTTTCTCCAGGCTTGATTGCATGGGTTAGGAGTGTAGGTTTTACAGCTAGACAGTTGCAGAATAAAGATGAGTTTTTTGACTTGTGCATGGTTGAGCAACGTGACTCTTCCTAATTGTGGTGGAAAGTTTGACTGACAATTTGAATAATGTTTCCATTTTCCACTCATAGCCCTAGTTTGGGAGTTTCTGAAGGATTGTGGCAACTTGCAGCTACGTCCTTTGGTTCCTGCTCCAGGAGGTTTCATTCTTAGTGCTTTTTTGGAAAGTTTTCTGCTCTTAACATATATAAATCTACCAAATACTTTATTTTTTCAGCTTTTTTTTTGGTTTTTGTCTCACCTTGACTTCAAGATGTGTAGATATTCCTTCCTTTTTATTAACTTTTTCTTAACTTCAATGTGAAAGGAGACTAAAAGCTTTTCTGTACTGTGACCAAATAGGAGTCATTGTAGTGACAAACACTTCCTGATGATCAAAAAAGTGAGCAAAAAGGACATTTTGTTTTCTGTTTCAGAGTAATCAATCATAAGTGCTGTGCTTTGCTTAACACCATCAATAAAGGATGGAAAATCATACAGTACAAATTAATGACTGGGTTTTGGTTTGGGTTTTTTGTCTTTTTGTGGGTTTGGTTTTTGTTTGTTTGTGTTTTAGGTTTTTTTTCTGGAAATTCTTAAGGATTTTCTTGTATGCCACCACTTCTGATTGGAAAAAAGCATTTTATGTAATATTCTCTATGTTAGAGTAACATAGAAGTTTTTTTTCCTGGAGTTTTTTCTTGTTCCCCTCATGAGACATCTCAGTGGATAATAGGCTTGTGGGCAGTAAGCGAGGGGAATATGAACTGTCATTTATTTCATCTAGACAGTCAAGAGGCTGACTTTGTTATAAAAGAAACCAGATAAAGGAAGTGTGAACAAATAGTTTCAATTTTGCTTTGTATCCATACAGAAGAGGGTGATACAATAGGAGGTTTAGCAATTGCTAGAGGAAACAGAATCAAACAGGAATAGACAAGGAAGTACTCATTATATTATGGCTTTTCATAGTTATTTTCTGGAGAATGGTGTGATCTTGTCTTCCCTTACAGATATTCAAAGGATGACATATGCATAAAGATTAGCCATTTACACAGAAAACTCTTAAATCGAGGAGAAAAAAATGGCTAAAATGGCAAGCACTAAACATGAAACTGTAATTTAGACATTTAATTATTCTTACAATGTAGGAAACTTTCTCCAGCTGCATGAAAACATTGCTTTACTTAACAAAACTGCTTTAGCGATTTCTGTCTGCTCTACCAGAGTTACTCACACTGTTTAGTGAGTTAATGTTTGCATTCATGGCACTTATCAATAGTGGAGCCAAACAACACAGCAGACTATATACATATATATATAATGGAATAGGCAAGCTGTATGAAGTTTGCTACTTCTATACAAACTAAAATATATGCATTTCAGATGTGAGAAAATGACTGGAATGGCTAAATAGTGAACTTAATGATACAATAAGTCATAATTAAAGCATATTTGATGTGTGTCTACCACTGGAGAAGGGGCCAGAACAGGCAGTTTCAGCATTCTTGGTCCTCCAGCAAGTGACTCAGAGGTGAACTGAATCTCTGATATGTGAAGCTGTGTCATCACTGGAAGCTCAGCTGGTAGGATTATTGACACAATATTGGTTCATATTAAACTGCTTTACACTGTGGTTTTCACATTTTGATACATGAAACATACCAAAGAGAGCAAGAAATATATGACAGAAAGAAAAGCATGATTTATTACAGCTAAGGGATTTTGCTGATTTTCCTAACTGTCAGTATGGTGTATGGAGTGAAAAAGTTTGAATATACAGTTGCAAGAAAAAGTATGTGAACCTTTTGGAATTTCATGGTGTTCTGCATTCATTTGTCATAAAATGTGATTGAACCATCATCTAAGTCAGGAGTATTGACAAATAGAATGTGCCTAAAATAATAACACAAAACCCACCCCATAAACATATGTTTAAAGATCTACTTCCAGTTCTCTCTTTTTAAGCTACCTTATTTGGTCCTATCCTTAAGACAATCAGCTTTAGGTAGGTGAATAAAATTTGTTCAAAAATAGAGTGAGATTCAGTGATGTAAACGTGGATGTTTCAGAATTACTCAGTTCCAAGAGGAGAAAAAAAATCTTGTAACATCATCTCTATATGGAATCTAAACTCCAGTGGGAAGGAGTTTCTGATAAATTCTTCTTTGCCTTTATACTCATTACTTACTCTAAACTGTAAAATGACATGGACTTACTTGTGCTAAAAATTTTCTTCATATCTGGTTTGTGCTACCAGATATTGTGTTCTAAGCTCATGTGAGATAGTTGCCACGAGTCTGGGTTAGTAATGGGCTTGGGCATTTTTTTTTGCTAATGTAGCTGTGATTTTCTGTTTTGTATAATGCAAGTATATCAACTTGTAGATATTCTATTCTGCTTTGAACTTGTATACATGTGTAGTATCTTATATGTATGTGTCTATGTAATATGCAGGTAGATACTCTGTATTTTTCATGTACATGTACCTACACACATGCATAGATATAGTTCTCATTCTTAGCATAGACTTGGTGATCTTGAAGGTCGTCTTCAACCATGGTTGTATGAGTCTATGGAGATGCTTTGTTATTTATAGTGGAACAGATCCTCACTCAAGCAAGTTTTTACTGATTGAAGTCTGACTTACTGAGACTTTATTCTGAAGATTGTCATATGTATTTAGACAAATATTATTGTTCTTTCTTAAGAATCTTTAAAAAATGGAGATGTCAGCAGCCAAATGATGTAATTGGAAAAATGTAAAGGTTACTGTCTACATTTTAGTCTTTTATATATATATATATTTGAAATTACTTTCTTCAGTTCTTGAGAAAACAGATTGTCTAAGTTCATTTCATATGCTAGAAGTTCATAAGAGGAGTCATTAACACTTTATTTTGAGAAAGATGATGACACCAAATTCAGACTTTTCCAACAGGGATGCTATTCTGCTATATTATTCAAGCTGATTTAATGAGCTCCAACACTATTTTTCATGCCAAGATTTGAGTTCAGATTCTGTTTCATCTGTGAGAGCTGGTAATGTGTATAACAAATAAAGCACTGTACATTAATTTCATACCTCAGCTTTTCTTTTTGGTGATAGCAATGTTAAATAATGCACCAAGAGGAATGCCAGGTCAGGTCTTAGCAGCCTGGATGAAATCTCCCAAACAAGCTTCATTTTGCATGACCTTTCAGGAGCTGGTAGATTTCTTGTAGCTTTTTATATACCTACATTCTATAAGTGAAACTGTTAAGACGTGTGGAAAAAAAATCATGATAGAATTTAGTCTGCTCTCTTAAAATGAAGTTGGAAGACTTGGATTTCTTTTCTTCCAAGCTACAACTAGTTCAAAAATATTGTGCCTTGCCCTTAGGGAATTTAGGAAAAAAAAAAAAGCTATTCACCAAAAGGAACTACAGTCTCATGCAAATAAAATTTGCCCAAGTTTTATGTGTGATGGTAACTCTTAACATTTCTTCCTGTGTAACTAAATCTTATTCTCTGGGTGAATCATGAATCATCTGGGATTTAAAATGAAGCAGCAAGGTCTCTTCTCTCAGCAGACTGTGAAAAGCTTCAGGAAGTTGATGCACGTTCTTAAATGCACTTCCTTCTCTTCCCCTGATGTGCCCTCCAGTAGAATGAGGAGATCCTTACCGCACACTCCTTTTGATTACCTCTCTAATTCTGAACAACTTTTGAGGATATCTTCATTCATTTACAGATCTCATATACACAACCTGAGACCTTCTTCTGTGCTATTCCTCCCTCTGTGCATCTTTTAGGTGTCAGGCTGTTCCTTTCCATGACATTGCTGAGAGATTTTTCACAGGAAAACTGACTGTGTTAGCTCTGCAGTGTTATCAAAGCTTAGGACATTGTGCAAAAAGAGTGTGATTTGTGCTTGATGTTTTTAGCTTTCTCCTGAGATCCCACTGAGTTGTTTAGATGCTGTTCAGTTACTTGTGAAACCTTTTTTGAGTCCCTGCTTGGAGACTCTATATTTCTACAGAATCATGCAAGATCTGCTAATAGTTGTGTCGCTTGTTTATCAGACTCTACCTGCTTGGTAATACAGCTGTGTGTTTGACTTAGTTGAGCACAGAGTTAAAGTGATGTTCTAAAAATATGACTACTGACACAAAGCTTCTTTGATCAGATAATTTTGTCCCCTCTTGGAGCCAGATTTATCCTGTGTTGTTTGGTAGTGAAAAGAGGGAAACCTCAGGAAGGCTGGCAAAGTTCCCCACAGAGCTCTTTTATTTACATCTACAGCCTAATTCCCTGGTACAAATCAGAAATTTCCTCTCTATCCAGCAATCGAAAGCTGGAGAAGAGGATCCAGTCACACCACCAACTGGGAAGAGACCTTTCGTCAGATTGTCTATCCAAGAAGTCACTTGGACTGCATAAGTGAGGAATTCTAGCAATGCTGCAGAAGCATCACCAGAAAATAACTGACTGACACTTTTCCCACACTTTATTTTCCCAAAAATATAAAGATATCTCTAGGAAATATGGTACTGTTACAGGCCTGATAAATCTGTGCAGGAAATGGGAGAGGAACTGAATTCCCAGATTCAGCTGCTACTCCCTCCACATCAAACAAATAGTGTAAAAAAACCAACCAACCAAAACAAAACAACTTATGGGCAAACCAACCCTTTGATTCTTCTTAAATACTGGAATGAGATCCTCTATGACACAAATATAACTTCCATTTGTTCCATTCTGATCTTGGTGTTGGCATTGATCTTGCATTTTATCTTTGATGTACAATGACGCCCTAGGCCCTAGGGCAGGCTACCAAGAAAATGAGTAATTTCTAGGTTTTAGTTAGCTACTGAGGTTTGATAGACTTTCCGTTAGAAATAAGTGACAAAGAGTCCGATTGGGTCTCTGCTTGAATTCAATGATATCTTCTCTGAAACATTTGTCAAACAGAGGAAGATTTGCACAGTCTAGGGAGTTACTTGAAGTTAGCTTGTGCTCAGTCTAACTGTATGTTAAGAAAATAACATGTTATTTTAGCTAGCTTCACTCAAGTGGGCTTATTTGCCATTTTCCATTTTGAAGTAGAATGACCAGGTGCTTTAAACCTCAGAGCTATCCGTAGTCCTTGTGTGTTAGGATATAAAATCCTACTTACTAAGGAAGGAACTAAAACACAAAAGGAAGAAGCAAGGAGATGCAATTAACTAAGATATAATAGGCAAAAAAAATCAAGAAGCAACTGAGATAGGTTTGTTTAGGCAAAGGTCTGGAAACAGTGAAAGTCGTATTGTCAGAAGAATAGAAGTAGTCCCCAGGTCTGGGATGAAACAATTTCACTGACGATAGCCCTATTAGACAGCAGTCTCGTTCATTCTATCTTTAGCTGAATATAACATTGAATGTCAGCATCCCCAGCTGAGATGACAGCTTGACTTTGGGTGGATAGATACCTTATGTTTCTGTTACAATTTTTTTTCTCACTGTTCAGCTACACCCCCAGAGAGAAATTTTTGAAAAGCAAAGAACAAAACATAGGAATTTTTGACTATAGAGCTTAGGTTTGTTTTTATACTCTTTAAGAAAATTCTATGAAGATGCATACACTTGCAAAAATAATTATGAGTTGGTAGAAAACATGCACTTCTCATCTCTTTGTGTGAGCTAACTTTCTTGTTTTGAGGTGCTATATAATTTCAGAGAAATATGAGGCTAGTGGAGAGCAGTGCAAGGTCATGCATGAGTGTTGAAGACCACTGTTGTCACATGTTAGCAGATTAGAAGAAGCTAGGATTAAGACCACACAGGAATAATTGTAAAAACTTCATTGTCTTCTTTCCCCTTTACCTAAACTAATCACAGAATCAGTCTTCCTCATTCGAATCTGTTTATACAGATCAGTACAGGCAGTAAAAACTTGTGGCTTAGCTTGTCAATTTCACAATTTTTAGCTGTAAATGTGCATGAATAATTGAATCATAACTACCATGAAAAAATCTGTATTAATTGGTGGTAGTTTAAAGAGAACAAGGCTGGTTCTCTGGCGAGTACTAGTATGTACACTGATGAATCCTGGGTGTGGGCGGTTTGGGGTTTTTTGTTTGTTTGTGTTTTACTTCATGCATTTGTTATATTATTTCTATTTGTTTAAATATTAATATTTTTAAACTATCTTCTTTTTTTCATATCCTCCCTTTTTTTTTTGTGGGAGAAGAATTGATAGTATTTTTAAAGTGTGTCAAAGGAAATGTAATTCCTTGTGGATAATTTCTTTTTTGTAACATTATTGTTTATCTAGAGAGATAGAAGAAATAACATTATTCTGGATAAATTTAGTGGAGCTTTTGAGTATACGCCGTTTAATACAGCACTTGGTGGTTCAGCACAAGCAGTTATAAAGTAGCAGGCACGTGTAATGTAGCACCATTTCAAAACAACATCAGGAGACTGGAAATCAGTTTCTACACTGTGATTCTTTTCTTTCTAGGAGATATCAGATAAATCACTTAATCTTGTTTAATTCTGCAAGTCAACAAACCCTGTTAATATGTATTATCAAAACAAAACTTTGCTAGTTTACTGCTAATTGAGAACTCTGTATAATTAATTGAGATTTTAAGATGGAAGCCTTCGTTACCCCCCTCCCCCCTTGTTCAGGAAGAGAATCGTTCTCTCACGAACAGTTATTGATTGCTCTTGTGCTCTTTTTTTGGATGCCTTGAAGAAGTCCATTTTTCATAACATCTTGCCCTTTCTATGAATGTTAATTTGTATAAATTTAGAACATGTTCCTGACTCAACCAGAGTCTGTTAGTCCAGTGGTGGGTTACAGGAAACAACACCATTTCTTGCCTATGCCTCTACCTTTTGCAATTTGTAAAACTAAGGTTGCACTGTTTATACTTTGGCCTGATGGTGAATGGATCTGCCAGCCTTGGGTGGATTATACCTGTAGGATGGCATGCATAATTTTGGAGGTCAAACTAGCCTCCAGTTAACAAATAAGCTATCAAAGGCATTGAAAAGCTTGCCTGGAAGTAAATCTTACTATTGGAAGACAGTGGCAAAACCACAGGCATGTTTCAGTGTTTCTTTTGTCTCAATCACACTGCATGATGTGCTACTTAACCTCTTCTGTTACTGAGGTTGGGTACAATGGCTGCCTTCCTCTTTACTGCATTTAAAAATTAGGTAATCTGCAAAGGGCAGAAAGATTAATATTACATAACCCTTTTCTAGCACTGGACTCAGAAGAATTGAAACCAGACTTTACAGCTTCTGGTAAGGAAGGAACTTTGCATTATCCTTGTCAGTAATTAGGTAGAAGGCTGCTCTTACTTTGACTGTCTCGTTGCTTGGTGATGGTAATAACTGGTTAAAAATAATGAAAGCATTCTGCAGCGATAGTTTACATTCTTGGCCTTACTTTTTCGTAAGTGGAAATTGTAAACAGGTGTAGCTCTTGTAGTAGTGAGTGGAACTTGAAAAGTAAGATCAGCTTTGAAAATGCTTGTCTGCAAAATGTAGCCTATTGGAGATAGGATGGCTGATCAGATTGTGTCACAAAAATAATGTCCGCGCTGGATATATGCAAAAGAGTGAATATTTAAATTTGAAAATTTGATATTAGTTAAAATCTTGAAATCTTTATTTAGTCATTTGGAATGTACTCAAAGTTTCCTCAGAATTTTTCCCAGATGAAGACTAGACACAAGGACCTCACCTGATATAAACTGACGTAGCTCCACTGAAGTAAAACAGCATCTGAGGAGATGATTGCTGCTTTCAGAGTGGAGACTGGTTCTTCTTCTTATCACTTTAATAACATTTCTCCTTTAGGTATTTTGGAATGTATTGGTGAGAAGTATGGAGATATATGGAAAGGCTGAAGGATCTGGGTCTCTTTAGCTTGGAGAAGAGTAGGCTGAGGGGTGACCTCATTAATGTTTATAAATATGTCAAGAGGGAGTGTCAGGAGGACAGAGCCAGGCTCTTTTCAGCGGCGTCCATTGACAGGACAAGGGGCAATGGATGCAAGCTGGAACATAGGAGGTTCCATAAAAATATTAGAAAAAGCTTTTTCACAGTGAGGGTGACAGAGCACTGGCACAGGCTGCCCAGGGAGGTTGTGAAGTCTCCGTCTCTGGAGACATTCAAAACCCACCTGGATGTGTTCCTGTGTGACCTACTGTAGGTGATCCTGCTCTGGCAGGGGGGTCGGACTAGATGATCTTTGAGGTCCCTTCCAACCTCTAACATTCTGTGATTCTGTGATATCACCTTGTATATTGGAACCAGAATACCTAGCTCATTATCTTAAGTGTTTTATGGTCAAAGGGGAGAGAGGGCTGCAATTTTCTGTGCAGATGGCAGAAGTACTGTACAGAGAAATCTAGTGTATCTATTAAACTGATCCAGAGAAGCAGACAGTGAAGAGGTTCAGTTCCGTGACAGCCTAACCATTAATGGCATCCCAAACTTGATTTTATTTCTTCACTTTTTCGAGCTGAAAACACAGTGGCTAAGATTTATTATGTCATTGTTGTCTCTGCCTTTCCTCTGTCTCATCTGTATTCTTTACAGAGCCTATAAACATGGGCTGTCAGCAAGCTAAACCTGTCAGATTTCCACTTCCCCCCTCCTCCGTCTGCTACTATGCTGCCCAAGAAACAGCTGCACCCTCACTATGATTCTCATCATCACATCTCATTTATCACTGTGACTCCAAACTCAGCTCAACACATTAGAAAAAAAGGTCAGGAATATGAAAGGAAAAGAGAAATAAACAACTATCCAGCGGAGGTAGTTGAGCTACAGGAGACGTGGAAGGTAAGATCGGAGCCAATTTCTCTGCCAGCAGCTGTACTAGGCATAAAGTACTTGCTATACAAGTTCTAAGTGTTTTAAACTGAAGGATTATGTAGGGGTTTCCTGCAGCTCCTGGTTTATTTCTCAGCACACAAGCACAGGTAAAGGGTAGAAAACGTTAGTTAAAGGCAGAAAGGTTATAAAACTTTTTAGGACTGGAGTAAAGATGACAGATTTTTTGCTGAGTGACTACATGGTAACATGCAAGATTTGGACTCAAGAGTTCAATGAACACCCTTATGAATGAAAGAACATCTTATGTTGACTTTATGAGACAAACTTTAAGGATTAGATTGGGGATGGAGGGATTTTTTTATGGCGGAAAAAATATTTTATATGAAGTAGTAATATTCCTTTAAGTGAAATCTGCTTATTCCTGTGTGCTACACTGTCAATGTAGTTAGGTAGAATTTATTTTAAAAATTATTCTGCCTTAGTGATATCTCTTCTCCATTCTCCTTACTGCTCGTTTGGACATTTATCATGGAGCAAGTTTGTTTTCTTGATCAGGAATTACGTTTTTTACATTTATGACATATTTTTCAAGCTCTTTTCATCATAAATAGAAAATAGGTGCTAAGTCTTTGTTTATTTGAGTTTTGAAAACCTATATTTAAAATGTCATGCTAGTAATTTCTTTTTCTCATCAAAGAAGGGGATTCTGTGATTTTGTGAAGGGAAATAAGAGAAACTCCTGAGCCTAAAATAGGTAACTTGCAAAACTCCATTCAGGAGAGTTTGATACAAAGAAATGTGCAACCATATTATTGTTTCCTCACAAATGATAGTCAGCTTATAAGGATTTTGTTTCACAGTTTTATGTATGCAACAATTCGTTATGAATTTGATGTAACCTCTGAGCATAACATATTGCCCAGCAAGCATGATGACTTTGATCAAAAAGTCAAGAATACAAATATCTTTATTGACTATTAATCTTTAAAAAGAAGTAATTCTGACTTTATGTGAGCACAGATATTTATGTTCTAACCTTTTTTAATATACTTCTGTCCAGCTTATCCTAAAAGCCTGGGTTTATGCTTTATTTTTTATTTAAACTAAACAGAGAAGGTTTGTAAACTGATTATTTGATACTTTTCATTAAAGAAACAAAAAGGTAGAAGGCCCCTGGTGAAAACTCTAGGCAAATGATAAAATCAAAGCATACTATGATTTAGAAGAGACAAGGCAATTTCATGGAGAATGATTCCCATGATGTCTGTTAAAAGCAATACTTAGAATCTCTGTGCCGCTGGCTTTTAAATGGTGAGAAGGAATACTACCCTACGTTTTCGATCTCATTCTTCTCATGATTTTTGCTATCTTGCTGAAGCCGAAAACAAAATACCAGAGTTCTTGGTCCAAAACACTATATCACGTCTTAGAGAGTCACCTGTGGGAAGAATCTAGCAGAATTTGGGGAGAAACTTCCTATGACTCAGAAAAGAAACTTTCGTATGTGCGACTAAAACAGAGGGCTGCTGTTGTGCTTCTACTTCTGTGCAAGTGTCTGTGTTTTCCTCAGTTAATCTCACTGCTCTGAATGTTGTTAGGAAGCTCTTTTCTCTATGTTCATCATTCCCCACAGAATGATAGTATGGAGATTCATCGCTTTTGAACGTACCTGACATCCTAACTTTAGGATGTGAGGGAAGTTCAGACCCCTGAACCAGGCAACTGCGCTAACACAACGTATGTGTAATAATACAACAGCTGAAAAAGGCAAAAAGCTGAGACAACAGACAATTCGAAGTTGAGCTAAACCAGATCAATTCTAGAATTATGTGAACTGTAGGAAGTAAAATAAATTACGAAGAAGAAAATCCAGAAGGAAAACATATTAGAAAAGAGAAGCACATTCCAGTTCCTACGACTTACTCTATGCTGTCAAGTATAAATGCAGCATTGTGATACAGCAAAGCTCAGTGCTGACATGATTTGTCTGGCCCTCGTGTGAAATGACGCATACTCAAAACTAAGGAAAAAGACCATACAGGAAATTTCAAATTTGTGAAGAAACATGTTTGAAAGACACGTTGCAGTACTCTTGTAAAAGAGGCTACTTGCAAAACAACTAGGAAGTGAGAGAGGCTCTTCATGAACTCTGTATTGAACTGTAGCAATAGCAACATCAGTGACAGTATGAAAATTATGATCCTTCTGCCGAAGGAGAACAAAGTAGAAGATCAGAATAATGAAGTAATTGTGGTAAGAAAATGGAAATATTTTAGAAAATGAAGAGATACAAAATATAAAACTTTGAAAAGTTTAACTTGTAAAATCATATATACAGTGTTGTTATCTACTACATCACTGCAAATATGATATAGATTGGGAGGAGGATGAAAGGAGGAAAGAGTCTGGAATCCAGAACTTCTCTCTCTATTGGTATACTAGGAAGAACCAAACTCCCAGTCAGTTTATCTGCTGGCATCAAATGAGATTGATTCAGTTATCTTGATCAATACCAGATGAAAATGAATTACAAAAGAAAGATTACTCTGCACTGAGATATCAAGTATATTTTTAGTTTCTTACCAGAGTGAACTAGTATATTGAACTTGGCAGGCTCAATCTGATAAATACTTCAAATTTAAAGTCATGCCTTGGAAAAATAAACATATATCTCACTTTTCCCTCTCATGTAGAGTTTGCGTTACGCAATGCATTGCTGTCCACATAACTACTGGCCACTTGCTAGTAAACGCTGCCTAGAAGGCTACAGTAAGCTACGAAAAACTGTCTTTAACTGAAATATACAAAGCAGCTGTTTTAAAGTTATACAGCTGAGGACAGAAAGGCAATTCAGAAGGCGGTCTCTTTCAAATGACTAGTTCATCTCACCAAACAAAAATTCGTGTTAGCATTCCTCATCTAATAAATATCATGAATGTTGTACAACAGAACTTGCTTACTATAGTTTCTCACAATCAGCAAAGTTAGACTTGATTTGCCAGGTTGTAAATCAGATTCCTGTAATGCAGGTATGTAGGGTATGGGGTTTTTGACTCCTATACTTCTTAGGGAGGATTATTTTAGGGGCACAGGCTTCACTATCCATGCTTTGCAAATCAGCTGACTGAAATCAATAGTGTGTAGACCAAGATAGATTTGCGAAATGAACAAAACCATTCCTTCGTTACAAATTATTGAAAGAAGAATCCACTGTTAAGGTAGCTGAATACAGAATTTTATGATATACTCGGAAAGCTCTTGCATTTGTGTCAAGAAAGTCACAATGACTTCATTCCGCTGGTAGAGTTAAGGTTTGTACATTGGGTATGACACTTAGTGCTGGGAGTGCACTCAAATCAAGATTAGCAACACAAAAGGTTGGACCAATCTAATGATTGACGTGCCCATTGACCACTTTTTGTTTTCTGGAAATGTTTACTTCCGTTTGATATGGTATTACTTGCTGTATGTAATTAGGAAAAATCATTGAAACGTTCAGTTTTCTCTTCAGGAACAGGTAGTATTCCTATTTTTCAGACACAAACCGCTTTCTGGGAAATATAACTAGTCTTTTGTTCTATTCCAAGGTCTGTGAGTTTTATTAAGACCTCTTCAAAATATGAAGTGAAGGATCCAAACATTTGAGTTCTTAATCTTGATTAATGGTCCATAGCAAATCAAGTAGGGTCTCATTTTTACCACAATTCATTCATCTGATGTTATCTCTAATGTTACTTTTAATAAGTATGGTGCTAGTCCAGCCACTGAGTATATTTAGATATTGAATTTTATTTTTGCTTTCACTTTTTCTTAAAAGATTGCCATGATTGCAAAAGACTTCTGAGTTGTCTTGCATGTCTCTGGAATAAAACTCACTGTCTAATATAATCAGTGCATACACTCTTTGATTGTTCTACTTCACTCTTTTTTTTTTTTTCCTTTTCCCCCTCCAGCTAAGGCAAACCAAACATTCATTAGGGGGCCAGTTAGCTCACTCGGTTAGAGCGTGATGCTGATAACACCAAAGGTCGCAGGTTCGATCCCGTTCGATCTCCATGTGTTGCCTGATCTAGTTGAGAGGCGTCCCTGCTCATGACAGGGAGGTTGGATTAAACGATCTCTAAGGTCCCTTCCAGCCTAGGCCATTCTATGACTCAAACAAGATTGGTCCATTTCAAACTTCTTGAATGAATATGAACACATTAGGAAAAATCTGCTCTTTTTATAGTTGTACTTCTTTGTTTTCTAAATGTCAGTCTTTGAAATGATTTAAAGTCATTCTTCAGTGACCAGAAGAGTATATTATTAATTGTATTTTGTTTCCACTTTCTTTCATATGCTGCTATATAAAGATGTGTAACAGTGCTTTCCATTTTATTTTCTTTAGCTCATAGCCTGTAATACTTTGTAAAAAGTCCAGTGCTAGATGTAATCAAAGATTTTAATGTGGCTCCTCAAAATACTACCTTTTTAAAAACTATGTCATTATTTCATGTAAAACTTAGGAAGTAATTAGAAATGTGAAATTACAGAGAAAAGAGAGAGAATAAGTCAAACAATTTTTTTAGCAGTACAGCTAGATCATGTTATGGTTAGTCTTACAAGAATTATGCAAAGCAGTTGAAATGCAAACTACTCAATACATTATGCATTATATTCATTATTGGTACTGCAGTTAATATGTTCTTGGCATTCTGTTGCCCATCACAATAATGGGATACAATAAGATTTTTTTCTTTTTCTTTTTTTTTTTTTAATACAGAAGGTGTACAAAGTGTATTATTCAGAATTTCTCAGGCAACCCCTGGAACCTAGTGAACACTTGAGATATACTTGGTAGTAACTGGAGATACTCTGCACCCTAGTGTTTAACTGCTGTGGTTTAATCCCCGCTGGCAGCTAAGGCCCACACAGCCACTTGATCACTCTCCCTGCACTGGGATGAGGGAGAAAAGAGTACAAGTGAGAAAACTTGTGCGTCAAGATTAGGACAGTTGAATAGGGAAAGTAAAATCCACACATGCAAACCATGCAAACCAAGGAGTTAATTAATTTCCCATCAACAGGCAGGTGTTAACTATCTTGAGGAAATTAGGGCACCAGCATGCAGAACAGTTACTTGAGTAGACAAACGCCATCGCTCCAAACATCACTTCCTTCCTTCATCTTCCCACAGCTTTGTATGCTGAGCATGATGTTGTGTGTTCTGAGACATCGCTTTAGTCAGCTGGGTCAGCTATGCTGGCTGTGTTGCCTCTCAACTTCTTGTACAGCCCCAGCCCACTCACTGACAGGGTGGGGTGAGGAGCAGAAAAGGCCTTGACACTGTGCGAGCCCTGCTCAGCAATGGCTAAAACAACCCCGTGTTATCAGCACTGTTTCCAGCATAAATCCAAAATAGAGTCCCATAGCAGCTGCTATGAAGAAAGTTAACTCTACCTGAGCCAAAACCAACACAGTAACTTACAACAGTCCTGTATTTCATGGGAAACCTTCTACCACATGCAATGGAGAAAACAGACAATTAAAGGGAACTGTTTAGTCCCGCAAGAAGAACATCTGATCTATTTCATGTTTTGGCTTCAAGTTTTTAGCAGCAATTATCCTTAAGACATCATGGGCATGATCTTTGGAGGTAATTAATGTCCTTTCCTTTCCCTTCATAAGGTCTTTAAATGCACAGATGATGACACCAGGAATGGACAAAATGTTCTTGTTAGCTCCTTCTGTTCAGATATAGCTAAATGTGAATATTAACTCTCCTGCTGCTGCTGCTGTATTTCATAGGTGAGATGAAAGAGAGAGCTCTAATTCAGTATAGTGGTACACTGTCAGTTGTGATTTGGACAAGAAAGATTGTCCTTTAATTTAAAAAACCTGTCAGGTCCAAAGTAATACAATTTCTGTTTTAATTGGGTAGCCCAGGAATCTAGTCTTGATGTACCATGCTGATATGGCACTTGTTAATGTGTTAGATGTCAAGAAATATGACACTGACCTTACCGCTACTATCACCAATGCATGTGTAGTGACAAAACAACTTCAGTGGGTGTAACACAGTCTTCAACCATTTTCCTGATTAGTAAATTCTTTGTTTAAGATGCCCTTATCCCCTCAAGGTTTAGCAGACAGCATTTATTATTTATGACATAATGACTGTAAAATGCAACAATTTTGAAATATCAGCTTATTTAAAATACATTTGTCAACCTTCAGTTGAAGAACTATACCTTTTTTTCTAGGCATTTATTTAATGTTACTAAACAGTATATGTTTATTTTTATTTTAATAGGAAAAAATGAAAGCACTGATGTATTTTAATCTGTTTCTCTGGATGGAATAACTGTTAACAGTGGTTTAGGCGTACACACTTAAAGAAATCATATGACTTGCACAATCTTTTACTAATGAAAACATGAACGGAAGAAAACCAGTTGGATTCTAGACTAAGCCAGTTGGATTTAGACTAGGCTTCCATAGTTGGAAAAATCACTACTTTGTAATGTGAAAAAAAAAACAACTTACAAATATAAAGGTGATAACAGGATGGATTGTTTATAATTTCATCATCAGAGACCTTAACTATAATAAAAATTTTAAAACAATAAGTATTTTGTTAAATTTTTTTTAACATAAAGTACAGTATTTCTACAGATTTGCATTTTAGATATGCGTATTCCTATTCACTAGATTGAATTTCATTTTAATTTGCCTACAGAATAGTATTAATATAAATACCCTGGTTTTTTCCCCTGTGCTTTTACAAATGTCTTACATTAAAAATGTTTCATTTCCTACAGCACCATACTAATGAATGTTTTGTCACTGAAGACCATAATCTTATCTAAGGATTTCCCGTTGTTGTTCGCTGGTTAACATCTTCTAGTAGTCTTTACACTTGGAGCCTGAATTTTCCCTGTGAATTCTGTGAGGCTCAGTCATGCTCTTGTTTCTTATTCCTGCTCCCAAGCCAGATGCCTGTTTGGTTTTACTCAGTTTTATTTCTTCTCTTGTCCTTTGCCATCCTATACCAATCTTATATCAATTAACCCTATCACAAATAACAAGGTATACCCATTTACTTATTATTTACTCTGCAATCAAAATCATGTTTTTTGTCTTAGATTCTTTTGCAGCGAATTGCCCTATGTCACATGTTCACGAAATATTGTTGGGTTAGTCTAGTGGGTTCAGATGAAAGCACCTATCCATTTCTCAGCTGTTTTCAGAGTTACTTAACCAGAGGTGAAATGTTGAGATTAAAAATATGTGAGTTCTTGAACTCACTAGAAACACTGTTATTCTGTATCCTATGTGTGAAAAGGTTTTTCTTTTTCTTGCTTCACAAATATACTGAGAGCACTGATTCCCTTCAGATTACAAGGCATTTAAATGCTATGAGGAAAGGAGGAATGGAGGGATAATCATAGAATCATAGAATCATAGAATGTTAGGGATTGGAAGGGACCTCGAAAGATCATCAAGTCCAATCCCCCTACCAGAGCAGGAATGCCTAGACTATGCCACACAGGAATGTGTCCAGGCAGGTCTTGAATGTCTCCAGAGAAGGAGACTCCACAACCTCTCTGGGCAGCCTGTTCCAGGGCTCCGTCACCCTCACTGAGAAGAAGTTTCTTCTCGAGTTTAATATCTATTCATAGAACGGGATAATGGGCCTATGATTCTCAAAAGCATGAAAACAGTGGAAATGCCCTATACTCACTGGAAATCAAACAAAAGCACTCGCATTTTTATTCAAGAAAGATATCTTGATTTTTGATTGCATACTCTAATGGAGAAATAATACTTTTGTCCAAATTTTAAAACAATGGCACATGTGAAATGCCGTAAATGGTTGATGTGAAGGAGGTTCACATTAAGAAGGCTTTGTGGAAGAACAGAGAGATGTATCTACCAGACAGTGCTCTCATGTTTCTGCTGTCCTTCTGCACTTACGTAACACCTATTGCAATTTAGGCATTACTAAGGTAATGCAGACTCTGAATATCAGTTATTGTTTTATTTGTAGCCCTAGCTGCAGTACAAGAAAATGTTGTTCTTCATCGAGCTTGAGTGCCTTTATATAAATGGGCATATGGTACTTGTACCTCTCTGTCATACACTTCAAGGCCTGGGGTCCTCTACTGCTACTACAACCCACAACTTTCTAATTATGTCACGAAGAACACAAAATGATTATGGATGAGCAACAGTGCAGTTGCTAATAAGAGATGTCCTGTGCAAGGAGCTAGGCAGAAACTGGTGAGCAAAGCCATTCAACAGGCACCTCTCAAGTTTTCACAGAACTAATAAGCAGAATTCTGGGTTAAGGAGTTACTGATGTAAATATTTTTAAATGGAGAATGTATTTGATTTGTTTCTTTTGGGAATCTCAAAATAAACAGGAGAAGAGGCTTAGGACTTTGGTGTTCATGACTTTTTTAGGCTATAAGCAGTCTGTTAGATTCATAAGGTATGAACATATTCTGCAAAATACTTGAGTTTGTTAATGGTAAATCGAAATTCTTCAAGTTTTGCAGAATTTTCACATTGTGAAAAAAGTTTTAATTAAGTTAGGTGTTAATATTTATGACGAGTTGTCCTTCTACCAGAAGCAGAATGTACTGAAGTGCATCTTGCGGATATGCCATCTATTTAGGAATCTTGTTGGCAAAGAAGTGCTTGATCTAACACTGTAGTCTAACAATTCTTGATTAACTTGACTATATTCATCCATATGAAACTATATGGACAAGCTGTTGTGAACTTTGACTTTGTTCCAATAAATCACTTAAACAAATGGTTAACTCGTCAGCTTATCTCCAAGTTTACTAAAAGTTTTGCTTAATCAAACGTATTATCATAGAATCATAGAACGTTAGGGGTTGGAAGGGACCTCGAAAGATCATCAAGTCCAATCCCCCTGCCAGAGCAGGAATGCCTACTCTGTCTATAAATGACTAACTCCTAAAGCAGCATTGACAGAGAAGGAAAGTAATTCTTCTCTGTAGTATGGATAATTTATTCATGAATGCTGTGATATCATCTGAACTTTAACAGCACAACCATAATGAATGAGGAATCTATAAATGTATCAGCCTAATGTATCAGTATTGTCAACTTTATAAGGGAAACCATGATTCATATTTCAAAGTCACACCACTTTTCTGCTTTATAACTCTGTGAAAAGACTCCTGATGACCTCATGGTGCTTTCAGTCAGTCCCATTCTGACCTGATGGATAAGAAATCATACAGATGCTATTACAAAATATTTCTTATCTTTCTCCAAATGTCTCTGATTTCCTATTTTTGCCCGGCCTCTCTCCTTGATATCACGCATAGCTTAATATTTAAATTTTGAGAACTCTGCAATTTTCAAATTTAATGCTTCTCTATCTATTTGTAGTTTTCTAGTGTTGTACACATATCATTAATGTAATAAATCATTATGGTGTTGTCCATCCATTCTAAATGCTCTCTGCAGTGCCACAAACATTGTCTACTGCACAGAACTGATGACTACTGCTGCCTGACAAGTTGTGCTACAATTTCTGGAGAGACTAGAGTAGCAAATACGTAATGTGAGTTGTCCTAATGTTCCTGAAATGATTGATAAGTTTTTAATTATAAATCAAATTTTAATTTATTTACTCTGTTCACTGAAGTATATCCTACAATATTTAATTTATGAAATATTAATACGTGATATAATTGAGTTTCCAGTGCTGGTAGATTTGGTTGCTTCAGAACACAGAGTAGATCTGTTCATAATTGTTGATTTTTATAATCAGGAATTTAGTCTCATAAAAAGGTATGCAGGAAAATTCTCATCTTAACGATATTACTTGTGCTGGAATGGTGACAAGAAGAAACGTTACTGTGTTTGGGGTCTTGCTGCACAAAATCTTTCCATCTGTGTCCTAGTCTTGATAGCATGGAAATACAGTATTTATAAACATTGTGATTCTGTTTGTCCTCTTAGGCACTGTGAAGCATAAGTAACTAGATGGAAGGGTCAGAGCAAAGGCAGTTAGTATCAGCCAGTCTAGGCAATTTCCATGTTATTTAATTTTCCTTACTAAACATAAATAGTAGATCACGCTTTACAGAATCACAGAATCACAGAATGTTAGGGATTGGAAGGGACCTCGAAAGATCATCAAGTCCAATCCCCCTGCCAGAGCAGGAACGCCTAGATAATGCTACATAGGAACGTGTCCAGGCGGGTCTTGAATGTCTCCAGAGGAGGAGACTCCACAACCTCCCTGGGCAGCCCGTTCCAATGTTCCGTCACCCTCACTGAGAAGAAGTTTCTTCTCGAGTTTAAGCGGAACCTCTTATGTTCCAGTTTCAGCCCATTACCCCTTGTCCTATCAGTGGTTGTCACCAAGAAGAGCCTGGCTCCATCCTCGTGACACTCCCCCTTGATATATTTGTAAACATTAATGAGGTCACCCCTCAGTCTCCTCTTCTCCAAACTAAAGAGCCCCAGCTTCCTCAGCCTTTCCTCATAAGGGAGATGCTCCACTCCCTTCATCATCCTAGTTGCCCTGTGCTGGACTCTCTCCAGCAGTTCCCTGTCTTTCTTGAACTGAGGGGCCCAGAACTGGACACAATATTCCAGATGGGGTCTCACCAGGGCAGAGTAGAGGGGAAGGAGAACCTCTCTTGACCTACTAACCACCCCCCTTCTAATACACCTCAGGATGCCGTTGGCCTTCCTGGCCACAAGGTCACATTGCTGGCTCATGGTCATCCTGCTGTCCACCAAGACTCCCAGGTCCCTTTCCCCTACACTACTCTCTAATAAGTCATTCCCCAACTTATATTGGAACCTGGGGTTGTTCCTGCCCAGATGCAAGACTCTACATTTACCCTTGTTATATTTCATTCCTGCCCAACTCTCCAGCCTGTCCAGATCTCGCTGAATGGCAGCACAGCCTTCTGGTGTGTCAGCCACTCCTCCCAGCTTGGTGTCATCAGCAAACTTGCTGATAGTACTCTCTAGTCCCTCATCCAAGTCATCGATGAATATATTGAATAATACTGGTCCCAGTACCGACCCTTGAGGGCCTCCACTGGATACAGGCCTCCAACCAGACTCTGCCCCATTGACAACAACTCTTTGGCTTCTTCCCCTTAGCCAGTTCGCAGTCCACCTCACTACCCGAGAGTCTAGACCCCACTTCCTCAGTTTAGCAGCAAGGATGCTGTGGGAGACTGTGTCAAATGCTTTACTGAAGTCAAGGTAGACCACATCCACCGCTCTGCCATCATCTATCCACCTTGTTATATCCTCGTAAAAGGCTGTGAGGTTAGTCAAGCATGACTTCCCCTTGGTGAAGCCATGTTGACTGTCTCTAATGACCCTCTTATCCCTGATATGCCTTGAGATGGCACCAAGGATAATTCGTTCCATCACTTTCCCAGGGATGGAGGTGAGACTGACCGGTCTATAGTTTCCCGGGTCCTCCTTCTTGCCCTTTTTGAAGGCTGGAGTGACATTTGCTTCCCTCCAGTCCTCAGGCACCTCTTCCGTCTCCCAAGACTTGGTAAAGATGATGGAGAGTGATCTAGCAATGACATCAGCCAGCTCCCTCAGCACCCGTGGATGCATCCCATCTGGACCCATGGATTTATGGATGTCCAGATTGCTTAATTGGTCCCTAACCCAGTCCCTAATTTGCACAATGCTGCCTACATTCAGTTTGGTTGCTGTGGTCGTCTTCCCAGGATTTAAGAACCTAGATATGCTTGCATAATTGGTAGATGGCTTTATAGTCATTTAATGACATTTTTTCCTGACTGGATAATAGCAAGCCTCTGTCATGTATTATTGCCAATGTTTAACTTTCTTCTCTTTTTAAAAATTTCTCTAGTAGTTAGTTTCAAATTTACCCAGAAAGATTGCAAGTCCACTAGATCTTCATGTCTAGTAGTTTAGCCTATGGTATAAATACATTTTTAATTGAGTGTGTACTCTGTTGGCCAAAGTAACTGTAGGCAAGTCATTTTATGAAATGTATTATGTTAAACAGTGTATGCTTCATTAAAAAATGAACAGTTTTCTTGGATCTATTCCCATGTGTCACAAAATATTGCAAAATATACATGATTTTTGTAAGTTGAATACACTGTCCAGAGGTGTCAGTGCTTAATTAGAAACTATGATTAAAGAAAAGCGAGTATGCAAATAGCACTGTGGCTTTTCTTTGTGTTTGTAATTTCACAATGAATTCATTATTTTGTAATACATTTTTCATCCTAAACTTGGAAGATTTAGGGCCATAAGTAAATATCCAATATTCCGTACTTTACTACAAGCTATAAAGTCACTGTTCAAGAGAGAATAGCAGTTTATAATCTAGATAATTAAACAGTGTTGCCTTTGTAGGAAAATAGGCACTGAAAATAAACTTGTATTTGTTCACATCAGGTTTTGAATAGTAAGAGAACTTTTAGCACTGGGACAAATAAACACAACCAGATCTTAAAGATCCTTTCCTCCCACCGTTACCTCCTCTCTGCCAGAGACACGGGGGTTGTGGTCTGTCCATTACACGTTGTCCATCCTTCCTATCGTTGAGGACTTCTTGCAGTCCTCTCTTCCTGCCACATGGTGTTCCTCTCGTGGAAGACAGCCCTCCCTGAACTTCTTGGGCATGAGTCCTTCCCACGATGTGGGTCCTTCTGAGTCATGGAGTTCTCAGGATGCATCCTCTGCTCCAGCATCATCCTCTGTTCTGGCATGGGTCTATCCATGGGATGCGTCCTGGTTGTTTCACCACCACTAAGCTCCTCAGTCGGCCGGTTCTCATCCTGCCATCTCACCACAGGCCTCAGGGAGATCTCTGCTTCAGTGCCTTTCTACCCGCTCTTCTTCTTCACAGGCCCTGATGACCACATGGTTACTCCTTTCACCTCCCACTCCTCTCCAAAACAAACAACTCCCCAACACAAAAGACAGGACACAAAGAATCTGGCCCAACAGGTTTCCCCTCTAAATACATTGATCATAGAAGAGCTGATTGGCCGGGCCTTGGCCAGACAGGGGTTCAACTTTTACCTGAGGCTGGGGAAGGCTCTTGAAGTTTTGTAAGGAGTCACCTCCTCAGCCCTTCCCCACTACCAAAAACGCAGCCAGACACAAACCCATGACAGTGGTTTGATTTTTTTTTCCTTGCAGATTTTTCTTACGGTAGCCTAATAGTATAAGGATGTGAATGAAGATTTACTTTTTGGACTTTCAAAGAGACTAATTCAGTGTGTGTTTTTCCTTATTACGTTATGTAACTTTGTGAATGATTACTTGGGTTCTTTATACTTGGAACATTTTTAATAATTTTGCCTTTTAGGTGAATATTAATTAATATCTATTTGTCATTGATGAACTCTTAGTTATTTCCTGTTTGGGAACTAAAGATGTGATAACTCTTCTTGGGTTTTCTATTTGCATCTGATTACAGTTATTCAGGGTAATGATAAAAGAGTCAGCCTTCCAGTCACTGGTTCCATTAATATTAGAAAAATTCCACATATATATTTTTTGCAGTAAACTGTTTAGTTAAACATGACATGTACATGTTTATGGGAAGGATGAAATTTATGGTTCTCAGTTGCTTATAGGAATGCAGGTTGATTGACAGGAGATTAATATTACATCTTCCTATATTCACAATAAATCAATTTTATATCAAACTAAATTAGCACCATAGAATCCTAATAATCTTAAATAATTCCTTTGAAAATATTATTGGATAAAATGTACAACTCACGATCGTTAATATACCTGTGGTGATAAAGATGTAGGAATAGGTGTAATTGGAAAAATCCTTCAGCTGTGGTTCTTCACACTATCTTGCACCCTTTTATTCCCTGATATTGACACTGATATTTGTAAAACTAACTAATGTTATCACCACAAGTCTGTAAAGTTCCTAAAAATCTTACTGTTGAAATAAATATTCAGAAAGTGAAACCTCAGACTTTTAAAAGATTGAATACCTTCTGTTCTTTTTTCTGAGGGGTCCTAGCAGATATAAGTTTATAAGGGAAATTTGAGAAAATAATAACTCATATCCTAATGATTTTGGAATAGAACTTCAAGGAGAAAACATACACCTCTCCTTTTTAAGGAAAAAAAACATACAAATTCATTCCGTGTTCTCAACTGTTCCTATTCCTATTTTTTAGATCGTTTTTCTACTTACTTTATCAGTCATACTCAATGCTGAACTATATGACAGGCATGTTGGGAAAGTGTGCCACAGAAATCAGGTGGCATAAATTATTGTGACAAAGTAATTTTTTTTAAGCTGTTTCCAGGCAGACGGGAGTTTTTCTTTTTTCTTTAAGATTCCTCTTAGTCCTTGTTTTCATTATCCTTTTGTGTCTTGTGTGGTGATAACTGGTAAAATATACAGAGAAATGGAAAAAATGTTTTCTAGCTAGTGGGAAATTATCATCTGGTAGCCAGCTAGTAGGAGGAGGCTTCTGTACACGTGCATTCCTGTGCGTGTCTAATGGATTGTTCCTACTTTTTAAAAAAATCACTTTTATTTTTTAATTAACTAAGTATTACCTAGAGATTTCAAAAGCAACAAAAAAGGTAACTTAAACTATTACTACTCTTTCTTTCAGCAGAATAACTCTAGCTGTGTCTGAGGAATGTCGTTTGCAAAAACTTCCTCATTATGAGGTTCTCATTGCAGTGCCTGTCTCGTCTCTGAGTCTCACAGGGGTAGCACTGCTCACAGGATTTCCAGACTTCGTTTTTGGTGCCAGTTTATAAGCAAGAGACTCTGGGACATATTTTGAAATACCATTTAGTGCGTATTTGATGGGACTGGAGAAATTCTTGAATTTATCATTCCCTGAACACTGAATAAGTTTTGAATTTATAATGGTTTTATTAGAACAGAGACTAGAAGCATCAGCTCTTTAAAGAGCTCAGAACATGTCAGAAAACTAAGGGGATTTGCAAATAGAAATTTCTCTTGCCTTCTTTGTATTTGCAGCATTCTCTTGTCTTCCAGGCGTGCTATGAGGCCAAGTTCTGAGACTGAATTAGTGCAAGTGAATCTTGTTGATCCATCAAAAGAGACTAACTCCCATTTTGGAAGCCTGGATGTTTGAAAAGCCCTTTTTCTTCCCTACTGTGTGCTCTCTGACGGCAGAATTTTACTGTCTCATGAGTCCCTCGCTTGCCTGCACACTAGAGAACCTTTCTGGCACCCTTGGTGTTTGCAGGAAGGAGCAGTCTCCCTTTCTTCCCAAGGCTCATCCTGATTCAAGACACAAAGCATCCCCCATCCTCCTCCTGAATGAATCTGGGCTTTTAAAGGGATGGAGCATTGCAGTTCACTGTGACTAAATTTAACAGATTCCAGTCTTGACACCTTCTGAAATCAAAGGTCAGAGCTGCTCAGAAAAAAAAAAAAGTTTGCAAGAAACAGATTTGCTCAGAAACAGATTTGTGTTGTGGCATGAATGGCTAGGGAGCAGGAGGTAAGCTAAATTTTTTTTCGGTTACAAGTTGATCATTTTGTGTAGGGACATAATTTATGTTGCTACCTATGTCTTTCTGATAGGAGAAACTATGTCTTTGTGATATCTAAATAGTATTTTATGATTTTCAACCAGTAAATTATATTTGGTGGATGCTGCTCATGCTGCAAATATACACAGTGCCTACACAAATGTCTAAAGTCAAGAGCAACATGCTCAAAAATAGGGCTAGTAACAGACAGCTACCATTTGTGCTGCCATGTGGGATGTACTCATTGGCCTTGGGGAGGCAAGACAGAACAAAGATATCTAGGGAAGTCTTTCTAGAGTCTAGCAAACTATATGGAGAGAAAGCAGCATTCACATACATAGCCTGTGCTTTTCCACCTTTCAGACTCCTTGTTTTATTCTTCTGGACCCCTGCCATTGTGTAGCCTTGGGTATTAGTTGCAAATTCAAAGTGCTTGGTCTGATTTTCTCAGCATTTTCCAGAACAACTGCTAATTACATTGGATGTGGGCTACTATTGCTGTGCTGCTGCTATGTTCCAGTTTCTCTCTCTTATGCTCTCATTTGCTCCCCTTCTTATTTGCCTGAATGAAAGGACTCATTTAGTGGAATGTATTTACCTAAAGAATTATGGTTTGGTCCCTTGGCTGTAAGGCTAGTTGGAGGCATTTGGCACTGAGTCAGTTTCAGTGGATTGTGGCTGCCTGTTCTTATTGTATAAGGTTGCCAGTTGTAGCTTATAGTCTGTGAGGAGCAACTAATCTCTCTCTGGTGTAAAGGACAGAGCTCGGATGCTGTGTACTATACATTACATCTCATGCCAGCTGGTAAGTTTGCCAAGCACTCTGGATGCTTTTTTTTTTTTTTTCCCAAAGTAAGGGCTTTTACTTAGTTTTCTATATGTATTCTTTTTCTTCTCTTGATTATCTCTTAGCAACAGGCTTGAAAACTTTTAAGAAGATTAAATGAATAAATGAAAAAGGAGACCAGTGGGAATGTTTTAGTTCACTCCAGAATAGGACAGAACAAATGGAAAAAGGTACAACATTGATCTACATCTCAGCATTGTTCCATCCCACAACTAACCTATAAAGGATGAAACAATTGCAGATGTTTATTATTGATATTTTTTGCAACTGTATGGCTGTAGGATTGTTTAGAAATACATGGGTGGGTGGGAGAAATAGCTTTCTGTGTCTCGTTCTTAGATGATTATTTAGGAATTCGAAAAGAGTCAGAGCAGTCTAAAAGTTTTAAGAGGATTTAATCTATGTGTTTTATTTGAAGTCGAACATGAAAACAAGGCACTGAATTTTTTTTCTAGATTGACATTAACACATCAAAATAATAAGAACAATTGATGAAATTCAGTGAGAGCACTTTTGCATGTTTCTTCTTCCTACACGATATTTGGAATAGATGAAAAGTAGTAAATTGCTAGTTTAGGTTCGTGCACAGTTACAGTAAAGAGAAAGGATGGCTGCACTGAGTCAGATCGCTCATCCATGTAACCTAATATTCTGTCTCAAGACAGTGATCAAATGTGAAGGCCTGAAAAAGCATAGCATCCCTGTACTCAACACTGGTGAGGTCACATCTTGAATCCTGTGTTCAGTTTTGGGCCTCTCACTAAAAGAAAGACATTGAGGTGCTGGACTATCTCCAAAAAGGCACCGTGAAGCTGGTGAAAGGTCTTGAGAACAAGACTTATGAAGAGCAGCTGAGGGAACTGGGGTTTTTTAGCCTGGAGAAAAGGAGGCTGAGGGGAGACCTTATCACTCTCTACAGCTACCTGAAGGAAGGTTGTAGCAAGGCGAGTGTTGGTCTCTTCTCTCAAGTAACAAGCAATAGGATAAGAGGAAATGGGCTCAAGTTGTGCCAGGGGTGATTTAGAGTGGAGATTAGGAAAAATTTCTCAAAGGCTTGATAAGCACTGGAACAGGCTGCCCAGGGAAGTAGTGGAGTCACTGTCCCTTCAGCTATTTAAAAGACATGTAAATGTTGTGCTTAGTGACGTGGTTTTCTGGTGGTCTTGAGAGTGTTAGATTTATGGTTGGACTCGATGATCTTAAAGGTCTTTTCCAACCTACGTTAGTCTGTGATTCTATATATTCTTATATTATGCCTTTCCAGCCTTCAACTGTTCTTAGGTCAAGGACTCTTGATAAGATTTTATCTAGATATTTAGCAACCATATGCAGATTTTCTTTCTATGAACTTTTCAAGTCTCCCCTGGACACCCTGTGAAACATAAGCAATCACATATGCTTTACCAAGAAGTTCACAGTTAAGCGATCTATTTTGAGCCTGGGTCCTCCTAGCTTAGTTTATTATCCCTAGTTCTTGTCTTGAAAGAAGGTGCCTAATCAAACCTTATCCACCTCTTCATCCTTGTTACTTAATTTTATAACATTTTACCACAACTCTCAGCCTTTTCCAGGATGCAAAGATCAAACTCACTCAGGGATTCAAGTGTAGGGAGGACACTCCATCTCTTTCCTCATCTCCAACCCCTTGAGATGTAGAAGGAGGAGAGGGCTGGAACTGCGCACAGTATTGAAGATGCAGATAGACCGTGGATTTATACTGTGGCATGGTGAAATCAAGGTGTGTTTTCTGGACTACCTATACATTTCAGAGAACTCCCAGTAGGTTTGTGAGTTGATGCAGGCACAGTTTCTTCTCTAGAGAATATATGGAATAGAATCTGTAGAATCAGAGCAGGATCCTGTTTACCTGTCTGAATTGCTAGGCTGGGAGATTCTGCTTTATGTCCTGTATTGTGGAATGGTCCAAAGAAACTAAACTTTTGTGTCAAAGAGAAGCCCATTAGATTCCATTAGATTTAGACCAGGTCTATATACAAAAGAAATAATATAAAATCAGTTATGCATAACCCATCTGTGAGCTTAATTATTCTACTCTCATTTTGAAGATCTCATTTTCATTAGGCTCAAAGAGAAAAAAAAAATAAATAGAAGGTAGTCTGCCTCATGACAGAGAAGTGATTTGATAGTGAAAATATTATAGGTAAAATACCTAATAAGTTTTTAATTTTTTTTTAGGGATTGCCGTAACTTGATTAATTTTACTTATATTTAAGGTCCTTTATATTGATTGAAGACCAAGTTCAATAAAATTAATTTAAGTTGAATTTGTAGCAGTAGAATTACCATTAAAATAATAGTTGTTAATGGTTCTGCAAGTACTTTTGCTGACTGCGTAGAACAGGAAGAATTTGAGCCTACAGTGTATTTAGTAGCTATATGTGCAATTTTGACCAAGAATAGAGCAATTTAAAATAGCTGGAACAAATTTGATGAGTTAAGAATGCTTTTGTCAGAATGTGAGCTAATTGCATGGTTGACAATCTTATGGCAAAAGGAGACAATAACAAAGTTAATTTTAAGCAAGTCTTTCTAATATAGTCAGTAGAGGACTCTGTCTTTTGAACACAGTAGAAGACAATCTTGTTTCTAAGTTGACAAGTAGGTAAAAGAAAAGCAGAACAAAGTCTTTTGTTGTGCATTGAGTGCTAACCATTTTTTTGCGCTTTTTGTTTTGATTTTTTTTCTCAGATCTAGGAATAAGTACTGCTTTAAAGCAGGTGACAGATATTTAGTGGATTTAAGAGATATTTTTTATGGCTATATATTGCCTTTGATCTTGACTGACAACATATGCATGAATATCCTTAATATGTGAAGCAGTTTACAAGTTCACCGTAATGTCAATATCACATAATCACAGAATGTTACAGACTAGAAGGGCCCTCTGGAAATCATAGAATCATAGAATGGCCTAGGCTGGAAGGGACCTCAGAGATCATTTTAAATCATGTGGTCCAAGCCTTTTGCCAGAGCAGATTTATCTAGAGCAGGCTGCACAGGAACGTGTCCAGTCGGGTTTTGAATGTATCCAAAGATGGAGACTTCCTCTCTGAGCAGCCTGTTCCAGTGCTCTGCCACCCTCAAAGTAAAGAGCTTCCTCCTCATGTTTAGATGGAACTTCCTATGTTCAAGTTTGTGCCCATTACCTCTTGTCCTGTCACTGAGTACCACTGAAAAAAAAGACTGCCCCCATCCTCCTGACACCCACCCTTTAAGTATTTAGAAGCATTGATAAGATGTCCCCTCAGTCTTCATCAGACTAAGAAGATTCAGCTCTCTTTCCTCATGAGAGAGATGTTCTAATCCCTTAATATCTTCGTAGCCCTTCTCTGTACCCTCCAGCAGTTCCCTGTTCTTCTTGAACCAGGAAGCCCAGAATTGGACACAGCACTCCAGATGCGGCCTCACCAGAGCAAAGTAGAGGGGAAGGATAACATCCCTCGACCTACTAACCACACCTCTTCTAAGACACCCCAGAATGCCACTGGCCTTCTTGCCCACATAACTGGCTCATGGTCATCCTGCTGTCCACCAGGACTCCCAGGTCTTTCTTCGCAGAGCTGTGCTCCAACATGTCAGCCCTTAATCTGTACTGATACATGGGGTTATTTCTGCCCAAGTGCAGTACCCTTACACTTGCTCATGTTGAATTTCATAAGGTTTATCTCTGCCAACTCTCCAGGCTGTCCAGGTTATGAGAGATGGCAGCACAGCCTTCTGGTGTGTCAGACAGCCCTCCCAGTTTTGTGTCGTCAACAAACCTGCTGAGAGTACACTCCATCTCTTTATCCAGGTCATTAATGAATATATTGAATAGGAATGGACCCAGTATTAACCTCTGGGGAACACCACTTGTTATGGACCTCCAACTAGACTCTGTGCCACTAATCACATCCCTCTGAGCTCTGTCTTTCAATCAATTTTCAGTCCACCCCACTGTCCCTTCATCTAACCCACATTTCCTAAGCTTGTCCCTTACAAATTGTCCCTTCTGACACCATATTTTGTATTAGTTTTTAAATTATCCCATACTCTGGATGAGTATTGTTCAGAGAATATCTCGTTGACCTGAGTTTGTTTTTTGTCTACAACTAACGTTTCAAGTAAGTAGAAATGTCTAAATGAGGGGAAATCAAAAGACTGGTTGATCAGAAGAAACCAAACTGATTTCCATGAATTTGTTTTTAACATGTCTTTCATGACTGTGTTAGATTTTAAAGCCAAAGTTCACAACTGAGCAGTATAGTGAAGTTTATAGAAACACTTGCTTGAGTTTAGATATGGATGTAAGATACTTCTAAATCCAATAGTATAATTTGAGCTGATCTCAAGGACTCACTGCAGGTTTAAATGTTTTTCTTAGTTCCTTTGAACAAGAAAACAGTAAAATAGAAAAAGCATAGAGAAAGAATTATTGTTATGATAATTAACCGAAGTATCTGTCTTTACAGGCTAAACATTATGCTGCAGACTTATAAAGACACAACTTAGGAGCAGAGATTATAAAATAGTACATTCAGCAAATAAATATGCTTCAAGTAGGTTTTTTAAAAACATAGTCTGAAATCCTTAAAATCCTTAAAACAAATTCACTTCCTAGCCAGAGATCAATACGACCATAATGTTATTTGTATTGTTACACTTCAGTTAAGCAGCACACAAAAAGTTTACAGAGGCACTAAAAAATTTCTTCTTAAAAAGGTTTTTTGAAACCATTTTTAAACATCCACTGCAAATAAAAGCTCAGTAGATCCATCAGGACAGCGTTAGATTTATTTGCTTGTCCTAAAAATAAAGTTGCTCATTTAGTGGAACGTTAACTTTTATAAAAAGGGAACAGGGTTGGTATGATTAGAGAAGGACAGCCAGACCATTGGGGATTTATCAGCACTGTAAAATTAGTATGAGTGGTTACTATAAGAAGCTTTAATTAACCATTCATCATACTGAATGTTTTAATGATCACACATGTATTGTGACGTACAACATGCAGAACTGCTTGAAGCATCACAAAAAGTTTATAGAAAACCAGAGGTCAAATGTCCCCTTAATTATAGTAACTGCTCTTCAACAACATTTATTATGTAATGTAGGGATATAGAATTTATGAAGCCAACAGAGACTAAAGTGTTAAGTACTTTGCACGTGAAGAAAGTGCCGCAGTGGCTTTAAATCTTCAGCCTAAAATGATAACTTTATTAGTGGAAAACACATGAGGAGGAAAAAAATAGGAAATGAAAGAGTAATACTTTTTTTGTTCAAAATAATCCTCCTATTACTTCTCATTGCCTAAAAGAAGGTGACATAATTGCAAAAGAGCCTAGCCAGGAAGGTACTGTTCCAAAAGAAGGCATTGACTTGTTCACACTTAATATAAGACTTAGCTCATTGATTTGGAGTGTCTTATCTTGAAATGAAGGTAATTATATTTCTCTGTTAGCTTAACACATTTCAGATTATTTCCACCGCTAATTCAATGTTTTAGCTGTAGAAGGAGTTGAGATCCCAGTACAGACCAATGGTATGTGTATGTGTAGTGCCTAGGTTTAAAAACCTGTGTAAGAATCCTGTTGGATCTAGCTCAGTAGATTCCTAGAACTGATGGATAGAGAACAGGAGGTACTCTGAATTGCTCTCTCCAATAAATACTTTTGAACCTCTTTAAATTCACTAAGAGATTAGCTGGTTAATTTAGCTAATTCAGGTTTCTGAAGTGCAGTGAAGTTATAGTCCCTTGTGCTTTCTCCTGTTTGTACTGTTTGTCCAGCCATAACAAAATTGGTTCTTTATATTTTCAGTTTTCTTAGAGCGTTTCAAGCTTTTACCTAAGGGATAATAATGAGTGTAAGTACTGTGATAATTTTTCACTCCTAATCCACAGACAAATAAATGAGACCAAGTTCTTAATTACTGCAGTGTGAAGTCCATAAAATAGCTAAAATGTTTATAATACATCAGATGTCCTACAGATCATTCTTGATGTTTCAGTAGTAATTCTAGTAATGTATTCTATTATTCTTGCCATTGCACAAATCTAAGACAACAGAACCCTATGTAAGTCGCTTTCTGCTATGACAGTGTTTTGACAACAGAAGATTAGATTGCTACTGATCTACTGTCAACCATACTTTTAGATAATCTGATGTTATCTGTATTGTGAGATAGCAATTTGAGATAAAGTACTACCACTTAGTGACCTGTGTGTAAGATAAAATGATTGAAATACAATACTATTGTATGCTATTTTTTTTGTTATATGTAGAATAAACCTGTATTTAGGCCTTCTAAACTCCTATGTATATTTGGTAAAATACAACTCTACCCAAGAAAGCTCTGAAATTTTCCTGCCAACTGGAACAAAAAAATCCCACAGAGATAAATTTTCTCTTGAGTGATATACAGTGTCTACCCTGCCTGTAACTTGAGGTTATTTTCTAGACTTGTCTTGCCTTAATTTAGAAAAATATTTGACAGTACAAAACTGCATTTATTTCAGATGTTGCTGAAAGTGAAGAAGGATGATAAAATATGAGTTTCAGCTTTATGCTCCAAAGGACTTGGCATGGCCATCCTTAAATTTTAACTTAGAGCTTATGAATTCTCTCCTAAATCACAATTAACATAGTAAAATTTAAATTGAAATTCTACAGGATTTTGCAGACTGTATCAAAGAACTCTGTTTATTTTGACACCCATTATCTTTGACTGTGAGCTTTCACTTAGTACTGTTTCCTCTTTTGGTGTCTTTAAAAATGTATTTTGTCTAATCGTGACACCAAACTCAATGGATGGCCTGCTTGGGAAAATGCATGTTTGCTTCTGCTCTGTGAAATGTCTGATCTATTTGATATAAGAAAACTTAAAAAAAAAAAAAAAGTAGCATGTTTATAAGTGTAGTTTGTGTGCCCCAGTACACTATGAATTTGATATTCAGTAGCAAAAGATTTTCTAGATTTAGAAGACTGGATCGTTGATATTTTGAAAAGTGGTGAATGTGTATGGGGAAATTGCAAAGTAGATTCTGAGGGAAAATATGAAAGTTCTATTTAACATTGACAGTTAAATTGATGAAGTGGTGAACAGTTCAAAAATTGCATGACCAGGTATGGTAAAGCAGTATTTGTCCTGCCTATTAGAAAGTAAAGAAAGCACAATTTTAAGTTTTTTCATCTTCTGAATTGATTTGATTCTTGGAAGCCTATGCTAATTGGCAGAGTTTAATATTGTCCAAGAACAAAATAGTCTCTAATTTTTGCAGTTCCACCAAATGCTCCTGGGCTCAGGGTACAGAAGGGGTCAGAGGAAGCAGTGATGATTGCTCTGTCTTAAGGTTACTTTCCTTGAGAAAATTCTCAGTAAGTATCTTAAGTCATTCATAAATTTGGTCAAAAGTAAAATCACAGTTACGGTAACTCCAAAATGATTTACACCAGCATTACAATTTTGCACTTCAAATATGCTTAAAATGTAGAGAAAGTCTTTGATTTTTTTTTTTTGGAAAAAGTATCCGGTAGAGTTGCAAACTTGAAGAACATGACATTTGTAAGGCAAAAATTAATGGCACATGTAGAGTTCTTCATCTTACACTCTGCTTTATGTAGCCAAAAGCAATTCTTTTCCTTTTGAGGCATCGAGAGTGGTGGTGTAGACAGTGGTGGTTAATGGTGCTGCATTCAGTTGCTGTCCAGTGACCAGTGATGTCTGCCAAGGATCAGTACTGGGCCCAGTCCTTTTCAACATCTTGCCTGATGACTAGATGAGGGGATTGAGTCTACCCTTAGTAAGTTTGCAGGTGACACCAAGCTGGGAAGGAGTGTTGGTCTGCTGGAGGGTAGGAAGGCACTGCAGAGGGACCTGCACAGGCTGGGTCAATGGGCAGAGGCCAATGGTATGAAGTTCAACAAGACCAAGTGCAGGATCCTACGCTTTTGCCACAATAACTCCCTGCAGGGCTACTGACTGGGGAGGAGTGGCTGGAGAAGCAGCCTGGCAGAGAGGGACCTGGGAGTACTGGTTGACGACCGGTTGAACATGAGCCAGCAGGGTGCCCCGGTGGCTCAGAAGGCCAATGGCATCCTGGCTTGTATCAGGAACAGCGTGGCCAGCAGGAGCAGGGATGTAATTCTGCCCCTGTACTCAGCACTCGTGAGGCCTCACCTTGAGCCCTGTGTGCAGGTCTGGGCCCCTCACTGCAAGAAACACGCTGAGGTGCTGGAGTGGGTCCAGAGGAGAGCGATGACGCTGGGGAAGGGACTAGAGGGAAAGTCCTGTAAGGAGAGGCTGAGGGAGCTGGGGGTGTTTAGCCTGGAGGAGACTCAGAGGTGACCTTATCACTCTCTACAACTACCTGAAGAGAAGTTGTAGTCAGGTGGGGGTCAGGCTCTTCGCTCGGGCAACTAATGACAGGATGAGAATGTGTGGCCTGAAACTGAATCAAGAAAGGTTTAGATTGGATCTCAGGAAGCACTTCCTCATGGAGAGGGTGCTCAGGCACTGGAATGCATTGCCCAGGGAAGTGGTGGAGTCACCGTCCCTGGAGGTGTTTAAGGAAAGACTGGATGTGGCATTTAGTGCCATGTCTAGCCAATGTGGTGGTGTTGGGTCATAGGGTGGACTTGATCCCACAGGTCTTTTCCAGCCTCAAGAATTCTACGATTCTCTGATTCTTATCGATGTTAATATTTCTTGCTGAATCTTTTTGGATGGTTGTGAATATTAGTGTTCCAGATTAAACACTCTGCAGCAGAGCTGCCATTCAGACTATACCATTATCAACCAGTTTCATGCATTAAAACAAAAGTTAACTCACAACTACAAAACTGTTTTCTCTTCATTAGGCTTTTACTTAGTTTAGTTGCAAAATGAGAGACACATCTTTTCTCCCCACAAGGGAGATAAGGCTACTAAGATTGAATGCCTCGGAGCCTGCCTCCTCTGTGTTGGCTCTTTGTGATAATTTCAGAATGACCTTGCCTGCCCCATAAAGCATATGGCTATTATATGTCATACTCCAAGTGTAATGCTAGTTTTCTATGGATAATAGGTGTGAATCTGTGCATGGTGCTTAACTTCTGTGTGCCTGCTTATTGTTAGAACTGAGAATCTTTCAAATACTCTGAAGAAATAACAGCTTTCCTGTACCTTTTCAACCAATATGATAAAATAGATGATTTCTGGTTGGAGGCAGTAAGATTTTTCTATTTAGGCCTTTTTTGAAATGGATTAGAATATGCTTTTACAATTTTTAAAATTTTTTTTTTTTGCATATCCGGTTGTGAATGGACTATCTGAAGCAAATAGAACTGCCCTACTAGTGGTGATCAAGCTGCCTATTCTGGCCATCCATCTCTTAAAGGAACATGCTTTTCAAGTGATGTGGCAATTTGGAGTGTTGCTCCTGCTGGAGAGTGGGTTTGGAATAGAAAGGGTGGAGGACAGTTACTGCTAAAGGAAGGAGGAAGAGAAGGGGTTTCCACTACCGCTAATGAACCGTAATGAGAGTTAGCTTCAGAACAAAATTTCCAGTCCACCACAAGTAAGAAAACACCTGGAGTGGAAGATTTCTGCCTTCGCTTTGGTCTTCAGCAAACCTGACTGAAACATTGTCACAGACAGACTGTGTCTCCTTATTCTTACTAGTTAAAACTGATGGTTGAGCAGTGAAGCTTTCTGTGCCTCAAGTGATGAATTTCTAAGAGCCACAGACTGACTTTTAATCCAAGCCACTCATAACACAACTATATCACCACCGTCTTCTAATTCCTCTCCATATATCATATAACTGTCCGAGTCATGCCTTGTGTTAATTTTGGTTGAGAGGAGGCTGGAGGACACAGACTGTGAGCATATTTGTAATTTTCAGAGGATAACTTCCCAAACTAATGTATCTTGAAATTGAAATTTTCAGTCTGAAGTCTTATTAAGAAGTTGTATTTGTACATGACTTACGGTTGTTTTTTGTAAGACAAACAGTTACTTATATAGCATTTGCTAATTAAATATTCCTATAAATCATGGCAAGAAAATTTTTACGGTATACTGGACAGGATAAATTGAAACATGCAATTGAATATTGATCTATGGCCAAATGAAAGTCTTTTAAATGTAAAGCCTTCACTTAATTTAGGCAGACTCAAAAATAACATCAACGAGCCTGTTACAATTCTCCCAAGACCTTGTCCGGAAACATAATGCAATTTTCATGCTGTCTGGTGATGGATCCAGTTAATGGAATAACCCTATAACCTTTAGTGTTCTTATTCATATTCAGTAGTAATATAAATATCATCTGTCCTTCCCTTGGGCTGTACAGCATTAGACTAACCTCTTTCTTCAAGGCCCAACTTGCTGTGGTTGCTCTATCTGTCTGATGCATTGATTATTTTAAAATAACCCGGGTTATTTCAGGCATAGAAGACTTCTTTACTAGACATGAAGTGTATTAGGGACTGAAAATGGCACTGAAACTTAGAAAATTGAATCTGTACCAGAGATGTATCAGACCCAGAGAAAAAAACTTGTTCTTTTTTCAAGGAATTATCCCTAGCAGACTGTTCATCTAGTGGGATTTCTGAACTAGAATTCAAGTAATCACACTCTTTTCATTTAATGAGCACTCTAGCTTTTCCATAAAGCTTTCTTGTATTGTAATTCTGCATAAAAGTCTTATTTATAAAATCTATGAAGAATGAATATAAACTGTGAATCTGCATAGCTTATTTATTTGGTGGTTTCAGCTTTCACATGACTCACGTTTTACATATTTAATAGCAGGTTAAGCTGTAAATTAGATTATCCTGTGGCTGGAGGTCTGAGGTGTACTTAGGTTTTGGGAAGTCTAGAGGTTTCAGCACTTGTGTTCTATAGTTCCTAGCTACAGTCCATGAGCAGAAGGGCTCCTGAACACCTAGAGCCTGTCTAAAAGAGGGGGTTCAGGCTAGGGGTTCTCACTAAAGGCTGTGATAAACATCTGAGGAAATAAACCCCAGACACTTTATTTTTAATTAAATAGTCCTCCATCGCTGCATTATCCTTCCAAAAATGCCAAAGCAAGTATGGCCAACTCAGGTTTAATGTAGGTATAAATGGATCTGTCATTCCTTACACACAGCTGCCACTCTGGCTCATATGTGTTCCTACAGCTACAATGCAGCAGAAAGAGACAGACACAGGAATTGGGCAGAGTGATAAGCTTGAGTTAAACCAAAGGAAACCCCTTAGCCATCATACCTTGTTTTAGAAGAAAAGTCAGTCAGAAAATACATTCATTTCAAGGAGGAATTTCAGAATACGAGATCTGAATTCAAGAAAGGCAGAGAGCAATGAAATATAGCATATGTAAAAGGGGACAAGATACATAGTGTGTTTGTATGGTGATTAAAATGAAGCAAGTATCAACCTTATAGTGAGCTTCATAGTACGTCTTCCTTGGAATGTCCTAAAGAAGGCATAAAAGAAGGTAGTGGTGGTGCATGAAAAGCTATCTGTGTTTTTTTCTTCAGCTAGGCTTCTCATACCACCTGGTGGGTAGCTCAAACCTGAAAATTCTAAACATTTTTGCCATTGAAGGGTGGGAAACAGGAGAAAAGAGGAAGGGACTGATGTGGTTCCTGCTCATGAAGGAAAGGTTTTTTGGATACAAGGACAGCTACGGAGTAATTTCCCAAAATCTGTGAAGTTTATGGGAAATCTCCAGCTTCCTGCAGATAAAATGTTTACTTTTGTGTATCTGTATCTGAGGATCATTATATATTAACGTGTAATTTTTTCCGATCTTATTCAGAGAAGCTTTCTGAGAAGCATTCTAAGAAAAGATTCACTTACATACTGATCCCTGGGCTTATTCTATGTTCCAGTTCACATATAAAACCAGCAGGTTTGAAGCAGAAGTCCTCTGTGTTTCTTCTGGAACCAGTGAGCATAAAGCAGCCAAACATTCAGACAGCATTGCAGTGGTGTGTGCATTACTACATATATAATGGTCACAGCCTTTCAGCACCATCAGGTTTTAATAATTACTGGCACATGTAGTGTGGAAAATAAAGTGTATGGCTGTGGTTCTGTGCACATCTCAAATACATGCCTCCTGCCTTTACACACAGTAAAATACAGAGGAGAAAGGGAAGGTAATGAGCTGGCAAGCTCTCTTTTGGGTGGGTAACAAAGAGAGCATGATCTGAAAGAACAAGTTTGAAATTAGATGCCAGAACAATCTGTGTCTTTGTCCTCAGCTGTGTATTCACAGTCGACCTTATCCTGAGAGTGCTTGTTGTTGCATTCCCAGACCCGTAAAACATCTGTAGTTGTGCTTAAGCTTTTAAGCTGAAGTCAGTAGGATCACTCATAGGCTTGAAAAATTAGACTACTTTTGAGATTTACTAGATTGAAGACCAAGAGTTCATTGCTTTGCAAGACTTAACTATCCCTCATTTTTCAGGCATGCCATATAAAATCAACTTACTGTTGATGTCAGCAAAAATAATCTTTCTGACATTGGACAGTAACATGTTAGCTAGCCTGCTTTAGCTCCAGAGGCAAAGCTGAGACCGTTTGGCTCGTTCACAGTCAGTATTGAATTTGTCTCTCCATAGCCCTCTAAACAGAATTAAGGGGCTATGAGAATTAATTAGCAGATGTCTGTCACAGTCTTTGAAGATGAAAAATACTATCTAAGTGCTACTGAGGTCACCATAACAGTCCTTACCTTTGCAAATGATTACGTGTAATCAAAATGTTAGAACTACGAACAGCACTGTGATACCTCTATTGTTTTGGCAGACAAAATAGAAGGTTGTATGATGACAAGAGTTACTGCCACATTCTTTGCCATCCCTTCTGAATTCAGTGTCAGAAGCCAAATGTATTAAACACTGGAGCCGTTATCTTTCCTTTTGAATTCCTGACAAAAATATTAGATGACGGTGATGGGAAGTGGAGGCTAGTGCTTGCTATATTCTAGAGTTTTCTCGTATGGAGCTTTTAGGGAGGGAGCCTTGGGGTCCTGGGCAAATGATCACAGTCTAAAGAGATAGGTTAGCCTTTTACAGATTATCCTCTTTATTTTAGCTTTTCCAGGGGCAAACTGCTTTTACCATGGCGTATTTACAGAGCTAGATTCTCGGAGGCTGTAGACTGATTTATGAGGTTTTGTTCTGATATCCTGGCTCTGTTAGTTTTTTCTTTGTGCAGCTTGAGCTGTGTAACCTAAACAAAGCTGAGAAATACTTAGGAAAAACAAACTGAGGAAAAATGCGAGTTCTTTACAGCATCAGGATTGTGGAAAAATGGCCTTCACACCTCTTCAAACTTTCAAACTGTATTCATGGTGCAGTATTAGGCACAGTGTACCTCTGTCTTGGAGTCCTCTTGTTGCCAATTTACAGAGGTAGTAAGTGAAAGAAAAAAAAACATTATTTTGAATTCAAAGGAGTGCAAGGTCACAATTTAAAGTGGTTCTTCAGTCCCTATAGGACTGGAAGATGAGACCCTGCCTTTGTCATGTTCTGAGCAAGGCTGAAATTCACATGTGTATTGAATTTCCCACCCATTCCTCTTTTTTTTGCCTATCTGAAACTAAGTAGTGGCTGGAAAAAGATGTCACTTCCCTTTAAAATAACAATTTAAAAATATTTAGAGTGAAAAAAGGTGGGGGGTTTGTCTTTAAATACAGGCATCTACAAGATCCAGAGACAAGGAAATCTAGAGACAAACTCTGCAGTGCTATTTGTAGGTATAAACTAAGCTGGCAGTTGCCTGGGCTGGTAAAAATATTGGGCACTGATTCTAGGCCATGGCAGCATTGCCCAATTTGCTCATGCTAGAGGTACAGAAAACCATCCCTACTGTAACAAAGAAGAGGACTGAGGTACTCAGATGGTCATTCTAGCTAGGGCTCTCCCTTGCCTCTGCAACTTCATGAGCCCAAAACTTACTCCATAAGATTCTTTTTGTGCTAAGTAACTTCCCCTTTAGTGTGACTCTGCTGCTTGGGTTTGATTTTTATTGGGTTTGTGGTGGGTTTTTTGGGGGAGTGTTGTTTTCTTGTTTTGTATAGCATGCTGTAAAAGTCAGTTTTGCTTAAACTGGTGAAAATTCTTGAACAAGGGCTAAAAACACCTATTTTTTCCTATTACCTCCACAGCAAAAGAAAAAAAATATGTAAAGCAAAGAGTACCTAATGTCCTTGGCTTTATTTTCAAACAATATGTGCTAGTCATGTTTTAGACTTTAATCCAAACAGGATTAAGGTTTAGAAAAATCTGCTGTTAACAGTATATCTAGCTAAAACACATAATTGCTGGTTAAATGTTACCTCTCTCTCTTCATTGGCTCTGTGTTTTTCCTACTCTCTTGATTGGCAAGGGCTTGACTGTCAAAAAACAGGTGGGACAAATGAAGTGATACTGAAAAATAATGTTCTGAGAAAATACATTTTCTCAGACTTCTTTTAAAATAAATTATGGATCTCTTTTGTGAATTTATTAACTGCATGATAAACAAAGAACCCCTCGTGCATTGTAAAACTAAAGCCTGCTGTTTCAGTAGACCATGTAGTCCCTTTTAAAATTAATTTGTTGGTGCATTCATAAGTTTTTGGTTTGTGTATTTAATTAGTGTTATTTTCAATGCTCTGAAATACAGAATCCATGGAAGAATATTTTTGAGAAATCTACCCCTTTAATGTTTTATTAGCTTCTGGTGTAGTATGTACTGTTTCTTTTTGATGGGTTTAGACAAAGATTAAAACAAGTTAATCCAAAGTGAGCTTAATGGCCATGTTGTAAAGATTTACCTCACACGAGCTGTATCAATTGGAGAAATTCTATCAAAACCCCACTGATTATCAGACCTGAATTTGATTTCTCATATGAAGTTGAAATGAATAATTTGTATTGTTTGCACTACAGATTTTCAGACATGACTGATTTTTACAAGGAATGCCACTAAAATATAGTTCCAAGTTCAGATAAAACCTGCACTTAATTTCAGATGCTTTCCATTCAAGTGCTAGACAGGTCTTTAATTTTCTTCTTATTATTATTGTTATTACTATTAAGTTGAAAGACTATCTGACTTGGTTTTGGGTTTTGGTATACAAAGTGTCGCTTTTTTAACTGTTGTTACCTGTTAAAGAGTGAGATCACTGAGGGATGCTATTCAATTTTCTTACAACTGCAAATACTACAGTATGAATTTCTGTCCTGCAGTTACTGTTGTGTCTATGTTATAGCATAAGATTTAGTAGGTATATTTAAAGTAGTTAGCTTGTGTACTGGTTGCACACACAGACAGTGAGATTTTTTTTTTCCAATGTTTCAGGCAAGTCTGAGTCCTTGTTTTGATTTATTGCTGGATATTCCCAGCTTAGCAAGCAAGAAGATTCCATAAGCCTTCAGACATTCTGCAATTTTTAAAAGAAAGATGAAAGTGCTACATATCAATCTACATACCACTAATCATAAGCAATAGCTATCTTTTGTGTTTTCTTATATATGCAGGTAAATCTATTTCTAAGCATGAATGAACCTTGCATCAGAATCCAAATCTGAGGTCAAATATGACCTTTCCATCATCTTAAGTTTAGTTGAGCTATGTAGACAAGTTAATACAGAGGTAATACTATTAGATGCTTGCTAAATTACAGTTTATTTTGGTGGGGTTATGAACATAAAAAAGGAGTAAAATCTAACATAGTCTGCCAAGATTGGTATTTTCTATGAACAGAACTGGCATGTCATAGGAAACATTGATTAAAAAATGTGAGCAAAAGATATTCTGTCTAGGGCACTTACGTAAATATGACGAGTGAAAGCTGTAAAAGCTCTTATTTTTTTCTCAACACTGAAAAAATATTAAGAAACCTAGACAGTATAAAGAAGTCAAAGTTCTTCATAAATTGAAATATGAAGGAACTCTATGTTAAATAAAATATCTTTTTTACTCAAATCCAACTATTTTCTATAGAGTTCATCTATTCTCTTTTTAAACGTGAAAATCTTTTATATTAAAACCCGATTTTATTTAGAAAAGGCTTTTTATTACCAAGTTGATTATTTTTTCCAGGATAAAAGATACTCAGAATAACTACAAGTGGTGAAAAATTTCCATTGGCCTTTTTGTACTAGAATAATGCCAGCTTCACTTATTACAAATACAGACTGAAAATGAAGTTTGATAGTGTACTTTTAGTGTTTTTAGAGTAAAGCAAAGCCAATGCAAATGTCACAGTAGTTATTAGGGAGCTGCTCAAAATAAAGTACTACAGTCCTAACCATTGGATTTAGGCACTGTACACTGTTTTGCTGCAGAATATGAGTTTAACCCAATGCTGTACTATCGTTCTGGAAAATACAATTTGTAAGACAGACCTGCCCTCTTTTGGAAACAAAAAGTGCTACTCTTAGCTTTGAACTGATTCAATTAGTTGGCAAGTTATCTCTAATTCAGTTTTCCTCAGTTAATTTTTTTATGATGTCCAGATGGTTACAGAACATATCCCGAGTACTGTCAGTATTTCAACTTGCCAAGGAACTGCATGGAGATCAGTGGCTGCTTCACTGTTTGTACGTGACACTTTGCAGCCAGGGTGATAAAAAGCTACATATGTAGAAGAATGCACCAATCATGCTATTTAAATGTAATTGTCTCCCAACAACTCATCACAATTTTTCTATACCAGTATATTCTGGTATGTCGACTCAGTTTTTGATAATCCTGAGCAGGTTTCTGAGCTATTGGGTAACGGGTCTGGAAACAGTAAATCCTATTAGGTCATGTAGTGTTGTACTAATATTGGATTTATAACGCCATAACTTTATTATATCCTACTAAATGCTTCAGGCATGAAGAAGAGAGCTTGTGTGTGTAGACACAGCATTTGTCACTTCAGTGTCCGGTTTAGGTGATTAGTGTGCTATTGCTTTAACTGTACTTGATTTTATTAAATGTTATTGTAATAAAATTTAATTTAGAGAGGCAATCATTTGTGTTTCTCCTTGTTAGAAGCATTTGATCTGCTTTTTGAATTTGTGTTCACTATGCTTGTAACCACGTTGCTGTCTGAAAACTATAGCGGTATTTTTCCTTGCAAATGATTAGTCCCTTGTAGTTCTGTCTCTAGAAATATTTCTGGTCACACTACTATATGTTTGTGCACTTTTCTTGCATTAAAGAATACACGAAAACTGTTTGATTGGAGACGTAGCCACAGTTGTGGATAGTCTTCACTGTCAGGATTTGGGGACTAAAATGTCTAAACGCATCTATTTCCCAAAACAACTAAATTTGTTTTATTAGAATTTGAATGAGGGCTGATGGACCGTTCTGTTACAGCTGCTTTTTCTCTAGTTGATTGTTGGTTTCATTACAACCTACACACTTCTAACCATGAAACATGAGACAGGAGTGGGGATCAAAACAGTAATTTTATTGATGTTGTTTGGGTTTTGCGTTTTCTTGGTTGGGTTTTGTTATGTTTTTTGTTTGGTTTTTTTTAATGCAGAAACAGTTGCTTGTCAGCGACATCTAGAGTTTTTCCAAAAACTGTATTCCTTTACAATTCTTCCAGTGAAAATTGTTTTTATTTTCAAAGACTTCAAATACCAATCATTCCCAGGAATGTCCAGTGGCCCAGAGCACTTTTAATTATAGCAAAACTAAGTAAAAACTGGACATGAAGTAATCATATGATTCTAACAGCACGTATCAGCATTCTAAAACCTTAGGTAGTCAGGCAAGCAAACAAGGAATGGAATCTCATAAGAGTCCTTGACACATTTTTTTCATCTCAAACCTTTTATATAACTCCATAGGTAATCATTTTTGTCTGGCTAATCAAACATAGGTTCCCATGTAATAATGTCATTAGTGTTAACTTTTTATTTTCAAGAGCCACTTTTGTTTCTTCCTGATGTCAGTCCTTAATCCAGATATGAAGTAATGAGAATTTTTTATTTTTACAATTTTGGAGGGCGTTCTTAAGATATACTGGTAGTTTGTTGTCATTAATATTGTGATTAATATTAAATGCTCAAGAAGTAGTAGAGAGCCTTAATAATGCATGCATTTGCATAAAGCTTTGGGATACGTACTGACCTCCGTTGCTTGCTGACATCCATTTGATCATGCAAGGATTAATGATGCAACTCCCTCTGCTCCACTGACATGTCTGCCCTGAATCTCAGAGGAGGCTGCTTTTTCTGTAATAAGCAGGATTATTCATAACCCAGTTATATTGAACAGCCATATATTCTCAACCTGAGCTGCAGCTTATTAAGCAACCATACAGTCCAGGAATTTTAACTAAAATATTAATATAGTATGCTGTTTGTTCGGGATGATTCATGTCAGGACAATAGAACAGGTTCAATTACTGCATCATAAATTCATTTTTTTAATAGATTATTGCACACCACACCAAGCTGACTATTGTCATACAGGATGCTGTCATCTTGTCAGTGATTTTTTTTTCCCCCTAATTAACAGGATCAAAGTTTCAAAGCATGATATTTTAGAGATTGGCTTCCTTTTGTGCCTTTATATCCTGTAGTGTGAAATCTGACATTACAGAGGACCTCAAGTCTGCTGAAGTCACTGCCACCTGTTCATGACTTCTAAGACTGAACAGAATATATGTAGTTTAGGTGTAATAAATATGTGTTCACAATAGAATGTCATATTATTAATTTAGTCATGCCTGTAATATTCAAATAATATTAACAGAGTGGGTAGTACTACTGAGAAATAGACTATGGAGTGTGGAAAGACGAGTTTCTTTAGTGACTCTTGTCATACTGCAGTGTGTTACAGCAATCTAGTGTATAAGTACAGAACATAGGTCAGAGATAAGTAAACAGATCATTCATGTGAGTCTTTGAACATTTTCTCCTACTCCTATGGAAAAAACAAACCAAAAAAAACCACCCCAAAATACTGAAAAAGTATTGTCTTGGGTTGTAGACTTACTGTACTGGTGTTTCCCCAATTACAAACAGAGCAGCTACAGTGTGTGACTCTGGTATTGTTGCCTCTGTGATATTATAAATAGGAATAATCCTTGCAGGCACTAAAACCTAAGGGTGAACTAAGTATGGGAAGTGTCAGTATAGATATTCTAGTACATCAGATGATTTTATTTTGACACACTGCTTACTAATTTTGAAGAAAGGTTGTCTTGTATTCTTCAGATTTGATTTCTCAATCATACTGTCTGTGATCTATATAGCAATATACTGCAGCCTTACTGTGACTTTTAGCTCTACTCTGAGATGTAAAATTATGCCTTGAGCACTTGTGATCATAAAAGACTGATTGGCACTTATATGGGAGGGAAGGGGCAGCCTGCTGAAGAGATGCTTGCTTTGCTAGGCGTGGCCTAGTCTGGGCAAACACCATGTTTTCCCCGGATACAACTAGTTTGGCGATTAGTGAGGAAACTATCTGTGTTTATAAGCTACTCATAAAATTTCATATGCTGTAGTGACAGTCCAGTTTAAGTTATAATATGTTTATTTTGATTGATACAAACAGATTGTTTTGGAACATCCTTGTAACTCTGATTTGGGAATCTGGATCAAAAATTGATACTGTTATTTGGAAGGTGAAGTTAAGTGTTGCTGTAGGATTTGATGTATTGCAGGGTGGGGGTAGAGAGAAGGGTTGCTATTCAATTAATTGTATTCAAACATACTAAAACTATTTCTGAGTTAGTTTCTTTCATCAAAGGTAAACCCTGAATTGCAAAAATGCATACTTTGTTTTATTTTTTGGTCAAAATGTTGATTTGTGAGCATAGTCCAAAGTACACTTGAGCTTCCACCTTATGCACATAGATCCCACACTGATAAATCATCTGTGACAAACTGTGGATATCCAAGAGTATTTTGGTGTAAATAGGCTGAAGGGATTAGGATTTTTAATTATCTATTGGAAACAGAAGTGTCGTCATCAAATCAGCATGCTGACTCTTGCAAATATTTTCCTTTTCCCTTGGTATCTAAATTTGGCAGCAAGAGAAAGGGCATCAGTAAGGCTTGGACTCTGTTAAAACAATCAAGAAGTTTGCTCCCAAACAGAAACTGTTACAAACTCCTTCATTTGTGACCATTTTTATGGGATTGATTGGTTTCTTTGTACATCCCTTGAGCTACGCCAGATATTGGGGGGAAGGAGTTCCTCTCTAGCAAGTTTGTTTCTGTCACTCTTTTCTCTGTTATTTGTGTATGTTAAAATCTCTTAATTTTGTCAGGGACTGTGGATTTTTTTTCCCCCTATTTTCCTTGCAAAGGGACCTAAAAGGTATTAGAAGAGGGAAAGAACTAGCAAATGGTATAGCTAGATCATCGATTTACATCATCACTCCCTGCAGTTCCAGAATAACATAATGAAGCCACAGTTGCTGTTCTGGAAGCTGCAACATCTTTCATCTGCAAGCACATGATCCTTTTTTTATTTAAAAAGTAGTAACCTCTTTATGTCATTAATCCTGCCCTGAGCAGACTGTATAGTCCTGGGGAATATACTGCCAGTAGACAAGTCTACTGCCTGGGCATAATTCCCAGCAATAAAGCTGGCATTTGGCCTGCAGGAGTAGATTACTATGGATTGTTTCCCAGGAGCAGCTTTATGAATTATGTCATTTGGCATCTGAACTATATCTTTGGGAATACCCTCTTCATGACTTAAAATTCAGTCTGGATATTCACTCTGGACATTACTTTCAGAAGACTGCTTGTAATTCACCCCAATCATTCCATGTCAGATCCATTTACTATAGTTGCAAACTCATGCAAAACTATCAATCCATGAAGGAAGAGTTGGGACCTGGTGATTGAGTGTTTTGGCCTTGGAGTTGAGGGAGTAGGCACGCTAGTTAACTCTTTAAGGATTCTTGCTTATAGTCCCCATCGTTCATCTGAAATTATTCTGCCTACACTGTATTATAAAATCAATTACACATCTGTGCTTGACATTTGTAATTAAATCCCTTCATCTCTCCCCCCCTCCCACCCCCCCTTAGGACCTGTGTTATAAATTTGTTGAGTGTTTGTAGGGAAGTGGTTCATTATGTTTTCATGTTTGTGAGTACTCTGACAGATTTTTGCTGTGATTTAGAGAAGGATTTGAGCTTTCTCATCATTCAGCCAAAGCTTTAAGCTCCTGCTTGAATTTCATTCATTTAAGACTGCATTAAGATTAAGGATTTTTTTCAAGTGCTCTGGTGAATTAATATTTTAATTTTTTGAAGTACAAGTTTGGCTTGTAGTAGGGGACTTCACTTATTAATAGTAATAATAGTAGTATGTTTTGAAAACCAAAAATGCTCGCAGCTTTATTGGGATGACTGCTTCTAAACAGAAGAAGAGAGTTTCTGCCCCACTCTGGGCATCTCTAATAGGACAAATAAAAAGCAGGAGAAAAATAGTATTATCTGTACTGTATTATTGTGAAACTGCCACACAAAGAATTTTAGAAACCCCTACAAATGACACAGGAAGCATATGCAGCAATAGAAATGACCCCTCACCTTCCCAATCTTCAGCCTCCAATCATCCATTCATTTTCCCTCACTATTGTCACATCCCTAAAACCCAGTATGCGCCTTTTTCTTTAATTAACAGTCAGCTAAAATATACAAGTCCCTTTTAGAGAGAAGAGACTTGTCTTTGACATCCGTTGTCAGATTTCCTGTAATTGGAAAATCTAGAATGGCTCTGCACATGGGAGCTAAATGCTGAATTCCAAATTCAATCTTTAGCCTATTAAAAACCATCTCATTTTTTGTTCCCTCAAGTGGCATTGTCAAAACTCACTCCCCAGGTGTCTGGATAGATGGAAGTTACAGCTGGTGTCTGTCCTACTCTTTACATTGATGTTTGTATTTGTCCATCTAACTGAATGCCACCTGCTGCAAGGGCAAGAGGGTGGCATCACCTGTTTCTGAACAATGTCTTTCTGCCAACACAAGGTTATTCAATTAGACAGTCATTCTTGCTTAATGCTAGATGGGGTGATCTCAACCACCTGCACTCTCTCTCACTTTCCACTTCCTGGGGACAACAGCCTTTTTCTGTCCCTGGAGAGGAGGGGAAGCTTTTCAATCTGTTCTCTTCTTGCATTAGCTTCTGACTACCATTATTAGAGTCTGACATTTGTTTCGCCTCCTGACTGAGGCTATATTCAGTACAGACACTTTGTACAAATATGAATAAGCATTTGATAACATATTAATGTTTTAGTGTCCCTCTCTGCTCTAGTAGGCTGATTTTTTCACTTGGTTGCCTTGACACAGGGTTAACGAATTTCATATGCTTTAAGGCATTACACTAGGATCACTAAGGGAAAAGTCAGAATTCTTAGTGCAATAGCATTATGAGAATCTTCCTAATTTTTTTTTATACATTTATATGTAATTTTTTTTTAAGCTTTGTATGGTTGACTTTACTAGAGTTACTCCGGTTTATAGAAGTAGAATCACTGTTTATCACTGTGGTTGCTCTAGTTTCACAAGCAGGTACTTTTTGTAGAAGAGTGCTGGTTTTGGTTTTTAATTAACTGGATGTGGGGCCTCGTGGCTTTTCAGGGTGTTCCCTGCAACTTACATGGTGGATCTCATGTAGAAAAAAAGAAAAAGAGAAGGGAAAGCAGAAGGCATACAGAACATCATGCGTTTCTTATAAATAAATAGACATGCTTCTTCGTAACCTTTCTTAAAATTTTCCAAATTGATTATGTCAAGCAACCATTTTCTTCAAAGTTTATTTTAACAAAAGTATAATGACAACTGTTCTGTCATTATCAGATTAAGTAATAATTTCCTGAAACATACAATATTTATGGCATCTTCAAATTTTTACGTGAATATGGACAGTTGTTCTATAGGCATGGTTATCAGAACAAAATTGAGTTTCATTCAACCCTTATAGGTCCCCAAGATCCTACTGAACCAAAGTGTCATACTGTTGAATTTGAAGTAATTCTATTTGAGGTGTGCTGAAGACAACATTGAGTCTGCCAGATCTTATTTTAGGTGAAGGGCATAACTCAAAATGTTTTCCTACTCTGGTAGTGCTTAACTTTTTATCTGTTTATTTATTCTTCTCTTGATGTAGTCTTCTGTTCTCTCAAATATTTCATTTATGTAGTCCCTGTTGTGATTGGGAAATCGTCAAGTCATTCTGTTAAGTAAACTTTCTTAATGTTTTTGCTAATTTTAAAAAATATTTTTCCATTTTACCAACCTGCATTAGAGCAGTGTTGACTGCTTTCAGATATGCTTGCCGCCTTTGCTCTCTCCAAAATAGTTAACAATCGTACCGCAAATATACAAACAATACAGTTTCATGAAATGATATGAAATGATGTTCCAGGCAGAAGATGATCAGTTAGATTTTTCTCCCTCCTCTTGCAAAGAAGGGAGAGTCCACATGATTTCAGTTTCATAATTATCTTTACAATCTTTAGCAAATGTGTCTTTATATATTTAATTAATGGTTAATTGTAAAATTCATTAGTTTTTCAGGCGTATCAATTGTCTGTAAAGTTTTACACTGAGTCTGCACCTTCTACCTAGAGTATAATGCCTTCTACCTGGAGTATAATAAAAACAGAGATCATAGGGATTTTTTATTTCTGAATGTGTCATGCCAAACTTCCATATCCCCAATAGTGGAGTACGTTGCCTCTTATTGAGAACCATAGTATAGCTTAGTATGGTGGAATAAAACAGCCTGTTGAACAATTAATGTCTAATTGCTGCGGCATTTTTGATTCTTCTGTTAGAAAGAATGTACCTGCTTAGAAAGCTGTGCAAAGACCAATTCCTGTTGACCTACCATTATTGATGCTTTTGAAAAAGTATCTAAACTTCTGTAAGTAGTTCCCCAGTGGTGATTAGATATGTAGTCTGTTTGCTTGCTTACCATAAGAATAACTGCTTCCAACCGTGTTACATTCAGTGTACTTAATAAACATGGCAAACACATTTTTTTATGCTAAGTAAATTGAGGCGGAAAAGAAGGTATTCAAACTGGTTATTCAATAAGCTGGTTACAAGCTACAAGAATACAATTAATTAATGGAGAAGAGGAGGAAGGACCAGGACACTAGAAGGTGTTCTCAACTTGATATAAACCTTCCTGTGGGTCTCCGGGCATACCAAAATCAAATATTTTTGTTATCATTACTTACAATAGTAATAAACACCAAATTAAAGTACACAGAAACACAAGCATAACTAGTTCTTCAAGAAAAAGAGTGGTGACCTAAAAAGACTCGGACAAATGAAAAAAAACTGAAGATGAAAGAAATTAATGTAAAGACTCAAAGGCTGAAAATCAGTGAGCACAAATACCTTCACACATCTCATGATTCAAGATCCATATACACATATCCTTCCACTTGATTTTTTGAAGATTTTTCTGCCAGTCTTCCACAATATCATGAGATCAGCAGACCTGCTAAACTGTTCCAATAGTTGTTGAAATGTTTCAATATACTACTTCATAGAGAGAAAAAAAATGCAGAGAACTGTCTGAAGAGCAGGATAGCAAAAAGTAAAATTAGAAGGGCAGCAAGAGGGGGAATACTGTTAAGGTAGTACTAATCAGAAAGACCTAGAAGTTATTAAAACGATGAAATGCCAAAATCAAGGTTAGAATCTCTAATGTGATATAAAAGTTTGTGTGTTTCCTTGCTTGGTCGTGGTTTTCATCATGATATAGTAGCTTTACAATTCACCAAACTGACAGAAGCCAAGATAAGCAATAATTCAGTTACCTTAGCAGCCAGTATTTTTCAGTTTTTGGAGTTGTGATGAGGGGAAAGGTGCTCTTTTCACTGGTTTAACTTCACTGATATCTCTTTAACCCAATAAGATCAGTTTCCAAGCAAGTTTTAAAAAAGGAAATGAAATAAAAACTATTTTTTTAAAGAAATAGGAAAAGAGTGAGGAAATAAATTTTCTTCAAATCAAACTTCTCCAGATCAGATTGTAAGTATTTTGTCTCAAAAATTAAGAATGTACAAAAAGATTGGAAGGAGAGAGCACTGCAGAACTGTATAAAAAGTGAAGATGGAGAAACCTAATTCTGGATGGCTCAGTAGAAGGTAACTTGTAGATTAAAATAACTATATACAACTACTGAGCTGAAACAGGGCTGAAAAAAGTACTTTAATAAAATAGATTAATTGAATCACTGAAGAATTAACCACCTTTACCACTCCTCTGTCCAGCTTTTAAGACAGAGTATGACTTGAAAAAATGTTTCCAGACCACATTACTTAGTACATCTTATATTTTCAGCTGGACTGGTGACTTCGTACCATAATCACATCTCTGAGGTAATACAGAGGTGATTTTTACTTATTAAGTAATATTGTAGAAGAAGAGAGTTGCACTTTAAGGAGCTTGAGATGCCATTTCATTCTGTCTGATGCACAAATTTCTCCAAAGGCGTGCAGTTACTGACAAGCCATCCTATGCAAATTTCCACTAGAAGGAAAGTTGACCCCTTGAAGGTCAATACTAGAAATTAATAATACGGATTCAGTTTGTTTTCAAGGCATGAATCTTCTCTTGAAATAAAGATAAGAATCTGAGTTAGCCTTGCTGTCGGTGGCAGTTGCTGAATTAGGTCAAAGATATTATTAAATCCATTGCAGTAGTACAAGGGCTCATCTTCCCAGCACTCATTGGAACATTAATATGTATCAGTTTAGAAAATGAGAAAATTATATTTGGAACAAGCATTTATTTGACATTTACATTTGTACAACTTATGTTGTGTGTTGACAGAAGTAAACTAGGCTGATTATAAATATCTGCTTTTAATTTTTTTTAGTGAGTTTAAGATAGGATCTCCATGAGGAGTCCTACTTTTAATGTGCCTGCTGTGTATGCAGGGTCTGCAAGCACAGCCTGAAGGATGAACCTGTTTATAGTTTCCTGAACATAGAAAGCCCAGAGACTTTCAGCCAGGTAGCGCTCAAGGGCAGACTGGCCACAGCTATGTGATTGGAAAAAAGGTGCCAGAGCATTTTATGCTTAAGCTTAAGCTTCCTTTGGAAAATTGCACCTTCATAGCAGGACAGACATCAAATATGGGTCACATCTGTAACTCATACAAGCCTATGTGCATCAGTGGAGATGTTCTATAATGGAATTAGCCTTCAAAGGGAGATGTCAGCTGTAGGGATCACAAAGTCCTTTATTATGCATGTGAATATATATATATATATATATATTTAAAATCAATAATATGCGATTTAGGTTGAAGGTTTGATGTCCAATGATAGGAGAAGGGGCAACGGATGCAAGCTGAAGCATAGGAGATTCCACATAAACATTAGGAAAAGCTTTTTCCCTGTGAAGGTGACAGAGCACTGGAACAGGCTGCCCAGGGAGGTTGCGGAGTCTCCGTCTCTGGAGACATTCAAAACCCACCTGGACCCGTTCCTGTGTGACCTACTGTAGGTGATCTTGCTCTGGCAGGGGGGCTGGACTAGATGATCTTTCGAGGTCCCTTCCAACCCCTAACATTCTGTGATTCTGTGTGATTCTGTCTTTAAGTTTGTTCCTAAAGAAAGGCCATAGAAATCTTGATGCTGCCACAGATAACTATATGGCCAACAGTGTTTAGCTTTAAACACGTAAAACTCTGCCTCGATTTATACTTGCAGCACTCAAAATGGCAGAATCAATTTGTGTGAAAATTGGTAAAACAAATTTGTTGTAGGTTATGACCCTAGATGATGAGCTTAGTCTCAGAAGTGTTTTTTTCTTTTTCTTTATGTTTGAATTATAAATCTTGGAAGAGCAGTTTTTACTGCAGAAGTATTGGCATAGCTTTAACTATAATGGTGTGGCTATAATTCTGTTAAACTGTAGGCATGTGTATTGCTATCCATTAACTAAGGTTACTCAAATAGTAAATGTTGAACAGAGAAGCTGAAGAAAAAAACTACAATGTCAAAAAACCCCAATAGTTAACTAATGTGAAGAATTAATAAAAGAGTGAGAAGCTACTATATGAATGACCCAGGATGAAAATTATTTGGACAGCACAAGTTGTTAAGAGTATATGTAGAAATAATCATACATCAATGTTTATGGGGTATATATTGTATTTACTGTGTATTTCGAGACTCAATTTTGTTAAGAGAATACATCAGCACTTATTTTATAATATATAGGCTTATAGAAGACAATAAAAGCAGTTATTAGGGCTGCCACATGACTTAGAATTTGAGTGCAAGTTTACTGTGTACTACACTGTATCTGTGCCTGAAAAAAAACCGGTTTCACCTTCTTTGGATAAAACATGGGAAGTGGTGATATCCCATTTAGCATAAAGATACAAAGACGTCTGATCCTGAATTATTTGCTTAGGGCAAATACTTGTTTTCACCTGTGGTGCATTCTCTCAAGATTCACAAATTTTATTGAATGTCATTTAGCTCAGATTTAAACACAACTGAAAATAGGTCAGGTCTGTGTTGAATTTGTGTTTTCATTCAATAACTTTATTTCCTTTTAAACTTAATTAAAAAATAATTTAGGCTAAAGTTTCTAGCAAGTGCACATAATTATTTAACAAAGATGTACTTTCTTGATAATCAGATAAATTCACACACATTCGTAAGAGTTTATGTCAGTAGGTTCTTCTGTTGACATAAAAAGAACCCAGTTAAATTATATTTCAGTGGACCTACATTTTAATTACAATATGAAAAGATGAGATTCTTTAAAAACCTAGGAGAGAAACAAGTATCTACATCAAGATTGTTCTCTTTATTAATATAAAATCTGTAAGTTGGTAATCATTCCAAAGTCATGATTTACTGGGTGATATTTGTTACCTGAAAATAAAAGGAAAACATTTTATGTGGAAATTTTCTATCACTGGAAATCTAAACCTAAATAAATTAAAATATTCAAAAGTAGTAGATTATGAAGGATAAGGGAGAATCACATGTACTGCAGTGATAGCTTTCTCTTTAGTCACACCCTTATTTAGTGTGTCTTCACAGGCTTGTCTTGATGATAGGTTCATATTTTTTCCATATACACAGTAATTAATATGAAAAATTTGTAGAACTAGTTTGTGTTTCATCCTGGGTCCAGTTTGGTTTTTTCTTTATCCAAAATGAGTTAGCTTTTATATCTAAATCCAGTGGTCTGGCTTCTCTGTATGTTTGAAGTATATGGACTTCTGAGGGAGCGTATAAACAAGAAACATACTGTATGAATTGCCCTGTGAATAGCCACAAAAAGCTAATGTTACAAGATGCCCTCTTAATTGCTCTTTTAACGTTCTTCTCCTGTGTCTGCTTTTTACTGGGTTGTAGTCAGGAGTGAAATTGGAGAATTTGCCATGGTGAGAATCTCTCTGAATTTGTATTTCTTCATATGCTTCAGCAAACTCTGGCCTGTTTAGCCTTTAGACCGTATCAAGTTCTACTCTAACATTTTACCCTTCTTTTTGTGGTGTCTCATAGCAACTCAGTAAAACTGTTTTCATAGCCTCCCTGACACCTTTTCATCAGCATGCCTTCTTTCTCTTTAATCATTTCCTTTATTTTCTTTTCTGCTTCCATGGTCTTCTGGCCTTGCTATTGACCTCGTACAGCATAACACAAGGTGAATTCCTGAGCTTTTCCTGTCCTTAGTGACCACTAAATGTTAAAAAGAGAACTGTTCTTGCTTCGTAACACCCTGTGTTGATAACACAGCAAGGTAACAAATCTTTTAAATAGCAGCTTTAAGGTTCCATTGGTCTGGGAAGTGAGCATCCTACAACATTTAAGTACAATCTTAGAGTATCACCAGCTCCACTGAATTCTCTGCTTGAGGCAGTTTGATATGTTCTGTCAGCTCAGCAGCATATTGTTTGACTTGCTCTTCAGTGCAAATCTAATGGGGATTAATGGTAGCAACCTCAAGAGCACTTCACCCTACTTCAACTCTGAGCAGTTCCCTAGAATACTGAGGAAAGTGCTCCAGCTTATTTTTGTCACCATGCCTCAGCCAATTCACTAAGAAATGCCTGGTTTAGAGAACTCAGTATTACAGGACAAAAAGGCTTTGCTTAGCGTGAAGACACTGTCATTCTAGTGCCTACCGCACTTGAATTCTGTCCAAATTTTGTTCCTCTGATGCCACCGTGTAATTATTCCCTCTATTTAGCAGACTGTCCCTCTTTTCTGTAGTGCCATAAATTGCGTATGTATAATCAATTTTAAAACTTGGGCATTTTATTTCTTATTTTCTTCACAGGAGTATAAAGTCAAGAAATAGATTTTACTGAAAGATAGAGGGAATATTTCATTGAGGAAAATTGAATTAAATAATTTTGTTTCTGTTTGAGTCAATAGATAAGCTTATTCTTCCAATCCAGAATACATCAAGGTGCCTTCTTTGACTTCCATAGGAACTCTTACTAGGAATGTAATTCCAAACTGCTTATTTTTAGCTCAGTGTCCCAACTGGACCGCAAACACTACATCCCAGAACACGGTGTTCTTCTCCTCCTCTCCCCTCTTCCAATATAGACTGTACATTTTTAATTCAAGAAGCTGGAATTCAGTTTTAACTCTCCATTTCAGTTGTTACGACTTGTGTAGATACTCGGTACTAATTATATTGGTGCAGGACATTCTCCCCAAAGTAAGTGAAATCACACATGACATAGTGTGATAAAGACCCCCTTGTGTATCAAAGTCTGATGTCTGAGTACAGGAAGGTTTAAATGTTTCAGTAAAAGTGAACTGAGCTTCTCTAAAAGTCAATTCTTACACAAATATTGCACTGGTAAAATAAGATTGGATTGTGGTCACTTATTTCTTTCCAGAGTGATTCTCCTAATTATGAACATTTATTACAGTGTTGCTTCTCAGTTAGAAGATCTCAGTGCATGTTCTTTGCTGCTGTGATATTTCAGAAATTATCCCCAGAAGTTCACCACTGGTCATAATACATTAAGTGATAACAGAAGAAATGGGAATGTTTTCAATGTAGAGAACAAGTCTGTGCTTTTTATCTAGTTTAATGCTTGCTCAAGTGGACTTTATTTTATGAAGACTTTTATAGTATTTATTTTTCCTTTACCTATGGCAAATTATTTTAAATGTGTCTACTCTGGAAATCATTAAGGGGGAGACGGATAGACACACGTTAGTTCAGAGTGAATGCTTTTTAGACATGTTACATTAAAATACTACTGCTATGTTTATCCATCACGTTCAGTTGTGTGATTTGAAGTATTCACAATTTTAAGACAATATCAAACACAGTAATTCTGTTTCTGAGGCATGGTTTCCTAATTTTATGTGGTGAAACATCTAACATAGCAGTTTATAAATATTCATTGGATCACTTAAACAGCTGGTCTCTTTTTTTTCTTTTTAAATATATATTTGGGAGTTTTGCATGCTTTTTCTTCTTGGAAAATGTGCTTTTCATCAAAGTAAAATCTTCTTTTGTGCCAGCATACTGGTTTTGAGTTTTTTTCTGAAACTAAAGTTGTAGTGTTTTGATTTACAAAAAAAAATAGCTTCACTTCCCTACTCTGTGGGAGCCTCAGCATCAGATTCTCTTTTACATTGTTATTAAATGTGCTAATTTACATCTTAAAAAGATTTGTTTTTATAATAATTTATGAAATTTTAAGTGACTCAAAAATGGTTTATGATATGAATAGTATGATCTGGACAGCTTCATTGAGTGCAACTGGGAGTTACTGACCTCAAAATATTCTAGAGTGGCTGTAGGGGAGCATGCCCTTAAAGATATGAAAGACCAATAGATTAAGGGACCTGAAGCTGATATTTGCTGCATACTAGGTGAATATTTTCACCTTGTCTGTGGTGAAAAGCCCTCTTACTGTTTCATTCTTTTCTCTCTCTCTCTCTCTCTCTCTTTCTCTCTCTCTCTCTTTCTGTCATCATCTTTTTCAGACAGACATATAAAAGGCTTTAGGTTTCCTTTCAGCAAATATTTCTTATTCTTGCTAACCCAGGACGAGCTGTGTTACAAAGATTTCAGGCATTTTAAAACGATGCACCTTCTTTAAGTGTCATTTAAAATGTTAATATTAGCAGATATTAAATACAATTTACAGAATGCATTTGGAAATTGGGTGCAGCTTTCATTTCTGTTCAGTCTCCAAAGCTATATATAAATATATGAACTGAATTCTGGTAAAGCTTCATCTTGCAAGGAAAGCTGCCTCTGAGTCAAAGAAGGACAAAGACTAAAATTTACCTTGTCATGAGAAAGGAAAATGGACAATTCTCTGAACTACATTTTACTTCTTCAGTATGTAGGTGGCAATTCATGACAGATCATATTTATGCAAGAGACCAGGATCATCTACATTTTATTCCTCTACTGTACAACATTGCTTGGTCATTTTCTGATGAGTTAAGGCACCATCCTGGTTGTTCACAAGTGAATTATGCTTTAAGATATTCTGAAGAAAACTTAAAGCATGTGAAGGATATGGATCTACTTTCTAACCTCAGTCTAGACAATCTAATAGAAGACTGTGGATGGTGCAAATTGTTCTTAAAGCTTTTACATCTCACTTGTTGCTTTTCTTTGCCAAGATCCATTTTATGGAATTGCTTGCCATGAATTGCTGATTTTACTTACGCTTAAGAAAGCAAGGAGATGGGTCTGCTTACAAGCAATGGGAATGAGACGTAAGAATATTATTGTCACAGTGTCTGCTTAAACCATGCGATCAGTGTTCCTAGCTTGTGGTAGTTATTCTGTTGCTGAGAGATGGAGATCTGAAGGTCTTTTTGGAGTAAAGTTTTATGGACATAGGTTGATCTATAGGAAAGGACAGGGAGCAGTTCAGCCCTGTTATTGATTGTTGAAATTTCCTAGGAGCAGCCTAAGAAAGAATCTGATAATTTGATGATATGTGTATATGGACCTAATAACTGTCTAACCTAATCTCTTGCTGGTAAGTGAGTTTTGCTTGAGTTAATGTGGTGTGGATGCCTGTGCTGAATGTCTTGGGAACAATCTTCAGTGAAAATCACGTGAAGGAGACAGTAGGATTCTGCTGAAACCAGGAGGGTCTGAGGTTCTGCTAGGAATACGGTTTGTTTGTGTATATTATTGCATGGATTATTCCTTTTTGACTGTGCTGCTCAAAAATGCAAACCTAACTGAGGTAAGGTTATCAGAGAATTGAGAATGCAAAAGTCACACCTACATACAAAAAGTAGTACGAAGTCAGCACCGATAAAGATTCCAGCAATTTTAATAGGAAATAATATTAAACCTCTTTGAAACAAGGATATGAATCAAATATGATACTGTGTTTGAACAAAAATATAAAAGTATCAGAAAAAAAAATTAAATAAGCTGATTTACCTACATCATTCAAAACCTATTTCTTACCAGATTTCTAAGAAAGCTCATTCTAGCATGAGTCTTATGTTTCAATGTAAAGCCTTTTCTGTCAGTGGCCAGATGTGACCGTTTTGGCTGCAGTAGTGTTAATTTTCTTTGTAGTAGCCTGACCCTAGAGTAGATGATAGGATTTTTATATATTATTACAAAAGAATTCATGCTTCATAAGTACTTTAAATTCGTTATTTCTGGTTGAAGGAGCCTGACTGACTATAGAAAGAATTACATTTTACATGCATCTGGTTCATATTTGGAGCTGGAATTAAATGTGGGTAATTAAAAAAGAGAACAATTAAACTAGGCTTTTTAAATGTAATAATAAGGAGATAAATCTTGTTTCAAGTGTACAAATAATGTAATCTGTTTCGCAAGACTGACGTGAATAATTGCAGCTACCCATTTCGCTGGTGAAATAAATTCCACTTACATATCATGTTGTTGTGCTCTGCAACTCAGCTTTTTTCCACCCTTTCACCATCTAACACTAAGCAACACACATCAATGTGCAGAAAAAATTTTCCTTCAAAACAAGTCATCCACAGGAACAGCCTTATTTTAAAGGCTTAGAGGACAATTAGTTCCTCAGGCTATATTCCTTTTTAGAAAGGTACAGAGAAGAATATATCATAGTAAGCAGCATGCATGCAATTTAAAAGTAGCGAATTTCATTTAATCTTGACACACAAATTAGGCATTCTGTAAAAATATATTAGGTGTATCGATTTAAAAACATAAGTTTACACTTCAAATTGATGTTATTAAAAAATTGTATTTGTCCGTTTAAGCCAGAAGCCATGTGCAGTCTCTCAAAGATGCATTTATTTTTTTTTTGCAATATATCTTTATTGATTAACCAAAAGCAAAAAAGAAAAAAACCTTTGAAACTGTCTTTGAACCCTAAGGGGCAGTTATGCTCAGAAAATTGATTGACTGTAAAAGGGTTGGTTTTTTAATCATTTTGAATAGACTCTATTTACCTTGTTACATATACCAGATTTGTATTATTTGGACATACTCATAATGAACTCAGCACAAAGGGTGCTTCTGTTTTTTGCTTTGGTTGTTGTCCTTATCTTAGATTGTTTCATGAAGTGAGGGTCAGGTAAATAAGAAAACCAGCAGAACTGAAACAGTAGTACCAAGCAGTGGGATAGCAACCACTTAACCAGGATCAGCAGCGCCTGGTATAGTCAATCCGAACATGCTGTGATGTGCTGTATCCTCTGTGTGCCCATTACTGAGGCCACGTAAAGCACTACAGCAGATTGCAATAATCAGTGGCTTTTTATTTTATTTAACTCTCTAAGATATTTTTCAGGGATTATTTTCATACATATTTTGTTTCTGATCACGCTAAGTCTTGCTCAACCTCCAATTCTTCACAGTGCTATTTTGTGTAAAAGGTAAGCTGAAGCAATGGTGTTTCATGTCCTAATGTTTATTAATTCTGGAACAGGGATAATTGTATTTCTGATTTGAAATTAGTTGGTTTTGTTGTGGTTTTTTTAAGAAAGCTACATATTAACTTGAAACATTTGAACATACCTTCTTGCATAAGTCCGGAAACAAAAAACTCAATTAAATAAGTATTCGAAAAGAGAAAACGCTCAATACTACACAGTAAAATTATTTCGTACAGAGGTTATAGCCTTTGTGGGTTTTTTTGTTTGTGTGAGTTTGGTTTTTTTCTTTAGGAACACTTGAATTTGCTTAATTTATACCTTTAAAAACAAAACAAAAAACCCATGAACTTTATTGATTTATTTTTTAAATTTGGGATCAATTCAGCAAAAATTTGGAATCTTCTATTGGCTTTTTTCCTTCCTACTTTCTACTGATAGTTTGTTGTTTGTTTGCTTTTCTTTAAAGTGCTTTGATTAACATTAAGGTCCTTTTGAAAAACAAGTTTTCAGTACGAAGATAAATTTTCAACTGTTTCTTTCATTATTCTTTTGAAGGGGGGTTTTATGAAATGATAATTCTTTGATACGTCTGAGGTAGTTCTGACTTTAGCTGAGAGAATTTGGATTGCTCTTGCATAGCATATTAAAACAGTCATAATTCATTAATCAAACTATCAGGCTATCTAATAGCAACAAATTTCCAGGTTGTGAATACACATAGATTAGCCTGTTGCTAAACTAAAACTGGATTCTAACGTCCTTGTTGAACTTCCTTAATAGCTTACTTCTTGATTTTCTTGCTAAATAGCATTCCTTCAATTGACTAAAAAAGACGAAAAATCAGAGAAAAAAACCTCACACTAATAATTGTAATATTTCATTCAACATCATAGTTCCGTCTCAGACAATTTGTTTTATTCCTTTTAATCTAGGGGAATGACTTACTGTTTTTTGTATATTGTCAAGAACATCTGAGACTGAAGAAATAGATACGTTCTTTGACATTCTGTATATGCTGATAGTTCTCAGAATAAGAACTTTAATAAGAGCTTTTTAAAAGAGAGAGTTTTTCATTGTGACAGAAATTAACATGGATCAGAAAAGACAACTGATCATGAGATGGATTTAGGCAGCAGTCTACTACATTTCTAACAATCAGGAGAAATCATTTAACCTCAGAATAGACAAACGACTGGGGCCAGAACAAGATTCTGTATCATGCACAAATATCTTTTTATGTAGGACCCTGTTCCTATTTCAATCCTCGAAGGGGATAAAAATATCTAAAATACACATGAATGGTAGAATCTGAAAATTCCCATTTCCCTATGTCGACCTGTGCGTTAATCAGTCTCTTGCTGGATCTTTGCTCTTTGTGCATACTAACCACCAAGCAGACTTTATGAGAAAGCATCCTTGTGCAGTGATAGGCTTCTAGACATAACGTACTGTTTCCACAATTCTGAGAAGGAAATGAAAGCTTTAGACTTTTGTTGGTCCAGCAGATAAAAGATAAAATGTAAGGACTGTAGGACATCAGTCACGTTTCACTGATGGGACTGCCTCTCCACAGGATTTAATTTCCATATGCGAAATACTGCAATGGTTTGTTGTCATTATAAAAACATTCCGAGATGGAGAATGCTGGAACTGTAACACAATACAGCAATTATCAGCTCCAGCGCATTCCATAATAAATTATCAGTAAGAAAGATGCATCTGCTGGCCTTTAGGGGAGATTATTTTTTAATGAATTCTTTGTACTCCATCTCTACAATTACCTTTATTGTTCTCCCTCTCTCCACCTTACTGCCAGCTAGCCAACAAGGAGAGACCCTGAAGGCCGGCCAACGTGATTTTGCCATTACTAGCAGAAGTCTTATGGGCCTTGTGCTGATCTGAGTGGTGATGCCTGTAACCCATGGCCAGGGGATGAGTGACTCTCCCCTTCCCCAAAGAGAGCTAGAGCTGTGCGGTGCTATTGATGGTGCTGGCCATGCTGAGGGAATGCATGGAAATAAACTTTAGTGAACCCAAGACTGAAGAGGAAGGAACCCTCTCCATGAACATGGGGTGCTCCCTGCTGGAGGGCTGAGCGTGGCAAGTCCCCCTCACCTGCCCTTCTGTGCGTGCACACACCGATCCTCTGGAGGAAGCCAGACACGGCCCATGTTCAGGTTCGTTCCATATTTCAGTAAAGATGAGAAATAGGAGAGGGTAGCAAGGGTGTGGTTTTTACAATTTCAACTGCATGGTTATTTGAGGGCTTTTTGTATTTGAGAATGTGGACTCTAAAGACTGTGAGTGCATCAGCTCTGCCAGCAGTGCGTTGTTAGTACCACAGTTAGTTTGTCCAGCAGTTCCTCTGGGAAAAGTGACGTCCAAAGGGTAAAGAGGAGTATAGCACAGTAAAAAGGAGGGAAGAAAGATGCAAGGAGGAATAAAAGCTTTAAAACACAGCATTGTCGACTAAGTGTTCCCTGTACTTAAGTAGCTCTCAGTGGAGGGAGGCAGAGCTGACTACATGAGCCAGAATTTAAAGGAGTGATTATAGTTGGTGCATTCAAATAGAAATAGACATTTATTTTTAAAGGAAAGAAGAAAGAGAGATAAAAGTTTAGATATAGGTGCTTAGGTTTTTTTGGTCAAAATATCAAATTTTATGTTTGTTCTACAAAAGAGATGAAACCCAGGGATAAAAAAACAAGGCAATTGGACCGCTTAACAGTTCCTAAGGCACACCAAGTAAAATGTTCTTAGTAGTAGTAAAGTCATTCATAAAAGGTACTGCAAAATGTATTGGGAAAGCAACAGTGCTACTAATTAGCTGGAATATCACCAGAAACTCCTCCAGAAGGAGATATTGTGGTTGGGTTGACAAAGATAGCTATTCATAGCAGTCTTGGCTGCAGGTTTTTGTGGGTTTTTTTCCCAGAGGTAAAACAGAAGGATGAACAATCTATTTCAGTCCTATGGGTATTGTTAGCAGTATAATGCATAGCTTTGCTCTGTTTGGATTTTGGTTTGGTTTTGATTTTTTATTACCGTATCTCAGCATTGGAAAAACAAAAGCTAGGATAATTTTCTTTTGAAATCAGTTGCCACGGCTGAGGCTAGAAACGGGGGAAAAAGACACACCTATGTGGAAAGAGAACACAGGCACAGTTTAAGTGTTTTTTTCTGTATTAATTTGGGTTAGAAGTTTAACTGTGCTAATATCTAATTGTTAGGCTCTCTATGTATAGTGTGTTCTTTTTTCCATAACACCTCCTTGAATGTAACAACTCAGAGATGGATGGCTTAAGTTCCATCTTCTCTGTCTGTAGAGACAATTTTGCCTAGATTATGATCAGACTGTTAGTCCTGGACAGCACAAATCCATCGGAAAGCAAAGTAGATTGTATGCATTCAGCTAATAATCTGATCCAGGTAAATGCAGAAACTTGGTGGGTCACTTTGTGGGCTACTTAGACCTTAGTATCCAAAGAGTCCAATTCATTTACCTCCCTCCTGGATGGCATTTTTCGAACATTCCAGCAAATAATCCCTTTGTTCTCATTTGAACCTCCACTCTTGAGTTCCAGAAGATTTTAATGTTCTAAGGAAACTTCCATTAACTACCGAAGACATTGTTAATACAGCATGTTACCTATGAAACTTGGAGAAATGTGTGAACTGAAAATCATGCTTTCTTATGCTCCCTTATATTCATCGAGTTTTTCAGAACTGTTCACCCATCTGAAGTTAAATGTTAAGGTGTCAGAGTTGATGCAAATAACAAACGGGGTAAAAAAAGAATATAAAACAACTCCAAACAACATTGAACAGTGTATTTTTTGATAATACTTCTTTGTATCTTTTGGTTAATAGTTTTTCTTGTGACCTCCTAGAGTATTGCACAGACTGGTGATGGCACAGGTTAAATCTGAGGTACATACAGGCTTGTATGGATTTACTGGAGAGCTAATGTATCTTTACTTGGCCTGCTAGCACTGTGAGGGTCAGCATATATATTGAATTGTATGATATGATCTTTGTTTGGCTTCAGACTATTCTCTTAGCTGGAGCTCTGATGTTACTGTGATGCAGTCTATGAGTTGGGGAAAAGCAAAGAATGCAACTTCTTTAAACTTTACATTTATTTTTATTTCTAAAAATCTCTCAATTATCATGTTTTTTTTATCATGGATGGATCCATCTCTTCAGTAACTGTCCTACACTGAATGCAATTGTATTCTTTTATCAAGATATGCAATATAACATAACGAATTCCACAAACTTTGTGTATAATGATTTCACTTCTGTTAGATAGCCACACTCCATGTTCCACAAGCAGACTTTTGATAATCTTCCATGAGTGAGCTCTCCCATGGGCAGGTAGAGGGCTTTTTTTAAAAGATAAATAGAGGTAACATGAGTCAGTAAGCATGCTGCAAGAAAAGGGAGGACATATGAACTGATTTCTTGGTGTCAAATGTGAATACCCAAAAACCCCACAGATGAATACATTGTCTGCATGTCAAGAATTGCCCTTGAATGTCCCAGTTCGCTATGTGATATGTGTTTAGAGAAAACATCCTGTACTGTATCGATTTTAGAGCTGCACATCTTTAACTTAGTATTTACAGCTGAAATTGCTCGAAGGCTTGGTATCCTTACTAGCACATTTTCTTATCATTTGTGCTTGAGTACAATGACCATGTACTTCATGCTCTAGACTTTGCAAGTAATTTTAAGATAAAAGCCTATAAAAGCAAAAGGAGCTACTGTATCTATTCAGGGTTTTGCTTTTATTACAGAGATATGGTGGGACAGCTCACATGACTGGAATGTGGTCATGGGTGGCTATGTCCTTTTCAGGACAGGCCAGCCAGGCGAGGTGGTGGAGTCGCTGTTTACGTGAAAGAGCAACTACAATGTCTTGAATACCATCCAGGCATGGATGAGGAGCAAGTTGAGAGTCTATGGCTTAGAATTAAGGGGCAGGCTGGCAGGAGAGATACTGTTGTAGGTCTCTATTACAGGCCACCAGATCAGGGTGAGAAGGTTGATGAGGCCTTCTACAGGCAGCTGAGAGCGGTCTCACAACCACAGGCCCTGGTTGTCGTGGGGGATTTTAACTTCCCTGATATTTGCTGGAAGGACAACTCAGCCAGCCAGCCACAGTCCAGGAGGTAACTCCAGTGCATCGATGATAATTTTCTGATGCAAATGGTGGAGGAGCTGACTAGGAGAGGAGCACTGCTGGACCTCATCCTCACTAACAAGGAGGATCTGGTTGAAGCAGTGAAGGTTGAGGGCTGCCTTGGCTGCAGTGACCATGAAATGGTGGAGTTCAGGATCTCATGTAGCAGAAACAAAATGGCAAGCAGAATTGCAACCCTGGACTTACTTTGCCAAGGCAAACTTTGGATTTTTCAAACAATTACTAGGGAAAACCCCATGGGCAAGGCTGTTTGAAGGTAAAGGGGCCCAAGATAGTTGGTTAGCATTCAGGGACTGCTTCTACCGTGCTCAAGATCAGAGCATCCCGACACGTAGGAAGTCAAGGAAGGGAGCCAGGAGACCTGCGTGGCTAAACAGGGATCTGCTGGGTAAGCTCAAGGGCAAGAGGAGAATTTACAGATCTTGGAAGGCGGGGCTGACCACTTGGGAAGAATATAAGGCTGTTGTCCGAGGATGTAGGGAGGCAACTAGGAAAGCAAAGGCCTCCCTAGAATTGAACCTGGGGAGAGGGGTCAAGGACAACAGGAAGAGCTTTTTCAAATACGTGGCAGATAAAACTAACCAGAGGCAATGTAGGCCCACTGATGAATGAGGTGGGTGCCTTGGTGACAGAAGATACAGAGAAGGCAGAGTTACTGTATGGCTTCTTTGTCTGTGTCTACTCTACCGGAGGCTGTCCTGAGGAGTCCTGTTCCTCTGAGGCCCCAGAGGAAGTCAGGGCAGTGGAGGAGTTTGCTTTAGTCGATGAGGACTGGGTTAGGGACCAATTAAGCAATCTGGACATCCATAAATCCATGGGTCCAGACGGGATGCATCCATGGGTGCTGAAGGAGCTGGCTGATGTCATTGCTAGACCACTCTCCATCATCTTTGCCAAGTCTTGGGAGATGGGAGAGGTGCCTGAGGACTGGAGGGAAGCAAATGTCACTCCAGTCTTCAAAAAGGGCAAGAAGGAGGACCCGGGAAACTATAGACCGGTCAGCCTCACCTCCATCCCTGGGAAAGTGATGGAACGACTTATCCTTGGTGCCATCTCAAGGCATATCAGGGATAAGAGGGTCGTTAGAGACAGTCAACATGGTTTCACCAAGGGGAAGTCGTGCTTGACTAACTTCATAGCCTTTTACGAGGATATAACAAGGTGGATAGATGATGGCCGAGCGGTGGATGTGGTCTACCTTGACTTCAGTAAAGCATTTGACACAGTCTCCCACAGCATCCTTGCTGCTAAACTGAGGAGGTGTGGTCTAGACTCTCGGGTAGTGAGGTGGACTGTGAACTGGCTAAGGGGAAGAAGCCAAAGAGTTGTGGTCAATGGGGCGGAGTCTGGTTGGAGGCCTGTATCCAGTGGAGTCCCTCAAGGGTCAGTACTGGGACCACTATTATTCAATATATTCATCAGTGACTTGGATGAGGGACTAGAGAGTACTATCAGCAAGTTTGCTGATGACACCAAGCTGGGAGGGGTGGCTGACACGCCAGAAGGCTGTGCTGCCATTCAGTGAGACCTGGACAGGCTGGAGGGTTGGGCGGGGAAAAATTTAATGAAATATAACAAGGGTAAGTGTAGAGTGTTGCATCTGGGTAGGAACAACCCCAGGTTCCAGTATAAGTTGGGGAATGACTTATTAGAGAGCAGTGTAGGGGAAAGGGACCTGGGAGTCTTGGTGGACAGCAGGATGACCATGAGCCAGCACTGTGCCCTTGTGGCCAGGAAGGCCAATGGCATCCTGGGGTGTATTAGGAGGGGGGTGGTTAGTAGGTCAAGAGATGTTCTCATTCCCCTCTACTCTGCGCTGGTAAGACCCCATCTGGAATATTGTGTCCAGTTCTGGGCCCCTCAGTTCAAGAAAGACAGGGAACTGCTGGAGAGAGTCCAGCACAGGGCAACTAGGATGATTAAGGGAGTGGAGCATCTCCCTTACGAGAAAAGACTGAAGGAGCTGGGGCTCTTTAGTTTGGAGAAGAGGAGTCTGAGGGGTGACCTCATTAATGTTTATAAATATATCAAGGGTGAGTGTCACAAGGATGGAGCCAGGCTCTTCTCGGTGACAACCACTGATAGGACAAGGGGTAATGGGCTGAAACTGGAACATAAGAGGTTCCGCTTAAACTTGAGAAGAAACTTCTCAGTGAGGGTGACGGAACACTGGAACAGGCTGCCCAGGGAGGTTGTGGAGTCTCCTTCTCTGGAGATATTCAAGACCTGCCTGGACACGTTCCTATGTAGCATTATGTAGGCGTTCTTGCTCTGGCAGGGCGATTGGACTTGATGATCTTTCGAGGTCCCTTCCAACCCTAACATTCTGTGTTAGGTAAGACTTTGAATGGTTATTTAAAACTTTTTTGACCTTACAATAAGAGTAAAAATAAGACTGCGCTTCATCGAAGAGATTAACGTGTCCACGGTTGTCATAATATGAATAGTCAGGCTGACTGACATCTGGTATAAAATGAAATAATCCACTCCCTTGTATTGGATAAGCTTTGTTTTCAGTGTGACACTCTGACATGACGTTGCATCTCAAAGGGGAAATTTTTATACACATGGACACTTTGACAGTTTTGCTATTTGTGGTTTGTTTGTGCTTTTCTTCAACTTGTTCTAATTTTGGATGCTTATAAAAGCACTAAATTCCAGAACACAGTTATGCCTTTTGGAGGAAATTTTAATCACTATAAGAAGTCTGGTTGGTTGCCTAAAATCATTAATTTATTTGCAGAATTGCTTTTCAGATATTAATTTATCAAGAGTTTTATTAAGATTTTTGGAGGCAAATATTTGACTTTGATTGACAAACATTTCATCCAAAAATGTTTTTTGGCTCATTGCATTCAGGACACGAGAATATGTAAGCATATAATTCAGTACTTTCTTGAATCTTAGGTCTGTAAGTCTCTGGGATAGGACAGAAATGCCTTTCTTCTGTCTGGAGTAGTGAATGTGCAATTTATGATTAAAATTCAGAGTTCACAGTTACATCAAGACAGAGTCTTGCCAAGAGCAGAAGCGTAAGAAATCTACACTATATGTTCCTTGTGTAGTTTCTGAATTTTATTTTTACCTTTCCTTTCAGAGCAGAAAGTATTTGAGCAATCCATAGCAGTTAGTACTCAGAATTTCCAAAGTCCTCATGACTCCACATCATCTCTAGACTATCCTTGTCTTGCTTCAAGGCAGACACAATAAGAATATTAAAAATTTCTGGAGCAGACTTTGGTTAAGAATCTTTCTCTGAATAAGATGTGCACCTGTGTAGTTTGGAAACATCCTTTTCTCATTTAACCTTTCTCAATATCCACTCCATATAAGATATGATAATTCAAGAAATATATTTCTAAATGGTTTTATATTTATATATAGGTTTTTGCAGTTGTATTATTTTTCTATTGTGTGAAACAGTTCATCTTGTGGAGCCGTGCAATTGAAAATGGTGTTGCACAAAAATTTGTGACATTGGCCATTGAAATTTAGCTAGCATAAAGTAGAATGAAGTAATGATATAACAGAAGGCAGCATATTTTTGAAGTTCACATTTTATGTAATCCTCCTGTTATTTCTCTTACACTGGAAATGCTGGGGATTTTTTTCTGTGCCTTGATAAATATTTTAAGTTACCAGCTGGGAGGGGAATATCATCAAAGAAAAGGATTTCAGAAAGCTTAGTAGACCAATTTGCCTGACATTATGGGGTTGTTGTGGTTTGGAAATGAAGCTGTTGCTGTGAAACTACTACTCTATAGATATATCCCCAGGGGTATAAAAGGAAGACTTTTTATATATATATATATATATATATATATATATAATTTCCTGAAAAATAATCAACAGCCTGTTGGTAGTGTTTCCCACAGAAGATTGGCTATTTTGGTAGGCAGTGAACCTTAACTGGGAGTGAGGTGCTCAATGCGCAGCCGGGCTCCAAAGCAGCAGTCTCCATTTAGTGATGTTACTTTTATACTGACAAGGAGGATGATACTTTGAATATGGAACCCAAGGGGCGATAGCAGTCACTTATATTAGTATTTCTTTTCTTTTAAGCTAGCTTTTCTGTTAGTTGGAAGATTCTTGTCAAATGTTAAACAAAAATGCCTGAAGTAAATATATTTTTTAATATTCTCATGAGCAACAATCTATTATTAAAAAGATCTAAAAATTTTAAAAGAAACCACAACATAATACAGAACTATTTCTATACATCACACAGACCTAACTAGAAAACACGACCTCAATTTTAACACAATTATTTTACTTTTTAATAATTCTTATACAAAATATTCATTACAGTAAAGAAACTCAGTCAGAAGCAGAAAAAATGCTCACCCAAATTATCTAAGAAGCCAACGAGACTTTCTGGAATAGAATCTAACTTCCAGAATCTCATTTTAGAAGTCTAGTTTCGAAAAATATTTAGCATCACAATTAGGATTTTTTTTTAAAAAAAAATCACTTTTTGCAAAGCAAATTTTCTATTGGAATAAATTTGTTACTGAAGATTTTCCACATATATATTGCTTTTCATTTTGATACAAGCATATATGAGAAAAATATAAATGACATTGCATTCTAAGTCATTCATTATAACAAGGTTATTTAATTTTGTGCCTAGTGGTGATTGCTTATATCTTCAGGATTGCTAAGAATTTCTTCTGATTATGTGTCTCTATCTTCATGTGTAATACTTTAGACATGTGCCTGACTGACAGCCCTGAAAGGCAGAAGTTTTCTACATTTTCTTTTAAGTTTGTATTACATGGATAATGAATTCTCCATGATAGCTTGCTTTTGCCTAATAGGAAATCATGATGGATATTATTAAGAAAAATCTTCCTACAGATCTTAGTCACTTTGGCTATCACAGAATCTTAGGAATTGGAAGAGACCTCAAAAGATCATCTAGTCCAACCCCCCTGCCAGAACAGGATCACCTACAGTAGGTCACACAGGAACACGTCCAGGCGGGTTTTGAATGTCTCCAGGGAAGGAGGCTCCACAACCTCTCTGGGCAGCCTGTGCCAGTGCTCTGTCAGTGAAAAAAAGTTTTTTCTAATATTTTTATGGAACCTCCTATGTTCCAGCTTGCATCCATTGCCCCTTGTCCTGTCGTTGGACGTTGCTGAAAAGAGCCTGACACCATCATCCTGACGCTGCCCCTTGACATATTTATAAAGATTTATGAGGTCACCCCTCAGCCTCCCGTTCTCCAAGCTAAAGAGATCCAGCTCCTTCAGGCACCCTCCTCGTGACACTCCCCTTCGACATATTTAGAAGCCTCATCCGTGGAAATATTCAAGGTCAGGTTGGACAAGGCTGAGCAACTTGATCTAGTTGAAGATCTTCCTGCTCACTGCAGGTCTAGTTGACCTTTAAAAGTCCCTTCAAGCACAAACTATTCTATGATTCTTCAATTCTCTGGCACTGAGGCTAAAAAGTAGAGAACAGAGGTCAGCAATGTACATAAACACCCTTAGCTTCCAGACCAAGGTGGTTTCCTGCAAACTCTCTGTTGTTCTTTGCTGCCTCCTAAGCCATGCATGGCAATAACTTGAAAGAAAACACTGAGGTTGCAAGTGTGCCAGATACTATTCTAATAATTTTGTGGTATGAGTAATTGAGCTCGGTGGCCAGGAACATTCACAGACACTGGTTAATTTAATAGCCTAGGCATATCTTTGGAGACTGATGAAGGATTTGAAGTAATTTCAAGTGCTTTCAATTATAGAATTTCATTTAAAGTACAGGTTGGAAAACAGTGTCAGGACACTTTTTTGTCTGGATCATCAGTGGACCTCAACTTCGTGTGTAACATGATAGAAAGCTCACTTGTCCTCTCATATAGAAGCAGCTTAAAGGTGCCAGATTGAAACCAACTGCAATGTTAATGCTAAGAGTAACATTAAGTCAGTTGAATCCCCCAAAGGTGAAGTGCAAGACAATTAAAATGATTCCTAGTAAAGAAAAACTGCTGCTTGCTCCGAAGGCCAGGTAAGCAGGATATAGAAAATGATGCATGTCTTCATATGGAAAGTGGAGCCATTGTACCTTTTCAGCTAAGAGAAATGCATGTATCTCTTCACAGATAAAGCTATCTCTGAACTTGCTGGCTGGGATGCTGGTTGTGAGATAACTGCAGAAATACAGGGCTCAGTTTGGCCAGCTCCCCTCTTTGGCTGTCCCATGGATTTTTCTTAAGAAAGTACAAAAAGCAGCAGAAAGGGTTAATGCTGGCTATTTGACAGATTATTGTGTATTGTAGCAGATGAAGACTGTATCGAATCACATACCTTTGTGTTGTACATGGATAGATTTTGTAGGATACACATACTTTTGGGGGGTTTGACTGCTGTACAACAGTATTTTTGAAACGTCAAATAGGAAAAAGACAGTAAAACTGCAGGAGACTGGCCGACATACTATTTGCTTTAACAAATAATGGTTTTGGAGTACATTAAACACGTTTAAATAGCATCTTGTCCTTGTTTTTAGTTATGCTGCTGCCTCAAGACCTAAACCATTCCTGTATTTGAATGCTTTATGCTTGCCACTTTTGCAACATTATTTTAAAATGTCATTTTGTCATCTCTTGCTGCTGCAGAAAATCACAGAACTGAATGATGTAATTCAGGTATTGTTCCTGAGCCACTATTGAGAAGATCTTAAAATTTAAGTTTATCTTCTTCACACAGAATCTAGTATTTTAACCCTGCAAGAAATACCTTCTTTAGGATATGTAGTATTATATAATAACATTATAAATGTACATTTTCTGTGTGCTTTTTGACAGTCATCCTTGCATTATTAGTTTTTTGTAATTGCCATATCCTTTTATTGGAACTGACTGTATTGGTATGAAAGACTCTTGATAGGACCAAAACCTGAGGTCCTTTATCCTGCTAAAATCCACATTAAGTGAAGTGAACAGAATGTAAATTTTTTTGTGTTTGTGCCATTAAAATGGAAGCATTTTGGCATTCTGATCCTCATTTTTCTCAGGACATATCTATGGAGAGATTCCCATCAATTCATAGAGTTGCAGAATGGTTGAGGTTGGATGGAACCGCTGAGGTCATCTGGTCCAATCGTCTGCTCAGGCGGGGCCACCTAGAGCCGTTTGTCCATGACTATGTCTGGACAACTTTTGAGTATCTTCAGATATGGAGACTCCACAACCTCTCTGCACAACCTGTGCCAGTGCTGTCACTCTCACAGTGAAAAATGTTTTTTTTTATTTTCAGAAGGAACTTCCTGTGTTTCAGTTTGTGGCCATTGCCTCAGTCCCTATCACTTGGCACCACTGAAAATAGCCTGGCTTCATCTTATTTACACCCTCCATTCAGGTATTTGTACACACTGATATGATCCCCCAGAGCCTTCAGTCCCAGCTCTCTCAGCCTTTCCTCATATGAAAGATGCTTCACTCCCTTAAAAGTGATCCATCACTGAACTCTCTCCATTATCTCCATATTTCTGGAGACACACCTGGACCCAGTGCTCCAGGTGTGGCCTTACCAGTTCTGAGTAGAGGGGAAGGATCACCTGGCTCTACTTGCTGTCTAATGCATCCCAGGATACCATTATTCGTTCTGGCTGCAAAGGGCGCATTTGTTGCAGATGGAGTGGATGCACTTCACTTGTAGGAGAGAAGCAGCAATATGTTTATTCATGTAAAACAGCAGTTTAACATCATTTGATAATGTGACAGTGGTTTAAGAAGTTTCAATAGCAAGGTACACTTGGTTGTTTACTGCATAGAGAACAGGGTCAGGGAGACCCTCCTGTTGAGTCACAAGGTTCAGAAAAGATCCCCTTGCTTTCTAAAATCCTTCTCAGAGAGGAGTCTAGGTGCAGCTAGATCCAGTCGTAGTCCCACACTTCATAAACAGCTTATGTTTTGTCTAAAGGATTATATATGCGCAATCAATCCTTTATATCACTTAGCTAAGATTTCGAAGTTTAGCATGCTATTAATCACTTACTTGCCACCTGCTGTGGCAAGGAATCTCTTCAACCTCTAGGAGTAACCTTGAGAGGCATTCCTACTAAAGAGGACATCCTAGCATGCAGGAGAGCTCAGTGGGCCCTGGGCTGTCCAGTATTTATGGAGTAAAAAATTGACTTATAGTCATATATACATACTACCCACAAGTGTTAGATTCTTCCAGACTTGGCTTGAGTTGGACATTGACCAACACTGTGGTTAGCGGGACGCATTGCTCAGATTAGCCCTTGACTATTGTGTTCTTATCTGTCTCCTCCAAATCTATCCACTATGCCAGGAAATACAGGTCAGGTTGGCAGCAGGGTGAGCACACTGCCACACCATTACAGGCTCATGTTTCACTTGGTATCTACCAACCTTCAGGGCCTTTTCTGCCAAGTTGCTTTCCCCAGTTGTTCTTTCTGCAAAGCTAGTTGGTGCGTGTACCGGTGCCTGGAGTTGTTCCACTACAGGTGACAGATTTGCACTTTCCTTCATTGAATTTTAAAAGACTCCTGCCTGCCCATTTCTCCAGATTGTTGACAGCAGCAAGACCCTCTAATGTGTCAGCCACTCTTCCCAGTTTTGTATCATCTGCACATGGGCTGAGAGTCCACTCTTGCCGATCATCCAGATGATGATTGAAGGTGTTGATTGGGACTGGACCCAGTATTAACCCCTGCGGTACACTTCTAGTTACTGGCCTCCAACTACACTTCATTCTACCCTTTGGGCCTGGCTATTCTACAAGGTTTTGATCCACCTCACTGTTTGCTCACCCAACCCTTAGCTCAGCAGCTTCTCTATGAGAATCTTATGGGATCTTTACTGAAGTCAAGTAGACAATATTTACTGCTCTCCCCTCATTTGTCAAGCCAGTCATTTCATCACAGACATTCATCAAGTTGATGAAGCCTGACTTCCCCTTGTTGAATCCCTGATGACTATCTCTTCTTGTCCTTCATGTGCCTGGAAATCGAATACCAGGAATTGGAAATGAAGTTATCAGTATTGAGCTGTGGTTATATACAGACATGATATCTGTTGCTTCACACATTGCACAGTGACAGATGGGGAGATTGTGATTAGTATGAGGTGTTTTCTCTTTGCTTTTAATTTACATATAATGCCTGAATTTATTTATTACAGTAATAAGAAAAAGTAAATTGCAACTGGAAATGGACATATGATTGAATTCCTTAATGTGTAATGAAGTGGGTTTTGTTTGCACTCTGTCCCATTAACATTACAATCACTGTTATGAGAATGAATTCTTGTTCCATACTCTGTTTTCATGATAACCTTTTTATTTCAACATAACCCTACTATATTGTTGGGGTAAACAATAGCAAACCATGTTAATAACAATTCCATCTCTGCTTAATTCCACTGAGTTCACTTGCCCAGTGCCTAATGCTTATAATGAAAGGTATAAAAACATAAAATAGCATAACCATCAGAAGTTGAATGTCTGACTTTATGTAAAAAAATGACAATTTAGCCATTGGTGGTGGTATAGTTTAAAATGCTTCTGTTATTTTTAAGGAAATGCAGATATGAAGGGAAAAAAATGAAATCAAGCTGACAAATATTTTGAATTTGTATTATGCCTACTTAGGAGGAAATTAATCAGCCAAACTGATCAAATTTCAAAGCATTTTAATTTAAGCATATGTTTTCTGACAGAAAAGCTCTTAATGTGTTTATTAAAAATTTTCTTGTAACCTGAATTCCATGGGATGCCAATATTTACTATATGAAATGGCATAAAAATATAATTATGTTAGTTTCAGAAAAGATAACAACAAGCCAGGCATGCCATTTATTTTCTGTAGCTGCTTTTTCACATATCTGGCATTGACAATTTGCTCAGAAAATAAGATATTGACAAGATATTGTTTAACCAGCTCTTCCCTGCCTTTGATACCTTGTCTTGTCTGTCTTTCTCAACTCTTGAGTAATGAAGAAATATGCCATGTCCCTCAGCTATTTCACACAGAGGCTTTGCATTGCTTCTTTGCTGAGTCTTTGTTGAAATATTCAAGAGGAGTTACTTGCCGTTTAAATAAAAAAGTACAAAAAACTGTGATATTACTTTCCCCTATTTAAGTATTCTATATTGGCAGCAGAAAATGATGAAGTTATAGACCAGATTTTTTTCCCCCAACTATATAAAGGTCCATAGTCACCTGAAAGTGACTTCAATTGAAACTGCCATTCTATGTTTGAGATCTATTTGTGACTGCTTGGAAACTCTGTGTATCAAATAGTTTTCATTTAGGTAGCTATTTGTTATTTATTTGACAATCAAATTGTGGGGGGTTATCTATTTATTTGTTAGTTTGCTTATTTATTTATTTTTATTTGGCAGTATATTGGCATGCAAGACAGGTTCAATTTTGTTTCAAGGTTTCAAAATTATGTTCTGTTTCAACTTTTTTTTTTTCAGTTTCGTCTGAAGAAAAAGTCATTAAATTTAAACTACTTAAAATTTAGATTTTGATAGAATTATACCTTTGCATGCAAGGTGCTGTATTAAATGGTCATATCACAGTACATGGCTTTCTAGGCTGTTCTCTAAGAGAAGTGTTCTGTTCACAGATTCCTGTGTAATATCTTTGAGAAGAAATCTCCTTGTACATTGTGCATGAAGTCAAATCTAGCTGTTGAGTGTATGAGTTATGGAAAGTATAGAATGTATGAATGTGGACATGTGTGTCTGTGTGCATTGTGGATGCATTGTTATTTGGAAAATTTATGAGTGCAAGGGTGTTGTAATGAGTGGAAGTATTTGCTTTGTGGGAGGCCTGTCTTGATATTTAAATATATATTACCAATGCCTTTTCAGTTTTTCAAGAGCTATGATTCATGAATAATTTGAGTGAACTATGGTTATGGACAAGATTATGACATTAGAATTCAGTCTTGGAAACGTTAAAATGCAATTTAATGAGTTCATTGAAAAGTTTTGGCTCTTGTCTGCACAAATAAAGATGGTCTCTTGAAGTAATCTACACAAGGTCTATTGGCCTGCAATCTATTGGCCTACAAAATTGGTGTAAATAATCTCATTTATGTCAGTGGAACAACTTTCTTTGAGAACATAGCGAAACAAGTTGAAACATGGGGTAGATTGTTTGATGATATGTGAGGAATTTGTCCTGCATTGTTCCTTTGGGCTCAAACTTACTGTTTGCTGGGTGCAATATTGTAAAGAATGTATATGGGCAGCTGGCTTGCAGTTAGCTCTCTGTGCCCCGCTATGCTGCTACTGGTATTTGAACTAATTAGGACTAACTCAGATATGTCTGTGTGAGTTGCGACCGTTCTGTTTATTGCTGTTGAGGATAAAATGACTCGTAAGTTCTGGAACATGAATATTTGTGTCTTGTATTTTACAAAACATGATACTCTTGAGCTTTTTCATATGAGACCTGCATGAAAAGATTGCTAATGTATATGATAACAAGTGGAAGTGAAGGGACTGGAAATACAGCTATTAGTATTGAGAATGAGGCATAGAAACAGCATTGTGCTACAAATTAAAGAGTACAGATGTCTTCACTGTTGCTGTGGCTTTCCTGTTTACTTCAAAAAAGTTTGGAAAACACAAAAAGGAAGATAATTTACAATCTGAGCAACTTTAGGTATAAAGGATGAGGTGGAGGTAGACATGAACAATGGGAAAGTCCCAAACTCTTGAAAAGCAGGACAACTACTTATATAGGCCACTTCCATAAGTATTTTACTTATTGGAAAACCTGAAGAACAACAGTATATACTTATTTTTAGAGATGGTCTGTTGCAGATGACATTGTCTATGAATCTCCATTGTGCTAGATCCATAGTTATACTCAGTTATAGGATTTTTTTCTGACCCATCCTAGACATTTTTTCATTATTCTTTGTTTCCCTGTTTTGAAGAGTCAGGGTTTTGCAGAAGTGATGTGTATGGATTTATTATTAATCTCACACATACATTTTCCTGAAGCAGAAAACAAATGATGCAAAGTGCAGAGGCTTTCTCGTGTTTTGTTTGCTAGTGCTGGTTTTGAATTCTAAACTGTGAATGACTTTTACTAATACTGAACTTTTTCTCTGAAAAAGTAGTGCTTTCAGAATTAATGCTTAGTGATACAGCACAGCCAATTAATCTGTGATTACAATACATTTCTTATGCAGGTGCTTACTTAGACATTGTTTCGATACATGCATTTTACCACTGTTTACAAGGCAGTAGAGTTCTTGTCTATGAGTGTAAGTCTGCATTTCATTATTTTCTAAACCAAGTTAAAGCAATTTCATCCTGGTATCATGTTCATGGAGACCAAGACTATTTATTATTAATACAGTGTTTTCTTCAACAAATTAATATTTTATTATTAATATCATAATAAATAAATCATTTGTATCCTTTATATCATAAATGACATAGAACAAATATGCTTTTGGTTGGTTGCAAATGTGTTGCTGTGTAAATGTCAGTGTGATAGAGAGGGTTTACTTTATGCCATTTTCTATAGTTTTAATTAAGCAATGAAAGACATCCAAAATAATTACATACTGTTTCCTGGTTGAAGAATACAAAGCTAAAGCCTATGCAAACATAGAGTGCCAGAAAAAGCTGACACTTTCCTGTTTAGCCTAGAATAACCTGACGTACTTCAAAATATTAGCATCAGCAACATTCAGATTGTATTAAAAAATTTTAATTAAAGATGAGCTGATAAGTAAAGCTACTTTACTCTTAGGTCCCAGCATCTAAGATCCAGTATATGCCTTACTTTGGTAACTACTCATTTAACTTATAGCATTGAACTGCAAAGCACTGCCTAGTCTTTGACACAGATTTAAGTAAAATAAATAATAATCATTGTTTAAAAGAACTTGGTTCCTGGAACAGTAATTAGGTTTCCAAAACGAGCGCTTCTGAGCTCCGTCCTTGCTCAGCATCCTGCAAAAATAGTTCTGAAGACATATAAATAAAATCTATATCTTCCTTTAAGCGTTTAAATATTTTGAGGAAAGGGAACACAAGATGAAGTTGCAGCAGCTTATGTGTAACCTGGAAGTTCTAACACTCACTTGGGAAGGAACTCAGGGATTCTGGTTGGTATCCTTGCCATTTTTATAGCTGTTGCATAAACAAGGTGGTTTTTTTCTCCTCCATGCTGAGCCACATCACAGCTGAGTCAGGCTCTTTGATTTCTTTGCCATTTTTCCTGTCTGCTGAAGTCCTTTCTGCACAGTGCTCTGAGTTTCAGCAAGGGTGGTCTGTGGCCTTACACAGACTTCTCACTGGCAGGCCTAAGCAAAGCAAACATAACTAAAATTCAGAAACAAAATGCAGTATTTGTTTCTGACATGATACACTTCTGTCATTATTCAGTATCCTTCTCATCAGTCCCGTACCTACGTATGTGATCTGTTACCAAAATTCTGTGATTGTTACTTTTTAGTAATATAAAAATCATTGTATCACAGGAGCTAAATAAAAATTTAATCACGGGATGAAATCACAGATTTAATAGTGTCATCCCAACAACTGCATGCTGCAGAACTTCCCAGTGAATTTGATTCTCACCTCTACAAAATTTGAAATCACAAGTGCTAAATTGCTTGCTGTTGTCAGTGACTGAATTAGTAAGCATATGTCATGGCTGCAAAGCTTACAAATGCTGAAGCCATGATGAAGTTCTATTAGTTACATCAAAGTAGTATGACTAAATGCTTTATTCTACCTTGTCATTTACAAGAAAAATTTTCCTGAATGTGTCTTACATAAATTTTAGAGGGAGAACTAATTTTAAAAGGATATGGTACTCAGAAAGAGAGAAAACTCTGATCTTTCAAAATCTTACAGAAGTAAAGAAAGGTATATTTCAATTATTCTTGTTGGGGATAATAACTTTCTCTCAGGTTCTTAGAGCTTAGGAAGCAGATAATTTTCCACAATACAGGATAGGTGTATCTACTCTGTAGGTAGATATATTTCATTCTGAGGGCATCTGCAGACAAGAGGGTAACTTGAGAGAGATATGCACAGGGTACAAGAATGAGCATGTGCCTTTTAGCACCAAACCTTGCAGCACATATCTTACTGTGGTGGTTGAAATTAACAGGAGCTTTTTTGCCTTCCTCCTCTCTCCATTCTTGTTTCTGTACTCTTCCATATCAGTGTGGTGTGAGAGTTTTGAATATGAGAGTTTGTTCACCACCCTGCTTCGTTGTAACTGATCAGCACAATACAGCATTATATACAAAATGTAGATGTCTGCATAAAGTGCAACTGGAACAAACATTCACCCTATCAGTGGAGCAGAAAGCAAAACTCAGAGGGGAGAAATTGATCTCAAGTCAACCTGGTTTTTACACCTGGTAGATTTTGTACAAGTCTCAATGGTTTTTTTTAGCTTTTTTTCCCAGTCTGCATGGAGCGTAAAGTACTTTGAATATTTTTGTAATTATTTGGAGCTTTTTAATTTGGTTAGGTATGGGTAATATACTTGTTAAGATTCTACCACAATGCAAAACCAATCCCCGAGTTCCTATCAATCACAACATAGAGAACAGTTTTTGCTCTTAGATCACTCAGTCATTCAGTTCATGGATTTAGCTTGGATATCTTGCACTGCCAGTTGCTGTCCTAAATTCTGAGCAATGACATATCTCTTACAACTTTAATGAAAAAGTCTTATTGCCAGCAGTACCATACAATAATATTAACACATGTTCTCTTGTAGCTCTAACGTAGAAGTGTCTGTTTTCCTGCAATCTTCTGGGATATCTGGGTTAAAAGGCTTTTTATTATGTAACTAAAAAAGAAAAAAAAAATCAAGAAAAGTGGAATACTTAGAGGATTAAACAGTAGTTAACTGGAAAGCAGAAAGGCAGAGTTTAAGAGAGAAGTCTATTTCAGAGGCAAGTTAGAACTAAACCTGAGATCTAGGTCTAGTCTTTTAGACAGCATGCTTTCTATCAGCCTCCCTAGATGCAAAATGAATGAGGCATAAAAATCCTAACTAAATTTATGCCACTAGTATTGGGCAGTTTTGCATTTAGTTGATCCAGTTTTGAGTACAGATAGCCCTGCATCAAATGAGATGCCCAATAAATAAGAAATTTCTAGTTTCCTGACCTTAGTTTTGTGCTCGTGATTACTTTAAGATTTTTTTCCAATATCCAAGAACAGACTGTGTTTTGTTTAAAAAAAATGTGGAAGTGCACAATGTGTTTTATTTCTCAGTTCAGTTTTTTTATTTGTGGTTCCTTTGGCATACTGAGTGACTGTATAATACATGGTAAGGTTAGCACTGCCTGCCCTCCGGTGGTATGTTAAATTCTTCACTGGAATCTTATGAGTATTTGCTGAACCATCACCATAATTGTCCCATCTGCCTCCATTTCTTTCTAGTTATGAGCATCTTTCTCCTTAGTCCTCTCCCCTTTCTCTACTCTCCATCGCCTCAGGCAGGTCACTTGCCCTCTCTGCTAATGCTTCTCCATCTGTAAAATGGGAGTAATATGAGTTGTTGGGAAGATTAATTAGTGAATTAATATTTGTGAAGCACTTGAAAGATGAGAAGCACTAGATAAAGACTAAGTAGTGTAATTATTATTCTCAGAAGTGTCTTCATGAATAGGGGGGAAAAAAGGCACAGGGTTTCTGCAAACTGATTAATAATCAGTATAGATGGTTCTCGAGATAGCTGAGCACGGGCTGGTTGGCTATGCTTATAAAGAGACAAATTAACACCAATGAATATGTAGCATTTACATTTTTTATCCACCATTTTTAACAGACAATTGTTAGTATTACACATTTTACATCAATCACAAATCATAACTTGAAACCATGAGAAAAAATACAATTTTGTGAAGTTCAGAAGTGAGGCCTGTATCTTCCTCCTTCCAGATTCTTCTACTCTGATTCCATATACATGAGTGTCTTTTAAACATGCTTCTTATTACAGTTGCAAATGAAACTGAGAGAATAATTGAAAATAAATATTTTAAGGTAATACCCTACAGTCTCAACTTTGTATTGTGATTGTAAGACTATCTTCTCCATCGCCTCTCCAAAAGGGAGGCAATTTCCTAGTGCTATAATTAAGCCATTGTTCATTCCTTCATATTCAGAGAAGGGAGAAAGAAACTAATGGCCAAAATGAGTATGATCACATAACGATACATCCTGTCCAGAAAAGATATAATTATTAACCTGAACATTTTTTTTTTAATGTATTGTATGATTCATCTGTCTTCTGTGGCTAGAGGATTCTATTCAGTTTAACTACTGGAGGCCTGTAGAGGAATTTCTTGTGGAGCAGAGGTGCGGTATAACTTTAAAAGTGTGGACAACCCAGCTTAGGCCTAAACAGAGGCTCTGTCCTTGAAGCTGCCTTGGAACACAGGGAGGAGGAGGTTTTATCTGTTTTGTGAGAGCTTTGCGAGATGCTTGGCGGGAGGTGCTGGCCCCGGGGGGAAAAGGGGGGGCAAGAGCCGCTTGCATAGTGGCATGGCACTACCCAATAAAACGCTGGCGCGTGTAAACCTGGAATTGACCAACTTTGGGAAGGGGCAGGCGCGGGGACACTGTTTAAGTGTATATATTGAGCTGTCTGGAGCAATAAAGGGTAACTACTTGTAGCCATATCAGTGGTATTTGTCATTGTCTTGACCAGCTCTCCGACGGGACCCTCTTCAGAGACCAAATTTTATTATGTAGCCAACTCTCTCAAACCATGTCTCAAAACCTTCAAAACTGATAAAGGGTGACTGTACTTTGTGGAAGCATGTTTTCTTTCAACGTTTCCATAGCAAGACCATATTAAAGAAATTCTGTTCCAGCATGCTCTGTCCTGGTTTTTAACAGCCAGCTGCAGTGTGGTAGAGTTTAAAATGCTACTTCTTTGTTCCCCCTACGGGATATGATGCCCAAGTTCATGTGGGTGGACCATTGCATTGTTTCCCTGAGTGAAGGGGCTGCAGCTAAGACATGGCTTGGACCTTTTGCTTGGGCTGCCTGAAATAAGGGGGCTGGTTTTTTGCTCCGTTCTCCTCCTGCCTCCTTTAATTTTCTGCTAGCTAGAACTAAGTGTCACATTTTGTATTGAAATCTGATTGTGCGTCTTCTAAGCTTTTAAAATGTTGACATTGATAGATCCCATTGGAAATAATGGCAAGATACAACAATTAAGAAGACAGTTTTCTGTATTATTGCCTTGTCGTTATTTTATCTCTGTTGATCATCTAAGGGAGATCTTAGGAAACCTGATAATCACAAAGTCCTGAGAGACTGGTGTTTTTCAGGTGCAGGATAGAATCAAAACCAAGCGGATGAGGAATAACATGCAGCTCTGCAGAAAGAGGCAATAATTTTGTTCAGAATTTTGATATAGGCTATAGATAAGCAAACGAAAGGGATAGTAAAAGATAGCATGCTGTCTATAATAGGAGGGCACTGAAAGGGTTAGTGATGTCAGTGGTACAAACAAGATTGGGTTAGGTCCTGCTAATCAATGTCTGTGTACTAAATTGAAATCTTCATGTTCCTTGGTATCCAAAAATAAGATCTATATACATTATGCAGTTCAGCTTCTTTATGTCACAAAAGCCACGTAACTTAGTAGACACTTGGATGCAGTACAATGCTTTTGGGAGTAATGGTTTTGCTGTTAGGCACGTGGCAGGAACTAAACTACTTACACTCCTGAAAGGCTCCAAAAGTTCTGCTCTGCTGAGGAGACTGGGATGAGGGACTGCTTTACCCTCCTGCCCACTGTCAGCTTGATGTGGTGTAGCCTGAGTACTCCCACAGCACAATCTAGCCTAAGTGCTAGCCAGCATGGTCACACATGAAGGGAGAGGGTTGACCGTGAATGAGAGCTTGTCTTACTGGCTGCTCTTCCCACTAGTCTATTCTTTCAGGGTTTGGCATCAAAATAATGTTATAGGCACTCGCTGTAGCATAGTGTGGCCTTCTTCCCCGTTTGCTGCACAGAAGGAAGTAATTCTTTGCAGCCAAGGGGCTCCTCAGTTATCTGAAATAAAAATTGCTTCAGACCATGAAGAAAGAGAAAGAACTAGGAATTAAAACCTTTCCAGTCATATTCCAGCTTTTCTAGATCCTGAACAATATTAGAGAGAATGTGACACTGAAAGCAATTTTGTCAGCACTTCATTCCTTTCCTACAGAAGACTTTTTTTTTGTGTATCTGTGGAAGAAATGCAGCTGTTATTCTCCCTCTACTTTCTCCTTCTATACCTATCCATTCTAACACATTTAGAAAAGGCAGAAAGATACCTTTCCTTCTAAGACTGACAAAAAAGAGAGTAAGAAAGCAAAGGGCGAGGAGCATTAAGAGAGATGGGTAAAATAATCCTTGCAGAAGACAGATAGGAAGTGCTTGTGGTACTGGAAATATGTAGGAGGAAACATTAATAAAGAATAAGTAAGTGGAAAGAGAGCACATTAAGGTAAGAAACAGGATGTTTCCTATGCCTAGAGAACAAGTACATTAAAATAATTTGAAGAGAAAAAGCAGATTTTTGTTAAGCATTAGAAAAACATTAAAAGATTACTCTGAAAGACAAAATAGAAAATGAGCAACATCATGGAAGAAAAACAGACAAGTGTAAAATTAAAAATAAATAACAATCAGAACAAACAAAAAAGAAACAAAATCTAATTCCACAAAATTAGAAGACTGAAACCTAGTCAGAACTATGCAATTAAGACTGCTGGAATGTTTGGTTTAATTAATGCTTATTTGTTACTCTATTTTTCTGAGCATTTGCAGAAACCGACAATATCTGAAGAATCTCAGGGAGAGATGTTGTCACCTCTTATGATCTGATTTTCTCAAGGTATTATAAAAGCTTAGTGATTCCCCTGAGAAATGAAGAGATATGATGGTTTATGATGCTCAAAACATGGCCCTTAAAGTGTGTTAGATTTATAGTATTAGTCTGAGTAAGTAGCAGAGCAGGCTTCAGCTATAAAAATGCCAGGGAGAATCCCAAGACTAAATTGCAGTTCAGTTTTGTCCCCTTCAAGAGGACAACCCACCCCTCCTTGTTCAGAGACGGGAACATGGAGGCTAATGGATAGGTATAAGATATTTATGCGGTTACAAGCAGCGTATTGCATCCCTGCACACTGCTTTCTGCACTACCCTCTCTCCCTATCCCTGCATGTTAAAGCAAGTGGATGGCAAAAGGGAGTGACAGAGATTTTACTGGGACGTTGTTCTAAATTGCTGCTGAGACAGGTCATACCACAAATCACACTGTTCCCTTCACCTGAACAAGAAGGATGTGAGGGAGGAATTGTACTTTAGAAAGGATGTCCCTGAGTCTTTCAGCCTCCCACACTGCTCCTGTGGTGCAACTTTCAGGCACGCCTTTGTTTTTGCTGTTATGCCTACAGGAGGTCTCTAACCCCAGCAAAAAGGAGACCCAGACCGGAAATTACATATTGTGCTTTGCTACAAAACCATGCCCTGGGTTGCAGCTGTGTAACTTGTTTTCAGTTGAACTGTGTAGGTGTATTACTGACAGAAATTTTCAGCAGAGATAAACTAGCTTCAGATAGAAAACTTCCTCTGTCCTATAGAGTTCGTTGAATTGAGAGGTTCAATTCATACAGAATTGAATAATCAGTTGAGAGGTTCTCACTTCATACAAAAAGACATACTAGAGTAAACAGTATCTGGTTTCTGTTCCTTTATACACGGTGATCAGGAGGTAAAGGCCATTTTGCTGTCGAGCCCAGCTTCAGAGCAGGTAAGACTGCACTGGGGAAGGAATCTAAGCAAAAAAAAGGCTGGCAAAAAGCTTTTGGGGGGCTTTTTTTAAGCCGGCTACAGCAACCAAACCTGAGGCAGCACCGGCAGCTCCAGGGCGGACACCCGAGATAGCGTGGGCGGAGCCACCCTCAGCAGCGCGGCGATTTTAAACACGGTGATCAGCTGTTAACTCTGCCCTCAGGGTATAAGAAGCCTTTGGAAGGGCAGGGACTAGTCCCTGTTCACCGAACAAAAGGGTAAGTCTTTGTTAAAAGGCAAGTACTTAAAAGACTTGTAAACTATTCTGTGCATAGCTTTCCGGAGAGTCTTTGTATTGTAGAGCCAACTATGGTTGCTACCAGGTCAATGGCTGTTAGAAAAACTGTGGGCACCCAGACAGAGGCCCCACCTAAGCATGTGGGTGTTCAGGCCTCGGGCTGCAGAGAATGCTGGAGCCTGGCACTGGCCATGGAGGGTAGTGGAAGTGACACTTGTGTCCGATGTGACTAGGTGAGCGATCTGCTCAGCCTGGTGGCTGAGCTGAAAGAGGAAGTAGAAAGGCTGAGGAGCATTAGGGAGTCAGAGAGAGAGGTAGATCGGTGGAGTCACTTCCTGAATGGCGAGCAGAAAGCTCTGCAAAGAGCTGAATATCCCCCCACCTCTGGCCATCAGGCAAAAGGGGGGAACCTAAAGTATAGGGAAGAGTGGAAGCAGGTGCCTGCCAGGAGAGGAAGGAAAATCCGTGCCTGGCCTCCCTCACCTGCCCGGTTGCCCCTGCAGAACAGGTATGGGGCTCTAGACAATGCGAGCCAGGCAAAGGAAGAGTCAGTGGAGGGTTCACCCATAGGGCTGTCTAGGGTGAGTCACTTGGATACACGCATTAGGAGTTCTTCATCTAAGAAAAAAAGGAGGGTAACTGTAATTGGAGACTCCCTCTTGAGGGGAACAGAGGGCCCTGTCTGCTGCCCAGATCCGAGCCACAGGGAAGTCTGCTGCCTCCCTGGGGCCCGAGTTAAGGATGTTATCAAGAAGCTTCCTGGTCTGGTCAAACCCACGGACTATTACCCGCTTTTGATTATGCAGATCGGTAATGATGAGATAGTAGAGAGACGGCCAGAGGCAATCATAAGGGACTTTAGGGCACTGGGGTGGATGCTAGAAGGATCAGGTGCACAGGTTGTGTTTGCCTCTATTCCTTCAATTATGAGGAAAAATAGTGGTAGGTTTGACAAAGTGCAGCAGATTAATACTTGGCTAAAGGGGTGGTGCCAGCGCTCTAGCTTTGGATTTTTTAACCATGGGGAGATCTACAGGGCACCTGGTCTACTGAAACAAGCTGGGGTTCAAATGACACAAAGGGAAAAAAGGATCCTTGGTCACGAGCTGGCGGGACTCATAGAGCGTTCTTTAAACTAGATATGAAGGGGGATGGGGTTATAGCTGGGATTGCAGCGGGGCAGTGTTCTAGAAATTATGAGGACCGGGTGGCCTCCCATCCCCCTAGGGTGAGATCAGTGTGCTCAGCTTGCTCCCTGAAATGCTTATACACCAATGCACGTAGCATGGGGAATAAGCAGGAGGAGCTAGAAAGCTGGGTTCGGGCAGGAGATTATGATCTGGTGGCAATTACAGAGACATGGTGGGACAGCTCACATGACTGGAATGTGGTCATGGGTGGCTATGTCCTTTTCAGGACAGGCCAACCAGGCGAGGTGGTGGAGTCGCTGTTTACGTGAAAGAGCAACTACAATGTCTTGAATACCATCCAGGCATGGAGGAGGAGCAAGTTGAGAGTCTATGGCTTAGAATTAAGGGGCAGGCTGTCAGGAGAGATACTATTGTAGGTGTCTATTACAGGCCACCAGATCAGGGTGAGGAAGTTGATGAGGCCTTCTACAGGCAGCTGAGAGCGGTCTCACAATCACAGGCCCTGGTTGTCGTGGGGGGTTTTAACTTCCCTGATATTTGCTGGAAGGACAACTCAGCCAGCCAGCCACAGTCCAGGAGGTAACTCCAGTGCATCGATGATAATTTTCTGATGCAAATGGTGGAGGAGCCGACTAGGAGAGGAGCACTGCTGGACCTCATCCTCGCTAACAAGGAGGATCTGGTTGAAGCAGTAAAGATTGAGGGCTGCCTTGGCTGCAGTGACCATGAAATGGTGGAGTTCAGGATCTCATGTAGCAGAAACAAAATAGCAAGCAGAATTGCAACCCTGGACTTTGCCAAGGCAAACTTTGGATTTTTCAAACAATTACTCGAGGAAATCCCATGGGCAAGGCATTTTGAAGGTAAAGGGGCCCAAGATAGTTGGTTAGTGTTCAGGGACTGCTTCTACCGTGCTCAAGATCAGAACATCCCGACATGCAGGAAGTCAAGGAAGGGAGCCAGGAGACCTGTGTGGCTAAACAGGGATCTGCTGGGTAAGCTCAAGGGCAAGAGGAGAATTTACAGATCTTGGAAGGCAGGGCTGACCACTTGGGAAGAATATAAGGCTGTTGTCCAAGGATGTAGGGAGGCAACTAGGAAAGCAAAGGCCTCCCTAGAATTGAACCTGGCGAGAGGGGTCAAGGACAACAGGAAGAGCTTTTTCAAATACGTGGCAGATAAAACTAACACCAGAGGCAATGTAGGCCCACTGATGAATGAGGTGGGTGCCTTGGTGACAGAAGATACAGAGAAGGCAGAGTTACTGAATGCCTTCTTTGTCTCTGTCTACTATGCTGGAGGCTGTCTTGAGGAGCCCTGTTCCCCTGAGGCCCCAGAGGAAGTCAGGGCAGTGGAGGAGTTTGCTTTAGTCGATGAGGACTGGGTTAGGGACCAATTAAGCAATCTGGACATCCATAAATCCATGGGTCCAGACGGGATGCATCCACGGGTGCTGAGGGAGCTGGCTGATGTCATGGCTAGACCACTCTCCATCATCTTTGCCAAGTCTTGGGAGACGGGAGAGGTGCCTGAGGACTGGAGGGAAGCAAATGTCACTCCAGTCTTCAAAAAGGGCAAGAAGGAGGACCTGGGAAACTATAGACCGGTCAACCTCACCTCCATCCCTGGGAAAGTGATGGAACAACTTATCCTTGGTGCCATCTCAAGGCATATCAGGGATAAGAGGGTCATTAGAGACAGTCAACATGGCTTCACCAAAGGGAAGTCGTGCTTGACTAACCTCATAGCCTTTTACGAGGATATAACAAGGTGGATGGATGATGGCAGAGCGGTGGATGTGGTCTACCTTGCCTTCAGTAAAGCATTTGACACAGTCTCCCACAGCATCCTTGCTGCTAAACTGAGGAAGTGGGGTCTAGACTCTCGGGTAGTGAGGTGGACTGTGAACTGGCTAAGGGGAAGAAGCCAAAGAGTTGTGGTCAATGGGGCAGAGTCTGGTTGGAGGCCTGTATCAAGTGGAGTCCCTCAGGGGTCGGTACTGGGACCAGTATTATTCAATATATTCATCAATGACTTGGATGAGGGACTAGAGAGTACTATCAGCAAGTTTGCTGATGACACCAAGCTGGGAGGGGTGGCTGACACACCAGAAGGCTGTGCTGCCATTCAGTGAGACCTGGACAGGCTGGAGGGTTGGGCGGGCAAAAATTTAATGAAATATACCAAGGGTAAGTGTAGAGTCTTGCATCTGGGTAGGAACAACCCCAGGTTCCAGTATAAGTTGGGGAATGACTTATTAGAGAGTAGTGTGGGGGAAAGGGACCTGGGAGTCTTGGTGGACAGCAGGATGACCATGAGCCAGCACTGTGCCCTTGTGGCCAGGAAGGCCAATGGCATCCTGGGGTGTATTAGAAGGGGGGTGGTTAGTAGGTCGAGAGAGGTTCTCCTTCCCCTCTACTCTACCCTGGTGAGACCCCATCTGGAATATTGTGTCCAGTTCTGGGCCCCTCAGTTCAAGAAAGACAGGGAAGTGCTGGAGAGAGTCCAGCACAGGGCAACTAGGATGATTAAGGCAGTGGAGCATCTCCCTTATGAGAAAAGACTGAGGGAGCTGGGGCTCTTTAGTTTGGAGAAGAGGAGTCTGAGGGGTGACCTCATTAATGTTTACAAATATATCAAGGGTGTGTGTCACGAGGATGGAGCCAGGCTCTTCTCGGTGACAACCACTGATAGGACAAGGGGTAATGGGCTGAAACTGGAACATAAGAGGTTCCGCTTAAACTCGAGCAGAAACTTCTTCTCAGTGAGGGTGACGGAACACTGGAACAGGCTGTCCAGGGAGGTTGTGGAGTCTCCTTCTCTGGAGACATTCAAGACCTGCCTGGACACGTTCCTATGTAGCATAATCTAGGCATTCCTGCTCTGGCAGGGGGATTGGACTTGATGATCTTTCGAGGTCCCTTCCAATCCCTAACATTCTATGATTATTCTATGATGATTCTAAATAAAATAATATTGCAGGCACATATCTTATACAAATAATTGTCCATTCTCTTTCTTTCTTTATAATTATGGACAACTTTAATTCACTTGGTGCCTGAACATGAACTATAGTCCTCTGTGATACAAAGTATATTTTTCTCAGATGATAGTAAAATTGAAGAAGCATAATTAAACCAGGGGTGGCCTGTTTCCATTTCGCATCTTCTTTCTACCTTTATTTCTCTTTTCTCTTTACCATATCGGAATATAGCCGTAAAAACTTTGTCCTTCCATGTCTCCTTTCACTCACAGGGCTCTGAAACTTCTCTACCCACAAGTTAACTTCTCTTAGGAAAAACAACATTCATTAATACCTTCCAGAACTGAATCGTGGAGCACTTAGTCACCACCAGCCTTCCCACTGTCATTATGCTTTTGGAATTGTTAAGCTGTGGTGGTGGGATGCTCCAGAACTTGCGTTTGTTTCTTTATGCATTATGTTGACCTTTATTTAAATCCAGGGTTATCTGTGCCTCCTAGGTATCTCCAACATTGTGGGGATGCCCCCAAGGAAATAGAGAGCAATAACTTTGAAATGTCTCAGTCTACCACCCTAGTTTAATCCAAGTGTACAGCGAATCACAGAATCACAGAATCACAGAATTGTTGAGGCTGGAAAAGACCTCTGAGATCATCAAGTCCAGCCTATGACTCAACACCCCCACATTGGCCAGATCATGGCACTAAGTGCCACATCCAGCCTTTCCTTAAACACCTCCAGGGATGGTGACTCCACCACTTCCCTGGGCAGTGCATTACACCTCATCACCTTCTCCATGAGGAAATGCTTCCTGAGATCCAATCTAAACCTCCCCCAACACAGTTTCAGGCCATGCCCTCTTGTTCTGTCACTTGTTGCCTGGGAGAAGAGCCTGACTGACTACAAATTCCCTTGAGGTGGTTGTAGAGAATGATAAGGTCCTCCCTGAGTCTCCTCTTCTCCAGGCTAAACACCCCCAGCTCCCTCAGCCTCTCCTCACAGGACTTTCCCTCCAGTCCCTTCCCCAGCCTCGTTGCTCTCCTCTGGACCCGGTCCAGCACCCCAAAGTCTTTCTTGCAGTGAGGGGCCCAGACCTGCACACAGGGCTCGAGGTGAGTGGTAATCATTTGGTTTTCCTTCTGAAATTGTGTACTTTTAATATTTTTACCAGCTTTTATTCAACAAAATCTCAGTATCTGTTTGAGTCTTGATAAGTATTTAAAATTCGTCCTTCAGGGTAACTGTTGTTGTACTGATGCTCTCTTTTTTTAGAGAAAAAAAACCAGAACAAAACAGTTCTGCCCATTAAACCCCAGATGAATCCTGAATCAGCAGCAGTAATCATGAGATAAAAATTAATTTTAAAAAATTTGCAATAGGAAAAAATATTTTGGACAAAAGAAAGAAGAAAGGGCATTAAAAAAATAAGTGAATTAGAAAACATAAAATGTACAGAAGTACGAGAGTCTCATCTGGCTTATGAATGTAAATTTAACATTGTCGACCAGGAATAACAATTTGCTCAAGCTATGTATTGTGTAACATAATCAGAAATGTCTTAAAGCAATATGCTGTACTAGTTTCCTTATCTTTGGAAGTTTGGCCTAAGTTAAAAGAACAGTAATGAGTATTATTGCTAAAGTGGGAGTGAGAACAGTGATCAGATAATAAGAAGAGTTCTTTGGATTTGTCTGAGCCTCTAGAGCTACCAGAAGAAGCCCAATGAAGTGAGAAGTTTTGCACTGAGTAAGACAGGGATTGAGCTGTTCCCATCCATCCAGATCACGTCTTTACCTTAACATCAAGAACCTGTGGAGCAAGGAGCTGAGCTGAAGCGCTGAATGTTCAAGATTACACTTTTTGTTAGATGCAAACAAGTTTCTTATGTTGTCTGTACTTACTGTGGCAAGCAAGTTTTAGAAAAAATGATCCATATAAAAAAAACAGTATTGGAAAACATTGCAGAAATGTTGATCTTTGAAATTCAGTGTAATATTCATTGATGACAAATTATATTGCTTTTACATGAGATCTCATTAATTAATAAATCTGTTGTCCAGTTCCATTTAATGAATGCAGCTGAGAATTCAGAGTTGGATCTGTTCAGCTGGTGCTTTTGAAATTAATAAGGATGAGAGTAAAATTTCAGGCTAAAATGCATGACAATTGTCATGTACTACTGAAAGTTGTCTAGTCTAGTTGTCCCTGACTGTCATGGGGAAAAAAATGGTTGCCAAATTGTGGAAAATCCAATTGTTGTGAAAGTTCAAATGGTTTTGTTTTTCTTCAAAGTACTTTTAGTGTCTCTAAGTGGTTTCTTATTTATATGTTTTCCTCTGGAGAGTTGGAGGATAAAGATGCTTTTGCTAAGGCTCTTCTATGAAGTCTTTCAATCTGCTGGCTTTACTGCTATCCTCGAGTATTCCCACACCTGATTTCTAGTTACTGCTTCTCCAGCTAAAATGAAGCAGACAATAGCTCTTTTTGTTAATTACTTATTAAAAAACAAGAAATTGAGCAAGTTGACATTCTCAGCACATCTTTGATAGCACATATTTTTCATACCAATAGATCTTGTTAACTGTAGGAAAAGAATAATTCTGTATGTTGAAGCTATGGGTATAGACACGATTCACTTCTGGTTCATTTTGTTCCTGAGCACCAGCCGAGCTGAAGCAACCGACTGTGTGTGTAATTTGGGCCAGCAGAAAAGTTGTGAATATATTAGCATATAGGAGATTCTGTCACTTTTCTTGATGTTTCTCCACGGCCTTTTATTCTATATTGAATTAACATTCATGCACAGTGAAGTATTGTGCTGCAGTAGTTCATGTCTCTGAATTGGAGATCTTTATGTGAATATTATGGAACTTACACTCGTATAGTTTTCTGTATTTATTTTGGCACTCAGTCTGTTCATATGAACAATTTGGGAAATGCAGCTCTCTTAAAAAAATGATATTAATCTTTTAAAATATACCCCAAACCAATTAAATTATTCTTTTAATGAAGCATGAGTATCTAATGACCTTTGACAGGAAAAATACCATGGCTTATGCAATGATACTATAAAGGTCTTCTTAATTTTACTGCTGAATGTCATTAGTTGTTAGAGGATTTTTTTTTCCCATTGCTAGTAGCTTAACTTGCCCATAAGGCAATATTTTTACTTCTCATTGAGGAACAGTCCTGAAACACATTTTTCCAGTGTATACATTTTAAAACCTGTTGTGATTTTTAAATTTTCTCACATGTTGTTCCTTTTAATTTTCTTTTTATTTATTATTGATTGACTATACTGTCCTCTTTGTAAAAGAATCATAAACCATAATGCAGGTCTAATTTTTTTAATCTATTTAGGTGATTTTATTATCTCCTATTGAAGACATATTACTTTTCTGGTCTCCTTGCTCTGAACAGCCAGCCACTGTCCATTTATTTAAATGACTGACAGGAGCTGAATTAAAAATTTTAAGTTTTATTTAGGATTGGAGTAAGACCCGAGGCGACAGACTTTGCTTCTGTTATTTAGACTGTGGCAAAATTTATGAGTGGTTCAAATCATTGTTTCCTCTTGTTATCACTAAATTTAAAATGCCAGCTTCTTACACAATTGTCCAAGCCAACAGTAAGTTCCAGTTGTTTCTGTGCAAATTCAAATCATGTCATCACTTCAAATTTTGTCTCTTCATAATTCAGTCCTTTATTTGAACCCACTGTTCTCTTTTTCAAACCTTTACTTGTGGTGAGAAACACTTGAAATAATTCAGTTATGTACTGTGAACTTCTAATGAATGTTTACTTTTAAATCTTAAAAAGACCATCAGAATTATTAGTTGAGAAAGATTATGATTTACATTTTAAAAGTTAAATTTCTAGTATAAAACTACTTAAAGAGATTTGAAAAGGGGGTAGTAACAGGAAGAGTATTCCCGACGTGGAGATCTCGTAGTTTATGGAACAGTAGTTAGAGAGAAATGTTGACAATTCCAGGGCTGATGAGAGTTAGAATTCAACTAAACAAAACAGCAAAAAACCCTGAAACTGGAAGCTTTCAGGAATGTCAAAGACATTGTCTTAATGTCTTAATTTTTCATATTTACTTTCTTTCCTTGTATTTGAAATAATAAATAATATGGTGTCTGTCTGTGGATTACCTGCTTCATGAGGGGTGCCATATCAGAACAGACAAGATCAGAAGTGTTGGGATGACTTGCTGCCCGTTCTGTGGTACAAATTTATGGGTGAGGAAAGCAACTTCTTTTCCAGTGAGGGCTGTAGCAGCAAATCACCTTAGTCTTGACACATGATACCCATTTAGTCAAGCTCAAGAATGTGTTTATGTGTCATATTAATGCATGTAAAAGTCTTATTTGATTAATTATTATTTTGTTACCGTTAGTCTCAGGTGAAATGGGAATCCCTGAATGATAGCTATTCTGTAAATCATGTTAGAAGATAGCCCGTGTTCTATGAAATTTGCTGTCTGAATGTAAAATATTGCCCGAGACAGTCTTATTATCCAGATTTTGCACATGGAGGAACTTTTGATAGGTGGGAAGAGAGAGGCACTTCAAGAGAAGGATCATGAAAATTATATAGCTACCACTGTTAGGGTAGAAAATTTGGTCTCTTCCTACTAACTATAGTGGTAACACAGGGCACTTAACTTAGATTTATTGCTCATTTCTTAGCAATTACAGTTTTGGTAAGAAATCGTTTTCATCTGTTTTTGCTACATAAATCGGAGATTCAAGGTTTTCTGGTTCCTTCTGAGTGATCTAAGTCACATGATACTGTTTTCTCTCTAATAATAAGATTTCTGATGTGAATGCCCTCAGAAAGTAAATATGTAATACATTTCCTCTGCCATTTGCTTAGAAACTTAGAAATTGCTTTCTTGAATGCTTATCCTACTAAAACCAAATTATACTAATTTACTTGAAAAATGGGTAAAAACAGAACCAAAGTGAATAAATGTGATTAAGAATTTCAGCATATGTTTATGATTATCCTGTGATTCGAGCTGACTGCCCAGACCAGCAACAAAGAACCATGTGACTGCTTGCTCACTCCTCCCCCCATCCTTTTAGGGATGAGGAGGGAGAAAATTCAACTAATAATTCTCAGGGATTGAGATTAGGACAGGGAGGGTTAGTTCACTACTTATGGTCATGGGCAAAAAACAGAGTAGACTTGGGGAGAAAACAAATTTAATTTACTACTACTAGTTTACTAGATCAGAGTAGGGTAGTGAGAGAAAGTAAATACAACCTGATTTGAAATACACTTTCCCCTCCCACCTGTCCCTTCTTCCTGGCTACCTCATCTCCTGCCATCATCATAAGGGGTGTGGGGGGTGCAGTCCTTCTGACCATTACGCATTGTCCATGGCAATCCTTCCTTCTTGGGAAAAAGGGCTTTTCACAGTCTCCCCCTAATGCCATGTGGTGTCCATCTCATGGGAGGCAAACCTCTCCCTCCATGTGAGTCCTTCCCACCTGCATGGGATTGACCTCGGAGTCATGGGTCACTTTGGGCATGTTCTCCACTCCTGCATACTCTCTCCCCCCTGGCATGAAGTTCTTTATGTACTGTTGCATCTTGGATGTTTCACTGACATTGATATCCTCAGCTCACAGGCCATCATATCCCTGCCATCTCACTCTCCGTGGGCCTCCAGGGAAATGCTCTGTTCAGGTGCTTTTCCTCCTCGCTTTCCTCACTGACCAGGGTTCTTTTGCTTTTGCCTCTCACCTCGCCCTCCTCTAAATGGAAAAACTCCCCAGCACTAAAGACGGAACACAAAAAGATTACAGGAGGAAGGAAAGAGAGCCTAGCCCAACAATTTTCACCTCTTAAATACGTTGATGTTGATTGCAGAGGCACTGATTGCCTGGCCTTGGTCATAAGGAGGTCCAACTTTTACCTGGGGTTGAGGCAGACTCTGAAAGTATAACAGGAGTCATCCCCCACAGACCGCCCCCCCCAGTAAAAAAAAAACAACCCTGCCAGACTCAAACCCATGACAGTTTGTTTCAGCATTCACAGAGTAACTTGTAGTAACTATATGGGAGCTAGCATTGCTACAATAGGTTCCAAATCTTTTTCTTTAGTTGCTGTCAAAATAAAATATTATCTATTTCATATTGGTGCATCAGACCACCATTACTCAGATATTCTGTGAACTCCTCTTGGTCATAAACCGGTATTTCCATGGGTAAGCCTGAATGAAAAATTGAGTCAGCTAGCTAGTGCCATAATTGTTGGCCAAGATGCAGGAAAATACCAGATGAGGACATAACAGTATGTTACGAGCAGATGACACACTTTGGCTGAACTTATCTGACCACATAAACCTGAATACTTGGTACCCAAAAAATCTTGTTTCTGTAATACCCTAGAACAAAAAATGCATAACATACACTTCATTCTTTCACTGCATTTTTTCCCTCTAAATGTAAACTGTCATCTCTAATAGATTTATTTGTATCAGTATAAGTGAAAGGCAAATTCAGTCCTTTAAATGCATTCCTTGTTGGGTTTTTTTTTCCTTCTACTCCAAGCACAGAGGAGAATTTGTATTGTGTTTTGCTACTGATTTTATCTCTGTGTTTAAGATCCCTTTCTGGACTAATTTGGCATTATTTCTCTGCTTTTTATTTAAATTGCCACCTGTTAAATAATTCTAGTCTGTTTGGGTTCTGTTGTTCTTTTTCTTTCCATGGTGATTGATTGCCATCTGGGGGCTAACATGAGCCCACCATTCTAATTTCACTTATTCTACTCATTAACTCCCATTGTCTCCTGGGTCAGAGACAAATGTACAAATCCACTTTATCTCTCAGCTCACAGAACATCTCATACAGTGAGCCTTGTATTACGAAACGGCTACATCAGCCTCTAATTACTCAGCTCTACCCTGTGCTGAACGCTGGTGCACCTTGAGAAACAGCATGCAAAAGCACATTTGTTTAAGTCCTCAGATGGTTAACATCGTGCATAACCTCCTCACAAATTACAGCCTCAGCTGCAGCACATCCATTAGTCTGGAAGAATGAAGATTCCCAAGCAGCCCTGGTGCCTCTCCCAATTCCCCTGCGACCCACCAATCCTCTCAGTGCTTTCTCTGCATGTGGGGAGTGTTCAGAGCTAATCAGGTCAATGATCATCTCACAGCTCAGGGGACATGACAGGAGCCTATCACAGCAGTTACGCGATCTTCCAGACCTGAGCACGCTTGCTGAGAATCTCATGTTAAGAAACATTGCTTTGGTGCCTCTTCTCTCACTCCCTAGGAGCCTCTGAGGATTTCAGCTTATCTTTCTCTCTCTCTCCTTTAGACAGTGAAGAGTTCAACATCAACACAAAAAAGGCAGAGCAGTATGCGGAAGGTGTTGATTAAAACTTAGATTACCCCCAAATCACTGTTGATTTGATTGATGCTCCAGCTTTACCAGAGAAAAGATTTCAATTAAGGTAAGTGCTGCTTTATCTGGCTGACGGCATCCTGCCGAATTTCTGCATTGAAAGTTCGAATGGAGTGAACTGACAGCCTGCACTGCAGCAAGGGAGACCAGCCGCCTGTCAGGAGTGGGCTGGGGGCAGCGGCGAGTGTCCCAGCTTGGAATTCCTCTCTGGAAGGGTTCAGGTTTTAAGCAGCTTCTTATGAATGGCTGCAGTTATTTCCGATTCGGTGGTTCTCTGAAGCTTGGGGGGGGAAAAAAAGTGTTATAAACGTGGAGGGGTGTGAGAAGGGAGGAGGAAAGGCAAGCAGACTTTTCCCCTTTGTGCTTAGTACATTTATTTGAGAAGGCACAGCAGCAGGGAAAGAAAAGTACATTATGGTAAAACTTCGTCCTGAATAAGGAGTGTCGTTCCTTTACAAGCAGGAACTCGTAGATGCAGGGCTTCAAAGTCCCATGGCATTTAAACGAGACAGAAAGGGATTTTTGAGATGTGAGTCAAGAATATGCATGCAGCTTTCCAGGTTACCGTCAGACTGAGAGCTGTGACTGGCGTGTGTAATGTTATACTTGGGGGCTGGTGGATTTTGGAGAGTTGCTTTTGCAGGATTAACAGTTCTTGGGGGGGGAAGGTAAGGGTGAGTGCGGGTGCTGGTTCAATACAAGTGGCCAGAGAATTAAATTTATTAGTTGCTGGGGTGGGGAGCAGTGTTTGATTGAAGAGAGAGAGAACGTATTTCTCATGGGGTCATAGAAAGTGTGGCATATCGAAAGAAATAGACTGATGATTGAAGATCTCTATCTGGAAAGAAAAAAAAAAGAGAGAGTAGATGAGGGAGGCTGTCTTAAAAGATTAACTGATTAATAAGAAAAAGTCAGAGATGCTTATGCAGCCTGGAGTTAGATGACCTGGCGTACCTATGGTGTATACATCCTAGAATGTCTAAAGTGAAGAGAATTTGATAGTCAAGTCGACACTTAATGGCCATGCTGTCAGGAGTTGTAATTAAGGAACTAGTAAACAGCCCAAACTTTTTAGTACTGTAAGGAACCAAATCAAGGTCTGTTGTATTAAATATATCTATGCTCTTTCTGTTGCCCACAAAAATGAACACATTGTGTTTAAAAATCTGTCATAATAGGGAGAAAAGATCAAGGGAAAGTTAACTGATTTCAGATCTTGCCGTCTTAAACAGATGTACAACTCCTAGGCAGTTTATAAAAGTGTGAATTAATTGCACTGCTTTTTTCAGCCAATATTATTTACTGTCATTAAATATCTGTGTCATTGGTTATCATCCAATGTTGGTAACACAATTCATAGCACCATATCTTGCATTGGAAGTTCAGCTGCTCGATATGGAGATATATTTTTTTCATTCAAAAATACCTCCCAAGTCCCTGTCCTGCTCCATTCCTCCCTTCCACCCACCCCCCAAAAATAAAAAATTCATGGAAATGTTCTTGGTAGGTTACTTATTAGCTTTTTCATTGAGACATACCAAGTTCTCTTCCTCACAAAAACATAAGCACATGCAAAAATGACCTAGGTTTTGGGGGAACATACCACGAATACTGACAATTACTACTGTCTGTTAGTATATTCTCCCTCTTATTTCTAAAAGTATTGGGTTTTTAATAATGGTGTCTCAAAACTGTTTTCCTGGAAAGGAAATAGTTTTGGAAGTAGTTACAGGCACTGATTCTTATTTTAGTGTTGTATATGGCTCCCTTCTTTTTTCACGTTACATTTACATGACATTTACTAAGTTTTGTGCTTCTTCCACACCCTGAGGTGCAAGCCTCAACCAGGATACAAATATTTCAATGCACAAATCAGCTTCAATTACCCAGCCTGACTTTTTTTCTTCCATGAATAATCAGTGGTTCTTCAGCATAATTAGTATTCATTAATATACATCACGGTCTTCATTAAAAAATCGAAAGGCAGTGATAATAATAATAATGCATTGCATGGAAAATTTCTAGTGCAAACAACTCCTATGCAGTTGCAAACATTGAGGTTACATACAAATAACAGGAACTTCCATTCCAGCTTTTCCCAAGGACTGACTACAAACATAGTTTGACATGATGGCTTTGTTCCCCTTTTCTCTCACAAAGCTGTTGCTGTAAGTAAAAAAATAAGTCATGCTTCCATGGCAGTTTCTCTGTGGGTTTCTAAACAAATATTACAAATGCACTTAACATCTCTATTATTGTTTTACAAGATCGGATGTTCTATCTGCTTCTAAGTGAAGAGCATTTACTTTCCAGTATGCTAGCCTCAGAGATTGTGAGATGACAGTTCACCAAACATGGAGAAATGCTGATTTTCCTCATGTTTTGATAAAAATAGGCAGTATGCTATAATTATTTTCTGATCTTTTCCATGCGTGGATTGCAGGCTTCCTCATATGTCCAAAAGTGACCTCAGCAATATGGGAAATATCATTCCTCGTTAAACAAATAATTTGAGGCATCTGATGTACTGAAGCTTTTCAGACTTGGTAAACATAGGAACAGAAGTTGCACAGGAAGCCAATGGAAGACATGTCAATATAGGCCAGTTCCCACTCCTGGACTTTTTTTCACTCTAAGGACACATCAAATAGTATTAAATATATAGTTGTATGCAGAGTTCAGCTTTATTTCAGATATTTCAAGTTCTTTGAATGAGACCAGTGTTAAATTTTTTTTGCCTCAAGCTACATCTCCTTGTTAATGACATGAGAGTATGACTGATAACTGGCTCAACTCTGCTGAAAATCAGTATTTGATGCTAATGTTTTAACGTTTTAGGAGCTTTTTAAAGAAATCAATTAAATAGAGACTTGGAAAGGTGTGAAGCAAAGGGAGCTCTCTGAAAGCTGGCATGAAAACAACCATAGAACAGCAAGGAACAGTCCCACTGAAACAGATAGTAATAGATGAAAAACAAAACAGCTGTTAATAACTGTAGTTAATAATCCAGATAACATAAAGTAAAGAGATATATAATGTCATTTCAAGAGGACAGGATGAGAGTGAGATAGAATAAGCTTCAGAGGTTAGTGAATTTCACCAGATCCCTTTCTCAAAGATATATGGGAATTTGCTTTACCGAAAAGGGAGGCTTTTTAAGACCTGTGTTATTAACACACTTTGGAGAACTAGTATCAGTTTTCCTAGCAAGACCATTGTGTCCCACCAGACTCTTGTTATCCCTCTTCCTTATGTTATTTTCATAGTCTGTTTCCTGGGCACTTATTCTTGCACCTCTGAGTAGCACTTTCCTCTTTGTATAGATTCTGTTTCTTCCTAATGATTTTGTCATCCTGTTCCTTTTAACATTCTCCCTCTTTCCTTTCTTTTTCTTCTTCTACCACTGTTTAATACTTCATCACTTCCACATCCATACTCTTCCTTCCTTTGATGCTGTGAGGACATTACTTTTCTCACTTGACCCATGTATGTAATTTTTCTTTTTTAACTGAAACGAAAGAACCCTCTGAAAACATTCCAGTACTTACATGAGCGGTATATACATGCTCCAACACTCTGACATCTCTTTTTCACCTTTTTCTGTATATTTAACTGTTTTCGATTGTACGTTCTGTGTCAGGGGTTGTATCTCAGTGTACAGTAAGTAGCTAGCACAGTAAGAGCCAGTTCTGTTTCCATCTTTTGAGCCTATGTCTGTGTCTACACTGCAGGATTTGCGTGGTGTTAACTGATTTGTGGAAACAAAGCTCTTCAAGGTTTAACTCAGATACCTCAAGATGTCATTGTTCTTGCAAAAGCATAGCTTACAGTCAAAAAGAAATGCATATTGCAATGTATATGTTTATGTATATTCTTGCAAATATGTAAGTTTTCAACATATTTTCAGGGGTTGTTCTATTCAAACCACTGTGAAAGTTGCAACTTCTCAGACTCATAATTAGTTTATTTAGAGGCAAATGTAGTGTTTCCTACAACTTTTTCCTCACTTCTCTTTTTCTTGCTCTTTATCATAGATACACCATATTAAAGAATGTGTTTCAAACCTTGTCTTCCTTTGTATTAACAGAAACTTTTACTAAGGTCCACTTTTTTTTTTTGCAGATGCAACTCATTGAAGGCATTGGGTTTGGTATTTGTCACTGGATGGATTTTTTTGAGGCAGTAATTTTGTAGCAAAGCTTTGAAGCTGCAGAGGTATTTCAAGAGGAAGAAAGCTTCAGTCTGCTTTCTTGTTGAACCTTCAAGCCTGCTAGTTTTAGGAGAAAAAGAATCTTTTATGTAGATACTTTCTGTATCAAAGTTAAATGCAAAACTACATTGCCGTATTTATTATGGGACTTGGTATTTAGCAGAAGTCAAGACATATGTTTTACAATGTAAATATTGCAATGGATTGTTTAAAGCAGCTTCTTTTTCTCCCACCCAGATGGGAGCTGAGAGACTTGATCAGATTGTCTTAGGAGCAGTCGTGGTTCAGTTTCTGTCAAATCTATCACTTCAGTTTGGAGGGTGAAAAAGGTGAAGATCTTCCTGCAAAGATCATACTAGTTGATGTACAGTGGACAGTTTTGGGGCTGGAGGGGCATCTTTCTGCTTCACAGGTCTCAGCTGTCAATATTTTTTTAAGGCAATGACTGCATTGGTTGACATATATATGATGTAAGCTGCGCTTACTGTCCTGTGTCCCAGCAAAGTGTGATTTGAGGTCTGTGGGTGCTGAAGTCCATTTCTGTGCTGTTGTGCTGAATGGCCCAGACCTGTAATCACAGCTCAGACTGGAAACCTTTATGGAGACATTCGTAAGAAATGTATAAATCCAAATTAAGAAAGTATCTAAGCACCTAACTCACAATAAAGTGCTGTCTCCCACTTAAGGTTAAAAGTTGTATGTTTAGGTACCAGAATTATGTTGTCCTTCAACTTTCAGAGTACAGTATATTCAGAACAGTCTTCAAATCAGGTGATAAATACTCAGTTAACAGACTTAGATGAGTAGTTGCTGTTTCCAAATTAAGATCAGATTTATTATTCTTTTCATGCATGCATTTACTACTGACTGCATTAACACTATGTCCAGCACACCAAATATACTTACAAAATACAGTTTTGGCTGTTTTCATCAGAAAAAAATCTGATTTTTTTTTTTTCCAGTGAAGGTAAATAAGAGCGCAAACCCACTGCTTTCCCAGAAAACAGATGAGATTTTTGACCTTTCTTGATCAACAACATGCTCTAGTACTGATCCCAAAATTCAGGTTTTTGATCTAGGTAATTTAGATTCTATAAGCATTGTGTAGGTTCTTGGCTGCTGTTCTCTGAATGCTGCCAGCAAGTGCTAAATATAATTGTAAATGAAGACACACATTTGCTAAACACTTGTCTGTGTCCATTTATTCAGTTCACAAATATTTTGGTTTGTTGTACAGTTCAAACACTATGCACAAGGCTTGGTTGGAACTGGTGACCTAGGTTCTGAGTTTCCTTTTACCACTCCCTTCTGTTCTTATTTCCCTTGGACCTTGCGTGTGTGTATGTGTATATATATATATATATAGAGAGAGAGAGAGAGAGAGAGAGATAGTAGGGTCTTTCTGTGTATGGAGTTGAAATGGCGGTTTAAGCAACTCTCTTAAAAGCCTATATGAAGATCACAAAGTGCATTTATTAAGAATAACCTTCTTGGCATCCTGTCCTCAGGCATACTGACTCTGTGTGTGCATTTTACATACTGTCGTATATGTATCTTATTTTTAGTTCAATGTATAATCTAAAAGTAAAACAAAACAAAACAAAAAAGTCTCTACTCCATGGTGCATTTTTCCTATTTAAGAAAATACTGCAAATAAAACCAATATTGTTAAATGGAACAAATATACCAGATAGTACAACGTAATGATAGTTTTCTAATAGTATTTGTAGCATGAAGAAAAGCCAAAAACTTGTATTTCCTGACTAAATTTCAGTTGTCTTGAGCAATCTGAGCAGTACTGGCTCAATACTTTTGCTAGAGCTTTGATGATGAGGCCTTTCTGCCAAATCTGAGTTCATTCAAGCTTAGTTACAACAAGCTTTCTGTAAAAACTCTTCAAGTAATATTTCAATCATTAAACTGAAACATTAATTATACAAGAAAATGAAAACCCATTTAATTTCCATTTAGGAAACTTGTATCTTTGCTTGTTAACTCTCTTTTCATTTCTCCCTAAAATATTAATAGTAAACTTGGTACTTGCTTACCATAATTTTAAATATTTAACTATATCTCTTGAAAATGGTAAACAGAATATAGATGCATTGCATTCTCTGTCATAAGTAACATTTATTACTCTTTTCTGGGTCATTAGTAATAATTTAGATTTACTTACTATCTAGTGTAGATCTGCCTCACTGTAACTCTAAACAGATGTTACAGAAGTACTGATTTACACTGGCAAAAAAAAAAAAAAAAGCCTTGTGCTTTTCAATGAAGATCTTTTTTCTATCACTATGTGATGAGCAATACTCTCAGGATATGGCCATGTTTCATTTTGTCATCTATAAAGAGCTGGGTTGTTTTAACCTCCTAGGCAGGGTTTCTGTAAAGCAGATCTTTTGGTAATTTGTGCCTTTTACCTCTGAACTGCTACTTGAAGGAGCACGTCAGATAAATAAAGAGAGAAAATGTGATATACCTGACTTCCGCTTGAAAGCATGCATATGTCAGAATAAATACAAAGATTAAGAGGTGATGTGGAGAAAGTAAGTGCTGATAAGAAAAACACTTGAACTTACTAATTAAAATGGATTTTGAAGGGTATCACTTCTCTCTCATGGTGATTCGGTGTAAAGACTTCTATCCCATTTTTTGGTCCTCATTGAATATAAATCAATAGAAATTCTCAGGCACCATCACTTTCATCTGCATTTGTCCACATGTCTCCTCATGTCCTGTCCCCCACCCCCCCCCCCCCGCCTTTTTCTGATGCACAGAAGGTGTAAGCAACTAAATTCAGGTCCATCACTGGACTTCAATCCCACTCTGAATTGCCCATCAGATATAGCACATAGCAATTACCTGTCACTCTTTCTCACCCTGAGTGCCAAAATGTATCAGTCAAGGACATATTTGAGTTCCAGCAGCCAAGAAGCTGAGCAATCCTAGGTCGGGCATCAAGGAGATGTGTATGGCAGAGCCATCAGGGCAACATCTGGATGTTTGTAATAGGTAAGTTAAAAGAAAAACAAACCAGAACACAACACAGGAAATATTGGACTTTTTTTTTGTAGTAGTATTTTTCTCTAAGCTTCTTATAAACTGAGTGGGCTGGTTTTTTTATTTGGTTAGTTTTTATTTTTACTCTGAAGGAAACTCGCTGGAGCATTATCTTCCAACAAATAATGAGCATTTTTTGGAAATATTTCTAAAGGTCATTCTTTTTTAATCAACTCACTTACTCTGTAATTATTGTATGACTTTTTTTCTGCCCTATTTGTAATCAATAAGCGCGAATACTTTAAATGAGAAACTCACACACTTAACTGTCTTTCCAAATGTTGCTGTTACAGTTTTGTGGAGTGTTTAGAAGGGGCACGCTGAACATTCAGAATTATCATCTGTTTCTCATTGCCTGGTGGCTACATAGCCCCTTCTGTGATACATACCTAGGGATGCTAGTTCAGGTTTAAATGGCAAGATGTTACTGTTTAATTTTCTCTTAAATTGAAGTTCTCACAACTGTTTCTAAATATACATGTCTTCTGCCTAGATAAGAACTGGGTTCATGTTGGGGAAGTGATACATGATGACTTTAAGAGCTGAGATTGAATAAATCTTCCTCGACATAATCTTACTTATTTGATAAAGAACAGGTGGAGCTGGTGACCATGCAGCCACCTCAGTTGTTTCTATCAGTGCACGCTGTACCAGGGAAAACACAAACTGATCTACCTAAAAATTTTTTAATGCAATGTTTGAGTGCACGAGGCATCTCTCGTTCTACCAGTGTTCTTTAGGTATTCTTTCGACAGATACCATGGTAGAGAAATAGTTTATTAGAATTTCAAAGCATACTTTAACATATATCATTCCTTGACTCTCTGCCTCTGTGTTTGTACGTCTTGTTCAAGAATGATTAATTAAGAAAACAGAGGTCTTGTCCTGTCTTGCCTGAAATTGTAAAATGTACAAGTGCTGAAGGTTATATCCGTTGGTGCTGTATGTCTTTCCTGTACTTCTTGTTTTGAGATTTCAATTTTGAAAAAAATGGTCCGATATTACTGATGTCCGTAGTTAAACTAGCCATTTTAAGAATTGTTCTTCTGAATTTACTGATAGGGTATTTTCACCCTCCTCAGTATAAGTGAACAATAGTATTAATATTGGAAAATGTCTCCTTCATACCTCTTTAGCAATAATGTCCCCGAATAGAAATTACACTTCTTGCAAAGAAAGAAACGTGGATCAGATGGGTGTAGGTTTCATGAGATATATAGACTTATATGTTTAAAGTGCAATTCGTAAGGCATAAATCTGATGTTTTAAACATCAGTGAGGAAAATGAGTGATTTTTAATGCAGATCTACCAAATATAATGTTCTTTAGTGGCATCAATGCCCCTGAAGGCAAGCATATGGAAAGGCAGAGAGTGCCGTAACACCAAGATAAATGTTGTGAGTAGGATAAAGGGGAAAATATAATACAAGGAAATAGAGAAATATCTCCTGTCAAAAATGAAACTATTACTAATCAAAAATTATTGGTCTGGTTTTCAGTTTCTTTGCAAATATCTAATGAGACATTGGGATTTTTCCAATATTAAGTGTTTTTTTCCTGTAGTTACTTTTAAAACATTACTAAATCTTAATTTTTATTCGTAAAATAATTAGGAATACATTTGTAAATAATAATACCTAAAATAATAATACTTAAATGTATTAGGCAAAAATTTATAGCTCAGATACTGAAGCAAAACACAGATGCAGGAAGGGAAACTAATTCTAAGTTATCATTTCCAGTATGACTTCATAATTATATGGGAATATAATCACATGTGTGTTGAAATTTGATATTGTAATATTGTAAAAATTCTTGAGCTCTCTGTTAAACTAAATGTTATCTGATAATCATTGACAAGAGATTTATAATCAGATCTTATCCATCTCTCTTTGAGACAATACAGTATGTTTTTATGGAAGGTATTATGAATGCAATCCTACTGCAGTAAAGCTATAATTTTATAATTTTGTAATGTTTGATTTCATTAAAATTGATTTCATGTTTACCAACCACATCATGGTAAGAAATGGTGGAGTCTGCTCAGTGCATTACCTCTCAGTTAAGAAGCATGCAGCAACAGAAATAACTGACTAAATCTAGTTTACAGAAAAGGCAAAAATTCATTCAGATCAGTCAAACCTGGATGAATAATCACAGAATCACAGAATCACAGAATGTTAGGGATTGGAAGGGACCTCGAAAGATCATCAAGTCCAATCCCCCTGCCAGAGCAGAAACGCCTAGATTGTGCTACATAGGAACGTGTCCAGGCAGGTCTTGAATGTCTCCAGAGAAGGAGACTCCACAACCTCTCTGGGCAGCCTGTTCCAGTGTTCCGTCACCCTCACTAAGAAGTTTCTTCTCGAGTTTAAGTGGAACCTCTTATGTTCCAGTTTCAGCCCATTACCCCTTGTCCTATCAGTGGTTGTCACTGAGAAGAGCCTGGCTCCATCCTCGTGACACTCACCCTAGTCTAGACCCCACTTCCTCAGTTTAGCAGCAAGGATGCTGTGGGAGACTGTGTCAAATGCTTTACTGAAGTCAAGGTAGACCACATCCACCGCTCTGCCATCATCTATCCACCTTGTTATATCCTCGTAAAAGGCTATGAGGTTAGTCAAGCACGACTTCCCTTTGGTGAAGCCATGTTGACTGTCTCTAATGACCCTCTTATCCTTGATATGCCTTGAGATGGCACCAAGGATAAGTCGTTCCATCACTTTCCCAGGGATGGAGGTGAGACTGACCGGTCTATAGTTTCCCGGGTCCTCCTTCTTGCCCTTTTTGAAGACTGGAGTGACATTTGCTTCCCTCCAGTCCTCAGGCACCTCTCCCATCTCCCAAGACTTGGCAAAGATGATGGAGAGTGGTCTAGCAATGACATCAGCCAGCTCCTTCAGCACCCATGGATGCATCCCGTCTGGACCCATGGATTTATGGATGTCCAGATTGCTTAATTGGTCCCTAACCCAGTCCTCATCGACTAAAGCAAACTCCTCCACTGCCCTGACTTCCTCTGGGGCCTCAGGGGAACGGGGCTCCTCAGGACAGTCTCCAGCAGAGTAGACAGAGGCAAAGAAGGCATTCAGTAACTCTGCCTTCTCTGTATCTTCTGTCACCAAGGCACCCACCTCATTCATCAGTGGGCCTACATTGCCTCTGGTGTTAGTTTTATCTGCCACGTATTTGAAAAAGCTCTTCCTGTTGTCCTTGACCCCTCTCGCCAGGTTCAATTCTAGGGTGGCCTTTGCTTTCCTAGTTGCCTCCCTACATCCTCGGACAACAGCCTTATGTTCTTCCCAAGTGGCCAGCCCCGCCTTCCACGATCTGTAAATTCTCCTCTTGCCCTTGAGCTTACCCAGCAGATCCCTGTTTAGCCATGCAGGTCTGCTGGCTCCCTTCCTTGACTTCCTGCATGTCGGGATGTTCTGATCTTGAGCACGGTAGAAGCAGTCCCTGAACACTAACCAACTATCTTGGGCCCCTTTACCTTCAAACAGCCTTGCCCGTGGGATTTCCTCGAGTAATGGTTTGAAAAATCCAAAGTTTGCCTTGGCAAAGTCCAGGGTTGCAATTCTGCTTGCTATTTTGTTTCTGCTACATGAGATCCTGAACTCCACCATTTCATGGTCACTGCAGCCAAGGCAGCCCTCAATCTTTACTGCTTCAACCAGATCCTCCTTGTTAGCGAGGATGAGGTCCAGCAGTGCTCCTCTCCTAGTCGGCTCCTCCACCATTTGCATCAGAAAATTATCATCGATGCACTGGAGTTACCTCCTGGACTGTGGCTGGCTGGCTGAGTTGTCCTTCCAGCAAATATCAGGGAAGTTAAAACCCCCCACGACAACCAGGGCCTGTGATTGTGAGACCGCTCTCAGCTGCCTGTAGAAGGCCTCATCAACTTCCTCACCCTGATCTGGTGGCCTGTAATAGACACCCACAACAGTATCTCTCCTGCCAGCCTGCCCCTTAATTCTAACCCATACACACTCAACTTGCTCCTCATCCATGCCTGGATGGTATTCAAGACATTGTAGTTGTGCTTTCACGTAAAGAGCGACTCCACCACCTTGCCTGGCTGGCCTGTCTTTCCTGAAAAGGACATAGCCACCCATGACCACATTCCAGTCATGTGAGCTGTCCCACCATGTCTCTGTAATTGCCACCAGATCATAATCTCCTGCCCGAACCCAGCTTTCTAGCTCCTCCTGCTTATTTCCCATGCTGCGTGCATTGGTGTATAAGCATTTCAGGGAGCAAGCTGAGCACACTGATCTCACCCTAGGGGGATGGGAGGCCACCAGGTCTTCATAATTTCTAGAGCACTGCCCCACTGCAATCTCAGCTATAACCCCATCCCCCTTCATATCTAGTTTAAAGAACGCTCTATGAGTCCCGCCAGCTCGTGACCAAGGATCCTTTTTTCCCTTTGTGTCATTTGAACCCCAGCTTGTTTCAGTAGACCAGGGTGCCCTGTAGATCTCCCCATGGTTAAAAAATCCAAAGCTAGAGCGCTGGCACCACCCCTTTAGCCAAGTATTAATCTGCTGCACTTTGTCAAACCTACCACTATTTTTCCTCATAATTGAAGGAATAGAGGCAAACACAACCTGTGCGCCTGATCCTTCTAGCATCCGCCCCAGTGCCCTAAAGTCCCTTATGATTGCTTCTGGCCGTCTCTCTACTATCTCATCATTACCGATCTGCATAACCAAAAGCGGGTAATAGTCCGTGGGTTTGACCAGACCAGGAAGCTTCTTGATAACATTCTTAACTCGGGCCCCAGGGAGGCAGCAGACTTCCCTGTGGGTCGGATCTGGGCAGCAGATAGGGCCCTCTGTTCCGCTCAAGAGGGAGTCTCCAATTACGATTACCCTCCTTTTTTTCTTAGATGAAGAAGTCCTAATGCATGTATCTGAGATCAGTTTAACCCTCTCTGACTTAACAGGAGCTGGATCAGGGTATGGCTGTGAGGTACACTGGATGTGACTGATAGAAAATCTAACTGAGCGGGTAGGTCTGATAAGCACTCACAAGAGCTTTGGAGTTTCATGGACTGTCTAAACAAAGCCAATGTCTCCGTGCTGTTATGGTTTTTAATTTCAACTGTACTGCTGTTTCTGTGGTTGAAGTGTCGTTTGGTGGCCAGGATGTTGAGTAATGGACAAGTTCCTCCTTTTAGGAATCATTAAGCCAGAGAAGTACCATGTGCTGGACTGTGCAGCAACTCTGACCATCAGCACGTGCCAAGTTTTTTTTCTCGGACAAAGTTTAGCAGTACGCCAAGGGAGGTTCAGGTTAGATATTTGGAAGAATTTCTTTAATGAAAGGGTTGTCAGCCATTGGAACAGGCTGCCCAGGGAGGTGGTTGAGTCACCATCCCTGGAAGTGTTTCAGAGATGGGTGGATGTTACATTGGGGGACATATTTTAGTAGGTTGACAGGGCTTGGACAAAGGCTGGACTCGATGATCTTCAAGGTCTCTTCCAGCTGGAACTATTCTATGATTCTATGATACTGAAATGGGTTTTGTTCTCTGATGATACTTCTTTGCCATTTAGTACTTAACTTGATTTGTCTCATTTTCCCCTCACATTACCCACAGAGAGGTTTCTCTTCCCAGCATTTGGAAAGTGATCCATCTACCCAACATAAAGGTCAAGAGACTATTTCCTTATTTTCTTTTGTCCCCACTTGTCAAATCAGGAGTAGCAGGCTGATATAACTATTTTCTGGGAGATCTGTTTCCCTCCACAGCTTCTTATCATAATGTCCCCTGTTCTGTGCCTAAGGAAATAATGAGTCACTGCCTCAACAATACCCAACTCAAACTTTTCCAAGAGATTGGCTTGTAGTCACAAATTGCCCTCCTGTCAGATATTAACCCTGGGGATTATCATAATCATAAACAGAAGCTATGCAGTTTGGATTAAGGAATTGATAGGGGAAGAGGGATAGAGGCTATATTTCTTCTTGAGTATGGAAGCAGTATATTTATTTTCACTAACAATGGTAGCCAGTAATTGCAGCCCTTTCTCATTCTCCTACCTCAGGGGAACTGAACTGCTCCTGTCTCCGGAGGCTGAGCTGCTACTGGTTACTGCCGTTTAACACTTAGTACTCCTCTTTGAACCTGTTTGTGAACTGCTTCTCCTTTCGTGTGCCTGTTTCTTTGCTTTCCTCCATAATTATGAAATGCTTTCTAAAGCAAGTTTAGATATCTGTGCAAGTAATATGGTTTAAACACCTGGAGGACAGTACCAAACATTCAAGAGAGTCTATGCAACAAATTCACCCTCCTCCCCAGAACTGGATTCACTTTATTACAAGTGCAGATAATATGTATTTAATTTTTTCTTTTTTTTTTTACTAACACACAGTTGAGATTACAGTTATTTCTTAAATATTCTACTCTTAACTGAAAAATACCATGCTTCCTGCACTGTGCCAAGAATTGTGTAGATTATCTAGAATGTCAAAGAAGAAAAGGTTAAACTTTTACTTTCTGTAAACGGAAAATACGTTTTATAAAATTATGCTCATTAATTTGCCTGTAGAACCATAATGTTTCTTCTCTTCTGTTCTCAGTCTTTCTCATTAGAATGAAAATTTAACTAGTGGTGATTTTTACTGCCAGATAAGAGAATTCCTATTGTGTGTATATGTTAGTAAATGCATTAGTGGCATTTCTGTGAGCATACACATACATGAACATCTTAATTTTGTGTATTACTGCCAGACAGATCTTGAGCATTGTTCAAAAATTAGTTTAATACCCAAAGCGTTAGATATTTATGTATTTACATAGTCATCCAGTGCTTACGTACTTTGGATGATGAAAGTGATACACCCCTCATGCTCTGAATGGACATTTCCTAATCACATTAAATTTTTTAATTGTTTACTTCTTACTATTTCTTCTCTTAATTATGTCCTCTCTAAAATCATACTATCTGCTATTGTTTGCAAGTACTACAGTTGCCATTTCCACAGGACAATTCCCCACTTAAAAGAGATTCCTAACTGTATTTGTTTGCATAACAGTTACTCAGCAGCATCTATCATTTTAAAACAGACACGAAGTGAAAGGAATAAAAGATGTCAGATCAGCTCATCTTAAAGATCTTTTATGTTACACTGGATCCACATATTGCTTTTAGAAATCTTTGTTCATTCTCATGCATGGTTTTTCTTCCTCTTGTGTTTGTTGTAAAAAGATTGACATAATGGGCAAATGGAATGAAAGGAAATACCAGTCCAATCATACACTGGAACTTTTAAAATCAGAGTGAAAACGGCCCTTTAAAGTGTCATTAATATTGTCTGCAAAATAAGAGGTTTTTTCCCACTGTTTTGAAGGCTGATGCATTTACAAGATCCAAAGAAATGAGAGATCTGCAGGGTAGTCCAAAAGAGAATGGTACAATATAAGGATTAATCGTGAAAGTAATCATGTTGGTTTTCTAATTATTCAAATCTTAATTACAACTCTGTTGGCCCAATTAGTTCAAAACACAAGGCTAATGTTAGAGTTGGGTGGATACTCAGCATCTGTGCATAAGTAAGAGGCATCTGTTGCCAAGTGGTGGAGTGATGGAAAGTGTCAACTCACCAGCTGTGAAGTCAACAAAGCTCTTAAAAAACAAATTTGAGCCAGCGCAATGATTTAGCACACTTGAGGGAGTGTAAAGCTTATTGCACATGTATACTTTAGCTTGCTGTTGTTATCTAGTGGGACTGAAACCTAGATCAGCTATGCACATTTAAGTCTTTGCCTGCCCTTTTAACAATGCCCTGCCTGACAGGAATCTGCTGTGGGGAATCTAACAGTGACAATTCTGCCTGACAGTGATTCAGAGGGTTGGTTTTGTGTTGTTGTTTGTTTGTTTGTTTGTTTTCTTGAGCAAACTGGAGAACAAAATATTATTAGCTGTTCAGAGTATACAGTGTTTTAAGATGGTTACAGTACAATCAAAAGATAGAAAATAGTGAAATATTAAGAAAAATATCTTGTTTAAAAAGTGGCGGCTTTTCTTTCCTAACGCCAGTTTCCTCATTCTCTACAGTTCTGTAGGGATAGATGGCTGTATCAGTTGTACTTTGTCCATTGTTTATGACCATCAATTCCAGGTTTTTATGATTCTGACCATAGATACTGATCTTGGTAATTTCTAGTATTGCCTGCGGAGATCGAGGATATTAATAGTGTTGCTAACTTTACAGTGGTGTGTTTAATATTTATACATTATTAACATTTAATGGTAACATGTAAACTTTACTGAAAGATAATCAATTGGCAGCAAGAACAAAAGAAGAAGGTGAGCATTAAAACCTAAGACAGAATTACATTGAACACTAATGCATTCACATTTGACCTAGTTCTGAATTTTATGGATCTTTTGTCAGTGGCTTCATTTGCATTACTTTCAAGTTTTTATTTATTCACATTTCACAAAGTACAGATGAAGGAGTGTTTAGATTCACTGTTTTGTGATAATGTTAATTTACATGTAATGCAGAGTTTGGTAGTGTACTGTAGTATAGTAGAAAACGAGCTCTACTTTCAAAGTTGCCTTCACAAGATTTTTCAAGTATATTAAAATAAAATTAAAGAGAGTTGCAGGACATTTCTAGCATTCTGGATCTGGGTTTCCTTAGTCGTAAATGAAGAGAAAGCCTTTGATTTCCTTGCTGTTTGAGTATATAGCCCTTTTTAGGTCTGGTTTACTCTTTAATACAGAGTCTTTTGCTTTAAAAAATATGTCTATTCCTCTATGGCAATACTTGTCTATCTTATTAAAGCAGCACTCTGACTAAACTGAAGAAGCTAAGCAACTCAACCCACCTCTATAAAAACAGCTACTTCTGAACAGGAGTAATGAAGTGTAAACTTCACTGGTTGTAAACTGAGGACTTTGGTGACTTGGAAAGCACCTTTTTTAGAGTCACTGTTTATTTAGGTGTTTCAACATCTGCACGTTTCATAGTCCCTAGGCAAATTCTGCATTTCTCCACATTATATTGCAGTTTGTGTATAAATGTGTGTGCAGTGATGTAATGATACAGACTCTAGCAGTGTATTAGGTTTAACTAAGAATACCTGATCATTTTCACTTATGATTGTGAAACTTCAGCAGAAGCTCCTGGAAAATCTAAAGCTGCCACTAGCACCAATGAGTCACCAGTGTCACGAACCTGACTGTGGTATTTCTGTAAATACTGTGAAAGAGAAGGAGCATAGTGAGACATGCAGCAAGTAGTACACATGCTTTAGTGTTGGGCGTTTCACCTTCTGGCTGCAGGTGTGTATTTCACTTGCAAAATGTTTTCCTTTTAAATCACGCTGAAAATGTGAATAGCACGTGTATACTTTAACTAAACAACTTACCAATTCAAGTGGGCTGCCTCAGCTGTAAGACATAAACTCAGAAGTGATAAAGCATGACACTGCTTCAGCAAAATGGAATAAGAAATCATTTTGACAGAGCTTAGATCTTGGTCTGGGCTGTCGAATGGGTTTTGTTGTGGGATTTATTATTTCCCTACCTCCCCTTTCCTTTCAAGGTCGATGTTCCTTATATGTGTAAAGTACATCTTATGTGACAGTACAGGAAGAAATGCAGGCTGGCTGGGTTGATGCTTTTGGGGTCAAAACAGACTCCTGAATGCAGGGAAACAGTGCCTGAGAAATGGTGTTCAGAGTCATCCCATAAAGGCAAATGGTGACCGAACATCAGATGATTGGACTGCAGATCTTTACTAGGGGCTCGTTATGAATGATTTTGAAAGTAAATATTTCAGTCTGTCAGTAAGGAAAGGAAATACCTCCCTGCTCTTCTGTTTAACTCCCTTGACCGCACAGTGTTAAAGGAGAGTGGAAGCTGTTGCTGTGATGTTAGAATAATAACTGTAAGCTATGTCTGAGAATTGATTGTCATTTCTTGGGTCTGCATACACTTTCAAGATAGCAGAAGTATTCAGGCAATAAGCACTAGAAGTAAAATATTTTTCTTTTGTTCATTTCCCATCCTACCATTTGCTAATGCAGGGAACATGATAAAGGTCAGTAGCAACGGCTTTTTTCTGAAGAGGACTTGACATTTGCCTATGATAAGCACCAATTTCTAAAATGCCTAATCCATAATCATGCAGATGACTGCCTATAGAGAGTCTCTAAGACTAGTTCATCTTTTCTGAAGCTCTCTCAGGGCCTGAAAGAAGCAAACTGTGCTTCTTTGATCACAAAGGGTGATAATGTTTCCTTTGCTGATGTTCCATCCTTTAAGCTAGAACAATGGTAAAGCCTCAGTTGCCTGTAAACTGGCTAGAACAACCCTTTATCTACCCCCTCCTCCCCATCCCTGCACAACTTCCTGTGACATCTATGTGCATGTAAATAACACAGTCACATTTGTGGATAAACGTTGTACCAAGTTAGAGCTTGTCTGAAAATCAAATACCTCATGCTCAAGATATATCAACCGCTTTACGTTTTTCTTTGCAATAAAGGATCAGTGTTCACTTAAAACTAGTGAGGTAAAAGAAACAGTGCATTTAATCTGATTACTTCACGTAAGAAAGATGGTATTTCTTTAAATTGTTTCAAAACCAGAGGATTACTCTCTCATGTTTTTACTCTGTTACGTTCATATTGTTATTTCTTTCAAGACCTTCTGTGTGAAAACTGCCTAGGTCTTTTGAAAGAGTTTTGTGGGGGTTTTTAGGCAGTTTGAAAGAGCACCTTGAAACCACAGTGTGTAAAATCTTCTCTCAAGTAAATACAGTATATAATGTCTCCCACCAACTAAATCAAGGGACTTCAGTCAGCCATTATTCTGGAATGTTATTAGTTTTTCTAAGAACTGATACTGTCAGTACCTTTCTCACAGAATCACATGGCATTTTCTGCTACCTCAGGTTGAATTGCTGTTGTCATGTAAATGGAAGAAATTACAAAAGGTCATATGCCTAGATGTCTAGACATGTTGTTGTTTATATCTCATCACCAAAAGCTCTTCACACTGAGGTCAATGACACATTTCCTGGGACAATTCCTTAAATGAGTTTTATCAACTGTTCTGACTTTAGACCAACTATTCAATTTTACATTATACTGAAAAAAAAAGAATATCAGCTCTTGCTCTTGTTCCAGTGAAACATCTGTTGTATTGATTTCAGTGGTACTGGATCAAGATCTGATACTCTGGTTTTCAAAAGGAAAAGAAAACAGAACCAAGTCTGAAGAACACAGGAGGAACTGTCTTTGTAGCATATCTTGACAGCATCTCACTCAATATTATGGTCATCAATGTCACAATTCTTCCTTTGAAGCAATCATAATAATAAATGAGCTATGGATTCTTGGAAATTTTTAAGTGTCAAGAGGCTGTGTGTGCTCTTAATTTATGACAATTGTCTTCTTGTATTGCTCTGTAGTCAATTTTTTCCACTAATAACCTCGAGTCATCAGCACACCTATGCAGGAAGCTTAGAGTGTTAAAGACAGCATGAAGCTTTTAATGTAAAATATAATTTTCCAGGGAAAAACAAAATTATGCAAACCGTGGCGGACCAATACATCACTATGTTAATCATCATACATTGTTTTATGTCAGTTAACTTCAACTTCTACAATGTGTGATCTCTAAGAAGGACCTGATTTTATAGTGTCCTGCACTAAAGTTTGGTAGCCGAGTAGTTCTGATGTAACCTGTATTGAAATACAGAAGGTGAAAAGAAAGAGTAGAGGTCAAGTAGTGAATTACTCAGTAGGCTAGAATGAAAACAATGTGGACTGGTCACCCTGCATGCCATGCCTCAGCAAAGATTCTCTTTGGAGTCTTGCTTTGGGGAGTTGAATTTTTTCTACAGTCTCCTTCAGGGCAGGAACGAGTCAGACACGAGACAGCATCAATTCAGTTTTGCAAAGGAAGAAAATTGCAGTGCTTATTCTCCCTGAGACACGTTACATTCCAGAAGACACAAGGAAGCAGGCACAATTCTTGCCTGTACAAAAATCAAGGATAAGAGTTTTTCTGAAGATAATATGAAGGACACTGATGGTTCTTTTTATACTCCTGTAACTTTCTATACTTGAGGTCAAGACTCCCCTTCCTATCCAAACGACTATATCTGTATTAAATTTAAAAAGTCTATTTGATTTCATTATGTGAAGCTCTTATTGCAAGAGGCACATTTTACCTTATTTCCAAGGGGTCTTATGAAAACAACATATTGAACATAAATCTGTTTATTCCACAGTTCCTAAAAAAGTTTCATTTTTGTAACATAATTTAAAGAAATCATTTACTGATATTGCAAACCAAATACTTTACATAATGCTAGTGGTAATAGCTCACAGTAACTTTCTTTGTGTTGTTATTAACACAATTTCTCATTACTCATAGTATCTCTTCAGTTTCTAGATTTTCCTCCTGCTTGCTTAGAGTAACCTTAACTTCATAGTAAACTACAGAGAATTCCTATTGCTAGTTCTAACTTGCCCATGCTCCTAAGAATTCTGTTTGAACTGTAAACTGAACACAAGAACTCTACTACCAGTTGGATTTTCTTCTGTGGATATAGGACTAATTCAAGTCCCAGTGACGTGAATTAGAGTTTTCTTATTGACTTCTGTGTGAAGTGGATTGAGCCCTTAGGCAGTCCTTCTAACTCTGGTTCTCTAACCACTAGTGCAGCAGCTAGGAAGAACTAAAGCATATCTCAGTTATTAACCACTTTAATGGTACAGAGTGGAAGTAACTGCAGATGTATCATTGAAGAGGGAGGAGATGGTAATTACAACCCATGGTTCCCCCTTTTGTAATGAAAAAGAAACAAACTGTATGAATAAAACCAGCAAGTAATCTAGTAGTATTCCTCCACCAATGTTATAGGAAATTCTATAAACAAAATTAGCAGTGATTAAAATATATAAATTGAAATAATCAAGGTATAAATCCATACTCCTTTATACTACACACCTTTAAGATTTTTTCTGAATTTTGTACCTGTTAAACTTGAAATCCCACAATGTGCCCTTGTTTTGATGTAGCAGAAACTTTCTGTCATCCTAGTAATTCCTGTCAGTATCGATGTTCTTTCTTCTTGATGAAACTGGGAAAGAGATAAGTAAGGTTCTTAATGAGATGACTGTGTATGCCACTTTTCTGCACACCACTCAAGCTCTGTCTTGCAGATAGCCAGAAAATGATTCGTACTTAACCACAAGGGCAGAATGCTATGAGAAATATATAGTTGAGAAAAATGGGAAGAGTAGGATAATATGCTGGTTGTCTTTTTTAGTAGTCAGTAAATGTGAATTTCTGTAGTATGTTTTAACTTGAAAATTCAAATCTAACTTGCCACTGTGGATCACCCATCCTTACAGATATAAAATAAACGACTGTATGAAGCAACTGGTTCGGTACCTGCCTGTTTCAGACAATAGTGATGAAGTTTAAGTGACTTTTGTATACATTGAAGAAGTGTATTTGAAGTGCACCATGACAGTATTTTCAGGGGAAGCCTGAATCTCTTAGTTTGGTAACGGAATTGACTACTTATGTTGAACTTATCTTTGCAAAGCCATTACCAAAAATGAGAATACTGAGAGATGAAGTTTATCTTATTAAAGTGGTGATGATTCAGTTCAGATTTAGAAAGACAAATGAAATTCTTTGAACTACCCTCCCAATACCTCTGTGACTTTACTGAAGGCATCTGTTCTATTCCCATATGTTCCTTCAAGGAATATACAAAGGAAACAAAAAAATATTTTTTCTTTTGTTCACCAGCTAAGTGTTGTACTAAGGTGGATGCATTAATCCGCTTCCCACATGATCTCAGTGGAGCAGAAGGAGAATCAGATCCACATTCCAAAATTCATTGAGAGATTTATATGTTTTCGTAAGCAAAAAGTTAAGAGTCAAAATTAGGACTCTCTCTTTCTGAAAGGTGTTGTACCGATTGCCCCTATATTTTTGGAACATCTAATCCGAAAAAGAGACTAGAAAGGAAAGGAAAAGCTTGTCCTGCATGAGAAATGGCACATCATTTCTTCCAGATGCCTTTTGGACTGGGTATTCAGAAACTTAGAGCTTTCCAAAGCTTAATAGGGAGTTTCTATTAGGGATATCTCAAAATGGGAAGACAGCTGAAATGTCAGGAGAGGACGTGCTGCTGCGCTTCTGCCTCTCCCTGAAGATAACGTTGAATGTTTGGAATCCAAGAAGGGTCTCTGAGACCAACTCTTAGTAGAAGCCATATTTTTAGACTGACCAAATGTAATCTGCTTAACTTTTCTGGTTCCTGAATGTGGAAGATATTTTTTTTGTGTAGAAGTGTAGCTGCATAAATGAGGTAGCTGAGTACATATCCATGCCTTTCCAAAAAAAGACAAGATGAATGAGCTTGTGAGAAAAAGAACGTTTACATACGTACCCTAAGTGAGTGTTCATTTTTGTTCTATGAAGCATACAAAATATTACATTATTTTTATCCATAATTACTTTAATTAAAAACAGTGCAGAATTTTTCACATTTCAAATTCATACATTTAGTTTTCATAATCAATAGGTTTATAAACTGCTACTTCTACTGTTGGTGTCAGATAGTTAGAATCTTTAACCAAAATTTTGGAAACATATTTAAACATGTGGCTAATAATGATCAGTAAGACTACTGATCTGCCTAATTTAAAGCCACACTGAAGTGATATGCTGGTAAGTAGTCACAGGAGGATATGGAACTGTATATTGTTCCAGTTCACTGATTTTAATTGAAGGAGTTCTTTTTAAAAAAAAAAAAAAAAAGGGCATATTCTCTGTTCAAAGAGGGAAAAAAGATCTAAACAGCTTTTCTATCTTGTGCCATCACAGTGTGACTCCAATAGGTTGTGAGCAGCTGCATCTTTCTTTAACGTCTGTTTCATATCTGTAAATACTAAATACCTCTTTGCATCAGTGCTTTTTTATTTGCTGTTTTTGTCTTTTTCTCAACAGAAGTTATAATAAAATTAGCCTTTGAAAAATAGCTGTAAAATTGAAGACAAAGATGACCAAAGACGTAGTATTAAGGGTTCTCTTATTTTACATTATTTGCTATAGAAACGAGCAACTGAAAAAGAAAATTACTATGCAGAATATCAAGGCAAAATTTTGGCTGAGGATTCAGACAGTTGGATTTCTTTTTCAGTCTGACTGGATTTAACTCAGTTTACTTAGGACTAGGTATCCAATTGCATGTCCAGTCTGTATGAGCAGTTGCGATTTTCACTGTATATGAGGGGCGTGAATTCCTATGTCTAAAATTTTGGATAAGCATATCAGTTAGTAATAGGGTTCTGGAGAGGCTGGAAAATGATCCAGAATGCAGAAGGTTTTAGTTTGTGCATTTTTTTCTATAGCATTGGCAGGTGACTCTGTGACGCCAAAGTGTTTCCCAGGTCCTCATGCCCTCCTTTAAACTTCATTAGACATTGATATTGTAGAAGTGCTTCTAGCTTGCTGAAGGCAATATCCTTAATTTTAACTTACTGTACAAATATAGGCAAGTTTTTCTAAATGGTGATAGTTAGACAGGTGAAGATATAAAGACAAAGAGAGAGAGAAGAAAGACAGTTAGTTGTGTGGGACATGTTTCCTTTGCGTCAAGTATGAGAGCTGCTCAGTTGATTTTTTCTTTGTGTGAGAATATTGAGTTGATCTATTTAAGACAGGGCCGGTTTAGCTCAGTGGGTTGAGCGTGGTGTTTGGAAGACCAAAGGTCACAGGTTCGATTCCTGTTCGGTTCTCACGTGTTGCCTGACCTAGTTGAGAGGTGGCGTCCCTGCCCACAACAGGGAGGTTGGATTAAAATGATCTCTAAGGTCCCTTCCAGCCCAGGCCGTTCTATGATTCTATGATTAAGTCATTTATAGAAATTGATGGGGAAGAACTAAGTCTCTTCACAGAATTTACAAAAATATGATCATTGGTTTTGCCCTGATGTGGATTCTCTGTAGAGAGGTTACAATGCTGCAATGTCTGTGAACTTTTTTGATGTCATAGGATTTTTGCTCAGTGAATAGTTTTTTCCTTTTTTTTCCCGCCATTGGATTGCTTATTTATATTAAGATATATCTGTACACTTGGATTGTAACAAAATAAGTTTTTTTCACTTGTTTGATTGATTTTTTTAATTTTTATTTTCATCAGGTAACCGTGTAGGAATTTACAAAAAAAAAAAATGCACTCTGAAAACGTTCTTAATGATTTAGAAAAAAATAATTTACTGACCAGATTAAGAGCTTCTTGGCAGTAACTTTCTAAAGGTATAAAAAGGGAAAATACCATGTACTTTGTTTGAAACAATACAACACAATCAAAACCAAACTGTTTAGAAAGGTACTTTTTTGTCTTTTTTTTTTTTTCTCTATCAATGACTTGGATTCCGTTCAAATGGCTACATCTACAGTAGAACACTGTCTTTTAAATTTATTCTGTAGCAAATATATGATGCTGGGGAAGGGAGTTTTAGCAACATCTCTCTCTCTCTTAACAGTCCTACATAATACAGGAACAGACTGGAAAGAAAATAGTCTGTGCATAAATTTTCTGCTCAGCAGGTCTGTGATTACACACCTGGTCAGTAGATATCAAAAGTTCTCATGGTTTTCTCTATTCCTGTGGAACAGAATAGCAACTTAACTTTTACCTTTCACTAGTGCTAAATCCTCCAATAACTCACCTGAAAGATGATGGATTCGAGCCCTGTGAATTACTGAGGTGCTAGAAAGATTAGGTTGTTTAATTTAGGAGTTGTTGCTGGCAGTGAGATTTTCATTCCAAAGAAGTTTAATCTTGGCATATTTTGTTCGAGCTCTGTTTTAATTGTCCAGAGAGCTAAAGATGATATTCCGCTCACTGAGTCTAGAGGTTTTATCTAAATGGATACAATTTGAAGATACAACTTGGATACAAGATTATGTATCTTGGATAGTAGACTTCTAGTTTGGGAAGGTTAGTGGAATATTGCACCGATGTGCTGAATTGGATCTGGAACACACGTTGGCCTTGAGAAGGGAATAAAACCGTATTAGAAATCGCTTTGAGACCATGAGATTAATTTATTTGTACACAAATTTTATATCTATCAGAAATAGAGTTTATTTAACGTCCCGAATATATAACACGATATCCAAGAGGGATCAGTTGCTAAGAATTGACAATTTCAGTTCTTCACCTTCTGTTAAGATAAGCTATGAAGTTCTTTTAGGAGCTGCACACTACAGGTCATTTGTCCCTCAGACTCTCAGAATCCTGTAAGTGGGTTCTCATATTATAAGAATTGCATTAATTTAGGTAGCAGTAAAATAAATTTCACTTAGAAAACTCCTACAACAATCTTTTATTTTAAAATTTTTGTAGATTGTGGAAAACATCTGTAATAATAAAAATACTAATATGCTAATAATTTACCAAGTATAATCTCTGATGTAAATATTTAACTCCGTTTTCCAATTGTTCTTTCCTCAATCCATGCTTTGCGGTGTATTTTTAGAAAAATTAATCCAAAGAGATAGCTCAGAGGAATGTCTCTTCTTGCTTGCATTTAAGCTTCAATGTGAATCCCAGTATTGACTTTACAAAAAATATTTTTACATGAAGAAATCAGTGGTGCAATGTGTTGCCTGTCTTAACACACATTCAAAAGGATGCCTTAATACTGTACTTCTCATCTCGCTTATGATATTGGTGGAAGAGTACATTTGGAATAAATAAATAAAAGTGTGTGTATATAAGAAGAAAATGCACATTTCTGTGAAATTCATGTGTTAATTGCCCTTATAATGTGCCTTTTGCCCACATGCTCTCGATTCCTTTCATAAATTCTCCTAAGACTGTCTTAGATTGGATATTAGGAAGAATTTCTTTACTGAGTGCTGAAGCATTGGAACCAGGGTAGAGTCACCGTCCCTGGAGGTGTTCAAAAATGTGTAGACGTGGCATTCTGGGACATAGTTTAATGGTCATGGTAGTGCTGGGTCGATGACTGGGCTTGATCTTAGAGGTATTTTCCAACCTTAATGATTCTATGATTGTATGTTAAATTGCAAATCTTAAAGTGTACAGCATGTAATACTTACACAGCACAGAGTGTGTGCGTACACATGTTTATACCATTTCTCTCTCTCCCCTTCACCACTGAGATATTGAGAGTGATGCAACATAGCGGAATGGCAGAATCCAGTTTTCCTGCTGGATAACTTACTTTTCCATTGCTTGGTGGGCTAAAAAATATTATCTCTTGGAAATGAAGCATTGTGTATCTGTGTCAGTTATTGGTTAGGTCCTACTGGCCTTGTGCAGAATTCAGGAGGAAAAGGTTTTTGTTCTTTGTGGGAACAAGGCCAAAAAACCCTAACACAAGGGTGTTTTTAGAATTCTTCAAACTTTTGACACATTTTAAGTTGCCTGTTATGTTTCAGACTGGCTAGTTGTGAGATGTAACACAAGATTACACAGACTTTTATTTAAGATGACTTGTACAACTTACACATGGCTTCACACAGAACCTCAAAAAGCACAAGAGAATTGCTGAAAGTTATTTAAAAACTAAGTTTCATTTGTCAAATAGATGGTTTGAACATCCAAAAATGTGAAATCTTGAAGAAGAAGAAAAAGGCCTAATTACAGCTATGGTTCATCACTTTTCAAGTGGATCTCCACTAGTGCTGTCTTCTATAGATTGATTTTTACAGTTGCATATTCTTGTCTTTTACCCAGAGATATTTGTTTTCAATTTTGGGAGATTCTGTGAGTATTTTCTCTTGGGAGGAAAAAAAGTTTCTACATGTATCTGTCTGTGTATTCATTTAATTTATAGAAAGAAACAATGTCTTCAAAGTTATGCATCTGAAAAATAGAAGTCTGATCTCTTTTGAGCAGTATTGACAGAAGTGAGTTAGGAAAATTATTATCAGTAAGGAACAAAGGAGTGGAAACACAGAGTACCTGACATAAAAGTGGAGGTTTGTTTTTGAGACTGAAACTCATTTTCTGAGAGAGGTCAGAGTATCATACATTTTTTCCTGAGCAGGTCTTTTGTCTTACCTTGTAGGTGTGTTTTGGTTTTATTTGTGCAATGTATTTAAATAATTTTTCTTGATACTGTTTTGTTTGAATAAACATGTTTACTGAGCTTAGTGTGAGATTGCTGTGAGGTTTGGAGATAATGCAAATTCTGAATCTTCACTAGGAATATAAGTTAACTGACCTGTGTTTATTAAATGGTTTATTACAACAGACCTCAGTGACGGCTCTAGGACTGTCTTTTTAATGGTAGGAATTCAATGCAAAATCATGCTTCTGGCATTCAACAGTCACTCTCTGTGTGCTTTTGTGAGGTCATTCAATGTCACTACGGCTGTTCTTCTCACCAGGGGACAAGTACCCTGAGAATAATATTCCTAACTAATATTTTGATGTTCTTCTGTTTCAAAATTCTCAGCCTACACAGGCACTCCTGGAATTTAAAGTGAAAACCTCAAACATGTTGTTGACTCACTAACCACACAAGCATGCTACAAAATTATGCATTATCTCACACTGATTAAAATTGGTCTCATCTAAACAAATTAAGGGGTCTGATCTCTCATCCATATGCATGGGTAATTCTCATTAATGCTAATAGAGGGTATGTGCATACATGGATGGGAGAACAGACCTCTGAGGCTGACTGCTCAGTTTCAGTTTGGTTTATTTTCTACAACGGCAGCAAAACATTCAGTGTTAAGTGTTTCAATAATTTAGAGAAAGATCAAAGGAGAAAAAGGTCGATAATGCACCTTTTCTTGTACATTACTGTGGTAAATAGGTAAAACAATATATCCTAATCTCTTGTAAGCTGGAAGGCAAATAGTATTTTCTACCTGCTACTGTCTTTTTATAGTACCTGCTAAGAAATTCGGATTTATATGCCTGTGTTTTCAGATAAACACCAAAAGCGACAATGCTATGAAGTTTCCTCCCCCCAAAAGGGTGAAATACCAATTTACATTGAATCTCTTTATGTCATCTTCTTAATTCTACAAACTGTAAATACCATTAACTCTATCTGGGCATGTGCCTGTGCTGCATACAGCATATCAACTGTAATGTCATCTGAAGAACTCCTGTGATTTAGTCATTTGATATTCAGTTATGTGTTCTCAGAACGCAGTCTGTCAAAACATTTTAAATATTTGTATAATACTGCAAAAATAGTGTCGTGCATATGTTATCAGACAGTGAGAGCTTAATTAGCATTCTTAACAGCCTGAGCTACACTGGGATAGAGAGAGAGGTGCACAGTACAGGGACTGATGGTTCCAGGTAAATTAACACCTCTGTGCATTGAAAGATAAATAAACTGGATTTGAAACATAGCCAGTAGTTGCTTCACTAGCGCATGACCCAAAATGAATTGGTTACTTTTCTACAGCAATTTAGAGCGTGTTCTGACAGAGGAAAGACAAAAAAAAAAAAAGTAGACCCTGTGTGAAATAGGCTTACAATAGAAGATGACTAGGGCTCTTTCTTATGTTTTAAAAAAAACGAGCAAAACAGATATGTGGAAAAAGCAGGAGATTTTTATTTATTTCTTAAGTTATGTAGTCAAGCATCAAAAAAATTAAAATGGTATCACACTATGCGAATACAATGCAATATTAAAAACAGTACAATATTAAATATTGACAGTCTCATATAGAAATTATTTTTCACTGGGATAATTTTTATTTAAACACACATATAACAAAATATTTTCATGGCTAACTAAAATGGATATTGATCTTTTAGCCAGTTGTTTCTAGTGGTGTGTTAGAAGACAGTTCCATATATACAAACATAAGAAGAGTGGAGCTCCTTAAAAAGTTCTGTCCTTTGAAAACTGCTCGCATGATGGGATGTTAATACTATGCTGGAGGATTCAGTTAGAAAAAAATCACTGATTAAAATTGCAGGTTTTGTAGTGTGTATTTCCTGCAAATGTGTCAGATCTTTTGAGGTCCCTTCCAGCTGCTAACGTTCTGTGATTCTGCGATGTGGTTGTGGGTTAGAGCATAGCCCTTTAAAGCAGTTCAGGTTTACCGAGAACCCGGAATGACAAAGAGGAGTGACAAGGTCAGCCAATCTCGAGGGCAGAGAAAGGAGTCATTAATTAATTAATGAAGGCATAAAAATTAGAAAGAAGAGGAATTAAGAGGAAGAGATATGAGGTGCCTCCTTTTGCTTTGTGAATGAGATGTTGTTCTGTGCTGCTGAGCCCCCAGGCATGGAACGGCCCCTCCTGCCCCAGGGACATCTCAGGAACATTTCCTCTGCTTCAACACATGTGCTGGGCCAGTGAGCCATCAAGATCTTTCCTCACTTCCTACTTTTGGATTGGTTTTAGGTAGTTGCAATTCTGTCCTTCTGTAGTCCTGAAGGCTGCCTGTAGCCAGCTTCTGCAGATTTCTGTTTGTGGTTACAGAAGGGCTATGAAGGAGCTGGTTTTGTCTGGCAATTGCAGAGCAGAAAAGAGTTAAAGCTAACTTACACTGTTAAGGCACATATACATCCTTTTTCTGCTGCCTTGCAGAAAAAATAAACAAAAACAAAACCACCTAACCAAAAAAGCCCAAATCAAACATCACTCTCCATGTATTTAGAGTATAACATTTTATTTTTTCTTTTGGTTGTATAGTCTCTCATCTTCTAATTCTCAAACAGTTACCCATGTATTGTGGAAACCTGTCTTCTTTCAGACATTTCAGTAGGGCAAAACTGTGAATGTGATGTAGTTTCTAGAGAAATACAATTCCTGTCCAACTATTCAGACAATTTATTAAAACTACATCTCTTAATCGTATCTCTTAAAATGAATATGTGAGCTTCATTAATTAACCAAAATAAATCAGTGGCAAAAAATGTAGCTTTTACAGTTTTCCTTTAATAAGGAGAAAACAAGGACAAACAAGAACAGAATGAGAGAGGTTCATATGGGAGATTGTAAATTGATTTTTATTTTGTTTTGAGATAGAACATGAGGATTGCATTTCTGTTCAGTGCTGGCTCATTTGAGTATTTGTGTTGCTACAAGAAGAACATGCTGTTAACAAGAAGAGTTATACGTTTTGTAGACACTCTTGCATCCATAGCAATGTGAGATGTCATTGAAGAATATGAAAAATTCAACAATACAACATTTACGGTTGGTTCTGTTAAAATGGGTAGATGGGTAGTTAGATCAATGTGAAGACTTGTGACAGGCTTAAAAATTTAACTGAGAGTAAGCACTTAGAAAGACGAGAGAGTGTTTTCAGAATTTTTTTTGTTTGCTAGAGTCTATAGTATTTGCTAGTATATATTCAATGGAAATTTTATAATTTCCTAATCTTACACTACTGTTTTGATTACCATTCTGCAAACAGATCTGTCAATTCCTTCTGCTCACATAAAAATAGATAAGCTTTAGTGTTCTTATAGGCAGTACAAAAAATACATTCAGACAAACTTTTTGAGGAACTAGACCATTTGGTTATAATGTTTTTGAAGATGTCATTTTTCTTACACTATAAGCCTGCTTTTTCCTTTTAGTTATACCTAGTCAGGCAAAGAAAATTTTTTCATAGATGTAGTTAAGGTTAGAGGTGTTCATTAGCAGCTGAATTTCCAGCTGCTTCAGTGATGGCAATAGAATGAGCTTTTTAAATGGTAGCGTTATTTTTCATTCAGCATTATTCCTTTAGCTCTTTATACATATGTATAAAAATCCCATAAAAATAGCTCTGAACAGGATAATTCAGCTTGTGGTTGGCACACAGTCTGGGAGCCAATATATCTTTCTTTTCCTCAGTCTACTCTACTTCATTGTGAGACTGTAATTTTTAATATCCAGGTTTTTTTAAGTGATATAATTCAGACTGCCTACATTTAGGTGCTTAAGTATTTATAAATGAGGTACTTTATCATTTTATTCTTCGGTATGCAATTTGGAAAAGGTGTACAAGACACCTTTTGTGTTATGTTAAGTTTGAAAAGAAATGTGAAGTCTTCAGACAAAGATCAAAGCTATATTAGTATATAATGAACACAAATTTATGAAAGAGGTAATATAGAACCTTCACAATAATATTATGGGTGATTTCTTAAATTGAAACGTTGTAATTGACTTTATGGTTCAAATGGCTAAGTTCTTGCACTGATTTCATTTACTGAAATGGGTGATGAAAAACATGGAGCAGTTGGTGCCAATGTCTGAAAATTTCTACTTGCACAGGAATTTTCTTGAGTGTTTTCCCTAGTTTCAGAAAGAAGGAGAAAAAGGAGAGAAATGTATTTTGTTCTTAACTATTCTGTTGGATTGCTTTCGTTTCTGAGAGAAAGCAAAAACTTGCTCTTTAGCTTTTTTGATTTATTTATGGTGTTTTGATTTAATAGATTTTTTGACTTATTCGAAGTACTGTGATGCTTGAAGGATACTTTTTTTTAATGATTCTTCATGGGCTGAGCTAAATTGTTTTGCTGTATGAGAAGTCAGGAGTCTCCCAGTGGTATAGTGAGTTATGGTCTTACAAATATCAGGCAAGGAGGGAGACCAGATATTTGGAAAGAAAAGTAAATCAAAGCAGGCTGCTTTATTCTAAAATAATATTGGGTTGGAAGCAGTGGAAGTCTAGAAATTTTGGTGAGGACTTCATGCAGCTTTTTTTGAAGGACTAGGAATACATAAGATTCTGTAGAGCTGCAGGCCTTAGTTGAGAGCAATAGCTGGAATTTGCATAAAGTGAGTAGTTTTACTGGTAAGCTGGGCGCCACCCTTTTGACCTGGAGTTGGCAAAAGACCCTGTTGGTCTGAGACCAAGCTTGTAATCAGGACATCAAAAACTGTAGGTTCAGTCTTCTTCGGAGATCTGCTCTTTCTAATCATGAGACAAAATGGTATTTCCTGTTCTTCTGGAAACTGCAAACTATTGCTTCTAGGGGGGATGTCTTCCTTCCTTTCCTCCCTTCTTTCCTTCTCTCTCTTTCAGTCTCCTCCTCTTTCACTCTCTTTTTCTCCCACTTTTTTTCGCACTTTTTGTAAAGTAATTCCTATACCCCACTCATTTATTCATTCATATGCTGATGCTTAATTCTGATTCATTATTTTGCTGCATCTTTCCTAATTTTTGCAGATCCAAAATACAAGAGCCTTACTTTCAATGCCCCAGAATTGGATATAGCCACATAAAACTTTTTTTTCTTAAGTTTTCTCTTTTATAACTCCAGTTACCCTACTGACTTGCTCTGAACAGGGAGATTTCCTAGTCTTTAGAGAATTTAGTATATGAACAACCGTAAGTTTAGCTGAGAATCTATTAGCTATGCACATGATGGACTCATCAACCTACTTGTGCATTTCCTAAGTTACCTGTTACTGTCATAGCAAAAAGTCCCCCAAACCACCACCAACAACAAAAAAGTCCAAAACCCTGTGAGATTTGAATAGGGAAGAGTGGTGAGGAAAGGTGGTCATTTGACTCCACAGAATGTTCACAAGGGCAAGGTCTCTGCAGGTTTGAAAGTATCAGGAAACCTGGTCATCACCTCCCTGCAAGCTGCCACCCTCCACACCAGCTGTGCCCTGGTCATCTGCTGCTGCTCCTGCCACCACACAGGTCTGACTGGTCCCTAACGGGAACAAAGCTGTGGCAGGCTCTTGCTTTTGGAGCAGTGCCCTGCTCCCCCAGTGCCAGGTCTCAGATGGCTCAGATCAACACGACTTCTCACATGCTTGAAGTTACAGCTGGGACAGAAGCATTTTGCTGAATCAGAGGCTTAGCACAGTGATTGATGTGTGTTCATCATATGTGCATTCTTCAAAACATTTCCTGTCACTTTCAGTTTATTAATTCATTATTGTAGTCCCATACCAGTGATCCAAATATCCCTTAAACCTTACATTTCAGTGATGGAAGCGTGTGTCTGAAGTGTGATAACATTAAGAATGGCCAGTTTGTTGAGACATGGATGTCATAGATCAAAGCTGAGCTTCCACTGTAAATCTTGGGGAAATTAAATTTTCAGTGACTTACGGCTCTGGTTTTGATTCCAAATACTCCAGCAGGATTTCAAGTTAGACTGTTCTAACATTCATGCAGTCAAATGGCTGCATAATGCAAGGGCACAAGTCTAATCCCTAGAAAAGGATGGTGTTCTTTGCAGATTTCTTGGGGGTTTGTTTGGGTTTTTTTAAAATTCATTTAAATTGTGGAATTTTAGGATAGCAGGTTTTTATTTGGTTTTCTTATGAAACACTAGAAAAAGGCACACAAACCTTTGGTTAAAAGTAAAGTCTGTTTACCAACAGCTTAGTAAAAAGGGGAGTATTTGAATCATACATTCTTTTACAGAAAATATAAATCTTAGTTTCAGGAAACCTTTTAAAATGAGCATTGGCAATTAAGGAATCATAGATAGTGTTGGACAACTCCAATATATACAATAAAATTAAACTCAAAAGTTAAAATATTGTTAATGTATCAAGTTAACAATAGTTATGAAATATGATTACGGAAGAGTCTGAGATTTGTTTGACGCTACAATGTGCAAAGAAAATCATCTGTAAAGGCAAGAAAAACAAAACACCACAGAGCAGAAAAAAATCGGAAAACTATCAAAATGGTTTTTCAGGGAGAGACCATTGTAACGTATATGATTTGAAGGTGAATAGAAGTTTAAACTGACTTTTTTTTTAATGCTAAGGTAATACAGTTGAATTCCTAGTACTAATTTCCATTGGTTAGTACTGTATGAACTGTTTTGTGTGGGAGGGTCTTTTCCTTTCTCTGATAACAAAGTCTTATCTCTTTCTCAGAAGGCTCTTATGATATGCTAAAGAGATCTTCCACCAGGGCAGCTTTTTCTTATGAAAAAAAAGTTATCAGCACTCTTCCGATCAATAATGAGAGCCTCGATACAGAAATATGTGTCAGATTCAATCCAGAGATCCATGGCTCTGGGAAGAATGAATGACAGTTGACTTTAGGTTTTAAGACTGGCTAGACAGTTTTCTGTAGTTCTTCTGAGAGAGCTCTATACAGCCAGAAAGAGCAGTAGTGATGACATGAACCAAACTGAAGCCTAATTAAAGCCACTGCTGTCAATAATTCAAACTCCACCAGGACATTTTCTCTTCACTGCTCTTGAAGTTACAGATCTCACCTGAGTGAAACTAAACATTAGGCCACATATGTAGCTGTATTTGGTTTTCGTTATTATTGAATGCATTTATAAAATATAACAGTATATATGTATACATCATTAAATATATACACAGATGTCAAAATGAGGTTTGGATTGTGGTTTTAGTGAACTAGGAAGTATTACAAAATAAGGGGCCTCATCTAGGTGAAGCAGAGCATTAACAGTGCAGCACACCTAGGCTTCTCTGAAAGCCTTTGAATTTGCTCCCAGACCTTGCTCTTCCGGAATGCAATGAGGTTGGTGGAAATTTACTGTATTTCAAAAGTAAGAAAGTAAATTCTTGAAGCTTCTCGTGTAAATTCTGATCCGCTTCTCAGTCACTAAAATGTTCAGTCACCTAGTTTGGTTATTTTCTGTTGCCTATTTCCTTTACTAGCAAAGGGAATGTGGTGAAAGCACATCAGTCAATGGTGGTACTTTTTGGAAAAAATAAAAACTAAAATAGGACATGATTCTTGCGATTACCACTGAATAAACAAAAAACCCTTGAAGATTATGATTTTCATTTCAGTCATGTTTTTATGATATCTTGCAATGTAAATACAGATTCACAAATGTTTTAAATAGATATTTAAACAATTTTCATACTCTTTCTAACCTGAGCTCAGTTTTCATCATGCAGCCAGGGTCCAAAATATAGAAGGTTGGAGATGCATAGCACTGTGATCACCTTTTAAGAATACTGGAAATATTGTAATGCTAACTAAATGAAGTACTGTATGTTTTTAGATTTAATTTGATAATCTCTGCCTCTGAAGGTAAAAACAATAAAACACATGAATATATATATATATAAAACATACAAAGGTCCAACCTCAGCTATTCAGTACCTTTCTGTCCGCATCCCTTTCCACATCCCTTTTGTTGTGTTTGCTTTCGAGGGAAATTTCAGAGTTTTACACACTGTAATTAGCTACTTACTGCATTTTTAATTAACATATTTAATTAGCTATCTACCGTGACTTGATGATATCCAAAATAGACTGCCAGGGTTTTATCTTTAGTGTCTTAATAGGACAACCATGCTGTACATGCATATATACATTCATTTAACATTTTTGTTAAAAGAGATTATTTGTTAGAACAGAGCTTAAATGCTTTTGTGAGCATGAGAGCTAACAGTGGAAACTGATGTACACTAGTTGTTGAAAAACAGTTACTTTTTTGTGCAATGCAGGGTACAGTTTGGAATATATAGACTACAGCTCCAATTGTTTTTCTTAATTGTTTATTTAACCTTTGAAATTTAACTAAAAATCTCTGGAAAAAAACCATACAGACCACTTCCTGGCTACTTCAGAGTTTAGCACTCTTATTCACATATATATTTTAATGACCTTACATACTTTACAAAATCTAAATCATAACACGTTTATTTAATTCAACCAATGGATTCTCAGGTGTTTATACTTAATGCTTACCTCTTGCTAGCTTTTCTCTACATTATTGTATATAATGGCAAGTCCCAGATGCTTATCAAGAATATAAAGCAAAGCCATAACACCTCCTGTATAGACAGACATGTCCAACAGGTGTTGTCTGTTTACTCAGTGGCCCTGGGAGACACAAGCATTGTTGATTTTATTGTCGTGGTGGTCTGCCCCTTACGGCCTTTTCTCCTATGTCTTCTTTTGCCTCTTGCCTCTTGTGCCCAGCAGCATGTCTGACATGTGGCAGGTTCACATTTAGTTGTGCAATGGCATCACATAAATGTTACATCATGTCCTATTGTGCTACTTCTATGCATCCAGTCACATAAGCAGATACATCATCTGTACGTCCATCTTGTGGTTTGACCCTGGCTGGATGCCAAGTGCTCACACAGCCACTCTATCACCCTCCCTTCTCTGCTAGACAGGGGGAGAAAAATACATCAAAGAACCCATGGTTTGAGATAAGGACAGGGAGATCACCTGCATCTACCGTTCTGGGCAAAACAGACTTGATTTTGGGGAAATTAGTTAAATTTATTAAAAGAACAAGTCAGAGAAGAGCAGTGAGAAATAAAACCAACCAGATCTTCAAAAAAAACCCATAACATCTTCCCCCCATCCCTCCCTTCTTCCCGGGCTCAACATCAAGCCCGGTTTATTCACCTCCTCCCCCTGAGCGGAGCAGGGGGACAGGGAATGGGGGTTACAGTAAGTTGAACCGATGTTGGTTCCACCACTGCTGCTTTCTCTGGAGGAGGATTCCTCACTCTTCCCCTGGGCCATTGTGGGGTCCCTCCCACAGGAGACAATCTTCACACACCTTTCTTCACATGAGTCCCCTCACGAGGGGCAATCCGCCCCAACGTGAGTCTGAGGTGCAGTCCTTCAGGGGAAACTGCTCCAGCGTGAGTCCCCCGCAGCATCACAAAAGTCCCACCAGCCAACCTGCTCCAGCGTGGGCATCTTTCTCTTCCACAGGCTACAGGCTCTGGCAATGACCTGCTCCAGCACTGGGTTCCCATGGGCCACAGCCACCTTTGGGCATCCACCCGCTCCAGTGCAGACTCCTCCACAGGCTACAGGGGAACATCTACACCCCACCCATGGGCTGCAGGGGGACAGCCTGCTTCGCCATGGTCTTCACCACGACCCGGGGGACTCTCTGCTCCGGTGTCTGGAGCACGTCCTCCCCCACTTCTTCACTGACCTTCATGTCTTCACATATTCTCTCTCTGCCAGCTGCTGTTGCACAGTTCTTTTTCCCCATTTCTTAAATATGTTTTCACAGAGGCGTTTCTCTCCCATCATTTTGCTGATAGACTCAGCCTTGGCCAGCGGTGGTTCTCTCTTTGGAGGTGGATGACAGCTCTGTCAGACTTAAGGGAAGCTTCTAGCAGCTTCTTGCAGAAGCCACCCCTACAGTCCCCTCGCCACCGAAATCCAGCCAGGCAAACCCAATCCAATCCATCATTTGAGGGACAGGGAATGCTGATTTTTGGTCTTATAAAGTTGATCATCTGGCCAAGTAAAAAGTCAGGAGATACTTCCTTGTATGTTAGCATAAGAGACTGTGTGGCTTCCCAAGCCATATGAAAGTCTGTGTATGAGGAATTTTGCAGCTGAATCTAACATGGATGATGCAAAAAACATTAGAAGACAGAGAATAATCCAGCTCATGGCTGTATCGTTCAGTAATGTATGTCAAAGAAAACATACACCTTAAACTGAAATTTGAACCTTCTTATTGCATACATATGTAGTTAAATTTTGAGCTGCTGCTTTTTGTTTTAATGCCGTCTTCCTATCAACATGCAAAATTTTCAGGCATAATCTTAGGTAGTCATAAATCATCTGATTTATGATCTATATCATTATGGACTGATACAAAACTAGGTCACTTTTTAATATGTATGGTATTGTGTGAAAAACTGAAAGAATGGAGTTTGAGAGAGTTGCCACATTCTGGCAGATTACTCACAACCCACAGGTTCCTACCACAGAGAAGTGAGTTGAAAAAGGAATGTGTGGAAATCTGTGTTCTGCTCCGTCTGCATCTGACTTTGGGCTGGTAGAAATTTAGAACAGAATGAACAGTAGAAACTACTTATAATCAGTTCTTTGTATTTGTATCATTGCTTCATCTCTGTACACTGAGCGTAGCTAGAAGCATTAAGGGTCTGGGCTTTTCCGAGGTAGGAAAGCACTCTTACATAAAATTGTTTTTAAGTGTCCTGTGTCAGTCTGATGTGACCAGATCTACTGCAGAACTTAAAAGTGCCATTTTTAGTTTTATTCTCAGATACATGACTCCAAGGCTCAAGGGGTTTGGAGAGGTTAATGTCGATTTAAATGATTCTGTAAGTTTGTGGAAGAGATACAAAAGAATAAGCAAGATGCTTTGAGACACTGTCTAGACTTACTAAACACATGGGGCAGAGTGTTCTGCTCAGATTTCAAAAACATTCCTATCACTTGTTCCGTGCTTGTTCCTACAGGCTATTTTGCACATAATCACATTATATGCACCTGGCCATGAGATCTGTTATATTTTTTCGAGAGGTAAAAATACTCGCTAGGAAACCAGCAAACAGAATTCTGAACAGTACCAAGAACCCCAGACAAAATACATGAGGTAGAAGTGCGCATACACTTCAGAATTGGAAAAGATGACATTTAGTCTACAGACATGAGTAAGTACAAGCCTATCTTAAAAAAGGTGGAAGCACTGTAATAGACTACTGCTTTGCAAGGGAGAGTGGTGTTTAGAGGCTGGGAAAAAAAGGGAGTACTTTGACAAGACAGAAATTTTGCCAAGCTGCCATTGGTCAATATTAGAGATACGAAGAAATAGATACCTGCATAGAAAAAAGCTAATTTCAGATTAGGCACTCGTATATCAGAAATAGTGAAATAGTTACCAGGCAGGTGACAAGAGAGTACGTAAGTAAAATTCATCATCTATATTGGCAATTTTACCCATATTATTAGAGTAACTTGACTGCATGTGTTAGTTAATAAACTGGAGAAAGAGTGACAGTTTGTAATAATGTCTATATAGAAAGACCTGGAATTGTAAAGAGACTGTTTTTATTACATTTTAGGAGATATGAAGTGCTTTAGAGTTCCAAGTCGGAGCAAGACTCCAACCCTACATTTATGTAATTAGGCGGTTCCCCTTTCCTTGGAGAAAAGAGAAATTCCATAAAAAAGTGTTTAGAATAATAAACAGATGACATTTAGTAAGTATATATTTTTACCATGTTCTAAAAAAAAAAAATACAAAAACTAGAGGGCCGGTTTAGCTCACTGGGTTGAGCGTGGTGCTTGAAACACCAAGGTCGCGGGTTTGATTCCCGTTCGGTTCTCACGTGTGTTGCCTGACCTAGTCGAGAGGTGGCGTCCCTGCTCACAGCAGGGAGGTTGGATTAAAATGATCTCTGAGGTCCCTTCCAGCCCAGGCCATTCTATGATTCTATCAAACAAAACCAACCAACAAATCTCCTGTACCTCCAAATCAAAATTATGATTAAATTCTTTCCATGTGTATGGAGCCAAATAGTTAAAGAAATGTGAAAAAGGAATTTTTTTTTACTACTAGGAAAGAAGAAATTCTGGAAGACATGCTTCTTCAATGCCTTCATTAAAAAAAAAAATCCTCAGATTACTTTCTGGGTTGCTTTGGCATCTAGGATATCTTCTGGGAAAATATAATTTTTTGATATAGTAGAGAACATATTGGACATTGAATCTGGGGGGGGAAAAAACAAATGGTGGAGGATGACCAGATATTCTGAACAGCACCAGGCAGACCTAATAGTTCAGACCATATGAAACAAATAAGGAAAGTATAGAACGAGTAAGCAGGGCTATAGTAAGTAGGGAAAGTAGATGAAAAAGTAACAAGAAGACTAAATAAATGTACAAATGTATCTCAAGATACTTAAGTCCATCTCTGGAATACCTGCCATAGCAGTTTATGAGTACAAAACATCCATGGATTGCTTAATACAGGATAAAAACTTTCTTCTTTTTTTTTTTTTTTTTTTTTACTCTGGAAGATACGAGACATAAAATGTAACTTTTGATAAGCATTTTGAGCAACTGAAGAAGTCTTTTTTAGGGAGGTCAAGTCCCAAATTATTTTTATGGGAAGCAACATTTAGGTTTTCTGCTGATTCCTCCAGGTCGGATATCGGCACAGATATTGTGTCTGGTATTTTGCAGTAAAAACATTGAAGAAAAGCCTCTGTTTTGGTAATTAAAATATGAAGCAAAGCTGAAAAGAAACATTTCAAAATGGGAAAGGGATTTTGGCCGTGATCTTGAGAATGTATAAATATATATTTTTTTGTAAAAGGATCTTGAGTATTGATGAAGAAATTTCAGAGTGAGATTTTGCACAAATCATAGAGATCACTCTTTAAAACATTTTAGATCCTCATAGAGCAAAGACAGGAGCTTGATTGCAGACCTGTTATTCAGTCCAGTGCAGTCCAAGAGCAAATGAGCATGAGGCACTGAAGGTTGTAGTTGAGTCATTAGACACTGGGACTTTATACATATTCCCTTTCAAAGTTACCCCGTATGTTACTACAAACTAGGTTTTTAAACAAAGACAGCAGACTTGTGACTCTGTGTCACTGCAGAGAAACATATTTTCATAACTGTGCATGGAGAATATTTGAATTACAAAAATAAAAAAGAAAAAAAAGAATAAAACCTTGGCCTATTTGTACGAACCTCAGGTGCACAAGGAAATAGAACAAGCTGTGAAAGCCCATTGCAGAGTCCAACAGTGCAAACTATAGATTACAGAGCCTAAACTGGTGGTTAGTGAACCAAATAATACCCCTTGCTCAGTAGTTCTAACAATTCCTACTTCCAAAGGATCAGTGACTGTCTTAAATTTGTAAAAAACATGTCTTTCCAACTTGCTAGAAACCTTTTCACTTTCATTCAGAGTATGGAAGAATCACTCTGAAATGAGACTTCATAAAAGACAAGATACAGTTTTTTTATTTTATCCCGTTCACAAGCCGACAATCACAGAGGTATGATAAGAAATCCAGCAACCTGCAAGGAAGGGAGTCATGCAGATTTTTCAGTTGCTGTCCTGTAGTGTTGTAAACTGAATTAGCAAAATGACAGATTGCCAATAAAACTGAAATAATCGCATTGTGGGGCAGCATGAGCAATATGAGGAAAGATGTAATCCATTGTTGCATTCTGCTGGTAGTGGAAAGTGTGCAGCTAGCTGACTCCTAATTAAAAAAAAAAAAAAAAAGTTACATTTTATGATAATATGACCTTAATTTAGTGTCTGTACTGGGTATGCCCAGTTAGCGAAGAATACTTAAACAAACCTGAGTACTTTGAAAGGCTGGCAGAAAGCAGAAAAGAGAAGTGATGCTCAAAATGTAGGATTTTAATCACTGCCTTCTTCCTCTCAAAGAAATTACTCTCACATTGTTGTGATTTAACCCCAGCTGGCAACTAAGCACCACACACGCCAGGTAAGAGGAACAGAATTGGAAGGGTAAAAGCAAGAAAACTCATGAGTTGAGACAAAAACAATTTAATAATTGAAATTAGATAGAATATAAATTAATAACCATTAGTAATATTAATTAATAAATGCAATAAATACAATGAAAAGGAAAATAATAATGAGAGAGAAATAAAACCAAAGAAAGACGAGTGATGTACTGAAGGTCTTCTGTAAAAAAAATAGCAATTGACAGTAGGCTTCTGTGGAAGTCAGTAATCCACATAATTAATGAAAAAAATGAAGTGACAGTGATCTTCAGCATTTGCTAGTGAAGGCAGAAGATCCAGATCTGCTTATCTTCATACAGGTAGAAGCTAGGTTGAGTCACGAAATGAATTTGACAGTGGCTTATAAAGACATTGAAGATCAGTCACCTGAGAATGACTAATTACTACCATATTTTATCTTAATAAGAATAATGAGCTACATATCTGCATAACATTGAAATATTTGGCAGATATGTTTGTTAGTATAGAAAAGATACAAAATTAGTAGTGCTTATTGATTGTATATCACAATGAAGTGTACCAGTGGTTCACCAAAGGAAGATTTTTTTGCTGTCGAGCCCAGCTTCAGAGCAGGTAAGACTGCACTGGGGAAGGAATCTAAGCAAAAAAAAAGGCTGGCAAAAAGCTTTTGGGGGCTTTTTTTTAAGCCGGCTACAGCAACAAAACCTGAGGCAGCACCGGCAGCTCCGGGGCGGACACCCGAGATAGCGTGGGCGGAGCCACCCTCAGCAGCGCGGCGATTTTAAACACGGTGATCAGCTGTTAACTGTGTCCTCAGGGTGTAAGAAGCCTTTGGGAGGGCAGGGACTAGTCTCTGCCCACTGAACAAAAGGCCGAGAAGGGTAAGTCTTTGTTAAAAGGCAAGTACTTAAAAGACTTGTAAACTATTCCGTGCATAGCTTTCCGGAGAGTCTTTGTATTGTAGAGCTAACTATGGTTGCCACCAGGTCAATGGTTGTTAGAAAAACTGTGGGCACCCAGACAGAGGCCCCAGTAAGCATGTGGGTGTTCAGGCCTCGGGCTGCAGAGAATGCTGGAGCCTGGCACTGGCCATGGAGGGTAGTGGAAGTGACACTTGTGTCTGATGTGACCAGGTGAGCGATCTGCTCAGCCTGGTGGCTGAACTGAAGGAGGAAGTAGAAAGGCTGAGGAGCATTAGGGAGTCGGAGAGAGAGATAGATCGGTGGAGTCAGTTCCTGAATGGCAAGCAGCAAGCTCTGCAAAGAGCTGAATATCCCCCCACCTCTGGCCATCAGGCAAAAGGGGGGGACCTAAAGGATAGGGAGGAGTGGAAGCAGGTGCCTGCCAGGAGAGGAAGGAAAATCCCTGCCCGGCCTCCCTCACCTGCCCGGTTGCCCCTGCAGAACAGGTATAGGGCTCTAGACAATGAGAGCCCGGCAAAGGAAGAGTCAGTGGAGGGTTCACCCATAGGGCTGTCTAGGGTGAGTCACTCGGATACACGCATTAGGACTTCTTCATCTAAGAAAAAAAGGAGGGTAATTGTAATTGGAGACTCCCTCTTGAGGGGAATAGAGGGCCCTGTCTGCTGCCCAGATCCGAGCCACAGGGAAGTCTGCTGCCTCCCTGGGGCCCGAGTTAAGGATGTTATCAAGAAGCTTCCTGGTCTGGTCAAACCCACGGACTATTACCCGCTTTTGGTTGTGCAGATCGGTAATGATGAGATAGTAGAGAGACGGCCAGAAGCAATCAAAAGGGACTTTAGGGCACTGGGGTGGATGCTAGAAGGATCAGGCGCACAGGTTGTGTTTGCCTCTATTCCTTCAATTATGAGGGAAAATAGTGGTAGGTTTGACAAAGTGCAGCAGATTAATACTTGGCTAAAGGGGTGGTGCCAGCGGTCTAGCTTTGGATTTTTTAACCATGGGGAGATCTACAGGGCACCGGGTCTACTGAAACAAGCTGGGGTTCAAATGACACAAAGGGAAAAAAGGATCCTTGGTCACGAGCTGGCGGGACTCATAGAGCGTTCTTTAAACTAGATATGAAGGGGGATGGGGTTATAGCTGGGATTGCAGCGGGGCAGTGTTCTAGAAATTATGAGGACCGGGTGGCCTCCCATCCCCCTAGGGTGAGATCAGTGTGCTCAGCTTGCTCCTTGAAATGCTTATACACCAGTGCACGCAGCATGGGGCATAAGCAGGAGGAGCTAGAAAGCTGGGTTCCGGCAGGAGATTATGATCTGGTAGCAATTACAGAGACATGGTGGGACAGCTCACATGACTGGAATGTGGTCATGGGTGGCTATGTCCTTTTCAGGAAAGACAGGCCAGCCAGGCGAGGTGGTGGAGTCGCTGTTTACGTGAAAGAGCAACTACAATGTCTTGAATACCATCCAGGCATGGAGGAGGAGCAAGTTGAGAGTGTATGGGTTAGAATCAAGGGGCAGGCTGGCAGGAGAGATACTGTTGTGGGTGTCTATTACAGGCCACCAGATCAGGGTGAGGAAGTTGATGAGGCCTTCTACAGGCAGCTGAGAGCGGTCTCACAATCACAGGCCCTGGTTGTCGTGGGGGGTTTTAACTTCCCTGATATTTGCTGGAAGGACAACTCAGCCAGCCAGCCACAGTCCAGGAGGTTCCTCCAGTGCATCGATGATAATTTTCTGATGCAAATGGTGGACGAGCCGACTAGGAGAGGAGCTCTGCTGGACCTCATCCTCACTAACAAGGAGGATCTGGTTGAAGCAGTAAAGGTTGAGGGCTGCCTTGGCTGCAGTGACCATGAAATGGTGGAGTTCAGGATCTCATGTAGCAGAAACAAAATAGCAAGCAGAATTGCAACCCTGGACTTTGCCAAGGCAAACTTTGGATTTTTCAAACAATTACTTGAGGAAATCCCATGGGCAAGGCATTTTGAAGGTAAAGGGGCCCAAGATAGTTGGTTAGCGTTCAGGGACTGCTTCTACCGTGCTCAAGATCAGAACATCCCGACACGTAGGAAGTCAAGGAAGGGAGCCAGGAGACCTGCGTGGCTAAACAGGGATCTGCTGGGTAAGCTCAAGGGCAAGAGGAGAATTTACAGATCTTGGAAGGCGGGGCTGGCCACTTGGGAAGAATATAAGGCTGTTGTCCGAGGATGTAGGGAGGCAACTAGGAAAGCAAAGGCCTCCCTAGAATTGAACCTGGCGAGAGGGGTCAAGGACAACAGGAAGAGCTTTTTCAAATACGTGGCAGATAAAACTAACACCAGAGGCAATGTAGGCCAACTGATGAATGAAGTGGGTGCCTTGGTGACAGAAGATACAGAGAAGGCAGAGTTACTGAATGCCTTCTTTGTCTCTGTCTACTCTGCTGGAGGCTGTCCTGAGGAGCCCTGTTCCCCTGAGGCCCCAGAGGAAGTCAGGGCAGTGGAGGAATTTGCTTTAGTCGATGAGGACTGGGTTAGGGACCAGTTAAGCAATCTGGACATCCATAAATCCATGGGTCCAGACGGGATGCATCCACGGGTGCTGAGGGAGCTGGCTGATGTCATGGCTAGACCACTCTCCATCATCTTTACCAAGTCTTGGGAGACGGGAGAGGTGCCTGAGGACTGGAGGGAAGCAAATGTCACTCCAGTCTTCAAAAAGGGCAAGAAGGAGGACCCGGGTAACTATAGACCGGTCAGCCTCACCTCCATCCCTGGGAAAGTGATGGAACGACTTATCCTTGGTGCCATCTCAAGGCATATCAAGGATAAGAGGGTCATTAGAGACAGTCAACATGGCTTCACCAAAGGGAAGTCGTGCTTGACTAACCTCATAGCCTTTTATGAGGATATAACAAGGTGGATAGATGATGGCAGAGCAGTGGATGTGGTCTACCTTGACTTCAGTAAAGCATTTGACGCAGTCTCCCACAGCATCCTTGCTGCTAAACTGAGGAAGTGTGGTCTAGACTCTCGGGTAGTGAGATGGACTGAGAACTGGCTAAGGGGAAGAAGCCAAAGAGTCGTGGTCAATGGGGCGGAGTCTGGTTGGAGGCCTGTATCCAGTGGAGTCCCTCAAGGGTCGGTACTGGGACCAGTATTATTCAATATATTCATCAATGACTTGGATGAGGGACTAGAGAGTACTATCAGCAAGTTTGCTGATGACACCAAGCTGGGAGGAGTGGCTGACACACCAGAAGCCTGTGCTACCATCCAGCGAGACCTGGACAGGCTGGAGGGCTGGGCGGGGAAAAATTTAATGAAATATAACAAGGGTAAATGTAGAGTGTTGCATCTGGGTAGGAACAACCCCAGGTTCCAGTATAAGTTGGGAAATGACTTATTAGAGAGCAATGTAGGGGAAAGGGACCTGGGAGTCTTGGTGGACAGCAGGATGACCATGAGCCAGCAGTGTGCCCTTGTGGCCAGGAAGGCCAATGGCATCCTGGGGTGTATTAGAAGGGGGGTGGTTAGTAGGTCAAGAGAGGTTCTCCTTCCCCTCTACTCTGCCCTGGTGAGACCCCATCTGGAATATTGTGTCCAGTTCTGGGCCCCTCAGTTCAAGAAAGACAGGGAACTGCTGGAGAGAGTCCAGCACAGGGCAACTAGGATGATTAAGGGAGTGGAGCATCTCCCTTATGAGGAAAGACTGAGGGAGCTGGGGCTCTTTAGTTTGGAGAAGAGGAGACTGAGGGGTGACCTCATTAATGTTTACAAATATATCAAGGGTGAGTGTCACGAGGATGGAGCCAGGCTCTTCGCGGTGACAACCACTGATAGGACAAGGGGTAATGGGCTGAAACTGGAACATAAGAGGTTCCGCTTAAACTCGAGCAGAAACTTCTTCTCAGTGAGGGTGACGGAACACTGGAACAGGCTGTCCAGGGAGGTTGTGGAGTCTCCTTCTCTGGAGACATTCAAGACCTGCCTGGACACGTTCCTGTGTAGCATAATCTAGGCATTCCTGCTCTGGCAGGGGGATTGGACTTGATGATCTTTCGAGGTCCCTTCCAATCCCTAACATTCTATGATTCTATGATTCTATGATTCTAAGAGAGGGGATGAAATTTCTCTCTAACTGAGCAAAAAGTTTTTAATTGGTCAGTCAAGTGCAGGATATAAAGTACACACATATCTAAGGGACCAGAAAAAGTGCTTATTTTATTCAAAAACCACAGTCAGCTGATTTCCTGTGTAGGCAGCAAATATAGTAATTTTCCAGGAGACAGAGTGATTCTGCCTGGGTGCTTTGGGAGACTTGATGGGGGAGCATATAGGAATATAGCATACAGGAATGAAACATTTCACCAAAAGATAATGATTTTTGATGGAGGTGGTAAAGCAGAGGTTCCCTCTGAGAGCGTTGCCTGGTGTATAAAGTAAGGAAAAGATTAGGAATGCTTTACTGCCATCTTCCCTGTGGAAGCATAGCAGCTATATCTGGCTCTGAGAGGGGAGAAAAGAGCATTCTGGTTTAACCTTACCTGAGTAGACCGAGTCTCTAATTTTAACACATTTATAAGCAGTAGAGTTGAAGAGAGAAAAAACCAAAAGTATTATTTTGAAAGCTGAGGTGGAAAATACACATTTTGCTTTTACTTGGTTTCAGCTAAAGTAATTTTTAAATGTATTGTATTTAAACTGCTTACCACTAAGATATTATGAACATAAGGATAGGATGAACGTAAACTGTATCACTCAGTGTTTGGGGCTTTCAGAAGATAGTAGAGTAGGTCCCTGTTTCATCTGTGTAAATCATGCACCATAAAGATTAGAAGAGCTTGGGTGAACTTCTCGTACAAGAAATTTATATTTATGCTTACAAACCATTTGTTTTTTCTTTCAGATGTATATGCTTCCTATTTATAATTGTGTTATCAGTAAAAATATGCAGAGTTTAAGATCAGCTTATGCACCTTAAGTGTGTAGTTAGTTGGTAAATTGCATATGAAAACCAATTTTTGATCAATGTGTGTGTAGATATCAAGTTCAAGATAATGCTGTACTATCATGAAGAAGTATTACTAAAAAACCCAATTGATCTGGAAAATAATAGCACATTTCAGCAAACTTCTGTAGGATACAAAAGAGTAGCATATATTAAACAAAAGTAACGAACTACACACTGTGTATTTTCTGTAGATTGCAGTTAGCCAAGAAAATTGAAATGAAGCACAGCTTTTCCTTTTTTTTTTCCCTTTTCTTTTTCTACCCCTGCATGGCTTACCAAAAAATCATTTGTTTGTGGTCTCATGGAGCTTCTGAGCTGTTAAAGAAACTGGTGGTTTTTTGGATGCTTTCTCTTTGATTAAGTGTGGGCATTTCAAGGTTACATGTGTGATAGATCATAAAACCAAATGCATGTTGCATGCTCTGTGCATGACTTCCTGCAACATGAAGGCATCAACAAGACAGTTGTAGAAGTGAAATCTCAGAAGCTGAGGAAAGCACTTGCTGTGCCAGGTCATGTCGAATTTGCATTAACACTGTCAACGATTAATCAATTTTGTATTCTCAAGATGCAGATCTTAAAAATTACATAACCTTATAGATTTGAGCCTTTTGGGTTTTTACTCTAATTTTAAGCCAAAAAAGGACAAAGCCAGTGTTGAAGTTATGGGGTTCAATTTAGTTCACATCCTAGCTCTGATATGTTCTATTGCTCGTCCCGATGGATTTTTTCAGATCACTTCTCTCTACCTTCAGTTCTAACTTTGTGAAATATAGTTGTTGTTATTCATATTCTGTGAGGATCTGTCAAGATCATTCATTAAGGCTTAGAAAGTCATGTGCTGCACTCTGAAGCATTTATTAAAATGATACATATGGATGTATAAATGAACAGTCCTACTATAAACACTGCTTGTATCACTATTTAGTTTTTTGGTCTTTGGAAGATTATAAAAACAACTTTTTAATGTAGAAAGTATATATTTTCTTTAAAAAGTTTGTGTGCTTTGTGTTCATCACCATCCAATTGTGTTGTAAATAAGTGTACTGCTGTGCTATAAACCTATTTTATTTGCATTTTTCCTAAAGGAAAATGTCCAGCACTGAATGTCCTGGAACGTGTTACCTGCAGTGACTACCTGCACAAAAAGGAGCCCTAGGAAGTTTATGGCTTTTATAAGAAGCATTCACAGAATTTTAACTGCATTACATCCTTAAAGGAAATCCTTGATTAAAGTACTGAAATTTGTAGCGCTGAGTGTGTATGATATTTTGCAATCTTTCTAGTATGAGAAAACTCAAGTATCAGTTTTTCAGGATATTAGGGACTTGAGTTCATTTCAGGTGAACCTGCTGCTTACTGATTCTTTTTTTGTTCCCTGCAAGCTACTTTTTCTTCTCCTGAAATGCCATTTTAAAATGTCTCCATATCCTGTGATCACATAGGTTTGTTTTCTCATTCGTATCATTGCTCCAAAGTGCATTCAAGAAAAATGGAAAGTGGTAAATTGTTCGTTAGACTTTTTTCAACATCATTTTCACAAATGTTTCACATCAGTTCTCATTTTCTTTTTCCTGATCAATTGTAGCAAGACAAAAGGGAGCTAATGAACTCAGAGAGCTGAATTATAAACAGCTGACATGCTGTTGACTTCATGACTTATGTGGATGCAAAAGAAATTAAGGGTTTTTTTACTAGCACCCAGTCCTTCCTGTGTTTCTTTCTCCTGATGTTGGCTCATCCTTTCTTTGTTTTTCACAAGAAAAATGGGGGTGGAAGGTGGTATTCCAGTTTAGCCTATGATTCTTATTATTATTGCTTTCTTTTTCTCCCCTTTTTTTCTCCTCTTGTTGTTGTTGCAGGCTGTGTGAATGCTATACTTTTGAACTGTAAGTTTCTTGCCTCTTTAATAAGCCTAAGCAGATTTTTGTGTCAGTTACATTGATAAAAATCTGTAACAATACCTTGCTTGTCCTTGGTGCTTGTCTAGATGTCCATCTGTATACGGAAATCCAGAATCTTTTATCTTTTACTTTTAAGGCCTAATCACTGATTGCTCAGGAGAAAATCGCTTGTCAACTCCTGCAGGCAAATTTGCTAGATCCCAATTTCAGTTTGCTTAGTGCCTGCTTAACAATGGAGTGTCGGGTCTGTTGCTGCCTGTTGAGTTATGTGGTGTTACAAGCACACATACAAAAAAAAAAAAACCAAACCAAAACCAAACGTACATCATTGACTTCAAAGCAGCTACAAATTTAGTAACAAAATAAACAAATTCAGAAAGAAAAAGCTGTAATACTCAAAAAATACTCAATAGTGTACTGGAATATATTTACCAAAGAAGGTGGGACTATAAGAAAGTGATCTGAAATCAGAAACATTTTCTACCCATTTGTCCCACTCCTCACAAAGTGCCTGTTGAAAGAGAAAAAAGCACATCTACCTCCTTGAGAGGATTGTTTTTCAAGCAATGTCATAACCCAGTCAGGCTCTCAAAGTGACATGCAAGACTTTCTCTACCCTTCTCCCTCCTCTATGAAATATTTCATGGTGGAAGAGAAGTGTTAGGCTCCTCCAGGTGATTTCTGCTCAGCCAAACTAATTCCATTAACCGTTAGTCATGTTTACATCAGGCTAACAGCTAATAACTCATGTGGAACTCTGTAACCGTCTTTAATCTCGTTCTTCATCCAAGCCAGTACGCCAAGAGCCTGGCTTTCTTTGATTATTAATGGTGATGGGTAAGTGTCCTGTCAGCCCTCTGCTTGTGGAATCGGAAAGAGGCAGAAGGTCAGCCCTTACAGACCAACTCTCTGGAGTGACATATGGTGATGACAGGTACCCCTCCTCCTAAGGGAAGGAGCTGGCTATCTCATGTGGAATCTCAGAATAGTAATTATTCTCACACAGCGCATTAGGTAGTTGAATTCACACTTCAGAAGTAGTGTGAATTGGAGGTAGAGGTAAGAAAGGATTGTGAGTGATGAAAACTCTCCTGTCAGCTCCATGGCAGGCTGTTTATATCCAAGTGAGTCTTTTTTTTTTTTTTTTTGTAGTAAAATGATCTTACAGAAGACTTCTGAATCCCAGCAGGCATACAGATGCCAAAGGATGCTCTCAGAATGAAATAAAGCATGGATGACACATTGTGAAAAATTTACTTTTTAATACTTTTCTGACTGATTTAAGTGATTCAGAGTAGTAACAGTATTACAGAGCAATGATTATTTTATATTAAATTGGTAAAATGTTTATGTATGAGTACTTGAAGGTATGAATAGGTACTATAATTCTCATGCATGTTCATGTAGACAGCAAAAATTATTACTCTCAATACAGTAATGTTAAATTGTATCTTTGACCTTAGACGTTATTGGTTAAGAGAGTCTGAAGTGGGGGGAAGAACTTATTTAAGCAGTTTCTATTCAATTGGGTAAACCTGCTCTATTGTTACAGTCAGGATGAGTGGAGTGTAAGCAACTGCAGGGTAAGTGATCATGCTTTTCGTACAGACAGAGCTCAAGAAGCCTGTCTTTCTCTGCTGAATAAAGATGATGTGCAAGTATACTGCCAAGCTTCACTTCGTGGAACCTGAAGAAGGCTGAGAGCAGACCTTGCTAAATAATTTCTATTTTATGCAGTCCTGAAATGCTAAACCTACTCATAGGGATGTTACCAGTTCTGTGATTTATTTATTTTGAAAGACCAAAACAATGAAAAAAAACCCAGAAAACAAACCCACCACAATTATTTGGTCACGTAAGTCTGTCAGGAACAAAAATTAAAAGTTAGGATAAAAATCATTGCTATACTATGTGGAGGTGTACTGTTCTGCAACAGCATTGTTGGTTTGTTGTTTTTTTTTTTTCATTCTGATGTAAAATCTCTAGTGTATGAAATAGGCAACTAGACCTTTACTGTAAGAGATACCATATCTGCAAACAGATAATAGTTAATTGAATAGAAAAGAAAATATAGAGGTATTATGAGATCTGTGAACTTGTGGATTGTCTCTTGACAGGAATGGAAAGCAATCTCTGAACTCAATTAAGGAGGCCAAATTCAAAAATCATTTAATGTTATAAAAAGGCAGAATAATTTTGTACAACTCCACGAGTACTTCAACTAAATGGTTTTACTGTATGAAGTTGGCACTTTGTTCATTCTTAAAAGTTTATGGTTAATAGCTGTGGGACTGACGAGGTGTTATTTAGGCTTTGAAAGTTGTGTGAATGACTACAGAATATAATTAAAATATCGAATAAGAACATGAAGCCAGATTCTGATCTCCACTGGAGCTAAATTACAGGCAGAGTAATATGACTGATTTTCCTTGTGTCACAAAATTGACATTGGAATTTGAGCTCTTCATGTGCTTTAATTAATGTAATCACTTATTGCCTTAATGGATAAAGAATGAAATATAGAATAGTATTCCTAATTCAGGGAATAGAAAAAAACAACAAAGCATATGGATAAAGTATTATGTTTTAAAAAAGCAAGATCAAATGCAACAAAGATTAAATTCTATTAATTCTTCTTCACTATTTTTTTTGTTTTGGAAAGAAGAGTTAGCTGTTTAACCCAGTTATCTTCGTTGTTTCCCTTAAATCAAAAGCACCAGGTTTCGGGTGGCAGTGATTTTGTAAGGCAGAAATCTTAATTGACTTAGTGGCCTTTGACTCAAAGAAAGGATTTTCTGTTGCTATATATAATAGGAAAAGACAAGTGACAAAGGTGGCTGAAGAAAGCAAAGCCAGGCTGATGGGCCCGACAAAGGCTGGTTTGCTAGCCTCGATAGCTAGAGCAGGTGTGAGCGTTCGGATCTGCCAAGCAACTTTGTGTTGACAGCATCATGGAAATTCATGCAAATAAGTGTTCCGTGTCACAACTGAGCATTTGGTACATGAAAATTATGCTGATTTTATAAAATTAAACTGTCACTTTATGGAGAGAAATATTTAGAGCTGCTGTGTTATAGTATTCAATCATGTGAACATAAGCTGGCTTCGAAATCTTTCCCTCCGAACCTGACAGGTTCCAGGAGCGCTGTAGCCTCCTTTGCGTGACTCATTCGGCTGCCGAGTCTTTTGCGCACGGGGCTGCTCAATTTCTGGAGTCTCCAAATTGTAAGGCCATTGCCCATCATGGGAGCATAAATTTTACCTCTCTGCTAATATGACATGTTTAATCATCTGGACAGAATGCTAGCTTGTGTTCCCTATTGAAAATTACTTTTATCGTTTTTGTTGTGTTGGATGGCATCTTGTAGTGTTCTGTCTTCCTCTTTTGCTTTTACCTCCCACAACTGATAACTCCAACTGGACTCTACTCCATTTAATTTATGATAGCAGTGCTGCCAGGATACACGGTTACTGGTGTACTTACTTTTATTTCATATTCTTTTGGTAGTATTTTTGTTCATAAAAAAATTTCAGAGTTTCTGCTGTTAAAAGAAACTGGAAAATGGTTGTTACATAACACTGCATCTTATTGTTTTTAGAAGAGACTTTACCCTGGAATGCTTTATCCTATTAAAAAATAGGGTCTTTTTTTCTCTTTTCTGTTTAGAAATAATTTTGGAAACAAACCTTGTTTTACAAATGTTCTTGATTTTAACTTGGGGTCAATCTACAAAGCTGGAAAGGAATCTTTCTTTTTTTTCTTTTTTTTTCTCCTCTTTTTTGTTTTCTGGAATAAAACACAATTTACAAACAAAATATGATTTCAAAAACTATGGAAAAGTATTTTTTTTAGTTTTTGAATTTTGAAGTCAATAGACATATTTTTGCAATGTTGAATATTTTAATTTCAAAATAGTTTGGTTTTGAACTGTATTTTATATTTAAAAATATATATTTTTAGAAACTCCAAAAGAGAACAGCATTTAAAAAATACTTCCTCCATTTGTTCCTAAAATATTTTTTCTTCAGTTTTATGTGGTTTAACCTAGTTTAATAAACAATACTATTTCTGATAGGAAGCTGTTCATGTAAATTGTCAGTCATGTTTACTTTTCAACAAGCAGCTGAAGGACAGTTCATATCTAAAAGGTCAGAAAGAGAGAGCTTTCAAACTTACAAGGTTTGCTACTTTATATAATCCTAGTAGAGTATATTTTATGTTAAATCCATTTTCATTATTTTTGCTAGTGTATGCATACTTCCTTCTTTGCCTCTATTTTCTACAGACTAAAAAGCGAAAACTTTTTAAAGTTACATTTGGTGATTTTCATGTGAAGACCCATCAGATTAAGTCTTCCAGTGAGTCCCAGAATCCCACAGTACCGACAGAGGCTCCACACCCTACACTATCGGTAAGATGCAGTACCGTGTAGGAGGTATGTTTTCTCCAACCTCCCCAAACCCTGCTTTGAAATCCTCATGCTTGTAATTAAATTTTACAGGTAAATTACTTCCATGGGGTTAATTGAGAGTCCCCCTCAGTGGTTAGCCTCAAGCCTCTCGGCTGTGACCAGAAATCAAAGCAGCAACTCTATTGCTAAAATTTACCTGGGAAAAACTGTCTTCTCAAATCCAGCATGACACCACCATAGCTGCTTGATGGGCTCCTCTCAGGGCTAAGATTTCTTATGGGCAGTCAGTTTCTGAATCCAGGAGGCACATCAGCTTTTTAGAGCTCTTTGGCTTTCTGGCCAACTCATGTTTGTGGAAACAGCAGACATGCATCTCCTGGCATGCAGCAGCAGCTATCAAACACATCCATATAGCTAACAAAATTCACTACTTCATCACCATTGAATGCTACATCACCACTTGGATTCAAATTTCATCTTGTTCTTGTACAATGAAGGAAATGTACCAAATTTGCCTTTAAAAGTGGTAGATTTTTTATTTTATTTCTTATTGCAGTAATATAATAACCTTACTAAAGCACTGTCAGAAGAAAAGAGAAAATATCATGGAGGAGTGTATGGCCATTTAAAATTGTTACTTAACTTTTCTGTTTCTGTCATGATTTCTTTTCAAAGTTCTCATCTTTTTAAAATCTCAGTAAGCATCCAATTCTACTTTTCATAGCTTTAAAGCTTTCTGGTCACCTAAGTTGTGCTGTACTTTCTGAGTACCACAGTAAGAATTTGGTAAGGAAGAACTATTTTTTCCATTAATAGCTTACTTTGCCAGAATGCAAAATGTGTATTAGCATTTATTGTGTTTGCGTATTATCTCTTAAATTTTCAACACATTATTCCGCCTGTACCACACTACCCTCTGTAACCTCAAGAAGATTCTGGGCCACATTAGAATTCATTTTATTTCTTTTCTGTGTCGAAATTAAATCTATAGTCCCAGTTTTGACAAGAGAAAATGTAAAAATGAAGCATGGAATGTAAAAGTGCTACAGTAAATGTTTTAAATTCCAAAATATATGTCACTGGCACAGAGTCAAAATAACATAAAGTGCATGTGACTTTTGTACAGGGATATTATAGTCTTTGGAATAATGCATTGTATTTAGGGTTTTTTTTTTAGAGGAAGAATACACTGTATTTTCCTGTTTCCACATCTAGACATTGGACTACTGTGGCTACTTTGGGCTTCTTTCCACTGGGGAACTGAAACTGTCATTGAGTGTCTTTTTTGGAGTGTATATGGTATGGGAAGGGAAAGTTGCACCTTAAAAAAATCTGACAAAGTCATATCATTGGTTGTATCCTTCAGAAATGCTTACTCTTTATATAAATTTGGAAGTGGAAAGGACTTTTACACTATATTGGGAAGGTTAATCTATTTTAGTCATCAGTTGTATTTGGTGTTTTTCTGACAATTTACCACTCAGGCATTTATGCGTATATATCTCTGTGTGTTAGTATGTACGTACAAATACACATATGGAAGCAACACAAAATGAAAGAAAATTTGTTGTCCTGATATTTCTGGCCTAAAGACCAGAGTAAATCTAGGTTGCAAATGTCATAACCACCTTGACCTGCTTAATGGGGAGATTCTATCATGTGAATGACTGAGAATTATTTGATTATTGAAATAACTTTAAGAAAATTAGAGACCTGAGGGTTTTGCCTTGATTTCCTAGGAGGAAAAAAAATAAAATCAGTAAGAGCTTGGTAGGAGAATTTGTAGTACTTATTTCTGGCTTTGCTCTGAGAAAAACAAACTTTTTTTTTTTAACTTTTTTTTTTTTCCTTTGGGAGGTGGAACGCTTAATCTTTGCAGAACAGAAGGGACATCTAATAGGTGAAACTTTGCTACTTCCCTTAGGCTGAAAGGGACATCAACTCTGAAAGTCGTTTTTTAAAAAAGTCTTAGTTTTGCTGCAAATACTTGGAAAAACTCTGGTGTTCTTCTGAATCGTATTGGTCTCAGTTTGGTCCCTCTGTTTCAAAGATCTGTTCAGACGGACAGCATATGAACTAAAACATCATTGAGCATGCTGCAATTTTTTCCAATAGTCACACAATTAAACCCAAGTTTTAACATGGCATATATGCCTCCTATACAAACCGTTCATGAACAGATATATTGTGTCCTATGCTAATATGTATCTAAAAAATTGTCTTGATTTTCCAAAGTACTCTGCACGCAGGACCTTTGAAACAGACCTCTGATTCAAGTGTCTAACAATAAGCTTAGTGCCTTGTGTTAGCTGCTGCATTTTAATAAACAAGACAGTCCCATTTCCTCTCCCTTTTGCCCTCCTCTAAAATTTACTAGAGCAGATAAGAGAGGGAGGTAGAGAAGGCGATTAAAAAGTGAGCAGTAAAGGGGCGAGTTGATCAATGTGTTGACAAGCTGGAACACTGGTGCTGTATTTTGTTCCTAATTTATATAACTTGAGCCAGGTAGACAACTGGGATGCTGCACAGTTACTGGCACTCATCTCTGTATTTATGGGGCAATTAGCAATTCCCCGCACCTTGTCTGCCAGTTCTTTTACATAATCATGGTGTGGTTATTTCACAGTAGTAGTAAAATATGAAAGTCTCTGTAATCTGCCTGAAAGCACTTATTTGCATAACTGTTATTCAAATTCTCTCTGAGCAAGGAGTGAGTAGGTAAGCCTTTTCAACTGATTAGCTGGGAGCCATTTTAGCCACCTTATTAAGAAATAATCACAATAATTCTTTCTGCTCTGATTGTCTGCTGCTCACAGGAGCTTCTGCCCAGCTGGGCTGCCAACTATTGCCCCAGATGCTAACTAGTTAAATATTTAATTATCGTTAGTGATGCTTGAATACCATAATGACGGCTAACACAGGTAACAGAGAAATAGAGCCTTTTTTACTGAGCCTTCGGAAGGCGTAGTGCTTCCTGTATTTGGGGAATATGTATCCTACAGGATGAATTAGTTATCCCATGCTAATAGAAAGCTAGAATCTTAGATCTTCGTGTTTTTTCCTTCTTGTGTCCTTTGATAACAATAGATCTCTTTCTGAGCTTTCCATTGTTACACAAACAAGTATAGCAGAAATGTCATGATAAATACTCCTATGTAAACACGTGAGATTTGAGTCATTCTGAGGTGGAAAATGGGACTCGCCAAATGTTTGGCAAAATAGAGGGATAGCCCCTTTCCCCAGTATTATCAAAATATAGTTTGGGCTTTCAAGTGGATGACCTTAGTACCAGTCCAGGTCTTGAACTGCTCAATGAGGGTTCTGTTTCACACAGATCAGGTGAGAGGTGTGTCTGCTGGGCTCCTGTCTGCTCTCTCTCTTGTGTTTGACCTTACCAGAAATTCTTTTCCGTGTCCGAGTGATGCTAGCAGGTAAATAGATGGAAACAATCTGACAGTTTAGCAGACGCTGAGGTATACAGGATTTCAAGTGGTGGTTCAACAAAAAAATCTTGTTGATCCCATGAGTTTGTTGCATTATCACAGAATCACAGAGTGCTAAGGGTTGGAAAGGACCTCTGGAGATAGTCTAGTTCAACCCCCCTGCCCAAGTAGGGTTGCAGAGGAACACATCCAGGTGGGGTTTGAATATCTCCAGAGACGGAGACTCCACAGCCTCCCTGGGCAGCCTGTTCCGGTGCCCTGCTACTCTCAAAGTAAAGTTCCTCCTCAAGTTTACACAGAACTTCTTATGTTCAAGTTTGTGCCCATTACCTCTTGTTCTGTCACTGGGTGCCACTGAAAAAGGCTGGCCCCATCCTCCTGACAGCCACTCTTTAAGTATTTAGAAGCTCTGATAAGATCCCCCCTCAGTCTTCTCCTGACTAAAAAGTCCCAAGTCCCTCAGCCTTTCTTCATAAGAGAAATGTTCTAGTCCCCTAGTCATCTTTGTAGCCCTTTTCTGTAGCCTTTCCAGGAGTTCCCTGTCCTTGAACCGGGGAGCCCAGAACTGCAGCCTCACCAAGGCAGAGTAGAGGGGGAAGATGACCTTCCTCAACCTGCTGGCCACACCTTTATGGTTTTTTTTCAAAACTAAAGGAATAGTAAAGCTAATAATGGTTGACATAATCTCAAAAGTAAAACTTTATTCAGTTTCTAAGTTACAAGGTTTGGGTTTTAATGCTCTTTAATGCCACAAACCATATAAAAATGTGTATATGTATCAAAAGGGGTAAAACCAAAGAATTGTTTTAGTTCTTTTTGAAATGGAAAATAAGACTCTTCCTGGGGATAAAACCCTCCCAGGATTTCAAAAGCCCTAACATCAGAGAAAATTTTAGCTGAAGTGAGGCAAAGTCATAAAAGCGGTTCAGTTGGAATTTCTCTAAGCGATAAGGTTTTACTGTCTTTCACATCATCAGTTGTTTTTAACACCTTACTAATGCCCAGCAAACCAAATACTTGATTTTATGGTGAATTAATTGTTCACTTTATATTTCTGAATATTCTGTCATTAAGCGATGAGAATTTTACCGTCTGTGTTAGAAGAACATGGGAAGGTAGGAAACTGAGTACCTTCTTAAAGAGTATTAGAGGTATAAATGAATTTACAGATGCAAACTGATTTTTCTTCACTTACATCTGAAGATTGTCCAACATCACTAAAGTTTGTTTATTATGCTTATAATAAAGTATCACCTGAAATCATTAAAGTTTAGAGTTTCCTATGAAAAAAAATATTTTTTTCATACAAATATGTTAGGTATCACAGTTCAGCTAATCTTTTTGTTCACTAGATTAAAATGCTGTCTTCTGAATAGGATTTATTTAGTGCATTTAATATCTATTAAGTATCTGCATGTTTATTGCTATTAATTTGTAAGCCTTCTAAGGATTTCACCAGGCACTTGAATTCTGTAATGGCTCTGAAAAATCAAGTGACTTTATTTAGAAGCATTGAATATACACTTGTGTTTTGGGCTCCCATGTTAACAAATGCAATTACCATTGATCATTAATGGAGGCTAATGCATTTATAAAGAAGAAATTGGGAAATGAATTGAAAAGTGAACTATAATAATTTGTAAAAATTCTTGGGATTTTCAGAAACTCCTTTTCTAGGAGGAAGAGTGTTTGAAAAACTAGTTTATTTTGGCTTGTCTGCTGGCTTGGCCTGAATGACAGAAGCTATTTTCATGAAGACACTTGGTCACAGTGCTTGTGGGTGAGGCTTTGAAACTCCTGAAAAACAGGAAGTACCTCCGCTAACAAATAGAGCAAGGATGATTTACTGTAAGTCGAGGAGAACCAGAGTGGGAGCACTTTAACACTCGTGGACACTCAGTCCATGGGGCCTGTTGGGTTGCATCTATTTGTGTTTTGGGAACTGGCTGATATCATTACAAGACCACTGTCAGTTATCTTTGAGAGGCCATGACAATCAGGAGAGATTCCTGAAGATTGGAAGATGGCAAATATCCTCTATATCTTCAAGAAAGGCAAGAAGGAAGATCTGGGGAACTACAGACCAGTCAGCCTCATCTAAGTCCCTGGGAAAGTAGTGAAGCCCTGGAAACCATTTCCAAACACTTGAAGGACAAGAAAGTGGCTGAGAGTAGTCAGTATGGATTTACAAAGGGGAAATCATGCCTAACCAGCCTGGTAGCCTTCTATGATGACGTGACTACCTGTTGGATGAGGGGGAAGTAGTGGATGTTGTTTGTCTTGACTTCAAAATGTCTCTTCACACTGTCTGGCATCCTCACAGAGAAGCTGATGGAGTACTGGATTTGAGAAATGGACAGTGAGGTGGATCAAAAACTTGCAGAATGGCCATGCCCCTGGAACATAGGGGTTGTGGGGCCTCTTGTCTGTGGAGGAATTCAAAACCCAACTGGATATGGTGCTGAGCAACCTGCTGTAACTGACTCTGATTGAGCTGGATGGTTGGTTGGAGTAGGTGGATTCCAGAAGCCCCTTCCAACCTCAGCCATTCTGTGTTTCTGTGATGAGCGATACCACACAGTGGGCCACATTTGACCACACATGAGAATTTACATCGGAGTGAAACATTTGGTTATTTTCACCAAAGGAATGGCTCCCTCTTTGATTTTTCAGTGTAGAGTACTAGCCTTTCTGCTAGCTTAGTCTTTGTCCCAGTACTCCATTTCTACCAGAATGAAGTGTGTGTATCTCTTTGGGCTGTGTCCTATAGTAAGTTAATTCACTCATTTTAGGGAAGTATTTGATTTAGGTTGCTTCAGACTAAATGTGTCAATCTTTCTACCTCGAGGTCTGAAGGTATTTTTTCAGTACAATAGGATGGTGCACTTAGCAATTACAATATATGTGATTGATTGGCTGCAATCTATAATACTGCAGGTATGACATTATCTTCTCTCTATAATGCTGTTCTTCGTCAGTTCAGCTGAGGTGCAGTTTCATTAGGGATATTTTCATCACTTTGTTTCACTGAGCTTGACCTTAAAAAGGCATTATTGATTTCCTATCTAAACCACAGTTTTGCAAACTGCAGTAATTAGACAAATTTATGCTTATTATAAAAAAAAATAAAAAATACACACAATAAACAAGCTGGTCATTACATGTCTTGAACTGAGTTTTATAAGTCAGAAACCACCTATCTACTATACAGTTGCATTTTTATGGTACCATAGAAGAAGCTCAGACAAAAGTAAGGGAATAACTGCTTAAATTGCAAACACAGGAGAAAACCAAATCTTTTATGACGCCTTTTATGAAGACTGAGGATAATGAGTGTAATAGTTTTTTTGAAATATATGCTTTTTTAATTAATACTGTTTTATCTGACTCTTAATTCAAAGCAGGATATTAGGGGGAAAGTATAATAAGATGATATGGTTCCTATTCTAAGTTAAATTAGCGCTAACTGAAAATGGCTTGTGTCTCTTTATGAACATTTTTCTTTCCACCAGAAAAGTGTTTTTGAAATTGTAAATAAGCTTTCAAAAATTCATGAGATTTTGCAGTTCACATTTAAAGATGTCTGTTTCTTGGTTTTTTTGTAATGGTGGGAAATGGGACATGTATTTACAAAAAAAAAAAAAAAACAGAGACAAAATAATACTTGCCTTTAATTTATTGAATTAAAAAATAATATATTCACACCTGTTAATGGAGGCACACTTGTATGCCATATGCGGAAAAGAGGATCAGTGAGAGGAAGACTCCAACGATTTGTGGTGCTGAGTGTGAGTGTTATACAGATGGCAAGACCTGCCTCTCTTCTAATATATTACTTTCTTGTCCTTTTAATTTAAAATTCAGAAGGGAAAGAACTAGAAAGGTAAACTATTTGCACAAATAAGATTTGCATTTATTTCTCTAGACAAGACAGATAAGGCTGCAGTAGTAAGTGTCACCAGAATGAGCCTGCACTCCTCCTGCACCACCTGATCTATTGTTCATGTTGGGCCGTAATTGCTGAAATTCACAGCAGGCATCTGTTATAAAATGACTCAATTCATTATTCTTGAATTTGGGAAGTGAATAATCACATGTGAGAGACATGAGAATTTATAAAGGTGAAGGACAAGAAAATTGTTTTATCTTTTTTTAGAAACCATACACAAAATGCCTCGTAGTTGCTTTTAACATTTCTGAGTTTAATTGCTGGCTTAGGCTGGGAATCCTTCCACATTGACTGGAAAGTGGAAGGTTTTACTTGAGTGAAAAGTTTCTTGAGGAGAGACAAGCTATACACAGACAGTTCTGATATTTAGGGAGTTTTCCTGAAACATCTGTTTCACAATCACAGAAAACGAATGAGGGTTACTATGACTGAAGTTATTTAGAGATGGCTATGCTCTCTAGTTAGAATAGCTGTTACTCGTGTGACTAAAGGCTGCCTTAGTTCTTGTGATGACTTTATATTCCTGTGCTGTAATGGTGGGCAAAACAAGGAAAACTGTTTTTAAAAATAGAAATAGAATCCCTAGAGTTACTATTTTTCATGTTTTAAAATTAATGAAAGTTATTTTTTGTCAGTTCATCAATGATCAGAAAAGAGTCAGGATTATTACAACCGCTGGCCCTAACAGCATGTGTAAGTAGGGTGAGAACAAGTCGAAATGCGTTGTGAAAAGAGATAAATTACTAAGCATAAGAGTTATTTATTATTGAGCGTTTGAGTTAGTCCAGGATAATCTGGGTGATTCCAGAATAGAGGCCTGAGCTGAATGTTCTCACAGTTAAGAAAAAAAATGGTTTATCTCTCAGTTCACTTGTCTCTGCGACTACTGTTAATATTCACATGCTTAATAGCTTAAAGCTTGTTGGACAAAATGCCTGTCATTTTTTTTCTGAGGGTACCATCCTTTGAAATTACATAATTCAATACTGTTAGCACAAATATATTAGCTTTCCAGAAGACTAAAAATGTAAGAGTTGGGCTGAAAGTACAAGTCAAGCTATGGATTTCCATAATCTGTTATGAAAAGGAATATTAAGGATTAAACACTTCTTCACACAATTGTGATGGAGACAAAGACATTTAAATTAATTTTATCCAAATTGCAATAATTGGCAATAGGAGACATATTTTCGATTTTAATTTTTCAAGATTATACACCAAGTTTGTATTAAGCAATGATTGTGCCATTACATACACAATACACAACCAAATTCCTGCAAGGACTCATTTTAGAATATCTATCTTTGAGTTAGTTTTTCAATTTAGTATATTTATGTAGCCCTTCTAGTACAAGAAACTATAATGGATTGTGTCAAATTTATTATAATCAGAATCTGACCAATAGCAGAAAGTCTTTTAACAATAGAATCTTAACTAAAGTACATTTGCAGTCTAAAGTATTTTGATAGAATTTTTGGCAGGCTGAGAAAAATAGAAATACCCAAAGGAATAACAAAATGGTATGTTACAGAGCACCTTGAAGTGTGCTCACATTCATTTCTGTATCCTGTGTTACTTACAAAATTACTAACATATTTGAGTTGCAGCCCGAGATTTGTCAGTTCTTCCCTTACATATATTGCTATTTTGTGGGAAGGTTTTGATTTCTTTGCCTTTCTCTCCTTTCCCCCATCTCATGCATTCATTCAAAAAATATGGAAGGGCAGTAGAATGAAGGATGGTTTCCTGATCATCCATGCTTTAATATTGACATTGACAGACTCGTATCAGAAGTGAAAATGTTCATAATTTATCAAAAATAAAGATCCTAGATCATTGACAAAGTACGTATAGATTGACCACAGTACTTTTCTAAGACAAGACCAACATAACATGGTACAAGACAGAATAAAAATAAAATTGATCGTGTTACTTTATCATCTGACCATCTTCCTAAAGTAAAGAGTATATTTTGTTTCTTAATTTTAACTGATCATTAAATTGTAGAGCTATGTCATGTATTTACAGAGAAGTACTGTCCTGGATTTGAACCTCACTAAAACAAACATTAATTTTTAACCTGTAGTGAAAACTTCATTTTTCTGGAGTTAACTTTTGAGTTCAGTAAACCATAGAGCCTTGTGCACTGACTGATGTACTTTCATTTTTATAATGAAATTTCAGTAGTCTTTTCTTTTTTTTTTCTTTAAACAATTATCTCCCTGATATTCTTATGCGTGTTTCTGAGTTAGACATGACACGTTCCTATGTAGAGGAAATCATGGCTTATATTTAAGTCATAAATGATCTACTGTAAGTATTGCTAATGATGACAAAGTTGGCACGATATGTATAAATAGTTGCATATAGAGCCAGTTTATTGTTTTGCACTCACACAGAATAGGTTTATATTGCTTTTTCCATTACTTTTTCTATAACCCTCAGTATTGTACAGCCATTCTTTTTTTTTAGAAGTATGTAGCATTTGATTTTGTTATGTTACCAAACTCTCTTAAGTAATCACTTTTTTTTTTATATACTAGAAAGCAAGCATGTGAAGCCATAGTACTCTTGTTATTGTAGTGCTTAGAATTGCCAAACAGAATTAGACTCCTCTCCAATGTTAGGGACTTCAAAAATACTTTTACTGTATACTGGTATAGTATATACCATTTTTTGTGCTGTAGCATATCTTTGTGGCAACATTCCTGTGAGTGTTCTACAAGGGCGGTCATACTCGAAGATCAGGTATATAATTCTCATCTCACTTTGGTTTTATGCCAATAAAAAACTCAATGGAGTATTCCAGTTTCATATTAGTATCACTCCTGATATCTATAGGCATAACTGAAATTATAATTGAACTCTTAACTCAGTGTAGAAAAAAATTCTGCAAAAAAACATTGAATAGAGAGAGGGAATGTCTTTGGTAGTCAAATCCAAAAGTCACAGCCTTAATCAAAATATTTTTTTCTTGTCAAATCGAGTAATTAGTAACTTTATATAAAGCAAAATATTTGACATAAAATATTTGGATTTGGGGGCTTTTGAAATAGAATTTAGCAAAGGGAGAGCTAAAGTCACCTTACTGCAGGAAAAAAACCCCATCACGTGCTTGTTGTCCAGTAGTTCAGTCAGTACAGTTCTCCTTCAGATGATATATATCTTCCAGAAATACCAAGATTCATCTTCTATTTGGATGTTTTCTGCCAGTATTTCTCACATTTTATTAGAGTGCTCTCATCACTAACCTACAGAATATTTGGGCTTGGCATAAGGCATTGGGTTTCTGTTCTCTCTGTTTCTTTATATATTATATATTCTTTATATATTTCTCTTTATAGAAAAAAAAACACTGAAGGAGGGACTGAGATGCAGGTGTTCAAATTCATGAAGAGTCAGCCTCTGGAGGTAGAGAGCCTGTGCTGGTGTTGGGTGGTGGGGAGTTAATTTTCTTCACAGTAGCTGCTATGAGGTTGTGTTTTGAATTTGTGCTGGAAACAGTGCTGATAACACAGGGAGGTTTTAGCCATTGCTGAGCAGGGCTTGCACAGTGTCAAGGTCTTTTCTACTCCTCACCCTACCCCACCAGAGAGTGGGCTGGATGCACAAGAAGCTGAGTGGGAACACAGCCAGGACAACTGACCCCAACTGACCAAAGGGATATTCCACACTATATGACATCATGGTCATAGGGGGAAGATTGATCAGGGACCACTGCTTGGGGTTTCGCTGTTAATCAGTCAGTTGGTGGTGAGCAATTGTTTTCGTTTGTATGGCTTTTCTTTCTTGGGTTTTCTTTTTTTCTCATTATTTTCATGATGATGATGATGATTATTATTAATTTCAGTTATTAAACTGCTCTTAACTCATGAAGTTTTTTCACCCTTTCAGTTCTCTTCCCCCCTTTCTGCTGTGATGGGGAGTGACTGATAATCTGTGTGCTGCTTAGTTGCCAAATGGCATTAGACCACAATAGTTTCTACTGGTTTTTGTTATGCAGACAAAGGGAGATGGAGGAATAACTGCTTTGTACTCCAGTACAAAGTCAGTCAGACTCTAGTAAGCCAGATGTTTTCTTATCAGGTGGAAACACTGGTGTTTTTTCTGGCCCATGAGGGTTGCCTGGTGTGGTTTCTTGATGTGGCACTTGCCCAGTTGTTTTTGTGGCTGCAGACGTGAGACTTACTCAATCACTTTGTTGAAACTCTTCCAACTTGTAGGATCATCATAGAATGGCCTGGGCTGGAAGGGACCTTAGAGATCATTTTAATCCAACCTCCCTGTTGTGAGCAGGTACGCCACCTCTCAACTAGGTCAGGCAACACGTGAGAACCGAACGGGAACTGAACCCGTGACCTTTGGTGTTTCAAGCACCATGCTCAACCCACTGAGCTAAACTGAGAATTACTCTCCTTAGTACTTTGAATTTTCTAATCTGTTCCCTTGAAGTCTCCCTCTAATCCTTGTTTTGATGTTGCTGTGTAGTTCCCACTGTAACTAAAAAAGACAAGGTGGAAAAAAAGGAAGAACTAGTGTTACTTCCAAAATGTCTAGATAGGTCGTGAAGCTCAAGAAAGTCCAACTCATTAAGAGATATGGACATCTAGTGTCTAATCAAAATGGAATTCTTTAAATACTTTTGAGAATATCAGCCTAACTGATCTGCCTAAGGTCAGAGAAAGAAAACATATCAAAGTGAGGAATGAACTGAGGTTTTACATAGCCTCTTATCATTCCTTTAACCACAAAATATATCATTTCAAATGCTTTAGCATTTAACTTTAATAGATACTGGCAGCATAGACCTTTTTTTCTGTTGTATTTTCTTATTTCAAGATATTGCAGAGAAGCAAGGTTAGTTGGTCAGCTATTACAGCATATTCACAGTTATAGATCTTAACTGGCTTTCCATCTGGCATGGATCAACCATTTTACAGTACTGCCAGTTTTTTTCAAACCTCTTTACGGGTAGGAAGATGGCTGCTCTGCATTAGCTGTTGTTTCATGTAAACAAAAGCATTCTCTATGCTGATAGATTTATGATTAAGGTGGCTGCAGAAATGTTCCTACCATTAGTGCATAATGGATACTTTGTCAGTAAGCAATTTTTCTTCATTCACAGAGCTGCAATTATCAGCTTTGCTGGACTCTAGACAGTTTTGAGTGTGCTTCATGGAGCTTTAGCATTTCCTGCTTGTCTGCATGTGACAGTAGCACATCTGTGGCCCAATCCAAGTAAAGATACTTTGTATAGTTCCGCACTGGTTTTAGCTGGTGTAGAGTTAGTTTTCTCCATAGTAGCTGCTATGGGGCTGTGGTTTGGATTTGTGACCAAACCAGTGCTGTTAATACAGGGATGTTTTATCCATTGCTGAGCAGGGCTTGCACAGCATCAAGCTCTTTTCTGCTCCTCACCTCACCGGCGAGTGGGCTGGGGGTGCACAAGATGTTGGGGGCGGGGCACAGCTGGGACAGCTGACCCCAGCTGACCAGAGGGATATCCTATACCATATGACATCATCCTTAGCAATAAAACTGGTGAGTGGGGAGATGAAGGAAAGAGGGAATGTTTAGAGTGATGGTGTTTATCTTCCCAAGTCACTGTTAAGCATGATGGAACCCTTCTGCCCTAGAGATGGCTGAACAACTGCCTGCCCATGGGGAGTGGTGAGTGAATACCTTGCTTTGCTTGCACATGCAGCTTTCTCTTTCCATCTTGAACTGTCTTTATCTTAGCCTGTGATTTTTCTCCCCGCTACCTTTCTGATTCTCTTCTGTAAACAACTAGTGGGGAAAAGCGAGCGGCTGGGTGAGGCTGAGCTGCCTGCTGGGATTAAACCACAGTAAAATCAAAGATCATTTAGTGTTTCCTTTCAAAGACTCCTCTAAATCAGGCCTTGTGTGCGTAGTAGCGATTGCAGAGGATGTATGGCTGTCCTCCCTAGAAGGTATAACCTTTGCCAAGCTTGGGGAGGTGATTTGTCTCTGCATTGCCATGGCTCCCTTCGATTAAGGGTTATTGCAGCAGTAATGGCATGCATCAGTTTTACTATTCTGAAAACATTCCTGTACTCAGGATGTTTAGATTAATGGCTGTATAATCCAGGTCAGAATCAAAATTCTTGCAGGAGCACCATTTACATTGTATTTTGTTGTTCTCAATAAATTATCATAGTAGTGATATTTAATTCATCATTTACATTTCATGAGTTTCTACGCCTTCAGTTTTGGGGACAGGGTAAATAAAATCAAGATTTCTTAATTACCATGTCTTAACAGTTTGTTCATGCTTGCTGCTAGGTCACTCCACTTTTTCAAACTGGGGAATTGTGTGGGGGGAAGTTCATGCAGGCTTTCCCTCTGCATTCTCTTTAAGAGTTAATTCAGTCATGCGTAGTGGAACTTACATCCATATAAGATACTCTGAAGAAATGACTAGCAACAGGTAATCCTGGAAAAAAGCAAGATCTAAGAAAATTCTGGGCTTCTGTACTTCCATACTGTGTGGGTAACAGACGCATTGAGGGTGCGTGGTCTGTGCACAGTTCTGTTACTAGCCAAGTATCTCTTAATGAGCAACATAAGAAATAATTGCTTAAAAAAATGAGAAAATATTGTACCTTCCTTGTGGTTAAATGTTCTGGTTGGATTTCTAAATCCTTGTCTCCTAGCCCTCATAGCAGTTATCTGGGCCAAGGTATATAAAGATTTAAATGTCTGATGAACCTATGACAATATAGAAGCACCAAGACAGGTTTAGAGATCCTGGCTGGAAGACTAACACAAAGCTTAAAAAGGAAATGCAAAACAATAAAGACAGACTAAAAGAAATACCTGTCTTAGCCTTTGACTTGCCAAACAAGTTCCAGCTGTGTTATTAAATATATTCTGCCAGGCCACTTCCACCAGGCTTCCTCCAAAGCCAGCAATGAAATGCTGGGGAAGAATAGGCACCAGTGGGAGACCTTCTGCCTCAGTTTCCTATTGCTCAAGTGTTACACAGCAGCAAGCTGGAGTTCATCTTTTGAGTGCCAAAGTACTGGCCTCTCTCAATAACTGGCCTTCTAACTGCTGAACTTCAAGTTAAAAAAAAAGAAGATTCTTTGTGGTGAACTCCTTTGCAGCTGATGAGGGCATCCGTGCTGCAATCCTGCACTGCAACACTTATTAGCCTCCCATTTTTCTCTGACCCCCCCATTCATCAGCTTTCTGAAGCTGTGGGGAATGAAGCAAGGCTGGCATCTCTCTGTCCTATCTGCAGCATGCTTTCTGGGGGGCAGTCCTGGAGACAGACAGGGAAGGGGTTAAAGCGCTCTGTGTTTTGCACTTGGCTACTAACCTCCTAGCCAAGGGGGAATTGTTCTCCTTGCATTGAAATTTTTCAATCTCTTTGCATTACTTTTGGTGCTGTGTAACATTTTAAAAGCTCCCTGACTCACAGTCATGGCCAGAGGCAGAGTTCTGCTGGGAGAACTGTAATGTACAGAGCCTCCTCAGCAAAGAGCAAAGCTATGGCAATTAAATTGAATACAGCGTGATTTGGGGGTTTATGAAGCACTGCAGACTAACCCACCACTTTTTCATGTTGTTTATTTCCAGCTCCCATCTACAACTGGGCAATTCAACAGGATATTTTGAGCTCTTTAATTTTTTCTTTTTGCAGTGTTTCATGGTTGCTATGATTTTGCCATAAAAAAGCAGGTATACACCCTGCAACCCTGGATCAAGAGAGGCATAGGGAGTTTGGAAGTTTTGGAACTGAATTATAGATAAACATAGCCTGAACCCGATGTTATATACTGTTGAATGCATTGAACAGAAGCACAGAAGTCATGTGAACTGTTAAATAAAAAAAAAAAAGTTGCTAATAGGAATACATACCACGTATACTAATATTGAGTGCAGTTCTCTAGTGTTGCAGTGTCCTGTCTTAAAGTTGCTTTGCTCAAATAAAATCTATAAAATCCAAATGGTAATACATGTAAGAAATTTTTAACTGTTGCACCTAAGAATATTTTGTTCTAGATGAAAAAAAATTAAATGTCTTGAGTACAACTTACAAAAACTTTTTTTTTTTTAAATTGATCATGAGCAGATAGTTCTTCCCTCATTTTCAATCCCTTATGAAGGCAGAATTAAAACACTCCCACTAGATACCTTTTCACCACTTTTTTTTACTTTGTTTAAAATCTAAAACATAGCTTTTCTAATCAGAACAGAATACCCTACCCTAAATTTAGAATAGGAAGTGCAGGCATCTTTCTAGGGTGCTTTTATTTTCTTCTTCAAAATTTGTTAGGTTTTCTGGGTTCCCAGTTATAAATCCTTTCTATTAGATATTTCAGAATGTACCTAACAAATAAACATTTCTATGTAATTTATTGATATGGATAGTCGTATTATTCATAAGGAAAATATAACTTTTGGCAGTGTTAGAAAATGAAAAATATATATGGTTAGATACTTTACTGTTTCTTCTGTTTCTTTCTTTCTGAGGTCCATATCGTGTCATTGATTTTTAAGCAGAACTCTTTATTGATTTGGTAGAAACTTCTGCTTAGAAATCAATAAAACAATATGGCCCTAACAAAGTGGTGAATTCCATAGTGATATAAATTCTATTTTTGTTTTAAAATGTAAAATGCATCCATCTTAAATCCTGCAAGCATTATTTCTTGTACCTGACAACCAGCAGACCATAGAGTAGGCTGGCACTTCATTCCGAGGTTGTAGGTCTTAATGAGACAAGATTATTAATTTATTATTAAGTCTTCAATCCACAGTGGGATTTAAAATTTGTTAGCATACAACTGTGGTTTATGGAAATGCTAGTTGTGAGAAAAAAAGCTGATCCCTTTCTATTCAAGTTAGTACAACTTGCAAACTGCCAGTCATCCACCCCTAATGAGGAAGGGCTGCGGAAGGAAATGTATATTCATTTAACAGATGTCCTATGCCCTTACAAAAGTGTGAGGGCTCAGTTTTAATACCTGCTTCAGGGCCAGCATAGGCAAGAATAGCTTCAAGAAACCATTAAGTCATTTTCTCTATTAAAAGAAAGATCAATTGCCTGGAAGAGTGGGGAAAAATAAACTCTAAGATCTTCATGTTGCCTCAGTACTTGGTGCTGCCCATCTGAAAATGAATATAGATATTGTGTTATTGTTTCTTGCCTAGTTCTAAATTCCAGAATAGCTCTATTTTCTTCAGCATGGATTCCATAGATTTAGCAGTCTTCATGCTGCCTCCATTGGGGGCTGGGTCACAGCATTTTTAGATGGTATGAATGCTCATTTTCACCAGTTTTTATTGCTGCTGAATTTGGCATGAAGTTGCAAATGACAGCTAAATCTACATTTTATTGAACTTGTTTCATATTCCGTAATATTTAAATATTTACATCCCTAATACTTAAATACTTACATCCTGTAGCACTGTCGTTTTATTAATAGCAGACAATGAATCAGAACATCTCATAAATACAAAAAGACAGTACCTCTGTTAATTATACTGTGGTTAGAAAACACTGTATTTTCCTATCTGTCTTTCTGTAAAAATCATCTGTGCTGGTATAAACAGAGCAATGTGAGAGCATAACAATTTCTACAGGTTTGGTGTTTTTTTCTACTTCTTTGCTGATGGCATTTGGCTGCTACAGCGATCACCACAGTTTTAATTGTCACCTTGATGTGATAGTCCTGTCTCAGTCCTGTAGTTAGTTAACACTGATTTATTTTTAAACTGTGTACCTGGCATTTGTCAGTATAAATGAGTATCACTGTCTTATCTTGCTGGCTTCTGTGTTGTTTAATTTTCTACACAGACTGCAATTCTATGATTTTTGCCATATATCAGGACTACATTTTTAAATGTACTTTACAGCAGTCCTGAAGAACAACACAACTGTCACTTTGATGCAAGGCTTGTCATGAGAAGAGAATGCCAGTCCTAGACTTCACGTTGCGTGTTAGCAGCTTTGTGGTATTTAGCTTTTACTTCCCCTTTTTTTAATTCCCATGGAATTCATAAAATTCTATCCTCCAGAGTCCAAGGTTCAGTATAAACTCTGTCCAAGACCACCCACAGACAGGAGGTATTTCCAAGATGCTTTTCTGGCAGAGACAAACAAGCAAAGCATTCCTGCTCTGGGCAGTAGGTTGGAAGAGTGGGTCCCCTCTTCTCCAGGATTTTCTGTGTAAAACTGTAGTAAATAATTTTGACATCATTGATAGGTAGCAGCTTTGTCCGATATCTGGGTCATAAAGTGAAAGCTACAGGCCTGTCCTCAGACAGACACAAAGGTAACGGTAAGCAGAGCAAGAGTGAGCTATTCCTGCAATAACTGTACAGTGTTCTAGAGCAGCTCAGTGCTACAATCAAAATAGCAATCTTTTTAAAAACTGTGATTCCTAATCTTTTTCTCTGTCTCTAGAAACTAACTAGGTGTGAGAATTTTGATGAACGCTTCAATGTAATTTTATGTAATTTGATGTTGCCATGTAAATCTCTTTTATAGGTCCCTTTAGATGGAATTTAATGCGGCAAAACCCTTGTCATCAGAAGGATTAATGCCTGCATTAGCATTTCTGCAATAAAATCAGAAGCTAAGTGGTGGAGGCCACAGACACCTCAAACCTGGATTCCTCTGCTCTGCTTTAAGTGCTGGAGTTTTTATTACTTGCTGTAGGGAAGCCGTTGCCAATGCTTACAAGGAACTGCTTATCCCTGTTTCTCTGGGTCCTGTTTGATGGAGGTCTCCTAACGCCACTGCATCCACAACCACAACAGACTTTAGAAGCAGAGCCAAGAGAAAATGTTGTCCCAGTGCCAGGGAGGAGGTCGTCTGCCCAGCGAGTCAAACGAGGCTGGGTGTGGAATCAATTTTTTGTGCTGGAGGAGTACATGGGCTCCGAACCTCAGTATGTGGGAAAGGTAATTTTTTACTCTTTCTTTAAAAGTTGAAATGACACAGACAAATAGTAAAAATGTGCTATAAATGTGTATCTATTTCTGGTGGGGCAAATCTTCTTCAACTGACAGTAGTTCCCTCTGTTCATCCCCTTCACCATTCAGCCTCACATAGAGCCTCTGTAGACATTATTTCGAGTGCACAAGTTTGTAACGTTTACTTTCTACCTTTGTACGTTTGTCTTATTTCCTTGTCCTTGGTTATGGAATTAAAGAGAATAGCAGTTCTGAGATAAGTTTGTAATACACAACTAACTTTAATTGAATCCTTTGTAATAGCATACTCGATTTTTAGCAATGGGTGTCAGACTGATAGCAAAGATTTAAACCAGAAATCTCTAGCCCAGAATGCACAGTCATTTCTGGGATCGATATGCTTACTCTCGTCAGTTTTCAGCTAACGAAGATAAATGCTTTTTGCTCTATTATCTTATGCATCAGTACAATTTGCTTTTATTTCTGATTATTAAAGTTGTTTTCAAGTATTTCTAATATGTTTTATTGTTTTATAAGTCAAACTCTAGCATTATAGCTTTCATACTTTGTGTGCAGACATACACACTCATGCAGAGAATTTATGCAATTTTCTCATTATATGGACACTGTTTCTGTTATAGGACATAAGTAATTTGATAGCCAAGTGTTTGAGGGGCGTGAGGGGTCAGTTTATGTAATATAGTTTTCAGACAGGAAATCTGAAAACAAGACCTGTAAAAAAAAGTAGCATAGTATATAATTGGATGCAATGCATAATTTTCAGTTTAAGTAAAGGCCCTTGCTCAATGAAAATAAGAGGTCAGGGATTCATTTCATGGGTCCCTAAATGCAACTTCCCTTGATTTGGATTCACCTACCGTAAAAATGAGGCATCATGCTTCAATTTTTACTTTAATACCATGTTTTAACTTTTTTTTTTTTTAATGTAAATGCAAGGATTGTGGTAGGGTTTTTTTCCTAAATATAAATAAAATTTACAGAAAATTGATTTTTCCTCCTACCCTTCCAGGAAGCTATTCTGAGTAGAGGTTGTATAATTAAAATAGCAAAAGACTACATGTGGTTCAGTAGATGATTGGACAAACCAGCCAAAAACCTACTTGGAATTTACACATGTAGGCACTAGTGTTAAGCACTAAAACATATTAGTCAAAACAATTCACAGAGCATTATGGTTATTACAAACATAACATCATGAGTTTGGTTTACAGTCTGAAGAGAGGGGGATCTCATAATGAAAAATTGCATCTCTGTGATGCCTGGTTGGTACAAATCACACTTGCTTTAACAGAGATCTTTGTTCTGGCCATTCACTAAAGATGCAGGCACAGAGTCTGATCTCATGCGATCCTGTAGCACAGGCAACTTGTTTGCTGTGCTTCTTAACATGGAAGGCAGATGTGTTATTGCTGCATTGCTGTAATTCATTAGTCTTTATTCTTTAATGTAAGATAGTCTGGGTAGTCATTTAGGGTATTTTCCACAGAGCTGTCAGAGGAAATAAAGCACTGAATGGGAGAACTTCTTCTGAGAAATTTTTCTTTTTAATCCAAATAGTGAAAGCCATGCTTAAAATAAATTCAAAACATCGTCAGCATACTGAAACACACTCAACAGTGATAGCCAATATCTTTAGATCTTAGATAATTTTTAAAAATCACAGAAAAATTTTAAGGCATGAAAATCAATGGAGTTCTTGGTTGGTTGCAGAAATAAATTTGAGTTATATTTACCATAATTTAGCTTTTTTTCCAAAATCATGTATTTTCAAAGTAGTGATTTTTCTAATACTACTATGCTATAATTTAAAGTGATATTAAGCATATGATAAAGTGCAGATCATTTCATGTGACCTGAAATCAGAGGGTTTTTATCTTCTTCTTCCAGCCACAGTAGCCAAACAGAATAAAATCACATGTGGGTTGTCGGTTTTATTACTTACTATAGAACTGCTGCCACTAATAATGTTACAGTAATTTATAAATAGGAGTTTAATGTGTCTATTAAATCAGCTGACAATTTTGCTAAACAGTTAGGGGTGACTAGTTAATTTTGGAAGCCACCTGCAAGAGAATGCAGATTTACACCAATAATGTCAGTTGTTACCAGCCAACACACTGAATTCTTTCTATGTCTGTTTTTAGAAGACTACCTCAAGAAGTGTCAGGTTACAAATCAAAATATATTTAGAAACTGATGGGGATTAGGCTAGCTCACAGTTAAAGAACTTGAAATAGTGCTTTATGTTAACCCATTAAAAGCATTTAACCTGGATATTGAATCAAAGTTTGCAAATCCTCTGCAATATGGAAAAGCCATAAAAATCCACTAGACTACCAAACAAATGATACCCTCCTTTAGTATAGATCCATGTAGGCAGATTCAGGCTAAAAAGCAGAATTGGAATATGGTGTTGCTATGTGTCCCATGAAAATTCAAGGGATGCTTGCTGTAAAATAAGGTTTGCTTACGTACTTACTTTGCTGTGCTTTATGTGTTTTCCTGATACTGTTGGATGCAATGTACTTTATGTGTTTTTGTGATACTCCAGAACGCCAGGCAAAACAGCACGTATGGGTTAAGATAAAAGAATTAATTATTCTTTTTTTGTGCCAAAGCTCAATCCTCATTGGATGGTGATAGAGAACATAGAATCATAGAATCATAGAATGTTAGGGATTGGAAGGGACCTCGAAAGATCATCAAGTCCAATCCCCCTGCCAGAGCAGGAATGCCTAGATTATGCCCCACAGGAACGTGTCCAGGCAGGTCTTGAATGTCTCCAGAGAAGGAGACTCCACAACCTCCCTGGACAGCCTGTTCCAGTGTTCCGTCACCCTCACTGAGAAGAAGTTTCTTCTCGAGTTTAAGCGGAACCTCTTATGTTCCAGTTTCAGCCCATTACCCCTTGTCCTATCAGTGGTTGTCACCGAGAAGAGCCTGGCTCCATCCTCGTGACACTCACCCTTGACATATTTGTAAACATTAATGAGGTCACCCCTCAGCCTCCTCTTCTCCAAACTAAAGAGCCCCAGCTCCCTCAGTCTTTTCTCATAAGGGAGATGCTCCACTGCCTTAATCATCCTAGTTGCCCTGTGCTGGACTCTCTCCAGCAGTTCCCTGTCTTTCTTGAACTGAGGGGCCCAGAACTGGACACAATATTCCAGATGGGGTCTCACCAGGGCAGAGTAGAGGGGAAGGAGAACTTCTCTTGACCTACTAACCACCCCCCTTCTAATACACCCCAGGATGCCATTGGCCTTCCTGGCCACAAGGGCACACTGCTGGTTCATGGTCATCCTGCTGTCCACCAAGACTCCCAGGTCCCTTTCCCCCACACTACTCTCTAATAAGTCATTCCCCAACTTATACTGGAACCTGGGGTTGTTCCTACCCAGATGCAAGACTCTACATTTACCCTTGTTATATTTCATTAAATTTTTCCCCGCCCAACCCTCCAGCCTGTCCAGGTCTCACTGAATGGCAGCACAGGCTTCTGGTGTGTCAGCCACTCCTCCCAGCTTGGTGTCATCAGCAAACTTGCTGATAGTACTCTCTAGTCCCTCATCCAAGTCATCGATGAATATATTGAATAATACTGGTCCCAGTACCGACCCTTGAGGCACTCCACTGGATACAGGCCTCCAACCAGACTCCGCCCCATTGACCACGACTCTTTGGCTTCTTCCCCTTAGCCAGTTCACAGTCCACCTCACTACCCGAGAGTCTAGACCACACTTCCTCAGTTTAGCAGCAAGGATGCTGTGGGAGACTGCGTCAAATGCTTTACTGAAGTCAAGGTAGACCACATCCACCGCTCTGCCATCATCTATCCACCTTGTTATATCCTCATAAAAGGCTATGAGGTTAGTCAAGCACGACTTCCCTTTGGTGAAGCCATGTTGACTGTCTCTAATGACCCTCTTATCCCTGATATGCCTTGAGATGGCACCAAGGATAAGTCGTTCCATCACTTTCCCAGGGATGGAGGTGAGGCTGACCGGTCTATAGTTACCCGGGTCCTCCTTCTTACCCTTTTTGAAGACTGGAGTGACATTTGCTTCCCTCCAGTCCTCAGGCACCTCTCCCATCTCCCAAGACTTGGCAAAGATGATGGAGAGTGGTCTAGCCATGACATCAGCCAGTTCCCTCAGCACCCGTGGATGCATCCCATCTGGACCCATGGATTTATGGATGTCCAGATTGCTTATTTGGTCCCTAACCCAGTCCTCATCGACTAAAGCAAACTCCTCCACTGCCCTGACTTCCTCTGGGGCCTCAGGGGAACGGGGCTCCTCAGGACAGCCTCCAGCAGAGTAGACAGAGACAAAGAAGCCATACAGTAACTCTGCCTTCTCTGTATCTTCTGTCACCAAGGCACCCACCTCATTCATCAGTGGGCCTACATTGCCTCTGGTGTTAGTTTTATCTGCCACGTATTTGAAAAAGCTCTTCTTGTTGTCCTTGACCCCTCTCGCCAGGTTCAATTCTAGGGAGGCCTTTGCTTTCCTAGTTGCCTCCCTACATCCTCGGACAACAACCTTATATTCTTCCCAAGTGGCCAGCCCCGCCTTCCAAGATCTGTAAATTCTCCTCTTGCCCTTGAGCTTACCCAGCAGATCCCTGTTTAGCCACGCAGGTCTCCTGGCTCCCTTCCTTGACTTCATCAGAGTATCAGATCCTTGAGCATGACTGTGTCCCAACACAGATTATGAACACTAGCAAGGTATCAATATTAATTGTCCTTACATTGGTGTAGCTGAAGAGGTTGCAGCCCCAACAGAACACTGTAAATCTTGCTGTAACCTTTCTTTATTGTTGTGTTTCAATAGTGATATGCAGAGGAAGCATAATAAAATAAAATTCAAGAGAACAAAATAGATGTAAACAGTAGTAGGTTTTTCATTACAAACATAACAAAAGGTTTTAGTTGTTATACACGTAGCAAGTTTATGTTTATATGTGTGTCTTTGTGTTCCTAGTGCATAAATGTACTACATCTTTCTTGAGTTGCACACCTGCACAGTTGCTCTTAGTAAGGGTTTTTGCTGGCTGTCCTCCAGCTTGCAGAGACAGGCATGTGGCAACGTGTGCTGAACACGAACTGGGTGCATAGGAAAAGACTGCAAAGTCCTATTTGTTATAATGGGACTTTTCTCTTCTGTTTTTCAGCATGCAAAAAATTAAATATTCTCAGCTTGCCAGATACTATTTTGCTAATGAGTAACCTCCAGGTTTTGCAACATTTTGTCCTACATGCTCCCATATAAACTACTAAAGATCTGTTTTTTTTGGTTATGATCCCCACCAGGTGAAAAATGTAATAGTCGTAAGTGCTCTACAGCAGTGCAGGGTGCACACAACAATATTCTATTTCTTATCTGACTCAGTCCTGAGAAAGCCCCATCATCTCCAGAGGTTTCGCCATATATCAAGGCAAAAACAGTGCTGATCTGGAGGCAGCAGAGGTCTATACCCACGACCAGAACAGACTGCTTTTCTGAAAACTAATGATTTATCCTGTGCATCTGAAATATGAGCATAGAATTCATTTACACATTTTAGAGGGGATACTTTTTAATATAATGAAATTAATGTTGACCATCTGTCAGGTTTAAATCAACACCTCTTTGTGAATGCACACTCAGATTTTACAGTTATTTTCCCTCTTGGATGGCAGGGCAGTCTGTGAAGCAAATTTTGCACTGCTTGTGCAGAATCTGTTTTCAGACAAACGACTTTACAGTGCTATGGCTATAATTTTGGTGTTATTCACAAGCACTGAAAGAAAACTGTAATTAAAGAGAAAAAAAATACATGCAGGGAATTTGAAAGCTACTCCCTTTGAAGATAAAGAAAAAAGGAAAAGAAAAACCTTACGTCTCTGTTCATAACTGTTCCCTGATTAATCTTTTTTTAAAAAAAAAAATATATGTATTTCTACTAGATTTATTCTAAGTGAGTCAAAGTAAGTTTTTTTCCTAGCTTATCAGATTCTATGTCCACAACTGAAGTAACAGTGTTGGAGAGACCTGTATGTCATTTCCATTAGACATTTGCACAGTGCCATCTTCAAGATGAGAGCTGTTTCAGGGACTGCTGCTAGTAATGTGCTAATTAACTCCCATGATACAGGACAGCACAGTTGCTCATTTCTGGATGATTTTAATGTGAAAGGTCTTCCAAACAGTATTTATAAGAATGAACTTGTTCAGTACATCTTTAACCCACAGGAATTCATATAACCACCTCTCTCTGCAGGCATCACAGTGAAATTCTTGCTGGTCCTTAGTTGTCCTTAGATGATAAATTCAAGCACGATCAGGAATGATCACGTTAGCCTGACTGACTGAGTTTATACCATGCAGATTTTCAACTAAAAGCATTGTCACGATTTATTACAAATAAGAAAATTGATGAGGAGAAATGAAGTAGTAAGAGAAGTGAGAGAGGAATTAGAACTGGGGGCAGAACTCCAGACTTCTTATCTTGCTGTGTTGAGCTGAGACCTTTGTCTCTCTCACTTATGTCTGGCTGTTGAAAAAAATGATGATGCTAAAAGCTTTGCATCCAGTATATTGCATAAAGTGTGTGAGACACAAAGCAATTTTGACAACTGCACGTGTGAGAAGGAAGTGGAACCATGGAAACACAAAACCCTCATGAGCAAGTCAGACTTGTGTTTAATGTTTACTTTTGCAACCTTATCTTTTCACAAGGTGTATAAAGACCTAGCTTTATTGTCACATGTGGTAGAGATGAGCAACTGAGAACAGAACATTTCTTATTGATCTAGTGGCTTTACTTGTTTATTGATTTACTTATGTAGTTCATAGGAGGAAAATCGGAAGCAGCGTACTGGTAGTAGCAACACCTTTTGCCTGTGGTCCTTGCAGTCATGAAAATTATATGAGGTATTTAGAGATTAAAAAAAGATGAGAACTATGTATTCATTGATTGCATGGAAGAGGAGAAAGGGTGAGTTCAGGACGAAGAGAGATCAAAATAAAAAGGCAGGCTTAACTTCTTGAACTGTAACCCACATTTTAGTGGATGTAAAAGGTTGCAGTCATTGTTCTAGACTGTGGAAGGATGTTTAAATACTTGTAGCCATTCCTGTATCTGGGTAATAATGCGTAAATCAACAAGGAGGTTCAGAAATAGAATAGAAGTTATGATTGCTGCAACATGTGAGGTGTTAAAAAACAAGGGCAAAGCATGATACCTAACACAAGCATGCTGCAAAAATATAAATTCTTGGTAGGAAAAGTCAATTTATAGAACTATTAATGAAAGAATTGCTAAGTGATGAGAGACCAGTTTAAAACCTGAAACAATAACATTTTCCCAGCAAGAATCAATCAATTGTTAGTTAAGCATACTCTTTAAGAAAAAGAAAGTTTTCCAATTAGGTGTCCAGCACCAACCTATAGAAGAAACTCAAGAGTTAGAAAACTATCCCATTTTCAACCACTGCATCTAATATCCTTGCATTTAAGTCATAGGCAGAAATGACAGGTTGGGATTGACAGTTTTGTCAGGTGCTGCAGTTACATCCAGCACAGTTTGAGAGTCAGGGCCCCGAGAGTCTTTCCACAGCAGACATCCTAAGATGCAAAAATTCCCGTGCTTCTGAAGTATATATCAAACCAAAATTTGTAAATCTTATCTGATACAGAAAGCAAAGGGCTCGGAGCAGGTGTTGGTTTTGTGGTACACACCATTTCCCTCTCCCTCACACACCCCCGTATGGCACAGGCTGTAAATTTCTTGTCTCTCTTTTCCCTCTAGAGATAACCAGCCTTAATCCTTCTTTCTGTCTCTCTGCACCTGACATCCACTCTACTGCAAAAACTACAATTGCTTTACTCCTTACAGAGGGTCTGTTACATATCCAATTAAATTCTGAGCAATGAACCCAGCTTGTAGTTAACTTTGAACTCCATAGCTTCTTTCTGTTTTGAAATAAACCTCATGCCCCCCTAAAACTGCTTATATTTTCCACATGTTGGTGGATGTCTAATGAAAGGAACTGCTTTCATAAATGGTCCTTTTATTCACTGAATAATAATTGATATGTAAACCAGATTAGATTGCATTTTTTCCACCTGGAAAAACAAACTGCAAAAAACCCAGCATGAATGAAAACTCAAAAAAAAGTCTTTAAAAAGTGTTTGACAAGACTAAAGCTGAGGAAATCATATTACATAAGAATAAACATAATATTCAGATATCCCAGTGGCAGAAGATATTTTCGTTATAGGAACATTATTGCGTAGTTCTTTCTCTGTCACCACTCATTCCTGAATATATACTTGTTCCTGAATATATACTCCATCTAAATACAGATTATTCAAACCCAAATAATCCAATAATATTGTAGAGTCATTTACCGACCAGAGATTATGCTGTTTCTAAGGGCAGATGATCTCATGCATAAAAACAGTCTGGTTGAAAAATACCCTTTTCTTTCCAGGATTGTTTTTAAACCCTGATAAATTCCGTAGTTTATTTCACTGTGTAGCACCAGAAGGATGTGTTCTATGACCACTACGTGGCAGTTATCTGTATGTTACAGTGCTACATAGGCAAGAGAGGATGACAGTTGAACTTGATGATCTTAGAGGTCTTTTCCAACCTTAAGGATTCTGTGATTAAGGATAAAGGTGCTTAAGTCAACACTGCTGAGTGGCGTTTCCCGTCCCCACCCAGCCTAGGGACTGATATCTCATGAAAAGTGAAAAGAGGAGGAGAAAAGCTGAAAGACATAATAAGTGAAGAAAATGTCCACCAACACTGACACAGGCTGAGAGTAAACCTAACAAAGCCTTAATTATTAGCTACTAGCTTAAATTTAATTTTATTTTGGATAAGATTGAGCCATGGCAGTGTTAGTTTGAATAATAAAAAAATACTTCAGAAATACAGTAGGGTTTATCTAAACAGCTATTTGCGGTAGTTGTTCTGGTATTTACAAGAGAAAAAAATGTGTGTAGAGAACAAAGCCAGGCTTGGAAAAAAGACTTCCATCTTCTAACACCAACTTTAATTCTACAGATTATTTCCTTGTGTACATTGTATCTACTTTAACTGTCAGTCCCTGAACATGTATGCTAGAGTTGTTACTGATACTGCTGAACTAGTGCCATTATGACCTTGCTACTGCTTACTAAAAAAATAGATTTTCAGTAACAGATGGATTATTCATGCCTGGTGTCATGAAAATACTTAACTAATCACTGAAAAAAATATAACCATGTTTCACCCTGGACACTATTGTGATGTATTCAGTATCAAAGTGTTTAGGCTGGGGCCCATGTTTTTTAACATGATAATAAATGGTCTGGGAAAGGGTGTGGATATCCAGGTGACAGTGCTTGCTGTTCATATTAAACTCTTCAACTTAATAAAGACAAAGGCCTAATAGGAAAAATGGGAAAAGGATCTTCTGAAACAGGATTAAAATAAGAGATGAAATTTGATATAAAGTGGTATGTACTGGGAGAGGAATAATTCCAACTTCATTAATAAAATGTTATGCTCTGAGGAAATTGTAATCTCTCTCAAATGAGATCTTGTTTTATAATACCTGTATGCACATTTGCTCAGTGTGTGGTGAGTACCAAAGAAGCAAATGGAATGTTAAGAATTCTTAGCAGCAGCAGAAGAAAATAAATGCCATTAGTACATCTTTGTATCTAAATTTCTGGTGAGCCTGTATCTTCCACGCCATGTGAATTATTTATCTCTGGTCTCAAAGAGGATATGTGTTCCAAAGAACTGGGGAAAGTTCAGGCAAGGATGCAAAAGCAATATTCAGAACAAAGAAAAGGAGGTAATTCTTCACAAAATGTATAAATCTAAAATTGCTAACTCCACACCACAGGGTGCTGTGGATATATAGAATTTTTCATGTGTGAGAGAAGAGAGTGAAGAAGTTAATGAAAAATAAATCTGCTGAAAGCTAATAACTACAGAGTCACCACCAATGTCTCCGCAAATTACTGGGGGCTTGGAAATCAGGTGGTGAACTGTGCTTTCTCCAACCTTATGCTTTTTCCAGGTACCCACTTTTTGGCTTTTGCCAGAGGCTGAGTTCTGGTCAGAGGCCACTTGCACACAACGCAGCACACCTTTCTTCTGTGGGGACCCGTGGCCAGTAACAGACATTCTCCTCCACCTAGGAGAAAATAATTGGAAGATTTTATATTGATGTTGTCCCCAAAAGTGACTCATTTAATTTTGTTGAAAGTTTGTTGGACAGTTTGATCAACAGGAATATGATCAAAGAACAGTTCAGTTCTGAACAGAAAATTCCCTAAATAATATTTCACAATTATAAAGGAAATATTATTTCCTTAAATATTATTTCTCCTACTGAAAATACAAATATTACTCCTTATGTGTAAAATGCAAACATCTGCAGTAGTTCACATAGCAGCATACTACTTGTTTAGCGAATGCGGCAGTATTAGTTTAAGACAGTAGTGTAAGTCAGCATCTTAATGTAATGTTGAGAAAAATGACCAGTTACCAAGAGGCTTGTGATATTGTTGCAAATATTGATGTCTGTCAAGATCTTGTACGACGTACCATTTCAAACTGTTTCGTTTTCTAGTCCTTGTCCTAGTTGACAAAGGATCGTCCTTAAAAAGATCCTTAAAATGAGCAGAGCCTGCTGAGGCCCCATACAAGCCCCTCAGAGGATACCTTAACTCTAAAGTTGGCCTAAGTGCCCAACACCTACGTGAAGCACGGCTGGGGCTGTGCTTACCCTCCTGTTAGCTGAGGGACTGTGTGTGTGCTGCAGCCCAGACCTCACGCTCCATTTTCCGTGCTGCCTGTGTGGTTTTCTTTCTCTGGTGAGAAGGAACCAGCTCAGGCCATGCTCAGGCCAGTTTGGCGATGAGAGGGGACTCACACAGCTGCAGTGAAACCTCCCAAGCAAGCTCGTCATCCACATGCAGCAGCACAAGTGTGACAACCCCTGAACTGGGGTGGTTACTGCATTCAAGCCCAAACTCAAACATAGCTGCAGAAGTGTCACGTGAAAGGCGTGTGGCTGTGGAAGATACATACCTGAGCTAAGCACCTGCCTGTTTCAGAGCCCTGTTAAGGACTTGCACTGAGATAGCAAGGTAGCAAAGAATAGGTGATTTATTAAAGCAACAGATACAACAGTCTCAGGAATATCATTGATAAATTCACTCACTGCAATAGTCCTAATATATAATAATTATAATAATAATAATTATTATTATAATAACAACAAAATACTATCCTGGATATTTCTCACCAAAAGGAGGAAATGCATTTCTTACAAAGAAGACGTCCCTGTCTTGAGTGAAGGAGAAAGATCACAGCCCATCGATTGCCTCTTTTGGGTTTGTTCTCCTCGCAGTGACATACTCCCTCCATATTCCTTGTATTCTATCCTTATGTACCTCCCCTTCTTGGGGTGATGTTTAGCATCATTTGGGTGGAGAGTTGGGGACTATAGTCATACATATTTAGCAAGTACTTCTCTGGGCTAATTAACATAGTCAGGGGTATCAACTTTAATATGCATATTGGGGATAATGAAGCAAAAGATTTTACTCTGGTGGCCTATAGAATTCTGTTTTGAAACAACTTATCTGCTTTCAGGATGGTATTGAAGTCATTAATCTGTCCACATTCTTTCGCCAAAACAGGGCCATCCTGGCACCACAAGACTCCTTCCTTCGGCTGTTTCTCACTGTGCAAGTGTTTCTCACATGTTAGTTTCCATCCCCAGTGTCTGCACAGCAGATAAGCAGATACCTGCATTATGCATTCTTAACTCCCCAGTTTAAAATATCACAGACAGACAGACAGACAGATACAAAGAGCAAATATTCCTGTATGTCTTCTTGCTGTGATGTTTTCATCTTTTTATACAAATCTGATGCTGTTCTTAAAAAATGCAATAGGTCATTTAAATCACACTCTGCAATCTGCTTCATGAAACTAAAACGATCTCATAAAATGAGTAAGAATTGAAACCATGTCATGTTAGTCTGCCTGGTTAGCTGAAAAGCAAAAAGTAAGTGAAAGGAAGCTTTTTTTATACTTTCTGCTTTAATTTTGTGGAAGAACTCCTTGTTTGTCTTGCAAACTTAAAAACTTTGAGTTCTTTATGTGTTTGCATAAAGTCTTCATATACAAAATGAATACCACATAAATTAAAGCAGAGTGGACGTGCTGGTTGAATAAGAATTTAGACTTGTCAGAAATGTGTACACCAACCTTTTTATTTTTCTTTGCTTCTCTGGGTCTTCAGAAGCACTTTTCTGGTGCTCAGCTCCATTTGCCCTTTGAAGAAGCTTAAGGTGAAGCAAGATGAGAGAGAATTTTCTATTCCAGTATCTTAGGGGATAATGTCAATAAAAGTTTTTAATTAGAAAACTTTTTCTTGCTGTGACTATGACAGTAAGTAGACCATTGTCCCTGGAGACGGCACTATGTTACTTAGCAAAGACTCTTCTATTCAGACTTCTCTCCCGCCGTTGCTTTTCAGCAGTAATATCTGAGTGAGCTGTTGATCATAGCTGATTGAGTCTTTTTTTTTTTTTCTTGTATCTTGGTGTTGATGTACAATTACTCTGTTGAAGAGAGTACATTTTTTTAGTGTTTCATAACACAGGAACCAAAGACATTTTCTTTGGGGTGTCAAAATTCGGATTTGGATTAATCTGTCAAAAATTATTAGCCTATAGATATTTATGTATTATGGCTTATGTGAATTAAGGATTACAATTTAAAAAGTGGTGCAGGGCAGTCTAATTCCTGTAACAATATGTTTTCTCTTATGGTGAGAACTGAAGCATAAACTGTCAAAGAAAGACAAGCAAAGTAAAAAATATCATTGAAGTTGTTCAATGTGTATCTTCTAGAATCTGAGAGCATTTTTTTCAGTACTATCATATAAACCAGTTAATAGCTCCTCCTTGCCAAATCCAGCTATATCAGCCCAACAGTAGGTAACTGCTTCTAGTTTAACCCAAAGTGATGTCAGTAGTAGAGTCCAAGAGGAAAAAAAAATCAAATAAATCAGTGAGTGTTTGCAGAATCATGAGATTCTTGCGTAAGACTGATGAATTCTGGCAGACAGCGTTTGTGCAGTTTAAGAACTGTAATAAAGATGCTGAAAACTTGAAACACTGGCCAATTTTAATGAGAATCTCTTTTCAGTAAAGGTATGTGTTACTGTGATGTTTTAAAAATGTTCAATATTTACTTCTTTTGAGTAATTTCTAGGCATAATTGAGTAATTTTGACTTGGTATTACTAAAATTTAAAGGACGACAACAGACTTATTATCTATATTAGAAATAATAGTTTTGTATAGCCAAACACAGAATCATAAATAAGTTCTTCTTTCATTTGGGATACAAGCAAGATTGGTTTACTTTATTAATCATTTTGACATGTTCATTGGAACACTTCATTTGTTGCATCTGAAAGCTATTGTAAGGCCTGGTTCTGAATAGCACTTACTACATCATTTCTTCTACTGCAAACAGAGTGTATAATGCTGCCAGATGAGCCTGGTAGTAACTGTAACATAATTTTATTACACAGGATAGTAAAATTAGATATATTGTCAATTAAAATATAAATGAATGTGTAACCCATTCTTTCATTTCAGAGAAACTTTTTTAAAGAAATTGTAATTTATCCTATATAAAAAAGAGAGAATTAATTTATCCTCTACACTTATTACTCTCTAAAAATATACTGTGATTCAAAGAGGTACTTTTATGGACCTCATCACTGAAACATCTAAATATTGCAATGATTATCCTTACAATGGTTCTGTAAGGCAAGAAAGTATTAGCTCTTTTCCATAAGTAGGAAGTTGAAGCAAAGGAAAGACTACTGAAACACTTGTCAGAGTAATTATCAAAATTAGAAACTCTAGAGACTAGGAAGTCCACTCTTCTGATTCTTTTATTCTTTTTCCTTTTTGTTTTTTAATATAAGTAATGGTCTGCTGTTTGATATTGTCTGAATTGATAGGTAGGAAACTGTTCTACACAAAACAACACAGTAACTGAGAGAGCTGGGCAGATCTGCCTACCTGGAAATGAAACAAAGGATTACTGATTAAATTTATATCCAGCAACTGCAATGCTCTTTAGGTTAAATAGTTAGCTTTCAAGTCCATTCCTACTGTGGACATCAATAATGTCAAATTTGTAACCGCAAGGTGAAGTAAGTTCAAGGTAAAGAGGGAAGGGTAGAAAAAGGTGATGCTGTCAATTGCTTGCTAGCCTACTGTGTTAATGGATCATCAAACTAGATGACAACATTATTAAAATAACAGAGAAAACAAGCAGTCAGAAGTGTTGTGCTCTTAATAATCTATCTGCACTATCCTTTGTGCTTCTTCACTTGTGTTCCTTGGAATAGATTGTTAACATGTTTCTTTGGGGAACCCAGCCCCAGAGACTGATTTGGAAGTAATGGTTTCCTCGTTGTGTTTAATAATTCTGACAGGCTGCTCGTTTTCTTTAATTTTCTCCAAGTATTAGTAGCTAAAAACTTGTAAGAAATAATGGTATAATTAACCTGTTGGAATTACTCTTCCTATAGGCTATACAAGATAATACAAAATGTGTGCTGAATTTGATCACATTTTATGCATTATACAGATAATTTTGTATTACTGGGGAAAATATAGAATGGTATTATTTGGGGGAAAAGAAGCTTGCAACCCCTCTGCCCAATATCCACAACACAGGAACCAAAGATTCTTTCATTCTGCATGTTTGTGCAGGCTCTGTTGCCGTGCTTGGTAATGATGGACAGTTGGTATGCTATGAGTTAGACAGGTATGTACAAGGCATTTTCTTCAGTAGTATATCTTCAATGTTACTTTCCAGTAATGTAGCCCAAACTGCAAGAAAAAAGTTAGAAAGATACAGGTAAAATTATTCAAACATTTTGCAAAGCCATTGGCATTGTATCATGATTGTGTATTTAAATAGCTCGAAGTCATTTATGATCTTAATATTCATGAGTATTATAAACTAAAGGACAAGATGAACAGAGGCCTAAAACAATTCCTACAAAGAAGGATAACGGTGATGTTTGTCTAAATGCTGCCAATACTCCACACATTTTGACAGACTTTTTAAACAAATCCTTTCCAGAAAATTTGTTCTTCAGATTCAGGGATTTGAAAGTAAATTTTCTTCTTTTTTTTTTTTTTCTGTTAAATTTCAGTTCATTATTTAAAGAGAAATCACCTTTGTTTGCAATACAAACATAAACTAAAGACCACTTCCTTTTTGACCTGCGTCCAAAAAAATAAATTGGACCTTTCCTAAAAAGTTCTTTTTGATTCTCTCAAATAAAGAAGTGAATATTGCCCTTCTTAAGTACTGAAATCCCAACAGTCTTTCAGAATCATGGCATTCATGTTACCTGATAGCTGGAAAATCTCTGTGAGCATTTTCATTCCAATCTAAAAGTGCACTGTTGAGGCAAAACTCTCCATCATTCAGATTTACAGTACTTTTGTTCACATAAGGAGAGGTCTTGGGAAGTACAAAGTACATCACTTCTGGATAAAACTAAGCCAAGACAACGAACTACATGAATTGGCACTTAGTCCGTTGAACCAAGTGAGATCTTGTCTGCAGAAAAAAAAACCCCTGACTTCCATTACTGTGGGCATAATTCCTCAGCATCAACTGCTTCATTTTACAGATCCACTCTTACTGGTTCACGTTAAACGCTAACAGAAGTACAGCTCATGTTTAATAGAAAATAGCTGTGGAGAAACTACCCAGAGCTAAGGGAGTGCTGGCATATTTCATCATTCCCCTTCTCTTAAATTTTAGATAAACTTTCCAATACTTACTGAGCAGAAGTGATTTTATACAGTCAAGTGTCCAATGGTGAGGGAGAAATTATGCAGATTGGTAGTATAAAGTCGAAGACTGTTACATCAGTTTTGGAGTGGCTCTTTATGATATTTTTATTAAGATTTATATTTATGCGAATTTTGCGCATAAATATGTCCTATTTTCATACTTGCAATGTACACCCCTGACAATGTGTACAATCTACGATCCTTGAAAAGTCTAGGTACTAGAAAATAAGTCTCTACGTTGTTTGCACAAAATCAGAGCAGAGATAGTCTACCAAGTTAGAAGAAATGAGCCTCCAAGGTACAGAGGCAAGAAAGACACCTCAGCAAAAACTTCTGTTCTTTGCTCTTGTGTATATTCTGCTGTGCTGTTGAATCACTTTTTAAACAATCCCCAAATTATATTCATGGAATCTAGTATATATATATGTGTGTGTGTGTATACATGTATACATAAAGGTCTACTATCTGTATGTAGAATCATAGAACAGTTTCAGCTGGAAAAGGCCTTCAAGATCATCAGGTCCAACCTTTGTCCTATCCCTATCAACACCACTAAACCATGCCCCTCAGCACAATATCCATCCATCTCTTAAACACCTCCAGGTATGGAGATGCAACCACCGCCCTGGGCAGACTGCTCCAATGGCTGACAATTCTCTCAGGAAACAAATTCTTCCTAATATCCAACTTGAACCTCCCCTGGTGCAACTTAAGGCCATTTCCCCTTGTCCTACCACTTGCCACTAGGGAGAACAGACCAACCCCCACCTCGCTATATCACAGAATCACAGAATGTTAGGGATTGGAAGGAACCTCGAAAGATCATCAAGTCCAATCCCCCTGCCAGAGCAGGAACGCCTAGATAATGCTACATAGGAACGTGTCCAGGCGGGTCTTGAATGTCTCCAGAGAAGGAGTCTCCACAACTTCCCTGGGCAGCCCGTTCCAGTGCTCCATCACCCTCACTGAGAAGAAGTTTCTGCTCGAGTTTAAGCGGAACCTCTTATGTTCCAGTTTCAGCCCATTACCCCTTGTCCTATCATTGGTTGTCACCGAGAAGAGCCTGGCTCCATCCTCGTGACACTCACCCTTTAGATATTTTTAAACATTAATAAGGTCCCCCCTCAGTCTCCTCCAAACTAAAGAGCCCCAGCTCCCTCAGTCTTTCCTCATAAGGGAGATGCTCCACTGCCTTAATCATCCTAGTTGCCCTGTGCTGGACTCTCTCCAGCACTTCCCTGTCTTTCTGGAACTGAGGGGTTTCAGGTAGTTGTAGAGAGCAATGAGATCTCCCCTCAGTCTCCTCTTCTCCAGGCTAAACAGCCCCAGGTCCCTCAGCTGTTCCTCATAAGACTGATGTTCTAAGCCCTTTACCAGCTTGGCAGCCTGCCTCTGTACCCTCTCCAGCACCTCAATGTCCCTCTTGCAGTGAGGGGCCCAAAACTGGACACAGCACTCGAGGTGAGACCTCACCAAAGCTGAGCACAGGGGCATGATCACCTCCCTGCTCCTGCTGGCAACACCATTCCTGATCTAGGCCAGGGTGCCGTTGGCCTTCTTGGCCACCTGGGCTCATGCTCAGCCAGCTGTCCCGCAACACCCCCAGGTCCCTCTGTGCCTGGCAGCTCTCCAGCCACTCCTCCCCAAGCCTGTAGCGCTGCTGGAGGTTGTTGTGACTGAAGTGCAGGATCCGGCACTTAACCTTATTGAAACTCATGGGATTGGCCTTGGCCCAGCCATCCAACCTATCCAGATCCCTCTGCACACCCTCCCCACTCAAGCAGATCAACACTTCCACTTAGCTTGGTGTCATCTGCAATCTTACTGAGGGTGTACTCTATCCCCTCGCCCAAATCATTGATGAAGATGTTAAACAGGAGTGGCCCCAGTGTGGAGCTTTCAGGGACACCACTTGCGACCAGCCACCAACTGGATTTAACTCCATTGACCACGACTCTTTGGACTAGGGCATCTAACCAGATTTTTACCCAGCAAAGCGTATGCCTATCCAAGCCAAGACCAGTCAGTTTGTCTAGGAGAATGCTGTGGGAAAACAAATGTCTTACTAAAATCAAGGCAGACAACATCCACATCCTTTCCTTCATCCAACCAGCGGGTCACCCTGTCATAAAAAGGGATCAGATTTGTTAAACAGGACCAGCTCTTCATAAACCCATGCTGATTGGGCCTGATCACCTGGTTGTCCTGCATGTGCTGCATAATGGAACTCAGGATGATCTGCTCTACCAGCTTCCCTGGCACTAAGGTCAAACTGACTGGATCATCCTTCTGTCCCTTCTTATAGATGGGTGTTATATTGACTGACTTCAAATCAGCTGGGACATCCCCAGTCAGCCAGAACTGCTGATAAATGAAGGACAATGACTTAGTGAGCATCCCTGGCAGTTCTCTCAGCACTCTAGGATGAATCCCATCTGGCCCCATAGATTTGTGCACATCGATGTTGAGCAGCAGGTCACTGACCATCTCCTCCTGGATGGTGGGGAGATACAGTGAGACTACAAGTACAAAATGAAGCCTGAGTAAAAGTTACATTTGCCCAGACACCTTCGTATTTGGATAATTCTCCGTGTAAATTGTGTTAAAACATGTTCTGTCATTGCTTTTTCTCAATTCAAAAAAAAGACCAAACCTAACCCCACAGAGAACACTAAAAACTGTGAGACACATCAAATTTATATTGAAGTCACTGAGAAATTTCTGTTTTAATAAATTTTGACTTGCTCCTAATTGTTTGACAAGAGGAAGCATGAAACAGGCAATGCAAAGTTTTAAGACTCATGACAGAGAAAGGAAAAATTATTTGTTGATGTATTTGGTTTATAAAATATGATCTATATAAGTAGATTTTCTTCTACTGCAATAACGAAAGACACCATGAAGTCTAGTTATTTCATTTTTTTGTTAAATTGAAAGAAAACTAAAGTAGCCCATCTCAAAAATGAATTTTTCAAGAGAAAAATTTTGGTGTGAAAAAAGAGTAAGAGGAGTTATGAAGAACAGAAGTAATTTTCTAAATATTGATTTATGCTGTTAACAGTGTATTTATTCCTGTGAAAGCCAATGCTTTCTCCTGAATATGTGCCTATGAAAATATTCACTGTAACTTTTCCAAGCTACAAAAATTAATATTTCAAAACTTTTTGTATGTAAAAGAGTTGGGAAAGGATGCATACATTATTCACAATCTGTGATAGAGAAATCTTGTATGTAGAATGCAGTCTAAAATGCCATCTGTTTTTTCCTTTAAGATTCTCATAAAATGCGTATTTTTAAAATACTTGGCTATGTAAAATTTATTTGCCCTTTCTTTTGGAAACATTTGCTAGCTGTTTTGCAACATCGATTAGTAATGCATATGATTTACACGTGTTTGAATGTATTCAGGTTTTTTCTTCCTGTTTTCTTTTTTTTTTTTCTTTTTTTCTCTTCCATGTCTCACCAGGAGAAGAGCTACCCTAAAACAAGCATATGGAAAACATGTGGGTGTATGTATGTGTAAAACCAGCAGCTGGGGAAATTTGATTGCTTAATTTTGTGCGGATAAATGATCTAAATTTTCTTCTTGTAAGCCCTTTGATTCCACTGTCTTGACCTTTAGTGTTTTCAACCTTAAACCTTCATTGAACTGACCCAGATTCATACAGAAGGAAGACAAGTTTGCTCTAGTTGGTGTTCTCTGTCAGAGATTGTCATCTCTGCTCTTCTTCAGAACCAGCTGGAGATCCTGGGATTGATCATTTCTCAGGTGTTCCCAGCTGAGGTCATATAAAGTTAGATTATTATGCTTCACTTCTCTGATCTTTGTTTGGTGTTCTGTGGCTTGGATGAAAAGCAAACTTAATGCTCATGAACAGCTGCTATTTTGCTGGAAGGCAGCTAAAAGACAGAGTAGTGCCATTAAAGTCACTGTATTCGTTTTACAGATTGCACCATTGAGCTACTTTATACCCTTCTATTTCTTTGTCTGTTTCCCTTCCTCTAAGTAGGGATAATAATGCCATCTGTAAATTGATGTACAGTTATGTTCTTTAGCTCTTATATGAACATGGATTAGTAGAACCTGAACATCGTTAACTTTCCTGTGTCAAAGTCCATAATACCTCTAGGACTTTGACAGAGTGTTCCTACTCAAATCCCATATACAACCCACAGTGATGATATGTGCTCCTAATTTGTTGTTGCCATGACTAGTTTATTGCTTTTCCTGTCCATGGGGAAATGTGCTTTTCCATCCTTTTCACAGCAGGCAGTACTGCTCAACAAGGAAGTGTAGGAGTTCCCATGGACTAAGTAGAGAATGTGTTGGTATCTGCAGCCCCGATGCAGCACAACACAGAGACTTCTTGTGTCGGGGAGAGGCAGATATAGCAGCAGGATCAGCCCACAAAATGTAGTGAGCAGTTCTGGGAGAACAGAGATTTATTTGCAATTTTGGGAAGTAATCTGGAAACAACTTAAAAGCTTCCCTCCGTGGTTCTCGTGCTTTTGTTGCTGTGCTGATGAGGAATGTATGTTAGAATGCTGTACTGCAGTCACGGCAAGAACTATCCTCCAGCTGAGACACGTAACCACTCCTTTATAACCTCTTTATGGATAGGCATGTATCTCTTCTTAGCTGTGCTTTGTAGAGCCCAGCTTGGCTGAAACACTTATTTGTCTGTCTATCAAAGTCATGACATTCACAGATCATGGGCAAGTTGGAGAGTCAGTCTGCATTATTTTTTTTCCATCTTCCAAATATGTTTCTTGTTGATCTTTGTTGAAAATGAAAACAGTGCTGTTCAAGGGCAAACTGGCTTCAGTAGAGAGGGCATGGTTGATAATGTTTTTAAGGGGAAGGTTAACCAGCATGTCTGAGGTTCCCTCACCTACATGAACAAAACATTTTTTTACTTGTGGAATGAAAGGAGATCATTTTCTCCCATTGTTTTCTCTTCTAAAATACAGATTCAATTTCACATTCTTCTCACATTTAAGAATGAATTTGTGTAGGTTTATCTTTACAAGGGCAAAGAATAGAGTCTTTACTGAAAAAGAAAAATCCCAAGGAAGCCCATTTTCCATAGTTAGTTGCGTAGTGCTGATAATAAAGGGGTCGCAGAAGCCCCAAAATTGTCATCAGTACAAAATTGTCCACAGTACTAGCACAGTTGATTACTAAATAGATGCTTCAGAAAGTCACGAATGCTACACTGCTACTAGCTGTGGCTGGTATATCAAATTAGGGAGAAAGTAAATGACTGTTGCTCCAGGTACCAGCTGTTCCAGTAATGAAAACTCCACTACTTAGAAGTACCATTTAAAACAAACTAATTTTAAGATTACTTTTATCTTATGGGAGATTGGTGTTATAATGGCTTGTTAATAATGCTCGCTAAGCCCAGTCTAACTAGGTCATTAAGTTAATGAACAAATTAGCAAAGAACTCTTGATGTATTTGTTCATTCCAAAATCTTTAGCGGGGCGTCTCCCTAATTTTGTCCATTTTGAAAGAATATTTTCAAAAAATTTAGTATTCAGTTGAATTCTCACAGAAGAGAATCATCCCGATAAGGCTGTAAGTGTGCTGGGACATAGTTTACTCATGATTTCATACCATGAAATTTCATTGTGACAGGTGTTTGGCATCCCACAACACCAATTCATACTTCCTGTAAATGTATCATTAAAATGAAAAATATGCACCTTTAAGGCACACCTATAGTAAATCAAAAGCTCGTTTTTGCTTAAATATTTTCTTTTGTCTGTGCTAGGTGATTTTTCAAAGCATATTTCGCAGCACTCAAAACAAGGCCAGCTGGATGCCAGTGAGGAATGAATCTGTTCTGAAAGCTTAAAAAGGCCCACTACAAGTGAATGCTGTATTCTTTTCATACCCCTAAGCCAGCCTTTCAATACACTTAGTTATAGAGTAAAGGATGTACCTCTAAATTGGATCTCATAGCAGCTTAACAAGAATAGCTGTTTCTCTCTGCAGCTGTGGAAGGTGAGGGTGGGAGTGGGAAGCTCGTCACATAAAGCCTTTCTCTTTTTCTGTTTTTATTGAGTCAAACTTCCCATTGTTCCTTTAACAGAAAAAGCTCTATGGGGCAAATAGACCCGTGCCCTTCTGTAGATATGGGTTTTGGCAGTTACGTGTTATTCCCCATACATAAATAAATGCCGTACGATGGAGTACAGCCTTGCCAGTCTTTCCACAGGTGGTTCACACACCGTGGTTTCAGAGGCTGCACCTCCTACGTTCATATAGTCACAGACTGCAATCATTGTCCAGGAGGTAGATCTTGCCTCCTGAAAGAGAGAGGAAAAAATATCTTGCCTCAGTGCTAGAGGGCAATATTCTTCAATTGCTGTAAGCAATACGTACAAGACAATACTCTGATAAGGCAGTTTTCACTGCACTGAATCTATGCAATACAGTTCTGCGGATGATAAATCACCATCAGATGTCCTTGAAAGAAATGAGATTTTCTAACAAATAACTTCGCACCGAATAATCAATTTGTTAATAGAATTAGAAACACTAGCTTTCTACAGATTTGGTAATTTGTCTGTCTAGAGGATTTTTCTCTCCAAAAAGATGAGCAACAGAAATAACTACTGTTTTCTGGCTTACTCTTTTTTGGCAAATTCATTAGTCAATAACTGTAATTACCTGCTCATTCTTTGATCTAGTTTAAGCAAAAGCACTCTGTTTACACATTACTTTTCTGAATGAACTGAATTCTTGCAGTAAATGACTTGTTGTCCTATGTAAACCAGACTAAATTATTCTTTATTGTTAAATTTAGTTCAGTTTATGGTGCAAATATTGCTAAGGTAAGAGTTTCATTAACAAATAGATGCTAATTAGTTTAGGAATAAATGATCTAATTCCAAATAGTTACCAGTGTTCTGTGATCTCATTAACAAATATCTAGTTTCAATACATATGCCTTTCAGGTATAGTTAAAATTCATCTGTCACTAGATTGTATGTTTTCTTAAATGCCTTATTCAGAGTATAGATTCTCTACTATTCAGTGAGTAAAAATATTTCCAGAACAAAGTAGAAATTTGTTCTTTATCATAAGTTGTGTTCTCATTGTCTTTTTAGAGGCATGCAAACATGTTACACAGTCCTGGATTTATATTTGGTACAAGTGTTGTAAGATTATGAACTTGAGAGCCGTGTTACAAATCTACGAAAACTTAAAGGCAGACAACAAAGGAAATAGATGATGTTTGATGCTTAGGAGGACTCCTGCCACTGAATTTATTAATTGCTAGGTCAGTTCTTATGTTCAAAAAGGGCATGTGCAAGTCATCTATCACACCAAAGGAATATTTTTCAGGAAAATTGATAAAAAATGCTTCCTTTTGTGAATATGACTTCCTTGATCATAATTAGCAGCTACTGCAAATCCAGGTGAATTTAAGTATCAATAGCTGCAATGTTTATCAGTGAAAGGAGCCTTACTTCTGTGAACAGGAATAAATGGGTAAAACCCCTGTCACATAGCAAGTAAATCCTGCACCAGTGAAGGATTTCACAGAAATTTCTGTCTAACTGAACGTTTATTGTTAGAAGTGCAAAAAAAAAAAAAGCATTATTTGATCAAGCTTATTCCATGTCTTGAATCTTGGAGCAAGTAAATATTATTGGAGGTTCTGGAAAATCAAAGCGAGAGAGAGGAGGGAGAGTGAAATGATATTTCCACACAACAAAAGAAAATATTTCTATTGTTTCTCTTTTAAGATCTTCAGTTTCTTAAAAAATTGAAAGTGGAAAGAAAATTTACCTAAGTGTGTGAATTTAAACAAAAGAATATGTTTACTGTCGCTCTGCAGGAGAGTACCCCGCTAGTACTCTGCAGGAGAGTACTGTGCTTGTGCTTGCAAGGCCCTAATCATTATTGAATAAAATTGGAGACAATGGGAGTTTTGCCATCGACTTTCCTGAGGCCGAGATTTAAACTTTATGGACACAGTTAGGCTTCCCTGGAGCCTGGAGTGATTTTACCCTTGTAAATTATTTTCCCCAGGACTTCTGGAAGAACCATATGCAGAAGGATTAGGAGCAAATTGACATCTCTGTTGTTTCAGTGAGCAGCTCTATCAGGAAAGGTGTGGATTATAAACTCACTCACACACAGCTCTTTTACCTCCTTTCCTGCTTCTTCCCTTTTCCAAGGTCTCTGTATCAATAACCTTCCAGCCCTCTGACACTGCATAAAATGACTGTGCTCTTGTCTTTCTTCTCCATCCCCAACAGCAGCAACGGAGGTGGCTGTTCTCTCATCTCTTTAGTATGAAACAGAGGTGCAGCCACAGTTACAGAAAACAGAGATCTCACTGCAGCCATACAATCATTTCTGTTCCAAATTATAAAGCTCTTTATTTTCTTCATCTATTATAGTGTATTCTCCACTGATTAAGAAAAGGGGTTTTTATCTATTAAAAATATGAGTAAATCTTGCGAGTAAATGCTATAGCTAGAGTATAACTTCATGTGAACTCAACACATTTTTAAAAAAAATTGCATTGGGATAATCCAGCAGAAACAATCACTGTTCAGATTTATAATTGAACTGCTCCATTTAGGCAGAAATGATTTAGGCTTGAGCTTTGGAAGATATTTTTCTTTTGCTTGTTAGTACATAAGGTGTGAAGTTTTTATTAAAAAGGAGGCACACCAATATTCTTTCACAGTGCAGCTTAATGGTACGTGAAATACGAATGTATCCATAACTTACAATATATACAGGGTTTCTGTGATTTAATTCTGTTCTGTGTAGAGCCATATAATATAAATGCTCCTTGCTTTAAATGTTCCAAGTCTGAAGAATGAATTCAGTCTGACACTTTACCTGTCTTAAGAAGCTAATTTTCTCTCATCCAAAGGTTGTTAAAAGACCCCACTGAAGGAGAATTTTTCTCATTTTTGCAAAACTTCCTCAAAAAATTTCTGTAAGTCAAACTAGAAAAAAGTGCAAATTATGCAGTGTGTCATCTGTATTATGCAACTTATTATATTCTCTAATTCATTAAGCTTTAATATCATGAATACCACCACTCTTGCTTTCTATTGAAATGACTGGTACTATTCCTGAAGACCTTAGTTACATTCAATTGAGTAAAGAATTGTAGGTAAGTCCCCTTTGTTATTATTTCTAAAATTCTGTAGCTGGAAATAAAGTTCGTATCGATAAAGTTTTTCTGTTTCTAAGGGAGCATGAAAGTAATACAGCCTTTTTCTCAAGTAGGTCTTCTCTCTCTGGCTTCCAGCACTGATTGTCATTGTCATTCTGAGTATGAAATGGTGTCACATTGCAGTACGGACATCATGATGCAGGAGGAGATGCTCAAGAAGACCTGCAAGGCGTACATTCCTTAAACACTTGTATTCCTCTTCTTACAGAGTGACCGCATTTACTCAGCCACCTCAAAAACATGTTACTGCTGCTCCTTCTGTAGTAGCTCTTCATTAGCCTCATTCTCTTTTTTAATTTGTTGAACCTACTTACACTGAGGCCACAAAATTTCATAAATTGCTACTCTGCTGTTAAGTAACCACTGCTTGTATTTTATCAATTTCTCATTAGATCTTGAGATAAAGAATGCAAGTTGATCAGATCAGAATCCAACTCCTGCAAGTAGTTTTAAAAAGTGGAGGGATTAAATCACACCTGGACATCAATCAGTGAGGCAGGAAGTTTGTCTCAACACTGTAGCAAATGTACAGCATGTTAGTTTCATACCCAAAGAATATTTAACCCCAAACCGTTTTGAATGTTTCAGCAAAACTAAAGAAATACATACAACACAACCCTTTTCAATGCTTCTCTTGTAACCTGAGGAAAATCAGCAGTTGCTGTGTGAAAAGGTGATTTCATTAATACAACCTTTAAACATACTGTTCTGAGGAAATCTTGCAGCTGGAACATAATTCACATGATTACGCTTTCTTGGAATTAAGACATACGGGCAAAGAAGAAGGCTTTTTCAGCTTATCTGCTGTACTTTCTATTCCTTTATCCTTACTCATTAAGCATTATTGATTCATAACTGCTGATTTATTTTGCATTTTATTTTGTGTTTTGGTGTGCTTGTTTCCCTGGGCTTCTTTTGGCAAACTTAAAACAAAGAAACTAAAAATTCAGAAGGTATTCTGTTTCACTCAGAATTCTGTGCCTGTAAATGTCTTAAAATTATCCCTCTAATATATGTGTTACAATTAATATTTTTCACCTCTGTGATAAAAACTAAGATTTTATATATATATATATATATATATTTAGAAAAGAGAAGTGGTCCAACAGTTGATGGTAGTATGCCTTGTCACAGTGACAGACAGGTTGAGGCAGAATCTTTCTTCTCTGTCATTCCCTACCTGTTCCAGTGTGTCATTGTCAAGCAAAGAGAGACACCTTAACTGACAGTGCTTTACAGCAAGCATGATTTACAGAACAAGTTTCTTCTATTTAACATAACATTAAATTTAAATACATGAGGAAGAGAGTTTTTATATTCATTTGTGATGCAGTCAGTGAAGAAAAATTCTTTTGTAATAATAAAAAATATATTAAGGGAAAGATCAAAACAGAGAAGGTTTAATCAGAATTTAACAGGTCTTTGCTCTAAAACTCTCTATGATCAGACTAGAATTGAAGAGCTTACTGATATAAATAAAAAATGAAATAACAGATTTTTTTCCTACTTAAAGTTCCAATCAATGTCAAATTAAGCATAAGCTTTTATAATCAGTTTAGAATCTTTGACCTCTCCAAATGCAATAGACTTAAACTGATACTCTTTCAGCATATGTTTCCAACAATGTGTTTTACTCAAAAAGGAGGCGGCCCTACAGCTCTAATCTTTCTTATGTTCTAACTACAGGAACCTGTTCATTTTGCTTTACAACAGAGCTTCCATTAAAATACTTAGAAGTTGTATCTTTATCAGTGATTGTTGTTTATGTTTATTTTCATTGTTGCTGTTATTATCTTTGTGATGTAAACACAGAAAAGATTTCAGCATAGGTAGACCACTAGGTAATGCAACAGGAGCCTGTACGGTGCTCTCTGTTCTCTGCATATCAGAGAATTGTGGCTTCCGAAAGTAGGGTAAACCTAGTTTAGGGAGTCTTATGGACGGTATGCTTTTAGGAACCTCTGACTTTCCAGAGAAGCTCTCCAGATATTTTGCAGAGCTGAGTCAGGGAGCCAGAGTCAGGCTCGCGATTTGCTTTGTGTGTGGTCAGGTTCACAGTTTCTATTCCTGTGGAGGTCAGCTAACTCCTAATCAGAGTTTTCTGTGTTAGGGACTGATTAACAGTAGGAGACAACTGGCTTCATGACTGCTATGTCTTTAGATGTTTATGACTACAAAGCTGGAGATATGTTTCCTCTCCTACCTGCAGTTGTGATGTGGAAATCCAAGCTGCTCCACAGCTACAGTCCCTCTTACATGTTGCTGCCTCAGAAAAGCAACTGTGGCAGGAAGTTTGAGTTTTCCGTGATTAATTTCAGAAGAGTTATGCTTACAAAAGCCAGCTGTTCAACTGCTTTAACTAGGTGCTACTGTACAATATAAAGAAGTTTAGGTTAATTCAGTTAGCTCCAGACATGTAGGGTAGAGCAGTGAACCCCACCAAGGGCAGAAGTGGGAAGCTTCTCAGAGCTGCGATCTCTTCCACTCATTCCATAGCCCCTATTTACCACGGCAGATGCGAACAGGCAGCTATCTTTTTTGTTTGTCACTTCAGACTCAGAATGGCATACAGGACACTGTTTTTCCTATTCACAGCTTATCCTACAGCCAACACAAAGGCATTCTCACTGGCATCAGTAGGGCAATTCCTGTGAGAGAAAAAAAAAAAAGATTGTTCAACTGAGCAGATGTAGCTATAGCTTCCATGGGAAATTAAATCTGAAGAAAAAAAATGTCCATAATCTCATGACCCATTGTTAGATGAGATGAGAAATCTCATATATTGATCATGTTGAATTTTGTATTCAAGCACATGTCGTCTGACGCTAATGGTATTTTTCATAGAAAGACCCAGTAGTTAACATACGAGGAAATTAAACCATGATTTTTTATCTTAAAGCTTTTCTACAGAAAATGGATCACAATCACACACCCCTGAAAGAAGACAGATTTTGTGTTTTCACTTCACAAACACAAATGCCTCATTTTAGACTGAAAATATTTAATCTTGCCAACAGCTTAGTTTCAGTGATATATTGCAATAAAAAGTTCCTGCTTGTTTTCAGCTTTTTGAAGAGTGGTTATCTGGTGATCTTCAGAGAGACTATCTCCATAAATGTAATTTGGCAGTCATTAGATATTATAAACCCTCCTCTAAAAGGTGTCTTACAAATTTTGTTATAACATGTTTCATGTAAAGGCTCTAGTATCTATTTTTATTATATTTATTCATACAGCATAATTCATATGTTCATACATTGATCTTTTATATATGTTGTAGAAGGGATACAGCAGGGAACATAATGAAAAATAATATATTACTGCCAGTATGTGGCATACAGAGAGATGCAGGTCTTTTTGGTATTCTTACAGTGACTCCTGTTTCAAAAAGCAAATACTACAATTGAATATACTATCTAAAAAGAGCACTATATTTATATATTTACCTTTTTAATTGATTGCAGCAATGCCATTGGTTTTTTTTGCACAATTAAATATCAAGAATGTAGAATCTGATTGTAATGTCTTTTCTTCGTTTAGTTTTCAGAATGAAAAAACTAGTATTGCCTTGAAAAGGAGTACAAGTATCTGCTACCAAAAGCTGTGATGATTTTTCCCCAGGTCCCTGTTTGTGGCAAATTCCCTTTTCTCATTTCTCAGTTTCAGGCATCAACATTACGCTCCCACTTAAGCCGCTGGGACTTCAGCCAGGCGCAGGTACAGAGGGAGCACCAGTGCCTTCACAGGGGTCAAGCAAACCAGCTTCACTGGTGCCAACTGAACTGAGTTCATTTGTTAACAGATGATGTCTTGCACAGACTCCTCTGAACCACAAAACAGTGTAACAGATTTCAAGGGCACAGTAGTGAAAAGAAAGCAAAAGGCCACGTCTGTGCATCGGGATACGTTGCACAACTCACCTTTCCCATCTGGTGCATTAAGGTCTTTGGGTTGTGAGGGTTTCAATCCCTGTTAAATTCTTTGAAAAATTCTGAAATCATAAAAATTTAATGAGACAGTGAAATAATTTTTCCACTGAGCTGTCATGAGCAGCTGCATGCTTCGTTGTAGCTGATATTACTTCAGCCAGATGTATAAAACTACATTGGAGAAAGAAGTTGGAAGCTGATATATTCCCTCAAATTTTGTGTTTTCTTGTCTAGTGATCAATACTGGAATTTGTTGTTGGAACTTGTGATGATATCGTTACTTTACTGTGGTAACATATAGAGGCCTCAGCAGATTCATGGTCCCATCAACTCTTACCATTCTGAAGAACATTTCTTTAAAATAGAACTCGACATAACTGTAAACTTAAACCTGTCAACATGCATGCACAGAGCACATTGTAACACTGAGTTGTACAATTTCAATGAGAATAATTTAATAAAAAAATTACTTATGACATTGATTCTTACATTAAAGTTTAAGAGAAAGGATCAGGACACAGTTTTTCTCTATGCATCAACTCCAGCTGAAATGGAGATGTAGAAATCATCATCAGAAATACATACAACTTGGAACTCACATACATAGTCACTTGTGTAATCAACTTGTAATAATGATTAGAGATTATTGATAGGTGTTTATTATTCCAATATTTTACTAGTGCATTTTTTTTTCGTTTAGCAGTATTTTTTCCTTGACTATGAGCAGTGGCATTTCATGAAAGAAAAGTATATTTATTTTGGAATGTGCTTTTGCAAGTGTTATTATTCAGTTCTATGCAATGTAACAAAAATCTTCTTCTAGAACAGAATTAGAAAAATAGCAGTTGCTGACCCATTAAGTCAGTGATATTGATAGGGATGAGGATTCATTTGAACTGGCCAGTTCAGGTACTGGTTTTATTCCTTGCTAATGATTTATTTGCCATATTACTTACTGGCAGCCACACTCATTATTGGAAAAGTCTGGTCTGACTTAGTATGCTTAAACTAAATCTCCATGACAGCAGATAATGGGTTTTTTTAATTGGATAATCGGTGTTTTGATTTAAATAAAGTTCAGCTTTATTTGCCAAACAGGAATCATTAGAAAAAGAGTACAAATTCTTTTTATTTAATTCCTCTTGAATAAGAAAGTATTCTAATCTAATTTGGACAGTGTACAAAAGATACTTCAAAATGTAGTACTGTGTTGTCAACATTTTTGTAAAAATTAGACAGGAGAATGACAATACTTGGAAGTAGATATTTTACTAAACAGGAAAATATATACATTTGTACATGTATTAATTGAGAATTGTAATTATTGTTTAAAATTCTCGTGGCACTAATAAGGCCTAGTTGCAGATGGGGGTCTTGTGTAAAAGCCCTATTCAAAGATAGTGCAAGGACACCCCTTCCTATTGCCAATATTTTTCAGTCTTAAAAGGAAACAAAACCATCTTTTCCAAATGACCTTTAAAAAACGTCTTTTCTTTTTCCTCATCTTTCTTTTACTTCATCATTGTACCTGATGATCTTAAAGTTGTTTTCTGGCCTAAATAATTCTATGATTTAGTTACTACTTCTTTCCATACACCTATTTTGCAGATAGTTGTTCATCTGGCCTGTTTTGTCATAGTGTCCTTACTCCTCCCAACACTAGCTTTAGTCTGCAGTCTTGCCTGATTAACTCATGTTAACTGACTATTCATAAGATGTCCTATGTAATCCAAATTTTTAGAGTCAAGAAACACTTGCACTGGGTGTGCTGTGAGCAGATTTTACCTTGTCTCTTAACATCCACCGTCTGTGTTTGTGGGGGGTGATGGAGGAGGGAGGAAAGAAAAAAATATTTGGTTGGGTTTTATTAGAAGCAATTTCATTGCTGTTTTAATTACTCAATTTCCTGAATTAATGTCTCTGAGAACCGCTCCCGCCTTTCATCTTGGGAAAATTTTCAATTTTATGTATTTTTAGAGGGAATCAAAAATACGTTTGTATAAAAACACTACATTAGATTCTAATTACCAGCTTTTAAAAGGAGCTGTGCGTCTGAGTACACCATAGAGTTCTTGCCAGTTGACAATATGTGTAGAATAAGAATCTTTTAAAAGGGCAATGTTCCAAATAAAAAGTCTTAGATGGTTAGTATCAAAGGTTTCTCCAGGCTCATTTGCAACCTCCTCTCCTATTTCGGGCATCCTTCTTCCAACACAGACTTTTGCAGTAGGGGATTGCCAAAACAGCTCTGCTTGCATCTATGCTTTTCATATAACAATGATCTTTTCTCCTTTCTTCAGTTCAGGACATCATTCTGTGTTTGCAGTCTTAGGTGCTGAAGTTGACTGACTATTTTGACTTCCCAAATAGTATTTGTTGCAAGTCTTACCAAGGAAAGGGCAGTGGGAGGAGCTGGTGGCTACAGAGCAAATGGAGATACTTGGAAGTAGACACAGGCAGAAGAAATAGTGGAATAAGGTCCTAAAAAATATTGCATAATGAAAAATAATGTAAGGATAGAGATGTGAGATGGATAACTAGAATCGTTGTGCGTGTGAGGAAGGGTTAATATCTTGGAACATTTAGCAGTATTTTCAGTCCAGATATGCACTGCAATGTAGCATTTAAACTGATCTATTAGCAATAAATAAATTGAATAGTGAATTATTTTTCAGCCTGTGAGATTGGACCTAATATCTCAGAATATATCACAGGGTGAATATATCAATTTAGGGATGTTAAACATTCCTTGACATTTAAAACTTTTTTACTTTTTGCTCTTTCCTTTCTCTGCCCTTGTTTTGTTGCATATGGATGAAACATTCTGAAAGGGGGCATCTTTTCAATATCTGTATTGCTGTGAAATTAAGATCACAGCAATCTTACTGAGTATCATAGCCCTTGTTCTTGCATCCTCTGTGAGGGTATAGTGATTACATCATTTAAAGGCTAAACTATCTTGCAATTTAAGTTTCTTCTGCTTTTGATTTCTTTACCTATGTCTTTGAATTTACAAATTTGTTTTTCCAAATCATTGTATTAATTCAAGTCATTTAAGTGTTTAACAAAAGGCAAGATGAACAGTTGAGGAGCAGATGCATAGAATACTGAGGAGTAAATCCAAGCAAGGAACAAATACTTCTGGACCATACTACTGCCATTTTGAATATAGCTAGGAGTATACAGCAGTTTTTTAATATATTAACTAATGCGTTTCTAGATCTTTCATGTGGTTTCCTATGTAATATCAAACAGGTCATGCAGCTGTATGAATTCTTCAAGTAACACAAAGTTTATAGTGCTGAGTTATTGAAGCAGTAGTGTCTTGAGTTATTGCTAAAATACAAATACTCGTACTGCTTGATAGGAATTGAACACAACTACCTGAAAAACTAAATAAATAATTTCTCCCAGATGTGCTTGTAGTGAGTTGTTACCAACTTTTTCATCTTCTCTGAAGCAAACTAACTTTCAGCTAGTTTTATGCTGAAGCAGATTGCTAGATCACGTGAGCTTGTAGATTAACTCTGTGTGGCATCTAGTATTGGATATGATTCAAGAACATTGTCATAGTTTCTGCATAGTTTTATGCAATGCATTTTACAATAGTCTCTATCTTACTATTCATACTTGGGTTTTTAATCAGCCATTTCCTTTCCATATGTGTTATTGTTTGCACATATTAGCAAGAAATATGGGATGATATGTCTTTATCTGCCATCACAGAAAAATATTCATGATTTTCTGCACTAACAGAGTTTGCTGCAAGAAACCATTGATTTTAAACTTGGGGCAGATTTGCTCAAAAATCTGACACTAAACTCTGTGTTACTTAGGTAGTAAGAGTAACAGTACAGATTTGAGCACAAGTAGAGATTAATCCCTCATATTTCCAAATCTTTCTGGCATTTTTAATCTTTAGGATTTACAGAGAAAACATAACAGTAAAAAAAAATCCATGTGAATACAATACTTTGTACCACCCTTTTGCAGTACATGCAAGTAATTCTGAGATGTAAACACACTGAGGGAGGAGGTTACGTCAGATTTGAGTACTTGTTCTCTTGCCCTGTAGTTGTGCTCAAATAGCAGAAGAGCAGGAATTGCAAAATAAGTAAAAGAAAGGAGAAATACGTTAAAAATCAAAACTATTGCTGGACATGGTGTCAGAAAAACTAGTCTCTCGCAAATCTTCTGTATGTTTTTCAGCACAAAAAGTAAATATCTTCTCTTCCAGAGCAATACAGCTTGTAACACGTAAATCAGTAAGCACTTATTCTTTAGCCTAAACTGGTTTCTGGAAAATTTCAGGCATTGCAGGATTATCTTCTAGTGTTGTGCAAGTCCATTCAAAGCTAGTTCCTCTTTCTCTGTCCTTGCATCTGGATCTCAGTGCTGTGTACCTTTTATTGTTGGAGAATTTAGTTAATTTTGAATTAAATCAACCAGCTATTCCTCTACAGTAATTAGACACTTCCTAATGTGGAGTTGCCCGACAAATTGCATAGCTCAATGTGGGTTACAAATAACCGTGCATTTGCCTGTTGTCCAGCAATGACATCTGAGAAGCCTATATCAAAATCAGCAGATTACTATGATTTGATGAATAGATACAACGTGACAGATCCCAGCTAACACAAAGCAATACCACTTTTCTTGAACCAGTGGAATGGTTCCTAGGCTATACTAGCTGACTGGTATTTGTGAAGCACAGTAAACACATCTATAACTGTAGACTTGCTAATGCTGCCTATTATAATGCTTTTCTTGCTCCAATACATTTTTTAAAAGGCTATGCTTGTGCTTGTCTTTGTATTGCACTCTTCCATTCTCTTAGGAGCTTGTTTTGTTTTTTTCTTGTTATACTTTTTACCTTTTGCCCGACAAGGGGAAGCAACTATAATTACTTCTCTCTAGTATAATCCAAGGGCTCAGATAACACATGCAATGCAGCCTGATTTGTTACTAGTTGAACACAAACCCTTCAGCTAGCGAGCAGAAAGATACTCAACCATCTCAGCTTTAGTGCCAAATCTGATGACAGGAGATGGGAGGAGAGAGAATATTCTTGGCATGCTTCCCTGTTTACAAATCCCTGCTTTGAAACCACATTCTTCTGCCCTGTGATATTCTTACTTCCAGGAATAAGGAACAAGGTAGACTTCACAATAAAGCCCAGACATATTTTATTTAATACAGGGACAAAGATAAGAAAATTGCGTGGTTCCTTCTAAAAAGTGCTAAGATTTTTTCTTTGAGTTTTCTCATCATCATTTTTTTTTTTTTTTCACTTAATATTTGACTGTAAGCCTTTGTGTCATAATGGAAGGAAAATACTAACTTTTACCTGAGCAAGGTATAATGGCACAGCAGGAAGCTTGTGAACCACTTAATCAAAATGCTGACGAAGAAATAGACATTAATTATCTCAGGCTGCATTATCTTTTCATTTTGCAAGTGAGGAAATATTTAACACCCTAGGAGGAAAAGAATTAACTTCCTTTGAATCTTTCCACAGTGAACCAGTGCCCAAGAAGCAAAATGCTTTACTTCGGTCTGGAGAGATAATTTAAAATCGCATGCTGGCGGCAGCTAGCTGAATGATCAGAATCTAGTATATTCACTGAGCAGGAATGATGAGGTGGAAAAGTAGACAAGGAAGAGACTATGTTCATGTTCGCTCTGTCCCACAAACCATGACCTCTTCCACCGGCACAAGGACCTGTTTTCAATTTCAAGGCAATAGCTATAAATGTTAATAATTGCCTTTACCTCCTTCTCTGTAGCTTAGCTTCTTGCCCCATTACCAAAACCATTTAGTTTCTCAGTAATTCATTTTCTACATAATCTCCTTTCATGTCCCATGTTTCCTCTATTGTGTTTCACCTTGGGCAGTACATCATGTAAATAAAGCCTATATCCATAATCGCTTTACTGTACTGCTTCAGGGAATTCACTCTTGAAAACCCCATTCCAACCTGTGTCCATTATAGTAGATCTCTTTAGTCCTCATTAGATGTGACAAGTGGGTGAATATTTTAAAAGCTATTTCAACATCAGTGATATAACCTTGAGTATCTATCCAAAACTTTTAGATGTATTTAAAGGATGAGCGGAAAACAGATAAACAGAGAGGAGTTCATTATACTGTATTTTGATTTAAAGAAAACCCCTGCATTTGAAATAGTGCTTAAGGCCACAGTATAGTAGTATAGACGCAGATCAAATGGACAAAAACATCAAAAAAAACTTGGACTCAAGTATTTTTTCAAATTAGAAATAAAGATTTAACATACTAATAGCCTCAAAAATGTGTATATTGGTATTTAAGGCAGAAATAATTGAGTTCAGATAGAAATGATTGAGTTCTGTATTATTCCAATGAGCAAGAGAACTCACAGCTTCACACTGTCTGCAATATCGCCGTCTCAGGAAGGACAGAAACAAACAATGAAGTATTTGTGTAAAAGGTAGTGGTTTTGCTTCTGTTTAGCTCTTCCTGTAATTAAGAGGTGTATATTGTCTTTTGTAAACCAGGTTTGACATTGAATTTAAGATTCCATCAAGCTCTTGTGTGTGACATGAAAATTAGATACTTCTCTGAAGGCCAAATGCCTGTGAAAGCTTTTCACAGTCTCTCACGTCACCTCATGTTTGTTTGATGTGGTTATTGGTGGTTTTCCATCCTTGGTCTTGAATTTCAGTATATAGCAAATAAATAAAACTTTATGTAGTGAACAGTATTCACAGGAGAAAGCAAGTAGAATTTTGAAATGCTGTGCATTTTGGGCGCTAGATTGGGGTAAAAATATTGGAAAACATGCTACTCACGTTTTTCCATGCACTTAAAGGCAATTAAGGACTTATAAAACACCTCTAATTACATAAGAGGAAAAAAAATTGCGTTCTAGTCTAGAAAACCAATTAATGTTGTTTTCCTCATTTTCTTTTTTTTTTTCTCTTTTGTTCTCAAGCTTCATTCTGACTTGGACAAGGGAGTGGGAACTGTTAAATATACCCTTTCAGGAGATGGTGCTGGCACAGTTTTTACCATTGATGAGACCACAGGAGACATCCATGCCATAAGGAGCCTAGATAGAGAAGAAAAACCTTTCTACACACTCCGGGCTCAGGCTGTGGATGTTGACACCAAGAAACCACTAGAGCCAGAATCAGAGTTCATCATCAAAGTGCAGGACATTAATGATAATGAGCCAAAGTTCCTGGATGGGCCTTATGTTGCCAGTGTCCCAGAAATGTCTCCAGTGGGTGAGTAAGAAGCTTTAAGCACTTGATAACTAATTGCATATTACTCAATTGTCTCAATGTGTATTTCCTGCTGAGGAAAGAAAGAGAAGGATGAATTTAAAATATAACTTCTAAACTTATTATTAGAAATGTCTTGCTTTGTGCTTAGAAATAGTTTACAATTTTGTTTTAGCTTTATTTACATATTTAGAAACTCATTCTACCGCAAAATGAGTGTGTGTGACTTTAAATCTCTGAGGACATCAAGAGATAAAAGAGGTATTCAAGGCAGGTATGCTCAAGTCCAGGGGTTCTATGTACCCCCAAACCTGTTATTTCGCAGAAGTGCATTCTGCTTTTTTCCTAGTTTACGCTGACTGTTTGCTGCAGAGAATTAGATGGTTACCAGAGAATCTTACCATTTACTGTTCTGGTCTGTGGCTGTCAAATTCCTACAGTACTTGCATGATCTTGCATGAATTATGAATTAAGGGACAATCCTTTATCGAAGTCCTGCTACAGTGTGCACTGAAATGCACTGTGTAATGATTGCCCTCCCTTGGTTCTCTACAATGCAAGAACAGGAGTCAGAGAGGCTCAGCAAGACTGGCTCAGGATCTCAAAAAACTAACATCCAATAAAATATTGAGTGCATTGGATCCTTAAGTCAAAAGATTGAATGGAAACATGCTAAGTCTTCAAAAAGCTAGTGTAAAAGGGAGAGAATTATATACTCTCCAAAGAAAGGTGGGCTGTAGTAAGGGTACTGAAACACTGGAATAGGTTTTGGTTTGAAGAATTTTCAGGACACAATAGATGTTTGCCGAGAAAGGCATAAAGAGCGTTGATCCTGCTTTGGAGCAGGAGAATAGACTAAATGGGCCGTTCGAGTCTCTGCCTGATGGCTGATTCTGCAGTGGTCCTGAGCTGTGGGTTTGCAACATGAGCATATTGCTTGTGTCCTGCTGTCAGATGGCACAACAGGCTTCCCTGCAGGCACCAGAAATTGATTCATTCTGGGCTGGGAGGCCTTTAACTTCCCAGTGCTAGTTTCAATTTATAGCCATTTTCACTCCCAAGCTGTCTTTTCCAAGTAATTCACAATCCCGTAGTAGTCATTTAATACTCCCTGTTATTGCTAACACTTTTGGAAGTTTTCTGACTTCAAAATGTGCAGAGGGGTTCCTGTTACCCCTTCACCTATGCAGCTCACATGGTGATGTTTTGGAAGAAAATCCAGAAGGCAGCTAGCTGTCTGCACAGGTTGCTATATAGAATTAATGAGGTAGTCTTTTACATTTTGTGATAAGGTGTGGTAGAATGTCATAAAATGTGGTATGAGCAGACATGTAGAGATGATCACATTAATCTCATACAAGTGTAGAGACGAGTTCACTATAGTCACGCATAGAATTGCATCTATAGATTGACTATATAGGCACATTTCTGTTGTTGTGCTTATAGAGATGCCTAGTAATAATATCTACAGTTATATTATTTATAGATGGAAAAATTAGGTCTATTTCTGTGGCAATTTCAGAATAAAATTTTCCTACCAGTGAACGTATGGTTAGTTGCTAAATTGTTTTTTAACATTCTGTGATTCTGTGATTCTGTGACTTGATTAGAGAAAAATGAGCAAAATAATAACGAATAATGCTCTCTGCACAGTGGAATACAGTGCATGCATTCATTCTCCCACTCTGTTGCTTTCCCTCCATCTTCTTGTCTTATTTTCTTAAATATGTGTGTACTGTAGCAGATAAAATGCTAACAGTGGTTTTGTTTCATGGGAAACTCTTCACGGTACACCATGCATTGTGGCTTTTACGTTAACTGGGAGTTGCATGACTAAATGAGATGCAAGTGAGTGTGCTGTGTCATACATACAGTTTTTTAAAAGAACTGCTTTCCAATTTACTCTCCTTTGGAAAAACAGATGCCATGGCAAAAATGCACCCTCTTGATCTTCACTTTCTTCAGTCGCATTCACTACCTCTAGATTTATTCATTGCAGGTTTTATTTTCCTCTGCAAGAAAAATAAAAGATGGATGAAAATTGATCAGAAAAGTTAAGGAAAGGAAATAGTGCCCTAAATGGAGGCCTAAACTCCAATTAGTGGTTACTAAAGCAGATAACAATTTTTGCTGTTGAGTTGTCTTGTAGCAAAAATATCCGGATACGCCTTCTGTTGCCTGTGATGTGCCAGGAGATTGTGCCTTCTCTGATGTAGGTCTGTCCCTTCTCTTGCTCTCTCTTATCGATGCTTTTGCTACCTTATGCAAGCACAAGTTTCTCAGAGGATCTAAAACTACATCTTGCTTTATCAGTACCATTGAGTTGCACCTATGGAGATATCTAGACCTACCAAAAATCAATTTGATTTTTTAGCTGGTGCAGCATACAGTTGTCTTGGCTCAGGCAAAAACCCTGATAAATTCTTTATCCCGTCTATTTTTTTACATTTTTATTTTCTGGTTGTCATTTTTCTACTCCCAAATGTCCTGAACTTCACTTACTGTATTTTACAACAATATATATTATGAACTGCTCTCATGCTCACAGTGTCCATTGTGGGAAATGCACTACAACATTATTTTTCAATCTTACTGGTCATTTCTATGAGCCTGGCCAGCTTTTGTGACTAGTGACTTGCTGTCTTTTATTGTTGCATGACACTCACATGCAAAGTTTTACTCACATGCAAAGGTTTACTCACATGCAAAGGTTTACTCAGTTTGGTAGTTTATCCTAAGGTTATTGGTAACAAGAAGAAGAATATGGATGCCAGAGATCACACTGAAAGGGGAAGAAAGGGGCAGAGAAATAGCTAATAAAATCCTCAAGACTTAACACCCAATGTAAACACACAGTATGTATTCCATTTGGGCAGTGAAATAAAGTGAATTCTATAAAACATCCCTGAGGTACCACAGTCTGCAGCCAGGAGAGAGGATTGCGTGGGGCTGGGAAGTCTTGGGAAGAAAAGTGTCCTTCAGACCCTTTACACGTTTGAGAAATTTTCTTGGCTGCATAGTTCTCAATTTTATAACATTTCTGGCCTTTGTACTAACTGCTGCTGCTGAAGCTTTAGTGACTGAAAAATCATAGAATCATAGAATCATAGAATGTTAGGGATTGGAAGGGACCTCGAAAGATCATCAAGTCCAATCCCCCTGCCAGAGCAGGAATGCCTAGATTATGCTACACAGGAACGTGTCCAGGCAGGTCTTGAATGTCTCCAGAGAAGGAGACTCCACAACCTCTCTGGGCAGCCCGTTCCAATGCTCCGTCACCCTCACTGAGAAGAAGTTTCTTCTCGAGTTTAAGCGGAACCTCTTATGTTCCAGTTTCAGCCCATTACCCCTTGTCCTATCAGTGGTTGTCACCGAGAAGAGCCTGGCTCCATCCTCGTGACACTCACCCTTGACATATTTGTAAACATTAATGAGGTCACCCCTCAGTCTCCTCTTCTCCAAACTAAAGAGCCCCAGCTCCTTCAGTCTTTTCTCATAAGGGAGATGCTCCACTCCCTTAATCATCCTAGTTGCCCTGTGCTGGACTCTCTCCAGCACTTCCCTGTCTTTCTTGAACTGAGGGGCCCAGAACTGGACACAATATTCCATATGGGATCTCACCAGGGCAGAGTAGAGGGGAAGGAGAACCTCTCTCGACCTACTAACCACCCCCCTTCTAATACACCCCAGGATGCCATTGGCCTTCCTGGCCACAAGGGCACAGTGCTGGCTCATGGTCATCCTGCTGTCCACCAAGACTCCCAGGTCCCTTTCCCCTACACTACTCTCTAATAAGTCATTCCCCAACTTATACTGGAACCCGAGGTTGCAAGACCTTACATTTACCCTTGTTATATTTCATTAAATTTTTTCCCCGCCCAACCCTCCAGCCTGTCCAGGTCTCGCTGGATGGCAGCACAGGCTTCTGGTGTGTCAGCCACTCCTCCCAGCTTGGTGTCATCAGCAAACTTGCTGATAGTACTCTCTAGTCCCTCATCCAAGTCATCGATGAATATATTGAATAATACTGGTCCCAGTACCGACCCTTGAGGCACTCCACTGGATACAGGCCTCCAACCAGACTCCGCCCCATTGACCACAACTCTTTGGCTTCTTCCCCTTAGCCAGTTCACAGTCCACCTCACTACCCGAGAGTCTAGACCACACCTCCTCAGTTTAGCAGCAAGGATGCTGTGGGAGACTGTGTCAAATGCTTTACTGAAGTCAAGGTAGACCACATCCACCGCTCTGCCATCATCTATCCACCTTGTTATATCCTCGTAAAAGGCTATGAGGTTAGTCAAGCACGACTTCCCTTTGGTGAAGCCATGTTGACTGTCTCTAATGACCCTCTTATCCCTGATATGCCTTGAGATGGCATCAAGGATAAGTCGTTCCATCACTTTCCCAGGGATGGAGGTGAGGCTGACCGGTCTATAGTTACCCGGGTCCTCCTTCTTGCCCTTTTTGAAGACTGGAGTGACATTTGCTTCCCTCCAATCCTCAGGCACCTCTCCCATCTCCCAAGACTTGGCAAAGATGATGGAGAGTGGTCTAGCAATGACATCAGCCAGTTCCCTCAGCACCCGTGGATGCGTCCCGTCTGGACCCATGGATTTATGGACATCCAGATTGCTTAATTGGTCCCTAACCCAGTCCTCATCGACTAAAGCAAACTCCTCCACTGCCCTGACTTCCTCTGGGGCCTCAGGGGAACAGGGCTCCTCAGGACAGCCTCCAGCAGAGTAGACAGAGGCAAAGAAGGCATTCAGTAACTCTGCCTTCTCTGTATCTTCTGTCACCAAGGCACCCACCTCATTCATCAGTGGGCCTACATTGCCTCTGGTGTTAGTTTTATCTGCCACGTATTTGAAAAAGCTCTTCCTGTTGTCCTTGACCCCTCTCGCCAGGTTCAATTCTAGGGAGGCCTTTGCTTTCCTAGTTGCCTCCCTACATCCTCGGACAACAGCCTTATACTCTTCCCAAGTGGCCAGCCCCGCCTTCCAAGATCTGTAAATTCTCCTCTTGCCCTTGAGCTTACCCAGCAGATCCCTGTTTAGCCACACAGGTCTCCTGGCTCCCTTCCTTGACTTCCTATTTGTCGGGATGTTCTGATCTTGAGCATGGTAGAAGCAGTCCCTGAACGCTAACCAACTATCTTGGGCCCCTTTACCTTCAAACAGCCTTGCCCATGGGATTTTCTCGAGTAATTGCTTGAAAAATCCAAAGTTTGCCTTGGCAAAGTCCAGGGTTGCAATTCTGCTTGCTATTTTGTTTCTGCTACATGAGATCCTGAACTCCACCATTTCATGGTCACTGCAGCCAAGGCAGCCCTCAACCTTTACTGCTTCAACCAGATCCTCCTTGTTAGCGAGGATGAGGTCCAGCAGTGCTCCTCTCCTAGTCGGCTCGTCCACCATTTGCATCAGAAAATTATCATCGATGCACTGGAGGAACCTCCTGGACTGTGGCTGGCTGGCTGAGTTGTCCTTCCAGCAAATATCAGGGAAGTTAAAATCCCCCACGACAACCAGGGCCTGTGATTGTGAGACCGCTCTCAATAATAATGGCCTGTAGAAGGCCTCATCAACTTCCTCACCCTGATCTGGTGGCCTGTAATAGACACCCACAACAGTATCTCTCCTGCCAGCCTGCCCCTTGATTCTAACCCATACACTCTCAACTTGCTCCTCCTCCATGCCTGGATGGTATTCAAGACATTGTAGTTGCTCTTTCATGTAAAGAGCGACTCCACCACCTCGCCTGGCTGGCCTGTCCTGAAAAGGACATAGCCACCCATGACCACATTCCAGTCATGTGAGCTGTCCCACCATGTCTCTGTAATTGCTACCAGATCATAATCTCCTGCCCGAACCCAGCTTTCTAGCTCCTCCTGCTTATTCCCCATGCTGCGCGCATTGGTGTATAAGCATTTCAGGGAGCAAGCTGAGCACACTGATCTCACCCTAGGGGGATGGGAGGCCACCCGGTCCTCATAATTTCTAGAACACTGCCCCGCTGCAATCCCAGCTATAACCCCATCCCCCTTCATATCTAGTTTAAAGAACGCTCTATGAGTCCCGCCAGCTCGTGACCAAGGATCCTTTTTTCCCTTTGTGTCATTTGAATCCCAACTTGTTTCAGTAGACCAGGTGCCCTGTAGATCTCCCCATGGTTAAAAAATCCAAAGCTAGACCGCTGGCACCACCCCTTTAGCCAAGTATTAATCTGCTGCACTTTGTCAAACCTTCCGCTATTTTTCCTCATAATAGAAGGAATAGAGGCAAACACAACCTGTGCACCTGATCCTTCTAGCATCCACCCCAGTGCCCTAAAGTCCCTTTTGATTGCTTCTGGCCGTCTCTCTACTATCTCATCATTACCGATCTGCATAACCAAAAGCGGGTAATAGTCCGTGGGTTTGACCAGACCAGGAAGCTTCTTGATAACATCCTTAACTCGGGCCCCAGGGAGGCAGCAGACTTCCCTGTGGGTCGGATCTGGGCGGCAGACAGGGCCCTCTGTTCCCCTCAGGAGGGAGTCTCCAATTACAATTACCCTCCTTTTTTTCTTAGATGAAGAAGTCCTAATGCGTGTATCCGAGTGACTCACCCTAGACAGCCCTATGCGTGAACCCTCCACTGACTCTTCCTTTGCCTGGCTCTCATTGTTTAGAGCCCCATAGCATTCATCCCCGTATTCAGAGTTCTGGTCGCAGAGTTATAATAAAATTGTGAATCAATTTTATCCTGCACCTTGATGATTTTTTACTGGAAAAGGTACAGAAATATGGAAATTTGCAGGATCCTCAGTATCTGGTTTTCTGCACATACGTATGATTTGGACATGTCTGTCATATCCAAGTTTTTCATGGTAGATTTTCTACGAACTTTGTTATTTTCTGTGCATGTTTTAGGTAGAAATTTATTTTTCCCTTCAAATTCACTTTAAGGTTATATTAAAGTTTGTTCTATAGTTTCTGTTCACTGAGGTATGTTTGGTTTTCCTTCCAATCAATACCATTCCTTAAAAAAGAATATGGTAATGCATATATTTTAGCTTCTTGTGAAGAAGACATAATTTTAGAATTGCCATTTTTACCTAGCCGTGCATTCCTTACTGGGAGCCATACACTTTTTACTAAGAAAGAAAATGTGAGCAGGACATAAATTCTAGTTCTAGTTCTAAAACTAATTTAAGCCCACTAGAAACTAGAACGCCTCCCTGTTTTGCGCCAAACGCTTGAATGGCCAGCTAGCCTCACTCCTTCCACACGTGCCCTTGTGTGATGGAGAGGACAGTCCACCACAGATATAAACAAAAAAGATCTCTTCAAAAGCCCTTTGGTTACTGACTGGTGGGACATGCAGGCTGTCAAAACCATCTATGACTTCCATTATTTCTGATACTTTCTAGGTGTGCACAGTTTCTGTATTGTTGTGGAAGGACTTTGGTACCTCCAAAGTCGGCAGTGTATTGCTCACATACCAAAAAAGGTGTGGAACACTTTATGGTAAAGAATTTGCTTTGGAAAGAACAATGATGTGAAATTCTCTGCCAAGGAACTCAGCAGATGGAGTCAGATTGCAATGCAAAACTAGTATTTTAAGAACAGAGATTGCTGCGCTGTTATCCTATGCCTCATAAGAGACTTATAAAAACTTAAGAGGCCGGACTCCTAATATATTTTTTCTGATATTGAATTGGTTTCATCAATATCTTTATTTGAAAATGTTATCTTGATTTAATAAGAGTTTCAAAATATAGGACAAAGCAGAAATAGAAATTTATATATGAGGATTAAAAAAGGAGGCTGTAATTTCCCCATTTGCAGGTTAACTTTGGCAAAGTATGATGTCCTAAGTATAGTTTAATCAACTGTGTTGTTGCTTAAGGCAGCTGTGCCAGCTTCTGTTTCAATATAGTTCACGTAAGCATGAAAATATATGTGAGTTTAAACCAAGGTTATCCTCTTATTAAAGCTATCAGTCCAGATGACTGAGAGTAGGGGCATACCAGCGTTAAACAAACGTTCGAGGAAAGATCTTGTTATATATTTGCATATTTTATATCTATTTGTATATTTGTATATATCTTGTGTATTTGTATTTGTATGTATTTAGACAAAAATGTGCACATAAATGCATCTGCATTTCTTATGCATTTCTTTCACTTACTGTCCTTATTTTAATTGATTATATGCATTACATATTCTCAATTGTATTACATTGATCATGTGTGTTACAAATGATAAATGCAGTCCTGGTGAAGCCACATCTGGAGTGCTGTGTCCAGATCTGGGCTTCCCAGTTCAAGAACGACAGGTAACTGCTGGAAAGGGTACAGAAGAGGGCTACAGAGATGATTAGGGGGTTAGAACATATGTTTTATGAGGAAAGGCTGAGGGACTTGGGTCTTTTTTAGTCAGGAGAAGACCAAGGGGTGATCTTATCAAAGCTTCTAAATACTTAAAGGGTGGACGTCAGGAGGATGGGGACAGTCTTTTTTCAGTGGTGCCCAGTGAGAGGACAAGAGGTAAGTGTCACAAATTTGAACATAGAAAGTTTCTTCTAAACGTAAGGAGGAACCTCTTTACTTTGAGTTAGCAAAGCACTGGAACAGGCTGCCCAGAGAGGTCGAGTCTCTGTCTCTGGAGACATTCAAAACCCGCCTGCACGTGTTCCTGTGCAACCTGCTTTAGGTGAACCTGCTCTGGCAGAAGGTTTGGACTAGATGAACTCCAGAGGTCCCTTCCAGTCCCTAACATTCTGTGATTCTGTGATACACTTGACTAATTTGTAACTTCTACTGTCACAGTCTCCTAACTGTTTTCTAAGGTCTTTCCATTATTCCTCTATGCTTATACACAGACCAGCTAGGGCTGTACTAAACCCGTCAGTTCCTTTACATATAGATTCCATGCATTCTTTCACAGGCATTTTAATTTCATACCTTTCCACTAGATTAACTCTTTACTGCTTAGGGGACTCTGCAAACTCCATATCACTATGGCAATTATTCTGCCTTTTTGGTTATTAATTAACAAGCAATGGAATATGTTCACATTAAATAGCTGTATTACTGATTAGGCTTGAATATTCTGTTTGAAACTGCCTCAATTGTAACACTGTGTTTTAACACTAAAACAGTCAATGGTACTAGAAAGTTGATATCGGGTTATTTTTATTGGGTAACCTTTGTGGTGCAAGGCAGCTACTTGAAGAGCGTTATGGATTTTCTTCCCATGGTACTGAAAGCCTAAAAATAGGCTTTCTAAATTTTCTGGCAGTTTTCCTTCTGAAGTGAGTACTTAATTGGCTTATATTTAAAAATTGGCTTATATTTAAACATTGTCAAAGGCTTATATATATATGCATTCACAAATAGAACATACATTTAGTATATTGATCTGTGTAGTTTCATGTGGAAGGATTACTATGCGTAGAAAACTAACCTGTTAAACTGCTGGGTAGGAACCTGCACTTTGTTTGAGCATAGCTTAGTACTGTGTGCCTGAGTGTAGCCTGAGTTTCCCACTGAGCAGAGATTGGGGAAGGAAGGAGGAGGCATTGGAGCAAATACTGAGTGACAATATATTTTTAAGGACTTCCAAAAGTGTACCCAGCCTGTTGCTGAAGATACTACTTTAGGAATCTGTAAGAGCCAAAGACCTTTTTGAACAGTATTAAACACACACATGGAGAGATAATTGGCAATATAACCTGTCAGCCCCTGTCTGCAGCCCCTCCAGCCTCCACCCTGGTTTCCATGTTTCTTACTGATCTTATTGCCTACTTAGACACAACAGTGGGAGTAGGATGTTATATTCAAGATACAAGTATCTTGAATGTTCTTGTTCATTCTCTTTTCCTGTCTAATAATTCCCATCATACATTTTTGCCATTTCTGTTGGCTGTTGATCATGGAGATGAAAACTGAGGAGGATTTTCCACAGTGATCCCAAGATTAAGAGTTAATAACTAACCAACCTACAACACACATCTGTGAAAGTACCATAGGGTATTTTTTTTCCCATGCCTCTTACTTTGTATTTCTCAGTGTGAATCCCCTGTCCCCAGTTACTCGCTATGTTTGGATTCCCCTGTAGCACTTGGCAGCCAAGCTTTCCTTTTGTCAAGCTGTCACCTGCTTATATATGATCTTTTTATTCTTACCATTTGATTTCTGTTTTTATTTGAGGTCTACTTTTCTGGATATTATCTTAGAAAAAGCTATTCTTGCCTCACCATTTGGTTTTTTTAAAATTTAGGGAAAAAATGAAATTTATATGCTCTTTATCTATGCAAGTAACCTAGAGCTATATACTCTCACCAATTTACCCAGTAGTTTTAAAAGGTTTTGTGAAGAGTGGCTTCCCATCACAAAACTGTACTGACTCTTCCCTTACAGGGTCGTAGGCATATGTCTTCTAATTTGGTACTTTATTACAGAGTGTACAAATTTGTCCATTGCCCGAGTCAGATCTGGTGCCCTAGGTCATACAGACCACTTTTCAGAAAAACTCATGTCTCTTCACTCTGTTTCAGTTCTCTAGCCTGGGGCAATGTCAGATGGCAGTTTATTCATCAGAGTTGATGTTTCAGTGATTTCTCACATAGAACTGCTTTGTTGACTACAAATCTTGTCTTTTTCATTCATTTTTTTTTAATTGTGAAAACAGCTACTGCACTGATCATCAGACTAAATTTTATAGCCACTCTGGAGAAAGCTTTTAAAACGAAGTGTTTCTTGACATTATGATAGTTCATTAGGCAACCTAGGCAGCTTCAGCTGCTGTGAAAAGTCTTACGCACAAAACCCTTTCAGATCAAAAGGGAGGAAGAAAACAATGCAGAGAATCAAGGCTTGCTTGGTTAAAGGATTGTGGCTACTGCCACACTCACTGTGAGTTTCATTTCATGCACCGTGGCTGTTGGAAATTGTCAGCAAAACAAGGAAATTTGGCAAATACTGTTAGCTGGGACAATCTATGTAAAATGAAAGCTGTGACAGACAGGACCCTACAAACATGCACACAGCACAATGTCTGAGAGGGTTTTGCTTTTAAAAAGGTGAGACAGTGGATAAATATTTTCTGCTATCTAATTTCACTGTCCCAAAATGTCAGTATTAGTGCTCAATTCATGGAAAGCATTTGAGTCTTAACTTCATGTATATTCAGACCTGTCTTATCATGTTTAACTGGAAGTGGGTAAAGTCAAAAACTCACATCACAGCAGATAAAGCCATTGTGCTCCTACCCATGTGCTGACTTTACACCGGCTCAGTAGCATAAATCAGATAACATATTTAAGAACACCCAAGTCTTTTTGATGCAGACCCCCCTGCTAGGTTAACCAATTAATACTTTCATTATTAAAATTAATGAGTTGATTATTAAAAATCATAGAATCATAGAATCATAGAATGTTAGGGATTGGAAGGGACCTCGAAAGATCATCAAGTCCAATCCCCCTGCCAGAGCAGGAATGCCTAGACTATGCCCCACAGGAACGTGTCCAGGCAGGTCTTGAATGTCTCCAGAGAAGGAGACTCCACAACCTCTCTGGGCAGCCTGTTCCAGGGCTCCGTCACCCTCACTGAGAAGAAGTTTCTTCTCGAGTTTAAGCGGAACCTCTTATGTTCCAGTTTCAGCCCATTACCCCTTGTCCTATCAGTGGTTGTCACCGAGAAGAGCCTGGCTCCATCCTCGTGACACTCACCCTTGACATATTTGTAAACATTAATGAGGTCACCCCTCAGCCTCCTCTTCTCCAAACTAAAGAGCCCCAGCTCCTTCAGTCTTTTCTCATAAGGGAGATGCTCCACTCCCTTAATCATCCTAGTTGCCCTGTGCTGGACTCTCTCCAGCACTTCCCTGTCTTTCTTGAACTGAGGGGCCCAGAACTGGACACAATATTCCATATGGGATCTCACCAGGGCAGAGTAGAGGGGAAGGAGAACCTCTCTCGACCTACTAACCACCCCCCTTCTAATACACCCCAGGATGCCATTGGCCTTCCTGGCCACAAGGGCACAGTGCTGGCTCATGGTCATCCTGCTGTCCACCGAGACTCCCAGGTCCCTTTCCCCTGTGCTGCTCTCTAATAAGTCATTCCCCAACTTACACTGGAACCTGGGGTTGTTCCTACCCAGATGCAAGACCCTACATTTACCCTTGTTATATTTCATTAAATTTTTTCCCCGCCCAACCCTCCAGCCTGTCCAGGTCTCGCTGAATGGCAGCACAGGCTTCTGGTGTGTCAGCCACTCCTCCCAGCTTGGTGTCATCAGCAAACTTGCTGATAGTACTCTCTAGTCCCTCATCCAAGTCATCGATGAATATATTGAATAATACTGGTCCCAGTACCGACCCTTGAGGGACTCCACTGGATACAGGCCTCCAACCAGACTCCGCCCCATTGACCACAACTCTTTGGCTTCTTCCCCTTAGCCAGTTCACAGTCCACCTCACTACCCGAGAGTCTAGACCACACCTCCTCAGTTTAGCAGCAAGGATGCTGTGGGAGACTTTGTCAAATGCTTTACTGAAGTCAAGGTAGACCACATCCACCGCTCTGCCATCATCTATCCACCTTGTTATATCCTCATAAAAGGCTATGAGGTTAGTCAAGCACGACTTCCCTTTGGTGAAGCCATGTTGACTGTCTCTAATGACCCTCTTATCCCTGATATGCCTTGAGATGGCACCAAGGATAAGTCGTTCCATCACTTTCCCAGGGATGGAGGTGAGGCTGACCGGTCTATAGTTACCCGGGTCCTCCTTCTTGCCCTTTTTGAAGACTGGAGTGACATTTGCTTCCCTCCAATCCTCAGGCACCTCTCCCATCTCCCAAGACTTGGCAAAGATGGTGGAGAGTGGTCTAGCAATGACATCAGCCAGTTCCCTCAGCACCCGTGGATGCATCCCGTCTGGACCCATGGATTTATGGACGTCCAGATTGCGTAATTGGTCCCTAACCCAGTCCTCATCGACTAAAGCAAACTCCTCCACTGCCCTGACTTCCTCTGGGGCCTCAGGGGAACAGGGCTCCTCAGGACAGCCTCCAGCAGAGTAGACAGAGACAAAGAAGGCATTCAGTAACTCTGCCTTCTCTGTATCATCTGTCACCAAGGCACCCACCTCATTCATCAGTGGGCCTACATTGCTTCTGGTGTTAGTTTTATCTGCCAACTCTTCCTGTTGTCCTTGACCCCTCTCGCCAGGTTCAATTCTAGGGAGGCCTTTGCTTTCCTAGTTGCCTCCCTACATCCTCGGACAACAGCCTTATATTCTTCCCAAGTGGCCAGCCCCGCCTTCCAAGATCTGTAAATTCTCCTCTTGCCCTTGAGCTTACCCAGCAGATCCCTGTTTAGCCACGCAGGTCTCCTGGCTCCCTTCCTTGACTTCCTACGTGTCGGGATGTTCTGATCTTGAGCACGGTAGAAGCAGTCCCTGAACGCTAACCAACTATCTTGGGCCCCTTTACCTTCAAACAACCTTGCCCATGGGATTTTCTCAAATATTTTGTTTATCTCTAAAAGTATATGTTGGTAATGCTGCTGAGTGTTAGTTCTTTTAGTATATAAGGAGAAGCGTTGTAATTATTGGTACAGCCTTGTGGTTTGCATAATCTTTAGGTTCAAGATATATTACATTGGAGTTGTTTGGATTATGTGGGAGTTTTTGTCAGTGATACTGTTGCTGAGGGAGAATTGGCATGTTTTAGTGTAGTATTGAGAGATGCGCGAATTGTTCTTATAGAGGTGTATAACATCTCTAAACCTAAACCATGTATTGATAGTTGTTTTAGTATCCACTGATCAGCTGTAAATGTTAAAAATTAACAAGAAGTTGCTTTTTCCTTACCACAAAATGACTCTGAACATTAAATATCTTTTCAGGAAGAGCTCTTCTCTTGGCCACCAAGTGGTTTTAAGCGTTAGATGTATTTTAAAAGTATTACTGTTCTCAGCCACTGAATGACTGTAAATATTAAATATGTTTTATAAAAGCTGTGTTTCAAGCTACTGCCTGCATGGCTATGAATATAATTTTTCTTGAAAGTTGCTTTCCAGCCACTGAGCTTTTTTTTCTTATAAACTTACTTCTATTTATAATTTTTTGTGGAAGAAACAAGTGCAAGGTTTCAGTGGCAGAAGGCAGCTGTTCATTTAGGACAAGTAATCGTGTCCTAGCCATCTTCTCATAAAGACACTGCAGATAATGAGAACGACCCAAAATTTAAACGGATATTTACAGATATTTTCAATGGGCAGTGTGTGTATATCTGGTGCTCTTCTCCCCCATTTTTGTGTATAATTGTGCAGTAGGCCAAAATAATAAAGGCAGACATTAGTGTTATTTTGTACTAAGATAACAGGTCTAATAAAACAGTCACTGATGGATTGTGTGAATCAGTCGAGTCATCATCAGCCCTAGAGGAGGACAAAACAGAAGGCAAAATAGTCTCAAGATTGCTAAGCAAATGGGAGTCACTAAACCAAATATGATTAAGGGCTTTAACCCTGTGTGCAGAAATAACTCCATGTGGCAAATTAGATGTAATCCTAGGAAGGCCTGGAGTGATAAGAAAAGTGTTCATGAGAATCTGGCTTAACAACAGCTAAGAGAAAAAAAAATCACTGATCACAAATATTCTGTTAAGGACAAATTACTCTCTGTTTAGAGAATCCCATAAGGCTTAAAGTCTACAGCAAAGACACTGCAGATAAAAATAATACTTTAGGAAGAGAAAATCTACATAAAACAGAGGTCTAAAAATATCTGCAGAATGAGGAACAGCACATACTAGAGTATCTTTAAGTGACATGTCAACCAATTAGTAAGTGTATCTGTCGACCTTGGATTTAATGAATCCTATGTGCTTCAAGTTTCTACTTATTTGTGGAAAGGAACAGCATAGATGAGCAAACCAGCCCAATGTCTATCTCATACGCTGTAGGTTTTTTCTAACCAAAGAACCATTAAAAAATCTTAGAAGAACATGAGCCTGATGTCCTTCTAGGCTTTGATCAGCCAGGGTCCCAACAGAGCTGGTTGAAACCTTTTCACAAAATCCGGTTTTACTAAGTTTCTATAGAACTGAAAGGTGCCAACATGTAATTCTGTCAAAACTTTTTATGAAAAACCAGATGGCTGCCTGGTGATTCATCCCCCAGGTTAGCTGGTGACTGGCAAATTAAACAGGTGGTTCCCAAGTTAGTAGAGAAGCATTCTTTATAGCAACCTGACAAGCCAAGCACTGGCTGGCTGGGAACTTGTAGGCCAGGCAGGCTTCTCTGGAAATAGGAACCTGGCAGGTTTGCCTCTTGCCTGATTTCTCTGCTGTGCTGTTGATGACAAGGCAAGTTGCTGTGCTTCCCAGACAAGCTAGTCAGCCTGAAAGCTAAACAACTAAGTAGGAAGAAGACCAATAGAAATATATCAAACTGTCCTCTTTGCTAAAAACTCAGCAGCGCCAATATTGCTTTCTGCAGTGTGCAAATATATTTTTTTTTTTTTCCTGGAGTGCAGGAGAATGAAGGTAAAGGCCAAAACTATCTGAACTATCTTGGTAAAGCAAAATTCAACTGTCCATATATCCTTACTTGGGGACCTTGTGTGCAGAAGCCAGCAGTAAAATTGACATCTTGGAAAGTTAGAGAAACGAGGTCTGGAAACAGAGGGGGTGCTGATTTCAGGCAGGTGTGAAAGAAAAGATTGACAGCAGAGGAAAAGGAAAAGCTTTACAGACTGTTCACATTTCATATCAGAAGCCATTGGAGAAAAATGTAACACCTTTAATACCGCTTTGGACTTGATTCAGATTGGCACTTCTAAAGAGACGGCTCCCATTTCTGTTAACAAACCTCAGGACCATCGTTTTATTTCCATAAGAAGCTTAAAGGATATTAATGCATAAATACACGACACTTAAGGTATGAGTATTCTTATGGAGCAGTCTTGAGGGAGCAGGGAAACAGCATGAAGCAGGCAAGAGGACCTCCAGCAAGGACTGCCTGACACATGGATCTGCACCAGATCTGTGGCAGATACTCTCAGAGGTGCAATTGCAGCTAACCATTTGCATCTTGATACAGTTTTTCACAACTGATGATTTTCACTGGAAATAGTTTGTTGCCTGCTAGTCATGCCACTGAGGCTGGCATGATGTTTTGAGGGTAGAAATTCTAACTGGTAAAGGATAATATGAATCCCAACAGCCAATCCAATAATAACCAGGTCAGGAAATCTACAGCTGGACACTATCTCCTCAATCATAACCTACATCTTCCATCTGTGTTTACTGCTGTTAACAAGCATCAGTTTTACCATTTGTTCCATTCTAAAGGATTAGCCTAACGGATCTGAAACATAATTACATATCTAGGATTCCCATATCATAGGAATATCACCTTAGAAGCCTATCCATCCTTCTGTCTCTGTAAATGGCCAGAAGTAGAGGCTAGGAGAAAGTTAAACACACATTTAGGCAGACTGTCACATCACGTTCTATTTGGAAGTAGGTTTTATCCAAGCACAGTTTACTTACTTATTTTCTGTGTTAAAAAGGCTTGTTGTTTGAGTTCACAGGCATGTCAGATACTGCTCTAATCTCCATTTTGTTAGGTCTAATGACTGTACATTCCCTAAATTGATCATGTCATTCTACAAAGCATTTCATTTTCCTATTTTTAACATTTTTGATGTTCAATCTGGAAGATAAAACATGAATAGAAACAGATGTTTTAGCTTTGATATAGCCCTAACTACCATATGCATTTCTATCATGCCACATCTTTTTGTCTCATTTCTAAATTAAATAGACAAAATCTTTAAAGCTCTATGTGGAAAACTTTCATGTCTCAATCACTTTGACTGCTTGCCTCTGAGCCCTCTCTATTTCTACTGTCCTTTTAGTGATAGGGCAAGAGTAATCAATATTTTCAATAGTCTTGAGAGAATTCATATGAGGAAGATGGCTGAAGGACAGGTTCAAGTGCTCAATCCTGCGATTTATGGTATTGCAAAAGATGATACAGACACAGATGTTCAAATTATCAGCCCCACTTGCTACTTCTCTGGTTCAGTAGCTCCAAATTCATCCACTTTTTTCTTGCTGCTTTCACTCTGTATCACCTCATGACTGAAGACAACCCAAACCCTGCCAGAGAGTTTTCAGCAGATGCTTGATAGTCCTGGGATTCTTACATGGGTCTTGCATGTGACTCTGGATGAATCTTCTGTTCACAGATTTTAAGTCCTAAACCAATATTAATCACTGAGTGTAATCCAGTGAGGCATAGCACCTTACTGTTCAAACAGTAGATCATCCTGTGTGCCTTCAAAAGATCATCTGGTTGATAATACAGTGTGTGTGGGGAATCTTCCCCTGACTGAGTAGAAAAAAAAAATAGCTTTACTGTGATATATTAAAGAACTGGTCTTGATAGTTCTGTTTGCAATACTGGTGGGTGAGTAAAGAGGGGAACTGTTAACACTTGTGGAGGGGGAAGCAGTGGCTGGACATACGTAAATTTCTGCTTTTGTTTGCCATGACCCAGATTCAAACAGAAGTGTACTAGAAATTACTCCAACATAAAATGCTGGATAATCAATTCCTACATGAGCTTTTCTTTGTAACAAACAAACAAAACCAAATTCTAGCCTTTCCGTCTGAAGGAATTCTTTCACAAATGACCTGAAAAGTGCCAAGATGTCAGACTGCCTGCCTGAATCAAAAGATGGCAGCAAGGCACCAGCTCCTTGAATTCTAAAATCCATATGAAGCTGGTAATTGAACTGGCAAGTTGTAAAGAAGGAATCCTTTCTTTGGGCCACTGCACAGCAATAAGAGATCTCTGAACTGCTGATTTAAAGGAAAGATACGGGATAAGAACTGCACCAGCACATCCTACTGATTTACTGTAGAGCTGAAGTTGTGACAGTTCCGTAATACCTTACTGCATTCTGGATGCTTTATACTTCAGCTACCTCCATCAATTTACTTTGGGTAGCACAAGGGGACAGTAACAGTGACGACAGAATAGGTTTTATGACGGTGTAGTACAAGGGACTTCGGGACACTAACTCAGCAGCTAGCTTGCAGGGTTGTCCTGATGGTTCATTTCCAGTGCTTCTGTTGCCCAGACTGCCTATGTTAAAGCCTGTATAAGCCTCCCTGCCCACACTGCAAATGAGTTTTATGATTTCAGTGTTGACTTACTTCTGCAGACAGTGTGCATCATGTGAGTACTGCTCTTATCAATAGTAGAGGTTTTAGACTTCTTAGCAAGATCTTGTTAATGAATGTTTTTCATCAGCACATTCTGAAGCCAGATTTGTACAAGGAACTTGGCATTGAAGGAGTTTTATAAGCATCTTGTGGGTTTTTTTCTTGATATCACTAAGTGCAGGGCAAGTAGATGGTTTTAAAAACCCTAGTCAGTCTTTAAGAGTCCCAAATAGCTTTTAAAAGCTTGAGCTGTAGCACTACATTCCTCAAGCAATGCTGAGCATCCCTAATATATAGGCACCTAAATTTTGCTGGCATACATTATAAATGTGAACTAAAATGTTCTGAAAATTCGAGCAGGTAGTTTGAGCAATGTCTCTGGAGCCTGGACAGATCAAACACAGATCAAATTCAGCACTACTGCATTAGATGATTTGGGGTATGCCATGCAGGGTTAGATGGCCACATGCATTTATTTGTCTGATTCCAAATGAAGTATTTTAGTACCTGCCTGAGCTTGGAAAAAGTAAATTTCTATAAAATTGTTCCACAGGTTCCTAAAATGTCACCTAAGCTTGTCCCCAATCCGCTTGTGCAGAGAACCGTCTGAACTTTACACTGCTGAGAAGCTAGATGCCAATTAATGCCTAAGCACTGTCAGAAATCATAAAGTAGATATATCTAATTCTTTTTGGAAGCCAGTCAGTGACATTTTCAGAGTTCAGTTACATTCCATGCAAAATGTGGAAGGAGGAGAGGTTATGTGGTTTTGATTTTGCAGTGAGGCAGGTAGGAAACTCACACAAGATGCTGCAGATGCAGCCTCACTCCTTTACTTTTTTTGAATACCCCCTCCTCATGTCTTAACCACCAGGGGCCAGAAAGCCTTTCATATTCTTTCTCCCTTTTTTTTTTTTGTCCTGGTGAATATTTAATGATCTTTGTCCTGGGTTTAGCTAAAAACCCAGTCCTGTTTAGTGAATTTTACTTTTCAGTTTAGTGTCTTCTAAAAGGCTGCACGTTCTGAAGTCAGCAGCATGTTTTCGCAGACAGTGTGTGCTACTGGCAGTGATAACACCTGATGTTTACAGTTACTGCCTGGGACTGGTATGTAGAAAGGCTCTTGCTTATACTTATTCCTATAGTGACCAAGGCCACTGCTGGCTCTTGTGTGCCACGCTGGGGGTACTGGGTAGTAAGAGGGGGGCACAAGGAAGTAAAAGGTGGCACCTCCGGGGGGTAACAGACAGGACAGGTGACCAACGAGAGTATTCCATCCCATATACGTCATATTTAGTATAAATTGAGTGATCACGAGAGTTTCGGCTCCTTTTCGGCCCTTTTGCCCCTTTTGCCCTTTACGGCCTTTTCGCCCTTCTTTTCTGCAATGGCCGGTGTCCAGAGAGGACTCCATCTGACCTCCTGATTTTGATCCGGATCCTGAGTTCCCGAATCCAGCTCCCTGTATCCAGCTCCCGCCGCCGCTGAGCCTGGGGTTTCCCCAGTGCCTCCTGCTCTGCAGCACCAGTGGTGATTTCTATTGGGGGAGGGAGTCGGGTTTGATATCGGGCTATTATCTATAGTTGTATATAGTTCTTTACTTTTATGTTTTTACCATTATTCCTATTACTTTCATTAAAGCTGTTCTAGTTCTAGTTTTTTTCTTCTCTCATCTGTAAAGTCTCTCTGCCTCATTCCCTTTTCTCTTCCTGTTTGGGGGGGGAAGAGGGGGTTAGAGAGCGTCTGTCCGCGTTAGTGGCCGGCCCAGCCCTAACCCGCGACAATCTTATATAAAACAGATCAGCTTCCTCCTTTTTCAAGAGAGTGATGGTCCGAGCATTCACTTAAAAAGTAGGAAATAAGCATTCAAGCACCGTATAACAGACAAGTAACTTAACCTCTATCTCATGCATCCTCTGGGCATTCAAGAGGGAACATCATCTGCTTCTGCATTTTGTCAGAAAAAGTTTGGTTTAAGCTGTTAATATGGAAAAGGGTTCAAAATTATTTTTCCCCAGCAAATGATTTCTGAGAAAGAAGGTATCCAGGAGACAATTTATCTCTTTGGTGTTTCTTATACTCTACAGTCTACCTTTTCAGTAATGAACTTGCTTGTATGGACCTTGTTGTGAAGCACCTGAATAACACCAGGGAGAAAAAAACAGCCTCTGTGTTTACTGCATTTTGCAGCAGCTCTTTTTATGATTCACGCCCTCAGTATCTCTATGCTTTAGTTGTTGTGCATAAAAGCATCATGTAATGTTACTTCTTTGTTTTATAGTTGTAGTTTTGAAGTTAGTGAAAACTGAGAACGAATATTCATTGCAAGGCTTGTTTCTTAATGCATATCGGTTACCAGAACCGATGAACCACAGATGAGTGTGTATGTGAGGGAAATTCACCTTAAAAAAATAATGTACCTTTTCCAATATGTTTCTGAAGGAGCCAGGAAAAAAAATAAGTTGAGAAATAGGAAAAATATGGAATAAAAAGGTAGGAAGCAGCTCATAGGTGAATAGTGTGGTAAGAGTTTAATGCTCATTAAAAAACCTGAGCATGATTAGTGAGTTGAGATGATAACCATGTTGTCTGTCTTTATGTATGTGGAAAGGACTGTGCGTGGATCATTGAAATCCACTTGATTTTTTAACACACCTATTTGATTGTGTGGCTGTTCACTGTCTGACTCTCAGACCTAAATTACAGTGGCTGCAAAGTGCCTCATTGTCATCCTGCAAATACTGATCTGCATCCAGCCTCCAGCTGGTCTAGTGCTGAAAGCCTGATGGGCTGGGCTGGTTGCAAAATCTCCTCCCACTGTTGATCCTATGTATGTGTGTCAGAAGAAGTGGCATTTTTGGATCTGAGGTTTTATTATGATTTTTATTTTCTGTTTCTTTTTTCCTTATTAACATTTTTCAGGAAGAATGACATATTTGTTTCTTGTAGCTTTGTCCTGAGCAACGAGTTAGGAAATAATCAAGGTCCAAAAAGTCAGCAGCATAATATGTTCCAGTATTTTGTTTTGTTTTAATTTTGAAACGGTATTGAAGATGGAATAGTCTGAGCAACTATAGGTAGAATTCTAGTGACATGATTTAAATTCCAGCTGTAAAATACTCCATTTTGATGATTAAAATTAAGGTCCAGCTGTCTGATAATCAATTTATAGCCCATATTTTTAATTTTATTGTTTTATTTTATTTTATTTTATTTTATTTTATTTTGAATTAGGATAAAATTTTGATCTTGCCACTTTTGATCTTTGGGCAAAATCAATACCTTGGATGGTAAATGATTTAGAAATTTCAGGGGAGAGACAAGGGTCCCTGAACACATTCCAAATTTAGGCAGTTGGTGTGTAGGCATGGATTTTGATTTTAACAGACAAGTTCAGAATTTTATGTATATCAAGTCATGGTTATCTCACAGATTTTAAAATTTGTTAATAAACTTAAAGAAATTGGAGAGAGGCTGGCATAAAAAGGCAAATTTCTACAACAGAGTCCTCACTATAGTCGAAGAAGGCTGAAACTGCACTTCTGCCTGGACAGGTCAAATATGGTCTGTCTTTACCATATGAATTTTAGCTTTCCTTTGTCTGTTTTTCTGTGCTTTTTTTTTTTTTTTTTTAATTTGGCCAGTGGTGCCAGCTTCAGCATTGCTTTTTATCTGGTCTCCAGAGACAAGTGATTTTGATCATCAAAATAGACAGAGAAATGCAAATCAAAGGAAAAAATAATCCCACAGCAGGCTCAGAATAACAAGTAAATGATTCAAACTCCTATCTGCTAAGAACTGTGGAGTTTCTACCTTGATCATTTCAACAGCGTGAAGTACACAGTTAGGCGTTTTGTATCGTCCTTAACTAGAATTTTCTGTATCGTAGCTGTGCTATACAAATATTGAAATAACTATATTCATGCATGTGTGTATGGTCACAACTAATTTATGTGTTATACTGGTCTTTATTTGCCTTCTGTCTTGTTCAAAGAACATAATGTGGTGTAATAAAATTGAAGTATTGAAGAAGCCCTTGAATAAGCTACAAGAGCTTAAAATTAAAATTAAAAAAGGAATGCTGCAGTCTTGCTAGAGAGAGAATTTGCTGTCAGTGTCTGATTTTACTCTTTCTTTTTAAATGTCACATATTTTAGTTGAGAAGACAATCATTTTTCAATGTGTTTCTTTTTAAAAAACAGATTACAAGTGAAATATTTGGAAGGTGTAGATATATATAGCCGTGTACGCCTTGACTGACAACAGGAGAAGGCTGTGTTGTAGTCACTGGTGTTAACTAAGTGAAGTGATGCCACAGAATTCTCAAGTAAGAGAAATTCTTTTCCAAAAAGAATTGTTTTAAAAGTTGTAATAAAGGCTCAGTTGTCCACAGTGCTCTGACAGCAGATGAAGGGAAATAAAAATTGTCTGCCTACATTTCACAGCTGCGAAAATTAGCAGGTAAGGAAAGGTACTGTGTTATAGCTTAGATTTTTCCTCAGAGCTTTCTGGCTACTCGTTATGCCCCTAAATTTTTGGTTACAGACAAGAAACACAAGAACATGATAAAGTAGTGACCATGCAAAGGAAACGAAACTACCTACTATATTACCATATATCCTCAGTGCCTCCAATAATAAATTCCAATTACCTTCTTTTATGTATAGTTATTTGATCTCATCGATATTTTCACAAGGGTTCTTTAACCATATGCCCAAGTGATTTGCTGGGGAGTTAAGTTCTTAAAGGTTTTCCTTGAAGATAACCTTTTATTTATGTTTTAGATGGATCTAAGGCTGTACTTACCAAACTATTTGGGCCATGGAGCAGTGTAGTAAGATTCATAAGTGAAAATCCTAACTTGGGCTATTAGTCATCCTTTTACCCAGAGATAACTTTTCATGAAGAAGGAATATCTTCTCCTGCCACTGTTTGATCACTGTAAGCTTTTGACAGCTCTCGAGTGGTAGGGAAGGGAGCAGGGAGAGCCACCATGGAGGGCAGGGACAGCTCAGGACAGAAAGGAAGAAGCCAAAGGAAATCCGAGAAAATGACACCCTCATGCCCCCATGCAGGTGATGTGGGGTGCAGGGCTCCCACTGAAACTGCTCAAAGGTTCTGTGACAAAAATTCTGGGGAAGTTTTGGATACATATATCATTATTATATATATGTGTATCATTATTACATGTGTGTGTGTGTGTGTATATATATATATATGGAGATGTTTTGGATATATATATCATTTCTGAGCCATAATGGCCGAGATGCCTCATGCGTGAGGACCATGTGGATGTGAAGTGAGAATGTCACATAAGCTTTCTGAGAGGTGTTTGTCAACATTAGCTTTTAAATACTCAGATAATAAGACAGAAATTCACGGATTTGGGTGTTTTCTTTGGCATAACCTAGAACTGATGTGCCACTGTTTCCGATCTCGTGCATGCATCTGTGTCATCACACTTCAGATCCCTCACGTGTACACGCGGGAGCACGGCAGCCCTCTTTCGTGACTGCTCTAAGTTTCACAGATCACACACACTTGTTCTTTCCCTTCACAAGTTTTGCTAGCAAATACTTAATCCTTGTCTTAAAGTTTATCTGATAGAGAATAACAAATGCTGTTTTCGTTGTTAGAAATGCTTTCATTTTTATCAAGATGATAAACCATAGGCATGCCTTTAAAATCCAATCTGTACTATACGTGCATCCATACTGTACCCTATCTCATCCAAACTAGATAAATAAAATGCCATATTGAATTTTTTCTCTTGGTACCAATGTTTAATCTTAACTCTTTGATACCTGGATATGTGTTTGCTTTCTATCATAGGGAGGAAAAATTTGTTTTATGATTTTTTTTAAAAGTACCTGAGCTACACACAGCTTAACACTGTATTACAAGTTGCAGGTCACCAAACATTATGTACTACTAAAAGTCTACTGTAATGGACAAATATTTTCCATGGCAATTTTCAAATGTTTCATTCGAAACAGAATATGAGAGGATTTCAGTTTTAAAATGTCAGAGTTACAGAACTGCAACTGTATTCCCACATGCAGAAATAGATAAACTGATGCTCAGATTTATGAATCTGAGCAACTCAGAACCTCATTCTTTTCCTTGGCTGTTATTCCACCTAATCTCCTGTCCGCATCTAGGGACTCCCTTCTGACAGTGAAGTACTACTGCAATATGAGAAATGGAATCTAGCCAGAACTCCCGGGCCCGTATTAGTTTTCTTTATTTATTTTGTTTGCCTTTCCATATTTTGTTTGCCTTTCCATATTTTGTTTCTCCAATTCCACGAGACACGTGATCTTATTTGTGTACGTTAGTAAATATACTTTTTTTTTGTTATTTACCTATGGGAAACAAAAAAAAATTCTGTAAAAGTTCACCATATTTTTAGAAGGAACAGGATTCTTCCAGTCCAGAGAATTTTGTGAGACTAATTGTTGTAAAACCAAGAGGAGTACTGCATGTAGCCGTATATTCTGAAAATACAGTTGGAAAAGTTACCAAAAGTATATATTCCACTAGGCTTATGAATTCCCACAGATATTTTATTTTGAGATGTTCACATCAGTTCTGAACATATTACCCTGTCTTTGTAAATAAGTTCTACATTTCGGCATATTCCTAAGTATGCCGATAGATCTTATGCCCCAATCCTGCAAAGCAATGTATCATTAAATCTTAACATTAGTTTCAAACATATTGGAATACTTCTTTAAAGTAGATTTAAAGCATGCAACTTTTAATTTTAAACTACTGTTTATCTAAAGTATCCATACTGTATGTAGAATAGAAGGTGGCCCACACTGATTATATGCTTGTAAAACTAAGCATACTGATGAAAGTTCAGCTAGTAGTATGTAAGATAAGAGGGGAATAATCATGCCAGGCATTTCCTGTCAGGACTTTTTGTCTTAAGGGATATTTTCTCACCTGTATTTTAGTACAATGCAATTTTAAATTATGCATTATGGTGACATACAACATTCAGAGTTGTTCCTTTTTTTTGGCCACAGGCCATATGGAAGGCTGATGACCTTTAAAGATCCTTTCTTTTTTTTCATACACTTATTTTTTTAAGAAGATACTCACTGTGCCTTTCTTTAACATTCGTACAGTAAGAAATGACATGTCACATCACATCTTGGTAATGTACAATATATTCACTTTTGCTGCGGATCCCTTTCCTAAAGTAGATCTTTAACTTGTGAGCAGAAATTTCATTTTCCTTTCTTGTCCATTTTTCATCTGGCGACCACACTCTGACATATTTTCTTGTTTCAGAAATCTGTGCTTATGTTTTGAAATACCTATGCTGTTGCCCTGGAGAGTCATCAGTACCTAACCTTCTCAGGGAGTCATAGATGTATTTAAAAACTAATTACCTTTCCTTTAATATTTCTTTTTGTTACATGCAAATAAAAGAAAATGTTATGACATACAGGTAGGTCTGTACAAGTAACTGCTTTTTTCTTTGTTCACTGACCTGGAAGATTAAGGTCGCCTAAATGAATTACTCATGAAAAGTAAAAGTTTCAAGCCAATGTGCTTTCACATTTCTAGGTATTATTTCAGAGAATTTTGTGGTGAAGCTGTTCAGGTTTGGAAATATCTTTGATTAAGGTGAGCTTCAGTTTTTCAGTAGTTTTTCTACCCTCCGAAATTCAAATAGTGTTTAGAATTGTTTTCCAAGATCAAAACCCCTACAAAGCCTTGTAATGACTTTTTAACATTTGAGATGTTTATAATGACATCCTAGCTAAAGATTGATTCTCTTTTGCAACATTATTATTGCAAACTTCTGTACAGACTCAGTTGTACTCTGAGAAATAGATCTGAGACTGACTTGGAGTCTGCATAGTATCTGTTGTGTGAATCTGTTGTGCATATCAAGATGTTTTTTACAGCAGAGTTCCCAACAGAAGTGTATCTTTTTATCCCAGAATTCAGTGTGCAAGAGGTATGTAATTGCAGATGTGTGAATGTAGTTAAAATGTTAATAAATATTAAATATTTTTAAGATGTGTGGGGGAGTTGCACAGGCATCTCCCAGTATTTTTACCCTCTCTCATGTGACAAATATTAGTGGAGAAAGTAGGGTTTCCTTTCCTCTAGAAGAGACTTGGAATTGCACTCTTTTTCCATGAGCCTTGAGTAGTACTTTAAAAGTACAAGCATAACTAAGTGGTTTGCAAACCCCTCAGTATTTCATCTATGTGCCTCCGATCCCAACCGGCTTAATGTGTTCCTGTGCTTGTCCTGAGGCTGCTGAGCTCTGATCACTCTGATAACATCGCGTGGATGCACTGTAAGGTCAAAGCCGAGGCTACTGATCTCCAGCTGTCTCCAAATTTACTCACTACAGTGGCTTTTGCTAATTCACAGTTTTATTAAGCTACCAGTAAAAACGTGACAAGTCACCTTTCTATGCTTGAAAACCCCACTGAGCCTGTAAAAGGCAGGTGATAATACTGAGAAGCTGCATTGAATTCTAATTGAAATTAGGCTAACTTGAAGGAGGAATGTGTTTTTCTTCTTGAGAATTTAGTTAATATTGCCATTGCTGTAGGTAAAAACTTCATTAATATTTACAATTCCATAATGGATTATATTACCCTGTATTCAGATCACTTCTTATGCAGGAAAATGCTTGAATGCAAGAGGTTTGAGTAAAATGAAGCGAGCGATTCTTTGCCCAAGGGAAGTGCAACTGGCCACAGCTCCTCCAGATGTTTACAGAGGACCTTATTCGGCTGTGCACATCTGGTGTCAGCTCAAAAGATGAGCGAGTATCTGGACATGTCTGTTCACAGCCAGCTCCAGGCACTAGACAGGCTGTTTTAGAGGCCAAAGAGCAGACGTGTTTGGGAGCCAGGCTGCAAAGCATCTTACAGTCAGCTCCCTTAAGGCATCATTCCTTCTGCTGTGCGAAGTGGAGGCAAGCCAGAGGGAGGAACCCGAGACACACAACAGAGCCCAAAAGACCCAGACAATGGCAGGTTTTTGTAAACAAACCACAACCGAAGTAGACCAGAGAGCAAGTATGAACTTTGTGACATGTTATAACTGTTACGGTTTGCATTTTTAAAAGCATGACTCTATTTTAAAAGATGGCAGGGCTGATGGTACCTCTTCTGAGGACAGCAGTGAAGGTGTCCAGACAGCTCTGTGGCTATAGTGCTATGAGCCAACCTGTGGCTGGTCCAAACAGGGCTCCACCAGACTCCAGCTCATTCTTCTATGTTGCAAGCCCTGCAAAGTGGAAGAGATTAAGGATCAGTATCAATATCAAAAGGTAAAAAAAGTATCTAGCTCTCTGGCATACAGGAGTTTTACATGAGTGCATCTCTGGTAACAGTGAAGTTGCTTCAGCATTTAACCAGTATGAGTTATCTAAAGATGTTCAGTATTGTGCTTCAGTATGTGGAAAGCATTAAGTGCTATGACAGGCAAGTGTGATGTGTTTGCAGGAAAGAAAAGCTAGAAAAGGAGAAAAATAACTTTTTCCCCCCTGATTCTGTACTGTAATTTGTTTAACTTCTGAAAATTATCTTGAAGTGAATTTTTTGCCCCGAGTGCAGGAAAATAAACAGGGAAGCTCTCTGTTAAATTTCAGCTGAGATTTAAAATGGAAGTGATATTAAAACATGAAAATATTAGTTTAAAAATGGAAAAAAAAGAAAAAAGAAAAAAGAAAAAAAAAAGAAAAAAGAAAAAGGAAAAAGGCAAAAAAAAAGAAAAAAGGAAAAAGAAAAAAGAAAAAATCCTCATCCAGAAAAATAAAAATAAGGAAAGAATCTCCATGCCACATCAATCTAAACTGTGATGCATCAGAAGTATCAGTATGGGACTGCATGTGTTTATTACGTCTCAGTGTGTTGTTTCACTGTCTTTGTACTTGCTGGTCTGTGTAATCATCACTCCCTGTTGGATTTCATGTAAATTCCAAGTGCAAGCAATATTTAGCTCTTCTGGAAGCATTTAGCCGTGCAGAATTACCGCACGAGGTGATACGATATTCCCATTACTCAGTGGTCCCCTTGTTCTTGCAGCCTTATATTTCAGCCCTCAGGGACTGAAGCTGCATCTGCTGTGGAGCTGTTTCTGTAATAGCTCTCTGAGACCCTATTCCAGGTAGTCTCTAATTAGACACACCCAGGTGGTGGGCACTGAGCAGATGTCCTGCCAGCTCGGGGTGGATATCGAAGAAAGTTCTCTTTTGGCTCCCCATAGTTTGTCTTTCTGATGTTTGTGCTCATTTTTTTCTTAACAGTGAGCATTTTTTATTCACAGTTTCTAAAACAAGGAGCAAACTCAAGCACTCTAATCTAAGGTATTAAATGTTCACAGTGCTTGGTGTAGTCTGAATCTTGGACATATTGAACTCGTGTAACCCAAATGCTGTCATGAACAAAACTCCTCACTTGTGCTTTGATATAGAATCTTTATCAGCAATTAAGATTTTGTTCTTGGAAACTAATTAACAATTATGTTCGTGCTGCCAGAGTCATAAGTAAGAACACTCAATCATGTCTACATAGCCAGCCTTGCAGATCAAATGAATGTAACTGGCTGGAATAGAGTCTGATGTTTTCAGTCACATGAGTAAACACGAGAAGCAGATCTCCAGAGTAAGAAACACACACTTCTGACAGACTCTTTTCACAGTTGAACCACACTTTAAATGTTTGGCCACATCTGATACTGAAAGGATTTTGAGGCAAAATACTTACTTACCCAGCAGTTTGAGGCAGAATATTTACTTACCCCGCAATTCGACCATCGTATTCACAGTGCTGTGTTCCATGCTTCATTTGCTGTAGACGTTGACATCTTTTACACAGCATTAGAGACAATGACAGTTTTAATTAAAAAATTACAGTATTATTCCTCTGTACTTCTAAGCCTGACCTCACAAAGAATAAAATATATATTTATAATCAAAGCTCGTGTGAAACCTCTTGGATTAGCAGTACAATGTCTTGTAATCACCTGTATTTCAAGAGATTTAAAAAAAGGCGATCTTTAGGTATTATCTTTCCACTGTATTGTCATTTTTTGAATACAATGATTTAATTTATTTGAAAGCAATGTTCACAAAATGGCTGTGTGTCAGACTTAGCAGGGTATGATGTAAAAATTTGTAAAGTGTTATCTTTAAAGATCTTGTAAAGTGTTATCTTTAAAGATCTTGTATGAGAGAGTTACACTGGTTGTTAATTGGTGAACATGTAGGATGTCCACTAAGCTTCTGTTTACTCATGCAGGAGCCAGCTGAAAAGCAAGGAAATAGCAGAGATTTATGGCAGGGAAATGTTATTTATAACTCATCCTTTAAGGAAGAGAGAAGGAAAAAAAAAACCAAATAAAAAAACCCTAAACTCATGAAATCTTTTGCAAGTATTAGATTTTATGAGGTAAATGAGGAAAACTGTTTCCACTTTTTCATCATTTGACCATTATAGAGTTGTTGAGACCATACATGCAGCCATTTTAAAAGTAATTTTATCAGTTACTATGTTGTATTTAGATATACTTTAAAATTAGATGAAGACAAACCTATTAAATGAAGAGTACACATTCGTATAAAATATTTCCAGAATCGATCCAATTTTGAAAACTCAAAGATGTAACTAATTAATTAATAATATTTATTTTCCATTATTTGATTATTTTCATACATATCCTCAGCTCATTTTCTAAAGCAAAGTGGCATCAAAAATTCTGAGAAATCGTAAGAAAAAGTCTTTTGCAGTTTTTCCCAGCCAATTGCATGTGGAGTATTAGAAACCTACTTGAAAGTCTCCTGTCATGGGTTTTCAAGTTCAATTTTACAGATTCCACAGAACTAGAAAAACATTTGAATTAACTTTCAGACTCCCAAGTCTTTATCTGATTGAAATCAGAACTCTGAAATTCACCCATGGCTAGTGAAAAGGTGTTATTATACACAGCTACAGTATGTATGGCAAAAAGCTTTTGAAGTGGGGTTTTTTTTTTAAGTCCTCAGTACATATTTTCATGTCCGCTGAGGCCAGGTGGATGATGCTAACCCCTGAAAATACAGTTTAGTAAAATTCATGTAAATTGGCAATGTTTTAATATATTCTGGACAGCCAATGTAATTGTGCTTCCGACAGGATATTTTTGAATTATTATTTTTTAAACCCGTAATCAGTAAATTGCTGCAAAAGCAGTTATGGTTTAAAATGTTGCTGTGCCTCAGAAATACCACCCCCATGTCTTAGCAAGCAGAAGGAATGACTTGTACAATCCTCATCTGTTTTAGAGGCAAATCCTCTCTCTTGGCTTGAGCACCCACTGAAGGTTACTCAAGTTGTGCTGGAGAACAGTGCACTGGGTTCAGGTGCAGAGAATTTCTAGCCAATGTTCTGGCAAGTCAGCTGTGCAAGGTCTGATTGAGGCAAAGTGATAAATGTAGGTAGAGAAGTACATAGGGGAGGCAGCTAAAGGCACTCCATCTCCTGGCTAGAGGGTGCAACAGGAGATATGGACCCATCCAGCCCCCGTTAACCCCACCAGTGAGCGGTGGCAGGGTGGTGCAGCAGTTGATTGGCTGCGGTGTAAGGCAAGGTAAAGAATCTTTTATGGACACTAAAAGTAGTTTAATCAAAGCAGTGTGCTCTCTGCTGGGATAGTTCGTGTTGGCATTGTGGCTTTTTTGCTTTTACAACCTAGCCGAGATTCATTCATCTCAGCGTGACTTTGAGCTGTATAGACCTAACCTAACTGTGGTGTGACTTTGAGCTGTGTAGCCTAACCAGGTGATTTTAGATAGCTTAGCTCACGGGCAGAGGAGGCTGTGGTAGCAAAGCGTGTAACCTGTCTGCATCACTGCTTCCACTGTTCCTTCTACTGTGGGTGGGGATTATACTCCCAGGGTTTGGAGTTTTGGGCCTTTTTAGTGTTTTAACTGACCTTCTGCTCTGAGGGTGTTTAGTATCTTCCACAAATAGCGACAGTGAAAACTTGAAAGTCGGCATGGTCTTTCTAAGTGTAATTATAATTAAACACAATTTTCCCTTTGTCTTTTAAATGAAACTGACAAAACATGTACATGTCACTGGTCTTAAATGAATGTTAACTCACAAAATCAGAGGAAGGAGAATATTCACATTCAGCCTTGGTTATGTCTACATTATTAAATTATCTCTGCTGCTCTGCCTGTTATTTTGTGCTCCGAGTTCTTTCTTTTCCTGCCCTTGCTCTCATTCTTATCTTCTTTCCCTAAGAATAAGTTATTTATCTGATCAAATGGTAATTAGTGACTTCAGTGCAGCTGTATGTGTGTAACTGAGAACAGAATTTTGCCTAAAGAATTTTAAATATCAAACGTATAATAATAAAAGGAAACTGAAGCAGTGTATGGGTTTTAATATAATGACCTAAAAATCCAAGGAATTGAAAGGAAGCTTTCTGGAACAAAAATCTTTCTCAGCATGTCAAGTAGGCAAAGAAAAGGGCACAACACATATCATGATTGGTAGATTGTCCTTTCATAGTTACTTTTAATTTGATAAAATTCAGATATGCACAGATTAAAGAGAAAGTAAAAATAAAGCCAAGTGCAGGAGTGAAGAAAAATATCTTAAAATTTAATATAAAATTAGACTCATACTCCTATAATTGCTTTGTTTTTTTAAATTAAACCTTAAAACACATTCATCATATAATTGTTTTTAATGTGATGTTTAAGTTGTACAGTACTTATCCATTAGTGACTGCAGAGGGCTAGGAAAAAAGTAAAGAACCTGTCCGGTTAGTCCCTGGGTAATCTCTGAGGAGGCTTTATTTAATTAGTTAGCTGTTTTGCAGGGAGGCTGCTGCTTTATAGGTCCTGCAAGTGGAATTCCTGTATGTCTGGGGAGGCCAGCGTGGGTGTCCACCCCATAAAGCTCACACAGAAGCAGCAGAGTGTGGAAACCAGGGGATGAATGGGCAGGGTGCAGGCCATGGCTGTTCATCACTCCTTGTGCTCGGTTGTCCCGAGCAGCTGCTTAATTTTTTATCCCCAGAGTGGCTCTGTAATAATGTGCTAACAGCTACCTGTCAGCAGTCCCAGAGCTTTATCCCTGGGAAGTGGATGGGAATAATTGGGAATTAGATCTAGGGACATACTGAAAAGGAGCAACAAAAGGCTTCACAGCCTTTCTACAGTCGTGATCTCTCTTATAGAGGATCTTCTTTTTCCTGTGATAGAGAGATGGAGTTGTGTAATTAAATATACTTTCATGAAGGTGTGGATATGGCATACCAGTGGCTTACCAGAAATAAATCAATAGCTTTCTCTTCTGTGCACCAAGCAACATAAAGCAAATGTGCCAACAATCAGTTGTGGGGATAGTTGCATGAGCTTTGGCTTTATCAAACGCTGAGCCCAGAGAAATTACAATAAATGATCTTGAACAGAACCTCTGACTTCATGTTTGGTGAAGAGGGATGGCTTCTACAGAAAAAAAAATGCATTGAAAGGAAGAAATCTTTAGCTTGTTTTATAACATATAACTAAATTAGCTTTGTGCAAGTATGGATGGAGTGTGCTGCATTCACAAAGGTGACAATGTGCTTCACAGGATTTATATTGTAGCAACAACTTGTTTCATTAGTGTTGATGCCTCTGAGCAGTGGTATTTGTAAAAAGACTTTTTCTTGCAGAAAACTAATGGTCAATGGCTCTATATGGTTTAATAAATAGCAGTGCAGTGTGTTCAGTTCCTATGTTACATATATAAGAGAGCAGGGATATTGAAAGCTCATCATTTCATGCTTCTGTTTTCAAACTAAGGCTCAGTTCTGATTAGAAGTGTTTTTCCAGCTAGCATGTGACTTACATGGTAATAATGAGAACACATCTGTAATTTTCAGTTTTTCCTTTCATGAGCTTGCACGTAAGGAAGCCTGTCCTACTATGACATAGCTTTTCTTGCTTGCTACACCAAGAAATGAATAATTTATTCCATAGATTCTTAAATGGGACGGCAAAATTTGTTATTGCAAGGGGATAAGAGAACAAAAGGGAGAAATTATTCCACGCTTGTTTCAGTACTTTCTTTTAATGATGGGAATACAAATCTATCTTGTAGTGCATTATAATCAGGAAATGAAAGGGATGAAAAATGAGACATCATTAGAATGATGTTGTTCTAAGGGCCACACACTGTTGAAGCCAAGTAAGAAGATAAAGTATACAAATACTGGGGGAAAAAAAAAAGAGATTAACTAAACGTGTAATTTCAGATATCTACTTGCAATGCTGTTGAAGGATGTATCCTTTTAAGTGAGTCCTGCCCTAGACCATCTGTAACGTCTGTATGGAGTCCTTAGTGTGCATGGTGTGCTGTCAAAAGGATTCCTTGGTGGTTTGTGCCACAATCCCTGTAAGCATCACTCATTAATCATAGCCAATAACAATCACACAGTCGAAAAAAGGCAAACATGGGTAATTTTAGTGGCTTTGTTTTGGTCTAAACCACAGAATTTTCTTTAGCTTATTTAAGGAGCTCTTTATTCAGAGTTGGTTATTTTGACATTAGGGCTTCAGCATACATAAACCAAAGTATTTCCTAAAGTTACGAGGTCTGGTTCAGAATATCATAATGACCGTAATGTTTTTAGTAAAGCTATCTGACATCTATCATTCCTTCTATGTTGACAAAGGACTTACTTCAAGGGTGCTCTTGTTTAACCTTTCTTGCACTGCCACTGTTCTTTAATTAAATGCATTACCCCAGTGAAAAAGAGGAATAATGAATGCATAAGTCAGCCCTTGCATCACAGTCTAGGAGCAGCAACTAATTCCACTGAAGACAAATTAAAAAAAAAAAAAAAAAGTCTTTGAAAGCATTCATACTTCCTACAGTCTGCAATATGAAAAAGAAGCACAGTCAATAAGTATGTTGGGGGTAGAAGTCAGATTCGGTCAAATTTTTGATTAGTGCCATAACACCTGCATCAATTTTTCAACACCATTGCGGCTCCTGTCATTTTAGTTCAATTTCAGAAGACAAGAGTTGTTCTAGAAATGTACTAATACAACCTGTTGTAGAAACCAGCACTGAGCTAAAAAAAAAAGTCAAGTTCATCAGATTTGGCTTGATCCTCATTTACCTAGGAATTAGCACAATTTATCTTTCTTACTAGTTTTCTTTTTTAGAATTAAAAATTTGAAGTGATTATAACAAGGTGGATAGATGATGGCCGGGCGGTGGATGTGGTCTACCTTGACTTCAGTAAAGCATTTGACACAGTCTCCCACAGCATCCTTGCTGCTAAACTGCAGAAGTGTGGTCTAGACTCTCGGGTAGTGAGGTGGACTGTGAACTGGCTGAGGGGAAGAAGCCAAAGAGTTTTGGTCAATGGGGCAGAGTCTGGTTGGAGACCTGTATCCAGTGGAGTGCCTCAAGGGTCGGTACTGGGACCAGTATTATTCAATATATTCATCGATGACTTGGATGAGGGACTAGAGAGTACTATCAGCAAATTTGCTAATGACACCAAGCTGGGAGGAGTGGCTGACACACCAGAAGGCTGTGCTGCCATCCAGCGAGACCTGGACAGGCTGGAGCGTTGGGCGGGGAAAAATTTAATTAAATATAACAAGGGTAAATGTAGGGTCTTGCATCTGGGTAGGAACAACCCCAGGTTCCAGTATAAGTTGGGGAATGACTTATTAGAGAGTAGTGTAGGGGAAAGGGACCTGGGAGTCTTGGTGGACAGCAGGATGACCATGAGCCAGCACTGTGCCCTTGTGGCCAGGAAGGCCAATGGCATCCTGGGGTGTATTAGAAGGGGGGTGGTTAGTAGGTCGAGAGAGGTTCTCCTTCCCCTCTACTCTGCCCTGGTGAGACCCCATCTGGAATATTGTGTCCAGTTCTGGGCCCCTCAGTTCAAGAAAGACAGGGAAGTGCTGGAGAGAGTCCAGCACAGGGCAACTAGGATGATTAAGGGAGTGGAGCATCTCCCTTATGAGAAAAGACTGAAGGAGCTGGGGCTCTTTAGTTTGGAGAAGAGGAGGCTGAGGGGTGACCTCATTAATGTTTACAAATATATCAAGGGTGAGTGTCACGAGGATGGAGCCAGGCTCTTCTCGGTGACAACCACTGATAGGACAAGGGGTAATGGGCTGAAACTGGAACATAAGAGGTTCCGCTTAAACTCGAGCAGAAACTTCTTCTCAGTGAGGGTGACGGAGCCCTGGAACAGGCTGCCCAGAGAGGTTGTGGAGTCTCCTTCTCTGGAGACATTCAAGACCTGCCTGGACACGTTCCTGTGTGGCATAGTCTAGGCATTCCTGCTCTGGCAGGGGGATTGGACTTGATGATCTTTCGAGGTCCCTTCCAATCCCTAACATTCTATGATGATTCTATGATGATCAATCTTCCCTTTTCTGACTAAGGACTCAATGGCCTAAAAGAGCTGAGAAACTGTTACAGAATGTTTTTCTAGCAATTGTGTACTTCACCACGCAGTCTGGACAGTTTCATTTGCATATGAAAGACTGTTACTACCACAGCAGTTACTACTCCCCTCCAAAATAACAAAAACAACCCCCCAAAAAATAACAGCAAAGCCCCCAGAAACTTGGTACAGTATGAAATCCTACAAATTATGAATGTGACAAGATTTAACTTTCTCAGCTCAGTGGCTGAAGATTTATGACACACATGAATATATATATATATATTATATTCATGCCACAAACCTGGTTTATGTGCATTTATATATGTGAAGGTAGGCTGTCTAAGTCTGGAATCAAGTTTGACTACATTTGTCTGTAGAAAGGATATTTAGTTTGAGGAGAAATCCATAGGAAAACAAATAAACTGAGAACCGGTTGTGAGAAAATAAAAGCTAAGGTGTTCTGAGAATACATTAGGCAGAAAGCACACTTGTAAAGAACAGAGTACTGCCAAAATCCATTAGTGTTGTCCTGAGTAAAGTGAGAGAGACTCCAGGTTTAAATGGGAAAGTCATTTTGAGAAAAAGGACACTTCAGTTCCTCGGAGGGCTCTGCTTACAGCGTGTTCCAAAGCTGTAAGGAAACTGAAACTAAGCATTACATAAAGATGCTTTTTTTTTTTGTTATTTTTTGGGGGTTTTTTTTGTCTTGATGTATAAATCATTAAGTGGAGCAACGTTTGTTTTGGATCTGCTGAGTGCCTGTGTGCACGTAGCAGGAGGGCAAAGTCACCACCTCTCCCAACACAGGCAGCACGAGAGGTGGCTTCACTCCCGGGACTGTTTGTGCTCGTTAGCGCACGTCTGCACCCAGACTGACACCTCTTGGGTCTCAGGTGGATAGATAAACACTATTACACCTGTGGATAGATAAACACTATTACAACTGTACAGCTTGTAGCCCCATGTTGGCTCGTGGCCATATAGGAGTGTCCAGAATTAGCACCAAACCACTCGGACTGTGTTTTCTTTTAATCTGTTTTGCCATGTTTTTTCTCGATGCACGCAGTGTTTATGCTGACACATGTGCCTTGTTGCTCATGCACCTCAAACTATTTTGCTGTCAGCTCCGGACGCGTTCAGTCTCCTGACACTCCTGCGCTGGGAATGGTAAGCACCTGTGGCAGGTGGGTTGTGGGAGTCAATTCTGGGGAATGGGGGCAGATGAAGGACCTCTCTGACACACCCTACGGTAAGACTGAGAAAAGAAATCATGTGCTTTCATTAAGCCAAGACCAGGTAAGGGTGAGGACTCCGTGTAATGGTCTTCCGGGTCAGGCAAATGGTCTTCTGGATCAAAACTGTGGATACTACTTGAAGTCACGTTAAGATATAGTATGAAGATAAAAAAGTTTGAATTCCTACTATGTGCATAAATTCTCACCGGATCCAAAACAAGCGTTACTCTACTTAATGCAGAAAATTTATACATTGAGGCAAATATAAGCAACTTTTATATAAAACAAGTTCTTGCTAAAATGAGAATGTGGTCTTGTATTCTCTATTTCAGACATAATGGACTTATAATGGGGAAGCAGGTGTAAAATGATTCTTCTCTGAGAAGTGTAACTAATTTGAAGTGATCATATAAAGTAAATCCAAATAAGACTGTGATTTTTTTACTTAATGGATAGATCCAGCTCAAACTTGTGTCAGATCTAAGATCGACATTATAAAAAAAATAGAAACTTATTAAACAGTAATAAGTCATTCTGAACAATTGTGGAAAACAAACTGAAGTAGTGATATTGGGGGAAAAGGAGGGAACTGAGGTATTAAGTTTTGCTTTCCTTTTTATCCTTTTTTTTTCCTTTATGTCATGCAGATTTTACATGAGTTTTTTCCTCAGTGAAAAAAAAGGTAGCAAGTGATGACAGCAGACAGCTCTACTACTGAATAACATGCTGAGTCACCTCAGTCCACCTTGAGAGATAGATGCTCTGAAAAGTTTAAGAATTTAAAGAAAAGTCAGCATAGCATTCATAAATGCATAGGACTGATAAAACAGTGAACAAGCAGATATCGAGTATTATTATCTATGAATAAGAATTTGAGAGCTCTCATGGACCAAATTCTGTATCCTGGTAGGAGAGTGGCACCATCTGGTGGATCTTCTCTTTGGAAAATTTATAATGGAAATTGCAGTTATAATTTAGAGGTTGTTCCTCTACCATAAAATTGAATGTTTTGTAGGAAGTGCTAAAAATTAAATAAGGGCAGAAGAAAGGTAATAGTGACTCACACCACAATTGTCACACCTGTCCATTGTGGAAGCTTACAGTTATTGCTGGCAAAATAAATACCACAGAAATATTTAAGAGAACAAAGAAAATTACTTAGAAACTAAAACATCTTATTGTTTACTTCAGCTATCTATTCAGAACTGTGAGCAGCCAGTAAAGCAATTATTCTGTAATTCTGTGAAATAAAGTTTTCTGGACACAGTAAATCAAAATAATAAGTTGGGAATTTGGGGGACTTCTGTAGTAGTAACTTTTGATATTCAAACATGATGACAGTCATTGCTAAATGCGTTGTGTATGTTACCAGTGGAGTGGATGTCTTGGTTAATCATTCAGTAGCTCCTTCACAGATGACACAGGTGATCACACCCACAGGGGTCTTTGAAGCCAGCATCTTCTGACACCTTCTGGCCATCACACTTTTCTTACTTTATTGCATTGCCTGTAATTTATCAGGTAACTGGATAAACTGGACATCCTCCCAGAGCTAATTTCTGCCTAAATAGCATTGGAGTCCATATGACACTTTGCTATTGCATGGTGGTCCATGAGAAGAAAGTTTGGGAACCAGTACTTTATGAAAATTAACATCCATATCACCTGCATTATACTGTAGAGGAAAATATTCAAGAAGACTCTTCCAAAAATTTGTGTTTATACTAAATAAACAAATTATATTCAAGGCCATGTGTGACCACAATCAGCAAGTGATGTGTGCTTATGAGTTTACAGTGAGAAAATACTTAGAATTACTTAAAGACAGTAATTTGCAGCTGAAAAATTCAGTCACTGTTGGGAACACCAATAGTCCCAAGCATGTAATAGAAACATATTGAAAGCGACAAAGGAAAATCAATTAGACATTTTTACATAATGGTCAAAGAGTGCGTTCCCTCATTCAATGCACTCTTCACATGCCTACTGAATTTTAGGAAAACCAGACTGTATTCTGCATTATATTTAGCTGCAATAGCAAAGAAATGAATTAGTCTGTTTTCTCTACTGCCTTCCTATAAATTTCTCCTCAACTACCTCCCATTCACATGAATTATTATTCATTTACTTTCCTTTTTTACTTTCAATGATAAAAAAAAAAAAGCATAGAGGCCCACAGAGAAAGTGAAATGAATAAATTGAAAACCAGACAATTGGAAGTGACCTGACACTGCTTAGATTTCTCATTAAAATTCCATATTGTTTAGCTAGTTGTGACATACATTCATTTTTGCCAGCCTCTTGACACGAAGCCTGTTGTGTGCACTAGATGCAGTGGAGACCAAGAAAAAAAAAATGATTGTGGAGCAATGTCAATACATTTCCAGAAAATACTATCTCATCCCATAATTGATTAAAAAGATTGAATTGTGTCAGAAATAGTTATTTTGAATACCACTGTAAAATAAAATTGAAATAAGATGGAAACAAGAGAAGTAGGCTGGTCAAAGGATGAAAAGTGACTGAGCGGCTGAACATCAGCTGCATCCAGGCAGATTATAATTAGCTTTTGTATCTGTAAAGAGAAATCTAGAGAAAGCAGGAGCTGCTTCTGGGACATTTTACCAAGCTGCACTTAGCCAAAGTTTGAGAATGGAGGTCCCAGAGGAGAAAGAGGCACGTGGAAAAGGGAGATGGTTGCAGAGGAAGAGGCACAGTAGGGCTCGTGGCAGGAGAAACAAGGAGGATAAGTGAATGTAGTAAGTAAACATGGGAGAGTGTAGATTAATTAAATTGGCTGACTTTGGAGCAAAACCCCACTTTGTTCTGTGTGGCTCACTGGCTAGAATCTGTGGGAATGGGCATGGGAACAGGAATGTGGCAGGAGAGGATTTAAGCCTCTGGAAATTGTGAAAGATATTATATGTCTTCTCAGCAGCCATAGAGAAGACCTGTAATCAGCCTTGGTAAAGTATCACTGGTCTCTGAAGAAGAGATAATACTTTCAACAACTTGATGGAACACTTGGCATTTTTATTGTTTTGAATTTGGCTTTGCTATTATACAGTATCTTGTTCTATGACCAGAAGCCTTAGTAAGTTTGAAAGGAAAATTGCTTTTAGATTCTGGAAGTTCTAGCGCCAATTTCTGTGGCTGCAGTGTGCATTTGACTTGCAAATGCACATGCTGCACTTCATCTAAGGGGTTCCAGAGTTGTAAAAAACAAAACAAAACAAAGTTATTCTCCTGCAGGAATAAGGAACTGTTCATATTCAGAATGATCTCATTCGCTCTAGGTCTCTAGTAGTTAATAAAACAAAAATGAATGCTAAAAACAACTGCTGTCTTGTGCCTGAGGCTTGTTACTAATTTTATCACCCTGTTGAATAACTTGGATCTCATTTCAGGGATCAGTTAAGTTGACAAATGTGATTGTGGCTCATGGGAATGAAAACAATGTCAAAAATATTTAGATTTAGGACATAAATTATTATTTATTAAAGCGGGTGTTTTTTTGGTCTCCTCTAGTATCTGTGGTACATTTACAGGTTGTGGTACATTTCTAAATATTTTTGATAGTATTGTGAGTTTCAACTGAACTTAGTAAAAGAACCCTGACTACCATGTTTTTGGAAGTGCTAAAAATCTTCAAGCTGATCTATTAAGCTAGAGAAATGATTCTTGTAAGAAGAAACCATGCACGGAATCTTATTAAGTGCTTTAGAATCTAGGGAGATCTTTTTAAAATGACGTTTAAAGTTACTTCCCAAAGGCCTACCACTTTGCAGAAGGGACAGAAATATTTTGAAATTTGATCTCTTTGTGTACATTAATAATGAGATATATCTGTGGCAGGTAAGGGGAGATTTTTATTTTAAGAGTTCCCACAGAGTTCAATCGTGTATTTTGGATACAAAATACATTCTCTGCCTAGTTAATGATTTGAAGAAAAAGAATATTTGCAGAATCATTCAATAAATTTTTGAGTCAATATTTCCACCAGAAAGGCTGCTCAAAATCAATTGATAACACACAAATGAAGTTTGAAAATATAATTTTAATCCCATTTCTATGGATAAGTATTATCATGACAGGAAACTTCTGGGTTTTTTTAGAGTGATAGAGCTAGATGGATTTCAAATTTCAAAATAACGGATATCTAAATGTAGGAACCTTCACTATACAAGGTGACGAGTGCTCTGTTGGTAATTTTAGAATGAACAGAATCTCACCCTTCCCAAACAGAGCTTCACAATGAGAAGCACAGAATAACATGACCTGAAATATTCTTATCTAGGAAAAAGGGGTGCAATTACATTTTGCCAGAAGATGTGCTCTTTGATTTTTTCTGAGAAGAGCCTTGCTTGCCAGTCTTGGCTAAAAGAAGTTTTGAGAGTGGAGATCTGGGCTTTTGATTTATCTCTGACACTCAGGGAAGAGTGGCATGTACATGAATGCAGCTTTTAATATCACCTAGATTAACTCCAGGACTGCTGGCTAGATCGTCACTGCACTTGACGTAATTCTAGTTTGAAGATTTACAAACCCACGCAGTCAATAACAATCCTGTTAGGATTCAGGCATTTCTTTTTAGATACAGAGCAAATGAAGATTTAATTGATAAAAGAACACTGTCTACATTTTGGGGTGGGCGGGTACATTAACTTTTAGAGTGTTGAGATTGAAATCTTGAATGCCTGAAGTTAAATAGTAAAACCTCAGCACCCACAATAAGGACACACTGATGAAAACAATACTGATTTTAAAACAGAGTAATAGTCTTCTCTAACTAGAGGAAGAGAGGCTTTTGTCTTGTGCTTCAAACATCCCTCCTCTCCATGTCCTCCATCGTGTTTCTTAATTGCCACAGTAGTAGTTTGTACTGAAATCACAGCACTGCCTTGAATCCCTCTCAGGAGATTAAAATTGAGTCACAAAGGACAAGAGTGTTACTAAGACATTTTCTGTGTTAATGAAGAGTTCATTCACTTAAAACCTCAATTCCAGGTATCTTGAAATTGTATGTCATTTAGCTGATTATATGCACAAAAATCATAGAATCATAAAATCATAGAATGGCCTAGGCTGGAAGGGACCTTAGAGATCATTTAATCCGACCTCCCTGTCATGGGCAGGGGCGCCTCTCAACTAGACCAGGCAGCACATGAGGACCGAACGGGAATCGAACCCGTGACCTTCAGCACCATGCTCAACCGAGTGAGCTAAAAAAATTGTTCTAGGAAAGGTTTTTTTAATGCACTAGTCCAATTTATGTAGAAAATCTAACTTCTTTTTTTTGTTTCTCTGCAAGCAGTGGTGTTATTCCACCTATTTTAGGTAAGTCGCTGTCTTGCAGGCTCACTTGTTAGCATAATTTCACGTTGCTGAAAACACTTAGATTTTCATTGATCAGGATGGTTCATGCAAAGAAATTGAGAAAGAAAATTAAAGAAAGAATGTTACTTCATGAGAGTCAGGAAGCTTTCTTAGAAAACAAGTCTTGAAACTGTGTGAATTACTAAATAAAAGAAATGTCAAAGTTTATAAGCAGTCACACATATGAAATTTTCTGGAAAGGTGGGCATAGTGCATTTGAACTTCCTCAGGCCAAAAAAGGCAGCTTAACTGCGAACTTCCACAGTTGGAAAGAGTGGTTGCTCTTGCCTCTTTACTGAGATCAAAACTGAAATGTTTCGCATTTACTGGAATGCTTGAAATTAACTTAAAATCATGGGTTTGCTTGACCTTTTTTGTTTGTTGCAAAAGCCATAGTTTTTCTTTCAGTTGTTAATAAGGCAAACAAAGCAAAAAGAAAATCAGGTATTTACACAGCTATAAATTATAAGATGCCTTCTTAAATATCGTAAAGTATTGTCTCAGATACTCAATTCTGTCAGCTCTTGAGATTGTTGTTTGACTGCTTCTTGACTGTAGTCCCTAATTGTTTCAAAGGTATGACTTAAAGAAATTTGAGGAATGTATTATAGTGCATTATATTATATGTATTATATATTTCTTAGACTGGGACAATCTCGCGTTCTACACAATGCCACATTTCCAAATTATGTATATTACTATGCCGTGATCAGTGATATAACAGAAGACCACTTCAATATCACCATGATACAGAGCACCAAAACTCACTATACATTAAACTGTCTTAGAACAGCATCTACCACTGTAATTGCAAAGGCTCATGTTTCCCTTTCATCATTGAGAATCTGAGAAATAGTGAAATACTTTGTTAATCAGCGGTCTGGAATGGAGGTAAGAACAGAACACGATCTCTCTGTTCCTGTCTTCTGCTTCAGTCGCTTTCTGTCCTGATGCTGACAAAAACTCTGCCTGCAGTGTCTTGGAACAGAGATGTGCTTAGTAAGCCAGAAAAGAGTGAAAAACATGTTTCGGTGACCTTTTGGCAAAGAACGTTCTTCTAGTTATGCCTGGGAAGTGCATTCCTCCAGTGAAACACTGACATTTTCTTTGGCTCACTGGGCTGTTCTTAAGAAAACTGGTTTTAAGTTCCTAGTCTGGCAGCACACAGTCCAGAAATTTGCTTGCTGTGAAGGACACTCAAGGTTTTGTTTGATAATATTGTATTATTAAAAAATTATACTGATCCAAATTATGAAGTAAATACAAAATTGGATTTACTGTTCAGATCAATAACAAATCAGACTGGTACACTACAAGGTTATGATAAGATTTTAGGGAAAAAAAACCAGACTGCAGACATGTGAAAAGGAGGGAGTTGTCAAACTAATAAGATGTTTGAGACAGGAGAGTCATGCTCACAGCTAATTTTAAGTGAGTGTATTTAAAACTTCCATATGTTTAATATGACCTTGTGGTTTGAATTTCTTCTCTCTTCTAATCACTACAAATATCTATTTTCAGTGCTATGAAAATTGCTAGATGTATACAGCACTATTACTATAACCTTTTCCATCTTCAGTTGAAACTTTATAGATTTTTGCTAATTAAGTCGCAAATGTTTCTCATGTGAAATAATACTATTACCTCTGTACTGTTACAGTAGTTTCTAAAGGCTCTGAAAAGAATTGGAGAAGTATTAATCCTGATGCTGTACAAAGAAAGAGTGCCAGCTATGTCATACTAGACAGTAGTATGATGCAATAGAAACAGCTCTGTTTGATGCAACAGTGAGTGCTGACAACCTGGCATCCAGAGCATATCTGCTTTCATCACGTCAGATAAACTCTCATCTGACCCTTGGACTGAACGCCTACCTATTAACAGCTGCATCGCATCAAGTGCACACCTGCAGCATACCTTCCAGCTCAGCTGCACCCTGAAATAATCCAATTTGCACACTTAATTGGTGCTTCACATATTAAGCAGAGCACAGTAAGTGGGGACAATTGAAACATTTGCTTCAGAAGTGCACTTCTGAACCAAATTAAAGCCTTAACATAGAGGCACTTCTGTTGTAGCCACGAGGGCAAGGACATAGTAATACTCTGAGGGAAGTGATGTTTATACAGTGCACAGAACCACCAAGGCAGAGTTTGAAGGGATCTCAAATTCATGTAAGGCATTTCCGTGAGGATCAAACACATATATGTTGTTCCTAATAAACGTCCAGTCTGTTCTCGAGAACTGATAGTGACATTATAATAAAATTATTTCAAAAAAATAATGATGTGTTTGCCATTTGCATTAGAGCTCTGTTTGAAGTGTGACCACTCAGCCTGAGACCTGCACTGTTTTCTGTTGTCAGCTGTTTGTTCCACCTCTCAGGAGTTTCTGCTGCAAGGATGATTTCAGCTGCTTGTGCAGAGCCCACTAAACTGCTGTGAATTATTAAGGAAATCTGAAGTTGACCTCAGTTCGTAATTTGTAATTGGCTGGGTCATTCCTACAACAGGGATGGGATTTCTGAAAGGGAACAGAAAGCTCAACTGAGGAGAAGAGTCACCACAGTCAGCCCCGTGCAAGCTGTCTCTGTTCATCCATCAACAACCTCTGTCTCCCCTCCTGTATTTCCAGTCCATTACTCCTAACCCGGTTTCTGTAGAAAGGGAAGTTAGTTCATCAACTTTGTTTTAGGAAGGCCCAAATATTGTGGTGAAGATAGGAGATGCTTGGAAAGGATATGATGGCCTGTGTTTCAGGGTTTAAATCATTCACTGATAGGAATCAGATGAGGGCTTACACAGGGCCATGTTATGCTGAATGTTTTCAAATGATGGATTTCTTCCACCTATTTCCTGGAACATCACTTGTGGTAAAGGCTGAGCCTGATGTCACTTGGAGTAACAATGCCTCATTTACCATTTTTCTTAATCTTCCAGTCGAGTTTCAACAAGGGGAACCTTTTGTCAGGCCTGAGGATGTCCATGCCATTCCCTTATAGTCAGACCCCTGTTGTGGGTATGTGGCATTACTGTCCCCTGTCACCACAGAAAGTTAATATAGTTGGATGTTGATGTAGGAAGCTATGTAGGATAGTATAGAAATTCTGAAATATGTCACTGAATAGATCAGATGACGTTTTAAATTTTAATGCGAATGTATAGAGTAAAATTCTATGGCTTCTTCAGTGCTTTGATCTTGAAGTAGCAGGAAAGCAATAGTCTGATGATGAAGAAAAATCAGCACATTTCACAGAATACGACATTGCATCCTAGATTGTGTAGAAATCACTGTTGTGTTCTGAGGTTATTTTTGCATGTTGTCATGTCTCTGCCTATTCCAAGTTTGCCATTAGGAGATATGTAGATCTTAAGTAGGAGAAAACTATGAAAGAAAAAAAAATGTCCATGAAGAATACTCTGCATCCTTCTTGAGAGATATAGTCACAACACTTTAAGTAGGTAGGAAGATATGTGATGCAAGCAAAACAAACTTTAAAATGCTCAGTGATCAACCTTTCCAAATCTCTTTTCCTTGAGAAGTCACTAGATTAGTATGAAATTTAGTTACCAATGTTTGCTCCTAAGAGCATGACTCTATTAAAATGTAACTGTCCAAAAGATCCTAATAAACTTATTTTTGTCATTCGAAACTTAAAACATTTTTTTTTCACTAAATGCTGCTGTAGAAATCAGATAAAGGTTCCTGGGTGAACAGAGAAATAATTTATTTCTAGCGAGGTCCAACATCTGGTAAAAATAAATTAAACAAACAAGCCTCCATATATCATCCTAACATCTATTGAGAATCAAAATCAAGTCCTTTTAACTGACATTCAGTATGAATGACATTTATTTCACACTATTTTTTTCTTGTGTCCTGTGTAAAGTGATGGAATGACTTATCCTTGGTGCCATCTCAAGGCATATCAGGGATAAGAGGGTCATTAGAGACAGTCAACATGGCTTCACCAAAGGGAAGTCGTGCTTGACTAACCTCATAGCCTTTTATGAGGATATAACAAGGTGGATAGATGATGGCAGAGCGGTGGATGTGGTCTACCTTGACTTCAGTAAAGCATTTGACACAGTCTCCCACAGCATCCTTGCTGCTAAACTGAGGAGGTGTGGTCTAGACTCTCGGGTAGTGAGGTGGACTGTGAACTGGCTAAGGGGAAGAAGCCAAAGAGTTGTGGTCAATAGGGCGGAGTCTGGTTGGAGGCCTGTATCCAGTGGAGTGCCTCAAGGGTTGGTACTGGGACCAGTATTATTCAATATATTCATCGATGACTTGGATGAGGGACTAGAGAGTACTATCAGCAAGTTTGCTGATGACACCAAGCTGGGAGGGGTGGCTGACACACCAGAAGGCTGTGCTGCCATCCAGCGAGACCTGGACAGGCTGGAGCATTGGGCGGGGAAAAATTTAATGAAATATAACAAGGGTAAATGTAGGGTCTTGCATCTGGGTAGGAACAACCCCAGGTTCCAATATAAGTTGGGGAATGACTTATTAGAGAGTAGTGTAGGGGAAAGGGACCTGGGGGTTCTAGTGGACAGCAGGATGACCATGAGCCAGCACTGTGCCCTTGTGGCCAGGAAGGCCAATGGCATCCTGGGGTGTATTAGAAGGGGGGTGGTTAGTAGGTCGAGAGAGGTTCTCCTTCCCCTCTACTCTGCCCTGGTGAGACCCCATCTGGAATACTGTGTCCAGTTCTGGGCCCCTCAGCTCAAGAAAGACAGGGAAGTGCTGGAGAGAGTCCAGCACAGGGCAACTAGGATGATGAAGGGAGTGGAGCATCTCCCTTATGAGAAAAGACTGAGGGAGCTGGGGCTCTTTAGTTTGGAGAAGAGGAGACTGAGGGGTGACCTCATTAATGTTTACAAATATATCAAGGGTGAGTGTCACGAGGATGGAGCCAGGCTCTTCTCGGTGACAACCACTGGTAGGACAAGGGGTAATGGGCTGAAACTGGAACATAAGAGGTTCCGCTTAAACTCGAGAAGAAACTTCTTCTCAGTGAGGGTGACGGAACACTGGAACAGGCTGCCCAGAGAGGCTGTGAAGTCTCCTTCTCTGGAGACATTCAAGTCCTGCCTGGACACGTTCCTGTGTAGCATTATCTAGGCATTCCTGCTCTGGCAGGGGGATTGGACTTGATGATCTTTCGAGGTCCCTTCCAATCCCTAACATTCTATGATTCTATGATTCTATGATAAAGCTCAAGTTTTCTCATTACTACATTCTGAATAAATTATTTGACATTTGAAGAATTGACATGTGAACCTGCAGCTCATGAAAACTTCAAATGGTAGAATAATGGAAGCACACTATGACATGCTTTCTCTTCAATTCTTTTTGTGATGTCCAGCCTTTTTGATGTACATTTTGGCTGGAGGGTGGGGAGGAGTGTCACAATTTCAAGACCTTTGCCACATCTTAAGAATGCTCTGGAGCTCTTCTACAAGAAAAATGGATATCATGTCCTGTATTGCCTGAAAATGCTTCTTTTCCTGATACTCTTTCCTCTGGCACTAGAAGGATGCCCAGACAGATTGTGGAGTTTCCTTCTCTGGAGACTTTCAAAACCTGCCTGGATGTCCCTAGGTGATCCTGCTCTGGCAGGGGGGTTGGACTGGATGATCTGCAGAGGTCCCTTCCAACCCCTGACGTCCTATGATTTTATGATAGTATCTTACTGGAAGGCGTGCAGCTGATAATAACCAGTGCTGTCCAGCTAGGGTGGTGAGACACTGAAATGGGTTGCACAGAGAAGTTGTGGATGCCTCATCCCTGGAAGTGTTCAAGGCCAGGCTGGACGAGGCTTTGAGCAACCTGGTCTAGTGGGAGGTGTCTCTGCCCATGGCAAGGAGGTTGGAATTAGATGATCTTTTAGGTCCCTTTGAACTCAAACCATTCTATGGTTCTATGATTCATGATGACCATCAAGTTGCATTAGCACTCAAAAGCAAGCATTCAGTTCCAGTTTCCTTACTCAAACTGAGCTTAATACATAGCCTTTTCTTTGAACATGTCCATCTGAAAAATATTTTGATTACACCTGAATCCACTTTACAGATTAATAAATCACACACCAAGGAGATCAGCTCCAGTGCGGGTAACACCACACTGGGGAGGAGATTTACAGCAAAGACGGCCTGCAAAGGGCTCTTTTGTGGGGTCGAGTGAAGCGGTTTCCCTGTGCCAGGGACTGGCAGCTTGTGGGCAAAGCCAGCACCATCGGCAGCAGAGCCCAGTGGAGAGTAACCGATACCACCTTCCCTTATAGAAGCAGCCCCTCGGGCAGGGCCCCAAGCAAACGAACTGTGAGCGGGCATCCTCTGGGCCGAGCGAACAGGGCCCGGTGTTTTGCATGGTAGTTCTCCCAGCAAGGCAGTGACAACTCTGCCCACCTGGCCAGGAAGCACTGGTCATGTCTCAGCAGAAGGCCTTGGCATCCCCGAGCTGTGCACCCACCAGCTCTGCTGCAGCTTCCCAGGTGGAGCTGTGGTGGGGACACACTTGGGTGTGCTCTGCCATTACACAGGTGTGGGGTGCAGTGGGGAGCACACCTGTGGGAGGTGTGCCCAGGTAGAGGAGCTCCTCCACTTAATGATGGAACTCCAGGAGGAGGTAAGCAGATTGAGAGCCAGCAGGGAATGTGAGAGATACTTGGAGTCACACCCTGCCTGCCATGACAGAAAGCCAGTAGGCAGGCAGAGCCCCCGCTGCTGGGAACTCCCTGTCCTCTCCCCGCCCGATTGCGTGTGGTGACTCGGAGGACTGGAGGCGATGGTACGAAGTTCCTACCTGGCACAACAGATGCGTCTGCCCAGCAAGTCCCCCACCTTCCCAGGTACTGTTGCACAACAGGTACAGTGCTCTGCAAGGGGAAATGGGCAACCATGAGGCTGGTAGTTCTTCCAGTTTGGAGATGTTGTTGAGCCCCCATCAAACCCACCTCAGTAGAGAGTAAAAGACAGGTAGTTGTCACAGGTGACTTGCTTCTGAGGGGGACAGGAGGCCCAATATACAGAACCAGCACATCGAACCCTTAAGATTTCGGTGCATCCACTTCCCCGCAAAACATAAACCACCAAAAAATCAGCGCAAACTCATCTACATTAGGGGGTGTGCCAGCATATCTATTGTGATTAGAGGGTGTACTAGTTATTTTTCTCTCGCACATCATAGGCATGGAGGGTATACTGGCAAAATTAAGTCCCTGTTGAGTCATGGCCTGAAAAGTTACGAAATTGATAAAAGTAAAAGTCAAAGCTAAATTTTTCTGTTTGCTAGATATCATAGATACGAGAGAAACTTCTGTCGCATTGGTAAGAGGAAAACAATCCACAGGCTTGAAAAGAGAGGAAAAAAAGTCACTCTCAAGAGATGTATTTCTCAAATGGATAGATATTAAGCCTAGTAATTACTAATAGGTTCTTGTGCTCTGTACTCCTCTTCTTGTACATTATTTCCCACAGTTACCTTAGGAGTCTACTCCTTTATGCGCTTATTGGGTATACGCTATTAACTGCTATTTCAAGCTCCTCATTTTCTTCAGAAGTGCAACCTCTGTAAACATGATCACAGCCTTGGGAGTGCGTAAGCAGCTGTATGTCTTTATGAACAAATAAATAGCCTAAATTAATAAAAATAAATAAATTAAATAAATATTCAATGCCAACAGAGTCACTATTAGCTTAGCCAGATTGTGTGCCCTTAGAGGCTTAGCTCTGACTGACCCTGACAGATGAGAGTCAGGAAAAAAATAAAGGAAAAAGAAAATAATTGCTTTGCTGATTTCCAAGCTAAATAATTATCAAAAAACCCCACAGCTGTACGTCTCCCTTGTTTGCCCTCATCACCCATGAGGGAGATAGGAAAGGCCAAGGGAAAGGGACTTTGAGAGACAAAAACATTGTGGGCAATAAAATGCTGTCTAAAACCTTAATTTTACTTTATAAAGCATTTATGACATAAGAAAGAAGAAACAAAAAAATCTTTCTCCTTTGTAATGCCATGTCTTCTAATTTGCAAGGAAAAACCCGTCAACATTTAAAGCACTATTTTCCAGATGAAATCAGAGTGTGTATGTGGTTCAGCTGGGCAAAGTCAGCTTTCATACTCCCTGGACTGTTGCCACTGTAAATCAAATGTTATTCTAGAGATACTAGAAGTATGTTTGATTATGCAGTAAATGCTGAGATTTGCAGCAGCTGCTTTTTAGCTACCAGCACAGCAATAGTATTAGCAAAAAGCTGCCATTCTTCATCAATTGCAACAGGCAATGGACATGGCTGCTTCTGACAGGCGAGAGAAAAATATATATAATGTTCAGTGTGATGTAGGGAATGCAAAACAGGAGAAAAGTGTGCTTCCCTGATTGTATCTAGTATTCCAGATATTGATGGAGCCAGCAAGCTTGTGTTATTATCAGGGCTGCACAGCCAAGAATACATACTCTGGAAACTGGCTTTTCTGAGTAGAATGTGCCTTCCTCGCATTACTTTTGTGGGAGTCAGCTTCAGGAGTATATCTTCAAAACGTATTATTGGTAATTTCTTCTATAAAAGATAAGCCCCAAAAGGGCAATGTCAGCATCCCTCTTTACAAATTCACATGTTCTCCCAGTACTGGAGCTCTGCTCAAACTGCTAGTGGCAGGTCAGGGGAATATTTACTGAGATGAGGGAAATCTGATCTGAATGGCAATGTAGTGTTGCAGTGAGTAATAAATGCATTTTTCCTTTTTTTTTTTCCCCTTAAAAAAAACCCCACAATAAAGTTAGATGTTGATTAGGTTTATATTTTAATTCTGAAAGGAGGATGGACTTTGTTCACGTTGTCAAGGTGCTATTCTTGGAATTATTTAAGAGGAATACTGTGCCAGGTGGTGAGTTTTTATGCTAGCAGCTATGCCCCTGCTTCCTGAAGTAAGAAGGAGAGGTTGGAGTAATTTTTTAACAAATCTTGACTGGCCATTCGTAAGCAAATTGAAAATATCAAACTGGGTATATTAGAAAACTTTGAAATTTCTTTCTCTTTGCGTAGGAAGAGATTTAATCAATACTGCTCTTTCAGAGGCTCTTTCAGAGATTCTTTTGATTTTGGCAAAGTAGCACTGTCAGAAAAATGATAATAATTCTAGAAGTCAAATTCTTATTTCATAAACATCCTCATTATGCTGTAAAGTCAAGCTTCCTATAGGCCTCTCCAGTCATTCTAATATAAACTATGTAGCTTTTTTTAGTGCTATTTCAGTCACTTTGGCCAATGAGTTAGAGAACTTGGGTCCCATTCTATTTGTAGTTATTGCTGAATTGCCTTTGGACTTCAGCCAGAGTAAAATTCAGGCCAGTATGCTTGCTGTGATTAAAACAACTCTTTACAATGTGTTAGTCCTCAATTTTGTCTGTAATATTTTAAATAAAATATAACCTTCATTAAAATTCCATGCCATTTCCTAGAACCGTGTGAATAGTTTAACATTATTTTTCTTCTCTTTCTAAACTATAAATACTTAAGCACATCATTCCATTCTTCTGCATTTTATGATGTCTTACATCAAATATTTGGTGGTTGCACATCAAAAATTGAAAGTATAACTCTTTCTAAATACTGACCATCATATAATGTATTTTTGAGCAACAAATAATATTGTAATGTTTTTCATTTGATTACTCCATGGACTAATGTAGGTACATATTTTAATTAAAATGTCACGAGCTATAGTGAATGTAGTCCTCCATCACTACCTTTGTGCATTAAAGATTTACTGCTGTAGCACCCTCTATTATTGCCTGGAAAAAAATAATTAGATTTTAGAGTCTACTTTTAAAAATATATTGGGTTTATGCTTTGCAATAAAACAGAAAGCTTGTTAGGTACAATGAGAAATGCTTGATGATAGTGGAAGGATAAGAAACCAATTTCAGAAAACCTATTTGGAACATTAGGTATGTATTTAAGTTAGTGAATGACTGGACGCACATTACAAAAACATGCTTGATATCTCATAAAAATATAAGCTTTACATATTATCTGTTTCTCGTAAAAGACCTGACATGAATTAATACAGTTGAATCTGCTGTCACTGTGAAATTATTTTTCATATTCAGCACCTGCTATTTATCAGGCTGAAATATGACTTTGAGTATCTGCCTTAATAAAACTTAGAGATTAGCATTTCTTCCTTGTTCTGCGTAATAAGGTTGAATTACCCAGAGCATGTACCTAAGAATATCTAAAACTACTATTTTTAGGCAACTATGGATTGATGTGTGCAGGGATCAACAGGCACCTGGGTTGGCAGCAGGATTTTCAGGCAGGCTGATGGCCACTGTCTGCTTCCTCCACCTCGCAACATCACGTTTTCATGTGAGAACTCAACCCTAGATATGGACTCAGCGGTGGTGTTTCACGTGCCAGCACCAGTGCCTGCTGGCTCTGGCTACCAAAGCTCTTTGAGAGCGACCACTCAGCCAATTTATAGAATTATTGAATCATCAAATCATAGAATATTTTCAACTGGAAGAGACCTTCAATATCATTGCGTCCAGCCTTTTCCTAATCCTATCAACACCACTAAACCATGTCCTTCAATGCAACATCTACCTGTCTCTTCAACACCTTCAGAGATGGAGATGCAACCACCTCCCTGGGCAGCCTGTTCCAGTGCCTGACAACCCTCTCAGTAAAGAAATTCTTCCTAATACCCAACCTGAACCTCCCTTGGCGCAACTTAAGGCCATTTCCCCTTGTCCTGTCACTTGCCACTAGGGAGAACAGACCAACCTCCCCCTCACTGCAACCTCCTTTCAGAGAGTTGTAGAGAGCAATGAGATCTCCCCTCAGTCTCCTCTTCTCCAGGCTAAACAGCCCCAGGTCCCTCAGCTGTTCCTCATAAGACTGATGTTCTAAGCCCTTTATCAGCTTGGCAGCCGCCTCTGTACCCTGGCCAGCACCTCAATGTCCCTCTTGTAGTGAGGGGCCCAAAACTGGACACAGCACTCGAGGTGCGGCCTCACCAAAGCCAAGCACAGGGGCATGATCACCTCCCTGCTCCTGCTGGCAACACCATTTCTGATCCCGGCCAGGATGCCATTGGCCTTCTTGGCCACCTGGGCACACTGCTGGCTCATGTTCAGCCGGCTGTCCCGCAACACCCCCAGGTCCCTCTCTGCCTGGCAGCTCTCCAGCCACTCCTCCCCAAGCCTGTAATTCCTTACCTGCCGACTGGTCCACCTGTCAGATCCATGTCTCTGCATTTTAGAGACAAGGTTGTTTTATGGGACAATATCTAAATCAGTTACAAATGTAGGATTTTGAGTGGGTTTTCATCTGGTTTATTTCACCTGGAGGAAGTACGTTTATGAATTTCACTTGTGCTAGCAGGTAGTGCCTTGCTGATGTATTTTAATCATCCCATAGGACTTTTTGTTGTGGGTTATCTTTCCCCACAGACATTAATAGAATTTAAATACTCTACCACTTGCATAAAAGGCAAGCATAATGAGATAAAATATAAACAGAGTTTTATCTATTAAATATAGATAACCTTTCCTTCTCATTCTCTTTTATAACAACAATACTGAAATGTCATTTAACCATAAGGAGTAAAACCAGATTTATTCTAGGTATTGATTTGTAGAGTGAAATAGTAAATAAATGAGTTGGTATTTTATCTATAATTCTACAAATAAATGAACAAATCATATTTGTACAAACCTATAAATTCCTTAACGTGCATGTAAGTTTTCATAAGAAAATGACTGCCGCATTTTTTGCACAAACCTTACCAGAGCTGAATCTTCCTTCTGAATAGGACCTAGCACAGCAAACTAGCATATATTACAATCCTTTACAAAGCACACTGTAATTACTTTTTCCTGAAGTGAACTTCTGTGGATTAAAAGAAAAACTTTGATAGTGATAAATACAGGTGCAGAATTGTAACTGAAATGGATAGAAAATAAACATTGCTATTTACCTAACAGCTCAAGTGCTTGAGAGGCACCATGCTTTCTTCATAAATAATTTCCTTAAAATAAATCACTTTCATGATTTATTTTGTCTCATTGAAGCTTCAATGTATCAGTTAACGTTGATTTCAAATCTCAAGATGACTACAGTATTAGGTTTAAGAATTCTTCTTTCTTTAAAAAAAAAGCTGGCATATAAACGTATTATGTATTGTTTTCTGTTTGTGAGGTGCAGTAAAGCAAAATTCATGAAGATGATATATCCTGAAGTTCAAAAGTACTGCAAAAGTATTGATTAGGTAACATGCAATTTTCCTCACTGCCTGACTTTAGGAGGCTTTTAACTGTCTACATTTCTTGTCCAAAATTAGTTGATGTGACCAGTCAGTAGTAAAATATGTGTTTCACCCTCTTGAGGTGATGGCCCATGCTCTAGGTGACCGGTCTCCTGTTTCTTTGAAATGCTGTTGAATCACCTACTTCATTCTTGACAAAAACGTCAGATGACATCCAACTGCAGAACATTTCTTAAAACAGTAGTGATGGGGATAACCCTTCTCGCTGTGCTGTTTCTCATGTAGGTTGTCCTAACCCTCACTCACTCCAAATCAGCATTGCAAATACCAGCATTCATTTGCACAGAAGATCATAGGAAACTATTGACTCTTCAAAGCTGATGGAAAAACCTAAATATACTGCTGTTCATCTTGCTGAAGACTGTAGTTTGAGCACTATTTTTATTATAGGGCAGTGGGAAAAATGCAGGTAAATTGCTTAGCAAGCACCAAGAAGGACAAGAAATTTCTATGAGACTATTGCCATTTACAGTGAGTTTCCTGTCTTCACGTGAGTTTTTTTGCCCTATGGGTACCCTTTAATTTGAAATATAAAGCAAACTGCACCAGGTCTGGACTATAATCATGGCTGAAAATACAGGGGAAGGTTCTTCCTCCACAATTCTTCTTCTGTTTCCTATTGAGCTGTGTTGGAAAGGTAAGGAAAACTCAGATCTATATTTTGAAGACAACTGGCTGAACCAAAACATCTAATTTCATTCTACAGTGGGAAAGTGAATTCCAGCTTTAGGAGACTGCCATACAGTTTCCTAAGGTACTTAGAGATTGGTTCACTGGCAGATTCAGGAGCTGCTTGATCAAACACTTGTTTTGAAGGCAGCTCACATATTTTTACTTCCACAGTCGTCTACCTTTTCACAAAACTGTGGGGTATCTTTCTTTTTCAAAATCCAATATTGTGCTTCCTCAGACCTTCATCCTGAATGTGTTGGGTAAAATGTTTTCATAAGTAATGCATGCGTCATACAGTGTTTCTAAATACCTTCTGATGATAAGCTCCTTCCACTTTCCTTCCCGTTATGCCTCAGCTGTTACCTAGGTGGTTGCAAGCATGGAGCTGAAGAATTGACTGTTTTATTCTTGTTTTCTGTGCAACAAGAATTACAACAGAATACACTACCAACAGAACTAATGTGTCTGGAATAAACATCCCTGATCACTGGTCTATAGTGGAAATGTGATTAACTGTGTTTCTTTGCAGGAGCATACGTGCTTCAAGTAAAGGCAACAGATGCTGATGATCCCACTTACGGAAACAGTGCCAGAGTGGTTTACAGCATTCTTCAGGGGCAACCATATTTCTCCATTGATCCGAAGACAGGTAAATAGTTTATCAGCAACAGTGGAATATTTAAACTTTGGATTTTGATTCATGTGGGCGGAATCAATGTATAAACATAGACCGGGTTGATATGGCCATAAGCCAGTGGAGTAATTTTGCACATGATTCAGTTTTGAGTATTGACTAGTTTTTGAATGGATTACAGTCTGTTGCAGAAACGAAAGAAACATGTTCCTCCATTCGGTCCTGGAATAGCTAAAATATATATATATTGAACAATATCTTTTTTATGCTTTACCATTTCTCTATAGCTAAAGCTTGAACTGCTCCATGCATTCTATTTTTTGGTTTTCTCTTGATGATTCAGTTTTGCATCTTCGATCTACATTATCTTTTCTCAGCTCTTTTACTTGGTGAACCTACAGTCAGAAATTGTTTCATTTATCAATGACTGTTTTACTATTTATAGCTGATTTGAGACAGTGGACCAGCTAATCATCTCCTGCCCTCCTCTTTTCCTGGTGTGTAGTATGCTTGTCTGGGGTCACTGGATGTGTGAGCAGAAAAGGATAATACTTTTAAAGAGGTTGAAATATTTGGGGGATTGGTAGACATATTAAATAGGCATCTTGCCCTGTATTTCTAAATGCCGTTACTGTTTCTACATTTAGTAACTCAGATAAGGAGTAAATAACCTGCATGGTGAATGACGTATATTGTGTCATCCTGAACATGTTACAGGGGTAGTTGTTTATATACCCTTTCAAACAAATAGTTTCTCCTCCCAGTGAAGCTGTACATTAATGTCAGATTGTGTGTCAAAGAGCCTTTATAGCTGATCAGTCAATAGTTTGGTAGTGATAGCTTCATAAGGCTGTTAGTGCACTCTCTCCAACAGCCACATTCCTTTGTCACTTGCTCCATTTAGCAGGAGATAATATGCAATTTGCTGTCAGCAGTTTTACTTTTCAAACTAAAATGGGACTTCTTCAAGTGTCTGGGGGGAAGAAAAGTATTTACTTTTATACTTACTTTTTTATTTCAGTCTTGTAAGGAATGAGGCAGAATTCAATGGCAAGCAAAGCCTTCACTAGAGCCATGACTGGAGTTCTAGCAGAAGTTTCCCAAGAAATAAAACTTGCTATTTTTCAGTACTTGAAGAGGAAAGGTTTTTTCCCATGGCACTTGGAATGGCTGTATCCTATCCTCTCATCTATTGCTCATTAGTGAGTAGTGAGTAGACCGTAGGTGGTGGCCTGCCCCCTACTAGCCCTGGAACATCATGCAAAGCCAGTGTTTCCACAATCAGTCTATTAATATCTTTAATGAGTTACTCAGGTGGACCTTGGTGGTGAAAGAATGGACACAGCTGTAAAGGAAGATTCATGAAACAGATAGCGCAGTATAGCTTAAAATCCTATACCAATAAAAAAGCTTATAGATTCGTGCTTCTGCGAGCAACAATAATGTGCTGTAACCTGCCTTACATTACAAGGGTCACAATCTGAGAATTGCCTGTGGGTCTAACAATGACCTTAGAGATAAACAGTATGTGAATAATAATGCACAGTGTGCTGCTCAATGATTTGCTCTAAAATCTGGAAGTTTGGGGCAGCATTAAAGGTTTTCTGACATTTCCAATTCTTTATTATATAACTGTGGAGACGATACAGTATTTTTGTACTGCAGAGTTTTACTGCCAAATACCTTACTTGAGTGTTTTTGACAGGAAAGAGGTCATTTGGGTACAAAATTTGTCTGTCATTTGGGTAAAAAATGACAGACAAACTCAGAACTACTGGCAGATGGATATTCATTTGCTGGTGGTGGTGATGGCTTTCTTTGCAGTCTCTTGCATTCTAGTGACAATTTTGAGACATTCCCTTGTAATTATTTAAAGAACTTAAGAACATCCATAGTAGATCAGACCAAAGGTCCATGCTGTCCTGTATCATGTGTCCAAAAGCGATGGCCTCCTCAGATCTGGTGAAAGATAAAAGAAATGTTCAGTGGTGTGTCACCTGTATACTCTTCTAGTCTTTTAACAACTTGTTCTTACAAAGTTCCTGAGGGATTAGCAGTATCCATGTAACTAAAACTGTGAAAGGATTTCTCCTCCATAACTTATCCACTTCCTAGTAGGTGACTTGTCCAGAAGCATAGTACCTGCAGACCCAATGACTAGAAATTCTACAGCAAAAGTTATTTTGGGTTGAAGAACCAGCTCCTCTTGCTTCTTGGAAATGTGACACCCCTTTAACATTTCATATCTCACGCTTACATTACATGAGACAGTGAGAAGTTAATTCCTATTTATTAATTCTCCTTATAGACCGACATTGTGCTCCAGCTGCCTGTTTTCTAGACTGAAGACTTCTTTAAAAAGAAGCCCTGAACATCCTTTTTCTTCTCAGGATGACACGTTCACACAGTATTCAAGATGACAGCTCATACGAATGTATAAAATGGTGTAATCATAACAATTTTGTTCTTTCTTCCTTTCCCACTGGTTCCAAACACTCTTTCAGCTTCTACCACACAAAAGCTGATATGTTTGTGGAAATTTCTATTACTACCTCAGAATCTCATCGCGAGATGGTAATAGAAAAATCACTGACCATAACTTTATATGTGAAATAAGGATTGTGCTTGACATGCACATGACTTTACACGTATTCCATTCTCCAATAATTCCTGATAAGTGATAAACATTTACTCTGAGATGAATCTAGTACACTTAAATAGTTTTGAACCTTTGTCTGAATGTCACAGTTGCTGCTTTACTCCTTTACTGACCTCCTAACTTTTTGTAGTGCTTTGCTGCAGGTAAGCATACTATACTTCTTCCACAAGTGGGAGAATTAGCTTTTATTGCAGAAAGGTTAAATACATTACAGTCCCTGCTGGAGAACAACTGTTGGACTGGCACATTTTAAGGCCTCAAATCTTATATGTGGGGGTTACTTTTTTGATGCTGTGAAATTGCTCTTCTGATTTAATATGAGTTTTCTTTAACATAGAGCACTTCTCTTAAGACAGATAATCTCCCTTATCTTTCCTCTCTATGTTCTGTTCTGTTACTAAAACATCCTTTTGACAAACCTTCCCATCCAATTTTCTCATGAGTTTATGAGGTCAATATTCTTATTTATGGCTAGATGTGTCCAATTTTTTCTTAGACTCAGTACTCTAGTCCATATTCTGACCTAAGTTTTATTCTTGAAATCCAAAGTGTTGTCAGCAGAAGTATTGATGTTAATATTTATTCAGGAGGTTTTTCACGTAACCTGTGTTTTCTCTTCCACATAAGTGAATCATCTCCTGTTCAATTTTGGCTCAATAACTTTGCAGTGTGTATTCTGGCCCCAATCCCATATATACTGTTTTCAATTTTCAGCAGCTTCATCAAGACCATATATCTGTTATTGATGATATTTGCAGAAAAAAAAAAAACAACACAAAAAATCCACAAAACCCGAAGTTATTTAGTTCTAGACATGAACAATCTTAATTGTAAAATGTTAAGGTAGAAAGATTAAAAATACTGAGGGCACTGATATATGCACGTGGGCCTTTACATTATAATAAGCCTTTGGTTTAAAGTTTGGATATCTTTTGTGAAGCTGAAGCCGGAATATCAAAACTTGTAGTGCTTCCTTTCCCATGGATTTTAATCTCCATTTTATTTTTCTACTTTACAAGGTAGATAACTTTAAACTGCCTTTGTCCTGTCCATATGAACTGATGATTTTGGTAGAAATCATATTTTTCAGGGTTTTGTCTATGCTTTTGAAATAGAGTAGGTAGAAAAGGGAAAAGTTGCTATGAACTGTTAGACTTGAAAATTATTCTCATAAACTTTTTTTTTTTTTTTTTTTTTTGCTGGAGACAAATATTTTCTACACAGAAGTACATAGAATGCACTTATACTTCCAGACAGAAATAAGCAGTGGGAGATTGGGAACTTTACTGCTAGAGTGATAGCCAATTCTTCATCTTCTGAAGACCATCTGAGAAAAGCCACTTAGTTGTACCTAGAGCAGGTTTGGCAAACAGATGAACTGCATCACCTGCCCATTTTTGTTTTCTTCTACTTACTGGTTTGGGTTTTTTTTTGTTAGCATGACAAGGGAAATCTTTAATTCTCATAGCTCTTTTGCCCTTAGAATTAGCGTACCAAGGATGCTATACTGTGGAACATATAGTCTCCACAATGCAAAAATAGAGATTAAGAGATTCAAGAGGAAACCTAGTAATGTTTGTCCTATTTACAAAAAAGATTTTGTCATGAATATGAACAAATTTTCCCAGGTTTCCAATTCAAGATTTTGAACAAAACATTGAACAACACTGATTGTTATCAGAAGCTCAAAAGGACAGTGTTGCAGTGTCTAAATGTTCTTCAGTATTTGCTATTCGAATTCTAGATCTATGCAGTACAGTACTTGCCATGCTGAAGTAGAAAATAGTAGTTATTATTAATGTTGTCATTATCAAGTGGAGAGAAAGGAAATTGTTACACAATTCATTTCAACAGATTTAGCAGATTTAGGTCAAAGTTATTTCTAGACTCTGAATAAGTATTATAAGCTAACAGTTCCTATTCTTAGCTGGTAGCACAGAAGCAGTTAGTTGCTACGAAGATAAAAATGACCCTTAAAAGTTTGTTTCTTATCACTCTAGACCCATTATAACACCAGGGGAAAAAAAACCTTGCTTTTGAACTCAAATGGTTTAATACTGGAAAACAATATTTTCTAAAACAATAACTTAGTGAAGCATGCTTTAAATCGGTTTATTTTTCAATTGTATGTGCTATGTGCAGCAATCTGCACCTAACCATTTTCTGAAAACTATTCCTGAATATATAGCATTTTGCAATGTAATACGCACTCATAAAATTTTTACAAAGAAATGCATTTTCTCTTATATATTTGGTTTCAAGAGAAAGGCTTGAGTGCCCAAAACCTTATAGCTTTTGACAGCCTCATCAGCTAATTCTATGATCAGTAGCACCTCTCTACAAGTCTTCTTATCAGAGGGGATATTATGGCATACCTATTTTAGATGTCAGCTCTCCAAAATCACTGAAGATTAAGAGTCATTTGGGTGGTGTCTTATCATGATATTTTAACTGCATTTCTTTAAGGAAACTTGAAATTTTCACTGTATTCTCAAGCAAAGGAGAGTCTTCTAATGAAGTCATCCTTTTGTACAGAAGGAATACTTTCTTGGCCTGCAGTAGCTTAACCATGATGGCAAGTGGCTGGTTGGAAACAACAGAAGATGCAGGCTCTGAACGGAATTGCCGCCTCTTCACAATGCAGAGTTCCAGTGGCAAACCTAGGGTCCTGTCACTCACATCCCTAGTGAAAAAGCACCATTCTCTTTCAGCTGTTCATAGAAGCATAGAATCATTAAGTTTGGAAAAGAGCTCTAAGATCATCAGGTCCAACCGTCAACCCAACGCTACCATGACCACATTTTTTTGAACACCTCCGGGGGTGGTGACTCCACCACTTCCCTGGGCAGGCTGTTGCAATGCTTCACCATTCTTTAGGTAAAGAATTGTTTCCTAATAGCTAATCATGTCCTGATGGAAAAGACACAGACGTCATTTTGAATGGTTGAACAGCTAATGAATGTTCTTCTGAAATGTTGTCCTGGGTTTAGCTAAAAACCCAGTCCTGTTTAGTGAATTTTACTTTTCAGTTTAGTGTCTTCTAAAAGGCTGCACGTTCTGAAGTCAGCAGCATGTTTTTGCAGACAGTGTGTGCTACTGGCAGTGATAACACCTGATGTTTACAGTCACTGCCTGGGACTGGTATGTAGAAAGGCTCTTGCTTATACTTATTCCTATAGTGACCAAGGCCACTGCTGGCTCTTGTGTGCCACGCTGGGGGTGCTGGGTAGTAAGAGGGGGGCACAAGGAAGTAAAAGGTGGCACCTCCGGGGGGTAACAGACAGGACAGGTGACCAACGAGAGTATTCCATCCCATATACGTCATATTTAGTATAAATTGAGTGATCACGAGAGTTTCATCCCTTTTTTTTCGCCCTTCCTTTCTGCAATGGCCGGTGTCCAGAGAGGACTCCATCTGACCTCCTGATTTTGATCCGGATCCTGAGTTCCCGAATCCAGCTCCCTGTATCCAGCTCCCCGCCGCCGCTGAGCCTGGGGTTTCCCCAGTGTCTCCTGCTCTGCAGCACCAGTGGTGATTTCTATCGGGGGAGGGAGTCGGGTTTGATATCGGGCTACTATCTATAGTTGTATATAATTCTTTACTTTTATCTCTTTACCATTATCCCTATTATTTTCATTAAAGCTGTTCTAGTTTTTTTTCTTCCCTCACCCGTAAGTCTCTCTGCCTCATTCCCTTTTCTCTTCCCGTTTAGGGGGGGAAGAGGGGGTTAGAGAGCATCTGTCCGCGTTAGTGGCCGGCCCAGCCCTAACCCGCGACAAATGTCCAAGTGATTTGCATGTTTCTGTATGAACTCTTCTCTTATCAGCCCTTTAGGAAGAGTTCCTGGTCCAGGAGATCCAGTATTAAAATGTAATAGTAGAAAATCACAGCCCTTTGTTTGCTTGTTCTTTCTCTTTCCAATTTCTTTTCATAGGTGTAATAAGAACAGCTTTGCCAAACATGGACAGAGAAGTGAAGGAACAATATCAAGTTCTAATCCAAGCCAAGGACATGGGAGGACAGCTGGGAGGACTAGCTGGTACTACCACTGTAACCATTACTCTCACGGACGTCAATGACAACCCACCCAGGTTTCCTAAGAGTATGTTGTATTTCAAACACACTAATTTTCAAATCAGCATGACTGAAAGTATTAATGTGAAGAATTTTTTTAGCTAAGGAATTGAGATTCTGAAAGAAGAACAGTATATTGAGAAAAAAATTTAGAATATGCCGTTATTTTTTAAAATAATATAAAGTTTAATTTGAAAGTGCAAGATTTGAATGTTTCAGAGGACTAGCTTGAGTCTGCGAATTCATTTCATTTATGCTTAAAATTTATTTGGAAAACAGTATTTTGTCAAGGTAAACTGGATGATCCCCTTCAAATGACAAGAGGCTATACCTGAGACTTCCAGGTAACAAAGATGGAAATGGCTCATACTTGGCATTGTTACTATGATAATCAGGAACAGATTTTTTTTTTTACACATCTTGACCCTGAAGATTATATCTGCCCTTCAAAACACTTACTGCCTCAAAATAATATTCATCCACTGACAATTTATAACATTTCATATCAATTAGTTTAAATGAGGCTTTTCAGAAGTATGCTAATTTAGAGTTTCATAGTTTGTGTGTGATTAGCAGGATTGTCACTTACTGCTTTCCTTAAATGTAGTGAAGTTTTGTGTATTCTGTACCTTTGAAATGCAGAAACTAATCAAGCATAAACCTTGATAACTGTGCCAAAACAATTAGCTGTTACATGGTGTTAGTAACGCAAAGTCATACTGGAACATGTGTGTGAATTTGCAGTAAGATTATGGCAGCTTTTACTTTGTATCTCTTCTCTTGCACATGAACTGTAATCCCACTTAATGTATTATAAATGCTCCTCAGGTACCAAAACACACCTGAAACTTCACAGTTTTCTCTCATAAAAATTATTCTTCTTCTTTTCCTCAGTATGCAAATACATTGCATTTCTGCAGGCATGTAAGAATGACCATGTTAAGACAAAGATCCGTCTGGCCTTGCCTTCTGTCTCTTACACTATCTAGAGAGTACATGTATGAACAGGCCAGACAATACTCCAGAACATTTCCTCAGTTTCTAACAATATTAGCCCAGATGGTGTCCTTGTATTTAACCCTGAATGGATTATTCTTAGAGCAGATTGCTCCATTGCCTTGACACTTACGTAAAATTTCAGAGTCCACAACATCCTGTGTTGGTGAGGTGCACAGATCAGTCATGCATCACGCAACAGCTTCCTCTTGCTTGTTTTGAATTCATCCATACATATCTACCTGCATGTTGACTTCTTCAAAGAATTCAGAAAACGTTGCAAAATATGACCTTGATTTAGAAAAGCTGTGTTGGGTCTTTTTCAGTACAGAATATTCTCCATGAGTCCATCAATCTTGCTCCTACTGTTTTGCCCTGTGCACGTCAGTCATATCTATCCTTAGCTCTCCCGAACTCACAGAACTCTTTGGGGAAGAAAATGAGTGTTATATTAGCACCTCCAAGCCTTTTCCTGCCACAGTGGTTTGAAGCAAAATATTACACATCGTAATACTTCACTTATTTCATCCTTCAGGCTCTTGTGCATGTAACAGCTAATCTCAATGATTTGTTACTATTGTGTCTGTTTTTTCCACAACTGTTTCTATAGCTAATTTAACCTTCTCATGAGCTGCCCCATAAAGAAGGGTTCCAGGATAGAAAAATTCCCCAGCTATTCTATGCTGAGCACAAAGAAAAATAATGTATTACGTTTTACGTTTGTTATCTTCTCTGAGCACGTCTTCTATATCTCAATTTTGAGTTGGTTTTACACAGTTCCTCTCAGGCTTTTGCCTCCAGATGTCTCTAAAAGACAATTATTATTAGCTTGTTTGCCAGAGATTTATTCAAGCTCATTTTTTGTCTTCTTTATTGTGGTTTTATAAATAAAGCAGATTTTATGGCTTTTTCTGTTGTCCTCCCTGAGACACGATTCATTATTTTGAAAAATGTGGTTTTGCTTTTATTAGCTATGTTGTTTACCCTTACAGACTTGCTTTTTAATGGATGCTCTGCACTTGCTGGTGGGTCTTCAAAATGGTGTCCCTAGATAGCACCCATAGTGATTTAACTGTCTCAGCTATCCCATTCAGCTTTTTTATAGCAATATCCCTTAGTTTTATTTATTTACACTTTTTTTTTTCTTTTTTACTGAGTAAAATCATCATGTAATTTTGGCTCTTATTGCTTCTGCACAGATAATTACATTTAAACTCATTATGGTTGCTGTAAAATTTAGAACTAAAAAACCTTTCCTGACTAGCTAAGTGGTGACACTGTTCTCTTCTTTAAGTCTTATTTGACTTAGAGTTTCCTTTAACAACCATCATTATTCCTCCACTGATGAGGTCTACTTTGCCTTTCCTGTGTATTTTTTTTGCTCCTTCGTATCGTGCTGCCTGACTGATTTTCTTCTTTCCCAGATTTCGGTGATGCCTATTATGCTGATATTCTTGTTTAGTATTAGGCATTAAAGCTACTCAAACTATTTTCCATTTTAGCCCTTGGCTTTATATTGTGGTTTTCTTTCTCCTCTTTACTGGATCCTAGTTTGATTCTGTGTGATCTCCCATTTCTGCATTTCCCACTGGACTGCCATCACCTTTTGAAGCACTCTTCGTGAAGAACTCAGAATTCTGGCAATTGCCCTCTTTGTCCGAACTCTATACTTCCACAATTTTTTGATTTGTGTGCTTTTCAACACCTGCAAATTTTCCTGAACTTTTCAGTTAGAATCTCAATGGTCACAGAAAAGCATTTTAAAACTTTCTGAAGCCTCTTTCTGCTATGGCCAAAATGAATTTTGTATCTTCTCTACAGGAACCCATTCTTCAGCAAGTGCCTCTACTTTCCAGCTCTGTGAATCCCATCTCCTTACAATGTTTTCTCAGCCAGGCATTTAAAACTTTGCCTTTCCAGCTTTCTCTCCCTGATTATACATAGTGAGATAATTTCAGACTATGAATGTCTTTAACTTCAGCTTTCGCTTACCAGGCTAAATTTCACTGCTAAGACGTCTGTCCAGTCTTACCTTTTTTTGTCAGAGTTCCCATGGACTACAGCCACTTGGTGCGTCCTTGTGTTTCCTGACATCCTGTCAAGGCACTTCTGAGATGCTCCAAATGTGGTCCACGAGCAAATCATCCCAGAGGGCTTTTTTGAACCAACATTCCCTCTGTCCTTGTCCTCAATACTTGTTAGACCGCCAACTACTGCATTCTGCTCCTTCGATTCAGCTGGAAGCCTCGCTGATGGAGATGCAAGAGGAAATAACACCTGCTTGGAAACTGAACAGTTCAGCGCGTTGGCAAGTTCCTTGGGCCCAGTGCTCTTTCCCATGTCTGAGTTAGGTATTTCACTTTCTCTACTGGTAGGAACCTTAGTAATTTTCTATTTTATTGTAATGTTCTATTTTATTGCATGCCTACATCTACTATAGTATTGCAAAAATATACAAGTCTCACATAATGTCAGTTTTCATGATGCAGAGAAATCATGGAATATATCATTGCCTTTGAAGAAGAAAGCTTTCAGGTCTCATTTAATGCCTAATTGTTGCTATGAAGGAGCAAAAAAAATCACAGAAGATGAGGCTTATTCTGTGCTTTGCATGCTAATAGGGTTGAAAACCTTTTTTTTATATTGTATCAAATGTCACAGAAGCTGACTTATAGCTGTGACTCAACAAAACAGAAGAGTAATATTGAAGGTTCATGTTGATACTGAAAATAATAAACATTTAGCATGGCTAACAAGCTAAAATGTCAGTATGGGGACTCCAGTGTATTACAACAGTCTTGGTCAAGGCAGACAGTTACCTGAAACATTATTTTTCAGGAGGATGTGTTACAGACAATGCATTTCTATTCTCATAAACTAAGGACTTCCGCTTAATCACAGTAGTAAACGCAAAAAAAAACTGATTAGTGGGGATTTATCTAGCCAGTCCTATTTGGTTAAGCAGTATGTGATATGATGTACAGTGTGCTGGTAATTCAGAGAGACAGAACGCTAATCACAGCTAAACAAAAATAATTGATAGAAAACAGAAAGAATTTGAATATGATTTTTTTTTCTAATATAGTAACTATATTTTTCAGTTTCACTCTTTGAAAATGTTGCAGTGATTCAGAGTGACCACCTGTCAGGAAATGGAGTTTGTTGTTTGACTACCATAGCTAAAGGGACACCTGTGCAGCATTTTAGCTTATTTGGAAAATAAGCCTTTAAAATCACGGTCGGGTAGGTGCCAGGGTCAGGCCTGGCAAAACGTAAAGAGCCATCACTATTTCTGAGAGTTGAGACCTCCACTATCACCTTACTCATTCTTGGTCAACAAACTCAGGAAGCCCAACTGCAGACTGGAAAAAGGGACTGAAGGTCCTTTAACGCTAGTAGTGGCAGGGTGGATGATTTTGCATCACATAGTCAGAACCACAGTTTCCCAAAAGGCTTATACCAAAGATGCCATGCTATATAGATTACTTTGTCAAATAAGAAGGTATTAATGATCATAGAACAAAGTTTAAATTTATTTTCTGAACTCAGTTAAGCTGAAAAAAAAAAAAGATTTCACAGCAGAAGTGGGAGAATATGTATTATTAATACTTGGAAGAAGCTACACTGATAAATAATATATTACAAGCTTGCAAAAAAAATGTATCATGGAACACCTTCGTCTCATTGAGGGTCCTTTAAGGAAATGGGCAGGTTTGGATGGAATATCGGAATATCAGCATCCAGTGATGAAAACCCACTGAATTTCCTGCTGAACATGGAATTTTTTATTCAGAACCTGTGCTTTTGAACATATTCAGTGGGGAACTCCTACCTTGCATGTCTCAGAGTAATGAGGAGTGCAACAAAGGGGAAACCTCTAAACATTATATATTTCTTCTGTCAGGGTTGTTTGACCTGCAGGTATCTATTGGCCCACATTTCAGGAAACGGAGACACTTCAGAAAACTTATATTTTCTTTATAACTAGAAGGTAAAATGAATCTGAATTATTTTATTAATAGAAATTTATTCCCGAAAGTGTTTTATAGATGTCTTGCCTGACTCTTCATTAGTAGGCTGACTTTTTCCATTACTGTGCATGTTTCATTGTTATAGATGGAACTTTTTTGTAAATATTAAAATTAATGTTTCATAACAAAGTTTAATTCTTTCAAAAAACAGGAAAAAAATGGGCCAAGACTGAAAGGAGGAGTACTTTTCCTTTCACAGCAATGATGTTCAAGCAATTAAGTGAAAATCTGACGTAACACAACGTTGCCCTTAAAGAGAGAAGAGTGAATAAAAGCTGTTTATCTGTAGGCAAGCATCCTGGTCCAGAAGGGAACTGATGGCCTTTCTCTCTCAGCCATTCACGTACACGGTAGCTGGTTAAGTAAAAAGACAGTTCAGCATGTCCTTCCTAGAAGCTAATGGGCTAACCCTTAATGCATAGTGCCTTAGCCCAATCTGAGCTACCTGCAAAGACAGCTGTGGCTTGTTTCCAACTCTTAAAATAAGCTTCAGGAAAGGATGGATGGGTTATCTTTACTTTAACATTTAAATGACAAAAACAGTATAATTAGTTGGTATAAATTATACTTCATGGAATCAAACCAATTAAGTGAAGTGGTTGATTCATATTTTGTGAAGTTATTGTGCTTCAGTTTTCCTGTCTTTCTTTTGTTCACTGATGACAGAGTGACTGTGAAGCAATTTAGAGAAATAAACCCTTATATGCTGAAGCAAAGCACACGCAAATCATTTTAGGCAAAGGAGTAGTACGTCTTTTTATTCTAATATGACATAAATACACTTTCAGGGGTGAGGCCCTGATATAGACGAAATGAAATTGAATTTTGAAATTTATACAGTTTTTATTCTGATATTAGCAAACAAAAAACCATTCTCAAGTGTCTTATGACATCAGCAATAAATCGGGTTTATTTTTAAGTTGTGTATTTTTTAGGATGATACTCCCTGAAGTTACATTTTTTACTCAAAAGAATTATTTGGCTAGAGCTATGTTTTATCCTATCATTTCCAGTTCACAGGAGAAGTCAGTATCCTAGGGGAATGATTGAAAACTGTATTTAATAGAAGAAGAATGAATTAAGGTTGAATTTTGACTAGTTTTGCATGTCTTGGCTTTTAAGTAAGCAGCTCTCCGATGGTCAAAAACCATTATCTCAGGGCTGTTTTGCAACCACATTTAAAATGTTCCGACGGCTGTAAAGCAGCACCTAGACATCACAAGGCCCCATTTTTTGCTGTCACTGGTCTTTTCAGAAGCACCCCAGTGAAATCCATCAAGTTAGTTTGCATAAAAGAGCATGGCAAATTTCCAGAAATGCTTGGAACCAGAAATGCGACTATTCATCTTTCTGGTAATGACACCTTAAGTAAGACAAGATTGAAGGATCGCTCCTAATACCTTGCACGTCTGTAGAAGTTTGTAGCTAATTGGATTTGGATTTCAAGAGTGACCAGTACAATGCTTTCCACAGCAAGTGTTAAATCCTTCATGGCAGACAGCAAAGGAAACAACAATCTTAAACAGAAAAGCCAACAAACCAGACAATTCAGAAGCTGGAAAAAAAATTATCTTTCACTGATGCAATTTCAGGAATTTCAGTGCAAGTGAAAAAGAGAGCTTTATAAAAGAGAGCTAGCCTTTTTTTTTTCCCTCTTAGTTATGCAACCTTTCATGCTACTTGAATGGTGTATTGTGTGGATGATCTATTATATACATCTCTTATCTATTTCACAATTATGATATTAAGAACAGAGGTTGCATATTATTGCTCTTTAGATAGCATGTATTTTCCATGATTGTTTATTGGTTCAGAGCATATTTTAATAGGTTAACATTAAAGTAATAAAATCTGTAGAAATGTTTTGAAAGAAGAGACAACTAAATGTGGAATTTGGAATGGCCTATGTATACATACTTAGGCATACACACTCTATGGATTGAAAACTCTTATAATAGTTACTTATTTATATGTTCTGGGAAGCTTAGTACAGTACAGAAATTGCACACACACTATTTAGCATAGGTTTTACTATACAAAAGCAGGTCACTTTTGTCCAGTCAGTCAACTAGGTGTGAGTGATTCCATTCATGTGGCTTTGAACCACTCTTACTCGCAAAATTTGGTTCAGAGGCAGAGTGCAAGTAAAAGGTTTTCTGGTCCACATGAGATAGAAGGAAAAATTTTTTAACTCACTGCTTTGGATGAGTGGCCTGTGAGAGAGAAGTTCCTCAGATAATGGTATCTGCTTTTAAAGATTTCAGAAGAATACTATGCAGACTCCACCCAGTAGTAAATTAGTTACAGAAAAGGACTATGTGTTTAAGAAATTATTCTCTTCACTAGTCTCAAAATTAAAACAATGAAAGCACAAGTTTTGATTTTTAAAAAGAACTATGGAGATTTATTCCCTCCCTACTTGGAAAATTTGCTAGAAAACTTACTTGAGATTAAGATTCAGAGCTCCAATTTGCCTAATTAAGTATTTTAAGAAGTCTGCCCAACTTTCTGGGAAGTTCTTCTACCCACTGCAGTTCAGATAGGGACGTACAGCTTCCCTCGGTGCTCCTATTACAAGTTGTTGTGCTTTATATACAGCACTTGTACCTTCACTGGCTCTCGGAATGAAAAGGAGTCTGGCTTTCATTGATTAAAGAATTTGCCTGGCAGACAAGATGCCCTAATTCAGTTCCAGCAACTAATTACTTATCTTATACCAAATGGGAGATACTTACACAGGACAGGTGGACAGATTCGTTGCAGACTAGCCTGCAGGCAGTGATAAGGTGCATGTCCCTTGGCTGGTTTGGCTCTCTCTGCTGTGCCCCTCCCAGCTTCTTCTGAAAATTAACCTGCTTCTAGCTGAATCCATGACAGTGGGAGACGGAATCAGAGCTTCCTTTGAATGAGAAAGGGAGGGAAAGTTGAATCCTGGTCTACTCCATCTTTGTTAATTTTCTAAGCCCTGTGTTGTAAGACATAAGTGGGAAAAACAAGCATCAGCTTGGTATTGTAAACCAAGTTTAAATCTTTTAATGCCAGAAAATCTTAAACAAAGTCTGATTTCCATTACTCTGTGAGTTTTAGTGTAAACTAAAACTGTGTTTTTGAGCTGAACATGTATTTTTGAACAAACATTTAAAGGAGTGATGTAAGACAGGAATGCAGAGACTCCTCATGCTACTGTAAGCCAGTCATGAAATCAGTGGCTAATGCAGAGGTTATAATTTTGGATTGTAATACCATTGGGTCACTTAACTGCAGCTTTAACATCAGCAAAATAATAATCAAAACAGTATGTGAATAAGTACTAGCAGACCAATATTTACACAGTGCTCTTACAGGAATCAGAAGAGGATGTAGGGTAACTCCGCATTAATCCACGTTCCCTCCAAGTCTCACGCCTCTGTACTATCTGCATCTCTGTCCTCTCCTCCTTTGGCCTTCTCTTTCCTCCTCACCTTGTCTATCCTTACATAAAACATGCAGTCTTGTCTCCCTTCTCCTAAAAGAGACACAGATTTATCCTTGATCTCATATTCATCTTATAAGTGCAGTGCAGCCATCTCCTCCTCCTCCTCAGTAATAACACTGATAAAATTACGTATCCTTTGTTGGTTCACGTCCGGCTCTGAGCCTCCCCACATTTTGCTATACTGAGGTCATGAGTCTTCTCCATCCCAGATAAGCTCTTCCCAGCTCTGTCTTGCTTGGTTTGGCCACCACACTGTCACACAGCTCAGTGACCTTTGCCTGTAGCTAACCTGAGTTAGCCACACATTTGACAGCTAGTCATAAAAAAAGCCTCTGCACTACTTTTTTTTTTCCCCCTAAACTACCACATAATTATAGACATTTTTATGGGGACTAAAAGAAGATACACAAGAGTTCATTTTGTTTTGCTTTGAAGACTTAAAGACAGACATGGGAGTGTCAGGGAAAGTACCTGGATGATCAGGTCACCCGTACCATTAGCCCTAGTACAGACACTGGACACAATTTTGACCAACACCAAGTAAAACCTTCTCAGACAAATTCAGGGCATTCGGGGAAATTAGTACAGATCAGAAACTGCTTTCTGCAGTCACTTTCCATGAAACTGACCTATTTTGGGGTGGTTGAAAGAATTTAATAACATGGAAATAGGCCATTCTATACTGGTTAGCCTCTGGGCTGCAGAGTACAGCTGGTACATGAAATTTCTTTGTACAGTTGTAGCTTTTTTGAGCCTATGCTTTGCAATCCAGGCCATGCAGCCCAGCTTGGGTCACAGCACCTGACAGTTAAGTAGGCGTCTATTACTATTTTTGTATGTGCAACATAAAGGAGTTACCATTAATTTCAACATCTACGCAGTTTTCTGTTTGTACTTACACCAACTTTCTCTTACTTTTTTCTTATTCCTTTCCACATCAGAATTCTTCAAGCACTTTAAGTAAGAGCTGGTTTGCCCACCAAAAGTGGATGTAGTCTTAGTAAAAGCTAAAAGCTCTCCTAGAAACATTTTTTTTTTTATAGCGGTCACTCTTGAATGAATGGTCTTAATCATAAAGCATCTTACAGAGTGAAACATTTGGTTCAGATTGAACAATATAACAAAACCCAACTAAAGCATAATATTTTGAAACAAAACTGAGAAATAAACTGGACGATGAAATATTCACTTACCATAGATTCTCAAAACATTAAATGTTAAGTAAATTTTACGTCTGCTACACTTACATTGTTTTTTAACTTTCTCTGGAATGCTTAACTAGCAAAGGCTATTCTTAGATGTCTGTTTAGACTACTGATTGAACAAAACAAAAACCTCTTTAAAGCTGTAAACAATGAGAGACTGAACCTTTAGCTGCAAAGCAGAGCATGAAAATAAATATAGCTATTTCTTGGTACTGTTCCATAATCAAAGAAAAGCATAGGTAACTTATAACTAGGTAAAATGTAATGCTCTGATTGCACAGTAAGCAATAGTGCCAGAAATACAAATGAGCACAACAGTGGTTAGAATTTAAATATTATCTATTGGTCATACAATTCTGTTAGTCTGCACTTAGCCAATTCATTTTCCCCTTATCATCAGGTTTAGATGGTAATTGATCATTAACAGCAAGATTTATAGGTCAATTAGTTTTAAACACATCATTATCATCATAGTAGATTATTATCATTAATAATTATATTTTACATCTACTACCTTCTGTCTAGAAAGTGTAAACAATCACGGTTCACAGAAATTCAACAACCTTTGGCAGGAATCATGACATTCATTCCACCCCAATGTGTTTTCTGTGGAGAGCGGTGAAGAAATTGCTTGTTCAAAACACAGGGAGTATTTAGATTGGATGCATGAAATTATCCACAGTAACCTTGGGATGGCTTAAAAGCACCATGCATCTCCACCTCCTCTCTGATACTGAAGAAGAGCTAGGACTACAGATTTAACAGTATGGGGTTGCCTTGCAGTGCTTTGAGAGTTGGTTGCAAAGTGACTCAAAGACAACAGTGTCACTTGCTTTGTCTAATTGCTGGCAGCACCTGCCTTTGTCCCAGAGGCCTTCCGTCCAAGCAAGAAATCAACACAGCCTTTCTGCCTCTGACCATGGTGCACTTGGTTTTTGAAAATTTAGAGGCTCCAGTGCAACATGAAGCGAAGCAGACCATATATAATATATAATATATAATATATAATTAATATATAATCACAGCAGTGATTTTCAGAAATACCCAACAATCACAGTTGTAGTCAGGTGTCCAGGAGAGCTCCACTTCTTGTAAAGCCATTAAATGAAGTGCACCAAAAGTGCTTGCAACAATCCAGAGGTTCCTACTGACAGCAACAGGAGCTGCAGATACCAAGCAGTTTTGAAGCTGTCTCCTCTGAGTCCAAAGTACAGTTTAGCTGAATTTTTATGTAACAAAAGCTACAAAAATAAAAGGAAAATAGCAGAAATATTCTAGAGGAACTCTTTCGAGTTTTCTCTTCCGTTTATGAGAATTACTTTTTTTCAGTGGCTTCCACAGCAAGTTTGCTGATTTTATAAATGTGATCTTAAAATTTTTTCTCAAGATCTGTAGTTCAGCACTTAGTACCAACAGATTTCATTGCAAAAGGAATGGTCTTAGTATAGAGATCTTAACCTTAAACACTTAAATTGGAAGACATAAATATCACTTTTGATAAGTTGATCATACCTGCCGTAAAGTACAAGAGACTATAAATGTGAGGCCAAGTGCCATCCTATTGTATCACTGGTATTAGGTCTATATCACACATTAAATTGCAAGTGTTTTAAGGAAACAGCATACAGAAAACAAAACTTAAAGAACAGTAAACTATTATGCATTTACACTTGATAATTTCACATTTTGACCTTTAAAATTACTAATTTTCTGCTTTAGACTGTGCCAACATGGTGAAGAAAAGTAATATATATTTTAGGGAAAACCATTTACCCAATGAGCATGTGAAAATCAAAACTTCACAAGGAGTCTTCTGAGTCATAAAGATGTTGAACATGTTCTGTTTAGGTGATTTTAGATGTGCAACTTCAATGTTACTAAGAGGACTGACAGAGAGAAAAATGATTCTTCCGGTACAGATGATTTAGAGCACTTGACATAGATCCTAAAGTAAATGGTTTGACCACATTCTTAATAGTGAATGAATTGTAGGAAAATTGTATTATTATACTTTGTGCCAGAGTAATAAAGTAAATATTAAAAGCTCCCGCAAGATATTTAAGAAGCAGAGATGTTAAGCAGAGCTTTGCAAACTCTGTGTCCTGTCCTTGACAATATACTTTTTATCATGTTAGCTTTTCACATACATCATGCAATTTAAATTTCATAGAGGGAATAAGTGTATTGATTTATTTCATGGTGATGGTGTGATCTCCAGAATATTACCAGTAGACCTACTTGATAAATGCCAATTACATGCTGCCTGACATTCTGCAAAAAGAAAGACATTTTCTCCTGAAAACTATCCTTTTTCTGTCTGTAAGGCATGCTGTGCCTTGACAGAACTTAAATAAGCTTGTAGGCTATACCCCAAAAAACATTTTTGTCATTGTATTTTGGACTTTTCTTACTGACCTTTTTTTTTTTTTTTTTGGTAATAATTTGTTAATCAATAGACTGGACATTAGCAGAACAGTTCTTTCCCGGCCATGATACATAATGAAGCTGACCATATAGAGCCCTCGGAGATCTGGAAAGCACATGGTCCGACACATGAAGTCAAGCGTTGTAGAAATGACCATTTCACCACCACTTCTCCATATAGCAACATCAATGGAAAAGGATGTGATAATGGCGGTATCTTTTTTTGTACAGTAATAACAGCATGATTAAAGCAGTTACTCAGGAACTTTATTTGGTCTCCGCAGTTCGTCAGAATTCTACTTCATATGATCTAGAAGAAAACTTTAATTATAAACATGAGAAAGTTCTGGAAATGAACATTTTCTTCCCATCCTAGTAAAACTTTACCACCATAAAAAATAAAACTTAAGATTCTTCAAAGAAGATTAAATAGTATTCTTGCCTAGGCATTAGTACACACATATCTGAGTGTCTGTGGCTCCAAACAACTTCTAAAATTATTTCTACATTATCCTGCTAAACAGAATATTCTCTGCTGTCTTTGTTATACCATATATAGTAAATATGAATTGCTGTCTTTGGATTCTTCCTAAACAGAAAGAAATCAGTGCCCTTGTACCTTAGCCAGGATGAAAAATTAAATGCCTTGGTAATTAAAGCTGACAAGAATATTATAATATACATAACTTACTGGGGTTTTTTTTCCTGATAATACATTAAAGATTTAGATCAAAGAGCAACAAATTGTTTTATTGCAATTTTGTTACCTATAAGATTCATGCTGTCATGATTGACTATGATGTAGTACTTTGGCAGCTACCAAAGAAAACTGAGAAAAATATAGAAAAAGAAAATTCTGGAGAGGATAATCTTGTATATACACAGTACACGTATGGTGATAAATAAGTAAAAAACTCAAATAGCATTTACAGCTGTTTGGTTGAAGGCCATTATGCAGTTAGGTCCCTAGATGCTGGATTATTTATTAATGGTTGTTTGCTGATGAGATGTAATGATAGTTTTCATTTCTTATTCTCCTCAGAACTGAAAACCTTTCTGGTAAACGATGATGTACCCATAAACTGCAGGTGTAGAGAAACAAAACAAAAAAATCCCCCTTTGTAAGTAAAAATCAAACCTCAGAACAGCTTTTGAGCCTTAAAAACGAGAACTAATCTAATCGTGTCAAAAGAACTGTAAATGTGTGCTGAATTTCAGTCAATATGACTGATTACCTGTCACTTACTCAGCTCATATTTCTTCCCGCTATGCGCTTTGGAACCATCTTTGTTTTAGAAACTCAGAGGCAGCATGTATGAGTTGTTAGCTCACCTCTGCCTCCATTTTCTGAATGCTTTTGGGGCTACGTAATAAGCCCTATCAGTCATTTCAGCCTAAAAGCTTCAGAAGCATCATCACTAATTTATTTTTATCATCCTCATTGATGCTGCACAACCTGAAGCTCAGAGGAAGTTTCACATCTTGAGTCATATAGATACTATACAGGCTTTATAAGGAAATGTCTGAGTGCTTCTGCTGTGCTACATAATCACTGGACTTTCCCTAGGTTTGGATTCTGGGTTAAATTTTAAGGGTAATTTAAGTGTGAAGTATTGCTTAAGCTAAACATGTCAGCTGGCACATGACTTTTGGCCTTAAAAATGACGTGTTTTGGTTTTTTTCTTAAAATTCCATTTACAACAAAGAATAATCTTGGTCAGGCAATATGCAATGCTATTATCTTTCTTGTGTGTGAAGCTATTCTGACTTGCATGCCATATACATGACTGAAATCAGCAAAAGGGTAACAGTCCAGTTTTGTAGTACAGTCTGAGGGAAGTAAGGGCTTGCTTGCTCTTTTGGTACATCGCCTGTCGTTTGTCCTTTACAAAAGCGTGCAGCAAACTTAGAAAAAACGTTTAAAAGAGATTTATGCAAGTATAAGAAGTCACATGAGACAATCTACAAAATTTGACAGAATAGTTAGAGCAGCGTAACCAGCTGCTACATAAGTTTGTTTGAGCTGCTTATTCCATCATTCCTAGAAGCTGCAGAGAACAAGATTTTCAGGGCCTTTGGGAGTAAAAGGCTATTACTCAGTCCTGTTTCAATATACCTCTGTAGCAAATGGAGGCAGTAGTATCCACAGGCAAAATGGACAATAAAAACTGAATAATGCTAAACTGTCACAGAAAGTCCACAGCAAGAAGTAATGTCTTTTAGAAACAGAAAAATAAAAATCTACAGAACTGTCTTTGTGTTACATTTCATGTGCAGCAGGTATTGATCATTTCAAATGTCCTCTTTACAAAAACTGTTTTCTGGGAGGAAAAAAAAAGAAGGTTTTCATGCTATACATTATATTCTCTTGAAGTTTTTTTCCCTGAGCTGGCAACAATATACATTATTTGTTTTCATTTATTTTATTCTGAAAGTATGTTGTCACAGTAGCACCATTAACAGCTTCCATATGCTGTGAGGATAATATTACAGGAGGACGATGGAAGTGTAATTACATACTACATCTTCAGAGATCTGACTCTGGCAGAGTTTCAAATTAATCTGAATGACCCCATCTTTATTACTGTTGAATTTCAGAAAGTGATGAAATGCCAAGTCATTGAAAATAACTGATAAAAGCCTAAACAATCTGAAACAAGTAATTCAGTGTTTCTTTGACTTCATCTAAGTCCCATACGCTTTACAGCCAGGTACAATACTTTATAGAGAAATGTTTGGTTTAATGCATCTGAGTGCTCTTCAGTTCACTGAGAATAGACCAACTAGGCAAAGAAGGAAAAAGCTATTAGCATATGCGCTTACATTTTACATTCACGCGATTGTGGCTGTAAAGTACAAACACTGCAGTAATGATTTCTGTCATCCAGTATAAGTGTCTTTAAAAGACCTGAGCATCAGGGTTAGAACTAAGTTGTGGAAATGTAATGTAAGATTCAAATGTAGGCAAAGCCCATTGGGATCCATTTTCTTCTACCTCTTTTGAAGAACTTGCATAGCAGAGACCCAGTAATATGTGTATTTGTAAGTGATAGTAGAAAATAGGAGGTTTTGTGATTGTCTCTTGAATACCCTGTTAAAATTTTAATCTTTACTCAGAATCATTGAAGTACAACTAAGAAATAACTGAGGCTACACTTGTCTTGATACACTTGTCTTGAGGCTACGCTTGTCTTGTGTCATACTGCTCCTTTCCAGCTCGTAAAACAAGGAGAAAAAGTAAAGCTTCCTTTAGTACATTCCATGGAAAAAGAAGACGGAAAGGTTGCTTTAGTATGTCCACTTGGAGAAAATATTCTAATTGCACAACTTTTAGTATCTCAGTCAATGAGTATTACAAAGCTACACATGATAATGCCCAAATGTGAATGCTGACACAAACACAGGGGTTTTCTCAAATAAACAAAGCAAGTTTTGCTTTAGATATGCTTTGCATACTGATGGACAGAGGGAGGAAACGGACAAAACGCATTTTTTTCCGAGGCAGTCAACCAGACAGTTATATAGATACCAAACCACTAGCTCACAAAAGAGAAGGTTTGCTCCTAATCCAGCAGTGAGTACTAATGTAATTTTTGTTTCACCTGGAAATGCTGTCAAACTGAAAAGGCTGACACAAAATGCACTGGAAGGAGATAGGGACAGGGATCAGCGTCTGCAGTGTAATTCAGCGGCTGGATGCAAAGGTCATCTCTCCTGCTGTTACATGATACACGTCTCAAAGCCTTACTCCATGGAGTGTGACTGAAAGACTAAAAGGCGACAATCTCCGAGATATCCTTCTAATAAACCTCACACTAGTCACAGGTACCTGTCCTGCTATACTGTTGAAAAAAGAGGTGTAAGTTTTCTCCTAGGAGTTCACATGTAGAGGAACAGGGAAAGCCATTGCTGGTGTTTTCCTGCACCAAAGGGGCTGCTCTGCAAGAGCTGTTGGAGGATGACCCAGGAAAATGAAATGATGTGGCAACCGAGCGCTAGCTCTGTTGACAGTGAAACAAACAACCCTAGACCCACAGAAATCAGCTGCACTGTGAAGGAAGGCAAGCACTACTTTTTGTTAAAGTCACGGCTGACTCGAAGTGCTTCGGACCTTTTCTTTTAGCTGTTTGAAATATTACGTCTAGCATTTTTTCGATATAGTCACTTCCCTGAATGAAACTATTTTGTCCTCATGTATCAGGAGTAGTGCTTGTTTTAAAAGTGTGTGACTTTTGCATGTTTTTTGGTTTTTTTAAGCTTTTATTACCACCAATAGTAAATAAACTGAAAATAAAAGTGCAGAGCTAAAAATCATGTTTAGCGCTGAAATTTTAGTAGAGCACCCTCTGGTGTCTAATGTATAAACAATACTCTTTAAATCTTTCCCCCTGCAAGGAGTTGTACATGTAATTATAATATTCAGTATTAGAGAAATGAGTGGAAAACCTTTTTCCACTGAATTTTTTCCTTTCAACTACTGTGAAATGCACAGATATATTTTCCCAAGCTAAATAAAAACTCTGCTGTTAAAACCTAAAATCTGTTAAACACAGAAAAAGAAAAATGCTTATAAACATACACTGCCTACACAGAGAATTGGATTCAAAAGAGTCAACTGTATCAGTAAAATTAAAGACAGATAGATAGATACCTCAAGAGATAGAGATGCCCTTACATTTGCAGTAGACCAAATCTAGAAACAAGAGGAAATCAACAGGTAAAACATGCATATATTCTTCTAATCCATTGTTCGTTTAATCTCGTCATCTTAATGGTATGATTTAAGTCTGTTTATTTCGCACAGGCTCCATGGTTTTAACCAGACATTCTATGTTAATTATCTAGAAATCCCAAGAGTGACTGTCTGCCACTTTGTCACAGGTATCTTCCATTTAAAAGTACCTGAGTCCTCTCACATTGGTTCGGCTATTGGAAGGATCAGAGCTGTGGACCCTGATTTTGGGAAAAATGCAGAAATTGAGTACAACATAGTACCAGGAGATGGAGGAAACTTGTTTGACATCACAACAGATGAGAACACCCAGGAAGGAGTCATCAAACTGAAAAAGGTATGTGGCCCTGATGGCGGTGTATGTAACTGTGGTTCAAGTGAGAACGTAGGTAAGAGAATTACATGTTGTGCAATTATAGCTCATAAGTAACACACAGTAGTTTGAATCTTTGTTAGAAATTGTGGTTGTGATCTTAGTGTTGAAAGAAATTGGAGGTTTGTGTTTCATTTCATATACAATCAGGTGTGACTTTTTAGGAATAATGTCAGTTTTAATGGCAGAGGTGTAATTCTTACCTCTCTAGAAAGTATAATTTCTCTTTTATGGGAAATTTTCCACCTAAAACAATCAGAGCATGGAATGAAAGAAATGTAGTTTATGTTTGAGATAACATATTTAATTCTCACTTATAAGCATTTGATTTTGAAAATATTGATTTTATGAGCCTGTGGTACAGTACTGTGGTGAACAGTTTTTACTCAGGCCAGAGGAGTCCCAAATAGTTGCAGTCTCCTAATAGTGTCCCACATAGCTGGTTATGCATGCAAGGGAGCACACTGCATCTCAGCTGTTGATGTTGCTTTAGTGTACTAGAATAAGGTCAAAATTACTGAATTTATGAATTCCAAAGATGGAAAGGATAAGTCTTGTTTAGAATTTGGTGATTAAAGCACTCAGTAGGAGAGATCCAAATAGGGACTGTCACATTTTGACCAATGCTTACCTTCTGAGCCCAGGCATGTACATGTACATAAATGATCAGCTTGTTTAGGAGCAAGAAATCTGAACCATAAGAATTCTGGGCAAGTGTATTAAGAGAAGGTTTCGTTCCAATAAAATTTGCATGAGCTTCAACAGGTCAAAATGTTGCATGAGCTTCAACAAGTCAAAATGCAACGTCCTTGACGTGAGTCGGGCCAATCCTAGGCACAAATGCAAACTGGGCACAATGTGGGTTGACAGTAGCCCTGAAGAGAAGGATGGGGGGGGGGGGGGGGTTGATCAACAAGAAGCTCAACATGAGCCGGCAGTGCACTCTTGCGGCCGAGGAGGCCAACCGCATCCTGGGATGTATCAAGAGAAACGTAACCAGCAGGTCAAGAGAGGTGATTCTCCCCCTTTCCTCTGCTCTTGTGAGACCCCACTTCGAATACTGTGTCCAGTTCTGGTGCCCCCACCATAAGAGGGACATAGAACTGTTGGAACGTGTTCAGAGGAGGCCACAAAGATGATCCAGGGGCTGGAGCACCTCTGCTACGAGGACAGGCTGAGGGAGAGGAGATTGTTCAGTCTTGAAAAGAGCAGACTTCGGGGGGACCTAATAGCTGCCTTCCAATACCTGAAGGGAACCTACAGGAAGGCTGGGGAGGGACTTCTGTAAAAAGTGTCCACTGATAGGACAAGGGGAAATGGGTTGAAATTGAAGGAGAATAGATTCAGATTAGATCTTAGGAAGAAATTCTTCGGTACGAGGGTGGCAAGACTTTGGAATAAATTGCCCAGAGATGTTGTGGCTGCCCCCTCCCTGGAGGTGTTCAAGGCCACGTTGGACAGAGCCTGGAGTAGCCTGATCTAGTAGAGAGGCAGCCCTGCTCATGACAGGGAGGTTGGATTAGATGATCTCTAAGGTCCCTTCCAACCTAGGCCATTCTATGATTCTATGAATCTATGATTCTATGATTTAGAATTTAGGTACTTAAATTTCCCTCAGCTCTGACCATGGATCTATATTTGCATTTTGCTCATTCTAACAATGAAATTCCTGGTTTCAGTCTCTTGACCAGTGTAAATTATTCACAGGTATATTAAGGGCCTAGGTCATGTCAAATCACTTACTCTTCTCCTAGTTTTAGTGCCATAAAATGGAAGCTACAATACACACAAGAAGGAATTTGTCTCTTTGTACTCTTCCAGCCACCACACTTCTTTTCTGACTAAAAGATTCAATCTACTGCTTCCTCCTTATGCGAATTTGTAAACTGTTTTATTTCTAAAAATCATTCTGATCACCTTTTTCCCCCCTATGCAGAGGAGTCAAAAATAGCTCCATCTGGAACTGTCAGGCTGAGCAGCTGCACGCCTCTCTGTATGCACTGCCAGTCGCAAACGGGAACCATTGAAAAATGAATGTTTGAGCATCAAGAGTAGAATTTTGATAGGATTCAGCTCTCCCTGGATTAGTCCTAAGCCTCAGCTGTGCCTCTTGTTTTTATACACAGCAATGGAAATCTCCTTACTTCTAGTTAAGTGTATATATATTAGAGTGTATAAGCAAAACATTCCAACTAGCATACATATTTGTTACTGATGAAGAGCATTTGCATATGAATTTACCAGCACAGGCAAAATTCCTGGCCTCTTTTGAGAATGCTGTATGGAGAATTATATAATATTTAATTGAACCACTAATTAAAAAACAATATTACGCCACCTCTTTCCATATCCAGATACTCTAGAGTTGGTCATTCTATTCCATTGCATTTATTTAGTCTTTTCAGTAATAAGATATGACACGTCTGAAAGTTTAGGGCACTTTTACTACAGTAGAACATCAGTCAGTGTTGCCTATCGTGATAGATCTCTGTCACTGAACAGAGGGAAAAATAGAATTTTAATCCCTTCTTAATTGTCTTCATCGTAGTGAGCCTGAGGGCAGTGACAGACTGTGAAGGTCAGGGAATACCAGCTTTGTTCTGTGCAGGAGTGTGGAAAGAAAAGAAGCACAACACACAGGTCCTCTAGCAAAGAATGCCTTTATATAATAGACTCTAAACAATGCCCTTCACAAAACTTTTCTCAGGGTAAAGGTCCTATTCACTGAACTTTAAATGTTCCAAGTGTTTTAAATATTTTGGAATCATATAAATTCCATCCACCTATATTCCTTGCTGGATCCTAGTTTAAACAAAAGCAATCTTAAAGATACTGTTAATTCTACTGTCTTTTCATATCCTTTACATTTGTAATAATATAAAGGTGTTTTCATGATTTGCAGGTTTTAGATTTTCATAAGTGCTGGCCATTCACAAATCTGTGCATACCTGGTAAAATGCATGCTACCTGTACTGTACAAGCCTGCAACAGCACTATTCATCTGCCTGCAGAGAAGGAATTTCACATTGCATGGTGTACAGAACACTGATTTGACCTTGTGGGATTAGACAAATATTTAAGTTTGGTATACATTTAAGTCCTTCTTTAAATCAAAGCTGGTGAATGACTAGGATCAACACTTTCAATTATGAATTCTAAATAATAAACAGTCAAAGCACTAGTAAAAAGTGCTATGTGCTTTAAAAACAGGTTTGCACTTTTTTCTGTATCAGAGCATATTCTCATGCTGCAGTAATTCAGCACTGAGCCATTTCAAAACCATTTATGAAGTTTGCTTTTATTTTTCCTGAATAATTTCGTTTAGCCAGAAGCTGTCAGTCACTGCATAGATGCTTTCTTGCTCTGCTTCTCAGACACTATATGGGCACGAATGGCCACAGCTGGACAAGGTGCACATTGTAAAGGATCTATTTGGTTGCTAATTTATTTTTGTGCTATGATCCAATATAAGCTTGATTACTACTACTCATGCTGTTTACATATATTAAAAATGAAATAGCTTTTCCTACATTTTGCTGAAGATATCCAAAATACCATTTAGCACCACTGTGTGGTTAGTATGATAATAGCTTTTTCTCTCTCGGGGAAAAAAAAAAAAAAAAAAAAAAGGAAAATTATATCAGTTAAAAGAGCGGGAAATGTCTGGCTTGAGGATAGTGCTGCATTCAATTCTCTATAGGAGATGGAAATATTTCTGTATTAGGAACAGAATGACCTATTTCTTCCCTTGTCTGGTGCTGTTTGATACAGTGTTTATTGGGGCTTATATGTGTATAGTACCTGTCATCCTACCTGAATGCTTTAGCAAACTACAGGGAGCGTAAGCTACAAGAAGCAGAGTGACAGAAGGGACCATCTCCTTTGTACCAAAGTGGAGTGGCCCCAGCTGGGGCACAGTGTGGTCCTCCCAGGTATGTGTCAGTCCCAGGCAAGCTCCTGATTTTACTGAAACAGATAAGAAATCTTGAAACACCATACCCAACAGGAAAGGAAAACAGAAGGATCCAAGCTTCACTGAACATTTGTCACTGAATTTGTTAAAGTTAAGAATGAGTCCACTGTGTGCAGAAGTCTCTTAACTGGCCCAGCATGAACTAATCCAGAAATTGAGAAGGGTTCAAGCACCAAGGCTAGCTCAAGCATTACTTTACTAATTTGTGCAGAGTGTCATTAAAACTCAGAAAAAAAACCTGTTTCTAGGCTTTACCTGACATGATCCTACACTGCTGCACTGTGCTGGTGAGCTTCTCCATGTGAGTCAGTGGAAGCTCAGGGAACTTAATTTTTGCAAGCTGTGTACTGCTGCTAACTGATCAGATGACAAAGGTATATTCATGAAATCACGGCAGGTCAGGGAGAACATAGCACTGCATGATGAGAAACAGTAACTTTAGTGATGATAGAATGACAGAATCTGAGTGGATGGTGAACAGACCCAGTAGCTGCAGGGAGGTATTTACAGCATATGCTTCCTTGTAACCATAGGGGATGCTTTTAAAAAGCCTTTAATTGCAGTCAGTAAGTAGAATTTTGACTGCTGACTAAGTTGAAGTTGTCTTGCTCGTGCGACAGCCCATGTATATAGCACTGGGACATTGCTGTAGCCTAAGAGTGGTCTGATAGCATCTGTACACCACAACAGTGAGCATAAGGCAGACTCCCGATGTCCCTCAGCCAGAATTGCGTTACAGCTACCACCTACTTTACTAGCAAGACTGTACAGACTGCTCACCCTGACCTGCCCTTTCATTCTCTAGAGATCTATAATCATAACTCATGAGTTTGTGTAAGTGAGAGTTGTGGCTTTACGTTTTGAGGAGGAAAAGCAGGTGTCCTTCGGTAGAGACAGAAAGTGGTGACCTGGGTGGAGGCACAATCATAAATGCCATGGCAGCCACAGAGAAGAATGATGGGAAGAGTGAGGAAGATCTTCAGTCTCTACAGTTTTCAGATACAGCTTTTGGGTTTGGTTTTTCCTGGAATGGTGTAAGACACCTGCAGAACTAGGTAAGGTTTTTTGAGAGCAAAAAACAGTTGAACCCCTGACATTGGTCAGCTTCTCCCCACCTCCAGACATTGAACATGCATATATTTTGACCACTTCCCATCAAATCTTGAAAACACTCACTTCAGATTTGGTCAAATCTACAACTCTCGCTGTAGATTTCGCCTATGGATCTCATTTTTTACTGCATGGTCTCGTCTCTGTAATTAATGAATGTTCCTAGTTGATCTGGTGCTTACTTTAACAAATCAACCTGGTCTATAATACCAATTATTTCCTTATGCTATTTAAAATCCAGTGCAGAAGTGTAGTTACTGAAATATGTCAACGCACAGCAAAGAATCTTATAGCACTATTTTACAAAATACGTAGACATTCCACACATGTTAAGGGAGAAAGTGTAGCCAGGTTGAGACAGCCATATAGACAGAGTTGTTCTACAATTGTACAATGGTAGCATGAAGACAAGCCTCTCAACCCAGTGTACTGTCACTATCCATATGTCCCAGGACTTACAGTCTCATCCCAGAATATGACTTTTCCATCATTGCAGCTGTGGATAGTGAAAGCCTGTATCACAATGCTGTTGTATCTCCTATGTGTGGGTAAAACGCAGGAATTTTTGGAGATTCCAATCATGCCTCTTTGTGAAGCAGAGCAAACCGACAGGATAGTTCTTTCCCCACCCTTGCCATGCTTCTCATCAGAATCCATTATATCTTTCAGTCCATCTTTTTTTCTTTCAGTTATTTAATGAGCCCTATATCTATCTAATCTATCTACCTAATATAATGATTTAGTTACAGATACATCTATATAGTAGCATTTCTTAACTTTTACCTTGAATATGGGAATCAGTAATATTTAAAAATATAATTATATCTGAAACAGAGATGTTAATGTGCTTTCCTAGTCATGCTAAATAAGTCTGTCCATGGTACTTCTAGAGTTGCAAGATAAAGTGATTTGTCAGCATGTGGTGTTTGATTTTGGGATTTGTAGAATGCCTTTGCTGCATACAGCTGTGTATATGCTGATAGTGCTTTACTATGCAACTATACAGAGCAGCTTGTAAACACGACATAGGAAAAGGCAGATAAGAACCAGTAAGGCAGCCAAATACATCTATTCTGTCATTGGTACTTAGAATATAAAGTAGAAATACTCCTCTAATTGTTGAATATTTCGCAGTTAAAAAGATATTGCCTTAATATTAGCAAAAATGCTGTTTACTCTGGAAACTTTTCCAAAATAAAAACCTTATTCAAACTTAGCTTTCTGAATACAGTTATTTTTACAGAAGGTGTAAATATTTTGACTGGCTATTTATAAAAAACCCAAAACCACTTCTATGAAGTAATTCAATTAAAATCTGCTGAATTATAAGATGTTTCAGTAACCTGACAGGGTTGGGGTTTTTTTTTGTAAGATTCAAACATTCTGCTATGTTTGTATCCTTACCATCATTCCAGACTTTAAATGAAAATAGGACTGAGCACTGTCATTCATTTAGTATGTAACAGCAAAATGTGTTTATAAAAAAAAAAAAAAGAAAAAAAAACAGCTAAAATGTTGTTTAGAACACTCATTTTCTGCATGAATTTTAGTGGTATCTACTAAGAAAAAGAAATACAAAGAAATGCTATTTGAACATCTTTAAAACTGAAAATCCAAGAGGTTGTGCCTGAGAGCTAGGCAGACATTTCAGACAGATTTCAGGCATATCAGAAAAATGTTCAAAAATATTCAAAATGTTCAGAAAAATGTTCAAAACCAGGAAAACTGGAACTGATTATGAGACTGTAGCATGGGCTCCCCATAGACACACCACATTTAAAACCATACTCTTTTTCTGCATGATATATGTACAAAAGCTTTACCATTTGCAACTTTTCCCATCTTTCTGCAGACATTTCAGTTGCAGTTTAGCCTCACTTATATTAAAACGCTAAATCCTGCTATTTTGTAGGAGTCTGACATTGCTTTTCACTGACAAGGGCTCAGTGCTTTCAGCCTGTCTCTTCCTATTTTGAGTGCCATCTGTGCTTTGCATTGGCTGCATATTGTTTAACCTCTAAATGCATTTATCATTAGACCAATAGATTTGGGGTTGCTCTGAGATTACAGTAGGAAAACATTGTCTTTTCTAGGGCTTTGACTGTCTTTTCAAAAATATACCATAGCATTTGTCCATAATGCTGGAGGAGAGAGAAGCAGTGCAGCCACTTCATCCATTTTCTGGGGAGCTGTACAGTAAAATATGCCAGCCTGAGCACACCAATACACAGAATTGCTTGAAATCTTATTCCTTTCTGTCCATCGCCAAACAAACACTCTGCTCCCCTTGCATCTTAAAAGTTGTGACTGCGCACTGGTCGAGGACCATGATCTGATGCTGCTGGCGTGAAGAGTAACTCAGTGTAACACAGCCTGCAAGGACCACATGGGTCAGGGCTCCTTCCACTAGCACACCTACCTGCAAATATACTCATGTATTACAGGAGCCAGTCTGAACAGTTTAAATGCAATTTGAGAGTTATGAATGATACATACAAGGCATCAGTTAGAAGTACTACTTAATTGAGAGCTTAGATCTCTTGCTTTCGCTGTCTTAATCATTTCTCTCTCGCTTAACCCCTCAGACTTTTTCCACTAGTTCTTTAAACTTCACATTTTCTCCCCTTAATATATCATTTGAAAACACGTTAACAATTTATATAATTCGCTAGAAAAGAATTTTGTTTGTTTGGGGAGGATTTTTTTGGCAATGTGTATCAGGGAACACAAGTAGTATAGAAACTGAAAAGAGAGTGTGATAATTTAGATAATGAAACAGCATGTCCATTTGTAGTGAAGGCAAGAGCTTAAGGTTTCACCCCTGGAGCACAAGATCTTCCACCCTTAATTCTGTCTGCTTCTCTTTAGCCTTAGTTTCTTCTTTCTGCCAGTCCAGTCAGAAGATGTGGCTCATACTGGGAATTTTGTCTGCAGGAGGATTGTTGGATGTGGTAGTGGATTGGTTACTAGGACTTGGCTTTCAAGTGTGATTATTTTTATGATGTATAGAGTTGGATGGCTCATTTTAAATGCCCAGCTTGGAAAAGACTGACCACCTAGTCTATTACAATTTCATAAGGACTTAAAATCATTATGCTAGCTGTTCAGCTAATGTAAGTCAAGGTAGCTTGATTCTTTTTAAAGGAGCTACATCAATTTGTACTAGCCTGTTATCTGGCCAATTATATCCCATTGTGATAATGACAGAAAATGGCAGAATTTCCTGGCTGTGACAAATGACTGAAAACACTGCAGCAATGATGGCTGGGGATAAAAAATGACAGACATTGACATATTCTTGCTCATACACTTGTAATTCTGCTCTCTTTTCCCATTAGAAAATTTCCAACTTGCCAATTATAGGCAGAAACCACTAGATGCCAGTGTTACCCAGCCATCAGGAAAAGATTTTCTTGGTAACATTAAAAACAACATGAAAGCCAATGCAGCTAAACCCTTTCACTCAAAATAAAGCTTCTATGTCTTTTCAACTAAATAAGGCTGCATTAAGGGTTTTGAGACGATTACTCTCCTAAAACCAAAGACACTAAATTGATGTACGTTGACAGAAACCCACACCAAAACAAACTGATTGCAGGATGCTTTTCCATCACAACCCCAGATAGGTAGACAAAAGCTGCTGTTTTGCTTTCAGAACCATATGGATTACACCTAGGATCATAAGGCAGAGTCAAAACTTGCATTTTGCCAAGTACCTGCAGCTCAAATATACAGCATGAACAGCATTTCACTGCTAGACAGACATTTTGCAGGAAAATCTTGATTCAGATCAAGTTTGAAATCACATTCCAAGGCCATACCTGAAGCTTGGTTTGACCCATGGATATGTATCTGAGTTTTCACATGGGCTCATTTCTATCATTGTCATGTTCCTCTAAAAGCTTTCCCTGCTAAAAGAAACAAAAATCTTCTATTTAAGGAACTGGATGAGCTGGAGATAGCTGATTGCCTGAGAGTTGTGAATGCAAATCTCTGAATCTCTGGCTAACCTGCACACAGATCATTGGCAAGAGATGAATCTCACTCAACTTCAGACATCTACAGTGTAACTGCTTACAGCCATGACAGTCATCCTGATTTTTTTGATGTGGAGAAACAGTCATTTCCTGGGTATGATTCATCTGGCCTATTTCAGAAACCAAGTTAGCATGAGATGGACTATAAAACAGGCTTAGATGATTCAGGAGCTGAAATTTACACTGAAGCCTCTTAAGTTATGTCAGGTTAATCCTACCAAAGTGAGTTCATAGTGTTTAATTTTTAGTCAAACCTGATGTTTTGCTTTTGTTCTTTCCACAGCCATTAGACTTTGAAACAAAAAAGGCATACACCTTTAAAGTCGAGGCCTCCAATCTCCATCTTGACCATCGATTTCACTCAGTGGGTCCATTCAAAGATACAGCCACTGTGAAGATAAATGTGTTGGACATGGATGAACCCCCAGTTTTCAGCAAACCTGCATATACAATGGAGGTTTATGAGGATACGCCCGTGGGGACGATTATAGGTGCAGTGACAGCACAAGATCTTGATGCTGGCAGCAGCTCGGTTAGGTAAGAAAGCTTTTCCTCCTTCAGTAACTTTCAGACAACCCAAAGCACTGCTGACAGTGAGACTCAGTGGCAAAATGCTTAGTAAAAAGATAAAAAATTTTCCAAGCCTGTCACTGTAACAAATAACTGATGCCCTGATCTGGTGGGAGGTGTCCCTGCCCATGGCAGCAGGGTTGGAACTAGACAATCTTTAAGGTCTTTTCTAACCCAAACCATTCTATGATTTTGAAAAGACATGCTAGTTTGGGTGGGTTATCTGGAAGAATACATTAAGTGCTGGCAGCTTATTATCATACAAATCATCTAAGTTACCGTGTGCTGACCTGACTTCAGAAATGGTGTGCTCACACTAAAGAAGTAAAATCACTGGTTTTGCCTGCTGTCTGAGGCTTCCACAAAAGCAGCTCTGAAGTACAGTAGTGAAAAGGAAGGTTCCATATGCTACATCTATGTTATACCTCAACGGGTGACATTGAGCACTGCCCCTTTCACAAGAACCACTTACTCTGTCCACCTGGCAAAGAACAAATGCTTTGATAAATAATTGCTCCATCTGTCTTGGCTAAGGCTGTGAGGATGTGAGTCCTGATCAACGTGGCTGCGTTCAGCACACTTAGGTGCAAGTAAAACCCTGCCAGCAAAACCTCTAATTTACCGGTATACCTTATTTTCCTGAAATAAAAGGGAGAGGAGAGCTGTTATACAAATGTAATATATTGATTTTGCTGATGTATTTCCAGCCACATTAGAAACTATAAAGTGAACAAGACTCACGTTCCAATAAGGACGCTCCTGTTCAGACACAGTCTAAGATGTAGGCAGACATTACACATACTTCCAGTACCAATTCGTGCTGGACCTGCCAGACTTCAGGAAAGAATTTTTATTCCCAGACTTTCATGACAAATCTTGCAGACATCATGGAAGTCATAAGTATTAAATATTAATGTTTATCAAATGAGACTATGATGGAACAGGAAAATGCCACTAGTGTCTACCAAATGCATACACATTCATGTATATGACTACAAATTTAAGTTGGACTTTTAAAATCCATGCTTATTGACTATGTATTTTCACTCAGTACTTACATTATCAAAATGTACAATAAACATACTAGATGCTAAGTTGTAATAATATGCAAAAATTCAACATGTCACTGAAGAGGGTCCCGTCGGAGAGCCGGTCAAGGCAACGACAAATCCCACCGATATGGCTACAAGTCATCCTCCTTTATTGCTCCAGACAGCTCAATATATACAGTTAAGCAGTGTCCCCGCGCCTGCCCCTTAACAGAGTTGGTCAGTTACAGGTTTACACGCGCCAGCCTTTTATTGGGTAGTGCCATTCAACTATGCAGGCGGCTCTCGCTTCCCCTTCTCCCCTCCCCCCCCCCCCACCCCCCGGCAAGGCTCTTCACAAAACAGATAAAACCTCCTCCTCTCCGTGCCCCAAGGCAGCTTCAAAGACAGAGCCTTTGTTTAGGCCTAAACTGGGTTGTCCACACCTTTAAAGGGATACCGCACCCCTGCTCCACAAGAAATTCCCCTACATGTCACAGTAACTGTTTAGCTCCTGGTTCATCAATTCCCTGTTAATTTTTCCCTAAAATTGTTACTAGTGGTTTTTTCACTACTTTTTAAAAAATACAGTATGCATTTTTTATCAAGCTGTGACACATTCTTTCTCTGACAAAACCTTCCCTAACAAAGACTGAAGTGGGAACCTTTTCCTGTGTTGGTAGCGTGTGAAAGTAGCCCCACTGAAGTCTGTATTCTGTTGAAAACCATACTTTCCTGCAACCAGATAGCAAGCCTTTATTCATATTGTTGAGCAGTTTTCATAGGACAGAAAAATCATTTAAATGTATAACCACTCCTCATTGAGAGTCCTTTATCTCACAAATCCTCCTAGGAGACTCAAGTACTGAAGTTACTGATCCTACATTTGCAACTATACAAGAAAATTTGTCTTACAATAGTTTCTCCATACACTGTGTTCACTGGAATATTGAATCCTAAGCTTTTTTGTAGTATCCATGTCTATGTTTTTTAACCGTGAAATCAGTACTTGGGTGTCCAAATACCTATCTACAGTAGAAAAAAAAAACACAAAAAAAACACAAACAAAACCCAAACCAAACAGGAATATTATAAAATAACCTTACATTTTAGTCTCACTGCTCTACTTGCTAACTCCTTAAACTGACAAACTACAGAAATGCTCCCAGGGTCATTTTTTATGAACTGATTCAACTGGTTCATGTCCAGGGAGAAACATGAACTATATCCCAATATTATCAATTTCTCAGGGAGACCCACTCCCACCCAGAATTAAGCCACATATTGAATTTGGAGATAAATACTTTGCTTTAAGGAGAGGGATGTTTTCCAGTAAGCCAGTTGACATGCTTGGAAGATTAAACTGGAAATCTCTCCGTGCAGCTCTCTTCTAGTTTTGTAAGATCACTTATTTCTATCAATTTTCATGTTTCAGTCCTGAAATCTCTTTCTTGGCTCTTGTTTACCTAAGGCTATATTTAATTCTCTGTATTCAGCTTGATCTCCAGCTCTTTGAATTTAATGATAAGATTCTTATTAGTTTATTGGAGATCTGACAATGCTTCTACGGTCTGGAAGAACACTATCTGTATCCAAATGCTGACTAGTCCAAGCAGAAAAAGAAATTATATGTAGTTGTTTGTTACTGATGTATTAATGTTCGCTACTCCATAAGTTTCATATCCTCTAACTGAAAAAAAAGAAGTACATGACCAGAAGTTAGAAAAGCATAAATTAGCTTGAAAAAGTTTCATGTGATTACAACCTTTTAATGTGTCTTAACTAATTATGCTCATGCAGCTGTTTGAAATCTATATTGAGGTAAAGAATGGCTCCATCTATTTCATTGTATTTTAAAGGAGGAGTGAGAGCATCTTCTGAGTAAACATGCCCTCTAAACAAACATGGAAAAGCAAGTAATGTTCTTTGAGGCAACAGCCCATACAATTTGCTGGGTGGCATGGTTTCTCTACAAATCCATTCATTTTCTCTGAAATGTTTTCCTAAAGCAGTTTGGCCATTAAGGACTCCATTACAACAACAACAAAAATCAACCATCTGTCAAACAATAGAGACTGGGATAAAAGACCAATCTGCACTGCACGCAACAGAAGGCAAAACCCTGGAGAACAAAGCAGGCTAGAACAGCTCACATGAAAGGAAGCAGTGCTAGTCACAGCAGCTAAATCCATGTTATCAGACAAAAACTTTTGCTCTGTTATGTTAGACATCTCAGGAAGGGGGAGATAACAGCTAAGAATGAAGAGTGGATTCAGCTGTTAGTAAAAGAAAAATATTTTTCTGGAAGACGTTGAAAATACTGAGGTTTATTTTTCTTTTTTCTCCTGTTGCTAGAATCAAGTTTTTGGACGTGTTAAAAATTTTAAGAGGTTTGTTTTGTAGGATGATACTTGTTAGAGATGTTGAAACAAAAGGGCACAGAGCGCACATTCAGTAAGAAGCAGAAAAATAAGCACAAGAAGAAAAGGGGCTGCAGATACTTAACACCTGCAAGGGTGACCAGCTTGGAAGCTGTTTTGGAACATTACCCGAGCACACCTAATTTTCTAACTGTGTTAAATCTGGAGTTTATGTGTCTCAGAAAAGCTATTTTACCTATTCCCATTTTATCCATAGTGCCACAAGAAATGCTCAGCATAAATGTTAAGATGAAGTCTTATGTACTTTGCGGCCATTAAAAATCCCAAAGGACTTCTGAAAAGAACAATGATCTCATGTTCTTCTCCGACTCCTCTAGTTTATGATGGTTACAAGCTGTCTGGGAGAAAAAAAAACATCTGTGTTGTAGTGTATTACAATGTTTGTAATTTGTAAATATGCAAATATTTTAAGTAAAGATACTTGGACTTCTGGTACAAGGAATTTTAGCACTTCCTAAAAATCACTGTTATATGTGTCTACACAACATGAATCTTATAGACAGAGCTGTCTGAATAACAAGGAAGTGCAAATAGATGGCAAGACTGAGTTATCTGCAATATTTTATAAAATAGCAAGCTTTATCTAACTGTGTGTGTGAAGTTCCGCAACTTTGCACTGACACCTTTGAAGTTGTCAGATTTCCTTGGAGATGATCTTCTGGCATGAAGCATGAAAGGATTATTGTCCCTGATGTGAATCCCAGATATGACTCCAGTTATAATGAGTTTCATATGCTGTGCCACAACACTGCCCTTCAGATCTCTGCTTGATACGGGAGTTTTGCCTTATGAACTGCAAGAACCACTCAAAGCAGGAAAGCTGTGGGGACCATGCATTTTCATGTCCAAGTCTTGAATCATGAAATTGTGATACTAAATAAATAAAAAAAGCCATATGTACCAGTCACAAGCCATTCCTGCCCTCAGCATGTTGGGGACAAGACCATATTCCCTGCATATGCTTCCAAAGGAAAAGCCTTGTTTATTCTCTGAACTAGTTCTCAGTGGTCCAGAAACTTTTATGGATAGGTTCTGTTTTCCCACTGCAGTACTTCATCATGTAAAGATCTAGAAAACAGAAATAGTAGGTTTGTTCCTGAATCCTTAAACACTTTATCTTAATGTACAAATACAAACAAGATGAATTAAAGTTGTGTGTAACAGGAAAGTGTTTGGCCTTCCAATCGCATAAATCTTGTGATTTTTCTTTTTGTGCATACACTTTTTGAATTTGCTTTTCAAAAAAGCCCCATCCTGGGACAGCAAAATATATCTTGTGGTTATATACATATATAGAAAGACAGGGATACCCAGTTCCAGAACCTCAAGCCTCTTCATTTAGTGACAGATCAAGTAATACCTATTTTTCTGTATGCGATATCATGCTGGAGAGGAACAAGATGCCAGCTGGTTTTTGGCTGCTCTGGTGAGTTTTGCACATTTGCTATGTTACCTCCGTTTCTGTCACTCTACTCCATCCCTTGCATTTTACTGGAGTCCCATTCTCTTCAACCACTTTTCAGACCTCTGTTTCACGTTCTAATTTATTGAGGCTAACCAGTTCAAATTTCTGCACCAGTACCCCTCAAGTTCATTCTCTCAGATCTCTTGCTATCTTTTTCAGTCCTCCTGTTTTCTTGTATCTCCCTATACTCTAGCAATGTAATATCAGTCTCCTATTTCAGTCTTTCTCTCACAGCTGTTTTCTATCTTTTGCCTCCTGAATCATATCCCATTACCTTCATTGGTGTCCTGCTCTACTGCCTTCCTTTCTTCTGATGATGACAGACATCTTTTTTGATCTGAGTGGCTTGATGAATTTTTTTCTCTTCGTTCCAGTTACTTTGATCCTTTTTTTCTAGAACTGTAGAAACTGGATTTCTATCTCCACATTTCCTCTGAATCTCAGGAGGTATATTTGGCCAATACATTTGCTCTTTCCCCACCAGCCTCCTTAATTTCCAATCTCATTTGGCTCAGTGAGCACTCGGTGACGGTGTACACATCGATATCCCCATCTACCTACCTTCCAGCAATGCTGGAAATGATACAGGGCAACAAACTCCTACTTCTTCCTCTTATTTCTCCACAACTTTCTAACTCTTCCACTGTTTTCTTCTCTGTCTCCTAGACTTTCTCTTCATGACCTCAGGAAATCACAGCCTCTGTCATCATCTTCCTGTAAGTTCCTCCCCATGTGATCCCATGGACTGCTCTGCCATTCTCTATTTTTGAATGAGCTGGCCTCTTCCTCAGCAACTGGATGGTTTTAAGGGACTGAAGAGAAAGGTGATTTCTCTTCAAAGACAAGGCAGAAAAATCTTGATCTTCTGCGTATAAAATGCTTTTCAAAAGGAACCGTTTTCTTGCAGCTTAATGAATTCATGCTCTCAACAGAGTCACAGCCGTTGACTGTATCTCTCTGCTTTACCTTTACCATGAAGCAAAATATGTATAACAAATTATTACAGTAATTCCCTTCATAGTAGTTTAAATTAGTATGTTGGGGATTTTTTTTCGCATTTTCAATGGATTAAGTGCACACAAGTAGACAGCTCAGCTGACAAGTGACTCAGTTGTACTAATTCAAACACTGTGGTGCCTCAGTTGCATTGATCAGCTTGAAGCTACTACAAGAAACCACTACCAAAAAAAAGTGCAGATTTGTTTTAACCTTAAATCTATAGACTTAAGGCTGAAGAGATCACACACCATTCTTTGGTGGGGAAGGTAAATGTATTGTCACTCATTAACCCTCTTTTTTGTCATTTTGGAGTAGGTGCAGGCTGACTTTCTGATCTGTGTGAGTTTTTACAGGACTGGCAGGAACACAGAGCAAAAGTGAGTGTTTTCTGGCACAAGTCAGAAAGCCTGCACTAGAGGAAAGTCAGACCTTCCCAAATAAAAGACTGCTAGGATTCATTCGCCATATGCAAATTTCACAAGATCGACTCCTGGAGGCACTTGCAGCATGAAATACTATTTCCTAAGACCTGCAAGTGAAAAGCAACTGAAAACAAAGTGTAAAATAGAGCAAAGCCAGTAACCTTTATTTACAGTCAGTAGTTCATCAACTTACTGTAGCTTGTGAAAAACAGCAAGTGATCTTCAGCTGGCATATGCAATTATATTAAGCTATAAAACATTTAGAACTGAAAGTATGCATTGATCCAAGAAGTTTACAGACTATGGCTTTCAGTGAATGACCTGTTTGTGAGGGAGGTAGAGGCTGAAAATCAAGAAGTGTGCATTCAGCTACAAGGCAGAAAAGAACAACTTGACAGGAAAAGCTTTCAAATTAATTGAGAATAGCTAAGAAGCCAAAGTGAGGGAAAGGAACAATATGACCATAAGAGCTATGGTTTACCTCACAGCACTTGTACCACCTGGTGAAGTGATTTTACAAAACCAGTTTACATCCCAGAGGCACAAACTGTAATTTTACTTTAGCTCAAATATAGTCTTCCTGATTTTTTATCAAGGGCTCTTATTCCAAATTTCTCCAGCAATGGATTTCACAAGCCTTCTAGAAAGCAACTGTAAGATTAAAACAGAGGTTTAATGGCTGCAGCCATACCACCTCAAGCTATGAACCTCTCAGGGCTTGACACTAAGAGAATTATGAAGGATCAGAACTTAAACTAACATCTAAGAATAACCTATGTGCTACAGGGAAGTATGTTAGTTGGTTATTCTGCAGAGTGGTACGCAAAGTCAAATGTGAAACCGTCTTCTTAGTATAAAACCAAGCTTCTCAACACTTTTTAATAAAGATCTTACATCCCTTTCCAGAAGAATAACAACTATTTTAACCGTTGCAATATAGTCAGTCCTTTCAATATGATGTTCTCCTTGCAATCATAAAAAATAATTGCATATAGACTTTGTTATATACTTTGGGATTTTGATGGTTTGGTTGGGTTTTTTGGGGGGTTGTTTTTTTTTTTTCCCTTCCTTTCAGGATTGTTAATAAAGTTTAAACAACAGGAGGGTTGAGACTTGTACACTTTTTTGGATCTATGTGGGTGGAAGTTTCAGTCATATCCTAACTGTAGACAAAGAAGATCTCAGATACTTTACTTTTACTGTGCCCAGTTCTGGGCTTCTCAATACAGGAAAGGCACGGACATACTCAAGGATGTTCAGCAAATGGCCACAAAGATGATGAAGGTGCTGGAGTATCCCTTCTGTGAGGAAGGGCTGAGAAAGGTGGGGCTGTTCAGCTTGAATAAGGGAAGGTTCAGCGCAGTCTTAATGCATTATAAATACCTGAAGAGAGGGTGCAACAGGACAGAGCCAAGTTCTCTCTTCAGTGGTGCCCAGGGGCAGGACCAGAGACAATGGGCACAATAGACTGAAATGCAGGGAGTTCCCTGTGAACATCAGGAAAAACTTTAACTGTGAGGATGACAGAGCACTGGCACAGGTTGTCCAGGAATGTGACGGAGTCTCCCTCCATGGAGACATTAAAAAAATATATCTAGACATGCTCCAGGGCAATTGGGTCTAGGTAGCCCTGCTTGAGCGTGGGTTTTGGACCAGATGACCTTCAGAGGTTCCCTTCCAACCTCAATCCTTCTGTGATTTCTGTCTTTCTAAGTGTCAAAGTTTAAGGCTGAGCCAGCCACTAAACTCTGTCAGACACTCTGTGATTCCCCCCCACACCCTTCCACAGAAGGATAACAGGAAAACCGCGGAAAGAGACCTTGACATTGAAAAAGAAACTTGAACCAGTTTAACAAAAAAAAATCAACCAACAAACAAAAAAAAACCCAAGAAAACCAATACTAACAATAATAATGATGTCAAACTAAATACAAATATATACAAGTATGCAAACATGCTCAAAGACACAAGAGAATATATTAATATAGGATCCATACCTTCCGGGTGACAACAAGGTTGTGAGCAGAAAAGAAAATATCCCAGACTGGACTTGACAGCAGAGAGAAACACCCAAACACAGTCCCAATGACAGTTCAAAAAGAAACAGAAAAAGAGCCATTCCACTCCTACCCAGGGTGGGGGGCAGGGGAAGACAACCTCTTCTGTCAAATGGTGCTCCTCAGCAGCATAAAAACATGATAATTGGACAGCAGCAGCAGAGTGAGATGACAAATATCGAACACCAATCCTCCCAGCACACCAGCACTGAAAACTTGAGAGTTCTTCTTAGTGGCCCTTTTATACTGAGCACCATGGGAAGGAACACTGTGATGGGTCCATTTGGGTCGCCTGAGACATCCTCTCCTCCCCACAGGCACAGCTGCTCCTCCTCATCCACTGTGATTGCCCCCATGGCAGGAGCCCCAGAGAACTCTTGTCTTGGGACTCTCAAACCAGGGCACAAAGCTGGAACGGAGAGTGTGGTAAATAAAGTCCAGGATTATCTAAGATGGCTGGATGTCAAAAAGGAGCAAAGATCACCTAAATACAATGCTGAGGTTCAGTATGTACAAACAAGACAAAATAATTAAAAAGACTGCTGTCAGCATTCATGTAAATAAGCCTACAGATTTATAATAACAGGCTATTTTAGGCATTTAATCTGAAAATAGTATGGAGGAAACAGCGTAGAAATTGCAGCTCAGGTAGAGGGAGAGAAGAACCAATTTTAGAGGCAAATGATAGGACCTGACTTTGCTCAGGTCAAACTAGCAGCATGCAAGGGGGATCAAAGAGGTGCTTATCCAGCAAATTTTGCCTGGAGCCCTCATGAAATTCATAAAACATTTGAAAAGGTGACTCTATAGTTATATTGATCTCTGCAGATTCTGGGTTGCTTTATGCATGATGCAGAGGACTGAGGGGAAGAGATGAAAAAGGAAAATCCAGCAGATCCTGAAGTGTCAGAGCTGTCCCGAATATCTTTTACTTTATGAGTGCTTTAGCAGATTGGTTTCAAAGCAACAATGCAGCCTCTGAGTTCTGATTTCAATATTTTTTCTTGTAGATTGAGTTGACAATCCAAGTGAGTCCCAGCTGACAATCTAAGCAGACAATAAATCCTCTACTATGTGTGGCAGTTTTCTGTAGAGTCAGCACGATTGATGTTATTTGCTTTTTCTTTGATTGCCTCAGCAGCAGCATTTTACTTCAGCTTTTTTTTCTGGGTAAAAATATGAGAGGTTTTTTTCAGTTTTTAGTATCCAAAAGATACAGAACAGAGCTAATATTTACATGATGCAAAATCAAAGTGATCTAAGGTTAGTCTATAGCAGCTATGCTACTTAGTGCATTAGCACTTTATTGGAAGACAAAGCATTTCAGACCAGGTGGGAACAGAGGCCCAAGAAGTATCTCTGTTTTATCCCATGGTGTTAGGTCACATGCACCCAAGCACAAAAAAAAAGTTTCAACTTCAACTGAGGCTGAATAACTGATGGAGTCATCGCATCTGCTTTCCCCTTCTCAGCTTTCTTAAAGGTTGGGGGGGCATCCACTGAGACTCATTTGCTCTCTGTGTACTCACTCTGCTCATTGCTAGAAATACTCATACACATCCAGACACCCATCCCAGTATGCCCCTTCTCCATCTAAAACCAGGAAAGCAGAAGCCCTGCTCTCCTTTTCACTAAACGTGAGATGCGTTCTCCAGTGCCTGGGTGCCTCAGTGAATGTTGGTGGCAGGTCCTTTGTGCTGTGGACAGGATGGAGGTGGGAAGAACCACCCTTTGGCAGCAGGACAACTGTACACCTTCCAAAATCTGGTTGAAAGAGTGTTCACAGCCTATAATATGTGGTGCTGTTAAAGAAACTGCTTTACTGCTTTCCCACCATATTAATATTGTCTACTAAGTCTGGAATGAGGGGGTTAAGAAGTCCAACATTCCTCCTACTGCTGCTCAGACTCCAAACAACTGAGACTTAATTAAACTGCAGGACAAAGATTTCCCTCTGCCTGGCTCTTTTGCAGTTCTGCCTGCTCAATGAGGCAGGAAAATTTATGTTAAAACTGAATTAAAACAATGTATTTTCCAAATGACAACAGCTTTTGATAAGATACTCAGCTGGTAATGAGAAATGCAGAGTAGACAATGGAGCTGACTGAGGGGTCTGATAAGCAAATGAACAAAACCTTTAAAGGGAGAAAGGGGAGGAAACACAAGAATTTGTAGACGGGCAGAACTGGCAGTTTGGAAGGGCTGATAACTGAAGTACAGCACATTTCACTCCCTATATTGCCTAGCATGTTTTAAATTCTCATGTGAGATTTATAAGGCTTATGAAAAGTTTAACAGCTCCCGTCACTTGACCATCGGTAGAATCTGGCTGTCTGCAGCCACTGCTTCCCTGTCAATTCTGCATAATGGCCAATTTTCTCTAAAGGAGCAAACCATAATTTGTTTGTACTGATATTGCTCATTCCAGATCAGATAAGCTGCTGACTACTAAGATCACTAATCCTTCACCTTCCCACATAAAAACACTGAAGTACACAGCCACGTATGAAGGACTGTGAACTCAGTGATGCAGAAGATTCTGTTATTCGTTCATGTGTAAGTTTGTGTGTTAGATAAAAGGCATGAAGATGAGAAGCACAGGACATTTGGACATCTTGAACTATCACAGCAGCTTTACATCTGCGCTAAATACCTTCAAAATTCTCTACAAAATCATGAAGAAATATGGCACTCTGAGTGGAATGATGAAAGAATAGTCATTTGGGGTTATATTTATTTTCAGGTGTGGCAAGTGTCTTGTGGTATAGTATGAAAGACAATTCTGCCACTTAGGAAAAACTAGAGACACCTGTGTGGGCAATGCTGTATAACTATCTGTGAACAAAACAATGCTCACCTTGTTGTTTTTTTGTAATTATATGGTAGTAAAGGCACTTAGAGGAAACTAGACCAACTACACTGGCTGCTCATTTTTTTCATTACATCTGAATATGCAACTTTGAGACACTGATTTCAAAACATCAAACAAGAGGTAGCTGCCTGTTAATCCAGTTAGTGAAACAGGTTACATTAGAAAGCTGCTGAAACCAAACTACCTCTTTATAAACTGGCCCAATTCATTTTAAAAGAAAATCACATTTGAGAGAATGCAGGACTAATAGAGATGGGAAGCAGGGAGGAAGGTGAGGGTAGGAGATAACCACTTAACCTGGAACAGCAGCAGAAGCCCTTCTGTGACTGTGTCTGACTGGGCACTTAGGAGAGATATTAAGATTTAACAGTGAGAATTAGAAAGTAGCAAATGGTGGTACTGGCTCCTGGTCACCTTTCAGCTACAGTTTGGTTTTTTGGTTTTTTGCTGAGTTATTTTTCTTCATTCCTAGTATCCCCCCCAGGAAAAAAAACTAAACAAAACCAACCAAACAAACAAAACCAAACAACACCAAAATTAATATTGAGATTATGTATCTGCATGGGTAGGGTTCTTCTGGGATCCAGCTAGTATCCACGGGATTACCCAAAGGATAAGCTCTGACAGCAGAGCAGTCAAGGTTTCCTTTGATTTGACCTCTAATATCTCAGCAGCATTCTGCAAATATTCAGCAAAGGTACAGCAAGCTTCTGTACCCATTAAGGGAGATGGCTTAATAAATTGTTTAAACATACAAACAAAAAAAAAGGCAACCTAGCAGAACAGCGTCTGCCATTTTGGAACATTAGCATGTACTTTACATATTTTGGTTAACGATAGGAAAGTTTTACAGCAAAACTTCAAATGTTATTTTTCGTTATTAGCGTTAGAGTTTTCTAATAAGTCTAATAACTCTTACTATGAGTATAGCAGATTATGTTTTTATGTAACAGTAGGTAATTCTGACTGGATTTACCTCCTCCAAAGAGAATATCACAGTATTAAAACCAGGATATTAGAACTAGGAGTTCTGCACAAGAGAGGTCCTATTTCTTTTCATGATATTAAGAAATTTATCTTTAAAATCTTTTTATATTAACAGTTTCATTCAAGAAAAAGTATTTTTTATTAAATATATCTAATATTTCATATATAATACTTTGTATGCATATAGCACAATAGTTGCTGGGTTGTACAGTGTAAAGGGCACTTAAGAAGTATGAGGAGTAACACAGGACAACATGAATCATGTGCAAAGACTATTGTCTGCTACTGTTAGACAAGTTACACGTTACACCGTATTTCATATCATCATGCTGCACAGAGGACAAAAAGAGAAGGATACTTAGCATTACTGCTCTTATATAACTTCATGAGACGACATTTTTAAGTTAGCAGAAAACCACAAAGCTCAGAACCAAGAGTAATCTTTAAATCAAATGAAGTTATGAAAAAGAAACTACAGTAACAATACTGATTCAAGTGTTGCAGCCTTGAAGACTGGAAAGCTAACTATCCTATTTAGCCTTAAAAGCAGGTAACTCAGATGACTGTATCATTTAACACAGGAAAATAAAATTCTTTGTTACATTGAATTACACTTGTTTGAACTTAATGAGTTCTCTACACATGCATGGTTTACAGTCGTCTTGGGTTTTTTTTTTTTTTAAAAAAAAGATTGCACCTTTAGCAAAACTATAGCAATCACTCCTCAGTCTGAACTGAAATGGAAGATACTTCCAGTGATCAGCAGAAGAGTTCAGCACTTACATTTGAGAAGAGCAATAAAAAACTAAGTGTTTCAAGTATGTATGTACATATGGAGATATGATTTTTTTGAGTTTTACACAATGGTAACTCAGTGACTGGATCATCTTAAGAATTGCAGGAAGGAATTTTCCATGGCAGGGCAAGATTTTGGAGGACACAAAATTGTTTGCATGATTCAACATATTACCTTCTCCAACATTTTAATCTCTTTCAGGCTTGACTTGAAGTCTGAATTTCTTGTTTCTCATTTAGGAGCAATTTTTCTGTTCCTCTACTTTTTAATAACTACAATCTAAAAAAAAACCAAAAACCAACAAACTATGGTTATATTTTAAAATATTTGGAACTGCACCTTAGAGCAGATTTGTAACTGTGGTTAGCATTCTGTTATGTATCAGAGTTTAGTCTTTATGCAGTCCATCTTTCTATAAATTTCCCTTATTGCACAGTCTCCATTACTTGACCCAGCTTAGCTTTGTAGTGTGAAGTGCCAGAACTTGTGTCATTCCTCTTGTGTGCAACATAATATACATCACTGCCAGAAAGATTTTGCCGTATAAAATAAATCTTCCCTTCCTTAGTTTTGCCACTCCGTTTCCCTGTGTTGAACAAAATAATACTTTTCCTTTCTAGGTGTTTAAATCCTTCAGCTATCTCTAGACCACTATCATGTCTCTCTTTTTTCATCTCTTATCCAGGCTAAACATAATTTAATTCTTTTAATCTTTCCTTATAACTCAGAATGGCTAGACCCAAGAGTTTTCTTTATTTTTCTGTAAAGTCCCCTCAATTTGTCGATATCTTTCTAGTGACATGATGCCTGGAACAAGATTCTGTTTCAGAGGTGTTATTTTCTTGACGGCTAGTTATATGCAGAGATCTATTAATTTCCAGCCGTAGCACGTAACTGTTCTACTCGTGAAAATTCCTTTTCACTTTCAGGCAGTAAAATCACACCTAAAGCCTCATCTTTATTCTTCCAGTCCCTCGCCACATACTCATGCTTTAATGTTTCTTTCATCTATTTAATTATATATGTATTGGAATAACAAAAAATAACGATTTCAGAATGAATCTTATTACCTTTCATTTATGTTTCTAATCTTTTTAGGTTCCTGTCTATTATTTCTGATATGATGGGTGGTATTTAACTGTCCCAAGTTGGCATGAACTCTGAATTTCATTTACCTGCAGTTCAATATTGTAAAAAAATTTAAAGTGAACACAGTTTAAATAATTTAAGGTCATGCAGACAAATAGTGATCTATCGCATTAAAGAAAACTGTTGTTTCATCCTCCACCTTTCTTTGCAACATGTTTCTCCCCTAAACCTAAAGTGTTCTGTCTCATTAGGTACCAGATTAAGGAAAGTGCAAAGTGTGAGTTGAGACAAGTTGAGATATTTTTATAAAGCATATCTATCAAACAGGTCATTTGTCCCTCTCAAACTAAAAAAATCAACAGGAATTTTTGAGGAAATGTTTGTTCTGGATGAAGGCACAATGATTAGAAGCCATTAGCCTTCAAAATCCTAAATTCCAGTTGTGCGGAGCTCATATTGCCACTGTCTTATTTAACTTGAGGATACCTCCTGCAATGAGGTAACGAGTCATTTAATTAAAAAAAGAAGAATCGTTTAACTCCATATCTTCTGAAGTCAGACACTTAGTTATTTCTGAGAATCTTGGTATGCAGCTCTGATATTTTACATGACACAAAATGTATCCTTCAGTTATAGACAGAAATTACTAGGATAGCTATCCTTTCCCCCTTGGAAGATCAGCGTTGACTTTGTCTTATGATTTTTATGTGTTTCTGTAAATTCTTTCATTCCCTTAATCATTAAAGATTCATAGTCTGGAGTCACTAATTTTCATGTATTAACAATTCATACATATTGCTCATTTGCTTCTTCTCAACAGAACTACTTTCAGTAGCAATTCTCTCAAAGCAGTCAGTGTGAAACCTCGCAAGTGTGTAATATTAAACTAGTTTCAAGCACCAAACTACACGAACGATTCAGCCCGGACTGAGAAAGTTGCCTTTACTTCAGTTGACTGAGTTGCCTAAATCAAGACCTGCATCATAACCAGCTCCTCAGGTGCCTGCAGGGTGACACAAGCACTCTCAGAGGTGCACTAGTCCATCCGAGAGCTACAGGCATCTCCTCCTACCACCACTGATCAGCCATAGGGGCTTTCCAGAGCAGCTGGGTAAGGGTGCCGTGCTTGGGGAAGATCAGAAGGGGATGGTGATGCAGTAGAAGAGCACCTTCAGTGAAATTAAACTTAAAAAGTGCCCAGGCAGTCAAGAAACTATAGAAAGTCAAAGGAAGGATCTTTCCTCTTTCTAACAGGTTCAGTTACAAGGAAGGACATTAAGTACATGATTGAAGTTGGAAAAAAAAATGTGGGTTGAAAAAGCATAGTTGAAAGCATAGTTTCTCTTAGAAATTAGACTTCTTTTTATCCCATAATATCAGGAATTTTGTTACATCTGAAATGCTTCATTCCAGTGATTGGATTTGACAAGCTGTAGTTGGAGTAATAAGATGCTTTCTAAACTGGGGCTGGCAGCCAAATCATTCAGACCGTACACAGAAAATTTGTGGTTTGGGTTTTCTTAGATTCACTGTGTGGGTACACTTAAGGTACACAATAAAAATTGATACACAGACAAGAATATTTGTTCTGATGTAGGACAGATGATGTAGGGCAATTCTGTAGCAAATATAAAAATTAAAGGAATGTTTCCCCTCACTTGTTTTTTTTTTTCTTTGTTTGGTTTTTTTATTATTATTCTTTTAGGAGTCTGGTTGCAATTACTGTTCACTATTTGTGGAACAATAAAAGAGAAAGCCAGTAATTAAATGTTAAATGTGTTGCTACTCACTGAATTGGATGATTCCTTTTCAATTTTTATGCCAATTCCAACTCAACAATGTGCTTTACTCCATCAGATGATTTTCTGTATGCATGCTGTCGCAGCAGGAGCAAGTCTGGTCTGAGTGCCTTTAGCTTAACAGCATCTCTAGAGGGATGATCCTTCCCCTCCCTGCTTAATACAGAAGTAGTCACAGAGGGTGTAGATGGTATCTTTTCTTCACTATTCCTTTCAGCAGCATGGGCAGGTCAGAGCTCTTTCCCTCATGCTGGCCGTCAGTGTGCCATACCTATTATCTAGATTTTAGCCCTTTTTAAGATTGATCCTTTGGAGTTTTACTTCTGTAGCATTTGGCCTTAATCCTCCCAGTCTAGCTTTAAAGCAATCTTCTCTTCGTCTACACTTACACATGTCTTGTTCATTTCATGGATTGAATTGCATGGCTGTAGTACCATCAACAAGCTTTTGAATTTGCATATTCCATTTCAGATGGTCTGAGTTCAACCACGTTACCAAATGCTTCATCTCTTCATCTTTACAGTATACTTTCAGAAAGAAAGCTTCCTGGAAAAAGTTTCGGGGTTTTTTCCTCTGGATTCCAAAGTACCTTCCTGTGTCTCGCAGGCAGTGATATGGCAGAGCTATGCAAGACTGTTCTTGCTTGTGCTCTTATTTTTTAGGAGATATGGGTGTATACGGGCAAAGTATTGCAACGCTGATCCTTTAATTAGTCTCTGAGACCTTTCAGTCTAAAATGATGTCAAAGCAGCTAGTCTGAGACCTGGATGCTCCTTTTCAGTATGGATGGATGTAGCTGTCAGCTACATGAGTACAAGCAAGGATAAATACACTGGGGTGCCTGTGGGCTAGGAACACGCAAAAGAGCACTTAGACATTGATATGACCCAGGTTTCACCATGTCAGCATTGTGCAACTTGCAATTTTTTTTCCAGTACCTCTTGGTTCTCTCTTACCTTCTCTACATTGATGACATCCTTTTCAAAAGACACATGAGAGTGCTCCCATTACAAGAACAATCACATACTAGACCAATCCCAGCAACCACAACCACCTCATAAGAAGGTGTCCCTATGTTCTTGAAAAGCATAGAACACTGAGGCCAGTACTTTGCAACTGTCGTTCTTTGGAGCAATGAAACCCTATCAAGAAAACAACAAATAACTGGAGAAATCAGTTGAAAAGCAATGGAGAAAACTAATCAATCAAGAAAACCAATCAATCATTACAGAAGCTGATTGATACACTGTCCAAGAAGGAAGACACCTCAGTGGACCTGCATTGATGCTGTTAGAAGACACACCTCTGCAAGATCAGCTAGAAACTATTGCAACATGCCACAAAATGACTTGTGGATTTTCCTGTGTGGGTATGGAGATAACATGAGAAGGTGGGATGGAAAGCCTACTTCTGCTTTACAGGCACATGTATCCGAGTTATGAAACACAAATAGAAGACAACAATTTGCCACTAGAAGGAATAATCAAAATGTAAATGGGGGGAATGTAAATGTAGTTAATATCAATCCTGTAAATCAGGTAAATCTGAGGAAGCATGTGTGTACAGAATGCAGTGGAGATTTGAGTATGAAACAGGTTATTAATTTTCAGGGTAAAACTAGCAAGACTAGAATACTCAGCTGAATTTTGGAAAACAGGAGAATAAAGGCTATTACCTTGTAAAGGACCTTGTAACTTTCTCCTAAGCTTCCAATTTTTGATCTAAATCTAAGCCACAATATGCTTTCCTCTGCAAGTTTGGGAACAGGTGGTGAAACCCCCAGCAAGGTCCAGTGCATGGGGCACACTCTACATTGTGTTTAAGCATTAATTAAAAGGAAAAAAAAAAAAAAGAAAAAAAAAGATGCTAAGTTATCACATACTGTTATACGATTCCTCTGTTGCACTCTGTCACCCAAGACAGAACAACAAAGACAGACTTTGGCAAGGTTTATAAACTTTTAGTGAGGATGGATCCCCACTTTTCCCACGGCCATCCATGGCAGGGGAAGTTTTCCTCTCCTCATTTTTAAGACCAAAAAACACACCCCAAGTCTTAAGCTTCAGAGCATCCTTAGCATCTTGCCACCTCCCATCTCTCCTGAGCACATTGTCATGCATGTTTCCATAGCAGCAGCAGGACAGCTGTCCAGTTCTTTTATTCATGGTATAACAGTCTGAAGCAACTACAGTTGTCTGCTTGACAGCTCAGAGTTCCTGTTATCCTCACAAGGGTGATCTGCTGTCACTCATGTATTCAACAGCGCTCCATCAAGCACTCTGCTATCTTCTGTGCTGCACACAGTCTTCCCCAGTGTTCTCTGCTCTTTGAAAGAAGATGAGCCCTCTTTCAGGGGAGTGCTTTGTGAGACCCCCATGAGCTACACGCACAGCCTCACCATTTAGCCAGGTTGAATGCAAATTATTCTTGGAGCTCCTAAGAGCGCAGTGTGTGTCTTTCTGAACACTCTGGATGAGAGTCCTGCATACTTGACTCTTTAACACTTTATGAATGAAATACTTCCATTCTGTCTCTTCTATCCTACTTGATGTACAAATATGACTATTCTTGAGAAGGCTCAAACAACATTGGCAAAGACATATCCACCCGCACTCATCCTACACACCCCCTGCCTTCAATAATACCATCTGAAGTATCTTCCCAGTCCTCTACTGGGAAGAATATTCAGTGAAACATGTAGTTCAAAGTCTCTTCCCTATCAGTGAATATGAACTATATATCAATATCCTGGTACTCAGAGCTGCCAGGCATGTCTGTTTGGGTGCTTCTGTAAAATACTGCTGTGTCCTATGTCAACAAGTAAGTTGTCCGTAAATTTTCAAGGAGAGATCTGTGTCTTGGGATTAGTGCAATTATCCATGACCTGTTTTGCAGGTGCTCTGAACAGTCAGACAAACCAACTCCAGTTCCTTCAAACTGCCAGACCATGACTAGAAGATCTAGACAGCTGTCCTAATAGCAGTATTTCAAGAGTGGTCCTCTTTGTGTCACAATCTAACAAGAAATGTCAGGCTTTATGTCCCAGATACTTGGACTTATCTATGAAAAGTTACTGATTTTCTGGTCGGAGACCCTTTGCCCACTTCTGTTTTGAAAGCATTTTTTTTCCAAGCAAAAGACAGATCTGAGGCAATACTATTAACCTTAAATATAGACTAACTGTTGCTGTGCTGCTTACAAAGAACCTCACATTGAGCATCAGACTGTATGAAAGAGTGGTTTTGGACTGTAAAAAGAGACTATATTTCTTTTACATTTTGTTTGGGCTTCCCCAAAAATTGGCCTCAGTTTGGGATGTCCCAGAAGTTCCCATTCAAAAGACAGCCACATGGGGTCCCATTCATTCTTTTGCTAAGCCTTACGGATCTACTGAACTATCTGGGAGCAATAGTACATTCAAAAGGGCTGTCTATAAGAGGATATTCTGCCAGATATGTTCTTCTGCGCATGGCATATGGATACCCATTGAAAGGGGGAAGAATGTCTGCTTGTTTGCAGTTTGTCCTGTATATATTTTAGGCAGTACATCTCTAATGCTTATAGAATCATAAAATGTGTTTAGAAGTTACCTTTAGAGGTCATCTAGTCCAAACTCCCTGCAGTGAACAGGAACATCTCTAACTAGATCAGGTTGCTCAGAGCCCCATCAAGCCTGACCATGAATGTCTCCAGGGATGGGGCCTCTACCACCTCTCTGGGCAATTTGCTACTGACTCTCCAGATACAACTGGCCCTTTCAAGCACCTTATCTTTGACCAGCAGGATTGATAAAAATACTACTTGTGCTCCAGATCTCTTTATTGCTGCTCCCAGAACTCTGCAATCCTTCTTGATGGTTTTCAAACTCCACCTGTAGTATCGTTGGCGCCCACAAGAAACAATGACAGCAGGTAATAGTCAGTGGGCTGGTCAAGGCTTGGTAGTCTATCAGTGTGTTGCAGAGGCACCCACAAAAACAGACAGGGCAGCCACAAAAAAACCAAAATTAATTCTAACCCAAAACCCACCACACATTCCAACAAAGTATATTACAGATTCGGATACAAGTTGGGAGTTATCACTACACAACTGGATTTAGGATTTCACAACTATTCCTCTAGAAATATGACCAAAACCATGCACACACTCATTCAATAAAAGGGGGAAAACCTCTCCCTTAAGGGTACCCAGCAAATCACTCACCCATGGCGAGGCAAGGGCTCTCTCAAGGAGATCCAAAAATCTCACTCACCAGTAGGGGATGGTGGGTGCTCTCAATCCTGGGAAGTCTCCTTGGACAGTATCCTGATCCAAGGGGAGGGAGGGTCCCCAACTGCAGACCCGCTGGCCTGAAGAAGACTGACTCAGATTGGCTCGTTGGTGGGGCCTCGTTTATAGCTGGGTCGAGTCTGGCTGTGGGCAATTTCCAATTAGCTCAGGAGCCAGTGCACAAAAAACATGGTAAACAAAGTCATCAGGCCTCAATGCCCGTCCTTGCGAGGTCCTTGGAGCAGGTCTGTTATCAAATCTTTCGCAGGGCCTGGTCTCCAGTCTTTTGCAAGGTCTGTCATCTGGGAGGATGCAACTGCCACACAGTGACATCCCTGACACAAACCCCTGCAAGCAGCCCACCTCTCTAGAGGGCACATTAGGTCAGCACATGGATGTCTTCATTTCTCTCAGAATGAGAGTCACCTACTGTTATCACCCATGACCTTATACAAGGAGCAAACTGAGCTGCCTTGCTTGGCTTCAGTGTCTCCCCTGATGTGACAGGTCCCTCCTCGTTGATTTGCAGAACAGCAAAATCGTTCTGTGAGGACACTTCAGAGAAAGCCTCTTCCTCCTGCATGTCCTTGCTGTCATGAGCCTCCACTCTTCTGCTTTTATTGCTCCCTTTGCCTTCTATGAATGCTGATGTGGGAGCTTCTAGCTGCTCAGATGGCTTTGTCTGTGGTGTGTGAGCTCACTGCAGACTGTCCAGCTGTTTGGCTGTGGGCTGTGGGTGCACTGCAGATTGCTTGGAACCAACGACCTAACTCTCTCACCTTCCTGATGCCATCTTCTCAGTCTCCTTGTAGCTCAGCCACCTGGGCACAACTTGTGCATTCAGGCCTGCCACCTGCTCTCACCCCAGGAGAAAGATCTTGGCCCTTCCCACAGCCTGTGGTCTGCACAGCAGCCTCTCCCTTCAGCAGCTCTGCCTGGGTGTGGGCATCAGCCACAGCAGGGACAGCTGGTGGAGACCCCCCCAGCTGGAGCTGCAGCCCAAGCCTTGAGGTTCAGCAGAATGAGTTACCCTTGACCTGTGCAGGCAGTCCCAGGACGGTGCCCAGTTGCTGGACTACAAGCACTTCACACCTCTCTGCTCACTCAGAGGAACACTGACCTCATCCGTGGCCTCCGCCTTGCACCTGTTCTAGGTGCGTGTGGGTCACCATTGCCCTGGCAATGCCCTGGCATCATTATCGCCCCCCACCAGAGCCAGCGGCTCCCGGCCCGTCCCACTACCGCTCCGCACTGCCTGGTGTCTGGAAGAGCAACTCTGCACTGGGACCGGCTGCTCCAGAGCTGCTCCCCTCAGCTCCTGACCCATGGCCTCCTGCTCCTCTCTCCTCTGTGCTCTAATCACGTATATGCTTGGGAGGAGAGGAGCTGAAATGGCTGACTGTTCTGTGTCTAATTTTATCATGTGTGCAGCACATGGAGAAGGAAGGCCAGGATTCATTTAAAGGTCATGGGAAAAAAAAAAAAAAAAAAGCTGGTATAATAGCTTCCACAGCTGAAGACAATGAATTTGGAAGAACTGGTACCGTTCTGTATTTAGTGAGCTGTTAAATCCCCACGGATCTCACTTCCACAGAAGCCAAGAGGAATTCTGTCACTAACACCAGCAGGAGCAGCGCCAGTCCCACAGTGCTCACTGTGGGCTTTGATCCTGCTGATGTTTAGGAGCAGGCAGACTGGACTCCTGCATGAAGTTAGTCACCTGTGTGAATGCTTGCAGATAGACTGTCAGATTCCGATCCTACAAATATTTGTGCTTGAACGCCACTTCAAATGTAACAGTGTTAAAAACTGAAGGTGTTTTCTGTAGTTTCAAAGTCTCCTGGAGAAAGAGGCTGTCACCTACGCTGTGCTTTGAATTATGTCCTGCACTTTCTTCATCAGCTCATGCTGGTGTGTGTAGTGTGCTTAGACAAAGTTAATCTTCCTAAGGGGAAAGATAAGCAAAGTTACTTTCTTGTGCTTTGATCCCACTTATTTGTGTGTGGCTGCATATTTAGTTCTGGAAGAAATTGTAATCAATTAAATATGCAAAGCCTGAAAAAGTAATTTTACTGTTCCTGAAAGAGTATCTCAGTATAATTGTATTTCTAATAAATGGCTTATATATTTTTCATAATTTTTATATCAACCGATTTTTGAGCAACGTGATTGAAATAACAAATGTGGGTAGGCAGTATTCTTGTATTCAAGAAAATGTGCTCAGCTGTGTAAAACAATACATGCTGCCTTTAGCAAATGATTTCTAAGGCTTTTCAGACAAAGCAGTGAACTACTAATGATGCCTGTCAATTGATGAAATAACCTATTTCATCTACAGATAGGATTTTCTTGTGATTTTGATTAAACAAAATGTCTCCAAAGGAGCATGGTACCTAATTTGTGATTTTTTTACTATTCAAGTCTCCCTGAGCTATTGGTGTTGTCGAATCGCGAGCTGATGCTTTCTTTGGGAATATGCATACACCCCTTTCTTCCATCACTTCCTTCTACAGTAGTAAACACAGTGTTTATCATTATACTCCCTATCTATTCTTTCCATAAATCATACTAATCAGAGAAGGAAATATTAACTTTTGTGCTTATTCTCACTGGCTTACATGCAATGAGGTTTCACAGGAATGGTCCTCTGGCCTTTATGATCTTCTAAATGTACTTCTTGTTGAGTGCCGTTTTGTTTTAATTACCAGCTGCTCACTAATGGCTTTCTCAATTTCATCCTGACTGTTTTTTTCAGAAATGTCATCAAGGTATGAAAGACGGACAATGAAAAGGAAATTAGTAGCTGGTGGCAATGTGTCAGAAAAGTTGTTTTTCTGTTATGACTACAAACAGTAGCATTCAATGTGAAAATAGACTTTCAAATTAACTAGCATTTAAGGGAAATGGGTTTGGAATAATTATCTGATTGCTTTTAAACAGCAATGTTTACAAGTGCTTCTCTGCTTTCTATTAAGTCCTTGCTAAAGAAAAATAGCAAATAAGTACACATTTTGAGTTTTGCATCTGTTCTATGTTTGTACTTCTTAACAAACAGAGGCTCAGAAGATTAGAAAGCAATGGTATTGCCCTGTTCCTCACAGCTCCAGTGAAAGTTGATGATTGTTCCCAAAGGCAAAGAGCTTTTTATTGGTCCCATGCATGTGGGGGAACAAGCACACTGTGCTTTGACTCTACCAACATCCCTTATCTGAGAGACCTCTAGGCACACTGTGCCAACAGCCTGTGTACGTCCACTAAGACACCTCTTCGCAAACCCAGTGAGGCTACTCCCAGCCTACTGCAGCTACAAATGGATGTAAAGAGACCAGATCTGATCCACTCCTCATCACTATTCAGACCTTAGGCACTATTTCATGTATCTTTTCTCTTTTTCCCTCTAAGCTTATCTAGTTCTTTCAAAAATGACTAGTATAAGTGTTCAGGGTCACAGAAGCTGTGCATCAACTTCTAGGGAGCACAAAGTTTTCAAATAATCTGAACACCAGAAGTACTAAATCTTTTATTATATCCCATTTTCCCTTAAGCATTCCAGCTCTGCAAAGAAGAAATAAACAAATCATTCTTTATTGTCTTCTTCCTGCGAGGATGGTTGTAGCTGGAAAGAGAAAAATAAAAAACTTGAGCCAGCTAGAGCGCTATTGTGATAAATGGGTAATTTTTGCACATTTACATCTACTTTGCTTAATATTTTTCACGTACAGATACTTCATCGATTGGAAGAATGATGTGGACAGCTACTTTACAGTAGATGCTACTGAAGGAACCATTGCTACTAATGAATTACTGGACAGAGAAAGCACAGCACAGTACAATTTCTCTATAATTGCAAGTAAAGTTAGTAAGTATGACACAAACTGAACTAATATGCTAATGTGGTATTTTTTTCAGAATGTAATGCTTAGACATAAATATACAATGAAGAGTGCAAGTATTGCCAGGAGATTATTTAAGAAAGCTCAATAAATTTCATTTTGTCAGACTCAATGTGAGGCTAAGGGTGATATTCCAACAGCCCTGTAAAGTAACATTTTTCTAGTAGCCCTCATGTAGGCACAGTTCCCTTCAGAACCTGGAAAACATTTTGTCAGCACAAAGAGCATGGGGAGCTGTATTGAGGCCTTCCAATTTTTATTTCTGATTTTGTAATTCACGTCATGTGAAATAAGGCTGGTCAAATAATATGTCTATTCTGCCTTTCTGAAGGCAGAAAAACTCAATTCTCAAACAAGTACACTAAAATTAAGACTGAAGGCCCTGAATGAATCAATCTTTGTTCTGCATCTGCTCTTGTGTTTTCTCTCTGCCCAAGACTTGATGTCTAACCACTTGTTTTCCTATGTATGATTTGTGGTGTTTGGTCTTTTTTTATTATTCATTGTCTTTGTGTCTTCTCCTATATAGCTTTTTTTTTTCCTGCAAGAACTGTATTATGTAGCTGCAGCTTTCTTCATTGCTATCCTTCTCTCTAGCATTCCTCCCTTCATGACACTGTCAAACTGAAACTCCCATAAGCATATACCACCCTTTGAACACAGGTCTTTCGGTCACTTAGCAGTAGTGTAAAGGCCACAGCAGTCTTCCTGTTGACATCAACAGGCTGTAGAAGAGGACCCCCTTTCTTATTCATTCTGTATTGTTTATCTGTCCAGAAATGCAGGTTTCTAAAGCAAAGAACATATTTTCCTCAATGTATTTGTTGACACTATGTCTTCAAAAAGCAATACATGCTTCTAAATGGAAGAGGAAAATTTTGGAAGCAGAGTTGGTATACAATATCTAAAATATAAAGATAAATTCCCAATTGTAATATCACAAAAAGAACCATGGGCTTCAAAAAGAACCTGCAAATATGACGATGTGTGCATACTTACAGAAATTCCAGCAGAACTCTAATTTGTTTCCAGAGAAACTGAAAGGCAGGGAGATACAGAGGGGAGGTCTTGTGATGGTCTATGTTTCAGGAAAGCTTAACTATTTAGATTTATTGGTGGCCAAAGAATATTTTAGATTTATAATTTTTTTCAACAGCAAGTTTCAGTAAACTTGATGTGAATCTGTTAATTATTCCTGAAAGTAATTAAAGGTAGCCAAACCCTCCAAGTTTACTTGTCTGTGCACCTTCCTAGCGTGTATACAGTAATAGCATGTTTACATAGAGCTGTAGCAGGTAGGCTGTATTAGGAAATTCCCAGTTTTAATAATTACCTGGTTAAGAATACCTCCAGCTAAGACATAATGGTGTTTCATTTCAACATACTTCCAAATATTTATCTATAGCATTAAAACCAATTGCCATACGTGTACTACACCAGTAATTGGCAATATTTTGCGGGATTTGAGGCATACTGTCAAAACGTTATGTGCAGTTGTCTGACTAAGAGCTAGCACAAAAATAAAGCCTGAGGTTTGAGGGATGACATACTGCACACAACGGATAAATGTTAGAGAGAAAAGAATATCTGAAGAGAGAAAAAAAAATACTATATTTGAAGAGTTTCTGCTATAAATAAAAAATGCCACTAGTTCAGTGCTGACACAGAAACACTGAAACTGCCATCTCTTTTTTGAGAAAATGTGCAGTGAACAGAGACTTGATATATCCATGAGTACCTAAAGAAAGAGGCCTGGTATTGCAATTAGTTGCACAAAGTTGCCTGAGGAATGGACACTACTGTTATCTAAGCATTTTCAGTTCTCCATGACCTTATCACTTTTAAATAAACAGACTCCAAAAAAATGAACTAGTATAGTAATATTACAGTTTGTTACTTAAAATAACTTTTTTTTCTAAAATAAGTATTTTGCTTTCTCACTGTAAGAGAACAACGAAAATATAAACAAGAAACTACCACCTTTTACACAATTCTTATGGTCATTCTGCAAATTAGCTTTTCTTGGACTGGCTGATTATAAAAAAGCCTACCTACTTTATCCCCATCAAGTCACGGAGAATGATAAACTAAACCAGCTTTGCCATCATTCCCCTAAATGTGGAAAATGATGCCAAGGTCATGACCAGGTTGCATGGACTCCCTGCTTGTGCCACACCCCTGGGGCCTTCTAAGTGATTGTTCCCCTTTGTTCTTCTGTAGCTTCAAAATGAAACACTGTACAAGTCACAGATGATGCTCATGTCACAATTTTTCTTATAGCCAGTGAAGCCTTGAAGTAATATTATGACTTTTGAGCAATCAAGTAATCTTTCAAACAATCTCATAAATGGCATGCAGTTTAGATAGCTAAATAGAGCAGCAAACAATTGATAAATGTAAACATAGATATGGATGTACCATTTAGACTTTTCTTACATATTGATATATCTGACTCTTAGAAGTTGATAGATCTATTACTAGCACTAAGGTATCACATGTAATTTTTAAAGGAATGCGTATCAAAAATGTGGCAGGATTACCTTGTATTTATTAAAGTAACCTTCGCTGATATTGTCTATGGGGGAAAAAAATAGTCTTGTTCAAAAGCTTGGTTGTTTGGGAATTTGTAAATGTCCAATATCCTCATTCTGCGCTTATTTGACTGATGTAATTTCCTAACCTCCAGGTCCTGCCCCTTCATCTCTGCTTATACCAGACATAGTACAGGTGGTCACCTTGACGAGAGACAGAACTTGAACTCTTAGCGAATAGTTAATTATGAAATCTGCTTGTCCTAAGCACGCTTGTGTCAACTTGTACGCTCACAGCCAGGGAATTGCCCAGCAATAACACAGTATTTCTTACGAATGGACATTAGTTGCTGGTTCCACATAGGGAACCAGGATAAGTGAAGTTATTCTGCTCAAGTTATGAAATGACCAACTCTGACCATGCATCATTACACTGTGATCTTTATTTCTAACCCTGAGCAAATTCCAGACAACTGATCTAAACACTGTCTGGGAATCTGTCTCCAAATAGCAGCAAAACTGACTCTTGAGAACCTCTCGGAAGTGTACCCAGCATGGAGTGATGGATAGCCTACTGTCATATTTAACACAAGGCACCATAGCTTTATTCTCACCTTTGTTAAAGAAGCCTGTCCCAAAGTAGAGATCATTTTAAGTGAGAGGTGGATGATTGCTGACACACAGATGATGACACAGACATGAAGGCAGCTGATGCAGAAGGTCCCTTGCCCATCTGTGGAAATAAAAAAAAGTTAAAAATCAGCTTTTATATAGAATGACATGCATGAGTGGGGAGAGAATGCTTCAGACTCACATTTTTTCTCCCATTTCACATCCCAAATTCTTCAGACTTTTCATTCCCTGACTATATTTCATTGCAGTTTTTATTTTTTGAGTAAACCAGCGCCTTAGTGGCTTCCATGGTTGCTCTTCCTGAACATTTTTGATCCCACAGACTTTATCCAAACTAATAAATGAAACATGGCTTGCATTTGTTTCAAGCACAAAGGCCAGCTGGCACCGAGTAGCCTCTTTCTATGACATTAGATACTCTCACCTTCCAAACAAGGTGCCCACAGGTAAATCGATTCTTTGAGAGTCATCCCTTGATCATACTAACTCCCAGCACATACATATGAATTGTCCACAAGACCACTGGTCTCCCCAGACCAAAACTGTGCCAAGGGCTGCTGTAGGAGTGTAATAGTATAAAAAAAACCCCACAGTCCAGTGCTCGAAAAGTTCCCCAGTATGCTGTTTAATTGCCTAGTATAGACATCATTTTTGTATCTTGCAAAAGAGAAAATAAATCAGATGGATAAAATCTTATTTCTGCTTTTCCATCCTCATGGCACTACTTAAGGTTGAAAATAAATGTGAAGTAATCATAATTTTTCCTGTCAAACCATCTTCTTAACTCGTCTAAGTCTAGGCCCAAGTCTAGGGAAGGAGGGAAGGAGGGAAGGAGGGAAGGAGGAAAGGAGGGAAGGAGAGAAGGAGGGAAGGAGGGAGGAAACCTGAAATCAGTTTCTTAATTCGTAGGCTAATGATTAAACCAAATTGTCTTCTCATCTGTGTAATCTGGGTTTAAAAGGCATGAGCAGATGTTTTCAGTGACTCACTCACTGATACCAGCATGAACGTCACTACTGTGCCCAGGGGGCTCAAAAAGATTTCATTTTGAGACAAACGGCAAACAAAACAAAACCAGAGAAAATTGAAGTCAAGTCTGCAAAGGGTTATTTGAAACACAATTCTTCATCCCCATACACATCGAGTATTACAGGTCTTTGTAATTCCATATGAATTCAAAGCTGTACACAATCTTCTTGCAGTCTTACTTTATATACGGGAGTAGTTAAACTTGTATCAGTGCAAATCAGAAAGAAAAGAAATCATGTAAATAAAGTGAGACCCAGAAGTAGTTACATTTTAGTTACATTTTATGCTGCAGTAATTCTGTTTCCTTTTTTATTTGATTTTTGCTGACCATTTATGCAAGGTAAAATTCTGCCTTGCTAAAATACTTAGGCAGAAAAGATTTTAGTCTCTAATATAGCTTTCAAAGAAGCATAGAAAATAAATCACAGACCATCAGTGAAAAATAAATGTAGAAAGTATACTAATATTCCTGTATATTTCAAAAGGATGCTATCCTACTGTGATTTTGAGGGAGGGCAAAATGTCAAATCCCTTTGTTCTTTATAAAAATATACAGTCCCATAATATGTACACTATTCTAAAAAGCTGGAAAAATAATTCACGTAGGATATATGAAAAAAATGTAGCCTAAAAGGACTTTTTATAGAAACCAATATGTTTAGTAGAAATTATCAAAATCAGCTAATATCTCCCACATACATGACGCATGATTTTTGAATACATTCTTTTACTGGAAGGGCATTCTTAACATGTTTCTAAAAACTAACACCCATGCCTGTGATTTCATAGCAACATAATAATCTCTAACGTGTTTAAAAAATGTACTCTAAACTCCTGTTGTTCAGTGTTGTCCATTAAAATAAACACACAAAAACTAAAGGAAAACATGAATTACTCTGTGTGAGTTGCTGTGTTCTTTGCAGCAAGTACTGCTAGGAAGGAAGTTTGAAGTTAGATTATTTCTGCCAATAACTGTAAACTTGACCTACTTGGGGATTTCCTGATCTCTGTATATATTCAGAGTCAGGCTCGTGTCCTCTGCTGACTTCTTAGCACTTTTTGTTTCCTGTTATACAAAGGAACTAATTCAACTTCAAGCAAGTGATCTAGATTTCTTCTGGGTCTTCAGATACCTAAAGAATCACTTGCTCACAGATGAATTGGTTCCTTTGTGTACTAGGAAACTGCTTGTTTCCCAGGTGTCAGACCAAGCTGTCTTCATTCATACTGCACAATGCCTTTCTCCACAGAGACCTTCTGCAAGTACTAATGACACTGAATTGGAACTGAATGAGGATTCAGAGAGAGACTATTAGATTTGTTTGTTGTTAATTATATACATTCATAGGAGGAAGCTACAAATATTGAGTGATTTGGGTAGTGTTTGTGCTTTTAGATTCCAAACTGGCTTTGTAGGATGGTTCGTTTATCCACAACATGTATACATGTAAAGCACACTTCTACTTGTGGCTGAGGCTGCTTAACTAGGAAATCACTGGGGGAATACCTTTTGGCTTTGAAAGAGGACTTTTGAAAACACTGCACATAGTAGTTCCTAAGAATAAGAAAGAAATTATGTAAAATTTCCACTCTGAAGAGACATTGCCTCTTACTGTGTTAATTGTAAACCATAGAAGTGCAAAAGTTTGTGCAAACTACAACTTAAGCAGCTAATGCAAATAATTTGAAGGGTCTGTTTATGTCTGAAGATTCAAGAAAACTGCTCTTGTACTTAACCATGCTCCCATGTTGTCACTCCTACACCACCCTGATTCATTACATAGATTTCTTGATTAGTTAGCCATGTCTGTATAGAGGCTGCCACTCTTCTTAAATGCAAAACGATAAAACAGTTATCCTTTTGACTCACCAGCTAAAGTGGTTCTTTAGGTATCTGCTACCTTGCAAGAGGTCTCAGCATAAAGTAAAAGAGAATATTGTCTACTTGGTACTGAATGTGTGTCTCCTTTCTGTCAGATATTGCATCTGCAGGTAAACTTGTTTATAAACTGTGTCTAATGACTGATTATCTGCATTGGTAGGACAATGGAAAGAAGTATAATGTATACTCATTTTTAGCATTTCTTTTATGCAAAAGTATTTGATGCTTGCAAATATTTATGCAGTTAAAGAAATACCTGATATAACATAGCCTAATGGTTAAAACACAAGTTGAATGCTAGCTCTGCATGTTTCACTGCTAAATTTACCACTGACCCTGTCTGGCTGTCAGCAAGATTTTTCTTTATTTCTTTCTCTCTTACTTTTCTTCATCTCCTAAATGAGTGTGCTACAGTTACCTCCTTAATGTCTTGAAGGTGTAAACAGTGGCTAAGTAATAAATACTGATTTTCTGCATTCTGTTGTGGAAAACAGAATTCAGTTTTAATCATTGGAAGTGTTTTCCACAGACTCCATGCAAAGTGATCTGAGAAGTTTGCATCTTTAATTACAAGTACAACTTCAGATTCTTTAGTTTATGCTCTGATAAACATGTTGATTGATTCCTTATGCTGTGAAGAGCAATGGATCAAAGTCAGGTACAAAATGACAAGCAGTTTGCTTCTGATGTATCCTTATTACAAATCAGAAGTAAATGGAAGTCAAGGACTTTTAGAAGTCACAGTACAGGGATCAAAACAGTTTAAGACAGCTCATGGACACTGGTGATGACAACAAACATAAATAGTATTTCTTAATGCTTTTCTCTTTAAAAATCAATTATAGGTAACCCACTATTAACCAGCAAAGTCAACGTTATAATAAATGTCCTGGATGTCAATGAGTTTCCTCCTGAAATTTCAGTTCCATATGAGACATCTGTATGTGAAAATGCCAAGCCAGGACAGGTAATTAAAATTTGTAATGCTTGCTATTTTGCTTTTTCTTTCCTTAATATTTTATAGCAATATAAATTTCTAGGTTTGAAAATGACATCATGTTTAGTGTTCTTTTACAAATAAAATGTCTGTGTTGGAAATACCTTTTGGAATTCTGTTTGTTGACCTTTATGGTCTATTTATTTTTATTATCCCTGATTATATGGGCCTGAGCCACCCTCACTATGCATTTAATACCTATGACAGGAGAAGGACTCCCTTCCTTAAAGACACTTAAGTATAAGGGTAAAACTGCAGTGAATAAATGGAGTAGGATGGATTACACACGTCTGTGTCCACAGATCCACAACGCCAAAGACAGTCCTCCTGAAAGCTTGTTTTTATAAGTAGTTTCAAATATGTACATGGTATGCAAAACCTATTTCAGATTCAGAATATCACCTTATACCATGAGTGACGCTAGTATTAATAGAGCTGGCCTCAGAAGCTCTTGGCACATGCTCCCTCAGCACAAAATTTGTCAATTAAACATGGTGCTGCAAAGCACCAAGGCCAACCACCACAGATATTAATGGCTGATACTGTTCCCAAGACAAGAAGGGCCATATTAAGCCTTCTGTGTAATCAGTGACTTCTCTTTATACGTATGTAAACTGGAATCAGTTAATGTGATTTTTATTCCCTTTTTTTTTACAGATTTGTCCATGACTCCATATGATATTCCTATCTCATCTTTTTTTTTTCTTTTTTGATGTGCTGCAACTAACTACCATACAACCCAATTTAACTTCTAGTTTATCAGATATATTTAGTTTCTTATACAGGGATTAAAAGTAGAAAGAGGAACATGTTACAGGGAAGGCTGAGATAAACACTGAGCTGTCAAAAAGCATAAATATTTAGATTTATGTTACATTAAAAAAAAAGTCTCTTTTTAAAAGATCAATGGCAATCATACAATGAAACACTTTAACTGCAGTGCTTACCTGAAATCTAGTAGGTAGGACTCTGTGAGTCTAAAGTTCCTTTCATGCCTAGATGGTGCAGACCTTTCAACCCTGTACTTCATTTCAAGACATAAAATTAGGTTGCAGCCTTGTGGAGTAGTACAACAGATACCAATCGTGACAGTGATAGTAGCAGTAGAAGATAAAGTGAACTGTCTTCAAATAATTCACCTAAAAACAATCACTAGTATTTTGATACAAAGGACAAATACTAAATACTTCTGCTGTGAAGTATGCTAAATCTTTCTGATTCCCTTCAGATATGTCAAAGTGAGACCTTCTGAGACATGATGAGTTCTCTGGAGGCTGTAATATTCAGATTTACGGTCTCCACTGCCCAGTATATTAGGGGATTGAGAGTAATCCACCAGGATTTCACTTTGATTGTTTCTTTTGATGTTCACTTTGCACTTCTGCAAAACTGCTTCCTTTAGAAGAGTGAACTGACTTCAGAATTAATCTGGTTTCAGGTGATACAGACTGTCACTGCAGCAGACAAAGATTTGTCACCAGCTGGGCAAAGGTTTTCCTTCAGACTGTCACCTGAGGCTTCCAACAAACCAAATTTCACAGTCCATGACTACAGAAGTAAGTTGCTTTCCCATATCTCTCTTTCAGAGCAGCAGGCCATGATTAATGACAAATATGATTATTTGATATTACAGTCATGTCTACAGACTAACTTTTTAATTTGACATTTCTAATTGTTGAACTGTCTAGGACATATATTAATATAATTTCAGGTCTTGCACCTTTTCTCATTTTTAGGGGACAGGAATTGTCAGAACACCAAGGGCTGAGATTTCCCTACAGGCCTGCAAAAACACTGCTACCTGTTTTATTTTCTTCCTTTTATCATTCTGTATCTCAGGAATAACTCATATGCCAATGCAGGTATACCTTTAAACAAGGCACTATTACTGCCTTGTTTAAATACTACTACTTTGCTAACTGTTTTCAAATTACCCAGGTATTGTGCTTTCTGGAGGATGCATAGTCCTGCAGAAGAATTAGTTCCAAATATGGAAAATGCTGCTACAGTATAACATCCTATAATGCTCTTAATAATTTGTAGATTTATGTAATTGACATCTCTGATTTTCCCCGCAATTTTGTCATAATTGATCATCTTTTTGTTTTCTTTTCCACCTGAATGGTTTTGATAAATGGAAAGGAACAACTCAAGATGAAAAAAATGGAACTTTTTTCCTATCATAAACATCTTCAAGAATGTAGTCTTGTGAACAGACAAAGTTAAGACACTGTAATAAAATGAATTTTCACCACTAATTTTAGCAATGAATTTATCGGCTATTAAGTGATCTTTAATGAACAGTGACATATTAAGTCACAAAAAAAGGGTTTAAATTACTCTGCAAAGAAAGAACACCTGAAGTCAACCAATAAAGTTCAATAACACTCCTTTGCCTATTTAACTTTGTAAGTTATAAGTATTACTTTTAAGAAAAAGTATGTAATTTGTATTTTTTAATTACTAATTATATTCATTATTATTTTAATTTAAATTTGGGACAATACTGAGTATGATGTAAAGATTCCTTTCTTGAGGATTAAGTAACCCAAGCCCTAAAAAGGACTAGAAATGGATAATACACAGAATGAAAAAAATTGTAGAGGACAGACACTTAGTTGGCCTTTTTAAAATCCATAAAGGATATGACCCAAATTATTTTTGAAGCCATGCAATTTTGTCAATGTTAGGTGATACAAAATTAAAGCCCATAAAATAAGCAAGACTATTAATCATTAAGATCTTTTTCATTAAGAAACTTCAGGAGGAAATAAATTTGAAACAGCAGAAAAATAAACTGCTTATTTTCGCTTTTTGTATAGCTCTTCTGCGAAGATAAAATTGGTTTATTCCCAAACTTATTAGTGAGTTTTATCTTAGCGTATCGTAGATACCTGTAACTATTTTACAGATGATCAGAGAGCTTCACTTTATGATTTGTAAATATGGTATATAATGAAACCAGAATAATTCATAATATTGCAGACATGAATAGTAGTGTCGTATGAAACCAAAAATACATAGATCAGAATTTTATCAGAGGCCATTCAAATAATCTTCTTCAGACAGCTCAATGAGTACGAAAGCCAACCTTACGACAGATTAAAGTCCCTTTATTTGAAGACCAGGTCATTACTCTTCTATAGAAGTGCTTAGTCTAAAGAGTTTGGTTTTAACAGCTGTTAGCATTTAAAAATGTTTTGGCATTTCAGTATCTAACTATAACTATGCCAAGAAAGATGTAAATCCCTTATATCTCTGTCCCACTGGACATAAAATTCTGAATAATGCTTAAGTTTTACTTCCCCTTAATGCTGCACTGTAGTTTCTGTTATTTTCTGTTTCCTACATAACTGCTGGTATTATTTCCCTGGAAAACTTAGCATGATGAACGTTGCTAATGATTATAATTAAAAAGAAAAAAAAAGCTCTCTATCTTAACAGAAGGAAAATATACCTCATTATAAGTTCCTCATATTTTACATTACTTACTTTAATTTTCACTTTTCAACATATTTGTATTTCTGTGTATTTCTAAATACTTTTGCTCTTTTAGCCAAGTTTTCTTTAAATAAGGGCTTTAATTTCTTCCTTTCTGTCCATTTCCTAAAATATGCTTTACTTTCACCAATAAATTAATTTTTCAACTGATGACAAGCTATTGTTTTAAATATAGTTCTTCCCATTCTTCTCAGGTCATTTTAACATATTCAAAAGAATCTTTAAACTTATAAAGGCTATACAGTAATTAAACTCAACGACCTTTCTCATTTACAGCTTTTGTGAAGTGTGCTTAGCATATGAGTTTGGTGAGGAAATTGCTCAAATATTATTAGATAATTAAATTTCCCCATTTAAACCTGTAATGTTAGCACCAAGAAGACTTTGGATCTCAGTAGTCTGTTAACAAACTTTCTCTACTGTATAATAACTAAATGCAATATTCCCATAAAAAAAATGGTGTTAGAAACCACCAAGACATACAATTTTTCATGCATAAATGCTGGTATGTGTATGTACTTATACACACAGTTTTAAACATGTCGACAAGCCCGATAACCAGTGCTATTCTCTACCACTAAAATCATGAGTGGCGTGATACTACAGCAGGTATAATATGTTCATCGTGCACATGAGAGAAGAAACTTTTCCAGGTTCCATACTTCTTCAAAATATAACAATGAGGAAAGACACAAGACAGAACCTCAAGGTTGCCATTTGGAATCTCTACAAATACAAACACAGGGAAATGCTGTGTTTCTAGACTATGCTTTCAGCAGTCCTGAGACCAATGCACTAGCTGGAATTGGAAGTGAGAGGTCCTGACAGATCAGGAGTGCTTCCAGATGAACCACTCACCTTCCTCTTTCCACTTTGCTGGCCTTGCTGCTCTCCAGAGGGGGACTTCCTGGATGAGCACACTCTGCAACTGACCTAAGGGAGAATTTTCCTTCTCTCCCGACAGTCACATGCATTCTGAAAATGAATTTATTGCCAACAAACTGAAGAACCAAAAGCTGTCACAGCTTCAGGCTGCAGCTCCTATTCTGTGCGGAGTTCAAACACACGCCTTTGTCCATATTTTCAAAAGGACTTCGAACTACTGAAAGGAGTCAGAGAGCAACAAAAATTGTTCAAAGACCTAGGAGCTCAATCTGTTTGATTCTTCTGAAAGAGGAATAGAAAGACGGTTTGTTGCATTGTAACATGTATTAAAGTGATCTTCAACATTTCAAGTAGAAGAAAAAAGAATAGAAATAATTCTAGTAATAGAAATAGAAAAAAAGATTAAGTTTGATGACTTCAGATCTAAAACTCTTTATACAGTGCAGATGATTAATCATAAAGAGATAGAACAAGATATAAACGGAAGTTGGTTTGATTCTAAATATTTTGAGCCATTTTTCTTTTTCAAAACTAAATGTCACTAAACTTAATATGTCTATGTGCCATGTTTGAGATTGATAAAAAGGGGACTTTGAGATTGATAAAAGGGGACTTTGTCAGTCCAGTGCTTTCTCAGTGGTGTCTGATCTGATTTTGGATACCTGATTTTGGATATTTAGGGTTTCTTCTTAGTGTCCTTAACCAGACCTGCACACAAGTATTCAAGTGTAGAATTCAGAGCCCTTAATTAACTTTTACCTAGTGGCAAAACTCCATGTGGGATGAAAAGCATAACGTGGACAGCAAGTGTCCTCTTCTAAAGATATAGTAAAGCACATGGGTGAGATGGCAAACTCGTGACAGCTGCAAGCTACCTTCATTCAGAACTGTCAGCTAATTAATTCCCTGCTAATTTCATTTTAGTTTTGCTTTCGATGTAACCCTTTTAATCTGCACATCATTTCCTAGCTATTCTGTTTGATTCAAGAAAAGTAGCAACAACTGAGTATCTCCTGGGAAGAAATGACAAAGCAAATTCTAGGAGTTCTGAACACTTTCATGACTAATTGATGGAAAATATTATGATTGTAAAATACTCAGTTCATTTCTGCACTTATTTTTAATGGGGCGGGAAAGTTGAAGGGGTTTTATATTTTTTCCAGGTATATTACTTTCTGTTTTAAAGGAAAATTAATTAACTGAGACTTGATTCTAAATCCATGTGCGATCAAAGTCCTTTGGACCACAGACTTGGAATATAAGGAGATAAGGAGAGAAAAAAAGGTGAAAAGCCTTTCTAATATAATACCTCTAATGCTTTTTTTAAAAAAAAATATTATTTATGTCTTCTTTGAAATTTCAGCTGTCGAGCTAACAAGCTTACGAGAATACTATTTAATGCTCTGCAAAAAAAACCAAAACCTGTACCAGTCAGAATAGAATACCTTCTTTAATGAAAAACAAGGCAATTGCATAAGGCATGTCATTCATTGAGTTTCAAAAATAGAATAGCTGCCTATTACCAAAGATGATAAAAACTACAATGGTGAACTGAAGTACACAATAAAAATTCTGTAATGACTGCGTCGTGTTTTACAGACAATACAGCTGGGATTGAAACAAGGAGAAATGGTTACAGCAGAAGAGAGCAAGAGCTGTACTTTCTTCCAGTAGTAATAGAAGACAGCAGTTATCCTGTGCAGAGCAGCACAAACACAATGACTATCCGTGTTTGCAGATGTGATTCTGATGGTACCATCCTGTCCTGCAACGTGGAAGCAATCTTCTTGCCAGTAGGCCTCAGCACTGGAGCTCTGATTGCAATCTTGTTGTGTATTGTTATACTTCTAGGTTAGTTCTCATGAAACCATGTGAAGTGCATTACTCTGATTATTCACCTGTGAATTGATTTGTGCTATTGCTATTGCTATTAGCTCCGTTGTTTAACAAAAGCCATTGAAAATGTGTGGCAGTTTCTGAAAACGTTTATGTTTCTGTGTTTCTAGAAAAATGTCCCAAAGCACTGACTATGACCATGAATCTGCTAACACCTACATATTAATGCATGAAGAGAACCAGCTTTAAGCGGAATCTAGACCACAGTTTTTTCTCTGAAACAATTTTGTTTAAATACCTTTCTTGAAGGATTAACATTTCTAAATTATTGTAAAGGTAGACAAGTCCTATTGATAGTAACATGAGTAAGGACTTAGTAAGGATCTTTATTTAATTCTTCATGCCAACTTAAGCAAACCGAGAATGAAGAAATGAGAGGATAAATTAATTGTAGTGTAGGCTGTAACTGGCTAGATCCATGTAAAGATGTACAGGAATATTTAATTTCAGGCAGGCATGGATTCCATAAGGTGGCATTGTCATTTGATATACATATTTAAATATTGCCTTATTTACAGCATGCCCAAAGCAGTCAATACTCATGTGCATCCTACTTGTAATACAGCCTTAATGAACTGATAACAAAATAAACCCAACTTTGTACCTTACACAGGTACAAAGTGGACTGAAGAAAACCGATGGAATCTTTCAAATGCTGGCCTATGCCACTTCTTGATATTAGTGGGGTTCCTAGATCTCATGCTACACCTTATATAGGTCTAATGTATATGCAAAAATAGCGTAGACACTGAATATAACATATGGGTAGCTCTTTGCGTTTGGATAATACAGCCACTTACCACTTAAGTAAATTCCTGCAGGCTCAGGGTTACTAAATATCTTCTGAGTAGAAGTGGATGAAAGTCAGAATTTCTGTTCTGTGTGAAAATTTTATGGTGTGAGAAAAAATCTTGTTTCAAATCAGAACAAGAATGGCAAATGGTCATTCTTCCCGTGGAATAAGAATTAATAACAAATACACTCATTCTGAAGAATTTAAACAAAGGAACCTTAGGTCGGTTTTTCAGAAGGAAGAAGAATGCCGTCTCCTTTACCATAATCCTCGGGACTACATTTTTACTTTTAGGAGTTTCCTGCATAAAAGCAGCCAGGGGTGAGCCTCGGCATCAAAGAAATTCCATCACAAAACCAGCTTTAACTTATTTTCACATGACGGGATAAGTCAATTAGAGCTCTGTCTGAAGGCGGGACTCCCAGAATATCTAACCTCTCTGTTAAAGAGCAAAGTGCCCAGAAGTTATAAACACACAGCGGTAACAAAGCCTTTCAGGTTGCCACCTTTGTGTCCAGTGATCTGGACAGTGTGAACTACGCAGCAGAGAGCCTGGTGCTCTTGTCACAGAGGTCATTTACAATGGCAGATCATGGAGGCCTTCAACAGAATTGTGTTGATGCTTCCCTAATGGTTTGTTGAAATAAATACAATTTTGATTTAAAAAACTACACAGCATATTCAATCAAAAATAATTATGTCAAAGAACTCCTTACCAGCCCTGCTGTTGATTGATGTTCTTGGCATACACAAAACTTATGAAGATGTTTTAATTCTCACTTTCAACAGAACGCGAGACTGAATTACTGAGATTATGTTTGGGAAGAAAGGTTTTGGTCCTCGAATAACTCCATTTCAATCAGCTTGGAAATATTACTCAGAAAAAACAATGTATAAACAGAGAATGGCATTTATCTTATATCTAGACTTTCTCCTCAATATTCTATTGATCAATATAAAAACTGCTTTTGGACTTTATTTTCTTGTTGTGAACCTGGCCCGACACTGAGTCATTTAAAAATGTAGTTGAAGTCATTCTTGTCAAACTCATTTCTACACAAAAGACAGCCAACATATCATTTTACAATCAGGAGTTATTTTAGACCACACAAACCTGGTCATGAATTTACAATCATTGCAACTTCTCTACTCGTTATTGTGTTACTTCACTAACAGCATTTAGAACACTGTCATTTCTACCAAAGGCAGTTAAGAAATCAAAAATAACAAAACGACCAGTTTACTACAGGCAGATTTTGCATTCATAGAATCATAGAATCATAGAATCATAGAATGTTAGGGATTGGAAGGGACCTCGAAAGATCATCAAGTCCAATCCCCCTGCCAGAGCAGGAATGCCTAGACTATGCCACACAGGAACGTGTCCAGGCAGGTCTTGAATGTCTCCAGAGAAGGAGACTCCACAACCTCCCTGGGCAGCCTGTTCCAGGGCTCCGTCACCCTCACTGAGAAGAAGTTTCTTCTCGAGTTTAAGCGGAACCTCTTATGTTCCAGTTTCAGCCCATTACCCCTTGTCCTATCAGTGGTTGTCACCGAGAAGAGCCTGGCTCCATCCTCGTGACACTCACCCTTGACATATTTGTAAACATTAATGAGGTCACCCCTCAGCCTCCTCTTCTCCAAACTAAAGAGCATTCAATGAAATATAGCTCCAAAGACAAACTATTGAAAAGAGAAACCCCACAAGCTGATTGGTATTGAGTTGCCATTTGGAATAAAATCAGTTTGTGACATTTTATAATTACATGGAATCATAAAATCACAGTTGGAAGGTATCTCTGAAGATCATGTAGTCCAACCTCCCTGCATCAGTTAGAGTAGGTTGCTCAGGGACGAACCCATCTGGGTTTTGAATATCTCTGAGGATGGATGCACCATAACTTCTCTGAGCAACATGATCCAATCCTTAGTAAAGAAGCTTTTCTTTTAGATTTTGAGGAATTTCCTACATTTCAGCTTGTGCTCATTGCCTCTTGTCCTGTCGCCGGGCACCACTGAGAAATACCTGCCTCCATCCTCTTCCATCCATCAGGTTGTTATACACACTGATCCCCCCGAGGCTTCTCCAGGCTGAACAGACCCAGCTACCTCAGCCCCTCCTTGTATGGTAGGTGTTCCAATCCCTTAATCTTTGTGGCTCTGCATTGAACTCACTTCCAGGAAGTCCATGTCTGTCTTGTATTGAGGAGCTCAGAACTGGACCCAGAACTCCAAGTGTGTCTGACCAGGGCTGAACAGAGGTGGGTGATCACCTTCCTAGACCTGCTGACAACAAGCTTTCTAATGCATCCCCAAATGCTGTTGTCCTTCTTTGCCACAAGGGCACATTGCTGGCTCACGGTAGCCTTGTCCACCAGAACCATAAGTCCTTCTCTCTCAAGCTGCTTTCTAGCCAGTCAGTCAACACCATCTACAGTATGTGGTTATTGCTCTCTACGTGTAGGACTTGTCATTTCCCTTGGGCGAACTTCGTGGGGTTCCTGTTAGCCCATTCACCCAGCTTGGTAAGGTCCCTTTAAATGGTGGCACAACCTCTGTTTTGTATCTGCAAACCTGCTGAGGGTGCACCCAGTCGCATGATCCATTTCACTTTTGAAGATGGTAGGCCAGTATCAACCATCTGTGACTGGCCTACATTTGGTCTTTGGGCTGTTGATCATAAACTTTAGAGCCTGGCAGTCTGGCCAGCTTTGCAATCCACCTCATTGTTTACTTGTCCAGTCCACACTTTTTCAGTTTTTCTGAGACAGTTGTTATGGGAGAGTGCATCAAAAGGTTTACTAAAGTTAAAATAAAAATAATGTGTTTTTCTCCCATCATCTACCAGTCACCTCATTATAGAAGGCTATCAGATGAACTAAGCAGAATTTCACCTTTGTAAATCCATGCTGACTACTCCTGATCCTCTTCCTGTTCTTGATATGTTTTAAAATGGTTTCCAAAATAATTTACTCCTTCACTTTCACAGAATCAAGGTGAGGCATACTGGCCGGTAGTTCCCTAGCTCATTCTTCTTGCCCTTCTTCAAGATAGGAGTGTCACTTGCTCCAGTCCTCAGAAACTTCTCTCAGTCCACATGACCTTTCAAAAATTATCACAAGTGGCCTCAAAGTGACATCAGTCATCTCCCTCACCATTTGTATGTGCATCCCATCAAGTCCCATGTACTTGTGTGTCCAGTGCATTTAAGTGTTCCCTAACGATCCTCTTCCAACAAGCATAAGTCTTGCTTGTTCTAGACTTTAGTTTCAAGGACCTGTGATTCCTGAAGAACAACCTTACTGATAAAGACAGTGGCGAAGAATCCATTGAGTAGGTTGGCCTTTTCCGTTTCCTTTGTCAGCAGGTCCCTTGCCTCATGCGGCAGTAGGCCCATGTTTCCTCTGCTTTTTCTTTTGCTGCTGTCATACTTGTATAAGCCCTTCTTGTGGCCCTTTATGCTCCTCACAAGATTCAATGCCAGATGGGCTTTGACTTTCCTAACCATATCCCCACATCTTCAGTCACTGTGTTCCTCATGGCTCACTTGTTTCTGTTTTCACCTCTCACAGGCCTCTCTTTTTATCTCTGAGATTAGCCAGGAGCTCCTTATTCATCCACGAAGGCCTCCTGCTGCCTTTGCTTGATTTCCTGCTCATCAGGATGGACTACTGTTGAGCTTGCAGGCAGTGATACTTGAAAGTCAACCAATGCTCCCAAATCCCTTTTCTCTCCAGAACCATATCAAATGGGATTTTTCAAAACAGATCCCTGAAGAAGTCAAAATCTACTGTATAAAAAGCTGAAGCAGGATTTTTTTTTCCTCCATTTCAAAGATTCCAAATTATTTTTTCTCTTTAATACTATGGTTTCTTTTTTTTTCTTTGTAGTGTAGAAATTCAGGGATTTTTCTCTATTTCACTATGGAAGACGAAAAAAAAATAATCCCATCTCCCTGTCTCTCAACTGAAAAGCTAAAGTCCTGTCCAATTCTATTTGTTCACAAAGCAGGAACATTATTTGTTACTTCCTTCAGCAGCACAGCAAGCACTAAAGAAAGTAAGACTCATATATCAATAGCAAATGACTTTTCATTGGCTGGAGCGCTTCTATTTTTAAAAGAATAGTAGGAGAATAAACTCCCTTTGATTGCTTACAGCTTTCAAAGGCAGATATAATGATACGTCTGAGTACCAAATTATTTCTGTGCATGTCTTAACTTCAGTTTTCTCTCATTACAGTCATTGTGGTACTGTATGTAGCCCTACGGAGGCAGAAGAAAAAGGACACCCTGATGACCTCTAAAGAAGACATCAGAGATAATGTTATCCATTATGATGATGAAGGAGGTGGAGAAGAAGACACCCAGGCTTTTGACATCAGTGCCCTGAGGAATCCCAAAGTGATTAAAGATAACAAAATGCGCAGGGACATAAAACCAGACACGTTGCGTTTTCCGCGTCAGAGACCGTCAGTGGAAGATAACACAGACATAAGACATTTTATTAATCAAAGGCTGCAGGAGAATGATGTAGATCCATCTGCACCCCCCTATGACTCCTTGGCAACCTATGCTTATGAAGGAAATGGATCTGTTGCAGAGTCTCTCAGCTCTATAGACTCCCTTACTACAGAGGCAGACCAGGATTATGACTATCTGAGTGACTGGGGACCTCGCTTTAAGATCTTGGCAGACATGTTTGGAGAAGAAGAAAGTTATAACCCTGACAAAGTCACTTAAGTACAACTACAGCAGTGAAATAAAAAGAAAAGTAAACCAATATCAATTTTAAAAGATAAACCGAAGCTTTATATAGGACAGGATTCCTTTGATTATAAAAGACAGCAACTGTTTCCAGCAAGTTACTACATTATCATACTGTAAAGATAAATCCTATAATATACACACTTTTTGTTGTTATTTTGTTACTCTGGAATTACACTGAGACAAGCTCAGGCCTACAAGGTACAGTTTACTGACCCAACTTAGAAAGAAGATAGCTTTCTGGCATCACGGTGGAAGAGTGGTAGCTTTTTCTTAATTCCACTAAAGTGCCTATTGAAACTCTTATCATTTCAGCTTTAAAGAGTCTGCTGTGATGATGTTACAATACTGAATGGTAAATTGGACAAGAATTTTGAGAGAAGAAGCAATAGCAACATCCTGACTTCTTTTAGAACAAAAATGGAGATCACTTCTTGGAGTATATCTAATGATTAAAACTAAGGGGGTGTACATTGTATTTGGGGGCTATATTTGTTGGTTTGTGGGTTTTTTAAAGAAAAAAAAACAGTATGTCAAGAAGCCACATTTCTTCTTCCACAGTTTCACTGGAAATTTAAATTTGAAATGCTCACTTGGAAGATGTAAAGCCCAAATTAAAAAGGGAAAGACCATAGCATACATCAGTGAATATTTAAAATGTTCATGCAAATATTACATTTTTCCAAAATAATAAAAAGATGAAAGTAGCTGTTTCTTTATGTGAAGGAATTTTCCCTTGGCTCCCCCTCTTCTTTTAATATTATACTATTATTAGAACGTAAAATGGAGAGGGTTTTTTAAGAATATTATTGTATTTTTAGTACCAAAACATGTTTTCCCTTGTAAGTATCACTAAAGAAGTACATGTAAAGAACTCACATCCCTTTTCTTTGCAATTAAATTGTTACTCTGTATGTACTGTAGGCATACATGTCACAGAGATGGTTGTTATTTTTCAACTGACCGTCTGCTGTAGTTCAGCATATCATTGTATTTCACTGCTAGACCCACATCAAACATTTCAGAAAGCCTTTTGAGGATGGAAACCTCATTGATTTTGTTCTTGCCAAAATATGATTAGAGGCAGAATAAAAATATAAAACAGTATGTTTGTCCACATTTTATATACATACCCATGCATAAACGTAGCTGTGCAGATAACACAAGTACAGATATACGCAAGGCATTATCCCATGGAAGATCTCTTGTAAAACTATTTCATGTGACTTTATTCTGATGATCTGAGACATAGACATTTTGTAAGACAATGGTTTATGACCCCCAAAGTGCATATATCCTTACACCATCCTTCTAAAATCCCCTTAGTGGTATACAATCTGCTCCAGCTTCACTCATGATTAATGGCACTGGCAAGGACAGCCTGAGTCTTTCATGAATCAGAAGTCTTTTATTCACCTTAGGTCCTACAGCTTACTTTTTGTACTGCTGAAGGATGAATAACAATCAGATGTAGTTAACTCAGAAGCCTGATATTAACATACACAATGTTCCATTTAATCTCTTGGGGAAATGTAAAGGTATTTCAAAGTTGTATAAATTAATCTCCCAATAAGACTTTAAAAAGTGCATAGTTCAAATCAGTTTTGGATCATTCGGTACAATTGGACAGGGCTGCATTGAAAGCACAATGGGCATAGCTTCTACCAGCAGAATGCTGAGGAAGAGACACAGCAGACGTTAACAAAAGTTTGTGTTTTTTCTCATGATTAGCAAATCACAGAATCACAGATTGGAAAAGACCTTTAGATCATCAGGTCCAACCATTAACCTAACACTGACAAGTCCTTGACTGAACTGTACCCCTAAGCACTATGTCTACAGGACTCTTAAACACCTCCAGGGATGGGAACTCCACCACTGCCCTGCACAACCCACTCCAATGCCTGATAATCCTTGCAGTAGAGAATTTCTTCCTAATATCCAATCTAAACTTCCCTTGGCACAACTTGAGCCCATTTCCTCTTATCCTATCACTTGTTATTTGGTTGAACAGACCAAACTCCACCTCACTACAATCTCCTTTCACATAGTTGTAGAGAGCAATAAGGTCTCCCCTCAGCCTCCTTTCTCCAAGCTAAATAGTCCCAGTTCCCTCAGTTGCTCCTCACAAGACTTGTGCTCTAGACCCTTCACCAGCTTTGTTGACCTCGTATCCTATGTTCCCTGGAAGACAGACTAAGCCGACAAAAGCTTGCTACTCACAGGACAGTGAGGTAGATGGAGTAGTGGTGCCCATTTACCAGCATCACAATTTTCATGTGGAAGCTGATGTTTTTAATTTTCACACATCTTGACAGCATAGCAAAGGTAACTTGATATGGCAGAGTGGGCCTAAAACAGAGGTCTGAAAAAAAATCAGATGTGTGTATATCTTTGCTACTAGTTACAACAGCGATTTGATTCATAGAAAATTCACACTTGGGGAGGTTTTTAGCAATGCTTCCTCATGCAGCATATGCACAGCAACGCTTCCTACTCTACTGCAACAACTAAAACAAGCATCTGACGCTGCTCATTTACAGTTGTGCAGTCCTGCAGCCAGACTCTGCTCTTAGTATTAGTCCTTTACATGTATTTCCCTGGTAAAGTCAACACAAGTGAGAGCAGCATTTGACTTTTTGACATCATATGGCATGCTTGCACCTAAGAAAGCTGTATTTGTAGTGGATACTGGGTGAACATTAGGTCTCTTGAATAGGTTGGAATTTGCTCTAAGCAGGGCAGTCTGTGTGAATGCCTGGCTTCCAAAAATGGCTAGACAGAAAATGGGGTCTTAAACATGCTGCTACACAGAATACATATTTGAGAGTGAGTTGCTGTATGTTACATTAATACCAAAATTGAATATCAAATGCATATTTTTGACATTTAAGAGGTTTGTAACTGCGATGTTTCTATCACATGATTAATAATCCTCCAGGAAGATTAAAGAAATAAATTGGTGTGTAATTAGTAATGCACTTGTCCTATATTAAAATTTTTAAGGCCTTTCTTTAAAGAGTGATCAAACAATTTTAATGGGTATTTTTACTAAACAGCTCTGTAGAACTAAGGAAAATAATTGCTTTTCATCTATGCATAACCCAGGATCCAGGAAATTTGTGTTTAATTCCATGTTCTCTCATTCTTTTTCTAAAAGATGCTTGTCAGGTTTTTGACATCTTATTTTTTAAAAGGTAATTAGACAAATATGAAATTTACAAGATTTAAACTATGTCAAGGCATCTGAAGACATAAAATCAATGGGATTAAGGAACCCCAGTGTATTTGTAAATTGTATCTGATAACTACTTCAGTTTTTAAGCACCATATCTTCAATCGAGATGTTGGATGTCTGTCTCTCTTGATTGTGAAAAGAGCCATGAACTTCAAATTCTATCAGAGTGACAGAAAGCTAAGATAATGTTTAAAAGGCACAGAAGGGATAGAATTGAGAGAAATACTTTTGCTTAGATTTCCAAACTTAAAATACTGGTGCACAAACATCTAGCAGCGTCTTAAGTGTCTCAACAGTGCCACCATTGCAAATCACAAGACAGTGTAAAACTCCTTCTGCACACAAAAGCATGGAGACACTTCACTGGCACAAACAAATCCATGTTTTAAGTAAAATAGCTATGACATGCACTAGCGGAGCTGAAATAAACATCTAAATGTAAGGTATTCAGCTAGGAAAGGAAGTATCTAAGAAAATGTAACTAGAAAGCTTACATTGTGGACATACGGAACTAAAGAAAAATTATAACAGAATATTTGAAAATAATTTAAGGAAAGAAGGAAAAGGTCTGCCCTGCTCTTCCAAGAAAGCAGAAAATGCCACTTGGGAAAGTTCAGACAATTTCTCTGTGTTGTCAGAACATTAAAGATTGCTAATCTTTAAATTTAAGAATGTTACCACACAAATCTGAAAACTATGCTTTTCTTGAAATGCAGTTCTGCAGTATTTTTCAGTGTGTTAAGCAGCAATGATTTGGACAGCAACGACAGTAGATGTCTCTTGCACAAAGATATCTTTGAATATTTTAGATTTTTACAGATTTTACTTATTTTGTATATTTGCTCTAAGATTTGCTGTTCAAAATAAAAATCACAAGTATTAAGAATTTATTCTAGGTTATGGAAGCAGAGGTGACTATGGAGTAAAGAGCAATAAATAACTCAACAACTTACTGACAATATTATTCTACAGACTACCATGAGTATATTCTTGCCTTAAGAATGAAATGTCCACATCCACATAAATACAATTGATCCTTCACACTAATAAAAAATGTAGTTCTGCAGGTGCTATATTGATTATAGATTTATGTCCATTATTGTTATGAAAGAGTTCTTAAGACTGTGTTATGGAATAACAAATCTCTAGTAAATGAATACAGCAAGAAAATAGAATAATTCACTGGGTTACGAGCATTTCATATGACATTAGTGACTAGATTTTACTTGCTGAGATTTGGGGTTATAAATTCTTTACAGTTATTTTATTACTTCTATTACTAATATTATTAACATAGAAATTTAATTCCCATGTGCATAGAAATGTTTCTGAGCTTTAGAAACCTTCATGAAAACAAATAATGACATGACCCCTAATAATAACCCTACTGAGGTGACATTTAAGTGTGAATGAAAATCAAGTTTATATTATACCCCTTCACAGCCTTCTCTTAATGGCAAATCTATAATAACTTGATTCCTTTTCTCTTGTTTAAAACAAGAATGAGAAAAGTTGTCCAAACACAAGCAAATCAAGTAAGTTCCTGTTCTATTTGCTTAATTTATAACCTTCCTTTATTCAACTTCAGTTTTTCAACTAAAATCCCTAGAAAATTTTTTTTCTATCTTACTTCTATTGCTGTGATCCCAGCCAAAATACTTCTCAGGACTCAGGAGGATTTTATCAGTGTGTATAATACCTGATGGACTGAAGTAAAGAAGATGGAGCCAGACTTAGTGCTGCCTTCAACCCTTGATGCTTTAGCCTCTTCAGGTTACTTTGAAGTTTGATCTTTATCCCCCTGTGTGTTCATCACTCTTCCAGTTGTGGGTCTCACTACATACCTGGTCACAGCTCAGCTTTCCTGGTAGAAATGTCTGACCAAAAAAAAATACATGGCACAACAGTAAAGGCACAAAATTGTAGTTTGAGTTTACATAAGGTGTTTCAAAATGAACAAACATCAACCTAATGCTCTTCAAACTGATTATCAGAAGTCAGATTATGAACTTAATAAGGAAAAAACTAATCACAATATCAAACCTTTGAGTGTATTTTCTCCCATCCTTCTACAGTATGTAACTCACCTGCTTTCTGTAGAGGGAAAGAGATACAAAGAGAAAAGGGTGAAAGACTCTGGAGTTACGTCCTTTTTCTCATGCTATTTATTATTAGTATTCCTTTATATATATAAATAACAATCTAATATTAGCTCAGTTTTATTTCTTATTCATATTCTGTGAAACTAAGGGATATTTGGCAGTGACAAATGAAAAACATACAAATGTTTCAAAAGCAGTATACGAATATATACGGAATGTACCTCACCAATGAATGACTATTGATCATAGAAGTGCTATTGCAAAATTGGCAAGTGCTTTGTTTTACTTTCTAGAACTAATTTGTATAATCGCAATTGTAGTGACTTAAATTGAATCATTTCAGATTACATACTTGAGATGTTGAGTTTAGTCCAGATCGTGTGACTGAAAGTACATAATATCCTATGCAGTCAAGAGACCGACCATGGAAAGTAAACTCAAAAACTGATTAATGAAAACATCTACTGACCAGAGATATTCAACCACAGATACTGAGCACAGGGTTTTGTCTGAATTATTGCCTATCTGGAAGACAGTTTTCTGAAGCACAAGCTGACAGAGATGCTCGAGTTGTCTCTTGATGGTTATGGAGAGGAATGCCCTGCCAGGGCTCAGATTTTATGGAACAGCATATTGATTTGACATATTAGCTAGGTAATAGCTCTAGAAAACTGTTGTCATGAGCAGAAGGAAACTCCTATTTCAAACACTAAGCGGCAAAAGAAACAAATACATGGGAAAAGCTAAACAGGACCATTCTTCCCACTGAAATAGTCTGTAAGGGACTGTAGGGCAGAATTGGCCTCCCTAGAAATAGCACACCACTTCTGATCTGTAATTTTAACACCATTTATGCTTTTGCACTAAAGCACTGCAGGATTAAATGAAACAGGATAACATGAAACAGATAAAATGCTGTGAGCCATGACTAATCTCTCCATTTTGTTAAAAGTCTCTGAGCCGAACTAGGCTCCATTATGCCTACTATTTTCTCTGTATTTGGGAATTCAGAAATCTGCCTTATTTTCTGCATGTGACAGAGCCTCTGTGGTGGGCTGGCCACAGCCAGCAGCTAAGCCCCACAAAGCCACTTGCTTACTACTTCCTTCCCCCATGGGAATGGGTGACAGAATAGAAAAAGTGAAAGTCATGGCTCAAGGTAAAGACAGTTTAATAAGTGAAGGAAAGAGGAAGGGGTAAAAAAACCAAAACCAAACTGATAAGCTCACCACCTCCTACGGGTAAATGGATGCCCTTTCATTCTCCAAGCAATGACTACCTCCCAAGTAAAACCCTCCCCACAGTTTTATTGCTGAGCATGACATCGTGTGGTATGGGATTTCCCTTTGGTCAGTTGGCATCAGCTGTCCTGGCTGTGTCCCTTCTCAGCGTCCTGTGTACCCCCAGCCTGCTCGCTGGAGTGTCAGAGTGAGAAAAACAAAGCCTTGACTATTCAGCAATAGCCAAAACGTTGTGCTCTCAAATCTGGTTTAGTGACAGATGCAGACCCAGACCCAGTACAGCCTCCAAAGCTGGGATGAAGAATGAGTAATCCGCAACCTTCTCACAGATGCCCATGTTCCTTGCATGGCCTCATTTACCCACAATTGAAAACATACTTCCTCTCAAGACAGTGTGCCCAGTTCTTGGAGAAGTTGTCCATAGATTGTCTTTACTAACCAAGATAACTTTTCTATGGAGACTTTTTTGTTGAGGTAGAAATCAGAATTTAGTGTACTCCTGAAAATCCTCTCACTTCATGCCTTTTCCTGTTTACATTTGCCAAACTGCCTCAGCCTTGACAGTGCTCAGTGACACATCTACATTGTGCCATGATGCAGAAGGAGATCCTCCCTCTTCTAAATTGTCATTGGCAATCCCTTCTAGAAAGGCCTAGTGTGTCACACAGGCTGCAAACGTCACTTGCAGAAATCTATCAAAACAAAAGAACAAAGCTGGTTTTGTCAAATGGCAAGAAACTCACTCCATCTGATACAATAGTTCAGCAGTTAAATCACGCACCAAAATTGAAGAGCCTCAGTTTTGATACCCTGGAAAAGTTACTGCAAATAAGGATCTTGCTTCTCCCAAGAACATGAGGCCATTATTTTTTTCCTTACAGCACCTGCTGAAGCTGTGTAAAAACTGTGTGTGATTTATTAAGCCAAACCCAGAAAACGTAATATGCTCCATAGGAGAGGTTAGGCTTGCCAGCCAGGCACTTTGTTCTCTGGCTTCTTCTCCCACTGCTGGTCCTGCATCTTTTACAGGCTCTGAAAAGACCCTGGCAAACTCCTCTTCTCTGCCTCAAGAGAAAATGTATTTCTTTCAGGAAATTCTCGCTCTCTGATAGGAAGATTAAAATACCTATTTTACAAGAGGATTGGGCTTGATCAATCAAGAATAAATACAGGTTGGGACTGAAAATGCTCCAACTAGATCTAGTCAGGTACATGATGTTTCCCCCTCAGCCTTTTGCTAATAAACTGGTCGCTCTCACTCACCTTTGTGGAGTATACAGAAAATCTGGATACCTAGTCCAACATCCAGCCTTGAAGTACTGTCTTTACCTTTTTTCCTGGCCTAGAGTTGCTTTCTCAATAAAAGAAGGTCAGAAGCTTTTTTCCAGCTGCTCAATAGTTGCTCATTTTGTCTGTGCTTGCACATGCTGAATCAGCAATATTTAACATAATTGAAGAATTTTGTTCTATCTTCTATTTATAGTACTTGAAGCACTTATAAAAGAGCCTACTGCAGGTAATAATTTTTGAAAATATGCAGAAGAATGTGCTTCCTGACTTCCTCCTGCAACGCTCTGACACCAAGAGCTTGAGAAGCAAAATTCTGGAGAAAAATATCATCTTTATGAAAAATCCATGGGAAAACAGTAAGCAATTTTTAATGAGAGATCAGAACACAATTTTCCCTGTATGTGACAGGGCATCTGGATATGTCAGTTAACTATTTAACAGATAGAAATTCTTTTAACAATAAAATACTGTGTTTTTTTTTAACTTACATCATTTTGTCATGTTTTATGAATGCTTGACTTTGGATGTCAAACATGTTTTACAGTAACAGAGACACTCTGAGTACTACATTCTCTCCTGATTTACACTGGCATAAGCCTTGTATATGCAAATAGTTATTTTGAGTTGCAAAGTCTGTTCTGCAGTACAGAACAAGTGTTCACTGAGAACATGTATATTCAGCAGTCTACTTTGTCATCTTTAGGCACTGAAAGAGGAAATGTACTTCCAACAGGATATGTGTTAAATACATGAACTTAAGCATAGCTTTAAAGCTTTAGTGTGATTCACAGGACAAACAGAAAAGAAAACACTGAACTGCATGAGGTGCAGCATACTAGAATAAATTGACAGCATTTTTTTTAGTACTAGTCAATATCTTTCAAATTATATACCATTAAAAACAGAAAAAGCTAATGAAAATTTTAAAATATATTACCTATCTAGACATTAAAATCCCTTTTTAAACCCTGAGTTTCTTACATAAAAATTAGGGGGTTTTTCACTTTGCAGTCAGGGTGGTCCAGTTAGGACTACATAGGAAATAACTTATCTGGATTTAGTAGTGCCTAATTTCTTTTATCACATTGTACTTACAGAGTTTCACAGTATCACAGTATGCTAGGGATTGGAAGGGACCTCAAAAGATCATCTAGTCCAATCCCCTGCCAGAGCAGGAACACCTAGATGATGTTACATAGGAAGGCATCCAGGCAGGTATTAAAGGATTTTTCTTTCTCCTAGTCATTATAAAGTTATTTTTCAAACGTATTTAATCCAATCTGGTAACATATTTATTCTAAATCGCTAAGCTTTAAAACCAAATGCTGAGCATTTTCAATAAATATTGAAAATTGCCTGAAGTATTTTTTTCAACGATCGATACATTTCAACATACTTACTTCTAAGCATCTAAAGTAACTTAAGGAAATTGTTTCATCATTAATGTGGCAATTTTATTAGGATGAATCATTTCAGTATAAAGACTCTCACTAAAATTGCTTAGTTTGCTAAAATCAACAATTCTGTGATGAAGACAAGCTCTATTCAAAGCATAGCCATGCTGCCCTGTGAAAATAAGCTGAAAGGGAATAAGAAGTCTGGAAAGGCTTCAAAGCGTTTTCTAGTCTAAAGCCTTGATTAGCACCACAAAGAAATCTAACACCATGTACTTTCACACAAGTCAGGCACAACAACTCTTAAGGCATATGACACCTAACTGGCTGAGTCCACATGACTAGCTGAAAAATGTTATACTGCTAAGAAATTACGGTAATGGCATGCAAATGGAGTGGAAAAAAACCCACAACTCCAGGACTAATGTATAGCTATAGTTAATTTCATCTTCCAGACATAAGGTTCAGTCTATTTCACAGAGCTATTTAAAGCATTCTTTCTAGAATAATTTCCACTTTTACAGAAAATTGGACAACAGATAATTTAGGTACCAAAACTTCTTTTGATCTATAGACCGTGATATGTCATCATTTGTATACGAGATGTCCACCAATATCCTGAAATACTATTATATTGGTCTGTTTTGAAGAGTTAAGTAGGATTACTCATCTGCTGTTACTCATGATCACTTAAAGGGTATGATGAAATCATTCTGTATCGAATATAGCCGTTAAACCCCAAATCATGCTGTTGCTCATCTGTCCACTAAATCACATTTTTGCAACAGTCTACACTCACAATAGCCTGGAATCATAGAATCGTGGAATGTGTTGGGCTGGAAGAAACCTTTAAAGGTCGTCTAGTCCAACCCCGCTGCAGTGAGCAGGGACAATTACAAAACTTGATGCACAATCGATATGGTCCTTATCACAACTGTTTTGTGGCATAGCGTACTCATATTACTACACATGAGCATTGAGATCCTCTTTTGCTCTAATTCAGGTGTGGTATAACTCTTGCTTCCCTCCTGCTGCTTGACATGCTCTGTATTAGAGGAAGAAAGTTTGCAGCTATTTCTGTTTTTCTGAGAAATAGCTGAAGATGACTTCGCTATAGGGAAGAAAGGTGAGTAGAACACAAATACATATATGGACCACACATCCCCAAAACATGAGATGATAACTAATCTATCCTTATATGCTTATGAGTCAGATGAGATGTGACAGGCATGCAGTCCTTTCTCCCAAAAAAGAAGTGTGGAATGCAGTTTGGGAAATGGTATATGGCCCTTATATATAATATATATATATATACATATATATAATAAACAGAAAAGAAGTTCTTGGCTGCAGGGACTTGATTCATTCATGCAGCAGAGCAGCTAAGGAGAACTCGGTCTCCCAGCATCTACCTGCAAGGAACCTCTACTGTAAGAAAAACTCCACATTGCTCTCTCCTTGAAAGACTGACTTCTGCTTATGATTAATGGGGGCTGGGAGGTAATGCATAGGGCAAGGGTACTGTGGAAGAGAGGTGTCTACCATTCATCTCTACTTGTTTTATTTGAGCATCAGCGTTACAGTCACTCGGTAAAAAAACCCGTATGTTAGCATTAACAAGAATAATAAAAAGTAACAGTGCAAACTTCTCATCTCTACCAGGATAACAATGAAAGACTAAGAAGATGACCACCATGATTAGTTTCTTGTTCTATGTGATATATGAACAAGTTCCATTCCTGGAAAAGCTCTGATTCTCCTATTAACAATACTTAACGGCTCAAGTGATGATCATACTTGTGAGGTTTCAGAAAACAGCACTACAGTGGTTGGCAGCTGCTGAGTGAAGAGGCTTGAGGTAAGGAATTTCATCAGCTTTCTGACAGGTGCAGTACCAGTGACATGTCAAACCACATGGCTTGCAGGTCTTATAATTTTAATTTACCATAGAAGCTTTAAGTTTCAGAGGAACTTGACTCAAGTTTGACATAAATTTTCACTCATTTCACTGTGTTTAGTTGTGAAATTTTTTTGTTTAGTACAAGCCAGGAGGACTGCAGATCATTCATGCTCATTCTTCTAATTTGCATACATTTCTATTTCTTTTTAAAGTTTATTCTCTGACAAGTACAAAACTAGAAAGTATATAAATATAAACCTGAAATATACATTCTTGTCATTTAAGATAAGTATGTACTGAAAAGGTATTAGATAGTTGTTGAAGGCTGGGTTGGCTCAGATTACATAGTTCCCATTTATGAAATATATAGAGAATTGAAACTTAATAATAAAGATCCCAGTATGCAGATGCTTTAAAATCAATGGGACAGAAGAAGCAGATTTAAATGCAAACAGCAAACTGTACTACTCAGAAAAGGAAATACTACTAAAGCACGGTACCACAGGAAAATTTTCCCTATTCTGCACCTTAAGAACAAATGAAAATAGCTTTTTTTTTTTTTTTTATGCTGTGATTGGTTCCTCTCATCCTTAGTGTGGAGAAGACAGGCTTTATCAATCTGTTTGGAGATTACAAATTGATGTTGGAAATGCCTATTGGAAACCATTTAAACTTCCTCATGGCAAGAGAGTGCCATCAAGTATGTGCCATCAGAGGCTTGCTCAGGTATTTCTAAAAGACTGCAGTGATGGACCTTCCACTGTTAATGACGTGACCTTCCTACAATTTAGCTGGGAAAAGAAGAGAAGAAGAATCAAAAAGCCACTCTGGCATGATTTTTGTCGGTGACTCAGGCAATCCTTTCTTCGAGTTTGGGTCTTTGCTGCCCTCATGTGGCTGGTAGATTTAAGAGTCCTCTCAAGGTAGAAAAGGGCCCTTGGTGTGTTCAAACACTGGGCAGATAGACTTTTGTTACAGAGCGTTCAGTATCTGATGGGGTTGATTATACTTAGAAGAAGTAAGTACTCCCTGAAAACAAATCATAGCAGGTAGCATTAGGGATTGCTATGTGATTTCTATTTTTTTAACATACATATTAAGATGACATGCATGATTACTCATTTTTCTCATGTGTTTTCATCATTAAAATATCCTTGGATGTTGTCAATTAATTCTGAACTAGTAAGGTTAATCGGTACTTCCATTAACAAAAAACTCTTATGTAAGTTAAGAAATGAGATCTAAAAATGACAATGTAACTCCAGTAACATTTCTTTTGTTTTTAATCTGTTAATAGATCACAGAAACAAAGGCTGACATGCAGATTGCCTCACTGTCAGTAGCAAAATTCCCGTGAACTCCAGAAGAGTCAAATTGACTTAATTCAAATTGAAATTTAAAAAGAAAGCATAAAACCAGTGCTAAATACAAATTCTTAATCTGTTCAGTCTGCAACAACAGTCAACTGACTCACATCAGTTGTTCCCTCTACTCTTTTCAACAAAGCAAAGGTTTGCCAGCATTAGCTCTTATTGTAGGCAGTCATTTACATACCTGCTTTGAGCTTTTCAAATACTTAATGGAAAAGGGCTGTTATTCAGAAAGTCTGCAAACATTTTTTTTTAAAAAAACCCCATAGTATCAGGGTATATGGGGCTTAGCCTAGCTGTATAATCCATAAGGTTATACTAGCATCAGAGAATGGTTCTTTCTATAATAAAGTTGCTTCAGCCTGCCCAAAACTTGACAGAATCAAGAACAAAATGATCTGGCAATCAAATACTAACTAACAAAAAATCAACAGGCTCTGAGCTCTTTTCAGCAGTATCACTGACTGCAAAGAGAGGCTTGAATCCTACCAGGACAACCCTGCGAGATGCATATTAACACTGCGGATGGCTACATGCACTTCACAAGGATAAATTAATAGCAAGTACCTGGCAATGGCTCTGGAGAGTTCCTGTATTTAGTGTAATGCTTTTCTCCTGCTAAGCGCTTACAACTGAATTCAGCTATGACAAAAGTAGTGATCACTCCAAGTCAGCAAGAGTTGTGACAGCTTACTTATGAGTCGAATTTAACTGTATGATTATCAGAGAGGTCTTAACGAGATAAAAAAAAAACCCTTGATCATGATAGAAGAATTCTCTCTACCACTGCAAGAGGCAGGGTATGGATCCTGCAAGCCTGTTGCACATCAGGCAACAGTTGCACGGCATCTTACAGAAGTGTTGGCTGAGTTTCAAAAGTTGCCTTTAGCACTGGAAGCGTAACACTCACAGCAGGAATGGTCTCTTAGAACTAAGACTCCTGTGAAATTGTGTGCAGAAATGAAGCAGACAAGAAAAAAATGAACTTTTAACAGTAGCACTTCTCATATCCTGCCTGACAGTCTCTAGACTAGAATTCGCTGCACTTGAATCCCAGTATGTTTGGAATTCAGCAGCCGAAAGGATCCAGGAATTTAGAACTTTCCAGTATTCTTGGGTACATATGCATTTTTAGAAATAGAGTACACCATGATGTTTCAGAATAGATTTTGTATTCAAACATAGAGAACACAGACTTTCAGAGAACACAGACTTTCAGTTATAAACTATAATGCAATGAATGGACAGCCCTCATAATACTTTGTTCTGAACAGAAGGATCTTTCCAGAGTTATGTTCGAGGTCCTAAGGGAAACTTAACTTGAAAAAGGGAAAAACATTTGAATTTATAGGAAAAGTACGGGGGGTGGGGTGGGGAGAGAGGGTATTTTACAAAAATACCCTCTGTAAACCTGCAAATTCAAACAACAGCCCCCCTCTCTTCTCCTCTTTCTCTTTTTTTTTCTTTTTTTGTTGTTTTGAGGGTTGTGTTTTTCTGTTGGCAGTTTCCTCAATAATATTTCATAATTTTAATGAATCTATACGTGAAGACATTATAAATGCCCTTAAATAACTATTTTCTTATGCTGTAATAATAGCATTTATTGAGTTCTGTGAAATGGGCATAGATATTGCTAAAACTCTATATGTTCTCTAGCACGTTAACACAGGAATATTGAATTGCGTCATAACTCCTGATACAGAAATATGAATATGAACTTCCAAGAGAAGTAGCTAAAATATTTACTTTAGTAATATTACCAGTATATGATCATATTTTTTTTTTAATGAGCAACTTTATGTCTTTTAGCTTGCATTTTAAAGCTTTGTAGCTTTGTATTTGTGAAAGTCTGAAACAGCAGTGCAGCACTGCAGAGTAGTTTTTTACCGTTACTTGGAAAAGCAACAAGGAAAAGCAGTCCAGTGTTTTTTTTTTTTAATATAAGCACAAATGTTTATACAGATAATGCTGACAACTACTTTCAGAATTCATTGCAAGGTCACTGAAACAATTTCATTTATATTTTTCACAAAGACATGGGAGAAGCGAGATGAGCTGAGGTTTTCAGTAGTTTCAGTTGACCCAGAGGTTTTGCTAGGAGTCTGCTGAACTGAAAGAAAATGGCCATAGGGTTTGAATGCCATTGTCAGGAGACTGTTTAGATAGATGATTTTTGTTCCTATCTGGATCTCAGAACTTACACAAATCTGGATTTTGAACTGATTTACTACAGCTGGCAAGTGAATGTTCAATGAATTATGGCAAAAACTATAAGCCCTTTTTCATATCATTGAGCAACTATATGATAAGTACTGCTGAAGCAGTGCAAATATACTTCATTTTAAGGTTGACTTTGTAGACCCATCAGTTCAGAAATGACTGTGGGAAGAAACAAGAATATTTTATTTGCTGCACTACAATAAAAACTTCAAAATTATAATAGAACTGTATGGATAGATTATAAAACTATATTGATGTAAGTATTTCTATGTTTTTTCTCCTCCTTTAATGAGAACAGTTTCATTCTCCACCTCAGAAATTAATGAATACCTGAGAAAGCTGTTTCTCAGTGGAAAACAAGCTCATCAATATGCCAGAATGAGTGTCTAAAAGAATAATGACCTGCAGTCTTCACACAAGAGAACCCTTTTTTGTTTGTTTGTTTGTTTTAAAAAGGGGGCATTTAATTACACACACTTTTTTCCTCTTTGGTTCTGGTTTCTCAGAATGATTTAGTCTCTTTCCCTACTCTGAAATAAGACAAGATCCTCCAGTGAGTAATGCAGCCTCATCTTAAGGTAGCTGTCTTCACTGATTATAGAGGGAATCTGGAGTGTCCCAGTTCTGTGTTTAAAGATAAGCAGAATAACTCTAGATTTCTGGGGATATTTTCAAGGGTTCATGAGCAGCTAAATAACACCGCCCAGAAGAAATGCCCAATTGCCTTAATTCTTCTTAAAAATTCTCACTTGACATTCCCCCATCAGTATAATAGAAATCATCCCTTATTTTGCCTCTCACTTTTCTCTGTTTTGTGGGGTTTTTTATTTATTTCCCACTATGAGTATCCATAGTGCCCCTACTGTAAATATCAATCTGCCAGCCTTGGTTCTATAGCAGTAACCATGAAATTCAGGCAATCTGTTCCTTTGTTAGTTGTTCAGTAGCATAAATCTCTCTGAGACTGCTTCTCATTTCCAGATGAGAAAAACCATACCCTTCCTACCTCAGAGGAAGGAGGAAAAATGTATTCATTGTTAGGAAGCGCTTAACTTCTGAAGTGAGTGAGAATATAAAAGAACACAAATGAAGTGAAATCATGCTACTTATCAGTGGAAGTATACTTTTCAAGTCTATTTTTCTTTAGATTTCCTGATCAGCAATCCCTACTTTTTACTGTGAATTATAGATTCAATTCTGCAAACACAGAAAAAAAAAATCCCACCTTGAAACTGAAAACAAGTCTTGTCCAGTTTCAGAGAAATAGTACAGTTGTTCAAATTATTTGTTAGGAATTGTTTAATTAGAAATTTAGTTACTCTTTACCCTTCCCACCCACTCCCAACATTCATATAAAGCTTTTCTTTTTTAGTAATTTTCAGATAAACCTTTTAGGCAAACAAACACAACATTCCACTTTAAAGGAACTGAAATACTTACGTTTTAAGAAGTTCCTACAGCATACACAGATTATTTGTTCTGAGAATGAAAGCAAAATGCACAAGTGTATACACACATGCAGGAACGATACTTGTTTTAATGGGTTCAGGAAAGACTATGACATAAATCTTACGGGCTTAATCTAGGCTGGTACAAATTAACGCATAGCTGTACAAAAATTCAGTGGTCTAGAACAACTTTCACAATCTCAGATTTCAACCTATTATCAAAAACCTTAATTATTTGTGAAAGCAGTATATAAAGTGATTTAAAATGTTTTCCCAAAGAGAAGCACAAGGCCACAATTACAAAATGTTCTTCTTATACTACAGTTTCTCTAAGAACGAGCACTTCAGCTTGTATTATTTCCACAAGATTGAGAAAGAGGATGTGACTTTGCTTGCAGTTCACATTTCATTTCTCTAAACTCTTTAATTAGAGAAACTTCTTTTCACTAAGTGCTAATTCAATCATGTATGTCTATACCATGACTCACTTAAATGGGTACATCTTCAACAAGAAAATGTTAGCAGTGAGAAAGAGATTGCAAAACCTCACATCTGCACTACCATCAACTCCTTTAACAGGCTTTTAGTAAGGTTTATGAATTTAGGTGAGAATGCCAATAGCTTTCCAGGTGAAAATGTTTCAGATTTCAGAAACTGTTCAACAGCAGGTCCTCACAGTCACAGTATCTTTGAGGAGAAATGTTTAAAGTATATGTGGAAGGTAAATAGTTTCTTTAACTGAGTTGAAGGATTGTTAGTTTAAGACATATGTGGCAATTCGCTCTATATTTTAGATATAAAAGCACTACTTCCAGGATGTGGTGGAGACTGGGCCATGTACGTTCTATGGTAGATTTCATTTAGGTACTTCTATTTCTGTGCAGCAAATACTGATCAGTCTACCTCGAGAGACTTGAAGCCATGCATACTGACACCAGTGGCAAGTATCAATGTGATTTTAATAATGTAGGACCACGGTTTTAATCAAGCAAATCAGTAACACTCAAAATAAATGAAATCATCTTTATGCATTACTGATATGGACCATCAGCTATCTAACCCAAGGATTCACACACACAGTTACCTTTGATGACTCAAAAATACACCTGTTACTGAGGGGAACATATTTTCCAAGTTGTTAGACAAAGCATGACAAAGTAATGGATACCTTTACATGAAATTGTGTACCAAATATAAGAATCCAGAGCTTCTACACTGCAAGAATTATTATTAAGAACATTGCAGTTTATTTTGTACATCCTTTCAACATCCCACCCCACTCCACTTAAAATGTTTCTAGCAAATAGCAAGCTGATAGTTGTGGTTAAATAAGATGCCAGATGGAAACCTGGCCACATCCTTTGGTAACATACAGCTATAAAACATCAGAAGGGGTCAAATTAATTTCTCTATGACTTATTTTATGCCATGTAGACAGTATCAGCAATATTAACTGTTGGCTGATGTCATGAGATAACCATCATAATCAAAATAATAGCAAAAATCTGCAAGCTTGGAATATTTAAATTCCAACAAACAGAGTTGTTTTCTTATTCTGTCTCTCAGCAGCCTGGAAAAACCTTGTAAAGCTCTTAAAGTCGTTCTACTGGTAAATTTTTTTTTTTTTAAATGATTACTAAGAAAGCAATATGGATTTGGAATGTTCCTACCATGATTAACATATGCTTCATCATTTGCTTTTTGAAGAATTACAAATAAACAAATTAAGCCAACATATTTTTGACTGTATTAAGTTCTAGCACCATTGTGCATGCCAGCTTTCTTTTGAACCATCTCTCAGCCTAGACTCAGGACAATCTTCAGAAGATCTCCCATTCTTAATGATATTCTTGGTGAGTTTTAAAAAGACAAACGCCCTACCTTTCTGCAGTTTAAGTGTTTGAGGACTATAATTATAAACAAAGAATATGTAGATAGGTCTCCTTCACACTTCACCAATGTGTTTGAAAAGCATGCGGAGATAGCTGGCTGCTGATAAAGCTTGTCTTTGGGGATGGTCTAATATATAACAGGAACTGTGCCACTTAAAGGTAGGCCTTAAGAGTGACAGGCATATTTTTCTGTCTTGACCCCAGTTCCTATATAATTCAAACATATCATTGAGAGCAGCACGATATCACACAAGGGTATAAGGTCCTAAGTGGATATAATATACTGCTTCTAACAAAGCACTATGAGGGGTGACAGTTCCATGCAAACTATCTCATTATTTCAAAGTATTGACCTTTAAGTGAGAACTGCAGTTATTTAACAAAGTAGAAGATAGAAATACTGGTATTTGCCTTGTGTAGGTGGAAGCTTGTATCCAAAAAAACCACTTTTCATTCAATTCTAGTCGACATTTAAATCAATCATTCTTCATTTTGCAATTAACACTTTATATGAACATAGTTGCACATTTGCTTAACTAATATCCCAGGGCCACATACTTAAGCTGAAGAATGTAATACTCAATTGTTCTTGATAGAAGAAGTGGGACTCATTCACGTGTGCTAGAATGAATCGGCTTTCTAAGCAAAAGATGCTGAGAAAACTAACATCTTAGAGGTGTGCAGATCTATAGCCCCATAACAGAAGACCTAATCCCATTCACTAGCTAACCTTCAGTCTGCAGTTATTGATTTGACTGCTGGGATGCACTTTGTTGTTGCTTCAGGGATTAATCAGTCTTGTTGCAGCAATAACCTGGTCAGCTCCACTTGAAAAGGTGCTGAATAATGAAGAAGATCACAGCAAGACACTCAGCAAACCTGGAGAGAGAAAAATGTAAAATCAACATGACTTTCTGCATTTACAGAACATTAATATAAACAAACAATTTTAAAAGTGCAGAATTTTGTTACAAGGTATTTATTCCAGAATTTACAGTTTGGTTTAGGTTACATAATTTCACAAGATTTACTCCGAAGATAGAGCATGGCACTGATTTTTAATGGAGTGTATAAAAAAGAAGAAAGAAAATTCCCCCATTCTGTGACAACTCTTAAAATTATTCTCATTTTAAATTGTGCAGAGAATTTGAAAAACATTCCAGGTGCTTCTTAACATAAACATTAATTAAATCAGGAAAGAAACCTGAAAAGTTTCCTTGTTTAGTATTTTGTTTAGGTCACTGAAATTGGTTTCAACAAGATACTACAGATAATTACATTTTCTAAACAAGAATTTGTTCTTAACAAAATAAAATAACATCAAAAGACAAGTTTTAGACCATATAAAACCACTGGTTTCCAATAAAAAACTGAAGTGGCAATTTTGCTCAACAACTTGGTTTCAGCAAATACATTTCGAAGAAAACCAAAACAAATAGAGCTATGTTGGTCGTGGAGGCCACAGGGACTCTCTCCCGCAAGATCTGAAATAAATCCAGTTGGGAGTTAGTATGCAGATAAATGTGCCAAAGTTATCTAAACCATTGTGGAACTGGAATTCAGATGCATAGCAAACTGCTTCTTCAAGACAGTGGGAGAACTGTAGAAGAGAACAAGGGTCCCCACAGGAGTCCCACAGTGAGCAGCGGGGTTTGCAACAGCTGCTGTGGCAAATGACACCCTGTGTGCACTTCTTTTTGTAAACCAGGAAAATGAAAAAACTCTATAATCACTGGGTGGAACATTCTGTTTTCTTCTATGGTCCTTTACAGGAAATCTTCTCATGAACTACAGTATTTATGAGGCATCTTGTGACAACTAATCACAGTACCATTTTAATGCCATTAAAAAAACAGCAAGCAAAACCTCAGCTTCAACAACACTTCAGTGCAGCATGTGTTACCTTCGGGCTTCTGTCACCATTTTGTTGTGAAGACAGGTAGTGTGGGGAAAGGGGGATTTAGAATTGGAAAAGTTCAACAAAGAAACGTGGTTCTTCCCTATTCACCCAGGACACAACAGCAAGTCCATGAGAATGCTCAGTTGCTTTGGGGCACTATTCTAATTGCTTGAGAGAGTAACATCCAGGAAGGCAGCAGTAGGTAAGTCACCTCTGGATACCTGGACAGGCCGAGAGTAAGCTGGTTTGGGAAAACCAGAGCCAGGTATTCCTCACTACTCTTATTTCATCACTGGACTCGCAGCAATTATCCGACCAATGAACAATGCAGTCACATCAGCTATCAAAAATATAAGCTACCTTCTAGATTTCCCTCCGTGAAAATGATAATTTTTTTATCCCCATCCAAAATCATTAAAACAGTAGGAGTTAGCATGATGAGGTGACTCTATACAGAAATTGTCTTAAGGCAACCATCTTCAGTAGCATTTCTCATGCGGTTAAAACTGTTAGCTTGAAATTCCTAGGGTTTATGTCCGTATGAATTTATGTAGTTTCATAGAAATTTATAGTTTCAACAATTACAGTGATGAGAGCCTGAAGCCAAGAAAGGCTTTTCCTCGTGCCTCAGACTTCAAGTTGAATATTTCATTTATTGAGATGTAATCTGCTATGAAAACTACTGTTCTGGTACATCAAACAAAATCACCTTTAATATTGTTTTATAGATAATTTAGCAGGAAAGAGCTTACAGAATACCCTCATTCTGAATTAGCTCTGTCACTAGAACTATGATAAACATAGTTAGCTGGCGATCTTTGGGCTCTACTTCATAACCAAACCAAAGGATATTCCATATTCTTAATTATATAAGGACTTGATCAAGTTAAATTCTAGACACAACCTTTTATTTTTAACATTTTTATCCAGGCCAGTTTTGTGCTTTGCAGTCTTCTTAAGGATAATACAATAAAGTGCTGCTTCTGACCAAAAACTGGGACCTTTGTACCTCACATCCTCTGTGTCTCAATCAAAGGCCACTGTACTCAAGATAGTTTCACCAGACAATACCTTTAACTGCAATAAATTTCTGCAACACTAAGCAATGGAGTTACATTGATTTATGTCTACAGTAAATTATACAATTTACTAAGAATAACTAAACTGTGAAATTTTGGAAAGGAAAAAGTTTAGGTGTTAGGCTTAGAAAATTAATTTTGCAAGTAAAGCTGTGCAAATAACTGATTATGTTGATCTGTATCAGAAAACAATAAAAACCCTAGTATTTAGGGCAGATAAAAAAAATAAAGAATTTCTGTTTACTTACAAAAATGTCATTCTCCCTATCCCCTCAAAACATAATTCTCAGAGTAAATATTCCCTACTGGAGCTTAAAAAATTAAAGTTTTTTGGTTGTATTTTCTTATTGGCTGGCTTTTTAATTTTTTTTTTTAATTTAACAAATTTGGAGTTGATATTTCATTTTGAAACAGCAAGTTGAAACGTTAAAATTAAGTATTTTGGGTTTTCTCCCCTTGACACACACCCTGTTCTCTACCTCCTGCCCACCCTTCTTCTCTCGCTCTTTATCACAGACTCTTCAATGAACCTGGCCAGAACTCAAGGGTTGAACTTTGTCCCAGACTAAATTCTCAGTCTGCGAAGTCAAGTAAAACAAATCAAGATTAGGGTCTTCATCCTTTTTTAGGCTGAGCACTAGGATGTTACTCCACAACCGTCCTCATTAAAATTGCCACATGAATTTGTATTATAGGTATGCAGTCAGAACAGCTCAGCATTCCTCAGCCACCCTAATAAAGGAAGTTTTCTGGAAAGTTAGTGTTATATTGATACACAAAATCTACAGCCAGAAAGAGAATGAAGAAGGTCTGTGTACAGTATGTATATGACAACACAAAGCCTAAAAGACAAAGTATTCTGGAAGAAAAGGGGGAAGAAAAAAAATAAAAGAAAAAGAAAGGATAATTTGCTCATAAAATAAGAGTAGGGAATCAAAATTCTAGATGAATATGACTTTGTGACGTTATTTCCCATGCATTTTGTCTCAAATTCAGCCAGTTTACAACTCCCTGTGTTTTTCCACCAGCTTTTAACCCTTCTTCTCTTTCGCCAAGCTACATTTGAGTGACAGTTTATGTGCTCCAAATACAAGAGTTTTATATAGCCATTAATTTTTGTTGCACACTATTGCAGAATTAAAAACTGTTGTTGCACTGTTAACAACTATTGCACCATCAAAGTTTTTCTAGGAAGTATACAGAGCAAAAGGAAATCAATGTCTTGGAAATACTTCAAGATATTCTTATCATTGGACTAAACCAAGTACTGAAAACTGGAGGGGTGATAACAAGAAAAATTCTAGATGATGCTTGCTAGACCACTCTCCGTCGTCTTTGCCAAGTCTTGGGAGACGGGAGAGGTGCCTGAGGACTGGAGGGAAGCAAATGTCACTCCAGTCTTCAAAAAGGGCAAGAAGGAGGACCCGGGTAACTATAGACCGGTCAGCCTCACCTCCATCCCTGGGAAAGTGATGGAACGACTTATCCTTGGTGCCATCTCAAGGCATATCAAGGATAAGAGGGTCATTAGAGACAGTCAACATGGCTTCACCAAGGTGAAGTCGTGCTTGACTAACCTCATAGCCTTTTACGAGGATAGAACAAGGTGGATAGATGATGGCAGAGCGGTGGACGTGGTCTACCTTGCCTTCAGTAAAGCATTTGACACAGTCTCCCACAGCATCCTTGCTGCTAAACTGAGGAAGTGTGGTCTAGACTCTCGGGTAGTGAGGTGGACTGTGAACTGGCTAAGGGGAAGAAGCCAAAGAGTTGTGGTCAATGGGGCGGAGTCTGGTTGGAGGCCTGTATCCAGTGGAGTCCCTCAAGGGTCGGTACTGGGACCAGTATTATTCAATATATTCATTGATGACTTGGATGAGGGACTAGAGAGTACTATCAGCAAGTTTGCTGATGACACCAAGCTGGAAGGAGTGGCTGACACGCCAGAAGGCTGTGCTGCCATTCAGCGAGACCTGGACAGGCTGGAGAGTTGAGCAGGGAAAAATTTAATGAAATATAACAAGGGTAAGTGTAGAGTCTTGCATCTGGGTAGGAACAACCTCAGGTTCCAGTATAAGCTGGGGAATGACTTATTAGAGAGCAGTGTAGGGGAAAGGGACCTGGGAGTCTTGGTGGACAGCAGGATGACCATGAGCCAGCACTGTGCCCTTGTGGCCAGGAAGGCCAATGGCATCCTGGGGTGTATTAGAAGGGGGGTGGTTAGTAGGTCAAGAGAAGTTCTCCTTCCCCTCTACTCTGCTCTGGTGAGACCCCATCTGGAATATTGTGTCCAGTTCTGGGCCCCTCAGTTCAAGAAAGACAGGGAACTGCTGGAGAGAGTCCAGCACAGGGCAACTAGGATGATGAAGGGAGTGGAGCATCTCCCTTATGAGAAAAGACTGAGTGAGCTGGGGCTCTTTAGTTTGGAGAAGAGGAGGCTGAGAGGTGACCTCATTAATGTTTACAAATATATCAAGGGTGAGTGTCACGAGGATGGAGCCAGGCTCTTCTCGGTGACAACCACTGATAGGACAAGGGGTAATGGGCTGAAACTGGAACATAAGAGGTTCCGCTTAAACTCGAGCAGAAACTTCTTCTCAGTGAGGGTGACGGAACACTGGAACAGGCTACCCAGAGAGGTTGTGGAGTCTCCTTCTCTGGAGACATTCAAGACCTGCCTGGACACGTTCCTATGTAGCATAATCTAGGCATTCCTGCTCTGGCAGGGGGATTGGACTTGATGATCTTTCGAGGTCCCTTCCAATCCCTAACATTCTGTGATTCTATGATTCTATGATTAAGTTATCAAAAATAGTGCTTTTAAAAGTCCCTAATTTTTCAAACTCACCTACTTTCTTGTGCTGAACCCTGAACCCTGCTCACATAACTGGCTATGATACCAAGGTCAAATGTAGATGTTTCCCTTTGCCTGTGCTGCAATGAGACACTCATTTTGCTGTGTTTATGTTTAAAGCAGAAGATAAAAGGCAGTGTAGGAATCACGAATAAATCTTGAACAAGACTTACTATCCACTAAGTAAGAAATCCCAGGCTCTCCTCTTATCCCATCCACTTGGTCCTTCCAGGAATCAACAAAAAGTAGCACGTGTGGTTCCCTGCACATCTTTTTCTTCTTTCATACTGTAGTAGAAAAGTGTGAGGGAAACTGCGTACTGCTGTCTGCACAAGTAGTATGGCAGAAATTAACCTACAGCTCTAAGTCAGGTCAAACAACACAGAATACAAAGCAAAAGAGGCTTTTCTTCCCTAACATGCCCATTTGTTCTTGCTTTACTGTTTTACAGTTGTGACATTAAAGCCACTGCTGCTTTGAATCATTAAAGCTTGTGGGGTTATTTTGCTTCTATAAATGTTCTCTGTCCCAAGCCTCCTGGGCACATAACATATTTGTTTTCTCTATTTAAATTAACCAAATATATCTTCAGTCATCTTTCCTCATCCTCATTACTGCACATTGCAGTGAGAGTTTATTGTCTTGTGAATCTTTTCCATAAACTACTGAGAAGAGAATTTCCTGTCAGGACACTGAAGTTCCTTGCAAACTTAATTTCTAAGTTCTGAGCAGAAACAAAGGAACTTGTTTTGCTCTGCTGTGAATTTTTCCAGTTGCATCAGCTTTTCACAGAAACACAGAATGTTAGGGATTGGAAGGGACCTCAAAAGATCATCAAGTCCAATAACCCTGCCAGAGCAGGAACGCCTAGATTATGCTACATAGGAACGTGTCCAGGCAGGTCTTGAATGTCTCCAGAGAAGGAGACTCCACAACCTCCCTGGGCAACCTGTTCCAGTGTTCCGTCACCCTCACTGAGAAGAAGTTTCTGCTCGAGTTTAAGCGGAACCTCTTATGTTCCAGTTTCAGCCCATTACCCCTTGTCCTATCAGTGGTTGTCACCAAGAAGAGCCGGGCTCCATCCTCGTGACACTCACCCTTGATATATTTGTAAACATTAATGAGGTCACCCCTCAGTCTCCTCTTCTCCAAACTAAAGAGCCCCAGCTCCCTCAGTCTTTTCTCATAACGGAGATGCTCCACTGCCTTAATCATCCTAGTTGCCCTGTGCTGGACTCTCTCCAGCAGTTCCCTGTCTTTCTTGAACTGAGGGGCCCAGAACTGGACACAGTATTCCAGATGGGGTCTCACCAGGGCAGAGTAGAGGGGAAGGAGAACCTCTCTTGACCTACTAACCACCCCCCTTCTAATACACCCCAGGTTGCCATTGGCCTTCCTGGCCACAAGGGCACACTGCTGGCTCATGGTCATCCTGCTGTCCACCAAGACTCCCAGGTCCCTTTCCCCTACACTGCTCTCTAATAAGTCATTCCCCAGCTTATACTGGAACCTGAGGTTGTTCCTACCCAGATGCAAGACTCTACACTTACACTTGTTATATTTCATTAAATTTTTCCCTGCCCAACTCTCCAGCCTGTCTAGGTCTCGCTGAATGGCGGCACAGCCTTCTGGCGTGTCAACCACTCCTCCCAGCTTGGTGTCATCAGTAAACTTGCTGATAGTACTCTCTAGTCCCTCATCCAAGTCATCAATGAATATATTGAATAATACTGGTCCCAGTACCAACCCTTGAGGGACTCCACTGGATACAGGCCTCCAACCAGACTCCGCCCCATTGACCACAACTCTTTGGCTTCTTCCCCTTAGCCAGTTCACAGTCCATCTCACTACCTGAGAGTCTAGACCACACTTCCTCAGTTTAGCAGCAAGGATGCTGTGGGAGACTGCGTCAAATGCTTTACTGAAGTCAAGGTAGACCACATCCACTGCTCTGCCATCATCTATCCACCTTGTTATATCCTCATAAAAGGCTATGAGGTTAGTCAAGCACGACTTCCCTTTGGTGAAGCCATGTTGACTGTCTCTAAGGACACCTCTTATCCTTGATATGCCTTGAGATGGCACCAAGGATAAGTCGTTCCATCACTTTCCCAGGGATGGAGGTGAGGCTGACCGGTCTATAGTTACCCGGGTCCTCCTTCTTGCCCTTTTTGAAGACTGGAGTGACATTTGCTTCCCTCCAGTCCTCAGGCACCTCTCCCGTCTCCCAAGACTTGGTAAAGATGATGGAGAGTGGTCTAGCAATGACATCAGCCAGCTCCCTCAGCACCCGTGGATGCATCCCATCTGGACCTATGGATTTATGGATGTCCAGATTGCTTAATTGGTCCCTAACCCAGTCCTCATCGACTAAAGCAAACTCCTTCACTGCCCTGACTTCCTGTGGGGCCTCAGGGGAATGGGGCTCCTCAGGACAGTCTCCAGCAGAGTAGACACAGACAAAGAAGGCATTCAGTAACTCTGTCTTCTCTGTATCTTCTGTCACCAAGGCACCCACCTCATTCATCAGTGGGCCTACATTGCCTCTGGTGTTAGTTTTATCTGCCACGTATTTGAAAAAGCTCTTCCTGTTGTCCTTGACCCCTCTCGCCAGGTTCGATTCTAGGGAGGCCTTTGCTTTCCTAGTTGCCTCCCTACATCCTCGGACAACAGCCTTATATTCTTCCCAAGTGGCCAGCCCCGCCTTCCAAGACCTGTAAATTCTCCTCTTGCCCTTGAGCTTACCCAGCAGATCCCTGTTTAGCCATGCAGGTCTCCTGGCTCCCTTCCTTGACTTCCTACGTGTCGGGATGCTCTGATCTTGAGCACGGTAGAAGCAGTCCCTGAACGCTAACCAACTATCTTGGGCCCCTTTACCTACAAACAGCCTTGCCCATGGGATTTTCTCTAGTAATTGTTTGAAAAATCCAAAGTTTGCCTTGGCAAAGTCCAGGGTTGCAATTCTGCTTGCTATTTTGTTTCTGCTACATGAGATCTTGAACTCCACCATTTCAGAGTGCAGAGAGGGCCCTCTGTTCCCCTCAGGAGGGAGTCTCCAATTACAATTACCCTCCTTTTTTTCTTAGATTAAGAAGTCCTAACGCATGTATCCGAGCGACTTATCCTAGACAGCCCTATGGGTGAACCCTCCACTGACTCTTCCTTTGCCTGGCTCTCATTGTCTAGAGCCCCATATCTGTTCTGCAGGGGCAACCGGGCAGGTGAGGGAGGCCGGGCAGGGATTTTCCTTCCTCTCCTGGCAGCACCTCCTTCCACTCCTCCCTATCCTTTAGGTCCCCCCCTTTTGCCTGATGGCCAGACGTGGGGGGATATTCTGCTCTTTGCAGAGCTTGCTGCTTGCCATTCAGGAACTGACTCCACCGATCTATCTCTCTCTCCGACTCCCTAATGCTCCTCAGCCTTTCTACTTCCTCCTTCAGCTCAGCCACCAGGCTGAGCAGATCGCTCACCTGGTCACGTCGGACACAAGTGTCGCTTCCACTACCCTCCATGGCAAGTGCCAGGCTCCGGCATTCTCTGCAGCCCGAGGCCTGAACACCCACATGCTTACGTGGGGCCTCTGTCTGGGAGCCCACAGTTTTTCTAACAACCAATGATCTGGTGGCAACCATAGTTGGCTCTACAATACAAGACTCTCCGAAAGCTGTGCACGGAATAGTTTACAACTCTTTTAAGTATTTGCCTTTTAACAAAGACTTACCCTTCTAGGCCTTTTGTTCAGTGGGCAGAGACTAGTCCCTGCCCTCCCCAAGGCTTCTTATACCCTGAGGGCAGAGTTAACAGCTGATCACCGTGTTTAAAATCGCCGCGATGCTGAGGGTGGCTCCGCCCACGCTATCTCGGGTGTCCGCCCTGGAGCTGCCTGTGCGGGCTCAGGTTTGGTTGCTGTAGCCGGCTTAAAAAAAGCCCCCAAAAGCTTTTTGCCAGCCTTTTTTTTTGCTTAGATTCCTTCCCCAGTGCAGTCTTACCTGCTCTGAAGCTGGCCATAGAAGTCCATTATGCATCGCTTAACAAGTCAAAGTTCCTTGAGCATTATGATTTAGTCATGATTAATCTAATCTAGTCCTAACAAGTCCAGCTTAGTTGAGAATGCCAGCCTATTACTCCTCCTAACATGGTGACATATTTCAAAGAGAAGTAATAAATCTTTTCTCCCACTAGTGTAAGCTATTAAATGAAAATATATCATTTTTATTTTAGGGACTGGACCATCTTTTGGTATACCAGCTCATTACAGTTGTAGAGGAAACCTCAGACAACATGACTATGAAAGTGAAATTGCCTCCAATTTTTCCTAAAAATAGACATGCCAGGACAATTCCCAGCTACTGAACTTGCAGACATTCCATGTTCACCACCAGCCCCTAATGCCTTTAATAGAGACAATATTAGTCTGTTTTCAAATCACAGAATTACAGAATAGTTGAGATTAGAAGGGATGTCTTGAGATCATCTACTCCAGTTGAGCCTCTCAGCTGTGGTCAGCTAGAAGAGTTTGCCCAGGACCATTAGGTTTCAGATACCTCCAATGTTGGAGACTCCACAACTCTCTGGTCATCCCATGCCAGTCAGAATAAGAGATAAGTATAATAGATTTAACAAAGGGATATTGATAACACCATTGCAGCAAGGTGCCTGACTAGAACTTCCTAACCTAAAAAAAATACCTAAAATCAGTGATAAAATAAAAGATGATCAAGTTCTCAGTTGTGGCATTCAAATACACTACTTTCATTTCATTTTCGCTTTACTCAATTTCCAGAATTAATTTAGTGCTTGTCCTTATCCTCATATCATAAACATTAATCCAAATACTTCCCCCTCAACAAAACTCATTATGTAAAACATTTGTATAATTCTTCATGTTATGTTCCTTATGATTCTTTATATTCTTGCACATGGATTACTTGTAAAGTTCTTCACCTAACTTCCTTTGTCTTCTCTCTACTGCAACGTACATTGCAGCAAAATATTCCCATATCAAAGGGATAGAAAATGGAAATCATAAGAGGGAGAGATATAGACCAATAATACACATGCTAGAGCAAGTTTCTCTTCAAAAAATTTCCACGAGTGCCATACAGTGATGCACAAGAGGTTGATTTAATGATGCATAGGAGATATATTATATGTTCTCATTTTCTTCAGGTGGAGAAGATACACTCCCAGTTAACGATTGCTGGCACTTCTAAGCCTTGTAATCCGTTGTTTCAAGAAGTCATCTCATTATGTTTGAGAGCACAAATGCCTGAAAAACAGCAACTTTCATTCTTGCAGCAGTTCATGTGCAGAATAATTTAAATGATCATCTTAGATTCATTAACCACTCCACCATCATTTTAAGAAGGAGTTATTATTAGTAATCCCAGGCAAGAGATGTAAAGTTGATGCCATGATTAACTCAGATTTATTGGGCAGAAGGCTAAGTGACACTATAGCTTAAGAGCTGAAATTTAAGTAATGTCTCCACTGAAAACACCCAAGGAAATAACATAAGGGGAATAATAAACCATAGATTCACTGCAACATGTAAGACTATTTCCATCTGTATTGCTTTATTTGTTCACTGTGGATGAAACACTGCAATGAATTTATTTAAGAGGAGTGTTCCTTATTTTATTTGCCTTTTGTCTGACACACCAATGTCACCATTGTCTTCTATCTGTTTTTGCATACTCTAGGCATTACGTTGACCTCAGATGTTTCCAAAGTGGAAAAGGTTTTCTGCCTCCACTGATAAGCATGATGTCAGTTCCTGATGATAGGCATTTCACAGATATCACAACTGTCAATATGAAAAACTAGAATACTTTGGCAATGTTTCGGTGGAAAATTATTTCTTCACAAAGATCTGACATACCCTTTAAGGGCTAAAGAATGTAACTATGGGCCCAGCCTAAGGAGGTAAGTGAACATCTTTGCAGTGACCTCAGAAGTCTCGGGGAATAAGACCCACGATTTCTTCGACACGTATAAAAATGTAAAGGATAAAGGGGAAGAGTCATTTACCACGCTTTACATTGTGAGGGTGAGTGGCGCCCCAGCATCCAATAGTATGCGCTCGATGTCTGGTTCTCTACAACAAAAGCTTTTTTTTTTTTTTTTCTACTACAGTCATGACAGTTTGGTTGATTTTTTTGTTTGTTTGTTTGGGTTCTTTTTTTTTTTCCCCCAAAGAAATCTTTATGGGGAAGTCAAAATCAAATGCTTTATGTGCCAAGGTTTTGTAGGGGTGTATAAACCTGTCCTGCTAACCCAGTCCAGGGTTAGATGGTTCAGGCTTTCAGTAGAAAATGCAGTCAGGAAATGCAGAATGCTCCCAGTGCTAGGGTCTCACCACAGCAGAGTAAAGGGGAAAAATCCTGACAAAAAAAAAGCAAACTCATCCCACCTATTCTACACCTCCATCCAGAAACATTTAAAAGCTAATAATTAATCCATTCAGACTGTACTGCTTTTCTAAATGTGAAGATTTTGGCATGAATTTACAGAGAACAGAACCTTCATAACCTACTACACAGCAAAAGAACGAAACATTCACCTAAAACTACATGATAGGATACAAGACCCACAGACACCAGGCTAGGTATAGCACTGTTTCTTCTAAAGATTTCACCAAGTGGATACCTTGGCTGCTGCACTCAGGGTCTGCTTTCTTAAAAAACGGAAATTCCACACTTTCACCCAATCTCAGGTCAGCACCAAAATAGGGCCTTCTGCAAAACAGCCTGAACTAACTCAGTAACCAAACAAAGACTTAAAGGGGCTGTGGAGAGTTACTGATATGTGTTTGAGAGTTTTGTTGGGGATTTTTGGTTTGTTAGTTTCATTTTTGTTTGTTTGTTTTTCCCAAAAAGACACAAGAATGCAAAACAAGATAGAAGATAACAAGACTGAATTTACAGGAGTAGGCTTACAGTCTCGTGTGCATATTTCTTAAGTACGTATCCTTCACCTTTAGTTTAGACAAGCCTGATTTATGCCCTACCTCTGAGACGGAAAGAAACAGACTGCACTATTTGAAATATGTCTCTCCTAAGTGCAGTTACCTCCCTGTCAGCATTTTTTCCGGTGGTGGCATTTCCTTACTCAGCCATACCTTTTCCCTTTTGTTATACCTCTGACACATTAAATCTTTTCTGATACACAGTGAAGAGAGGTAACTCCTCCAACCAATTTCTGATGTATCAATTTGTATTTGAAGTTCTCTTAAGCTTTCCAGTCTCCTGTAATTCTATACATTGCTACCTGTTTTAATGCAGAAGTAATGACAGAAATGATCACATTCTTAGAAGTATTCCCAGATATTTTCCAACCTTGTTTTGAACAGACTTACATACTGTTAAAAAATGAATTGTCTTCTTTTGTTATAAGTAGGCAGAGGTAGCTTTAAACAAAGTGAAAAGGGAGCTATAAAAGTTAAAATAGGTAGCACTGTAGTAGGTATAGAAGCTACCAGTAAAATCCAGAAGTCATAATGTTAGAATAGCAAGGACTGAATTACATTTAGAGTATTAGTTGTTTCAATAGGACGGGAATGACAGCCTGTAGAGACAAGTAAATACCCAGAAGTGGCATGTATCTTTTTGATAGAGAAAACGTTTGCTCTCTAATCCAATACAAATAGAAAATTATGATAAGGGGTTCTGAATCTGAATATCTTGAATGAGAAATACCAGAAACTCAAGAGAAAGATTTGCTTAGGATGCACTTGAGGGAGAATAATCTACATCACAACTAATAAGTGGAGAAAACCACATCTAAACAGCATAGTGCAAAGGATATGCGTTTTCATGTGTACTCACTTAGATGGCAGAGAAACAGATACAATATACACACTGATAAGTATCTCAGATATAAACTTCCTTTTAAAAACCCAGACAAAATAGTTGTCATTTCCTGTTTTGCCTCCTCAAGATCTTAGAAGCAAAAAATCAGAGTTTGCTTGGAAAATACAGTTATGGTTCCTTGCTGGACTTGTATAACAACAACAAAAAGATGTCATCAGCTTTTTATAAAGTATGAGAACACAATGTAAAGACAGGACTCTTGGAGGTTGTATACCCTGACAAACAATACAGACAGCAGAAGCCAAAGCAACAGTACAGTCTACAGTATTCCAAGCTGGAGTGGCAGATGATAGTATTTAACATTGTAGCTGAAAGATCAAGATGATGGGATTTAAACCACCAGTGGGAGATGTAGGACACATCCAACTGAAGCCAGCTCTCTGGTCTAATGAAGGACTACAACACACACATTCTCCTTTTAAGGCACCCTGATTCCTTCCATCCATGGCATTTGCATGGGTTACAGAAAAGGAAAAATCCATGGTGTTGGAGTGAGTAGTCACCACACAGGAGAGGGAAATCAGTTTGCCACCTAACTACTTACAGAACCGGAGGAACATAGAGGCAAGACGAAATTTAAGCCACAGAGAAGCCTGTACCACGCAATCAGAATTAATTTCAAGGAAAAAGACCCATAAAGTGCACAACTTTTTGACAAAAACTGTTTCTTTGGGGTTTGTTTATGTGTTTTGTGGGTTTTTTTGAAAGAAAGAATATTGAGAAGCACGCACGAACTCCGAGATGGTGGAAAACAGAATTCACTTTATTGCAAGCAGGCACACATATATATACCTACTAGCACGAAGCACTATTTTTGGGTTACAAACAAGAGACCAGACTATACAGCCAGGGTTGTTATTAGCTCATGTATTCCTTCAATCACTCTGTTATCACACAGGGAAAACAGACTTGGCCAGGTCTGTTTTGATCATACTCTCCCATTCACTCCCATGCACATCTTGTGTACAAGAAGCACCTTATCTGTTCATTCTCACGGGCATGCTCTCAACATGAGCTGGTCAGGGTCTCTTTTCATTCTAAGCAAACAAGAGTTATGTACTTGTTTAGAAAAGAGCTCAAGGACTAAAGTCTTAACTCTGCAACGCAGTGCTGCCAGCACAGCTAACTAAAATGTAGGGTATCCACAAAAGAAGAGTCAAGAAAGCCTGAATATCTAAAGATATAAGGAAAGAGGCTATAGAAACAGTCCACAGTGAAAAACACTTTATGATAACTTTCCAGGGAATTGTTAACTATATTAATTTGATCTGTAATACTATACTGAATGTAACAGAAACCTTTATTTCTTTTGAACTGCAAGTTAGTGTGATGTTTGAACTTACAATAAAGGGCATGAAAATAAAAACCTAATCATACTGAGCACAGCTATGAATGTCTCATACCCAGTGTTTAACAGCAAGAATGAGAAAAATGTAAATGGAAAATGAAGTAATTCCATAACTACTGAAAAACAATAAGTCTATTACATAATAATTCATAACAAGAATAATTAGGCACATATCTAGTTTGACACAGATTTTATTGAATTTCTTTTACTGTCAAGTAGGAGTCAGAAAATAAGTGGCAAGAAATAACAGCAACAACAACAGCAGCAATAATAATAATAATAAAGGTCAACAAGCAATATCTTGTCTTTTACTTTACAAGTAGGCAAATTTCAGAATTAAAATAAGAAATAATACTGGCACTATTCAAATATAAAACAGGGGTATAACAGTGACCACATTTCTGTGCTATGACTCTAAAGATGCTCAGATAAACTCGAAATCAATAGCCTAACATTAATACGAAATTATGTGGGAAAAAATTTACATACTGGCTCTTAACTATTGTCCTGGTTTTACTGAAATACTACTATTGGTGCACATAATTGTGGAAGATAGAGGAAAAGTCACAAAGGACATAAATCACAGTAATACCAGATTCTGAAACAATGCAAAACTACTCCAAAATGGAATGTTTTGTAGAAAATTGAATTTATATTGACAGCCAAGTAGATCCATGGAAAGAAATACTGAAAGTGTCAAAAAAATATTCTGAGAAAGAATGGACAAACTTGGATCCTGTTTAGGACCTACTTCATTATAGGACAAAATTCTTAAAATGACATCTCAAACACTAATAAGAAATTCAAACCGATTTTAAACTAAGACTATGCAATCACCACTGTTAATGAGTATAGTTATCCTACTTTTACAAACACTGTGGGAAAAATTTTAAACAAAAACCGTAGGACAGGAGAAGCTTTGACACATGTTGAAATACAGTTACAAGTGTTGTGGTTTAAGCCGAGTGACCGGCCGGGAGAGACAAAGAACCACGTGGTCGCTCTCTCACTCGCTCACCCCTGCCGGGAGTGAGGGGAAGAGCCCGGAGAGAGCAGGAGGCGGAGGCTCGTAGGGTTGAGATAAAAACAGTTTGTTTTAATGGTGAACATAAATGGTAACGATAACAGTGAAATAACAGTAATGTTTAACTAGATATAACGTGAGTAACATGTAACGCGGATCTCACCACCCGGAAAACCAGCGGAGCCGGAAAGCGAGAGCGCCCGGCCCCCAGCAGCCCCCTACATATATACCCCAGCATGACATCACGTTGGTATCGAATATCCCTTCGACTAGCTATGAGTTTGGTTCAGCAACTTCCGACTAGCCCCTCCCCCTATTTAAAATTAACCCTATCCTAGCTGAACCCAGTGCAACAAGGCAACAGACGTGTATTTGACAACACAATATGGGAACAAGGCAAGTCTTTTTCCATAAAGATGTTTTGTTACTTCTTGCTATTATTAAATAAGATAGACTAATAGAAAAGTCCCAGAGACTTCACAGGAGAAAAGAAGTGTTCACACCTAAATACTACAAAACAGAGATATTGGGAAGAGCCAGAAACCAGACAGCACAAGTCAAGATACATGAGCAGAACCAATAAAAGGGACAAAGTTCTGTCAGCACATAAATGATTTTTTTTTTTAGTAAGAGACTTTGTAAGATTAAAAACACCACATAGATAAGCATTAAAAAAAGAAAAGTCTGATCAGAACAAAAGTTGCTATTCTTCAGAAACAACTGACATGAATGCTGCCTTGGATAGCTATGTTTATCTTAAAAATTGGAAGAGGCACCACACTTTGAAAGATCTGAAAAGCTTGGCATATACACATAAACATGAGGAAGTCTCAGAAATTTATGCAGCAAGGCCTTTCCTGAGAAGTTTTTTCTTTTCTGATTTGTAGTCACTGATACCTCAGCATCCTTAAACTCCTAGCTCTTGGTCCTCCAATAACAAAGAACTCCTTACAAACAATTTTATAATTTATATTTTTAAACTTCTTTGGAGTGTGGGCAAGGCACTCAGATTTGCCAAGTTCCATCAGACTCCAGTGCATACCCTATGAGTACATGCTTAAGGATCCTTAGATAGAAGAAACCTCCAAACCTGATGCTTTTCTAGCCCCTCTCCAATACAGACAGGTTCGGATGCAATAAACTGGGTGTTAAAAACTACTGTCATTATGACTTCCTGATGATGAATGTTGTCTCATCCTTCAGTTGTCCAACTAGTACTGAGATATGAATCATGGGACTGATCTGTATCAATTAGAGGTAATACCTGGTAAGACTTGGACTATTTCTTTAACAGGGTGGTTGAATGTCTAGTTCCTAAACATAAAAAATTAGCGACAATTAAAAACTCCTCCCAAATTCTGAGATTACTAGGTCAGTGATTTAATGATTCCCTGAACCAAAAATACCATTTTCAGCAAAAGTAGTATTTTTTTAAAATCAGGTACTGCAGAGAGAGGAAAGAAGTACAGGGTAGGTATCCAGCAGTAAGCTTAGAGATCAAGTTGAGATTTGTTATACGCTCAACTACGAGAGCTAGAACTTGTAAACCAAAGCTGAGACTGATGTTTTTGAAACATTATGTTTGGTATCTTAACTCTCTTTCAGTAACACAAAGTAATTTTTCCTTCACTGATCTTTTTCACATACAGGAGTTTACTCTTGCCCTAACTACAACATTTTAGTGCTTCATGCAGTAGTTCACAGCACTACTGACACAGTTTTTGCAATGAATTATCCAAAAACAGTCATCACATAGTGCTCTCGGATAACTATTAATATTGCATATCCTACATCGCCCATTTTCTCCAGGTGCATTCTATTTATTTCCTCCAAATACTCTACATTTATACCCCCACACAAAAACCTCACAAAAACTTTCATCTGCTCTTAAAAAGAAGTTTTATTTTACTCTTCCCTGCCAAAACTTTTAAACCGCTAGTTCTTGTAACTTGTAGGTGACACTTGCAAGTGCTAACATAATTTTTACAGAAACTTATTAAATAAAATTTACAGCAATGTCTCATTTAAGAAGTAAGCTTTGCAATCACCCCACATGGAGCTGGAAAACAGGAAAGACAGAGGTATCTCCTACTCCAGGAAGGGAAAAACCAAGTCCACTCAAATCTATTTAATTTAGACAGCATGTAGTGTCTCATTAGCACCCCTTATAGCTTTAAAAAAAATTGAGTTTACCCACAAAGATACAACAGATATCAGCTCCTTCTTCTTCTAAATGCCTTCTCGCATGTGTATGAATTTTGCTACCAACAGAGGAAGAGACTGAAATCAGACTCATTTAGTAGTTCATTTGTGGTAGCAGCAGCGACTGGCTGCTGGACCCTGAGGCAGAGCAGCCTGCTACTCCACCGATCCCGAGATGGGCTGTCAGAGGTGAAGAATTCAGCACCGTGACACAATTCTGCTGGGATCAACTACAACTGGCCAATCAGTTGTTACACAAGGTTGAGATCAAAACCAAGTCCCAAACACATAAAGCTTGATTATCTATGTAGTCTGCATGCAGATTTCTTTTTAAGTGTTTCCCATGGAGCTGTTCACAGCTCAAGCTTTTTGGAATTATACTAGATTGCAAAGCAACTCTCTCGGATCCCATTCTGCACCTGGGAAATATTCTCAACACTGCAGCTGATTTTGGCCGTACCCAAACCAAGCGCTACTTTGAATTTTCTGCATTTTCTGTGAGATTCAAATGTAAAAGTCTTTCAAATAAATGATGATGCTAGCTTTCAAATTTAGCAGAGATATAACATTAACAGAAGTGGATGTCCGAGTTTAGTAACAGGCACTTACAAAACCTTATCAGGAAACCGCCTCTGGTTTTGAACTCCCCAACAAAAGAGAGATACACTGGAGTGATTCCAGCAGAGGAACACACGGATGAGAAATAGACGCTTGGCTTTCACAAATAGAAAGTGTAAGGGGTATTTAACTGCTATTTACACTGACTTCCACCCTGCCGGAGGGCTGGCACTGGTCCCTGCCAGCCCCCGAGGAAAACATGTGAGGCTGTCTCACTAAGACAAGGGGCAATGGTTTTAAGCTTTAGCAGGGGAGATTTAGACTAGACATTAGGAAGAATTTCCTCACTGTGTGGGTGGTGAGACACTGGAACAGGTTGCCCAGAGAAGTGGTGGAGGTCCCACCCCTGGAGGTGTCGAAGGCCAGGCTGGATCAGGCTTTGAGCAACCTCATCTAGTGGGAGGTGTCCCTGCCCATGGCAGGGGGCTTGCAGCTACATGATCTTTAAGGTCCCTTCCAACTCAAGCCATTCTATGATTCCTTGTTCCTCTTTCCCAGCCAGCTCCTCCAGGCACAGATGGATCCCACGTCAGGGCACACACCTACTCCTGTCCAAGCATTACAACCCACACAGTAACACAGCTTGCTCTAGAGGCTGACAAATTTTTACCTTTGCTGTTGCTTTTGGTGTGCTTTGCCTACTACTTCTTGATCTTGTCACTTAATACCTATTCCAGGAGACGCCACTAATTTGGGGACTTTGCTGTTTTGCTACTATGTATTTAAAGAGAGAGAAATATGGGCAAATCATGCAAATGCTTAGATTACTATCATTTTTTCTACATCACTATTTTACAGAATTTTCTCTCAACTAAGATATTTTTTCTTCATCTCTTGATTTTTCAATTTTTTTTTCATGTTTTTATAGTGATTTTGGATTGAGCAATACTATGCCTTTAAGCTGAGTTTGCTTTAGTTTCTCCTAGTACTGAAGCATATCAAGATCTCATTAGCATTTTCTCTTCTACGTTTCATGCTATTTGAGCCATTAAAAACTTAACTTTTTCAAAATATGACCTGCTTTCCTAATGTAGACAGGCCTATAACATTAGCTATCTATGAATAAAAATAAGTCGGTTCAGTTATGCAAATAGAAAATGAAAAAGAGGGTTGAGTTTCTCTGCAACATGACTTACATTTCTAACAAGTTGTAAAAAGATAAAGCATAATGGGAATATGAGGGGGAATAGTCAGAAGAACCTTTATAAAGAAGGGAATATTTGCCTGGGCTGTCTACCAGTATTCTTTGGAGAAGTCAGCACGCACATCAATAAGTAACATAGCAATCCATCCAGAGGACACCTCTTTTTACAAAATCCCTACAGCAGATGTTACTATATCATTCAAGTCTAGCAACTCCACAGCACTTCACACAAACCACAAGTTATGCCCCTTCTACAGGCTATGCACCTTATAAATCTAAAACTGATCCTGAAAATTAAGGTCATCTTAGATAGTCTTCATTTCCTCCTTCCTTCCTTTCTTCCCACAGACATACAGAATGACATTTTTTTTTGGCAGGGGGAGACAAGGCTATCTGTATTTTAAGTTTTGTTGATTGTCATTGCTGAAGAAGTAAGAGATGTAAATCAGTGCAAGTAACATCAAAGCTCAAGAGGATGACACATACTGAGGAGACAGCAAGTGGGATAGAGATTCATCTCAAATTCTTTACTCTCTGACAATCCAAGAAAAGAAACAATATTTAAGGGACTGTATTTCAATACAGCTGTATTTTAGGAATGAAGATCATCCAATACAGTTCAGGTGTATTCAAAAAAGCAATTAGATTTTTAGGAGCCACTAGAAAAGGAATAAAGTCAAAACTGAAATGTGCTTAAATAGTTTTCTGTGGTGTGCCCGTGTCTTGAATATCACAGTTATGATCCTCAGTCACAAAAGAAGATACAAAAAAGGTGTGTTTGTATATGTGTATACAAAAAAAGGTGTGTTTGTATATATATATATACAAATGTATATGTATAAAGAAAAGAGATGACTCAAGTGGTATCTGGACATCTATCCCAAAATCGTCATTAACCTGGTGACACTACCTGGTGTTAATAAGCTGTGTGACCTAATATAAGTCAAGAAAAACACACCATTCACTGAAAGAATTAATTCAAAATGCTGTCTTGAATATGGCCAACTGCCAGGTGACATGCAATTGTTCCTACATAAATTTCTATGTCTCCTGGCAATAAATACAGGGATGAAACTTAGGACATCCTTCTACTACTGACTGCTGGAAGTTGGGAAATTATAAAAAAGAAGAGGATGCTAACAACTTGAAGTTGCTAGACTCTTCACTATGAACTCCTTATTTGCTCATGTTAGAAAACAGGATTGATTAACCCAGTACAATTTTTCTTACATCAGTGTGAATTTATGGAATGACTAAAATCAGGAAGTTTAATAGAGCTCACACAAGATTCTTAAAGTCTTAATTAAAAACAATTTTATTCTGTTTTTATTCTATCATTATTCTGTTCAAAATTAGCTGATTTAAAAAAAAAAACAAACAAAAAAGAGTGGTACACTGTTTCTCCTTACCTCAGTTCAAAGACTAGACTAGGAACAATGATGTGCAGTATGCCTGCCCCTTCCCTGCTCCCCCCTTACATTTACCTTCCTCTCACTCTTAGTAACTCTCTCTCATAGGAAGAAGCGTTGCAGAAGTACCACACCCTTTGCCAAAGGCATTGCCCTATCTATTCCTGTTCATTTTGAAAGCAGATAGATAGGGAGAAATCAGGTAAGACGTCTATAATGGTAAAACCCCATATTTTTTCATTAAATTCTTATTACAAAAGCAGTCTCCTCCTCAGAGTTTTGATGTCATTAGGCCTTCCATTTTCCAAAGCATTTCTTAACAGCAGTTGGGATAAACTTGGAAGGATACTTACAGTGTATGACAAGGTCTTGCCTTGCCTTACATTGCTCCTTTGGAAACTGCAATTTATGATCAAACCTATGAGTCACCAACCTAAGATCTCATTTTTATTCCTGTCAAAATTATAGAAAAATTTTAGCTTGCTTTGTTTCCTCCGAGCAACATCTCTGTTTAAAACTGCCTGCACCACCAGAGCATTATACAGATATTTTAGGTTGTATAACTTTCCTTCTTGTTAAAAGGCTGTAGTAAAAAGTAAACTGCAGACAATATTTTAGATTATACTTCTTGATTTAGATTGCATAATACACTTTAGATTTTTAAAATATCTGGACGCTCCCAGGGTTTCTTTGTTTATTTGTTCGTTTTATAGTAACACTGGGAAACGGGCAAAAGAAAGAGTTGTAAATATACAACACAGGAATCCAAAGGGTTTTTCTACTATTTTTACTTAAGGTAATCTTAGAAGAAAGCGTTTTAATATTTCAGAAAAAAAAAGAAGTACACTAAAAGATTAATTTCCACTTAGGCTTTTTGTGTATAGTAGCTCCCATATTCCTTTTTCCATTTTTTTCTAGATGTTTTTGCATACCAAAACTAACTATGTGAACCTAACATTTTAATGGGAAAAACACAAACAAAACAAAAAACAACTCACAACCAAAGCTCAAAATTCAGATTATTTTTTTTTTACTTTTTTTTTTAAAGGCTACATTCAGAGGTATACTCAGTGACATTCAGAAGTCTGGTTTCCTATACACATATACTGTTAAAACGTTACTATTTATTTACTCAGAAATAAGAAATGCACAGAGCTGGAATACCTCAAGATCTTGGCAATAAAAACCAGATTTCTCTAGTAGTTTCTTTTCTTCACTCACTGCCTGGAGAGATAACACAATGGATCTAAACATTGCATAGAGCTTTTGCTTTCTCTATCCCATCACAATCTTCTGCTGTTGTCTTAACTTTGCCTGGGAAAGAGAAAAGCTCCAGGAAATAATTCACTAATTAATTTCTGGTGAAATATCATCTTTGGACTTTTTGACCTTGCCTGTCCTATATTTCATAATGGTCTGTCTATGGTGTTTAACCATTTAATTTTCTCATAGCACAGAAACAATAGAATCACCCTTTAGTGCAGACTACATATTCATATAAAGGGGCTTAAACTGACAGAGCTGGTTTACCAGTAGGCAGGTACTATGGCAAGGGCTGACACAGAGACAAATGGAAAGTAGCCAAGAAAGTGCCTAGTTCTCTTCACAGATACATTATCTTGCTTCCTGTCTTTTACATGACTTTGAATTCCCTAAAAGAAGTACAGTTTTACCATTTTAACTGTATTCATATGTTAAAAAAATTATTTTTTACAGTACTGAACTGCAGTTTTGCCTCATTTCAGGTGTTTCTTGCTACAAAAGCGACAATCATAAAAATCGTCAAAATATTTAAAGTACGAATATTTGGGTTGATACACGAAAAGATTCAGAGATAAAAAAACAATGACATTTACACATCTCTATAAATACATTCATATTCAGCAAATTATTTAAATCTGTCCTTATATCCTCTTCTAAATTGGGGCTTATCATACACTGTGTTATAACTATTTTATTGTACCTCATAATAAAAAATGTATTTTTTTTTAGTTTTAAATTAACTTTAATTTGATAATTTGAGAAGATTAAATCACAAAACATTCAAGTCAGTTTCAGAAAAGCAATCAAGGTAGTGATATAAATATGATGAAGGAAGCAAAAGGTATTTTTAGAGCTCTGCAGATTTTACCACCTGTAGTTTCACACTTTTGTTTTGCATATATTCTAAAACCTAGACATAGAACTGACATTACTTCACATTGTTATCAAAGAAAAGCTATATTCCTTTAGGAAACTTTTCAACATTTTATGGAATTAAGCTCTGCATTTATAATAAATGTCTCCAGTTATACACTCCTGATATAACCATACTCCAAAATTCTCTCAAAACATGTTTCCAATAATGCATTTTCTACTGGAAACACTGATAAATTAAATGTGAGGCTGCAAACAGAAATTACATTAATCCATCTTGTAGCTTACAGTAATGTAAATTTTCTAACCTCCTCATTTATACTGCTACAAATGTCTCATTAATCTGTTATGCCCTGAACTTTTGTTCTTTATACTGTGTAAGAGCAGCCTAGTAGATAAACTGTGTGCAGTGTATCAAGAGAAACGAGCAAATTATAGTTTTGACATTTACTAAGTGATTTCCACATTTTCCTTCTATGTATTTCTGCTGCAAGTTATCACTTAGGCTCTAACGCTTCCATTAAACTCCCAAATGAGCTTTCTCTTAGTATAAAACATGTGGATATGAAACAAATCATCTGTTACTTTGTTCAGGTTGGTTTCATCAAAGTGCTGTCACCTGTTTTATCCTGGTATTTTAAATTCTGAAAGAAGAAACTTCTTCAGTGTGCTTGTATTCTCCCTAACACTGTGATCATGAGACTGCTGCAAACAGTGAAATACGTACTTAGAGATTTATCTGAATAATAATAAGAATGATATCTTTGTTCCCAAACCACTAGAAAGTTCGTTAGACTTTGCACTGCATCTCTTATAATTTCATCTTCAATTAGCAAAATGTTAAAATAACATGCCATGTGGCTGGGAGGCTAATATCCCACATGTGCTTTTTCTGAAGTCTTCAGTGCTTGTTTTGAAATGGTGCTGGCCAGCGTCAGATAAAAGACGTGGATTAGCTGTGAATGGGTTTGGCAGTGATTATGTTCATACGAAGATACTGCCAAAGGCATGAAGTTTTGGAGCAGACTACTAAGGCAATGCTTAGCAGCCTTCACTATAAAGTTCTGAAAAATAGGTAGGAAAAATATTTGGGTTTTTTTTTAATATACTATAGCGTCTGATTCTGTTGCACCACAAAAAGTTTAGACCAAATAAACCTGTAAGAAACCATTACATTATATATTACTGTGATACTATTTATTAGTCATCAGTAAAATCTCACTTAATTTAGATAAATAATTTCTGTGGTAGTTTATTTCTGGTGCTTCCATTAAAAGCTCTAAATATGCTATGTGTTCCCACTGTTGTACTTCAGTTCCACAAGCCTCAAAGGATTCACAGATTTATATTCATCGCAGTACAGAATCTTGCATAATTTAAAGTTTTTATGTTTCTACTGTATATGTTTTATTTCTGATGAAAATAAGTTCTCTCCATATACCTGGAAAAAAAGAAATGAAAAAACAATAGGAAAGTGTTTTCATAACACTAGAAAAATGCACATAAAAGTATAGTATGAACCCAAACTTCTTGAAGACAATTGGACGTAAAAACACATAAAACATTGCCATCATGACTGAGAAGCTAAATGCAGAGGGAGTGAAATCTGTACTTACCAGGGAAAGGTTGCATAAGAGAGGAAGTGAGAATTCATCAGTGATGCAAAACTAATTTATAACTGCAAAATGTGGATAATTTCCCTAAGTCTGCACCACTCCTGTCGCAGACTTAACAGTCCAGTGGCTTTCCTCACCTGCATCTGGAAGACTGACTGAAAATGCCATATCTTCATCTCAAAAAGCAAAGCCAACTGAGGCAAGTACTATATAACAAAAGAGGACAGAAACTTCTGAAGAACCTTTCCTCTTCCTTATCTTCTGTGGAAATAAGGTCTGATATGGGAAAATTGTCTTCCGTGCGATGTTTAAGAAAATAGTAAGATACCATTCAAAGTAACAACAACGAAAATTTTTAATATTGTATTTTTCTTTAGTCTTCTGCAGATGATATGCTTCCTTGTTCAGCTGGGCATTACGGCAGAATATATTTAGCCACTGATGCTTTTCTTTGCTGCTATGGGAGCAGCTATACAGATATCTTAGAATCACAACTGATGTCACCCTATTTGACAACAACATGTCTGGTGAACCAGAAGGAGTCAGACACCATACAAATAATTGAAAAAAATTGTAGAGCTATATTCAGCATGAAAAACAGAGTGCTGACAAGGACTACTCACATGATCCAATGTGATGTGTCACTGATCCCTAGTATGATGCTGAGTGTTCAGTGTTCATTGACATCCACAAGTATTAAGAGTGTAACACCAACCTCTGCAGGCTCTGATCTATCAATAACTCTTAGCAGAAATCAGTATACTTCAAACACAAATAACAATACATTTCTATAAGTGACATATAAATATGTCCTAAACTACTGGCATGACATAAACTGTTCCTGTGCTCAAGGGGTGGAAGGAATCCCCACATAAAAAGTAACAGGCTTTGTGTTCTTAAAATGCCATTAACTCTGAACAATGCAACTACACTGCAGGTAGAGGAGAGAGATAAACTGAAACTGCAACCAGGTGCTTGGAAGGTGCCAAAGGACAGGGTAAAGGAAATAACCTTTAACTATTCAAAGTATTTAAACTTTTCTGTTCAGTTTATTTCTGGTTGCTAGTTCACAAGGATGATTAATATGTTCCAGATAACTACTGGCAGGAAAGATTAAGATGGATAATCAGTTCCTACATAGGTACAGAGAAAACTTCACATAGCACATCTGAATTTGAAGACCACTCGTCAAGATAACTACCTGCATTAAACTATTCCTAATAAAGATTTCCAACAAATTTCTGTTTACAAATTCAACTTTCCAACCTGTTGTAAAATAGTAATAAAATGCAGCTGTAATGTTCTGAATGTCAATGCATTTAGTCTATCATTTCCATGATATGAGAATCACCAAAGGAAAAGACTTTGATAACGTACTATTGCCTCTGCTAGTGCCACACTCTGCTTTCCTAGAAGACATTTATTTGTGTCTGGCTTCCATATAGCTCATGTTCTATTACTGTTCTCTAGAAATATTTCCCCAGTCACACATTTTTATCTGCAAATAAGCTGCCATTTTTTCCTGAGCTCATAGTTACTCTAAATTTTCATCTCTTTAATTTCTTCCCTGATATACTTACCTGAGTTTCTTACCTGATATACCCACTCTGTAGTACTACAACTATTATTCTTTTGATCTTTTCTCTGCACTCTTTGAATAACATTGGGCTCTAATCGTCATCGAATCATCATGGAATGGCCTGGGCTGGAAGGGACCCTAGAGATCATTTGAATCTAACCTCCCTGTTATGGGCAGGGATGCCACCTCTCAACTAGGTCAGGCAACACGTGAGAACCGAACGGGAATCAAACCCGCGACCTTTGGTGTTTCAAGCACCACGCTCAACCCACTGAGCTAAACTGGCCTTCATCTTAGCATATCTAACATCCCATCCTGGAGTTTCATTTCAATCCTTTCCTTACAAATTGGTCTCCATCCTATGAACCTTTTCCAGTCTTCTCTGAAATACCTTTGGAACTTATCATCAAGAAATTCCAGATGTGCTATGGCAAGAAAGGTAAAGAAGTTGCTATATCCTGTCCTAGGAAGTACAAGCAACATAAAACTAAATTTTCCGGTGGCATCTCTGAATAGTACTCCATCACGACTTAGACTACCAAACTGTGACCACACTGATAACAGGAATATACAGCCGTCTGGCTGACTATGCAAGCCATAGAATAATTTTTGTTGGAAGAGCCTTCTGGAGGTCATCTAGTAGAATGCCAAAGTAAAGCTGACCTCAACTAAAAGCTGCACTAATGATTTTCAGAGCCTTATTTAGTCAAGCTTTGACAGTCTCTAAGGTGCAGATACTAGAATCTCTCTGGGCAATCATCAGAGTCTGCCTGTTGCTGCCTTCAGATTTTTTTTACTAGTTGTTTAGCTCTTAATACTCTATGTTGGGATGTGCCACATATTCATTCTCCCCATGACAGACCATGGTGGTCTGGCTAACTGGAGGAGACATCTGCACCATGAGTTGATCCACTAACAAACAGTATCTGAAAAAAAGGTCACCCTCCCGTCCTTTCCGTGTTGAGGTAAAGTCAGTTTCTTTTCATTATCCTCCGAGCTTCATGGGCTTACCCATCTCCACTGAGCATTCTGCTGTTGCAAGGGTTTATGTAGTGACTTGCATGCCATCCGTAAGGGTTTCAGCAGTCACAGCAGTCTGTTCCAGTGCTAATTCAGCCTGGTGGTAAGTATTGAGTATGAGCAAAAAAAAAAAAAAATACACAGTAAGTTGAAAAGATTTGACTTAGTGAGGATGTCAGTCTCAGAAAATAGACTGCTATCTGCAAAAGGATAAAATACTGATGAATTCCTTAATCTTCAAGACTTGGAATGATGTATTTCCTCCTTAATGACTCCAGACAAGACTTTTTAATACTGTCCTAGAGAGTAATGTTAACATTCATTCACAATACTAAAAATTTCTGAAAAATATATAGAAGAAATAACAGTAATCTATAGTAGAAATAAGAATAATTTATAGCAAAGGCTAAACAAACACAAGTTATTACCTCCTTGATGAAAGCAGACTATCTAGAAATACTGGATACATTAAGATATCAATTTTGCAAACGTGTAAGATTGTTTAAGATCTTAAATCATGAATGGTCTCAGAAATCACAACTATTTCCCGTATGCAAAGCTAAGTCTATGCCTACATTCTTTGACCGAGGCTATGTAATTTCATAAGCTGAAGCTTATATCAGATCCTAAAAAAACCTCAATAACAACAAAAGTGGAAGACAGTTGTGAGTATGCAATAACTTACTATTCATAGAATAGTTTGATTTCCTAATACCATATAATAAATGGATTAATGAGATGCCTGGGAATTAATAGCCTCTTTTTTTTATTGGGCTTTTTTGTTTGTTTGTTTGTTTTAAAGAACTTGCCTCTCATTTAACAATCCATCAAATTTCTGCCATATGACGAATTTTTAAATATGTAGCCATTGCAGCTTAGATATTTTTTGGGAACAAAACCAAAAGAAATGATCTTGCTACAGATATTAGATGCTTGTTTTTTCCTGATTCCCTCTATATCCACTAGCCCAGTAATTCAACTGTCTGCAATCCAATGCCTACATCTGACGCATCAAGTTGCATGACCTTGGATCAGGTTTACCACATTAGAAAACACATAAGAAAGTACATAAGCTAGAGTCATATAAAATAAGAAAAGTAAAACAAAGACAGAGATGAGATAGCTCGAGGATTTAGGAGGAAAACTGCACCTATGAAAGAGCAGACAATGGTAAGAAAAAAAGCCAACATACAAACCATAAAACCAAAACATAGTAAACACTGAGTATCGATTGACATTGAACACTGGTCTAATCCTGGAAGAAATACAGGCCAATGCCTTCTCCGCTAAGGCTGACTGTCCATCAAAGACTCATGAACATACTAATGGCCATGTTAACTTAGGCTGATTTGTTAGCCCTGGCAATTCATTAGCTCTGACTCTGTTCTCTGTATTAGCCAGTAAATAATTGCTTGCACTCTTCAGTTGTATATATATCCCATTCACAAAGTGTCTTTTACATGGTCAAAGTTGCCAAATCTACCAAAAGAGGGTACACCACAGAAGACTCATGCTTTGGAACAAGCTCACAAAATTGGAAAAAGTAACATTTTTCTATTAGAGATGTCTTCTGGCTTTCATCACTTCTAAGAGAAAAGTAACTGGATATATTTTAAATGCAATTGGGAAGTTAATGACTATACAAAATAAACATTGATAGCACTAGTTAAAGACCCATGGATGTCATAAATATCATCCTATGGTCCTAATCGCAGTGCATTTGTGCCATTCTCACATAGTAAGTAAACCCACATTGCTCCATACTTTGAGAAGCTACATATGAGCAGGTTAAGATCTCAGCAGAGTATCTGAATGAGTTCTCTACAGCTTCTGGCTTGTGAGTGCAAAAACAGGCTTTGATCATATATTTAGATGGCCACAAGTGTACTTAAATGAGAAAACTGGCTGCAACTTAGTTTCTTGACTTGAGTATTTTGTTTTCTGATGTTTATTCTAACACTATATTTTTAACAAAAACTTCCAACGTTTAGATTTCCGTCTATGAATATGGAATGTGTTCCTTCTGTACCTGAGTTTTAGGAAGGTTTGGATGAAGTGAGGAATAAAGAGGAAAGAAAAAGTGGAAAAATTGTTAACATTGCAACACACTCCTTGATAATTCAGAGTAGCAAAGACTACCAGAACAACAGTTTTAAAAGGAGCTCAATAATCTTGTGCACTTCTCTGCTGCATTATTACAATCTGCACTCTGTTTAAGGTTTAATTTTAAAAATAATTGTCCCTTATTAAAATCTCCCACATTACATTACTGCTAGTCATGCAGAAAATTACTTTGCTGCAGGAAACAAAACCATCCAATATAATCATTTCTGTCCTATAGATGAAAGAAAATTGGTATAATCACACTGCAAAATCTTTGAAACGAAGTACTTTGTTTAACAAACTGAGCTGTGAATATAAAAAAGAGGACTTAGTGCTTGTGACTCTCATGTACTGTCCACTAGTTTCTTGAAACTGGGAAGTGATCTCCCAGGGCTCTTTGGCATAATTTCTTTAGCATGATCTGAATTAAATGGAAAACAAACATTTATAAGTAACAGAACCATGAAGTGTTGGGAAAAAAGTGAATACAACAATCCCATTTACAACATGTATTTTTAATATTTCCATTTATGCATTTTTTTCAGAATTTAGCATGTTGACAGTATAGAAAACTTTGGAGAAGATTAGGCTTGGCTTTTTTCTCTTCTCTTACTGCAAGGCTGATCAAAAGAAGACTAAGACAGAAGACACCTCAGGGCAGACAGTGAAAATTACAAACTAAATTTCTGCATTTTTTAAATACTCTGAGAAATTTTCGTATTGCCAGCTGTAGGTGCCACAGAAAGCAGTAATATCACTTGAAGAATTTGAAAATATTAATACTATAAGACACTTATTTTATCCAAGAGAAAGTAATTTTTATGTCAAAGCTGACTTTTCAACTTCTTCTTATCTTCTTCCACCATAATATTAATGCTGGAATTCTCCATGTGTCTAAACCTTCTCTACACTGACCTGCTTCACAGGCTGGAGAAGAGTTTGGTTGGAAATAAGGAAGTGTTGTTGAACAAAGGACCTATATGTTTTACAACAAATGCCTGATTTGGGCTCATATATTAGAGCTGTGAAATGGTTAAACAAACCATCTACCAAACAGCAGCAAAAGGGAGGCTGCTCCGTAAGGGGGCATGAGCTAGGAGCAGCAGATACTGACAGCACAAGCAGAGCCTTCCCCAACAGGGTGCAGTCCAGCAGGACCCAAGCAAGGGTCATCAATCCACCCAGAGTCCCAGACAAGGTGAGGACGTGAGTCAGGGCTGACATCCATCCAGGGAGTTTGCTCAGAAAGAGCAGGATTCAAGACTGAGCACAGAAAGACCGGCAACTCAACTTAATGAAAACTGAGGAAAAAACGCTGGTGGATGATGGGTTGACTGCACAGAGGTGATATATGAAGAAGGTATCTACACACTTTAATCCACTGGCAAAGTTAACTTGCATCAAACTGCCTTTTAGATGTACTGTTGCTACTTTCAAAGATGCATACTGAAAGGGTGAGACCATTAAATCGATTATTATGCAAAGGTAAGTTGCCCTAACCCCTCTAAGGCATTTAACTATCAGATTGATCATAAAATGTAACAATAAATCATACTTTTTAATAGGTTTTGAAGAATATTATTTCAATAAAATTTCAGGGGTTCAATAAACTATAACTGTTACCCCTCAATAAAATACAGCTAGATTTTCTGTATAATGGTTAAGAAGGTTTTAATAATTTCAAGGGAAATTTAATATTTTATATGAATATTTTAATGTTAAACCTGGCACATTATTAAAGATGGAAACTAAATTCTCTCTTATTACCCAATGATTGCTTAGTTGATTCCAGTACAATTTTACTCATTTGCATTGGCTTTGAATGTCATTGTCAATTTAGCCTACGATAGAGAAATACACTGTCTGTAAACCAATCTTTTAAAAATATGCTCTCGCTTCATATGAAGTGTTTTTTGTTACTTATTTTCTCCTGCCCATTTTTTCAGTGGAGAGAGGGGGCGGGAGGCTGCTGTTCTCCTGCAAAGCTTTCTCCCTCTGGAAGTGTTGACAGGCTTAGTCTTGTAACCAGTCAGTCCAATTTGGGTGCTTTCCATTGTAGTTTTAATATTGACTGTCTTTAGAAAGTCTTGGGCAGCCTGCAGGCTGCCGAGAGATCACTTTTCCCATCATATTTCTTAGCATGTCTCATCTCTTTGTTTCCTCCGCCTGCCTTTGGTGGAAGGTAGCTCAGAGGTGTCAGCTGAGGGGCTGTGTCATGTAGCTGGGACTACAGGTACTAGCAAACCATTTGTTTTAGATGGTGATGTTGTACCTTCATCAGGAGCGTGCTTACGGTTGAGTTGAGCTGTACTCGATAGCAGAGGTCATCCATGGGGTTTGCCCAAGTGCCTGTTTGCTTTCTCTTTGTCATTTCAATTCTTTAAAAAAAAAAAATCCAGGTAGCCAAACTAAAGGAGTGAGATAAAATTCTGTGGAAGTCACATGCACTGATAGACATTCATGCCATTCTATTCCACTGGTGGTCAACAGTGCTTATGTGAAATGTTCTGTATATTTCTTTGAGTTTCTAGGCGAAATGTGGTGTAAAATATAAAATTGTGACAAATGTAAAATTTAATGTAAAATAAAATTTGATCTTCCTGTCTCAGGAGGTCTTCCAACTTCTTTTAGTGTGTTACACGTGCTTCTTGTGGTGCTGGGCCATCTCATTAAACTGTATTTCTTTACCTTAAAGTATTGGACTGGAGGATCCTTGAGGTCCCTTCCAACCTGATATTCTATGATTTAATATTTATATTTGCTATTTAGGGAGTATGATCACGTACTGAAGCTCAACTCTTCTCTCCTGGGCATTAAATATTTTTCCATTTTAAAATGATCAGCAAGTGATAGATTGTCATCACACAATGGACAGTACATGTTAAAAGTCATGCCCAGGATTGCACAATTTAGTAAAAAAAATATTCTTATGAGAAAATTGTATTTCTCACAAATGAGACTCACAAACAGCAATCATTGTTTTCATTCATAAAAAAACAGTATTTAATATATTGAGAATTTACAATAAACAAATTAATATAAATGGGGATAAGAAGTAACTTGGTAGGTAAGTACTTCTCACTGACTAACCATGATTACCAGAGTTGCAATTCACATTCAAAACTTTATGATGGAAGTTATAAATCAGTATTAGTTTCAATAGAATTAATATTGATTGTACTTGGATGTATTAGTACATTTCTGTAATTACAGTCACTGCTCATACAGTATATGTAATTGGTCTGTAGGCTATAACTAGCAAGACTGCCAAAAACCATTCCTAGCAAGAAAGAGCTAGGATTTTTGTGAAATATCATCAAGCCCGGAAGTCATCAAATCAAGAGATAACTCTTATCAGCAGTGACTGGAAGCTCAATTTCCATTTTTTGATAGCTCATGTTTTTTGAAAACATTCCATGCCAATGAGGCCAAAGACCAAAGCTTTCAGGTTTTCTAGGAATAGAAATCCTTTCCCAGTCCTTCCCTAGAGAAACAGAAAAGTACATTTTCCAAAAGAAAATATGTACCTTCTAAGATCAGGTAAGTGCTGTCTAAAATTGACCAGTTTGTGACTGGGCAGTGGCAGAAAAAAAAAATAGTAAAAATCATGTTAATTTTAGGCAGGGAGGATAACAGCTCTGGGCAAATCGATCTGAGGAGGCCACAAGACTTCTGGGTTGGAAGGTTTTGCTCGAGTAGTCCTGAAAGCCAGTTTCCCTAGCAATGTGTAAATGGCAGCAGCATGAGTTCAGAAGCCTCCAGTTAGATTCCAAAACTTGCCTGCCAAACTGTGGTAAATATTTCTATCAGATCTTCATCAAAATTATTATTTTACTATGACATGCTCCATATTTGAAAAGCTGGGGAAGAAGAGTATTCTGTCCACTGGCTAGAATCATGTACACTTTAAAAAAAAAAAGGATGTTTAGTAGTGATTTTTTATTAATGGGATCTGAGCTATGCTGAACCCATCAACAATTTTAAAACATATCTCACATAGAAAAGAGAGAGCGGAAATACAAAAAGTTCTGTGTCACCAATTGACCTAATAATGGGTAAACCTGGTATGTGTTTTTCCCATAGAACTGCCTTTGAGAAATGTAGGAACAAGCCTATGGAAAGCAGCTAGTCCATTACTGGGTTTAACTCTTAAAACTTTTCTTCTAACCACTGAAATTTGGAATTTGCGAAATCTAGAAGTCAAGAAGTTGTGTCTTTAAGACCTTTCCAGAAACATTCTAGATACACCATACTTCTAAGTAAAGACTTCTTTCATTCCATGTAATAAAAGCAATAATAAATTACACAGTTTCCAACAAAGCATTCAAAATAGCTAACAAAAAATAATCTTTCTGCGTAAATGTAGATTTTTGTAAAAACACAAATCTTACTAAATTAGACTCACTTCTGCAAAGGAAAGCACACCTTTTTCCTCCTCTTCCTCACTTCCCCATCCCCAACGATCTACTTCTTTCTAAATCAGATACGGTTGTGACTGCATCTTCTGGACAGCCCCATCAGAATACAATACCTGGGAAAAATTCATCCTTATTTCTACTAAGTAAAAGAAAGGCTACTCATTCCCAGAAATTATGAACCCAACCTGAGACTACTACCAACTGCAAATCATTTGAAATAGTTGACCTATTAGTAACGGGTAACAGCTCTTTGGTTCCATACCTGTAAGTGATATGAAACTTTGCTGCTTTTAGAACAGTACTAAATTCTGTGGGTTTCTGCTCCTACTGGATTGATTGTCATTGTTTATTGCCTGGAGTAATCCCTTTCCAAGGTTCCTAGCTTTTTAACACAATGAAATATATCAGAGATACCCAACAAACTAGTCCACAGCTCTAGAAAGAGAGAAGCCTTTGAACTATCAGCTGAAGACCAAAAAACTTATTAGTTTTTAAGCAGAATTTCCATACAGTTTCCCTGGATCTGCATTACCACAATGTTTCCTGATCACTCAAAAGCTATGGGACTTTCAGCTCACTTGTGTTCTTGTATAATCGGTACTAAATTTGACATTTAGAGGCAAGTATCTCATAGCTCTCAGCTATTTTTACTGATCTTCAACAAAGTTCGGGATTATCAAATACGGAACTACGTACACTGCATTTGGAGATTTAATTCCACA